>JAQSUU010000067.1:0-5000000 GCA_038087645.1 Saccharum hybrid cultivar R570 | reverse complement strand
AAGCTGCATATGCTGGTCAATCCGCTGCATCTTGCAGGTCCCTGGCCTGCCTCTTCATTCCAGTCCAGCTACTGGTAATACAACAGTAACCACCCTCTGCCCCCAAATTATAGGTGTCGTCTATAAAGAGGTACCCAGCCAAGCAAGCTATCGCTGACGGCATGGATGTCGATGGTTGGAAAAGGTCCAAGTGAGGGAGAACTTGAATTTGTAACCAAGCCTAGCAAGCCGAAGCAAAGGGGCAATGAAAGAGGAGGTGCACCAAGGATTCTTCCAAAAAGCTGTTACAGAGGACACAATTAGTCTTGCAGTTCCATGTTTTTCCTCTTGAGAAACTCCCTGGTGCTTAATCTATCTTTCAGGATGAGACAATAGAAGACTTTATGCATGTTTTGACAGGAACTATTCCAAATCCATTTGAACCCTAGATGAACTGCTCCTTGAGCACTGAGGTGTTTGTATGCCTTTGCTACCGAAAACTTTCCTGAACTCTCCAAAAGAATAATTTAACCTTCAATCCTGTTGACACTCCAAAAGAATGTAATAAGTCTTTCAGGGTGATCAATTGTTTACTGCAAGCTTCCATGATAATCAGTGGCTTCACGTTAGTTGTTAAACCTCAGCTCGTTAGTTGTTGCTAGTGTAGTTGGAGGGGTGCTTGTGATTCTGGGGCTTCACGTATTGCTATGGGGCAAGGACGACAAAGACCAAGAACAACACATAGCGGATGGCAAAGAGCACGAGTCTGATGAGCTGGACTGCGAGAAGCAGGCGGCCGTAATATAAGCGACCATTTTGCAGCATGGAACGACAAGGCACCAGAAACGGCAACGATAAAATCGAATAAAGAACAATATCTGCTTGTTGTATCAAGTCCAGACTTCAAGCACTCAAGACGTGAATAAAGAAAAGTGTGACATTCTTGTTTGGCAGACATCTAACTAAAATCAAACTGTCAATTTGCCCCTAGAGATTCATAGGCAATTTTACCATCCAAACTGTTTGGTCCAGATTTTCAGGAACTCGTCTACGTCTTGGTAAAAGAAAGGGACTTACTGGCACCCGGACGTCCGGAGCACATGAGCGCGTTCGGACACCCCGCGCATGCTGCTGTCCTAGCCCGCCCGCCCACGCCTGCCGCTGCACGGTATCGCTGCTGCACACACACGTCCGTCCCCAGTCTACCTCGCCCCGCTCCCGTCCGCCTCGCCCCCACCCCCTCCTGCACGCGCACGCCGGCTGTGCCCGCCACTCCTTCCCCTGACCCCCTCCTCTCTCCGCGCGGGCAGGAACCGGGAGCCTGGATGAGTATGAGCACGCTCCGTCCGCAGAACCCTAGGCACGTCGTGCGCCCCATCTACTAGCCCTCGGCTCGCCGCGCCCCTTCCCCCAGCGCTCGGGCCGTGCCCCCATGACTCTTTGAACATGAAACACGAAACACTTGCAACATGAAACACTTGAATGAAACATAAGATTGAAGCAGGTAAAATATTTGGAACATACACTTGCAACATATGTGTGAAACATATGCAACATCCAGATAAAACACTTGCAACATGAAAATACTTACTGCAACATAAGAATGAAACAGCTCAAACATTTGGAACATACTCTTGCAACATATATGTCAAACGTATGCAACTTTCAGATCAAAACGCTTGCAACATACGTCTGAAACAGATAAAACACTTTGAACAAACGCTCGCAACATGCCTATGAAACACTTATAATATATGCAACATTGCGGTCTACTTTGCAACATCCATATGAAACACTTGCAACATTACTCTAAAACATCTGAAACACTTGAAACATACATTTGCAACATGCGCTTTCAACATATCTCCTTGCTGCCTGGGAATTGAGGCTTGTCGGCACATGGAGTTCACAAGTGTAGAGCTCGCCGGTGGCGCGGAGCTCGCTGCTTCGGTGGAAAAGGCCATGGTAGGTCCTATGGAGAAGGCTGCAGCGGGTCCGTGCACTGGAGAAGCCCACGACGGACGGGAGGCGCGGTAGAGAGGGAGGAAGACGAGCTGCCGTGCTCCAGCACGGAGATGTCAACCAGAGGCGCTATGGAGAGGGAGGCGCGGTGGAGAAGTGTCGGGTACAATGATTAGGGGTACCCAAATCAGGGATAAAACCTTTTCATCAACCAAGACTAAGCAAGGCCGCCCACGAGCAGTTATCCGTCTCGCCCGAGGCCGGCTCGGTCAGCAATCTTCAACAGGTCAATTCTCCGCCTCGCCCGAGGCCCCGATACAGGGTCTCGGACGCGGGGAGTTCTCCGACTTCGCCCGACCCCAGCCTCTGATGCCGCTCTCCCATTGGCGCGCTCGAGACCCCCTGTGACGTCACCCACGTCCCTGCGCCGACCAACCGGGCAAGCCAGGAGAGACAGGGGTCAAATCACGACGTCGTCGCCCATAACAGCATGGGGAAAAGCTGCTGGTCACTATGTCGCTCATACTAGCACTATACGCACGATCCGAGCCTGCGCGGCGTACGAGGCACCGCTCTAGGCCGCTATTCCCTCGAACAGGGTGAAATCACGCCATGATTCACGCCTCCGAGGCCTCGGCTCTCTACGCTAGTCAAACCGCAGGGACAGACGCGTCGTCACAGGGATGATCATGACTCTATGCGTCGTAGCTGCGTCGTCCACAGGGCCACGTATGTCAGGGCACATCGCTACAGCATCAAAGGACAGGGGCCACTCCTCCAACAGTGGTACACCACCAACTACAGGACAATATTGGAGACCTCGGATCTTCCTTCCTAGGAAAGATATCGCGTAACGCATGCATGTAACCCTGCGTTCTCCTTGCATCTATAAAAGGGGAGGGCAGGGACCATTCCAGGCAGAGGGACAGAAGGCGAATCCATACGCAATTTGACTCATCACGAGCAAGCGTTCCACACTTACACATCTTGAGACCTGGGAGCTCCTTCCTCTCTCACTAGCTTGTAACCCCTACTACAAGCACCTCGGTGCAAGGCAATACAAGACTCTCCTCCCCACTGGACGTAGGGCATTCTTCGGCCCGAACCAGTATAAATCGCTTGTGTTCTTCTTGCACACCATCCAGATCTCCTACGCGCAAACGCTCATTCACTTGTCAGGGTTAGGGCCGCTGGCCCAAACACCGATAGTTGGCGCGCCAGGTAGGGGAAGTTTGCGTGTCGCAGCCACCATTCCTTGTGAGTTTCGGATGGCAACTCCACTTTATCTTGGCACAGTGATCTGGTTCGGGAGCCTAGAGTTCATGTCTCTGGGTCACGACTACGACATGGTCCTCCTCCCACCCAGAGCTCCGTCCGACAACAAACCCTCTCCGCGCCGCCGGAGGCGTGGGAGGCGTCTGGGCCATCATGGTCATCGTTCTCGTCGTGCTCATCATGCGTGCCGGATGCGGGAGAGCCCCCGTCCCTGCTCTGGTACCGGGGGCGACTCCCCAAGCTCTCTCGAGTCTTCTTGCTCAGCTGCCGGGACCTGGCCATGGGCAAAGCACCGATGGCACAGGGCACGTCGGTGGGGGCAACGCTCCGAGGGACCGTCACGCTCCACGGGGTCCACGTCGGTGACAGGAGGGCCTGCGGCAGCGCCGTCTCCATTCCCTTATGGGCTCAACAATGCCACCACGGGTTACTCCCGCTCGATGTGTTCCACCATGAGCTCCTACGCGGGGCTTCCCGAGCATCATCTACGCGCCACCCTTGAGCTCCTTGCAACCACATCGGTGACATCCGGCGCTGACTCCGTGGAGGACAATGATGGGTGGGCCGGTGTAGACTTCTGTGGGCTTCGTAATCCGGAGGGTCTACGCCAGTTCATGGGTGCGTGCGACTACCTCTCTGACTGCCCCGACTCCGATGAGGAGGACTATGACCCTTCACGTGAATGCTTCCACGTGGAGGTCGAGGAGATAGCCCCGGGGGACGCCACCCCCGTAGGGCAAGGCGTTCACGCTCCGCTTCAGCAAGTGCTGCCCACGGGGCCCCCACGAGAGCGGGCCGCGGTGTCTGCCCCTGAGGGGTCTCGGCGGGCCAAGCTCGAGCAGCTCCGTGAGCTTGAGGCCAAGATCGACGAGGACCGCCAGCAGCTGGTGCGCCTCCGGGCCACCCTTGAGCAGGAGCGCTCTGGCCGGGGTGACGGCGGAGCAGCCCAGTGCGGGGCTCACGACATCTATCGCCGCATCAACGATGACGAGGGGGACGATCAACCCCCAGTCTTCGCCAGGGCCAGCCAGAACGTCGTTGCGGCGGTAATACTCCTCCAGACGATGCCAAAGCCATCCACTGCGGAGGGGCGACAAGTCCGCAACGAGCTTCGTGGGCTTCTTGAATGCGCCACGGTGCAGTAGGCCGAGAGCTCCGCATCTCGACGACGCGAGCCCGAGGCCGAGCCGCTCGTGGCGCCCTCTCGACAAGAAAGGGAGGCCTCAATTCATCCTAAACCGCGAGGGGCGCCAGAACGCAACTGTGGCAGAACCGCCTAATCTAATGCCCTCCCAAGAGTACTCGTCTTCCATTAGACACTAAGTACCCTAGGGAGAACACTAGACTAAGTGATTCCGTCGAGCACACCGCAAGGGAGAACTCGAAGATCCACATTTTTACATCAGGATCACAAATGAGAGAGTAAAGCTTACAACATCCTTACCATTTCTTACATCACTTTTAGTACAACATCAGAGTAATTCATGATTTGATTATAACAGCGGGATATAACATGTTATCAGAGTTCAGCGGAAATGAAACCATTTAATGACAAGTTAAACATTAACATGAAGAACGTTTAAATGCATGAAATGATAACAGATTAATAGTATTTTCCTTGTAAAACTTTTGATGAAAGTTTGAATAAATAAACTCTACTCCGCATCGTAAAGGAAATCCTCGCTGAGCCCACCAGGAGGTTTCCACACACAAGTGTCAGCTTATCAGCACCTGTCACCTGCAACAGGGTAGAACAAGCCCTGAGTACTCAATTGTACTCCGCAAGACTTACCCGTCAGGAGAAAATAAAAAGACTCCAAGGATTATGCAAGGCTTTTTGGCTTGTGGGTTTCTTGTTTGCGAGAAGCAGCACTAAGAGTGTGTCCTTAATTTCTTACTTTTAATAGCCATATTTTATTTCTTATCCAACCTTCTATGTAAGCACCTAGTCTATAATCAAGCAGGGTTGAGCAAAAGAAACCATTTCTTCATCTTTCAACTGCCAGTTCTTACTACGATGCCAGAGCGTAGTCAAGCCGTACCGTCACGCAGAAACGGCGATTCACGAATCAATATGCCCAACTGGGTGCCCCGAAAACACACGCCTTGCTCGTACCCCGGGCACAAGCAAGACCAACCCGTTCCACTCCTGTCAAGGGGTCCAGGTCCCCGTCCAAGCTCGGACTCTAAGCCCCCAACACTGCAGGCCCAGCCTCCGTATGGTGCTTAGACCTCCTCAACCCAATATATGTAACCACCCTAAAAAGCCGGTCCGGAAAGAGCCAGAACCCATGACAAGAGAGGAACAAGCCTTCCCGCCCCCATAAGCAAGTATATGCTCGGGACAATAAATCTGTGACTTGACCAAGGTCCATGCAACAAACGGTCCTTAATTGACACAGGCGGAACAAATGCAATCAGAGCCCCGCTCTGTTGCCCAACCAGGTCTAAGTCCATCCAACCCGCTCCGCCCGGTCTCCAATTATCCATATACATTTATATTCCATATGATAGTAACATGATAATAATGATAGTAGTATAATTCCTATCTCTCGCGAGTGACAGGTAATCACTCGACTTCTACCGGGATCCTATAGCATAGCACACTACACGATCCTATCATACTAGTAAGACTCATATATATATATATATATATATATATAAAATATAATATATATATATATAATATATATATAATATATATATATATATGCAAGTGGGTTTCATTCAACTCCTTTAAACTTAACGCACAAGCATAAAATAAAGTGCAGAATAATAGGGGTTATGCACTGGGGCTTGCCTGGGTAGAATTTAACCAAGTTAGCATTTCGTCAAGGCGGCACGATCCTCCGGACACCATCCTTTCGGCTACTCCAGATGACTTCTCGATCCATCATCATTCCTATTATGATATACGTGGATGCAACAGAAATATAAATAATCGACGGTGACTGAAATACTTAAGATACGAGTACGTCTCTCGGGCTAACGGACTAGCGTAAGACTAGCATAGTACCCATGTATCCTCGTTACCAGCAACGCGTCATGTCCCGACAAACATTTTTGTTATGAAGCCCAAGTGGCTACTTTATTTATTTCATTGAATTACTATATATTCAACTAAGACTTATTAGCTACCTTAGCAATTTAATTATTCAGCGGCTACCAAGATTACGGTGAGCACCTGATGATATGAGGAACCTACTGTACAATTTTTTTAGAGTCCACACTATCGCCATCATCTCCCAACAAGTCTTTTAGTGATACAAACCCAAGTGTTTTAGTTATACGAACCCAAGTCGTCGCGATATTCGTTTCATCGATTTACTACAAGCTTACATCTAATAATTTTGAGCGTCTCAAAATAATTAGAGCAAGTCTAGAATATTAGGAAACTGCATGAACCAAATACACCCTTAGATAGATCATGATTTTAGAAAACTAACAAAATTAGTTTCACAATTTTTGGATTTCCATACTACTTTATATTGATTTTACAAGTTCACAGCATTATTAGAAAAGGAAAAACTAAATCAATTCGCTGGAAAAGAGGAAAGGCCGGCGCCAGCCATTCGGCCCAGCAGCCAAAGCGGCCCGCGCGAAACGCGTCCCACGTGACAGCAGGCCGGCCCAACCGGCCCGCGACGCAAACGCCCGTGCAGCTTTCGCAAAACAGCCCTCCACCTATCGGGTTATCACGCGGAACTTTTGCGTACTATTTCCCTAGAGACGCACCTTGCACCTAGCACCCCTAAGAACTTCATCTTCACACTGAGCCCATCCCCGTTGACCCCGAGCGCGACGGCGCGGCATCCGCCGGCACGCGACAACCACGCCGGCATCGAGAGCCCTCGCTGACCCCCACCAAGGAGCCGACCGTCCTCTAGAGTCCGAACCGCGACGCCGGGAGGTGGTTCAGGATGGGGAAAAGTACCTAAGCCCGGCCAACCACAGCAGCGGCCGGAGCACGCGTTCCGCTATGACGGCGAGGCCGTACCGGGGACCTAGAGTGGCGGTAAGGATAACAGAGGGGTGCGGGAGCAACAGGAGGTTACCAAGACTCGAGCCGGAGTGACGGTTGGAATGGAGGCGGCCCAAAAAAGTCTAGCCACGTACACCTGCGCGATGCGGCGGCGCTCCGAGCGCGGCGAGGACGCGTCAGCACAGCGCCGGTGAAGGTTCTGGCCACGCTGAGGCGAGCACCAGGTAGAGGAGGTCAGAGCGAGCCTAGACCCGCCACCAATCGAAACCCCACCGCCGATTGGGTACTTACCCTCTCTTCTTCTCCGGTCGCAGAGGCAGCGCAGAGGATGGACTCGAGCTTGGCTCACTCCCGCCCGAGGCTGGCCGACGGCCGCAACAGAGGGCCGCGCGCCCGTCACGGTACCGGCGCGGGCCCACGGGAACACACGGCCGAACCGGGCAAAGCCTGCAGCCGGCTGGCCACGGCGCCCGCGGCACTGCGACGACGTCGACCTGGCGGCGGTGCTGCGGCAAGGCAAAGGGGCGGCCAAGGAGGGGCGCGGAAGGCGCGACGCGAGCGGGGAACGGCGGCTGCACCATCTACAGGGGCGGAGGAAGGCTGGAGGAGGCGCTCGGCCGGCGGACTCGAGCACCGAGCTCAGACCAGCAATGGCAGCTCAGACCCAGCACAGGGAGAGCAGGGGGAGAAAAAGGGACACGGCTTGGGGAGGAGTTACGGGTACGGAGCGAGGTACGCGTGATCAAGTAGCATTGACGTCGCAGCAAGGCAGCGGCGAGCAAGCCAGACTGAAACCAGCAGCACGGCAGTGCAGCGTGCGGCGTGTAGCGCGGACACCGGCACGAGGGTGCGGCATGGCTACAGCGAAGCAGACGAGCTAGCAGATGCCCAGCAGGGCAGTCGACCGGCAGCAGGAGCAACAGAGCAAGCGGCCGGTGCTCTTGCGTGCACGGCAGCAGCGTGATGCTGGGGTACGCGTGTGCGACTTGAGTGAGTACTGCGGGTGCTTTGCAATTTTCTTTTATTTTCTTTTTCCCAAAATATATAAATACTTATATGATTACAAATATGGCATTATTTCTTTATCACTAATATCCATACACACATGCATATATATATATATATTGTATGTTTAAACGTATACTTATCTATAGAGATACACTCCGAAGAAATAGGTTGTACACTATAATTACTGTAACAACATGCTTATCAAAATAAAATACGTGAGTGTATATTTTTATTTGTTTATTAAATTGTTTCTGTGCCAACGATTAACGTAACTTATTTTATCCTTTTGTTAGAATTTTTCATTCGCTCTTCCACGCACTGAGTAAATTGCCTTAGATATTTATTTGTTGTTTTTTTTCTAACCATAAACTTGGGTCGCATAATATTTGTTTACCAATTTATGTGATTTGTACATCTAAAATCCGAGGAACTCGTTGCGGTAAGTTTGCTCGGTCCTTAACTAAGGTGCTAAACGAGCTCGTAACACCAGGGGTGTTACAGCAACAAGGCCCCATCGGTACGCGTCCGTCTCGGCGACGACGCCGACGCGCGTGCCATTCTCGATGCACGCCAGCGCAACAAGGAGGATGGCGCTGCACGCGGCTATCACTCGCGCCGAGGCGGACGATACGATAGCGAGGAGGACCGAAGCCCCTCACCCGAGCCTTCGGGTCCGCGCGTCTTCAACGAGGCCATCCGGAGGGCTCGATTCCCAGCCCGATTTCATCAACCGGCCAACATTGTCAAGTACTCTAGGGAAACGAACCCCGATGTGTGGCTTGCTGACTACCGCCTAGCTTGTCAGCTGGGCGGCGCGGATGATGACCTGCTCATCATTCGCAACCTTCCTCTGTTCCTGGCCGACTCAGCGAGAGCCTGGCTAGAACACCTTCCACCGCAGCGGATCCGTGATTGGGCTGACCTGGTCGGGGTCTTCGTGGGGAACTTTCAGGGCACATACGTGCGCCCTGGGAATACCTGGGACCTCAGAAGCTACCGCCAGAACCCAGACGAGACTCTCCATGAGTTCATCCGGCGCTTCTCCAAGCAATGCACCGAGCTCCCCAATGTCACCGATTCGGATGTCATTGGGGCGTTCATCGCCGGCACCACCTGCAGGGAGCTAGTCCACGAGCTGGGCCGCAAGTCTCCCACCAAGGCAAGCGAGCTCCTGGATATCGTCACCAACTTCGCCACGAGCGAGGAGGCGGTCGGAGCCATCTTCCCCAACTCTAAGGGAAAGCGGAAGGAGGACACCGCCGAGGACTCCGCCTCCCGCGACCCCAAGAAGAAGAAGAAAGGCAGGCCGGGGAAGCAGCAGCGCCAGAAGGACGCCCTCGTCGCAGCTGCAGACCGTAAGAACCCCCGAGGCCCCCTCCCGGGGCCCCAGGAATTTTTGACGAGATGCTCAAGAAGCCATGCCCCTATCATAGGGGCCCGACAAAGCACACCCTAGAGGAGTGCACCATGATGCGACGCTACTTCTCCCGGTGCGGTCAGCCCAAGGACGATGCCAAGAAGAAAGCAGCAGATGCCCAAGAGGGTGATGACAAGGATGACGGGTTCCCCGAGGTGAAGAACGGCTTCATGATCTTCGGCGGTCGCTCGGTGCAACTCACGACGCGCCAAAGAAAGCGCGAACGCCGAGAGGTCTACGTGACGGAGCCCGCCACCCCGTCGTTCCTCAATTGGTCCGAGGAGGCCATCACGTTTGACCATGACGACCACCCGGATTACATCCCGAACCCGGGGCACTACCCACTCGTCGTCAACCCCATCATCGGCAACGCTCGACTCACTAAGGTCCTGATGGACGGGGGCAGTGGCCTCAACATCTTGTACGCCGAGACTCTCGACCTCATGGGGATCAGTAGGTCTCGGCTGCGAGCCGACGCAACACCATTCCACGGTGTCATGTTGGGACAACGCACCACCCTTCTCGGACAGATCGATCTGCCCGTCTGCTTCGGGACTCCTTCCAATTTCAGGAGGGAAACCCTCACCTTCGATGTTGTCGGGTTCCGTGGGACCTACCACGCCATTCTGGGGCGACCATGCTACGCCAAGTTCATGGCCGTCCCCAACTACACCTACCTCAAGCTGAAGATGCCCGGCCCCAATGGCGTCATCACCGTCGGCTCTGCGTACAAGCACACCTATGAGTGCGACGTGGCTTGCACCGAGTACGCTGAGGCCCTCTTCGAGTCAGAAGCCTTGGCTGCCGATTTGGAGAAGCTCTCCAAGGAGATCCCCGATCCCAAGCATCACACTAGCAGCTTTGAGCCGACAGAGGAAGTCAAACTCGTCCTGCTTTGCCCCAACGACCCCGACGGCAAGGTGCTCAAGGTCAGCGCTGCGCTCGACCCCAAATAGGAAGCCATGCTCGTTGACTTCCTCCGCGCAAACACACACATGTTTGCGTGGGGTCCCTCGGACATGCCAGGCATCCCGAGGGAGGTCGTCGAGCACTCCTTGGACATCCGAGCTGGCTCCAAACCAGTGAAGCAGCGTCTGCACCGATTCGATGAGGAGAAGCGCCGAGCCATCGGGGAGGAGGTGCACAAACTTTTGGCGGCTGGATTCATCAAGGAGGTATTCTATCCTGAGTGGTTAGCTAATCATGTGCTAGTTAAGAAGAAGAATGGGAAGTGGAGAATGTGTGTGGATTATACTAGTTTAAATAAGGAATGTCCAAAGCACCCTTTTCCATTGCCTCGTATCGATCAAGTAGTTGACTCCACTGCGGGATGTGAATTGTTATCCTTTCTTGATGCATATTCTGGTTATCACCAAATAAAAATAAAAGAGTCCGACCAGCTCGCGACTTCTTTCATCACTCCGTTTGGCACGTATTGCTACGTAATCATGCTGTTTGGCCTAAAAAACGCGGGAGCCACGTACCAGCGATGTATGCTCAGAGTTTTTGGGGACCTCATCGGGCGAACCGTTGAGGCGTACGTAGATGATATCGTTGTCAAGTCCAGAGAGGCCAATGACCTTATCACCGATCTAGACGCAACATTTCGTTGCCTCAAGGAGAAAAACATCAAGCTAAACCCTGAGAAGTGCGTCTTCGGCGTACCCCAAGGCATGCTCTTAGGTTTCATTGTCTCTGAGCGTGGCATTGAGGCCAACCTGAAAAAGATCTCGACCATCACTAACATGGCGCCGATCCAGAATCTGAAGGGGGTACAAAAGCTCATGGGGTGCCTCGCATCCCTCAGCCGCTTCATCTCATGCCTCGGTAAGAAGGGTCTGCCCCTGTACCGCATCCTTAAGAAATCCGAGCACTTCTTCTGGACCCCCAAGGCCCAGGAGGCCCTCGACGAGCTCAAGGCACTGCTCTCCAATGCTCCCATCCTCGTGCCACCCTCAGAGAAGGAACCCCTCTTGTTGTACGTCACGGCGACCAACCAGGTGGTCAGCACGGCCGTCGTCGTCGAGCGACAAGAGGAGGGCCATGCGCTCCCGGTCCAACGGCCGGTCTACTTCATCAGGGAAGTCCTGTCCGAGACTAAGACCCAGTATCCACAGATCTAGAAGCTGCTCTATGCCGTGGTCTTGGCTCGGCACAAGCTGCGTCATTACTTTGAGTCTCATCCGGTGACCGTGGTCTCATCCTTCCCTCTGGGGGAGGTGATCCAAAACCGAGAGGCAATAGGTAGAATCGCCAAGTGGGCCGTGGAGCACATGGGTGACGGCCTCGCCTATGCGCTCCGAAAGGCAATCAAGTCGCAGATCCTCGCTGACTTCCTGGCCAAGTGGACTGGGTCCCAACTACCACCAACCCAGGTCCAGGCCGAATGCTAGACAATGTACTTCGATGGGTCTCTAATGAAGACTAGCGCAGGCGCTGGTCTCGTCTTCATCTCTCCTCTTGAAGTTCACATGCGTTATGTGATCTGGCTCCACTTTGTGGCCTCTAACAATATAGTGGAATACGAGGCCCTTGTCAATGGCCTCCACATTGCCGCCAAGCTAGGAATCACACGCCTCGACATCTGAGGAGACTCGCAACTCATCGTCGATCAGGTAATGAAGGAGTCAAGCTGCCATGACCCCAAGATGGAAGTTTACTGCATGGCGGTACGGCGCCTAGAGGACAGGTTCGACGGCCTCGAGCTCAATCACATCGCGCGCAAGTACAACGAGGCCGCGGACGAACTAGCAAAGATCGCGTCGGGTCAAACCACGGTCCCCCAAACGTCTTCGCTAGCGACCTCTACAAGCACTCCTTTGACTATGGGAAGCCAGGACAAGAAGGCGACTAGCCACCCGAGCCTACACTAGGGTCAGATCCTCCCGAAGGATCCAACCCCCCTCGACCCCCGAACCTGAGGTCATGGACATAGATGAGGAACGACTCGACCACGACGACGAACCGGATTGGCGGATCCCATACCTAGCACGTCTCGTCTAGGGGGGGTGCTCCCCCTAGATTAGACGCAAGCACGGCGGCTCGCACGACGGGCCAAGTCATTCGTGCTGCTAGATAGGGAACTGTACAAATGCAGCGCCTCAGGAATCCTACAGTGATGCATTCCCACCACGGAGGGGAGGCAATTGCTTCAGGAAATACACTCGGGGGCTTGTGGCCACCACGCAGTGCCTCGAACACTGGTCGGGGATGCCTTCCGGCATGGCTTCTACTGGCCAACTGTTGTGGCCGATGCCACCGAGATCGTACGCTCCTGTGAGGGGTGCCAATTCTATGTGCGGCAAACGCATCTCTCGGCCCAAGCTCTCCAGACGATTCCCATTACATGGCCTTTTGCTGTGTGGGGTCTCGACCTAGTCGGACCTTTACAAAAGGCACCCATGGGCTACACGCACCTGCTCGTCGCCGTGGACAAGTTCTCCAAGTGGATCGAGGCTCACCCCATCTCCAAAATCAAGTCCGAGCAGGCGGTGCTATTCTTCACAGATATCATCCACCGCTTCGGGGTTCCTAATTCCATCATCACCGACAACGACACGCAATTCATCGGCAGAAAATTCTTGGAGTTCTGCGATGACCACCACGTCCATGTGGACTGGTCAGCAGTGGCTCACCCAAAGACAAATTGCCAAGTTGAACGTGCCAATGGCATGATGCTTCAGGGCCTAAAGCCAAGAATCTTCAACCGGTTGAACAAGTTCGGCAGAAGATGGCTCGCCGAGCTCCCCTCGGTCATTTGTAGTTTGAGAACAACCCCGAGCCGTGCTACGGGATTAACGTTGTTTTTCATGGTCTATGGGTCCGAGGCCATCCTCCCCACGGATCTAGAATATGGCACCCCAAGGATCAGAGCCTACGATGAACAGGGCAATTAGACCACCCATGAAGAGGCGTTGGATTAATTAGACGAGGCCCGAGACGTTGCACTACTACACCCAGCTAGATACCAGCAAGCTCTACGGCGCTATCATTCCCGACGTGTCCGGGGCCGAGCCTTCAGCGTTGGAGATTTGGTGCTGAGGCTAAGACAATGCAAGAAAGGGCGTCACAAGCTTACACCACCATGGGAAGGCCCGTTCATCGTCGCCGAGGTGCTAAAGCCTGGAACCTACAAGCTGGCCAATGAGAAGGGCGAGGTCTTCACCAACGCTTGGAACATCGAGCAGCTACGTCGCTTTTACCCTTAAGCTCCCAAGCTTTGTGCATATTTTTATCTCAAAAGCAATAAAGAAGCGTTCTTTACTTGTACTTTCGAGAATCGATCCGGACCCGCTAGTAGGGTCGAAAGCGTCTTTCCTTTACCATGCAATCAGAGCGAGGCCCGACCCTACCACTAGTAGGGCCGAGCCTCCCTTGGGGGCTAGGTGGGAGGGAACCCCCCTAAGTCCCAACGATTTTTCTTTTTTGATCGCTTTTTTGAAAAGACTCCGTCCTAATCTCTCTCCTGCACTTTGGCGAAAAACCGTGAAATCTGAAGGAGCAAGAGAACGTACTAAGGCCAAGGCCGGTCGAGCCGCGAGACCGCCTACACCCCCGGGCTACGGCACCTCCACTCACCACCCTTCGCGTAAGGGACAACTCGCGCTCCGGAGAGACTTCATGGAAATTCGCCCAAGTACGGAACGAGAGACAAGAGTTCGGGAGACAAAGAGAAAAATGATCACGTAACTTTCTTTCCGAGGTACCTAATGGTGTGAATATGGCAAAGTGAGAACCCTCGGATTGGACGAACATAGTGCGGGCTCTGCCTACGCTACCGAGGCTACGGCACCCCTAAGAAACACTAAGTCGCTGAGGTTAGACCGCATGTCAAGAGGCACGCACAAGTATGGGAAGTCAAAAGAAAATAACACGCGTGAATTACGAGCGTTTTCATTACAAAGGCCTCGAAGGGCCGCACGCTTGTCCCGCCACAAAAGCTAACCTATTACATGGGCGCGATGACCCAGGCTTCTTCACAGGTCGAGAGGAGGGGGGACGACTTCACCCTCAAAGCGGGCCGCCAAGGCGGCGCTGGGAGCCTCGGCCGCGTCAACAAGCTTCTCCAGGTCAGGGTCGGGCATGTCGACGAAGCCCTTGCTGACGCGCTAGAGGTCGAGACCGGCGTAGTGCGAGGTCATCACTGCCAGAGCCTGCTTCATGCCAATATGGAGGGCATCGCGTACCCGCTCACGCACACCACCGTAGAGAGCGGTAAGGCGGCTCCAAAGAGAGCTGCCCGACTGCCCCCCTCTTGGGTCTCGAGAGCGTCGTAGACCGTCCTCGCAGCACTTTGCAGGATGGTGTGCTCCTTGGTCTCGACATCCAAGGCCGTCTGCAGCATGCCAGAGGCCGTGGCGGCATTGGCCAGATCTTTCCCAAAGCCTGCTCCAAACAAATAGAGACAAGGGGATAAGCGCTAAAACAACAACCAAAACTCAAGAATACAGTCGAAGGAACATTACCTTCCACTTTTTGCTTCCATTGCAAAGTCTTCGCACAGGCCGCCTCGGCCGTTTGGACAGCCTGAGCCACGGCGCCCTCTTTCAACTGAAGCTCCGTCTTCATCTTCGCCAGCTCGACGCGGAGGCTCTGGGCGGCAGCGGCCTCGCGCTCTGCCTCAGCCTTCAGGGCATCCCGCTCGGTGCTTACCCGAGTGAGCCCATCCTCCAACCCTCGCGTTTTCTCCGCCAAGGAGGTGACTTCCCCCTGAGCCGTGACTAGCTCCGCCTTCAGGTTGGAGCAGCACACACGGAGATCCGCCGTCTCAGTGCTCTTCTCAGCCAGCAGCCCGTTCGTCCGGGCAAGAGACTCCCTCTGCTGATCAAGCTGAGCCCAGAGACCCTCCTCTTGGCGGAGAAGCTCAGCCTTAGCCCGAGACCTCCCCTTGAGCTCCTGAAATAGAAAGAGCAAGTTTCAAGGCCTTCCATGGAAACTCAAAGGCAGGAGGAACGGCTTTATGAAAATAAAGAGGGACTCACCTCAACAGCGCTAGGAAGATCTTCGGTGAGGATACGGAGCGCCGTCCTCAAAGACCGCCCAGCCAGGTTCCCGAACCCATCGAGGATCGCCCAGTGCGCCTCCTCCTCCTCCTCAGGGCCGCCCAAGGGAACAGGCACTGGGACGGCCCATGGGTCAGTCTCGATACGGGCGAGGGCCAAATTCCCCTCGACCTCCGGCTCCTCTGGCGCACCCAGGGCAGCCATCTCCGCCGTGCTAGACACCTCAGCGTCCATCAGCCCCTTTCCATGTGGCCTGGGGGGTTCATCCGAGGAGATGGTGTGAACTTCCCTCTCCCCGCCATGACCCCTCGGTTGGTCTTCCGTCCGGGGCGACGTTGAGGCCGCCTCCGCCACCATCTTCCCTGTATCAACGAACGTCGTGCGCTCGTCGGCCTTGACCGCCTCAGCCTCATCGGCTTTTGCCATCGCGGCCTCATCGATCTTCGTCGTCTCGGCCTCTCCAACCATGGCCGCCTCAGCCTCTCGCTTCTTAGCGGCTTCAGCCTCAGCGGCAGTCTTCTCCTACGCGGCTCGTACCGCCTCGTCAGCTTTGACCAAAGCAGCTCCGCGCTGTAGGGCAGCCCCGACGACGGCCGCCCACTGGGCCATCCGACCCTCCTCGCCGAGGGAAGAGAGGGCCCCCGACTTGAGCGTCTTGTGGGGCGCCAAGGGGGCACCCCGGCCCTCTAGCGCACGCTGAGAGAAAAGACAGACCAGGTCGGTCAGAGAACCAGAAAGAGCCATCAAGGAACCCAAAACCACCATGTTGCACATACCTCTACTTGGGAAAGACCATCTTCCTTTTCTTCGTCGCCGTGACGACCGCCGTGGCCGTCCTCGCCCCTGGCTCCTGTCACTGGGGCGGCGGCGGCGGCGATGGCAGGACGACGGAGACCTCCGCCGTTAAAGACCCCAGGTCAAGTGACACCGTAGCATCGTGAGCTGGAGGCCGACCTTCGGCAGCCACAGCCACCTCCTCGGTCCTCTGAGGGGGGGCGGAGGTATCTCCCCAAAGGAGGATTTGCCTGCCGCCCCCGCCTCGGGCGCAGCCACCGACGCCCCGGAGCGGGCAGCCCTCTGCCCCGAGGCACTCCTAGGAGCGTCAGGCTCCCCCCGGGCCTCTCAAGCCTCGACACCGAGGCAGAGCCCCCCGCAGCACCATCACCTCGTTGGGGCTGAGGGGCCAGACCCCTGCCCTCTCTTCCGGGAGCACCGAGCTCCCCTGAGGCCTCAGCCCCCTGGCAGGAGCCCCTTGTGGGGGCACCTCACCACCGAAGCCCTGCGCCTCCGCCTCCTCCTCATCCAAAAAAATATCAAAGTCCTCGTCGTCCGAGTCCGGCTCCGACGGGGACTCTTCTCGGGGAAGTCCGTCGCGCGCTTGCTGCCGATGGTGCTTCTCCAGGGCATCTTTCGCGCGAATGTTCTCGTCATGCTTCCTCTTCGTGGCGTCCTTCTTCCGCTTTTGCTCCTCGGCCAAGAGGCGGTTCCACTCCCGCTGCTCAGTCCTCCGGGACCGGGGGCTCGGAATGCTTCACCATCCTCTCTAGCCCCTAACGACGGGACGACATCAGCGACAGAGGAAGAAACCAATGGCGAACGAAAAGCGAAAGAGTACGGGAAGGGTGGTCGCACTCACTAGAGAAATGTATCCCCAGGTGGGACGCATCTTGACCCTATTCAGATCCGCCACGGTGAACCCCGCGGCCACCGTGTAGGCCACCCTCCTGGCGACCTCGACCGCCGTGAGACAAGTGTCGGACATCCGACACCCCTCCAACGACGCTCCCTCCTCCATCTGGTCTAGGCGCAGGCGCCGTGCCATCAGCGGCAGCACCCGCCGCTGGTGAAAAGCGGCGGCGACCCCAGTCGCGGTAAGACCGCCGTCCCATAGCCTCTTCAGGGGGTCGAGCAGCGGCTGCATCTTGGGCTACTCAGGACCGAGGGCTCCCCATCTCCACTTGGACAGCCTCTCCGTCACGACGGTCTTAATCTCTCTCCTGCACTTTGTACCCTGAGCAGCTTTTTTGAAAAGACTCCGTCCTAATCTCTCTCCTGCACTTTGTACCCTGAGCTTGGGCTGCTCAGGGTACAACCGCTGGCCCTCACCATCTTCCGTGAGCCTCCTCCCTCAGCCGCCTTGGTGAAGTGCTCCGCCTTGAAGAGGTGGAGCCAGATATTCCAGTGGGGAGGGATACCCAAGTACCCCTCACAGATGGTGACGAAGATGGCCGCCTGTGCGATGGAGTTGGGGTTGAAGTTGTGGAGCTCCACCTCATACCAGGAGGGGAGCGCCTGCAGGAACCAGCTCGCTGGAATTCCCACCCCTGCTCGTGGAACGCCACGAGCTCAGGACATAGCCCGCGGGCGGATTTGGCACGTCGACGCCCTCCTCCGGCGTGATCCACTCCGGCGCAATGACGTCAGTGACGGGGCGGAGGAGACCCTCCTCAACGAGCTCCTCCAGCCTCTCTTGGGTCACGGAAGAGCGGCTCCAGGGCTCCACGGGCAAAGCAGGGGCGGCCATGAGATTGGTGGCGGCGGGACGACAGCAACGAGGTTGGTCCCTTTTCTTTTCTCTCTCCTTACTCTGGCTTTGCTCGTTCGCGATCGCGGAACGGGGACAAGTAAGGCAAGAGCGAATGACAGGGTAAGGGGACGCAGCGCCCGACGCGTGCTTATATAGCAAGAATGGGAAGGTGAACAGGCGAATCTAAGGAGACAATTAAATCTGGCGCATTTAATGCTAAAACTGCGAAAACTGCCATGATTACTTTCTCTTTCTTCTCGCTAACCGCTCGTGCGCGCGCGCGCCGCATTAACTGCACCTGCCCGCGGGCGAAACGTCCCATCCGGCCACGGCCGTCGCAGCGCCCGTTCCTCCTCCCCGAGAAAACCGCCTGAAAAGGCACGCCTGTCCTCTGCGCGCAGCGGACGACAGACCCTCTCACTAGATTCCTTCTCCGAGAAGGAATCGTGGGTGCGAAACCCTCTATGGTCCAGGGGTTCGAAGGCTGGCTCGCCTTGAGTTCGACAGCCGCCCTAGGACAAAAGAGTCAGGGATGGCTAAGGGTGAGCCCCTCTGCGGCCGAGCCCGAGTGATAAAACTCGGGGCACCCTAAGCCGTGTCCAGGACCCAGCAGGCGTTGACCAGCGGAATCCCATCGGAGGGAGGCATCGAGCCCTCAGATCCCATCGAACGGATCTAAGACCCACTGGACGACCCTCGGGTAACTAGGAGCGCGTCTTTGGACCACTAGCCGACCCCTAGCGAATGGGGCTCGGGCCTCCACCTGGACTTACCCGTCAACAGCTCACCGGGAGCGCTACTGCTCGCCCACTGAGGGTAGCATGGCATATTCCACCCCTCCTCTCTGCGAAAGAGACGCGTGAGGGACGTGAAAAAAGACAAGGCGCCCTTGACCGCCCTCTCGCCATGAGCAGAGGCTCGGGGGCTACCCTTGCACCATGGCCAAGGCCTCGGATTCACACCCCGCATAAAGTCAATCCCTTGGAAGAATATCCTATCCTTCCAAGGCCTCAGGGGCTACACCCGGCAGGTGCGCTCGCGCACACCCCCCGGAGGAAAGCAGTACAGAAACAAGCCGAGGCCCCGGTGACGACCTGGCCGAAACCCAGCAAAGATCAAACTCGACGAATAGCCTCCGAAGGAGTGCCCCCACTCCTCCACAGGCTCAAGGGCTACTGTCGGGTACAATGATTAGGGGTACCCAAATCAGGGATAAAACCTTTTCATCAACCAAGACTAAGCAAGGCCGCCCGCGAGCAGTTATCCGTCTCGCCCGAGGCTGGCTCGGTCAGCAATCTTCAACAGGTCGATTCTCCGCCTCTCCCGAGGCCCTGATACAGGGTCTCGGACGCGGGGAGTTCTCCGACTCGCCTGACCCCAGCCTCTGATGCCGCTCTCCCATTGGCGCGCTCGAGACCCCCTGTGACGTCACCCACGTCCCTGCCCCGACCAACCGGGCAAGCCAGGAGAGACAGGGGTCAAATCACGACGCCGTCGCCCATAACAGCATGGGGAAAAGATGCTGGTCACTATGCCACCCATACTGGCACTATACGCACGATCCGAGCCTGCGCGGCGTACGAGGCACCGCTCTAGGCCGCTATTCCCTCGAACGGGGTGAAATCACGCCATGATTCACGCCTCTGAGGCCTCGGCTCTCTACGCCAGTCAAACCGCAGGGACAGGCGCGTCACCACAGGGATGATCACGACTCTATGCGTCATAGCTGCGTCATCCATAGGGTCACGTGAAGGGTCGAGATGGCGGACTAGAGGGGGGTGAATAGTCCTTTCTAAAACTTAATCGCACCGACTAACCGAAACAAATACGGAATTAAACTTATCGGTCTAGCCAAGACTACACCCCTCTATCTACAACTTTAGCACCTTACAAAAGATCCTAATTAAGCAACTAAGGTGCCAAGCAAGCAAGAGCTCACCTAATCAATTCTAGAGCAAGGTCACACAAACCTATGCACTAGTACTTTACCAACCGAGGGAGCTCCTACACAACTAGTGAAGCAAAAGCACAAAGCCCCTAAGCTCACTAGCAATGCTTAATAACAAGGCAACCAATGCCAAATTAGAGAGCTCAAATTACTTAGCTATACAAACTAAGCAATGTGACTAACAAGGCTACACAAACCAAATTAGCCACGCAAAGGGGATACTTCTAGCTATACAAGCAAGAAGGTAACTAGCTAGCTACACAAGCAAACTAGTTATAAGAGCAACTACACAAACACTTAAGTATATAAAGTAAATACAAGTTTGCGTAGAGAGGATGCAAACCACCGTGAAGAAATATACAAAGTTGACACGATGATTTTTCACCGAGGTTCACTTGGTTGCCACCAAGCTAGTCCCCGTTGTGTCGACCAACACCTTGTGGTTCGGCGGCTAATCGGTATCCACAACCGAGCCTCCCAAAAGCGCCGCAAGAACCTACCGCAAGTGTGGTAGCTCAATGACACGCTCTACTAGAGTTGCTCTTCGCGATCCCCGCGGGGTGAGCACAATCCCCCTCACAAAGCTTCTTTGGAGCCTCGCACAATCTTCTTACAAGCTTCAACGGAGCCTCAAGCCACCAAGCCGTCTAGGAGGTGGCAACCTCCAAGAGTAACAAGCACCACCAGCTTGCAACTTAAACACCTAGTGCCACTCGATGCAATTCTCACGATGCAATGCACTAGAATCACACTCACTCACAATCGATTCGCACTCTTGCAAGCACAAGTCAGTTAGAGGCTCTCCTAGCACTCCCAAAGCATGGACACTGAGTCCCAAGGGAGCCAAGCACTGGCCAAGGCCGGCCACAAGTATTTATAGCCCCACAAACGAATATAGCCGTTGGCCCCTTCACTGGGCGATTTTCGGGACGACCGGACGCGCCGGTCGAACTGCGCCGTCCACATGTCCTCTCGGATTTAACCGCGGCCACCCGATCTCAAGGGTCGACTCAGCGCTCCAATGGTCAAACGCAACCGGACGCGCCAGTGACACAGACCGGACGCGCAGTTCGAACACCACCCGCGCGCGTGAAACCTTGACCGGACGCATACGCTTGACAAATCGGACGCCACAGTGCCAGCGTCCGGTCGTTTCTAGTAAGCATCCACTCGCGACCGGACACGTCCGGTTGTTCGTGACTGGACGCGCACCGCGTCCGATTGACCTTGCGATCTGTTGTCCCTCTGGGCGCCTGACCGGACGCGTCGGTCCCACGATCGACCGGACGTGCCGGTCGAACTCACCGCACCCGCGCCGCGCGCTGCTCTGCCACTGACCGGACGCGTCCGGTCATACCGAGACCGCGTCCGGTCACCCCAGTGATCTCCGTTCGCCTCCGTTTCTATCCATGATGGCTTAGAGAAAATCTCCGCCACCGGCGTAGTGGAAAATAGGCGTTTCACTTCCACAAAAAGCGTGGAAACCCGCCGAGCTTGCAAATGTGCCAACACCACCAAGTGATCACCACCTTGTGCACGTGTGTTAGCATTTTCACAATCATTTTCTTCAAAGGAGTTAGGCACTCAACTTGCCACGCCACTCGATTCTAGCAACGATGCAAAGTTAGATCACTCTAGTGACACTAGATGACCGATATGCAAACAAGTTTGCCCCTCTTGATAGTACGGTCATCTATCCTAAACCCGGTTATGCCCTTCTCTACACAACCTTTGACTGGTGAAATAAAATGCCTTAGGTTATACATTTGCCTTGCGCATTCCATTCCATCTCCTTCGATGTTGATGCAACACATGCACCAACCAATCACCAAATGATATAATCCACTTCATATCATCACGCGACCGTATTGGTTCATCGATCTTGACCTCACTTGCTCTTCACCATTGTGTCGGTCCATCGGTGCCAAGTTTTGCTCAAGCTTCACCGTCACACGCGGTCCCTCGCTTCAAAGCCTCCGACTTGTCATTCACACTTGCAACCGGTCCATCGAGCCAAGCCTCATCTTGATCTTCGCCACCTTGGTCACATGACTCTATGTCATGTCTCATATGCAATGAGCTCCTTCATGATATCATCACCTGTGGACTAATTCCCTGTGTATCTCACATAAACACAATTAGTCCACCTAAGGTTGTCACTCAATTCCAAAACCAAACAAGGACCTTTCACCACGTATGTCAGGGCACGTCGCTACAGCATCAAAGAACAGGGGCCACTCCTTCAACAGTGGTACGCCACCGACTACAGGACAAGATTGGAGACCTCAGATCTTCCTTCCCAGGAAAGACATCGCGTAACGCATGCATGTAACCCTGTGTTCCCCTTGCATCTATAAAAGGGGAGGGCAGGGACCATTCCAGGCAGAGGGACAGAAGGCAAATCCATACGCAATTTGACTCATCACAAGCAAGCGTTCCACACTTACACATCTTGAGATCTGGGAGCTCCTCCCTCTCTCACCAGCTTGTAACCCCCTACTACGAGCACCTCGATGCAAGACAATACAAGACTCTCCTCTCCACTGGACGTAGGGTATTCTTCGGCCCGAACCAGTATAAATCGCTTGTGTTCTTCTTGCACACCATCCGGATCTCCTACGCGCAAACACTCATTCACTTGTCAGGGTTAGGGCCGCTGGCCCAAACACCGACAAGAAGCGCCGTCACCAAGGCAGCGCTGCAGTGAAGTGAGTTTTTTCTTCTTCTTTTTTAGAAAACGGTTGGATGAGCACATAAGATGCGGTTGTTGGGTTGCGTCGTGACCCACCATCAGCATCGTCCGGGCAGATGGACGCCCTATACCAGCATTGCCGTAAAAGAAATGATCGGTCGATAGCAAACTAGGCCCAAATTCTTCTTCAGATTGCAGCTTACCAAAAAATCTTGATTAGCATAAAGTCCATTCTCAAACAAGCGATTCCAAAGGCCTATGTTTTTTGGATTCAAAATTTTGAATTAAATAGGAGAATATGAATGGTAAAAGGTAGAGTCCAAGTTTAGCATCAACATTAAATAAATCGAACGATTTAAGAAAAATAGCTATAATCGGCACTACCCTGGCTACATTTTTTTTTCCTAAAACGAGGAAATTTAGAAACTAGAATTAAGTATTCACTGAAAGACCAACTGAATTATTTGCAACAGAATGTTTAGAAAGTATACTTTGTGCCGAAGGTTGAACCATATGAACTAGTAATACTGATCAATGCCACATGTTCCTTCACACTTGGCCAACCATACTTTGCTTCTTGTGCCAAAGGACAACATCTTTGTAGGGCAAATCTCCACCAAATATATCTAGAGCACTCCCAACAGTTACATCTACTCGACTTTTGCCTGCTTTATTTATCCTCTCTAGGTCATCCATTGTTGACACCCCCCCAGCATAAGTTACTGGGATCTACAAAGTCAAAGAAACAATTGTGAGCTTAGAAACAGGAACAAAAACACTAAAACATAAAGATATCTACACAGAAATATATTAAATCCATTTGTTGATAATCTTCACGAGTTATTGCACAGAAATAAGCATGGAAAGATGGCTAATCAACTAGTCTTTGATTTGACTTGACCGAGACCTGTAGAAAGACTAAAGAGAATTTTAAATTATGACCACAGTCAAGTTAGTTTATTGCTTTTGAAATAATAATCACCATCACAAAATTTTGCTATAAAAAAGAATACAGGGGTATTCTTTGGTTCCTATTTTGTTATAGTTTGCTGACAGCATAGCATATAAGCTGTAAAATCAGTAAAGACTACAGCATGCAGTAAACAGGAAAAAAATATATAAAACTAATGAAAGGAAGATCCAGAAAAGAAAACTGGAAGTCCAAATTTGAAGTTTGTACGCACTGGTGAATGATGCCCCAATAGTTCCACAAGCTCCTCATCAATCCCTAACCTGTAATTCACATCCTAGCTTAAAATAGAATCAGGGTAACTGGACAATAGCAAATTTCACACTGCAAGAGCAGGATTACCAACAAGATTTCAGAAGATAAGAAATCAAGTTTCGGTGAGTTAGAGTACTTAACATGGATGAATATGGAAATTAATTAGATAATACAAAGTGATAATCAATCCAAACAGAGAATTAGATCAAACTCCACATTAAACTCTAAACAAAGAGCTAGGTTTTAGATCCCCTTGTACTATTACAATTATTAATGCCTTTTATTTTATTTATACTTCCGTCTGTTGGTAGTTTATGTACCCAACTTGTTTGGGATAAAAAGCTTTTTTTGTTATTGTTGATACTCACAGAAAAGAGAGCATATGTAGTATGATTTTTATTTGGGAGCAGCAGATTAATTTCAATGGTAGGACAAAATATATATCTATATAAAAAAGCTCAAAAAAGAAACAATTTCAGAACTTCAAATCAGTATTATAAAAGTTGGTCCATCATATATATGTCAGAATAATAGGATATGACAACTTGCAAAGCAATTTTGTCCCATATGGTCATGTCAATGTTGCAATATGAATTTCTATCAATAAAAGAAAGACTTGATAACAAGGAACATAGTTGCACCTTTTGCCCTCCACATCAACACCATGAACCAAAAACTCATCTGCAAAGGCAGCGAGATATTCTAATGTCGGTTTATCCACAAACACATCACTGAACTTTTGCCACCTGTCAGTTACAATGGTATATCTGCCATCCTAACCAGGAGCAATATGGTTAGAAGATAATCAAAGATTGGAAGAGTAGAAAATAAGATGAAAAAAGTGTTTGTACAAGGAATATGCTTGCTTTCTTTCTCTGATTCAACAACAACAACAACATAGCCTTTTGTCCCAAGCAAGTTGGGGTAGGCTAGAGAATATGCAATGAAGAGTAGCATTTGTGACCAAAAAAGAGTGCACACATAAGAATGCATCTACCACAGTTCAAATAAAAATAGTTGAAATGACTACTTCACTCAAGCTATTTCATTGCATTTCCCATATATTATTAGCATATTCAGCGAATCACAACCCCACACTGTTCACTTGTTTTCACAGATGCAAAAGAACCAAAACATGAATCTAGCATCACAAAATGAAAATTAACATAATTGCCCTATGTACTTGGTACCTTTTTTCGACAGCTAAGGTCCAGCACAAGCCTCTGTCTCCCAACCAGCTCGACAAGTTTTCTCAGCCTTTCAATGTTCATCTTGCCATCGCTAAACACATACTACATATAAAAGACTTGAATATATGAGTTACAGATACTCAAATAATATACAAGGCAACTTGCAGTAAAAGTATGTTTGTGCAAAGAATAATATCCAACAATGATAACTATCAAACAAAGCAACAAGTGCAATAAGGGGAAAAAAAGCTTTCATCTCCACTTTAGAACAAGCTAGCTTAGGACTGTCATTGAAGGTTGCTTCAAACAAAGCAACAAGTGCAATAAGGGGAAAAAAAGCTTTCACCTCCACATTAGAACAAGCTAGCTTGGGACTGTCATCGAAGGTTGCTTAAGCAGAAGATACAGGTGTTATTAGCAGAGAATCATGAATACTAGCAGCTGAAAAGTGATAAAATCATCTACTTGCGCCAAAGTTCTAAGTGGCATCCAGAGATGAGATGAGACGAGACTTACAGCGAGGATGGGCAACTAAGGGTATTGACCAAGCCATGGTAAGAATATTGACAAGCCCAATGTGGAATAGGGGCTGTCCAAGAATGGTGATAAAGTATTCCTCAACGGCAGCAATGCGACTACAAACGTGCATGTCCATCGAGATGAAATCGAGGCAGCCAAGATGCAAATCACATTGGCATGAAGGAATAAACAAAATGTGGTGGTAGAAACTTGGACAAGAGAGTAATAAGGAAGATGTGATGCAGCAATGACTGGAGATAGGATTTCTATAAACCTTGTTCTGACAAGAGATGCAGGCTTTTGAGGAAACAGTGGTATCTTTAGACCAACGAAAGCAAATAGAAATACAAATATAATGGAGATAGGCCCAAATTATATCTTCATACAGAAGTACAGACTAGCCAAAAACATTTACACAATATGTCACATGATGAAGGGGAAAAAAAGAATAGCAAAGTTTACACAGATTTAGAGCATGGGCACGTACAGAGGTCACTATCACATGACTGGCCCCTTCATTAAGGTAAGACATTGCATTCTCCAAATTTATTCCACCTCCAACTTGCAAGCCACCTAGTATGATAGCCCATGTTCATTGCAGTTTGTCATTGATGGCATCTCATGGCTTACAGCAGAAACAAACCATACTAACAGAAGAATCACTAGAAGATGTAAAAAGTCTCCATCACAAGAAGGCTGTTGGCTGTGACCATAGAGAACTAAAAGAGCACAGGACTGAGCTAATACTTTACCCAATAATCTCACAGAAATTAGGGTTTCAACGAAGATAAGTGTAACTGAAGTACATTGAGTATCACCTAATACTAGTAGACAAAAGCCGTCTACAGGGTGGGAGGCTAATATGTTAATGTGTTAATCATCACCAGCCTAGCTTTATATCTACTTTTTGTAGTGGAGGCCTATCAGAAAGGAAATTAACACAATGAACTTAATTGTTGTACAACAAATGCCACCTTTCTGTTCAGTAAATTTCATGATCCTGTACAAAGGTCATATATTTGACAAAATAAGCTCAACTGGTACATAATACAGTTTCTTGGATACCATAAATCGGTATGCATATGCAGAATCATCTTGTATCTAACTAACAAAACAAAAACCAGAGTCACCATAATTATTTACGATATACATGTGCTCCACAATTGAAAGACTATATACTTAAATTATTGCGTTGAATACAGATGATGAAAATGAAATAAATAATAATTTTTATCCATCTGCAGCAGCATTTGATCATGTATGACCATGGCTACAAGAAATTATGCTTAAAAGGAACAAGTAATGCAGCTTCTGGTGCTTTGTTAAGAGCAAATTTACTTCCAAGTTTGAACAGGAATACAGGATAATAAATCATTTGTATAGGTCTCAAATTCTACCTGATATTTCGATCTGCTAGTTTTAAAATAAATACTTTGATTTTTTTTATGTGTTTTAGCATATGCAACATCTAGAGCACCCAATAAGAGACAAGGGGCAAACAATAAGTGTTACTACAAATAAGACTAATAAGAGCAAACAGCCAAACGCAAGAGGCTAACCCAATGTTATGGGGCAAAGTCGGCATGGAGGGAGACTAGAGTATTTGAGGGAATTGAATTGTTTGTTCTTTCTTCATTGCTTTCTCCTTGGTACATAACCTCCCTTTATATAGAGAGGACTCCTGGCCACCTAAGGAAGGCCCAATCAAATCATAACAAATCATATCCAATCCTATCTCCAATTGACCCAAATCTAATCCTATCTCTAACTGATCAAATCCCTCTAATTGATCCTGTGGCCCTTGGGACCCTAATTGATGCCCCATAACACCCAATGAGCAATCACAGTTCTTGCAACAACTAGATAACAAATTCTCACCAGGATATGCATGTAGTGCCTCCAATGCAGCAGCCTGGCTTGCAGGATCTGCGCCAAGCATTATAACATGTCCTCCAAGAAGTTCATCTTCTTTATATAATTTTGCAAATTCTGCAGGAGATTTGTCTGATTCAAAGTTTGTCACAAGTTCCATGCCATCATTGGATGAATCCCGAAGAGTAGAACCAACAATCTGTTTAACTTTCCCCTGAAAATTTAAAAGCATATCCCATAAGATAAACGGTACTGTTAGAGCCACAGGTGTGAGGTGTCTGGACTCTGATCTTAGATGACTACTGATTGCCACAATTCGGTAATTTTAGCACCATTAGCCCACAGCCTAACCACACCACAGGAAAGAAAATAATATACTTAAAAATTGGTCATACCATTACCATGACACAACCGGGGCACCAATTTACAATCATGTAGAAGTGTAGAGCTGACCACAGTATTTTTTTTTATTTTTTTCACACACATAAGTATAATATCAGAACAAAGCAAAGGAACCATTTCTATGCACCTTGTGCATGTCGATGCATGGCCTGAAGCTAACGGCGGCGCACACAACAGCCCGTCCTCCTGCCGGAACGCACGGCCAATTTATCTCAAAGCACAGACGACGGCAAAACGAAAAAGAATACATATACATAGTTACCTACCCGATGCGCCGCATTTCGCCGGGCGGACCGAAACCCACGAACCCACCAAGCCAGGCCGCGACGCCCACCGCGGAGACGGTACCCTCGCCGCGCATTTCGACGCCATCCTCCGCCACTGTGGTAAGAAGCGAATGAGAGCAAAAGCCAGATTAGGAGCGCGCGCAAGCATGAGCCTCCAAGCCACCGATATGCAGACGGGAGGATATAGGGATGAGAGACGACACTTACCACCACCGGTGCCGCGGCCGGCCAGCGGGATAGGAAGAGAATGGAGGGGAACAAGTTGCTCAGTGCTCTCACCAGCTGTGCTCGGCACTTCGGCAGGGAGGGAGAGGGACTCGCGGGCACGGGTCCCTAAGCCGACGGCGCCGCGGCGGACTGCGGCCTCAGAGGCCCCGTCGCACGGGCACGGCCGCACGGGCCGCGGGTGCCGGGCGGAGGCCGGTCGGCAGAAGCAGCCAGCGCCGGTGGTGGTGGAGGACGGGGACGCCGGCCGCCGCCGCCAGCGCCAGGCCGAGTCAGTGGAAGCTGCCAAGCTGGAAGGAAGGAAGCGTCGTCCTATTTTTTTTTCTTTACTGAGTAATAACTCTCTTAGTTGGGCTGGGCCAGGTATGGCAGACCATACCCGTGCAGCCCATTAGGTCCGCCCGTGCCCCTAAAAATCTTTCGATTCGATAGTAACACTCTCACACGCACTCAACCTATGAACGCACGCACGTAGTATCTTTGAAGACTAGACCGATAAATCCTCGACATTGACGAAGCTACTACAGACGTCTCGCTATCAACGGGAACGTCGCCTATGACTGAAAGCACAACACTCTTAAATCCTCGATTATTCGCTCCCACGGGGAGTTAAACCCAGGATCATGCTACCGAGGCTCTTGTAACTACTATGCAGAGCCATAGAAATGATTTATTATCCTGTTCAAACTTGGAAGTAAATTTGCTTTTAACGAAGCACCATAAGCTGTATTACTTTTCCCTTTTAACCATAATTTCTTGTAACCATGGTCATAGGTGATCAAATGCTGCTGCTGATAGATGAAAATCATTATTATTTTTATTTCATTTTCATCGTGTGTATTCAACGCAATAATTTAAGTACATAGTCTTTCAATTGTGGAACACGTGTATATCGTAAATAATTGTGGTTACTCTGGTTTTTGTTTTGTTAGAGCTAGGTACAAGATGATTCTGCATATGCATACCGGTTTATGGTATCCAAGAAATTGTATTATGTACCAATTGAGCTTATTTTGGAATTGCGGATCTCTTCTCATTGCTTTGCCTATTTGCTGTAGTGAGCTTGGCTTCCTTTTCTGACCAGTTGGTTTGATGGTAACAAAAAGGCATTCATGGATATCCACCTGTTTGATTTTTGTTTTCGTGGTAACAAGAATGTTGCGGAAATGAGCTAGAGTTCTAAGTGCAAATGTCATATGATCCTCCATTGAAAACTGGTGCAAAGGATCACACTAACATGGCGTTCCAATCAGGTGAGTTTAGTTAATATGCTTTTATCTAAAGATGAGATGTCCATGTCTATTGTTTCTGAACGAGTTCTTTTTTTCAATTTTCCATCATTTGTAGGTACAGCATGACTTGGATTCTTTGCAAGGCATGGGAAAGCTAAGTGCACACGTGGAACTGTTGGATGATGTCTATTGAGTTGACCCTACACTACTACAGAAAGCTAATCACCGCCGGCTGCAGAACCCCCATTACCGACAGTTTTGGCCCCTGTTGGTGTATGTCGGCGGTGATCGGCGACCTTTATCTCTGCCGGTTGCGCGCCGGCGGTGACGGTATTTTACCACCATCGGTCCGGCATACCATGCGGCGGTGACGGTGTTTTACCACCGCCGGCCCGGCGTACGATCCGGCGGTGATGATATGTCCATCAATGCCAGTCTGGCATACCATCCAGCGGTGATGATGTAACCATCGACATCGGCCCGGCGTACCATCCGGCGGTGACGATGTACCTATCATCGTCGGAGCGGTGTACCAACCGGTGGTGATGATGAACATATCAATGCCGGGTCGTCCTACCATCCGGCGGCGATGACGAGAACATCAACACCGGATGGGTGTACCATCCGGCTGTGATGACGAGAACATCAATGCCGGTCCGTCGTACCATCCGGTTGTGATGACGAGAATATCAACGCCGGTCCGTCATACCATCTGACGATGATGTAGGTGCTAGCGCACGCGGTCGGTGTTCCCTTCGGCGGTAATGAGGGGCAGCGTCACCGTAGCTGTTGTGTTTGTTCCGGCAGTAATGTTTTGTCCATTACCGCCGACGTTACTACTATGCATCATTATTGTTCACAATACATTATAGCACTAACAATACAAAAATTTTATGGCTTACACATCGTCAGCAACATATATATTTTCAGAACACCACCGAAACAAATATCCAAACAAAACGACAGCAACATACATAGTTTTAAACCACAGTGACATAACGTACAAATCCAACTACAATAAATATATAGTTTTCAGAACACAAACAGACGTCCAAAATGAAACCAACATTCCAAGATCAGGAACTATAGCACCTTGATTAGATAAGGTGATGGTCTCCATAATGAAACCGTCAAGATCTTTTTGCAGCCCAGATATCTTCAAAATGGTCAGCCCACTAAAGATGATACTACTATCTGCAACACAAGAAAAAAAAAAGGTGAAACACAATTAAGACAAGCTTTGCTGCACAGTCTAATTAGGTCGCTAGGTTGTCAATTGACTGAAAGGCTTTAAGGCCAACCTCTGAGTCAGAGGAGAGATCATGGATGAGGCTGCATGCGCATCAGATTCATCCCACTCACGAAATCACTCCATAATGAAATCGCCAAGATCTTCTTGCAGCCCAGATATCTCCAAAATGGTCTGCTCCACTAAAGATGACACTACTGTCTGCAACACAAGAAAAAAGATGAAACATAGTTAAAACAAGCTTTGCTACACAGTCTAAGTAGGTCGCTAGGTTGTGACTAAAGGGCTTTAGGGGCCAACCTCTGAGCCGGAGGAGAGATCATAGATGAGGCTGCATGCGCATCAGATTCATCCCACACATGAAATCACTCCATAATGGAACCGCCAAGAGCTTGCAACCCAGATATCTCTAAATTGTTCAGCCAAAAATAGTGAGAGTGCATTCCTGTAAGATGATGTCAAAATGGACATATATAATGGTTTCTGCATTCACAATGTCTCCATGGAAAGTAGCTAGGCTGAACCACTCAACATGTAATGTGTACTACAAAATGAGTCATTTGCAACAAACTTAGTACATGGCATGGCTCCAAGTATGGAGGATGCCTGATTTGTTAAACAGCAAGCCCTTTGTCAATTCATCAAAAACTACAATCACTAGCCGGGTTTAAGAACCTCATCTCAACTTGTATTTGAGTACGTTGAACCTACAAAACAATTAAATGTGTAGTTAGACACATTCACCTCGGTGTTTACATAAATGCATTTATATATACTAACGAAACTGAAATGGTTGATCCACCACCTGATATGCCTGCCAAGGGCAAACTTTTTTGTAAAATTGATACAACTTCTACTCGATCCATGACACCAATTGTCTCCACGGGTTGTCCGACATTATGTTCACTAACCATGGGCACCTGCACAATACTCGAGCTATAAGATTGTTCCTAGAAACAGCTGCTATGGATATGCACATGGATTGCCATCCTTATTATTTTGACTCCAGGTTGAGTGTGATGATTCCAGCAAAACCATCAGCCGATGCTACTTCATTCGCAGTGTACATTATCCCCTAATTTGGTAGAAAAAGTCCTAACAAAAAAACAATGTGCATAGGGTCAACATATTCTGTGTATGAACTCTCTCTGTCGACGAACAAGCTAAGAACCTGATTGGTTGGCTTCCAAAATTTGCCAAACCAAAGATTTGGTAAGCTATGATTTTGGATATTATTTGGTTGGCTACCAAAACTTGCCAACCCTCACATTTGGCTTGCCAAATCCATGGTAACTTTTTTACAGAACGTTTGGCTTGCCAAATCTTTGGCATGGCATATATACAGTTTTAGAATACACTACCTACGTGTACTGAAGTTTTTAATCTAAAATTAACAACAATTTGAGAACATCCACAACATTCAAAAGGGAAATAAAAATAAAATCTACAATTTTGAAGCTAATTAATTTTGATTACCTCAGAGGTACTGTGTGGGACGGTGGGCGGGTAGCCGGACGCGACTGCCACGAGGTCGCGTCGGCGGATGGGAAGATCCCCAGCAAGAGGCGACGTCGACGCCCCACGGCCTCTGGTTCCAGATGCTCCTGTCCACCCCTCGCCGTCGAGGTGCCCTCCACCCCGCCCGCTCTTCACCATCCCTCGCGCTCGCAGCGCTGTTCGCCAGAGGCCCTTCTGCCGGCGGATGGGAGGACCCCCAGAGAGAGAAGAGGTCGACGCCCTGCGCCGTCAGGTTCTAGATGCTCCTACCCACCGCTCACCGTTGAGCTGCCCGTCCACCCCGCCAGCTCTCTGCCATCCCTTGCGCTCATAGCACCGTTCGCCAAAGGCCCTTGCACCGATGGATGGGAGGACTCGCAAGGAGAGCCGAGGTCGACGCCCCGCGGCCTCAGGGGTAGCTTGACGGCGAGCGGGGATGGGAGCATCTTGAACCTAAGGAGAGCATTTCGCCTGAGGAGAGGGCGGGGAAAGGAAATTTTGGGGGGAGGCATTTCCTCCTCCCGCCCAGCACTATTTTATAGCTGTTGAATATCATCGCCGGTGCGTCAGAGGAGCCGGCGTAGATACTTTATCATCATCGTCGTTTCATGGTTGTTCGGCGGTGTTGCTTCATTTCCATGGCCACCGAATACGGACATATAATTACATCAAGAACCCTTCGATATGACGAATACGGCAGACATGGAAGAGTGTACACTGTGGCATAGATGTGGTGCTAGGTCTGTTTTAACTTTGGGGCATGAGCAAAGACGAAAATGTCCTTCCAGTTCGCAATGGTACAATACAACGGTAAAATTGGTTGTTGGTCGTTATTCTATAATAGCCGCGACTTTCTTCCCCCTTTGTGCTAGGGTTTGTCGCCCTTGACGCCAACCACTGCTCTCGTCCCCCTGCTCCTCTCCTCTTTGTTCCCCTGCTTCTAGCAACACCCTATCTCGTCGGATGGATTGCTCGTCGTCACAGAGCAGACATCCTCAGAGGCCACCGTATGCAGAAGAAGACGATGTTGGGGAAGAGACGGGCCTCTGTAAGGTCCAAATGGCTAGAGGGGGGGTGAATAGCCTATTTAAATTTTCTACGAGCTTCACTAAACACAAATGTTAGTATAAAAGATGGCGTAGCTAAATCTAGCACTAGCTCAACTATACTAAGCAAGCCACCTATACAAGTCTAGTGAACAAGGCTATGATCTCTAATTCACACCAACAAAGCTAAGTCGCTAATCTAACTACTCCTAGGTGATACAGAGTACACTAAACAAGCTACACAAGGTAAAGTGCATGAATGTAAAGAGGAAGTGAATTGATTCTTATACCGACGGTGCAGAGAAGAAATATATCCAAAGAAACAATCACACACAATCACAAGAGAATCCTCGGCAAGAGATGACACAAGATTTTTTACCGAGGTTCACTTGCTTCCCGGCAAGCTACTCCTCGTTGTGGCGATGCACTCACTTGATGGATCGTGAGCTAATTGACTATCAATAGTCAAACCCTCAGCGGGTGCCGCACATCCACACACAAGATGGGGATCCTCCAAGCCACGAGCTCCACTAGAGTAGCCAATTCGCGAACTCCCACAGGGAAGGCTCAAGAACCCCTCACAACCACTTGGTGAGGCTCAAAACAATCTCCAATCACGAGCTCAACACCACCGCTGCTCCAAGCCATCTAGGATGACGGGAAACACCCAAGAGTAATGAGAAATCTGCAGCAAACTCAAGAATCAAGTGCCACTAGATGCAACTCTTAATGCAATGCACTTGAATCTCACTCAATCTCTCTAGAGTATGGAACCAAGCAAGGAGATGAGTGGAGGGGAAGTTCTCTAGCTCAAAGTATGTCTCAAGTGTTCAAAGAGTTAAGAGAGAGCTTCCTAAACCCGGCCACCATCTATTTATAGCTAAGGGGTAAGCAACTAGCCGTTACAAGACATCACAGTGAAAAATGTGATGATCGGACGCACCGGTCAGAGTGACCGGACGCGTCCGGTCACTACAGGACAAACAGCAGTAGTGCGCGTCAGAGAGAGCCCTTGCCGTGACTGGACCCGCTTCACCGTTTGACGGACGCGCTGCACCCAGCGTCTGATTGGAGTCCAGAGAGCTCCTCACGCGATCGGACGTGTCCGGTCGCACGTGATCGGACGCGCCACCGCGTCCGATCGGCACTGAGACACGCGCTGCCCTCTGGGTGCGTGACCGGACGCTCCAGTTCCGTGAGGGACCAGACGCGCCGGTCAGCGATCTTCTCACACGCGTCTCTGCCTGTGGTTTGAACTGACCGGACGCGCTAGCCACGTCCGGTCACTGTTTTCGATGAGAAACACACTGGACTTGCGCCTCTGTTTCTTCATCTCCGGCGCAGTAGAAAATAGGCATTTCATTTCCACAAAAAAGTTGAAACTCCACCGCCTTCGCAAATATGCTAACACCACCAAGTGTACAACACCATGTGCATGTGTGTTAGCATTTTCACAATCTTTTTCCAAGGCGTTACATTAGCTCTCTACTAGATTCTAATGCATATGCTCAAGATGATGACCTAGTAGCACTTGACTCACGAGCTAACCGTGATTGCCCCTCTTGATAGTTGGCTATCAATCCTAAACCTGGTCAATCACTTCTTTACTCATCTTAGACCGGCAAAACCAAACCCTATGATCATACCTTTGCCTTGGTCACTTTGTTCTATGTCTATCTCCTCATGCTTGATCACCATGATCAACATTTCATGTCCATGCACCATCTCTTTGTGATCTTCTAGCCACCACTCCTTGCCACATACACCTTCATCACATGTGTTGTTTATGCCTAACTCAAAACTCTTAACACATGGCATTAGCAACTTGGTGTCATTAATTACGAAAACCAAACTTGGGCTTTTAGCCTCCCTCTAATTATTTGCGACAAGTGCGGCATGGAGAGGGTGATTGAGCTTTAGTCGAAGACTGCCACTAATTCTGGTTGTATGTTCTTCAAATGCCCAAGGAACAATCCCTGGGTAAGCATCTGCTCGTCTCTTGTTTTGGTTGGATGCAGTCACATATTGGATCTGGTCTTTTGAGTGCATTTGTTGTTTCGTTTCCCTTGATTTTGTACAGGTCCGACTGAGATGCAAGTTTTATGAATGGCAATGAGACTATCTGAAAAACTGGTGAAAATGGGTAGGGTTGTGATTCACCCAGAACCTAGACAAGCAGATTCTCTAGATTCTCATGCGCGAGTTGGGGAAAATGAAGAAGCAGATTCAACAACACAGAGATTGGTACTTGCTGAGGCAAACGTAGTGCAATCCTTGCTTACAATTGTTAGGCTTTTCACACTAGTGGTTGGTGTTGCTGTTGCGGTTGGAGTAATGTATCTTTTCAAATAGTGTTGTATCTGTACTTGCTATGATCTTCATCTCTGGTTACAGAGGAGTAGAACTTATTAGCTGAACCATGTTTATTCATGATTAATGTACTGTTTATGGGTCTAGGCTAATTAACTCAACCTTGTTTGTTGATGTTCAATTTGTTGTGCTCAAGGATTGATGTAATCTCAAGGCATGTTGTTTATTGATGTTCATTGTGTTGTGCTCAAGGATTGATGTAATCTCAGGGCGTGATGTTTGTTGATGTTCAATGTGTTGCATTGAAGGATTGATGTAAGAGATCTCATGGCCCTACTGAACTTTCTTGTTTGGTTGCTAGCCACACTTTGCCACACTTCACCTTAGCCAAGTTTGACCAAGTTGGCAATTGTTGGTTTTAAACTAAGGTTAGGCATGTCTTTTGGGCTCCACATGTCATAGAGTAAATAAGTGTGGCAAGATTCCCTTAGGCATGGCAAAGTGTGGCAACCAATTTGCTAGTCACACTTTTTGTGGCTTGCCACACTTGGCTAAGGTTAGTTGTGGTAGACTATGGATAGGAACCAAACATGACTAATTACAAAAGGGGGGAAATCAGGGGGGTAAGAGACAAAGAAGCAAACAAAAAAGATCAGTTCAATTATAATCTTTGCTCTAGCCATGAGTTAATAAAAGAGAACTTTGCTATCAAAGATGACTTGATTTTGTTCATTCCGGAAAATCCAAGCCATTAACATGAATGAATCCATGCAACACACTATTCTCATATATGTCTTCATTTCATTCTTTCCAAAAGCTCCAAGCTACTGGATTACAAAAGTAGCACACATTGGAATTAGATTACCAAGTAATTACACTAAAATTACTAGATTGAGGATTTTTCCCCTTCTAGCAACTACATTAAGGTCTTTCTAAAATGCTCAAGCCACTGATCGACGAAGTTAAGACACTGATTGGGGATTTGTTTTTTCCCCTCCTAGCTTACTAGATTAGACTGCATTTTGATCTAACTTACTAGATTAGACTGCACAAAAGTACCAAACATAACTACTTCATTTCGAACTAATTAAAACTAACTTACTAGATTAGACTGCACAATAGGACTACCCATACTAAACTAATCCGAATCCTTGGCGCCGTAGGATCCGCATTCCTTCTTGTGCCTCTTTGCTGGAGGCGTGGCCTCATCACCGCTGTCCCCAATGCCGTCGTTGTCACCGCCACCGCAGTTGTCCCCACCGCCGCGGTTGTTGTCGCCGCCATCATCGTCGTCGTAATCGTCCTCGTCCTTGTCCTCGTCCTCTTCGTCTTCCTCCTCTTCGTCGTCCTCCTCCTCCATCGGCTCTGGCACTTCACCAAAGAGGGCGTAGAGTTTGTCATTCGACCACCCCTCACCGGGGTCATAGTAGCTGCTTATGTCACTCTCTGATGAGAGGAGCAGCGGCGGCAAGTGCTCCTCGCTGGAGGAGTCATCCCACGGTGGCAAAAAGTCAGCCATCGCTGGTGAATTAGAGTCGTTAGAGGAGTGCCGATGAAGCAGATTGTGGTGTAGGAGATTAGGGTTTCCTCTACATTATGACGGAGGAGTTTAGGGTTTTCACTGTGGTGTGTGGTGGAAGAGTGGTGTGGCCGATTAAATAATCAGGCGAACATTGAAGGAAAGCGTTACGCCCCGAGGACTACAACCACCGCCTTCTCAGCTAGTGTCGCCTGCAAAACCCAAGCGGCGTCCATTTGGGCTCCACCATTGAGATCAAATTGAAATCTACATCTTTCGCAAAAACAAAAGCCTCATCCAGGTAGGCAAGATGCTTGAAATCTACGGTACGCATACCATACTTGTCCATCATGATGCCCTTTGGTACTCTTACCCAGTTGCACTGGAAAAGAGGGACCTTCAGTTCTTCTAATCCGTAGTCTAGATCCCATATCTCTTCTATGAATAAATAGTATGTTTGCGCACGATTTTCGCTGTCATAAGCTTCAATTTGGACACCGCTGTTTTGGTTGGCGCTCTTGGCATCTTGTTTTCTCGTGTAGAATGTGTAGGCATTTATGTCATATCCTTCATACATCAACACTGTCGAGGATGGTCCCATCACCAAGTGATAAAGCTCATTTGAATTAGTTTGCTAACCCAAAATTTTCTCCTTTAACCATTGACCAAAGTTTTCTCTGTGTTGCTTTGCTTGCCATGTTGAAAGGTCCTAATGGCTAGAGGGGGGTGAATAGCCTATTTAAAAATTCTACAACAACACTAAGACAAAAATAAGATGGTGAAACGAATCTTGTGCTAGCACTACACTTGTGTAGCAAGCCACCTACCCAATTCTAATGCCTATAATCTCTAGTATGTCACACAAGGGCTAAGTCACTAATTTACACCTAGGTGATCAAGCTAGCATGGGAACTATAACTAAAGAGCTACACTAGCTACACTAACTAGCTACAACTACCACAAGCTCTACACAAGTAAATACACAAAGCAAAGCAAGAGAGTGGTAGAGATGATATACCGCCGTGGCAAGTGATCAATCAATGAATACCAAAGAATACCAAGGATACAATGATGACACAATCAATTTTTCCTCCGAGGTTCACTTACTTGCCGGCAAGCTAGTCCCCATTGTGGCGATTCACTCACTTGGAGGTTCACGCGCTAATAGGCATCACATGCCTAACCCACAATCGAGTGCCGCAGAACCAACACAAAGATGAGGATCCACAAGCCATGCATAATCCACTAGAGTTGCCTTTGGCACTCTGTCGGGGAAGGCACAAGAACCCCTCACAATCACAATGATCAGAACCGGAGACAATCACCTTCCTCTGCTCGACGATCCACCAATCACTGGGCTATCTAGGTGTCGGCAAACACCAAGAGTAATAAGATCTCCACCACCCCAAATCACCCAACTAGTGCCACAAGATGCTAGAACACTAAGCAATGCACTAGAGGCTCTCCAATCTCACTCAAGATGATCAAATCAAGTGTGCAAGTGAGTGGAGTGGTGTGCTCAGCTCTCAAATGGTGATGTAGCTATTAGAAGTGCCAAGAGGGTGGCTAAGGTCAGCCACCACTTCTATTTATAAGCCCACAAGCAAATAGAGTCATTACCCCTTAGAGCCAGCCTCTGCGAGGTCACCAGAGATGGCGGTGGTGGCACCACCCTAGGGTGGCGGTGCCCCCCAATGGTCGATTCCAATGGCTAGTTTGACTAGCCATGGTCACCGGATAGGGTGGCAGTGGCACCGCCCCAGGGGTGGCGATGACCACCCGGCTAGCTGCTCGAAAACCCACCTCTCTAGAAAAAAGTGGTGGTGCACCACCATGGGATGATGGTGATTGTGGTAGCGCCCGTCTCCAGTTTCCCTGCTCTCTGGATAAAAACGACGGTGCCACTGTCCCACCAACGGCGGTGACCGGGTGGTGCACTGCCCTCACAATGGTGGTGTACACTGGACACGCCGATGCCACGCCCTTCTCTGCTGCTCTTGGCCAGGGTTAGGTGGGCATCGCCCTAGGGGTGGCGATACCACTGGACAAGGTGGCGGTGCCCCACCAGAGCACCTTCCTCTTGGCCTCCTTAGCCGGTCACCACCATAGGGGGGGTGGTGCCCCCGTGACAGCACACCGAGCCTAGCAACGCCTCGTTTTCTTCAACTTTTTCACCACCTTTGCAAATGTGCTAAGACTCCAAGTGTTTTACCATCATGTGCAAGTGTGTTAACATTTTCACAGTCATTTTTCAAAGGTTAATCACTTTCTCACCGATTGTGCACTAGGCCTAAAATGCATCTGTAAGTTTTCTAACACCTAGTGGCACTAGATGATTGAGTTATCTGATAAGAGCTCCCCTCTTAATAGTACGACCATCTATCCTAAATGTGATCACACTCTCTATAGTGTCTCGATCACCGAAAACAAAATGGCCCTATGAATATCACCTTTGCCTTGAGCCCATTTTGTTTTTCTCTTTCTTCTTTTCTGAAGTCCAGAGCTTGATCATCATCACATGTCCACACCACCACCATGGACTTTATTTCATGTGGCCATCTCCATCCATGAGTGCCACCTATATCTTTCATTTGGATTGGACCATCCTATCTATTCACACACTTGTGTCTGACCTGCCACTGTTTGCAGCTCACAGTGCTACCTTGTGCTCCTCGATGTAGAGAGAAACTACACTTGCTTGGCGAAGGATGATGAAATGAGCTTGCTCAAAAGCATCAACCTCAACATGTACTGACCTTTCCCCAATCGTCCCCCTGCCTTGTAGCCTTCCCTCATGCCGAGACACAGGAACACCAATTTGATTTAGACCCAAATCATATGTGTAGAACTCGATTGCCTCCTCTGTCGACCATCCTTCCACCAAGCACCCTTCGAGCCTGTACCCGTTCTAGACTTACTTCGTCAGGACACTCATTAACCTCTCAAAAGGAAACATCTGATACAAGAACAGTGGACCAAGTGCTCTTGTTTGCTGAACGAGATGCGATATGAGATGTACAGACATATAAAAAATGTCAGTGGCAAATGCATCTCCAACCTACTCATAGTATGGTGCATGTCTTTCTCTAGCTTGTCAAGTGTAGCTGGATCTATAACCTTGTGTGAGATTGTGTTGAAGAATGAGCACATCTTTATGATCGGGTCACGCACCTTCTCTGGTAGGATGCCCCTAATTGCAACTGGCAACAGTTGTGTCATGATAACATGGCAATTGTGCGCCTTCATTAAGTGCATGTTGAATTTCAAATCTTTCATGTTCGCTAGCCTCCTGATGTTTGAGCAGTAGCCAGTAGTCACTTTGAGTTCATGGAAGAAACTTAAGAGCTTTTTCTCCTCTGTTTCCAAGGTCCATGAAGCTACTAGAAGTTTATGTGTCCCATCAGGTTGAAGTTCAGGATGTAGCTCCGGCCTGACTTTTAATTCTTTTAGGTCCAAATGAGTGTTAAGTGAATCTTTCCCCTTGCCCTTTACCTCCATTAAGGTGCCGAGCAGGCTTTCGGTCACATTTTTAGTGATGTGCATCCCATCAAGTGCGTGGCGAACATCCAAGAACCGCTAATAAGGCAGATCCTAGAATATCGATTTCTTTTTGAACATAGAGGACCTCGGTGCCTATTTGCTTCCTTTGCCCTTTCTAAGGACGACTTTTAGTTTGTTAACTTTTGTTAAATATCCTTCGTAGATAGAGTCCGAGGAGCCGGGCAATCCTCAATTTTGCCATAAAAGGATTTCTTGTTCTTACGGTATGGATGCTCCATGCTTAGGAACCGACGATGACCCATGTACACCATCTTGTTACTGTTCTTCATCTATGAAGCATCCGTGTCCTCCATGCAAACCACACATCCTTTGTATCCTTTCATAACTTGTCCAGACAAACAACCAAGGTCCGGTAGGTCACTGATTGTTACGAACAGCAATGCTTTTAGATAAAAGTGTTCTTTCTTGTACTCGCTCCACACCTTGACCTTTGATGTCCACATTTTCATTAGCTCGTCCACCACTGGTTGTAGGTAGACATCAATATTATTGCCAGGTTGGTGTGTGTTGACATTAATTAACGCAATCACTAAATAGCAACGGCGCTAAAAATACATGGTAATAAATTAACATGTCTCTAAATACTAGTCTCCTTTTATATTTACCTATACTTCTTAACATGGAATTAGGTTGTCATCCCTAGTGAAATAAGCTTAGAAGTATATAAGTGGCACTATGATTTTATATGACTAGGCAGAAATATAAATGATATAAAGATATGATCAATTAAGAATAAGAACAATTAAGAACATCTACAAGCGGACAGATAATTATACCATTGTAGCATTTTACCTAGAGTATTACTAGGTTGTCATTTATAATTTTACCACTGGGAAGGTCTAGCTAAACTTCTATCTAGAGTATTGATAAATTTTATATTCATGATAAAGAGAGTAAACCAATGTAATGCACTCTTACTCAATAACAGGGATAAGTCACATGATAAAAGATATATATATATATGATAAGTAATGATCAGTCATCATAAATAAATAAGTAGATACACTCCAAGCTCCATAACTATTACTAATAACGTAATCCAATCAGAATATTAGAGGAATAATTCCTAAGTATTCAAGTTATATGTCAAGCTACTACAACTAATAATCATTGTCAAGTAATACTACCATATGTCCCAACCACAATGGAGCCATGAACAGGAGAAGTTGAGTTCAGAAACCTCTGATATACGAATATATCCTTAACCAGAGCTCTACCAATAATCCACTGCACAGGGAGAGGACTATAGAGGACTCAATGGACCTATAAAAGTCACACCCATGATCTACCACACGACCTTGAACAACTGGAGGCATCCGCAGATATACAAAGCATCTAAGCACCACGCTTACATAATGCATACCACTCATCTTATGGCCAAATAGACGAGCGCTATACGAACATGTGATCGAACTAAATAGCAACCTATAACTATACTAGAATTGAAGTAGACAATGAACGATGCATTCAAGAACGTAATAAAGATGAAGAATAATATTAACATTGCAACAATTGTGCAAAGACAGAATTATAATAAGAGCGAAGAACTAGAACATTACCAAAACTCCACACTCGCCAACGATCGGGAATCCAAGCTAGGTTGGCTCAGCTTGACTTCCTCTAGACCTGATCTAACTATGCTAAAGCTATGAACTAGAGGAACTCTGATGATCTAGGGTTTCTGGCTCTGAATGAACTGATCTTCAAATGACTTGATGCCTTCAGGGGGGGTCTGCCCCTGTATTTATACTCTGGTGGGACGCACGCGAGCCATTGGATTAAACCGACTTCACGTAGGGCTAGGATTGATCCTCAAGGTCAGTAGAAGAATACTCCAGAAGCTCATGGAAGGGGGGAGAAGGGGTGGCCACCTGGCCACCCCCTTGGCCGGCCGGCCCCACCTAGCAGGCACTCGACCTTCGCTTCGTTCCAGTGTCTTCTAGGGTCTTCTATAATATACTAGTATTTATCTCGCAGTGAAATTCCAAAAATTCTTTTAATAATTAGGTATCTCTCTCTACCTTTCTATATAACTCCCTGCAAACATTAAAATTCAACAAAACTCATGAAATTAGTCAGATAACACCCTAGTCTTCTATGTTTTCATGTATTTTGACCATTCTCTCAAGTTTATTTCACTATATATTGTTGATATTAATGACCGTCAACAGTGTGGCCCTTGGATCACTAATGGCATCATAATGTAGGTGCGCTTCATACACAACCAAGGCGGAAGGTTGTATATGCACAGAGTCACGGGCCAGGTGCTGTGATTGGTGTTGACCATGTTGAAAGGATTCATCCCATCAGTACTCAACCCAAACCTTATGTTCCTTATTTCCCTTTTAAATGCCTTGCATCTAGAATCAATAGCCCTCCACTGTGATCCATCGGCTGAGTGTCTGAGCTTTCCATCGTTCATATGCTTTTTAGCATGCCACCTCATCAGCTCTACTGATTTTTCATTCGCAAATAATCTCTTAGGGAAATACCACACAACCTTCTTGTGTGGTCTTTTGTTTCGGTCAATGATTATCATTGCCTTAGGACAGTTAGACTTGTAGCGTGAGAGTTCGCACACCGGACACTGATCCAACTCTGCATATTTACCGCAGTACAATATCCAATCATTGTAGCACGCATGAATCTTTTGTACTTCTAGTCCCAATGGACACATCATTTGCTTCGCCTGATATGTGTTCTCTGGCAACTCATTTGGCCATGGAAGCATCTTGCTCTTCAAATGAGTTAGCAAATCATCAAATCTTTTGTCCGACAGACCATTCATTGATTTCATCTCAAGTAGCAAAAGGTTAGCTTCTAACTTAGCCATTGAAGGACCATTGAACAGTGGCGTTTTTGCATCCTTTTTCATTTGCTCCAACTTCTTCAAATTTCTTGCATCAAGGAACTCTAGCTCCCATCACATATCATCTTGTCTAGAGCATCAAGCACTTCAGTATCTAGCAAAGTGTCACGACATGTTTCATTGATGGTTTCATGCACGGTTTCACTCACTGGTTCATGGACGATTTCCTGCATGGTTTCACCGACTATTTCATAGACGGTTTGCTGCAAGGTTTCATTCGCTGCAGCCTCTGGCAAGGGTCCTTGGATGGTTTCCTTAGGTAAGTTGTCACCCTCCTCGCCATGCATGTTCCAAACCTTATAGCTTTTTTATGAAACCCCTACTTAGCAGATGATATTGTATCTGCTCGACATCGCGAATCCTAAATGCCTTCTCATTCTTGCAATCAACACATGGGCAGTGTATGTATCCTTTACTACTCGAAATATTACTTCCTGCATACGCCTTGGTGGCTTTCACAAAAGAGTCAATGCCTTCCACGAACATGGCAGTCACAGTTTCCAAGTACATCCATCCACGATCCATCTGTGAATAACATAACTTTAGTGACATAGGTCAATTGTAGACTATAGTCATTCAATTTAATACAAGAAAATTGGAGGATACAAACTGACCATACCGTAGGGTAATCTGGTGTGCACGCAACAATCAACGATCAGAAGAAATCAATAAGCACTCCCTTAGGAACAAGGATGATTTTTGGTCACAATTTAACCACAGGGGCCGCATTCACAAAAGATTCAATGCCTTCCATGAACGGGGCAGCAAGTACATCCATCCACATAATCCATCTGTGATTAACACAATGCAACTTTACCGATCAACATAGGTTGAACTAACTAATGTGTCATTCAATTTAATACAATCAAAACTATAGGATACATGTTGACTGTAGGGTAATTTGGTGCGCATGCAACAATCAAGATTTAGAGAAGCCATCTCTGAAATCAAGAAGCACTCTAAAATGAAGAAGGATGATTTTCAGTCACAATTTAACCACATGATTCAACTAAGATAGCTACACAAAAAGGGTTGTTAATTACATACCACCCAATATAGAACATCCTTCAGAAATCAACAGCCTTCACTAGCTTGGCGGTCGCCAAAAATGGTGTGGGGAGCCGCGGCTGAAGAAAAGTTAACTAAGTGAATAAGAAGAGGAGGGAAATGGGGTTTTCATTGCTCTTGCAGCCCTTTATCACCGCCGGGTTAATTGGACAACCGATGGTGATTCTAAGTTTTTCCGCCAGATCATAGATTATGGTATTCAGTGTCCGAACAAAACGGTGGGCAGGAAGACGTCTTCAGTTATTGCGATTTCCACCGCCGGACCATGCGAGGAACTATAGATGGCCATCGGGCCGTGCCGGCCCGGCCCGGCGGCCCAGCGGGCCGTGCCGCGCCTCCGGCCCAAGGCACGGCCCACGGGCCGTTTTTCCGTGCCGTGCCGCCCGCTGAGCACGACCAATTTCACCGGGCCGTGCCGGCCTATGGCCCGGCTGTCAAAAAACCTCTCTTCTTTCATCAAATTTTCAAAGTGTTTCACTTTCATAGTTCATTGAGTCATCAAAAGTTGAAACATTCACACAGAAAGTTCACACTTCACACAGCACAGATAGTGTGGCAGAACCGCCTGCATTAACACACTTTTAGAGGCGCTGTCTTCCACTAGACACTAAGCACCCCAAAAGTGAGCCAAGTTAAGCAGTTCTGTCGAGCACACCCAACGGGAGAACTCGAAGCGTTCCACAATTTTACACCCGGGATCCAATAATGAGTACAAGCTTACAATACTTAATCCATTTCATACAACAAAGAGTCTCAGAAATTCTTTATTACAGTACCAAAGTTCAGAGTGCGATAAATTAAACAGCGGAATAAAACAACATCTAGCGGAGCGGTATAAGGATCCGTCTGTGCCCACCAGAAGAATCCTCCACACAACAGTTAGCTTCTCAAGCAGCACCTGCAACAAGGGTAAATAAACCCTGAGTACACAATGTACTCGCAAGACTTACCCGACTGGGAATAGATTTCCCGACTCTCAAGGATTATGATAGGCTTTATGGCTTGTGGGTTCTTGTTTGCGGAAAGCAATACTAAGAGTGAGTCCTTATTTCATTAAATTATTAGCAGCCATGTTAAATTCATTATCCAACCTGCTATGTAAGCACCTGTTCTATCATCAAGCAAGGGTTGAGCAATCAGAATCATTTTTCCATCTTTCATATGCCAGTTCTTACTACGGTGCCAGAGTGCAGTCAAGCCGTACCGTCACGTAGAAACGGCGATTCGCGAATCAATGTGCCCAGCTGGGTACCCCGAAAAACACACGCCTCGCTTGTACCCCAGGCACAAGCAAGACCAACCCGTTCCCCTCCTGTCACAGGTTTCCAGGTCCCCGTCCAAAATTGGACTCCTAGCTCCCGTACTTGAGGCCCGGCCTCAATACGGTGCTAAGACCTCCACCTATCCCCGCCTCCAATCAGTCGGTCCGGAAAGAGCCGGAGCCCATGACAAGAGAGTAACAAGTCTTCCTAGCCCCCATCCGCTAGTATATGCTTGGGATAATAAATCTGTGACTTGACCGGGGATCCAGTGCAACGAACGGTCCTTAATCGACACAGACAGGGAAAAAGGATGGCGCTGCCAGGGAGAGATAGAGAAAATACTAGAGGGAATCACGGGATACTCACCGCAGTCGACTGGTGCTTCGGAGAGGGGGGTTGGCTGCACGGTCGGGTTCTACAGGAGAACGGAGAAAGCTTGCTTAACTCTGAGAGGAAGAAGGTGGGCAACGAAGTGGTGGCTTAGCGAGCTTGCAACTGCGATGGAGGTTGCACAGCATGACCTTTAAAGGTAGGAGACGCGGGATGGAGGTGGAGCTCGCACTGGAAAAGACGATCGTGTGCGCGACATACTTCAGCGGAGGCAGCACGACGTGCGCTAATCAACCTTGCACCGTGCAGAAGGCAGATTTTCCTCGGGTGAACAGTGCTCTGATACAGTGTTTCTCCGTGCTACAGCATTTTCTTCGCGCTACAGTGCTCAGTCATTCATTAAACGCTCAGACATTCGCATGGCTAGCAAGGAAGAAAACAGTGGTGCAGTAATAAATTTCCCTCACGACCAAGACCAAGAGAAGTTGCCGACGTATTTCTTGCTCCATGCATGTACTGTCCTCTCTTCTCTCGGTCAAAAATAATTGCATGCAAGCAGCTGTGCAAGCGGTCACCGGCGTAGCATGCGGTGCCTGCAGCGGGCTTAAGACGCCATGAACAGTGGGCAACGACTTAACTCACGGCAGCTGGTTTTCACGGCAAAATTTGTAGCATGCCATATGCACGCCATAATGGCCTGGGGCAGACGACGGCAGCGAGCAGCAGCGTTCTTCGCCAAAAGGACATGCAAGACGTGAGTGCGTGCGTCAGACATGCAAGTGTAGGTGCAGGCGTGAGTGTGTCGTGTGCGTTGGTCTGTTGACCACTATCTACTGGAGATATTCAATTCCAAGCATACTAGTACTATTACTTTGACACTAGTACAAATTAGATGAGAGCAAATTTTCTTTTCATAGTCCAAGTGTTGAATGGACTCACGTGTAAGCAAGTAAGGATAGGGAGAGGTTAGGAATAATTAGTTAATCTAGTGTTCAAATAATTTTTCCATGTGCAATATATTTCGTATATAAATCACAGCAAAAAAATGCAATTTAGACAGATGAAGTAATTAGAAACGTGTCATTATTTCTATTAGCATTTTCGTTCAATAAAATTTGGTTTACACCTCTATTTGCTATAAAGTGCAATATTGAATACTTTTCATTTTAACATTTTCATTGATTGTTTTAAGTTGCAAGACTTTATTTACATAAGTGATCACATGTAATAATACATAAACATGATGCTCATGAAATGTTTAGTGACTTGTTTGACGTGGTAACACCGGGGGTGTTACAGCTCTACCCCCTAAAAGAAAATCTCGTCCCGAGATTTCATGTGCCTAGTGTGAGGAGAGAGGTAGAATTAAATTTCAATCTAAATAATTACATTGATGAGCTAGGAATGAGATGAGGATAATGCTTCAAAATATAGCTCTCAAGTTCCCAAGTTGCCTCATCCTCCGAGTGATTCTGCCATTGGACTTTGTAAAATTTCACCACATTGCTTCTCGTCACCCTTTCTTTTTCATCCAAAATCTTGACTGGATGCTCAATATAGGAAAGATCAGGTTGGAGAGGGAGTCCTTCGATCTCCACTGCCTCATCAGGAACTCGCAAACACTTTTTCAACTGAGACACATGAAAAACATCATGGACGGCTGACAATATATCTGGGAGCTGGATGCGATAAGCAACAGTACCACGCCGTTCCAAAACCTTGTAAGGCCCAACATAGCGAGGAGCTAATTTTCCACGGACACCAAATCTAAGCACACCTTTCATGGGAGACACTTTAAGATACACATAATCACCAACTTCAAATTGCAAAGGCCTTCTTCTCTTATCCGCATAGGTTTTCTGACGGTTCTGAGCCGCCTTCAAATGACTCCGAATAATTCCGACTTTCTCTCTTGCTTCAAGGATAAAGTCAGGCCCGAAGTAACCATGGTCTCCTACTTCAACCCAGTTGAGCGGTGTCCTACACTTCTTGCCATACAAAGCCTCAAAAGGTGCCATTCGAATGCTTTCTTGATAGCTATTGTTGTAAGAAAACTCAGCCAATCTCAAGCACTCATCCCACTTCTCTGGGAAAGAAATGACACAAGCTCTCAACATATCTTCCAGCACTTGATTGACTCTTTCTGTCTGGCCGTCGGTCTGCGGATGATAAGCTGAACTTCTGAGAAGACTAGTTCCAAGGCATTTCTGGAGTTGAGTCCAAAAGCGGGACATAAAGACTGATCCACGATCAGAAACAATAGTGAGAGGGACTCCATGGAGAGTTACAATGCGGTCAAAATACAACTTAGCATATTGCATGGCTGTATACCTTCCATCCACAGCAAGAAAATGGGCGGACTTGGTAAGGCGATCCACAATAACCCAAATAGAATCATGCCCTTTTACTGTGCGAGGCAATCCTGTAATAAAATCCATAGAAATATCCTCCCATTTCCAAACTGGGATTGGCAAAGGTTGTAGGAAACCAGGCGTACGCATATGGTCTGCCTTCACCCTTCCACAAATATCACATTCTGCAATATACTTAGTGATATCCTGCTTCATATTTGACCACCAATACAAGTGGCGCAAATCATGGTACATCTTGTTACTTCCCGGATGAATGGATAGCCTGGAACTATGGGCTTCCCCCAAAATCTTTCTTCTAAGCTCATCACTTCCGGGAACCACCAAACGATTCTTGTACCTCACCACACCTTGTTCATCAATGCTGAAATGGGGACCACGTCCTTCATCAATCAACTTTTTGATATGAGGAATCTCCAAAGCATCCTGCCTTTGCTCAATAACAATTTGCTCCAACAAATCTGAGACTAGAGCAATGTGAGCTAAAACTGCAGAGTGAGAGAGAGGCAAGGACTCTTCATCATCCTGGTGTGACCTTCGACTCAACGCATCAGCCACCACATTGGCTTTTCCAGGATGATAATGGACTTCCAGATTGTAATCCTTGATTAACTCAAGCCATCTCCTTTGCCTCATATTTAACTCGGGTTGAGTGAAAATATACTTGAGGCTCTTGTGATCCATAAAAATATGCACCTTGTTCCCCAACAGATAATGTCTCCATATCTTTAGAGCATGCACAACTGCAGCAAGCTCTAAATCATGGGTGGGATAATTCACTTCATGCTTTTTCAGTTGACGGGAAGCATAAGCTATCACCCGTCCCTCTTGCATAAGTACACAACCAAGTCCTGTCTTGGAGGCATCACAATACACATCAAATGGCCTGTCAATATCCGGTTGGGCCAGAATAGGGGCAGAGGTAAGAAAGTTCTTCAAAGCTTGGAAAGCTTTCTCATAGGCTGGACTCCACACAAACTTGGAGTCTTTCTGAAGCAACTTAGTCATAGGCTGAGCTATCTTGGAGAAATCTGGAATAAAACGCCGATAGTACCCAGCAAGACCAAGAAACTGACGGATCTGATGCACTGATTCAGGAGATTTCCAACTTAGCACATCCTGCACCTTACTAGGATCAACCGACACACCTTCAGGGGTCAGAACATGTCCCAAAAATTGCACTCTATCCAACCAAAACTCGCACTTGCTGAACTTGGCATATAGCTTGTGCTCTCGCAGTCGGTTCAGGACTGTGCGAAGGTGTTGTGCATGTTCTTCTTCATTCTTGGAATATATCAAAATATCATCAATGAACACCACTACAAACTTGTCTAACTCCGGCATAAAGACTGAGTTCATGAGGTACATGAAGAATGCAGGAGCATTGGTGAGACCAAAAGACATGACTAGGTACTCATAAAGCCCATACCTAATAGAGAAAGCTGTCTTTGGTATATCTTGTGGTCGAATTTTTATTTGGTGATACCCAGAACGAAGATCAATTTTAGAAAACACTCTAGCACCAGCCAACTGATCAAACAAAGCATCAATGCGAGGCAAAGGGTACTTATTCTTGATGGTTACCGCATTGAGAGGGAGATAATCCACACACATCCGCAGAGTGTCGTCCTTCTTCTTCACAAAAATGGCTGGACAACCCCATGGAGAAGAACTAGGACGGATAAACCCCTTTTTCAGCAATTCCTCTAATTGCTTCTTCATTTCTGCTAATTCTGGTGGAGCCATGCGGTAAGGACGCCGTGAAATAGGAGCAGTGCCAGGCTCTAACTCTATGATAAACTCCACATCTCTATCTGGTGGTAACCCAGGCAAATCTTCAGGGAAGACATCAGGAAACTCACAGACCACAGGAATAGAGGCAAGATCAGGAGAAGCTTCAACATTAGCGGCGACTGGTGAAGCAGAATTTGGAGAGATACGGAGAGACATCCTATCCTCAGAAGAAGGAAGCCGTAACTCAACAACTCTCCTCTTAAGGTCCAAGACTACCCCATAAACCTTCAACCAATTCATACCCAGGATTGCATCAATGCCCTGTCCAGGTAGCAACATGAACTGGAGACGGTAAGTGTGAGTGGCCAGCACTAAGCTGACTGTGTCCGTCCGGGTATTAATGCACATCTGCACACCCGGAGTGCTAATTTTATAGGCAAAAGGAATAGCCATAAGAGATATATTGTGCTTTTCTGCAAACCCCATGCTCATGAATGAATGTGATGCTCCAGAATCAAATAACACAAATGTTGGGTGGGAGTCAATGGTAAACATACCAGCCATCACAGGCTCATTATGCAGGATCTCCTCAGCCTCGGTGTAGTTAACCTGTCCTGAGCGACTCACTGGCACCTTCTTCTTAATAATCGTCCTCTTGATCAAGCGAGAGTTGGCAGACGGCTGGGAAGGCTGAGCCGCCCGATTCTCGGGACACTCCCGAGCAAAGTGGCCCTCCTTGCCACACTTGAAACAAGCAGTAGACTTGATCATCTGCCCCTAACGAGGCGGAAACTACGGTCCCTGGGGCTGCTGCACCTGCTGAGTAGGTGCACGGTACTGAGTCGGCGGTGTTTGCCGAGTCTGCTGAGGCTGCCGAGATGGCTGTCCACCTGGGGGATGGTAGGACATCCTCTTGACAACTTGCATCTTCTGTGACTGCGGGTGACTAGAAGACCCAGAGATTCCCCGCTTGCGCTTCCACTCAGCCTGAGTGTCACGCTGCAGTCCTTCCATAGCAATGGCAACATTCATCAGAGTACCAAAGGTCTGATAGTTCCCAGTATAAAGCTCTTTCTGCAAAATACAAGAGAGGCCGCGGTAGAAACGGTCCCTTTTCTTCTCATCTGTGTCAACATGAGTCCCGGCATACTGTGCCAGATGGTTGAATTTATTGGCATAGTCCATCATAGACATACTCCCCTGCTTCAGGTCCAAGAACTCCGAGAGCTTCCTGTTTAGAACACCCGCAGGAATGTAGTACTCTCGGAAGGCAGTGGTGAATTCCTGCCAAGTCATAGGTTGACCCTCCGGCTGCATGGCATTGAAAGTATCCCACCATGCGCTAGCAGATCCCAAAAGCTATTGTGCGACAAAGCGCACCTTCTGCTCATCGGTCACCGTGAGCAGCAGAAACTTCTGCTCCAGCACACGAAGCCAATGCTCCGCGTCCAGAGGCTCCGCAGTCGGCGTGAACGTGGGCGGGTTGGTCTTCAAGAAGTCCTGATAAGAACAGGGCCTCTCAAGACCACGGGCACCACCCTCGTTCTCGCCGTTGCCACCGTGGCCTCCACGGACGAAGCCACCAAGAGCCTGTGCCATCATCTCCAAGGCACGGGCTGTCTCCTGACGTGAAGCTAACATCTCCGCCATCATCTCCGCAGGAGTCATCGGAGGTGGCGGTGGTGGTGGTGGGGAAGGAGGACCCAAGAGTGGGGCCTCATGGCTCTGCCCGTTGGCATTGTTGTTGCCATTGTCGCGACCACTTTCACCATGACCTTCACCAAGGCCATGGCCCGCACCGGCACTGGTGCTCCCACGACCAGACCCAGTGCCCACACGACGGGACCCCAGATCCATCTGTGACCAGATAGGAACCAAAAATTAGAGAACCTCCAGACTAGGAACAAGAGACTTAGAGAAATTGATAAGGCTTTTATTAAGGATTGAAGCATTTCTTTTTATTTATTACCCTATTGTTGATATTTGGTAACGCAATTAGGAAATGATCCGCAAGCGCATGGATATCGGTGAGCACTTCACCCGGGATGTTATCCAGAGTATCGTATTTATTTTTTTACCACTAGGAGAAAGCGTGCATCTGACTAACCAAATCTATTACTACTAACCTTTAGGCTACAACCACTGTGATTTGATATGAGCGATGTATAGAGAAGACTGCAACTGCACTCTCGTTCTAACCTTGGTAAGGATGATCTACTGCTCTATTGGGGAGGCTCACGGAATCTAGACACCTCAAAGGATGTTCGACCCGCACCTATAAACCCTATCGATCCTGCTAACGGGATATGGAATACAAAGGTAGCTACGGAAATGTCACGTTCCTCGCTACTACCACGGTCCGGCTAGATAGGGGATATCTATGAGTATCCTAGCCCAAACACCATGTTTACGCTAGAGATGATTACTCTAAACTCTACGCGAAGAGATTAAAGTAAACTCATAAACCAAAGAACAATAAAACAAAGAACTTACTAGAATTTAGAAGTCGAAATACTGAAGAATCCTAGGAGCAAGCCTCAGGTTAGGAGAACTTGATCCTGCAGGTACAACCTCGAAGTAGTCACCGACAGGCCGGGCTTCCTTCGATCTATACCTCCACTTTATCTCTCTCAATCTAGAAGAACTAAGTCTAATCTCACATTGGATGCTAAGCCCTAATGAGGTGGGAACCCTAAGGGAACCTCTCTCTCTGAATCCTCTCTGGAAAATATGAAAATAATGGACTTGGATTCTCCTCTCCAGGGGCCAGGGGTCCTGCTTATATAGTCCCTTCAAGTGAACCTGGGCCGTCGGATCAAACCGACATTAATCGCACGGTTTTCCTTGATCCTTTAGGTCGGTAGGGCATAATCCGCGAGACTCATCCTGATTGGTTGCAGACCTAGGGCGGGCGCCCTAGGGTCCAGGGCGGGCGCCCTGGTCCCTGGCCCGTTCGGCCTCCCGTTCGATCCCGTGGCTTCTGGAGTCTTCTAGATGATAGAAAATCGGTGAACACGTTAATATCTCTATGTAATTCCAACGTGTGGGCCTTTCCTTTGTATTTCCTGATAACCCCCTGTAGAAACAGATAAACAACAAAACTCGTGGAATTCTGTCAGATCAAACCCTAATTCTAGGTGTTGCTTGCATATAGGTCCTTTTCCTTATTTATTGGATAATTAAAATTGATACTTAAGAACCGTCAACACCTATCATCTTAACTATCTAGAAATTATACGTGAAGGGGGTTTAGCTTAACAGATTTTCTTCTTATGATGCATGCATCGGCCTATGCGTTCACTCAAGCCGGAATATAGCGGCACTCGTTTGTATTTTTGGCACATCGTACACTCCTTTCCGAACACTAGTGCTTTCTTACGTAGCGTAAGTTAGTGTACCTGCAGAAAATGGTTAGATAAAACCAGTGCCACTATCCTAGATAGACCATATTGTTAGGGCTTATACTTATTTACGTAGATTTTACCGTATCCTATTTTTCGCAAAGCTTTTGTTGGTCAAAATTTTAAGTTTTTGAAAAGGTGATTAAGCTCGTGAACTCATTATTAGCTCTGGTACCAACTGTGGCAGAACCGCCTGAATTAACACACTTTTAGAGGCGCTGTCTTCCACTAGACACTAAGCACCCCAAAAGTGAGCCAAGTCAAGCAGTTCTGTCGAGCACACCCAACGGGAGAACTCGAAGCGTTCCACAATTTTACACCCGGGATCCAATAATGAGTACAAGCTTACAATACTTAATCCATTTCATACAACAAAGAGTCTTAGAAATTCTTTATTACAGTACCAAAGTTCAGAGTGCGATAAATTAAACAGCGGAATAAAACAACATCTAGCGGAGCGGTATAAGGATCCGTCTGTGCCCACCAGAAGAATCCTCTACACAACAGTTAGCTTCTCAAGCAGCACCTGCAACAAGGGTAAATAAACCCTGAGTACACAATGTACTCGTAAGACTTACCCGACTGGGAATAGATTTCCCGACTCTCAAGGATTATGATAGGCTCTATGGCTTGTGGGTTCTTGTTTGCGGAAAGCAATACTAAGAGTGAGTCCTTATTTCATTAAATTATTAGCAGCCATGTTAAATTCATTATCCAACCTGCTATGTAAGCATCTGTTCTATCATCAAGCAAGGGTTGAGCAATCAGAATCATTTTTCCATCTTTCATATGCCAGTTCTTACTACGGTGCCAGAGTACAGTCAAGCCATACCGTCACGTAGAAACGGCGATTCGCGAATCAATGTGCCCAGCTGGGTACCCCGAAAAACATACGACTCGCTTGTACCCCAGGCACAAGCAAGACCAACCCGTTCCCCTCCTGTCACAGGTTTCCAGGTCCCCGTCCAAACTTGGACTCCTAGCTCCCGTACTTGAGGCCCGGCCTCAATACGGTGCTAAGACCTCCACCTATCCCCGCCTCCAATCAGTCGGTCCGGAAAAAGCCGGAGCCCATGACAAGAGAGTAACAAGTCTTCCTAGCCCCCATCCGCTAGTATATGCTCGGGATAATAAATCTGTGACTTGACCGGGGATCCAGTGCAACGAACGGTCCTTAATCGACACGGACAGGGAAAAAGGATGGCGCTGCCAGGGAGAGATAGAGAAAATACTAGAGGGAATCACGGGATACTCACCGCAGTCGACTGGTGCTTCGGAGAGGGGGGTTGGCTGCACGGCCGGGTTCTACAGGAGAACGGAGAAAGCTTGCTTAACTCTGAGAGGAAGAAGGTGGGCAACGAAGTGGTGGCTTGGCGAGCTTGCAACTGCGATGGAGGTTGCACAGCATGACCTTTAAAGGCAGGAGACGCGGGATGGAGGTGGAGCTCGCACTGGAAAAGACGATCGCGTGCGCGACATACTTCAGCGGAGGCAGCACGACGTGCGCTAATCAACCTTGCACCGTGCAGAAGGCAGATTTTCCTCGGGTGAACAGTGCTCTGATACAGTGTTTCTCTGTGCTACAGCATTTTCTTCGTGCTACAGTGCTCAGTCATTCATTAAACGCTCAGACATTCGCATGGCTAGCAAGGAAGAAAACAGTGGTGCAGTAATAAATTTCCCTCACGACCAAGACCAAGAGAAGTTGCCGACGTATTTCTTGCTCCATACATGTACTGTCCTCTCTTCTCTCGGTCAAAAATAATTGCATGCAAGCAGCTGTGCAAGCGGTCACCGGCGTAGCATGCGGTGCCTGCAGCGGGCTTAAGACGCCATGAACAGTGGGCAACGACTTAACTCACGGCAGCTGGTTTTCACGGCAAAATTTGTAGCATGCCATATGCACGCCATAATGGCCTGGGGCAGACGACGGCAGCGAGCAGCAGCGTTCTTCGCCAAAAGGACATGCAAGACGTGAGTGCGTGCGTCAGACATGCAAGTGTAGGTGCAGGCGTGAGTGTGTCGTGTGCGTTGGTCTGTTGACCACTATCTACTGGAGATATTCAATTCCAAGCATACTAGTACTATTACTTTGACACTAGTACAAATTAGATGAGAGCAAATTTTCTTTTCATAGTCCAAGTGTTGAATGGACTCACGTGTAAGCAAGTAAGGATAGGGAGAGGTTAGGAATAATTAGTTAATCTAGTGTTCAAATAATTTTTCCATGTGCAATATATTTCGTATATAAATCACAGCAAAAAAATGCAATTTAGACAGATGAAGTAATTAGAAACGTGTCATTATTTCTATTAGCATTTTCGTTCAATAAAATTTGGTTTACACCTCTATTTGCTATAAAGTGCAATATTGAATACTTTTCATTTTAACATTTTCATTGATTGTTTTAAGTTGCAAGACTTTATTTACATAAGTGATCACATGTAATAATACATAAACATGATGCTCATGAAATGTTTAGTGACTTGTTTGACGCGGTAACACCGGGGGTGTTACAGATAGTTCACACAGAAAGTTCACACAGCACAGATAAACAGATAAGACAATAAGACATAAGAGAGATATTATCATAATATCAAAATGAGCTGTTTGTGCAATGCTGCCTCATTAAAAACCTTTATAGGTAAAACTCACCCTTGTGAGAAACCCTAGAAAGGAAAAAAGAGTACAGCCAGCTCTAAATTTTCAAAGTCTTAATTCTATCCTATTACAATAGCCAACCTCAGTGGCAAAGTCATTATGACATGAGACTTAGTGAGTTCACATGATCACATCACAACAGCAAGAAGTTCTATTTCTATCCTATTACAAAAGTTCATGTTCATCCATCCATCATCCTTGATCCTTGACTCACTGTCTCAACTATGTCACAAACTCACAGTCCAAAAGTAACTGCTAAATGTCAATGTTAGATTGTTACTTTGTTAGACATAATGAACTTCAAATCTTGAATGTAAAGAAGTTTCAGTTTAGTGACTACCTCTCATCTTCTCTTCTTCTTCTATCCACCACCAACAGCAGTATCGCCGCTGCCGCTGCCTTCGCCTTGTTCATCAAGGTAGAGGTTGTTGAATGCCTCCTCCAGTTCCAGGTCCTCAGGTGTATGTTGTTCCCTTCTTGCACCTTGTTCCCAGTCCTTGATGCAGGTGAGCATCTCAACATGCTCAGGCAACAAGCGCCGCCGCCGATCTTCGAGTATCCTGGATGTACAGCTGAAATAGGACTCCGAAGAGACAGTAGACACAGGGACAGACATAATATCTCGAGCCATAATCGACAGGATTGGATAGGTTAATTTGTGGTCATGCCACTAGAGGAGTATGTCAAAGGATTCCTCATAACATGTGGTAGGGTCACTGTCCAAGTAAGCTTTGAGCTCATTAACAGCAGATGGAGTAGATGAAGATGAGGGGGAAGAGACAGGGGATTCACCAGGACCTCCAAAGATCCTTCCCCATGCCTGTTTTGTCTTACCAGTATGAGCTGAAGGGACTGAAACCCTTTAACTCCTCACTGCACCAAATTTCTGTTCATACTTGGCAAACAGTTTATATAATTCATTTTTCACATCAGCATAGTACACACTATACATGCATCCAGCTGCCTTAGCAAGCAATTCAAGCACATTAAAGAACCCTTTCATCTTAGCTCTAGGATCAAGAATGAATGCATATGAATAAATGAGTGGAATTTTCTCCCAATACTTAAGGAATTTAAGTTTCATAGGAGTAGCAATCATTCTAAAATTAGCATCTCTTTCAGCATTTTGCAAGTGTTCAGCCATGTCAAGCATATGGTGCAAAACAAGTGGAGCTGTGGGATAATACACACCAGACAGAACAACAGTGGAATTATAGAAGAGTTCCAAGAATATCATTATTTGTTCAGCAACATACCAATGTTGTGCAGTCAATAAAGTAGAACCATAATTTGATGTAATAAACACATGAACGACTTCCTTGTATGGCAGCAAATGTTTGAGCATCAAATAAGTAGAATTCCATCTAACATCTATATCCAAGCCAAACTTTCTAGGTCTAAGACCCTGAGCTTTGCAATAGTTCTTAAACAATGCAATTCTTTGATTAGAGGAATTTAAAAAACTTATTGCAGTTCTGAAATCTTCAGTATAAGGTTTCAACCTCTTCATGCCAGATTTAACAATCAAATTTATTATATGGCATGCACAACGTTGATGCACAAGCAAATATTGCACCTTGTTAGGATCATCATTTGTAGGTGCAGGATAAGAACCCAAATAGCCAAAGAACATAGATTGCAAAATATCAAAAGCCTTAGAATTAGCAGAAGCATTGTCTAGAGACACAGAAAAAACCTTGTCAATCAAACCAAACTCCTCAACCACACTAGCAATTCTATCAGCAATGTTTTCACCAGAATGAGAAACATCAATTAGCCTTAAACCAATAATTTTTTTCTGTAATTCCCAATCTGCACTAACATAATGAGCAACAACAGAAATATAATCCTCTTTAGCATTACCAGACCATATATCAGATGTTAAAGAAACAGAAGATGTAGCAGGCAACAAAGATTTCATAAGCATAACACGTTGTTCATCAAACAGTTTAGACATATCTCTAGTGGTGGTCTGCCTAGAAACCTTTTGAAACAGAGGATTGTGAGCACGCTTAATGTAATCCTCCCAAGCCTGGGTCTCACCAATCCCTAAAGGAAGGTCTAGCCTAGCAATCAAACGGCACAACTCAGTGCGAGCAAGCATAGGATCATACACCTAATTTTTCAAACCATCAGGATTCATAGCAAGTTTAGACTGGACCATACTAGCATGCTTACGTTTTTTCATACAGGAAAACATGTGCCATCTCAAATGCCCAGTGCCAGCAGCAGACCTAGCACTGTAACGCGCCCCACAGTGTTTACAGATGGCCCTCACTCGAATTTTTTTCTCCTTAATCTCATGGAAGTAATCCCAAACATCAGAAACTTTCTTACCAGTGGAAGAGGTACCATGAGTGTCAGTGGAGACCTCAACTCCACCATCACCGTCGTCGCCATCGAGATTGATGGGCTGGTTGCCGTCACCGTCACCGAGATCGATGCCGAACAGACCGGCTGCGTCATCACGCAAGTCGTCGTCGTTCTCGATTTCCAGCTCCTCGTCTGAGTGCGGCGCTAGTTCCTCGCCGTCGACAAGGGGGGGATGTTGATCCGCCCCCCGCGTTGCGAGCCTAGCACCAGCACTAGCCTGAGCCTGACCCCGAGATCCAACTCCAGCACCGCCCCTCGACAGGCGCTTCGGCGGCCTGGCCATGTCCACTCCAGAGGAGGAGGACGCGGCGTCAGGCACGAACCTACAACTCAAAAAGATAGAGACAGAGAGTGAGTAGAGAGAACAAGAACTGACGAACAACAGAACAAGAAAGAGCACAGAGCCATTGAGCAGAGAGCAGATCTAAAGAAAGAGTAGGGTTAGGGTTAAGGAAGAACAAGACGAACCTACGCTCCGGAGCCCGGTGCTGAAGATGAAGAAGCCAGAGCCAAAGGTGGGGAGGAGGATACAACGATTAGAATCAACGGCGAGGTGGGCGAGGTAGGGAAGAAGAACACGAACTCACATGGATCACGGTTCACCGAGAGCGAGAGGACAGGGAAAGGAGGGAGGAGACGGGGACGGGGTTAGCGAGGTGGAGTGGAGGAGCGCCGGCGAGGTCACCGGAGCCGAGGACGGGGCCGATGGCGGTGGCGGGTGGCGGTGGTGGATCGAGATCTAGAGCAGAGCAAGAGCGAGCAAGCGAGGTGGAGCGAGCGGGAGAGAGAGACGGCTGCGCGGCGGCAAATGAGGATTAGGGTTAGCCGGTTAGGGATTGGGGAGGGGAGGTATGGAAGAAGAACACGAACTCACATGGATCACGGTTCACCGAGAGCGAGAGGACAGGGAAAGGAGGGAGGAGACGGGGACGGGGTTAGCGAGGTGGAGTGGAGTAGCGCCGGCGAGGTCACCGGAGCCGAGGACGGGGCCGATGGCGGTGGCGGGTGGCGGCGGTGGATCGAGATCTAGGGCAGAGCGAGAGCGAACCAGCGAGGTGGAGCGAGTGCGAGAGAGAGACGGCTGCGCGGCGGGGAATAAGGATTAGGGTTAGGGATTGGGGAGGGGAGACAGACGTGCGCTTATATACGCCGGCCTTCGTGGGCTGCTGGGCCTTCGTGGGCACAGGGCCGTCACCGTGCCGGCCTGCACCACCGTGCCGTGCCCGGGCCGTGCCGACGGGCCTCGGGCTGCATGGCTTTCTATACGAGGAACCGACGGTGCTACATAAGCGTCACCGCCGGATCTTACGCTGTAGGGTCCATCAATCTTGGCATGGTGATGAAAACTTGTTATCTCTGACGCCTCTTCGTGCGTCGCGCATCGAATCAACAGCCGGCGGTGGTAAGCGTTGCACAGCCAGTTCGGTGTACGATGCAGTGGCGAAGCCCGGCATCTTGTTCACTGCCGGATCATACGCCCAGCCGGCGGCGAAAGCGTTCATCACCGCCAGTTATTCGGCCAGGAGGGGCCCATAGGTCATAAGCCGGCGGTGATACATATCACCGCCGGTTATCTCAAAACTGTTGGTGAAGGTCCCGGCGGTGAATTGACTTTCTGTAGTAGTGCTAGTTAGGAAAAATGTGAGCAAATATTGTTGGAAGGAAATTGCCTCGGCAATGTGTCCCCAAGTTCTGTTGTAGCCTATCCGTTAGAATTACCCATTCCAACTTATAAGTTGTAATAGGTTTATCATAAGGCAAACTTCTTTAGCTTTGAGCAATTTAATAGGAAATTGTACAAACACCTACAACATCAAATAAGATTCATGGTATGCACCATGAAATATATTTTAATAGTATATATATTTGATAGTTTTTATGTTTATATTTTTTCTATAAACTTGATGAAAGCTAAAAAAAAGTTTGAGTTAGGATAGCTACAACTTACAATTTGAAACAAAAAGAGTAATTAGGAATGTGCGGAAAAGTAGAAATAAAATCCACTTACCTAGCAGTCAATTTTACTCCAGTTTCGAGTGCATGAGTTATTCTATCAATTATTTGCATTTGATCAATGCTACAACAAAATTTTCAGAGGTACAAATGGCTCGGAAAAGTGATGTTCATGGTAACTGTGAATTCAAATCATTAAAACAATCATAAACGTTTCAATAGTGAGAGTAGCTTAGAGCAACTTTAGGAGGTCCATCCTATGTTTGTGGTTGAGGCTTGAGAGCACGCAGTGACAAGTGAGGACAGTACATTGCAGCTGAGGGCGCGTGGTGGGGGGCGAGAGCAGGGAAATGGGAAATAGGATATGTGAGAAAAATAGAAAAGGACAAGTTAGGCCCTAGTCTAGAAAACTAAGCAACCAAAAGCAGAAGTAAAAAGTCCCAAATAAAAAATGAGCCCTGGAATTTATACTAATCAAATTATGTCATGTCCAAAGTTGCAAAATAAAAAAAATTAACATACCAAATAGTGCATGCATCAATTAAATCTAGAAAGAAGATTTTTGTCTAAAACTTTTTAAAATTATACTATTTTATCAAACTAAAAATTTAATAAATATATACTTCACATATTATCTCCTATAAAGTAATAGATGATCATATCCATCAGATCTTATTAAATGAACGGCTCACAGTTATTTGGAGGTACCACAGCAAAGCTCCTCATACATAGTATCTTGGTAAACTTCTCAATAATTATGCAATGCTCCACGCTTCAAAGATTGGTTTGATCATAGCCTCAACCTACAGTGTGCTTTCTTAGAAACCATGCAGAAGGAAAGAAGAAATGGCAGAGCCAAATTCCAATATAACTTTAGACTAGAATGAACATAGTCATCCATAGGAGTTTTTTTTTTGTGACATTGAACTTGCTTTTGAAATCAGCAACTGCTACTGGGGAAAAAAAATGTCTGATTGGAACCAAGCAAAAATGTTTTTAATTTGTATCCACTTATGGTTCAGTATTTATATGAGGAGGAAGAAGCGATAGTTGTTTGAGTTAGAATGCTCATTTGCCAACTGAAATTGATGGAAAGAAGAGTAGCATCAAGTGTGATACACCAGTGCAGATTAATCTGGCAAAAATGTTCAAAAAATTTTTTAATCTGGCAAAAAAACGAAGCGCCCACCGTGGGGCTCGAACCCACGACCACAAGGTTAAGAGCCTTGCGCTCTACCGACTGAGCTAGACGGGCTTTGCTACGCTTGTAATTGAACATAGCTCACATAAAAACAAGTAGGTCGATGTCTCTTTGATGTTTTTTTTTTTTGAAACTCTGTCCCTTTGATGTAAGAGCCCAGAACACCGTACCATTTGCAATTCAGATCTCTAACCCATCATGCTTCTGCTTCTGGGCGAAGAAGCAAACATGCAGCCTCTTTCGGCAGTGATTTTGCTCAAATGGCTTTGGGGGGATCTGAATCATCCGTCCGGCTCTTAAGACCAACTCTCAGATCCGATAGCGTCTCCTGCTTCGATCGATGTTGCTCCCCGTCCCCTATGCTAGGTCATCATGCATGCCTTTTTATGTGTATATATACCTGGCGTATGCTAATTCAGTATTGTAGCGTGTGAAGCTGTGTACCTAGATATACGCTTGTATATTAAAAGGTCAAAATGGTGTATAATATAGTTTACAACGCACTGAGTATATATTTATTATTTGACATTGAGCCGAGATGCTGCTACTTGCGTAATTTTCAAGTAAAGGAAAAGGGGCTCGATCGTCATTTGTGTACATGTTGGAAAATTTAGACACCGCACGAATGAACACAGAGAGATGGAAAGCGCGAGAAGCCAGTAGCTAGTAGTCCCTCCGTCAAAAAAACATGTAACTATGAGTTACGTGCCGATAAAGTTATTCATATTTAACTAAGTTTTTAGAGAATAATATTTATATTTATGACTCCAAATTAATTTATTATGAAAATATATTTCATAAGTAATCTAATAGTATCTATATAATGTTATAATTATTTTTAATTTTTTATCTATAATTGTTCAAACATAATATACTATTCTAGCATGATTCCGTGGACGGAGGGAGCAGCTGGCTAGCGGGTGCGCTGCCGACGGGGCCGTGGCGAACTGGCGACATCATCACGAACTCGGAACACGGAAACGTGCCCAGCCGCCCAAGGTCATGCAGATGCAGATGCCTGCCTGCCCAGTGCCCAGCGCTCCAAGCCAGGCAGCTGCTGCCGACACCGTTTGCCCCGGCGTAAGCAACAGCAACTGGTCCACGTGGCTGCGGGCTGCCCCTCGCCCGACACGTGGCGGACGACCACCTCACCACCAGTGAATCAGCATCAGCAACAGCAACATCGTCGTACCCGATCGTCGTCACCCCGCTGGGCGCTGGCCGATCGATGCCGCATAAGCCATCGCAGCTGATCCATCTCGTCTGATAAATACACACGAATTCTCAGCCAACCTGCAGCAGGGACACCCATTGGTTCATTTTGATTTTCTACAAACATCTCCGAACACAAAAGTTGCTGTAAATTATATTGCAAATCGTTTTAGTACTTTTAGATATATACCTTTTATTATGTAACTAGAGATGATGTATATTTATTATCTAGATGACTAGATATATAGAAAAAGCTAGCTATATATACTTAGAAAACCCAAAAATACTTACAATTTAAAATGGAGTAAGTACTATTTACTTTATCGGAATCAATTTATTTTAAATACTAATATTGATTTGGCTCCATTCATCCATAGGAGTTTAGACTAAAAATTGATTCTCAGAAACCATGCAGAAGGATTATATTAATTTCTAAATCAAACTGTCTTTATCGGAATCAATTTTTTTTAATACTAATATACGATGTAAAAATGATACCGGTTTTATCATCTAATATAGTTTTATAGTATATCTTTTTAGAATTATAATTGTTGATATTATTTCTTAGAAATTTGGTTAAACTTAAATTACTTTATTTGAGAATGTGTACTGCTTTTAAGGGAGTATTCATCCGTGATGCATTGGTAAATGTGTATAACGAAACATACCGTGACCAATATTTTTTACCAGAGGAAAGTGAGTCTTGCTAAAGAAGTAACTATTCTAGTCTTAGAGTATCTCAAAGAGTCTCTCTAAAACTCACTTTAAAATTACTATTTAGATAGTTATTCAAATAAAATTTATTTTTTATATCTTTTCACTCGCTAACAGCTCGTCTATATTTGGTGCGCACTCTAGAAAGTTAATCCCATTTTATTAGCTAGCGTGAAATTTGAAACACGAATGGTTGCATTTGAAGATTCAATTAAAACAAAAGCTTTTAGAGAGTTTTTTTTTCTATAAATCTCTATTTATATATTTTTTTAATAAGAAGTCTCTGTTTGTAGTATCGACGAGTTGAAGCTCTCTACCGGTGTTGACGTAATTACGGCGTACCCGAGGGGGTCTTGAGTAAAATGAAAACGACGGGTATCTTCTCTGCTACCACTTTCGACGTGGCCCAAAGATTCACGCGTCCATGGCGCGTGTGCGCATCGCCACCGTCGGCGCCGACCCACCACCGCGCCGACGCCCGGGATGCGGGCGGAATATATTCTGGGGCCCACGTGGAAACGTCCGGCGGCATACACGGAGTCACGGATACAATTCCGCCTCGATCCATTGCAGCTGCAATGCAAACTTCTGCTCTTTTCCTGTACCCGTAGCCCGTAGGGGAGCGAGCCATAAAGGAGACTACGCGGCGGCGGCGGAGACGGGGAGAGACAGACGGGCGCGGCGGAGAGCGAGCGGGGTTAGGCGACGCTCTTTCCAGTTCTCTTCTCCATGATTTCATTCTGTGAGTTGAGGGTGCTCCCTGCTCTGCTCCTTTCCATCCCGTCAATTTCTGGTCTCCATTTCGGTTGCTTCTTGCCGAGATCAAATGTGTTGATACCGCGCAGATTCTTTCGTCTCCTTAATTTCACTTATCATCTGGAAACCCGCTGATATATAAGAGTACTACTATTACTTGGGTTCAAGCCCCTCTTTTCTTACTTTCCTCTTCATGTTCTGCGAGGACAACTGACATGATATATAAGAGTACAACTACTTCTTGGGTTCTCATAGTAGCTGTAGATTTTGTTACTTCATCGTTATGTGCTTTCAACAATATATATAGCCCATAAACATATATATAACCTATGTATCTCGGCTTCATATGATTTTTCAAGTACTATAACTGTGCTGCTATCTATTGCCGCTTCATACATAAGATTTGCTTTGCTTTCTTAGGAACCATCACACGCCACTCACCAATCTTTGCTTATGATAGTGTGTCAAGTATATGTAGGAGATATTCACAGGGGTTATGTGATGTTTTTCTTCATTCATGTGCTTTAATTGCAGGAGATATTCACAGGGGTTATGTAGCCTTTCCTCATGTGATTGACCTTCTCCCTAATGTTCTGATCAAGAGTTTTGCCATGATTGAAAGGATATAGTTTCTTATAGTCCATGTCTACGATTCAAGATTAAAATATTGTTTGGCTCATCCATTGTGAGAATGGTCTGGTTGCAAGACCAAATCGAAATGCACAAGCTCCACTGGTACAGGAGAGCCCCTACTCCATCAGAGTTCTGGATACCACTTGCTGCTTGGTTCACTGTTGGCCTAGTTGGTCTTTGGACATTTTTTCACTTCTTTTCATTGTGGCGGCGAAAGATCAGTTTAAGCTGGATGAAAATAATTGCCAGCTCGAAGAGGAAGAATTTTGAAAGAAACCATGAGGTTCCTACTGCTGAACATGTTTGGAACACAGAATCTTTGATTCGTGCAAAAGGGATGAAGTGCTGTGTATGCTTGGAATCTCTCTCACCTGCTCAGCCCCTTGGGCAGATGATGACTTCAGAAAATATGGTTCACCGTTGCAATGTTTGTGGTGCAGCTGCGCACATAATATGCTCTTCGAATTCTCAGAAAGATTGCAAATGCGTCTCAATGTTCGGGTCCAAACATGTGGTCCATCAATGGACTGTAGTCTGGACAGACGTAGCCGACCAATCCGAAGAAGGTCAGTACTGTTGTTACTGTGAGGAGATATGCAGTGAATCTTTTCTGGGAGGTCCTCCCATATACTGCTGCATGTGGTGCCAAAGACTGGTGCATGCTGATTGCCAGTCAGCCATGGCTACTGAAACAGGTGAAATTTGTGACCTTGGTCCCTTCAGGCGCCTTATCCTGTCGCCACTTTTTGTCCAGGCCATTAGCAAACCTGGTGGCATCTTGAGTTCTATAACTCATGGAGCAAATGAGTTTGCATCCACTGTGCGGGGGCGTTTAAACCGGACTAAAAAGGAGAAACATCACAACAGATTTCCATCTGACAGTAACGATGATTCATCAAGTGATACCACATTGAACTCAAACCAGAGGGCTGGGGAATTAAAAGAAACTGGGGGCAGTGCTCAAAGGAGTCCCGAGAATGAGCATTATAGCAGTGAGAGTGATGGTAGAGAACTGATATCAGAGTCCAGAAAGATCAGCAACGATGAGACTGGTGAAGTTAAACTTAAGTACGCATTGTCTGAACTGCCTGCTGATTCCAGACCTCTTTTAGTTTTTATCAACAAGAGAAGTGGGGCTCAGCGTGGAGATCTTCTCAAGCACAAGCTACATTTTCTTTTGAATCCGGTGCAGGTCATGATACTTCTCACACTAAACTTTACTTAAAGTCAAGTCACTTCTCATCTAGTCAACTTGTCATGGTACCCATCAATTTTGTAGAATATGCCCATTGCATTACGAGTTGGGTTCTTGCATTTACTTAAACTCATCCATGTCATGCTGGATCACATCATATTATGTGAGGAAATCATCATGATCAATCTTATCTCATGTTTCTAGCGCTATCCTCACTAAAAATGTTACGGCCAATCCGGCGAGGGAGAGGACGAAGGCGATAGGGATAGGAAGTGGAAGGGGACGAGCGAACAGGCCGCCGGCGAACTGGTGGTGCCGTGGCCGGCGTAGTTGACGAACTCGAACGCATCGACAACGGGGTTACCGTGAACAGTAGGCTGGGCGCCCAAGGGAGACGTCGTGTCTCAATCCCAGGCTATCTCTTCCATTCATCGAGCATATTGTTTTATAGGCTTATCACAGACTCCTGAACTCAAATATGAAACATGCATTCCTAGACTTAAGGCTAGCTACTCGATTTATTCAAACAAGCACTTATTCAGGCAGCCTTGCATGCTGCTGCTAATCCTGGCGCTTCCTGTTCTTGCGCTTATTCAAACAAACACTTATTCAGGCAGCCTTGCATGCTGCTGCTAATCCTGGCATGCTGTGGCTTGAGCTCAACCACTAGCTTTGTTCGGGCGCTGCCAACCATAACAAAAAATAAATCCATTTTCTCTGTGCTAATCAGTAGCAAGTAGTAACCGCATGGTCAAGAGAAGTGCTTAAGCCTAGATTTTTTTGGACATTAAGTAATTCAGATAGTATAATTTACTGCATCTATAGTGAGATACAACAGTGTAAAAAATTGAACCCTTTGAAGAAGCAGCACCATTTGCCTACATCTGCTGCTGTTGGTGGTCAAAGAGGAGTGATTAAGCCTAGATTTTTTTGGACATTAGGTAATTCAGTTAGTATAATTTACTGCATATACAGTGAGATACAACAGTGTAAAATTGAACGCTTTGAAGAACCAGCACCATTTGCCTACATCTGCTGCTGTTGGTGTTGGATCATGTGTAAGAGACTTAGTTTCCATCCTACTAGAAACATAGGCACACAGTTGAACAGAAGCTGTCAATGTGCTTGAAACTTTGAAGGCTAGTGTTCTGTTTTTGGTTCTGGGTTGGGCCTCCAGGCTGTGGTCTTTTTCTGCGAGTAGTGGTCTTTCACTAGTCGATGTGTTTTTGGTCCAACCTGTCCTGTAAGGTCATGGAGTACGGGGCTGTGGTCTTTCTGCAGGTAGGGTCTTTCACTAGTTCATGTGTTTTTTGTCTGACCTGGCTTGTAAGGCCGTGGAGTACGGTCATGTAGACCCTGTCGAAGGGGGTTTGCCTGTAATCCTTTTGTGTTTTATTCTTCTAATATAATTTGGCAAAACTCTTGCGACCTTTCGAAAAAAAAAAGTGTTCTTTTTCATATATATTTCAGCACCCCCACCTTAGCAAATGCTTTTCAGATATTTATGATTTCTGTGTTTCTAATGTTCCATATTATTCATCTAGGTTTTTGAATTGAGTTCTTCACAAGGGCCAGAAACAGGATTATTTTTGTTCAGAAAGGTACCACATTTCAGAATACTTGTGTGTGGTGGCGATGGTACTGTTGGTTGGGTTCTTGATGCGATAGATAAGCAAAATTATGAATCACCTCCACCTATTGCAATTCTTCCAGCTGGCACTGGCAATGATCTTTCGAGAGTTTTATCATGGGGAGGTGGCCTAGGTGCTGTTGAGAAGCAAGGTGGCCTCTGCACAGTTTTACATGACATAGAGCATGCAGCAGTCACTATCCTGGATAGATGGAAGGTGACAGTAGAAGATAAGAAATCAAAGAATGTGCTTTTAGTAAAGTGCATGAACAACTATCTAGGTAGGTACATAGAAACTTCATTTATTGGCACCCCTTGTCGAATAACCTTAGTTTACTATGGTGACAGGTATCGGTTGTGATGCAAAAGTCGCCCTTGACATTCATAATCTCCGTGAAGAAAATCCTGAGAAATTCTACAGTCAGGTAATGTTTGTATAAGCAATATACACTAGCTGGCCCTTGATTTTAATGTTTGGCTTCTTTACAAATTTATACTTGTGAAATACTCCCTGTTCGCATTTATTTTTTAAGAAACAAAGGTAGTACAGCTGGCTGTTACTTGAAATGTAGTGTTATTTCGATGTTATCAGCTGTAAGTTGGGCTTGTGGATGCTTGCAGCTCAACATTTCTTCTGAATCCTTTGCCCTTTATCAGGCGCGAATGTAATTCCTGGGTTTGTGTGGGGTTGTGTGTGGTGTGTGTTGTAGGGCTCTAGCCCCTTTCATTCTTCTTAATATAATGAGGCGCAGCTCTCCTGCGTTTTCGAGAAAAAAAACATTTCTTCTGAAGATTGAACTTTTAGGTCCCCTGTAAATGTATGAAAGTTTTGAGGTGCTTGTAGGCATATTGAACTATTTGGTGCCATTGGTTCATGCCTAAGCTACATGTAATTGTTGAGTATAGTAGTGCTTAATGGAGAACCAATTGAACTGTACTTGAATTGACATTATTGACTGTGGCAATCTTTGATGACTTCAGCTTTTTGTTGAGTGGATAACTAATCCGTCAACCCATGCTTTGCTTCTACATGGGCTAATAATTTTTAAAGGACATAACCGTTAGAAGTTTGTGGAAAAATTTGGGCCTAGTGCTATTCAGAATAGTTTCTGTCTGCTCTCTATCGTCCATATTCTAAAAAAAATACTCATAGATACTTTTATCTTTATTCAATTCTGTACTTTACTAGTACCATCTATTCTATATGCTTTTCCATCACCATGCATGCTTTCCCTTTTTGCATAGCACCTCTACACCTTAGTTTGAGCTGTGTTTGACATGGAATGGGTATGATGTGGTCAGTGGTCTGCATGGTGCCATGATGGTACACATCATGAATTCATAAGAGTTAGTTCTATATTAACAATGCAGATGTGGGTAATTTAGAAGCATATATAGGAGGACTTTGGGATATTTTTTTAATGAGAGGTAGGTCATTTAGATGTATATCTATGAGCTTGCTTTTGGTTATTTTTAACAACATCAAGATGCAAATTTAGGGAATAGTTCAGATTATCTTTCATAATGACGTGAGTAATTTAGATGAAGATTAGGGGATTTACTTTAGGTTATTTTTCATAATGGCAGATTTGGTAAGTTTGATATAGATTTAGGGGGTTACTTTCAGACTATTTTTTATAATTGCAAAAGCCGACAATATTTTATAGAAAACAAAATATATCTGACAGCTATTATTGTCACTGATGATTGGAGTTTACTGAATTGATGGCTGAATGTTTTTGTTTCACATGAGAAGAATTCGTACGGTTTATCCTCTCTTTTTTTTGTAGCATGTCTCGTGATGACTAATGTGGAGGCCTTTTTACCGAGTCTTTAATTCGTAATATTAAGATGGATCTTATGTTTGTTTCTTGGGTTTCATCAGTTCTTAAATAAGGTGCTATATGCGAGGGAAGGGGCCAAGAGCATCATTGACAGGGCGTTTGTGGACTTACCATGGCAAGTTTGGTTAGAAGTTGATGGCACTGAGATTGAGATACCAGAGGTTGTGTCAGAGTCAGTGAATTGTGATTATTACTTATAGACCACCTGCCTTACTACATGGTTGTACTAAACTACTAGTGGCTATGGATCCTTCAGGACTCAGAAGGTGTGCTGGTCACAAACATACCGAGCTACATGGGAGGGGTTGACCTGTGGCAAAATGAGGGTGAGAATCCTGAAAATTTTGATCCACAGTCAATCCATGACAAGATGCTTGAAGTGGTTAGCATTACAGGAGCATGGCATCTGGGAACACTCCAGGTAAGTGATCATAGTTCAGAAACCTTTGAAGGATGAAGTAAATTAAATGGTGGAAACTTAAAGAAAGAATTACTAAACTGCATCTAGGTTGGACTTTCTCGGGCACGGAGGATCGCGCAAGGTCAGTCGATCAAGATACAAACGTTTGCTCCTTTCCCTGTCCAAGTGGACGGTGAACCTTGGGTCCAGCAGCCCTGCACGCTTAAGATATCCCATCACGGACAGGTTTATAGTCTGATCTTACTCTTCCATGTGCTTTGGCATCATGCGAATCACGCATATGGTGAATTGATGATTGATTGGCAGAGTGTTGTTGGTTTCCTTACTCTTGTTTTGTTTTCATTGTACTCAGGCTTTTATGTTGAGGAGGGCAATTGAAGAGCCACTTGGTCATGCTGCTGCTATGATCACCGACGTGCTCGAGCATGCCGAATCCAGCCGTGTAATCACCGCTTCGCAGAAGAAAGCCCTCCTCCAAGAAATGGCTCTACGGCTGTCATGAAGCAAACGCCGATCATTCGGACGTTGGAGAAGAATACTGTTTCGTGTGCTGTGCCCTGCTTGCACTGTGGAGAGGTTCCTACTGGCAGCGATGATTATTAGGAGGATCTGTTTGTTTCAAAAAAATTATTGGGAGAATCTGTGATCCCAACAGGAGCTCGATCATGTTAGATACAGCCCGGGGGGACGTGTCCACGTGTACATAGAGTTTTTGGTTGTGTTCGCATTTTGGAAATAGCAAGGCAATGTTGTGTACAGGTGTGTGTGCTGTGTAGAGCTCGGGTATGCCACTTGCCTTGTTCTGTTCAAATCTAGTTACGCCTGCCATTCTGTGTTCGGTTGGCTGGATGGTTTTTTTGGGGCTGTGTCTGCCACTTCGGGTGGTGCCCCACATGTAAATGAGATGGGTTTAAATGCTTTTTTTTTTGAAGGAAATACTTGAATGCTTGGTTGTAATGAAGTTGTACAAATAAGTGGCTGGCTCGTCAAAGTGATGTTGTGATCGAATATGCTCGCTCCAGTTCACAGAATGTAACGCATCGACTTGAGCTGCTGTGCGTGCAAGGGCGATGCCCATGCGAGTGCGATGTATGGTCGCATTTCGGCTGTTCCACAGATGCCTTTGGGATGTTCCATTATCTTTCATCAGCTGCTTGCTTAAATGAGATCATACATGCAGGCCGTACCTAGGAATCTAGGATTGTGTGGCTCTCGAGCGAAACAAAAATGAGAGGCCCTATATTTTAACAAAAAAATGAAATAATCAAAATATATTTAGCTTCCATTCTATTACGACATATAATTTTCAATGATAAGAACTATAGTAGGTATTTAATCCTCTCACCAAACCACTAGACAAGAACGCACACTATTATCCTGATGATTGAGAAGTTAGATAAGAATGAGATTGAGAAGGCATGTAACAACAGAAGATGTACCAGGAAAGTTGAACTATAAAAGATCAATGATCATTACATAGCATAAAAACTAAGTTATCGCATTAAATAATACTGCAAAATAAAAATAATGAAATTCAGGACCTCAAGTGTATTATCTCCCATACATGTAACATGTCTACCCTTCAATGTAAAACAACCAATTGTGGTATCATGGAAATTATTAAAATCCTTGAAAGGGTGGCGACTAAGAATACAACCTCATGATAATGTGTATATCCGTGTCTTGGTCTGAAGAATGGTGGCGGCAATTAATATTATCCTCCGTCTGTTTCAAATTATAAGACGCTTTGATTTTTCGAGATTCATAATTTTACTATTATGTATCTAGACATGGTGTATATCTAAATATATAGTATGTATCTTACTATGTATCACACCATTTACTTCAGCCTAGGTATATGTTTCCTCTTGTTTGAGCTTCTCTTTATTCAATGTTTTTGTCCTCCGGATAAAACAATTTTAACAATTACAACATGCTAGATGTAGTTGGGTGGTAGCAGCACACCAAGCCAAGGGCGGTACATGATTTACTTTTTCTTATGAAAAAACTTTGGTAAATGGGGATTTAGAAATCGACGCATGAGAAAGAGGGTTTTTAATTTCATGGAACATCTTTACTTTGAGAGGGTTTGCACCCTTATAAAATTTAAATTTTAGCATTTTGTATTGGATATATTTTTTTAATATGGGAATACATAACTTCTCGATCCTTCCTTCACTTCCAGGCACATGGCGTGCATGAACAGGCGACTAGCCGGTCAGGGGAGGCGATACGTGCTAGAGCCACCACGCCTCCTCCTCCTCCTAGCGCCGACGCCACCACCTCCTTGGGTCCGGGCAGTATAAGTTTGAGTGTCGTTCTTGGGCCTGAGATACGCTGTTCCAACTATCCGTCCCATATCGCTGACAATGAGATAGGACTATTGGAACAAGACTGGCGCATGCAGGGCCTATTTGGATGTAGCCCTACCAGACATTGCCTACCAAGAAAATACATTATGGCCCCATCTCCGTGCGTTAAATCGGACCTGGGATCGATGTCTGGTCTAGACAGATTTGATTAGCTCTCGTAGAAATAGGCCCGCAATACCTATATATAAGGTTTATACAAGGAGGGTATTTTTGTCGAATACCAACTATTCTATGAGGCTCTCCAACTCATTTTAATAGAGCTTGCTAATAGAAGAGACGGAAATTTTAAATAGGTAATGTAATTTAGATAACAGGACCTAGCGGCAAATAGCGAACTCTGAAGTTTTAAAGAAAACACACCGTCGATTTAATAAAAACATATAAAGATTATTAGTGGCCCGGAACCTTTGCGGCTTTACCCGCCGGCTCTGCCTTTCCGCCCGCAGACTCTCTGTCAGGCCTTGTTCAGTTACCAGAATCGGTAACGTCCGATTCTGCACAGTGTGCTACTGTAGCACTGTAGCACTTTTGTTTTTATTTGCTAATAATTGTCCAAATATTGATTAATTAGACTCAAAATGTTCGTCTCGTAAAGTACAACAAAACTGTGCAATTAGTTTTTGATTTCATCTACATTTAATACTCTATACATATGTCGGTATTTTGATGTGATGGGGAATCTTCTTTTTGCATAGTGAATTTTGGAGGTGAATTTGGGAATCTAAACAAGGGCTCAGTCTGTCTCTCTGAGTATCTCTCTTGTGGTTCTCCCCTAGTCCCGTGCTGCTCGAGTGCGCTGTCTCCGTCTCTAGTGGCGACGACTGGGCGACCGCCGCCGCCGCCGCCCTACGCGAGGTGCCCAGATCTCCATTTTCGGGGGCCCTTCGCCGGCGACGAGCACCCACCAGGTTCGCCCACCCCTTCTCTTCCGTTCCTGCATCTCGAAACCGAGCACCCAAACCCTAGCTTGTTTGTATTCGGAACTGATCTGATCCGATTACGAGTGTAGTATATATGTCTTGTGCCTGCAAATTTCGGTTTTTTTTTTTTGCAAAAAACTATTGGGTGTACATGTGTACACCCATGTCCTTCACTGGGTCCGCCACTGGTTAAGAGACAGGGATTCTGTTATAGCGATCATACCTCTGTGTGCGATTCTAGCTGTCGGTAGTGCCGCTGGGGTGGGAATGCCCTCGTTACATGTGGTCGTTGCAGACAAACGGTTTTCATGGTCTTTTTATGCCATGAAATGAAATGCAAGTGGAGGAAATAAGGAGGAATGATCGTTACTGAATTCCACGTTCCCTAAGAAAATTATCCAACTACTGGTAGACTTCATTGTGAGATCATGCTTGGTCACGTGTATGCTCATTCTGTATGCATATATAGCTTTGGCATGCTAAATATTATTTTTCTTTCCAAGTTATTTTTCTATATGCATAGCAAAGCTTTTATTTCTTTCAACCTTCATGGGTGTACAGTATGGTGGTGTGTCACCTATTCATGAAACATCCTTGGGCATGCTAATTTTTTTTTTCCTTTTTAATACATATATAGCTTGTGTAATTCAAATTGTTAGGTTCGATGATTAAAATTATAAAGTCCTTTATATGCGAATGTTCTGTTTTGGGTGTTTTTGATCGAATATATACGCTGAACTGCCGACATGACATTGGCACTGGACTCTTGTGTCTATTGTACCCTGAAACTAAATACCGTTTTTGGGAGATAGGATGGGATGTTGACCTCACTAATGAAGTTGGTGCTACAGTAGAGATGCAGTGGCATAGGCGTTGGCAGAGGAACATTTGTGGATATAAATGGTCACGATATGTTGCTCATCTCACTGGTGAAGTTTGCGCAAGAGTTGTTGACTGTGGTTACATTGATGGGCACAGGCAAACTTGGTGATTTGGGCACCAGGGCTCTTGTTGATGGGTTGATGGCAATTGAGGGTGTGCAGGCAGTCACAAGTTGTTGGGGGTAAATACTAAATAGGGTCGACTTGTGGTTCTAGTCCATGAGGTAAATAAGCCAAGGTGCTTTGAGACAGGAGATTAAAAAACAGATTTAGTATTGTTGAAAGATCAGTAGTTCGGATTTTGCAATTCTTTTTTGTTGTACCATGTTGTGGGTGTGAGTGTAGGTGTGGGTGTGATTGGAGGTGAGGAACCACAGGATGACAGGAAGGAAAAACTCATGGTGTTGCTGTATGGTAGTGAATCGATCTGTAGCATGTTGACCAAACTGCGTATTGCTCATTTTGTTTTATTTTTACTTTTATCTGTAGAATTGTAACATTCACTTAAGGGGCATTAACTTCCTATTGGTTTTCCTTCTCTATGTAGCTAAAATAATTTGCATGTCATAGGGAGTTCCATTGTTGAATAGTTCTTGGATGTTCATTTAATTGTATGTTTTGTCTTTTGGCAGGATAATATGTTGTTCACGCATGAGGCAAATGCTGACCAGTTCGATCTTCTTTCTTATGGTAATCTAAGGGGAGTAGACACTAGTAGAAATTCTGAGGAATCCAGTTTTGGAAATGACTTAAAGGATGGTTCTTCAGTTTCTTCTGAGAACTTCAGCTCCTCTTGTCTGCCTGGCGAGAACTATCAATCTGCCACAATAGATCATGAAAAACGACCTCTTTCTGATGTCAAGCCATGCCAAGTTGCTTGCAAGCGTCCAAAGCAAACAGATCACCATACCTGGTTATATTCCTTTGAGGAAGACCCTTTGACCAGTGAAGTGGGGATATCTTCTCCAGGTTTTGTACTCTCCTTTCCTTATTTGTTCAGTGCTCTAAATAATAATAATTAATCCAGAAAATATCTAGCTGCATTTTTTTTTCTTTCAGCTTTAGCTGATGGATTGGTTGATACCAAACAACCGAATGACATTCCTGCAATTAATGGTGGCACAACCTACAGTGGTAGTTCAGACACCCCTTGCCTTAATCATGGTCAATCAGTTTTAGTGGAAAGCTTAGATGTACCTGATTGGGCGACTTCTTTCCCTGGTTATTTTGAAGACTGTGGGCCAGTTGCTACATATAACCATGTTGATGACATCGGTTCGCCTGTTCATGAGTACCTCCCTAGAAAGGGTGTGCCAATTGGACCTGAGCACCAGGCTGACATTCCAGAATGGAGGCCCCGAACCCCTATGATTGTACCTGGTGCTTCTGAGTTTTGTGCTGATCTTGATTGTAGTTCTGCTTCCACTTCAGAGTCTGTTCCCACAGGTGATGACAAGTGGATCAGGTACTGTGTTGTTCCGATGACAAGCTGCTCATCTCTTGTTGACTGGGCTGGACACAACAAAATAGATTGTAACTGCAGTGACGAGGGTTCTATGAGGTGTTCCAGACAGCATATTATTGAAGCAAGGGATAGCCTCAAAATGAGCTTGGGACAGGACAAGTTTTGTGAGTTAGGTCTTTGTGAAATGGGAGAGGATGTTGCTCAGAGATGGACTGATGAGGAGGAGAAGCTATTCCAAAGATTTGTTTTCTTAAATCCTGTCTCCTTGGGCAAGAACTTTTGGGATCACCTTCCAGATGCATTTCCTGGTAAAACTAGCCAGGAGCTTGTTAGCTACTATTTTAATGTTTTCATGCTCAGGAAAAGGGCCCAGCAGAACAGGTCAGACGTGTTGCGTGTGGACAGTGATGATGATGAACTGCATGGTTTTACCTCTAGTTGAGCAGGAGGAAGGGGATCCTGCAGTTGAGTCCTCTATACATGAACATTTTGTCAGCAATTCTCTAACCATGGATGATGACCATAAAGAGTTTGAAGGAGCACAGTTTGATGGATCTTTGTGTGAGAAGTCAGTATACAGTGCAGTTGAGTGCAGACATCTACCAAATAAGATGCCTGCGGATTCAAATACGGTGAACACTGCACAAGATGTTTATGACCAAGATAGAGCTCAGTATGCAGAGTTTCACATGTCACTGCCGAATGATACTTCAAACAATCTTGGGGATCAAAGTGCATGCATGATGTGCATCTGTGTAGGAGATGTTGTGCCGACAAGACTTTTGGCTGTCGACATGTCCAAGACCTTGAACAACAATCCAATGGATAGCCGAGACATTCAGTTTAAATCTGACAGCTACTTCAGATGGGTGCTTGGCATTGAGATGCTGTTTTGGCCATGGTTGGAGCTGTAAATTCAGCCACATCTGGAGATGATAGTTCATGAAGTTGTACATTCTTCAACTACTATGTGTTTTTTGCGGCATTTTGTTAGCACATTGGGAACCCAACTGAGCTTCAATCTGCCACCCTCCCCCACCCCGAATCGTCAGATCAACCTTGTTGTATGTACCATATGTTGTATTTTCATTGTTGTATGTTCATTCCAGAAACTGGAATATGTAGATCGTAGAGTTGCCATTATCTGGATTTCCTGATGACTTGCAGTGGCTTTGCACCTCCCTGGCTGTTAGAGCACGCTATCCTGCGATGGCTTTCATTTGCACCAAATCGTTTCATGCAAATAATGTGCTACCGACGGACATTAATCGAATGGAAAAAGTCTACTTAACCCCTTGAACTATCATCAAGTGTCTAACTTACACCCCTAACTATAAAACCGTCTGTTTTACACCCTGAACTATCCAAAACCGTTCAAATCACACCCTAGAGTGGTTTTAGACGGCGGTTTTGCTACAGTAACTATGGTTTTGCTACAGTAACGGCGGTTTTGACTTTTCTTTTTCTATTTATTTCCGCTGAATCTTTGAAAAAATAATAGTAATCACAGAAAAATCATAAAATAGAAAATCTAATTTTGTTGGACTCCACATGAGTAGATCTACACAATGAATATATAATATAATATGTTTTAGTACAATTTTTTTCTGTAGCTTTAAATTAGTTAGAAAATCAAATTTTGTCTGTAATTAATTGGAATATTTCATAGCTACAACTTTTATGGTCCAATTGTGGTTAAATTTTTATAGTAAACTAATTATTGTATGCTTGAACTGTAGTAAAAATTTCATACTGATTGGATCATGTATAATTTAGTTATAGATTTATTTATATTTAACAAGCATAAACCTAAATAAATCTATAACTAAGTTATATATGATCCAATGAGTATGAAATTTTTACTATAGTTCAAGCATATAATAATAACCCCATCATAAAAATTTCACCACAATTGGACCATAGAAGGTGTAGCTATGAATTATTCCAATTAATTACAGACAAAATTTAATTTTCTAACTAATTTAAAGCTATAGAAAAAATTTGTACTAAAACATACTATATTATATATTCATTGGGTAGATTTACTCATGTGGAGTCCAACAAAATTAGATTTTCTATTTTATGATTTTTCTGTGATTTACTATGATTTTTCAAAGATTCAGCGGAAATGAATAGAAAAAGAAAAAGTCAAAACCGCTGTTACTGTAGCAAAACATAGTTACTGTAGCAAACCGCCGTCTAAAACCACTCTAGGGTGTGATTTGAACGGTTTTGGATAGTTCAGGGTGTAAAACAGACGGTTTTATAGTTGGGGGTGTAAGTTAAACACTTGATGATAGTTCAGGGGGTTAAGTAGACTTTTTCCTTAATTGAATCTATTTGATGTGATACGTTTGTCACGATTGCATTATTTTTTTAAAAAAAAAAGATGCCCAAATACACTAGGGTAAGGAATGTTGGTGAGATCCATGCGTTGCTTTGTTTGCAATACTAGCAAACAGATGCGTCTCAATCTCTGTTCTTCCATTCCCTATTTTGCAACACACACACACACACACACACACACACACACACACACACACACACACATATATATATATATATATATATATATATATATATATATATATATATATATGCACAAGATGACAAGACAGATGCAAGGAAAAAAAACTTCTTGCCTTTTTTTTGTGAAGAGTGTATCCCAAGGAAGGATACCTGTTGTGAATGTTATCTTGCTCACTAACCTTTATTTTAATCTTTTTTAGAAAGCTTGCTCACTAACTAATCAACCATCCCAATAATTACAATCTACAAGCATATGTCAAAGTGGAGGTACTCTTTTAATCCCTTTTCACGAAGGTAATGATACACTGAACAAACAACCAAACAGGACAGAATAAAGAGAAGTTTGCTGATTACAGTTCCTTGGCTGCAAGCTTGCCGTCGCCAACCTATTTGGTCAATGCCTCCCGATTTTCAGATTTTTACTGGCCACTAACCATCTGGAGCACAATACCAGTGGTAAAGAACGAAGAGATCTGATTTCTTAACAGATACATATTCGTTGCAGATCTGGATCTCTGCAAAAATGGTCTGGCTCGCTTGCTTCAGCTGGAGGTCGAGACATGCATGTAATGTATTCTTTCGATGAGCACAGGTCTGTTACTCATGCATGTGTTCTTTCGATCAGCACAGGTATGTTACTCCACTGCAACCATAAATAGGGCACCTCTCAAATCTCATAAATAGTTAGTACTTTTCTTTTTCTGATATCTTAGAGGGTGTTCGGATTTCACTCGTGAACTTTAAACTTTAGTCGCTGTCCGGACACATGTACGGAGTATTAAATATAGACTAATTACGAAACTAAATGGACAAATTGAGACTGTTTTGCGAGATGAATTTTTTAAACATAATTAGTCCATGATTTGACAATGTGGTGCTACAGTAAACATGTGCGAATGACGGATTAATTAGGCTTAATAAATTTGTCTCACTGATTACTGACGGATTCTATAATTTGTTTTTTTATTAGTATCCGAACACCCCATACGACACCCCAATATAACACCTCCTAAACTTTAGTCACCCGATCCAAACCACCTCTTATACTAACCAGAGATACTCCTACCTACCATTCTGTGAAAGGCTGCTCACTTCTTCCGGTATTGGTGTTTCTGGCGTGTCTGCCATCCCAAGAAAGTCATCTTATCTTATGATGCCAGTTCTTCGGGCTCTGCGCATTGTCCAGGGCGTCTCATGCTGCACAATTCTGTAGTATTTGGCAATGGATACCATATAGTTCCTCAAGCTGATTTTTTACTAAATTTGAAACAAATTGTGTTGAGAAGTAATCTCTGTGGAGTCAAAGGTCCTAGATACATAACCGCTCTAAGATACAATCTTACCATCTTCCATAGAAATCATTGATACGATACAACCGATAGCTAACTTGAGAGAGCCCATTGATTTTTGTATTGAGTTACAGATCAAGAGAGATCGCAGATATCAAATGGAACCCAGAAGCACGAGTTTCCAAGACGACAATCTAGAGCTGGAAGCTGGCTTCACTGCACCAATTACTGTATGTTTCTTCCTTATAAAATAAAAGAAAAAAGACATCAAGTTTCAGCAGCATCAAACATCAAAATTGTGAAGAAGAAAACATCATCACATGACGTAGTTCCTAGATAGATAATGCTTATGTGAGGGCGCCTGTCCGGGCGTGTCCGCGCCAGACGCGTCGTTCTGGGCCTGTGCAGCGATCGGCCCAACATCAATGTGCGGCCAACTCGCCTCACTCACTCACTCCCGCACCCACGCACCCAGTCCCTCGCTTCCTCCTCCCTTCCGCGGCTCGCGCCCCGCGTGCTACCCCGACGCGCAGCCATGGCCGCCTCCCTGACCGGTGACGGCGCGCTCCCCCACCCCGGCGGCCCCTTCCCCACCCCAGCACTCGACGTGGAAGCGGTGGCCGCACCACGGCAGCGCGTAGGCCTTCTCCCTAGGCTCGAGCTTTGCAAGGTAGACCGCGCAGTCCTCGCCGTTCCCTGTGCCCGCGTCGACCACTATCACCGGTATCGCGGTGACCACAGCAGAGTCAAGGTCGCGGGGCGAAGGTGCCCTCGCGCCGTCGCTGTCACCATCGCGGCGGTCCTCGTAGCCACCACCGGTGATGGCCAGGCTCCGGAGTAGCCACTGCTGACCGCCTCCGCCGAACCCCGGCGGCCAAAATCGATCGGTGCAGCCTTCCCCTCCCCTATGTAGCATATGTATGTTTCAAGTGTTTCAGACATTTCAGATGAATGTTGCATTTGTTTCATATGGATGTTGCAAAAGTAGATCGGGGGATGTTGCAATTGTTTTAGAGGCATGTTGCAAGCGTATGTTTCGAGTGTTTTAGGTATTTTAGAGGTATGTTTCATCTGTGTTTTTCGGACTCATGTTGCAAGTGTGTTTATCTGGATGTTGTATATGTTTCACACATACGTTACATGTGTGTTTATTTGGATGTTACGTGTGGTTGCAATGGTTTTCAAGTGTATTTCAGGTTTTTTTTCAAGTGTTTCAGAATCATGTTTCATGTGTTTCAGTTGCCTTCAGACGTATGTTGCAACTGTTGTTTTTAGATGTTTCAAAAGTAGATCGGGTGTTGCATCTCTCCTCCCCACCTTCTGCTGCATCGTATCTCCCGAAGCAGGCCGTGCATCCATACGACTCCACGGCTGGGTCTTTCCGAATCGGAGGCGTTGCGCGCCCTTTCCCTCTGGTCACTTGGGTGGTGCGGACCCCACATGCAGCGTGAAACGGGCGCGGCGCTGCACGGTGCGGCAGGGACGCCTGAGATGGCATGCTGGCACTGTTGCTGTACGAGGTGCCATTTTTGGAGGTGCCTACGGACGTCCGGGCGCTAGATGTAACCGTTCCCAGATGGGATAGTGTCAAGAAACTCGCAGCTCCTTACTGCACTTTTACATCAGTCTGCTCAGCAGTATCATAAGAATGCATTCCTTGTGTCAGTACGCTGCTACTGCCTACCCAAAATCTAAGTCAGTAAAAAACAGCAGTAAAAGCTATGGGCGCTAATGAGCTACTTAGATCAGTTAGAGCGGCAAGAAGCAAACAAAATTGAGGAGATTAATATCAAACTTGAAAGCATTCACTGAACTCTATAAACTTGAGAAATGCAATGCTGAGCAAAACTGGAAATCTTTCATTGAATGAATCATCTCAGGTTCAGCAGTTTAAGATCATGAGATGCTTATTACTCTCTGTAAATAAGCTGAAAAACAAAACAAAAAAAGACTAGTAAAAAGAAGAACTTAGAAAATGTAGGTGAAATCTTGATGAACCCATGAAGACTAGCAATCATGGTTCATTTCACCCAAGCAAGATCACTTGTAACTTGAAGCTCCAAAGAGTTAATTGAATCTGAATCTGTAGTTCTGTAGTCTGTACATACCACATCCATCCTTTCCCTGAAAATCAAGATTCGAAGCAGCCATACTTCAATCCTCAACTCCTGGAGCTGGCAGATTGAGATCAAGAAATCCATCAGAGATAACTGGTTGCTCATCGTCAGCAATGCCATCGTCTTCGACAGCATGTGCGCGCTCATAGAGCTCGCCGGCGATCGAGTGTGACCGCTTGTGTCCACCGAGCGCCTGCCCGGACCCAAACACCCTGAAACAGATGGGGCACTCGAATTTTATCGGCTTGTGCGGTTTCGCCTTCAAGGCCACCACCGCAGTGGGAGCGATGTCAGCGGCGTAGTTCGCGTCCAGCGACGCTGTGCTAAACGAGGAGGTGTTGGTCTCGACGCTTGGCTCCTGTTGGTGGTCGACGACGGCCTTGGCGATGCTGCAGTTACTGTTGATGCGCTTGTGGCTGGCGCGGTGGCCGCCGAGTGCTTGGTACGACTGGAACGCCCTCCCGCACCCAGGGCACTCGTACCGGCCCCGCTTCTCGTCGCCGACGAGGCTGCGATTAGGCTTCCTCTTGTTAATCTTGGTGCCGATGGAGGCGTCGTCGTTGGAGTCGGCGTCGTGGTGGTGGTACTGGTACTGATAGTCTCGCCTCGTGCTGTCCTCTTCCGGCGAGTACTCGGCGCCCGTAGCCGTAGAGCACCGCCGGTGATCTATGATGTCGCGCGACAGCATGATGAGGCAGAGCGCGACGTCCTCCGGCTCCTTGTCGAAGGCAGGCGGCGGCGACGGCGCGGGGGCCGGCACGCGCATGGAGCGCCGCCTCCGCCTCGGCGGTGGCATCAGGCCGGAAGCCGGCTCCGTCGGGATCATCAGCACAGCGTCCTCCTGCTCCCGATCCCGCTCCAGTTCCAGCTCCACGCCACCGCCTCGCGCAAGGCGTCGCTCGCGGTCCACCTCCGACGACGCACACGGCGAGAGCAGCTCACCGCGGCCACCGCGGTGGCTGCTGCGCTCGTCCACGCCACCGCTGTCGCAGTCGTTGAGGCTCGAGAGGCGCCGCGTCTTCTTCGGGTTCTCCCTCAGCCCGTAGCCCCCAGCGCCTGTAGCCGTCACGCAATCAAAGCCTCGCCGCTGCTGGTGCTCCTCGCCGCCGCCGTCGTCACCGTCGTCGTCGTCCAGTGCCGTCTCCACCTCGGCCAGGGAATGCGAGCGCATGTGGCCGCCCAGCGAGCGGCCGCAGGGGAAGCCCTTCCGGCACACCTTACAGCTGTGCCGAGTGGCGCTGCTAGTAAGCACAGCCACATCCCCCATGGTATGCATGGTTGAGGATGGATCGATCAAGCTAAGGTAAAGAAAGCAGATTAATTTGATCTCATCGGCGGCGGATCAAGATCGATCAGCCAAGAAAGCTAGCTGCAAGTAGGCAAGGACGGAAGTGGGTGGGAGGAGAGAAGAGGTCAAGTGAAGAAGAAGAGATCGGAGGCGGCCGGGATCCATGCAATGCAGCCCCCGCGCGCGAATGATCGATGAGCTAGAGCTTGCGAGAGGAAGCTGCTGGGTGTGTGACGGACGAGCAGCTAAAGTAGCAGTAGATGGGAGGAGGGGAGGAAGGCAGCGGAAGGGAGGAGGAGGTCATGCTGCATTGGTTGGGCAGGAGAATTCTCAGCTGGGCATGCAACCAAGCAAGCAAAATTAGCAAACGAACTGGAGAGAGAAAACGAATCACCTCATGTGCTGGTTTTTTTAAGCCTCTCATCTTAGTACAGCTGTAGTATCTTGTTCATACACGAACACACGTCAACGCTATCTACACACACCATACGTGCATAACTAGACCTAAAGCAATACACAGATTAGAAGACCGTGTCCCCATCGTGGCTCCGTAGGTGACGGGCGTGTCGTAATTCTTTGTGGCTCATGCGAGAGAGGTTACGGATGAAGACGAGGAAAAATCCCCGAGGTGAGGCCCTGACAAACGAACCCACCTCCTCTATGTAGCTGGCAATGCAATGCAAGCTAACGGATGAGAACGACAGGACGGACAGAGTGCTGTGTCTGGCGGTCTGGCCTGGGACGCCAACTGGGCTTCTTTGCCAACCGTCGGGCCAATTTCCCAATGAGCCCAGTCAAACATCATGGCCACCATCGTGTCCATGAAATTAATTCATAGCCGATTTCATGCAGGTCTCACAATTTGAGGCTCAAAACATCTCCCACCCAGCGCAGCTTGAAGACCCAAACATCTTACAGAACTTATATCATCTTTTTTTTTCTTTTCACATCACATCGTCACACTATAAAAAAGTGTGTTTTTTAGTAGAAACTCCCCTCTACAATACCCATTTGATCTAGACTTCATCTAAGCCTTCCATCATTCAGAGGATGTAAGATTTCTAAGATTTTGACACTCAAAGAAGTTATGATTTTACCTTTTGTTTGTTTAAGTCACGTTATTTTACATCTGCCGATTTACGTACAACCTTGCATCATCACTAATAAAATTCTAACCCCTCAAGTTGTCCATACGTGCACAATCTTATATTATTCAAGTCATCGTCATGTGTTACATCACTGCATGGTCATGGATTCTTTTAAGGTCAAAAAAAATATATGAAATCACCGTGTAGGGCATCGCCTGGTCCGCAGTCCCACTTTAATTTTTTTGCACCTAGAATAAGTGACATCAGTTCCACTAGGCTAGTGCCACTTCTTCATATAGTTTTGTAAATTCTTTAATATTTTGTAGATCCAATAAATAATTCATTATCCTATTTTTGTATTTAAAGAAAATTTTGATGATATATATGAATTGACATATCTAGAATTCAATTAATTTTCCCATTGCATTTGAAATAATTTTTGTAAACACGTGCGTGTTGCATGAGCATATTTGCTAGTCTAGATAAAGAAACATGCATGACAAAACTTGCAAGATGTGCTTCCTGTTGCGATAAAAGGGTAGCAATTTTCACAATGCACAATTAATCTCTCATCGTATGATGAACAATGAGGAGAACATCTACCATCAGAACAACATCAGAAATTTAACAAACCACATGCACAATTGACATAATGATTTGCGTGGAAAACCTCCTCAAAGTGAGGAGTAAAAATCATGGGACCAACTGGCCCACTCCAAGTTTTCACTATAATAAAAAATGGGTACAATATAATGTGCCTTCTCTAAAGCATCTAGAGGATTACAACAACAACAACAACAAAACATTCATCAAGTTGCAAACTTGGCATCTACTACAACCATAACCTTCTAACAAGAGAAATGACAACACCAAACAGAGAAAGCCACATATTTTGTCCCCTTTGGTAATCAGTTCAGATACCAAACAGAGAAACCATAACTCGGTAATCAGTTCATATGTCACCACAAAATGCAGCTCCATTGTGCACGGATTTTGGTAGATATTTAAACCCACGAGTCCCCTAACCACTTACCAGGTTTCAGCTCAATCGGACACCGTTTCACCACCCAAATCAATCATTTACCAAAACTGCTTTGTCCTGAATTATTGTAACTAGAACTAATAAAACCCCTATCAAATATGATGCTCTACTCAACCAATCCTCAAATCAATTGAATAGATTGAAGTACCTAAGTGTAGAATGAGGTCACCAAGTTTGATGACTAACCAAACACGTTTGAGCCTCTAATCACAAGCTTGAAGATGAATAGTTCATAGCCACAAAATCTGAATAGATTTGCTCCTCCTTTTTCTTCCTCTCTTCTCTCTCATGTTGTGTATGTGTTATGCTCTCTCACACTCTCCAAGTGTAGCGAAAAGTGAAAAGGAGGCTAGGTTTTTTGTGCGTTTCACACCACTTCTCAAGAAACGATCTCAACCATTAATTCCAATCGAAATCAACGGTGCATAAACACTGGGGTTATGAGCCATCTTTTGCTGGGCTCCAAATCATCCTCCATGTGGAGGGATAGCCCAGCACTTCTTGTCCTCACACTATTGCAACTAGGCCTAGCACCATAATTAGCATGCCCCTTCCCCTAAATGTGGCCCACAAAAAAAGTTTTGGGTCAGCATTTGTTATTAGAAATCCACTTCATTTCGCGCAAGTCATATAGTCTAGCAAATGATCGCATCACCTGTAATTATCAACCACACAAAGACCTGTTTGAACTACACCTTCTCATACCAACCATTAAAAAGATCATAGACATCAATTGAAGTTCTTAAAACTAATACAATATAAATTGCTCTCAATTTACCCAAATCAAAGAAGAGGTGCTTAATGGGTTTCACTTTATAACACAAGAAGCTTGAACAACCCCATTTTAAAAAATAAAATGGCGTTTTCAAGGTGTCTATATATGGATTTAACTGTGAATGGACCATTATTTTTTAATATCCAAATGAAATTACCCCGCCCATCATGTATGTGATATCCCATATTTTCTAATATTTTTATAATGACAAAAATCCCAAGCTTTTAAAAGCTTTTGTGTAATTGTGTGTTGCATGTAATAATTAGGTCAAACCTGCACCAAACCCTTATCCTTCTTACCCCACCTTCAAAAAACCTTAACTCTTTCTCTTAACCCTTCAAAATAACTAATCCAATTTTATGCAATTATATAGTTTTTTTCTCTACCATCTGCAACACACAGACATATTTTATTTACTAGTAGTAATATAAAAAATATCATTTTTTTTTGCTTAGTACACGAACAAGCCAGAGCGAAACCCGATAAAAACCATATACTAAGAGAGCGAGGGCTAAAATATTGACAGTATGAATATGTTTGGGACTGTGATTACATGCTGAGTGATCGTGGGATTAGCGCGAGTGGGTGGTGAACTGGTGATGTGATGCCTGCAGTGAATCCGGAGCTCCAGCCCTACCGGCTACCTCTCCAGTTCCAGGGCCTTGTTCAGATGCCATCCAAATTCCAAATTTTTTTCACTCTCTTTCTATTACATTAATTTTTAGCCGCTTGCATGGAGTATTAAATGTAAGTAAAAAAATAACTAATTACACAATTTAGTTGGAAATCACGAGATAAATCTTTTGAGCCTAGTTGATTCACGATTGGACAATATTTAACAAATAAGACGAAAATAGTACTATTCATCAGATTCACCTTTTTTTTTCCATCTAAACGAGGCCCAGGACAAAACGCGGTCTTGGCTCGGCAGCCGAGACGAGGAGCCTTTGCCCACCTTTGCTCCCTCGCTTTCCATCGCCCCGTTTAAATGTCAAATTTTCTTCCAAATTCTACTATACAAAAATAAGATTCCTTGTCACATCAAAATAGTGACACATGTATGGAGTACTAAATATAGATGAAATCAAAAACTAATTGCACAGTTTAGTTGTACTTTGCGAGACGAATCCTTTGAGCCTAATTAGTCAATGTTTGGACAAAAATTCACAAATACAAACGAAATGCTACAGTGCACAATCTTGCACTATGCAGATTTTATTGCTACCAATTTGGCGCAACTAAACACGGTGCGCCAAATTGGCAGCAACAAAATCTGCATAGTGCAAGATTGTGAACTGTAGCATTTCGTTTGCATAGTGTATTCGTGTTGCGCGGCCGCGGCGCAGGTGCGGTTGGCCATCACAGGCCAGCCCAGACAAGCAGACGGACCCTCCTCCTCTGGCCCTGCTGCCTCTGCCTCTTCTTCCTCTTCCCTTTGACCCACCACCGCCCCTCCTCTTCGGCTCTTCCTTTCCCCCACTGTCGCCGCTCCTCGTCTTCTCCTCCCTCCTCCGCTTTGCTTCTTGTTCTTGTTCTCCTCCCTTGTTGATGCTCGTGGGCTCCTATGATCCGCCCTCCGCCGCGGGTTTCTTGATCCGTTCCCGGCCCAAGGAAGCGGACCCCGGCCAACGCTCCTGACAGATTCGCCCGGCCGCCGCTCCCTCGATTCCGTCCTCCCCGCCCGCGGTAAGAAACCAATCGGTTCCTCATTCCTCGTGGCGTGCCGCTTCTTTCCTTCTATATATGTTAGTATTAGTATTTATACAGCGTTGATTGACGCCTTGACGGTAGGAAAGCCCTATTCTTGGCAGGCAGGTGTTTAGGCCCTCTGCAGCATAGCATCTGGTCCGTCCCTGGAGATGTCCGGCGTCCAGGAGCAGTTCGAGATCAAGTTCCGGCTGCCGGACGGCACCGACATCGGGCCCAGGCGCTTCCCGCCGGCGTCCACCGTCGCCACGCTCAAGGAGACCATCATCGCCCAGTGGCCCAAAGGTGAGTCCCTGCATGCACGCACGCGCTTTCCTTCCCGCTGTCGCGGTAGGCGCGAGAGAAAAAGAAGGTTGGTTCTTAGCACCGGCGAGTGGCGCTGGAGCTGTGCGATTGGTATTGGCGCAGCCGTCGCTTTCTTGGGTCGGATTCTGCCCCTGGAACGCCCACCATCTAGTTTGGAATCTTGAGGTGTACTGCACTGTGGCGTCGCCGTCAGGGCCAATCCGTCAGTTTCAAGGACAAATAATTGAACCTTGTGTCTCCACGAAACCAAAAGTAATCTGTTGAGCTTCCTGCCAATCATATTTGGCTGGGGCTATTACTGCTGGAACTTATGGTGCTTAGGTTCAATCATAGTTCTTACGGCGTAAAGGCGAGGCACGGCGATGTACCACCGCCTAGACGCCTAGGCGCCCGCCTTGCTCGCCTATGCGCCTGCCTTGCTCGCCTAGGCGCCCATTCTGCAAGGCGATGGGGGAGCGCCTGGACGCCTAGGCGACGCCATGAGAACTATGGGTTCAATTAATTTACTGGGCTTGCTCATATCCAAATAATAAATCTTCTGTACCTTTTCTGCTATATGTGTGGTAAGGTGGAGTGGTCGATCCAAATTAACTTTTGAGAGACAGCAATAGGAATTTAACAAATGGAGAACGTTAGTGCTGCAGAGCAGCTAGGGAAGTAGAGGAGACCTTACATTTTAAGTAAACAGCAGTTCTATCTTTCCTTGGAGCAGCTGAGGAAGTACACATCCTTTAAGTGAGAGTCGTGTTATGGTTGCCTGTAATGCTCTTCTGTGACACTCTAGCGCCTACAGTTTGTACATGAGATCTGTCGTACTGGATATGCTTAAAACAAAATAAGTTTGTAATAACCTGATATGGATTGAACTTCATGTGCGGTAAACTGCTTGCAGTGAAGGAAAAGGGCATATAAATGTCATGGACTTTACTACCTTTGTAGCGCATATGCACCATTCTTTCTTATGAAATATCACATTCAAATGAGGGTGGTTGTAACCTCAGCATTGAACACAGAACCAGACCACATTAGAAGGATAGTGTTAGGCCAATTTGTTTGATGGCAATTTCTGTCTGAGTGCTCTTGTTTTGTTTTGAAGAAATAAACAGCCAGTGGCCCTTCAGGGCTAGGGCCAGGTTTGTGGTTGCCTGATTCGGCAATTAGAACTTTTCTGGATCAGTAATGAGAGGTGCTTCTGTCTCCCCGGGCACAAATCTTCTGATGATTTGACGAGAGGTGCTTCAGTCTATCCAGGCACAAATTTTCTGATGATTTGAGATCAAGCTGATTAAGGAGTAAGGACCAACTGCTACACCAGTGTTAGAAGGATAATCATGATATGAAAGGGTAGTCAGAAGTGCTAGAGATCTCATGCTCATACCGCTGAGTATTGCAGTAATGCTCCACTTATATACATCCTACACCAACTTTTTTTTATTTTACAACACATCCTACACCAACTTAAGGACTGTATATATGTAAATCACTCCCTGCGAATGCTTGGCTTCTGTTTACACTAGAAGGCCAGGATGCATTAGCGACAAAGTTACTTTTGTGTTCCCTATTAACAGAGTGAAAAAAAAGCTTAAGCGCTTAGACTACTTATTATGTGTGGTCCGACTTATGTACTTCCACTTGCAGTATCTAAAGCAACAAATGCAGCAACAAGAGCAAGTTCTGCTATTTGATTTCTGGAGTTAACAAATATGTTCTTCATAACTATTCAACTGAAATGTCTGGTATGGCTTGTTACAAGATCATAAATATATGAAGTCAACTAGATAAAATTTGTAGTGCATAATGCAAATATGCTTAAATTGAGCATGCTGTGCTTGTCTTAATCACATAATGTTCAACAGCTGAGTATACATCATAATTTCAGATGTAACGGGTTTGATTAATGTCACATGATCTGTTCTATGTAAGCGATAAGCCTGTTTTGTAGGCCATTTTTTAACAGGTGATATCTGATTGATGCTGCTAGAACTGGTGGTAAACTAGCTTATTCTGTAGTGAAATTTGACTAGAATGCTTTGATGCCAATACTCAGAGGAAACTATCATGACTTAGTTCTTTTTCTCAGGAAATTGAGAAGTGGTTAGTCTTGAATTTAAATCTTGATTCTTCTCATTATTAGTGTTGAATATTATGCCTGCTTGCTGTAGCAATTTACAATTGTAAAACTGGCCTATTGTCAGTCTGTGTTCAGCATAAACATACCCATTTGTTCAATAAACTCGGTTGTTAGTTCATCATTATTGACGATTTGACGTACATATCCTTGGAGGTCTCCACTTCTTGCCTGCTAACTAGATATTAGATACATGTTTCTGCTTTTGAAATGTCTGACATAACCTCTCTCCATTAAATGAATTATCCACTTAAATGAATTATCCACAGCTGTTTCCTTATCCCATAGAGGGTAGGGGTAATGGAATGTGGCATCTTGTTACATGGTGAAGAAGAGTGAAGTGGCAAAAGTAGAACTTGTGAGGTTTCATGGTTCTAGTTGTATAATGGCATAGAACAAAGGGATCACGCTACCAATCTGGTAAAACTCACGAGTCAGCGGTGGATCTCGGGGACATTTCCCAGTGTCATCCTATCCTTCTTATATTGCATCATTTTTTATCCTTTTGTCTTGCTAGATTTCTTCATTTCCTTTAACCGTTTCAACTTGAATATACTAAATATAGTGCTGTGTTTCTGTACACCACCAAACTGCATCTCAGTTTCCTTCAGTATTTCTTTTTATCTTATTATTCTAAGATGAGCTTGTTTTAGTGTCCTTACTGTTCCTATTTAGTGTCCTTACTCTTCCTTCTCAACAGATAAGGAGAAAGGTCCTAGGACTGTGAATGATCTCAAGCTTATTAATGCTGGGAAGATACTGGAGAACAACAAAACCCTATCAGAATGCAAAAGCCCGATTTGCGACTTCTCTGGGATGACAACGATGCATGTCGTCGTCCGTGCACCGACTTCAAGCAAACAGTCTGGTAATTGTTTTACCTTTGCAAGGAATATAGCATCTTCCTGTCACATCCTTGAATATAATTTGTATTTGATCTGCTGATAACAGATAAAAGAGCAGCAAAGAAAGCGAAAGATTTCAGGTGCGGTTGTGCCATTATGTGACAGCATTGTGAATAGTAGCAAAGAGAATGTGGCTATGCCAGTTTCCTCCCCCCCTTTTTCTGCTCTTGCTAGAGTGTTGTATTATGTTCGAGGCGCTTTCTCCTTTTATTTCGTTTTGAAGTATCACGGGCAAGCTTCAGGAGCTGTTAAGTGCCCGTTAATCATGAGTTTGCATCAAGCACAAAATTTGAAGGCAGCTGGCTGCTAATTGCCCTTAATCTTGTGCTATGCCAAGCACACACTTTGAAGGCAGTCATTAGTGTCTAAACTACGATGTCCGTCTTATCCAATCTTCCATGGTTTCATGTTCTCTTCTATATTTATGCTACTACGGGTGGCGTGTTTAATATATGCCTTCCATGCTAGATGAACTTTTCGGAACGGCATTCTAACTGATCAATTTCTATTATGTACCACTAAAACCAATTGTAATCTGGTAACTGATCTGCCATATATTAGTTTGCTGGCTATATGGTTTTTGTCACAATGATATGTTTTGTAACTGTTGTTCATACATGAAATTAGCAGTCCTTCATTGCCTGTTGATCTCAGTTTGCATCATTTACCATGAGGTTGTATTGACCCAAGTTGCATCAAAATGTACCAGGTGACCAATAAAAGAATGGAACAAGTCTCTCACGCTTGCCTGTGATTTTGACACTCCTCAAGTGCTGCCTAAGTCTGACGTCTCAACTATCAATGCTGTCTTGTTTTTGATCTTGGGCTCAATTTTTGTGGTTTTGGAGTGACATGGCAGCGTTTTTCTTTCTATGTTGGGTTTTTCATTTGCCAACTAGGCCATGAATGGCAGCTGGGCCTAGGTTAACGCATCTAGGCCCCTTTGTGGAGATCATAGGGGTTACTGATAAACACAAGTATGTGTAGCTTACATGTGTTTTGGAGAGAGTAATGCAATTGAGATAGTCACATTGAGAATGGTCACAAGTGACTTGGCCTTAAGATTTGATGATTGATTATAGGGTAAAGGACGAGAAGATAAAATACACTTAAGAGCGAATGTAAGCTGTGGACTCTGGTCATTGGGACATTCGTTAAGTAGTGTGTAGCAAGTCTTTGTTTTTCTTTAGCCTTGCTGGTGGGAGTGTGGGGTTGGGGGTTGGTTTACAAGACGATTAATTTGAGAGAGTCAAAGTGAGAGCATTGCGTCTTATGACATGGCTAACTGTCGGTCAAGTTGAAGGTAGAAAGTGACCTCGTTGAGCCTGTTCGTTTCGCTGGATTATTGGGGCTGAAAGTACTGTTCGCTGGTTTATTGTGAGAGAAAAACACTGCTGGATAGCTGCTGATTTGGCTGAACCAGCGAAACGAACAGGGTGGAAGGTGTTAACTTGAGAGAGTCAAAGCGAGAGCATTGTGTTCCATGATCTAACTCTTGATAAAGTTGAAGGTAGAAAGTGGCCTCATTGAGTTGGTTTCAAGGATCTCAAAGCAATTGGATTGTTCTGAGACCGAACTTGAAATAGGCTAAAAAGCAGCACTGATTCCATGCGATCGTCTAGTAATGCTACTGACTTGTCTAATAGATAGTAATGCTACTGACTTGTCTAATAGGGCAGTGGGCACTGTATGATCAGACGGAGGACTTCATGACCTCGGCGAATCATATGTAGTGAAGCCAATCTAGACTTAGTGATTGATGAGTACATAACCGACCAGGGAGCATGAGCGTAACTACTACTAAGTCCAATGTTTTCAAGGCGTCGCTTAATCGACGCTTAGGCGTCGCTTAAGCGCCAAGGCGCTGCACGCACGACGCCACAGCAGACGACTCGCCTTAGATTGCACACCAGTGAGCGGGAGAGCAGGAGAGCGGGAGTGGGCGCGCAGGAGATTCCACACCCGTGAGCAGGAGAGCGGGAGGGGAACAAGAAGCCGCAGCTCGCCCGCGCCGACGGGAGAAGTTGCCGACCGACCGCCGTCGAGCCGTGCGGCCGCCTGTGCGGGCCGCGGCAAGGAGCGGCCGCCTGCGGGCCGCGGCCGTCTTCCCCCAGCATCCCGCTGAGCGGGAGGGGAACAAGAAGCCACAGCTCGCCCGCGCCGATGGGAGAAGTTGCCGACCGACCGCCGTCGAGCCGTGCGGACGCCTGTGCGGGCTGCGGCCATCTTCCCCCAATCAGCGCTGGCCTGCAGCATCCCGCCGCCTCTGTTCCTCTTCCACCAGAGAGAGAGAGAGGTGGGCGGAGGCGGAGGGAACGGGAGGGAAGAGACAGAGAGATGGGCGGAGGCGGAAGTCAAACAGACTTGCAGCGGCGGCGCAGGCAGGATAGAGATGAAGACTAGGGCTATGAGGGTGAGGGGGAGGGGCACATGGGCCGCCTGGTGCCCTGGTGGGCTTGGCCAGCCCACTTTTTACTCCTCCTCCTCTCTTTTTCTTTTTTCCTTTTCTTTTTTCTTCATCATCCACTACTCTAAGCTGTTGTTTTAAGTTTTTCTTAAATTCGTAAGGCGTTGCCTCGCCTTACGCCTTAGTCGCCTAAGCGTAAGGCGGTAGTCACTCGCCACGCCTCGCCTTACCGCCTTGAAAACATTGACTAAGTCCCCGCATGACTGCCCTCACTCAGAGGGCGAGTCAGGGGGGGTTGTACCTGACGAAATGGGCCTGTGACCAATCAGGAGGCGTCCTGATTGGCCGCCTACCTCCCTCCAATTAACAACCAAATAAATTAGGGGCCAAGTGTCGTACCAACCCCTGACCTCGAGGTAGGACACTTGTCGACCTTGTGTCTGCCTGTACCACTTGGAGCCTCACGGAGGGCCCACCCGAGTGGTAGTATAATTGGACGGGCATGGATTCTTTCACTGCAAGTGAAAGGCAGTCGGACAGTACCCACGATAGGAAAGCCACACCGTCAGGTACCATAGGCGTGGCACGTAATGCAAGGTGCATCATGTCTTGCCCTGTGGAAACCTTGTGCGAAATAGGGAGACCTTGTGCGAAATAAGGAGACGAGATAGGCCTTGCATGCCGTTGTGGCAGTCTCGTTCTACAAACTATGACATAGGCACGATCAGTTGCAATTATTGCTTCCTCGATCTCCATGACCACGACGGGATGGCAACAGTGACCGAGACGAGACGAGACGACGACAGATTGAAAGCGACTGAGATGAGACAAGATGAGGCAACCCAAGGGAGTCCCTGAACGACATGTAGGACCCCAAGTCTCCTGTTGTAACCTTGCCCCCTCGGCTATATAAGGGGTGGCAGGAGCTCCCTTTATTTTTCAAAACCTTTGCAGCCCTCACGATCTTGAGTAGTCCTTGGACACTTCGTACCACCCTCGAAACCCTCAAATTCTCTTATTCGTTTGTAGCTTGTACTGCAAACTAGAGCTCAGGAAGACGATACACACCTAACAGGATGTAGGGCCCACTGACAATGACTAGTTGACAAGCTCACTGTGGTGCGGCGTATGATAGACAAGGGATTCTGTGACTTTGGCGGATCATCCGATGAGAATCCAACTTGACTTAGTGACTTGTTATTAGTAAGGTATTGGAGTAATATCGGAGATGCTCTTAGGCTCTTAGCCCAGAGTGCTATCAGTGTTCTTACTTGGGTTTTCTTGAGGAGAAGCTTCAATACTTTATACTCTTGATGTTTGCTAACATTTAGACGACCTGGTGAAGAACTTGGTGGGCTTCCTATGTGAAACTATTGTGAGGAGGCTCTAAAAAGTTTGTACTTGGTATTGAAACCCACCTTTCTAGAGTGGCGAACGGGTTTTCACTAGTAGAGCGGAGTGTAACCAAGTCTCTTTGACCAAGGTGCTCGAATGTGGATTAGAGGTTCGTGTAAACAACTTGAGACCACTAGAAAATCTTCTTGTCTCTTTGTCTTGCTCTTTCTTACTTGCTTTACTTTCATTGTTTACAAGTCTCTTGTGTGAAAACTAGGATGGTACATTGTACTTAGTACTGGGTGGCGGCCATAAGGCGCATGACGTAGCGTGAGGCGCTCTGTGGCCAGGGGACTTGGGCGGGCACGGAAGGGGTGGTGCGTTAGGGTGGCACGGTGGACGTGTTGGGCGGGTAGGGTGGAGAGGCATGCAGTGTCTAGGAAGGAACTCGAGCGGACGACGATGCTTGGGGAGGCCCAATGTGGGCGACTTAGTTGGCATGCCGACAAGGTGGGTAGCATTGACGAATGGAGGAAGATACATTAATGTGAGGCAGTCTAATGGGGCATATAGTTCTCAATTATTTTTATCATCCCACCAAATAAAAAAAACGAGAATGAATTCATTCCTCAACCAAATGCAGAATGAAACTAGAGACGAAATCATCCTATCCTAGCATGTCCCCAAAGGCCCATATCAAACACTTGTTTATTGAATATAAAGATTAAAACTTGCATTGTAACTGGCTTTTTATACAACGGATAAAATTACAACGCGTAAGTGAATGCATAATTTGAAGATAACAAGGGTATGTAAACCAAAACCACCGTTCACAAAGTCAATAGTCTGCTACGATGTCCGGCAGAGTGTATGTAGCGTGCAATGCATGTGCTGCTTTTTTGTTTGTGGCTAGAAAACGCAGAAATAATAAATACTTGCAAAAGGGAACACAAAACAAGGAGGTGGAGGAGGCGCACGCCGCTCGCCGCGAGAGCAGACGGAGCCGGCGCGACGCGACTGGACCAACTCACCCACCCGAGCGCATCGGCGCGAGATCCGACGGCGCCGCGCTCGCAGAGCACGCGCGCCCCACCCCTTCCCTTCGGACCTTCCTTTCCATTCCCTATCGTCTTCCTCCACTTCTCCACGGAGTGCTCGTTGGCACCTGAACCTCCCAGAACCTCCTGCTCGTCTCCACCCTCCACGCCGCCACCGATTTATACACGCTTCGTCCCGCCCCACCGCGCCCTTCAGTTCCATACCATAATACCATACACCATTCTTCTGAAAAACCATCCAATCCAGAGTTCCATTCCAGTCTGAATTGCTCCTCCCAGTTTCTGATAAACCATCGGGGTTCACCATGGCCGCCGCGCCGCCGCTGTCCGCCGACGTACTCTCCTTCCTAGCCTCCGCCCCCGCCGCGGCCGCGCCGACGCCGGTCGTAGCCGCGGCGTGGGGCGCGGCGAGGGCGGGTGCTGTGAGGGGCAAGGCGGCGCTAAGGACGACGACGAGAGGAGGAAGGGGCGGGTTGCTGGCTCCGGTGGTTGGGGGGAGGCCCCGCCGGACGCCGCTTTCCGTGCGCTGCAACGCCACCAGCCGGGACGGCAGGGTACGGACCCGTTTTCATTGCCTTCCTTTTCAGTCCGATTTTGCGCACTTCTTTTTCTTTCTTTTCATTTTATAAAAAAACAGAAAAATACTGGCTTGTTCGGTTTTCAATTTCTATGTCACAGTCGTTGTATTATGTAATACATCAATCGATGCATTTATTTATGTCTCATTTTTCATTAAAGAAAAGTAATTTTCATAGCATTTATACTACTTATTATGCTCGTTTCAATAGTTTTCATATATATGTCTAACTCGTCGTCATCTATTGTGCTGCCAGATTACACAGCAAGAGTTCACTGAGATGGCGTGGCAATCAATTGTCTCATCCCCTGAGGTGGCAAAGGAGAGTAAACACCAGATTGTGGAGACCGAACACCTCATGAAATCCCTGCTGGAGCAACGGAATGGCCTTGCCCGACGCATCTTTTCTAAGGCGGGAGTTGACAATACAAGGCTTCTCGATGCCACGGAGAAGTTCATCCAGAGGCAGCCTAAGGTGCTTCATCCTCAGCACACTTTGATTCTGTTGATATGCATTTTGCCTTATTAGCAAGAATAATGCATCTTGCTATGAACTATAGTAGGAATAATACATCAGAGAACTGAAAATGCATTTTTTCCACTTCAATAAACTCAACATTCTTCAATATCTTTCTATATGTTGCTTTTCACTGAAACAAAAGGTATATCTTCCAGTCATAGTTTTCTTATGTTCTGTTCAATGATTCAGGTATTAGGCGAAGAACCTGGATCCATGTTGGGGCGTGACTTGGAAGCTCTGATACAAAGAGCAAGGGACTTTAAGAAAGAGTATGGCGATTCATATGTCTCAGTTGAACATCTAGTCCTTGGCTTTGCTGAAGATAAGCGTTTTGGGAAACAGCTGTTCAAGGATTTTCAGGTTACTGTGAAGACCTTGAAATCAGCCATTGAATCTATCAGAGGGAAGCAAAATGTAATTGATCAAGGTACGAGCTTTCTTTTTCTTTCCCCCCTGGTTTTGGAAAGATTGCAATACTGACATTAACATGCTTGCAACTTTTATCCTTTTCCTCTGTTTGTGCTGCAATAAGATTGCGTGATGTAACCTATTTCCCGTAAATTGCACAAAGAAAATGGCAAGTAATGAAACATGTGCTGAAGTAGACATCACCTTTTCATGCATAATACGTAGATATGAAAATTTTCACCTTGGACTCCTGTTTCCCTCTGATACAATGGTAGATATCTTCACATGAAAAACTAAAAGTTTGTATTTTCAATAGATCCTGAGGGCAAGTACGAAGCTCTGGAGAAGTATGGAAAGGATCTGACAGCAATGGCACGTCAAGGGAAGCTTGATCCAGTTATTGGAAGAGATGATGAGATTCGAAGATGTATACAGATTTTATCACGAAGAACAAAGAACAATCCAGTTCTGATTGGTGAACCTGGTGTAGGAAAAACGGCTATAGCTGAAGGGTTGGTAAACAGTGCTTTTTGCACAACATATCACTGATTATCGAAATAGGTCCCTGAACTTGATTTTGTTTCTTGTTTAGGCTAGCTCAGAGGATTGTTCAAGGAGATGTCCCACAAGCTCTGACAAACCGTCGAGTAAGTTATTCATTCATGTATTATGTATTTATGTTTTCAGGGTCTAGCGGATTTAGGATTCTTTGCTAAATTATTGAAGAATTTGTTCCACATGTATCATGATATTTTGTCATAGTTATAGAGTACATGCCATGTTGGCCCTCAATAGATGCTTATATAAGTTAAAATCTTCAGTTTTCCTTGAGCAATTTTTTTATGTTGCAACTTATATTAATGTTAAAGTAGTTCATCTGAACATAGATTTTGAAAATTAGTTCTTCCACCTGTTCTATTTCTTTGCCCTTTAAGTTGTATAAGTATTTTGGTAATGTTTGATGTCCATTAGTATACTCTGTAGTTGACATTCAGATATAGATTGGAATATCTGGACATAGCTAACTCTTTGATATGATATATCATTTTTTATGATATGTCTATAGATGATTTTAATCAGTTTCCAAAGTATTGAATTATTACTAACCAGTTAGATGCTGGTTTAGAGTTTTTTTTGTTTTTTGTTTTACTGCATTGTCTAACAATATTGGAAGCATTATTTAAATTGTAACCACTGTGCCTTGTTGGCTTTTTTTTTTAAACATAATGGCAGGAGCTCTGCCTTCCAATTAAGAAGAATAGATAAGGGAAACCAGGCCTTCTTGGCTTCTTTGGATACTTTTTTAACATATTTATAGGTCATTTTTTAACTCTCTATTCTACTGTTCCTTTTAAACAGCTTATTGCACTTGATATGGGTGCATTGATTGCTGGTGCAAAATATCGTGGAGAGTTTGAGGATAGACTCAAGGCTGTTCTCAAAGAAGTTACGGATTCTGATGGGCAGACCATTCTTTTCATTGATGAGATTCACACAGTTGTTGGAGCAGGTAACTATGCAGGATGCTCTGCTGTTTCTCTGACTATTATGTTTTCAGCCTTGCCATTAATTTATTTTAGTTCAAACTGTTTTATTTGGTAATACTTCATTTCTTGAAAAATTGTGTGCGTGTGAATTTCCTTTGATGATCTTGTATGGGCCCGACTATTGGAAACCATCTTTGCTCTTAGTTAAAACTGGACTATAGCCATATAGTTTGCATAAGCCCATGCATATCTCACACTAATTGTTGAACTTGTGGTGATTCCACTTTGGGTTGGCATTTGAGCCCCTTATAACACTTCAGGGTGAGAGACTTACATATATTACTTTTTTTTTGTTTTGTTATTCAGGATTAGATTCAAACATGGTTCTCTATATTTTACTTATAGGTTGCACTGGGTGGATAGAAGAAGCATATTCAATGCAAAGTCGTGTCACTCACTTAATGTTTCCCCCTGTTTTGTCTGCTGTTTAATGATGAAAATGAAATTGATGCTTGAAACCAAACCATGTAGAAGTCCGATGAATTCGTGGCAGATCTTAATATGAAACTGCCTGTCAAAGTTAGGGTGAATTTTACTGCTGTTGTCATGAACAATAGAAGACCTGTCTCCGCTATTAGGAAATTTATGAATGTATGGATGTTCCATCTTATTCCAGGTGCCACTAATGGTGCAATGGATGCTGGTAATCTTCTCAAACCAATGCTTGGGAGAGGAGAGCTACGGTGTATTGGTGCAACAACCCTTGATGAATACCGCAAATATATTGAGAAAGATCCAGCACTTGAGCGGCGCTTCCAACAAGTTTATGTTGATCAGCCTTCAGTTGAAGATACAATTTCAATACTCCGAGGATTAAGAGAGAGATATGAATTGCATCATGGTGTACGAATATCTGACAGTGCCCTTGTGGCTGCAGCTGTTCTTTCAGACCGTTATATCAGTGGACGATTCTTGCCTGACAAAGGTGGTTTATTTGACTCATTGCCATTCTTAATTGAAGCGACTAACCTGCTAGATGATGAGATTATTACATCCACTACTGTAAGATCTTATGTGGTCTTTCTAATGAGAGGTTATGCTTTGTTGCAGCAATTGATCTGGTTGATGAATCAGCTGCCAAGTTAAAAATGGAGATAACATCAAAACCTACTGCTCTGGATGAGATTGATCGTGCTGTCCTGAAGCTTGAAATGGAGCGTCTCTCACTTACAAATGATACAGACAAAGCATCAAAGGACAGATTATCCCGTCTTGAAGCAGAATTATCACTCTTGAAGGATAAACAACGTCAATTGACTGAGCAGTGGGAGCATGAGAAATCAGTGATGACTAAAATTCAATCTATCAAAGAAGAGGTAAGGTTTACCTTTCCACAATGATTTTGAATATATCAACAGAGTTGGTTCAGACAATTGACTTAAATTTACCTGTTGCAACAGATTGACAGGGTAAATGTGGAGATACAGCAGGCAGAACGTGAGTACGATCTTAATCGCGCTGCTGAACTGAAATATGGCAGTCTGAATGCCTTGCAGCACCAGCTTCAAATGACAGAGAAGGAGCTTGATGAATATCAGAGTTCTGGGAAATCCATGCTAAGGGAAGAGGTGACCCAAGATGATATTGCAGAAATAGTGAGCAGGTGGACAGGCATTCCAGTTTCCAAACTAAAGCAATCTGACAGGGAGAAGTTGCTGTATCTGGAGGAAGAGCTGCACAAGCGGGTTGTCGGTCAGGATCCTGCTGTAAAAGCAGTTGCAGAGGCCATTCAGAGATCCAGAGCTGGATTATCTGACCCAAACCGTCCTATTGCCAGTTTCATGTTCATGGGACCTACAGGAGTTGGCAAAACAGAATTAGCGAAAGCCCTTGCTGCTTTTATGTTCAACACTGAGGAAGCTGTTGTCAGGATTGACATGAGCGAGTACATGGAGAAGCATTCAGTCTCAAGATTGATTGGTGCTCCACCAGGTTATGTTGGGTATGAAGAGGGTGGTCAACTGACAGGCTGTTCGTCGTAGGCCATATTCTGTTGTTTTGTTTGATGAGATTGAGAAAGCTCATTCAGATGTCTTTAATGTCTTCCTCCAAATATTGGACGATGGTAGGGTTACTGACTCTCAAGGCCGGAAGGTGAGCTTCACTAACACCATAATTATCATGACGTCCAATGTTGGGTCACAGTATATACTAAACATGGATGAAGAAGTTGGATCATCTGATTCAGCCTATGAGAACATAAAGAGAAGGGTGATGGATGCTGCAAGATCTGTATTCCGTCCAGAGTTCATGAATCGTGTAGATGAGTATATTGTTTTCAAGCCTCTTGAGAGGGAACAGATCAACAGCATTGTCAAATTACAGGTAACACTTTGTACTTTGCAGCATTTTGTCAAATTACAGGTAACTGACATATGGCATGAGATGTCAGTTATGATCTTTATCCAGCATGCCACCTATCATACACTGACATATTTGTTCTTGTACTTCCTGCGATGCAGCTCGCAAGAGTACAGAAAAGGATCGCAGACCGCAAAATCAAGCTCGAAGCCTCACCTGGTGCCATTGAATTCTTGGGAAGCCTCGGGTATGACCCGAACTATGGTGCGAGGCCGGTGAAGAGAGTGATTCAACAGTACGTGGAGAACGAACTCGCAAAGGGCATCCTCAGAGGCGATTTCAAGGACGAGGACAGCATCTTTGTGGACACCCAGGTTACGGTGCCCTCAAATGGCCAGCTTCCGCAGCAGAAGCTAGTTTTCCGGAAAGTGGGTGAGCAATTGAAGACCGCTGCTGAAGGCGAGAAGTTCTTGCCGGCTGTCTGATGGAGTACGGTTGCAGTTTTACAGATCGTGAGCAATAAAATGTACATATAAGGGTGACAATAAACTGGTAGAGTATTCCTTTTGGCTTAGAAGAGCATTACAGCCAGACTTCGTTGTTCTACGATACACATAGCTCAAGTTTACAGCGAGCAGCGAATTTTGTTTTGTTTCTGCCATTTTTCTTTTCAGTGGAAGTGTGTTCACAAGTCTCCTGTCCTCATCAGTGTGGTGGGACTCCAATTTACTGCTTTCGATTCCGATGTCCTCCGATTAACTGAAATACCGTTGCTATTACATTTCCTGACAGGCTAAACAAACAATCAAGAAACAAAGTACACTTCGCAATTGCCTTTGCCGATGGTAAAGGTCAATGACCAATGATTTGATAATAATTGTTTGCCATTCTTAGGATGAAGATGCATGGTTTAGCTGAGGAAATCGTGGTCTGCTATCGCAGTGACTTGTATGTTGGGAACTGCCGCTAGGGCCCAGACTCCCAGAGGCTCCGAGAGTTGCCCTGAGCTGCGGACGTTTTCAAACAAAGGGCCGGACATCGTTCCTCCATGACCAATACCTAATTCAATATCTTAAATTGGATTGGGACGAGGATTGAGATAGGGATAGTAAATATTGTATCACAGTCATCCATTCGTCTCACCTCATTTAATTCTAGTCATTCATTCATTTCCCTTTCCCTATCTCATCTCCTATATCCAATATCCAAACGGCACCTAATAGGAAATGTATTGATCCACAAAATCTCGTATATCTATCATTTGTGTTGATTTGGAATAGAGATAGGAATGCCTTATAGCTCTGTCTAATTGTGAATAGTATATGTCTCATCCCACTAGCCAGATCTCTACCGTCTTGTTGATTATTGAAAGCTAGTTTCCTCGATGAGAAAGCCTTGTTTGCACCTCTCGTGTAATTATAAATGAAAATCATGGTCAAAGATGATTCACTTGTAGAAGTAGTTGAGGTGTCGTCAGGTCAATCCTCATGGTGCATGTACTTGTGACATTGATCACGTTACCCTGGCGGCTATCAAACTGTGCTTGAGCATGTAGGTAGCTTCTTGTTGGTCGGTAATAGATAAAGAAAACAAAGCAAGTGTTTTAATTAAGCTAGGGATCAATCATGCAGTCGACTATTGAAAATTAAGTAACGGTAGGCAATTCCTATAAATGTTAATTAAAATGAAGATAAAGCATCTTGTATATATCCTCGAGGCCAAGCTTTAACCGTGTGTTTGATTGGTGGGACGGTGGGTATGGGATGACGTGAGCTCCGATTTGATGTTGACGGATGGAATAGAACCATGCCACAAGGGAATATACCCTCTAGAGGTGGGGAGAGTCCTCCTTTCAAATTGTGCGAATGCCCCTCGGACACAACACAAGTGAGGAAGAAGAGGTCAGGAGAGGAAAGCAAAGCACACGCTAGTGTTGAGAAAGAAGTGGCCAGGGCCGGGGAGCAGATGAAATGCTTGTGGGAGAGGAGAAAAAGGCCGAAAGGGAAGCCTCTACATGCACGCGGAGTGGTTGATGGCTACCGAGGCGGAAGAGGCACGTGGCAAGCAACGTCCGCCAAAGCATGGGTGAGCTGCACTAGTGAGCGTGCAGGCCGGGATTAGTGATAAGGAGCCCAGCTTCGCCGACGAGGAGGAAGACACACGCGGGCATGGAGAGCCAGTGGGATGAGGGCCACTATGTGTGAGAGAGAGAGACACACGGAGAGAGAGGGCACTAGTGGGTTGGGGCGCGAGTTGGCAGCGTTGGCGGGTTGAAGTGCTTATCGATGTGGAGAGAGAGGAGCGGCAGCATTTGTTTTTTTGTCAATATTGAAATCATTGATGGGAAGATAAGATAATAGTAATAGGTTAACATATGGGTCCTATTTATTAGCAATACTCATATCACATCTAATGATCTTAAACCAAACACAAAAGGACAGTCACATTCTCGCAACCAAGCACTGAAATAGGACTATCTCATCCTAAAAATCAATCCATTCTTGATTTTCTCCAAATCAGACGCATGCTAACTTGCTAAGTGTCATATGAGTGCTAATAATGCTCAATTTGAGTTTGTGCTACAGAGCAAAGAGCATTGTTTAGGGTTAGATCTATGACACTTAGCTTTTAAAAACATGCAGGTGCCTTCTCACTTGCCCAACATCTGCCATCCCTTTCATCTGCTGGCGAGCTAGCTATTGCTCACTTATTCAACAAGACCAAAGTTTGAAGGTGTGCGAGAATTTACCCAAATTGGTACCCACACTAGCATAATTGATGTTTCGTTCTCTCTCCTATCGAAGCACCTAGCCCGCGTTCAAGATAGATGTCACATGGATTCCTTATGTTGAAACTCGCATTACACCAAAGTTTATTTACAATTGCTAATGCAGGTTGTGCTCGTTGAGAAAAAAAACATGTAGAACATTATTTTTCACATAGTGTATTGCAAAATAAAGTTGCATATTATACATATATAGCGCGGAAAGCATTAGCATTTTTTCCTAAAAAAGTATTAGCATTTTATTACACAAAACATCACAAACCCGGCCACATATACAAATATAAGGGTACAGTTGCAAAAAAAAAATACAAATATAAGGGTACACAAATGCTACCACGACCGGTGCGACCGGAGGCATCGGAGCTGGTAGAGTTGCGCACGGACTCTACTTGGCAGCGGCGTCAAGGGTGAGGAACGGGCGCTCGCCGTTGAAGTTGCCCGGGGGGTCGTAGCTGCAGACGATGAAGACGCCGCGGTTGGCGGCGCAGCCGACGCGCGCGCAGCCGACGCGGGTGGACTTGCGCCACACCACCTGCGTGTAGTGCCCGCACACCTTGCCGGGGTCGCAGCTGTTGCTGCTCAGGTGGTAGTTCTTCTTCTCGTCCACCCACGACTTGACCGCGTCGGCGGCGCTCCACGCCCGCCCCGCGGAGCCCCAGAAGATGTTCTCCCCGAACGGCCCGCCGGAGTGCACCAGCTTGCAGTCGCCGGCGCGCTTCGCGGCGTAGTCCTGCGCGTACTTGGCCACCTTGGCGTCCCACGCCACAGGGCCCACGCCGTCCGCGGCGCGCGCGCGGTTGTGCAGGTCCACGAAGTCCTGCGGCGTGTTCTGCGCTGAGCTGGTGCTTGCTATGGCGGCCATTGCCATGGCCACAGCGAAGGCAGCTGCTAGACTACTCCTCTTCAGAAACGCCATGTTTGCTAGCTTCTCGATCGATCTTTTGGGATGAGAGAAAGCTAACTCGAGTTGCCGGGGTTTTATAGCCAATGAGTGTGGAAGGAGTCTATATATGGTTAGGTTATTCAGTACTTTTTAAGGACAAGGGTTGCAAGCGGAAGTTTCCTTTCACATCAGTATTGATATTACATAGCCTTATTGCAGACGGTTTGATAGTAAACAAAGTTCTACTAGCATATGACACGACTCAGTGTACACGCAATATATATACATGAACAACACAATAATACCCCGTATTTCTTTTTTGAACAACCCTAGCTGCTTGTTCTCTCACCATCAAGGGGCTGCTAAGGCATACTAAAAAGGACGTTGACACAAAAAGAGAAGGTGCTTGGAATGTGCCACGACAATTATTTGTCTGCTTGAAGATAACTCCAAGCTTAGCTAAACTCGGGAATAAACAAAGTTTAAGTTGGCATAAAGTAGTTGGTCTAAGTACGGACACTGCTTAATGAACCTATGCACAAGCACAATACGGTACCACTAGCGCCCGGACGTCCGGCGGCAACCTTCTCCTGGTGGCGCCAGGGTGGTGGTGATGGTGATGCGATGAACGTCGCGTCCGTGATGGGTGAGGCATAGTGGGGCCTGGCGGGGAATGCGGCGCGGCGGGGGACGGGGGGGGGGGCACGGCGGGGATAGGGGCGCAGCAGGGGACCATCGGTAGCAAGGCAGAGTGGGGCAAGCAGATGACGCGATGATGCCGCGATGGGCGAGATGAGTGGGAAAACTTTTTGGCGCAAGATGTAGTAGAGAGTGGAGAGATTGAGGAGACGTAGAGGTGTGCAGGCTTATTGGGCTGGTCCGCTGTACAGGCGTGGAAAGCCGCATCCGGACAGACGGACGCCCGCGCCTAAGCATTATCGCTTCTAGAAATGTTAGCATTTATACAAGTTTGTGGACCTGATAACTTATATATCGTGCGCTGGCGGCTATATTTGGCTTATCAAACTGGTCTAGGATAATCACGACTCATGAGACATTAGTTTGTTTTTTGTTGGTAGTTTTTTCTAGGACACACGAGATATTTGTTGCTATCAAATGGGGCTTATTAGGTTATTATTAGTTACAAGTAAAGAAGGAAATGTTCCACTTCCTCTGTGACTTTATTTGCAGTGGCGTAACTCTTCTTTAAAACCACAAGTCAATCAATAGGAGACATGCCAAAGGCAAACTACAATGGTGATCTTAGTCTTCTTATCTTCAAAGTAAAAAAAATGCGAGAAGTCATTTGGAACTATTGCGCAGTGTTTAGAGTAAACGAAGAGAAATTAAAGTTTGCTACTATCGAGGAATAAATTTGTTCAAAGGGAAACAACAGCGGATAGGACTGTAGAAGGGACAAATAGCACAACGCTGAACCTTTGATGTGAGCCTCGAAAGCTTTGTTTGTATAACTAGCGGTTTTGATCACAAGCAATCCTAGAGATATGATGGAAACAGATTGGGGACATGATGATCGATGAATCCAACTAAATTCTATCCGACAACAACAATTGGGTGCTGCTATATCCGGACCTGGGGCATTTCTTTCTTCCATTTTGTTATGCCCAAGCTGCATAGACCAATTTTAAAAGAAACGATGCCCAAAGTAGAATGAAGTAATGCTCAGAAGCCAAAGCAAGTTGCAAACTGGCACGGGTAGCAGCAGCCCATAAGAAAGAAATCCGAGGTCCATGGGATTGGGCCTATAAAGCGGCCGCTAGCCCAATTAAAGTTCTTTCACCAGCCACGCACACTTTCCATCCTTCGCCTCCAGGCTTATCAGCAGTTGATGCACAACAGTATGGACCCGCTGTAGCTCAATCAGTGCTGCAACCAAACCACAACACGAACCTGCGACTCTGTATATGGTACCAGTGTGAGCACAACCACAGGTCCAGAGCACAACAGGCTGTACTGGATACAAGAAAAGTTTGTACATTTCAAGGTACATGCATTACACAGTAACAAATGCAGTATGCAGGTGCACTGCAAATATACCTGTAATGAGGCATTCATAAATACAGCAAACACGATACAGCAACTCTTCTTTTTCTACTGCTACAAGCAACTACGAGAATCTGTCAACCCCCACCCCCAAAGAGAAAGGCAGCTAGGAGAACACTGGTACTACAGTTACAGTTAAGTACAACGGCGACGACAGGGCTCGTCCTTATCGCTGCTCATGCCCTAGTCAAAAGCACAGGATTTTGACACAGCAACCTGTTACAAAAAGGATCCTGTTTAGCATAACTTAGTATCATGGGGAAAAAATTCATTATCGGTAAACTTTCATATGGGGAAAATAACAAATACATATTTCAATTGGCCATTTGCTAAGCTATATTTATCATTGCCAATAAAGGTTTTTGACCTGCAATGAAGTTACAACTATTTCTCATGATTCCACAGGTTTATTTCTCTAAGTAGTCGACTTGTTATGCCACTTATCATCCACTTAAAAATATTGAGCAAAGAATAAATGCAGTTCTCTAATGCATGAACAATCACAAGTTCACAATAAGCAGCATGGTATTGCAATGAACCATCGTAAATCATCATATTCCAGGAAAGCATAACACAAACTGACATGCTTTGGTAATAATTACCATGTTACTCTATAAAATCAGGTGTCTCCCTGTTTATCGTCTCTTTTGGGTTTCATCTCTAGCCTACCCCAACTTGCTTGGGACAAAAGGCTATGTTGTTGTTGTTGTTGTTGTACTCTATAAAATCAGGATATCAAATTTAATATATATTTTGAGGCATCTGGTGTGACCTATGGAGAAAAAGAGAGATATCTTCTACTTCTACCATACAACAGTAAGATGGTAGATTGTTAACCCAATACCAAGCTGTAAAATTCACAAAAGAAAGACCGGAGTATAACAAGAGGAACTAAAGATTGTTAACTGAATACCAGAAATTAACAACAGGGGATCAAATCATAACACAAACACCTACTGCTGATCTACCTTTTTTATATGATTACCGTCTAGTTTATCAGGGGCTAACTGTAAAACTCAAATGCATGGTCTACTCAATAATCTCCTAAGGGAAATTTCGGAATCAAAAGCTTAAGTATCAACTGTAGATAGAAAGCAAAGGACAATGCTAATGCACGAATGTTACAGTTGCAGGCAACTTAAAAGCACTCTGCCCTTCAAAGCAAGCACTCTGCCACGCATGGCAATAATTTCAGCATGAACTCAGATGCTTTAATCAGTATACTCAGGATCAATATATTGACTCATTAGATTAATCTATTAAACCTTGAACATATAAGTACAACACTATAGGCATATGCAAGTTTTTTGTGCTTATTTTGCTTGAAGGTGATCTGTGTTTGCCAACAAGCAATGCTTAATTGAAATAAATATCCTCACAGTATTTTAGGCTCTATTATCCAGATTAACTAAAATTGACACCAAGTGGGAGAGAACAACATATGTTAACTATAAGACAGCAACCAAAAAAAGAAAATGTGGACAAAATCCTCAGAAATTACTTAAGTTTATAAAAAGGCTTTTTAGGTTCTAACTATCAAAATTAACTAAAACTGACACCAAGTGGGAGCGAATTACAATGACTGGCCATAGACTACAACTGAAAAAAGGAAACATGAACGTCTTAAAGAAAAGAAACCATAAGTATGCAAATACCTAATTCAAGTCTTGATCACTCTTCCTTTGTGTCCTCAGAATCGGAGATGGGTATCAGAGTGCATGAACCAAGGATGTGCCCATTAAGGCATACATAGTACTCAGCAGAACCATCTTCTGCACCCAATCTCACGGCAGCACTACTTGGTATCATATTTGGCTGCATCAAGTTCCATAGCTTTGTTTTACAATAAGGACACATCTCATTTGGATGGAACTTTGCCTGCCTCTCAATTAACATCTTCTTCATCTTCGATGCAGCAAATGACTTGAAGATACCCCGGAAGAGGCCCAAGTCACCTTCCTCACCCTGGTCAAGATGTTCACAAGACTCTGAGACATACAAGGCATCAGACCTGCACTGTGGCGCCAATAAGCTCTTCCCCAATGTCCTAGAAAAACGGGTCCTGTAGACAAAGTGCCCTGGGATTGGATCCTGGATATTACTAAACAGGTCTCCACTAGGGCACCCTGCGCAATAGATAAGAAGCTTCCCTAGGGCCTTCCAGTTGCCATCAACAATATGGCTTCCATCAGAGTGCAGATCCTTCATCATCTTTGGTGCCCTGGCATTGCAGAATTCCTTCCAGAGCACCCTCTTGGCAAATTCATCAAACCACTTACATACGCTGGATAAGATAGCAATCATCTTCGGGTTCCAATTCATGTGTTTGAACACGAGATACATCGCATCCTCCCTGACATGGCCCTTGAGGCAAGCACAGCTCGCAGAGTGCGTACATCGGTACCGCTTCACCACCAATGACATTTCAGTCTCAGGCGATCAGGTCAACTGTGCCCAACTCTATATAGCCCCTTCAATCCTGCTCCTGCAGCAGTTCAGCACCACCGTTTGAGATGCTATTTATCATGGATAATGGATTAACCAAACATTGAAACTAACAATCAAAAGATAATTAAACTAGCAAGTCAACTTGTGTACCAAAATATCAATTTCGATATGTTTCAGTTTCGCTGCTGCTCGCAGGGGCGAACCCAGCGTATGACATGGTGCGCACATATAACCCGATACATTTTTTGCGGAAGAAATTGAAGTTAGTATCCATAATACATAATTGGGTCAGATCCGAATAGGAGTAGCATACATTAGATAGAGGTTGTGAGCTGGGTTTCGAACAGCAGGAAGGAATTGAAGGGGCGAGCGTACCTGGTGGGCGCTAGTCCCCGGCGCGAAAGGGCCGAATAAGACGCGGCGCCAATCACCACCGGCGAAGGGGGCCAACGAAGAACTGGCGAAGGGCGACGGCGCTCGCCCGCCCAGGCGTCGCCGCCAGCAAAGGAAGGCCGAGAGCGAGCGAGAGAGAGGGGTGAACGGGACGGGGTACGAAGGACAAGGAGAGATGAACGGAACAGGCGGAAATTTTTGAGGGCTCGTTCGTTTGGCAGGGAAGCATTGCCTGAAATGAATCCTACCTAGATTGCTTTGCAAATTTATATAAGCATTGATCGATTGGAATAATTCCTGGTGCAATCCAGCAGAACCGAACGGGGCCTGAGTCTGTCTAGGGAGCAGCCGGAAAATTTTGAGTCTGTCTAGGGAGCACGGCTGTTTTAAGGCCCCAAAACACCTAATTTCTGGACCTTGGACCTGGTCATCCAACGGCTCACAACTCTCTTCTTTCTCCTCTCCATCACCGTCGAGCACTCCGCCCTTCTCCTCCTCGTCGCCCCCGCTGACGACCACCGTCCCGCCGCGGGCTCTAGGGTTTGATGGAGCTCCGGCGAACCCAAGCACCCGCGGCGGTCGCCTTCTTCCCCTCCCCCTCTCACCGGAGCTCTGCCATGGCCATGCTCGCTGGCGGCGCCGTGCTCCAAGCTCCGGCCAAGGTGCCCCTGCATCCGACCGTTGCTACCACCACCAGGCCCCTAAACCGCCTGGCCACCATCCCCTCACCTCGCCTGCCTGTCTCTCCCTGGCCGTCCCCTTCTATACCCACCAGAGTGGGAGAAGAAAGAGGGGGAGAGGCTCGCTGGAACCCTAGCCGCCGCGCCAGAGCTGGGGAAGAAGACGACGGACAGGAGGAGAAGGGGGGACTGGCCTACCTTGTCGGTGTCGGCGCCGCTGGAGGGGAAAGAGGTAGGAGTCGCGTGGGGAGCAGCGTTGAGCACATGCGCGTCGGGGAGGAGGGAGTCACGTGCGCATCAGGGAGGATGGAGTCGGGTGTTAGAGTTGGATAAAAACACCCGACTGGTGTTTAGCATTACTCAAAACATTTGGCTAGGGGTGGAGAAAAAATGGAGCAACCCCTTGTTGTTTAAGTGTTTGAGCCACCCGTTTTAAAAAAAGTGTTTGAGCCACGTTGTTGGCGAAGCGAGACACATTTATTTCTCATGTTTTGTGCTACACACACTCCCTTAACACGTATCCAACACAAGCATTTGGCGGATGCAAACATCGCTTGCGTAAATAAGCTGTAACTACCGAACGTAAAGATTTGGCTATATATAAAAGCTACTAATTTCTCGTGGTGCTTCACACGGATCCAGTGTGAATGTTCAACAGACACAAACGTCGTAACCGGTGTAATGTAAGGACTAATTTGGTTTGACATCTCGCAAACATAGTATTCTCAGGCAGTAGATTTTGGCTGCCTGAGGTCGGATTTGTTGCCTGGTAAAAGTTGTCTGGCTTAGGGTTCCGTCCACAACAACCCCTAAATGCATCACAACCACCGGACTCTATGTAGCCTAGTTGCTCAAGTAGAGATTTGGTTATGTAGACAAGATAATTTTGAAGTGCGTCCCACGCATCTAGGGCACAACCTTACGCCACATGTTGGCCGAATCCATCTTCGTCTAGTTGGCTCAGAGGGAGAAGGGACACACCTTGTTGGTACGAATCTCACCACAGGAAAGTGAACTGATCAAACCAACACATGGAAAACATACAACCAACATAGAAAAAACACCATTGCCCACCCCTATTTCAGGTGCCTGGAATATAGCATCTCCCCTATTTTAGTAGTTCTTCCTATTCACATTTGAACATTGCGTCGCCTGAAAGAAGCAAATTTAATTTTCAGGCGCCTGGAATATAGCATCTCCCCTATTTCAGTAGTTCTTCCTATTCACATTTGGGGTAGGCAATGGTGTTTTTCTATGTTGGTTAAATGTCAATAGTGGGTCCTCTGCTATACACTTTATTGCATCCTTATGCTCCGTGAATGACCCATTAGGTCAGACACTAACCATAAAAGTGGGACAGGATGGAAAAGAAGTACTCCATGGTGATAGCAAGGAGAAACTTGACGAAGAAGAGTGTCATGGTGATGACAAGAAGGAAGAATACAAAGAAGAGTCACTCAATGGCGATGGCAGTGAGAAACAAGATAATGAAGAGATGCCTCATGGTGATGGCAAGGAGGACGAGGATGAACCAGGGGCACTCCATGGTAGTGACAAGGTGGGAGTGAATGGAGAAGGAATGCCCCATGGTGATGGCGTGGAAGATGGATGGCGCTTTCGTTCACTTACAGAGTTGTACTCGGTACAAATTGAAAAAGGTAACTTGAAGAGAAAGGGAAAGAAAAAGAATAGACTAGTGTAGAGTGGGAGAAGCGAGAATGTTGTCTTGATTTAGACCCATAATTTTGAGGTGTTAACTTGAGATTTAGCAGTTTCCTCCCAAACATGTAATTGGTTCAGGGCCCTAGCGATGGTGGAGGCGGGGGGGCCAGGCCAGGCCATTCGCCAGAGCTGGAGAAGAAAGCGGCGGAGGGAGGGTGGAGGGAAAGAGGGAGGCCACCTCGGCAGGGTGGTGGGTGGCGGCGGGGGCAAGGAAGCTTCCACCTCTCGCCATGGTGTCCGCACTGGCCCGCTCCTTGCCCCCGCTGCCACCCTGCTGAGGCAGCCTCCCTGTTTCCCTCCACCATCCTGCTGCCACTTTCATCTCCAACTCAAGCAAATGGACTGGCCAGGCCCGCTGCCTCCACCGTCACCAGGGCCCCAAACTGCCTAACAGCTGTCCCCACCGCCTGGTCTGCCTACCTCCCCAGAGCCCCTCTTTTTTCTATGGTCGTCAGAGTTGGGAGAGAGAGGAGAAGCTCGCAGGAGTTGGGAGTGAGAAAGAGAGGAGAAGCTCGTCGAAACCCTAACTCGTAGATCCAGAAGGAAAAGGAGGAGGAACCGCCTACCTCACCGCCGTCAGAACTCGCCGCCGCTGCCGAAGGGGACAGAGGGAGGAGCCGTGTTGGGAGGAGCTTGTGTGCATCGGGCATGTTGGGGAGGATCCACCCCCGGAGGGGAGAGAGAGAGAGAAGCCACGTGCGAGCGGGGTGCGGGGTGCGTGGGAGCTAGAGCGTCACTCAAATCTTAGGCGTTTGCTCTATAGGAAGAGGAAAAGGGGGCAGCCTACCTTGTCAGCTCCGGCACCGCCGGAACTCGCCACTGTCGTCGGAGGGGAGAGAGGGAGGAGCCACGTGGGGGAGGAGCACCGAGCACGTGCACGTCGGGGAGGAGAGAGTCGCGTATGCGTCGGGGAGGAGGGAGTCAGGTGTTGGAGTTGGATAAACACCCGATTGGTGTTTAGCACTAAAAATTTTTGGCTAGGGGTGGGGGAAAATGGAGTAGCCCCTTGCCTATTTAAGTGCTTGAGCCACCCATTTCAAAAAAAAAGTGTTTGAGCCACGTTGTTGGGGAAGCGAGAAACACATTTATTTCTCGTGTTTTGTGCTACACACACTCCCTTAACACACCCCTTCAGACCTACACTATGGGCCAATAAGCTCTTCTCCAATGTCCTAGAAAAAACAGGTCCTTAGACAAAGTGCCCTGGGACTATGTCATGGATATTACTAAATAGGTCTCCACTAGGTCAGGCACTGACCATAGAAGTGAAAGAGGATGGGAAAGAAGTGCTCCATGGTGATAGCAAGGAGAAACTTGACGAAGAAGAGTGTCATGGTCATGACAAGAAGGAAGAAGGCAAAGAAGAGTCACTCAGTGGCGATGGCAATGAGAAAGAAGATAATGAAGAGATGCCCCCATGGTGATAGCAAGGAAGATGAGGATGAACCAGGGGTACTCCGTGGCAGTGACAGGGTGGGAACGAATGGAGAAGGAATGCCCCGTGGTGATGGCATGGAAGATGGATGGCGCTTTCGTTCACTTATAGAGTTGTACTCGGTACAAATTGAAAAAGGCAACTTGAAGAGAAAGGGAAAGAAAAGAATAGACTAGTGTAGAGTGGGAGAAGCGAGAATGTTGTCTTGATTTTAGTTACCCATAATTTTGATGTGTTAACTTGAGATTTAGCAATTTTCTCTCAAACATGTAATCGGTTTGGGGCCCTGGCGATGGCAGAGGCGGCGGGCCCAGGCCAGGCCATTCGTTGGAGTTGGAGTTGGAGTTGGAGAAGAATGCGGCAGCGGGAGGGTGGAGGGAAAGAGGGAGGCCGCCTCGGCAGGGTGGTGGGCGGCGGCAGGGGCAAGGAAGTTTCCACCTCTTGCCATGGTGTCTACACCGGCCTGCTCCTTGCCCCCGCCGCCGCCCTGCCGAGGTAGCCTCCCTGTTTCCCTCCATCCTCCCACTGCCACTTTCACCTCCAACTCTGGTGAACGGCCTAGCCTAGCCCACTGCCTCCATCATTGCCAGAGCCCTGAACCGCCTGACAGCTATCCTCACCACCTGGTCTGCCTACCTCCCCAGAGCCCCTCTTTTTCTAAGGTCATCGGAGTTGGGAGAGAGAGAGAGGAGAAGCTCGTATGAGTTCAGAGAGAGAGGAGAAGCTTGTTGAAACCCTAACTTGGATCACTCAATCTCACTTCGAATATGCAAAGAAACAAGAGAGATGAGTGGGAGGGGAGTTGCTTAGCTCAAAGTGCTCACAAGTATGTCAAAGAATGCAAGAGAGAGAGCCTTGAGCCGGCCAACGAGTATTTATAGACGTACCCCTTCGAATAGAGTCGTTAGGCACAAGATTCAGCAGCAGTCGCGCTGACCAGACGCGCTGGTTGCACAGACCGGACGTGCGAAGCTCGACCGGACACGCAGGTCCCGTAACTGACCGGACGCGCTGGTCAAGCCTGAGCAACGCTCCAGCGAGTCAGCGACCGGACGCACTGCAGAACTGACCGGACGCGTTACACCCGGCGTCCGGTTAGAGTCCAGTAAGCTCCCACCACGACCGGACGCGTCTGGTCGATCGTGACCAGACATGCCACCGCGTCCGATCAAAATACCGAGACACACACAAACGCTGAGCACTGACCGGACGCGTCCGGTCAAACAGAGACCGCGTCCGGTCACCTCTGTGACCTCCGTTCGCCTCCGTTTGATTCACCCTTTCACATATGAGCTAGACTAAGTATGTGTGTCACTTTAGCACATGTTTTAGCTTGTGAAACAACATGTGACAACGCCTCCAAAACTCGACATTGGCGTAAAGGAAAATAGGCCTTTCAATTCCTCGAAAACGCCTGAATCCTGCCTCGTAAGCTCGACGGGAGGGAGAGAGGACCCCAAACCCTCTCTACCGCTCAAACTTCAATGTCATCACAAATGTGCTAACACCACCAAGTGATCACGTCATGTGCGAGTGTGTTAGCATTTTCACAATCATTTTTTGAGGCGTTATTAGTTCTATCCAAATGCATATGATTATGAAATGCACACCTAGAGGCACTTAGGAGTTCAATAGCCGCGTCATTCCCCTCTTTATAGTATAGCTATCTATCCTATAATGTAACCACATCCACTAGGTGTCTTGGTTACTAAAACACAACCCTTAAGAATATACCTCTGCCTTGATCACGTAGGGTTGCGTCCAAATCCAAGTGTGGCCATCATGATCACCATGTCCATCTTGCCACCAACCTTGGAATGTACTAATCCTCATATGCTATATACAACTTAGGCATAGGATTAGTACTTAGGCATTGTCACTAATTACCAACACCAAACATAGAGCTTTCACACACACATGCACATCTTGATCTAAGAGTATGACATTTTTCTCCTTGAATCCTTGTTTTGACTTTACAATATATGCAATGCAAATATGTTCTCACATTCATTCCTACCCGAGCTCCACATAAGCTTTTTAAAAGTAGGTAAAAAGAAAGCAAAGTCATCATTGCCTAGGCGACGATCCAAAAATTTAAAAGCAAGAGAACACCAGGAGCCGGCCCCGCCTCAGGATGGCCACGTCATCGAAACGAATACTGGTCGTTGGATTCCCATCGGATGGTGGTGCTAGTGCTGACCAGGGAGCCGGTGACAGTACGGTCAGGCGGGCCCCGTTCTGCTGGCCTCGTCCCTCTCGCGCAGTGTATATTGAATGATTTGCGAGTACCATAAGAGGAGAAGGTAAGCTATGTTTTGTTTTCAAAAATCTTAAAATATTTTTCCAATCGACTTGACTAAAGGAAGATGGTGATCTGTTTCAAGCTGTTCCATTCTTCAGCTACCCAAAGTTTCATGATGAACACTTTGAATCTCACAGTACATGTATGACTAGGAATGATTTTATGTTGATGTCTTATCCCAAGGTTATGTCTTAAGTAAACCATCCTTTTATCGAGGACGAGTAAAAGCCTAAGTGTGGGAGAGTTTATTGACGGTAGCTAATATTCATCACAAATTATCAATATACCTTGCATAAATGACTTAAATGGATCACCAACATAGACTTAGGGGTTTTAACTGACAAATTCTACGAGTTTTGGTGAATCTGTGTTTCTAGCAAGATTTAATCAGAAAACCACCGAGGACCTATTTGTCAGAGGAAATCATGGAATTCTGTAGCAGTACATATGTAGGAAGACTCTAGAAGACTCCAAGAGGCTCTCCACCGAAGCAGGGCCTGAGCCACTACCATGTGGGGCCGGACAGTCCCACTTGCAGGCCGGCCTGCCTATGGGCCCCTCTGTCAGCCTCCGCGTTGCTATGTCGATTTTCCACCGCCTCTAGGATCACATCTATGCCATCCTTTTAAGTCGGTTTGATCTGAGGGTCCAGGATGCTTAAAGGGTCCTATATATACCTGCCTGTACCCCCTCTCCAGGGCATCCATGCATTTGATCCTGAGAGCCTAAGGGCTAGAAACCCTAATTCATATTTCCACCAGGATCAGAGCTAACAATCAATAGAAGATTAGTCCTCGATATGATCAGTCTTGTATTAGAGATAGAGAGATAGAGTGAGAGGGAAGAGTTTGGAGGAAGTGTCGGTCTATCGGTGCTCTCTCTACGGCTTGTGCCCTGGCGGAATCAAGTTCTTCATGAGCTTGCTTCTGAGATTTCTCTGGTAATTGACTTCTAATTCAAGTAAGCTTTTGTTCATATTGTTCTTCAGGTTTGTGACTCTTTTAAGTACTTTAATCCTTGTAGCTCCTGGGTTAAAGTAGTATTCGTAGTGTAAGCGTGGTGCTTAGACTCGGTTACTCGTGGATGTACCCTACTTTCCGGATCGGTGGTAGCTCACGAAGGTGACTCTTATAGCCTCGTTGAATCCTTTGTAGTCCACCTCCCATTTGTAGGTCTAGCAGGATCTTGTTGCTATAGGAAACATACTCTGCCTGTGTTTTCTTTAGTAATATCCCCAGAATTGAATAATAGAAGACAAAGCTTACTGAAGTTAGACCTAGAAGACCCTTGCGATCTCCTCTACGCTCCTATTATCTAGCCTTGATTGTGAAGTTGAGTTAAGTTAGATTTAGTTATTCTCACACATGTTTCCTCGAGATCGATATAAAACCGGGTACACCCGGTGAAGTGCTACATCGATATAATATTCGTGCGCTTGCGGATTACTCTATGTGAGTTAATTTATACCAACAGGGATGAATCAAGTAAAAGAAAAATGGACCAGCTCCTTGCATGTTTAAATGTTTGAGCCATGTTGTGGGGAAGCAAGAAACACATTTGTTTCTCATGTTTTGTGCGATATGCACTCACTTGACACGTATTCAACACAGCATTCGGCGGCTGCGACCATCGCTTACGTAAATAAGCTGCAACCGTCGAACGTTAAGATCTGGCTACATATAAAAGCTATTAATTTCTCATATTTTGCGTTATACACGGTGCTTCACATGCATCCAATGTGAACGTTCAACCGACACAAACATCCTTTATGGTGTAAAGACTCGTTTGGTTTCACATCGTGCAAACTTTCCTGCTAGACATAGTATTCTCGGGCAACATATTTTGGTTGCTTGAGGTCAGATTTGTTGCCTGGTGAAAGTTGACTGGCTCGGGGTTCCATTCATAACAACCCTCAAATGTATCACAACCACCGGACTCTATGTAGCCTAGTTGCTCAAGTAGAGATTTGGTTATGTAGACAAGATAATTTTCAAGTGCGCCCCATGCATCTAGGGCACAACACCTACGCCACATGTTGGCTGAATCCCTCTTCGTCTAGTTGGCTCAGAGGGAGAAGGGACACATCTTGTTGGTACAGATCTCACCATAGGAAAGTGAACTGATCAAACCAACATACAAAACATATAAAACATAGAAAAACACCATTGCCCACCCCAAATGTGAATAAGAAGAACTACTAAAATAGGGCAGATGTTATATTCCAGGCGCCTTAAAATTTTGTTTCTTTCTAGCGATGCACTGTTCATCTTCCACCTCTTGCCATGGTGTTCGCACTGGCATGCTCACGCCTCCATTGTCCCCACCGCCTGGCCTGCCTACCTTCTCGGGGCCCCTCCTTTTTCTAAGGTCACCGGAGTTAGGAGAGAGAGAGAGAGGAGAAGCTCACCGAAGTTGGGAGAGAGAGAGAGAGAGGAGAAGCTCGTTGGAAAACCTAACTTGTAGACCAGGAGGTGGAGAAGGAGGAACCACCTACCTCGTCACCGCCGCTGCCACCGGAACCCACCGCCATCGCCGAAGGAGGCAGAGGGAGGAGCCGCGTGGGGAGGAGCGCGTGCATGTCAGGCATGTTGGGGAGAAGCTGCCGCTGGAACCCGCTGCCGCCACCGGAGGGGGTAGAGGAAGGAGCAGTGTGGGGAAAGCTCCCTTCACTGCGTGTCGATGACCGAATGTGCGTCCCAATCACCTCTCCTAGTCGACCATGGATCAGGCTCGGGCGATGTTCATGTTGGTGGACACCCGAACTTCTCGTGGACCGACCCTTAGCCCCCGAGGGGCAATGCCAGCGATCACGTGTGGCCGTTGTGTGGCTCGCCTCGGGAGTCTCATGATCTAGGGTTAGTGCCTGAGCTATCGAGATTGTTTTCCGTCCAACTTCGGTGGACGTCAGAGTATTATGGGCATTCCCCGAGAGTGATCAGCCAAGTCTTGGCTTTTTGTCCGGTGAGTGCTTGGTGCTTGAGGCCGCTGTGTGCCAAAAGGCTGCTTGAGTTGCCGGCGAAGGTGGTTGTTCTCTACCTCGAGCATATCGTTCTAATAGAGCAGTCGAAGGCGGGCCTTGTGGCTGGTCTCATAAGAAGCATCGGGAGCGGGTGTGTCATCCACTGGGGGAGTAGGACAATCGAGTGCAAGTTTCTCAAGTTCCTCCCAAGGTGGCTTGGGATCTTGCACGCTCATGTAGCACTTGCGTTGCTTCGAGGGCTCGACGTCCTCTTCCTTTCCCTTTTCTTCATCCGACCCCTGGTAATCGAGGAGGAACTGATCGTAGTCGAAGTCATCGAGATCGACGATAGGTTGCTCGCCATTTGGGTCGACGTCAACCCATTCTTCCGGTGCTTCGGTATCACCTCGTCACCATGGGTGATCATCCCGACGAACCAGGTGGCGAGATCACTAGACGTCCAAGAGAATCTGAATCGTAGGTGTGGTTCTCCTCGGTACGAGGTTCGACGGGTTCTGCCAAGGCTTGCTGAAGCCAGCTTGAGTATGTTGTCGCCGTATCCCTTAGTCCGGTCGAGAAACCGAGAAGAATGTGGTCGGGTAGCGATGGTCGATCCGATCTGGGGACCCAATATGGATTCTCCCATTCGAAGAGCAGTGTCGAGGTCATGTTCTCAACCAATCTTGGTGAAGACGTCGCGGCCGTAGTGGTTCAAGTGTCGGGCGAGAGCGCATGGCCCCGCACCTATAGCTTCCTCTAGTCTGGCAAAGAGTGCACAGACCGGAGGAGGCTGCTCCTTCTCCATGGGTGGCTCGGGTTCTTGCAGCTGCAAGTCCCCGAACCGATCGGTGATGAAGTCCAGGTCGTCGAAGGTGGTCCTCCCGCCTAGCTGCATTTTGTCCACGTCGTTGCCGAAGTTGAAGATGATTCCCATGTGAAACACAATACTAGTCTGTACGCGAAAGGCCCCTACTTGGCGTGCCAACTATCGGATGATTTAGCTCCGGTAATGCCTAGCAACTGCTTCACGTAAGAGGAATTATATGGTAGCACACGAGACACAAGATTTATACTGGTTCAAGCCGCTGTGTAGCGTAAACCCTAATCTAGTCAAGGGCGCTGCTCTTCTTGTATTCGTATGCTCGGTTATAGGGGCAATTGCTCCTAGCTACGTAGTAGATGGGATGAAAGGGAATGAGATTGATCCTGATCGCGAGGTCCCTACCCTCCTTTATATAGGCTGAAGGGGTAGAGTTAGGGCTACAATGAGAGCGATCGGCTAACAGATGGGATTGCTAGTTTGTTACATGGAAGGCGTAATAGGTCAATCCTATCCTACCATCGATACGATGGCGCCGGATATCCTCGATACGTCGTAATCTCCAAGTTGATAGATTCCTCTGGTCTTCGTGGGCTTCATCCTTCGACGTCCTCCATCCGCCAGACTAATGACTGGCCAGATATAGGGTCGATGAGGGCACCCTAGCCCATATATCCGACAATAGCTTCTCTATATCTTATGCACACTCTAGAGAATCATTCGCGATCTCTACCTTTGGCTAAAGAGAAATCTAGAATAAAGGACAACAATATTTGGAGATCTAATTAAAGAATCTGCTGGAGGACTTTTTTCACCAAAATCTATATTCACATCAATACAGAATGATAAAAAGAGGCTTTTGGAGTTGCTCTTAGCTTCTCGGAATTGGGGAAGATGTTGGAGTAGGGGAAGAGATAAAATTGTAAAAGATTAAAAAAAAATCGGTGTAGGGGAGGAAACTAATTTTTGCTCGGCCACATTATAGCAAAGTTGTTTTCAATAAAGTTCTGAATATAAGCAAAAGAGAAAAAAACATTAAAGATTTAAAGGCTCGCAACTTGGCGATTAGATGTGAACCGGTACCACTTGGTATGGACCAGCTGACCAATATGCAAATGTCCAGCTAAGACTGAAGTGTACTCTACCTTGTAAAGGGAGAACAAATTTCAACATCTTTGGAGAGTAGACGGTCCAAGTAACACTTGGAAAATAAACAAAGCTCGCCCTTGAGGCTAGCATGTATCAAGTTGTTGCTTTTATAGATTGTGGAACCGTCAAGGACTGGTAGCGAGTGTACAACACTACAACGTGTTGGGATGGCCCTCCATGCTAGCGCACATTGGCTCCATTGGGAGGTGTTGGATCAGAAACCAACGCCCACGATCTTCATCTAGTGTCAGTTCTGTCGCCTCGAACTGAAATCCTAGACGTTGGCTCTTGACCCGACGGTCCAAGAGGGAGGTCGTGATCCACATTTTCCTTTTGTCTTCAGCCTTGCGTCCTTGTTCATGGGCGTCGAGGTCACCAAGTTGCAAGCCGAGGATGACCAGCAAGATGCCAAGCCGATGGCACGCGTGTGGACTGGGATGCAGATGACGAGAGTTATTTGCGGAGATACTCATGCCGGCCAAGTTGGGTAGCTCACTTGCTGGTTGCTGCTATCATTCGTCACGCCTCGGCTGCCAAGCGATCAACCACTTGGCTCCCCGGCTTGCCAAGTTGCCTGCTCCCATGCATCTAATAATGCCACAGAGCAAACAAGTGTGCGCTACTTGTTTTCCTTCACGGGCACTGGCACTCTGCTCGTTGCGGTCCTCTTGTCCTGTGATTGCGATGTTCTTGTCTGCAGTTGCAGCCTTGCACTTGCAGGGATGAAATACAAATTTTTAGCGGTTTTTATAATGTAATCTTATTCAGAAGTTGCTGTCACTACCCGCTTGTTAGGACAACAAAGTGATTGAACTGCTTGGCACACATATGTTTGGAGAAACCATGCCAGACCCAGGAAAATCTTTTCGGGCACTCCACACTCCTTGCCATTCCAAGCCCTCCAGCGATAGTTAATCTACTGATACCCAACATATACTCTTGAACTTCAGTCTCAGAGCACCTCACCTGTGCAACAAAACATATGCCAGCAGCCCAGCAGCACAGAGACCACAGATGTTTTGCAATGCAACAGAGGACCCTTCCATGGAGACTTGAGGTAAACACATCTCATGGGGTGGGGTCAAAACCAAAACTTTGCAATAACATTCACACTTACAAGTTACAACAAAATCTAGGGAGAATTCAGTTACACAGATCCAACAACAGCGTTTAGATTTTCCCGGACAAGGAAATCTCAGGCAAAGATCTCTCTAACAAGCCAGTCCAGGCTCGGGTATGCAAAATACAGTATCAGGAACGAGGGAAGTGCAAACAACACAGTGATAAGGACATACAATAACAAGACTGCTGCGCTGGCAGGGATCGCATAGAGCACTATGAGGAGGAAGATGAACACCAGGGGAAACTTGGCTGACAAGTGAACCAGGAACGACAACGACTTGCGCAGCGAAGCTTGTACCCTCTCTGCGTTCAGCAGAGGGACCCCATGGTTGGCATGATTGGCATTGGTGGGCGACATGTCAACCGGTGGCAGAAGGTGCCGTCTAGTGGGATTTGAATAGCCTGCATTTCCATTTGCTCTGCTGCTGCTTGAGAGCCATGGAGTCTGTTGCTCACTATGAATAGCTGGGGCTGGGCGTGACCTGGCCCGCTCGCCATTCATCCCCTCGACCATCCAAAGGAGGAAATAGTTCTTTCGTGGGAATGTGAGGTTCCCTTTGTAAAGTATGCGAAGGGACAGGAGGTTGCACCAGGGACAGCAAATGAAGAATGGTAGCTGGATCGGCACAGTTGGAACTTTGATGACAGCCCACTGAAGTCCTAGGATGCAGTTCTTGCACATGGTGTGGCCACACCATAGCACATAAGGCACATTCTCCACTATGTTGAAAGACTCCCAACATATTGGGCATTCCAGGCCTTCTTCCCTGCTTGTGCATGAGGATGCTTCGTCATCAGAACAAGCAGCACTCGAAGAAGTGCAATTTGGACTCCTCTTCCCCAGCCCAGATGCCCAAGCGTTTGATGCAAAACCCCACATCTCAGTAAGCTACCTTGAAGACCCTGATTTCACTTGCGTAATATTCAACTTGGGGGTAGACCTAAAACAAGTGAATCATGTATGAGAGCTTCCACAGAGAACAATAGCAATAATATGAAAATTACAATCTATAGCTGATGTTGGCATTTTACAAAGAGGGGAGGCAGAAAGCTATAAGAACTTAGAAAGATGCATGTAAGTTGGTGGAAGATCAAATCAGATCACTGTGTAAGTGTATATTATTACCAAAGGGAGTGTGTAGAAATGGGATCATTTGAAATATTAGCATTCTTCAGGAAAGAAGTAGCCAAACGACAAAGTGTCATACAAATACAGGAACGCACACAGCTAACTAGCGCTTTTACTCTAAACCACCCTCATTCAAAAAGGCCAAGAGACAGATAACTATTCAGAGATCACAAATATACAGGCATAGGAAAGCAAAGACACATAACAGAAACATATTTTTGGGAGATATCAATACCAAAGAGATCAGCATAGAGTGACAAACTGACAATCGTAAGGGTCGATTGAATCTATTGCTCACCTTGTGTTGCTCTAGGCAGGGAACAACTAGCCCACATGAGGAGAGGCTTATGCAAACATGTTAGGGGGGACTAGTTGTTTGCTTCTTTTGTTTTGAAATCATAGAACAGACAACTGAAACAATTACTCAAAGCAATCTCTTCAGATCTAACTAACACATTGATTGGCTAGGCTAGATAAGCAACTGCTGGAGCAAGCGAAGGAACTATGGCCAAGTTTCACTGCTCATCACAAAGCAAGTTTTACTAAAATTAAAGCATGACTGCACAGGATACTCAACCAAACATAGTACAAAAGAAACATTGTGCTCTTCGCAGACTTAACTTAATGAACAATGTAATGGTAATACTCACAACAGGCTAAGATGTGGAGCCACATTTTTTCTCATGTTATTTAAAGAAAACTGAACATAATTAGCAAGTGGAAAGCATTCAAACCACGTACAAGAATAAAATAATTAAAGAAGTCTTGACCTCTTGGGTAGCTTTAAATATGAGTTAGATATAGCTGACAATTATGTTCTGTTCCATATGACAATATCACTTACCAGTGCATCCTTGTTACAAGACTTTTAGGAGTAAAAGAAAGATTGTGCAGTTGACTTAAACTCATCTAACTAGTGCATAATTCACATATGGCCAGACTGTATAGCTACACTAAAATCATTCAAAGGCAGCCCAAAAGGAACAGAGACCCAAGAAGTTCTCTAGAGAAACTGTGCATGCCAATGACATATACCATTATCAGGTAATACTGACACTTTGTTTTAAACCTTCATTTCTGTTGGTTTAAATTGAGTACTATAATTACGAAACAACATTTCCAATAGGCAATGTTCGCCTACACGACCATTTAGCACTTCAGCCTGTTCACGGTGGCTTGCCTTGTCCGTTTAATCAGCCGTATATCCTGTTCGATCACCATTTAATTCGTTTAAATGGCCGTTTAGCCCGAATAAACAGATAAACGATAGGTGACCGTTTAGTCCGTTTAAACATTTAGGCTAACACTGCCAATAGGTCAACAAAATTTGACATGTATAACAAAGGTACATCCATTTTGTGAATGAAAAGATTTCTATGCAACTAAAAGTTCTTAAATAACAAGGTATACTTTAGGAAATTCTTCTAACAAGCCTATCATACATCATTCAACAATCCACTATTGCTATAGCATATGCATTGCTTGAACTATTAACATGTGCTGATAAGTGGTTGATGTTATAACAAATACAAAGAACTTATAAGCTACAGACAAAACTGAGTTTATTTAAAAAAAAATGTATGGAGTGTAGTATTGTGGTGTTTCATGTTTTTTCTCCAAAACAAAAGCACAACTCAAATTACGAAGTGAAGTATGCTGTGACACACTTGAAAGTAAAAATGCTTCAGAGAAATAAATTACAGAGTGGATGCTTTTCATCTGATAAGCACATAAAAGTGTCAATGGCTGCAGTTCTCTAAAATGCTTCCTGAAACGCTTTATACAGGAGATATAGGCTTTTGAACTGTGTGAGTGCAGATATTCAGCCTGTCTACAAAATAAGATCATTGCTGCAAGCAAAGCAGATTGGGATAATACCAAACATAGTGTGCACACAATAAGGAAAATGTTAACAACAACCTACCATAGAATTTCTTTCTCTGAAGAAACCTAGTAATAGCGAAAAACAATCAAGCAGTTGAGTGTTCACACCAGAAACCAACTTTTTTGATTACTGATAAATAAGAAATAGAAAGACACATAAGTAGGATAGAGAACCAATTTTTATATCCAGACTTGGACAATATGAAACCACATCCAGATATTGAACCAAGAAAGGCTGCATTGTCAAAAGTTTTGGCAGTTGCTTTAGCCAGACAAGCTAAGTTAATTGGTTAAAGTGTTATGGTTTTGAGACACTTGGTTATATTCTAAATTTTCCTTGGTACAGTATGACTGATTATTGGATGGCCATGGGGAAACATATGACGTTTAGTGAAAATAATACAAAGTCTAATTTGAAACTGAAAAGTTGCTGTAGTCTAATCAAGAAAGCAGTGCATAGGTTTCTAAATTGATCAAATTTGATTAACCAAACAACCTTTTGAACTCCATGCTGACAATCATAGGTCATAACACTCTAGGAGAACTAAACATGAAGTAGGCTCCTAATACATGTGAACATTCAATCACTCCTCTCAGAAAAAAGAAACTCAGCTTATGGACACTTACTTAGCAGAGCAGTTGAGGTTGAACAGGGTACTAATGTATGCTCGACACCTTTTCCCCCGCTCTGCTAGATTAGCAATAGCAATTTGACCCCCTTTTCCACTGAGTTAGCTAATTTTTATTAATTTCTACAGTATAAAAAATATTAGCGCCAAAAGGCATCTTATGCAAAACAGACTTGCTTGGCCGCCATCCATGCTCATGTGTGTAATCATAATCTAGCTCTGTCACCGCCATCTAATGCACAGGTAGGCTAACAACACCTGATCGTTGCAGCATGGACACCTAATTTTTTCTACATCTTCTTAATACATGTGGACATTCAACCACTCAGAAGAAAAAAGAAACTCAGCTTATGGACACTACTTAGCAGCGCGGTTGAGGTTGAACAGGGTACTAATGTATGCTGGAGACCTTTTTCCCAGGTGTCTGTACTAGATTAGCAATAGCAATTTAACCCCCTTTTCCACAATGTGTTAGCTAATTTTTATTAATTACTACAGTATACAAAAATAACACCAAAAGACATCTTATGCAAAAAAAAGAAAAAAAGAAAAAAAAAAGAGGCTTGCTTGGATGCCATCCATGCTCATGTGTGTAATCACATTCTAGCTCTCTCACCGCCATCTCATGCGCAGGTAACCTAACAGCACCTGATCGTTGCAGCATGGGCACCTATTTTTTCTACATCTTCTTATCCACAGATCAAATCTTGATACACTCAAATTGGAGAAATCTATCAGCAGTCCACAATCAGATTCCGTTCTTCGATTGGAATATCCAGCAAGTCACCGGATGGAACAGACGAATCACATTTGGCGCACTAAGAATCAGACGAGGCATGCACGCATGGAAGTCAATTAAGAAGGAAAGTACACAAGGACGATCATATAATTCATAAGGCTTGCTTCCAGGTTAGCAAGTACGCACACGGCACATCCACCGCGCCTAAACTGCACCGTTAATTTTGTTACCGGCTCAAGCAACAAGGAGCGAGAAACGGGTGAACGGAGGAAGAACGTGTGCCCGTTTCAGCAAGCCCCACGGCCGCGGCGGCCCCGGACTTGGCACCGGCGACGGTGCCGCTGCTGGCCGGAGAGGTGCTCGGCCCAATCTGCTCGTCTGAAGCAAAGCGGAGCAGGGCGCGACGGCTGTAAGGGGAAGCGCTCGAATCACAGGAAAGGGAGAGGTCTCAGCGTTGGGACTCACCTGCGGCGGCGGTACGGAGGGAGGGAAGGGGACGCTGCGACCGCCGTCGTCGCAGCTTGGCTCGGTGGGAGGAAACGAATTGGGGATCTGCGGACTGCGGTGGCGGGGGTGCGGATGGCCGGCCAGTGGCAAATGGAAGGGCTGGGTTTGGAGGGTTGGGCGGCCGCCATGTGGATGCGGTCCACACGTCTGCTTCGAAGTGGGACCTACCCGTCACAGCCCACGTGTCCATGACGTGGGTGCTACTTCGATTTTTTATTTTTTTTAAAGCCAAGGCCTGGTTTAGATACCTAAATTTACCCTAAATTTCACTATGCAAAAAGAAGATTCCCGTCACATCAAAATGTCAGCACATATATGGAGTACTAAATGTAGATGAAATCAAAAACTAATTGCACAGTTTTGTTCTACTTTGCGAGACGAATATTTTAAACCTAATTAATCAATGTTTGGACAATTATTACCAAATAAAAACAAACTTGCTACAGTGTGACGTGATGTTTACTATGCAAACTTTGCCTCCAAAGTTTGGTATCTAAATATGGCCCAAGCAAGAGCCCATTGAATTTTGCAGTTACTCGAAATTAGTAAGGGCCGGTACGAATGCAAAGTATTTCAAGAGCTGTTGGTGTTGATGTAACAAATTTCGTACTCTAGTCTCTGAGACCTTGGTTTTGTTAAAACTATAGTTGTTTTGGAGTTTGATTTAGAAAAAGTCCAAAAGACGACCCTCAAGTATGGCTTATGATAACCCAATCATACGTCACGGGCATCCGTCCGGACGGACACCCACCCGCGCCGCTCAGCTGTGCTGCGCGCGCGTGCCTAAACCCATGTTGCCCGTCCGCGTCATGCGCCGCATGTCCCCGCCCCACTCTACGCTCACTGCTGTCATCCCACTCCGCCTCGCTCCCTCCTCCAGTTGCACGTGCCGCTTGCTGCCACCTGTCACGCGCACCGCTTGCCCCGCTGAGCCAAGGGCAGTGCTAGTGGTGCTGACGATGGTGGTGCTTGCGCACCGCCAGCTCGCCATCGGCTCTCACCCCAACGCTTGGAATCGACCGGCCCTGGCCTTTTCTATGTTGCAAAACGCATATTTGAAGTGTTTTAGATGTATGTTTCAGATGTTTTATATGGATGCTGCCATGGTAGTTTTCGGATGTTGTTCATGTTGCAATGATTATACACATATGTTGCAAGAGTTTGTTCAAAATGTTTCATCTGTTTCAGACGCATGTTGCAAGTGTTTTATCTGGATGTTGCAATTACTATGTTGCAAATGTATATTCCAAATGTTTCATCTATTTCAAACGTATGTTGCAATTGTTTCACCTAAGTGTTGCAAAAGTAGATCTAGATATAGGGTTGTTGAGCGAGAAAGAGAGAGCTAGCGCGGAAGCCATGGTGGCGGCGATGTGGGGAGGAGGCGTAGGGCGCGCAGCGCCGGTGTGGAAGAGGCGAGGGAGTCATCCGAGCAGCATGGAAGAGGTGGGGACGAAGCGATGTGGAAGAGAGGCGGGCGAGGTGCCGGTGTGGAAGAAACAGGGCCAAGTCATAAGGGCGGCGTGGGCAACGAAGCAGAAGGGAGCAATTCAAACGCGGGCGCAGGAAGCGGAGCTGGTGCGTGAATCTGAGAGACCAGGGCAGAGCAGGTGCGGGGCGTCCGGACGCGCGCAACCATCCGAACGTTCGGGCGCTAGTCCTTCCGTTGTACAATTGTTTGGTTTGGTTTGGTTTCCTCTCCTCAATTATTTCAGTCTATTCAATTTACACCTAGACAAAAGATTTGTCTATTTTGTTTCTCCACATTCAAGCTGAATTTTGATTTTAAATTCTTTGAGGGGATATCTAGCACCACAATTTGTGTTTTAAAAAATATGTCATACTTATATTATTATTTTGGTAGGTTAGGACTTATAATAGTAAATTAACACTAGATAAACAAAAATGTTTTGAACATAATGATATAAATTTCATAATGTATTTTTAAAAATAGTATATGTTGTCCACAATCGTCTCACAAATTTTGAAAGTAAAATCCAACTTGTACGTAGAGAAATGAAAAGGACAAATCTTATTAAGGAATAAATTGAACTGACTGAAATAGTTAAAGGGATTAAACTAAACCAAGTATTAGGTATGGGTTATCAGGACATAAGGGATACTTGAGGATAGTAATTTAGACTGATGACCTCTTTTCACAGTTTTATATCTTTTGGGTTTTATAAAACCACAATTTTATGCTACTGCAGCTTTTGAAAATAGTGCCAGCATCCAAATAGGCCCTAAACTTCTTCGTCCGGTGTACTTCCTAGTTCCTACTGCTCGTCATGGTGGTCGACATGAAGACCTTTCTCATACTTGAAAGACTATTGTTATTTGTTACCACGAATGTTCACATAGATGTGGGAGTTGGAGAAACTCTACTCAACATCAATGACAAGAAGGACAAATTCACATTCATACTAAGAGTGAAATAGGATTCATATGTAAGATTCATTTATGATTAAAAAAAGTCTATCTCACATTAAACAGGTTGTGCAGAGAAATAAATGTCTTAACGTAGCTAGTGGTGCAGGAGTGACTTTGTGATAAGTCTTCTCTTAGCACTAGCGTTCTGATCGTTGCTTGCAGGGGATTAGTTTACTCATTAAGTTGTCTCTTTTCCTTAGTTATTCTTTTCTTCTATATGGCTCCTGTATTTAGTATTTTTCTTAGCTCTGTTTTATCTTTGTTGCAATACATACTATGCTTGTCTGAATGTCGTCTCGAGTAATTGCTCTATAGTACTAGTACTTCAGCTAGTAGTAGTGTATCCGGTTTCTTTTTTGCAGCTTGTTTATAGTCCACTTCTATAGTACTAGTATTTCACTGTTGTTTAGTTTTTTTTTTGCATAAGTACTATTGGGTTAGTATTTGTGGTTAGCTTTTATAGATTTGGATCGTGTTTGTTCTTCTTCCATGAATTTTTAAGAAAGTCCTAACCGTTCCTAGGTCAACCTATCACAAGTTGGGTCGTGTAGCCTTGATAATTGGAAGGGATGAGTGTTGGGTAGGGATTAGGATATTTGCTAAGTTTATGCAAAGAAATTTTATTAGCTCACATTCACCCTCTCTTGTCACCTGCTTGATTTTATAATGGCAGAGACACACAATTTCAAGCAATCTAATGCTTAATTCAGCAGCAATTGCACTTGAGGGATGTGAGGATGGCATAAGGATTCATGGGCTTAGTGGCCTGTGGTCTCCGTTGTGAAGCTCATGTGAAGTTGTGCGTGACTCCAGAAAAGGATTTGTGAGGGCTACCGTGCTCACCCCGCGGGAGACGCAAAGAACAACACTAGTAGAGCGAAGTGTGAAGAGCACCAAGTGTTTTGTTCGGATTAAGTGCTAGAGCTCAAGTTAGAGCACTCCTTGCGGGGAGAGTGTAGGCTTGCAGGCCACCACTAGCAAGAAGGAACAACAATAACTAAAGATGGCAACGGGTACAAAATACCCACATGCCCGCGGGCAATAGACCTGCTGGGCAAGGATACGGGTGCGTGAGTCTGCCCGCGGGCATGGATAGGGGTACGTCCCTAAACCCGACGGATATCAGCTGATGGGCAAGAAAATGTTCTACCCGCACCCGTAAATCTGCCACACCCGCTCCACAACCTTATCTCTTGCTCCCATCTGTTTCAACCGCACGCAGAGCATCTCCTTCCTACCTAGTAGTACGTACTACTCCTACAATAGAAAATTGCAAATAAACCACCAGCTAGCTCGGCGTCCAACCATCTCTATCTCCCTGCCCTTCTGTCTCTATCCATGCCAACAACTTGTATCTCTATCTCCCTGCCCTTCTGGCTCTATCCATGCCAACAACTTGTATTCTCACTGTTGACTACTCTCTCTCTCTTCTCACATTCTTTGCCAAGAACAGAAAGAATAGAGACAAATCCTCTTCTTCCTCTCCCAAATCCCACCTCCAAATCTAGAAATCAGGCTATGCATGTCACACCACTGCGTTCTCCATCTCAAGAGCTTTCCATTCTCCTATGGGGCAATCGCTAGCATGGAGTATCGGAGGAGATCAAAGAAGGTCGCCCTCCATGGCCGCCTCAGTTGTTTCCATGCTGCTCGTGTCACCAGGGCTGGGCACGCCCAGCTCGTCCTTCCTCGAGCAGGAGCCATGGCGTCGCAGACACCGGATGACGGTGAACCGTCCTCTTCACTCACCGCCTCACCCTCGTTGCTCCACCGGTCGTCCTTGTCGCTCCACCTACCATCCTCGTCGACCACCCCGGCCGACCGCCTTCCTCGTCGCTCGTCCTCGTTGCTCCGCTGGCCGTCCTTGTAGCTCGCCCCGACTGGCCACCGTCCTCGTCGCTCACCCCGACTGGTCGCCGTTCTCGCTGACCTACCGACAGGCACACGGGCATGCCCGTGGTTGAGCCTTGCCCGCGGATGGCGGGCACGGGCACAAGTTGCTACCCGTGGCGGGTGGGGGGGCGGGTGCGGGCACAAGTTTTTGCTCGTGGGTGCGGTCGTGCGAAGCCACTATCCACGCGAATATTGCTTGTTGCCATCTTTAACAGTAACCTTGGGCTTGCCTCAATGGGATTAAGTGGCTAGTATCAATTTGTCTTTGTGGTGTTGGTTTGCAATCCTCACCACTAGCTTGTATTGGTCGCTTATTACTTGTGCCAGTGTTGTTGCTCTTTAGTTAGCTTGTGTAGCTAATTAGATTAGCATAACTTAGGCTTAGCTTGTGTAGCTTTGCTAGTTGAGTAGCGCTAGTGTGGCTTAGGCTTTGTACGCTTTGCTCGCTAGTATGTGTAGGAGCTCCTAGTATGCTTTGTTGTACCAATTGCATAGGTTTGTGTGACCTTGCCAACTAGACTTATGTAGGTGAGCTCTCTCTAGTTCAACACCTTAGTTGCTTATCTAGGATCTTTGTAAGGTGCATGTGAACATAGATAGAGGGGTGTAGTCTTGGCTAGACTGAATAGTTTTAATTTCGTATTTGTTTTGGTTAGTTGGCGCAATTATTTTTAAGAAATACTATTCACTCTCCTTGGTCCTATCACATGTTGTAGAGTCAAAATGGCGGACTAGAGGAGGGTGAATAGTCCTTTCTAAAATAAAACGTGCTGGCTAATCGAAACAAATGTGGAATTAAAGCTATCGGTATAGCCAAGACTACACCCCTCTATCTAAGTTCACAAGCACATTACAAAGATACTAAACAAGCAACTAAGGTGCCAGGATAGTTAGAGCTCACCTAACCAATTCTAGAAGCAAGGTCACACAAACCTACGTCACTAGTACTTCAAGCACGGGAGAGCTCATACACAACTAGTAAGCAAAAGCACAAAGCTTCTAAGCTCACTAGCGGTGCTCAATAACAAGGCAACAAATACTAAATTAGAGAGCGCAAATTACTTAGCTACACAAACTAAGCAATGTGACTAACAAGGTTACTAAAACTAAATTAGCCACGCAAGAGAGCTACTTCTATGCTACACAAGCAAGAAGGTAACTAGTAAGCTACACAAACTAACTAATTACAAGAGCAACTACACAAGCATAATGTATAAAAAGTAAATACAAGCTGTGTGATGGAAATGCAAACCAACGGGATGACAAGGTTGATACGGTGATTTTTATCCTGAGGTTCATGTGTTTGCCAATACGCTAGTCCCCATTGAGACAAGATCCAAGGTTGTCGCCGGTCCTCTTGCTAGTGGTGACCCGCAAATCACACTCTCCCACGTGGAGTTCTTACCACAAACGCTAGCACTTGACACGGTTGGACTACTTGTCACCCTTCACGTCTCACTCTACTAGAGTTGCTTTTCGCGGCTCCCACGGGGTGAGCACAATACCCCTCACATTCTCTTCTCCGGAGCAACACATAATCTTCTTGCGTGCTTCGACGGAGACCACCACCAAGCCATCTAAGGAGGTGGCAACCTCCAAGAGTAACAAGCACTACCGTCTTGCAACTCAATCACCTAGTGCCACTCGATGCAATCACACTAGAATCACACTCACACTCAATCGGATGAACACTATCAAGCGTATGTGAGTTAGAGGGCTTCCAAACACACCTACACAAGCCACCAAGGCTCAAGGGTGTTCAGCTCCTGGCCAAAGGCTGACCAATGCTTGGTTTTATAGCCCCCATGAGAAAAGAGCCGTTGTATCCCTTCACTAGACACAACCCGCAATGACCGGACACGTAGGTCATAACCACCGGACATGCCAGGCCCTGTGTCCGATCACTCTCGGCCGTCCACATGTCCCTGCCTTTGAATGTCGTGTGTCGATCTCCAATGGCTAGCTCTGCGCGCCAACGATCACAAGATGACCGGACGCACCGCTCACCGACCTGACGCTGCCACGCTACGTCAGATCACGCCCGCGTGCGCGCAGCCAACACCTGACCGGACGCGCCTCTGCTCCACGACATGACGCCCGAGCCTCAGAGTTCGGTCATTTCCAGAGAGCTCTCAAAGCCTCTATTTTGTGACCGGACACGTTAGGTGAGTCACGATTGGACGCAGCACCAGAGTCCGGTCGTTCACCATCTGCCACGTGTCACAACCACGCCTTACCCATCACGTCAGCATACGTCATCGATGACCGGACGCGACATCAACGCGTCAGGTCACCTCTACACGCCAGTGTCCGGTTGAAGACCGATAGCAACGCCTTCACTGCAGAGCATGACCAGACGCACAGGTGCAGCCCAGGCCAGCGTCCGGTCACCTCCAGTGACATCTTTTCGTCTCTGTTTCTTCATCGAGTTGATCCATTTTAACTCCAACTTCTTCTCCTTTACAAATGTGCCAACACCACCAAGTGTACAACTAGCTTTTCACAAACATTTTTCAAGGAGTTAACCACTCAACTTGCCACGCCACTCGATCCTAGCAACGATGCAAAGTTAGATCACTCAAGTGGCACTAGATGACCGATATGCAAACAAGTTTGCCTCTCTTAATAGTACGGCCATCTATCCTAAACTCGGTCATCAACTTCTCTACACACCTATGACCGGTGAAATGAAATGCCCTAGGTTATACCTTTGCCTTGCGTATTCCACTCCATCTCCTCCAATGTCGATGCAACACATGCACCAACATGATCAACAATGATATGATCCACTCTATATCGTCACGTGACCATATTGGTTCATTGATCTTGACTTCACTTGCTCTTCACCGTTACTTCGGTCCATCGGCGCCAACCATCACTCAACTTGCCTTCACACTTGCAACGGGTCCGTCGAGCCAAGTCTTGTCTTGATCTTCTCAACCTTGATCACATGACTCCATGTCATGTCTCATATGCAATGAGCTCCTTCATCACATGTGTGAGCCTTGCAACATATTCAAGCCATTTTACCTCCATGGCATAGGTTGCTCACACATGATGTACTTGTGGACTAATCACCTATGTATATAACTTCAAACACAATTAGTCCACCTATGTTGTCACTCAATTACCAAAACCAAATAAGGACCTTTTCACATGCGCGACTGTGCCGCCCCACTCGTCACGACTGTTGCTTCACACTCGTAGGTCATGGTGTGAATGGGAGGAGTTGCGGTGGACTACTGTCTATTGGGCTTTGCTGAATTGGTGTTGTTGGGCCACGCTAGAAAGGGGCACATGCGCAGGAATTGTGGATTGTACTGACTGTTGGTTTTTCAGCTTGATTTGGGAGCAGAACCGATCACCGAGTCAAAAACCAAAGCTCCCAGATGCAAAAACAAAGCCCAACCGAGGAAAAACCGACATTTTGGTTTAGTTTAGGTTTGGTTTTTGGTTTTCAGGTTAAATGTGCCCACTTGTGGGTGCGGCGAGCACGTGGGCCCGTTTGGTATAGCTTAAATTCACCGATGAAGCGGTTTTTTTTGGCTTTGTAAAGTAGCTTCACCATTGAGCTATAGCTGTTTTCGAAAATGTTTGCTAAAACGATTTCTCAAGTAAGATAGCAGAGAGAGAGCTAAGAGAAACTAGTATTTTTAGTTTTACCTAGGGAACTATGCATGCGAGAGAAGCTAAAAACAATTTTTAGGAAAAACTGTTTTATCAAGGTAGGAGAAATAAAAAACAGCTTTTTGTATATATATACTAGCAAATATGCCCGTGTGTTGCAACAGGAGAAAATAAACAATCATATTCATAGAAAATGAGAACAGTGACGCTATAGATCTATTTATGTTTTACTTTTAAAGCTATACAATGATGTCAATAATATGACAATGTTTTATAAACATGTATCAAATTAATGCACGACTTTGTTTAAAAAAAATATAATTTTGAAAGTTTTTTCCATGCAAAGCACAAAAATATTACTCGTAAATATATCCTAGCTTTAATTTTCATGCTACTGTTCGTTCGATGGTTTCTGCGGCTGATGCTGATTTGTTGTAAGAGAAAAACACTGTTAAATGGTTGGCTGATTCTGGCTAATAAGCTGAAGCGAACATTTGAGACAAGAAATTAATCCTACTCTGACCCGTCACGATCCATCCACGTGCACGACCTGTGTATGCAGCGGGTAGACATTAAAGAGAAAAATCATGAACCACATTCACCAAAGACCAGCTTGCTTGTTCCTTGCTGCTTGATGAATGTGCATGTGCCCGCTCTAATCTTTCAATACCGGCAAGCAAGCTTGAGTTCAATGTCGCGGCATATGAAGTGGACGGCTAGTTTACGCTGTTGATGGTCGAAGAAGGAAGAAGTCGTTGGTTGTTGGACTGGCTTGCGCTCGTCCCTAGCAATTAACTATGTGTTATCCCTTTTCAATTTTCACAGAGACCTACAGTGTTCCTTAATATAGGCCAGGAGCTGGGGCCGCAAAAGCCCCACTGCCACCGCATGCATGCACGATCAAACAAGAGAAAAATCTAGAAATTGTTATCTTTGCCGTGTGGATTAAGGCAACAACAATATCATGACCGTGACAATCAAGCACATATCTCATGGAATCTAGTATGTTCACGTTTGGATCAATATTGGATAGAATCTGGACTCTCCTGGATTCCAAGACGTGGCCGGTTCAATGCCACCATGTACATGATGCATGCACGGACTTTTCTCTATTTGGATTTCCTATTCAGATCTAGAATTAACAAGACCTATTTGATTAGGATTTCAAGCCTATATATAAAACAAGAGGGCTGCAAACGAATAGAGACAATTTTCACATTCAATGAGTTAGTTAGAGAGGGCCAGACCAAACTAAAATTAGGGGTGAGAAATTTTGCCTCTTTATTATTAGTAAGTATAAGTATAAGTATAAGTATTAGTATATATATATACTCTCTCCACGTTGGTAAAAGAAGTCGTTTTAGACAATGACACGGTCTCCAAACATAACTTTGATTTCATTTTTCTATAAAAATATTTATTCAAAAGTGATATATGTATACTTTTATGAAAGTATATTTCAAGACAAATCTATTCATATTGTTTTCACATTTCCAAACTCAACAACTTAAAAGTTATTCATGATTTATATTCCCAATGTTTGACCCAAACCTTGTCCAAAACGACTTCTTTTACCAACGTGGAGGGAGTATGAATGTAGAAAAGTCAAAATATATTTAATAATAAGTACGTACGTAATTTGAAATAAAAGGAGTACCTATTTTATTTTACTGCATGTTCACCGTAATCGGATGATGGTATACCATATACCGTATACCCTGTGTGCCCCCTGAACAACCCGCAAACCCAGAGTCCTGTCCAGCGCTCTCTCGAGTCTCTCGACCTACCGCAACACGCGATTCCCCAAGTCGAAGCAGCAGAACCAGCAGCGAGCCGCCGCCCGCCGCCGATGGCGTCCCCATCGCCGGCTTCCGCGCGCCCACAGCGCTCGCCTGACGAGGTGGAGGACATCATCCTCCGCAAGATCCTTCTCGTCTCCCTCACGCCGCCGGCCAACCCCAGCTCCGCCGTCGCCTACCTCGAGCTCACCGCCGCCGAGCTCCTCTCTGAGTCGCGCCCTCTCCTCGCCCTGCGCGACGCCGCCGAGCGCCTCCTCATCGACCGCCTCTCGCTCCCGGACCCGCCCGCCGGGTCCCCGACCCCCTTCGCCTTCCTCGTCTCCGCCTTCCGCCGCGCCGCCGACGAGGCGCGTAAGATCTCCACCATCCGCGACGCCGCTCTCCGGGCGCGCCTCGCGGCCTCCATCGCGCACCTCCGGGCCCTCATCCTCTCCTACTCGCGCATCGTCGCCGGGAACCCCGACACCTTCCCCACCCCGCCCGGCGCGCAATACCCCGCCGCCGACCTCCTCGTGTTCCTCCTCTCTGAGGCAGCCGACCCGCTCGACCCCACCCCGGCCCCCGGGGCGCCGCCGCCGCCGGGCTTCATTGATGAGTTCTTCGGCGGCGCGGACTATGACTCCATCGAGCCGGCCATGGGGGAGCTGTACGAGCTCCTTAGGCAGAGCGTCGATAAAGTTTCGGCCCTCGGTGACTTCCAGCGCCCATTGCGGGTGCTCAGGCGGCTTGTGGGGATCCCCAATTGCGCCAAGGCCCTGGTGAACCATCCCAAGTGGATACCAAAGAATCAGATCATGCTCATTGGGGAAGGGAGAGTCATGGAGCTCTGCAGTGTACTTGGGGCCTTCTTCCATGTTAGTGCTATCCGAGACCGTGAGTTTGCCAGCAAGCCTGATGTTGGGTGAGTGCTATATATCTTGCTCTTTCTTGTTGATCGATCGTCACAGCTACCTTATATGTTTGTTTATATGTGCAAAACAAAGCACGCATTTTGGATACTGTGCCCTGGTGTTGGTGGTGTCTTTCTTGCTACGACTAATTTAACAACCCATAAATAAATTATATTAGAGATTGAGCTAATAGGATATAAAAGTTTGGTAAACCACCTTTTCTTACTGCTAATAGGATGCATAAGTTTCAAATTTTGAATATTGCTTTTGTGGAAAGATTTCAATTCTGAGTTTTTAAGTACGGCTTCTAAACAATTTTTTATTGTGCACTGCTTTAGTTAAGCTGTGAACTGTCAAGTCTGTCACTGCACTTTCGGTACTCGCATGCTAGCTTGGGGATTAGGAGAGTTGGACAAGAATGTTGATCTTTCTTCCTGCTACTTAGGTATTAAATTTAGCATCCATTAGTTAATTACCCCCTCCATTCCAAATTATAAGACGTTTTTGGTTCTAAATACGTATCTTTTGTTATGCACTTAGATATACACTATGTCTAGATACATAGTAAAAGCAATGTATCTAGAAAAGCCAAAACATCTTATAATTTGGAATGGAGGGAGTATTAAACTAATGGAATTTTAGATTTATACGTGTGTGTAGCTGGCCAGCTATTTTTTGGGGCATCCTTGATGCTGGATTAGGACTTTGGAAGAGAAATTCAATTGGAAAATATCATATATAGTGTGCTTCATCTAAGGATTGGCATGGTTCAGTTAAAAGATTAACAATTCTTTATCTGCCAAGCCTATGAGGGCCATCTGAGGGATGTGGCAAACATTGTATGGCATATAAGGAACTTCCCTATCGATTAATGTTCGCAATTGCAAGATTGAATCTTTCAATGTTCAATGGAACTCTCCGTGTTCTTCTTTGGATTCATTAACAAAATCTGTTCTTTCTCATGGGCTTGTGAGGTTACTTTTTTGCTAAAAGCCGTAATTTCGATCTTCAGGATCTAGCTTTTAATTTACCATGTATTTGGGTGTTCAATACCCTATCTTTTGACTACTGCAAGACTATGTATTCCAATCCAGGCCCACTACTTACTTTTTGTGCAGATAATCATATAGCTCTATGTTTTTCTTTGATTATTTAAACTTTTGGTCAGGCAACAATGTTTCTCAGAGGCATCTTCACGTCGGTCAGCTGACTTGTTGTCATCTTTCACAACAATCAAGACTGTTATGAATGGCTTGTATGATGGCCTTAAGGATGTCCTTCTAATCCTCCTAAAAAATTTGGATACTCGAGAAAAGGTTCTTGAGTATATAGCAGAAGTGATAAATAAAAATGCATCCAGATCTGGCATGCAGGTAATCAAATAAATTTAACTGAGCATAACCGCGATGAGTGGTTCTATTGGACTAAGTTTCCCTATTTGCACCATGTTTTCCTTTAAATCACATCTTATGGTACATATTTAACACAATATTTGCAAGGTCAGATTTCATTCACTTTATTATTTTGAAATATTTAGCATTACGTGCCAATTTGTGGGTTTATTTATGTACCACAGTATGTGGCAATGTGGAATCTAGTGAACTTTTGCCTGGTTTCAGTATGATTTTATTGTTATGGCTCCATTAAGTGTTTTGAAATATTTAGCACTACGTGGCAATTTGTGGGTTTATTTATGTATGTCGTGTGGGGGCGCCAATATCAAAGGTGCTCCAGGGCTCAAGACGCAACCAGGGCAGTCTCCAAGGGGGCACCAGCTGTAGTTAATGACAATTAGTAGTCTGGGGAAAGGATAGAATTAATGAGAGATTAAGGATGATTAATGGGGAGAGAACCAAGGAGCTTGTGGCTGGCGCCTAGGGGCTGGGCAGTCCTATATATACCCTGTAATCAGCTTATGAGAGGGCAATCAAGAAACAAGTTATCTCCTAATCTACCTCTGCTGCTCTTAATCTCATCCCCTTCATCTTAATCTCATCCCCTTCAACATAGGGCGTCCAGGGGATAAACCCCACGCCCTTACCAACCCAAGCTACAAGCTTCGTAGTCGAGGGCCTTCTACCTTGAGCACCGACGCCCTTGACAACCTGGTATCGGCTTCCAGGCGTTCTTCATCCGCTACTGCGCCACCACCCCCCCCCTCCAGCCACCACCACACCTCCCACCTCAGCTGCACCATCCACCTCAGCCGCCTCCATATCCTCACCCATGGCCGAACCATCAACAGCTGATCTGGCCAAGATGATCCAGGCCTTAACCACCTCCATGAACGCCTCCATCAGCACCCTCCAGAGTTAGGTGGCGGCCCTGCAACAGGAGTGACCAGCAGCATCCTTCTCAGGCTCCCAAGGTTCTGGCCAAGGCAACCATCTGGGTGATCGGCCGCCCTGGTTCCAGAAGCTCGATTTCCCCAAACTTGACGGGAATTCTGATCCGCTCGCATTCATCAATCGCTGAGTCATATTTTCATCAGCAGCGCATCGTGGCGGAGGAGCAAGTCTGGATGGCGTCCTACAACATGGAGGGTGGGGCACAGATGTGGTTCCTCCAGGTGCAACAAGATGAGGGCACCCCGTCCTGGCGCTGCTTCGGTGAGCTGCTGAATCTTCGTTTCGGGCCGCCCATCCGATGGCGTGCAAGCGGTCCGGCTCAGTCACCGAATATCAAGATCAGTTTGAGGCCTTGCTGCCTCGCGTGGGCACGCTGACGGAGGCACAGCGGGTGCAAGCGTTCACCGCTAGTCTATAGCCGCCGCTCAGCCTCGACGTCGAGATCCACAACCCTCAGTCTCTCATCGTCGCCATGAGTCTCGCCCGCAAGCTGGAGCTGCGCGAGCAGTGCGCTGCCACTGTCGCGCCGCCTTCCGCACTACCGCGCGACCAGCAGCAGGGCCTCTTCGTGGTGCCTCCACCACGTCTCGCCCTACCGGCTCCGCCACCTGCCGCGATTGCTGCAGCCACCACCGTCACGGTAGAGGGCAGCCCCGTCAGGCGCCTGTCGATGACCGAGATGGAAGAACGCCGCCAGCTTGGCCTTTGCTTCAATTGCAACGAAAAGTTCAGGCGTGGTCACAACAAAGTGTGCCAGCGCCTGTTCTTGTTGGACCTGGCAGCGGCGGATGATGACACTAACGCCGTCTCCGACGACCTTGCCAATCCAACACCGCCAATGTTGCTCCACGCGATCACCGGCGTCCACAACAGCAACACCATGCAAGTGCGCCTCCGGCTGGGCAACGTCAACGTCCACACCCTCATCGACTCGGGCTCGACGCACAACCTCATCGCCGAGAAGGTTGCCAGCCGCACCGGACTCCCTATGGTCGGCTGCAGCTCTGCGTCCATCACGATGGCCAGTGGCGAGCGCGTGCCGTGCACATGCGTGTATAGGCGGGCGCTGTTCTCCATCAACGGCGATCAATTCTCAGCCGACTTCTTTGCGCTCCCCTTGCCGGGGTACGATGTGGTGCTGGGTACCCAATGGCTGGCCACACTCAGCCCAATCCTGTGGGACTTTGCGGCCTTCGCCATGTCCTTTTGGCACAAGGACCATCCGGTCTGCTGGCTCGTGAAGAAGTCCGCCGGAACCCCTCCAACTACATCAGCCACCTGGGGGAGGACATCGACTGCTCTCCAACCTTCCTGCTCGAGGACGAGCTGCTCGTCAAGGGAGGGGGAGATGTCATGTGGGGGCGCCAATATCAAAGGCGCTCCAGGGCTCGAGACGCAGTCAGGGCAGTCTCCAAGGGGGCACCAGCTGTAGTTAATGACAATTAGTAGTCTGGGGAAAGGATAGAATTAATGAGAGATTAAGGATGATTAATGGGGAGAGAACCAAGGAGCTTGTGGCTGGCGCCTAGGGGCTGGGCAGTCCTATATATACCCTGTAATCAGTTTATGAGAGGGCAATCAAGAAACAAGTTATCTCCTAATCTACCTCTGCTGCTCTTAATCTCATCCCCTTCATCTTAATCACATCCCCTTCAACATAGGGCGTCTAGGGGACAAACCCATGCCATTACTAACCCAAGCTACGAGCTTCGTAGTTGAGGGCCTGCTACCTTGAGCACCGACGCCCTTGACAATGTACCACCGTATGTGGCAATGTGGAATCTAGTGAACTTTTGCCTGTTCTCAGTATGATTTTACTGTTATAATAATGTTCTAAAACTTGTTAATTTATGGATGCTTTCAATTAACCACTAAATCCAGAGTAGAAATTATAAAACTTTGCAAGAGTCAGTTTAGTTCCAAACAGAGCCTAAGTGGAGGAAAAGAATTTTTCATCCATTGCCTGTACTTTGAACATGAAAATAACATTGACATTGTGCAATCTTAAACTTGTTAATTTTTTTATAGCATTTTTACACTAACATGGAGAAAATAGTGCATCTATGTGTTTGGATCTTCAAATAGTTGCAATGTATGTAAATCGTGTAATAGATGGCGACCTATGTGGCATATTGTCCTTCGTTGGATGAATAAACTATACGTCAAATTGTAAAATGCTTGATGGTATTACGTTCTTTAGTGAACTCATCCTGTGTCATGCAACAGGTAGACCCATTAAAATGCGCGAGTTCAGGTATGTTTGTGAATCTTAGCGCTGTGATGCTCCGTCTATGCGAGCCTTTTCTGGACAACATGGAATCAAAGAAGGATAAGATTGATGTCAAGTACCTCTTCTGTAACAATAGAATCGATTTCAAGTGAGTTTTCAGGATAATGTGCCTGAAATGTCTGATGTGCAATTCTGAGTATAATAATGTTCTAAATTATTTCACTGATACATTGCATTTGAATATAGGGATTTGACGGCTATAAATGCGTCTTCAGAAGAAGTTTCGTCTTGGATAGAGAGTATAAACAACGAGCATGCTCAAAATAATGCCAGTGGAGAGGCTCGATTTGTGGAATCACAGGAAGCCACAAGCTCTGGCAAAAATAGCTCAGCCTCACAACTTAGGTGCTCAAAGAAGGATAATTTCTCATTTATTTGTGAATGTTTCTTCATGACCTCAAGGGTACTTAATCTCGGGTTGATGAAAGCTATATCAGACTACAAACATATTTCTCAGGTCTGGAGATATCTTTCTTTATTTCACATATGTTTCTTCTTATTTTATTTACATTTATGTTTTTTTGTTATCTTCCTTTAAACAGCATGTTCTGGTATTCCGTTTTTTTGAAAAGTGAAAACATAGGACACATATTGGATGCCCTTGTCTATAAATGTGGTGCACATTTCATATTCCAGTGCAAAAAACCCTAAATGCACCCCTCTAAATATCCATTTTTTTAATACTTTGTACTGGTTACCTGCACATGTTCAATCATAAGGGGTAGCATAGTCATTTTGAATGTCACCTTGTTTATTGTGGAAGTTAAAATGCTCTATATAATCTTGGATGGACAGTATATTTGTTGATCCATGCAACACTACCTGATAAATTCCTAGTTTTGTTAGGACGAAGATGTAGTTAGTCCAAACTTTATGTATTGAACCTTCTACTGAACACATACCATGTATATTACAAATTCAGCAACTTGCAAGGTTTGAAGATGATTTGGAATCAAACAGAGCAGTGAGAGATCAAGGAGGGGGTTCACCGCAGCTTGAGCAAGATATAACTCGCTTGGAGAAGATTGTCGAGATTTTATCACAGGACAAATTCTGTTATGAAGCTCAGATACTACGAGTATGCTCATAAACTGAAATCTGTTTACTCTATGTTATATTCATCTCACTGCCTATTAATGTGAATCTTCTTTGACCAAATTTTGGGACTGTACGGCCTATTTCTGGTTGTTTTCCTGTTATATCATAGAATGGATGGTGAGCATTCAATGGCTTTGCACCTTTTTTTTTCTGTAATTGCTATATACAAACCTCTCTTGATCAAGCTCATTGTCACTACAAAGAAATTTTGTTCTGTAGTTTCTTGTTCATTATATTTGTGCCATTATTCCCTCAGTGCTAATTTGTGTCATATAAAATGATGCTTTTGTGCTAGTTCCTGATTTCATACACTTGCAAGGTGTCAATAGATCCCTTGTGGGGTGTTTCATTAGGACTTTTTGTCACAAGTTCTGAAAATCTCCTTTGGATATCCTGGTTTACGAACAGCGAAGTGTCTTTACTTTTGCAGCTTTAATTGTTCTTAATTTAAAACTGCACGATTTACTATTGAATCTCTTTTGTCAGGATGGTGCATTCCTTCAACGAGCATTATCTTTCTACAGATTAATGATACTGTGGTCAGTTAACCTAGTTGGCGGATTTAAGATGCCTTTGCCATCACAATGCCCCAAGGAGTTTGCTTGCATTCCAGAACATTTTCTTGATGATGCAATGGATTTACTTGTTCTAACCTCTAGAATTCCAAAGGCTTTGGAAAGCTTTGTTTTGGTGAGTATCCTCCTTATCCATTTTACTATGATCTAGTTTTGTCTGACTTGAGAAGTGGTAGTGCGGTGCCAGGGTGTCCAGTTGTGATGCTACCAACCAGGGTTCAAACCCTGGGTCTCGCAAACAAAAGGGGCCTCATTGAGTTATGCTGCTTTCAGCATGTTCCTGAGTGGCCCCGGCCTTTAGTGCCTTTTCTGAGGCCCTTGTAGAGGTCTTCTTAGGGCCTGGTTGGCAGTGCTCCTCCCCGTCTCCGGCTCCGGCTCCTCCGGAGGAGCTCTACCAAACGTTTTGTAGGAGTTGTTTTTCAGTGAAAAACAGAGGAGCCGGGGCCGTTTTGGAGGAGCCAACGGAGGAGCCCTGCCAAACACCCCCTTAATGCAATGCCTCGGGATGTCTTTTCCGGTTTTCCCCTGTGGGTCGAATTTGTTTTTTCTTCAATTTTGTCTGATTTTGTGATTGCCAGACCTTGGCCATATAGCTGCTTATGATTTTTGAATTTTGATTTTTTGTCTTTGACAGGATGACTTTCTCAGCTTCATCATTATGTTCATGGGAAGCACATCTTACATTAAGAATCCTTACCTAAGAGCAAAGATGGTTGAAGTTTTGAATTGCTGGATGCCGCAAAGAAGGTTCATAATTTTATGCACTCCATTATGATCTATGATTTATGACTGTAAGGTTTTGTACTGAAAGTTCCTATGTCATTTGCACAGTGGCTTGAATTCTACAGCCTCGTTGTTTGAGGGGCACCAACTGTGTCTTGACTATCTTGTTAGAAATCTTCTAAATCTTTATGTGGATATTGAATTCACTGGCTCCCATACACAAGTGAGTGGCATGATCAGTTTGACAGTTTCCATCAACTAATCTGTGCCTTATGCTAATCACTTCAGATCTTGTCAGAATTGTGCAATTTATTGTCTTATATTGTTTTCTATTTCTGCAGTTTTTTGACAAGTTTAACATTCGACATAATATTGCTGAGCTTCTGGAGTATTTATGGGATGTCCCCAGTCACCGAAATGCATGGAGACAAGTGAGTGAACATTCCTGGACAACATTTTTTCTGCACTCACTTTTTACTGATACATTTTCCACATTTTCTGTGACAGATAGCTAAAGAGGAGGAGAAGGGTGTATACTTAAATTTTCTTAACTTTCTCATCAATGATAGCATCTATCTTCTTGATGAGAGCTTGAACAAAATTCTTGAACTGAAAGAAATAGAGGCTGAAATGGCTAACACTGTTGAGTGGGAGCGCAGACCTGCCCAAGAAAGAGAGGAGCGGCTGCGTGTATTTCATCAGTGGGAAAATGTTAGTCTTGTTTAACAGTGTTTACAATTCATGTATCTACTTCAATTGTCTTTTTCTGAATGACTTTTTGATCTATGTATTTTCACTTTCCAGATTGTTCGATTTGACATGAGGCTAGCCAATGAGGATGTTGGGATGCTTGCATTCACCTCGGAACAAATTCCAGCACCTTTCCTTCTCCCTGAAATGGTAAGCTTATTATATATTCGTTCCAGTTAATATGTCATGATGCCCTGTGTTATTCTAAACTTTATTGTTATAGCATTGTCAAAGCTATTTGGATTTTCATACTAAATAATTATTATTTCTCACTAACAGAAAATATTACTTGTGATAGCCAAATGGGAATCATTGCTAGACTGTCCCTTTTATGTAAATATTTTGATAATCCCTTATTCTTATTCAGGTGGAAAGGGTCGCGAGCATGCTTAATTACTTCCTCTTGCAACTTGCTGGTCCCCAGAGGAAATCTTTGACTGTAAAAGATCCGGAGAAGTACGAGTTCAAGCCGAAGCAGCTATTGAAACAGGTTCCATGGATGGAGTGATTTACTCTTCAGTCACTTTTTTCTTTTACATCTATTGTGGGATAGTTCTCTCCGTTTTCTTTACTTGTCTTTCCATTGTAGATTGCCACCATCTATGTCCATATCTCAAGGGGCGACAAGGAATCTGTCTTCCCAGCTGCAATCTCCAAAGATGGCAGAGCATACAATGATCAGGTAATTTTCTGCTTTCTGTTCTCAAAAAAAGAAGAAGAAGGTAATTTCTGCTTTGTTTATCCAATTAGAGATTGCTCCTGTATTTGTAGTCTGACCATTGTCTATCCATTGCAGTTGTTTGCTAGTGCAGCTAATATTCTGTGGAAGATTGGGGGTGATCCCAAAATCATACGGGAGTTTATGCAACTTGCTGGTAGGGCAAAAGCTGCTGCTTCTGAAGCTATGGATGCCGAGGCAATCCTTGGGGACATACCAGATGAATTCCTCGATCCAATTCAGGTACTATATATTGCTATTTTCTACAAATACCATCATTTTCTTCTTCCTCAGACGAATTTGTAAGGTGAAACGTAATTTGAAGGTATCTGGAAGTCTTGCACTTCATTGTTTTTGGATGATTAATTTTTTCTCCATAACTCGGCTTGTTTTCTTTATTCCATTCTATTTTGCATGGCTGGATTCAATGGGATTGATCTTTGAGTTAGTTTTTTTTATATATCAACTCTAGGTATAGTCAATAATGCATATGTCCTGGTATCAGGATGATCTGGCTCAACCAGCCACCTCAAGGCTACAAGCTTGGTGTCTGTGTTGTCTTTCCTGTCTTGGTTGAGCTGGCTAAATCACCACCTCAAGACTGTTTGAGCCATTTGAAAAACATTTTTATCCTAGTCTAACTAGGACGCAGTGTATTGTATGGGTCTTTCTGGGTGAGCAAGGGACCTAAAAGGCTGATGAGAGCTCCTGAGTTGGAACCCTAGAACACACTTTGTTCCCACTCGTAACCATATTTTTTACCCAGACCATTTGATATCTTAGCACCAGACCTCCACACTTGTTGGAGAGTTCGTCATGATGTGTGCTGCCCATAAACCTTCTTGTTTAATCTGCTATACTTCTTGTTGACCTGTGTTTTTACCTTGCAGTATACTCTAATGAAAGATCCTGTGACACTGCCATCATCGAAGGTCACAGTAGATCGGCCCGTAATTATCAGGCATCTGCTGAGTGATTCTGTAAGTACTGTGGCATCCTTCAACTATCGATACAAACTTCCATTCAGTGCTATGCTGTGGTATTTAGCTAGTGTGGTATATATAATTTTGCAGACAGATCCATTTAATCGCTCCCACCTCACTCAAGACATGCTGATACCAAACACAGAGCTCAAGTTGCAGATCGAGGAATTTGTCCGGTCCCAGCAGTCGAGAAAGCGATCTGCTGCGGTGTCAGAGATTGGCGAAGCGGATGGTGCTGATGATATGGCCGAATGAATTGTGCCAGGAGCAGGGATGGACAATTTTTTTGTGGGGAAAGAGGGAATGGATGTTAATTTACACGAAATTTATGGGTCTATCGGTCCGTATAAAGTTGGTTTCCCAGCTTGTGTCCCCATTGTCTCGATTCTTTGTAAATGTTGTAAGTGCACACTTGAATCTCTAAATTTATCCATACAAATCTAATCTAATTATAGAGGAAGCCTGGTCTCCAAAATTGTACGCCGTCAGCCCCTCATAAACAGTCTGTGTAACCATATTCCCACTACAACTTTTTGTTGTAACACGATATTCCCACTATAACTTGATATGTGTGTTGGGCTGAGATGCCTTGCCTTCGCCTTGTTGGCTTTCTACGGCATGGCACGATGAGGGTTTCCATGTGCGGGCCCAGCTGTCAGCTTCACCCCAGGAAGCAGCGGAATTTTTTTAAAGCGGAGGAAGTATAGGGACCTAAATATCATATTGCCTCCTTCCTCTTTTCATGGCCAAGCTCCGCTACTAATCGTGTGAAGAAAATGGAAATTGGAGGCGGGACGTGACAGAGACGACGACCTACGGCTCATCTGGGATGCATTATCAGGCTCTGGCATCGTACAATGCCCATCATATGGTACGTACTGCCAGGTCACAGGCAGCGACGGCGGCTGCTACCGGAGGCACTTGCGAGATTGATAACCGGAGGCACTTACGAGATGGACAATTTGGGCTTTCTCTGTCCCTCTCCATTCCAAATTCATTCACTACCACAAAACGAAATATTACTGAAGACAGAAATCCTCAAGGAAACCATAAAAAACGTCAATCAAGTAAATAAAGGAAAATTCAAAATATCTTCAAGGCTAGCCGTCACAAATATTTTTTTTTTGAGATTTGGCGGCCAAGGAAACAAAGACAAGGTCAGTTTTTTTTAACAACGTCAAGAAATGTAACACCTACATGGATATATATTATGTGTATATATATATATGAGATTTTTTACGGTGCTTGGAGGAACCAGCAGTTCCACCAATCCATTTTTATTTTTAGCGTATGGTTAGTATAGTAATCTAACAACTGGAGACTTAGAAGTCAGAACGTCCTCCAGAACGTGTCGTTGGCCCCCCGGATCGCCGACTTTGGGATGGCAAAGCTCATGGCCTGGGAGTCCTGCCGGGTTGTGACCACGACCAGGGGAACCGTCGGCTACCTCGCGTCGGAGTGGATCAGCGGGATGCCCGTCACGCCCAAGGTCGACGTGTACGCCTACGGAATGCTGCTGCTGGAGAACTTGTCCGGGAGGATGAACTCGCAGGAAGAATGGGGCAGTGGCACTGCCGCACTGGTGTACATGGGCTTGCCGAGGATGTGGGTGTATTGGTGTTGTCTACTTCCTGATCCTGGTCGGACGCAAGCTTCTCCAGGGGATGGTGATGAGTCTCGGAGATCGCAGGCTGAGTGGCGACGCCGTCCCCGATGAGGTGGAGAGGGTGTGCAAGGTCGCCTGCTGATGCATTCAGGACAACAAAGCTGACCGGTTGAACGATGACGATGAGCAAGGTGGTACAGATTCTCGAGGGTCTTGCTGAGCTCGGCATGCCGCCTGCCCCCGTACCCGCTCGTGGACACCGCGTCTCCCTCGCCTGGCCGCGCCCCCAGCTTGGATCGCCGCCTCGCTGGCAGCCGTACGTGCCCGCCCGCAGCAATGCCGAGCGGCGAGCGCCCAGACCCCGCCCCCGCTCGTGGCCGCCGTGGCTCGCTGGAGCACGTGCCTCGCCGCGCCCTCATTTGGGATCGCCGGTTGGGTCTTGCCGCGCCATGAGCGCCGCCGTGCTGCCGTGGCAAGAGAAATCAGATCACAATTTTGCCCTTTTACGTTTAGTTAAAGATTTAGAAAAATAAGTTCCAGGTCCACAGGATTTCGGTTCCGGTCCACTACTTAAGTTCTACCCACTCAGTTCTGCTACCCCTCTAACCATCCGATCAAGGGGTATGGACGACCCATATTTTCTCTAAGTGCGGTATATATATATATATATATATATATATATATATATATATATATATATATATATATATATATATATATTACCCTACAGCTGGTTACAGAATAACTTATTCTGTAGCCACTTTGAGTTACGATAATTGCTATGCTAATTTACGAGATTATAGTAACTCCTTACTATATGATTTACTATAACATTATGGTAAATATCCCCATGTGTTATAGTAATTCAACTATCGTAAATATATACTGACATTATCGTAAATTAGTACATAAAATTATCGTAAATAGAGGTGGTATATATATATATATATATATATATATATATATATATATATATATATATATATATATATATATATATATATATATATATATATATATATATATATATATATATTATTGAGGGCCAATAACCCCAAGGATATGTATAGCGACAAAAAAAATAGTCACATGCTCGCAGCAGCCAGGGATCAAATTCACTAACCACTGCACCACAAAGTCTTTCATTACTAAGTAAATTTTTTTGTTCCTTTTCTATTCACTTCATCGGATCTTGTAATGAATATTTGAGACCCTAAATGATTTCAAATAAAAAAAGTTTAAACTGAAAAGTTTTTTATATTATCGAGGCACTACAACTTTGGTTAGGATTTACCTCTATCCAATGTCATTTAGAAAATTCAAAAGAATTGAATTTCAAAATTCTATCTCCTACTTTGGTTGCAGACTTCGGTAATGGGATTGGAGGTGTATAATGGGTCGTACATCGGCTGCTTCGCCATTGGACCTAATGCAAAAATAGTCTCTTAAGGGTTGTAGCTCGCATTATTTCGGTGAGTCTCGTTATGTAGGTTGTCGAGTGTTCCAAAAGTCATTTAATCAAAATCCTGCTTTCCAAAAGTCTTCTCTCTCCCGCTTTTTTCTTGGATTCCTGGGAGCGTGGTAGCCTCACATACATACTTTGTCAGCTTTTGCATTGAATGAGTCTCAACGCCACACAGCTCCACAGCGCCACCGCACTATCATAAATAAAGTGGGCTTGTCCCTGGGCCCGCCCCTATCTCTCCATGCATTCAATTGGGCCCGTCCCTATCTCTCCATGCATTCAATTGGGCCCGTTCCTACGTAAACACATACTCTACGTATTCAATTGAGGCTCATGGGCAAAACACATACAGTGGATCATGTGCCAAATTGGTGTGAGTAAAGAATGTGGATCATGCGCAATAGTAAATAATTTCAAAGAGAAAAAAATGTTGAGACTTTGTTTATCTGCAACTAGATTAGTTCCATTCGTGTAACACTAAACATTGTGGCCTTTTCTATGTAGATATTTCATGTTTCTACCTAGCTATCACGTATGATAATTACTTTCTCTATCTTCAAATAAATTAATTCCTACAATCTATGCAAGTCAAACTATCTTAAGTTTGACTAACTTTATAGGAAAGAGTAACAACATCTATGACATATAATGAACACATTATGAAAATATATTCTTTGATATGTCTAATGATATTAATTTGATGCCATAAACGTTGATGGGTTTTTCTAGAAATTTGGTCAAAGTTTTAAAAGTTTGACTTAAGACAACTCTAAGAATCTATTTATTCAAGAACAGAGGGAGTATAATCAACTATAAGATGGTTTCTCATTGACTCTCTTGAAGGAAGTTGTACATATGATAGCAATTTCCAGGACATGCATGTCATTCTTAAATGCAATATGAGCTTACATGATGATTGTCATGTTGAATGAGTGCTCTTTTTATTGTGTTGTCATTGAAAATTTAGTCTCCCACCGCAAACGTACTATATACGGGCATAAACCGTCATACCTTTTCAAACGGTGTGAAGCATGAACAATTAAGAACCAAGACGCAGACAAGGAATGAACAATTAAGAACCGTGATGATGTGTGAAGAGTGAAATTGGCTACAAAGAGAATGTTGCGAACATCATGCTCAACAATCATTTTAGTAATAATATAACACATGTCCAAATTTAAATTATTGTGACATTATTTTATTTCTACTGTAATTTACGGATATGATACTAATGATAACAAAAATAAAATCCAACGATTGTTAGTTTGACTTACAAAAAAGAAAGAAGTAGCTAGGGAGAATCTACGATAGGAGGACAGACCACAAACAATAGTGATGCGATGTATGAAGATGAAACTTATTAAGGTGCACAAGCCTAGAGACATAGAGCGAGTCCGGTATATCACAAAAACACCACCATTTCATTCCAGACTCATACAACCCTACATCTACATTTTATAACCACGCCGCCCCTGAGCCACAACACCATTAGTTAGATCACTGATACGTGCACATCAAACAAGCTAAGAAAATTACACAGCACACTCCAACACATGGACACGGCACCACAATAAGGAGCTACCCATAGCTAGGAACGTACTAGTAACACAGGAGGAAATGAAACACATCATGAGACCGCATACACAAATTAAGGAGTCTTTCATGAATCGTCGGATTCAACGTCATCCTCTCCTCCTAGTGCTCAAATGAGGAGGGCTTTGATGGCAATCTTGAAAATGATGGCCAGGGTGCATGCATCACACGTAGGTCTTAGGGCCTCCAAAGATGGGACTTCTCTTGTAAGCAAGTATATTTTAAGCCAACATACGTGAAGGCCTAACATCGCACTATTAGATTTCTTATGGTCTAGTCCATCCTCATAGAGATAAGTTGAAGATAGCAGAGACATAACTAAGTAACTTATTTTCTATTAGTCATCTGTTATTTATTTTGCTTTACGATATTGTTGGAACCGCGGTTCTGAACATGTTTTAGGGGGGGTCTAGAGGAGACAAGAGGTGAGAGCTTGGCGGCTATGTTTTGCAAATGAGAGTGGGAGGGAGAGACCCCTTGCCCTCATGCTCTAGGTGCTCTTATAGGCGACGGAAATTTACAAGTGCCCCCTTGGTGGGGGGTGGGTTTTAAATGCCACTCTAACGGCACTAGTTAGGCCTCTTCTTGGGGGACTTGGCCCATATGAATATGGGCTCCTCCCCCCAATATATATGTGCTATAACTTAGTCTATATAACTTGGCCTTGTCTTACTTGTCTTAGTGGCAGTGACAGATGCTTCTTGTGGCAAGTGTGGGGCCAAAGTAGATCATCACCAAGGGAATTGTCATCAATGCCACTTATGCGGAGGTTATGGCCACAACAAAAGAGAGTGTAACTATGTTTTGCAACAAGTGTGGCACTCGAGGCGACCATCTAACCCAAGCGTGTAACGCTCCACGATGCACCATATGCAAAAAGTGTGGCCACTAGGATCAACATTGCACCGAAGGCAGAGCTTACTAGGGAAGTCCCATCTTTGGAGGCCCCGAGACCTACGCATGCTACATGCGCCCCGACCATCGTTTTCAAGATTGCCCTCAACTGCAGGAGCCCTCCTCATCCGAGGACTAGGAGGAGAGGATGATATTGAATCCGACGATTCATGAAAGACTCCTTAATTTGCGTCTACGGTCTCATGACGTGTTTCATTTCCTCATGTGTTACTAGTACGTTTCTAGTTATGGGTATTGTGGTGATGTGTGCATGTGTTGGAGTGTGTTGTGTAATTTTCTTAGCTTGTTTGATGTGCATGTATCAGTGATCTAATTAATGGTGTTGTGGCTCAAGGGCAGTGTGGTTATAAAATGTAGATGTATGGTGTTTATCTATTGTCTTGTATGAGTCTGGAATGGAATGGTGGTGTTTTCTTAGCTTGTTTGATGTGCATGCATGTCCTCGAAATTGCTACATATATATGACTTTCTTCTGAGAGAGTCTGAAAGCATCTAGGCCCCAAGGTTTGGTTTCGGTAATTAATGACAACACTTTATTACCATGACTAACGTGTGTTTTGCAGAAACATTGGTAAGTTAGGTCATGGAGGTGATAACTGCTTTGAGCACTGTGGCTTCGTGTCCCTTGATGGAAATCGTTTCGGTTTTCAAAAGAGTGACGTCAAGATTAAGGACGGTTAGTTCCGGATGACGAAGTGTTGAGACACATTCGGAATAGTCGTTAGGATCTTCGTTTTTCTCTTTTGGCCGTACTATAAAGGGGGGCATGAATGGGTAGCTTGACCTAGGCAAGTCCTATGTTTAGGTGTGGTGCACACTTGTTAAACTTGGCGCTAGGCAACCCTAGATTAGCTCAAGGTTCAGTTAGAAGCAACTTGGTTGAAGTTGCGACGCGTTTCGGGCTGTTTTCTAGGCACCGGACGCGGTCTTCGGGAACACCGGACGCGTCCGGTGTGTACGTTACCGCGACTAGGTTTCGGCCTTGACCACCGGACGCGGTCCTCGCGAGGACCGGACGCGGTGGTCAGTGGCTGACACGTGTCTCTCAGGGAGAACGCCCGTCGGACGCGGCCTGGACTTCATCGGCGAGTCCGGTGCGAGTCCAGTAAGGTCCAGAGAGGACCGGACGCGTCCGGTCTTCAGGCATCGGACGCGGCCTCGCGTCCGGTGTAAGTCCAGTAAGCACCCTTGCACGTCGGACGCGTCCGGTGTGTTGCACCAGCGCGTCCGGTGGTTCGTTTTCAAAATCGCGATTCGACCGTTACGGGGGACCGGCGCGTCCGGTGCGTTGCACCGGCGCGTCCGGTGACCCCGTGTCAGAAAGTAACGGTTCGTTTTCTTTGAGGGGTGTATAAATACAACCCCTCCACCTCTTTTAGAGGTCTCTTGCCCATTCAAACATCTGAGAAAACCCTTTAGAGTGTAAGGGAGTGCAAGAGCACTAGTGAGGATAGAGATTTGAGAATCAAAGCTTGAGAGCTTCTCACTAGCGATTAGAGAGAGTAGCAAGTGTGCATCCACCTCCTCATTTGGGCTCGTTGTGGTCAAGTGAGAGTTCTAGCTTGTTACTCTTGGTGATCGCCATCACCTAGACGGTTTGGTGGTGATTGGGAGTTTGGTGATCATCCGGCGGAGCTTGTGGATGACCCAACTCAAGTTGTGAGCGGTTTTGGGTGATTCGCCGCGACGGAGTGTCGAAGAATCAACCCGTAGAGAGCACTTGATCCTTGCGCGGATCAAGGGGGAGCGACACCCTTGCGCGGGTGCTCCAACGAGGACTATTGGGGAGTGGCGACTCTCCGATACCTCGGAAAAACATCGCCGTGTTCCTTGCCCCTTTTCATTCAAGCAATTACATTCTCGTATTTACTTTCATTGCTTGATTTACATTCCTAGAATTGCCATGCTAGACTAGGATTGGAAACTAGGGTGCAAAACTTTTTAACGGTAGACTCTCTAGGAACACAAGTAGGCACTAGGGGTGAATTCCGGCTTGTAGGATTTAATTCTTGCAATTAATTTTAAGAGAAGCCCAATTCACCCCCCCTCTTGGGCATCTTGATCCTTTCAGAGTCAACGAGAAACTATCTTACAGTTGATTATACTCCATCTGTCCTTGAATAAATAGATTCTTAGAGTTGTCTTAAGTCAAACTTTTTAACTTTGATCGAGTTTCTAGAAAAAACCATCAACATTTATAACATCAAATTAATATCATTTGCCATACCAAAGAATATATTTTCATAATGTGCTCATTATATGTCATAGATATTGTTACTCTTTCCTATAAAGGTAGGCAAACTTAAGATAGTTTGACTTGCACGGATTTTAGGAATTAATTTATTTAGGGAGGGAGAAAGTAATTATCATACATGATAGCTAGGTAGAAACCTGCAGTATCTACATAGAAAAGGCCACGATGTTTAGTTATACATGAATGAACTAATCTAGTTGTAGGTAAACAAAGTCTCAACATTTTTCCTCTTTGAAATTAGTTACTATTGTGCATGATCCACAATTTTTACTCACACCAATTTGGCGCATGATCCATGGTGTGTTTGCGCATGAGCCTCAATGGAATGCATAGAGTATGTGTTTACATAAGGACGGGCCCAATTCAATGCATGGTGAGATAGGGGCGGGCCAATTGAATGCATGTAGTGCATTGGAGATAGGGACGGGCCCACCTTAATTATGATTGCGTGGTGGCTCTGTGAAGCTATGTGACGTTGAGACTCATTCAATAGAAAGGCTGACGGGGTTGAGTCGAAGATCCTTCGGTTGCGCTCTTTCTAAAGATTTCACCAAGTATAGATGACCAGGCCATTGAAAACATGTTTCCGTTGTTTGGGGATGAGGCGTTGATTGTTCTCCCACCAGTCAGCTAGTGTGGTGAATTTTATGTGTTGCGTCATGTCAATCGCCTCGGAGTGTTCTCATGAAGTAATTTGGTTCCATACTGTTTGTGCAAAAGGGCAAGCGATGTAAAGGTGGTAACCGGTCTCTAGTGGGCCATTGCATAAAGCACAAGCGTCTTGATGGGGCCATCCACATTGAGCAAGGTTGTCGGACGTGAGGACTTTGTTTTGGATGAGGATCCATGTGAAAATTGTGCATTTATTTTTTGCCTGCGCTCGCCAAATGTCGCTTGTTCTGTATCGTCGGTAGGAGCCCAAGAATTGTACTTTGTATGCTGAATTGGTGTTGTATTGTCCATCTGCAGTCCATTTCCAAGCAATTTTATCTTCTTCATCCAGATGTAAATGGACATTCTGGATACGGATCCAGAGGGATGCGAATTCTTCAATTTGGATCGCGGTAGCGATCTTCCCTCTCAAGGTTCTAATCCAGTTGTTGTTTGTGAGTTCCTGTTGCACTATTTTGTTTTTCCTCCTTACCAATAGGAAAAGTGGGTGATAAGATTGGCTCAAGTCCAAATTCCTTTTAGTTGTCTAAAACAACACAATCCATCATTTAATCTTCAAGCTGTGCGGAGGGTGTCAATAAAAACTGTATAGGATTTCATATCTGGGCATATTCCCTGGTCGACCATCTTCTGAAAAAGCTGACAAATGTTTTCTGTGTTACAAGCTATTCCATGCCCATTAAGTAAAAAATATTGTGGATGGTGCAATTAGGTTTGCATCCATACTTTATCATCTCATTAAAAAGATTTTCTACATAAAAAATATGGTTGCAGCAACTATCCTGAGACGGAGGGAGTATATCTTTCCAGTTTTGAACAGCCAATCAAGAAGAAAACCATATGTACATGCATTGGGTAGAAGCCTTCCCTCATCAGATGTCACACCCATTTTTAAGGACAAAAATATGATGCATAACAGATTCATGTGCGCCCCAGGATATGATCGCACACACAAGCAGATAAATTACATAGTATCATCACAGTGCTTATTACATAGCGAATAAATATTTAACACATAGTCTTGAACAATAAATAGTAGCAACTAGTAGTAGATCTCCAGCGAAAACTCCAAACACAGGGACACGGTTGACTGGTTGACACCAAGACTAGTACTCATTACAATAATCTTTCTCAAAATCTTCATCTGTTATGGTGAAAATAGCAAGGGTGAGTCCATGTCGAACTCAACAAGTATAACACAGGGTTCATGAGGCACAAAAGGCTGGACACTGTTTTACTGCGTTTAGCTTTTAATCATCATATAATTAGCAATTGAGTAGCATCAAGATAATCCACTTCCCATTAAAGAACCAATGATCAATTGTAATAAAGATAATGAATAACATTAACATGAGCATAATGATAATCAACAATAATTAAGCATGATATAACCATGGTGATCATCTATCTGTAAATGTTCCAAGGCTGCCCATATCCGTGGGCACGACTAGTATACCAGTTTTTAACTCTACGCAGAGGTGTACACTTTCACTGTGAGTCATAACTTCTAAATGCATGGGTTCGCGACTCCCCAAAACACCAGAAATCATATAAAGCCACTTAAAGGTTCATCTAACAAGTTAGGGTCATTAGTTTCACTCGGCAGGCAGATGTAGGAACCCCCTTTTCAAATGGCACACTTCATTCTCGGCTATACTCATTGACTAGAGGTTGTCCTACACCCAACGTGGCAAGTCATTCTTACGCCATTTAAGGTAACCACTAACAAGCTAGAAAAGGTCCTTTAAGCAACTAAAGCCAGAGCCATATAGCCCTCACAGCTGTACTGTATGTTCCGGATGATCACATACAGATAAGTCCTTATGGAGAGAAATCAGAGCATCAAAATAACCCACATGCTCTAACCCCCTTTTCAACCGCAAATAAAATCATCATTAAAGGTTGATTGCTTAATCCATTAATCAAATTACAAGATCATTGTTCATGATTAAGCACTAGCAATAGCTACCCAAATGCATCCCCAAGGTTGACAAGAAATCAAGATAACAATAACTAAGTTATAATCTCTAAGGTTGTCAAGAAAGACACATGCATATGTATGATAACTTTAGTGAATAAGACAACAAGGATGGTCCCATGTTATACTTGCCTTGATCATAGCTTTCCTGATGATACTGCTGGTCTGGCTCAAAATAATACTCCTGATCGTCCAGAAACTGCTCACCGTCTATACTCGATCATCAAGCATCAACACACAGTCATTCGAGCAATCATACACGAAGCAAACAAAGAAATATAGTTAGAACAGTACACCAACAGTAGCAAAACAGTATAAAAAGTTTGTAAAACTCTTCTACACGTTACCACGATCACACAGACGTAAAGATCACAAAATTCGGAGTTAAAACGTGAAAGTTATGATTTTTCTAAGATTTCCTATAGATAAATAATTACTTAAATATAAACTCGAAAATTAAATTTTCCAAACCTACTGTACAACTATACTAACATGTAGAGCTCACAAATATGAACCTAACGCAACTTGAACGGGTCAAATCAGAGTTAAAACGAAGATTTTATGACCAAAACAAGTTTAGTAGCAAAACTGTAAATATCAGAAAACGTATTTTTGATTTACCGAGAAGAAAATATGTTTTCAAAACGAAGAAACGTAATTATTAAATGACGCTAAGGACTGCGGGTTCTATTAAAGAAAAACCCAAGGGCTCTTTAGCAATTCTACCCCATGAAGGGTATCAGTGACTCTTGGCCGTTGATCCAGAGATGAAGGGTCCAGATTAACAAGAGGGGGTTCTGGTGGCTTCTCTCGCCGGAAACAGACACCCGCGGCGGCGCCATGGCCGGCGGCTCGCCGGAGTAAGCAATCGAACGCTACAGGCCACTATTCAACACGAGACCGGTACCAATCGACAGCGGAGCAGGAGCTCAAAGCGATCTCACCTGACAAGAAGATGAATGCGAAGGCAGCTCGTGATGGTCGTGCGGCTCTAAAGGGCGGGCGGCCGAGCTCCTGCTCACGGTGGCAGCGCAATAAGCAATTAGCAACCAAATTGAGGGCACCCTTATATTCACAGGATCATGCTAAAGCTGGTAAAGTGGCTTACGGTGGCAGAGAGATGACGTATGCGTCGAATTGATTCTCACAGCGGCTTCTAGGGTTGCGGCGGCGGCAAGAGCTTGAACGGTGGTGGTGGCCTACGGTTTGATCTAAAAACGACAGGCGGCGGCTCGGCTCTAGCTTATATAGGGTTGGGACACCTCAATTTGGATCGAAATCCCGAGAAAATCGGTTTTGATTCGGTGGAGATTGAGTTCGTCTCCGGCTCGGCCACGGCACAGAGAAGAGAAACGCGACTGACATGTGGGGCCTGTTCGTCAGCGAATCCAGGAAGGGAGGGCGCGCGCTGTGGTTGACTGGGCCGGCCCACGCGGGCACGGGAAGAGCGGAGCAAGGCGGCTTCGGCTTTCGTCGGCCCATCAGCGCGGGGAGGAAAGGCAGGCCGGCTCGGGCGGGCCTCCAAGCCGCCGGCTACAGCAGGTAAGTTTTCCTTTTCTTTTTTTTTCTTTTATTTGCTTTCAAACCATTCCAAATCAAATAAAATAAAAACCACAACACACAATAAAATAAATGCAACAGCATGAATGCATCATCAAATATTCCATCTAAAATTTTAAATTTTAATTCCCCATTAATTATTATCTAAATTATTTAAACTCATATTAAATCTCTTTTAACTCTAATTTTTTTTTTCTTATTCTCAATTTTAAAATTTTTGGGTGTTACATCAGATTATAATACAAGTTTAAAGCCTGATTTTTTTTTGCAAGACCATAAATGATTGCCTTAAAAGTTATAACATAAGTTGATTCAAATCCTCTACAATCTCCTCCTGGACTTTTAGCAATTCCTCAATCCGCATTGACTTTCCTATGGCATCAAGAATCAGATTGTAAGTGAACTGAGCTGGGCCACATCCTAGTATTTTCATTTCTGCGAACAAACCCTCAGCGATATCAATCAGGTTTACATCCACAAAGCCACTGATAAGAGAATTATATGGGCCAGTTTTTAGTGAAACTCCAACAGCTACACAATCTTAAGTGATAATACTATTTACATCAGAAGTGCAGCAGCCAACAATCATGAATTCGTGGTAAAAGGCAGAAGGAAAAGATCTGACATGCAAATAATGACATTCATGTTCTGGAACAAATTCACAGCGGAGATGCAAGTACTCCTCTAAGATGGAACAATAAGATATTCAGCCGCACAGCATGAAGTGAGCATTTCTATCAAGATCTAGGTGCAACAACACTCTGCATATTGATATTTGATAAGCTATAGCTTGATGATCATGGCCTCATCAACAGGGATAATCAATTTGACAAAAACCTGCAGGCTAAAAGGTGACAGAAGAACATATGACCAGCTGAGGTACGGGCTCAGCTGAATGATATATGCAAGATAATGCTTTAGCAAGACCATTTCTTCCAACCATTATTCTGAAAGAGTGAATTAATAACAGCAAATGGATCAATCAATTAAATGAGTATAATAAACCATAAAAAAACATGGTGCACAATGGGAAAAATGTCTCAGAAAGACATCACGCAGTTATGTAGTAATGTAGTATGCAGTGTTTGGTCAGAACGGAGTACTGTGTGTCAACAAATAGAACTAGCAAAAGCAATTTTGTCAGCCTGATTCAGTAATTGAATCATAAGTAATCTTATCCACAAAATACATAACATGCCACGTTAATAGCAGCAGACACCACTATTATCGCAAAACCTGCAGCTGTACTGCAAGCCAATCTATTTCATGACAGACAGGTGAATTCGGTAGGTGTGACTGCTTTCAACATGACAGTGAAATGGAGCACATGGTAACATTATCTGTATATTACATAAATTTCTGCTAGTAAGAATGGAACAATAATGTAGAACAAGATATCGATCCTCAGATATGTTAAAAGTATTGGCTACTATCTACAGTTGATCATTTTCGCGCTATGGACAAAACTATACAGAAATAACTTCATACTATAACTAATTTCTCAGTCACAATTGATTTGGAAGTTGCATATAAGTGCTAGAATTAGGCTGGCACCCTCCAACAATCATCTGACCATAGGCAGCATATGCATTATCAGTACTGCCAGAAACACTGTAACCCCTGATAAGGGCATTATATGTGAAAACATTAGGTTTCCATCCTTTTATCAGTAGTTCTTCATACATTTGCGCAGCTTCAGCAGCTTTCCCTGCTTTCCCTAAGTGGAGAATTAGTGAATTGTATGTGTACAAGTTTGGGATAATTCCTTTCTTCTTCATCTCGTTGAAGAGACAGACTGCTTCATCTATTCTTTCAGATTTTCCAAGACCATCAATGAGCAAATTATAGATGATAAGATCAGGTTCAAGTCCTAATTCTAGTAGCTGTCTAAAGTAAGACAAACCATCATTTAATCTTCCAGCTGTGCAGAGGGTATCAATAAGAACTGTATAGGATCTTATATCTGGGTTTATTCCCTGCTCAACCATCTTTTCAAAAATCTGACAAACGTTTTCTGTGTTGCCAGCTATTCGATGTCCATTCAGTAGAATATTGTAGATGGTGCAATTAGGTTTGCATCCATACTCTAGCATCTCATTAAAAAGATTTTCAGCATCCACCATCTTTCCAGTTTTTAACAACCCATCGAGAAGAGGACCATATGTACATGGTGTTGGGGAGAAGCCTTCGCTCATCAGATTGTAGTACAAGTCTATAGCCTGTTCCAATCTTTTCGATTTTACGAGACCTGAAATGATAGTGTTATAAGTAACATAAGTTGATTCATATCCCTTACGATGCATCTCCGCTTGGACTTTTAACATTTCCTCAATCCGCATCGATTTCCCCATGGCATCAAGAATCAAATTGTAAGTGAACTCATCTGGGCCACATCCCAGTCTTTTCATTTCAGTGAACAAGTCTTCAGCGATATCAATCAGGTTTTCATCCACAAGGCCACGGATAAGAGAATTATATGAACCAGTTTTTAGTGAAACTCCAAGACCTTTAAACTTATTGAAGAGTTGATGCGCTTCAAGAGCTTTCTTGTGCTTGCAGAGGTGCCTAATCAATGGGCATAAAAAGAAATCATTCAGCAGAATTCCCCTAGATGCTATGTTTTCAGCAAACTCGATCGACTTTTCCACACCAGCCTTGTTCAGTATCCCTTCCATCAGTGAATGGAATGAAGACTTGTCCGTGTTACAATCAGCCTTCAAAATGTATTCCTTCACAGTATGCAGAGCTTCCTTCATCAACCCATTTTTCACAAAACTTGGGAGGATAGTACACAGTGTTGCGTAATCTGGAGCAAGAATCTTTTTCATTTGACAAAACATCCTGAATGCCTCTTCAAATCTTTCCTCTTTAATAAGGCCATACATGACAGTGTTATAAGATGAGAGGTCAGGTGTGCAACCTTTCTCAGTCATACTGTAAAGCATATCTATTGCACAGTTCACCTCCCCATTTTTGCTGAGACAATCAAGAACCGTGTTGTACGTAATTAAATTAGGTGGATGAATACTATGGGTCATTTCTTCGAGCAGATGCATTACCTCCTTAACTTTGCCTTCTCTTCCTAATCCTGACAAAAGTGTGTTGTATGTACCATTAGTGGGCTCAATTTTCATTTCTTTCAATTGATGGAAAAGTTGCCATGCTTCATTTCCCTTGCCTCCCTTGTAGAGCGTATCAATCAATGAATTCAACGCAAGAACATCAGGAACACATCCAGTTTCCACCATGTCAGAAAAAAATTTCATAGCTTCATCAGCCTTTGATGCCTTACTGCAACATTTGATCATCATTGTGTAGGTGATAGTGTCTGGAGAAACTCCCATCGCTTTTAATTCATAAAAGACCCTTTTTGCCATTCCAAGTCTGCCAGATCTAGCAAGACTAGACAAAACAGCATTAGCAGCAGCAACATCAGGAACGATCCCTTTGCTCTTCATGTGCTCATATCTTTGTATTGCTTTCAAAGATTGACCAGATTTTCCATAGTAATTAATGAAGAGGACATGTGTGTAGCCATTTGGACTAGGACCACAAGCATTCATATGGTTGAAGAGCTCTAGAGCACGGTCGAACATATCAGCTTTCAGAAAGCCAGATATTAAGGAGTTATATGAATACTGCTCAGGCGATATACTCTTTTCCTTCATGTCATCAAACACAGCCAAAGCTTCATCAAGCCTCCCAACTTGGCATAATGCATCCACAACTGCGGTATAAGAAACAATATTGTCGTTATACCCATCAGCTACCATGGCATTCCAAATTTCGACAACTGATTGTGAGTCACCACTGTCACCACACTTGTCTAAGAGAGTGATGTAAGTGACACGATCAGGTTTCTGATCACTCGCTTTCATCTTCCAAAACACATCCTTGGCGTCACTGAGCCGACCGGCATCACAGAGAACCTGTATAACCACAGTATGTGTGACGACATCTGGTTTGCACCCTGAATCCTCCATCTTCCCAAGAATCTGATATGCCTCGTCAAACCTCGCGGCCTGCCCAAGAACCCGAATGCAGATGGTGTAGCTATACACGTTTGGCTTGACGCCGCGGGCCTCCATCTCGGCCAGCAACCAGAGAACCGTGTCCACATCCCTCTTCTTCCCGAACGCCACCATCAGCACGGAGTAGGTCCTCACGCTCGGCGAGATGCCGTCCTCCACCATCGCCTTGTAAACCTCCATGGCCTCCGCGTCGAAGCCGGACTTGACGAGGAAATAAATCAAGCCATTGTAACTGTAGGCGTTGAGGGACATCCCCGCCTCCCTCATCACAGGCAGGGCCACGGGCGCGCTGCGGAGCCCGCCCTGGACGCCGACGCCGCTGAAGATGGTGGCGAAGGTGCCGACGTTGGTCTTGACGATCTGCTTCTGCATTAGGTCGAACACCTGCGCCATGTCCCCGACCCGGCCGTGGGCGCGCATCAGCTCCAGCATGTAGTTGCACGACTCCGTCGTGTGGACCGCCGTGGGCTGCCGCGCCGCGGCCGTGAAGAGCTCCAGAGCCTCGGCGGGGCCGGCCGCCGACCGGAGCATGTGGACGACGCTCTCCACGCCCGCGGCGGCCCGCCGTTCGTGAACCCGGGGCGGCGGCGCTGGCTGGGCCGACTGGCGGCAGCCGGCACGGCCGCCTCGCCGCCGCTTTGGCGGGGCTACCAGGAGCCCAGTGGACGGAGCCCCCGTGTTACCGGGCCTTGAGGTCCTCGACGGCGCCGGTCGCGAGGCGCCGGCGCCGCTTAGGACGCCTGAGCAGCAGAGGTCCATGGCCGCTCCACACGGCAGCAATGGCGAGCGGAGCAGCGATGAACTCAACTGGGAAACCCGGAATCGGTTAGCTGCTTGTGGCTTGGTCGTTAGACCACTGATCCCGCCGCGATGATGGCGGAGAAAATGCAGAGGGATACGGTTTCTCAACGCGGATAATGCAGATACTCTGGGTCCTGACTCCTGAGCCAGTGATCCCGGCACCTGTATCTTTTTCCACTATCATCTTTGGGGGTACGGATAGAAAAGGAAAACGGACGACTAATATAATATCTTTTTATATATACTCTCGCTCCTTTTTTTTTGGTATAGGGATAGAAGTGGAAAACGAACGAAATTTTTTGTTTTACACGTAAAAGAGTCTGAGTCATGTGAATTAGGATTCTTTGTGTGGTTTAATATTAAGGAAGGAAGGATTTGTTTTATTTTTATTCTTTTCTATTTGAATTAGGATTCATATTCAGGAAAGATTTGTCTTATGTTTATTTTTTTTTGATTTGAATTGGGATTTCTATTGAGGTTATTTAGAATAGATGTATCTATTTGAATTAGGGTTCCTGGCTATTCAGATTACCTTGAGAGTCTAGGTCATGTGAATTAGGATTCTTTTGTGGTTTAAGATTAAGGGAAGATTTATCTTATTTTTATTCTTTTCTATTTGATTTAAGATTTCTATTCAAGTTATTTATAATAGATATATCTATTTGGATCAGGATTCCTATTCAGGTTACCTTAAAACTTATATTGAAGTCATGCATATATGTCATATAAAATAGAAGAGATGTAGATAGAACAGAGATAGTTTTTAACTGGACCACACAAGATGTACGTCCTGTTGCAACGCACGTGCATATTTGCTAGTTATTCTAAATTATAAAAGGTTTTGTTTTTCTAAAACATTGCTTTTACTATATTAATGTAACAAAAAAGCCAAAACATATTATAATTTATAATGAAAGAAGTATATTTCTGGATACAGTTAGAAAACGCCGAGATCAAAAGAAAAAGGAAAACAAATCTATTTTACCTCTTTAAACTATCCTTAAAGTCTAGTTTTCATCTCTGAACTTCAAAAACGGGTAAACGACCTCCCATAACTTTTAAAACCATTCACTTTACCTCCCAGATTTAGTTATAGGTGATTTTCAAAGACGGTTTTATTTTTTCAATTTAAAAATAAATCCAGTAAATATCTAATGAGATTTTTAAACCACGAAAAATATCTCTAAGCGTCTAAAAATTATGAGAAAAATACTAAAGATGGATTAGAACACGAGAAACCCAAATAATGTATTTATATCTTGTGAAAATATCTCGTGTCCTAATCCATCATCAATATTTTTCTCAGAATTTTTAGAAGCTTAGAGCTATTTTTCGTTGTTTAAAACCTCATTAGGTATTTACTGGATTTATTTAAAAACTAAAAAGATGTAACCGCCTTTGAAAACCACCTATAACTGGGTCAGGAAGGTAAAATAAACGGTATTAAAAGTTGAGAGAGATGGTTTACCCGGTTTTAAAGTTTAGAAGAAAACTAGACTCAGAGGTTCCAGCTAAAAAAAAGACCTAGAGGATAGCTCAGACAGGTAAAATAGACTTTTTATTACAGAGTAAAATTAGAACATGCGAGCATTCGCGATCAAATAAATGTGGACAAAAAACCCAAAAAATTAAGTCATAATCACGTAAATTCACTGCACGCAACGTGCGTTGGATTCATCATGTCAGGGCTCCTCTATGAGCTCTTGCTTTGGTTGGATTCATCTTCGTGGCTTGTTCACAATGGAAGAAAGCGATCTCATAACGTTACGAGTGAGCTATCGCCGTTACGGCAACAGATACGCTGTGGTCTTTCCGCTTCGCGCGTATCCCCGCACCATGCCTCGCCTGCTCTGCCTCCTTGGTGCCTGCGAGAAAGGCGTCGAATCATGCGGGCGACAACGCCGGAGGCGAGGCGCTATGCGCGTTGGCCTTTTCCGACCCTATCTCCACTGCCTCCGCCTCCCTACATGTTCCGTACGCCCATACAACATCTTGGAAAAGATGGCAGATTCCCTCTTGTGCTGCGGCTGGGATAAACAAGAGGCCGGGCGTCGATCCCCTCCCACTCGTTCAGGTGAAGTGATCATCATAGCGAAGTGGTTTCAATTTGGTTTTTGTCCTCCCGTGCTTGGCCTGACGGCCTCCCTAGACCCTACGAATATGCATGCCATGTGTTTGACGAAATGGACATATGAGTGCTCATTTTTATTTCATATAAGTTTAGAGCTCCCTCAGCATATCCTGTCTCACGATTTTGCTTTCTCCTTGGACTGGAGACACCATCTTTGATAACCTCTTGCTTAATTTGATCGGCTGCTAATGACGGTTCGCTCCAGTGAGTCCACACTTCTGTCTTCTGTGCTTTGAGCCAAAATGCACATTCTTGCCACCTGTCACGCTACATGAGCAACCTGGCACCTCTTGTTCCCCATATTGAAATGATGGTAAAAGGCAATTATGCACCATAGCGAACTTTGTATGGTATAAACCTTCCTGATTTTGCCAAATTACTTGGATATATTATCATATCAATTCCCCTAATTCGCAGCACTAATCATGTGCACCGAGTTGTATTGCAAATTATTGAGATCTATGTAGCAAGGGTTAGCTTGTTTGAATAGACTTGTATTACGAATTATTGTGATGCATATAGTAAGTAGTTTTAGTGTTTACAGTATATACCAAAAGCACTTCTCTGGTCACTGTCTTGATGCATAGTTACTGTAACTGATTTACATTCAGCAAAAAGGTCATTACATAGACAAAATTCATCATATGGGCTTTTAACAAAATAAATAAAGTCCTCTCTGAGTAGCATGTATAAGCCTGATAACTGAACCGGTAGCAGTTAGTAAATGTCTGTGATGCTGTTAAATCTTTTGGTCTTCAGAATGGAGCAAATGCAGGTGTTGCCTCTAATGCATCTATTTCTCTCACGCATTGCAGGCTGGCCCCGAGGGGGCAGAGTAGTCAAGTTTGCTGAAAGTAGGCCTTCAAGAAGTTTTCAGAACAGCAGGGTTCTATACTGTATCATTTAGCTTCCCCCTATTAAGGATGACATGAGTTACAGAGACATTGCAGCAGTCTATTCTGCAGGTAAAGAGTACTCTATATGCAATTATTTCAATGCAAGCAGTTCCTCATTTTCTGTGTATATTTGCGACCTCTCCAACAGCTACCTGAGTCGGTTCACAAAAGCTAAGCAAGGATGGGACACCTAGGATACATCTTTTGTTGTTTGTATTTCCTCACTGTTATGATGTCATCTAAGGAAGAGGAACAAGGTAGCATCCTGCTCAACCACTTACCCTTGATCGTGGAAGCTCTTGCACAATCTAAAAACTATATTTCGCTTTGCATCAAAGCTAGTCTATAAGCTTTATATTTGGCTACATATATTGCTTGTCTCGTAACTGAATCTTTGCATTTACAATACTGTCGGTGTTCGAACCCGAGGGGGTCCTAGACCGACGAGTAAATGCTGCGTGTCCCTTTCCTGGATGGTGATGCAAGGAGAACACACGGGGGTTTATCCTGGTTCGGGCAAAGAAGGCCCTACGTCCAGCGGGGGGGGAGAGAGGTTTGTATTTCCTTGCACCGAGGCGCTTGTGTAGGGGTTACAAGCTTGCGAGAGAGGGCGTCGAGCTCAAGTCTCAAAAGGGGAAAAAAAGTACAAGATGATTGCTTGAGATGTTGATCTCGATCTTGTATGCAGTTCGTTGTTCGTCTGTTTTCTTCTGTGCCCCTTGTGGAGCCCCGGCCCCTCCCTTTATAGGGCGAGAGGTGGCCAGGACGATGGGGCCTTGAAACGATGTTTTGTCGATCCTTGTTTGAGAGGACTGTGGAGGTGTGCCCTAGGAATGGAAGACCATCCCTGGGCACGTGATGTCGTAGAGGATGAGGCGCTGAAATGACCCGGAGTGCCGCGCCATACCGTCCTTCCTTCCCTGTTGAGCCGTGCTGGGCGTCGAGGCCGGGTCGAGGCTGGGTCGAGGCCGAACGGATAAGTCTGAATCCCTGGTCCGCGGTGTACGGGCCTTGTCGTATCCTCCCTCGAGGGTAACTAGTGACGTACAGTGTGCGGTAAGGTGGGTACAGTGACGTTTTTCACCTCCCATCACGGGATGGGCGGTAAAACAGTGAAGACTGACACTGGCATTGTTCCCACGTCGACCACGCGCGCAGCCATGCCGGTAGGTGGTAGTAGGTGATTGCATTAAATGCTAAGGTTTTTGTCCTGGGGTAGGTAAAGAGAGGGGTCGAGCGCTTCGACCAAGGCTCACGCGAGTCGAAGTGCTCCCGGTGGGCGATCGAGCCTCGTTCGGGTCGGAGCGCGGTCGAGGCCTCCCGTCGAGGGGGCCTCGTACGAGTCGGAGACGGGATGAGGTCGAGGCATCCCGTCGAGCCGGCCTCATACGAGGCGGACCTGTCGCGTGTTTTTGAAGTGGGTTGCGCTTTGTCGTGGCTTTAGTCGTTTTAGTTTTTTATTAGCGATGGATGTGGGTACCCCATACTGTTGGTACCGACAGTAGCCCCCGAGCCTTTAGGTGAGTGTGCGATCACTCTCCTAGAGGCTTTTTTGCTGATGAACTGGAGTCGTGGCGTCGTGATTTTTAACGGTGGGGGCGCGCGAGCGCACCCGCCGGGTGTAGCCCCCGAGGCCTCGGTGGAGTGTTGAAGACTCCTCCGAGGTCTTTTATTCATTTTATTGGGGAATGATTCGTTGCGGTCGAGCCCCCGAGCCTCGCGCGCACAAGGTCGATCAGAGTCCCGGCCGTCTTTTGTTGTGCGACCCTCACGCTCTTCCTTCAGGAAGGAGGAGGAGGGGTGGGGAACGCCGTACTACCCCGTTTGGGCGAGTTCCGACGATCCCCGGCGAGCTGCTAGCGGGGGAATTCGAGTGAGAGTCCGTGCCCCAGTCGTTAGGGGTCGGCTTGTGGCCCGGAGGCGCTCTCAAAAATGTCAAGGAGTGGTCGTGTGGATGTCGGTTCCCTACGACAGGATCCGAGGGCTCGGTGCCTCCCCCGAGGGGATTCCTACGTCGACCTCTTCCTTTAGCCTCGAATACGTCTTGGGGTGCCTCGAGAGCGTGGCTCGAGCCCTGGCCATGTACGGGCGCACCCTTAGTCGTCCCTTGCTCCGTCGCTCGAGGGCGGCTGTCGAACCCAGGTCGAGGGCCAGCCTTCGCTCCCTCGAGACTTATGGTGGGTTCGGAGTTGCGGTCGAGCCCCCGAGCCTCGCGCGCACGAGGTCGATCGGAGTCCCGGCCGTCTTTTGTCGTGCGACCCTCACGCTCCTCCTTCAGGAAGGAGGAGGAGGGGTGGGGAACGCCGTACTACCCCCGTTTGGGCGAGTTCCGACGATCTCCGGTGAGCTGCTAACGGGTAAATTCGAGTGAGAGTCCGTGCTCCAGTCGTTAGGAGTCGGCTTGTGGCCCGGAGGCGCTCTCAAAAATGCCAAGGAGTGGTCGTGTGGATGTCGGTTCCCTGCGACAGGATCCGAGGGCTCGGTGCCTCCCCCGAGGGGATTCCTACGTCGACCTCTTCCTTTAGCCTCGAATACGTCTTGGGGTGCCTCGAGAGCGTGGCTCGAGCCCTGGCCATGTACGGGCGCACCCTTAGTCGTCCCTTGCTCCGTCGCTCGAGGGCGGCTGTCGAACCCAGGTCGAGGGCCAGCCTTCGCTCCCTCGAGACTTATACCGGGCTCGGAGCCCGTTTCCCAGGTATCTGGGAATATCCGTCCGCGGATCCTTCCCCCGCCCGTTAGCCGGGCACGTCTTTTTAGGAGGGGAGGCGAGATCGGCGCGGTAGTGGGCGACGTGGCGTACGGTTACGACGTGGGGGACGGCCACGTGCCCTGCTCCTGCGAGATTCAGGGGAACGATTAGGTAAGGGCATTAAATGCAAGAAACTGCTCCTACCTTTTCGCTCGCCCGTTGGGCTTCCATCGAGGTATAAGAGTCAGGCCCGGGGTTGGCTGGCGGGGTCGAGCCTTCCATCTGCTGACGATGAGGGCCTGTGAGCCAAATCTGGGCGCAGAGGCCCATGTAATAAGTTAGTGTTTAAAACTTTGGTCGTGGCGGCCTCGGAGGCCTTGAAACGCTCGAAACGTAAACTTGTACCGATTGTTGAGTTTTGTTTCGAGTTTTTCTTCCCTTTATTGCTTGAATCACGTTTTTGCACGATTTACTTAGCACGCCGTCGCACCTTTGAGCGTAAGGGAGTGAGTGGAGGTACCGTAGCCCCGGAGGCGTGAGTGATCTCGCGGCTCGACTGCCCTCGAACTCTAGGGTGCTCTTGCGGCCTTGCGGATCGTGTAAGAACTTGATTCGAAGCGACCGGGGATGTATTCTTTTTCAAAGTTACGAACCGTTACTAGGTCTACTTAGCGCGCGGTCGCACCCCTAGGCGTGAGGGGTGAGTGGAGGTACCGTAGCCTCGGAGGCGTAAGTGATCTCACGGCTCAACGGCCCTTTGAGCCTTAGGGTACTTCCGCGGCGTTGTCGACTTAGGTGACAGTTCGGTTTTTTGAAAAAGGATACGAATTTTTTCGGGGACAGGGGGTTCCCCCCTTGTAGCCCCCGAGGGGGGTTCGATTCTGGGGGAGCAGAGTCGATCCTTCCTTATTGTTTGTAAAACGAAAGTTTGAACATCGCTATATTCTTTATTGACGAAAAAGAAATTACGGAGCCTCGAGGCTGCTTAAGGGAAAAAGCGACGTAGCTGTTCAATGTTCCAAGCGTTGGTGAAGATTTCGCCCTTCTCGTTGGATAGCTTGTAGGTGCCCGGCTTTAGCACTTCCGCGACGATGTACGGTCCTTCCCACGGGGGCGGCTTGTGCCGTCCCTTGGTGTTCTGGCTTCTTGTCGTCCTTCTTGGCGCCTACGCCCTCAAAGTACCTGCGGAGCATGTGACAGTCTTCGAGGTTATGGTTAGTGGATCCCTTGTGGTAGGGACACGGCTATTTGAGCATTTTGTCGAAAATGCCCCCACCGGGGGGGGCCTCGAGGTTTCTTGCGCTCGACAGCAGCGGCAAGTTCGTCGGCCGGGGCCTCGAGCTTGTCCTGCTGGTTCTTCTTCTTCTTTCGGTTGTTCCTCTTGGAGCCCCGGCTGGAGCCCGCGGGATTATCGATCTTTTACTTCCCCTTGTCCGGGTCACCGCCAAAGATAGCGCCAACTGCCTCCTCGCCGGCGGCAAAGTTGGTGATGATGTCCATCAATCCGTTGGCAGTGAGCGGGGTGTTTCGGCCCAACTCCCGGACCAACTCTTTGCAGGTGGTTCCGGAGAGAAAGGCCATGATCACGTCGGAGTCGGTGACGTTGGGGAGCTCGGTGCGTTGCCTGGAGAAACGCCGGATGTAATCCCGGAGGGATTCACCTGGCTTTTGCTTGCAACTCCGGAGGTCCCATGAGTTGCCGGGGCGCATGTAGGTCCCCTTGAAGTTTCCCTCGAACACCCTCACGAGATCGTCCCAGTCGTGGATCTGCCGAGGCGGGAGATCCTCGAGCCAGTCTCGAGCGGTGTCGGAGAGGAACAGAGGGAGCTGTCGGATGATGACCCGGTCGTCGGTGGCCCCGCCCAGTTGACATGCCAAGCGGAAATCGGCGAGCCAAAGTTCGGGTTTGGTCTCGCCGTTGTACTTGGTGAGAGTCGTGGGAGGACGAAATCGAGCCGGGAGCATCATCTCGCGGATAGCCTTACTGAAGACCCGAGGGCCCGGAGGCTCGGGTGAAGGGCTACAATCTTTTGAGCTGTCGTAGCGCCCGCCCCTATGCACGTGGTAGCCTCGAGCCACACCGTCACCGTGCTTGCGCGTGCGGCGCTCGACGATGTTGCTACGGGTGTCTCGAGGTTCGCGGTCGTCGGCGATGGGCGCAGGGGCAGGAGCCGCCCGGTTCCGTCGGGTAGGTTCAGGATGAACCGAGGCCTCTCTCTCCTGTCGGGAGGGCTCGGCGAGCCGCACCGAGGCAGGCTCGCGTCGCCTCGAGGCAGAGCTCTCGGCCTGCTGCATAGCAGCGGTCTCGAGGAGTTCTCGGATTTCATCTCGAGCTCGACGGGCGTCGGGGTTTGATGGCTCGGGCATGTTGCGGAGGAGCATGGCGGCGGCGACGACGTTCTGGCTAGCTCGAGCGAAAACCGGGGGGTCGACCACCCGGTCCTCGTCGATGCGACGATTGACGTCGCGAGCTCTCTCGCGAGCTCTCCCGCCAAGTGCGTGTGCCGCACGCTCATGCTCGAGGGTTTGCTGGAGTAGATGCAGGTTTTGTCGTTCCTCGTCGAGCCTTTCCTGCAACTCGCGGATTTGCTCGAGCTGCATTCCTTGATCCGCAAGGAACTGAGCCTCGTCCCGCTCGGCAGGAAGCTCGACATGGAGCGGCGTGTGCCTTCGTCCGACTGTTCTTCCTGCGATTCCGACGTGCTTTCAACATCGACGTTGAAGCACTCGCGGGTCGGATCGTAGGTGTCATCAGCCGAATCGGAGTCAGGAGCGCCAAAATAGTAGTATGACGGGGGAATGTTCGGCCGTCGCGAATCGTTTCTGGGATTGCAACGTTGGGAAGTGGTCACACAGGGCTCTGCTTCTGGTGTCTCCGTAGAGTCCAGATAATCAGAAGCCATCGTGGACGCAACGAGGTCCAGAGTGGAGCGTAGAGGGTGTCCAGGGAGTTCCTCATAAACACTCATGCAAGTGCTTACGGAGGAAGCGTACACCTGGGCAGCCGAATCTAGCCCAAACGGGAACGGCGAAGGAGATGTGGCTGTCCACACCGGAGCGGGTGCTCCGGGTAGCGGTGTCTCACCGGGGAGAGAGGCGGGATTCTCCGTTGGCATGCTGTCCCCAGCCAAGCTTATCCTTCCCAGACCTTCCACGAGGAAATCTGGGCCGGCGCCTGGCTGGGGGGTGCCGGAACGGGGAATCCCATCACCCTCCGCGAGGTGGAGACGATGGTTGCGCCGGGCTCGCCGCCGTCGGGCGGCTCGCGCCTGCCTGGAGCGGCGGTACCGGCGGATTGCTCCCCCAGGCTGGGAGAGCTCGTATTCCTCGTTGGTAGGGTGCCTAGGCGGGAGTAGGACCATATCGTAGCCGTAGCCGAGCGACATGAACTCCAAACTCCCGAACCAGATCACCGTGGCCAACGGGATAGGGCGCTCGGGGTCAGCCATCCAGGAAAAAGGCGGGAAAGCGACGTTGGCACGCAGCGAGCCCCTACCTGGCGCGCCAACTGTCGGTGTTCGAACCCGAGGGGGTCCTAGACCAACGAGTAAATGATGCGTGTCCCTTTCCTGGATGGTGATGCAAGGAGAACACACGGGGGTTTATCCTGGTTCGGGCAAAGAAGGCCCTACGTCCAGCGGGGGGGAGAGAGGTTTGTATTTCCTTGCACCGAGGCGCTTGTGTAGGGGTTACAAGCTTGCGAGAGAGGGCGTCGAGCCCAAGTCTCAAAAGGGGAAAAAAAGTACAAGATGATTGCTTGAGATGTTGATCTCGATCTTGTATGCGGTTCGTTGTTCGTCTGTTTTCTTCTGTGCCCCTTGTGGAGCCCCGGCCCCTCTCTTTATAGGGCGAGAGGTGGCCAGGATGATGGGGCCTTGAAACGATGTTTTGTCGATCCTTGTTTGAGAGGACTGTGGAGGTGTGCCCTAGGAATGGAAGACCATCCCTGGGCACGTGATGTCGTAGAGGATGAGGCGCTGAAATGACCCGGAGTGCCGCGCCATACCGTCCTTCCTTCCCTGTTGAGCCGTGCTGGGCGTCGAGGCCGGGTCGAGGCTGGGTCGAGGCCGAACGGATAAGTCCGAATCCCTGGTCCGCGGTGTACGGGCCTTGTTGTATCCTCCCTCGAGGGTAACTAGTGACGTACAGTGTGCGGTAAGGTGGGTACAGTGACGTTTTTCACCTCCCATCACGGGATGGGCGGTAAAACAGTGAAGACTGACACTGGCATTGTTCCCACGTCGACCACGCGCGCAGCCATGCCGGTAGGTGGTAGTAGGTGATTGCATTAAATGCTAAGGTTTTTGTCCTGGGGTAGGTAAAGAGAGGGGTCGAGCGCCTCGACCAAGGCTCACGCGAGTCGGAGTGCTCCCGGTGGGCAATCGAGCCTCGTTCGGGTCGGAGCGCGGTCGAGGCCTCCCGTCGAGGGGGCCTCGTACGAGTCGGAGACGGGATGAGGTCGAGGCATCCCGTCGAGCCGGCCTCATACGAGGCGGACCTGTCGCGTGTTTTTGAAGTGGGTTGCGCTTTGTCGTGGCTTTAGTCGTTTTAGTTTTTTATTAGCGATGGATGTGGATACCCCGTACTGTTGGTACCGACAAATACCAAATCTTTGATTCTCATATTGCTATAAGATAACTAATAACATACAATCCTGCTTTGCTGTTTTTGAAAAATTGCACGGTCATTTTTAAGAGCAACGGACTTGATCCTATCTTCCCCACCTATCATACATAAGTGTCAAATCTTATTCAAAGCATAAAAAATACAGTAATGGACTACTAACTATATTTGCAAAGCATGAATCACATAAATCACCTGTCCCGCTCTACGGATGGCCTATTGACATGTTGCGCGTGGCAAAGCTGTGGGGTTTTCTCTAGTTTTATATTAAGTTCATTCACATCTACATTGTACAAGAGACATATATAATATAAGGAAACTTGTTCTACCTGACAGATGATTTTGTGTCAATGTTTTTCCCACTTGCATATCTTAATTCTTAACATGTTATGCATGTTTGAATCTTGGAAAATTATATGCCAGCCTATATTTAAAAGGAAAAATAGGTTTAAATATGACTTTACTGTTGTTTTACTTTAATTAGATAGTGATCTTGTTTCCAGCAACATGTTTTTTTTTCTGGTACTGAACTTTCACATATTTCGTTTCCCCTCATTTTGGTCCTCCAGATTTTATCCTCTGTAGTTTTTTTTTCTCTACTGCAGGAGTGCAAACTCGCTCATAACAGATTATGTACTTGTATTGTATTATTTCATTTGCTTGGATTGTGAATTTTCTTTTCTCTTTTTGGGTGTCAAAATGAAAATGAATATAGCTGGAATAGTTCCAAACTACTTTTATAATGCCTGCAACTGTTTTCCTTCTTTTTTGTCAATTCACCTGGAGATGTGCTTTGTGCTTCATAAAAGAGGTTGCACATATTCAAGTAAAATACCAAAAACAGTGCAGGCACAATACCTATCCTACTGTAAAAGAGCGAGTTTTTTTGAGGGAGCTCTCCCTGCGTGATAACCGTTCGATCTGGACTTCGTGCTATATGAGTCGTCCGTCATCCGTGATCTTACATCTTACATGTAAGACTCCTCCTAAACTAAGATTCCTCCTGGACTTTAAAAGTAGTAGACTTTAAAAGTTTGATTGTTTGGAGGAAAACGAGACTTCTATTTGGAGGCTACCTAACTCCTATTTTGAAACGGAGAAAACTATGCCCAGGTAATAGAAACGAAGTCACACACCGCCTGAGCAACGGAAACGAAGTTGGATGCACGGCGACGGACTCGGCCACTCGGGTGTTGGCCATGTGTCTCCTCCGTCAGCACATTAGACAACGAGCAGTACACGGCGCATAACTATGGAAGAGTCCAAGTTAGCTCCGCTTGCAGCTGAATTAACAGCGCTGCTCCAGCCTACTCGGCCGCACTTTAACAGCGTGAGGAAGATGCCGACTACCGAGCCTCTCTTCCAATGGTGCTCCAGATCCAGAAATATCGGATTAACCTTCTTTGGATTCGTTAATGGGCCGGTCACATTAGGTAGCCCAATAGAGCACTGCTCCTTCTATGCCTTGCATTACTTATAGTACCATATTATGAATAAATAGCAGCTACAACGTGAAGGTGAAAATAAAACCAAGGCACGCAAAACAACACAATTCACACGTGAGGGACAGACAATCCCTAAATCAAAATAATATAAAACAAAAATCTAAACATGTTTGTAAGAAATAATGGAAAAAAAGATCATGCAAAAAGGAAAAACATATAAGGTTACGTTGTTTATGAGGACAAAAAGTAAAAAAAAATAAAGTTATGTTTAGATGGACCTGCTAAATAAATTAATGCTACATCATATAAGTCATAATTATTTTGCATCTAAAGATGCTTGTTTATTTATATTTGTTCATTTAATAAAGGCATAATATCTCACATTGTTTGTACGTGCCTACAGTTGGGTAGTCAAATATGAAAAGGATAACTGCTGAAAAAATATAAGGCCTTGTTTAGATTTCAGAATTCACCCCCAAATTCCACTATGCAAAAAGAAGATTCCCCATCACATCAAAATGTCGGCACATATATGGAGTACTAAATGTAGATGAAATCAAAAACTAATTGCACAGTTTTGTTGTACTTTGCGAGACGAACATTTTGAGTCTAATTAATCAAAATTTGGACAATTATTACCACTAAAAAACAAAAGTGCTACAGTGCTCGGGGGTGGCACTGTGCAAATTCGGCCACCCCCGAGTTGGGGATCTAAACAAGGCCTAAGTAGTAAGCTCACTCCAAGATAAGTGCTCTCTTCTCCACATCCTCCGGTAGCACAACTGAGACTACGACGGGTCCTCTCCCATACAAGGATGGAGGTTCTCCACCCATACGAGGATGGATTAAACGAACTATGGATATAGGATAAGATAGGGGCAACACGAGCCGTTTAAAAAAGTGTCAAGTCAAACTGCAGCGCTAAGGCATCTAACGAACAAACGATTTGAACCTTGTTCTACACGACCCGATCAAATTGATCAAGCACTTGCCATCTACCTTTATTGTATATCAAAAAATCAATTAACATTTCCATTGCATTTCAAATAGTTCTTAGAAACACGTGCGTGCCGCACGTGCATATTTGCTAGTATAAGAAATGTGCTAGCAGAACATCAGCAATCAATAGTAGGAAAAAACAAAGATGACTGGAGAAATTTTAGTCAATAGCAGTACATAAGCGTATATTATTTGAGAAAAGTACTTAAGCATACACATAAACAGCCACACAATGAAGGCTAGAAATTATACTTCAATAGCTCTCATTCTGCTTAATGTTTCCACCTGTTGGGCAATTCCGTTACATAGAGCGTCATCCTAGCACATGCTACACGATTCATCAGCTAAAAGGAGCTTTTGCACTATAGATTCCATCGTTGGCCTTTTGCTTCTGTCTTCATCCACGCATGAGACAGCCAATTTGATTAGTGTTCTTACCTGCATGTAGTTGAATTGGCCACTCAGCCTGCAATCCACAACCTCGGCAATTGAAGAGGGTTCCTCTTTATCCAACATAAGAGCTAGCATGGCTACATACTTCCTAAGCACCTTATGCACCTCCTCATTAGCACCTAGAGCCATGTCGAGAACTCGTCTTCCCAAGACTAGCTCAAGAAGCACAACCCCATAGCTATACACGTCAACCTTGGCCGTGATCTGGAGGCTGCTGATCCACTCTGGAGCTATGTAACCTATGGTTCCTCGAACTCTTGACACATTCTGGTTAGAGGAACCTCTGTTCAGCAGCTTCGCCAACCCAAAGTCAGCAATCTTAGGTTCTAGATTCCGATCCAACAGTATGTTCTCTGGCTTCACATCACAGTGTATTACCCACTCAAGACATTCATGGTGAAGATAAGCCAAACCCTTTGCCACGCCTAACGCAATATTAAACCTCTGCCTCCACTCTAGCAGAATGTGGTCTTTGAATAGGACATTAGCTAATGATCCATTCTCAATATACTCGGTGACCAACATCCTGTGTGAGCTTTCAGAGCAAACCCCCCATATCCTTACTAGATTCATATGATTAATCCTCCCAATTATGCGCAGTTCTGCTTGAAACTCCTCCTCGCATTGCCTTACGTTTTCCAGCATCTTAACAGCAACTGCTCGATTGTCATCCAAGACTCCCTTGTAGACAATCCCTGAGCCTCCTTTTCCAAGCTCATCTTTGAACTTTCTTGTTGCTTTAACCAACTCTTTATAACTGTATCTTCTGAAATTACTGGTCAAGGCCTTGTAGCCTTCCTCAACTGCTTGTATTTCGGACGCTCCTAACTCCCATCTCAAAACAAAGCACCATGCAGATGCAATGAAGAAGGCTTCAAGAACAAAAATTGAACCTGCAAACCCATAGAAGTAAAACCATTTTGTTTCCCCCTGGCTGGACTTGTGAATCTCCGGAAATAGTTCCATCGTTGATGTGCTCATCTGGCCACAGTCAGGATGTTGCTTTCTTGGTGAAATAAGCACATTGGTTTGGGGAACTGAAATACCTGAAATATTCACACCCGCTGGTAGCTTGAGATACATCATGGGTGTCGATATTGTAGGTGCCGTGTATGCCTTCCCATTATAAAGGAAAGCCTTTGGATAGCATGTCCCTGTTCCTTGCTGGTACTGAAAGCCTTTGCAGGTGCAGTCCTTCCTACATATGTTCTTGCAAGCCTGCAAGGATACATGCTCAACATGCTGCTGATCGGATCCCCAAAAGTCGGTGCCTGGAAGTCGCAAGAACTTGACAGGTTGCGCTTTCTTAGCAGTACAGACAATGTCTACTACAGGTCTACAGCCTTGGCTCCAATTACCAGGTTGGCTCATCACGTAACCTGGTGGGCAAGAGCATGTAGGTGTAGGAAAGTAGTGGCAGATCCCATTCGGACCACACAAGCCATGAATATTGCAAGGCTGAGACACTGCAATCCAGGAAACCGACCATCTGCCATCTGAATCATTCAAGCTGTATTGTCGGAGATTACCATCGGGGTCCAGAGTAAGCCTTCTTTTGATCCCAACACCTTCATCAGAGGCAACAAGTGGCTGCTGGTTGGCAAAATCACTTGAAAAAAATCTGCCAGTATCATCTATAAACGCAAGCCTTGTACTGTTATACCGATTCCTGTCATTCTGATACTCTCCGTTGTCAGGGTTTGGCCAATATATTTCATGGACACCGGCATCATCATAAATGAGGGACAATATCGATGAATCTGTGAAATGGAATGTGTAGGGACCTGGAACATGCAGATGAGTGGTGGAAACCAGCGTCGTAGTTGAAGTGATGTGTTGGGTCGGCAGGAGGGTGTCTGTTGGCGAATCGAAGCTCTGCCACACAAACATGCCGCTGGAGTTCACCATGACTAGGTTTCCAGTTTCCAGGAGCTTGGCGTACTGCACGCCTGCCAGGTCTCCTTCTGCTTGCCACACCACTGCGCCGTCGTAGTCTGTGAGAACCATGGCACCGTCCTTCCGCAGGGTGACCACCGACCCCCTGGCATGCACGGGGCGGCCACGGTTTGCGGTCCAGACGACCGTCTTGTTCGCCGAGTTGGCGTACCATATCGAGAAGGTGAAGGCGCTGTCATAGATGCTGTGGAAGCCGCAGACAAAAGTGCCTTCAGGCGATTGCAGAACGTTGGTCTGGTGCTCCTCGACAGAGAGCAAGGATCCCAGCAGTAGAGTGTCGCGAGGCGCGGCACTCGAGTGGAGGGGAAGCAGTGATAGTAATAGCTGGATCATGAAGAAGGTTGCCATGGCTGAAGTCTGAACAGATGGTTGGCCTGATGAGGGGACTGCTTCTCGAGGTCTTATGAGATCAAGTTGCACTTCTCCATTCTCCTCTATGGGTGTGTCCTTAGGCATGAAGGACACGTCTGTATAACATATTTGACCAAGGACTCTTCGTTCTACTCTATGGTTGTGTCCTTATGTGACCAAGGACACTAATCTATTCAGGATCACTGCATATCCCGTTACTCCTCATATGTTTAACATGGTTTTTTTCGAGATCGTGCCATGGCACGTTTTTCATTAAGCAGAAATAGAGTTTGTTACAACCTAAGCTGGCCACGGTAATCCACCGATTACCAAGACCAGCGACCGAAGAACAGACGTGATTGTGACTTACACAGTAGCAATTTGCGACAAGCTAAGCACAACATGGTTAGGTGGAGTCTGGAGTCAATGATGCACTGCCTTTCTGCTAATATCTGATTTATGCATTATTTGGTCTCTTGAGCATCATATCGCTGCTTAATTTGTCTATCAGTTGTTAATTAAAACTGTACTACTTTAAAGTTCAAACAGGAGGCAGGTTTTGAAAGGAGAAATTTCCAGGGCTTAGCTGCTGTTCCTGGTCAAATCCGGACAGCTACAAGTTCAACAATAAACACTACGTGTTGACTTGTCTACTTCTGTACAGGCTGGATTCCACGAAGAGTGATGCTGTTTGAATGGATCAGACGATGAGACGAAGATCAAGTGCTGTCTTCTCTTCTCTTCTTTTGCACCTGTGAACCTACGGGGACTCTGATATAGAGATTCATGCGAGTTTTCAGGACCTATTAATTTCAATGTGGAGTCGTAATCTGGGGACATTAAGAGATGACTGGTTTTTTTCCTTGTTTTTTTTTTCTTATTAAACAGAGTTCGTGGGAACATTGTCTTGGATTGAAAATTTTTTGTTCCTAGCATTCACATTGTTGAATGGATCTTTTGCTGAATGTGCTCTGATTAGAGCTGTTAGTTTTTTTTTCCTTTACTTTCATTCCACTATTGTCTGTTGTGTTGAATCTGTATCATGTTTACTGTTGTTCCAATCATTGCTGCTTCAAACAAGGTACCTCATTGTCCGGCCAGTCTTGTCCAAGTTTGATTTATGACATAGAATCTTAGGGTGTTTGGATAGGATTATAGGGTCTAGAGATTTCTTCTATCCGGATTCTTAAAATCCCTACTGATCCTTCAGTAGGTTTTAGTTTTCGTTGATCCTTGCTCTTTTAGGTTTGGTTTTTGGCATCATTGACGAGGTGGTGTGGACGATGACGCACTGGAATAAGGTCTCTCCGGCCTTTCCCTACCTCGTCGTCGTTCGATCTGGTGTTGGTGAAGGACCAGTGAGAGTTTGGTCTGTCAGATCTGTCGGTTCTCTTCAGATCTTGGTGGCAGTTCATAAGTTTATCAAGGAAAGTAGTCAGATGGTTTTCTTTACGTCAATTTTGACCTCTTCTTTCAGTTTATTCTATTGCAAGGTCTGGCATCTCCAATATTCTGACCTGATGGCGAAGGATTGTAAGCCTGTGTGTTTTGGAGGGTTCCTCCAGCCGATGTTCTTTCAGTGGGTTCTAGATCTCGTTGTCAGCGGCGAGTGGATTTTGCGGTCTCCAAAGCCTTGTATGGCGAGGGTGTTTGCATGTGTCCCTTTCGTTTGCTATCTTTTCAGTGCGTTCTTCAATCTTCAACGGGCAATATACGATCAAAGGAAAAAGATGATCGTTTTGATCTTCAATGTACTCCTATTTTTTAGGTCATTTTGTGTCATATATATATATATATATATATATATATATATATATATATATATATATATATATATATATATATATATATATATATATATATATATATATATATATATATATATATATATATATATAGTATACTCTATAGCTAGCTACAAAATAAGTTATTCTGTAGCCACCTCCATTTACGATAATTTTATATACTAATTTACGATAATGTCAATACGTATTTACGATAGTTGGGTTACTATAACACATGTGGATATTTACCGTAACTTTGTAGTAAACCACTTAGTAAGGAGTTACTATAATCTCGTAAATTAATATAGTAATTATCGTAACTCAAAGTGGCTACATAATAAGTTATTCTATAGCCAGCTGTAGAGTAGTAGTTATATATATATATATATATATATATATATATATATATATATATATATATATATATATATATATATATATATATATATATATATATATATATATATATATATTACAAAATAAGTTATATATTACAGAATAAGTTATTTTGTAATATATATATATATATTACAAAATAACTTATTCTGTAGCCACTTTGAGTTACGATAATTGCTATGCTAATTTACGAGATTATAGTAACTCCTTACTATGTGATTTACTATAATATTATGGTAAATATCCCCATGTGTTATAGTAATTCAACTATCGTAAATATATACTGACATTGTCGTAAATTAGTATATAAAATTATCGTAAATAGAGGTGGCTACAAAATAACTTATTTTGTAGCTAGTTATAGAGTATACTATACTCTAGTTGAATTACTATAACACATGGGAATATTTACGATAATTTTATATACTAATTTACGACAATGTCAGTATATATTTACGATAGTTGAATTACTATAACACATGGAGATATTTATCATAATGTTATAGTAAATCACATAGTAAGGAGTTACTATAATCTCGTAAATTAGCATAGCAATTATCGTAACTCAAAGTGGCTACAGAATAAGTTATTTTGTAGCTAGTTGTAGGGTAATATATATATATATATATATATATATATATATATATATATATATATATATAGACACACACACTCTTGAGTGTCTTTCTCAAAAAATTTTGTTTGAATGGCTAGACTTGATGTCTTGATGACTTGGAATGGGAGTGCCTATGGACACTGTCTAAATTGTTTGAATAGCTAGACTTATGACTTGAATCAAAGTGCGACAAGACTTGATGTGATGCAATGCAATGTCACACTCCTATCCTAAGACATCAAGTATAACTATTCAAATAATTTAGACGGTGTCCATAGGACACTCCCGTCCCAAGTCATCGAGACATCAAGTCTATTCAAACAATTTAGATAGTGTTTGGATCTAGAGGGATTTTAAGGCAACATTAGGGCTTTTAAGAATCCGGATGCTAAGACATACTACGCATGTTTATTTTGTGCGTCGTGTGGGTAGGACATTTGTTTTGCAGGATTATGTGCTACGAGAGTGGGGGAGGGTCACGGAAGGTCCGAATAATTCGTAATTTCGTAGCAATGTATTAGTTCCCTATCGTCATGTGTCCATACCGACTAGTTGTTTCATGCGTGTGGCACAAAGGCAACTAAACTAGAAGCATAAAACAGATAGTGTATGAAAAAGCAACAATATATCAGCAATGGAGCTTCACTCAAGCAAAAAATAACATTGCAGGAACATACTGCCCCATAGGTATTTATCTTAGTCATTTTCAGGTTCTGCCATCCCTACGCCTTCCCCATCGACAGCTAATGTTTGACAGAAAAATGGAAAATATACATGCCAAAATTTGTAGAGCATCTCGATCACTGCCTATAAATCGGCTTCACATATCATCGCCCAACTATTCCATCGCAGGGAAGGCACTATATATGTACACGTACACACCAGCTCAAGTTCAGCAATCCAGATTCCAGAGCGTAGACGTTCCTTAGTCCTGAGAAATGATAATAATACAATGAGGACGTCCGTCCCATGACTCTCGTCCGGACGTGCTCTCGCAGAAAAGAAAAAAAAAAGAAAAAAACCATCCACTCGTTCCACTCTTCGCGGCGCCTCCATCCAAAGCATCCCCCACGACGCCTCTGCCCGCCGCCGGTCGCTGCGCCTGCCGCCGACCCCTTCTTCCTGTACCCCGCCCGGTTAGAGTTCTTCACCGGCCCCTTCTTCCCGTCCCCCGCCCGGTCAAAGCTCCCCGCCGACCCCTTCTTCCCATCCCCCGCCCGGTCAAAGCTCCTCGCCGACCCCTTCTTCCCGCCCCCGCCTGGCCAGAGCTCACAGGCAGCCGCCTACGCCAGCGGCCGGCCCCTTCCTCCCAGCCCTCGCCCGACCAGAGCCCGTCAGCGGCCTACGCCATCGCTGGCCTGTACCTGCCTTCCCCTCCGCCCGCTTGTGACAGCGACAACCTGCATCCCGACCAAAGCTCGTCGGCGGCCTGTCCTCACCACCCCCTCCGCTTGCCTCCAAAAGGGGCCGCGACGGCGCTGCCCTCCACGTGCCCATCCTCTGCTTGCGCTGCGTCGTACGGAAGAGGGCAAAAAACGCATATGTTGCAAAAGTAGATCGGGATGTTGCATATGTTGCAATGGTTGTACACATCTGTTTCTAATGTTTCATTTGTTTTTTCAGACGTATATTGAAAGTGTGTTTATTTGGATGTTGCATATGTATTAAATATATGTAGTGTTTTATTTGGATGTTGCGTATGTTTTATAATGGTTTTGAGGTGTTTTGCAGGTGTTTCACATGCATGTTTCAAGTGTTTCATCTATTTTGAGATGTATATTGCAAATGTTGCATCTGGATATTTCAAAAGTAGATCATGTGTTACATCTCACTCCCTCATCGCCTTCGACTGCTTCGCCTCGTGTCTCCACCTTCTTTTAGCGTCGGTTGGGCATCCGAATTAGAGGCGTAGGCGAGCGCCGCCCCCTCCCTTTCTTCTCGATGCTTGCGGCGCGTTGTGGGATGGCGATGCGACGGGGGACAGGCCACCACGAGTACAGGCAAGGTGCGCTCCTTCTGTTCTGTTACGTGAGGGAGGGATAGGTGCGCTCGTTTCTTCTGTTATGCGCTGAGATTAAACGACTCCTATTCCTCGAATCAGATGGCCCCAAATTGCGTCCAGACACATCCTCGGGCCAGACGTCCAGCCACTAGTCGTCCCGCCTGAGAAAGGACAACACATGCGTTGTAAGACTACCCGCACTCATGGACCTCTATATTCATCCTCTATATGTCCTAGTCAGCAAGATTCTCTCCTCTATACTCAATTTTCCCGCACCCATCCATCCTCTATATCATCCTCTATCCACTGTAGGATCCACTTGTCACTTTATCTAAATATATCCATGTGTGATCTAGTTTTGAAGGATTTATTGAGACGAATTTAATGGTGAAATCAAAATTTAATTTGGATTTTTGGGTTGTGAGTTATAGCATTTTTTTTCCTTTGTTTAGCTAGTGAGGCCGTCACTATAGAGTATAGAGTAAGCACAGTACCACTCTAAATGTATAGTGAGAGAAAGGATAGAGTATCGTTTTAGAGTACCCAGTGCAGCAGTTTTTACTCTATATTCATACTCTAAAGCTTTAGAGTGTCGTTTTAGAGTATCCACTGCGGGTAGTCTAACGACGTTGGTAGTGGTAGGAGGGGAGGGTTCAGAACTTGAGTGGCGGAGGAAAGATGGCACGGTGGCTGAGCAACGCCGTGAGCGATCTGAGCCACGGCCATCCAGCAATTTGACATTCATCTAGCTGGAGCGCAAGGAGAAACCATTGCATGCCGGCGTCGAAGACGAGGACCTGCTTCACGTGCTTCTCCAGCTGCAGGAAAATCCTCGCCGCCATCACTAGCGATTGGTCATCAAGGAATCTCTAACGTTACATTATTACATACACCTGTTCCTGTTCTGTTAATTCCCTGCAAATTCATGGATGATTCGGTCTTCATAAACACCTTCGTGTTGGGCTGGTGGGTAGCAACCCAACCCAAGGTGGACATGGGAGAGAAGCTAGGGATCACTGTGGCGGAGATCCAGCCTCTGTATGCTTCCATTGTATCAAGAGAACAATATAATATGGTTACTTACAACAACCTCTTGCCTCTGTTACCGTAGTAGTACTTGATTACCTTTGGTACTTCTATAGTTCCACCAAACCAATGCTCCATATAATACCTACCTACATCATCTATAATCTCCTTGCAAACGCACTGGGTATCATGACCTGAATACACAATGGAAGGAAAAGAAAATCAGAGGGAGGGACTGAATTGAAAGAAAACTAACTGTAATCCAACATGACACTCCACAACAGAACACTTGCGAAGAATCGGCAATCAAGACAATGCAAGACAATGTGTTGGCAGGAAAAAAAATCGCATAAATGTGCAGGGATATATAAAAAAAAACTAGACCAACCTAGGAGGAACTAGGTGGTGTTTTATTTAAGAAAATAGGGACGAAATTTGGGTCAACAAGGACTGAAAGGTGGTCTGGGCATACATCCATACCTTTGACCAACTGAGCTAGCTCAGTTTCCTATGTGCAGAGAGAGAAAGAATTAGCCAACAATCATTCTTCGTGCTGCTATATTTCACACTGCAAAAGTGCAAATTATCATTGGTTTTGAGCCTGTGAGAGATGTTTCCATCCAATTGGACACGCCGCAAGCCAATTATTTCTTCGGCTTATATATATATGGTACCAAGTTGCTAACTGCACCCCCACTTGACAACAGCAGATCAAGGTGTGAGTTTGAATAAGAATAGATGGAACATTCTGCTAAAAAAGGGATAGATGGAATAGGCAACAGTTCTTCAGATTCATAAGAATAGTTAGAACTTCCTCAACGTATAGGTCTGTGGGTATAAGGATTCATATTCTGGTTTGTAGTGTTGCTTTTAAATTGGCTTTTCAAGTGTGGCGCTTTTATTGAGCTTTCTTTCACACTTCCTGTATAATTAATTTGTAATTTGTATTTGCTATACTATGCCATGCATAGTTATAAATGGTGTGGTCAGAGATTAATCCATTTGATTTTAAGAAGCTAATGCATCATGGAGTTACTTCAATAATTGATGGGAATTTAATTAGTGACAAACAATGCATTGAATTTAATGACAACAGGTCCTAGAAATAAAATTCTGACTTAGATAAGCAAATCTAGAGACGCTTAGTCAGGACGATAATTCTTAATTGGACCCTAGCAAGAAAATCTACAGATGTTTAGTCCTGGCGACTAGCAATTACTATTTCTTAGTTCTTTATACCTAGCAAGTAAATCAATAAATGTTTTTCTTCATATATGCACCCACAGAAAATGCTGGCCCTCACGTGAAACTAGACAATACCATTTCCCAACTGGTGGATGGTATGCTCCAGCCTTTTTTCATTTTCTAGCCAATCTGTGAATGCAAAAACATACACACTTGAGTACTTGACAGGTTCCCAGCTAGAACGGTAAAGTTGAGTAAAGCAGTTCTGGCCTTCTAACCCAGTAATGTATTCATGTAACCTTGCTTATGAATGATACATCCAAGTTAGCATTCCTTCCCTTTTCTGTGCCAGTTTAAGAAAAGTGTGCCCACTACTACTACAATGAAGAAATCATTATCAGAAAAATATGGCATGAAACATGAACTAAATTGTATCTTGCTAAGGGCATCAGCATGTCATACATTTGGGTGTAAGGAATCATACAACAAGAAAAATGTCCGAAGTACTTAGGTAGGCAACACACTAAGATTCAGAAATTGCAAGATGCAATTTTCTACAACCAATATAAGTTTAAATCTGAAAAAAAAAATCAGTGGCTACTGCAACTGAGATGTTTTCATTTGGTCATTTCGAGTGTTTATTGGTCAAATGATTTTCAGAAAATGCCCAATATCCTGACATCTAGTTTTTACTTTAGAATAAGACCCAATAAGACAAATAATGTAAAGCAGAAATATCAAGCCAAACATGTGCAATCGTACCATTGTCTGCTATTTGTGCCTCTCAAACATCTGCCTTGATGCTTGAAGGAACGAAACAATAAGCATGTTCAAACATGATATACGTCTCCTTTTTCCTCATAAGAAGCCGATAGAGCATGTGTATGCGTGTTCGGTAAAGGAACTGTGAACCTTGCATTTTCCTTTAAAATGGTTCAGGCTTTCAGCGCATAACAAAATTTTGCTTCATATTGAGATTGAATGGTGTTCAAGTGCAAGATAAAGGCAACAATTACATGTGATGTTCTTACACTTGTCTAACACACCTTGTTAGCTTGCTCCACTGATTCGATCAAGCTAGAACCAGGAAGTTTTCTCGACCCATTTTCTTTTGCTCTATTCCTTATATTAGCTGATTTATTCCATTGTCCTTTCTGAGCAAATACCTCTGAAATCAAAGCATAAGTACCTGGATTCTGTTGTCCAAGCTCAAGGAGCTCATTGCTAATAACCTGCCCAAGCATTGTATTTCCATAAGTTCTGCATGCAGAAAGTAAAGCACAAAGTACACTAGATTTGTCATTTAAGGTAGATAACTTTATGAGCTTGTATCCTTCTTCAAGATGCCCTGCTCGACTCAATAAATCAACAATGCAACCATAATGCTCTTCCTGTGGAAGAACTGAATATATTGAGGTCATTGACTGAAAAATATGCAAACCCTCCTTAATTAGACCAGCATGACTGCATGCAGAAAGCACTGAAGAAAATGTTAACCCATCAGGATTAATGTTTCCTTCTTCCATCAGCTTAAACATTTCAAGTACCTTAGTATAAAATCCATGCATCCCATAAGCGCTGATCATAGAATTCCATGAATCTAGATCTCTGTGTTCCAAACTTAAGAACAAACCTACTGATAAATCCAACCTTCCACATTTGGCATATGCAGTTATCAAAGAATTTATGGTCTTTGTATCTTTCTCCAACAAGGCACGGTAGACAAAACAATGAATTTGCTTTACATCTTTCAAATATCCAAGCTCGGAAACAGCCTGAATTGCAGTCATAACAGAGATAGAATCAGGCTTATTGCCATGTTGCTGCATTAATAATTGAAATAATTCAACTGTTTCACCTCCATGTCCACAGAATAAGCATCCCATCATCATGGCGGTCCATGAAATTAAAATTTTCTTTTCCAATGAAGCAAATACAATCCTTGCTGATGTAATCTTTCCACAACCAGAATACATACGTATAATTTGATTTGCAATGTCGACATTGGCACAAAAACCATGTCTAATTGAAAGCCCATGAATCCACCTCCCTCTAACAAAATCCTTGTGATCAGCGATAGCTACAAGCAGACTAAGAATGGTCACAAAATTTGGTGCAACACATTCTACCACCATTTCTTTGAGCAACGCAATAGCTTCGTTGGTCATGCCATTTTGGAGATAACCATAGATCATGGTGTTATAGGAGACTACATCTTTAACCACCAATTGATCAAAGAGATGCTTGGATCTCATAATTCTAGTGCATTTCAAGTATACCTCGATAAGAGCTGTGGCCAAAACTACATCTAGAGGAATACATCTTCTAATTAGGTAGGCATGAACACTAGCAGCATAGCCAGAATTGCATAGCTCAGCACAAGCAGATATTAAATTTGCATAGGTTACAGAATCTGGAACTACCTTATGCTCATGTAGCATGACAGAAAAATGGTGGATTGCATTTCCACTCTGTCCGGTTCGAACAAGACCAGCAAGCATTGCATTCCAGGAAGCCACAGATTGCACTGAATTCTTCAAGGCAGCAGATGCTAATTGGTAAGCTCCACATTGCATGTACAAGTGAACAAGGCTGGTCCCTAGAATTTCATCTGAGACACCAATACCTCTCCTTATTGAATAGCAATGTACCGATTTCCCTTCTCTGATTGCTCCCAGATTACCAGCAACTTGCAGTAAGCTAACCAGAGTCACACGGTTTACTTCCAAGTTGCTCCGCGACATGTCACTGGCAATGTCAAATACATTCCATGAAGTAGAATCCATATTTTCAGAATAACCAGTGATCATCGAGGTGTAAGAAACGATGTCCTTGTTGAGAATCTCTTCAAACGCCTTCTGTGAATCATCCATTCTGGCAAGCTTAGAGTATAACCCAACAAGGGAAGAACCAACGAATTTATCCCTACTGAGGCCAAGCTTCAGTGAGTCTGAATGCATTCCTTTGCCCACTAACAAATTTTGGAGCTCAGTGCAGCTCTTCAAGCCAAAAGTAACAGTTTTCTCATCCAAGCCAATCTGACGCAACTTCAATCCTCTGTACAAAAGAATAGCTTCCTCAGGATAACCAGCTCTAAAAATGTCAACCATGACTGAATTCCACTGGGCAAGATCATCATTTAAGAAGCCTTGGAAACAAAGTCTTGTCTTGCACAGGACACCTAAACTAGCATAACAAATCAGAACTTCAGAGCCAAGAATAACATCCCTGCCAAGTCCAAGTGTCAGAACGCGAGCATGGAGCTTCTTCAGAGACCTCACATCTGTGCAATTTTGGAACAGTAAAGCAAACTTATCAACATCACTTAGCCTATTACATCTAGAATTTGCACCAGCAATAAATCCTGATAGCCTCCTGCACAGCTTCAGCGCCATAACCGTATCGGCTTTTGCAGCAACAGTCCTGGATAAATCTCTTATTGCTAGCATCCTCATGATTGCACACAGAAGGAAACAAGTAACTAGTAACCCTCAAATTGAACAACACGATGTCTTGTAGCGCAGATCCAGTAATAGAGCATTCACCTGAACACAATTAGATGTGGGACACTGATAGTTAGTGGGCTGAAATATGACAGCCTAAAACAAATATTAAGTTGCACCAAAAAATTAAACAAAGTTGACTGGCTAAGCAAAGGCTGTGATCTGGTGAGGATCCAGGAGAGGATATGTTGTCTCAAAGTCCAATGAGAGTATGAGACTGCAACTAGTGAGGACTGAGAACGAAGCAGGGGGCAGGCTCAAAATAAGGTAGTGTTTAAGGGCTTCCTTGGCAGCAGTGGCAGACCTACCAATAGGGCAAGGTAGGGCGACCGCCCTATCTAACGCCGGTGATTTAGACCCCCTCGCCGCTCCTTGGAAGTCCCAAGATCTCCAGCAGTCCAGCCTCTGGCAGTGCTGGAACTTATAGAAACAAAATGTCTGGCATCGGCGCTGCTGGTTGGGGAAAAAAGTGAAGGGGTATAGATTGATGGGCATGTTATCTCCATATGGGCCATCCTATTGTGGCTAAGAAACAGAGTTAGGCCCAATCAAGAGCTAACTGGATTGCCAAATTGATGGATCGCTGGAGACCGACATGTTGCAGTCTCCTACCATCATGCATTCACGCTAGCACACCAGTTAACGCAAGAGCTCAGAGTTTAAAAAAAAACGCAGGAGCTCAGGGTTAGCCGCTTAGGTCCGTTCAAGCGAAGCAGCCAATGAGCCAATGCTGACGGACAGGCACACAGTCGCACTGGAGAGACTCGTGGCCAAGATGTGTGCACCAGTAGTCCAGTACAGAGAAGATGCTTGTTGCTTGTGAATCACTAAGGCTCAAGAATAAACACTACGTATTTAAAGAGGAATGCTTAGCTGATTCTTGTAAAGGACCCTTTTTACTTACTCTCAATGCATTATATATATGTGGCATGCTTTGAGATACAAAATTGGTTCCATTCAATCAGAATATATGCATGATAAGGAAACATGGTCATATATCTGATACCTTAAATTTTGTGCTGGGTCTGCCACTGCTTGACAGGCCATGTGGCCAACCACGATGACAAGCTATGCAGCACGGATACGGATACGTGTATCGGTATCGGAAGGATACGGATACGCGGATACGGCAATTTTCAAGAAAACAGGATACGCGGATACGTTTTACTAATTTTTAATAAATAAATAATAATACAAATTAAAATTGTGAAAGTCTAAAACTTGTAGGTTTCTTGTTTCACAGGAGATCCTAACCAAACCCCAGAACCCACAGATCCTATGCTAGCATTAGCACTAGCACTCCGCTTGTGCAGCAGCAGCACTACCAAATTTGGAGAGGCCATCTACTGCATGCAAGCAATGAAGCATGGGCAACACTAATGAAGAAGGGGAAGTGGGGAACAAACAAAATTAAGAACTGCAGAAATAGAATAGATCAAGAATGGGGAAGGGGGTGTACATGCAGAAGTAGAGTAGACAGCTTGCTTTGCTGCTGAATCGAATCAACCTCTCATCTGCATCCCCTGCATCACGGGAGCTGGCCGCCGCCGTGGCGGACTGGTGCGTGCTCCCCTGCGCCGCAGTCTGCAGGAGGAAGAGAAGTCGATTGATGGCACGGAGGTGGTGGAGGCTCGGCGACAGCGGCCGGCGAGCGGTGGCGCATCCCTGCGCAGGAGGCGGCGCACTTGTACGCAGGAGGCTGTGCGCGGGGGCAGGGGCGGAGGCTCGTCTCCAGCGAGCGGGGCTGGAGGCTCATCGCCGGCGGCCTGCAAGCGGGGGCGGAGGCTCGTCGGACAACCGGATGAGGCGTCCGTGCGCGCGTTCGCTGGAGGCGGCGCGACCGCGTGAGGTGCGGGGCTGCGGGCATCGGGGGGTAGGGCGTCGGGGACAGAGTGTTTTGTTTGGGCTGGGCCGTATCCAATAGACTGATACGTATCCAGAAACGTACTCAAATTTTGCGAAAATAATAAAAAATAGGATACTTTGCGGATACGTATCGGCCGCGTGTCCGACGCGTATCCGTATCGGATACGTATCCGATACGCGATACGCTGCCTCAGCCACGTATCCATGACAAGAAAGAATGTGGAGCTGTGGCAGTGGTGGTGTTTCTTCTTTCAGTCTACTGAGGTAGAACTTAGGATTCGACCTACATTGTTGGGAAGTTAAGATAATGACCTCTGATGGGCTTCAGAGATGAAGCTGTTGGGATAGCAAAGGAGAGAAGCTTTGACAGTTCGCCTTGAGCACTAGAGCCCAGGTACTGAGCTACAAGGGGAGATACAAACTGGGAACACTAGCACTAGGTTTGTATTCAGGGTTAAAATAACTAGCCTAGCTAATCAGGCGGGATAGATTAGCCCAATTTTTGTGTTAGACAATGAATCTAGTTAGTCCCAAAAGCTATCTGTCTAGATTAGGTGATTAGCTACTGTGTTGGCAGCAAGAAAAACAGAATTCAGCATGGCCAAGCCAACTATGGTGAATTGGCTTATCATAATCCTGAACTAGAGAGGAGCCTCTTGACTGCTTGCAACGAAGTGAAAATGTTCCTCATGGATTGTCGTTAAATATAATTTTGACAATTGTGATGGTACACATTAGTAAATATAATTTGTCACTTGCGTAATGGGACAATAAAAAAAAGTTAAATGCAGTATCTGTACCCGAGATCCAAAAGGATGTGGAACGGACCCGCAGCGAGCAGGCGACACGCGCGGGAGCTCGCGACGAGGCGGCGATGCGCGTGGGGCGAGTTCGCAGTCAACGGGAACGCGGAGTCCGAAGCCTGGAGAGGCGTGCTGGTGGGAAGCGCTTGCGGCTGGTGATGCGATTCAAGGAGGCAGTGTCGCACGAGGATGGGCGGCGCCACGGCGGTCTGCTCTGCTCGTTCGGAGGGGTGAGCTGGCCTGCTCCTTCCCGTTACTGGAATTGGGCGACGGAGGGGATGATGGATTTGGGCGGCTGAGGGAACCGGCACGGGGCTGTGAAGTGGAGGGATCCAGCTAGCGGTGGCCGGTGGCGGATGGGACCGGAGTGGGCGGCGGTGCTCGAGCGAGGGAGAAGGGCGACGAGCGTCGGACGGAGCACACGGACGCGTGCGGAGAGAAGCGAAGCGGTACCTACTACCTACGGGTGCGTCGGCCGTCAGCCACCAGCCCACCACCCACTCGCGCTGCCCAATTAGGAATTCCGCCCAATTACGCCGGATTGCCGCCACACGTGCAGCCCACGCGGGCCCAACACCAGGTGCACTTCAGTTCGTACCGCCGAAGTTCATAGCCCATGCGACCCTCACCCTCAATCAAAGGGGGACAAAAAACTACGGTTTTCGAATTTGGGCGACCCATATCTTTTTGGAAAGATTATATGGCCTTCACAACGGGTTAGTCAAGATCTGGAGCAAGTTTCATAGTTTTGGCGGTGATATGAAATAATTTTGGATTTTTGGAGCAATTTCCCTATTTTCTGCAGAAAAAAGGGTCATTGGTTCGGTTTTCGAATTTGGGTGACATGGTTTCTGCAACCTGTTCATTTTTAGGCAGATCTTCTGGGAGTTGATCAATGGTATTGTTATGAAGTTTTAGCTCAAATTTCACAACTTTTGGAGTTTGTTGGAATGTGTTTTGACTTTTTCTTCAAAACCTTCTCGGGCTAAAATTTGAGAAAACAGAGTCATTCAAGTTTCACTATCAAAATGAAGTCATCCAATTTGAAAATAGGGTGATCCGGTTTTCATTGTGTTTTAGTGATTTTCCTCGTTCTTTGCTTGTTTGGTTTTCTGCACCTTTCTAGCCTTGTTTCTAAGGTCGATAGTTACGTTATGACTACGCGAGCTTGGCGAGAGATAAAAGAGAGACTCAGGTATACCTTTGAGATAGAACCAACATATCACTTATCTACTCGACGAGAACAATTTTAAGCTCTCAATTACCTCATGTTGTCGCATGTTCCAATCCTTCAAAATGTTTGTTGGCTTGCTACCTAGGAACCGTCGAATTGGCTTTGCTTGCTCGCCAGTTGTCGTTTCTTTTCTTTTCTTTATTTAGGACAATCATCTATCAGACATCAGCATGTGGGTAGGCAACACGTGTATGCCCCATCATTGGTTGACTCCAACGGCTCGCACGCTCAGGCGCTCTCACGGAGTGCTCAGTCCAGGTCCTAGGTCCTAGAGAGGCCAGACCTCCTGCCTCCCTCTCCGTGCACATCCTTAAGAGCAAGTATAGTAACTGTGTATGAGCAAGTGGTGAGAGTTCCACGTCATAAAGAAACCGCCATGTTAAGAGAGAGGTTACGGAGCAGGCGCTAAACTCCTCGCGTGGTTGAAGCCCACTATATGAGAACAAAAAGGCTCCTTCCAACCCGATGCAAGCGTGAAACCGCTACTTCGATCTCCCATCTCTCTCCTCCTTGATCCCATGCTTCGCTCCACCTTTGGTGCGAGCAAATGAGAGGAGGGATGCCCATGGCGAGTGTGAGAACGGCCCAGCAGGATGTTTGTATAGTGTAGAGACAGCGAGGCGACTGGTTGTCACGGAACCGCCCAAATTATAAGAACAAAAGTACAAAAACAATCGCCGAAGCAATTAAATTCCCGTACTTAAGCTCCTATAACCCCGGTAGTCCAATAAAATCCCAAGGGATTTCAAACCAACCAACATACAAGCCAAGATCGTAGTGGTCCAACATAACAGGTCATATGTTACATCCATTTCATAAGTAATTCAACATATATCGGAGTTCAGTAGAGTTATTACAACTCAAGTTCAAAAGTAGCGGAAGCAAAGTAGTTTGAAAACTAATATCACCTTAATTCAAATACATGCCAGTACCAAGGTCAATTTCCCATAAAAGCATGAGAGACAAGATAGCTCAGATGGATCATGCCCATGATCACACTCTGCCACTACAACAGGAGTCTTCCAATTCTTGCAGTAGCTATGATACATCACAACCTGCAATAAGTGGAAATAAACCCTGAGTACGAGAAGGTACTCAGCTAGACTTACCCGTCATAAACCAGAAATAATGACACCAAGGAGTATGCAAGGCTTTCTTTCAGTGGGCTAGCTTGACTCATTTGCGAAAAGCATAAGTTATCATGAATAAACTAATTTAAGTCCTTTTGCATCATAATTATTATAACCTATTCAATCTAGGTAAGCACCTATGCTAAAGCAATCACTTGATTAACCATTAACATCAAAGGTTACCATCTCAGGTTTAGCATTTCCTACATTATCCACATAACCATCCGTGTTCCATCATCATTACTACGATGCCGTAACTCGAGTCAAGTGCTCACTATCCAGGAGCGATGGCGATTCGAATCGATTATTAACCAGCTGGTAATTTATTTCTCACACAAACCTCACTCACCCGCTAAAGTGAGGTATTGGTCACCGAGTCAACTATTCAGGTAAAGTCGCGAGTTTGCCAGGAACCACATGTACCCGGGGGCCGCCCCACTGCTCTTTGGCCTTATCATCGCGCCCCCGTATCCTGCCACTACTGCTCCGGTACAGTGCATTGCGGGCAATCCACTCAGCCCGAATAATCTCCCAGCTTCGCGGTCGAAAGGTACCTTATTCGGCCAGCTAAATGTGAGGCATGCGTTCAACATGACCCGAGGCCCAACAACGGTCGTTCCTTAATCGACACAGGCGGAAACTACAAGCACCCCAGAACCCTGTCTGGTTGCCCCATACTTATTCCGCCCGGTCTCCAATTATCCATCAACACTTGGCTATTTCCAGGATATCATCCATTCCATAGCTAAAGTATTCCAGTAACCACCTATAGTTGCCGGTGACAGGAAATCACCGATCGCTACCGGTCTAAGCAGGGCTAAGCAATATTTTCGATCCTAAACCAAAATAGGATTCCAGGCATATTTACGGGACAAGGAAAGGATATATATGCAGCAAGTGTTTTCAATCAACTCCTATAACTTAATGCAACAATACATATATAACATATATATACTCAATTGCTTTTATAAAATAGGAGGCTTAGAATGCTCCGGGGCTTGCCTGAGATCGAACACTTAGGTTAGTGTTGACAGATGACACTCGCTTGGCGAGCATCTCCCATCCCGGCACTTGTTTAGTCCTTCCATCTTCGGGATAAGTCCACCAAACACCGTCTTCAGATTTGGCTTCAACATCTCATCCTTCACGTGGTGCATCTAGCGAACCTAAATGAGATGCAAGATGCATGCGTATGAATATGATGAATGGTAACACAAGATTCATCACATAATCAATTAAAGAGGGCAAGCACATCAAGCATAACACAAGTTTAACAAGATCACAAGTATCTTAACTTGACCATCATCAAGGGTATAAGCCACACTTAGCAACACATGGAGTAAACAACCATAACTAGCATCTCACAATTTCTAGACTGCAAACAACAGCTACATGTTTGGATCATAACTGGAGCTATACAAATCCAATAGCCATGCAACAAGACATTCTGGAAAGCTTATGAAATTGTATATAATTCATCTTTAATCATCTTAGCATGATTCTCAAGTTAACCAAGTCAAACATGCATAATTACAGAATCTGGTCCAGAGATTACAGAGAATAACTATTTCTGGAACCCAACTTGAAACAGCCATTACTCACAAACTATAAGGCCAAATGCCACCAAAATTTAACACAAGCTAGATTAATGAGTTATCTACAACTTTGTTATAAGCATGTTTCTCAGCAAACATCATTTTCATGGTGCAATTACCAATGTCCCAGAAACTGTCCAGGAAAGCATCAATTGCAAGAATAAATATTAACTTACATTCCAAACATATATTTGGCCACAACCAATATAACCATCATAAAGTGCATGTTAAATGATCACCAAAAAGCATAGTGCTCATCATTAAATAATTTCTTTTAATGCATTTCTTAATTTATTTAGATAGCAAGGTGAAATAATAAACATATACCAAAAGTCTATAATAAAATCTATAAAAATTACAGTAGCTCTTACATACACCCAATAGTATACTGTACAAATTTCAAGCCATTTGGACATCTATATCAACCTCTATGAAAAAGACAAATTGCTTTTGCAAGAATTCATGTGAGAGCAAGATACACTAATAACTCACTCATATGGCAACCAAAATTCATGAAATTTTTACCACACATTAAATATCATATGAGTAGCATGCCACAAAAATTTCACTTCATTTGGAGCCCTAGATCTACATTTATGAAAATGACAAATACATCTAGCATTAAAAACCTAGCTGCACAAATCTATTTTTACAGAGAAAACTTTAAACTAAAACATGCCATATTATAGATCTACTGCATAGAGAATTTCACAAGGATTCCAAAAAGTCTTCATTTGCTATTTTACGATTTTTCCACGATTTACTATGAATTTCCAAAGTTCCTGCAAAATAATTACGAATCAGTCCTGGGAGCACTATTCATTTGAGTCACTGACTGTGCAGTTAGGCCCCTGGAGTTAGTCGAATTCTCCCACCAGGTCCCTAGTCGCGATTTGAAAACAGAGGACGCCGGGGAAACGATCGATGGCGGTCGGAGGAGGCACGACGGCGAAGGGGGAATGGCGGGGGAGCATCAGGAGGCCCGTGCGCACCCGTTGGGCTACCCAGCTCGGCGCGAGGCGGTCTGTGGTAGTGTGGCCACGACAGCAGGCGGCGGCGACGGCAGCGGCACGGTGGCAGCGGCGCTCCGGCGGCGGTCGGAGCCGGGGAAGAGGCTCGTGAGGGGCGGCACGATGAGGGGAAGGTGATGGAGCGGTCGGCTTGGACAAAGGAAGGGCTGAACAGCGGGGACACGACGGGGCCGAGCTCGGCCATGGCGGCCATGGCTGCGGCGATGGTTCCCGACGGGGCTGGCTTGGGCAAGCGCGCGCAAGGGATGAATGGAGGCAAGGCGGAGATGTTGGCGAGGTCGGCTCGGCTCGGGACCGAGCGCAGTAGCGGACACGGCAGCGGCACGAGCTCGAGCTAGAGCTCGACGCGGCCATGGCGCGTCCGCGCTCAGTAGTTGCAAGGAGAGGGGCGAGAGTAAGTGAGGGAGTGGAAGAGGAGATCGGCACTCCCTCTGGAATAGCAGGGCGCACGGCAGAGAGGCAGGGGCGCGTGGCGGAGGTGGGAGCGCGCGGCGCTGTGCATGGCGATCACGCGTCCATAACAACGAACACCTGGCGGGCGCGATCGGGGCAAGGTGGGACACGCTCCTGGGCCAGCTAATTACCTTCCAAAACAGCAGTGTCAACGACTTAACAATCTTCACTTTAGGCTCCAATTCCCTAGCCAAAACTTGGTCAAACGGAATGCAACTTTTTCCTGTACCTTCTCCATGGAGTTATGTCCAACTTCTATTTTTGGATCAAGTCAAGTTGCTTAATGAAAACACGAGAACGCGGCATGCCAACCGTAATAGTGCTGGAATTCGCAGACTTAGAAATATTTCTAAGTGCTGAAAACTGCGGCAGATTCAATCTTTGTGCCTCGGTTTGACTTATTTCCATGCTGATCTAGCTCTTGGTCCAAAAACAAAGTTTATTCTACAAAACATGAACTACAACTTTCATTTAAGGTCTAACATCAAAACTGGTATAGAACCAACATTTCTATTTTGACCAAAGTAGTATCGCGATAAAGCTTGAATTGTCCGTTTTGATCCATTGGAGCATTTTCTGGGCATTTGCTCAACACGAACCTTTCATGAATTTTGTTATAGAGTCCATCTAGAGTCTTTTGGGCAAGGTTTCAAGGTTTGGTCGATGACCTATATTTCCATCCACTTAATAATGCAATTCCAGCACTTAGTAAAGTCATTCCAACAAGGATATAACTTATCATTTCATGTGACTTTAATTCCAAACGTCATGAAACTTTTCCAATGACCAATATAGATAGGTACTAAGGTGAGACACATGAATATATTGCAATAACACCACCCAAGCACATATCTTAAAAATGGACTATATGTAAAGCAATGGTGTAACATCCAAGTTTAAGTTGGGGCTCCTGCCATAGGTTGACCTTGACATCATCATCTCCACTTAATCTATCATATTTGAGCTCAAACCCACTGCTTAACTGGTGGCAAACACCTCGGTTGTTACAGCCCTCCCCCCTTAAAAGAATCGCGTCCTGAGATTCGGTACGAAAGACTTTTCAAGGGAAGAGAAATATGTTATCCAATTCTACATCTGCAAGCGCATCAGGCTACTTAGCTTCAAGTAGCAGAGAGGCTAATTGGGTAAGACACTTTCCGATACTCGCTCTATGCAGAAACTTTTGTCTAAAGAATTTTCTTCACTGACTTCCATGAAGAATTGTTACTTTAGGAGGAATCCAAGACAATACGGTACTTCGTTCACGGTGCACAGAGAGTACTACGAGCATGGGCTAATTACTCATAGCATTTACTTTTCTAGTGGCATAGCATGTACACTTCCAATAAGGGTTGGAGCCATATACGAGGTAATCATTCTTCGAGGCTATCAGAAACCGTCTAACCAATAGACAATGTCTATACCGGTCATAGACTATTCACTCACTCAGACACCAACTGATGGAAAACTACATATTGCTCCACGTGTGCTGTTCTCTTTCTCTGATGCCAACACTGTATTATCTGAGTCTATTGAGGGAACAGTGAAAGTGATAGCTGACTCGGTCGGTCCTGGATTTCTGCCAAATGTCACCTAAAAAGATTCTCTTATACAAAGGCAACAGTTATCTGAGTTGAATCAGATACAATCTCTTGGGTAAAAACACATATAAAGTACCAGAGACACGTCAGCACTAGAGAACCATTACCGCAAAAGGATGATAGCCTGGTCTGAAAAACAACAAAAGTTGCAATTACCCACCAAACTAGGGAACTAGTTCACTACTAAGTAGGTTGAGCACAATTTTCCTTCGTGGTGCGGTTGCGTAAGAAGTTGGGTTGACTTGCACTGTGGCAAAACTAGCCTTCTTGATCTATATTTGACATTGAGGCTTCCATTCTAATGTCAATCAATACCTCAAAACCATAATCTGAAAATCTATGGTTTGACACCTCCCAAATGCTTTCAACTCGCAATGGCACAATTTGACTTGTAGATAACCGGTGTAGTGCCACAAAATTTGGACAGATTGCATGCTCTTCCTTCTCTTTTGCTTCACACATTGAGGTGTGTGTTTTGCACTCTCATCTTTTTCATAGCAGCAGCAGCCTTTCTCTAGCTGAGGATGGAGGCTATAGTCTTCCTGACATGTTTCTTAGGGAACAATTTCAACCGTTGATCTAGACACCAATCTTGACGATGCACAAGCATTGGACTTGTGGGCTGTTTTCACATAGCACAAAGCATCATTCCACATGGAGGGCATCCCTACGTAGATAAGGAACCATTTCTGAATAATTTTTTGGCATTTCATCCAATAGAACCTTGAACCAAAACTGTTCGTGGTACTTAGGGGCACAATGATGCAGATCGAAACTATGGACATGCTTTCTCTAGTTCTTCTCATGGCTAATACAACATCTTGTACTATATACGTGATTGTCCAAGATGGAATTGACTTGATAGCGCATTTGGAGAAGATGCAACACCTGCATTGATGACCGGCTTCATGGCCTCTTTGCTTACTATTGTTTGTTGAGACATAACCATCATAGCTATCGAGGAATCGTTACGTGACTGGAGATTAACCTTCTTACTGGTAAATAATCAGTTGTCTCTCAATTCTCAAAGTTCTAACCTTTACTCTTGACCACCACAATAATTGCAGTTGAGGCACAAACGAGTGGTCGGCATCGAAGTCTACAGATAAGGAGTCACACCAGAGAGAGTTGATTTCATCTGTATGACTGTCATCCACACAAGGATCAAGACATTGATAGTTAGGTCATATGCACCATGTGACGATCGGTTCTTTTCCAATGGATAACTTGTCCAATCATTTAGTGTTAGGTGCCCATTCGATTCAACAGGGATGGCATACATTGCCCAATCGATGACCGACGTCGTACAAGGACACTTGGGGAGAGTCACTCGTCTACCACCTCTCGCAGTCTGTTAATGTTTATGCCGGTGACTGTTCTTCAAAGGTCATCTTCTTAGCAACTTCAAGGGATATCTACTACATAAGGTCTAAGATATGAATCTTCAGATAAGATATAGGGAGATAACCAAGGAAAACGGTCATGAGAAATAACACATCGGTTGTTGTTTCATAATGGATTATGACTAGCAACCCTGATACCAGCGCGTGCCGAGCAGCACAACCTTGTGTGCACGCCCACAGGAGGCTCTCGGTTTCGTCGCGGCACCATAGAATGCTAATCGTAACACCATTATTAAACACACAAACAAAGTGGAATATCAAGTGGCACCAATTGGGTGGTAAGAACAAGCACCAGACAAAGGAGGAGCAACAAGCAAGGGTAGTTACAAGGTTTAGAGTCAACAAGGAGGCGATTCAAAGATTAAAACACAGCGTAAGAGAACATAGCTTAATTGCCAAAGACAACTGAGCAAGGGTTCTCGGTCACGTTGGACAACAACATGAGGTCAAGATTAATAACATTGAGAGACGTTAGAAGTTGAGATGGACTTTAGCAGACTTCTAGAACAAAATGATACACCGATCGGAGATTGCGTTGATAAGATAGCCACTTGATTTCGCAAGCAAAGATTTCTAGATCAGACAATGAGAGATTAGCGTTGCTCGGATCATCTGTAGGAGAGACAATCGGGAGGTCCAACATGGAATTGGGTATGGTCTCCAAAACTTGGAAAGCAACAGCTGTGGCCAAGATCGATGTTCGTTAGGACTTAACTTGGTTGGTCAATCGAACAAGGGCATTCTCCAAAAGGTAGCGGATGTCCAAGGCCTACGCAAACATATAAGGGGACTACGCTAGGGCCTACGGTTCAAGCAAGGCATGGATACAAAAACATTCAAGGGCTAGCAACCACGTCTACAGGCTCTGGCTCCTACGAGAGAATCTAATTAGAGACGACAACCATGCGATTACGTAACATGAGCGTTGATCTAGGATAAAGCATCTTCAACACTCATATGCTCACCGAGGACAAAAGAGGTGACAACTATGACACTACCTATATAACAAGCATCTACACAACATCACTGTTTTAAGCGGACACTTGAGATCATTAGTCAGGTTAGCTTAAGCATCCAACACTAAGCAGAAGGCTCACACCTAACAAGAATTTATCCAACAAGAACTAACTACAAGTTTAGCAAAAACAAAAGCATGCTAAAGTAATCAACTTAGTGCATGCACATCAATCACAAGTTACTTATTTATTAGGACAAAGGTGGGAGGAGCATAGTTATATGCACAAAGCAACAATCATGATGATGCATGCTTCGTCCTATTCGTCCTCACAAGATTGCCAGCCTAAGGTGGCAATCACGTTCTATGTCGGTGGCATAACACGCATTCTCTCGATATAGAGCTAGTCGCCAGCTACATTCAACTTACGCATTCGTGGTTAGCGTACCTGTAGAAAATTTCATTGCAGCCCAATAATTCCCAATATAGCACACAATGAAAGCAGTAAACTAAATACTCTCCATACATACATCCCCTGATGCATATACTTCGGTATCATAGCTACCCAACAAATGTACCCACAATTAAGTACTTTCATAATTATATGGTTAAACATGTAATTATGTCAGTAACCATAGCTAACTCTCCCCTAGACCGATGGTTGAACGGTCATGCTCTCCCAGCTCACACTTACCTTGGCGTAGGTGCGACGTTGCAAGAATGTAACTCTAGCGACATATATGGCTATTTCATATATGAAGGTTACCACTACCATTCGACCACAGGGTAACGGTGCGGTCAAGTTATCACTCATACATACCTTGGCTTGGGCGTAGATGCAAAAATTTAAAACCCCCAAGTTAGTACTTAATTAAGCCACCTAAGGGTCCTTAATGGGGCATAAAGGAAATGACCACTGGCATACTTAGATTTAAAATTCAGATTTGAACAAACCTATATATGTAGTAACTATAAGTTGTCAAAAACTGGTTTTTGCAAACAAAACTTGTCTTTTCAATACACATATGACATGTTTAGTGTTGAACCTTGCTCCGATACCAGCTGTCACGGAACCGCCCAAATTATAAGAACAAAAGTACAAAAACAATCGCCGAAGCAATTAAATTCCCGTACTTAAGCTCCTATAACCCCGGTAGTCCAATAAAATCCCAAGGGATTTCAAACCAACCAACATACAAGCCAAGATCGTAGTGGTCCAACATAACAGGTCATATGTTACATCCATTTCATAAGTAATTCAACATATATCGGAGTTCAGTAGAGTTATTACAACTCAAGTTCAAAAGTAGCGGAAGCAAAGTAGTTTGAAAACTAATATCACCTTAATTCAAATACATGCCAGTACCAAGGTCAATTTCCCATAAAAGCATGAGAGATAAGATAGCTCAGATGGATCATGCCCATGATCACACTCTGCCACTACAACAGGAGTCTTCCAATTCTTGCAGTAGCTATGATACATCACAACCTACAACAAGTGGGAATAAACCCTGAGTACAAGAAGGTACTCAGCTAGACTTACCCGTCATAAACCAGAAATAATGACACCAAGGAGTATGCAAGGCTTTCTTTCAGTGGGCTAGCTTGACTCATTTGCGAAAAGCATAAGTTATCATGAATAAACTAATTTAAGTCCTTTTGCATCATAATTATTATAACCTATTCAATCTAGGTAAGCACCTATGCTAAAGCAATCACTTGATTAACCATTAACATCAAAGGTTACCATCTCAGGTTTAGCATTTCCTACATTATCCACATAACCATCCGTGTTCCATCATCATTACTACGATGCCGTAACTCGAGTCAAGTGCTCACTATCCAAGAGCGATGGCGATTCGAATCGATTATTAACCAGCTGGTAATTTATTTCTCACACAAACCTCACTCACCCGCTAAAGTGAGGTATTGGTCACCGAGTCAACTATTCAGGTAAAGTCGCGAGTTTGCCAGGAACCACATGTACCCGGGGGCCGCCCCACTGCTCTTTGGCCTTATCATTGCGCCCCCGTATCCTGCCACTACTGCTCCGGTACAGTGCGTTGCGGGCAATCCACTCGGCCCGAATAATCTCCCAGCTTCACGGTCGAAAGGTACCTTATTCGGCCAGCTAAATGTGAGGCATGCGTTCAACATGACCCGAGGCCCAACAACGGTCGGTCCTTAATCGACACAGGCGGAAACTACAAGCACCCCAGAACCCTGTCTGGTTGCCCCACACTTATTCCGCCCGGTCTCCAATTATCCATCAACACTTGGCTATTTCCAGGATATCATCCATTCCATAGCTAAAGTATTCCAGTAACCACCTATAGTTGCCGGTGATAGGAAATCACCGATCGCTACCGGTCTAAGCAGGGCTAAGCAATATTTTCGATCCTGAACCAAAATAGGATTCCAGGCATATTTACGGGACAAGGAAATGATATATATGCATCAAGTGTTTTCAATCAACTCCTATAACTTAATGCAACAATACATATATAACATATATATACTCAATTGCTTTTATAAAATAGGAGGCTTAGAATGCTCCGGGGCTTGCCTGAGATCGAACACTTAGGTTAGTGTTGACAGATGACACTCGCTTGGCGAGCATCTCCCATCCCGGCACTTGTTTAGTCCTTCCATCTTTGGGATAGGTCCACCAAACACCGTCTTTAGATTTGGCTTCAATATCTCATCCTTCACGTGGTGCATCTAGCGAACCTAAATGAGATGCAAGATGCATGCGTATGAATATGATGAATGGTAACACAAGATTCATCACATAATCAATTAAAGAGGGCAAGCACATCAAGCATAACACAAGTTTAACAAGATCACAAGTATCTTAACTTGACCATCATCAAGGGTATAAGCCACACTTAGCAACACATGGAGTAAACAACCATAACTAGCATCTCACAATTTCTAGACTGCAAACAACAGCTACATGTTTGGATCATAACTGGAGCTATACAAATGCAATAGCCATGCAACAAGACATTCTAGAAAGCTTATGAAATTGTATATAATTCATCTTTAATCATCTTAGCATGATTCTCAAGTTAACCAAGTCAAACATGCATAATTACAGAATCTGGTCCAGAGATTACAGAGAACAACTATTTCTGGAACCCAACTTGAAACAGCCATTACTCACAAACTATAAGGCCAAATGCCACCAAAATTTAACAAAAGCTAGATTAATGAGTTATCTACAACTTTGTTATAAGCATGTTTCTCAGCAAACATCATTTTCATGGTGCAATTACCAATGTCCCAGAAACTGTCCAGGAAAGCATCAATTGCAAGAATAAATATTAAGTTACATTCCAAACATACATTTGGCCACAACCAATATAACCATCATAAAGTGAATGTTAAATGATCACCAAAAAGCATAGTGCTCATCATTAAATAATTTCTTTTAATGCATTTCTTAATTTATTTAGATAGCAAGGTGAAATAATAAACATATACCAAAATTCTATAATAAAATCTATAAGAATTACAGTAACTCTTACATACACCCAATAGTATACTGTACAAATTTTAAGCCATTTGGACATGTATATCAACCTCTATGAAAAAGACAAATTACTATTGCAAGAATTCATGTGAGAGCAAGATACACTAATAACTCACTCATATGGCAACCAAAATTCATGAAATTTTTACCACACATTAAATATCATATGAGTAGCATGCCACAAAAATTTCACTTCATTTGGAGCCTTAGATCTACAGTTATGAAAATGACAAATACATCTAGCATTAAAAACCTAGCTGCACAAATCTATTTTTACAGAGAAAACTTTAAACTAAAACATGCCATATTATAGATATACTGCATAGAGAATTTCACAAGGATTCCAAAAAGTCTTCATTTGCTATTTTATGATTTTTCCACGATTTACTATGAATTTCCAAAGTTCCTGCAAAATAATTACGAATCAGTCCCGGGAGCACTATTCATTTGAGTCACTGACTGTGCAGTTAGGCCCCTGGAGTTAGTCGAATTCTCCCACGAGGTCCCTGGTCGCGATTTGAAAACAGAGGACGCCGGGGAAACGATCGATGGCGGTCGGAGGAGGCACGACGGCGAAGGGGGAATGGCGGGGGAGCATCAGGAGGCCCGTGCGCACCCGTTGGGCTACCCAGCTCGGCGCGAGGCGGTCTGTGGTAGTGTGGCCACCACAGCAGGCGGCGGCGACGGCAGCGGCACGGTGGCAGCGGCGCTCCGGCGGCGGTCGGAGCCGGGGAAGAGGCTCGTGAGGGGCGGCACGATGAGGGGAAGGTGATGGAGCGGTCGGCTTGGACAAAGGAAGGGCTGAACAGCGGGGACACGACGGGGCCGAGCTCGGCCATGGCGGCCATGGCTGCGGTGATGGTTCCCGACGGGGCTGGCTTGGGCAAGCGCGCGCAAGGGATGAATGGAGGCAAGGCGGAGATGTTGGCGAGGTCGGCTCGGCTCGGGACCGAGTGCAGTAGCGGACACGGCAGCGGCACGAGCTCGAGCTGGAGCTCGACGCGGCCATGGCGCGTCCGCGCTCAGTAGTTGCAAGGAGAGGCGCGAGAGTGAGTGAGGGAGTGGAAGAGGAGATCGGCACTCCCTCTGGAATAGCAGGGCGCACGGCAGAGAGGCAGGGGCGCGTGGCGGAGGTGGGAGCGCGCGGCGCTGTGCATGGCGATCACGCGTCCATAACAACGAACACCTGGCGGGCGCGATCGGGGCAAGGTGGGACACGCTCCTGGGCCAGCTCCGGGCCGAAATAGACCATGGGCTAAAAACCAAAGTTGAAGCCCACATGATACCCTCCAACTTTCATTAAGAATGTTCATCCATTAGGGCAACAGATTAGCAGCTAATTACCTTCCAAAACAGCAGTGTCAACGACTTAACAATCTTCACTTTGGGCTCCAATTCCCTAGCCAAAACTTGGTCAAACGGAATGCAACTTTTTCCTGTACCTTCTCCATGGAGTTATGTCCAACTTCTATTTTTGGATCAAGTCAAGTTGCTTAATGAAAACACGAGAACGCGGCATGCCAACCGTAATAGTGCTGGAATTCGCAGACTTAGAAATATTTCTAAGTGCTGAAAACTGCGGCAGATTCAATCTTTGTGCCTCGGTTTGACTTATTTCCATGCTGATCTAGCTCTTGGTCCAAAAACAAAGTTTATTCTGCAAAACATGAACTACAACTTTCATTTAAGGTCTAACATCAAAACTGGTATAGAACCAACATTTCTATTTTGACCAAAGTAGTATCGCGATAAAGCTTGAATTGTCCGTTTTGATCCATTGGAGCATTTTCTGGGCATTTGCTCAACACGAACCTTTCATGAATTTTGTTATAGAGTCCATCTAGAGTCTTTTGGGCAAGGTTTCAAGGTTTGGTCGATGACCTATATTTCCATCCACTTAATAATGCAATTCCAGCACTTAGTAAAGTCATTCCAACAAGGATATAACTTATCATTTCATGTGACTTTAATTCCAAACGTCATGAAACTTTTCCAATGACCAATATAGATAGGTACTAAGGTGAGACACATGAATATATTACAATAACACCACCCAAGCACATATTTTGAAAATGGACTATATGTAAAGCAATGGTGTAACATCCAAGTTTAAGTTGGGGCTCCTGCCATAGGTTGACCTTGACATCATCATCTCCACTTAATCTATCATATTTGAGCTCAAACCCACTGCTTAACTGGTGGCAAACACCTCGGTTGTTACACTGGTCCTGTCATCAGGAATTCACGATTAGGGTCTCCCACAGTGCAACCTTTCACGAGGTCATCGTGCCAGCAAAGGCCACCTTTATACTACGTAGTCCTGTTCGTTTACCAATATCTTTCTCCCTTTTGTTGCATATTGGCATTGGTGGATAGGCGGAGAAGGGCCTGGGTTTGGATCTTGAGTCGTGACAGGTCAACCGACAATCTAGTGAATTTATCTAAGTCAATACGTTTCTAATCTAGTGAATTTTATCTAAGTCAATATGTTTCTTCAGCTCGTTGTCCCAACGATTGATTTAGATGAATTATAACCACACAGAGTCTAATAGAACAGTGAATTCTCGCTGTGTTAGAGCATTCAATTAACAATTAATCTTTTGTTTTGATACGGGATGATGGCTCATCTCATATTATGTTGTTTAATTAAATGGCATGGATGAGCATATCGATTACTTACAAATCTTTAGAGAAAGGCTAATAATGGAATTTTTTATTTTTAACACTTTTAAAAACTATTTTTAATTTTAGCACCGAAAGTTTTTTATACCTAACACTTTTGGCCGCTCCCCACGCGAGGGAGCGGCATTTCAACTTTGCCGCTCCCTACGTGGAGGAGCGGCAATGATGCTGAGGTGGCAGTGGCGAAAAGCGGGTACGGGGCTGCCGCTCCCCCCTGGAGGAGCGACCGCTCCTCCAGGGGGGAGCGGCAGCCCCGTGCCTGCTTTTTGCCACTGCCACCTCAGCAAGCCTGCCGCTCTCCAGATCAAGGATCGGCAAGCGCAGGACGTCTTTTATTCTCTTCTCCTCTTGAGCTCTGGCCATTCGTCGTTTCAGCGCCGCACTCCCCCTCCCCCCCTCCCGGCCATCACACAAGTTATTTTCTTGTTTAGTTGTAGTTCAAATGTTAGGCGGAGGTTCGTCGAGCAGAGGTAGAGGAAAGGGAGTGAGGAAGGGACCTTCGATTGTGTGGGAGGGTTCTCTGGGTCCTGATTCTTTTGAGAAACCTATAGAGCAATTTCTTTTGGAGAGTAAGAGTGACTTCACCCGCGAGAGACCTCTTAGATTATATGACAACTGCACGGAAGATTGGCCAAAATGCCGCCACGGTGAGGATTGCGTCGTGCAGATGTACAACGACTATGACGGTGGAGGCCGTCGTTTCTTCAGATGCCAACGAGGATTTGTATTTCCTTTTAACTCTCATTTTTTCAGATTTGCATTTGGTTTGTAGAAGTACTTATTGGTAGATGCGTTTTTAGGATTCAAGCTGCCTAGATAACTATGGGTTCACTCGATGGGTCGATCCTGCTCCTATCTATCCCCATCAACAATACATCACATATCTACAGGGACGCATCTTTGATCTAGAGTATGGCCTGGAAGTGGTAACAGGGACAAGTCGAAGGACGACAGCATCAACGATCGTGCAAGTGCCCATACCATAAGAAGCACGGGCCTCCTTCTCCGCCGGCACCGCCACCGCCGCCGTCAATGGGGGGTTACTGTGGGGAAGGCGCAACTCAGTTCAATATGTGGTACCATTATTAGGCATGCTGGGTTTAGTTTGTAACATGTCATTGTTTAGTTTGTTAATACTAGTGTTTGAGTTTGAACTATGTTCATGTTGGAGCAAGTGGTAGTGGAACTGTTGAACCTTGAAATAAGTGTGTACCATTTGGCTACTGTTTCCCTCGATCGTGCAAGTGTTTTTATTTCCAACATGTCACATTCCAACATGTCCTAGTATTATAAAAAAGTACATGTGGTCGAGATTACCGATCAAAGCACAGAGCAGTAGGAAACACTGTTACACGTTGTCTAACGCTCCAGTGAGCTTGAAAAGTAGAATGTAAGCTGAGAGAACGTTCCACATCAGTAGTATTGCATCGAAGTTCCATTTGATGAGGAGAACATAAGGCTCATGGAAATAAAAGGCTCATCACATGAAGTTGCACATTACAAGTTCACTGGAACACATAAAACATCACATTACAAGCTCAAATCCATTAGTTCCAAATACATAAAGTTGCAAATTATTTCGACACACTGCTAGGACACATAAGTTCAACACTAAGTAGGTTCTTTGACAAATGACTTGGATACATAAATGGTGACATAGAGTGCAACAAAGGGTCTCCAACTTCATCCTGCCTTGAAAATGATCAAGTGAACCTGTAGTATATATGACATTGGTAAATAACACATAGATCATTTTTTATCATCGAAATGTTATCCTTATATAATTGCTATGCTTACATGCACTCTATGTCTCAGGAGTGTAAGGCTCCCTCTGTAACAGAACCGACCAAATTATAAGAGCACAAGTATGAAAACAAGCACCGAAGCACTCAAATTTTCAAACTTGAGCCCATATAATCCCGGTAGTCAATCGAAACCACGAAGGATTTCAAACCAAACTGCTTACAACCAGGATCGCATCATTCAACATACACATCGTACGTTACATTTCGCAAGTAGTTTCGAAATAAGTTTACACCACGGAGTAGCAAATATTACAAACCAAGTTTGGAAAGTAGCGGAAGCATAAAACACACACTAGTTGATTAATTACTGCCAGTCTTGATGATCGACAACCCGCAAAAGCATGAGGAAAGTACATAAAGACGATCACGCCCTAGTGATCTAGTCATCATCACCCGCAGGGTGGAGACACGTCTTGCAGAAGCCTTGATAAAGCATATCATCTGCAACAGGAGGGAATAAACCCTGAGTACTGGAATGTACTCAGCTAGACTTACCCGTCATAAACCAGAAATAAAATGACACCAAGGATTATGCAAGGCTTACACAAGAGGCTAGCTGACACCACTTTTTGCATAAAGGCATAAGTAGTTGAAACTCTTATAACCTGTACTAGCAGTTATTTTTAGCATTTACCTGTCATCTATCTTAGCACCTGTACTAAACATGCACTTGATTATCATCAAACAATTATTCAGATTATTTCCATAGCAGGTATAAATGGTGGCAACATTGTATCATTCACTTAACCATCTGTTCAATTAATGAGATCTACGTTGCCGCTGCTCAAGTCAAGTGCTCACTAACCGGGAGCGACGGCGATTCGAATCGAATTCCTATCCAGCTGGAGGGGTATTTCTAACACTCACCGTGCAGACCCCTGCCAGGGTCGCACAGGCCACCTTTTCATATGATTCAGGAATCGCGGGTCCGAATGATGTCGCGACCCCAAGGGCGACACTCTGCCAGGTGATAGGGACTCTAACCCCCCTTGGTCTCACGCCAATGTCCCCAAGCACATCCTTTCTCTCCTCCAAGAAGCAACCTACCATTCGATTCCCGGCCTGAATCACATTACTCGGCTTCGCGGTCGGAACGACTTATCCGGCCAACTAAGTGTTAGACTGCGTTCAACATGACTCAAGGACATACAGCGAATCGGTCCTTAAACGACTCAGACGGGCATAGCTCCACACCCAAGACGTGAAGTGTCTTGCGGCTGTACTATCGAACTCCCGCCCGGTCTCAATTTCATTTTAAAGCATGGTTCCATCCACGATAGCCATAAAGCCACTCGTGACTCCTTCCTACATCTCGCGGATGACCGGAAATCACCCGACTTCTACCGTACTAAGCAGGGCTAAGCATTGACACGTGCCTAAACCTAAATTAGGATTTAAGTACGATATCTGGACAAGGACAGGTATAATGCAATAATTGTTTTCATACAACTCCTACAACTTAATGCAGTAAACAATTAAAAGTACTCAAGATATATTTATAAAATGATAGGTTCAGCATGCACCGGGGCTTGCCTTTGAGAAAGGTCGAAGGCCGGTGGTCAGGACACTCGGGCAGATCTTCGACAGGAGCCTCTCCGCCGGTTGGTTCTTCTGCTGGCTCCGGCTGGTCCTGGACTTCCTCCGGTACCACTTGTTCGAATTCGAGGAGTGTTACCCCCTCCGGAACACCTATTGCATGAGTGCATAATAAATCTCATGAATGCATAGTGAAAGATGCTGTATGCTCGGAATGAAATGCATTACAATAATTTTAAAGCTCTATTCAAATCACTTCAAAAGAGTAGGTGCAAATTTCCTCTCCGGTAGAGAAGTACTCACCTAATCTACTCAACCTAAGATAAAGCTGCTCTTCTTCAGTTAAGGCCCTAACACCTAACAATTACAAGAGTAGCATTTCTTAGGATACCACACCACATCTAATCAGCAAATACCACAGTAAACATTCTGGACAGCAGCTACTTGTTTTTAACATAACTGGAGATTCCCAACTCCAAAAGATATGATCTAAGACAATCTGGAAAGCCTAAGAAATGCACTACAATTCATTTTCAGACCTCAACCCCAAACTCCTAAGTTTTCTATGTCAAATTTCATAAGTTCCAGAATCTGTTCTCTCTAAACAGAGAGTAGCAGATTCTGGACTGCCACTTTAAACAGCAATAACTCTCAAACTACTAAGCCAAATGCTCCCAAATTTGGACACAAGCTAGTTTATCAAGTTTACTACAACTTTGGTATTTATAAGTTTTCCAGCAACCATTTTTATCAAAGGTCAAACCTAGAAATACTACCAGCTGTCCAGAAAACCTAAAATTGCAAGGATTAAGTATTTATTGATGTGGCCAAAGTCCCCTAAGACCAAACTAATGTTACCAAAAGTTCACATGGGTTACAAAAACACCAGAAAGTAAGGTGTGCCCACCTAGAATATTTATTTATACTCATTTCTTAATTTACTTAATTAATTAGGTGGAATTTTAAACATATAAGTAAACTGCTCCTAAAATTCTACAAAAATTACAGGGGACTCTCTGACCCAAAAAGAGACTACTGTAAAAATTTGAACAAATTTTATTCACAGGAACTCCCTATATAAAATTCACAAGTCCAAAAGGCTGATTTTTGTATAAATAATAAATCATGTTGAAAAGTATCAAACAACAGATTTCATAATTTTCTTGGACACCCTAAGGTACCAAGACATTCTCCAAAAAGTTACAAGAACATTGCACGTATAGAAAAATTACTAAAAATCATTCAACTATTTCTTAAACTAGCAAGGTAGCCTCATAACTTAAAAATTACTTAAGCACTGATGCCCAAATTTTTACCAGAGCTAGAGCAAGTATAAAGTAACCTACCCACCAAATTTCATGATTTTTGGGATACTACAGCTCAAGTTATATATTTAACAAATTTGCATGCATTTCAAAACACATTTAAAAGATCTATTAAATTCTCAGAGAATTTAAACATTACATACCAGATTTATATTTTTATAAAATACTACACCTCATGTAGAGCATACCAAAATTTATCTCATGATTTTTGAGCAAATATAACCCTAGATCTCTATTTTTCAAACTACCACAAAAATCTGTGACAAAAATAATTAAAGAAATAAATTTCAATCGGACTGGGCCGGCCCGGGAACAGCGCGGCCCACGACACGCGCGCGCGGCCCGCTCGGCATCCCGCCCGCGCGCGGCACTGACGTGCGGGCCCCCGAAGTTAGTGACCGGGAGCAGGGGGGCGGCGAACCGCGAGCTCCGACGAGCTCAAGCTCGCCGGAGAGGAGCTCGCTCGGGAAACCAAGCACAGCTTCGCATTCTCCGTCACACGGTGCATCGATTTGTGCCAGCAGGAGGGGTTGGGATGGGGCGAAAAGGACTCGCCACCACGAGCGGCGGCCGGTGAGGGTCGGTGGCGGTGCACCGTCGCCGGTGAGGGTGCACGGTCCCGGCTAAGCTCGGTACGAGCTTCACTGAAGCTAGGCGGAGCTATTGAGGTAGGAAGGGAGGACGGAGAGAGACCCGAGCTACCCCGGCCATGGTGAGCCTCCATGGCGGAGCTCCGGTGACCTCTCGGAAGCGGCGGAGGAAGCAATGTGGCTCACCTCGAGTCCAATCACGGCCGTCGGTGGGTCGAGGAGATGGAGGGCGGTGAGGCGGAGGAAATGGCGTGGTTTGGTGGCCGGTGATGCAGTGGAACTCGCGCGCGAGCTCGCCGGAGATGGAGCGGCAATGGCGACTCGGTCTGGCGATTTGAAACCGGGAGAGCGAGGCGGAGGGAATGGAGGCCGGTTCGACGCGTCGTGGCGGTCTTGAAGGCGTCGCGGACTGACTGGTGGGGCCAGGGCCGGCGTACGGGCGCCACCGCGCCTCCACGCGTCGGCGGGGCTCTGTGGCCGGTCGGCCACTCTCCCTCTGACGAACTGAAACGCGATGAAGGTGTCCTTGGTAGTGACTGACAGAGCGACTTTGGAGGTGATTAACTTCTAAACCAGCTCGTTTCGGTCCAAGGTGACAACATCAAGTTTGTAGAGCTATGTTAGGGCAACAAGTTTGTCAATTAGTGTTTGGGCTGGTTCGGCCTATATTTGAAACTACATGGCCCCAAAGTGGTGCTCGGTGAAACTGAAACAGGTTTTCAGTTAATGACACCGACTGACACCCTAATTTCATGACGCTATACCTCCTGAACCATTGAGAATCAGGCTTGGGTGATGTTGGCAATGTTGTAGAGCTACATGAGGACTACAAGTTTGTCAATATGAATGAAAGCTGGTTTGGCCTGGTTTGCAAACTACAAGCTCCTAAAGTAGACATCAGTAAAACTGGAGGGTCAATTTCAGACTTAGAAAAATTCTAAGTATTGAGGCCACTCCTCTAGCTGACTTGTGGGCCACTTTTGAGCATGTTCTGATCAATTTCATGAGATGGTCATATTGAGACTTTTGTTCCCCATAAAATTCTTTACAACTTTGCTTAAGGGTGCTCCTCCATGCAAAGTCTCTAAGCTAGACTTTTTAATTGGTCAAACTATAGCATCCTAGGGCCAATTGTTGGTCAACCATCTCTTGGAGGGCATTTTTGCAATTTTGATCAACATGAACCTTGCTCCAAGAGTTACCCTAAGTATAATTAAGGTGTTGTAGGACATGATTGGCTACTCTACCCTTTTGTTACAACAACTATCAAGCATCCATGATATGAGCCAAACAAAACTCCTAGAAACAATCACATGTGTTGCATCACATAAAATAACAAACATGAATGACGCATGCTTATGCTTATGCAAATGCAATACAGTTATGGACTAAACACTTGAGGTGTTACACCCTCGGCCGCCTCCGTCTCTTCAGATTGGTAGGCACCATGTTGGGGGTGTAGCCAACGTCCGTGTGGTCCCGATGACGGTGCTGCCATCCTTGGCCCTGCGCATGGCTCGTCCCCTGCACATAGGTCGGCCCCTGCTTAGATAAAAGATAAATCGGTGTTAGATTGTGGCATTCTTACATAACATGAGTAGGCAAATAAGAAAATTTGCTTATTTAGTTTTACCTGTTCGTCTCCTTGGGTTCCCAACGGGGCATCAAAGAGCTGCGACATGCCAATCTCCTGGCGCTGGGAACGGTTCACCGGGGTGTGCTGGTACGGGGCGTGCTGGTACGGGCTGTGCTGATACGGGCTGGGCTGGTAGGGGCTTTGCTGGAAAGGTACGTGCTGGAAGTTGCCCTGCTAGAAAGGATCAAGGTGGATAGAGCCCTGCGGGTACGGGCCTGGCTGGGAGAAGCCCTACTAGAAAGGACTCTGCTGGAAGAAGCCCTGCTGGAAAGGACCGAGGTGGGAAGGGCCCTACTGCGTAGGGTGCCTGTGCTAGGGTATGCCAAAGTCCGGTGCCTCGTCCTCGTCGGATGACTCTGAGTTGTTGTCCTCGTCGTCCTCTACCTCAACTAGGGCCTTATCGGGGCGGTGTGGTGGTGTACGCGCGCCGGAGGTGGACCCTGTCACAGGGTCTGAAGAGCCCGCAGGTGTCCTCAGAGAAGCCGAAGCTATGCTCTAGGAACGTGGAGGGTTTACTGGTGGCTCCCACGGAGTGTCCATGCAGCTCAACTTCTGAGCTAGCTTCCTCAAACTCTTGCTCATTTTCTACAAACACATGTGTGGACTCATATTATTTAGGACAACCTTTTGACTCGTACAACATTATAGGAAATTTTCAACGTGTTGCTTACGTGCACAAATGTCTCAAGCGCGCCTCGCCCTTTGTTCCTGCAATCGTGTAGTTGAAACGCTGCTTCATTGGACATCATTGACAATTGTCTGGCCTGCGTACATAAATGAGGTTTCACCTTGATGTTACAATTTACTAAAACTAGAATAGAACCCACCCAAAGTGCACGGACCCAGGATCTTACCACGTATCTCTGAAGGGGGGCTCTCTGTGGCTGCGTCTTGCGCATAGTCACCTCTTCGTATTCGTCGGCGTTGATGTCATCCTCGGAGTCAGCGGGAAGTTCTCCCCCCTTGTACGCCTGCCTCACTTGCACACGGGTCGACCTGTGAAGCCACCGTAGGTACTCGTTGAAGGCGTGTGGGTCGTGTGGCGGGCCATCCTACAGCGGCTGCTTCTTCATTCTCTCCCACCTCTCGATGTATTATGCGTGTATCTCACGCCAGTCCTTCTACTTCATCCTCAACCTGCGGTCCACACCGCACCAAGTTCAGACAGTGTTAGTGCACATAAATGCAATGACGTACTTATGCCAAATTAGTTGATACATAAATATGATTTTACGAACCAACCTATGCAGCTCCTTGTCCGTGGAGTAAAGAGGTGGTGGCACGCCCATACATTTGGCAAACTGCCTGCAAACCCTGATGGGATAGTGCATCTCAACCACGTGGAAGAAAACAAGCGGGACGTCGGACCGAAACTCGTCGTTCTCTTGCCAACACTTCGGACTCAAGTGGCCCCGCAGATCGGGATCGTCGTAGGGTTGCCAATACACCTAGCAAATGGCAATTTAGTTAGTCTTTAACATTGTCAAGATAAACTATTACCATGCAAATTAAAGACCCCAACGTACCTCCATGTGTGTTAGCACGTCAATCAAGTCGGTGTACTCCCTGTACTTGCGCTCTGCATTCCCTGTGACCTGCTCTGCCCCACTCCAAACCCATAAGGTTGTAGGCATTATATCCTTGGGCTCCCAATCCTGCATTGTACACAAAAATGAATTAGTCATTTCTTAAATAAAGTTTCGTACGCAATGCTAATGTAATTAGTTTCGTAGTAAATTACTTATGGGCAAACCGGCCATTCTGGGTCGCCCGACAGGCCACCGGTACCAGATCTAGATCTGTAGCAGGTACGAGCAACCACCAAGCGACGGGTAGCCCGATCCGCAATGGCAAGCAGCGCATTGCTACATGTATGTCCACACTAGGACCGCGCTGCCCCAACTGAACAAGGTGATGTTCTCCCACGGCTGACGTAGTATGTCCAGGAAGATCCAGCCGACGACGTTGCCCAACGCGTTGGGGAACAAGAATGTACCAAGGAAGTGCCACAGCCACACCTGAGCGTACGTCTCCATGGTACCCGGCCTAGCATGTGTGTCCAGGTTATCGAAGCGCCCTATGAGCCACTGTGACATGACACCGAAAGTTTTCCTGAAATTTGCAAAGACAATTAGAGGCCACCGATTGTAAACAAAGACTGCAATGAAAGCATTTGGAAGCAATTAAGTAGCTTACTTATGCTTCTTAGTTTCCTCGTTGTCATCTGGATAGTGGCCACAGAACTCGTACACCTTCTGTCTCCAACCATCGCTGTCCACTACGCCAGTCACACAACTGCCACCAATGCGAAGGCAAAGTATTGCCTTCACATCCTCTAGGGTCACGGTCATCTCGCCGCAAGGAAGGTGGAAAGTGTGGGTCTCTGGTCTCCAAATGTGTTAGGGAAAAAAGGTTACATACTTCAAATATCATTCTACAACACCTGTATTAGGGGAAAAATAAGTTACCTGTCCACAGCTACACTAAGAAGTGTGGGGTTCAGGGGCGGAAGACCTTCCCGGACCACGTAGACAAGCTCGAGGAAACTGGCACGCCGTATGTACGGTGCATAACGCTTGTCCCACCTGAGCTGTCGGGTGTGTGTGCGCGGCTTCAGAAGGGGCAGCTGCTCGTCCATAGGCCTGTACTCCATGTGAGCCGCCATGTGGTCCTTGTCGTAGTCGTAGTCAAGGAGGGGGTACAGCGGTGTAAGGTCCTAGATGGCTAGAGGGGGGGTGAATAGCCTAAAAAAAATTCTATAAAAGACACTAAGCAAACTTGTTAGAATAACAAACGGCGTAAAGCGAGTTTTGCTTAGCCAAGGGTTGTGATGCAAGCCTCCTATCCACAAGTCTAGTAGATTATGATCTCTAATTCATATAAGAGCTAAGTCACTAATTTTACACTAGAGAGCAAGCTAACAACACTACGAGCAAAGCTACCACTAGAGCTACACAAGATAATCTAGTAAAAGTAAGTGCAAGAGAGAGGATTGTGATTCTTATACCGACGGTGGAGTGAAGATGTTGCCAATCATCAAGATGATATACAATCAATCAAAATTGACAACAACACAATATGAAGACCAATCACCGGGAGATAAGAGACACAATATTTTTGTTCACCCGGTGTTCACTTGTGCACCAACAAGCTACGTCACCGGTTGTGTCGACCAACACTTAGATGGTTTCCCGGTGTGACCCTCAAGTCACTTGCCCCTCAAGGCACGCCCCGCAAGGCACCGCAAGACACCACTCTCAAGTGAGGTAACTCAATGACACGCGCATTCCACTAGAGTTGCTTTTGGCGTCCCGCCGAGGAAAGCACAAGAACCTCTCACAATCAACCGGAGGTGGCCAAGAACAAACACCTTCTCTTGCCAACGCCTCCAACAATCTCCAAGCCGGCTAGGAGCGGTACTCTCCAAGAGTAACAAGAAATCCACCGGCTAAACCACCCACAAGTGCCACTAGATGCCCTCAAGCTATGCAATGCACTTTGGGATCACTCAATCTCACTTTTGATTTGCAATCAAGCAAGAGAGATGAGTGGGAGGAGAAGCTTTAGCTCAAAGGATGCACAAGAGTGTTAGAAATGCCAAGTGACCTCCCTAAGGGCCGGCCAACACGTATTTATAAGCATCCCATACGAATAGAGCCGTTGCCACTCCACTGAGCATTTTTTGGGACGACCGAACGCGCCGGTCGAAACTGATCGGACGCGCTCAACCGCGTCCGATCGCCCTGCGCCGTCCACGTGTTCTCCCAAATTCAACCACGGCCGTCAGATCCTCTAACGGTCACTGCGCGCCAACGGTCAAACGAGCGACCGGACGCGCTGCTCAACCGACCGGACGCACCGATCGCACAGCACCGCGCGCCCGCGAAGCAACGACCGGACGCGCTCCAGACAACGACCGGACGCGATAGTGCCAGCGTCCGGTTGGAGTCCAGTAAGCTCCTTCGATGACCGGATGCGTCCGATCGCGTGTGACCGGACGCACCACGCGTCCGCTCAGCCCTTCGCCACGCATTGTTCTCTGGGTGCCCGACCGGACGCTCCGGTCCCGTGAGTGACCGGACGCACCGGTTGCAAACCCTAGCCCGCGCACCTGACTGCTGCGCTGTACTGACCGGACGCGTCCGGTCAAACCATGACCGCGTCCGGTGTAGCGTCCGATCACCCTCGTGATCTCCGTTCGCCTCCGTTTCTTTTTCGACTTCCGGCGTAGTGAAAAATAGGCATTTCATTTCCCCGAAAACGCCTGAATCCCACGCTCGCACACTCGGTGGGAGGGAGAGAGGAACCCAAACCCCTCTCTACCCGCAAACCACAGCACGACCAATGCCACCTTTGCAAATGTGCCAACACCATCAAGTGTACAACTCCATGTGCTTGTGTGTTAGCTTTTTCTCAATCATTTTCAAAGGTTTTCCAGTTAGCTCACTAGGCCCTACATGCAATGCACTTCATGAATTCACCTAGTGGCACCCGTGCGTCGAATAACCGATAAGACTTTCCCTCTTAATAGTTCGGCTATCGACCCTAAACCACTCACACCCTCTATGGTGTCTTGAGTGTAAAACAAAATGGTCCTATGGTTATACCTTTGCCTTGAGCCCATTTTGTTTCTCCAAATGATATGATCCACTTCATATCATCACATGACCGTCTCGATCCGTCGACCTTGACTTCACTTGCTCTTCACCGTTGCATTGGTCCATCGGCGCCAAGTCTTGCTCAAGCTTCACCATCACATGGTCCTTCGCTTCGAAGCCTCGACTTGCCCTTCACCTTCACAACCGGTCCATCGAGCCAAGCCTCATCTTGGTCTTCACCATTTTGGTCATATGAGTCAATGTCATGTCTCATATTCAATGACCACCTTTATCTAAATCATCCACTTAGATACAAAGGTTAGTCCTAGGTTTCATCAATTAGCCAAAACCAAACTAGGGACTTTCAAGCGGGTGCCACCTCGGAGGATGAGCTTCCTCCATCCTGTTTTAGATTCAAAAAAAAAGAGTTAGTGCAAATAATATTAATAACTAAACATTGCAACATACATTTAGACAAAAGGAATAACAACATATGTTAGAACAAAACATAACGGTACAAATAAGAATAGGTATACTAGGTTATCTTAATAAACTAATATGGACAAACCTGTTGTCCAGGTCTTTTATGCCTGCTAGCCTTGTGACTTGGTTGCTTGCAAACCGAGCACAAATTCCTACCACATGTCTCATTGAAGTCTCCCCATCCATACATGTCATCGTCGTACCCTTTCATAGCATCCATATCCCCCTTTAGACGCTTCTTTTTCCTTCTGCCCTTGCCCAACTTCTGCAGGGCCGGATTGGGCGCGTAGTCAGGTCCATGATATGAGGGCCACTGTGACAGGTCGAGGTAAGGCTCGAAGCTCTTCTCCCATACCCGAACAGTGTTTGAATGGAGGTACACAGGAGACATATATGGCAAACCCAAGTAGTTATATCCGCGCATCCTGCAGGCTGTGATCATGTGAGAGCAAGGGGTATGCATGATCTGAGGGACGTTGCAACTGCACTCAACTTTGTCTAAATCGACACGGTAGTTCCTCCCACCGTAACGCTTCCCGCCCATGCTTGTGCCACCCAACCCCCGTACACTGTAGATATGCCTGTGAGGTTCGTATGGCTCGCCAATCTGCTGCTTGGCCAATTCCTCTCCCTCCTTAATAAAATGAGCGGCTGTCTTTCCCCACACCCTAGCCTCCCTTATATTCCTCTGCGCGAGCTCCCACCTCTTCACAAAATATTCGTTGCACTTCATGAAAGAGAACTCAACAATCCCAGACACTAGTAACGAGCGAACTCCGGTGAACACACGGTTGAAAGACTCGGACGAGTTGGTGGTCATGATGCCGTACCTGAATCCACCCTCGTCGTATGTTAGTGCCTACTTTTCCTTCTGTTCCATCTGGTCCTGTAACCATGTCTTGGCGGCTTGGTTCATCACTTTGTCTAGTTCTCTCATTTTCTCCTTAAACTGGTACTCTGTACGCACACAACATAGAGCCTTAACCATGTCACTAACCTCCTTCTTCCTCTGACGCCACCAGAAATTAGCTGCAAAATGACGCATGCACTATCTACGCACCAAAGGCGGGAACCCTTCGATATCTTCACCGGCGGCGTGGAGAATCCCTGCGTGCCGGTCCGAGATCAAACATATAGTGCGTGATGCCCCCAAGCACTTGGGTACGTAGAAGCCGCATGAACCATGACCACGACGAATTGTTCTCTCCCTCTGCCAAAGCAAAAGCCATTGGTACTATCTGGTCCTCCAGATCAACCGCTGCAGCCATCATCAAAGTGCCCCTGTACTTTCCCGTCAAGAAAGTGCCATCAACAAGGACCACTGGCCTACAGAACTGGAAAGCATGCTCCGTCTGAGCAAACGACCAGAAAACACGGTGTAGCACATGCCTCACCGAGTTTTGCAAAGACATCCCACCGGTGTCCACAAACCATTTCATGCCATGGTTGTAGTAATTCATTGCAGACAGTATTCGGGGAACCCAGTTGTACGCCTCCTCCCAACTACCCCATCGGATCGCCAGTGCAATTTGCTTTGCACGCCAAGCCTTGCCATACTTCACATGATACTTTACAAGTTCATATATGGACTATTGTAAACAAGACACCGAGACGTCATTGTCCTTGTCAACGAGCCCCAATATACGACGGGCAAGGTAATGTGCAGTGAGCTGCGGATGATATTCCTTCCCCTTGTTATCCAAGCATAAATGGGGTTGGACCAATTTACTTATCCTCCATTTGCCATCACTCGCTTTCTTCCTTGTAGTAAGCCTCCACTGGCATGGAAAACCTGCTTTGCAGGTAAGTGGTACCTCAAGTTCTTGTCGGAATGAGTCACCAAGTATGGCCTATGGTGGTACACAGCATAATCCTGAAGAAAGAGCTTCATCTTTGACATTGTATTGAATATCATGCCCTTCTGAAGGATTACATGCTCATGGTTATACAGTGATTCTGCACACATCTGCAGACCTGTGTCACAAACTGCCATATGTACCATGCTGACATCCCTGTAGTTCGGACCACCACTTAAAGGTACATCGCCCTGGCTCAGTTGCATGAATTCTGCCTCTGTGTAAGGGGGCGGTGCAACATAATGCTGTGCTTCGCTGATCCTACCCCACGAATCAAAATACGGCGCACCACCCTCTGGCAAATCATGGACCAGCCTGCCCTGAGTCGGCATGGCATGAAACACCGAAAGTGAAACATCGGACGTTGTAGCATGAACCGGCGTCGCATGGGCAGCTCTATCATCATCATCATGATCATCATCGTCGTCGTCGTCGTCATGACCGAACCAGTTCTCTTCCGCCTGCTCGTGCTCTTCACGTTTGAACTCCCTCACATCGAAGTCGTTGCTTATACAACTGACTGGATGTGAATGCAACTGCTCCTACGTCAACTGACCATCCATATACAACTGACTGGATGTGAATGGAACTGCTTCTTCGTCACCTCCAACATCGTCATGATGATCATCCTCCAACCTGTACCCATTCTCCACAACCACCTCAGCAATGGGTGAGTTCGAGCCTGCGAGGACCCTAGTGTAGCAGGACCAATGAGCAGGGTCGCGCAAAGGCATCAGGACATATTTTGCCCGAGTCTTCCCACTGTCAAATCTCCCCTTGATTGTGAAATCACCGCCAAACTTTGCGTTCAAACGCACACAAAGGTCATTGAAGCTCGGCGGTTCATCAAACCATTCCAACTCCTCTTCCATATCCTCAAACTCACCATCTTCCTTCCTAACAATTCCTCCGAAATAAACTCAGACACAACAATCCATCTGAAAACCATTCAAGCAAACTTCATTAAGTCGTCCAAACAAATTGACTATACTAAATTTATTAACTATACTATACTAACTAAACTAACTAAAGTAACTATTTATACCACTTATACTAACTTCACTAATCTAAACTAAACATACTAAATATTCTAAGTATTTATAATACCTATACTAACTATACTAACTTTACTAATCATACTAACTAAAATAACTATTTATAATATCTATACTAACTATGCTAACTTTACTAATAACACCAACTAAACAACTAAACTAACTATTTATACTAACAATACTAGCTAAACAAACTAATCTAACTAACAATCAAAATACATCAAAAATTCAAAAAAAAATAGGAAAACGGGATTACCTTAGCTCAGACGCGGGGAGCTGCTATCCGGGCCGAAGTGCGCGGGGGGAGGGGGCTCTCGGCGCGACGCGGCTGTGGGGGCGTTGTTCGCGCGGCCGCCGGGGGGTTGCGCTGCGCCGCGGGGGGGGCTGGGGGCGCGCTGCTCCTCTGCTCTGCTCTCCCGGGGGGCGCTACGCGCGGGGAGAGGGCGCTGCGCCGCGGGCTCGCTCGCCGGGGGGGTGCGGGCATGGGCGCGGGGGTCGAACAACAGCTCGTGACACATCAACCCGAGAACAAAAATGTTTGCTCCCCCGCTGCTGCTCCTTGATCTAGGGAGCGGCAGCCTTGCCGCTCTTCTGGGGGGAGCGGCAGCCCCGTCTCCGCGTCGGTGAGTGCCATGTCAGCATCATTTCCGCTCCTCCACGTGGGGAGCGGCAAAGTTGAAATGCCGCTCCCTCGCGTGGGGAGCGGCCAAAAGTGTTAGGTAAAAAAAACTTTCGGTGCTAAAATTAAAAATAGTTTTTAAAAAGTGTTAAGAATAAAAAATCCTAATAATACAGTCTGTCACCGGTTGTATTTACACATACAGTTAATCTATCAGCACATTTATATAGTAGTTCGCTCACCTATACATACTTGTTTCTCTCATAAGTTTTATTAGTTCTTACGCATACGCTGGTTGTAACTTTATGATTCGCTTCTGTTCTCTCTCTCTTTTACTATAACAAAAGGTTGTAAGTAGATTGTATGTTAAGATAGAGGAGAGAGAGAAGAAGTGGTTGTATGCTTACAACCGGCTATAATACAAAAACCAAGAAACTTTGTGAGAGAGGCAAGTATGCCATATATTAATAATAAAGATGTAACTAATATATGAGTGAGCTGAGAGGTAGGTCGCAAGGATCTATACAACCAACACAGGCTGTATTATTAGTCTCGCTAGTGCAATCTAGCAAATAGCCAACTCAAATATACATTAATTGTATTGCTAGCTTTATATTGCATAACACTGTTTGACACTGTAGCAATTTGTTTTTATTTGTTAATAATTGTCCAAACATTGATTAATTAGGCTCAAAATGATCGTTTCGTAAAGTATAACAAAACCGTGTAATTAGTTTTTTATTTCATCTACATTTAGTACTCTATGCATGTGCCGACATTTTGATATGATAATAAATCTTTTTTTAATAGTAGAATTTAGGAGTAAATTTGATTATCTAAACAAAAACAAGGCTAGCTCCGACTTGGAGAGCTGGTCCGCTCTCCGCCCTGCACCCTCTCTCGTAGTCTGGTCCATGGCGAAAAAGACCATAAAAAAAAGTACTGCAAAAACTGGTCGAATCAGTGAGATGCGAAGCGGAGCAAAAAGCTCTGCCATATCTTGGCCTTGGCCGCACACAGCGGCAGCAGGCTGCAGGCACTGGCTGACCCAAGATTTTTGGCCACGCTTTTGGCGATACTCTGGCGTTGACAGGTGCGCCGTGTTTAGACGCCGAATCCGGCCGCCGAAATTGGTACAGTACGTATTAAATGCGTATGGTATCAATTTGTTTGTATTTGGTAAAAATTATTTAAACTTTGACTAATTAGGCTTAAAATGTTCGTCTCGTAAAGTACAACAAAATTGTACAATTAGTTTTTAATTTCATCTATATTTAGTATTCTATGCATATGATGTTATTTTGATGTGATGGAAATCTTTTTTTGCATAGTAAAATTTAGGGTTGAAATTTGGCATCTAAACAAGGCAGGAATGCCCTCTAGCGTTGTCGGTTGTCAGCTGTCACTGTCTCACTGGGCAAACGGATCGTATAGGTGGCGCTCAGGCTGAGCTGGCCGATAATTTAATTAGGCCTGGTTTAGTTTTCAAAAAAAATTCCTTTCACCTATTACATCGAATGTTTGGACACATAAAATACTAAATCTAGACGAAAAAACTAATTACACAGTTCTCAGGAAAATCACGAGACGAATCTTTTAAGCCTAATTAGTCCATGAAAGTCTTAAGTGCTACAGTAACCAACCTGTGCTAATGATGGATTAATTAGTATCATTAGATTTGTCTCGCAGTTTCCTGACGAGTTCTGTAATTTGTTTTTTTATTAGTATCCGAAAACCTCTCCCGACATCCTCTGGCACCTCCGATGTGACATCCAAATATTTTCATTTCGCGAACTAAACACAGCCATAGTAGTAAGGCTGCATTTGGATCCAAACTAACTTTTAGAAGCTAGGAGTAATAGAAACTAGGTTCATTTAGCTTTTGAGAATGTAGAAGCTAACTTAAGAGTATCTACAAGAGACTAGCAAAATTGTATTCTAAAGGTAAATTTGGCTATTAATAAACGAAAAACGTCTTCAACAGACTCTGTAAATGACTCTCCAAATTTAGTAACTCTCTGTCCCACCTCATTCGCTCTCTACTTTTGGACATCCTTTCTCACCAACCATCTAGCCTCTTGGTTTTACAGAGTCTGCTAGAGTGCTCTAATTTGTTTTTCTCAAATCTATTTTAGAGAGTAGCTAAATCAGTAAATTTTCTATTTTTTGGCTAATTTCTTGGAGATGCTGTAACGAAGTCAGTGGTTGTTTGGATACATCACGACAGAAGCTAGATTGTGAAATCCGAGAAGATCCAATTAGACCCTAGTAGTGCTCGTGATGATTGTTGCAATATGTGCTTCATGTTGATCGACAGTTCATGACAGCTCAGTCATGCATCAACTGTTTCGATTGCCTTTTTTAATACATGAACCAATGTGTAGTGCAACTAGTGTAAGCACACATTCGTCCTGAAAACAGTAAAACACACACGTATGCCATGTTGCTTGTTGCCTTAGGGCCTAATTGGATGTTCTCCGATTCCACAATCTAGCTTCTGGAAGCTGTGCTGGTATCCAAACAGCCACTAACTTCATAAGCTAGCTTCCACAATCTCAAAAGCTAAATGAACCTAACCTCTATTAGCTTCTAAAAGTTAGTTTGGATCCAAACGCTGCCTTAGTATTCGAGATCTCGAACAGCTACTAGGAATACTACCATGTACCCATCCGTTTCAAATTATAAGTCGCTTTGATTTTTTTTTACATAGAATTCGCTATGTATCTAGACATATATTGTATCTAGATACATAGTAAAATAGATGTATTAAAAAAGTCAAAGCGACTTATAATTTGGAATAGATGAAGTATTTAATTTGTGGTATGTTTTTAATTATGGAAAATGGATCTTCATCTTCACATAACCCGTTAGTATCTGATACTTCATTTCAAACAGTTATAGGTTCTTTATGCTTTATCCTAAGTCAAAATTTCTAATATTTTAACCAAGTTCATAAAAATATTTGCAATACAAGAATCACACATAACCACCACATGGCAAGTTTTTAGAAGACATCAACCACGGTAGTCAAGAGCATGTGAGGTGGTGGAGGGCAGGGTTAAAAAAACCGCTCGGTTTACCGCGGTAAACCGCGGTTACCGCCCTAACCGGGCCGGACCGGTTCCGGTCCGGTCCGGTTAGGTATTCTCCAAATTCAAATTTAAAATTTGAAAAAAAATGCTGAAAAAATTCCTAAAAATAGTTCATGATTTATAGAAGCCAATGGTGTAAAATTTTTTTAAATTCGAGTTCGTTTAGTATTTATTTATACGTATAGAAGTTTGAAAAAAAAGAAAAAAAATCCCGGTCCCGGCCAGGGTTAAAAAAACCGCTCGGTTTACCGCGGTTACCGCCCTAACCGGGCCGGACCGGTTCCGGTCCGGTCCGGTTAGGTATTCTCCAAATTCAAATTTAAAATTTGAAAAAAAAATGCTGAAAAAATTCCTAAAAATAGTTCATGATTTATAGAAGCCAATGGTGTAAAAATTTTTCAAATTCGAGTTCGTTTAGTATTTATTTATACGTATAGAAGTTTGAAAAAAAAGAAAAAAAAATCCCGGTCCCGGCCCGTTAAGGCCCCCAAATTCAAATTTAAAATTTGAAAAAAAACAAAAAATGCTGAAAAAATTCCTAAAAATAGTTCATGATTTATAGAAGCCAATGGTGTAAAATTTTTTTAAATTCGAGTTCGTTTAGTATTTATTTATACGTATAGAAGTTTGAAAAAAAGAAAAAAGAAAATTCCAAACTCAAACCGAGCGGTAAACCGCTCAAACCGGGCGGTTACCGCTCCAAACCGCCCGGTAAACCGGTGACAAACCGAACCGAAGGAGCGTTTGAATTCAAATTCAAATTCGACCGGTTACCGATCGGTTACCGGTAAACCGGTCCGGTAAACCGCTACCGGAGGCCGGCGGTTTGGGGTGACCGGTCGGTAAAAAAAACCCTGGTCCCGGCCCGTTAAGGCCCCCAAATTCAAATTTAAAATTTGAAAAAAAACAAAAAATGCTGAAAAAATTCCTAAAAATAGTTCATGATTTATAGAAGCCAATGGTGTAAAATTTTTTTCAAATTCGAGTTCGTTTAGTATTTATTTATACGTATAGAAGTTTGAAAAAAAAAAAAGAAAAAAGAAAATTCCAAACTCAAACCGAGCGGTAAACCGCTCAAACCGGGTGGTTACCGCTCCAAACCGCCCGGTAAACCGGTGACAAACCGAACCGAAGGAGCGTTTGAATTCAAATTCAAATTCGACCAGTTACCGACCGGTTACCGGTAAACCGGTCCGGTAAACCGCTACCGGAGGCCGGCGGTTTGGGGTGACCGGTCGGTAAAAAAACCCTGGTGGAGGGTCGGACTCTCAACCTGTTGGTTGACACACTACGATGACCCAACCACCGAGCTACAAGCTTGTCTGCAGTGTCTGATTTTAATAGTTGTGTATGCATTCAGTTCGGGTCTATGTGCGAGGAAAGAAAATGAAACTCGGCTAAGAGTTGGCGGCACAAAATTTGTAACTACTTATGTTTTATATGACTTAATCAGCTATACATAGCAATTCAAAAGTTGGTTTTCACATTTTATTACATAGCGCTTGTTGAGGGATTAACATTAATTAATTAAATATAATAATAAAGTGAATTCTTTGTTCATAGGATATCTGTAAATTCCTTCTCACTGTTCTAAATTATAAGACGTTTTTATTTTTTCTATATACAATAGCTTTTGCTATGCACTTAATATACACTATGTCTAGATATATAGTTAAAACAATGCATCTAGAAAAGCTAAAACGTCTTAGAATTTGGAACGGAGAGAATATAAAACTATATATAGAACGAAAGTATCATATAAGGAAAGGGGCCGCTAAAGGCCAAAAGGTGGAATAAGTGGAACAAGCAAGAAAGAAAAAGGAATAAACTTTATGAAAGAGGACCCACATGGCCATCTCCGAATAAGAATGCATATCAAACCTCCTAAGGGTAGTGATTGTATTATCTCTTCTATTTCTGTTGATTGTTAAGCATCATTTATTTGTGTTATTAAGCTCAAATATACATGAGCTTCATTGCATAGAGAGATTAATAATTAGAAAAATACTAATAATGATTCCTATACTTCAGCAACACGTTAATGCATATAAAAAATTTCTGTAATGAAATAATCTGTATTTAGAGAGAAAAAGATATTTTTTTATTTTCTATCACTAGAGCACCTGACTAGATTCCTCAATATAACTAGTTGAATTCCGCGTGTTGCCATGGGAATTTAGAGATTATTTTATTTGAATAAGAGATTAATCAAAGAAAAGATAAAAGTAGCATGCTTAAAGCACAAGAGGAACATCAGATGTAACTATAAGAGGGTAAAGCAGTGAAAGTTAGGCAATATTGTAGTAAAATGTGGTATGATGTGAGGTTGTCAATTGTAGTGTAAGTTTTGATGAATAAATAGTAGGCAAAGATTGACAATATCAGCAAAACTCATTAGAGAACTAATGACACCAGAAAATTTTAATGAATAAACAGTATGCAAAGATTGATAATATCAGCAGAACTTGCTAGAGAACTAATGACACTGGAAAACATTCGGAATTTCTCTCAAGAAACATGCTATATATGCTTAATTTTCTTCTTGGTGACTAATAATTTGTTGCACATCTCATATGGTCTGCAATACAAAATATCAATATTAGAAAACAAAAAGAGAAAAGAAAGAAAGATAGAGTTACAACTGGGATGAAACAAAATCCAATCCATTGTATAGACTAAAAAAACAGAAGTGGGAGAACGACACAAATCCATAGTAGAGAGAGAGCACTTGTACTAATATACTATAGAGTATGTGAGTAGGAAGATGCCATCAACTGAAACTGTACTCACGATATGGAATGGAAGTGGAACGACGACGGGTGATAGGAAACTCAAGCGGTTTATATAATGGTTCCTTCTTCAGCGGGTCCCAAGAGTGGCCTGAGTTTTGGCAGTTTCATTTAGCAAGTTGGTTTGGGCTTCTGCAGTGCAGGGCTGCGGGTGGCGGAGAACGCACCCGCACGCGCTAAGGGCCTGTTTGGAACATAGGAATGCAAAACAGAGGAAAGGAAAAAAACGCAGGAATAGGGTAGAGTGAAAAGTGAAAAACTACAGGATTCCAAAACACAGGAATAAATACTTTGATCTGTTTGGATTGCAGGAATAGGCTTGATCCTCATGTGTGTCCCTGAGCACCGATTATATATGTCAATTGATGCATCCTAACACGATATTTAGATGCTTTTAAATAGTCATTTGTATATTACTTTTTAATTCATCTATACGCTGAGAGTAGTCTCTTTCTCTGTCCGGCTGAACTGTTCTCCAACCTATGACGACCCGCACTGCTCTTAATCCTCTCGTACAGTGTCACAGGGATTTCTTTATATTATTTTGGGTAGTGAACGTGAGCTGAGATGCTTCATTACGAGCAAGCACGCGCGTCAGTGTCGCAGGAATTTCTTCCATGAGCTCAGACCACATTTTCTCCTTCCTCCAAAAGTACAGGTGCTCTTCCCTTTCCTCTCGAAAGTTTGGCTCCAATTCCTGTATTCCAAACGTGCTTGTATCATTCCTTTCCTCCGGAAGCTGAATCCTCCACTTTTACTTTGTTTCACCTGCATTCCAAACGGGGCCAAGCGGTAGTTTCACGTCTGGTGTGGCAGTGGCACATAGTACTAGGAGTCATGGATGGACGGTTCATGAGGTTAGAGATTAGAACCAAATGATGCTAAATTTGGGATGACGTGGCTTGATGAGAATTGAGAGAAATATTATTAATGATACTTAGTGGATTAAGTCTATATATAGGTTATGGCTGTGTTTAGTTGCTTTGAAAAATACACTATGCAAAAAAAGATTTCCTGTCACATCAAAATTACGATACATGCATGGAGTACTAAATGTGAATAAAATCAAAAACTAATTGCACAGTTTAGTTGTACTTTGCGAGACGAACGTTTTGAGCCTAATTAGTCAACGGTTGGACAATTATTACCAAATACAAATGAAATGCTACAGTGTCGCTACAGTGAATTTTGGCACTCTAAATTTGGGAACTAAACACAGCCTATATACATATAGATACGACTGCATCATTAAGAGCATATCCAATAGTCTTTCTAAATTTTACTCTCTAAATTATCATTTACAGAGTTATTTGAGTAAAAATTGTGTTCTATATCTTTTAATCCTCCAATAGTTTTTCTATATCTTGTGTGCACTTTAGAGAGTCATCCTCGATATCTATCTTTTGTTACCAAGAAATTAGAAATAGAGGATGTTTGTATCTAGAGATCCATTTAAAGAGACCGTTTGAGGGTATTTTTTTCACCAAAATCTATATCCCTATAAATTAGAAATGATATAAAGAGTCTCTATTAGTTGCCCTAAGATTGAATTCGTTTCTTACAATTCTTCTAAAACTCCTTTCCTTTTAAATGGTTTTCTTGATTAAAAAACATTCCTAGCAAATATTTTTCTCATGTTGCAGTGGTAAGGAATAGATATAGGGTTTGATCAGTTGCTTGTATTGGCCTTAGCCTGGATTAGTCTATAATATAACCTAAACCAACCTAAATGTGTGCAGGTGTTTGGTTGTTCTACACAGGCAAGCCGTATTTAATAAAATTATGTTTGGTTGTTTATATGTTGTCGCAAGTAGTTGTCTCAATGTTTATATATATATATATATATATATATATATATATATATATATATATATATATATATATATATATATATACTCAGGAGTAGTTACTCCTATCTTCAAAAAACCACATTGTATATGGATGCATACTCATTTATCACCTTGAGTATGTTTACATATTTATTTTTAGATACTCTAAATCTTACTACGTAAAAAAATTTAGCAGAGCTCATACTTTTTAATATATTACTAAAATACCACTATTGTAGTATATAAAATAAGTATAACCATATACTCTACGTATACTTGCATACTTGATATACATACTACCATAAATGGTCTAGTATGATCATATACTTCGTTAGGTCATATATACTCTAAATCTAGAGATATAAATATGGGAGTAACTACTCCCTAGAAGTAGGAAATAATTTCCCTATATATATAGTGCATTTTTCCTACACGCGCGTGTAGTTACTCCCATCTTTAATAAACCATATTGCGTATGTGGGCATACTAATTTATCAGTTCGAGTATGTTTATATACTCAATTTAAGATACTTCAACTCTTACTACGCGAATTTTTTTCATAAGAGCCTATACTTTTTAATATATTACTGAAATACCACTATAATATATATAAAATAAGTATAACCATATACTCTACGTATGATTGCATACTTGACATACATACTACCGTAGATGGTCTAGTATGATCGTATACTATATATATATATATATATATATATATATATATATATATATATATATATATATATATATATATATATATATATATATATATATATATATATATATATATATATATATATATATAGAGAGAGAGAGAACTACTACCCTATAGCTGACTACTTAGAGTTACGATAATTACAATGCTAATTTACGAGATTATAGTACCTCCTTGCTAAGTGTTTTACTAAAACGTTACGGTAAATATCCTCATATGCTATAGTAATCCAACTAACATAAATGTGTATTCGCTTTATCGTAAATTAGTATAAAAATTATCGTAAATGGAGGTGGCTACAGAATAACTTATTTTGTAGGTGGCTACTAAATATACTTATATATATAGAGATAGGAATAATTTATTTTTTATTTGTATCGGTTTGTTACAAACATGCATTATCTAATATGATTAAATCTAGCGTACTAGGACCACTGTGTAAGTTTGCGAGTAAGGCCGATTTGGTCTGTCCGAATTACTGTGTAGCACTGTAGCAATTTTGTTTTAATTTGGTAATAATTGTCCAAACATTGATTAATTAGGCTCAAAACGTTCGTCGTGCAAAGTACAACAAAACTGTGCAATTAGTTTTTGATTTCATCTACATTTAGTACTCCATATATATACCGGTATTTTGATGTGATGGAGAATCTTCTTTTTGCATAATAGAATTTGAGGATGAATTTAGAGAACTAAATAAGGCCTAACTGAACACGAGTAAACTACACTGCCACAAGTCTATCTACAAGCTAATAGAGTCTAGAGACGCGTAGACCTGATATATGCGATGCAGACGGGCAGGCGAGATGGCATCATGGTTCTTGAATACTCCCTCCGTCGATAAAAAAAACATGCAATTCTCGTTTTTTAAGTCAAACAGTTTCAACTTTGACTAAATTTATATAAAAAAATACTAATATTTATGATATAAAATAAGTATCATTAGATTAGTTATAGAATATATTTTTATAATAAATTTATTTGGAGACATAAATGTTAATACTATTTGCTATAAATTTAGTTAAATTTGAGTCAGTTTAACTGACACGCATCCTATAATGGCATCTTTTCTCGGACGGAGGAAGTAATATCATGGGACGTGGGGCTGGCTACGCACTTTTTAGTGACAGGCAAAAAATATCAGCACGTGTATATGTGTGCGCACTTGTTCTTGTAGCTTGAAACTGCTCGATGGGTGACATGAAATGGATAGGAGGAAACGACATAGACACCTTGTTGATGTCCTCAAGTCAGGATTAAGCTAGTACAACGTGTACTCGAAGGTTGAGGCAATTAAAAAAATTAAGATCGAGCTACAACATCGAATGGTTAAAGCCAAAACACGTCGTTATAAGGGCACGATCGCGTACAACATCGAATGGTTAAAGCCAAAACACGTCGTTATAAGGGCACAATCGCGTGCAACTCGCAAAGGCATACTCCCTCCATCCTAAAATAATTATACATCTTGTTTCTCGAGAAGTAAGTCTTTTTTAAGTTTGACTAAAAATATAGAGAATAGTATAAACATTTGTATCTCTAATAAATTTACTATAAGAGTATTTCCTCCGTTTCAAATTATAAGTCACTTTGACTTTTTCAGTTTATCCATTTTACTATGTATATAGACATATTATTATATCTAGATGCATAGCAAAATGAATGTACCGAAAAATCAAAGCGACTTATAATTTGGAATGGAGGGAGTATATTTGATGCTCTATCTAATGATACTTATTATACATGATAAATATAAGTATACTTTTGTATATATTTGGTCAAACTTTAAAGGGTTCGACTCCTCGGAAAGCGAGATGTGCATTTATTTTGATATAGAGGGAGTACCTCACAGTGCCTCTATGGAAACATGTCTAATTGATTTTTACAAACTAAAAAGAGCTCACCGAAACCTGTCTAATTGATTTTTACAAACTAAAGAGAGCTCACGCAGAGAGATCACATGGGGGCAAACACTTGCTCTAGTGTTGACAGACCAGCTAGAGCGCTTTCAAGCACCATCGAGATAAGTGAAGAACAACTAGTAGAAAAGATCGGAGATATTAGAGCTTGAAATTATTTGGCTGGATGATTTTGGAAATCACCGTGAATGATTTAATTTCTCGAGCATGCATGGTTTTTAAATGGCTACAACCTCCTTTCTCTAAACTCCAAACTAGATGATTGTCTCGATAGGGCTAAGTCCAATCTATAATTTGAAAAAAAAAATTACAAGACCATCTTGGTCGATTTTTCAATAACACCAAGTTCTGCCGGGCAGTTCAGGGTGGCATGGTTTTACCATTGAGTTGAATGGTGACAGAGGTGATTACTTTAGAAGCTTTAATTAAAGCATTTAGACAGGAGGATCCTCTCTCCCTTTGTTGTTCAACATAGTAGCTGATGCTTTATCTGCTCTTCTTTCTAGAGCTAGTCGAGCCTAGAGGTGGTGAAACGTTCCACAATTTCCTCGAAGGGAAATCCACATACTACATCATAATGTGATAGTCCAGGAAGACCTAGTTGTCACATTATCATTATTCAATTGATATCACAGTTCATACATCATGGAATTACATGTTTACAAGATATTACAACACTTGGTAACTGTTGATGGCAGTTATCTACCATATTAAACCGTCAACATAACATGAAGAAATGATTGAAATGGATCACCAATAGAAATTTAGGGGTTTAAACTGACAATTTCCACAAGTTTTGGTGAATCTATATTTTCTGCAGGGTATATCCGAAAAACCAGAAAGGGGATCAAAACGTCAAAAGGAACTTAACTTAACCGCGATGAAAACTTAACCGGAAAGGGGGATCAAAACGTCAATAGCCACTCGCCCCTCGTGCGCACTCTGCTGGGGGCTTGGCATCTTCATTGCCCTACAACAATAGAAATTTTAGCATGGCTACAATACTAAGAATCTTTGAACGACATCTTAGACTTACCTGGCTGGTCCCCTTCTTATGATAGTCTGTCCGAATAGCCGGCCAGTGCTCGGTACAACACCAAGGCTAACTAGCAACCCAAACATGGTTGGCTACAATGTACTCGGGGGGGTCTGGGGGTGTCCTCTCTTGCAGCTTGAGAGGGCGACCTCCGAGTACTACTTAAAAAGGACAACAAATGTCACTTTCACTAACTCTATCACTTTGTACAGAATAGAGAAAGAGAACTCACCGAACAAGTAGAGTTTCTTCTTCTTCCTCCTCAATGAAGCTCACCAAAGAACCAACTGAACAAACAAAAGAACTCAAGTACAGAAGGAATTCCAAATGAGAGGCAAAACGAAACAATAATATGCTCACCTAGGAGCAAGTTACTTGAAATCAGCGCGCCCGATGAACGAAGCTTCTTTGGAGCGGATGCACAGGTGGAAAGAGCTATCCACGAGCGCCCTCTTACTAGAAGATCGGGTACCTTAGGGCACAATACGGGGTACGTAGTCCATGTACTGCGTACCGGGATCAGCCACGAAAACCCTTGGTATGAGAACTGCAGCACCGGACTCACCCGTTTTAGTGATAGCCCCTTGGTCACTGCCTTTCTCAGCTCCACTAGGGTTGTTTTCCGGAGGCGACGGGGGCATATCATCAAAGTTTCGTCCACACTCCTACATCAATTCAACCCACATCAAGATGTTATGCAAGAAAGACAAAAAACAATGAAACTTAAGACATGAACACTTACATCAGGAGGCGGATTTGCAGCATCATGTTCATCAACTCAGTGCTTGACGACGCTCACACCCTTAAGGATCCTGCAAAGTCGCTACAAGACCTCGTCCTCGGTGAGCTCCTCCGATGGCACCAGCCCGGATGGATCCTCGGTGCTGGTGTACTCAAAGCCATAGGTCTCCCTCGCCTTAAGAGGTTGAACCCGACGATGAATGTAGCTGGCCACGATCCCGAAGCTAGGCAAACCCTTCTGTTTCAAGATCTTGATCTTCTCCAGTAAGGGTTTGATCTTCTTAAGGTCCTCAGCCATCAACGGTGCCTTCTCCTACTGGTCATTAACAACCGGCCTAGCATCAGAGTGCACGGCAAGGGCGAAGACATGTTGCCGGCGTAGAACCACTTGGTCCTCTAGTCTTTCATCGAATCAACCAAGGTGTACTCAAAGTACTCCTTTTGCTTGTTCTGGTGGAATTGAATCCCGTACTCACCTAGGACTGAGGTACTGTCGGACTTAGGGTGCAGTTTAAGACAAAAGAAATACCAAAAGAGAGTGATGGAAGGGAGAATGCCAAGGAAAGCTTCGCAAAAGTGCACGAAGATAGAAAGATGAAGAACCCCGTTTGGGGTAAGATGATTCAAAGAAATGTCAAAATAGTGAAGGAAACAATGCAGAAAAGGAGAAGCAGGAAGGCATAGACCAGCACGAACGAAAGAAAGGAACAAAATAATCTCCCTAGGATTGAGATAAGGTACCCGATGTTCGTCGGACGCCCTCTAATTAGCAAGGTTCTTCTCCTAGATCAGGCCTTGATCGGCCATCTCCTGCAGCTCCTCCTCCTGGGTGCTCAGAGTAGGCCAAGCGGTGGCAGCGGCTCTCATGGTGATGAACTCTTGGTTCTCGATCACAGCGAGAGCTTTGTCCTGGTCCTCTTCCACAGCCTTCACCTTGTTGCTTGCTACCCTCGAGCGGCGTCCTCTACCCATGTACCGATGATGCTCCCCTGATCAAGGGCGTATGCGCGGCGACGACGGCGGCGGCAACAGCTGCGGCTTTTCAGGCAAGGAAATTAGGGTTTGAGAATTCGAGGATTGGGGGCAAGTATGACAAATGGAAGAAGAAGAAGAAGAAGAGGGGGGGGGTTTTACCCTTATAACAGTAAAAATGTGGCCCACATGGCTCATGACACGGCAACCAACACAACGCCTCGATCTCTACTTCCTTGCATTAACTGCCTGACGCAGCTGAAGTGAAAACGGCACGCCTTTTTACATGGAACAGTGCAACGGGTGGATTCCAAACTTATCCATCCACAAAGCTACTGCCAAGTAGTACGAACCCAGATCATTCAGAAAGAACTCAACCATCACAACATAAGCAAAGAAATCTCAGAAACAACCCGAAAGATACTCAAAACTACTCGGACAAGTGCAGAAGACAACAACTTCAAGAAATAGAATTTTTATTACAAATATATTCAAGGAATACAAGATTACATATCTTATAAGACCCAACGAATTCGGCACAAGCAACCGTTCAATTAGTAGCAAGGAAGCCAGTGGAATTTTAGTTCTGGAACGACTAGTCCCTACTGAGTTCTATTTGCTACTCGAAAGAACACACCCTACCCGGTCACATTGTTTTCTTCAAAGGAATGACGCACTGCATCCAAGATTGGTGTCAGTGGCACAGGACCACAGGACTACTCGGACTGGGTAATGCCTACAAACATCTGTCTACCCAAGCCCCTACTCCGATGTGATCCTAGATCAGATGCTGATCTGCACCGAACAGTCGGAAGACAAAGTGGAAGAATCAACCCGGCGCTGCTGGATGAGGGAACGCGTTCTACATCACAAGACTTCTTCCATCTGCCAGAACAGACTACCCGGTGCAATACCGCTGAGAGATCAGTCTACCTCTAATATCTATCACAAGACTTCTTCCATTCATTATAAACTCTACAAAATTTTCTACTTATGCCCGGGGGTTGCTCTACTTCATAAACCAATATATCCATGGCTAAGGACTTCAAGCTCAACACCAAGACTTCACTAGTTTGCAACAGCTCACAGAAGGGTATTTATAGACCAAGGAACGGTGTACATAGACCAAGCCCACCATCAGTTCAAGCTGACAACCACCAGAGAAAAAGAAACAAAGCAGTAATAGCAAGTCAGAAAGACAAGAGGACCGCATATGAACTTATATTGCACTCAGACAACATATTCAGACGAATATTCCAATACTGTGTGGCCCGTGACCGCGCTGCCTTTACCATACAACGGTCACCTACAAGCTACCTCTGACAGACAGATAGGCACTAAAGACTTCAGCTACCTGAGTATACTACAGAAGGACCCTCTGTCCGAGTTCTTCCTAAAAAAAGAACCCGGATATAGGCTCGTGGGCTGCAGGGTACATATCCTCAGGAGAGATTTTTTTAGTTCTTCGGCTTAGAATTTTCAAGACCCTCCAACTTTTTTTCCAAATAGCAAGAGGCTCGAGGGCTACACTCATGAGTGCCTTTTTCTCCGAAAAAGCACACATCTGTAAGGTCCTAGATGGCTAGAGGGGGGTGAATAGCCTATAAAAATTCTACAAAAGACACTAAGCAAACTTGTTAGAATAACAAACGGCGTAAAGCGAGTTTTGCTTAGCCAAGGGTTGTGATGCAAGCCTCCTATCCATAAGTCTAGTAGATTATGATCTCTAGTTCACACAAGAGCTATGTCACTAATTTTACACTAAAGAGCAAGCTAACAACACTACTAGCTAAGCTACCACTAGAGCTACACAAGATAATCTAGTAAAGTAAATGCAAGAGAGAGGATTGTGATTCTTATACCGACGGTGAAAAGAAGATGTTGCCAATCACCAAGATGATATACAATCAATCAATATTGTCAACAACACAATATGAAGACCAATCACCGGGAGACAAGAGACATAATATTTTTGTTCACCCGGTGTTCACTTGTGCACCGACAAGCTACGTCACCGGTTGTGTCGACCAACACTTAGATGGTTTCCCGGTGTGACCCTCAAGTCACTTGCCCCTCAAGGCACGCCCCGCAAGATACCACTCTCAAGTGAGGTAACTCAATGACACGCGCATTCCACTAGAGTTGCTTTTGGCGTCCCGCCGAGGAAAGCACAAGAACCTCTCACAATCAACCGGAGGTGGCGAAGAACAATCACCTTCTCTTGCCAACGCCTCCAACAATCTCCAAACCGGCTAGGAGCGGTACTCTCCAAGAGTAACAAGAAATCCACCGGCTAAACCACCCACAAGTGCCACTAGATGCCCTCAAGCTATGCAATGCACTTTGGGATCACTCAATCTCACTTTTGATTTGCAATCAAGCAAGAGAGATGAGTGGGAGGAGAAGCTTTAGCTCAAAGGATGCACAAGAGTGTTAGAAATGCCAAGAGACCTCCCCAAGGGCCGGCCAATGAGTATTTATAAGCATCCCATACAAATAGAGCCGTTGCCACTCTACTGAGCAATTTTCGGGACGACCGGACGCGGTGGTCGAAACTGACCGGACGCGGTGGTCGAAACTGACCGGACGCGGTGGTCAGTAGCGTGCTCCAATGGCTAAATTTCGCGCGTATAAACTTGTTTTGACCGGACGCGGTGGTCACTAACGGGACCGGACGCGGTGGTCGCAGCGAAACAGCGAACAGAGAGGTTCCAGTATGCTCCCGAAGTGACCGGACGCGTCCGGTCATCACTGATCGGACTCGCTGCAGCGTCCATCACTTTCGCCCACGAAAAACACTGACCGGACGCGGTGACCGGACGCGCAGGTGCTGACCGGACGCGTCCGGTCACGAGTCCGGTCATAGACCACTCTTCGGTAAAACGGCGATATCTCTTAGCTCCGAACTCCGATTTTGATGATCTTGGACATTTTGGAAAGCTTACTCAGGGGGCTACACAACCCACTAAAGCACTTGATCCAGTTCACAATGGATCAAAGCAGTATTTCACTCCAAGAGCCATCCTAGTGTCCGGTCAACACCGAAAAACCTTTCTCTCTTCACCAAGTTGATCAAAATCAACTCCAACACCTTCTCCTTTGTAAATGTGCCAACACCATCAAGTGTACATCTCCATGTGCTTGTGTGTTAGCTTTTTCTCAATCATTTTCAAAGGTTTTTCAGTTAGCTCACTAGGCCCTACATGCAATGCACTTCATGAATTCACCTAGTGGCACCCGTGCGTCGAATAACCGATAAGACTTCCCCTCTTAATAGTTCGGCTATCGACCCTAAACCACTCACACCCTCTATGGTGTCTTGAGTGTAAAACAAAATGGCCCTATGATTATACCTTTGCCTTGAGCCCATTTTGTTTCTTCAAATGATATGATCCACTTCATATCATCACATGACCGTCTCGATTCATCGACCTTGACTTCACTTGCTCTTCACCGTTGCATCGGTCCATCGGCGCCAAGTCTTGCTCAAGCTTCACCATCGCATGGTCCTTCGCTTCGAAGCCTCGACTAGCCCTTCACCTTCACAACCGATCCATCGAGCCAAGCCTCATCTTGGTCTTCACCATTTTGGTCATATGAGTCAATGTCATGTCTCATATTCAATGACCACCTTTATCTAAATCATCCACTTAGATACAAAGGTTAGTCCTAGGTTTCATCAATTAGCCAAAACCAAACTAGGGACTTTCAATCTCCCCCTTTTTGGTAATTGATGACAACCCTCACAAAGATGATTTTGAAAATAAAAGTTTTGAACTTGTCATACTTGTCCAATTATTTTGCTCATAAGTAAAATTTGGACAATTATCACAAGCTCGGTTTTGGTAGCATTAGCTCCCCCTACATATGTGCATAGAGTTTGGATTGAAAGCTTTGCACATATGCATGGATAGAAGTGTTGGGAGAGTAATTCTACCAAAATGATGCTAAGGTGTAAGAAATGGACCTTTGAAGCGTGATACCAATCGGAGTTGCCTTTTACACCATCCTTAGCATCATGAAGTAACTAGACATCCAACAAAACTCAAGGACCTCATGAGATCAACATTATATGTAAAGTTTCTTGGACCACTTGTAAAAACTTTAGACATGTCTAGATACCACGTGTAGACTATTCTTATGCATGCTAGTAGATCATTTCATCATCCAAGTTCTATACTAGCATTGCACCACACAAGCATGTATATTGAATTTAAATACATGTGCAATGAGCAAGTCATATGAAAATGCACAAACAAATGCAACAACTTTGTTTATGAGCTTGCTCCCCCTACTTGTGTGCATCAAAAATTTTATTTACCCCTTTATCATGTTGAATCATCTTTTTCTCTCCCCCTTTGTCAACAACTTACCCAAAAATGGGATCAAATTGTGGAGAGAAGAAAAATGTTTGATGGAGTAGGTTAAAATTTATCAAATTTGGTTCAACCTAGAACACTTGCCAAAGATATTTAATTCGATTTGAACCAAAGACAAGCTTCTTCACACCTCCTAATAAGGGTTATCTTGCCTATGTTGAATTAAACACTTATAGCAAATCTTCTAGATTCAACACTAGGTGTGCAAGCTCACAAACATGTCATATGCCACCACTAGATCAAAACAAGCATAGAGGCAATAGTGGTAACATATATCCATCAAATTCATTTGATTTATCATGAATGCTCATGCATACCACTTATTATGTCTACATACTCTAGCAAGTCCTTAGCATAGGATGAATGACATGTCAATCAACTTTACCTTGCAATGTCGAAGGAGAGGCATGTCAATAAGTGGGTGGGGTGCATTCAACTCATGTTTGAGAAATCAAGAATGTTCAATTCATTCCTTAGCTTGCAAAACCTCTTTTCATCAAGTGGCTTAGTGAGAATATCGGCAAGTTGATCATCGGTGCTAACACTTTCAATGGCAATATCTCCCTTTTGTTGATGATCTCTAATGAAATGATGCCTTATGTCAATATGCTTTGTTCTTCCATGTTGAACCGGGTTTTGTGTCATCTTGATTACACTTTCATTATCACATAGCAATGGCACATTCTTGAAGTTGAGGCCATAATCCTTCAAAGTTGATTTCATCCATAGTAATTGTGCACAACAACTCCCCGCACTCACATATTCGGCTTCGGCGGTAGAGATTGCCATACTATTTTGTTTCTTTGAGGACCATGACACAAGTGATCTTCCAAGTAATTGACATGTGCCACTTGTGCTCTTTCTATTGATCTTGCAACCCTCATAGTCGGAGTCCGAATATCCAATCAATTCAAACTTTGACCCTTTGGGATACCATAGTCCAACATCTCTTGTTTGCTTCAAGTACCTCAATATTCTCTTTGCGGCCGTGAGATGACTTTCTCTAGGTGAGGCTTGATATCTAGCACACATGCAAACACTAAACATGACATCCGGCCTTGATGCGGTGACATAGAGTAGACTTCCAATCAAGGACCGATATTCCTTTTGATTCACCATTTTGCCATCAAGATCACTATCCAAATTTCCATTTGTACCCATTGGAGTTGAAATTGGCTTTGCATCTTGCATTCCAAACTTCTTCAACATGTCCCTTATGTATTTCCCTTGACTCACAAATGTCCCATTCTTCAATTGCTTGACTTGGAGACCAAGGAAGTAGCTAAGTTCACCAATCATAGACATTTTAAACTCTTTGGCCATCATAGCACCAAATTCTTCACAATAAGCTTGATCGGTTGATCCAAAGATGATGTCATCAATATATATTTGCACTATGAATAGATCATTCCCAATCTTCTTGGTGAATAGAGTTGTATCAACCTTGCCCATCTTGAATCCCTTAGAGAGAAGGAAATCCCTTAGCCTCTCATACCATGCTCTAGGTGCTTGCTTTAAGCCATATAAAGCCTTCTTCAACTTGTACACATGGTTGGGTTTCTTGTCATCTTCAAATCCGGGAGGTTGCTCAACAAAAACTAACTCATTGATGATCCCATTGAGAAATGCACTTTTGACATCCATTTGATATAGTTTGATGTTGTGTGCACAAGCATAAGCCAATAGAATCCTTATTGCCTCCAATCTTGCCACGGGAGCATATGTCTCATCATAGTCAAGACCTTCAACTTGAGTGTAACTTTAAGCAACTAGTCTTGCTTTGTTTCTCACTACAATGCCATCTTGATCTTGCTTGTTTTTAAACACCCACTTGGTTCCAATCACATTGTAGTCATTTGGCCATTCTACCAACTCCCAAACATCATTTCTTGTGAAATTATTAAGCTCTTCTTGCATAGCCATGATCCAATTGGCATCCCTCAAAGCTTCTTCTATCTTCTTTGGTTCTATGGTTGACACAAATGATGCATGATCACAAAACATAGCCAATCTTGATCTTGTTTGCACACCACTTCTAATATCACCAATAACACTATCAATGGGGTGATCTCTTGCAACATGTTGTGGTTGGAGTACTTGCACTTGATTGCTTGAGCTTGGTTGATCACTTGATGTATCTTGATGAGATGTACTAGCACCAAGATCTTGCACTTGAGAGTCACTAGCTAGCTTGAATGGAGAATTTAGCACTTGATCTTTATCATCATCTTGAATATCAATTACTTGCTTTGCTCTAATGTCCCCAATGTCCATGTTCTTCATTGCTTCCACTAATTGAGTTCCACCAACATCATCTAGATTCTCTTCTTCATCTTGTGACCCATTGGTTTCATCAAATTGCACATCATGGACTTCTTCTAGAATGCCACTTGAGTTGTTCCAAACTCTATAAGCTTTGCTTGTAGTTGAATAACCAAGTAGGAACCCCTCATCACATCTCTTGTCAAACTTCCCCAATCTAGTGCTCTTCTTTAAGATATAGCATTTGCAACCAAATACCCTAAAGTAAGAAATATTGGGCTTTCTTCCATGAAGTAGCTCATAAGGGGTCTTCTCTAGTAATGGATGACAATATAGTCTATTGATGTAGTAGCAAGCGGTATTGATTGCTTCATCCCAAAAAGATTGACTCACATTGTACTCATGAAGCATTGATCTAGCCATATCAAGCAATATTCTATTCTTCCTCTCAACTAGGCCATTTGATTGTGGAGTGTACTTGGCCGAGAATTGATGTCCAATACCATAGTGATCACAAAGTTCTTCAATTCTTGTATTCTTGAACTCACTTTCATTGTCACTTCTCACTTTCTTGATTCTAATCTCAAACTCATTGTGAACTCTAGTGAGAAATGTCTTGAAGGTGTCAAACACTTCACTTTTGTCATTTAGAAAGAATACCCATGTGAATCTTGTGAAATCATCCACTATGACAAAGCCATACTTGTTGCCGCCTATGCTTGTGTATGTTGTTGGTCCAAATAGATCCATGTGCATCAAATCAAATGCTTTGCATGTGCTCATTGTACTCTTCTTTGGATGTGAGCTTCCAACTTGCTTCCCGGCTTGACATGCACTACAAAGTTTATTCTTCTCAAATTCAACATCTTTCAAACCATTGACAAGATTGTGAGTTGTAAGCTTCTTCAATTGTTTCATGCCAACATGACCAAGCCTTCTATGCCAAAGCCAACCCATGCTTGATTTGGAGATTAAGCAAGTTGTCAAAGAAGTTTCTCTAGCATTGAAGTCAACTAGGTAGAGATTCTCATATCTAAAACCCTTAAATGCCACATTTGAACCATCCACACTAATAACTTCCACATCATCAACCCCAAAGATGCATTTATAGCCTAGATCACATATTTGTGCCACGGATAGAAGATTGAAATCCAAGCTTTCAACTAGCAACACATTGGAGATACTCATGTCATTCAATATTGCAATCTTGTCCAAACCAATAACCTTGCCTTTCTTGTTATTGCCAAATGTGATAGAATCAACACCACTATCATTGTCATTGATTGAGTCAAATATTCTTGATGTACCGGTCATGTGTTGAGTGCACCCACTATCAATAATCCAATGCATTCCTCCGGCTTTATAATTAACCTACAAGCAAGTCAATGAAGCTTAGGTACCCACTTTTGCTTGGGTCCTTGTAGGTTAGTAACTAAGCTCTTTGGTACCCAAATAGCCTTCTTCTTTGGGCCCACAATTGGCGTACCAATAAACTTAGCTTGCACACCCTTCACACTCTTGGTAAGTACATAGCAAGAATCAAAAGGTATAGCATTAACAAGGTTCTTGCTTTGGTTCTTTTTATTGCAATTATGCTCTAGGTGCCCAACTTGCTTGCATCTATTGCAAAACCGACCATTGCCCTTTACAAAGCTAGGCTTTGGAGTTGCAAAGGCCGACTTGCCTTTCTTGGGGTTGTAGCCCAATCCCTCTTTGTTAAGAGAGAACCTTTGGCTACCCAAGCACTTAAGCAAGCGGGACTCACCACCATAGGCCTTGCCTAGGGCGTGAGTGAGCTCATCCACCTCCTTTTTGAGAATCTCATTCTCAACCATTAGTGAGGCATCACAAGTGAAACCATCACTAGTAGTGAAGGTAGAGTCGGTGGTGGTGAATGAAGAGCTACAAGAAGGGTTAGCATTTGACATGATGATAGGTTCATAAAAGGATTCATCAATTATATCACATGTAACGCCTATATCACATGATACAACAACCTCCTTCTTTGCTTGTTGCTCAAGTAGCAATGAGTGAGCCTTTTCAAGATTGGAATGAGCCTTACCAAGATCCTCATGGTCTTCCACTAGACTCTCATGAGTGATCTTAAGCTCACTAAGGACTTTCTCAAGTATTGCTACTTTCATTGAAAGCTTCTTACACTCCTTGTCCTTGGCAATGGCTATGTCTCTAGTTTGTTGCATCAAGTCATATAGTTGTTCTTTAGTTGGTTCATTATCATCTTTTTCATTTTCATTATCACTATCATGAACATATTCCATTTCACTTCCGTTATCACTCTCATCATATAATACCTTAGTTTCCTTGGCCATGAAGCATGAAGAGGATGAACCAAATAGTGATGGCTTCTTGTTGATAGCAATAGAAGCAAAAGCCTTGTTAGATGATGATTCTTTATCTTCTTCATCATCACTTTCCCAAGTGACCACATAGGCACCATTTTTGCCTTTCTTGAATGTCATCTTGGCTTCTCTCTTCTTCTTCTCGAACTTGTCCCTCTTGTTGTTCTTCTTCTTGTCATAGGGACATTCGGCTTGAAGGTGTTCGGTGCTATCACAATTGAAGCACTTCCTTTGTTGCTCATTTCTTTTGAAGTTGTCATTTCTCTTCTTAAAGCCTCTTCTCTTGATGAACATGTGACCCATCTTCTTGACTACAAGAGCAAGTGCCTCATCATCAATTTCAAATTCCCCATCTTCATTGTTGTCTTCTTCTTTTTCAATGATGGTAGCTTTGCCCTTGGAGGAGGTGGCCTTGAATGCCACGGTCTTCTTCTTCTTCTCATCTTCCACCTTCTCCTTGTCATCAACATCTTGATCATATTTGTCATAGGTCAATACTTCACCAAGCAAATCATTAGGCTTCATTACTTCAAGCCCATCTCTTTGCAACATCATGATCAACATCTTGAATCTTCTAGGTAAGCTCAATAAGAACTTGTGACAAAAATCTTGATCTTGAGTCTTGTGCCCTAAGCTCTTGAGATCATTGACTATCACTTGCAATCTATGAAACATCTCAATGATTGTTTCATCATCCTTTTTCTTGAAGTTCTCAAACTCACTCTTGAGCCCATATAGCTTGGCACTCTTCACAACCTTAGTGCCTTCATATGTCTCACTCAACCTTGTCCATACTTCACTAGCCAATTCCAAATCCTTGATGCCCTCAAACACTTTTGTGTCAATACCATTGTAGAGTGTATTGAGAGCCATTCTATTGCATGTTCTATTCGCTCTATCTTCATCGGTGAGATGATCGGGATCAATGATAGCAAAATCATTCTCGGTGACTTGCAATACTCTCTCATGAATGGAACCAAGGTACATTGTCATTTTTCTCTTCCAATGAGCAAAAGAACTAACACCATCAAAGAACGGTGGCTTGCCCCCAACATGATTGAACACAATTTGAGCCATTTTTCATACCGAAGGATGTTAAGCCTTGATTGAAACGGTGACCACGGCTCCGATACCACTTGTAAGGTCCTAGATGGCTAGAGGGGGGGTGAATAGCCTATAAAAATTCTACAAAAGACACTAAGCAAACTTGTTAGAATAACAAACGGCGTAAAGCGAGTTTTGCTTAGCCAAGGGTTGTGATGCAAGCCTCCTATCTACAAGTTTAGTAGATTATGATCTCTAGTTCACACAAGAGCTATGTCACTAATTTTACACTAAAGAGCAAGCTAACAACACTACTAGCTAAGCTACCACTAGAGCTACACAAGATAATCTAGTAAAGTAAATGCAAGAGAGAGGATTGTGATTCTTATACCGACGGTGAAGAGAAGATGTTGCCAATCACCAAGATGATATACAATCAATCAATATTGTCAACAACACAATATGAAGACCAATCACCGGGAGACAAGAGACACAATATTTTTGTTCACCCGGTGTTCACTTGTGCACCGACAAGCTACGTCACCGGTTGTGTCGACCAACACTTAGATGGTTTCCCGGTGTGACCCTCAAGTCACTTGCCCCTCAAGGCACGCCCCGCAAGATACCACTCTCAAGTGAGGTAACTCAATGACACGCGCATTCCACTAGAGTTGCTTTTGGCGTCCCGCCGAGGAAAGCACAAGAACCTCTCACAATCAACCGGAGGTGGCGAAGAACAATCACCTTCTCTTGCCAACGCCTCCAACAATCTCCAAGCCGGCTAGGAGCGGTACTCTCCAAGAGTAACAAGAAATCCACCGGCTAAACCACCCACAAGTGCCACTAGATGCCCTCAAGCTATGCAATGCACTTTGGGATCACTCAATCTCACTTTTGATTTGCAATCAAGCAAGAGAGATGAGTGGGAGGAGAAGCTTTAGCTCAAAGGATGCACAAGAGTGTTAGAAATGCCAAGAGACCTCCCCAAGGGCCGGCCAACGAGTATTTATAAGCATCCCATACAAATAGAGCCGTTGCCACTCCACTGAGCAATTTTCGGGACGACCGGACGCGGTGGTCGAAACTGACCGGACGCGGTGGTCAGTAGCGTGCTCCAACGGCTAAATTTCGCGCGTATAAACTTGTTTTGACCGGACGCGGTGGTCACTAACGGGGCCGGACGCGGTGGTCGCAGCGAAACAGCGAACAGAGAGGTTCCAGTAAGCTCCCGATGTGACCGGACTCGCTGCAGCGTCCGGTCACTTTCGCCCACGAAAAACACTGACCGGACGCGGTGACCGGACGCGCAGGTGCTGACCGGACGCGTCCGGTCACGAGTCCGGTCACAGACCACTCTTCGGTAAAACGGCGATATCTCTTAGCTCCGAACTCCGATTTCAATGATCTTGGACATTTTGGAAAGCTTACTCAGAAGGTTACACAACCCACTAAAGCACTTGATCCAGTTCACAATGGATCAAAGTAGTATTTCACTCCAAGAGCCATCCTAGTGTCCGGTCAACACCGAAAAACCTTTCTCTCTTCACCAAGTTGATCAAAATCAACTCCAACACCTTCTCCTTTGTAAATGTGCCAACACCATCAAGTGTACATCTCCATGTGCTTGTGTGTTAGCTTTTTCTCAATCATTTTCAAAGGTTTTTCAGTTAGCTCACTAGGCCCTACATGCAATGCACTTCATGAATTCACCTAGTGGCACCCGTGCGTCGAATAACCGATAAGACTTCCCCTCTTAATAGTTCGGCTATCGACCCTAAACCACTCACACCTTCTATGGTGTCTTGAGTGTAAAACAAAATGGCCCTATGGTTATACCTTTGCCTTGAGCCCATTTTGTTTCTCCAAATGATATGATCCACTTCATATCATCACATGACCGTCTCGATCCATCGACCTTGACTTCACTTGCTCTTCACCGTTGCATCGGTCCATCGGCGCCAAGTCTTGCTCAAGCTTCACCATCGCATGGTCCTTCGCTTCGAAGCCTCGACTAGCCCTTCACCTTCACAACCGGTCCATCGAGCCAAGTCTCATCTTGGTCTTCACCATTTTGGTCATATGAGTCAATGTCATGTCTCATATTCAATAACCACATTTATCTAAATCATCCACTTAGATACAAAGGTTAGTCCTAGGTTTCATCAATTAGCCAAAACCAAACTAGGGACTTTCAACATCACTCAAGAATTTTTTCAAGAAAGACCACTTCAAGGTTTCTCTTCGAAAAAACCCGGATCAAGCTTGTTTCACCTGGCGAGACCTGAAGAAACAAGAAAGTTTTCGAGTTCAACCATGAAACGCTCAGGTGTTTGTCGATACGGAATCTACAGGATTCCTCATCAGTAGTACTACTAGCAGTTGGCCCTGGCCTAGCCCACAAGCCTGACAGGAGAGGCGCGACATCAGACGACGCCGACTCCGAGTAGAATAGGACGGACTAGCCGGACTTCGAGTAGAAAGTACCTTCTATAATTAAAATCAGAACACCTTTTTTTGAATCCGACTAGAATCGTAACCGCGCCATAGCTGTCTCTCCCTATATAAAGAGAGGCTATGCACATCCCCTGTAAGATGATCATAATAATCAATCCAACGCAAAGGTTAACGCCGACTGGACGTAAAGGCTATTATTCGATCACGAGGGCCCGAACCAGTATAAATCGACTGTCTCTTGCGTTAACTGTCGAATTCTGCACACGCCAAAGTCCGAACAACTGTCTCGAGTACTCCCGTGGCAGACTATTGGTGGTAAAACATCGATAGTGACACTGCACCTCGCTGCCAGTTCTTGGATGTGGCCTCGCAAGGACCGTAATGGGTGCAGATGGGGACGGCGACGGCTTTGGAGGGAGCCCGATCTGCTAATGAGAGAGACGAGAAAAGAGACGGCTAGTAGTGTATTTCATGTAAAAAATATTGATGTTGGTGGATTTTTCTATAAACTTAATCATAATTAGAGAAGTTTGAGCTAATATGATATATAACTTAAAAAATGATGTATCTTCTAATCAAGAGCGCAATGATGAAATTTAATTGATGGGCAACTCCAGGAGGTGGCTCCAATATATATTGTCATTTTTTTTTGTAGATCATAGTATAGACTTAGATACTTATACATGTACGTATATTGAATCCTATGAACATATGCACACACCTTCGAGAGATTGAGACTAAGGCCTTGTTTAGATGGCTTCTAAATTCTAAATTTTTACACTCTCTTCATCACATCGAACCTTTGGACATATGTATGGAGCATAAAATATAGATAAAAATAATTAATTGCATAATTTTGTTGTAAATCACGAGATGAATCTTTTGAGCCAAATTAGTCCATGATTGGACACTAATTGTCAAATACAAACGAAAATGCTACAGTAGCCAAATTCTAATTTTTTTACATCTAAACACCCCCTAAGTCGTTAAATGAGATTGACAAAGTTACTGCAAATATATCTCGCTACCAATGGGCATTTCATCTATCAAGAACAACACCATTAAATTATAGAATATAGCATCTATAAACATATATACCACCTAATACATGTACTGCTAGTTAATACTACGACATGTTGGGCTCTTAAGGAATCACGCCGATGGATGGAAGACTATTATTTGATGAGTTGGTCCATCACGGAACAACCATAGTAACCATTGTTCTGTTATCGTCAGCGTGGTTGCATCTTTGGTACCACCTAGTGAGGTCATAACGATGATTGATTGATGGACGATTATGGTTTTCATGCATGTCTCTGCTATAGATTTGGTTTTGGTTTTCAAAGGATGAGCAACAAGATAAGAACAAACTAAGTACGAATCGGCGTTAACCGTTGAGTGACACTTAGTTTTTATATATATGTTTTGTTTTTTAAATGAGTAAAGTATATTAACGGTCTTTAAACTTGTTAAGCTGTGTCAATCCGGTTCCCAAACTATCAATTTTCACATGTTTAGCTCCCTAAACATTGTTCGGGTTTCGTTTTTAATCCCTAAACATTGCTCGCCGGGCTATTAGCAAGGTGCAACACCTCATGTTTGTTTGGCTAGACGGGCATCAAGCCAGGCTCGCACGATCCGTAAAGCAACAAAGATGCTTCATCCAGGGAAACAAGATTTCCTTTCGTTTGTACCGAGCCAGGTTCTCTACGAGCGGTAAGATGATGTTGCGATCACCTTCGTTCTTTACTGTCACCTCCTCCTTCCAGTTGCGCCATGCCTTTCGTCCACCCCTTTCCTCCCGATCCTCTCTTAGACTGTCCGCAGTGGTATACTCTAAACGATACTCTAAAGCTTTAGAGTATGAATATAGAGTAAAAACTGCTGCACTGGATACTCTAAAACGATACTTTATCCTTTCTCTTACTCTATATTTAGAGTAGTACAGTGTTTACTCTATAGTGCACAGTGGCGGGCCCTACTAGCTAAACCAAGGAAAAAAATGCTATAACTCACAAACCAAAAATCCAAATTAAATTTCGATTGCACCATTAAATTCGTCTCAATAAATCCTTCAAAACTAGATCACTCATGGATATATTTAGATAAAGTGACAAGTGGGTCCCACAGTAGATAGAGTGGATAGAGGATGATATAGAGGATGGATGTGTGCGGGAGAATTGAGTATAGAGGAGAGAATCTTGCTGACTAGGACGTATAGAGGATGAATATAGAGGACCATGAGTGCAGATAGCCTTAGATCTCGACGCGTGCAAGTGAGTTATGATGCCTGCGCTGGCCATCCCTGGAGGCGGCGGCACAGTTGACATCCCAAAGATCCATGTGGCCGAGGGCGCTACCCGAGATCTCCGTCAAGATGAGTTAGCATGTCCCATTTCAACCTGTCTCTAACCATCAATACGAGCCTCTCTGCTCAAGAGGAAATAAACCCGCCCTAATTATTTTTTAACTCAACCAGCCCTAATTATTTGCGGAGAATCTGCTCCGACCAACTCGAAGAGAGCCAAATCGGCGGCGCGCATGCAGCGGCCGGCCGCGGTAAAAAGAATCTGCTCCGACCAACCCCTTCCAAGTGCCCCCTTGATGTTGATCAGGTCGAGCAGAGCCAAAATCGGCGGCGCGCAGCGGCCGGCCGCGGTAAAAAAGATATCCGCTCCTCCGCTGTCCGCGCCACAAACACACCCCACATGCGGCTGCCGCCGTTGGCTTTCAACCTCGCGGTGGAGGCGGCCCCGGGAGTCAGCGCGCCCCTCTCGCTTCCCCTTTTTCTCACCGCGCGGCCGAGAGCAGAGCCGATACGTGTGGTCCCCTACCCGCCCACGCCCCGCTCGGGCAGCCGCGGCTCCCCACTTCCCCAGAAAAGGGAAGGAGGAAGCGCGCTCCAACACAAAGCCACCCGCCCCATGGCGGCCCGCGAGGCCTCCGCCCCGGCGCCGGCGCCGGCCCCGGCCCCCGCAGGCGACGGGCCGAGCCGCCCGCCGCGGCCCACGCTCGCCCTGCCCCCGCGCTCCGCCGTCGAGTCCCTCTTCGCCGCCGGCGCCTCCTCCTCCTCGGCCGGCGCCGCCGAGACCAGCCCCGGCCCGCTCACCCTCGCCGCCGCGCTCTTCCCCGACGCGCCCTCCCCGGCCTTCCACGGCTCCTTCACCCAGCTCCTCGTCGGCGCCATAGGCTCCCCGGCCGCCGTCCCCTCGCCGCCCTCCCCGTTCGCCGTCCCGCCGGGGCTCAGCCCGGCCACGCTCCTCGGCTCCCCCGGCCTCTTCTCTCCAACGGTATTCCCTCAACCCCGTCGACGAATCGGACCACCTCACGCCCTCACCGCTGGCTTGCTTGGCTGGCTGCCTCGCTTATCCAGTTGTGCTTGGGGTTTTTTTTCCTTGCCTGCCGCGTCATGACTCATGAGTAGTACCACTGTACCAGTACCATTTAATTAATTAAAACCGCAGGGAATATGCTTCCTACTACTATTACTGCTTCCTACTAGTACTAGTGTCGCGGATTCGTGAGGGGAATACGGCGTGGAGGGTGCGTACCTTGGACCCGCCCTGGGAGATCTGCGTCCGGCAGTGGAATGTCAAACTTGACTATTAACTAACTTGTGCCATACCCGTGGTCCTGCTCAGTACTCACTACTTTGGAATGCTGTGCACTACTGTTCTTGATGCGAGACATGTTGTCAATGATCTCTCTGGACTTTAGCAATTTGTTTTTTTGGGATTACGCTCATATACTTCTGTTCCTTGAATAGTTGATGTCGGTGGAAAAGTCCTGTTCTCCCCTTGCAGCATCATTTACTTTGGTTAACATGAAAATTGTAATATCTCATTTAGGAGCAGTTATAGAAATGAAACCTCAGTAGTTTTTTGCTTAAGCATTTTGTTACTTAGTTACGCCTATTACTCATGTTTGCCACTTTGCCTCCTTTGCCATGTATACATAGTTTATGCCATGGGTTTCTTGAGTTCACTGCGTTTTTTAAATTCTTTCAGGTAACAAGCCAACGAAAAGATATAGGTGCCCCAGGAACTTAGTATTCAATTACGAAAAACTTTTTATGGGTTGTCACACTCTTCTGATCATGTGATATATGGTGTCGTGTGGTGAGCAAATTGTCACCTTCCGCACGAAAGTGGAAAATGAGTGCTATTTAAAGGATCATCCATTTATCAAAAACAAATACCCTATACGACTTCCAATTCGTGCCACTTGGTTCAAAACTATGTTTTAAGATGATGTAATTGAAGATTGTCAAATGTTATATTTACATTAAGAGACCAACTTATGCAGCTAAAAACTTTTCCCTCTACTGCTTAGGCCCTCCACAATGTGTGCCTTGAGTGATGCCCAAAATAGAGGGAGAGGGTTGGGGTATCACCCCTAACACTGTCCTCCCAACTGTGATGGCACAGGGAGAGCTTGAGGACGTTGAGCCCAACGTGGAGGGGCGGCAGCCAGTCATTGGTGGCGTGGAGGCCAAGCGCGAGTTGGCCATAGGTATCGTCATCATGGTGCATAACTGCAGATTGATGTTGAGCATGGCCATAGAGCCCTTGGCGGTAGGTGGCTCAAAGCTGTTGTGTAAGAGCTTCAGTTCGTGCTCCCGATTGGCCTCTAGTTGGTCCTCCTAGTGGCGCCATGGCTCCCTAGCATGGTCGTTTGGGCCACCATCCCCGCCAAAGGTGGCGCCACCTTGTTAGAATCTGATACCCCTAGTTATGTGCAGTAGCCCCCAGATCTTTGAAAGGGTATTGCCTGTATGACAAGCTTGCTGTATCAAGAACGACATAGATGAATCTTGTAGAAAACCCTAGAAGATGATGTTGAAGCAACCACAATAAGAGGTCAGAATTTGGTGAAGCCGACCACAAATTCTATAAGCATAAGCATAACTCCATGATTGTTGCTCTCTCACAACCCTACTTGACCCTCTTATTCTTTCCCTGTACTAGAATCTAATGCAATAGAACTGTCTACCCTAATTCTCTATAGCGCTTCCAACTGCTCCTTACAAGCCTTGTGTTGGTTTGGTTGATGCCTGTGGCCTTCACCCCTTGTTTATGTGGTCTTCTCTAAGACTCTCATACACGCAAGTAGGAGTTCTATTATGGTGGAAAGTCAGAAACAGCCCGCAGTAGTGGTGAACCTGAGCTGCCTTTCATGGACAGTTGGGAGAAGAGCACAGCTGGTGCTTGTGAGGAAGACGAGAGGAGTTGTTGCTTCTATTTTGTTTTTATTTACCACATGTGTCCTGCCAGTGACACCTACATGTTGCAACCTTAAAAGCACAATGCCAGTTTTTCATGGTTGGGCCTGACTTATTTTTCCAACATGTCCATGCTGTGGAAGGCCATATAAAACTAAAACTCATTGGAATCAACTTAACAAAAGAGCAAGCTTTCTTTTGTTTAATTTTTTGGGGGAAGGCAAGGTTCTTAGTCTTCGCTTATGGGGATAAACTATACTTGCAATACATAAGCTTATGTTGCTCAGTAAGTATGCATTGCATTTGAAACCTGCAATATTTTGGTGATGGGAAATAAATTCCAAATGTGTTTTGCACACTGCAATTTTCTTTCCCTAGAACTTCAAATTTTGAATGCTGTGCATGAAACTGAGTGTCTACAGCTCCACATGCTTTGCGCTCATTCATTTGATGCTGTCACATCATTATCATATAGTTTTATTTTTATAATTGCGTCAGCAAGCAGAATAGATGACAAATAATTTTGTTTGATAATCTCAAGGATAGAGATATTTGAGTTTGGGTAGAAAAATAAAAAAATTAGGGATATCGAAGTTTTTGATGCTGCTGCTACAGACTTGAAACAATCTCATAGAAATACTCTGTTGTAATTAGAGCACACAGTTTGAAGTGTTAGTTGCCAGTAATTGTGTTCTGGTGAAAATTATAGTGATCTACAAACTCCGATAAACACATTGTTACAGATCTGTTGCATGCCAAGCATTTTCAGGTTACTCCTGTGTTTAAAGTCTTTGAACGTCTTTTTTTTATTGTTTTTGCTAACAATTAGGTATTACATTTTCAAATAAATATGCTAGTGCTTTGGATTAAGTGTTGTTATTATCTTTTCTGCAGGGGAGTTTTGAGATGTCCCATCAACAAGCCTTAGCACAAGTAACAGCACAAGCAGTCCATTCTCAGTACAATATGATAAATCACGCAGATTACGCTATTCCTTTTTCGTCAACAACGACACCAGCTTTGATCACAGCACAGCATGCCAATTCTTCTGCCAATCTGACATCAGCAGAGGAGAAACCAGCTCTGCCGTCACATACAGGTAATAGCAACATTGAATCAAATGAGGTTTCACAAGGACTCAAAACTTCTGCACCCCCTTTTGATAAACCTGCTGACGATGGATACAACTGGCGGAAGTATGGCCAGAAGGCAGTTAAGGGTGGTGAGTATCCAAGGAGTTACTACAAATGTACCCACAGGAGTTGTCCAGTTAAGAAAAAAGTGGAGCGCTCAGCAGAAGGACACATCACTCAAATAATTTATAGAGGCCAGCACAATCACCAGCGTCCACCAAAAAGGAGGTCCAAAGATGGTGGTGGTCTACTAAATGAAACAGATGATTTCCATGAGAATGAAAACACTCCAACTAGATCAGAACATGAGGGGTCAAATGATGGCATGGCAGGGCCTTCAGTGTCAAGAAGGGGAGAGGGAGATGAGCAATTGTCAGGCTCAAGTGATAGTGATGAGGAGCGAGATGATGAACAAAGGGCAGGCAATGGAGATCCTGGCTATGCAAATGCAAACAGAAGGTGGTTTCTATCATGACCATTTTTTAACAAGTTTTTCAAGATTCGATCTATAATCACTAGTTTTATTGAGCAGACATGTGCCAACTCCAGCTCAAAGGATAATTGTGCAAACAAACAGCGAGGTTGATCTTCTGGATGATGGCTATCGATGGCGCAAGTATGGACAGAAAGTGGTAAAAGGGAATCCCCACCCGAGGTAACCACCTTTTTGCTTTGACTTGTTCTCTGTCTTATTTGACTGGATCTACTCTGCTGTGAGTTAGAACTTGCTTTGAAAACAACATTTTTTTAATTGGAGAAATTCTGAGTGGCGACATTCATCTTTGATCCATTCATGATTTGTTACCAGTATGTAATTCTCGATGCATGATAATACCAGTGTTCCGCTAGTCCTTAAATGATTACCAACATTGCAGATTAATGCACAGATATGATATAGGAATATAAATGCTCTTTCTATATGGTTGTTTAACAAATGGTTTGTATTAGTGTCCTGCTATTTTTGTTAGAATACATCATAATACAGCTGGTGTACAAATGTAATTTGTTCTTTAGTGTGAAATCATAGGCTGTTGCCATACAGTAACGTACCTGCTTTTATTGCATCTAGTATTATATACGAGGATTTGCTTCCTTAGTCTTCTTGAAAAGAAAAGGAATGGATATTGAAGGATTACTAGCTCTTAGTCAGTAGGGGTAAATCTGTAATGAATTTGTTAATTTTTATTTTATTAGTTCCTGTACAGAACCCAAAAGTTATGGAACTATAACAGCCTTCCATGAATCCACCCACTGTTTTAATAACAAATGAGATCATTTGATACTCATGTAAAGCCCAAACATGTACATCACTGCTCAATGGTGCAGCTCATAGGGACTAGCACAATGTCACAACAAAGCCTGCATCTTTTGAAAGTTAATCTCAATAAACCTGGGCGATGTTGCAGTTGCTGAGAAAAACTGACACTATTTCTCTTATCTCCACTGCATTTACCTTTAGTCCATTTCTTCGATGTTCAGTTAGAACCTTTCGGGATTCCTTTTTTCTTTGGGACTAGAAAAGATCTTTCAGAAAGTGGTAAGCTTTAGTCCCTCTGATCCAAGATATGTCGTTTTAGTACCTGTGTCATGAAACAATTTTAACTTCGGCCATCAGTAAAAACTACTTTTCACGATATTCTTTTATTTAAATGCATTTCACCCTGGAGACCGTGCCAATGAATTTTATTTGGGGCCTTGCCCCTATCAGTTGACTGAAATTAGAGAATATTTCAGTGAACAGCTTGAGCTAGTTGGATTCAAATCCAACGTGCCACTTTCTTCAACATTTAGCGCCTCCTCACTCTATCTTCAAACAAATCGGCACTGATGAGCTCCACTCCCTGCCTTGTTGACTGAAATTTTGCTGCAGAACGTATTATTTTTGCACTGATGAAATTTTGTCATATATTCAGCTGTCTATTCTCCTATTTGAAGTTGAACTGGAAGTTTTTCTAGCTCCTTGGTAAAAAGTGGACAGGATAAACTAGATTTATGGGCTCAATGACTTGTGCAAAGTGCTGATTTATCTCTCTTAACAAGCCTTGTGCATAAACAATTCTGATAAGAATATTTGTTGATGTACTTATGTAACTACTTTGCTCAAAGTATCAAATTTCATGTTCAAATTCATCAATTAGGAATTACAAATAAGTTCTGACAAATACCAAACAGGAGGAGATAGAAGAATAAAAACATTTACAGTTTATGCTAACTTATCACTTTTACTCTTCGAGCATTTTTTGAGTTCTTTTATTTAGTGAGGTTTGTGCATGTTTGCCAAATGGGTCTTGTGGACGCTAGACACTAGCTGGAAGATCTGGAATTTTTAATACTCTCTCTGACCCCCAAATATAATTCCATTTAGCCTTTTCCTAAATGCAGCAGATAAGTCAAATGACTCCAATGCACCTAGTTGCTTCATTCTTCCATGTCTATTATTACTATCTACTTAAATGAGCAATAATCAATGTGATACACTTGCCTCCCATCTTAACTCTAGCAATGTTTGATGGGCAATATAGTCATTGTACCTCTCACCTTAATCCTTCTTTACACATACTTGTTAACAATAACAATTCACAACTAAAATATATGGCTTGATCAACAGCAGTGAACAATTCAAAGGATAAGTATGGATAATATTTTGATCTATTTTGTCATCGGTTCTATCTGATGATGATTTGTTTGGGGGGATTTGCATGGAGAAACAATTTTAGTTCTATTCATCCTTCACCTATCTACTTTGTTTGCACTATGTAGGAGTTACTACAAATGCACATACCAAGGGTGTGATGTGAAGAAGCATATTGAAAGATCATCCCAAGACCCAAAGGCTGTCATAACAACGTACGAAGGGAAGCACAGCCATGATGTTCCAGCAGCCAGGAACAGTAGCCATGCTGCTGCCAATGTCAATGGGTCATCTTCCACCAGCTTACTACCACACAGGGTTCAGAGTTCAGCATCCAGTAGTCGCAGAGTGGCAGACTTGCAAAACACATCCTCAGCTTCTTCTATGCTACTAAAAGAGGAAAATGAAATAACATAGAGTTTTGGAGTGTGTAGCAGGGTAAATTATTTCTGTTTTCTCATCTTTTTCCTAGGTGTTCTGCTTCACGCTCTGCGCCGCAGCAAAATGGGCATTGTAAGCCCCAGTCATTGGTTTTAGTCAAGAGCGTGATCTTTCGTTTGTGCCCTTCCAAAAGCCTGCACACCCTGTTTGGCTGCGTGGTGGTTATGTTGTCATTACGCCCACTGGTTGTAAATGCCATCAGTCGTTCCCCGCAGAACTATAGTAGATGACAACTTTCATCGGCTCAAGTGTATATACCTGATTTAAAACCATCGGCTCAAGTGTATATCCAAAAGCCTGCACACGGCTTCCTTCCTGGTCTTTGTTAGTGTTATTTCGACAGGATATATAAAGTTATAGTTGCTGATGACTGATTTGCCGTTGGCCTCTCAGGCTGTGAGCTCACCTTCAGCTTTCCAGGTCTACTACCATGGGTTAGTTGAAGCCATTGAGCAGTAACGAAAATTATTCAACATGTAATGTTACAGAATTATTCCTTTTATGATGTATAATTCTCATATACTGTAGGAACTAAACGTGTGGAAGGTGTGGCGTGGGTCTGCCATTCTACCGTTAAAGTTTGATTACTTTTTTTTTTTAATTCAAATTTGAGTGTTTATTTCTTCTTAATTTATAATGCCACCTGGTCTCTTCTGGATCTGTTGTTTTTCCTTTAAATACAGTTCTCATGTAAGTTCATGCGACATTTGTTGATATCTCTATGAACTGGTGATTTGTCTTCAAGAATTAAGCGTGCTAGTATGAGCCTATGACAAGTTTGAAAAGAGGATTACAATGTATTCGGAGATAATATCTACTCTTTTCCAATAACGGAGAAACACATTTTTCCATGAGAAAAAATCAGACTGCGATATGATCTGGGATGGTGGAATAGACTTTTTCCATCCATGATTTGGCAATCTTCTTGGCTTCTTGTCACCACTGGTTGCCTGCGGCGAGATCGAACCTCGGGCGTGTGAGCTAATCACAGAGGAAATCGGAGGGCAGGATCTCAATATCGAGGAGGAAGAACATCTTACTAACCTGTTTGTGTTTCTGAAATGTTTTCTTGCTTCCCTCTCTGTCTCCACTCTCCAGCTTCTCTCCTACTCCAAGAGTCTCCGTCCAAGAACCAACATGCATTCAGCTCAAGATAAATTGGGCTGCCAATTTCTTCTTGGCTTGGAGGCTTAAAACTAGAACAGGCGGTGACACCTCCATGGTTTCACTGCATCCAGTCTGTGCCCTGAGTCAGAAAGCAGGCACCTGAGGGAAACATTACAAACAAGGTTCGGCTCCTGATTTCTGTCTGAATCTTTTATTTTATTTTATTTTATTTTATTTTTTAGAAAACAGGTTCTTTTATTGCCGGAAGGTCCGGAACAAAAGCTTACAAAGTTTTAACATCCTGACAGGCGTGCCCGCAATTTCTTTCAGAGTCTTATTATGAATGTTCACGTCCGTCTGATGCATGGACATTTGAATCTTGTCAGGTTCAGTGTTTTTCTGCATCTGGAAGTAGGCAGATTGTAACCAGCAAGTGGAGTGGAAAAGGTTAGGATCTTGACCAACACCCGAAGGGCTGTATCGGCTTGTATATACATTATTACAGTTACAGGAAAAATTTCCGCGCTTAAAAGTAGGCAGAACGGCGAACATTTTAAGCAGTAACTAAGATGTGGAGTCATCAGTTTTCTCTCGCTTCCTTTAATGTGAATTGAATGGATCTAGCCTTCCAATTAATGACTCGCACATGCGATGACCATGATCAAATGTGTCACTTGTCATCAGTTGCGACTATTGTTGGAACTCCTTGGTTAGTAAAATCAATCTTGTTCAGCCTAACACAGCAGAGGACCTGCTCAGGGAGCTCCGACTGCTTCTGGGCCTGCAAGGTTGTAATGATTAAATGAAATTTAGATGGATTGAATAAGATATTTCAAGAGTAATGCTAGATAATAATCTGCAGTGTTAGTTGTTCATTCATAAAATATTGTGTTTGGTGGAAAATTGGCTATGTAAAACTGTGGTGAACTTTAAAATTAACAATTGAACAGTGTTTCTTGAATATCTGTAATTTATCTCAGATGCAAATATAAGATAATAAGAGAATACATAATAAGGACAACAGTTATATATGTATGCAAATAAATAGGAGAAGCTGAAGAAGATTGATAGCTTTTTTGTTGGAGAATCTAAAGGGAAACTTACCTGAATTGTTAACCCCAAATCGAGGATGCCATTCTTTAGGCGTTCCCTGAATGAGTCCAGTCCCTTCCTAGCAATGTAGCTGAACCGATGTATGTCAAGGTCTACCTCAAAGTAGTTCTCTCCCTGGTGATGTAAGATGTGAAACGTTAACTGGTGGTTTTTCACGTACCTTTACAATCTGATAACCACCTAACGACATCGAGTGTGCTACAGACAAGGAGCGTCATTCAGTACCTCATAGAAATTATGTTGGGGCCGTGAGAGGACTGGCTTCTCATTGTATGCTTGGACAAGCTTCCTCTCTGTAGAACCCAACTGGAGGTCATCTGGGTTGACCAATCCAGCCATGATTTTCAGTCGATCTCTGTAACTGATGGTAGATTCTGACGTAAACCCTTTTACCTTCTCAGTTTCATTCTCAAAAAATCTCTGTCGTCAGAAAGATTCTATTAGACCACATGAAATAATTCTGTTTGACAAGTACAGATGGTGGATTGAAAAGGGCCAACCATGATGGATTCCTTGAAATGTTCAGAAACCTCTTTGTCATAGTATTCAGATACCCTGAAGTACAAGACGAGGCTTAAGCCTTCTCCGTCACTGTCACCTAGGAACATAGCAGCAGGATAGGTAGGCATCTGTGATTGAAACAAAACGAAAGCTTGTAACTTCAGAACATTATACATAATAGCCAACTATACTATACGTACTTCCATGCAATCTGTAGGGGAATACCTGGATGTTCACAATCAAAAGTGATGGGAGCTTGGGGTGTGTTTTGATTTGTGGAAGGTCGAGGTGCTGAGCAATGTGATGAACCTTCTTGGGGCAGGCAAACAGGTCAACACCTATTGGACAATAAGCAGCATAGTTTGGAGCTGCACACTTCTTCTTATCTCTGAAAAGATTGAGATCAGAGGTTCGGTTTGTACAGCTCATGCTCATGCTTACAGATAAACATATTTGATGGCATTATTTGTGAATTTCTTGGCATACTTTAGGAATGTCTCACTCCTCAACTTGAAGAGGGATGGATCAATCCGTGACCAATATCCTGTTGTTGGCTTCTCTCCTCCATATGGGATTGTTTGCCCTACCTTTGGACGGACAACATATTTCTTAGATTTACCTACAATGAGACTTTGCACATTAGCTTGCTGAGAGGATCATCAAACCGCAACAGACACTGGACTTACCGCATTCACCACTGTCTTCATAATCATCACATGATGTTGTCTTGTATGAGAGCCGGATGACCGTGGATTTCTTTTTTGCAGGGCTGCCACCTGTCAACTGTTGCATCCTGTCATTGAAGCTGATAGAGTGCAGCAGCTGGCGTAAGCGGGATGGCGTGGAGCTCTCCTTGTTATCATCATCTGTATCATTTTTATCCTTCAAGCCCTTGAGGCTAAAGGAGGATGGTACGCACTTGCTGGTACGCACGGACATGCTTTGGCTCCTACGTCCAGGATCATCACCTTTCAATGCAAGAATATCAGATAAAGGTGTAGATGTTGAATCTTTGTTATGCTTATTCTTCTCACGTACGATTGTCCATACCATTATCTCTTTTCAGGTACTGTTCAACAGATAATGTCATGGGCACACCACGGCACATGTCTCCAATGCGAGAGAGTGCATCAGCAAAACTGGAAGCGCTCTCATATTGCTTCTTCTGCTCCTCATCTTCGTCCGAACTATCTGCAGGAGAGTTCAAACCTTCAGCATTACAGGTACACCTTACCAAGACATCAATTTGCACAGTGGCCATTCCTAAAGGTTTCTAATATTCTTATTACCTCCATTGACACTCTTGAATTCATCATCAGAATCATCTTCAAGGATACTGACAGAATCAAACCAGGCATCTTCATTGCTGCAACCTACAACGGTATGAGAAAATCTGGTTGATCTGTTGCCTCTTGCTTATCAGCTTAAATTAACTTTTACCTTTAGAGTCCCTCGGGCTGTGGTGCCACTCCATCTGCGTAAGGTGGAATGTCTTGGAATGCTCTGACTTGCCTCGGTTGGCCGTCTCCACATGGACAATCTCGCTCATGGAGAAGCCGGTCATGCGTCCTCTGGGATCGCTCAACTGTTGTGACTGGGGTGCCTCTGGCATGATGGACCGACGGCTGCGGACTCTTCGCCCTCTGGTGTAATACCTCGCTGGCCTCCTATGCTCAAGGGCAGACTTGGAAGTACAGGAACCCATGGTGGATACTTGTGTGCGGTTGCTGTTTCTGGTATTTTTCAGTACTCTTTTAATGTAATTCACCTTCAGACTCTACACTGTGTGGAGGTACAAATGAAATCCTAACCTGCAATCACAAGAAACTCTGTTTGATGTATGTTTTAAGCGAGCTTGAAAAGATCTGCCTGCACCAAAGATGGTATTCTCAACTAGACAGACAAATGTGGGGGCAATGTACCAAGAAATCTGGATAAGCAGAATGGAGAATTATCAGATTGAATCCAAGAAACGCAAATGGTGTTGAAAAAAGAAGACCTACAAAGGAGAGGGTGGGGCGTTGGAGGAACCTGCAGCTGCTCTGCTATATAGTGTTCTAGGTTCATGATTGGTGTACTAGTTTATGGATCATGTGCTCGTTGGTAGGTTGGCATTCTGCATTATAGGAATTGTTCTAATTATATCAAATATTCCTGGACAAATAATTAGGCCACTCTGAACTTCAGGGAAGGTTCTTGTTCAGTATGCATAATGAAGAAAGATTTTGCAGTTGAAGAGAAATATGGTTAATCAGATTGTCTTGTACTGTCGGTAGGGGATACTATACTATGCAATGAATGGATGCCGTGTTTAATTTGCAGGTATATCTACATTTTTTGAAAGATTTGCAAGGTCAAAGAGAAGGAGATATTCGAGAATCATCAATCGGACAGCCAGCAGTGAGCTGGAAAGAACTGATACCTGAACAAATGAATTATATTATATGCTGGGCAAATGAATTAGGGAATAATAGAGGTATCAATGCTTGCAACAATTTATGAATAATTTGTCTTGCTGCATTCTTTTTCCTTTCTGTGTACAGCATATTAATCTTTGTTTTGAGAGAAACTATTCATCTATTCAGGAATATAATGCACCAGGGTGTAAGTTTAAGGTACTCCGGACAACTATTACTTACTTTAAGAATGAGTTTTATAATGACAGAAATATGATGCAAAATATTAGTCCTCTGTAGAAACGAGTACAAAACTAAGTGGTGGTTAGACCTGTTGCCTGTTGGGATGGAGATAATAATCTACGAGCGTGTGCTTGCTCCTAAAGTTCGTAGATCTTCGGTTGATTGTTGTAATTACGTGCACATGCGGCACATATGATTTTTGTCTCTAATTAGGTCAGTACAGTGGGTCAAATGCTGACACATGCATGGGCACTCGCAAGGAAAAATAGACGCTGCCCACTGGCTGTCTCCCCAAAAAGTGGTTGTTTGTGGGTATTATTAATTTATTATATAAATATTTTCCTTTTACTCTTTTGCTGAAATCATACAATAGAAATATCAAATATACAGATTAGCTTAAGCGACCATAATAGAGAAAAAACAGTGAACGCAAGAAAATGGCAGTAAGATAAACACGTATGTTGGTTTTCATGACCAACAAAGCAACCAACCGAATCGTAGGGTTAAGAATTGATATTTTGGTTCTGTCAAATATATTCTATGGACCTCATGATATATTTTTGTCAAATTTAAAATGATTTGGCTTAAAATAAAACCAAATGACGCTCTCTGCAAGACCGATGCTAATTTCCTAGCCCAAAAAACCGTACTTATTTTGAAACACCACAAAATATGTTAGGTGAACGGACATATACCCTAGATTCATCAATTTGCAACCCTACATACAGAATCAAATGTCAACACCACCACCAAACCGATGCAGTGCAGTGAATGAATGATAAAAAAGAAAACAAAAATAAAGCAAACGAAGAGAGAAAGGGGATCAGAGGAATGGAACCTCCGAGTACTCGGAGCAACGGCAAAGCGCGCTCGCGCGTGCATCTGCACATTGATGAGGCAAGGCAATGCAACGGAAGCCCCACGCCACGCCTCTCCCTTCCGCACGGTCGACGTCGAACCGCCGCCGGCCGTCGAGGTGGGGAGGACGGAGGAGGGCGGTAGCTAGCTAGCGGTAGGAAAGGCGCTAGCTGTGGCACGAATCGAACTGAAGCGGCCGGTCAGATAATGGGGCCCGTGCATGCATGGCGAATCGGCGATGGAGGAAGCGCCACCGCACCGGCACCGCCACCGCCGCTTGTGCTCTCTAGAATTATTAGCAACGCCTATGTATAGCATAGCACTTTTCTCTCCCTTTGGTTTGGTTTGGTGTCCCCTCCGGCCTCCTCTTCTCCTAAGGAATGGAACGAGGAAGGTGTGTGCGGTGTGCCCTCCAAATTGTTTCTTTTTTTTTTTCGTGACCGGGTGTGTACCCTTTCCCTCCAAATTATTTCTGCCCGCCCGAGGTTAAAAATCCTCATCATCTTGTCCTATCTGCATCTTGACTGGTGCAATTCAGATTCAAACTAAATAAGTTAGTACTCCCTCCATGCATAATTACATTTCTGTTTAGGCGCCCTCCATGGGCATGCAAGTAGTTAGTTGGGTGCATACAAGCATGGAAGCAAGCGGGCACTTTATAATTAGGTGCAAGAGAAGTGCACGTGGTAAAACCAAGCGTCCAACCTCAGTATGTGCGGAAGCAAGGACCAGTTTGGGAGAGTTGTAGCCTTTTTCAAAAGCATGTCCTAGACAAGTTTCTTAGAAAAGTTCGGGAAGCTGTTCTGAGGGAGTTTCTCTACTCTAAGTATAAAGTGTAGCTTTTAGCTTTTGTCAGTTTAAAGAAACATCTATGTTTAGAGGAACTTCTAGCTTTTCGAGCTTTCTGGGAAAGCAAAAGCTGCCAGAAGCCCAAAAGCTCCCCCAAATAGGATCTAAGGGCTTGTTTGGATGATGCGGTTTTCAAAAACTATAGTATCACAAAATTGTGATTTTATAAGCCAAAGCGACACAAAACCGTGGTTTAAAAAAATCATTAGTGGAGTTTCTAAAACTTTAAAAGACTACAGTTTTGACAAAATCACAGTTTTAGAGACTACAAGATTTATTGCATCCAAACACTTAACAGTTTTTAAAAACCAAAGTATTTCTCCAGTATTTTAAAAATACTTTGCATCCAAACGGGCCTAAATATGTTTTCTTGGCTTCTATGTTTTAGACAGTTGTCTTATATACTAGGATAGAGGAAACATCAAGTTTACGCCATGCAGTTCGACACGTCCGTCGCTAATCATTTCTCATAAAATGTTTCCGTAGGCCAACACACGCACACAAAAAAAAAAGAGTAAAGTCATTCCTCGAAAAGTATCGAACGACTTCTAGACCCTTAGTAGATTTTGATGAATTGAATGATAAAACGATTAAGGGACTAGTAACATTTGTGAGACTTGCAAGTTTTAGTCCCAGGTTGATAATTATTTATCGGACTCATGTTTAGGTTTTGGTTAAATTTGAGATGCTTTGACTAAAAAAAACGACTTATAATTTGGGATGGTGGGTGAGAGTACTAAAGCTGAAAGGTAGGTCAAGTCCAACCAACCAGAGCCACGTCCTTGCCATTGCCATGGCCTAGCTCGGACAACAGATATATTGCATTTGAATTTCCAGACTACGTGATCCATTTGGCCCGTTTCTCCACGTTCAGCTTCCTACCACGATCAGAAGCTCTCTGCCTCTCTTCATTCCAGTTTTCCGCAACATTCTAAGCATGACAGAAATATGCACCCCACCCCCTTAAGGCCTTGTTTGATGCCCGTGTATTCATCTCAATCCACATATGTTGGGGCATGGACTGAGTTCTGGTGCAACCACAGTACCGACCGCAACTTGCTCCATATACTCCAAGCCCCAAATGGCGTACATAGTATGTTCATCAACAGATATCATCAGATAACACATACTGGTGGAACTAATTTCTGTGATATTGACAAGGAAATATCAAGCAATTGCAAAATCAACCTTTGCTCTCTACGATAGCATATGGATTACTCTTTTGCTGACTGATGAAGTAATATCATCTTATAAACACAACAATCATTTGAGCCACTACATCTACATGCAAACTCTTTATCACTTGTTTGCTTGATCATTATCCTTACTGCATCAGTGGCGCGAACTGAAAGGCTAATAATCTGGTATGGATGCAAAAGTGTACCCTGGTGCTCCCCGCCATGAATAGTAAGCAACTCGAGTCTCGTAGAAACCTGCAAGTATGTTAAAAAAAAAGAGTAAAGCTTCCACTTTCCACAACCATAGCACATAACTCCTTGTGATGCAAAAGTGTGAACAGTTCGCTTTCATCAACAATAAAAACTGTGATTCCAAACAGCAGACCAGCATTGCTTTAAGCGACCAAGAAACCTATTGATTACATAACAATGATGCATAGTGCCTTATTTTTATATGAAACTTTCCAATCTTGTCTACGGCAATAAATTTCACTCTGAAGGCATGAGATGCAACTGGAGAATAACTACACAAATAGGTACTTTTGAAGCTAAAAGACAGTGAAACTAACAAAATAAAAAAAAAATCATTCATGCTGAGGAAATAAATGCATAAAAGTAGTTAGATTAACATACCAGGAAGAAACGAAAGGAAACCCAGGAACAAGAGACCATATGCCTGAGAACTATCACCCTCCATGTGACCTGTGAATATGAAGTAAGAAAGAAAGAGAAGCGAAGTTCCTAGGAGGAGGAGGAACAATGCCAGGGCAATTGACTTCCATGGGATCCTTCTGTAGGATTTTGGAGTGTAAGTGTATCGGAGGTCAACATCTTCTTTAGTAAAATTGTTGTCGCCGCCATCCTCTGAAGGAAGAGGTGAGTACCGAACATTGCGTCTTGCCGCCATACTTGGGTACCTGCGCTGGAAATGTCCCTGCAAAATACAAATTTAGAAATGAGATAAAAAAAATACCACAGGACTAAATCTGTATTCTGTAAATCATGAAAGAGTTTGTGTGGACCATATCGTATATGTATATACAAAGCTGCCATACAGCAAGAGGATTTCATATCATCCATTCATCCATCCACATCATAAATTCCTTGGTTGAGGCCAAATGGTCACATAAATTGTATTCTCTGGGGTTCATACTTGCATCATTATCTGGCATACTTATACAAGTCACATCTTATACAAGTCAGATCTCTATTTCCGTACATCACAGATACATGTTTTGTTATCTATAAAGTGCACTATTGCAATAAACATGTCTTGGGAGAGAGAGGATCCTACTTGCAGTAAATATAGCCTTGGGCATGCATCTCAGGCTAACTAAAATGCACATTGTGAGATATCCTGATTCCTGAAGCATATATTGTTTTGTGTTTTACCTTTACTTGTAATTTTTCAGCAAAGCTACACTCAAGATTTTTCTGCTTTGGACCTGATCGAGCACCCAAATAGCAGACTATTGTGAAAAAGGCAACATAATGGCATCTTAATATCTTATTTAACGTAAGTTATTGTCATATACCAAATAGACCTCAAGTTATTGCACAAAGATGGATTGCTTGCCATGTTTGTCATGAATGAACATTTATAAGCAAAAGAGAAATAGAAAGAATAAAACAAAACATGACCATGCTTCAATAAGCAATGCTTGCCATCTAATAAAGGGTGAAGAAAACAAAGCAAATCAAGACAACAGAAAAGGAGCAAAAAACGAAAAGTAAAAGCATAACTATCATGTAAGACATCAATACAAATGCTGGACACTATCAAACAGTGGCTCAACTCCCTAATTTTGCTAACTTGCCATGCAAGATGGTTAGAACTACAATTAGCTCTACCTTTCAATCCTTAATGTTTGGGCCACACTCTATAACGACATGGTGCTTTCTTTTGTAATCAAAGGAAGAATTTATCATTAGTCTCCCTAGAAGAAACATTGATCAATAAGTAACACTATCATGTTGGGTACTAGACTCATCCCGAATAGTGGAACAACTTCATATAAAGACTAAATGAGTTTTGGAGCGGTTTGAACACAATGGACAATATGCCGTTCAAGCAACATCAGCCTCAACCCCAACGCGAAGGTGTCTAGCCCCCGGAACATCCTCTACGTTGATGCACTTAAACGTCATGAGTTTTCCGCCTTTCTTTCGTCTGTTTACATCAGAAGGAGCAACTTGGCCAGTGCTATAGGAGATTGAGGGTAAGGGTGGCCTCAAACGTCAGACCAAAGGAAAGAATGTGTATGAGAACTTAACTTTCCCATCGTCACCTGTATCATAATGTCGGGGATATCTGAAGATAATCTAGACAAGGCTGATGAAATCATTTATACTAGTCAAGGAGGAAATGATTTACTTTGTAACCATCATCAAATTGTCTCTCAACAGTTGACACGTGGGAATTTAGCATTGAAGAATACCAGGGACAATGGTAATACTGTCCGAGTTATTCGAGGTCATTTGTCAAAGAATAGCTATACTAGAAAGGTCTACAACTACGATGGGCTTTACAAGGTTGTAGATGACTGGGTGCAGAATGGAATGCAAGGCCATGTTGTTTTAAAATTTAAATTGAAACGGCTTGAGGGTCAGCCATCATTGACATCCCACCTCCTCTTCCTCGTCTCCCTGGTTCTAAAGCCAGCAAGATCTTCGACCAGCTCATGGCTGATGTGGACTACCGTTAAGTTCAGCCAAACTAAGTGGCTGGATGGTGCCATTGTCAGGGAACATGCACTACACAATAAATCAGCTTATGCTTCAAGGGCGTACCCAGTGCAGAGAGCTCCCGCTCTGTGCGGGGTCTAGGGAAGGGTGACAGTGGCAAGCCTTACCTTCGCCTGTGCAATGCGAGGAGACCGTGACTCGAACCCTGGACAGCTTATGCTTCACCAAGAACAAGAAAAACTAGAGAACATTATAGTTACAGTAGGAATGGAATAAACCACCAGCAAGGAAAACCGACCAACAATTAACCAAAAGTATGCATTTCTAACAATTTCATCTGCTATTCCTTCAAGGGGGAAAAAAGAGTACACCTTTTAAGGGGAAGGGACCCCGTACAAAATCCAGTACTAAAAAGGTAACACGAGAAGAAAGAGTGATGTCATTTTAAATTTCAATTAAGTTCAGATGGCAGCAAGTACATTACATAAATTAAAAGAGAAGAACGTTTCATAAACCAAATCATTAGTACACATAGAAGGGTTTAGTGTTGGGGTACAAGGTCCGTAGACAAAAAGTTTGTAGGCATCGATGCATCATATATGCATACTAGACCTGAAATTGGATCAGATCAGATCCGACTACAAATAAATTAAGTTTGGGTTTGGGTATTCGGTTTCGCACACCAGGAACGAAAGAGAAGGAGGGGATGGGCGCACCTGGTGGGAGCTGGTCACCGGCGAAGGCCAGAAGATGGAGACCTGGCGTAGGGCGGCGGCGGCAGTCGCCCACTCGTCGCCGCTGAAGACAGAGAGCGCACGCGAGGCCACGGGAGGACAGCCGGACCGGAGGCAGCAGCAGCCTGGCAGGGCCGCAGGGGAATTGACATGGAGATCGCACCCTTCGCTGAGATCGAACGGCGACTGGCTACCACCAGGCTTCCATGCGCTGGGCCTCGGCCCATGTCAGCCCAAGACACCACGCTACCTCGGCCCGTCGTTGTCTTCCTCGTTGCCGAGCCGCCGCCAGACTTTGGAGACGGAGCGCCGCGGCCGCGGAAGGGTAGGAGGACGCCCTGGGCCGCCGCCAGTGACATGTTGCTCGTCGCCGTCGCCGTCGCCAGTGCTTACGCCACACCTGCTCTTCGGCTTGCCGGCCCCGCGCCTCCACACACCGTCCCCCGCTCGTCGGTTCGCCGGGCCCCGCGCGAGCAACCGCGGCCCCGGCCCCGCGCCGGCCACCCCGCTCGGCATCGCCGCCTCTGGCCGGGACGCGCCGCGCTCGTGCTTGCGTGGGCTGTAGTTGTGAAGACGACGGCGAAGGCGAAGGACTTGGCGTCTTGGGCTGACATGGACCAGCTGCAGCCTCTTTGTTTTTTCTCCCTTTTTCTTGACAGGCACTTCTGAGTTGTGACTGGTGTCTTTGCTTTGGATAGTGGTGCTTGTGTGGTTTTCATTTTTTTTTTCTGGACTATACTAGTACTGTAACAAATATGTTCGTGTATTGCGACGGAAAAAAAATGATATTAAATATTGGTGAAAGATGAGACATGTTTTTAACTTTACGCTTTATATAAAATTTAAAGGCTATAATTCATTTTAGGATGAACATGACATCCTTAATATAATTGAATGTTGACAATAACATAACAATGCCCTATTCAATTTGGATCAAATTAAAATACAACTTTGATAGATTTTTTCTCCTGTTGCAAAGTACAAAAATATTTACTCGTAAATATACCAGAACTTTAGTTTCATACTATCCATGTGTTGCTATAGTTAAATATCAAGTTTTATAACTTTATTTAAGTACTCATAAAATCTATAATTCTAAACAGAAGGTCTAATTGCTGCAATTAGCATCCAAATATACAGCCCGACAATGTTTCACACAGGTCGCAATGACGCCATTGGATCCGATTGCCATATATAGAAGTGGAGGAAAAAACGAAGCTGAAACGCCTAGATATGGAATTGGAGTTATTGGACTATGCCGAGAAATAGAAAAGAATTAGGATCTTGTCTACTCCCTTAGTCCCAAAGAATACAATTCTAGCGTAGTATCATGTTTTAGGATCTTATAAGATTGTCCAATTATAGATAAAATGATATCAAATAAATACCATTAGATTAATTATAAAATATATTTTTATAATAAATTGATTTGGATCCATAGATGTGAATATCATTCACTAGAAACTTGGTTAGACATAAACCATTTTAACTGGCATACGACCCATAGTTACACCCCAAAAGACACAAAGATACAATTAAGATCCATATTTAGCATAGCATTCGAAGCACAAAACATAGTTGGCAATTTAGCCTACACTTCAATGATCGTCAACCTAGCTCCTCGTATGGAGTATGCCCGCAAACATATAGCACTTCTCCTACACTTCTTTCTCGCTTCGTGTTAAATGGTTAATCCATATATCTATTAGAACAGTTATTAGAGGTAGTCAAAACACATATTCAGAGGCGGGCACCCAACCTGTCTCTTTGTAAATGTTTGTGTTAATCACATATAACATAGGCGATACTGCATGCCCGCCTCTGAAAAATAATTAAAAACATAAAAGGTCGACAAGGCCACCACTGAGCTTGGTACTGAGCCCACCGCCAAATCTGTTGTTGTACCATGGACCTTGCTGCCTCATCCGCCGGATCCGCACCATCGCCTCCTTTGTTGCCTCCTCTGTCAGATCCAACCCGTCATCGTCTGTGAGAGGCTGATCGGGTGATGGACATTGGGAAAGGAAAAGGGGAGAGGATGAAGGGCTCTCAGCCCCATGGCTCCATGGTCTGCCGCCTCTTGTGCCGAGCTTGGCTAGCGTGCCGCTTCCAGGTTCTACACCACTAGTTCCTCACTTGGCCCATCGGCTCCTTGCATCACACCTGCTCGACCGTGGGGAGGGAGAGGAGTGGTTTGGCTTCTATAACCCTCCAATATATAGTAAAGCTTGGTGGAACGAGATGATCTAGGCCTCTTTTAACACAGGCATGCTCAAGTCAATCTATTTTCGTAAGCAGTAGTTTATCGGGTGTCTTTGTAAATGAGTTGACAACCTCTGAAAATTTCTCTATATTTTTGGAGACAAGGATACTTTTTTACCACCTCTTTAAATCAAGGTGGTTGCCTCCTAAAAACGTTTTTTAGCAGTGTATGCTATGTTTGAAAACACAAGGACAACCAAGGTGTACCTAGCTAATTCCACCAGAACAACTCATGGGCCGGCCAAAACCAGAAAATGGCCTAAGATTCCGTCCTTTAGGGCTGACACCCTCTGTAGCTTACCACTTTCATGGCAGATGAATACCCAGGATCTCCCCTCAGTGCCACAAGCATGCCATGTCCCTTGCATGAGCTGACACACATGCACTTGTACAAAGAGGGTACTAGCCTATAGTGGCACCAAAATCTTATTAAGGCCCAACACTCATCACGTGGAATGGGCCCACAACTCTCCTACACTTTCATTCTCACTTCATATTAAAGGTTCAATCCAAAGGTGCAACATTTAAAAACAAAAGGATTATAAGCTAGCCTAGATTTATGTAAATAAATAACCAAAGTGGAACTAATTCTTTCAGAACAATGCATAGGCCACAAAATGAGCCGGCCTAAACCAAAACACTAATGGCCGGAGTATTATAGTTACATCCGCAACACTACCACACATTATTTGCCAACATCTCCACCTAATATACTAAGGTAAGCTAACCAATATAAAGATTACCATAGTTTCGTCTTACAAAAAAATAGTTAGGGCAAGTCGAGGGAAGAATTCTCCATCAACCACCAACCGAGTAGGCAAGAGGTTAGGTTAGTGGAAAATGAGAGAAACCTAAGCATTACTCTCACCATTCTAAATTATAAGTCGCTTTGACTTTTTTAGTACATTAATTTTTCTATACATCTAAATATAATATATGTTTAGATACATAGCAAATTCTATGTAAAAAAATGTGATCCAACGATTGATCCACCTGCGACGATGGTATCCACTCATTTGCACAAACCAATGATTCGTGCCTCGTTGTCTGTCAAGAGCGTATATAACAAGGCATCCTCAGTGAATCTAGCTACGGAGGATCATGACAGCTAGCACTGTTAACCCCATGGTGTGGCTTAGTATGGACTATTTCCTTGAAAGCGCCATACAAACTCCTTCACAGAATGGACTGATGTCTAGACAAGCAAGTCATACACAGTGAGTTGCACGGCAAGGAGTCCTAACAAACTCATTTGTTGCAAAAGCACATATTTAGCGCTACAAACGCTGCCGCGAGAGAAAATACAGCTCGTCGCCATTCCGATATACTCCGTGCATGCAATGCATAACCAGGCGCGCGCGTTGTGCACGCCCGCATGTCTAGCCCGATGGCCGAGTCGAGAGGTCTCCACTTGACCCGACAGCAGCTAAAGACCGGCCGTTTCGCTCCATGGATAATCGATCGTCGCTCCACTCCAACGTTTCGACGAGAGATCACACCTCACAAGCCATACGCCGGCCAGCACCAGCATCGCTATATATACGAGCAGCATTCATGCTTAAGCTGAAGCAAGCAGAGCGAAGAGCACGAGAGAGATCACCGAACGATCATGGCTCTCTCAAGAGGGTTCTTCGCGCTGGTCCTTCTCGCGTGCTGCAGCCTCATGCTGGCGGCATCGGCGTCGGCGTCGGGCGGTGGCGCGGACGACGACGTCGTCGGTGGCGACAAGCTGATGATGGACCGGTTCCTCCGCTGGCAGGCGACGTACAACCGGTCGTACCCGACGGCGGAGGAGAGGCAGCGGCGGTTCCAGGTGTACCGGCGCAACATCGAGCACATCGAGGCCACCAACCGGGCGGGCAACCTGACGTACACGCTCGGCGAGAACCAGTTCGCCGACCTCAGGGAGGAGGAGTTCCTGGACCTGTACACCATGAAGGGGATGCCCGTCCGCCGTGACGCCGGCAAGAAGCAGGCCAACTTCTCCTCCTCCGCCGCCGTGGACGCTCCGACCAGCGTCGACTGGAGGTCCAAGGGCGCCGTCACGCCGATCAAGAACCAGGGCCCATCGTGCTGTGCGTGCAGTGTTATAAATATTTATCTATCTATCTATATATATATCTATGTCGTCCTTGATTTTAACCTGCAATATATATTATACTATACTAATATATATAATCCTGCACTGCATGCACTGCAGCTAGCTGCTGGGCATTCGTGACGGCGGCGACGATCGAGGGCATCACCCAGATCAAGACAGGGAAGCTGGTGTCGCTGTCGGAGCAGGAGCTGATCGACTGCGACCCCTACGACGGCGGCTGCAACCTGGGCTACTTCGTGAACGGCTACAAGTGGGTGATCCAGAACGGCGGGCTCACCACCGAGGCCAACTACCCGTACCAGGCGCGGCGGTACCAGTGCAACCGCTCCAAGGCCGCCAACCACGCCGCCAGGATCTCCGACTACGTGCAGGTGCCGCAGGGCGAGTCCCAGCTGCAGCAGGCGGTGGCGCAGCAGCCCGTGGCGGCGGCCATCGAGATGGGCGGCAGCCTGCAGTTCTACAGCGGCGGCGTCTGGTCGGGGCAGTGCGGGACCCGGATGAACCACGCCATCACCGTCGTCGGCTACGGCGCCGACTCCTCCTCGGGGCTCAAGTACTGGCTCGTCAAGAACTCGTGGGGGCAGAGCTGGGGCGAGCGCGGGTACCTGCGGATGCGCCGCGACGTCACGCGCGGGGGACTGTGCGGCATCGCGCTCGACCTCGCATACCCGGTCGTGTGATGAGGGTTGATTGATCTGCCGCTTAATTATCTGCTGCATGCGGCGACGTACACTTATATTATTATTACTATATATATACTACACATGTAGCAACGGTGCTGCATTATATAATGTATGTATGTAAAAGCCAGCTGGCACGGCCAAAAGCCAAATTACCACCGTAATATGAAATATTATGGGCCTTAATGCTATGTGAATGATGATTACATATATGTGGTATCGATCAGTACTACTGTCCAATGTCGTTGCTAGAACTAATTTATTTATCCACGCACTCCACCAAGCATCAAATTAGATCGATGAGTCTGTTTTGGAAGGCGTTTTTTTTCCTCTCGAGGGCATGTGCTCTCAGCACACCCACCATTAGATTCGCAGTGAGAAGTGTGCACACACACATCTCAATGCAGATTCGCATTGATGTTTTAAGCTTGCAGTCTATCTTTATTTTAAGCCAGTAGCCTATCTTTCCTTTCAGACGTTGTCCCGGAGAAGAAAGCTTCCCTCGAAGTGATGAAGTTCCCCCCGCTCTCGAATCTCAATTCGTAGTTGGCCTGAAGCTTAGTCTCAATAATAATGTGTTAAAGGTACGTAGTCATTCATCTCAATGCGAATCTAACAGTGCAGTGCGTAGGGGCACATGCCCTTGAGGGCACACTTAATTTTCTCGTCTGTTTTGCAAAGCTCTCTAGCTGCTAGACTAGAGCTAGCTTTGTCAAGTAGAAGTAATATTTTAAGGAAGCGGCTAATGCACGCACGTGCAGGCGTTAGCCTTACTGCACGCACAGTCCAATTAAGGAAAAGTAATTTTGTCCTTTCCTTTCTGGATAGGTGGAGGAAACAGTGCACATGCTTTCTAGGCCCACCAGAGGCATGCCCGCCTGGAACCACCTCTCCCCTGTTTATTTTGCCCGTTCAACAAGCAAAACAGGGGCTCTCCCGATCCATTACAGACAAGCCGATTCAGCCAAAACAGAGGCAAAAGCAGGTAAAAGCAATTCAGTTACTACTACTGGTAATGTCACAGATACAACCAATTCTTAGAAAACCAGAATTTACAAAATGATCACAAAAAAGGATACGAAATTCAGTTAGTTTTGCTAAAATTACACAATGATTAGAAAAAAGAAGGAAGCAGATCTGTTCTTACTAGTAATATCAAGTTCCTGTGCAATTCCTACTGCATAAGCAAATTTGATCCTAACTGATTAGCAGATCTGATCCTAACTTGTACCCAAGGTTTAATTACTAACGTTGTTACTGCACATATTACTAACAAATGTTCTTCTTGCTAGATAATATGGATATATGCTATATGCAACACTCCTATAGGTATATATCTTGCTGCATTGAACCTTCTTGTGTTAGCTGCTGCACATGATTGCTCCTATTGATATAACATGTTCATTTTGATGCTTGATGGCCTCACACCTGCAATTAAAATATAAGTGCAGGGTAAGCACATAGATGATAGTGAGAACTAAGAAAAGAATGTTGAAATTATATGTACGAAACAAAACTGATAGAATGTACTGAACAAAAAACTACATAAGTTGGTGGCCTTTTTTACCTAAATTAATACAGTATTGTTGCCTAATGGATTTGACTAAGTTGCCTAATTAGGAGCACATTGTTGCCTAACAAAGTGACTTAAATTGCCTACAATATGACAAATAGAACAATGACAACTATCCCTATAAAATGCATGCAAAAAAAAAGTTATTGTCATTACATTTGTATATAGTAGAAAAGACAACTAGCTTAATATATATTACGGTTAAATGCCTACAATATGATAAATAGAACAAAGGACAACTAGCTCAATAATGTACGACATCCAGTATTTTCATGTATGCTCAGAAATCAAAAACTCACATGAAGAAAAAATGGTAATCAGCCTGCTCGGCTGCAATTATTTGGCTGTGGCTACAACTTATTGCAGTTATACCTACAATATAGTCTAGTTCACTTTTGCAGCAAAAAATGGCAGCAATTGGCTGCAAAAAGAAAACTGTATTTTCTTAGGCAATTTAAGTGTCATACATTAGGCAACAATATCTTCACAAATAGGTAATTTTTTTATTCTGAAAAAGCAAATATAGTGTTTAAGCAGTAATAAAGCATTTTAGTTCCTCACCTGCATCAGTCGCCACCCCCCAATTTAGGTCACTTGCACACTAGACTCAGAATCACCCCACTCGATGCAAAAAACATCGCCAAAAAAATTAATTTGAGAATTTATAGTAGTTGTCATAGAGTAATCTATAACTCGGTATTACCTAAAGCTAGAAGATTTTATCGTTTCCTTTGCATATCAGAACAATGACTAAAAGAAAAAATTTGGCATGAAATCTACTGCCAATTATTCTAGTACAATAGAGTGAGGAAATGCTAGCCAGCATCAGCTCGATTATACCTATATATTTGCTTTCATGTCGGTTGCCACAGCCACAGCAACTAACCTTAGCTATGTTGACTAATATAAATAGAAGGCAATATAAACTAAAAGCTGTAACTTTCAACAGCACCTAAACAATCTATCCAGCTCATTTCAGTGAATGCATTTGAAGTGGTTTAGATACAACATTGGTGTTCAAATTGAGTACAATAAAATATTTTGTGCAAATAAAACAACATGTCAATGCAAAATACTTTAGAACCAAGTGATGAGAACATGTCAAAACAACATTTCATTCATTCGTTCAGGTGGAGTAGGACTACTCATTGTGAGGAGGCTAAAGGCGAACTGGTTGGCCGCTCCGACCGTCACGACAGTGACCAGGTGCCTCAGCAGCAGGACGATCGTGAACTGCAGGGACAAGCAACAGAATACCCAAGTTTCAGATAAAAATGCAATGCAATGCAATGCAGGGTGAGTGTAATGTGATAAATAAATTTCACATTCCTTGTGCCATGGGTGAGCTTTGATCTGAGGAAATCCAAACACAGTGTAGTTTCGATTCATATATTGGATTTCCTCGCGTGTTGGAGTATCAAGAACCTGTCAACAAAAAGCAAATCCATTCAATACATGAAAAATAGAAAAACTCTAGTTAGCACATTTCTTTAGAACTAATATAGTGCAGTCCGCAGAACAACCAAGTACTTTTATTATCTTAACAAGCTAATCCACACACGCTTTCACCAGGGAAGATAGGTCGATCATTTTAACCAAAATATGTTTAGCTCTAAGTTTGTTGCCCAGACGGATACATAACCACAGGAAATCTGTGGGAAAAACAGAGAAGAGGAACTAACTCATAGGAAATCTATGAGAACAGCAGAGAAGCGAAACTAACCTACAATCTAAGAACAGAAAAAACAAAGAGAGATTAGAGAAAGAAAGATGTAAAAATTGCCTAATATTTTGAATTGTTTTGCCTTGATCTTGCCACAATATTGCCTGGTTAGAGTACATTTAGTTGCTTATTCCCAATGAAGTTCAGCAAGTAATCAATGCACATGCACATTTAGTTGCTCTAAAAATGCTGATTATTGACACTCACACGCATTAGCATTCAGTTCATGGAAAAACAACAGTGTAATGACTGTAGGCATTCAGATAACTCTCACATGTTCACACATAGGCATTCATGTGAAATGAACTAAAACTTAACAGTACATTAGGTAGCATTCAGGTATCAGGTAGTATCATTCAGATATCAGGTAACTGGACGACGACAACAACAACAACATCTGAAACTAAGACACATCAATGCAGTAAGTAGTAGCATTCAAGCATCAGGTAGATCACAAACATCAGCTAGATCACAGCATCAGGTAGCCCATAATCAGGAAAAAATAGCAACTTTGTTTAGCAATGGAAAGCAGTTTAATTTGATGCACCAGCACTCCAACAGAGGTGTGCTCGTGTTGCATTCTGTGCTCAAGTTCATCTTCCACCTCTAATTGTGAGCTGTGAGAGGGTGATTGTAACGTGATAAATAATTAGGCTGAGGCACGAGTACTTACACCATACCCAAAGAATGTCTAATTACTAATTATTCAGCTCTAAATGCTGATTATTGACACCTCCATAAAACCTAACACCAGCAGCATTTTCTTAGGCAATTTAAGTTTCATTCGTTATGCAACATTGTCTTCCTAAATAGGCGATTTATGTATTCTGAAAAAGCAAATATAGTGTCTATGTTCATTTACGACCCACAACCCCACCCCCACACCTGCCCCCATCCCTGGTTTATTTGCAAAAAGAAAATAGAGATTCGATTAAAGACACAAGTGCCTAACTGACATGGATCTAAAAATCCAAACCAATCATCCTCCAATATAATTTCCTCTCTCACCACATATGTACTTATTTACATATATTGCACACATTATACCTGTTTTGTGCTTTGTGCTTTGTACTCTGCAGCAAAGAACCTCCATGTTCAGAATAACAATAGCCTTATGATAACAATCAGCTTATCAGAAGAGCAAATAGAAACGTGAAAATCCGTGCATAACCACAGCACAAGAAGTAAAGTGCAATGATCAAATCCCATCACATGATACAGTCAACAAACTAGAACATAACTGTCATTCATTAGGCAATTTAAGTGTCATTCATTAGGCAACAATATCTTCTTAAATAAGTAATTTTATATTCTGAAAAAATAAGTATAGTGTTAAAAATAGCAGCAAAGCATTTTAGTCCTAACAGTAATACCTGAGCAGTATTTTCTATAGAATATGATGTAAATGGATATGATGAAATTTGCTAAACCTACAGAGCACAATATGCATCAAGGCAGGACTAGCAGCAGGCATCTAAACATGATAGTGGGTGCCAGTCCTCACCTCATCGATGATAGTGGGCTCAAGGTCAATAAACACAGCACGGGGGACGTGCTTCCCAGCGCCAGTCTCTCTGAAGGTGTCGAAAGCATCATCACCACCCCAATGGTCTTGTCATCGGGCATCTGGCCATCAGCCTGAATAGAATACAAACATAGCATCCTTATTTAAGCAAATTACAAAAGGAGGCCATATGATTCAAATGCAGTCAGTGTAAACATCGTATGCCACCTACACTAGTACACCAGACAGATGCACGATCTTAAGGTAACATGTGTCTGAATGACCATGTTTCAAACCACGATTAAATCTCAGATTGCAAACATTTCAAATATATAAAACAACACTTAGCCCTACAAAAAAGCTAAATAACAACTAGGACTACATAATACAACAGGTCAGTCTCTATCCCAAAAGGCAATTTGGTTAAGTTGCCTAAGGCTGTTAACAATACAAATAGATGTACATCAAATTAACATACTACACTCTGCATCAGTACATAAGGGCCTACGTATAAACAGGTAATACAAACTTGGCCTATGGAAAATTACAGATCCAAAATTGACAACATTTTAAACGGTTTCTGGGCACTTAGATCTACCAAATGTATAGGCAAAATCAACAACAATTACGCTACATAACTTTTGGATTCAATGGATCGTGAGAATCACAAAGCGCTGAAAAAAGTACTGAATTTCACACTGCAAACAATTCCAAAAACTCCCAAACTAAAGGCCTGAATCAAATCTTCGCAAAAACAAATCGAATCCGAAAGCTATTCCAGCCAGTCCTGCCAGGCTGCCACTAGCGTGCAGCACAGTCGCCCCCAAATACAAGCAGAGCAGTAGCAAATCGCCGCAAATCCCCGAGTAGAAGGGCAAAACAAAGCACGGTTCCTGATAACCCAGCGCTATAGCAAACTCCCCAGCACGCACTCATCCAATCCAGTCAGGCACGCAAACACCCTGCAGTAACGGCCGAGCCTGCACATGAAACGGTGAGGAAAAGGGGAGTAACATGAGATGGGGACCTTGGGAGAGGAGGCTGCTGACCGCCTCGTCGGGGTCCATGTCGCACTCCTGCAGCGCCCGCGTAGATCTCCTCGTCGGGACGGTTCACGATCTCCTTGAGCCCCTGCACGAGCTTCATCGCGGATGCCGGCACGGGCCCCGACGGTCCCCTGGTTCCCCCTCCGCCGCCCGACCCCGCAGTGGTGGAGCTCGTCGCGGCTAGGGTTGTTGGCGCGGCGGCCAGCGCAACTAGATCTGGCTGCGGGAGAAGGAGGAGGGGTAGGGAAGGGGGAGCGCGGGTGGGGTAGGGGCCGGTGCCGGCGGTGGAGGGGCAGCCGGCGGCGAGGTGGAGCCCGTCAGGCTTGGGGTGGACCGTGGTGGGGGTCGGGTGCCTGTGCGCGTACAGAAGGGAGAAATGGAGATGGAGACGATGGGATGGGAATGGAACGGAGCGGGGTGGCTCCTTGACTGGCTATTGGACGCGTCGGGTTGCTGGGCTCGCGAATGCTACGCGTGGGATGGCGTGGGAACGGTGAGATTGGACCGTGCGTGCGATAAGACAACGGCACGACCAGCCGAAAACAAGTCTTTACCATATTTTAATTATTCTTTTTTGATACTCAGCTCGGCTCTAAGACCTTCTATATTATCAGTAGCCGACTGGGCACGGGTGATCACATTTTTCCTGGATTTATTCTAAGATTTAACGGCGCTATGCTTTCTGTCGTAGGCGACGTCCCCGTCGACAGCGAAACGCCAATGGTGACTTTGTGAATCTCGAGATCTACCGGCTCAGTCCTTCAAAGGTGCTCAAAAGGGCAGGATTTGCGTATGTGTATTTATCGGGGTAAGTGTACGTGTGTTGTGAACATCTACTTTGTAATTTTCAAAAAAATTTTTTGCAAATCCCGGGAGGGTGTCCGTCCAGACATGATTGACCCGGGTCCCAAACTCATCCCTCTCTTTGCAAGCTCGTGTGCAGACGAGTTGCAGGATCGGAACGTTACAAGTTTTGGGACAATTAAAATGATCAAGGAGATGAGCACGGAGGTCTTGAAGAGGCTCCCACCAAGCGCTAGATCCCTTGCAGGTGTTGTGAAAGCTTCCTTCGGTTGGTACGAATCAGTCTCTAGCTCTATCTGAGAAATGCCAAAGTGTTCAGCTGCCTCCAGAGCCTGCTAACAGGCCATCGTTTTTGCCATAAGCACGTCGTGGGTTGTGCCTACGCGTCCGGCACCACCTAGGATCGGCTGACCTTCGTGGTCTCTCACCACGAAGCCCCACACCCCAGCCTTTATCTCCTATATGAAAGAGCCATCAATATTAATCTTACAAACACCCTTGTGCAGGTGGCTTCCACTCCCGTCGTTGGACTAGAACCGGTCTCTCCTGGCGACTGCCCATCTCCTAAATACCATTCACCAAGTGTCATCACCATCTACATGATCGGACACAAGGTTGATTGTTGAGCAAGTCGAGTAGAGCATGATCTTGGAGCCAGTAGTTCTCTTCCAACCTTGGAGCTTGGTGAATGTTGCTTGGGATGAAAAGTTTGTTACACGACCTCGGTTCATACGAGGGCATGTTACTACAACTGACATGTTGTGGACAATGTCTAGATAATGTGAGCCCATAATTGGTCAAAGATGAGGCGCTTGCGAATGAGAATAGATCAATTTCAGCAAGGCGTGGCCACGTGCGGGATGGGTCGTGCCACCACATGGGGAGGAAGAAGGGTCACAAAGTCGAGAGTTCACAGATTGCAAGGGCCTGGGTTCATGGCTAAATGGCTAAGAGGCCGACTATGAGTCTATTACCCCGGTCGAACGGTCCATATCATGTTTTTACGAGATCCAAGGGTTAGTGGATTAACTAATTACGTGGCCTTATCTGCTGCTCATTGTTTGGTCCGGAAGGTGTGACTTTGCTGTATTTTACTAAAAATAGTACTAGAGAAAAGGTAAGGGTTGCATGCCTCATGCTTTATGAGAGGTCTGTATGTCCTGCACTTCTTTTGCCTGACACCAAGACAACACAGAGTACCTAGCACGGATCTATTTGTGGCAATTGAACAAGGGCAACAAACAAGCCGGCCAGAGATGTTGTTTTTGTCCATGAATATTTGATGGAAAGCTAAATGAATCTTTCTCACATCTTTATTAGGTCAGCAGGCCATGAAATAGTCATGACATGTTGTTTTTGTCTTTGCTGGGTGTTGCACCACCTTTTAACGCAACTTAATCATGCAACTTGGGATGAGGATAGGGAAATCTTTTGCGGGCAAGGAGAGAGTAGTGACTAAGTGTTACATTACATTATGTATTTTTCATAATAGCAGGAGAGCGGAACTCAAATGCCAATTTAAGGGGTTAGATTATATATTTTTTTATAATGGTAGAGGTGCGTAATTTTTGTAAGGACAGAAGTGGGTAATCTTTTAGAAAATAGAATAGATCTAATGGTTATTATTGATGACAATGATTAGAGTCTAACAAATTAAAGGTCATACTTTTTATTATTGTGTGGATTTTTTAGAATTTATCTTTTGTTTTTCCTAACGTGTCTCCTTGTGATTAATGTGGAAGCTACTTTAAGGCTTCCAATTAGTAATAGTAAGATGTTTTTTATATTTTATACTAATGCAGTTTACTAGGTGCTTGTTTCATCTAGAGCGTGGGGATCTCTGTCCAGAAACAGTAAGGGATATATCCCAATTTGGCGAGCATATGCAGTACTCCATACCATTGTTGGATGGATGGACGCGTGTAGTTTTAACTGTAAGAGTACGGTTGTGAATTCGGATCATAGAAGAAACAATAAGAGACGGGAAGGTATCTTGAGAAGTTAAAAAGACGAATCAAAGAATCACTTTTCTCGTTAGTTATAGATGCACTCGTGCCAAGCTCGGTGGTACCTGACATGCAGAGGCGGAGGGATAGGGGGGATGTCATGACCCGATGGTCGTTCCAATTTTAAACTTTGGTAAAAAAACTTGGAAGCCCTAACTTTTGACAATGACCACCAGGATGTTCAATGTGGACCCCAAACTTCTCCAAACTATGAGAATTGACTCATTTATGCTCCGAGGTATCTCTCTCTTTGCTCTCCCTACAACGGTTATGCTCGAAACAGAGTGAGTATCTCTCAACTCTAACCTCGATGACGGATTTCCCCAAAGCAAGCTAGCGGATCCTACGAAAGTCTTTGGTTGCACTGCTTAAGACTAAGTATTAGCAAGTTAATATTAGTTGTTTCCATTGAAAATTAAGAAATACTCTCTAGTTGGATTGGAACCAATGGAAAGATTTAATTTGAGATTTTTTTTTATTTAATTATACTCATAGCTAAGAGTATTCATAGACTAAGCCTAAGTTTAAATATGTTTTCAGTGCATTCTTTTTGGCACTGTTCATAAGAATACATAAACAAGTTTTATCTCATAAGTATAATGTATTATTCCTATCATAAATTAAGTTCTTTTCTCTAATTAAATTGGAACCAACGGGACAATTTAGTTGGAGAAATTGAAGTTTACATTAATTGTGAGAATATTTAAACTAAGTTTAAATAATGGGCTATACTAAGTTATGAAAGAAGAGGTACATATTTGATTATTTATCTAATTCTAAGTAATATTTATTTTATCTAAGTGATTACTTTTGGCCTTCATAATAAAAATGTCTATAATTAAGTTTCGGGCTTTTTATTTAAGTGGCTTTCATAGTTGTACTCTGACCAAAGTTGTTAATGGCTATTGATCGTCACAATTTTATTGCTCACTAATAAATTGTTTATTGTCCAAAGTCATATTCACAAGGCCCATTCTTGGGCATAATATAAAGCTTTTGGACATTCCTAAGGAAGGCTATAAGAAATGTTTTGAGAATCATGGGATTAATCTAAAACTAAAGTTACTAGCCCCCATTATTAAATTGAGCTAATTTATTTACGCTTTCGTAATTAAGTATACGATGATCATATGGTAACCTTATTCTCCGTTAAGTTATTTTTTGCTAGAGACTTAATAAGTTCAATACGATTGATTTCATGGCTTGTGGCTATATATTGACCAACGTTGTTTATAGTAATGTGTCATTTAATTAATCTTAAGTTGCTTAAGTTGCAAAGGCTCAAGCATTTACCTTCATGGTCATTAAGTTGCTCATCTTTAATCAAAATGGAACCAACAATAAGTTTTGGTTGGAGAGAAGTTGTCTCTAGTTAAGATGGAACCAACGAGAAATCTTGGTTGGAGACTTAATTTGGGAATAAGATATGGAATAAGAATACATTCTAACCAACATTGACTATATTCTTGTGTCATCTCTCTTAAGCCTATTGTTTCTTTTTGTTCATATTGTTGACATGTTATTGATCTGATCAGCGTAGGATTAATACCATGTTGAAAGTTTAATTTATTTATAGTTCTTCTGTATTTAAGATTATGTATCTCTGTTGTTAAGTACAACCATAAGTTTGAGTTGTTTTATTATATCGTGACAAAGTATAAAGTGAGCTCGTTGTTTTGAGGTTATGTATAAACATTATGCACATAGAAGTAAGCTCCCATTAGCAAAGTGTAAGTTCCCATTATAAAAGTTTTGTTAAGTAACTTTGGGAGCAAAACAAAAGATCATAACTCTAATAATCATGTTAGTAAGGATGAGGGGGAGCAATTCTTCTGTTCAATTGCATTAAATTTGACTGACATTGATTAAAAGGTGTGCTAACATTAAGTTTATTAGAAATGTGCGTAGTAAAAACTAAGATAACCTATAGTTAAAGTACCCTCATGAAGTGGATTTTATGTACACTTTGAAATGTGACACTGTTGTTTTGGTTCATATTTCGAGGGCGAGAGATGTAATTTTACATTGATCCACTTCATTAAGTGAATACCCTGTTTGCTTTATGCTAAAATTTGGCTTATGCTGAAATGTTGTGAGAGAAAAATACTGTTCCATAGCTGAAAAGTAGCTCAAGCGAACAGGGTATTTTTAAGTTTGATGTGATGGGGTGAAAATGTTAAGTCAATAAGTTAATGATAAGTTCATCTCTTTTAGCATCCATCCATTTTGAAGATAATAATAAAAACATGATGGAGTCAAAACAGTAGGCTATTATGGGTCCACATAACCTGACATGGCTCTAAAGGAAAATGATAATAAGATATCCATGATAAACTAAGAAGATCATCAGTGGTTCTTGTTTGCCATTGATTTCATAATCACAATAAGATAAGCAGAGGTACAAAGTTAGTTATTTTATTTTATCTTGTTGACTAAGTAAGCAATAGAGATATTTTACATATAAGAGCTAAAGTTGTTTCTTTTGTCTTCAGTATTCCAAAGTTTGTCTTGGTGATGTTTCTTATACTTATTTGAATACTAAGATTCACCAATATAGAGAAAAGAGAGTATTTGAAATTATTTCATTAGTTGAAAGATTAGTCATATTCCAATCTAAGGTCAATAAGCTTTCCTCGTTAGATATAAGCATTATATATAAGTATTATAACTAAGCCGTAAGCATTATAATTAAGCTACAAGTATTATGACTTAGTTATTACAGGCGCTTAAAGCTTATGACCAGGAGATTGGGAATCATAGTCCATGAATGGACCCCTAGAAAGTTATAAAGTAATCTTGTTGTTATGCATATAAAGTATTACATGCTCATGATTCAGAAGTCTAGTAACCACTAAGTTATAGGTTGCTATGACATTAATCTTATTTTGCAAGGAGCGTTGATATTAAGAAATCCACATGAGTCTTTATGAACACTTTTGCCAAGGGGAGCCATACTGTGGATTGACTTCATCCTAGCTGAAAAATATGGTTAGTGATACAAACTAAACTATACCATGTTTAATTAATATAAGTTAAGTTTACCTTATCTTAATAATTAAATTATTATTAATAATAATAAGTTACTCTTTAGCATAAGATATACATCCCGGAATATGTTGTATACGAAGTGCATTTTTTTTGTTCGAATAACATATCAAGAGGTTTTGCCACACCAAAATAGTGTGAAAGACCAACCCAAAATCAAAGTTAATCATACAAGTTTAAAATGTTGGTGCTCATTAAGTAAGTTTTAAGTGTTTAACAAGTGTTGAGCACCATTTTTAGTTTAAATTATTCCCACCATAGGACTACCTTAAGTTGCCGACATAAAGTTCAATGGTAGCCTACCATATGAGATAAGATTGAGATCTCAAAATTATGATTCTGGAAGTACAATTTTTTTTTTTGAGTGTGCACGAAAGTATAAATGAAAAGAACTGCACAATTAGACCGTAAAAAGGTCATCATAAGACTAAGAATGAACTATTCTGAGATATAGAGGGTGCACTATAGTGATTGGGTTTATTAGTGCTTAATTAACTGTTGCAATAGTTTCATCTTGGTGTATTGTTTATTGAAGAGTGGTTTTAAAATACATATCGTTATCTCCCCATAGGCTCTCTCTAATAAGTAATTGTTCTATTTAACATAAAGCGGTCTACTATAGATACTTATCTAATGGTACTTAACAGGTTGTTACAATTTTTTCATCTTATATACTGTTCTACTGATAATAAGACTAATAATAAAATTACTAAGTCATTCGATTAAGGGGAAGAATGTTAGAATGATCTCGACTTAGTCAACGACTGACCGAGTTATTAAGGGCTTAATGGCCGGCTAACGGTCCATATCCGATGGACTTAATAGACTCAACGGTTACTGGCCTGGTCCTAGGGTGCCCGAGCTATAAGAGAAGGGGCCACGGTGTCTAATTAATTAACGCTAAGGCTATACGGTCAAGGTAAGCTTGGTGCCTTTCCTGAGGACTAGGATCCGGCCACTGGCCACCCCTGTGCTGGCGTCCTCGTCACATATCTACACTATCCCTGCATCACGCAAGCACGAAGACTTCAGCGGCCGTCTGGGCATCCTCGATCTTGGTTAGTACAAACCTAAGTGTAACTAAGTACTAATCTAGGACCTAAGTGTTGTACCGTTGAGCTAGGCATTTCAGATCTGTGTTAAACTAAATAAGTTCTAACAGCATCCTCTCTTGACCAATCGCAGAAAACTTGGCATATCCAAAAAAAGATTTATAATTTGAACTGCATTCTAGAAAAGAAGGCACGATTTAACTAGCATACGAAATTAGATGCTTGATTTTGTCTCTTGAGCCCATGGTAACATGGACCCCAAAAAGGCAGCTGATAGAAGAACATATAGAGCTGAACAAAAGGTACTGACGCAGGCTATTCTCTGAATGATGAACACTAACAGGAAATTATCTAGTGTTCTCCATCTCTACTCAAAATGACACATCCTCTTACAGAAACAGCACCAGATTCGGCCTGTTAACAGCCATACAGGCATTAGTTCATTGCCCAGACAACCAGAGTCAGAAATCATCTTCAGATGCAAATTGGCGTGTCATTGCTTGGACTTGTCATCGTCATCTGAACCTTCATCATCAGACGACTCCACTCTGTTAGATTCTTCACCACCATTATTACCAGTTTTAGCTCGCTTGTCTTTCTTACGCTGCTTCTTCTTTTGCCGTTTCAGGCGCTTCTTGGCTGTCCTTTCCTCAGCAGCTTTCATCCTCTCCTCCCTCCGCAGTTCAAACTCAGCCATCTCTTTTCTCTTCTGGTAGTCAGCATCCATTCGAGCTAGCCGGTCCTGCTCTCTCCTCCTCATTTGACGATACTGTAAAACGAAGAGTGCTTACATAGTCACAGATCAGGATATTTTCATACTAATTCTCATGCCCCAAAAGTCCAAAACACTAAATGCGTAATTTGTTAAATTGGAAAATCAATCTAGAATCATATTACAAGATTCAATAAACAAGATTGTTTAGAATACATGCGTAAAGAAATCTTAAAGGTATGACATGGCCGTAAGTTTCATGACATGCCAATCACATATCCTGATACATAACTTAGGAGTATACGATTATAAAAGCATATACTAATATGACCATGACATTATTCAGCATATGGCCAATATGACCATGACATTATTCAGCATATGAATATGACCATGACGTTATTCAGCATATAACAGAAAAGTTGTTTTAGAATTCCTGTTGATTAAGTCTTTTTACCTGTGACCATTAATGTATAAAACAAGATACACATCCATCAGTAACATAAGATTGATGTTACTATATCCATCACGAAAGTGCTTCCATACTCTTGAATTCTTTTTGTCCAAAATACCATACTTTTAGAAATTGCTAGTCAAAGTGTCCACATTGTGGACAGTGTCCATATGTCTTAAACGAATTATAGTCTATCGACTAGACCAGAGAAAGTATTACAAAGTTTGTACTATATTACTTGAAATTCAATTCAACAACACATAATCACAATAAAACTTTACCTCAATGGTAATACATATGCAGGTATTCGATGACGAAAAATTTATTTTTATTGAAGTAAATAAGAATTTTGACTACAAAGGTGCCATGGGCAGTCAGCTAGGTCTTACGGAGTGGGTCGGTAGTATGAGAGGGTCATTAGGGTTAATTAAAGATAAGGGTCTGTTGCTTAGGGGTCAAGTAAACCTCTCTAATATAAGGAGAGGAGATGTATCAAATATCAATATAATCAAGCAACAATAATATCAATCTATTAGGGGCAGCCCCCTTCCATCCCTTCCCTTGTGATCTGGCCGCCGCCTACCGGTTGGTTGGCGTTGTGCTGCTTGGGTTAGGGCCCATCCAGATCCATATTGATAACACAAGGTTGAACATCAGAATATATGCTCACTTACTGCACATTTGATCTCAACTACTCCCTCTATTCCAAATTATAGTTCACTTTGGCTTTTCCTAAGTCAAATTTCTCTTACTTTGACCAAATTTATAGAAAAATGCACCAATATCATCAAATTAGTTTCATTAAATTCTTCATGAAATATGTTTTGATAGTGCATTTATTTGAACTTGTAGATGTTAATATATTTTTCTAAACCAATGTGAACTATAATTTGAGGGAGTGCCTATCTAAAATACTGACAGCTACCAACCAACGAGTACACTCATACATGGAAGATGCCAAGGTTTCATGTTGAATAAAGCTGACAACAGATGCTCGATCAAAACCTCATGCAATAACAGGTTTGCATTCAATGGACAGACTAAGTAGTCCAGTCACATAATGATAATCATGTGAACTGAGAATTGACACATACTCTACATGGATCATTGCTTGTAATATTAGCTAAATATTATTTTTGAGTAGATTTTGGTACTGTAGACAAAAAAAACTACTGTGATTCAAGAATCATCAGGGCCCTTCTTTTGAAAGACATATATCAAACAGATAATCTGTACTACTTTAACCACCAACATATGCAGCTATCTCGTCTCATTAAATGAAAGCGCAAATCCCTGTTTTCAAGGGAAAAGAAAAGAGAACATGTGCAGCTTAGTTGTCAACAGCAAGGGTTCCCATTTTGACAGAATATTTTTGCTCGAAGTAAAGTTAAATACAACATCAATTATGACTAGAACATTTAAGCTTCAATGGATCAGAAGCATTTAGTCATTTCCGTACAAAAGCGAGTTCAAAGCATATATTTTTGGAGCTATAACAGCAAAACCATACTGAAATTAGTAAATATTTCCGCAGCTTATAGTAAACAGTAACCACAATGCTCCTCACAATGTTACAGACATACAGTACATACAAACAAGGGAGATTGCTATATTTTTTTTCCTGAGAAAACAACAGCTTGAAGGCCCAGATGAACGATTAGTTGGTTAAGTCAATTATTGTAACTTAACTCTATTCAGGACCCAAATATACAGGAAATGCCCTTAATGCTCATAGCACATGTGTGAAGTACAGAATCATTTCCAGGAGGTATTGTAGATGTACAGTCTTCTGTTTACCTCGACACTAACATTAATTAATTCTATTCAGGTTCAAAATTTACAGGAAATAGCTGTAAGCACATAGCACCCTGAAAATATTAAATCTTTTCCAGGTGAAATTCTAGTATTGTGGATATTTTTGACATATTGAAACTTAAAAAGGCAAACCGACTTCCACAAGTATCCACCTTGCCTTTCGTTTAATCATTTTCCCAATCAACCTTGGTTGTTTCTCACAGAACAGAAACACATTTTCATCAGCGTTATAAGGCCCAATTGATTTATCCAATGATTTAAGTCAAAATACGTCATTCTCTTCATTTTTCATAGTAATGCTGAATACATAAGCCATATAATTAGACAAAACTAAAATCTTTAGAATCAGGGAAAAAAAGTAAAGCCATGTTATATGAGTATAGCCATGTGAAGCATTAGTGTTTTTCAATATCCCAACAACATAAACTAACCACTGTATGATTGTAAGTTTTTAATGCCTACGAGGAGGCGGGGGGTTAAATAATATCAACATTTTTCCATTCCTAGCAATATAATTCATCCTGGTGTTAATTGACAAATAAATCACATCATAGCTTCTACAAAGCAAGAGGTGATTAAGCAACCGAAAAAATCAAACGAAACAAGCAAATTTTTCATCAAACCCAGATCTTAACAGAAGGTCCACACTGGTGTGTCAGGAGGGAGGGAAGGAGAGTACCTGGTGGAAATCACCGGAGCCAGAGCCAGCGGAGGACCCTGATGTGTTACTGACACGCACAGGGACATTCTCCATGATGCGCCTGAGCTTCACCTCCAGGTCCTCCTCGTCCTCTCGCAGTTTTACACCTCCTGAACTCTTACCTGCAGGATCCACCACAACCAGCTCCTTCCCACTATCACCACCAGAGGCCTTTCCTGGTGGTGCTATAGGGACTAGCTGCTGCATGTTGCTATCACTGTTAGGAGCTGACATTGCGGGATGCAACCCTGCTTGTCTTTCAAGTTGCCTGCACATGAAGAAATGATAATGGATATGAATGTAATGTTTATGGACACATTCAGATTTCAAACTTCAAGTTCATACTATGCTGACTTCAAGTTGCTGTGGCAGTGAAAGGAGCTGGTTGTAGTGGAAACTCATGTCATTTTCATCAATACAAGATACACAAAACCACTATTAACCATGGTTAACCTAGATTTCATTCTCTCATGCTCCTCTGAACAAAATCTATACCCACTCTTACTTTCAAAAAAATCTATACCCACTCACATCATAACCCCGATAGCTGGTCACCATTTTGCAAAAAACCAAATGATATTTGAAGCAACACATTATCAAGAAATCTGTAAGCACTGTGAACCAATCAAAGAAGTTAGGCCCATGCTGCCCACTGCTATTCTTTCACCCATCAACCTCAATGCACAGAGCTGATTGGGGTTTGGCCTAGTTCAGTTCTTGCAATGTTCCTTGTCAAATTTTCTAAGGAGAGAGTAAGCTAGCCATGTGTGACCAAACTAATTGCAAAATCAACCAACCAGTGTTTTCTATCCAATCATTAGAGGGAGCCTGTGTACGAGACAAGCTAGTGTACATCCACTCTCGTTCTGCCGTGGTCTTGTCTGTTTTAAAATGATGAGTGATTTTAGATACACAGTAATTTAACACATATATCAATCAAATTCTAGTACTATTAGCTACATATTTATGAACCAACTAATACACAGACCATATATTCGATGTATACAAAAAGGGAAATAAACAACATTCAACTAGTTCACTGGATCAATGGTATAAGGCATAGTAACTGTACTGAACAATATAAACACAAAGATTATAAGTAGAACTTGATGTACTTAGGCATTATAGTTTCCAAAACCACCGAACACAGGAACCGAACTATACAAAGGGAAGAACAGAATGCACGTACTATATTATATATAATGAACCAGTCAGAGCCAAATCCATTCCACTTTTACTAGTGTCCAAATCTATTGCTCAACTAGAATTTTCCAAGTGAAAATTTTATGCCAAAATTTATATTCCCTAAATAGACAGCAGATGTCTAAGAGTTTAACACATTCCTCACACAGCTCGTGCACTGAACACTTGTTTTCGTCTCAAAATTCATTTATCATGCAGACAAGTGAACAGAGCACACAATCAGTGGCGGGTCCAGAAACGGGTCAAGCAGGGGCCTAAATAATAGAAGGCTAAAAATGTTACTAGCCATATATAATAGATATATTAACAAATAATAACATAAATGATGATATCGGTTCAATGTGCTCCTATGCCCTAGAATATGACTGAATCACTTAATATTCAAAATAGAAAAAGAGAAGCCGATCTGGACCTAAGCAAAACAGTAGGCAGTAGCTCACCGAGATGTGCAGCAGCAGCACAGATGACAGATGCGGGACTGCAGCTGCAGGAGCCAGGAGCAGGGGGGCAGCCGGCCAGTCGGGAGCAGGAGCCTGGGCGTCTCAGGCCTGGCTGCCTGCCGCAGTGCTGCCTACTAGACGTGGACGAGAGACTGCGAGGAGGGCGGCCGGGCGGGACCGCGGGCCGCGGCTCGCGGGGGCGGTCTGCCGGCCTGGGAGCAGGCCGCGGAGCGCCTGCTGGGTGCTGCTGGGTCCTGCTGGGTGCAGCCGGCAGGAGGCGGCTTGGCCGCTTGGGGAGGAGATCAAGAGAAGCCAAGAAGGAGAAGCGGCGGCGCCGCGACGGGCAGCGACAGGGAGAGGCGGAGAGCCGGGAGGACGAGAGCCGGACGTCGGACGCGGACGGGGTGCGTTGTCAGACTCGAGAGGGGCAGCTGGGACAGAGGTGGGCTCCTGGTGCTGGCTAGGGTTGGGAAAGGCCGCGAGTTGGGCCGTGAAGAGGCTATTGGGCTGAGCCTGGAGACATGCTCCTAAAATATTTGGCCCACAACTGGGGCTGGGCTGCAGCCCCCTTTAAATCCACCCTGCACACGATCGAGAATATTTTGTTGCTCAAAAAAGAAAAAAAAAACACACAATCGAGAATATTATAGGAAGACGTCCCTTTTATTTGTCGTCTTTTCATCGTGTTCTTCAATCTTAGACGGGTAATAGACGATGAAGGCGTTTTGATCTTCAATATACTCTTATTTTTTAGAGGTTATTTTGTATCGGTTGTCCTTTTGCACACGCTATTGTTTTTCTGATATATATCACATTAGAGATGAAAACGAATTGGGTATGGACAGATATCACCGATATTACATTTATTTACATATTTCTGTTCGGATTCAGATTTGACACGCCGGATAGGATACGATTAGATATCGACATCATAAATATGCAATTTGAGTATTCGGATAAAAGATACAGTATCAAATGTTGAATGTTCGGACTCGCATACGACAGATCTGAACTTCTCTAAACGGATTAGACCTCGAACACGATCGGAAAATATTCATACCCTTTTCACCTTTTGAGTGTCTTTCTTTAAAAGAAAAAGGCACGGGACCTCGCAATAAAAAAAACAAGGACCACCTCCTATATATAAAAAAAACACGGACCTCATTACCTCTTTCGGCTTGAAGGCGTGCAGCACAGATGTGAGTTTGTGTGGCAAGCCTTATACAAGCACCAATAATCGGTAAACACTTATCCCACGAGGCAGGTTCAACTAGCAATACATGCAATCAATAATGTCCTTTTTGGAAGCCAGGTAATAATTGATCCAAAACACTTGTAAATTCCAGGTAAAAACTTGGTATCCCACGAGGCACGCGGGTCCAACTAGCAATACAGGCAACCATCAACAATCGATACAGTAAAAACTTGTGTCCAATCGCCCCGAGCTATAGTGCACGCTGGCCGCAGCTGTACACGGCATCGAGGATCCAGAGGGCCCCGCTGGCCTCTGTTCCTCTCACTCACGTCCACCGGGGGGCGAGGGCCCCGCTGTCTCCGGTGCAGTTGCTTTGCTGCCGCTCTCATCTCAACTCCTTTCTGTCTCCCTCCTACTACTCGTACTCCGCTGCTGTCTCCTCCTGCTGCAAGCAATGTGCAACTGTGCACTGTACGTACCTGGTCTCTCTCTTTTCTCTCTCTCCCTGTCCCTGTGACCACGCAGAAAAAATTGAAGTCGGTCGCTTTTATTTGCAATTTGCAGACTTCCTTTTCGGCCTGGTTTAGATGCCGGAATCGGGGTGTAAGTTTGCACAGTATCACCCCGAGCACTGTAGCACTTTTTGTTTTTTAGTGGTAAAAATTGTCTAAATCTTGATTAATTAGGCTCAAAAGATTCGTCTCGCAAAGTACAACAAAACTGTGTAATTAGTTTTTGATTTCATCTACATTTAGTACTCCATATATGTGCCGACATTTTGATGTGATGGGGAATCTTCTTTTTACATAGTGGAATTTGATGGTGAATTTGAATATCTAAACAAGGCCTTGGAATGCATGCATGAAGGCGATGACCAAGGAAGAATAAATGGATGCCCGTGTTGAGTTCCCAATTCCTACCTCAAATTCCACTATGCAAAAAAAAAGATTCTCCATCACATCGAAATGCCGGCACATACATGGAGTACTAAATATAGATGAAATAAAAAACTAATTACACAGTTTTATTGTATTTTGCGAGACGAACATTTTAAGCCTAATTAATCAATGTTTGAACAATTTTTACCAAATAAAAACAAAAGTTGCTACAGTACGTCGTGACGCGGACTGTTCCAAGTTGGGTGTCCCAACTTTGAAACTAAACACGGCCGATGTTTATGATGAACGAAGATATATATAGGGTGTGTTTAGTTCGCGAAAATTTTTGGCTTTCACTACTGTAGTACTTTCGTTTGTATTTGTCAATTAGTGTTCAATCATAGATTAATTAGGTTCAAAAGATTCGTCTCGTGGTTTTCTACCAAACTGTGTAATTAATTTTTATTTTCGTCTACATTTAATACTCCATATATGTGTCTAAATATTCGATGTGACGAGAAATCTTGAAAACATTGGCCATAGAGTCGCTGCATGCATCAGCATCATGCATGGATGGATCATGGATGGACTGATGGAGCAGGGGGGCAGAGTGGCCAGATCAAAGTGCACAGGACGTAGCTGCATGCCCACCACACAAGTCCGATGTGATGATGCCTGCTAGTACTAGCTGCGAGGATGCATGCATATGACCATATGAGGGTGTGTTCAGTTACTTCGAAATTCCAAAAATTTTACAAGATTCTCCGTCACATTAAAATTTTGGATGTATGTATGGAGTATTAAATATAGGTAAAAAAATAACTAATTACACAGTTTGGTTGTAAATCACGAGACGAATCTTTAGAACCTAATTAGTCCATAATTAGATATTAATTATCATATAAACGAAAGAGTTACTGTGCTTCCAAAAATTTTACAGAGTCAACCACACACACCCCACACAACGTGCTCCAAGCCACAGAAAGAAAACAGCAGGCGCAGTCGGTCAGGCAGGCAGGCAGGAAGCATGTCAGTCAGGCAGAGCGTACGATTACCGCCAGGCAGGCAGGCAGGAAGCATGTCAGTCAGGCAGGCTGCTCACGAGCTGTGATTGAACGTACACGCACTCAGGCAGTAGTAGTATCACATAAAATCACATGCCGCTGCAGCAGCCAGCCGATCGAATAAAATCACATGCCACTGCAGCAGCCAGCCGATCGATGGATGCATGCGGAACCAAAACACCGGAGGACCTGGCGCGCATGCCCGGCTGGATATAGGCGTGCTCGTGGCTTTACCACTTTGGCCAACCCTAACTCCGTGCTCATAGCTTCAACAGCAAGATGCAGCAAATGCCATGTATGATGAATCATAAATATCTGTTGTTTTCTCTTTTCGAGAAACAACTTTGACTAAATATATATTAAAAAATATTAATATTTATGGTACATAATTAGTATTATTGGAAAGATCTTTAAATCTAGTTTTTTAATAAATTTATTTAGAGATACACATGTTGCAAGTATTTTCTACGAATCAAATTAAAATTGTGATACACACGTCAACGGCGATAAATATCAGGGACAGACGGAGCCGTAGACGAGTACAGTACACAGCTAGCAGTACATGTGCATGTCTCGCGGGAGAAGAGAACCCAGTCACCAAACAGGCACATTTGCAGGTCGCGCGACTATGCAGCACGCAGGCCACCCTTCAATGCTTTGCCTCCTTTTTCTTGCTTGTAGGCTGCAGCCCGTTCAATGCTAAACTCCCTTCATCTTGCAGCCTGTTCAATGCTCATTTGCAGGTCGCGGATGTGCACCATGCATGCCATGAGGATTTTTTTGTTCCCGGCGGCCCGGCCCTGTAAGCTCTGTTTAGTTCTTCAAACTTCTAAAAAATTTACAAGATTTTCCGTCACATCGAATCTTTAGACGTATACATGGAGCATTAAATATAGATAAAAAAATAACTAATTACACAGTTTAGTTATAAATCACGAGACGAATCTTTCGAACCTAATTAGCCTATGATTGAACACTAATTGTCAAATACAAACAAAAGTATTATTGTGCTTTCAAAAACTTTACAGGTACAACTAAACACAGTCGGCAGTGCTAGCTATTCTAGTAGTAGTAGGCCTGTTTGGTTAGAGGTGTTAAAGTTTAACAAACATTGTAGCATTTTCGTCTTATTTGACAAAAAGTTTCTAATTTTGGACTAATTAGGCTTAATAGATTCCTCTCGTAAATTACTCCTAATTTGTGCCAATATGCATACAATTAATCTATATTTAGTACTCCATATATTTGCCACAATATTGATGTGATGGGAGTTAAACTTTAACATTCATGAACCAAACAGGGTCTTATCTTTCCAATGTGGTCTTATCTTTCCAATGTAATGCGTAGTACGTGTGCCAGTGCTATCGATGATCTTTGGATTCTGCAGGTGCATTCGGACTATAGATGCGAGTGATCGATTATTCTGAAGGTGCTAATAAGGAAGTTCAGAGTAACCTCAGGCTCGATCAGAGACTGGCTCTGCGTCTGGGACTCTAAGCAGCGAAGCCAACTTCTCCGATGACGCTAACTTTTAGCGTACTCCCTCCGTTCCAAAATGTCTGTCGTTTTCGCTTCCCGAGAAACAACTTTGAAAAAATATATATTAAAAATATTAATATTTATAGTACATAATTAATATCATTAGAAAGATCTTTAAGTCTAGTTTTTTAACAAATTTATTTGGGGATACAAATGTTGCACGTATTTTCTACAAATCAAGTCAAACGTGCGGCACGAAAACTGAAAACGACAAACATTTTGAAACGGAGGAAGTATATAGCTATTAATATGGATAACTCTGTATGACATTCTCACACAATTTTGAAATGTGTAAGAGCTTAGACCAGTCTCAATGGGGGTTTTATGTTCCAGTTTTTAACACATCCATATTTTGAAAACAGTACAGAAAAATTTTATCCCCATAAAACTCTCTCTGCTCCCGTAAAACTCTTATTATCTCTCTCTTCATTAATACGGTGCCACATCAGCATATTTAATACCTATGAAACTCTGATGAAATTCCATTAAAATTAGCCTTAGCTCTTAGTCAAGACCTAACTTTTCTCTCTTCTATTAAAATATGTGAAAAATACTTAGAGCTGCGTAAAAGCGAGCAGCCTAGGCCCTGTTTGGTTCATGAATATTAAAGTTTAACTCATATCACATCAATATTACGGTAAATACATGGAGTACTAAATGTAGACTAATTGCATGCATGTCGGCACAGATCAGGAGTAATTTACAAGACGAATCTATTAAGCCTAATTAGTCCAAAATTAAAAACTTTTTATCAAATAAAACGAAGATGCTACCATGTTGATTAAACTTTAACCTGTCTCACCAAACATGCCCCTGTATCTAACGTGCTGCATCGATCAGAAATGTTGCATCGGCCACAGCACAGTAAATTTTCGTTCGGTAGCATCCGTCCTGTTTAGTTCCAAAATATTTTACAAAAACATAGTAGATTTCTCGTTACATCGAATCTTTGGACGCATGTATGGAGCATTAAATATAGATAAAAAAATAAAACTAATTACACAGTTTAGACGAAATGGACGAGACGAATCTTTTAAGCCTAATTAAGCCATGATTGAACACTAATTACTAAATAACAACGAAAAATGCTACAGCAATATTTTGCAAAACATTCCAGGAACTAAACAAGCCCCTAGTTGCAGTACAGGGCAGTAGCAGGTCGCCAGGGTATGGTAATACAGTGCGGTGGTAGTACAGAACTGGTAATAGAGTGCAGGTCGCCATACCACTGCACTAGTCCTTTTTTGAATCCAACGCTACACTAGTCCTTGAGCTTCATTCAGGTTTGCCCCCCGGCACTGTTTAGTTCCAAAAACATCAAAAAAAAAAAAAATTGCACAGTATCTGTCACATCGAATTTTTGGACGTATGAATGGAGCATTAAATATAGGTAAAAAAATAACTAATTGCACAGTTTATCTGTAAACGTCGAGACGAATCTTTTGAGCCTAATTAGTCCATGGTTAAATAAATTTTTTCAAATAATAATGAAAGTGCTATAGGAATTTTTTCCCAAAAATTTTGGGATCTAAACAAGTTCCTAGCTGGGTGAATTCTGCAACCTGATCGAACCTTACCCAGCTGCGTGCGTGTACTTCTGTGTACGCGAACTCAGGTTGCGTGTGCGGGTAAGCTTCCACGTCAACGCTGTCCATACTTTCTCCCAGTCCCAAGAGCAATGTCAACGCAACGCCTGGGTGAAAGTTTGAGGCCTTGTTTAGATACTTAAATTCACCCTCAAATTTTACTATACAAAAAGAAGATTCTCCATCACATCAAAATGTCGGTACATATATGGAGTACTAAATGTAGATGAAATAAAAAACTAACTGCACAGTTTTGTTGTACTTTGCGAGACGAATATTTTAAGCTTAATTAATCAATGTTTGGACAATTATTACCAAATAAAAACAAAATTGCTACAGTGTGATGGGACATTTACTGTGCAAACTTTGCCTCCAAAGTTTGGAATCTAAACAAGGCCTGAGGTAATTTTGCAAGAGAATAGGGGCGCGTGGGCAGACATGGTTACCTGGACCTCGTGAATATAGGAAAACTAGTCGAAGGGGCGCGCCCTCGCGCGCCACCTCAAGCTAACCGTGTTGGGTCCCGGAGAGGTGGAGACTGAATCGACAAACAGTATTGTAGTTAACGATCTGGAAACCACGTACGTGTAGCTAAAGAATCATTAGAGGACATGGACACGTTTATCATAAGTATGAAGAACCATTAGAGGACATCTAGTATATTATATTTGTCCAGGTAGATTCAACTGGTCTTTGAGCCCTCAGATAAACAAGCATATAGGCTGTGTTTAGATCCGAATTTTGGAGTGCCAAAATACACTGTAGCATTTTGTTTGTATTTGGTAAAAATTGTCCAAATATTGACTAATTAGGCTCAAAACGTTCGTTTCGCAAAGTACAACCAAACTGTGCAATTAGTTTTTGATTTTATCCACATTTAGTACTCCATATATGTATCGCAAGTTTGATGTGACGGGGAATCTTATTTTGCATAGTGCACTTTTCGATGGATCTAAACACAGCCATAGGTTCTTCATAGTACTACATGACTCCACTTGTAGCTAAGGAACAATAGTTTAAGGTAGAATAGGATGTCTAATGTATAGATAACAGGCCTAGGAACAGGTTTGCTAAGTCCATCTGACATCTTTTATGATCTAAAAGACTTGACATGCGCAGGAATCATTGTCCGTGCTGAGCTTGTGAAGCGTAGTCATGCACATGTCACAAAATGGTGTAGCACATACTTTGTTGAGCGACAACACCTGGTTGCACAAAGAATTTAGTGGATCAATTGATGATAAATGCATATACAATATGATGTTACCGGGTACCATATAGACTAATATGGAGCTTAGAATAAAACGACGTTACCTTGGTTGGCCTCTTCTCGAGGCACTCTTCATTGAAGACTGCTTAGGTGACAGTGTTTTCTCAAATGGAACAGTCCCATAGCAATCAATCTCAGAATGAAACATTGACATTATCCTATCCATTTGGCAATAGCTTTGCCTAATCACAGAAACGATCATAGCCATAGTGCAGGGAAAAAGAAATTTATTTCCATCATCATTGGCATTCAAATATGGTCAACATGTGACCATTAAAATTTGAGTGTAGGACAGCGCGAACGAACCAGCACATGATATTACACGAGCTAGCCTGATCATTTGTCGGAAGCCTCCTGACACAGAATACATCAACATTCCTAGCTTTTAGCTTATTAACCAAATGAGCCATTCCAGGATAAATTCTGTGGTGAAGGAAACAATTCTATTGATAATTCTCTAAATGGACCAAGAAAATGGACAACGGTTGTTTGTAAGTAGAAACACAGCAGTCAATTCTGTTATAGTGCAGGTGAAAGAAGGTTGATTAAACTATATCTTTGTTTTATGCTGTATTTAAAGAAGGCCCCCTTAAAGAAATCTCATGACACCACTACAGAAGGCATAAGGTCAACCGGAGAAAATAATAATTCTGGGGTTGTCTATACAAATTATAAATTGAACTACACTTTTCCTGCCTTACTATGAAAAGAGAAACTCGGACTATCAATTATGACTACCCAAGTATTTGCCATTCTATAGAGATGTAGAGGCATCAGACTAGCATTTTTCATCCAAGCAGCATTGTTTTCGCATGATGTGGGTGCTCAAAGATATAACTATTTTGTAGGAACCTGCACATGGTTTGACCCTAGGACTATTTTCAGAAAAGAATTTAGTAAATGGCAGTCACATCTCTCCTTATTTTCAGAACGAGGTGCCAACCTATGTGAGTCTAGTATCTTACCTGATTGTGTAACTGAAAGTCTAGTAAACCTTCACCAAGAATCTTACCTGATTGTGTAACTGAAAGTCCAGTAAACCTTCACCAAGAACAAAATAAAGCAGGGAGTCCCAATAGAACATTCAGCATTATCAAGTTGTAGCCAAAGATAATTATTTATGCATGAAGTTGCATATCACTAAGGTCTGTGAGCTGACAAGCAACAACAAAACCCACACAGTGAAGCCAAAATATAGGCTCCATGCTGACTGAATTGATAAGCACTATATCGAATAAAATTTTGGACATGCAATTCCATAATATGGTTTAGTTGCATCACACAATTTAGATCTTTCCTGGGACTATTCACACATTAACCTTAGTCAGAACCAAATTACTATAAATTTCTGTCATTTAAATATCAACAAAGGAGCTACTCACATGACAAATTCTGTATCATATCATAATAAATCATCAAATACCTTAGCAATTTGGCACGCTCTTCAGAAGCTTTGGATTCGAAAACCTGTTCCTTGGTTTCAGCAAAAAGTGTTGGGCCTGCTCAATGAGCTTTAGTTTGTGGACCATGGAGAGGAGACCCCTTGGTTGCCATGGGATTCTTCTCCAATTCCCTTGACTCCCTCGGTAAGAAAAAGGTGGCATCCTAGAAGCATTCTCAATTGTTTAGGCAGGTGATTTGTGGTGCAAAAGCGAATTTAATCTAGTACTTCCTGCATTTGTGAAATTTTAAAAAATTTCCTGGTACATGTACCAGAAGATCTTGTTAAAGAATTCGACGTGATGATGAAATAAGCTGGTAAAGTGTAGTGTATAGCCACGTGAATTAGGATTTAACATTTCATATTTGCATACTGAATAACTGTCATAATGGGAAGTGGGAAATATAGGGATCACAAATAATAATTACCTGCTTCCATAAAATAAATTCATTTTTGTTCGTTTGCAGCACTAACCATTAACCAACCATTCTGGTTGATAATACCAGCAGCACAATCAAAATTTCAGGTAGTGCTGCTTGGTTGGCATAATACTGGTTATTGTAACTTGGAGGCAACCTATGCTAGGTGAGGACTGATCACTTAGTACGTTGTTTATGCACCTGGAGATCAGGAATCAAGACCCCAAGAAAAGATAACCAGGATATTAACAATTTCATTTTTGAAAATTGCTTGTCCACCAAATACATGTTTAGGATGAAATGAACCGTGCGTCCCTAAACTTATTTGCATCCAACCTGAAGTATCCCAAGCGATAAAAATAAGTCCTTCGGTTCGTCATGCCTAGAATGTCTGCAAGCAAATGAGAGGCTTTCAGCTATGTGCGAGGAAATTTATGGAGTTGAGGTAGCAGTGGCAAACCAAAAACATATATCACCTTGCACATGCCATAAACCAATCTGTAGCCAAAGGCCTTGCATTTATAAATTATAACACCGAAAAAATTTCAAAAGCACAACATTGTGAAGATGCTTCATGGTGTGGCAGCAGTTTGCAGTGGCTGATCAAATCAACAACACCAGTGCGCTCCTTTTGTCCTTGAAATACAGAGATGATATTATCAAACAACCACATAGCCGACTAATAAGGTTTCAGAAAAGATAGATGCACTGATATATCTACGAAGTGAAATTTGATCTAGCTTACAATAGACATTAGGTGCAATATTGCAGCAAATAAAGCAGCTTTGTGCACCATTTCACAATAACAATAAGCAGCGGCTAGGTGCCTAAGTATTTGGGTGACAAAACTATTAAGGAAACGATCAATTTTTTTATCTGAACCACGAAACCCTCAAGTGAAAATCTGCAGAAACAAATCTTGTCATACAGAGGTCTATGCTGCTAGTTGCTTTTTCCGGTGAAGGCAGCTGGGCTATGAAGCGGCAACACGCTGACATGGCACATAGCTTCTGTCACTGGTGAGAATGTTGGGAAAAAAATTAATAACAACATTGGAAAAATAACAACACTGATGAGGTAGCTGGCGTCTTCTCGGAAAAAATCAGCACATAGCAAGGGGCCACGAAGATGTTGAGCAGCTTACAAAAAATCCAACCGCATGTCACCTGAGAGCCTAAAAAGGATAAGATACTGAACTAAGAAAAATGGGACTTGACATGGTAAAATTTAGCTGCGAACCATGGAACAGTGGAGTGGATTTGGAAAGGAACAGTTTTTTGGCCTTAACAACTTGCAGGAATGGCAAGAATAGGTAAATATCCCACCGCAGAACAAAAAGGAAAAGAAGAATTGAACTGAAGAACTTGAATCAAAGAGACACAGAAAGTGAGCAAAATAATCGAAGAATGAATGCTAAGGGAGAACAACAGCCTAGCGTCTCTTTGTTGGTTGCAAGGTAACCTGGTAAGAAAAAGAGGAAGGAAAAAGAACAAAAAAACCGCTGCAAGCACCGCCAAAAAAGAAGGAATCGGAAATTGATCCATCCACTGACCAAAGGTGATCAGCTATTTTTTTTCGATCCTCCCCCAGCCTACATCTGGTTTGGTGGAGCAAAAAGATGCAGCCATAGGTTTAAAGTGTCAAATTAGGTTAGTACCCTCCCCCTTCGCAGAAGCTAGGATATTTAGACATGTAGGTACCAATATAAAGCAATGAGAGGTATATCAAAGAACGTAGATACACCAAGCAGGATGTACTCCGCTTTGTAGTTAAGAGCCTGCATTAGCACCTCAGTTCCCAAAGCAAAAATTCAGAAGTTGTTATTGACCAAAAAAAAGATAGCAAAGGCTAACTATTTTTATTAAGCAAAGATCTCCCAATCCATCACCCTTTATTGCAACAGACCGTAATGTAAAGATCTCCCAATCCATCATCTATGATTGCTGTGCAAATCAATCCAGCAGAACCGAATGGCTTTTAAGCCTCTATAAAGTAACTCTAAACTAAATAATGTCCATGGTCAACAAAGATGCTTGAACAATCTAATAGGAATAACATACCAAATGAACATGTAGCGTATTGCTTTAGGGAAGCTGAGAAGCCAAAACACAGCCTAGAAGGCACTGAAACACAACAGGAAAATGTAATCATTTGTTTTTAATGTTTCCAGTACGAAAAAAGGGATTTACCTGAGTCGTTTTCTCCCATAATCATGCAAACGATACACTACAGACGCAGCACTGGACGTTAAGTGCACAATTAAATAATGAAAATATGAAACATGACTGATCTGTTTATGAAGGTCAAGAAGAAAAGAACGGAAGTACCTACAAATTAACTGTCTGTCCTATTCATCCGAGTCGAAGCAGTGGAGTCAGTGCACTGGAGGCCACCAAATTGATGTGGTAGGAACCCATGGCAGGCTGAAATCGAAACTAAAATCAAAGAAGGTCGTTAGGGTTTCACGTCTCACAGTAGCAGAAGAGGACCGTGAAAGGTCCTCGTTTGGTTTTGGTAATTGAGTGACAACTTAGGTGGACTAATATGTGGTTATGTGAGATACACAGGAGATTAGTCCACATGTGATGGTGTCATGAAGGAGCTCATTGCATATGAGACATGACATTGAGTCATGTGACCAAGGTGGAGAAGATCAAGATGAGGATTGGCTTGATGGACCGGTTGCTAGGGTGAAGGGCAAGTTGTGATGGCTTGGCGCCGAAGGACCGAGGCAACGGTGAAGAGCAAGTGAGGTCAAGATCGATGAACTAATACGGTCATGTGATGATATGAAGTGGATCATATCATTTGGTGATTGGTTGGTGCATGTGTTGCATCAACATCGGAGGAGATGAGGTGGAATGCGCAAGGCAAAGGTATAACCTAGGGCATTTCCATTTCACCGGTCATAGGTGTGTAGAGAAGTTGATGATCGGGTTTAGGATAGATGGCCGTACTATTAAGAGGGGCAAACTTGTTTGCATATCGGTCATCTAGTGCCACTCGAGTGATCTAACTATGCATCGTTGCTAGGATCGAGTGGCGTGGCAAGTTGAGTGGTTAACTCCTTCGGTAAAATGATTGTGAAAATGCTAACACACGTACACAAGGTGGTGATCACTTGTTGGTGTTGGCACATTTGCGAAGGCGGTGGAGTTTAAGCGGTAGAGAGGGATTTGGGTTCCTCTCTCCCTCCCGCCGAGCTTGCGAGGCGGGATTCGGCGCTTTTTGGGGAAGTGAAACGCCTATTTTCCACTACGCCGGAAGTCAAAAAAGAAACGGAGGCGAACGGAGGTCACTGGAGTGACCGGACGCTGCACCGGACGCGGTCAGTGTTTGACCGGACGCGTCCGGTCAGTGTTCAGCGTGTGCGCGTTTTTCGGTTTGATGATCGGACGCGTGGCGCGTCCGGTCACAGTCGACCGGACGCGTCCGGTCGTTCAGGGAGCTTACTGGACTCTCACCGGACGCTAGCACTGTGGCGTCCGGTCAGTTCTAACAGCGCGTCCGATCATTGTTTCGTTGTGCGCGACTCAGACTTGACCAGCGCGTCCGGTCAGTTACGGGACCGGCGCGTCCGGTCGATCCCGGCGCGTCCGGTCGTTGCGACCGGCGCGTCCGGTCAGTGCTTCGCGAAACTAGCCGTTGCGCGATCGGTGCGTCCGGTCGTTGCGACCGGCGCGTCCGGTCAGTGTTTCGCGAAAGAGCCGTTGTGTGACCGGCGCGTCCGGTCAGTTTCGACCGGCGCGTCCGGTCGTCCCGATTTTTGTCCAGTGAAGGGGTAACGGCTCTATTTGACCGTGGGGTTATAAATAGACGTTGTGGCCAGCCATGGCCGGTAGCTGAGCACACTATAGTCTTTGTGACTTGTGTGGTAGTGCTTGGGAGCCCTCTAACTCACTCATGCTTGATAGTGTTCATCGGATCGAGTGAGAGAGCGATTCTAGTGCGTTGCTTTGAGAGATTGCATCGTGTGGCACTAGGTGATCGTGTTGCAAGCCGGTGGTGCTTGTTGCTCTTGGAGGTTGCCACCTCCTAGACGGCTTGGTGGCTTGTGGCTCTGTCGAAGCTCGCAAGAAGATTGTGCGAGGCTCCGGAGAAGCTTTGTGAGGGGGATTGTGCTCACCCCGCGGGGATCGCGAAGAGCAACTCTAGTTGAGCGTGTCATTGAGCTACCACACTTGATGGTGGGTTCTTGCGGTGCCTTTTGAGAGGCTCGGTGTGTGACCGATTAGCCGCCAAACCACGAAGTGTTGGTCGACACAACGGGGACGTAGCTTGGTGGCAACCAAGTGAACCTCGGGAGAAAATCACCGTGTCAACATTGTCTACTCTTCTCGGTGGTTTGCCTTCGTGCAACACAAGCTTGTATTTACTTTCTTATATACTTATGCTTGTGTAGTTGCTCTCGTAACTAGTTTGCTTGTGTAGCTTGCTAGTTGTCTTCTTGCTTGTGTAGCTAGAAGCTTCCCCTTACGTGAATAATTTGGTTTGTGTAACCTTGTTAGTCATATTGCTTAGTTTGTGTAGCTAAGTGACTTGCGCTCTCTAATTTGGCATTAGTTGCCTTGTTATTGAGCTTTGCTAGTGAGCTTAGGAGCTTTGTGCTTTTGCTTCACTAGTTATATAGGAGCTCCTTCGGTTGGCAAAGTACTAGTGCATAGGTTTGTATGACCTTGCTCTAGATTTGAGTAGGTGAGCTCTTGGTAAGCTTAGCACCTTAGTTGCTTAATTAGGATCTTTGCAAGGTGCTAGAGAACTTAGATAGAGGGGTGTAGTCTTGGCTAGACCGATAAGTTTAATTCCGCATTTGTTTTGGTTAGCCAACGCGTTTAAGTTTTAGAAAGGACTATTCACCCCCCTCTAGTCCGCCATCTCGACCCTTTCAAGTGGTATCGGAGCTGGGTCTCTCATTTGCGGTCTTCACCGACCCGAGAGGATGGCGGCTTATGGGCTAGATGATTGTGTGGAACACATTTTTGATGGCACTCACTATGCACGGTGGAAAAATCACATGCTTGATCATTTTCGTGCTCTTGGCCCTAAGTTTTGGTGGATCATAGTTGTTGGCTTTTCTCATGACTTGGATGGGTGTGGTAACCGTACCCAAGCTCAAAAGGATTGCCGAACACTTGATGCACAAGCTAAGTTTTATCTAATCAAAGCTTTGAATGATGAGATTTTTGACAAGGTGAGGGGTCTCTCAAGTGCACATAGCATGTGGACGGTGCTCAAGCATCACTATTGTGGTTCCTCAATTTGGGATGATGGAAAATTCAAGAAGGATGATCACATAGTGATGGAGGTACATGAGGATGTTGAGCATGACCACAACGAGATGGTTGTGGAGGATTGCTCCACCTCAATGTCAAGTGATGATGATGATGATCATGCCACAAGATCACTTGACAAGAATAATGATAGTGCCACAAGTGATGCAAGTGATGATTCTACTTCATGCACACATGATGATGAAGATGATGGCTATGAGAGTGATGCTTCAACAAGCTCTTCAACATCACCACATTGTTCCATGTCACATGGTGACACTAAGGTATCTATTGGTGGTTTTGTTGTTGATTGTGATGATCCAAATTTTGAGCTTCTATATAAACTCTCAAAGGCCCTAAGAAATGAGATGGCAAAAACAAGTAAATTGAGAAATGAAAACTCATTTCTAAAAACCACATGTGAACAACAAAAGCATCTACTTTATGTTACTACTTGTTCACATGAGGAGTTAAAATTGGCTCATGAGGAACTTAGTGTTGCTCATGATAACTTGGTACAAGAACATGCTTTACTCACTAAGAAGCTTTCTAATGAAGAAACCAAATCTAGTGAGAGCTCATCATTTGGGTCAAATGATCAATCACATATGACTAACCCTTGTGATGTAGGCAAGAAGCATGTATCCACCTCTTGTGATGATTTATTATATATGCCATGTTCTTCACAATTAGTTGCTTGTTCTACTTCTATGTCTTGTGAGACTAACCTTTTGAAGGAGAACAATGAGCTCAAAAGTGAAGTGAAGAATTTGAGCAACAAGTTGGAGAGGTGCTACAACTCTAAAATCGCCATTGAGCATATCATGACCAATCAAAGAAGATATGGTGATAAGAGTGGTATTGGCTACAACAAGAGCAAGGACAAGATTATGAAGAAGCAAGATGCAAAGAAGCTATCCCAACTCATGTGCTACCGATGCCATGAAGTGGGACATATTGCCAAGTGTTGCCCTACCAAGAAGACTCAAGTTGAGCCAAAAGCAAAGCCCCAAGCTCAAATCAAGATCAACCATAGAGATGATGGTGACTTGATGAAGAAGAAGAAAAAGAAAACAAGAAGGGGTGGTAGAGCAAGGCATCCAATGCAAATCCAAGATGCCAAGATGATGAGCAAGAATCAAGATGAGAAGAAAGTACATGCTCACATCAAGTGCTTCAAGTGTGGAGATATGGGACACTTTGCCTCGGGGTGTCCTACTAAGCTTGAAAAGAAGATTCAAGCAACTCGTGAGAGGCAAGGCAATGAGAAGCAACATATGAGCAAGGAAGAAAAGGCTCAATCTAAGAGAAGTTGCTACTCATGCCGGGAAAGGGGACACATGGCACATTCATGTCCCCTAGGTGAGAATTCTAAGCCTAAGTCAATTGATGATACTAATATGCTTAGAAAGGATGGCAATAGTACCTCATTGGTTGGAATTGCAAAACATCCCGCTACTCATACTAAGGCTTTGCCTAAGTATGTTGCACCTAACTTAAGAGGACCCAAACTTGTTTGGGTATCATCAAAGAGTGGATGATTGTTTGTAGGTACCATCGGCATTGGAGGCTTGATTCAATTGGTTTCATCTTGTTCATCATATATTGAGTCAAGTTATGAAGCTCAATGCATATCCAATCTCAATGCCAAGTCAAAATAAGTGAAGTCCAAAGTGCTACAACATATAAGTGTCATGATCAAGTTGTGGATGATTTATTAGAATTATTTGATGGCTTGCAATTTATTTGAGTAAAAGCTTGCTATTGGATGATCATGAGCTAACCAAGGTATATCTCTTGTTGATCATTTTATTTGGGTGCATATGAGTTGATTGAATTGGATAAATGTGCAATGTTGCTTGCTACGAGATGATTGAATGGATTAAATGCTTAGTAATCAAGTTTGAATTGGTTTGTGTTGGATAAATTCATGAGATGACATTTAGTGAGTAATTGAATGGATATATATCTTGTGAAAGTGTTCAAACAAGTTAATCTCAAGTTTGATTCACACTTGATGAAGAATAGCTCAAGTGGTGAAATCTGTCCATTATTTAAAATCTGAGCTAGCTGTGATCTTAGCCATGTTTGAGTAATCAAATCTATTTGGATTGGTTTGAAATTTGGTATACATGCTCTACACTTATGAAAGAAGATGCTGTAGAAATTTCATGAGAATTGGATAAGAGATGCTTCGGTTTTGGAGTGCATCTTGTCAGCTATAGTGCAGCAGTTTTCAGCATGTAGCAGTGGTGGAAGATTTGAAATCTAGTAGCAATCTAAAAGTCAAATGAAGCTCAAATTTTTACAGCTGCTAGATGACTTTGTAATGCACATCTCCACCAAATTTCATGGCATTTGGATTCGTACATTGGGAGATATGAATTATTCTTTAAAGGGTACAGAATCTGCCAGAAAAGTGACAATCATTGGATTAATCTAGAGTCACTTTGATTGAAAGGTCCTCAAGTTGGAAACATGTTTATAAGTGGTTGAGGTACCTAAGTTTGTTTTTGGTTTGATCTAGAAGCATGAAAAGCAATGAGTACAAGAATATTTGATTGTGGAATGTACTTGGTGTACATATTCGGTACTCAAATTGGAAGATCAAGATCAAACTCAAGATGAAGGTGAAGTTTAAGTTCTAGTGATAATTGGAGATCATTTGGTAAAAAGAAAAAAAAAGACTTAAACAAGTAGAAAGAAAAGGACTTAAAGAAGGATTCAAGGTTACTCATCAAATTAAGTTCATCACTTGGATCAATCAAACAATGTCATTTCAAGTGAGTATCAAGAGTGGTTCTTTGGAGAGAGGTCACTTCTCCCTAGTGAGGGGCTTGCCGCCGTTTGTAGGTAAAACTAAGTTTGGGACTTGGAAGGCTAACATGGAAGTGGTGATCCGAGGAACTTGTGATGCTTAGTTGAAGCAATCAATAGGATTGATCTAAAGAGCAAGCAACACCCAAAAGAGAGTTAGTCATTGCAATTCAATTGGTATTCTAAGTGATTCTCTCATACAAGCAAAGATGATATAATGAAGCAAGCCAACCATAACAAGAAAGTGCACTTGATCATTAGTGGTTTTCATTTCATATGGGTGAAGAATGAATTTATCTATGATGATTGGTCTTCACCAAGCAATAAATTGGACTTCACATTGCTATTGGAGTAATGAATTAGAATCTATATGACTATCATCTACTCCAACATAGCAAAGGTATCATTGTAATGTGCATGATCATTCTCATTCCTTACTAGTATGCGGTTAGTGCATATAATACATGTTTATTATGATCATGCATGACAAATGAAAATTTTAAATTCATAGCCTACCATTATTGCTTGATTGATTAATTGATCTAGTGGTATGGATATGAGTTTGTTCATGAGCTAGTGAACCCAAGTACTTGATCTAAGTTTGGATTGCTAACAAGTGACAAGTACAACATTGGCAAGATAACCCTTAGCATAAGGTGTGAAGAAGCTTGTCATTGGATCAAACCGGACTTGGAATCTTAGGCAAATCAACATAGTTCAAGTATACAAGAAGCTCATGATAATGATAAGAGTACAAGCACAAGACAACAATGAAAATGGATATCTAGTTTGTTTCAAGTAGTATCTAGACTCAAATTGATCTTCCAAGTGGTATTCACAAGTGGTGTCTAGATAATGATCTACAAGTGATATCTTACAAGTGGTACTCATGAAGATAGCAAATGTTCAAGAAGTGAATATTATTGTCAAATCCTTCAAAGTGGATCCATACTAGAAAATTCTTTCAAATGGTATCACATTCCTACTCATGGTATCTTCACGTGGTATCATTCATGCAAGACGATGGCTTCACAAGTGATCCTCAACTTTAAGTGATCAACTCAAGAAATGCTACCCTCATCTTCAAGTGGTATCTCAAGTGAATGACACATGCTATGACATAGGGGGAGAAGCCCCACCGATTGGTATCAAGGTCAAAGATCCTATGTGGTATCTCAAGAGCAACCATAAAGTTTGTCATTCCAACATATGTGGTAATGTCCATAAAAAATGCAAGATTCAAGTCTCAACCATCTACCCCAATGCTAGCCTTTACATCAATGAGAAGCACACCTTTTATGGAAATTGATGACAAAGGGGGAGAGATTGGACAAAGATATGCAAGATTTCCTTTGGGGAAGAGATTGCTTTGGACAAAGATATGCAAGAGATTTCCTTTGGGGAAGAGATTGCTTTGGACAAAGATATGCAAGATTTCCTTTGGGGAAGAGATTGCTTTGGAGAGAGAGATGATATTGGACATGGATATGGACAAAGAGGGAGCAACATTGAAGAATTTAAGGGGATCAAAATTCTTGGACAAAGAAAGCACACAAGTAGGGGAAGCAAGCTCATGAACATTGAATGATTGCATTTGATATGTGCATAATTCATATGCTTGCTTGCATTGCATAAGTTCTTAAATTCAATATGCATGCTTGTGTGGTGTATGCTAGTTATAGAACTTAAATGATGATTTGATAACTAGCATGCATAGGATGTTAGCTAGACTTGTGATTATCATGCAAAAACTAGAACCATGCTTATAATGTTGATCTCGCGGGGTTTCTAGTATTTTTGATGTCTAGCTACTCATGATGCTAAGGATGATGGCAAACTTGTGATTTTCAAATGGTATCAAGTTACTAATTGGTATCGAGCTACAAAGGTTTACTCTATACACCTTAGCATCACTTAGTAGTGCTAACCCTCCCACAAATTTCATATTTATGCATATGTGCAAGCTTGAAACCAAACCATTTGAGCACATATGTAGGGGGAGTTATCACTACCAAGTCGGATTTTATGGTGCTTATCCAATTCTTGACATAGAGCTTAAATGTTGGATAAGTAGTATAAAATCCAAAACAAGTTAGCAATTTACACTTGTGTAAAGCGCTAGCTTGAAAAAAAGCTTAATTTCCATATCTTTGTAGAGTTGTCATCAATTACCAAAAAGGGGGAGATTGAAAGGTCCTTGTTTGGTTTTGGTAATTGAGTGACAACTTAGGTGGACTAATATGTGGTTATGTGAGATACACTGGAGATTAGTCCACATGTGATGGTGTCATGAAGGAGCTCATTGCATATGAGACATGACATTGAGTCATGTGACCAAGGTGGAGAAGATCAAGATGAGGCTTGGCTTGATGGACCGATTGCTAGGGTGAAGGGCAAGTTGTGATGGCTTGGCGCTGAAGGACCGAGGCAACGGTGAAGAGCAAGTGAGGTCAAGATCGATGAACCAATACGGTCACGTGATGATATGAAGTGGATCATATCATTTGGTGATTGGTTGGTGCATGTGTTGCATCAACATCGGAGGAGTTGAGGTGGAATGCGCAAGGCAAAGGTATAACCTAGGGCATTTCCATTTCACCGGTCATAGGTGTGTAGAGAAGTTGATGATCGGGTTTAGGATAGATGGCCGTACTATTAAGAGGGGCAAACTTGTTTGCATATCGGTCATCTAGTGCCACTCGAGTGATCTAACTATGCATCGTTGCTAGGATCGAGTGGCGTGGCAAGTTGAGTGGTTAACTCCTTCGGTAAAATGATTGTGAAAATGCTAACACACGTACACAAGGTGGTGATCACTTGTTGGTGTTGGCACATTTGCGAAGGCGGTGGAGTTTAAGCGGTAGAGAGGGATTTGGGTTCCTCTCTCCCTCCCGCCGAGCTTGCGAGGCGGGATTCGGCGCTTTTTGGGGAAGTGAAACGCCTATTTTCCACTACGCCGGAAGTCGGAAAAGAAACGGAGGCGAACGGAGGTCACTGGAGTGACCGGACGCTGCACCGGACGCGGTCTATGTTTGACCGGACGCGTCCGGTCAGTGTTCAGCGTGTGCGCGTTTTTTGGTTTGATGATCGGACGCGTCCGGTCGTTCAGGGAGCTTACTGGACTCTCACCGGACGCTGGCACTGTGGCGTCCGGTCAGTTCTAACAGCGCGTCCGGTCATTGTTTCGTTGTGCGCGACTCAGACTTGACCAGCGCGTCCGGTCAGTTACGGGACTGGCGCGTCCGGTCGATCCCGGCGCGTCCGGTCGTTGCGACCGGCGCGTCCGGTCAGTGCTTCGCGAAACTAGCCGTTGCGCGATCGGTGCGTCCGGTCGTTGCGACCGGCGCGTCCGGTCAGTGTTTCGCGAAAGAGCCGTTGTGTGACCGGCGCGTCCGGTCAGTTTCGACCGGCGCGTCCGGTCGTCCCGATTTTTGCCCAGTGAAGGGGTAACGGCTCTATTTGACCGTGGGGTTATAAATAGACGTTGTGGCCGGCCATGGCCGGTAGCTGAGCACACTATAGTCTTTGTGACTTGTGTGGTAGTGCTTGGGAGCCCTCTAACTCACTCATGCTTGATAGTGTTCATCGGATCGAGTGAGAGAGCGATTCTAGTGCGTTGCTTTGAGAGATTGCATCGTGTGGCACTAGGTGATCGTGTTGCAAGCCGGTGGTGCTTGTTGCTCTTGGAGGTTGCCACCTCCTAGATGGTTTGGTGGCTGGTGGCTCCGTCGAAGCTCGCAAGAAGATTGTGCGAGTCTCCGGAGAAGCTTTGTGAGGGGGATTGTGCTCACCCCGCGGGGATCGCGAAGAGCAACTCTAGTTGAGCGTGTCATTGAGCTACCACACTTGATGGTGGGTTCTTGCGGTGCCTTTTGAGAGGCTCGGTGTGTGACCGATTAGCCGCCAAACCACGAAGTGTTGGTCGACACAACGGGGACGTAGCTTGGTGGCAACCAAGTAAACCTCGGGAGAAAATCACCGTGTCAACATTGTCTACTCTTCTCGGTGGTTTGCCTTCGTGCAACACAAGCTTGTATTTACTTTCTTATATACTTATGCTTGTGTAGTTGCTCTCGTAACTAGTTTGTTTGTGTAGCTTGCTAGTTGTCTTCTTGCTTGTGTAGCTAGAAGCTTCCCCTTGCGTGACTAATTTGGTTTGTGTAACCTTGTTAGTCACATTGCTTAGTTTGTGTAGCTAAGTGACTTGCGCTCTCTAATTTGGCATTAGTTGCCTTGTTATTGAGCTTTGCTAGTGAGCTTAGGAGCTTTGTGCTTTTGCTTCACTAGTTGTATAGGAGCTCCTTCGGTTGGCAAAGTACTAGTGCATAGGTTTGTGTGACCTTGCTCTAGATTTGAGTTGGTGAGCTCTTGGTAAGCTTAGCACCTTAGTTGCTTAATTAGGATCTTTGCAAGGTGCTAGAGAACTTAGATAGAGGGGTGTAGTCTTGGCTAGACCGATAAGTTTAATTCCGCATTTGTTTTGGTTAGCCAACGCGTTTAAGTTTTAGAAAGGACTATTCACCCCCCCTCTAGTCCGCCATCTTGACCCTTTCAGACTGGCAGGAGACAACGCCGGGGGTGCATGCCGTCGAGGGCCACCGGTGGGGGCTGCGGCCGGCGCGCCCGTGCCGCGCGAGGGCACGTGGAGGAGGAAAAGGACGGCTGCTGCTGCTGCCCTGCCCGCGCCGCCGCCCTGGCAGCGGCCGCGTCAGGAGAGATGGGGAGAGGGAGGGAGGGGAAGAGCAGAGGCTGTGGGGACTCACCAGCGTGGGGAACGGAAGGGGAGGGGGACGCCGGCGCGCCACCTGCGGAGGCACCGTCGTCGTGGTCGCCGTCGCCTCGGCTGGTGGCACGGACACGAAGGAAGCTAAGGTGCCCCTACCGCCGCCGGTGGAGGGAAGGGGAGGGAGGAGGATAAGGAGGAGGGGGAGAAGGAGGAGGAGGATGTGGTGGAGGAGGAGGAGGAGGAGGACGGCGGGCGCGGCGCGCCGGTGACCGCCGTCGGCGTCGCGGTCACCCCTGGTGGAGGCGTCGGAGAGAGCGAGAGAAGGTTCTCGTTGCCGTCGTGTTTTTGTTTTTGGTTTTTTTTTTGCCGGCGGCGCTGAGGTGGAGTGCTGGGTGATTTCGGGGCGACGTGGCCCAAAACCTTGCATGGACAGTGCCTCCGGCTTGTAGGGTTAAACATGAGGAGGCCAGTGTAGGCAGGGATGAGACCGGTACGGATATTTTCCGACCGTATTCAAAACCGAATTCGTTTAGGGGGGTTCAGATTTGTTCATATCCGAGTCTAAATATTCAACATCCGATACCGTATCCGTATCCGAATACTGAAATCGTATATTTATGATGTCGATATCCAATCGTATCCTATCCGACATAGACACATAGTTGATACTATCCGTATTCGAATCTGAATCTGGACTGCAATATGAAAACAAATGTAATATCAGTGATATCCGTTCGTATCCGATCCATTTTCATCCATTGTAGGACCTTGCTATGTTGCTGCATAAATGACTTAACAACAATTTTTTTCGCTGAAAGGTGGCTACTGAGCTCATGTGACTGCACGCCTGTAAGGTGTTTCACACATGCGTTGGCCTAGCGAACGCAGCCTCATCTGCATCATTGTACACGTGGCCCGAAGCTGCTGTACCTGTCATGCCCAAAGAGCATAGGCCACTAAATTTTCTAGATTTATGAGCTTTCATAAATTTCGTGTTAAAATGGTTTAGACCCCTTGGAACTTTTGTATTGGGTTATATAATCCCGAAGTATTACCAACACCAATATAAATACTCTAGAAAAACACATATATGCTTGAAAAATTCTGGGAAATAAATGAAACATGTATGGCTATATATAAGACCATTTTTTCTCTCTAGCGCTCTCTTTAATGCTTTGGTTTATTTACTTGAAGTAACATTAAGAAAAACCATTGCATGAGACTTGTTGGTAGATTAGACATATGAATTTGGGATTCATTTGAAACTTTCCTCGAGGGGAGCTAATACCTTTGCCTAGGTATAATTTCCAAACATGATAATACAGGCTTACAAAATTAGTCGGGTCAACACAAGATCGGAAGTCAATATGTTTGCCCTTGTCTCTCTGCTGCAGAACTAGCATGAGATGTCATCCTAACTAGGTTTGTTTTAAACCAACGTTTCCTAACTTTAAGCTAATAGATAGATAATACATCTCTCTTGGCAACATGAAGTTGCTACAAAAATACCAATAGAATTGATATTCTGAGATTCTTTTCATAATCAGTGCAAAAACACAATACTTCTTCCTGATGAAGAAAATTGCATGTCCTTCCTTGGACTAGTTAAGCCTTGAGTGCATATTAGAACTCAGAATTAGAGGTACCACAGTCGTTAAAATGACAATGGGCATCATGGCGGGAAACCATTGTATTGTCTACAAGTAAAGTAAGCCGAATGATATGAGTGGAGTGACTACTCTATGCGATAATATACTGGCTAGTAGCCCAGTATATGCCACACCTCACCTAGTTTATTAAGATCTACATGCCAACTACCAGAAGATAGAAAGCATGAAAATAAGTTTGAATCCCAAATCACAACGAGCTAGAAGCTAACTTGGTATTGACCAACTGTTGGTTATAGTAGTTATCCTAGGCTCTAAAAGGCCACAAGGATCTTGACAACTACAATACTAGTAATGATATTTCCTACATGTATCTTTTACCTACGAAAGTTGTGCTATCAGTCGAGAGTTTATCCCAGAAGGATATTGGTCGCTATTGCGGTTGCGAAGCAGCCATTTTTTTTTGCTTAAGTCAATGATTTTGCATTAAAATAATATTTCTCAGATAAATTAAAATTTTTGGCTTCTCTTCATGTTGAACAATGAATTGATCCAAGCCATGCTTTATATAAAACACAAAATATGTTGCAATAAATATAATGACTCAATTTTTTCTATATGGTATGAGTAATTGGGTCAAATTTGGGCAGTAAACATAAGAGCTGGACTATGAAATAACTCTGCATCCAAAATTTATACTTGCCAACTACGGCTAAATGCCATATTCTTGAGATCATACTTATGCACACCAATCTTAAAGCGCCTGAAAGCGCAATGCCATCATTAGTTGTCTTTTCTCATGCATATGACCTAGAAGGTCAATATACGTAATATACGATAGATTGATTGTCAATTATACAACAGTTGGTGAGCATTAGCCCCTAAAGGATTGCTATGGTTAAATTATGGGTTACGTCAATAACTAAAGGTGTTAAGTCTAGAAGGTTGCATATGCATTTGTTGAAACAAAGAACATGCAGAGCAATAGTTTATAATCCACCAGAAGTTATGGACTCAACAAGAAGTTGAGGATACTCCTCCTGTAGTAGGAAATACTCGCAGTATTCATGCAACTGCATTAATAAAATCCAAGCTCATTGCATACAAAAATTATAATAGACCCTCTAATAAAGTGTGTAATATTTCCTAAATAAATCACCACTAAAGCATACATTTACACCACTAGAAGTTGGTGAATGGGGAATTTTAGTATGCTATTAAATATCTCGGCATTAGGGGGAGATGAATGCCCATATTATGGAATGCCTTGATATTTATGAATCAAAACGCACAAATTCAAACTAAACTAGTTGTTTAGTTACACTCCTCTATTCCATAGCATGAAGTTATGCCAGATATATAGCTATTTGTATTGATGAGGATCAACCATATTGGTTAAAATCTAAATGAATGCTTTCACTTGAAGTAGATGTGGATATACCCGGGATTAATTCATATCCATTTGACCTTGGCATTTTGATCAAATTATGTGGGGACGCCTGCAAATAAGATCTAGAGGCCTAAGTCAGAAGCATATGCTCATGAAGCAAACTCACATTATGTGTGATAAAACTCCTCTCTTACTCCTATAGAGAAATCACCTTGATGGTGAGTTACCTCACGATGAGGTTCATCCTGGAGATGAAAATCCTAGCAATGTGCGTGTACTATAAAACTAGGAAAACGGAACAACAATGGATCTATCGTTTTGGGAAATAACGAAGATCGTTATTAAGTCAAAAAAATGTGTGTCGACACTTGTTTGCCTATATAATTGCTAAATGAATCTCTTTATGAGAACCCAGATCCAGAACAAAGTCCATGGCAAGAGTGCTTGAAGCTCTCATATCGGGTCAAATGAAACATGCAGTTGACGCTGAACCAAAAATCACTAAGTGAATATCTTGAACCTGATGTTTGAATAATTATGGGTCATCGTTGAATAATGGTGGTGAAAATGATGGTTTAAAAGGTCCTAACAAAGACTAGTTTCGACATAAGTTTTATAAAAATATGTTCCGTTATATAATGAATCTGGCTAATGGCATGAATTAAAATATGCAATTATGAGATTCTGAAAATCCACGAAGAGCAACATCGAAATCTCGTACCAACATTGTCTTTTATGTGAAATGATTTCTCCATAAATATAACAACTCCCTGAAGGATTTTCGTTGAAGGAATATATGGTTATAAGTCTAAATGCACAAAATAAGTGAACTCCTCGGAAGGAATAAAGACCCATATAAGACCCCAAAGATAAGAATGAAAAGAGAAGCTGAAAGAAACAAAGGTATACCATATAAGGACATGCGTATTTTATGAGCTTTTACTATGAGTGTATATATACTTGTGATATAATGTGTTCTTCACCTGAAGATTTGGAGTTGAAGTATCATCTGAAAACCAATATGATATATTTGGTGTTACTAGCAATACTTTCCCCGTTATGCTAGAAATATAGACTTGTGATATTTTACTATGTATTAAATATTCTTGAAGAATCCATTATCAATCCCAGAAGGAGTCACGACTATTATGAATCGTGAAAATTATAATGATATAAAGAATAATGATTATTGATCACATCTCGAAGATGCGTGTCATTGCAACTTTGAAGTGCACAAATATGCATCTTGATGTATGCATGTTAGAATATAATAAATTTCTCTACATCATTCTCTATCTCAATGTTCTTGAAGAATAGCGAGACAAATATCATGAAGACTAAATATTGTGAAAATCTTGTAATCTAACTTGCATTATTGTTGACGGTCTTTAACAACTATTATAAACCGTCAATGAAACATGAATAAAGGCATAAATCAATCTCCAACATTTTGGTGAATCTGTGTTTCTACAGGGTGTATCAAGAAAACGAGGCAAGATATCAAGGACGTCGGGCTAAAAAGCATATTCCACTGTGGAACCAACTTGAGAAGATTCTAGAGAAGGCGATCCACCGAAACTTGGGCCGAAGGGCCACAGAAGGGGGTCGGCCGACCTGGACCAAAGCCCATTCACAGCCCGCTTCAAATGTCGGTTCCCCACCGCCATTGAGGTCCAATTTTTACCATAGATGTAACACCCAAGTGTTTGGCCTGCATTTGTGCATGTGCATTGCATAACATAAGCACATTCATCTCATTATCACATGTGCATCACTTTATGTTTCCAATGTTGCAACATGATGTTTCATTAGTGCTTGGTAGGTGTGTATCATATGTGATGCCTCTGTGATATGCCTAGTACACTAGAGCGGTTTGGCATGCCTCATAGGCCATGTTTCAAGTGTTGCACACCTTTGTTTTAATGTTTCAAATGATTGTTTCGTTTGTTTCAGTGGAATGTTTCATATATATGTTTCACTTAGTTTGAGAAGCTAGAGTACATAGATCATGTGCAAATGAATATGGTGACTCACCAAAACACCTTAGCTATACTTAGGATGTCATTAGGAACAATGTTCATAAAGGTCATTAGTTCTAATTATGCTTCTAAGTATTGGTGTGACTTGTGTTGACCCTGAAACTAGTTTGTTTGACTGTTTAAAAAGTGCTATCAAAAGTCAATGCATGGTGGTGCACCCTTAAATAAAGTTGTAGCAAATTTATTATGGAACAAAAGTTATTTAATGATCATCTCATGAAAATGATTAGAACCTGCTCAAAATGGCCCACAAGTCAGTAAGGGGGGCTGTTTTGGACTTAGCAATTTTTGGCTAAGTGTAAAATCGTTTATAGTTTCGATGTACCTCACTTTGGAGCACTGTATCTTCCAAACCAAGACAAACCAACTCCAGCTCCAATTGACAAAATTGAAATCCACATGTAGCTCTACAAGTTTGTCAATTACCACTTTCGCTGATTCGAGCTGGATTAGGCGCTAATCACTGTCAAAGTCGGGCTGTTAGTCGGGTTTGGCAACTCTGATTCAAAGCCGAGCTGGGCTCGGTGGCCAACCAACGCAGGTCGTTGCCACCGCGTGGCCGCGCCGTGGAAGCCGTACACCAGCGTTGGCCCCACCGGTCAAGCCACGGTGTCCCTCAAGACCGCCACGACGCCCTCAGCTCGCCCCTCTCTCCATTCTCTCCTTCTCCCTCCCTCTGTGCGCACTGAAGCGGAGAACCGAGCACCGCGAGCTCCGCCACCGTCGTGCGCACTCACCATCGCCTGCCAAACTGGTCCACAACTTTGCCACCATCCCCTCTACCCCGTCCACCTTCTCGTTGAGCCATTCGGTCAAAGGTGAGAGCACATTGCCAAATCCGTCGCCGCCATGAGATCGAGCTCACCGTGGTCGGAGTACTTTGGGGCTCCTTCTTCCTCCCTTTTCTTCTCGATTAGCTTCACCGTGAACCCATGAAGCTCGTACCGAGCTGGGGTGGGACAATGGTGGCTCGCCGTTGCCAGAGTTTCGCCGCAACCTCGCCACCGTCCGTTGTGCACGTCGCTGCCATAGGTACAAGCCGATAGAAGCCAAACTCGAGGCATCCATGGGTGTATCTCGTCGTGGTGAGCACGCCGGTGCCCTCGGCCTCGCCGCAGTCGTCACCGGCGGCAAGTTCACGCCGTCGCTTCCCCCTCCCCTGCTCTCTGCGTCTGACCAGCGGGCCCCAGGTGTCAGCACCGTCGGGCGGGATCTGGCCGTGGGCTGAGCTGCACCACCGGGCCGGCCCAGTAGATAGGTTTAGATTTAGTTTTTGTTTTTGTTTTTCTTTTTTTATTTCACATATTTGAGTGCTAGATTCAAAAATCCAAATCTAGTGATTTAGAGATCCAAATGAAGTGATTCAAATTTTGTGGTGCTCCTTGTGAAGTCTAGTTTTTATTAAAAATAGGAAACATGCTATGTTCTGTTATGAAAAATGGAGTTATTATTTATGCCTTTTATTCATGCATGAAAAGGGGAAAATCATATCTCCTCATATACAGCTCTAAATAACTTGAAATTTTTATGGGGTGTTGTTTATGCTTTGAGTAGCCTGTAGTTTAAATTTCATCAATTAAAGATGCTGAAGGATGGAGTTATGTATTTATCTTGTTTGCTTGGTTGGATCTTGTGTGAATTTTTATAATTTATCTGTAGATCTAGTAAAGGTGAAATTTGGTGAGTGCTATTCCCATGTTAGTAAGAACCCTAAAAAATATGAAATCTGTTGTTTGATACTTTTCAATGGGGTTTCTCATTTATGCCAAAATCAGTCTTTTTGTCTGTTATTTTTTGTTTAGGAAAATATACTTGCTCAAAGGCTATGAAAATTTTATGGTAGCCTCCTGGAAGCATGTTGTAGCTGCTGTAATTTTATAGAATTTATTGTATAGTTTTGATATAGGTTCCTTATTCCACCTAGTTATCTAAATAAATTAATAAAGTGTATTAAAGAAAGTATTTGGATGTTGACACCATACTTTATGGTGTTATTTTGATATGTGTAATAAGTTGGTAAACTTGGTGTTGCTTAAATGTGCTTTTGCTACATCCCTAAATATTTAATTTGGTGAATCTGACAATTATGGATAAATTTTGAGATGTCGTTAATCACTCCATGTAAATGATGGTTTCATGTCTTGTGGTCTATAACAAAGTTGTGGTGAATTTCATGATCTAGCTGCTGTTAAAGTTTGGTGGCATTTGGCCATATAGTTTAGGAGTTATAGCTGTTCAAAGTTTGTTCTCAGTTTTGGTTGCTCTCTGTTGCACAGAACAGATTCTGTATTTTCTTTAATTTGACCTAGTAAAATTTGGAATCATGCTTTGATGTTTATAAATGATTTGTAGAGAATTTCATAAGCTTTCCAGAATGTCCTCTTGCAAGTCAATTGGATTTGTAGAACTCCTGTTGTGATTGATTTAATAAACTGTTCCTTTCTTTGTGAAACCTGAAACTCTCTGTTAAGTGTGCCTTTACTATCCCTAGGCATGTTTGTGATGCTATTAGGTGCTCAAATTGATTAAGGTGGGTTTAGGTGCAGGTGCTAGACCTTTAACTGGTGATGAAAAGTTGTACCTTAGATTACTAGAACTTGGTGAGTTTGTATCATTGCTCATAGAAGAGGTTTGTACTTACTTTTAAAGTGATTTGAATAGAGCGTTGCACCTACTCGGTCAACGAATGTCTTGAGTTATTTTGTTACTTGCTGTTATTCATCCATCATAAGCATCATGTCACTCTTATGCATTCATTGTATTCATCTTCTGCATATGCATGCAATAGGTGTACCGGAGGGCGTGACCTTGCTGGAATTCGACGGGATGAGCCAGGAAGCTCCAGAGGTGCAGCAGCCCGAACTCGGAGTTCAGGAGGTGCAGGCCGTAGGAGAAGTGCCAGACGAGGTCGTCGTTGACTGCTCGGACCACGTCCCGTGCAATTTCGTGAAAGGCAAGCCCCGGAGCATATTAAACCTCCTAATTTCTGAAATGCAATTGAGTATTATGTTATATATATTGTTACATTAAGTTATAGGTGTTGGATGAAAAAACTTACTGTATTGATATCCCATCCTTGTCCAGAAAGCATACCTTAAATCCTATGTAGACCAGGATCAAGTAGATGCTTAGCCCTGCTTTAAGCGGTAGAAGTTGGGTGATTTCCTGTCACCTGTGAGCTTTAGGGATATTTATATATAGCACGGTTGGCTATATTTACTATCATAGAAAAGAACCTGATATAATATGAATGAAGACCGGGCGAAGGCTTGTAGAGTGGTAGGTTTACAGTGACCCCATCTGTGTCGCTTAAGGACCGATTCTTGGAGCCTTTCTTTGTCATATTGAACGCATGCCTCTCTCTTAGCTGGCCAGACTCGAGTGTCTCTGACCGCGAATCCGAGTAGCTCAACTCAGGCCGGGAGTTGGTAAGTATAAAGTGCGCCTCAGAAGGGAGCCATAGGTGTGAGTCCAAGGGCAGATGATTTAAAAGTCCTGATCATCCTGGCAGAAGGGTAATCCCTAAGAGTGCGAACGCTGACCGAACCCACGAAGCTGGTTCCTGAGTTGTACCAAAGGTGACCCACGACTACCCTTGCAAGGTATGCCAGGGTGAGAGTTAGGAATACCCCCTCAGCTGAGTTGTAATTCGATTCGAGTCACCGTCTCTCACCGGTTAGTGAGAACTTGACATGCTTATCTCCAAAGTAGATACACTAAATACTATGATGGTTCAAGAATGTGATATGATGATGACAGTCTTATTATACCTGCTATGGTTAATATTGTTTGCTCCTAATCAAGTGAGTGCTTTAGTACAGGTGCTCATATAGATGACAGGTTAATGATTATTAACTTGACGCTTAAGCATTAATGATTACTTACTTGTACTAAGCTTTTATGCAAAATGTTGTCAAGCTAGCCCCACTTATATCAGCCTTGCATGATCCTTGGTGTCACTTTATTTCGAGTTTATGATGGGTAAGTCTAGCTGAGTACCTTCTCGTACTCAGGGTTTATTTCCCATCTGTTGCAGATGACCTGTTCTATTTTGGGTGCTGCAAGTACTGTCTCCTCCCAGCCGGAGATGAGGACTAGATCGCTAGGCGTGATCTCTACTAGTTATCTTATCTAAGATGCTTTTGTGGGACATGACTACTATCTGGTAATGTATTTAAATTTATAAAGTTATGTATCGAACTATGTTGCTTCCGCGAAACAAACTCGGTTTGTATTATTTTATTTTGAACTCTGATGGATGTAATCCGTATGCTACTTGTGAAATGTTGTAACGCTTGATGTGTTGTGTTGAATCACTATGATCTTGGCTTGTATGTTGAAAGTTGTTTGAAATCCTTCGAGATTTTCGGACTACCGGGGTTATGGGAGCCTAAGTACATGAATTTGATCACTTCGGTGATTGTTTTTGTACTTACGTTCTTATAATTTGGTCGGTTCTGTTATAATAGATCAAAGTCGGTTTGATCTGAGGGCTCTGGTTCATCCCACCGCCCTATATAGGCAGCCCTGTACCCCCTGAGCTAAAGGCATCCCTAAAACCCTAATTCATATTTTCCAGTGAGGATCAATTGAGAGGGTCCCATGAAAGGATCTATCTCTCAGAGATAGCCATCAAGAGAAGATTAGTCATGTAGTCCTCTAGAGATTCGACTAGTTTTTTAGATATGGAGAGATAGAGTGTGAGGGAAGAGTTTGGAGGAAGTGCCGGCCTGTCGGTACTCTCTCTACGGCTTGTACCTGCGGGATCAAGTTCCTCCGGAGCTTGCTTCTGAGATTCCTCTGGTAATCAACTTCTAACTCAAGTAAGTAACATTGTTTATATTGTTTTTTAGGTTTGCGAGTCTCTTTTGAGTGCTTTAACCTACGGCCGTAGTTTAAGGTATAATTCTAGTTTAAGCGTGGCGCTTAGACTCGGATTATTCGTAGGTGCACCCTACTTTCTGGATCGGTGGTAGCTCACGAGGATGACTTTACCTCACTGAATCTTCTATAGTCCACCTTCCGTTTGTAGGACTAGTAGGACCTAGTTGCTAAGGAAAGCAACCTTTGCTGGTGTCTTTTCTTAAGTAATGTCCCAACAATACTAAACATAGCTTGCGAGGGTTAGAACTAGAAGACCTTAGTGATCTTCTCTATGTCTCTATTATCTCCGTCCTTGATGCTTCTCATGGGTTAAGCATAGACTTAGTTACACTCACACGTTTTCCTGTGGATACGATATTGAAAACCTCCGGGTGAAAGCTACGGCGGTATCCGTGCGCTTGCAGATCTTTTCTATGAGCGTTAATAAATACCAACAATTATCCATGTCTATGTTTATTTCCAAATAATGGTTAATGTCATGGGAATGAATTACTTCAACAAATGTTGTCATCAGGGGGAGTATTTACAAGATATTGATTGTCATTCATGAGACTCTGAAAGTCTTAAATAATACCTAGAAGGTGTTATTCCAATGGTGACTTCCTAACCTTGTTGAAGGCTCTATCATGACACCATTTATGAAAGTGGGTTTATTGTTTATGTACACTTCATATTTTACCTCAGGAGTTCGAGAAGTAAGATGAGGTTAAGATTATGAAATGATCCTTGTAATGTATGCGATATACTTGTTAAGTCTCTATGTGCATATGCTTCTTGTAGAAAGCGTTCTTGGCATAGCAGGACAGTTGCAAGGTTCAGGGGGAGAACTTTCCTAGAATATTAACCCTTGATCAGAGTTCTACAAGATTCAAAATGATATGATCCAGAAGGTCACAATTTGTCCTGAAGATATATGTTGTACTCTTTTTTCCTTGATGAGTTTTTCTGAAGTTTCTCATGTAAGGTTTTTAACGAGGCAACAATGTGCAAATGCATTAAACGACAATGATGCACTCTTTCTGCACATTTTTTCCCACTGGGTTTTTAGAGTTTTAACGAGGCACGTATTTGTCATGGTATTCGTCCAAGGGTGAGTGTTAAGAATTTCTCAATTAGAGGATTGATGGGCTCATACCATATATGTCCTGATGGGCTTCCACCATATATGCCCTGAAGGCATCTATATAAAGGGACTACATGTACATCTATATTGACTAATGAAGAGATGACTTCCCTCATATACCTGCATCTCCTGTGTGTTCTTATATATTGTTTTTGGAGATTGGGTAAGGAAGACGGGATAAATCTACGACTTCTACACGTCTCTTTCTTGGAATTAGGAACGGGAAGACGGATATGGCAGTCCGTGATAGGCTGATTCTCAACAATTACGACTACCAGCACTTTGATCAGGTGGCTGTGTAACCATCGAGTGTTCAGAAGCTTGCAAAGCCTCGGTTTCCATCGAATATTTTGCCAATCGACCACGTACACGGACAAAGGTTGGTGTGCATGCATCGTGCTTGTATGGCAGGTTCTTGCGCTGTGCACATGCATGCATGATGCATGGACGCGAAGTGCATGATGCATGATGCGTTGTGTACTTGTGTTGGCCAACAAGTGCCGAAGGGAATATGGCTGGGCAGCCTGCTGTGCTGAACGTGGACACGAGATCGATTGGCAAAATATTGTGTGGACAATATTCTGTGGAAACCTTGTATACTATGTAAAAATAAAAATATAGAAACCAATTCAAAAGACGTGTATCGGTCGTTCAAATACACAACCTATTGAAACATAGAAACCAATTAAATTTCAATCGTTTAAAAGAATTTTAAAACTTGGCACATCTATAGTGCACATAAATATATACCCCACGGAGAAGTTGAGATATAAACTCAAACTAAACAAATATACGAAAATGACAAATATAAGGTTCATGTGCTGGATTTTGTCTTTTAGTAATGCACATGAACCTAAAATTTATTATTAGCATGAGAGTACATATTTGTATGAACTATGGATATGTCAAGTTTTAGAATTTTTTAAACGATCAAAATATTTTTTTAATTAATTTCTCGATTTTACCTAGTAGGCGCGGTTTTCACCGTATATTTGCTCGGAATTAAATGACCTTGGCAACGTGCGGCCCTATAAGGCTAGACCTTGACCAAGTAGAGACCGGACATGTTTGCGTTGTCCTGCCTGGTGCGGAAATACGCAAGAAAAGAAAAGAGGAGGCGACGGCTGGTCCTTGACGTCCAGAACGGGAAAAAAAAAACAGCGGCGGCGGCTCTTGTTTTAGGGAAAAATAAGAGAAGTTGCATAGGCTTTTGGTAAAAAGTTAAAAAATGTGTATTTTAGATTTAAACTCAAGACCTTAACATTGTTCCCTTAAACGTATACTAGTATAATGTCCGTGCTAACGCCACGGCTTCACTCAGGGATGCACATGAAAACAACCAAACGATGATATTTTTTCCATAGTATATTGCCCGTGCTAACGCTACGGTAGCGTCTAGAAAAAATAAATCAACTGACGAAAGAAACACAAATTCACTGTCTCGCAGAGTTGGTCATTTCCCACTCAGAAAAAATAGACAAGCCCACACAACGCTACTAAGAAGGATCTTAAAGTTGATCAATATATTATAATCTGCAAACAATAGACAAAAGCTAAGGATGACCGTCATGTGCACATTCTGAAACAACTAAGGACCGGATCCACAGTTGTTTGTTAACCTTTCCAGCTTTATTCAGGGATGAAATTCCCAGTTCACCGGTGTTGCTCCTCTCTTAATGCCACTAACAACCATAAAGAGTGCCATAAAGGGGGCAGCAAGTTCTGCGAAGCTCAGAAATCCAAAGGTTGGAACAAAGGAATCTTAATGCGAAGGCCAGAGACAGCGTCGCACCCTGAACTGGGATCGCTGTGTTGAGACAAGTTTGCAAATTGTGAATCTAGGTCTCTGTTGTTATTATGGCTATGGGCAGGAGCCTGCAGCTGCGGTACACGTTGTTGTTGCTGCTGCTGCTGGAATAATGTTCTAAGACGACCAATTTCCCTCTCAAACGTCTCTTGATCTGCAACATTGGCGAGAAAAAATTAGTGAGTCAACTGTTCTAAAAAGATGATTGATAAGCTCTAGTATATTCCTGATGATTGAATAATCTCATTGGTCTTATAAAAGTGGTAATGCAGTAGTCTTTTTTATCAAGATACTGATGTTTTAGCTACAACCACGGTCTATTAGAATTTAGCAAAGCAACTATAGCTATATTGTTTGAATAGGTCCCCTGTATATTTGATCATAACTTCAGGAAATCAAGAAAGATCGCCAACCTATGACAAAAACATGGAAAGTGATGAAATATGGTAATCCTCTCTGTTTTTAGCTGGAACTAAAACATAAGAACATGTCAACTATAGGCATATAGTTGGCACTTAGTTTACAACAAAAACATTTTTTACAGGTTCCTAACATATCTACAGGCCCACCACAAGAATCATTTTCAAAATAAAATTTTAACATATCACATCACATCAATAAGCTCATTTTATATAGAAGACACATTCTGAATGTCACTGAAGAAACTCTGGGGGAAAGAAAGAGGAATACTTACAGCGTTTAATGAGATGTTCTTGAGACAGACTCTCAAGCCGTTGCTTCAAGGATTACTTGTATTTACTGAACTCTTCTCTCGAGCGATGCAATATTTCTATAATACAAGACAGAAGTCCTGTTAATACAAAAGATGCCAAATGACCAAATATTTTCTGTAATTCCACAAAAGTTCTGCTTAATACAGTGCATAAGGAATAGAAAATTGAATGCATCAACTGAACTCAGTGATAGCCTGACAAGTTCTCATTAAGCCTGTGAAAAATCAGAGTTGCTCTAGCACTGTGCAGATGCAAGCATATAGCTGCAAAAACTGAAGTTGCTCTAGTTATCTGAACTCTAACAGAACAGATAAGGACCTGCTCCAAATTGGTAGCACTCAAATTACAAAGTTTTAAAATTGGTTGCTAGAGATGCAGTTTGTACGTACCTCCAGGCCCTCCCATTTGGTGAGCTTCATGTTCTGAGTCAATTCATATAATATTATATAAAAAATATAATTATTTTTTTGCAACAATATAATATGAATAGGGTACAACATATTCAATCCATACCTAAATTCACTCATTTACCAGATTGGCCAGCAGTAATTGTCCCAAGCTTTACCAACACTTCCATCCCAAAGCTTCCTGAGGTTAGGCTGAACCCCATCGTGCAGCATAGTAAGAAACAACTCCAACCCTGTATTGCAGTCACCCTTCTCAAATTGCCCAGCAATCATCGCATTCCATGAGATAAAGTCCATCACGGCCATACTGTCGACTTCCTCCCCAAAAACCCAAACCGAAGAACATGGCCATGCACCGCCCTCCCCATCCTCCAGTCTGGGACGCCCCCACAGCTCCGCAGCACGCAGGGGAACGTGTACACGTTTGGCCTCACACCTGGCCACATCATCCTATGCTTACAGGTCCAGCGCCTCTTCCAGCAACCTGTCCTTCTTGTACCCGCTCACCATGACCTTCCAGGAGAAGACATCCCGCTCGGGCATTTTGGCGATCACCCTCCACGCGTGCCAGGTCTCCCCGAACCTTGACAAGCATGTTGAGCATGGCGTTCCCGAGGCAGAGCCCGAACCACGCGTGCCGGTCGTCCACGTGCGCACGCGTGCAGCCCCGGTTCCACCGCGGGGCGTAAGCGTCCTCATCGGGCAGCTCCGCCAAGGACTCGAGGAGCCAAAGTGCCTACGCGAGCTAGCCATGGGAGCAGAGCGCTCGCAGCTCCGCGCTCAGGTCCGTGGAGGAGGAGGTGGACACGGCCACCGAGACGGGTGTGTGGGAGAGCGCGCGGCGAGGGAAGGGCACCTCCGCTCCTTCCCCCTCCCTCTAGCTGCTCGGTGAGCACTCCGCGCCCCCACGATCCTCCCTATCTCCTTAATCGCGTGGCCAGCAGAGGTTCTGGGCGGTCGGTTCTCAGCCGGCGCCTTCCACGCCGCCTGCCCCACCAGCGCCTCCATCCCTCCCGCAGCGTAGATTCCCGCGCGTGGGGAACCCATACCTACCTAGGATTTGGGGAGGGGAGGCCAGCGCGGCGGCGGATCGAGCGCGAGGGTCTTGATCCTGGCGGGATCGGCTCTGGCGTGGGGTTGGAGATTGCCAGATGCAGCGGATTTCCGAGCTTGCTGCGGGAGCAGGGGAGAAGGTTACGAAGCTGTAGAAAAGAAGAAAACACGACATTCGCGAGGTGCCAGGGGCGGGAATTCGATCCTTGGTTGCCGAGCGCGTGCGGGTGCAGAGGGCGCGTGGAATGAGCCTGTGTTTGAAGCTTGCATCAAACATGAAATCGTGACCATTAGATTTAGTCTAGGTGTTTTATTAGCCCTTAATTTTAACAGAGATGAATTCCTGTGTGCAGTTTTCTGGGTACACAATGGTCGGAGGCTCTCAGCGGGGGACGTTTTACTGGCTGGACCAAGTATAATTTAAGTGTTCCATTACATTAGAGATACCGGCCGAGCTATATCACATATGTGACTATGTAGCTAACACTATTCTTTCAACTACATATTTTATATTTGACACTCTAAATAATGTAAATGAAAAGGTTGTTAGTACAAAGTTGTAGATTTCATTGAGTAGAACAACTTTGATATTGACTTTGTCTTTATTCAACACTGTTAACCATCTTGAATGAATCTAAGAATTTATATTTATTATTTGGACATGCAAATCATCTCAAATTAAAAAATGTCAACTAGAAAGTTATAAATCCTTTGAACCCTACAATTTTAAAATAAAGTTTATCTCAGTCCCACCTTGTATAAAAAATTATGAGTTTTTTTTACAAAATAGGCTATCATTGACTGTTCGTAGCCACGAGCCGATAGTGATAGGTGGACCTATCATTGCTCTACCATTACTGGTTCATAGCTTCAACTATCAGTGATAGTACAATATCTATCACTGCTGGTTGAACTAGCCGTTTTAGTCCACCTATCACTGCTGAATTGGCAATGATTGCATATTCTAGCATAGTCATACATGCTTGTGTGACACGTTGTGAAAACATCTTTGATTTAGGAAAGATCTCTTTGGTTGATGTGTCGGTAATTCCATGCCATCCTGACTCTCTCTCTAGGCATCGTTTGGCACAACTTCTCTAGAAGCTTCACGAGTTGTTTGAAACTGTTTTGTACCAAATGAGTATTTTTCTAATAGCTTCACATATGAAGTTTCTTAAAATATGTTCTCAGGCTTTTATACGTGTGTCATTATAAAAGTTGGTATTACCCACAAGCCATTAAAAAATGTGAGTTCTCACAGGTGCCACTGCTATGAACTCTTTTGCCCTCCACGCCACTTCCGTCAGATTTGGCTCTAACGATGTCAAACTGCGGGTATGAAAAGTCAAAAATACCCTCAGGTCTGAATAGGCAATTAATTTTTTTGAGCATCTTAATAATCTCAAATGAAAAAAACTTAAAACTAGAAAGTTGTAGATCTCGTCAAGATCTACAATATTTATATAAAAATTATCTTCGTTTGATTCCATACAAAAATGTGATTTTTCTAAGACATATTAATCGTATCAAATCATCTTTTTTACGGAAGTAAATGAAGATAATTTTTATACAAAAACTATGGATATTGTCGAGATCTACAACTTGCTGGTTTTGAGTTTTTTAATTTGAGGTCATTAAGATGCTCAAAAAAAATTAATTGCATATTCAGACCTGAGCGTATTTTGGACTTTTCACAACCGCGTTTTAACATCGTTAGAGCCAAATCTGACAGAAGTGACGTGAAGGGCAAAAGAGTTCAGAGCAGTGGCACCTATGAGAACTCAACTTTTTAATGGCTTGTAGGTAATTACCAACTTTTATACTGGCACACAAGTAAAAGCCTCAGATATTAATGTGGGTTGAAGCTGAAAATAGCTACTTCTCTCGGCTTCAACTTGCCCCGGTGGGCCCTGCGTGGGTAGTTGTGAGAACATTTTAAGTAGCTTCAACATGTAGATCTGTTTTGTCAAATGGTCCCAAAATCAGCTTCATATGAAGTTTAATTGATTAACCCTTGGCATATTTTGCTTAATCATGGAATTAGGACTTAATCAATTCTCGTCACTTGTTGTATCAGCGTGCTTGTTTATTTTATATCTCGAGTTCTAGACCTCTAATTGCTATGATTTTAGTTGATTTAGTTCTCAAATTTTATCTAGTTTATTGTGACAAATTTTTTGAACGACTCAAGTTTTAGTGACGACTCAGAGTTCGATCCACAGTGGAAAACATGAGCTAATTAGATTTTGTATAGAGGAAGTGTTAAAATTTATTTCTAGCTACCACAACCATTCAACCCACTAATTTCATGTCTTAGTGGGTATCCATATTTACGTCAAGAAGAGGAAAAGGTGACTTCTATTATGAAGAGGAAAATAATTCATGTACCCATCCATTCTCTCCGCCCTGCAGGAGAGACTGTTCATGCTCATCTGCGTAGACTCATCATTGGCCGTCCAGAGAACATGAATGCACCAGAGAGGGACAGACCCTGTTCAAGATGTGATGGTAGAGTGCATCCAACTTCATACTGTAGCTTGACCAGCATGATGGGCATGCAGGCAAGCGAAGAAAACATCTCCTCCTTGTTGGCCATGGGAAGCCTGGGAATCCAATGGGATTTCCATGTGTTTGTCCACATGAGGAGGCCGAATGAAGTTACCGGATGGGATCGTCGATCTAGGGGAAAAAATACGTTGGATCCAGTATGCACTCAGGTGCCGTGCATACAGGCTCCCATCCACTGCCTCGTGTCTGTCCATGGCGAACCAACGTCTGTCCTCAACTCCTCATCCGCTGTTCATCCGTGCACCGCAGCAGTTCGGCTCGGCTCCCACTCGGCTCCACGCGGAAAACGCTTGCCGTCAGATTTCAGAGAGTGCCCACGCGGCAGGTATCAGGCGTATGTATGCAGGATGGTACATACTGTCTTCACCAAATTTTTTTCCCGATCTAGGGTGGCCATTGACGTGGGAACCGCACGAGGAAGCCAAGTGCTCAAGGACATTCGTGGGCAGACAGAATGAATCAATGGAGAACACGAAAAATATAAGCTAAAATAGCAAGGCAGTATCAAAGTTTATTCCCCCCAAAAAAAATCATCACGAACATGTATTTTATGAATTGAAAGGGAGCACGCCAAGCTGAGATTCACCGTATTTTTGGGGCCACGAGAAAACGAAATGCTAGCAGTGAGATGTTCACGCACACAGGCAGCGATGAAAACGGATAGGATAAGAACAGTTATCACTGATATCACATTTGTTTTTATATTTCTGTCCGGATTTAGATTCGATACGGATAGCATCAACCATGCCGGATAGGATACGATTAAATATTGACATCATAAATATACGATTTAAGTATTCGGATACGGATACGATATCGGATGTTAAATATTCGGACTCGGATACGGACTATCTGAACTCCTCTAAACGGATTCGGTCTCGAATACGGTCGGAAAATATCCGTACCGTTTTCACCCTGTACACAGACAGTGAATTGAAAGGGAGCACCCCTGGCAGTCCAGGCCAAACAAACACTCAACAGTAGGAGTACCCCAAACCACATCTTTTCCGGGACAAACAGTCAAACAGTCTGTCCCCCATGTTTGGTTGAACCTTTATTATCCGACAGCATAGGATCCAGACAACTGAAGTTTTGATTAATATTCTTTATGGTAGATACGGTTGTTTTTTTATCGTTCTAGTGGCGTGTAAAGTTTTTCTCTTCTCCCTGGCGTTTGGCTTGATCACCGGTTCCCGACTCTATACGGTGACGCCATCTCCTTCAGCTAATAAAGCGGTCATCTCATATGTAGGCTTGGTCAATAATTAATCGGACAGGCTAGCGCCTGGACATCTGGACTGACTATGGCGTCCGGACACCGGTGTACGCGGGATTCCATCACACAGGTGGGGACCGCCCCAGGCCACTCCGTTTCCTACGCCGCTTCTTTCTCGCGCGAATGCACCTAGGGACCTGCCCACGCCCGCTCCAGTTCTCCACTTCGGGACGACCTGCACCCACGTGAGTGTCAGTTACCTGCTACGCCTGTGGATGCGCGTCGTGGATGCATCTACCGGCCTCATGCGCCCACACGGTGACCACGGCGATGCCCAGCAGCCGCAGCAGGCGGCTACGGCAGGTGGGCCCCATTGCAACATGTGCAACACCAGATCTACTTTTGCAACATACAGATGTAACACTTGCAACATACATACGAAAATAGCTGAAACACTTGCAACGTACGTCTGAAACACTAGGAAAAACACCCATTGCAAAACATATGCAACATACAGATAAAACACGTGCAACATACATATGAAACACTTGAAACATACGCTTGCAGCATGCATGTATATGTAACATCCAGATCCTCTTTTGCAACATTCAGATGAAACATTTGCAACGTGCATCTGAATCAGTGCTAAACAGACACTTATAACGTATGTGTATAGCGGTTGCAACATCAGCAACATCTCGATCTACTTTTGCAACACTAATATAAAACACTTGCAACATACCTCTGAAACATCTGAAACACTTAAAATATACGTTTGTAACCTGCGCTTCTAGCACAACATCTCGTTACTTGGACGGGCTTCTGGTGACGGTGAGGATGCAAGAAGGCAGTGGCAAGTGACATGCGGGTCAATAGTCAGTCTTCTTTGCAATTTGGAAAACTCTTAATGCAAAACATTTTTTTAGGAATGCTTAATTCCGAGCGCACATCCACAAAGCGTTCAACATGCATACATAAAATGAAAAAACGAAGAAAAAAAATAAAAAATTAACTCACTCATGGCACAATAGCTCAACCAGAGACAAACTCATTTGTGTTAGGGTTGGAAGCTACCAGGTTTAGGGTTTTGGGTTTCTAGGGATTCCCATGGTTGCAGAGTTATAAGGGGCTTTCTAGGGAGGTCGTCAGATCCACAGTAGTGGCGTAGGGTGTCGCCCAGTAGGGCGATGGGAGAGATTGATTAGATGGTATAGGTGGCGGGGGTTGCTAGAGAAGGAGACTAGGATTAGAGACGATAGAGGTAGCAGTGCATCGCCAGAGACAAGGGCGTTGGACCCAAGGAGAAGCCGACTTCGATTTAATGAGAGCAGTGGCGAAGGGTGGTGGTGGTGCTCACACCACCGAAATCAAAGGTGTGGTGGTGGTGGCGGGGGAGCGTAGGCGAATAAGATAAGAGAGGTAAGGGAGGAGATGAGTTGGTGGGTGGACCCCGAGTGGTTTAGGGGGGGTATTTGGATCCTGATAAGATTGAATAAGATAAGAGAGGTGAGGGCGTGGGTGGGCTTTGAGTGGTTTAGGGGCGTTTGGATCCTGTGAGGATTTTACAAACCGTCTAGAAAAAATAAAATCAAATCTAAACGAAATGACTTCTTAGATCTGGTACGTGTTTGAGAAATCTAAGGCTACAATCCAATATCCCTTCTCTACGAGCTTCTCCTAGGGTGGAAAAGATAATTTTGCCCTTGCTTCAACCTTATCCATGGAACTATCTGAATGGTATTTTAGACATTTAGCCACTATCCAGAGTATAATTTATTCAAAACAGATTAGATTATTTCTATCCAAAATCCAGATTCTCAAAATCACTATCTACTATCTCCTGTTCGCTTGAACTTATCAGCCTGGCTTATCAGCCATGGTACAGTATTTTTCTCTCATAGCAAAACAGCATCAGCTAACTTACTAGCTGCAAAAACCATCAGCCAAACAACTATCCCTAGACATGTTTAGCATGTCCTCAAAGAAAAACATTTCAACAGGTTGAACCCCTCTGCCACCAGCCCAACACTAGAATGGCCGTCTTTGCTTACGCAACTAATAAACGACCGAGACAAAAATCGCAAGACGACGGCTAATATAGTGTTGAATTCCAAGGCCAGCAGCGTCAGTGCCCAGACGGTGCACTCGGTCCTGTTCACTTGAACTATTTATCAGTCATGCTACAATATTTTTCTCTCATAACAAATCAGCATCAACCGGCTTATCAGTCGCATAAATCATTAGCCGAACAGCTCCATATGGGGGTGGTAACAGTTAGGGATCGGAATTTTTTGCGTCCCAATACCATGTATCACAGCATGTCAGCATCCTACCACTGCAGTCTTGCACATGCCCGCTGTCCAGACACACTATACATGATTCCCAAATAATACATGATGATCAGAATATAGAACACAGGCGACGTATGGCGAGAACGCCCTTTCATAACTACCAGTAATAAAAATCATAAGATCAGCAGTAGAACATGAGCCCCTTCACACTATCTCTGAGCTTAGGGAGCGGTGCAGTCTGCAATGGCGTGGACCGGTACAGAGTTGTCCGGCTGGTCGCCGTCGAGTCCGATCTCTCAAGGTATAGCCTTCCTCTATATGCAGCCAGGTGTGCATAGTATGCCGGTGGGACGAGAGACACAGGCTTGGTGCACCGGGCAAACGTGTAGCAAAGGTTGTGTATCAGCTGCTGCATCTCGTCAGACTTGAAGTTGTTCTCATCCCACAGCACGCGGTAGTGCGTCGGCCTGCTCGTCCCCTTGGTGCCCCAGTGGCTGCACAGGTAGAAATCAAACTCCCTTGGGTGCGTGATCACGGTGTCCACCACCGTTCCCGGTGGTACGTTCTGGTCGGCGAAGTGTGTGGAACCGCCGTTCTTCTCCCTGTGGAAGAGCCTGGTGTGCTGCCTCTTCTGAACCACCACGAACGTGATCGCTGGCTTGTAGTCCGGATACCTCGAGCATGTGAATCGCACTGCCTGCAACTCCTCTGTCAACACCTTGTAGAACAGCGTCTCACTAACACCATCTCTGAAGAATATGATTCTGCTAGGGAGCTTGCCGACTTCTTTCACAAACTCCTCGAGCAGCTCACCAGTCATCACATCAAGGCGCTCAATGATCTCTTTGCGGTGCGTTTGTGATCTCATCCTGGAGATGTACTTGTTTGCTGAAGGCCAGTTCATGCTTGCAACTACAGCAACCACGGATGGGCTTGAGTCGTCTAGGGGATGTGGGTGTGTCACGTCAGCACCCATGAACATCACTGGCTCCTTGTCCGAAAACACCCTAGGAATTTGGCATGGCAAGCTGTTGTAGAGGGCGACGTTGCATCCACCAAGCTTCGCATTTATCTTCAGTGCTAAGTTGGCCAAGAACTGAAAGCTCAGCTTGCTTAAGTTGGAATACAGGCAACACTGTGTCAAGACACCAATGGATGTCTCTGCAATTCGCTTCAGATCAGCATAGCCCCGATGCCTTCGCTCCATGACGCAGATTAGCAGCTGTAAATTGCCTGAGGCAGCTTCCTGAATTTTCTTCAGCTTGCTCTCCAAAATGCCCACATTGTTCAGGATTTGGATCCTCTCAAACAATGGGCTAACGACAGTTTTCTTGTTTAGTAAAATCCCAAGTTGCTCACAGCGGCTTGATAGCTGGTTGATAAACTTTGGAATGAAAGATTGATGCTCTGGGCTGCCACCAAAGCTTATCAAGGCCCAGCTCTTGATCTTGGAACCCTCAGCAACATGGCTGTCCATCAAACTCCATTGCCGATCAAATCTGTCTGGTGTTATATCCTTGATGCGCCCCCCATTGCCGAGCTTCAGTTTTGGTGGCAAGAGAACCCTCCCCAAGAGCTGAGTCATATCCTTGGACACTTGAAGGTTGAATTGATCAGCATACGAATTCCTGAAAGAAAATAATGTAGCCATGGTCAGATATGTATGATCCAAACTATTTTGAAACCTCAAAGTTTATTAATACTACAAAACATAATGAAAATCAGTACCTTCTTGTAGCAAATGCTCCTTCAACAACACCCTTTATGATTCCCTTTCTTTCGCTTGGTCTTTGGCAGCCCATTCTGAGCATTTTGGAGGTCTGTTCATCAGAAAGCTTGCCAAGAAACTTCTGGCCCTCACAAACCATGCAAAGCTCCATTGGCACATAGCATGGCTTGCTCTTGCCAATCTGCAAGCAGGGCAGGTTCCTGAATTTAATATCATGGTTGTAGTGCTCTTTGAAGTAATCTACCACCGTATAATCCTTCCCACTGCGATCTCGAAACTTGAGGTTCTCTGTTGTCTCCTCAGTCAAGCCATGCACATGATACCTTTGGTCAGTTTCACGGTGGCACACAAAAACTCGGATATTCTTCAATGCTTTCTCCACCTCCCTCCTCTCATCTACTACCAAAGCCCTAGTCTTCACCTGTGAAAGGTCCTTCATAAACTCACAGCGCTTCTGCAAGTATGCAATTATGCCCGTGTTTTCATGGAAAGCTGTAAGTGAGAGGTCAACATTGAGGGCAAGACCTTGCTTTGTTGGCCTCAAGCTCTGGAAGAAACCTCGTAATACGACAGCTCCACCACCAATCTCCTTTGCTTCTCCCATTGAACGTGGATACAAAGACCGGCCTATGGGAATAGAATTTTCCATAGCACCTTCCCGCAGGATGACATCCAATGCATGAAGGTATTCTTGAGGAAGAGGAATACCATCCTTGCCTTCATTCAAATACTTGTTCAAGTCCTCGCCACTTAGCTTTGAAACCAATCGAAGGTTCACTCTGAAAACCTTATGATTCTGCTTGTCAATCATGTGGGCATTCTCTTTAGCTTCTATAAATCGTGTCGACGCAGCTGCTGGAAGACTAACAAAGAATTCAAGCTTGTCCTGTTGAAACTGAATGGGACTAAATAGATTCTTGCGGCCATCAAAGGCTGGAAGGGAGCCTGAGAGGATATTTGAATTTTCTTCAACTAGCTTGTTCTTGATCATTCTTGCTGTTTCTTTTGACGGGTGTGGGGATATGTCGACATCATAATGAAAAATCTTCTGCCCGGGATCAAAACACACAAGGAAATGGTTTGCATAGAGTGGAATTGCAGTTCCCCCAACCCCACCACCATCAGGTCTGGTTGCAATGGTAACTCCATGCATGGTGATAGATGAACTGTGATGGGTGCTCAGATGATTTGCTTTCATTTCAGATGTTTGGTTCTCATGAATGAAGCACTTTTTGTGCTGAATCAGCTCGGTATCTGTTAATAAATTGATATTGTCAGCCATGTAAAGAAAAGACAAATTTAAACAACCACGCATCATTAGTGATTTGCACCATATAAATAAAAAATAATAATGCCAGGCCAAAAAGGTTAAAGTGAAGGTACATGTTATCCCTTAAAATTGTCACTTTAGAACAAGTAATGCAGAAAGCGTACAGCACATACACGAAGAGTCCAAGACTATGGACCATGGTTGTCCCAAAGAAAAAAAAAGAACAAAAAGATACCACTGGCGCATCAGTGGATCACAAATCCTCCCTAAGAAATGGCCATATGCCCCCTTTTGAGGTGGGGAAAGGGGACTAACCGTCAAAACAAGAAAGGCGCCACCCACAGTACCACAAATAGAACTTTGTCTGTGTCTCATTAAGCATTCTTGCACCCTCATTTTTCTCAAGAACAATTTATCAGTCCAAATTTGCGAGAAAAAAACAGTGCAAGAGAAAATAAGAGAAAAAAAAGTACATAATTCTAAGCATGAATCCATGAAATCACAAGCCTCATAAGGGAACAAAAATGACACAGACCCAGGACTTCTTTGGCTATCTGGTACAGTAGAATTGCACCTAAAGTTACTGTACCACATTACCTCGGCATGACAAGGCATTAGGCATCAAACATAAGAGGAGAAACTATATTCTTTGATACTATCTAAGTACCATCACTATTAGCCATAAAAAAATCATTAGAGCTATAGAAAGTAGCACACATTATTGATCAAGAAAGCAACAGCACTAACAAGGAGTATAGTAGCATAGAGTGGCATTAAGCATATAAAAACACACGTCATGAGACTGGTGTAGCCAGGAGGGGAAGGTAAGTAATCAAAGGAGGGAAGGAGAGCGCTTTACCGTGCGGTAGCGGCAGCAGCGCGGCGGTGACGGCGTGCGGCGGCGGCGGCGGCTTCCTCGATCTCCACGGCGGCCCTTTCAGCAGCGGGGGCCCATTGGGCTTCCCGTAGCACGCCGGCACCTTGGGGAACAACAGCGGCGGCGGCGGCTGGTGCAAGTAGACCAGCACGGGCGGCGGCAGCGGCAGCGCGACGGTGCCGTTGCGGCGCACGTGTAGCGGCAACGGCAGGAGCGCCGGGTAGGCCTGGGTGATCGGGTGATGCCTGCCGCCGCCGCCCTTCCACCTTCTCCTCGCATTCGCGCCACCGTCATTGCTAACGCCTCCGCCGCCGCCGCCGCCGACCTTCCTCTCGTTCTTGGCTACCGCCTCCCCCTCCATGGCCAAGCTGCTACCGCTACCACCGGGCAGCGTCCAATTTGTTCGTACTTGGTACTGCTACGCAGCTTCTTCCGGGGCAGCAGGATCACAGCTTCTTGGGTTCCTTTTGGCGTGGCGCGGCGTGGGCTGGGCGCTGGCTTTGTGGGGGTTTCTTGGATGGTTGGAAGGTAGGGGGGCAAAAAGGAGGAAGCTGGGGAGGGGAAGAGTGAAGTGGGGCGGAACTCGGAAGGGGATGGCTGCCTCTGCCTGTGGAGAGAGAGAGGGGACTGCAGGAGGTATTAATGGGATGGCAGACGCAGAGGTGGGGGACAGGAGAGGAGAGAAGCCGAGGGGAGGAGGACCGCTGCGCTGTGGCTGCTATGCCTGTGCACTCTTGCCTCACTGAACTGTGGGTGTGATTAGTTCGCGAAATTTTTTTTTGGCTTTGTTTACTGCAGCACTTTCATTTGTATTTGTCAATTAGTGTCTAATTATGAATTAATTAGGCTCAAAAGATTCGTCTCATGGTTTTCTACCAAACTGTGTAATCAATTTTTATTTTCATTTACATTTAATGCTCCATGCATATGTCTAAACATTCGATGTGACAGGGAATCTTGAAATTTTTTTAAAACTAAGAGCCTGTTTAGTTGGTGAAAAGGCCCAAAAAAAAAGTTTACACAGTAACTGTCACATCGAATCTTTGGATGCATGCATGGAGCATTAAATGTAGGTAAAAAAATAACTAATTGCACAATTTGTCTGTAAATGTCGAGACGAATCTTTTGAGCCTAATTAGTCCATGATTGAATAAATTTTACCAAATAACAACGAAAAGTGCTACAGAAACTTTACCCAAACTTTTTCACCGTCTAAACAGGCCCTAAACATGGCCTGTGCCATCCATGCTATCCTCTCTCTTCTCTCCTTGCTTGCTGCCGGCTGCCGCTGCGCCATTAAAAAGTTTCTTCCTCTGCATTTTCTGCTGCGCTCTTGCTGCCCCGTCTCCCATATTCTCAATGTGGGAGGGGGATAATTTAACGCTGCACTTATGCTCTAGTACTACTCCTACCTCACGTCCCAGTGACCGGAACATCGTGCATCAGGCTTCCCATCCGAAAACTTTTCATCCCGTCACATCGAATATTTAGACATATACATAAAGTATTAAATATAAATAAAAAATTAATTACACCGTTTGCATAGAAACCGTGAGACGAATTTTTTAAGCCTAATTAGTCCATGATTAGCCATAATTGCTACAGTAACACACATGTGCTAATGACGGATTAATTAGGCTTAATAAATTCGTCTTGCGGTTTCCAGACGGGTTATGTAATTAGTTTTTTTATTAGTATCCGAACACCCTTTTCAACATCCTATGAAACATCCGATTTGACACCCAAAAATTTTTCACTCATGAACTAAAAGGGCTCGGGATCTCAATACTACATCAAAATCATGTGGCTCTGTTTGTGTTGTGTATAGGGTAAAGTGTCTGTTTAAGGCGCCGTGTGATATACTCACCCATCCCTAAATATAGGTCGTTTTCGCTTCACGAGAAACAAATTTAATTAAATATATAAAAAATATTAATATTTATGGTACATAATTAATATCATTAGATAGGTATTTGAATCTAGTAGTTTTTTAATAAATTTATTTAAAAATACAAATGTTGCACGTATTTTCTATAAATCGAATCAAACTTTCGGCACGGAAACCAACGACGACAGTTAATTGGGGACAGAGGGAGTAGTTTTTCTTTCACATATAGAAAAATTGTGATTCGAATAAATTGGTCTGACTTCAATTCTGCGTTTTATTACAAATACAGGTCGTATAGAGAGTCGCGGCAAAATAAAAATAAGAGTCTGTTTGGAACGCAGAAATTTCATATAAATCGTTTTAATTTCACAGAAAAACTCAGGAATAGAAAAAAAATCTCGTTTTCCAAACAGGCCATAAAAATACTTGTTTGTCTTTTTTTTAGTTTCAGCTTATCTTCCTTTTAACTTTATGGCTGTATACCAATCTATTCAGCGGTGAGGCCACGTCGCTCACTTCCCCTCTCCGTAGCACTATTCCGACAGCAGTAACGGATCCCATCGACAGTTCAGACCCGCTTATCCTACCTGTACCACGTCCACGTGCACGTCAGCATCCTCTCGAAGCCTCCCACCGACGTCCACACCCTTCTCGACCACGCAGGAAAAAACGCGTCGCAAACTTATCCTTGCCCTCCCGGTCAAAGCTGATCGTTTCACCTCTCGATCCACGTCGCCCCCATCGCCACCACTGCTCGCCCCGCACCCAGTAGCGCCGCTCGGCATCCGGACATCTCTGCCTCGCCCCTCGCGTGACTGCGCCGTCCAGCGGTGGCGTGCCGCGCTCCCCACCCCCGCCCCCCGCCACCGGCGGCAGCGTTACCCCGCGCGCCCGGGCCGGCGGCGCCCCAGCTACGCGGCGCAGGCGCACGACCTGCAGCCGCGGCGGTGTGGCGTCCTCCTCCAGTGCCGCCGCTCGCGTGGTGGCCGCCGCCCCTCCCCAGAGCCGGCGTCGCCCCTCTCCCGCGTCGCTCTTCACCGCTCCTCCTCTCCTGGTCCTGGACGCCTCTTGCTCGATAGCATCCGAATCCACGGCTTCCGGATCGACGGCTTCATGACCAGGTACCCACATCGATTCGTGATTTATCCCATGCCTGATTGTTGTTCTCATTTTTACCAGATTTTTTTTGCCTTAAATCTGCCTCATTTAGGGTTACAATTTTGTCATACCATTTTGTGGTCATCTTGCGGTACAAGGCTGTCCTCGACGTTGGCACAAATAGTTCCGTCAGTTTATTTCACAGTGCAGATTAATTGAGACTAATTAATACAGGCTAATTTCGTTTGCCTATTGCCGTGCAGTGATGAGGTGCTATTGCATGAGACTGATTTCTTTGGCCGTTCCCGTGGACTGATGGAGTGCTATTTCATACTGATTCAGTGCCCACCTAGGGTCTCAAGATCATCTGTTATTTTGGTCAGGTTTTTTTAACGCTTCTCTTACCGTTCATACATTCTTATCATTTAGTTCTGTTAGTTGCAATTTTATTTTCCTCATTGCAAATGATCTGATGCTCCTCTACTTTCAGACATGGAAGGTGACAGCCATCTTGAATTCCTAATATGTCCTGAACCAGTCAAGCTTTTTGGGTAGCGTTACATTTCAACCTGCAGAGGCCAATTGCTTTCCTCCTCCAGCTGTAGTGCCCAGTTGGTGTTTAGTAGTGAATCAGCCAACAGATGTGACTTCTACAAGCCATTGCCTCTGGGTAAGTACATTGCTTTCTCCCTTTTTCTTACCTTCCAGTTCATGAATCAGTCAAGGAATGTCACTTCTAGCGATCCTATTTTCCTTATTAACAAAGTTTACCGTCTTTGCCTACATACTAATTTATGGTATATTTCAGTTGTCACCACATGTCCCAGCTCTTATAAATATGACTCACGTAAATCTGTCTCATATGCCCTTCTTATGCTGCTCGACTTATGAAAAATTAAGGCTTCTCTCCATGTTCTGATCTTCTAGGTTATTTCGCTTTTGCCTGTACAGTTCTAAGATCTAGGATCATATTCTCTTATATATGTGTACGACGACTTTTCGTTCCTCCAGCCATATTGCAACAAGCAGTTGTTAGCCAGGTGAACTCCCTACCTGACAACCTCATATGAGATGATTACATTTCCATATTTGTTATACAATATTACATGGCCTGTTGTTTGTTTACCCTTTTTGAAAGTGGCTAACCTTCCAAATCAATTACATTGACATTCCAGGAATTTACTGAATGGTATCTTACAGGCAGCCCCTACCTATTAAATAGTGATGATTGTTTGGTTCTCCAAATGCCATGTGCGTGGTTCCGGAGCTCTGTACCTGGTGTTTGCTTTTCATGATCTGCAGAGCCGCTGCATCCTCATAGAGTGCAGGAGCTGAAAAAAGGAGTTACCTAATTTCTGGAAGAGCCAAGGTATTTCGTATTATTTTACAAAAGATTCAGTGTAGTTCAGCCATCATTAGTTACATAAATTATCTCATTGATGCTTTTGCCTCACAGTTTTTTCCTTCCACTCAAAAAATGAAGTGGAAGGGGTACATGGTTTACGTACAAAATTGGGAGTCCATTCGGTACACTAAACATGGGCTACTTACCCTGATGTTTATGAAAAACAAATGCTCAAAGTTTCCTGATAGTAAGCAGCCTGGAATGCCTGATAGAAAACAGCACGCCGTGCTTGCTAATTTACCTTCGCATTTTTTTCCTCATGCAGTCCTTCTCAGTTGCAAAATGTATACCCTCCAATCTTTTCCTAAGCTGATTGTTTCCCACCTGCCTTTTCACGCCATCACTTATGTTACGGATTCAAATATTCCCCATATTGGCACATTCTCATTAAATAGTAGCTACTCAAACAAAGAGGGTAGTGTTCCATCACAAAAAAATGCTTTGCCTTCCTATTATAGTCAAAATGGGTCCAAATGAAACAATGAACTGTACCTCTTCAATTCAACATGTTTCCTTCACATTTACTGCACCAAGCTCTAATTATAGTCAACATTGTTCCAAATCAAACACTGCGTTACCTTTCAAACTTAGCCCATCCAATTGACCAAATACCTTTTAATGTTATCTCACACAGTTTGCATACGCTGATTGCGAACAACCCCCCTGAATATCAAAAACTCACGCACAATGTTCTCACTTAAATTTTTGATGACATATTGAATCAATTTCCTCAGTCAACATCTACCTATTGTTAGTTGTTCCCTGACACAACTCTTGCTATTTCAGGTTTCACATAAGGATTGCATAGCCCATATGCTCTTTTCAGGTAACTGTTCCTACTGCAGAATCCACGCCTGCAACACGACTCCTTCCATACCAAGTAATAGTTCTCCCATCGATGCTTGCTTCATAATATCTATTGCACCGTTTAGCAATACAAGACTCTGTTAGTTCCTTCCAACCTTTTCAAGGACACATAACCAGCTCCTAAACCTTTTGGTAAATACATATATAGTTTTAGTAATCCCTTACCATTGCCATTTGTCATTGCCTTCCTCATAGTAAGGGCTACATAGGTTTATGTTTCCCACCCTCTTTATATAACCATGATGTTTCTGTTTGCTCCACAATCCATAGTATTCACATACATATATAGTTTTAGTAAACCCTTTACCATTGCCATTTGTCGTTGCCTTCCTCATAGTAAGGGCTACATAGGTTTATGTTTCCCGCCCTCTTTTATATAACCGTGGTGTTTCTGTTTGCTCCACAATCCATAGTATTCACCACTATTGTCATCAGGTAACAAACCCCCTGCCCCCCACCGACAAAAAAAAAATCTCAGCTGTGTTTGCTAATCTCTCTTACTTTTACTATCAGGTTTTAAACTCCCTTTGTGGCCAGTACAGAGGTATCAATTGCTTCAAGCGAACAAACCATACATTTCTTCACTTTTTGTTCAGCACATATGCAAGATCAGCGTCTCCCCACCATCAGCAGTTGTCCATGGAGGCAACAAAACTTCTTACTTTTGTAGTCATATTCTTTCTGTGTAAAATATGTCATTATGTTCAATCTGTTTATACATGGTACAAAACTAAATGTTAAATTGTAGCTTACATGCCGCAGCTACTGTGCTACTGCCGCGTGTTCCAACCAACATTTCTGTGGTTCTTAGTCTGTCTTAGCTGCAATACATATACATGTGCCACCTTTGCCACAGCACCTACATGTCTTCAACCCAGTGCGTATTGTTGCCCGCGCGAAGCGCGGGGTTACCTGCTAGTTTTAGCTATAAGTAGCTTACAAATTATACGAAACATGTTCTACATGTTAGTTGTGAGTAGCAAAAAAGAAAAACAATGCCCTCAATATATGAGTTGTACATCCTCCAAATGGGATAAGTAGTTTGGTAAAAACTAGAAGCCGAAATAAGCTTCTATGGGTGGCTTGTACGCCACTGAAATTAGATTATAAAATGCCCATTTGTCAGTAGATCACTCAATTGATTCATCGTGACATAAAACCAAAAAAGTGGAAAAATGCCCATTGGATTTTATATATTTACAAATGCAAACTTAAATTTTTGAATTGTGCACTCATATCTATATTACACGATTTTTTGGGCACCACAAAGAACAATTTTATACTAATAATAAAAAGTTTATAGTTTTGAAAATGCTAGTAAAATGGCATATGATTTATTATTATTGAAAGAAATATGTTCTGACACTAGGATGTAAATTGTACATTAGTTATTTCACTTAACTATTCATAAAAAATATTTCCTCCATTTTGTGATATTGGATCAATGTTGTGAAATTATAGTTACATGAAAATTTGGTTAATCTATATACGCTTTTTATATATTGATATTTTGACAGCCAAAAGTTAAGTGTTAGATTTTCTCAAAGAAAAAAGGCAAAATGTTTATTCACACACTAGAATAGAACAAACTGAATTAAAAGTGGAGATGTCATTTTCTGCACCAAGATTCCATCCTTTGTTTTGGTCTTTTCCACACCTTTTACAAAGAAAAGGAAAGGTGCAAGCCGATGGAATGATGAAATCCACTTTGCTAGGTTTCTTGCTTCTGATTTTGTTGAGCTTGGCTCCCTTTCTACGTTGTAGTACCCTTGTAGTTGTAGCCTGAAGAGTCAGCTCATAGATTAGCCCATCTCCATCAATGTACTGAAGCCATCTAGGGATTTGTTGAGAATCTTTTCACCTCCTCTCGGGGTGAACCTTGTAGGAGTACTGGTAATTAAAATGAGGACGATTTACTGTATGTTAAAAGGTCGCTGCGCTTAGGCTGTGTTTAGATGGTAGTGTAAATTTTTTGGAAATATAGTAACTCTTTCGTTTTTATTTGGCAATTAGTGTCCAATCATGGGCTAATTAGGTTCGAAACATTCGTCTCATGATTTACAACCAAACTGTGTAATTAGTTATTTTTTTACCTATATTTAATGCTCCATGCATGCGTCCAAAGATTTGATGTGACGGGGAATCTTGTAAAATTTTTAAAACTTTGAAGCATCTAAACAGGGCCTTAGTTTTGGTCAGTGTTCCGTTGACTCTCTTTTTCTAATGAAACACCAAATGGAGGAGGTGGATAGGCAGAAGGTTGTTTTTTCTAATGGCAAGATTGTTTTTTCTTGATCAAGAATTCAATGAGACCATTGTTGTGCATAACGCCCATACTCCTACGAATCATTGGGCTGAACAAGTGAACAGTGTACAGACCAAAAATTCTCCCACTTGTCTGGTCCTTTGACCTGAGGAACAGAGGAAGCCATGGAGGTTGCACCGAAAGGTGAAAATTTCCATGTTCACTTCTACCGAGATGCGTGTATGGGTGGGAGGGATGGCCAGAACTCAGAAGAGAAGTGAAGGACCGTTGTCCATTGGTGCCCACATAAAAACTCGCTTCTCTGCATTGAATGGAAATGGTTGCCCGTTGGCCCCCAACAGTAGCATAAGAGCAGCTCTTGTACTGCCTTTGCCTTCCCCAAATTGCCTGTGCAGACCAGAGGAAGGAAAAGGAGCTCTCGTCTCTATCCTGCTTAGAGCAGCCACAGTCTGAGGAAAAAAAACATACTTCAGTCATTCTAGTGTTTTTTCACGTGAAATTAAACTGATTTCTATGAAATTAGTATTACACAATTCCTATGAAATTTTTGCATTCTAAAAAAAGAGGATGTTTTAAGCCTTGATTTTGCCATTGCATCATCGATGCTAAGTTCGGGCCTCTTTGGCACAACTTTTAGGGCTTCAGCTCCAGTATTGTTCATGTACCCTAGATAGAGCCGGTGAAGCTCAAGAAACATGGCTTCACCGCCTTAACTTGTTTCCTAGTTGATTTTTGCAAGAGCTAAAGCCAGTACGAAACAAACCAAACACACTGCTCAGATAATTTAATACCGCTCCACTCATACAGATTGGACGAAGAAGGACAACAAAGCATACCCTAAGTAGTCTATTGTATGTTGAGATGGGCCATAGACCACAATGCGCATCGATGTTTGCATATTACGATGAAACAAGAGTAGAAGCATCGGCTCAACATGGCAGGGCCTCGTTCACACTAAGATTACTCTTAAGGATCTCCCACTGTATTATACTAGAGAAAGAGGGTTATTTCCTCACTCTATTAGTCTTCTAATAGCCTTATATTTTCTAGCGGCCATAAAAAACTACCTCTATCCCTCCTCAAATAAAGGAGGAGTTACGACTCCTCCAATACTTTTTTTAGGCAGGCATGAACGACCGTGTGTACTCTTATTCGAAGCCTTGGCCATTCCATCTTGCCAGGCACACAAGCTAATTCAACGTCCACCGCATTCTCCAGCCTTTCCTTTTTCGCATCTTCACTCGGCGGCCCTAGATCAAGCTCCGTGAGCACATGGTGAGTGTGTGTTCATTGACGTCTTTATCTCCCAATGGGGGTGAGGAGGAACTCCTCCTTGAAAGGATTGAATGGACCAATAGGATGTTGAATTAGTTTCTCAAAATTCAAAACAAACAAATCTTAGCATGATATGCTACTTCACTCCAACTTCTGTGGGTAGCCCTATGAAAGGTCCAAAAATGGCTAGAGGGGGGTGAATAGCCTAAATTAAAACTCTACAAACCACTAGAGCAAAGATTAGTAACACAAATGGCGATAAATGCGGTTTGCTCTAGCTCTAAGTGTTAAGCAAGCCACCTAGTTGTAATTCTAGTTATTTAATGTCTCTATGGCACACACAAGCTAGGTTGCTACAACTACTACTACCTAGAGTGCTAGCAACAAGAACAAACACAACTAAACAAGCTAACACAAGGTAAAGTTGTGGTAAATAAACGATGGAAAGACGATTTTATACCGACGTGTAGAGGCAAGTGAACTAATGATGAATACCAATGTGAAGCTAATCACCGGGAGACAATCAATCACAATATCAAGGGAGACACCAATATTTTCTCCTGAGGTTCACGTGCTTGCCGGCACGCTAGTCCCCGTTGTGTCGACCAACACTACGTGGTTCGCGCGGCTAATTGGGGATCCACACCCAAGCTCTCCAAGAGTGCCACAAGAACCTACCGCTAGTGAGGTAACTCAATGATATGTTCAATATATTAGAGCTACCTTATGGCTCTTCGCCGGGGAAGGTGCAAAGCCCCTCACAAGTCGCCGGAACCGGCCACAAACAACCTCCAACTCGTGCCGAACCTCCTCCGCTGCTCCAAGCCGTCTAGATGGCGGCAACCACTAAGAGAAACAAGAATCCCACAGCAAGAGAACACCCAAGTGCCAACTAGATGCAAACTCACACGCAAATGCACTTGAGATCACTCAATCTCACTTTGATTAGGCAATCAAGCAAGGGAGATAAGTGGGAGGGGATGTACTCAGCTCAAGAGGATGTTAGAGAGTCAAAATGTCCAAGAGAGTCTCCCCAAAAGCTGACCAACAAGTATTTATAAGCAGCCCAACACGAAATAGCTGTTAGGGACAAGTTGTTGCTGCCTGCGTACTGACCGGACGTGCCGGTCGTTGTGACCGGATGCGGACACAGTGTCCGATCGCGCCTGCGCGACTTCCCCGATGAACGCCACGTGTCTCCATTTGAATCTCGTTCGTTCGATCGTAACGGTCACTTAAATATACTCGTTCACGCACTAGAGTGACCGAACGCGCCGATCAAAATTGATCGGACGCGCCTAGGCATCCGGTCGTCACTAATTCGCGTTGCTGACCACGCGACCAGACGCGCCGCTTGAACTGACCGGACGCCACAGTGCCAGCGTCCGGTCGATTCCAGTAAGCATCCACTCACGACCTGACGTGTCTGGTCGATCGTGACCGGACGCGCCACCGCTCTGATCGTCCCTTCACGTTCGCTGTCCCTCTGGCGCCTGACCGGACGCGCCGGTCCCGCGAGTGACCGGACGCGCCGGTGGTAAACTGTAACACCCTTGGTGTTACGTTGTAATTCACAGGTTAAAAATATTCATGAGCATTGCATTTAGTTAAAGTGCATGAGCTGGAAATAAAAATCAAAATGCAATTCGAGTCTCGAAAATGAAAAACAGAAAACGAATAATATAAAACCTAGATCAGCAAGAATTCGCTAACTAAAATTTATCAAGTGCGAATATTCACGAATTTTATCTAACTAAAGCGGGAAGGATCAATTACTCGTGAATGGCACGCTGACATACTGCTTGCTTACTGCTTGCTTGCTACCTCCTCACCCGGTCTCCACGTCGAGCAATCAAAGTTGTTGCCTGCTGCCTGCTGCCTCCTCAGTCGGTCTTCACATCGAGTAATCAAAGCTGCTCAACCGAGCATGAAGGAGAAAGGGGAGAGTGTGCAGCATGTCTAAATTATTTCCTCTCTACCGAGTCTACTCCTAGAGTACACGAGCCGTTATTAGTCCCTTGCAAAATTTTTACCCTGCCCGACGACCGACTGCAGCTCGTAGAACTTACCGGCACGTCGTGCTGAGAACCAGAATCCGAAGCACGTCGCGCTGAGAGACAAACCAGAGAACACGCATAAATCAACGCAGCGAACCAGAGAACACGCAGAAATTGCTGTAGCACGCAGAAATCACTGTAGACGCGTGGAAAGTACTGTAGACGCGTAGAAAGTAAGGCATACAACACTGTAGCAGCGCGGAATACTGTTCATCCGAAGAAATTTTTTTGCCTCGGCAGGCTGCGAGTTTATTTAGAGCACTGCCTCCAGCCGTGTCTCCTGTCTTTTAACCGAGCCGTCGAGTCGTTCCGTTCAGCTGATCGTTCGTTTCTCCAAAATCAAGGCCTTACCTGAGAAAGCTGTGTCTATCGATTTCTCTCCAAGCTGTAATCGATCGAGGTAACTAGTCTATACGAATTCCTTTATTCTCCTTGTCAGTATCGCATTTGCTCTAGAGCTAGGAGCTAACCATGACAGACAACTTGAACATATGCTTTCCGTATTCATGGTTCATTGCTTGCTTCTTCTTGATAATTCATTCCACCAGTCACTTGACAAGTCAGAAGACCAAAGCCTCACATTCTTGAGCAAGTCTCAGGAGATCAGGTCAAGAGCTAATTAATTCCTTGTTTATTTCGGAATTAATTAAACAACCACCTTGTGCGATCAATATCTTCACCATACGATATCCGAATCACTCGATTCTTCTTTCTAAAATCATTATCTACCTGTTAGTGTAGTTAGATCATACCTATCTGTGATGATACTAAAGTCTATTAAATCAATCAAAAGCGCTTAATATTAATATGATAAATCTTGTAGAAATTTTTGTGGCAAATGGGTAATAGCTTTAGCTTTGAAACTTTTGCGGTAGCTTCATGATTTTATTAGGTGCTTGCTGTAGTTTTGTAGTCCTTGAATAGCTTACTAGATGTGATAGCTAAGTTTCCCTAGCCGTAGTAAAAATTAAATCGGAAACAAATGAAGAGTATGCAATTTAATGAGTAAAAATTAATTGGATCAATTTACTCTTGCTTAGTAAGAATAGTAGACAGCCTGGTATGTTAGTCATTAGAGCTAGCTTAGTAGCTTAGTAATAGTAGTTGTTATTTTAAGAGCTGCTGTTGTCATTGCATTAAGTCATGTCATCATTTCTTGCATATAGATCACGAGATAGTGGAGTACGTGGCTGCGGAGGAGCCGGAGTACGAGGAGATCGTGGAGGTGTACGAGGAGGAGGTCTCCGTGTAGGAAGGAGCCCCGGAGTCATCAACCACTAACTTTGCTTCACACCAGGATGCCCAAGGCAAGCCCCGGTGCATAACCTTTATTTTGAAATTATAATAGGATATCTATGTTATATGTGCATTTACGTTTCAGGCGTTCTGTTGAAACCCACTTGCATAAATATTACTACACCAGAGTCTTACTAGTTTAGGCCGTGTAGTGCCATGCTTAGGTTTCGTTAGCGTGAACAACATGGTGTTGTTCACGATAGGTGATCATTATTATCACTATGGTTAACATGAAAATAAAGGCAGATGAAATGGTGACCGGGCAGGGATGTGGTTTGGTAGTGGTGGATGTGACAAGGGGTGTCCTGCGGCCAACAGGGCATCACTAGGTTACATTGTTTCCCTGTCCGAGTCGGTTAAGGACCGATCGTTGCATTTGGATGGTTGTCAGGTCACAGATCTCCTTATCCCGAGCATATACTAGCGGATGGGGGCTAGAAAGACTTGTTATTCTCTTGTCATGGGTTCTGGCTCCATCCGGACCAACTGAAGGTGGATTATATATGGGTATTAGGAGGTCTAAGCACCGCGAGAGGGCGGGGGCTTGGAGTCCCAGTATGGACGAGGACTCGGTTCTCTTGACAGGAGGATAATGGGTTGGTCTCGTTTGTACCTCGGTACGGGCGGGGTGTGTGTTTTTTGGGGTACCCAGCTGGGCTACATTGATTCGCGAATCGCCGCGTAAGCGGTCCGATATGACTTGATCCGAGCATCGTAGTAAGAACTGAAAGAGAAAAGGTGAATAATGATGGATTTGTATTGACCAACTCTTGTTTGAAAATAGCATAAGTGCTTACATAGATGGTTAGCTGATAAACTAAAAGATGGCAAATAAAAGAACTGCAATAAGGATCCACTAGTAGTAATGCTTTTCTGCAAACTTGAACCAGTAGCCAAAAAGCCTATCATGATCCTTGGAGTCAGGAAATTATTTCCAGTCGGGTAAGTCTTGCGAGTACATTGTGTACTCAGGGTTTATTTTACCCCTGTTGCAGGTGCTGCTTGAGGCTTTGTGTGGAGGATCGTCTGCTGGGCTCAGATGGATCTTTGCTACGCTCGCTAGATATTTACTTCCGCTGTTTTAATTCCGCACTCTGAACTTGGTATTGTAATAACTTATTTCTGAAGACTATGTTGTATGGAATAAACTAAGTATTGTACTCGTTTTCATTATTGGATCCTGGATGAAAATGTGGATGGTTTCGAGTTCTCCCATTGGGTGTGCTCGACAGAAACGGCTAGAATAGCCGCTGGCGGAGTACTTAGTGCCTAGAGGAAGGCAAGTACCTCCGTTAGTGTGTTATTTTGGGCGGTTCTGCCACATAAACCCCAGTCCACGCGCCAGACGGCTACTATCACTGACCGGACACGTACGGTTATGCCGAGACCACGTCCAGTTCAGCGTCTGGTCACCCCAGTGACCTCCGTTCGCCTCTGTTTCTATCCACGATGACTTAGAGAAAATCTCCGCCTCCGGCGTAGTGGAAAATATGCATTTCACTCCCACGAAAAGCACCGAATCCCGCCGAGCTTGCGAGGCAGGAGGAAAAGAGGGCCCCAAACCCATCTCTACCGCTCAAACTCCACCGCCTTCGCAAATGTGCTAACATTACCATGTGCATGTGCGTTAGCATTTTCATAATCATTTTCGAGGCGTTAAGTTAGCTCACCACTAGATCTAAATCCTCATATAGTGGCACTTAATTGATCAATAGCCTCAGAAATTCCCCTCTTTATAGTACGGCTATCGATCCTAAATATGATCACACCCTCTAGTGTCTTGATCACAAAAAGCAAATCCTATCTACACCTTTGCCTTGAGCTCCATAGGATTTTTCCTCTTCTTCTCCAAGCATGGCCCCATGTCATCATGATCAACATGCATCTTGCCATCACTTAGGAGTGTATCAATCACCTTTTGCTATCAACACTCAAGCACATGTGATTAGTACTTATGTTTCATCAATTAGCCAAAACCAAACTAGGGACTTTCACCCTATCAACAACTAAACAAAAACACTAAAGAGGTCGTTAGGGCGTCACACTATACCATGTCCTTAGCACAAATCATAATAGTAGTAGGAGATTGTTGTTGCTATGGTGTTCTTGTTACTCTTTGTGGTTGCCGCCACCTAGATGGCTTGGAGCAGCTACAGATCATTGAGCACCGCTTGGTGATTGTGCAGGGGCTCTGATCAATTGATTTGTGAGAGACTTGGTGCTTATCCTCACGGAGATTGCAAGAGCAACCATAAGTGGAATCAAAAGGTTTGTTGGAGTGCCTTGTTGATTGGTCGACTCAGGTGAGCACCCACATTGAGGGTTAAGATTGAGGGCTTGCTTTGCTTACGGAGGAGTGATAATCCAAGGACTCACCTCAATGGGGACATAGGTTGCCGGCAATCAACCTAACCTCGGGTGGAACATTCATTGTGTCACTTTCCCCATTGGTGTGCCTCCTACTACACTTGCTATTTCATTGTTCATCTTGTGCTTGTGTAGTTGTTAGTGTAGAACCACGAGGCATAAAACTCAAATCATATTTGGTGTATCATGAGCAACCGGTCCGTGTTTTAGACACTAAAGAACGTGCTACTCAAAATAGTGTGGTGAAAACATACAAGATACAGTGGAGTCATCATGATGAGGGGGATGCAACTTGGGAAACAGGAGAATATCTATAAAAAGCTTATGAAGATTTTTATAACAAATGGTTCGTAACCCAAATCTCGGGACGAGATTTTTTATAAGGGAGGAGGGTTGTAACACCTCGATGTTACGCATGCATTAGCACCTGCAAAACATGAGCATAAGCATTGTTATGCATCCATTATCATCGCATGAAATAATGAGTGAAACATTTCTATGAAACATGAATGTTGCATACACTTGTTTAGTTTGTTTTTGCCCTAATTATGCTAGCTAGATCAATGGAACATGTTAGGTTTTAAATGCAAATCACTTAGAAATAATTATCATGCAATTTGGAGCAAAGTTTGTATTCAAACTTTTGTCAAAATATGCTTTTGAAATTATTATTAAAAATGGTCAAAAACCCTCCATATTTAGCTTTTACCACCCAATTCAAAATCTATGCAGAATTTTTAGTTGGTCCCTAAAGCAAAGTTGTAGAGGATTAAATTCTAAGCAACTTTTATTTTTGGGCCATTTTCAAAAGAAGTCATTTTCTTGCTCAAAATGGTATTTGAAAACTGATATTTGAAATTTATTTGAAAAAGGAATTTGGAAAATCAATTTCGCATCTAACGGGCCGCCGCCTCCCTTTCGGCCCGCTGGCCAAAGCCGGCCCAGCCTCCTCTCCGCGTGCCCGCGCCTCTCCCTCGGCCCAGCTCGCTCTCCGCGGCCCAGGCCCAAGCCCGTGCGTCGTCTCCTCCCGCGGCGCACGGACGCGTCTGACCGCGTCAGGCGAGCCGCGCGTGTGGCGAGCGCATGCCGGCGACGCCGGCCAGGTGGCGTCCGTGGCCCCCACGAGCGCGCGCTTCGCCCATTTTCAAAGCCGCTCGGCTCCGCTCCTCCCTGCCTTCTCCATTTTTCCCACTCGCGTTGCATCTCCTCCCTCGCCCCGCACCGAGCGCTCGCGCTGCCCACGCCACCGCCATCTCCGCCGGTGAAATTGGTCGCCGGTGGTCCACCGTCGCCCACAATCGCGCGCACCTTACTCCGCCTCACTCTCCGACACCTGGTGCTCGCTTTAGGTTCCCCGTTTGAGCAAGGTAGAGCCTCCTTGAGCGGTTTCGCCGCCGTCGGTCATGGCGCCACCGCACTTGACCCCGCCGTGGAAAGGGCTTCCCCGGTCCTTCTCTCTCCTCTTGAGTCATCTTCTCGTGTTCACCATCCTCTCGCGGACCCCGTGCGCTCTCCACCGTGCCCGGTCGTGGCCAGCAACGGCCGTCGGCCCGCTGCCGCGCTGCCGTGGCGCCTTGGACGCCGGTGTGGCGTCTCCCCTCGGCCCCCACTGGGCCAGGTCGGCCTTGGGCCGGAGCCCCGAGCCGGGCCGCCTCGCCTTCCTCCCCGCTCGGTTGCTCAGGCCGAAAGCGGTCGTGGGCCAGTTCGTTCCCGTGGGCCGGCCCAGTAGTAATAGGAAAAATGTTTTCGGTTTTTCTTTTATTATTTGGGAAGAGAAATACTTTGGAAAATGTTTGTGTACTCATTTTTGCTCCAAAAATGATGAAATAAATTTTGTTGTGATCCCCGTGACTAGATCTAGGGTTTAAAAATATTGCATGTAAGTTTGGTGACACTTTTCTATGGAGTTTTATTTAATCATTGAAATTGCTGTTTTCTTAAGAAATGTATAGTAAATCATAGAAAGCTCAGAAAAATATGATTCCAAGTTTGTTACTCTTCTTGTGTAATGTACTTTCTAGAAAAATATATGTCATGCTTGTTCTGTAGAAAAATTATGATGTGTAGTTTAAGTGCCTTTAATGGCTGAATTTTGTTATTTTTGTTAGAGATCAAAAATTGTACAAAACATGCTTGTGATAATTTTTTACAATGATTATTTACTGTGGAGAACCTAGAAAAAATGCTAAATCTGTTGTTTGATACTTTTCATAATACAAAGTATTTTCATGCTCATATTTAGGCCCTAGCTTGTTATTTTTGTGTAGGCTATTCCACTTATCCAAATGCCATGAAAATTTGATGGTAGTCTACATAGAGTAGTACTGTGCTATGGTAATTTTCTAAGATTTTTCTATGCTATAAAAATAGATGTTGCTATTCAAACCTAGTGCTAATGAGGGTTAATGAAATCTTGCTTTATGAATGATTAAGGAATTAGTGAAGCTTTGGTGTATCTTTGAAGCATTTAATGAGATGTGTTGACTGAGCATGTTAGTAGTCGAAGAGAATGCAGTAGATGACATGCACTTGTAGTACATGTTCTTAGATGATGTTGACTACCTTGTATAAGAAGTGTACTGTACTCTACCCATTAAAGCAAATCATGCTCATCTACCTTGCATGCAAGCATATTCATTATGTGCGTTTCATCCGATGCACCTTTTGCATAAGCACTTACGCACCTGCATCATACAGGATCGCAAACCGAGAGCCCGGTCGTCGTATCCGAGGAGCCCGAGGAGCAGCTCGAGGTGCAGCCTCAGGAGGTGCCCGAAGTAGACGAGGAGGACGTTGAGAAACTTTCGGAGTGCCCCGATCACCGCCCGAGCTCCTTCGAGAGAGGCAAACCCCGGAGCATTTTTCTCCTTCGGTTTGCAATTATTAATTAATGCTTTACTTTAATTGATGCATTACGTTCAGGAGTTGTCTGCAACCGTTGCTGCATTACACCTTGTTTACCTTTGTTATACTATATCCTTGTTACCCTAGTATCCGTAGTCGAGTCCATGCTTAGCTGGCTTAGACCGGTAGAAGTCGGGTGATTTCCTGTCACCTGCGAGCTATAGGTGGTTACCTGGATCTGCTCGGATAACTATGTCGTCATGGTATAACTAAGTGTTAATTTGAAGTTAAGATCGGACAAAGACTTACAGGGTTTTGGATTGTAGTGCTTTCCGTCTGTGTCGATTAAGGACCGACCGTTGTTGGGCCTCGGGTCATGTTGAACGCATGCCTTACATTTAGCTGGCCGAATAACGTACCTTTCGACCGCGAAGCTGGGAGATTATTCGGGCCGAGTGGATTGCCCGCAGCGCACTGTATCAGAGCAGGTGTGGTAGGACACGGGGGCTCGATGATAAGACCGAAAGGCAGTCGGTCGGCCCCCGGGTATATGTGGTTCCTGGCAAACTTGAGATTTTTCCTAGATAGTTGACTCGGTGACCAATACCTCACTTTAGCGGGTGAGTGAGGTTTGTGTAAGGAATAAATTACCAGCTGGTTAATAATCGATTCGAATCGCCATCATTCACTGGATAGTGAACACTTGACTTGAGTTACTTCATCGTAGTAATGTTGATAGAACACTTGGACAATTATAATGGATATGACATTATGGAAGTTGTTAATGATCATTGGATATCATTATTTGCTTAATCACATACTTGCTCTAGTATAGGTGCAAATGTAGTCGACAGGTTAATAATAATTAACTTGACAATAATGCTTTTGGAAAAGTTCTTAAAATGCTAAAAATGTCTTTTTGCAAATGAGTCAGCTATACCACTATAAAGCCCTTCATAATCCTTGGTGTCACTTTATTTTCGGTTATGTCGGGTAAGTCTAGCTGAGTACCTTCTCGTACTCAGGGTTTTGTTCCCACTTGTTGCAGATGGGCAAATGTATTACGGCTACTGTATAACTGCCTTTATCCTGCGATGGGTGATGTTTAGGACCATGGGCATGGTCATTCCTTACGTCTCATCTAATGCTTTTGTTGGAGATGATCATCAGCTGGCACTGTTGAAAGCCCAAGTTTGGTTTTGGTAATTAATGACACCAAGTTGCTAATGCTATTGTATCAAGTGTGATTAAGCTAGGCATAAGCAACATGTGATGGAGGTGGAAATGGCATGGAGAGATGGCCACAAGACCACATGATTTGGTGCATGAAATGATGAGCAAGATCATGGTGGAGATGCACATGAAATAATGGACATGATGATCAAGTGAAGGAGAAGGATCTAAGAGCGCAAGGCAAAGGTATAACCATAGGGTTTTCCTTTTGCCGGTCTAAGATGAGTAGAGAAGTGATTGACCGGGTTTAGGATACATAGCCGACTATCAAGAGGGGCAATCACGGTTAGCTCGGGAATCAAGTGCCACTAGATCATTGTCTTGAGCATATGCATTTAGGATCTAGTAAAGAGCTAACATAACGCCTTGGAAAAATGTTTGTGAAATGCTAACACACATGCACATGGTGGTGTACACTCGGTGGTGTTAGCACATTTGCGAAGGCGGTGGAGTTGGAGCGGTAGAGAGGGGTTTGGGTTCCTCTCTCCCTCCCGCCGAGCTTGCGAGGCGGGATTCGGCGCTTTTTGGAGAAGTGAAACGCCTATTTTCTATTGCGCCGAAAGTTGGAAAAGAAACGGAGGCGAACGGAGGTCACTGCGTGCACCGGACGCAGCACCGGACGCTGCACCGGACGCTGCACCGGACGCGGGGCGCGTCCGGTCAGTTCATCGCGGCGCGGGTGCTGCTGGGGTTCATGCACCGGACGCGGGGCGCGTCCGGTCACGTACCACCGGACGCGTCCGGTGGCGTCGGGAGCTTACTGGACTCCCACCGGACGCGGGCACTGTGGCGTCCGGTGGGTCCTTCGGCGCGTCCGGTGGTTGTTTCGCGGTGCGTGGCTCGGTGCTGACCGGCGCGTCCGGTGGGTCACGGGACCGGCGCGTCCGGTCGTCACCAGCGCGTCCGGTGGCTCGGTCAAGCGCGTCCGGTGGTTGCAACGGCTAGTTCTGACCCGCGCGTTTTTGTTTGTCGCGTAGTGACCGGACGCGTCCGGTCACCCTGACCGGCGCGTCCGGTGAGTACGATTTGAACTGGTTCGCGCGGTAACGGCTAGCTGCGTACCCCTTCGTTATAAATAGATGGTGGACGGGTTTTGAGGGTAACTCTTGCACATTTTGAGATATAGAGACATCCTTTGAGCTAGAGAACAACCCCTCCACTCATCTCTTCGATTGATTGCACATCTTGAGGGAGATTGAGTGAGATTCAAGTGCATTGCTTGAGAGTTGCATTCTAGAGGCACTTGATCTTCGAGTTGCTGCGGATTTCTCGTTACTCTTCCGTGTTTCCCGACACGGTAGACGGCTTGGAGCAGCGGAGGTGATTGAGCTCGCAATTGGAGATTGTTTGAGCCTTCACCAAGTGTTGTAAGGGGTTCTTGATCCTTCCCCGCGGGAGTTCGCGAATTGGATACTCTAGTGGAGCTCGTGGCTTGGAGGATCCCCATCTTGTGTGCGGTTGTGCAGCGCCCGCCGAGGGCTCAACTCTTGACAGTTGATTAGCTCGCGAACCGACAAGTGGGTGCATCGCCACAACGAGGAGTAGCTTGCCGGGAAGCAAGTGAACCTCGGTAAAAAATCTTGTGTCATCTCTCTACCGAGGTTTTCTCTTGTGGTTGATTATTGTGTTTGATTCTACGAGTGCATTGCGTCTCATCTCTACACGGTGGTATAATCACTCGAAGCTCTTCTCTAGTATTACTTCTTGTATCTAGCTTGTTGTTGTTGTTGTGTTTAGTGGATAGCCTTGTACTAGACTTGTGTAGGTGGCTTGCTTAATTAGTTAGAGCTAGTGCATTTTGCTCCGCCACATTTTGTACTAACTTGTGGTTTAGTATTTCTCGTAGAAGTTTTAATTAGGCTATTCACCCCCCCCTCTAGCCTTTTTGGACCTTACAAGTGGTATCGGAGCCGAGGCACCGTTTTTTTGAGGCTTAACAACCTACGGTGAAGAAGAAATGGCTCAATTAAATTTGCACATCAACAACACCAAGAAGGCACCTCACTTTGATGGCACAAATTATGCTTATTGGAAGGTTAAGATGACCGCACACCTCAAGTCAATCAATAGAGAAGTGTGGAAGGTCACCGAAACAAAATTTGAGGTAGCTAATCCGGAAGCACCTACACCGGTGGAAGAGAAGAAGCTCCAATGCAATGATATTGCCATTAGTGCACTTCATGAAGCATTAGATGACAAGACATTTGAGCAAGTGAAGAATATAGAAGTTGCACATGATGCTTGGGCCAAGCTAGAAGAAACATTTGAGGGCACCGAAGGCACAAAGACCGCTAAAGCATATATCTTGCAAGAAAAATTCTCAAGCTTCAAGATGCAAGATGATGAGAGTGTACCGGAGATGTTTCATAGATTGCAAGTCATTGTCAATGAGCTCAAGGCACTTGGTGAGGAAGTCAAGGACAACCAATTCTCTATGAAGTTCTTGAGAAGCTTGCCCAAGAGGTTTGATACATTGATCACCGTGCTAGTAAGGACTACATTGAAGGATTCAACTCCTCAACAAATATTTCAAGAGGTGATGACCGATGATTCATATAGAGAAGATGATGAGAAGGATGAGTTGGTCAAGAAGAAGAAGAAGGAGAATGAGAAGAAAGATGATGAAAAGAAGAAGAGTGTGGCATTCAAAGCCACCACATCCAAGGGCAAATCCAAGATTGAATCATCAAGTGAAGAAGACTCAAGCTCTTGTGATAGTAATGACATTGATGAGAAGATGGCTCTCTTTGTCAAGCAATTTGGCAAATTCATGAAGAAGAAGGGCTATCGTGCAAGGAGGAGGAAGAACTCATCTAAGAAGAATGAGCATAACATGAGATGCTTTAGATGTCATAGCAAGGATCATCTAATTGCAAAGTGTCCTTATGATAGTGATGATGAAGATGCTATCAAGAAGGAGAGAAAGAAGCTAAAGAAGAAGCAAGAAAAGAAGGAGAGCTCTCACAAAAAGAAGAATGATTCTCATGTTGCTACATGGGATAGTGATGATTCCTCAAGTGATGATGAGGATGACTACAAGAGCAAGAAGAAGGGACATGCTAGCATTGCCATCCAAGAGAAGGTCTCCCTCTTCGACACTCCATCGTGCTTCATGGCTAAGGCCTCTAAGGTATTATCCGATGATGAGAGTGATCATGATAATGCTAGTGATAGTGATAGTGATGAAGAAGAATTCACTAAAGATGAACTAATCACTATGCTAGAAGATTGCACTCAACATTATAAAGAATCTAGAAAGGAGTGCAAGGGCTTGCTTAAGGAAAAGAAAAACCTTATGCAAGAACTTGATGAGCTTAGGGCATCTTATGAGAGTCTTAAGGTAGACCATAAGAAGCTTCAAAAGTCTCACACTAAGCTTGAAGAAGCTCATTCCTCTCTAGTTGAAAAATGTGAAAACATGCCAACTATTGTTGAGAAAGCTAAAACTTGCAACATAGGCATATCATGTGATATAATTGATGAATCTTGTCATAAGCCTATTGTTGTTGCTACCACTAACCCTTCATGTAGCGCATCTACATCATCCTCATCTAGTAGTGATGGTTTCACTTGTGACTCCACACTCATAGTTGAGAATGAAAATCTCAAGAAGGAAGTGAAAGAGCTCAATCACACCTTAGCTAAGGCTTATGGTGGTGAGGACCGCTTGCTTATGTGCTTGGGTAGCCAAAGGGCTTCTCTCTATAAAGAGGGATTGGGCTATAACCCCAAGAAAGGCAAGGCCGCTTTTGCTCCTCACAAGACTCGTTTTGTGAAGAACAATGGTAGCTTTTGCAAAAGTTGCAAGCAAGTTGGTCACATAGAGCAACATTGCATGAACAAGAAATCCAATGCTAAAGTATCCTCAATTAAGTTTGATTCTTTCTATATACTTACCAAGGGTACAAATGGTGTTCATGCTAAGTTCATTGGTGCACCATGGATGGGCTCAAAGAAGAAAGCCATTTGGGTACCAAAGAGCTTGGTCACTAACCTTGGAGGACCCAAACAAGTTTGGGTACCTAAAAGGAATTGATCTTGTCTTGTAGGTCAATTACAAAGCCGGAGGAAGGCATTGGGTGCTTGATAGTGGGTGCACTCAACATATGACCGGAGATTCTTGTATGTTCAAATCAATTGATACAAGTCAAAATGGTGGTTTTGATGCTATCACTTTTGGAAACAACAAGAAAGGCAAGGTCAAGGGGCTTGGTAAAATTGCTATCTCAAATGACATGAGCATATCTAATGTGTTGCTAGTTGAGAGCTTGGACTTCAATCTTTTGTCGGTGGCACAACTTTGTGATCTTGGTTTCAAGTGCATATTTGGTAGTGATGATGTTGAAGTCATAAGTGTTGATGGATCAAATTTGATATTCAAAGGATTTAGACATGGTAGTTTATACTTGGTTGACTTCAATGATAGTGAGACCCAATTGACATCATGCTTGCTTAGCAAATCTAGTATGGGTTGGTTATGGCATAGAAGGCTTGGTCATGTTGAAATGAAACAATTGAACAAACTTTTGAGGCATGACTTAGTTAGAGGCTTGAAAGATGTGACTTTTGAAAAGGATAAACCTTGTAGTGCTTGTCAAGCCGGCAAACAAGTTGGAAATAAACATCCTAGTAAGAGTGAAATGAGCACATCAAAGGCATTCGAGCTATTGCACATGGACTTGTTTGGGCCAACAACATATACTAGCATTGGTGGCAACAAGTACGGTTTTGTGATAGTGGATGACTACACTAGATACACTTGGGTGTTCTTTCTCTTTGACAAGAGTGATGTTTATGATCTATTCAAGTCTTTTGTCAAGAAAGTGCAAAATGAGTTTGAGACTACCATCAAGAAGATTAGAAGTGACAATGGTAGTGAGTTCAAAAACACAAGAATTGAAGATTTATGTGATGATCTTGGTATTGGACATCAATTCTCACCAACATACACTCCTCAATCCAATGGTGTAGTTGAAAGGAAAAATAGAACCTTGATTGATATGGCTAGATCAATGCTTAGTGAATACAATGTGAGTCATGCATTTTGGAGTGAAGCCATCAACACGGCTTGCTATTGTAGCAACCGTCTTTATTGCCATGGAAAGCTTGGGAAGACACCATATGAGCTATTGAATGGAAGAAAGCCCAACATTGCATACTTTAGAGTGTTTGGTTGCAAATGCTATATTCTCAAGAAAGGCACTAGATTGAGCAAGTTTGAAAAGAAATGTGATGAAGGGTTCTTACTTGGTTATTCTACCACAAGCAAAGCATATAGAGTTTGGAATCTCACAAATGGCACCTTGGAAGAAGTTCATGATGTTGAGTTTGATGAAACCCAAGGATCTCAAAATGAAGTTCAAAACCTTGATGATGTGAGAGGAGATCAATTGTCAAATGCAATGAGAAACATGGACATTGGTGATGTTAGGCCAAGGCAAGTTGATGATGATGATATTCATGTGATAAACCAAAGTGTGCAAATTGATACAATTCAAGCAAGCTCTAGTGGTTCTCATGACGAAGTGCAAGATCAAGATCAAGCTAGTGGAAACAATCAACTCCCAATACTCCAACCTACTAGTATTGCAAGAGATCATCCATTGGACCAAATCATTGGTGGAATTCAAAGTGGTGTTCAAACTAGATCAAGATTAGCATCCTTTTGTGAGCACTACTCATTTGTGTCACTTGAAGAACCTAAGAAAATAGAAGATGCCTTGAAGGATTCCGATTGGGTAAATGCCATGCATGAAGAACTAAACAACTTTGCTAGAAATCAAGTTTGGGAACTTGTTGAGAGGCCAAAGAACTACAATGTGATTGGTACTAAGTGGGTCTTTAAGAATAAGCAAGATCAAGATGGCATGGTTGTGAGGAACAAGGCAAGATTAGTAGCACAAGGATACACTCAAGTTGAGGGTCTTGACTTTGGAGAAACATATGCACCGGTTGCAAGATTGGAGGCTATTAGAATCTTATTAGCATATGCTTGTGCACACAACATCAAGCTCTATCAAATGGATGTCAAGAGTGCATTTCTTAATGGTTACATCAATGAAGAAGTTTATGTTGAGCAACCTCCCGGTTTTGAAGATGACAAGAAGCCTAACCATGTTTACAAGCTCAAGAAGGCATTGTATGGTTTGAAGCAAGCACCTAGAGCATGGTATGAGAGATTGAGGGATTTTCTTCTCTCTAAAGGGTTCAAGATGGGAAAGGTTGACACCACACTCTTCACCAAGAAGCTTGGTAATGACTTGTTCGTGTTGCAAATCTATGTGGATGACATTATTTTTGGATCAACCAATCAAGACTTTTGTGAAGAGTTTGGAAATATGATGGCTAATGAGTTTGAGATGTCTATGATTGGAGAGCTTAGTTACTTTCTTGGACTTCAAATCAAGCAAATGAAGAATGGCACTTTTGTAAGTCAAGGCAAGTACATCAAGGACATGATCAAGAAGTTTGGATTGCAAGATGCTAAGCCAATGAGTACACCAATGGGCACAAGTGACCAATTGGGTATTGATGCAAGTGGCAATATGGTAGATCAAAAGCAATATCGGTCTATGATTGGAAGTTTGCTATATGTCACTGCTTCTAGGCCGGATGTGATGTTTAGTGTGTGCAAATGTGCAAGATTTCAAGCTTCACCTAGAGAAAGTCACTTGAAAGCAACCAAGAGGATATTGAGATATCTTAAGGGCACTCGTGATGTTGGATTATGGTTTCCAAAGGGGTCTAATTTTGAGTTGATTGGATATTCGGACTCCGATTATGGTGGATGCAAGATTGATAGAATAAGCACAAGTGGCACTTGTCAATTGCTTGGAAGGTCTCTTGTTTCATGGTCATCAAAGAAACAAAATAGTGTTGCACTATCTACCGCCGAGGCCGAATACATTAGTGCCGGTAGTTGTTGTGCACAATTGCTTTGGATGAAGGCCACTTTGAATGACTTTGGAATCAAATTCAAGAATGTGCCTTTGTTTTGTGACAATGAAAGTGCTATCAAGATGACACAAAATCCGGTTCAACATTCAAGAACCAAGCACATTGATATTAGGCATCATTTCATAAGAGACCATCAACTAAAGGGTGATATTAGCATTGAGAGCATTGGCACCGAAGATCAATTAGCCGACATATTCACAAAGCCACTTGATGAGAAAAGATTTTACAAGTTGAAGAATGAATTGAACATACTTGATTTCTCCAACTTGAAATGAGTGCACCCCCACATTCCTATATGACATGCCTCTCCTCCGACATAGCAAGGTAAAGTTGTTTGGCATATCATCCATACTTTGCTAAGGACATGTTTAGAACATATAGACATATTTGCATGACAAATAGGCTCATTCATGAAAATCAAATGAGTTTAATGTATATATGGTACCACTATTGCTTCTATGTTTGATTGATCTAGTGGTAGCATATGACATGTTTGTGGGCTTGCAAACCTAGCGTTGAATCTAGAAAATGAGCTCATGATGTGTAATTCAACATGGTCAAGATAACCCTTATACTTTATGAGGTGTGAAGAAGCTTGTCCTTGGATCAAACCGAATTACATATTCTAGGCAAGTGATCTAGATTGAACCATAATTCGGACTCCCTCATATTGATTGACTTAACTCTCGCTAAAATTGGCACCTTTTTTGGTGATTGTTGACAAAGGGGGAGAGAAAAGTCACAAAGATAGAAAAGTCACAAAGGGGAGAAAGATATAATAAGAGGGGAGAGAAAAGTCACAAAAAGAAAAAGTTACTAAGGGGGAGAGAAAGCATAAGATAAGACTTTGGAAAGGAATCAATTAAATTTTGAGCACACAAGTAGGGGGAGCAAGCTCATGAACTATTTGTTGCATTTGTATGCGCATTAACATGATGAATTGTTGCATTGCAAAGCTTAAATTCATATTCATGGTTGAATGGTGATTGCTAGAAATAGAACTTGAATGATGATTTGTTAAGAGTAGCTTTATAAGTGGTATCTAGACACCTTTGCTTATAATGTTGATCTCACGGGGTACTTTAGTGTTTGTGATCTTTACAAGTAATGTTTTACAAGTGGTGTCTAGCTACATCGATGCTAAGGATGGTATATAAAGGCAACTTCGATTGGTATCACGCTTCAAAGGTCCATTCTATATACCTTAGCATCAATTTGATAGTAGTAACTCTCCCAAAATTCGAATCCATACATATGTGCAAAATTGAACCAAACTCATGAAAGCACATATGTAGGGGGAGCTAATACTATCAAAATTGAAAATTGATTTCATTTCATATCTTTGTGATGGTTGTCATCAATTACCAAAAAGGGGGAGATTGAAAGCCCAAGTTTGGTTTTGGTAATTAATGACACCAAGTTGCTAATGCTATTGTATCAAGTGTGATTAAGCTAGGCATAAGCAACATGTGATGGAGGTGGAAATGGCATGGAGAGATGGCCACAAGACCACATGATTTGGTGCATGAAATGATGAGCAAGATCATGGTGGAGATGCACATGAAATAATGGACATGATGATCAAGTGAAGGAGAAGGATCTAAGAGCGCAAGGCAAAGGTATAACCATAGGGTTTTCCTTTTGCCGGTCTAAGATGAGTAGAGAAGTGATTGACCGGGTTTAGGATACATAGCCGACTATCAAGAGGGGCAATCACGGTTAGCTCGGGAATCAAGTGCCACTAGATCATTGTCTTGAGCATATGCATTTAGGATCTAGTAAAGAGCTAACATAACGCCTTGGAAAAATGTTTGTGAAATGCTAACACACATGCACATGGTGGTGTACACTCGGTGGTGTTAGCACATTTGCGAAGGCGGTGGAGTTGGAGCGGTAGAGAGGGGTTTGGGTTCCTCTCTCCCTCCCGCCGAGCTTGCGAGGCGGGATTCGGCGCTTTTTGGAGAAGTGAAACGCCTATTTTCTATTGCGCCGAAAGTTGGAAAAGAAACGGAGGCGAACGGAGGTCACTGCGTGCACCGGACGCAGCACCGGACGCTGCACCGGACGCGGGGCGCGTCCGGTCAGTTCATCGCGGCGCGGGTGCTGCTGGGGTTCGTGCACCGGACGCGGGGCGCGTCCGGTCACGTACCACCGGACGCGTCCGGTGGCGTCGGGAGCTTACTGGACTCCCACCGGACGCGGGCACTGTGGCGTCCGGTGGGTCCTTCGGCGCGTCCGGTGGTTGTTTCGCGGTGCGTGGCTCGGTGCTGACCGGCGCGTCCGGTGGGTCACGGGACCGGCGCGTCCGGTCGTCACCAGCGCGTCCGGTGGCTCGGTCAAGCGCGTCCGGTGGTTGCAACGGCTAGTTCTGACCCGCGCGTTTTTGTTTGTCGCGTAGTGACCGGACGCGTCCGGTCACCCTGACCGGCGCGTCCGGTGAGTACGATTTGAACTGGTTCGCGCGGTAACGGCTAGCTGCGTACCCCTTCGTTATAAATAGATGGTGGACGGGTTTTGAGGGTAACTCTTGCACATTTTGAGATATAGAGACATCCTTTGAGCTAGAGAACAACCCCTCCACTCATCTCTTCGATTGATTGCACATCTTGAGGGAGATTGAGTGAGATTCAAGTGCATTGCTTGAGAGTTGCATTCTAGAGGCACTTGATCTTCGAGTTGCTGCGGATTTCTCGTTACTCTTCCGTGTTTCCCGACACGGTAGACGGCTTGGAGCAGCGGAGGTGATTGAGCTCGCAATTGGAGATTGTTGGAGCCTTCACCAAGTGTTGTAAGGGGTTCTTGATCCTTCCCCGCGGGAGTTCGCGAATTGGATACTCTAGTGGAGCTCGTGGCTTGGAGGATCCCCATCTTGTGTGCGGTTGTGCGGCGCCCGCCGAGGGCTCAACTCTTGACAGTTGATTAGCTCGCGAACCGACAAGTGGGTGCATCGCCACAACGAGGAGTAGCTTGCCGGGAAGCAAGTGAACCTCGGTAAAAAATCTTGTGTCATCTCTCTACCGAGGTTTTCTCTTGTGGTTGATTATTGTGTTTGATTCTACGAGTGCATTGCGTCTCATCTCTACACGGTGGTATAATCACTCGAAGCTCTTCTCTAGTATTACTTCTTGTATCTAGCTTGTTGTTGTTGTTGTGTTTAGTGGATAGCCTTGTACTAGACTTGTGTAGGTGGCTTGCTTAATTAGTTAGAGCTAGTGCATTTTGCTCCGCCACATTTTGTACTAACTTGTGGTTTAGTATTTCTCGTAGAAGTTTTAATTAGGCTATTCACCCCCCCCTCTAGCCTTTTTGGACCTTACAACTGTACTTGAACTCTGTGTGAGTGTGTGTGGATTTGAACAAATGGCTTCCGCTACTTTCTATTTGAACTCGGTTTGTAATAACTATGTTTAAACTTCGATGTATCTGTGATGCAAACTTTTATGTAATATGTGATGGTGACCGCTAAACTTATTACGATCTTGGCTGGTATGTGAGTTGGTTTGAAATCCTTCGTGATTTCACGGACTACCGGGTTATACGGGCTTAAGTTTGCTAAATCGTCTGCTCTGGCGGGTGATTTTCTTACTTAATTTCGTATAATTGGTCGGTTCTGTTACAAGTATTTTGACTAGTTGCTTAATCTCGTGTAGCTCGATTAGTTGAGTAGCATAATTCGAGTTGCTTGAGTGCTTTAGTTGATAACTAGATAAACTCCTTGTTACTATAACAGTGTAGGTAAGGCTTGCTTTGAAGTGCTAGTCTAGGATTGTTGTTTCTACTAGGGATCAGCTTTGTCTCTAACACTTGTGCCTAGTGTTTGTGTCTTTGAGGGAATTTTAATTAGGATATTCATGCCCTATTCTAGCCATCTATAGATCCTTTAATTTCACAGATGGTGTTGGTGCACAATTTCCTTCATTGGATCACAGGATGAACACCAGAGTCACACAAAATAAAGTCTACTAGCCCATAGTGCCACTAGACGATGTAGTGGCCTTGATCAAGCACCTAGTGTTAAACTTCAAATTTTTAATCCAATTGAACTCTAAATTCATCAAATCCACTTATTTAAGGGCCTAATCACATTATCATCCTTTTAAGGCCACTCTTGAGCTACTTAGTCCAAGCTTTCACAAGTGTAAATCACTCTAACACTTCTGTCTATGCCCTAGGTCATGCAACTCATCTTTACCCCTCTTTATAATATGACCAAAGGAAAACAAATACTTTTTATATTTCTAAATGTACACCAACACCAAGTGTGTGGTACTTAGAGCTATATAATCTGTAATCTTTGTGAATATCATTTGCGGCAAATACATGAATTCCATAACTAAGGCCAAGTATACCATTGTGGCTAGTATTGTGACTAACAAATAGTAATGCCCATGAAAAACACATGTTAGTCACAATAACTTATGTCCATGAATCACAAAACTGAATTAGGGGCATAAATGCATTCACTCCTCATCACCAAGTTCGTCTTCTTCCACGACAAGCTCGCACCCCAAGGTGCACAAGCAGGATAAGCAGGGATGGTTGTGTCCACGTGCCCTTTCCTTGCTTGCCATGTTTGGATACATAATTAGGTCTTCCTTGCTACCAACAGGCTAAGCCAACACCAAGGAGGGCTCAGATGTCGATGTTGTTTCTAGGATCCAAGCTCCTTGAGACCAAGATCTCGAGCACTTCAACATTGAGAGTTTGCCATCCATGGCACCAGAGAGAGAGAGAGGAGATGAGGTAGCAAAATAACCCTTTATGCCAACATGTCTTAGTTGTTTTGGTGATTGAAATTTGAAATGACATGCATGATCGATATGACTAACATTTATGCTAGTATGTGTTAGACAAGTTTACATAGGTCCTATATATGCTTAGGAGCAATATGGAAAAACCAACAATCAAGATCCTAGAAGAAATGATAGAGAAACATACGTCAAATCAGTTGATCAACATGCGCAGATCATACAATGAGGGCCATAGGAGAAGCAACTCAAGACACAGTGATCACTGGGCGATCCACTAAAGGGAAGGAGAAGGCCACCGGATCATACAGTGATGATTAGAGAGGTGGCAGTATAGTAGTGTTGGACGATCCGGTGAAGGATCAACATGATCACGAGGATCATCCTGTGCAGAACATAGGCATGCATAGGTGGTTGTATGGAATCACCGAACAATACCGTGAAGAGAGAGGACCAAAGCTGGATCAACCAATGATGTGGGACCTAGTGGTAGTGACTCAAGTGACAATGGCAACAACAATTAGATTCCTCGCGCGGGTGAATCGATGAAGAATATTAGTGCGCACCAAATCATCTAGTGTTGTTTGCATCTATAAACCATAGGCATAATGGCTAGTTAAGCCCAGGGCTATAAATATGCCCTTAGCCAGCTATTTGAAGGTGATTTTGGAGTACCTAGAAGCTATAAATAGTAAATTAGTAAGTGCAAGTGGAATATACTCCATCCACCATATAAGATCTTAGTGATAATATTCAAGGTTTAGTATTGTGCTTAGTGGCATCATTATTTATTGATTATGCCTAAGCTTGAGAGAAAGAGAAAGTGGGCTTAGTGCCTCTCCGGCAACGGTGTGGAGCTACACAAATTGGTGTGCGAGGGATGAGGAGACCTTTTCCTTGGTAGAGACACTTCAGTAGTTGGGCAAGCATTGTATGTTACATAGATATTTTTCTCAAAATTAAATTTTTAATAACTTTTGTTTCCTTCTGTTATAAGTTGCAACGCTTGGACACATTTACTACTACGAAACAAATCTTTCCCGGTTGTTAAAAGAAAATGGCGATGGTAAATTGTCAACAAAGCGTCGGGCCGTCGAGGGGACAGACTGGCTATGAGCGCTAGACTACTACTAGGCTGCTCTCGTAGACTTCTGGCCTTATCTGCTTGTGGGCTGTTGCTTATTGACATCATGGGCCACGTGAAATTATGAACGACAGAATGGGCTTATGGCCTATGAGCTGGGCACGTGGCCGCTGGGCTACTGAAGTCAGGTTAATTTTGGACTGGGGTCAGAACAGGTAATTATTGAAGGGTAAAAGGGTAAAAGCTCCGCCCCTGTTACGTCATACTATGGCGTGTTTAGTCCTCCCAAAAAAAATTCACCCTATCATATCGGATATTTAGACACATGCATAGAGTATTAAATGTAGACGAAAAAATAACTAATTATACAGATTGCGATAAATTTGCGAGACGAATTTTTTAAGCCTAATTAATCCATGATTTGACAATGTTGTGCTACGGTAGACATGTGCTAATAACGGATTAATTAGACTTCATAAATTCGTCTCGCGGTTTCCAGACGAGTTATGTAATTAGTTTTTTTTATCAGTATCTGAACACTCCTTTCGACATCCTATATGACACCCCAAAATTTTTCGCCCAGGAACTTGACACCCCCTGTATCTCTGACCGGAAATGCTTTCAAACTATGGAACAGGTGTAGCACAGTACGTGCAAGTGGCACGATTTTTTTCCTTTTTTTTTCTTCGGCAATGCTCCTATATCAAGCATGCATTACATGTACGATGACCAACCTAGCAAAAATAACTAGAGCACTATCGTAGCATACGCAGAAGCGTTGCCGGGAACCCAAATTCTCAAATGGCATTAAAAGCGAAAAGGGATTGATACAAGAATAAGGAGGTAGTAATACACGAATGAGGAAGTAACGATACACCTTTTCCATTGACAGTTACATGAGGAAATCATATAGAACAGAATCAATTAAATGACAACTATGAGAAATAAATATATGCTACAAATCGATATACATATAGGAGCTGCTCGTATATATATACCCCTAGATGAACGAATTGGTCTGTGGAAACAATTCTTGTACTATACTTCTGTTTCTGTCATTGTACACGGCAACCTTGTTCGGCATCACTCAGCAACCTGATGCTACTAGAAATTCTCTGCATGGGCAACAACAATGCAAAATCAAAACCTGGTCTCTGCCGTGAAAACAGAAGACAGCCTAAGAGCTTACCTCCCTAGTGTCGCGAAGGCGTAACATATCTAATCTATCCGAGGGCCTCAAACTTATCAAGTTGACTAGCTGCAGGGAAAATAATAATAATAATAAAATAAAATATTGCATCAGCAAATATGCCGTCATTAAAAATTCAGCAAAAAAACAAACACACTGCGTACCCAGAAACTAAAATTTTCAGGATCCTGTGGCCCAGGCATGCTCTCAAGATCCAAATGTCTTGTTCGCCTTGCTGCATTCAATTCAATGAATGTTAAAACAAAATGTTATGTAGAAGCAAATAATAATCCAAAGATATTAGCATCCCAGACAATCATTATCATGATCCAATGCACACCAAATAACCTTAAGGACTTCATTTGTGTCCAAACTTTGGCAGCTCTAGGCTTCAAATAAAATCAAATGGTACTATGTTCTTGTGTAATTTGAGTTTTGTTTACTCTGTTAGTTCAAATCAATTTATGGAGCCAATGATTCATGCACCATATTGAAAATTTGCATACAAGATCTTACTTTTCTCTAAAAACAGTTCTAAAACAATATGTTTCACTGTAAAAGTAACTACTTCACTACGTAAAGTACTTGAAAACCTGAAAATAAGCATACCAGTCCGTATGGTTTCTCTAGCACGTCTAATATATGCCCTGGCCATCTCTGAAGCTCCATTGGCTATTTCCATTAGCTGTGAAGAATTAAATAGACTTATAAAGTCAATAAATAAAAGTGACAGAGACAGCATTACTATTTTGATTTTGATGAGATGTAACACGTTTCTTTTAATTTTCACTTGGCCAATATTAGTAATCCAAAGCATGGATGAAAGCATAGGCTAGGAGAGAACACCCAAATAGTCGAGGATTACTATTCGCCACAGATGGAAGGAAAAAAAAGGGATAGCCAACCATGAAATGCAGGGTCTTGTTTTTACTACGAGAAAAGAATAGGAGAGTCAAATTTATGGAACTTGTGTTAGCTGCAATAGTTATGAGAAAAGAAAAGAATGAGCTTGAATACAAAACACATCAGCTCATAAAAGAAAAGCCAGCAGAAGTGCTCATCGGACAAGCCTTGCAGCCTTGTCTCCGGACAGCCATGGCAGCGGAGAGAGTGTGGGGTGTCGGGGGGGGGGGGGGGGGGGGGGGCACCAAGTGACAAAGGAGATAAATCTATTCACGAATGTTACATGGTCAGCTGCATCAAACTTTAATAAATTAACTAGTCAACTCAAATCTCCTAGCATAGCACACTGATCATACCTAGCGACTTGATCCAAAAGCAAAAAGCAAACAGCAAGCACTAATCTGATTGACCTACTCAGCTTCGGCCATGCTGAACTGTTTATGGGGCTATGGGCTATGGCACCCATCATATGTGCAGGCCCACATAATATTCACCATGCCATCTCTTTAACATCTAAGGTTGATTCTACAGAATTTTCACCGATTAAAAGCTGTCTTGTTCTAAGTCCAATAAGATCATAACAAATACCAGATATGTTCCAATTGTCCATCTCGCCCAGTTTCAAAAGTTACACTCTAACATGTTATAGGTTTTCAATTTGGCAGTAGTCTAACAGAAACTCAATGCGGTTTTGAGAGTATGTAGCTGATGTGAGATGTACTCACTCCATTCCAAATTATAAGACGTTTTGGCTTTTCTAGATACATTTATTTTACTATGCATCTAGACATAGTGTATATATAGGTACATAGTAAAAGCTATGTATCTAGAAAAGCCAAAACGTCTTATAATTTGAAATGGAGGGAACACTTTTTAGAAAAAAAAAGGATATACTGATAAAAAATATTGGTTGCATTTGGACATAATTATTGTCAGAGTTAAAGAAAAGCATGAGAAAGGCATGGAGATTTTACTTCTCTTCTCTCTTGCGATCCTTCTGGCAGACGTATATCTTGCAACCATTCAACTTCAGCAACTCTATATCTACATATTTTTCAAAAAAAAAAAAGTAAGAATTACACGGAAATGATCTGGCATTCTCTCCCAGATAGATTTGTAGTAAGCATGTAAGACTCACCCATCTTGATCCCATGATCGTAAGATACGAAACCGACGTGTGCCTTCCACCTATGATGGAAATTATTATTTTTTGTCCTCTGAAAATGACTTCAGAATTTCACAATTTAATTCATTACATTGGTTCAACATAAAAAGGCATCAAATGTCCACATTATTTGACATTAAACAATGGTGTCTGTAGGGAAAAAAGAAGGTAGACGAAACTATGAAACGAGTGATACTTTGCAAGGTCCTCTACTCCTCTTGCTGCAGCTGACCAAAACGATACTTTTTTTATGCTCTTTTCTAGTCTCTACAAGAAATTTCTTTCAATGTAACAAGAATTAAGGATTCCATTTGCAAAACAAAGAAAAATATTCCAAGAACATTTGCAAATAGATCTTACATCTTTTAGGTTCTAAAACAACGTTGAGTCTAAGAATATATATGACAATTAGTTTTCACCAGACAATACTAAGAGAATATTTTATTTCTGCAGCAACACAGTCAAGGATCTGTAGGCTCACAGGGACGCACACCACGCAGTTGCACATACAGAAAGCAGTTTGCAGAATATAATTACACTGTTATTTAATTATGAAATCCAGTACTAATACAAAAATTACCTCTAAATAAAAGCGCCCATCTGGAAGTGGTTCACACCTAGAAATTTATGAATATTAAACATTAAACAAAAAAAATATTGTCAGGAAGTTGCAAATAATGAAAAGCAAAACTCACTCCAAAATTTCCACCTCACAGCCACAATCTGCTACAGTACCCGTTGCTGAATCAATAGCAACCTACAGTGTTCAAACCAAAAATAAATGAAAGAACTATTTCAAAACAAACAAAGTGATGCTTTGACATTAGTTCCTAACCATTCCCATCCGATGGTTCCCTTCCATTATTCTCCGTACCTAATTTCAAATGGAAAGCATTAAAAGATAATGAAGAAATAAATAGAGCAAAATACCACTCAGTTACATGTCTTATTTTCTCTAAAAAAATTACGCTTGCATTTTTCCTAGGCAGGATGATCAATTAATGTCTTCAAAATTATAGCCTATGCAGCTTTCCATGTATTGAAGAAAAACATCTATGCACATATAATTTTTCTTCAAAGCACACTAACTTTGCTTTCTTGAATGATGCATTAATTATTGAAATTTAACATATAATAAAAATGGAAATAACGCTTGAACATGTTTACATTTCGATAATTAATGCATCATTCGAGAAAGGAACTTAGTTCAGCAAGATTTACAAATATTAAATAATAAAATCTTGCAAGGTTATAGCTGCAAGCTGGGTATGCATGTACAGTTAGGTTTGCGATCTTGATCAGTAGAGAAGTACATTATCAACAAATGTGTCTGACAAAAGTGTATCTAATTTTGTGATAACTTTACCATCAGTCTGTAGCGAGGTTCAAATATGTTCAGTGCCATCTTTTGGGATGGAAGTACAACATCCATAACAAAGAGAGGCATCAAATCAACACCGGCATATGTCATAATCTCATGTTCTGACCTCCTCTCAGCATATTCTTCTGGGAAATTTCTCTGAATTATGTTGCTCAATGTTACACTGAAGCATTTAACCATAACTGCCATCAGAAATGTCAGGGAAAAATATGGACATCTTAACAAAATGATACTTTGAAGTTTGAAGTAAAGAAGATTAACTTCTCAACATCTTAGATTACCTTAAAGGGTATGTCCTTGGACCAATAAATAGCACTGTCCGACACATGGGGCACTTATTTCCTATTGGACATAGCACATAGCAGTAAGTTCATAATTAAACAGAAACAGATATTTGGGCATGTGAAAATTGTGTAAGCTCACCATGATCCATTGACTGATGTAGACATGAGCGACAAAATGAATGCCCACATGGTGTAGTGACAGGTTCATACAATAGCTTAAAGCATAATGTGCACTCAAAATCATCAGTCCTATCTAACCTTGCACGCCTTGCCCCAGCTGCAATATTTGTATTCCTATCCAGATCATTCAGACAGGTTTGCAAGACATGACTGTATATATATAGAAAATAAGTGTTATAAAATGCACCAGAGGATCATTAATAATAGATATCTGCAAGCAATGAAGTCAATTATGAATATCGTTAAGCCAACATTCCCAACAATCATACCTGAGGGGATCGACTTGAAGACCAGCAAGAAGGGCCTCACGTGCCTCATGGTAATGCTCCATCTTCATATCAATGAGTTATTCCAATTAGATAAACAAACATTCAAGGAAATACGAATCCACTATAACATGGACACAATATACATAATAGTATATATGTTCCAATAGATTATAATAAAAAGAGAAGCTTGTGAATGGTTCTCTTGATGGTGGAACAACAGAGCATAACAAAAAAAAAGCAAAATTATATATACATGGACATTTTGCTCTTTTTTTTAAGAAACAGGAGGCCTTGCCCCCCTATTGGTGAATTTTGCAATGAAATTTGGTATATGTCATGCATTACTACATCCATGAATCTTTTGAATGTTTTCTTTTGATTAGCGAACTTGTATTTCTTTTGGATGATCACCCAGAGTGGTCTCAAACTTAACAATTTGCCACATGTAATTCCAAATTTTGCATATTGACATTTACCGCCTGAGATTTCTGGATAAAGTGAACATTCAAGTCATGAGAAATAGAAGTGGTAAAATATATGACATAAAGTACATCCAGGAATTTGCAAAAGTACAGGTGTTACTTGTCCAATATTAAAATTTTAAACTTGAGAAGACCAAATGACCACAGTCCACAGACAATAAAAGGGTCTTCCAAAAATTAATCTGAGTGGGCTAAACTGAGTACCCTTATTCAGGGAAAAAATACTTAAAAAGTACTATTCACACTAACAAAAGAAGATTGGATTCAAGATCTTCTGATCTGCTTAAGTTACAAACTGTTACCAGAATTAGCGCATATGCCTTGAGAAGATATGGTCTAGGAGAATTACTGTTGATAGGTAATATCTTCTCCGCATCCTTCAGAGCTAACTGTAATAATGAATCAAATATAAACAAAGTTTTTTTTTTCTTATAAGGAAAGAAAGCCTAATGCGCTGCGAGTTCACATAATTAACATTGGAATCCAACAATAGTGTGAAGTACTATACCTCCGCATGGGTTGTAGGATCAAGGCCATTCAAGGGCTGATATTCAGAGTCAGCTGCTGATCTCTCCCTCAACAGTTGACTTAACCTGTCATAGTGGTAACACACCATGGTGTGAATCCAAAGCAAACATATCTATATAGAACGAAAGAGATCTGGACAGCTAAATTATGCAAAAACATTGCCAGGAAACTCACCGGCAGAAAGCCAAACTTCGATTGCCAACGATAATTGGATCTGGTCTCAAATTTTGAGCTTTAGTGTAACAGGATATTGCCTGAAACAGGATCATGACAAGTAGCATTTGCACTAAGGTCAACAAAATATATTTGTACATGCGCAGACCACCTAAAAGCAGATAATTAAAAAAACAACCCAAAATCATAAAAGTACTGTCAATATATATATGTAATTAATAGGATCACTAGAGATGCTGCATTGCTGCCTGCATAAGTAGGCCCAAACAGGAGCATTCCACCACTGCCGGAGGCCCATCTTGTTAATTAGTTTGGGCTTTCCTTTAGGTGAGATTCAGGAATCCATGGGACCATAAAACCTTGTGTGATACCCACAAAGATACCTACGGCTTCCTTCTACTAGGACAATAAATAGTTTGGGCAGTTTTTTTCAAGGAAGGGGCGGGGGGGGGGGGGGGGGGGGGGGGGGGGGGGGGTGGAGGGGGTGGGAGGGGGCTACTCAGAACGGCACATTAGCTGTATGTGAAAGCTCCTCGATATTCCAAATTATCTGCATATGCTTAACTCTGTCTGTCAAGCATATTTTACTATTGTAAGAGGCAGAAGCAGGGAAAGCAATGACTCTAGTTGATAACTTGTATAGTTTTCTCCCTTCTGAAAACTGTAACTGCAATTGCTGGTACCAGGCGTTCACTGCATATCCAGGAGGACCTCTTCAGGAAATTAACTTGCATTGACAAAGAATGAATTGAACACCACTGTGGCACTTCAGCTTGGTTCGTTTACATTACATTGGACTTCATCCCATCTCAAGGAGTCAAAAAGCAAAAGACAGTCGTTGCATCCTCATTCCTCCCCGAAGCCGAATCTCAGGTTACCCAGGGTACACTAGACTCACAGACTCCCCGTCCAACTCCAAAGCCAATTCTCATTTTCTCCCAACACTGGAAGCATAACCAATTAAACTAGCAGACGCTCATGAGGTATATGCGAACTCCCAGTCCGGATACACCGAGACACTGGCAACTCGACTGCATGCACAATTGTACACACAAAAAGAGTCGGGTAAATGAGCGAGAACTCAGCGATCACCTCGTCGAAGCGGCGGTCGCGGAAGGCTAGTGTGCCGCGCTGCGCGAGGCCGAACACCTCGCGGTACTTGTCCGGGGCCATCCCCATCTCCTCCTCCTTCTCCACCTGCGCAGCAACCACCACTCATAGCAGGTCAGCAGAAGCAGTATCAGCGAATTCGGTCGAAGCCAATACCTCTCCGGGTTCATCAGCAAATAAAGGGACAAATCGGGCTGGACCGGCACGAGCGACGCACCCACGGGAAGTCCTCGGCGACGAGCGCGGCGGAGAAGACGCCGCCCGGCGACGTCATTGGGGGGAGGCGAGGGAGTAGGGTTGGGATTGGGATTGGGATGGCTCAATTGGGTGCTGGGGCAGAGCAGTGTAGAGGGATTGGGGGCTTTGGAGGGAGGGAGCTGGAGCTGGTGGTCGGGGAGCACGCGGCGTTCGTGCACCGGTGCCCAGTAGTTTTTGCGCGGCTGCGGCCGCGCAGACGTGTCCCCCCGCGGATTCGGGTCGCCTCGCCTACCCGAGACGCCGACGACGACTAGTATAGTGGGGACGAGGCCAGGTGATTTCACCAAACTTCGATGCAGCCCCTCTTTTCCTATGAACGACTGAACTGAATGTTCCAAAAAAATAATAAAAAAAAGCTCATATCTTGTACCACCGCACCTCACTCTTTTCATCAACGTCTCATTTTCTACGCTCACACGTCTCTAATCTAAATTTAATACGCGACCACATTCTTAATCTAAAGCTAGCTCAATCCAAATCTAATACGAAGCCACATTTCAACAACACGTTTAGCCGTGGTACAATTCTAATTCTAAGATTAATTAGAACATATGACATAATCATTGTATAAAGTCCAGTCATGAGTTGTTTAGGTACGTAACTATGTAATAAGTTATATATTCTGTCATATTGCACGAGCATATTTTACTAGTATATAGTTAAACTCATAGTACAAAGGTCGGTGAGTAATTCTAACTACAGCATTGTATCATTGTTGCTATTGCAATTGGCAAATAACACTAGCATAAAGTGATAAGCATCAAGAAAGCTACAAACACAATATGCAGTTTGCAATCTTAAATCAGGTTCTAGGTTATAGATAGTTGGACAATGTTTATATAATAGTTGTCGATGATTAGAATTGCAACAAAAGTGATCTTACCCAATTATATATCTAGCCCATGTTGTTACAAGTACATAAAAATATGTGTGGATAAAGATAACGCTAATGCTCAGACTCGGTCGTCCGTATGTCCGGACACCAAAAAAAATCTCACTTCGCACTCCGGTGCTCGTTGGTCGTGGCTTCACCGTGTCGTGCGGCCATCCACCCGCCATGCCCTAATTTCGCTCTCTCGATTCTCGTCCTCCCCATCTCTCGGTCTTTCTCTCGCGTCCGCTGGCAGAAGAGACCCACGCGCCACGACCTCTGCCTCCTTCCTCTATGCAAGCCGACCACGCCGCCTCCTATCTCAGTTCGCACAGCACCTCCCTGGCCTCTTCCCCAAACCTAGCACTGCCGGGATGCCTCGTCGCCGCTACCCCTGCTGATGGCCGTTGGGCGCACGTGTCGGGGCGCCTTAGGGTCGTCCCCGACCGAGCAAGGCCACCCACGAGCGCGACCAGCGCTGGTGGTGCTCGCGCGTTGTCGGCTCCCACCCCGACGACCGAAAATGGACCGGTCCCAGCCTCCCTTCCGCAGACGATATCATGTTTCAAGTGTATGTTGCAAGAGTATGTTTCATGTTGCAAACATATGTTTCAAGTGTTTCAGTTGTTTTAGACGTATGTTTCAAGTATTTTATTTGGTGGAGAAGTAGATCTGGATGTAAAATAACATGCATGTTGCAAGCATATGTTTTAAATGTTTCAGTTATTTCAGATGTATGTTTCAAGTGTTTCATCTGGATATTGCATAACATGCATGTTTCAAGCGTATGTTTTCAAGTGTTTCAGGTGTTTCATAGGTATGTTGCAAGTGTTCCATCTGAATGTTGCAAAAGTAGATTTAGATGCTGTATATGTTGATATAGCTATACGTATGTTTCAAGAGTATGTTTAAAATGTGCTTTTGCACATCATTTTTTTTTTTCTAAAACTACCTTTTGTATTATAGTTTCTCAAAAGCACAAGAGTGCCACGTGCCCACGTACACGTGCTTAGGCTGTCTGCACTGGGATCCGGTACCCCATCCGGTATACCGGATAGCGGAAGAAAAACGTCGCACCGACCTCCTGTAAAAGCTGCGCTAAAAAAAGAGGAGGCCTCCGGTCCGCTATTTCTAACGTGTGTAGCGAGCTCCGGTAAAGGACAGTGTGGGCCCACGAGAGAGAGGACAGAACATGCGCGGGAGAGACAGAGGAGAGAGGGGAGAGCTGCAGCGGTGGGCTCCACTTTTTCTACTAACTAAAAATTGTTATAACTCACAAACCAAAAAAAACTAAATTAAATTTCGATTGCACCATTAAATCCGTTTCAATAAATCCTTCAAAATAAGATTTCACATAGATATATTTAGATAAAACTTATTTACAAACATATGGACCCCACTGTTGGTAGTTGATATAGAGTATGAGATATAGAGGAGGGATGAGTGCGGGAGAAACTGGTATAGAGGAGAGAATCTCGATGATCAGTACGGAATATTTCTTTTAGAGGATGAAGCGTGCGGATAGCCTTAGTCCCCTCTTAAACAGATCTTGCCGTGGATTCACCACTGCAACAGTCACCTCATGGGATCGTACGTCGTCCACCGTTTTTCCCCCCTTCTGGGCGGACGCAGACCCCTCGAGCCTCGAGCATGGGAGCTGCCATTGGCAAGCCGTCCGGTGCGGGCGTGGGGTGGGGGCTGCCGGCTGCGACGGGAAGTTCCGTCCACTCAGCCTCGTGGCGACCGCGGGGCAGCGTCCTGGACGCTCGCAAAAGCCGCTGCACTCCGTGCTCCACAGGTGTCCGGTTTCATCCAAATCTTGCTGCTATCCGCAAATGCGTTCGTTAGCCCGCAGCTGTCTACTTCAAGCATTTCGCCGTGCTGCCCAGCCCAATGCCAACTTCCCGTGGCATTGATCCCATTTTTAGTAGGAGTACTGGTTTGGATTCTTGCGCCTTGCCTGCCAAATGATGTTGTCTTTGTTTATCCATAGGATGAATGGCAGGCCGATCCGTGTCTGCTCCTGACATTTGTTGAAAGCACAGCGCTTCTAAATAGAAAAAAATTGCTGTCAAAATCGCCACTGAGTGCTGGCCACCTCTGCTCAGATCGATCCCTTCTTTCCTGGAAACAGAGTGCGAACTGAAGCCGACAATTGCTTTTGTTCAGAAGTGATGCTTTATCTAATGCTGCCAAAATTGCCTGCCTCGCACACTAAAACACAGAGAAGAAAACTTTCAGAGAGTGAAGTTGTATCTGAAATTCAGCCCAAGGTTTACAGGCTGTGTCTTTGCCATCCAGAGCCACCTTAGTATCAAAGCCCACCAACCTAGATGTTTGGGATCATGTAGCCCAAGTCCTCCAAGATCTTTGGGCATACAAACTTTTGGCCGAGTGATTAAGCAACCAATGTCCATCATTGGCCTCTCTTCTTCCCCTCCAAAGAAAATTCCTTCTGATTTTTGTCTTGCCCATTTAAAATGTCCTACCTCGTATCGTAGTATAAAATTTGACCTGACTAAATATGAAGTCCTTTGTTTTTCTCGGTTTATGTTTTACTTCCATCCACTCATGCCAGCTCCAAAGAAAAATTAACATACAGGCCTCTCAAATTCAGACTTGCTCATCCCACCTAGGAGTGCATTCTAAAGCCACTCTATTTGTTTGCAAAAAGACAAGATCTCGTACAAGTACATGAGCATAATCCATATCATGCAACATAGATTGTGACATCGTGACCCTTGACAATGTCAGTTCATTTGCTAGCCAAAGTTTGGCAAAACTATGAACAGCACCAATTCCCTCCGTCCACAAAAGAATGCAACTACGTATTGCATGCCGCCAAAAGTAATTCGTGTTTGACCAAATTTTTAGCGAATACTATTTACATTTACAGCTACAAAATAATTTATTATGAAAATAAATTTCATTATTAATCTAATGATATTTATTTGATATCTTAAATATTGATACTTTTTTTTATCTATAATTAATCGAACTTAAGATACTGTACCATTACACTGTGCTAGCGATTTATATAGTACATCTCAGTTTGTCATGTCAGTATGTTATACATTATCTATCTACCCGGGACGGAGAGGTGAAGATTCGATCAATCCTTATTAGCTCTCGTCGCCGTCGACGGCCACAAGCGGCAGATCCACCTCGTGTGCCCACTCGACGCAGCGGGTCTCGAAGTGGCGGCTCCTCACTTCATTGGGCAGGTAGCTCACCCAAGCCTTGAGCCCTAAGCGCCAGCGCAGCGTCCTCCCTTCTGCTTCCCTCCCCACCCTCCACGTCATCTCCTCCGGCAGCTCGTCGCCGGCCACCACCAGCCCTCGCATCTTGCTGAACGCCCGCCCAGGCCCGCCATACCGCCTTCTCATGCCGTTCCTCGGGTCTGCTGCTCCGCTGCCGCCGCCGCCGCTGATGCCGGGGCGCCACGCGGACACCTCCGTCCCGGTGACCGGGTCGTACAGAACCCCCTCGAACACGCCGGCGCTGCCCTCTGCCTCCTGCTCCCACCGCCAGCTCCTGTTAAGCATCCGCGCCGACGAGCGCATCTTCGCCTTGATTCTTGGCGCGACGCCGCCGCCGTTGGCTGGTTTGGTGGCGCCGGCGAAGGCGCCCTTGACGGTGCGCGTCATCTCGACGTCAAGTTCAGGGTTCCCCGTCGAACGGCCGAGGCTCGGACCGGTGGCATAGGACGCGCCGAACCGCGGGCCGACCCAGACGCGGATACGGGACGGGAAATGGCTCTCGCCGTCCATGACGTCGTTGTCGACGCCGGCGTCTTCTTCTTCTTCCCCGTCGTTGCCGCCGCCGTCACCGTCGTCCTTACAGAACGCGAGCCGCGCGACGCGTACCCGGACGTTGTCGACGCGCACGGAGACGGTCACGAACCTCCTGTCGCGCACCCGCACTGCGTACTCCAGCTGCGCCACGGCCTCCAACTGCTGGTGCGCCAGGCCGTACCGCAGCGCCGGCTCCTCGGGCACCTCGTGCGGCGACGCCGCGATGGACGCGGACGCGGGGCCCGTGGCCGTGACGCACGGCATGGCGAGCACGGGCGCGTAGCCTTTCAGGACCCAGAGGCCGTGCACCTCGGTGGCGTACGACAGGCATGCCGCGGCGGGGAGCGCGCGACGACGATGCGGTGCCGCCGCCGGCCCGGCAGCAGCAGCCTGTATCTCCCGCAGCAGGCACCACTTGGCGAGCATGTACCCGAGCGAGCGCATGAACCGGTCCTCGACGTCCGGGCCGACGGAGCGCAGGAACACGCCGAGCGCCGGCCGGCACTCGCCGAGGCCGCGCTCGATCTCCGCCCCGAGGTCTCGGAAGAAGAGGTACCCGGCGTCTGCCGGGGCGTCGAGTGCGCACAGCCAGAAGAGCCGCAGCAGAAGAGCGAGCGAGAAGAAGGCCGCGGCGGGCGCAGAGGGATCGGCGCCACCCGCCCCGACGACGGCGGAGACGGCCTCCGAGTCCACCTTGGCCTCGGACGCGTCCCCGCCGGCCGCGCCCAAGCAAGGGGCGTACGGAGATAGCGCGACCACCTCGTTGAGGAGCTGGACCAGAAGCTGCACTCTCAGCGCGACCGGCGAGGACGCCGCGAAGCGTTCGGACGCCCACAGCGCGCGCGCCTCGCCGCCTGCGCCGTTGATGGCGACGGAGAAAGCGACGTGCAGCGCGGGCTCGCCGTCATCGTCATCGGCGTTGCCAGCGGGAGACGCAGAAGCAGCAGCGGCAGTTGTGTCGGCCTGCAGAACGATGGAGGCGCCGTCGGTGGAGGCGGCGAGCGGGAGAGACCATGGCGGCGGCGACGGTGTGTCGGGCCCGCCTTCGTCACGAAGAGGAGGCGGCAGGGAGGCCAGCCACGGCCACGCGTCGTCCATTGGTTGTGGCTAGCGTAGGCACTAGGGAGGACGGATACGGGGGCTGGGTGCACCGTGCGCGTACGTGGCTGTGGACTCTTGTGGTGGCAAGGGCGAGGGGTGTATGGCCCGTGTAGTTTCTGTCGTGGTGGGTGCGGTTTATGGCGCGGAACTGAGGTTTGGATTGTGGTTGTGGAGGAGTGGTGGCCACAGAGTAGCGGACGGCTACGGGCTGGACCTCGTCACTACTCCTGATCAAGCCCCAAGAGTCAAGGGCAGTGCCTAAAGTTGCAGGGACACACAGTGATTTGCTGTGGATCACTAGCTTATGGTCTGCAGAGCAATGAGGCGGACCTAGTTTTGTTATCGCGGAAGAAATGTTCAGCGTAGCTGTTGATATATGGTATATATAGAGACTGACAGAACTGGGCAACTGTTATTTGCTCTGTTAAACAAAGGTCACCTGTCCATTTGGGTGCATAGAATAATAGAACATCTCGAAAACAATGGGCCGATCCAACAGAATTTCCTCTTTTCTCCTGTTTGCTCCTGTCTTTAACACCTAGAAAAATCCACAGCCGCTGCTGACACGGTAAGGGATGCAGACGCTGATTTGCGCCGTTGGAAGCTGGAGCACAGGATACTTTCGCCCAGCCGTGCCCCCCTTTCCTAATGGTTAAAGCAACTCTAGCAAAGGATTTATGTTCTTGCTAGCAGGGGTAGAGCCAAGACTGCACCAAAGGGAGTGCTTTATGTTTATGTTCTTGCTAGACTAGTGCTAAGACATTTGAATTTGGTTTCCCAAATGTTCTTGGCCTTGCTAAAAATACATGTACTACTTAAATTCATTGACTCTGGGGTGATGCAGCGCGGGGGCAGCCCCTGCACTGGCTCCGCCGCCCCTGGTTTACTAGTACTGCCAGGCAGCCGCAGGCTGTTGCCGCTGCACGGAACAGGCCCATAGAAAACATCACACGTCCTCTAAAATCAGGTGATCATATATGTACCTACAGTCATAGCACGATGATTCTGAAAACATAGACCTAAAATTAGCAAATAACTATCCACGTAGGTCCTTAGTCATATGCCCTTGAACCGATGAGACGACGGGATATGGAGAACTTGAACATACTCCATGGCTTTTTGCAAACAAAGTTAATAGCAATCTCGATATGCTTTCGTACAATGATGATGATGAACGCGATTGCCAATCATATAGATGGCGTTGGCATTGTTGTGGTAGACAACCGTCGCTAAAGCAATCGTCACATGAAGTTCTTGTAGCAGCTGCCAAAGCCGGGCTAGAAAGTAGAAACCCATCTGTTCAAATCCAAGCTGCAGAGGCGGGCGGGGACACTATTGGTGGTGGTGTGTAAGCAGTAGCAATAGGAATCAAGAAGAATAGCAAGCAATCGGGAACGGAAGTCGCTCAGAGGAATTCTTAGGATTAGAACAGAAGAGTGTTTGGGAGTTTACAATAATGTTGATAATTGATTATTTCTCTCTCCCTCACTCGGCTACTTATGCCTGGCTAGTAAACCGTCTTCTCCTGCTGTCAGGCTCACTCCCATTCGGGGCCACGAACTTTGGTACTGGGCCGTCGCTCCCTTTCGCCACGCCTAGGCCCATGTATCAGCTCCCTTGCTTGTTCATCGTTGCCTGAGTCTTGTACCGATACTTCAGGGTTGCTGACATCCCCCCTTGATAAGCACTAGCTTGCCCCCAAGCCGGAGCTCGAGGAAAACGCTGATGAAGGCCTTCCATGTCCTCCCAGGTTGCCAAAGTAGTCGGCATGCCAGACCACTTGACGAGTGCTTGCAGCCGCACCTCCGTGCCCACCTTGGCTATCCTTTTCTGTAGCACCTGCTCAGGTACCTGCAGGCCATCAAGTGAGGATGGTAATGGTTGAACGGTATGAGCTACCGGCACAACAAGCTTCAACTGTGAAACATGGAAGATTGGATAAATGGTAGAGTGACTAGGCAACTGGAGCTTGTATGCCACAGATCCATTTTTTTTCAGTGATCAAGTAGGGCCCATAGAGCCAATAAGATAGTTTCTGGTTAGCTCTTGCTGCCAAAGAACTCTGAACATATGGCTATAGTTTGATATAAACCTAGGTTCCCACTATGAAAAGAACGCTCTGTGTGGTTTTTGTCAGCTTGAAGCTTCATACGGTTCTTGGCACGGCCCAAATGGTGCTGAATCAAAGTTTGCATCTCGTCCTTCTGTTGCATCCATTCCTCCAAGGTATCCACGGAACAAGTAGAAGAGGCATCAATGCCTAACTCCCGAGGGTTGTGCCCATAGAGCACTTGAAACGGTGACTGATTTAGCGTTGAATGCCAGGAGGTGTTGTACCAAAACTCAGCAAGATGGAGCCAATCAAACCACTTGTTAGGAACTGCAGTAACAAAGTATCGTAAGTACTGCTCCATACATTGATTGACCCGCTCTGTTTGGCCATCGGACTGCAGGTGATAGGCAGAACAGAGTCGGAGATCAACACCAGCAAGCCTAAACAACTCCTTCCACAGCTTGGTCAAAATTCTATCTCGGTCAGAAACCAAAGCAAATGGAAGACCATGAAGTTTATATATATGCTGCATAAAGATTTTGGCAATTGACAGTGCACTGAATGGATATTTAAGTGCCAAGAAGTGGCTATACTTTGTGAAGAGATTAAGTGCCAAGAAGTGGCTATACTTTGTGAAGAGATCCACGACAACTAGAATGTAGTTGTATCCATGAGAAATGGGCAGGCCTTCAACAAAATCTAGGGACACAGTATGCCAAGCTGAAGGAGTAGCCAGAGGCTGAAGGAGGCCAGGATACCTGACACGCTTGGGCTTCGCCTGTTGGCATGTTGGGCAATTGTGCACGAACTTAGTGACCTGTTTCTTGAGTCCTGGCCAAGCGAATAGTGCTTTAATGCGCTTGATGGTTGCAGGGGCTCCCAAATGTCCTCCAATAGGTGAACTATGCAATTGCTGAATGATCTTGAGTTGTAAAGTGGTGTTTTGACCAACCCAAATCTTGTTCTTATATTTCAGAAGATCATCAGCTAAAGTGAAATGCAGTACAGCATCAGCAGTGACTGCTAATTTAGCCAGCAAAGAAAGCGTCTAGGGATCATCTTTATACCCTTCAACAATATCTGCAGACCACTGAGGGGTCACTACAGAGAGAGCAGCACAGGTTTCCTCTAGATGCACACGCCGAGACAGAGCATCGGTGGCACTGTTATCTATACCCTTTTTGTAGACAATGCGATATTGGAGACCTAGCAGTTTGGAGAAAACCCGCTGTTGCCAAATAGTGTGGAGGCGCTGGTCATTAAGGTGAATCAACACTTTCTGATTCATGTAAATTATGAATTCAGCCAACTGAAGGTAGGATCGCACTGCTCAACTACAATGAGTATTGCGAGATACTCCTTTTCATATGTTGAAAGGCCTTGAGTCTTGACACCGAGGGGTTTACTGACATAGGCTAGAGGGTGTCCATTTTGCAAGATGACAGCACCCACACCAGTTTGTGAAGCATCCATTTCAATAGCAAAAGGCTTGGAGAAATCTAGAATGCCTAACACCGGTGCTGAACACTGGGCTTGCTGCAAAGTGTGAAGTGCTTGCTGATGCTCTGATGTCCATACGAATAGTGAGTTCTTCTTGAGCAAATTGGTCGAAGGTTTGGCAATGATGGCAAAATTCCTGACGAACTTGCGATAGAATCCGACTAACCCTAGAAATCCCCGGAGTTCACGCACATTTGTAGGAGTTGGCCACTGCAACACAGCTGTGATCTTATCTGGATCGGTGTGGACTCCTTGAGCACTTAGCACATGACCCAAATAGTGAATATCCTACTTTGCGAATTGACATTTCTTTAACTTTACTACCCACTGATCTTTGGTGAGTAAAGCAAGCACTTGTTTGATGTGTTCTAAATGTTCAGCATAAGAAGAACTGCAGATCAAGATATCATCAAAGAACACGATCACGCAGCACTAGAGCAAAGGAGACAATGTGCAGTTCATCGCTCCCTGAAAAGCACCTGGTGCTCCTGATAACCCAAATGGTACCACAGTGAACTCATAATGGCCTGCGTGCATTGAGAATGCCGTTTTGAACTCTTCACCGGGTTGTAAGTAGATCTGATGGTATCCTGAATGCAGGTCTAGAATAGAAAACTAAGAGGCTTTACCAAGTTCATCAACTAGCTGATCAAAGATGGGAATCGGATAGACAGATTTAATAGTGAGGGCATTAAGGTACCGGTAGTCAACACAGAATCGCCAGGTACCATCTTTCTTGCATACCAACGTCACAGTAGATGAGAATGGTGAAGTACTGGACTGAATCAATTCTTGAGATGGCATGGCTTGTACCTGTTTCTCAATCTCGTCTTTGAGGATTGGAGGATAACGATAAGCCCGCACATTAAATAGTGTAGCACCACTAATAAGGGGTATTGCACGATCGCAAGCCCGCTTAGGTGGCAATGAAGTTGGAACTATGAACACTGATGGAAATAAATCCAGAATTGCTTGAATATCCGCTGGGACAGACGCTGCTTGAACAAGCTCTGACTATTGTTCCACAGACAATAATTGAAAAACCATGTCATCCTCGGAACTAGCGGACAGACACCGGAGAAGTATGTGTTCACCTTGATAGGGCAGAGACAACATTTTGCTTTCCAATGTATCTGCATTGGACTGTAAAGTTCTAACCAGTCCATTCCCAGAATAAGATTATAATAGTCCAGCTGCAAGATGCGCAAATCATGCTGAAAAGTGTATTCACCCAGTGAACACTCGCAGCCCAGGATAGCATCTGTGCAAGACACAAGCTGACCATTAGCAACTTTGATAGAGGCTGATATAGGCACCCGAGGTAGCTGAGGAAAAGAATCCGCGACAGATTTGGCCAGAAAAGAGACTGAGCTCCCAGAATCCACCAAAACAACAATATGCTGCCCTTTGATACTGCCATTGAAACGCATTGTGCGGTGACTCTGTGAACCCATCTGGGCATCATGAGAAATAGCCAACAGCAGCTGTTCCGGAGAATCCTCTGCAAATTCAGCTGGTTCATCAAGATTAAGAAAATCCCATCTCTTCCAGGGTGTGGAGCTGGATAGTAGCAGCACACTTGTGGCCGTGCACCCATTTCTCAGCACATCTTTCATAGAGACCACGAGCCCGCCAATACAAGCGCAGTGCGAAAAGCTTGTCTTCTGGTGTTGGTGCTGCGCCCTTTCATCACCAGGCTTGTCAGCAGCTGGTAGACGATGCTGTGGTACAACATTCCTAGAATTACCCTTGATTCCAGGCTTGTACCCATCAGTCTTGTGAACCAAATCAACGACCTCTTCTTGCAATAATGCTAGACAATACGCAGTATAGAGGCTTGATGGGCGTTGCAAAGTAATGACAGCACAAATATCATCCTGTAACCCATCCACAAAATGAGTAATGTAGTAATGGTAATCAGGATTGGGCTGGTAGGCTTTGAGCTGGTCAAAAAGGGTGGAGAACCGCTCGCTATAGTTAGTAACGATGGAGGTCTGGCTGATGTGAAACATCTGTCTGACTAGCATATCACGCTGATCGCGCCCTTAATGATCATGGAGAAACTGGCAAAAATCGGGCCAAGGAAGACAATCAGTTTGACTGAGGGAACTAATCCACCGACCTGTGGCACCACGAAAACGCATGCGCGTGACACAAACCCAGATGGGTTTTGGAACATGGTACATATCAAAATAATCTTCTGCCTAAACTATCCAAAGTTTGGGATTGTCGCCCTCAAAGATTGGGAAATCAAACTTAGGTAATCGGCCAGTATTTGGGTGGGTATTATCGGTTTCAGGAGCTAGCAATTGACCATCATGAACAACATTCTGAATTGGGGGAACCATAGGGTTGGGATGGGTGTTCGTACCATTGGCTGGGCAATGGAATTGGGAAGACAAATCCCTAATTCCATTGCCGCTAGGCCAAGCAGCCATGATGCCAGCAGATGGGTGCACAGCAGTGTCGGGTACTGATATTAGGGTATCCAAACGAGTACTGATGGTCATCAACGATCAATTCACTTGGACGACTAAGGGGTATAACCACGGCTTCATCCAACCCCCGGAGGCATGAGCTCCGCCTCGTCTAATCCCGGGGGCACGAGCTCTACCTCGTCTGACCTTGGGGGTGCAAACTCCATCTCACCTGACCTCAGGGGAGCAGGCTCCACCTCGACTGAGAACGTAGGTCCCATAGGGGCCCGCACTGCCTCTAACCACTACAGATGTGAAAGTTTGAGCCTGGGGTCAAACTTCTGACACCAAATGGGAGTAGGCATGCCTCGATGTGACCTGTGGCCATGACAGGCCATGCCTAGGGGTTCATGTCACCTACAGCGTCAGACAGGACAGGACGGAGCACCATGATCGGCTAACGACGCTTGCATGTGGCGCCAGCGGCAAACAGGGCTATGACGTGGAGCCATCCCCATCGACGTCTACATCACGACGTGGAGCCATCCTCATCATCATCTACACCACCAGTGGGACCCACCTATAGAAGAGGAAGAACAACATGGCTTCGAGGCCCTCTTGCTCTTTGCCTCTCTCTCTCTCTCGTGTAACCCCCACCTTCCCCTTGAACTATAAAAGGGGAAGCGGGCCGCCCCACAGGGGGGAACGAACGAAGGAACTAACGAACAAGAACACTTTGAAGTACTTCAACTCCACTTCATCTTCACCAGAGACTTGGGATCTCTTCCCTCTTTCGCCAATTTGTAACCCCTACTACAAACTTCAGAGCCGGTAACACGAGCAACCTCGAACTGGACATAGGGACGTTCTGTCTGAACCAGTATAATTTCTTGTGTCCTCCACGCTCACCATCTAGGCCAAATGCGCAGATAAAAAATTTACTAGTCGACGGTCCAAAACGCCGACAGGCGGTTTGCTCCGACTATGTTGGTGAAGTGGAGATCAGTCCAATCGACGCAGAAGCTTGGTCGAGGACCGATCGATCCATGTACTTGGTAAGCTTACTCATCTTCAACTTGAGGTCATCAACAGCGCCCTCGGACTCCTACTTCCAGCTCTCGAGCAAACCTGCCACATGTTTGACGGTGATGAGATAGAGGTCTTGGAGCTGCTTAGAGTTGGAGATGAGAGCCGACTGGCGAATCTCAGAGTCGGTGATGCGCCGCTCCAGATTAAGGTCGGAATCGGCGAGACGCTTGTTGAAGGATTCATCGATCTCGGTGAAGCGCTTGGTGATGGTATCCTCATCCTCCATGAAGTGCTTCTCTAGGCGGCGGTCACCGTCGGTGAAGCGGGATTCCAGCTTTCGCACGGACTCAACGAAGAGCTCATCGATCCGGCGATCCGACTCGGTGAGGCGCGTGTTGGTCTTCGTCGACTACTCATTGAAGAGACGGTGCATCTCATCTAGGAGCATATTTGATTCGAAAGGCATGGCGCCACGAGCACGAGTGAAATAGGTGAAGTGGGGATGCTTGGGAGGTGGCGTAGGTGGTGGTGGTGGACATCTATCTAGAGTTGGAGCAACCAAAACGGATCAGTCGCGTGCTGGGAATTACAGAAATCCAAATCGACACAATCAATCGATTTCAACAACCCTGGGGCTGTGCGATAGATCCAGAATCGGAGCAGAGCATTGCGGAATAGAGGAAGGGTGGAGAAGGAATCGAGGGTATCTGATACCAGATGTAAGTAGTAGTAGTAGAAATCGAGAAGAATAGCAAGCAATCGGGAATGGAAGTAGCTAGGAGTTCTTAGGATTAGAACACAAGAGTGTTTGGGAGTTTACAATAATGTTAATAATTGATTATTTCTCTCTCCCTCACTTGGCTACTTATGCCTGGCTAGTAAGCCATCTTCTCCTGCTATCAGGCTCAGTCCTATTCGGGCCCACAAACTCTGGTACTAGGCCTCGCTCCCTTTCACCACGCCTAGGCCCATGTACCAGCTCCCTTGCTTGTTCATCGTTGCCTGAGTCTTGGACCGATGCTTTAGAGTTGCTGACATGGTGCATGTTGTCATTGGATATGGACATGGATGACGACGATGCGGCGGCGGTGCAGGATAGCTCAACATCATCAGCATGCCATGCGGAGGTCGTGTGGAGCCACGGCGGCAACGGTGCATCATTATGCACTGTGTCGATAACAACGCTGCCATCCTTGGAGGCAGAGGGCCGTTGTGCTTGAGGAGGTGCGACATCTCGTAGCACACAAGGTCTTCCTCTGTCGTGTCTTCCTCACCTCGTGTTCTTGTGTCATGGAGGAGCGATGGCTGGTTGTTGTGGGTGCTTACTGTTGTCTCGCATGCTTGGGCGGTCAAAAGATATTGGGCCACAATGAAATTGCAGCTCGCCTGCATTGGCCATTAAGAGCATCTCCAGCAGGGCCCTAAACAAGCCCCCAAACTAAAATTTAAGGGTTTACAGTAAAAACACAAGCAGGATCCCTACTCAAGCCCCTAAATTTGGGTGGCCCTCAAATCCACCCCCTCAGCCCTCAATCCTGTGGACATCCACCCTAGCCCCCATTCGACAGTTGGCCATTTCCTTCGACGCACGCTTCTCTTCGTTGACGAGACCCACCCATAGCCAGAGAAGAAGACCCCTCGGCGGACCTCCTCCATGCTCGCGCTCACCACCTTCGATCTCCTCACCGCCACTAGATGATCTGATCTCCTCCTCGCCATGGCTGTCAACAGGAGAAGAAGCCGCCCACAGATCTGGCCAGATCCGATCTCCTCCTCCTCATGTAGGCTACATTAACATCCCACCCCACCTGCATTCATATTGTTGGTCGTCTCACCCCCGACTCTGCATCCATCCCCAAGCGCCACCACCTTGACTCACTATGCACTCTCACCTCTCCCACACACACGATGGTGACTATGGTTCCCTAGAGCTGACCCCTCCATTGTTCCAAGCATCCGCTTCCTATAGATTTTGATGAGATGCTGGCCTTATTATCGCTCCTCGTTTATGCATGTCCTCAGGTCGACAACCTTTGGTAATCCATTTCTATGGAGTTTTCTATGTGAGAGTGAGAAGCCGACGGGTTAAACTGCCGGTCTATATAATAATAAAGGTGTAAGCGGGTATATAAAAAAGAAAACAACAGATACTATACAAACACAACCGACAACACCACCATCGAAAACCAACATATGACAATAGCAATGGCATGGCAAACTACCATAGTCAAAGCTTGTAAGAACCAGAAGTAGATTGGAGGGTTTGAGATAGCATGGAATCAGAGTAGGTAGCAAGAACGGAATTAGGGATCAGGAGCAACGAGAGGGCTAGGACAGCACGCGGCCGAGTTCAGGAGTTCCTTTCGAAATTTGGTTGTTACATCATGATCTGCCTCTCCTCTCCCCTCTGCTATTTCTATTACGTCAGGCGAGCCTCTATGGGCCGGCGAACATCACACGAGCCACTTTGGGTTGGCAGTGTGGGTACTGGGCCTCCGGGTCCTCTTGCTCTTGGGCGTAGACGATTTGGCAGATGAGGACGCGCCTCCGACTTTAGCATCTCCTAGGCCATCACCTGTCAGTAGGTCGCTGACATTCCCCACCCCTTCAGAACCAGCGTGCCCCTATGCCGATGCTCGAGGGAACTGTTGACGCAGTGCGACGAGAGGTTCCAAGGTAGCTAGCTCCAGTGGCATGTGGGACCACTGGATGAGCCCTTGTTCGGTGGGGTGAAGGCCACCAGACCAGCAGCGCTGCAACACTCTGAAAGGAACCTGATAAGCCTGCAAATCATAGATGACAAGGGGTGAAACCTGTTGAGTCCCGGCTGAGCTCTTAAGCTGGGATACATGAAAGACAGGGTTAACGGCAGCTTGCGGTGGAAGGTCTAGTTTGAATGCAACTTGACCAATCTTCTGCAAGATCTTGAATGGCCCGAAGAACTTGAATGACAACTTGTTGTTGGCTTTGCGTGCCAAGGAGGTCTGAACATACGGCTGCAACTTGAGGAATACTAGATCACCTTCTACAAATGAATGCTCAGAGCGACTTTTGTCTACCTGATGTTTCATCCTGCCTGTGCTCGAGCCAAATGTTGCTTGACCAGAGTGTGCATAAGTTGGCGATCTTCGAGCCACTAATGAAGATTAGGAACTGGAGCCACATCTGTGAGATCATAACCCAAATGACATGGAGGAAAGCCATATAAGATCTCAAAAGGCGACCGACCGAGTGCAGAATGGTTAGAAGTATTGAACCAATACTCAGCCACTGAGATCCAATGATGCCAGGAGGTAGGGCAAGTATGAACGAAACAACGGAGGAATGTTTCAATGCACTGGTTCACTCACTCAGTTTGTCCACCAGTCTGCGGATGGTATGAGGAACTAAAACGAAGCTCAGAGCTAGCAGACTTGAAGAGCAACTGCCACAACTTGCTTGTAATGATGCAGTCTCGATCTGATATGATCACCTTGGGCATACCATGAAGACGGTAGATTTGGTCCATGAATACTTTGGCCAAGGAGGCTGCTATAAACGGATGCTTAAGTGGCACGAAATGAGAGAACTTGGAGAATTTATCGACCACCACCCAAATAGCATTAAAAGAACCAGACTGAGGAAGGCCCTCAATAAAATCCAAGGTAATCACCTCAAATGAAGAAGCTAGGACAGGCAGGGGTTCCAGCAAACCTAGGTAGCGTGAGCGGTCTGGCTTGGCCTGGATGTAGGTAGCACAATTTTGAACAAATGCCTAGACATCGGTTCTCAACCTAGGCCAAAAGAACAACTGCTTGATGCGGGTGTAAGTCACTAGGGCTGCATAATGGCCGCCAACTGGACTTGCATGGAGAGCATGGAGAACTTTAGACTGCACGGGCTTGTTGTTGCTGAGCCAGATGCAGCCCTTGTAACGGAACACGCCCTGGACAAAGAGTGTAGGGTGGACGGGCGTCAGGCTCAAGCACCAGCTGGGACTATAAGGCCGTTGTCGTAGGATCGGAGTCATAGCCAACAACCACATCGGAAAGCCAGTCATGCTGTACTGCAGAGACTGCCATGAGCACATTAGGATGGCCATGGCGAGAGAGTGCATCCGCTGCTCCATTCTATGAGCCTTTATGGTAGACAACCTTGTATTGCAACCTGAGTAAACGAGCAAAAACCTTTTGTTGCTAGGCGGTACTCGTTTAAATGTACCAAACTGTGATGGTCGGTATGAATGAAGATATCAGCTTGCAGCAGGTAGTGACACCAATGGTCCACTGCCATCAAGATTGCCAAGTACTCCTTCTCATACACCGATAATCCTTGGTTCTGAGGACTTAAAGCTTTGCTTAGGAACGCGATAGGGTGGCCATTCTGCTATAAAACAGCACCAACTCCAGTGCCTGACGCATCGGTCTCGATATGAAAAGGCTGAGAGAAGTTCGGCAGTGTTAGCACCGGGGCTGAGCACAGGGCATGTTTGAGCAACTCGAAGGCCTGTTGATGATCAGCGGTCCACACAAATACCTGATCTTTCTTGAGCAAGTCAGTCAGTGGCTTGGCGATGATGCCAAAATGTTGCACGAACTTTCTGTAATATCCGGCGAGCCCCAGAAATTCCCACAGAGCCTTGACTGACGAGGGAACCGGCCAATCCATGATAACCTGAATTTTGGCTGGATCCGTAGACAGACCATTGTAGCTAATCACATGTCCCAGGTAATGAATGGACTAGCGAGCAATGTACACTTTGAAAGCTTGAGCTGCCATTGATCCTGCCGCAGCCAATGTAGAACTTGACGGAGGTGCGCGACGTGGGCCTCCAAGGTTGGGCTGTACATGAGAATGTCATCAAAGAAAACGATGACAAACTTCCGTAAGCCTAGAGCTAGAGTGATGTTCATCACTCCTTGAAATGTACCCGGTGCACCGGTGAGACCAAACGCCATGACAGTAAAATCATATTGGCCCAAGTGCGTCTGGAAGGCTGTCTTGTGTTCCTCGCCTGGCTACAGTAGAATTTGGTGAAAGCCAGCACGTAGATCAAGAGTAGAAAACCATTTGGCGTTGGCTAACTCATCCATCAATTGATCAAAAACGGGCACTGGAAATTTGGATTTCCTAGTCAACGCATTAAGGTGGTGAAAGTCGACACAAAATCTGTATGATCCATCTTTCTTCCGCACAAGCAACACCGGGGACGAAAAGGAGCTGGAACTAGGCCAGATCAGACCTTGAGAGAGCATTTCTTGCACTTGACACTCTATCTCATCCTTCAGCTTCGGAGGGTACCGGTAAGGCCTGACGAACAAAAGTTGGGCCCCAGGAATGAGAGGGATCTCATGGTTGCATGCCCGGGAAGGTGGAAGAGACGTTGGTGGCTTGAAAACATCCTCGAACTCCCAGAGTAGGCTCTGAAGCTCTTGTGGAAGAGCAGACACATCAGCAGACGTTTCAGTCAGCGGATTCACGGGCTCAACCTGAAGCAACAATTGATCAGGCAAATCTTCAGTCAATCCCTGTAGTACCTGAATCTTGCCTTCATACGGGATAGCCAACCATTTTTGTAACCAGTGAACCTGCATGGGGCTAAAGGACTCGAGCCAATCTATTCCGATGACAATGTCAAACACCTCTAGAGGCAAGACCTTGAAGTCAGAACTAAATGTACATGGACCAACAGACCAGGTGACCTGACGAAGGAGTTGAGTGCACTAGAGAATACCACCCCCTGCAATTTGAACAGCAGCAGACATAGGAACTGCACACACTGATGGAATTCGTGGAACCAACGCCGAATTAATGAAAGATGATGAGCTGCCAGAGTCCACCAATATTTGCATGGGAATATCGGCAATATAACCCACCAGGTGAACAGTGCGAGCCGCAGGAGAACCAAAAACAGCTGCCTTAGATGTGGCCAGACAGACCTGTTCAGTGACTTTAGTGGTGTCGGACTCTTCTTCAGGCTCCTCTTCGTCAGTATAGAATTCCCAGAAGGCCTCGACTGCATGAAGAACCTCCGGCGCACACTGATGGTCCTTACTCCACTTGGCACTGCATTTGTAACACAAGCCCAAAGCCCGCTGATAGGACTTGATCGCTGCCAGCTTGGAATCAGTGGATGGAGCCTATACTGAAGGAGTCTTCTCATCACGTGGTATAGTCGGAGACGCGGATGGCAACCATGATTGTAGCGACGGCTTTGAAGAAGACCAATCACCATAACGGGGCAAACATGTAGGAGCCACCGGGTTCGCTCCTCCTGTAACATAGCAATAGTGCAAGCAGTATCCAGATCGGGAGGGCGTAACACAAGCACGATGGCCTTGATATCAGCACGAAGACCGTCGCTAAATCTCATACTGAAGTACATAAGGTCTGTACTAGAGGAATAAGCCGCCAGCTGGTCGACTAATTCTGTGAATTGGGTAATGTATTCGGCCACCGTGGATGTCTGTTTAACATGGAATAATTGGCGGATGAGGAGTTCTTTCTAATCGCGGTCGAAATGATCGTGGAGTAGGCGACAGAAATTTGGCCAATCGGTCAAGTCGAGGTTAGACTCAATGGACGGGAACCATCGCGCTGGACCTTTGTCGAGGTGTTGCTTAGCGACACGAATCCACATTGTGCTGGGAACACTGTACATGTCGAAATAATCCTCACACAGTGAGCGCCAGTGGCGCGGATTGTCTCCATCAAAACGAGGAAACGACAGTTTGGGAAGGCGACCTGTGTGCGGTGGAGCGGTGGGTCGAGCGGCAATGAGCTTGTCAGGGTGGTGTTGTGGCGCAGGAGCAACGGGGCGAGGTGGTGGGTTGATGGATGGTGGAGGCTTGGTGGCCGACAAGGGAGGAGGAGGTGCAAGAGGACACGTACCCTTGGCCGGGTGTGTCTCCAGGTCGTGACGACCCTGGATCCAACATCCCGTGTGGTCGAATCGATGCCGTGCCCATCGGGCGGTTTGGCGGTGAGGCCAGCGTTGGATTGCGCGGCCGTTGTTGGTGAGGCCGTGAAGATCCCCGGATGGTGCGACATAGCGTCGAACACCTGGCGGTCGCGCGGGTTGGTGAACTTCTGGACCTCCAATTTGATGTCGTCCACCAGTCCCTCCATGTCCGGGCGCCAAGCGGCGAGCTTGGCCGTCGCCTTCTCAAGCGCGGTGCCATGGGCGTGTTTGCCGACCTTGACCTCCATGGCGCGGATGGCCTCCAGATCCACGATGCGCTGAGCGTAGTCAGCGTCGCGGTCGACGCAGTTCGCTTCCAGGGACGACAGCCGCTGCTCGATGGTGGCGGCGATCGGGTCGACGCGAATCGACTCGAGCCAGACGATGCGCTGCTCCAGCGCTAAGGTGGCCGTCACCATCTCAGTGAAGCGCGAGTCGACGGAAGCCGCGTGGTCAGCGAACTCACGGTCCTGATCGGTGAAGCGGGTGTTGAGCTCGTCAAAGCGCTGATTCATGGTGTCGAGGACGAGCTGTAGGGATGGATCCATGGCGCCTCGAGCTCGCTGAAGCCTGGTAAAGTGGGGATGGTCTAGATCGACGAGTCTCTGATACCAATTGTAAGAACCAGAAGTAGATTGGAGGGTTTGGAATAGCACGGAATCAGAGTAGGTAGCAAGAACGGAATTGGGAATCGGGAGCAACGAGAGGGTGAGGACGGCACGCGGCCGAGTTCAGGAGTTCCTTTCGGAATTTGGTTCTTACATCATGATCTGCCTCTCCTCTCCCCTCTGCTATTTCTCTTACATACATCAGGCGAGCCTCTATGGGCCGGCAAACATCACACGAGCCACTCTGGGCCGGCAGTGCGGGTACTGGGCCTCCGGGTCCTCTTGCTCTTGGGCACGGACGATTTGGCAGAAGAGGACGCGCCTCCGGCTTCAGCATCTCCCAGGCCATCACCTGTCAGCCACTGACAAAGCTGTCCCAGGAGATAGTTGTTTCTGGAGACTCCATATTTTCAATCGTCCGAACAGCATTTGAAATTCATTCTTAGAAACGGATTCCATTTCATTTAAACAAGGAAAATGAAGTAAGTCAAATTGTAGACAATCCATTTCTTACTAAGTTCAAATAGTTTTTTTCCCTAATAGTACAAGGTAGACAGCGTTAACTCACTAAAAGTATCAACAATATACTCCCACATAAATGTACATTTATACAAGACGTGTTTACCGCCACAACTGCCCAGACAAATTTTACCTGCACGACTAACTTAAACTGAACGGATACAATCGTGACTCTTGAAATAAGCACACTGACGGACTGACCTAAGCCACTATGCATAGTTTAACTTTAGCCAGCGAGTGACCGGAATGCGCCGAGTCTTCACCTAATTGTCGTCCTCCACAGCGATCGCCTTCCCGTCTTCTTGAGCCTGTTGTGCCCCTGCCTTTGCAGCATCCTCCGCTTTAACCTTTTCTAACGCCGTCACCAGCCTTGCGAGGCACGACCCGGCGTCGTCGTGGAGAGTCTTGGGTGTAAGAAGCTCACCGACGTCGACAGGCACCATGTTCACCTCCTGGAGCAACGCCCTAACGACGCCGAAGAGCTCGTGGCCTTCGACGTCCTCGTCGAGGTGCATCCTCGCGAGGAACCTGAAGGACTCGAAGTCGCAGTAGGACATCTCGATCTTCTTGTCCATCCGCCCCGTCCGGATCAGCGCCGGGTCGAGCTTCTCCACGTGGTTGGTGGTGAACACGATGAGCCGCTCCTCGCCGCACGCCGACCAGAGCCCGTCGATGAAGTTGAGCAAGCCCGACAGCGTGACCTTGCTCTTGGCGTCCTTCTTGCTCTGGCGGCGCGGGTCGCCGTCTTTCTCCTCCGCCGCCTCGTCCTTGTCGGCCTCCTCCTCCTCCTCCTTCTTGCTCTTGCGCTTGCCGGTCACGTCGAGCGAGCAGTCGATGTCCTCGAACACCATGATGGACTTGCTCTTGGTCTCGATGAGCAGCTTCCGGAGCTCGGTGTTGGTCTTCACGGACGTGAGCTCGAAGTCGTAGACGTCGTAGTCGAGGTAGTTGGCCATGGCCGCGACCATGGTGGACTTGCCGGTGCCCGGCGGGCCGTACAGGAGGTACCCGCGCTTCCACGGCTTCCCGACGCGGTCGTAGTACTCCCTGCCGTTCCTGAACATGTCCAGGTCGTCCATCACCTCCTTCATCTTCGCCGGGTCCATGGCCAGCTTATCGAACGTCTTGGGGTGGTGGAACGGGACGTGGGTCCACACGTCCTCGTACCACCCGTCGTCGTAGCCTTCGTAGTGGATGTTGGTGTAGAGCCTGCGCTGGCGGTTCTGCACCATGATGGCGCGGCCCTGACTGCGCACGTGCGGGATGTAGTCGTTGATCACCAGGTCCCGGTGGGTCTCGTGGAAGTCCAGCCGGAAGTAGCGGCGCTCGGCGCGGGCGGAGCGGGTCCACGGCATGGCGTCGCGCGGCGGCGGCACGGAGTCGGCCGACCACCACACCGTGGCGCCGCGGAAGACGTCGGCCACCTCCTCGCCCTTGGCCATGCTGAGGACGAGCCTGTCCTTGTCGGTGCCGTTGGCGTCGCTCTGGCCGCCGCCGCTCTCGGCCCGGAGGTGGCGCACGTCGCGCGTGCTCGCCGTGGTCAGGTACGACTTCACCTCGTTGAAGGCGTCGCTGCTCTTGATGCGCCCGCCCTCGTACTCCTCGAAGGTGATGGACAGGTACGGGTCCACCATGGCGGCGATCCGCCGCGCGCGACGGTTGAAGTTGCGCGCGAAGAACTGCTGCAGCCGGATGTGCTCCAGGTTCTGCCAGACCATGGTCCAGCACACGGCCAGGACGCTGATCACTACCGACAGCTGACCGAACCATGAGTATGCAGCAAGCGCGTCCATCATCGCGACGATCGATCTCTCGGTGAAACAGTACAATGGAGAGCTAGCTAGCACTTGTTCTCGTACACTTACTACTGCTTCTTCTATGCGGTTGGCACGGTAGTCCTTGACTCCTTATATAGAGGAGGGCAACACGGATGTACACACACCACACGTGGTTTATTAATCTGACGTACTAGCTCTTGACAGATGAAACAATTGTCGCTTGTCGCTTGTCGCTTGGTACCTATATTCACCGCATCTCTAGATATAGTTGACTGGCGACTGTTTGCTTCATAGCCGCCGCTCCACTGCATTCACCGCAATTTCTTTAAAAAAAATCGCCGCAGTGACGTGATTGCTCCGCGACCGTGCTCCGCCGCGCCTCCCAGTCACATCCCGCACCGCTCCGCGCCCCACGCCATGCCCCCATCCGTGGAAGGAGAGGCAGGGGAGGCCTACGCCTGCGCCCCCATCCAGCGCGCCCATCGGAAGGAAGGGGAGGCCTATGCGCTGCGCCTGGGGTGTACGCTGGACCGTTGCTCTTGATGTCCCCCTGACCCGAGCTTGCTGGCTACCGGAGTCCCCACCAGGTAGGTTGTGGCCGCCGGGGATGCTGTGTTTCAAGTGTTTCAGGGGTTCCAGACTTATGTTTCAAGTGTTTTCATCTGACTGTTGCAAATAGATCTGGGATGTTGCATATGTTGCAATCCTATGTTTCAAGTGTTCCAGGTGTTTCAGACGTATGTTTCAAGTGTTTCATTTGGATGTTCCATATGTTACAATGGCTCTATACACATGTTTCTAGCTATGTTTCAAGTGTTTCACATGTTTCAGACTCATGTTGCAAGTGTTCCATCTGAATGTTGCAAAAGTAGATCTCGATGTTACATATGTTGCTATGACTATACATGCATGTTTCAAGCGTATGTTTCAAGTGTCTCATCTGTTTCAGATGTATGTTGCAAATGTTTCGTCTAGATGCTTCAAAAGTAGATATGGGAGAGCACCTATTTCATCTACCGCAGTCGCCCTACTGCTGCTGCTGGGGGCGTCGTCGTGGGTCACTGTGCAGGCGCTTGAGACTGGCAGAGGCCTCCGCATCACACATTCGCAAGCAGGGTAGGTGACTAGGACCCACATGGGGCTTGAGGATGAGCGCGGGGTGCGGGATGGGCTGCTAGAGCGCTTGATGCGCGGGTGCGGCATCCAGACGTGAGGGCACTGATGCTGGATGGGATGCGGACTTGAGTCGTGGGATGTGGTGCGGGATAACGCATGGGAGCTGCTTCCGGATGCGCTGTCCATTCGGACGTCCAGGCGTGCCCTTCCGTTCTATTAAATACTCCCTCCGTTCCAAATTGTAAGTCATTCCAACTTTCTTGAAGAGTCAAATCATCTCAAATTTTGACAAAATTTATATAACAAAATAATAATATTTATGATATCAAATAAGTATTAGTAGATTCTTTATTAATTATATTTTCATAGTATAGATATTTGATTTCATAAATCTTTGTAATTCTCTTTATAATTTTGGTCAAACACGAGATACTTTGACTCTCCAAGAAAGTTGGAATGACTTATATTTAGGTTGGAGGGAGTATCATTCTACTGCCTTGTTTTCGTTCACGCGTCAGGACTACACAAAAGTTAGCAAAAAAATCATCAAAAAAAGTTAGCAAAATTTCACCATTATTTCTTCCAAACCAACAAGTGTGACGCAAGGAATTCGGTTTCCTAGCTGTAGGAATTTTTGTTCAATAGCCCGTGTGTTTCTCCTCGTGTACCCACCCCCGCCTACCTCGTTCTCGCCCCCGGCCAGCGGCTGCGGCGCTGCTGGCCGCTCCGCCCGCGTACAGGTTTGGATGCCCAGCGGAGCTCCTGCGACATCCTTCTTCCCCTCCCCCTCCCACCGCCGTTGCCATGAGCCCATGACCATGGGCGCACCTGCCCCGACCTGGCTAGGCCGCCTCCAACGCCGTCCGCTCTGGCGGCATCACCACCGCCGTCTCTCCCATCCCCACCACCTGGCCGGCCTACCTCCCTCGAGCACCTTCTACGCCCGCTGGAGTTGAGGAAGAAGAGAAGGAGAGTCGGAGAGAGGAGGTTGAACCCGCCACCGCTGTCATAACCCTAGCTGCTGCCGTCTTCTTCTTCGTCTCCGGTGGAGCGTGGGCGCGTGGGAGCAGGGTCGCACCGTTGCGACGGGTCACTTAGTAGAGTTTCCGATTCAATAATAGGGAATCAGCTGATCACGACAGAGTCGTACGTCGTCGTCGCCACTTTTTTTCACCTGCTGCAAATCCTAACAGGGTTTGCTGACTGCAGGTGCCCGACTGCCCACGAAGCTTCGCTAACTATATACAACCACTAAATCTTGAGAAATATTAGCTTGGTAGATTGCTGCTACACATTCAACTGCGAACTTGCACTTTGATTCTTCTTGTCTACAAAAGTATCTTCACCTTAACAAACAATAAGTAGACCTTGACCCAGCTGTTTTTTATATTATTAGTGATGGAGCCATAAAATTTGGAGTCTGGAGCTTGGGCCGTCCAGATGCCCTGCCACAGGCTAGAGCGCGGTAGCTGCCCTGCTGGGGTTGCCGGCGGTGGCTCTGGCTCCGCCCATAACAATTGACAACTGACATTATATTACCCCCTACATGTTCGTTACGTAAAGTCTTTTGTCTGTGCTTTGTCTGTGTTTATAATCTTTTTGAGTGTGACGAAAGCGTAGTTCTTGCAATCTTCTCTTCCCATTATGTTATTTAATTTTGACTGGTATGGAAATAAAACATCAGCAGGATGCTATGAAACTCCTAAGTCCTTATGCATGTTATTATATATAGTTTTTTTTTGTGTGAGCAAAGAGAGAGTTTTCGATTAGCTAGGCAAAACGTATGTACAATCAGAGGTGAGGGCTTCCTCCACACACGCAGATGCTTGCCCCCACTGGGGTCTCCTCAGAATTTGTACTTATATCTAATCCTGCTAAGATGTTTGCTACTTGATTACAGTCTCTTCACCTGTGTGCGCGTGAGCTCTGTTTCCTTGTCTATGACGAAACCTATCTCTCATGTCACATTTTATGGCCGAGTAGATACCAGGCGTAGTCCGTCTCGACGATGATCCGGGACAGCCCCCCTATATTGCCTTTCGGAGGCCTTCTACGTAGGCGAGAGCTTCCGCCTTCGGCGCATTGCTGCATTTGTTGTATGCCCGCCAGGCCGAAAAGACGACATGGCCGTTGCTATCTCTACCGATGACTCTGGCTTGACCTGTCTGCACAACAAAAGAACCATCAATGTTAATTTTGGTCTAGCCTGGCGGTGGTGGACTCCATGTCCGGCTAGCTAGGACTTGTGGCCGCCTTTGGAAAGCATGGTCAGCTGCTGTGGCTGGCTGCTTGCCTCTCGCATCAAGACTGAAAGGCGCGTCGGAGTGTCATGATAAGCTTTCCTAGTAGCTTAGAAGAAAACCCACTGTGACGGAGATGCATGGTTCCTGCACCATGAGTAATATTATTATGTACGTACCAGGACCTCCACAGTGGGAGTAGGATGTGGTCTCACTGTTCCTTTGTGCACTTGTCCAGGAGCAATAGGAGTCATTCCTTGCCTACGTAGCGGAACTGTAGCTTGTCCGGCAGTATCCAATGCTGCCCGATAGCGTCATGCAACGTCCGCGCTTGGGGGCAAAAGAACCACTGCATGATTAGCCTGTGTGTAGAAAACACACAAACTTCTTCTTGAGTCTTCTCCTTTGCCCTGCTTTTCCAACTCTAACTGTTGTTCCTATCTTGATCCGACGACCAAGGGTGCCACCCTAGTATTGCTAGCTAACTTAGGGCAACCAATTGTTTCCTCACCCTGATTGAGTTTCTCCTGAGCGAGAGCTTCGATGGTTCCTTTGCTAGTTCACTCGAAAACTAGTCATTCTTTGATATGTAAGCATGATAGTTACTCTTAGTTGGTTTGCTCATAAATCTTGTCATTCTTCACCACATGTAAGAGTGTTATTATCTGTTGTTCTTGACAAATTCAAAGCATCAGATGGATCAGCGTATACAAGCCCGCTACCACTGTATGGTCCGGTGTGCATTTTATCCATCCGTACACCGGGCATTCCAGCACTGTGATTTGGATTGTTCGGCGTGCGTTATTTTGCCAACACCAGATGGTCTAGTGCTTGCTTGGTTTCCTATTATGTGATACGTGCATTCTTGCATTGTGGTGTGTCCGTCTTTTGAGCCAACATAATGATGTCAGGTGGTGAGTCAAATACTCATCTCTGATGAAGGTTAACGTCTTGTTGACGCTAAATACAGCCAACACACAAGCAAGGACTAGATCACTCGAGGCCGCACATGGTCTAGATATACATTGGAGGAAGGTCTAAATGACGAGGCCAACCGGTAGGTTGGCGAGGCTGATTTGGCGCTCATTCTTGCTCGAAACACCCCACAAATGCGTCTTGGGATTCATTGGGGGGGGGGGGGGGGACGCACAATGGAGGTGTCCTAGGTTAAGAAAGCACACCTAGAACACTAGCAAATCTCATCTAGAGATCGATGTGCTGGACAGGAAAGGGCTGGTGGGTTGGGCAAGCTTGAGATCGATGTGTTTTGACGATTGGATAGATGAATCTATTAATCGGCAGTGATCCTTTCATGTGAATAGAGGGCGATGGTCTTATCTCAGTAGAAAACTTATTCCACACACGATTTTCATGTATCCCACGAGATCGAATGAGTTTCCAAAGGAAAAAAACACGATTTGGGCCTGAGAGGCTAAGATTGCCAGGTTCCAAGCCACCATGCATGTATATTCTGCCAAAACCGGCCTAAGCCACTCATATTTTGGTTTTCAACACGTCCATCACTGTTACCTTTTTCTTGATTCAAGAGATGTGGAACCATCGCTTGATTTTTTTTGCTGCAATTTCCTTGGGACACTCCGCCCTTCCTTGGGCTGCAAGTTTCTAATCCATCACGTGTTGTTTCACTTATTTGGACATGCATACGTCCTCTGGATGACGAGCTGCCTTCCTTTATTTTCAGTACCAGTATCTTTCGTTGCCACTAGGAAAGCAAGCTGGCATGACATGGAATAATACAACCATTTACAAGGAAGCTGCTAGCGTGACAAGAAGAGAAAACATCGTTATCAGAGGATCCTTCCGATGGACCAACGTCGGCCGTCTTTGTCCCTGTATATATCCGGCGTACATGTCACACGCACTACTACTAGTGCATCGATGATATATAGAGCACGGAAGATTGGAAGTATGGAACAGTTGCTAGTGACGGAGAGTTGGCTCATTCTTCGCCAGTGTTAAAGCGTGAGCGAGTGAATAGAGCATGGATGAAAAGTGACGGATGTATGTATACATGCTTAGAATGGACAGTTGCTTGTCAGTGACACAAGTCACCGATGCTCTCTGTATACCTAAAGGGAATCGTCGTTAGCAGTTGCTAATGACGTGGATAATCCTAATTGTTCACTAATAATGAATCTTAACACTCTCCCTTTACTGATCAGTTGGTCCCATGTAGACATCATTGTTTGTTCATCAGTCATCATTTTGAATCTTAAAAAATGCTGTCGGAAAATGCCAAAGTATAATAATATATCAGGCAAAACTCTTTAAGACACTGTGAAAAAAATAAGAAGAAACACCATGATAATTAATTAACTTCCTTCCAAATTGTTTGTAATTCCCTCAGCAACGCGTGGGTATCTTCTACTCTGCGAACAAAATAGTTAATGAGGGATGATGTGAATAACTTGCATGTTGAGATATACTTACAGTGAGGATTAACTTTGTAACTAATCTATGAGACTTTCTTTGTCATGAAGTTGAACTCGACTTGGCTGTAAATCATTGAACGGCGGCGGTAAGGTTCAGCTCAAGAACTTGCCAACTCGGAATCTGCACTCGCAAACCTCAGTGATGAACTGAAGGCCCAATGATCAGAAAAAGAAACTGAAGGCCCAAAGTTTGTGTACTTGGGCCTATTGAAGCAAACGCCTGGTAGAGATTGACCAAATCAGCCTTGGGCCTGATCTTTGTATTAGATTTCGCTTTGATGGTCTCCACTTTATTTTTTTTTCCAGAAAACAGCCGCGGCTTATTGGTCGTTTGCGATCGGCAATCACTATTAAAAAAAAAGATTTGAAGCAACGCCCCCATTTTTCAGGGGCGGCTCTACGTTGAGCAACCCCTACAAATGGTGCCCAAATGAGCCGCCCCTATAAATCCATTCGTAGGGGCTACTGGTGTTATTAGTCGCCCCTACAAATGGCTTGATTTGTAGGGGTGGCTCTATATCCGGCCGCCCCCTATAAATGTGATTTGTAGGGGTGGCTATAAATAAACGTCGAATAGTAAAAATGAAGCACTAAAATTTGAATTTTTTCAAATAACCTCGGATGGAGAAATGACCAAAATAAAAGTCGTAGATCTCTAAAAGTTATAAAACTTTATTGTTTACAACTTTTTCATTTCAAATCAATTATTGCTTCAAAATGCTGTTTGAAATTCAATTTTAAAATTGTTGAAGAACTCTTATTTCTCTTTTTAATTTGTGGCTAAACTTGTAACTAGCCTTTCTTCCTCATACTAACTTCAAATTTGATGATTTTTTCCTAAAATTTTCTAAATTCATGCTCTATCAATTTATTGTGTTCTTACAGCTATTATTTTGTTCATCTTTTCATGCTCTATCATTTGAATTTTGAATTTCAAAAAATGACAACTTCAAACATCGTTTTGAAACATTAAATGATTTCAGCTGAAAAAGTAATGAACATAAGAGTCATAGAACTCATCAAGATTTATAACTTTTATTTTTGTCATTTCTTCATCCAACAAAGTGGTAGTAACATTGTCCACAAAATTTACATATATGTCTCATAGCTATAAAAGAAATATGTAAATTTTATGGACAATGTTACTACCACTACGTAGGATGAACAAATTACCAAAATAAAAATTGTATATCTCGAAAAGTTATAGAACTTTGTAGTTGACAACTTTTTTATTTGAATTCATTTTGTCAAGGAAAACTACGTTTGAATTTCTCAAATTTGAATTTCAAAATTTTTAAACGATGTCGCATGGAGAAACAATCAAAATAAAAGTTGTAGATCCCAAAAATTTATACAACTTTTTAGTTGACCACTTTTTCATTTGAAATCATCTTATCAAGGAAAACTACGTTTGAATTTTTAAAAATTTGAAATTTAAATTTTTAAATGACCCCGGATGGACAAATAGCAAAAACGAAATTTGTAGATCTTGAAAAGTTATGAAACTTTGTAGTTGACAACTTTTTCATTTGAAATAATCTTTTTATGAAAAACTATATTTGAATTTCTCAAATTTAAAATTTAAATTTTTAAATGATCTCGGATGGAGAAACTACCAAAATAAAAGTCGTAGATCTCAAAAAGTTACGAAACTTTATAGTTGACAACTTTTTCATTTGAATTCGTTTAGGGCCTCAACCAATCAATTTATACTCGGTTTAGGATAATACGTGGGGAACCAAAATGTAACGTCCTAGGCGCCACAAAAGCCCAAGATGTCACTAACAACCCTTTCCTCATGCCAAAGTATAAAACTCGGCAACAAAAACCCATACACAAAGTATAATGCGGAAGTAACAGCGTCATCAAAACTATGCTTCAAAAGAGCTCCACCTAACGTTTATTATTAATCCACGAAGAGTCACTCTAACCGATGAACTAAGTTTATTACATCAAGCTAAAAACATTATTATGACACTAAAGTGTGGGCAAAGTAGTGATGCAGTGCAGCTAATCTCATCTCTTCAAGCAGAGCATCCAATCAAGCACCTGGAAAGATATGAGAGGTGAGAATAAATCTCAGCAAGCAAACTGCCCAAACATGTCATTTAAACTACAAGTTAATTAGAAATCGATTTAACATGAAAGATAAGTCAACATAAGATAAACAATAATTCATAGTCAAGTTATTTATCTAGAGCCATCACCATAAAGAAGTAAACTATATTATGGGATTCAATAAATAATCCACCTCCACAAATGATAGAAAAATAATACTCCTCATATCCACTTCATGCCAATATTAATATTTCATATATAAGAATAAACCTCAAATAGTGCAAATGCAATGCACATGCATGTCCACTACCTCCATATCTAACAAGGTATGAAGCTGCATCGTATCCATCCTCGGGCAACATATGATGCTATACCGGTATGGTCGCGGCCAGCAAGCGGCGACACGATCCACAAGAGCACTCCGGAATAGTCATATAACTTTCTCACTGACCCGGCTTATGAGCACTCTAGAATAGTTATATGACTTTCTCACCGACCTGGATCGATGCATATGCTCATGGCAAGAATGCACATGATGCAATGATATGATGCAACTGCAAGAGTACTTACCCCATATGCCGTATACATCCACAATCATAACTTACCTCATGAAGAAAAGACAAATACTTACCGCATATGTCATATATCTCCAAAAACATAAAACATATTACCTTTCGATGATAAACAAATGAGATTGAACAATAAAGATCATATATAAATTACTTTAAAGGATAAGTAAGTTCATAGTTAGTTATATCATCTTGGTTTTATTCATGTTACGACAAAGTATAGGTAGAGTAAATAACAAGTCAAGCTGTAGCAACCACCGCTACATTTACTTGCCTCGAAACGGCGATGAAAGAACATGAGCTAAGAATGATCCAAAGGTACACCATGTGTTCAAACATCACTAACTCAGAAACATATTCATACAAACAACACATAAAGCAATCATACGGCTTGCGCTATCTTTTCTCTCAAAACAGCGACCAAACAACCCACCAACAATAGCAACCATGCTTCACATTTTTGGTGTGGATAAATTACATGTTCACAAATTATGAAACTTATACAAAAGATGTAAAACACCATTATCTATAACTTTTGTATAAAACAATATAGCATATGAGATCTCTAAGACAATATAAACAACCTCTGAACTTAACTGAACTTTTCTCACGACAAAAACAGGACAACAAGATTCTAAAATTTAAAATTGGAGATATACTAATTCGAAAATTATAAGATTTACTAATATGGAAATATGAACTAATATTCTACAATTTTCATGTCACGACCTTTGGATTTTAAGCACTGAAAAATACTCATAACAAGCCAAGAATCTAACTATACTTTTCTGATAGCAGAACAACAATAGCTGACAAAAACACATATAACGGGAGCTATAGTGATCCAAAATCTATGATATTTAACAATCTGAAAAGTTTATGAAATTCCAAACAACTTTTATTTCGATCATTCCATGAGATTCTAGATTTTAGATATGATAAAACTAAATGCATCTAATACTATTCAAAATTCTAACAGAACAATTACATCATCAAACAATGATAATATCTCCTGAACCAGAAGGGCTATAAATATGATCTTCACACCAAAAGAAAGATACTGAAGTCTAGTAACATAATACAATTTTTTCATGATTTTATAGCACAGAAAAGCAGCCTTAAACAGCACAAAACTAACAAACTGCAGATTCTAAAATCACAGCAGGACTTAATTACGAGATTAGAACCCTAACCCCATGAACTAATCAAACGAATTCGCAAACCCTAGCATGGATTTCACATCAAAATAGTGGGGAAAAGAGAGATCATACCCCATCAACGACTATGACAAAGATACACAATGATTAATTTCCCGTTCCTGTAACACCTCAGGTGTTTAGCTCCATAATTGCATTGCATTGCATCAGCATGAACATTCATCATCTCATTATGCTTTACTTTGCTTGCAACAATATTGGGTGTTTTAGGGTGTTGATTTGTTTCCAATCATGTGACCCTAGGATTTTTGTGTAACTAAGGGGTAGAGTGGCTAATTATATCCTACAATACCTTAATTGCACTTAGGGTAACTAATGGAGCAATGTTCATGTTGACCAAATTTACCAAAATGCCCTCCAATGTGTTGTTGACCAACATTAGACCCTAGAATGCTTTAGTTTGACCAATTAAAAAGTCTAGCTTAGAGACCATGTATGTAGGAGCAACCTTAAGCAAAGTTGTAGAGAATTTCCTAGGGAACAAAAGTCTCAATATGGTCATCTCAAGAAAATGACCATAACATGCTCCAAAATAGCCCACAAGTCAGTTTGAGGGGCTGCCCCAGCACTTAGAAAATTTCTAAGTCTGGAATTCGAAGTACAGTTTCAAAGTAGCCCATTTCAACGCCTTGTAACTCCTAAACCAAGCCGAACCAGTTCATGAGCCAATTAACAAAATTGTAGCCCTCATGTAGCTCTACAAATTTGGTATTATCATCTTCAGCTAACTCGAGCCGGTTTAGGAAATAATCAGCATCAAACTTGCTCTGTCAGTCACCTAATGCAGCCATCGTTTCTGAGTTTAGTCTTCAGTCGCTGGCCGACCGACCGCAGACCGGCGCCGACGCGTGGCCGCGCGGTGGCAGCCGTACGCCGGCCGCGGTCCCACCCGTCAGGCCACCAGGTCTTCAAGGTCGCCACGACGTCGGTCTCCGCCCTCACTCGCGCCACAACCTCCTCTCTCTCGCTCTCTCCTCGCCCGGGCGGAACAACCGAGCGCCATTGCCGCCTCCACTCCGGCGAGCTCGTGCGCGCTCTCCACCGCACTGCCGCCCACAAAAACGCGTCCACAGATCCGCCTTGAAGCCCTCTACCTCACCGTCCGCTCCACGCAGCCAGCCGAGCCTCGGTAGGGTCGCATTTCCACTTTCTGCCGCCGCGGTACCTTGCCGGAGTCCCTCCGCGCGACGGCTCTCCGTGGCCAGGGGTCTCTGGGTGTCTCCGTCGCCTGCTAGTAGGTGCGATAGGGTCGAGGTAGAGTGGGGATGCTCACAGAGGGTTAGGGTTAGGACGTCGGGCTCACCGACGGTGAGATGCGCCACCACCGTTCCGGTGGTCCGCCATGCACGACGGCGGGCACCCTCCCATTGCTCTGCCGTCCGGTTCTTGCCACCAATCGACGTAGTTCGATGATGTGGTCATACTCGTCCATCCAATTTCGCCGGCCGGCTCACCGACGGCGAGCTCCGGCGACCACAGTCCCTCCCCTCCGCCTCTCTCTCTCTCTTACCGGTGGGGCCCTCCTGGCAGTCGCACGCGCGCGGGCGGGAGGTCGACCGCAGGCGCGCGCGGGAGCGGGCCGCGCGCGCGCAGTTGGGCCGCGTCGGTTCCCAGGCCGGCCCAGTAGCGAATAGGAATTATTTCATTTTTTTTTATTCTATCACAGTTTTAGATAATGTTTAGGAAATGAATATCTAGGGTTTTACTTGCTCAAAAATTATGAAGTAAATTTTGTTAGGCTCTGCATGATGTGTAGTATTTAAGAAAAATATAAAATAGATATGTGATGTTTAATTTCTGGAAGAAATAATTAGGATTTTGAAATGTGTCTTAATTGGGGTATAAACTTGATAAATGAATAACTGGAGTTCTATTGTCCCAAACATTGTAAAAATTGGTGGGTAGGTTAATTTATACATGTATTAGCTCTAGTAAAAATTTGGGCACTAGTGCTTGAGTACTTTTCAAGTTACGATGATATCTTGTTGTTTTAGGAAATACTTGAATGAATTTTAGTAATTTTTCTACATGTGCAATGTTCATATAAATTTTTAGAGAGTGTCCTGGTACCCTAAAGTGTTTAAGAAAAATATGAATTCTGTTGTTTGATACTTTTAAATGTGATTTGTTAATTATATAAAAATCAGCCTTATGAGCTTGTGAATTTTGTGTAGGGAGTTTCTGTGAATAACTTTAGTTCAAATTTTTACAGTAGCCTCTTTTTAGGTCAGAGAGTCTCCTGTAATTTTTGTAGAATTTTATGAGCAGTTTACATATATGATTAAAATTCCACTTAATTAATTAAGTAAATTAAGAAAGGGGTGTAAATAAGTATTCTAGGTGGGCACACCTTACTTTCTGGTGTTTTTGAGACCTATGTGAACATTTGGTAATATTAGTTTGGTCTTAGAGGAAGTTTGCCATATAAATAAATATTTAATCTTCATAATTCTAGGTTTTCTGGACAGCTGGTAGTATCTTTGGGTTTGACCCTTAATAAAAGTGTTTGCTGGAAAACTTGTGAATACCAAAGTTGTAGTAAACTTGATAAACTAGCTTGTGTCAAAATTTGGGAGCATTTGGCTTAGTAGTTTAGGAGTTATTGCTGTTTTAAGTGACTGTCCAGAAATAGCTGCTCTCTGTTTAGAGAGGACAGATTTCTGGAACTTTGGAAATTCGACCAGGAAAACTTAGGAATTAAGGGTTGAGGTCTGAAAATGAATTGTAGGGCATTTTATAAGCTTTCCAGATTGTCTTGAATCATATCTTTTGGAATTAGGAATCTCCAGTTATGATAGAAACATTTAGCTGCTGTCCAGAATGTCTTGCTGTGATTTTTTTTTTGACAACAACACTTATAATATATTACCACAGCAGCCAGTTTACAAAGAGGTCCTCCGTAGAAGACCTAATTACATTAAAGCTCTGGATCTGAAGAGATAGGCAGCGATGACGATGGTGATGGAGAGGAGGGATCCGCCGGCGGTGGGTCGCAGGGGCGTCGTGGACGCGTGCACCCGGATGGACTGACCGCGCAAAGCGTCGGTTAAAGACGGACCGGTCAAGCCCTTGAAGACGTAGCACACTGGCAACCGAAGGATAAAGTTGAAGCCGTCGCCGGAGGTTGAAGAAGAGGCTCGAACCTGGATCCCAGGTGGAGGCGGAGCTATCTGACCAACACCAGCAGGCGGAGCTTTCCAGATTGTCTTGAATCATATCTTTTGGAATTAGGAATCTCCAGTTATGATAGAAACATTTAGCTGCTGTCCAGAATGTCTTGCTGTGATATTTTGTGTTTGGATGTGGTAACTTAAGTAAAGTTGTTCTTGTGATTGTTAGGTGTTAGGGCCTTAACAGAAGAGGAACAGCTATACCTTAGGTTGAGTAGATTAGGTGAGTACTTCTCTACCGAAGAGGAAATTTGTACTTAATAATTGAAGTGATTGAATAGAGCTTTAGGAGTGGTGTAATGCATTTCATTCCGAGCATGTTGCATCTTTCATTATGCATCCATGAAATTTATTATGCACTCATGCAATAGGTGTTCCGGAGGGGGTGACTCTCCTCGAGTTCGAGCAAGCGATCCCAGAGGAAATCCAGGAGCAGCCGGAGGAGCCAGAGGAACCAGTCGTCGAAGGAGTTCCCGCAGAAGATCTGCCTGAGTGTCCTGACCACCGTCCGTCCACCTTTCTAAAAGGCAAGCCCCGGTGCATGCTGACCCTATTGTTTTATAAATCAATCTTGAGTACTTTTAATTGTTTATTGCATTAAGTTGTAGGAGTTGTGTGAAAACACTTGCTGCATTATACCTGTCCTTGTCCAGATATCGTACTTAATCCTAAATTAGGTTTAGGCACGTGTCAATGCTTAGCCCTGCATAGTCCGGTAGAAGTCGGGTGATTTCCGGTCATCCGCGAGATGTAGGAATGGGTCACGAGTGGCTCTATGGCTATCGTGGATGGAACCATGCCTTAAAATAAAATTGAGACCGGGCGGGAGTTCGATAGTACAGCCGCGAGACACTTCACGTCTTGGGTGTGGAGCTATGCCCGTCTGAGTCGTTTAAGGACCGATTCGCTGTACGTCCTTGAGTCATGTTGAACGCAGTCTAACACTTAGTTGGCCGGATAAGTCGTTCCGACCGCGAAGCCGAGTAATATGGTTCAGGCCGGGAATCGAATGGTAGGTTGCTTCTTGGAGGAGAGAAAGGATGTGCTTGGGGACATTGGCGTGAGACCAAGGGGGGGTTAGAGTCCCTATCACCTGGCAGAGTGTCGCCCTTGGGGTCGCGACATCATTCGGACCCACGATTCCTGAATCATACGAAAAGGTGGCTTGTGCGACCCTGGCAGGGGCCTGCGCGGTGAGTGTTAGAAATACCCCTCCAGCTGGATAGGAATTCGATTCGAATCGCCGTCGCTCCCGGTTAGTGAGCACTTGACTTGAGCAGCGGCAACGTAGATCTCATTAATTGAATAGATGGTTAAGTGAATGATACAATGTTGCCACAATTTATACCTGCTATGGATATAATGTTAATAATTGTTTGATTATAATCAAGTGCATGATTAGTACAGGTGCTAAGATAGATGACAGGTAAATGCTAAAAAATAACTGCTAGTACAGGTTATAAGAGTTTCAATTACTTATGCCTTTCTGCAAAATGTGATGTCAGCTAGCCTCTTGTGTAAGCCTTGCATAATCCTTGGTGTCATCTTATTTCTGGTTTTTGACGGGTAAGTCTAGCTGAGTACGTTCCAGTACTCAGGGTTTATTCCCTCCTGTTGCAGATGATATGCTTTACCAAGGCTTCTGCAAGACCTGTCTCCACCCTGCGGGTGACGAAGACTAGATCACTAGGGTGTGATCATCCTTTATGTACTTTCCCTAATGCTTTTTGCGGGATGTTGATCAGTAAGATTGGCAGTAGTATTTAAACAACTGGTGTGTGTTATGCTTCCGCTACTTTATAAACTTGGTTTGTAATAATTTGCGACTCCGTGTGTGTAAGTGGATTTCAGAACTACTTGTGACATGTAACGTGTGATGTGTTATGTTGAAGATGCGATCTTGGTTGTAAGCAAGTTGGTTTGAAATCCTTCGTGGTTTCGATTGACTACCGGGATTATATGGGCTCAAGTTCGAAAATTTGAGCGCTTCGGTGCTTGTTTTTGTACTTGTGCTCTTATAATTTGGTCGGTTCTGTTACAGCTAGTACCGGAGCATAATTCAACATTAAACACATCATACGAGTATTTAAAAACAAAAGTATTTGTTTATGAAAAGGGTTAAAACTCTAAAAATTATTTTTATAGGTATGCCAGTGATCACATCCCTTAGCCCAAATAAGGACTCTTAGGTGGCTTATTATATAGACTAACTTGGGGGCCTTGTTTGTTTTTGTTTCGTCGTCCATACGGCGTGATATTGTATGGATGCCATCTACTTAGGTGGTAATGTATGGATCAATTGCCTCGACGCTCTGGTAAGTGTGAGTTGTGAGAGCATGATCGTCCAACCGGCGATCTAGGGGAGAGTAGCTTTGGTGACTTGCATACTTACATGTTTAAACCATGTAATTATGTAAGCACTTAATTGTGGGAATATATATCGGGTAGCTTTGATACTGAAGTATATACATCAGGGGATGTGTATATGGAAAGTATTTAATTTACTGCTTTCTTGTGTGCTTATATTGGGAAACTATTGGGCTGAAATGAGATTTTCTGCAGGTACACTAACAGCGTAACGAGTAGACCGATAGTTTCGCTTATATGAGAGAACGTATGTATGCCACCGCCTAGCGTTAGAACTTTAGGTTTCTGCTAAGGTGAGAGGGCGTACGGAACGTGCATGCATCATGTTTAAATTATGTCATACATGTCATTTTACTCCCTCCTTAAAAATTTCAATAGTCCCGACTAAATTAAATTTCGTATCCCCTAAATTATCCTCACTTTAATCGTATCTTGTTGATACAGATGGCACGCACTAAGAGGACCGCTCGCAAGTCAACCAGAGGTAGGGTCCCTCGCCACCAGCTAGCTCCACGTGAGCCCCGCCTTGAGCCCACTGAGGTGAAAAGGCTGAGGGCTGAGTTGGCTGAGGTGACTGCTGCTAGGAATGCGGCGCAGCCGCTACTGGAGCAAGTGATCCATGACCGAGATCAGGAAACACTTGCGGTCCAGAGGTTGACAGTAGCCAATCGCAACTGTCAACGCATGCTGGTCCTTGTGATGAATCAGAGGGATGAAGCCTGGCACGAGGAGAACATCCTAAGATCTCGTCAGGTGGAGCTCGAGCAATAGTTAGAGAATGCAGAAGAATACAATGACAATCTTCATGAAGAAGTGCACCGCCTGAACAACCAGCTCAATCCTCTACTGCCTCAGAACAATAACGAGGATGAGGAGATGGGTTCGGGAGTCTTCATGGCTGAAGATGAGGATGACGTGGAGGTCAATGGGCCACAAGAAGCACCAGAAGAAGCACCAGAAGAAGAACCAGAAGAAGAAGAAGAAGATGAGGAGTTAGAGCCTGCTAGCGACGAGGATGGCGGGGAGATCCTCGACACCGACTCCGAGGATGATGCTTAGCGTAGTCATCACGTAGCTACGATGTTAGACTCATCTTTTGTGCCCTCCATGTGTTGGAGTGAGGCCTTGTAATAACTTGGCTTTTGGGATGTAATGTCGAACCCTATGTTCTCCTGGATGTTTAGTTTGAACCTGTTAATTTCGATCACAAATGGATGTCTTATTGTGTTGCGTTCGATGATGGTGTCACGATTAGCACCCTTCAGGGCCGCGACGAAACCGAGGGCCTCCTATGGTGCGCGACATAAGGCTGTGCTGCTTGGCACGCGCTGGTATCGAGGTGGCTAGTCATGATCCACCATGGAACTCTACTGTTGAGAGGTCTCTTTGTGGTCAGTTTGAAGTAGCCTTTCTCATTCGGCTAGAAGTTTGGATTGAATATGAGCACCCATACGTATGGTCTAAAGTCATGTAGATATTAAAGTAAATGGTTCAGTCACTGTTGTGCTCCCTGTGAGTGAGCCTTTATCAAAATACAGCTTGTTGGATCCCCTCGCATGATTGTGTCAATTGATGCGCTTGAATGGATTGTGCGGTTGTGATGAATTATTGTGCCTTGATTATTTGCGAAGTCAATTCCATGAAGTCAGTTTGACATATTTACAATAATTCATCTACAAATTTCCCACATCGTCAGTGCTCATTGGCTATACATTTTGCAGATGTCGTACAACCTTCGTCGGGGTCGTGGCGTTGGGGATGAGGAACAGCCACCCCCTCTGCCACCACCTACCCCGGCTGAGCTGATGCAGACCGTGGTTGAAGGGCAGCGCATGCTGGCAGATGCTATGCGCCAGCTTGCCAACCGGGAGGCTTGTCATGGCCGCCAGGGCCCGGAACCCAATCAATATAGTGATTTCAAGGATTTTCTTGACACTAAGCCCCCGCTCTTTAAGGAGGCGGAGGAACCGCTGCAAGCTAACGAGTGGCTGAACACTATTGAGTAGAAGTTCCGTCTACTTCGCTTGACTGATGAGCTAAAGACTGAATATGCTTCCCATCAACTGCACGGTCCAGCGGGTATTTGGTGGAGCCACTACCGTTCCACATTGCCTGCAAATGTCCCGATTGCTTGGGACCAGTTCAAAGCGGCATTCCGCGAGAATTATATTCCTCCAGGTCTTATGGCTATCAAGCACACGGAATTCATGAGGCTGTTGCAGGGTAATAAAAGTTTGACTGAATATTTGCAATCTTTCAACAATCTGGCAAGGTATGCAACAGAGTTTGTGGATACCGATGCTAAGAAAATTGCTAGCTTTAAAAGGGGTCTTGGCCCAAAGCTAATGAAGACCATGGGCACTAGCAAGTGTACTACCTTCAATGATTTTATCAGTGATGCTTTGACTCAAGAGAACAATAATGCTATCTATTCTGCTTCTAAGAGCCGTAAGAGGGCCATTGAGGCGAGTGCTTCGCAGTCCCGCACTCCAGCTGCACCGAGGGTTTCCCCTCGCCCACCTGCCCTGAATGCTAAGTTCCGTCCACCGCAGAAGAAGCCTACTGCTAAAATTGGGTTTCGCAAGGCATATACAGTAGCTCTGCCAAAGGGTAATTCTGGTCAGAGCAGCTCCAGTGTTCCTCCCAGCAACATGCCTTGCTAGAACTGCAACAAGCCAGGCCATTGGTCTAGAAAATGTCCTTATCCTAAGAAGAATGTCAATCAAGGTGGCCGTCAAGGACATGCTCATTATAACAGTATTGAGGAAATCCCATCTGGTGAGGTTGTCACTGCTGGTAAGTTCCTAGTTGACCAACATCCTGCAGTGGTACTATTTGATTCAGGTGCTTCGCATTCCTTTATCAGTCCTAAGTTTGCATCAAAGTTTGCACACAAATTACATACTGTTGAAGGTGGGGGTTATTGCATTAGTGCGGCAAGTGGGAATATTTTCACAAATAAAGTAGTGGGGAATCTAGAGTTTGAGATAGAGGGGCGAAAGTACTCGCTTGCCTTAGTGGTTTTGCCTGGATTAGGCATAGATGTTATTTTGGGCATGAATTGGATGAGTCAGAATGGGGTACTCATTGATACATCCACCCGGGTAGTTATGCTCAGAGATCCTACTGATCAAAAGGGTTTTCTAGTGCAACTTCCCAGAAAAATTGATTTGTCTGGTGAAGTTCATACGATGCAAGCAAAGGCGTTAGCTGAAATTCCCATAGTGAGTGAGTTTCCTGACGTTTTTCCCGATGATTTGCCGGGACTCCCTCCGGATCGGGATGTGGAATTTAAAATCGAGTTGTTGCCTGGCACGGCACCCATCTCTAGGAGACCTTATAGGATGCCTCCGAATGAGCTAGCTGAACTTAAGGTGCAGTTGAATGAACTTTTGAAGAAGGGGTTGATTCGTCCTAGTTCGTCTCCGTGGGGATGCCCTGCTATCTTTGTGAAGAAGAAGGACCAGTCATTGCGGATGTGTGTAGATTATAGGCCTCTGAATGCAGTCACTATCAAAAATAAGTATCCTCTACCACGCATCGATATCTTGTTCGATCAGTTGTCTAAAGCTAAAGTCTTTTCCAAGATTGATCTGAGGTCTGGTTACCATCAGATTAAAATCCATCCTGAAGACATTCCAAAAATAGCTTTCTCTACAAGATACGGACTTTATGAGTATCTTGTTATGTCTTTCGGCCTAACTAATGCCCTCGCACACTTCATGTGCTTGATGAATTCGGTGTTTATGCCCGAATTGGACAAGTTTGTGGTGGTGTTTATTGATGACATCTTGATATATTCTGAAAATGAGGAAGAACACGCCGAACACTTGCGTATTGTCCTCACCAGACTGCGCGAACATCAACTGTATGCGAAGTTCAGTAAGTGTGAATTCTGGCTTCGTGAAGTACCTTTCCTTGGGCATGTGTTGTCCGATGGGGGAATTATGGTGGACCCCACCAAGGTACAGGAAGTATTGAATTGGAAGGCTCCTACTTCGGTTCATGAGGTCCGGAGTTTTCTTGGGTTGGCTGGCTATTATCGTCGCTTCATCCCGGATTTCTCAAAAATAGCCAAACCCATGACTCGGTTGCTGCAAAAAGACACCAGGTTTGTTTGGACTCCTGAGTGTGATGTGGCTTTTCACCAACTGCGAACCCTCCTAACCTCGGCTCCGGTTTTGGCGCAACCGGATATCGAGAAACCATTTGATGTTTATTGTGATGCCTCAGGCATAGGTTTGGGAGGTGTTTTGATGCAGGAAGGCCGAATAATTGCATATACCTCTCGACAACTTCGGAAACATGAGGTGAATTATCCAACGCATGACTTAGAACTGGCTGCAGTTGTTCATGCTTTGAAAGTGTGGCGGCATTATCTGTTGGGCAATGTCTGCAATATATACACGGACCACAAAAGCCTCAAATACATCTTCACCCAACCCGAGTTAAATATGTGCCAAAGAAGATGGCTTGAGTTGATTAAGGATTATAATCTTCAAGTGCACTATCATCCTGGCAAGGCAAATGTGGTTGCTGATGCTTTAAGCCGTAAGTCTCATTGCCATTCCTTAGTTGAAACTGATTTTCATCGATCTCGCCTTCTACATCCAGCAGTCTTGTACAACATCACTGTCAGTTGTACTCTCAAAAGCAGAATTATTGAGCTCCAAAAGACTGATCCTGGTATATTCCACATCAAGCGTAAGATGAAAGAGGAAGAAACTAAACATTTCAGGGTAGATGAAGAAGGTGTGCTGTGGTTTAAGGATAGGTTAGTAGTGCCTAAGGACCGAGAGCTTAGAGATAAGATCCTGTCTGAAGCACATTCTTCAAAGTTGTCCATCCATCCTGGTAGTAATAAGATGTATTATGATTTGAAGCTACTTTATTGGTGGACCAAAATGCGGAAAGAGATAGCTACATATGTTGCTAGATGTGACACCTGCTGTAGAGTTAAGGCTGTGCACATGAAAGCTGGGTTGCTACAACCACTTTCTATCCCAGGTTGGAAATGGGAAGAGATAAGTATGGATTTCATCGTCGGACTTCCTCCTACTGTCAAAAATCATAACTCCATCTGGGTAATTGTGGATCGCTTAACCAAATCAGCTCACTTCATTCCTGTTAGAGTGGACTATCGTCCCACTGACTATGCTGAGTTGTACTTCAATCAGATAGTCCGGCTCGATGGGATACCTCGTACTATCATTTCTGACCATGGTCCCTAGTTCACTGCTCGCTTTTGGGAGCACTTGCATCACCTTCTGGGAACCAAGTTAGTGAGAAGCTCTGCTTATCACCCCCAGACGTCAGGTCAGACGGAACGAGTTAACCAAATCTTGGAAGATCTGTTGCGGGCATGTGTAATTTCTTCCAAGGGTTCATGGGAAAAATGGTTGCCTCTAGCCGAGTTTTCATACAATAATAGTTACCAAGAGAGTATTAAGATGGCCCCATTCGAAGCTTTATACGGTCGTAAGTGTAGAACTCCACTAAATTGGGTAGAAGCTGGTGAAAGGAGGTATTATGGTATTGATTTTGTCTAGGAAGCTGAGGAACAAGTCCGTACTATCCAAAAACATATGGCTGCAGCCCAAGCTAGACAGAAAAGTTATGCTGATCATCGTAGAAAGCCGCTCGAGTTTGAAGTTGGAGACTTCGTTTATCTAAAAGTTTCTCCAATGAAGAGTGTACGACGTTTTGGTGTCAAGCGGAAACTTGCACCGAGATACGTGGGTCCTTTCTAGATCATAGGCAAGAGTGGAGCTGTTGCGTACAAGATCCAGTTACCTCCTGAAATGAGTGCCATATTCAATGTTTTCCATATATCTCAGCTAAAGAAGTGTCTTCGAGTTCCTGAGGAAAGAGTTCCATTAGGAGATATCAGGCTTGAATCTGATCTAACTTACGAAGAAAAGCCAGTCCGGGTGATCGATACTCAAGAACGAGTAACTAGAAGTCGAGTGGTTAAGTGGTATAAAGTAATGTGGAGTAATCAGGGTAGTGAAAGTGACGCTACATGGGAACGAGAGGACTATTTACGTGATGGTTATAAAGAATTCTATCAAAAATGGTACGCTTTCCAAATCTTGGGACGAGATTTTTATAAGGGGGAGAGCTGTAACACCTTAGGTGTTTAGCTCCATAATTGCATTGCATTGCATCAGCATGAACATTCATCATCTCATTATGCTTTACTTTGCTTGCAACAATATTGGGTGTTTTAGGGTGTTGATTTGTTTCCAATCATGTGACCCTAGGATTTTTGTGTAACTAAGGGGTAGAGTGGCTAATTATATCCTACAATACCTTAATTGCACTTAGGGTAACTAATGGAGCAATGTTCATGTTGACCAAATTTACCAAAATGCCCTCCAATGTGTTGTTGACCAACATTAGACCCTAGAATGCTTTAGTTTGACCAATTAAAAAGTCTAGCTTAGAGACCTTGCATGTAGCAGCAACCTTAAGCAAAGTTGTAGAGAATTTCCTAGGGAACAAAAGTCTCAATATGGTCATCTCATGAAAATGATCATAACATGCTCCAAAATGGCCCACAAGTCAGTTTGAGGGGCTGCCCCAGCACTTAGAAAATTTCTAAGTCTGGAATTCGAAGTACAGTTTCAAAGTAGCCCATTTCAACGCCTTGTAACTCCTAAACCAAGCCGAACCAGTTCATGAGCCAATTAACAAAATTGTAGCCCTCATGTAGCTCTACAAATTTGGTATTATCATCTTCGGCTAACTCGAGCCGGTTTAGGAAATAATCAGCATCAAACTTGCTCTGTCAGTCACCTAATGCAGCCATCGTTTCTGAGTTCAGTCTTTAGCCGCTGGCCGACCGACCGCAGACCGGCGCTGACGCGTGGCCGCGCGGTGGCAGCCGTACGCCGGCCGCGGTCCCACCCGTCAGGCCACCAGGTCTTCAAGGTCGCCACGATGTCGGTCTCCGCCCTCACTCGTGCCACAGCCTCCTCTCTCTCGCTCTCTCCTCGCCCGGGCGGAACAACCGAGCGCCATTGCCACCTCCACTCCAGCGAGCTCGTGCGCGCTCTCCACCGCACTGCCGCCCACAAAAACGCGTCCACAGATCCGCCTTGAAGCCCTCAACCTCACCGTCCGCTCCACGCAGCCAGCCGAGCCTCGGTAGGGTCAAATTTCCACTTTCCGCCACCGCGGTACCTCGCCGGAGTCCCTCCGCGTGACGTCTCTCCGTGGCCAGGGGTCTCTGGGTGTCTCCGTCGCCTGCTAGTAGGTGCGATAGGGTCGAGGTAGAGTGGGGATGCTCACCGAGGGTTAGGGTTAGGACGTCGGGCTCACCGACGGCGAGATGCGCCACCACCGTTCTGGTGGTCCGCCATGCACGACGGCGGGCACCCTCCCATTGCTCTGTCGTCCGGTTCTTGCCACCAATCGACGTAGTTCGATGACGTGGTCATACTCGTCCATCCAATTTCGCTGGCCGGCTCACCGACGGCGAGCTCCGGCGACCACAGTCCCTCCCCTCCGCCTCTCTCTCTCTCTGACCGGTGGGGCCCTCCTGGCAGTCGCACGCGCGCGGGCGGGAGGTCGACCGCAGGCCGCGCGCGGGAGCGGGCCGCACGCGCGCAGTTGGGCCGCGTCGGTTCCCAGGCCGGCCCAGTAGCGAATAGGAATTATTTCATTTTTCTTTATTCTGTCACAGTTTTAGATAATGTTTAGGAAATGAATATCTAGGGTTTTACTTGCTCAAAAATTATGAAGTAAATTTTGTTAGGCTCTGCATGATGTGTAGTATTTAAGAAAAATATAAAATAGATATGTGATGTTTAATTTCTGGAAGAAATAATTAGGATTTTGAAATGTGTCTTAATTGGGGTATAAACTTGATAAATGAATAACTGGAGTTCTATTGTCCCAAAAATTGTGAAAATTGGTGGGTAGGTTAATTTATATATGTATTAGCTCTGGTAAAAATTTGGGCTCTAGTGCTTGAGTACTTTTCAAGTTATGATGATATCTTGTTGTTTTAGGAAATACTTGAATGAATTTTAGTAATTTTTCTACATGTGCAATGTTCATATAAATTTTTGGAGAGTGTCCAGGTACCCTAAAGTGTTTAAGAAAAATATGAATTCTGTTGTTTGATACTTTTAAATGTGATTTGTTAATTATACAAAAATCAGCCTTATGGGCTTGTGAATTTTGTGTAGGGAGTTTCTGTGAATAACTTTAGTTCAAATTTTTATAGTAGCCTCTTTTTAGGTCAGAGAGTCTCCTGTAATTTTTGTAGAATTTTATGAGTAGTTTACATATATGATTAAAATTCCACTTAATTAATTAAGTAAATTAAGAAAGGGGTGTAAATAAATATTCTAGGTGGGCACACCTTACTTTCTGGTGTTTTTGTGACCTATGTGAACTTTTGGTAATATTATTTTGGTCTTAGAGGAAGTTTGCCACATAAATAAATATTTAATCTTCATAATTCTAGGTTTTCTGGACAGCTGGTAGTATCTTTGGGTTTGACCCTTAATAAAAGTGTTTGCTGGAAAACTTGTGAATACCAAAGTTGTAGTAAACTTGATAAACTAGCTTGTGTCAAAATTTGGGCGCATTTGGCTTAGTAGTTTAGGAGTTATTGCTGTTTTAAGTGACTGTCCAGAAATAGCTGCTCTCTGTTTAGAGAGGACAGATTTCTGGAACTTTGGAAATTCGACCAGGAAAACTTAGGAATCAAGAGTTGAGGTCTGAAAATAAATTGTAGGGCATTTTATAAGCTTTCCAGATTGTCTTGAATCATATCTTTTGGAATTAGGAATCTCCAGTTATGATAGAAACATTTAGCTGCTGTCCAGAATGTCTTGCTGTGATATTTTGTGTTTGGATGTGGTAACTTAAGTAAAGTTGTTCTTGTGATTGTTAGGTGTTAGGGCCTTAACAGAAGAGGAACAGCTATACCTTAGGTTGAGTAGATTAGGTGAGTACTTCTCTACCAAAGAGGAAATTTGTACTTAATAATTGAAGTGATTGAATAGAGCTTTAGGAGTGGTGTAATGCATTTCATTCCGAGCATGTTGCATCTTTTATTATGCATCCATGAAATTTATTATGCACTCATGCAATAGGTGTTCCGGAGGGGGTAACTCTCCTCGAGTTCGAGCAAGCGATCCCGGAGAAAATCCAGGAGCAGCCGGAGGAGCCAGAGGAACCAGTCGGCGAAGGAGTTCCCGCAGAAGATCTACCTGAGTGTCCTGACCACCGTCCGTCCACCTTTCTAAAAGGCAAGCCCCGGTGCATGCTGACCCTATTGTTTTATAAATCAATCTTGAGTACTTTTAATTGTTTATTGCATTAAGTTGTAGGAGTTGTGTGAAAACACTTGCTGCATTATACCTGTCCTTGTCCAGATATCGTACTTAATCCTAAATTAGGTTTAGGCACGTGTCAATGCTTAGCCCTGCATAGTCCGGTAGAAGTCGGGTGATTTCCGGTCATCCGCGAGATGTAGGAATGGGTCACGAGTGGCTCTATGGCTATCGTGGATGGAACCATGCCTTAAAATAAAATTGAGACCGAGCGGGAGTTCGATAGTACAGCCGCAAGACACTTCACGTCTTGGGTGTGGAGCTATGCCCGTCTGAGTCGTTTAAGGACCGATTCGCTGTACGTCCTTGAGTCATGTTGAACGCAGTCTAACACTTAGTTGGCCGGATAAGTCGTTCCGACCGCGAAGCCGAGTAATATGGTTCAGGCCGGGAATCGAATGGTAGGTTGCTTCTTGGAGGAGAGAAAGGATGTGCTTGGGGACATTGGCGTGAGACCAAGGGGGGGTTAGAGTCCCTATCACCTGGCAGAGTGTCGCCCTTGGGGTCGCGACATCATTCGGACCCACGATTCCTGAATCATACGAAAAGGTGGCTTGTGCGACCCTGGCAGGGGCCTGCGCGGTGAGTGTTAGAAATACCCCTCCAGCTGGATAGGAATTCGATTCGAATCGCCGTCGCTCCCGGTTAGTGAGCACTTGACTTGAGCAGCGGCAACGTAGATCTCATTAATTGAATAGATGGTTAAGTGAATGATACAATGTTGCCACAATTTATACCTGCTATGGATATAATGTTAATAATTGTTTGATTATAATCAAGTGCATGATTAGTACAGGTGCTAAGATAGATGACAGGTAAATGCTAAAAAATAACTGCTAGTACAGGTTATAAGAGTTTCAATTACTTATGCCTTTCTGCAAAATGTGATGTCAGCTAGCCTCTTGTGTAAGCCTTGCATAATCCTTGGTGTCATCTTATTTCTGGTTTTTGACGGGTAAGTCTAGCTGAGTACATTCCAGTACTCAGGGTTTATTCCCTCCTGTTGCAGATGATATGCTTTACCAAGGCTTCTGCAAGACCTGTCTCCACCCTGTGGGTGACGAAGACTAGATCACTATGGCGTGATCATCCTTTATGTACTTTCCCTAATGCTTTTGCGGGATGTTGATCAGTAAGACTGGCAGTAGTATTTAAACAACTGGTGTGTGTTATGCTTCTGCTACTTTATAAACTTGGTTTGTAATAATTTGCTACTCCGTGTGTGTAAGTGGATTTCAGAACTACTTGTGAAATGTAACGTGTGATGTGTTATGTTGAAGATGCGATCTTGGTTGTAAGCAAGTTGGATTGAAATCCTTCGTGGTTTCGATTGACTACCAGGATTATATGGGCTCAAGTTCGAAAATTTGAGCGCTTCGGTGCTTGTTTTTGTACTTGTGCTCTTATAATTTGATCGGTTCTGTTACAGCTGGTACCAGAGCATAATTCAACATTAAACACATCATACGAGTATTTAAAAACAAAAGTATTTGTTTATGAAAAGGGTTAAAACTCTAAAAATTATTTTTATAGGTATGCCGGTGATCACATCCCTTAGCCCAAATAAGGACTCTTAGGTGGCTTATTATAAAGACTAACTTGGGGGCCTTGTTTGTTTTTGTTTCGTCGTCCATACGGCGTGATATTGTATGGATGCCATCCACTTGGGTGGTAATGTATGGATCAATTGCCTCGACGCTCTGGTAAGTGTGAGTTGTGAGAGCATGATCGTCCAACCGGCGATCTAGGGGAGAGTAGCTTTGGTGACTTGCATACTTACATGTTTAAACCATGTAATTATGTAAGCACTTAATTGTGGGAATATATATCGGGTAGCTTTGATACTGAAGTATATACATCAGGGGATGTGTATATGGAAAGTATTTAATTTACTGCTTTCTTGTGTGCTTATATTGGGAAACTGTTGGGCTAAAATGAGATTTTCTGCAGGTACACTAACAGCGTAACGAGTAGACCGATAGTTTCACTTATATGAGAGAACGTATGTATGCCACCGCCTAGCGTTAGAACTTTAGGTTTCTGCTAAGGTGAGAGGGCGTACGGAACGTGCATGCATCATGTTTAAATTATGTCATACATGTCATTTTACTCCCTCCTTAAAAATTTCAATAGTCCCGACTAAATTAAATTTCGTATCCCCTAAATTATCCTCACTTTAAGTCGTATCTTGTTGATACAGATGGCACGCACTAAGAGGACCGCTCGCAAGTCAACCGGAGGCAGGGTCCCTCGCCACTAGCTAGCTCCACGTGAGCCCCGCCCCGAGCCCACTTAGGTGGAAAGGCTGAGGGCTGAGGTGGCTGAGGTGACTGCTGCTAGGAATGCGGCGCAGCAGCAACTGGAGCAAGTGATCCATGACCGAGATCAGGAAACACTTGCGATCCAGAGGTTGACAGTAGCCAATCGCAACTATCAACGCATGCTGGTCCATGTGATGAATCAGAGGGATGAAGCCTGGCACGAGGAGAACATCCTGAGAGCTCGTCAGGTGGAGCTCGAGCAACAGTTGGAGAATGCAGAAGAATACAATGACAATCTTCATGAAGAAGTGCACCGCCTGAACAACCAGCTCAATCCTCTACTGCCTCAGAACAATAACGAGGATGAGGAGATGGGTTCGGGAGTCTTCATGGATGAAGATGAGGATGACGTGGAGGTCAATGGGCCACAAGAAGCACCAGAAGAAGCACCAGAAGAAGAACCAGAAGAAGAAGAAGAAGATGAGGAGTTAGAGCCTGCTAGCGACGAGGATGGCGGGGAGATCCTCGACACCGACTCCGAGGATGATGCTTAGCGTAGTCATCACGTAGCTACGATGTTAGACTCATCTTTTGTGCCCTCCATGTGTTGGAGTGAGGCCTTGTAATAACTTGGCTTTTGGGATGTAATGTCGAACCCTATGTTCTCCTGGATGTTTAGTTTGAACCTGTTAATTTCGATCACAAATGGATGTCTTATTGTGTTGCGTTCGATGATGGTGTCACGATTAGCACCCTTCGGTGCCGTGACGAAACTGAGGGCCTCCTATGGCGCGCGACATAAGGCTGTGCTGCTTGGCACGTGCTGGTATCGAGGTGGCTAGTCATGATCTACCATGGAACTCTACTGTTGAGAGGTCTCTTTGTGGTCAGTTTGAAGTAGCCTTTCTCATTCGGCTAGAAGTTTGGATTGAATCTGAGCACCCATACGTAAGGTCAAAAGTCATGTAGATATTAAAATAAATGGTTCAGTCACTGTTGTGCTCCCTGTGAGTGAGCCTTTATCAAAATACAGCTTGTTGGATCCCCTCGCATGATTGCGTCAATTGATGCGCTTGAATGGATTGTGCGGTTATGATGAATTATTGTGCCTTGATTATTTGCGAAGTCAATTCCATGAAGTCAGTTTGACATATTTATAATAATTCATCTACAAATTTCCCACATCGTCAGTGCTCATTGGCTATACATTTTGCAGATGTCGTACAACCTTCGTCGGGGTCGTGGCGTTGGGGATGAGGAACAGCCACCCCCTCTGCCACCACCTACCCCGACTGAGCTGATGCAGACCGTGGTTGAAGGGCAGCGCATGCTGGCAGATGCTATGCGCCAGCTTGCCAACCGGGAGGCTCGTCATGGCCGCCAGGGCCCGGAACCCAATCAATATAGTGATTTCAAGGATTTTCTTGACACTAAGCCCCCGCTCTTTAAGGAGGCGGAGGAACCGCTGCAAGCTGACGAGTGGCTGAACACTATTGAGCAGAAGTTCCGTCTACTTCGCTTGACTGATGAGCTAAAGACTGAATATGCTTCCCATCAACTGCACGGTCCAACGGGTATTTGGTGGAGCCACTACCGTTCCACATTGCCTGCAAATGTCCCGATTGCTTGGGACCAGTTCAAAGCGGCATTCCGCGGGAATTATATTCCTCCAGGTCTTATGGCTATCAAGCACACGGAATTCATAAGGCTGTCGCAGGGTAATAAAAGTTTGACTGAATATTTGCAATCTTTCAACAATCTGGCAAGGTATGCAACAGAGTTTGTGGATACCGATGCTAAAAAAATTGCTAGCTTTAAAAGGGGTCTTGGCCCAGAGCTGATGAAGACCATGGGCACTAGCAAGTGTACTACCTTCAATGATTTTATCAGTGATGCTTTGACTCAAGAGAACAATAATGCTATCTATTCTGCTTCTAAGAGCCGTAAGAGGGCCATTGAGGCGAGTGCTTCGTAGTCCCGCACTCCAGCTGCACCGAGGGTTTCCCCTCGCCCACCTGCCCTGAATGCTAAGTTCCGTCCACCGCAGAAGAAGCCTACTGCTAAAATTGGGTTTCGCAAGGCATATACAGTAGCTCTGCCAAAGGGTAATTATGGTCAGAGCAGCTCCAGTGTTCCTCCCAGCAACATGCCTTGCTAGAACTGCAACAAGCTAGGCCATTGGTCTAGAAACTGTCCTTATCCTAAGAAGAATGTCAATCAAGGTGGCCGTCAAGGACATGCTCATTATAACAGTATTGAGGAAATCCCATCTGGTGAGGTTGTCACTGCTGGTAAGTTCCGAGTTGACCAACATCCTGCAGTGGTACTATTTGATTCAGGTGCTTCGCATTCCTTTATCAGTCCTAAGTTTGCACACAAATTACATACTGTTGAAGGTGGGGGTTATTGCATTAGTGCGGCAAGTGGGAATATTTTCACAAATAAAGTAGTGGGGAATCTAGAGTTTGAGATAGAGGGGCGAAAGTACTCGCTTGCCTTAGTGGTTTTGCCTGGATTAGGCATAGATGTTATTTTGGGCATGAATTGGATGAGTCAGAATGGGGTACTCATTGATACATCCACCCGGGTAGTTATGCTCAGAGATCCTACTGATCAAAAGGGTTTTCTAGTGCAACTTCCCAGAAAAATTGATTTGTCTGGTGAAGTTCATACGATGCAAGCAAAGGCGTTAGCTGAAATTCCCATAGTGAGTGAGTTTCCTGACGTTTTTCCCGATGATTTGCCGGGACTCCCTCCGGATCGGGATGTGGAATTTAAAATCGAGTTGTTGCCTGGCACGGCACCCATCTCTAGGAGACCTTATAGGATGCCTCCGAATGAGCTAGCTGAACTTAAGGTGCAGTTGAATGAACTTTTGAAGAAGGGGTTGATTCGTCCTAGTTCGTCTCCGTGGGGATGCCCTGCTATCTTTGTGAAGAAGAAGGACCAGTCATTGCGGATGTGTGTAGATTATAGGCCTCTGAATGCAGTCACTGTCAAAAATAAGTATCCTCTACCACGTATCGATATCTTGTTCGATCAGTTGTCTAAAGCTAAAGTCTTTTCCAAGATTGATCTGAGGTCTGGTTACCATCAGATTAAAATCCGTCCTGAAGACATTCCAAAAATAGCTTTCTCTACAAGATACAGACTTTATGAGTATCTTGTTATGTCTTTCGGCCTGACTAATGCCCCCGCACACTTCATGTGCTTGATGAATTCGGTGTTTATGCCCGAATTGGACAAGTTTGTGGTGGTGTTTATTGATGACATCTTGATATATTCTGAAAATGAGGAAGAACACGCCGAACACTTGCGTATTGTCCTCACCAGACTGCGCGAACATCAACTGTATGCGAAGTTCAGTAAGTGTGAATTCTGGCTTCGTGAAGTACCTTTCCTTGGGCATGTGTTGTCCGATGGGGGAATTATGGTGGACCCCACCAAGGTACAGGAAGTATTGAATTGGAAGGCTCCTACTTCGGTTCATGAGGTCCGGAATTTTCTTGGGTTGGCTGGCTATTATCGTCGCTTCATCCCGGATTTCTCAAAAATAGTCAAACCCATGACTCGGTTGCTGCAAAAAGACACCAGGTTTGTCTAGACTCCTGAGTGTGATGTGGCTTTTCACCAACTGTGAACCCTCCTAACCTCGGCTCTGGTTTTGGCGCAACCGGATATCGAGAAACCATTTGATGTTTATTGTGATGCCTCAGTCATAGGTTTGGGAGGTGTTTTGATGCAGGAAGGCCAAGTAATTGCATATACCTCTCGACAACTTCGGAAACATGAGGTGAATTATCCAACGCATGACCACTACAAGAGGAACACCCCTCTAACAACGCATATATGTGTTGCTAAAAGCCCAAATAAGTGTTGCTAAGATCTATACCAACACATGTTACATGCATTGCTAAAAGTGGCGTTGCAAGGTTCTATTGCATCACATATATATGCGTTGGTAAGGGAGGTGTATAAGTGTTGCAAGCTAGCAATGAATGTGGCTATGTTTCACCAACGCATACATGTGTTGCTGCAAAAAAATATGCCATATGCTTTTCGTATTTATTATTATTACTATTGCAATTGTATATATGCTGCAAAATAATAATTATTCTCAACCAAATCGCTTGGTCAATTAAATATATAATACTCCATACAACAATCACCGCAGCTATAAACTACGGATCTGTAGACAAAGCCAGATAATATTGAATATTTTTATTAGATAAATGATTCTGTACATAGAAGAGAATAGCACAGAGTGTAAATTTGTACAACGGTTGACTAATTACAATGTTAACTGAAAATAAAATAAACACTATATCTCAAAAAAAAATTGGTCTCAGGAGAAAATTGTTGTTCTTCGTCCTTCAATCATCTGATCATCCCAAAATGTTATGTATTTGTCCTCTGTCAAAATATAGAATGTCATTGTAAGAATACATATATTTCGAAGATGCATGCTATTTCTTTTCCAATTAATATATATTTCGAAGATGCCTGCTATTTCTTTTCCAATTAATGTATATATCTCACTGAAGGAAAATAGAGAACCAATGTATATATACCTGTTCCTGGCAGCTCTCATGGAATTTAAGATTCATATCCTTCGCCTACAAACCCTGCCATAAAAGCAGTTGAACTGAATTACCACTTAAGCTATTCCAAAAATGAATTCAATCTCACTGATGTGCTCTAATTCATTACTAGCAAGTAATCTCTTCTCTAACGATACAATAAAGCTTTATACCAAGATCAGAGACTATATCAGTTTTTACTGGTTATTCATCAGATATGAAAAAAACATTAGTAAAATTCTTCCTTTGAGTATGTATATCAAGAGCATCAAAGAACTTTAGCATCGTACAATATTTGTATTAGTTATATCATTGCATCAAGGAAGTATCAAGACGTTGCGTTACATAAACAATTGTATATGGAAATTACATGAGAATAAGATCCATCTGTATGTTTGTCATGTCTAATATCGATCTTCAGTATATCCAACTGACTAGTCATCAGAAATAAGTCAGAACGGACAAAGAGATTTAAATGGGGACATAAGTTGATATGTCAATCAATATAATTTAGTTTTTACCTGTCTATTCATTTCAGAACTCATGAATTAGTCTTCTCAAGCCACATAGAGTTTTTCTTCTTTAATGATATTGTAGCAGCTCTCCTGCATATTATATGAGAAAAAAAACCACATAAGTTGTACTCAAATATGTCTAAATTCAATTTACTGATATTATAGAAAACTAATGAAAATAGACATGGTCTAACTGCGATGTTATCAAGTAAACAAGCCCTAGAACTGAGAAACATTGTATGTTTTGTTGTAGCTGTGATTAAGCATCGTTACCGCAACTATCAAAGAAAAGAAACAAGATAGCCATCAGTACAAGATGATACCTGTACACAAGAAACAAGTAGTAATCAGTGTATTTAATTAAAGAGCCTACATAGTAATACATTGCTTATGGAATTTAAAATATGCTCCTGACGTTATTTTGAGGATCTATAGTATACATTGTCACTGTTCAAACTGACATCTATATATATTTAAATTGGAAATTAAAATAATTTATTTCTCTTTCTTTTGACTCTGTAGTTCAGAGGAAATAGAACCAAAGGTTATGATTCTCGTTAGGATATATCCTGCCATAGATTCAGTCACGATCCACAAATGTGTACTTACTGAGCAAGGTGATAGTCGTTTGACCAAAAGTTTGATGTATAAAGCTGTTGACACAAAAGTAAAATACCACACACTGCCCTATTTTTCCTAGAGTGAGCAAGATCAAATTTTGATAATAACTAATAAGAGTATTTTAAGGTGAACAAGGCAGCAGGGGAGATGAGGAAGTGACGAACTTACATGGGACAGATCTGTGGCAGGAAGGCCCTAACAAGTTCTTTTAGGCCTCGACTGCAACTCTGCAAGGGGTGACGGAGAATCCTTGGTGCTGAACGCTGATATGCAGGTGGCCAGCGGCTTCCTCCTCTGCTGTAGTCAACGTGGCCGTACGAGATTAGTCGATTCGACCACAAGCCGCCGGCGCAGAGCTCTCCAGATCGATGTTGCGAGTGTTCCGCAGCAACCGCCGCCAGACTCACCAGGTCGACGATGCCGGTAGCATACCGCCGCTGGTGGGCTCTTCTCTAGGTCGACGGTGTTGGAAATCCGCCGCCGTCGCCTGTCACACCTCAACAGCGGTATGGCATGATCCGCAGCTTGATGGGGCTGACATCCCCTTCGCAAATAGGGATGGGATCTAGAACCGCCACCAGTAGAAGGATGCGGGATGCACTAGGGTTGCGAGGTGCTATTTTGAGAATGGGTCGTGTGGTGTTGGGATAATGGGACGGATAGAAGAGTTATGGACTTAAAAAAACGGCCCATCTACTACGGATGGAGAATCCGTTGCTACTTATGCGTTTGCAAACGGGGGTTTGCGGTGTAGTGGACTTAGAACTGGCTGCAGTTGTTCATGCTTCGAAAGTGTGGCGGCATTATCTGTTGGGCAATGTCTGCAATATATACACGGACCACAAAAGCCTCAAATACATCTTCACCCAACCCGAGTTAAATATGCACCAAAGAAGATGGCTTGAGTTGATTAAGGATTATAATCTTCATGTGCACTATCATCCTGGCAAGGCAAATGTGGTTGCTGATGCTTTAAGCCGTAAGTCTCATTGCCATTCCTTAGTTGAAACTGATTTTCATCGATCTCGCCTTCTACATCCAGCAGTCTTGTACAACATCACTATCAGTTGTACTCTCAAAAGCAGAATTATTGAGCTCCAAAAGACTGATCCTGGTATATTCCACATCAAGCGTAAGATGAAAGAGGAAGAAACTAAACATTTCAGGGTAGATGAAGAAGGTGTGCTGTGGTTTAAGGATAGGTTAGTAGTGCCTAAGGACCGAGAGCTTAGAGATCAGATCCTGTCTGAAGCACATTCTTCAAAGTTGTCCATCCATCCTGGTAGTAATAAGATGTATTATGATTTGAAGCCACTTTATTGGTGGACCAAAATGCGGAAAGAGATAGTTGCATATGTTGCTAGATGTGACACCTGCTGTAGAGTTAAGGCTGTGCACATGAAAGCTGGGTTGCTACAACCACTTTCTATCCCAGGTTGGAAATGGGAAGAGATAAGTATGGATTTCATCGTCGGACTTCCTCCTACTGTCAAAAATCATAACTCCATCTGGGTAATTGTGGATCGCTTAACCAAATCAGCTCACTTCATTCCTGTTAGAGTGGACTATAGTCCCACTGACTATGCTGAGTTGTACTTCAATCAGATAGTCCGGCTCCATGGGATACCTCGTACTATCATTTCTGACCGTGGTCCCCAGTTCACTGCTCGCTTTTGGGAGCACTTGCATCACCTTCTGGGAACCAAGTTAGTGAGAAGCTCTGCTTATCACCCCCAGACGTCAGGTCAGACGGAACGAGTTAACCAAATCTTGGAAGATCTGTTGCGGGCATGTGTAATTTCTTCCAAGGGTTCATGGGAAAAATGGTTGCCTCTAGCCGAGTTTTCATACAATAATAGTTACTAAGAGAGTATTAAGATGGCCCCATTCGAAGCTTTATACGGTCGTAAGTGTAGAACTCCACTAAATTGGGTAGAAGCTGGTGAAAGGAGGTATTATGGTATTAATTTTGTCCAGGAAGCTGAGGAACAAGTCCGTACCATCCAAAAACATATGGCTGCAGCCCAAGCTAGATAGAAAAGTTATGCTGATCGTCGTAGAAAGCCGCTCGAGTTTGAAGTTGGAGACTTCGTTGATCTGAAAGTTTCTCCAATGAAGAGTGTACGACGTTTTGGTGTCAAGCGGAAACTTGCACCGAGATACGTGGGTCCTTTCCAGATCATAGGCAAGAGTGGAGCTGTTGCGTACAAGATCCAGTTACCTCCTGAAATGAGTGCCATATTCAATGTTTTCCATGTATCTCAGCTAAAGAAGTGTCTTCGAGTTCCTGAGGAAAGAGTTCCATTAGGAGATATCAGGCTTGAATCTGATCTAACTTACGAAGAAAAGCCAGTTCAGGTGATCAATACTCAAGAACGAGTAACTAGAAGTCGAGTGGTTAAGTGGTATAAAGTAATGTGGAGTAATCAGGGTAGTGAAAGTGACGCTACGTGGGAACGAGAGGACTATTTACGTGATGGTTATAAAGAATTCTATCAAAAATGGTACGCTTTCCAAATCTCAGGACGAGATTTTTATAAGGGGGGAGGGCTGTAACACCTCAGGTGTTTAGCTCCACAATTGCATTGCATTGCATCAGCATGAACATTCATCATCTCATTATGCTTTACTTTGCTTGCAACAATATTGGGTGTTTTAGGGTGTTGATTTGTTTCCAATCATGTGACCCTAGGATTTTTGTGTAACTAAGGGGTAGAGTGGCTAATTATATCCTACAATACCTTAATTGCACTTAGGGTAACTAATGGAGCAATGTTCATGTTGACCAAATTTACCAAAATGCCCTCCAATGTGTTGTTGACCAACATTAGACCCTAGAATGCTTTAGTTTGACCAATTAAAAAGTCTAGCTTAGAGACCTTGCATGTAGGAGCAACCTTAAGCAAAGTTGTAAAGAATTTCCTAGGGAACAAAAGTCTCAATATGGTCATCTCATGAAAATGATCATAACATGCTCAAAAATGGCCCACAAGTCAGTTTGAGGGGCTGCCCCAGCACTTAGAAAATTTCTAAGTCTGGAATTCGAAGTACAGTTTCAAAGTAGCCCATTTCAACGCCTTGTAACTCCTAAACCAAGCCGAACCAGTTCATGAGCCAATTAACAAAATTGTAGCCCTCATGTAGCTCTACAAATTTGGTATTATCATCTTCGGCTAACTCGAGCCGGTTTAGGAAATAATCAGCATCAAACTTGCTCTGTCAGTCACCTAATGCAGCCATCGTTTCTGAGTTCAGTCTTTAGCCGCTGGCCGACCGACCGCAGACCGGCGCCGACACGTGGCCGCGCGGTGGCAGCCGTACGCCGGCCGCGGTCCCACCCGTCAGGCCACCAGGTCTTCAAGGTCGCCACGATGTCGGTCTCCGCCCTCACTCGCGCCACAGCCTCCTCTCTCTCGCTCTCTCCTCGCCCGGGCGGAACAACCGAGCGCCATTGCCACCTCCACTCCAGCGAGCTCGTGCGCGCTCTCCACCGCACTGCCGCCCACAAAAACACATCCACAGATCCGCCTTGAAGCCCTCTACCTCACCGTCCGCTCCACGCAGCCAGCCGAGCCTCGGTAGGGTCAAATTTCCACTTTCCGCCACCGCGGTACCTCGCCGGAGTCCCTCCGCGCGACGTCTCTCCGTGGCCAGGGGTCTCTGGGTGTCTCCGTCGCCTGCTAGTAGGTGCGATAGGGTTGAGGTAGAGTGGGGATGCTCACCGAGGGTTAGGGTTAGGACGTCAGGCTCACCGACGGCGAGATGCGCCACCACCGTTCCGGTGGTCCGCCATGCACGACGGCGGGCACCCTCCCATTGCTCTGCCATCCGGTTCTTGCCACCAATCGACGTAGTTTGATGACGTGGTCATACTCGTCCATCCAATTTCGCCGGCCGGATCACCGACGGCGAGCTCCGGCGACCACAGTCCCTCCCCTCCGCCTCTCTCTCTCTGACTGGTGGGGCCCTCCTGGCAGTCGCACGCGCGCGGGCGGGAGGTCGACCGCAGGCCGCGCGCGCGCAGTTGGGCCGCGTCGGTTCCCAGGCCGGCCCAGTAGCGAATAGGAATTATTTCATTTTTCTTTATTCTGTCATAGTTTTAGATAATGTTTAGGAAATGAATATCTAGGGTTTTACTTGCTCAAAAATTATGAAGTAAATTTTGTTAGGCTCTGCATGATGTGTAGTATTTAAGAAAAATATAAAATAGATATGTGATGTTTAATTTCTGGAAGAAATAATTAGGATTTTGAAATGTGTCTTAATTGGGGTATAAACTTGATAAATGAATAACTGGAGTTCTATTGTCCCAAAAATTGTGAAAATTGGTGAGTAGGTTAATTTATACATGTATTAGCTCTGGTAAAAATTTGGGCACTAGTGCTTGAGTACTTTTCAAGTTATGATGATATCTTGTTGTTTTATGAAATACTTGAATGAATTTTAGTAATTTTTCTACATGTGCAATGTTCATATAAATTTTTGGAGAGTGTCCTGGTACCCTAAAGTGTTTAAGAAAAATATGAATTCTGTTGTTTGATACTTTTAAATGTGATTTGTTAATTATACAAAAATTAGCCTTATGGGCTTGTGAATTTTGTGTAGGGAGTTTCTTTGAATAACTTTAGTTCAAATTTTTACAGTAGTCTCTTTTTAGGTCAGAGAGTCTCCTGTAATTTTTGTAGAATTTTATGAGCAGTTTACATATATGATTAAAATTCCACTTAATTAATTAAGTAAATTAAGAAAGGGGTGTAAATAAATATTCTAGGTGGGCACACCTTACTTTCTGGTGTTTTTGTGACCTATGTGAACTTTTGGTAATATTAGTTTGGTCTTAGAGGAAGTTTGCCACATAAATAAATATTTAATCTTCACAATTCTAGGTTTTCTGGACAGCTGGTAGTATCTTTGGGTTTGACCCTTAATAAAAGTGTTTGCTGGAAAACTTGTGAATACCAAAGTTGTAGTAAACTTGATAAACTAGCTTGTGTCAAAATTTGGGAGCATTTGGCTTAGTAGTTTAGGAGTTATTGCTGTTTTAAGTGACTGTCCAGAAATAGCTGCTCTCTGTTTAGAGAGGACAGATTTCTGGAACTTTGGAAATTCGACCAGGAAAACTTAGGAATTAAGGGTTGAGGTCTGAAAATGAATTGTAGGGCATTTTATAAGCTTTCCAGATTGTCTTGAATCATATCTTTTGGAATTAGGAATCTCCAGTTATGATAGAAACATTTAGCTGCTGTCCAGAATGTCTTGCTGTGATTTTTTTTTGACAACAACACTTATAATATATTACCACAGCAGCCAGTTTACAAAGAGGTCCTCCGTAGAAGACCTAATTACATTAAAGCTCTGGATCTGAAGAGATAGGCAGCGATGACGATGGTGATGGAGAGGAGGGATCCGCCGGCGGTGGGTCGCAGGGGCGTCGTGGACGCGTGCACCCGGATGGACTGACCGCGCAAAGCGTCGGTTAAAGACGGACCGGTCAAGCCCTTGAAGACGTAGCACACCGGCAACCGAAGGATGAAGTTGAAGCCGTCGCCGGAGGTTGAAGAAGAGGCTCGAACCTGGATCCCAGGTGGAGGCGGAGCTATCTGACCAACACCAGCAGGGGAGCCACCTAGCTGAAGAAGGGAGCACCAGGAGCAGCAGCAGCTGTGTAGAGAAGAAAGCGAGCGGCGAAGGTTGTGGATCTGAGGGAAGCAGATCTCGGTGATGGCAAGTGGAGGTGGAGTCGGAGATGGAGAAGAGGAGATCTGCATAGGAGGAGATCGAGTTTATTTTATTTCCACTGACCTTGAAGGCGGCGACATCGGAGCCGAGGAAGACCATGGCGAGCACGACGACGGCCACCACTCCAAGACAGGACTTTCCACTGAGGGAGACTGCCATCTAGGCAACTACTAGGTACTAGCTACTATCTACTAGAAGGGGGGGCCCCCACCCAGCCCGCTCCGGCGAGCTTGCCGGAGGCGAGAGGGAAGGGGCCGGCTGGATCCGGTCGGAGCTCTCGAGGAGGAGGAAGGCGGGTTAGAAATGCTATGGTGTTGAAAACTTCTTGCTGTGATATTTTGTGTTTGGATGTGGTAACTTAAGTAAAGTTGTTCTTATGATTGTTAGGTGTTAGGGCCTTAACAGAAGAGGAACAGCTATACCTTAGGTTGAGTAGATTAGGTGAGTACTTCTCTACCGAAGAGAAAATTTGTACTTAATAATTGAAGTGATTGAATAGAGCTTTAGGAGTGGTGCAATGCGTTTCATTCCGAGCATGTTGCATCTTTCATTATGCATCCATAAAATTTATTATGCACTCATGCAATAGGTGTTCCGGAGGGGGTGACTCTCCTCGAGTTCGAGCAAGCGATCCCGGAGGAAATCCAGGAGCAGCCGGAGGAGCCAGAGGAACCAGTCGGCGAAGGAGTTCCCGCAGAAGATCTGCCTGAGTGTCCTGACCACCGTCCGTCCACCTTTCTGAAAGGCAAGCCCCGGTGCATGCTGACCCTATTGTTTTATAAATCAATCTTGAGTACTTTTAATTGTTTATTGCATTAAGTTGTAGGAGTTGTGTGAAAACACTTGCTGCATTATACCTGTCCTTGTCCAGATATCGTACTTAATCCTAAATTAGGTTTAGGCACGTGTCAATGCTTAGCCCTGCATAGTCTGGTAGAAGTCGGGTGATTTCCGGTCATCCGCGAGATGTAGGAATGGGTCACGAGTGGCTCTATGGCTATCGTGGATGGAACCATGCCTTAAAATAAAATTGAGACCGGGTGGGAGTTCGATAGTACAGCCGCAAGACACTTCACATCTTGGGTGTGGAGCTATGCCCGTCTGAGTCATTTAAGGACCGATTCGCCGTACGTCCTTGAGTCATGTTGAACGCAGTCTAACACTTAGTTGGCCGGATAAGTCATTCCGACCGTGAAGCCGAGTAATATGGTTCAGGCCGGGAATCGAATGGTAGGTCGCTTCTTGGAGGAGAGAAAGGATGTGCTTGGGGATATTGGCATGAGACCAAGGGGGGGTTAGAGTCCCTATCACCTGGTAGAGTGTCGCCCTTGGGGTCGCGACATCATTCGGACCCGCGATTCCTGAATCATACGAAAAGGTGGCTTGTGCGACCCTGGCAGGGGCCTGCGCGGTGAGTGTTAGAAATACCCCTCCAGCTGGATAGGAATTCGATTCGAATCGCTGTCGCTCCCGGTTAGTGAGCACTTGACTTGAGCAGCGGCAACGTAGATCTCATTAATTGAACAGATGGTTAAGTGAATGATACAATGTTGCCACAATTTATACCTGCTATGGATATAATGTTAATAATTGTTTGATTATAATCAAGTGCATGATTAGTACAGGTGCTAAGATAGATGACAGGTAAATGCTAAAAAATAACTGCTAGTACAGGTTATAAGAGTTTCAATTACTTATGCCTTTCTGCAAAATGTGATGTCAGCTAGCCTCTTGTGTAAGCCTTGCATAATCCTTGGTGTCATCTTATTTCTGGTTTTTGACGGGTAAGTCTAACTGAGTACATTCCAGTACTCAGGGTTTATTCCCTCCTGTTGCAGATGATATGCTTTACCAAGGCTTCTGCAAGACCTGTCTCCACCCTGCGGGTGACGAAGACTAGATCACTAGGGCGTGATCATCCTTTATGTACTTTCCCTAATGCTTTTGTGGGATGTTGATCAGTAAGACTGGCAGTAGTATTTAAACAACTGGTGTGTGTTATGCTTCTGCTACTTTATAAACTTGGTTTGTAATAATTTGCGACTCCGTGTGTGTAAGTGGATTTCAGAACTACTTGTGACATGTAACGTGTGATGTGTTATGTTGAAGATGCGATCTTGGTTGTAAGCAAGTTGGTTTGAAATCCTTCGTGGTTTCGATTGACTACCGGGATTATATGGGCTCAAGTTCGAAAATTTGAGCGCTTCGGTGCTTGTTTTTGTACTTGTGCTCTTATAATTTGGTCGGTTCTGTTACAGTTCCCCTTCTCCCTTGCAACGATCTTCGTGTTACACGTCCCGTCGACTTGATCTACTCCATGGATGGCATCACCATCAAGAACAGCGAGGGAAGCCATGGGATCGAGAGAAAAACAAGAAGGGAAGAAGAACCCAAACCGATTTTAGATGAGGAACGAATACGGCAGCGACCCATGGGCGAAACCCTAATTTCTCCTTTCGATCTCCTCCCTTCTCTCTTCTCCTTTCTCTGCTCTTGGCCTTCCCTTCCTGAGCCATAAGGATGGGGATCTCATCGAGGGGCTTTTGGTTCTGTGGGAGGGGAGACGCAGGGACAAAAGGGGTGGCACTGTAGAACACATGGGTTACTGTTCACCATTGCAGCATGAGTACTGTTCATGTTTTTTTTTCTCCCTTCATCTTCCAACAACCGTAGCTTCTTGACCCAAACTCTGAACGGTGTGTATGAGTAGTCAAAAGAAATGCGTTCGATGAGCCCTACACATCTATGGTCTCTGATCATCCATCCAAGCTACCTATAAAAAATTTATTTTTTTGCCACTCATTAAAACTCCCGTTAAAACATTTACCACTTTGCGCTTTCTAACATACAAAACGTATTTTGGAGTATTACACAAAATAGATTATAGACATAAGTGAGTGTGAGGTGCAGTGGTAGAGGAGGGTACACGCAAGGGGGAGGTCTTAGGTTCAAACCATCGTGAAGCGCGTGATTTTCGCGCGTGTGGCTAACCATTGGAGGGCTCCTTGGATTAAAAAAAATTGCTTTTTTTTGCCCTTTTTTCGTGATTTCTAGAAATTAATTTGTAGGAGTGGCTCAATATCCAGCCAAGCCACCCCTACAAATTGTTATAGGGGTGGCTGGCCAACCGCCCCTACAAACCGGGCATTTGTAGCCACGGTTGCTTAGGGGCGGTTGGCCAAACCGCGCCTACAAACCCTCAAAAACCGCCCCTACAAATCGATAGTGGCGTAGTGAAGTTATGATGAGTGCTATGCAGATCCTTATTTACAAATGGGATCCTTATTTTTGCTTTTAATTAACATAGATCATTATTATGTATTTTTTAAAACAGACTGGATTTATATTTATGCATTTAAGTGAGCTCGCCGTGTCCTCATGGTTTGTTTGGTTTCGCTTACTTGTACTCCCTCCATTCCAAATTATAAAGCGCTTTGGCTTTTATAGCTAGATATATTATTTTTACTATGCATCTATACATAATGTATATCTAAGTAGATAGCAAAAATTATGTATCTAGAAAAATCAAAGCATCTTATAGTTTAGAATAGAGGGAGTACTTGTTACTACTTATCTGCTACTCTGTGCCGTCCTCTAATGTGGTTTGTCCTGATCTTCTCTTTAAGTTGATAGCACTTAAGGATCAATGAATAGTGCATGAAACATTTCTAATATTTAAATTTGAGTTTTGCATTAATAGTGCTCGACCTAGAAGAGTTTTAAATTATTAGAACTTGTATTCCATGTGTAAATTCAAAGCATCCATGTATAAAATTTGTAAAGTATAAAATGTTGAAGGATATGTAATTCTCTATATAAGGTAAAAGCACCCATGTACACTCGTTGATGCATTTGTGCTAGTACTCTTATGAAACTATGGTTCTAAATGGCCCGTTACAACACTGCTATTTTTCATATGTAAATAGGGTTTACCGATGTGGTAAGCTCGTTGTCATTCCGCTATTATTGCATATGACGCTTTAGCTCCGCTAAACACTACTATTTAACTTTGCCACCAAATATTTTTAGCATCGCTAATCTTGATCGAGATAAATATCCATTCTTTACTCTAGATTACTATGATTATTCCTCTCTATTGTGCCTTTTTACTTAATAGATAATGTAATGAACCACTAAAACATTGTTGAATTGTTTATTGTTGAATGAATATGAATATTGATTATAGTCATGTATACACTGATTGACTTGATCAATGTTAATCATGTGGCAAAACCGCCTAATATAATGCCCTCTTAAGAGTACTTGTCTTCCATTAGACACTAAGTACTCAGAAGAGTGCACTAAACTATGCGATTCTATCGAGCACATCCAAGAGAGAACTCAAAAATCCACATATTTACATTAGGATCATAAATGAGAGAATAAAGCTTACAATGTTTTTAGTCACCTCTTACATCACTTTTAATACAACGTCAAGGAATTGCATCAGTTGATTACACAGTGGAATATGACATGTTATCGGAGTTTCAGCGGAAATGCAAATTTAGTTAATGGCAAGTTAAACATTGGCATGATGACTTTATGTACATGAAATAATAACATGTTATAAGTTTTTTCTTTATAAAATATTTTGTGAAAACTTTAAATGAACTCTATGTTCGCACGTAAAGGAAATCCTCGCTGAGTCTACCAGGAGGTTCCACACACATGGTCAGCTTTATCAGCACTTGTCACCTGTAACAGGTTAGAACAAACCCTGGGTACTCAATTGTACTCCGCAAGACTTACCCGTCAGGAGGAAATAAAAAGACTCTAAGGATATGCAAAGCTATCAGGCTTGTGGGTTATTGCATCTGTAGGAAGCACTATTAAACATGCATCCTTATATTCAACTTTTATTAGCAGTCATGATTGGTTCATTAGCTAACCATTCTAAGTTTTAGTTCTTACTACGGGGCTAGACCATAGTCAAGTCGGTATCGTCTCCAAAAATGGCGATTCACGAATCAATGTATCCCAGTTGGATCCCCCGAAACAAATGTCTCACTTGCACCCCAGGTATAGGTAAGGCTAACTCATTTCACTCCTATCAAGGGGTCCAGGTCCCCGTCTAAACTTGGACTCTAAGCCCCCAACACCTGAGACCCGGCCTTAGTATGGTGCTTAGACCTCCACCTAATACCCACCCCTAAAAGCCGGTCCGAAAAGAGCCGGAACCCATGACAAGAGAGTAACAAGTCTTTCCGCTTTCATAAGCAAGTATGTGCTTAGGATATTAAGTCTGTGACCTGACTACCATCCACAGCAACGGATGGTCCTCAATCGACACAGGCGCGACAAATATAATCTGAGCCTCGCTCAGTTGCCAACCAGGTCCAAATACAGTCCCGCATGGTCTCTAATTATCATCCATATATATTTATATTTCATGTGATAGCAACATGATAATAGTACAATAATATCTTTCCTATCTCTCGCGAGTGACAGGTAATCACTCGACTTCTACCGGTGTCCGATAGCATACTAGTGAGACTCGTAGGGTAAGGTGATATATATGCAAGTGGATTTCATTCAACTCCTTCAAACTTAATGCACAAGCATAAAAATAAAGTACAGAATAATAGATGTTATGCATCGGGGCTTGCCTGAGTAAGATATAACCAAAGTTAGCATTCCATCGTAGCGACACGATCATCAAGACACTATCGTTCCGTTACTCTGGTCGACTTCACAATCCATCGTCGTCCCTATTATGAGATTCGTGGGTGCAACGCAGAGATGTAAATAATAAAAGGCAAACGCAACGCTCAAAATACGATTACGCCTCTCAAGCTAGCTCTAATGACTAACGTACTAGGCCACGTATCCACGTTGTCGAACAAGGCGCCATTTTCCCACAAGTGTTTTAGTTATAAAATCCCTAGGTGTTTCTTTATTTCATTTTATTGATTTAATATATATTCAACTAGGGTTCATTAGCTACCCTAGAAAACTAATTATTCTAGAGCTACAAAAATTACAGTGAGCATGTAATAAAACTAGGAATTTACTGTAAAATTTTAAGGATTAACACTAGTACGGATTAATCATAAAAATCCTACAAGTCCATATTTAACAATATTAGAGCACGTAAAAATATTTAGAGCAACCTCGAAATACTTTAAATCTATGTGAACCAATTATACTAACAGATAGATCATGATTTTAGGATCTTCACAAAATTGGTTTCATAATTTTTAGATAGATACATAATTTGATATTGAATTTACAAGTTCACAGCATTTCCAGAAAAGGAAAACTAATTTAATTCGCGAGAAAAAAAGAAAAGAGCAAACTGGTCCAGCGCGGCCCACGACCGGGTGAGCCAACCCAGCAACGCGGCCTAGGCGGGAACAGCCCCGCGCGCTGGCGCTTTTGCCAAAGACACCCCTGCTCTTTTGACTAATCGCGCGACATGAAACAACACTATTTCAACAGAGCCATGATTCGCATTTAGAACCCTGAAGTTCCTCACCTTCGCAACGAACTAGTCCCTGGGCGGGCGGGCGTAGGGGCGCGACATGCGAGCGACGGGCAGCGCTGCGGTTGCGGCTTTTCCGGCCGGGGAGGGCTCGTCAGCGGCCGCGCAAGGGCCGGCGGCCTATCCCAAATACGGGCGCACGCAAAGGGGCGGAGGCTCGGGGTGCGGCACGTCGTGACATGGTTAGCCACGACGGCGGCCATGGCCATCTGGTTCAAGGTAGTGGCGCGGACGTTTCGGTGAACCAGGGCTACGGATATACAAAACGAAAGGCGGGAAAGCATCAAGGAATTACCACGGACACATATAGGGTGCTAGTTGAGGCGGAGGAAGACCGAGCTGAGCCGGTCACGTGCGCGCTGTAACACCCTAGGTGTTACGAACTTAATAAAACCTTGATCATGATCATCATGTATAAGCATTGTGGCATAACTGCATTTGCTTGAACAATTAGAATTTTGTTAGAATAAATTTTGTAGTTCAAAGTGTGCTCTATAATGTAGAATCAAAAGTTAGTAGTGTTTTTGAATCAAACATGTTTAAATTTGAGCTCCAAAGTTGAATCCAGCACTGTTTTTCCACACTTGGCTATTCTCACAAGTCCCTGAAAAACAGTGTTAAACTTTAATATTTGGAGATTTATAAAACGAATTTTCATGAATAAAAGTTGTGCAACTTTTGTGTCATGATTTGCTACTATGTTTGAACTGTGTTAATCAACATTTGTTTGTGATGTTTGATCAGTAATTAACCTTTAATTAATTGCTTGAACATGCTTAGTTGAAACTGTTTTTGAGAACTATGAACTGAATTCAATCTTCAAGTTTCATCTCCTTGTTTTCCAAATTCAAAATCTCTCAATCTATTGGTCTTTTGACATTGGTCCTTAAAGCAAAGTTGGAGAGCTTGTGTAGATGAACAACTTTCCTGTTTGGACTTAATCGAGGTTCTGCTTGGAATCAAGAGAAAGAGGAAGAGGAACAGGAAGAGGAAGATGGAGTTTCATTTTGCTACAGTGTCACCGGGGGTGAGCAGCAGGCTGCTCCTCTGCTTTGCCATCGGTGGCCACCCGTTGTCCCTTCGCGCGGCTTCTCATGCGTGGGACACGCAGCTGCTCCCGTGTCGAGGCCGAGCAGCTTCTGGCAGGGTTGGAGAAGCCGTCCATGTCTTCTGTTGACCCTAACGCTGGTTGTTCTCTCCCTTGCCGTGCCGGTGTCGCCCGCGCGCGTAGCGCGACGCGCATCCTGCGCCCACGCACTGTCCTTGCTGCTCTGCCCCCTCACCTCATCCTTATCCCAACGTCCTTGCTCCCTCTCCATCTTGGCCTTCTCCCTCTCTTGCTGCTGCTCGCCGTGGCCGCGTCCGCCATGGGAGCGGAGCAGAGCTCCGCCCGGAGGGCCTTCTCCCTTCTCCTCCGCCCAAGCCGGCCGCACTTTTATCTTTCCCACCTCGCGTCGCTCCTCCTCAGCTCCTTTCGCCGATGCCTCCCTCATCGTTGTGGCCTCGCCGCGGAGGCCGCCGCAGCTGGTGTCGCTATCCACGCGGCCACGTCTCCTCAGGCCATCGCGAGGCAAGCTGCGGGCACCAACGGGTGCGCACGAGCCTCGGGATGCTCCCCGACTCTTTCCCGACGCTCACATGCCTTTGTTCCACAGAAATCACCGTCGCTGACGATCTCCTCTGTTCCGGTTTGCGTGAAGGACCTCGTGCAGCAATTAGAAGAAAGGGGAGGGCCTACGTGTGAACTCTGTGACTCAGATAAATAGTGCACTGCCTGGTTTTTCTTTTTCTTTTTGTAATTTCAACGGAAACTTGTGAATCTCATAACTAATTATTGGTGCATGCTAAATTTATGAAAAATTTTGTGTAGCTTCTTTGTGATTATTATTAACTAGGAAAAATATGAAACCATGAAAATGAATAGTTTTTGGATGCTTAAAAATTAGTCCTTTTAATTAAGAAATGCTTGTTGTGTGATTTTTATAGGCTAAAATAAATATGCAGTGACCATGAAACTTTTTCTGTATCTATTTTATGTTAATACCTGCCTCCACAAAAAGTTTGGAATTAATTTGATGATGTTTCATTGTACTCTTATTTATATGACTTAATTATTAGTTAATAATTATCAAAATGATTAGCATAAATCATGAAATGCCTTGAATGGTTTTTGGAGTTGATGGTAGACCATGAGACACATCCACACCTGCTGTTTCATGGCAAAGTAATTACTTTCTTGATATGGTCATGATCAACTTGTGCCAATGCAAACTAAAAATGCTTTTAAGTTTAAATAAGCACTTCATTAGTTGATGCATGTATGTAAACTTGGTTATCTCTTGTATGCAAACTTTTGGGTAAAAAGATTAAGCTAGATAAGTGCTTCCATGTTGAGATCATGAAAGATACTATAAGTCAAGTTAATATGATCATAACTCTAACTTGCTTAACTCATATAATGTGTGATATGCTTTACTCTTAATTAAGCTCATGATTGACTTGAGTTAAGTGAATCACTAAAAATGCTTTATGATGATTACTTGCAATTGTATCATGAAGGAAAGTTGTCCTCAAGGTTCTCAAAGTTTGTTCAAATTCTGTTATGCACTTGTATGCCTCTCGTCATGCATCATGTCATGCATCATTCTAAAGCATACATCAATTATGTGTAGCGTACGTGAGTGAGAAGGTCCATGTCGATCAAGTTTGGAGAAGGTCCATATTGATCAAGTTCGGAGAAGGTTCATCTATCTGTGGTGTTGATGCCAAGTCTAACTCCTGTGACCCTCTGTGGGAACTAACCTCCTCTGCAACGAAGGCAAGCCCCGGAGCATAAATCCTTCTCTAGTATTTATAAATCTTTGTTACACTCTACGTCTTGTGAGATGTGCATTAAGTAATTAGGAATTGATCGAATACCATTGCTGCATGATTACCTTGATAATCAGGTATCCTTAGTTATACCCTACTAGCATGAATAGGTCGATACCCTTATGCTTAGTAATGCTTAAACTTCGTTAGAAGTCGAATGATGGTTTCATCGTTCGCGAGAAGCAGGTTTACATTGCTCTTCTCGGCTCTGCCGATGGATCATGAGAATACCATAATAATGTTAATGTTTAAATTGAGACCGGGAGGGTAGCTTGCATCGTGAAATGAGTCAGTGTAGTGCTCCACCCGTGTTGATTAAGGACAATTCATTGTAGGCATGTGTGATTGAGACCTTGTAGTACTAGCCACATACTCCGGTAAGCCTAATATCTTGGCTATTCCATTATGTGAAAAGACAATTGTGCACTGGGAGTGGGAGATGGCGAGAGTAGCGTGTACCCACCCTATGGGCATCTCGGATGAACAGATGCATCTGGATTGACGTAGGGCGGTGGAGTACTATATTCTCAGGTAGCACGGACCGGTTCACATTTTGGAGGATCTGAGTGAAGGTTGATGTATGTAGGTCTGGGACCTGCATATGTCATGTGGTAAGGAAACCCCAGCTGGGCCAAATCGATTCGAATTGTTGTGCTCCTCGGTTATGGAGACTCAACCCTCTAACCATACATCATAGTTAATCAATGGAACATAGTTACTTGTGGATAAGAGATGAATATGAGAAGAGATGGTTGATGAAATGATTAAGCTAGATCAGGTGCAAACTGGATACTACTAATGACTTAATACAATGCTAAAACGTTGAAAGTAAGGATCCACACATAGTAAGCTTTTCTGCAAAGATTACTTCTTGTTTCTTACCTTTAAACCTTCATGCTCTTGGAGTCTTTTCTTTTAGTTGGGTAAGTCTTGTTGAGTACCCTCATGTACTCAGGGTTTGTTAAACCCCTGTTGCAGGTCCTGACTTGTGCTACTAATCAAGGTCATGTTGATGGGCTTGACATGATCTGGATGTCTCTTCTACCTTAGGTGCTTCTTCTAATTTGCTTCCGCTGTTCCATTCACCTTTTGAATCTAAAGTTAAGTTTTACTTAAACATGTTTTGTAAACTATTGTTGTAAGTCTTCCACACTCCGATGTTATTATTATTGTATCAATGTTGTAATGTTGTGGCAACTCCACTGTTGATCCTGTATGAGTTGTAAAATGTGGATGATTCGGGGTTCCCCGAGGACACCCGATAGACTACCGGATTATCTGGCTTTCGTGTGTAGCAGTCAAAGGTCTTTAGGACAATGACGGGTACACGTGGGCTAACATAATTTGGGTGGTTTTGCCACACGCGCAGCGAGGTCGGCGGTATTCCGAGAATGACATGGTCGTGTCAGCTCGCCTCTGGCGGCATTCTAGTCGGAGCTAAGGCGAGTACCCAAACCAGAGGGTCAAGACGGGTCTACAGTTGACTTGAATCAAATTATAACCAAGCGTAAAGTCTTACCCCCAACACTACTACAAAAAAACTTTTCGGAGGCAGGCCAAATGGATTAAGGGAGGTGGGCATTGCAACTGCCTCCCATTGAAGGTCACGGTAAATGGAAGATTAATGGAGGCGGTTGCTTTGCCCACCTCCGTAAATCGATTAAAATAAACAAAAAAAAAGAAAAAAGCCCACATGGGCCTGGATTTGGGCCACACGAATCTGGGCCTCACGCTACCGCCATTGATCCACCGCCGAGGAGGAGCAGGGGGTGGATCCGCCGCCGCCGAGGAGGTGGTCGGATCCACCGCCGGGGAGGAGAGGGCCGGATCCGCCACAACCGAGGAGGAGGAAGAGGCCAGATCCGCCGCCACAGAGGACGAGAAGGTCAGATCCACCGCCACCGAGGAGGAGAAGGCCAGATCCGCCACCACCGAGGAGAAGGCCGGATCCACCATCACGGAGGAGAAGAAGGCGGGATCCGTCGCCACCAAGGAGTATAGGGGTAGATCCGCCGTCGCCGAGGATGTGGGGGCCGAATCCAGCTACCACCGAGGAGGGGCGTCATTGCCATGTGTTGCCCGGAGGAGTGGACCGCCAGGGGAGGGGAGGGGAGCGCCGCTAGGGGAGGGAAGGGGAGCGCCACCAAAGGGAGGGAGCGTGTGGGTAAGGAGAGTGGAGCTGAGGGCGCTACTAGGGTGGGGAGAGTGGAGCTGAGGGCGCTGGTGGCGTGGGAAGAAATGAAGGCACTGGTGGCCTTCCAAACCCTAACTCTTCCTATATATATGACGAGTGTGATATCAGGCCGATATATGGGCTATCTGGGCCAGATTTTAGGAGGCGGGCCGGATAAAATTAACCGCCTCGGTTAATGATTTACCGAGGCGGTTGCGTTATAATGCCCGCCTCAGTTAATAGGCATTAACCGAGGCGGTTATATTACATTGCCCGCCTCCGTAAATCGATTTTACGAGGCGGTTTTTTGTGACCACCTCGGTTAATAAAAACTAACCACCTCGGTTAATCCGAGGTATTAACCGAGGCGGTTGAAAATTATGCCCGCCTCCGAGGGGGGTTTTCAAAAGGTCACGGTTAATGTTTTTTGTAGTAGTGCAAAACGCGCCATCTATGGTGGCGAGGTGACCGGTGGCCGCGGAACTCCAGGTTTGCCCCTTGCCGGGCACGTCAAGGCTGTACAAGGATTGCATGGCTATCAGACTCCTACACTGTGCACTGATGCGGGAAATCAGAGTATGACTCCCTGAGCTAAGTGTATCGAATGGCGGGGAGCAGGGTGCTCCCGCCGGGGTCCCATCGTGAAGAGGCCACACGGGTGATCCCGAGCGGTTAAGATGGGGCGGCTTCGATCGCTAGTGGTAATGTGAGCCCATGTGCACGGCTTCGATCGCTAGTGGTAATGTGAGCCCATGTGCACGGCTACGAGACGGGGAAGGGCTACGACGCACAAGGTAAAAAGCGGCAGGACCCGAGTGGGGTCGCCGGCGTCGGCTAGCGGCAAAGCAGGGCAGGGAAACGTCCCATCGCCGCTGTGACCGGCCATCGATTCGACGCGGTGGCATGGTTCCAGCACAAGGGCTAGGCGTGGTAGGTGGAACAAAGGGCAGGGCGAGCGCCACGTCGACCAAGCGACGCAGCCGCAGCCTCGGTGCGGCCCTGCAGCCAGCCATGCGAGCGTGGCGCGCACGTAGTAGCGGGGCCAGGCCGCAGCCGGCCAGGGCTGGCCATCGCCTAGGCAAGGCCGTGCGGCACCAGCCGAGCACGCAAGGTGGCCAGCGACCGCAGCCCGGCCGTGGCGCAAGCCCGGCGCCAGCAGCGTCCATGCGTGCGGTGACCGCGGCTCAGACCGAGTGGCAGCAAACTGCGTCGTGCACGCATTTTAAAGCTAAACAAAAAATGGCTAATTATCTCGTCTAAGGTTCAACCACTTAAACTAGTCTAAAGCTAACACTACCAGGTTCCTAACGAAACAGTCATTACGATCAAGGAGCAGCTAGGGAGGGAGATAAACGAGTGCCAAGGTGAGCTCGTCACTAGAACGCTGGTTCAGGAGCAGAGCGTTAGCACAGGGTTCACAGCGCGTCTAGCGAAGTTGGGCAAATGTTTAAGACGCGACGCAACATCCAACTCAACTACAACTTATACCTTGTTCAAGTGCTCACTTTGGTGCAACCAATGGTACAAGAACATGGATCTAGTGCCTAACCATTTTGTTGAAAATTAAGTGCCAAAATGGCATTGTCTACTGCCCATTTCAGACTTAGAAAAATTCAGTGGCTCAGTTTGAACTAACAGTCATTAGCTCTTTTGCCTTAATTTTTTTTAAAAAAGGTCTAACTCTTGTCGATTTCAACTAACAAACATAGCATGACATAGCCCATACTTCATACTAACTTATAGAAACAAAATATGTGGATATTGTTTAATTATTTTGCATGCTATAATTCACCAAAAAAAGGGTACTTTTTAAACATGAGTTATATCACACTTGTGTTTATAGAAATTGTTTTCGTACTAAATGATTAAAACAACTTATTCTAGTTTTCTTATTAGGACTTCATTAACATGTTACCCATTAAGTAAACCAATCCTACGATATTCATTTGGCCTTGCTTAACCTTAAAAGTGAATCACACGAGGTTTGTTTAACATTTCATGTGAGGATAAAATTTAAAAATCCGAGGAACTTGTTTTGATAATTTCTCTTAAGCCTTAATTGTGATGCTAAGTAAGCCCGTAACACCAGGGGTGTTACAAAGCAATGAATGTAGAGACATGTTCTCTTACATCCTTGTACATGTATTTGAATATTTGTCATAAAATTTATTTAGTTATAGATTTTATGTATATATAATTAATTAATATTTTTATGTTTTATACAAAATCGCTAAATGAAACAGCTTCCATTATATCATATCTTCGCTATAGCTTTTCATAGCTTACGAAGGAAGCTATATCGCCAAATGGTTCAGCCCGCTATTTAAAATCTTGTCTAAAACTCACAGACCATGAATCAAAGTTGTAGTGATATATATTGCAAATACATGAGACTTCGATGCAAGAGGACACGTTTGGATCTCATGAAAGGTTGCCTAGCCTTGCCAGATAAGAAATTATAAATAGTACTACATGCCGTTTCGATTCTTTACTAGCTGCCTAGGTGCGTGTGAAAGTACGCTTTTCCTTTGCTATCCTGGGAAGCCAATATGGCTTTTTCCTGGGCTTGCAGCTTGTCTAGCCGGGCCAAGCGAAAACAGCGTCGCAGGCAAGGAAGCCAAACGTGTACACCCCACTTAATGCTAAATGTTTGTATGTATTTATATCTATACTGTTGACATGCGAAAATGTACTAATATGGAATGAGGGCAATGCTAACAAGTTCCTAGCTTCAAGGAGGTGTTGGAAAACATTTAGCGCAGCAAATGTCGAAGAAACGAGCAAAGAAGAGAGAAGATGACGCCTGCCCCGACTAAAACGGCAAGGCCGGTTTGCAAATCAGTGCACCGGCCGGCTAAGCTGGCTCCAAAACCGGCTAAGCCAGCTGCCTTGTTCTCGAGCCGGCCACAGCGCCTGGCTCCCGTGAAAACCGGCTTAGCCGGTTTCCAAACCAGCGTAGCCAGGTTTGCCTGCCTTGTTCGGACTGGTTTGTTTTCAAATCAGTTTTTGGATCTATTTCGACGTGGGAAACTTGGAGAACATGTTTTGGACTTGTTTCCTACTAAGATAAGACCACTCCCTCTATATAAACGAGAGGACCATGGCTGATTGAGTATTGCAACTTTCAATCATAAAAAATACAACACATACCCTTTTTTTGCCCTACTTTCTCTCTCCTGCCTTGTTGTTCGTCATGTCACCCACGAGATTTGGTGTCATTTTAGATGGCCTTGCTGACCTTAGGAAAACCTACAAATGCTCCTCCCCGATGGGTCTTTCCGGGAGGCATTCAGGAGTCTACTACGCGAAGAACAGGCACAATATCGGCCTAACTAACCACTCAGTCGGTTTCGTCGATTCGTTGCATTCTTTCTACGATCAAGATTCTTTGCAACCTCGGGCGTGATAGCCCTTGATGGTATGTGGCCTAATTCGGCGTCAACATACTTATATAAAATGATATTTTTGTCCATCTTTTATTTTTGTTTCCTACAATACTCTTGTGTCCCTTCTTTTCTCATCTGAAAGTGAAACCCCGACTCATACGAGTTAGAACTGTGCACGTTTGTGCGTCCAGCGATGGTGGAAGTCTGGTTACATATTGTTTTGCATGCATGGACACTTTTTTATATAAGACAAAAAGATAGAAAATTTCATTGATTACGAAAAGAGATCAATCGAGCTACGTGTTTCCACGCATGGAAATTTGCATTGAGCGGACAATAACAACGATTTTGAAAATGCAGTCATGCTGTGCGTAGTAGTAGTAGTTCGTTCTCGTCACTGATCATTACTCATCATGGGCATTTCGCTGTGGTTGCCATGATCGTCCCAAAGACCACGAGGTATTGACTGGTCACTTTTGCAAGACCATGCAGCTAGACTTGGGACATATGGACAGTTGGACTCAGAGTTTTTGGGTGGATCGAAGCAGGTTGGACCCGGCCGCCGGCCGGCCGGCAGCGTGGCATATGAGCACAGAGTGGTGTCGGGAAGAAGAACCCGAGTGATGATGAGGGGCGAGAAAAACCCTAACGCAGGACCAGTACGTGATGGCAGAAAGCGTCGTTTGCATGTGGCGTGTCTGGGTTTTTTCCACTAGCTATTCGATCGATGCTACGCTAGCTTTCCCAGTTAACCTATCTTTCTGAATGCATGCATTGCATGCACGCACGCACACGGTGACACACTGTGGCCCGCTGTATATATAGTTTCACCCTTTTCACGTGGCGAATCAGCAGAAAGCTGCGTGCACGCGTGCTTTCACCGAACCACCTTCATATCTCCTCGATCGATCGGTTTGAACAAGCAAGGCGATGATAGATATGCGATAATAATGCAAAATAAGATCACGAGTGGCCATATGCGTCCCGTGCCCATGCAACATGATATGCTACGGCCGGGATGGCACTAGTACATAAATGAGTTTTTTTGCTGACGTTTGTTTTTTTTTTCACAGGCAGTTCTTAAAAAATAGGTGTTAGTAGAAACAAATATGTGGGTCCACGGTTATGAACCGCTAGTGTAGATATACCTATACTGGCGGAATCCTTAAGTCAGTGTAAATATAGCATTTATATTGACGGCATATAATTAAGTCAGCCGCTAGTGAAGAGTTCCCCACCATATTTTGTGTTCTAATAAATATATTGAAAAAAATTTCTACAAATTTTATTAAACTTTAATTTATAGAGTCTGATTAAGGATACAATTAGAATTGCATCCTCTTTTGGACAAGGTAACACACACACACACATCACATCATCAAATAAAAGGGTCAGCGAGCACACAAGGAGGTAGGAATCATTCATTTCATAGGATGGTTACAAGTCCCGGTAACATGCATGCATATCATCATTCGTGGCGGATCGACCAGTTCAATTATTTGTAATTGATTATAATCCTTTTCAGACTCAACTAAAGTAGTGTAGTTCATACGTGACGGTGACCCCGAGCCCTCTGATCTTTTCCCCTCAAGGATATATAGGAGTGTGTTTGCGTGATCGATCTCTGGTGATCCAAAGGTGCAGGTAAAAATGCTTATCCTTGCACTGCAGACATCTAAAGGAGTAATCTAATTAAAGGAACTAATCTCTACAACTAAAAAACCCCAAATGTTATCGTCTGATGGGACCGCTAATGATCCATCCCGCGCTAATCCCCCTCCACGCTAATTCCTCTCCGCAAAACCTCCCTCCCCGCAAAACCGCCCCCGCCCCTAATTACGTCGCACGCGCCCACGACCCCAGCTCCGACGCCGCCGCCAGCCCCGTCGACGAGACGTGACTCCCTGTTGCTGCCGGACGCGAACGCGAAGCCGCCGGATCGGACAACCTCGACAAACCGCCGTCGCTGTCGTCATACGGGGCGCTGCCCTGCATCAAGCGCCCGGACATCGAGACCGCCGCCAGCTCCGCAGCTCGACGCCGCCGCCAGCCCCGGTCCTGCCTCCCTCGCTCTGACGACGCCACCAGCCCCGGGCCGCACGCCAGCGCCGCCAGCCCCGTGGACGAGACATGACTCCTGCCGCTGCCGCTGCCGGACGCGACCGCGAAGCCGCCGGATCAGACGACCTCGACAAACCGCCGTCGCTGTCATCGTACGGGCCGCTGCCCTGCATCAAGCGCCCTGTACTTGCGTCGTGGCCCACGGTGAGCTGTGAATCCTCCCCAAATGTCTTAAGCCAAAGTGAATGGTGGTTCCATATTGTTTCAATTAGGTTATGCACGTTGGTGTGGGATATGATCTGTACAAGAAGAATGCAAACTTAAACTAGGTAGTTCATGATTTACCTGCTCATGGCTCTCAGAGCAATATTGTTGGGCTACCAGAAATTGATTAACAAGACGATGGGCAAGATATATATGGTGTTCAGATAGATACATTGATACTTTTAGTCCTCTATTTAGTCAATAGAATGCTGATCACGGTACGCTTTATTGTCATTTTCCCCAACAGTTCAGTTCTGACAGACTTTAATTAACTGAACTGATGTTAGGACCGGCTAACAGTAGTTCATTAGTTGTGGCCTACAATTGTGTTGGATTCAATAGTGATTTCCCCCTGATCCACTACAATTCTCATCAGTTGTATCCTCTACTTGATTGATTTTTACAGTTGGGCCATTTTTCTCTCAAGTCATTTTGCGAGATTATTCAGTTCACAAGGTAGCAGGTAAGGTAATTTTTTTTCTTTACAGTTGCAGTTTTAATAGTTGTGCCTTCCTGCAGAGTTTATGTATTTGCTTTTATTTGCACATGTTAGATCCATTCGATTAGGTAGCTTCCTCCAAGTACTTGTTATTTACCTGCACCTGAAAAATGGCATCTGTCTTTTCTATGCACACTCATCTTTTCAATTGCAAAAATGTATTGCAGCATGGGTAACATAAAGAGAATAGGAGCCATTTTCTGGTATGCAAGAATACATGAACCAGTAGCCTACGTTGGAAATAGTTCTGCAAGTCATTAGTTACATTTTCTATTTTTAGGCTATTTTTCTGGTAAGTACATGGTTGACACTAGCTCACCGTGAATTGACTTGAAATGCATGGTTGATTGCCCCTCTGGGCATTTGATGTTTTTGCTTCCTTTTTTTAACATTAGTGTTCAAAGTTGTATCTGGAAACTGTGAACTCTAAGGACACTTATTTGCTGAATGATGATCCAGATGATAACTGGGGTGTTTGGTTGAGGGATTGCTTGATCCTAGGCTAGATTGGTCCAACATGGCATCATCCTATAAAATTGGTGGATGACCACATTCTTTGTTTTTCTATCAATATGGTTGTGGGAGTTGAAAATATTGGTGGACCAACTTATCAAATTCATCCAGTTAATACTCCCTCCGTTCCAAATTGTATTTGGGGTTTGTCCCAAGTCAAACTACTTTAATTTTGACCAAGATTTTGGAAAATATGTTAACATCTATAAGTCCAAATAAATACATTATCAAAACTTATTCCATGGCTCTCATGCGTATTTGAGAGAGAGAACATATGTCATGGATAATAATTTAATAAAACTAATTTAATGTTTGGATGTTAGTGCATATTTCAAAGTTGGATAAGTTCGACTTATGACAAAACCAAAGTGAACTATAATTTGGAACGGAGGGAGTAAGTAGGATTGGTTTGGAGTTGGATTCTTGAACCATTTTTAGTCAGAAAAATTAACAACCTTGGTTGCTGACACAGGGATCCATCAGCAGAACCTGTTTGGCTGGGCTTTGTAGCCTGTAACGCAGTGGTCTTCATGGCAGCGCATATTAATTATGTATTGTTTGGTCTTTGTGGGTACAGTGGTTGACTATATCAGCTAGTGCTGGTGTTTCAGTGACACTGGATATTCATCTATCACCCCTAATAAGCAGAAGTTATAGAGTGCTGTATGGAAAGCTCGATTACAACACCCTTGCTATATCAACATGATCTATTTGCTAATGTGCTTTGTGAATCTGACATGTCATCAACGCTAGCTTATATTTGTCAATAAGTAATGTAGTTGTTTCCTGTACATCATTTTATGCTGTTATCTTGTTTTCTACTTGAAATTGTCCTTCTAACTTATATCTTGTTCATGCATTATTTCTGCTCGAAAATGTCTGTTAATATTTGAACTTGTATCTTATTCATGGCATGGCTTTCTAGCATGGACAGTCTGCAACTGCAGACTTGTATCTGTACTGAGTCTTGTAGCTGTTCATTATTGTTATTCTGTGACCTGTGCCACTGAAAATTGTTTCCTTTGATGTTTATACCAATTTTCTCGCAGTATAATCTATGAATGACAGTTTCTGGTTTTGTAGCTGCTGACTAACATGCTGTCTTTCCTTGTTGCAGTTCGTCACATCTGCTCTGAAGCAACCAGGTTTGGAATTCGAACTTATCTCTCCAGCCATACCTAAGCCACGTGTGGTGCCCCATTTTCCAAACCCGGGAGAGCGGGCACACACCTTGCAAGAGGATGAGCTGGTCCCATCCGCACTCCTCAAGTTGCATATCTATGTGATTGTACGATTGATCTGTCTGTCCTTTATACCTGTGTCTGTTTTGATGCCAGCATGAGTGTCTGAAAATAACTAGCAATTCTAAATATAAAGCCTGTTGGGTACACAATTTGGGATATGACAAATGTTGTGATTTTCAGGCCAACACCACCAAGATTGTACCGAAGCTGCAGTGCCAGAGCTGCAAGCACTACTCATAGCACCCGATCAAGGTACTATCTCATTTCGCCTATGCTAAACAAGTTATGTATTTCTCATCACCTGTCTGGACGCTAGATGCTGAAATTGTGGGGTCCCAGACATTAGTTGTTCTTTGTATGATTTAAGTTTGAATGACAGATTATTATAATATGTATTGACTCAAACAATTTAAGCACATGAATGGTCATTCTATCAGTTAGCTGAAAATGGATGGTTAGCCTTAGAAAGATCTATATATATTTGTGTACTTTACTTTCTATTATAAGAAAACATCAGCTCAGATAGTTTCTTCTTGTTTCACTAACTTTATATGTGTATGTCAGGTGCTTTCTTGACCACTCTGAATACACAACTGGGCTGTCAAAGATTATTAAAGAAAATAACCTGGTTGACAGGTAAACTTTCTTTTTTCTCGCAAAAAAATCGCAAAGAGTGTTTGTCCTTCTAATGCCAATGCAGGCCATGGGTTTTGTATATTGAAGAACCTTGAAATCTTGCATATTCTACGGCTAGCTTTATGTGTAGCAGTGGTTCTAACCACAAGTTGATTGTTGAAATTTAAGTATACTTTTTGATAAATGAGCACCCTAGAACTTTCTCAATCATGATTGATGCCCCTCTTTTGGCAAAAGACAAAAGATCATGTACTTAATTGCTACCTTTAATGAACATTGCTTTGGTTAAACTTCCATATTTACTGACACAGTGTATCACTTTGACACTTACAATTGCATTTAGATTGTAATTGAATTTTTATTCATGATCAATCTCATGTATGATAAATCTGATGCATTAACTCTATATAAGAGACTGCGTACAACCAAATCTCATGAACGTTGTATACTCTGATCTCTGTAAGAGGAAGGTGGAATTATCCTTTTGAAACTGCACATGCTGTTAAAAAAATCATGATGAGTAACTGTCTCACATCTTCAGATTTATTTTACTTTTTCAGATTTCATTTATCCATCATTGTTTCTCTGGTTGGCGCCTTAGGTGCCTGATATTAACAACTAAAAATATGACTGATTGTGTGCCTGCAGGACAAGTATTGTTGCTGTCTCCAGCTGCATAGAAAGAACAATGGAAGATTCACAAGAACAAATCAGGAAGGCACTATCAAAGTATTATGTTCCAAAGTGGCATCAATAAGGTGAATGCCTCTCTATAATGCAATAAGTAGAATAGCTCATAACAGGAGTTTTTTTTTCAGAATCTGTAGTTTACAGCAGAATATGATACAATGTTTATATTTCAGCTTATGTACAGTATACCATGTAGCAAGCTACCTTTTCGAGAGAAAAAAACACAGATTCTGACCTCTCTTGTAAATATCACCTCAATGATAAAGTATATAATACAACTATGATGATAGCAGGTTTATTTAGCCAACCTATGTATAACAATCCTATAGTTGTTTTGCTTTATACTGTATATTCAAACTTTTGTGCTTGACCTGTGGTTAAATTGTGTTTACCATTTTTGGAATATTTTTCAACTAATGGTTACCGTAAAACTCCTGGGTAGTTAAATACTACAAAAGGCAGAAACGTGGGCTAATATAATTCAATGGAAAATAGTGGCTCTCCTGCACCATTGGGTGACAAGACTATTTGAGTTAAATGGGTAACTACTTTTACAATGGAAACTCCTCCTTTTTATATTCTACCATATAAACAATAATAACCATTTAATGCTTCCTCAGGGACTTATCTGGTTTTAATGTTCTACTTGCTATGCGTGCGTGGAATGGCAAAAGGATAGAAACAATCATTTGCAATAGTGTGAGTATTATCTTTTATATATATTTTTTCTTTTTTCACCTACATACATTTCTTTTAACTATATATGTGCATAAAAATCTAGCAGGGTAACTATGAAGTGAGGAAGCACATCTTGCTACACCTATTCACATACACAGGAAACCAAAACGCGGCCAACATACCTGAAGGTGTACGAGATTATCTTCAATGTTATATTAGTCTCACGAACAAAAATCAATGAATTGTTGCTTATTTTTCCTCTGTCTGGGTGACGTTAATGACAACATACTGGTTTCTTTATTTTGAATAAATTAGTTTGAAATTATGTGTTTTAATGTTAATTATTTGTGATAATATTAGATTCTACATATATTTTGTCATGTGTGATTGTTTGTTGTGAGATATTTTACCCGTAGCAACGCACGGGCACTTGACTAGTAAAGCCATAAAAAAGGCAACAAGGCCATTCAAAAGTTATTATGCAAGTAGCTACCTCGATTCCGATCCTGTCTAGCTAGCTAGGACCATATATGCCTATATACTAGCTCCATATATCTATATACCATCACTCCAAGCAAGTAGTGATTCCAGGTCTAAAGGTGGTGGACATGGAATCACCTTTCTTTCTGTGTTCCCCGCCGATATATTCACTACTACCACCGACTAGCTCAACATGATGCCTAGTAGGAGTATATATTGATGGGGATGCACAAAAAGGAAGCTGATAGATAGATACATGCATTACCACCGTACATCCATTCACGAGCTGAGCTAGCAAGGCCAGGACCGACGACCGATGAGCCAATGGCATCGGTGAGCAAAGGAGCCATGTCGACCAGCACGGTGGCAGGGAATCAACAACGACGACCAAGCAGCAGCTGGCACTGGCAGGCAGGCATGGCACGAATTGTGTCATTTTCACTACTTTTTCACCGCGTAGAAACTTATTAACAAATGTAAAAAAAAAAAGAAGAAAATAAGTAGAGTCCTCATTAGTGCGCGCCCTTGACGATGAGGACGATGAGCTGGGTGGACTTGGATGAAGCAGCAGCTGGTAATGGCAGCTAGCAGCAAAATAGTTATCCACATGCAATGCACCGGCCGGTTTAGCTGAGGGGCTTGGTGTGTCAAATTAAACGGAGCATCAGCAATAGCCAGCCTATAGCGACGTCCATTTCAGAGCATGCATATATACATGCATGCATGGATCATCATCGTCCATGATTGGTGGTGTGCCGAATAATTGACCACACCACCACTTTCACATACTACTGACTACTGGTGACTGGTGGTGAGTAGTAGACAAGACAGTAGTGGCCTGCAGCGAGGGGCAGAAAGCCGCAGAGGTAATGTTCTTTACTGTGATGATCCAGCAGAGGCCCATCATCATGTCACTTCAAACCAAGTGATTGTGGCTTTGTCGACGTTCCAAACTTGATCTTGATGTTATAGTAAGTAGGCACACCCACACATGCATGCATGGACCGCAAACATATGTGTCATGGCCGTCACCAACTGCACCACCAATATTCATATATCTTGCAAGCTTCCTTGTCCACCAGTGATGATACCATCAATTCATATTTGTTTATTTATGAATAATCCTTTGTGAACAAATATTTGTTTATGGCTTCGGGTTAGTTGGCCTCTAAGGTAACATATCCATGCATGTAAACAAGATAGAATGTTAAGTCAAACATATACAGTTTGTATGTATCTAGGGGGTTAATATATTTACATATCCGACGCAAGGCCTACGTAGATGTGAAACATTTATAAAGATATCGGTGACCTATACAAGGATATTCTTAACTACTAGTTCCTTACGACTCCACCAACCAAATGCCAATGATTAATGCATAACACTATAGACTGAAAACAAACTACGGAGGCTTAGCTTAGTGCATGCATGCCTAATTCTTGTCGTTCACACTAGATCGATATATTAATGTACGCTCGACATACATGCGTGTCATGACACGAACCGGCCAGACGACGTATATAATAACCACTAGTATCTTTGGTTCTTTGCATGTATCAATGTATGGCATGCCCCGAGTAAAATAGCATGCTAGTGACAGGCTTTCCTTGCCAAATTGGCATACTTGACTTCAAGCGTGCATGATCGTGCGTGTCCTTTAGTACTAGTAGTTTTGATACGTACGTGATCGCCGCAATGATATATATATATATATATATATATATATATATATATATATATATATATATATATATATATATATATATATATATATATATATATATATACAACACACAACTCGATGTAACACTTACCTCTTCTTCTTTGAGCTATCACGGGCCAGATATATATTAAAATAGCCAGCTTGGTAATAAGTTAAAAAATAGGAGTTAAGTATATAATAATCTATACGTGCGATATGATGCCTAACAGCCGTAGCCGTGGCCAGTGATTGTCTTTCTGCAGTGGAGATGCGCTTTCTAGCTCTACGAGTACTAGCACACGCACAAAGAAGATGCCCTGTCGATCGAGCGAGGACACACACACGATGGATCATATCGGAGAAAACAAAAGACAGTCCAGTCTTCCACAAGTAGAAAGATTGCAATATACTCCCTCTATTCTAAACTGTAAGTCGTTTTGGCTTTTTTTTCTAGATACATAGCTTTCATTATGTATCTAGACATATATATCTAAATGCATAGCAAAAGTTAGTACGTATCTAGAATTTGGAATGGAGGGAGTATCTCTACCTCCTGTACTTTGCCAATCCACCATATGCAGATGCTCTAAAATGCCTCTCTGTCTGTTTCGGGCTGCTTATTAGCATGCAACAAGTAGATGCGTCGTACTTAGTAGTTACTAGAATCCGATCGAAATATAGTATAGATATTATATATATATAGTCCTTTCTGATCTACTTTTAACCCATTCCGGTCCAGCCCCACAAATCCTTGCAAGATATACTAAGTAATAACGCACTACAAAGTTCCAAAGATATGATGAACCAAATCAAATCTATAAAACAGGAACCGATACCTCTTTATGTATATTAAGCTCGCCGACAGAAGACAGTAGTGGGAAAGCGAGAAGGAATGGAACTTAGACAAATCAAGTACTCGTACAAGGGATTACAAACTGCATGCAGTGCCACTTCCACCATTGAACAATTTGCCACACCGTTATTTGGCATATATACTTTTATTTGGCTTTGTCTTTGATACCAACAATAATAATAGAGGTTGAAACTTGGAGTCCACAGACCATATCTCTAAATTAACAAACCACCACCAACTTGTATATATATATATGCACTAAAATAGGCAAGTAGTCTGACCTGGTGCTGCTGGCCTATGTAAGAAACAAAAAGATGCTTCAGCATTTTCTTTGCGAGACCAAGAAGATGTCTTCACCACGGGACACATAAAAGTCACAAGCCATGCAATCTTTTAAATGTTATTTGGGGCTGTAAATGATTTCAAATGAGAAAGCCATCAATAGATCACTTTGATTGTGATCTCTACAACTTTATATAAAGTTCATCTTCATCTGACTTGATTTGAAACAGTTATGAGTTTTTTTTTATCCTATGCCTATTTTTAGAGGTAGGTCACATTGCCAACCACCTTTAGAAATCGGTTTCTAGAGACATTGTCATCTCTGAAACTATTTTGAGAGATGTTTATTGATAGAGATGTCTCTAAAAACCATTTATGTGGCTGTACGATTTCTTTTGAATATAATCAAATCTTCAGCCTCTCTTGTTCCCTTGCAAACTCACCTAACTATCTCATATAACAAGCATCATTACAAAGTTAGCTAGAAGCCTAGAACCTGTAGTCCATTAAACCCTTTGTTCCCAAATAAAAACCTTGAGAAATGCAAGAGCACATGTTACTTGTGAACACAGTGCAAGACACTAATCGTAGTTGTCCATTCCTTTCCACATAATATTCATCGGCTCCCTTGATTCTTCTTAGCTATTGATTCATCTTGGCGCTAGCTGCCCATGTAACACAAATCCCGATACACATTACTGATAATGATAAAGCTTTTGCATGAATGATATTGATATAAGGTCTTCCAGCATGATTTTTTCACATGATGACATGAATGATATTGCTAGTTCTTGTACTTTTCCATGTAACTATGTGCCTGTAATTAGATTATTTATGTGTTATAGAGATAGGCTAGCTAGTAAATATTTGTTTTGAAAATATTTCTCAATGCAAAAAAAAATCTTGTTAAAATTGTTAATTATAAAAACATCTCACTGAAACTACCAAATCTAAGTATTTTGTTGGAATGCAAAAATTCTAGAATCATGCAGAAATTTCGCATGAATCAATTTACTTTTACAAGAAAAATGGATGAAACAAGAAAATTTTTTGCATTCCAAAGGAGGCCTCAGTGTGAAAATATCAGTACAGACTGCACCAATAACCAAAAACAAACCGTGATTCATGTAAAACCCAGGATGTCATACACGTCCATTTTATTGATAATTTTATTATTTCTAAACTGGTTATTGTAGTTATGCCCAGTTCCATTATATGGTTGCTAACCGTTCATAATAAACAGATTATTTCAGATATTAGAACCCAGAACGCCCGAATATTCCTTTTTTTTTAGAAAAGGAATAGTTGTGATCTCTACGGCTTCACACAGCCAAATCATTACAAGTTTTTAGCTCATCTACTGATTATACTCAAAGGTATAATAAAACACCAAACGGAAGGGGGAAATCAAAAACAAATTTTGTTATTACTTTTTTCGTCATTCTTGGCGAAAATATCCAAAGTAACAACCTCTATGCTTTGCTCACCGAGCGAATGGTGTTGTATTTGCGAACACAAGGTTGACAAGTACCCTTGTGTGTTTGTTTTGTGATGAGTGGTTGTCAATGTGATCCACGAAGTAGGTTGAGGGGTGACTAACCCTACCATGGTGAAAGCTATGTGTGCGACATGTCTCTTGGCTTGTGTTGTGCAGGTGTGGAGCTCGAAGGCGGTGGTCGACGGCGAGGTGAAGGTCAAGGAGGATGTGCCGTGCCGACGGACCGGGAGCGGTGAAGGTCGGACGTGAGGCTTGGACCGAGGGACCAAGAGGCTGGGTGACTAGCCGCAGTGGCTAACACTTGGGACATCGACAAGTGCGAGAAGACATGAGAGTGACGGTGTTGACGAGTCAAGACGGCGGACGTGCGGGTCGAGCGAGGCTCAGGAGGACTCGGCGTGCCGGCCGGTCGAGGACGGCGGTGACACGCGTCGAGGCGGGGGACGCGTATGGAGTACGCTACTCGCGAGCGGTTTGATGGTTTGGACCTCAAAACCATCGGTGGCGGGTTTACGGGTTTGGGCCTCAAAACCCGGGCGGAGGTTCCGAGGAGGAACGGACGGCACGTGGTGGCATCAGGGAGTTCGCATCGAGGCGAAGCTACCGGTGAGGAGGCGCGGTGGCCGTCGGATCAAGATGAAGACCAGGCTAGACCTTTACGCCCTTGGGCTAAATAGTTTGGCTCATTTGTATCCAGGGGCAAATCGGGGATTGTGTAATAGCCCTGTTAAATAGGATGAGGGAGTCCCCATCTTCCTCACCTCCTCCATTTGCATTTTCTTTCATCCTTGTTAGGGTTTCCCCTCCTCTTAGGTGCTTGTGAGAGAGAGGTCCACTAATCCTTGTGATTTGTGTAAGAACCAAGATTTCAAGTGGAAAAGGAGGTCCCGAATCCTCCTTGTGTCCTCTGAGATTCGGCGGAAGAATCACTCTTTGTGTTCTTGTTGTGTTCTTCGCGTTCTTCTCCTTCCCCCTCTCCTTCTTGAGTTGATTCGTCGTTTCTAGACCTTTTTGATCCGTTCTTTTTGCATTGATTTGAGCTATGACGTGAGTTGAGCCTTTCCACCGAAGGAAATCAACCAATTCCTCACGAGCTCGTAGATCGGGCAATTTCTTGGTCTAGGTCTCAAGAACTGGTGTTTTTCGTTTCCCTTCGATTTTCTATTGATTGGCTTCAAATTGGGCAATGACCTCTTAGAGGTAGCTCCCCTACTGCCTTGTGACCATGCTCACCAAGTTTCGTGGCAGTTGGTGAAGATTTGGCCAGAAATTTGTGGATCAAAGTGAGGAGGTGATTTTTGGGGTGCTTTGTTCGTCTGTCTGCGCGATTCGCGGACAGTCCACACCTGGTCGGCGGACAGTCCGGGAGTCGGAGTTCGTCCAGACCAGAACCAAGTGTCTCGGTTTGGATTTTTGTTTTTGACCGGCGGACAGTCCGGGGCCTCCGAAGCAGTTTCTGTGACCTTTCTGGTGTTGCTGATTTTTGTACTGCGGGCAGTCCGCACCCAAACCGTGGACAGTCCGCAGTTCATTTTTCGAGACGTGTCCAAAACTGTCTCGGTTTGGTGTGTTTTCTGGAGGGTGACCTGCGGACAGTCCGAGACTTGGAGGCGGACAGTCCGGAGCTGTTTTTAGTCGGTGAACATAACACTTGTTTTTTTGTGGAGTGAACGCCGAACAGTCTGGCCACAACCTCGGACAGTCCGGACAACAAACGCCGGACAGTCCGGACCTCCCGAGCGGACAGTCCGCGACTGAGCAGAGTTGGCTGTTTCATCTCAAAGCTTCGAGTGTTGGTTTCCATCGTCTCTTGGGGGTTCCTCTATGTGCCTAAGACTTCGCGTGGAATATCTTGCTACCGGTTAGCACGTATATCACTCGCACTTTGGGTGAGTTAGCTTTTGAGGTTGTGTGTTGAGTCGAGGACCAAAGTTTCGAAAGAAATTTGAGGCTCTCATTTACCCCCTCTGGTCGCCGTTTCCGGTCCTTCGGTATTCTCACGCCGTAGCAATGCCTTGAAACATAGCCAATATGTTCTCTCCTAATGCCGGTTCAAATTTTTAGTTTCTTAAATACTCTGCTTGTTGACTTCGTTAAATACTGCATCTGATCTGCTGCCTATGTTCACGCACATGTGTGGTCCACCGTGTCGACACAACTTGCCGATCGATGACAGGAGAAAAAGTACAGTAGTTAAAGTAAAATAAATGGCAACGTATCAGGTGGAAACCACACCCTTCGTGAAAACCCGTGCAAACCACGACAAAAAAGTCGTCTAAATTCACCCAAAAAATCACTTATGTAGATGATATGATGATACACAACCTTGTAAAATATCTCGTCCAAACTCGACTTCGTTTGTAAGATATAAAAATAACAAATTTCTAACAAATCGTCTGGATAGCTTTCTGGCTTGAAATTTGTTATTTTTATATCTCACGAACGAAGTCGAGTTTGGACAAGATATTTTACAAGGTTGTGTATCATCATATCATCTACATATGTGATTTTTTTGGTGAATTTAGATGACTTTTTTACCGTAGTTTGCACGAGTTTTCACGAAAGATGTGGTTTCCACGTGATACATTGCCTAAATACATACGATAACCACGTGACAAGTGTTCTGAGGAGAGCCGTAATAAGCGACTACCAATGACAACTATGATGCTGCAAAATCAGGGGTACACGGTGAATTAATAATATAATAAAATCATACTGTATAGTACGTGAGTGCCTGTTTGGACAATTGGACTTGCTTTTGGTTCACGTGGTGGTCCGAACTCCCAACACCAGACTGTATGTCTCCCAAAGAATTAACCCTGCAAGGCCAAGGGGTGAAGCTTCGTGGCTCGCTCACCTCGGAGCACTACTTTGCAGTTGTCGACAATTTGCACAGACTTGTCCAATATATATGCTGCAAACTGAAACGGAAAATATCGGAGCACGGACTATAAGGCTGTGTTTAGTTCCCCGTGGAATGCAAAATGCAAAATACCAATTACTTTGGAACGATGAAATACAAAATGCCAAAATTTTGTAGTGTCAGGTTACAAATTATTATTAGGCTAACGTATATTATATATAAATAAGGGTGTGTTTAGTTCCTCATTTCACCTAAAAAATTTTGGGTTTTAGCCTATCATTTTGCAGAATGAAACTAAATACCATGCAAAATTTTTAGCAAAAAGATATTCATTCTCCATTTTGGATTTTGGCCTCAAGATGCCAAAAAAGAGCCAAAAAGTCATCATCCACCCCATGAAAAATTTGGCATTTTGGATGGAACTAAACACACCCATGAAAATTTTAGCATTTTGTATTTCATCGTTTCAAAGTAGTTGGCATTTTGTATTTTGCATTTTGCATTTCATTGGGAACTAAACACAGCCTAAAACACCAAGACGATGTTGGTATATATATGGCAGAAAATCATGGTGGACAAAAACGATGTTGGTGTATCCGTGTATGGTAGAAATCAAAATCATGTTGGTACTATATATATATATATACACGCCAAAATGTGTTTGGGTGGTGTCGGTGTTCGGGCCCTTGGGGGTCCGAAGCCAACGAGTGGGTGGCTCGGGTGAAGGGCTTCGATCCTCTGAGCTGTCGTAGCGCCCGCCCCTGTGCTCGTGGTAGCCTCGAGCTGCACGGTCACCACTCTTACGCCTTCGGCGCTCGTTGATGTTGTCACGGGCATCTCGAGGTTCGTGGTTGTTGACGATGCGTTCACGGACAGAGGCCGCCTTGTTCCGCTGGGGGCGGGCTCGGGATGAACCGAGGCCTCTCTTTCCTGTCGAGAGGGCTCCGCAGGCTGCTCCGAGGCAAGCCCGCGTCGCCTTGAGGCGGAACTCTCGGCTTGCTGCATGGCGGCAGCCTCGAGGAGTCCACGGATTTCATCATGGGCCCGACGGGCCTCGGGGTTCGATGGCTCGGGCATGTTACGAAGAAGCATGGCGGCTGCGACAACATTCTGGCTGGCTCGGCCGAAGACCGGGGGTTCGCCCGCCTGATCCTCGACGATGCGACGATTGACGTCGCGAGCTCTTTCTCGAGCTCCTCCGCTGTGTGCGCGTGCCGCATGCTCGTGCTCGAGGGTTTGTTGAAGTAGGCGCAGATTTTCTCGTTCCTCGTTGAGCATGTCCTGTAATTCGCGGATTTGCTCGAGTTGCATTCGTTGGTCCTCAAGGAATTGAGCTTCATCCCATGCAGCAGGGGGCTCGACCTGAGGTGGTGTGGCGTTCCTTCCTCCAACGGCTGCCTCATCCTCCGAATCCGACGCGATAGCCCCATCGATACTGAAGCATTCGCGAGTCGGGTCGTAGGTGTCATCGGCAGAGTCGGAGTCCGGAGTACCGAAATAGTAGTATAACGGGTGCATGTGAGGTCATGCGTCTCTGAGGTTGTGACGACGAAAGGCAGTAGCACGGAGCTCCACATCCGGGGTCTCCGTGGAGTCCAGGTACTCAGAAGCTGGCGTGGACGCAATGAGGTCGAGGGTGGAACGTAGATGGTGTCCGGGGAGTTCCTCGTAAGCGCTCATGCTGGTGCTTACAGAAGAAGCATACGTTCGGGCAACCGGGTCCAGTCCATACGGGAATGCCGGTGAGGGCATGGTTCCCAGTACCGGAGCAATCGAACTGGCTGGTGGTGGCACTGTGCCGGGCGGTGGAGCGACGGGACACCCCGTCGGCATCTTGCCCTCAGCCAAGCTCATCCTACACAGATCCTCAGTGAGGAAATCCGTGTCGGTGTCCGGCTGAGGGGCGCCGGATCGGGGAATACCGTCACCCTCCACGAGGCGATGATGGCGGTTGCACTGGGCACGCCGTCGCCTGGCGGCACGTGCCTGACGAGAGCGACGATACCGGCGCAGCGCTCTCCCAGGCTGGGAGAGCTCATGGTCGCCGTCGGTTGGGTGCCTGGGCGGGAGGAGGACCATATCGTAGCCGTGGCCAAGAGACATGAACTCCAAGCTCCCAAACCAGATCACCGTGGCTAACGGAAGTGGACGTTCGGGGTCAGCCATCCAGAAGAATGGCGGGGAAACGACGTTGGCACGTAGCGTCCCCTACCTGGCGCGCCAACTGTCGGTGTTCGGGCCCTTGGGGGTCCGAAGCCAACGAGTGAATTTATGCTGCGTGTCCCTAATCTGGATGGTGATGCAAAGAGAATACACGGGGGTTTATCCTGGTTCGGGCGAAAGAAGGCCCTACGTCCAGCGGGGGGGGAGAAGTATTGTATTTCCTTGCACCTAAGTGCTTGCGTAGGGGTTACAAGCTGTGAGAGAGGGAGCCGATCCCAGGTCTCAGAGAGAGAGTACAAAGGAGATTGCTTGAGATGTTGATCTTCTACGGTGGGGTGATGACTTGTTTCGCCTCGTCCGTCCCCCTTTCGTAGAGTCCCCTGCCTTCCCTTTTATAGGGTCAAGAGGAGGCAGAGACGCCAGGGGATGCCTTAGAAGTGAAGTTTTGTCGAGCGCTGTGGAAGCCGCTGTAGCGACGTGCTCCGAGAATGGCCGGCCATCCCCGGACACCATGGTGACGTAGAGGATGAGACGGTGAAAAGACCTCGGATCCTGTGGCTTGCAGGCCTTGCTTCTTTGTTGACCGGCGGTTGGTCGAGGTCGGGTCGAGACCGGGTCGAGGTGGGTCGACGGGGAATGGATAAGGCCGGGCCCCGGGAATTTTGGGGTACAACACTCGTCGTATTCTGCCTCGAGGGGATCAATGGCGGAACAGTGCCCGGCATGGCGTGTACAGTGACATGTTTTCACCGCCCATCCCGGGATGGGCAGTAAAAAGTGGGATTTGACATTGGTATTGCTTCCATGCTGGTATCGCTGTAGCCATGAGGGTAGGAAGTGGTTGGCGGTTGCATTAAATGCTTTGACTTTTGTCTGAGAGTTGGTGAGTGAGGCGGGTCGACCGGCTCGACCCAGGGTCGTACGAGTCGGAGATTTCCCGGTGGTCGAGGCGTCCCGTCGAGCAAGCCTCGTGCGAGTCGGAACGTGGTCGAGGTGTTCCATGCGTGGTTTTGGCTCGTTCTGCCTTCGTGGGCGGAGCCTTTGGCGTGGTTTTCTCAGGGGTTTGTCTTTCTTAATCGTTGTGTGTGGGTACCCCTTGTTTAGGTACCCGACATGTGGTATTAAAAGTGTCTATAGGCCTTAGCTAAAATAGTGGTGTTTTGACTAATTTTGGCTATATATGCTTTACCATCATTTGGTCTGGATTGAAGAAAAGCCTTTGAACACTAGTGGTTTGTGTTTTTTAGAATGTAAAATTCAAGTGTGCATCTGCATCTATCTCTATATATCATTAAAAAATAAATCTCACTAACTTTTAATATCAACATACATGATATCCTTGTCATTGCGCTAAATGCCACATCATCTCCAACTAACTTTTACCTCTTCGTGCAAGTAATCCGCATCATCATCCCCATGCTAAAAATGTCCGTATCATGCACAGGTTATCCACTCTCTGTACTTTATGTGTGCATTATTATTATTTTAATTTTATCAAAATATAAGGCATCCATAATGCGCAAAAGAAAGACATCCACTCATGCTATTTGTTTTGTCGTTCTATCATCTTATATGATCTAATATTCTATTAGTTTTTATTGTATTCTTTCATGAGCTTGGACAATTTTGACCGGAGCCGGTGTAACAACATGTAAATCTAGCTCATGCATGCAATATCTTTACTTCTAAGAAAATCCGACTACAATATTAAAGGACAAACAGCATGCATGCGTGCAAGTGAATTTGCAAACGCGATAAACCTGTAACAGTATCACCAGGCCTCATCGTCACTGCATTCATCTGCTGAACTGGTAGCTAGTACACTGAATATTTCTAGTTGGATGCATGTAGCGGAGGCAAACAAACATGCGTGCTAAAATGGATCTGCATATATATTAGTCAGCACTCAGCAGTCACCGGCGAAACATGTCTCCAAAGTCGTGTTGTGTAACATGGCAGAGAGCACCATTGATCTGACAGTGTAAAGACAGATTAACTTATTCTAGCCCTAATGTGTCAGACTGTCAAGTCTAACCTGCATTCCGTGTTCACTTTTGGGTGCAGCAACCAGTGCCACTATAACTTCACAAGCTCCAAAACGATCATCTCATTCCGAACAAGGAGTCAATGCAAGTGAAAGGAATGAACAAAGCAATAGAGACATTACTAACAAAGGATATGCCCCGCCCGGCCCTGGCCAAATGGATCGGGTTGATTGGACGGTCCTAGGCATAGCCCTAAAAAGCATAACATGCATGGCCCGGCCCAACAACCATAGTGCTAGTGATGATCTAGGCACTAGCATAGGGTCAATGCCTAGGCCTTGGCCCACAATACTGGAATGGGCACAACACAATTATGAACCAGACACTAGGCCAGCCCGATCATTCCCTACCGTTGGATGGCCTCATTCTTCAAACCCTAGCTCCCAAACGATCCCTCCTCATCGGCCATCTCATCCGCACCTCTCTCCCTCTTGATCCCTCCCTACTCATGTAGGCCCCTCCTTGTTCGCCTTGCGACTCTTCCTTACTCCTAGCAGTTGTCTGGCAGCCCCTCCTTACATGGGCGTGTAGCCTCGTCTAGCTCACCACTAGTAGCTCCTCCCTGGCTCCTCGCACAGGCGCATGGTCTCGCCTAGTGTTTCGCGACGGTAGCAACACGAAAAAAATATACATTTTCATAATATACAAGAAGTCATACATTTTCATCTTTGACATAAAAAATATACAAGAAAATATTAATACTTATGATGCATAATTAGTGTCATTATATGTATTGCTAAATATATTTTCATAATAAACTTATTTGGAGATATAAATATTGTTAATATTTCTATAAACCTAGTTAAATTTAAATAAGTTTGACCAACATGAACCCATAACATTCTTTTTGGGACAGAGAGAGCTAGTACATCTTTTAGATAAGAAGAATTATTACCAAATGCATAGACATAATGCATACAACTGCGTAAAAGTAGACATGGTAGTGTTAACTTGTACTAGTGCAATTCTCCATTCTGCAATTCTAGAATGGAGTACTCCTAGCTAGGGCCGTAAAAATGACGGAGCTTGAGCGTGCTCGCCACCTCAAGTTTTGAGCTTGTTAGAAAGTTGAGTGGAGCTTGATTGAAGCAGCAACTCAAACTTGGCTCGTTTGTAATTCGAGTCAGTTCTAAGACTTGCTATACACGAATAATAGTTCACATGTCTTAAGCTTTAAGTTTTGTCAAACCTAAGCTTAGCTAACCAAAGCCTACATAATAGTTGGACTTGAGACATTGTCTTGTTTGTCGGTTCTAAGGGATTTGAACAATGGAATTGACAAGAAAATTGGTACAATGCATATACAGCTCACGGAGTTATGAGTTTGTAGGACCGCACGATGCTATCAAGTTTTTGAGCTCAAGCTCGCTAAGCCCGCGAACCTGAGCTTAGCTCATTTAATTACACAATTAGAGCCGATACCAAAACAAAGTACGATGAGCATGAGTAGAGCTCCTAATCCTAGCGTGGCCTAATCTGTCATCAGCCATCACCTGCAGTTCAATGGTAAAATGATTGGCGGTCATACCGACACAGGAAATAATAATGATGATAGCGATGGAACTGCAAATTAAACAGGGCCTGTCCTGTTACGCAAAGAAAACCGTGGGCCCGGCCGGAGGAGTCGTTCGTAGTCCTACGTGCATGCATGCAACTGTTACTGGTCTCGGTGTGTGGCAACAGTGGGACAGTTGACGAGCCGGTAGGGTAGGGATGGGCAAAATGATGCCATGCAGCGCGGCGCGCGAGGGCAGATGAGATGATGAGCAGACAGACCGCCGGCGCCGGTCCAATGTCGTCTGGCAGCGCGCGGCTACCGTCATGGCGTGGCCCTAGTGTGGGCACTGGCCTGCTGCATGCCCGGTCAGGGACGGGGTTGCTGCCTTCCTGCCATCTGCTAGCTGTCGGACTGCACCAATCATACATGCATCTGGATATTGGGATCATATCGATCACGAAAAAATCTCGCCGCCTCTTACGTTCAAAACTATGAATAAAAGATATTTTTTTACGAATCTTGAGATTGACAAAGTTATCATTTACAAACATCCCACCATTAATGAACAAGTCACCTATCACTAATAGTTACTCCTTCCGTCCACAAAAGAATGCAAATCTCGTTTCTCAAGAAGTCAATCGGTTTGAACTATGACCAAAATTATATAAAATATACTGGCATTCTTGATGCAAAATTAGTATCATTAGATTAGTCATAGAATATATTTTCATAATAAATTTATTTGGAGACATAAATATTAATACTATTTGCTATAAACTTGGGCAAACTAGAGCTACTTTGACCAGCACGGATCCTATAATTGCATTCTTTTCTGGACAGAAGCAGTATATGAAAGTATAAACACACATGATGAGTCAGAAAATCGAATCCGGTTTTTGAGTATACATAAGTTCCACCTTTTGGTAGTTTTCTCTTGATTACCTCTGTCCACAAAAAAACATTTTTAGATGCATTTTCGGTTGACGCATCTAAAGTTTGTATTTTAACCTAATATACTGTTATAGAATTGTATTCTTTCGTGGATGGGAGGAGTACTTCTTAACATTTACCGTTGGATCTCCCTTGTCAATGATCCATATTCTTTCAATCATAATAAAATTTTCGTTAATTTAATATTTACTTCGAATTCCGTCACGCTTAATTACCTTAATTTACACAGCTGAAATGAGGGTTGCGCAGCAACATCCTAATTATCGGGTCTCTTCCTTTCTCCAGCTCCCCACACATCTTACCGCACCACCATCTGGACGGAAGAACCTGAGCAAAATACGGGACAACATTTCGAAAAGTATGACATATCTTCGCACTAAAGATCTGATGATCCAATCTCGAGCCAGAATGCATTTTTAATAGAAAAGTAAGCATTGCTTCATTTTGTAACATAAGCCTAATATATATCCTTGAGCCATATACCGTACTTTTCCATGTTTCGGCTAGCTTGTCGACTTGTGGTAGTCAGCAGAGCGAACGAAACTTTATGTCATTGGAAGAAAAGCTTCTTCTATAAGTATCAATTATATAAATTGAAGTTGCATTACTTTTCTACTTCTCCTATATTTCAGGTGCTTGAATTTTAAGATGATTTCAGGCAACACTCTTGTACTGCCAATTAATATAAGTAAATTGTCATTTTTATGATTTTTTATTTGGCTGTCCTTGTCTGACTATAGAAATAATTATAAAATTATTAAGTTGTCTTTGTGCAACGCATATCAGATTTTGTCAGGTTTGTGATTTTGTCTAACAGGTTTTTTATTCTTAGAACCAAAAGTTGCAGATTGTGTTTACAAAAATTATAACGAACTAGAACTGCAATTTTAATATAAAATATATGCAACAATCGTCGCTCAAAAGAAAGCTAAAATTTAGACACCTAAATTTAGCAAATCCCCATCGCTCGCCTGTGTGTCTAGCTAGGTGCTACCCCAAGGTTGCATTATCACCCTTCCATGTTCCAATGGGGGCCGGGTGAGTAGCAAGGGAAACAAGCGGGTTTAGCAAACGAGTTTTGCGGAAAATCAAAAAAAAAATGAAGCCCATTTGGGGGTCGCAGACATTGCATCCCTCCAGGCTGCAGCATGATCCCTCTAATTCGTCTCATGGATTAGGGAACCAATTTCAATGGGAATATAATATAAAGCTATGATATTTGAGACTTTTTTGAAGTTTCTCATACATAAGCAACATTCACTAAACAATGTGCACTGCAGTTAGCTTACATTGTCTAGATTCATATTATTTTTGCGGTTCAGGAAAAGATGAGGAAAGAAAAATCAGAGAATACTATTATCTCGTGTAAATAAAGATTGGCACAAAGGAATTGAACTCACCTGCAGCTAATCAATGGCAAACGGCCACGCAGTCGACAGGTATGCACTTGAAGGGGCCGTCCGCGCACCGATCCATCTGTGCATCACATTCATGAACCGGCCGGCCGGGGACGGGATCTCAGATATGCAGCAGGAGTAGCTTTGTAGCAACGACTGGTCACCATTTATAGTGCATGCATGCCACCATGCCCCCAAACTGTTGTTCAGTGTATGTAGTACATATAAACTGACGATGAGCGAGCCAGCGGCATTCATGAACTGGAGCTGACGATGGAACAAACAGCACGATGCGTGCGTGCAGGCGCAGGCCACGCAGCAGCAGTGGCCGGCCGGACTCCATTAATTGTTGCATGCAAATGCAGTGCTTGTGATGCCGCTGGTGGCCGGCCGCGCGTGGGGCGGTGCGCGCGGCCGGCGCACCGGATCGATCGGAGCTGTCCGTGCGTGCAACGTGCAGGATCCCGTCTCCGATCCCGGGCGGCCATGCGTCCACCACCACCTGCCGCAGCGCAGGAGTCGCGGGTGCGTGTAGCGAGCAAGCATCGTAGAAAACTAGTAGCCGGGCAGGGCCAGCGGTTGAAGACCTCGTGCATGTTGCAATATACTACAAGCCGGCCCGGTGGTGATTCGAAGCTTCATTCCTGCTTCCTACGGTTCTCTGATGCCCGGACTGTCATGGAACGAATCTCTGGCGATGGAGCCAGAGACAGCTAGCCCACCATGCAAGCAAATTCCGAGGGATCCCAGTAGGCAGTAGCTAGCTAGCTAGCATGCTCCACACTGGATCTGGATTCTGGATGCATGCGAATGCGATGCATTATTTGACTCGTCGGATTATGGCCTTGGCCTTGTTTAGATGCTGGAATCGGGGGTGGCCAAGTTTGCACAGTGCCACCCCCGAGCACTGTAGCACTTTTGTTTTTTTAGTGGTAAAAATTGTCTAAATCTTGATTAATTAGGCTCAAAAGATTCGTCTCGCAAAGTATAATAAAACTGTGTAATTAGTTTTTGATTTCATCTACATTTAGTACTCTGTATATGTGCCGACATTTTGATGTGACGGAGAATCTTCTTTTTGCATAGTGAAATTCTCCTTTCGTCCGTCCGTTCACCGTACGTCTGATGAGGTCGATCGTCTGACCGGCCGGGCAATTAACATATGCGCATCGAAGTATCGTCGTCACAGCAGGCAGGCACCAGGGGGATCGGAATATCTGCCATCTATCGATCGGTTCCGTGCCGTCCGTCCAGCTCCGGCGTACCGTGCCGTGCCGCCGCCCGCCGCCGCCCGTGCATGATAACCGCAACATGGGCACATGCGGCCGGCCGGGTGAGCCGCCGGCCGTAGCAGAGCGCCAGAGCCCTGTGTATGTTCATCTATACGGAGTATATCTCATCGACGCCGGCCTCTCTCTAGCAGTCTGGCTCACATGGCCAGGCTGCGTAAACCTGAGCTTAATCTTTATATAACCGCCCACCCTAATGATCGCAGAACGAATCTAATCTAACATCTCCACACATTTAATGACGACCCAAACACACACCGCGACGGTCGTCGTCGTTGTGTGTTTTCCTTACTCTTTCTGTGATGCTCCGTATGTAGCCGGCAGCCGGCGCCGCCATGTGAGGCGTACATGCATATATACGGAGTACAACGGCATGGCCGGCCGTGCAGGAGGTGACCCCGTACGTACGGACATGCCGTGGTCATTAGTCTCTGATGAGTGAGATCGAACCGACGGGCACGCGACGTGCAGCTGCCGCCCGGCCGTCTGCCAGTCTCGTGCAACGTATAGTACGCGTGCATGGCACTGTCTGGGTGGCGGTGCGCTCTCCGAGCTGAATCTCAGGATAGAGGAGCAGGTCATGCAGCGCATCGCCGAAAAAGAAAAGCGAAACAGAAAACAAAACAAAGGTGCGCGGCAGTGGACAGTGGACACTCCCCACAGTCCCACTGACCACTGCCGGCCTCGGTTCGCAGCGCCAAGCAAGGATATGGTGGCATGCATAGCAAGGCTGCGTCTGCGTGTGTGTGTTGTTGGCTACGTGCCTATACGTGCTCGTGTCATAGCAAGGCTGCGTCTGCGTCTGCGTCTGCGACAGGGGTTCAGCCGCCGTTCAGGCGGCCGGTGCTTGTCGACCTAGCAAGCTTCTGCTTCTCCCTCGTGTCCAGGCGGCGGTCTGGTAGCTGCTTCTCGCCCCGCGCCGACCGGGCGCCTTTATCTCTCCCGCAGTGGTTGCATTGCGGCGACACCAACACCATGCGCAGTGCGCGTCGTCCGTTCACCAGTACTGCACGCATTCCACCACCATGCATTCACCAATGCATGGTACTGGTGATAGCTCCTCGTATCTCTCGTCTCCGATCATCGTGGTAGTGCGTGTCTCTTGTCTTCTTGGACGTGCGTGGCCTCGTGGGAGAAAATAAAGGAGGACCAAGAAAAAGAAAAAGCCCGTGGCCGCACTTGTCATCCATTGACACGTTCCGGCCACTAATCCCCCCACAGAGAGATGACCGTCAACCGTTGGTTGTGCTACCTATACCTATGCGCAAGAACACAATTATTGAGTGGACGGTCATGCTGAGACGATTCAATTCAGAATACTAATTAAAGGAATACGTACTACTAGTATAATTATCCTAGTATTTAAAAACCTCGCCTGGAATTTAATTTGGTAGGAGATTTTAAAGACGTTAATTGGTTGAACAAAAGTACTAGTGCAGCGCAGTGTACCACACACTCACAGAGATGTCTCCTCTTCACTGGTGGTGGATTATTCCTACAACTGTACTAGTGGTGGGGCGTCTTCAGCGCTTAGCACGCTGCTTTGTCCTCTTCTGTTTATGTTCTCTCCATAGTAGGAAGGAGTATGTAGTGGTAGCCGGCAGCAGTGCGATTTGCACACAATAACGACCTGCCAATTCGCAGCAAGCAAAATCAATCTTGCGTTCCTCTACTGCGCAAGAATCTGCTGTTTCTCCTCTTCTGGAATGCCGATCACTACTCTACTCCTCTAGTAGCGAGTACTCAGAGTAGTAGAGTTCACTCTGCCGACTACAGCTAGGCAGGCATCATGGACTGACGGGTAGCTAGCTCCGCTCCGCTGTACGCCACTCCACTGGCACTGCTGCACCTGAACACGTCCCATGTTATGCGGGCGGCACGAGATACACGCCCAAGAGAGCCGAGGAAGAGGAGGCGAGGAGCAGCAGCGCACAAGCACAAATGCACGGTCAAGGGAACGGAGTCCTTGCCCTCCGCCAGTACCTAGGCCTACGAGGAGATCGCGCGCGCTGCCGCTGCCGAGGCGTGAAGCGCGCCGCATCGGCGGCCGGGGCCGGGGCCGCCGGGCCCTCCTCTCCCGTCCCCTCCCGGCGGACGCCACGCAGCAAGGCCATGACCTGTCCGGGTCCGACGTGGGCGGGCTTGCCGGGCTCCTGCCCACCTCCCGACGCGACACGGGTCCCCACCCTGCCGCCCCCGGACCCGACACCCCTCGCCGTCACCCTCGTGCCCTCCGGCTCCCGCCCAACTATATAAACCGCCCCGCTCCGCTCCCACATCCTCCACACCCATCATCAGGGCATCACACAACAACTACTCCTCATCTCCTCCTCGTAGCGAGTCCATCGCATCGCCACGCCATCGATTTCCAGCGCTCGATCGGCTCAACCAACTCCTCCTCCTCTGCTCCTGTTCCATCGGCCGCCACTTCTCTGCTCTTTAATTTTCGCCTTCTTTCTCCTGGTGGGCGTGGGCTCGATCGATCGGGATCCCATTTGATTCGGATAAATGGCGGTGATGACCGACATGCCCGCGGCAACGGCGCTGCGCGCGCCGGCCGGGGTCCCGCCGGCGGGCAGCGACAAGGACGCCGAGAAGCTGAGGTTCATCGAGGAGATGACCTCGGACGTGGACGCCGTGCAGGGGCGCGTCCTGGCCGAGATCCTCGCCCGGAACGCCGGCACCGAGTACCTCGCCCGCTGCGGCCTCGCGGGCGCCACCGACCGCGACGCCTTCCGCGCCAGGGTGCCCGTCGTCACCTACGAGGACCTGCAGCCGGACATCCAGCGCATCGCCAACGGCGACCGCTCGCCCATCCTCTCCGCGCACCCCATCTCCGAGTTCCTCACCAGCTCTGGGACTTCCGCCGGCGAGCGCAAGCTGATGCCCACCATCAAGGAAGAGCTCGACCGGCGCCAGCTGCTGTACAGCCTCCTCATGCCCGTCATGAACCAGTAAGGGCATCATTACGATTACGATTACGAGTACTCATCGGTAAGTACTAGTAATAATTATTGGGGGACACTGTAGATTATACTCCTACTACTTGCTACTGATCTGACAAACAAAGACAAGTCATGGATTACATAGCTACGGATCATGGGAAAAGCGTGGCATGATAATTGCCGCGCGTATGCGTCGAATGATCGAAACGATCGAGACAGACAGTTTTATTTGTACTGATCATCGATTGCAATTGCAACCTGATGACTGACAGGTACGTGCCGGGGCTGGACAAGGGCAAGGCGCTCTACTTCCTGTTCGTCAAGTCGGAGACGACGACGCCCGGCGGGCTGACGGCGCGGCCCGTGCTGACGAGCTACTACAAGAGCGAGCACTTCAAGAACCGGCCGTTCGACCCGTACCACGACTACACGAGCCCCACGGCGGCGATCCTGTGCGCGGACGCGTTCCAGAGCATGTACGCCCAGATGGTGTGCGGGCTGTGCCAGCGCCACGACGTGCTCCGCGTGGGCGCCGTGTTCGCGTCGGGCCTGCTCCGCGCCATCCGCTTCCTGCAGCTCCACTGGGAGCAGCTCGCCGACGACATCGAGCGCGGGTCGCTGACCCCGCGCGTGGCCGACCCGTCGGTGCGCGAGGCGGTCGCGGGGGTCCTCCGCCGCCCGGACCCGGAGCTGGCGCGCTTCGTCCGCGCCGAGTGCGCCCGCGGCGACTGGGCGGGCATCGTCACCCGCGTGTGGCCCAACACCCGGTACCTGGACGTGATCGTCACCGGCGCGATGCAGCAGTACATCCCGACGCTGGAGTACTACAGCGGCGGGCTCCCCATGGCATGCACCATGTACGCCTCCTCCGAGTGCTACTTCGGGCTCAACCTCCGGCCCATGTGCCGCCCGGAGGAGGTGTGCTACACCATCATGCCCAACATGGGCTACTTCGAGTTCCTCCCCGTGGACGAGGCCAGCGGCGTGCCGGTGCCGGCGGCGTCGGGCGACGCGGCGGCGGCGCAGCTGGTGGACCTGGCCCGCGTGGAGGTCGGGCGCGAGTACGAGCTGGTGATCACCACGTACGCGGGGCTGTACCGGTACCGCGTCGGGGACATCCTCCGTGTGGCGGGCTTCCACAACGCGGCGCCGCAGTTCCGGTTCGTGCGCCGCAAGAACGTGCTGCTCTCCATCGAGTCGGACAAGACCGACGAGGCGGAGCTGCAGCGCGCCGTGGACCGCGCGTCGGCGCTGCTCCGGGAGCGCGGCGCGGCGGTGGCCGAGTACACGAGCCACGCGTGCACGCGGAGCATCCCGGGCCACTACGTCATCTACTGGGAGCTGCTGGCCACCAGCAATGGCGCAGAGGCCGCCGCCGCCGCCGTGGGCGGCGACGTGCTGGAGCGCTGCTGCCTGGAGATGGAGGAGGCGCTCAACTCGGTGTACCGGCAGAGCCGCGTGGCGGACGGCTCCATCGGCCCGCTGGAGATCCGGGTGGTGCGGTCGGGCACGTTCGAGGAGCTCATGGACTACGCCATCTCCCGCGGCGCGTCCATCAACCAGTACAAGGTGCCCCGCTGCGTGTCATTCCCGCCCATCGTGGAGCTGCTCGACTCCCGCGTCGTGTCGCGCCACTTTTCCCCCTCGCCGCCGCACTGGGCGCCAGCTGCTCCTGCCCGCCGCTCGTCCTCCGACTAAGGTAGACGACGGCCGATCATATCGTGCAGCAGCTAATTAAGCTTAGACCCCGCCGCGGACCGCGGTGCAGCGTCACGTTCGTCGCACGTAGTACTAGTATTAGCGTTTGGTTTTCTGGTCGTGTCAGGCCGGGGGGCAGTGATGATATGCATGATGCTTGTGTTAATTATTAATTAGGCCAGTCGTTTCTGAGGAGTTAGAGAGGAGTGTCGTGTACGTGCTATGTAATGTGGGTGTGGGTGAACACTCTGCAAGGTGTTAAGTTGCTGGGTGTCGTTAATCACTAGTAGTTCTATTCTATGCCAACAAGGAAATGTGAGTATTATTAACGTGCCAAGATGGTTAGTACCGCTCTCTGTCCCCATGTTCGCCTGCTACTGGCACTCCGTTCAGTCTAGCTCCGCGAGCTGTTTCCATATCCAGGGCCCTGCTAAACTTTAACTAGCTAAAATTTTAAAGTTAAACTTTAGCTAGCTAAAAATTCTCTTAGCTAAACTTTAACTGTGATGTCTGGATCATCTAATAGACTTAGCTAAACTTTAGATGGGTTAAAGTAGTTAACTTTAGCTAAATTTTAGCTAACCTTTAGCTGGGCCGTTTGGATCCTATCAACTAAATTTAGCCAAAGAAATTTAGCCAAAGTTTAGTTGGTGGATCCAAACATGCTCTTAGGTCTTGTTTGGATGCGCATGTATTTATCTCAAACCACATGTATTGAAATGGATCGAGGTGAAATTAAACTAAGTTCTATTTTAATCTACTCCAACACATATAAATTAAAATCGATACACATACATCAAGTAAGGCCTCAGGGGATGTGTTGTCGCGTTTTCATCACTGCTACTAGTAGTAAAACTGAAAAATCGTCATGGATGGTGCAAATCATGATAAATCCAGAGTTCCAGACATGATTAGGCGCTAATAATCAGGTCAGGAGAGAATAAAAGCTGGAGGCATCGTAGACCGGAAAGTAGGTACACGTGCCCTCGAGCTGAATAGTCAAAAAGGTTGCCTGCTACGCCCTGCAGAGAACAGCAGCCTGCAAGTCTAAAGTCTTTGCCCTTTCGCGCCCTGCCTTTTTTAGCACAAGGGTTTACTAGTGCGTAATGATTCGATACTCTAAGAGACAAAAGAGGAAGTGCCCTTTGATTGGTGCAGCCGCTTAGACCATGTTTAGTTCCTAAAAGTTTTTAAGATCTCTCGTCATATTGAATGTTTGACACATGCATAGAGTATTAAATGTAAACGAAAAAAACTAATTACATAGTTTGGTACGAGACAAATCTTTTGAGCCTAATTAGTCCATGATTAAACACAAATTGATAAATATAAACGAAAATACTACAATAACTAAAGCCAAAAATTTTCACGAAGTAAAGGCACCCTTAGCATCTTAGGGGGCGCATCGGTGTTGTTGGTGGTCAGTATGGCAGGAGCGGAAAATCTCAGACGACGGAGCAGACTCGTCCGGTCCGCTGGGTCGTGGTCATTGGCCAGTGGCCTGTGGCCGTCCGTGCCGTGGGACGCACCTGGACGGACCCTTTGTCTATCGACCCCGCCGAGCCGAAAGCCAACAAATCCCCTCGCCCCTTTTGGCCTTGTTTAGATACCTAAATTCACCTCCAAATTTTACTATGCAAAAAGAAGATTCCTCATCACATCAAAATGTCGGCACATATATGAAGTACTAAATGTAGATGAAATCAAAAACTAATTGCACAGTTTTGTTGTACTTTGCGAGACGAACATTTTAAACCTGATTAATCAATATTTGGATAATTATTACCAAATAAAAATAAAATTGCTACAGTATGACGGGACATTTACTATGCAGATTTTGGCCCCAAAGTTTGGTAACTAAACAAGGCCTTTGCCGAAAAGCACGGTCGTTTTCGAAATCACAGGGTCACCCACGCAGGACGCGCAGGCGTGTTGTATACCGTAGATGTATAATTGGGTACTATGGGCTGATTATAAGGTATATAGGACTAACACCTAACGTGAATAAACAATCGTCGCAAAAAAAAAAGAACGTGAATAGACAATGTGGTTACTATTCATACATACTCTTAACACATATCTTACCGCCGTTGCCTTGTTCTTCCCCCTTCCCTCTCGAGCCGCGGTGGATGCGCTGGGCCTGGGCGGGCGAGTGGCCTACACAGGGCACGGGCGCGCGGCTCGGCAGCCGGTCGATCTTGCGGATTTGCTTGGGATTTCCCGGCGCAACCCGTCCCATCACGTTCATGGAGGCGGTCTGACTCTATGCGTGTGCATGCCCAGCGGACGCGCACTCGCTGCTAGGAAGTGCTACTAGCACGGTTCCGTGTTTGCTTCGTTGGACGCGTGCAGAAATGAAGTGTTGGGGGTTAAAACCGTCGAAGACGCTATTCCTCTCGCCTAGTGTCTTTCTTTATCAACTCCACGAAGCAGTCGAAGCTACGTATCGTTTTTATGTAAATAAATTGCAAGACCCCGAATGTAAAAAAAAAAGGATTGACATAGAAGAAAAACAGTACTGTGGTTACGGTTGGAGTTTTTCTAGAACCAAGAAACGTGGTACGGTTTGATTGAAACTAAGATGCATTCCACTGCGTCACAAATGAGTCACAACTATGAGTGTGCGTCGGCGAAAAGGGCGGCGATGGAGCAAAGAGGGTCGCTTTAGTCCGCCGCTGGCTAGGATGGGACAGAGAGAGGAATGGACGGAGGGAGGTGGTGGGTAGGAACTGTAAATAGAGCTCAACGATATGTTTGCTCCTGTAGCAGGCACCTGTGTGTAGGGATGGAGCTTGCTGGTGTTGGACGGACATATTGATGGTATGTCACTTGCTAGAGTGCGAGGATCAACGCGCGAAAGACCAAGTAAATCACAACATGTACCGAAAAGTGGTAAGCACAATTGCATTTAGTAGGCACATTTCACACCACATAACTTCGACATTCACAAAGTCACCATAATGGGTATATCGCCTATCACAATTAAAGAACAAACTATTAAATCCTAGACTAAATTCTGAAAAATGTGAGCACTAACGTCAAGTCGGAGACTTAAACTCGGATGACAGGTTTTATCAAAAAATCCAACCAGCTGAGTTATACTCAGTTCACGCATGCTCACTCTATAGAAGGAATTATAATTGATTAAATATGTACAATAAACTAATAAATATCAATAGATTAATTAAGAAATTTTATAGTTTACTTTTTGATGATATAAATGTCAATAATATTTTACATAAATCTGATCAAAATTAAGAAAGCTTACTTCAAGTGATATGTATTACTACACTAGACACATATAAGTTCTACTTGTTCTTGCTGCAGGTGCATTATTGTGGCTGAGACACAGAGCCAGGTTTCCGTGTGCGTTTGTAGCTTTACTGCAGTCGTAGCTACTCCCTCCGGCCCTTATTGTTATTGGTGTGCGCGCCACAAGTTTGACTCGATTTATAGAAAATACATGTAATATTTGTATCTTCAAATAGATTTATTAAAAACTAGATTCAAAGACCTTTTCAATGATACTAATTATGTACCATAAATATTAATAATTTTTAATATATATTTAGTCAAAGTTGTTTCTTGAAAAGCGTAAACAACAAATATTTAGGACAGAGGGAGTAGTATATATCGATTTCTTCGGGATTCCAATTGATCAAGGAGTTTTTTTTTAAAAGCATCAAGGAGTTTGATTAGTAGCGAACTGAGCGTAGCTCAGCTGGTTGGGTTTCTTGTGGTGGAACCTGCTCATCCGGGTTCAAGTCTTCGATTTGACACGGGTGTTCGTATTTTTCTGGATTTATTCCAAGATTTAACGGGGCTATTCTTTCAGTGGTAGACGACGTGTCCATCGACAGCGAGGCGCCTGTGGTGACTTCGTTAATATTAAGATTTGCCGATCCAACTCAGTTCTTCGGAGGTGCTAATAGAGGTAGGGTGTGCGGGCGTGCGTTCATAGGGGTGAGTGAGGTGCTCACAGGGTTAAAGTATGCGTGCGTGCGTTCATAGTAGTGAGTGTGCGCTCATGTGTGAGCGTCTGTGTCTGTAACTGGATCTCGAAAAAAAAAGTTAGATTAGTATGACTCGTAAAGGCCGCGTCGTACGTCCGAAACCTTTTCTTTTTTTTTTGGGCGCGACAACCATGCTTGTTGTCTCCATGTTTTGACTAATGCCCTCTGCTTGGCATCACCTTAGCAATAGTTGACTAGCGTGTATTAAGTTAGCGTGCATGGTGCCTCGAGGAGACGAGGATTCATCACATGTTTTCATTTCGTTGTTTAGTTGCATGCAACTATACAACTACTCCTTCCATCCCAAGGTACCGTTTAGATGCCAAAAATTTTGCCAAATTTTTCAGATTTCCCGTCACATCGAATCTTTGGACGCATGCATGAAGTATTAAATATAGATAAAAAATAAAACTAATTACACAGTTTAGACGAAATGGACGAGACAAATCTTTTAAGCCTAATTAGACCATGATTGAACACTAATTGCCAAATAACAACGAAACTGCTACAGTAGCATTTCGCCAAAAAATTTGCCAACTAAACAGCCCCCAAATAGAGTGTCGTTATAGGATTTGTGCTGAACAACCCGTGGTGATTTCGTGAATCTCGAGATCTACCGGCTCAGTCGCTTAGTCCTTCGGAGGTGCTCATAGAGATAGGGTTTGCATACGTGTGTTTATAGGAGGTGAGTGTGCATGCATGTTGTGGCGTCTGCGTTGTACTGTGTAATTCTAAAAAAAACTTTCTTAAATTGATTAGGTTTATAGAAAATATTAGGAACATTTGTATCTGCAAATAAGTTTAATATAAAAATATATTCAATGGTTCATCCAATTATGCTAATTATGCATTATAAATATTAATATCGTCAAGTTAAAACTGTTCGACTGCTCAGAAACTGAGAATAACGCTCTTTGTGGGACGGAGGAAGTAGGTCACGAACAATATACTAGTCGACGCTTCAGGATCTATCACAATATCAATGCTTAAGGTAAAATACCGTACTATCCATAGAAATACAGATATAGGTATAGTGAGAAAAGAAAAAGGTGTATTGGGAGAAGAGAATGGTATATTGGTAAGTGAGAATGATAACTATTTTAAGATAAAATTTGAATATTTTCAGACGAAGGGAGTACATAGTTGCATTATTTCACCATATATATATATATATATATATATATATATATATATATATATATATATATATATATATATATATATATATATATATATATATATATATATATATATAAAGTACAAGTATATAAGCATATGATTTGCTTGGTGTCTGCAGTATGCAGCAGCCTGGAAAGCAGGATCAACCAGCAAACTAAGCTTAATTAAACGTTATTGGCTCCTCAGGTACCGGAACAAGCAACAGTAGGAATCCCTCCAGGAAGCTGCTTCCTACAGTATCAACGTGCGTGCTGACTATAGTACTTAGATGTCATTCTCGCTTCCCGAGAAGTCAACTTTTTTAAACTTTGACCGATTATATATTAAATAATATTAATATTTATAATGTATAATTAGTGTCATTAGATAGATCGTTAAATATATTTTCATAATAAACTTATTTGGAGATACAAATGTTGCACGCATTTTCTACAAATCTAGTCAAAGTTTAGAAAGTTTGACCTGCACGCATCCCATAACGACATCTATAATGGGACGGAGGGAGTTTGTGACTTGCTACTGCTAGTGTAACCTATGCTCTAATGTGACCTGCTAGTGTGCCCTATAAGCCTCATTGTTATGTATAAGCAAAATGGCTCATAGCTATGGCTATTAAGTAATTTTAGTGATTCAGTGACAACATATAATTCATTGGACTAATGTTGTGCGCTAGCTAGTATACAAGGTTTTATATAGTCTAATAAGGACGCAAGGATGAACATGGCAAGGTGACGGTGGTGATCATGTGACCTGTGATAAACACCCTAAGTAATTAAGGGTCAAGCAGCTGCTTTGAGTCCCCTAGAAGACAAACAAGAAGTCCAAAACATCAAGTAGAAGAAGCTTAGACAAAAAAACAAGAAGAAAAGGAGCTCAGTAGGGCTGAGCACTTTTCACAGAAAACTGAGCCAAACTATCGGGTTTTTGCAGTTTTTAGTGTCGGCTTCAGTTGCTAATTTTTAGAACTTGCGGTGATTGGTGTCGGCTTCGGTTTTCATGCGTGCTCTACTGAACCAACCGAACCCCCGAACTCGTCCACACCCTGCAGCAGATCTGTTTCCACCGTCAATGGGCTTCTTGGCCCAGCTAAGGCAACACTAAAGGCCCAAAGGAACATCACGTTCACGCTGGCCAGCCAAATCGACGTATTCCTATCCCCACGCACGGAGAGTCGGAGACATCTGATCTGAAAAAAAAAATCCGAACCAACACCGCGGGGTCGCATGCCTGCATCTTCCTCACCGCCGCAAGCCCGAGAACAGGGTCAGGGGCAAACCCCGTGCGCTTGATCGCGGCGCCGGCAGGGGCGACCCGTGTCTTTGTGTGCAAAGAAAAGAAATTTTCTATGTGACTATTTTGCATTGTTCACCCACTAGAAAACTATTTCCTAATTGAACTTTCGTCCTTACCGTTACAGGCTCATTCATGGGGTGGCAAGGCGACTGCACGTGAACATAGATCTTGTTCGCTTGTCTTATGAGCGTAGTGTTTTTCTCTCATAACAAATCAGCGAACATGACTTTTCAGCAAAGTGAACAGGACATTTAAAATTCAGAACCACAGCCATGTGTGTATGCATGGAACCTCTTAGCATGCATATGGCTGCTATAAAAGTCAAGGTAGAATAACTGCAAACAGAAATGATGAGCAGGACATTAGTACATCATCACGCTCAACTCAGACTCTATATGCACAATCTTCCAGCTATGAGGTCCAAGCCCTCGAGATAGTTGATTTCTCACCCGCCGCATTCTCTGAACAACGGCCTCTGGACATTGGTACCCATAGGCGGCTTTGAGTTTTTTTTCTTTTTAATGATGTTGTTCAGAGAATGCGGCGGGTGAGAAATCAACTATCTCGAGGGCTTGGACCTCATAGCTGGGAGATTGTGCATATAGAGTCTGAGTTGAGCGTGATGATGTACTGATGTCCTGCTCATCATTTATGTTTGCAGTTATTCTACCTTGATTTTTATAGCAGCCATATGCATGCTAAGAGGTTCCATGCATACACACATGGCTGTGGTTCTGAATTTTAAATGTCCTGTTCACTTTGCTGAAAAGTCATGTTCGCTGATTCGTTGTGAGAGAAAAACACTATTCGTTCGCTGAAAAAGTACGCTCATAAGACAAGCGAACAAGATCTATGTTCACGTGCAGTCGCCTTGCCAGCCCATGAATGAGCCTGTAACGGTAAGGATGAAAGTTCAATTAGGAAATAGTTTTCTAGTGGGTGAACAATGCAAAATAGTCACATAGAAAATTTCTTTTCTTTGCACACAAAGACAAGCTAAGAGCAAGTATAATAAGGGGTTGTAAGCAGGTTGAATACTGATGTGGAGGAGAGAAGGAAGAAGAGAGAGAAGAAGCGGGTTGTAAGCTTACAGCTGGCTTGTATACAAAACCCAAGAAACTCTATAAGTATTAATTGTGAAGATGTAACTATTATATGAGTAGGTTGAATGGTAGGCTGTAAGGATTCATACAGCTTGCTCTAGGAACAAAATGGTACGTACATTATTAGCCCACCATAAAATAAACATTTTTCCTTCATCCACCTTTTTCGAATGTTTACACACAACACAAAACCGTTTGCAGGATAACGGCACATTATTGGACAGACAAACAGACCACACTAATCTTTATGAGGTTGTGCATGCATGGATCATCGATCCTTGTAGCTTGCTTATTAGAAAGGTAGTTCGCATGTAGATTCGTGAACGGCGAACGGTGTGGCGCGGAGCAGGAGCGGCGACTTGCGACGGACCCCCAGGCCATGCGCCTCCGACATGTCCAGCTTGCTCACACCATCTGGCAGTGACCAGTTGAAGTGATAGAGAAGCTGAACGAGCGCTATCTCCATGACGGGAAGCCCGTAGGCAATACCGGGGCACATCCTCCGTCCAGCGCCGAACGGCAGGAACTCGTAGCTGCTCCCGTTAAAGTCCACCGTGCTACCCTCGAAGCGCTCAGGCTTGAACTCATCGGCGTCGTCCCAGCACTTTGGGTCCCTTCCAATCGCCCACGCATTCACAATGACACGTGACTTGGCTGGAATCGTGTAGCTTTCGATCTCACAAGCTTCGATGCTCTCTCTGGGCACCAGAAGCGGAGCCGGCGGATGCAGCCGGAGGGTCTCCTTGATGACGAGCTTCAGGTAGGGGAGGCTGCTTGCCTGGAAGTCGGCTTCGGTGACCGTCGCCTTGCCATGGAACGCCTGCCGGATCTCGCCCTGCAGCTTGCTCATGACCCTCTCGTTCCGCATCAGCTCCGACATGCCCCAGCTAAGCGATGATGCCAATGTCCCCGATCCAGCCGTGAACATGTCGAATATAACGGCCTTGATGCTGTTTTGAGTTAGATGGAACCCCAGGCCGCCTCTCTCTTGTAAGCCGAGGAGAACGTCAACCAGGTTCTCGTCCTCCTCGCCCTGCCGCCTGCTTCCCCGGATGCTTCTCCTCTCCTTTATGATGTCCTCCAGGGTGGTGTCCACCGTCCTGTGGACCTGCTCGAGGGCACGGCGCATGCCGGTCACTGCGGCGAGCACGGGTCTCCAGGTCGGGAAGAGGTCGGGGACCGCGAACCCGCTCGTCAAGATGACTCCAACCCTGACTGCTGACAGGAACACGTCGGCGTTCCTCTGCACGTTGCCGAACGATGCACGGGCGACGATGCCGTTGGCTAAGTTGTGGAACATTGCGCTGAGGTCCACCGGAGTGGATGGCCCGTCCGCTCGTATCCTTGCCACCTCAGTCGCCATCTATAAGCAAATGAAAATGAAACAGGGAGCAAGAATGTTTAATACATGGTAGCTCAAGAATAAGATTGCACACACCACACACGCCGTACGTACGTACCTCTTGTTCCCTGATGTGGCGGAAGGTGAGCACACGCTTGGGGCCGAGCATCTCGGCGGCGCAAAGCTGCCGGAGCTTGCGCCAGTACTCACCGGTCGGTGAGAAGACTATGTCCGACCAGCCGTAGAGCACGATGTCGCCTCCAAGGAGCCTGGGGCGGGTGGCGAAGTTGGCGTCGTGCGTCTTGAGAACCTTGCGGGCCATCTCCTTGGACGACACCACCACCAGTAGCGTCTCACCTAGCCGCAGCATCATGAGCGGGCCGTGGACGCGCGCGAGGTCCCGTAGAGCGCGGTGCGGGAGCACGTTCACGAGGTGGTGCATGCTGCCGATCACCGGCAGCTTCCACGGCCCCGGCGGGAGCCTCACCTTGCGCGGCCTCGCGTCAGGAAGAGCTTCAGGACACGGATCAGCGCTATGGTGAGTACGGAGACGATCAGTGATTGGTAGAGAAGGTCGTGGCGGTCCATGGTGTCTAATTTCGACGCCTGACGATCGTGCAGTGCAGGAGTGCAGCAGACTAGCTAGCTCGGTCGATCGTCCGTAAGTCTGCGTGAGCTTCTGGCCTCTCACCATGCATGTGCGAGTGTACTACCGCTACTTATAATGCCTATCGATAGTGCCAAAATGGCGCAAGCCTTTGATTGCCGACTCTATACGTCTGTTTTGGCTTGTCCAGGTCAGCCATCTTAATTTGGGCTTACCCATTCTAATTTGGAACAGTAGTCAACCAAAAGCCGACATGAGTTTGGACAAATTTTCAATCCACCAAGAAATATTCTGGAGCCATGAGAAAAGTCAACCCTTATATGGTCAGTCGTCTTTGAGCTTTTAGTCTTCACGCATGCATAACTTCCGCCGTCACTACTTTCTTCCAGATATATATTCCTAAAGTCATTCAATTTTCTGAGATTTCACAAAAGTATTTTTCAATAAGGCCATGATGTTCGACATGTTCAGGACTGTATCGAGGACATTAGCATCAGCGCTTAGCCGGGGCATGTCGGAGCTGAAGCGAAAGGAAAAAGTCTATATCACCCCTGAGGTTTGGAAATGTGTCTACTCAACCCCGCAAATATAAAACCAAATATTGAACAAATTAAAGTTTGCAAAACCGGTCAATTAACGACCCAGTAAAAGTAGTCCAGTAGCCTGCCATGACTAATGTTGTTCGGAAGCCGGTTGGCGCCGCTGGGCCCCACGCTTCACTGGTGCACGGCGTCCACCAGCAGCGTGCTCGTGTAGCTTCCCAGCGAGATGGACAGCTAGAAGAGCGCCGTCGCCGTGCTGCTCATGCTCTCGGGCGCCTGGTCGTACATGAATTCCAGGTGCCCCACGGAGGTGAACGCCTCGGCCACGCCGTGCAGTGCGTAATGCGGCACCAGCCAGTCGGCCGACAACAGGGGCATGCCGACGTCCGTGGCGCCGGCCGCCGCCGCGGCGTCCCTGCGGTGCCGCTCCACGAAGCCAACGACCAGAGCGGTGGGCATTCTGATGGGCCAATGATGCCGGGGCGACGATATTGTTGCTGTCGCTGTCGCCGCGCCGGCAGCCCTTGCTCTCAAACAGCCTCATCCGGACGCTGTCAGGAGCCCTAGAGACCAGGTCATCAAGGCAGCCAGCATGGAGCGCCACATGTACAAAAACCACCCAGGGGTTAGTTGACCGGTCATGCAAACTTTAATGTGTTCAATACCTAGTTTTATAGTTTCAAAAAAAATACATGGTTTTATACAGACACTTTTTCAAACCTCAAGAGGTGATGTAGACTTTTTCCTGATGCGAAACGAAAGAGTCATGACTCATGAGCAAGCTGCACATGGCGAGATCCGGCAGGCGTTCAATGGCAAGGTGAAGGACGCATCCCGTAGTTTCCATCCATGCCACGTCAATGAGACACCGGCTCTAGACACTCTACTCCTGACCCATGATTTCTTGATCTGGACCCCACTTGAATTATTGTAGATTTTTTCCATCCAGGCTATTAATTCCACTATAGACCATAACCGTACTCGATGACCACATCCGTCTCCTACCTCATCCACTCAACCATGGGTGGTCCGGCAGCAGCGAGGCAGCAACGCAAGCCAAGCTAGCGCACGGGGACGCTATGAGCGATGCGGCAAGGCTTGGAGGTGGACGCGAGGGCGAGTCCTCCTGGCGGCACGGCCGGGTTAGGACTTAGGACTCAGGACGCTGCTAGGCGGCGCTCGTCAAGATGCAATGTGGCGTGGCGGGCAGCGTGGGCGACCGAGCTCACGAGCGCAACTACGCAAGCGGCTACGGCGGGCGGCATTGGCAACCTAGCTCGCGTGCATGAGCAGCTTCAAAGGGCCGCGGCGTGCCCAGCGCGAGGTTGAGGCCGCAGTCGTGCGGGTGACTGACTCGCAAGCGCAAGAGCGAGCGGCTGCGGCGGCGGTGGTGGCGCGGGCGAGCAAGCACGGCGGCCGGCGGCGTGGCACGACCGTGAGGCTGTCCGGTCATGGTGCGGGGGCACGACCTCGGTATGTCTTGGCGAGGCCGTGGGGTCCCCGTAACGCATGGGAAGAAACTACCGCTCTCTCAACATGGATAACATCATTTCTTCGTTCTTCGGACGTTGTGCCGAAATCGTTTCTCAGTTCAACAAGATGACACATCGATATTTTTCAATTAGCTAGCACGTTATTTAATGCTATGGAAACTAGTTTCAGGTTAGTACTGTCCTAAGCCACTCGTGATTAGAGCGCACCACCCGATATTTTGTTGGAACTACTCACAGTCAGGGATGGAATTACGTCAAAAAGAACTAAACGTAACCGCGATGAAAGCTACACTAGAAGACTCCAGAGAACTCCAGGAGGCAACCCCCCGAGGCAGACCCCGAGGGGCTGCCAGGTGGGGCCGGTAGGCCCCACCATGGTGCCGCTTGGCCTGGCAGGTGGCCCCTTGACTGTCAGCTTCCAGAAGCTTCCTCAATCGCCTCCTAGGATTGCATCTACGTCGTCCTTCAAGTCGGTTTGATCCAAGGGCTCACGTTGCACCCCTTGGGCTATATAAATAGACCCCAGCCCCTCTGAGATCAAGTCATTTGAGATCAAGTCATCCAGAGCCAGAAACCCTAATCTCCTCAAAGCTCCTCTAGTTTCTAGGGTATTAGCTAATTAGGGTAGGTCTAGAGGAAGGTAAGCATCTTCGTTTGGATTCCCGACATCGTCTAGAACTTGGTTTGGTATAATTCTTGTACCCCTCTCTCATTGTATCTCCATTATTTCTATATGCTTTGGTACAATTGTCAAGATATTATAGTATTCATCTTGTTCATGTTCTTGGTTTCAATGTTCATCGTCTACTTTGATTATATACTTAGTATAGTTAATTTATCATTGTGTTTATACATAAGTTCGTATAACATTCACCCTATTAAGGATCCAAGGGTGGGTGGTAGAGATCATGTAAGCGTGGTGCTTATATGCTATTTACCTATAAATACACTATATTCTGGGACATGTGGTAGATCGCGGGTGTGACACTACCGTTGAGTTTTTTGTAGTCCACTCCCCGAACATAGGTCATAGAAGTAGGGCCCGATTACAAAGGAAGGGAAAGCTTTGTTCTTGAATTTTCCAAAGTAATGACCCATATGTGTACATTCAATGATGATCTTAGCACTGACTACTAAGTATAATTGCACTAATCAACATATGCTTTGACTTGTAATTAAGAATGACTTAGAAATTATTCCTCTAATATTTTAACCTGACCATGCTAATGCCATAAATAGGAGTGCTCTGAGTGATTTACTTATTATAATACTTGATCAATGCTTATTATATATATATATATAATATATATATATCGTGACTTACCCCTGTTACGAGTAGAGTGATTGGTTATGATTTATTTCTCTATCAATGTAATAAGTTATCAATACATGTCCAACGCTACATCTTTCCTGTGGTAAAATATAAATACGATACCTGAAATACTCTCAGGTGAAGTGCTACGATGGTATAATTATCTGTCCGCTTGCAGAATCCTTTTCATTCATATTCTATATCTTTTTAGTCACAAAAATGATAAACATCTGCTTAGTATTATTCTAGTAGTGATACTAGGTAGTACGAACAAATATTTCTAGCACCATCACTGGGGTGACAACCTACTTCAAGTAATGTTAGAAGTGTAGGTAATTAATGGGTGGCTACTAAAATAAGTAAGGGGTTAATAAATACCAACAAGCATTTCTGGCGCCGCTGCCGAAGAAGGTAGCTAGCACAAGAAGTATTGATAAACTTATATTATTTGATGTGATTGAAATAACCATTGACCTCTACTCAAACAGGCTTATCCTTGTTTTGTCTACCTGTGTATTGTTGACATTTCTTACATCACAATGCACTAAGTTGTCATCCCTAGCATGATGCTCAAAATGCTAGTAATTGTAACTACACTTGAAAACTCTAAATAATATTAAAATATAAGTATCCGCAAGCGCACAGATAAATCACATATTGTAGCATTCTACCAAAAGTATTCCGAGTATCGTTTATATATTTTAATCCCAAAGGAAGGACCGTGATACAAATGTTTATATGACTAAATAAATGTATAGACCTATGATAAACTAACCACTCTTATGCTTTAGCAGGAGTAAGTCAAGTAAAAGATAAACAAATGATAAATAAGTTCAACATGATAATGGTATTCTAGAGATAGAAAGCAGAGACTCATTAAAAGTAGTATGACTAATCTAGAGATTCGGTCAGAGTAAGAATTTCTATGTTATTCCTAAACACTAAGTTTTGTTGCTCACTCTAGCATATATATCTTCATCTACTAGTAAAACTGAATCAAGGTAAAATTATAAGGAACATCAACTAGGGAGAATCCAAAACATAGTCTTTATCTCCTTCGAGACCGGGCGCTACCAATTAATCTATATATGGGGATGGACTGCAAATGACTCAACGCAGCTGTCATCTACGCAATCTACCACCTCCCGACACATAGCGGGCATTCACAGGGGAATTTCATATCTAAGCACCACGCTTACATAATCAAAGCTACTTAACTCTCGCGCGAACTGAATTAAGTACTCTATGAATATATGCAAATGCAAATCATCAAATAATATTATATCCAATATATAACTAGAGCAAACTAAGAACATAATAAAAAGGAACATAATATTAAAATAGAACAAAGTCATAAATGAGATACAAATGCAAATTACCAAATCTCCAGATGAACAGATCTGGAATTCTGATCAAATCGTCCAACTCTACTCCAAACTCTCTAGAAAGCTTATACTAAGAAATTGAAGAACTAAAGCTCTCTCTATCTAATCTCTGGAAACCCTAATATCTAGAGTACTCTTGACTTATGATCAGGTGATGATGTCTTTCAGGAGGGGGGTCTGGGTCTTTATTTATAGCCCTGAGGAAGAACCGTCAGCCCTTGGATCATTTCACAAATGGTGGAGATGCATTCTAAGAGGCGGTGGAGGAAGTCTCTAGAAGGGCGTAGAGGAATCCCTCTGTGGGGGCCAGGCAGCACTAGGGTGGGGCTGGCTAGCCCCACTTGGCAGCTGTCGGTCCTCCACTTCGGTCCCGTGCCTTCTGGTGTCTTCTGGAGTCTTCTGGTGCATATTTCGTCGCGACCAAGTTTCGTGGCCTTTTTGATAATTTAATCCTCTTTTCATTCTCTCTGAAATATCCCTGCTGAAAATAATAATTCACCAAAACTCATGGAAATTTTCAATAATAACCCATAAGTTTCTATTGGTAACCATTTCTATGCATAAAGTTGATGGTTTGTGATGGATGATAACTACCGTCAACAAGCTCCCCCAAGCTAAGTCTTTGCTAGTCCCTTAGCAAAGCAACTTAAATGATACAAATTAAGAGTACAGGGTTTCACAAATTTTGTACAACTCCTCAAAAGTACACCTGCATTCAAACTAGAATTCTTCTCCGGATTAAAATTCATCGATCCATCTTTCAAACTTACTCATATTTCTTTCAACCATAGAGCTTCTGAGCTTTTTTACCTGATCTTGAACAATTGAAAGATAGAACAATCAAGTGAGCACTACGTCTCATATTCTTCATTCAATCTTTATTCTGGAGTTTTTATAAGTTTTCAAAATAAAACTCAGAGATTCATTGCATGACACACTCAAGTCTCTCATCTATGTGGTATTTTTAGATCTCACTAAGGCAACAAATGTATATCCTTCATTTCTGCACTAAAGCTTATGTGGAGTTCATAGGAATGGCATTCGTATAAGAAAACATACTGGCAAACATATATTGTAAAGTCAAACAATGGATTCTAAGAGAGTTGAGTCATACAATCAAATCAAGATGTGCAAGTGTACGGAATGAGGTGAATATTTATGGTGGCTAATCCTAATTCTACTATGCTCCTTAAAATTTTCTCTCTTGAACTTGGAAACAAATGTAAGGAAACATGTGTTATCTTTTCTTCTTTTTTTTCTAGGTGGGCATCAAAGTACCTATTGTTTTGATACTTCGAACACTTGTCCATTTTTTCTATTCTTTCTTTTGCATAGCCACATGCTTCTTTCATATAAAATATTTGAGAGATAATACAAATGAATTGGAGCATTTATTTGAGGGAAACCTAAATGAAATGTTTTTGGTGTTTCCTCCCAGTGTAGGAGAAAAACATTGGTGGAACAAAATGAAGTGATGAATGGGATGTGTGTAGTGTGATCTTGATTTTAAGAGTATGACAAATCTCTCATAAGGCATACAACAAAGTTTGACTAAACTCAATGAAATACAAGTAGCATAAATATGAAAATTTTCCTAGTCTAAATATATTCATTTTGGCTTTGGTAGGAATTCAAATTTTGTCATGTAGAATCTCATCATGTAAATTTTCAGATTTTCAAAGATAAGTCTCCGAAAATCAAGTATCACTTAGAATAAGATAAATAGCAGCTCAAACTCTCTTATATCATATCCGTTAATTACCTAGATTTAGTTCAAGCATATGCTACCCACAGATTTTAGGTTTAAAGCAAATTCTCAAGTTAAATCAACTTTGTTCAACACGTAGGAGAATTCAAATCTGAAAACTAGGTACTTGAAAGGAATCATACTTGAGCATTTTTCATCTTTTATTTGAGAGAGACTATCTTCAAATTCTACTTATTTATTTAACTCTTAAAATAAGAAAGCACACTAATTCAAACTTAAAGCAAGCTTATACACACTCTGTTTTTTTGTTTTTCTTCATTTTTTAATCTGCCAAAATTAAACATAAATACTAGCAGAAAAATTAAAGGCAAATTTTTATTTGGTTTTCTTGTTTTGCATTTTTTTACAGCAATTTAAACTAATGAAAATAATACTCACAGAATTTTATAAGAAAGAAAGAAATACTTACCTTGACATGAAGGGGGTCCTCCCCCATGCTAGATCACTGCTACGGTGGTGGTGGTGGTGATGGTGGGTACTGGAAACTCATCCAACTGAATAATTACTCAAAGTTCGCTTGTTGCTGTTGCTCGTACTGTCGTATCTCATCAAATCTCTGTGTTGCCTGCTGCTGCCATTCAACTTGTTGGTGAAGGGTGTTGCGCATCTCCTCCTGTCCCGTCTCAAGGTACGTGAGACGGTTGTTGACGCTCTGGTAGAAACCAGGCTCATCATAGCCCATCGGAGGTGGTGGATGATGATGGTGATGCTAAGGTTAATGATGATGTTACGGTGGAGGCTGGTAGTGGTCCTGAGGAGCATGATACGAAAACGGTCCATGGAAGCTGTCGTGGACGCCCCTAGCGAAGAAAGACATACGCCCTCTCTGTACACCGCTTGTGGTCTCCTCATAATCCTATGAATGATAATGGTCGAAATTACCTAGCCCCCCAGCGTGCACCTATAGATGTCTCTGGCTCATAGGGAGTGTGATCCTCCCAGGGCTGGTGATGTACATGAGACGGTCCCAGCTGATCAAATCTAAAGTAACTGGTGAAGGCTGGCTCTGGAGGAGTAGCATCTTCTCCCTGGTACCTCAGGTTTTGGTTCCTGGTCATGCAAGCAGAGGGACTCCTTCCCACTCCCCGTTCTGGTTTCTGTAATTGAAGAACAAAATTCTCCATAACATACAGACCGAGGGTCCAGTCTGGCAACTCGATTTCATTTATGTATCCTTTATACATCATGACTATTTTTCTATTTCTCATTTTAAGAATGTGAGCATGATGAAAGAATGAATAGTCAATAACTCATCGTCGTGTGGTGATATATGCAATGTTTGCATTATCCAAAAATCCTAACCCATTGGCAATACGTGTTACCCATGATGTGCACGTTACTCCCCTTTCTTTAACCCAGGAGTGGTTAGCCAATAATGTGCCATTAATTTAATAGGTGAAACCTTTTCTTTCTTGACCATGGCATACATTAATGTAAGTTCCTCTACTCTTGCAATCCTAAAGTTCTCTCTAGGAAAAAGAGTAACTCCTAACCATTTATGAATAAATCTCAGAGTGGGGCTGTAAATTTCATCAGTACAAGGTCTATGACAAACTGTTTCATTAGATATATCTTGCCAGAAATAGGTTCTATCAAATTCTTCTAAAGCATTGTCAACATCAACATTGCATGATTCATGAAATCCTAGCATGTTGCTAAAATTTTTCTAGCTAGGTGAAAATGATTTATTAAAAAGTCTAAATGAAATCTCATTTTCTCCTAATTGCGGCATGCATAAAAATTTTATTGTGAGTAATCTACAGCCATTCTCAGTTATAGTCCAGGCATCTTCCCAACCAATATTTCTAAAAATAAGTTGAAATTCAGAGTCCATACCTATGGTGTGCAGGAGGTCTGGGTCCATAACTGGAGTGGATGTGAACTCCTTATCTTTTAGCAGCTTGTAGACCTCAGCTTGCTGGTGCGAAGATGATCCTTGAACAACAGGAGATGGCGGGTCAATTTCCATCTCGGAGTCAGCCCGAGAAGATCCTGCCCGAGACGAAGTTTGGCTTCTCATCGAACGGAAAGAAAGCATCGAAGTGAGGGTTTTCTTCACCTTCTTGCTCATCCTTGCTGCACAAAGAAAATCACAAACAAAAACAAAACTAGTGGAACAAAATGAGGGTTAGAAAACAAACGTTAGAGAATTAGCCGTCCAGAAAATCAGTCGTTCAGGAGTCAGTCGTTTAAGTTGGATTTTTTTTAATTCAACTTCTCCTAAATTCTTGATTAATTTGAGCAGCACCTACCCTCTAATATTTAATTTCTCCACAAGATTTTCAACAGCACTTCTTCACTTCTCCACTAAGCACTTTGCACTAAATCTCTCTTGCAACTTCACTCAACTTTCACTCACTCAAACTCTACTCAAATGAGGTGATTCTCAACTTCGAAATTTCAAAATGGATTCCTGAACTCAAGAGTGCAGAAAGGAGTGTGTGTGTGTGTGTGTGAGAGAGAGTTTTGCATCCAGGAGAAGGGGTTTTTAAAGAGGAGGAAGAGAGGCCGGGCGGCATGGGTGTGGGGCCGGTCGGCCCCAACCCTTGGCCATTTGCTAAATTATTTGCACGACATGTTCCTTGGCTCATCTTCATTTCAGAATGCAGCTCATAAGTGTTCCTTTCGGTGGACAACGTGACAGGATGAAATAGATGGTAGTGGAGGTGAATGGAAAATAATAGAATGTGATAAGGTGGTAGATGTCAGGTGATGGGTTGTGGTTGAGAGGGCCCCACATGTCTCCCGTATTTATACCGTATAAACACACAAGTATGCAAAACAAAATTACTTTTATAAAACTACGAGAAATAAGAATTCTAATGATGGTATTTTTGTATTTTTTTCGCCACCACGGTAAATACTACTTACGGGGGGTTTTACGCTCTGTAAATATTAATTACATGGGGCTTTAACTTTTACTATGCCACGATAGGAATTTTTATTTTATTTTCTAATGCACTCATTGAAAAAGTAAATATGTAAATGCAATATGAAAAATTAAAATACGGATAACTACCAAGTTACCTCCAGCGAAGGGTTCGGGAATTTTATGTCCACCGAACTGGACTTCTCTAGTTGAATTATTCTTCGGGTGTATTCTCCGGTCCCGGAGATGATGACCTTGATTTTTGTTCTTCAAGACACTCCAAAATTGAGCATTGCTCCAGTCTTGGCTTGAATGCGAACCACTCTTCTTTTTCATTAATGTTGAATTTAATTTCTTCAGCTCCGACATCGATGTGAGCATTTGTGGTACTCAGGAATGGTCTCCCAAGAATGAGAGGTGTCTTCATGTCTTCCTGCATGTCAAGCACTACAAAATCTACAGGAATGAAAAAGTTTTAGATTTTTACCGGAATATTCTCAGCAATTCCTGCGGGGTAGCGGACCGACTGGTCGGCTAGTTGCAGACACATTGAAGTTGGTGTTAAAGTAGAGTAGTTGAGCTTGTCAAAAACCTTCTTGGGCATGACACTGATGCTTGCTCCAAGATCACATAATGCATTCTCAAAATTCTGGCTTCCGATTGAACAATCAATAGTGGGGCATCCTGGATCCTTCTTCTTGATAGGTGATGTGTTGAGGATGGCCGCACTACACTCCTCCGTTAGCTTGATCATTTCCGTAGAGGGAAAAGGTCTCTTGTTCTTGAGGATGTCTCGAATATACTTCGTGTATGTAGGTACCTGGATGGCATCTAGCAACAGAATATTGATATATAATTTCTGAATTACCTCTACAAACTTACCGAATTAGTCATCCATTTTGGCCTTTCTATTTCTGCATGGAAACGGCAGGAGAGTGGTGTCACAAAAATCTTGCTGTAATTTATATTCTTGTGGTAAAAGTTCATCGTCTTTCTTCTCTTCTTCTACCTACACTATCACCGGTGTCTTACCTGCTCCTTTTGGGTATGGTGGATCATGAGTCGACTTACCACCTCTTGTGGTTATTGCTTTGACCTTCTCATGGTTAATGGCAACAAGCATAGCAGAAGCTAATTGGGCTAATTGTAATTTTATCTTTTTATTAAAAATCATTTGTTCTTTAACAGTAGAAGAAAAACTATCCATTTTAGCACTTATATCTTCTAAGATCTTATCATTAAAAGCAAGCCTTTTACAATTTTATCATTAATTCTAACTTGTTCTAAGATTAAATCTCTCAAGGATGGTTGTTTGAATTTGGAAGAATTATAATAATTACTACCTTGGTACTTACCTTGATTGGTTGATCGAGGTTGACTCCATCCTTGCTTCTTTTGTTGTTGTGGAGTGGAGTTGTTGATGATGGTGTTGATATCTTCTGGTGACTCCGCAAATTCAACTCCTAAATATTCTCCACATCTGCTCTGAGCATTGAATGCGTCTTGAATGGCTTGATGATCTCTCTTGTAATTGTCTCTCTGTTCTAGCCAATTCAATAGTACATCTATCTTGGTTGACAATGCACATACTTCTTTTGGAACTTCTTCAGTCTTATGGCATGATTGAGTATTACATGATGTCTAGCCCTCATTTGCTGCTATCTTCTCCATAAGAACTTCAGCTTTTCTAGGAGTGAGTGACATAAATGATCCTCTAGCAGTGGCATCAAGTTGTTCACATGATTTCCGAATTAATCCATGATAGAACGTTTGCACGAGCAACCATTCTTTCATTCCATGATGAGGATAATCTAAGATATATTCTTGAAAACACTGCCATGCTTCTAGAATAGGTTCACCTATTTGCTGATGGAAATCTACAATCTTTCCTCTTAAGGCAGTGGTCTTGCCTATAAGGAAAAACTTTTCTAGGAAAGCTTTTGAACATCTTGCCCATGTATTGATTTGATCTTTATTGGTACAGAACCATTGCTTTGCTCTTCCCTCCAATGAGAATGGAAACAAATGAAGTAGTATAACATCTTGAGCAATGTCCTTGATGATGATGGTGCTACAAATCTCTAGAAAATTCTGCAAATGAGTACTAGCATCTTCATACGCCTTTCCACTGAATGTACTAGCTTGCACCATATTGATGAGGCTTGGCTTGAGCTCAAATTCATGATTGTTGGTGTCGAGTGTTGGTCCAACGTGAAAGTTCTTGGTGCTTGGAGCAGTCTTCTCAGCCATGGCTCCCAAAAACTGATGTTAAGCTTCCTCTTAATTTGGTTGATTCGGATTGATAAAGAATTGTGGATCACAACCAGTCCTGCACTTATCCTGTATAACTTACATAAACAAAAACAAACAAGGGTAAGCCTGCTAAAGTAAAGGTTATGGTTTATCTATAAGTATTTATTTCTATTGCCATATTACTCTTCCTTCCCCGGCAACGGCGCCAAGAATGCTTGTTGACATTTCTTACATCACTATGCACTAAGTTGTCATCCCTAGCATGATGCTCAAAATGCTGGTAATTGTAACTACACTTGAAAACTCTAAATAATATTAAAATATAAGTATCCGCAAGCGCACAGATAAATCACCTATTATAGCATTGTACCCAGAGTATTTCAAGTATCATTTATTTATTTTAATCCCAAAGGAAGGAGCGTGAGGCAAATGTTTATATGACTAAATAAATGTGCAGACCTATGATAAACCAACCACTCTTATACTTTAGCAGGAGTAAGTCAAGTAAAAGATAAATAAGTTCAACATGATAATGGCATTCCAGAGATAGAAAGTGGAGACTCATTAAAAGTAGTATGACTAATCTAGAGATTCGGTCAGAGTAAGAATTTCTAAGTTATTCCTAAACACTAAGTCTTGTTGCTCACTCTAGCATATATATCTTCTTCTACTAGTAAAACTGAATCAAGGCAAAATTATAAGGAACATCAACTAGGGAGAATCCGAAACATAGTCTTCATCTCCTTCGAAACCGGGCTCTACCAATTAATCTATATACGGGAGATGGATTGCAAAGGACTCAACGCAGCTGTCACCTACGCAATCTACCACCTCCCAGCACATAGTGGGCATTCGCAGGGGAATTTCATATCTAAGCACCATGCTTACATAATCAAAGCTACTTAACTCTCGCACAAACTGAATTAAGTACTCTACGAACATATGCAAATGCAAATCATCAAATAATACTATATCCAATATATAACTAGAGTAAACTAAGAACATAATAAAGATGAACATAATATTAAAATAGAACAAAGTCATAAAGAAGATACAAAGGCAAATTACCAAATCTCCAGACGAACAGACCCAGAATCCTGAGCAAATCGCCCAACTCTACTCCGAACTCTCTAGAAAGTTTATACTAAGAAATTAAAGACCTAGAGCTCTCTCTACCTAATCTCTAGAAACCCTAATATCTAGACTACTCTTGACTTATGATCAGGTGATGATGTCTTTTAGGTGGGGGTCTGGGTCTTTATTTATAGCCCTAAGGAAGAACTGTCAGCCCTTGGATCAAACCAACTTCACGAACGATGGAGATGCGTCCTAGGAGGCGGTGGAGGAAGTCTATAGAAGGGCATAGAGGAATCCCTCTATGGGGGCCTAGGCGGCACTAGGGTGGGGCTGGCCAGCCCCACCTGCAGCTGCCGGTCCTCCACTTCGGTCTCATATCTTCTGGTGTCTTCTGGAGTCTTCTGGTGCATATTTCATCGCGTCTAAGTTTCGTGGCCTTTTTGGTAATTTAATCCTCTTTTCATTCTCTCTGGAATATCCCTGCTGAAAATAATAATTTACCAAAACTCATGAAAATTGTCAATAATAACCCCTAAGTTTCTATTGGTGACCATTTCTATGCATAAAGTTGACGGTTTGTGATGGATGATAACTACCGTCAACATGTATCTTATGCAGGGTAATGTATGATTGGTTTTAACCTGCCGACAAACTTCATTGACGATCCAAAAGTGCTACTCAAGAGAACTAAGGCTAAACTCAAGAGAGTATCAGCTTTAGAGTTGGAGGACAACCGTATAAGGCGAAGCTTAACATCAGAATTTGAAGCCATGGCTAACAAGAGTCTTCGTGAATTCTCTGCTCCAACTATAGCTAAAATCCGTACTAGACCTGAAGTCAATGTTGGAGAGAATGGATTCGAGCTCAAGCCCGCGCTCATCAATATGGTGCAAGCTAGCCAATTTTCTAGGAAGGCACATGAAGATGCAAGTGCACATCTCTAACACTTTTTAGAGATCTGCAGCACCTTCACTATCAAAGGAGTAACCAAGGATGCTATTCTACTCTGTCTTTCCCATTTTCACTTTTGGGAAAGGCTAAGCAGTGGTTCTACGCCAATAAAGAAAGTAACACCACATGGGACAACTGCTCCACTGCCTTCCTAGGCAAGTTTTTTTCCCACATGCAAGACCAATGCTTTGCGTGGGAGAATCTCAAGTTTTCAGCAACATCATGATAAATCTATCCATGAGGCATGGGAGTGCTTTCAAGACTACATAGCAGAATATCCTCATCATGTGATGGAGAATTGGCTGCTCATATAGATCTTTTACCACGGGTTGACCACTAGCACCCGTGAGACAATGGATGCTGCTGCTGGAGGTGCTTTCCTATCACTTACTATTAGAGATGCAATAGCTTTTGTTGAGAAGATGGCCTCCAACCAAAGCTAAAATGAAGAACGTACTCAGACTCGTAAGAGAGGTGGAGGTATGCATCAACTCAAAGAGGTAGACATGCTGTCTGCCAAGATGGATCTACTGATAAAAAAGCTCGAGGACCGAGTTAGTGAGAAGAAATAAGTCATGCATATCAATGATTCCCGCATGACTTGTGAAGTGTGTGGCGACACTGGACATTCAGGGAACAGTTGTCCTGAAACCTAAGAGGATGTGAACTACATCAACAACAACAACAACAACTATCGTCCTCAACAAAATCAGGGATAGAATCAGCAATAGAGACCAAACTACCAATGTTACTTTCAAGGTCATAATTACAACAATTTTAATCAACCACCTTTGAGAGATTAGTTGCTGGTCAATCTAGACTTATGGATCAGATATCTAAAAAGATAGCTTCTAATGATAAAATTCTAGAGAACATAAGTAATAGATTGGATTGTGTTGCTTCTGCCATTAAGAACCAACATAAAATTCTAGAGAACATAAATATCTAGAGAAGCCCCCATTTACTTCAGGTAAAATTTTCTTTCTAGTATTTTATTATTTTCTTTAGTTTATTTATTTTCAAATTTATCTTGTATATAAAAAAATTATTAGAAAACAAAATAAAAATTTGTCATTATCTTTTATATATATTAAGGTGTAATCTAAAAAATGATGAAAAGCAAATAAAAAGAGTGTGTATATAGTTTGATTTTAGTTTGCTTAAGGTATGTTTTAATTTTTTTGTTTGTTTTCAAGAATTGAATAAATAAAAAGAACTTGGAGATGATCTCATATGATGGAAATGATGAATAGTTGCTCTGTTGTAATTCCTTTCAAGTACCTAGTTTTCAGCCTTGAATTCTACCGAGTTTTGGATGAAACTATTTTGACATGAGAATTTGCTCTGAATTTGAGACTCGTGGGTGGCATATGCTTGATCTAAGTCTAGGTAATTGACGGATATGATATGAGAAGGTATGAGCTGCTATTTATCTTGTTCCAAGTGATACTAAAATTTTAGAGATTTCTTTTGAAAAATATAAAAACGCAACATGATTAGATCTTATATGACAAAGTTTGAATTCCTACTAGCATCAAACTTGATATTTAGGCTAGGAAAACTATCACTCATATACGCTACTTGTTTTGCATTGAGTTTGGTCAAGCTTTGCTGATTCCTTATGAGAGGTTCGTCATGCTCTTAAAATCAAGATCACATACACACCACCCCCATATGCACTACTCCTACACTGGGGGGAGGCGCAAAAAACATGTATTCCATTTAGATCCACCCAAAAGTGTTTTACTCCTACACTGAGAGAAAATACCAAAAATATTCTTGATAAGTTTTCCACCAAATAAATGCTCCAAGTTCTTGTTGCTATCTCTCAAATATTTACTGTAGAAAAGAAGCATGGGCTATGCAAGAGTTATTCATAAAAAAAGAGAAAAGAAGAAAAAAAGAAAGAAAAAATGGACAAGTGTCCAAGGGATTTAAAACAATGGGTACTTAGATACCCGCTTGAAAAAAAGAGAGAAGAATAAGATAGCCTATGTTTTCTTGCAATTGTTTTCAAGTTTCAAATGAGAGATATGTTTTCAAGGAGCATAGTAGAATTAGGTTAGCCACCATATATAATATCCACCATATTCCACATGCATGCACATCTTGATTTGATTGTATGACTCAACTCTCTTTGGATCTGAGGTTTGACTTTATAATATACGCATTACAAGTATGCTCGAAAGGCATAATATGTTTATTGCCTTGGTAAGGATCCAGAAATACCACATGTATTGAGAGACTTGAGAGTGTCATACAATGGAATCTCTGAGTTTTATTTAAAAACTTATAAAAACTCTGGAACAATGGTTGAACAAAGAACTTGAGACATAGTGCTTGACTTGATCGTTTTGTCTTTCAATTTCTCCAGACTCAAATGAAGGCTAAAAGCCCCATGGTTGAAGGTAATATGGGTAAGTTTGAAAGTCAGATCGGTGGATTTCAATTCGGAGGAGAATTTTTGTTTGAACGCATGTGTACTTTTGAGGAGTGAAAATATTGCAGCAACTCCCGATTCATTGCTAAGTTGGGCATTGCTCAGGGACGAGCAAAGGTTATGCTTAGGAGAGTTTGTTGATGGTAGTTATCATCCATTATAAACCACCAATAAAACTTGAAATCATACGTGAAAATGATCACCAACATTGTCACACCCGGTTTTAAGGATAAAACCAGATATACACTATATGTGAAATAAAGAGGTCAAATCTCACATATAGCTGCAGATAAGTGTAATATCAAGAAACAAATGCTTATTAAACATAACGCAATAGTATAAGATATAACCTTAGAGAGCAACACAGCGGCAAGACAACTCCGAACACCGGGTGTAACCTTCACTCCAGGATCAAACTGACTGGTTGATCACAAGCCTAACAATTCCAGAATCTAGCAGTCTGGTACCCTTCCTGAGAAGTGGGGGAAATAGTAAGGGTGAGTCCATGTCGAACTCAACAAGCATAACATGGGGTTCATGAGGCTCAAGAGGCATGACACGGGTTTAACTGCATGTAGCTTTTAGTTGGCAAAGTTTTAGCATATGAGTAGCATCAAGTTGTCTTTAATCCTAGAATCAACATATGATCAGGTAATATGAAGAATGAATAGTAAAAACATAAGCATATTACAATTCAATAGTGATCATCTATTCCGTAAGGGTCCAAGGCCGCTCGTGACCGTGAGCACGGCTGATATACCAGTTTTACACTCTGCAGAGGTTGTACACTTTCACTGTGAGTCGTAATCCCCGTAAGCCCGAGGTTTGCAAGGCCTCAATAGGCAGACAGGTTTCACTACAAAGTTTTTCCAAGGTTCGTCTAACAAGCTAGGGCCACTAAGTTTCTGTAACCTACGAATGTAGAGCTCCTCTTCCGTATGGCACAATGACGCACAGTTTATACACATAAGGACAGAAGCCGCACTACACCCAACCCGAGAAACACCCCTTTTGCGCCCTTTCGGGTAACCTCTAAAAAGCTAGAAAAGGTCCCCTTATATGACTAAAGTCAGAGCCATATAGCCCTCACAGCTGTACTGTAAGTCCCGGATGTTCGCTTACAGATAAGTCCTTATGGAGAGAAACTAGAGCACCAAAAGATAGCCCAAGGCTCTAGCCCTCTTTCATTATGTTACTAAAAAGTCATCTTTTAATGTTATTGCATATTTCATTAGTCAAATTACAAGATCATAGTTTATGTTGAGCACTAGCAATAGCTACCCAATGCAAAACCATAGGTGACAAGGTACAAGATCAATTTCTAAGGCATCCTTAACAAGGAGACACATGCATAGTGATTTAAGTGCTTTAAAAGTGATTAGGTAATAAGAATGATCCCATGCTATACTTGCCTTAACTTAGATCCTTCTTCAAATCGAAACCTTCAATGAACTGCTTCTTGATCACCACGTAAATCTCACCGACTGGACATGATTATAAAGCACCACACAAGTGTCCATACAATCATACACGAAGCAAACAATAGATCTAAATTAGAACAGTACACCAAACATATAAAATAACAAGTGAAGGTTTTAAAGAGATTCTACACGTTGCTACGAACACACAGACGCGAAAAGCACGCTAATCGAAGCTATGGTTGAAAAGATACATCTACCGAAAGATTTTGTTGTATAAAACAGAAAATTATAGGTCTCATTTGTTTTAACTATATAAAATCATATATATAGGATAAAATACTTTTAATAGATATTCAAAAGTGACTTAGGCTAAATTACATTTAAATTTAGAAAACTAAAGGAGAAATCAATAATATTTTATTTATAAATCTAGTTGCACAGTTATTAATCAAGTTAGATCTAAACTATGAAATTCTAGAGATTAAGAAAACATTAATACTAATACGTAGTTCATATTGTTATAAATCCATTACAATTTGAACGGACTAATTCAGAATTAAAACAAATAAGTTATGAATTAAACGTGATTTTCTTTAGTAAAAACAATAGATTAAATATAACATCGAATCTTAAAGGTGGAAAACCTAACCAATAGTAGCACTAACATGTAGATTATGAAATTATAAATCTTACACAATTTGAACGGGTCAAAACGGAGTTAAAACGTAGAAGATATGGCCTAAACAAGATAGTGGCAGTTTTGTAAATACCTAGAATTTTAATTTCAAAAATAAATCAAAATCTGGTTTTTAATGTGATCTAGACGGTGGAATTCAAGTAAATACCTCTTCTTCTTCTTGGAGTAGAACGTACGCTCACGAGCAACCATGATGGAAGTTTCGGCTTGTGCTAGGCAGCCTGGTGGCTTCGTCGGACGGCGGCAAGAGAAGGAGGAGAAAATATAATTTACTACACGAGGAATTTCCCAAACTAGGGGCTCCCCTTACGGTAGTTTTGGTGTGCTTTACTCATGGGGTACGTACATATTTATTGGGAGAAAACTCCTCGCCTTCACATCAACTAGCAATATGGTATTAATTGATGTTGCACCCTCCGTCTTTACTAATATGCCTAATTAATTATTAAAGCCCATTAGTAAATAAATGTATGAGCCTTTGAGATTTATTAAGATTATTGCACATGGGCTTTAAGCGTTGGAAAAAATGAGAAATTTATTATTTTCGGAATTAATTATTTTCATGGATAAAATAATTCTAGAAAAGTCCAGAATTATTATTTAAGCTGCGAAAAATACTCTGAAAGCTCCGAAAATTCGGAGAAATTTTTTAGAGACATTATGGAACATGAGGAACCCAAATAAAGTATTTGAAACTCATGATAAGATATTTTAGAGCATCTAAAAATTAGATTATGCTCACAGATAAGTGGAAACAAGCTACATAAAAAGCCAGAAAAATTCTTGAGAAGTTAGTAGAGGTTGATTGACAGATGAGAAACAAGTAATTTGATTGTAGAAAAATGATATATGTATATCGGGAAAGGAAAATCGACCTAAACGCATTTTGAAAGAACAACTTGAATTCATTTTGATCTTTGGTCAAAACCAAGCAATACAAAAACACAAATACATCAGCATGAATGCATCAACAACTTGCTAAACCTTATGATAAATTTCAATTTAGTGAAAAATATTATTTCCCTATGTTTTCATGAGCACAAAAATTCAAAAGTAACTCATTCTAGCTCTATTTCTAAAGAAGCAAATTTTAGGGTGTTACAAACATAGACTTAGGGGTTTAAAGTAACAATTTCCACGAGTTTTGGTGAATCTATGTTTTCAGCAGGGTTTATCTAAAAAACCGTCAAAGAGAATCAAAACGTCAAATAAAATCACGCTTATCCACAGCGAAAACTACCCTAGAAGGTTCTAGAAGACGTGAGAAGACACCACACCGAAGCAGACCTGCAGAGGATGACAGGTGGGGCCGGCCGGCCCCACCTACAAGTTGGTCGGCCTCGTGGGCCCACCTGGCAGCCTCTGCTTCGACATCAATTCCTCCACCACCTCCTAAATTGCATCTATGCCGTTTATTCAAGTCGATTTGATCCGAGGGCTCAGGATTGATGCTTCGGCCTATATATACTAGCCCCTGCCCCCCTCCCTGAGGCATTATTAGATCTGCATAAGTCAAGAGTAGACTAGAAATTAGGGTTTCTAGAGAGAGGAGAATAGAGCTTCAATTCTTCAAGTTCTAGTATAGGCTAGCTAGCAAGATTCAAGTAGAGTTTGGGTTATTACTCAGGATTTTGGATTCGCCATCTGGAGACTGGTATAGCCATTGTATCTCTCTTATTTATGACTTTGTGCTACTTCAATATTATGTTTCTATTTATTATATTCCTAGTTTGCTCTAGTTATATGCTTGATATAGTTATGATTGATTATGAATATATGCATATGTTCGCAAAGTGCTTAGCTCAATACTCGAGTGAGTTAAGTGGTCAACATTATGTAAGCGTGGTGCTTAAATATTATTTACCTGTGGATGCATTCTACACTTTGGGTCATGTGATAGATCGTGGATGTGACACTCCCATTGAATCCTTTGTAGTCCACTCCCCGTTTGTAGAGCAAGTAGAACCTGGTTGCGAAGAGAGTCCAGCTCTGTTCTTGATCTTCCTTAGTAATGTTGCTTATGCACAGGCCCGTCTTATAGGGGGAGGGCGGGCTGTGCGACGGCCGAGGGCCATGGAGCTGGGGGGCCCATGAGTATACCCCTATGTAGTACACGTATTCACTGTTCAGGCTAATACATACCGTCCATAAGTCCATTTGATCCTGCGGGCTTCAGGCTGCTGCTTGCTTCTTCGTATCCACGCGTGAGCTTGTCTCGATCCGTGACCCTTCCTATTCTGTTTGTGAGTCACGAGTCGCTTCGCCTGTTCGCGGTCGCGGTGACGGCAGCACGGCGACACGCAGGTTCCGGCGTTTCTTGAATTGTGTCTGTCTCCAACTCTCCGTGATCATATCGGCCAGCGGACGGCACTGCGGCAACCAGTAAGTTCTTGCAGTTGCAGTTCAGTTTATCAGTTTTAGGGATAGCCTGATAGGGGCATAGGGTTTGATCTAATTTTCTAAATTTCATTTTTTGGACATGTTAGAGATGTTTCGGATAAAATTGATCTCGATATTGTTCTTGAAGGTTTTACATCAAGAAATGCCCGAAGTTAGTTATTTAAAAAAGCACTGAAGCACTATAATTTTATTTGAGGTAACCATAAAAGTTATTTTATGGTTCTTTAAGCTTCTTTCGATGTATTGTCGTTTTTTATGAACTAAATATATACTACAAGTTATCTCTTGTTAATAGTACTATATATATATATATTTTAATTGTCATATTAAAATATTATAAGGTTACTGGGCCATTAGTGTCTTAATTGCCCAAGGGCCCTAAAAATTATTGAGACGGCCCTGCTTATGCGTAGATCTAAAGTTAATTATATTATAGATGAGAGTGTATTAGCCCTGGGCATAATTAACCGAAGACCGAAGACCGAACTGAACTAACCGAGATCGAGACCGAAGTGACCGAGACCGAAAATTTCGGTCACAAGTTCGGTCTTTAGTTTGAAGTAACCGAACTAACCGGACTTAGTTCGGTCATTACCCTCGGGTAACCGAACTAACCGAATTAACCGAACATTTGAATTTTGTTGATATAATATGTAATTTAGATTATTATTAGTGATATAATATTTATTATAGTGGGTTTATATCAACCATCACTCTTATTACTATGTTTAATCTATATTTTGTATTGTGTTTTTGCCTTGATATTGGTAAAATTTGCTACAAATTACAATATTTAGTAGTTGTTTTGTGAAGTTCGGTTAGTTCGGTCATGACCGAGACCGAACCGAACTAACCGAGACCGAACTTGCTCCGTCCTGAGTTTTGAAACTAACCGATCGGTCTCCATTTTTAGATGACCGAACTTTCAAAATGACCGAAGACCGAGACCGATCGATTCGGTCAGACCGAACGCCCAGGGCGAGAGTGTATATACTTGAGTGTACAAATGACTTAGTAAATAAGGAATGACTTAGAAATCTTTTGCTCTTAACGAATCTCCTACCTAGCCATACTGCATTTATGAGCATCTCTTTCTATCTCTAGAACTACTATCAATGTTTCATACTTATCTTATATTTACCATTTGACTTACCCTTGCTATGGCATAAGAGTGATTTTATCATGAGTATATATATTTGTCAATATATCTATGCTAACCCCATAGCTCCTCCCTGTGGATAAAATATAAATAACGATACCTGGTATACTTCCAGGTGAAATGCTACAATGGTATATTATCTGTGCGCTTGCGGATTACTTCAACTTATATGATCTTTCTAAATTATCAAGTGTTATTAATAATTACCAACAACGCATTTCTAGTATTATTACTAGGGATGACAACTTAGTAAAAAAGTGATGCTAAGAAATGCCAACAGTAGCGTGTTGTGGAAGGAGAGGGAAGAGGTCATGATGGACCACACGGCTTGGTACTTGACCCGGGGCCTTTGTAGCTCAGGTGAACCGCGACAATTGGGCCTCTTCTAGTTGGGCCAATGTGGGCCACTTGAGCGGCTAACTAATCGGTGTCTTGAGATACCCGGGGTATCATAACCCCAACAAGTAGTTAGGCTAGAACTGAGAGTGAGTGAAGAGTGATCAGCTTGGAGCTAGGAGAAGTCTTCAGAAATATCTGGTATAAGCTCTAGTATTTCCTTACCTTATTTTCAATATATTTTTATTTCAGTACTTATCTTATTTCTAGCATTTACTTAGCTAGTGTTAAGCTTAGTTGTGCTTTGGTTATTTCAATCATATCTTGTTTAGTTAGTAAGTTTCCAATAGTACGGGATCCTTGGCACTAGCTGTTGCTCTAATCTTTGCACGAGTTTAGAGTAGTATCACATAGTGTAAGCGTGGTGGTTAGACTATATGGTACCTTGGGTTGTGGCTAGTTCACTGAATAGATTGTGGTAGATGACAAGTGGTGATAGCCCTGTCCTTCCTCTGTATTCCACCACATTGGAACTAGTTGTTAAATCATAGGGCTCGTTGTGCTTCATGCCTAATCAATCTTTGGGTGAGTTTAGGGCAGGTACGCCCTGAAGTACTCTTTGAATCTTGATCTGCTAAACCTTGATACCTTGATTTACCAATTTGGATAGTACTCAACTCTCTTACACTCGCTCTGTGACCTTTGTCTAGCTACATCATCTTTTCTTACTTTATTTTATCACTGTTTATACTGCCTTACCCCCGATATAAGAAAGTGATTGTTCATAGCCAATTCACTAGGAATTATATTATCAACTATCTTTGCCATACAAAGCTTTCCCTGTGGAAATAAATACGATACTCGGAATACTCCCGAGTGAAGTGCTGCATCGATATATTCTGTGCACTTGCGGAATCCATCCAATAGTCATAAGAAAATATCAACACTCCGGGTCATCGATCATATCGTCATTGGTCGCAGAGAGGAAATCAAGGTTTGAAGGTGATAAATCTACATCATATGTTGCTTCTGGTGATGCAACTGCTGATATTCTTTCATCGATTCAGATGTGTTTTGGACTGGTTCCGAGGCGTTAGATCTTGCGGCATGTACAATGTTTTAGGTTAGTCATCGGATTCGGCATAGGGACTGCACTTTGGCTCCGGCGTTCGAGGGATGCCATTGGGGAAGAAGAAGATAGAAGAATCTGGACAGAATATTGTGTATTTTTATTTCAGGTATTTTCATATGTAATTTTGGGATGCACTGTGCCTAGTTTTAATAAAATTCCCCATCCATTCAAAAAAATAGATGAAACTACAGTGCTCTTATAATGATCTATAACCAGTACATCATTTTTAATAATCTAACATGAGCCATTAGCCTTTGTACAATGAGCTCGCCCGCAAAGTAATTTCACTCGTACGCAGATGTACTGATACATGATTTCAGTCATTTGGCAACAACTTCATTGCTCTAAAGCAAGAGGAGTCTACATAAGAAAATATGACCGAACTGGACCGAAAGGAAAGACAGCAAAAAATATATAACAGTTATGATTATGATAGTATGACACTCGAGACATATATAATAGGAAGATCACCAGTATAGGTATAACTTGTTTCATACGGCCTCAGAACAATGACTATGGATAACAACTAGTTTTTCTTCAGCTTCTTTTGTACACTTTATAAAAGCAGACCCAACTCACAAAACAGATGGAAAAAATTACAAAAGTAATTGTTTCGTAACTCAATCTGGAGTTAGAGACAAATGAATTCTCTACCTTGCAACCTGCAAGAAGTTAGGTCTGCCAGCGTGACTTCGGGTCCGACGTCAAGCGGTTGTTCCCCGTGGAGGAAGAAACACTCATGCCCTAGGAAGTAGTCGCCTACATCATCGAAGTCATACTCTCGGGCGGACCCTAAGAATATCTCAAGGAAAGTGGCAGCGAGGGGACATCGGTCCCAGCGACACCCGTGAGGATGACGCCGCAGGGCGCCACTCAGCTCATGAGTTGCTCCAACTTGAGCTAGAACATATATGAGGGGTTCTGGATCCCATACGGGAAATCTAGGAGGGTGCACCAAAAACGGGGGGCTGGCGGTAGCCCCTCCCGGTGGTGATTTGATGGTGAATGTTGGCCAGAGTGTAGTACGTTTGGCTGTGCTCTGCCACCCGAGGGTTTCGGCCTAGACCGAGGTTGATCTGGCTGGATATAGTTCCTCTAGGTCGGCGCGCATGAGGCCTATCGGAGGGATTGACATTGGAGACTCGTTGTCCTCCGACGAGGCTCTCCCAAAGAGATGGAGCTCCCCGCTATGATCAACGACGTAATCTAGACTTTTGAAGCTAAGAGCCTGGCTGAGGACGAAGGATCTACCGACGAAGATGATTTCATTGGAGAAGTGCACGTCGCATTTGGAGGTGATGCCACTCCAGTTCTGGCGGTGAAGGTGGTGGCTTGGACCACCGAAGGGCAATGATTACATATGACGCTACACCCTACCAGGCGCGCCAACCATCATGGATTCGATTCTGCGGCAATGATCAAGTTGTTCGACGTGGGTCAATGTGTGTGCCTCCAACGCCTCAAGCACTAAAAATACAAGGGGTTTATCCTAGTTTGGGCTTCTAAGCCCTACGCCTAGCAGTAGTGTTCTTCATGTTAAGAACGCTCAGTCGAGTTCTTACATGGAGCAAGAGAAAGAGAGAGAGATAGGGTGCTATGCTAGTTCTAGTATTTGATCCGTTGGGATCCGATCAATCCCTCTACGTCTAGATGGGTCCCATCCCTTCTAAAGGAGTCCATGCCTTGCCTTATATACTGGAGGGTGACAGGACTACAAGTCGTGTGGTTTCTGGGGTTTTCCTATGGTTTCTAGCCCTAGTCTTCGGTCTTCTTCTCCACGGTGCCATCGGGTCCTTGTTTGTCTTGTAGCTAGGGGCCGATAACACCCCAACTGCTCCCTGATGGCCTCTGGTGCTGCCTAGCATAGACTGCCCGGCGTTGTCTGCTATCGCAGTTATGTAGTGGTGCGCCTTCTCGCGACTTCCTTGCTACGCCAAATTTTCGTCCCTGCACGGAGGGGAACCACCATGTGGGCTTGGAGCCCTCCACTACATAGCCTCTTGGAGTCCTTTGTCGTGGCATGTCACGCCATAGGTGTGACACTATTCTAGGAGTGGCTGACACCACCTCACGGTGGTGGAAGGGAAATGGGCGCTAGGCAAGGCCTAACGCCCTATTGTTTTGACTGCCTGCCAAGCTCTGGGTGCCTGACAAATTCCGGGGAAGGATCTTGGCGTTGCCCAAAGTGGGCCCTCAGTCTGAGCCAAGGTTGGGGCGATCATGGAGGCGATTGCTCGGCCAGGGGATCCCCTCGGCGGGAGCTTCCTATGCCTTGGCCGAGCCTCCGAGTGAAGGTGGCCTGAATGAGGACTTAGCCTCCCTAGCTCATTCCCTTGACGTTGGGGATTTTTTAGGGAGTGGGCCTTCTGTGGCCCACCGACCTATCCCTTATCTACTATAGGGTGTGAGCGAGCGCAGCCGATAGGTGTAGCCCCCAAGCCCCTCGCTGATTTGGAGAATCAGTTAGGGGATTAATTGTGTACTATCACATCATTAATTCAAGGGTTTAGCGTACCCCTATATTTGACACTTGACACATGGGCACTGAAGATGTGGCAGCAGTTAGTGAGCTGGATGCTATAAATGTGGTATAGTGGGAGTGGTGCTCACATGTGTGTATATATATTATTTTTCCATTCAACATTGCTCACATTCTATTTGTTGCATGGAGCCACTTGCATGTTCGTTTTCATGATTTGACGTACGCTACGTGTAGCTTCCAATCCATTCTGACTCCAATGGAGGAGAAACTCGGCTACCGCTGGTACTATGCAGGTTTAAGGACACAACAAAAGGATTGTAGGGTTACGTGAATTAGTGCCTCTAGCTTGTTCATTTTATGGTAGACCATGTGCTCACTCCTTTGAGGCAAGAGAGAGTGCACTAATTCATTCATTGATCTACATAAGTGATGTGCTCGGCTACACAATAGGGGATGTTCGCTACATGGTCTACCTCATTCTACGAGGTCAAAGAGACGAATAGTAGTGTGAGGTGAAAGGGACTAAGAGTAGTGAGTGTGTTAAGTACTGATCAAATACTTTGGTTTGTTAAACTAGTGTAAGAGACTAAGTAACGAGACACTGGTTTGTAAGAACTACATTATGTGCTTATCTATTTAATTAATTTGTCCTTTGTATGTAGTTATATATATGATGTAGTGTGTCTTCTGAGAAATGTCGTGTGTGAGAGAAATGAGAATTGTCAGGTGTGGTATTGGACCTGTAGTGGCACTAAATAATTCATTGTCGGGTGTGCACTGATTCGTCAGTAGTGTTATGAGTGCCACTGTCAAGTCATGGCCTAGACTGGCAGTGACACTCACCATATCATAGTCGGTTGATCATCCAGTCCGGCAGTGATATTCATGAATATCACTACCGCTTTCTGCTGGGAACCAGCAGTGTTGTTCCTTTTGTCACTGCCAGGTCACCCACCCGACAGTGATAGGCCACCCCTATCACTGCCGTTTAACTCCTCTCGGCAATGATGGAGCTTCTGACTCGGCAATGATATCAGATCTGGCATAGTGTTTTAAAACTAAATTTAAAAACATTCAAAACAAAGCTGTATTTTTTTTATGTATTCTAAAGACAATAGACACGTGTCATACAAATTTTGAGCTTGTTTCTGGTGCCAGAAAAACCAATTCTGAAATAAAACCTAATTTTGATCTTACACTTTGTTACGCAACTTTATTTTCACTTAACCACACATAAAAGTACTGTTTATAACCATGAATTCTAGATTTTGTTCAAAAAAAATTGGGGGCAAATAGTTTAGCCGAAAGCTCAGATGTTTTTTCATGGATTGCACGTGACCTTTGAACATACTAGGTGGGATAAATAACTTCTTCACAAAATGCACTTAAAAGTATCATTTTTGTATAAGAATGTAATAAAGCTACCAAAATCAAAGATTAAGGGAGCCGGATCTGTCAGTACTCAGTACTACTCCATGCATTGGTTTTTTTATTAACCTCTTTAAGCCGCAGTCGACTCCCGTGTAGTTACCGTGTCCACGTCGCCTTAAATTCTGTGATTGATCCAGCTTCGCGCCATGTCATCTTCGGCTTCTTTCATTGGTCCGTATCTCCGTCTCGAACCATCTCTCCGTCTCCCTCTCTCCCTTTCTCGGTCTCTCCGTCTCTCCGCGGTGGCGCAGCGTGCCGAGCCGACCCGGCCGACGCCTCCACCTCCGCCGCCCCCACCCCCGCCCCCTTCCTCTCCCTCTCTCTCTGGACGTGGCGGAGCAGCGCCACGGCGCGCCAATGGTGCCCTCCTCCGGCACGGCTGCGCACGAGCGCGGCGCTCGCCGCTGGCGAGGCCAGCCCCTCCCCTCCGCCGTGCTATGGCCGCCTCCCCATGGAGGCTCGGCCCGGCCGAGGCCGCATGCCGGCACCTCCACCTCCGCCGCCCCCACCCCCTCCCCCGCCCCCTTCCTCTCCCTCTCTCTCTCTGGACGTGGCGGAGCAGCAGGACCGTGCACCGATGGTGCCCTCCTCCGGCACGGCTGCGCACGAGCGCGGCGCTCGCCGCGGGCAACGCCAGCCTCTCCCCTCCTCCGGCACGGCTGCGCACGAGCGCGGCGCTCGCCGCGGGCAACGCCAGCATCTCCCCTCCGCCGTACTATGGCCGCCTCCCCACGGCGGGTTCGACTGGGGCAGTGGCGACCCCCAGTGGGCGATGTGCCGACGCGGCTAGCCCTGTCTGCTCCATTGGCTTCTTGGCGCCTTCCAGGTGAAGCAAGACCATCCCTCTCCTCTTTCTCCCTCTTCTGATCTGCACTAAAGGTTGATAGATTCATTCCATGTCTACAAGAAAAGCCAGGTGCTTCCCTTAATCTCCAATTTGTAGAGCTAAATTCATTTTGGTTCCGATGAGAACACCTGTGTATCTTTGATTTCCATATGTGCTCCTCGTTTTCACGGTGCTGTCATTTTGCCCACTAATCCTCATCCCCATCTCTATATTAATCCATTTTGCTCACTAATTCTCATCCCCATCTCCATATTAATCCAGCATCGGTACATCTATGAATGGGTGGCGCTTCTGTAATCCATGTTCTGCTATATTTCTTCCTCTTGGAGTTAACTTGCTCTTTGTACGGTAACCTAAAAAAATTCCCCTTTATTTACGTGCCTTGCCACCTTATGCCCCTGATCCCTTGATTTCATTTTCCTGTGTGTGTATGGATTTATTTTGCTTACGCATAAGATTCATGTTCTGCCACAAAAAAAACATGTCTCAGGGAGATCTGGTGGCTAAATCTTTTCGGTATATATAAGTGTATGCCTATGGTGCTGCTTTATTTGTTTCAGTCTTAGCATATGCCATTGCTGATGATGTGTCTATTTCAGTTTGAGCTCATGATGATACCTGTCAGCCACTTCTGATAAACCAAACCATATTTTTATGGCACTGCTATTTTGTTTTTTTTCTGGTTGACCATATGTCAATGCCCATGATGTTTGAGACAATGATTTTTTTCCCTGAAATATAGCAAATTTTACCATGTATTTTTTCCTGCCGTGGCCGCGTTCTCCTCACCCCAACTCTGGATCCTTAGTAGAGTTCAATGACAATGTGGAATCATGATTATCACTCTTTAATGATTTCCTTTTCCCTCATTTGAAGCGAATCATTTCCGTATATTAAACCTGGGCATATTTCCAGTTTGAACTTTAAAAATTAACCCTTTCAATTCAGAGCACGTTGCCGAGCAGCCAGGCCATCCACGTTAACAAAAATGATTCCAGCCGTCTGATCTTCATCGGACGTCTGTGCTTGCCTCCGCTGGATGGTTACTCTTTGCTGCCATGTCGTGTCTCTCGCCGATCGGGCTGTCCATGTTAGTCAAGATTTTGTTCCTCCTCCTTCCTCCTCCCTCTCTCTGTCTCGATTTCCTCTATTCCTCTCCCTCTCTCCCCACGTGACTGTGAACATTGCTATTATCCAGTTTTTAATCGCCTCCGATGTTGTGCGATGTTTCTACTCCACTTTTATTTGACTGAGGCATTTGGCATATGGAGTGATATGAGCCATTACATATGCATGGTCCTTTTGTTTATTCTTAGTGAACTGAGGCACTTTGGCATATGCAATGATGAGCTACTTTTCCCTACCAACAAATCAATTTTGTTTCCTGCGCTTCGCTACTACCTGTGAAAAATTGTTGTGCTTCAGGCTTTATGCTTTTCTGCAATTGTGTTGTGCTATGCCCTTTATGCTCCAACAGGCCTTGTCTGTGACATCTTGTCGTTTAACCAATGCTTAGTATCACTTTTCCCTCTAATGCATGTTAACAAGCATTGAAGAAAATGGTGAAGGTTCTTGGGCCTGACTGATTATGGTACTTTTGATTATATATAATTCATGTTAGTAGATTCGGATCATTGGTTCTCTTTTTTATCATGTTATCTTGTGCCATCAATTTTCAGGAATGCCAGGAATGAGCAACGCATGCGTTCTTTACAGACTTCCACACCAAAATCACGCAATTGTGCAGGTAGAGTGTGCATACTGTAAAGAAGATAGATATACTACACATTGGTTAAGCTAAAGTCATGGTACATATTACTCAAGGCCGATGATTAGTCGGTTCGTACCTGTTTTTTCCCTACACATAATTATATAGGATGCTGAGTGCCTGTGGATTGCAAGTTTTTCTGCCAGTGCAAATTTATAGCTATGTGCTGGATTGTAAATTTTTCTGCCCGTGCAAATTTATAGCTATGTACTACACATTGGTTACGCTAGAATCATGGTCCGTATTACTCAAGGTCGATGATTACTCGGTTCCTACCTGTTTTTTTTCCTACAAATAATTACATACGATGTCCAGTGATTGTGGATTGTAAAAATAAAATAATGTTGTTTTGTATTTCCATTTCATATATAAAAAAGGAATTAGTGCATACAGTCGATTTAGCATGTCATAGTGCTTCTCCTTGTGTATGTCAAGGTTGACATTCGTACTAATGATGTCTGTAGTAGTTTTGAAGCTGTTCATTTCACATCCAAAGAACTAAGGGGCAGGTGTTGGCTGCATCTTTTTTAGATGTATGTTGTCTCCAAAACATGATCAGCTTTCATCTTTTACTGTTCCAGGTTTCGATTCGGTGCGATACTTGACCTCTAGATTCACAAGGATCCACTGGCTGTCTTAATCTGTGCAGTTGAGGTGCGCTATCTTTTTTTGCATAAAGGAGGTGCACTGATATGTGTTGTTTAGTCCATTCTTCCATAGTTTCATCCATCTGTTTCTTAATTCCTTTTTCATCATTGTGTGCAGAGACAATGGGATTGCAGTTGTCGATGAATTTCAGGAACATCACTACCAGTCCACCAAGCAGCAGGATGGCGATGTCTTCTTCTTTGAGTCTTATCAAGGTTAGCCAGCGTACCAGCTCCTTATTATGTTGGAACCAACTCTGGAAAGCTTATGTGGCGTGGAGATTTTCTTAAAATAACAATTGTTGTCCCCATTATTAACATGGTGCCTGCGATTTTCACAGCAGCTTCATGTTTCTGCTTGAATCCAAAGGCTCAATTATCCAAGGTTTTTTTCTCAAATAACTAATATCGTGTTTATTGGAATACTTGACTTCTTGTCTTTATATAAACTAAATTATCATCCTCACCTTAAAAAGGATTAGGATCTTGTGCTTAAGTGAGATGGGTTAGTTCTCACTATAGAACACAGTGTGCCTGCTGGTGTATCTAGCTTTGGTTTCAGCTTTGTTAAAAACAATAAAGCACACTAATATAGTGGACCTACAATTTCTAAGGTTCGCCAAAAAAATTCTACATAATTTTTATATACCAAATTAATTATGCTGGGTACAGACCGGTTGGAAACAAGGAGGTAAAAAACCTCGGATGCTACCTCTTAGTTTATCCTCCATCAAAGATCCACATATTCCCTACCTTTTGTAAATCCTCATATATACTGCATCTTTGTTTTATGCTGCCAGTTACAGGTCTCAAATATCCTTCTAGGTATTCTTGTGCTATTTTTTTTGTGTGTACTCACAACGAATTTAGCTATCCATCAGCAGGCATGTGATTTCCTATCATTCAGTAATTTGTCTAAACTGGTTAGTCTCTGTATGCCTTCTTCATCTAGGAGGATGGAAATTGATATGCCTACCATCAGGATTTTTGGACATAAAGATCAGTACATCACCTCTTTTGTTTTCGTCTACAAGGATGCAAATTGGTATGTCTTCCATCGGTTTTTTTACATTAGTTAGCCGGTATATTGACTACTGCATTCTTCAAATTAGATGTAGCCTATCTACTATTATATAGGCAAGGTTCAGTCTGTTCCTGGGTTCCAGTTTTATAGCATAGAGAAGCTATGAATTCTGAAGAAACCAGATCTGATTTGTTTTCTCCTGTTTTGCATGCGTAAAAACATGTGTATGTGTGCCATCAGATGGAGGAAATTAGGCAGCACCAAAGAACATGGAAACACCATGTAACTCATAATGCTTGTTCCCTTCATGGACAAGGTTCTTTGCTTGCTCTGCTTCTTAACTTTTGTCTTCTATACTATACAAAACACAGCTTCGTATGGAGTTGGGTCACCTACAGTACTCTCATGTCTGGATCACAATCTAATTTTGCTACTGGCCTCAACTATATACTAATCGAAGTCAGCCTGTACCAACCCCACCAGGTGGACTGCTTGCGTGTGTTTTTTTTGTTAGAACACTTCTATTTTTCTTTAACCCTGGAAATAGGCCAAAAAGTAATTCAGAATATTTGCATCGTAATGCTTCAGTTTATTACACCTGCTGTTATATTTACCAAAGTAAAATATGATGAAAATGAGTGTTTGATTGTAGATGGATACAACACATATCAATATGTTGTCCCACATTTTTTTTAATCCCCTCAGGTAAAAAAAATGGATCGGCTGATAAAAAGGAAGAGTAGAAAGAACCATACCTGCAACAACAGCTCCAGCAGTCTATTGGTAAGTAAATGGCTGGTCCTACCCTTATGTGACAGGTATTTTCAAAATATTTATCGTAAAAGAATTCTAGATTACTTCCTTCTTTTATATGTAACTGTTTGTATCCAACAATTGATGACTCCATACATTCTCTGAGAATGGATTTTATTACAGACTATTTAAGTCTCAAGCCTTTCTTTTCTATATGCTCCCTGTGTGTTATATGTAGCCATGAAAAAATATATTCCCTGCACCAATTGATGCATTTGTTTGCCACACATCAACACTTGAAGTGCCATCTGATTTATGTTTGATTTCCTGCAGCATCAACGCAGCAGAGGGCGACTGCTGAGGATCTGCACATTATCTTCAACTACCACATGAAACTGCTAAAGCATACCCCATATTTCATTCCTGCTTTTGCTTAGTTCTATAATTTGGAAAAGGTATGCCCAGCCTCGAAGAAATAAGAAGCTTCGCTGTAGTGAACCATGGACCAGCGGCATGCCCGCTATATGGCTCACACTCTATGATAACATCGGAATGTACATATGAATCAGCAAATACATGTTAACCATATACAGATTAGTGCGCCCATCACGTGTATCTTGTCCGAGGAAATCTCACCAAAATTATTACTGATCGCGTGCAGGGGCGCGCGTTTCCACTAGTTTGCTATATAATACGGAGTAGTAAGGAAGCAAATCGCCGACTCACACCGTCACGCGTTCCATGCCTTCCATGCATTTTTGGGACAGAAAAATATGTGAGGAATCAAATCGCCGACTCACGAGATACGGCCTGACATGGTCATAATCTTCTTCTTTTTTATTTGCTATAGTAATTACTATTTTTACTATATACGGCCTTCCATGCACTGGTTTTTTTATTTGCTATATATAATTATTTTATATATTAAAAAATTAAGGGTTTGAACTCTTACCATGTATAATAAGCAGTGATAGTACACTCACACATGGTCAGAGGCCACATGCACTGCACGCAGGTCGATATATAGGGTTAAGTAACCAGCGGCCGGGCAGCTCTAGGAAACCCTGGAGCGAGCTGGCTATAGTCTCTACTACTATACTCCACGACCAGGCGTCGTAATTAGACACCATGGACCGCCACAACCTTCTCTACCATTCCTTGCTCGTCTCCATAGTCACCATAGCGTTGATCCATGTCCTGAAAAAAAACTTGGGCTGCGGGAGTAGGATTCTGTGTAATAAGTTGTTGATATTCAACAACTCCTTGTAAAAAATAATCACAGAAATCTAAACATTTATCCATCCATCCATAAGGGAGATGGGCAGCTACCCCTCCAATGCGAAAGTAATTATGCAACCCGTGCTCCCGCACGGGTTAATCATGGGATTTTTAAGTAATAGAATTATTCCCATCTAATTAATATGTATTTTAACTAATGAGATTACTCCATATCCTTACATATCTCTGTTGCATCATTGAAACTATTTGTGTGTTTATTTCAACCTTGAAAAGGTGATGATAACATTTGTATGTTTCCATCCTGGTCATTTGATTTATAAGACTTCGTGGGTTGGCATGATGTTCTCTGATGTACCTTTTGCTATACATGATCAATAGATGTGGTATTTAATGGAAAATTACCTATAGAAGAAAGGAGGAGCATTGGTAGATTACCTTGTTGATCTTGGCAACATCGTTGTAGGTTCAGTTTTTGAAGGTGGCCTACGTCGTTGCATCGAAGATCATCTTTTGTAATCAGTAAGTAGAGAAGATGGTTATATACTTTTTTTTGTAAATTTTAACTGTTCTACTTTTTTCTATACTAATAAAATATTGTGTCAATATGTTTATGCTACGGATTATACATGGATCATTAAATTGCATATGGTAATTCGAATATTATTTCCTCGTCGGTTGGAAAGTCATTAGGAAATTTATTTCCAAAGTAATAAAATATGTGTGCCAACAATATATAGGAATATATATGTTGGGATTAACATTCTTTGCTCTTCCTTCTGATGTGCTTTTTCTTTAGCTCAACACATCAGGTTCCCTCTTTCAATCCTATTAATAAACATGAGTTTTTTACTTTTTATTGAGGGACCAACAGTTGATTATATTTATGTATAAAGATAGGATATAGTTTTTTCTTTACATTTATTTGCATTTGTGTGTGGCCAAAACTACTGCATCTATTGAGAACATATGAATACACATATATGGAACATTGGCATGTAGTGCTATGCAAATATTTTAACATATATATACATCAACTTATATGGTTGTATGCATGTTCAAATAAATATAATAGAGACCAGGATGCATTATATATATTCCTGCTAATAAAAAACCACAGCAGCGTGTGGTGGTTGAATTAGAGATATTAATTAATAATCATATTATGTATAGCACCTGCTCATTATTAAGTATAATTTGTTTGACGCAAATACCATGCCTGTGACACCCTAAGCTATACACAACAACGTCAGTTCTATCTAGTGTCTATTACTTATTTATGTTATAAGAGACAATTTAAAGATTGATGCCTGAAGACAAATTCAGAGATTGTCTAAGTTTATTGTAGAAACTGCGTCCAGCTGATACAAATTCACAGAAATTAGCTTTAGAAGAGCAGTACTCGACCAGGGGCATATTATAGTGACAGAATTAATATACTACTTTGTTATAGTGTAAATACTTGGTTAGAATCTCAAGCTATTTAAATTTATTTAAGTAATTTGCATTGATGTTGATCTATTTGTATATAATAATGCTCATGTGGGGAATATTTGCCTTCGATCATCAGCACGATATAGCGCATATGTAAAAATATGTTATTAGTGATGAATTTGTGTGTGCTAGCTGTAGGTCAACTGGCCCGACACTTTGTGTACACACTACAGGAAAACGCCTCTTTGCCGACTGTTTGCCCCGGTCGGCAAAGGCATAAACCCAGTCGGCAAAGGCTTTGCCGACCGCAAAGCCACGTGGCAGTCGGCAAAGAGCCGTCGGCAAAGCCTGGGTCGGCAAAGGCGGATTTGCCGACTGCCACGTGGAACACAGTCGGCAAAGCCTTTGCCAACTGCCACGCCAGCAGTCGGCATAGCCACGTGGCGCCGTCAGCCCTGACGGCAGGCTTTGCCGACTGCTGGTTTCTCGGCAGTCGGCAAAGAATTTTTTTTCAAAAATTGTTTGCCGACTGGCCGCCAGCTCGGCAGTCGGCAAAGAAAGAAAATATTTTTTTTTGAAATGTTCTTTGCCGACTGCTTTCGGAGTTGCAGTCGGCAAAGAAAGAAATTTTTTTTTTGAAATGTTCTTTGCCGACTGCTTTTGGAGTTGCAGTCGGCAAAGAAAGAAATTTTTTTTAAATGTTCTTTGCCGACTGCTTTCGGAGTTGCAGTCGGCAAAGGTTTGCCCTCTTTGCCGACTGCCTCCGATTGCCGACTGGCCACCAGCTCGGCAGTCGGCAAAGAAAGAAAATATTGTTTTTTTGAAATGTTCTTTGCCGTCTGCTTTCGGAGTTGCAGTCGGCAAAGGTTTGACCTCTTTGCCGACTGCCTCCCATTGCAGTCGGTAAAGACTCTGTCCGGCAAAGGTTTTAGCCACCCGACGTCGCCACTTGCTCGAAACTTTCTCAAATTTTTACCACAGCCTCCGCTTGCGATGGCAAGACACGTCGTCAAGTTTCGTCATTTTCGGACTCCGTTTCGATTTTATAAAATTTAAAAACACTTTTCACGCGCGTGCCTCGGCGTGTTCCGACACCAACACGGTCGAAATTTCACGCGAGGCCCCGCACACGGCCTCAACATGCTCCAAACATCATGAATATCATTTTCTAAATCGCCGGATTCCATTATTTCATGTACCTGCAGTTCAAATCTAGAGCTGCCGGAAAAAATCAAAGAAACAGCAAAAATCAATGGAATATAGCAAAATAAATCAAAATGACCCTAAACTTAGAATATATCATGTACTTACTGTAGCAAGGCAACACAAAAAAACTGAGATCGAAAATCGAAAAAAAAATTAAATCTTTGCCGACTGCCATCAGTGGCAGTTGGCAAAGAGCCTTTGCCGACTGCCAGGGAGGATGGCAGTCGGCAAAGCCTGCACCTTTGCCGACTGTTGACGGAGTGGCAGTCGGCAAAGGTGACGGTGTGGATGGCGTCAACCATGGCCTGCCTTTGCCGACTGCAATTCTTTGCCAACTGCCTGGCAGTCGGCAAATCCATGGCTTTGCCAACTGCCTGGCAGTCGGCAAAGCCTTGCCGACTGCAGGAAATTCCAGTTGGCAAAGGGACCTCTTTGCCGAGTGTCGAAAAAAAACAGTTGGCAAAGAAAATTACAGTCGACAAAGAGCCAGTTTCCTGTAGTGACAGGCATATAGTCACATTATAGCTAGAAGGTTAACTGGCTGTCAAAAGAGACTTTTGCATGCTGACTCGAACCAACTCTGACCTGGATGCATGGCGTGCGATCGTGCTGTGGAGAGGACGCCCAAACTGTCATCAATCTTCTAGGACCAGTGGTGCAAGAGCTCCATCACGCAGCAGCATATATCTTCTGCACATGTAACCCTTCTTTATAATATATAATATACTAATGACAATAAGTTATATAGATATGTAGGTGCGTGCACAACTTACCGGTGCTCTCCGTCGTCTGCTGAAGAGTGCGGATCGACGCGGCAACAGGCAAGTACGCGTACTCCTGCATTACGCGCAAAAGGACGCTGCCGGTTTCAGCTGTCGTGGGCATACCTGTCCAGCACCAGCTAGCTCGTCCATGCAACCATATGCATGCATGATATTCTGCAAATCTGGCATGCTGCTCCTGTTGATGTACGAAACCTTGTACGCCCAAGATCAAATTAAATAGGAGATCGATCAGGCAATAAAAGGACAACGACTGCTTACTACTTCCAAAGAAACTGACCTAGGCTGTAGACAGTGGTGGATCTAGAAAAAATATTTAGGAGGGGCTGGACCAAAGAGAGGTAGACCAACTTCACTCAATTATATCTCATACAAAGCTAAGATATAGCAGTTTTAAACCTTTTACATGATAACTATGATAAACAATCGAAAGAGCATCCAGCAAAAGATCGATAGATAATGACACATTCACGCCATCGTATTCTTCATGAATCTATAGATCAATCTATACAAGAAAAAAATAAATTAGTGACACAAATTTCAAGTATTTAACTTCAAAGTTTTGAAGGTAGAAGAGAACATATATCATACCACTAAATTATTCTGAGGCACTAATCAAATTTTGAAGAATTACAAAGTTTGAAAAAGAAATCTAAAGATTAAAGAAAAATAGAAGCTATACCTGTCTCATTGTTTGTCTCTGTCCCAGGCTGTGGCCGAGTCCCCTGCCGGCTGCCGCCTTGCCCCTGGCCTGGTCTGCCGTGTGCAGCCTGGCTCCTGCTTGGCCGGTGGCCACCGTGGCGCCGCCCGGCCCCAGTGCGGCAGCACGCCCTGGTGCGCCCGTCAGCCGCTGGCCCGCTGCCCGTTGCTGCCTGCCTGCCGACGGCCGACGCCCTGGCTGCGCAGCGGCTCGGCCTCCGCGGCTCCGCCCTCCGCCGGTCCGGCCCTCAGCTCCGCCGTGCGCCGTTCCCGTCCGCCTGGCGCCCTGCCGCTCAGTGCCGGTGCCACTAACCCTAGCTGCTGACGCCTGACGCCGCCCGCTCGACTCGCTCGGCTAACGGACGTGAAGTCGCGAATAGGAAGAGTGCAAGACCGATAGGCAGCAGCAGCCAGCGGGAGAGAAAGAAAAAAGGCCCATCCTATCTGCTAATGGGCGCAGGCCACTGAAACACATATTGCCTGGCCCATGAAGACAGCCCAACTCGAACAGACTCATCTTTAACCTCCGTCCAGGCGTCCAGCAGCTCCAGCCCCTCCTTCCCTGTTGTCAATGGTAGAAAAAATCTTGGGGGGGCTAAGGTGGGGCTCCAATGGCGTGGCCAGGGTAGGGGGGCTTGAGCCCCGGCAGCCCCCCCGGCAGATCCGCCCCTGGCTGTAGATATAGATCTCGATCACATCATCACAGGCCAGGGTTGCCAAGAACCTGCGGCACAATGTGACTGGGGAGGGAAGCGCCTTCGCGCACGTAGCTAGAATGCACGCAGGATGAAAAGGTTAGATACTTTTTTTCTGGTTCATGGTCGGCGACTATATTTGAGCGGCGGCTGAGCTTTGCTAATACCACGAGAGAGAGATTGGATGAGAGGAACAATATAATATAATCGGGTTTTTCTTTTCAATTGATCTGTTAGGTACGTTGTGAGTATTCATTAATTAATGCCAATGTTATGATTTATAATGGAAAAGTCGGATAATTAATATATAAGTTTAGGAGGTTACTTTAGGGTATTTTCATAATGTCATTGGTGGGTAATTTTTTTAATAAACTACGATAGATCCAATGGCTATTATTGGTGATGATGATCAGTGTCTATAAAATCAAAGGCTAGATGTTTCTGATTATTGTGAGAATTTTAAGGATTCCTTTTTTTTCTAGTGCGTCTAGTGAGGATTAACGTGGAGGCTCCATTAATTGAAGCTTCTAATTAGTAATAGTAAGATTTGCATACGTGTAGCAGCTTCAAATAGCTCTTCCTGACGAGGCCGCCTAAGCCAGCCGGGGCCGTGGAAGCTGCCGGTCATCGGCAGCATGCACCACTCGCACCGCGCGCTACAGTACCTCGCCGACGCCAACTTCGCCACCCGCCCCAAGCTCCTGGGTGGCGACATCTTGCTCTACGGCTGGTCGGATATAGTCTTCTCACCGTCCGGTGAGTGCTGGCGCAAGCTCCGGCAGCTTTGTGCCGCCGAGATCCTCGGCCCAAAGCGTGTGCTCACCTTCCGCCACATAAGAGAACAAGAGGTACGTACGTACGTACGGTGTGTGGTGTGTGCGATCTTATTCTTGAGCTACTCCCAATTAAGTCCTAAACGTTTCATTTGTTTGTATAGATGGCGACTGAGGTGGCAAGGATACGAGCGGCAGGGCCATCCACGCCGGTGGAACTCAACGCAATGTTCCACAACTTGGCCAACAGCATCGTCGCCCGTGCATCATTCGGCAACGTGCAGAGGAACGCTGAGTCGCCGACGAGTTCCTGTCGGCAATCAGTGCTGGCGTCGTCTTGGCAAAGCGGGTTCACGGTCCCCGGCGGCCCGGCCTCTTCCCGACCTGGAGACCCGTGCTCGCCGCAGTGACCGGCATGCGCCGTGAGCCCGTGACCTCGAGAAGTCCACAGGACGGTGGACACGACCCTGGAGGAGATCATAATAAAGGAGAGGAGAGGCATCCGGCGGGCCAACAAGCGGCAGCAGAGCGAGGAGGACGAGAACCTGGTTGACATTCTCCTCGGCTTGCAAGAGAGAGGCGGCCTGGAGTTCATCTAATTCCTTGTTTCGGATGCGTATGTATTCGTCTCAATCCACATATATTAAAGTAGATTGAAGTAAAATTAAACTAAATTTCATTCAATTTCGCTCCAACACATATAGATTAAGAGATACACATGCATCAAACAAGGCCTAACTGGAAACAGCATCAAGGTCGCCATTTTCGACATGTTCGCGGCTGGAACGGGGACATTAGCATCAGCGCTCTGCTGGGGCATGTCAGAGCTGATGCGGAACAAGAGGGTCATGAGCAAGCTGCAGGGCGAGATCCGGCAGGCGTTCCATGGCAAGGTGACGGTCACCGAAGCCGACCTCCAGGCAAGCAACCTCCCCTACCTGAAGCTCGTCATCAAGGAGACACTCCGGCTGCATCCGCCGGCTCCACTTCTGATACCCAGAGAGAGCATCGAATGATCGAAGCGTGCGAGATCGAGGGCTACACGATTCTAGCCAGGTCCCGTCAGTGTCTGTGTGGCCGCCGGAGAGTGCTGGGATGACGCCGATGAGTTCAAGCCTGAGCGCTTCGAGGCTAGCATGGTGGATTTCCATGGGAGCAGCTACGAGTACCTGCCGTTCGGTGCTGGACGGAGGATGTGCCCCGGCATCGCCTACGGGATTCCCGTCATAGAGATAGTGCTCGTGCAGCTTCTCTATCACTTCAACTGGTCGCTGCCAGATGGTATGAGCGAGCTGGACATGTGTCGGAGGCGCATAGCCTCGGACTCCGTCGCAAGTCGCCGCTCCTGCTCTGCGCCGCACCGTTCGTCGTTCCCGAATCTACGTGTGAAGCAAGCTATCTATGCATGGACACCATATAAAGATTAATTTGGTCTGTGCATGTCCAATAATGTTGCCGAATTTCCAAATCCTGGAGGAGCGCGTTCGCTTCGCTGAAAAGCTACGGCCGAAAGTACTGTTCGCTAATTTATCGTGAGAGAAAAATATTATTCTAACTGAAAAAACAAGCTGAAAAGTACGGATTATAAGACACGCGAACATGGCCTAGATTATGAAATAAAATTGCTCGTATACTAAATTGATTTCACCTTTTTTCTTGCTCCAACACCTACACACAATTTAGGTCGAGTCTCCACAATGAATAATGCAAACACAAGTCACAAGCACACAGGGACATAAGATTTATCTAAGGTTTGGCCACGCAAGTCACAAGATTTTTCAATCTATAATGAAAGTTATCCACATGTCATCCCCAATTAAGTGCTATCTAATCTCATACTTTGTGACACCTCATTCTTGGAGTATGTACAATTACTTTTTTGTCACCTCATTCTTGAGTATGTACAATTACTTTTTTTTCACATTCTCTTATAAATCAATCTAACATTTTATTAGCTTTTTCTTATATTCGTAAATTATCTTGTCCGAGTTTGATGGCCTATCTCATACATGCAACGGTGGAACAACCTCTAACAAAGTCTCATTGCAATGCAGGGGATATTCTTCTAGTATATACTCCCTCCGTCCCGTAAATTTTGCAGTTCTGGAGTTCAAATTTTTCCCAAAAAATTTGCATACATAGGCACTGTCATGGTAGACTATCACATCATGTGGAACCAGTGCAACAGCTTTTTTTCATTTTCCATTTAAAAAAAAGAGAAAAAGGCCGCTGCACACTGAAAAAGAGTTGGCTGGGAGGCTGCCAGGCTGCAACCCACACACGTGGCTTCTAGAGCCGCTCCCGCTCCCCATCCAGACCCTTCCATCTCCTGTACCAGCACAACTTGCACGGCTGCACAGCAGCTTCAGCCAGACACCTTTACAGGGGTATTTTCATAATTTTCCAGCTACATTGGTATCCGTGTCCAGTCCTACAATTGTAATATTTTTTGGGACGGAGGGGTAGATAGAAACCAAAAAGTCACAAAAGAAAGCGAAAACATCAAAAAGAAGGAAGAAATGGCTGTTGTGCCTAATGGGCCGTACACTGTGTGAGTTCCATGGCCGGCATGCTCGGCAGCCCGTCCCTGCTAGACCTTTCCCCACAGCCACAGGCCCACAGGAGCAGCATTTGCAGCACTACCCCAAAGGCCCAAAGTGTATGCACGCAGTCCATCCAGCAGCGGCTTCTCCTGTGTGGCCGCCGGAGATTTTGGATTCCTGCAATCGCTCATGCACGCTCGTCGTACCAACTTCCAACGGAAGCAGCTGACAGACGTCTGGCCTGATGCAGTGATGCGCATCCTGATCTCGGATTCTCGGTCTCTCTCACAGAATTTGGACCTTAAATTAAAGAAATAAAAAATCCAACGCAGTCCTTTTCTAAAATGATTTGGAGATATAAACGCTACTCTTAGAAATTTCTACATGGACCTTTATAAAAAATTGTTCTTGCAAAAATGAGTACGATTTAAAAATAAAGATAGTAGTAAAACCTATCTCATGCAAGGTGATCTATCTACATAATCTAAAAATACATTCATTAGGAAATAAACTTTAAATGTTAGAAGTACATCTACTGGGAAAACGGTCGATCGTATCCCGGGCTCGATATGGATAGTTTCATACAGTACATGTCAATGGCTGGCAGCAGGCTATAGTGGCCAGAGCTTCCATTCTTTTTTTTTGGATCTCGGGCTCCTCCCTTTAAGAGTACCCGCACTCATGGACCTCTATATTCATCCTCTATACGTTCTAGTCAGCAAGATTCTCTCCTCTATACTCAATTCTTCCGCACCCATCCATCCTCTATATCATCCTCTATCCACTCTATCCACTGTGGGACCCACTTGTCACTTTATCTAAATATATCCATGTGTGATCTAGTTTTGAAGGATTTATTGAGACGAATTTAATGGTGCAATCGAAATTTAATTTGGATTTTTGGTTTGTGAGTTATAGCATTTTTTCCCTTTTGTTTAGCTAGTGGGGTCCGCCACTATAGAGTATAGAGTAAGCACTGTACTACTCTAAATATAGAGTGAGAGAAAGGATAGAGTATCGTTTTAGAGTACCCAGTGCAGCAGTTTTTACTCTATATTCATACTCTAAAGCTTTAGAGTATCGTTTTAGAGTACCCACTGCGGGTAGTCTAACTAGGGTCATGTTTAGATTGCAAGTTTTTTCACTCTCTCTCCGTCACATCGAATCTAGGGACACATGCATGGAACAATAAATATAGATAAAAAAATAACTAATTATACAGTTTGATTGTAAATTACGAGACGAATCTTTTGAGCCTAGTTAGTCCATGATTAGACAATAATTATCAAATACAAACGAAAGTGCTACAGTGCCAAATTTTACTCCCTCTCTTCAATCTAAACAAAGCCTCGTACTACTTTTTGCCATCCGGCTTTGCCCCTCTTTACCGCATTCCAAAGGGAATTTTGTGAGCAAGAAAAGACGCTGCAGCCAGCGCCCGGCCCAGCAACCTGGGGTGGTAATCGAGGACAATCTTCGTGTACCGTTGTTCCACTGCAATGAGATTTGGAATCTTCATGGGCTAGCGGTCTAGCCATGAAGCCCATCCCTTGTGTTGGGCCTATCATCTGGTGGGGCAGTATTTGTCCATTTTCCTTTTTTCACAACTTATTAGATTAGAGTTAACAACACTAAACTGACTGGCACCAGGTATGCTAAACAATCCGTACATCGTAGTGCAAATGATCTTTTCTTGTGGCTACCGAGTTTTTGTCCATTAGCCTAGTGAAATGAGCTAAGTAAAATTTGCTTTTAAGGTCATATTCTCTCATGCATGTGACAATTGGGTCTATATTAAGATTATTAACGTGTTGCTCGAGAGACAATTTTATCTGATGATTTTATGATGATGTTTAGATCTGTTTGGATCATCTCTTCGATTATAGTAATATGATAAAATAATCTCAAGAGTATCCAAACACATCAAATTATGGTTAGATTATGATAATTTAACCAACAGATTATTATAATCCAATAACCCATATAAAAATTACTATTAGGAGATTATATGTGTTGACAGTCAAAAGTGATAGATCAGGCATAAAAGACTTCATGACGACCGAGAATCAATTCAAGCTCAACAATAGGTGAATGTACAGTAATCCAACACTTATATATAATCTCGTGATCCAACAAAATCCAGCAGATTATTATAATCACATTAACAATCAAGATTCTAATAATCCAAGAGTGACCTAAACATTCCCTTACAAATCTCAATATGCATGTATGGTGATGCGGACGAGACAGCCATCTAGGTGCTATATTAGGGTCTATTTGGTAGAGCTACACTCCTTGATTCTTAGCTTTGGCTCCTTGATTCTTTGATAGATATAGTCATTTTAGTTGATTCCAGTGGGGTCAAGATGGAGAGTAGGTGATAATTGATTCGGAGTAATTCTAGTGGGGATTGATTATGGAGCAGTGAGGAGACTATTTTCTTTTTTATTAGCTTTTCCGATGTAAATGGAAGAAGCGATTCTTCTTTGCTCTCTACCAGAATTTGTGCATTCTTTTCTTTTTAGCTGAGGAGGAGTGATTGTCATGGAGAAGTTTATCCAAAGAGCGCTGCCAAATGCATGGCCCCTTGGTACCAATTGGCAGGTGGAATCCATTACGGCCTGGTTGTGACTTGTGAAGGGGGGAAAAGGGCACCTCCAAAAATAGTTTATGCAGTAGCGTAGGGGTGTCCAAACAATTGTACACCTCAGGCAGTTTGTGGCAAACTGTGTTGAACACCCTGGTACCGATTGGAGTAGCATGCATCAACTTATATAAAAACTAACATGCACCAAGTCCACGATCGGTTCTTTCCCTTAGAGTTGTTGGTTCTACCTTTGGCAGCAATCCCTGCTACGTAAATCATTTTGTACCTAGTAATTCTAACCCACTCATCTTATGCAGCATACTTAATTTGTTTAGCTGGTACGTAAATAAAAAATTATAAGAGACTAGTGTACTTGAGCCTTGTGATCTTAGGTTTTGTGGCTCTGTCGTCCCTACGTAGTGTGTACAGAAGGGCCCAGAGAGGAGTTGGCCGGGAGAAGGCACGAGCTCGCAAGCGACTGCCGCATTCGGCGCCATGTTTCGCGCTACAAGCATGTGGTATTTATGCACGACAGAAACACGCGAACGAACGTACGCTAGCTAAGCGGGTCTCTCTCCTCTTCCCGTCGGAGCACTAATCATGTCTGATCAAGACACCTATCCGTCCGCCGAACGCTCTATATATGCTGACTGATTTATTTTTAGTCAAATATGCTGACTGAAGATTAAAATTGACCGAAGCTACTATGACATGGTGCTTGCTTTGGTGGAAGCAGAAGCAGTCAGAGAGATGCATCAGGGACGAACCGGCACTGAAATGTTTTGGATTATCTGTTAGTTATCTGTTATCTGTAACAAGAAATGTTTTGTTGTTATCATCAAATCAAATCTTTTACAGATACTCACCCTGTTCGTTTGAACTATTCAGCGGAATCAGCAGCCATCTAGCAGTATTTTTCTCTCACAACAAACCAGCAAACAGTACTTTCAGCCACAATAAACTAGTGAAACGAACAGGCTGACTAGCAGTAGCAAAAGCAGAACAGTACAGGTGGCAGGCCGATCGATTAGTAATATAATAATATATAATAACCACTTGAGTAAGTGAGCTGGAGCGAAGGAAATGAAGTGAGGCCTGTTTAGATGCACCTAAAGTTAAAAATTTTTCACTTTCTTCGTCACATCAATCTTTGGATCCATGCGTAAAGTAATAAATGTAGGTAAAAAAATAACTAATTATATAGTTTAGTTGGAAATCACGAGATGAATCTTTTGAGCCTAGTTGGTTCACGATTGGACAATATTTGCCAAATAAAACAAAAGTGGTATTATTTATCGGATTGAAATTTTTTTCAATCTAAACGAGGCCCGAGTCACATGGCGGCGGAACGACAGGGCGAACCGGACGTACAGAAACGCCACATGCATCCCCTGCAAGAGCCAAGAGCGAGGACGAGGATGAGGACGAGGGCCGCCGGGCGCCCGGGCCGGGAGCTAGGGACGACGACGACAAAGCTGTGATCCAGGGGATAAGAGCACGCGTGCACGTATTGGACGACGCCACCAGACCTGACAATCTGACATACGCTCGATCAGGAACAGTACTCATGAAGATCCATGGATCTCCAGCGCATATGATGTACTGTACAGTATGTGTATGTCCTGGATGCATGTGCGCACGTACAAGTCTGCTGATCTACAGATGCGTGCAGGGCATCGATCGAGTCGAATCCGGGTAGTATCGATCGTGGATCACCACTGCCGTTGACGTTGTTCGCCGGAACCGAAGAAGCTGCTAGCTGCTGCTGCTACGTACAGAACTCCAACGTCATCTTACATACTGCCGCTCGTACGAGAGTAGTACGTGCTGCGCTGCTCCTCGATGTGCTGTATACGCAAGTGTTATATAGGCTGTGTTTAGATCATTAAAAAATGCACTATGTAAAAAAAGATTTCTCGTTATATCAAACTTGTGATACATGTATAGAGTACTAAATGTGGATAAAATCAAAAACTAATTGTACAGTTTGGTTGTATTTTGCGAGACGAACGTTTTGAGCCTAATTAGTCAATAGTTAGACAATTATTACCAAATACAAACGAAATGTTACAGTATATTTTGACACTCCAAAATTTAGATCTAAACACAGCCATACTCCTCCGTATAGCCTTACTGTACATTAGCTAGGCTGCTAGTTACTCCGGCGTGCAGCGACACTGACGCCCACGTTAGGCAACACTCGTAGTCGTACTCTCGAGAGGTACTAGCAACTGGTATGGTAGGCATGGTGTGTTTCTTGCACGCAACGCACGCAGCGGAAATGGACGGCCGATCATCAGGCCCTGCCTCTGCCTGCGTGTAATAGTCTCCATATGCGCGCACCTCAGTACTCCCTCCGTAAAAAAACATGCAATTCTCGTTTTTCGATAAATCAAACAGTTTGAACTTTGACTAAATTTATATAAAAAATACTAATATTTATGATACAAAATAAATACCATTAGATTAGTTATAGAATATATTTTTATAATAAATTTATTTGGAGACATAAATGTTAATACTATTTGCTATAAATTTGGTCAAACTTGAGTCAATTTGACTGGCACGCATCCCATAATTATATTTTTTTTTGACGGAGGAAGTACGTGGTGGATCAGAATCGCTCTGTCTAGTTAATTGATCGTTATTATATTATGCATGGGTGGGTAATGGGTACGGTAGATGATGGACCGACCACCGATCTCTGCTCTCTCCGGCCGGCCGGGCAGCCGTGATCCACCGACCGACGACGATGGGCAGGCCAGCGAACACAGCTGCCAGCTTTTTTCATCGCCGGCCCGGCCCTGCTCTGGGAGTCTGGGACGTACTAGTACGTACAGTACGTGTTTGGTGCACGGATGGAGCTATCACTGCATGCGCGTTTATAGTGTGATGCATGCATGCAACTGTGCAACGGCAGGGGGAAAAAAGGGGTAAAGCGGGTGCATGCGCAGCGACGACATTGAGCTCCTCCTTTACCCGTGTGCGCACCGTACCGTTTGCCCGCCTGGCAGGTCCTGGCTTTAAACGCAACGCAACGCAGGCCCATCGATCAAACCGAACCGTGCAAGGGTCAACTGATTGAGATTGATGACGATCCACAGTCACAGAGCGACGCCGATCAGGAAGCGTACGTATGGGCCGCAGGCCGACGCCCATATGTATCACCCCTATAAAATACTATAAAAGTAATCTCCCCTCAAATAAATAAAAGTAATTAATAAAAACTTCCCTCAAAAAATAAATAAAAGTAATTAAAATCCTAATGTAAAGGCTACGGCCGGCCGGGGCCGAGGAGAAAACAAACCACGCTTGCGGATGCGACGACGCGCGCGAGCTCACGTGCCCCGTGCCCGCCTGCCCTGCCCGGCGCCGTGTCGTCCGGGACTCCGATCCAGCCTACGCGCGCGGACCACCTGGACAGATGGATCGTGTCGTGTCTTGTGCTACACGAGACGAAGCTGGGCGCGTGCATGTTCAGCTGTCCCGCCGCGTCGCGCGCTCCCCTCCACCGGTGTTTTTAGCTTCTTTCTCCGGCGATCCGATCGATCGATCGCAATGTACCAAATACTCCTACCAATAGGTAGGGTGGTAGCTCCGTCCGCCGGCATGCTGCTGCATGCGCCGCGGGTAGACAACGACGCGCACGCAGATTAATCTGTGCCTCGCTCACGCCCTCAACCACCAGCCGTGTCTGTGACGCCCGGAATCCCATTGTCTGAACACGGGAGTACTAGGGCTTCAAAAGCTCCCCTTCTCGTCTTTTATGTAAGGAAGGATGTCAAAAAGGACAGCCCCAATGCGATTATATATGTGAATAAATAAATAAATAAAAACATTCGACAGTCAATTTTGTAGACTCAGCCATTCCTGTCAACAATAACCATGGGATGTCATAGTTTTGTTTGTGAGAGCTACACACCGACACCAGAAGCGATTCTCTTGGAGAGGCGGTGAAACAATTTCATCTCGAATCACTGTTACATACAGTCACTCTGGGAGAGGTTCCATGCAGACTACACCCCCTAGAATCGCTCTAGGACCTTATTCTAGGAGCTCAGCCAAACAAATCATGACTAACTTGCTTCTAAATTGAAAACAGACATTAAATTACTCATCACTATATATAAGACGATCTAAAGCAAGCTCTTAAATCTGCATCGTAATTATCAACCTTTGCCGTCATGGAAAAAAAATTAAAATAACCTTCAAATCTACCATTTTAAAGGTAATATAAAAACAGTACCAAAAAATACGTGCAAATTACCCAATTCTATCGTTATCGCAATAACAAAAAAAAAACTCCCAAATCTGCATGCGAATTACTCCGACTAAAAGATATTAGTTGACACTTTGCACATTTATTTTATCTTCACGAAAACATTATAGCATATCTGATGAGGACATCGCCACGCTGGACACACCGACGTTATGGTCTTTCCCAAGTTGCAATTCGTCCCCAACTCAGCTGCCACGTCACTCTCGGATTCAGCAGACACGTCGTCACTGTTTCGGTCATAACTTTCTCATACGACATCGAAACGGGTCGTTCTTGGATGCGTTGGAAAGGGGACGACGACGCCGTCGTTTTGGATCTGGTCCCAGCTCCAGAAGGTCAAGGTGCTGCGTCACCTATTTGGGCCAACTTGGCCATGTATCGTGTCGGACCTTAAGTCCAAGTTGTGGGCGCCCAACCCCTGGTCATCCCCAACCCTAGGTCGAGTCTTAGACTATAAACACAGCCGCCGCCGCTGCTAAACGATTGGGTTTTGTTTAGAGTTTAGTTTTCCATCAAGAAACTGAATCGTTCATTGTAACTGTGGTGGCAAATCCTTTTACAGAGATCCAGACCCATGTTCTTGATCTCCTCCACTGTGTCGATTAGTCCTTTGGAAACGAGTTCTCGAACCCCCTCTATTGATATTCGCATCATTCATATTTGCAATTTCAGATTGCGTGTTTTACCATCTTGCTTGTGCTCTTCGATTCGCTTGCAGGAAAAGCCTTCTTGGCGAGGTCAATCAAGTTGTGCTTGGTTGATAACCAACGGAGCAGTAGTGTAACGGTTGCAGGGTTCGAATCGTGTCTGATTTGAAGCCGGATCGCCAACGTCGAGATCTCCACAAATCGAACTTACTAGCTACCTCTCGGAAGATCGGGCCTGTACTCATCAAGTGGTATCAGAGATTTCAGGTTTACCGCGAGGTATATTCTCGTTTGCCTTAGATTCATATTTGTTCATTACCTAGAGTCCACAAAAAGCATAAAAATATTTCAATTTCCGCTGTCCTATCACCCTTTGTGCCTTTGCAATTTCGTTTCAGATTCGCGTTGTTGAGTTTGTGTCCGTGGTCGAGTCTTGTTGTTGGTTTAAGATTGTGTTCGTAGTCGTAGTTCAATCGCCCGTTGCTGTGATTTTTGTTTTCCGCCGCTATCCCATCCACCGTTCCCAAACAACAAGTCGAAGCTACCACATTACTCGACTTGCCCCGCTAGCCGCCTTGTGTAACTTCTCGCCGCCGCGCAAACCCTAGATAGGTTGCCAGCCGCTCTTATTTTGCCTGCATCGCAGCCCTCCTTACATCATCAGGCGAATACCTACTGCTGTTAGTCACAGGGATGATCTTATGATTGGTGTTGGAGTTTAGGGACGTTTTGCCCTAACTGTCGCTGTAGTGTTGTGCCTTCCGGAAAACATAACTTGAGATACCTTCGGTAAAACAGGCATAACTTTTCGCTCGTTTATCATAAAAATCTGAAATTTTTACAGCAGCTTCTTGACACCATTTGGAGCTGACCCAAACTGGGCTTTGACCTGTTTGGTTTGATCAAAATTGCCAAAAAAAATTCGGGAAAATAAAGAAAAAAATTATCAAAGTTTTTGCACGCTTTTCAGAGAACGTGCTGTATTTCTGTAGACCACATCCCACCTCAGTTGTAGGTGTCAATTTTTGTGGTTGCATCTTTTTTTATCCTTTTTCAGAGAAAAATATAAAAAAATAGTGAAAAAATAAAAAAGTTTGATTCCTACTCGTGCCTTTTGAAAAATTCCAGGAAAAATTTAGGAAAAAGGAAAAATCTAGGTTATTTGCTTGTTCTGTGAGTTCTTTCCATCATCCTTTGTTTTCACCTTGTTGCGCTGCGTCTCGACACGTCTTAGCCAGCACCTGTGATTTGTACTTTGGATCCGGATTGAACAATCACTAATCTGCATTCGTTAATTGCTAATCCTTGATGTCATATTGTGTGTCTACCCATAGCTCCACATATTCTTCTGTCAGCACAGGTTCATCTTGCAACTGTTACCCACGCTCAACAACAGATTACTTCGCCACTTTGGTTTTGCTCCTTTTGGCGTTGGTAAGAATACAGGCAAGACGGTGGTAAGCCGCTTGTGATTTTGCATTCCACTTTCACCACCACCACCACTTGTTTCCTTTTAATTGATAGGGATAATACTTTGGTGTTGTCTTTTTCTATCTTCTAACCATGGTAGGATCTCCGACGGACTTTAATGAGTGCGTGTCCAAGGGCGAGCTTACAACGTTCATGACTGAACAACGCAATCTTATGACCGAGCTGACGCGCTACGTGAACAATCTGGTCACCCGCATTGAACAGCTTGAGCAACGCCCTCCACCTCATCGTGCTGATGATGAAGATGCGGATGATTTTGGTGATGAAGATGCGGATGCTGACGGTTATGTCTGTCGCCGCCTCAACTTTAACCATCGCGGTATGGGAGGTAATAATCATGGTAATAATGATCCTTTTGCTAAAATTAAATTTAGTCTTTCTCCTTTTACTGGTAATGTTGATCCAGAGACATATTTAGATTGGGAGCTTGCTGTTCAACAAAAATTTGATTCTCATAATGTTCCTACTGAGCATAGAGTTAGACTTGCTACTAGTGAGTTTACTAATTTTGCTTTGTTCTGGTGGAGTGATCTTTGCAATGCTAATAATGCTGCTGCTGTGCCTCAAACTTGGAATGCTTTAAAGCAACGTATGAAATCTCGTTTTGTTCCTCCTTATTACCAGCGTGATTTACGTTTGAAACTACACACTTTAAAACAAGGTGATAAAGAAGTAGAAGCATACTATCAAGAATTGCTTATTGGTTTAGCCCGTTGTGGTTTAAATGAAGATGATACTGATGCTAGTGCTAGATTTTTTGGTGGTTTAAACCATGATATACAGAATATACTTGATTACAAAGAATGGCGTAATTTTTCCCAATTGTATCATCTTGCTATTAAGGTAGAACGTGAAGTACAGGGCCGCAAACAACACCAGCCTTTTAGGTCTAACAATGGGAGGAATTTTCAGCAGCGTTCAGAGCCAGAGACGCCCAAGATTCCTGTTGCATCACAGCCATCTACACCTCCATTTTCTTCTGGGGTAAGTAAATTGTCTACTGTGCAGAAGAAAGGTGCCACTCCGGGTGCTTCTACTAGCCCCTCCTCGTCCAGCTCTAAAATCATTTGCCACCGATGCAAAGGCAAGGGACATGTCATGAAGGATTGCCCCAGTCGTCGTGCTTTCATTGCTACTGAGGATGGATATGTAAGTGCTAGTGATGTTGAAGATGATTTAGCCCTTACTGCTAACATTGATGCAGATTCCACCGAGGGCGATCAAGACAAGGAGGCCATCATCATTGACTCCGTGGCTGCTGCCGCAGACTACCCTAGCCTTCTTGTGCAGCGTGTGTTGAGTACATGTGTGGGACATGAAGAAAAGATGACGATCCAACGCAACAATTTGTTCCACATGTATTTAATTGTGCAGGGTCGTCGTGTTCTCACTATCATTGATAGTGGGAGTTGTAATAACTTGATGAGTTCAGATTTGGTTAAGAAGCTTGGCTTGACCACACGACAACATTCGTATCCATATAAACTTCCATGGTTCAATAATAATGGTAAGACTAAGGTAACTAAATCAGCACGTATTAGCTTTTTCACAGGCTCTTATCATGATACTGCTGATTTTGTTGTTGTCCCTATGCAAGCTTGTTCTATTTTGTTAGGTCGCCCATGGAAATATGATAATGATGCTTTACACCATGGTAGAACTAATACATACACTATCATACATAAGGACAAGAAAATTACATTGCTACCTTTGTCTTCTACGGATATTATTAAACATGCTAATGAGATTAAAAATAAACCTCCAACTGACATTGCTAAAAATAATGGGATTAAGTTAAAAGGAGGTACTTTTCTTGCTACAACTTATGCTACTGCTGAGTTATGTGATAATCCTGATGCACATGTTATACTATGTTTTGTCAACCTATTATGTCTGGTGCATTGCCTGTTGTCACTAACCTTTTGTAGGAGTTCGCTGATGATGGGATCAAGTTGAGGACGACTCCAATTCTAGAAGGAGGGGATGATGAGGACATCGCCAAGATGGAGTCGAGGATGACTCCAATTCAAGAAGGGGAGGATGATGAGGACATCGCCACGCTAGACACACTGACGTTATGGTCTTTCCCAAGTTGCAATTCGTCCCTAACTCAGCTACCACGTCACTCTCGGATTCAGCAGACACGTCGTCACTGTTTCGGTCATAACTTTCTCATATGACATCGAAACGGGGCATTCTTGGATGCGTTGGAAATGGGACGACGACGCCGTCGTTTTGGATCTGGTCCCAGCTCCAGAAGGTCAAGGTGTTGCATCACCTATTTGGGCCAACTTGGCCATGTATCGTGTCGGGCCTTAAGCCCAACCCCTGGCCGTCCCCAACCCTAGGTCGAGTCATATTTGCAATTTCAGATTGCGTGTTTTACCTTCTTGCTTATGCTCTTCGATTCGCTTGCAGGAAAAGCCTTCTTGGCGAGGTCAATCAAGTTGTGCTTGGTTGATAACTAACGGAGCAGTGGTGTAACGGTTGTAGGGTTCGAATCATGTCTGATTTGAAGCCGGATCGCCAACGTCGAGATCTCCACAAATCAAACTTACCAGCTATGAAGGGTCGAGATGGTGGACTAGAAGGGGGATGAATAGTCCTTTCTAAAACTTAAACGCGCTGGCTAACCGAAACAAATGCGGAATTAAACTTATCGGTCTAGCCAAGACTACACCCCTCTATCTAAGTTCTCTAGCACCTTGCAAAGATCCTAATTAAGCAACTAAGGTGCTTTCCTTAGTAAGAGCTGTCCTATTTAATTCTAGAGCAAGGTCACACAAACCTATGCACTAGTACTTTACGAGCAAGAGGGAGCTCCTACACAATTCTAGTAAGCAAAGCGCACAAAGCCTAAGCTCACTAGCAATGCTCAATAACAAGGCTACACAAGCCAAATTAGAGAGCGCAAACTACTTAGCTACATAAACTAAGCAATGTGACTAACAAGGTTACACAAACCAAATTAGTCACGCAAGGGGAAGCTTCTAGCTACACAAGCAAGAAGACAACTAGCAAGCTACACAAGTAAACTAGTTACGAGAGCAACTACACAAGCACAAGTATATAAGAAAGTAAATACAAGCTTGTGTTGCACGAAGGCAAACCACCGAGAAGAGTAGACAATGTTGACACGGTGATTTTCTCCCGAGGTTCACTTGGTTGCCACCAAGCTACGTCCCCGTTGTGTCGACCAACACTTCGTGGTTCGGCGGCTAATCGGTCACACACCGAGCCTCTCAAAAGGCACCGCAAGAACCCACCATCAAGTGTGGTAGCTCAATGACACGCTCAACTAGAGTTGCTCTTCGCGATCCCCGCGGGGTGAGCACAATCCCCCTCACAAAGCTTCTCCGGAGCCTCGCACAATCTTCTTGCGAGCTTCGACGGAGCCACAAGCCACCAAGCCGTCTAGAAGGTGGCAACCTCCAAGAGCAACAAGCACCACCGGCTTGCAACACGATCATCTAGTGCCACACGATGCAATCTCTCAAAGCAACGCACTAGAATCGCTCTCTCACTCGATCCGATGAACACTATCAAGCATGAGTGAGTTAGAGGGCTCCCAAGCACTACCACACAAGTCACAAAGACTATAGTGTGCTCAGCTACCGGCCATAGCCGGCCACAACGTCTATTTATAACCCCACGGTCAAATAGAGCCGTTACCCCTTCACTGGGCAAAAAAAACAGGACGACCGGATGCGCCGGTCGAAACTGACCGGACGCGCCGATCACACAACGGCTCTTTCGCGAAACACTGACTGGGCGCGCCGGTCGCAACGACCGGACGCGCCGATCACGCAACGGCTAGTTTCGTGAAGCACTGACCGGACGCGCCGGTCGCAACGACCGGACGCGCCGGGAACGACCGGACGCGCCGGTCCCGTAACTGACCGGACGCGCTGGTCAAGTCTGAGTCGCGCACAACGAAACAGTGACCGGACGCGCTGGAGAACTGACCGGACGCCACAGTGCCCGCGTCCGGTGAGAGTCCAGTAAGCTCCCTGATCGACCGGACGCGTCCGGTCGACTGTGACCGGACGCGCCACGCGTCCGATCAACAAACCGAAAAACATGCACACGCTGAAACACTGACCGGACGCGTCCGGTCACACCGTGACCGCGTCCGGTGCAGCGTCCGGTCACCTCTGTGACCTCCGTTCGCTTCCGTTCGATTTCCGACTTCCGGCGTAGTAGAAAATAGTCGTTTCAACTACTCAAAAACGCCTGAATCCCGCCTCGCAAGCTCGGCGGGAGGGAGAGAGGACCCCAAACCCTCTCTACCGCTCAAACTCCAACGCCATCGCAAATGTGCTAACACCAACAAGTGTTCACCACTTTGTGCACGTGTGTTAGTATTTTCACAATCATTTTACCAAAGGAGTTAACCACTCAACTTTCCACGCCACTCGATCCTAGCAACGATGCATAGTTAGATCACTCGAGTGGCACTAGATGACCGATATGCAAACAAGTTTGCCCCTCTTAATAGTACGGCCATCTATCCTAAACCCGGTCATCAACTTCTCTACACACCTATGACCGGTGAAATGGAAATGCCCTAGGTTATACCTTTGCCTTGCGCATTCCACTCCATCTCCTCCGACGTTGATGCAACACATGCACCAATCAAATCACAAATGATATGATCCACTTCATATCATCATGTGACCTTGGTCCATCGATCTTGACCTCACTTGCTCTTCACCGTTGCGTCGGTCCATCGGCGCCAAGTCATGCTCAAGCTTCACCGTCACACGCGGTCCCTCACTCCAAAGCCTCTGACTTGCCCTTCACACTTGCAACCGGTCCGTCGAGCCAAGCCTCATCTTGATCTTCGTCACCTTGGCCACATGACTCCATGTCATGTCTCATATGCAATGAGCTCCTTCATGACACCATCACATGTGGACTAATCTCCTGTGTATCTCACATAACCACATATTAGTCCACCTAAGTTGTCACTCAATTACCAAAACCAAACAAGGACCTTTCAAGCTACCTCTCGGAAGATCGGGCCTGTACTCATCAATATCTATGTTGATAGTGTAATTTTAGTACATCCAACCCCATAGTTCTTCATATAGGAAATTTGATATCTCGAGTTTAATGTTGCATTCTAAAAAATATGTTTATTCCATTGAAATGCTACGTCCATTTTGCAATACTAGTATATGAACCCATGCTCTCACATGGCTACAATCTTATAAAACTTAGGCATTATTTATTGTTCACTATCTTTGACGGCTAAAAATCACTTATATAAAATCACATGTTTTTTCTTTTTATTCATTTTCTAACACAATAGGCATAACAAATACTTTGTAATCTCTATCCAATTTTGAGAAACTTATCAATTGATGATTTACATTTTTTCTCGAAGGCGAGAGAGGCACTTCCTCCATGGTCGATGTCCTTTCTTCCATGGCCGAGTAAGCGAGCTAGAGTTGTAGCCTACAAAAGAGAGGTAAAGCAAAGCGAAAGCTAACTGGTGCGTGGTATGAAATAAAAGGAGAGCAATTATAAACGAGGGAGAACATGCAGATGGAAATGAGATGAGCTGAGTGTATAGATGAGCATTCGGGCCGCCTGGCACGGTCCACTGGCACCGGGCCGTGCCGAGCTAGGCTTCGTGCCTGACCGACGGTCCAAGCATGCCACTAGCCCGTGGCTCACCAAATGCCGAGAGAGGGAGAGTAGGAGAGGGAAAGGGGAGGCTAGGAGGAAAGGGAGGGCTGGATCTAGCTGAGGTGGCCGGCGGCGAGACGAAGCAGAGGACCGCCGTTGCTCGAGCCGAGGGCAAGGCCACCCCCGCTTCGCTCAAAGTCAGCTGGTGCGCTGGAGTTCGGTGTCCGTGGCTGGCAGCCCGCTCACAATGGCTTGGACGCCTATGAATTTCAAAAGCTTTTTGAGACCCAACGTGTCTAAATCCCAGATGGAGGGAGTATTTTGGGCAAGATGGTTTGGACAATATGGTTTTTAAAAGACATGTATGAATGGAGCTTAAAAGACAAACACACATTAATAGAGTTCAGCAATCCATAACACTTTATAATTTGAGACAAATTTAACTCTTCGGTACCTCATATTTCAGAATGTTTTCATGAATTCATGATGGAGAGAGTAGTATTTGCCAAGAGGTAGTAGATCTCAATGAAAATCCTCGTGGTTTTCTTGGAAGCAGCCATTCCCTTGCATCCCTTGTCTTTACCCCGGCATCCCGACATCCCACCTCGCCACTTCCCCTTTCGGGCCGTGTTTTAGTTGTCCGAATCGGGGTGTCCCGATTCACTGTTTAACACTATAGCAATTTTGTTTTTATTTGGTAATAATTGTCCAAACATTGATTAATTAGCTTAAAATATTCGTCTCGCAAAGTACAACAAAACTATGTAATTAATTTTTAATTTAATATATATTTAGTACTTCGTATATGTGTCGGTATTTTGATTTGACGAAGAATTTTTTTTACGTAGTGGAATTTTAAGGTGAATTTGGAAAACTAATCAAGGCCTCGCTTTCGGCCTGCGATCTCACTCCCAAACGGCTTCCTCTGCTCCCCCTTCCTTTATCTTTTGTTATCTTCTCACCACTCCCCGTCGCCCCCAGCCAGCTCCCAAGCCAGTCCCACTCACAACCCAAACCCCTCCTCACTTGTCATCAACCTGCGCTTTGCTTCCGCTTCTTCCTCCCCCGTTCCCTTCCCCTTGCAGTCTTGCATTCCACACTACTCCTCGCCGTACCGCTCTCCTCTCTTGATGCAAACCTTTCCTTACTGCTAATTAATTTGCCATTTCTTTCGGGGATCCGGAGGCAATGGAGAAGGAGAGGAAGCAGGGTTTCTTCTCGGCGCTCAAGGGGGAGGTCGTGCGGGGCCTCTCGCCAGCGAGGTCCCGGGGGAAGTCGCTGCTGCTTCCGCGCAGCCGCAAGACGGCGGCGGCGGAGGCGGTGGCGGTGGCGGTAGCGCCGCCGGAGGAGCTCGCCCAGTACGCGCCGGACCCGCTCGTCGCGCACTCCGGCAGCCTGCGGCCGGCCGGCGAGGTCCTGGCGCCGCTCATGGAGGGCCCGGACGTCGCCGAGGACGACACGTTCGCCGAGGAGTCCGGACGGCGAGACGGGTTCGGGCAGTGGGTCCGCGGCCACCTGACCCGTGCCCCGCTGATGTCCGGCGGCGACGGGTCGTTTCGGCGCTCCGACCTCCGCCTCCTCCTCGGCGTCATGGGCGCGCCGCTCGCGCCCGTCTCGGTCTCCGCCGCCGAGCCGCTGCCGCATCTCTCCGTCAAGGGCGCCCCCATTGTAAGTGCGCACGCCTCGGCTGGATCTCCTCTGTTTCGCGCTTCGATTTGACAAATGCGGCAGCTTTTTAGGTCCTGACTCCGCCGCCGGCGCTCGATCTGTTTATTTATCGCATTGCAGGAATCCTCGTCGGCGCAGTACATCCTGCAGCAGTACCTGGCGGCGTCGGGGGGCGCCAAGGTGCTCCGGTCGGTGCGGAACGCGTACGCGATGGGGAAGGTGCGGATGGTGGCGTCGGAGTTCGAGACGGCCACGCGCATCGTGAAGAACCGGGGCTCCGCCGCCGCTGCCGCCGTGGAGCAAGGCGGGTTCGTGCTCTGGCGGATGTCCCCGGACATGTGGTACGTGGAGCTCGCCGTCGGCGGCAGCAAGGTCCGCGCCGGATGCAACGGCCGCCTCGTGTGGCGCCACACGCCGTGGCTCGGCGCGCACGCGGCCAAGGGCCCCGTGCGCCCGCTCCGCCGCGCGCTCCAGGTAGCATTCCCTTCCCGAGCAATCCCACGAGGTCACTGCCCACTGGTTGGTGCTAACCGACAATTCGCCATTGTGTGGCTTGCGCCCTCCAGGGTCTGGATCCGCTGTCGACGGCGGGGCTGTTCGCGGAGGCGCGGTGCGTGGGCGAGAAGAAGGTGGGCGACGAGGACTGCTTCATCCTGAAGCTGTGCGCGGACGCGGAGACGCTGCGGCAGCGGAGCGAGGGCCCGGCGGAGATCATCCGGCACGTGCTGTTCGGCTACTTCAGCCAGCGGACGGGCCTGCTGGTGCACGTGGAGGACTCGCACCTGACCCGCATCCAGCCGCACGCCGGCGGGGACGCCGTTTACTGGGAGACCACCATCAGCAGCTTCCTGGAGGACTACCGCGCCGTGGACGACGGCGGCGTGGTGATCGCGCACGCGGGGCGGTCCGCCGTCACGCTGTTCCGGTTCGGCGAGATGGCCATGAGCCACACCAAGACCCGGATGGAGGAGGCGTGGACCATCCAGGAGGCCGCATTCAACGTGCCGGGCCTCTCCACCGACTGCTTCATCCCGCCGGCCGACATCCGCCGCGGCGGCGACTCCGTGGGCAGCGAGCCCCGCGGCGGTGGCGAGCTCCCGCCGCGCGGCGGCAAGGGCGGCGCCGTGCACCCCGCGCGCGTCGCCGCCGCGGCGGCGGACCGCGTGCACCCGCGGCGCGACGACAAGATTCACTGGACGGTGGAGATGTGACTTCTGTTCCGACTGTGGGCAACGGGACTGATCGAGCGGATTCGTATCGTAAGAGTGCAAGATTAGCTTAAGCAGCTAGTAGTAGTAGCAGCAGCTAGGAAGAAGTGTGGGGGAAGGGGAAAATTCAGCCATCCAATTTGTTCATAGTACTACTAGAAACCAAAAATCTTTCTTCAGATACTAACCAACTTCATCTCCTCCTCCTACCAGTGGCTTTGTATTCTTTTCAGATCGATGAGGAAGCGTCCTCTGGGGCAATGTTGAGCTCATCAATTGTACTGCTACTGTATAACAAACTGTAAGAATTGCAGGAATGTACTGTACACAAGTATCATCAGAGCTTGTGCCCTGAGACTACCACAGTGGGTACTCTGAAACGATACTCTAAAGCTTTAGAGTACGAATATAGAGTAAAAACTGCTGCACTGGGTACTCTAAAACGATACTCTATCATTTTTCTCACTCTATATTTAGAATAGTACAATGCTTACTCTATACTCTATAGTGGCGGGTCTAACTAGCTAAACAAAGGGAAAAAAATGCTATAACTCACAAACCAAAAATCCAAATTAAATTTCGATTGCACCATTAAATTCGTCTCAATAAATCCTTCAAAACTAGATCACACATGGATATATTTAGATAAAGTGACAAGTGGGTCCTACAGTAGATAGAGGATGATATAGAGGATGGATGGGTGTGGGAGAATTAAGTATAGAGGAGAGAATCTTGCTGACTAGAACGTATAGAGGATGAATATAGAGGTACATGAGTGCGGCCAGTCTAATATATTTCTGAAACGATGGAATTCAATGTGTGGGTGCCTAGGATGATGATGTTCAAGCTGGGTAAGTGGTAGGTAAAGGTACGTCTTGCTGTCGCGTTTCGTTTCCTTTGGGCTTGGTTGCAGGTTTTGCTTAGAAACTACTTATCCAAGTCCGTATCTTTACCACCCTTTATTTGCTTTCCAGGTATAGTACTTGTGCGAGTTACTTGCCACATTACTTGTGGGCGTAGTAGTTTCCTCGGAGTGGTGGCTACAATGTGAGTTGAGAGGGAGCAAAGCATAGCATTGCTTGCTTGCAAGTAAACCAACAAGCTCCTCGTGACAGGACACAAACTTTCTTGGCTTGTAGCCAGCCAATGCCACTACCACAACCAACCAAGCTACTCCTATCACACTCAGCAGAGTACTCCTACATGCGGAGGTGGGACGAGCTAGAGAGGTTGGGGTGTTTAGTTTCTCCAAAAAAAAAAATTCACCCCGTCACATCTGATATTTGACACATGTATAGGTATTAAATGTAGACAAAAAAATAATTAATTACACAGATTGTGATAAATTTACGAGACAAAATTTTTAAGCCTAATTAACCCATGATTTTCCTGGTTGAAAAATTTTGAAGTGTCACATCGGATATTTCGTGGGATATCGGAAGGGGTGTTCAGATACTAATAAAAAAACTAATTACATAAGTCGCCTAGAAACCGCGAGATGAATTTATTAAACCTAATTAATCCATGAATTTGTCTCGCAAATTAATCGCAATCTGTGTAATTAGTTATTTTTTCGTCTGCGGGGGTGTTTAGATGCAAAAACTTTTAGAATTTGGCTATTGTAGCACTTTCGTTTGTATTTGTCAATTAGTGTCCAATCGTGGATTAATTTGGCTCAAAAGATTCATCTCATGATTTACAGCCAAACTGTGCAATTATTTTTTTTATCTATATTTAATGCTTCATGCATGTGTTTAAAGATTCGATGTGATGGGACGAAAAGTAAAAATTTAGAATTTTGAAGGCATCTAAACAATGCCTACATAATACTCAATGCAATCGTCTAAATATCTGATGTGACGGTAATTTTTTTTAGGAGTTAAGACTATCTACACCGGATACGGCAAATGCATCTGGTAAATGTATAGAGGATCATATAGCATAAAAAATCACTACACCGGAAAACGCTACGCTCTATCCTATTCGTCTTCCCACGCTAAATATAGCGCACGGCGAGAGATACGCCGTTGGTCTGCCATAAAGGGAGAGAAGGGAATCTAGCTGCGAGCGTCACTGTTGTAAATTAAATTTTGATTGTACTATTAAATTTGTTTCAATAAATCTTTCAAAACTAGATCTTATACGGATATATTTAGATAAAGTGACAAGTGAGTCTCATAGAGGATGATACAGAGGATGGATGGGTGTGGAAGAATTAGGTACAGAGGAAAAAATCTTGTGACTAAAATGTATAGAGGATGAACATAGATGTCAAGTGCGGATAGTCTAAACACCCCAGAGCTAGCATTGGATGCTGAGGTCACTGGACAGCGGTAGATCAGGTGATCCTATTCCCTGCCCTGTCATGCCTGTCCACCGCCCAGTCGGCTGCTGTTTTCCCTGTCCCTGTCCCTGCTTGCTCGGGCTGTCACTGCATCATGACAGCCTCATGGAGCCGGGGCAGGCCTGCTGCAGCTGTAGAGAATGCGTGGGCCCCACTTGCAGGCTGAGTCTGTGGGTGACTAGGGTGTGGTGCAGTTGTGCTGAACTGTTTTTTGTGGTTGTCTGGTGTACCTAATTTTTTTTACAATTTGGTCTTTTTTGTTTGTTAAAAACTCATGTTTAGATCTCTGGGCGAAGTAAACTCAACTTTAAACCCTTTTCTCGGCGCCATGACCTATGGCGTCGAGGTAACACGTCTAGGTCGGAGGCTAGAAATTACGTGGCTGAGGATGTGGCGCTGACGTGGACAGAGCTCGACGCCGAGCTCGGCGCCTTGATCTACGGCGCCGAGCTCTGATTTTAACCTTAAGCTGTAAATTTATATGACTTGGACTCTAATTTTACCATAAGATGGACACAAACTCCAAATGTCCATCTCATGGCAAATCAATTTAAGGGTGTCTATCTCATTGTAATACGAGGTTAAGGTTAAAATCAGAGCTCGGCGCCGTGAATCACGGCGTTGAGCTCTGTCCACGTCAGCGCCACATCCCCAGCCACGCAATTCCTAGTCTCTGACCGTGTTACCTCGGCGCCGTAGGTCATAGCGCCGAGAAAAGGGTCCAAAGTTGAGTTTACTTCGTCCAGAAGTCTAAATGTAAATTTTTAACAAAAAAAAAAGTTAAATTGTAAAAAATTAGGTCTGGTCATCTGGTGTAGTGGTGTGATGTGTGTGGTCTGTGGACCTGTGGTCTGTGGAAGAACCGGACCTTTTTACACAGCAGTAGGAGTACGTACGTGTTTGCCTTGACCAACGACGCCCTGCTGTGTCCTGTGCGCGCGCAACGGTTTCTCTCTACTCTACTCTACTGCTGCTAGGGGCATGGCTGTCTTGTAGAAGACGTTTCCATTACAGTTTCCATTTCTGTCGAGGCCGGCCTTGTCCAAAATGCAAAAAGTTTTCAAGATTTTCCGTTATATTGCATATGTCCGCATATGTATGGAGCATTAAATGTAGGTAAAAAAATAACTAATTACACAGTTTGTCTATAAATATCGAGACGAATCTTTTGAGCCTAGTTAATCCATGATTGGACAAAGTTGGTCCAATACAAACGAAAAGTGCTACGGTGCTTTTCTAAAAGAATTTTGGACTAAACATGGTCTAAGTCGCAGTACCGGGCAATGGCAATTGGCAAGTGTATGCACAGTACTCCTTGTCATGTGTCACACACGGCCTCACACGGGCGTGAAAGACTCGTGAGAGTTCCTGATCTCAACGCAAGGCCAAGGCCCTAGGCTCGGCCCCCCATCCATGCCTTGCCTCCATCTCCATTCTCCATTCTCCGTAGACCAGGGTCTTGTTTAGATTGAAAAAAATTTCAATCCGATAAATAGTACCACTTTCGTCTTATTTGATAAATATTGTTCAATCGTGGACCAACTAGGCTCAAAAGATTCATCTCGTGATTTTCCAACTAAACTGTGTAATTAGTTATTTTTTTTACCTACATTTAATACTCCATGCAAGCGGCTAAAAATTGATGTGATGGAGAGAAAGTGAAAAAACTTGGAATTTTGAGGAGAACTAAACAAGGCATTCGTTTGGATGCCAAAATTTTTGGTAAAATGCTACTGTAGCGTTGTCGTTGTTATTTGGCAAATATTGTCCAATCATGGTCTAATTAGGCTTAAAAGATTCGTCTCGTCCATTTCGTCTAAACTGTGTAATTAGTTTTATTTTTTATCTATATTTAATGCTTTATGTATGCGTCCAAAGATTCGATGTGACAAAAAATCTTGAAAAATTTGGTATTTTGGGTGCAACTAAACATGCCCCAAGGCCCAGAGCTGGTGGCGAATCCATCTCGGCAGCGCCTTCACATGGGCATGGCTGATGCCTGATGTGTGTTGGACAGGACTGACTCACAGGAGGACATGGAAACAAACGTTGCTCTCCCGACCTCGGGGGCAGAGGCACAGCAGCGGAGCAGCCTGTCCAACTGGCATTGCCATGGCATCTCCTCCCAGCCGATGTGGCGTCGTACTCGTCACGCAGACGTGAGCTGAGATCAGCTCTGCTGTACTGTAGGTTCTGCATGTCAGGCCATGCTAATCAGCACACTGTACAGTAGTACCTGCGACAGGGAAACAAAATTCGAGCATTTCACATGTTTCTTCTTTCGAAAAAGCACACAAGTCATTACTGGTACTCCCTCTGTCAAGGAAAGCATGCAACTATGGATTGCGTGCCAAAAAAAAGTACTCCCTCTGTTCAAAAAAGAATGCAATTACGTGTTGCGTGCCGCCAAAAGTAGTTCATATTTGACCAAATTTTTAGTAAATACTATTCACATTTACGGCTCCAAAATAATTTATTATGAAAAGACGTTTCATAATTAATCTAATGATATTTATTTCATACCATACATATTGATACTCTTTTATCTATAATTGATCGAATTTAAGATACTGAACCATGTCACTGTGCTAGAATTGCATTCTTTCTTGAACGGAGGGAGTAATTCATATTTAACAAAATATTTAGTAAATAGTATTCATATTTATGGCTTCAAATCAATTTATTATAAAAATACATTTCGTAATTAGTCTAATAAAAAATATCTATAAATGATTAAACTTAAGATACTGCGTTAGAATTGCATGTTTTCCTGAACGGAGGGAGTATACTGTGTTAGAATTGCATGTTTTCCTGAACGGAGTAGCACTACCAGTAGCACTAGTAGACACTGGCTATACGCTCCCCTCCCCTAGATTGCTTGATGCCATACGGGTATTTGTACGGCTATTATATTTTTTGCCGAGGTGTACGGCAGCTACAATACAATCAGATATGGTCCATTCAATAAAAAAAAAGTTGCATGGTCCATTTATAAAACAAGTTGCAGTATAGTACTGATATCTCAATATGCTAGTACGAGTACTGCCCTAAATGTGGAACGCTGGAGAGTTTCAGAATACCAAATCTGAAAAGTTCATATCATACGAAACAACATGAAACCATACGAACGGAGGTGGAGAACATTTGTAATAAAAACAGTGGCTATACAATTTTAGCACTCTAAGGGCCTGTTTGGTTTGCTGCTTGAAGAAGTTGCCTGGGCAAGGAATGGCTCCCAGGCATCATGCATGCTTGACAGGCTTCAATCCAAACAAGCCATACTAACCTGTCCGACTGTCCTAGATTCGATTGTGTGTGCAAGTATCGTCCCCTGCAAGACACTATTAGACATCTCGCTAATCTAGTGATAATCTTGACAGGCCCCGGCTGAAATCCATCATCACGCATCACCACGCCCTAGAAGTATTCTAATCTTGGAGCTGTCCTCTTTAGGCTATCTGCACTCATGGTCCTCTATATTCATCCTCTATACGTCCTAGTCAGCAAGATTCTCTCCTCTATACTCAATTCTCCCGCACCCATCCATCCTCTATATCATCCTCTATCCACTCTATCTACTGTAGGACCACTTGTCACTTTATCTAAATATATCCATGAGTGATCTAGTTTTGAAGGATTTATTGAGACGAATTTAATGGTGCAATCGAAATTTAATTTGGATTTTTGGTTTGTGAGTTATAGCATTTTTTCTCTTGGTTTAGCTAGTAGGGCCCGCCACTGTGCACTATAGAGTAAACACTGTACTACTCTAAATATAGAGTAAGAGAAAGGATAGAGTATCGTTTTAGAGTATCTAGTGCAGCAGTTTTTTCTCTATATTCATACTCTAAAGCTTTAGAGTATCGTTTAGAGTACGCCAGTGCGGACAGTCTTATCCCTCTACCTTAAGTTGGTATTCTCCTTTTGATACCCTCGTGCATTGTTTCAAATCGATCGCTCGCTTTACCTCTTTCACATCTTGTATACTTTTAATTGCTTCTCTCGAAAAAAGGGAAAGGGGGGCCGCCGGGCCGGGAACATATGTGCTCGATCCTATGCACATCATTGCGTCCAATGAGAAAACGTACATGCCCCTACGGTGCAGCCATTTCATTAGTTCATCTGTCAGACACAAAAATGTTGATTAGTATAGTGCATACCCACAACCCACAAGCTCCATTACATGTTCATATGGATCCGGCCAATGGTTCACCTAAGATGTGACTGCTTGGGATTTCAATCCTATTGCGTAGTGTAGCCAAACAACATACAGCATGTGAACTCTGAAAGCATGCCTAGTAGACATATAGTTTTCCATGGGGACGAAAACATTTGGTCATTTATTAACTCCTGCTGAATCGGATCCAAATCTCATCATGGCGAGTGCCCATTTCACAATTAATTATCATGGCTTTGCGACTTTCATAGTGTCGGGTACGAAGATCCGACCGATCCATCCCCTTTGATGCGGTTGCTCTTTTTATGCTCCTTTGTTTCATATATACAGTATATAGAGAAGAGGTAGTAGATCTTGATCTTCTTCTTGGCTTTAGTTAACTACTATCCGACCTGTCGGATTGTAGAGCTCTTTTTGGCAGTCTTCCTTTAGATTGGGCCGTGTTTAGTTCGGCCGAATCGGCAGGCGCCGATTTTGCACAGTGCAAGATTCTGCACTGTAGTATTTCGTTTGTATTTGTAAATTTTTGTCCAAACATTGATTAATTAGGCTCAAAATGTTCGTCTCGTAAAGTACAACAAAACTGTGCAATTAATTTTTTATTTCATCTACATTTAGTACTCCATGCATGTGCCGACATTTTGATGTGACGGGGAATCTTCTTTTTGCATAGTGAAATTTAGGGTGAAATCTGGTATCTAAACCAGGCCTTGGCATCTGGGCATCTTCAGCTTTCTTTGCCTTGTTTAGTTCCTAAAATATTTCCCAAAATATTTCAGATTCTCGTCACATCGAATCTTTAGACACATGTATGAAGCATTAAATATGGATAAAAAATAAAACTAATTACACAGTTTAGACGAAATGGACGAGACAAATCTTTTAAGCCTAGTTAGGCCATGATTGGACAATAATTGTCAAATAACAACGAAAGTGCTACAGTAGCGCTACAGATATATTTCCCAAAATATTTCGGGAACTAAACAAGGGCTTTATTAGCTAAATGATACTTGAGATTTGTGATGATGCATGTTTGTATTCTACTGAGGTTCTCATCAGGATTCAGGAGAGAAACAAAAGGGGTAGGTGTAAACTACAGATAGTATGTGGTTCCTATAACAGTAACACGATTGGCTCTGGCAGCCTGGCACGTACTGCCAACGTTGATCTGGTGGTGTCTCCGGTTTTATGCGTGCGTGCATGGGGACCATCTCTAATTTACGCAGAGTTCCATCAAATTTGTTAAGCCTCTGCTGGTTGGATTGGATTCCCTTGATCCTGATGGATCGGCAGACCGCAGCTAATGTCAGGCCAGGCCGTTTACTGATGGAGATGGACCCTGCCTTCACCAAATGCTTCTAGCACAGTAATGAGAGGCAGGGGACCAATCAACAATCATTTAGGCCGCCGGATGCATGAGGGCCTGTTGGGTTTACTTCCACAATTTACAAAGCTAAGGATTTGGCAGACCATGGTTTTGTGCTCCGATTGGAACCGGAAGTTCCAGAACTGGCGGCTGGTATACCACCATAATGAAATTGCCTTTTATTTTTAGTGGTCGGATAGGATTTCTGTTGGCTTCATTGAGAGGCTCGCGCATTGTTTGAGCCTGACACCTCTCTATCTATCTATCTATCTATCTAAGTATGCCTCAGGAATAGAGCCCAAAATAAGCTCTTTGTGACCACAGGATTGCTAACTTGCCTAAGATATCTACTTATTTAGGCCCTGTTTGGAATGGAGGCTTTTTATAGGAATTTTGGAGGAAGTTGATTCCTATAGTTTGATGACGTCATTTGCTGTTCGGAACGCAGGAACACACGCCACTTATTCCAGAGGAAAGGATTGTGTCGCTCACAGAACAAAGGAAATAAAACATCCAGTTGGAGCTGTGGTTTTCCGGCCGTGCGCGGAAGCCCGAGGCAAACCTCGGTCGCTAGCTCGTGGAAAGAGAAAGAGCAGTTGTTGCGTTGCGGTGGAGTGGGTGGACGACAGGAGACGGGAACAATAAACGAGAGGATAAGATTGACCAAGGACAGCTCATACATGTTAGAAACAATTAAAATGATAATCCCTTTGATTTGTAATCACGTAGTAATTGTTTTTTTAGAATAGTTTGTTTGCAAATTATTCTGCCACAAGTCACTATTTTGTTTTAGTCCTACCTCACGCCCTAGTAATCACATATATTTATTTGCTAATTATAAAATTTGATGTTGTCATGGTAAATATTTGTAACAATAAAATAAATATCTCTAAATCACATGTCATGTTTTGGGAATCCTGTGTTGTAAATTCCTACGTTCCAAACGCCTCTATCTACATTGTTCCTGTGTTTTTCCATTCCTCTGTTTTCTCACTACATCTCTATCCTATTCCTGTGTTTTTTTCCTTTCCTCTGTTTTGCATTCCTCCGTTCCAAACAGGCTCTTAATGGACTACAATTAGTTTTACGGGAAATCAACACTTTGTTGAAGAGTATTTGGTTGGCTACCAAAATTTGTCAACTTCTGCCTGGCTTATCAGCTATTGTCGGGTACCTAAATTAGGGGTACCCAAAACTGACGATTAAAAAGAGCAAACCTCTGAGGAATCCGCGCCCTAAAACCCCCTAAAAATCGAATCAAGGATCCACCTACACAGATACGCCAAGCTCGGTCCGCATCCGCGTGACCACGACGGGATTCGGTCGACCTCCCCTCACCCACCTACTCACTGACAAGACATTCAATGCAACCACTTCCACCTACATGGCTACAGCCCCACCGGCGTGGGAGCAGTACCCATGTCTAATCCTCCTTTTTTGCCCATCCCGGGATGCACGATAAAAAAGGCTACCACTATTCATGCCACGTCGAGCACTGTTCTACCATCGACGCCCCTCGACTCACAAGACGACAACCACCGCACCCGGGTTTTCTAGGATCCGGCCTTATCCGTTCCTCGTCGACCCCCTTAGCTACGTCCCGACCCGGCCTCGACCACCGCCGATCAACAAAGGAACGATGCTCGTACGTCGACTACAGGGGATCGCACGTCCGCCACAGCGCCCGGGGCGTTTCACCGTCCCGTCATCAACGTCACCACGGTACCCCGGGAATGGCCGCCCTTACCGGGGCACGTCGCTACAGCAACCTCCACAGCGCCCGCCAAACCTTCATCTCTAAGGCACCGCCTTAGGGTTTTAGGGACCCCTCGGCCTTCACTTGACTCTATAAAAGAGAGGGCAGAGGGTTCTCAAGAGGATGAAGACAGACGGTATTTCCACTTCAGAGATCAACATCTGAAGCAACACTCCATTTTACTCTTTTCTTGAGACTTAGGACCGGCTCTCTCTCTCACACAACTTGTAACCCCTACGCAAGCACTTAGGTGCAAGGAAATACAATACTCCCCCTCCCCGCTGGACGTAGGGCCTTCTTTGCCCAAACCAGGATAAACCCCCGTATATTTTCTTTGCATCATCATCCGGATTAGGGAGCACGCAGCACAAATTCACTCGTCGGTCTAGGGCCCTCCCGGGTCCGAACACCGACAGTTAGCGCGCTAGGTAGGGGCCGCTGCGTGTCAACATCGCTTTCCCACCATTCTTCCGGATGGCTGACCCTGAACATTCACTTCCGTTGGCCACGGTGATCTGGTTTGGGAGTTTGGAGTTCATGTCTCTTGGCTACGGCTACGACATGGTCCTCCTCCTGTCTAGGCACCCAACCGACCACGACCACGAGCTCTCCCAGCATGGGGGAGCGCTGCGTCGGTACCACCATTCTCGCCGGGCTCGTACAGCCAGGCGACTGCGTGCCCAACGTAGCCACCACCATCACCTCAAGGAGAATAACGGTGTGCCCCGTTCTGGCGCCCCTTAGCCAGACGCCCACGCAGAGTCTCTCAATGAGAGCCTACGTAGGATGAGCTTGGCTGTGGGAAAGATGCCGATGGGGCATCCCATCATTCCACCGTCTGGCGCGGCGCCTCCAGCCAGATCAGGATCGGTTTTCCCGACGGCGGGGACATTTCTGTATGGGTTGAACACGGCTGCCTAGTGGTATGCTTCCTCCATAAGCACCAACATGGGCGCTTACGAGGAGTTCCCTAGGCACCATCTATGTTCTGCCCTCGACCTCGTGGCATCCACGCCTGCTTCCGAGTACCTGGACTCTACGGAGACCCCCTGGTACGGAGCCCCGTGCGATCACCTCCCACCGCTACTGAAAGCCCAAGTTTGGTTTTGATAATTAATGACACCAAGTTGCTAATGGCATGTGTTAAGTGTTTTGAGCTAGGCATAAGCAACACATGTGATGAAGGTGTATGTGGCAAGGAGTGGTGGCCACAAGATCACTAAGAGATGGTACATAGACATGAAATGATGATCATGGTGATCAAACATGAGGAGATAGACATGGAACAAAGGGATCAAGGCAAAGGTATAATCATAGGGTTTGCGTTTGCCGGTCTAAGATGAGCTGAGAAGTGATTGACCGGGTTTATGATTGATAGCCGACTATCAAGAGGGGCAATCACGGTTAGCTCATGAATCAAGTGCTACTAGGTCATCATCTTAAGAATATGCATTAGGATCTAGTAGAGAGCTAACGTAACATCGTGAAAAATAATTGTGAAAATGCTAACACCCATGCACATGATGGTGTACACTTGGTGGTGTTAGCACATTTGCGAAGACGGTGGAGTTTGAGCGGTAGAGAGGGGTTTTGGTACCTCTATCCCTCCCGCCGAGCTTGTGAGGCGGGATTCGACGCTTTTTGTGAAAATGAAACGCCTATTTTTCATTGCGCCGGAGGCAAGAAAACGGAGGCAAAAGTCCGGAGTGTTTATCCCTGAAAAACTTCAACCGGACGCTGGACCGAACGCGGTCCAGGGTTGACTTGCGTGTCCGGTCAGCTCAAGTCGAGGGCTGAGGCGCAGCGCGCCTAGGGTTTGTGACCGGATGCTAGTCTAGCCTGACCAGCGTGTCAGTTCACCTGGGCACAAAGGAAAGGTGCACGCAGAGCGCGCGACCGGCGCGTCCGGTTAGCTTTGACTTGTGCGGCTCGGTGGCGTGACGCGATCGGACGCGGTGGCGCGTCCGGTCACGTGCGACCAGACGTGTCCGATCGCGTGGGGAGATCTCTGGACTCTGATCGGACGCCGGGTGCAGCGCGTCCGGTCATTTGGTGAAGCACGTCCGGTCACGACAACGGCTCTCTCTGACATGCACTGTTGCTGCTTGTCCTGTAGTGACCGGACGCGTCCGTTCACCCTGACCGGGGCATCCGGTCATCACGTTTTTTACTGCGTTGTCCGGTAACGGCTAGTTGCTTACCCCTTCGCTATAAATAGATGGTGGCCGGGTTTGGGGGTTTACAGCTTGCACTTTTGAGATATTGAGACACACTTTGAGCTAGAGAACAACCCCTCAACTCATCTTTTTGCTTGGTTGCACATCTTGAGTGAGATTGAGTGAGATTCAAGTGCATTACTTGAGAGTTGCATTCTAGAGGCACTTGATCTTTGAGTTGCTACGGATTTCTTGTTACTCTTCCGTGTTTCCCGACACGGTAGACAGCTTGGAGCAGTGGATGTGATTGAGCTCCCAATTGGAGATTGTTGGAGCCCTCACCAAGTGTAGTAAGGGGTTCTTGATCCTTCCCCGTGGGAGTTCACGAATTGGGTACTCTATTGGAGCTCGTGGCTTGGAGGATCCCCATCTTGTGTGTGGTTGTGCGGCGCCCGCCGAGGGCTCGACTCTTGATAGTCGATTAGCTCGCGAACCGACAAGTGGGTGTATCACCACAACGGGGAGTAGCTTGCCGGGAAGCAAGTAACCTTGGGATAAATTCTTGTGTCGTTCTCTTCCCGAGGATTTCTCATGTGTGATTGATTGATTGGTTCTTCTCATCTCTACAAGGCGGTATAATCACTCAAAGCTCTTCTCTCGCGTTACTCCTTGTTTCTAGCTTGTAGTTGTTGTTGTGTTTAGTGGATAGCCTTGTACTAGACTTGTGTAGGTGGCTTGCTTAATTAGTTAGAGCTAGTGCATTTTGCTTCGCCACCTTTTGTACTAACACTTGTGGTTAAGTAAATCTTATAGAAGTTTTAATTAGGCTATTCACCCCCCCACTAGCCTATTTGGACCCTACAGCTATGACTCCATAGATCGACGACCTCACATGCATCCGTCGTACTACTACTTTGGTGCCCCTGACTCCGACTCTACTGATGACAGCTATGATCTGACTTGTGAGTGCTTCCATCTTGATGGGGATGACGTGTCGGATTCGAAAGCAGAGGCGGCTGTTGGAGGGGGGAATGCCACACCACCTCTTGCCGTGCTCCCTGGTGCGCGAGACAAAGCCCCACTTCTTGAAGCAATCTAGGGAGTGCAACTCAAGAAGATTCAAGAACTGCAGGCTAAGCTCGACGAAGAGTGAGAGCGCCAGTGCCTACTTTAGCAGACCCTCGAGCGGGAGCGCGCGGCATGCGTACATGGTGGAGGAGCTCGAGAGAGAGCTCGTGACGTCAATCGTCGCATCATCGAGCACCAGGTGGGAGAACCCCCAGCCTTCAACCGAGCTAGCTAGAAAGTCGTCACCACCACCATGCTTCTCCGCAACATGCCTGAGCCATCTACACCCGAGGCCCACCGGGCCTGCGATGAGATTCGAGGTCTCCTTGAGACTGCCGCCAGGCAGCAGGCCGAGAGTTCCACCTCGAGGTGACGTGGGCTTGCCTCGGAGCAGCCTGCGGAGCCGTCTCGGTAGGAGAAAGAGGCCTCGTTTCATCTTGAGCCCGCACCACAAGGGAACAAGGCAGCCTCTGTCCGTGAACGTGTCGTCGACAACCGCGAGCCCCGAGACGCCCGTGACGACATCAACGAACGCCGCAAGTGTAGAAGTGGCGACGGCACATCTCGAGGCTACCACGAGCATAGGGGCGGGCCTTAGGACAGCGCGGAGGATCATAGTCCATCCCCCGAGCCACTGGGCCCTCGAGTCTTCAACAAGACCATTTGTGGGACCCAGCTTCCGATCCGGTTTCGCCCCCCAATGACTCTCACCAAGTATAACGGCGAAACCAAACCCAAGCTTTGGCTCGCTGATTTTCGCTTGGCTTGTCAGTTGGGCGGGACCACTGATGACCGAGTCATCATCCGACAGCTTCCCCTGTTCCTATTAGACACCGCTCGAGCATGGGTCGAGGACCTCCCACCTCGACAGATCCACAACTAGAACGACTTGGTGAGGGTGTTCGAAGGGAACTTCAAGGGAACCTACGTACGCCCCGATAACTCTTGGGACCTTAGGAGCTGTAAACAGAAGCCGGGCGAGTCCCTCCATGACTATATCCGGCATTTCTCTAAACAGCGCACTGAGCTACCCAACATCACCGACTCCGACGTCATCATGACTTTTCTCTCTAGAACCACTTGCAAGGAGCTAGTCCGGGAGTTGGGCCGCAACACCCCCGCCACTACCAATGAGCTGATGGACATCATCACCAACTACGCCGCCGGCAATGAGGCGGTTGGTGCCATCTTTGGTGGTGACCAGGACAAGGGGAAGCACAAGGACGAGGATCCCGAGATCTCTAACCGGGGCACCAAGAGGAACAACAGGAAGAAGAAGAAGAAGAACCAACAGGGCAAGCGCGAAGCCGCGGTAGACGATCTCGTCACCGCCGCTGACTGTAAGAAGCCTCGAGGCCCCCCTGGCGAGGGTATCTTCGACAGGATGCTCAAGGAGCCATGTCCCTACCACAAGGGGCCCACAAACCACAACCTCGAGGACTGCCACATGCTTCGGAGGTACTTCAAAAGCCTGGGCATCAAGAAAGATGACAAGAAGGAGGACCCCAAGGAAAAGGACGACGACAAGGATGAGGGGTTTCCTGAGATCCATGACTCCTTTATGATCTACGGGGGGCCCTCAACACATCTCTCCGTGCACCAGCGCAAGCGAGAACATCAAGAGGTCTTCTCCGTACAACTCGCGACCCCCCTCTTCCTCGACTGGTCTGAAACGGCCATCACATTCGACCGTGGTGACCATCCGAACTACGTCCCCAATCCTGGGGGGTACCCGGTCATCGTCGATCCCATCATCGCCAATACGCGCCTCACCAAGGTGCTCATGGACGGAGGCATCAGCCTCAACATTATCTACATCTAGACCCTCGACCTCCTGGGGATCGAGAGGACGCAGCTCCGACCCAGCATCGAGGGCTTCCATGGAGTTGTGCCGGGGAGACGAGCAGAGCCTGTTGGGTAGATCAACCTGCCCATCTGCTTCGACACCCCCTCCAACTTCAGGAAGGAGACCCTCACTTTCGAGGTGGTTGGGTTCCATGGGACCTACCACGCCATTCTTGGGCGCCCTTGCTATGCCAAATTCATGGCGGTTCCTAACTACACCTATCTCAAGCTCAAGATGTCGGGCCCTAAGGGTGTCATCACCGTTGGGCCCTCCTACGAGCACACTTACAAGTGCGACGTGGAGTGCGTCGAGCACGGAGAGGCCGTCTTGGAGTTGGCAACCTTGGCTGCAGACCTCAACGGTTTGGCCAAGGAGATTCCTGACCCCAAACGCCACACCAGCAATTTTGAGCCCGCAGAAGACGTCAAGCTCATACCCCTTGACCCCACCAGCTCGAACGAGAGGGCGTTGAAAGTTAGCGCCACCCTTGATCCCAAATAGGAAGCAATGCTCGTCGACTTTCTCTGTGTGAATGCCGATGTATTCGCGTGGAGTCCCTCGGATATGTCAGGCATACCCAGGGAAGTCGCCGAGCACGCCTTGGAGATCTAGGCCGGTTCCAAACCGGTGAAGCAACGCTTGCGCCGCTTCGACGAGGAGAAGCGCAAAGTCATTGGTGAGGAGATTCACAAGCTTTTGGAGGCCGGATTCATCAAGGAGGTTCACCATCCCGAGTGGCTAGCTAATCCTATACTAGTTAAGAAAAAGAGTGGGAAGTGGAGGATGTGTGTAGACTATACTAGTTTAAATAAAGCATGTCCAAAAGTTTCCTTTCCTTTGCCACGCATTGACCAAATCATCGATTCTACTGCGGGATGTGAGACTCTATCATTTCTAGATGCATATTCTGGCTACCACCAAATTAAAATGAAGGAGTCTGATTAGCTCGCGACTTCGTTCATCACCCCGTTTGGCATGTATTGGTATGTTTCTATGCCCTTCGATCTCTGAAATGCAGGGGCTACGTACCAGCGATGCATGCAACACGTTTTCGGAAAACACATTAGGCCAACCGTTGAGGCCTACATTGATGACATCGTGGTCAAATCCAAGAGGGTCAACAACCTGGTTGACGACCTCGATATCGCGTTCAAGTGCCTCAAGGCAAAGAATGTCAAGCTCAACCCCGAAAAGTGTGTCTTCGGCGTTCCTCGAGGGATGCTCTAAGGGTTCATCGTTTCTGAGCGTGGTATCGAGGCCAACCCGGAGAAAATCTCTGCGATCACAAAAATGGGCCCCATCCGAGATCTGAAGGGCATACAAAAGGTCACAGGCTGCCTTGCGGCCCTCAGTCGCTTCATCTCGCGTCTCAGCGAGAAAGCGCTCCCTCTGTATCGTCTCCTAAAGAAATCAGAACACTTCTCGTGGACCCTCGAGGCTGAAGAGGCTCTCACCAAACTCAAGGCAATGTTGTCCAACCCTCCGATCCTCATCCCTCCAGCCACAGGGGAACCCCTCTTGCTCTACGTCGCCACAACGACACAGGTAGTCAGCGCGGCCGTAGTCGTCGAGAGGGCGGAGGAAGGACACGCTCTACCCGTTCAGAGGCCAGTCTACTTCATCAGCGAAGTACTCTTAGAAACCAAGGTTCGCTACCCACAAATCCAGAAGCTGCTATACGCCATCGTGCTGACATGGCGCAAGCTCCGACACTACTTTGAGGGCCACCCGGTGACCGTGGTCTCTTCTTTCCCTCTAGGGGAGATAGTCTAGAACCAGGAGGCCTCGGGAAGGATAGCCAAATGTGCGGTCGAGCTCATGGGCGAGACCCTCTCTTATGCGCCACGCAAAGCAATCAAATCTCAAGTGCTTGCAAATTTTCTGGCAGAGTGGACCGATACCCAACTGCCTCCCGCTCAGATTCAAGCCGAGCTATGGACCATGTACTTTGACGGGTCGATGATGAAAACAGGAGTGGGCGCGGGCTTACTCTTCATCTCGCCCCTCGGAGTTCACATGCGCTACGTGATTCGACTCCACTTCGCTGCCTCCACCAATGTAGCCGAGTATGAGGCCCTCGTGAATGACCTGTGCATCACCATCGAGCTCGGGGTTTGACACCTCGATGTTAGTGGTGATTCCCAGCTCATAATCGACCAGGTCATGAAGGACTCAAGCTGCCACGATCCTAAGATGGAAGCCTACTGCAAAGAGGTACGGCGCCTTAAGGACAAGTTCTACGGCTTCAAGCTCAACCACATCATGCGCAGGTACAACGAGGCTACCGATGAACTCGCGAAAATCGCATCTAGTCGAACCATGGTTCCACCTGACGTTTTCTCAAGGGATCTTCATGAACCTTCCGTCGACCTCAGAGCGGCAGAAGGGGTCGATGATCTGTCACTTGACCCTCCACCTAAGGCAGAGGCCCCCTCGACCAGGGCTGACGTCATACAGATGGAAGGCTCGACTCCACCAACCGACCTCGAGCCCGACTGGCATATTCCGTACCTTGACTGTCTCATTCGAGGGGAGGTCCCTCCGAATAAGACCGAGGCTTGACGGATTGCTCGCCGGGCCAAAACCTTTGTGACATACGGCAATGACAAGGAGCTTTATCGACGTAGCCCCACGGGCATCCTACAGTGTTGTATCATAGTCGAGGAAGGTAGAAATCTACTCAGAGATCTACACTCGGGGGCTTGCGGTCATCATGCGGCGCCTCAAACCCTCGTCGAAAACATGTTCCGGCAAGGCTTCTATTGGGCAACCGTGGTCTCTGACGCCATTAAGCTGGTACGCTCCTGCGAAGGATGCCAGTACTACGCGAGGTAGACCCATCTCCTGGCTCATGCCCTGCAAACCATCCCCATCACATGGCCATTCACCGTTTGGGGGCTCGACTTGGTCGGACCCCTAAAGAGAATAATCGGGGGCTTCACCCACTTGCTCGTCGCCGTCGACAAATTTTCCATGTGAATCGAGGCCCGTCCCATCACCAACATTAGGTCAGAGCAAGCCGCGTTGTTCTTCACGGACATCATCCATCGCTTTGGGGTTCCCAACTGCATCATCACGGACAACAGCACCCAGTTCACCGGCAAGAAGTTCTTGGAATTCTACGATGACCATCACATCCATGTGCTCTGGTCGGCCGTAGCTCATCCAAAGATAAATGGCCAAGTAGAGCATGCCAATGGCATGGTTTTACAAGGCCTAAAGCCAATAATCTTTAACAAATTGAACAAACATGGTAAGAAATGGGCCGCCGAGCTCCCCTCGGTCCTATGGAGCCTAAGAACAACGCCGAGTCGAGCCACGGGGTTCACTATGTTTTTCTTGGTTTATGGGTCCGAGGCTATGCTTCCAACCAACTTAGAATATGGATCTTCGAGGCTGAAAGCCTACAATGAACAAAGCAATGATGCCACGAGAGAGAACGCCCTCGACCAGCTCGAGGAGGCTTGAGATATAGCTTTACTGCACTCCGCAAGATACCAGCAGAATCTCTGACGCTACCACGACAAGCACGTACACAGTCGAAACCTCCATGTTGGTGACTTGGTGCTCCGACAAAGCCAGAACAACAAGGGACGACACAAGCTCACCCCACCGTGGGAAGGTCCTTACATTGTCGCAGAGGTGTTGAAGCCCGGGACTTACAAGCTATCAAACAAGAAGGGCGAAATCTTCACCAACGCATGGAACATTGAACAGCCACGTCGCTTTTACCCCTAAAGCCTCGAGGCTTTGTACCTTTTCTTTTCAATCACATGAATGAATAAAGTGTGCATCCGTGTTCAAAACGTTCTTTCATAAAAGCAGGTAGGCTTGACCCTGTTTTCACAAGGTCGAACCTCCCTTGGTGGCTAGAAAGGGGGAAACTCCCTGTGTCCCTAAAAAATCTCGCATCTTTTTAAAAAACTTTTACATGGTCAACGAAGCCGTAAGAGAACCCTAAGGCTCAAGGGTTGTCGAGCCATGAGATCGCCTACGCGTCCATGCTAACGGTACCTCCACTCACTCCCCTATGCTAAAGGGTGCAACCGCACGCTAAGAAGACCTAGTAAAAGCGTACGATTTTGAAAAATCAATGTCTAACGTTCCTATACGCTTCGATTTGAGTTCTTACATAATCGACGATGCCGCAAGGCCATCCTAAGGACGAGGGGCAGTCGAGCCATGAGACCACCTACGCCTCCGGGCTACGGTGTCTCCACTCGCACCCCACTCCAAGGGATGCGACCGCGCACCAGGAAGACCGCGTAAGGACACGATTCGAACGTAAAGGGAACGAAAGACTCGAACAAAAAAAGACATTTAGTACATATTTACATCTAAATGTTTTAAGGCCCCTGGGGCCATGATAGTATGAATCACGAACGATAACTAACTTATTACACAGGCGTTTATGCCCAGATTTGGCTCACAGGCCCTTGTCATCAGTCGGCGGGAGCACCTCGTCCTCGAACAGCCTCACGAGTCGACTCCCAGGTTCTTCCGCAGCCTCGATCGGCCCTAGGCAGGCCGCCTCGTTCTCCTCCTCAGTCTTGCTTGGGTCAGAGGTGAAGCCATTAGCGACGAGACCCATGTCGTACTCAAAGCCGGAACGGACGACCGCCAGGGCTCTCTTCACGCCATGGTGCAGCGCGCCCCGCACCTTCTCGTGTACGAGGTAGCCCAGCGCCATCATCCGGCGCATGAAGGAGTTCCCTGGTGCATCTTCCTCGGTGTCAGCATCGGGCTCGACCCCTAGGTTGTCGCACACCGTGGTGATGGTGCCCTAGAGCAGCTGGTTCCGCCTGACCTCGGCCTCAAGGAGGGCTTGAAACGAGGTGGCGTTCGCCTAGGCCTCGCGCTGCTGCTTCTCCAGCTCTGAAACATGAGATCAAGTCAGCAAAAACATAGAAGTCCAAAGCCGAGGTTAGAGTTTGGCAAAAGCTTACCCTCAGCATGGGTCTGCCAGCCCACAATCTGATCACGCAGCTCGTCGTGCGCCTTCTCGGCCACCCGAAGAGCCTCGTCCTTGTCATGGACAGTCGCCCTCAATGTCTCGATCTCTCGACCGGTGCCTGAGAGAGCCTCATCCCTCTCTCAGACGGTTCCCTTTAGCATCTCGACCTCCTCGGTCAAGGACCCAACATGAGCGGACACCGGCCCAATCTACACGTTGAGGGCATCACGCTGCCCGCTGACAAGAGCGACGTCCTCCTCGAGCCCCTTCACTCGCACCAATAGCGGCGCAAGGTCCTCACAGGTTTTGGCCACCTCCTCTCGAGCCTTGGCCGTGTCCTCACGGGCCTTGGCTGTAGCATCCCGAGCTTGCATCGCCTCCTCCTTAAGCGCTGCATAGACGACGCAAAGCTTATCCGCCTCGGTGCTCTTCTTGGACAGCCACTTGTTGGCCTTCTCGACTAGAGCCCGTTGACGGGGAAGCGCCGCCCACACACCGCTCTCATGGCAGATGAATAGCGACTTGTGGCGCGACCGCTCCTTGAGCTCCTGGTCACAGTCAAAACCAAAATCAGAACCAAGGTGGGGTCGAGCTAAATAAAACATCGAGATAAATGCAACCTGCCTCGAAGGCCCCTAACATGTACTAGACCAAGGTATCCGTGACCATCCACAGGGACTGCACGGAGTGCTTGCGGAGCCCCTCGGCGTACTCCCAGTACTTCACCTCGTCCTTGTCATCAAGGACGAAGAAGGGCTCAGCGTCGGGATTGGCCGCGTCCCTGAACTTGAGGGACGAGTGACCCCAGCACGGGAGCTCCTCCTCTGCCCGCACGAGCGCCAGCTCCGTGAAGTCAGGCCACCCGGCGGACGCCTCCGCCATGTCACCATCTGGCGCCGCAGAAGTCCTAGGCCGATCCGAGGCGTCGACCATCTTGACGTCTGTCTTCTGCTTCCCCTTATCGGATGGGGGATCATCAGACGTGAGGTCGATCACGGTCGGCGTCAGCCATTGGGGCAAAAGTGGCCCCCCGCCAGCCGGTGCCTCCACCTGAGCATTGGGCAGTGGCATGGCCACCTCCCGCTTCGCCTCGGCCACTGGCCTCTCCGGCTGGCTCAGCTCATGCTGCTCCACCTCCGGCTGCGGCTGCGACGGCCGCTCTTGCTACTGTTGCTACTGCGGCTGCTGTTGCGGCTCCTCTTCCTTCCCCACATCTTGCGGGAACTCCCCCACGTTCCTTGTCTCTTCAACGTCCACCTGCCCTGCATCGCGGGCGGATGTTGCAGCCTTGCCAGCCTCGACGGTCTCCAAGGTCCTCGTGGTTGACCTTGGCTCTTGTCCGTCACCCCCAGACCAGTTGAGCCGGGTAGCGCCTAGGGCTGCCTCGACCTGCTCTGGCTGCTGAGAGGCGTCCCCAACTCCGGCGCCCTCCTGAGCGCTAGTACCGACCTTGACAGTGGCCTCTTTCGCCTTAAGCCGCTCCATCACCGCCTGGTACCTCATGACCCAGGCAACATCATCCGCCGGCGTCCGCATCATCAAAGCGGCACTGGCCTTGAGCACCTTGGCAGGCGTCATGACCGCCGGCTCCGCCTTGCGCTTACGGCTGCACAATGAACGAAAACATGAGGACGAGAAGAGAACTAAACGTATCAGAAATATAAAGCAACGAACTTACCCGGACATGGGGATCAGGGGCTTCGCCCTCGGCTTCCCCGAACCGCTTGAGGGCATTTGCGACGGCCCCTCCGTCGAGCCTCTGGTCGGCCCAGAACTCCTTGGAGCCTGGGCTGACGAGGCCTCTGGGGTCCTCTGTGCCGTCGAGGCCATCTGACCTTGGGTCCTCACACCTGACGACGGCGCCCTGGTCTCAGGCGTCGACGTCCCGGACCTCCCCGCCAATGAGGTCCGAGGCGACCAGGCATGCGGGTGCGGCGCCACCGACGTTGACGGTGGGACGACAGGCTCGGCGGATCCCCTTTCCGAGGGCCCCTCACGGGCCCTCCCTTCTGCTCACTCCTCTGACCCCTCGATGGGCGCCGGTGTAAGGTCCAAATGGCTAGAGGGGGGGTGAATAGCCTATTTAAAAATCTACAAGCTTCACTAAACAAACACGTTAGTACAAAAGATGGCTATGCTAATTCTAGCACTAGCTCAACTACACTATGCAAGCCACCTATACAATTCTAGTGAAGCAAGGCTATGATCTCTAATACACACCAACAAGACTAAGTCACTAAGCTACTTACTCCTATGTGATAAAAGCTACACTAAGCAAACTACACTAGGACTAGTACAAGAAAGTAAAGAGCAAGTGACTTGATTCTTATACCAACGATGTAGAGAAGTAATGCACTCGAAGAATCAATCACAATAATCAACAACAAGAGAAATCATCGGCAAAGAGATGACACAAGAATTTTTATCGAGGTTCACTTGCTTCCCGGCAAGCTACTCCTCGTTGTGGCGATGCACCCACTTGTCGGTTCGCGAGCTAATCGACTATCAAGAGTCGAGCCCTCGGCGGGCGCCGCACAACCGCACACAAGATGGGGATCCTCCAAGCCACGAGCTCCACTAGAGTATCCAATTTGTGAACTCCCGCGGGGAAGGATCAAGAACCCCTTACAACACTTGGTGAGGTCTCCAACAATCTCCAATTGCGAGCTCAATCACCTCCACTGCTCCAAGCCGTCTACCGTGTTGGGAAACACGGAAGAGTAACAAGAAATCCGCAGCAACTCGAAGATCAAGTGCCTCTAGAATGCAACTCTCAAGCAATGCACTTGAATCTCACTCAATCTCACTCAAGATGTGCAACTATGCAAAGAGATGAGTGGAGGGGTTGTTCTCTAGCTCAAAGGATGTCTCTAGGTCTCAAAATGTGCAAGAATTACCCTCAAACCCCGGACACCCTCTATTTATAGCGAAGGGGTACGCAGCTAGCCGTTACCGGACGACACAGTTCAAATCGCGCTTACCGGACGCTCCGGTCAGGGTGACCGGACGCGTCCGGTCACTACAGGACAAGCGAAAACAGTGCGCGTCAGAACTAGCCGTTGCCGTGACCGGACGCGCTCAAACGTTTAACCGGACGCGACAGTGCCAGCGTCCGGTCGCGTTCCAGTAAGCTCCCATCGAGACCGGACGCGTCCGATCACATGTGACCGGACGCGCCAGCCGCGTCCGATCGGAGTCCAGTAACGGTCCACTCATGACCGGACGCGTCCGGTCGAACGTGACCGGACGCGCCACCGCGTCTGGTCACATCTGCCCTCCGTGCTGAACTCCTGGGTGCGTGACCGGACGCTCCGGTTCTGCGAGGGACCGGACGCGCCGGTCCGCGACCCTCTCACGCGCGCGTCTGTCTGTGGTTTGAACTGACCGGACGCGCCAGCCGCGTCCGGTCAATTCGACCACAGCGTCCGGTTACTGTATTTTCAGTGATAAACAATTCAGACTTTCGCCACCTTTTCTCGCCTTCGGCGTAATAGAAAATAGGCATTTCATTTCCTCGAAAACGCCTGAATCCCACGCTCGCAAGCTCGGCGGGAGGGAGAGCGAACCCCAAACCCATCACTACCGCTTAAACACCACCGCCTTCGCAAATGTGCCAACACCTCCAAGTGTAAACCACCATGTGCATGTGTGTTAGCATTTCACAAACATTTTCCAAGGCATTATGTTAGCTCTCAACTAGATCCTAATGCATATGCTCAAGACATTGATCTAGTGGCACTTGATTCCCGAGCTAACCGTGATTGCCCCTCTTGATAGTCGGCTATGTATCCTAAACCCGGTCAATCACTTCTCCACTCAACTTAGACCGGCAAAAGGAAAACCCTATGGTTATACCTTTGCCTTGCGCTCTTAGATCCTTCTCTTCCACTTGATCATCATATCCTTCATTTTATATGCATCTCCACCATGATCGACATTTCATGTCCATGCACCATTTCTTTGTGATCTTGTGGCCACCACTCCTTGCCACGTACACTTTCATCACATGTGTTGCTTATGCCTAACTCAAAACACTTAACACATGACATTAGCAACTTGGTGTCATTAATTACCAAAACCAAACTTGGGCTTTCAGCCGGGGTTGCCCTCGACACCTGGGAGGTCGACCCCCCGCTGACGGGCTCCTGCAGGGACCGCACGTCCGGAAGGTGTGCGAGTGTAGTCGCGGTGTCGTACCATGACCCGGCATCATCATCATCACTATCGTTGTCATCCTCCACCTCTGAGGCCATCTTAGAGGGGGACTCCTCCATGGGGAGACCCTCGAGCCTTTGCTGGTGATGATGCTTATTCAATGCCTCACGCTTGAGGAACTTCCTTTTGCTCTGCTTCTTCGCGGCATCTTTCTCTTCTTTCTTTTGAGCCGCACAAAGGCGTCTCACCTGTCGAGCCGCGCAATCCTTTGGGACCAGTGGCGGTGAGTCCTTGACCGCTGAGAGATCCTGCACGAAAGCCTCGATGGGCTAAATCAAGAAAACTAGGAAGGAAAAGGACACGAGGCCAGTGAGACGATACTTACCAGAGGCTCGAATCCCTGGCTAGGTCGCATTAGGACCTTGTCTATGTCCTCCTGCTTGAAGCCGCCCACCACCCACCGAGCGCGCCGGATGACCTGGTCAAGGGGAAGGGTCTCGTGCGACATCCGGCTCCCCTCCAGCGGGACACCCAGCTCCATCTGGTCCAGCCAAAGTCGATGTTGCATCAGTAGGAGGACCCTCCGACGGTGGAACGCAGCGACCACCATGCTCGCGGTCAGCCCGCACAGACAGAGCTTCCTTAGCGCGTCAAGGAGCGGCTGCAGCTTCGGCTTGTCTTCCTCGACGACGTCGTACCCCCAGTTCTCCTTTCGGGACATCAAGACCTGGCCGAAGAAGCTCGGCAGGTAGTCACCGTCGTTGCACAGATAGAACCAGCCATCGTGCCACCCGCTGTTCGACGAGATGAGCTAGGCCGGGATGTATAGATCACCTCGACCCGTCTGCACCTGGATCGTGCTGCTCCCAGCGTGCACTGCCCGCCGCACTCCTTTCTCGCCCGCCTTCTTGGCAAAATGCTCCGCCTTGAAGAGGTAGAGCCACAGCTTCCAGTGGGGCTCGACCCCCAAGTACCCCTCACAAATAGCCACAAAAATGGCAGCCTGCGAGATGGAGTTGGGGGCGAGATGATGGAGTTTCACCCCGTAATAATGCAGGATGGCCCACATAAATTAGCTTGGCGGAACCCCGAGCCCCATCTCGTGGAAAGCGACGAAGCTGACCACGTACCCCTCCGGTGGCACCGACTCCCAGTGGCTGGTCGGCAGCACCCTCCACTTCGACAGGTCCCGGCTTGTCCTCGGACATAGGAGACCATCGTGCACGAGCTCCTGCAGCTTCTTCTCCATCACCGAGGAGCGAATCCACGGATCCACGGGGAGGATCGGGCTCTTTCCCACCAAGGGTGCAAGGATTGGATGACGGCGGCGGAAGGGAATGGCTGATGGAGGCAAGGATAGGAGAGGGCAGTTGCAAAAGGCTAGGAAGGAACAAATGAAACCCTGGGCTCTGTATTTATACCCCAGCGGAAGGCCAACGGATGGATCCGACGAAGAGGCAAGTACAGTTTCCGCATTTAATGTCCTTACCTAACCGCTCCCTCAAAACCTGCACACACAGGCACGTGTCAGCCGTTCGCTCGCTAACCACCTGCCACATCGCCCACTACCATGCCATCTCCGCTTCCTCCCTAAAAAGATGCACCCCAACGGGCAGGAAAGAAGGCTCTCGGACGGACAGTTCTAAGCGAAGGAACCACGGGCTCCGAGCCCACTTCAAACCTCGAGGGTTCGAAAGCTGGCCCTCGATCAGGATTCGACAGCTGCCCTTGAGTAACCAGAGTAAGGGATGACTGAGGGCGGGTGAAAGTCCCTAGTTTGGTTTTGGGTAATTGATGAAACCTAGGACTAACCTTTGTATCTAAGTGGATGATTTAGATAAAGGTGGTCATTGAATATGAGACATGACATTGACTCATGTGACCAAGATGGTGAAGACCAAGATGAGGCTTGGCTCGATGGACCGGTTGTGAAGGTGAAGGGCAAGTCGAGGCTTCGAAGCGAAGGACCATGCGATGGTAAAGCTTGAGCAAGACTTGGCGCCGATGGACCAATGCAACGGTGAAGAGCAAGTGAAGTCAAGGTCGATGGATTGAGACGGTCATGTGATGATATGAAGTGGATCATATCATTTGGAGAAACAAAATGGGCTCAAGGCAAAGGTATAACCATAGGGCCATTTTGTTTTACACTCAAGACACCATAGAGGGTGTGAGTGGTTTAGGGTCGATAGCCGAACTATTAAGAGGGGAAGTCTTATCGGTTATTCGACGCACGGGTGCCACTAGGTGAATTCATGAAGTGCATTGCATGTAGGGCCTAGTGAGCTAACTGGAAAACCTTTGAAAATGATTGAGAAAAAGCTAACACACAAGCACATGGAGATGTACACTTGATGGTGTTGGCACATTTGCAAAGGTGGCGTTGGTCGCGCTGTGGTTTGCGGGTAGAGAGGGGTTTGGTTCCTTTCTCTCTCCCGCCGAGCGTGCGAGCGCGGGATTCAGGCGATTTCGGGGAAATGAAATGCCTATTTTCCATTGCGCCGGAAGTCGGAAAAGAAACGGAGGCGAACGCGGTCACGGAAGTGACTGGACAGGGCACCGGACGCCGCACCGGACGCTGCACCGTACGCGGTCACTGTGGACCGGCGCGTCCGGTCTGTGCAGCGCGGGCGTCAGGCGCGCGAGCCAGGGTCTGACACCGGCGCGTCCGGTGACCCACGGGACCGGCGCGTCCGGTCTGGCGAACAGCGATTCACGAAGTCATCGGACGCGGTGCGCGTCCGGTGTCACACCATCGGACGCGTCCGGTGGTCTCGGGAGCTTACTGGACTCGCACCGGACGCGGGTACTGTGGCGTCCGGTGGTTGCGAGGAGCGCGTCCGGTGATGTCTCCGCGCGCGCGGTGACTGTGCGCACCGGCGCGTCCGGTGGTTTGCAGCAGCGCGTCCGGTGGGTCGTTTGACCGTTGGCGAGCAGTGACCGTTGGAGGATCTAACGGACGAATTTGAATTCGGAGAACACGTGGACGTCGGAGGGGCACCGGACGCGGTTGAGCGCGTCCGGTGAGTTACCACCGGCGCGTCCGGTGCTCCCGCGAAAAACGGACAAGTGGAGTTGTAACGGCTCTATTTGGATGGGGTGCTTATAAATACTTGTTGGCCGGCCCTTGGGGAGGTCTCTTGGCATTTCTAACACTCTTGTGCATCCTTTGAGCTAGAACAACTCCTCCCACTCATCTCCCTTGCTTGATTGCAAATCAAAAGTGAGATTGAGTGATCCCAAAGTGCATTGCATAGCTTGAGGGCATCTAGTGGCACTTGTGGGTGGTTTAGCCGGTGGATTTCTTGTTACTCTTGGAGAGTACCGCTCCTAGCCGGCTTGGAGATTGTTGGAGGCGTTGACAAGAGAAGGTGATTGTTCTTGGCCACCTCCGGTTGATTGTAAGAGGTTCTTGTGCTTTCCTCGGCGGGACGCCAAAAGCAACTCTATTGGATTGCGCGTGTCTTTGAGTTACCTCACTTGAGAGTGGTGTCTTGCGGTGCCTTGCGGGGCGTGCCTTGAGGGGCAAGTGACTTGAGGGTCACACCGGGGAACCATCTAGGTGTTGGTCGACACAACCGGTGACGTAGCTTGTCGGTGCACAAGTGAACACCGGGTGAACAAATATTGTGTCTCTTGTCTCCCGGTGATTGGTCTTCATATTGTGTTGTTGTCAATATTGATTGATTGTATATCATCTTGGTGATTGGCAACATCTTCACTCCACCGTCGGTATAAGACTCACAATCTTCTCTCTTGCATTTACTTTCACTAGTTTATCTTGTGTAGCTCTAGTAGTAGCTTTGCTAGTTGTGTTAGCTTGCTCTCTTGTGTAACCTTAGTGACATAGCTCTTGTGTGAACTAGAGATCTTAATCTACTAGACTTGTGGATAGGAGGCTTGCATCACAACCTTTGGCTAAGCAAAACTCGCTTTACGCCGTTTGTTATTCTAACAAGTTTGCTTAGTGGTATTTGTAGAATTTTTAATAGGCTATTCACCCCCCCTCTAGCCATCTAGGACCTTACAAGTGGTATCGGAGCCGTGGTCACCGTTTTAATCAAGGCTTAACATCCTTCGGTGTGAAAAATGGCTCAAATTGTGTTCAATCATGTTGGGGGAAAGCCACCGTTCTTTGATGGTGTTAGTTCTTTTGCTCATTGGAAGAGAAAGATGACAATGTACCTTGGTTCCATTCATGAGAGAGTATTGGAAGTCACCGAGAATGATTTTGCTATCATTGATCCCGATCATCTCACCGATGAAGATAGAGCAAATAGAACATGCAATAGAATGGCTCTCAATACACTTTACAATAATATTGACACAAAAGTATTTGAGGGCATCAAGGATTTGGAATTGGCAAATGAAGTGTGGACAAGGTTAAGTGAAACATATGAGGGCACTAAGGTTGTGAAGAGTGCCAAGCTATATGGGCTCAAGAGTGAGTTTGAGAACTTCAAGATGAAAGAAGAAGAAACAATCTTAGAGATGTTTCATAGATTGCAAGTCATTGTCAATGATCTCAAGAGCTTAGGGCATAAGACACAAGACCAAGATTTTTGCCACAAGTTCTTGTTGAGCCTACCTAAAAGATTCAAGATGTTGATCATGATGCTACAAAGAGATGGGCTTGAAACAATAAAGCCCAATGATTTGCTTGGAGAGGTATTGACCTTTGACAAGTATGATCAAGATGTTGATGAGAAGGAGGAAGAAAAGAAGAAGACTGTGGCATTCAAGGCCACCTCCTCAAAGGGCAAAGCTTCAATTCAAGAAGAAGATGACGATGAAGAAGATGAAGAATTTGAAATTGATGATGAGGCACTTGCTCTTGTAGTCAAGAAAATGGGTCACATGTTCATCAAGAGAAGAGGCTTTAAGAAGAGAAATGACAACTTCAAAAGAAATGAGCAACAAAGAAAGTGCTTCAATTGTGATAGCACCGAACATCTTCAAGCCGAATGTCCCTATGACAAAAAGAAGAACAACAAGAGGGGCAAGTTTGAGAAGAAGAAGAAAGAGGCCAAGATGACATTCAAGAAAGGCAAGAATGGTGCCTATGTGATGACTTGGGAAAGTGATGATGAAGAAGAAGAAGAAGAATCATCCAACAAGGCTTTTGCTTCCATTGCTATCAACAAGAAGCCATCACTATTTGATTCATCCTCTTCATGCTTCATGGCTAAAGAAGCTAAGGTATTATATGATGAGAGTGATGATGAAAGTGAAATGGAATATGCTCATGATAGTGATAATGATAATGAAAGTGATGATGATGAACCAACTAAAGAACAACTATATGATTTGATGCAACAAACTAAAGACATAGCTATTGCCAAGAACAAGGAGTGTAAGAAGCTTTCAATGAAAGTAGCAATACTTGAGAAAGCTCTTTGTGAGCTTAAGACCACTTATGAGAGTCTAGTGGAAGACCATGAGGATCTTGATAAGGCTCATACCAAGCTTGAAAAAGCTCACTCTTTGCTACTTGAGCAACAAGCAAAGAAGGAGGTTGTTGTATCATGTGATATAGGTGTTACATGTGATATAATTGATGAATCCTTTAATAAACCTATCATCATGTCAAATGCTAACCCTTCTTGTAGCTCTTCATCCACCACCATCAACTCTACCTCCACTACTAGTGATGGTTTCACTTGTGATGCCTCACTAATGGTTGAGAATGAGACTCTCAAGAGAGAGGTGGATGAGCTCACTCACGCCTTAGGCAAGGCCTATAGTGGTGAGGCCCGCTTGCTTAAGTGCTTGGGTAGCCAAAGGTTCTCTCTTAACAAAGAGGGATTGGGCTACACCCCCAAGAAAGGCAAGTCGGCCTTTGCAACTCCAAAGCCTCGCTTTGTGAAGGGCAATGGTCGGTTTTGCAATAGATGCAAGCAAGTTGGGCACCTAGAGCATAATTGCAATAAAAGGAACCAAAGCAAGAACCTTGTTAATGCTATACCTTTTGATTCTTGCTATGTGCTTACCAAGGGTGTGAAGGGTGTACAAGCTAAGTTTATTGGTACACCAATTGTGGGCCCAAAGAAGAAGGCTATTTGGGTACCAAAGAGCTTAGTTACTAACCTACAAGGACCCAAGCAAAAATGGGTACCTAAGCTTCATTGATTTGCTCGTAGGTCAATTACAAAGCCGGAGGAAGGCATTGGATTATTGATAGTGGGTGCACTCAACACATAACCGGTACATCAAGAATGTTTGATTCAATCAATGACAATGATAGTGGTGTTGATTCTATCACATTTGGCAATAACAAGAAAGGCAAGGTTATTGGCTTGGGCAAGATTGCAATATCAAATGACATGAGTATCTCCAATGTGTTGCTAGTTGAAAGCTTGGATTTCAATCTTCTATCCGTGGCACAAATATGTGATCTAGGCTACAAATGCATCTTTGGGGTTGATGATGTGGAAGTTATTAGTGTGAATGGTTCAAATGTGGCATTCAAGGGGTTTAGATATGAGAATCTCTACCTAGTTGACTTCAATGCTAGAGAAACTTCTTTGACAACTTGCTTAGTCTCCAAATCAAGCATGGGTTGGCTTTGGCATAGAAGGCTTGGTCATGTTGGCATGAAACAATTAAAGAAGCTTACAACTCACAATCTTGTCAATGGTTTGAAAGATGTTGAATTTGAGAAGAATAAGCTTTGTAGTGCATGTCAAGCCGGGAAGCAAGTTGGAAGCTCACATCCAAAGAAGAGTACAATGAGCACATGCAAAGCATTTGAGTTGATGCACATGGATCTATTTGGACCAACAACATATACAAGCATAGGCGGTAACAAGTATGGCTTTGTCATAGTGGATGACTTCACAAGATTCACATGGGTATTCTTTCTTAGTGACAAAAGTGAAGTGTTTGACACCTTCAAGACATTTCTCACTAGAGTTCACAATGAGTTTGAGATTAGAATCAAGAAAGTGAGAAGTGATAATGGAAGTGAGTTCAAGAATACAAGAATTGAAGAACTTTGTGATCATTATGGTATTGGACATCAATTTTCGGCCAAGTATACTCCACAATCAAATGGCCTAGTTGAAAGGAAGAATAGAACATTGCTTGATATGGCTAGATCAATGCTTCATGAGTACAATGTGAGTCAATCATTTTGGGATGAAGCAATCAATACCGCTTGCTACTACATCAATAGACTATATTGTCATCCATTGCTAGAGAAGACCCCTTATGAGCTACTTCATGGAAGAAAGCCCAATATCTCTTATTTTAGGGTGTTTGGTTGCAAATGCTATATCTTGAAGAAAAGCACTAGATTGGGAAAGTTTGACAAGAGATGTGATGAGGGGTTCCTACTTGGTTATTCAAGTACAAGCAAAGCTTATAGAGTTTGGAACAACTCAAGTGGCATTCTAGAAGAAGTCCATGATGTGCAATTTGATGAAACCAATGGGTCACAAGATGAAGAAGAAAATCTAGATGATATTGGTGGAACTCTATTAGTGGAAGCAATGAAGAACATGGACATTGGAGACATTAGAGCAAAGCAAGTAATTGATATTCAAAATGATGATAAAGATCAAGTGCTCAATTCACCATTCAAGCTAGTTAGTGACTCTCAAGTGCAAGATTATGGTGCTAGTTCATCTCATCGAGATACATCAAGTGATCAACCAAGCTCAAGCAATCAAGTGCAAGTACTCCAACCACAACATATTGCAAGAGATCACCCCATTGATAGTGTTATTGGTGATATTAGAAGTGGTGTGCAAACAAGATCAAGATTGGCTATGTTTTGTGAGCATGCATCATTTGTGTCAACCATAGAACCAAAGAAGATAGAAGAAGCTTTGAGGGATGCCGATTGGATCATGGCTATGCAAGAAGAGCTTAATAACTTCACAAGAAATGATGTTTGGGAGTTGGTAGAAAGGCCAAAAGACTACAATGTGATTGGAACCAAGTGGGTGTTCAAAAACAAGCAAGATCAAGATGGCATTGTAGTGAGAAACAAAGCAAGACTAGTTGCTCAAGGTTACACTCAAGTAGAAGGTCTTGACTATGATGAGACATATGCTCCTGTGGCAAGATTGGAGGCAATAAGGATTCTATTGGCTTATGCTTGTGCACACAACATCAAACTATATCAAATGGATGTCAAAAGTGCATTTCTCAATGGGATCATCAATGAGTTAGTCTTTGTTGAGCAACCTCCCGGATTTGAAGATGACAAGAAACCCAACCATGTGTACAAGTTGAAGAAGGCTTTATATGGCTTAAAGCAAGCACCTAGAGCATGGTATGAGAGGCTAAGGGATTTCCTTCTCTCTAAGGGATTCAAGATGGGCAAGGTTGATACAACTCTATTCACCAAGAAGATTGGAAATGATCTATTCATAGTGCAAATATATGTTGATGACATCATCTTTGGATCAACCGATCAAGCTTATTGTGAAGAATTTGGTGCTATGATGGCCAAAGAGTTTGAAATGTCTATGATTGGTGAACTTAGCTACTTCCTTGGTCTCCAAGTCAAGCAATTGAAGAATGGGACATTTGTGAGTCAAGGGAAATACATAAGGGACATGTTGAAGAAGTTTGGAATGCAAGATGCAAAGCCAATCTCAACTCCAATGGGTACAAATGGAAATTTGGATAGTGATCTTGATGGTAATATGGTGAATCAAAAGGAATATCGGTCTTTGATTGGAAGCCTACTTTATGTCACCGCATCAAGGCCGGATGTCATGTTTAGTGTTTGCATGTGTGCAAGATATCAAGCCTCACCTAGAGAGAGTCATCTCACGGCCGCAAAGAGAATATTGAGGTACTTGAAACAAACAAGAGATGTTGGACTATGGTATCCCAAGGGGTCAAAGTTTGAATTGATTGGATATTCGGACTCCGACTATGGGGGTTGCAAGATCAATAGAAAGAGCACAAGTGGCACATGTCAATTACTTGGAAGATCACTTGTGTCATGGTCCTCAAAGAAACAAAATAGTGTGGCAATCTCTACCGCCGAAGCCGAATATGTGAGTGCGGGGAGTTGTTGTGCACAATTGCTATGGATGAAATCAACTTTGAAGGATTATGGCCTCAACTTCAAGAATGTGCCATTGCTATGTGATAATGAGAGTGCAATCAAGATGATACAAAACCCGGTTCAACATGGAAGAACAAAGCATATTGACATAAGGCATCATTTCATTAGAGATCATCAACAAAAGGGAGATATTGCCATTGAAAGTGTTGGCACCGATGATCAACTTGCCGATATTCTCACTAAGCCACTTGATGAAAAGAGGTTTTGCAAGCTAAGGAATGAGTTGAATATTCTTGATTTCTCAAACATGAGTTGAATGCACCCCACCCACTTATTAACATGCCTCTCCTTCGACATTGCAAGGTAAAGTTGATTGACATATCATTCATCCTATGCTAAGGACTTGCTAGAGCATGTTGACATAATAAGTGGTATGCATGAGCATTCATGATAAATCAAATGAATTTGATGAATATATGTTACCACTATTGCCTCTTTGATTGTTTTGATCTAGTGGTGGCATATGACATGTTTGTGAGCTTGCAAGCCTAGTGTTGAATCTAGAAGATTTGCTATAAATATTTAATTCAACATAGGCAAGATAACCCTTATTATGAGGTGTGAAGAAGCTTGTCTTTGGTTCAAATCGAATTAAATATCTTTGGCAAGTGTTCTAGGTTGAACCAAATTTGATAAACTTTAACTTACTCCATCAAACATTTTTTCTTCTCTCCACAATTTGATCCCATTTTTGGGTAAGTTGTTGACAAAGGGGGAGAAGTAGAAAAAGATGAATCAACATGATAAAGGGGTAAATAAAATTTTTGATGCACACAAGTAGGGGGAGCAAGCTCATAAACAAAGTTGTTGCATTTGTTTGTGCATTTTCATATGACTTGCTCTTTGCACATGTTTTTAGATTCAATATACATGCTTGTGTGGTGCAATGCTAGTATAAAACTTGGATGATGAAATGATCTACTAGCATGCATAGGAATAGTTTTACATGTGGTATCTAGACTTACCTAAAGCTTTACAAGTGGTCCAAGAACCTTTACATATAATGTTGATCTCACGGGGTTCTTGAGTTTTGATGGTTGTCTAGTTACTACATGATGCTAAGGATGGTGTAAAAGGCAACTCCGATTGGTATCACGCTTCAAAGGTCCATTTCTTACACCTTAGCATCATTTTGGTAGAATTACTCTCCCAACACTTCTATCCATGCATATGTGCAAAGCTTTCAATCCAAACTCTATGCACATATGTAGGGGGAGCTAATGCTACCAAAACCGAGCTTGTGATAATTGTCCAAACTTTACTTATGAGCAAAATGATTGGACAAGTATGACAAGTTCAAAACTTTTATTATCAAAATCATCTTTGTGAGGGTTGTCATCAATTACCAAAAAGGGGGAGATTGAAAGTCCCTAGTTTGGTTTTGGGTAATTGATGAAACCTAGGACTAACCTTTGTATCTAAGTGGATGATTTAGATAAAGGTGGTCATTGAATATGAGACATGACATTGACTCATGTGACCAAGATGGTGAAGACCAAGATGAGGCTTGGCTCGATGGACCGGTTGTGAAGGTGAAGGGCAAGTCGAGGCTTCGAAGCGAAGGACCATGCGATGGTAAAGCTTGAGCAAGACTTGGCGCCGACGGACCAATGCAACGGTGAAGAGCAAGTGAAGTCAAGGTCGATGGATTGAGACGGTCATGTGATGATATGAAGTGGATCATATCATTTGGAGAAACAAAATGGGCTCAAGGCAAAGGTATAACCATAGGGCCATTTTGTTTTACACTCAAGACACCATAGAGGGTGTGAGTGGTTTAGGGTCGATAGCCGAACTATTAAGAGGGGAAGTCTTATCGGTTATTCGACGCACGGGTGCCACTAGGTGAATTCATGAAGTGCATTGCATGTAGGGCCTAGTGAGCTAACTGGAAAACCTTTGAAAATGATTGAGAAAAAGCTAACACACAAGCACATGGAGATGTACACTTGATGGTGTTGGCACATTTGCAAAGGTGGCGTTGGTCGCGCTGTGGTTTGCGGGTAGAGAGGGGTTTGGTTCCTTTCTCTCTCCCGCCGAGCGTGCGAGCGCGGGATTCAGGCGATTTCGGGGAAATGAAATGCCTATTTTCCATTGCGCCGGAAGTCGGAAAAGAAACGGAGGCGAACGCGGTCACGGAAGTGACTGGACAGGGCACCGGACGCCGCACCGGACGCTGCACCGGACGCGGTCACTGTGGACCGGCGCGTCCGGTCTGTGCAGCGCGGGCGTCAGGCGCGCGAGCCAGGGTCTGACACCGGCGCGTCCGGTGACCCACGGGACCGGCGCGTCCGGTCTGGCGAACAGCGATTCACGAAGTCATCGGACGCGGTGCGCGTCCGGTGTCACACCATCGGACGCGTCCGGTGGTCTCGGGAGCTTACTGGACTCGCACCGGACGCGGGTACTGTGGCGTCCGGTGGTTGCGAGGAGCGCGTCCGGTGATGTCTCCGCGCGCGCGGTGACTGTGCGCACCGGCGCGTCCGGTGGTTTGCAGCAGCGCGTCCGGTGGGTCGTTTGACCGTTGGCGAGCAGTGACCGTTGGAGGATCTAACGGACGAATTTGAATTCGGAGAACACGTGGACGTCGGAGGGGCACCGGACGCGGTTGAGCGCGTCCGGTGAGTTACCACCGGCGCGTCCGGTGCTCCCGCGAAAAACGGACAAGTGGAGTTGTAACGGCTCTATTTGGATGGGGTGCTTATAAATACTTGTTGGCCGGCCCTTGGGGAGGTCTCTTGGCATTTCTAACACTCTTGTGCATCCTTTGAGCTAGAACAACTCCTCCCACTCATCTCCCTTGCTTGATTGCAAATCAAAAGTGAGATTGAGTGATCCCAAAGTGCATTGCATAGCTTGAGGGCATCTAGTGGCACTTGTGGGTGGTTTAGCCGGTGGATTTCTTGTTACTCTTGGAGAGTACCGCTCCTAGCCGGCTTGGAGATTGTTGGAGGCGTTGACAAGAGAAGGTGATTGTTCTTGGCCACCTCCGGTTGATTGTAAGAGGTTCTTGTGCTTTCCTCGGCGGGACGCCAAAAGCAACTCTATTGGATTGCGCGTGTCTTTGAGTTACCTCACTTGAGAGTGGTGTCTTGCGGTGCCTTGCGGGGCGTGCCTTGAGGGGCAAGTGACTTGAGGGTCACACCGGGGAACCATCTAGGTGTTGGTCGACACAACCGGTGACGTAGCTTGTCGGTGCACAAGTGAACACCGGGTGAACAAATATTGTGTCTCTTGTCTCCCGGTGATTGGTCTTCATATTGTGTTGTTGTCAATATTGATTGATTGTATATCATCTTGGTGATTGGCAACATCTTCACTCCACCGTCGGTATAAGACTCACAATCTTCTCTCTTGCATTTACTTTCACTAGTTTATCTTGTGTAGCTCTAGTAGTAGCTTTGCTAGTTGTGTTAGCTTGCTCTCTTGTGTAACCTTAGTGACATAGCTCTTGTGTGAACTAGAGATCTTAATCTACTAGACTTGTGGATAGGAGGCTTGCATCACAACCTTTGGCTAAGCAAAACTCGCTTTACGCCGTTTGTTATTCTAACAAGTTTGCTTAGTGGTATTTGTAGAATTTTTAATAGGCTATTCACCCCACCTCTAGCCATCTAGGACCTTACAGCGGGCCCATACAAGGCCAGGGCTCGAGCCGCTTTCTCGAGACGCCCTCAGACATATTCGAGGCTAAAGGAGAGGTCAGCGGTGGAATCCCCTCGGAGGGAGGCATCGAGCCCTCAAATCCCATCGAACAGAGCCGAGATCCACACGACAACTCTTTGGCACTTTTGGAGAGCGCCTCCGCGGCCGCCAGCCGACTCCTATCGAACGGGGCACGGGCTCCCACTCAAATTTCCCGCTAGCAGCTCACCAGAGATTGTTGGAACTCACCCATCAGGGGTAGTACGGCGTTCTTGTCCCTCCTCCTTACCTAAAGGATGCGCGAGGGTCGTACGATTAAAGACAGGCAGGACCCTGATCGACCTCACGCACGTGAGGCTCGGGGGCTTGCCCGCAATAAGCTATCCTCGACGAAAGAGGACCAAACGCCCCACAGGGGCTCGAACGCAGGAGCATCCCACAACATAGCGTATCAAAAGCCCTCGAAGGAGTCACCCACTCCTCCGAGGCCTCGGGGGCTACACCCGATGGGTGCGCTCGCACGCATGCACCGGAGAGCGATGACGCTATGACTCCAGTTCATAACTCGTTGAGCCTCTACGAGAGTGTCCACACTCGCACAAAGGCTTGGGGGCTACTGTCAGGTACCTAAATTAGGGGTACCCAAAATCGACAATTAAAAGGAGCAAACCCCTGAGGAATCCGCGCCCTGAAACCCCCTAAAAAATCGAATCAAGGATCCACCTACACAGATATGCCAAGCTCGGTCCGCATCCGCGTGACCACGACGGGCACCCTCGACTGCGTTCCGACTCGCACGAGGCTCGCTCGACGGGAAGCCTCGACCCCAGAAAATCTCTGACTCGCACGACCCAGGGTCGATCAGGTCGACCCCCCTCACCCACCTACTCACTGACAAGGCATTCAATGCAACCACTTCCACCTACATGGCTACAGCCCCACTAGCGTGGGAGCAGTACCCGTGTCTAATCCTCCTTTTTTGCCCATCCCGGGATGGGCGATAAAAAGGCTGCCACTATTCATGCCACGTCGAGCACTGTTCTACCATCGACGCCCCCTCGACTCACAAGACGACAACCACCGCATCCGGGTTTTCTAGGATCCGGCCTTATCCGTTCCTCGTCGACCCCCTTAGCTACGTCCCGACCCGGCCTCGACCACCGCCGTTCAACAAAGGAACGACGCCCGTACGTCGACTACAGGGGATCGCACGTCCGCCACAGCGCCCGGGGCGTTTCACCGTCCCGTCATCAACGTCACCACGGTACCCCGGGAATGGCCGCCCTTACCGAGGCACGTCGCTACAACAACCTTCACCGCGCCCGCCGAACCTTCACCTCTAAGGCACCGCGTTAGGGTTTTAGGGACCCCTTGACCTTCACTTGACTATAAAAGAGAGGGCAGAGGGTTCTCAAGAGGACGAAGACAGACGTTTTTTCCACTCCAGAGATCAACATCTCAAGCAACACTCCATTTTACTTTTTTCTTGGGACTTAGGACCGGCTCCCTCTCTCACAGCTTGTAACCCCTACGCAAGCACTTAGGTGCAAGGAAATACAATACTCTCCCCCCGGTGGACGTAGGGCCTTCTTTGCCCGAACCAGGATAAACCCCCGTGTATTCTCTTTGCATCATCATCCGGATTAGGGAGCACGCAGCACAAATTCACTTGTCGGTCTAGGGCCCTCCCGGGTCCAAACACCGACAGCTATGGTACAGTGTTTTTCTCTCACAACAAATCAGCAAATAGTACTTTTCAGCCTAGCTTTTTGGCAATTTTTTGTCCAACTTTTGGCTGTCAAAACTTTGGCATGGCAAATTTTTTTACTCTAATTTTTTTAAGGTACTCCATATGAATATGTAAATCAGATCACTATATATTATCATGCCAGATCAACAAAATCAGTACATGTTGCGTATTACACTGACGAACTTCCAGAGGGAAATATTGTAATTAGGGATTGTATTGTGCCAACTTATTAATATAGTTGCCCACTTGAAAAAACATGCAAAAAGAGAGTTTTATCATTATGAGTGTTAATTCTGTTGTAGCATGCATAGGTTCAAACACATGTGTCTCTCCAAGGTTATTGTTTTAACAAAATTGATACTGTTCACAAAAGAATGTTTTTCTTACTTTATCTTGTGTGCCAAACTGCCAACTGAACTTGGAGTCCAGTTACGGTTAGATATATGAAAGAAAAGAACAAGAGTACTTTTCCTGGGAAAAATGTATTGTTTCTTTGCAGCCAACTGGGCCGAACCACTGAGCCCACGCCCGGCCTTATACCCTTGTTGGCATGTTGGGCCAAGTGATAGCTTTGTTCCAAATATCTCTCTAGCCTGAATGAGATTATTTGCTCCAGCCTCCTCCAAAAAAACATTATTGCATCTCTGAGAGACTCTCTACATAGCTCTTTATCACAAATTTTAGAAAACAAACCAAAAAATATATATGCTCCAATAGACTCACTAAATCATTCTTCATCTTTTCCACTCTTGAAAACCACACTTCTCACTCTCCATTTTTTTAGAAGCTAAGTGGCTCTCTAAATACAATATATGGTATTTTTCTCATGATTTTTTCACACAAGAAAATTTATGATAAACTATTAAAGTATAGAGAACAAAAATTGGAGAGTTTGTTGGAGACATGAGAAATATACAAATATAATATTTGTTGAATGACTCTCCAAATAGTGATTTTAAGAGTAGAATTTTATAGTCTATTGGAGTTACTCTTAGTAAGCGATGATTATGACAAAGTTATCACCGATATCCTTTCAGAGAATGTTTTTTTACAACTTCTGCATTATATAGGTTTAGACATATGAATCATTTTTTCTGTAGTATATATTTTTATTCAACTTTCCTGTTGTAGCTCCTTTTTATTTTTTTTTAGGTCAACTACGGGGGGATCAAATCGATCCCCACCTGATTTCATTTCCACAGATTCCGGCAAGGCGGTGGGTAGAAGGGTGCAAAGCACCTAATACGGGGAGTCGACCCTTGAAGGTCAAAGAAGTACATGAAGGAGGGAGAGAGAGGGACTACAACAACACTTAACAGAAATAACAACAACAAAATAACAAGGATAATCCTAGACACAAACCGAAAGATGCCAATCGAGCGTCGATTTGCGCCAGCGCCGAACAACATACTCGCCGATTTCGCCGTGGCTATTGTGCCCTGCACCACTCCTTGTAGCTACGCCGCTTCGCTGTCACCCTCCATCTGAGGACCAACTAGTGAAATGGGGACTAAGAGTGGTGATGGACACGCAAGCCCAAGATCACCGGACACGGCGACCTCCCTAGAAACTGATTGTGAGACCTAAAGCACATCTGGGCCCACGTACCACCATTCAACGCTGTCCATGGGGAGGAAACCTTAGAGGGGAATGGCGGCAGCGGTGGAAACACCTCCCGTCATTAGATTTTCTAGCACCATCAAGGAGAGCGCCGACGGAGCAGAGACGCCAGAGGAGGACACTCGTCGAAACATCGGCAATGACCGACAGCCAGGGCCAGTCTCACCCAATAGGGGAGCAAGGAGCATGGAGGCACACACCAAGAAAGGAAAGGGATATGAGGGGAGTGGGCAGGACAGGGAGAGCTCAAAGTGGCGCCGGAGACATAGGTAGCCGCAGGTAACGACACCTTCAATAAGGAAAGTGACATCCATAGACGCCACCGTCGTAGGCCGAAGTAGGGGGCTTTCACCTAGAGACGCAGCTCTATCGAGCAGGCAGTAGTAGGAGAATCTTCAACGACGCCTCCAGGGAGGGGCATGACGCCAGTTGCGCCGTCGTCGCCGGACCGGAGCAAAGCCGGATAAGGCTTTCGCCCAGATTCCATACCAACCCAGCACGCCGGACTTGGTCGGCCACCACCACTGGCTGCAACTGGCCACACGACTTTCAGGCCATGCGCTAACGCATTACAGTTCTAGCTCTGCCATCGGCCAACAACCTAGCGAAGGCACCAAGAAACGTCTACCCTCCCCTAATGCAACAATTCTAGCTCAAACGATTCTCCATCGCTGGCCAGGAGCTCAAACCAGTGATAACCTGGTTTTGACTTCGTTATTCATCCCTCTCTTCTGCATCAATAACAACTGTATTTTTTCCATCTATGATTTTTAAGCAAAAATAAGTTAAAATAAATTACTTTAAGTTGTATAGCAGTTCTCGTTTGAAGCATATTTTCACTTATATACATTTTTATTAAAAAATATATTTTGTAATCAAAATCTAGTGTACCAGAAATGACCTCAGAAAGTAATTCTAATTCATCATAGAAATATATTATGATAGAATTTAGATTTGAAAAGTCTCTACGATGATCTGAATCTGTACTAGACACCCTAAGTTAGTTTGGTTCCACCCACTTCAAGTCATAGATTTGGCCTTTCCCAAAAAAAAGTCATAGATTTGGCATTAATCATCATATTTTCTTGGATTTGTTTTAAAAAGAAACAACATTATTCGTGGAGGGAGACATGCTCATTGATAGCAATGTGGTAAACTCATTAATATCAAGGTCTGCCAACTTAGCATTTCGATTGTGCTTATGGCACTCCCAATACAGAAACCACCATAATTTCTATGGATATTAATTGTACTGCCACATAAGCGTTTTGCTGATGTGGCAAGGTAGTTATTGAAGAGAGAGAGAGCAAAAATCATAGAAACTGGATCTAAGTTAGAAACTATGTCTACACGAGAACTAAGACATGAAGAGATGTGATTGGTAGATAATGGAGAGAGAATGTATGTGATTGGATAAAAAATGTTTTGTAGAAACTATCCATTGGGACCATGATTTCTATATGTAGTGTCTATAAAAATTAATAGATATAGAAACTACATGCATTGGAACTGCCCTTAGGGCAGTCCCAATGGTGCATTGATGATGGTTTCTATCCTCATTAAATGACTTGCCACGTAGGCAAAATGCTGACATGACAACGTAATTAATGAAGAAAGAGAGCAAAAATCATAGAAATGGTTTCTTCATGAAGAAATCAGGTCTACTCTTGACCCAATGCACCAAGAAACCATGAAATCATCATTGGGGAGAAACCACCAGTTTCTAGGAGCTTGTGTCGCATTCCCATTGGAGGAAGAAGATAGAGTTAGGGAGGAGAAAGAGAAAATAATTATTACTCATAGAAACTATGGGTTGGAAAGCAGTACTTTTTTGGTGCGGTATCCTATGTTATAGAAACTACTAATTTCTTTCATTGGGACTGCCCTTATAGCTGTAGAGTATGTGCAATATTTGAGTAGAAAAAGGCAAAACAGACCCTACAACTGATGCATTAAAAAAGCCTATATTACTACTACGCAATAAAAATCAAATCTAACAAAGGCACAAATCCTTGTTGTAACAAAGAAAAGGCTGAGACCAGACTGCATCACTCCATACTGCATTTTGTAGCATTCAAAAAGAATTATCACAAAAGGGAAAAACTTAAATCTCTTCAGGAAGTTTTAGGGGCCTGTTCGCTTGAACTACTTTTCAGCCAACGAACAGTGTTTTTCTCTCACAACAAAGCAGCATAAACATCAGCATAAGCCAAATTTCAGCATAAGCGAACATGGTTATAGCACTCAAATTTTGTCGCCTCGTATTTCAAGATTTTGTCTAGGGATGTTGAGAATATTAGGTAAGAAAAATTCAAGTTCTTTTATAGCCTTATAGCAGAATATTTTTTTTATACCTTTCAAAATTTTATAGACGTGAGTTACAATCATTTTTGTGTAACTTTTAGCAAAGATGCTGCAACAAAAGAGTGTCAGAAACTCCAATAAATTAAAGTGAATATAACTCATGAGCAAAGTAACTATAATATTAATATAAAATAATTGCGACAAAGATATATAAGAAAAGAAATCACGGTTAGATGTTGAATTCGTTGTGTATTCCACTCGCTCTAAGAGCCATATTTGAGTGTTGGCCACCAGTGTTATGTGCAAATGATCCATGAGGCAATTGGATGTCAGGATGGTGTAATTTGTGAATGAAGTGGAGTGTTGTGTTCATTCACTTGTAATTTGTGAATGAAGGGGAGTGTTGTGTTCATTCACAAATCACACCATCCTGACACCATAGTACCATACATGAGGCCGTCACAGTGAATGAAGGCCTGTTTGGATTCATAGAACTAATAACTAGTTGACTAATTTTTAGTCCTTAAACTTTCAAACAGACAGACTAATTGTTAGTCCATTAGTCATGAACTAGTACGTTGACAGTCCATTAGTCCACTTATAAGAGCTAACTGTTAGTCCTAGTCTATCAAATAGCCCGAAAATAATTGGGTGTCTTCATTCACAAATCACGCCATCTCGGGATGTGGTGGCACACCAAATAGACAATTCCCCAGGGCTTATTTGGACACGTTTGGACTTATCTAAGTACCTTGGACTAGGTAAAATGCAATCTGAAAGTCTCCGGACCTATATGAGAACGTTGAACAAGTACAGAAATTGCTGATGGCATTCACATAAAGAAAAGCTATTCCAAAGGGAAAAAAGTTTTGCAGAAAATACAAGTATGGTGCATCAGAACTAGAACTTGTTACAATTACAACATGCTGATTAGAAAGCAAAGAGAACAATTACACAACATAAATGAAAATAAGAAAAGCATCTGAAGCCATTCATGCTTTCTTGTTTCTTGAGACCTGAGCTTCCCAGGACTTACCAACTGCCAATTGCTTCTCATTTGCCCTCTGCAACCATTCGGTCATTGAACTGCGCAGCCTATCATCAGGTACGCGCGCAACCCACAAATTGAGAAAGTTTGCGAGAACATGTGTCCATCTCTCCAGCTTTGGGTCTTGATGATATCGCTGCATTAGTAACCTCTTGCTCTTGTTATCTCCCCTCAAATTCTTGCGTGGCGTCGTCTTCCTCACCTGAAGGTACGCCGCGCCATGCTTGGATTTCCAGAGCATCTGATACGCCATCGCCTCCGTCTTCTGGTAGAGACATTGCAGCGCCTTGGGCAGCATGGTCTCGTCCAGCTGTTGCAGGCTCAGGTTGGTGTGCGTACCACGCTGCTCCTCCCCGTCGATCACTTCCAGCGCCGACGACTCGGCTTTCGGCGTCAAGTCTCCTAAAGAGCCATGGGGTGTGAACAGGAGACCAAGCTTCAGGTATGGCGTGTCTTCCGAAGAAGCCGCTGGACCTTCAACAGCTGCGTTCCTCCGCAGCATGTTGTACTCGGACAGTGGGACCTGGCACTGCCAGTACACCTCGATGACTGATTCCAGAGACACCTGTGAATGCGATGGCCTCACTGTGCCTGCTGCATTGCTCTCACAGAGACGAGGACGACAGGGCTCATGGTGGTTGCAGCAGAGCGGGTCCGGCCGGAACCACTGGCTCATGTCTCGGTGGATGCTGTCCCAGTGCTCTCTGTGAGTAGAACCACCGTAGGGCACCCAGGAGAAGTCCTGCGTCGGAAGGTTAGCGAGCTCCCTGGTCGCGGCTTCAGCCGTGGACCTGAAATGCGGCGTCACCAGCAGCTGCAGGCACTTGATCGTGACCCCGACAATGTCGGTGCTCTCCGAAAGCCGCAGCATGGAGCCGATGCACAGGTTCTTCTCCGGCGCGTCGTCGTCTTCGTAGAAGAAGATGAGCTTCGCCTCCGTACCACGGCCTTCCAGGACGATGGGACGCACGCAGAACAGGTAGTACTGGCTTCCTCGGACGAGCCTGTACCTTGCCTCCTCGCCGGCGAGCAGGCGCGTGATGAGCGGGTCGAAGAACGTGTACCGCGGCCACGGCGTGCCGCCGAGCTCCACGAACCGCAGGAACTCGGTGGCGCCGTCCGCCAACCACTCGAATCTCCGCACGGCGCCGCCGCTCCAGCCGTCGTCGGCGTCGTCGGTCCTGTTGCGGCCGCTGAGGATGGAGGAGACGAATGACTTGGTGGCGCGGGCGAGCCGCGTCGGCAAGGACGACGAGCGCCTCACCGCCACCCGCTGATGCTTCTCTTCGTCGTCGTCCACGGCCACGGCGCGCTGCTTGCACCGGCGCAGCGTGCCGTCGCACTCCTGAGCGGCGCGCTTCAGCTTCTTGCGCCAGCGGAGCAGGGACGCGTCTTTGATCTGCCATTTGTCGGAGGTCTCCAGCGCTGCCTCCAGCTTGATTTGCGCCATCTCCAGCCGCTCCAGGCGCTCCTTCTCCTCATTCGGTTTCCGTCCCTGCTTGTCCAGGATGCCGGAGACGATTTGCGTCGCTATCTCCTCGGCAACTGCAGACCTCACGATCTCCGCCATGAGTTTGGAGCTTGGTGGACTGAACTAGCTAGCTATTGTAAGAATGTATACTAGTAGTAATATATATACGAGAAGTGGCTGATTGCATGGATGATCTGAAGACCGAAGAGTGGAGAATTATTGCTGTATATATGCGGAGATTTCACAGGAAACACCAAGGAAATCAAGTGGGCATAACGTACAGGAAGGGGAAGGAGTATCTATTGACCTACAGTAGTCCAGTGCAAGACTAGGATAGGAATTAGGATTACGAGACAAAGTGGCGGTGGCTAATAACAGTTGGTCTCCACAATTGTGTCAGAGTCAGACAGAATATGTGGACTTTGACGAAGAACAACGAAAGATCTAGGCCATGTTTAGTTTGCAAAATTATTTTGAAAAGGCACTGTAGTACTTTCGTTTGTATTTGATAAACTTTGTCTAATCATGGATTAACTAGGCTCAAAAGATTCGTCTCGACATTTACAGACAAACTGTGCAATTAGTTATTTTTTTACCTATATTTAATGCTCCATACATATGCTGGCATATGCGATGTGACGGGAAATCTTGAAAACTTTTTGCATTTTGAAGGAATCTAAACATGACCCAAGTGAAGACAGGAGACGGAAGTAGCCTACTCTATTTTTTGAGCCTTTTACGTGTATACCATTAAAAAAGTTTGTAATTTCACATAAGCCATTAAAAAAGATGAGCTCTCACGAGTGCCACTGTTCTGAACTTCTTTCCCTCTCACGCCATTCCGTCCACTTCTCCATTTAACGGTGTCAAACATGACCATTTAGCCCTACCATGGGGTCCATTTGTCAGCCACCAAACTTCCTCCTGCCCTTGCCACCGCCATCTGCTGCTGCACTCGTCGCTCAGCAGCTGCTGCACTCGTCTCCCTCCACGCAGGCCGTGCCAACCAGGCCGTGCGCCCGGCCACGGGCCACCTCCTGGGGCCACGCCCGGCGGCCAGACGACGGGGCCGGTGCCCATGGCGCCGCCTGCAGCTCCCGCGAGGAGGGCGCGGAAGCCTCCCGCCGTCACTCCTTCCGAGCCCGCGACACCCATGGATCCATCTTCAGCGCCACGACTGCCGAGGGCTTCGCCGAGAGCCTGCGCATGCAGAGGACTCCGCCGCGTTCCTGGATTTCGTGGTGGCCCGCCGCAAGGAGGCGGACGCGCTGTGGGCCGAGATGCCGGCGGCGCTCAAGCTCTGCATGGATCCGGCCAGAAGACGTTCTGTTCGCTGGAAGTCGCTGGAAGACTCGGCAAGGAAGGATTTCGCCGGCGCTGTTGCGGTTGAAGGGCCTCTGCTTCACTGCAAGACCAGAGAATTTGTGGCTGTGCGGCCTACAAGCCTGAAGAACAATCCGAACGAAGGAAAGATGGACGCTTGCATTATTGGTTGAAGAAAGACGCAAGCAAGAGCATTTGGAGTTCTCGACACACCAAAATTGTAAGCACATATGTGAATTTGTTCAATTTGTTGTGCTTTTACCTTCGTGCTCGCTGATCCGAAGCAGCAAGGCGGAAGCAGCCACGGCCAAGACGAAATCGGCAGCGCATATGGCCGGCGGCCTCCTCGCTGTGGCCCGGTGCGGCCTCCGCTCCAATGCCAGGCGGCCTCCACGCCACAGCTGGCGGCCCCGGAGCGGCCTCGTGCCCGCGTCCGGCGGCCTTGTCCTCAGGGCAGGCAGCCCCGCGCAGCTTGGTGCCCGCGACCGCTGACTGCGGCTGGAGCGAGGGCTTGCCCACGGAGCTCGCCGTGGACGCCGCTGGCAAGGCCGCGCAACTGGCTGCAAGTAGGGCCTGCGCGCCTGACCAGCCATGTCGCAGTGGTTGCCGCCGTTGCCAGACCACCTGAGGAACTCGCAAGAAGCCGGAGCAGCAGCTTGACGGAGAATGGAGCACAAAGGCACGTAAACAGTCGATGCGGGAGCCGCTTCCCGTGGGCGCGGGGCGCGGGGGAGCTCGGTCCTGGCCGGCCGCCGTGGGCGCGGGCGCGAGGGAGCTCCGCGACTTCCTCGTCCTCGCCTTCGTGGGCGCGGGCGCGGGGGAGCTCGGCCCCAGCCGGCCGCCGCGGGTGCGGGCGCGGGGGAGCTCCGCCCCGGCCGCCGCGGGCGCGGCGCGGGCGAGCTTCGCCTGTGCCGCCGCAGGCGCGTGCGGTGAGAAGAGGAAGAGAGTCAGAGAGAGAGGATAGAGATGCGAGGGGTATTTTGGACCTTTTGACTGACCGGACCCACTTGTCAGGACTCCCGAACGGCGAAAATCAAGCGGAATGCGGACGGAATGGCGCAAAAGACAAAGAAGTTCAGAACCATGGCACTCGTGGGAGCTCATCTTTTTTAATGACTTATGTAGAATTACAAACTTTTTTAATGGCACGCACATAAAAGGCTCCTATTTTTTATACCCTTTTTTTTTCTAAAGATGGGTCCTCCTCGGTCACTCTCTTGGATCCATATTTGCACAACCCTCAAGACGTGAGACACCAGTGATGTAGGTTAGGTATACCAAAACATCCTAATTGTTAGTACTCTCTCCGTCCCTATTTATTTATCGTTAGCAGTGTTCGTGCCACAAGTTTGACTTGATTTGTAGAAAATACGTGCAACATTTATATCTTCAAATAAATTTATTAAAAAACTAGATTCAAATATCTTTCCAATGATACTAATTATGTACCATAAATATTAATATATTTTAATATATATTTAATCAAAGTTGTTTCTTAGAAAGCGCAAACGATAGATATTTAGAAACGGAGGGAGTAGAATACAAGCCCTGTCCAGTCCCTGTGAAAGCAATGCAGGCACATGTTACACACCAAAGGAACATTAGCACTAGTGGCTGAGGATAGTGGGCTGGTTGGGCTAAGACCTTCGGTTAAGGTCGTCGTGGGCCGTGTAAGTGGAGTGAGTGATCCGGCGGGTTTATAAGCCGGTTTGTAATGTTGCTAAAACAAAAGGCCGGTTTGTAATTACGAGGATAGTGGCAGAGATATCAATATCTGACAGCATCTTATATTTATCCGTATTCTAATCTCTACTCCTAAAAAGACGATACTGGATCAATATCTGACGCATCTTACTGAATCTCTACTCCTAAAAAGACGATACTGGAATCGTCAACAGATTCCTTCGCCCCGCCCGTAACCAAGGCCTCGTTTAGTTTGCAATTTTTTTTTAACCCGATGAATAGTATTATTTTCGTCTTATTTAATAAATATTGTCCAATCGTAGACCAACTAGGCTCAAAAGATTCATCTTATGATTTCCAACTAAACTGTGTAATTAGTTATTTTTTTACATACATTTAATACTCCATGCAAACGGCTAAAAATTGATGTGACAGAGAGAGTGAAAAAATTCTAACTTTTGGGTGCATCTAAACAAGGCCCGAGCATCACCCTGACTCCTTCGCGCCGACAAGTAGGCCCCTCATGTTGAGACGCGCCCCTCAGACTAACCGCACTCATGTTACTCTATATTCATCCTCTAAAAGGAATATTCCGTCCTAGTCACCATAAAATATACAGTTTCCCCGCACTCATCCATCCTCTATATCTCTACTCTATACCAACTACCATATATTTTATTCAACCATCTCAACTACCATCTCCTCTCTCCTCATTTTTTCTTTTTCTTTCTTTTTTTTTTCTTTCCTTCCCCCTCCTCCGTTTTCTCCGCCCGACGCTCACCCCTCTCTCTCTCACTTTTCTCCCTCGACGAGCGGCGGCGGCGGAGCTCCGCGCGTGCGGAGGTGGCCGCGTCCGCGTCTGGCGGCGCCCTCGCGCGATGGAGGAGGAGCACCCGGTCTCGGCCTCCACGCGCGGGCGGAGCAGAGGCGCGCCGGCGCGGTGGAGCTCGGCGCGGAGCCTGGCCGCGGCGCGCAGGTCGTGGGGGAGGACGAGGCGGAGCGGGAGGTTGCGAGCGAGCACCGGCGACACCGCCTCCGCACCATCGTCGCACCGTCGCGCGCAGGCTCCCCGGCCTCGCGAGCTTCGCCGCCACATACGCAAGCTCCGCCGTCGCGTCGCAAGGTGCTCCCAAGGCCAAGGCCCCCGCGCCGGTGGCCGTGCTACCCCCCGCCGCCTCGCCCCTGGCCACCGTGCCCGCCTCCCCGCCCACCAAGCCCGACGAGGTCCCCACGTCCGCGCCGCCCCCTCCCTCTTCCACCTCCGTCGACGCGCGAAGGCGGGCAGCGGGCGGGCCCCGCGCCACGGAGGCCGATAGCGCTCGCTCGCTATCCCGCTAGGAATAGCGCTCGCGCGAGCGTAGCGAACGGGAGTAGCGTACCCGCTGCGGCGTCTTCGTCCTCTAAATCCCTGAGCTGGCATCTTAGCGTACGCACGTCCCGTACCCGGTGCGGAAGGTCTCACACCCCACGCACACCACCAGGCCTCGCCTCTCCGCTCCGTCCCTCCCGTACTCTCGGGAGCGCCGCCACCGTAGACGCAGCGGCTTGGAGAAGCCATGGCGGCTCACGCAATGGTCCCCTTCTCCTGCTCCTGCAAGGGGCCCACCTGCTCCACTCCGCCGCCGCGCCGCCTTCCCCAGCCACATCTCGCGATGACTTCGCCTCGCCACGCCCTCCTCTGCTCGGCTGCTCCGAGGACCAAGAAGAACTAGCGCCGAGAAGGAGAAGAAGGAGCGCGGCCCAGAAGGAGGACCGACCAAGTTGAAGGAGCTCCGAGAAGCCGAAGAGCACGCCCTCTCCCGGCTGCTATGACCTGCAGCGGTTAGGGTACGAGCCCCTTGCCGGTAAGCTGCGGGAGCTCTGGAGTGTTGGCTAGGGCCCGATGGGAGACAAGACAACGAAATGGGCGACCGGCAACGACCAGGTGGTAGCGCGACGCCGGCACAGGGCGAGCCTGGCCCCTGCGTGGTGCTGCTGCTGTCGTAGATCCGCCCCACCCGGCCCCCACCACCGAACCCGCCTCGCCCCGTGGCAGGAACACGGCACGGCGCCCTCCGGTTGTCCGGCGATCTGATCCAAGTTCTTTTTGGTAAGGAGATTTTACTTCATAAAGAATATTTGACAGCGGAACAAATGCCAGATGTATTTAGGAACTTAGTAGATAGTGTTTGTTCATTGAGTTGAAGTTTTCGCACCTGAGATTGGACTTTGCATATAGGGGGCTGAAGGAATGCAAATCCATTTGTTTACCATGGTATACATTCGTTGCGTATAGGGGCTGAAGGAATGCAAATCCATTTGTTTACCATGGTATACATTGATGCAGTATTGTGGACATCTAAGAGTTGTTACAGCAAATGCCTATGATATCATTTCTCTTAATCTACAGTCAAGTGTCTGGTTTTTAAATTTCTTATGCTGCATTTGCTTGACGTGCCTTTTACAATTCCAGAGGGGGCCTTAGCTGAGGAGCTGGTGTTGTTGTTGACACATCTTTATATCCTACTGATACGATAAAGACCAGGCTTTATGTAAGTTGATTATACATTTCAATGCGGCGCCCTTTTGTTTAGCTTGCCATGCAACCATCATTCTGAAAATAACTCATTCTCGGATGCATGGTATTATATTTAACACTCATTAATTCATGGCCCTGACTGATGCCATTCTCAGTAAATTTCGACCAATGTGTCTCTATAATCTATTTTGCTACCAAGTCTCTGAATGTGCTTGTGGTGCAGATAATAGTCTGATTTGTTTTTGAAGTGGCACAACTTGTATGAGTTTTATTTGCTTACCAGTTGCTGCAGAACCAAATTCTTGAAGTAACACAGAAGTTCATAGATCAATTTTATGAGATTTGTTTTTCTCATTTTTTTATAAGGTGCACAAGGCAGAAGAAAAACTCAATGGAAAGGCCTGTATTGTGGTTTAGCTGGAAATTTTGCCGGTGTTCTTCCATGAGTATTTAGTACTGCAGTGAAGACTGAAGAGGTTTCTTATGCTAGCCTAGAGGATGCTATCGTGCTGTTGGCAATACAAAGGAAGGAATCTGGATGTATCACTTATGTTTAAGTGTATTGGAATATTGCATATTCTTAGCTATTTCTCCCTGATGTTTTACTGTAGTTCATACATATATATTATTGTGGTTTTATCCTTTCCAGACTGTATTGAGGTGTTAGTAGCCTTTCACATTTTTTCTTTTGGATAGTCATAAGTCAGCATACATATTAGGCATTGCCAGTTCTCTGGCCTAACAATATTTTGCTTCCAAGATGTTCCATAAAATGCTTATCGACGAGTTGCCCTAACAATCAGTCAGCATACATATTAGTGATCAGATTTGTCATGGTTACCAACGAGTTGATGACCTGTCTGTTGGCTTCCCATTCCAATCGAATTTGGAGAGCAAGGCGGGGCTGCTGGAGAAGACAAATTTCCACTTCGGGGCAGGTAATGAGAATTGAGTGCAATAATATTTGGAGATAATTATCTCTTTTTGTTGCACATTTGTGAGCTTATATAAGTGCCACACTTAAGGTTTTGATCATATCAAATGCAATGCCAAAATCAATATTGCATTCCCTAACCACTGAAGAGTCTCTACAGAAACATAGTCTAGAGATATATATTTTTTGTTTTATTGTCTGTTCACCATAAGATGAGAAGAGCCATGGCAGCAAGATGTTTCAACTTCATTAGCATTGTTGCCTGCTATAAAAGGTTAGAACGACCTGAAATATGGTGAGCAAATGGGCAGAACACATTGATTTAGTTGAGAATTCTCTACCTGGTGTCTAAAAACTTGATGCAGAGCTTTTCATTATTTAGGTATAATATACATCTCATCATTGTTGTTAGTGTGCATATTGCCATTCATGTATATCTTTCATTGTTGCTTCCAAGCTCATCATAGAGTAACTGATCACGACCATTTTACTATTGGTTGAATTGAATCTGTCTGATTCCATTCTAGGCTGATTCACATAATTCCATTCCATAGGCTCCTTTGCAAGGATAGATGGGATATGTGAAGTTGTGCTCTATATTAGCATGAGAATGCAATATCATATTGCAGTTGTTTTCTATTTGTACTAATCTTCCTAATATAGAGCACAACTTCACATCCCATCTATGCTTGCAAGGGAGGTTGAAGAAGGGTTCAGGAGATGCGGCTCAATGATTAAAAATATTGAGATTAGTTATTTAGTGGAAGCGGAAAGTAATTATATGTGAAGCACACTAGCAATCATACTGAAGCATATAATGCATCATTTAAAAAACATAAGTTTTTTATTTACTGAATGCTTATAAAAAATGACATGTACCAGTAGTAATTAATTATTACTGGATTTGGGCAGCAAACAATGGAAACGGCATGAATGTACCCCTGAGGAAGACTACTCAAGCTACTGATGTCCATATGCAAAGACATCGTTCTCTTTTGGCCCTTCATTTGGTTCCTGATTGGGCAAGGTATGTGAACCAAGAGACAACAGAATCACTACTTTATAGTTAAGCATTCGTTGAAAATGTTGGCTAATACTTAATTTAAGCATTTGGTTTGGTTGAAAAATGAAAATGTTGGCTAATACTCAATTTAAGCATTTGGTTCTTGTTGCAACGCACGGGTATAGACCTATGTAATTTCAATTTATTACATATGTATGCCTTCTGTATAGGGTCAAAGACTACAGAAGAATTTTACGATAAACCTATTAGCGTATAACGGAAGTCATGATTGTTAGAGAGTAGTGTTAGAGAGTAACTCTAGGCATGAGGCATGCTATACTTAGTTTCCTCATGACCTATATGTAAACACTGCTCTCACTGTTCAATACATTGAGAATTCCCCTAATCACTTTCTATCATGGTATCACGAGACGGTAACGATCCTCGTTCCTCTCGCTTCCGCAATTAGCGTCGTGCCGCTGCTCTTCACGAGCGCCGCGCCGCCGCCGCTGCGATCTCGACCGCCGGCCTTACCCCGCAACCGCGCGCCAACGGCGCCTGCGCGACGCGTCACCCCGCCGCCGCAGAGGTCCCTCGCCGGCTACTCCTCTCCGCGACGTCCGCTAAGTCGCCCAACCCTCTCGTCCACATCGCGACGTATCGAGTGGCCCCGACGCCTCGTGCGGCCCCGGCTTCGCGTGATCCACTCCACGCTCCAGGTGCATCTCCAGGTGATCCACTCGGCCAGGTGCACGTACGTCTACATCCTCTACGTCGGGTGCTTCTCCGGGCCAGGTGCACGTCTACGTCGGGTGCTTCTACACTGCATCTACGTCGACCGGCCTCTCGCGCTGCTGCCAGGACAAGACCGCGTGATCCGGATCGGCCACGTCTTCGTCCGCGTGATCCGGTCGGCTCCGTCCCTCGCGAATTGGCCACGTCTCCGTCCGCGTGATCCGGATCGGCTTCGTCCCTCGTCCCCGACATGACCAAGACCGACGCTGAGGCACACGAACGCGCGGCCGAGGCGGCGCGCCAGGCGGAGGCCGATCGGTCTACGGCCCTCGACGCGTACGAGGCCAAGTACGCCGCCGTCCATGCCGCAGCCATCGCCGTCCTCAACATCAAGGTCCTCGTGCCCTTGGTTTTGGATCGCGCCGCCCATAACTACAACCGGTGGCGCGCCATGTTCCTCACCGTTTTGGGCAAGTATGCCCTCACCGACCACGTCCTCTCCGACGTCGTCAACGCCGATCGACCGGCGTGGGTGCAGATGAACTGCACCGTGCTGACCTGGATCTACTGCACGATCCATGCCAACCTCTAGCAATCGACGATGAACCGCAAGCCCAACGCTCGCGGCGCCTGGACCTACCTCGAGAATGAGTTTCTCGGCCAGCGCGAATCGCGCGCCCTGCTACTCCCGGCGGAGTTTCGCACGGCAAAACAGGGCTCGACCTCGATCACCGACTTCTGCCGCCATCTTGAGACGATGGCGGCGACCCTTGCCGACTACGGCGATCCGATTAGGGATCGCACCCTGGTCCTCACCCTCCTCCGCGGCCTCAACGGCAAGTTCCGGCCCATGGTCTCCAACCTCAAGATGCGGCAGCCCTTCCCCACCTTCGAGGAGGCTCGCACGCTTCTTCTGCTCGAGGAGATCGACATCGACGACATCGCCGCTGGCGAGGCTGCCGGGGCCTCCGATCCGCCGGCCTCCTCTATGTCAACCGCCCTCGTCGCCGCTCCACGTCCTCCTGCCGGACGCCCCCACGGCGGACGCGGCCAAGGCCATCAGGCCGGGCACGGCCAGGGCAGACCCGCTAGTTATGGCTAGCCCAGGCAGGGCGGCTACTACGGCCAGGGCGGCACTGCCGGCCACGGCTGGCAGCGGACTGGCCGCCGCCGAGGCGGGCGCGGCCGCAACCCACAGCAGCAGCAGCAACCGGCCGACAACGCCAACGCTGGCCCGCAACACCAGGTGTAGTACTACAATCCGTGGGCGGGCCACGCTCAGTTCTGGCCATGCCCACCGAACGCCCCCGGGACGCAGTTCCGTCCTCCGCCGGCCGCCTTCACCACCCAGCAGCAGTACGTGCAGCAGCCGTACACCCTTGGGCCTCCTCCAGGGTTCGGCTACGGAGGACCGCCGCCACCACAGCAGCTGCAGCAGCAGCCCTGGACGCCCATGTAGGGCATGTCTTGGGATCCGTCCAGCCTCGTCAGCAACTTCAACACCATGACGCTGACACCTCCGTCGGTCGAATGGTATGCTGACTCCGGTGCCGGTGCTCATATGGTCAACAACGCTAGTATACTTTCTAACCTTCATCCTCCATCGTCATCCAGTCCGTCATCTATCATTGTGGGTAATGGAGCTTCGCTTCCCGTTACATCCATTGGGTCACGTTCTTTTCCTACAGAACGACGTCCTCTTGTTCTTTCTAATGTTTTAGTGTCCCCTATCATTATTAAGAATTTAATCTATGTCCATCGTTTTACCACTGATAATAATTGCTCCATTGAATTTGACCCATTTGGCCTTTCTGTGAAGGACCTTCAGACACGGAGCGTGATCGCTAGGTGCAATAGCACGGGTGACCTCTACTCGTTCTTTCCTGCACCATCCAGCACCACCACTACCCTCGCCACCACCGTGTCGTCCTCTTCACTTTGGCATCGTCGCCTCGGTCACCTCGGCCATGCAGCTTTATCCAAACTTATTAGTTCCAATGCCATTTTATGTAATAAGCACATTGATGATCACATTTGTCATGCTTGTCAGCTAGGTCGCCATGTGCGCCTACCTTTTAGTGTTTCCAACTCTCGTGCTGTTAATCCTTTAGACTTAATACATTGTGATCTTTGGACATCTCCAGTTGTTAGTGTATCTGGCTATAAATATTATTTAGTCATTCTCGATGACTGCACTCACTACACCTGGACCTTTCCATTACGTCTTAAGTCTAAAACTTTCAGTGTCATTTCTAACTTTTTCTCGTATGTCCGCACGCAGTTTGACTCCTCTATCAAGGCAGTTCAGTGCGACAACGGCCGCGAGTTCGATCACTCTTCGGCCCGCACGTTCTTCCTCGCTCACGGGTCATTCTCCGGATGTCGTGCCCATACACCTCCTAACAGAACGGATGTGTCGAGCGCATTCTTCGCACAATCAACAACATTGTGCGGTCCCTTCTGTTCCAGGCCAGTCTTCCTCCGGTTTATTGGGCTGACTCTCTCCACACCGCCACCTACCTCCTCAACCGTCATCCCACTAAAACCCTAGACGACCATACTCCCTTTTTCGCTCTCCACGGCACACAACCATCTTACACCCACCTTCGTGTTTTTGGCTGTGCTTGCTATCCCAACCTGTCCTCCACAGCACCACATAAGCTATCACATCGCTCCTCCCTATGTGTTTTCCTCGGGTATTCCTCCAATCATAAGGGATATCGATGTCTCGACCTCCACTCTAACCGGATCATCGTCTCCCTGTTGTGTTCGACGAGACGATGTTTTCGTTCTCTGAGATGTCCACCTCCCTCCAGGATCCTAACACACTAGCGTTTTTGGACGATGCTGATGATTCCTCTTCGCCTATTTGGCCAAGAGCTGTGACTACAGGTACACGACTCCCTGGCGGCATGGATGCCGCACCTAGGACAGCCGGCGTCCCTCCCTCTGCTGCCTCGGCCAGCAGCCACGGCGGCCATCCTGGCCACGGCCTAGGCGACACTGCCGGCCACGACGGGCGCAGCAGCAGCGACTAGGGCGCCTCCACCGACGGCACTGCTGGCCACATCCAGCTCAGCCCGGGCGGCACTGTCGGCCACGACGGGCGCAGCAGCAGCGACTAGGGCGCCTCCACCGACGGCACTGCTGGCCACAGCCAGCTCAGCCCGGGCGGCACTGTCGGCCAGACCGGCCAGGGCGGCTAGGGCAGCCCCTTGACCAGTCCGACTGGTGCCACTGCCCCTGAGGACTCCACGTCCCAGGTTGTTGCCAGTGGCACCAGACGGACTACCGGCTTCACTGTCGCCACGGCTCCAGCGACGATCGTCCCCGTCACCAACGCGCACAGCATGCGCACTTGTGGCAAGGACGGCTTCCTGACGGTCGCGGCCACCTCTCCGCTACCGTCATCCGTCCGCATAGCTCTCTCGGACCCGGCCTGGCGTCAGGCTATGCAGGCCGAGTTCGACGCTCTGCAGGACAACGACACCTGGACCTTGGTGCCTCGCCCTCCCGGTATCAACCTCGTCACCGGCAAGTGGGTTTTTCGTCACAAGTTCAAGTCTGATGGTTCTCTTGACCGCTACAAAGCTCGCTGGGTCCTCCGCGGGTTCACACAGCGGCCGGGCATTGACTACGATGAAACCTTCAGTCCAGTTGTCAAGCCAGCCACCATCAGGGTGGTTCTCACTCTGGCTCTGTCTCGCTCCTGGCCGATTCATCAACTTGATGTGAAGAATGCTTTTCTCCATGGCACCCTGAATGAGACAGTCTACTACGTCCAGCCCACTGGGTTTGTCAACTCTGCCAAGCCCAATCATGTCTGTCGTCTGAACAAGTCACTTTATGGGTTGAAGCAAGCTCCTCGCGCCTGGCACAGCCGCTTCGCCTCTCACATCACCTCTCTTGGGTTTGTTGAGGCCACGTCTGACACGTGGCTGTTCATCTACTGCAAATGTGCTGATATGGCTTTTCTCCTCCTATATGTTGATGACATTGTTCTCACTGCGTCCTCTCCGAGTCTTCTTCACCGGATTATCGCAGCACTCCGCCGGGAATTTTCTATGACAGACATGTGGCCTCTTCATTATTTTCTGGGTGTCAGTGTTCAGCGCCGAGGTGACAGTCTTTTTCTCTCTCAGCGTCAGTACATGCTGGAGATTCTGGAGCGAGCTGGTATGAGTAACTGCAAGGCGAGCAGCACTCCTGTGGATACTCACTCGAAGCTCCCTGCTGATGGTGCCTCAGTCTCTGATCCCAGCCAGTACCACAGTCTTGCTGGGGCTCTTCAGTACCTCACCTTCACCAGGCCAGATATCGCTTATACAGTTCAGCAGGTCTGCTTGTACATGCACGATCCCCGGGAACCTCATCTGAGCGCTTTGAAGCGCATTCTTCGGTATCTTCAGGGTACTTTGGATCTCGGGCTGCACCTTCACCGGACCTCTCCAGCTGATCTCACTGTCTACACCGATGCAGATTGGGCGGGATGTCCTGACACACGCAAATTCACCTCGGGTTATACGGTGTTCCTTGGGGACAATCTCATCTCCTGGTCATCCAAGAGACAGCCGACAGTGTCCCGGTCCAGTGCAGAGGCGGAATATTGAGCAGTTGCGAATGGAGTTGCCGAAGCTAGCTGGCTGTGCCAACTCCTCCTAGAGCTTCGTTGTCCACTCCGTCGTGCTACAGTGATTTATTGTGATAATGTCAGCGCCGTTTATCTCTCCACCAACCCGGTTCAGCATCAGCGAACCAAGCATATTGAAATCGACCTCCACTTCGTCAGAGAGCGAGTCGCCCTTGGTGAAGTCCGCGTCCTGCACGTTCCCACTATGTCCCAGTACGCCGACATCTTCACCAAAGGTTTGCCGACGTCCGTGTTCACGGAGTTTAGGTCCAGTTTCAATGTTCGCGGTGCTCCCAGTTTAGACTGCTGGGGAGTGTTAGAGAGTAACTCTAGGCATGAGGCATGCTATACTTAGTTCCCTCATGACCTATATGTAAACACTGCTCTTACTGTTCAATACATTGAGAATTCCCCTAATCACTTTCTATCAATGATGAAGTAGATTCCTACATCCATGCGAGAATATTTTAGCCGCATCACACGCAAAAAGCTATGAAACATATAGTTGCGGAGAACTTGTCTAGCATGTACTACAGTTACTAAAATTAATTCTTATTTCTTCTAACGTGGCTCAAAACAGTTTGTTGTTAAGCTGAGTTCAAATTTATTTGTCTGATGATTTGTCCCACTATTTTTTTCATGCTCGTTGCGTTGAAAATTGAGGCTCTCAACCCACTATTTTTAAATACGTTTATTGCTTTCAAAGTTTTGAGCCCCCGTAGCAACGCACGGGCATCTACTAGTAAAAAAAATTATAAGTCCGTATTTGACTCCAAATCCCCCCTCCCCAACCCCCCCACACCCCCCAAAAAAAATTTATGACTACTCATATTTAGCATTCGTAATATTCATTCGTATTTGATCCAGTTTCATCCTTTCCCAGGCAGGTCATCCAGGGTTCAATCCAAACATACCCGAGATGATCCACCGCCTACAAATATGCCCCACCGGATCATATGGTGAGTATTAGTTATTTTTTTCTTTTGAGTAGCCGTTGTAGAACATGCCCCATGGCTGAATGTGTCTCTTTTAATCCTTGCTGGACTGTTCGATGTGTTCACTCACACAATGGCTAGTCTACGATGATCCGCTGCAGCTTCCCTTACATGCCGGATCATCTGGTGCATGGCTGAGCATAGTGACCAAGCTACCAGAACCCATCGGATGATCTGCCGGTCTTCTGTTCTTCACATAGGATCATTCGACACATGCTTTGATGGGGAATATCTTCTGTAGGAATTTCTTCGACAGTTCATCTGATGCGTTTATCGATCGTTTGGCGTTCCTATTTCCATCTCGACGGACCGTCCGGTGTGTGTCACTACACAGGTGTCATCTACAATGTCAACGGACGATGCGCCCGATAGTCCAGTGCATTACGCAGCCCACCAGATCGGCTAGCGTGTGCATCTTTTGCACACTTGTCTATTTTTTTGACAGTAGCACACTTGTCTATTTGATATTTCGTCACTGGTATAGGTGCCATTTCTTCTCTTGCATTACTAGGACCTATTAAAACTTCTTTAATAATGCATCCCAACTTAGGGCCTGTTTGATTCGCCCTGTTAAACTTTAACATGTGTTGACCATGAGGTTGATCATAGGGTGTTCGGATACTAATAATGGACTAATTAGGCTTAATATATTCGTCTCGTAAATTAATCTCAACTTGTGCAATTAGTTTCGTAGTTAATCTATGTTTAACACTCTATGCATGTGTCCAAACATTCGATGTAATAGGTGTTGAAAAAAAACAAGAGAAACCAAACACCCCCTTAGCCATTCGAACACCAGACAAAACACTCTCGCCCCCGCGTTGCCCCTTGCGGTGGCATGAAAGGCTCCTAGCGTAGCGAGCAAACCTCTGCTACCCCATTCGACCCTCCCCACCTTGCCGTCACCAGAGCGGACTGCCAGAAATCACGTGTCCGCGAGGACGGCTGTGGCGGGGCCTCTTTCCCTATCTTCCTCTGGCGGACATCTAGTCCGGCGACATCTGCAACGACGATGGGACCAACTAGAAGCTCTGAGGCTGGATCTACAGGCTTCTTGGCCGGATCACAACTCCATGGCTAGATCTGTGTGGAGTGTGTTGTCTCGGTCAGATGCAGCGCGCGAGGACTGGTGGTGGCGCTGTTGTGGGGTGTTGTTGCCGCAGTTGGAGATGGCGGCGCCGGTGGTGGGTTCGATGTGGTTCTAGCGATGCACGCCTGCGCCGGCACATCCTTGGTCGGGGCCGGCACTCCCTATGTTGGATCCGACGTCCTTTCGCCTGGATCCGGTGCCTTTGTTGTGGTCTGGCTCAAATCCACGAAGGAGCGGGGAGCCGGCACGGTAGCTTGGCGCGGGGGTTGCTGGAGGCCATGCGTGACGTGGGTTGATGCTGGGACTGCTCAGCAGGGGTCGGGACGGTGGTGGGCTGGGTGACTAGGGCTTCTTCTGATCCCGACCCTCTTCTCCCCGCCACCTGCCTTCCCCCTTGCTTGGGCTGGTTTCCTCGGGTCAGGCTATCTCTGAGGGTCTCCGGCGGCGAAGGTGTGGATGTTGCATGAGGTCAGGGTGAAAGCTTGGGCAACGACTTATGTGGACGTCGTGCCCTCCTTGGAGGCGCTCTTTTCTACCTCTCCTCCTATCATACTGGATTTTGCAGGTGAAAACCTTCCCTCTATGGCCTAGCTTGTCGACGCTCATGGCATCGTTTTCTTCTTGAAGGCTTTGCTAGGCAATCCAGTTTCCGCTGTGGACCTCTTGTCATCTGTCATGGCACTTCCGAAGGGTGATGGTGCTCAGTTCTCCAAGTTGTCTTTTCTAGTTTAGGTGTCTTAGTTGGGTCATTTCTTTGGTTAAGTTGTTGATAGTTGGGTAGTTGTTGTTAGTTGGGTCGATTCGACCAAGCAGCAAGTGGTCACGTGAGTTGTGACAGTTGTATCAAAGTTATGCAGGATGAGTGGGGCACTCTCCTCAGTTATATGGTTTTTTTAGCCCGGTTTCCAATAAAAAAAACTAGGCTGACGTTTGCATTTTTCTTTCTTCGTCTAATAGAAATCGCGTGAAAGCATTTCCCGTTCTTTCTTAAAAAAAACCTTCTTTAACACACATATTAGTTCTAAACTTGTGTTGTAATCGAATCACCAAAAGTTAAGATATGATCATGTAATGGGCACATAATCCTTACATTCTTTACACAAATTTTGTACCAGAGGGGGTACAATATACATGACGGTGGACATACATACACCTGACGCGGCACAGTACGGGCACATGAACAAACTTACAATTGTAGAACGGTTTTTACAGAAGCAACACTGATTCGTTGGCTTATCTTGCCCTTTTTGACAAATATAACAGCAGGTTTTGTGTGTCTGATTACATTTCATCTGCCTTTTTAATCCATTCCAACACTGGGCCCTGTAGCCTTTCAGGGGCGAGTGCAACCCACGGCTTCAGGAAGTCTGTGAACACCTCTAACCATGCCTCCAGCTTCGGATCTTGGCGGCGCTGGATCATTGCCCCTCTGTCCCTGCTAGGATCGTCTCCAATGTCGTCCCGTGTCATTTTTACCATCCCTGTCTTCTCAAGCCGAAGGTACGCCGTCTCATGCTTAGACTTCCAGGACAGCTGATACAACGATGCTTCGGGCTTCCGGTTAAGGCAATCTATCGCCTTCGGCAGCATGATCTCGTCGAGTTGCTCTAGGCTCATGTCCTTATGCATCACATACTGCTGCTTGCCATCGATGAACTCAATCGTCGAACTCCCAACCGAAGGCGATGACGCCATGTCTTCTGGAACGCCATGAGGCGAGTAGTGGATAGCAAGCTTCAGATGTGGGAACAATTCCTTGGAAGGGCTTCTTGCTTCACCCTGCACAAGTTTTCTCCTTCGAGCGCTCCGCCGTGACGACACTGCAGGGATGATGCGCACGAAATACATTTCGATAACTGGTTCCAGTGACACGTGTGGTAAGGGTAGCTTGGCTGCGTGCATGTTGCTGCTGTTGCTGCTGCAAGGCTTGGGCTCATGGTGGTGATGCTTGCAGCAGTTTGGGTTTGGGCGCGACACCTGGGACAAGATTCCGTGGATGCGGTTCCAGTGCTCTTTGTGACCAGACTCAACGTAAGGCACCCAGGAGAAGTCCTGTGTAGGGAGCTGAGCGATCTCTCGCATGGCGGCCTCGGCTGTGGACTTGAAGTGAGGCGTGACCAGCAGCTGCTGCAGGCACTTGATGGCGATACCGACGACGTCCATGCTCTCGGAGAGGCGGAGCATCAGACCTAGGCAGAAGTTGTTCTCCGGCGCGTCGTCGTCTTCGTAGACGTAGAGGAACTTGGCCTCCAGCCCGCGGCCTTCGAAGCTCACAGGGCGCATGCACAGGACATGGTGCTGGCTTCCCCGGACAAGCATGTACCGGAGCTCCTTGCCGGCGAGGAGGTGCCCGATGAGAGGGTCGAAGAACATGTACCGGCGCGGCGTGCCACCGAGCTCCACGAACCGCAGGAAGTCGCTCGCGCCGTCCGCGAACCACTCGAACCTTCGAGCGTCGTCTCTGGTGGTGCTCGATTCGTCGCGGTGGCCGGCGATGACGGAGGACAGGCACGCCTTGGTGGCGTGAGCCAGCCGCTGCGGGAAGGAGATGCTCCTTGCCGCTCGCTGCTTCTCCTCGTCTTCCACGATCCGCTGCTTGCACCTGTGGAGCGCCTCGTCGCACTCCTGCGCCGCGCGCTTCAGCTTCCTGCGCCAGCGCAGCAGTGACGGATCCTTGATCTGCCACCCCACGGATACCTCGAGCACAGAATCCAGCCTGATTTGTGCCATCTCCAGCCTCTCCACATGTTCCGTTTCAACATCCGATCTCCCTTCATGATCATTGTCAGACAGAGCTGACAAGATCTGCTTCACTGTCTCCTCGACGACAACAGCGAACATCTGCACATGAAAAAGGTGAATATGAAACGTATAGTAGTAGTAACGAAAGTGCTGTGCAAGTCTCAATCCTGGGAATTCCGAAGACCGAACCTTGTGAGTAAAGATGGCGCAGGCAACTTGCGAAATGGAGAATGAAGGGGTAGAAAGATTTATAGCAGCGCAATGAACAGATTTCGTCAAGTCGTGACTTCTGAAGAGAATGAGGTATTTCCCAGTATATATAAAGAAACTATGTTCAATTCTTTCTAGAGAATATTTCAAACCACCTCCTTGCATTGACTCAAATCATAATAGAGTAGTTGCCTGTTAAATATTTAACGGTATGCATAATTTGACCCACGATTAAGATAGCTAAAACACCATTAGACAATGTTCTTATCGATATATTATTCTGAACCCCTTTAGATAACCAAAGTGCCAAAAAATATTTAAAGGAAAATTGTTGAGGGTGGAGAGATATATAAAACAATTTTTATTAGAACAACTCTCTAAACGTAGATTTAGAGAGTGTATGTATTTAAGAAAGACGGTTGGGAATGATATCGTTAAGCATGTGGATCCCACCTACCTCTAAGCTTGTGCACTATCAATAGCAAACAGAAAATGATATCATTATAGACAAAATCACCGATGTGTCCACCTTTAGCTAGTGGATCCAAATAACACCTAGCTAATAGTTAGCCAACTAATAGTTAGCTAACTAATATTGCCGCTAGTAGATCAAAATAAGGCTTCAATATGTTTTCTCTTTCAACAGAGTTGTGTGGTTTATATAGGAGCACACAACCAATTTCTTCCTTTATTTTAAAATGTAAGAGATTTTAGTTTTCTCCTAGGTCAAACTTCCCTAGCTTCGACCAAGTTTATAAAAAAAACATCTATAACAACATTTAGTTTTATTAAATCCTCCATGAAATAGATCTTGATCATGCATTTATTTGGTATTTTAGTTGTTTTAATTTTCTACAAATTGATCAAAACTAGAGCAGTTTGATTTAGGACCACACTAAAACCTCTTATATTTTGGAAGGAATGAAGTGCAAGATAACAAAAATAAACCACTGCATAATTTTGTTTTTTTTACTCCACTTCGAAGAAATTATATTGTACTCTCTCTTCTCCAAATTATAAGTCACTCTGATTTTTTTTGTACATTCCTTTTGCTATGCACCTAGTATAGACTATGTCTAGATATATAATAATAAAAACTACATATCTATGAAAGTCAGAATGACTTATAATTGGAATGGAGACCTAGAACACTTGCTCTTTGGTGGTTGCTACACGAAATTTATTCTGCCTTTATTGTCAGTCAAATTTTAAACAAAGTACTGAATATAACCATTTTACCATCTGTAGTACATTTAGTCCTTTACCTTAGTCATGGGAGTTAGTGGTTTGTTTCTTCTATTATTGTGATATATCTAGTATACTCAACGATGAAAAGTGTTTTACCCAAGATTATAATTTGCAACAATAGATAATATTGCCCACCCCTTTAATCAAAGGTGATGATAACTTCCTTTTCACCTTGTACCCTCCCTCACCCACCCACCCCACCACACCCACTATACCCAAGCCCACCACCACTCCCCACCCTACCTTTTTCTCCCTCCTCCCTCTCTCTTAGGGCACCCACAACAGTGTTGATTAGCTCTCTACAGCACCTCCACGAAGGAGAGAGAAATCAGAAGAGAGATGGAATTGTCGTTACATGTGGCGTCGTGGCGAGAGCTGCTAGTACAAGAGTTCATGTGAGCGGCCCCCATCACATGCCAGTCTCCTTGCTCTCCCATCCCTCTCTCTGGATCCATGCACCAGGCCTCAGAAGTGGTCCCTGCGCAACCACCGTCAATGTGTGTGTGCGCTCTAGAGCTCACGCACCAGCCACCTGTCACATTAGTGGGTGAGCCTGGACCTCGACCGTCGTGGTCCTAGTGGGTGCTCGCGAAGGCGAGCTCGGTCCTTATATTTTTCTATGGCTTGCAAGCTATAGAGTGTTGGAGCCACTGGCGGAGGCAAGGGGGTGAGGGGGGCAGGCACCCCCAACATTTCATGCCCCATTAATACACCCCCTTAATTAGCTACTTAATGCTCTAATTAGCTAAATAATGATGTTATTTGTATTCAAGATTTCTTCTCTAATAGCATCTTATATAATTAAATTTTGGTTTTTTATTATTTTCTCCATCTCTTTTGTTCCTTTTATTTATTATTTTTTCTATCAAACATCTAGTTCGTCTTCATAGTACACTCTCTAATTAGTTTTGTTAAACGTAATTAGTGCTTTCTTATCTGCTCTCCCTCTAAATTGAACTCTAATAGTATTTATATTATTTAGAATTAGTCTTCATATTACCTTTCTTATCTTCTTTATTCATTCTATTACTGTGATTCTTTTTTGTCTAAGAATTAGATTGATCGGATGAATGTTAAAGACCTAGAGCTAATTAATTTTATTCCCTTTTCTACAAAATAGTCAGTGTTCTTTTTTATTTTTTAGATTTCTTTTGCATCATAACACAACCATTTATTTGGTTATTATGTATACTCAGTAGTGGCAAAACCACCGCTTAGCGAACCCCAGGTAGCCGCCCAGGCTCATCAGTGAAGTGAAAGGGATTTGTTATTTATATAAAAGAGAAACACTATAAATTTTAGATAAATATTTTTGCATAATAAGAATTGTTGGTTGTTGGTTTGAACAGCCCCACTACTGTATTCGTGTATTTTAGATTCTGTAAATTTATCACCGTCAGTTGACTTTCAGATAGCAGCCTCACCTCATCCAAACAAACCTATCACCGTCGTCAGTGTTGATTTTCAGAAAAGTCGCTATCATTTCCTCACTAGCTGTACAACACTTATTGTTGGCTCATCTAGTCTCGCATAGCAGCCATAAGACTACCCGCACTGGGTATGCTATCTGCGTACTGGAGGAGCAGGTACAGGATGAGAAAGCTGCACTCGCTAAACGCTACGCTACGTTGTCCGGGAAATTTAGCGCGGTGGACCTGGATAGCGGACGTACGGAGGCCGGAGAGAGAGCGCATGCACGCGCCCGCGCGAGCTCGTCCAGACGCGACGCTGCCAAGAAAAAGTAGAGAGAGAGCACATGCGCGGTGGGCCCCACTTGTTCAACTAACTAAAAAATGTTATAACTCCCAAACCAAAAAATCAAATTAAATTCTGATTGTACCATTAAATTCGTTTCAATAAATACTTCAAAACAAGATGTCACATGAATATATTTAAATAAAGTGACAAGTGGGTCCCACAGTGCATAAAGGATGATATAGAGGATGTATGGATGCGGAAAAACTGTATATTTTATGGTGACTAGGATGAAATATTCCTTTTAGAGGATGAATATAAAGGTCCATAAGTGCGGATAGTCTAATTTGTTAGATAAAGAATCTAGTAATAAACTAGTAGCCAACTCATTCTAATGGCACCCGGAGCAGAGGGCCAGAGGCCATGAACACGCACACTCGCGTCTATTTTCTGCAGACTCAACGTTATTGTAACAGCCAGGGCTGCCACAGGAGAAATGCAACAACAGAAGAAGACGCCGGCTTAGCTAAGAAACATAGAATTGAATTTCATGTATTCGTTCTCTGTATGACATGTGGGCCTGAGGCCATGTTTTGTATCCGGCACATAAGTGCCTAACCTGTTACGGGAAAACTCATTCAGACTATCAGTAATACAAGTTCGCCCAAGACAGAGGGGTTCCTTGTCACTGTTCTTGTGCTTCCCTTGCGGCTCACGTCGACGGCAACCTCGCCGGTGGCCAGGGGTTCAAATTGTGGCGAAAATTTTGAACCAGGCCACAATGAGGTGTGTTCCAAGAAAGCAAAACCAGCTCACAATAATGCTACAGTGGTCAATGATTTGGACAGGGAACTCGGTGATGATGTTTTGAATCAGTTGGCAACTGAGGATGAGTTGCTTGAACAGTTTGGCCAGCTCTCTTTGAATGCTATATCTAGTGCAGACCATAGTAATTGTATCAGGCTCAAAACCAAAGTCAAGGATAAAGTGATGTTGATCTTGGTAGATAGTGGCAGTTCCCACAGTTTTGTCAGCTCCGCATTTGTGCAGTCTGCTGGTCTGCCAACTACAGCTATAGGAGCTAAAAAGATTAAGTTGGCCAATGGAGAGTGGCTGGCTACTGACAAGAAAGTGTTTCAACTGCAATAGTACTGTCAAGGACATACATTATCACCAGATATGTGGGATGCTTGGTTCCCGACCAACGTTCGCCACGCCGTGGTGTGGCGGTGGCGGCTAGAAAGTTCACCACAATCTCGCCATGCTAGACGACGCGAAGCAGCAACAAAACGACACGAGAAAAAGCTATGGCAGCCAAAAGCTTGGACGAGGACCAAACACCCGCCTCGATTGGTGCGGTGGCCACAGCTGTGGCATGGCAGGGTATGGCTCTAAACCAAACAGCCCCATGATTGTGTTGGATATGCATCTATATGATGCCATTCTGGGTTTCGACCGGCTCCAATAGTACAGCCCCATGACCTGTGATTGGGCTAACAAGACCATACAGTTCCAAGTATATGACAGGACAGTTAAACTGCAAGGGTTGCAGCACAAGTCTCTTGAGCTCCAATCTATATCTGCTCCAACTCAGTGAAAGGTAATGATTTGTGGGCCTTTGTGCTCTTGGATTATGTGCCTCCACCACCCATAGTAACTGAAGAACAAATAGCTAGTACACCTCAAGCAGTAACAGACTTGCTCAAGTCCTATCAGGATGTATTCCAGGATCCAAAATAGTTACCACCACAGAGGAGTTATGATCATGCAATTTCCTTGCTGCCTGGGTCAATTTCTATCAATTACAAACCATATCATTATTCTCCACAGCATAAATCTGAGATTGAAAAACAAGTGCAAGAGTTGTTACAAGCTGGTCTGATCACACACAGCCACAGTCCTTTTGCATCACCGGTCCTCCTAGTTAAGAAGAAAGATGGATCTTGGAGGGACTACAGGAAGTTAAATACCATGACTATTAAAAATAGGTTTCCTATGCCTATCATTAAAGAGATATTAGATGAGTTACATGGAGCAAAGTTCTTTACCAAACTTGATATGAGATCAGGCTATCATCAGATTCGAATGCTACCCGAGGATGAGCACAAGACTGCCTTCAAAACATATCAAGGTCACTACCAGTTCAAGGTAATGCCTTTTGGGCTCACCAATGCCCTAGCCACATTCCAGTGTGTGATGAACCAAGTATTACATCCTTTTCTGAGGCAGTTTGTACTAGTTTTTCTAGATGACATCCTCATTTATAGTAAGAGTTTGCAAGATCATGTGGCTCACCTAAAACAAGTTCTGTCAGCTCTAAGAACTCATCAACTCTATTTGAAAGCATCTAAGTGTTCTTTTGCACAAGCTAGTCTAGAATATTTGGGGCATATAATTTCTACTCATGGAGTGGCTACAGACAAGATTCAGGCAATGCTCCATTGGCCAGTACCAACTTCAGTTACTGAGCTCAGGGCTTTTTTGGGGCATACAGGCTACTACAGGAGATTTGTAAAGAATTATGGTGTCATGGCAAAACCTTTAACTCAACTTCTGAGACTTAAACAATTTGCTTGGAGCCCAGCTGCTCAAATAACATTTGATGACATCAAGGTGGCCATGACTAGGACACCTGTACTTGCTTTATCCAATTTCCAACAGTCATTTACTGTGGCGACTGATGCCTGTCAAGATGGAATAGGAGTAGTACTAATGCAGCAAGGGCAGCCAATAGCTTATCTCAGTAAAGCTCTAGGTCAGAAGTACAGGAATCTTTCCATATATGAAAAAGAATTCCTAGCCTTGATCATGGCTGTGGAGAAATGGAGGCATTATTTACAGAGGTAGGAGTTTATAGTTGTCACTAATCATAAGTCACTAGCTTACTTGAATGAACAGAATCTGCATTCAGATATGCAGAGAAAGGCTATGACAAGACTAATGGGGCTGAACTTCAAAATTGTGTATAGACAAGGCAAGCACAATATGGCTGCAGATGTCTTGTCCAGAGTAGCTCACCTTATGGTTATCTAAGTTGTGTCCTTTGTCCAACCTACCTAGATACAGGAGGTCCTGAAGTCTTATGTAACAGACCCCAAAGCACAGATCCTGATAGCTCGGTTGGCTGTAGCCAGCCCAGATTCAGTAGGTTTCTCTTGAATAGGGCTTGATTAAGTACAAAGGAAACATATGGATTGGACAAAACTCAACATTGCAAACAAAATTGATAGCTGCTTTTCATTCCAGCCCTTTGGGAGGTCACTCAGGAGTGGCTGCTACTTATTACAAGATTAAGAAGCATTTTGCATGGAAGGGTCTCAAACAGGATGTGGAGAGCTTCATTAAGCAATGTGAAACATGCCAACATGCTAAACACTCTCTTCAACATCCTATGAGGTTATTGCAGCCACTACCCATACCAGAAGGGGTTTTGAGAGATTTGTCTATGGACTTTATCGAAGGACTTCCAAAATCAGATGGTTACAGTGTCATTTTAGTAGTGGTCGACAGATTGACCAAGTATGCCCATTTTCTACCCCTTAAACATCCCTACACAACAATAACTATAGCACAAGTATTCATGGATAGTGTGATAAAGTTACATGGCCTGCCTAATTCTATTATGACTGATAGAGATACCATCTTCATTAGTCACTTTTGGAAAGAGTTGTTCAAGTTATACAAGGTCAATCTTCATCTCAGTATAGCTTACCATCCCTAAACAAATGGACAAACCGAGAGGGTGAACCAGTGTTTGGAGATGTTCTTGAGATGCTCTGTTCAAGATTCCCCAAAATCATGGAAATCATGGCTATCACTTGCAGAACTCTGGTATAATTCTGCTTACCATGCTGCTTTGGGATGCTCCCCTTTCAAGGCTTTGTATGGTTATGAACCTACTATGGGGGCAGCTCCTACACTAATAGAGAACACATCAACTTCAGTGGCTGAGGTCATTACCAACAGGGAGGCCCACTTACAGTCCATCGAGCATCATTTGGCTCAGGCTCAGAACCGTATGAAGGTGATGGCTGACTAGAAACGCACTGATTTTTAGTTTCAAGTGGGAGATTAGGTACTTCTCAAACTGCAACCTTACACACAGTCCACTGTTGCTAATCGGCCTTATCCCAAGTTGGCCTACAAGTACTTTGGACCCTACAAGGTGCTAGAACGCATCGGGGCAGTAGCATATTGCTTGGAGCTCCCTGACAACGCTATGATCCACCCAGTTTTCCATATATCTCAGCTCAAGCAGTTCACCCCTAATTACACACCAGTCTATGAGCACTTGCCGATGACTACTGACTTGGAAGCAGCAACTGCAGTTCCTTAGACCATCATCGATTGCAGGCTGGTCAAGAAGGGAAACAGGGCTATACCACAGGTGCGCGTAACCTGGACAGGCTTACCAGATACAATGGCTACCTGGGAAGACTACAACATCATCAAGCAACGCTTTCCGAAGGCACTAGCTTGGGGACAAGCTCCTTCGGCGGGGAGAGGTGTAACAGCTAGGGCTACCACGGGAGAAATGCAACAACAGAAGAAGATGCCAGCTTAGCTAAGAAACGTAGAATTGAATTTCATGTATTCATTCTCTGTATGACATGTGGGCCTGAGGCCATGTTATGTATCCGGCACATAAGTGCCTAACCCGTTACGGGAGAACTCATTCAGACTATCAGTAATACAAGTTCGCCCAAGGCAGAGGGGTTCCTCATCGGCGTTCCTCGTCAATGTTCTTGTGCTTCTCTTGCGGCTCACATCGACGGTGACCTCGCCGACGGCCAGGGGTTACAGTTAATGGTTTGATAAGCTTATTCACTCGATCCATATATCCTTTCACAAGTAAAGCAGCTAAGAGATTGAAATAGATCATATAAAGGATTTGTTTAGTTTGAAGAATGAGATGGTCTATCATCTACTTATTACTCACTTTTTTGTTGGATTTGTGGAATGGAATGAGTTGATCCATCATCTCATTTCTCGCAAGCTAATAAGTATATGCACGATGAATGAATTGATTCCACCACATTCATGGAACGAAATTATGATGTACCACCTCATGAAGCATGGGGTGATTCCATAAACCGAACACGCTATTAGCTATTGTTGGACCAACCATATCGAACCTTCAACACAAATGTGAAGCACTAAATCGTCACACTATTCACTTTGGTGCACAGCCGTTTGACTCAACATATACGAAGAATCCTTCACCGCCTTCTTCATCTCCCCACCTAGAGCTAACATATATCCTTTGGATCTAACACATCTCGCTCAGTAGTGAGGCACAACATTGCCTCAAAGAGCGCAACATCCCCTAGATTAATAATCATTCACCTCCTTCTTGGTCTCATCGCCTGAAGCTAACATATCCTTTGGAGAAAACAAGTCTATCAGAGTAGGCACACCATTACTTGGATGGCTAGAGGGGTGAATAGCCAAAATTAAAATTCTACAAGTTCAAAAACACACTAGGAAAAGTGTTAGACCAAAAGAAGACACTAATAATTCTACTCTAGCTAGTGTTTTGCTATCCTAGGGTGAGAACCTGCATAATTCTAGTATCAAAGAAGTACATTAGGCTATGTCACTAGAATTGAAATGCAAGTAATAAAGAGCTAGAAAGTGATACCACACAAGGGACGACACAAAGATATATCTTGTGGTTTGGTGACTTGCCAGTCACCTACGTCCATGTTGAGGTGAGTCATAGGATCACCACTTTCCCTCCAAGATTGCCTCCTCACTTGAGGGCATGGTCTCTAAGCCTGCTCGATCACAAGACACTCTAAACACCCTATATTCAACTAAACTTGATCTTCATGAACTCCAACAGGGATGAGCACAAGAGCCTATCACAAATCACCTCCAGAGCACTTCACAATCTTTAATTGAGTGTTTCAATGGAGTCCCGCTCACCAAGCCGTCAAGATGGCGGCAACCACCAACAAGCAAACCCGAATCTAACATGATCTCTAATTCCACTTAATGCATTATCTCAAAAGCAAATGAGAGTGAAGTGTTGTTTTAAGCTTTAATGTCTGTGGATATCATCTTGGGGGGCCAAGTGTTAGCATGCCTGGCTGACCGCAAGAGTGGAGCTATGATGCTGCACTGTGGAGGGAAGGGGGAGGTGGGGAGCCAAGGAAGAAGCATTATGCAGCTAAGTGAGATTGAGAGTTGGGACTAGGGTATGGAGGTGAGTCTTCAAGGTTAAGGGCGTGCTTGGTTGCTGCCTAAGCAAGCCATGCCGAAGCTTCGCCCACACCAAAAATACGGCGGTGATTTTGGGCGCCTGACTTGCGGCGTATGGTGGAGTAAAAATGAACGGGAAAACAATGGCAGGGATGCGGCACGCCGAAGGTGCGGCTGCGATCCAAACGGACGCCAAATATGTGGCGCAGGCGGTGCAGCGCGGTGCGGCAAAGTTCGGCTGCCATCCAAACGCGCCCTAACATGATGAGATCAGACCAATTTTTTTTGAGTAAAATGGGATCAAACCAACTATGTCATGCTCATGCTAGCATTACGGGCCAAGACCACGGTCCCGGCCATCAGGCCTGCTTGGACCGTGCCCTGTGGCACCCGTTGGTCTTGCCCATTTCGCCGTCCATAATGTTAACAAGTCGTATTGAAACCGACATGAAAGAAATAATTCTTTCAAGGAATATATTTGAGCATTGAAAATACAGGCATGTTATAATTCTCTAAGTTCTTGTTTGGATGCATGTGTGTTCGCTTCAATCCACGTGTGTTGGAGTGGAATAGAATGAAACTTACTTTAATTCCACTCCAATCCGCTTCAATACATGTGGATTAAGACGAATCCATGCACATTAAACAAGGCCTAAATCTGTTTGAACTGCCTGAATGGCTGCACCAAAAGAGCCAGCAGGACTTTGGACTTCCCAACAATCTAGAAATCGTGAAGAAACACGAAACAAGACGATTTTGACCATGGCCCTGTTCACTTCTCATGCAAATCTAAAATATTTCTTCTTCCACTCATCACATCAAATGTTTGGACGCATGCATGAAGTATTAAATATAGGTAAAAAATAACTAATTGCTAAATTTGTCTGGTTTTTGCGAGACGAATCTTTTGAGCCTAGTTACTTCATGGTTGGATAATATTTATCAAATAAAAACGAAAGGTACTGCAGTAACTTTTCGCTCATTTTTCACCGACTAAACACACCCCATATAGAGTCGGTACGGTCTACAAGTTGGGCCCTGAAATTGTCCCCTTCAGCCGTGAGAGTGACCGCGCGCTCTCCGGAGCCCACACGGAACCTCCTGCCAGAGCTGCTGTGACGTGGCCCTGCTGACTTGACTGCAAGTCTGGAACTGGAGCAGATCCCGGTTGCTTCTCCATGTTTCATACCAGCAGCAGTTTCTTCCCGGATGCCCTACGCTTCGGGTAAGCACGGCAGGGCTTGCTGCTGTCCACCCAAAGCTCCGCCGGACTTGCGGGCCCAGCGCCCAAGAAGCGGTGCTGCTGAGGCAGCCTCTCGTAGCTTGCGTGTTCACCGCTGAGCCTCCCAACGACGGGGCCGAAGCCGAACAGGCCGCCGCCGTACAACCTCCGCGGCGCGCTGCCCAACTCCACGCACCTGAGGAACTCGGCGGCGCCGCTGGCCAGCCTCTCGAACCTCTGGACGGCGGCGCAGGCGCGGGAGCACTCGTCGTCGCCACCGCGGCGGGCGATCAAGAGGACTGAGGAGGAGCCCCGAGACGAAGCACAGGACCGCGTGCGCGACGCGCCGCGGGAGCGGCGCCCGCGCCCGCCGCTCCCGGGCGTCCTCCTCCTGCAGCTCCCGCAGCTTCCACCGGTGCAGCGCGGCGTCGCACTCGTCCGCGGCGCGCCGGAGCTTGCGGCGCCAGCGGAGGAGGGACGCGTCGGTGGCCTGCTGCCAGCGGCCGGACAGCTCCAGCGCGGCCTCCATCTTGATGTGCGCCATCTCCAGCCGCTCGATGGCTTCTCGCGTGCTCAGACGCTCCCTGTGCTTGCTGATCAGGAAGTCGGAGGTCCGGTGCACCACCTCGCCGACGACGATGGACCCGACCATCTCTGCCATGATTGCGATAGGTTTCTGGACTAATCTCTCACCGGCGCCCGCCTACAGATGCTAATAATCACATCAGTAGTTGATCCACTGTTTGCACAGGAGAGGAAGAGGACGATCAGATTGGATGGAGGACAGAAGCAGCTATCATGTGAAGGGAGATGAGACTATTGGACGAGAAAAGGTCGGACGTGTGTGTCCTCCAGGTCGTAAGAGTGTTCCGGCCGTTTTCTTGCTCAGGTCATCATGGCCCCATGGATGCCAAAATACACACGCCAGTCAATCGGGGGAGCTTGCACGACCGGCAGTTCGTTGACCGGACCAAGTCGTTGCCGCGTTAATCTGACCGTCCTTTTCGTGTTCCAAGGGCCTGATGGTCATAGGTCCAGGTCCAGTGCGAACACCAGGATGGGCTCATGTGATTTGGGCAGTAGCAGCCCAATGTGGCATGCGCAAGCAAGCGAAAAATGTAGCCCACTAGTAGGTATAGATATAGAGGGATGCCCAGTGTGAACGATTTCAGGATACCGAGGAGCACGATTCTTTATCTCTGCCAAATGAAACCTGAGCCAAAAACGAGCAAACCATTGGGCCACGTCACCTATCAATTTTCAGCCGTCAGATTAGAGCCACCACTTAATCTGACGGTAAAAAAAAAGACGTGCCCAACCACAGCCCATTTAGCTGCGCCCAACACGGGCTCCAGAAAAGGCGCTCTGTCTCGAGCACAAATGCTCCGGAACCCACGTGACTCGCCCCTCCGCCTCAGTCAGATGCGCCACTAGCCGCCGCTTTCCTTATGCGGCCGTCGCCTCCCATGCGGCGCCGCCTCCGTCGTCCCTGCTCCCGCCCGAGGTTCGACGACGCCGAGGACTTGCCACGTCGCCTGCCACACGCCGCCCGAGGTCCGAGGAGGACGGCGGCGCAGGGAGCCGCGGACACGAACAGGCTGCATCACGGCGGAGCGAGGGCCGCGCGCTATGGCGCGTGGGGCTGCGGCCCGGTGGAGCACGGGCCGCGCGGATGGCCGGCGGCGCGGGTCCGCAGGGCTACGAACAGGCCGCGAAAGGGCCACGCGGACGGGCGGCGCGGCAACGCCATGTCCACACGCGGGCTTCACACGCCTCGCGTGACTACCGTTCGACAGAATCTCGCACTCAGCCTGAGCTTACTCCAGACTCCAGACGGCAGCAATGCTCAACGCACTTTTCGTGGAGAAAAGGTGGACACTGGCCCATGTCAAGATCCACGTTGTGTAAAGACGGAGGTGCAGCACCGGCTGACCAGCTCTTAGCTTCTGACACACATTCACTACTACTTGAGCAGTCAGCAAGGACATGTTCATATACAAAGGTAATTTTTTTCCCTTCTAAGTCCTACTTGACTGCACAGGACAAGATCCATTTAAAATTCCACATTTTAGAAAATGAAACAACTTAATTGAAAGCTTTGTGATGAAACAGCCGAAGTATAGTGACCACTTGATCTTCTCAATTTGCTTTTCATACTTATGCTCTTCAACCTTTTTATAAAATGTCAAGTTAGCATATACTACATTTTTCTTCCACCTGAGTTTGTTGAAGAAAACAGTTCTAAGTGTTAAGTGTGCAATCAAAATATTACTAGAGCTTAATGCTTTAATTGTTAAAGGAACGAATTTGTCCAGAGATATTTTCAAAGTTGATTAAAACCCAGCGAGCTCCTGCCGTGGTAGAGCAAGCCTATAGCGAGTGATTGAATGAGCCAATTCCAAACACTTCTCCTTATCTATTCCCATGTCTCTTAGGGTTTACCTTTTCTAAAATCTTAGCAAAGGGCTTCCATACTCATGTAAGATTCTTTCTTATAGGCACTCATCATATTGGGTATTATCATTTGTTTATGTTCTAGGTGAGTCTGCAGCTGCCATGTTGGTGCGACTAATGTAGGTTTCGAGCGGGTGCACGGGGGGTTCGGGTATGGTAGTAGGAATCAAGAGGGGGAGGATGTTTTGAACTTCGCGCTGGCCTATGACTTGTTGATAGCGAACACCCTCTTTAGGAAAAGGGAATCTCATCTAGTAACCTTTCGCAGTGAACAACACTCGAGCCAGATCGACTTTATCCTTGCAAGGAGGGAGGATAGACGTGCTTGCTTTGATTGTAAGGTGTTACCTGGGGAGTGTGTTGTCCCTCAACATAAGCTTGTGGTGGCGGACTTTCGCTTTCGAGTACGTGTCCACCGGGACAAACGGGCCAAGATTGCGAGAACGAAGTGGTGGAAGCTTAGAGGAGAAGCAGCGCAAACGTTTAAGGAGAGGATGCTAGACGAGGGGCCTTGGGAAGAAGGAGAAGATGCCGACGACATGTGGCTAAAGATGGTAACATGTGTCCGGAAGGTGGCTTCGGAAGTGTTTGGCGTGAGTAGGGGAGGCAAACGGGAAGCGAAAGACACATGGTGGAATGACGAGGTGCAAAGGGCTATTAGGGAGAAGGAGTGTTTCAAGCGTCTCCACTATGACAAGTGTGCAGTCAACATCGAGGGCTATAAAATAGCGAAGAGGGTTGCAAAGCGAGCTGTGAGTGTAGCAAAAGGTCATGCGTATGATGGCCTTTATCAGCGGCTAGGCACGAAGGAAGGGGAGAAGGATATTTATAGGATGGCTAGAATCCGCGAGAGGATGACAAGGGACATCAACCAAATAAAATACATCAAGGATGGGACAGATCGACTTCTGGTGAAGGATGAGGAGATCAAGGACAGATGGAGAGAGTACTTCGACAAGCTGTTTAATGGGGAGAATGAGGGTCCTACCCTTGAGTTGGACGACTCATTTGACGATACCAACAGAAGCTTTGTGAGGAGAATTCAGGAGGCAGAGATCGGAGAAGCTTTGAAGAGGATAAAGGGAGGTAAAGCGATGGGCCCTAATGGTATCCCCATTGAGGTGTGGAGATACCTAGGCGCCAGAGCGATAGTATGGTTAACTAAGCTTTTTAACCTTATTTTTCGGTCTAACAAGATGCCTGAAGAATGGAGAAGTATATTAGTACCTATCTTCAAGAACAAGGGAGATGTTCAAAGTTGTACTAACTACCGTGGGATTAAGTTGATGAGCCATACGATGAAGCTCTGGGAGAGGGTTCTCGAGCATCGCCTAAGGAGAGTGACACATGTGACCTAAAATCAGTTTGGGTTCATGCCTGGTAGGTCGACCATGGAGGCGATTTTCTTATTACGACAATTGATGGAGAGATATAGGGAGCAGAAGAAGGACTTGCACATGGTCTTTATTGACCTCGAGAAGGCATATGACAAAGTACCGAGAAATGTCATGTGGTGAGTCTTGGAAAAGCACAAAGTCCCAACTAAGTACGTTACCCTCATCAAGGATATGTACAGGGATGTGGTGACGTTTGTCCGAACATGTGATGGCAACACCAGTGACTTTCCAATTAAAATAGGACTGCATCAGGGGTCAGCTTTGAGCCCTTATTTATTTGCTTTGGTGTTGGATGAGGTCACAAGGGACATACAAGGTGGTATCCCTTGGTGTATGCTCTTTGCTGATGATGTGGTGCTAGTTGACGACAGTAGCGCAGGGGTTAATAGGAAGTTAGAACTATGGAGGCACACGTTAGAGTCGAAAGGGTTCAGACTTAGTAGGACTAAGACCGAGTACATGAGGTGTGATTTCAGCGCGACTAGGCATGAGGAGGGAGACGTTAGCCTCGATGGGCAAGTGATGGCCAAGAAGGATACTTTTCGATATTTAGGGTCGATGCTACAAAAGGACGGAGACATTGATGAAGATGTTAGGCATAGAATTTCAGCCGGCTGGTTGAAATGGCGTCAAGCTTCTGGCGTCCTCTGTGACAAAATGGTGCCTCAGAAGCTGAAAGGTAAGTTCTATAGGACGGCGATTCGTCCGGCGATGTTATACGGTGCTGAGTGTTGGCCTACAAAAATACGACATGTCCAGCAATTGAGTGTAGCAGAGATGCGTATGTTGCGTTGGTGTTGTGGGCACACAAGGAGGGATAGAGTCCGGAACGACGATATTCGGGATAGGGTTGGGGTGGCACCAATTGAGGAGAAATTGATTCAACATCGGTTGAGATGGTTTGGACATGTCCAACGGAGGCCTCATGAGGCGTCAGTGCGTAGTGGAGTTCTAAAGCGGGCCGATAATGTAAAGAGCGGTAGAGGTCGACTTAAACTAACTTGGGACGAGTCCGTTAAGAGAGATCTTAAGGAGTGGAATATCCCCAAGGATTTAGCTATGGATAGAAGCGCTTAGAGATTGGCAATCAACATGCCTGAACCGTGACATCTTTTTGTCTTGTGCCCTTTATGTCCCTTTATGTGTCTCCCTGTTTTCTCGTCTCTTTTGGGTTTCATCTCTAGCCTACCCCAACTTGCTTGGGACAAAAGGCTATGTTGTTGTTGTTGTTGTTGTTGAGTCTGCAGCTGCAATGCCTACAGGTTGTAGTGGACGCTTACTGCCATGCTGCTTAATAGGGTTACAAAATTATATATAGATAAAAAGTAAAACTTATTTTATATGATTTAGGATATTTTAGTAATACGAAAGCAAAAAATACATACTTATACCTTTTACTACACAAACAGTTCAAATAATAGGCTCTGAAATAGCAGCTCATGTATGTTAAATTGTTGCTTGACATGTGATTATGCTAATCTCAGTGCTTTGATTAATGGTTAGTTCTTTGCTACTTGTAGTTGGGAAAATACAGGTCACAGCCAATTTTTTGGATATGACTTCAGTACTAGCCTCACTATAATGTGCATCCAGAAATATCGGAATAAAAAATATCGTTTTGCTGTAGTAGATCCTAATTTGACATCTAGAAAGTAATATTACACTTATACAAGTAGATTTTAGTTATAGAAAGTCCTGCAATGATGCTATTGGAAAAAAATGAAATATGAACAGTACGCTGGTAGGGTTCCAACCACTGCACAGTTCTTTGGTTGTTCTGAAGTTTACCGCTCAGTTTCTTTATTAACTCTATCCTTTCTTTAAATTCATGACCATTTTCATCAGCACATGTCAGATATACAATGCAGAGATTAGAAAGTTTTTTCATATGATTGAGCTACTGTGTCGAACTTGTGATCCGGTGATCCAAATCCAACTGCCTACCCACTAGGGCGGTTGTGCTGATTAGCAGCAAAACATAGGACTAATCTTAAACGATGGCTCACTCTCCTAAGCACCTATTTTTTACCTAAAAAATATAAGCATGGTCCAAGCTATTTTCTTATATATAGAAAAGTAAAATACAGCAAAAGAAAGAAAGAATATAACTGAAGCATCAAGAAAAGCATGAAGAACTTTAGAACAGGACAAACTATTCATCCAAGAAGAAAGACTATTGCTAAGAGAGGACTTAAATCTATGTAGGTGTAGCTTTGTAGCATGTACAAAACAAAATTTCCAGGTACTACTTATTTTCCATTGAATACAAAGCTCTTGAGAACAAACGTTAGCTAGCAGCAGCTAGCAATACACAATATTCACAAACACCCTACACTTGTGCACTGTTCATAATCTTGTTGCTGAGATCAGGTGAGAATCCATCTAATGATTTGTTCATGAGCCTGTTTTATACTTAGGTTGATTTAATGCCAATTTCTTGGTTTCTTATCTCTTACACTGTGCGATGGATACACACCATGTACTCAATGGTTTGTCTCTGTGGAATGATCTGCTGACTAATTATAGTTAGTTCCGTTGACATTTATTTTGATCAAGTTATGCAGTAGACCCAAGATAATTTATGATATTTAATTAATTGCAATGTGAGTATGTGACTCAAGTAATCGTAGTTCAAAATCCATGTCCACTTCCTCAAAGCGAACACTTCTTGGCTCACAAGATGCCTTCTCTTGGTGTTCATCAAGCTGTTCTTCTACGAATTCAGATGACAAACGTTTTTTTCCTTTGTTCAGTTTTCATCACTCAAGGTCAACATGTGTCGTGTTTGGGACAAGCTCGGTAGTTGATGTCTTTCGTGAAGGTTTGAAGCACTGCTCCTAGAAATGCAAGGTCATTGTGTAATGCAGGAAATCCACGCTAATTATTTGACAGAATTGTTGCTTGCTTTATTAATCTTTTATGCTTCTGTGTCATGCAGGAGCAACAGAATTATGAGCACAACAGTGGGTGCTAAAGAATATTACACTAATGACTTCCAATAGACACTTTGAATATACTTAGATCAATATAAGCTTCCTCTAATACCATTTCCTTATACCTTGTTTGCTAAGTTCCCAAAACGTAAACCATGTTGGCATTTGCTGAATTCTAGAAGTTGCACGGGTAATTCATTGCTGCAACTTATCATTTAAATTTTATTATGCACAAATAGACGAGAAACAAGAACAAAGCTCATCACATTTTATGAATTATGACTGTGCACTACATAAGGAAGCTGTAGGCTCTCAGTTCAGCTGGACACTTATAATCTGTCATAGATTCATTTTCTTTTCAGTGGACCACATGTGTCATTATAAAATATATATTCAAGAGTTGGGTAGGTTCTATGTTCATTTTCACTTGTGGCTTGGCAATTGGCATCAGTTCCTAATATGTACTGATTTGCATCAAGAGTTTTATAGATGTAAGTACTCAAATATAGACAGGAAGTTGTAGGCTCTCAATTCAGCTGAACACTAAATCTATTTAGTTTGTGTTGTCACCTCAGCCGTGCCATCAATTTATTCTTCACTATAAGTCGTGACAATAAATCTTCTTAAAAGCTTCACCAAATACTCAATTTCAGATCGACTGCATTTGCCCAACTAAAGCCCATGGATTCACGTCTTCATCAATCTTATATTGCTCCTTCATTTTGTGAATGACTATTATCGCTGATTTATCTTTGTTATGGAATGCAATATGTTCCTGTCACATTAGACGAGAGGATGTCTAACACCTAGAGCTTCCTATTGAGCTTCAGTACTCTATTGTTTAACCATAGGGCAATAAAATCGCATGGGTTATCAAAGATGGCGTGGCAATGCCGCGCCCAGGTTTTCTAGTCTTATTCCTTATTAGTCAACTATGGAGCTGCCAACGTCCCCAAAAACATCCTTTGACACAACAGCCACCATCCTTTTTGACACAACAAACACCAGGGAAACTCTCACCCGAAACCGCTCGTTTCTTGTAGTCGTCGCCACCATCGCCCTCCCCTGCGCGCCAACGTCTTGCCCCGCTCCTCTTTCATAACCGGTAGCTCGAACCGTGGGGACTCCTGATCTCTTTGTAAATTTAGGTTTTGTTGATACCTATTCTTCTAGGGTTTGATTTCAGGTGTCATCAACGAGTTAGCGATAATGATAGTGCATTGAAATAAGGTCTCTTTGGGCCCCCTCGACCTCGACGACATCGATCTAATTTCGACAAACTGATAGTTTTTTTTAATTTCAATTCAAAAATCCCCACACAATTCTATTATATGTTTTTCTTTCAAAATCAAATTCCCACGCAAATCTATTATCTTACCGATTGGGTAAGAGGAGCCACCAAACTCTAATGGTCTCAAAATTAACATGTTAATTAATTTTTGAAATTGAAGTGTCCCTATACTATTGGCAACTTACCACCATTGCCATTATGCAAAAACCGTTAATTCAAAAACTCTTATGCCTAATTTTCTATTAACCATCCATACCGTTATTAAAAAAAGGTTTGACGCCAACTATCTTTGTTGCACCTTGTGCATTTAAGAACTTATTAAAGTTGACTTCAAATAAGAGTTCATATTGCATTTCAAATGATCTTTTGATGTAAAAATATGAGGGACAATATAGATATATAGTTCAATGGGAGGAGAAGTTAAAATGGATTGAGTCCATTTTTTTCCCTCAACTCTTGTTTTTTTTTTCTAATTTTAACTTCAACTACAAAACCGTCTAACTTTGGCACCTCAACTAGGCATGCAAGGTGGGGTGGACCGCCGCACCACCCGCTGGGCTGCCTACGCCACCAACCCACATAAGCCCACAACCTAGCCCATTTAGATAGAGTGGGCCAAAGTGTCAGACCCGCATATTCCCAGCGGCAACCCACATCCCACATCCATCCGACGACACGAGCTGCACGTCCGACTCCCACCACCGTCGTCCTCCTACTCATCCTCTCTGGTGTCCGCTTCTCGGATGTGGCGGAGGCTTGGGAGCGGCAGCAACAGCGATGTCCGTGCTGATGAACACCCATGGCGAGCGGCGCGCATACGCAAGCACACAATCATCGTTAAATTCAACGAGAATTGGCAGAACATGTGTATCTGCAACTCTACATGTGTGCGTGTGTGTGCTAATAAGTGGGCTGGCAGAACCCGCATCTTGCCCCTGTTTATCGTGTGGGAATTGTGGGCTCGCCGCATCAGTCCGTGAAGCCTTTGTGGCTTGGCAGACGTGGGGCGGGTTAGCCGCTGCCGCCCCACTTGCATCCCTCCTCAACTATGAAAATCGTCTAATTTTGACCCTAGAGCCATCTCAAAACCACTCAGAACTGCCTGGGGGCCAAAATTAAACGATTTTGATAGTTGATGTGTGAGTTAGACAAAGGCAACAGTTGAGGGGCCAAATTGTACTTTAGTTTTTTAGATTTGTATAAAAAAAATTATGTATTAAACTTCCTTATTAATAAATATTTATATGTATTAAAATATTTATCTACACTTTTTTGATTTTTTTTGTTCTAAATACAAATCTCAATTTATCTAATCTATATCTATATACTCTTATAAAGCTAAACTCCACTGGAGCAGCGGCCGCGCCCTCCACCGCCATACCGTCCACGCCCTCCACCACCAAACCAGCAGATGTACCCGCAACCCCAAATCTACCCACAAATTCAGAATCAGGGAGGAAGGGATCAAGCTCAGGGACGCAAGCCGTAGCAGGATGCGCGTCAAGCTCCACGCACAAATCAGCGTCTGCAAGCTAATCCACCTCCGCAGCGTCAAGGTGGGGGACAACAGAGTCGAGGGCAAGGCAGCCAGCAAGCTGAGACTCTACCTTTCGCCATTGATCCAAGGTACCGTAAACTTACTTGCTACAATTGTGGTGAGCCTGGCCATTTTGTTGGCAACTGCACTCGACCAAAGGTCAGTTTCATATGTGGAGTTCCTGGGCACCATATGAATGACTGTCCACAATGGAAGATGGATCACCCAACTGCTACTTATCTAGGAAGTGCTAGTCTGGGATTAGGCTTCTATCATGTTGAAGTTCCTAGTCTGGAATCTACTCGGTGGCTGAATTTGACAAATTGTGGAGTGGTTCAAGTCAAGACAGGACATATTACTTTGGCTGAGTTAGAAGGAGAGTTATATGAAATTTACTGTAGGGAATGGCCATGGCAAATCAGAGAGCTAGAAGTAGGTAAGTTCTTAGTGAGATTTCCACCCCATAAGAAAGTGGCTGATATCAAGAACTACCTGTCCTTTAATTTGAGGAAGGAGGGAGTGCACGTTGAAGTCTTAGAATGGATTGGGGACATACCAGAATATGGTGAGCTTCAAGAAGTGTGGGTTCAGATCTTGGGTATCCCTCCAAGATGGTGTCACTAGAAAGTTTTTGCATAGTAGCATCAGGATTTGGATTGATGACAGAGGTAGATTGGGCTACTATGTTTAAAACCTTTTATGAGGTGGTCAGGGTGAAGGTGGTAGTTAAGGATGCTAGCAAGATACCTCATGAGAGACTGTACGAGATGAATTTGAAGTTGTTTCTGATATCATTCATTGTTGAAGGGGAAGAAGCTTCAGCAGAAGGAAAAAAGGATGAAGGAGGGGATGATGGTGATAGTGATGGCAAAGGTGAAGTCAAGACAAATGATGACCTAAATAGTAACTGAAAGGACACTGATGGAGCAAGCAAAGAACCTGGAAATACAACTGAGACTCCCAACATTCAGCAGTCAAAACAGAACTCTGGGTACAAGATAGTTAGTGGTCTGGATATGTTATCTGAAATGATGGATTTCTTGAATCAAGAGGAACAACTCATGAGGGTTATGGAAGAAGCACCACCACAGTTGCTATCAACTCAGGGGGTGTTTCATGTGGGTGAATGTTCTAGGGCAAAATATACAGCTGGCTGTATAAATTTGTCCTCGATGCTAGAGGAAAGTATGACTTCAGTGGAAGGCACAGTAAAGGAGTTGACTCCTGGAACATTTATGAAAACAACAGAGGTTAATGTAGCAGCCAATGCTACTCCAGCTATTCACATTAATGTGGATGATTGGAAAACACCTAAAGTGGGCATTAAGAATGACACGGATTGCCACATAGTGGGGAACAAGTTCCACAACCTTATCAATGAAGAATCTCATCATTCCAAGTGGGAAGAGTTCAGAAATCTAGCTAGAGAAGGGATTACTAAGGAATGTTCTATGCTGTTGAAGAAGATGGAGTTGGAAGACTCAGATGAGGAATATGACCTCTTGGATGATGTTATGGACGAGAGAGTTTAGCAGGAGGCAACGGTTTCTCTGGGAGACTTGGGGCTGTTGAACAACAAAGAAGACACACTACCAGGAAAAGTATCAGATGAAGAAAACAAGAAGCAACAGAAAAGGAAACCTAGATGGAGACCTGTGGAAAGATTTCCAAGGCCAAGAAGAGGACAAGAAGATGGGCGCACTATGCTGCAGAAAGCTCAAGATTTAAAGAAAATCAAGAACTTGGAAAAAGGTATTCCACCCAGATCTTTTGCTTTTGAAAGCAATGCAACTTTACTTCATAAAGCTCAGTGTGTTAATATTAGCTTTGGTAATGATACTATAGAAGCTAATAAATTGGTTGACATATTAAAAGAAAATGATAAATTGAGTTGTGAACAGTTTAGGGAAGAAAACCCTGAGGTTAATCTTTCTGGGGATTTAAATGTAGAAGTGTTAGATACTGATTTTCCACCTTTAGGTGAGATCGACCAAACTGATAAAAGTGAGGAGAGAACACTGGTTGACCAGTCTTAGGCTCAAGTTGTCTCTACAGGCAAAGCCCAACAAAACACTCAACTGTTATCAAATGATAGGTGCATTTTAGAATGTGAGAGGCCTGAATAAAGAAGGCCGGCTTCAAAGTGTTACAGATTTTGTAAATGAGAATAAACTTGATTTTGTGGGGTTCTAGGAAACTAAAAAAGAATTTATTAATGATTCCTTCTTAAACTATGTGCACAAAGGTTTTGCTTGGCAAACTTTGCCAGCTAAAGGTACTGTTGTCGGTATCTTAGTGGGGTTGAACGAGAGGAAATTTGAAACTATTGCTTGGAAGATTGGGTCTTATTGTGTAGCTGGTATTTTGAGGAATAACTTAGATCATTTTGTTTGGAGACTAATAGCGGTTTATGGATCTCTCTATGAAGAGGGTAAATCTGAGTTTTTGCTTGAAATAGAAAGCCTCCTGGCTAACTGGGATGGCCCAACAGTAATAGGTGGTGATTTTAATATCATAATTTCGGCTAAGAAAAAAGCAATGGTATAATTAATCATAAATGGGCGGATAGTTTTAAGGAGTTAATTAATAAATGGGGTCTGATTGAGCTTAACAACTCAACCAGATCCTTTATCTGGACAAATAACCAAGACAAACCTATTTTGGCAGTTATAGATAAGATTTTTTACACTGTTAATATTGAACAGAAGTACCCCTAGCTTTTGTTACAGCAAAAGCTAGAGCAGGAAGTGATCATGTTCCACTAGTTCTCAATTTTGGAGTGATTAAACCTAAGAAATCGAGCTTGTTTAGATTTGAAAAGTGGTGGTTAGAACAACCTGGGTTCAAAGAGCTAGTTAGAGATCTTTAGAACACCCCTTGTGCCTTTGATGACCCTTTGGACATCTGGCAGTTTAAAACTAGATTGTTTAGGAAAAAAGTCAAGGGACTGGCTATCAATAGCAATGCTAGCGTTAGGAAACAGAAGCAGCTGCTCCTTAAGGAGTTTGAAGTCTTAGACATTCTTCAAGAAGAAAGGATCCTTACGGATAAGGAGAAAGAAGATGAAGAATATTGAGGGGGAGCTTGAAGCCATTTGGAGGCTGGAGGAGATGAAAGCTAAATAGAGGTTGAGAGACAGGAACATTAGAGAGGGTGATAAAAACACAACCTATTTTCAAGTTGTGGCTAACCAAAGAGATAAGAAGAAATGCATTATTGGTCTAGATGGACCAGATGGTTGGATAGATGAGAATTCTAAGATGTTAAACCATGCGGTAGATTTTTACAAATCTCTGTTTGGTCAGGAAAAGAGTAGTGGAGTTAAGTTAGATAACAACTTTTGGGAAGAAGAGGAGCTGGTCACTTCTGGGGAAGCTAAGCTGTTGGAAGCCAACTTCTCCGAAGAGGAGGTGAAAGAAGCTATTTTTGGGTCTTATGCTGATGGGGCACGTGGCCCTGATGGTTTGCCTTTCCTTTTCTATCAAACCTTTTGGGAGGTTATTAAAAAGGATTTAATGAGGTTGATTGATCGCTTTTGTGAGGGTAACTTAAATCAGGATAGACTTAACTATGGTATGATTACTCTCATTCCTAAGGAACCGGAGGCCAAAACTCTTAAGAAGTTCAGGCCAATTAGTTTGATAAACTGCAACTTTAGGATTTTTGGAAAAATGCTAAATAATAGACTGATAGGTTTAGCCCACAGGTTGATTGCTTCCAATCAAACTGCTTTCATCAAGGGAAGGTATATCTTGGAGAGCGTGGTTGCATCTCATGAGATCATCCATGACGTGCATAGGAATAAGGAGGAAGGGATTATGCTTAAGCTAGATTATGAAAAAGCATACGATAGGGTGAGCTGGAGCTTCCTTGAGGATATGCTCAAGTCTAGGGGTTTTGGCGATAAATGGATCAGCTAGATTAGGAGGGTTGTTAGGGGGGGCTCATTATGCATTAGAATCAATGATGAAAACAGTACCTATTTTAAACCTGGCAAAGGTTTGAGGCAGGAGGACCCTCTCTCTCCACTCCTTTTTAATCTAGTAGCAGATGTGTTTTCTAGGATGCTTATGAAAGCTGCCAAATAGAATTTGATTTCTAGTCTCATGCCTTAGGTGGTAGATGGGGGCATTATTAGTCTACAGTATGCAGATGATACTCTGTTGTTTCTTGAAAACAACCTGGAAAAAGCAAACAATTTAAAGTGGCTGCTAATATGTTTTGAACAAATGTCAGGCATGAAAATCAATTACAATAAAAGTGACCTTTTGACTATTGTGTTAGAGGAGGATGAAGCAAACTGCTTTGCTAAGATCTTCTGCTGTAAGAGAAGTGATTTTCCTATAAAGTACTTGGGTGTACCTGTTTATTACACTAAATTGAGAAGACAAGATTTACAACCCATCATTGATAAGATCATTAAAAGAATTTCTGGGTGGAAAGGTAGGCTTTTGTCCTATGCAGGCAGACTGACTTTGCTCAAAGCCTGTTTGGCAAGTATCCCAATTTATTCGCTTTCTGACATTAAGTTTTCAAGATGGGCAATTGACATGATTAATTCACAAATGGGTCATTTTCTATGGAATGACAGTGTTGATCATCATAGGTATTATTTAGCTAATTGGCAGTTGGTCTCACAGAAAAAGGACGTGGGAGGCCTAGGTATTCCTGGTATGAGGAGTCTCAACCTAGCTTTACTAGGATCTTGGATCTCTAGGTACCAGTTGAATAACAATGCTATCTGGAAGAACATGGTTGATTTCAAATACAAAACCAAAGATCCTAATGTGTTTTGCTGCCCCAATGTTGGTACATCCCCTTTCTGGAAAGGGGTAATGTGGGCCATGCAAGCTACTCATATGGGCATTAAGTGGGTTATTGGTGATGGTAGGAAGATTAGGTTTTGGGAGAATTTATGGATAGGCAACACCAGTTTAGCTATTGCATATTGGCCTCTATACGTTATTAATGAGCAGCAAGGAAAAACTGTTCATGAGGTCTGGGATGGGGAAAATCTGATGTTAACTTTTAGAAGAAAGTATCAGCTAACACTATGAACCTTTGGTGGGAACTGTGTAATCTGGTTGAGTCAACCTCCCTCTCTGAAGAGGAAGATCATATTCTATGGAGTTTCACGTCGACAGGTAAGTATTCAGTGCAGTCTTTGTATGCAGTGGTTAACCATAGGGGCGTTGTTCTGCAGTTTGTGAGCTCAGTTTGGAAGATTACCATTCCACCAAGAGTGCAATTCTTTCTTTGACTGCTATCTAAGAACAGACTATTAACAAGAGATAATCTCGCCAAACGCAGGGAAGTTAGTGACCCTTCTTGCATGTTCTGTAATGACCATGAGTCAATTAATCATCTCTTCTATGATTGCTGTGTAGCTAGAAATATTTGGCTGATTATCTCTTAAGTGTTGGGGCATAATCTAGGTACCTATTATGAATCTGTTGTCAGATTCTGGATTGCAAATAAGGTCCCGTTCGGCTGTGCTGATAAGCCGGTTGAAAAACACCGTTGGCTGATTTGTTGTGAGAGAAAAACACTGTTTTGGCAGAAAAAACAAGCTGAAAAGTACGGATTATAAGCCGGATGAACAGGGCCTAAGTGACACATGCTTACCAATATTATTTGTTCATCTGTACTTTGGTTCCTATGGAAACTAAGAAATGAAATGTATTTTCAGGGGATTACATGGATATGGTTGGGAAAAGTTTTGTTCAGGATCGTCAAGATGGTGAGAAGATGGGTACCAATGCTCAAGCCGGAGATTGGACTGCAAGTAGAGGAGATGCTCAACAACGGGAGATCAGAGCAAGCTCACCGCCTCAACTGCAGTGGAGGGACTCGACAGAGACAAGTTTATCATCAGAATCGGAGCCATCGGGTGTACAACCTTTAGTCTCAACAAGTGTAGCTTCGGGTCTGCCTAATGAGCTTTTAGATGTCTCAAGTCAAGACTTGTTTCAGTGTTAAGGCCATGAGGCCATGGGTTGGGCGGGCGCGCCTGTACGCTGATGCTGTTAAACTTGCTGGCTTTTGCTAATACAAAAGCGGGGTATAACCCTTTTCTTAGAAAAAAAAATGGTGTGTGTTCGAACGTGTCGTATGTGTAACCACTGCTGCAGCTGCAGTAGTCGGATCAGAGTAGTGTCGAGCACCTCTTGCTCGGATAGTGTCAGGCTCCCGACAGCATCCTGGCCTGCACCGCTTCGCTGGACCTGTACTCCGCCGCCCACCGGCGAAGAGCTTGAGCTCGTCACTACAGCTCGTCAGGATAGTCACTGTCCTGATCGCGTCAGCTCCATGGTCCCTCGAGTCCCACGCGGAGAGCACGCCCCCGGCGGGGACAAGCGGCTGCTTGTTGGACCTGGACGTGCTGCCACTGGCGAGGCTGCCGGTGACGACCTGCTGGTCGTCGCCGTCGGCTTCGGGCAAGGTGCCGGACGGTGTACATGGTGGTGAACTCGTCCACAGCAGCGCCTTCCAGAGCCACAAAGAGGGCATCTTAATGGGGCCCTGCGGGACGTGTTTAAACCATACCGTGCTGGTTATGGGCTACGACGTGAGAAGAAGAGAGAATTAGAGGGTTTAAATATAAAAACACATGCCACGCTGTCATGCTACGTTAGCTAGAAATGCCTACGTGTATTATATGGACCTGCAGTGCACCACTTGACAAGTTTAAAAACCCAAAAATGCATTTTGCGAGTTTATAGACCTAAGTGACACACGCTTACAAGTTCAATGACCGCTGGTGCATTTAACTCTTCATGTAAATACACATTATATAGAATACCATATAGTAATACTATAAATGTAACAGATTTATTTTTAAGAAAATCCTGCAGCAACGCGCGCGGTTGTCTTCTAGTAATCTATATGTTTTAAGTTCTCATATTTTGAAATTCTATTTTTTCGAGTTGTCTGAACAAAATCGCATAGAGAAATAACCAATTCCAAAGTTATAAATCTCGATGAGATATAGAACTTTATCAAAGAAAAAAGAAAAGAAATTGAAAAAAATGATTTTGGGCCAAACCTGCATGTTTCTCGGGTGAAAACTCCTCGGCCTCACGGATACTGTACTGGGCTGAACCCACCCGTATTCCAAGAAATCGTCGGTGCAGTGCACAATCTAAAAAAATGCCTGCAACCTTTGACTGCAGTTCTGGATCTGTGGAACTAGACTTTCGAAGGCATGCATGAGCATGCAGTCCAAATCACAAATACTAATCTGAATTTAGTTTTATGTAAAATATATATATATACACTACTCTGGATCGAAAACGACGCCCGTGCTTCCTTTGTGTTCGTTGCGACTTACCGATCTGAACATTCATCATCATCAAGTCCATGTTCATGTCGAATTGGCCGTCTAGAGGTAAACATCAAGTAGCAGTTGGAGTTGTAGGCCAGCTTCACCCCAGCTTAGCTGTGCAACAGACCACACACACACACACACACAACGATCGGTCTTTGCATGCATGAACGCTTGTCTTGTCACCAAAATTTGAGCATTAGGTTAGTAGTATAGCTAGGATTTGAAGGAAGACTACACCACTTTGTCTCTGTCGTCGCTTATTTTCGAGGAAATGACACTTATTAAGCATCATCTGAAAGTGTGGTTGCTCATTCCAAGAGATGGAACTATAGTTCTGTGACCTGCAGTACATTCTTCAGTAGTTCAGTTTACTTGCTTTCCAGTCTGAAGTGGTGCTTCTGATTCGAGGGCATGACATGATCGATGTTTTCAGATGAAAATGAAACAGAGGTTCGAAGTTCTTTGGAGTACCATTTGTTATTGACACAACACAGGTCTCCTTCCTTGATATCAGCGAGAACGACAAATTTCTTAGTCCTCGAGATCTACTTGTAAGACTAGCATGCAATTTGCTACGACGTCATAAAACAAAAAAAGAACTGGAGAAACATGGCAAGACAGTAGCTTGTCTGTCGCGATCAGATGATCCGATTCTCTTTGTCTTCTACTCCTGGGTTTCTCTACCTAACATAGCACACCAGAATCCAAACTTTTCAGTGAGTCCTCTGAAAGCATATACCCAAACCAGCTGCCGTGTTCAGAGGTACAAGAATCTAAAAGGATTACCAGCAGAGACTCGATCGTCTGATTGTAGTACAAAACTTCTTTGAGAGACCAAATTCAGACAGTGGTCTAACCTTGGGTTGAATCCTAACAACTTCGAAGATATATCAATTTGAGATCAAATCATATCAGACCGGACTCCAGATGGAACTTGGCCAGTGGCACCGATGGTTCACCAAAGGAGGAAAAAAGATGGGTGCTGTATCATTGCAACAACAGTGACCTATCATTAGACATGTGTGGACACAACAGCAGCGATGGATCATTCTTTCCTCGATCACCTAGCGTTCCGTTACATATTCGTCTAGGCTGACAGTAACGGTTCAACCGCCTACCGATCATTCTAGTGAGCCTTGCTTGTTTTTTTTTTGGTCCCTTTATTTTACTTGTTTGTGTTTTTTCGCTTTTGGTCCACATATGCCACATGGTAATGATGCATCGCATGCATCAGACATATAGCTAGGTTAGCTTTCGATCATACGGCCAAACTAACACGGATTACTCCTATAGTTAAGAGTTGTGTAGCTACTAGGTTGGTACAGTGACATTGTAGCAACCAGGAAGCAAGCAAGCGGTTGGTTATGACCACGGCAGAAATGTGGCACGCATGCTGCCTAATCATCTCGGGAAATTCAGAGCGTCAAGCACCGACGACAGAGAATGCAACGGCTGCAGCTGCAGGTAGGAATCACCGAAACTGTGTGTTTATGCTAAACTGTGCTAGAATTGTTCAACACATACTGTAGAACTCTTCATCAGAGAAGGCAAGCGCTGCATGAGTAGGTTTTATCAGGCTGATCCTAAGCGGTGAGCACACATGGAAACAAACTTCAATCTGCGTGCAAACGTCAAAACAAACTGAAAACAGATGGCTTGCAAGACAAAGTTGGCTGTTTATAAAGCGTAGTAGCCCAAAGCTGATGAAGACACGGAAGGATGGCAATGCGTTCAATCAAGCCATGCAGGGTTTTATGCGTCGACAATCTTGGTACAAGTCCTTTCTGGACGTGAGTGCGTGTTGAGCTTTGATTTGGCACGTCGCCGCATCGACTTTCGTGGCTACTTGATCTAGCGTAGACGGAAGTCTAAAAAAACTTGGGTGTGATGGATGTCCTACTCCTACGGTCCTACGCCACCCACACCGACAGGCGAGTACGCGTATACCAACACTTGTGCAACAGCAGCGTCCAGGATGCGACGCCGTACCCGTCCCAGAAAACTCGGTGCACCACCAGCAGCGGCAACTACTAGCTCCGATCCATTCCTGGCAAGTGAAGAGTGAAGTTGGTCGGCACTCGGCAGCACGGTGACGTGACGAAGCAAGTAAGGAACCAAGCACACGCGGCAAAGGCTCCGCGAGCCCGACCTGACGGAGGCACCACGCAGCGGGCTCGGGCGCCCGGCGACGACGCGGGACACGGCCTGCTGTCGTCTAGGCAGGGAGGACCTCACCTTCACCGGTCACTGCCAAGGGATAGAGCGAGGGAACCGACGACGAACGCTGTTTTCCTCTCACGACAAATCAAATCAGTATAAGCGCTAATATAAACTAAATTTTGGCACCAGCGAACACGGTGGAAGCGTCATTTATTTCTGTCCGGAAACCCCGCCGACACTCCGCAGCAACGGCTCCCGACACCGCCGGCCGGGCCGTGCCGTCCCCCGGACCCCCCTGACCTGACCTGACCTGACCTGCCAGGCTCCGCCTCCGCGCGCACCTACCGCCCCAACGGCACGCTGCGACTACGACGCGACCCACCCCACCACGTGGCCGCGTCCGGCCGTGCGTTTCCCGGCTCGGGCCCTGCCGGCTGCCGCGCTCGCTCCATCGAGTCTCCGCTATTTATCCCGCGCGCCACCCTGCCCCTGCCACTTCCATTCCTTCTCCGCATCTCGCTCTCCGCTCCCACACGCTCCACTCCAGCGGTCGCCACTCGCACAGCACCAGAGCACCAGCGCGCACATACGCAACGTTGGCAATGGCGGCGCGGGCCACCGTCGTCCTCTGCGCCGCGCTCCTCTTCCTGCTGCTCTGCGCCACTACCTCCCTCGCGCAGTCCCCCGCGTCCGCGCCAGCAAAGGCGCCGCCCAAGTCCTCCTCCAAGGCCAGCCCACCCACTGCCGCGCCGTCCGCCACGCCGGCCGCTCCCGCGCCCAAGTCCTCCTCCAAGGCGAGCCCAGCGCCGGCCGCCGCGCCTACCACCCCGGTTCCCGCGGCGGCACCGACGAAGCCCAAGGCCAAGGCCCCCGCGCCGGCGCCCCCGACCAAGGCCGCCGCCCCGGCCCCGGCCACGCCTGCTCCCGTCGCCACTCCGCCCGCGGCGGCGACGCCTCCCACCGCCTCGCCGCCCGCGCCCGTGCCCGCCGCGGCGCCGGCGCCGGAGACCAAGCCCGTCGAGGCCCCCGCCCCGGCGCCCGCCAAGAAGAAGAAGCCGTCGTCGTCCTCCAAGGACAAGAAGAAGAAGAAGAAGGGCGCATCCGCGCCTGCTCCGGCCGCCGAGGCACCAGTTGCTAAGAAGAAGCCCAAGACCGCCGACGCGCCCACGTCCGCAGCTGAGGCACCCGGACCCAGTGGCGACGCCGCCGCTGCCGATACCGCGGTACGCTTGCTCGCCACATTTATTACCGTTCCTCGACGTAATTACGGTGTGGGCACATCGTTTTATCACTACTCTTACTTTAACTAGGCATTATTATTTTATAAGAAAAGAAGAATCTATCGAGCACTGCCACTGAGTAGTGCAAGTCCGCCGAACCCAACAACCCAAGAACGGGTAAATGCAAAATGAGTGTTTTGGGGTGGGGGGTCACCGTCGGTGGCAGAATGTAGCCGTTGGTGCGCCGGATAGAGACAGCAGGGGAACTGGGGAAGGGGGCCCCGTGCCTCTCGCTCTCTGTTGCCAGCAGTTGACGTACCGACACGCACGGCAACTGTTTCTGGACTGCCGCGGCCTTGTTTAGCATCTGCTCAAGTTTCCTCTTTTATCACATCGGATATTTAAACACATGCACGGAGTATTAAATATACACTAAAAAATAACTAATTACATGACTAATTTATGAGACGAATTTTTTAAATCTAATTAGTACATGATTTGACAACGTGGTGCTACGGTAAACATGTGCTAATGACGAATTAATTAGGTTTAATAAATTCATCTCGTGGATTACTAATGACTTCTATAATTTACTTTATTACTATCTGAACGCTCGTGTAAACGCTCGATATGACGTCCCTAAACTTTCCTCGCTGATTTTAAACACCACCGGTACAAGTTCGAGACAAACAACGAGAGGAGGGGGGACGACCAAAGTGGAGTAACTTCAGATCCCATCAGCAATTGGCCATTTTTATGATCGTTACCAAACAGACACGAGGGTGGTTACTGCGCCACGCTGTTTGGTCATCCACACACGCACGAGCTTCTCGCCTGCTGTGGCGAACATAAATAACCCCGGTCTTCAATACTTTGTACTGTACTTTACTGTACTACTTAATCTGATCGCGTGATAAACAAAAACTTCACATGTTTCGACGGAGTCGTTTGTTTATCAGCTGTGGCAGAAAAAAGGTTAATCTACTGACGTGCTAACGCTGTGAAAAATGTTTGGTTTGCCGTGCAGAGCGCCGCAGGGAGGACACCGGCGGGCGTGATCGTGTCGGCCGTGGCGGTGGCGCTGGGCGCGGCGGCCCTGCTCGCCTAGATCCCGGATGCTCTGTGACCACCGCAGGATGGATGGATGCTGCTGCTGCTGCTGCTACCCTTTTCCCGCTTTCACTTTTTCTTTTCTGTATTTTGTGAAAGGGGTTTGGCTCTGCCTTTCTTCTGTGTAGTAGCGTAGGGCCCACGTCACATCGATTGATTCACTTGTGCGGATGAATTCTTTTGCTTTTATTAGGCCAGAGACGATGATATGAGAGTGTGGTTAGAGAGGAGAGGGGGACACTGCCCGTGTAATGTTCGGATTTATTTATATATTATATTATTATTAACATATTGTTATTCCTCCATTTCTGCGCACACTACATCGTTGGTTTCGTGTTGCTGGTACTTTTTTCTTCTCATCATAATAAATTCATAATGCAGCACCAGCAGCCGCTGCAGTACTTTACTATGTTTTTTTTTTTGAGAGGATGCAGTACTTTACTATGTGGGCCATTGCAGGATTGCTGGGCCGATTGTTCAGAAGCACCAGCAGGCAGCAGCAGGTAATAGATGGGCCATTGAAGGCCTGCTGGGCCGAATGTTCAGAAGGCACCAGCAGGCAGCAGCAGGTACTGGATGGGCCTTTGGAGGCCTGCTGGGCCAATTTTCAGACTTGTTGGATTGGATGACGGGCCAATGCGAAAAGATGCAGATTTCGGTACGGATCAAACACGGCCTTTGGAAGAGTTCCTTCCCAATTTTCGTGAGTTGCGAACGTTGAGCCTCGCACAGTTGACAGTTCCACTCCACGGTGCTAAACCAAAACCAGAGCGAAATTTGGATTTCGGAGGACTCTTACATACTACTCCCTCCATTTCAAATTATAAGGCATTCTAAGAATCTTGAAAAGTCAAAGCATCTTAAGTTTGACCAAAATTATAGAGAAAATTACAAAAATTTATAACATCAAATAGGTATACTATAAAAATATAATTAATAAAGAATCTAATAATACTTAATTGATATCATAAATATTATTATCTTATCATATAAATTTGGTCAAACTTGAATCATTTGATTCTCCAGGATTCTTAGAATGTCTTATAATTTATAATTTAGGACGGAGGGAGTAGCTGTTCTTCGGAAAAAAAAAACATACTAGTTGTAGGCTCCTCCAACGCTTGAGCAACGGTGAAGGATCGGTGGCCTCGTACGGGGTAAGGTGCTAGTTGTGGATTGGATTGGGGAGAGCATTAATGAGGAGATTAGTTCATTTCCGGCTTAATTTCCTGCTTAATCTCATTGAATCTTCACCATGCATGGACTCCCACGAGAGCTTTCTCCCTGGTGATCCCGTCGCCGCTGCCTCCTTCCGCGCAGGCCAACGGCCATGGCCTCCGAGGATCACCTTGACCTGGTTGTTGTCGGTGCAAACTGCAAAGTGGCCACAGGAATTGCTCGCGCAGAAGTTGCAAGTGGCGCGTACAGGGCACTCGACGAAGAATAGCAAATGATTCTTTCACGTACATATGAACGAGTTTAAATTTACAGGTTCATGTTTAATTATATTCGACAATACAAACAAAGATACTACGGAGAACAAACGTGTTTATCACAAGAAGGCATACAAGTGAAACTTTTGATTCCTGGGAAACAGTTGATACCTGAACATGCATGGTAACTGAAAAGATCGATGTCGCTGCAAGCATTAGGCCAGTCTCAGTGGGGATTTCATGTCACTGTTTCTAACACATTCAGATTTTGGAAACAGTGCAGAAGAGTTTCATCCCCATGAAACTCTCTCTACTCCCATAAAACTCTTATCATCTCTCTCTTTATTAATATGGTGCCACATCAACATAATTAATGCCCATGAAACTCTGATGAAACCCCATTGAGACTGGCCTTAGGGAAACTAAATGAAGAATAGTAAAATCGAAGGCATTCAAGGAACAATCTTGTAGGCCTTCATCTTGTCGATCCACGTGTTAAAGGACTTCACCGTGTCGCGGAAGCCGAGGAACCCGTGCTCCTTGCTCTTGTTCATGTTGTCCAAAAGCTTCCAATTGGCGCCGTGCTCATACACCACGACGTCGATGGGCCACCAATCGGCAAACGTCGTGGAGTCGTGTCTCCACGAGCTCGTTCTCCCTGACGATCTCTGCCCACACCGCCTCCTTCCCGGCCATGGCCTCCGACACCTTGAACTGCTTCTCCTCCCCGACGTACCCGGTCCACTCCAGCCCGAAACGCGCGGCAAGGATCGGCCACAGCATCTTCCAGTTGTAGAGGTCTTCGTTGTTGCAGTTGAACGCCTGGTTCTTGGCCATGGGGTCCACGGCCGCCCAGATGTGCTGCTCGGTGATAAGGTCCGCGTCGGAGGCGTTGCTGAAGCTCTCCCAGGAGCCGAGGTAGCCCGGCCAGCGCAGCGCGACCCCCTCCTTGCGGCAAATGGCGGCATACACGCACAGGCTGCACACGACGTTGAAGACGCTCCGTGGGGAGAAGCCGAGGATGAGGTTGGGGCGGTGCACGGACCAGCTCATGGTGCCGCCGCGCCGGGAGACCGCGTCGAAGAGGATGTCCTCTTGGTCGTAGTAGAAGTTGGGGCAGTCCCGGCGCGGCACGTCCTCGGTGTAGGGCAGGTCCGGGGTGGGGATCTTGCCGATGAGCTCAAAGGGTCCCAGGTAGTGCTTGGTGCCCGTCTGGAGGGAGACGTGCGCGAGGGCGGCGCAGTTGGGGGCGACGACGGAGAGCACGTTGCGGAGCATGGCGGAGTTGGCCTCCCGGTTCTCCGCCTCGGTAGCGCGCGGGGACCAAGCTGTTGGTGTAAGCCTGATGATCTTGATCAACAGTAGCAGGAGCAGGGCATGGGAATGATGTGATGGACCTTGATGATACTGTTAATCAAGATGATGGACCAGTGAGGTTCAGGAACTTGAATGAGGTCTATGAGGATTCAGTTGAAGTGGAATTGATTCCTGATACTGAGGTTGATGCTTTGTTAGCAGTGATGGAGGAACCAGCAAATTTCAGAGATGCAGCTGGAGATGAAAACTGGGTGGCAGCTATGCACAGTGAGATCCAGTCCATCAACAGAAACAAAACCTGGGAGTTGGCTAAACTACCAGTTGGGCACAAACCTATTGGTCTAAAATGGGTGTATAAATTGAAAAGAAATGCAGATGGTAATGTGGTGAAGCACAAAGCTAGATTGGTGGCAAAAGGGTATGTGCAACAACAAAACATTGATTTTGAGGAAGTTTTTGCACCAGTAGCAAGACTAGATACAGTCAGATTGTTACTGTCCATGGCAGCCAATTGGGGATGGCAGGTGCATCACTTAGATGTCAAAACAGCATTTCTGAATGGTAATTTGAAGGAAGATGTTTATGTATCACAACCAGAGGGATATGTGATAAAAGGAAAGGAGAGTTGTGTACTCAAATTGAGCAAAGCTTTATATGGATTGAAGCAAGCTCCTAGAGCTTGGAATGTAAAGCTTGATGGCAGTCTGAAAAAACTAGGTTTCAGAAAGTGCATTACTGAACCAGCAATTTACACTAGAGGTGTTGGGCTATCAAAACTGATACTTGGGGTGTATGTGGATGATCTGATAGTGACAGTAGGGGATCCTGCTGAAATTGTAGCTTTCAAGAAACAGATGACTTCTGAGTTTGATATGAGTGACTTGGGTTTACTGTCATTCTATCTGGGATTGGAAGTGGATCAGAAAGAAGACTACATTGCTATCAGACAAACAAGCTATGCCAAGAAAGTACTTGCTCAATTTGACATGAGTGATTGCAATTCAACCAAGGTGCCAATGGACCCTGGAACCAAACTGGATGCAGACAAGCAAGGGAAGAGAATTGATGCCACTGAATACAGAAGAGTGATTGGGTGTCTTAGGTACCTGTTGCACACAAGACCAGATCTTTCCTATGCTGTTGGGATGACCAGCAGGTTTATGGAGAAACCTACTGTGAAGCATATGCATGCAGTGAAGAAGATACTGAGATATCTGAAAGGGACATTGACTTATGGGTTGGTTTATACCCGAGAGAAGAAAGATGAAGTGTTGACTGGGTACAGTGATGATGTAGGGGGAGACCTGGTAGGGAGAAGGAGCACTGGTGGGATGGCATTCTACATGAATGAGTGTCTGGTGACATGGAATTCCCATAAGGAGAAGATAGTGGCTCTGTCATCATGTGAAGCTGAGTTCATGGCAGCAACAGAGGCAGCTAAGCAAGCTATCTGGCTTAGGAATCTGTTGAGTGAACTCACTGCACAGAAGCCAAAGAAGGTTACCCTATATGTTGACAATAACTCAGCTATTGCCTTGATGAAAAATCCTATGTTTCATGGAAGGAGTAAGCACATAGATATAAAATATCATTTTATCAGGGAATGTGTTGAGAATGAGCAGATCTTGGTCAAGAGGGTCAGTACATTTGAACAGAAAGCAGACTCACTGACCAAAGCCATGCCAGCAGTGAAGCTGGGAATAACGAGGCACCTACTCGGTGTCAGAGAAATTGAGCTTGAGGATCATTAGGCTTAAGGGGGAGACGGTTGGTGTAAGCCTGATGATGTGGACTATCAGATGACGTGGAGGCAAGCAGTGAAGGCGCCAAACTTCAATTCAAATAGAAGAGGAGCGGGGAGCAGTTGGTGCCTAGGGCTGGTGACCGCGCCCATGACGTCGTGCATCATAGGCAGTTGCATTTAGCGTCTCTTGTATCCAGTGTGTTGGTTTTTACATTGTGTAATCGTGTGAATGAGCTACTGGTATAAGTAGTCTCGAGTTGTAAGGGTGTGTTAGCGCAAGTGGTTGGACTTAAGCCACATTGTACTCTGTTTAAACCAAGGTGAAAAGGGGCACCGTCACCCTGTCGGTTCCCGCAGTGTGTTCGTCTGTTCTTGCGTGTTTTTGCTTTAGGCTTAGCCAAATTTGATCATTGCTGTGATTTTGTGATCCTGATTATCAACATTTGCGACGTAGAAGACGTGGGTGATGTCGGTGAGCGGCGTCAAGGCCTCGGCGACGGCGGCGGAGTCAATGAGATCGACGTGTACGTGTGTCAGTGAGGAGGATGGCGGCAGGGACCAGGGCGGGGTGGACGGCGGGAGAGGGCGTATACCTTCCATGGTCCGCCGGGGCCGGGGGTGTCCATCAGCGGGAGGATGTCGACGAGGGAGATGCCTGCTATGCCGGTGGAGCCGACGACGAGGGCGACGCTCGGGAAAGAATGCCGTGGCGCGGCGGTGAGCTCATCCTTGCGCTCCCTGACTGCGCCGGCTGACCATGCCCACCACCAGCTTAAGCTCATTGCTGCCCGCCGGCAACCCTGCAGGTTCAATGAAGGGTGAACAGGAATTGCTAGTGCAGCGTGCAGGTTCAGAAACATACTCCCTCCAGATTGGTAAAAGAAGTCGTTTTGGATAAGATTTGGGTCAAACATTGGGAATATAAATCATGAATAACTTTTAAGTTGTTCAAGTTTGAAAATGTGAAAACCACATGAATAGATTTGTCTTAAAAAATACTTTTATAAAAACATACATGTATCACTTTTCAATAATTATTTTTATAAAAATAAGAAGTCAAAGTTATGCTTTGAAGATCGTGTCGCTGTCAAAACGACTTCTTTTACCAACGTGGAGGGAGTATAGGTATATTTATACCAATTGAATACTTGGTTTCCTTGTTTCTCAAAGAAACCTCTGGCTGCGTCTTCAGAAATTCTATGCAGTACCGTCGGTCCGTCGCACGTCGCCTCGCGTGCGGCAGCCTCCGCTTGCTCGACGCATGTCACAGGTCCGCACGGTGAAGCCAATCAACAAGTCCGCGTTTCAAGCAGCCAGCAGTTAGATTCTCTGGAGAAACAAAGACACGCGTCACGTGGTTACGTCTTCAGAAATTTATCTTCTGAAGCGATACCGTATCCCCTTGCTTGATTTTTTTTTCTCACGGCGTGCTGCATGCGCCACCTTATATTACCAGTTGAAGATTGGTTTCCTTGTTTCTCAAAGAAAATGGTTTCAGCGCCGTAGGCTCAGAGCTTAGCTGCGTCTTCCGCGCGGTGAGGTTGGCTAACAAGCGGCTAGCTAGTTGGTTGCATGCAAACTTCTCTCGTGAATCATGATGTTATCTATATTACTGAACTCTTAAAATACATTTTAGATATCTATCTAGGCCTACAACTCTCAAAATTTCATTTTTAAACCCTCGAACTTGTCAAATGTAAAACGAGCTCCATCAGCACACATGTTGCCCTCTGGCGCTCCATCTACATATATAGTACATACTCGCCCTGTCTTCTCTAGCTCCATCTCCATGATCTCTCTCTCTCGGCTTTCCAATCTTGTGTGGCAGCACATTACAATCACCAACTCTGCATCCATAACCTATGCCTTTACTATCCTGCGTACTAGGAAAAACCATCTCCATGATCTCTCCCTCTCTCGGCCTTCCAATCTTGTGTGGCAGCGCATTACAGTAACCAGTGGCGAATCTAGAAAAAATCATCGCCGGGGTCGGTCTAGACTTAGAGCCATAAGCCCGTAACTATAGTTGACAATAATCTAACTCCATATATAAGTATATATATATAAATATATTGCAAAAAGTAACTAGTAAGCATTCATACATGGATAAATGTAACGATAACATAATTTGAGCAAAAAAAAAACTATTTACAATAGTGGTTACCTCTTATAGTTTCACCCTGTGAGTACGATCAGCCATATTCTGGAAGCGAACTATGATATCATCATTTGGAATTGCATGAAGAAATTCTTGCTCAACGAAACAAATGACACAATCATTCATAAATCCATCGCCGATTCGGTTTCACAAGTCCGTCTTCACTATCTTCACTGCTGAGAAAATCCTTTCCACCGACGCCATCGCAATAGAAAGAACTAGCACAAGTTTGAGGAGCCGATATACACACCATTAATTCATCCACATAAATAGTGCATGAGAGATAAAATAGAACGTCTAAATAAGGAATTTTTTCCTTACCTCGGCAAAACAATTTGCAATATCTCTTTTGGATGTGTGGAGCCACCATTTGTGCATTCCTCAAAAGCCTTTTGTTTCTGTCATTTTGCTTTTCCAAAAGGTCCACCAGCTCTCGGAAATTTCCCTTATTTTTGGACTCTTCTTATTCATCATGACCTCGAAAAGCTAAACCTTGATGCAACAAGAATCGAGTAGCATCAATAGAAGTATTCAGTCTCCTACGATATTCCTCTTTAGTGACATCTTTCTGTTTGTTCAGAGCATTGGCAATGGATCGATCAGGCTTCATCAAATTGTGACATCTTTTGACTGCCGTGTTATGGAAACTATTAGGTCGGATGCCTACATGATCCCGCAATCTATCCGATTTGTTAAATCCATCCCAACCATCTTTTGCAAATGCATCATTCCCACCTTGACCGTCATTGCTATCTCTAAATAAATAGCAATACAAACAGAAACATTTATCCACCTTCTCACTATACTCAAGCCAATCATATTTTGTGAACCATTCAGCCTAAAATCGACGTGGTACACCTGCTATGATTTTCTGAGGATATTTAAAGACAGGTGGTGGCCTAAAAGGCTAATCAAATACTTCCGCCTTATCTCATTTTGTAGTTTTTCGCTAATGTAATCTGAAATTTTTCTTCTATCCGCTAGATCATACGGAAGCTAAAATTTACCTCGCATCGTGAGATTCGCGAAGAACGTTGAACTGTATTGTTGGCGTTTGTTGCATCTGCATCTCTTCTTGAAGTTCCTGCATCAATATTCTCCCTTACATCTCTTGAGGTGCCTCCGTCATTATCATTTGTTGGGGTTAATTTCCTTTTCAAAAAACGATCCATCGTGCTTTGATTGCCTATCAAATCATTCAGTGTCAATCAAGGAAGGGGAACGCAAGTATATTCAATCATTCAATCACTAATTTAGTAATGTACTTACGTGCTATGTTTGCTGGAGGGCGGAGACGATCTGTCGGCTGCCGCTATCTGCTAGTACGGGATCACGAGAGCGCGCTGCTACGCTACGCCGATGCGGAAGTTGGATCGGTAGCACTGGCGGAGCTTAGTGGGGGCGAAGCTGGGCGCTCGCCCCCCCTCCTCCGCACTGGCCGGGGCTCACTTGATGTCTACGTCTGTAGTTTTGTACGAAGTTGAGCAAGCAGCGCTGGCTATTGATTGCGTGGTGAGATGAAGTTCAGCATCTGCACGAGCCACGAGAGCGAACGTGCGTGGACAGCATGGTGGATGAGGAGGGTGACGGCGTCCTGTTACTTCTAGAAAGCAGCGAGATGTCGTGAGACTGAGTTTTACTGTTTTGGGGTTTTGCGCCTGTCACTGGCGGAGCTTCATGGAGGCGAAGCTGGGCACCTGCCCCTTCCTTCCATGCTTTGCCATTGTATATTGTATTGTTTTTTCTTTTTACTCTATAAAATTCTGCTTTTGTGAAGTTATGCATAGAGAAGGACAAGTCTGGCTGTAGATAACAAACAGAAAATGATAGAAGAGCCTACATCATATTGTTGCTATCTACTATAATTGCCATTAAAATATTTTTTAGCTCCCTCTTGTTTCCTCTTCATGCTCCGCTATTATTAATATAAGTACGAATGTATATATTAATGATATTATATGCATTGCCAGTTCATTTCTTGTGTCAATTACTGTTCACTGTTTTTTTTCCAAATTCGCCCCCCCTTTAATTTGTCTCAAGCTCCGCCATTGATCGGTAGGATTTCGGGAGGGAGATGAATCGTTGCGGCAAGCCGGCGGCTGAATGTAATCGATGTGGGCATATGGCTTGTGGGCTGCTGGGCTGCTGGGAGAATTTAATTGGACTTCTATTGACCTGTTGTGCTGGGCTACTGGCATGTGGATGTGGACTGTTGTGGACTGAAGACCAACGAGTATCACCGGGGTCAGCGCTATTTTTTAACGGGGTCAAGCATGGTGAAAATTTATACTCCCTCTGTATCGGATTTAGAAGTCGTTTTGGACAAGGTTTGGGTCAAACATTGGGAATATAAATCATTAATAACTTTTAAGTTGTTGAGTTTGCAAATGTAAAAATTATATGAATAGATTTATCTTAAAAAATAATTTCATAAAAGTATACATATATCACTTTTCCATAAATATTTTTTATAAAATCAAGAGGTCCATGTTGTGTTTTGGAGACCGTGTCGCTGTCCTAAACGACTTCTAAATCCGATACGGAGGGAGTACATGTACACATGCTCCTACAAAGTCGTCGGGGTCAGCTGACCCCGATAGGACCACGTAGGTTCGCCCCTAGTAACCAACTCTCCATCCATAAGCCATGCCTTCACTATCCTCCATACTAGAAAAAGCCAGGACGTCATCAATAGTGGTGGCAACAAGGCCAAAGCTAGATCATCTTAGGTAGAGAGGTAGGCGAATGATTGCTTTGTCATTAAATTCCTGTCTCAGTCAAGAATAAGGTGTAGATTGAACTGGAATGGCATACGGCGTGATGCGGAGGAGACCGTGGCAAGTTAAGGACCTGGATAACACGCTAAGACAAGTCCTATGATCTAAAAATAGTATTTCAAAAGTTTAAGGCCTAGACGACACAAAGACAAGTTGGAGATCTAAAAATGCATTAAAAATATTTGGAAACCTAAATGACACCTAGGTAAGCTCAGGGACCGTCAATGTATTTTATACTCTTTAAAAAAATCAAGCGACTTGCATACTACAAGATTCATGAACAGGCAATAATGTTGCAAAATAATAAAGATGAAATATTTGCCATAATCGTTTACTAAAGAGGTTTACTCGAACCAAAATACTAGTAGTACTTTGTGGCGGTACAGTCATAGGAGTAGCCATCAATATTAACGTGGTGTCGAATTGTATCACTACTGTACGAGGCAATTGACGCATAGCAGATCAATTTGTTCCCAAACAACGAAGGGAACATAATCAATTTCTTTTGTGGAACAATCAAACAAATGATTTTCACGCGTGCGCACCGTTACATGCCCCAGCATGACTTTTTTCTTTTCTACAGGTTAATTCGGAACATATTATTATCAATATTTTGGTTTCAAGAAATACAATTATTATTCGTCTATTTACTGATTTTACCAATATATTCATGTGTTGTTTAAACTGTAGTATTTTTTACTCTCTCCATCTTAGAAAGAATACAATTCTAGTCAAATGATTTGAAATTTGACCAAAATTATAAAAAAAAAGTGTAATAACATTTATGATACAAAATAAATGGCATCAAATTAATTGCAGAATATAATATTATAATAAATTTATTTATATATAAATATTACTATTATTTATTATAAATTTAATTAAATTTAAGCTAATTTGATGGGACGAATTCCATAATTATATTCTTTTGGAGGCAGAGAGAGCACAAATGTCTATACAGACGAAAATGTGTAGGGTAGATCGATATATAGTTCCGTCCTCCACGCGATGAGGTTGGCTCATTTTTTGCGGCAGCTAGCTAGCAGCATGTTCGGTTGATATTATCAGCCAGTCAGCCAGTAGTGTTTTTCTCTAAAAAAACAGCCAGCAATACTTTCAGCCAGCCAGATCAGCCTAAGCGAATAGACTGTAGATAGTGACCTGCCCTGACAGCAACATCACGTGGGAGTGGGACGCGAAGGAGCAAAAATTAGCCAGCCTTCCCGCATGCAAAACTCAAGGGCCACTGAATACATTATCAAAAGTCAAAACAAAAGGGTCACTGAATGTGTTGCTTTGATAATACCATCCTTCAGCGTTAGGTGGAGGACGAGGAGGAGGATGGGTGTCTAAAGTTTTGTTTTACTTTTTTTTATATAATATAAGCTTTTTAATTTGTCAGCATGCAAACGTTAGCCGTCTAGAGGGCCCTCTTTATTTATGTTAGTGTTGGAGTCAGATCGACACGGTGTAACTGCTCCTGCACTGGCCTAGAGTAGTAGAGTTAGAGAGGACGACAGCTCCTCAAGTGTTCTTTACCCCCTGATTTCCACGATCCGTATCCACTCTCATGTCTCGTCTTGTAGAAAGCTTCAAAAAGAATGTGAATTTTGTCACATAGAATGCTTCAAGAAGATTGTGAAAGCGAATGTCGAACTTGTTTCGTAAGTCTGTCTTTGTCTTTTGATATAATAAATAATTTATTGTTCAACCACACTTGAAAACTGAGCACCTTTTTACTGAATTTGTATGTTACTGTTCAACTGTTGAATGCTCCCATATAGAATTATATATGATGTGCATTCTCTTCTTGATTACCGGATATTTGCATCAAGTACTTTGTGTAAATAAAAGAACATATGCGTGTTGCCTGTAACCAACATGAACCAGCATGATAAGTTGTTTTATATCCAGATGTTTCCTTGCTGGGTTGATTAAATGGAGCTTGTCCAACACATTTAAGACTTATAATTTGTATTTTTGCAGGTTTTTTTGGAAGATTTTTCTTCTGTTGTTTTTAGATGATTTTTGGTCCATTTTTCTATTTTTCTAATATTTTTTTATTTTTAGAGATAAATTTTAGATTGGTCGTGCTGTTTTTATGATTTTAATTTGAATGTTAGAGATAAATCGGTGAATCATGCATAGATAGTTGGCGCTCTTAGTTCCATATCCAGTTTCTTCCCGCCAAGCTGACAAAACCCCGCCAATCCATCAGCTTCATCCAAATAGATCAATTAATCAAGCTCTGTGATGTATACAGCATCAGGACGGAGAACCACGAGAAACAGGTAAATTAATCAAAGGCATCAAGGAACAATCTTGTAAGCCTTTAGCCTGTCGATCCATGTGGCGAAGGACTTGACCGTGTTCCGGAAGCCGAGGAACCCGTGCTCCTTGCTCTTGTTCATGCTGTCCAGGACCGCCCGGTTAGCTCCAAACTGACAGAACTGGGCATCGACGAGCCACCAACTGGCGACCTCGTTGAGCTGCGTCTCCACCAGCTCGTTCTCCCTGACGATCTCCGCCCAGACATCCTCCTTCCTGGCCATGGCCTCCATGAGCTTGAACCGGTTCTCCTCTCCATCGTACCCCACCCACTCCAACCCAAACCGTCCGGCAAGTATCGGCCACAGCTGCTTCCACGTGTACACATCCCCGTTGCTGCAGTTGAAAGCCTCGTTCTTGGCCGGCCATAGGGTCTACGGCCGCCCAAATCTGCTGCTCCGCCACGAGGTCCGCGTCGGAGGCGTTGTCGAACCCCTCCCAAGCGCCACGGGACCCCGGCCACCGAAGCACGGCGCGCTCCGTGCCGCAGATGGCCGCGTACGCCCAGAGGCTGCAGATTATGTTCATGGCGCTCCGAGGGGTGAACCCGAAGATGAGCCTGGGGCGGTGCACGGACCAGCTGACGGCGGCGCCGCCGCGCCGGGAGACGGCGTCGAAGAGGATGTCCTCTTGGTCGTAGTAGAAGTTGGGGCAGTCCAGGCGTGGCATGTCCTCTGTGTAGGGGGGGGGTCCAGGATGGGGACCGTCTTGCCGATGGCCTCGAAGGCTCCGACGTAGTGCTTGGTCCCGGTCTGTAGGCAGACGTGAACGAGCGCGGGGCAGTTGGGGACGACGACGGAGAGCACGTTGCGGAGCATGGCGGAGTTGGCCTCGCGGTTCTGGGCCTCCGTGGGGCGCGAGGACCAGGCGACGTAGAAGACGTGGGTGATGTCGGTCAGCGGCGTCAGGGGCCTCGGTGACGGCGGTGGAGTCGGTGAGGTCGACGTGCACGTGGATCACGGAAGGAAGGTGACGGAGGGTGCCATGGCGTATGCAGTTCACGAACCAAGCACACAATCTCGATGGCCAAAGGACATCTACCAAACATCATGCACGTCAAGCGCGTCTCCACGTGTTCTCAGCAATGCCCGACGGCCACTAAATAATTAGTACGTACTCTAAGATTGACGGTTATGATAAGGACCAAAATCAAATCTCACCGACCAGAATTTGTGTGAGGGAGGCAAACAAATCACTCAAGCAAATGATAGCTTTTGTGTTTTTTAAGGAAATTCCATATGTTTGCTTCGTCTAAACAGGTTCGGCGAGCAGTTTAATTCTTTTTTTTCCATGAAGACAACTTGATTTGATTGCTTCTTTATTTTTGAAAGGAAACTGGCTGCACGCAAAACGTGCACACGAAACCTAAACAATCTCAAAGAAAATAAAAACTAGCACACATGTAATGGGCTAAACCAATCTAGCCCATTTTTAGACCCCAGCCCAGTCGCCTTTCTGGCCCAAAAGCAAGAACATGAAGCGATGGTTCATATTGAAGAAAAAAAAGCAATAATTTTTTTTCAAATGGAATGAGTAGTACATCCCCAGATTACACATGAAATAATTCTAAAAAAATTAATATTTTATCTAGATTCTTCCACCATCTCTCTTCCCCTGGTTTTCCTCGAACGTCGGAGCTAAAGTGCAGTCCTAATGCCGAATCCAACGACCAACCACAGAACATTGGACATGCCGCAAGATTCAACACTTCGTAACTAATCCAATACACATCTAAATCGTTGAAAGAATATCGGCAGTTGCATCGTTGGATATGGCATAGGATGTAGATTCATCACATCGAGACCTTGATTTCCTCTCCGCGACCTTCGACGATGAGATCGATGACCAGGAGTCGCTGTCCTCGTAGGGGGCTCCGAGAAGCACCCCTCCCCTTGCAAATAAAGGCCACAAATTGGTCGTCTGCCGATGAAATCGATGCCTCCAACAGCGATCTGGTCGTGGCAACCACCGAAGTCATCGCAGCACACAATCCCGACTAAGAATCATCCGACTTCGCCACAAATTTATTTGGACTCAATCCTAATACACTAGAAAACTGTGGAAAAAGAATAGGTTCCCTCCCCTTCATGTCTCTAGTAGACGCATCGGAGAGGAAGAAGGAGAGGGGCCTAGACGCGACGGCGGCGGCGGAGGAGCGAGGACCAGGCAGGTGGCGGCGGCTCTACCTTTCGTGCATGCATCCATCCACCTCTGATCTAATAGCAATAACTTGACACATCTGCTTAAAAAAATAAAGGAACTTATCCCACGCACAGCACAAGAACTCCATGATATGATATAAGCTCAGGACCCTCGGGTGCAACTCCAGTCTCCAGGACAAGCCACACCGAAAACAACAACGGTATTACCAGACCAAGAACTCTCAGGCGCAGGCCCGGTCCTGCCAATTTATTGGCCTAGAGTGAAGCCATAAAAATGGATCCCTTAATACAACTCTAATAATATAATGATATTTCTAATAAGTGTAATTCATACAAAAAAGCATTTTTATCAAACAAATTATATATCTTACCTTAGAAAAATTTTCGAACATTTACTGATGCGAAGTCATTTCCTCCACAACAATTATTGCCTACTCATCTGGATTTCTTGAAGTGCTTGTATTACTCTTAAAAACTTTATCAATAGCTCCTCTTTGTGATTGTATCAAGTCATCTATCCTTCTCTTCTTCTTTTTTCTCCCTTCTAGATGCGTGCTTTTTGGGCAACATGAGTTTACAGTAAATAGTAAATTTATATATGAAAAATATATCATACTAGATTGAATCCAACATCATAATAAAAACGAGTGCTAGTAAATTACCAAGTTGAGGACCAGAGAAAAATAATTATTCAATGCCCTAGCTGCACAGTAAATCCCAAATCACAATTTCAGAGGAGTTCCAAGTGGCCAAGGCGCCAAGTCTTGTATTCTAAAGATTAAAGATCGGAGACAAAGAAAAATTAAATATTGATTTAACATATATATTCTTGACATACATCAATCAAGGGCTTAGGGGCAATTGGTACCTCCTAGAACGCTCGAACGGAGAGACTGAGTGGGCCTGGGTGACGCCAGCGACCGGCCGCCCGATGGACGCTGATCGTTGCCGCGACAAACGGGTGCACAGCCGATCGGCGAAGGCGATGCCACGATGTGCAGCGGCGCAGGCTCGGAGGTTGCAGCGGGGAAGAACCGAAGAAGCCGCGCGGCGGAAGACGAAGAACGAAACGACGTGGATGCGGAATTGCGGAGGCCAGGTCGATGCAACACGCAAGGAGTCTTGGGCTCCTGAATTTTTCTATGGGCCAGGGAATACGGTCTTTTTTGTTTTTTAGCCCTTTTTTTTTGAAAGATTCTCTCAAATAGGCCTCTGACGGAAAGATTTAAAAAAATGGACCTTCAGCTTAGCGCCATGGACCTTGGCGTCAAGATATAACGTCATGGCGCCATGTTTCCTGGCGCCAAGAGCCATCCGACGTGACACACGTAAATCTACGTGGCGCAAGGGCTTGGCGCCACGGATCTTGGCGCCAAGGCTTGGCGCCACGGATCGTGGCTCCAAGCCTTGGAGCCACGGATTTTGGCGCCAAGCCCCTGAAAAAAAGGTCGGCCCTTCCTTTTCTTCTTCCTTCTCTTTCTTTTTCCTCATTCTATCTTCTTCGTCCGGCCGGCCACCCCGACGCCGCCGCCACCCGCCGACGCCGACGCCGCCGCCGGTCACCGCGCCGCCCGCCGCCGCCGGTACCCGCGCCAGCCGCCGCCCCTGCGCCGGCTGCCGCCGCCCGCGCCGGCCGTTTTCGCCCGGGCCGGCGCCGCCTCCGCCGCCCACCGCCGCCCGCGCCGGAGCCGCCCCCGCCGGCCGGCGCCGCCCGCGCCGGCGCAGCCCCCGCCGGCCGCCGCCGCCCCCCCCCGCCGGCGCCGCCCCCCCCCCCCGCCGCCGGCCGCCGCCGCCCGTCGGTATGTGTTTTTTTTTAAGTTAGGATTAGTTAATTTTAATATATATTTTTTTAGTTAGTATTTATTGTTTAGTTTAGTATGAATATTTAGATTGTTTAGTATGAATATTTAGTATGAATATTTAGAATATTTAGATAGTATTAATTTTTTTTTAGTTAGTATTTATTTTTTTTAATTTTTTATATAGTTTACTATGAATATTTATTGTTTAGTTTGATTATTTAGTTAGTTATAGTATAGTTTGATTATATAGTTTAGTTTGAATATTTATTGTTTAGTTTTATATATATTGTTTAGTTAGTTATAGTTTAGTTTGATTATATTGTTTTAGTATGTATTAACTAATTATTATTAATTTGTTAGTTATTTAGTTAGCTAATTTTTTTTAGTATTAGTTAGTTATTTTTTAGTTATTATTTTATTTCGATTTAGTTATTTAGTTAGTTAGTAGTAGTATGCTTAATTAGTATTTTTTAGTTAGAGTATGTAATTTTTAGTAGTTAGTAGTAGTTAATATCTATTTTTAGTTAATTAATTAGTTAGTTAGTAGTGAATAATTAGTAGTTAGTAGTACTTAGTATGTACTTCATATTTATTAGAGACCTATTACTTATTATGTTTTAAATATACTGGAGTAAAACAATTATGCTTAGTTATGTTTTCGAACTAGATGGACAACCTAGTGAGCATTTATTATGGAGGAACTGTAGAACGAGATCGCTATGGATATGTTGAGTTTGTTGACATGCAAAGTGTGCCTGTGCTATTCAATGAGAGGCCATCATTCAGTGAGTTGACTGCAAGAGCTCGTGAGGAGATACATTGCCGTACGGATGATGGCATCATAGTTGAGGGTGTACTTCACTTAGGTTACCCTCCCAACATGCTAAGGAAGATGATCCCAATAGGTTGTGCAGATCAGTGGGACAACTATGTGAGATCGGCTATGAAAAGCCAGTTCCAAAGTTTGGATGTGGTTGTGCAGCGGGTGCTCGTTGATCCAATCCCTCTTGGGTTGTCCCCGCCAATGGGTGAGCAGGCATATTTTGAACCTCCCGTCCTGGAACGTGATGTGGATGCGGAGGTCCCGCCTACGGTTCCCGATGCACAATCTGCCCCCAATGATGTGGCACATCCTCCTCAGGAGATCCCTTTGACACAGAATCATCCTAGTAAGTGTTAATTAGGTGTCCTTTTTTTCTTTGAAACTTAAGTCTTTTCTTTTCATCCACTCTTATTATCATCTCTTCTTCGTTGTTGCAATGTTGCAGGAGATGTTCCCGATAATGAGGGCGCTCCTGCTGCTGATGCTCAAGTCCAGATTGGAGATGGAATCCGCGCCTCCAATAGTGTTGAAATTATGAATGATTCAGAGCCATATGAGATCGCAAGGGCTGTTGATTCTGACGATGATCGTCCCGTTGGAGAGCTCACGGAGAGTGACGTTGAGATGCTTAGGCGTATTTTTCCCGGCCGTCGTGATCCTATGGTTCATGAGTTCAGTGATCTTACTCATTCAGATCAGGCGTTTGCAGAAGGACGTGATGATGAGCTGCAGGAAGCTCCAGAGGCTGGTCCTAGTATGGAGATAGAGAAGGGGAGGGTTTTCAATGACCTCCCTGCATTGAAGAGGTGGTTGCAAGCGTTTGCAGTGCTACGCAAGAGACCGTATAAGGTCCTGCATTCCTATGTGGAGCGGCGTTACACGGTTGTGTGTGACAAGGAACGCTGTCCATGGAGAGTTTGTGCAAGGAAGCAAAAGGTTTCAGGAAAGTGGAAGATCACAAGAGTTGTTGGGCCGCATACCTGTTCTTCACATGACCTCAGCACAAAGCATCGGCAGTTGACATCAACCCTCATTGCCAAGCGGTTGATGAAAGTATTACAGGGAGAGCCGAATATGAAGGTCAGGACAATTATCAAAATAGTTAATGAGGTATATGGAGGATATGACATAAGTTATGGCAAAGCCTGGAGGGCTAAGCAGCGTGCGTGGAAGATGATATATGTGGACTGGGAGGATGGCTACGAGCAGCTTCCAGTACTTCTCAATGCAATCCAAGCAGTGAATCCCGGCATGCATTACGAGTACATCCCTAGGCCAGACGCATGGAAAGATGGGAGGCAGATATTCTTCCGTGCTTTCTGGTGCTTCCCTCAGTGTGTCGAGGCCTTTAGGCACTACCGTCCAGTCTTCTCCACTGATGGTACATTCTTGATTGGCAAGTACCGTGGTACACTACTCATAGCCATATCGTGTGACGCAAACAACAAGCTTGTTCCTTTGGCATTTGCTTTGGTTGAGAGGGAGAATAATGATAGCTGGGGATGGTTCTTGAGGCTAGTCCGGATACATGTGGTTGGGCCTGGCAGGGAGGTGGGCGTCATATCGGATAGGCACCAGGGCATACTTAATGCTGTGCGAGAGGAGATAGAGGGGTACGCGCCTTTGCACCATCGTTGGTGTACTCGGCACCTTGCTGAGAATCTACTCCGAAAGGATGGTGTCAAGGATAATTTTGATCTTTTCCAGGAAGCTGCTAGACAGCTTGAGGATAGGTATTTTCGGAGGAAGTTTGAGGAAGTTAGAACCGCATCTAATGCAGAAGGTAGACAATGGCTGACAGGTTTGATGAGAGATGTCGAGAAATGGACAAGAGCTCATGACGCAGGTGGTTGGAGGTACGAGTTTCAGTGCAGCAACATGGCCGAGTCATTTAATAAGCTGTTGCTGGGGATTCGTGGTATGCCCGTGAACGCTATCGTTCAATTCACATTCTATAAGCTTGTTGCATGGTTCAACGATCGGCACGCCCATGCATTGCAGTTGCAGAGTGAAGGTAAGATTTGGGCCCCAACACCTCAGGCACATTTAGAGAAGGCGAAGGAAAGGGCTGGGACACATGAGGTCACATGTTTTGACCATGCGACTGGAAGGTATGAGGTGAAGCATACCGGTGGTACTACATCTGATGGCGAGGTCCGAGAGTCGAGGATTCATGTTGTAGTCCTCCAAGATTTCTCATGTACTTGTGGGAAACCAAGGCAGTATCACTTTGTATGCTCTCACCTTGTAGCAGCTGCTAGGCATCGCAACTATGATATTGAGGCTAGGATACCTCATCAGTTCAGTGTCCACACGCTGGTCGAGACATGGAGGCCCCGCTTTGTGCCTTTCTGAGACCCTGGAGAGTGGCCTCCATACGACGGTCCAAGGTACGTTGCAGATCCAGCCTACCGTTGGGACAAGAGGGGCTCTAGAAAGAGGACGAGACACAGGATGGTTATGGATCAGATACCTGGTAGAACGCGACGTGGTAGAGCGACGCCATTTCTTAATGACCCAGAGCAGTACGAGTGTGGCAAGTGCGGTAGACTTGGGCACAATTCCCGCACCTGCCATTGGCAAATTAGTGAGGTGCGACTTGTAGGTGTTTTTATTATTTAATACTTATCATATTGATTGTTCAATTCTTACTTTACGTTTAATTGCTATTTATTTAATAAGTTACTGACAATAATTTCTTTAGGATGGCGCAATTCCACCTTCTGGATCCGGTGTACGACGAGACCCACCGAGGACGTCTCGTAGCGTCGGGGCAGGTAAGATTTGACACTCTCATATCACATACTTCGAATTATAAGTGCATATATGTGTGTCAAGTAACATTTGTATTTTGTTTAAATGCAGAACCTTCCCCTCCTTCGTTCTAGAGTACATGGAGGGTTCTTGGAGATGCAGTACGACGACAGGTACACCCCGTACCTATCGAGAGCTGGCCTGGACGTCGTATCTTTTCAGGTTCGCCGTGGCCTGCCTTTGTTCAACTCGGCGGGCTTGACTGCGTTGGTGGACAGGTATTTTTTAATCAAATAGGTTGTATTAATAATCATTTGATGACGCGGCAATGTTTCTAATAAACATTTTTTTTGCTAAAATTATAGGTGGCGACCTGAGACTCACAGCTTTCACCTGGCGTTTGGAGAGATGACAGTCACGCTACAGGACTGTCAGAAGATGCTCGGTCTGAGGATTCGTGGGAGGGCGGTGACTGGGCTGTGTAGGTCAGAGGGCTGGAGAGCTAGGGTGGAGGCCTTCCTTGGGCGTGAGGTGGGTGACCAAGGAGACCGCACTTCTGGTGTCCATCTCTCCTGGCTTAGGGCGGAGTTCGGACAGTGTCCTCCTGACGCAGACGACCAGACGGTTCAGTACTACTGTAGGGCGTGGATTCTACACTTATTTGGCTCTGTTCTCTTCCCCGATGGAACCGGCGACACTGCTTCGTGGATGTGGATCCCTTGCCTCACAGACTGGGACCAGGCGGGGTACTACAGCTGGGGCTCTGCGGTGTTGGCTTTCCTTTACCGTCAGCTCTGCGAGGCGTGCCGGCGTTCTTCACCGTCAGCCTCACTTGGTGGGTGTGCGTACCTACTGCAGCTGTGGATGTGGTCGCGGCTGCCAGTTGCTCGTCAGGTGATGTTGGCTCCGCGTGACTGGTTCCCAGTGCATAACGCACGTCTACAGCCGACGTGGGCGTACCTATGGGACCAGGTGACAGTCCCTCACACGAGGATGGAGCGGGCGTACAAAGAGTACACGGACGAGCTAGACAGGCTCATGGCCTCTAGTGTAAGTACAAATTATTATATATGTTGGTTCGAAAAGAAATTATCTATTATGCTATCTAACTAATTGTTTGGACACGTTGCAGGTGACTTGGGACCCGTACGCGGATGAGGCCGCACTTCCTTTTGTGGTGAGCAACCTATGTGACAGCGACAGCGATCTCTACAGGGTGAGGTGCCCTCTTATCTGCTTCTATGCTGTCGAGTACCACCTTCCACATCGAGTTGCACGTCAGTTTGGAGCAAGACAGCGTTGTCCACCATCTCCAATTTCGACAAGTGTTGACTTGCACAAGTAAGTGTTCTCTTCTTCGTAATTCGACCTTTTCCAGAAGTTGCACTTACCCATACCACATTATATATGTCGAGTAAGATGGATGAAATCTTTGTTGGTATGTTTGTATGTCTATGGAATGCATATATGTGTGGTATGCTTCAACATATAAAGGAAACTCTGCCGAAATTTTTAGCTTTGTCATACATGTATGCTATAGCGACACGATGTTCACTAACATGTATATATACACGTTTTGCAGGCTCGATCGTAAGAAAAACAGGAAAATCTTTGATTGGGCCCATCACCACCGAGACTACATCGACATGTGGGAGTTGTTCGATGGGAACGTGGACACCAACAACGAGGCGCACACGAACATAGACTACAGGCGGTACCAAGCTTGGTACCACCAAGCTACTCGTCCGAGGCTTAGGCTGCAGTGGACACAGGATGACTACGCTGACATTGAGTCGTCAGAGGATGAGGACACGGCGTACGACACCTCTACTCGTGTCGGTCGCCAGGTCGGAGCAGGACCCATCTTGGACAGAGTGGTATGTCATGTGCTGTACTTTTATATATCGATTTGCGTAACAATGAATTACAAAATAAAACTTTGTTGTAGGGTAACTCACTCAAGATGTCTGTCCAAGAAATCGAACGGTTTCGTCCGAGGGTGAGGGACGACGAGACACGTAGCTTCCTGGATGTAAGTACCTATAAATATGCAAATATTAGAGTACTAATACGTTCAATACATTGACTAAACATGATTTTGTGCACCAGAGATTGGCACGTCGGCTACGCCGTACCGCGGCGCGTTGTGGTTGCAAGACAGGCACGACGGAGGACGTGTACGTGCCTTCTGCACCCAGAGGTGGCATAGGTTCGTCTAGCCACCCACCTACAGGGTCGCGAGACCAAGGCACCGAGGAGGACGACGACGAGGACGACGATGACGACGACGAGGACGAGGACCAGGCGCACGAGGAGATTGGACCGTCTCAGCTAGACGATGCTCCCTGGACTCAGCCTACGCAGCCAGTCGGTACCAGGCGACGTCGACCACCTGACCCTTATACTCCAGGCACCCACGCTCTTGGACACAAGGGCAAGGGTAAGTCTAGGAGACAGTGAGGGACTGTAGGCGACTTTAGGACTGTAAGGACTATTATTATGGACTTTTATATCCTATTGTTATGTACTGAATGAGCTTCAGATGGAGTTTATGACACTTTAAACGTGGGTGCTGATGATGATCATTTATTTGTTTAAGGTGAATGTCATATATAATTGTTGATGACATGTTTATGTGATATCTGTGTTTGCATTGAATCAAAAACAGGGAAAACTCTGCCAAAATTTTCTGAAACATGTCAAGTCGTGCAGTACACCGATAGCATATAGCCTTTTCAGTGATTTATCATGTCACTATCCTATGGTACATCCTCTTTTACAGATGAATTGATTGATCAAGGAATCTAGCCTTTACAGATGAGTTTTCAAATAGGCTTTTCAGTAATTGAAATAGGCTTTTTAGGGATAGCGTCTAGGCTTTTCAGGAGCATTAAAGCCACAATACAGCGGCTCTCCACTCCACTTCTGGCTATATATACACCTTCCTCCATACAATGCTAGTCACTTGAAACCAAAAGTTTGTTATCTACGAGTAGTAATGTCTGGAGGGTCATCTAGAGGGAAGGGAACGGGGGGAGTAAGGGTACTCCCATTGTGTGGGAGGGGTCTCTGGGTCCGGAAGACTTTGATGAGCCAGTGTATCATTTTCCTGTCGAGACCAAGAGAGATTTCACCAAAGAGTGTCCACTCCGAGGATATGATAACCGGAAAGAAGAATGGCCAAAATGTAGGCATGGTGAGGACTGCTTAGTGCAGATGTTCGTGGAGGGTTTGGATGGAGGTCGCCGATTCTTCAAATGTCCGCGAGCAGAGGTAACTGGTTTTAAAATTTGTTACTCAATTTTTTTCTCCATTATTTTGCATCTCATAGGCGTTACCAACTGCATGTTCAATGAAATCTTTGAAATGCAGTGTTCAGAGTCCAAAGAAAACTGTGGCTTCACTAGATGGGTCGATCCTAGACCAATCTATCCCCACGCACAGTATATCTACTACTTGCAAGACCGTATCTTCGAACTAGAAAGGGAAGTTAGCAACGGTTACAAGGACGAGGAAGCAGACGATGCCAGTAGTGGTGCTGTTTCACAGGACGGACCATGCCATGATCCATATTGCAGCTGCCCTAACCACAAGAACAACGGGCCTCCGCCACCACCCCCGCCACCTCCACCATCAACAATGGGAGGGTACTATGGAGAAGGGGCTACACAGTTCGCTATGTGGCCGCACTACTAGATAGAACGAATCTAGCATATGCACATGTTCGCTCTAATTACCTAAGGCATGTTAGGTTTAGTCCAGGACATATGTGCCCTTGTTTGGTACAAGTTCTGACATGCCATGTCCTATGTTATGCGTGGTGAATTGTGAAATCAAGTACTTCCTTATGTTATATGTGCAACTCGATAACTAGTTTTAGTAACTCAGTCACATTAAACATGATATATCACAACACCAAGCACGGTCCAAAAACTTAAAGTGCATATAAAGTACATGACGACGAATTAAATAACAAAGAACATGCCCTAGGTACATGATTTACCTAAAGTACATCGACCATGTTCTGGGCATACAAGTAGCATACTACTGAGTACAACGAGGCCACTTTCCCTTGTTCTGAGCATCGGGATTCTCCTCCATCGCTGCCTTCGCTCGGCGTACGCGCTCAAGCTTCCTCTCCCTCTCCTCCCTACACGCAGCAACACGCCTCATTTCCTCCTCTTCCTTGTGCTCCTTCGCTGCTGCCTCCTCTCTACGTCTCTTCTCTAAGATCTCCAGGCGCTCCGCATCCCACTCCTTCAAGCCTTGTAGAAGCCGCATGTCAGCCTCCTTGATCTCAGTGTCAATCCACTGCTCAAAATCACATAGCGGTGGAGGGGTCTGCAGCAAATTCAATTGTTTCAAATCCAATTATTAAGCAAAACTTCATATGACACAAATTAATTAATAAACAAAAGCAATTTCTCACAATAAATGTACTGCGGCGCTGACGCTCTGTTGGTTCCCATGCAAAATTAGAACACATCCAATATCTCTGCTTATATGTTGCATCATCTTCGGAAATTTCTACCTTACAAGGATCACCACAAAAGCACATGGGTATGGGCACACCGCTAGGGAGCGGCTTTAGGACGTATGGACTTTCGGTCATCCGTCCATAGCTACAATTCAATAAATACGGTTCTAATATAACAAAACAAATAACAATAAATCTTAAAAATAAAGGTTTATTATACGATGAAACGAATGTACACATACCTTTGTTTTCTAGCTTTTCCACGCCTAGGCATCCTACGTTTGAACAATACATACGTATTTTAAAATGTGAAGTTCATAGGTAAAAAATATGCCTTCATTTTACCAAATCGATTCGAATAAATTAAGAAAGGGTGACAGGATACCTACCTCTCGAAGATCCACGGATAAAATCCAACTTCTCACGGTCCAATTGCTCGATTAAAGAGCAACGACAGAAGTGTCTAAATGAAAAACCCGAAGAGAATGAGTAAGAAAACGGGAATGACTCGGGGAGGAAGAGGGGGTAGGCTAAAATATGGGTGCTTAGCGCCATGCACCATGGCTCCAAGGCTTGGCGCCAAGATCCATGGCGTCAAGCCTTGGCGCCATGATGCATGGCGCCAAGCTACGCCACGTAGATTTACGTGTCGCCACGTCGGATGGCTCTTGGCGCCAGGAAACATGGCGCCATGACGTTATATCTTGGCGCCATGGACCATGGCGCCAAGCTGAGGGTCCATTTTTTGAAATCTTTCCGTCATGGGCCTATTTGAGAGAATCTTTCAAAAAAAGGGCTAAAAAACAAAAAAGACGGCAGGGAATACTATATCTATACCTTACACATATGGGGTTAGGCCCTTTGGGGTCGAGGGCCCAGTGCGGTGGCACAGCTCCAACCCCCTAGGGCCGGGCCGACTCAAGCGGTGCTCCTCATGTAAGTACACCCTACCCAGACTAAGTTGCTATGGTTTCATCGGTGCTCGGCATGCACACCCTGCAAAAACACAAACAAAGGACTCTCAGACGATAATGCCCTCAAGAGTCGAGAGGGGAGCGATGTCAACCCGTCGTCACCGTAGAACTGTCGAGCTAATTCCCCGGTTTTCACCGAAAGTCCTAAGTAGTCACGGATCTCGGATGAAAGTTTAGGGGAGGTTGAAGTTATGAGTTTTTCGTCATCTTCAACCTCCAGCCTCTCCTCCTCAAAACAGTCATAGAAAAAATCTTAAAAGGGCTTCATTGGATCAGCGGCGGTAGGGGGCTTGAGCCCCTCCCCCCTCGCTAGATCCGCCGCTGCCTCCGTCGTTCCCCTACGGAGATCGCTCCCCAGCGGAGAGCAGCCTACTGCTGCCCCCTTGGGCGATCTACGGCCCCGTTCGGCTGTGCTGATAAGCCGGCTGAAAAACACTGTTGGCTGATTTGTTGTGAGAGAAAAACACTGTTTCGACTGAAAAACAAGCTAAAAAGTACGGATTATAAGCTGGATGAACAGGGCCGTCGTTGTTGCTCTCCTACTCCTCCAACTGTTGCTAGTGTTCTGTCGATACTTGTCTTTTAGCAATCGGATCTGTCCGGACATTTAGCTAGAGTAGAGGTACGTAAGCTGCATTCTATTTTTTGACACCTTATACGCATGTCGATACTTGTCTTTTAGCACGCACGACGCACTAGTACAGATATACTATACAGACGTGTCTATACCTATTTTTACTGATGTTTTTCAGCACCGCCTGCGCTGGAGGCTAGTGGAAATGAGACCACAGGACAGGCGGTTGCTTTTGAACCGCCTGTGTAAAATTCATTTCCACGGACGGTTCGGTTGAAATGAAAAAAACGAAAAAAAAACCTGAAAAAAATATGGAAATTTTTTTTAATTGGGGGAGGGCCCATCGGGCAGTGATAGTGTGCATCGTGGCCCACCCATTTCTTTACACAGCCGGCTCTAAAGTGAAACCGCCACTAAAAAAGACCACCGGCTTAGAGCTCTTTTCTACTTGTGACGGATCAGACGGAATGATGGGTTAGCTACTGGCTACGCGGTGCTTCTAGTTTCCCAACCCAATAGGTGTCTGTAAATACACCCCCTCAAAAAAATATAAAAAATATATTTAGTTAAAATTTCACCATATTTATACGACCTGAAATGCATGTTTATGCACCCAAAAGCACGTGCACCCTCTATTAATTTGGTCTAGCTTTGCACGTGTAAACATGCATATGCAGTCCTGTAGGTTTTTTATTGTGCTCCATATATACGGTTGCTGTGCTCCATATATACGGTTGCTGTGTATTTAGTCATCTGGATGGATCGACGTGTCGATCGACGGCTGCATGGTACTGCATGCAGCATTTCAGAGCAAGTGATGTCGTGTTGTCGAGGCCACAAGTGAAGGACCGTCGCCGTCCTACGTCGTGTACTCGTGTGGCAACAACTCCATCCTTCTCCGTGTTGAGCGTCGTTCAAACGTGAGTCTAAGTGGGCTCTCTGCTCTGAACTTTGTGGCACTTTAAAGACCAGAGAAGAGAAACCAAGAATAGCGTGTTTGGTTTGCCGGATTGATCCGTTTGGAATCATCTGAACCTAAGAGCATGTTTAGTTCCTAAAAAGGAACCAAAAAATGCTACAGTACCTGTCACATCAAATCTTGCGGCACATGCATGGAGTACTAAATGTAGACGAAAGAAAAAACTAATTACACAATTTAGTTGTAAATCACGAGACAAATCTTTTGAGCCTAATTAGTCCATGATTGGACATAAATTGCCAAATAAAACAAAAAGTGCTACAGTAGCCGAATCCAAAAAATTTCTCCAACTAAACAGACACTAAGTTCAAACCTAATAATTAATAGCGTTTGGTTTGAATCATCAGCTCATGCTGTCCGTCATCACTCCACCTGTTTGTTAGCTTCCCCAAGCCAATCAATGGAAACGACCTGATCCGTCAGAAAAGTGCCAGATGACCCCATGCTGCATGAGCTCATGCCGGATCAATCTGCTCCTTCCGACTATCCGCACTCACGAAACTCTATATTTATTCTCTAAAAAGAATATTTTATCCTAGTCACTATAAAATATATAGTTTTTCTGCATCCATCCATCCTCTATATTATCATCTATCCACTGTAGGGCTAACTTGTCACTTTATCTAAATATATCTATGTGACATCTTGTTTTGAAGTATTTATTGAAACGAATTTAATGGTGCAATCGAAATTTAATTTGATTTTTTGGTTTGTAAGTTATAATATTTTTTCATCATTGAACAAGTGGGGCCCGCGCTGGTACGTGCTCTCTCTCCTGCTCTCTCTCGTGCGTGGACAGCAGCAGCGGCGGGGCCCGCGCATGCAGGTAGCGGGACGCACGCTATTCCTCTGGATTTGGCGGACAAAGTCTCTGTGGCGCATGTGTTACAGTTTCTGGTACAGCTCTTTCCATCCGGTATATGCCGATGTGGACAGGTACCGGATGCGTTTACGGGTACCGGTGCAGCTTGTCTAAGCCAAACACGCTATTTGTGGGCTACCTCAGTGGGCTCTCTTCTCTTTGCTGCGCTGCAGATGCTCTGAAGTCCAGAGAAGACAAGAAAATTTGTCGGCTATCACATTGTATCTGGGCCAAGGGGGCAGGAGCCCAGTCTCACCTCCACAGGGCTCCCCCCTTGTCCCAAGGCACGAGTAAGGGTGGGCATTCGGGTTACCCGAAAATTTCGGGTCGGGTAATTCGGGTAGTTGGAAATTCGGGTACTGAAAATTGCTACCCGATTTTTGCTCCGAAAAAACATTACCCGAAATTTCGGGTACCCGATAATTCGGGTTCGGGTTCGGGTTTTACCCGATATACCCGAAATTGACAAAACCAACCATTTTAAAAGAATTCAAGTACCATTTTAAAGCAATAAACAATAGTCCTTTAAATCGCATCATGTCTTCATATCAATTACCAACAAATCACTTATCAAGTTAGTATAAATCTACATTAATGCATGCCAAATAATATATTTATATGACATTGAACTACCTCATGTCTTCATGCTAAGAATAGAAGATCAAATATTTGAGATATTTCGGGTAATTCGGGTAGTTCGGGTACCGGAAAACATTACCCGAATTACCCAAACTAATTTCGGGTTTTTACGATCACTATCCGAAATTGTGATCGGGTAATTCGGGTTCGGGTACTTCGGATCCGGGTTCAAGTAATTCGGGTTCGGAAATTGGGTATCGGGTATTTTGCCCACCGTTAGGCACGAGGTCTCAAGCTCGTCAGGATGGCTCGTCGGTACCCCCAATTCCATTGCCACGGTCGCTCGTGCATTTCCAACTCAGCGAACGATTAGTTACGTGTTCAGGGAAGTGTTGGCCGTCGACGCATAGAGATAGAGCCGAGCGAGCATGGCATGCTCGAGCGACCCAACCTAGCTAGTACTAACGTACGAGGACGTGCTGTGCATTAATGTATCATATTATGATTTTTATTTTTTTTATTTTTTGTTTTTATTTTTATACAAGTTATTTTGTACACAGTTTTATATTTCTACTAATATGGCTAATATGTTATGATGTTAATTTATATATCTAAGTTCTTGAATATAACTTATACGTCTAACTTTACATCTAAGTCATTCATTAATTTATATATCTAAGTTATACAAGCAAGTTATTATCGTATAAGTTATCTGTGTTGACTTTGTACGAATAAGTTTGTTCATCTAACTTTTGTGTTTCCAAATTTTGACATAAGTCATATGTTAATTCGTTTCTTTGTGTTTAATAACTTTTGTACATAAGTTTCATAACTTCTTTGTTATAAGTTATACGTTATAACTTAGTACACATAAATTGCTACTAGAATAAATTTCTTCGGAACATATGCAAGTGGGATCTAGTTTTGTTTGTCTCGTCACGTAGAACACACCGGTGTAGACGGAATTAAAAGGGATACACCGTTCAGAAGTTATAGTAATTTAAAGTAAATATTTTGGCCATGTTTGTTTGGCTGAAAAGTCATGACTGAAAGTACTGTTTACTGATTTGTTATGAGAGAAAAACACTATTCGTTAACTGAAAAAAGTACGGCTTATAAGACAAGCGAACAAGACATTTGTTTTTTCCTACCTTTGTGTCAGGTGACGCCACAGTGAGTTAAGAGTGTGTGCAGCGCGTGACATTATCTCAGAAAGAAATTGGTTATGTCTGATAATCGATCGCTAGATTGGATTTCAATGAACGTTCGTGGATTAGCGACCCCGGTCGGTACCCCCATCCACATCCGGAATGGAAGAAAAATTGCAACCGCGCAACGTGAGTTTCTGTTGCAGAATACTGCTAATAGTCTAATACTAGCCTGGAGCAACAGCGCGTAGCCTGGAGCAAACAGTAGAAAAAACGCACCTCCCCACCGTGCCGCAATTCTTCACATGCCGATTACCAATCCAGTCACAGGATCTTCATTTGGACACCAGAAATTCCTAGGATTATCACAAGCCACCTCCGTCATCACTCATCAGGATGAGTTGTCGATATCCATCCACATCAGGAATGGTGAAAAAAAATGCAACCACGCAACGTGAGTCTCTGTTGCAGAGTATACTAATACTTGATGAACAACGGAGGTCCATGATTGAAGAGCAGCCTAGCTGTGCCGTGTCTCTCTCTGCTTTTGTCGGAAGGAAGCAGAACCCAAATCAGATTTTGAAGAGCCAATCAGTGACTTGTCAAAGATGCTGACAACCACCAATCGCAATCAGAATTAGCGCACAAAGAAGACGTGCCTTCCTTGATCTTCAATTGGACCACTCCAGATTCAGAAGTGAAGACAAGGAAAGACGAGACATGAATGAGAATAGCTCTGAAATAAACAATCTTTGAGCCCCAGGTTTTCCATCCCATCCGATGCAAAAAGAAAAGCTGGACCAAAAAGATGGGGGCATCCGAGGCAAGATGGCCTCGAATGACTGAGACAAGAAACAATGTCGCATTTAGAGACCAAATTCCAGGAAAAATGTGTAGCAGGGAAAGACTTGCTGCAGCCAGTGTTATCAGTTACTGCATCCTAGTCCATCCTTGCAAGGCTTTGGCTCTTTGCTCGGTTGTCTACCTTTCTTGTAAGGCTGTGGTGTATTCGTTTGATCACTGAGAAAGCATAAAGATATGAAAGCAAGCAATACACTGATTATTAATAACAAAACGAAAGATTTCAGTGACTTCTCAACATGTAGAACCATCTCTAGATAATGTGACTCAAAAAACAAAGGAAGGGATCCTTAATAGCAGACAAAGGACATGTACAGATTTAAAAGAATGAGCAGATAGGAAAGAATCAACATTGATAGTGAGCTTTGACAGCCAATGCAATGATATAGCAATGCCTGTAATGAAAACATCCGATCAACAATTCAATGTTCACACAGTTACAGCGCAATCACTGCCAGCCAAGGAAGAATAACTTATGAGCAATGTGTTGATCTCTAAAACATATTTACTATACAAGGAAAAGAGCGACAACCAACGAAGAACCAGAGCCTTACAAGAATGCACCACAGATGGGGTAAAACAAAACTGATTGATGTACCAAGTGATTCACAGCAATGCTCGTAACGAAAACATTCAGTTAGTGATTCAAGACACACAATTTCAATCAAACCGAAGCTGAACAAGAATAACTTATTTGCAATGTGTTGATCATCTTTATTTGTTCCTAGTATACAACATGCAAACCTGGCAAAGGTAGCGAAATGTATGAAATGGAACTAAATTACAAGAGACCTGGAAGTTGATAAATGAGCAAAGATAATATGGCACAGAAGGATGCGAAACAGCAGTAGAGAACTGAATTGCAGGGACGAATCAGGGAACAATCTTGAAGACCTTCATCTTCTCGATCCATGTGTTGAAAGAGGTGACAGTGTTCCTGAAGCCCAGGAAGCCATGCTCCTTGCTTTTGTTCATGCTGTCCAGAAGCTGGGTCTCGACACCAAACATGGCATCGACGAACCACCAATTGGTGATCTCGTCAAACTCCGTCGCTATGAGGTCATTCTCCCTGACAATCTCCGCCCAGACGGCTTCCTTTCCGGCCATAGCCTCCTCGAGCTTGAACCTGTTCTCCTCCCCTTCGTAGGCAGCCCATTCCACCCCGAAGTGATCGGCGAGTATCGGCCACAGCTGCTTCCACTTGAAGAGATCCCCGTTGCTGCAATTGAAGGCCTCGTTCTTGGCGAAGGGATCGACGGCGGCCCAGATCTCGTGCTCGGCGATCAGGTCGGCGTCGGAGGCGTCGCTGAAGCCCTCCCAGGTGACCCTGGAGCCGGGCCACCGGAGCGTGGCGCCCTCCTTCCGGCAGATGGCGGCGTACACGCAGAGGCTGCCGACGAGGTTCATGGCGCTGCGGGGGGAGTAGCCGAAGACGGTGGTGGGGCGGTGCACGGACCAGCTGACGGCGCCGTCGCGGCGGGAGACCTCGTGGAAGAGGATGTCCTCCATGTCGTAGTAGAAGTTGGGGCAGTCGAGGCGCGGCATGTCCTCGGTGAAGGGCGGGTCCGGGGTCTGGACCTTGCCGATGGCCTCGAAGGGCCCGACGTAGTGCTTGCGGCCGGTCTGGAGGCAGACGTGGACGAGCGCGGGGCAGTTGGGGACGACGACGGAGAGCACGTTGCGGAGCATGGCGGCGTTGGCCTCCCGGTTCTCCGCCTCGGTGGGGCGGCTGGTCCAGGCGACGAAGAAGACGTGGGTGATGTCGGTGAGGGGTTGGAGGGCCTCGGCGACGGCGGCGGCGTCGGCGAGGTCGAGGTGGAGGTGGGTGACGGCGGGGGAGGGCGCCGGGGACCACGGCGGGAGCGGGCGGCGCGAGACGGCGTAGACCTTCCACGGCCCGCCTGGGGTGTCGGCGAGCGGGAGGATGTCGAGGAGCGAGGTGCCGACGATGCCGGTGGATCCGACGACGAGGGCCACGCTCTGGTAGGAGGGCTCCGCGGCCGCCGCCTGCTCGTCCTGCCGCTTCTTGACCGCGCCGATCGCGCCCGTCCACCACCAGCTCATCGCGGCTTGGGTTGGGCTGGATTTGGCGGCGTCGGCGGAGGGAGGAGGGAGGGGGGGAGGCTGGGATCGGGATTCGCGAGGGAGGAGAGGAGCAGAGCAGGCGGGGAGGGAGGGAGGGGAGGCGGTGATGAAGACCCTTGTCTTGCTGCTGGGGGTGTTGGGTGAATAATTGGGTGTCCGCCGTCCGCGTGTTGCCTGCCTGGCAGCCTGGGGTCTGATACGTGTGTTGCGCTGCGCGGAGGGGCCGGGGGCGGTTGCTTTGTTTGTTTTTGTCGTGCCGATTCGGATCCGACGCGGCTCCTGTTCATCGTGTCACAGCGCTAGGCCTGTTCATGGTCCGGTTAAACCTTTTTTTTGTTCCAAAATCCAACCTAATCCATAAGGGATGTTATGCTTGCGGTTTGGAATCCACGGTTCGCGTTTTCAATCCGTGGGAGGAAAATATATCCACCTGGCCTCTGCGACTCTGTCACAGTCGCTTGCTCGCGCACAATAGCACTACCGTCGCCGTCACCAAGCTCAGCGTCGGCAATGGCATGGTCCGCAAGCTCCATGGCCAACTCCGTCCTCGCCATGGTTGGTCCATGTCGCCTCCGCCTGGTGGCAGTCTGCACGCAGAGTGACGGCAGCGACGACGTTTACACGGGATGACTTGGAGTTTTTTTTTTTTTTTTTGAGAAAATGACTTGGAGTTAAGGCGATGCCCTCCGTCGAGCAGGTGCAGGGCGGATGGTGCTTAAGGCTTGAGACCGGATCCACAGCTTCCTTCTGGTCGCCGAGATCGGCGCGCTCCTAGCCAGGCCCACCATCCAGCACACAGAGTCTGCTGTGCCGTCCGGATGATGCAGGTGTAGCTGCAAATGTTTGCTTCTTTCCTTTTGGTTGCGCATCAATATATAAATCAATCAAATCGTCTGTTGATTCTGGGAAAAAGCTTCCCGAAAATAAATTATCTCCTAATTGCTTCTTGGTACTGGTAGTCTGGGTAGATTGAAGCACAAATAAACTTGGGTGGCCCGGGGGTTGCTAGGTTGAAATTAGTGGGTGTGGCCGCATCTAAAAAAAAGAAACTATAGTGATAAGAGCTAATTTTTTTAGCTTATATGCACTCGCACATTGCAAATCTTTACACCCACAAAGATAAATACTCCCTCCGTCCCATTGAAAGTGTCGTTGGAAAAGCGTGCCCCCCTCACAAACACGTTTCCCGGGCGACACTTTCAATGGGACGGAGGGAGTACACCCCTCCGCTTCGCCTCTGGTCGGACCACAGCGAAGGAAGTGGCTGCGGCGAAGATGCAGAGAGACTGACGTGGTAGCACCGGCGACCACACCTCACCCAACGAGTTGAGCGGTCTCAAACCCGATGTAAGACTATCCGCACTCGTAGTCCTCTAAATTCATTCTCTAAAAGAAATATTCTGTCCTGGTCATCAAGATTCTTTCCTCTATATCACTTTTTCCCGCACCCATTCGTCCTCTATATCTCATCCTCCATTTAGTGGGACCCACATGTCATACTCTATTTATATTTTAACCCCCACCCCGTCTCTCTCTATCCTCTCTCTCTTCTATCCTCTCCTATACTCCCGACGGCGAGGGCGCGAGGCGGCCCGGGCGAGCGCGTGGCCCGGGCGAGGGCGCGCGGCCCCGGCGAGCGCGTGGCGGCGGCGAGGGCGCGCGGCCCCGGCGAGCGCGCGGCCTCCTCCTCCGGCTCCGGCTCCGGCGCGGGGAGCGGGCGCGGCCTCCTCCTCCGGCAGCACGCGGCCAGCTCTCCCGCGGCGGCGCGGTGGAGCTCCTCGCGCAGCGGCGGACCTCGCGGTGGAGCTCGGCGGGCTTGACGCGGCCTGGGGCAGCGGCGCCATGGCCCTGGCAGAGACGGAACCAGGGGGGCTAGCAGGGGCCGTGGCCCCCCCAGCACAGTAAGTTTCCTTTAATACCTATATAAATATATGAATTTACAGCTAAAAAATATCAATTTTCACCTATTTTTTATTCAAATATTATGATTTTGGTTATAAATAGTGTAAAATATTTAAAAAGTTGTTGAATCATATAATTACGTATATTTTAGCACACTAAAAAAAATATGATCATATTTGTTTGGCCCCCCTGGTCAGAATCGCTGGTTCCGTCTCTGGGCCCTGGGCCGGCGAGCTGATGCGGTCGAGCGGCGGGCGAAGGACGAGGCCGCGCGGGATGACCTCCCCGCGCTCCTCCTTGGCCGCCATGGATGACCTCCTCACGCTCCTCCCCGCGGCTCTCCCCCACGCCATCTCCCTCTCCTCCGGCCTCTCCTGCGCCCCTGCTCCGGCCTCCTCCCGCCTCCCGGTGCACGCGCTCTCTCTCTCTCTCCGTGCCACGAGGCGAGTGGCACGAGGACGAGCAGGCCCCGCACGCGCATAGCGGAGGTCCGGTACCGCGGCAAATTTGGCGGACGGAGCCGGTGATAGCGGACGCGCAAAAGCGATAGCGTACCCCGCTGCAGCGATTCCGTCCGCTATCCGCGTGTAGCGGACGCGGATACCGGTTGCTGTGCGGATGGTCTAAACAAGCCCGGATGTGCCCTCCAATTTCCAAATACGGTTTGCTATGGGTTAGTTTACGGATTGGACCGAATTGCAACCGGGGCATGTACAGTACAGGGCTATACTATACACAGCGCCGTGCTCTGGTGCGCGCGCCCAAGGAGACATGATCGGTCGAAGATCGCGCTGGTGGAGGCTTTGTGCGCACGACCCTCAGGCCGTGTCGTCGTTTCACTCGTTTCACTCTACTAGGGTGGTGTTGTACGTGCAAGTGCTGGAACATGTGGAGCACGCGGAGGATGCACATCGTTTTTAGACGCTGCAACCCTGCACTACCTCTCTTTGAAGTAGGTGATGCGATGCCATATGGACAGAAAAAGAACTCAGAAGCGTCCATGCCAATAGTGGACAGTATTTTTTTTGGTAGGTATAGTACGTGACAAGAGCCGGGAATCAGCGTGCGCAATATGTCCTACAATTAATTTCTTGGTTCGGATTTGCTAGCACCTGTGCGCGAGGGAGCAAACGAGCATATAGTGCATCGGGCTTGTAAGGGAGTGCACCAGCAGTTGGCGCAGCCCCGGACGTCACCAGCGTCGCCGCGAATATCGTTTGCGCCATCGGTCATTTTCCACGCGCATCTCATACACAACACCTGATCTATTTTTGTAACATTCAGATACAACAGTGCAACATACAAAAAGAAGACAAATGAAACACTTGAAACAGGTGTCTGGAACATTTCTGAAAACGCCTGAAAAACATTTCAAACATATGCAACATCTAGATGAAACACTCACAAACATACGTATGAAACGCCTAAAAACACTTGAAACATATGCTTGCAATATGCATGGATGCAACATCCAAATCTACTTTTGCAATATCGAGATAAAAACACTTGCAAATTGCAATATTCGTCTAGAACAGATGAAACATTCATGTATAGCCATTACAACATGTGCAACATCCCGATCTATTTTTGCAACATCAATATACAACACTTGCAACATACATCTGAAACACTTGAAACATACTATTGTAACATGCACTTTTAGCGTAGCATCGGCTTGCTGCTTTGACGAATGGAGGCTCATCGATGCGGACCTCGATGCCGTGGAGTGGCATGGAGGTAGCTGGTGCGGAGCTCGTCAGCGGAATGGACCTCGGCAGGGGTAGGGCAGGTGGATAGAGCGCGGCCGCTACGGGAGGCGTGAATCTAGACGGTGGAAATGGCACAGCCGAGGACAGGGTCTATCCCGGAGCAAAGACGCGCAGCGCGCTGAGCGAGCAGGCGACGCAGGGAGACGGCACGGACGAGGCACAAAACGAGCGAGCAACTTATACAGGCCCGTGACGAAGCATTACCGTTCTTGGTTTCATGTACACGGACTTGTTGGTGTCTTATGGAAAAACTCTAAAATCTGGTCCTCCAAGCATTTTCTACGTTGACGATCAAGATGACCAACCTGTCTTTTTTTGAAACAAATTGTCACGGCACGGTACAAGAAGAAACTCACTCCTGCAATCCTGTTCAGCCCATCAACTGAACTAATTTGTTGCTTGTCGTCGTCGTGGCTTGGTTGGGTTGGCCCATTTATCCTTCTTCTATCTGCACCCGTGTTCTTTATGTATTTCCTTCCGTTAACAAAAAGAGGCGAAGTCGTCTTCAGCGTGAAAATGGCCCATTATTTATCAGGACATTCGGTTGGGCCCGCAAAAACTAGTAGAAAGATTAAAAGTCCAGATGGCCTGACTGAAGTAACCACAGAGCTCTGGAGGGTTCGTTCCCATCTACTCCCTCCGTCCAATCCAAAAAATAAAAAAAATTACAATTCTATCACAATGTGATGTTTTAGTATTTTATTATGTTTGATCAATTATAGATAAAAAATTATCAATATTTATGATATCAAATAAATAATATTAGATTTATTATGAAATGTAAATTAATTTGGAGCTATAAATATGAATAATATTAACTAGGAACGTGATCAAACGTGAACCACTTTAACCGACAAGTACCCAATAGTTGCATCCTTTCTTGGACAGAGGAAATACAGTGCGGAGAGGTGAATCCACGTGCCATTTACAGGCACCGGCGTTGATCTCGATCACTCCGCCCCTCTGGTGGGCACCATGCCACGTAGACCAACAAGGACCGACGTCCGATAAATTTCTTGGTGTTGATCATCCAGATCACTTTTTTTTTTTGCCTAATTCCAAGTCCACCTTGCATCCATTTGAACTAAACCTTGTATACTATAGCAAACAATATTAGTTCAAATGATTATGTTGTTCATCAAACACCAAAATTCAAACTTAAAATGGCATATGGGGTACATTTTCCTTACATACAAGAAGGCAAAAAACTGTAAAATTCTAACATCATTAGACAGGTGATACAGTGGTCTAAAACTTGTCATGGGATCTCACCACATGCCAAATGATTTTTTGCCTTACCCCTCTACAACTAGGGGTGGGCATATAATCCGGAAATTTTGGGTTGAGTAGAAATTGCTACCCAATGTTGTCCATGCAAAAGCATTACCCAAAATTTTAGGTACCTGATAATTCGGGTTCGAGTTTTATCCAATAATATTCCCGAAATTGACAAAACCAACAATTTTAATAGAATTCCATTAGCATTTTAAAGCAATAAACAACAATCTTTCAAATCATTTCATGCCTTCATATCAATCAACAGCAAATCTATTATCAAGCTAGCATAGATCTACATTGATCCATATCAAATAATAGATTTATATTGCATTGAACCACTTCACATATTCATATTAGGAATAGAAGAGTGAAAATTTGAGACATTTCGTGTAATTCAGATAGTTCGGGTATTGGGGAACATTACCTGAACTAAATGCGAGGTATTAAAATTACTATATGAAATTATGATTGGGTATTTCAAGTTCGAGTAATTCAGGTTCTAAGATTAGGTATCATGTATTTTACCCACCCCTATCTACAACAATTAGACCTTGTTTGGTAGCACTATAATCCATTGCAATTCATATGTACGTTAGAAAATTAGTTAATTTTCCACCTTAATACACCATATTAGGGTGAATTAGGGCCCTATGGCATGGCTCTTGTGGCTATTGACATGGACCCATGTCAAACGGTCATCTCTCGACTCCTCCTCACAAACTTGACATAGATTGTTATAAAACTGCCACTAGATCCATTTTTGCCAAACATTTTATAAAACGACTTTAACTCAACCAAAGAAGCTGCTCCATGAGAGGAGACGGAGACCTGTCAAACTGACCCTTAATTAATGCGAACACAAGGTTGACAAGTACCCTTGTGTGTTCGTTTTGTGATGAGTGATTGTCAATGTGATCCACGAAGTAGGTTGAGTAGTGATTAACCCTACCATGGCAAAAGCTATGTGTGCGACATGTCTCTTGGCTTGTGTTGTGCAGGTGTGGAGCTCGGAGGTGGTGGTCAACGGCGAGGAGAAGATCAAGTAGAGACGTGCCGTGCTGATGGACCGGGAGCGGTGAAGGGCGGACGTGAGGCTTGGACCGAGGGATCAGGAGGCCGGGTGACCAGCCGCGGTGGCTGACATCTGGGACATCGAAAAGCGCAAGTGTACATGGGATGAAGACGGCGTCGATCAAGTCAAGATGGAGGACGATGGCGTCGTGGCACTTGACGGAGGCCGAAGGGTCAAGTCAAGAAGGAAGGCGAAGGTGTCAAGCTTAGCGGAGGTCGGACACGCGTCAACATCGAGGGTTTGGTGGTTTCGTCCTCAAAACCATCAGCGGGGTTTGGTGGTTTCGTCCTCAAAACCATCAGTTGCGGGTTTAGGCCTCAAAACCCAGGCAGAGGTTCCGAGGAGGAATGGACGGCACGTAGCGGCATTAGGGAGTTCGCGTCGAGGCGAAGCTACCGGTAAGGAGGCGCGGTGGCCGTCGGATGAAGATGACACCGGGTTGGACCATAACGCCCTTGGGCTAAGTGGCTAGACTCAATTGTATCCAGGGGCAAATCGGAGATTGTGTAATAGCCCTGTTAAATAGGATGAGGGAGCCCCCATCTCCCTCACCACCTCCATTTTTATTTTCTCCTTTAGGGTTTCCTCTCCTCTAGGTGCTTGTGTGAGAGAGGTCCACTAATCCACCGATTAGTGTAATAACCATGAATCTTTGAGGGAATGGTGGCCCTAACCACCTCGTTGAAAGGTCTTGATGGCTAGAGGGGAGGTGAATAGCCTTTTAAAATTTTCTACAAAGACAAGCTAAACAAGTTTATCAATACAACAAATAGCGAGATGCGAGTTTTGCTTAGCCTACGGGGTGTTTGCAAGCCACCTATCCAATTTACAATTCTAGTATAATGGCACTCAACCGCACAAGTCAAACCGAGAAGGTAACTACAACTACAACTAGCAAGCTACACAAAAGAGCTACTCTAGCAAAGCTAACTAGCTAGCGAAGATAACTAAGAAAGTAATGCGGAGTTGAGTTAGGAGAGTTTCACCGAGGGGGCGAAGTATTGAGCCAACCAATATGATCAACAATGAATACCAAGACAACCGAACACCGGGATCAATCAATCACAATATGAAAGTGATGACACGAAGATTTATCCCGAGGTTCACGTGCTTGCCGGCACGCTAGTCCCCGTTGTGTCCCTCTTCACCACGTGGTTCGGTGGCTAATCGGTCTCACACCGAGCCTCTCAAAAGGCGCCACAAGAACCTACCAAATGGCAAAAGGTTGCAATGACACGAGCAATTTACTAATGTTGCCTTTGGCGCTTCGCCGAGGTAGGCACAAACCCCTCACAATCACCGGAGGTGGCCAAGAACAATCACCAACTCTTGCCAACGCCTCCAAGCTGCTTCAAGCCGTCTAGGTGGCGGCAACCACTAAGAGAAACAAGAATCCCGCAGCAAATCAACCACCAAGTGCCAACTAGATGCTACCTCACAATGCAAATGCACTTGGATCACTCAATCTCACTTCGAATATAAAAAGAAGCAAGAGAGATGAGTGGAAGAGGAGATGCTTAGCTCAAAGTGCTCACAAGTATGTCAAATGTCCAAGAGAGAGAGCCTTGAGCCAGCCAACGAGTATTTATAGACGTACCCCTTCGAATATAGCCGTTACGCACTTGAAACAGCCGAAGTCGCGCTGACCGGACGCGCTGGTCAAACTGACCGGACGCGCCGATCGCACAACGGCTACTTTCGCGAACCACCGACCGGACGCGCTAGTCACGCGGACCGGACGCGCGAAGTACGACCGGACGCGCTGGTCCCGTAATGGACCGGACGCGCTGGTCAAGCCTGAGCAGCGCACAACGAAACAGCGACCGGACGCGCTGCAGACCTGACCGGACGCCACAGTGTCAGCGTCCGGTTGGAGTCCAGTAAGCTCCCTAATCGACCGGACACGTCCGATCGAATGTGACCGGATGCGCCACCGTGTTCGATCAACAAACCGAAACACGCGCAGACGCTGAACGCTGACCGAACGCGTCCGGTCAAACAGAGACCGCGTCCGGTCCAGCGTCCGGTCACCTCTGTGACCTCTGTTCGCCTCCGTTTCTTTTCTGACTTCCAGTGTAGTGGAAAATAGGCGTTTTAATTCCTCGAAAACGCCTGAATCCCGCCTCGCAAGCTCGGGGGGAGGGAGAGAGGACCCCAAACCCTCTCTACCGCTCAAACTCCACCGCCTTCGCAAATGTGCTAACACCATCAAGTGATCATCACCATGTGCATGTGTGTTAGCATTTTCACAATCATTTTTCGAGGCATTATTAGTTCTATCCAAATGCATATGATTATGAAATGCACACCTAGAGGCACTTAGGAGTTCAATAGCCGCGTCATTCCCCTCTTTATAGTATGGCTATCTATCCTATAATGTAACCACACACACTAGGTGTCTTGGTTACTAAAACACAACCCTTAAGCATATACCTTTGCCTTGATCACGTAGGGTTGCGTCCAAATCCAAGTGTGGCCATCATGATCACCATGTCCATCTTGCCACCAACCTTGGAATGTACTAATCCTCATATGCTACATACAACTTAGGTATAGGATTAGTACTTAGGCATTGTCACTAATTACCAACACCAAACATAGAGCTTTCAATCTCCCCTTTATTGGTAATTGGTGACAACCCTTTCACAAAGATATTATGATAAAATTTTAATTTAACCCATGTCACATTGTCCAAGTATATTACCATGTGTAAGAATTATGGACATGTGATCATGAATTCAAATTGATAGCAATGGCTCCCACTACATGTATGCTATATGTTTGGATATAGGAAACATACATGTTAGATAGGAAAGATTAGGAGCATTGACTACCAATAGGTGCTAAGTGTTTTAGATTATAGACCTTTGAAGCGTGATACCATCGGAGTAGCGATAAACATCATCTTAGCACCTTGTGTAGTTAGATACCACTTGGAAAAGCACAAACATAACTAGAAACCTCGTGAGATCAACATTATAAGCAAGGCTCTAGTACCACTTTGGAAAACATGAAGCAAGAAAAATCTAACTACTTCCTATTCATGCTAGTACCTCAATACATCATTCAAATTATACTAGCAAGTCACCACACAAGCAAAGTATTGGAGAAAAAGAAATGCATAACTATGCATCATACATATGAAGTGCACATGGAAATGCAACATTCATGTTTAAGAGTTTGCTCCCCCTACTTGTGTGCTCAAAAATTTTGATCCCCTTCTTTTATTAATTCTCCCCTTTAGGTTTTCTCTCCTTTTAGAATCTATCTTCTTTAGTTTTTCTCTCCTTTTAGAATCTATCTTTGTGAACAATATTTCAACATTTTCTCCCCCTTTGGCACCAATGACCACAAGGGACCAATTCTAGATAGATTATCATGTTGAATTATGGGGTGAGGATCAAGTTTGTGATTCAATCTAGATTGCTTGCATAAATAAAATGCTTCGGTTTGATCCAAGGGCAAGCTTCTTCACACCTCACTAGAAGGGTTATCATGCACCATGTTGAAGCAAATATTTAGACAAGTTTTCTAGATTAAACACTTAGGATCACAAGCTACTTAAACAAGTTATATGCTACCACTAGATCATACAAGACATGGAAACAATAGTGGCACCATATAAACTTCAAAAACATTTGATTTTCATGAATGAGCATAAAACATAAGAAATGATGACTAGATGCACTAAACAAGTCCTTAGCATAGAATGTATGACATGTCAACCAAAAGTACCTTGGGGCTCGAAGGAGAGGTATGTCATATCATGGAGGTGCATCAACTCATGTTGGAGAAGTCAATTATGTTCAACTCATTCTTTAGCTTGTGAAATCTCTTCTCATCAAGTGGCTTGGTGAATAGATTGGCTAATTGATCTTCGGTGCCCACACTCTCAATAGCAATGTCACCCTTTTGTTGATGATCTCTAATGAAATGATGACGAACATCAATATGCTTTGTTCTTTGATGTTGAACCGGATTGTTGGTTAGCTTCACGGCACTTTCATTGTCACATAGCAATGGCACATTCTTGAAATTGATTCCAAAATCCTTCAAGGTTGCCTTCATCCACAAGATTTATGCACAACAACTACCCGTGGCGATGTATTCGGCTTCGGCAGTAGATAGTGTAATACTATTTTGCTTCTTGGATGACCATGAGACAAGTGATCTTCCCAACAATTGACAAGTCCCGGAAGTGCTCTTTCTCTCCACTTTGTCACCGGCATAGTCGGAATCCGAATATCCAACTAGCTCAAAGCTTGCACCTTTGGGATACCATAATCCAACATCTTGTGTATGCTTCAAATACCTCAATATTCTCTTTGTTGCCTTCAAATGACTTTCTCTTGGTGAGGCTTGAAATCTTGCACACATGCATACACTAAACATCACATCGGGTCTTGATGCCGTCACATAGAGTAGGCTACCAATCATTGATCTATAAAGCTTTTGATCCACCATGTTGCCACTCTTGTCACTATCCAAACTTCCACTAGTGCCCATTGGGGTTGTAATGCCCTTTGCATCTTCCATGCCAAACTTCTTGAGCATATCTTTGATGTACTTGGTTTGGCTCACAAATGTTCCTTCCTTCATTTGTTTGATTTGAAGTCTAAGAAAGAAACTAAGTTCACCGATCATTGACATTTCAAATTCTTTTGCCATCATTTTTCCAAACTCATCACAATAATCTTGATTGGTTGAACCGAAGATGATATCATCAACATATATTTGTAACACAAATAAGTCTTTCCCAATCTTCTTGGTGAATAGAGTAGTATCCACTTTGCCCATGACAAATCCTTTGGATAGCAAGAAGTCCCTCAATCTTTCATACCATGCTCTTGGTGCTTGCTTCAATCCATACAAAGCTTTCCTTAACTTGTACACATGGTTGGGTTTCTTGTCATCTTCAAAACCGGGAGGTTGCTCCACATACACCTCTTCTTGAATGTATCCATTGTGAAATGCACTCTTCACATCCATTTGATATAGCTTGATATTGTGAGCACAAGCATAGGCAAGTAAGATCCTAATTGCTTCCAATCTTGTAACCGGGGCATAAGTTTCACCAAAGTCAAGACCCTCTATTTGTGTGTAACCTTGAGCCACTAGTCTTGCTTTGTTTCTTACTACTATTCCATCTTGATCTTGCTTGTTGCGAAAGACCCATCTTGTTCCAATGACATTGTGATCTTTAGGCCTCTCAACTATTTCTCATACTTCATTTCTCTTAAAGTTGTTGAGCTCTTCATGCATTGCATTTACCCAATCCGGATCTCTCAATGCTTTGTCAATGTCCTTGGGTTCTTCCATTGACACAAAAGAAGAGTGAGCACAAAATGATGCCAATCTTGATCTAGTTTGAACTCCTCTTTGTATGTCACCAATGATGGAATCCAATGGATGGTCTCTTGCAATGTTAGTCGGTTGAAGCACTTGGACTTGATTGCTTGGATGTTGATGTTGATCATGAGTTGGAGATGATGAACTAGCCACTTGTTGATCTTGTTGCATTTGAGATGATGTACTAGCTTGATTTTGTATTAGAGACCCACTAGCTTGTGTAATTGGACTTTGGAGCACTTGATATTTGTTGTCATCCACATCAATCACTTGCTTTGGCCTAATATCACCAATATCTATTTCTTTCATAGAATTGGTCAATTGAGTTCCTCTCACATCATCCAAGTTATCTTCCTCATCTTGAGAGCCATTTGTTTCATCAAACTCAACATCATGAACTTCCTCAAGTAAACCACTAGCCAAATTCCAAACTCTACAAGCTTTGCTAGTAGTGGAGTAACCAAGTAGGAATCCTTCATCATATTTCTTTTCAAACTTGCTCAATCTAGTGCCCTTCTTCAAGATGTAGCATTTGCAACCAAAAACCCGAAAGTATGCAATGTTGGGCTTTCTTCCATTTAAGATCTCATATGGTGTCTTCTCTAGAAACTTATGGCAATAGAGGCAGTTGCTATAGAAGCAAGCCGTGTTGATTGCTTCGGCCCAAAATGAATGACTCACATTATACTCATTTAACATTGATCTTGCCATATCAATCAAGGTTCTACTCTTCCTCTCAACTAAGCCATTAGATTGAGGTGTATACTTGGCCGAAAATTGATGCTTGATTCCAAGCTCCTCACATAGCTCATCAACTCTTGTGTTTCTAAACTCAGTTCCATTGTCACTTCTTACTTTCTTGATTGTGGTCTCAAACTCATTTTGCATTCTCTTGATGAACTTCTTGAATATGTCAAATACATCACTCTTGTCCCCAAGAAAGAATACCCATGTATATCTAGTGAAATCATCCACAATCACAAAGCCATACTTGTTGCCACCAATGCTTGTGTATGTAGTTGGCCCAAATAAATCCATGTGCAACAACTCAAATGTCTTGGAAGTACTCATAATGCTTTTCAATGGATGAGTGTTGCCTACTTGCTTTCCGGCTTGACATGCACTACATAGCTTATCTTTCTCAAATGTGACATCCTTCAAGCCTCTAACTAAGTCATGCTTCACTAACTTGTTCAATTGCTTCATGCCAACATGACCAAGTCTTCTATGCCATAACCAACCCATACTTGATTTGGTGAGCAAGCATGTTGAAAGTTGAGTGTCACTAGCATTGAAATCAACCAAGTATAGATTCTCATATCTAAAACCTTTGAAAATCAAATTGGAGCCATCAACACTAACTATCTCCACATCATCAACACCAAATATGCACTTGAAACCGATATCACACAATTGAGCAACCGAGAGAAGATTGAAGTTCAACTTTTCAACTAAGAGCACATTGAAAATGCTATGATCATTTGAGATTGCAATCCTTCCAAGAGCCTTCACATTACCCTTGCTATTGTCACCAAATGTGATACTATCAATGCCACTATTATTTGATTTGAGAGAGTTGAACATTCTTGAATCACCGGTCATATGTTGAGAGCACCCACTATCAAGCACCCAATGCCTTCCTCCGGCCTTGTAATTTACCTACAAAATAAATTAATGTTTCTTAGGTACCCATACTTGTTTGGGTCCTTGGAGGTTAGTAACTAAGCTCTTTGGTACCCAAATGACCTTCTTTGGACCTACAATTGGTGTACCAACAAACCTAGCATGCACACCTTTCTCACCCTTGGTAAGCACATAACAAGAATCAAAAGGAATGTAATCCATTTTAGCATGAAACTTGTTGTTCTTGTTTATTTTATTACAATTAATCTCTAGATGCCCAACTTGCTTGCATATATTGCAATAACGACCATTGCTCTTCACAAAGCGAGACTTTGGAGTAGCAAAGGCCGCCTTGCCCTTCTTGGGAGTATAGCCCAAACCCTCTTTGTTAAGAGAGAACCTCTGGCTACCCATGCATTTTAGCAAGCGGGCATCCCCACCATAGGCATTGCCCAATGCGCGGGTGAGATCATCCACCTCTCTCTTGAGAGTCTCATTCTCAACCACAAGCGATGCATCACTAGTAGTAGAGGTAGAGTTGGTTGTGGTGGATGATGATGAGGTACATGAAGCATTAGTAGGACCAACAAATAAAGAATAATCAATAATATCACATGTTAGTCCAATATCACAAGTGACAATCACTTGCTCTTCCTTAGCTTCCTTCATGAACTCCTCCAACTTGAGGTCCTTTTCCTTGATGAGCTCAAGTAGAGTGGAGTGGGCTTCCTTAAGCCTAGTGTGAGCAACTTCAAGGTCCTCGTGGTCTTCCTTTAGACACTCACGAAAGGCTTCTAGCTCATCAAAGGATTTTCTAAGAGCTTTGAGCTCTTGTTTAATTCCTTTGCACTCCTTACTCTTTTTGAGAGCAACAAGCTCCTCCATCAAGGCATCATTTTCATTACTCTTGACAATGAGCTCTTGTTCCAAGATTTTGTATTTCTTGGTTGTCCTCTTGTAGCCCTTGCTCATTTGATCTATTATGCCCAATAGATCATCCTTGGAGTAGTCCTCATCCTCCTCATCATCACTCCTACAACCATCACTAGCACAAGAATCATCATCACTATCATCATATTTTACCTTGGTAGGTTTGGCCATAAGGCATGTCGATGTAGTGTCGAAGATGGATGACTTGTTGGAGAGGGCGATGCTTGCAATGGCTCGCCGAGTGGTCCTCTCATCATCACTAGAGCTTTCATCATCATCACTATCGGAGTTGTCACTATCCCAAGTGACCACATAACCACCACCCTTCTTCTTCTTGTTGATAGTGAAGCTCTTCTTCTCTTTCTTCTCCTTCTTGTCCTTCTTGTTCTTCTTCAACTTCAACTCTCCATCATCATATCTTTTGTCTTCATAGGGGCACTTTGCCACTACATGATCGGGGCTATTGCAATTGTAGCAAAGCACCTCCTTTGCCTTCATGAAGTCCCTTCTCTTTCTTGCCCCATATCCTTTCTTCTTCATGAACCTCCCCATCTTGTGCACTAGGAGGGCCATGGTCTCATCATCGAATGGATCATCATCATCACTCTCCACCTTGCTCTTGCCCTTAGAAGATGAAGCCTTGAATGCAATGGGCTTCTCTTGCTTGACCTTGGTCTCCTTCTTCTCTTCTACCTCATCTTCATCATCATTGTATTGGGCATCGGTCATTATATCTCCAAGCACATCGGTTGGTTTGACCTTGTCCAATCCCTCTCTAAAGATCATTCTTCTCAAGGTGGCAAACTTCTTGGGTAAGCACATCAAGAACTTATGTGAGAAGTCCTTGTCCTCAACCTTCTCTCCAAGCCCCTTGAGATCATTGACAATGACTTAGAGCCTATAGAACATCTCCGGGATGGATTCATCATCCTTCATCTTGAAAGTGGAGAACTTGTCCTTGAGCATATATAGCTTGGCACTTTTTACCGTTGAAGTGCCTTCATATGTTTCTTCAAGCCTTATCCAAAGCTCATTTGCCTTTTCAAGATCTTTGATTTGCTCAAATACTTTGTCATCAATGGCACGGTAGATTGTGTCAAGTGCCGTCGTGTTGCATTGTTTGTTGATGCGGTCATTTGGAGTGAGATTTTCTTCATCAAGAATGATGTATCCTTCTTTGGTCACATCCCAAACCTTCTCATGTATATTGCCTAGATATTGCTTCATCTTCCTTTTCCAATGATCAAAGGAAGAGACGCCATCAAAGAATGGAGGCTTGCCATTAACATGATTGAACATAACTTGAGCCATCTTGCACCGAGGTTGTTAAGCCTTGCAAACGGTGACCACGGCTCCGATACCACTTGAAAGGTCTTGATGGCTAGAGGGGGGTGAATAGCCTTTTAAAATTTTCTACAAAGATAAGCTAAACAAGTTTATCAATACAATAAATAGCGAGATGCGAGTTTTGCTTAGCCTACGGGGTGTTTGCAAGCCACCTATCTAATTTACAATTCTATTATAATGGCACTCAACCGCACAAGTCAAACCGAGAAGGTAACTACAACTACAACTAGCAAGCTACACAAAAGAGCTACTCTAGCAAAGCTAACTAGCTAGCAAAGATAACTAAGAAAGTAATGCGGAGTTGAGTTAGGAGAGTTTCACCGAGTGGGCGAAGTATTGAGCCAACCAATATGATCAATAATGAATACCAAGACAACTGAACACCGGGATCAATCAATCACAATATGAAAGTGATGACACGAAGATTTATCCCGAGGTTCACGTGCTTGCCGGCACGCTAGTCCCCGTTGTGTCCCTCTTCACCACGTGGTTCGGTGGCTAATCGGTCTCACACCGAGCCTCTCAAAAGGCGCCACAAGAACCTACCAAATGGCAAAAGGTAGCAATGACACGAGCAATTTACTAATGTTGCCTTTGACGCTTCGCCGAGGTAGGCACAAACCCCTCACAATCACCGGAGGTGGCCAAGAACAATCACCAACTCTTGCCAACGCGTCCAAGCTGCTCCAAGCCGTCTAGGTGGCGGCAACCACCAAGAGAAACAAGAATCCCGCAGCAAATCAACCACCAAGTGCCAACTAGATGCTATCTCACAATGCAAATGCACTTGGATCACTCAATCTCACTTCGAATATGCAAAGAAGCAAGAGAGATGAGTGGGAGGGGAGTTGCTTAGCTCAAAGTGCTCACAAGTATGTCAAATGTCCAAGAGAGAGCCTTGAGCCGGCCAACGAGTATTTATAGACGTACCCCTTCGAATATAGCCGTTACGCACTTGAAATAGCCGAAGTCGCGCTGACCGGACGCGCTGGTCAAACTGACCGGACGCGCCGATCGCACAACGGCTACTTTCACGAACCACCGACCGGACGCGCTCGTCACGCAGACCGGACGCGCGAAGTACGACCGGACGCGCTGGTCCCGTAATGGACCGGACGCGCTGGTCAAGCCTGAGCAGCGCATAACGAAACAGCGACCGGACGCGCTGCAGAACTGACCGGACGCCACAGTGTCAGCGTCCGGTTGGAGTCCAGTAAGCTCCCTGATCGACCGGACGCGTCCGGTCGACTGTGACCGGACGCGCCACCATGTCCGATCAACAAACCGAAACACGCGCAGACGCTGAACGCTGACCGGACGCGTCCGGTCAAACAGAGACCACGTCCGGTCCAGCGTCCGGTCACCTCTGTGACCTCCGTTCGCCTCCGTTTCTTTTCTGACTTCCAGCATAGTGGAAAATAGGCATTTCAATTCCTCGAAAACGCCTAAATCCCGCCTCGCAAGCTCGGGGGGAGGGAGAGAGGACCCCAAACCCTCTCTACCGCTCAAACTCCACCGCCTTCGCAAATGTGCTAACACCACCAAGTGATCATCACCATGTGCATGTGTGTTAGCATTTTCACAATCATTTTTCGAGGCGTTATTAGTTCTATCCAAATGCATATGATTATGAAATGCACACCTAGAGGCACTTAGGAGTTCAATAGCCGTGTCATTCCCCTCTTTATAGTATTTATAGTACGGCTATCTATCCTATAATATAACCACACCCACTAGGTGTCTTGGTTACTAAAACACAACCCTTAAGCATATACCTTTGCCTTGATCACGTAGGGTTGCGTCCAAATCCAAGTGTGGCCATCATGATCACCATGTCCATCTTGCCACCAATCTTGGAATGTACTAATCCTCATATGCTATATACAACTTAGGCATAGGATTAGTACTTAGGCATTATCACTAATTACCAACACCAAACATAGAGCTTTCACTCGTGTCCTCTGGTGTTCGGAGTTTGAATCAATTCATGTGTTCTTGATGTGTTCTTCGCGAGCTCTTCACTTTCTCCTCTAGTTTTTCCTTCGATTCATGGTTTCTAGCTCATTTCGATTCGTTTCTCTTGCATGGCTTTAATCAATGACGTGAGTTGAATGTTTCCACCGAAGGAAATCATCTAATTCCTCACGAGATCATAGATCGGGACGAATCAAGAGCTAGGCTTCGTTTTTGGGGGATTTTTTGTGTTCCTTTTATTTCCGTTGACTCGCATCAAATTGGGCGATGATGTTTTAGGAGTAGCAGAAAGCTCTATGTTTGGTGTTGGTAATTAGTGACAATGCCTAAGTACTAATCCTATGCCTAAGTTGTATGTAGCAATTGAGGATTAGTATATTCCAAGGTTGGTGGCAAGATGGACATGGTGATCATGATGGCCACACTTGGATTTGGACGCAACCCTACGTGATCAAGGCAAAGGTATATGCTTAAGGGTTGTGTTTTAGTAACCAAGACACCTAGTGGGTGTGGTTACATTATAGGATAGATAGCCGTACTATAAAGAGGGGAATGACGCGGCTATTGAACTCCTAAGTGCCTCTAGGTGTGCATTTCATGTCATATGCATTTGGATAGAACTAATAACGCCTCAAAAAATGATTGTGAAAATGCTAACACACATGCACATGGTGATGATCACTTGGTGATGTTAGCACGTTTGTGATGGCGTTGGAGTTTGAGCGGTAGAGAGGGTTTGGGGTCCTCTCTCCCTCCCCCCGAGCTTGCGAGGCGGGATTCAGGCGTTTTTGAGAAGTTGAAACGACTATTTTCTACTACGCCGGAAGTCGAAAAAGAAACGGAGGCGAACGGAGGTCACAGTGGGGACCAGACGCTGGACCGGACGCGGTCTCTGTTTGACCGGACGCGTCCGATCAGTGTTCAGTGTCTGCGCGTGTTTCAGCTTTTTGATCGGACGCGCAGCGCGTCCGGTCACAGTCGACCGGACGCGTCCGGTCGATCAGGGAGCTTACTGAACTCCAACCGGACGCTGGCACTGTGGCGTCCGGTCAGTTCTACAGCGCGTCCGGTCGCTATTTCATTGTGCGCGGCTCAGGCTTGACCAGCGTGTCTGGTCAGTTACGGGACCAGCGCGACCAGCGCGTCCGGTCAGCGCGACCAGCGCGTCCGGTCGGTGCTTCGCGAAAGTAGCCGTTGTGCGATCGGCTCGTCCGGTCAGTTTGACCAGCACGTCCGGTCAGCGCGACTTCGGCTGTTTCAAGTGCGTAACGGCTATATTCGAAGGGGTACGTCTATAAATACTCATTGGCCGGCTCAAGGCTCTCACTCTTGGACTTTTGACATACTTGTGAGCACTTTGAGCTAAGCAACTCCCCTCCCACTCATCTCTCTTGCTTCTTTGCATATTCGAAGTGAGATTGAGTGATCCAAGTGCATTTGCATTGTGAGATAGCATCTAGTTGGCACTTGGTGGTTGATTTGCTGCGGGATTCTTGTTTCTCTTGGTGGTTGCCGCCACCTAGACGGCTTGGAGCAGCTTGGACGCGTTGGCAAGAGTTGGTGATTGTTCTTGGCCACCTCCAGTGATTGTGAGGGGTTTGTGCCTACCTCGGCGAAGTGCCAAAGGCAACATTAGTAAATTGCTAGTGTCATTGCAACATTTTGCCATTTGGTAGGTTATTGTGGCGCCTTTTGAGAGGCTCGGTGTGAGACCGATTAGCCACCGAACCACGTGGTGAAGAGGGACACAACGGGGACTAGCGTGCCGGCAAGCACGTGAACCTCGGGATAAATCTTCGTGTCATCTCTTTCATATTGTGATTGATTGATCCCGGTGTTCGGTTGTCTTGGTATTCATTGTTGATCATATTGGTTGGCTCAATACTCCGCCCCTCGGTGAAACTCTCCTAACTCAACTCCGCATTACTTTCTTAGTTATCTTTGCTAGCTAGTTAGCTTTGCTAGAGTAGCTCTTTTGTGTAGCTTGCTAGTTGTAGTTGTAGTTACCTTCTCGGTTTGACTTGTGCGGTTGAGTGCCATTATACTAGACTTGTGAATTGGATAGGTGGCTTGCAAACTCCCCGTAGGCTAAGCAAAACTCGCATCTCGCTATTTGTTGTATTGATAAACTTGTTTAGCTTGTCTTTGTAGAAATTTTTAAAAGGCTATTCACCCCCCTCTAGCCATCAAGACCTTTCAAGTGGTATCGGAGCCGTGGTCACCGTTTGCAAGGCTTAACAACCTCGGTGCAAGATGGCTCAAGTTATGTTCAATCATGTTAATGGCAAGCCTCCATTCTTTGATGGCGTCTCTTCCTTTGATCATTGGAAAAGGAAGATGAAGCAATATCTAGGCAATATACATGAGAAGGTTTGGGATGTGACCAAAGAAGGATACATCATTCTTGATGAAGAAAATCTCACTCCAAATGACCGCATCAACAAACAATGCAACACGGCGGCACTTGACACAATCTACCGTGCCATTGATGACAAAGTATTTGAGCAAATCAAAGATCTTGAAAAGGCAAATGAGCTTTGGATAAGGCTTGAAGAAACATATGAAGGCACTTCAACGGTAAAGAGTGCCAAGCTATATATGCTCAAGGACAAGTTCTCCACTTTTAAGATGAAGGATGATGAATCCATCCCGGAGATGTTCTATAGGCTCCAAGTCATTGTCAATGATCTCAAGGGGCTTGGAGAGAAGGTTGAGGACAAGGACTTCTCACACAAGTTCTTGATGTGCTTACCCAAGAAGCTTGCCACCTTGAGAAGAATGATCTTTAGAGAGGGATTGGACAAGGTCAAACCAACCGATGTGCTTGGAGATATAATGACTGATGCTCAATACAATGATGATGAAGATGAGGTAGAAGAGAAGAAGGAGACTAAGGTCAAGCAAGAGAAGCCCATTGCATTCAAGGCTTCATCTTCTAAGGGCAAGAGCAAGGTGGAGAGTGATGATGATGATCCATTCGATGATGAGACCATGGCCCTCCTAGTGCACAAGATGGGGAGGTTCATGAAGAAGAAAGGATATGGGGCAAGGAAGAGAAGGGACTTCATGAAGGCAAAGGAGGTGCTTTGCTACAATTGCAATAGCCCCGATCATGTAGTGGCAAAGTGCCCCTATGAAGACAAAAGATATCATGATGGGGAGTTGAAGTTGAAGAAGAACAAGAAGGACAAGAAGGAGAAGAAAGAGAAGAAGAGCTTCACTATCAACAAGAAGAAGAAGGGTGGTGGTTATGTGGTCACTTGGGATAGTGACAACTCCGATAGTGATGATGATGATAGCTCTAGTGATGATGAGAGGACCACTCGGCGAGCCATTGCAAGCATCGCCCTCTCCAACAAGCCATCCATCTTCGACACTACATCGACATGCCTTATGGCCAAGCCTACCAAGGTAAAATATGATGATAGTGATGATGATTCTTGTGCTAGTGATGGTTGTAGGAGTGATGATGATGAGGATGAGGACTACTCCAAGGATGATCTATTGGGCATAATAGATCAAATGAGCAAGGGCTACAAGAGGACAACCAAGAAGTGCAAAATCTTGGAGCAAGAGCTCATTGCCAAGAGAAATGAAAATGATGCCTTGATGGAGGAGCTTGTTGCTCTCAAAAAGAGTAAGGAGTGCAAAGGAATTGAACAAGAGCTCAAAGCTCTTAGGAAATCCTTTGATGAGCTAGAGGCCTCTCGTGAGTGTCTAAAGGAAGACCACGAGGACCTTGAAGTTGCTCACACTAGGCTTAAGGAAGCCCACTCCTCTCTACTTGAGCTCATCAAGGAGAAGGACCTCAAGTTGGAGAAGCTCATGAAGGAAGCTAAGGAGGAGCAAGTGATTGTCACTTGTGATATTGGACTAACATGTGATATCATTGATGATTCTTTATTTGTTGGTCCTACTAATGCTTCATGTAGCTCATCATCATCTACCACAACCAACTCTATCTCTACTACTAGTAATTCATCACTTGTGGTTGAGAATGAGACTCTCAAGAGAGAGGTGGATGATCACACCCGCGCATTGGGAAATGCCTATGGTGGGGATGCCCGCTTGCTAAAATGCTTGGGTAGCCAAAGGTTCTCTCTTAACAAAGAGGGTTTGGGCTATACTCCTAAGAAGGGCAAGGCGGCCTTTGCTACTCCAAAGTCTTACTTTGTGAAGAGCAATGGTCGTTATTGCAATAGATGCAAGCAAGTTGGGCATCTAGAGATTAATTGTAATAAAATGAACAAGAACAATAACAAGTTTCATGCTAAAATGGATTACATTCCTTTTGATTCTTGTTATGTGCTTACCAAGGGTGAGAAAGGTGTGCATGCTAGGTTTGTTGGTACACCAATTGTGGGTCCAAAGAAGAAGGCCATTTAGGTACCAAAGAGCTTAGTTACTAACCTCCAAGGACCCAAACAAGTATGGGTACCTAAGAAACATTAATTTATTTTGTAGGTAAATTACAAGGCCGGAGGAAGGCATTGGGTGCTTGATAGTGGGTGCTCTCAACATATGACCAGTGATTCAAGAATGTTCAACTCTCTCAAATCAAATGATAGTGGCATTGATAGTATCACATTTGGTGACAATAGGAAGGGTGATGTGAAGGCTCTTGGAAGAATTGCAATCTCAAATGATCATAGCATTTCCAATGTGCTCCTAGTTGAAAAGTTGAACTTCAATCTTCTCTCGGTTGCTCAATTGTGTGATCTAGGTTTCAAGTGCATATTTGGTGTTGATGATGTGGAGATAGTTAGTGTTGATGGCTCCAATTTGATCTTCAAGGGTTTTAGATATGAGAATCTATACTTGGTTGATTTCGATGCTAGTGACACTCAACTCTCAACATGCTTGCTCACCAAATCAAGTATGGGTTGGTTATGGCATAGAAGACTTGGTCATGTTGGCATGAAGCAATTGAATAAGTTAGTGAAGCATGACTTAGTTAGAGGCTTGAAGGATGTCACATTTGAGAAAGATAAGCTATGTAGTGCATATCAAGCCGGAAAGCAAGTGGGCAACACTCATCCATTGAAAAGCATCATGAGTACTTCCAAGGCATTTGAGTTGTTGCACATGGATCTATTTGGGCCAACTACATACACAAGCATTGGTGGCAACAAGTATGGCTTTGTGATTGTGGATGATTTCACTAGATATACATGGGTATTCTTTCTTGGGGACAAGAGTGATGTATTTGACATATTCAAGAAGTTCATCAAGAGAGTGCAAAATGAGTTTGAGACCACAATCAAGAAAGTAAGAAGTGACAATGGAAGTGAGTTTAGAAACACAAGAGTTGATGAGCTAGTTGAGAGGAAGAATAGAACCTTGATTGATATGGCAAGATCAATGTTAAATGAGTATAATGTGAGTCATTCATTTTGGGCCGAAGCAATCAACACGGCTTGCTTCTATAGCAACTGCCTCTATTGCCACAAGTTTCTAGAGAAGACACCATATGAGATCTTAAATGGAAGAAAGCCCAACATTGCATACTTTTGGGTTTTTGGTTACAAATGTTACATCTTGAAGAAAGGCACTAGATTGAGCAAGTTTGAGAAGAAATGTGATGAAGGATTCTTACTTGGTTACTCCACTACTAGCAAAGCTTATAGAGTTTAGAATTTGGCTAGTGGTTTACTTGAGGAAGTTCATGATGTTGAGTTTGACGAAACAAATGGCTCTCAAGATGAGGAAAATAACTTGGATGATGTGAGAGGAACTCAATTGACCAATGCTATGAAAGAAATGGATATTGGTGATATTAGGCCGAAGCAAGTGATTGATGTGGATGACAACAAAGATCAAGTGCTCCAAAGTCCAATTACACAAGCTAGTGGGTCTCTAATGCAAAATCAAGCTAGTACATCATCTCAAGTGCAACAAGATCAATAAGTGGCTAGTTCATCATCTCCAACTCATGATCAACATCAACATCCAAGCAATCAAGTCCAAGTGCTTCAACCAACTAACATTGCAAGAGACCATCCATTGGATTCCATTATTGGTGACATACAAAGGGGAGTTCAAACTAGATCAAGATTGGCATCATTTTGTGCTCACTCTTCTTTTGTGTCAATGGAAGAACCCAAGGACATTGATAAAGCATTGAGAGATCCGGATTGGGTAAATGCAATGCATGAAGAGCTCAACAACTTCAAGAGAAATGAAGTATGGGAACTAGTTGAGAGGCCTAAGGATCATAATGTCATTGGAACAAGATGGGTCTTTCGCAACAAGCAAGATCAAGATGGGATAGTAGTAAGGAACAAAGCAAGACTAGTGGCTCAAGGTTACACACAAATAGAGGGTCTTGACTTTGGTGAAACTTATGCCCCGGTTGCAAGATTGGAAGCAATTAGGATCTTACTTACCTATGCTTGTGCTCATAATATCAAGCTATACCAAATGGATGTGAAAAGTGCATTTCTCAATGGGTACATTCAAGAAGAGGTGTATGTGGAGCAACCTCCCGGTTTTGAAGATGACAAGAAACCCAACCATATGTACAAGTTAAGGAAAGCATTGTATGGATTGAAGCAAGCACCAAGAGCATGGTATGAAAGATTGAGGGACTTTTTGCTATCCAAAGGATTTATCATGGGCAAAGTGGATACTACTCTCTTCACCAAGAAGATTGGGAAAGACTTGTTTGTGTTGCAAATATATATTGATGATATCATCTTCGGTTCAACCAATCAAGATTATTGTGATGAGTTTGGGAAAATGATGGCAAAGGAATTTGAAATGTCAATGATTGGTGAACTTAGTTTCTTTCTTGGACTTCAAATCAAACAAATGAAGGAAGGAACATTTGTGAGTCAAACCAAGTACATCAAAGATATGCTCAAGAAGTTTGGCATGGAAGATGCAAAGGGCATTACAACCCCAATGGGCACTAATGGAAGTTTGGACAGTGACAAGAGTGGCAATATGGTGGATCAAAAGCTTTATAGATCAATGATTGGTAGCCTACTCTATGTGACGGCATCAAGGCCCGATGTGATGTTTAGTGTATGCATGTGTGTAAGATTTCAAGCCTCACCAAGAGAAAGTCATTTGAAGGCAACAAAGAGAATATTGAGGTACTTAAAGCATACACAAGATGTTGGATTATGGTATCCCAAAGGTGCAAGCTTTGAGCTAGTTGGATATTCGGATTCCGACTATGCCGGTGACAAAGTAGAGAGAAAGAGCACTTCCGGGACTTGTCAATTGTTGGGAAGATCACTTGTCTCATGGTCATCTAAGAAGCAAAATAGTATTGCACTATCTACTGCCGAGGCCGAATACATCGCCGCGGGTAGTTGTTGTGCACAAATCTTGTGGATGAAGGCAACATTGAAGGATTTTGGAATCAATTTCAAGAATGTGCCATTGCTATGTGACAATGAAAGTGCCATGAAGTTAACCAACAATCCGGTTCAACATCAAAGAACAAAGCATATTGATGTTCGTCATCATTTCATTAGAGATCATCAACAAAAGGGTGACATTGCTATTGAGAGTGTGGGCACCGAAGATCAACTAGCCGATCTATTCACCAAGCCACTTGATGAGAAGAGATTTCACAAGCTAAAGAATGAGTTGAACATACTTGACTTCTCCAACATGAGTTGATGCACCCCAATGTTATGACATGCCTCTCCTTCGAGCCCCAAGGTACAATTGGTTGACATATCATACATTCTATGCTAAGGACTTGTTTAGTACATCTAGTCATTCATGAAAATCAAATGAATTTAAAGTTTATATGGTGCCACTATTGTTTCCATGACTTGTATGATCTAGTGGTAGCATATAACTTGTTTAAGTAGCTTGTGATCCTAAGTGTTTAATCTAGATCACTTGTCTAAATACTTGCTTCAACATGGTGCATGATAACCCTTTTAGTGAGGTGTGAAGAAGCTTGCCCTTGGATCAAACCGAAGCATTTTATTTATGCAGGCAATCTAGGTTGAATCACAATCTTGATCCTCATCCCATAATTCTACATGATAATCTATCTAAAATTGGTCCCTTGTGGTCATTGGTGCCAAAGGGGGAGAGAATGTTGTTCACAAAGATAGATTCTAAAGGGGGAGAAAACCTAAAGGGGAGAATTGATAAAAGAAGGGGATCAACTAAAATTTTGAGCACACAAGTAGGGGGAGCAAGCTCTTAAACATGAATGTTGCATTTCTTTGTGCACCTCATATGTATGATGCATAGTTATGCATTTCTTTTTCTCTGATACTTTGCTTGTGTGGTGACTTGCTAGTATAATTTGAATGATGTATTGAGGTACTAGCATGAATAGGAAGTAGTTAGATTTTTCTTGTTTCATGTTTTTTAAAGTGGTACTAGAACCTTGCTTATAATGTTGATCTCACGAGGTTTCTAGTTATGTTTGTACTTTTCCAAGTGGTATCTAACTACACAAGGTGCTAAGATGGTGTTTATCGCTACTCCGATGGTATCACGCTTCAAAGGTCTATAATCTAAAACACTTAGCACCTATTGATAGTCAATGCTCCTATATTTTCCTATCTAAGCGTGTATGCTTCCAAAATCCAAACATATAGCATACATGTAGGGGGAGCCATTGCTATCAATTTGAATTCATGATCACTTGTCCATACTTCTTACACATGGTAATATACTTGGACAATGTGACATGGGTTCAATCAAAATTTTATCATAATATCTTTGTGAAAGGGTTGTCACCAATTACCAACAAGGGGGAGATTGAAAGCTCTATGTTTGGTGTTGGTAATTAGTGACAATGCCTAAGTACTAATCCTATGCCTAAGTTGTATGTAGCATATGAGGATTAGTACATTCCAAGGTTGGTGGCAAGATGGACATGGTGATCATGATGGCCACACTTGGATTTGGACGCAACCCTACGTGATCAAGGCAAAGGTATATGCTTAAGGGATGTGTTTTAGTAACCAAGACACCTAGTGGGTGTGGTTACATTATAGGATAGATAGCCGTACTATAAAGAGGGGAATGATGCGGCTATTGAACTCCTAAGTGCCTCTAGGTGTGCATTTCATAATCATATGCATTTGGATAGAACTAATAACGCCTCAAAAAATGATTGTGAAAATGCTAACACACATGCACATAGTGATGATCACTTGGTGGTGTTAGCACATTTGCGAAGGCGGTGGAGTTTGAGCGGTAGAAAGGGTTTGGGGTCCTCTCTCCCTCCCCCCGAGCTTGCGAGGCGGGATTCAGGCGTTTTCGAGGAATTGAAACGCCTATTTTCCACTACGCTAGAAGTCGGAAAAGAAACGGAGGCGAACAGAGGTCACAGAGGTGACCGGACGCTGGACCGGACGCGGTCTTTGTTTGACCGGACGCGTCCGGTCAGCGTTCAGCGTCTGCGCATGTTTCGGTTTGTTGATCGGATACGGTGGCGCATCCGGTCACAGTCGATCGGACGCATCCGGTCGATCAGGGAGCTTACTGGACTCCAACCGGACGCTGACACTGTGGCGTCCGGTCAGGTCTGCAGCGCGTCCGGTCGCTGTTTCGTTGTGCGCTGCTCAGGCTTGACCAGCGCGTCCGGTCCATTACGGGACCAGCGCGTCCGGTCGTACTTCGCGCGTCCGGTCCGCGCGACTAGCGCGTCCGGTCGGTGGTTCGCGAAAGTAGCCGTTGTGCGATCGGTGCGTCCGGTCAGTTTGACCAGCGCGTCCGGTCAGCGCGACTTCGGCTGTTTCAAGTGCGTAACGGCTATATTCGAAGGGGTACGTCTATAAATACTCGTTGGCCGGCTCAAGGCTCTCACTCTTGGACTTTTGACATACTTGTGAGCACTTTGAGCTAAGCAACTCCCCTCCCACTCATCTCTCTTGCTTCTTTGCATATTCGAAGTGAGATTGAGTGATCCAAGTGCATTTGTATTGTGAGATAGCATCTAGTTGGCACTTGGTGGTTGATTTGCTGCGGGATTCTTGTTTCTCTTGGTGGTTGCCGCCACCTAGACGGCTTGGAGCAGCTTGGAGGCGTTGGCAAGAGTTGGTGATTGTTCTTGGCCACCTCCGGTGATTGTGAGCGGTTTGTGCCTACCTCGGCGAAGTGCCAAAGGCAACATTAGTAAATTGCTAGTGTCATTGCAACCTTTTGCCATTTGGTAGGTTATTGTGGCGCCTTTTGAGAGGCTTGGTGTGAGACCGATTAGCCACCGAACCACGTGGTGAAGAGGGACACAACGGGGACTAGCGTGCCGGCAAGCACGTGAACCTCGGGATAAATCTTCGTGTCATCTCTTTCATATTGTGATTGATTGATCCCGGTATTCGGTTGTCTTGGTATTCATTGTTGATCATATTGGTTGGCTCAATACTCCGCCCCTCGGTGAAACTCTCCTAACTCAACTCCGCATTACTTTCTTAGTTATCTTTGCTAGCTAGTTAGCTTTGCTAGAGTAGCTCTTTTGTGTAGCTTGCTAGTTGTAGTTGTAGTTACCTTCTCGGTTTGACTTGTGCGGTTGAGTGCCATTATACTAGACTTGTGAATTGGATAGGTGGCTTGCAAACTCCCCGTAGGCTAAGCAAAACTCGCATCTCGCTATTTGTTGTATTGATAAACTTGTTTAGCTTGTCTTTGTAGAAATTTTTAAAAGGCTATTCACCCCCCTCTAGCCATCAAGACCTTTCAGTAGCCTATAAACCTTGTGACAACACTTCCTGCAAAATTTCAAGCCAATTTGATGCGAGTCTGGGATGTTTTGGGCTTGTTTTTCGAAGTTGCAGAAAACTGCTCGGCGATACCGGACGTATCCGGTATTCTTGACTTTCGAGTTTTGAGCTCAAATTTAGTGGAGACCTTCCCTATGGTGTCTAGAGGCTATGGTTAAAATTTCATGATTTTTGGATACCATCTGCTAGGGTTTTTTATTTTTCTTCTAAAGTCGTTTTGTGTTGTCCAGCATACCGGACGTGTCCGGTAGCAGGTCCGGTATTGCTGACAGTACTCAGTTCAGCAGCCGTTTCTTCCACGGTTTGTGCGTTTGAGCTCCGTTTTGCGTCCCGTATGTTGCGTTGGTTTCCTACCGTTCCGTAGACCCTATCTAGGTGCTCTTGTCACCGATTGGCTTGAGTATCCGAGATTTGAGACCTTGTTTCTTCTCCATCGGAGTGGAGTGTCTCATTTTCTCATCTATCAGTTCGGTGCTCGTTTGCTCCTCGGTTCGTTCGCTTTGTGGTGACCCGCTATGTTCCAAGGGAACATCCACCCTTCTCTAGGGTTGTGGCCATCACGGTTTCGGTGTTTGCTTCTTGGGGTTGAATTAAGGACAGCAATCGAAAGTTTTGAAAGAAATTTGTGGCTCCCATTCACCCTCCTCTGGTCGCAGTTTCTGGTCCTTCGATTAAAGAGTGGCCAAACAAACTACTGGCTTACTTAATATCATCAAATGAATCGCTTAGTTCACCACAACTTTCGCCTAGGAGTTTTTCTAGGTCTTGCATCTCTGAAAAACTAACCCAACAGATCTTGAGATTGATGATGTCACCACAAGTGCTTATGATAGGTGCCATTATGCTAGATTCCCTAATCACAATGGGCGTCAACTTCCTCATAGCCAGGCATTTCACGTGTCTATGCATACGCATCTGGGATGTGGTCAAGGTGGTATCACAATAGCTAGTTTTTCCATCCAGAGATGACCTAGGCGAGGCTCCGCTAGTGATCGTGCCCTTGTGGGTTTAAGTGTACACATTTGTAGAGTCAAACCAATATCTATAGCAACATCTACAATTAAAGACATTCCTATGTTGCTACTTGACACTGACTAGTCAACATCATGTGCTTTTCTCCCTCTAGTTGGCTATGGTCTAGCCTGAGGCCATTGAGGCGAGAAAAGACGGAAGCTTTCCTTTCTGGCTAGAGAGCGTGGTGGTAAGGAGAATGGATGAGAAGTGTAAGTGTAGGATGGGTGGATGTATGTAAGGAGCTCAAGATGGTACCTCGATATACACATATACTATACACTTGTTAATGTTAAAGTAACTCAGAGCCAAGCAAGTGGTAGGACTTACCCTTGCATACCACGGTCCAAAAGCATAAGAAACCACATGTAGGATGTTGGCAATGGAAATCATACTGAAATGTCTTAGTTTCAGGTAAGCCCAAGTACAACTTCGAGCATGATGGTTGAGTGAGTGATGGGTCTACATCCTAAGCTCAAGAGAGCCTGGGGATGATGACACCTCAAATATGTATGCGTTTTATGTTTATAATTTAAAACATATGTTAAACTATAAATCCCCAGCATATGATTTAGGATTTTATGCAAAAGATATTTAATTTTTTACTATCTAAATGGTTCTAAAAAGGAGACGTTTCACTCTTTGTCTCTAAGGATCAACTCGACACGTTCTTATTCAAACATGTTCAAAAGATAGACTCGAAAGTAGAGGCTTGTAGGCATGATGCTCTCTGCCTTTTTCTGATAGGAAGGCAGACCCCTCCCTGCCTTTTCTCTCATGGGAAGCCAGCCCACAGTATTAGCCTCATGCTTCTCCTGCTCCCATCCCCCTTTTCTCTAATAGGAAGCCACACCACAGTACGTCTTAGCCTCATGCTTCTTCCGCGTAGGCCTTCAGACCTTAGGCATGGGCTTCTAGGATATATACGAGACGTTGTCCCCTCTATCTAGAGGGAACAACCTTCCGTTTCCCAATAGTCGTGTAGAAATTAAAGACACTATTGTATTTATGCCTTTTCTTTTAAGGTAAAATCTTTTCCCTTTTTTACTTTTCATACTTAACACTACATAGATTTCCTTGTTTTACTACTTTTATAATATTTGGCTAATTTAGGCTTTATATTTTCTTCTTTTTTTTCTGGATTTTTCCTAAAATTGTGTACCCCACTACTCCTAATATGATAGAATTGATAAATATAAAATATTTCTGCAAACATATTAACAACACTATTCTAGTAGTAAATCCTAAGACATATAAAGCTTACACTTCACACTCAAACTATGAGATCACATTTACAAAGGGAATGATAGGACTTATAAATCGATGCCGGAGTATGAGAACCTTCACAAGCAACGTGATTTGGACAACGATAACTGTTTTGAGTGTCGTGGAAAGAGATATAGACATGTGAGTTAGCTGTCACGTTACGACACAATATCTTGTGGCTGTTGTAACTTATTTTGGAGAGTTGTGACTTTGAGCCGTATGTTATGTGACTTCATCATCATACATAACGTAAACTAATCTAAAATTGGTTAAAAATTTCACCTATGAATTCTATATAAAAGATTTTCCAATTATCACTAAAAGGTACTAAAAAAATCGATACTTCTCTTAAAAAATATAAAACAAAGACTTATGCCAATATTTTATATTGAACAAAACTATCAACGAAAAATACCATGGCATCACTAGCCTAGAGTGGAAAGAAGAAATAGAATTCTTTGACGTCGAAAGTCCTAACCCATGGCGAAAAGCCGAAAAGCCACCGCTACGAGCACACTCACGCTTCCCTTACCACCCCAGTCCTCCACGCACAAAACCCATAACCCACCTCCCCCACTGCTCTCCTCGCTCGCTGCCGAAGTACCGATGCAGCTCCCACCCCACCACCCCCATTCCGATTGTGATCAAGAAGTAGAACACATCATGGAGTGCGCGGGGACTGAGAAGGTCGCCCTCGTCGTCGGGTCCACCGGCATCATCGGCGCCGTCCTCGTCAACTTGCTTCTGCTGCAGCACCCCGAGATCCCCGTGGGGCCATGTAAGAAGGTCTATGCGCTCTCCCGCCGCCCGCTGCCGCCCTGCTACGCGGCCGCGGCGTCCTCCTCCTCCTCCTCCAACAACGACCCCAACGCCACCGTCGTCCACCTGCACGTCGACCTCGCCGACGACGCCGCGGTCACCAAGGCCCTGGCGCCCCTCACTGACATCACCCACATCTTCTACGTCACGTGGGCCCCGCGCCAAGGCTGGAGCAACGCCGAGGCCCGCGCGGTTAACCGCGCCATGCTCTCCAGCGTCCTCTCCGCTGTCGTCCCCAACGCCCCGGATCTCAAACACGTCGCGCTCCAGAGTGGCCGCAACCAGTCCGCCGACCCGTTCCAGCCGCCCGTGAGGGGAGCCTTCGCCGAGGACGGGTGGCTCGGCCCCTACTCCGAGGACCTCCCGCGCCTGGACTACCCGGACCTCGAGGACGCCCTCATCGACGGCATCGCCAGCCGCGTGGGCGACGTCACCTGGTCCGTGCACCGCCCCGCCACCATCTTAGGATTCTCGCCGCGGAGCTCCAGGAACTTGGTCTCCAGCCTCTGCGTCTACGCCGCCATCTGCAGCAAGGAGGGCGCCGTCCTGCGCTGGCCCGGGTCCCTCGTCGCCTGGGAGGGGTTCAGCGACGCCTGCGACTCGTGGCTCGTCGCCGTGCAAGCGATCTGGGCGGCCATGATGGCGCGCCCTAACGAGGCATTCAACTGTGGCAACGGGGACGTCTTCAAGTGGAAGCAGCTGTGGCCGATGCTGGCCAGCTACTTCGGAGTGCCGTGGGCTGGGTACGAGGGGGAGGACCAGCGCTTCAAGCTAGAGGAGGCCATGGTCGGGAAGGAGCCTGTGTGGGCGGAGATCATCGAGGAGAATGGGCTCGTGGAGACGGAGCTCGACGACATCACCACCTGGTGGCTCGTGGATGCCGTGATCAATGCTGACAAGGAACATGTGGAGACCATGAACAAGAGCAAGGAGTTTGGATTCCACAGCTTATATGATACTGTCAGGTGCTTCGATACATGTATCAGGAGGATGAAGGCTAGCAGAATTGTTCCCTGATGCCTTTCTTTTGGCTGTCAAAGATAGCTAGAATGCATCGTTCTCTATGCACCTGGGGAGAGAGCGTTTAAACAGGAAATAATCAACTGAGATCAATAATGTTTCTATTTCCGGCAATGTTAATGTTGGAATCAATTGTGCCCTAGTCTTGATTCATGTAGTCACTTGGAGAGTTGAATCAATTGTGCCCTAGTCTTGATTCATGTAATCAACTAGTGTCTTGATTACATGAATCTCAGTTGATTACATGAATCAAGACACTAGTTGATTACATGAATCCAAAAAACAATTGTGCCCTAGTCTTGATTCATGTAGTCACTTGGAGAGCACAATTGATTCAACTCTAACTGAAAGCATATATTGTCTAAATTTATCTTTCATACTGATTCTTGTTCTTGGAATTTTGGAAGTAGGAAGGAAAAGTGAACTGCCTGAGTTGCTATTGATTCCAGTTACTTACATTAGTTTTCATGCATGGAGCATGCCTTTCTGAGACTGAGAACTTCCTCTTCAATTTTTTTCCATCTCATTCTGGCACGCCCACCTCTTTTTGGCAGAAATGGTATCCTGGTGTGTTAAATAATCAAATACTCCCTCCATTCATAAATCTCCATCATCTTAGCAAATTTGGTTTTTTCAAAAATCTCCATCGTCTTACTCTGGGACCATGCGCTCGCTTCGTCCCTAGGCGCCCGCGACTCCTCGTACTTGTTGCCGCCTTCACTGCTGCACCGTTCTCCGTCGCTTGGACTACTCCCTCCGTTCCCTCCCGTTAGAATCTGTAGGCTACTCGCTGCTTCAAATAGTCCCTCCGTCGCCTCCACGTACGACTGCATCTGTTTCCAGCAGAGGCTGAGGGATCTCATGTGCTGTTGTGCGCCTCCACAGAAACCTCCGTAGGCTATCTCGCAGCAATGGAGTGCCAGGGAAATGCCGTCGATCAGGGTCTCATGCGTGGCGTGAACTGGGCGCCAGACTCCTTTGATGAATCCGGCGATTTTGTGTTTGCGTTATCTGAATTTTCAGGTAGCAGTGTCTTTGTTAATTTTCAGTAAGCATAGTGAAAATCCAGAGCTTGGTAGATTTGCACCTTGGTTTCCATCTTCCCAAACCATGGACAGAACCAACAGAAGACAAATCAAAGATCTTGGTAGATTTGCACCTTGGTTTCCATCTTCCCAAACCATGTCGTAATCAAGTTGGTGTGCTGGCCCATCATACTCATCGATGTCATCCCAATCTGTGGGATACAAGTCGCCAGATTCATCCGGCTGCTGGTTCAAATCAATGCCTAACGCAAGCATGAATAAGAGGTGGAGAAAGAAGATGGGGTGAGGTGGAGAGACGACTGATGGTTTACATCCTCCCTGGCGTCTTATATAGGCCATGGTAAATTGAAAACCAAACTGAGGAGTGGCGCCAACTAAAATCTGGTTCCACATGTCACTGAGTTTTGAACTTTGGCTGCCAAAATTTCATCGGACAGCAGATTTTCATCCTCTGGTTGCAGGCGTGGGAAAGAACTACGTGAGCGCGTGAGTACGAGCGGCCGCGTGATGGTTCTGTGTGGGCGCGCGATGACGGTGCGGGAAACAGAGGATTTAGCGGCGGCAGACGGAGATTTACTCGGGCATACGAAGGGATGCATGCGCATTAATCAAAATACGTCTGAGTTAACGCAAAGCCCATGGGCCATCGACTTTCCTTGGTCTCTGCGCACAGGGCTTAGATGATGGAGATTTATGAATGGAGGGAGTACCTCTCTATTGTCTATACTTGGATTACCTATACGGAACATGAACTTCATAATCATTGATCCTGCTACAATATTAGATTTGCTTTCTTCTTCTTCTATTTTTCGAAAGCCTGTGCTGCACGTTCTTCATTAAGAGAAGTTTAGAAACAAATTACACGCCCCAAGTGGCTCGACGGCAAGCTGCCATGGCCAACAGCGAGTGGAACACATGTACATAAGGCACCGGCTCGAACGGTGAAGCTTAGAAGGTTGTACTAAGTAGCAAACAATTGTGCGACTAAGAAGACACTAAGACATCAATCGCCAAACGTGAACAGTTGCGCCAAGCTCCTGAAGCCAGCTGCGATCCAGGAATCGCCTTCGTCGCGAATGAGAGCGAGCACCTCGGCCGGTGTTTTGGAAAGGGTCTCGAACGTCCGCCGATTGCACTCCTTCCGATCCAAACTTCCCAAGAGACGAGTAGGACGAGGGTGTCGAAGCCATGCCGAAAGGGGTTCGGCGCTTGTGCCCTCGCCTGCAGCCACCAGTCCACCAGGGAGGAGTCAGCGTCTGGGCAAAGGTGCAGGAACCCTACTCTCGCGAGCAGTCGATACCAAACCCCCCGCTCGAAAACATAGGACGCCAGAAGGTGATCGGCGAACTCATCAGCCTGGTCGCATAGCGCACAGGCGGCTCTTTGCTGTAGGCCATGGCGCTTCCGGCGTTCCGCCATCCAGAGGCACCCGTGCAACGCTAACCAGAAGAAAAACTTCACTTTCGGCGGGGCCGATGCTCTCCAGACCTCCTTGGAGCCGAGCAGCGAGGTTGTACCAGCGAAGAAGGCACGGTAGGCGGAGGAACTGGAGTACTCGCCGTTGGCGGTCCACTTCCAGATGAACTTGTCCAGGGTGTGCGGCTGAAGCTGGACGTCATCGACTCTGTCCCAGAGCTGGACATGTTCAACCAGGACCGCCGCGGTCGGCACGCCGGTGATGTCCCGCGCCCACTGGCGATTTGCGAGGGCGTCCCGCACGGAACGGCTGCGCCTGCAGCTCCCAATCGCTCGAAACAGGCTTGGCGCGAAGTTGCAGATCGCCCCGCCTGGCAACCAGGCATCGGTCCAGAAACGTGCCATGGCGCCATCGCCTAGTTGGACGGAGACCGATGCTCGAAACATGTGATCGACGATGCGCTCCAGCTTAGATGGTAGGTGTGCCCATCGTAACCACTCCCAGTGCAGGCGGAGCGCGAGGCCGAGTATCCTGAGGTCCGGCAGCCCCAGGCCGCCGCAGTCCTCAAACACAAGGTTTCTTCTGATGTTTGCAGTCCTCAAATGCAAGGTTTTGTCCTCTCTGTCACCTACTATTTAAGTTCATACTCGTATCTTATCACAACTCATTATATGACAACAGTGTGTTCCATCAGTTGTCGCTAAATTATAGCCTCCAATGACCCTGGTGGGTAGCATCCCAATGAACAGCCCTACCACCAGATCAGAGGCCTTTTTTTTGAATTGCAACGGGAGGGGAGAGTTCCCCCATCCTGACTTTTCATTGATCTTGACCTCTTAGGTCATCAGATAATAAAATTATATTGTTTGTTTAGTTCAATGTGGATGTTACATTGCCGAATTGAACAAATCACACCATGAATCTGCTATTAGTCAATCCTCTTTGGAAGCCTGAACTTCCACAGCTTTGCTTCCGAAATGCATGCAGCAAAGAATTGAGTCAGAGATGAAGCTTCATTCCTGAATACAATCCCATTCCTTCGCTTCTAAATTTGCCAACAACACAGAGCAATGAGGGTTGAATAATGTTTAGAAGGAATATGTGGGGGAGCGCTCAGCAAATGAAGCTCTGGAGGCGATCGCGGGTCATTGAGTGGGATGTGGATCCCCAACTTCGTCCAGACCAAAGTTACAAAGTCACAGCCCACAATAATATGAGCCGGGGTCTCCTGCCCCAGGTTACATACCTCACAAGTTGAGTCATCAACCACCTTCTTTCGAAACAAGTTTGTTTTGCACTGAATTCTTCCATGCATAAGAAGCCAAATGAAGAATTGGACTCTTGGCGGAGCCCTGCTGGACCAAACAAACTTTGCCGCTGGATGTTCAGTCCCTTCTTTGGACTTCAACTGTCTGTAAAGACTTCCTGAATCAAACTTGCCATTGGGCAGGCAGAATGGTCCGCGGCGACAATCCGTTTCAGGTGAGAGGATGGTTGCTTGCATGATGATCTTGAGCTCAGCTAGTTCAGCCCCTGCCTGAGGCGTGAACTTTGGTACCCAGAAGATGTTGTCATCAATTCAAGTATGGAACACCTGTTGAACTGAAGCCGTTTTGTTTGTGCAGTGAGTGAAAACAGAGGCCCTTTCACAGCGAACAATATATATAACTTGATAGGTCCAACAAATATTGCTCCTCACATTAGCTCTCACAACTATACTTTATCTTTCTTGCATTATAGTGCAGAACTGAAAGAAACAAATCTGCGCTAGTGGCCTAGTGCATTGGTAGAATGATGTATTAACATCTACTGAAGATAATAGGAAACACGTATGTCAGTATGTGCATTGCCACCTGCACGTACTAGGGGGGAAGTCTTCTTGACCTCCCTCAATTATTGTTGTGGTTCGATTTATCCCTTCGAATTAGAAAATCAGATGCTCTGATAGAGTCTATCTAACCCCTTCGAACTATTAGCATTATCTAATTTATCTTCGAATTTATCAGTTTTCTAGTTAAAGCTGATAAATCAAAGGCAAGAGGACATTTTCCTGCGGTAGCCTATAAAAAAAAAAGCATACCACTCCAGCCTTCGTCTGTGCAGTGCCAGCCCGAAGCCACCACACATGATCGCACTGGCCGCGTGAGTAGAACCAAAGAGGCTCACGATTCCTCATCTAGACTAGTAATGTCCCGAGTTGCTAGAGCGATAGACACGGTGATTGCCAAATCAGTCATCAAATGAAAAAGGAGTAACGTTCCTTCGACAATTTTTACGTTTTAGCCTCACTATCTGCGGTGAACGGACGAGATTCTTTCTCATATTGTAAACCGGTCACATTATCTCCACTAGATCCTCTTTCCCTTTTCTTTAAAATTTGCTACAGGGGATTGAGAAAACAGAGTTCTATCCTTTTAGTCATTGAGGTTTGAGGAAAACATTATCCCCTTCAAAAAAATTTTTTCGAAAGCGTGCATTGCACGTGCTTCATTAAGGGAAGTTAGAGTAAAGATACACGGCCCGGGTGGCTTGACGGTGAGTTGCCATAGGCCAACATCGGGTGGAACACAAACAATAATCACCGGCTCAAACGGTGGTGCTTAGGTAGTTGTACTAAGTGAGGAAACTATTGTGCGACTGAAGTGACGCACACTGTTGTTCAAGCCTCATGCATTCCAGACGACGAGTCCAGCCTCGCCATGGTCCGCGTCCAGCGGACACCGCGCATGGGGAAGATCTCACGCAATGCTTCCCGCTTTGAGGACGAGATTGGATCGCCGAAAGTTTCGTGGAACTTGGTGGAGATTGTGGCGTCCGGTGTATTAGTCACCACGTGATCAGGACGCCCCGCCCACTTGTTCAGCATGACACGTCGGGCCTGCTTCTCCGGTTGAGGATCGCGGAAGGCCGATTTGGCGGCCAGACGGTCGCTGCGACGAGGAATCCAGTCGTCGTCGACGGCCCTTGCAGTCCGGGCGCGAGGCAGGGTCTTGATCAGAGGCTCCTGTAACGGTAGCCTCATGGAGTCAATAAAGGCTGCCACCGAAGCTGCCGTAGGCGCGGCAGCAACAGGCGCGGGGGCTGTTGGCGGTTCGGCAGCATCCTCACCATCCACTCCCGGCGCCTCAGCATCCGCGAAGCTGAGCTGGACCATACGTGGCGGCGAACGGGGGTCCGCCAGCGCTGCCTGGGCCTCCAGAGAGGCAACTGTCGGAGTAGACGGATGCAGCACTGAAGCACCTGTTGACCAACTCACGACGAGGGAGGCAGCAAGCTCATCGAGCATCGGGTCGACCCATACGGGAGGCCCCGCGCCCTCACACAGAGCTAGCGCGAGCGGGTCAGTAGAGGTGGCGGCGTAGTCAGGAGTCATGGTGATGTTGAACTCCCTCGGCAGCTTGCTCCGGCGTCGACGACGGATGCCATTGGCGCCCCCCACAGTCTCCTTTGTGGCTCCGTTCGAGCCACCGTGTGGCGCGTGCGGTGGGGGCTGTGGGCTGCCACCCGCCAACGTCGAAGGAGCCGGGCAAATAATCTGTCCGACGATGATAGGAGCCTCGTGTGGTTGTGGCCCGGCAACAGCACCCTGGCCACCGCCACCATTGTCACCGCCATGGCGAGCAGGATGGAGTTGGCGTGGGTGCGAGCTAGCATGACCATGGTTGCCTCCAGCAGCACAACGCCGAGAACGGCGCGTAGGAGGCTCGTGCACACGGTTCGAGGGAAGGCGCCAGGACGGACGATCATGGCCGTTGCCGTCGTTGTCGTGAACGTTATCATCGCGAAGACGGAGACGGCGCAGACGCGAACCAGGGCGACCATGGTTGTCATCAAGAACACAACGGCGGGGACCGCGCTTTGGAGGCGCCTGCAGCCTGTCCGAGGAAGGCGGGCGACCGTGCTTGCAGTTCCTCGCTCGGTGCGCCGTGCTGAGGCAGAGAAGGCAGCGGGATGGGAAGACGCACCGAGCGGCGATGTGGTCCCCAGCCAGGCAGTTGAAGCAGAGACCGACAAGCGAGGGCGGCACCGGCCGCCGTCGACTAGGCGGGGCACGGCGACGCCAGCGCCGGCGGCTTTGAACGAGTGCGAAGCCGTCGGTGTCAACAGGCGTGCCCGTACGAGGAACATGGCGTCGAGGAGGCTGCAAGCTCAGGCGCTGGTGCACGGGTGCACGGACAACTGGCTGTGGGCCAAGCCACTGGTGCACGGGCGCCCTAGCAGCCAGGTGAGGGGCCGCCGCACGAGGACCGTCGGTGTCCACGGTCCTGGCACGACGACAACGGTGGCAGCGCCGCCTCTTCTGGGTGATGACGACCGGACGCGAAGCAGAGCACTCCCCTTCACACGGCGTAGCAAGCGCGGGCGAGGCCGGTACCTCGATGGCTCGGCGAGCGTCCTCTAGATACGGCGACTGGGCGACAGGGGATGCACAGTCGAAACCGGAGTCACCAGAGTCCTCCCTCCAACGCAGGGCCTTGGAACGGCCCTCAGACTGCTTGGCTGGGAGGAAGGGCGTGGCGAGAGGGGACAGGGTGGAGCTCCTACCCGAGGAGACCTCCCTCGCGGCTCCACCGTCCGTGCTGAGGGAGGTGCCCGCGGCCATAGGACCCTGCACCTGCCGCGGCGACGACAAGGAGGGAGTACGCGCAGCCTTCGAAGGGGCCGCTTCCTCAACCTCTTCTTCATCGTCGACCTCGCCTTCCAAGACGTCTTCGACGACGACCAGCGAATAGTCAACCGGCAGCTGCAACTCTGTCTTGGCATCCGGCTGTGGTGGCGGAGGGGCCGAGGAGGTGCCAGTGGACGTTGGAGCACCGGAGACCGTGGATCCCGCATGGGCGGGCTCGACGCTGGTGGTGGCCGCTGCAGTGGGGCCCGGCGTTGCCGTTGGTGTGGACGGAGCGGCGGCGGAGTCCGACCTTGGAGGCAGCGGTTGCGTGGAGGCCCGCGGAGGGGCCGAAGCTCCAGAACCGGCGGGGGCGGCCTTGGAACCGCCAGCAGTGGCAACGACGGCGGCTTCCGACGCCGGCATCCGCGTGGGCGGTCGCGCGGGCGGTTGCAGATCACGCGGAGGCGCCAGAGTGCTAGGTCCTGCGACAGCAGTGGCGGGGAGGGGAGGGGAGGGGGATGGGGAGGGGGAGGGGGAGGCATGGGCCGCCGGCGCCAAGGAGTCGGCCAGTGCCGCCGACGGCGGTGGGTCGGGGGCACTCGTAGTGGAAATGCATCCCACTGCGTCGGAGGTTGCGGGAGGGGTTGGATCCGCGAGGTTGGAGGTTGTAGGGAGGGGAGGGGAGTGGATAGGGGGAGGGGAGGTGAAGGGCGGGGCCGCCGGTGCCGGGAAGGCGGCCGGCGGCGGCGGGGGGGGGGGGGGGGGGGGGGCGTCCGCCAGGGGGCGCCCGTCTGTGAGCCGTTCACTGTTGCATCTTCTCCCCCTTCAAATTTATTAAATAGGGTCCATTTGTCAATTATAAAAATTTTATTGTCTTCTCTCTTATTTCATTCCTCTCTCTCCCTCTCTTGCCCATACGCCTTGCAGCAATAGGCTAACTGATGCTGATGTTGTTGGCCAAGAGCAAAATCCTAATTTGGTTATATATCTCAGAACGAATCTAGTGAAAGAAAAGCTACAATAGACTAACTGTTCATGACAAAAGGAATGAGAAGGGCAACAAGAAAGTATCTATGTATCTATAGCCAAGGTGTGGTGGTGCTCAGATTTATATCACAAACAAAAGAGAAAGATGTGCTTGAAAGAATCAATACAGCAAAAAGTGAAGGTGACTCCAGCAAACTCTACATCTTCTAAGAATACATAGAGGCCAAAGCAAGTTGTCTATGTATCATGATTATTTTGATCAAGTGTTGTGGCTGATAGCATATGATTATCGTCTTTAAAACAAATATGGTCAATGAATTGTTTTAATCATTGCCCTTAGACAAATTTGATGTAGAAAAATAATTTTAGTACACAAGGTTTACTAAGAAAATTGGCCAAACTTGAGCACGTTTTCCAAAAAATCGCACCCAAAATTGGCCAAACTTGAGCATGTTTTCAAAAATTTGGTCAGGTCGGTTTTGAGATCTTGTCAAATTAGCGATTGAACTTCACCATTTATAACTCTTGTCGAGTCAATCGAAACATATATAGAACACCTAATTTGAAATCCGAACAAGAGACCTATGACATTGGAAAGATCCAGACACATGGAAAAGTTAGAACAATTTTCAAAACTAGTCAAATCGGTTTTAACAGCCTAAACAGAGTTGGGAGCTATATTTTGATATGGTATTTGCAGTGTTTTAAATTGCATGGTATATATGCACTTAGCGAAGAACTTTACTTAGCTATTGTAGCCTGCTATAGTCCAGTATTTAGTACAACGATGTTGTGGTAGCTGGTGTGAGCTGTTACAGGCCGCTATTTAAAACACTGAGTATATTAGACTATTAGTGTGAGTTTTGACTTGTAATAGGCAAAACCCCTCGACTCCACAAAGTATGAAGACTGATTTGTTGAATCCAATTATCAAATAAAGATCTTTTATCTTTTTACCCTTTATAACTTTTATTTCTTAAGCCCTACTTTTCCAACCTTATGTGATGGTCTTCTCTCATCTCTACGACATAAGAAGGTGCCCTACTTGGTCTACCGAGCCTAGGACACATTAGCGTGCGCTTCCCCCAACAGGTTCATCTCGGGTGAGTGTTTGGTGAACCGACGAACGACCTAGTATGTCAATACAAGTTAGACCGATTGTCGCAAAGGCACGGCAAGGCGTGCCTTTACGAGTTGCACGTAAATGTGATTGTGTGATTAGTATATTTTAGTGTCAACAATAGTTACTACTCCCTCTGTCCCAAATAAAGAGACGTTCTAGGACCTAGCACATGTACCAAGGCCAGTGAGAAAAGTCCAAGATGCCCCTACTATTCTCTCTCATGCACTTGTATTTCACAACTCCAACAGCTATTGTCCACCTTCGTAGGGAGTGCAGGTAGTAGGCCTGCTGCCTTGACACCGGTGAAGTAGCAGGACGTGAACCACAATAACATTTTCATTGGGACAACGTTCACAGGCCAGAACGACCTTCTTTTCGGGACGGAGGGACTACTGCTTCTAGAAATCTCTCTCCTGTTCCACACGCATCCCCCATGTGCATCCAACAGTGCATGCACATGGTGTACATGCCCCTAAGAGCAAAAATGACTTTCCCAAAACAATGGGGCTTTACGTACCTCTAGATGTCCGGCCGGATTTGTCGAAAGCGTGTCTTGCATCTTGTGAATCGGTAGAAGCAGGCTAGCAGAAGAAATAGTAGGAGTGTAGCTACAATATAGAGAAGAACGACAGCCCACCGTGGGAGGGGGAGTTCTCAGGGAGAGCATTCTGTATAGGAAGACAACATATGTGCATTGAGATACGTGCATAACAGGAGAGAGATAATAGTATATTGTCTCTCATGTGCTATGCACGCACAGTGCATATTTGAGGGTGCACAATAGAAGGGCATGTGCCCTTAGGACAGAGTTTACTTTTCCACATTGTTTTCTACTAGTAAATATGTCCGTGCGTTGCTACGGCGAAACGAAGGCTATTTTAAATATGGAAAATGATTGCAAAGAATAAAAGTGAATAAAAATCCTACAATTTTGTTAAATTGGTCCAGCTGACAGTATAATTCTAGTATTTACCTATTAAAGTCACTATCTGATGCAACTGAATACTGAACACTACCGTTTATATAGGTACTCAGTGTTGTAATTATTTCCCTTTACCACAATGTTACAATGTTTATTATCAAATATACCTGCAACTGCAAGGTTTACATTCTGGTTGTCGCCGCTGCATAGAAGGCGCAACAAGTCCACTGCTCTGGTTGGCGATGCAGCAGCGATGGCAACAGCTTCAGTTGGATGACCTTCAGGTTTGCCAGCGGCATGAGTGCTAATGTCGGGAGGGTTGAGAGCAGTTTGGAAACCAGGACACGTCGGTGAAGGGGAAGAAGAGCAGCACTGCCACGGCGACACCGAACAAAAAGTAGCACAAATCAACATCGTAAGGAGTTGGAACCAGGTTGTTCAATTGTTACTAATTTTGTTTTTTTATTATTCTGTTGTTTTTGCTTTTGGATGGGTTACAGTAATTCCTGAGTTTGAATGCTCTATTCTGTGACTGTCATCTTGACTTTCTGTTCATGGTGGAATTATGTGACTGAACTGTATGAAGCAACCTAAAATCACCAACAGCTGACAGCCAGAAGGCACAAACAGAGAAACAGACCAACACGAACAATGAAATTCGATATCTGAATGAAGTTAAATCCAGTTCAGGAAAAAGAATGACATCATCTTCTCTTATAAAAGAATAATACATGCAGAGCTATGCTTTCTGATTTCTGATTACATTAAGGCAGCAAGCATCAGACTAAAGTATCAGACCATAGGAAATATCACATACTCCCTCCGTCCCATTGAAAGTGTCGCCCGGGAAACGTGTTTGTGAGGGGGACACGGTTTTCCAACGACACTTTCAATGGGACGGAGGGAGTAACTTTCAAGCAGAGCTATGCTCGACTATAACAAATAGCATCGATTTTGATCACACTGAAAGAAACTAAGAAAAAATAAATAGCTTCAGACGTATGGTGCAAGGGCAATGACCTATTTGTTTGCTTCTTTCTTGATTGCTAGGTTGCATATAGTACTGACTGTTGTTTGTGGGCACTGAATCCTCCACAACCATATCTAGTCATTGTCGAGAGACACCTAAAGCCATGCAACTTGAACCTGTTCTAGCAAAATCGGGAATCCAACCATCAACCAATAAAATCAAAATTCCAAATTCGAAGGTGAAAGTGTGTACTTTGCTCGGTGAGGTCAGGGACTTCTTTTGCACGTTGAGGATATCCCAACCAAAATCTAAGCAGCAAAAAAGAAGCAGGGGAATTCTCATTCATACCTTTGTCAAACTCGGAGTTCTGAACATTTGGGTCTCTTTAAAGGTCGGTCCTCTGCATTATTAACATTGTCTGATTTAATATTGAAAGGATCCATATTCTGCAAGACCAAAAAAAAAAACAAAATTAGTAGAATGTATGGACATGGTGCAATGGACAATTATTGGGCTGCAAGGAGAGTGGGTTATTTTCATTTCATACCTGGATGGATGGCGATGGAGGAGATGAGGCATTCACATCTTTATCTAACTCAGAATCCATCAATTCTGAAGATTTTGATCTCTTTGAAGGTCGGACGTCTAAATTTTCAACACTGTCTGATTTAATATTTGAAGAATCCATATTATGGAAAAACAACAAATGCTAAAATTAGTACAATGCTAAACCAAGAAATAACGCAATAGCTTAAAAACATGACAGCTCCAATCTGAATAGAGCAAATACACATCAATTAGCCTATAAAAAATTTAGACTTCTAGATTAACAATCCATCACTGAAATACATCTGAGATAACAAAAGATAAGAATAGATATGATCTTCAATGATATAACACACTGAGTCAAACGAACACCCCAGACATTAAAGATCTGTGTTAAAAGCTATATATAAGAGAAAAAGGGGGAAAAGATAGAATCTGTGTTCAATTCAATTTTCCTCACCCAAACCAATTTTGAACACATCGTGGACATCCCTGACCCAAGCCAATTCCAATCCGTGTTCAATTCAATTTTCCTCACCAACACAGAGCAACAGAATCCTGGCGTCGCTCCTCGACGCGTCGGTCGGCCTGAATGGACTGGATTGCCATGAGTCCGGCCTGGGGGACTGCGATGACCGGGACAGGCGGCCGGGCGGCCAGCTGTGGCCACGCTGGGCGGCCTGGATTGATGGCTCCGGCGTGGTTGGTCGCGGGGGCCGCCCCTAGGTTGCCGGCTCCGGCATGGATGGTCGCGGGGGCCGCCCTGGATCCAGAGGACGAGGAGACGTTGCTTCGGCCGGCGCCAGCGACGACGTCCATCTCCCGGCGCGCGCCGCCCGCGCCTCCGTCCATCTCGAGACGCTCGCCCGCACGCTGATCGAAGCGAGGGACTCACGAACGACGGACGGGGAAGGAAAGAAGGAAGGAACGATGGGACGGGGAGGATAGAACGACGGAAACGGATGCGTGTGTAAGTTGGGCTGAGTCGAGGACTGGGCTGGACAATTGTGCTAAATAGAATGGGTTGGACGAAAAAAAACACCTGAAATTTTGCCTCTTTATTAATAGGTATAGATTTCCTTGTTCACCTTAGCTCGCGCGTGCCAATACTTCGTTTAATTTCAGCATGGAGGACGGACGGACGATCCATCATCCTGACGCACGGACAGCGCTGGTAGCTAGCTACGCGGTGCTAACAACTAGTTTCCAACTCGGAGGTTGCTTATTAATTTATTGCACAAAAAAATGTCCCCATGCATTGTATTATATTGGTACCTGTCCGTTAATTTCCGTATTTTCAGAAAATTCTAGAAACGGGATGGAAACCGGATCGGATGCTCCAGGTCAGGATCAGAATTGGGAGAGGTTATATCCCATTCGTTTTTACGAGATCCCGTATTTGGCCAGAAAACACCATATTTGACATGCATTTGTGAAATCTGAGATAGGCTCAACACAAGTAACATTCTTATGGGCCAACAAGCAAAAAGCCCACCCAGCCACCATCCACGAGTCTCTCGGTCTCCCCATCCACTGCCTTTTCGGCCTTCCCCGATGGCCCAATCTCACTGCACCAAAGTTCTGATTCAACGAAAAGGTCGAAAAGGCACGCCGCTGTCGCGACTCGCGACGGTGCCGGATCACAGTTTGTGCATAAAAGCCACACCCACAAATATTCCTTCGTCACCACCCCCGACCCCGAGTCCCGACGCACAAAACCCAGAACCCCAGCCAACCACTAGCCAACCTATGCTCCTCTCTGCCAATCGCCTCCAACACCACACCGCTTCACAGCCGCCGGCCCCATTCTCCCATCCACTGGCGACCACGATGCGGTGGTGGTGGATCGGAGATCACAGCTCGATCAAGAGGCGAGACGATATGGAGCGTCGTTCTGGAACGTGGCCCTGGTCATCGACTCCACAGGCATCGTCGGCGCCACCCTCCTCGACATCCTCCCTAGCCTGTCCATCCCGCAGGGGCCATGGAAGGTCTACGCGCTCTCCCACTCCCTGCTCCCCGCTCCCGCCCTGGTCTGTGGCCGCGGGCGCCGCCTCCTCCTCCAACGCCAACCACATCGTCCACGTCCACCTCGACCTCGCCGACCCCGCCGCAGTGTCCAAGGCCCTCGAGCCCCATGTCATCCACGTCTTCTACGCCTCCTAGTCCCCGTGCCACGGTGCGACGAGGACGAGGCTCGCGAGGCCAACTGCGATATGCTACAGAACGTCCCCAGGGCACTCCATAAGTAGTTTCTATGTCTATTTAATTTGGTTAGACACGACACTGAAACTATGTGCCTAATGGATAGTTCGTACAAAATGATCTTTTGTCCAATCACATATCTTCTTCCTTACTCATCTACCTATCATATCTTTTCATGTCTTGGCTCCTGTGTAGACTTAGTTTCTTATTAAGGTCCTGTTTATTTCTCATCTTTTGCCAAAACTTTAGCACATTTAGTCCATCTTTTGGCAAAATGGATCTAAACAGCAAGGGCAAAAAAAAGCAAAGCCTAGGCTGCAAAACTTTTTACTATTTGGGACCCAAGAGGTTCAAAACTAGGCAAAAACGTCTTGGGGCGTGAACTGGACGCCCACTACCCCTGCATGCAGCATGCATGGCTGTGCATGGCTGCCTTAAATAAGGGCAAATCAGTCTTTGTTTCGTACAGTGCTAAAGTTTTGACATGCATCTGAACACCAAGATATAAAGTTTGTATGCCTAAAGATTTGCAGCAAAAGATTAGGGCCAAAAGTTTTGCTATTCCAAATGCATCTAAACAGACACTAAGAAATCATTTTCTCCTTTCTCTTCTTTAATTGTGGTGCCACATCATCATTTTTACTTAGTTGGCACCTTAATTAATTAATTAAGGTAGAAACCACGGTTTCTAGGTTGGAGTGCCCTCACCACCGTCGTCCCCAAGTGGCAACTGCCTCCAGACCGGCCGCAAGCATTTCGTCGACCCGTTCGAGCTCCTTAATTACGGGAATCTCATCCGCTATCCGCCATCATCGAGATGCGTCCGTACTCCGCGCGCCTCGAGTACCCCGACCTCGAGGAGGTCCCTCGTGAACTGGCGCCGGCCATAATCGGCGACGACGGCGCCTCCATCACCTGGCTCGTGCACCGCCCCGCTGTCGTCTTCGGCTTCTCCCCGCGCAGCGTCAGGAACGTCGTCGCCAGCCTCTACGTCTACGCTGCCATCTGCCGCAAGGAGGGCGACACGCTGTGCAGGCCTGGCTCCCTCGTCGCTTGGGAGGGATTCAGCAACGCCTCCGACGCGGAGCTGTTGCCGTGCCGAGCACATGCTCTGGGCGGCTCTGGAGCCCCGAGGCAAGATTGAGGTGTTCAACTGCACCAACTAACGGGGACCTCTGCAAGTGGAAGAATCTGTGGCCATGCTGGCCAGCCATTTTGAGGTGGAGTATTCCGGGTACGACGGGGAGGATAAGCGCTTCAAGCTCGAGGAGACCATGGCCGGCAAGGAGGCCGTGTGGGCGGAGATCATCAGGGAGAAGGTGCTCGTGGAGACACACCTCGACGACATCACCACCTGGTGGTTCGTGGACGCCCTGATCAACGCCAACAAGGAACTACTGGAGAACATGAACAAGTGTAAGGAGCGTCGATTCCTCGGCTTCCGGAACACGGTGAGGTCTCTTTCGATACATTGATTGATCGGGAAAATGAAGGCTAACAGAATCGTCCCCTGATGTGTCGTTTTTAGGATGTCGATGGTAGCGTGGATCATTCTCTATCCGATTTCCTGATCGCTAGTCTAGTTTGCGTTAATCAAATTAGTTTCATAGAATGCTCCATTATGTTTTGGCCTGGTATATGTAGCAAACGCTCCAGAGAATTGTTAACAATGACAGCACTGAAGTATGGAATCGTCAACTGATCAATCATGCTCTATGAATTGGTACCCTGTTAGCTGTTACTGAACAGAATTGTTAAACACACAGACACAGACCAAATCGCAGCAATGCCCTTGCAAGACGAAGACGGAAACCTTCCTCTGCTTTTGTCCCCTTCTCTTTTTGGCAGAATTGGTATTCTGACGCATTAAATTTGCATGGTTCTGGATGACACATGGTTCTGCAAGCTCTCTGTTTGACTATTCGGAATTTCACACTCGTTTCTCACGCTATGATATGAAATTTAGTTTCCTGTACCGTGTGCAATTTTCAAGCGCTCAGCCTTTTCTCTTCGTTTCCTATTTAAGTTCACATATTGCTGTGTGCATTGTGCAATGGTTTCTGAAGTTCTAGCGTGATATTCTGTTGTAGGCTTTGATCAAATATAGGATTGTGCGCTGACCGAAGGCTCAGATTATTTTTGTAATGATTGGGCATATGGTTGCCTTTATTTTCTTGAAAAAATGACAGAAATGTCTGCAAAATATGGCCTGGTGATTCTGGCCATGTCTGCACAGCGAACTGCAGATTGATCGTGAATGTGCATGAGTATATTGTTTGACATGATCATGATCTCATTGTCCTCCTGATGTCCGGTAGCTGCAATTTACATGATAATGCAATCTGTTGCGTCAGTTGCTGCTAGAGGTAGATGACAACCCCACATGCAACTTCATCTCCGTCTGTAACTGCAATTCTTTGCTCTCTCGCTGCAGGTGCCGGAGAAGATTTTCTTTCAGTTCTGTATGCGGGAGCTTCTTTATGCCGCACTCTGCCAAGTTTGTGTTACACAAGTTCAGTCAAAATTTATTGTCCTTGAGATTGAGGAGATATATGGTCTTGAATATGACGTGTGTATCTTTCCAGAACTTGTGGCCTTACAAAGACGCATGTTGGTGCCATCCCGCCGGAAAATAACTAATGGTCCACGATTCTGACCAGTCCACAATGTACAGCTAGCTCCATTCATACAACTATGTAGCTTCGTTGCCCTTCAAAGTTCCAAAAAAAAGCCAAAAAAACAAAAGGCACCACACGTCCACACACCAAGCAGCCCCGACCAAGATCGCGGCGCCATCATGCAGCTCAAGAATCGCCGCCGCGAAGCCGTGACGACGACAGTGTTGGTGCCATCGGGCCGGACCTGACATGGCCCACGATTCGGATTTCGGACCAGTCCACAATGCACAGCTAGCTCCTTCCCTACATAAGGATACGTCCTCCTAACAGACCATGAAAGCACTACACCAAGCAATCTCAAACGAGACAAGGCCATCATGGAGCTGACGCGTCCACGCGATTCCGTGGCTACGCTCCTCGCCGTCCTCGTCGTCTCGGCGGCCGTGGCGCGCTCCGACGGCGCCCTCTGCGACAAGTCCGACAAGGCAGCCTTGCTTGCCGTGAAGTCAGCGCTGGGCAACCCTCCGGCGCTCTCCGGCTGGAACTCCACCGTCGCCTGCTGCTCCTGGGAGGGCATCTCCTGCAACGCCACCACCGGCCGCGTCACCGACCTGACCGTCTTCGCGCTCAACATCTCGGCGCCCGTGCCCGCCGCCATCGCCAACCTCACCGCGGTGCAGACCATCAACTTCGCCTACAACCAGCTCTACGGCAGCATCCCGGCGTTCCTGGGCCCGCACGCGCTCCCGGACCTCACCTTCCTCCGGCTCGACGGCAACCGCCTCTCGGGCGCCATCCCGCCCACGGCGACCGTCTTCGACCTCAGCCTCGTCGGCAACCTCCTCACGGGGCCGCTCCCGGCCACCTTCGGCGGCGCCAGCTTCGGCGACGTGGACCTCACCGACAACCAGCTCACGGGCGACGCGTCGATGCTCTTCGGCGCCAAGAAGCAGCTGAACGCGCTGCACCTGTCGCGCAACCGGTTCAAGTTCGACCTCGGTCGCGTGGAGCTGCCGGAGGCGATGGACATCCTGGAGATCGACCACAACATGGTGTACGGGAGCATCCCGGCGGCCGCGGCGGCGAGGAAGTGGCTGGCGTTCGACGTCAGCTTCAACCAGCTGTGCGGACCCATACCGCAGGGACGGTACACGCACAGGTTCGGGGCTAAGCACTTCGCCGGCAACAAGTGCCTCTGCGACCGCCCGCTCCCGCCGTGCAAGAGCTAGATGACCGGCCGGCCGGCCACCGCGCCACTGCCCTGTGGTTTCTTTGCAATAATGTTACGTGCTTCCGCACTTATCTCTTATCTGCACTCGTTTGAACCCAACGTATTGTGTAAGCTACAACGACTACATTTATACATAATGGAATCCCTTAATTAGGGGGGTGCTTAATTAATTAGTCACTAGGTGAGTGTCCGTGCGTTGCAACGGGATAAAAAATCATGTGTGCATGACAAATGGGAAGAATCAACCCAACCAAAACAATTCATTGCTACCGTAAAATAACGCAATTCATTTAAGTCGATGATGCTCCTTTTGAACAAAGCATCTGCTCCCTCCATTTCAAATTATAAGATGTTTTGGCTTTTCTAGATACATAATTTTTTATATGCATTTAGATATACACTATGTCTAAATACATAGTAAAATCAATGTATCTAGAAAAGTCAGATGTCTTATAATTTGAAATGGAGGGAGTATCTGTGCTTGTGAATTTGAGAGCAAACATGATCATGAAAATACAAAGATATTTTTTTTACAACAAAGATAAAAAGATTATAGTCATCAAGGAGACAAGCATAGCATTGAAATCCAAGGAGACAGCCCAACATGATAGGCTCTCAGCATGTTTCGTATGGACCTTTTACGGCGGTCAGCTATTCAACACAAATAATTCCAAAACATCCCTATTTAACTATCGGGCCTAAAGAAAATTCCATTAAGTTACACATATCAGGCTGTCAACAAAGTACAAAATAGCATAACCATATTTTTTTTAGCTTCAACATGCTCCCTAGTGAATCAAATGTCATTGAGTGAAAGCGTATGCCAAACCTTGAATGCACTGAGATTTGCGGAGATTTGCAACTTCAACAAAGAAAACATGAACTAAAATATAGATTAAACAGTGCTAAAGGAAATTTAAAATCTATCTTGCACTGTTTTTAATTTATCCAATATGTCTAGCTGTACCTGAACGATATCTTGGTGGTCTTATTGAACTCACAAGCCAATCCATTATATGTTGAATTAGCTGAATCCATGGGCTCACATGTACCATCAAATAGAAATTACGTCTACCATGTTTTCATATGCAATAAAAAAAATTACACCTGCAAGGTCATAGCTCCAAGCCTCCAACAAGTTAGATCTTAGCTACAAGCCTCCAACAAGTTAGAAAAAGATCAGATAAAATTCAGAAATAAACATTATACACACATGTCTGAACTGCTGCTGGACATGGCATTCTGTCAAAGAAAGATAATCTCCCGATCTAACAAATTTGCATTAAGAGAGGCTCAGTGCACCTTGATACATGGCTGGAACATGCCATAACCTACATACAGTCAACTGCAGGTAACTATCCTACATACAGTCAACGTCAGCTATTCGCAACATGGATGCCTATGGCTTCTTGGGTACGTCATCCTTCCGCCAAGACCTGGCTACTACAAGTGCGATTCGCAACAGGCATCGCACAACGTACCCCAAGGAAACATAGGCGGAGTGTCTTGAGGGGTCTCTCCTCAGTCCAAGGCACGAGCATGGCACAAAGCCCAGTCCACAAGAGGAGCTCCAGCTATAGCGGCGCCGTATCGCGTACCAGCATTGGCTGCCCCGACCATTACCACCGGTCATTGTCGAGCCTATGTATAGAAAAGAAAAACAATACTATATTTTGAATTATAACTATACTATCAAATGGATATATTGTGAATTATAACTATCTTATCAGTACCAAAAAAAGTGTGTTTAATCACCAAGAAATAGTTAGCCCATTGCTTTGGAGATAGTTTTTTTAATAGAACATCCACATCTAGCTCTAGTACAAGGGCACTAACAGGTCCCATGGATAATTGATATCATTAATCATCTACCTGTAACATATCATTAATAAAAGCAATAGATCTCCACGTAATTTTGACGAGATGCAGAACATGAGTAAACATTTCAAGCTGTAATTTTGAGTTGAAATACAACGCACAGGCACTAATTTGAGTTGAAATTCAGCATTGGAAGTTTAATTTGATGCATTCTAATTTATGACAAGAGTATCCGGCTACAAAATGGAGAAGATGCATCTACTTATGCATTGTCAGTGAACATACCTTATCCCTGATGCTTTGCTGGTGGCACAAGTCCATTCCATTCATATGTTTTGCCATCAAAGTAGCAGACCGTGTGCATTCCTTCCCAAATACCTGGATCAAAAATAGCATCATTTCAGTCGAAAGCATGGAATTATTTTCGGCACTAATTATGCAGCAAGTTTGGGCTAGCAAACTTGACTCTATATATTTAAACTATTTGCAAGAACAGCTATTCTCTAGCTACACATAAGTTAAACCATTTGCAGAAACATTTGGACAAAACTCACTGCTAGTGACTTATCATTAAAGCAGTCATCTTGCATATTTACTGCCTTGTAAAGTTGACAGAAGAAGGCCCTTCCCACACTTCCAATGGTTTTGTATAAAGAAGAAGCAAAAACAAAGTCGTCAGAGTAACAAATAGACCTACAAAACTGCCTAATACATCGAGGGCAACGAACCATTAAAATTTTCGGACTGTAGAAATGTATAACTTGTAAATTGTAGCCAATTTCTATCAGGTTAATTAACATGATTAAATATTTATATTAGGGCATCAAGATAAACTTTTCTAGTTTATGCATTTTTCGATAATAATGATTGAAGAGCTAGTCATGAAGAAGCACAACTGCCCATTCAATATATTTTCATACACTCTGCAGCACAGCCAGACCGGCACTGCTTGTGCACTTGAAATCAGTTTTTTTATAGAAAAAAACCATAAACTATTACCGTTTGTGCCACTGCATTAATTAGTATGTAGCACTGATCATGGTTTTCAAAGGGGCAACATTTTTAATCACATTTTATGAGCTGCAACATTTCTCTGATATGCTTTTAAGTAGCTGATGGCTGATCATGCTTTCTCTGATATGCTTTTAAGCAGCCGATGTTCTTCTGTTCATGTATGCCAACTGAAGACATGTATAAATTCATAAACTGTAATTTAAATGTGCAAGCATTATCTATATATGTCAAAAAATAGTTAATGGGCAGATGTAGCATGTTAACGTCCTACTCACATACAGCATAGCAATAGGATATGACAGAAAGCAACGAAAAAAGGGATTTTCACACCATATATGCCAGTTTGAAAGTAACACCAAAAACACTAAATTGGAGAATATTTCCTCGCACCCAATGAAGATATTTGGGCACTGCATTGAAAACTGCATCAGTAGTATTCAATAGCAGGGCATGAAGATTTTCAGGAAGGTCATTGAATTCAGTTTCAATAAACTGACTACCACATCAGATTTTAATGGCAAATGTAGACTACTGACTACCATTACTCCTATTCCATAAAGATTTATGAACAGCTGAAGACAATAAAAACATGGTCAAATAAAAAAAGCCATTGATGAACTGGTCATGGGCTGCTGATGCTCTAAACTGAAACGTTAGACATACTTAAAAACTGAAGCACGCATTCAGACAAGACAGGGAAGCTGTTGTTACAGTGCAGAACTGAAACAGGCATCCCATTATGCCGCACATCTAGTTTTTTCAAAATTTGTCACAGGCAAGTCAAACTGAAACTGGTTAGTGCTTTCCAACAAGATCCGTCCAAAAGAGAAGTAAAGGAAAGAGAAGGGGTGAAGATACCTGTTGGGTGCCCGACGAAGATCTAACATAGGACCGAGCGCGTGGGGTGCGGCGGCAGAGACCCTCAGCGCCTAGCATGAGGGAGCAGGGGCGGACCGGTGGCGTCTGCAGGGTGGCTTCATGGCGTCCTGCTTCATCGACAAGCGCCTGGCTGCGCGGCGACGGCGGCGGCGGCGGAGAGCTGGGCGTGGGTAGCGGCGGCGGCATGCGGGCAGCCGCGACGCAGCAGGCCAGGGCACACGCTGTAGGCTATCGCCCGAGGTCGTGGTTGTCAAAGAGCAGGCGACGACTGCGATGGCGGCGGCGGCGTAGACCTGGGTGACTGCAAGGAGATCTCGCGATTTGTAAGGAGCGTGATTTATTGAATTCGGAGGGAGCGTGATTGGAGGGAGCTTGATTTGGAGCGAGCGTGATTGGCGCCGGACGGGCCTACGAGCGAGCCAGCATCGAGGGAAGCGCCGAGCATGCGAGAGAGCGAGCGTGCGAGCGATGCCGGGCAGGCATGCGAGTGGGCGAGCGATCGCACGCCTGTGAACGATTCCCTTATGAATTTTTTAGTTGTAGAGATAGAGATATTGGCTTGTGATTTCGTTCAACAAATATCGATAATGCTTGGCCACGTGCGTCCGCTCCATTCGGACACCGCGCGCCTCAGTTCGCTTGGCTACTTTCTCCCACCGCGTGCCTCACCCCGGTGCCGCTCGTTACTAGCTCTGGCTGCGCGCTGGTGTTGGTGGTGCTCGCGCGTCACCAGATCCCACCTCGATGACCGCAATCAACCGACCCCGACCTTTCCCTCCTCTATGTTGCAAATGTATGTTTCAGGTGTTTCAGAGGCATGTTGCGATTGTTTCATATGAATGTTGCAAAAACAGATCGGGATGTTGCACATGTTGCAAATGTTTTAGAGATATGTTGCAAGAGTTTATTCAATATGTTTCATTTGTTTTAGACGTATGTTGCAAGTATTTTATCTGAATGTTGCATATATTAAAATGGCTATGTTACAAGTGTATGTTCCAAATATTTTATATGTTTTAGTTATATGTTGCACTTGTTTCATATGAACGTTGCAAAAGTAGATCTCGATGTAGGGTGGTCAAGCAAAGAAGAGAGAGCTAGCGCGGGAGCCATGGCAACGGCGGAGGCTGTAAGCTGGCGGCAGCGCTTCACCAGAGGATGCGCAAGCGTCCGCGCTGGCATACACGGCCCTAGAGTGGGTCCTCATCGCGCTGCTTCTGATCAATTGCTTGCCTATGCCATCGCCGTGGCGCGTGAGTCATCATGGCATGGTGACCGGGCACGGCGGACGGGCTCTCCTATTATGTGGGCGTGGTGGACGCGCTAGGGACGGGCCAGGACACGGTAGGTGCGTTGAACGGGAGCTGAACGCGAGGCTATAACGGACGTCGAGGCTCTAGCTTGCCGGCTTACGATAAGCTGGACAGAATAAATGCGGACAACTGACAACGGCATCCCAGTGTCACGACTCACGAGTGTCCAAATTGCATCCTGTTTGGGCAGCGCATTCGTTTTCTGATTAAAAAATTGGCTCTCACCCTCGGTTGGCATCTCGAGCTGGTTAGGGGACCTCACCATTCCACCTTGCCACCGACACCGTGCTAGAATCCTTAATCCTCCGTTATCAATTGGAACTTGTTTTATGGAGTAACTGAAAATGAGCTTTCGGTGTAGGTGGGCCGTGGGCTGTTTAGAAACAGTTCTGGCCTTTTGGTCTTTCTGTCAGCGAAAGAACTCTGGGCCTCCGTTACCAAGCCAGCCGTGACCAGGCCCGGCCCTGGGGAGTTTGACCTGTGCAACCGAACTGGGCCCTCGACGCCAAGGGGCCCAACCCCATATGTGCAAGGTATATGTATAGTATTCCCTGGCCCATAGAAAAAATCAGGAGCCCAAGACTCCTTGCGTGTTGCGTCGCTCTGGCCTCTGGCTTCGGCAATTCCGCGTCCACATCGTTCCGCCTTCCGCTGCGCGGCTTCTTCGGTTTGTCACTTTGTCTTCTTCCCCGCTGCGACCTCAGACCTCCCAGCTTGCGCCGTGCCATCGCCGATCCGCTGTGCTCCCGTTCGTCGCGGCAAGCCGGCAAGAACCAGCGTCCAGCGAGCGAGCGGCCGGCCGCCGCCGGCGCCCAGGCCCACTCTGTCTCTCCGTTCCAGCCTTCCGGGTGGTACCCAATTGCCCCTAAGCCCTTGATTGATGCATGTCACAAATATATATGTTAAATCAATGTTTAATTTGCCTTGTCTCCAATCTTTGTTCTTTAGAATACAAGACTCCACTTGGGACTCTTCTTAAATTGTCATTTGGGATTTACGGTGCAGCTAGGGCAGTGATTAATCATTTTCTCTAGTTCTCAACCTAGTAATTTCCTAGCACTCATTTTTATTATAATATTGAATTCAATCTAGTATGACATAATTTTCGTAAATTACTTACTACTTTATTATGTATGTGGATTTACGGTGCAGCTAAGGCAGTGAATTCAATCTTTGTTCTTTATAGTAATTTCTAAATTTACAGTGAACTCATATTGCCCAAAAAGCATACATTTGGAAGTGAGAAAAGAAAAAGAAGAAGAAGAGAAGGACAGAGGACTTATACCATTACAAAGAGGAGCTATTGATAACTTTTCAAAGTAAGAGGTATAACTTGTTTGATAACAATGTTTCTTTGGTACATTATACTTATTAGAAACATCATTATATTATTAGAGTTGCATTAAAGGGCCTATTTTTGTAGCTTCGCTCGAGATCTATAAATTAACAAGACCGGGCTTGGCTGTGACTAGTCGTGCAAGAAGCCCCTACTGGTTAATAGGCACGCGCCTTGAACCTTTAGATGAGGCATTGGCTATTTATGCAGGTTAGTTGTCAGTTGTGACTTACTGCAAAACCATTGTAATGTGTGATTTGGATATCTCGGGCAAACGTGATAGATGTCATATATGGCCTATTGCTTTTATCTCGAGTATATAGGCCTGTTAGGTTCACGGCCTGACTGCAGCGATCCCAACAACCAGACGACCAAAATCAACCGCTTGGAATCTTTGTCTCGCAAGCAAGGCCAACTAAACCGGCTCATAATTTTGATGGACTGTGTTGCTGTTGCTCTTAAGACGCCGAGAAAGAAGTACAGGCAGGCTGCATCACCAAGGTGTCTCGTGGAGCCACAGCCGCCGACAAAAGAAAGGTCCGGTGGCCGGTGGGCGGTTGCAGGACTGCTCAGTTTTTTCTAAAACATTTTTTGTTCAGTGGTACAGTGCGTTTCCTGCACACCGTATCCTTAAAAAAAAGAATAATACTTGCTTGTTTCTGAATCGTTGGATTTGAGTCCAACGTTGACGGTTGATCGATTGAGAATAGAAATTCTTGCTTGTACACAAATAATATCCTTGTTCGTGAATGTAAGCATTTTTGGCATTCGCGTAATCTATCCACACTTGTGTAAGTATTTCTAGAATAATCCATCCTTTTTCTCGGCCATATATAATTAATTTGGTAGCAGCTTTAATTTGGTGGCAACTGGCAAGCATGCATGTTTTGCCTAAATGTTATCTTGGGTATTTAAACATTTTAATTAGTGCGTGCAATTTATGTCCTCGGTAGAAAAATAACAGTTAGTAATTCTACCCCGGTAATCTTGGCAATTGATGAGGGGTATCATGGTTATTTTTCTTCATCCTTAATTTATCTAGAAAATGTTAGGTTTGTGGAGGACAAGCTGGTTTACCTAGATAGGTAGGTACGATGTATTTTAATTTTTAATTTTTCCGAACCCAGGCCCAAACACAGACCAGGATAAAAAAAAAATTTAAGATGTAGCGACAAAATTAAAATACAAGTTTATTATATTCACCAAGCAACCAAAATCCAATTAAAAGAACGAAGGTACGAAAAACTCTACAAGCCTCATCAAAAGGAGCTCTAAATCGTTAAACTAAGGTCCAAGGACGGACCGGCAAGCCGCCTCTTCTTGATCGGCAAGGGGCTCTGCACCTCTTCCTCCTCTCCCCACCTTGTCGCAGCGTTGGCGGCCATCGCCGGCGGCGCCGGCACCAAATTCAGATCAAAGCCCTTGACGGTCGACCCGTACCCCGATGGGGCCGACGACGCGGTGAGCGACACCGAGAGCCCGTCCCAGTAATGGCACCTCTTGTGCCCGCCGAGCGCTTGCCCCGTCGCGAAGCTCCGATGGCACACCGTGCACCTGTGCCTCCCCTGCCCATTGCTGCCGCCGGCCGAGGTCATTGTTACCGACGACGACGCCGCGCCTCCGGCTGAGGACGACGCATGTGCCTGTACGAGCGTCGGCTTGCGGTGGCTGGCCTTGTGCCCGCCCAGTGCCTGGTGCGACGCGAAGGCCTTGCCACAGACGGAGCACCGGAAGCGGAGCTCGGACTCTTGCGCCGTCGCTGTCCAGGCAGCCGTGTTCAGAGCGTACTGCGTTGTTAGACCAGCTTGGCCTCCGCCTCCCGCGGCTGCGAGGGCCATGAGACAGAGGGAGACGTAGTCGTCGTGGGTGATGGCCATCGATCGATCACGGCGAGGCTTGTTGATTTGAAAAGCTAATGCTGGTTAGGTTTCTGCTGGTTTAGCAAGTTCGATGAGCTAACCACATAGTAAGCGTCTGTATATATATGTACAAATGCTGGGCCAAGCTAGGTGCAAGTGGTGTTTTTATATGATATATATGATGCATCGAGGAATGGGTAGCCGAAAAGGTGAGAAGATGGGTCAAATTAGCACGAGGGCGGACTTAGATGCCAATGATCAATACGGATATGATGCATGCATCCGTCCTAGAGTGAATATATTAGGGATTTAGGGTGCAATTGCCACACGTGCATGCATGGATTGTGGATATACTTCATATTGAGCTTATCTATTGGCCATGCATGCATTCTTCATATGCTATTGGCACGGACTTTGTTATTCACATCGCGATAGGAAATTGCGCATTAGTTTCCCTCCACTCTATATACTATGTTTCATAGCAAATCAACTAATACCATTATCTTATAGCATAATATAAATACCTTACTATTACTATTGGATAGATGTTTCTTTGGGAATATTCATGTTAATCCTATTCAACGCAGGGTACTAGAAAGAGAGATAAATCATAAAAATTCTAAAAAAAATGGAGCATCTGATCATTAATCCATCAGACTATTATCATCAGTAATCATATATAGCTAGAGAGGATCTATTATTTTTCTAAAAAATTCCAAACTTTTCCGTTATGAGAAGAAATGTATTAATGCAACCCCAAAAATTTGTGTCTAAATTTCCCACAGCTAGCGCTAGGAAAGAGAATATGAAGTGGCTTCGTAAATTTGTATCTAAATTACACTTATATCTCATATTAAAAATAAATATAATTAAACCCGTAAATTTACATCTAAATTCGAGCATATCCAAGAGACTCAGTAAAACGTTGCGTGCAGTTCAGTTTTGAGATTTTCGACGAAAAAGTGCATCCAGCAGCATCGCTACTTCGATTTCCAAAATTCCGAGTCCGCTATTCTAGCTCTCTCGGTCGGTATAGATGGGAGGGTTCGCGCTCGCCATCCGACTTTCCCACCTGCGCAGAACAATGGCGATGATGGGTGAAGGCGTGGGCGTGCTGCCGTGGTCCCACCACCTCCTTGTGAGCGGCGTCTGCGTCAGCGGCGACGACGAGATGACGCCGTACCTGCTCGTGACGCTACGCCAGGACCTGGGCCGTGCAAAGACGCTGTGTCGAGGTTGACGACGAGGGAGGCGGCAGCCGTGGGTGTCCATGGCTACGACTGCGACGAGTTCCACATGTACGAGAAGGTCCAGCGGCTAAGGCATCACCCTGTTCGTTTCGCTGGATCAGTAGAATTAACAGCCATCCAGCAGTGTTTTTCTCTCACAACAAATCAGCGAACAATACTTTCAGACACAATAAAGCAGCGAAACAAACAGGGTGCTGCCATGGATGCCGGCGTTGACTGCTACAGCTGCAAAGATGAGATCTGCGTGTGCAAGAAGGCCTGGCGCGTCTACAGCATCTTTGAGTGCTGCTGGCTTGCAAAGGAGCCAAGCTAGGTCCAAGGATGGCACGGCCTAGCCAGCCAGCGCCGGTCTGCTCCTTCGGGCCGCCCCGGACGAGCTGCACGTGATCTGGACGACGTAGAAGCAGTCCAGCCCCAGGGCGCTGTGTGTTCGCTGCCGGACGCCGTTTCAGAGCTACCTCAGCAAGTGCATCGAGTCCTCGCCGCCGGCGCGCGCGCGCACACACACACACAAAACTACGTTGACGTGGCTGGTTTAAAAATGGAGAATAATTTAATTTATGAAGAATCTGTTGCAATGCTCTAGTTTTTTAGAGGGCTATCTATTTTGGAGACTCTCTAAATTGTACTAAGTTTTAGAGATTTATTTTACAGAGTCTTCTAGAGATGCTTTAGACACCTGTACTATTACAATGTTGGATAAGGTCCTTTACACAACCAATTCCAAACTGGCTTAGGGCCTGTTTGGTTTAGGTGTTAAAGTTTAACAAACACTGTAGCACTTTCGTCTTATTTGACAAAAAGTTTTCAATCTTAGACTAATTAGGCTTAATAGATTCGTCTCGTAAATTACTCCTAATCTGTACCGACATGTATGCAATTAGTCTACATTTAGTACTTTATGTATTTGAGGGAACATTGATGTGATGGGAGTTAAACTTTAATACACCCAAACCAAACGGGGCCTTAAAACTGGTCAACGACACTCCTACAATAGTAAAAGTTCAGTTTGTATAGTCAGGTCGGAACCATTTGCATAGGTGCATTCTTACCAACGATAGTTTTCTCGACTCTGCTTCTTGCATCGACGCAAGCTCCAAAATTTCACCACTTGTGACACTCCCTAATTTTGAGGCCCAAACTGGTCAAACCCGTCGCCGATAATTTTAAGGCCCAAACCACTAAACCATCCATGCCTGGTTCTGAGGTCCAGACCAAAAACCCTCATCCGATGATTTTGAGGCTCAAACCATCAAACCGTCCATCCTTTGCTTGAGGACCAAATCAGCAAACCCTCGTGCATGTCTTGCCAAAGCGTGACTAACTGATGTCAACACGTGTCTGGCATCCATGTCCTCAGCTTGGCGACCCATCAAGTGCTTGCGACACCTCGTTATAACTTGGTCCAACCCCACCTTTTGACTCAGTCGACGTCGTCTACATCACCCATATACTCTTGCTCTTCATGTTCCTAATGTGAGCCACACACGGACTGCTCTCCGGCCTCTGGTCCTTTGGCTCAAGCCTTCTCATCTGCCCTTCACTACTCCCAGTCCATCACACCCGGACGCCGCGCTTAACCTTCTCCATTGCCGTTGACCATCTTGGCACACCCAACATCTGCACATTTTCACCCGCACAACACGATGCCTTCGGTTAACCATTGGCATAATCAAGCATATATGAACTCAACCAGAAAAGCCTCAAACCTCTCAACTCTTGTGTTAGTCATTCATCAAGCATGGATGAGAAGGCACTTCTCAACTTTGGTCTCTCATATATGGTATGTCATATATGATCTGTTTCATTAATATATCTCTCATCATTTTGTTAGGGCAGTCCCAACGGTACATTTATAGTGGTTTCTATGTGTATTAATTAGGCTGTTTCATGAATATTTTGCTGACGTGTCAAGAGATTAATCGAAGAGAGAGAGGAAGAAAGAAAGAAACTGTTTCCTTGAGAAACGGAGTCCACTCGCGGATCGAGACACTAGGAATCGGTGAAAATCCCATTGGGGAGACCCAGGTCGTGTCTTCCTCTCTGACCCGACCCGCATCGCGTCATGCGGCTAGGCCTCCCGCCCGCTCCTACCTTGCATCCCCGCCATACACGGCCATCTCGCCATCCGAGTCCGGCACCGCGGCACCGGCGTTCACGACCAAGAAGCGAACACGACCGCGGCGGTGGCGCGCTGGATTCCATCTGTTGTGGGGTCCGTCAGACGTCGCGAACATAACTGCTCGTCGGCGAGGCCGAGCCGCCATCGCGCAAGCGCCACTGCTGTGGAGGCCACGCCGTCGCGCACGCCGCTGCTGCCACGCTCGCCGTCGCGCACGCCGCTGCCATGAAGGCCGCTCCGTAGTCACGCAACGCCACTACCACCGGCAGCCGCGTGCTTGCCTGCACTCGCATGCTGGCCGCCGCTACATGAGCTCGCTCGCTGGTTGCCGCAGCTGCGTGGGCTTGCTCGCACGCCAGCCGTTGCTGCATGCGCTCCCTCGATCCACTAGCTGCATGTGCTTGCCCGCCACTGCGAACGCTCACCTGCGCCGCTCGCATGCTGGCTGCCGTGCGCGCTTGCACTCACGCTTGCTCGTCCGCCCGCTGTTGGTGTTTCGAACCACCAACTAGTAAATTTGTGTTTGCACGTCTGGCCCGGATGGTGTGCTCGGAGGACACAAGGAATTATACTAGTTTGGGCAGAATGTCCCTACTCCAATTTGGGGCTGCTCGTGTTACCGGCACTTGTTTATAGTAGGGGTTACAAACGGGCGACAGAGGGAGAAGATCCCAAGTCTCTGAAGGGTCGAATGGAGTGGAGTTGGATTCAGTTGAATCAGTCTCCCTCCCCCCCACACTCTCTGTGGGGCGTCCTGCCTCCCCTTTTATAGGTCAAGGGGAAGGTATAGGTTACATGAGAGAGAGAGAACGAGGAGGAAAAGGGCTTCCGGGGCTGCATCGTCCTTCGCCTCCTTGCGCGGGTCCCACCGGTCCTATAGATGATGACGGGGACAGCTCCACGTCGTGGCGTAGATAACGATGGGGACGGCTCCACGTTGTGGCCCCATTAGCCACTGGCGCCACACGCGAGCGTCGTCCGCCGGTCATGGCGCCCTGTCCCGTCCCGGCGGGTAGTATGGGCAACGGGCTTCCTTGACGGAAACCGTACAGTAGTTACGTGGCATAGTGTTGGCCTCCCTGACATTGTGGGCGTCGTGAGTCCCCAGGCATGGTCTGTCGCGGCCACGAGTCATGTCGAGGCATGCCCACTCCCTTCCCAATGTTAAAAGTTTGACCCCGGGTTCGTGCTTTCACATTTATAGTGGTTGGAGACAGTGCGGGCCCCCGTGGGGCCTGTGCTTCCGCCTGAGACCGAATGCGCGCCCTCGGGGTTGGACGAGACGGAGCCCGCGCCCTCGGGGCCGGGCGAGCCCCCCCCCCCCCCCCCCGAGGGGTCGGGCGAGACGGTAATTACGCCCTTAACCGTTCAGACGAATTAATATTCGTAGCCATTAGCTCCCTTCCTCCGGGTATCCTTAATATCGATACACGACACCCGCCCGCTGCCGGACGCGCTCTCTTCGTTTGAGGTTGGGAGAGAAGGAGAGGAGAGAGAGTACGGGAAGGAGAAGGGAGAGAGATTAAAAAAAGGTTAATATTTATTACGCGAAGACTCCTTCCATTGTGTGAGATAGTTTTTATAGATGGTTTTTTATTGAATGGTTCTCTTCGAAATTGTCCATAGTTTCATCTATTGGGACTGCCCTTAATAGGCAAACATAGGTGCTTTACTGCATGTCACTGCCTGATGGACTTGGGAGTGCTACCGTCCACTACCAGAAGAATTATCTTTAATACTCGTAGAATGCATGTAATTTGATATTGGACTTCTCGTCAATGTGACCAGCACTGTTGTTTGATTTTATTTCACACGGATTAGGCACAGTATTGAGCATTAGGAGTCTACTTTAATTTTAGTTCACGCCATCCGTCTGACTCTATTCCACTTCGATTTGGCACCGTATGAAATATAATTATTCCTAATGATTAGGAGTGTACTTCAATTTTAGTTCAATTTGACTATATATGAACTTGCACTTGAATTTTATTGGTCTTGGTTGAATTTTAGGATGACTGCTTCAAGTTGAATTGAATCGAGTAAATATGAGAACATGAACCCAAATTCAGATCGTCCGTTTTGTATTTGCATCTAGGGATATTCGTATCCAGTATCAAATTCAGACTACAATATGAATATATGATAAAAGAGTGCTATCCGAATTAGTCTGATATTCGTGCATGTTTCTGTCCTGTTTCATCAGTTAGTTGATCTACAGAAATGTTTGGCACAAGTAGAGTATATATTAATCGAGTGATCTTAGCCAAAGAATATAGTCACCTGCAGCTGAAGGAAATCAATCACGAACTACTAATACAGAAGTTAGCCAGAGGTTGATTAGGAAGATGAAAAGATGAGCGCTTTATTATTAGTTTACTCATTAAGTAGTAGAGTAGTCAACTCAATTACTTGTTTGTTCAGTATAATCGCGCCGACCCAGGCACGGTTACGTACAAGGCTTCCAACGTAGAGAAAAATTCACCGGCGGTCCCTCAAGTTGGCAGCGGGTGTCACTTAGGTTTCTGAACTTTGAACAGTGTATTTCTGAGTCCCTGAACTTGACTTCAGGTGTCATCTAGGTCCATGAACTTGGCTTTATGTGTCACTTAGGTCTCCGAACTTTGAACAGTGTATTTCTGAGTCTCTGAACTTGGCTTTGGGTGTCATCTGGGTCCCTGAACTTGGCTTCGGGTGTCATCTAGGTCCCAATGCTGACGTGGCGCGGTCCTATATGTGGGGCCCACATGTCAGTCGATTATATTTCTATTTCGGGTGTACTGTAGCTATAATTTCTAAAATATTCCAAAAATTGTATCTTTTTCATATGATCTCGGATGAAGATGATTTTTATATGAAAAATGTAGCTCTCGACGAGATCTACAACTTTCTAGTTTTGAGTTTTTTAATTTGAGATCATTAAAATCCTTTAAAAAATTAAACAAATTTTCAGCAGTATATTAATCGCGTACAAGCGCTTGTCGCATTGGAAAAATCATATCTTTTTTATATGCTGTCAAATGGAGATGATTTCTATATGAAAGTTGTAGCTCTCGATGAGATCTACGACTTTCTAGTTTTGAGTTTTTTTAATTTGAGGTCGCTAAAATGCTAAAAAAAATTAAACAAATTTTCAACAGTATATTAATTCCTGAATATATTAAACTTTCTAGTTAGAGCTCAGGACAGCTAAAGCTGCATATATTATGCACATTACGTCCGTCGTCCGTGCAACACGGCATGCCACCCACGATAACCGTTTAGCCAAGTTATTTTATTTAACGCATAAATAAATTTGTCTGCACGAATCAGGATTGTGCAGTTGTACCATTGGGTTAATTTGTCCCGGAATTCACTGATGAGCAATCCATTTGTTATTTAATTCGCAGGCTACATTTGTCGAGATTGATGCAATATATTTCTTTATTTTAATTTCCTTGATCCACACACACATATCTCAAATTTACAAGTTCAAGCGAGTGGTTGTTCAATTGTTCAATCGATCCACAAGCTGACTCCACACTTCTTTGCAAGTAATTCTAGATGCATTGCAACAGATTGGTAATGCATGGATCAGCCCCATCTCCTAGGGGTGTGCAGGGAGATCCCTATTTCTTCCCTAGATTTTTTCCCCGTCAACTCAATGTTATGCAAGTAATCCTAGGGGTGTCTTTTTTTTTTTTGGTCCAACTCGCTCCCGCGCTGCTGCCGTATTCCCTTCTCGGCATGGCTTCTGACGAAGCCCTCTATCCGGTGCGACGAAGCCCTTGTCTGGTGTGGCTCCCCTTCCATCTCCCATCCCGTCTTCCTTCCCTGCGCCCTTCCTGTCCCTATCGAGGCACTATCGTGATGGCGAAGATCCATTTTTACATGAACCGACACACGCGAGATTGACGAGTCAATCTGACATCCTGCGCTTCTTGATCGGCAATGGACTCTGCACCTCCTCTTCCTCGGCCCACCTCCTAATCCCGGCGTTACTCTCCGGCAGTGGCGTCAGGTTGAGGTCAAAGTTCCTGACGGTGACGCCCGAGGACCCCGTCCCGCCGGATGCCGAGACGGAAGCGGACGCGGACACGGAGACCGACACGGGCATGCCGTCCCAGTAGTGGCAGCGCTTGTGCCCGCCGAGCGCCTGGCCCGTGGCGAAGCCCCTCCGGCAGATGGTGCACCGGTGCGGCCCACCGCTAGCCGCCGATCCCGACGACGCCGTCTCGTCGAGGTCACCCCCGGACGCCGTCTGTGCCGCGGTGGCGAGAGCAGCGGCGTACTGCTCCGGCGTGGGCGGCTTGCGGTGGCTGGACTTGTGGCCGCCGAGCGCCTGGTAGGACGCGAAGGCCTTCCCGCAGACCGCGCACCGGAACCGGAGCTCCTGCTGCGCGGGTGCGTGGGTCGGGCACCACTTGTCGGTCGGGTGGTGCTGGTGCTGCTCCCGCTCGCGACCGAGCCCAAACTTGCGGGTGCCGGCGAGCGCGGCGAGGCAGATGGCGAGGTAGTCGTCCTTGCTGAGCGCCGGTGCCGCCGGCGCCGGGAGCGCAAGGGAGAGCGCGGTCGGGTCAATAACCAGATGCAAGGTTTTCCCTGCCGGTATTTTAAAAATCTCGGTGGTCACTGATAAACGGAAATATCGGAAATTTATCGGCGATAGAAATAAAATTTCGAAAGAAATTTAGACAAAAAATGACTCATTTTATTCGGGAAAGCACATAAATCATTTCTAAATAATCTAATATAAAAAACTAAATAAAACATATTATCAATTGCTTATTCAATGAGGAGGGCAGTGACATGGCTGGAGCGTGCTGAGTGTGTTGCGGCGGTGACAACTTGAACTTAGAAGAGAAGGGGAGAGAAAATTAAACATGGATTAAAGTCAGAGTATTGGGTGGGCTTTGACGTCTATTTGGATGACAAAATTTTAAAAATATGTAAATTTCGGACGATAGAGGAAAAATTTCGGACCCAGCCGGTAAACAGGATATCTCAGAAATTTCGGATTCTATCGGCCGATATTTTTTTCCCTAACCAGATCTTCCATGGCTAGCAGCTGCAGCTGATGAGAAAACAGGCGTGGCGTGTCCTTGGACTTTTAGCTCTCGATCGATCTTGCGTTCGTCGTACTACGTTAGCGCCGGCGATGAGTTGGAGCGAGCTGGAGTTTGTGGAAGGAGGAGGCGGCTTGTACGTGTGAATATATAGCAGGAAAACAGACAGACCAGGATGAGAGAAATTTATCGAGATGGGTGGCGTGTGATGATTTTGTTGGTGGAGCAAGTGACCAAGTACGCAATCGCACGCACGCACCCGATCCGGTCAAACATGCAGGCGGTTGGCCGTTGCTGCGTTGTTTCGCGGCGCAGCCAACTTGCCCATAGGGCACCACCACTCCTACTTGTACTACAGCATACACGTACTCAACGTTTAAAACTAACTACGATTTGTATGCATGTCGATCGATGCAGTGAACCAATCGCCTAATTGGTCAATCAATATGCAAAAGTAGCGAATAGATATGACTTCTTTCGCTGTCCTACGGCACCCTTGCAGCTTCCCGGAAATGGCAAATTTGAGACCCGGGTGTGATCGAGTATATACTCCGTATATATACAGATAATTAATAGCACACTCTCATCCATTCTCTATAACCTGGGGCTATACAATATAACACGTGTTTTTGCATTTCTGCGTGCTACTAGCCTTTTGCCATTTCCGGACGAACGAATAGAGACGTGCAATGCATCTGCGTGCGGTCAATGAACAGACCAGCTTTTGACTGCGTACTTGACCTTATTTTTGCAACAGCCCGCCCCACGGTTCCGACTTTCTACAGATGTGTTTGTGCTGACGTGTACGTAGTTCGTTGTCCATCCATTTCTTGCCAAATTCTAAAGCATGCCGTACTTTTACCGTGGAGTTATTATTTTGCATTATATAAATGACTTTAAGAGACTCAAGATTTACATTAAAGAGACGGGTATATATTGACCACTGCATCTAGAAATCAATTCATCATAGATCAAATAGACAAATTCTCTATCTGTAAATCAATTATTTTGAATTTAGAGGCGACATAAAAACCAACCACTAGAAAAAAAAAGTCTCATAAGAGGCCAAACCTCTCTGTAGTGTTTCCTACCCTTCTTACTCCCAATGCCCTCTTCCTGATAGAGGCCCACTCCTAGCGCCTCGGGTGACACCACATGACCCTCAACCCCTCGCACTCTCCTTCAACGGTAGAGTGTAGAGATCCAGCGCCAACGTGTGGAGATCTAGTGGAGGTACGTAGGAGCAACCCCTCTAGAGGGGGTGGATGCTCCACGCCCTCCTCTGGCAATCTACCACTAGCATGCACGTGCCCGACATTGCCCTACTCTAGCAGAGGCGCATGCCCTCCCCATCTCTGGTAGTAGCGCGTGGCACATGTTCATGCAGGGATGCGACGAGGCAAATCCATATATTAATTCCAACTTCACCCTTTTGAGTTAAGCTTCATGCACGGCACCTTCTTCTCCCGTCAACACCCCCTCTCACTCTCATCAATCACCTCTCACTGGTAGCAACACACAACCTCACCTGTTAAGTACCTAACAACAGGGTCACATAAACTCTTGGATTAGCATCATAAAATTGCAATTAACCCCCTGACCGATTCCCTTAACCCGTCAGGGGCTCGGGAGCTACACTCAGCGAGTGCATTCGTGCCCCCACTGGATAGTGGAAAATGGCCCAACAGGGCCAAGGTTGCCCTGTTAGAGAACAACCTCATGGCCTTGAAAAAAAATGACTTAGGCCAAGCTAGTGACTGAGCTCTGAAAGCATCTAGTCCCCGAGAGTTGGTTTCGGCAATTGATGACAACGCATTATTACCATGACTAACGTATGTTTTGCAGAAACTTTGGTAAGTTAGGTCATGGGGTTGATAACTACTTTGGGCACTATGGTATTCATGCCCCTTGATGGAAATCGTTTCGGTTTTCAAAGGATTGACATCAAGATTAAGGACGGTTAGTTTCGGATGTCAAGGTGTTGAGTTACATTCGGAATAGTCGTTAGGATCTTCGCTTTTTTCCTTTGGCCGTACTATAAAGGGGGGCATGAGCGAGTAGCTTGACCTAGGTGAGTCTTTTATTTAGGTGTGGTGCACACTTGTCAAACTTAGCACTAGGTAGCTCAAGAATAGCTCAAAGTTCAGTTGGAAGCAACTAGGCTCAAGTTGCGTCGCGTTTCGGAGTTTTTAGAGCCGTTTTCCCTTGACCGGACGCATTCGGTTAGTACTAAACCGCTACTGCGTCTCAGCGCTGTTGACCGAACGCGGTCCTTGCGAGGACCGGACGCGGTGTTCAGGCTGACACGTGTCACAGAAGGGAAATCACCTAATCGGATGCGACTGGAAAGTGATCGGCGCGTCCGGTCACGTTCCAGTAAGGTACCTTGGCGATCGGACGCGTCCGATCATCACTGATCGGACGTGATCGAGCGTCAGGTCAAAGTACAGTAAGCTCCCTGTACGATCGGACGCGTCCGGTCACCCTTGATCGGTGCGTCCGGTCACTCAGCGTAGTGTTTCAGTTTTTCGACCGTTACGAACGACCGGCGCGTCCGGTCACGTCGACCGGCGCGTCCGGTCAACGCGTATTTTGCTGAGTTGGCAGGTAACGGTTGTATTCGACTGTGGGGTGTATAAATACATCCTCTCCACCTATTTTAGAGGTCTCTTGCTCATTTGTTCAGCTGAGAAACACCTTTGGAGTGCAAGGGAGTGCAAGAGCTCTAGTGAGGGTAGTGATTTGAGAATCAAAGCTTGAGAGTCCCCCACTAGTGACTAGAGAGTAGCAAGTGTGCATCCATCTTCTCATTAGGCTCGTTGTGGTCAAGTGAGAGTTCTAGCTTGTTACTCTTGGTGATCGCCATCACCTAGACGGCTTGGTGGTGATTGGGAGTTTGGTAATCATCCGGCGGAGCTTGTGGATGACCCAACTCATCTTGTGAGCGGTTTTGGGCGATTCACCGCGATGGAGTGTCGAAGAATCAGCCCATAGAGAGCACTTGATCCTTGCGCGGATCAAGGGGGAGCTACACCCTTGCGCGGGTGCTCCAACGAGGACTAGTAGGGAGTGGCGACTCTCCGATACATCAGAAAAACATTGCCGTGTTTCTTGCCCTTACTTTCAAGCATTTACTTTCTCGTATTACTTTCATTGCTTGGTTTACTTTCCTAGAATTATTATGCTAGACTAGGATTGGAACTTAGGGTGCAAAACTTTTTACCGGTAGAATCATAAGGAACACAAGTAGGCACTAGGGGTGAATTTTGGCTTGTAGGATTTAATTCTTGCAATTATTTTTTAGAAATGCCCAATTCACCCCCCCTCTTGGGCATCTTGATTCTTTCAATTGGTATCGGAGCCGAGTTGCTCCTAAATTAGGCTTCACCGCCTAGAGCAAGATGTCTAACGGGGAAGGACCACCTCCCATCTTTGAGGGAGATGATTTTCTATATTGGAAAATCCGAATGGAGGCGTACCTCGAAGTCATAGATGTTGGGTGTCTTAGAGCCACAACCGAAGGGCTTCCCGCTATCAAGGATCCCGCCAACCCAAGTGGTGACGAGGAGAAGTACGACCGATGGAATGCAAAGGCCAAAAATGCACTCTACCGGGACTTAGGCAAGGACATCTTCAATCGTGTGCGTAATGCAAAAAATACTCATGAATTGTGGGAAAACCTTTGTGCTCTCCATGAGGGAACCAAGAGTGAGCGTGAGGAACGCTATCATATTGCTTTAAAGAAAATTAATTCTTTTGAGATGCTTCCTAAAGAAAGTGTTAATGACATGTACACTCGATTGAATGTTCTTGTAGAAGATCTCAATGCTCTTGGGCTCACCCAAATGAGCCAATCGGATGTTGCAAGGAGGATCTTGAGCGTTCTTCCCGTTGAGAAGTATGGTCACATTGTCACCGTGCTTCATCAAAGTGATCTCTCCACCGCAACACCGACATAAGTATTGGGGAAGATCAATGCACATGAGATGTACATGCACATCACTCCGGAAGAGGGCTCATCATCTTCCAAGAAGAAGGACTTGGCCTTCAAAGCTAGCCATGACAAGAAGAAGAAGAAGGGCCAAGCCAAGATGGTGCAAGAAGGCTCAAGTGAAAGTGATATTGATGATGCATCACTTGCACTCATGGTGAGGAAGACCACCAAGATGCTAACGAAGCTCAACAAGAGTGGCATCAAGTTCGATGGCAAGAAGAAGAAATTCTTCACAAGTAGCAAAAGGAAGCCAATCTCGGAGATGGATTGCTACAATTATGGTGAACTTAGCCATTTAGCTCATCAATGCCCTAGACCTTCAAAAGACAAGTACAAGAACAAGAACAAGGGTAAGAAAAATGATTCAAGTGATGAAGAAGAAGAGAAGAAGAAGAACAAGCCATACAAGAAGAAGGATGGCAAGAGAAAAGAGTTCTACAAGAAGAAGAAGGGAGGCAAAGCCTACATTGTTGGTGATTGGCTCACCGACATTGAATCATCATGTGAGTCCTCCGGTGATGAGAGCGATGATGAGAAAGAGAAGGTTGCTGCATTTGTGATTGGGCCATCATCTTCACCGACATCTTCATCACCACCTTCACCGCCATCTTCACCATCATCGTCCACTACTCACCTATGCCTTATGGCCAAGGGTGAACGAAAGGTACAAAACAATGATAGTGATAATGATGATGATAGTAATAGTGATGATGAATATGATGCACCTTCTTATGATAAACTTATAAAATTGTTGAACAAATACTCTAAAGTCATAAGAAGAACTAGAAATGAAAATGATGAGCTCCAAAATGAAAATGACTCACTCTCATCTAAGCTTGAAAGTGCACAAAAGGCTAGCGATGAGCTCAAAGATCAAAATAAAATTATGTCTTCTACTCTCAAGGAGCTCAAAACTTCTAACAAAGAGCTTAGAGATCAACATGATAAACTTGAGAAGAAGCATAATGAGCTCATCACTAGGCACAACTCTCTAAAAGATAAATATACTACATTGAAAATCAACTATGATAGTCTTGTTATTGCTAATGAGCTTTCTCTTGAGACACATGATGCTGCTAACCAAGTTGTTAAGATTGATATAGCTACATCATGTGATGACTTGATCATTGAAAGCATTGAGCAAGGCTCTAGTGGCAAAGGCAAGAGTGTGGTTGAGACCAACAACTATGATGATTATGCCAAGATCAAGAGTGAGAATGAGATGCTTACAAATGAGAACAAGAAGCTAAAAGGGTTGATGGCTCTTGAGAAGCAAACTTCAAATGAGTCACTTATTGAAGAGAACAAAAAGCTCAAGCAAGAGAAAGAACATCTCAAGACCGACCTAAGCAAGTTCACAAGAGGTCAATATTTGTAAAGTGAGCTACTCATGAACACCGTCATGAAGATGGATAGAAGTGGTATTGGTTACTTGGCAAATCAAGAGAAGAAGGCTAAAGCTCAACAACAACAAAGCAAGTCAAAGCCCAAGCCAAAGAGATGTGTTGAGTGTGGACAAGAAGACCATTTTGCTCATGAGTGTAAAACTCCACCACCACAACCCTTGCCTAAGCATGCTAGACCCTTTGCCTTCAATGCTCATTACATGCTAAGAAAAGATTCAAGTGGAAAGATGAATGTTATATTCTTGGGTCCTCCAAACAAGAATAGGCCTAAGAAAATATGGGTTGCCAAGTCACTAGTAGAGAAAGTCAAGGGTCCCTCTCAAGTTTGGGTCCCTAAACAAAAAGCTTGATCTCTTGTGTGTAGGTGAACTACAAGACCGGTGGATCTCATTGGGTTATTGATAGTGGTTGCACTCAACATATGACCCGTGACCCTCGTATGTTCACCTCACTTGAAGAGAATGGGGTATGTCAAGAGAAGATCACATTTGGGGATAATTCAAAAAGCAAAGTCAAGGGTATAGGCAAGACTGCAATATCAAATGATCACTCTCTCTCAAATGTGCTCTATGTTGCTTCATTGAGTTTCAACTTGTTATCCATTGGGCAACTTTGTGACCTTGGCTGCCAATGCTTGTTCACACCAAATGAAGTGGTAGTTTCAAAGATAGATGACAAGCAAATGATATTCAAAGGCTTTAGATACAACAATCTTTATCTTATTGACTTCACCTCCGAAGATGCAAACTTGATGACATGCTTGTTCACCAAGACCTCACTTGGGTGGCTTTAGCATAGGAGGCTTGCTCATATTGGAATGAACACTCTCAACAAGCTACTGAAGAAGGAATTAGTGAGGGGCTTGAAGGATGTAAAGTTTGAAAAGGACAAACCTTGTAGTGCATGTCAAGCCGGCAAGCAAGTTGCAAACACTCATCCAACCAAAGCTTACATGTCAACTTCAAGAGTGCTAGAACTTCTACATATGGATTTGTTTGGACCTACAACTTACAAAAGCTTGGGTGGAAATCTCTATTGTCTTGTGATTGTGAATGACTACTCAAGATACACTTGGACCTTCTTCCTTCATGACAAATCCGAAGTGGCAAGTTGTTTCAAGAAGTTTGCAAAGAGAGCTCAAAATGAATTTGAAGTCAAGATAAAGAAGATTAGAAGTGACAATGGGAAAGAGTTTGACAACACAAACATTGAAGCTTATTGTGATGAAATTATAATCAAGCATGAAGTGTCCTCAACCTACACTCCTCAACAAAATGGTGTAGTTGAGAGAAAGAACCGGACTTTGATCACCCTTGCAAGAACAATGCTAGATGAGTACAACACACCGGAAAAATTGTGGGCCGAGGCAATCAACACCGCATGCTATGCTTCAAATCGCCTCTTCCTATAAAAGTTTCTTGGCAAGACCCCTATGAGTTGCTAAATGGGAAGAAGCCGGACGTCTCATTCTTCCGGGTGTTTGGTTGCAAATGCTACATCTATAAGAAGCGTCAACACCTAGGGAAGTTTTAAAGACGTTGTGATATTAGTTTTCTTGTTGGTTACTCATCAAAGTCCAAAGCATATAGAGTATTTAACCATGCCACCGGTTTGGTTGAAGAAACATATGATGTGGAATTTGATGAATCTAACGGCTCCCAAGGAGCAATTGAGAATTGTGATGATGTAGGTGATGAACCATTGAGGGAGGCAATGAAGAACATGCCGGTGGGAGACATCAAGCCAAAAGAAGATGAAGACGATGTACAAATTGTCGATCCACCATCTTTATCACATGTGCCTCAAGATGATGACAAGAATGAGAGAGTTGAAAATGAAGATACTCATGTCTCTCATGAACAAGCCGAGGCACAAGCTCAAGATGTTGATGCTCCCCATCCCCCTCCTCAAGTGGTTGAAAGAAGAAACTCACCTCTACTTCAAGCTCATCCACAAGATCTCATCATAGGGAGTCCTACAAAGGGTGTAATGACTCGATCTCAAAAGCTTGCTTCTTTTGTTGAACATCACTCTTTTGTCTCTTGTGTTGAACCTAAGAATGTAGAAGAAGCTTTTCAAGATCCGGATTGGGTGAATGCCATGCATGAAGAATTGAACAACTTCACCCGCAATTAAGTTTGGACACTTGAAGAGCATCCAAAAGGTGCAAGAGTCATTGGAACCAAGTGGGTGTTCCGCAATAAGCAAGATGACCAAGGCGTAGTAGTGAGGAACAAGGCAAGACTAGTTGCAAAGGGGTTCTCTCAAGTTGAAGGTCTTAATTTTGGAGAGACCTTTGCACCCGTTGCAAGACTTGAAGCCATTCGTATCCTTCTTGCATATGCATCACATCATGATATGAAACTATATCAAATGGATGTGAAAAGTGCATTTTTAAATGGCTTCATAAATGAACTAGTCTATGTTGATCAACCTCCCGGGTTTTAAGACCCTAGATATCCTAATCATGTTTATAGGTTGTCCAAGGCGCTATATGGGCTCAAGCAAGCCCCTAGAGCGTGGTATGAGCGCTTCCGGGACTTCCTCATTAAGAAGGGCTTCACTATTGGGAAGGTCGATACCACACTATTCACCAAGAAGCTTAATGGGGAGATCTTCATTTGTCAAGTCTATATTGATGATATCATCTTCGGGTCAACAAATGAAGATTATTGCAAGGAATTTGGTGAATTGATGTCGAAGGAGTTCGAGATGTCTATGATTGGTGAGCTCACATTCTTCCTTGGTTTTTAAGTCAAGCAATTGAGAGAAGGGATTTTCATCTCTCAAGAAAAGTATACCAAGGATCTTCTCAAGAGATTCAAGATGGAAGAATGTAAGCCAATCAAGACCCCAATGCCATCTAATGGACATCTTGACCTAGATGAGGAAGGTAAACCGGTTGATCAAACTCTCTACCATTCTATACCTTACCGCATCTAGGCCCGATATCATGTTTAGTGTGTGCATGTGTGCTCGCTTTCAAGCGTGCCCTAAAGAACCTCACTTAAGTGCCATAAAAGAAATTTTAAGATATCTTAAGCACACCCCAAGCATTGGTCTTTGATATCCCAAAGGAGCTAGATTCCAACTAGTTGGCTATTCCGATTCGGACTATGCCGGTTGCAAAATTGATAGAAAACGCACATCCGGAGGGTGCCATTTGCTTGGGAGGTCTTTAGTATCTTGGTCATCTAAGAAGCAAAATAGTGTGGCTTTGTCCACCGCCGAGGCGGAATACATTGCCGCGGGAGCTTGTTGTGCACAAATCTTATACATGAAACAAACCATCCTAGATTATGGAGTTGTTCTTGAAAAGGTGCCACTTTTGTGTGATAATGAAAGTTCCGTTAAAATTGCTAATAATCCGGTACAACACTCACGCACCAAGCACATTGATATCCGCCACCACTTTCTAAGAGATCATGTTGCTAAAAATGATATATCACTAGAAGGTGTAAGAAGTGAAAATCAATTAGCGGATATCTTCACTAAACCTTTGGATGAGGCTACCTTTTGTAGGTTGAGAAGTGAACTTAATGTGCTTGATTCTAGTAACTTTAAAAAATGAGCTTGTGTTGTCCCTTGCATTGCATTGTATTATATGTCATGTTTAATTCTCCGCAATGCATCTAGGACTTGTCTAACACGGTTACGATAACCCTCCTTTGGAGGAGTGAAGAAGCCTAACCGTGGATCAAACTTGACAAGCAATCTAGTCTTCCTTACTTGTTTTGCATTGCATATGCATAGTTGTTGCTTGGTCGTTTCTTTTCGGTTTGGTTTTGAGCAACCTCTGTGTTCGTCCATGAATAGAGAGAGCATTTGAAGCTCTCAAGGGATCATAAACTCTATTGCATGGCATACGTTGCTCCTCGGGTGTTTATTGCTTATTTTCCTAAAAACAATACTAAGCCTAAGGCAAAATATTTTAAAAAACTTGAGGGTTTGAGTGAGGTCACTCATATCAGGTTCCAATTGATGTTTATTTGAGTCTCTTTGAATTGGAACTTGATTGGGAGAAGTCGCGTCGAAGATCGGATTGAAGAAAGGCGTTAAATAGTGACCGGACGCTGGACCGGACGCTGAACCGGACGCAGTGATGCTTCACCACCGCGTCCGGTCCCGGCGACCACCAGCGCGTCCGGTCATCCCGAAGACTTTCTCTTGGACCTGTGACCGGACGCTCGACCGGACGCGTCGTTGTTGACCACCGTGTTCGGTCCCGGACCCCACCACCGCGTCCGGTCATGCGCGATGAATTTCCTGGATGACCTCCGACCGGACTCTGTCCGTGTCTGGTCAGCCCTAACCGGACGCGTCCGGTCGCTCCAGGAGCTTACTGGACTGTGACCGGACGCTGCCCCACTGCGTCCGGTCATGCGACCACCGCGTCCGGTCAGTGCGTAGCGAGCGGATCTGAGCCCTCATATAATCTTTCGTTCTTGATCTGATTTTTTATCCGAACCGCCGTACGCCGCACTAGTGACCTAGTTCGCCGACTCGCCGCGCCACCGCACTGCGCCTCCTCCTCCACCGTGCCACGCCCTGCCAAGCTCACCCCTCTGCTCGTCGACGGCCGCACTGCGCCTCGCTCACGCCCGCACCACCGCACCTCGCCACCACGCTGCTCCACCTTCGCCGACCGACTCCTCGCCGCTCACTGCCGTGCCATCCTCACCCGCGCGACCCAGCCGCGTGAGCCGCCTTTGCAGCACCTCACCAAGCCCTTGGCCGAACCCTCTCTCTCTGCTCCAGTCGGCCACCGAGACCACCTCGCAAGTTTGCCCTAACCCTAACCCTCGTCTCCAGTCTTCCTCCTTCCGCGAAGGTGAAATCAGAAACTTGTTTTCAATCCCTTGATTCTTTCGATTAGGGTTTGTCATGATGCTTCATTCAAATTCTTATCATCGTTACTTGTCTCGGCAATTTCAGCGCTCATCCGGCGCTTCCGGGAAACTCTCACGAGTCAAGGTCATCTCATCCCTTCTCCGGGTTCTCGCCGATCGGAGGTAGCCATCGTTATTCTATTCATATCTTATCTCATATGCTTGCTACCTTTAGGATCTCTTATCTATTAGAAAATATATGTTGCTTATAGTAGATCCATCTATTCTACCTTTTCAGCGAGTCTGTCGGTGTGTTGGGTGACAGTTGATCTGATTTGAATCCGAGGCCAAGCCTGTGGATACAGATTGAGGCCAAGCCTCTCGAGTGTTAGTTCACCATCTTTCAGAGTTTCTCAGCAGTTTGTCGGTATGGTTCGCTGCAAGAATGCTGAGGGTGCACCTAGTGACAGGGACGAGAGTCCTCCCAGACTGACAGAGGTTACGCGTGGTAAGCGCAAGAAGACCATGGCCAAGAAGAAGAAAAGAACACTTACAGATGCAGAGATCGCTCAGGCAGTTGCAGACGCAGCAGAGCTAGCAGAGAGGGGTGGCAGGAGTAGTGGGATTCATATTGGCGAGCGTCGCTTTCATCTTGAAGGTCGACAGCTCGGTACTGAGGCCACCGAGGGGACAGAGGATATGCCTGTTGATCCGCCCACAGAGAATCCAGAGGAGACAGAGGAGCAGACAGTTCAGACTCCACCGCATCGTCGCTCAGGACGTATGCGTGTTCAGGTGACTCCTAGGCCAGAGGGCCAGCGTCGTGGAGGACGTCCACCTCCCAGGGCTCGAGGTCACCCCCCAGTCGAGCACTTTGACTTGAGGGGAGCTACAGCACGCCAGGTGCAGGCCCTGAGGTTTGTTGAGGTTGGTCGGTGGTTCCCACCTCTGTGGGACCCCCGAGCGTCAGAGGGCTTCTACACACCTCTGCACAAGGATTTCTACAGAGCTTACGTTGACAGCGGGATTGCATTCAGACCTCAGAGAGTCTATCGACTGGAGGCTTTAGTTGAGGTGGTTGGCGAGCAGCTCTGTCCGCACCTGTCCTTTCTACCTGGCTTGTCAGATTTTCTTGGACGGACTGGAGACTACTGCGGTACTTGAGTCAGGGAGTTCTATTCTTCACTTTGGATTGACCCGGCACATGAGTTCATTCACTTTGCTTTCCGAGGCCATGACTGCAGACTCTACAGCACTAGGGTACGGGAGATTCTCAGACTCCCTGCTTCAGATACGAAGATCCACCAGCTGTGCTTTGGTCAGACTGCTCCACCGAGACGCCCTCACAGCGGTACAGTGCCTCCTACATATATGATCCGACCCTGCTTTCGTGAGTCTTTTGGCGAGGGGTCCAGACGTACACCTGCTAGCTTGACACCCCTCGCTAGAGTCTTGGATGCTATTGTCAGACGCACACTTCTTCCGAGGCTGGGGTACAGAGAGGGATTGACCCGTATGCAGCTATGGGTGGTGCATCACCTCATCTCACAGACACTGTTCGACATCTGGGATCTTATGCTATGTGAGATGGAGGATACCTTGGCAGAGGGATTCAAGGGTCACCGTCAGCTGCCCTATGCACATTGGATATGCTTCATTATCGGATCTGCATGTGACTTGCCTCCAGAGATTCGAGCTGAGATATCAGATACCACTACTGCTTTTCTAGAGTATGACATTCGTCAGTTGTGGGCTTCTGTTACCAGAGAGCAGGCACCCAGGCCAGGATAGCGGGAGAGACCAGAGGTTCCCGAGACAGCAACTGAGCAGGACGAGACCGTTCAGGGTCTCGCTGAGGCTGAGCTTGCAGACTTAGATGCTCAGCCTGCTGATCCCGTTGAGGATGATGCTTCAGACAACACTGACGAGGACTACTAGCCTATCCCCCGGTACCGCTCTCCTCGGTCTCACGACCATGAGGCCGGTGGTTCAGGCTCAGCCTCCCGCTCAGACCCAGCCATGGTGGCTATTCTTGAGAGGCTGACCCAGGCACAGGAGAGACAGGAGCTACAGGTGCAGCGACAGGCTCAGGACACAGCAGCTGCATTTGCTCAGATACAAGCCCGTCAGGATGAGTTCCAGAGGCAGCAGCTTGAGCTCCAGCGACAGCAGTTTGAGATGCAGCGACAGCAGGCAGCAAACCAGCAGCAGTACCTTGAGCTCCTGCGTCATTTGGTCACTATTGGGGTTCCTCCTCCAGCGTCTGTTCTGACTCCAGCACTACAGTCAGTGGACTTCAGAGTCAGGGACAGCCGAGCTTCCAGTTCACCTCTCCCCAGCACCAGGTTCCCCAGACTTTCTAGTCCCCGAGCTACACTCCTATTCAGACGGGGTTCACTCCTTCAGACCAGCCTCGCCCTCACCTTCTGACAGGCACTCCTTTCGCTGACTTGAGTGCCACCTACAGCGAGTTGACTGGTCAGCCGACGTCCTCGCACACCACTCTTGTGACTTCTTCAGGGTTGTCCGCTTCAGCGATAGTGGCTCCTCCAGTGACAGGGACTAGCACTACAAAGACAGTACCATCATCCGTTGCCTCGACAGATCCTCCAGCAGTTGGCTCGCTTTAGGCTCAGGTGACAGAGACTGCTCTGATTGTTGCTACATCTTCATCAGTCCCTGCTCCTGTTCTTCAGACCCAGACCGCTTCACAGCCACGTGCTTCTTCAGAGGGTCAGCCTGACAGCTCAGAGTCCGAGGAGGATACCTCACAGTTCGTGATCACTCCATGCTCCTCGGCACCCTACATGACTCCTTCTGTTCCCCCGTCGGATCCTTAGATTAGTTTTTGGCGTTTGATGCCAAAGGGGGAGAGAGAGTAGATTCAGGGGGAGAGTTTTGATAGAGGGTCTTTCGTTTTTCTTTGTGTGCTACATTCATGCATCATGTTTACATTCCCGTACTTGCATTTTGTGACATGTGTGCTTGTGAGATACTTTGAGTCATATGTGGTCTATCTTGTCTCTATTATATATCATGTCACTTAATCGGTTCTAGCTCATAAGGTTGTGCTTCCGTGCCTTACTCCGATTTGATATGAGCTATGTTTTATCTGTACTAACGCTTCATGTTTTATCTTAAGAGTACACCCTGTTGGCTTAGGGCACATAAGCAATTCCTAACCCTTTGTGCTTATTGCTTTTTGCTTATGTGAACCAAGCATGTTCGAAAACCTCAACTCTTATCTTCTGAATCTAAGTGTTGTCATCAATCACCAAAAAGGGGGAGATTGAAAGCATCTAGGCCCCGAGAGTTGGTTTCGGCAATTGATGACAACGCATTATTACCATGACTAACGTGTGTTTTGCAGAAACTTTGGTAAGTTAGGTCATGGGGTTGATAACTGCTTTGGACACTATAGTATTCATGCCCCTTGATGGAAATCATTTCGGTTTTCAAAGGATTGACGTCAAGATTAAGGACGGTTAGTTCCTGATGTCAAGGTGTTGAGTTACATTCGGAATAGTCGTTAGGATCTTCGCTTTTTTCCTTTGGCCGTACTATAAAGGGGGGCATGAGCGAGTAGCTGGACCTAGGTGAGTTTTTGTTTAGGTGTGGTGCACACTTGTCAAACTTAGCACTAGGTAGCTCAAGAATAGCTCAAAGTTCAGTTGGAAGCAACTTGGTTCAAGTTGCGTCGCGTTTCGGAGTTTTTAGAGTCGTTTTCCCTTGACCGGACGCGGTGTCTGGTTTGACCGGACGCGTCCGGTCAGTACTAAACTGCTACTGCGTCTCAGCGCTGTTGACCGGACGCAGTCCTTGCGAGGACCGGACGCGGTGTTCAGGCTGACACGTGTCACAGAAGGGAAATCACCTAATCGGACGTGACGAGGAAGTGATCGGCGCGTCCGGTCAGGTTTCAGTAAGGTACCTTGACGATCGGACGCGTCCGGTCATCACTGATCGGACGCGGTCGAGCGTCAGGTCAAAGTACAGTAAGCTCCCTGCACGATCGGACGCGTCCGGTCACCCCTGATCGGTGCGTCCGGTCACTCAGCGTAGTGTTTCAGTTTTTCGACCGTTATGAACGACCGGCGCGTTCGGTCACGTCGACCGGTGCGTCCGGTCAACGCGTATTTTGCTGAGTTGGCAGGTAACGGTTGGATTTGACTGTGGGGTGTATAAATACATCCCCTTTGAAAGGATCAAGATGCCCAAGAGGAGGGGTGAATTGGGCTTTTCTAAAAATTAACTGCAAGAATTAAATCCTACAAGCCGGAATTCACCCCTAGTGCCTACTTGTGTTCCTAGAGATTCTACCGGTAAAAGTTTTGCACCCTAGTTTCCAATCCTAGTCTAGCATGGCAATTCTAGGAAAGTAAATCAAGCAATGAATGTAAGTACGAGAATGTAAATGCTTGAAAGTAAGGGCAAGGAACACGGCGATGTTTTTCCAAGGTATCGGAGAGTCGCCACTCCCCACTAGTCCTCATTGGAGCACCCGCGCAAGGGTATAGCTCCCCCTTGATCCGCGCAAGGATCAAGTGCTCTCTACGGGCTGATTCTTCGACACTCCGTCGCGGTGAATCGCTCAAAACCGCTCACAAGATGAGTTTGGTCATCCACACGCTCCGCCGGATGATCACCAAACTCCCAATCACCACCAAGCCGTCTAGGTGATGACGATCACCAAGAGTAACAAGCTAGAACTCTCACTCGACCACAACGAGCCTAAAGAGAAGGTGGATGCACACTTGCTACTCTCTAATCGCTAGTGAGGAACTCTCAAGCTTTGATTCTCAAATCACACTCCTCACTAGGGCTCTTGCACTCCCTTGCACTCCAAAGGTGTTTCTTAGCTGAACAAATGAGCAAGAGACCTCTAAAAGAGGTCGTGCAGGGAGCTTACTGTAACGAGACCGGACGCGCGACCGCGTCCGATCGGTGATGACCGGACGCGTTCGGTCGTCGCAGGACCTTACTGGAATGTGACCGGACGCGCCGATCACACCCAGGTCGCGTCCGATCGGAAGGTTTCCCTCAAGTGACACGTGTCGTCCTGACCACCGCGTCCGGTCCTCGCAAGGGCCACGTCCAGTCGTTAGCGCCGAAACGCAGTCGCGGTTTTGAACTGACCGGACGCGCCGGTCAAGCCGAGAACCGCGTCCGGTCAAGAGAAAAACCCTCTAAACATTCCGAAACGCGACACAACTTGAACCAAGTTGCTTCGAACTGAACTTTGAGCTATTCTAGAGCTGCCTAGTACTAAGTTTAACAAGTGTGCACCACACCTAAACATAGGACTCACCTAGGTCAAGCTATCCGCTCATGCTCCCCTTTATAGTACGGCCAAAAGAGAAAACGAAGATCCTAACGACTATTCCGAATGAAACTCGACACCTTGACATCCGGAACTAACCGTCCTTAATCTTGACGTCACTCCTTTGAAAACCGAAATGATTTCCATTAAGGGGCATGAATACCATGGTGCCCAAAGCAGTTATCACCTCCATGACCTAACTTACCAAGGTTTCTGCAAAACACACGTTAGTCATGGTAATAAAGCGTTGTCATCAATTGCCGAACCAACTCTCGGGGCCTAGATGCTTTCAATCTCCCCCTTTTTGGTGATTGATGACAACACTAAGATTCAAAAGATAGGAGTTGAGGTTTTCGAACATGCTTGTTTCACATAAGCAAAAAAGCAATAAGCACAAGGGGTTAGGAATTGCTTATATGCCCCAAGCCAAAAGAGTATACTCAAAAGATAAGACATTAAAGCATTAGTACACATAAAGATATAGCTCAAAAGAAATCGGAGTAAGGCACGGAAGCACAACCTCATGAGCTATAATCAAACAAGTGACAAGATTTAAAACTGTGACTAGATAAACCATAGACTCAAAGTATCTCACACGACCACATGTCACAAGAATGCAAGTACTATAAAGTAAACATGATGCATGAATGTAGCACACAAATAAGAACGAAAACCCTCTATCAAAACTCCCCCTGAATCTACTCTCTCTCCCCCTTTGGCATCAACCGCCAAAAACTAATCTAAGGATCTGACGGGGGAACAGACGGAGTCGAGTCGGGTGCCGAGGAGCGCGGAGTGACCACGAACTGAGAAGTGTCTTCCTCGGACTCGGAGCTATCAGGCTGACCCTCTGAAGAAGCACGCGGCTGAGAAGCGGTCTGGGTCTGAACAATAGGAACAGGTACTGACGAAGTAGCAACAAGTGGAGCAGTCTCTGTGACCTGAGCCTGAAGTGAGCCAAAAGCTGGGGGATCGGTCGAGGCAACTGACGAAGGAACTGTCTCTGTAGTGCCTGTCCCTGTCACAGGAGGAACAGCTGCTTCTGAAGCTGACAACCCTGAAGAAGTAGCAAAAGTAGTGTGCGAGGGCGTCGGCTGACCAGTCAACTCACTGTATGTGGCACTGAAATCAACAAATGGTGTGCCTGTCAGTAGGTGAGGGCGAGGCTGGTCTGAAGGAGTAAATCCTGTCTGAATAGGCGTGTAGCTCGGGGACTGAAACGACTGGGGGACCTGCTGCTGTGGAGAGGTGAACTGAAAGCTCGGCTGTCCCTGACTCGAAGGTCCACTAGACTGTAAGGCTGGAGTCAGGACAGATGCAGGTGGAGGAACCCCAACTGTGACCAAGTGTCGCAGAAGCTCTAAATACTGCTGCTGGCTAGTTGCACTCTGTCGCTGCATCTCAAACTACTGACGCTGCATCTCGACTTGCTGGCGCTGTATCTCTAGCTGCTGTCTCTGGAACTCGTCCTGTCAAGCCTGTATCTGTGCAAACGCGGCAGCTGTGTCCTGAGCCTGTCTCTGTAGCTGAAGCTCCTATCGCTCCTGTGCCTGGGTCAGCCTCTCAAGAATAGCCACCATGGCTGGGTCTGAGCGGGAGGCTGAACCAGAGCCACCGGCCTCGTGGTCGTGAGGCCGAGGAGACCGATACCTGGGGATGGGCTGATAATCCTCGTCAGTGCTGTTAGAGGCCTCATCCTCAGCTAGATCAGCAGGCTGAGCATCTAGATCTGCTAGCTCTGCCTCAGCAAGACCCTGTACGGTCGCGTCCTGCTTAGCCGCTGTCTCTGGTACCTCAGGTCTCTCTCGCTGTCCAGGCACTGGGGCCTGCTCTCTGGTGACTGAAGCCCAGAGCTGACGGATATCATACTCAGGAAAAGCAGTGGTAGTATCAGATATCTCAGCTCTAATCTCTGCAGGAAGCTCAAGTGAAGATCTAATGAGAAAGCATATCCAATGAGCATAGGGCAGCTGACGGTGTCCCTTGAAGCCTTCAGCCAATATGTCCTCCATCTCACATAGCATAAGATCCCATATGTCGAACGGTGTCTGTGAGCGAAGGTGGTGAACAACCCATAGCTGCATCCTGGTCAAGCCCTCTCTGTAACCAAGCCTAGAAAGAAGTGTACGCCTGACAATAGCATCCAGAACTCGGGCAAGTGGTGTCAAACTAGCAGGAGTGCGACAAGACCCTTCGCCAAAAGGCTCACGGAAGCAGGGTCGAATCAAATCTGTAGGGGGCACTGTCCCGCCATGAGGGCGTCTCGGTGGAGCTGTCTGACCATAGCAATGCTGATATAACTTCGTCTCTGAAGCTGGGAGTCTGAGAATCTCCCGCACTCTGGTGCTGTACAATCTGTGGTCGCGGCCTCGGAATGCAAAGTGTATGAACTCATGGGCCGGGTCAATCCATAGTGAAGCATAGAACTCCCTGACCCAAGTGCCGCAGTATGCACCTGTCCGTCCAAGAAAGTCAGATAGGCCCGGTAGAAAGGACAGGTGCGGACGAAGCTGCTCACCCACTACCTCAACAAGTGACTCAATGCGACAGACCCTCTGTGGTCAAAAAGCAATGCCACTGTCAACATAGGCTCTGTAGAAATCCTCCTGTAGAGGTGTATAGAATCCCTCTGAAGCCCTAGAATCTCTCACAGGTGGGAACCACCGGGTGACCTCAACAAACCTTAGGGCCTGCACCTGACGTGCTGTAGCTCCCCTCAAGTCAAAGTGCTCAACTGGGGGCGAACCTCGAGCCCTGGGAGGTGGACGTCCTCCACGACGCTGACCCTCTGGCCTAGGAGTCACTGGCACTCGCGTACACGTAGAGCGACGACGCGGTGGAGTCTGAGCTGGCTGCTCCTCTGTCCCCTCTGGAGCCTCTGCAGGTGGATCAACTGACATAGCATCTGCATCCTCTGTCATCTCTGTGGCCTCTGTGGCCTCTGTAGCCTCTGTACCAAGCTGTCGACCTTCAAGATGAAAGCGACGCTCGCCAATGCGAATACCACTGCTCCTGCCTCCCCTCTCTGCCTGCTCTGCTGCATCTGCAACTGCCTGAGCGATCTCTGCATCTGTAAGGGTCTTCTTCTTCTTTCTGGCCATGGTCTTTATGCGCTTACCACGCACAATCTCTGTTAGACGAGGAGGACTATCGTCCCCGTCACTAGGAGCACCATCGGCGTTCTTGCAACGAACCATGCTGTCAAACTGTCGGGAATCCTCTGAAAGATGGTGTACTGACACTCAAGAGGCTTGGCCTCAATCCGTATCCGCAGGCTTGGCCTCGGATTCAACAACTGAACTGCAGTCACCCCGACACACTGACAAACTCGCTGAAAAGACGGAATAGATGGATTTACTATAAGCAACATATATAACTAAAAGGTACCAAAACCTAGAGATAGCAAGCATATAAGGTAAGATATGAATCGAAACGCGATAGCTACCTCGGATCGACGAGTAGACGGTGAAAGGGTAAGATGACCTAGTTCGCGAGACTTCCCGAATACGCCGGACGAGCACTGGAAAGACCAAGTCAAGTAACGACGATGAAGGTAAGCCCTAAACGAAGGATTTGAACGTTTGAAAACGAGAAGAAGCAAGTTTTCACCTTCGAACAGTGGGTTAGGGCAAACCCTAGAAGCAGAGAATCGGCGATGGACGATTGACGAGGCTAGGGTTCACGGGAAGCTGCGAGACACGGCAAACAAGGCCCGGAGGAGGCGCCGGAGAAGGTGGCGCGGCTCACCGGCGGCAGCAAGGCACGGCGGCGGGCACGGCGGAGCAGCGGGCACGGCGGGCGCGGGTCGCGCGGTGCAGTGCGGGCGGAGGCGGTGCAGCGCGGCGGAGCAGTGCAGGCGGGCACGTCGGAGGAGGAGGAGGGTAGGGTGCGGCTGAGGCACGAGCTCCGGCGATAAGGCGGCGAAACGGCGAAAAAATGCGGCGGCTAGGGCACGGGCGGCGTTAGATTGAAGAAGAACGAACCGGCACCGAAGAAATATATGAAGGGTTAGATCCGCTCGGGAAACGATGACCGGACGCAGTGGTCGATATGACCGGACGCGGTGGTGCAGCGTCTGGTCACACTCTAGTAAGCTCCTGGAGCGACCGGACGTGTCTGGTTAGGACTGACCGGACGCGGACAGAGTCCGGTCGAGGGTTACTCGGGAAAGTCATCGCGAATGATCGGAAGCGGTGGTGGTTACCGGGACCGGACGCGGTGGTCAACAGCAGCGCGTCCGGTGCAGCGTCCGGTCACTAGGACAGGAGTTGGTCTTCTGGATGACCAGACGCGCTGGTGGTCGCCGGGACCGGACGCGGTGGTGAAGCATCACTGCGTCCGGTGTAGCGTCCGGTCCAGCGTCCGGTCACTGTTTTTCGCCCTTCTTCATTCCGAACTTCGACGCGACTTCTCCCAATCAAGTTCCAATTCAAAGAGACACAAATAAACACCAATTGGAACCTAATATGAGTGACCTCACTCAAACCCTCAAGTTTTTCAAAATAGTTTGCCTTAGGCTAATATTATTTTTAGGAAAATAGGCAACAAACACCCGAGGAGCAACGTATGGCCATGCAATAGAGTTTATGAACCCTTAGGAGCGTCAAAATGCTCTCTCTACCCATGGACGAACACAGAGGTTGCTCAAAGCCAAACCGAAAAGAAACGACAAAGCAACAACCATGCATATGCAATGCAATACAAGTAAGTAAAGCTAGATTGCTTGTCAAGTTTGATCCACGGTTAGGCTTCTTCACTCCTCCAAAGGAGGGTTATCGTAACCGTGTTAGCCAAGCCCTAGATGCATTACGGGTAAATAAACATGACATATAATACAATGCAATGCAAGGGACAACACAAGCTCATTTTTTAAAGTTACTAGAGTCAAGCACATTTAGTTCACTTCTTAACCTACAAAAAGTGGCCTCATCCAAAGGTTTAGTGAAGATATCCGCTAATTGATTTTCACTTCTTACACCTTCTAGTGATATATCATTTTTAGCAACGTGATCTCTTAGAAAGTGGTGGCGGATATCAATGTGCTTGGTGCGAGAGTGTTGTACTGGATTATTAGCAATTTTAACGGCACTTTCATTATCACATAAAAGTGGCACCTTTTCAAGAACAATTCCATAGTCTAGGAGGGTTTGTTTCATGTATAAGATTTGTGCACAACAAGCCCCCGCGGCAATGTATTCCGCCTCGGCGGTGGACAAAGCCACACTATTTTGCTTTTTAGATGACCAAGATACTAAAGACCTCCCAAGCAAATGGCACCCTCCGGATGTGCTTTTTCTATCAATTTTGCAACCGGCATAATCCGAATCGGAATAGCCAACTAGTTGGAATCTAGCTCCTTTGGGATACCAAAGACCAATGCTTGGGGTGTGCTTAAGATATCTTAAGATTCTTTTTACGGCACTTAAGTGAGGTTCTTTAGGGCACGCTTGAAAGCGAGCACACATGCACACACTAAACATGATATCGGGCCTAGATGCGGTAAGGTACAACAAGCTACCAATCATAGAACGGTAGAGAGTTTGATCAACCGGTTTACCTCCCTCATCTAGGTCGAGATGTCCATTAGATGGCATTGGGGTCTTGATTGGTTTGCATTCTTCCATCTTGAATCTTTTGAGAAGATCCTTGGTACACTTTTCTTGAGAGATGAAAATCCCTTCTCTCATTTGCTTGACTTGAAAACCAAGGAAGAATGTGAGTTCACCAATCATAGACATCTCGAACTCCTTCGACATCAATTCACCAAATTCCTTGCAATATTCTTCATTTGTTGACCCGAAGATGATATCATCAACATAAACTTGACAAATGAAGATCTCCCCATTAAGCTTCTTGGTGAATAGTATGGTGTCAACCTTCCCAATGGTAAAGCCCTTCTCAATGAGGAAGTCCCGGAGGCGCTCATACCACGCTCTAGGTGCTTGCTTGAGCCCATATAGCGCCTTGGACAACCTATAAACATGATTAGGATATCTAGGGTCTTCAAACCTGGGAGGTTGATTAACATAGACTAGTTTATTTATGAAGCCATTTAAAAATACACTTTTCACATCCATTTGATATAGTTTCATATCATGATGTGATGCATATGCAAGAAGGATACGAATGGCTTCAAGTCTTGCAACGGGTGCAAAGGTCTCTCCAAAATCAAGACCTTCAACTTGAGAGAACCCCTTTGCAACTAGTCTTGCCTTGTTCCTCACTACTACGCCTTGGTCATCTTGCTTGTTGCGGAACACCCACTTGGTTCCAATGACTCTTGCACCTTTAGGATGCTCTTCAAGTGTCCACACTTGATTGCGGGTGAAGTTGTTCAATTCTTCATGCATGGCATTCACCCAATCCGGATCTTGAAGAGCTTCTTCTACATTCTTAGGTTCAACACAAGAGACAAAAGAGTGATGTTCAACAAAAGAAGCAAGCTTTTGAGATCGAGTCATTACTCCCTTAGTAGGACTCCCTATGATGAGATCTTGTGGATGTGCTTGAAGTAGAGGTGAGTTTCTTCTATCAACCACTTGAGGAGGTGGACGGGGAGCATCAACATCTTGAGCTTGTGCCTCGGCTTGTTCATGAGAGACATAAGTGTCTTCATTTTCAACTCTCTCATTCTTGTCATCATCTTGAGGCACATGTGATGAAGATGGTGGATCAACAATTTGTACATCGTCTTCATCATCTTTTGGCTTGATGTCTTCCACGGGCATGTTCTTCATTGCCTCCCTCAAGGGTTCATCACCTACATCATCACAATTCTCAATTGCTCCTTGGGAGCCGTTAGATTCATCAAATTCCACATCATATGTTTCTTCAACCAAACCGGTGGCATGGTTAAATACTCTATATGCTTTGGACTTTGATGAGTAACCAACAAGAAAACCAATATCACAACGTCTTTGAAACTTCCCTAGGTGTTGACGCTTCTTGTAGATGTAGCATTTGCAACCAAACACCAGGAAGAATGAGACGTCCGGCTTCTTCCCATTAAGCAACTCATAGGGGGTCTTGCCAAGAAACTTTTGTAGGAAGAGGCGATTTGAAGCATAGCATGCGGTGTTGATTGCCTCGGCCCACAACTTCTCCGGAGTATTGTACTCATCTAACATTGTTCTTGCAAGGGTGATCAAAGTCCGGTTCTTTCTCTGAACTACACCATTTTGTTGAGGAGTATAGGTTGAAGAGACTTCATGCTTGATTCCAATTTCATCACAATAAGCTTCAATGTTGGTGTTGTCAAATTCTTTGCCATTGTCACTTCTAATCTTCTTTATCTTGACTTCAAATTCATTTTGAGCTCTCTTTGAAAACTTCTTGAAACAATTTGCCACTTCGGATTTGTCATGAAGGAAGAAGGTCCATGTGTACCTTGAGTAGTCATCCACTATCACAAGACAATAGAGATTTCCACCCAAGCTCTTGTAGGTTGTAGGTCCAAACAAATCCATGTGTAGAAGTTCTAGCACTCTTGAAGTTGACATGAAAGCTTTGGTTGGATGAGTGTTTGCAACTTGTTTGCCCGCTTGACATGCACTACAAGGTTTGTCCTTTTCAAACTTTATATCCTTCAATCCTCTCACTAGTTCTTTCTTCAACAGCTTGTTAAGAGTGTTCATTCCAACATGAGCAAGCCTCCTATGCCAAAGCCAACCAAGTGAGGTCTTGGTGAACAAACATGTCATCAAGTTTGCATCTTCGGAGGTGAAGTCAACAAGATAAAGATTGTTGTATCTAAAGCCTTTGAATATCACTTGCTTGTCATCTATCTTTGAAACTACCACTTCATTAGGTGTGAACAAGCATTGGAAGCCAAGGTCACAAAGTTGCCCAACGGATAATAAGTTGAAACTCAATGAAGCAACATAGAGCACATTTGAGAGTGAGTGATCATTTGATATTGCAATCTTGCCTATACCCTTGACTTTGCTCTTTGAATTATCCCCAAATGTGATCTTCTCTTGACATATCCCATTCTCTTCAATGGAGGTGAACATACGAGGATCACCGGTCATATGTTGAGTGCAACCACTATCAATAACCCAATGAGATCCACCGGTCTTGTAGTTCACCTACACACAAGAGATCAAGCTTTTTGTTTAGGGACCCAAACTTGAGAGGGACCCTTGACTTTCTCAACTAGTGACTTGGCAACCCATATTTTCTTTGGCCTATTCTTGTTTGGGGGACCTAAGAACATAACTTTCATCTTTCCATTTGAATCTTTTCTTAGCATGTAATGAGCATTGAAGGCAAAGGGTCTAGCATGCTTGGGCAAGGGTTGTGGTGGTGGAGTATTGCACTCATGAGCAAAATGACCTTCTTGTCCACACTCAACACATCTCTTTGGCTTGGGCTTTGACTTGCCTTGTTGTTGTTGAGCTTTTGCCTTCTTCTCTTGACTTGCCAAGTACCCAATACTACTTCTATCCATCTTCATCACGGTGTTCATGAGTAGCTCACTTTGCAAATATTGGCCTCTTGTGAACTTGCTTAGGCCGGTCTTGAGATGCTCTTTCTCTTGCTTGAGCTTTTTGTTTTCTTCAATGAGTGACTCATTTGTTGTTTGCTTCTCAAGAGCCATCAAACCTTTTAGCTTCTTGTTCTCATTTGCAAGCTTCTCATTTTCACTCTTGATCTTGACATAATCATCATAGTTGCTTGACTCAACCACACTCTTGCCTTTGCTACTAGAACCTTGCTCAATGCTTTCAATGATCAAGTCATCACATGATGTAGCTATATCACACTTAACAACTTTGTTAGTAGCATCATGTGTTTCAAGAGCAAGTTCATTAGCAACCAAAAGACTATCATAGTCAATTTTTAATGTTGTATATTTGTCTTTTAGAGAGTTATGCCTAGTGATGAGCTCATCATGCTTCTTCTCAAGTTTATCATGTTGATCTCTAAGCTCTTTATTAGAAGTTTTGAGCTCCTTGAGAGTGGAAGACATAATTTTATTTTGATCTTTGAGCTCACAACTAGCCTTTTGTGCACTTTCAAGCTTGGATGAGAGTGATTCATTTTCATTTTGAAGTTCATCATTTTCATTTCTAGTCCTTCTTATGATTTTAGTGTATTTGTTCAACAATTTTACAAGTTCATCATAAGAAGGTGCGTCATATTCATCATCACTATCACTATCATCATCATCATCACTATCATGATTTTGTACCTTTCGTTCACCCTTGGCCATAAGGCATAGGTGAGTAGTGGATGATGATGGTGAAGGAGGCGGTGAAGGTGGTGATGAAGATGTCGGTGAAGATGATGGCCCCATCACAAATACGGCAACCTTATCTTTCTCATCATCGCTCTCATCTTCGGAGGACTCACAAGATGATTCAATGTCGGTGAGCCAATCACCAACAATATATGCCTTTCCTCCCTTCTTCTTCTTGTAGAACTCCTTCTTCTTGCCATCCTTCTTCTTGTATGGCTTGTTTTTCTTTTTCTCTTCTTCTTCATCACTTGAATCATTCTTTTTGCCCTTGTTCTTCTTCTTGTACTTGTCTTTTGGAGGTCTAGGGCATTGATTAGCTAAGTGGCCAAGTTCACCACAATTGTAGCAATCCATCTCCGAGATTGGCTTCCTTTTGCTACTTGTGAAGAATTTCTTTTTCTTGCCATCGAACTTGATGCCACTCTTGTTGAGCTTCTTTAGCATTTTGGTGGTCTTCCTCACCATGAGTGCAAGTGATTCATCATCAATGTCACTTTCACTTGAGCTCTCTTGCACCATCATGGCTTGGCCCTTCTTCTTCTTCTTGTCATGGCTAGCTTTGAAGGCCAAGTCTTTCTTCTTGGAAGATGATGAGCCCTCTTCCGGAGTGATATGTATGTACATCTCATGTGCATTGATCTTCCCTAATACTTGTGTCGGTGTTGCGGTGGAAAGATCACTTTGGTGAAGCACGGTGACAATGTGACCATACTTCTCAATGGGAAAAACACTCAAGATCTTCCTTGCAACATCCGATTGGCTCATTTGAGTGAGCCCAAGAGCATTGAGGTCCTCTACAAGAACATTCAAACGAGTGTACATATCATTAGCACTTTCTTTGGGAAGCATCTCAAAAGAATTGATTTTCTTTAAAGCAATGTGATAGCGTTCCTCACGCTCACTCTTAGTTCCTTCATGGAGAGCACAAAGGTTTTCCCATAATTCATGAGCGTTCTTTGCATTACGCACACGATTGAAGATATCCTTGCCTAAACCCCGGTAGAGTGCATTTTTGGCCTTTGCATTCCACCGGTCGTATTTCTCCTCGTCACCAATTGGGTTGGCGGAATCCTTGATAGCGGGAAGCCCTTGGGTTGCGGCTCTAAGACACCCAACATCTATGGCTTCGAGATACGCCTCCATACGGATTTTCCAATATGGAAAATCATCCCCCTCAAAGGTGGGAGGTGGTCCTTCCCCGTTAGACATCTTGCTCTAGGCGGTAAAGCCTAAATTAGGAGCAACTCGGCTCCGATACCAATTGAAAGGATCAAGATACCCAAGAGGGGGGGTGAATTAGGCTTTTCTAAAAATTAATTGCAAGAATTAAATCCTACAAGCCGAAATTCACCCCTAGTGCCTACTTGTGTTCCTAGAGATTCTACTGGTAAAAGTTTTGCACCCTAGTTTCCAATCCTAGTCTAGCATGGCAATTCTAGGAAAGTAAATCAAGCAATGAATGTAAGTACGAGAATGTAAATGCTTGAAAGTAAGGACAAGGAATACGGCGATGTTTTTCTGAGGTATCGGAGAGTCGCCACTCCCCACTAGTCCTCGTTGGAGCACCCGCGCAAGGGTATAGCTCCCCCTTGATCCGTGCAAGGATCAAGTGCTCTCTACGGGCTGATTCTTCGACACTCCGTCGCGGTGAATCGCCCAAAACCGCTCACAAGATGAGTTGGGTCATCCACACGCTCCGCCGGATGATCACCAAACTCCCAATCACCACCAAGCCGTCTAGGTGATGGCGATCACCAAGAGTAACAAGCTAGAACTCTCACTCGACCACAATGAGCCTAAAGAGAAGGTGGATGCACACTTGCTACTCTCTAATCGCTAGTGAGGAACTCTCAAGCTTTGATTCTCAAATCACACTCCTCACTAGGGCTCTTGCACTCCCTTGCACTCCAAAGGTGTTTCTCAGCTGAACAAATGAGCAAGAGACCTCTAAAAGAGGTGGTGGGGATGTATTTATACACCCCACAGTCAAATCCAACCGTTACCTGCCAACTCAGCAAAAATACGAGGTGACCGGACGCGCCGGTCGAAGTGACCGGACGCGCCGGTCGCTCGTAACGGTCGAAATCCGAAAAGCTGGCTGAGTGACCGGACGCGCCGGTCAGGGGTGACCGGACACGTCCGGTCGTGCAGGGAGCTTACTGTAACGAGACCGGACGCGCGACCGCGTCCGATCGGTGATGACCGGACGCGTCCGGTCGTCGCAGGACCTTACTGGAATGTGACCGGACGCGCCGATCACACCCAGGTCGCGTCCGATCGGAAGGTTTCCCTCAAGTGACACGTGTCGTCCTGACCACCGCGTCCGGTCCTCGCAAGGGCCGCGTCCGGTCGTCAGCGCCGAAACGCAGTCGCGGTTTTGAACTGACCGGACGCGCCGGTCAAGCCGAGAACCGCGTCCGGTCAAGAGAAAAACCCTCTAAACATTCCGAAACGTAACACAACTTGAACCAAGTTGCTTCCAACTGAACTTTGAGCTATTCTAGAGCCGCCTAGTACTAAGTTTAACAAGTGTGCACCACACCTAAACATAGGACTCACCTAGGTCAAGCTACCCGCTCATGCTCCCCTTTATAGTACGGCCAAAAGAGAAAACGAAGATCCTAACGACTATTCCGAATGAAACTCAACACCTTGACATCCGGAACTAACCGTCCTTAATCTTGACGTCACTCCTTTGAAAACCGAAATGATTTCCATTAAGGGGCATGAATACCATGGTGCCCAAAGCAGTTATCACCTCCATGACCTAACTTACCAAGGTTTCTGCAAAACACACATTAGTCATGGTAATAAAGCGTTGTCATCAATTGCCGAAACCAACTCTCGGGGCCTAGATGCTTTCACCCTCCACCTATTTTAGAGGTCTCTTGCTTATTTGTTCAGCTGAGAAACACCTTTAGAGTACAAGGGAGTGCAAGAGCTCTAGTGAGGGTAGTGATTTGAGAATCAAAGCTTGAGAGTCCCCCACTAGTGACTAGAGAGTAGCAAGTGTGCATCCATCTTCTCATTAGGCTCGTTGTGGTCAAGTGAGAGTTCTAGCTTGTTACTCTTGGTGATCGCCATCACCTAGACGACTTGGTGGTGATTGGGAGTTTTGTGATCATCCGGCGGAGCTTGTGGATGACCCAACTCATCTTGTGAGCGGTTTTGGGTGATTCACCGCGATGGAGTGTCGAAGAATCAGCCCGTAGAGAGCACTTGATCCTTGCGCGGATCAAGGGGGAGCTACACCCTTGCGCGGGTGCTCCAACGAGGACTAGTGGGGAGTGGCGACTCTCCGATACCTCGGGAAAACATCGCCGTGTTCCTTGCCCTTACTTTCAAGCATTTACTTTCTCGTATTACTTTCATTGCTTGGTTTACTTTCCTAGAATTGCCATGCTAGACTAGGATTGGAACTTAGGGTGTAAAACTTTTTACCGCTAGAATCACAAGGAACACAAGTAGGCACTAGGGGTGAATTTTGGCTTGTAGGATTTAATTCTTGTAATTAATTTTTTAGAAAAGCCCAATTCACCCCCCCTCTTGGGCATCTTGATCCTTTCAAGCTCCACAGACTCCTGAGCAACCCCGGCCTTAGCACCAATGGTCGTGGCCGACCAAGGAGACCAGGAGTCGTGGGCTCACAAGAAAATGTGCGTTGTCTCTCCAAGGAGGAGATGGGAGCATGCCCCCCTCAGCCTCTCTAGAGACGCGGTGCACGCAGCCAATCCTCTCCTCTAGTAGCGGCATGCATGTGGTCGCAGCCTATGCCCTACTCTAGATGTGGCGCATGCCCTCCGCTCTCTGACGGTGGCATGTGGCGCACATGCACATAGGGATCTGATGAGGCAATATCCATATATTAATTCCAACTTCACCCCTTTGAGTTCTGCTTCATTTAGGGCACCTCCATCTCCCGCCAATGCCCCTCCCTCAGTTCCATGGCCCATGGTGGCTCCATGACACCAACATGACGAGCTCGATAGCAAGCTCTTGGCGATAGGGTGCCCATTTTCTTTTTCTGATTTACGGAGACGGGCACTGTAACTCACATGTGTAATATGTGGTTTTAATTAAATAGATGATTATTTAGAGAAGGAACTTATTGCCGCCTCTAAATAAATCAGTTCTTGTGGATTATGTTGCCGCCTCTGAAGCTGTATTGTAGTAGTGTGAATCCGGGTAGACAAATTCCACTATAACTGTTTTATTAAATTGTCCTTGTTGACCTAAACCGTCAGAGATTCAAATATGACTGAATACTTGATCCTTGCGACCGCTTTGCAGATTATACACACGGTTAATGTTAGTTAAGTTACGTGGTTTGGTAAAATACCAGCAGGTGTTTCCTAGCTATACGGTACTTGTCCACATGCCTTTGTAATTTTCATGCCTGATCTGATCAGTTAAAATGTTCTGGATTTTTTTTAGAATTACACAGTACAATGCAGACGCTCATAACACACGTACTCACCCCTATGAATACACATACGCAAATCCTACCCCTAGATTTTTGTCGATTGGAAGTTGGTGATCTGTTTTTGGATGAGAATACTTCATCCAAGTCGGTGACTTCCAAATTTGAGTTATGACTTCCAGTTTTTTATTAATGAAAAGTCGTCAACAGCTAATTAAATTAGTTGAATCAGAATAGGGAGAGACACGGGAGTTGAAGTTGATTATTAAGAGAAGAAGAGTTCAAGATGTTGATCCCAAAAAACTTCTAGTGGACACTGTTGGGTAAGTAGGCATCTTTAGTTTACTAGCATAAAAATCAAATAATTTATTAGTGTAAAAGAACGAATCAATCCTTTTTACATGAACCGAGATTATGGACAAAACAATCTCCAAAGGAGGCAGCGAGAGTTAATTAATCCAAGATCCTGCGCTTCTTGATCGGCAGTGGACTCTGCACCTCCTCTTCCTCGACCCATCTCTTCATGCCGGCGTTCTCCGGCACAGGCATCAGGTTGAGGTCAAAGTTCCTGACGGTGACGCCCGATGACCCCGTAGCGGACGCCGACAGGGAGACGGACACCGACGACGTGCCGTCCCAGTAGTGGCAGCGCTTGTGCCCTCCGAGCGCCTGGCCCGTGGCGAACCCCCTCCGGCAGATGGTGCACCGGTGCGGCCCACCGGCGGTACCTCCCGAGGACGACGTCGTCTCCTCGGAGTCGGCCATGGAAACCGCCTGCGGCTGCGCCGCGGCGGCGGCGTACTGCTCCGGCGTGGGCGGCTTGCGGTGGCTGGACTTGTGGCCGCCGAGCGCCTGGTAGGACGCGAAGGCCTTCCCGCAGACCGCGCACCGGAACCGGAGCTCCTGCTGCGCGGGTGCGTGGGTCGGAGGGCACCACTTGTTGGTCGGCTGGTGCTGGTGCTGCTCCTGGTCCCGCTCGCGACCGAGCCCAAACTTAGTGCCGGCGAGCGCGGCGAGGCAGATGGCGAGGTAGTCCTCCTTGTTGAGCTTGAGCCCCGGGCCCGGCGCCGGCGTCGGCAGCGCGAGGGAGAGCGCGGTGGGGTCAGGAATTGCTTCGAAACCGGCGGCCATGGCTAGCTGATGACGACAGGCGATGGAAACTAAACTCTCTGGCGCACGTCGTTAGCGTTCTTGGACTTCTAGGTCCTAGGCTGCTGCGTACGCGCGCGGTGGCAGAGCTGGAAGATGGATGGATCGGAGATGGAAGAGGAGAGGGTGACCGGTGTGTATTTATAGGGACAGCGAGGAAGTGATCTACGTTTGGAATGGAGGGCAAGCAACAAGAGGTCGCCAGCGGCCAGTCAAACATGCGGGCGGTGGCCGCTGCTGCGTTGCTTCTTCGCATACAAGTTGCCAATAGAAAACTATTCCTACTATTTGCTGGCAGTTCAGCGGCGACTCGAAACGCGAACGGTTGGGGCCGCCGGTGGCTACCTGAGCTGAGCTGCAGAGATCCGGTGGCGCAAAGCGTTTCTTTGGCACGTGCACGCTCTCGCGACCGCCAAGTAGGCGGCGTGTGAACACCGGACCAAGCAAGAGCAGCTTTTCCATCGGTATACACTTTTCTTTTTCATTTCCCAGAGGGTAAGCTGAAGAAGAAAGGTGCGAGACCTACTGTGTGCACTGAATTTAGCTTAGACTGCTTCGACTGATGAAGGGATCAACCTGTACCCACTCATGTGTATACGCATGGAACGCATCATGCACGTGTTGATTGAGCTATCCATTGCCTTATTAGAACGGACCTCCAACTAGGACAACGCCATATATAGACTACCTCTGTCGAACTAAGAGTATCTTCACCAAATTTCCTTTTCTCTTTCCTTTAAGATTTGTTACTATAAAGGATGCAATTCTAATTTAAGATTTAAAATTCTAAGAGTTGCCTCTAGACTTCTGACACATACTTTCAGTCATCTAATTTTACAAGATGTTTTCTCTTTCTCAGCAAGGATGCAATTCTAGTATAATATATTAAGTCAAAGCATCTTAATGAATTTGATCAAATTTCAAAGATACTAATATTTATCGTACTAATAGGTATCGTTAGATTCATATTGGAGTATATTTTCATAGTATATATCTATTTGGACTTATAAGTGATGATACTATTTTCTGAAAATTAATCAAACCTATGATATAGTTTTACTTAGATCGAACCAAAAATTGCATGTCATGTCTAAATAAGAGCTGTTACACCTAACATTTTATTATGACACCATTATAAAAAATTGCGACAAAAAAAGTGATTGTAACTCTGATGTCAAGGTCCCTAATTGCAATAATTCGTCCATCCTAAAAATAATATACTCCATAACTACATCTAGGTTTGTCCCAAGTTAAACTATGTTAGATTTGATAGGAGAAAATATCAACATCTACGACATAAAATTAGTTTAATTAGATCGATTACCCAATAATTTTCACAATAATATACTTATTTTGATGTCATAGATACTAATTATTGTTTCAATTACTTGGTCAAAATTAAAATAGTTTGACTTAGCATAAATAACCCAGAAGTGGCTATATCTTTTGTTGGAGGTAATACAAACTAAGGGCAATAAATTAAGTGCAATTAATGTACTAAATATAACTTCAAGTGGTAAGAGACCTTAAAGCAGATGGATTTTTCTTATGTCATATCCCTACAACACAAAACTAATGCAGTAATTTGAGGAGGTAGAGCCTTTTAATAAAACAATCATGTAGTAATTCCTAATTAATAAACTTTGAATATACATATTTTAAAGATAAAATTGCAACCCACCTACCAAGTTTTTGTATGATGGATGTAGTTTATTGTTAAGAGTAAATAATGATGAACACTATGGTTATCTTTGGTTTCCTCTGAAGATGGGCTTGGGAACATTGCCCCCACGTTCGGTCATATTGTCATATCTATATAATATAGATGTGACCTCATCAAGTCCTCAAAGACCAAGACAATTACTCCAACAATATGATCCACTAGTGGGAAAACCTTACTTCTGCAGTGACTGATGAATTAGTCAATAAAAAAACACAATAAATATTTGTATAAAAAATACAAAAATGTTTAATTTTGGTATATACATGTTCCCCCAAAGGACTTATATTAGTTATCAGATACATAGTCTGTGTAAGATTTAATTTTTACACAATTTGTCACAATTAACTGTATACTCATTTCTCAGTGACATCATAGTTCATAGTCTAGCTAGGTTAACGATAACGTCATTTATTAAACTTGCAGTTTACTTTAACTTTATTCTAAGCCAAACTTCTTCAATAACTCTGATTATTTTTTTAGAAAAATACTATAACATAAAACTAGTTTCATTCGATTCTTTATATATTTTTACTGTACATTTATTTGAACTTGTAGATGAGAAGGTTTGACTTAGTATAAAATCAAATCACAAAGCATACTACGACAACTGTAGTTTGGAATGGAAAAAGTATTCTGTATTATACGGCGGAAACCAGAGAAGAATGGCCATAGCCGATGTGCCCATCTGTATAGGTGACGTACGTGTTAAAGAATTAGGCAATTTCCAGATTAAAAGCATAATTAAATCTAGAACATAAATCATGACAAATATATGAACTAGATTAAACATATATGGCATACTAGTATAGCAGATCAGCATATTCCACAGCATCAACATGACAAGCATTGATAGTCCAGCAGATAGATTAGATTGTACGAACGTCAAAATTAGATCAAGAGAATTATACCTTACGGTTGTAGTAGTAGTAGATGGTGTTGAAGATGTAGCTGGCGGTGGTGATGGAGCGAGATCGCTGATGTCGATGTCGTCGATGTTGAAGTCGTCGTCAAAGTCGTCGATGAGAGGCGGAGGAGTATTCTTGATGACGACCCCGTGAGCTCTAGCACGACGAAGCCGACGCGCCGATGCATCCTTCGGAAGACGAGCCGTTGTGGAAGCTTTGGGAGCAGTCGCGCGAAGAACGCTTCCCAAAAACCTTATTCGTCTTCTCCCGGTGCAGGATCGCAAAGACGAGGGTTCCGGAGACCTGCTCACCCGGTCGCTGGTGCACGCAAGCGATCGGACTGGAGTAGCTACAGCGGCGGCGCAATAGCGAGTAGAGGCAAAAACCCTAGGATTAACTGGATACGTTTTGACGTGGCCGGCAGGTTGCTTATATAGTCCTGTCCAACCAATCTCGTGTCGCGATCACGATCTAAATTGATTTAGGACTCTTAATTTGTAACCGATTTGGACTCATGCAACTTGAAGGCCAAGAAACAAAAAACGAAAACAGCAAAAGGAGATCGCGCTCCCGCAAGGCGAGGAGCCGGATTTCGGCGGACCATTCACGCAGGTGCCGCGCACCCACGCCCTTCGCCCCGCCCCGCGAGGCGAGGCGAGCGAGCGAGCGCGCGCGCGTGGACTTCTCTTACTCCTCCTCACACTAGACTTAAGGAAGTGGGGAGGACTTCCATATTTAAGTATGACTATCTCCACTTCAACAAGCAAGGTGGTACTAAAGAGTTCCCACATCCCCTCTTGCTCACATGAATGGGCCTTTGAGATTTATTAGGAATTTCACAATTGGGTATTGGGCCAAGCCCATATAAATTCCAACAATCCCCCACCAGATCTTAAATACCCATTTAGAGATTTGCCTGTTCTCACTACTGTTTGATATACTAGTGTTTTGGCAGAGACTGTGAAGTTGAACTTCCACCTAGAACCTCAAGCTACACTCATCCACAACTTGAACAATGGACTATGCCTTGAATTGCAAGTTTTGTGTGAATAAGCTTTGCTCAAAATCAAACTAGTACCTGGCTACCAATAGCCTTACTCCGTGGGTGGAGCATATACGTCGTACTCCCTGGTCTCTTCATGAACTTACTAGAGACCACCCAAGTCTCATAGACTGCGACGTTCTATAGTCGAACTCATATAGGCATGTTCTTTCAAGAATGCTCTGTAGGACAGCATCTTCGCTTGTTAAAGCCAATAAAACATGTTAAGGCATTAGCCAACCTACCATACAATGCCTCAACGCTTTGAGAGTATTGCATCTTCACATAGAGAGGGTTATAATTATACTCTCCTCAGTTTACCAATAGTTTGTTCTTCCCAGATCCTAAGTCACGGGATCTCCAATCAAAAAGGTTGGGTTACTACTACTGTAAACTCATATGGGTCTCAAACCCATCTCCCTTGATGCTATTTCTATCACATTCCGTGATAGTCCTTTGGTAAAAGGATCTGCCAGGTTCTTGTCTGTTTGCACATAAGCCACAGTGATTACTCCGGAGTTTCTCAACTTCCTGACAGACTTCAAACGTCTTTTAACATGTCTTGTTGACTTCGCATTATCCTTAGCACTATTTACTTTAGTGATCACTGTTTGGTTATCACAGTTCATAAGGATAGCCGGTATTGGTTTTTCAACCACCGGCAAGTCTGACAAGAGCTCACGCAACCACTCTGCCTCTGCAGAAGCTGTATCCAAAGCAGTAAGTTCTGCTTCCATGGTAGATTTAGTCAAAATAGTCTGTTTACTAGACCTCCATGACACTACGCCACCTCCAAGAGTAAACACATACCCACTAGTGGCATAGATTTGATCAATATCAGAAATCCAGTTCGCATCACTATATCCCTCTAGCACAGCTGGGTGCCCAGAATAGTGAATCCCAAAACTCATTGTACCTTTGAGATAACGCAAGACCCTCTCAAGTGCATGCCAATGATTATCACCCGGATTGGACATGTACCTACTCAACTTGCACACGGCAAAAGAGATATCTGGTCTGGTTGCACTAGCTAGATACATGAGTGAACCAATTATCTGAGAATATCTCAATTGATCTCTAGCAATCTTCTTATTCTTTCTCAATGTCACACTAGGATCATAAGGTGTTGGAGTAGGCTTGTTATCCATAAAGCCAAAACGGCTCAAGACCTTCTCAACATAGTGAGATTGTGACAAGGTAATCCCACTATCTTCCTTAATCAGCTTAATGTTTAGAATTACATCAGCTTCTCCTAGATCTTTCATATCAAAACTCTTTGACAAAAAAGACTTGACCTCATTAATAATATCAATGTTTGTTCCAAAGATTAGAATATCATCAACATATAAACATAATATAGCAGATTGGCCCCCACCATGTCGATAATACACACACCTATCAGCTTCATTAACAGCAAAGCCCGCACCAGTTAAAGTAGTGTCAAACTTCTCATGCCATTGTTTAGGTGCTTGTTTCAAGCCATACAAAGACTTCAGTAATTTACACACCTTCTGCTCTTCACCTTTTACTACAAATCCATCTGGCTGATCCATATAAATCTCCTCATCCAACTCTCCATTAAGAAAATCTGTCTTCACGTCCATTTGATGAACGAGAAGACCATACGAGGCAGCTAGAGAAAGTAGCACTCGAATAGTGGTCATTTTAGCAACAGGTGAATAAGTATCAAAGAAATCCTCGCCTTCCTTCTGGGTATAACCCTTAGCCACAAGCCGAGCCTTGTACTTGTCAATAGTACCATCAGGCCTAAGCTTCTTTTTGAACACCCACTTACATCCAATTAGTTTACAACCAAAAGGTAGCTCAGATAACTCCCAAGTTCTATTAGAAAGAATTGAGTCCATCTCACTATGAACAGCTTCTTTCCAATCATCTGCATCTGGAGATGCGTATGCCTCTGTAATAGAAGTAGGAATATCGTCCACAAGATACACAATGAAATCATCACCAAAGGATTTTGCAATCCTTCGTCTCTTGTTCCTCGCAGGAACTTCATTGTCATTCTCCTCAAAGACTTCTTCAGGTGGTTGCTCAAATGATTCAATAGAAGACTCAATAGGTACCGTAAAATCAGGAGCTATCTCAGAGGAAAATCTAGCATTGCTACACATATCTTTCATAGGGAATATATTTTTCAAAAAATGTAGCATCACGAGATTCAAATATTGTATCAACATGTATATCAGGAACTCCAGATTTTACTACTAAAAATCTATAGGCAATGCTATGGTGAGCATATCCTAGAAAGACACAATCCACAGTCTTCGGTCCAAGCTTACGCTTCTTAGAAATTGGAACATTGACTTTCGCCAAACATCCCCACGTGCGCAAGTATGAAAGTGATGGTTTCCTTCCAATCCAATTCTCATATGGAGTTGTCTCTTTATTTCTGTTTGGAATTCTATTCAGGACATGACTCGCAGTCAATAGAGCTTCCCCCCACCATGCCTTAGATAGACCAGCAGTGTCTAACATGGCGTTCACCAAGTCAGTCAGCGTGCGGTTTTTCCTTTCGGCAATTCCGTTTGATTCGGGCGAATAGGGAGCTGTCCTATCATGAATAATACTATGTTCCGCACAGAACTCATCAAATAATATAGAAAAATATTCACCACCACGATCTGACCTTAGATGTTTAATTTTTCTCTCTAGTTGATTTTTAACTTCAGCCTTATAGATTTTAAAGTAGTCTAGCGTTTCATCTTTAGTTTTAAGCAAGTAAACATAGCAAAATCTAGTTGCATCATCAATTAAAGTCATGAAATATTTCTTTCCACCTTTTGTCAACACACCATTCATCTCGCAAAGATCAGAATGTATGAGTTCTAGAGGTGCCAAGTTTCTCTCCTCTGCTGCCCTATGAGGCTTTCGAGGTTGCTTAGATTGCACACAGCTATGACACTTAGAACCTTTGGCAATAGTGAGATCTGGAATTAAATTCAGGCTAGACAAACGTGACATCAATCCAAAGTTAACATGACGTAAGCGAGAATGTCAAACACTCGAATTATCATTAATCGTGCCACAAATATGATTCACTGACTTATTACAAAAATCTGCCAAAGATAGGCGGAACAAGCCTCCGCAATCATAGCCTTTACCAATAAATTGTCCATGCTTAGATATGATTACTTTATTAGACTCTAACACTACCTTAAACCCATCTCTCAATAGAAGGGAGACACTAACATGGTTCTTGCGAATAGTAGGGACATGCTGTACGTTCTTCAGCTGCACGATCTTTCCCGAAGTAAACTTCAGATCTACCGTGCCAACACCACGAACAGAAGCATGTGACCCATTCCCCATCAGGACGGAGGAACCTTGGAGCCCCTGGTAAGAAGAAAATAAAGAGATATCAGCACACACGTGAATATTAGCACCTGTATCAACCCACCAACTTGGAGATTGAAACACTGAAAGTACAGTAGGAAAATTACCATACCCGTCATCAGCACTGCTAGCAGTCACGAGGTGAATTTTCTTTTTCTCTTTCTTGTCCGCTCGCCCCGGACAATCTTTAGCAAAATGACCAAGCTCTCCACACGTGAAGCAAAGTAGCTCTGCTTTGTCTTTCTTCTTCTTCTTGAAGGCAGTATTTTGTTTGACATTGAAAGCAGGTTGCTTAGGCTTTCCCTTATTAAAGAATTAGGCAATTTCCAGATTAAAAGCATGATTAAATCTAGAACATAAATCATGACAAATATATGAACTAGATTAAACATATATGGCATACTAGTATAGCAGATCAGCATATTTCACAGCATCAACATGACAAGCATTGATAGTCCAGCAGATAGATTAGATTGTACGAACGTCAAAATTAGATCAAGAGAATTATACCTTACGGTTGTAGTAGTAGTGATGGTGTTGAAGATGTAGCTAGCAGTGGTGATGGAGCGAGATCGCTGATGTCGATGTCGTCGATGTTGAAGTCGTCGTCAAAGTCGTCGATGAGAGGCGGAGGAGTATTCTTGATGACGACCCCGCGAGCTCTAGCACGACGAAACCGACGCACCGATGCACCCTTCGGAAGACGAGCCGTTGTGGAAGCTTTGGGAGCAGTCGCGCGAAGAACGCTTCCCAAAAACCTTATTCGTCTTCTCCCGGTGCAGGATCGCAAAGACGAGGGTTCCGGAGACCTGCTCACCCGGTCGCTGGTGCACGCAAGCGATCGGACTGGAGTAGCTACAGCGGCGGCGCAATAGCGAGTAGAGGCAAAAACCCTAGGATTAACTGAATACGTTTTGGCGTGGCCGGCAGGTTGCTTATATAGTCCTGTCCAACCAATCTCGTGTCGCGATCACGATCTAAATTGATTTAGGACTCTTAATTTGTAACCGATTTGGACTCATGCAACTTGAAAGCCAAGAAACCAAAAACGAAAACAGCAAAAAGAGATCGCGCTCCCGTAAGGCGAGGAGCCGAATTTCGGCGGACCATTCACGCAGGTGCCGCGCACCCGCGTCCTTCGCCCCGCCCGGCGAGGCGAGCACGCGCGTGTGGACTTCTCTTACTCCTCCTCACACTAGACTTGAGGAAGTGGGGAGGACTTCCATATTTAAGTATGACTATCTCCACTTCAACAAGCAAGGTGGTACTAAAGAGTTCCCACATCCCCTCTTGCTCATATGAATGGGCCTTTGAAATTTATTAGGAATTTCACAATTAATTATTGGACCAAGCCCATATAAACTCCAACCGTACTCGGAACTGTAATAAGCCGGCAGCAACTTCCCAGAAATGGCAAATCGGAAGAAAACAAGTATATTCCAGCAGAGCTCCGTGAGAAATGGATCGCGACAAAATCACGTGTTCTTTACATTTCTGCAGGAGCACAACCTCTACCACTGCGGATAAAACAGCAAGCGTGCCAGCATCAATGACCGGCAGACTAGTTTTGAGTTTTGACTGCGTGTAATTGAACTAGCAGCTAGAGCTGGGATTCGGGCCGGCAGAGTCCGCTTCATTTGAATCTCGGGTTTTCAACTATTCTAGATCTGATAATGGACTCTGCAAATATTCTAGATGATGTTATACTAGTATTTATTTGTCTTTTCATAACTAGATGTTTTTTGAGACAATCTTTTCATAACCTTGCTACGCTTAGGGTGTCCGACGCCCAGCTAGAATCGGACGGCTTACCGACCGTCAATATACATCCATGTACGAATAAAAAAGAAATCCCGCACTATGCTTATCTTCATGCCGCTTCCTTCCTATTGATCCAGTACAATCTTATCCTCTCTCCTGCTCTCGTTTCGCAAACACAACATTATCCTCTCCATCCCCTGCTGCTTCTCCTCCCATCGATGCCAGCGCCTGAGCCGACGAGATTGGCGACGGACGTTGCCTACAGCGCGGAGGCGAAGGGACTCACCCTCGTAACTTTGCGCCCGTGTTCAAGATGCACAACCGTCGGAGAACGTGGCAAAGGATCCGGCGGATGGTTCGATGACGATGGGGCCTGAGCGACATCTCCTTTTGTGCCAGTCTGGCCTAAATCCGCGTAGCAGCTCGTCGGTGGGCGCATAGCCGCTCGAAGGTGCGCTAGCAAGCCCGTTTCATAACTAGATAGCAAATGGTTAGACATTCTATGCAAAGAAGACATATTTCGTGTTTTCCTAAATGACGATTATTATAATAGGCTATAGACAAGGAAGACACCAGCAAACAAATGAGCTATTTCCGTGTCATGCCGCCCATACCCGGGTAAAGGTGCGGATCATATTATGCAGTCCATCGTGCCGAGGTTTTAGGTACAACACGGAGCATGTTCATCTGCACTGTTCAGAAAGTTAGTGTTGGGCTTTGGGCTGCGCTAAAAAATCATGTCATGACCCATTTTCAAATAGCATGCATGGTACAAATCTCAGCTCCAACTTAATTAAGACCAATCTCTTGCCTAAATATTTACAGTAGCACAGCACTCCCCGGTTTCGACTTTCCACATGCATATTACAGGCACTCGTCACTGTCATAGCCATCCCTTTTATCCAACGCCGTAGTTAATGTTAATTGATTAGAAGTCAATATCTCGATATTAAAATGGCACACTTAATTTTGACCGGCCGGTGCTTGGTTTTGGTTGGCTTCTGTCTCTTTCATTCAGGTAAAAGGAAAAAGAAAATGTGAAAAGCAGCACGAATGTTGAATGATAGCATAACCACAGTCCACAGGTAACGTAACACTGTACAGTTTTGCGTATAACAAGAGCGAAGATATGACGTACTCCCTCCGTCCCATTGAAAGTGTCGTTGGAAAAGCGTGTCCCCCTCACAAACACGTTTCCCGGACGACACTTTCAATGGGACGGAGGGAGTACCAGTCAGGAGAGTCAGCATACATATGCGTACGTAACAATGCAAAGGCCTCCTCGTCAGTCAAAATTTAGCAAATATATATAAATGTTGCACACGGAAGAAGAAACTAAAGCAATGATCGTACGTCAATGATCCGACGTTGTTTATGTATTCATTCAAGTGGTTTAGCGCACGTGATACTTGTGATTGATGACTGTAGCTTAGCGTCAACAGTCCGACGTTCTTCATGCTGCGCTTCTTTAACAAACATAAATGAGCAAAGTTTCTTCACTAAGCCTTTTAGTTTAAGATAGAGTTTAACTTGGAATGTACTCCAGTGATGGATCTAGAGAAGAGGCAAGGGGAAGAAGGGCGCTGATTTCCTCTTCTTCTGCCTGACGAACCCATAATCGACCAACAACTGGATACATATTTTAGGATGGAGGTATTTGATACGCAACATTTACTTTTCCCCGTGATCTGTCTTGGAATCCCGATAATTTTCTTTTTAAATGAAACAGGAGGGTTATAAGCCCCTACTTAAAATCCATATGATACATTAAGCCTGAGGGCAGAGGGAAGATGAAATAATTTTGCAAGACAAACTTTGTAGCATAAATCTTATATTATCAGCCATATGGATTTTGTTAAATTAAAGTTCAAATTATATTTACCAATAAAAACTCAAATTAGATTTGTGTAACTAACTAATCTTTTTTTTCTTTTCAGGGGCTGGTGGGTGCGGGGGGAATGGGGATCCTCAAATTAGATTTGTGATATTCAACTAAAAATATTGCAAACTATTTAAATACCAATTAAATTAGTGCGGTCAAAAATGGTCAACGACAATTAGTTTGGTATCAAAACACTCAGCCAGGGAGTGGCACATGGGAAAGCAGAACTTTATCTCGGCTTCTCTAGCCTGAGGGCATTTAAGTCTTTTCTCAGCGTCTTAGCGAATGTTACCCGTGAAAGTGGACGGAATGGCATGGAAGGCAAAAAAAAAAAGTTTAGTGCAGTGGCATCTAAATGCATTTGAACTTTTTAGTGGCCTATAGGTCAGGACCATCTTTTATAATGGCATACAGGTAAAAGCCTCAAATTTGATGCCAACGACCTGCTTGGCCCAAGCAGTTTTTCCACGTGCTAGCTGAGCGTGCTAATCTTTTACTTTTGGTTGCATTCTTTCCGAAAATGCTTTCTACAATTATTTAAATCACGTACCAGATCGGTTCAAAGGCAATCTAGCTTGTCCTACCAATGATGAACCTGTCCAACAAACCTGAATTTGTTCAATCTGTTCTGCGACACTACTTTAGCAGTACTTTTCAGTGAATAAACAGTATTTTCTTCTCACAATAAATCAAAATAAACATGAACATAAGCCAAATTTCAGCGAAACAAGACAGGGAAAGAGCACTGCGTCGTGCATTCTCATGGTAACGCTGGCTGAGTGCCAACAGCGATGTACTTACTCAAGACTCAAGTAGTACTATTATATTATACTTTACAATTATAAAATTGTCTGGCTGCTAAAACGGTCCATGCATGTGATCCATTATTGTTTACGTTTTGTTGGCTTCTATCTGCATCAAACATCGATTCTTTATTATTATCGATGTACTGCGGACTCCTGGTAATACGCCGCCTGAGTTTAGTCCAAGACAACACTTTGGCTGAGGGTATACAATGCCCGTCTAGGCGCTCACCTTTTCCTAATATAGCGGGCAGCTCTTCCCTGTCGTTTCGTCTCAGAAAAAGTCCAAGACAACATGTCCGCTGGCCGGCGGTCGAACGCCCTCCACCACTGGCAACCTGCGGCTCTCGCCGTCTCACCGTGCCGCCCACCTCCCACTCCCGCTCCTCACCCCGCCCTCCCCTAAAGCTTCGTCGCGACACCTTCCCTGGCATCATCGTCCTCGCCCACGCCCCCGCCCCACCACCGGCGGCCAGAGACTCATGTCGCCTCACCACACCACCTGCCTCCCGCTTCCGCCCCCGCCCCCGCCCCTCAACCCCGTCCTCCCCTAATCCAAGGGTAGGTTGCCGACGACCTCCGCCACAACCTCCCCGTTGCCAGTCTCGCCCTGTCGCTGTCTCGCTCACCTCCACCACCGTATCGTGGCCGCAACCCCCCAAACCCCCTTCTAAGGCCACCGGAGAATAGAACCCTAACCTCGCCGGAACCCTAGCCGCCACCGTGTTCTTCTTCCTCTCCGGCGAGGGCACAGTCGCGGAGGCGGGCGTCGCACGCTCGGCTCCGAGCACGACCCGTCGCGTACTCGCGTAAAAGAAATTCCAATTTGATATGCTTCATATACTTTACCTTACTCATAAGTCATAACTTATCTTGGAATTCCTATAATTTTCTTTTTGGATGAAACAGGAGGGTTATGAGCCCCTACTTCAAATCTATATGATACCTTTAGGACGGAGAGAGCATGAAAGAATTTTGTAAGATAAAAAGAATAGTAACATAAATATTATATTATCATCTCATATGGATTTTTATTAAATTAAAATTAAAATTATATAACTAATATTTATATGGGACCATATAACTAATATTTATTCTAGGCCGTGCGAGTGCGAGAGTACATATCGATGGACTAGTTTAAATAACACAAGAAACAATTCGTCAGGCTTAGGCTTGCATGGAGAAAAACCATGAATTATACAAGTACTATATATATTTATATATATCTGAAAATTAAATTAACATTTATATAACAAATAGTTGTCGAACCTAGTTTTGTACGCTGCGGACTACTCCCTCCGTATCGGATTTAGAAGTCGTTTTGGACAAGGTTTGAGTCAAACATTGGGAATATAAATCATCAATGACAAAAATCCGATACGGACGGAGTACGTGGCTAAGTGCTGCTGCTAGCTGAAACGAGCAAGCTCATAATAATCTTTTTCTTTGGGTTGCATTGCATCTATGACAAAGATACTTGCTACAATTATTTAAACCATGTGCATGATGGGTTGAACTCAAATCTGTTCAAAGGCAATCTAGTCCAAGCCTGAGCCTGTTCAATATTCAGAGTTTCAGACTGAAAAAACAGCACTGCGCCGTGCATCCTCATGCTGACGCTGGCTGAGTGTCAACAGCGATCTACTTACTTAAGTACTATATTATTTTATTATGCGGAGTACTATTATAAAATTCTCTGGCTGCTTAAACGCTCCATGCATGTGATCGATTATTTGTTACTTCTTCCATCTGCATCAAACATCGATTCTTTATTATTATCGTTGTACCGAGGACTAGAACTCAGGTGGCGTATTACCAAGAGTCCAACACCATTTGCTCAAATAAAGTAACTGCCGTATCTAACAAGTTGTTGATGCCATCGAAGTACAAGAGTATATATCTATATCTATATAAATATAATAAAAGTGTTGCTAGACCCGTTTCCTAATTAAAGAAGCTTCAGTTAGTTCATTAGGAGCAGTCATAATAATGTACAAAAAGATGTCTGAAATCATGTGCACTGTTTTCACTTTAATTTTAATTAATTTATATACCAGTTGAAACAAGTCCAAGATCTAGAATGGAGAGGATCATTTTCATACTAGTATATACATGAATATTTCCACACGTTGCACATACATACGGGTCCATTTCAGCAGCAGCAGCAAGCAATGTCAGCATCATCAGCCATGTGGGAACCAAACGGCAGCCATCACCCTCAGGCCTCAGTTGCATACTAATCATGCACGATTTGTCAAGTAGAATCAGTTAGTACGTACTAGTCAAGAACAATCCACACCTCAGTGCAGCAGGTTGTCTTGCTGACCTCTGCATGCATTCGTGCTTGGCTGCATATGCATCATCTTCAGCTTACATATAGTTGGTGGAAGCTTCCTACACAGAAAAAAAGACATGCCCATTCACGGCGTGTCGGCTCCGTACAGGAAAATAAAAGGAAGTTTGAAATCATCCTACTCCTAGATTGAAAATTGAAATCCTTCCGTGAAATATTTGGTCATCCATCTCCGCCGACAAAATTTAGCGTTTGTTCAAGCGTCCAGTTTCACGTTCATTTGACTTGACAATCTTTTGAGATTTCGTGTTTGATTTTGTTTTTACAGTTTGCCCAGATCTCAATCTCTTCAAAGTTCAGGTTTCGTAAAAAGATCATTATTACAAGAGTTCCAACACCATGTGCTTTTTTATTAGTAACTGCAGTCACTAACAGTGGTTGATGCGCAGCGCACGCCTCAAATCAATTAAAATCAACGTTCACAAATACTCTATATAAAAAGTATTTCGGGACCCCTTTCCTACGAAGCTTCATTCTGTTCATCAGATAAAATTCAGTCTGAATTTATGTGCCCTGTTTTCACTAGGGTTTACCAGTAGACGCATGATGCAAGTCCGTGATCAGCACAGCTGAGAGCATGATTTTCTGGTCTTAACTTTCTTGTTGTATAAATCAAGATGAATCCTGGGTCCATGAAGCAGCAGACATGTCAACATCGTCGTCTACACGTGGGAACGAACGAACAGCGCTACAGCAGACACGCAGCTTCAGTTACATACTAATCATCATGCATGCAAGCTTGATTTGTCAAGAAGGATTAAGCATATCATATGAGTCAAGAACGATTCTTACCTCAGTGTAGTAGCTAGACTAGTAGAGTAGGTCGCCTTGCTGACCCGTGCGCTCATGCTTCGTCAGTTCGTCTTGTTACGCATAATTCGTGGAAGCTTCAGACGCGGAAAAGGCTTTGCCCGGTCAGGAGTACTGCCCTGCACGGCACGTGAAATATATACTTGGTCATCCATCTCCGCCGGCCGACAAATTTAGGCCGCGCTAGGTGTCTCTGCTGTGTCCGTCCTAGGCCTTATATCCAAGTATTTCTTTTTGTTCATTTTTTAGACCAAAGAGGCAAAGACCATTGACCACGCTTTATGCAACGCAAAGGTTTAAGGTTTGCTGGGGTAACCAGCTGCTTACGAGAGAAATGGCACAGAGCTCAGGCACTTCCCCTCTAAACTGATCAAAAAGAGAACGAGAAACCAACAGAAAAACCGTCCAAAAGAGCGTCAGTACATTATAGAAAACTTTTATAAACTACATATATAGCTTTCACTGATCGCTTGATTGCGCCAAGTGCCGTGATAATCTGCATTTCCATTGTCGTCCAACTTCTCTCTTTTTTTTTCCTTGAGTAGGATGCTCCATTCCTGCATAAAAATGATCAATCGGTGTACCACAAAATCAGGATGGGTAACGATTTTACTATTAAAAACGTAGTCATTAACTTTTTGTCTTTTTGTTTCATTTGATTTGAATAGGAGGACATGCTTGTCTTTGATCGTTTTTTCTCCTTGCAGACTAAAGTTTTTCAAAGCTTCAAACATGTTCCTGCACTGCTTGAATAGACTTGAAAATTTTGTTTCCTATTCAGTTCCTTCCATTTCCTACGGAGTCTGGTTTCCTATGATAAATGGATAGTTTTTCTCTCACTTTCCGTTGGACTTATGATGAAAACCTGTTTTGATTTGATGCAATATCATAGAATAATTATGCATTATAAAAACAATAATTATTAAATTTAGAAAATTAGTTATTAAATATGGCATTTTGGCCAAAACGATTCTTCTCATTTATTATTATATATTATTATTTGTGTGTATGTGAGAGTTCCCACCTTTAACTAAACACTGCATTTGTTTATAAACTCTTGAAGATGAAGAACAAGAGAAACTTATGATATTAAAGTGGAACCGCCGAAACGAAGATATAAACTGAAAGGATTTACAAGAGGTAGCTGGCAGTTGTCTAATATAATAAAGATTAATGATATTGGTTGTTACAAAAACTAGCGATAGTGTTATCAAAATTCACAAATATTAAAAATAGCACACATAAGATTCAAAGATAAACAAATTTCTTTTACTGATTTTGAAGAATGAATATCTTAGCCACATAATAGCTCTCGAGTATTATCTGAAAGCAAGAGTTCAGCCGGAGAACACTTGAAATTTTGATTGGACCTATATGTATAGAGCTAAGGGGTGGATAACAAGCCAGTGAAACTTTTTTTTTCAGACAACTAGGGGGATCAAAACGATCCCCACCTGATTTCATTCCACAGATCCTAGCAAGCTAGTGGGTGAAAGGGTGCAATACACCCATTAGAGACACGACCTTGGAGGTCACGGGAGTTCGAGAAGTGGGAGGGGAGAGAGAGTACAACAACAACACCACCAACAATAACACTTAACAGAAATAACAAGAAGAATCAACATGAGGACTCAAGGATAAGCCTAAACGCAAGCCGAAAGACGCCAACCGATCGTCGATTTGCACCATCGCCGAACAACATACTCGCCGGTTTCGCTGTGGCCGTTGTGCCCTGCACCACTCCTCGTAGCTACACCGCTCCGCTGCCGCTCTCCATCTGAGGACCAACCAGTGGAATGAGGACTAAGAGTGGTGACGGACACATGAGACCAAGATCACCGGACACGGCGACCTCCTTGAAACTGATGGTGACACCTACAGCACTTCTAGGCCCACGCACCACCATTCAACGCCATCTACGGGAAGGAAACCTTAGAGGGGAACGGCGGCAGCGGTGGAAACACCACCCGGCATTAGATTTTTTGGCGCCATCAAGGAGAGCGCCAACGGAGCAGAGACGCCAGAGGAGGACACTCGTCAAAACATCGGCAACAACTGCCACCCAAGGCCAGTCTCACCCAAGAGGCGAGCAAGGAGCGAGGAGGCACACCCAATCGTCACACAGCAAGTTAGCCGGCGATGAGAGCTGTAGATCCATGGACGCCAACATCGATGGCTCTGAGCTGGCCCCTCCACAGTGGCGCTGGGACGCGACGTTGTTGAGGCCGCCGCCACCGGCTCCGGTTAACCAGAGCTAGGTTTTCACCGAGGGGGAGATCGACGTGCTACAGCTAAGAGGTGGGGAGGCTTTATCGACGCCTCCAAGAAGGTGCGTCGCCGTCGATCGCACAGACAATTCGCCTAAGCTCCCCGAACCTATGAACTATCGCCAATCAACTCGACGCGGAGGAGCGGAGCTCCGCTTCTGCTGGGTGACGCAGCAGGTCTCCACAAGCGCCACCACGTAGCTGACCTGCACGTCGTCCGTTCGCCCACCGGCAGCCGAGGCTCAGGCCGTAGGCGCCGACCGCGACCAGATCCGGCTACTGGGGAGCCAACTGCCGCCGCAGCGGGCTGGGGAAGCCGGCCACGGCCTCATCGGCCACTGGCCATCCCTTTGCCGCTCCACGGGACGGCTTGCCGAGGCCTAGGCCGCAGGTTGCCACCGCGGGCAGGGGAAGCCGGCCACGGCCCCACCTGCCGCTGGCCGTCCCTGGCCAGCCGCGCCGTGCACAGGCCCGCCGAGGCCCCAGCGGGACCGCACCCAGGGCAGCTCCAGCAGCGTCTCGGCGCCGAAGCTCCGGCGCTGGAACGCAAGCGCCCCGTCGTGCTCGCACACCTCCTGCCGGCAACCATGACCATTCAGCTGTATCGCGCCAGTGAAACTTTTTATCGAGCTTTGTTTAAAATTAATTTATTATTAGTTATTATGTCCTTTGTGTTGTTTGAGACCCAATTTTATATCGGGCCGAGCCAAAACTGAAATTCATTCCAAATAAGCTAATTTTCATTTTTTTAAAAGAAATATTGGTACAGTTGGAGCAAGTTTGAAACAAGCTACAATCCTGATTCAATTAGTTTCTCGTCCAGCCCAGCCCAAACTCAACGGATGCTTCAATGATTTTTTTGTCCAGCCCAGGCCCAAATTCAACGGATTTTTGGGTAACGCATGAACTACTGTCCTTTCAGAAATCTACAAATCTGTCGATGAGTTCTAGTTTAGACAGAAGTATCGTGACTCCGTGAGCCTTTTGTCTATGCTGAACTGATCATAAATCAGGGCAGATACATTGCTTCCCAATTATTAGTAGTACTTTACAATTTGCCAAGTTGCAATCACGCGGGCGAGAATGGAAATAATTCTTTCTTAGAAAAGAATGGAAAACAAATGTATCATTGTATCTGGACAACATCATTATCCTTCTTCAATAATCTGCGACCACACATGTAGCATGTCTGTAAGTGGGGCTAAGATAAGTACAACTGGGGAAACAAGAATAGATCCTATATAAAGGGAATTGGATTCTTCTAAACTTCAGTATAGGCAGTGACTTCAGAATCACAGCGACCGATAACAACCTGTTTCAATCAGGTTTGGTACAGCTGAGTTGACAAATTTGCAATTACAGTAGGCTGGCTTTTTCTCTAGACCTTGTTTAGATCCAAAAATTTTTCACGAAAAACTATAGTAACGAATCTTACGGTACATGCATGGAGCATTAAATGTAAACGAAAATAACTAATTGCACAGTTTAGTTGGAAATCGCGAGATGAACGTTTTGAGCCTAATTAGTCCGTGATTTGACGCTAAAGTGCTACAGTAACAAATGTGCTAATGACGGATTAATTAGGCTTAATAAATTCGCCTCGTGGTTTCCAAGCAAGCTATGTAATTATTTTTTTTTATTAGTATCCGAAAACCCCTTCCAACATCGCATGAAACATCCGATGTGACATTTTTTCAAAAAACTTTTCACCAACTAAACCCACCCTTTGATACATGGAAGGAGTTCACCCAATATGGGCGCACCGTACATTTTCTCCCCGAGCCCCCGCGTCGCTCTTTCGGAGGGCGGCTCGGGCAGCACCGCTCGCCCCCTCACCTCCGCCCCTCCCACAGGCCTGCGTCCCTGGCCGCTGCCGGAGCTCGACACCGGCAGTCTGGCCGACGGCAAGGACGACGGCGGCTGGGCCTGTCTTCCCCCTCCTCCTCCCTCTTCTCTCTCCCGGAGAGGCTCCCGAGATGTCTATTTGGGGTGGTGGCCGGCGGCGGGATTCCGGGCCTCTGTGCCCGGATCCGACGTCCTCCTGGCCGGATCCGCTATGCCCGCGCGCGGATCCGTGGTGTGGTGGAGGGAGGCGGCTACGGCGGTGTGGTGGGGCAGCCTACGTGCTCCGGCCGTCCAGATCTATGGTGCGCGGAGGTGGTAGTGGTGCAGCACTCGTCGGCGGCGCCATGGTGGTGTGGTCGGCCCTGGCTTTGCAGGGCGTGCCCCAGCGGCGCCATGGTGGCGTCGGTCGACGGTGGCCTGGCATTGGCATGCCGCGGTTCCTTGGTGGCGCGGCTAGCGGTGCCAAGCGGGGGTGGTTGCTGCAGATCCGCCATCCCTGGTGCTGACTCTGGCGGTCCCTGGGCCGGTTCGTCTCCGGTGGAGAGAGGACGTGCAGACGGCGGCAGTTCGACACAGAGGCTGCTGGAGGCTCCGGGTGGCGTGGTTGAGGCGGGACCGGCTTGACGGGGGTTGGGACGTTGGTGGGTTGGACGACTGGGGCTTCTTCTAATCCCGACCCTCTTCTCCCTGTCAGCTGCCTTTCCCTTCCTTGGGCTGGTTTTCCGTGGCGGAGCTAGCCGGATCTGCTTGCTACTGGTCGGCTTTGCCGGTTCTGGTGGGAGGTGGAGTCTCGACAGGCTTCTCCTGGCACTTTCTCCTGACCGGCGTCCCCTGGGTGGCGGGCGGGCGGGGTTGCTGCTGAACCATCGCCACACCCAGCCTCTCTGGTAGGGTTTGGTCTCCGGCGGCGACAATATGGAGGTTGCATGAGGTCGGGGCGAAAGCTTGGACGACGACGTTTGCGAACGTCGTGCCCTCCTTGGAGGCGTCCTTTACTACCTCTCCTCCTACGTGCTGGATTTTGCAGGTGAAAACCTTCCCTCGACGGGCTAGCTTGTCGACGCTCTTGGCGTCGTTTCCTTCTTGAAGGCTTTGCTTGGCGATCCAGTTCCGCTGTGGAATGACGCTTCCCCAAGGTTGCCGGGGCTCGGAGCTCCAAGGGTGATGGTGCTCGGTGCTCTAAATTGTTTTTCCTAGTTGAGGTTCTTCGGCCAAGTTGTTTTTAGTTGAGTAGCTGTTTTTAGTTGGGTTGTTTCAACCAAGTTGCAAGTTGTGGCGTGAGTTGGGACAGTTATACCAAAGTTGTGCAAGATAAGTGGGGCACTCTCCTCAGTTGTATGGTTTTTCTGGCCCAGTTTCCATTCAAAAAAACTGAGCTGGCACTTGCCTTTTTTCTTTTTTCGTCTAATAGAAATCGCAACAAAGCTTTTGCCGTCCTTTCTTTAAAAAAACATGGAAGGAGTTCCTTCCTAATTTGGCCCGATCTATCTCCTTCACAAAGAAGCCCAGAACTATATAAGCACGTCCTACAGCCCAAAATGACCATCCACACAACATATACAACAAGGTAGTACATTCAGTTTCATGGGAAAAAAAACACAAATGACATGAAGAGTTTCTGAAGGACTTAAGACGTCAGAGCATCCAACATGGTAGACTACATTAGACGGCCAATGGATTACACAGACATATATGCTACAATTTCCACCGCCAACACACTACATAACACCTTTGAAATCTTATTAGAACATCAAACAGATGCAAATCCTACGTTGAACAATTAAGCGAGATACAAACAGACCGTAGACAACTTCGGATGCCCATTGTCTTGGAAGAATGAGTGACCAACCTAGACTGCGATATCATGCTGAATGTGTCGAAGTAAGACTGGGATTACAATGTCTGGAGAGCTCAGCTGGGGGAGATGGCCTTCAGAGGGCATCACCTCCACAATGGAGTCGCCACCAAGGTGCTTGTGCAGGTACTCAGACACCACAACTGGCACCGCGAGATCCTTGGTGCTCTGAATAATGTGGCATGGGACACAAACAAGCGGGAGGAGGCTGCGCACATCGCTCTGGAAGATCGTCTGGGCAACACTAAGTGCAATGTCCGGACGTATATTGAAGAGTGTCCTGCTAAACTCCTGAACTGCCACTGATTCCATATCTCCTCCAACACACAGGGGTGCAAAACCTGAGCACCAGGCCTTGTAGTTTGATCGCATCGCCTCAAACAGCTCATTGAGCTCATCTTGCTCAAACCCGCCATAGTAGTCCACATCATTGAGGTACCTATATTTGGTCAAAGACAGAGTTGAATAGGTGAGGATTCAAAGAGCACCACTGATTCAAGAACAAAGTCCTGGGAGAAAAAAAATGGATATTTCAGGTATTCAGATGATGTTCGCTACACTAGATGACAAACATGGTCTTCAATTGCATTGGAAGATGAACTGCAGAATTCAGATGATGTTCACTACGCTAGTATCTTTTCATCAAAAAGGATGCATCATATAAAAAAGAAACTTATAGAGTAGAAGAAGTGAAATTCACTTCTAGGTTTCACCATATCTAAGGAAGGTTCAGATGAAGTTGTGAGTTGAGACAAAAATGTGATTAATACCACTGAACCTAACTTTATTGCAAAGGACACTGGCATGTGCCATCATACTATAATCATATAAGGAGGGGCTACCCTAGTGCAATATGACATTAATTTATAGATCAAATGCCCATGCTTCACTATGATCTGAATTTTGTTGCAAGACGATCAGCTCAGAGTAACTTCAGAAAAATGACCCATGTGACATTTGCAAATTAGTACACATGTAAATCATGTTGTACACATGTAAATCATGTTGTTTCTCAAGAGAATTACAGTTTAAACCCTATGCTTGCACATTTGTGTCACTTGGTCTAGAACTTGAGAACTAAACTGCTGGAACTATAAATGTATCAGGGATTCAAGGCAGGCAAAGGGGGCCATGGCACTGTGGATTCAACATGACACTTCAGTATTTCACTCAAGTAAAATGTGGAAACTGTGGATTACTCAATCAAAATAGAAGTCAAGAAAATTATTACGAAGGTCTATATCTGTTGTAGCCACGTAAAATCTGGAACTTGAACTATGATTCATGGATCAGTTAGAAACAACTCCTAAGAGTTTGCAAAGAGCTCAAATTCAGTGACCTCCACACATCCCAAGTTGTTAATGTCTCCTCCCAAAAAAACATAATCTCTATTTGAGAGAAATTAAATGAAAGGAAAGGACCATTAGTCGTTTTTCAGGAAAATGAGGCATGAGACAGAGAGCATTCTAAAACGATTCAGTTTGCATTACATAATAAAATGAACGTTTTTTTTAGTGAAAACAATAAAATGAACTTCAAACATCATCATATCAAGAAGTGTACACCCTTGCAATTTCCTTGGTTGCAAGTGAGTACAAGTCAAACTTAAATCACAGATCCAATCCATATGATTTTCCCATTTTGTTTGTGTGTGAAGAAAATGCTAACATGAAAGGATTTAAGAGAACGTGACAATTTGTAAGCTAATCTTTGCTGTGACAGTGCTATACACAGAAGAACATAATTTTGCAAACATACAGACAAAATTGATTGCTCAACTGACACTTTATTTCAAGAACATAAAGGTTCCCATTTCATAATCTAGTTTTGCATTGATTTCCATAAGAACTTAGGAAAGGCCAGTTTTCTGTCTTGACATATAAACTATCTGTGTATTAACTATATATGTGTTTTGGAGCACTGTACCTGAAGCATAAGTAAATGTAACATAAATGATTCTCAGCAACACTTCCTTTTGCAGTTATCTTTCCAGTGGTTCCCCCTTGTGATCAACAAAGATTTTGCACAAAAAGTACTAGGTAATGCAGATTAAGCTCCCAATGGCACTAGATTAACATGTTATTGATCTCTAATCTCTACTGAACCAAATAGTAGATTAGTTATGCATTCTCTAGTCTGTAGACTAGATTAAGCTCCCTCTTTTCTATTCTTCGTCATTAGTTATGCATTCTCTAGTCTGTAGACTAGAAAAGACAGGATATGTTCCAATTATGTTGAATAGTCGATCCTAGAATTCACCACATGTCACAGAGTATTCAGATTTCTGCTGGCTACAGCATTGCACCATTTGCAGCTCATTGCAGTTTTAAGCAAGGCACATCTTTTGAAGGTTTGCAGCAAGGTAACATCATGAAAGCAAGATTTAGGCCATTTCGGACATAATGCTGTCACCATATTAAGAAAAAAAATGTTTAATAGCTCCTAGCTGCAAGAAAATTAAAAAATGGATACTTGAGGTGGAGAAAAAAATGACTAAAGGGCCAGATATACATATCATGGCATTTTCCTTGCACTGCCTTTGTTAATTTGTTGTTTAACTCAAATAATCACCAGGGAACTATTAGTGCTAAATATGACAGTAAGATGCCCTCCAGAGTTCAAGGTGAACATGTTTAATTGCACATGTTTAATAATGTGCTACACCTTATAATGGGATTAGCTTTCAGTACTAGTTATAGTAGGAACACATAGGTTTGTGTTCTTCTGCAAAGCTTATTATTATTATTATTATGTATATGAGGATTTGTGACCTCAACAAGGTTGATTTTTATTTTATCCCCAAATTGAACAATTATTGATCTCTAATCTCTACTGAACCAAACAGTTTGTAGTTTTAACTGCCTAGTAACCACCAATTGACCACTTGTTCAAAATCTTTGATCTACAACTAGGATTTCAGTTCTGCAAATCTTAGTAACAAGATCAACCTTATGCTAGAGAAAAAGGTAACCTTGTATATATTGTGTACTGCACCTTATCAGTAGTTATTATAGCGGCATGGCCCTATTTCCTTCTCAAGTCGACTGTTGAATTTCAGATCCAACCGTACAACACTCAACTACTATCAATAACCAAATTTAAAGTATCTGTCAAGTTCTGAGTACTTGTAGATGATTGATCACTGTCATCCATAAAGGTATCACCATTTGGGCGGCCCATACCAGGCCACCTGATTTTGGAAGGTAAATCCAATATGCGATCGTCATCTTCGAAATAGTGTGATGATAAGTGACAGAGCACACTCGCAATTATCAAAAGTTTTCGAGTATATGACAAAGAGTGGATCCTTCCAGAAAAGATGCCCACACGCTACTCTAGTCGTAGACTCAGAGTGAACCACAAGCCATAAATATCGACAGCATATATAGTATAGAATTTCTGTTCCAAGTCCCTAACAGGGCTCTAATTTACCAAACCCAAAAGTTGCCCTCATGGGGACCGGGCTAGGGGTCCGTGCTGGTACCTTGTAGTTTCTAGAGAGCTTATATATATAGCTCAATTCATCAAAATTAAAGCACAACAGGGAAATCAAGTGCTGCCAGAGTGGATTCGTTCCCCTGTTCCCAATCATGATAGTATGGATTGTGAACAGAGCAGGAAGCATAATAACAATAGGTAAGAAAACAAGAGGAAATTAGCACGAGCGAGCGAGCAAGGAAGCAAGCGGGGGAAATCGAATTGAATTGAATAAAATTACCTTGGGGACGCGGAGAGGAGCACGAGCTTTGTGAAGAGATCAGGCCTGGAGATGGAGGCGATCGCGCCGATGACCGCGGAGACGGAGTGGCCGACGTAGATGCAGGACTGGACGCCGAGCTCCTGGAGGATGGCGAGGAGGTCGAGCGCGTAGCCCTCGAGCGTGGCGTAGCGGGCGAAGTCGAAGTAGTCCGGGTTGGTGGGGCCGGCGCCCATGGTGTCGAAGAGCACGACGCGGTAGTCGGCGAGGAGGTGCGGCACGAGGTGCTTCCAGACGGACTGGTCGGTGCCGAAGCCGTGCGCCAGCACGATGACCCCGCGCTTCCCCTCGCCCACCACGCGCAGGTTGTGCGCCTCCTCCACGATCCCCATGCCGGGTTCCTTGGTGGGGGTCGCGCTGGGCGGGACGGGGAGAGGAGAGGGGCAGACCCAGAGATACTGCGGGGAGCAGAGCGGAGCCGCGGAGGGGCAGTGGGAAACGGATGAATGGCGGGCGTTTTAAGGCGGGGGGCGTGGACGGGGAATCTGCCGGTCTGGGAGGGGAACGCGCGGGGACCGGACGCACGGACGCCGCTGCCCGCTGCTGCTGCTGCTGCTGCCTGGGCTTCGGCGACAGCGTCGCTGACGGACTGGGTCGATCGGCGGGGAGGACGGCGGGCGCACCGGATTGTTGCCAGTTGGGAGGTTTCCTCTGCTCGGCCTCGGCGGGGCTTCCACTGGGCCATTAATTAATTAATTAGACTCTACAAACGTTGCGGGCTCCAAGCTCAGGAACCGTGTCCACGTCGTCTAAAAATTTTTTGTTCGTTGGATCTCGTCATCCGATGGTTGGCCTTGGCCCCGCAGGATCCTGATTACGGTTGCTTCCGATCCTACTGTTTAGATTAGCCTGCTTCCTGCTGCTCCCGTTTGTACGTAGCGTCTACATGCGGATTCTTGCCCGTACGGACGCCGACGCGTGGAGGCGCTTCCGAAGCTACCTTCTGTCGCCTCTTAGCCATTGGCCTCGTTGGCTTCGTCGCAATCCAGTTCCCCATTCTCCTCGTCGCTTCCGCCCTCACGCCACCGCCGGCATCACTACCTCTCCGCACATGCCCACTTCGCGGTCGGCGCGGGCCAGGCCGGTCGGATCCTTGACCCAGCTGCCGTCTTCTCCTCAGCGTGGGCGAGAAAGGGCTGGTCCACGACCGCACCGCCGTGGTGGGTGAGAGCGGGCAGATTCACTGACCCCGGCGCCGTCTTCCACCTCATGGCTGGTAGGAGCGAGCAGATCCGTGACCCTGAAGCCGTCTTCTTCCTCAGGAGCTCTTCAGAAGCCTCGTCCCCGAGCGCCGGGCATCCCATCCTGGCCCCGCTTTTCGAGGACTGTGGAGTCCGAGTGAACCACTGGAGACCTTACACGAGGAGATCCAAAAGAGATGCAGGAAGTTGGTCATCTTCAACTGCCGTCTGCACGAGGAACTGAAGCCTGCCACCACGGGCTGCGTCTGCGACTGAGGTCATTCATTCCTCCCCCTAGCCTGCTACTTGATCCGATGTACTGCTGCATCTCAAGAGATTAATTGCCACCGGCTTCTGCATCGCCATGTACCGAAGTCCAGAAGTATTTGGTTTGAGCGTAGCCTGCTCATGTTGTGATTTTTGCACTACATGAGTATGTTTTGATTATTTTCCCTGTTTTGGTCATGCTATGATAATCAAACAAGAGAATCTAGCCTGCATTTCATCACTAATATAGAATAGATGTAGATAGGTACTGAACCTTGAAAATAAACTGCACAAATGTTTGCAGCATAGTTGCAGCCTATTGCAACCAGCAAAAGTCCAGCCGTTCGTCACTCCCCCGGTTCTGTGCAGATCCTCCACCGCCGTCGTTTGCCTGTGCTCGCTGTCACTGATTTTGCCAGTTCTGGGTCCTATTTTGCGAACGCAGTTTACAGTGCTGGTTATTTCCTATCTTCCATCGTGCCCGTGTTCGCCCAGGCTTATTGCCGAGGTGTGTGCTCTTCTCCATACTGTTCGTCTGTGATTTACATTTTAGTACGCCTCCGGCATCATCACTTCAAAAATAAACCTGCTGAAATAGCAAGAACTATATTATGAAAGCCTGTTGGTTGTATTATATTCAGGCTCGTATACATAGAACCATGGTTGGTTAGCTATTACCAGTAGTGCTTATCTGAACTTGGATGGTTGATCTGGTGCCTGTGATCTCTGCAGTAGCCATGCTGGTCATGTCCCAGTGTCATTTGTACTGTCCAAATGGCCCATCCTGTCCACGCCTTATATATCTGGAGGCTTACCTACTTAAGACAGTAAATCCTACCAAGACCTAGACAGTTAACTCCATGTGTAATATGTGTGTGCTTATGCTTCAATTTGAATTTGTGACTGCATCTGCGCGCGATGGCGCGCGCCCTGCCACTAGTTAATTAACAGAAATGGAAAGAATGGATGGGTATCGCCTACACGCTGCAGTTGCCATTGCCACTAGCCCACTACGTCCTCCAAAAAAGTCCGTAAATTGCAAATGCGTGCTCGTACGTGGGAGAGCACAGAGCAGTGGTTCATTTGCGAGAACCGGGTCAAACTGTTTTCGCCTTTTTTTTCTCTCTCTTGAGAGCAATGCTTCTCTGCTGCATAAAGCAAACTGTGTGAACATTAACCTGGGTATTGATGAGTCTACCTCTTGCCATAATATTGATATTATGAAAGAAATTGAGCTGAAAAATAGAACACATTTTCTAGATAAGAACCCTGAGGTTATAGCCTATCTGTTAACTTAGATGTTGGTGTTAATTCTGAGCTGTTTCCTTCTTTGAATTCTAGTAGTAAAGGGACAGATAACCCTCCTTTAAAGTATAATAACAACTCTGCTACTAAGTCCTGGGCAAAAGTTTTAACTGATGGCCTTGAGGCCTCAAATAACCAAATAGTTTCCAATGATAGGTGCTGTATGGAACATTAGGGGTCTTAATAAGAGAGGAAAGCTGCAGTGCATAGCTGACTTTATTTCTGATAATAAAATTGATTTTGTTAGCTTCCAAGAGACAAAGAAAAAAAAATCCTTTGATGATTCCTTTTTGGGGTATGTCAATAGGGACTTTATTTGGCATTGCCTCCCTGCAACTGGTACAGTAGGTGGCATTTTAGTGGGTTTGAATTCTAGAAAGTATGAGGTGCTAGTTTGGCAAAACCTTATTTTTGCAGTGTCTGTTATGATTAAAAACTGTGATGATAAATTTGTTTGGAGGTTTCTAAGTGTCTATGGTTCCCCCTATGAAGATGGGAAGCAAGAGTTTATCAATAAGCGTCATTCTCTATTAGAGAATTGGGATGGTCCTACTCTTATAGGTGGAGATTTTAATCTGGTAGCTAATATTAAAGAAAAGAGCAATGGTGTTGTGAATCATAAATGGGTACATCTTAGCATTTTGGCCTTCTAGAACTCAAAAACTCATCAAGATCCTATACTTGCACAAACAATCAGGATCGGCCAATAATGGCTGCTATAGATAAGCTTCTATGTAATAATGCTTTTGAACAAAAGCATCCTTTGGCTTTTGTGACTGCTAAGGTAAGAGCTGGTAGTGATCGTGTACCTCTCATTTTAGATTGTGGTGCCAATATAGTCAAAAAAAACCTATGTTCAGATTTGAAAAATGGTGGCTTGAACAGCTAGACTTTAAAAGCGTAGTTACCAAAGTCTGGAGTACCAATTGTGCCTTTGAGGATGACTTAGACATCTGGCAATTTAAAATTAGGCTTCTTAGGAAAAAAAAAGTTAAGGGATGTGCTATTAATATCAATGCTGATATTAGAAGAAGAAAGAATGAACTCCTTAAGGAGTTTGATACTTTGGGTCTGAGATATGAAACTGGTCTCCTGTTACCAGCAGAGAAGAAGAGGATGGATGAAATAGTTAAAGAGTTAGATAATATTTGGAGTTTAGAAGAAATCAAAGCTAGGCAAAGATCCAGAGATAGGAACATAAGGGAGAGGGATAGAAACGCTACCTATTTCTAGGCTGTAGCCAACCAAAAAGCTAGAAAAGAAGAGGATTACTACTTTGGATGGCCATGACGGTCCTCTGGAGGACACAAAGGACATTCTTAGTCATGCTGTTGAGTTCCATAAAAATTTGTTTGGGGCAGAGGAAGATATGGGGGTTCATTTAGGGGATCATTTCTGGGATGAGGAGGATAAAATCTCTAGTTTAGAGAATGAGTTGTTGGAAGCTCATTTTTCTAAAGAAGAAATTACGGTTGCTATTTTTGACTCCTATGCTGAAGGGGCTCTAGGTCCAGATGGATTCTCTTTTCTCTTCTATCAAACTTTCTGGGATGTTATAAAAGCAGACTTCATGAACTTAGTTAAGGATTTTGAACTTGAAAAGTTAAATTTAGACAGGCTCAATTATGCTATGATCACTCTTATCCCTAAGGAACCTGAGGCTACACATCTTAAAAAATTTAGACCTATCAATCTTATTAACTGTAGTTTTAAGATTTTTGCTAAAGCCTTGAACAATAGATTAATTAAGATAGCTGACGGATTAATCTGTGCAAACCAAACAACTGTCATAAAAGGTAGATTTATATTAGGAAGAGATTATTCATGAAGTCCATAATAATAAGAAAAGTAGGATTATTTTCAAACTAAACTATGAAAAGGCACGTGACAGGGTTAGCTGGACCTTTATTGATGATATGTTGTCCTCCAAAGGCTTTGGAGCTAAGTGGAGAGGCTGGATGAAGAAAGTTATTCAGGGGGTTCTATCTGTCTTAGAATTAATGATGTAACTTTTTTAAACCTGGTAAGGGTATGAGATAGGGGGAACCTTTATCTCCCCTCATGTTCAATTTGGTGGCTGATGTATTCACTAGAATGCTTCTAAAAGCTCCTAAGAATGATTTGATATCTGGTCTGTTACCTAGAGCAGTGGAGGGTGGAGTTATCAACCTGCAGTATGCAGATGGTACTCTCTTATTTTTGGAAGACAACTTAGAGAAAGCTAACAATTTAAAATGGTTGCTTATCTGCTATGAAAAAAATGTCTAGGATGAAAATTAACTATGACAAAAGTGACCTCTTAACCATTGGCGTAGAAGAGGAAAGGGTTAATGAATTAGCTAAAATCTTCTGTTGTAAAATTGGTGATTTTCCAATCAAGTACCTTGGGGTACCTTTGCACTTTCCTATGCAGGACGTTTGACTTTGTTGAAAGCTTGTTTGGCTAGTATTCCTATATATTTAATATCCATCATCAAGTTTCAAAAATAGGCTATAAACATGATTAATTCTCATATGGCGCGTTTTCTGTGGAATAACAGTGAGGACAAGCATAAGTACCACCTTGCCCATTGGCAACTGGTTACCCAGAAAAAAGAACTAGGGGGTCTAGGTATTCCAAATTTGAGAAATTTGAACTTGTCCTTGTTGAGCTTCTGGATTTTTAGATATGGTTTAAATAAAAATATAATTTGGACCAAAATCTCTGATTATAAGTATAAGACTGATAAACCAAATATTTGTTGCTCCTTGGGAAATTAGTTGTAAAGGTGTGACTTGGGTTTTACAATCTGCCAAAATGGGGATCATGTGGTTGGTTGGAGACGGTAGGAAGATTAGATTCTGGGAAGACCATTGGCTAGGGAACTCCATCCTAGCTATTCAATTTTGGCCGCTCTATGTTATTTGTGAGCAGCAAGGTAAGACCATCTGCCAAGTTTGGGATGGTGAAGTGCTTAGACTTCCGTTTAGAAGAAGTGTTTCTGATTCTCTTATGAGTTTATGGTACAAGCTGCTTAGTATCATTGAGGATGTCCATTTGAATGATGAGTCAGATCAAATTATCTGGAGCTTTAGCTCCAATGGTAAGTTTTCTGTACAATCCTTATATGCGGTAATTAATCACCATGGAGTTACACCAGTTTATGTTCATGTTATTTGGAAACTGACTATACCTCCTAGGGTACAGATTTTTCTCTAGTTGCTTTCTAAGAACAAGTTGCTCACTAGAGATAACTTAGCTAAGAGGAGAAAAATATCTGACAACACTTGCTTGTTTTGCTCTGAACCTGAAACTATACACCATCTCTTTTTTGACTGCTTCGTTACACAAAGGCTATCATGTCTGACTCTCTTGATCTGATTGGTATTTGGTCTTTTGAGTTTGTCGTTACCCTTTGGCTTGCAAACAAAAGGCATTTGTGAACAAATGCGGTGATTGCTGTGGCTCTTTGGTGCTTAAGGAAGCTACGAAATAAACTTTGTTTTTAGGGTGCAATTTGGACAAGTATGAAGGAACTAGTGTTATGGATCACCAAAACATTGAGAAGATGGAAGGCTCTGTTCTATGGCGAGATGGAGAAGCTAATGTTGCTGATACAAAAATTGGAGATGAAAGTCGCAAGTCCTCCTAGAATCGGTTGGGATCCATTAAATCAACAAACATCGGAATATCAGCTTTCGTTCAGGCCTCCAGCGATGTGACTCCATGAAGTTTTGATGATGTCTTGTCTTTAGGATTGAATAAGTTTGTTTCAGTGGTGAACGTTTGAACTTGTTCTAGGCGGGCACGCCAGTACGCTATGCTGTAAACTTTTGCGACGCTTTATTATTGGAATAAAGCGGGGAAACCTCTTTTCTAAAAAAACAGAAAACTTTTGAAGAAAAAGGTAAAACCCAAGAAAATAAACTCTAAAGTTCATCAATTTTTGCAAATAGCTGCCTACCTCATGGGGGAAGGTATTCGGAAGAGATCTTGTAAAATATTAAGTGTTTTTTACAAGAAAGATCAAAAAGATGCTTTTCATGGTGCTCGTGGGGATATCGGTTAAAAGCAAGGCCCTAGATATATTCCTAAGAGATATTGCATCTAGATTAAAGCATGAGAATAAATAGAAACCGACTATCTTAAAGAAATAACTAAGACGTGGACATGAGGTGAAGAAAAGAGGGGGTTTAGGAACCAATCATGGAGAATTAGGTGCTTGGGTCTAGCCATCATATACCCATGTCCATAGGCGTCTTGATATCTAGGTAAAACCCCTACATGCCTAATATTTAAAAAAATGGAGGGAGTATGGACCAAGGATATGATGCACTCAACACTTGTGCATTCAATCCAAGCGATATGTTGCACAACAAACACCAACTCAACACCCTAGTTAGTCTAAACCAACTCAACCAAATTTAGTCTTGACGCTCATCATCCATGAGGGCTTGTTTGGCTTCACTCATATTCGCCACAATCCACATGTGTTTAGAGTGCATTAGAATGAAAATTAGTTAATTCTCCACCTCAATACATGTGGATTGAGATTGATATGAGTTACAAGTGCAGCCAAACAAGGCCTAGTATGGGCACATATGCACCATGTCATCTCACTAGTTCCCTTATGTAATTGCCAGAGTGTGGGCCCATTTAAAGTCATAGATATTCAATTGAGTACCCACTATTTTGTTCAAAAAGTTATGTATGTACAGTATATAATACTTAGATGTATTGCAAAAGTAAAAATGGAACAAAATTATATGTTGTTCTCAAACATTCAACTCAAAATAATCAATCATGCATGCCGAAAACAAGAAATTGTTAAACTATATATCGAAAAATGTTTTTTGCCCTTTGAAATTTTGAATACATACCCTTTAAGGGTCTGTTTGGTTTAGCTGTGGGCTACAAAAAAGCTATTGTGAATTATATTCTAAGAAAAAATAGTAGGTTGGTTGGTTAAAATAACTATAAAACCTATCCACATATCTTTATTTCCCTTGAAATTGCTATAAAATGTCTCTTTACTTTCACACATTTGAAAAATCTGAAAACTAAAATCTGAAAGCCAAAAGCAGGGTCCAAGGTGCTACGAAAATTGTAATACGCAAAAGCAACTGCTTCTAGTTCTACCCGTTTGGTTGGCTTTCTGCTTTTAGGCAACATAAGCACTTTTCAAAAATGGAACCAAACACAATCTAAGTCCTGGGCCCACACCTAACCATACCAAACTCAATCCCTGTCACCATTGACACCCTGATGTAGACCTTCCTGCTTCAACCCAAGTGTCGTGGTGGGTCACCTATGCTCCATCGACCACCTCATCTCCTAAACTCATTTACTTATTTCGAACTTGGAATCCATATGACATCGTTTTTAAGAGTATATATGAGTGGCATGCCACTACTAAGGGACTGTTTGGATACAAGAGCTAATTGCTAACTAGCTAAAAATTAGTCTAAATTAACGCTAGTGCATCCAAAAATGAGAGCTAATAGGTGGCCTATTTCTTTATCCAAATCTTGAACTAGTTGTTAGCCAACTAGCTTGCCGGCTATAGCTAATTTGAGTTAATTTTTAGCCTCAACTAGTAACTACTATATGTATCAAAGCATGCTCTAAAAGTTAATATATCGAGCAAAAAGAGTACAAGGAGGAGGGACGTCATTACAAGTAAAAAGAAACAAAAATGGACATGAAGAGAAGTCGCCTAGCCATTTCTGTAATGCTTAGGGAGCATTCCTTGTTTGGCCGATGCATAACCCTGGGGATCATGTTAAAAAAATTTCTCGTTGCACTTGCCGCGCGTTTGGTTATATATGCTGGTTGAAGATTTTAACCATCCACTGTTTAAGAACCGTAGCTGGGACTAGGAAAGTGCACCGTTGACACGAAGAATGTTGCCAAAGAGGCGATGGCTGAAATCCATGGCATATTTTGTAAGCAAACTCCTTATTTATTGTTACAAAGATAGTGGATATGTATAATTCAGCCAAGATATACCGAGGAGGTTCCCACCCAGTTGGTGGCTTTGGGTCTGGCTGCAAAATTTAATTGCATCATTTTGTTCGTATACGTAGACAAAAATCCACGAACTAGTCTCAGGAGTACTACTGGGCTTTCTTATTGAGGGAAAGATTAGATGGCCGCCGGACAGCCGGACAGGTGCTCAGCCTTTCGTTGTCACTCCCTTCCCTTGTGCCTGTGAGCTGCGTGTGATTATTAGCAACCGGGAGACGTACGTATGCTGGGGTGTATGTGGGGCCACGTTGATGGGCAAGAGCAAGTGACGTGTTTTTGCCTGGGGTCTTAACGTCTTGACAGCGACTTAATCGATAGTGGGCTGGTGGTATATCTGTCATCTGTGCAATTCGTACAGCCATCCATTGCAATTCGTTGAATGCAATTTATCTTCTTGTCCGCCAATTGCTCAGCAGCTAGCATACAGTGTATCCGCTATGATTGGTCATTGTTTAACCAAGATGCAGACATGCATGGTTGAAATTACTGTGCCCAAAATTTGTCGCCCTTAATCACGATTTTGTTATGGCCATGTACACACGCAAAATGACAAGAGAAAATAAACGAAGATGCTCACCGTTTTCGACACAATACGCAAAGAAAGCTCAGTTGTCTTACGGTTCTGGGCTACCGGGTTCGTCTGATTAACGGATTTAAGAGCATCAAGTCTAGTTTGGTTTTAGTAATTAAATGATAACTAGTGGATTAAAAACATTGGGTGGAGATGATTGAGCTAGGTCCTCAAGATGGACTTTGAACAAGGCTATGAGACGGTGGAGATGGTGATTATGACCATGAAGCAAGTGCTTAACCATAGAGAGATGGAAAACAAGCTAGAAGCAAAGTTATTTGCATAAGGTTTTGCTTTTACGTTTTACCAACCAAGGTGCAATCGAGTGCACGGTCAGGGTTTACGATACATAGACGTACTAGTAGTATAAAGAGTGGAGCTCTCATGTGATTAAGGTTGTCATAGTGCCAGTATATGATGACTTTTCTTGGTGGTTGCTGCCACCTAGCCAGCTTGGCGCTGTGGTGGTCCGTCGAATATCGCTTGGTGCTTGTGCAGTGACTCCGGAATTGTAATTGTGAGGGGCTTTATGATAGCTCATCCTCAAGGGAGTTCGTGAAGAGCAACTCTAATAAAATCAAAGAGACTTGGAGAGTGCCTTTGTGGCAAGCTGGCTTCTACATAAGTGCCCATGTCTAGGGCCGAGCTTGGGTGCTCGAGATGCTTTTGTCAAGCGATAGTCTAATGGACTCACCTCAACGAATGGGGAGTAGGTTTCTGACAAGCAACCAAAGCTCGAGGGTCAATGTTGTGTCACTTATCCCTGTTGGTTTGCAACTCTCTACACTCATGCTTTGCTTTTATACTTGTGCTTGTGTTGTTGTAGTAGTAGCTCTCCTCATGAGTAGAGTAGTTTAGTTGCTTTACATTGTGTAGCTCACTAGTTGTAGTTGCTTGTCTCTAGTAGATTATGTGCTTCATTGTAGAAGTAATCTTCACTACTAAAACTGTGTAGGAAAGGCTTGCTTTAAAGTGCTTAGAGTGGCTATTAGGATTATCTCGATCTAGTACTAATCACTTTGACAAAGTATTTTGTCCTTGATGGAATGTTTAATAGGCTATTCGCCCCCAGCCATCTATAGATCCGATCAGTTCGGTTCGGTTAGACCGAACCCCCAGGCCTATTGATCAGTGCCGCCAGTTCCGACCCCCTCGCCTAGATCTCGCGCGATCGCGTCCGAATCATGTTGGTCACCATGCCTCAGTCGTCTATGCCTGCTCATCTTTTCTGTCGATGCCCCACCCTCTCCTCTTCTCACCCATATGGCCACATGCACACTGGAAAAAAAAAAACTAACCAATTACTCCTTCTATCTTAAATTATAAGACATTTTGGATTTTTTTAGATGCATTATTTTTACTATGTATGTAGACATAGTGTATATCTAGACACACAGCAAAAACTATATATCCACGACTTTCTAGAAAAGTCAAACATCTTATAATCTGGAATACTTTCGATGTGTTCCATTGCAGGGCAATGCTACGGTACAACTATTACATACTAGGAGGTAATATATGGTTCGAAGCAATCTGAGCCATTGATTTGTTAGATTTTATAAATTAAACAAATAAACAAATAACCTAATAAATGAGAGAGAAATCTCTAAAATCCAGTAATCACCGGGACAAACACGGAAGTGGGGGTACACTTGCCTCCATGATTAGAAAAAAGCGGTCCCCTTCCCATCGGTGCACAGTGTACCGGCACAAGGCAGCGAGCAGGCATGTTACCTACAAAAAAAAATTGGTAGCTAAACGCGTTAATTGAGTCTTAAATAATTTTGGCGTTCTAAAATATGTTAGACATCAACATGTTATGTAGTCAAAGGGTATGCGTTATGCTAACTCGATTAAAATTATATTATATAATTAAGGGGATCATCTAAATTAAAACATGCTGCATGTCAACTAATGAACATTGGGAACGAAACACGCTAAACATGTAGCTATCACGTACTCCCTCCGTCCCATTGAAAGTGTCGTTGGAAAAGCGTGCCCCCCTCACAAACACGTTTCCCGGGCGACACTTTCAATGGGACGGAGGGAGTACACGGGAACAAAAAGTTACATGCTAATCAAATAATCAAATTATGTTGAATTCAAAAAAAATAATCAAATTATGTTACGTACATTAGCTGTTATGGTAGTATATACTAATCAAATTATGCAATGATCAAAGTTGCAAAGTAAAAAGATTTACCATATCAAATAGATCTAGAAAAAAGATTTTTATATCTAAACTTTCCTTGTTTATCATATTTTACCAAATTAATTAATTAATAAATTAATATTTCACATATTACCTCCTAGGAAGTAATACATCATACTAACCATCCGATCTCATTGAATGAACGGCTCATAATCATTTGGATGTACCATATCGATCCTAGAATTTCCATAGCTACAAAAGACTACAAATATTCTTGAACAGGAGCAGTGTACCAAACAGTCATGTTGGAAAGTTCTGCATTACTTGTATAGTACACTAAACGAGAGGTGTACAGCAGCATACAGTACAGTACCCTACTGGCTACTATTTTGAACGTGCACATATTCGACACTGACGGCACAAAACGCAGCATCAAACAAAATAGACTCCATCTGATCTCGGTGGATGGCTGACATCCAAAGCTACGGTAGACGACGCATTATTGATGATTGCAAATGCGTGGATTTTCTTATTGTCGAGTGGATGACAGGTGACGGGAACCTGATCTTGGTCTCTTCCCTAGCCACCCACCTAAGGCATCTTCCGTTGAGAGTACACACCTCACCTCAGCTTGGAGATGGAGCTGCCTACTCCTACTTCTACCTTGTCCAATTTTCTTTGCCTCACCCGCCTTGTCGTTTCCTGCCTTCCGCGTCTTCTCCATCTCAGGTGTGTTCAGTTGGCAAAAAGTTACTGTAGTAACTTTCGTTGTTATATTGGTAAAATTTGTCCAATCATGGACTAACTACGCTCAAAAGATTCGTCTCGACATTTACAGATAAACTATGCAATTAGTTATCTTTTTTACCTACATTTAATGCTCCATGCATACGTCCAAAGATTCGATGTGATGGGTGAAAGAGGAAATATTTTGGGTTTGCATGGGAAGTTGGGAGCTGAAGTCGACTTGACAGAACTGTTGTCATGGAATTCTGACGCAAGTAAAACAAACTAGCAACTTTAGTATGCAGTACTCCCTCCGCCATAGAAGTAGTTTATATTTGACTAAATTTTTAGTGAATAATATTCACATTTACCGCTCCAAAATAATTTATTATAAAAATACATTTCATAATTAATCTAATGATGTTTATTTGATATCATAAATATTGATATTTTTTATCTATAATTGATCAAACTTAAGATACTAAATCATGACATTGTGCTACAATTGCACTCTTTCCTAGACGGAGGGAGTAATGCATTTTTCATGAGATTTTGGAAATATGATTGTTACCAACAAAAGAACTATGATCTATATATAAACATAAACACAGATGAAAGATACGGGCCTCTTCGGCTGTTCGTTGAGGCCCCAGCTTTCAGCTATCCATTGTCTCAGCAAACATGCAATAGCGGTCGGAACAAGCAGCCGAAGAGAGCTAATGAATTTAAGGGGTGGGGATGGGGGAGGGGGTTGAGCCATGGATTATCACATTCATGGCTATATATACAGTGGCGGATCCAGGATGAGATCAAGGGAGGGGCTAAGTAATGGAGATTGTGATTAACCATAAAGATTTAAGGGTAATTTAGAGCTAATTGCAACAGTAATCCTATGGAAATGTCATGCTGCCGGGGGGGGCTGCAGCCCCCCCAGCCCCCCCCTGGATCCGCCAATGTATATATACAAACTTTGTCGCTAATTCTGGCAAATTCACATGTGTCACACCCGGTTTTAAGGACAAAACCAGATATACACTATATGTGAAATAAAGAGGTCAAATCTCACATATAGCTGCAGATAAGTATAATATCAAAAGACAAATGCTTATTAAACATAACGCAATAGTATAAGATATAACCTTAGAGAGCAACACAGCGGAAAGACAACTCCGAACACCGGGTGCAACCTTGACTCCAGGATCAAACTGACTGGTTGATCACAAGCCTAACAATTCCAGAATCTAACAGTCTGGTACCCTTCCTGAGATGTGGGGGAAATAGCAAGGGTGAGTCCATGTCGAACTCAACAAGCATAACATGGGGTTCATGAGGCTCAAAAGGCATGACACGGGTTTAACTGCATGTAGCTTTTAGTTGATCATATTTTAAGCAATTGAGTAGCAACAAATTGGTGATGTTCCCATAATAAACACATGATCATGTAAAGAGAATAATGAATAGCAAGAACAAGTAAATTAATAGTGATCTCTATTCCGTAAGGTCCAAGGCCGCTCGTGACCGTGAGCACGGCCGATATACCAGTTTTACACTCTGCAGAGGTTGTACACTTTCACTGTGAGTCGTGATCCCCATAAGCCCGAGGTTTGCAAGGCCTCAATAGGCAGACAGGTTTCACTATGAAGTCTTTCCAAGGTTCGTCTAACAAGTTAGGGCCGCTAGGTTTCTGTGGCCTGCAAATGTAGAGCCCCCCTTCCTTATGGCACAATGACACGCAGCCTATACTCATAAGGACAGGAGCCGCACTACACCCAACCCGGAACACAACCCCTCTTGCGCCTTAAAGGTAACCACTAACAAGCTAGAAAAGGTCCTCTTATATGACTAAAGCCAGAGCCATGTAGCCCTCACAGCTGTACTGTAAGTCCCGGATGTTCGCTTACAGATAAGTCCTTATGGAGAGAAACTAGAGCACCAAAAAATAGCCCCATGCTCTAGCCCTCTTTAAACAGTTGCTAAAAAGTCATCTTTTAGTGTTGTTGCATATTCCACTAATCACATTACAAGATCATAGTTTATGTTGAGCGCTAGCAAAAGCTACCCAATGCAAAATCCCATAGGTGACAAGGTATAGATCAAAACTAAGAAGTCCTTATTGGCAATTCAAGGGTAGACACATGTAAAATGATTTTATGTGATTAAAGTGAATAGGACAACAAGGAGATCCCATGCTATACTTGCCTTAGAACTTGCTTCATGCCTAAAGCAATTTGCTCTGAAAAGCCTCACTTAATCTTCCATTTGCAACTTCTAACACTCGGCTTCTGGTCTTCACCTTTGGATCTTTGGCGCTCACAAATGGTTCTCGTTCTACTCGTAGCAAGCACCACGCATAGGCAAACATACAAACAACAATAAAACAACTAAGAATAGTACACCACATGATACAAGGCAACGTACTAAAAGAGAGCTAGTCGCTACGGTCACAAGAATGCAAAAGACACCGAAAACAAAACCGTTAGAAAGAAACGTCTACCGGAAGTTCATATATTATAAAAGAGAAGCCTATATGCTTGGTTTATTTTAATTAAACAAAACAATGTGAAGATTATTAATTTAGATTAGTTAAATCATATTTAATTTCTAAAGTCGAGTTAAAGCCTATATGCTTGGTTTATTTTAAACTTTACTTTACAAAGAGAAAAAAAAACGTGTGAGAGCATATATACGAGTCTATTATATGTAGCATGTTTAAACTAACCATTTCATAACTAGAAACACATATGTTAATATTAATCAAATTAAATTTATTTATGAAACATCCATGTTTACTTATGTTGCTTTTACTTATAAAACTGGTTGCACGTATATTAATCAATTTAATATTTAACTATATATATAGTAAAACATATGACATGAAAGACATCGACACTAACATATAGATCGCGTCGATATGAATCTAACGCAACTTGAATGAAGCAAAACGCAACTAAAACGAGAAAACGGCGGAGATTAAAAGATCTCATACGTGAACTAGTATTATACAATTCAGAATAAACAGAAAGGATCAATTATTGCACATGAATGAAATAAGCATGACGTCATTAGCATATTAATTTGATGAATAAAATATCTACGTAGCAAGGGAGGTTGACCTTTCCATCGTGTAACAGGGAGCACGCACAGCTTTGAGAGCCAGGACAGCGAATATGGAGCAGCTGCAGATGGTGGCCGGTGATGATGGACAGCGGCGAACTGCTCGTGGAATTGTCCGGCTTCCGGAGAGCCTGCAGCGCCGGTGGCGTGGACTTGCTCGTCTCAGGCTGGAGCTCGAAACAGGATCATGAGCATGTAGATAGCAGAGCTGTAGGGAGAAGAGTATGCCGGGCTTGGAATTCTCACCGACTGGTGACAGTTAAGAGGCAACAGAGCCGATGGAAACGACAATGGCCGGATCAGAAGTTGTGAAGATCACAGCAGCCCACACGGCGTCGAAGGACGGAGCAGTTCAGGGGCAGGTCATCGAAATTTCTCCTAGGAACGGCTTTCGTCGCTTATCGCAGTTTAGATCGTGCGAGCAGCCGATGATGCAAAACAAGGCGGCGGCGTAATGCTGTGATGGATGGTCGGCGTCGCACATGGTCAGCAACTGTGGTCAGCTGCAGTTGGCATTGACAGGCCTGCTCAACTAGATGAGAAGAACTCCAGCGATGCATCAGCATACGGGTCTCAGATTGCGGTTGGTAGTAGAAAGCTGCCACATGATGCAGAAGGACAAAGACACCGACAGTTAGAGATATGAGGACGAGAGCGATAGAGAGACCAGGTGAAGGACGACCTGAACCTTCGTGCAAAGCCCACGGCGTTGTCTTCTCGTCGGCGGATTGGCATGCAAACCAAAGATCGATGGCGGCTTCTTGGAGCAGACGAGACGGGCGACCATCTTAGTGGTGGCAGTAGCCTCCTGTAGAACTTGGTGCAGATGCAGGGGATGGATATATGAACAAATCACGGTGGCGGCAAGAGAAGGAAGAGAAAAATATAATTTACTATAAGTGGGATTTCCCAAACTAGGGGCTCCCCTTACGGTAGTTTTGGTGTGCTTTGCCCATGGGGTAGGTACATATTTATTGGGAGAAAACTCCCCGCCTTCACATCAACTAGCAATATGGTACTAATTGGTGTTGCACCCTCCGTCTTTACTAATAGGCCTAATTAATTATTAAAGCCCATTAGTAAATAAATATATGGGCCTTTAAGATTATTGCACACGGGCTTTGGTGGAATATGAGATATTTCCTATTTTCGGAATTAATTAATTTCGTGGATAAAATAATTCTAGAAAAGTCCAGAATTATTATTTAAGCCGCGAAAAATACTCCAAAAGCTCCAAAAATTCGGGGAAATTTTTCAGAGACATTATGGAACATGAGGAACCCAAATAAAGTATTTGGAGCTCATGATAAGATATTTTGGAGCATCTAAAAATTAGATTATGCTCACAGATAAGTGGAAACAAGCTACATAAAAAGTCAGAAAAATTCCTGAGAAGTTTGTAGAGGTTGATTGACGGATGAGAAACAAGGAATTTGATTGTAGAAAAATGATATATGTATATCGGAGAAGGAAAATCGACCTAAACGCATTATGAAAGAACAACTTGAATTCATTTTGATCTTTGGTCAAAACCAAGCAATACAAAAACACAAATGCATCAGCATGAATGCATCAACAAGTTGCTAAACCTTATGATAAATTTTAATTTAGTGAAAAATATTATTTCCCTATGTTTTCATGAGCACAAAAAATTAAAATTAACTCATTTTAGCTCTATTTCCAAAGAAGCAAATTTTAGGGTGTTACAATTCTACCCCCTTAAGATGAATCTCGTCCTCGAGATTTGGAAGATAGTGATCCAAGATATATGGAAACTCTGGCTATAGATCTTCACTTGTTCGAGTAGCCTCATCCTCTTAGCGTCACTCCATTGTTTCTACATACCTTGATAATCTTACTTCGAGTAATTGACTTACTATTTCTGAGATTTTGACAGGTATTCCAATCAGCCTTGAGATAACTCCAAACCAATGCTTGGTTAACTTCCAACTGTTAGGCCATTCCTCGTTTCTTTGCTAGCAACCTTAAATGAACCATTGTGGCGGGAAGCTTGCTCACTCTTCACATCAACATTCTTTACACTTCTCATAAAGGCAACCTTGTGATCACTTTGTATGATAAATTCTTGTCCCCATTGATCCAAACTGCATTGCAATAACTCTTCACAATGATTGGCTATATCCCTTTCTAACCCATACTATCCAACCTCCTACTTTGTACAATCATCTTTCAATGAAGCCTCCTTACTTTCTTTGTTCGAAGTAGGTTCTACCACCAATCTTGAAAACATATGTCCATTCATATCCAGGTTAAGTACTTAAGAACAATGCTTAGTCTCTGGTGTCGTCCAAATCTTCTTAGCACACTCTCCCTTACTAAGGGAATCAGCAAGACTTTTGCTTCTTCTAAATGACAGCATCTTCCATGTCTTAATCAACTCAAATCCAATGATAATGTCACTAACTCAACCCCAACTTAGTGTAAATGCCTTCTAGACTCTAATATTCCATGTAGATATCTCTCTTATGTCCTAGAAGAGAGCATATCATGTTCCACAATGGATATCTCCATATCATGTGTCAGGTGGTCCAACTCACTTAGTTGACTTAATGCATAAGCTACCTCTTTTTTTGCATAGAGCACATCCCAAGTCTTGACAAGACGTTTGCCCATCATTGTAATACCTCCAATGATCCTCTAATAAACTCACACTATCCCAAAGTAACTCTAAGTCACACATGCATCCTTGTGGGTTCTAACTCAATGCATCAATTCTTGTGTTCTTCTCCGTAATTCCACCGTTAAGACAGTCTATCCAAACCAAAAGTTTCCTCTACTAACCATGCTTGGTGTAGCAATGAGGTTTCCTAAGTCTCTGTAGAACCAACTATAGATTTTCAACGTCACTTCCTACGTTATCCATGCCAATTTACCTTGGGTATGTTGAAGGTTGAACTCCCAATTGATGATAGCTCAAATTGAAAACCAATCCTGATGATTACCCGAGCTCCATGTAAACGATCCAACTAGTCATCAACCCTAAGAAAAGATGTCCATACTCGATAGTGACTTCTCCATCGTGAGCATAACCGATTCTTCCAAGTGAAACACTGGAATGTTGCAATCCTTCAACTTGCAACTTCTTTAACTCGGCTACCCCCCATAAGAAAAGATACACTAGGGAGAACCAAAAGTAGATTGCATTTTTCTTTTGAGTGAGTTTGTACTATCATAAAGACCTTCTGATATCCCAAGGATACTCATGTATATAAGCAGGAACAAGTGATCTGAAATTCCTCGCGAGTAGATAAACAACAGTGCAGAAAACTGTCATAACTCATGTTATTTTAATTCAATTAAATTATATCCTATACCGTTGGAAAGCTTATCAAATCCTCTACAACTTTGTTATTGATCACCTCCCCAGATTCCGATTTTAAAATATGGTTTCAGAGTGAGACATGAAATCTGTCCAGAAAGTCTGGCAGCACAGATGCAGCATCTTGCAACAGTTATATCTCGAGTTCCAAAATTCATATGATGACACGCCTTACATGGTCGAAAAGCTTATGAAATCCTCTGCAACCTTTGTATAGAACACTTTCCCATATTCTGTAGTTAAGGTAGTTGAACACAGTGCCCAACAGAAACTGTTCCAGGATTCAGGCAGCGCAGTTGCATCGTCTTATGATTTTTGTATCTCCCAAACCATAATAGCTACCAAGGTGATTCGAGTGGTCAATGAAAGATATTGATGTTTACCGTTGTTCGGAATTTTCTCATGATTTTCGATCGTCCAAGAATAGAGATTTAAACCGAAGAGTGTAGGCTGCTCCGAAAAAGACAGGACGGAAGAAACAGGAAAAACCAAACCCGACTAATTATTGCATTAATCCTTATGCCTTAGGCCTATGAACTAAATGAATATGTGGACAAACTCCACAAGATCATTGCAATCATACAAAGATCCAAAACAAGCACATGCATAATGACATTCAACAAAGCATTATAGGAGCACAAAGCAAACATTGACTCAACTTGCGATACTACCATCCTCTTTATATTAAGGGCAAAGGATCCTAAATCTCCTCTTCTGATGACGCAAGAAGGTGGTAAGAGAAGATTCTAAAAGCATATCAAGGCAATGAGTATAGATGAGAGCAAAGGCTTAAAATAAGCATCAAGGAGGAGACAAATATCAAGGGTAGATATATAGTAGAGAAGAAAACGTCAAGGATTTTATAGCAAGTTCAAAACCTTAAGACGGCCAATTTCTAACTAGGCTTGCGTCCTACAGTCAGCATTGCTCCGATACCACTCTGTCACACCCGGTTTTAAGGACAAAACCAGATATACACTATATGTGAAATAAAGATGTCAAATCTCACGTATAGCTGCAGATAAGTGTAATATCAAAAGACAAATGCTTATTAAACATAACGCAATAGTATAAGATATAACCTTAGAGAGCAACACAGCGGAAAGACAACTCCGAACACCGGGTGCAACCTTGACTCCAGGATCAAACTGACTGGTTGATCACAAGCCTAACAATTCCAGAATCTAACAGTCTGGTACCCTTCCTGAGATGTGGGGGAAATAGCAAGGGTGAGTCCATGTCGAACTCAACAAGCATAACATGGGGTTCATGAGGCTCAAAAGGCATGACACGGGTTTAACTGCATGTAGCTTTTAGTTGATCATATTTTAAGCAATTGAGTAGCAACAAATTGGTGATGTTCCCATAATAAACACATGATCATGTAAAGAGAATAATGAATAGCAAGAACAAGTAAATTAATAGTGATCTCTATTCCGTAAGGTCCAAGGCCGCTCGTGACCGTGAGCACGGCTGATATACCAGTTTTACACTCTGCAGAGGTTGTACACTTTCACTGTGAGTCGTGATCCCCATAAGCCCGAGGTTTGCAAGGCCTCAATAGGCAGACAGGTTTCACTATGAAGTCTTTCCAAGGTTCGTCTAACAAGTTAGGGCCGCTAGGTTTCTGTGGCCTGCAAATGTAGAGCCCCCCTTCCTTATGGCACAATGACACGCAGCCTATACTCATAAGGACAGGAGCCGCACTACACCCAACCCGGAACACAACCCCTCTTGCGCCTTAAAGGTAACCACTAACAAGCTAGAAAAGGTCCTCTTATATGACTAAAGCCAGAGCCATGTAGCCCTCACAGTTGTACTGTAAGTCCCGGATGTTCGCTTACAGATAAGTCCTTATGGAGAGAAACTAGAGCACCAAAAAATAGCCCCATGCTCTAGCCCTCTTTAAACAGTTGCTAAAAAGTCATCTTTTAGTGTTGTTGCATATTCCACTAATCACATTACAAGATCATAGTTTATGTTGAGCGCTAGCAAAAGCTACCCAATGCAAAATCCCATAGGTGACAAGGTATAGATCAAAACTAGGAAGTCCTTATTGGCAATTCAAGGGTAGACACATGTAAAATGATTTTATGTGATTAAAGTGAATAGGACAACAAGGAGATCCCATGCTATACTTGCCTTAGAACTTGCTTCATGCCTAAAGCAATTTGCTCTGAAAAGCCTCACTTAATCTTCCATTTGCAACTTCTAACACTCGGCTTCTGGTCTTCACCTTTGGATCTTTGGCGCTCACAAATGGTTCTCGTTCTACTCGTAGCAAGCACCACGCATAGGCAAACATACAAACAACAATAAAACAACTAAGAATAGTACACCACATGATACAAGGCAACGTACTAAAAGAGAGCTAGTCGCTACGGTCACAAGAATGCAAAAGACACCGAAAACGAAACCGTTAGAAAGAAACGTCTACCGGAAGTTCATATATTATAAAAGAGAAGCCTATATGCTTGGTTTATTTTAATTAAACAAAACAATGTGAAGATTATTAATTTAGATTAGTTAAATCATATTTAATTTCTAAAGTCGAGTTAAAGCTAATCATATCTTATTTATAAACATATCTCATATTACTTAAGCTATTTAAACTTTACTTTACAAAGAGAAAAAAAACGTGTGAGAGCATATATACGAGTCTATTATATGTAGCATGTTTAAACTAACCATTTCATAACTAGAAACACATATGTTAATATTAATCAAATTAAATTTATTTATGAAACATCCATGTTTACTTATGTTGCTTTTACTTATAAAACTGGTTGCACGTATATTAATCAATTTAATATTTAACTATATATATAGTAAAACATATGACATGAAAGACATCGACACTAACATATAGATCGCGTCGATATGAATCTAACGTAACTTGAATGAAGCAAAACGCAACTAAAACGAGAAAACGGCGGGGATTAAAAGATCTCATACGTGAACTAGTATTATACAATTCAGAATAAACAGAAAGGATCAATTATTGCACATGAATGAAATAAGCATGACGTCATTAGCATATTAATTTGATGAATAAAATATCTACGTAGCAAGGGAGGTTGACCTTTCCATCGTGTAACAGGGAGCACGCACAGCTTTGAGAGCCAGGACAGCGAATATGGAGCAGCTGCAGATGGTGGCCGGTGATGATGGACAGCGGCGAACTGCTCGTGGAATTGTCCGGCTTCCGGAGAGCCTGCAGCGCCGGTGGCGTGGACTTGCTCGTCTCAGGCTGGAGCTCGAAACAGGATCATGAGCATGTAGATAGCAGAGCTGTAGGGAGAAGAGTATGCCGGGCTTGGAATTCTCACCGACTGGTGACAGTTAAGAGGCAACAGAGCCGATGGAAACGACAATGGCCGGATCAGAAGTTGTGAAGATCACAGCAGCCCACACGGCGTCGAAGGACGGAGCAGTTCAGGGGCAGGTCATCGAAATTTCTCCTAGGAACGGCTTTCGTCGCTTATCGCAGTTTAGATCGTGCGAGCAGCCGATGATGCAAAACAAGGCGGCGGCGTAATGCTGTGATGGATGGTCGGCGTCGCACATGGTCAGCAACTGTGGTCAGCTGCAGTTGGCATTGACAGGCCTGCTCAACTAGATGAGAAGAACTCCAGCGATGCATCAGCATACGGGTCTCAGATTGCGGTTGGTAGTAGAAAGCTGCCACATGATGCAGAAGGACAAAGACACCGACAGTTAGAGATACGAGGACGAGAGCGATAGAGAGACCAGGTGAAGGACGACCTGAACCTTCGTGCAAAGCCCACGGCGTTGTCTTCTCGTCGGCGGATTGGCATGCAAACCAAAGATCGATGGCGGCTTCTTGGAGCAGACGAGACGGGCGACCATCTTAGTGGTGGCAGTAGCCTCCTGTAGAACTTGGTGCAGATGCAGGGGATGGATATATGAATAAATCACGGTGGCGAAGGAAGAGAAAAATATAATTTACTATACGTGGGATTTCCCAAACTAGGGGCTCCCCTTACGGTAGTTTTGGTGTGCTTTGCCCATGGGGTAGGTACATATTTATTGGGAGAAAACTCCCCGCCTTCACATCAACTAGCAATATGGTACTAATTGATGTTGCACCCTCCGTCTTTACTAATAGACCCAATTAATTATTAAAGCCCATTAGTAAATAAATATATGGGCCTTTAAGATTATTGCACACGGGCTTTGGTGGAATATGAGATATTTCCTATTTTCGGAATTAATTAATTTCATAGATAAAATAATTCTAGAAAAGTCCAGAATTATTATTTAAGCCGCGAAAAATACTCCGAAAGCTCCAAAAATTCGGGGAAATTTTTCAGAGACATTATGGAACATGAGGAACCCAAATAAAGTATTTGGAGCTCATGATAAGATATTTTGGAGCATCTAAAAATTAGATTATGCTCACAGATAAGTGGAAACAAGCTACATAAAAAGTCGAAAAAATTCCTGAGAAGTTTGTAGAGGTTGATTGACGGATGAGAAACAAGGAATTTGATTGTAGAAAAATGATATATGTATATCGGAGAAGGAAAATCGACCTAAACGCATTATGAAAGAACAACTTGAATTCATTTTGATCTTTGGTCAAAACCAAGCAATAAAAAACACAAATGCATCAGCATGAATGCATCAATAAGTTACTAAACCTTATGATAAATTTTAATTTAGTGAAAAATATTATTTCCCTATGTTTTCATGAGCACAAAAAATTAAAATTAACTCATTTTAGCTCTATTTCTAAAGAAGCAAATTTTAGGGTGTTACAACATGCCGCACTTTAATTGTAGGACTTCGCACTCGCTACAATTTTTTGCAAAGCCACGCCATGTACCGTTGTCTTTAGAAAAAAATAAAGAGAATGTGATGATAATATGATCGAGTGTTGTAATGAATCAAAAAAACTAGGATACTCAGCAGGAGCATTTTTTTCTTAAGGGACAGGACGGGCAAAGCCCCTACTGAAATATATAAGAAACAGAGAAAAAACGGAAATACTTACACCCAGGCGTCCGATCACCTGACACTGACCCAACAACTTTTGTCCTGCACTCGTCTTCATCTTTCTTTCGTTCGGCTACTGTCTCCGCTCGGAAAAGTCGCTCTCCACTCGAAGCATAATCTGTACCATCGCAGTGTGGTCCACCGTGACCGCCTCGCAGCGACGTTCTCCACCACGCTCGCTCGACCGGCGGCCTCTATTCTCCATCTCCACCGTATCCGACGGCCGCCTTCCTCCCTCTCCATTGCACTCACTGACTGCCGAGCAAGCGCCGGCCGTCATGTGTGGCGAGGTGGCCAGGAGAAGGGGCCCTCGCTAGCTGGGCCTAGGCCAGGCGCAGTTGGCCGCAGCCATGCCGTGCCACCATCCTCGGCCACCGGTTGGCCGGAACTGGCTGTTGCCCGCTCTGCTCTGCGTCATCCGAAAGAAGAAGGATGAAAAACGCATGCTGTAAGCTTATGTTTTAAGTATTTCAGATGTTTCATAAGTATGTTGCAAGTGTTTCATATGGATGTTGCAAAAGTAGATCGGGGTGTTGCAAAAATAGGTCAAGATGTTGTGTATGTTACAATGGTTGCACATGTATGTTGCAAGCATCTGTTCCTAATGTTTCATATGTTTTTTAGACGTAGGTTATTGCAATTATGTTTATCTGAATGTTGTATATGTTTCCCACATATATTGCAAGTGTTTTATTTGAATGTTGCGTATGTTTGCAATAGTTTTCAAGTGTTTTTCATATATTTTTTGCAAGTATCTCAGACGCATGTTTCAAGTATTTCATCTATTTTTTTATGTTGCAAGTGTTGCATCTGATTGTTTCAAAAATAAATAGGGCTACTGCACACGGATGCGCATGGGAAGCAGGAGGGGACGTGAGCCATCCCCGCGAGCGGTCTGGCGGCGCGGGCGACATCCAGGGCGGCTCAAGCCCGCTGCTGGAGCGCTCGCTCGCAAGTCCAACGTTGCTGGGGTGCTCTCTCGCTCGCTGTGCAGACACCGTCAGGCGCCAGTGCCCCGGATTGGACGTCCGAGTGCTAGCAAGTTCCAAGAAAATTCAAACCTTGCAATATTTTGCAAACGTATCAATCCGATTCGAACTCCTCGTTAAAATAACGAGAGGTGGCCCCATCTATTGTTCTATAACTAATCCCGTTACCTTTCAAATTTGCGGTGCTCTACAGTACGTACAGCACAGGGTGATATCACAGCCACTTGATGATCACGGCACTTTGCTTGTTTCTGCGTAAGCAAGCTCCCAAACAAATCGCTGTTAGCTTGTGACTAGTGAATTAGTTAATTTCCTGGGACCAGTGGCGGAAGAGAGGGTAGCAAGCAACTTGATGGTATCCTGCTAACAAAGTACTCCCTCCGTCTCAATGAATGTGCAATTCTCGCATCCCGAGAAATCAGCCATCGCAAATTTTAATTAAAATTATATAAAAAAATATTAACTCTTATGAGACAAAATAAGTACCGTTAGATTGGTTATGAGATATATTTTCATAATAAATTTATTTTGAGACATAAATGTTAATACTTTTTGCTATAAATTTAGTCAAAGTTGACACAGTTTGAACGGCACGTTTCCCATAATTGCACAATCAACCGGACGGAGGGAGTAGCAAGATGCGCGCAAGAGGCAAAGCGCTGATGACAGTGATAGGGACCAGTACTGGACTGCTGAGCAACAGAAGCAAAGTAATTGGACATAGCCTGGTGGTGATGCTGATCAGCTCATCATACGATGCCAACCTTTGACAAGATTATCTAATGTTCGTCGAGTATCTTTTGTTTAAAATTGGATAACTCCGTTTTGCTCCCTCAACTTGTTTAATTTTCCGAATAACCTGCCGGCATCCCTTCTTCGGGCTTTATCCCATCAAAGAGTGGAAAGAAGTGACTCTAATCCAACAAAAAAAGGTACTTTGTGAAATTTACATGACTATTTGCTTGGTAGCTTGGGGTTTTTTTTAGATAATAAAAGGTCTGGCTCTAAACCTCCTCAAAGAAGAGGCATCAGTCCACAAAATTATAATTCAAGAAAGAAATAAAAGACTGTTCAACATTATCGACCAATATGAAATCTAAAAGGTAATCCATGGGCAGCTTGGGTTAGAAGCACCTAAAAATTTAACCTCAGAAATGAGAAATAAGTGCAAATAATCATAAAAATGTGATGAAAGTATTTATAACATAGAGTATGATGTCTATCATCACACACAAATTTCAGCTTAAAAATAAATTGTACTCGATACGGAAACACAGTATCATGGCGGAGACGCGGAGTGAAGTGATGGACCTGGGGTCATTCAGCGAAGTTGAAATTTTTGGAGGGGTGACATGCTATTTTTCGCTTGTTATTTTGCAAGCGGACACCAAACAAGAACGATCCAATCGACACCAGTTGTTGGGAGATATAGTAAACACTATACACGCGCCCAGATAATTGGTTCGTCAAATCCAATTTTATTTGATCTATTCAAACTGGCAACCTCAGATCCAACACACCCGGTTTACATAGCCATTGGGTCAGTTCAGAATCCAACAGATCGTTTATGAATTATGATCCACAAGTCTGCATGATTCATGATTTTTGGGTTTCTTTTCATGAGCCTTATCTCGATGCGTTGCACTAACCCTTAACAAGTGGGTTTTCGTGATAAACGAGCTTGCATAGATACTACTCATCACTCATCAGTCCAAGGCAACTTGGTTTGACAGCTTGGAGTCAACTACCACACAATCTGCTGAAATTGCCAGCAAATCGTTTGTTCAAATTTATAATTCGAAAGGAGCTAGTCTGCGATTATGAATTCTTATCCACCCTTGAGGCATTGGGGTTTGAGCAGTTGAAAGTTGCAAACAGTAGGAAAAGGAGGCGCTCACATGGCGCATGTGCCCAACTAGCTGCCAGTGGGGTCCTGTTCATCTGGCTTATAATCTGTCTTTTTCAGCTTGTTTTTTCCAGTCAGAACAGTATTTTTCTCTCATAATAAATTAGTCAACAATGTTTTTCAGCCGGCTCATCAGCACAGCCGAACGGGCCCTATGCATTCTTTCTTTTGTTGTTTTACTAGGTAGCGTGCCCGTGCGTTGCTACGGGATAGCTAACATTATGTATTTAAAATACAAGGATCGCACAATAAGATAACAATACTATAAAACTTAAATACGAACATTAAATTGCAATTATCTAAAAAAAGCAATGTTTGTGAAATAAAAAACAGTCACGGAGAGTGCGGCGTCGCAGGTTCATAAACTTTACTGTATAGATCTTTCTGTGATGCGTCTAAGATAATATTTAATATCGGTAGGAAGAAATCTCCGATATCCATTTCTCTCATACCGCAGTACTCCTTTTTTAATTTATTAATCTCACACCATCGAGCATTCAAATGAATACCGTGCACAAGCGGCCGTATATATAAACTTAATAGCATTGAGAACTTCTATCTCCCGGGCTGCCTATGCCAATTAAGTTCACGAGTAGTGTTGAGAACTTCTATTTCCCAGGCTGCCTATGTCAATTAAGTTCAAAACGTTGCCATATCACTCGTTCCACCTCCTGAGGCTAGAAGTCTTTGGTGATATGAGGTGGGCATTCTATATGACGGAAAAAGTTTACAATCCTTTTTCACAAAATAACAGGGGAAAAGGCATCACAGTGTTAATTTCACGAACTTTGTCTTTTAGATTAAATGTCACTTTAACGTCGGTATTTAACTTCATAGTGTTCTCGTGCGAGCCGTGTGTTTTTACTTTTTAATACAAAAGTTTAGTTGTCCCGTAGCAACGCACGGACACGCTACCTAGTTTAGTTATAAGGTTCAGTTCAACAACAAACTAAATCTGACATTTGTAGTGTTGTATAAGGCAAACCAAATTGATCCAGAGTGGCAAATGTAGTTGTGGAATCAATGGAAACCAGAGTAACTCAAACTAAACATTACATAAAGATTTATTATTAAATATTTCAACACATTTCACAACCTCATCTTGGTGATACGGTAGCCGACCCTCTCGCTCATACACCGAGTCTAGAGGTCGAACTCATGGCGTATGCGGCACTCTAGGCTGCAGTATCTGATGAGCAATGGGCAGTTGTTTTGCTGCGGCCCGTAGCGCCTGCATTCTTCCCAAATGCAGATGTGGGGATCGTCGACCAGCAGCTCCGGCGTGTCTTCGGGATAATGAAGTCTGAAGCGGTACGCAATGATGTTCAGATCTTTTCGGATGCATGTGCGCAGCCTCTCCAAGCCATGGTTGTCCCACCTGCCGTCTGGTAACTCGCCACCGCTGATTCTGTTTTTGATGATCGCGAGTGCTTCAGGGTCTGCCGGGTTCGCACGATACCGCAGCATTGCTTTGAAGTAAGCCGTGCCGTCGTCTCTAGCCTTAGCGGCTTGGTTGATGAGTGCCTGGCCGACGGGATCCCTTCCCCAGTCCATCAATCTTTCCATGCCATTGTAGCATAAGGCCTCTGTATGATTGGCCCTGAGGAAGCGCTGCTCGGTGTACGACTCCAGATCAGGCAAATGAGGATGGCTGTAGTATCGAATCTGTCGGAGTTATAGGAGGTTGATCATCATCTTGTCGTGGCAAATCCTTTGGAACGTGCGGCAAACTTGACAAAGTTTTAGGTACTGAATGATGTCGCCACCATTCTCGATGGCGAGAAGGATGATTTGGATGATGAGATCTTCCGGCAGCATCAGCAGGAAGCAGAACACCGCGGCACAGCGTGCGCCATCACCATCCATCATCTAGCCTTCTAGCGCCTTGTTCTTGTTCGTGACGATGACGAGGTCCTCTTGCTCTTGCTTTGTTCTTTTTGTTTGAATAGGGAGACTGAGAAGAGCAACCGGCGGCTGTAAGTAATTTGTAGTGTTGTGATTGACCATGAAAAGGAAAAAGGGCTGTAGTGACCTTCCTTTTTGAGGAGGGGAAAGAAAATCCCAGCCCGGCCACCCTTTCTATAGAAGGGCATGCAGTGATTGACTGATTGAGGAGGGGAAAGAAAATCCAGTCTGGCCAATCCCTCCACCCTGCCACATATCGAGCACCACCCATGTGTATCACCGGACCCGGCAATGGCGATAGTACATATTGTACCAAGATTAGATATACAATGGTTTCAAAAAATAAAGATTAGATATACAATTCAGAAGTATTCCACGTGCAATCATGCATATAGAGAATATATATATTAGTGGAAGGCTAGCTGGACAAAGAAGCCAGCCATATACGTATACATACACATCATGCATGCATGCATCGAGCTATTTAACTGTGTATGCACGCATGTGTATTCAGTATTTGAGCCAACAATCTTCTATTCCGGACTTCTATTCCGTGGACCACTGCAGGCCTAATTAACACTGTACCTAGTAAAGCCCCGACTAAGAAGTCAGGATCATCATTTCCATGAAATTTAGGGCTTCAAATCTCGATCGTGTAATCATTTCAACTGGGATTAAAGTAGTTCTCTTTGTGATAGTTTCATATCGCTGAGCTCTAGGCAGCATTGCTAACATTCTTCATGTCTCTTAATAATTATAAATTTATTGATTATAATATTAATTTGATTAAAAAATGTCGGTTATCCAACTGAGTTTCTAATTAATCATATCAGCGCATATTATAGGTGATAAAGATCATGAAGTGTGCTTTATATTTTCTATGTTTTTAGTCTTGTAGATTTCATGAAGAAACTAATGACCCTGGTGCACCTAAGGGAAATACAAAGGAGCTATCCCTCTGAATGTGCGGAACCAACGCCACTACGATCGTGCCATCCCATGGTTTGATGTTGTTTAGCACTATTGTTCATTATTACTGCTAACTTGTTTTGTTGGTTTATTCAAGTAATTTATGTTTGTAATTATGCACGTGCTAATTCGGTTGATCCCACATTGGCACATGAGAGAAGCAGGGGAAGTAGACGAAACTCATATTTTTGAGAACATGCACGTGTAATAGTTGTGAATGGTTGCAAAACGAAATATTATGAACAAAACACTCAAAATGTCATTATGCCATCACATAGTTGTGTATACAACATCTCCATGCATAGTCTGATGAGCCAATTGAAAATCCCTACGAACAACAACAAATATGGTGTTAGTGAGAAAATTGAATGAAAAAATGAATTTATGCGGTAGTAATGTAATGTTACCTTGCCTATGGCGTTAGAACCTCCTTAAATACAATATTCTTCGTGAAAGTTCCATCTACTACTGGGACCTTCTTATCCTTATCTTTTTTATTTGACGCATTCTTGTTTTTCTTTCGCTCAGCATTCTTTTTAGCATTTTTCTTCTCCATCTTTTTGGCCTCCTCCTCTTGTGCATCCGCATCAGGTGGGAGGGCAAGGATCTTAATATTGGTTCTTGACGTGGCTCTAGACATCGCAACGTACAACTGACCATGAGAGAACACCGGTGCGGGTAGGTACACACCCACGTTCGGGATAGTTTGTCCCTGTGACTTGTTGACCGTCATGGCAAAGCTCAGCCTGATAGGAAATTGCTTCCTCTTAAACTGGAACGGGAACATCTCATCATCAGACGGGCATAACGGTATTCGACGAAGGAACACCCGCTTCCCAGCATGCTGCCCCACCACGATTTCAGCGTCAATTGTATTTCTTCGGAACCCCCGTACCACCAGCCTTGTACCATTGCATAGCCCATTGGCAGGGTCAATATTCCTAAGCAATATGACAGGACACCCGAGCTTGAGCTTCAAGACGTGTGGAGGCAGCCCGTTCGGGGTCAGACTGTTAAGGAACTCCGATGGATAGTAGTTATGTGGATCATCTACCGCGGAGTCAAAACTGTGATACACCGTCTCGCCGCCCTGAAACATATCAATCATTTTCATATTAATCATGTCCACCCAATCGTTACGTGTAGACAAAATCGCTCTGGTGGTGATGTAGTCTTTGTCCGCCATGTTTGCATTTAGATCTGGAAAGATGATGTCGATCAAGGTATGAAGATCTTTCTCGGCATCACCAGAGTACGGGACACAAATCTCATCTGGAATACATACATTGCCATCTCCATTAACCTCTTCTGTTCCACCACCAATACGCAACAGATAATCTGCAAACCACGGATCACTCTGAGCCCTCATGTTGCGGATGAGCTTTAGGTGGCGTATGGATTCCCAAAGATACGACCTTCGTAGAGAAGCTCCGACAATTTGAGCTCTAGATCCTTTCCGCACAACAGGGAGGACCTGTCTGAAATCCCCACCAAGGACAACAGTCTTCCCACCAAACGGTAGGTGCAACTGGCCCATTATATCCCGTAGGCTGTTGTCTAGTGCTTCCACATTTTGTCTCTTTGTCATAGATGCCTCGTCCCAAATTATGAGAGCTGCTTGCTGCAGCAACTTAGCAGTACCACTCTGTTTCGTGAAGCTACAGGAACCACCCTCTTGAAGAGTTAGGGGTATCTTGAAACGCGAGTGGGCTGTCCTCCCACCTGGCATTATGGCCGCTGCGACTCCAGATGTAGCTGTAGCCACGGCAAGCTTGTCCTGGCTACGTAGTTTTGCGAGAAGTGCCCTATACAAAAAGGTCTTTCCCGTCCCGCCAGGTCCATCCACAAAGAACAGCCCGCCTTGTTTGCTGCAGACCGCGGCCATTATCTCATCGTAGGCAGACCTTTGCTCGGCGTTGAGTGATTCGCACAATAGCACATCTTCGGGATTCTGCTCAACGCTAGCTTCCTCAAATATCTCACGAGGAATATGGCTGGCATCGTCATATGAGTGATCAATATCTGGAAGAGGAAATGACCTTATGTCCTTCCCCATAGACTGCAGCATGTTTCTAATGTCTATCAAAACCATCTGTTGCACCAGATCCGGGGATGGATTACTGCGGCTGTAGTCCTCTGACATTGCATCGTAGTGTTTGATCCACAACCCCATCACATCATGCGGCTCACAGAATACCAATATTGTTGCAAATAGCCTTCGCAGAGAGGAAGGCATCTGGAATAAAGTAGCTTCATTCAGACATTCATCCAATGTATTATCTTCTTCAATTAAACCCCTCCTTTCTGCAGCTTCACGAAACGAAGGTAGTAGCACGCCATCAACCGTCCTGAGGTCTTCGTATGAGGTAGCACTGGCAACATTGTTCAAGAGAACACGAAGAAAGTAGCGTTCTCCCTCAGCAGGATGAGCCGAGATGACTCTTCCAACTTGGAAAATAGAGTTTTTCCTTTTCTGCCAGAATTTTCCATCAGTCTGCCAGGTAAAATGCTCCGGGAAGTCCCGATATAAGATTCTGCGGGCTTCCTCATGATGCCTGTTTGCATCGAAGTATGCTGTCAGCATTGACTCTTCCACACCTGGCCTATTAACGATCCGTTCGAGCTGGTCCCGTTTATGAAATGCCACCATGTGCATGTCGGGTAGATGAAGTTGAAGCTGCTGTACTGGTGGATGGTTCTTGCTCAAGTCAAAGCCATATATCCTCCATAGTGCTTCTGGAGGCGTCACCCACCGGGCATCTCTATACTGCTTGATCTCATCAATGTTCCCTTTCTCGTCTACTTTGTCGGTCTCCCTCATCACCACCGATGCCCTGTCATGTCCCTTGTATATGTACTTGAATAGATACTTCACCGATTTAATGCTCCCACAGGCCTCAACATTTATATGGCAGTTGAAGGTACGTAGCAGGCAAGGATTGTAAGGCACGACCCATTGATTGTCCAAGTAATGGCCTCGAACATTTAGCATGCGACCGTCATTGCGTCGCCGATAGATGGGGTACGAATCCTTTCCCTGTGATGTTGCCTCACAGAATGGGCGCGGGTAACGGTTCTTGCATGACCCGCGGCCCACCGTGCACGGACATGATGGATTAAGTGTCCCACAGGGACCATGCATCATATGCTTCGTCACCATCTTGTAAAGCTCAGGGTACTTCTTCTTGTTTGGTAGCTCTGCACTGATAATCATGTCATATTGCTCGGGACATGTGAGCTTGTACTTTCGTTCCATTATCAGCAAGAAGTGTGCATGCGGCAAGCCCCTCTTCTGAAACTCCACTACATAGACATAGGCCTTCACCTTACCAAGTATGTCTTTCTCCATCAACATTTTCCTCATTGCATCTAACTTTGCTCTGAAGACCCGTGTGATGAGATCTGGGCGGTCCTGTGGTGTCTGGCCTGGATAAAGTTCATTCTTGATCTCATCCCAATTAGGGTTGCATGTCATTGTGAGGAAGATATCAGGTTTACCATACTTTCGCACCAGAGCCATTGCATCCATGTATCGACGCCTCATATCACGGGGTCCTCCGATGAATGACGAAGACAGGACAGTACGCCTTCCTACATTCTCAGCAGATCCTTCACCCGAATGCATGCTATCCACCAGGCCTTGGTATAGGTCAGCCCTCAAAGTATCCTGATTGTTCCTCATGTAGTCTAAACGCGAGCTCTCAATCTTGATGTAGGTATCGACGGCGAACTGCTGAAAAAGACGCCGGCCATAGAGTATTGGATTAAATATCCCTGGTCGCATCTGAAACTTGTAGCAGTAGTAGTCGCGCACGGAGACACATGTATTCGAAACAGGTTCTACAGGGAGACATTGTTCGAATTAGTATCATGAGTTAACATAAAACAATTTATATTGCATTATTAAAAAAGTTCAAGTTACCTCCATCATCATCGTCACCACTCTCAGCACGCCTTTTGCGGATTGCTCGAGCTTGCTCAACTTGAGCCATAGTCACACCCACTTTTGGGATGCAATTGTGCCACCCGAGCTCACCCTTTGGAAAGAATAGCGGGTATGACAGTGAGTCGTAGCATGCATTATATGAGCGGATGCCGTGTATAGACCGATCCTTCCCTTGCAGGAGAACACTATGCTCGAATTGGCCGTGACGCTCACTTCCCTCAACCCAGACAGCGGCCACCTCTGATGTCAGCGGCACGTTATATGTTCTCTGGTCAAGGCGCTGGTCAAGGTTCAACTCGACCCGGTAATTCTCGAGGTTTTCAACGTGTCCCATACTCCTTAGTTGCTGAGAGTAGGGATTCCCTTCAAGGATTCCCACCAATTGTTGTATAACTTCTCTGTCTTTTTGGACGCACTGCTCACGGCACTTGCTCATCCGATGCTCGAGGGACGGATCGTCATCATAAAAATAAAGCTTGAGGTGTCTCTTTTCGACACCCTCCTCTTTACCAAATGATCGTATGTTATGGTAAATCTGGCCATGGGCACGGAACGTATAGACACCGCAGATTCGCATGTTAGTGGTGATACGATCTAGGTGGCAGTACAAAGAAGTGAAAGAGAAGTGGCCGTTGAAATATCTGATGTTAGCACGAAAGTGCCTAGCATCAGCGTCTGAGCTTGACCACAACCTCATGAGCTCTGGTGGTGTCTCTAGAGTTGAAAGATGAATCTTTCCACCCCGACAACAGAATCTGGGGGGTTCACCCTCGAATTTCTTTGCGTTGCAGTGCTTGCAGTTCGGCACCGACGATAGCATGTGCGACTCTGATGGGACATTAGCGTAAACCTTGTCGTATGGATCCAGGACATCAGGCTCACTGTTCTCTTGCTCATCCGTGTCGAGACTGTGCTCGACGTCAGTTTCCTCCTCGTCGTCTTCTGCTAAATTTTTGATGTGTTACGCGTTAAAAGAAAGTTTATGAATGAATGTTTTGACTTTTGACTATTACACGGTGTACCTTGTCCGGCGAAAAAGTACACCTCATCCTCTTCCTCGTCCTCCTCAAATATGACATCCTCATCATAGTCTGTGCGGCGCGGCCACATATATGATGAGAGAAACATAATAGCATAAAAACAAAAAGGGATAATTTTAATAAAGATAATACCATCCTCGACCATCTCGTCTGGTGTATGATCTTGTGCACCGTTTGGAGGCATTGAAGAGGTACCGTCAACTACAGACGGTTGTGTCTGTGTACCTGTGCAATTATTAGTTGGTGGAATTGGAGTTTCCTGGGTGACACCATCTGTAGTAAGAAAAGGTATGAGTTTTTGGAATATGAGAGTAAAGGTGAAAGTACCGACAATATATAGTGATCAAGGCTAATTACCATTGTAAACCACACTCCGTTGAGTTGGCTCGTTTGAATCATTGTACTTTCCATCTGCACACCCTCTAGCCCTTCTTCCAATGTTTGCTTCAAAAGCCTGATTGCGACGGGACAGAAGGGCATTTCTCTCACCATTGGTCACACGATGCCTATGTATGGTCTGTGTTGGCTCAGCCAATTCAGGGGTCTGGACTTCTAGATTTTGAACTACAGATGGCGCGATGTCAACAAGTGTGCCCTCTGTTTCGGGTATTTCCATATCGTCCGAAGGCACTTCAGGCGATTGAGGCGAAGAAGAGAAAATAAGCTGAGGGTTAAAGTGAGGGCTCTCCATGGCTATTGAGTCTGGATGCAAATTGTTGGCTCGGTGTTTTCTCACCATCCTATTGTAGTTTTTTTTCTCTCTTTTCGTTTCACCTCCTTCTCTTGTCGTTTCACCTCCTTCTCTTGTGGAGTCATTTGCAGTTTTCTTGCAGCATTTTTCTGTGCATACAAATCACGCCGCCTCTTGTTTATTAACGCCTTTTGTTCAAGAGACATTGCAGCCCTTCGTGCTCTATCTAGCTCACGCTTACGCTCTTTTGGACACGTGACAATAGTGTCAATGGAACTGGATGCATTTACAACACCTATATATATAATAAAAAAAGTACAGTCTCAAATAAATTACAAAAAGACACGTATTGCAAGAATATTAATTTCTTATTACATTGTCATGAACGACAATTGGGTTGCCCACTACACTTCTTCTCAAATAAATACATTAATAAAAAATAATGTACCTGGGTTTAGATCAGGTGATGCATCAGTCAAGTCAATTATGCCACTTTGATCTATACATCTATCGGAGTAGTCATCTACATATATATAATAATATGATATTAACCTTGGCGGCATCATACAAACACAAGAAAAAATAATTAGTATTAGGAACAAAAAAATCAAAATGGTACATGTGTTATCTTTATCAATCTGTATGGGTTCGTATGAATTGTCTCGATGTAGCCAATCACTATCTTCATAGCCATCGGTGTTTTTCGTGGTTGATTCAACTCCAACTGGTACAACATAGTTACACAACAAATAAGTGAACAAATGATTAATGCAAGTAGGTGGTATCATTCAAACAGAAAAAAAACTTTTCTTAATTTGCAAAGTTTTAGTCCATCAGATTTTTTCCTAATTTGCACAAAACCTTTAGCTCAATGCATATACATTTAGAACATATACATCACTATATATTAAATAAACTAAAAAATGGTAATACTAAATTCAGAAACGAAATCAGAATGCGGTGGACCTCTTGACCCAGCGGCTAGTGCAGTTTTCGCCTTTCTCAGATGTCTACGTTTTTTATTTTTTTCATCCCTTTCTTCTTGAGTCATTGCTGCATATCGTGCCTTTTCTCTTTCCCTTTTACGTTGTGCACGTTCATCAACTTGCGCTTGTGAATTTGATGTTGTCTGACCAGCTGTTTGAAAATAAGTTGATAGATATTTACTTAATCACCATAAATAATACAAGTGAAAGCGTCTATGAAAATGTGTATAAACAATTACCTTCATTGATGGAGTTTGTCAAGTCTGCAAATGGTGTACGACCTTCATTATTTTGCATAGGTTTCATTATGACGAAACTGAACACAAAATTAATCCTTAGCTTCAATCAGAAATTAATCTCTGAAAGTGGTCGAAGATAGAAGGTAGTCTGCATGTACACAATTGTAATTAGATCAGATCCAAATACAATTAACCAATTAGCTTAAGTTACCAGAAATGTGCTTCTCTGTTCTCTCAGGTCTTATTCAATGATTTCTTAGTCACCAGAAATTCACGGCTTTGTGTTATATGGCAATAATTAGCCAGTACAATGACCACAGGAACATTTTGGCACCTGTTCAGGAAGGTTTGCCCTGAACCACAATGTCTTCCAAGAAGTACTTACTATGACCTAAATATAGTTTGCAGAGTTTTAGTTATCTGTTTTGCTATTGGATTAAACTCTAATTACCCAAAGTTGTTTCAGATTACATATTGAATTAGATTGTATGTGTGATTTCAATGTACTCTGTTTATAGAGCTTAGATGGCATGTCTTCTCAAAGTGAATGCCATTCAGGACATTGACATGGTTGATAAGGTTGGATCTTTGATCAACAAATCCGAGGGGCCTAATCCCTATCATAGGATAATCACATTCATTACGTGGTCAATTCATACTTACGCTTTGATACTTAGAAGAGAAGACAATGCCCCTAGAATATTGTTTTGTAGAAAAATGCAAGCTTACATTTTTAGCCTAGTCTATTTAGATTGCTTTATTTTACAATTGTAGCTCTCAAACCTAGGCTTCTTGTTCTAAAACTTCGAATGGTCATGAACTTTGCAAATAATAATAAAAATTCAAAATTTGCTTTTCCAGACATGCCTTGTAGGAGCAGGTTGAGATGGGAAACATACAATCTTTGAAGCTGTGACTATAGTTCTTGATCTGCCGCCACCAAAGTATGCCTCTGATCCAAAGTCTGCAATGGCACTCCAAAGATTAGTTCAAGCTGTTATATTTAAGAACAAAACTTCCAGTTTGGTGCAGCTCTGAGCCTTACTCAGATGTTTATGAAAACTTATATTATTACATAGCTCAAGCTGAAGATATTAGCGCCACTGACAAGCATGCAGGTTTTGTTTTAAAAAAGTAAGGAGAAGAATTCGTCGAACAAAGTGCCAATATTTTCAAGTATGATTTGTTGTATAATACGTTGCGGTTTGAAAGCTGGCAGAAGCTTTCCAATCTTTATGACAAGGTGGTATCTTTTTACCTCTACCAATTAATTGGATCTGTTTTCTTATATCAATCAATTCTGTTGCATGACCAGTGTTTTTATGACAGGAAGTTGATCTGTTGTTGAATGATAGTAGTAAACATATAAGCATCTTGGATTGGCGAACAAACACAGATTTAATCAGAAGGGTTGAAATGGGTCGTCGACATAGTCGACGCTGCTTATCGATGAGTTCACTACTGGCCAAAACTGCTCCTGACAAGGTGAATTCCTCTAGTCTTCTATGTATCATGCATCCATGCTGCCTTTTCCTGCCAATGAATTAGTTACCTTCCATTATGCTTGAACTTGCTTATTGATTGGACGGCATCTACACTCATTCTCATCCAGAGTGAAGCACATGAACTGTTGGCTCTAGTGTACTATGATAGCCTCCAAAATGTGTTACCTTTTTATGATCAAATATTAGTGTATGGTTATAAAAATTGCACATTGGTATGTATCTGGGAAACTGGGTACAAATATCAAACGGCAGGCCTAAAGAAAGCTATCCTTATATACAATGATTGCCGTAAGTCATAGGTTTCATTTAGTACAGTTCTGAATAATCTGATGAGGTGGTTTCAGGAAAATATCAATTGTTTTCAGTTACTACCAGCCTATTTTGAATGGGAAAAATCAATCATGGAACTAAATATAAAACAAAGCACAAGCACTCGAGCAGCATGCAAATAGTCTTAGATGCATAAATGATCATGATCACTTTAAAGCTTTATCAGATTATGTACTATTTATAATATATAACTACAATTCAATACCTAACAAGGTCAAAATATTTGCAATTACAGATCAATATATCAACACTGTATAATGATACGTTCTTGTTGCATCTTTATGCTCTCTTTGTAATACCCCGCTCTTTCTTACAGTTTACCAGGTGAACTAAGTGTTGCAGATACTTGAAGGCTCGGGTACGTACACATTTATTTAGTAATTTTGGTTTCCCCCTTGTAATCATTTGAAGGCTAGGCCACACATCTGAGTTCATAATCAATGGGCGTGAACAACGACAGAATGCAGTTATTGAGGCAACTGCCTCTACTCCATACAAAATAATAATAATGATAGTTGCTTTGGTTGTCCACCAAAAATTAAACTTTTGTCTGCCTGATTCTACCTTAATCAAGTTCCAGGACATGTAACAAATGCATTTTTCAGATATTGTTTGGCTGCATAGAAAATAGAGATGCAAGTGCTGCATTACTGATTCTACCTTGATGGCCTGAATGTTTGTTTTTGGACGTTCAATCCCAACTCGAACTTCAGGGAGAGCTCGAGTCAAACCAACAAGGATCTGAAGATTAATTAAAAGAAACACAGAAAGAATTAATTTCATAAATTACCTCGTAGTACATGCCTTCAGATTTGAGCAAAAGCAAACGCTCATCACATCTCATCAGATTGTACTTAAAATACGTGGATTTATACTAATGTTGTATACTAAACAGGCATTGAAGAACGCTCATCACATCTCATCAGTTAAATCAGCTAAAAAAACTGAAAGGTAAAAAAAACTGCAGTTCAAATAAATTATACTGAAAACTGAAAAGGCAAAATCATAGCTCTTCAAAAATATATTCCATTGGAAACTGAACACGTAGCACAGAATTTCAGAAAAATTCACAGCAAAGCAGAGCATTCCTAGCCCCACCTCGTGCGTACCGTGAGGTCGTAATCAAACTTGCCAAACGTCAAGAGTGTAGAGGAGGGAATACGGCATCACCACGGACACCAAGCTCCTTGGAACACTGCACTGCTACTGGAAGCAGGTTGTTTATCAGTGGCACTGAAATGGGATAAGCAATCTCATTAACTGCACATTCAGGTCTGAAATTATTATTTTCCAACAAAAGAGGTCTGAAATTCATATTACATTTTGAAGCTATTAGTTTCCAACAAAACAGGTCTGAAATTCAGACAAAAATCTGCACATTTAACCTTCTGCGAAACAATACTCCAAGTGAGATGCATATTTCAATATTTAATATTTCTTTCCTGTTGATCACACAAACAAAATGTTATAAAAGTGAAAATGGCATAGCAAAGTGATGTTCAATAGATGTACTTGTTGATGTACCAGGAGAAAATTGTGCACCAGTTGATGCATATCTCAATTGATGGAGGTATACATATTATCATATTTAGAGATTCAATCAGGGCAGGCTTGTCCAGGTAAACTCCATGTATCAATGAGGACAGGCTTCTCAGGTGAACTCCATGTTTCTCACAATTCACTTGAAATTGTTGCAGTTCCATTTGAAGCCAAAAAAAAATCAAGATTTGCAACCAAAGGGCAACACTATGCATCTTATACGTAATGGAATTCATCATGGCTGCTATTGCATGAGTGAGAGGATGGGAGATTGAGTGGCTGCGGACATGCTACCTCGCGCGACAAGGGCCCATTATATAATACAATGGTGCAAACGAAATTTTGTATAAGATGCATACAAAATATATGGTTAGCTACCATGAAAGAGGCATAAAGTTTGCACTTAACGGAATTATAAGAATCAAAATATAATTTGAGTGAAAACACTATACCACCTGGTCAAACCATAGTTGCTTGAACTATGCATGCAAGCAACAAGAACAAGAGAAATAGCAGCAGGAGCAGCATCCATGCTGATTTGAATAGGTGAAGTCGTAAGAGTTTAAGCCTTTGATTTACTACGAGCAGTCCAGCACAAAACTACGTCCCAATTGCATCAACGTTTGCGAATTGCTTAATCTGCAAATCGAGGCCGTGCAACGGCAGCAGGAAGCAAGCATGTCTGGGTAGCCGCAATAGAGGGGAAGGTGCAGGAAACATACAGGCCTCTTCCTGATGGCGCGGAGGCCTGAAGTCTCAAATCAACACAATCATCGCACAATCAAATCAACACGGCAGCCATCGCACAATGCTCCTGCGGCTGCCGATCTGATCCTACGCCCCTCCCCTGCTCCTGCGCTCCCGATGTGAAGCCGGCAGCTGGGAATCGGACGGATTCGTTGGGTAGGGTTCTGGGAACAGCACGAGTAGTGGGCTTGCTTGGCGACGCCAGATTTGGGAGGCGGAGCGGAGCGAGGGGTGGGTGGTGCGGTGGCGGAGTGGGGAATTTGGAGGTGGGGGCGGCAGAGATGGATGGGGAGGAGTGTGGAGTTACCTGCAGGGTGCCGTCGCAACTGGGTCGGAGCGCGACGACGGCGGAGACATCGGGCCGGCGCGCGTAACGGCGAGGGAGACGGCGCGGGGAGCGATGCTCGCAGGTCACGGAGGTAGAGATGGTCGCGACCGGCGGCGGGGACTCACGGCGCACGGAGTCTGACGGCCGATCGCGGAGACCACAGAGGATGGAGGCGCAGGAATGATGGAGACGCACAAACGATGGATTAGCTTGCTTCTATTTGGCGGTGATTAGCTTCCTTCTAATTGTCGATGGATTGCATTTCTGAAGGGCGGATTTCCGTAATGGTTCACAGTGATTAGCTTCCTTCTAATTGCCGATGGATTGCATTTCTGAAAGGCGTCCTTTCCTGTGAGTGATTGCCGGTGATTGCACTTTCCTTGCCGGTGATTGCAGGTCCCACCCAGTGGAGGCATGGAGCGTGGGTTCGCAAGGCCAAGGGCAGAACCAAAACAAATGTTGCACCAAAAAAATGTCCACACTTTGTTCTTTTTAGTTGTAGGAGATAGGAGATTTTTCGTCCTATCCTTTTGGAGTTCAGACTTCAGATCGGACAAGGCTTCCCAGTTCCCACGTTAGCTCTGTGTGGTGTACAGTGTACTGGCGTCTCCCATCCCTCTATATACTAAACCTGAGCCAAAAGCGGGCTAACGGATAGGGTCACGTCGCCCATTAGCCCGCTGGCGATCCGATTGGGCGAGGACACAAGCTGAACCGTCGCATCCGGGCCTAGCGGGTCAGTCACCCGTTAAGCGGCGAACCCAATCGGTCGCGAAACATCACGAAACGGCGAACCGCCGCGCCGCCTTCCGCCATCGCCGTCTGCCATCCCCTCCGCCGGGCGCCGCCCTGCTCACGCGCTACCGACTCCTGCCCCCTCCAGGACCGCTTACTCCCCAAAGGCGCCACCTCGGCGGCGGCACGCGATCCCCACGTGGCGGCGCACCAGCCCCAGCACGGGTGGCCTCAGCGCGCTCCGCCGCGTCGGGAGAACAGCAGCTCGCGGCCCTGCGCCGAGGGCACACCGAGCCCGCGCCGGAGAAGTCAAGTGCGGTCGGGGGCTGGCCGCGCACGTGTCCTGGAGTCGTGGGAGGGGGGCCGCCGCGCCCGAGCCCCCCACACGCGCTCCTCGCCCGCTGCGAGGTGGCCGGCGCTCACACCCCCGCCCGCGCCATGGTCGCCGGGGCCCTCACCTGCGCTGGGGTGGCCGGGGGCCTCGCCCGCGCTGCTGTAGCTGAGAAGAGGTTGCTGCCTTCGTCCAGATGCGCCACCAGGTAGGAAGCCAGGCGGCAGCTCAAATCACCATCCTCCTCCTTCGATATACTGTATCTCGGTTACGAGCGCCTGACCTCAGGTTTTCTTGGTGGGCAGCCACAGCAGGGTGAAGCGCGGAGCAGCTGGAGCCTGGACACCACCCGGCTGAGCGAGCTTGGCTGACGGACAAGGATGGGGCGCATATATTACTGGTGCAGGCAGAGGTGAGCGGCTAGCAGCATGTGCGATCCCATTTTGGAATTAGTGGGAGAAATCACCTAGACATTGGGTACACAAATACAAATGCTTTTGTTCACATTTGGCTAATGATGTAATGGTACATTGCCATTTTGAACAACTCAACATGTGATTGAATCGAGACATTTAGTGATATATAAGCTAATTTGATTGTCTCAGTAACTACATGGAAGCAGAACTCTAGATTCTTCTTATTCTATCACTCTCTTTTCTCTGCCATGGAGGCATGGAGCTGGGACAGTGGGATACACAGTATACTCAAACCTTTTCCTCTGTTCAAATTCAGTTATCAATCTTGCTGTTCTTGATTGCCTGTCACTCAAGTCCATTATGGGTTTATGTGTACTAATTATAGAAGCCACAGAGCAAACTACATGGCATGGTTATGTCTTACAGCAAATTCGTTAAATTGTTTCACTCAACAAATGTCACCAGTCACTGTATTGGCAATCTCTCTTTCCTTTTGCCCGCGCGCGGGGCGGCTGGGGTCACCGGGGCCCTCGCCCTTGCCGGGACCGCCGCACCGACACTTGCCGGCCTCCGGACACACCACTGTGCCAGGGATCCCACTGCGGCAATAGGAAGACAACAGTGTCGGCTGCCTTGTCGTCCCCTGCTACGGCGAAGCGGCCCCTCTCACTGGTGATAGCCCAGGCCAGTAGCAGCAGTGCAGGCCGCCCTAGGAGATCGTCTCTGTTGTTTACGCCATGACGAACAGCTCAGGCGGCGCATCTGCAGCCTCCATGCCTCCTTCTCCCATGTGCTCGACGTTGTCATCAGCCATTGAGCTCAGTGCGGCCGTCTTGCTTCCGGTTTTTGATTCCTGATATGTACAGAGCCCATCTCTATCGTTGTAGAAACGTCTTCGCTAACATCGCGATTCCACACCAAGACGGCTGCCACTCTCACCACGTCAATATAAAGTGATATATTATTAGTCAAGGCCTTCACCAGCCAGTGCCGCGTTGAGTCATTTTTGGCCATTATTACGATTGGCGAAAACGTTCTTGGGCATCATGTCAACCATATCCTTATTCTCCGTCTTAGTTCAATGGTGTTGGATTGAAATACCAGGAGCAGTTCCTACACAAGTGAGAGGAGCTCATGCCCTTCTTGCAGGTGCTCTTAATCTGTGGGACTGCGGCATGCTATTGATTCAAGGTGAGATAATTCCATTTTGTGCACTAACTTCCTTTTATCTCTGCACTTGCATTAAAATTATTCTATTCTCAATTTATTGGAATTGTTGTCATAGAGAAATTAGTTACACTACAAATTATTTGGACTCACCTGGATTTATTGCTACAGATTACCTGCATTTACTTTTAGTGTTGAATAAGTTACCATTTACTTTTAGTGTTGAATAAGTTACTAAATATTGTATTACAAAATATATTTTGTTAAATTCCCTATGAATACAACATGTGCACTCATTAGGGATGATGAGTTCTTATATACTGTATCATTGATGTGCCTCTTTCAAGTGCCTCTTTACTATTAGGTGACTTTCTACTCTTTCAGGTTCTGAGGTAATGATACCATGATCATACTTAATCAGCTGTTGGTACAAGTGAATAAAGCCTAATGCAAACTTCATTTTCCCTGTATTTCATCCTACAATCAATATATGGTAAATTATTCTCTGAAAAAATTTCTTAAGCAGGTTGCTTTTACATCTGCGGTGTCTACAGCATTGATCAGTGCATATATGGAACAAGCTGCTTACCTGTGTAGGTTTAATTACAATGATATTTTGAGGAAGAATTTGAACTCCTGATTATGCTTTTCTTATAAATATTGACCATTACACTTAGCCTGACATCAAAATCTTCATACATCAGTAATGGTTAACCTTCTCCTGTAAGTATTGATCCATGCAGCAAAACTATTGCTATGAATGTTAATTCAGAGTATAACATTGTAAGTACAAAGGTGATTCAGAGTCCACCGATAAGTATTCATCCATTTCTTTTCATTTGTTAATTGCACTCCTCACTATTGATAACTTGAAAAAAGTTATTATCTCTTTCTTGCTGCTGCTGCTGCATTTTTCATTATCATCTATCTTAGTACGTACCTGTCTCTGTTGGTGTATACCTTTTAGCTTTTACATAAATTAATATATTTCACTCTCTATGCAACAAATTAAGTAGCTCTATTCTCGACTTTTAATGCCATGTATTAAGAGATGTTAATATCATATTTCTCTCTAAAAAGAGCTATCTCATATGAATTATTTACACTTTATTGTATCAAATTTAAAACAAATTCAAAATTTGGACCACAGAGCTGCCGCTCTAGTAATGGAATGTTAAATAAAATGATGAGAATTTTAGGATTGGAATAATTCAATGCACTGGTCTGCTCAAGGAGGGCGCGGCAAAGTCGCGCCATTGTTTCTAGTTTATTCGGAGTCCTCTCTCGCTCTCTCGGGGCCATTTTTGAGTTAATGGGCTTTGTTCGAAGCGAGATTGTAATCCAACACCCAAAGCCCCATGATATGAACCACCCTTCTAATCTTTATACTGGGCTATACCACAAACGGCCTCAAACTGAGGTAGCCCGGTTAGGAAATTTCCAATAAATGTTTCTTAAAAAAAAAAGGAAATTTCCCATAAATTCCTGTTCTGTTGCTTAAACTAGTTTTTTTAGAATTCTTGCTTAAACTACTTTAGACAATTGGACATATACGTACGGCAACATAAAAAAAATCTTTGTAAGAGAGGAATGAACAACAATGATTTTTCAAGTTTTCAAATGCACATGCCACACCGTGCCTAAGAAACAAGAGAGAATTCCTTCTCACAAAGATTTTTTTATAGAGCTGTACGTATATGTCCAATTGTCTAAATAAAGTAGTTTAAGCAACAATTCTAAAAAAAACTAGTTTAAGCAGCAGAACATGAATTTATTGGAAATTTCCTTTTTTTTAGAAACATTTATTGGAAATTTCCTAACCGGACTACCTCAGTTTTGAGGCCGTTTGTGGTATAGCCCAGTATAAAGATTAGAAGGGTGGTTCCTTGGGCCTTTTAGATTCAAAGTTACCAGTTTGGCCTGAAGTCTAACTTTTTTTCTTATATGACCTGGTGTTAAGTGGCAAAATCTAACGGAAGGGCCATATAAGAAACAGGAAGTTTAATTTTGGGCCAAATAGAAAACTTCGAATTTAAAAGGGCCAAAAAGACAGCTGAACTTTTTTAGGGCCAAGGAAAGAATTTTCTCAAGAAACATAATCATATATGATGGAAGAATAATAACATTTTTTTCTTGAGAAGTAAACTTAATATTATAATAAAACAATTATTAATCAAGAAAATGTATAATGTAAGGCATATGATGACTCAATAATTTATACTGGACACAAACGTAAAAGTAATATGCAGCAACAGTATCTAAGCCACATGTTTTTGGCATAATGTACAGTAAGGATGACGGAAATAAGGGGTATCCAACATAACTAATGTCTTGAAACATCAAGTATAATTTTTCGGTAATGATTAGACCTGGGCGTCCGTCCCCCCGGACGGACCAACCCACTCGCGCCGCTCACCTACATCGCGTGGCACCGCTCACGCTGCTCGACCACATCGCAAAAAAAAAAAGAAAAGAAACCATCGACGCGCACTTCGCTCCATACCCACGGCCGTCACAGGCGACACCGCCGCTCCCACCCCAGTCAGTCGAAGGCCGTTGGCTCCGCACCGTCCACGTCTCTGTTCCAGCCTCCCCTTCCTCTCTCTCTCTCCCCCTCCCGACATGGCCCAAACCGCGGCTACCTCCGCGCGTTGCGCATGGCCAGCCCGACGATGCCCCAGCCATGCAGCGCAGCCCCATGGCAGGGTGACCGCACGCCCGCATCTCGCGTCTCCGCCCCACTCTGCCTCGCTGCTCCTTCCACCAGATCCACTGCACGCGCTTGAGATCCGTTGGTTGTGGGGACTGCGATGCCGGCTACGGGGGCTGCGGGGGGCTGCGTGTCGAGCCTATGATACCAGTGGCCACGAAGGGGTCCTAGCCGGCATCGTAGTAGGCGGAGTCCATCTAGTCGATGGTGGTGATGGCGCGGCTGCCTCTGGTGAACTCCACATGTCGACGAGCCTCCATTTCACAAGCAACAAGGAGATGTTGCGATGTGCTGAAAACGCATGTTGAAGCGTATGTTTCAAGTGTTTCGGATGTTTCAGAGGTATATTGCAATTGTTTCAGATGAATATTGCAAAAGTAGATAGAATGTTGCATATGTTGCAATGGTTGTACATGTATATTGCAAATGTTTGTTCCCAATGTTTCATCCGTGTTTTTGGACGTATTGTTGCAAGTGTGTTTATCTGGATGTTGTATACATTTCACACATATGCTGCAAGTGTTTTATCTAGATATTGTGTATGTTTACAATGGTTTTTAAGTGTTTTTGCAAGTGTTTCAGAAGAATGTTTTAAGTGTTTCCTTTGTCTTTAGACGTATATTGTAATCGTTGCATCTGGATGTTTAAAAAGTAAATCAAGTGTTGCACATGTTGCAATATGCGTGAGAAACGAAGGGGACGCGAGCGGTCCCCGCACGTGGTCTGGTGGCGCAGGCCCCGCATGGGCACGTGAAACCCAGGTGCAAGCGGAGGCGTGTTGTTTTGTTTTTGTGCGAGTGCAGACGTGGATTACTGGTGCGGGCGTCTGCAGCACGGGCGTCCGGATGCGGCATCGTGCCGGACGTCGGGGCACTAGTCGTCCTGATAATTTTTTGATTCATACTTTTTGTATATGTCCGAGACTAATGTAATATCCAAGATAATCTTGTACTTCAGGTATGTATGTCAGTAGCTTCCTCAATTCACAGGCATCGTGCACATACATTGTACAATGTGCATACAGTCGCATATAGAAAACAATTAGGGATCACCTCCTAATAAGTACTACTATGTTAAAAAAATATTTATGTTATTTCATCATGACCTTCCTTTTCGATCTTTTCCCATTCTTCCCAAGTAATTTGGAGGTTTCGCCTACGGGCCATCTCTAGTGTCAGGTTTTATATCGTTAATAAAACATAAATTTTATCTTCACAGGGGATGGAGGATTGAGGATTTTCTAATATACGTATCGATAAACTCATTAAAGATGCATTAATAAAGGCGAAAAAGCAAGTTGCCTCTTCATCTTCGTCATCATCTAATGGCAAAACTAAAATCTCTCTTTTGTGGTATAAAATCCAGGTTATATTTACATCATGCTAACACTCCCCCGTAATCTTATCGGAAGCACAGCGAACGTTAAGACTGGATCAAAACTCCTGAAATACAGATGTTAGAAGACCCTTGGTGAAGACGTCGGCATACTAGGATGTCGTGGGGACATGGAGAACCCCAACTTGACCAAGGGCGACACGCTCCCGAACAAAGTGGAGATCAATCTCAACATGGTTCGTGCGCTGATGTTGGACCGGATTGGTGGAGAGGTAGACGGCACTGACGTTGTCGCAATAAACTAGGGTGGCACGGCGAGGATGGTGGCGAAGCTCGGCAAGTAACTGGCAAAGCCATGTAGCTTCAGCGACACCATTGGCCGATACTCGGCCTCTGCACTTGACCGAGAGACTGTGTGTTGACGCTTGTAAGACCAGAACACCAGATTGTCACCAAAGAACACCGCACAGACACATAATGAGCGGCGAGTGTCAGGGCAGCCGGCCCAGTTTGCATTAGTGTAAACAACAAGCTCAGTAGGAGGAGAGTGATGCAGAGTTAAGCCAAGGGAAAGAGTACCCTGTAAATACCGTAGTATCCGCTTGAGAGCAGCAAGGTGCGGCTCGCATGGATCATGCATGCAGAGACATATCTGCTGGACAACATAGGCAATATCCGAACGAGCAAAAGTCAGATACTATAGTGCACCAGCCAAACTGCAATACTGAGAAGAGTCAGCAACTAGAGGACCATCGACGGACAACTTGGAGTGCAGGTCAATAGGAGTGTTGCAAGGCTTGCAAGCACTCATCCTGGCGCGCTCCAAGATGTCTAGAGTGTACTGCTGCTGAGAGGGAAAAAGGCTATCATCGTAGCGGGCGACTGAGACACCAAGGAAGTGATGAAGCTATCCCATATCAGTCATAGCAAACTCACGCTGAAGGACTACAATAATATGTTGAAGAAACCCAGCTAACGAGGTGGTGAGAATAATATCATCAACATAGAGTAGCAGATATGCAGTGTCTGATCCTCGGTGATACGTGAACAGTGAAGTATCTGACTTGACGTCAACAAAACCAAGGGACAGGAGATGGGAGGCGAACATGGCATGCCAAGCACGAGGAGTCTGCTTCAGACTATAAAGAGACTTATTGAGCCGACAGACATAATCAGGACAGGACTAATCAACAGATCCAGAAGGTTGTACACAATAGACTGTCTCTATCAAGAGTGTCATGCAAGAATGCATTTTTGACATCCAGCTGATGAATAGGCCAATTTTGAGATAATGCTAGGTCAGAATCACCTGAACTGTTGTTGGTTGCACCACAGGACTGAAAGTCTCATCATAATTAATACCGGACCGTTGTGTGAACCCCGCAAAACCCAACGAGCCTTATAATGATCAAGTGAACCGTCAACAAGAAGTTTGGTGATATATCCATTTAATGGTGACTAGATTGACTCCGGTAGGTCGAGTAATAAGACACAGTGTCGTTGCGATGAGTGCATCAAACTGAGCTTGCATAGCGGAGCGCTAATTGGGGTCTGACACAGCATCACGGACGGAGCGATGCAATGGCAACGTGGGCACAATGGAGATTCAGACGATCCACAGGCTGGGCGATGCCTATCTTTTTTTTATACAGCTCCGCTTCCAACTTGCTAATAAAATAGAAACAGTTCTAGAAAAAATAAGTTAGAGATCAACTCTGGGCTTTTTGTGAGCAGGGGTTGAAAATTTTTTAATTTTGGCTACTGTAGCACTTTTGTTTGTATTTGATAATTAGTGTCCAATCATAGACTGATTAAGTTTAAAAGATTCGTCTCGTGATTTACAACTAATTTGTGTAATTAGTTATTTATTTTACTAATATTTAATGCTCTATGCATGCATCTAAAAATTGATGTGATGAAAAGAAAGTGAAAAAACTTAGAATTTGAAAGGGATCTAAACAAGGCCTTTTGGGGAGAACGGAACAGTCCCAAACAAGGAGGCCGGTCAACTCGTGGAGGCTGGGCATTTCTATCCGCATCACATACACACATCCCGACATCATCATCCTGTTTGGCTCCCTGTACTACAGTGAATGTGCAGTCTGGACACACAGGTCCTGTTCGGCATACTGTTTTTTTTTTCTTATAAGCCAGCTGTGACTGATTTACTGTAAGAAAAAAACACTGTTCCACAACTGATAAGCTCAGCCGAACAGGGGACAATCGACCCCGACAAGGCAACAACTACTCGCTGTGCATTTATAGAGCACCAGCAGTGGTGGCTGCAGTTGCATCACAGCTGAGCACTGCTCAAAGATTCCCAAATCATATCCCCGTCGAGTCGCCAACATCCTTTTAATTGCCCATCATCATCACCATCACCGTCTGCAAATGCAATGGATCAACAAGCTACTCGACGTCGACGACAAAGAAATATCTGATTGAACTCATTGTTTGTCCAAGGTGACATAAGACTGACTGCACTCTTCATCCTCTAAATTCATCCTCTAAAAGGAATATTCTGTCCTGGTCATCGAGATTCCATCCTCTATATCAATTTTTCTCGCACCCATCCATACTCTATATCATCCTCTATCACTGTGGGGCCCACTTGTCAGATTTTTTTCTTTTTTCTTTTTTTCCCTTTTTCTCTTTCCTTTTCTTTTTCCCCTCTCCTCCCTATCCATTTGACCGCACCGCCCTCCCTCCCCATTCTCTCTCTCTCGGGCGCATCGGAGGCGGAGGCCAGTGCGGCGGTGCCCCCTTCTCCTTCTCCCTCTCCCCTCTCGGCTCCCTCCACCGGCGGCCGACCGCGCCGCCCCCCTCCCTACACCGCGCCCTCCTCGGTGGTCGTCCACCTCCCCGGCGGCGGGCGCGTCCCCTCCCTGCTCCGTCTTGGCGGCGGGCAGGTGAAAGCCCAAGTTTCGTTTTGGTAATTAATGACACCAAGTTGCTAATGCTATTGTATCAAGTGTGATTAAGCTAGGCATAAGCAACATGTGATGGAGGTGGAAATGGCATGGAGAGATGGCCACAAGACCACATGATTTGGTGCATGAAATGATGAGCAAGATCATGGTGGAGATGCACATGAAATGATGGACATGATGATCAAGTGTAAGAGAAGGATCTAAGAGCGCAAGGCAAAGGTATAACCATAGGGTTTTCCTTTTGCCGGTCTAAGATGAGTAGAGAAGTGATTGACCGGGTTTAGGATACATAGCCGACTATCAAGAGGGGCAATCACGGTTAGCTCGGGAATCAAGTGCCACTAGATCATTGTCTTGAGCATATGCATTTAGGATCTAGTAAAGAGCTAACATAACGCCTTGGAAAAATGTTTGTGAAATGCTAACACACATGCACATGGTGGTGTACACTCGGTGGTGTTAGCACATTTGCGAAGGCGGTGGAGTTGGAGCGGTAGAGAGGGGTTTGGGTTCCTCTCTCCCTCCCGCCGAGCTTGCGAGACGGGATTCGGCGCTTTTTGGAGAAGTGAAACGCCTATTTTCTACTGCGCCGAAAGTCGGAAAAGAAACGGAGGCGAACGGAGGTCACTGCGTGCACCGGACGCAGCACCGGACGCTGCACCGGACGCGGGGCGCGTCCGGTCAGTTCATCGCGGCGCGGGTGCTGCTGGGGTTCGTGCACCGGACGCGGGGCGCGTCCGGTCACGTACCACCGGACGCGTCCGGTGGCGTCGGGAGCTTACTGGACTCCCACCGGACGCGGGCACTGTGGCGTCCGGTGGGTCCTTCGGTGCGTCCGGTGGCTGTTTCGCGGTACGCGGCTCGGTGCTGACCGGCGCGTCCGGTGAGTACGATTTGAACTGGTTCGCGCGGTAACGGCTAGCTGCGTACCCCTTCGTTATAAATAGATGGTGGACGGGTTTTGAGGGTAACTCTTGCACATTTTGAGATATAGAGACATCCTTTGAGCTAGAGAACAACCCCTCCACTCATCTCTTCGATTGATTGCACATCTTGAGGGAGATTGAGTGAGATTCAAGTGCATTGCTTGAGAGTTGCATTCTAGAGGCACTTGATCTTCGAGTTGCTGCGGATTTCTCGTTACTCTTCCGTGTTTCCCGACACGGTAGACGGCTTGGAGCAGCGGAGGTGATTGAGCTCGCAATTGGAGATTGTTGGAGCCTTCACCAAGTGTTGTAAGGGGTTCTTGATCCTTCCCCGCGGGAGTTCGCGAATTGGATACTCTAGTGGAGCTCGTGGCTTGGAGGATCCCCATCTTGTGTGCGGTTGTGCGGCGCCCGCCGAGGGCTCAACTCTTGATAGTTGATTAGCTCGCGAACCGACAAGTGGGTGCATCGCCACAACGAGGAGTAGCTTGCCGGGAAGCAAGTGAACCTCGGTAAAAAATCTTGTGTCATCTCTCTACCGAGGTTTTCTCTTGTGGTTGATTATTGTGTTTGATTCTACGAGTGCTTTGCGTCTCATCTCTACACGGTGGTATAATCACTCGAAGCTCTTCTCTAGTATTACTTCTTGTATCTAGCTTGTTATTGTTGTTGTGTTTAGTGGATAGCCTTGTACTAGACTTGTGTAGGTGGCTTGCTTAATTAGTTAGAGCTAGTGCATTTTGCTCCGCCACATTTTGTACTAACTTGTGGTTTAGTATTTCTCGTAGAAGTTTTTATTAGGCTATTCACCCCCCCCCCCTCTAGCCTATTTGGACCTTACAAGTGGTATCGGAGCCGAGGCACCGTTTATTTGAGGCTTAACAACCTACGGTGAAGAAGAAATGGCTCAATTAAGTTTGCACATCAACAACACCAAGAAGGCACCTCACTTTGATGGCACAAATTATGCTTATTGGAAGGTTAAGATGACCGCACACCTCAAGTCAATCAATAGAGAAGTGTGGAAGGTCACCGAAACAAAATTTGAGGTAGCTAATCCGGAAGCACCTACACCGGTGGAAGAGAAGAAGCTCCAATGCAATGATATTGCCATTAGTGCACTTCATGAAGCATTAGATGACAAGACATTTGAGCAAGTGAAGAATATAGAAGTTGCACATGATGCTTGGGCCAAGCTAGAAGAAACATTTGAGGGCACCGAAGGCACAAAGACCGCTAAAGCATATATCTTGCAAGAAAAATTTTCAAGCTTCAAGATGCAAGATGATGAGAGTGTACCGGAGATGTTTCATAGATTGCAAGTCATTGTCAATGAGCTCAAGGCACTCGGTGAGGAGGTCAAGGACAACCAATTCTCTATGAAGTTCTTGAGAAGCTTGCCCAAGAGATTTGATACATTGATCACCGTGCTAGTGAGGACTACATTGAAGGATTCAACTCCTCAACAAATATTTCAAGAGGTGATGACCGATGATTCATATAGAGAAGATGATGAGAAGGATGAGTTGGTCAAGAAGAAGAAGAAGGAAAATGAGAAGAAAGATGATGAAAAGAAGAAGAGTGTGGCATTCAAAGCCACCACATCCAAGGGCAAGTCCAAGATTGAATCATCAAGTGATGAAGACTCAAGCTCTTGTGATAGTGATGACATTGATGAGAAGATGGCTCTCTTTGTCAAGCAATTTGGTAAATTCATGAAGAAGAAGGGCTATCGTGCAAGGAGGAGGAAGAACTCATCTAAGAAGAATGAGCATAACATGAGATGCTTTAGATGTCATAGCAAGGATCATCTAATTGCAAAGTGTCCTTATGATAGTGATGATGAAGATGCTATCAAGAAGGAGAGAAAGAAGCTAAAGAAGAAGCAAGAAAAGAAGGAGAGCTCTCACAAAAAGAAGAATGATTCTCATGTTGCTACATGGGATAGTGATGATTCCTCAAGTGATGATGAGGATGACTACAAGAGCAAGAAGAAGGGACATGCTAGCATTGCCATCCAAGAGAAGGTCTCCCTCTTCGACACTCCATCGTGCTTCATGGCTAAGGCCTCTAAGGTATTATCCGATGATGAGAGTGATCATGATAATGCTAGTGATAGTGATAGTGATGAAGAAGAATTCACTAAAGATGAACTAATCACTATGCTAGAAGATTGCACTCAACATTATAAAGAATCTAGAAAGGAGTGCAAGGGCTTGCTTAAGGAAAAGAAAAACCTTATGCAAGAACTTGATGAGCTTAGGGCATCTTATGAGAGTCTAAAGGTAGACCATAAGAAGCTTCAAAAGTCTCACACTAAGCTTGAAGAAGCTCATTCCTCTCTAGTTGAAAAATGTGAAAACATGCCAACTATTGTTGAGAAAGCTAAAACTTGCAACATAGGCATATCATGTGATATAATTGATGAATCTTGTCATAAGCCTATTGTTGTTGCTACCACTAACCCTTCATGTAGCGCATCTACATCATCCTCATCTAGTAGTGATGGTTTCACTTGTGATCCCACACTTATAGTTGAGAATGAAAATCTCAAGAAGGAGGTGAAAGAGCTCAATCACACCTTAGCCAAGGCTTATGGTGGTGAGGACCGCTTGCTTATGTGCTTGGGTAGCCAAAGAGCTTCTCTCTATAAAGAGGGATTGGGCTATAACCCCAAGAAAGGCAAAGCCGCTTTTGCTCCTCACAAGACTCGTTTTGTGAAGAACAAAGGTAGCTATTGCAAAAGTTGCAAGCAAGTTGGCCACATAGAGCAACATTGCATGAACAAGAAATCCAATGCTAATGTATCCTCAATTAAGTTTGATTCTTTCTATATACTTACCAAGGGTACAAATGGTGTTTATGCTAAGTTCATTGGTGCACCATGGATGGGCTCAAAGAAGAAAGCCATTTGGGTACCAAAGAGCTTGGTCACTAACCTTGGAGGACCCAAACAAGTTTGGGTACCTAAAAAGAATTGATCTTGTCTTGTAGGTCAATTACAAAGCCGGAGGAAGGCATTGGGTGCTTGATAGTGGGTGCACTCAACATATGACCGGGGATTCTTGTATGTTCAAATCAATTGATACAAGTCAAAATGGTGGTTTTGATGCTATCACTTTCGGCAACAACAAGAAAGGCAAGGTCAAAGGGCTTGGTAAAATTGCTATCTCAAATGACATGAGCATATCAAATGTGTTGCTAGTTGAGAGCTTGGATTTCAATCTTTTGTCGGTGGCACAACTTTGTGATCTTGGCTTCAAGTGCATATTTGGTAGTGATGATGTTGAAGTCATTAGTGTTGATGGATCAAATTTGATATTCAAAGGATTTAGACATGGTAGCTTATACTTGGTTGACTTCAATGATAGTGAGACACAATTAACATCATGCTTGCTTAGTAAATCTAGTATGGGATGGTTATGGCATAGAAGGCTTGGTCATGTTGGAATGAAACAATTGAACAAACTTTTGAGGCATGACTTAGTTAGAGGCTTGAAAGATGTGACTTTTGAAAAGGATAAACCTTGTAGTGCTTGTCAAGCCGGCAAACAAGTTGGAAATAAACATCCTAGTAAGAGTGAAATGAGCACATCAAAGGCATTCAAGCTATTGCACATGGACTTGTTTGGGCCAACAACATATACTAGCATTGGTGGCAACAAGTATGGTTTTGTGATAGTTGATGACTACACTAGATACACTTGGGTGTTCTTTCTCTTTGACAAGAGTGATGTTTATGATCTATTCAAGTCTTTTGTCAAGAGAGTGCAAAATGAGTTTGAGACTACCATCAAGAAGATTAGAAGTGACAATGGTAGTGAGTTCAAAAACACAAGAATTGAAGATTTATGTGATGATCTTGGTATTGGACATCAATTCTCACCAACATACACTCCTCAATCCAATGGTGTAGTTGAAAGGAAAAATAGAACCTTGATTGATATGGCTAGATCAATGCTTAGTGAATACAATGTGAGTCATGCATTTTGGAGTGAAGCCATCAACACGGCTTGCTATTGTAGCAACCGTCTTTATTGCCATGGAAAGCTTGGGAAGACACCATATGAGCTATTGAATGGAAGAAAGCCCAACATTGCATACTTTAGAGTGTTTGGTTGCAAATGCTATATTCTCAAGAAAGGCACTAGATTGAGCAAGTTTGAAAAGAAATGTGATGAAGGGTTCTTACTTGGTTATTCTACCACAAGCAAAGCATATAGAGTTTGGAATCTCACAAATGGCACCTTGGAAGAAGTTCATGATGTTGAGTTTGATGAAACCCAAGGATCTCAAAATGAAGTTCAAAACCTTGATGATGTGAGAGGAGATCAATTGTCAAATGCAATGAGAAACATGGACATTGGTGATGTTAGGCCAAGGCAAGTTGATGATGATGATATTCATGTGATAAACCAAAGTGTGCAAATTGATACAAATCAAGCAAGCTCTAGTGGTTCTCATGACGAAGTGCAAGATCAAGGTCAAGCTAGTGGAAACAATCAACTCCCAATACTCCAACCTACTAGTATTGCAAGAGATCATCCATTGGACCAAATCATTGGTGGAATTCAAAGTGGTGTTCAAACTAGATCAAGATTAGCATCCTTTTGTGAGCACTACTCATTTGTGTCACTTGAAGAACCTAAGAAAATAGAAGATGCCTTGAAGGATTCCGATTGGGTAAATGCCATGCATGAAGAACTAAACAACTTTGCTAGAAATCAAGTTTGGGAACTTGTTGAGAGGCCAAAGAACTACAATGTGATTGGTACTAAGTGGGTCTTTAAGAATAAGCAAGATCAAGATGGCATGGTTGTGAGGAACAAGGCAAGATTAGTAGCACAAGGATACACTCAAGTTGAGGGTCTTGACTTTGGAGAAACATATGCACCGGTTGCAAGATTGGAGGCTATTAGAATCTTATTAGCATATGCTTGTGCACACAACATCAAGCTCTATCAAATGGATGTCAAGAGTGCATTTCTTAATGGTTACATCAATGAAGAAGTTTATGTTGAACAACCTCCCGGTTTTGAAGATGACAAGAAGCCTAACCATGTTTACAAGCTCAAGAAGGCATTGTATGGTTTGAAGCAAGCACCTAGAGCATGGTATGAGAGATTGAGGGATTTTCTTCTCTCTAAAGGGTTCAAGATGGGAAAGGTTGACACCACACTCTTCACCAAGAAGCTTGGTAATGACTTGTTTGTGTTGCAAATCTATGTGGATGACATTATTTTTGGATCAACCAATCAAGACTTTTGTGAAGAGTTTGGAAATATGATGGCTAATGAGTTTGAGATGTCTATGATTGGAGAGCTTAGTTACTTTCTTGGACTTCAAATCAAGCAAATGAAGAATGGCACTTTTGTAAGTCAAGGGAAGTACATCAAGGACATGATCAAGAAGTTTGGATTGCAAGATGCTAAGCCAATGAGTACACCAATGGGCACAAATGATCAATTGGGTATTGATGCTAGTGGCAACATGGTAGATCAAAAGCAATACCGGTCTATGATTGGAAGTTTGCTCTATGTCACCGCTTCTAGGCCGGATGTGATGTTTAGTGTGTGCAAGTGTGCAAGATATCAAGCTTCACCTAGAGAGAGTCACTTGAAAGCAACCAAGAGGATATTGAGATATCTTAAGGGCACTCATGATGTTGGATTATGGTTTCCAAAGGGGTCTAATTTTGAGTTGATTGGATATTCGGACTCCGACTATGGTGGATGCAAGATTGATAGAATAAGCACAAGTGGCACTTGTCAATTGCTTGGAAGGTCTCTTGTTTCATGGTCATCAAAGAAACAAAATAGTGTTGCACTATCTACCGCCGAGGCCGAATACATTAGTGCCGGTAGTTGTTGTGCACAATTGCTTTGGATGAAGGCCACTTTGAATGACTTTGGAATCAAATTCAAGAATGTGCCTTTGTTTTGTGACAATGAAAGTGCTATCAAGATGACACAAAATCCGGTTCAACATTCAAGAACGAAGCACATTGACATAAGGCATCACTTCATAAGAGACCATCATCAAAAGGGTGATATTAGCATTGAGAGCATTGGCACCGAAGATCAACTAGCCGACATACTCACAAAGCCACTTGATGAGAAGAGATTTTACAAGTTGAAGAATGAATTGAACATACTTGACTTCTCCAACTTGAAATGAGTGCACCCCCACATTCCTATATGACATGCCTCTCCTCCGACATAGCAAGGTAAAGTTGTTTGGCATATCATTCATACTTTGCTAAGGACATGTTTAGAACATATAGACATATTTGCATGACAAATAGGCTCATTCATGAAAATCAAATGAGTTTAATGTATATATGGTACCACTATTGCTTCTATGTTTGATTGATCTAGTGGTAGCATATGACATATTTGTGGGCTTGCAAACCTAGAGTTGAATCTAGAAAATGAGCTCATGATGTGTAATTCAACATGGTCAAGATAACCCTTATACTTTATGAGGTGTGAAGAAGCTTGTCCTTGGATCAAACCGAATTACATATTCTAGGCAAGTGATCTAGATTGAACCATAATTTGGACTCCCTCATATTGTTTGACTTAACTCTTGCTAAAATTGGCACCTTTTTGGTGATTGTTGACAAAGGGGGAGAGAAAAGTCACAAAGATAGAAAAGTCACAAAGGGGAGAAAGATATAATAAGAGGGGAGAGAAAAGTCACAAAAAGAAAAAGCTACTAAGGGGGAGAGAAAGCATAAGATAAGACTTTGGAAAGGAATCAATTAAATTTTGAGCACACAAGTAGGGGGAGCAAGCTCATGAATTGTTTGTTGCATTTGTATGTGCATTAACATGATGAATTGTTGCATTGCAAAGCTTAAATTCTTATTCATGTTTGTTTGGTGATTGCTAGAATTAGAACTTGAATGATGATTTGTTGAAAGTAGCTTTATAAGTGGTATCTAGACACCTTTGCTTATAATGTTGATCTCACGGGGTACTTTAGTGTTTGTGATCTTTACAAGTAATGTTTTACAAGTGGTGTCTAGCTACATCGATGCTAAGGATGGTATATAAAGGCAACTCCGATTGGTATCACGCTTCAAAGGTCCATTCTATATACCTTAGCATCAATTTGATAGTAGTAACTCTCCCAAAATTCGAATCCATACATATGTGCAAAATTGAACCAAACTCATGAAAGCACATATGTAGGGGGAGCTAATACTATCGAAATTGAAAATTGATTTCATTTCATATCTTTGTGATGGTTGTCATCAATTACCAAAAAGGGGGAGATTGAAAGCCCAAGTTTGGTTTTGGTAATTAATGACACCAAGTTGCTAATGCTATTGTATCAAGTGTGATTAAGCTAGGCATAAGCAACATGTGATGGAGGTGGAAATGGCATGGAGAGATGGCCACAAAACCACATGATTTGGTGCATGAAATGATGAGCAAGATCATGGTGGAGATGCACATGAAATGATGGACATGATGATCAAGTGTAAGAGAAGGATCTAAGAGCGCAAGGCAAAGGTATAACCATAGGGTTTTCCTTTTGCCGGTCTAAGATGAGTAGAGAAGTGATTGACCGGGTTTAGGATACATAGCCGACTATCAAGAGGGGCAATCACGGTTAGCTCGGGAATCAAGTGCCACTAGATCATTGTCTTGAGCATATGCATTTAGGATCTAGTAAAGAGCTAACATAACGCCTTGGAAAAATGTTTGTGAAATGCTAACACACATGCACATGGTGGTGTACACTCGGTGGTGTTAGCACATTTGCGAAGGCGGTGGAGTTGGAGCGGTAGAGAGGGGTTTGGGTTCCTCTCTCCCTCCCGCCGAGCTTGCGAGGCGGGATTCGGCGCTTTTTGGAGAAGTGAAACGCCTATTTTCTACTGCGCCGAAAGTCGGAAAAGAAACGGAGGCGAACGGAGGTCACTGCGTGCACCGGACGCAGCACCGGACGCTGCACCGGACGCGGGGCGCGTCCGGTCAGTTCATCGCGGCGCGGGTGCTGCTGGGGTTCGTGCACCGGACGCGGGGCGCGTCCGGTCACGTACCACCGGACGCGTCCGGTGGCGTCGGGAGCTTACTGGACTCCCACCGGACGCGGGCACTGTGGCGTCCGGTGGGTCCTTCGGTGCGTCCGGTGGCTGTTTCGCGGTACGCGGCTCGGTGCTGACCGGCGCGTCCGGTGAGTACGATTTGAACTGGTTTGCGCGGTAACGGCTAGCTGCGTACCCCTTCGTTATAAATAGATGGTGGACGGGTTTTGAGGGTAACTCTTGCACATTTTGAGATATAGAGACATCCTTTGAGCTAGAGAACAACCCCTCCACTCATCTCTTCGATTGATTGCACATCTTGAGGGAGATTGAGTGAGATTCAAGTGCATTGCTTGAGAGTTGCATTCTAGAGGCACTTGATCTTCGAGTTGCTGCGGATTTCTCGTTACTCTTCCGTGTTTCCCGACACGGTAGACGGCTTGGAGCAGCGGAGGTGATTGAGCTCGCAATTGGAGATTGTTGGAGCCTTCACCAAGTGTTGTAAGGGGTTCTTGATCCTTCCCCGCGGGAGTTCGCGAATTGGATACTCTAGTGGAGCTCGTGGCTTGGAGGATCCCCATCTTGTGTGCGGTTGTGCGGCGCCCGCCGAGGGCTCAACTCTTGATAGTTGATTAGCTCGCGAACCGACAAGTGGGTGCATCGCCACAACGAGGAGTAGCTTGCCGGGAAGCAAGTGAACCTCGGTAAAAAATCTTGTGTCATCTCTCTACCGAGGTTTTCTCTTGTGGTTGATTATTGTGTTTGATTCTACGAGTGCTTTGCGTCTCATCTCTACACGGTGGTATAATCACTCGAAGCTCTTCTCTAGTATTACTTCTTGTATCTAGCTTGTTATTGTTGTTGTGTTTAGTGGATAGCCTTGTACTAGACTTGTGTAGGTGGCTTGCTTAATTAGTTAGAGCTAGTGCATTTTGCTCCGCCACATTTTGTACTAACTTGTGGTTTAGTATTTCTCGTAGAAGTTTTTATTAGGCTATTCACCCCCCCCTCTAGCCTATTTGGACCTTACAGCAGGCGAGCGGCGGATCCGCTCTTCCCTCGAGCGGATCGGGCGCGGACAGCGGTCGACCGGACTCGTCGGTGGTGGCGAGCTCCACCCACGCCCTCCTCGGTGGCCGGCACCTCCCCGGCGGGCCTGGCGGCGCGGGGCATCAGCGCGCGCGCCCCGGCGGCGGAGCTCGCCCGCGCGGCCAGCGGCGGTCCTCCCGGCCCCTTCCTCCCCGGCGCTTCCCCAGCTCCTCCTCCATGGCGGGCGGACGGCGCGCGGCCTCGCCCCCTTCTGCTTCGGTGCTTGAGGACCGGCGGGCCTCGGCGGAGAGCGGCGTTGGAAGACCGGCGGCGCCCCCTTCTCCCTCGGTGCTCTCTCTCTCACCAGCCACGCGGCGAGCGGCGGGAGGCGCGAGGACGCGCGGTAGCGGACACCCTGCAAGGACGCCAGGAATAGCGGACGGAAGCGCCGTCCGCTTGGATAGCGCGCGTTTAGCGTACAGCGCTGCGGCGGTTTCATCCGCTACGTCCGTTTAGCGGATGCGTTTACCGGAGCCGGTGCGGACAGTCTAAGTACACAACGCCTACCGATCAACCATCAACGCTACTAATCCATCATTTTTTTTTGAGACGAGCTGCTGCTAGTCTACTGTAATCAGAAGAAGCCAAGCGAAGCACGCACGACTCGATCGACCCCTCTGCATCTTATTGGTACTACCACGCACGCACGAACCGAAGAAACTAGCCATACAAACAAACATACGAGTCGAGTGAGGAGCAGGGGGAGAAGGGCATCTCTCCTGAAGCCCTGAGAGTTCTGATAGCCGCGACGACAGACAGAGGGTTCGAATTGGATCAGATCAGTTGGTGTAGTTGCTGATGCTGGCGTGCGGCGCGGCGGCCTTGGCGGCGGGGGTGGGCTCGACGGTGGGGGAGGGCGGGACGGGCGTGCAGAGCAGGTCCCTGGGCAGGTCCGGGATGCCCTTGAGGTAGAAGGTGTAGAAGATCTTGAAGGGGAAGACGATCTGGTTGAGCTTCACCTGGCCGTAGACGCCCTCGAAGACGCCCGACCCGCCGGTGACCGCCAGGTACGACTCCTCGTAGGTCAGGTACGGGCCCTGCACCGAGATGTGGCCGTAGTCGCCGAAGTAGAAGCTGTAGATGGCCTCGTACCGGTCGCCGTTGCGGTCGGGGACGTGCTGGATCAGCACGCAGATCCCCGCCGTGATCCCCAGCCGCTTGTCCAGGCTGCCGTTGTAAACCTGCGCGGTGGGGGTGGAGAGGAGAGGGGGAAGTCAGAGGATGGATGGCTGAGGGGAACAGAGAGAGGGGGGAATCGCAAGCGAAAGCGAAGCTGACGGACCTTGTTGGTGAAGGGGACGAGGTCGCCGAGCGCGTTCTCGGTCTGCTTGGCGCTGAGGCGGAGGTAGGCGGGGCTCTCGCGGTCCCGCTCGTTGATCTCGTACACGTACAGCTCCTGCACCTTGGTCGGCCGCGCGTCCTTGGCCGCCGCGGGCTTGGGCGAGAACAGCGACGCCCGGATGGCGGCGCCACGGCCCCGCGGCTGCTGCTGCCGCCCGGCGCCGCCCATGGCGACTCTGGATGCCTGACGCGCCTTGGCGAGCCCCGCGGCGGAGGAGGGGCCCGAGACGACCCTGACGGAGGCCGGGGACCTGAGCGCGGCGGCCATGGCGATCAGCGGCAGGCAATCAGGCTCACCACACCCCCGCTCTCGATGCGATGCGATGGGGAAGCAAGGGGAATTCGAGAAAATTGGTGTAGGTGGCGGCTGGCACTACGCAAGTGGTCAGTGGTGTGTTTATTTATTAAGCTAGGCTTGTGGGTGAGCAGGGGTTGGTGCGTCCTCTCCTCTCCTCGTGCAACTGCTTTCGGTTAGGGCCCAATCAAATTTTCTCTCAGATTTTACTATAAAAAAAAAATTCTCCGTCACATCAAAATATCAGCATATGCATAGAGTATTAAATGTAGATGAAATTTAAAACTAATTACACAGTTTTGTTGTACTTTGTGAGACGAATATTTTGAGCCTAATTAATCAATGTTTGGACAATTATTACCAAATAAAAACAAAATTACTACAGTACCCGGGGCACTGTTAATGTCCGAATTCAGGCCCAAATTCAGACATCTAAACACGCCCTAGGGTCTTTTTGCGTCGACGGGGGCGCACCGGCCATAATTGGGCACGAGTACAACATGCGCTGCGTCGTCCATCCCGGCTGGCCCGGTCGGTGGTCGCCGTTTCAGATCTGCGTCGTACCCTTCAGAGCGTGGTGCACGCGCTCCGTCTGTTCGCAGCTGCACTGGGGTCCTCGCTTCTTAAGCTATGTTCAGTTCCAAATACTGTAGTATGTTTTGGTTTTAATTATAAATAGTATCTAACTGTTGACTAATTAGGTTTAAAACGTTCGTCTCGCAAAGTACAACCAAGCTGTACAATTAGTTTTTGATTTCATCTATATTTAGTACTTCATGCATGTATCGCAAGTTTGATGTGATAAGGAATCTTTTTTTTATAGTGTTTTTTTTGTAACTGAACACAGCCTTAACCGAAGCAAATGACCCTTCGTCCTAATTTAACTGTCGTTTTAGATTTTCGAGCCGTAAATTTAACTAGATTAATAGAAAATAGTGTAACATTTTTATCTCTAAATAAATTTATTATAAAAATGAATTTAACGACCTATCTAGTAATATTAATTGCGTACCATAAATATTAATATCATTTTATATAAAATCAGTCAAAGTTATTTCTTGAGAAGCGAGAACAACAGTTATTCAGGGACGGCTAAAGATTTGATGTAACGGGGAATCTTGAAAAATTTTGTAAAATTTTAAGAACTAAACATGCCCATATTGAAACCAGTTAGCCGCGGGGGCTAGGTGTGATTATTATATATTATACTCTATATATATAGTGCTCGAGCAATTGTTACCAGTTAGCCGCCGGGCCAAAGGAAGCGTGAACACGCCAATTTGTCATGGTCTCTGATTATTCGGCGTTAAGGGCGTCTCCAACAGTTGCTAAATCGATGGTCTAGGAGGATTTTTATTGGACAAGAGGAGAAAAGAGCAGCGCGCTAGCGATGAAGGACTAGCTAACGAACCTCTCTCTTACTATTACGCCTTGGCACTCAACGCTTTTTTTTTATTGTTTATGGAGCTCAGGACGCTGGCGATTTTTTTATTCGTCCCGTTAGGGACGGTCTAAGACTATCCGCACTAAGACTACCCGTAGTGGGTACACTAAAGGAATACTCTAAAGCTTTAGAGTATGAATATAGAGTAAAAACTGCTGCACTGGGTACTCTAAAACGATACTCTATCATTTCTCTCATTCTATATTTAGAGTGGTACAGTGCTTACTCTATAGTGGACAGTGGCGGCCCCACTAGCTAAACAAAGGAAAAAATGCTATAACTCACAAACCAAAAATCCAAATTAAATTTCGATTGCACCATTAAATTCGTCTCAATAAATCCTTCAAAACTAGATCACACATAATTATATTTAGATAAAGTGACAAGTGGGTCCCACAGTGGATAGAGTGGATAGAGGATGATATAGAGGATGGATGGATGCGGAAGAATTAAGTATAGAGGAGATAATCTTGCTGACTAGGACGTATAGAGGATGAACATAGAGGTCCATGAGTGCGGATAGCCTCATGAACCTCTATATTCATCCTCTGTACATCCTAGTCATCAAGATTCTCTCCTCTATACTTAATTCTTCCGCACTCATCCATCCTCTATATCATCCTCTATCCATAGTAGGTCCCACTTGTCACTTTATCTAAATATATCTATGTGAGATCTTGTTTTGAAGAATTTATTGAAACGAATTTAATAGTGCAATCGGAATTTAATTTGGTGTTTTGATTTGTGAGTTATAACATTTTTTTATGAGTTGAATTGTGAGTTGAATAGTAAGACTGACAGAGCCGTGCATGCTTTTCTCCTCCTCCTGTCTCCGCGCATGCTCTGCTCCTACGCGTGGTGGGGCCTCTGGCTCGACACAGGACGAACGCTATTCCTCTAGATATAGCGAACGCTATGCCTATAGCGTTTGCTTTGCCGTACCCGCTGCAGCATCTCTTTACGCTATATGGTTCTCCAGCGTCGGTTTACAGTAGTCTAAGACTACCCGTAGTGGGTGCTCTAAAACGATACTCTAAAGCTTTACAGTATGAATATAGAGTAAAAACTGCTGCACTAGATACTCAAACGATACTCTATCCTTTCTCTCACTCTATATTTAGAGTAGTACAATGCTTACTCTATACTCTATAGCGGCGGGCCCCACTAGCTAAACAAAGGGAAAAAATGCTATAACTCACAAACCAAAAATCCAAATTAAATTTCGATTGCACCATTAAATTCGTCTCAATAAATCCTTCAAAACTAGATCACACATGGATATATTTAGATAAAATGACAAGTGGGTCCCATAGTGAATAGAGTGGATAGAGGATGATATAGAGGATAGATGGATGCGGAAAAATTAAGTATAGAGGATAGAATCTTGCTGACCAGGACGTATAGAGGATGAATATAGAGGTCTATGAGTGCGGGTAGTGTAAAGCGTGAAGTGAGGGGGTGCAGGTACAGGTTCCTCCGGATAGTCACCGCCAACTCCAATACTCGTGGCACGCGGCTGGGAATCTGGGATGTGTACTATTCAGCACGAAGTCCCTTGTGGTCTCTTGAATATTCCGAGAGGTGAGCTGTAACGATTTTGAAATCCCGGATGACTTGGGAACGCACCGTCCGGCTCTGATACTGATAGGGCGGTTGGCTTCCAATTTTTTGTCCAGTCAAAATTACAGCATGCCAAATTTTGTAGTTATTAATTGGCTTATTGCCAAAGAATTGACATATCGATGTTTATGGCCAAAGTTTTAGCAAATCTCTAGAAAGTTCTTATAAACTATATAAAAGAGAAATTTGGCAAGCTTTAATCTTGGCTATCAACTAAATACACACCTAAGTCTTTTGTCCTAACTTTGACAGCTTTGATTTTGGTAAGCCTAAATTTGGCTTGCCATAGTTTTAATTGAGAAAAATTGGTACCAACCGAAGGCTTGCCATAGTTTTAATGGAGAAAAATTGGTACCAACCGATCAGACCCGTATACACATCTCGGCCGGCGCATGCATGGGCCAAGTCCGATCCGTTGCGGCGTGTTCGCGTTTGCACGTCCCTCCCTCTTTCGTACAAGCACCATATTCGTACAAGCAGCAGCAGCTCAATAATTTCGGCGGATGGGTGGTGACCTCTGCATCACTAGGTCCAATCGGAAATGCAGTATTACTGCTCCACTGACTCTGGACAACGACGGCCCAGTTCCACGTCTTCTAGTGGGGTTTTAATTGGATCATGGCCTCATTTTAAATCCCATTAAATGGAAAAAAAATCCAAGGCCTTATATAACGGTAGTGTTTTTTTAAAGTATTCTACTATCTCTATATTTAAATAAACTCTCCCTCGGGCTGGTGTTGCAGAGTGCGCGTCGAGCCCCCAACTTGGGCTTCCCCCTAGCGTGTCGAGCCCCCGACTTGGGCTCCCCCTCAGGCAGGTGCTGCTGAGTGCGCGTTGAGCCCCCATGGTCTTTGACGTCGTGTTGCTCGGGCAGATGTTTTGCCGTTGTCTCCTATTGGTGGATGTTTTGCCACCGTGGCTTCACATCTTGTGTTGGCTCCCTAGCGTTGTTGGTTCTCTTATTGGCAGGTCCAGTCGGATAGGTGCTGGTGGACGGGTCCCCCCTCCGCCTTTCTTTCCTGTCTGTTTGTTGTATGTGTTTTGGCCACTTTCTTTGTGGTGGTATTTCCGATGCTTTGTGTAAACCGTTCTTTCGACACTCCTTTTCTTAATGAAAAGACACGTGAAGTCGTGTTCGAGAAAAAAAATGAACTTATAGAGTTGTCTTAGGTCAAAAAAAAGTTTTAAGTTTAGTTGACTTTCATTCATAGAAAAAAAAACTAATACTTATGACACAACCCTTTCAAAAAAAAATACTTGCGACACAAAATTAGAATTGAACAGATGGGTGGCGACCTCATGGCTATGAAGAAGGAAGTGGTCAATGTCTTGTAGTGGTATTTTAATTGGGTCATGGGCCCATTTTAAATGCCATTGAATGAAATAAATCCAAGACCATAAATAACTGATTGTTTCTTTTCAAAAAATATTCTACTACCTATGGCTGATTTATCCTAAGTCATTTTTAAAATTTGATTGACTTTTGAAGACAAAGGCTAATACTCAAAATTAGTATTCGGTAGATGGGTGGTGATCTCATGGAGCTGTTTCACTCGCATATGAAGTACTCCGTAGATTACTACTCAGGCCATGTTTAGTTCCAGAAAAATTTTAGGTTTTCGTTACTGTAGTACTTTCCTTTGTATTTGGCAATTAGTGTCCAATCATGGACTAATTAGGTTCGAAAGTTTCGTCTCGTGATTTCTCACCCAACTGTGTAATTAGTTTTTTTTCGTCTATATTTAATGCTCCATGCATGCGTCAAAGATTCGATGTGATGGGCAAAAACCAAAAATTTTTAGAACTAAACGTGGCCACAACTGATGAATGTGAAGAACGGCCTGGTCAACGTCTTCTGGTGGGATTTTAATAGGGTCATGGTCTCATTTTAAGTGCCATTAAACGAAAAAAAAAACCAAGGCCATACTGAACTGATTGTTTTATTATAAAAATTATTCTGCTACCTATGTTATCAAATAAATCAACTTTTGAAGTTGTCCCGAGTCAATGTTTTTTGGTTCGAATGAATTTTATAGAAAAGGGCAAATACTTATGACACAAATTAATATTCTGCGGATAGGTGGTGACCTCATGGAGCTGTTTTCACTTAGATATATATGAAATACTCACTGACCGAAGAAAAGCGCAGTCAACGTCTTCTGGTGGGATTTTAATCGGTTAAACTTAGTGTATAGATTGACTTACACAAAGTCACAAAACTAATATGACCTGTTGACATAGACAAAACTAATATGACTTGTTTTTAAGGACTAAGGATCAAACATGCATGTTCAATATAATCTCAAATGGAAATTTAAAAGGAGATTAACCAACTTAATGTGGCGTGACTTGTTGTGAACCTAAGAATTTGGGGGGGGGGGGGGGGGGGAGGGGGGATGTGCCACACAATGTACAATTGCTCGGGGGGAAAAGCCGTGTGGCATGGCGTCAATAACAAATCTCTACTATAAGGGGCCAATCAAAATTAGGCTTAGAGCAACTCCAACAGTTTGACAAAGGACTTTGACATCCTTGTTTTTTGGCAAAAAGAGAAAAAAGTACTCCCTCCGTCCCAATAAATGTGCAATTCTCGCATCCCGAGAAATCAGCTATCGCAAATTTTGATTAAAATTATATAAAAAAATACTAACTCTTATGAGACAAAATAAGTACCGTTAGATTGGTTATGAGATATATTTTCATAATAAATTTATTTTGAGACATAAATGTTAATACTTTTTGCTATAAATTTGGTCAAAGTTGACACAGTTTGAACGGCACGTTTTCCATAATTGCACAATCAATCGGACGGAGGGAGTAACTCCAACAGTTTGGTAAAGGACTTTGCCATCTTTGCCAAACTGTCAAAAATACCTCCCCGACGTGCATATATGCGCCCGCCTCATCCGCGCGCATCGACGAAATGCAGCTGATTTGACGAGGATGATCGACTGCTCTGCTGCTGTTGTCTGCTAGCTGGTGCTGTTGGCCGGCAAATGCAGCTGATGTGACAGAGAAGATATTGCCTGCTACTCTACTCAATATTTGTACGTGTACTACTGAATGATACTTCACCAATGATACTACGAAAAACACAGTTGATATATAGACTCAAAGGTCCGGCTTGCCGGCTAGGCAGATGCTGCTGCTTGGTGATGGCCGGCTGGGAGGAGGAGAAGGCCGGCCAAGAGAGACCTGCCGCCGAGAGGAACCGCACGACGAATGATAGGAGATGGCGGCGGCGTTTTGGCGCGGGCACGCGAAGGAAATCACGCGGAAAGAATGTTCCCACGAGAAAAAAAAACCAGATTGTGGGCCTCGCTTTTGATTTTGCCAAGTCAATTATGCCAAACTATTGGAGATTCAACTTTTTTCCTTTGCCATAATGTTTGGGGAGTTGTCAAACTCTAAGATTTGCCAAACAAAAAATCCCAAACTGTTGGAGTTGCTCTTAGTCCACCCAAAAATTTGTCCCCCACAGAGATGACGTTTCCTCCGTACACACTAGATTGTGCACTCAGAAAACCCCTCATATGAAAATAAACGATCCAGATCTATTCTGGGGAAGCTTCACCGCGATCGTGCGGCCACGGACAGTTCCAGGCTTCAACGCACCGCCCCAGTCTTCAACGCAACGCAACGCCCCGCCTCCTCGCCCGCCCGCGCCATGACCAGCCCCACCCGTGATCGGCGTGCTGCGATAAAGGAATGAATTGGCGTGAGAAAGGAAGGAATTGTCGTGCCACAAGGCCGCTCCGCCGCCACCGTGGCCCGTCCCGCCGCCCTGCCTCGCTTCCTGGTGGCGATCATGACCTGTGTGGGTGCGTCGGACCTGCTATACGGCGGCGCCTGCCGCCCTTGCTCTTCGTGGCGAACTGTGGCGCGGGACCCGGCCGGCGATTGGGTCGCCCTCACCTCCAGTCGGCGCACCGCGGTACCGGGACACTCGAGCTCTCGGTGTACCCGTACACACAGTGCTCGTCGGCATCCTGGAGGTCGCCGCCAAAAGTTGGCTGAAGGGCGGATCAAGGCCGTACTACTCCCCGAGTTTGCTGATGAGGACCATCTCTTGTTCCACGCTGAGAGGTAATTTCTTCTCCCTATCCCTTCGATCTTGTCTGGTTGTTTCCCGTGAGGAAATGTTCGTTGACCTTTTAATTAGTGCCTTATTGATGCTAGAGGTTAATTAGGTTATGGTACTAGGACTAGGAGGCATTGTATGTTCGCATCAGATCCTCCCGAATTTGCTTATTTAAAGATAGTTTCGGTGAATGTGTTTCTTTTTCATTTCTGTAGATAAGGTTCCAGATTGCTGTAAGCTTGCATATGGATGCTTTGCAGATTTTCTTATGAGTTTTTGCGATGTTCAATTGTAATGTGCTATCGCAGAGATTATAGTAGAGATAACAATATGTAAATGATGGTGAGCGTACCTGTAGTGCTTTTTATGTTTATTATATTTACTAGTAAATTTGCCCATGTGTTGCAATGGGAGAAAAAATCTATCAAATTTTAATGGAAAACAATGACAGAAATAATATATATGTATTCATTTTTTTTAAAAAAAAAAGATAAAACATATAATTTATTTACGCTGAACGACATCTATGATATAAGTTAATGTTGGCAACCTTGAAAACTTTTTTCTCTTATCACAAAACATGAAAAATATTTAATGTAAATATATAACAACTTTGATTTCCATACTATCCAGTGTTGCTATAATTAAATATCAAGCTCCCTGGCTTTCTTTTAGAACCCATAAAATATGTAATTCTAATTCTAATCTAGATTAAAATCGATAAGAATTTAGTTGTTGACGTGTGAAGGATTGATTTGTTTGCCGATGATTATGACGAGAGACATCTCCCAATTTTTTACGTAGCAACCCTCGTCCGGAGTTATATAGATAGACTTATTTAGATTGAGTTATTCAACAAACTACTTAAAATTTTAATTCACGGCTTGATTAGTTTGACCATTATCTAATTTTAATAAGAATAAGTTTTGTTATAATCCAAACTATATCAATAAATTGATTGTATAAATCATTATTTCTTAGAAAAAGGTCAATAGCTCAAAGACCCATAATATCATATTTATATTTATTTTTTGTCTTTATAAGGAAATAAAAAACCATCGCCCCAAAAAAATTAGAAACAAAAAAAACCACGGGACAACAAAACTATTAAATGTTACGGGCTACAAAAAAAGCGAGCACAACAAAACGGAAACAATAGAAAAAAAAAGGAAACAAAAAAAGATCAGAAGTGCGCATGGAGGTGGACATGGAAAAGGAGAACAAAAAAACCAGAATCGTGGACAGGTAGGACAGCGGATGCACCAAAAAAAGAAGAAAGAAGCAGTAATACGGACACGGAGTCTAAACAAAAGGAAACGGACTGGAAGCCAGGGAAGGGAGAGGCAGAACAAAGGGAAACTGATATTGTTGTAAAAAAAAGGGAAACAGATACGGCTAGGAGAGAGAGAAACAGAAAAAAATACGTGGCAACGGATACACCTGGGAGAGCCTAGCAATAGCAAGCACAAAAGGTATCTAATAGGCATATCTTCTATTTGATCAGGATTCCTAGTTATATTCTGGATATATATATATATATATATATATATATATATATATATATATATATATATATATATATATATAACTAATACCCTGTAGCTGGCTGTAAAATAACATATTCTGTAGCTGAGTCAGAACTCGAGCCCGAGCGTCACCCAGCTCCGACCATTCACCCACCGCACTAGTAAAGACGGCATCACTAAAGACAATAAATACTATTCTATTAATTAACCCAAAAATTACGCTTATTTCCATCTCCCTAGAGAAAAGTCAAGATTGGGTCCTGTTCAGATACGTCCGCACACCATCGCAGATTGTGGCCCTCGCGGCCTGCCTCCTCTACTGCGCTGCGTCGTCAGCGACGCTGGCCTCCGCCGGCGCCGGGCCGACGGACCTCGGGGCGCTGCGGGCATCGTGCGATGGGATGCTGGGGCAGTGCACTGTGGGAGCGACGAGGGCAGGAGGTGCGCGGCAGCGAGGCGTTCCCGCGGCGGGCGCTGGCGCAGCGGCAGCCGACCAACCGGTACACCAGGCTCCGCCTCAAGCACGAGGAGCAGGGGAGGTGCGGTGGTTGCCGTCGAGCACGATTGCACGAACTGCTCTCCCCTACCAGCGACGCTTAGCCGGCGGCGCACCCTTGCGAATGACGCGCTTCGGCAGTGGCGGCCCGCCCTCGATCTATGCACACGACGCGCTCCGGTGGCGGCAGCGCATCCTCGATCCATGTGCACGACGCGCCCCGGCGGTGGCGCCGCACCCTCGACTCCTGCGGCGGGGAGGCGAGTGTGATGGCGTGCGCCAGGCACACCTCGGGAAGTCGCCTGCAGTTCTGCACATCCAGCAGCGACCGATGGTGTACAGCCTAGTGACGGCGGTGGGTCCTCATCGGCGGCAGGTCTCGGCGGTGTACCCAACAGCCAGGCAGTGCGACTCCTGTCCTTTTGTTCCGGCGGCGCTGCTTCGTTGACGAGCCCGTTCGCACCTTCACCGGTGACTCCCTGATGTCGGGCTCAAGCAGTAGCGCTCTGATGACTGATGTAGGCGGCGGCCAGAGATTCTATCTTCTATGGTGACAAGATCCTGTGAGACGGTGTCCTATTTCTTTCTCGTGAAATTGGAGCACGCATCCAATCGCTCTCGAGTAGCAATTCTCGTACATATTATTAGTGCAAATTCTTGTAAATAGTATTAGTATTGTTGTAAACAGAATTTTCGTAAATATGCAGTATTATAGTAACTTGTCCATGAAATTATGGTAAATCTTTCTTAATGCTAATTTTGTCTGAGACATTCAAATTATTTTAATCAGCTTATGACAAAATTGGTTTAGTCACTGTGCTCAAATTCTCGTAACACATGAACAATTACATTAGTTCAACTTGTATACTACTCTTCAGTTAGCCCGTAGCAAGCATGTAGAGTATTCTCGTAACCCATTCCTATTTACTAGAATATATTCTTTACTATTTTTAGTATTCTCGTAACCTTACTATTTTAAGGTGTGTTGTATTCTCGTAACAAGAATATTTTCCATACGGTATTCGGGTAACTACCTAAATATCTTATCTATTTACCATAGTCCATATACAATAGTTTATTGCACGGTGCATGCATACGCTAATTCACTTGTATGCTCTCGGTATGGTAATTCATGTATTCTCGTAACCACTCATTCCACTATATATCTTGCATGCATGCACACGGCAGCTCGCCAGATCCAAAATCACACCGTGATCATAGAGCCAGCATTAAATCGGCTCATGCAGCTAGGGTGTCCCATCTACCCTGCAGTAACTCCCGATACGGTAAATGCTCGCGCGCTTGCGCCGGTTGGCACGGATGGGTCTGTCTGGTGCGGTAACTGGGTCTGTTTACGAAATAAGCTCAGCGCTATTCTATATTCTAGGTGTAGAATAATATTCTACACCACAAACCAAAACTGACTAAAAAATACTGAGTACTACTGAACTATGTTCAGTATCAGTCGGTACTACGCACAATACCACGAAATACTGAATAATACTAAAACGCGACTACTGAACATTACTGAATTTTGTTCAGTATAACAGCTCGGTGTAGAATAGTATTCTACACCTAGGGTGTAGAATAGCGCGTGTATATATATATATATATATATATATATATATATATATATATATATATATATATATATATATATATATATATATATATATATATAACTTGAGAGCTATAGACAAACGTGAAGAGAGACATTTTCTACATTTACAAAGTTAGCTAGGGGATGATAGACGAATAAAAGGATCTGAAATTTTGCATCTTTATTATTAAGGTATATAGAGTTGGAACAGTTGTTTCTTCTTGACATTATGCATTTACCTGATGATATGATACTGAAATTGAAGAGATGTAATGATTCAAGGAATAATGTTGCTTGCGCCCAGTCCGTAGAAAATAAAGATCTAGATTTTTCTGCGATAAGATTTATGGCCTTTTTCTGGGTAACTCATGGTGAAGCTTCTAGCACTGAGCTTAGGAATAGCCATATTAGTTAATGAACTTTCATTCTGAATTAGCCAATGAAAAGCAAACACAAATTACAAAAAAAAAGATATGCCTAAACCGATGATAATGTATGTGAATTTGATAGGCTGTGCCTGTGGCAATTTTTGGTGCAATGTTGAAGCTACTATTATGCCCTTTTTTCTGTAGTTTTCAAGGTTTAAATTTTGGTATTGCAGATGAGTTTTCAAGCTACTATTGTTGGATGAACTACTCCCACGCAGAGCTGCATCTGCAGTAGAGGAGGATGAAGATGAGGATGAGGAGGAAGAGTGGGCTGAAGTTGACCCAAGTGAGATGGACTTGGCTGATGATTCTACTTCAAACATGCAAGAAGCATGGGTTTTTTCACTCAAATCTATGTATGCTGGGTTGGTTCACAATGGGGTTAGAGTGTCACAGGACATATGGCAAATTAAAATTCCTACAAGAATAAAAATATTTTTGTGGTACCTAAAAAAAGGTGTGACTTTAACTAAAGACAATCTTGCTCGACGAAATTGGAATGGTGGTATGAGGTGTAGCTTCTGTCACTCACCAAAAAGTATTCAACACCTTTTTTTATTGTTTCTATGCCAAATTCTTGTGGCGCGCTGTACATTTAATGTTTGGGATATCGCCTCGCCATAGTATAGATGACTTGTTTAACAGGTGGTCCAAGACGGGTGGTAACAAACATAATTCATTGTTGTTGACTGCAGCATCAGCTTTGTGTTGGGCAGTTTTGATAAGAGAAACGAGGTGGTTTTTGACAAATGTAGACCAAAATCTTTTTTGCAGGTTCTTTTCAGGGGAACCCACTGGCTCTGCCAATGGGCAAGACTGCAGTGGTGTGATGATCAACGGGACCAGCTGATCCTTGCAGGGCAGCATCTAGAGACGCTGGCCTTGCCTTTTTTTTTGTTCCAAAGGGTGGTTGTCAAATAGGTCTATTGGTCTCGTTTAGTTAAAAACTTTACTTTGTTCATTTGTGTGGGTGGCTGTAAGATGGAGTACTTTACAGCTCGTGTGCTGGCGTACAGGCTAAACCTTGTAATAATTTGTCTGATTCTACCTGTTGGTAGATGAAGCTGGGTATGAATTATCCTTTTTCTTAAAAAAACAGTGAATACTTGAAGGTTGTGTGTGTGCAAACATGCAGTTTAATCTTCACGTTGAATTGGTTATCCTACCTGCAGGTGAAGCGTGATTTTATCTGCCTCTGTTGCAGTGACAGATGCTTCTTCAGTCTAGAGGGTGTCAGGAAACACATGGATGCAAAGGGGCATTGCAAGTTGCTGTATGGAGATGGTGGAGATGACGAAGATGCTGACCTCGAGGATTTCTATGATTACAGCAGCAGGTTTTGTTAAGCTCAATTCTATGTTACTAAGTTTGTTATTTTTAAACGGTCAATGCTTATTCCTGTTTTTTTTCTTCTAAGCACCATGGAAACATTTCTGAAATAAATGGGTGTTCATTTGGAAATTGAGTAATTGGCCATCCCTTAGCACTATACGTAGGGAATGATCATATTGAGACCATATTCATTTGAAGGTCGGATTGCACCGTGGATTGTAGTCATAATAAACTATACTTCATGGGTTCACAAATCAAGCAGTTCATCAATATTCTTCCATACTCCCTTATTCTATTTCTGGACTATGTATTTCAGAATTATACCAACGTTGTGACTATTCTTCATGGGTTCACACATACGGTTTATATTGGAGGAGAAACTCGATGCTTCTGGGTCTTGAAACATGGAAGCTGAGAGCTGATCAAAGCAAGGTTAATGACCAGAGTTGTAGCAATTATTATATCAGACTTATTGGATGTCAAGTGATTCGCTTTTATGCCTTAGATCAGTGAAAATTTGATTTTATAAAAAAATATTTTTTGTTTGCATTTTACTATTTTAATTAATAATCCAACATGGCTCTACTTTTCCTTTTTTTATATATTCAACCATAATGAGCTGCAAATAACAATTATCTGGTGCAACATGCTCTAACCTTGGTAGGCTCTGTTTTTTTTTGTAATCTTTTTGCTTCAACTTTGTCAACGTGATCATGATATTTAGTTTAAGAAGACAACTGATTATTTATGACAATTTCAAGGCCAAGGATTATGTAAATAGTATAATTGTTATATACTGTGGTATGGCCACTTGATTCTTTCTAAACCTATTCATATGTGCTGGAGAAAAACAACTACTACTTCAAAATAAAGAGTCATTTGTGTTTTTTTCCACTAACTGCTTTTCAAAGTTATTTTTGATAAGGTAGTACAACTTCTGCATGTTTATTATTCCAATAGCCATAGCACTCCTTTGGATTGGTCTGTTTCGTCGCATGCATAACTCTTTTTAGGATCAAATGAGACTGAGATATATGTAATTTCCATTCAGTATTTTTCTCGTGCTCTGAACCAATTTGCATTGTTAGAAATATTAATTAACATATTATGTTTCGTCTAAATTTTGGAGTACTGTTATATGCCACTTTTCTCATGTTTTGACCCAATTCTCTTTTGTGTAACTTAGATTTAAGTTCTCAGAAGCCATTTTAGTTATTATACAAGGTCTTATGATTTTGTTTTGGTAGTAAAAATAGTGAAAGGGTGCTAACCAATAGCCAAGGAAACAAGCAGGGCATTATATAAGGAGCAGTCCAAGGTACTGCCGTGGCACCAGGAGTCACTATTTTTCTTGTTTGGTTCTAAGTCAAAGAACTCTAGATGAAAATGCAATTCTGCATGAAGATTGGAGACCTCCCTCGGACCTATCAATGACCATGCCAGAGTCAAGATCATCCAAGGGTGCTAAAGTTCCACCTTAAATTGAAGATTTGGGTGTGTTGCTAATAGACAAGACGCAAAAGGTTAGGTGCAGGTCGAGGTTCATCCTCAACAAAAAAAAATTCAGAACACATACAAGAGATGAGATTTTTGTGTGTAAAAAATTTACTATAGTCTTATGTTTTGAATTTGTAACCCCATGTAAATTATATTAGAAATGATACCATGTGGAAATTAACTCCTAAAAATTTTCATTGTTTTCTTCCAAGAAATTAATTTTGAAAGACACGTGCATGTCGCAGGTCCACCTCTACTAGAGCTTAGAACTTGTTTTACCGCATATTTAATTATTAAGTATGCAATGTGATAATGATACATGTGATGGTGATGCGGCGGAGGTTATTTCCACTGCTCAGGTTAGGATTCATGGCAAATTCCATTTATACATGTAGTTGTACTGTAATTAGTGGAGTTGCAACGTAACTATCCATAAAGGAAAACATTGGAATGTAATTGAGGGAGTACGAGCGTGTGATATCTTTCGGTGGTTCTAATTTCAACCCAAATGTTGCCGTAGCGTTAGCACAGGCACGCTACTAGTGTAGATTAATGACAGTCATCAAGACAGGTTACTTCCTCTACATCAAGCTACTACTGTTGAACAACTTCGAAGCACTTTTTCTTCTACACAGTAATAGTAGTTACGATAGTTGTGCATACGAATGTTGATGTTGAGCGTAGCATATCTGGGCTGTTAATTAAGTACGTTGTGCATATATAATTTGGTTATAAGTACAATCGTGATTTATCTAATGTTTGTAACTTTGTATGGATTAACTGTCTAAATCAAACCGGGAAGTGCTGTTATAATTCCAAAATTTCTTACCACCTGCAATGCCCTGGCGCCATAATATCCACGCCACACATTTGCTTATTCGCCTCGGCACGTGCACACCTTTTGAAAACAAAGGAAATAGACCAATTGCACCAAAGCATGATTCGGCCACCAACTCCATGATGTTTCAGTATAAGCAAATTCTGTGTCAAACATGTGCCATCTTTTCTCCTTGTTTTCCTTTTCACGGTTTTCCAAAAAAGTACCTTAACTTGTGCATTTTTTTATCATATAAGAACACTTTTGCTTGTACCACTTTCACTGCTAAATTTTGATTGTACTACATTTTGGCTAGCTAAAAGCACCAGCTCAAAAGGGGCTCAAAAACACTGGTAGGACCGTAGGAGGCCTCCAACAAAGTCTCCAGCTCACGATTCACTATTGATAGGATCTATTCTATTCTCTAAGCGTTATATATAAATTATCCATATATATCATCATGAAACATAATGAAAAATAACATGATGCAATCCTTCAAATTTATATATAAATTACCCATATATATCGTCATGAAACATAATATAAAGTAACCAACTAAATTATATCTAAATCATCCACCATGCCATTATTGTAGATAATATACTCTTAGATTTGCATCTAAATTGCCACTTCTATCACTAATAAAAATAAACTAAAATATCACCTCAAAATCCTCATTTAAATTATCAGCATCTGCTATATATGAAAAATATATAAATAACCATAAAGTCCACATGTATATGTTTCTAAATTACTCACTTCAATTAATAATATTATATATAAAATTAACCTAGAGTCATATATATTAATGTATTTGATAGTGTATTGTAGCCACTATATGTTTTTTATAAAAAGGATCATCACAACATATATAATTCATCGACAAGAAAAATCCAACAACTCAAACAATGGGGGAGGTTACTGCAGAAGGTGGCTGTGGAATTCCTAGTCTCTGTGATTCATTTGGAGTAAACATTTTTGGTTATGCTTAATATTAATATTCTCTTAATTCAATCTCCCTTTAGCAGGGCCAGTTCTATGTTTTCAAAGGCCCTGAGGCGAACTTGACAATGGGCCCTTATGACTACATATATGTTTAATTATATATTCCTTCCATCCTAAATTATAAGTCATTCCAAAAATCTTGGAGAGTCAAAACATCTCAAGTTTGACCAAATTTATATGATAAGATAATAACATTTATGATACCCAGTATTATTAGATTCTTCGTTAATTATATTTTCATAGTATATCTATTTGATATCATAAATCTTTGTAATTCTTTCTATAATTCTGGTCAAATTTAAGATGCTTTGACTCTCCAAGATTCTTAGAATTATTTATAATTTGGGATGGAGGGAGTATGTGCTAATATGCAATTGTATAAAGGTATATATACAGAGGAGTTAATTGATGAGCAATGACAGTATCATGATAGAGTGACAAGGCCGTTGTTGAGTAGGACAATGGACATTATATGGGATACACATACCTGGGTCTGGGCCCCTTAGTAAGCTGGGCCCTAGGGCGTCGCACCCGCCGCACCTCCTCTGCTACAGCCCTGCCCTTTAGTGTCGTGGTGCAGGATTAAACGACTATTTTATGATGTCATAGTAACTAAGAGTATAGCCTACGATAGAGAGTCCTTATTTTTAATAATAGAAAAGGCACAATTTTTTCAATAAAGGCACAATATGCACAAGAGATTCAATTTAATTTGTGAAAAAAAGTTTGTAGCAATCAATAAGATCAAAATATGAAGTATTTTTTTTGTTAGAGACATGAACTGCAACAAGAGTCACGACAACTTAAGTTTAAGGTTTCAATTAAAAATGCATACTAAGACACATGAACTTCCATATCCCTAAACCCTAAAACTATTGATATAGATGAAGAAACAAACATACGGAGTACTATCTCCGCTCATGAAAACATGTTGTTCAGGACAAGATTTTATCAAACCATATAAAAACCAAAAGCATCAATAGCTTCTGAATTATTCAGTTTGGAAACACATAAGGTATATCCTGTACTCTTATAAAGCTAAATCCCACTAGAGATTTCTCTCAATATGCATGCTATTCACATCAACAATCCACTAAAATTTGCAATTATAGCCAACTAGCACATGTAATTATGATAGTTATCTCTCCATCCACTAACGTGCATTTAGCTGTCCACATTGATGTGTCAAACTATTCACTAAAATTAATTTAAGATAGTTCCATTTATATAACTATAAATATAAATAGTCTATAATTTCTTTTTAAATTATGTGAAATGCCCGCGGCAACGCGCGGTATTCTCATAGTATATCTGAATGCAAAATCACACAAGGTATATCTGCTCCCATAAAACTCAGCGTCTCTGCCTCTCTCTGCCCCCACGTTCCTTTACGTCGTGCAGCTGCTATGTTTCTCTCTCTTTTAAATTCCACAATCCTGCAAATCAGCTGCCGATTTCGCTAGGCCTGTTGGAGGCGCCCTTACTGGACTTGAATGGATTTCGTTCGATGTAAGCGTGTAGCATACGGCCCAGTTGTAGCTCAGCTCCTTTGGCCCAGACCTGGAGCAGTGTCCACATGGACCGGCCCATTTTTTCGCCCTTGTCCTTTTCATTTGCTTCGATTTTGGGCTCACATGACAGATGGGCTGTCGGGCAGGGCCTAGGCCTTCTCTTTGCCGCCATGCCCCATGCTATTCGAACAAATCATGATTCATATCTGATCCACTGATTGCTGAATCGTTTCAGTGGCTCCATCTGTATCCAGAAGTAACCCATACGTTTGCAGCTTGCCATTTGTACCAGTTTCTTCTTCTTCTTCTAGAAAACAGGTACCGTATGGGTGTAGACCTTAGCTACTAGTCTGTGGACACTACAACTACTCAGGGGCAGGGCACCTTTCAGGATACTGACTGATCTGTGGAGAGTGTAGTCACAGCTATTACTTGCAGAGGGCTCTTTTGTCTTGTGTGGTGTACGTAACCACAGGTGCATGTGTCAGCCTGCCCAACTAATACCTTATTAGAACCTTGTGATTTGTGATATCATGTTCGAGGTGAACCGAGGGGGATTACTTGTTCCGGCCGTTCAGACCAGACCGTCCTGCAGGGTCGATCAATTTTTCAACGCGGCAAAGAGGAAAAGCGTCTAGATTCTAGAGGCTATGACTATGGAGCCAATTAAGCCACGAGATAATAAAGAGCTCTCGATAATAAAATGCTCATCTCTAGAACTCATGCAGGAGCTCCTTCTGAATCAATAAAGGCCACTTTCAGATATAAACAAAATAGTTTGACTAGTCATCTGAAAGTTGGTGTTTTTCATTAGCTTAGGGCATGTTAATTTGAAATTTGAATCAGTTAGAGCCTTTATACAACTTTTGAAATTGCTAGCTGATCCATAAATAGCAACCTGTGAACTGGCTTTTGCTACGGATTTGTAGTAGTAGTAGCCCTGATTGTAAGAATTCGACGATCCATCTGCATGCGCCTAGCTTTTTAACAACTTGTGCATTGCGAAAAGAGCAAACTGCACATTGGAATTGGAGTTTACTGAAAAACATACACCCAATCTTTACAATCCACTATAGGCTAGTATTACGATCTGTAGCTGACCAGGCACACTCTAACAGTAATACTAGTTAGACCAGCTCCATTATATCCTTGCATACTGATAGAAACAGAGATCCTTGGATTTCGAGAGTGAATATAATACTGTTTGGAGAGCTCTTACCCACTCCAAATGCAAGATTTCTGCAAATATATTCCGAGTTCTCCAGGTAGCAGCATGTGTTGGACGTTCAAGTGCTTGCACTATTCATAGTCAATCAAATACAGGCTGAGACCATTGCTCGATCGAGCATGATGCGATACAGAGAGAGATACAGAAGTTCCCCTATTGCTTGCGCTGGGCATGCACTTTTGAGGACGGTTGCTCTGCTAGCTAGCTTGTTGGCCTCAGCGTGCTTTGTGCTCTTCAGGTTAGGTTAGGCCAGGGATGTCCTGTCCTGTCCAACAGCAGCACAGAAAATGCAATGTACTACTAATGTACTCCCTCCGTCCCATTGAAAGTGTCGTTGGAAAACCGTGTCCCCCTCACAAACACGTTTCCCGGGCGACACTTTCAATGGGACGGAGGGAGTAGGTAGCACGAGACCCGTGCCTTCAATTTTAAAATGGTTCAGTGCTCGGCGCCTTTGTCCTTCAAACCAGGCATGCATCGCATACATGCGACATGCTGTGTGCCTTGTATGTCCCAAACAAGAAGACCCAACACAGCACCGGCCTCACTTGTCAAAAAGAACAGCACAGAACACCTCAGCTCCCGTACGTCTCGACGACAGGCCACGCAGGCAGTGGAGCCCTGGCACGAGCAAGAGACAACACCCACAGCGGAAGTGAGCTAGGTCGCTCATGGGATGGGAACCGGGACTAAGCACGCATCATCATCCACGGGCACGCTCACGCTCGCTTCCCCCCGCTTTGCAGTACATGCCAATGCAATGCAGCAGGCCCGCTCGCAACCTTTTCCGACCCGGCCGTCACCTCGCTCGCAATCGATCCGTGTGTCCCGCTTTCCGTCGGAAAAGAGCCGAAAGGAGGTGAAGGCCACCTTTGTTCCCCACGAGGGTGAGTGAGGACCCAAAAACCAAAAGGCCCCGCCCCGCCTCGTGCCCCTGCTGTTCCTTCCAACTCGGCAGCCGGGCAGTCGCCACGGCCGCGCGCGGTGCTAGTCTGCTAGACGGGGCCGGGTCGCCGGTCGATCATATGGCCAGCATTTTGATGGCGCATGGCGCCTTTCTTTTCTCCTGGCCGCCTTTGCCCCCACTCGCCGTTATCATCGTATACCTACACCATCGCCGGCTTCAATTCAAACAGTGTCAACAAACATTATCAGTACCCAAGAGGTATCCTCCATATTGGTGAGTTGCTGCGAAAATGTCACCGGGTTTGGGAGATTTCAATTTTTGCGCCCAAACTGACTCCAGTCTGTATGGACTTTTGTACATGGTAGCAATATAAGTTTTTTTTTCTCTTTCTTTCCTTGCCAGGGCTTCTAGAAAGGCTTTAGCTTGGGCTTCTCTGATTTTTTGGGTGAGGTCCTACCGAACGTTGGCTCCTAAAACGGCTGTGTGAGACAAGCTGCAGAGAGGGAAGAAGCCGTTTTGGGTACTGAAAAGGTGAAGCCACTTGAGCGTTTGCACACAAGCTTCTCCAAACTAAGCCTAAACTAGCTAAAAGATGATGAATTAAAAGTACCTTTTATGCTAAATCTATAACCAAAGTAATCCTAGGGCGCGTTTGGCTAGACTCATGTAATCACTGTAGTAGAGCCAAAGGAGGTTTCTCTCCTCTTTTCCTGCTGGCAAAATCACTAGGATAGTCGTTTTATCCCAATGCTACAATTCACATAAGTTTGTAACAATAGATCAAGAGGAGCTGGAGTCGGTGGAAAGGAGCCGACCAAAACTCCAAAAGAGCCCTTCTGTCGTCAACGTGTACAGCTTTGTGTAGAAATGGATAGTTTAAGATCAAAACTCAAAAGTTTTGATATATATGATAATTTTAGGGCTGCGTATTTTATATTTGTGGGAACAGGCAGTATAAAAGCAGCGGTCCTGCCAAACGTGGCTTGTGCAGCGCTAGAGCACTTCTTTCTCTACATTATATTATTACAGTGAATAAACTTGAAAGACAAGAAGAAGTGAGACAATTTGTGCGGATCCTTTGCTATTTGAAAAGACGAGAAGAAAGAAAATTACAGTACAACGGGCGCTAACTAATAACAAGTGGATTGATCATATTTATCCTCCGACATCACAGGAAGAAGTGAGACAATTTGTGCGGCTGTGGGAAGAATTACAGGGAGTTGTTCTCAATGAGGCGATACAAGATGATATTACTTGGCGTTGGATTGCAGATGGCGTCTATACCACACAAAGTGCTTATCAGATACAGTTTGTGGGAGTTTACAGCAGGATTAAGATAACTCCAATTTGGAAGGCTGAAGTTGAACATAAATGTCGCTTCTTTGCTTGGACTTTGATGCACAAGAAAATTCTAACTGCAAATAATCTACTTAAACGGGGTGGACTGAAGACACAGAATGCAAGCTGTGTGATAATTCACCGAGGAGGTATGGGCCATTATTAAGCTATGGTTCAATCTATCGTTGTTGGATTCAGTGAGCGAAGTAGGATCAATCTATTCCTTTTGGTTGAGATGCTGGCGTAAAATTGATAAGAACCATAGAAAGGAAGTGAACGGAATTCTAATCTACTTCTGGTGGAATATATGGAAAGAGCGAATAGAAGGATTTTCCAACAACAAAAACTACAACTGATACAAGTGGCTTCCCTATGTAAGGATGATATCACACAATTTGCTTAGCGATGGCGCCACAAGATCACGGACTCAAACAGACCTGCTCCTTTCATCAGCCGACTAGTTGCAATGTTGTAATTACTTTGATTTTCAGGGAGTCGTTTCAAGCAAATCGCCTGGTAAAAGCTTTCAGGCTTGTAATTCCCTTGTACAGGTTTTATTTTTCTCTTTTTATTGTCTAATAAAACTTGCGGCAAAGTTTTTACCGTCCTTTCTAATAAAAACTTGAAAGACAAATGTATGCGCACAGTGCATTCCAGAAACACATGCCGTCCTGCGTGTCATTTGTCCGCTAGTAGCTCGATCAATGATCGGAGAAAGGACAAAGTCACAAAGTGGATTGACGGCTCCAGCTTTAGTCCTCAACAAAGCCTAAAATAAAATTCAAGTTGCATTTGCTGCAGAACAAACATCCACTGGTTCGATGGAGTCAGTTTAAAGCTAGCTGTCTCAAATCTTTGTCGTGTCGCTTTAGACTCCTCGGATTGGTTTATTCTTGTCATGATCTAATTAACTGCGAAACTGCAAGGCATATCGACAAATGTGCTTCCAGGGGTACATCGTACACCGTAAACTATTTGATTAGCAGATTCAGAATCGGGCACGAATTCACCCAACACAGGCCAACAAAGATTGTGTCATGCTGGTACAAACTGAGCATGATTGTTCCAAATGGCCGCAATAACATTGATCATTGTGTGGGCATGATTACAGTGTGTGGTTGAGAGATCTCTCGGTAAGCACACTGGATTCCCTGTAATCTCTGTTCGCATAATAATGCCACATGTTTTGCTTTGATTCCATGCATCCATCTGCAGCTACAGTGCATCAATCCTGCTGGTTGCCGATTGTCTTCATGTCTTGGCTCCTCGAGAATCTGGTCAAGATAGATATATACATATGCTGCCAAACAACCCTTAATTCACTCATTCTAACAAAACTAAATTCAAAGTATGTTGTTAAATTCGTCATTGCTGATAATATATATATATATATATATATAGTATTACTATATGGTACCTGGGTACCAAATAACTATTCAGTACCCACCACCCAGCGACATCCCGTCCGCTCAGACTCCTAGGGCCAGCCCAGTTTTTTCCTGGCCGAGGCCCGGCCCAGTTTTCCTTTTCTTCGCGCCGAGGCCCGAGCACCATCACGTCTCGTCAGCTGCCCACCCACGATGCCACGATCTTTTCGGTTCCTCAGACTCGTCCGCTCGCCTGATCCGTACAACCCGCAGCCGGCGTCGCTCGTCAACCCTCCCCCGCCGGCACTGCGCCTCAGGCCTCAACCCAGCCCCTACCAGCGCCGCTCCTTAACCCACCCTGCCGGTGCTGCCCTGCTTCGCACCCTCCAAGGCGTGCGATTCTCTCCTTCCCAGGCGGCAGTGGTGGTGAACGGGTCCTCTTCCTCTCTCAGACGGCGTTGGCGGCGGCGGCGTTGCCTGTGGCTCTTCCTCCAAGCCGGTGGTTTGCGCGCGCGGTCCTCTATCTACGGTGGCGCGCGGGCCACGCCCCCTCCCTGCAGCTGTGCGTGGGCCCCGCCGCCCTTCCGACGCCGTTGCCCGCCTTGCCGCACCTCGATCCGGGAGGCAGGATGCCGATTTAGCTGAGAAGCAACGCAATCCGGCTGTGGGACCGCAGCATGTTCATCTGGTATCCGGATCGAGGTATGGTACGAGCCCTGCTCCTCCCTATCCTCTACTCACGAGGTCTACCGTAATTTCAGCTTCGGATTTCCATATATATAACTCTGAAGTCTCTGGCTCACAAGATTAAAAATATTTTCAGCTATTTATCTATTTGCTTCCGAAGTAGCACTAGTTGAACTTAGGCCCGTCTTGTCCGCCTTGATACACAGATCTTGCATTGTGGTTTACAGATAGTTGTACAATTTATTTTTTGCATTGTCCGATTCACTTTCCCCTTCCCAGGTTTTGACGGCACAACTGCCGACCTCGTGGATCCACAACTGCGGCCGGAGCAGGCACCGTCTCGTGTCATATAAGCAACCCAGCAACCAGGTGCCCTGTGACCATGCTGTCAACAACCGTCCTAGGGTTCCGGGTGCTATGGAGGGCAGAGTAGCTTGCGCAGGCGGGGAGCTTGGATTGGGAATGCAGGCTGCCGTCCACGGGAGATCGGGTGCACAATCTAGAAAGATCCAAATTGGCCCCTCTATTGCACAGTCAGGACTTGCATTTGTATATATTCCAGTTCTATGCATAGTGATTATTTTGCAACTATTCCCGTACAGAACTAGATGGATTATGCACTAGTTTAATAAATTAATAGGCTGTGTATGTGCAGATGGTCTTAACTATTAAATTAACTATTAATCGAGGAGGCGGAGAGAAGTATCAATGCCTCCACCATCTGTGGTACATGCTTGTTATTTTCTGTCTTTGATACATGCACCTTCTTTCTTGTAGGTAGGATATTCATTTCTTCTCAGGTTTGAAAATTGTTAATTCGATCATAGTTAATCAGCTCAAGATAGTGTGTGGGAATATTCCATCAGGCAAAGGAGCATGGTTGGTTAGTTTTTGGAAGAGATTTATGACAGTTTGATTTGTAGGTAGTTGGGAAGGATTCTCGGAGTTGTTAATCTAATATTTCTTAACTTCTTGCAGGTACAAGCGAGATGTAAATTAAAGGGATATGGACTCAGTAACGCCAGAAGTGATGGATTCTTATTCTGGTAACTACTGTATTTTTTTTATATGTAGCATTCCTGGTTGAAAATGACATGCTAATGCTTGGAAGCTGAACCATATAGTTGTCCTGCATTTAACAACTGTCAATGGCACTTTCGATTGCACATGTATAAAGGATCAACGTTTTGCCATCTGCGTCCATGTGAATATGTTTGAAGTTCTTTGGCTGGCAATAACGAACTGGATATCGAACCTTGATCTTTGCTCCCTCTGATTCCAACTACGAGTTGTAGGATCTCTGCTGGTCAAATATTCTATTTAATTTATCATCGATATGCCAACGACTGGGTGGATTGAGAACATAGAATTAGTACTTCTGGATTCTTCATGGAAAACACATTTACATTGAGGGAGGGTTGTGTGGCCGGCTGGTCACATGATGCAGGCTAGAGTGCTGCTCTTTGAGGCTGTCAGTCCAATTCCAGTAGGTAGCAACATTTAAGCCTTCTTGAAAGGCCAGGACTCTCTCTCCAGTCCCATTTTAAAAATATTAGTTACATTACAACATATGTATTTTTATTTGTGGTTACATATATTCTTAGAAATCAAAAGTCTAAATGCCACATTTTAAACTGTGGTGTTGATGCAGGTGTCAGCAGATGAAAGAGCGGACATGCGAGGTGGATGGCAGAAAGGAGATGCGAGCCGGTGGCTGCTATCATGGTTACCTTGTGCAGCAGCTCTGTGGCCTATGCAAGCCAGCAAGGTGCGGTCGCCCCACACATTATGGTCTGCCTTTTTCTATTTCCTTTTGAGCCGATGAGTTTGCACATGTTGGGTCGATCAAATTGGGCATATCCATCACTCCTCATTTGCGTACATGGGAAATTATGCTAGATATACAGTCATAGCCATCAGTTTTCTCCTTGCTAATCAGTACCCGAGTCCAACTCACCGAGCTCAACTAGACCGAGCCAACCCACGGGCACTCCCCCCGCGCCAGATCCTCGCGCCCGGCTTCTACTTATTATATCCATTTTTTTCCTTCTAATCTAGAGATCGTGGGGAGGAGTCGAGGAGACGCCGGTTTCGCCCGGCTCGCCGCCCCCTCCTCCGCATGGTCTAGGTCGGTGCTCCCTTCGCTGCACGAGCCCGGCTTCACCACCGCCGAGGGCCCTCCTGGCGCCGTCTCCCTCCCCATCCCCTCACCCTTTCAGCTCGCCGTTGCTACTAGCTGCGACCGTGGTCTTCAAGCCCTAGTTGAGGGTCGGCACCGATGGCTGCTGTCGGGTTCAGTTAGTCTTTTTGTTCTTTCAGGGTCGCGTCTGTATCTTTGAGAGTTTGCTGTGTGTTGTATTTATAGGACTTTCATCCCCTTACTGCAGTGATGCAAAGCTCCTGCATATTCACGAAACAATTTAAATCACTATAATATTCCTTTTTCAACCTATACTTAATCACTGCATTTTCATACTTCATGGCACTGCTAAATCATTTTGGAAGAAATAGAGTTAGTGCATTTCCTTGTTTACACTGCTGTGAGTTTATTTTTCCCTCAACATTTGATTTCCCTCAACCGTGTCATATGATGTAATTGCTTTTTTTTCTGTGTGTGTATGAAAGTTTGGCCACACAGCAAATCCCTTTGGGAGTGGATTTAATTCAGCAAATCCCTTTGGAAATGAAATCTTTATTTTTTTGGTATCTCTCCCATTATTCTGAATTTTAATTTTAAAGCAAATCTGTTAGTTGGTATCTCTCCCATTATTCTGAATTTTAATTTTACATGCCATGGCCTGAAAGTGGGGACAAATACCTTTGTAATAATGTAGCACAATTATCTCTGTTCTGCTAGTTTGTGAAGCTGCAACTGCAATGTTGTGCCATTGGGTTTGTAGGCTGTCTTCCCCAGCACAACATTTAAACTCACATTTGCTTTCAATATAAGCACAACATTTCCAAAACATGAAATAGTTCCTGATTTGATCATTAATTCATTTTTTTATTTGAAATTAAGAGCTTCAATAATGTGTGATGTGTGTTCAACTGTTGATGTTTGGTCATCCTCATCCATTGGGGGGGACTATTAGACTTTGTTAAGCAACATGTCACATAATTTCTGTTTCTTTATCAGAAGGGACTATGGTAAACATGCATGGATACTAACATAACACAATATATTCACCAGGTACTTTCTAGATCAGGCTGCCCGTATGTACTCGTGTAAGTAATCAAGTGGCCATCCCTCAGTTCTTGTTTATTTGCCACTTGCCTGTACTGGAATTGTCTGTTAATTAATTTATGGCTGGCTGGATGTGCTATGCGCCGATCTCTGGATTAGGTTTGCTGATCTTGATGATTCATTGTCTGTGATTGCTCCCTTGAAAGCATGCTACTATGCTGTTAGTTGATTACAATTTATATGCAATGTATGTTCTTGGTTGGTTGAAATGTAGTCAAATGTATGCATTTTACCTGTGTCTGATTTCTAATTAGTTTATGACCAAGGTGTTCTAGGTCTTCTTTAGTCTTCAGCAGTTGTCTTTTGCTTTTGTTTGTGTGGACTATTCCAGATGCATCTATGTGTTCCTCCATCTATGTTCTAAATGCATGTACTGCTATTCTGGATTCAACTATATGTTTTGGAGCACAATTTGTGAAATGAAAAAGTACTAAATTGTGTACACTGTCATAAATCATTAATCAAATGGCAGAAAACCATCCTACTATTCCTGATTCTATTTTCATACTATCTTAAATTGGAATTCTGATGATTTGTAAGAAAAATACAAGGTTTTCGAGATTATAGAAAGAATTTTGAAGATAACTTGATCAATAGGTCAAAATATCCTTTAGAATCGATCAAAGATAGGTGTGTACCTGAAGAAAACAGGATAAACTAATTTAAATATGATGACAAAATTACAGATATTGTTGGAAATGGCCTTGTATTTATGCTTCTTTCTTATTTGTGCTAATGTTTTTTACAAAAAGAGAACAATTCAAGTTCAGGTAGATGGAATTTAAGCCCTGATTATATACAAATTTAGTGCATAGTTAAAATAAATAACCTGTTCAGGTCATGCACATGTTCAGTGATTTTCAGTATGCATCCTGTATGGTTCATTTCAGCATTTTTCACATGAGTTGTGCGCCTATTGGCTTCATCTAGTGCTACAACTAAAACTGCATGGGTGCTAGCTGTCAACATTTACACAGTATGATAAAACTGCCTTTTTTCTTGAGTCCCATTGAACATACCAATATTTTGAAGATAGCTAGGATTTTACATGTACATTTGACATTATTTGCGACTATGCCAGATTACGTTGAGTTCATGTTTTTGCGTCCACACATGGTATTATTTTCGATCAAGCTCCATTGGATGCAAATTTATCTGGTTTTCTTGCCTAATTCCAGGAGTTGAGTTGCATGATCCCAATAATATGGTGAGATCCAGTTTGATCCCTCTTAACTATTTTTTTGCTTTTGAACTAGAAGGGTCATGCTTTAGTTAAAAGGCTTTGCATGTGTGGATGTTCTAGTTCTAGGCATATATGGATTCTTTTTCCTCTCTTGCTAGTTTTGTTCATGTCACCTAGTTTTTTAGCTAATATCGTTTACAATCTAGATCAGTACGTTCACAAAATTAAAGATATTAATTTAGTGAAGTTCAGCTTGTAATGATCGTTCTTTCTTTTTTGAATAATGTACTCATCATCTTTAGTCTACTGTTTGCTATTACTGATATTTGTTACAATACAAGATTATATATAGCCCAGGTGCAAAAAATATATATTTCAGATAGCATAGTTGCAGTTTTTAGTTCAAAATGAGTCATTTGCTTCTCAGTTGGCTAAACTGAGCCTTAAGCTATCGAAGGCGGCACAATAGGGCATAGCAGATCATGTGTCTCTGCTTCTCTGGTACCTAGGTCGACGTGAGTATTAGAGAGCATAGCTGCATTCCATTAGTAAATTTTATCAGTCGACAAGCTGCAGTTCGATCTGTTGCTCCTTGTATGCATGTTTGTGCATCACATGAATAAATAATTATGTTCAGTTTTGCTCATCACCAGTACCTGGGCAGTGTGCTTGTAGTAATAGCTCATCTTAGACAAGTATGCCAGAAAAACAGAGCTTATGGAGTAGAAAAATAGCAAGGCCATTTGAGTAACATGGTTCTTGGTATTTTTTTGAAATAATTTGTGATTTGAAGAGTAGATCTACATTTTAATTGTTTTGTGCTTTAGCATTTAGTGGTGCAAAAATAGGTCTTAATTGCAACAGTGACAATGATAGCATGGCAGATTGGCTCATCTTCTTGCTAGCCGGTAGCTGCAATGGTGGATGCATGCATTTGGCAAGGTGTCACATGAAGGATGTGGTGGATGCATGCCTCAATGAACCACATTAGCTGGTGGATGATAATTTAGAATTTGTCGACCTATCCCGGGATTACAGTGATCTAGTATCTTAGTAATCAATTGCATGATATTTTAGTTAGTTGACATACTAGTTTTGTTTTGGTAATATGCATCCTGTTCACATACTTTTTGACTGAATAAACTGAAATTATATTAGTAGAAGCTTTTGACCAGCTACTTCAATTTTATCCTTGATGTTTATATTTTTAGAAAACTAATGGATGGGGGAAACGGTAATTTTACCAAGTATCAACCATGGCACAACAACTCCTGTTGTGCAGGTGTTAGAAAGACCTGCAATTGCGTGTTACAGTAGTCGAGCCGACCTCACCATGATGGCAACTATAATGCAAGCTTCAGATAATTATTCTCTTTGTCAATCATGGCACAACAACTGCCTTACACTGAAGCTAAGTAATGTAAAACCTTTCAGCTTGTTCGCTTGGGCTGAAAATAAGCGGCTGAAAGAACTGTTGGCTGATTTATGTGAGAGAAAAACACTGCTGGCTGGCTGAAAATAAGCGGCTGAAAGCTCAAGCGAACAGACTGTTTTTTATTCATGTCTAACTCTTATGATATGTGATGCTTTTGCACCGAATATTTTGCTGAGTCGTCATTAAATAGGTCCAAAAATGAACCTACAACAGTAAGCTGTAACTAATCCTCAGATTTTCTACATTTGATGAATTGATTATCTGTTTCGCTTCTTTTGACAGGTGAAGCAATTAGCGGCCTTTATAGAGGCGAGAGAAGCGAGGGATGTATTAGCTTTCTTTTTTTCTTTTTTTATAAAAATGTATTACAAAACTATGTGTATTCAACCTGTAAAGTGTATTGCAATCTTCTTTGACGATTCATTTACCTATTTTAGTATGAAATCTACCTTTCAAATCCAAAAATAAGAAAACAATACACGTTCAAGCCTTGTTTCTTGGACGTTCACCAGGCTAAAAGAAAACCAACCAAAATTGGCGGCAAGAAAAAAAAGGAAAAAATTGGCTGCAAGAACCGACCACGTGACGTGGAAAGACAAACTAAAAGAAAACCGACGTGGAAAGACAAACTAAAAGAAAACCGACGATGAGATGATTAAAAAAGGGGGGGAAAATCGGCCACAACAAAAGGGAAAAAAATCAGCCGTAACCAAAATGAAAAAAAAAATCGGCCACAAGTGTCGACCGCACGTGATGAAGAAAACGGAAAATCTCATCCGATACTTCTGCGCGGGGTACGTCGGGCTTCGGTGCGGGTAACCTCGGGTGAACGTGGGGGTCGGGTACTGAATAATATTCAGTACCCTGGGTACTATTTAGCGCAGTCCTATATATATATATATATATATAGACTAACCATAGGAATTTCAGAACCTTGCACCACATTGTTACAACGAGCCATGCAGAATTTTAATGTGTGTGTATATATATATATATAATCGTGCAGAATATTTTCGAGGGAATAATCGTGCAGAATAAGAACCCTGTGGGGGAAAAAATAAAATTCTGCATGGCTTGTCGTAACAATGTGGCGCGAGGTTCTGAAATTCCTATGGTTAGTCTATTACTGTATTATTTTGCTAACCAAAAGACGAGACAGGAGTCAAAACAGTTGAAACTTGTTCTAGAAGGCCATATAACACTCAGTAAGTAATCAGCCTGTGCCGGATCTAGAAGGCCACCACGTACGTAATCCAGACATTGACATGTTACGCGGCTGATACGCAATTCATAAAGACGACGTCTTCTTATGGTATGCTGTTTTCCTTGATGTTGATCTTTTTTTTTAAAAAAAAAGGTAGTTCTCTACTGCCATGTGCAGCAATATATAAAGGATTAAGGAAAGACAATAAAAAGGAAACTAAATATGTTTCCTTATCAAGCTGCTGGTCTCTATTTCTCTTCTTTTTTTTAAAATTACACAGTACAACGCAGACGCATAATATGCACGCACACCCACCCCCTATGAACACACGTACGCAAACCATACCTTACCTCCGAAGGACTGAGCCGACAGATCTCGAGATTCACGAAGTCACCACAGGCGCCTCGCTGTCGACGGAGACATCGTCTACCACTGAAAGCATAGCGCCGTTAAATTCTAAAAATAAATCTAGGAAACTACGAACATCCATGCCAAGTTGAGAACTTGAACCCGGAGTAGTTTCCACCACAAGGAACCTAACCAACTGATTTATGATTAGTAGTTCCATCATAATAGGTAACCATTATTATATGCTACATTTTTATTTAAAAATGCAATACGCCTAGTTTGTGACTTGCGCAAATAAAACTCTTTTGGGAATTTTTCCATGCTCTAGCAGTCTAGCTAGTAATAGGAAGAATTTTTCAAAATGGAACCTTGAGTAGTGTTGAAGCGGAAGATCAAGTTGAGAAAGATAGAATTTGTGAAGGTGGAAATAAACAAATAGTAGATCTTAATTTGTGCAATTCACCAAAAAGGAAAAAGAACATGGTCTTGTGATCCTAGATTTCTAGATATAATTATTCCATTTAGCAAAATTACGCGTTTATCTAGAAGGTGCTTAGATACCAAAAAAATCTTCTTCAGATGTGACCTAAAAGTGAGGGTCGTTTTGGTTACAAGATTGATCTATTTACAGGTTAGGTTTTCTATGACGCATTCTTGTCTCCTTCACCACCTATGGCTTAAGTACAGGTATTTAATACATTTTCCAACAAAACGATCAACAAACACGTATAAATAGAGAGCATTGCATGGTAGAGCCGAGCACAAACACGCCTCGTCTCTCTTCTTCTCTCGCTCTCGCTTTGCCCGAGCAAGAAACTCAAATGCACAAGCAAACACAACCCATCTCTTGCTCTCTCCCCACTTCAAACAAAGACAGCAAGAAGCCATCCATGGCGTGCCAGGAAGCTGCGGAAGATCATCTGGCGTCATCGGCGCCCGTCGACGACTTCGAGTTCTGCATACTCTCGTCCGGCGGGCTCGCGCCGGACGGGGACGACGCGGCGGCCGACATGTGCGTCGCCGACGAGGTCTTCTCCGGCGGCAAGCTCCTCCCGCTCCGCCTCTCCTCGGCGGCCTCGGCGGACGCGGCGTCCGCAGCACTGCTGCTGCTGCGCTCCGACTCGCTGGACGGCGCCGCGACGTCGACGACCACCAGCAGCAGCGGCTTCAGCTCCCGCTCCGTCAGCCGCAGCAGCAGCTGCGTCAGCCGGAGCACGTCGTCCAAAAGCGCGTCTTCGGACCACGCCGGCCCCACCGGCGGCTCGTCGTCGTCCAGCAAGCAGAGCGCGTCCTCCTCCGCCGCCGCCGACGCCGTCTCGCTCCCGCCGCGGCGCTCGCTGTCGGGCTCGGGCAGCGTGTTCTACGCGCACCCGAGCCCGTCGCCGCGCCAGCCGCCGCGCCGCCGGAGCCGGACATCCGCGCCCGCGGCGGCGCGCCGCAGCACCGGATCCGCGCCGCCGGCGTCGTGGGGCGTCATACGCCTCGGCGTCGTCGGCGCTCCCGAGGTGTTGTACGCGCCGCGCCCGGCCGAGTACAGGAAACCGGCCGCGGCAAGGAGCGGGAGCGGGAGCCGGAGCGCGAGGTTCGACCTGCAGCACAGGACCGAGCCGGCGCCCGCGGACAAGAAGCTTGCGCTGGGGCTGCTGGGAGCCGGCCTGGTGTGCTCCTGCTCGCCTGACGCCGTCGCGCCGGTGGGCTCGGCGGAGGTGGCGGCGGCAGAGGCGAGGCGCAGGAGGAAGAAAGCGGAAGAGAAGAAGAGATCGGCGTCAGTGACGGCGACGGCGACGGCGAAGCAGAGTGGGAAGGGCACTGCTCGGAGGAGCAGGATTCTCGAGTGGCTGGAGGACCTCTCCATTTCCAAGGAGAAGAGCGCCGCGTCGTCGTGTAGATAGCTAAAGATCGTTGTCTCCTGTTTACATTTGTTTTTTTTTTCCACATTTTTATGTTCTTTCATGCCTCATGGCTCCTATTGTATCAGTATCACTATCATCCATGGAAATATTTGCCACTTCCATTTGTTTCCACCATTCAACAAGACAACAACTCAACTGGTTCATCATCATCAATCAAGCCATCCATGTCCCGTTGAGCAAAGCGCCAAAGCTCTTCGTTTGTTTGTGAAAAAAAACCTACTGCCTCGAGTTCTGTGTGTTGCATTCCTCAATTCTCACTTTTGCCTTTTAAAATTTGAAAGTATTATTGCGCGTTGGATTTAGGTCACTCACAGGACAAGCAACTTGTAGAAATTTGCATGCTCGGGGTGGTGTCATGATAGTAGGATGAGGCTGGGGAGGAACGAAGAAATAGAGCACTGACCTTTTTTTTTTGGACAAACATAGAGCACTGACTTGGTAGCAGGATAAATGGGAGCTGCAAAAAGGTTGCTTTCCAGGAAGATAGGGGCATGGCCTCATAGAGTCATGGGGCACAAACAAAAGTTTGGTCTACCTTTTCTCGACCTACCAAGCCAAGAATGGAGCTTAAATTTTTCATGTCTCCAACAAGACCGGTTCTTGAGCTCGGGATGGGGACCATAGTCACGTCATCAATCACCAACCAAATTAGTAGTTTTAGATGGAAAATTATGTCACCATTAGAGCAGGTATAATAATGGGCTGTAAGTAGGCTAAATATTAAGGTGAAGGAGAGAGGGAAGGAGAGAGTGAGGAAGCAGGCTGTAAGCTTACAGCCGACTTAGACACAAGAAAAAAAAAACTCTGTGAGAGAGATAAGTGGGCTATGTATTAATTGTAAAGATATAACCACTATATGAGTGGGTTGAGAGGTAGAGTGTAAGGATTCATACGGCCAGCAGCTGGCTGCATTATTAGCCTTGCTCTTATTGGTCATGCACCTGCTAATTACAGGAATGTAGTGTGATTGAACATGCAGGGCAAATAATAATGTACCTTTACGTAATTTGAGTATTGGAGAAATTATATTGCCATGACTGGCCACGCACAACGTTTACATCCCAAAATTACCACCTAAATTTTCTCAACTAATTTTATTTGCTCAATCTTTTTTTCTCCATATAAGTTGTTATCAGCACTGGTTTATGTTCGGGCTGTCGATTTGATCACAAACTAAGGTTTCTCTACAAGAATGTCTCGTTTCTTGTTTTAATAATTAAGATCTAATCTAGTTAACATTCATGTTTGTGTATTTGCACTCCAAAATATAACATACGTAGTTCAAATATCAATTCCTCATCTATATATGATGGCTGACCTTCGACCCTATACAAATCACTTTCGATCGAAAACATGAAGAAAATAATAGATATTGGCATTGCAATTAAAGAGGCCAGCTAGGAAGAATGAGAAGGAGTGTAGGAGTATTGAAAGAGTCGTGGGCAGAGTGTGTGGTTTAGTCCACACGGTCAGTGTGAGCCAGGCACCAATGCTTCAGTACCCTGTGAAGAAGATTTCAAGGGTACAGAAACTATACGTAGTGCGGTGGAGAGGGGGGGCTCAAGCCCCCCTATCTTCGCTGATCACATGGAGCCCCCCTAGAGCCCCTCTAAAACTTTTTGCCATGGCTGCTTTAGGTAGGAGAGACTAGAGGTTCCATCCTAGATCCGTCACTGTTATGGCCATTGTACCTACTATTGTTCAGTATGTCATTCTGCACCCTACCGAGTTTCTTGGCGGTGGACTTCGCCGTGATGACCTGAAGAACAACGTTCTTCTTCCCACAACGACTGACGAGCTCTATAGCATCCTTCAGCCTATCCAACACGGAACCGAGCAACAACTGGCTGCTGCACCATAGGCTCCGCGCTCACTGTCAGCATGTGCACCAACTCACAGACGTGGCCTGCCACCTTCGCTATAGCCTTACACTCTCTCTAGTTGGTCCGGGCAGTCTGAACCGCCTCCCTGATGGCGATACCGATGTCGATGATCTTCATCACGACATCAGCCATCGTGGTGATTGTATACCTTACCAAAGAGTAACATGTGATTAATTTGTATATGAGTAAGATTTTAATCTAAAAACAACCGTTGAAGGAAGCATGAAGCAAGAAAGAAGGATCGCTATAGTGCAGGGAGGAATAAGAAGAGCGAGGGAATGTATGGGCATGCATGCGCCGCGTCCAGGGAGCCGGCTAGCCGCCTATCGTGTCACGGAACGGTATTAGAGAAGATAGAGAGCTGGGTCGTTCCTACCTTCTTTCTTAGGAGAGATTTAGAGAGTGTTTGGATGCAACCCTCGAGAAAAATTGTCTCGCCTGTAGCAAGCCTGTGACCTGCCTGTGATGTGTTTGGTTGAGACCCTCATTTCTTGCTTCGTCCAGGCAATAGCTAAGAACCTAGGCATAGAAAAATGTTCGCCCGGCTCTAACAGGAAGTGCCTGGATTAATGTCGTTATCTACTTTCTCAGACTGGCCACAACGTATGCTTTTTGCGACGCCGAAAACATGAGAGAGAAGATTGGAGCATCCATGCATACACTGCGGGTAGCGATGCCTAAAGAAAATTTCTTGGCATCGTGGAATGTTGCTGCCTCGGTGCCGAGTCTGATAACACGCATGTACACGAGAGAGAAAAAGCTGCACAAGAGAGAGGAAAGCTGCCTACAGTTGTTGCTTTTTACTGTTTAATGGGTTCTACACGATGCCTACCCATTGCAGCTTGTCTCCACCGATGCTCCACAGATGCTAAGTTTCTGCTGTTGGTTTTGGGCATCGATGAACACACTGTGGCCGGTCTCAGGCACCTTTACTCAACCAAACAATGTAAGTTTTTGTTGCCTGGGCAGGCAAAATGGAATGCGTCCACAGACAGCTTGCAGGCAGCGTTCATGCCCAGGCAAGAGCTCCAGGGATGCAACCAAACACGCCCCTAGTGTGTCCGCGTACGCTAGCCTCCTCTTGGTCCCATAGGATTTGTTTATTAAACTCTGGTTCTCCGACCAACCTGGGGATGTGGGAACCATTTTATCTTAAAACAAAAAAAAATTAAAAAGGAATTCATCTAGTGGAGGTGAACGTGAATACGTGCAAAAACCAGGACACAATTAATTTGGTATTCCTCCTTTACAGAGGAAATTCACGTGTGGCATTTGCATGTTCACTAGTACTTCATAGTTAAAGGTTTATTTATGTACTCCTAGCTTATATAATCGAAAACTTATATGTGCAGAATAAAAAAATGAATAATTATGCTACTCTACAATAGCATGATATATAAGCTAATGGACCTAAATTATATAAGCTGAGTTATTATATAGGTTAAAGTATTTGTTGAGCACTTAAGTTGGATTGTATAAGCGATGGAGAGAGAGAGAGTGTGTGTGTGTTTTAAAAAAAGGCCCTTAGTTGGTAGGTATGTTTTGTTGGTGGTGGCTTATCTCTCCTAGATTTAGGGTTAATAGGCTATGCTTTTTAGGACGAATGGTGGCTATCACTTTTTACGACTCTGAATCATATGGGCAAGATGATGACTTTCAAACATTAATTCACTTTTTAGGTGGATGTATATCAATCTGCTCGGAATATTTGCCTTTTAGAGTTTTCTTTGAACTGTTGTTTTCTCTAGTTCTATTTTGATGTTGCACATGGTTGAAACTTGTAGGAATAGATAGAGTTGAATGCACAAGTCATGTATATGTAGAGGGTAGAAATTTGTTACTTCTTCTGAAAAGGCACATGCCATCCCTTTTTTAAATTGTTGATTATGTTAATTCGGATTTGGATTCTATCCTCGTCGAGCAGACTTTTTTCCCCTCTTATTACATTGGAAAAATCTCGTTGTGTAAAACTCAAATTACTCACATCTCAAAATATAAGATGTGATTAACTTGGTGTGGTCTTCAACAACTTATTTTGATCTATAGTTTCTCTTATAATATATAATTTAGGAATAAAAGTTGGATCATTAGAAAGTATTTCTAAATACAAATCTAATGTAATTGTTTTTGTAGTATAAATTTTTCATATGATTAGACTAATTGTTAATTAAAGATAACAAAAACTTTTGAATTCTAAAATACGTGCAGGTCTTATTTTTCAGGAGTGAGGGAGTATAAGTTTATGAATGAAAACTAAAACAAGTGTTGTTATTCTTTTTAGGACGTTAGCGAAGTACGGAGTACTATGTGTAAGATATGCTATCTGAAATACGCGCGTGGAAAACGGGATGCAGCTAGCGTATGATTTGTCAAGGGGATTACGTGCTGCTTAACTGAAAGTCTGAAGCCCTGGACTGCACGGTCTCTGATCTGCCTGCCTGATGATCCGTGTCGTCTCGATGGTACGGTGACGCGCAGGCGCCGGTAGATCTCCATCGACCTTGGGAGTGGGAGCACCGTCGGCAAATGCTGTCGCGTGGTCGTAAGAAAACCTGCTGAATAGTAACAGTAGTAGTGCGTGTACTACTTCAGTTTACCGAACAAGTCAGGCAAGCGTCACGTGTGTCGGCCTTTCTGGATGACTTGCGCTGTCAGAGGCGATTCAAATTTAGTCCGGCAGTCGGCAGACAAGGGAACTGCAGGTTAGGTTCAGCAGCAGATTAGTTTTTGCACACAAGCAAATTAGGTGGAATTGCTAGTCATTTTAACGTAGAGCATCCCCAACAGTACCCAGCATTTTCTTCCTAAAATCATGAAGTTTTACAGTTCTTAAAAAAATATTGGAAGGAATAAAGAATACAATCTCCAAGAATTTCTAATAATATACTCCTAAAATATAGAAGACAATTTTATATCAGGAATCATATACTATTTCTAAATTATCATAACTACTTTTATATATTCTTTCTCTCTTGTACATTTGCATCAGGAACCATTTTCTACTCTTTATTCTTTCCACGCCCTTCCATTGGCCGACAAACAAGGGTGGAAGAGAGAAGATACGCGTAACTCGAAAGCGCGTAACTTTACGCGGAATATGGTGACTTTTCCCAAGTTCTAAAAGATTAGGAGGATAAATTAGAAATTGTTGGAGAGAGATTTTTTCTCATCTTGCTAAAAACCTAGGATTAGAAATGGATTTAGAGAACTCTCGGAGATGCTAATCTACATAGCATCTCCGATAGATGTTCTAAATCTCTCGGTGACTTCAAATTTAGCTATTTAAGGATGAAAACCCCCTCCAACAGTCTCTTCATCAGCTAAACTAATTTTTCAGATTCTCCATCCCACGACTTCCGCTTGCAAGAAAAGACGAGTTCCGTCGCTCGCCATCCAGGATCCTTTTCCCTTCCTTGCACAAAAAAAAGATCCTTTTCCCTTCCCGTGTGCTGCTCTTCCTTTCCTGCACGCCCATCTTCCTTTCCCACGCGTACTCGCCATGTTCGTTTGGACTTATCAGCAGCCATCCAGCAGTGTTTTTCTCTCACAACAAACCAACGAACGGTACTTTCAACCATAATAAACCAGCGAAACGAACAGGGTGACTATCTGCTGCGCGCAACACTCTCCCAAGCTCCGCAGACCAGATGCCCTCTCTTGCCGGCAGCCCCCCTGGCCCTCTCCGGGCGGTTGCATGCCTTCTCTGACCAGCTGTAGGGCCTTCTCTGGCGGACGAATGAAGGCACACGGGAGATGCAAAGGAAATAAACCGGGCATTTGGTCTTCCCGATGGAGAGGTGAGAGACAAAAAAATATCTATTGTGTGAGTAGCACGATACGCCTAAGAAAGCTGCCCGGAAGGAGTGCTCGCGGCGGTCACCGGTCGCCCGAGCCGCGGGGCCGCGCCGGTCGCCAGAGTTCTCGCGGCGGTCACCGGTCACCCGAGTTCTCGCGCCGGGGTGGAGCGTACCGTCAGTCTCGTCCGTGGGGACGAGATTTGGGGAGGAGGTGGTCTGGCGATTTGTTCGGATCCACCAGGGCGGAGAGAGAGGAAAAAAGGTGTTGACGGACGGGAGTGAGGAGTTGACCAGGATGAATAAAAAATTCGGGTCCGGATGTACATATCACTGCCGGGTTTAGTAATACAACCGACACTGATAAGACATCACTGTCGGATTTTTATACGAACCGACAGTGATAGTACTCATTACTACCGGTTTGAATTCAGTCCCAGTCATTTTCTCATTTTCAAGATCATCACTATAGGTTCTCATAAATCCGGCAGTGATGAGGCTGACAGTAATGTCCAAATCTATAGAAGTGTAAGAAAGCTGCTCAGAGGGAGTACTACTCTGACTCTGAAACCGTTGTTGTTCAAAGGCACGGCACGCGATGAGGCGTAGTACGTTATAACAATCTCACGCGGAAGTTAACCAGCAGATAAAGAGAATACTCCCTCAGCCCCATAAAAAATGTTACTATGGGATTTATGATGGCCCAACTTTTTAAAATTTGACTACATTTGTAGATAATATTAACAATATTTTTTTTGCGCAAAATACTAACAATATTTGTATCTCTAAATAAGTTTATTATGAAAATATATTTAACGATCTATCTAACGATACTAATTATGTACTATAAATATTAATATTTTTTATATATTTGATCAAAGTTAAAAATATTTAAATTTTTTAGAAAGTGAGAATAACACTTTTTAGGGGACAAAGGCATTCGCTTATACTCTGTCCATTCGAAAAAGAATGTAACTCTACCACAATATCATGTTAAAGTTTCTTAAATTTAATGAATTATATATATAAAAAAGTATAAATAGTTATGACATCAAATAAGTATCAGTAGATTTTTCATGACATATTTTCATAGTACCTTTATTTGGTGTCAAAAACATTAATATTTTTATCTATATATTTGGTCAAACTTTGGACACTTTAATCGAGAATGCATTTAGAATTGTATTCTTTTTCAGAACAGAGATGGTACAAAGTTATTGTGTGCATGTTGCATTGCTACAAAACTTCAGCCATGTCATCTCGATTTTGTAGCCATTTGATCACAAGCTCCAAGTTAAATTTATCTATCTATCTATCTATCTATCTATCTATCTATCTATCTATCTATCTATCTATCTATTTAAATCTCAACTCCTCTAGCCAAACCAAACCAAACCATTCCATACCATAAGAGCAGGTACGATTGTGAAAAAGGCCAACGCTGAAATGGTGCGTGGGGAGACTGAATTCTTTGCACGCGCGCACTTCTGTTTTTCATTCAATATAGCTCCAAAGAATTGTTGAAAGCCTCAAGTTAGGATTCGACAATTTATCAAGTGACTATTGCCACGTTAGGCCTTGTTAGGTTTGGTAGGTATTAAAGGGGGATTAGAGGGGATTGAAAGAGATTAATAAATCCCAAAATTCAAAATCCTTATCATTTCCTTCGGGATGGGATTAACCGGATAAGCCCAAGCCCATTTATCAGGCCTGAGTAGGCAACCTATTTTATTTGCCAGTTTTGGCTTAAACCAGGTCTAAGATTATTAGGCTCACTAGCCATCCAAACAACAAATTTTGATTTAGGCTGAAAAGGTCTCCTGGCTTGTAATTTACAAGGTTTTTAGACTGAATACCAAGCAGAGCAAACCTCGTAAGTTTGAACCATGAAGTACCAAATTATACCCTCCTCGTTTTGAAATATAAAGAATTTTCAGTTATTTTAAATAAAACTATTGTAAGTTTGACTGTATTTATAAAGGAGAGTATTAACATCAACAAATATAAATTATGAAAATGCATTTCATATGTATCTAATGAGATCTATTTGATATTATAAAATATTTTCTGGTATTCTAGAATTTTAATACTCAACACTACTGAAAAATGTGTTGTACTTCTTCTGTTATGTGGTACCTCTGAACTCTGTTATACTTGGTGGTACCTTGGTGGACCGTAAAAAGGTTCGTATGCCGCTCTGTCTCTATATGTATATATGTCGTGTGAATTGTGATACCCTAACTCTTGTTGTGGCAACTGGCAAGCGTGACGACGGAGAAAGGCTATCTATTACACATCCAGCAAATTTCGGTCACAAAATTTTCATTCTGACAAAATACATCTTGTCTTGCCGCGTCGTACCAACATGGCATGGCGTACTACTGCGCATGTATTGTATCACAACACTACCGCGCTAGGTATTTATCACTTATCAGTTGAGCAGGTCGTCCCACTTGCAGTACTGCCCGCCGGCGAGAGCCCGGTAGTAGCGGTCCCTGCAGTAGACCGGCCGGCCGTCGGCGGCCTCCGCCGCGGCCGCGGCGAGGTCGTCGTCCTGCATCACCTCCACAGGTAGCCGCAGCAGCTCCTCCTTCCTGCGTATACGTAGGGCGATGCAAGCATGAAGCCAAGCTGAAGCTGTAACAATTAGGAGACCATGCATGACGACCGCGCACCTCAAGCTTGGCTTGGACGACGCGGTGGAGGGAGGCTGGTTCAGGGCGTGGAGGAAGTCCTCGACGGGCGCGGCGAAGGCGAAGAGCGACACGGCGCCGACGAGCAGCGCGCCGGTGCCCACCAGCGTCTGCTTCAGCAGGTTGATCACCGGCTTTACCTGCAGAGATTCGTCGGTGAGCGAGACTTTAGAGAGTGTACATACAGAGGGACTCTGTCCAGTTTGTTTGGGGGTGCTCGTGTCTGAAATTTGGTAGAGAGAAATAGACCCTGCCAAAAGGTTTTGTAATAGTACCTTGTAAGATCCCAAGAGCCTGTCACGAGCCAACACCTGTAGCGAAATGGAAATGCAGGTAAGTAAACTGGATCTTTTTTGTATTCTACAAGTAGTTGTAGGAGATGTGGCTAGCTTCGATCAGCGAGTTTAACAGTGAGATCTATTCGTTCAAGAGAAAGGAACATTTTACTAATGTATGCAAGTGCAATCATACATTTGGGATCAAATGGAGTACTGCTAAAAGCTTGAAATATATTTTCTTTGTTAACAATCTTGGTGGCCAGTGAATCATGTTTGTTTACCTCTGGTGGCTTTACCCACATTTGGCCGTCGTACCATCCGGTTTCTTCATACGGTACTACCGCTGACAACAGCCTATCACCAACATAGCTCCATCCCTGCACACGGTAGACGGTACTAACACAAGTTAAGACTAGCACAGTTCAGAACTAATCCATCGGCAAAGATACCACCAGTTCTTGATTGTCTCGGTATAATCCTGTAACTGTAAGTATGACTTAGTATACCAGATAGGTCCTTGTCTTTTCCTCGATGTCCTTACCAGATAGATCCTGAGAACCACCAATGAAACCAGAAGCAGCGTCCCGATCCCAGCTGCTAGCACAAACTTGAGTGGATCCTGCATATAGTTTGGACAGAATTTCAAAGGTGAAGAAACGGCCAAGCTAAATTACAAGGACGCATGTAAACTGACAGGGTCCCCCATATGGCTGGGTCCTAAACTACAGCTCCGTGTGTTCTCTGATTCAGGTTAGGAGTTCCATTTGACTGACGTACTGAACGACAGGCTTACGTTTTGTCAGAAAAGATGGAAGATTTTGATCGAACCTTTCCTGGATTGAAGCTGGCGGCTGCGATTGGAGCCGCGAGTACAGAGAAGGTCACCAGGCACAGGCCGCCGAGCCGGAGGAAGAAGGAGCCTGGGCTCAGCTCCGCCCACGAGTAGAGGGTGCTATCCTTGAGAGCAGAGTACTCGTTCACCTACACCAAAAAGAAATATGGGATGGCCACACGATCCACGCCAGCAGCAGCAATACGCACCACAAATCAGTCATCTGCTGTTACCGGTCTTTGCTCGAAGGGGACCTGGATCTCCAGCCCGGGGTCCCAGCTCGGCCCGCCGCCGGCGAAGCCGCTGCGGCTGCCATCTGGCTCCTCCTTGAGCGCCATCACCACCGTGGCGCTTCCCCTCGGCCGCCTCGTGACGGCGCTACCCGCCGCCGGCGTCCGGCTGCGACGCCAGCAGCAGGGCGCTGCCGCGTAGCAGGCGCCATGGTGCTCATAGCCGCCTGGAACTGGAAGCACCACCGAGTGGACGCCGATGATCTTCAGCCGGAGCAGCATGGATAAACACCCCCGCTGGACCCTGGGTGTTTGTCACTGCTAGCTCCTCTGTCTGTGTTCTGGCCCCCTATGCTATGGATGAAGGAGGAAGAGCGCCATGTAAATAAAGTCAAGTAAAAATATGGTGTGCGACGAGCGAGCGAGCGAGCCGTTGTGCATCTTTTACGTGGTGGGGGAGCTCCGGCGACGGCTCGTGTGGCTGGCGCAGGAGGGGGTGTCGCGGCCTACACGTGGCGGGTGACCCGTGGCACGTTGCCTGCTCGTTTCGGCGCGCGCCGGCTCATGGCCTGCCTTACCCCTTGGCGGCTTGGCTGGCCCTTGTCTCGGCCTCTCGGAGCATGGATCGCCCCACTCGGTTGTTTGGATTTGGGCCACGATCATGTACCTCGGCCTGCATTACACAGAATCATACCTGGGCTAGGATCTTCTGAAAATAAAGGAAAAAGTTCACATTACCCCCTCAACTTTCGTGAAAGTCAATTTTTTCTCACTGAACTCTAAAACCGGACAAAACACCTCCCTTAACTTTTAAACCCATTCATCTTACCTCCCTGGCCATGTTATAAGCGGTTTTGAAAGTGGTTTTGTCTTTTTCTTTTTTTATTTATTTTGGCTGAATCTTTGAAAAATCATAGTAAATCATAAAAAAATCATAAAATGTAAATTCTAATTTTGTTGGACTCCACATGAGTAGATCTACATAGTGAACATATAATATGGTATGCTTTAATACAAAGTTTTTGCTGTGGCTTTAGATCTATGCTTTTCTGTAATTAATTGGAATAATTCATAACTGCAGTTTCTATGGTCTAATTGTGATGAAATTTTTATGGTGAACTCATTATTGTATGATTCAACTATAGTAAAAATTTTATACTCATTGGATCATGTATAGCTTAGTTATAGATTTATTTATATTTAACAAGCATAAACATAAATAAAATCTATAACTAAGCTATACATGATCCAATAAGTATTAATTTTTTACTACAGTTTAAGCATACAATAATTAGTCCACCATAAAAATTTCACCACAATTAAACCATAGAAACTGCATCTATGAATTATTCCATTTAATTACAGAAAAGCATAGCTCTAAAGCTACAGTAAAACCTTTATACTAAAGCATATCATATTATATGTTCACTGTGTAGATCTGCTCATGTAGAGTCCAACAAAATTAGATTTTTCATTTTATGATTTTTCTATGATTTACTATGAATTTTCAAAGATTCAACCAAAATAAATAAAAAAGAAAAAGACAAAACTGCATTCAAAACCGCTTATAACAGGGCCAATGAGATAAGATGAACGGTTTTAAAAGTTGAGGGAGGTGTTTTGCCCGGTTTTGGAGTTTAGGGAGGAAAAGCGGACTTTCACGAAAGTTGACGGAGGTAATATGGACTTTTTTCGAAAATAAATATGTGTACTGGGCCAGAACTATTAGGTATCTATTATTTTTAGCATTTAATGAACAAATGACCCTCAAGGCCCTAAAAATACCACGTTAACCATATAAGAATAAGAGCATTTCCTCAGAAAATGTAAGAATAAAAGCATAATATCCTCACAAGTTAATAAACTATTATCCACCACTGACACTGCACAAACAATAACTCAAAACATCCCTATATTTATTTATATATTACAAATATGTGCCATTATTCAAGAAATAAATCCAACTTCTTTATTGCACTTTACATGCATTTGCGAGATTAAAGTTGCAATTCCAAATTGTCTTTCTATGCAAAATATAATAGAAAAGGAAAAATGGAAAGATCGTTTGATTTGATATGAGATGTGCAAAACAGAAGGATGTACAAAAAAAAAGTGAAAGAAGATAGAGTGAAATACAAGACCCTGATAAATCATTTACAAAGTGGAAAAAACAAGTATCTGCTCAATAAAAAACACTACATAAATAACTTTGAAGTGGGAGCGGTCATCAAACAATGTATCTAGGGCTTTCTTAGAACGCATGAATTTCACAAGAATCAAGAATCAGTTCAGTTTCACAGAAAAAATGCAGGAATAAAAAATTTCTATTGCATTCCATACCCCGCCCCCCGCGCCAAAGTATAGGACGACTTAGCGGGAGATGAAAAAATAAAAAGGAAAAGAAGGGGGGGGGGGTGAGGGGGCATGAACCCGTCCGACTACCAACATCATTGACAATTAGTACAGGGTATATAAATAGTGGTTGCAACATGTAACCTAAGATGTTGACGATAGCACTACAACCTAGTGATGAGGAATGCTGACAGAACCTTAAACCTATAGAGCAGCACGCATGTGTGAACATTATAGGAGGATGAAATCCGGTGCACTAGGCCTAAACCTCGTGGCTCAAGGTTGCCTCAAGTAAGCACCAAGAAAGACATATTTCTTGGTTCTTCTGAGTGAGTTGCAGCGATACTGCCATTGTATCTGTTTTAGCAAGAAACACATTTGACATGAGCGATTGGTGGCGTACGTATATACTAAAAGAATTTATCAACTTACTATGAAAAAACTGTAGTATCCAATACAATAGGTATTCTTTCAATGTCACAATGGATAAAAAAGATCACAAATACTTATGTATGCTTGTGCTAATATCTTAAATTTTTTACATAAATTCTTTTTCAGTCTTGATTCAAGCTATTCTGTTACCACTGACATTAGTACGTTGTTGATTCAAGCTATCCTGTCTTAATCTAACTAGTATGCGAACCATGCTCATACTAGTATATGTGTTCATGTTATTTAATCTAACTAGTATGCAAGTAATGCTCATACTAGTATCCGTGTTCATGCTGTTTAATCTAACTAGTATGCAAGCACTGCTCGTACTAGTATCTGAGGTTGTCATAATTTATGTTGTGGTTTTAATTTGAAAATTGCCCACTTTCTCAGCACTTACCTGGCATAAGCATTGTTTACAGGTTTTTTGTCGCTAATATATAGCTGTTGTCAATGACATATTGACACTACCATCCTACTACGGAGGCGTTTGGTATGGATTCTCGGATCGCTTCAGGAGCCGTTTTATGGCTCCGCCAACCAAAGGTAGCCCCAGCAAAATGGCTCCGTGCGAGAAGTCCCGGGAAATACGCTGACTGGAGCTGTTTCACGCAAACGAAGCCAAAAAATGTAGCTTCGCCCGGCTCTCGCGAACTGCTGTGGGCCCAACGCAAAACGATGGCGGATTTGCCCCCACGCCGACGGCCGCCGCCGTGTGGGCGCGGGACGCCGGATCTCCACTGCTGTGCGAGCGCGTGGGGTAGCTGGGCGCAGGGGGCCGCCGACGTGCACGGGGCCGCCGGGCGCAGCGAGTACGGGGAAACCCGGGCGGTGGAGCTTCGGGCGAGAAGGAAGGGACGCGCACCTGGGGAGGAGGAAGGGACGCGCGGCGAGGAGGCAGAGAGATGCGGGGAGGTGCGGGATGGAGGGCACGCAGAGGAGGAGCTAGCGTGGGGGAGGGCGGCTGAAAGGTCTTGATGGCTAGAGGGGGGTGAATAGCCTTTTAAATTTTCTACAAAGACGAGCTAAACAAGTTTATCAATACAACAAATAGCGAGATGCGAGTTTTGCTTAGCCTACGGGGTGTTTACAAGCCACCTATCCAATTCACAATTCTAGTATATTGGCACTCAACCGCACAAGTCAAACCGAGAAGGTAACTACAACTACAACTAGCAAGCTACACAAAAGAGCTACTCTAGCAAAGCTAACTAGCTAGCAAAGATAACTAAGAAAGTAATGCGGAGTTGAGTTAGGAAAGTTTCACCGAGGAGCGAAGTATTGAGCCAACCAATATGATCAACAATGAATACCAAGACAACCGAACACCGGGATCAATCAATCACAATATAAAAGTGATGACACGAAGATTTATCCCGAGGTTCACGTGCTTGCCGGCACGCTAGTCCCCGTTGTGTCCCTCTTCACCACGTGGTTCGGTGGCTAATCGGTCTCACACCGAGCCTCTCAAAAGCCGCCACAAGAACCTACCAAATGGCAAAAGGTTGCAATGACACGAGCAATTTACTCACGTTGCCTTTGGCGCTTCGCCGAGGTAGGCACAAACCCCTCACAATCACCGGAGGTGGCCAAGAACAATCACCAACTCTTGCCAACGCCTCCAAGCTGCTCCAAGCCGTCTAGGTGGCGGCAACCACCAAGAGAAATAAGAATCCCGCAGCAAATCAACCACCAAGTGCCAACTAGATGCAATCTCACAATGCAAATGCACTTGGATCACTCAATCTCACTTCGAATATGCAAAGAAGCAAGAGAGATGAGTGGGAGGGGAGTTCCTTAGCTCAAAGTGCTCACAAGTATGTCAAATGTCCAAGAGTGAGAGCCTTGAGCCGGCCAACGAGTATTTATAGACGTACCCCTTCGAATATAGCCGTTACTCACTTGAAACAGCCGAAGTCGCGCTGACCGGACGCGCTGGTCCAACTGACCGGACGCGCTGATCGCGCCATGAAACTCGACCGGACGCGCCGATCCCAACTGACCGGACGCGCCGATCGCACAACGGCTACTTTCGTGAAACACCGACCGGACGTGCTGGTCGCAACGACCGGACGCGCTCCACGCAACGACCGGACGCGCTCCACGCAACGACCGGACGCGACAGTGCCAGCGTCTGGTTGGAGTCCAGTAAGCTCCCTCGATGACCGGACGCATCCGATCATGTGTGACCGGACGCGCACCGCGTCCGATCGACCTTGCGAATAGTAGTTCCCTCAGGGCGCCTGATCGGACGCGCCGGTCCCGCGAGTGACCGGACGCGCCGGTTGCAAACCCTAGCCCGCGCACCTGACTGCTGCGCTGTATTGACCGGACGCGTCCGGTCACTCTGTGACCGCGTCCGGTGCAGCGTCCGGTCACCTCTGTGACCTCCGTTTGCCTCCGTTTCTTTTCCGACTTCCGGCGTAGTGGAAAAATAGTCGTTTCAACTCCTCGAAAACGCCTGAATCCCGCCTCGCAAGCTCGGCGGGAGGGAGAGAGGGACCCAAACCCTCTCTACCGCTCAAACTCCAACGCCATCGCAAATGTGCTAACACCACCAAGTGATCTCGTCATGTGTGAGTGTGTTAGCATTTTCACAATCATTTTTCGAGGCGTTATTAGTTCTATCCAAATGCATATGATTATGAAATGCACACCTAGAGGCACTTAGGAGTTCAATAGCCGCGTCATTCCCCTCTTTATAGTACGGCTATCTATCCTATAATGTAACCACACCCACTAGGTGTCTTGGTTACTAAAACACAACCCTTAAGCATATACCTTTGCCTTGATCACGTAGGGTTGCATCCAAATCCAAGTGTGGCCATCATGATCACCATGTCCATCTTGCCACCAACCTTGGAATGTACTAATCCTCATATGCTACATACAACTTAGGCATAGGATTAGTACTTAGGCATTGTCACTAATTACCAACACCAAACATAGGACTTTCAATCTCCCCCTTGTTGGTAATTGGTGACAACCCTTTCACAAAGATATTATGATAAAATTTTGATTGAACCCATGTCACATTGTCCAAGTATATTACCATGTGTAAGAAGTATGGACATGTGATCATGAATTCAAATTGATAGCAATGGCTCCCCCCTACATGTATGCTATATGTTTGTATTTTGGAAGCATACATGTTAGATAGGAAAGATTAGGAGCATTGACTACCAATAGGTGCTAAGTGTTTTAGATTATAGACCTTTGAAGCGTGATACCATTGGAGTAGCGATAAACACCATCTTAGCACCTTGTGTAGTTAGATACCACTTGGAAAAGCACAAACATAACTAGAAACCTCGTGAGATCAACATTATAAGCAAGGTTCTAGTACCACTTTGAAAAACATGAAGCAAGAAAAAATCTAACTACTTCCTATTCATGCTAGTACTTCAATATACCATTCAAATTATACTAGCAAGTCACCACACAAGCAATGTATCAGAGAAAAAGAAATGCATAACTATGCATCATACATATGAAGTGCACATGGAAATGCAACAATCATGTTTAAGAGCTTGCTCCCCCTACTTATGTGCTTAAATTTTTAGTTGATCCCCTTCTTTTATCAATTCTCCCCTTTAGGTTTTCTCTTTGTGAACAACATTTTTCTCCCCCTTTGTGCTTCTCCCCCTTTGAGTTCTATCTTTGTGAACAACATTTTCTCCCCCTTTGGCACCAATGACCACAAGGGACCAATTTTAGATAGATTATCATGTTGAAATATGGGGTGAGGATCAAGTTTGTGATTCAACCTAGATTGCTTGCATAAATAAAATGCTTCGGTTTGATCCAAGGGCAAGCTTCTTCACACCTCACTAGAAGGGTTATCATGCACCATGTTGAAGCAAATATTTAGACAAGTTTTCTAGATTAAACACTTAGGATCACAAGCTACTTAAACAAGTTATATGCTACCACTAGATCATACAAGTCATGGAAACAATAGTGGCACCATATAAACTTCAAATTCATTTGATTTTCATGAATGAGCCTAGAACATGTAAATTATGACTAGATGCACTAAGTAAGTCCTTAGCATAGAATGCATGACATGTCAACCAATTGTACCTTGGGGCTCGAAGGAGAGGCATATCATATATGGGGTGCATCAACTCATGTTGGAGAAGTCAAGTATGTTCAACTCATTCTTTAGCTTGTGAAATCTCTTCTCATCAAGTGGCTTGGTGAATAGATCGGCTAGTTGATCTTCGGTGCCCACACTCTCAATAGCAATGTCACCCTTTTGTTGATGATCTCTAATAAAATGATGACGAACATCAATATGCTTTGTTCTTTGATGTTGAACCGGATTGTTGGTTAGCTTCACGGCACTTTCATTGTCACATAGCAATGGCACATTCTTGAAATTGATTCCAAAATCCTTCAATGTTGCCTTCATCCACAAGATTTGTGCACAACAACTACCCGCGGCGATGTATTCAGCTTCGGCGGTAGATAGTGCAATACTATTTTGCTTCTTGGATGACCATGAGACAAGTGATCTTCCCAACAATTGACAAGTCCCGGAAGTGCTCTTTCTCTCCACTTTGTCACCGGCATAGTCAGAATCCGAATATCCAACTAGCTCAAAGCTTGCACCTTTGGGATACCATAATCCAACATCTTGTGTATGCTTCAAATACCTCAATATTCTCTTTGTTGCCTTCAAATGACTTTCTCTTGGTGAGGCTTGAAATCTTGCACACATACATACACTAAACATCACATCGGGCCTTAATGCCGTCACATAGAGTAGGCTACCAATCATTGATCTATATAGTTTTTGATCCATCATGTTGCCACTCTTGTCACTATCCAAACTTCTACTAGTGCCCATTGGGGTTGTAATGCCCTTTGCATCTTCCATGCCAAACTTCTTGAGCATATCTTTGATGTATTTGGTTTGGCTCACAAATGTTCCTTTCTTCATTTGTTTGATTTGAAGTCCAAGAAGGAAACTAAGTTCACCAATCATTGACATTTCAAATTCCTTTGCCATCATTTTCCCAAACTCATCACAATAATCTTGATTGGTTGAACCGAAGATGATATCATCAACATATATTTGCAACACAAACAAGTCATTGCCTATCTTCTTGGTGAATAGTGTTGTATCAACTTTGCCCATGACAAATCCTTTGGATAGCAAGAAGTCCCTCAATCTTTCATACCATGCTCTAGGTGCTTGCTTCAATCCATACAAAGCTTTTCTCAATTTGTAGACATGATTGGGTTTCTTGTCATCTTCAAAACCGGGAGGTTGCTCCACATACACCTCCTCTTGAATGTACCCATTGAGAAATGCACTCTTCACATCCATTTGATATAGCTTGATATTATGAGCACAAGCATAGGCAAGTAAGATCCTAATTGTTTCCAATCTTGCAACCGGGGCATAAGTTTCACCAAAGTCAAGACCCTCTATTTGTGTGTAACCTTGAGCCACTAGTCTTGCTTTGTTCCTTACTACTATTCCATCTTGATCTTGCTTGTTGCGAAAGACCCATCTTGTTCCAATGACATTATGATCCTTATGCCTCTCAACTAGTTCCCATACTTTATTTCTTTTGAAGTTGTTGAGCTCTTCATGCATTGCATTTACCCAATCCGAATCTCTCAATGCTTTATCAATGTCCTTGGGTTCTTCCATTGACACAAAAGAAGAGTGAGCATAAAATGATGTCAATCTTGATCTAGTTTGAACTCCCCTTTGTATGTCACCAATGATGGAATCTAATGGATGGTCTCTAGCAATGTTGGTTGGTTGAAGCACTTGGACTTGATTGCTTGGATGTTGATGTTGATCATGAGTTGGAGATGATGAACTAGCCACTTGTTGATCTTGTTGCACTTGAGATGATGTACTAGCTTGATTTTGCATTAGAGAACCACTAGCTTGTGTAATTGGACTTTGGAGCACTTGATCTTTGTTGTCATCCACATCAATCACTTGCTTTGGCCTAATATGACCAATATCCATTTCTTTCATAGCATTAGTCAATTGAGTTCCTCTCACATCATCCAAGTTTTCTTCTTCATCTTGAGAACCATTTGTTTCATCAAACTCAACATCATGCACTTCTTCAAGCAAACCACTAGCCAAATTCCAAACTCTATAAGCTTTGCTAGTAGTGGAGTAACCAAGTAAGAATCTTTCATCACATTTCTTCTCAAACTTGCTCAATCTAGTGCCCTTCTTCAAGATGTAGCATTTGCAACCGAATACCCGGAAGTATGCAATGTTGAGCTTTCTTCCATTCAAGATCTCATATGGTGTTTTCTCTAGGAACTTATGGCAATAGAGGCGGTTGCTATAGAAGCAAGCCGTGTTGATTGCTTCGGCCCAAAATGAATGACTCACATTATACTCATTCAACATTGATCTTGCCATATCAATTAAGGTTATATTCTTCCTCTCAACTAGGCCATTGGATTGAGGTGTATACTTGGTCGAGAATTGATGCTTGATTTCAAGCTCCTCACATAGCTCATCAACTCTTGTGTTTTTAAACTCACTTTCATTGTCACTTCTTACTTTCTTGATTGTGGTCTCAAACTCATTTTGCACTCTCTTGATGAACTTCTTGAATATGTCAAATACATCACTCTTGTCCATAAGAAAGAATACCCATGTATATCTAGTGAAATCATCCACAATCACAAACCCATACTTGTTGCCACCAATGCTTGTGTATGTAGTTGGCCCAAATAGATCCATGTGCAACAACTTAAATGCCTTGGAAGTACTCATAATGCTCTTCAATGGATGAGTGTTGCCCACTTGCTTCCCGGCTTGACATGCACTACATAGTTTATCCTTCTCAAATGTAACATCCTTCAAGCCTCTAACTAAGTCACGCTTCACTAACTTGTTCAATTGCTTCATGCCAGCATGACCAAGTCTTCTATGCCATAACCAACCCATACTTGATTTGGTGAGCAAGCATGTTGAAAGTTGAGTGTCACTAGCATTGAAATCAACCAAGTATAGATTCTCATATCTAAAGCCCTTGAAGATCAAATTAGAGCCATCAACACTAACTATCTCCACATAATCAACACCAAATATGCACTTAAAACCAAGATCACACAATTGAGCAACCGAGAGAAGATTGAAGTTCAACTTTTCAACTAAGAGCACATTGGAAATGCTATGATCATTTGAGATTGCAATCCTTCCAAGAGCCTTTACATCACCCTTACTATTGTCACCAAATGTGATGCTATCAATGCCACTATCATTTGATTTGAGAGAGTTGAACATTCTTGAATCACCGGTCATATGTTGAGAGCACCCACTATCAAGCACCCAATGCCTTCCTCCGGCCTTGTAATTAACCTACAAAATAAATTAATGTCTTTTAGGTACCCATACTTGCTTGGGTCCTTGGAGGTTAGTAACTAAGCTTTTTGGTACCCAAATGGCCTTCTTCTTTGGACCCACAATTGGTGTACCAACAAACTTAGCATGCACACCTTTCTCACCCTTGGTAAGCACATAACAAGAATCAAAAGGAATGTAAGGTACATTAGCATTTTTCTTGTTCTTGTTCATTTTATTACAATTAATCTCTAGATGCCCAACTTGCTTGCATCTATTGCAATAACGACCATTGCCCTTCACAAAGCGAGGCTTTGGAGTAGCAAATGCCACCTTGCCCTTCTTGGGAGTATAGCCCAAACCCTCTTTGTTAAGAGAGAATCTTTGGCTACCCAAGCATTTTAGCAAGCAGGCATCCCCACCATAGGCATTGCCTAATGCGCGGGTGAGATCATCCACCTCTCTCTTGAGAGACTCATTCTCAACCACAAGTGATGAATCACTAGTAGTAGAGGTAGAGTTGGTTGTGGTGGATGATGATGAGCTACATGAAGCATTAGTAGGACCAACAAATAAAGAATCATCAATAATATCACATGTTAGTCCAATATCACAAGTGACAATCACTTGCTCCTCCTTAGCTTCCTTCATGAACTTCTCCAACTTGAGGTCCTTTTCCTTGATGAGGTCAAGTAGAGTGGAGTGGGCTTCCTTAAGCCTAGTGTGAGCAATTTCAAGGTCCTCGTGGTCTTCCTTTAGACACTCACGAGAGGCCTCTAGCTCATCAAAGGATTTCCTAAGAGCTTTGAGCTCTTGTTCAATTCCTTTGCACTCCTTACTCTTTTTTAGAGCAACAAGCTCCTCCATCAAGGCATCATTTTCATTGCTCTTGGCAATGAGCTCTCATTCCAAGATTTTGTATTTCTTGGTTGTCCTCTTGTAGCCCTTGCTCATTTGATCTATTATGCCTAATAGATCATCCTTGGAGTAGTCCTCATCCTCCTCATCATCACTCCAACCATCACTAGCACAAGAATCATCATCACTATCATCATATTTTACCTTGGTAGGCTTGGCCATAAGGCATATCGATGTAGTGTCGAAGATGGATGATTTGTTGGAGAGGGCGATGCTTGCAATGGCTCGCCGAGTGGTCCTCTCATCATCACTAGAGCTTTTATCATCATCACTATCAGAGTTGTCACTATCCCAAGTGACCACATAACCACCACCCTTCTTCTTCTTGTTGATAGTGAAGCTCTTTTTCTCTTTCTTCTCCTTCTTGTCCTTCTTGTTCTTCTTCAACTTCAACTCCCCATCATGATATCTTTTGTCTTCATAGGGGCACTTTGCCACTACATGATCGGGGCTATTGCAATTGTAGCAAAGCACCTCCTTTGCCTTCATGAAGTCCCTTCTCTTTCTTGCACCATATCCTTTCTTCTTCATGAATCTCCCCATCTTGTGCACTAGGAGGGCCATGGTCTCATCATCGAATGGATCATCATCATCGCTCTCCACCTTGCTCTTGCCCTTAGAAGATGAAGCCTTGAATGCAATGGGCTTCTCTTGCTTGACCTTGATCTCCTTCTTCTCTTCTACCTCATCTTCATCATCATTGTATTAGGCATCGGTCATTATATCTCCAAGCACATCGGTTGGTTTGACCTTGTCCAATCCCTCTCTAAAGATCATTCTTCTCAAGGTGGCAAACTTCTTGGGTAAGCACATCAAGAACTTGTGTGAGAAGTCCTTGTCCTTAACCTTCTCTCCAAGCCCCTTGAGATCATTGACAATGACTTGGAGCCTATAGAACATCTCCGGGATGGATTCATCATCCTTCATCTTGAAAGTGGAGAACTTATCCTTGAGCATATATAGTTTGGCACTTTTTACCGTTGAAGTGCCTTCATATGTTTCTTCAAGCCTTATCCAAAGCTCATTTGCCTTTTCAAGATCTTTGATTTGCTCAAATACTTTATCATCAATGGCACGGTAGATTGTGTCAAGTGCCGCCGTGTTGCATTGTTTGTTGATGCAGTCATTTGGAGTGAGATTTTCTTCATCAAGAATGATGTATCCTTCTTTGGTCACATCCCAAACCTTCTCATGTATATTGCCTAGATATTGCTTTATCTTCCTTTTCCAATGATCAAAGGAAGAGACGCCATCAAAGAATGGAGGCTTGCCATTAACATGATTGAACATAACTTGAGCCATCTTGCACCGAGGTTGTTAAGCCTTGCAAACGGTGACCACGGCTCCGATACCACTTGAAAGGTCTTGATGGCTAGAGGGGGGGTGAATAGCCTTTTAAATTTTCTACAAAGACGAGCTAAACAAGTTTATCAATACAACAAATAGCGAGATGCGAGTTTTGCTTAGCCTACGGGGTGTTTGCAAGCCACCTATCCAATTCACAATTCTAGTATATTGGCACTCAACCGCACAAGTCAAACCGAGAAGGTAACTACAACTACAACTAGCAAGCTACACAAAAGAGCTACTCTAGCAAAGCTAACTAGCTAGCAAAGATAACTAAGAAAGTAATGCGGAGTTGAGTTAGGAAAGTTTCACCGAGGAGCGAAGTATTGAGCCAACCAATATGATCAACAATGAATACCAAGACAACCGAACACCGGGATCAATCAATCACAATATAAAAGTGATGACACGAAGATTTATCCCGAGGTTCACGTGCTTGCCGGCACGCTAGTCCCCGTTGTGTCCCTCTTCACCACGTGGTTCGGTGGCTAATCGGTCTCACACCGAGCCTCTCAAAAGGCGCCACAAGAACCTACCAAATGGCAAAAGGTTGCAATGACACAAGCAATTTACTCACGTTGCCTTTGGCGCTTCGCCGAGGTAGGCACAAACCCCTCACAATCACCGGAGGTGGCCAAGAACAATCACCAACTCTTGCCAACGCCTCCAAGCTGCTCTAAGCCGTCTAGGTGGCGGCAACCACCAAGAGAAATAAGAATCCCGCAGCAAATCAACCACCAAGTGCCAACTAGATGCAATCTCACAATGCAAATGCACTTGGATCACTCAATCTCACTTCGAATATGCAAAGAAGCAAGAGAGATGAGTGGGAGGGGAGTTCCTTAGCTCAAAGTGCTCACAAGTATGTCAAATGTCCAAGAGTGAGAGCCTTGAGCCGGCCAACGAGTATTTATAGATGTACCCCTTTGAATATAGCCGTTACTCACTTGAAACAGCCGAAGTCGCGCTGACCGGACGCGCTGGTCCAACTGACCGGACGCGCCAATCGCGCCGTGAAACTCGACCGGACGCGCTGATCCCAACTGACCGGACGCGCCGATCGCACAACGGCTACTTTCGTGAAACACCGACCGGACGCGCTGGTCGCAACGACCGGACGCGCCGATGCGCACAGCACCTGCGCCCGCGAAGCAACGACCGGACGCGCTCCACGCAACGACCAGACGTGACAGTGCCAGCGTCCGGTTGGAGTCCAGTAAGCTCCCTCGATGACCGGACGCATCCGATCATGTGTGACCGGACGCGCATCGCGTCCGATCGACCTTGCGAATAGTAGTTCCCTCAGGGCGCCTGACCGGACGCGCCGGTCCCACGAGTGACCGGACGCGCCGGTTGCAAACTCTAGCCCGCGTACCTGACTGCTGCGCTGTATTGACCGGACGCGTCCGGTCACACTGTGACCGCGTTCGGTGCAGCGTCCGGTCACCTCTGTGACCTCCGTTTACCTCCGTTTCTTTTCCGACTTCCGGCGTAGTGGAAAAATAGTCGTTTCAACTCCTCGAAAACGCCTGAATCCCGCCTCGCAAGCTCGGCGGGAGGGAGAGAGGGACCCAAACCCTCTCTACCGCTCAAACTCCAACGCCATCGCAAATGTGCTAACACCACCAAGTGATCTCGTCATGTGTGAGTGTGTTAGTATTTTCACAATCATTTTTCGAGGCGTTATTAGTTCTATCCAAATGCATATGATTATGAAATGCACACCTAGAGGCACTTAGGAGTTCAATAGCCGCGTCATTCCCCTCTTTATAGTACGGCTATCTATCCTATAATGTAACCACACCCACTAGGTGTCTTGGTTACTAAAACACAACCCTTAAGCATATACCTTTGCCTTGATCACGTAGGGTTGCATCCAAATCCAAGTGTGGCTATCATGATCACCATGTCCATCTTGCCACCAACCTTGGAATGTACTAATCCTCATATGCTACATACAACTTAGGCATAGGATTAGTACTTAGGCATTGTCACTAATTACCAACACCAAACATAGGACTTTCAGCGGCGCGGCGGCAGTGGCCCCTGGCCGGGCGCGCTCCCAGGTTGAAGATGAGCGTGTACTTGTGCAGATGTGCGGTTGCAACCAGGACCGACTGGATGAGGTAGGAAAAGAGAAAAAAAGAAAAGAGAAAAAAGGGAAAGGAAAGAAAAAAAAATAAGGGTATTATGGACTTTTTACTCTTTTGTATATCCAGAGAAGCTGTTTTGCCAAACGGTCCGCAAAAACGGCTTCAACTCCTTAAGAGAATCTACTCCGTCATAGGAGCCAGAACCGAAGCTGTTTCTGAGAAGCTGGAGCTCTACCAGACGGACCCTAACACGCAGTCTAAAGTCGAATGAAATATTAAACATAGAAATAGTTTGAACTCTTATATCTAGTCCATCACTGCTAGAAACTTGAAATTCCCTGATGGTTTTGAATTTTTTTTTACGGTTATTGTATAAACCGTCAGGGTAAATAGCATTATCTTGACGGTTTGTGAAAAACACATAGGAAAATTGATATTATCTTGACGGTTCCTGCAAAACACTCAGGGAAATTCGTAATTAACTTGTGAGTGTACAAAACCGTCAGGGAAATACCAAATTCCCTGATGGTTTCGTTTTTTTACGGTTATTGCATAAACTATCAGGGTAAATAGCATTATTTTGACGGTTTCTCGAAAACACACAGGAAAAAACTGGAACTCAAGAACATGAATAAAATGTTTTCTCCTTTTAATTTGCGGTCAAATTTTGTAACTAGTCTTTCTCCCTCATGCTAACTCTAAATGATATGTTTCTTTTTCCTAGTTCTTTCTAAAATCATGATCTACCAATTGACAACACTTGTTTGGATACCCATTTCAAAAAAATCATTTGTTTGCTATCGATAATTCATCCTTCTATATCCAAATTAACATAAAATATTTGCAGTAATTCAAAACTTCTCACAAACTTGAGTGACAACAAGTGTACAGTATTCCAATAAAAATTTGTAGGGATGGCTCTATATTGAATCGCCCCTACAAATAGACACCGAATATTAAAAATTAAGTACTAAATTCGAATTTTTTAAATAACCTCGGATGGAGAAATGACTAAAATAAAAGTTGTAGATCTCGAAAAGTTATAGAACTTTGTTGTTGAAAGGATCTAAACAATGCATAGAGGGGGGTGAATAGGCGTATCTAAAAATTTCTACACAAACTCAAAGACAAATGTCAGTGATAGCCGGAAGTTCCGTCAGTTTGTCCCGGAACTTCCGTCGGGCCGGAAGTTCCAACACAAATTCCTGGAAGTTCCAGCAGCTACGAGAAAACTACAACAACCTAGAATATGAACTTTGAGCAAATGATAACTTACAACCCCACTTCCTAGTGGTAAGGTGAAGCGTTGGGGTTGGTCTCTTGACGCCGAAAAGTCACCACTCCGTAGATCGAGTCCAAACCCTAAGAGGAGCTTTGGGGAGGAGGAGAGCCAACACGAACAAATATGCAAGAACAAATCTCTAACAACAACAAGCACGCGGGACACAAGGATTTATCTCGAGGTTCAGCAACCCCACTAAGGAGCTCCTACGTCCTCATTGTTGAGGTGACCACAAAGGCCGGAGTCTCTTTCACCTCCTTGCCTCTCTCAAAGCACTCGAGTTTTCCACTAAGAAATCAAGGGTAATACAAACTTCCCAAGGCTCTTCCACAAGATGGAAGCTCTTGGGCGACGCCTAGCCGGCTAGGGTTCCAAGAACCCAAGAGTAATAGACGCAAATTCAACCGGCTTGATGAAGAAATCAAGTGCTCAAGCTTATGAAGATGATTTTCTCACTCAATCCACTCTCCTAACACTCAAATCCGTGGGGAATCGAAGTTGGGAGCAAAGGAGAGAGGAAAAGAAGCTCTTGGATGCTTGGGCGCTGTTTGGACGAAGGGGAATGAGCAAATGAATCAAGAGGTAACGGTTGGAAGAAGGGAGAGAGAGCTATTTATACTCAAAGAGAAATCCAACCGTTCCGATCTGATCTGAAACTTCCGAAGCAGATCGCTGGAACTTCCGGCGCTACATTAAAGCACTGTTCACAAAGAAGTCCATTGGGCTAGCTCGCACAGGGAGCCGGAACTTCCAGCAGTTTCTGAAACTTCCAGCAAGTTTTGCGGGCCAGAACTTCCAGCTCCTGCCGGAACTTCTAGCAAGGACAGCAGGCAAGCCAGGGCGCGCGAGATGGGGCCGGGACTTCCGGCTATTGCCGGAACTTCCGGCAAGCAAGGTTCCCAAAAAAACACTATGTGTTCGTGAGGTGATTTTGTGTCTCTCTTTTGATTTTATTTTTATGCTTGAGCACTCTATATTCCTCAGACCACCTAAACTTGCATCCCTCTTGATAGTACGGCATACCTAAACCCAAATCAAATTATAAAAAAACTTAGAAGATCGCTTTGGGTTCATCCGCCTTTTACACTTGAAGAATTGAGGGATGCCATTTCATCTTAGATCAACTCTTTAGAGTTTACAAGGAACTAAAGCTGCAATACATCTCATTGAAAACTCATTAATCCCTAACTTGGGTGGCATCAATACACCAAAACCCACATGGGGGCAAATGCACTTACAGTTGTCTACAACTTTTTCATTTTAAAATCATTTAGTGTTTCAAATGGATGTTGGAAATTCAATTTTAAAATTATTGAAGAACTCTGATTTCTCTTTTTAATCTCTGACTAAAACTTGTAACTAGTCTTTCTTCCTCATACTAACTTTAAATTTGATGATTTTTTCTCTAAAATTTTCTAAAATCACACTCTATCAATTTACTGTGTTCTTATAGCTATTATTTTTGTCACCTATTCATGTGACTTTGTTTTATCAATTAAAAATTTAAATTTTAAAAAATGGCAACTTCAAACAATATTTTGAAGGAGTAAATGATTTCAGCTGAAAAAGTCATGAACATAAAAAGTTGTAGAACTGATCAAGATCTATAACTTTTATTTTGGTAATTTCTTTATCCGATAAAGTGATAGTAACATTGTTCACAAATTTTACTATAACTATGTCGGATGAACAAATGACCAAGATAAAAGTTGTAGATTTCAGAAAGTTATAGAACTTTGTAGTTGACAACTTTTTCATTTGAATTCATTTTGTCAAGGAAAACTATGTTTGAATTTCTCAAATTTGAAATTTGGATTTTTCAAACGACCTCGGATAGAGAAACAACTAAAATGAAAGTTATAGATCCCAAAAAGTTATACAACATTGTAGTTGACAACTTTTTCATTTGAAATTATCTTGTTAAGGAAAACTATATTTGAATTTTCAAATATTTGAAATTTAAATTTTTCAAACGACGTCAGATGGACAAATAGCAAAAACAAAAGTTATAGATCATGAAAAGTTATGCAATTTTGTAGTCAACAACTTTGCTATCAAAAGGCTAAGCAAGGACTCTGAGGAAGGAACCGAGGAATTTAGAAATGAAGTTATTCTCATAGCCAAATTGCAACACAGGAATCTAGTTCGACTCTAGGATGCAGTGTTGAGGGTGATGAAAAGATCTTGATTTATGAGTATCTGCCCAACAAAAGTTTAGATGCTACCCTCTTTGGTACGTTCTTGTGACACTGAACTACTAAGAACATCTAAAAACTCAAATATATATTTATTTTGCCTTTTATTTTCTTCTATATGCAGATAATTCAAGAAAAATGTTGCTAGATTGATCAACACGATTTAGCATATCAAAGGAGTTGCAAGAGGACTCCTTTACCTCCATCATGATTCAAGATTGACCATAATTCATAGAGATCTCAAAGCAACCAATGTTTTACTAGATGCAAAGATGAGACCCAAGATAGCAGACTTCGGGGTGCCAAGGATCTTTAGTGATTACAGATAAAAGCAAATACCCAACGTGTTGTCGGAACATAGTGAGTAGCAATTCTAATATAATTATGGAACTAATAATTCAGTTCGAATACATGCAATAATTTCTACTACTCAAATGGTCAAACAGTGGTTACATGGCTCCTAAATATGCAATGGAAGGCATTTTCTCTATCAAGTCTGATGCTATAGCTTTGGTGTGCTAATCTTGGAGGTTGTAACTGGTACAAGGAGAAGCTCCATGAATCACATCATGGGTTTTCCAAAACTTATAGCCTACGTGAGTATATGTCTTTTGACATTGTCTAGTCACTATAAACCTATAATAATTACCACAATCAAAATGGTTCTTCTGTGCTTTCAGGCATGGACCATGTGGACGAGGGGAACACAAAAGATTTGGCAGATTCATCTATTATAGATTCTTGTTTGCTAGATGAAGTTTTGCTTTGTAGTCATATAGCACTCTCGTGTGTTCAAGAAAACCCAGATGACAGTAATGTCGTCTGTTGTGTACGCTTTGGACAATGGAAGCACTACCCTTCCAACCCCCAATCGGCCTGCATACTTTGGACATGGGAGCAACGAAATAGACCAACTAAAGGATGATTTTCAGAACTCCATAGTAGTTTTACTCTTACAAACGTAGAGGAAAGGTAAATAGTTATCTTTATTCTTTATGTATCTGACTGATACTCTGAAGAGAAAATCTAACAAAGACTCATGTATTTAATGCTTTAGTAGATTCCATAAAATTCAGTATTTTACTATTTTGTGACTCTTGATGGGCTATTGTAAGGCTGCTATATATATATATATATCCCATTGAAGTGTTTTCTTTGTAGCATGAATCAGTCATGCATATTTCAAACCAGGGTTTGCAATGCAATACTTTCAATCCTATGAGCTAGGATTTAGATAGATGTACGATATGTTTGAAAAGTTTGAATCTTAAGTGTACAAATCACATTGTATGTCTTCTGGATTGTTTCCAGAGTTTCAAATGATATGTGAAGATCATACTGTATGCTAGAAACATTTCATGTATTTGATTAAAATATATGTTCAAATATTTGAATGCTAAACAATAAGAGAAAATAGATATGAACGTGTTGAAACATTTGAATTTTGTGGAATTATAACATATTTGAATATACAAGGTTTGAATAGTACAAATGTTGAAATTCTACATGACCCTAATATGTTCTAATATAAAGTTTGGAAATAAAAGATAGCCTCTTTGTGTAATATAAACACCTAAGGGAGGAGACAATATTTGTATTTAGGTGTTGTTTGGTTTGGCTTCGTGAGCGAGTAATGTTAAATGGGATCGGAATGCAGCGCCAACTATTGCAGTGTAAAGGAAATTGGCAATTGTTTTGTTTCGATCGTGGTGGGTAGTCAACCGCTTGCGACCACAACATTATTCGTTTCCGCTAGAAATTGGGTGGTATCAATCCTGTATATAGCCTGATATCAGGTCACGGCATGAACGGATTGCACTCCAGCCTAACTAGGTCACGTTGGGACCGTTAACAGCCTAAAACGCCCGAACCAAATAGAACCTTAGTTGAAATAGAAGATTGTTTGCTTTAAAGTCTATTTGATGCACAAATCTTGCAACAAAATCTATGGCTAAAAGATGCCTTCCCTAGGTGCCTTGGGTTACCATTTCCCCATAGGCCCGTATTGTTGCTCTTCCCGGAGGTAGTGGGACTGACCTTTGACCGCTTCTTTGATGAGATGAAATTGATCTTCCTAGAGGTAATGGATTTCATCTCCATCATTACAGGGCTCTTGATTTAGGTCTGGTAAAGGCTCTTCACTTCTTTCCCCTAGTATTTTATTTAGATCTATGGCCATGGTTGAAGATCGAACTCTCATGCAGGCTATCGATGGATCTTCACTTTCTTCACTTGATACTTTACTTAGATCTATTGGTATGGATAAAGATGGAACTCTTCTGCGTGCTATGGAGTTTGGCACATTTAGAGCGTGTGGATGGCTTGCGTTAGGTTCACCAGGAGCATGTGAGATTATGGCCATGTTCATCTGGCTTATAATCCGTCTTATTCAGCTTGTTTTTTCAGCCGGAACAATATTTTTCTCTCATAGAAAATCAGCCAACAGTGTTTTTCAGCCGGCTTATAATTTCAGCTGAACGGGGCCTATATTGTAGTCAGGCTATGGAGCCCAATTCGCTCATTTAAATTTTGAATGTCCAGGTGCAATGGCGCAAGTGCTATACTCTTGTTGTGTTCTTATTTCTGGTCACGTGTTGTGTTATTGTGTTGCCTGTTTCTCTCTTTTGAAATTCATAGCCACACATTTGTTTTGTAATTCAGACAACTTCTATACTGCTACTATAATCATGTTCTAGCTACTCATTGCGGGGATGCAAGTCCTTTTTATAGGATGAACACGATAATTTTACAGCCGTAAAACATCGCTTCCTCCTGTTAAAGTGGGACAGAGGGAGGATACGGCAACCCCCGTCGGGTAATAATTCTAAGCTGCTGGATGGACGGCCGAGATCTCCTCAAGAGTGTCTTTCCGGCACGGCACCGACGGGCACGGCTCCCAATTAAAAACTCCCGTTGGGCGACTCCGCGTCGCCCACCGATCCATCGGAGAGATCTGCCATCCCCCCTTGCCTCCCGTGAACCACAAACCTAACGCGGAGCGGCGCGGGCCGGCCGCCGGGCGAAGCAGGGCGAGGTGCGCGTAGCTGCCGTCGATCGTCGCCGGATCCATCCACCATGGGCGGCGGCAACGGCCAGAAGTCCAAGATGGCCCGCGAGCGCAACTCGGAGAAGAACAAGGCGGCCAAGGGTGCGCCCCCTCTTTCTACGCCATGTCCCTTCCGGTTCTTCGATATTATATGTGTTCTCTTCGTGCGATTGCTCTGGGAGGGTGCTCGGATCTGATGGATCTGCGTGTTTCCGCTGTGCAGGGAGCCAGCTTGAGACCAACAAGAAGGCCATGAGCATCCAGGTACACCCTGTCTAGATCCGTGCCTTTGCTCGTACGTTTTCATGTCTTTTGGTGGAAATTCCTTGATGGATTGGTAGGGCATGTTGTGCTTATAGAATAGTCTGCTGGATTAATGACTGTAGCTGTAATTTAGATTGGAGTTTCTTTTCCACGGTTAGGATTTTTACGTGGGGGATGCCATGAATGATGTAAGTTTACATAGTGCTATGTGGCTGTTAGTTTGTACCGCTCGAATTGGAGGCTGAAAATAAGATAAGCTGTATCTTTATATATGGCAAAGAACATAACCAGTCATAATGTCATCCTTTCCCTTAATGGGGCTTCTCTGATTAGTCAAGCAGGCAACACCGTTTGTGTGTCTAGCTTTAGTTACAGCCCAATCTTAGGGCATGTTTGGATACCATGGGCTAATTTTTTTAGCTCAAATTAGCCACAGTGCATCCAAAGATGAGGGCTAATAGGTGGGCTAATTTTTTAGCCAAGTCTTGAACTAGTTGTTATCCAACTAGCTAGCCAACCATAGCTAATTCGAGCTAATTTTTAGCCCCAACTACTAACTAGCCATGTGTATCCAAATAGACCCTTATGTTTGTTCATTGGGTACCAATCCAGCAGTTGGCTTAGCTTATAGTGCTTACTGCCTTGTTGACAAATATGCTTATTTATTATTTATTATGTTGATTGATGGAAAACCAGTTGTCTGTAGCGAAGCTTCAGAAAATGGCACTACTATTGTACTAATCCCAACTATTGCCCATGAAAAACAACTTAGTCCATTTGGTTTGTCTATGCAAACTATTCTACATCAGGCATTGGAATTCGAACCGAACCTGGACTGTGCTCTATTTTCTTCTCAGGCAAAACACCAATAGTGTCCGCTGTCCTGAACTGTTTGATGATTTGAATCTATTTGGGGCTTCAACTTTTTTCAGTGTTATGGAGATCCCTAAACTCTCAAATTGTGGATGAGTCTAAATTTTGTTTAAGTGTGCCACTTGAGGTCCAAAATCTCATTAATTCATATGTAGTTGCCTACATGACGTGCCTGGCATATATTTAACTGGTTTAGTCACATTTGGGCCTAGATATGCATTTTAGTAGTTAGGTGACATTAGATGGCACCATGGAGCACTGTTTAGAACCAGTAGCTCCATGCAAGCTGTATCAGTTTCCTTGTTAGAGTTCACGTTTAATAGAGGAGTCCAAAATTTCTAGATGTACTCAAACTGAAGTAATTCTGCAAATTTTTAGTCTCAGTTGCATATTTTCACAAGCTGGCGTCTCAAGTATTTTACTGATACTGATTCGTTTTGGCCAACCTGAACACAGTGCAAAGTATGCATGCAAACATTCATGTGTACCACGACTGAAGTGAAGTGCCGGGAGCATGCCGAGGCTAAGCATCCAAAGACAGACGTGTACCAGTGCTTCCCCCATCTAAAGAAGTGAAAAGTCTGAACTAGCAACCAGTGCTGTGGTCATGGAGTTGAGGAAATGTGTCTGTTAGCTATGCAGTTTGGTCACAATCAGTACAGGTCAGGACTCAGGACTCAGGAGCTCCTCCTGTGCGGAGGGTGTTCATTCCGTATTGTCTGCCGTCCTGTCCTATGTTAACCTATACATAAGAAAGTGATGTGGTGTCCACTTCCAGTGAAACCTATTTCTGCTGTTAAAACCTGGTTGGTTTCAGAACGATGGTTCTCATGTGCAAACAGATTACTGGTCTGTGAGAATTGTGCCAGTTTGCATGTTCTTTATATGTGCCTCGTGCCCCGAAGATATGCCTGACCCATTTAGCAACTAGTCCATGAACATGCACGTGTGTTATGATGCCAGTTATTTACTTCTTTCCAAATACGGGATTGTTAGTGTTTAGACGCATGCGCCTGTAGTCATTTTTCCACGTTTCGCAAGCTCACGTGGGGCCTGCGCCCTCGAGAAGAGAGGGAGAAGGTGGCGGATGCCTAGTTGGCGCCGGGAGGAGACACTGAGGCGAGACAGCAAAAGGTGAGAACAGAGATGCAATACCCGATTTACTTTTAAAACATTCAGATGCAACACTTGCAACATACGTCTGAAGGTAGATGAAACATGCATCTGAAACACTTGCAAAAACACCTGAAAAACACTTGAAACCACTATAAAAACATACAAAAACATTCAGATAAAACACTTGCAAACATATACGTATGAAACATATGTAACATCTAGATAAACACACTTGTAACGTACGTCTGAAAAAGCAGATGAAACGTTGGGAACAAAAGTTTGCAACATACGTGTACAACCATTGCAACATATGCAACATCTCGATACTTTTGCAACATACATATAAAACACTTGCAACATACATCTGAAACACTTGAAACAGACTTTTACAACATGCGCTTTCAAGCGCAATATCTACATGCTGCTTGGATGGAAATGGAGGCTCATAATGTGGAACTCGACGCCGGCGTGGAGTTCGATGCTACGGAGTGGTGCGGAGGTCGCCGGTGTGAAGCTCGGCGGTGGCACGGGCCTCGGCAGGGGCTGTGGCAGGCGAATAGAGCGCGGCCGCAACAGGAGGCGTGAGTACGGACGGGGTCAGCGTGGGGGAGGGCGAGATCCGTCTTGCGAGCAGGGGCATGCTGCGAGAGCGAGGGCGGCGCGGGGGAGGGTGGGATCCGTCCCGCAAACATAGGGGCGGGCAGCGCGCGGACGCCGCGGATCGAGCAAGCGATACGGACGGGGGTGGTATGGACCGGGTTTGTTTCACGAACGGGCGACGCGGGCAGGGTCTGTCCGGAAGGACGGATGACCGAACAGGAGCATTACCATTCCAAATAGCTTGTTAGTTTATAAGTGTGTAATAGTAATTGTTCTTATAGTTGTAATGCCGCGCAGGTCGACTAGCGTTTCTAGCTTATACTCTAATAACCACAGTGCTAGCGCTTGAATCAGTTGAGAACTTGTGCTCATATGCGGTTTGCGAATTTGTGCTCGTACATGGTTCGTGTTTATTCATGTGCAGTTCTTGCTTGAGGCAGAACGTGGTCAGTGATGAATCAGAACTAGGTTAATGTGGAACCAGGGTTTTAGGACAAATTCAGGAATAGATTAAGGTCCTACCGATCAAGAATATAACCTGAGAGGGTCGAGCTAGAGAAAAAAAATATCTTCCAAAAGTTTTCTTTAATTAAATCTTCACATATTGTCATTCTCTAGTAAAATTTTAAAAGCTTGGTTTCACGACGAAAAGTGCATTTATTTTGGGAACTGAGGAAGTAGATATGCTGCTGCCTAAGTGTCGATTGGATTATCAAACACCCCGCCAAATGCTGTGGCCCAGTCGTTGTGGGCTTGAGGCCCATGTCAAGACCTTTAATATTTCAGGTGCTGATTGCGTACGCGAATGGGCCCGTGGTTAGTAGTAGGGCTGTTCAGTGGTTGCTACAACCTGGTGATTGTACCTTTTTCTGGAATTTTTTTCAGAAATTTTAGGGTATACGCACGCATACGTGTTCGGTGGCACTGTACATTTCCAGTGCGTGCGATGTAGTGTGGAGTGTGTGGATTGTATGCGTCCAAGTTGTACCCGATCAAAAAAATGTGCTAATTGGGTACGTTTCCTTGATATAAATATGTACCGACATCTGAGTACACTTTACGCTTATAACAATTGTTTTTGGGCATCCAGTTTCAAGTTAAAGAAAAATCTTCCTCTGATTCTAGATGTAGTCATTTTAGATTTGTCCATGAGGATTAACTAAGTAAATCAGGTGACGTCAACGCCCTTCATCTCTTATGTGTTGGGAAATATGGCTCACCACCATCCGTGGGAATGATACTCCATCCATTACAAAATAATAATGGTTTTTTTTGTTTTCCCTTAAGTTAAAAATTTATCCAACTTTAACCAAAATTATAGAAGAATGTATCAATATTTACAACATCGATTAGTTAAGCACTAAGTTCATCATAAATATGTCTTGATAGTGCATATATTTAGTATTATTAGGCATTAGTATATTTTTTATAAACTTGATCAAAGTTAGAGAAATTTAACTTATGACAAAAAACCTAAAAAATATTATATTTTACTCCCTCCATCCTAAATTATAAGTCATTCCAAGAATCTTGGAGAGTCAAAGGATATCAAGTTTGACCAAATTTATATGATAAGATAACAATACTTATGAAACCAACTAAGTATCATTAGATTCTTCATCAATTATATTTTCATAATGTACCTATTCGATGTTATAAATCTTTGTAATTTTTTCTATAATTTTGATCAAACTTAAGATGTTTTGACTCTCTAAGATTCTTGGAATGACTTATAATTTGGAATGGAGGGAGTACAACAGAGGAAGTAATGTTTATTAAGCATGGATAAGAAAAGAGGAACATGGAAAAGATACATAAAAGTTCTAAAATAATCTACTGGAGTGGCTAAACTGACTTACGCTAGACATCCGAAGCACTATGATGTTATATAATCTATATCTATCTGTTACATTACATTACATAATATAATAATAATATTAAAGAGCAAAGTATTTCTTTCATCTTTTTTTATTTCTCAAACTATTCTCACACTCTTCGTGTGTCTCGTACTCATGATTTGTCCTCGTATGAATTAGAACTCACCTACAACAATAATAATATAGAGTTTGATTTCAAAATGTATTAGGTTCCGTGCAACGCACATGCACGTTCACTAGTATCTTATAATTTTAAACTTCACTGTGAATTCTATCTCGACATGCAAACCATCCACATCAGCAGCCCATTAGTACATGTAGCTACAGTATCTATAACATGTATTTATTTTGTCCACGTCAATATACTAGACCATGCATTTAAATTCATTCACGATCCGTGCAGCAACACATGGGGTGTTCTTCTAGTTTTTTTATATGAAAAATCTCATGAATATCTGCCATGGGAACCGAAAAGAAAAGGAGAAACATTGCACTAGGCATTAGCAAATGTCCTCTTTAAAAGTGAGTGGGTTCCAAAAACAATAGACCGTGCAAGTCAATGCTTTATGTCCTCTGGAGTCATGCCTTTCTGTGCTTTGGTTGGGTATAGCTGCTTTTGCCGTGATGCTGGGGGCCTGTTTAGTTCCAAAATTTTTTTGCAAAAATCACTGTAGCATTTCGTTATTATTTGGTAATTAGTGTCCAATCATGAACTAACTAGTCTTAAAAGATTCGTCTCGTAATTTACAGCTAAACTGTATAATTAGTTTTATTTATATATATATATTTAATGCTCCATACATACTCCCTCCGTCCCATTGAAAGTGTCGTTGGAAAAGCGTGCCCTCCTCACAAACATTTTTATCTATATTTTTTTGGGGAATATTTGCTTTGCTGAAATATTATTAAAGAAGAGAATTAATCTAATTTATAAAGAATGGCAGACACAAAAATTATGGTAAATGTTGCTAGGTGTACACCGTCAGGCTACGAGCTGACTTGTTGCGTGTTAGCTTAGAGTTGGCATGTCTAAAAGGACCCAATGGCCCAAGAGAAGGGGTGAATCAGGCTTAAAAAAATCCTAAAGCAACAATAATCTTAGCCTGCACAAGACCATTTCATCTGCTTGCATAGAGGCACCTAAGACTAAAAGGATCACCCTAAGAAATCCTTATTGCCATCATACTAAAACATGTCCTTAGAAAGATTCACACTAAGAGAAGAGTTCTTAGGTGTGGAAAATAAACCTATTACTAAGCACACTCTAACATGTAATTCTAGTTGTAAAAAAAGAACTTGAACACATAAGTAGCAAAGCACAAGCTTGAGACATGAGAGTAATGCAAGAACATAAAAGATGTAATGAGACAACCAGATTATTTTTCTATGATACATGGTTGTTGCCACAATCCCTAGTCCACTTTAGAGCACCCGAAGACTAAAAGAAGACCCAGTTTAGCTCCTTGAGTCATGAAGTCTCAAGTCTCCACAAGCGAATACCCATTCTCTATTCTAGATCAGCGTGTAAAATAGTGTACACCAACCGGAGCCTCCCAGTAAGAAACTCCATTGGGAAGCTCACCTAGTCCTCTGTCGGTCCATCTAGGTGCTGACAAATACTAAGAATAACAAGTCTTTAATAGCGCCTTGATGAAAACCAACCCAAGAACATTGATTGCACACAAAATCATACTCTCAGGATTGGCAATCTTGGCTGGGATGGCTCCCATATACTTCACAAAGTCCCTCCATATGTGTCTCATAGATGAGGTGATAGAATAGCTCCAAAAGAGCTAGAAATGACACATATATATAGGGTGTGAATGCCTTACTAGCCGTTAAAAAAAATCTGCAGATGTAGACATCACTGGATGATCTGCCGGACGTTACACAGTTGCACAAGATCATATGGTGATCCTGTATGTGCCAATTTTTCAAAATCATTAATATTAAAATAAAATTTATCGGTCCTAAATGATTTTTAATGAAAACATCATTCTTCAACCGAGGTACTTTGAAAGAATTAAAAAATATATATTAAATCTAAAAGTTTAAAATATAATTTCTAGGTACTAAATAATTTTAAATAAAAATGAAGTCAACTACAAAGTTGCAGGACCCTTCGAGTACTACAACTTTGGTTTATGAATTACGAGAAAAACGTCGCTTTACCTATTGGCGCCTAATCAACATCAATTTCATAACTGACTTGCATTGCTAGGTTTCTGGCCTTTTGGGTGAATCAACTGGTACACATAAGAGTAATTCAAATAAATAAAATTGGGCAATGTAAGCTATCTTTTCACTAGTGAATAATGGAACATATATAAATCCGTGACGCTGTAGTTCATTAGAAGTGACAAAAATGGAACTCCAAAAGCATGAGACAATGGATTTCATGAAACTTATCCATCTATGGAATAATTTAAAAAAAATAAGAAGTAGCTATCGTGTATAGCTGCAAAAATAGAGGATGTTCAAGCAGCCTCTTGCTCAGTAGCACTAGCAGCATTCAAATCGACGGAAAGATCGAGCTCCTGCATTGCATCAGTGTAGGTTTATTAATTGTTAGCTGAAGGAATTACTATTGTAACATCACTTGATAATATATATATATTTTTTATTCTCTATGCCTGTGATAATAAGTTACCTTTCCAGTGATCTTGTTGTACAAGGCGAGTACATCCTTTACCGTTGTCTCAAAATGAGTGGTTGAGTCATAGCTCTACAAAATGAAGGTGTACTTAGTTACTTAGCAACACATCTGTAGTGTGGTCTTCTACTATAAAATTGTGGGTGCATGTACTTACATTTGTCAAGAAACAACTATCCTCCTCAGGATTGTTAATGGGTTCATATCTGTCATAGATGTCAAAGAATGTCTCCTCTACAGGACCAAGCAGATCGATCCCAGGCTTCAACTCGATCTCAGGCTTGTCAGTCTCAGCTTCAGTCGAAACGAAAGCAATGAACTTGCCTTTCGGTGCAACATTGTGAGCGTAAGAGCAGCAGAACACGTACCTGCAATGGAACAACACAATTCAAGTTATTTGAAAAGGGGCATCTATATGCGATTTGTTCTAATATTAATTAACTAGTTTATCATAAACAAGTAAAACCTTATGCAGAACAAGAATCAACTATAAATAAAGAAATGGCATGTCTTATTTTACAGTTTCTTTAAAATTTGTTGCACCACTTGCACAAGATGACTTACATGTCTGATTTGCGCTTTAATTGCTTCTTTGGGAGGATGATCTGCACAGAGTGTGAATCCTTGGTGTCGGGGATTGGATGCTTCATAATACATATCGCACGGGCCACCCTTCCAACCTTCTTTACCTGCTCATTGGTTCAAGAATTTTAGAAACTGAAGCCATGAAGTGACTCACCATTTTGCTACATATATACCTTTTCAGGCAAATATGAAGGATCACAAACAATTTTCTTGCATTTTGCTGTTTCCCCTTCAGAAGTGACTCCATATGCTTTTCCACTCTCATCAAACTCAACCTACAAAAAAAAAGTTTGCAAATTTGGCACAATTGTTAGAAATTTTGGAGCATTCTCATGTTGTGTGCTGGCTGTAATACTTTAGTTACCTTGCATTCTGGCTTGTTCAACATGTATGTGCCACCATAAACAGCGCTCAGACGGGCAAAAGCCTTTCACAACATGCATCATTTCAGTTTATAATTAAGCTTTAAAAGTGGCTAGTTGATTCATCATAGCTTTTATAGGGCATACCTGAGGGAGTTCTCCCAAACCATATAGAGGGTAGATGTAAGGGGACCCTCCTTGAAAGCGTGCAAGTGATTCTGCATAAAGCTATTGAAATAGAAGATGAACATCAGGAACATGTTTTGATTTTGTTTCTCTCTATAACCCTATCAACATGTATCATGATTCAAGACATTTTTTTTAGAGATCCGGTTATCTGGCTTTGTATTAATAAGCAAGAGTACAGAGTTGCGAGGGTACATGCGTGAGAGGCGCTTCCTCACACTTGGCAGACTGAAATATTTATTGTGCAAATATGTAGTCTAGGGAATAATTTTACTGATGAAATGTAATGTGGGTTGTGGAATTTTCTCTCAATTAAACATATGTAGCGTGCAACTACAAGAGGATATCCAATCATATAATTTTCTTATTAGATAATGGAATAAATTAAAACATCCCTTGAAGATGTACACTGCTGGTAAAAGTGTGCCACAGTGTAGCAAAGTTCAAGAACAATGAACCAAAAATTAAAACAGAAACATAACAATTGATTTTTTTAGAGGCCATTTTAATACACATAACTTTGGCCTAATAATGTTTCTAATATGTTGAATTGTGAAGAGTGTCACTCAAATTGGGAGGATACAACAAACATCAAACAAAATGGGCACAAATTAGTAAGTAATGGTGTCATTTCCCTATCTTCAGTTATTAGCCTAACAATTAGCTTCACTCATTGTCATAATAAATTGTGGTTTTACTAACTCGGTCATGAAATGCAAGTGACTCTGAATTTTGCCCCAATATAAGTTTGACCAAGTTTTTAAAGAAGAGCACTAAGATGTACCACGTCTTATAAAGACATATTTCATAATATATAAATTAAGTTTATTTGATACCGTAAATTATTTTTCTTGCTATATACTCAGTCAAACTTAGGATAGTTGACTTTGGACAAACTTAGAGTCTCTTCTACCAGCACCAAGGTAGTATATAGTAGGAGGTTGCCTTTGAAACTCCCTTCTAGTGATATAGTTTAGCATCTCAACATTTTCCTTAAAAGATGAATCAAGTACCATGCAACACAGCATACTTGTGTGTATAGCAAAGTACGACAATGTAGTACCTTCATTCTCTTGACAGTGTCAATTGCAGGCTCATCCAGGTAGCTATCATCCCGATGAAGCGCTAATGCATGCCCGATAAAGTCAACTGTGTCATCCTCCAATCCATATTTGCTGATCCAAGATAACATTTTAGGTTTTGCATTAGGAAACAAATGGCGGCAAAATAATACAAGTTGGCTTTCTAACTTGGTCTCAAGCTAGGTTGGACAACTGAAATGCAGCACAAGTGAAAGCAACTTACGAGATGACTTCTTTGGTGGTGACCTTGTTCAAATCCAGGCCCTCGTGAGATTTTGGGTCATCCTCCTCGTAATCCTGCACATATATGAAGAACTTGCGAGCACGACGCTTCTCAAATAGACCCATCAGGTTAGATTTCAAAGCTTCAACATCGGTTGCAGGGACTTTGTGAATCTGTCAGTGTTAACAAAGAAATTAACCAGAGTGAATCAGCATGCATACATATGTTTCACAGTTGGATTATATCTAAATACAAAACTCATACCTTCCCATTATTGTATACAAAACCTCCGTCAACAGCCTTGAAGTTTAGATACTTTGTCACACTGGTGTGGATCAGAACACGAACCAGCGCACCATTTGCCATCATAAACTGTAAATTCAGAACATATTTTGAACTGCGCAACACCAAAACATTGTACATCTGGACAGCTAGCTAGCAATAGAGAGATCGAGATCTCAGGTAACAGACCTTGGGTACCATGTCAACATTGTATTCTTTGCTGACACCCAGATGCTCAGGAGGGCTGTCATTGCCTTTGAATCTCCTCCAGAGCTAAATGCACACCATACCACCGGAGAGAAACGTTATAAATTAGAATGGCTAGCTACACAATTTCGAAAGTGAAGAATTCATGGACGTGCATGCATGACAGTAAACTGAATTGGTGCTTCATTTATGTGATCCCAAACAACAATAATGGCATAATTGAAGATGTTTGGCAAAAAAGGATATATAATTGGGAAATTTTAAACTCGTCCCTGTTTCTCAGAAGATCCATGCATGGATCCAGATGATGTTTAGATAGAATTATTGGTCCTTAGAGACTGCACAGAGTACAAATTAATGACCATGCTCTGCCGTCCAGGATCACGCATGTGATAGATATATCAAACCTTAGTCAGATTCAGGGATGAAGATTCTCCTCCATAGTAATCATTCCTATCCATGTGAAGAACCTGTGTAATCACGCATATAATATGAGAAATGAACAAACATTGACGGTTGGATCCCGTCCGGTTCACACTGGCAAGAAAAAGGAAAAAAAAAACAAGGACAGGCCGGATGGGAATGAAGAATCATCGTATCATGCACGCCCAACCTTGAGGCCATCGACGGAGAGGAGGCCGCTGATGATGCACTCCTTGAGCCCCGTCCCCAACACGATCACGTCGTACTCCTCATCCATCCTGCAGCTAGCTTTCGTCCTGACCAACCTTGCTCTCTCGCTCTCTGTATATAGGGACAAGACGTAAGGGGGGACGGCGACGGACACGGACATGCATGCGCGGAGGAAATGAAATGGTCGCTGCGTCCCGCGACGATGTCGGTGGAGGCGGTCGCGGTGCCACGCGACACCGGGCGCCGGTGGCGGTGGGCGTTTTTGCCGGATCGGAGTGGGAGCCACCGATTTGAGTTGTGGCTGTGCATGCACGCTCGCCCCGCCCACGAATTAACGTACAGGCGTTCTTCAGCAGAGATCGATCGACCACGTACTACAAACTTAGCCGATTTAAATTTCTCCTGTATATATTACTATAGTATAATGAGAGCTGTTGATTTGGCGTACGGACACCGAAATGATCAAACCGGTGGACAAATTATTAGTATACTTAGGGCCTGTTGGATCCATTAGTACCTAGCTAATAGCTAATACTCCCTCCGTTTAGGAAATAATGCAATTCTAGTACAGGGTTATGGTTTAGTATCTCAAGTTCGATCAATTATAGATAAAAAATATTAATGTTTATGATGTCAAATAAATATTATTAGATTAATTACGAAACGTATTTTTATAATAAATTATTTTAGGGCCGTAAATGTGAATAGTATTCACTAGAAATTTGGTTAAATATGAACCACTTTTGATGACACGTAATCTGTAGTTGCATTCTTTTCTGGTTAGAGGGAGTAGCTACTAACTTTTAGCTAACCGTTTGGATTCACCTGCTAATAGGTGGTTGGATAGTGAGTTAAATGTGCCTATAAACTATTAGTACCTATTAGCAACTCTAAACCTGCTAATGCAACTAATAGTTAGACCCTGTTTGGATCCATTAGGTAATAGTAGTTAGCTAGCTAATAGCACATAACATATATTAGCTAGTATTATCTGATTTGGTGCAACTAGTAAGATAGTTGTTATCTTCATGTCCAACTAATAATTAGCTACTTTATTAGCTGCACTTGTTTGAATCCAAAAGAGATAACTATTATCTATAGGATCCAAACAGGGCCTTAGCATTCCTCCAACTAATAAATACTAGGCTTATACTACTAATTTTAGCTGGTAATTTTCAATACTAATTGATCCAAATAGGCCCTTATTAGTATTATTATATATGTCAATATTAGCTGCGCCTTTAATAATTTGAGCTTTACATCTTGTTGCGATGGCATATACAAAATACTAGTGCGCATTACTGCAGGAATTGCGAATAATTTGGAATAAAATTAAGTGAAGATGATATGGATAGTTTGTATTAAGATGTTAAAAGTAGTGGGATGACATGGCTATTAGTGAAGATAACGTGGATAATTAGTGGTCCTAGTGATTTTTTTTTTGCAACCCTGGTCCTAACAACAACAACAACATAGCCTTTTATCCAAGCAAGTTGGGGTAGGCTAGAGATGAAACCTAAAAGAGACGAGAAATAGGGAGACACATAAAGGGACATAAAGGGCATAAGACAGAAAGAGGTCATGGTTCAGGCACGTTGATTGCCAGTCTCCAAGCGCTCCTGTCCATAGCTAAATTCTTAGAGATATTCCACTCCTTAAGGCCTCTCTTAACGGACTCGTCCCAAGTTAGTTTAGGTCGACCTCTACCGCTTTTTACATTATCGGCCCGCTTTAGAACCCCACTACGCACTAGAGTTGCTTAATAAAAGTGTAGACGTTATAAAATTTCAAAATATTACGACTAATTTAGCTGAGTGAGCCGTGGTCCAAGACAATTTTTGGATCCGCCACTGCTCAGAACCAAAACCAATACCATCTTCTTAAGAGAATGTTTAGGTTGCTTTAGCACACAATTTGTCTCACGCATGCTCTTTGGCAAAACAACCTACGAAAAAAATACATAACAGAGAACATAACATGGGGCATTGATTTTACTATATATATAAACAAGTTACTCCCTTCACCTGAAATATATACAAGGGATCAATAGTTTAAAAACTAACTGTGATAGGAAATACTAAACAACTGGTCGGTAATTAAGGAAAATAACAATTGAACTACTCTCTCTCTATTCCTAGTTAGTGAGAGGTAAGGTGATCTTTTGAGTAGTACTCTATATAACATATACCCAGCGCTGAACATGGTCTGAACTCTGAAGCTGATTTTGAGTTTACGTAACTAGGGCCCTGTTTAGATTGAAAGTTTTTTCAACCCGATGAATAGTACCACTTTCGTCTTATTTGACAAATATTGTCTAATTGTAGACCAACTAGGCTCAAAAGATTCATCTCGTGATTTCTAACTAAACTGTGTAATTAGTTATTTTTTTACCTACATTTAATACTACATGCAAGTGACTAAAAATTGATGTGATGGAGAGAGAGTGAAAAAACTTGAAATTTTGAGGGAAACTAAACAAGGCCTAGGGTGACTCCGGCGAAATCAAAGGAGCAGAAGGCAGTGCAGATGTGTGAAGCACAATTTCCGTGCCTCTTCCCGTTCATGCTACGAGTAATTTACACGAATATAAGGGTTACTCCAGCGTCCAGACTGGTCTGAGCTGCGGAACCCCCGGGTACGCCTCGCATTTTGGTGCCTCGTCGTGCTTGGTCCACATTGGACCGTGGACTTGCAGACTCGCAGTGCCCTGCCGTCCGTCCTCTCCTCGCTGTACTGTAGCTGTAGTTGTGCTGACTTGACCGCCCACACACCTTCCTGCCCCTTTCCACTCCTCCCCACCACCTCAAAGCTGAACCAGCTCCCATCCCATTCTTCCTCCGCCGCTTGCGAGCTGCCCCTGCCCCCATTTCCTTTCCTTTCCTTTCACACCGGAGGAGAGCAGAGCGCAGAAGCAGCAAGCAAGCAGAGCCGGTCAGCAGACCAGCCCTCCCCGTCCCAGTCTCCGATGGCGGCTCGCGTCCTCGCCCAAGCCCTCCTCGTCGCCGCCCTCGCCCTCGCCGCGCCCGCGCGGGCGTCCAACGACGAGGGCGACGCGCTCTACGCGCTGCGGCAGCGGCTGTCCGACCCCAACGGCGTGCTGCAGAGCTGGGATCCCACGCTCGTCAACCCCTGCACCTGGTTCCACGTCACCTGCGACCAGGCCAGCCGCGTCGTCCGCCTGTGAGTTACTTCTCCCTCTTCTTCTCTCTTCTCGTGCTTCCGCTGTCCATCCGAGGCTCCCTCCGTGTGTTCCTGCCTGGATTGAACGTCTCTGTTCCGCACCTTTGCTTCTTCTTGGTTGCAACAATCCGATGTTTAATTGTATCTTGAAAAAATGAAAAAGTCCACCATCGGCTCTTCCTTTGAGTTGATCACACGGCGACCCGCCTGGAGACAAATCTTTGTTTCCGAGATCCAGGATGCCCAGCTGCCAGCTGCTATGTGCCTCACAGATTACATGTGGAGCCATAGCAATGGATGATTGGATGATCTTTATCTAAAAGAAAAAAAAAACGATGGATGATCGGATGGTCTAGTCCTCGAATGACTTGCCAGAATTTCATGGTCCGTTGGCCCCCAAAACTGCCCATTCGACTGGGGATTTCTTTATTTCCAAACATCTCTAGGAGCATAACTAAGAATACCAAGCATCCCTACTCCATCAACTTGTATCTTGTTAAGAATTCGATGATTATGTTATCTGATGACTCTGTCCTTTTTGACAAATGTTTCAGGGATTTAGGCAACTCCAACGTCTCTGGCTCCATCGGCCCTGAGCTCGGCCGCCTCGTCAACCTCAAATACCTGTACGTATTATCTGAGTTCTAGAATTTCTGATGGAGAGTGGAGCTTGATTGAGTTCTGAAATTGGATTTTTCATCTGCAGGGAACTATACAGGAACAATCTTAACGGCGAGATCCCCAAGGAACTGGGCAACCTCAAGAACCTGGTCAGCTTGGACTTGTATGCCAACAAGCTCACTGGAGGAATCCCCGAGTCACTTTCCAAGCTCGACTCACTCAGATTCATGTATGTATCTTCTCAACAGCTGCTTTGCTGATCACAAAAGCCATGCCTTTCTTTTTAGAAGAGAACGAGTACTCTCAGTTCATTCTGAGTTAGAAATGGATTAATGGTTATGTGATAATTCGGGTCAAAAGGAATTTGGTTTGAATCTCGGAATTCTAATGAGCATGACAAAAAGCTTTTCTCAGCTGATTACTGAAACTTGGTCATGTTTCTCTTGATAGGCGCTTGAACAACAACAAGCTTACAGGATCAATTCCAAGGGAGTTTGCCAAGCTCTCCAACCTGAAAGTCATGTGAGTGTAGACCTTTATCGTATTCGGTTGTTTCTTTAGTTTCCATGGTCACTGATTGTTGGTATATCCTCTGACATGCAGCGATTTGTCTAACAATGATCTCTGTGGAACTATTCCTGTTGATGGACCTTTCTCAACCTTTCCTCTCCGAAGGTATGCCTCAAAGCTGACTTACTACCAGTACCAGATAGTATGACTACATATGTTGTGGAAAACGCCGACAGATTGAAACAACAGCTGGATTTTGTTAGATTTTCATTCTCTAATGTCATCCCTAAAGGAATACTACCTCCGGACTTTGCGCATCTCTGACCGCTGTTATCTTCGAGAATGTGCTCTTAAGATCCTCCAAAATTATGAGATTTTGCAAGTGTGTTCCGATACAAATCTACACATATTGACATATATCGTACATGTTTCCAGCTAAATAAATTAAAAGTTATTGATGTTTGCAGTTTTGACCAAATCTTATCCTAGATGACATGTTTTTATGACTAGGTTGATAGATCCTCAAACATTGCACAAGATTGATTAGAACCTATGTCAGCTTACATTGTTTCAGTGCTAGATCATTGAACTTGCATTTTCCTCATCCGCTAGAATTTCGATGTGAATCCATATGATTTTGATAAAGCGCTAATACATCTCTACTTTCCAGCTTTGAGAACAACAGCAGGCTCAACGGTCCAGAGCTACAAGGATTGGTTCCCTATGACTTTGGATGTTAGATGCCGATACCGATGCACAACAATCAACAATGTATCCCGTCCTTAGTTGAAAGGAGGAAAAACAAGATAGTAGTACCAATAGAAACCTAGCTTGGGGAATGCCGTGATTATATATATGTATAATATTCAGACAAGATTTGACAAGGGTGTCACAGCAGGTCCTGATATTCTGTGTGCATTCAGACAACAGCATAAAAAGGAATGTATTCAGACAAGTCCTGCTTGTTGATATTTTGTATCGATGGATGGATAGCTGCTTTTATGCAGCTGTGTTGATAATTCGCAAACCCAAACAATCCATTCAGAAATAAGGGCACATATTGTTCATGAATAAATTCGAGCCTCCAATACATAAATTTCATGTTTTCTGTACAACGGTGAAAAATGTTGGTTATAATTCTATCGCATGATAAAAGAATAGGACACTTGGCAAGTCATAAGCATCTCAAGGAACATGCTACTCCATCTGCTATACAAAACGATCACGATGTTCATGCCAGCTGAAGTTGGCTGGGCACTGTGACCAACAGATAATTATATAAGAAAAAATACTGAAAAAAAGAAACATTTGCAGACTGTTCCCTTGAAAAACAAAAATGGCTCCAGGGAAACGCTGGCTTGCAAGTAATTGTCAAATCCCCGCAAAATTGATCGTCAACCAATCAGCCCCATCGCTTCGTGATTGGGCCTCATATTGACCAAAAGATGCCCCTCTGTAATATGTTCTGCAATGATTTTACTGCAAATTACTTTGCAGATGGTTCTGTCAATGGCCTTCCGTATAGCCGGAAAAGTAACGAGGATTTTGACATCTGAGGCTCTCGCTCAAGTGCTGCTACCACATCCTTTATGGAAACACTCCGCGCCACTTTTGTTAGCGGTGACCTTCTAACACCACCTAAAAAAATTGCAAAAAATTTATGACTAAGAAAACAAACTAGTGCATGCATGGTAGATATTACTCAGTTTGACCTAACCTAGAAAATTCAGTATTTAAAATAAATTTGTTCATATCTTACATTCTAGAATGTGTTGTTTATATATTATACAAGTTTAATCAACTTAGATTGTTTGGTGGTACCCTGATAAACAAAGGAATGGTATTGTCATCTTAGGTTCTATCGAATTTGAAATGAGGTCATTTTAAAGAATATTTCTAGTTTTTACTGAATTAGCATTGGTAGAATGGTACATCACTAACATTTTAAATGGATAAGTGTACACAACTTCAAAACAGAAATCCAGGGATGACATAGATGGCAGGGCATACAGATGTTTTGCACATTAAGCTCATAAATTCTACATCTGCAACTTGCCAATTAACATTTCATGGGTCCAAAGACGCAATTATATTTTTCTTTGCATATAAGATGCTTAAGTTAATTTAAGGACGATGAGCTGGAAGTGCTATTTCAAGCACTCGATTATATTTTCTCGTCACGAACTTTGTAGGGAATGTGATCTCTCAAGTCCTTCACCATTTTCATGTCATTCATAGTTTGTTTAGAATGAACCCCAAATGGTACTACTGCTGAATATTTGTTTCATTTAAGAAAATCATAAATGAATGGGCTTAAAAGCGTCAAGTTCCTTTTAATCAGCACATATATCTTAGACAGATTCCTTCAAGAAAATTAAAATAATTGCAATTGCACAGAAACAAAATTTAGGTTCTGTAGTGTTCTGACAACCCTATGCTACCATTTGAATAACAAATTGATGATTTATAACAATAAAAACAAAATCTTAACCATATGAGGTAACGTGTGAGGCTTGAGTGAGTTGCAGAGCTCTATTACGTTAAAAAAAAAGAGTTGTGGAGCTCTTCCCAAAAGAACATTGAGCTGACCCACACCATCACACACTTATAACAGCAATGAATGAAAATAAAGTGATACAAAGTATGCTGTGCACTGCATTTCCCTGTTACCAGGAAAGTCTAAGTATGAAGTTTCAGTCTCTATAAACAAATAGCAGAATAAGCGTCTTATTGTTGAGAAATGTCTCAACTACTAATATCATGGTACCACCTGAATACAAAAGGTAAACTTAGCCAACTTGACATACACAAGCGGAAAAGCCACCCAGACAGCATACACACACTCGGAACCCTACTACTAAACTTGAACAGCGTAGACCAACTAAATCGGGCTCACAGTATGCAAATTTAGTGTTTCCATCAAATTGCAAATCATTATTCTAATAATTATTATAAGACTACATGGTTATGTGTTGAAAATTCAAAACAAGAGAATACAGACCACAGATGTGCAGTGCACTCTTGTTTAACAGCAAGAATACAAGAGAAAGGAGATCAGGCTTACCAGATCCAAGCATTGTGGAGTAGCCTCTCTTTTCAACTTCCTGTTCTTCCCGCAAGTCTTTCCCAGATTTCAGTGATGGCCTGTGTTGCAACATGTTACCTGGTACAGAGCCAGAAGAACCATCACCTCCCTCACTTCTCTGTTTATTTCGTTCAGCTAGCAATTGCCACTTTGACAGCATGTCATCTCCCCCAGCTGCAACTCGTGCAGCAACATTTGCAGCTGTAGTTCGCATCTTATCATCGTCCTCCTTGTAAGTCTGTAAACAACAAACAGAATCATCAACAGCTCTAGTGTACAAGTATCCCATTACTATGGACAGACACTAACCTTTGCATGCTTTGACAAACCACGGGTCTCGTTTTTGTCTTTTTCTAGATCAACATTTGCATTGCCATCTCCCTGCACATACAAATACACTCATTAAAACTACCCAATTCTGAAAGCTACACCAAGAACACTAATTCGGACATCTGATAATTGTCGTAGTATCTTCCAAAAGATGATGCACTGAAGAAGCATGAGGCCATTGTTTTTAAGGCAGTATGAGTAAAGGAATATCACTTAACAAAGAGGTCAAAACAGTTTTTGTTCATCGGGGGAAAAGGTGGCCAAATGGAATCTGCCTCATACTATATGTGGTTACTGATCAGTCACATGTAGTTTGGTATGGGATACCAAATGTATCATTCAACAATGGATGTGATTTGGAGTCAGAAACTCCAGTTATTTTTACTAGCAAAAGCATTAGCACATACTAGAGAAGGGTTAAACTACATATAACCAAAGGTTCTGAAGGTAGTAAATCATCCTGTGGGGACTTGGTTACGCCTTGTCACCTAGGCGACAAATAGGAGGCAAGAGGCACTTGTGGCTACCTAGATATGCCTTGTCGGCTAGGTGACTCCTTAAGAACCTTGCACATGACATATATTGGCAAATGAATATTATAAGTGGTAAAACTGTCCCAGTAAAAGAGGCAAAGAGGCAAGCGTTCCTTATTCAACTTAGATCATTAAATCATGATTTATGTGAACAGAGATTAAAAATCAAACTGAAACATCGTGCAGAACTAACATCATTTTGTTTCCTAATTCTCTCAGCATCTTCAGCCTGCTTTTTCTCCCATTGTTCTCTTGCTTCTCGGTTCACCCTCATAATATGACTGCGAACATCTGAGGATAACGGATAAAAACGATGCCTTGACTTTTCAACATCAACCCTCTACAGACAATAAGAACATGTTTAGTGAATTCAAAATCTCAGATAGTTTATTTGGGAAGGAAAACTGAATGAATTTAAAGATACCATACCTGTTTCGAGAACCTTATTATACTGCTTATAAACGCCTGTAACCTCTCCTCAACACACTGGTAAAATTTTAAGTTAGATATACATAAGCCAAAACAACTGGAAAGGCTTTTAGTGTTTTACAGGATAATCTCACCATGGACAGACAGCGTTCCACATCAGTGCCAATGACCTTCAAATTACATTTACTCACTGCCAAAACATCATAGTCAGAGAATAGATGACAAAAGAATTTTTTATCAAGTAAAACATAAAATGATGGAGGTCTTAACTGATTACTGCTAATTTTTGGGTCAGGGGTCCCTTCCGTAGAATGAGCTTTTCTTCTTCTAGTTGAACAACTTTCCGAGCAGCTTCTGAAACTCGACTCTCTTCCTTTGAACCAGAGAAAAGTTGTTCCTCTTCTTCCTGGCAGAAAGGACAAACTGTTATACCTTCAAAATTCATCAAATAATAGGTGCTACATGGCAAATGTCATGCACAAAGCAAATAAACATTGTGAATAAGAAGTCATGTACCCTCAGATTAACACCACTAACTGCAGTGACATCATTAAGCTGGTCAATGCTTTGTTCATGGAAACCTCCAGATACCTTCTGCTTTTTGCTGACAAAACATAACACACATCAGAGGCAAAACAGAATGTAATTATGGACTAAGAAAAGGCATTGAACTTACCTAGATGGTGGAGGGGATGAGCCTAATGCTTCCAAAGGCTTCTTCTGTCCAGAAGATGCCTTCCTCTGAGGTGTTTTAGAAGCTGCCGCAGGAGGTGCTTGCACAGAAGATTGGATCTAACAATAAAAGCAAACTGATTAGAATACAATGGCAAAACAATCACCCACAATGCTGAATTGTGACAATGTGAGAATCTGTACTATAAGAAATGAACAGAACTCAACCAAGCATGCAGCCATGGATGCAAACATTTTTTTTCTTGAACACCATGGATGCAAAACCCATGTTTGCATGGTATAAACATACCATTAACTGTTATCCACTCCAGCCTTTTGTCCGATAGGATATTTACTGCATTGCTAGTTTTTAATAATTGCACGTTTTCACTACATAACATATAAATTAGGTTCCTTGTATCGTTATGTGGTTGCACACATATACAAGCCACTCTGAAAGATCTGATATGGGTCATCAATCATATACAATCACAAATATAGTACGGAGTGGACTTGGACGAATAGGTTAATGAGTTCTGGCACAAATTCTACATGGATCACGGAAGTACTAAGGACTATGGATTTATAGGGAAGTCATTGATATTGAGCTTTTCATCTGCAGGGGGGCACACATCTAGGACTTGTTGCACTTAGATGCACTCAGGTTTGTGAATTGTTAGGAAGCTACAACCCAACACCGTTAGGGGTCTCTTTTCTTAAAGAAAAAGTCCAGATGCAGAATATTGTTGGAACAAATTACAAAGGTTTGTTATAACTTATAATTGTAACACCGGGGGCCTAATATTCCCTTATAGCTTAACCCAATGTGGGGCAAGCCCTCATGTCCATAGCACACTGCTTCCAGTTTCATCCTTGCATTATGTCAAAAGTTAACCTGGAGGTGCTATGTTTGGAAATCCAAGGCTCATAAGTCAGGCCCAACCAACTCGGACTGCAAACCCAACCAGGAAAAACCTTTCCCATCAGGCTCTGGCATGGTCCTTGGGAGGGCCCAGGTTTGATTATTCATCTTAGAGCAAACTTCGGGTTGAGGTCAGAATTTGTGATTTCAACTTCAGGTAGCCCAAACAGGCCAACATACCCAAAAATAGAAATGAAAAAAAAAAACCCTCATAGGATTCAGGCTGGTACAACCCAGACCATTTATGAGCCATAACCCCTTGTTTATTTCCTGATTTCTGCTCCAACCCTAACATGACACTGCAAGCTGACTTGTGTCATCCTGCACGGCCACCGCAGCTGCAGCCATAAGCTCATGAGCACGAGGACGAGCCACCACCCCAGCCACAAGCACGAGATACCGTTGTCCGCCAGCCATAAAGATCACGAGCTGCCGCCACCTTAGCCATGTCCTACGCTACTCGGCCACTCGAATACCCAACGCAAGTGTTGGTCCCAGCACACAACACCAAGGTGAGCAACCAGCTCACCTTCCCTCTCCCTCTCCTCTGAACCAAGGAAGAAGATGAGCTTGAGCTCAGAAAAACACACACACACACTCACTGCACTGTCTTCAGCGTTGGCTGAAGACTGAAACCAGAATGTGGTGGCAAGAGCTCTCTTTTCCATTGCATTGCTTCCTAATTTATACAAGCTAGCTACCAACTACAAGGTACAAGATGGCATGGCTGAGTTCAGCCCCCATCACCCTAGTACTAAGCTTAGATCAGCCAAGACATGGCTGATGTACTTCTACCTACTCCTAGAATGGCCTATTGCCATGCTTTGCTGCAGTTTTCAGGACATGGACAGCAGGAGCTGACCTTCTACCTGCCCTTGACTGCTTTAGAGAGAGAGAAATGGGATTGCAGCAGATTATGTCTTACAGCAAGCTCCTGAAGTAACCTTGGACTTAAAGAATTTTGGTCATGGTATTACAATAAGCTTCCCTGTTGCATATGGCATGTTCTGCAATTATCGGACAGCATGAGTTGATCACATCTCAGTAAAGACTACAACCCCTGTGGAGTTAAAGCCATTCAAATTCGTGTCCGTGATATGATCAAGTGATACATATTCAGAAATTGAGAGCTTTCCAAAAAGAATATCCTATGGTGTTTGCAAAAACTTGCAAGTGATTAGCAGTTACTTGTTTATGATCAACTGTAAGTCAAATTTAATTCTTGAAGTTCCACTTCACAAATTATTTCATTGCACTTTGATGCAAAATGATCTAAAGGAGACACATTTAAAGTTAATGCTGGTTACAAAACTTACTTGTCTTGCTCAAAACACTGCTTCTCAGTTAATAGAGATCAAACGCTGCATGCAACAACTTAATCTTCATGGAGTGACAGAAGACTCATTTACTATATCGTGCATCAATCAGATTGCCTGTTGCCATATCGTAAGGGGTACCTTTAAGAGCTATCACAAGTTTCGCAGCAAGATTATTTGGATCTACTCACCCTATGATTTATTATTATAACCTTGACAGCACACATCAAAGGTAACTTGAGATCCAAATTATGGTCTAAATATTCAACTAAGTCAAGAAAAAACCAAAGCAGGTCTACCCTTCAAGTATGTGTTCCAGCTACTGACTCTACAGGCTTCAGGTTGCTCCCTTACTGCTAAGTTAGTCAGTACTTCACACGTTCTGGTAAAGGAGGCATAGTTAGATCATTTTGAGTGCAGATTTGGTGCCCAGGGGGGCTGGTGCCCACGTTAGCTAAAATACCATGTTGCAATGTTTCAAAAATCATTACAAAAATCATGCATGTAGCACACATGAAGTTGAGTATAGCCGCAACAATTCAGTTTGAAATTCATCCTACATGCCAAGAAGCAAAATAGACAAGCAGTCAACCTGGCACTGTTCATCATGTGCTGACAGTGGCACTTCTGTTTTTTTAATCTCAGCATCAAAGATGAATTTCAAACTGAATTGTTGTGGCTATAATTAACTTTAGGTGTGCTGCATACATGATTTTTTAGATGATTTTTGAAACATTGTAACATGGTATTTTAGCTAACAAGGGTGTCATATGATTTTCCGATTGTTTTTCCAATGCATGGTAAGTCCAATGGGCTATTATTTTCTTCTTAAAGAATGACAATTAGCCAATTACCTAAGTAGAAATAGGCAAATAGCACAATCCACTCTATAAGGGCAATGTGCATTAAATTACGTCGGCTGCCAAGGCTTTTTCCGCTTTTTCACTAAATAGTCCTCCCTTGCTATTATTTACACTCTATATAGAAGTTTCTCTGTAGTATCCCTACATAAACTTCTATCTATGATAGCTGTCCTTGCTTTAGTTGGCAAACAGGCGGGAAAACTAACTGGTGAACATGCTCAAACTGATCAATATCAAGTTTCTAGTGTCGTTATGAGTAAATGCAGTTTGGTATGGTCATATGAGTTTCACATAGAAGTTTACCATTGGCAAGATCAGCCAAGAACATTTCAAGGTTTCATATAACTTAATAAGAAAGATAATGCCAATTGTCAAACAAATTAAACCTTCGGGAAGTAATGTTTCCGAAATGATTTCTTATGTGCAACTAAAAGTACAAGAAAAGATATCAACACAATAGCAAATTAATACATACCTGAATTTTAGGCTCTTCTTGAATGCCATGAGATTGAGTCTGACTTAAGCTTGTTGTGGTTAAAGGCTTAGGCGCACTCAATTGTGGTGACTGGATTTCCGTGCCAGCACCAACTTTTGAAGATCCCAGGGCTTGATTGACTTGTTTTGCATGCATTGCAGCAAAAGAATTCTGTGAAGATTCAGAGTTTTGACTAACAGTTTCCTTATTCATATGTGCTGTTGGAGCAAAAGAATTAGTTTTTTGCTCCTTGTTTGCTGATTGTTGCCTTGTAGATTGGTTACTTGGCGCATTTCCAGACACTATGGATCGTGTTGGCACACTCCCAGCTACTGTGGTCACAGCTCCCTGGACCAATTGTGCTCTTGGATTCGAATCTGCCATTTGTGGTCTAAATGGTGCAGCTGGACCTCCAACTGGCCGCGGAAATGGACGTGCATGAATACTATTTGCCCCAAACACTGGTGAGGATGTCTGTGGACGCTGCACATGATGCTGCATTGTTTGTACTGGTATGGAGTTATTGGGTGGACGAGTTTGTAACATATGCACCCCTTTCCCATCCAACATGTTTCCCATTTCATTAGCCTTATGCAAATTGGTTTGTGAAGGTGGATAACCCGTATTACTCTGCATTTGGCCAGACAAGGAAGGCCGAAATTGAGGTGGCCGAGTGCTGTCAATAGCTTGTTTCATAGGGATGGTGTGAGCCCCTGGATATCCCTTCTGTTCATCTCCTGTCATAGAACCACTTGGAACAGTCTGCTGACCAGAAACTTGACCTGATACAGAATAGTTGCTTGGGTTTGTCTGAGGGCTTCGCTGTGCCTGAGCAGTGTGCTGACAAACATGAGTAAGTAACCCCTCTCCCAAAACAAAAGGTGCTGGTAAGAATGACTACAATAAGACTACATGCAATGCTGATAGATATACAGACAGACCTAACTTATAAACACTAAAAGTACAAAGCTAAGCAACACTTATAAATGGCGGCAAGCCAGGCTATGTTTACATATAACACAATGAAGTCGAAAGATTATTTACCTGCATTTGATATTGTGAAGCAGCTTGCTTAAGCAATTTATCACCAACAATATTCCTTACAACTTTTAAGAAGTGTTCCTTGCTGACTTCATTTTTCTATTAAAAAAAAAGATCAAATTTAGAAAAAGGATAAGCAGATTAATTTTCATGCAAGTTTTATAAAAAACAATAAAAAAATTCCCATGTGATTATTTGAGACTTACTGACTTGAATCAATATGTATGTATAAGAGAAACTTAGTATTACTCTAGTGTAGTAGAAATAAAAATATCCAAACCGATGTTTGGAAGGAAATAAAAGTTAATACTGTACTCCATATTTCTATTGTTCTGTGATTCTGATATGTTTATTAGAGCTTTCTCGTCCTTGGACAGATTGACCGAAAGTTTCCAGTAAAAAAGCAATGACCAAATATAAAATTAAGAAAAAACAATATACAAACCCGCAACTTGGCGAAAATGGACTGCACTTGCATATCCCTGTCTTTGTCAAGGTAGCGTCTTAAAATTGGAATTAACATGTGAAATGTAACAACTGGGGCTTTTGCTGTTGTAGTTGCACTATTTGTTTGGTTTGTGCCTGGTGTTTGTTGACTCTTCATTTGCTGCATAGATTGCTGCTGAGTGACAATTGGTGTTTGTTCACTCTTCATTTGCTGCATAGGCTGCTGCTGAGCAACAATACCTTGTTGAGATGTGGTCCCAGGCTCTTGCTTTGCCTTCAGTAAATCACATTCTTTTGGTGTATTAGTGGGAAGGGGGTTGTTATTAGAACCTTGAGAAACCATTTCAGGTCTTGATGGCTGATCATTTCTAAGTGCATGTGTCTGTTCCTGTTGCTGGCTCTCCTGGTTTACAATTTCATTCTTTACTGCATCTTGCCACTGACCATGACCATGGTTTAATAGTGACTTGTGTTCCTGAGGTAAAAGTCCTGCAATTGGAGGTCAAATTATGCAGGAACCATGTAAGTACAGAGTATTAGACTAAATTGATAAAAACAATCCCAGCATAGGTCAGCAACCAAAGGGGGGCATTTAAGATAATAGTATATGGGAAAAGAGTAAAATGCATCGTGGGTGCTGAAAATTGTGCATGTCTGTGATCTACTCATGGAACTAGAAATTCTGTGCAAGCCAGACACTAATCAAGATTTTTGGGACATCCTGGATTTCTGGTGTCAAGTCATTATTATTAGTACACCAGAGAGAGTAGTTATCAAATCAGAAGGGCCCCATATTGACAATACAATTGAAGTCATTGGAAGATCCAACTATGTCACAACTCAGAAGCAAGAGCTTTATAATGCCCCTTAAATTGGAAGTATACCTAAAAGTTATGTTGAAACTTGGAAGAGGCCAGCTTTTGAAAATATACATATATACCAATATGCTTCCTTCACATGATAGTTATACTTTTGCTTCCATATGAAGTAATGCTTATCAAGCAAGTAAAGGTTAGAAAAACTGAGGACAGTGAAATAAAAAAAATAGCATCACAAGCCAAGCTAAGACATGGATACCAAAAAATTGTACTTTTGCTTACTTGCTGAAAATGTCTTAAAAACCACTCTACAATAATTTTTGAATCAGAAACCCTAACATGTCTTCAAGTTCAAATGAGTTTTTTTTTTGGCAGACTTCATACTTCCATTACCAACAGGACAAACATCATCCAATCTGATTCAAACTCAAGCACAGATAATCTTAAAATAAGACCTACATATTGGTGATAATTACTGAATTAAGTCAGAAACTCATAGCTATTTCTAATAAATCCTAGGCTAACTTCAGAAACCTACATGATTTTCAAATCCAGAGACCATTATTTGACCCCCAACGTCTTGAGCACTTCTTTTTTTTTCAATGCAATCAAGAAGCATTACGGACAACTTATTTCCTTACGACAGAATGCCCAAGTTTCATTACTTCAGCATTGTTTTCCCTACTATTTTTATTTGTACTGCAAGAAGACATAAATGTCAAACCCTATTCAAATCAAACTCCATCAGAGACTCCATCAGAGAGCTGAGCCAACCTATTTTTGAAGGAGAGATTCATCGAGGCGCATTTGTTCAGATTGTTTATGCAGTGCACAAACTAAACAGAAAAATAGAGTCCAGCATTTCCAACTCTGGAGCTACATTCTGTTACCATAGACAGAAGAAACGTTGGTCGAAGTCATTTTCCCCCCAAAAACCCAAGAGCCGCATTATCCAAAACCACCCGTGCCGTTTCTTGATTCCTATAACCCCCAATTCTCGCCAAAAGTAGAGCACGCCGCGAATTTGAAAAGAAAACAGAAAGGGGCGACGGGGTCTGGGGGCTCACCAGCACCGTGATCCGTGGGCTGGGACGAGGAGCAGGAGGAGCCGGCGGGGACGCTGGTGCTGGTGCTGGCGCTGGCGCTGGCGCTGGCCTCCACCTCGCGGTTCAGCGCCGCCGTGAAGGCCTCGACGTCGGCACCCGAGTGCAGACTCTCATCCTGCGCAATTCGGAACAAGAAGAAGGGCACGTTTCCAATCAAATCCACCGGCCTTCACCCCCCACAAGAATCCGAAAATGGCAAGAGAGGCCCAGGTCGGGCGGGGCACCTCGTCGTCCTCGAGTAGCTTCATGATGGGATCCATGGCGCGGGGAGCTCGGGCGGCTGGTGGCGCGAGGTCCGTCTCCGTGCCGCTCGCCTCGCCTCGCCTCTCTGCCGGCTTCAACGAACGGGAGGAAACGAAACGAAACGAAATCCCTTGTGCGGGCAGGAAAGGAAGGGAAGGGAGAGCAGGAGAGGAAGAAGGCCGGCTACTTTTCCCAGGGCTTACTGGGCTGTTGGGTGGGCCTTCTTGGATCTGTCTAAATGGCCCGTCTAATATGTTCGATAGGGTTACAGATTTCAGTTTTTCTTATAATTCCTTTTGGATGAACATGAACTTGGTACTCCCCCTGTTCAGCATCCTAGTAGCCACGCACATACACGTCCGGACACATTTATAGATTGTGATAGGTGACGTCTATTAACATTAGATACTTAAAAATAAAATATGATTTCTAAACTATTTTGTTAATGACATTATTATTTTCTTAAAATATTTAGGGAATCAAGTGGAACACTTTAATGTAATAGCATCTACAAGGTAGGTAATTTAAAATGGCGTAGTAGCACTACTATCACATAGCATGGTATCGGAAAGCTGGTTGTAACATGGATAAAACTTAAAGGGAGATACCAGCGCTCAGATGTTCAAACAAAAGCGCGCGTCCGGACTCTCGCGCCACCTTTGCCACGCGCGCCCACAGAAAAGATCACGCCTGCCGCTCCTTCCCCCTTGGCCCCCGTCCTCCCTCTTCGCGACCACGAGTCCAGACATCCGCGGGCCTGCGGGAAACGTCGTGCCTGCCGCTCCTTCTCTCCTGACTCCCCTCCTCTATCTTTGGGCAAGCGGGACCCGAGAGCCAGCATGAGGACGAGCACGCCCCGTCTGCAGGAACCTAGGTGCGCTGCGCGCCCCGACTGCCGGCCACGGCTCGCTGCGCCCCATCCCCCGGCGTCCAGGTCATGCCCCCAAGACTCTCTACCTCTGAAACATAAAACACTTGGATGCAACATACGACTGAAGCAGATGAAACATTTGGAACATACAATTGCAATATGTGTGTGAAACATATGCAACATCCAGATAAAACACTTGTGAATTGCAACATAAAAACACTTATTGCAACATAAAACTGAAAAATCTGAAACATTTCAAACATACTCTTGCAACATAGGTGTGAAACATGTGCAACATCTAGATAAAAAACGCTTGCAACATACGTCTACGTCTGAAACAAATGAAACATTTTGAACAAACGCTTCCAACGTGCCTCTGAAACACTTGCAGCATATGCAACGTCCCAATCACTTTTGCAACATCCATATGAAACACCTGCAACATACCTCTGAAACATCTAAAACAATTAAAACATACATTTGCAACATATGGGAGGGGAGGTCGGGGCTAGTTGATTCCAACCTCGAGGCGAGGGCACCACTAGCACGGGCCGCACCCATGGGTGCCCTTGGCTCTCGGGGACCGGCCTAAGGAGCGCGACGGCATCACGAGCACCAGCAGAGGCGGGCGGCGCGCCCGACAGCGCTGCTGGACACGTGACGGGTGGGATTGTGGGAGCAAGGAGCGAGAGTGCGCGGGTGGGCACACACGATGGGTAGGAGTGAAAGTGAACGACACATGGTGGGTGCACGTGGGGGGAGATGGTTGCGGTGGCAAATGCAGAGTAGGGCGGACGGACGGCAGCCACACGGCGCCATAAAAGCGTGCAATGGGCGAGCAAGTTGGTAGATATTTTTGAGAGAGAGATTTGGGACTTGGGAGACATAAAGAGGAGGAGGCAGGCTTGGTGGGCTGCGCAGGCCTAGGAAGGCCGTGTCCGTTCGGGCAGACGTCCACTCCTGAGCATTACCGAAACTTAAATGTTTTTAATGGATTAATAGTATAACTGTATAACATATATATTTAGCCATTCAATCCCTCGGTCACTTAGTCACTTACTCCATCCGTCCCGCAAAGACCGTCGTTCTATGACCAAGCACGTTTACCAAGAACATTAGGCACTGCTGATCGATGGGGAGTGGGGAGGTGCAGGAGCAGGAAATGAGTGGAGGAGAGTGTGTCCACGCGTCTAACTCTTTTTCTTATAGGAGAGGATGGATATGCAAGAGCAGAAAACGAGTGGACAGGAAGTTTTCTTGTTTTTTTATTACTAGTGCTGCCAGCCTTCAACTCCTCCGCGACAGTCTTTCTTGGACAAATTTTAAACTCCCTAGCAGCAGTCTTTACAGGACAGAGGGAGTAGTTACTTGATCATTTAATTAGCCACTTAGCTACTCAGCTATTCAACCACTCCACCGCTTAGTCACTTAGCCAGGGATAATATTGTAGCATCAGCCACATAAATCACTCAACCTCTTGATCAGTTGACCGGCTCTAGTGGGGAAAACAAACTGATGCATCGTCCTACGTGTTACCAGCTTGATTCAGTTCGTCGACTAGAGCAGACCGAACCAAGGAGGAGAGGGAGGAGAGTCGATGTAAACCTTTTGCATTGGTTCGTTCGTCGGCAGCTATCAGCAATAAAAAATTATTTCTCCGTCCGCCAGAGGGCCATAGGAGGTTGTGTCCTCTCCGCTCAGTGAACTGATTTTTGGATGCATCTGTTTAAGCCCTATTCACTTCGCTGAAAAGCCATGACAAAAAGTACTGTTTGTTGATTTGTTATGAGCGAAAAACACTGTTCGTTGACTGAAAAAATACGACTTATAAGACAATCGAACAAGACCTTAATTTATGGCGTAGGTGGCACTCTCTCTCCTGGACGAGTTGACCCACGACTACAGATGCTTTGGCACTCAGGCTCTCAGTCTCAGCAATTCAAGTACTTGGCCAAGAAGTCACTCAGACACTGACAATATAGTAGACTCAAGCACTCAAGCATTTAATCACTCATGGGAAAGCCCACTTCTGTTCAAGGGTATTTAGTTGAAGGTATAAGTCCATTTTTGGCCATCCAATTATTACTCTATTTTGTTTTTGGCCATGCAACTCTGCAACCAGAAATCTTTGACCAATGAACTATCAATACAGGACAAATTTGGCCATCTAGCTGGTTTCAAAGGTGGATTTGTATTTTCTGAAAATAATAAAAACTGGTTTATTTTCTAAAAATTCATGACTAATTCATTTTAAATCAGAAAAATATGAAAACCAGTACCAATATTTTTTCTAAAAATATATCTAGCTCGCAGTCATGCCTGTTGTTTATGTAAATCATCGTTCTCAGCTATATTAAACTTAAGATTGACCAAGAGAAATCCATACTCCAAATACAGTAGCAAATATGTTAGTTAAATTAAGAAAACTGTTTTTGGAGGGCTAGCGATACCATACTAGTTGCAATGCCTAAATATGATCTATATGTGGTGGGGCATGGCACCTGCAAGGTTTGTGCCATCTTCCAGATCTTTTGTTTACTTGTATCTGCTATGGATTCCATTGGCCAAAACCGGGTGTAATATAGTGCAAAATGATGATTTAATAAGAAACGAACATGACTACGAGCAATTAAACACTAGGAATAGGAACAAATAAAATACAAATAGCTCTAAATATAGGACCAATAGATAATTTAGTATTTTGAAAAAAAAAGGTACTGGATTCATATTTAAAGTGGACTAAATATGTACTTTTATAAAAATATGTACTTTTTATCATTTTTTTAAAAAAAAATACAAAACCACCTTAAAATCAGCTAGGTGGCGAAGTTTGTCTGGTATTGATAGTTTGATGGTTAAAGATTCCCGGATTTAGAGTTGCATGGCTGAAAACAAACTCGGACAAAAGTTGGATGGCCAAAAATGGACTTCTCCCTTAGTTGAATATCCAATTTTTTTCCAGAAAATTTTATATGTATAGTGAGTGTATATACATGTATGGTGTAGGAAAAAGAAGCCAAAACGAATATCCTATAACAATTCAACGGACGTAATTCTTTTGTAGCTTTTCTTCCCCACTCGACGGCCCAACAAGGCCAGTGGGCATTTGGCCCAGTTTCTCCCACGCCAGGCAGCGTGAGTACCCGAGCCAGGTTGGCGTGCGCTGTGCGTAGTGGTGCACGGGCACGGGGCTGCGAGCGTGTGACCTGACCAGCGAACGTCCGTCGGCGGAGCGCAAGCCGAAGGGCGCAGCGTCTAGGGGCACGGCGCCACGGGGGGCTACAGGTTCTGGTCGGCATCGTGCTATGTTCCTATAGAGCACACACTTGAGTTGGTTTGTAATTAATGGTTCAAATATATACCAAATTGCTAAACACTTAGCATTGCTAATTGAATTGTTAAACGAATGTTACCGATTTGCAAATAAAAATTTTAGCATGGCATACCCTATAGAATTCTGAGTCTGCCACTACCTAGGATTTGACAAAAACTTACCTTCGCCACTTGGTTTTAGATTATAAAAACGATTAATACCTCTTCACAGTTTTGAATATGCAAGTTCAAAATCACGGATCCGCCACTAGTCATTTAATCACTTAGTCATTCGGCCACTCAGCCACTTAATCACCTAGGCACTTAGTTAATCGGACACTCCGCCAAAGATAATATAGTAGTTTCGCACACAATCACTCAGGCAATTGGTCACTCATCAATTAGCCACTCAGCCACTTCGGCCATAAAGGCACTTAGACTCAGTAACCTAAACATCCGATCACTCTGTTTTTCAGTCACTCGGTCTTAGCCGTGGATAATATCGTAGCCTCAGTCACTCAATCTTAGCCACTGGCACATGATCACTCGGTCACTCAATCACTTAGCCACTCTAGCACTCGGTCACTCGGCCACTCAGCCAGTTAGGTATTTAGACACTCCAACACTCAAACTTGTGTAGAGTAGTGTATCTTAATTTCATATTGGTAGGTTACGGTAATCTAGATGCAAATCCAGGTGTTACGTGATGTATTTTTCATAATGATAAAGATATCATTTTAGAGAACAAAATAGTTTTAATGGCTATTAGTAGAGGTGCGCATTAGAGTCTACCAAATTAAAGGTAATATTTTTCTTATTTTTCCGCTGCTAGCTGACAATGCAACTTATTCTTTGCTTAAGCTGGCCAGATTGCTTGGCGATCATCTAGCAAACAAACACCGATCCTTGCTCAGCAAGGTGAGTCAGATCAAGAAGTTGATTGAGCTGCACAGATCTTAGGTCCAACGGCAAAAATAGGCTTATGCATGTGTAATATTTTTATTCAAGTCACCTTAGTCATTATAACTCTTTTGTTGTTGGGATAATATAGGAGCATGTTATCAAATTACATGGTTTTAGCTATAGCTCCGTAAATAAATTAGTAGAAGGCTCTAATGACCATCATCGTCAGCAACGCCAACCATTTGCTCGACCATAGCTTTGGCGAGGTTGGCCCGACTGGCGACCTCGACGACCTCCTTCCACACCGCCTTCTTTGCCTCACGGTCTTGGTACAACGTGTGAACCCAGCAGTCATACGCAGCGTGCATCAGCCTGTCTGCGCACTCCAGGTAGTCAAAGGGGATCAGGTTGCCGCTGTTGTGACCCTGCCCGTGGCGGCCACCGGCACGCCGCGGATTGTACTCCTGGACCAACGCGCGGCACTCCGGGACCGTGCGCGCCACGTCGTTGTGGTCCTGCCGGCAGTAGTGGAGGCGGAGCGTCGTGTACCTGCTCCACTTCGCCGTGGTGCCGGAGCGCAGCGCGCCACCAACCTTGGAGCCCGCGTCCGCGGCGCCACTCCGGACGAGGTCCATGGCCACGAGCGCCAGGTCGCGCGGGTCCCTGGCCGCCACGCTGCGCTTGTCTGACCGCAGCGCCGACTCGCAGAACTGCCTGGTGAACCCAGGCCCTCTGTAGTGGCGCCTAGTCACATTGGCACACGTTTTCGCCACCAGGTCGTTGCCCTTGTTGGCCTCAAGATGGTGGTGGCCACCGGCGGCGCCGGTTACCATCAAGGACCACGGCGAGCGTGGAGGAAACTGTCGTCGTTGTTGCTGCCGCCATAACGCCAATGTTCGTCGCTAGCTACTGTGGGTGCGGAAACTAGCTTGATAGACCAATGGAAGGAACGGTACGGAGACTATGCCACTACGGTGGGTGGATTGGTGGTGCAGTACGTGAACGCATATTTATAATTTATTTATAGAGCTTTTGAGAGCTCAAGTACTTATTAATGCAGAGCTCTAACTAAAGCAAGGCGTAATGATGCAGATATCAGATATCCAAATGGAGGATTCGCGAGCATTTAGATATACTGACAATTAATAAACGCTTTATTTGGATATCCTTGTATTAATATTGTACTCCCTACGTCCTTTTTTATCAGTCATTATCATTTCTCGATGTACTCAACTTTAACCAAATATATATAAAAAATATTAATATTGACAAAACATTATTAGTATCACTACATAGATCGCTGAATACATATTCATAATAAATTTATTTGAAAATATAAATATTGCTAATATTTTCTATAAATATAATCAAAATTAAGAAAGTTTGATCAGCACGTTTCCCACGACTAAAGATATTAAGTGACAGAGGGAGTACGTTGATAGCACGATGGCCTAGCCCTAGGTGTACATGGCGATATCCAAATGAGGATTCATGCACATTTATTTTAAGGCTGCAATCAGAGTCAGATACAATGATGAATATTTTCGATACTATCTTGTGTTAACAAGAAAGCATAAGGGCCTAGGTGTATGTGTGCACGAATTCATGGAGAAGAAAGTCTCTGTGGGACCTGAAATACATCTACCCCATCTATCTGCATCTATCTATTTATCTATCTATCTATCTACTGCACATTTCACATCTAATACTTTTTCCTCCCTCTGTCCCATAAAAAAACATTTTTAGCATAGTATTACACCAAAGCATCTTAGGTTTGATTAATATTAATATTTATGATAGTAAATATATTTTATCATATTCATCATGAAATATATTTTTAGAGTATATCTATTCGGAGTCATAAATATTTATATTATTTTTTATAAACTTAGTTAAACCTAAGATAGTTTAATTCAAACCAAACTCAAAATACATTCTTTTTGATAGGGGTAGGATATTATACTATCATATTGTATTATTTTACTTAATTTTTTTTCGAAAGGACGACAAAAACTTTGCCGCAAGTTTTATTAGACAATAGAAAAGAAAAAAAACTTTACAAAAGATTTCTAACAGCACTGATAGGAAACCCAAACAACTGAACAAAACCACTTAAGAAAAAACGCCACTTGAGAAAAAAGAGAAAACAAAAGAAAAACAACACCAACAACTGGGTAGTATCTGAGCACAAACGACTAAAAAAGAAGAGAGCTGACACCGCTCCTGAACTACTGCAATGTTTCATCATTGCTGTGAGTCGTAGCCAAGTGGTATTGCATGATCTTATCCTTGCAGAGTCCAGCGACCTGCAGCGGGCTAAGGGAGGTGTGCTGGAAAATCCTTCGATTTCTCTCCTTCCAAATGCTCCACCAGAAATAGATGAAGATCCCATCAACCTTCCTTCTTTGGTTTTTATCAATTTTCCGCTGGCATCTCCACAAGTAGGGAACCTGATACATTAACTGAATCTAATGCTGACAGATTGAACCATTGTTTTATAACGCCCCCAAACCTCCTTGGTAAAAGGGTAGTCTTTGCACAAATCCATGGGAGTTTCTTGATCACTTGAACATAGCTTGCACTCTGTCTCATCAGTCCATCCTCTTTTGAAGAGATTGTTTGTGTTGACGTCAGATGTGGTCCGAATCACACACCAGAAAGGGCATTGGACGCCCGAGCCGCCACGGACCGAAGAATGCAGTGAGGATATCACTCTTACGTGGTGAAGCACGGAGAGGTTTACAAGCAAACCACCAAAGGATAACCAACGTGCTTGCGTGACGAAGAACCAGTTAGTTTTCAGGCAAACTAGCAAAGAAACCGTCGAAGCTCTCGCCCGGGAGGGACCCCGTCAGGGCAAGGACGTCGTCGGGTTGCCCTAGGTCAAACGGCGAGCCTAGGGCGCCATCCTTGGTAATGGATCAAGGGATGAACAGCACGAAGGTTGAAGGAGAGGAGAAAAGGGGTAAAAGGAATAGATTGATTTGTTTGTGTGTCGATTGGATAGATGGGAACTCAATCGGCCATGATCCTCTTATATATATAGAAGGGAGTGGTCTTATCCCAGTAGAAAATCTCTCCAAGTCTTATTTTCCAAGTTTTCCACGAGTTTAGAACATTTCGGATCGACATCCAGAAGGCCAGATCCGAACAATCCTTTTTATTAGGTCTGTCGAAAGTCCCGACTCGTGTCAGTAGTCCCGACCGTCGGAAGTCCCGACATGGGTCGGAAGTCCCAACTCGGGTCAGCAGTCCCAGCCGTCGGAAGTCCCGACATATGTCAGAAGTCCCGACATAGGTCAGAAGTCCCGACTTGGGTCAGCAGTCCCGACAACAGAGCATCTTTTCAGGGGCATAACTCCTTCATCCGGACTCTGAATTAGACGTTCCATATATGCTTTTTGACCGTCTCGACGAGAGGAACGCAATGGTGAAGTCCGTTCCATATTTTGACAACTTTACAAAATGGACATTTTTGAGTGTCAACATATGCCCCCCTGTTTTCAGGTGAATGATGCATGAACCTGAAAACACTTAATCAAACCAAACACAATAAAACTGAACAGCGACGATACCCATCTCATCGGCTGCTCAGCGACTAAGGGGGATGTATACATCGACCATTTTTGTTCTAAGGGCGATACATGTATCGGCCATTACTTGGAGAGCACTTAGGCTTCTTGCCAAACACTTGGAAAATACTTTTTTAAGTATCTTCCGTTGAATGCTACTTTGAGACGTTCACCTTGCAATGTCTCTAGCAAATAAGAATTACCGCTCATGACTTTGATCACTTTATAAGGACCATCCCAATTTAGTGACCACTTGCCAAATTGATTGCTCTTCGATCCAATAGGTAGTATGGTTTTCCACACTAATTCTCCTTCTTGGAAAGATTTGCTCTTGACTTTTTTGTTGTATGCCCTGGGGCTTTGTCTTTCTCTATCTCCTTGAGAGCTTTTAATCTTACATCAGTTACCTCATCGATGTTATCCATCATCAAATCATGATACATAATGGCTGATAGATCATTTTGTTTAGCAAGCCTGTATGCATCCAAATTTACCTCGACAGGCAACACGGCCTCTTGACCATATACTAGCTCAAAAGAAGTAACTTTTGTAGCACCATGCCTTGAAATGCGATGTGCCAATAGAGCTTCAGACAATACTTCATGCCACCTTCTTGGATTCTCCTCAATTTTCTTCTTGATAAGCTTGATCAAAGTCTTATTACTAGATTCAGCTTGGCCATTAGCTTGAGCATAATATGGAGATGATTTGAGCAACTTGATCTTATATAATTCGGCAAAGTCCCTCACTTCCTTAGACATAAATGATGTCCCTTGATCTGTAGTTAATGTTTGGGGTATGCCGAACCTATGAATGATATGCTCAGTGATGAACTCAATAACCTCCTTATGTGTCATATTCTTCAAAGGAACAGCTTCGATCCACTTAGTGAAATAATCTGTAGCAACCAACACAAAGTGATGCTCCTTGGAAGATGGGGGATGTATTTGGCCAATGAAGTCTAGCCCCCAACCATGAAAAGGCCATGGCTTGATGATAGGATGAAGCATAGCAGCAGGCACCAACTGAATATTCTCAAACCTTTGGCACTCTTCGCAATCTTTGTAGTAGCAAAAGTAATCGGCCATCATTGTAGGCCAATAGAAACCAGCTCTACGCAATAACCACTTCATCTTCGGGGCCGATTGATGCATACCACAAATACCTTCATGGACTTCTCCCATAGCCACTCTTGCTTGATCAATTTACAAGCACTTTAGCAGCAAGTCTTCGGCGGTTCTTCGGTAAAGCTCATCGTTGTGCAACACATATTTGAAAGCACTTCGCCGAACACTTTATCAACTTTGGCACTTGGATCTCGTAGATATGCTAATAAGATAGTTCTCCAATCATGTAAATCGACTCCAACATCACTAGAAGTTTTGCTGGGCCGATTCGAAAGTTCATCATGTACATTGGTCGGGCTAGCCACAGGGGAGTCGGCTAGGCCGACCAGTAAAGTCGACCAAGCTGATTGTCTTGCCAGAGAAGAGGGGTTGATTACCGACTCTTCTATACCTGCACAGCAAAAATGTAAATCTTTATGCATCGGCTGTTCTTGAATATGAAAATTACGCCCACCGACGTCATAGCCAGATGCTTGTTGAGCTAACATGTTGGCCTTTTGATTTTCATGCCTCGTAACATGCCAAATTTGAAATTCGGCAAATGAACCAATGATGTCAAGGCAAGTATCAAGACAAGCTCTTAGTGATCTTTCTATACATTGAAACATACCAGCGACTTGCTACACCACTAGTAAAGAATCACCATAGGTTTCAACATGTCATACTTCATGAATTGCAATATGGCCAAGCCAAAAATTCACATTTGGCTTGAATTTTGGTGCAACTATAATTCTAATCGGCTTGATGCCTCAAACGACATCATTGTGAGAAATAATGATCATGCCAACACCTTGGCCTTATTTGCAAGCCGATTAATCATATTGTCACATCCATGAAGTAAATCCAAAATGCATATGTCATGCCCCCCGGGCCTGAAAGCCATCAAAATAAATTTCATGGGGGCTTTCTAATAGCACGATGGTCACAAGTACTCATCGGCTATATTTTTACAATAAGGGTGATATCAAAATATCAGCCATATGAATTCATCCACAAGAACATGCATAACCGAAATAAATATTTCGGCTCTGGATCATTGATGAGCAAAATAATTTGGCAACCCTTCATAACATAAAGATCCATAACAAGGATCAAAATAGGGAGTTAAGGGATAGCCATGCATACCAGGGAATGAATTCCACATAAGCTTAGGCAGAGAGTATGAATGATGCCATGACCAATGATTTTGACGATTTGGTGCAAACCTCCAACTTGGCAATTGTTTATTGAATCTTCTTCTCTCCTTTGCCTTTATTGCACCCTTGCTTGAGCATTATCCTTCTGAGCTTGAATACTTCCTTTAGGAACCCATGCTAAGCCCTTTTCTTTTAGCTTCTCTGCACTAAGCTTCTGCAACTTCTTTTCTTGCCACTTTGGTAAACCGATTGAGCATATTGGTTTTATTTCTGTTTTGGACAGCAACAAATCATTCTTGACTTTGTGCACTCTCACCTTCTTTTGTTCAGATTTAGCACCTAGAATATCAATAGATGATTTCTCCACTTCTTTGTCATCAATAGCCGGATTTTTCAGCAATGTAATCGGCTTTTCAATAGTTGAATTCAGATCTGAACTTTTCTCCTTTCGGCCATCATACTTCACACGGTAAACTTGCTTTACCACTTTCTTCTTTGGTTGAGCTCCAGACCGATTTTGATCAAAACGGTCTTTACAAGATGATGATCTCTCTAAATGTCTAGCAGCTGCATATTCTATATATTGTGGCCTAAAATATGATGGCAAATGTGTCTCTTCATCAAACCAGCCCCGAGATGAATAAGGATGAAAATATGCGGGTTGTGGTCCATATGACATAGGAATTGGCTGCTCAAAAGAAGAATATGTTGCTGCTGCATGAGATCTATCTCTTTGCCAATTCCACTCTTGAAACTTGTGCTTTGGAGGCAATTTTGATGATTGGACTTTCTTTGACCGATTGATGATAATTGCTTCTGCTATCTTCTCATATTTAGCTAGAAGTTCCTTGAAGCTAAGCTTTGGCCTTCTATTCTTTAGCTTGTCACGGCCTTTACCTCCATCAGCTTTATGAGCATCCTCCTTCTTCTCCCCATCTTGACAGACATGCTCCAAAAGAGGATTCTTAGCCGATTTCCCTTGCTCAACGGGATCAATCAGCTTTTGTTCTAGTTGGAGAGATTTCACCTGCCCCCCAGTGTCTTCTAGAATTGTGATAACATTGTTGTCCTCTTAAGTATCTTCAATTTGTAATTCATGGATAACAACCTTGTCTTCACTTGAGGGCTCCACATCTCTCTCTTGGGCATTTGAGCCTTGAGCTTTGAGTGAATCGGCTATTGCAAGTCGATTCAAAACCTGTTTGTCATCAAGACCAATTGAATCTAATTGGTTCATCTGTTGAGCTTCAGAAAACCTCAATCGTCCATTATCAACGACCGATTGGATCACTCGACGAAACGCATTGCAGTTAGAAGTATTATGATCAGAAGAATTGTGCCACTTGCAATATGTAAGCTCTTCTAAGTTTTGAATAGATGGCAAAGCACTGTGATCAATGATTCTAATAAAATTATTCTCTAGCAAGATATCAAAGACATGATCACAAAAAGTAAAGTCAAAGGTGCACTTTGATTTCCTTAGCCAATTCTTTTGTGGAGTCGGCTTTAAAGCTAGGCAAACGAATGGATCAGATTTGACATCAATCTATTCGGCCACACCTTTGTAGCTGTTTTTGAGAAGCTTTAACTTTGACAAACTAGCACTATCGGCCTTGGCATATGGCACAATATGTTGGCCGATAGAATCTGAATTTATTTTTATCATTAACAAATAAATTGCTATTCTCAATCGGTCTATTACAACTATTAGTAAGGATATCTCTAATAGATGCTGAAATTGAAATAGTGTGACCGGATTGGAATTTGAGCAAAATATTTGTGTCTTCTACCTTGTTGATCATGTTGGAGAAGTGCATGTCCTTGATTTGCATGACGTTGCTCTTCTTCTCCAATAACCAATCAACAAGTGGGGTCAAATCATCCGAAGATGCATCAGCAGCTGCCGAAACCGGGAAAGTCGGCTTAGCCGACTGGAGGTCGGCTAGGCCGACTTGGGCACTAGCAGGGGCAGTCGGTTTGGCCGACTGAGAAGTCAGCCTAGCCAACTCAGGGCAGGTGGCAGAGGCAGTCGGCCTGGCTGACTGAAAAGTCAACCTAGCTGACTCGAAGCTGGTGGCAAAGGTAGTCGGCTTGGCCGACATAGAGCAGGCAGGAGTCAGCTTAGCCGACTTCAAAGTCAGCTCAGCCAATTCTGAGCAAGCAGATAGCCCTCTTTTATTGCTTATAGGGGCTTGATCTCCATCAATGATGTAGTAATCGCTAGATAAATGTACAACCCCTTTAGCTCCTAAAAAATCAAGTCTAGCTGATTTCTGTCGCTTCTCATGTTTTTCAGGAGGTATAGTGGTAGCTTCTCCTGAATTGACCCTATCCATTTCAGGCATCGAAGAGACCAATACAGGTTTCTTCCTAAAAATAAGTTTGCCATTTTGATCAAAATAACAGTAAGACAACATCTTACCAGGAGGTATAGTGGTTGCCCCTCCTGAACTGGCCCTATCGGTTTCAGGCGCCGAAGAGGCCAATTTAGATTGAGTCTTTGCAATCACTCTACCATGCTGGTCAAAATAATAGTAAAACAGCCTCTCATATTGAGGTTGACTAAAAGCCGGGGCCGATTCACTAGTATGTCCAACATGAGGCGAAGTAGCAATAGGAGTATCAAAGATTCCTTCCTCTAACTTATCAAATGTAGAATTCACCTTAACCATAGTATAGAAAAGAGGAGAATCTTCAGTGATCCCATCTACCTTTAGCTTAGCTATGGTTGTAGACCTGACGAGGATTTCCTCACCCATTGCTAAATTTTCATTGATTCGGCTATAATTATTAGTAACATGTGAAGCCGAATCACAAGTTTTAGCACTCGAATGCCTTGCTGAAATTTCACTAATTCGGCTTTGATCGTGAACAGAATACGAAGCCGAATTGTGGGCATTGATCATTGCATAAGGTGCTGAATTTTCTTTGATTCGGCTATGGTTACTAATAACACGTGAAGTCGAATCATAGGTATTAGCACTTACATACCTTACTGAATTTTCATTAATTTGGCTCAAGTTAGAAGTAACATGTGGAGCCGAATTATGAATAAGAGCATTGGCATATGGTGCTGAATTTTGAGAGCAATTGGCTAAGTAATTAGCATTATCATAGCCAATTCTCTCATTTATCGACATATCATGTGGTGGAACCACATATTGTGAGCTTATAGCCGATAAACTAGGATCCACATGTTGTATGTTGCTAGTAACATCAACATTAAAAGAATTGAAAGTTGACATCGACTCTTGACCATGATATCCATAAATATGATGTGTATGATAAGAAGCATTATCAAAAGTATCAGTCGATGCAACATATCTAGTATTATTACAACTAGCAACACCAACATGAGAGTTTATACGACTTGCAAAATAACCATTAGGATTATAAGATGTATTTGCAAGTTGTACCTCGGGGTAATTGTAGTAGTCTTGTGATGAACCACCTTGGTATTCCATGATTTAGAACTTAACCGTCTTACTGAATTGTTTAATATCAAGCGCAACACGTTGCAAAATTGCAAGCAAGATCACAAGGGGTCAAAACCAGATGCGATCGGCCTTTTGGGCCAGATGCAACGGTAATGGTGAGCTCAAGAAGATAGATCAGCGAGGAGTAAGGCTAGAGCAAGAAGAATCGGCTACAAAGTAGAGCCGAAGCAAATTCTTCCCCAGCGGAGTCGTCAAAAAGTGTGTTGACGTCGGATGTGGTCCGAATCACACACCAGAAAGGGCATTGGACGCCCGAGCCGCCACGGACCGAAGAACGCAGCGAGGATATCACTCTTACGTGGTGAAGCACGGAGAGGTTTACAAGCAAACCACCAAAGGATAACCAACGTGCTTGTGTGACGAAGAACCGGCTAGTTTTCAGGCAAACTAGCAAAGAAACCGTCGAAGCTCTCGCCCGGGAGGGACCCCGTCAAGGCAAGGACGTCGCCGGGTTGCCCTATGTCGGCCGGCGAGCCTAGGGCGCCATCCTTGGTAATGGATCAAGGGATGAACAACATGAAGATTGAAGGAGAGGAGAAAATGGGTAAAAGGAATAGATTGATTTGTTTGTATGTCGATTGGATAGATGGGAACTCAATCGGCCATAATCCTCTTATATATATAGAAGGGGGTGGTCTTATCCCAGTAGGAAACCTCTCCAAGTCTTATTTTCCAAGTTTTCCACGAGTTTAGAACAGTTCGGATCGATATCCAGAAGGCCAGATCCGAACAGCCCTTTTTATTAGGTCTGTCGTAAGTCCCGACTCGGGTCAGCAGTCTCAACCGTCGGAAGTCCCGACATGGGTCGGAAGTCCCAACTCGGGTCAGCAGTCTCAGCCGTCGGAAGTCCCATCATATGTCAGAAGTCCCGACATAGGTCAGAAGTCCCGACTTAGGTCAGCAGTCCCGACAACAGAGCATCTTTTCGGGGGCATAACTCCTTCATCCGGACTCCGAATTAGACGTTCCATATATGCTTTTTGACCGTCTCGACGAGAGGAACACAATGGTGAAGTCCGTTCCATATTTTGACAACTTTACAAAATGGACATTTTTGAGTGTCAACAATTTGCTGTAAGAATCTTGTTATGCATCAAGGTCCATGCAAAAAAAAAACGGCATTTCTGCTCCGCTTTGGCCTTCCATATTGGTGTCAATTTCAGCTTACTGAAAACTCCGACGAACTGAATCTGATAAGCACTCTTTGTAGTGTATTCGCCATCTGCCGTCCATCTCCAACTTATAGTATCTTCGACTGATTCGTTCCGAACAACTCCCCTTATTGCCTCCCAAAGCCTGACAAACTGTGTTACTTCCTCGCGCGTTGTGGGTGGATAAATATGATCGATCCATTTTTTAGTTGTTAGCGCTTGATGTACAGTTATCTTCTTTCTTCTTGTCTTTGTGTACAGCAGCGGTGCTATTGATTTCGCCACGGTCCCATTTATCCAACTTGACGTCCAGAAAGTGGCCATCTTCCCATCGTCAACGGTAACTATGGTAGATGCATAGAAGAGATCTCGATCCACTTTATCACAAGGAACTTCCAAATCCGTCCACGCTTTATTTTTCTGCTTCCATTGAAACCACATCCAACGTAGCCTAAGCGCTCTAGTAAACCTGTCCATGTCCAATATCCCCAAACCTCCCTTGATCTTGGGTAAGCAAGTGGTGGGCCAATTTATTAGCGAGTGTCCTCCACTGACCCTGTCTGGAGTTCCCCCCTCCATAGAAAGCTTCTTCTAATGCGATCGATTTTCTTAATCAACCATTTTTGCGCTTGAAAAATAGTCAAGTGATATATTGTCAAACTTGACTGTACAGTTTTCACCAATGTTTCTCTTCTGAACGATGAAAGAAATTTCCCTTTCCAACTAGGTAGCCTTGCACCAATCTTATCTACTAATGGTTGGACTTGTATCTTCCTTAACTTTCTAGTGTGTACAGGCAACCCCAAGTATTTCCCAGGAACGCACTTATTTGGCCCGGGAAATTCCGCATGATATTGTTCACCATTTCAGGTTGCATCCGAATTGGGAAAATCTCGGTTTTGTTCATGTTCACTTTCAATCCTGAACACTCACCGAATAATAATAATTTTTTTTGCAGCCTGGCTATTTCTACCGGTGATGGGTGTGCAAATAGTGCTGCATCATCTGCGTAAAGGGAGCATCGTAGTTTTGCATTGCTTGGCAGCACAGGTTGCAAGAGACCCAGCCTAGCTGCTTGATCAATTATTCGTTGCAGCGGGTCAATTGCAATGATAAAAAAAAACATCGGCGACAGAGGATCTCCCTGTCTCAAGCCCTTGGCATGTTTGATGTTCTGAGTCGTTCATCCATTGATTAGGATTCTCGAAGATGATGTTCCAAGGATTGAGGATATCCAGTTGTGCCACTTGGTACTGAATCCCAAGGCAGATAGCACTTCCAACAAATATTGCCATCCAACACAGTCAAAGGCTTTGGAGATGTCCAATTTGATAAATAGAGATTGCTGTTTTTTTTCTTGTGAAGAAGCTGGATCACTCTTTGAACATAAAGCAAATTATCATGGATACATCTTTTCTTGATAAACGCATTTTGTGCTTGAGAGACCAACTTATTCATATGCGGTGACAGCCTTGTTGCAAGAATTTTTGTAATAATTTTGGTAAGACTGTTAATTAAACTAATGGGCCTATAGTCTGCCATTGTAGCCGGATCCTGAGTTTTGGGTAACAGTACAATGTTTGCTTCGTTGAACAGGTGCGTTTTAGATGTCTTATGATTGTAGAATCCCATGACCGCTTGAAAGAGATCATCCTTGATCACCTCCCAGCATTTTTTTGTAAAAAATACCAATGAACCCATCCGGCCCTGGAGCCTTCTCTGACGGTAGGGACTTTACTATTTCGAATAATTCTTGCTCCGTAAATGGCATATCCAAGTCTTCTAGATTGAAAGGAGTATATCCCAACGCTGCCCAGTTTAGCCTGCACGACCTCGACGAATTTGTTCCCACCGCTTTAGTAAAGAAGTCCACCGCAACTCTCATCTTATCTTGCTGAGTTGTTGCCATTCCTTCGTCACTGTGTAAAGCGCTGACAAAAGACTTTTTCCTTCATGCATTTGCATAAATATGGAATAGACGAGTATTGCATCCCCTTCCCGAATCCACTTGAGTCTCTAATGTTGTTTGGCCCTTGCCTTTTGTACAGCCGCCATCCCCACAGATTTAGCCTTAAGATACTTCTGTGCTCTTCTGGCGTTAGAATTCTTCGCTCTTGTGCCTTTTCTAATTCTAGTAGAATTATTTGAAGAAAAGCCGACTTCAATTTCCATTCACTAAAGATAGTCCGCCTCCATATCTTTAGAGCCCTTGCTGTGCGCACGAGTTTGACATGCATGCGTAACAAAGCATTTTGAGTGTTAACCGGTTGCTCCCAAGCAATTTTAACCGTGTCCATGAAACCTGGCATATTGATCCAATACGCTTCGAACCGAAATCCGCGATAAAATTCAAGAGATGTATCTCCTTGTAGGAACAGCGGACAATGGTCCGAACCTAAAGATGCCAGCGCCTGCAGATCTATCCTTGGGAAGATTTCTAACCATTCCGCTGTTGCCAGGAAATGGTCAATCTTTGTCATCGTTGGATTTTGTTGATCGTTACACCATGTAAAGCGCCTCCCAAACAAATGAAGTGGCACTAGCTGTAGATTGTCGATGGTATCTCTGAATCTATTCAGCATTGGTATGTTTACTCTTTGATTATTTTTATCTTCCACTATAGATTAAATTAAAGTCTCCTAACAATAGCCACTGCTGATCCATATGATGTTTTAGGTCCGATATCTCTTGCATGAAGGCAATCTTCTCTAGGTCAGTTTGCGGTCCATACACCCCCGTTATACACCAGGAAATGTTTTCTTCTAGCATGGTGATCCTGGCAGAGACAGTATGTTCTGTTATCCGAGTTGGGAGCAGCTTAAAAAATCTCTCAGATGCCGCCATGAGTATGCCTCCCGAAGCTCCACTTGATGGCAGAAATGTGCAGTTTGAAGCTAAATCCGGCCCTAATGTTTCATTGAGTAGTTGCGGATTCCAATTCTCAATTTTTGTTTCTTGAAGACATACCACCGTTGCGCCTGAAGAAACAATCAGGTTTCGCACGCTCGTTCTCTTTGCCCCATCATTGAGCCCTCTCACATTCCAACACAGAATTGCACAATCTTTTTGTGACATTTAAATCTGAAGTTCGCAGCTTGACAAATCCTTGAACATGCATCCATTGGGGTTGGCCGAAGCCAACAAAGCCAGCAGGCCATAATAATCCACCCCAGGTTCCATCCAACATCTGTAGTCTTTGCCGAACGCTGCATGGCCAGCAGGCAAAAAGCATCCTAAAGGATTAATCCAACATCTGCAATCTTTGCGGAAGGCTACATGGCCAGCAGGCAACAAGCATCCTAGACGATTAAGATACACGGACAGCAGTGTCCCATTACGGCCGCGCAGGGCCCAAACCAACTGATGTTTGCACCAATTTTACTTAAAATTAATTAGCATTTTTAGCTTCACCACGTGTGTTCCGCGCTCTCCTCTTTTTCTCTATATCTATATCTAATATCAAAGAGTAAAACATCCTTTCTTCCATCTCTCACTTTCCCCCCAACCATCTATCACTCACTCCTCTTGTTTCTCTTGGAGCTGCAAGTGACTTAACCGCCCACACAACCAGAATATGCAGATGCGGGGTTCTCCTAGTGTTTAACATTTAAAATTTAGTATGCGCTTTTCCCTACCAAATGCCTCATAGCGAAGATTTTCATGTACTAGTACTAGTGTTAGTGTTCTTATTACTACTTAGTGCACTAAGAAAGCTCCACCATTTTCGTAGTGCCAAGCCCGTTCGCCAGATCTACATTAAGTTCTTCATCAATTAGGAGCGTCAGTGCCATGATTTTGTGAAGATTAACATTGATGGCTCATTCTGGGAGGAGAGTAGAGATCCGGCTGGGGCTCAATCATCAGGGATGATCATGGTGAAGTGCTAGGCTCAGGTGCACGGAGAATTGATCATTGTATGGACGCTCTTCAAGCCGAGGCGACAGCTGCATCCTATGCTCTATCTTTTGCCTATGAAGCAGGCATGGCAGAGGGTTTTTTTCACGAGGAAGAATAGACAGGCAGTAGGTGACTGCTTTTACGGGTTTGGAATTTATGGAGACTTCCTGTGTGCTGCATCTTTTAAATACATCTACGATTCAATAAAGATCAAGCTGTGTAAGTCGATATGTTGGTGGTCTCGTTCCTCTCCCGTTCATCGTTGTTTTTGCGTGCTTAGCTTTTGATTTTAGATTGATCTCTTGTTGTCAAGCATACACGCTTGTATTCATCCATCTAAATCGTGCTGGGGCATGAGGTTAGTGATTTGAGAAACTGGGTTGATTAATCTTTCACAGATTTTGCTTAATCATGAAATCAGGGTTTAATCAATCAATTCTCGTCACTATCCGAAACAGCGTGCTTGCCTTGTTATTTTGATATCTCGAGTTTATACATCCGATTGACGTGATTTCAATTGGGTATTAGTTCATAAATTTCATCTAGTTTATTCTGAGGTAAACGGGACTTATGTTTTTTTTATCGAGATCAGTTCTTGTGAGTACTCGGTATTCTAGAGGTCGCATGCTAATATGTCATCATATTTTTTTGATGTGCAGCAGCTGTGAAGGACGATCACATGTATTCAGGAATCGTGTTTTTTATTTCAATTGCCGCAATCGTGTATTCAAGTATCTCTGAATACAAAGTTTATTCCAAATCATCTTCGTGTGTGTGTGTGTGTGTGTGTGTGTGTGTGTGTGTGTGTGTGTGTATATATATATATATATATATATATATAATCATCAATCACAACCAGGCCATCACACAAGAGCAGCATGCATTTATTCGTATACATAATAATATACTAGGATTATATCCGTGCGTTGCAACGGGAACAAAATAATACCGTAATAATTTAAGTTTGGACATGCTAGACTACTACAAAAAACAATTCTTTTAGCATGATACTTGCAATATTCCGTTTGTAGCTAACCATCAATGAATCTTCAAGTTTGGATGTGAAATCAGAATAATCTAGTTTATATCGCAATAATTCATGTTATACAGTGTTTTTGTCCATGATACATTTTAGAATCTTGTAGTCACGCAAGAATTGAAATTCTCCTATAAGATGTTCATATTAAAACATTCACCCTATAAAGCCAAGGGTGATTAGTTGCATTTAAACATCCAAATGCAAAGAGTTAGTAAAGTAACAAAAGTGCCCAATGTTTCTGTACAAAAAATTTAGAACTAATGAGTTTTCTTAAATTTAGAACTAAGTTTTCTTCTGCTCGGTTGTTATTTTGCTCCAAACAACCCTTGCCATGGACGCCTTGCTTCTAGTTCCCCCTGTTGATACAATTCTAAATAGTTAGTACGAAGAGCAATTGAGATGTGAAAAGCTTAGCAGAACATTAAATAGATGAAATCCTTGGTTGCAAGTAAAGAGCGCAACCAAGCCTAAATTGCTATCATGTCCCATTCTTTGTTTCAAAACATGGAAAAGAAATTTGATCAAAGTCGCATTCGGCAAAATGATCAGGTGAACTATAGATGAATCATTATTCATTCATGCAAGCAGATCTTTACACATAAGTGTTGTGTGGAGAACATTCGGAGGAATATTGTTCCTAGTACCAAAAGTTTGCAAGATCATCTGTCAGCATATTGTTTTAGCCAAACTGAAGGGATTACAAGGAACCGAACCACCACCTACCTATATATGCCAAGTGTCATGAACGCAACATTGAGGAAAAATAACAAGCAGTGGAGCTATCAATGTGCAGGCTAGAACACACAAGTAAGAGGGATGTCAGCATTCACAGACTCATACCCGCCACTAATTCCTAGCCTCATGATGGGTAGTGACGAGCATAAACAAATTTGAAGTACTTAGTATATTGCCCGTGCTAACGCTACGGCTCATGTTAATCCAAAGTTAATTTTATCAAATTTGAAGTACTTAGCTAACTATGCTTTGTCAAAGTTGTTTTCATAGCACCAAACCGAGCATCGAAAGTTTAGTGTTTTTGCTAATACAACCAGGTTAGGACTCCATTTTTTAAGAAATGACATTGGCACAAGATCATTACACAGCTAGTACATGAATAAGGTGATGTTCACAATGGCATAAGAGAATGACAGAACAGGGTGAGATGAGCTTGAAATTATTAGCCCCTCCCTTTTTTTCAGGAAACTGATACAATTAGCACTTGAGCAGTAATTGGACCCCCGATATGACTCTTAAGCCACCCACAATAATATGGTGTAAATCAGCATCGATCCAGATTAAGCAAAAGGACAATATGTTTCTTGAAAATGTGGCTCTTTCATATTCAGAAGTTTCACAAAAGGATGGCCAGTATTAAGCAAAAGGATAATATGATCTAAGAGTAGTTTTGCCCAGAACGTTAGATACACATTTGTTGCAAAGGCCAAAGGTCTCTTGGCAAATAATCCCTTTAATATTCAGCTGAGATCCAAATATGTACTTAAGATTTTTTTTCTACATAAACATGGGAAAACTACATTTAATGTAGCCCATCATCTTTTCTACATTCCTACCCACCAGCCAATGACAGATGAGTGGGATAAAATAATACTGGTCACAACAATTATACCGTTTAGCATCTTACACGTGGATACTTATACAAACTAAAGAACCTAAAAATTATTACCATAGATGCTACCTCAAGGTTGTCATTTTCTTTTGACATCACCTTGCAGGCTCTCGGCAAAGGCCGCATCTCCTGCACAAATGGCCAAACAAGAACAAACTACAGTCAAAATAGAGTTTATAATTTTGCTTCAGAACTTGAGTATAAATCCAGTTTTATTTAACCAAATCACAATCACGCATTAGCAAAGCAAGATTGTTCCCATGATCTTGTTTAAAAAATATTAACCACTGAAGTGTTGAATCCGAGTTGCTATCATGATTTTCAGAACTGCTAGATTTTTTTAAGTAAGTTGAGAAGTCACAGAGAGTTAATTTTTGAATATTTACATAGTCCATGCATAAGAAATGCACTGCTTTTCTACTTACCTACACAAAAATCAGTAGCAGCAACATCAATTGCAAATTTTATTCTTCTATTATATCCAGACCTCTCTATTGCCGCAATAACAAGATCCAGGCCTTCAGACATGCTGAACATCAATAAACCATCATAGACATGGCATATTGAAATCCATATGTAGGTCCCCAATTGGGAAAATAAGAAATGTGTGATATCAGAAAAAATAGTAAATTAGTTTCTCATTTGCCTGTAAATATTTGGAGCAAACCCACCATGATCTGCTTGGTCCCCAATTGGCAGAGCTCTCTGATATAGTTATTGACGATATGCTTGGTGTGAAAAAAAAGTAGAAACATCCCAGGCATGGCCTAGAATATGTTTTCTTTTCTCCAAGTCCAGCACCACCGTCCACTGCCAGCCTCCATCCTCTCAAAAGTGCCATGTTTGTAGCCTCCCCTGCCATCAATTTAAAGATTGAATTTAGCACAATACAAGAATGGAAGTACTATCATAAAAACTGAATCCACAGTATCATGATTTTTTTGAAAGACATGGCAAACAATCATGAAGGAACCTAAGCTAGCAAACAAAGGAAATTAGCTAAACATGCAATCATTTAACCAGGGCACCTCATAGATCTATGGGAAGCTAACCTAAATTGCTCTCCAAAATTTTTATATACGCGCTCATCACAAATCAACAAATAAAAGAGACCAACTCACCATATTAGAGAGGTCTGCCAAAGCTGATGTATTCAATCACTGGACCAGGGCACCTGTGTCTCATTCACCAAGACAATCTTCACCTCCTTTGCCTCCTATTTGACATCTATAGATCCTGCATTAACCAGAATTAAAACAACCAATAAGTTGCCGAAGAAGAAAGCAAGGTATCAATTGCAAAGCAGCCATAAAAAATTGATAACATTCTGTGAAAGTAGCTCCTATTGATAACTCAGTGGCATCGCTGTGCTCATCGAAGGATTCCGACAGAAGGTAATCCTATGTACAGACCGCTAGCTTTCATGTTATGTACAGCTCAAAGGAGAATGCCTCAGGACCAATGATAGAGGACATTAAGATAACAAAAAAAATGCTACCATTATAGATACCTATGTATGATTAATCTCTATGAAAAAAGATTGTGCGCATGAAAATAGTAATTGATAAGATAACATGGCCCAACTGAAACTTACATAAAAAGTCTACGTAAACATTCATTTAATTAGAACCACATATAATTTTCCCTTGATTTCTCAGTTCTCCAGAATTTTAAAAATTGAGTAACATAAATTGAATTATTAGACTCACAATATTTTACCCAGATTGGATCAAGGTACATTGAAAATGCAAAGTGCTTCTTACAGCTCAGACCTTCCCTTAGAACTAATTGGCCGTGAACTAATTCTGCAATGTTATGGCTCCAAGGAAGTTTCAAAATGCTTTTCAGACAGGAATGGTTGGAAAAACAAAGTTAATATTTTCTTTAAAAATACATCTATGCATAGTGCTCACAATTTCTAACAAACTAATTCTGCAATGTTCTGTCTCCCACATGCAACTGCATTAGTTAAAAGTACTGTAAAGGTGCCAATTAAGAATAGTAAGTTGATCTGAATTATTAGGTGATGCTCATTTAAATGGGTTTAAAATAAAATTAATTTCTCCAGTACCTTTTACCTGAAATTTCACAGTGACTCTTTCTAGTGTTTATGCATCAATGCCAACTACAATCTGCTGTGCTCTGCCATTCATTTCTTCCATATATCTATTTGATTCCACGCCAGCCAAGCAACTGCAGTTCTGCACATCCAATCAGGCTACATTCATCCAAGTATATTCTTTCTACGGAAGCAACAATTAATTTATCTATAAGCCACCAGGGCAACAAATCAGCAGCAAAATGGATGAATAGAAAACCGACAGATTGGATTAGATTTTCATCCATGGAGAAATCAACTACACCCCAAGCGGACGGATCTAGGAGCTACGGTGAGGGAGGGAAGGAGAACGGACCTGGATCTAGATCGCCCGTGCGGTTAGGCCGGGGATCTGGGCTGCGGCGACCCCGACGAGCGCGCATCGGGGACGACATCCTAGACAGTCGTGCAGCAGGGATGGGGGGCCGCGGTGATGGGGATGGCATCCGCGACGGCGGGGATGGTGGCCACCGCGCTCCGAGCCCACACCACGCTCGTTGTCCCAACGTCGAGCGCGAGCGGGGCGAGGCCCTGGATCTGGCAGCCCCGCCTGCCAACAGCGCGCAGACGTGTGGAGGAGCTCTGTCGTGCCGCCTTTGGCGACTGGCTAGAGGAGATGCCGTCACGGGCTTCTATCGAAAAGGACAACGAGTCGCCGTCGCCGTCACACGCGACTGATCCCCTTCCGAGGCCTCCTTACCCTGGGCCCTGTACGCCACAGCCGAGTCGCCGTCGCCCTTCATGCGCGACTGCTCCCCTTCCGAGGCCGCCTCCTCGACCCGGAGCTCCTAAACCCACGCTTGAGATTGGACCACCTCCTGCCCCATCGCTAGCCAAGGGAGGGAATGCGGCGGGAGGGTGCATGCGCGGTGGCGGCACGAGGGCAAGGACGCGGCTGCGCGATGGAGGAAGAGCGTGATTGGAGGTGGGATGTCACGAGGGGAGATGAGCAACCGATACCGGGTCCACCACACGCGGGGGAGAGCGCGAAGCGCCGGGCGGGCGTACGAGCGAGCGAGCGGCCTTTGCACGCCTGTGAACGATTCCCTTGTAAATTTTTTAGTAGTAGAGATTTTTAGTAGCTAGAACCACAAACTCATAGACGGATCTAGCGGTAGGGTGGGGGGCTCAAGCCCCCTCTGCCCCTAGAGCCCCTACAAGAATTTTTGACGTAGTTGTTTTGAGGAGAAGCTATGACGATTTCAGCCCCCTTAATTTTCATTCTAAATCCATCACTGGTCAGACCATGCAGCGTGGAGAGCTGGACTCGTCGCCACCGCCGCCGGCAACATCTGAAAGCACGTGCAGTAGCAAAGAGAACCAGAGTCGTCGTGAAGTACGTAGAATAATTAAATTCATCGATAAGCAGATCGACATGCACTACTGGAAATCAGGACTTTGCCGAGTATTTTTATACTCGACAAAGCCGGCTTTGCCGAGTGTTTTTTTTAACTCAGCACTCGGCAAATTTGGCTCGGCAACATAATGACCGGCAAAGAGACTTTGCCGAGTGCTTTTTTACGGGCACTCGGCAAAATATAAATATATTTTGCCGAGTGCTTACGAAAACACTCGACAAAATTTTTTCGGCCATTACGTCGCTTGCCGTTAACCGTTATTTTGCCGAGCGCCTTTAAAACACTCGGCAAAATTTATTTCATTTTTTTTAAACTTTGCCGAGTGTTTTTTGAGTAGGCACTCGGCAAAGGTTTTTTTATTTTTTCCTACTGGGAAACCCTTTGCTGAGTGTTTTGTGACTAGACACTTGGCAAAGATTTTGCCAGGGAAAAAAAAACTTTGCCGAGTGCCTACTAAAAAACACTCGGCAAAGTTTTTTTTCCAAAAAAAAACACAAACTTTGCCGAGTGTTTTGGGTATAAAACACTCGGCAAAGAGCCTGAGAATTGCATTTTTTCATTCCATTTTAACAGGCAATATATATATACACACACATCAATCATCACAGCTATATCATCAACATGAATTATATATGACAAGCACATGCATATTTCATAAATCCATCGAAAATCCATTAGAAATCCACCAAAGTTCACCATCACAAGTTCATTATTACAAGTTCGACATCACAAAGTTCAACATCCTTACTACGGCGGCGGCGACTGCGTCCGTGTCGGACCGGACTGCGGTGAAGGGTTGACGGGACCAGCCACCGGTGACACTTAGCGGGAATGTTTGAACTCGCCGACGGTGGCTGCACAAAAAGAGAAGAGATTGCATGTGTTAGACTAGAAATTGAAAATTTCGGTAGCACCTCCCCCGCACGGGGTGGTTTCCAACCTGCAATAAACAACGGCACAAAGGCCGACAATCACAACGGCACGAAGGCCGATAATCACAACGGCACGAAGGCCGACAATCCCAACGGCATGAATGTATTAAACTTTGATACTCATCGGAGTGAAGAGTCGAACTGGAGCTGGAGCTGGCAACTGCACTACTACACCCGATGCTTACCCGATGGTTTGCATGATCTGTTGCCAGCGCGACACGTACATTACGGGCCTCATCTGCTTTGTCAAGATTTCGCAAATCGAAGTACTTCCATGCCTCAGCATCGGATGGATGTATCATCTTTCCAGGATTGTACCGTGTGCCGTTTTTGTGCCATGTCATCTGTTTCGCAGATTCTGGCATCATGAATAGCCGTTGGAGCCTCGACAGGAACGGAAGGTATCGTAGGACTCTCATGGGGATCGTAAGCTGCCTCTTCTGGCCATTGCCTGAGTCTACCTCCACGTACCTAGAGGATTCACACTTCGGGCAGTACTTTGCATCCACGTGTTCTTTCCTAAATAGGACGCACCCCTTCGGACAGACATCTATCTTGTCATACGGCATCTTAACTGCAAGAAGGACCTTCTCTGACTCGTACAAGTTCTTCAGCATAATGTGTCCCTCCGGTAGCATGCCGCTCCACATGGCCAACATCTTGTCGAAGCCTTCTCGACTTAGGTTTAACTCGGCCTTCAACCCCATTACACGACCAATGGCATCCAACTTAGAAACATTGGTACGATCATGAAGGGGTCTCTTTGCCGAGTCCAACATCTTGTAGAAGGCATCTGAGGCAGCCTCCATCTCCTTCTTCTCACGGCATTCAGCGAACTGAGCTTGGTGATAGTCATCCATCATGTCAGGCACCTCGGCATCATCATCAAAAGCCTCGAGTCGTGGTCTCACCACCTCCTCCCTGATACGATCGAATTCACCATGGTGGATCCACCGGTGGTAGCCCAGAGTAAATCCAGACTTCATAATATGTTTAAACATGGTTGACCTATCTTTCCTTCTTCTGTTGTGACAACCGCTACAGGGACAAAGCACTAGAGAATGGCCTCCAGCACTCACCAAATGCATGTGCCAAGAATTGTTCGACGCCGACTATAAACAGCACATTGTACTCGCCATTGTCTAGCCGGGGCGTGTACATCCACTCACGGTCCTCCATCCTTTAACATATATATAATAGGGAGTAATGTGACCATCAATTGTATGTACGTGATGTTCCTACTGTCTAATAGGTGAGGATAGGTCCTAATCCCACCCGCTGATGCGATTAGGTTAGTTTCCAAGCTCTACTCCGATCCGAGGCAGAATTTCGGCAGCACCTCCCCGTTGTTCTCCCGATACACGTCCTAGAAGGGAGAGTGTGTATCCGGAGAACAACAGGGAGGTGGTGCCAAAACTCCGTCTTGGATCTGAGCAGAACATAGAAACTAACCCATCTACGCATCTGCGGGCTGTCCAAATAACATGGACAATCCAAAAAAGATACGGTCGCTATATGCAAAGACCTGCATACTTACAACCGTATCTCTTCCGGACGGGAGACGCCTAACTGGGTTATGCGTGGGCTACGTACGACAATGGTAAGGAAGAGAACTTAATTATACCTAGGGTGGCGGTGGAGACAGGCTAGCGGCGCAGTGGCGAGTCGACGCAGTGGCGAGTCGACACTGTGCAGGCAGGACCGCAGCGCCGACGAAGACGATCAGGGTCACCAAGGTACTCCAGGTCCCCTACAACAGGTCCTGCTCTGCAAAAGAAGAAAAACAACATAATAAATAAAAATTTTGGCAGCACCTCCCCTGCACGGGGAGGTTTCCTAAACCTGCAAGAAAAATCGTCGGCACGATGGCCGACGTCCACATTTCCCAGCACGATGGCACACACATCAACACCACTGGCACGAAGGCCATCAACGACATAAACGGCACGATGGCCGAAGACCCTGGGGCTTTACCTTCTCCTCCGGCAAGGACAGGGATGACGGCGTGGACGAACGTGGACGAACGTTCGTCCCCTGGGACGAAAGACGAAAGTGGACAAACGTTCGTCCCCTGGGACAAAGGGCGAAAGTGGATGAACGTTCGTCACTTGGGACGAAGGACGAACGTGGACGAACGTCCGTCCCCTGGGATGAACGTGGACGACCGTGGACGGCGTTCGTCGGCGTGGACGAACGTGGCCGGCGTTCGTCGGCGTGGATGAACGTGGACGGCTGGGGCTGCTGCTGCCTCGAACGTGGACGGCCGGGGCTGCGGCTGTTGCTGCACAGGCGTGGTTGCTGCTGCCCTGCTGCAGCAGCTACTGCGCGGCCCGGATCCGGTGGCCGGCAGCCGGCCAGAGTGGGTGGCGGTGCGCTGGGGCGGAGGGCGGTCGGAGCACGGGCGGAGGAAGGCCAGAGCACCGAGCGGAGGCAGGCCGGAGCGGGGAGGCTGGCCAGAGCAGGGACGCGACCGGAGCACGGTCGGAGACGACGGCGCGGGGCCGGCACGGCGGCGCGCGGTGCTGGGCGGCCGGCTCACGGGACGGCGCCGCACGGCGCAGGGCGGTCCGCAGCCGCGATGGCTCGGACCGGAGCGTGGCGGCGTGGGGCGAACGGGCCGGTCGCGGAGCGCGCGCGGCAACGCCGGCCGGCGAGTGCGCGGGGCCGAGCACGGCGCGCGCGGGGCCGAGCGCGGGTGAGCGCAGCCGGCGGCGAGGAAGACTGGCGGTGCGCGCGGCCGGTGGCGGCGCCGGGGGGAGGGTCGGGTGTGTGGTGTGTGTGCTGGGACTTAGGGTTTGGGGGGGTGAGTGGCTAATGGGCCGGCGCGGTTGGGCCCAAATGTTTGTGGGCAACTTTGCCGAGTGTCCCAAAAATGGGCACTTGGCAAATCAGTTTTTTTATTTTCAGAAAACCAATTTTGCCGAGTGCCTCTAGTGGCACTCGGCAAAATATGTATATGTTTTTTATTTTGAACCCAAATTTTTTTGTGTAGACTAGTGACAGTATTTAGAGCTCTAATATAAAATTTTGTGAAATTTTGAAATTTTTTGCTATATTTCGTTAATTCTTTTTGTTTCATTGATTTTTTTCCAGTATTTCAAATTTGAACCGCAGGTGCATGGAATATTAAAATTTCTTTATTCAAAAAATGATACTCATCATATTTAGAGTATGTTGTGGCCGTATGCAGTAGCTCGCATGAAATCTCGAGCATCTCGTTAACGTAACATGCCGACTTACTTGCGGGAAAAGTGAATTTAAAATATATAAAATCCAAACGAAGTCGAAAAATCACGAAACTTGTCGAGGCGTCATGTTATCTCATGTGGAGGCTATGATAAAAATTTACCGAGTGCGCTGTGATGCCCTTGGCAAAATATGATTTTTTCTTTTTTGAAATTTTTTTTGCTGAGTGCCATACGTCTCGCGCTCGGCAAAATATGACGGCAGGTGACCGCCGTCACGGTCCGCCTAAATTTTGTCGAGCGTTTTGCTTTGCTGGCACTCGGCAAAGTTTTCTTTGCCGAGTGTAAAATTTTGCCGAGTGTGATACTCGGCAAAATATTGTTTTGCCGAGTGTCCCGATAAAAAAACACTCGGCAAAGTGTCAGGCACTCGGCAAAGTCCTGATTTCCAGTTGTGATGGCAGTCGAACTTGCACACCTTGCTGTTGAAGTAGGACGTGTGGCAGCGCTGCTCAGCACCAGGATGTTCGCGCTTGCACTTCTTGAGGCACGTGCAGTAGCACTGCACGAAGTTGCCCTGCACCTGCACCATGAGGAAGCGGGCGGAGAGGAGCAGAACCGAGAGCATGGACGCCTTCATCATGGTCGTCGCTGCCATTGTTTACTCTGGGACTCCGAGAGTGGTTTCGCGTTCCACTGGCCGCTGCACTGGTTGCGCTAGCTGCACTTGGTTTATATAGACCAGTGCGCCGAACGCTCGACAGCTGCGTGTAACTGAAGTCCTAACTCCTGATCATCAAGACCACAACACCACATGTACACGCCTTCAGCTTACCAATTTTGTTTATAATACTAGGTAGGTGTATCCTATCCTCGGAAGAGTGTTGTTTTCCGTGAGACAACGAATGCCGATCTGGTCTTATTGTGGACCAGGGACGGATCTAGCGGTGGGGCGGGGGGTCAAGCCCCCCTACCACCACGGATCCCATTGAGCCCCCCTAGAGCTACTCCAAGAATTTTTGTCATTGTTGCTTTGAGGAGGAGAGGTTAGAGGTTGAAGATGAACTTTCAACACCCTGAACTTCCATCCTAAATCTGTTACTGTTGTGGATGCCTTAGAGTGATAACTGATAAGGCAACGCAAATATAGTTTGGAGTAAGTGAGTCTAGACAACAAGGATCTTTTGAACCACCCAAAACCCAGTCCGGTTGGTGGCTCTTTTTTAGCCTTATAATGATCGGACTTGCTAGCGCCCGGACATCTGATCCGAGCGCTAGCGTCCGGATGTTGCCTGCATAGGGACGGAGAGAGCGCCTAGCGTGTCGGGTTCGCGAGCGAGGGCTCCAGCAGTGTTCCCACATCGCCAAGAACGTCCCCACGCCGCCCCGGACGTCGTTTGCGCCGCCAGTCGCTTTCCACATGCATCTCATGTGCAAAACCTGATCTACTTTTGAAATATCCAGATGCAACAGTTGCAACATACAAAAAAAAAGATAAATGAAACATTTGAAACAAGCGTCTGAAACACTTGTGAAAATGCCTGAAAAACATTTGAAAACCATTACAAACATATACAAAATCCAGATGAAACATTTCCAAACATACGTATGAAACACCTGAAAACAATTGAAAACATATGCTTGCAACTTTCAGATAAAAAACAATTGCAACATATGTCTGGAAACAGATGAAACATTTTGAACAAACGCTTGCAACATGCATCTGAAACACTTGCAACATATGCAACATGTGCAACATCCCCGATCTACTTTTGCAACATCAAAATATATAGAACAATAATAATTGCAACTTACATATGAAATGTCTGAAACAATTAAAACATACATATGCAGCATAGGGGAGGGGGAGAGCACCACCGCCACCAACACTGGGCTTGGCTCGGCCGGGTGGGTGCACCAGCACCAGCGCGCGGCGCGCGTGCGCACCACCGCCATCAGCGCCACCAGCGCTGGTCTTGGCTCGGCCAGGCGGGCGGCGTGCGCGACGGACGGAGCCAGCACCACCAGCACTAGCACGCACGACGGGAGGGGACGAGAAGCACTCACGACGAGGGCGAGCGAGCGGTAGTGGATGGGGCACGCGGCAGCAGCGAGGCGGAATGGCATCTGCGTTCGGGATGGGACGGACGGAGTTGCAGCCGCTAGGCGCTGTGGTGGAGGGGGGGAGCGGAATGGATAAGAAGGATTAGTGATTTTTTTAAATAAACTCACGGGCACAAGCGAGTGGCGGCAAAGTGAGCGTGGGTGAGTGGATGAGCAGTCGTTGGGCTGCGTTGCGGCCCACCATCGGCACCGTCCGGGCAGACGGACGCCCTATACCCAGCATTACCGTATGACGATAATTAATGTCAGCAAGTAAAATAGTGGATAAAGGCGTAGTTGCTGCCACGGATGGGTTCGATGGTGTTGATGTATAGCCCGCAACACTACAAAATGTCTCGTAAAAATATTTCAAAAAGTACTGCACAAAAAAGGACGTAGCTTAAATCATGAAACTAAACCAACGTCGGTCAAAACTAATAACATGCTTAATAAGAACTTCAATTTGCGTCACCGTTGAGCAGAAAACAAAAAAAGTCATCTTTAAATTAATAACTCATAATCAAAATCAACATTGGTCAGAATTAATCATGACCAAAATCTCCAATCAAACTTCTTGTTGGTTCTATTTAATCAGAGATCCATCTTAACACCACACGGTGGAACTTTATATAAATCTCGCCGAGCAAGGTTATATGAACAAAAAAATAAACTCAAAATTAATAAAAATTAAAAATAAATAGCTCAAGACTCAATTAAAATACTTAAATAATTCGCTTAAATCAAATAACAAAAGAAACTTAAATTATGAATATAAGAAAACTTAATTTGGCCCCTAAATCAACTCAGCCCAGCGTGCTCCAAAACACACAGCGCCAGGCCATGGCTTGATTATGGCCAAGCCTGCCCACGCAGTTCTCCCCTCAAAAGTACAAAATCGGCCCACTTGGGGAAAAAAAACCTAAAGCCTGGGAGAACGGTGGCGTTGATCTGGTTTGGATAGTTGTGATGTAGCCGGCTGAAAATGCACTCATATAAAAAGCCCAGCAAAACCCTAATGCCTCCTCACTCTTTGGGTCTCTTCTTCCCACTCGATCCCCTGCTTAGCGCACTGCTTAGGTTGCCGTGGTCCGTGCCGCCGATTAGTTCCGCGTCGTCTACCTCCACGCCACTCAGTGGCATCGAGCTCCACGCCGACGTCGACCTTCGCGTCGACGAGCCTCGATTCACCCAAGCAACAAGTAGATGTTCCGCTGAAAGCACATTTTGCGATTGTATCTTTCTTGTATTTCAGATGTATGTTGCAAGTGTTTAATCTGATCCGATGTTGTAAAAGTAGATCAGGTGTTTCATATGTTGCAATGTACATGTACGTTGCAATTGTATGTTCGAAATGTTTCATTTGTTTTGGTCGTATGTTGCAAATGTCTAATCAAGATGTTTCATATGTTTCAGATGTATGTTGCAAGTGTTTTATCCGCATGTTGCATATGTTGTAGTGGCTATATACATATGTTGCAAGTGTATGTTCCAAATGTTTCATCTATTTTCTGACGTATATTGCAGCAGGTTTCAAGTGTTTCATGTATCAAGCGTTGGATAAGACGGTCGCAGCAGGCGGGACGCATGGATTCCCTTGTGCGAGCATGATACAGAGCAGGCGTGAGAAGCGACCACAGGCACAGGCGGTCCCCAAGTGCATGTGTAACAGAACCGATCAATTTATACGAAATTAAGTAAAAAAATCACCTATCAGAGCAGATAACCAACGTACTTAATCCCATACAAACCCGGTAGTCCGTGAAAACACGAGGGATTTCATACTTTTCAACAACTCAGCCAAGATCGTTCAAGTTTAGCAGTCATCATTCACATAACTACATAAGTTCGCACCTAATACAGATTCATGAGAGTTCGAAATAAAGAGTTATTACAATACCAAGTTCAAATAGAAGTAGCGGAAGCAAGTAGTTTTCAAACCACGCACACACTTAATTCATTACAATGCCAGGTACTGATCAAATCCAACAAAAGCATTGAGTTGAGATAAAGAGTGACCACGCCCTTGGTCTAAACATCTCCCATAGCTGGGTACAAGCAGTTGATACAGTAGCCGTAATACATCTGTCCATCTGCAACAAGTGGAAATAAACCCTGAGTACGAGAATGTACTCAGCTAGACTTACCCGACATAACTAAAAATAAAGTGACTCCAAGAGTATGAAAGGCTTTATAGTGGGCTAGCTGACTCATTTGCAAAAAGCATATTTTAACATTAAGAACTACTTTTTCCCGTATTATTGCCTCAAGTTAATAATCATTAACCTGTCAACTAAGTTTACACCTGCACTAGGGCAATCACTTGATTAAGGCAATCAATTATAACCATATGATCATTTAGCATTTCATTCTCATCATAACCCTCATAACCATCCGAGTGTTCCATAATCATTACTACGATGAAGTAGCTTAAGTCAAGTGCTCACTATCCAGGACCGATGACGATTCGAATCGATTACTAACCAGCTGATGATTTATTCCTCACACAAACCATACTCACTCCGGAAGTGAGCTACAGGTCACCGAATCAACTATTTAGGTAAACGCCTCGAGTTTGACAGGAACCACCGTACCCAGGGGCCACCCGACTGCTCGTTGGCCTTACCGTTACCACTGTCTACGCCAGTACGGTGCGTTGCGGTCAATCTACTCGGCCCAAATATTTTTTCAGCTTCGCGGTCGAAAGGTACTTTATTCGGCCAGCTAAATGCGAGGCATGCGTTCAACATGACAAGAGGGACGACAACGATCGGTCCTTAACCGACACAGACGGAAACACTACAGTCCAAAACCCTGCAAGGTTCCGTCCGGTCTCAAATTCATATCAACACTTGGTTATATTCCATGATGCCACATTCAGCCAAACAAGATCCAGGTAACCACCTATAGCTCGTAGGTGACAAGAAATCACCCGACTTCTACCGGTCTAAACAACCTAAGCAGCTACTCAACTTCGTATACTAGGATATATCAAGGATATGATATCAAAGGGTAAACAAGGTATAATGTAGCAACGGTTGCAATCAACTCCTAAACTTAATGCATCAAACATAAGTAAGGCATAAGTTAAATATTTGCAAACCGAGAGAGAAATGCTCCGAGGCTTGCCTCTCTCAAAAGAGCTAGGACGGTGGTCGGGGCACTCCTGAAGCTCTTCACCGGCCTCCTCGTTTGCCTGCACGTCCTGTGCGGGCTCGTCCTGCGGTGCTCCCTCGTCCTGCTCCTCTGGCTCTGCTACTGCCAACTCCTCCTACGATCCTGTATGATGCGTATGTATAAGTGCTTATGGAAATGGTGCATCAGATGGAATAGCATAAGATGATCATGAGTGCATGTATGTAGACGAACATGTTTAACTCTATTTGACCGAGTAGGTGCAAATCTCCTCTCTAGTAGAGAAGATTACAACACACTCAAATATATGCACACATATCACACACATTAACATATTGATTCGTACCAGCAGGTTATTAGTGCTTCAAAGATACTCCAAAGCAACACATATACACTACTCATTCATAGAGAAAGGTTCATTCATTTCATTTTAATCTAAGGCTACAACAACAACATATATTTCTGGTGCTCAGAAAATTTTGAGAAATTTACAGTAGCTTCATCATGTAATATATAGTCTACCATAAAATTTTCATTGCATTTGGATAAGTACAACAGCCTACACAAAAATGGCAAGAAGCATGGCATAATTACACATGAAAATACTTTGTACTATGAAAAGTATCAAACAATAGATTTCATATTTCTCCCATGATCTACATAGTATAGAAATACTATAGAAAAAGTTTCACCTACATGTATTTTTCATATTTTTGGCTCTAGCCATTTTACAAGAAACAACAATTAAATACACCTAAATTACTTAGCCATATTTTTCCATAGAACATGCATGTCATATATTTTTTATAGAAAGTTCATCACATGACTAGATCAACAAAACAAATTTAACATTTTGCTGAGACATATACAAGTTAGTATGCATTTTACAAGATATCAGCAAAATCAAGAATTAAATAAAGCTATATATAAAAGTATCTCAAATTTGACATGCAACATTTTTATACTGTACATCTACTCCAAAGAAGCCTAACAAAATTGGTTTCATTCAATTTGGAGCACTATACAAAAAGATATGAATTTTGGAAGCATTTCCACATCTTCTGAAAATGATTTTCTTAAACCCTTTTCAAAACGAGCCGATGAAATTGATACGCGCACCCAGAACTCTCCCCCAGATCCCACACCGAGCCGCAGCCACGTGGGACCCGTGGGTCAACTAGCTCCACGCGTCAGTTGCACGCTAGGCAGGGGTCGTCGTTGACCACCCCGTCCTCGCCGGCAGTGAGGTCTCCGGCAGAATGGGTGGTACCGTCGGCTTCCCCGCGACGAGGCGGACACGTCTAGCTAGAAAATGGCGGCGCGGGCGAATCCTAGCTATTGTGGTGAGGTGCGCCGGCGGGCTTCGGCGCTGCATGCCGCCGTGCATGCCAATCCTGACCACCGCGGGGTTCAAAGAGGCACCAGCGAGGCCCGCGGAGCCAAGGCGGACCCACTGCTCGCGAAAGGAAGGAGGAGGTAGGAGCGAGCCGGCAACGAGGCGAGCCACGCGGCCACGGCGGTGCTCACGCTGGAGGCAGAGAAGAACGCCCGAATGGGGCCTTACCCTGGCGAAGATGGCTCGAGCGGATGACAAAGCAAGAGCGGCTCGAGGCGAGGCGGTGTGCAAGCGCGCTCGAGTAGAGGGGGAGCACTAGCGGCGTATTTTGCCGGCGGAGCTGCGGCTTGCGGTGGCAAGCGGCGGAGGAAGGAGCCCGCTCGGCTTTTTTTTGAAATGGAGAGGAGGAGCAAATTAGAGGAAGGAGGGGCACTGCGGCCGGCTTGAAGGCGAGCGCGCTGAAAGGATCAAGATGCCCAAGAGGGGGGGTGAATTGGGCTTCTCTAAAAATTAATTGCAAGAATTAAATCCTACAAGCCGGAATTCACCCCTAGTGCCTACTTGTGTTCCTAGAGAGTCTACCGTTAAAAAGTTTTGCACCCTAGTTTCCAATCCTAGTCTAGCATGGCAATTCTAGGAAAGTAAATCAAGCAATGAAAGTAAATACGAGAATGTAATTGCTTGAATGAAAAGGGGCAAGGAACACGGCGATGTTTTTCCGAGGTATCGGAGAGTCGCCACTCCCCACTAGTCCTCGTTGGAGCACCCGCGCAAGGGTGTCGCTCCCCCTTGATCCGCGCAAGGATCAAGTGCTCTCTACGGGTTGATTCTTCGACACTCCGTCGCGGCGAATCACCCAAAACCGCTCACAACTTGAGTTGGGTCATCCACAAGCTCCGCCGGATGATCACCAAACTCCCAATCACCACCAAACCGTCTAGGTGATGGCGATCACCAAGAGTAACAAGCTAGAACTCTCACTTGACCACAACGAGCCCAAATGAGGAGGTGGATGCACACTTGCTACTCTCTCTAATTGCTAGTGAGGAGCTCTCAAGCTTTGATTCTCAAATCTCTATCCTCACTAGTGCTCTTGCACTCCCTTGCACTCTAAAGGGTTTTCTCAGATGTTTGAATGGGCAAGAGACCTCTAAAAGAGGTGGAGGGGTTGTATTTATACACCCCTCAAAGAAAACGAACCGTTACTTTCTGACATGGGGTCACCGGACGCGCCGGTGCAACGCACCGGACGCGCCGGTCCCCCGTAACGGTCGAATCGCGATTTTGAAAACTAACCACCGGACGCGCAGGTGCAACACACCGGACGCGTCCGACGTGCAAGGGTGCTTACTGGACTTACACCGGACGCGAGGCCGCGTCCGATGCCTGAAGACCGGACGCGTCCGGTCCTCTCTGGACCTTACTGGACTCGCACCGGACTCGCCGATGAAGTCCAGGCCGCGTCCGACGGGCGTTCTCCCTGAGTGACACGTGTCAGCCACTGACCACCGCGTCCGGTCCTCGCGAGGACCGCGTCCGGTGGTCGAGGCCGAAACCTAGTCGCGGTAACGTACACACCGGACGCGTCCGGTGTTCCCGAAGACCACGTCCGGTGCCTAGAAAACAGCCCGAAACGCGTCGCAACTTCAACCAAGTTGCTTCTAACTGAACCTTGAGCTAATCTAGGGTTGCCTAGCGCCAAGTTTAACAAGTGTGCACCACACCTAAACATAGGACTTGCCTAGGTCAAGCTACCCATTCATGCCCCCCTTTATAGTACGGCCAAAAGAGAAAAACGAAGATCCTAACGACTATTCCGAATGTGTCTCAACACTTCGTCATCCGGAACTAACCGTCCTTAATCTTGACGTCACTCTTTTGAAAACCGAAACGATTTCCATCAAGGGACACGAAGCCACAGTGCTCAAAGCAGTTATCACCTCCATGACCTAACTTACCAATGTTTCTGCAAAACACACGTTAGTCATGGTAATAAAGTGTTGTCATTAATTACCGAAACCAAACCTTGGGGCCTAGATGCTTTCAATCTCCCCCTTTTTGGTGATTGATGACAACACTAAGTTTCAATGGATTAGAGTGAAGGTTTTCGAGCATGCTTGGTTCACATAAGCAAAAGACAATAAGCATACAAGGATAGGAATTGCTTATGTGCTCCAAGCCAAAGAGTGTACTTCATAAGATAAGACAAAAAAACGTTAGTACACATAAAGATATAGCTCATAAGTGATCGGAGTAAGGCACGGAAGCACAACCTTAGAGCTATAGCTAAAACGGTGACAAAAATTAAACATTGAGACGAATAACACATTAAGACTCAAAGTTTACGACTCAACGACAATGTCAACGAATGCAGTGCTGAAGATAAACATGATATGCATGAATGTAGCACACGAAAAAACGAAAACCCACTAACAAACTCCCCCTGAAACTACTCTCTCTCCCCCTTTGGCATCAAGCGCCAAAAAACTAATCTAATCTGACGGGGGGACAGACGGAGTCGTGTCGGGTGCCGAGGTGCGTGGAGTAATCACAAAGTGAAGTGAATCGCCCTCGGAGTCTGAGCTATCTGGCTGACCCTCTGAAGAAGCATGTGGCTGCGAAGCGGTCGGGGTCTGAGCAGGAACAGGCACTGACTGAGTAGTAACAAGTGGATCTGTCTGAGTGACCTGAGCCTGTAGTGTGCCAGTAGCTGGGGGATCTGTCGAGGCAACTGAAGAAGGGATGGTCTCTGTAGTCCCGGTCCCTGTCACTGGAAGAACGACTGCCTCGGAAGCTGACAACCCTGACGAAGTGTGAAACGTAGTCGTATGCGAGGGTGTCGGCTGACCAGTCAACTCGCTGTAGGTGGCACTGAAATCACCAAGAGGTGTGCCTGTCAGAAGATGCGGGCGAGGCTGGTCTGACGGTGTAAACCCCGTATGTATAGGAGTGAAGCTCGGGGACTGAAAAGACTGGGGAACCTGCTGCTGTGGAGATGTAAACTGAAAGCTCGGCTGTCCCTGACTCGATGGACCACTGGAATGCAAAGCCGGAGCCATGATAGATGCAGGCGGAGGAACCCCAACTGTGATGAGATGCCGCAGAAGATCCATGTACTGCTGCTGACTCTGTCTCTGCATCTCAACCTGTTGCCTCTGGATCTCAAGCTGCTGTCGCTGAAACTCGTCCTGGCGAGCCTGAATCTGTGCTAGTGCTGCAGCTGTATCCTGTGCCTGGCGCTGTATCTGCTGCTGCTGCTGCTCCTGAGCCTGGGTCAACCTCTCAAGGATAGCCACCATGGCTGGGTCTGAGCGGGAGGCTGAGCCAGATCCACCGGCCTCGTGGTCGTGAGACCGAGGAGACCGGTACCTGGGGATGGGCTGATAATCCTCATCTGTGCTGTCTGAAGTGACATCCTCAGGTATCCCAGCAGGCTGAGTGTCAAGGTCTGCGAGCTCTGCCTCGGCAAGCTCGTCAACTCTAGCGTCCTGCTCAGCTGCTGTCTCAGGAACATCAGGGCGCTCACGCTGTCCTGGTGCTGGAGCCTGCTCTCTAGTGATAGAAGCCCAAAGCTGTCGAATATCATAGTCAGGGAATGCTGTAGTAGTGTTGGCTATCTCGGCCCTGATCTCTGGTGGCATCTGGATAGAAGATCTGATGATAAAGCAAATCCAGTGTGCATAGGGCAGCTGACGGTTACCCTTGAAGCCCTCAGCAATGGTGTCCTCCATCTCACTCAGAATAAGATCCCAGATGTCAAACTGTCTCTGTGAAAGAAGGTGGTGAACAACCCAAAGCTGCATATGTGTCAGTCCCTCTCTGTAGCCAAGTCTGGGGAGTAGAGTGCGTCTGAGTATAGCATCCAAGACTCTGGCAAGTGGCGTCAAGCTGGCAGGCGTACGACGTGACCCTTCGCCAAAAGGCTCGCGAAAGCAGGGTCGAACCAGGTCGGTGGGTGGCACTGAACCGCCGTGAGGGCGTCTGGGAGGTGGAGTCTGGCCATAGCACAACTGATGGATCCTCGTGTCAGAAGCTGGTAGTCTGAGGATCTCTCGGGCTCTGGAGCTGTAGAGTCTGTGATCGCGGCCTCTGAATGCAAAGTGAATAAACTCATGAGCAGGATCAATCCACAAAGAAACATAGAACTCCCTGACCCATGTGCCGCAGTAAGCACCTGTCCGTCCAAGAAGATCTGATAAGCCAGGCAGATAGGACAGGTGCGGACGGAGCTGCTCTCCCACAACATCAACCAATGCCTCTAGTCGACATACCCTCTGAGGTCTGAATGCAATGCCACTGTCAACTAGGGCCCTGTAGAAGTCCTCCTGAAGTGGGGTATAGAAACCCTCTGAAGCTCTGGAATCTCTGACAGGTGGAAACCAACGGCTGATCTCTACAAACCTCAAGCTCTTCACCTGGCGTGAAGAAGCACCCCTCAGGTCTAAGTGCTCGACCGGGGGTGACCCTCTAACTCTGGGAGGAGGTCGTGCACCACGACGCTGGCCCTCTGGCCTGGGTGTCACCTGTGAACGAGCACGTGTGGAGCGGCGACGTGGTGGAGACTGAGCTGCCTGCTCCTCTGTATCCTCAGTGGCCTGTGGAGTCTCAGTAGCTGGTGTAGTCTCTGTAGCCTGTGTCTGCTCTGAGGGTGGATCAACTGACATCTGCTCTGAAGGTGCTGTAGCCTCGGTGCCCTCAGTGGCCTCAGTGCCGAGCTGTCGACCTTCAAGATGAAAGCGACTCTCGCCTATGTGTATGCCACTGCGTCTGCCACCTCTCTCTGCCTGCTCTGCGGCGTCTGCCACGGCCTGAGCAATCTCTGCATCTGACAGTGTCCTCCTCTTCTTCCTGGCTGCAATCTTGATGCGCTTACCGCGCGCAATCTCATCACGACGGGGAGGACTGTTGTCCCCGTCACCAGGAGCACCACCGGCGTTCTTGCAACGCACCATGCTGTCAAACTGACTGAGAACCTTTGTAAGATGGTGAACTGACACTCGAGAGGCTTGGCCTCAATCCGTATCCGCAGGCTTGGCCTCGGATTAAGCAAGCAGATCTGACCCGACACACCGACTGACTCGCTGCACGTATGGAATAGAGAGATATACTATAAGCACATATATATCTAAAGATACGAAACCCTAGATAGCAAGCACATGAGATACGAAGTGAAACGACGCTAAGCTACCTCGGATCGACGAGACAACGGTGAAGGGACGAGGTGACCTAGTTCGCGAGAACCCCCGAGATCGGCGATCGAGCACTGAAACGACCGAGCGAGATAGGCAATGAATGATTACGGTCAACGATAAGCCTTATCGACGAAAAAGAATTGACGAGAACGGAAGAAGTCGAACAAGGCAATACCTCGAGCTAGGGTAGAGGCAAACCCTCGAGCTAGGGTTTTTAGGGGAAAACCCTAGGTGAACAACCGCAGCCGAAAAGGAGGAATCGAGGGCACGAGTGCACGAGGGAGAGCTGCGGCGGCTGCTGGGGAGCCACGGTGCGGGCTGGCTCGCCGGCGGTGAGAGAAGGCGGTGATTTGGCGGCGGCGCGGCGAGGAGCGGCAGAGGCGCGGGCGCTGCGGGTCGGCGCGGCGTGCGGCCTAGGGGGCGAGATGGCGTGGCTGGAGCGCGGAGGAGTCGCCGGAGAAGCTCGCCGGAGGCGAGGATGATAACAAGGGCGCGGTGCATTGACGAATCGGCGACTAGGGTACGGGCGGCGGCGGAAACGGTCGGGTGAAGGAAAAAAACGGACAAGTCAAAAACGGACAAGTCAAAAACGGACAAGTCGAAAACGGTTTTAAAGAGGGGCTCAGATCCGCTCGATATAGTAGCACCGGACGCGGTGGTCAAGATCACCGGACGCGGTGGTGCAGCGTCTGGTGACACTCCAGTAAGCGCCTGGAGTCACCGGGCGCGTCCGGTGTGGACAGACCGGACGCGGTCAGAGTCCGATGGCTGAGTGCTCGGGAATTCATCGCGGAGCACCGGACGCGGTGGTGGTAGCCGGGACCGGACGCGGTGGAGCAGCAACACTGCGTCCGGTGCAGCGTCCGGTGGCTGTTTTTCGCCATTCTTCATTCCGAACTTCGTCGCGACTTCTCCCAATCAAGTTCCAATTCAAAGAGACACAAATAAACACCAATTGGAACCTGATATGAGTGACCTCACTCAAACCCTCAAATTTTTCAAAATATTTTGCCTTAGGCTAGTATTATTTTTAGGAAAATAGGCAATAAACACCCGAGGAGCAACGTATGGCCATGCAATAGAGTTTTTGGACCTTTAGGAGCGTCAAATGCTCTCTCTATCCATGGACGAACACAGAGGTTGCTCAAAGCTAAACCGAAAAGAAACGACAAACAAACAACCATGCATATGCAATGCAATACAAGAAAGTAAAGCTAGGTTGCTTGTCAAGTTTGATCCACGGTTAGGCTTCTTCACTCCTCCAAAGGAGGGTTATCGTAACCGTGTTAGCCAAGCCCTAAATGCATTGCGATAAACTAAACATGGCATATAATACAATGCAATGCAAGGGACAACACGCGCTCATTTTTTAAAGTTACTTGAATCAAGCACATTAAGTTCACTTCTTAGCCTACAAAAAGTAGCCTCGTCCAAAGGTTTAGTGAAGATATCCGCTAATTGATTTTCACTTCGCACACCTTCTAGTGATATGTCATTTTTAGCAACGTGATCTCTTAGAAAGTGATGGCGGATATCAATGTGCTTGGTGCGAGAGTGTTGTACCGGATTGTTAGCAATTTTAACGGCACTTTCATTATCACATAAAAGTGGCACCTTTTCAAGAACAACTCCATAGTCTAGGAGGGTTTGTTTCATATATAAGATTTGTGCACAACAAGCCCCCGCGGCAATGTATTCCGCTTCGGCGGTGGACAAAGCCACACTATTTTGCTTTTTAGATGACCAAGATACTAATGATCTCCCAAGTAAATGGCACCCTCCGGATGTGCTTTTTCTATCAATTTTGCAACCGGCATAATCCGAATCGGAATAGCCAACTAGTTGGAATCTAGCTCCTTTGGGATACCATAAACCAATACTTGGGGTGTGCTTAAGATATCTTAGAATTCTTTTTACGGCACTTAAGTGAGGTTCTTTAGGGCACGCTTGAAAGCGAGCACACATGCACACACTAAACATGATATCGGGCCTAGATGCGGTAAGGTACAACAAGCTACCAATCATAGAACGGTAGAGAGTTTGATCAACCGGTTTACCTCCCTTATCTAGGTCGAGATGTCCATTTGATGGCATTGGGGTCTTGATTGGCTTGCATTCTTCCATCTTGAATCTTTTGAGAAGATCCTTGGTATACTTTTCTTGAGAGATGAAAATCCCTTCTTTCATTTGCTTGACTTGAAAACCAAGGAAGAATGTGAGCTCACCAATCATTGACATCTCGAACTCCTTCGACATCAATTCACCAAATTCCTTGCAATAATCTTCATTTGTTGACCCGAAGATGATATCATCAACATACACTTGACAAATGAAGATCTCCCCATTAAGCTTCTTGGTGAATAGTGTGGTGTCGACCTTCCCAATGGTGAAGCCCTTCTCAATGAGGAAGTCCCGAAGGCGCTCATACCACGCTCTAGGGGCTTGCTTGAGCCCTTATAGCGCCTTGGACAACCTATAAACATGATTAGGATATCTAGGGTCTTCAAACCCGGGAGGTTGATTGACATAGACTAGTTCATTTATAAAACCATTTAAGAATGCACTTTTCACATCCATTTGATATAGTTTCATATCATGATGTGATGCATATGCAAGGAGGATACGAATGGCTTCAAGTCTTGCAACGGGTGCAAAGGTCTCTCCAAAATCAAGACCTTCAACTTGAGAGAACCCCTTTGCAACTAGTCTTGCCTTGTTCCTCACTACTATGCCTTGGTCATCTTGCTTGTTTCGGAACACCCACTTGGTTCCAATGACTCTTGCACCTTTTGGATGCTCTTCAAGTGTCCATACTTGATTGCGGGTGAAGTTGTTCAATTCTTCATGCATGGCATTCACCCAATCCGGATCTTGAAGAGCTTCTTCTACATTCTTAGGTTCAACACAAGAGACAAAAGAGTGATGTTCAACGAAAGAAGCTAGCTTTTGAGATCGAGTCATTACTCCCTTTGTAGGACTCCCTATGATGAGTTCTTGTGGATGAGCTTGAAGTAGAGGTGAGTTTCTTCTATCAACCACTTGAGGAGGTGGATGGGGAGCATCAACATCTTGAGCTTGTGCCTCGGCTTGTTCATGAGAGACATAAGTATCTTCATTTTCAACTCTCTCATTCTTGTCATCATCTTGAGGCACACGTGATGAAGATGGTGGATCAATGATTTGCACATCGTCTTCATCATCTTTTGGCTTGATGTCTCCCACGGGCATGTTCTTCATGGCCTCCCTCAAGGGTTCATCACCTACATCATCACAATTCTCAATTGCTCCTTGGGAGCCGTTAGATTCATCAAATTCCACATCATATGTTTCTTCAACCAAACCGGTGGTATGGTTAAATACTCTATATGCTTTGGACTTTGATGAGTAACCAACAAGAAAACCAATATCACAACGTCTTTGAAACTTCCCTAGGTGTTGACGCTTCTTGTAGATGTAGCATTTGCAACCAAACACCCGGAAGAATGAGACGTCCGGCTTCTTCCCATTAAGCAACTCATAGGGGGTCTTGCCAAGAAACTTTTGGAGGAAGAGGCGATTTGAAGCATAGCATGCGGTGTTGATTGCCTCGGCCCAAAACTTTTCCGGAGTATTGTACTCATCTAACATTGTTCTTGCAAGGGTGATCAAAGTCCGGTTCTTTCTCTCAACTACACCATTTTGTTGAGGAGTGTAGGTTGAAGAAACTTCATGCTTGATTCCAATTTCATCACAATAAGCTTCAATGTTGGTGTTGTCAAACTCTTTGCCATTGTCACTTCTAATCTTCTTTATCTTGACTTCGAATTCATTTTGAGCTCTCTTTGCAAACTTCTTGAAGCAACTTGCCACTTCGGATTTGTCATTTTCAAACTTCACATCCTTCAATCCTCTTACTAGTTCTTTCTTCAATAGCTTGTTGAGAGTACTCATTCCAACATGTGCAAGCCTCCTATGCCAAAGCCAACCAAGTGAGGTCTTGGTGAACAAACATGTCATCAAATTTGCATCTTCGGAGGTGAAGTCAACAAGATAAAGATTGTTATATCTAAAGCCTTTGAATATCACTTGCTTGTCATCTATCTTTGAAACTTCAACTTCATTTGGTGTGAACAAGCATTGGAAGCCAAGGTCACAAAGTTGCCCAACGGATAACAAGTTGAAACTCAATGAAGCAACATAGAGCACATTTGAGAGTGAGTGATCATTTGATATTGCAATCTTGCCTATACCCTTGACTTTGCTCTTTGAATTATCTCCAAATGTGATCTTCTCTTGGCATATCCCATTCTCTTCAATTGAGGTGAACATACGAGGATCACCGGTCATATGTTGAGTGCAACCACTATCAATAACCCAATGAGATCCACCGGTCTTGTAGTTCACCTACACACAAGAGATCAAGCTTTTTGTTTAGGGACCCAAACTTGAGAGGGGCCCTTGACTTTCTCAACTAGTGACTTGGCAACCCATATTTTCTTTGGCCTATTCTTGTTTGGGGGACCCAAAAACATGACTTTCATCTTTCCATTTGAATCTTTTCTTAGCATGTAATGAGCATTAAAGGCAAAGGGTCTAGCATGCTTGGGCAAGGGTTGTGGTGGTGGAGTTTTGCATTCATGAGCAAAGTGACCTTCTTGACCACACTCAACACATCTCTTTGGCTTGGGCTTTGACTTGCTTTGTTGTTGAGCTTTTGCTTTCTTCTCTTGATTTGCCAAGTACCCAATGCCACTTCTATCCATCTTCATTACGGTGTTCATGAGGAGCTCACTTTGCAAATATTGACCTCTTGTGAACTTGCTTAGGCCGGTCTTGAGATGCTCTTTTTCTTGCTTGAGTTTCTTGTTCTCTTCAATGAGTGACTCATTTGTTGTTTGCTTCTCAAGAGCCATCAAACCTTTGAGCTTCTTGTTCTCATTTGCAAGCTTCTCATTCTCACACTTGATCTCGGCATAATCATCATGGTTGCATGACTCAACCACACTCTTGCCTTTGCTACTAGAACCTTGCTCAATGCTTTCAATGATCAAATCATCACATGATGTAGCTATATCACACTTAACAACATTGTTAGTAGCATCATGTGTCTCAAGAGCAAGTTCATTAGCAACCACAAGACTATCATAGTCAATTTTCAATGTGGTGTACTTGTCTTTTAGAGAGCTATGTCTAGTGATGAGCTCATCATGCTTCCTCTCAAGTTTATCATGTTGATCTTTAAGCTCTTTATTAGAGGTTTTGAGCTCTTTGAGAGTGGAAGACATAACTTCATTTTTATCTCTAAGCTCACCACTAGTCTTTTGAGCATTTTCAAGCTTAGATGAGAGTGATTCATTTTCATTTTGAAGATCATCATTTTCACTTCTAGTCCTTCTTATGATTTTAGTGTATTTGTTTAACAATTTTACAAGTTCATCATAAGAAGGTGCATCATATTCATCATCACTATCACTATCATCATCATCACTATCATGATTTTGTACCTTTCGTTCACCCTTGGCCATAAGGCATAGGTGAGTAGTGGACGATGATGGTGAAAGAGGCGGTGAAGATGGTGGTGAAGATGCCGGTGAAGATGATGGCCCCATCACAAATGCGGCAACTTTCTCTTTCTCATCATCGCTCTCATCTTCGGAGGAATCACAAGATGATTCAATGTCGGTGAGCCAATCACCAACAATATATGCCTTTCCTCCCTTCTTCTTATTGTAGAACTCTTTCTTCTTGCCATCCTTCTTCTTGTATGACTTGTTCTTCTTCTTCTCATCTTCTTCATCACTTGAATCATCTTTCTTGCCCTTGTTCTTGTTCTTGTACTTGCCTTTTGGTGGTCTAGGGCATTGATGAGCTAGGTGGCCAAGTTCACCACAATTGTAGCAATCCATCTCCGAGATGGGCTTTCTCTTGCTACTTGTGAAGAATTTCTTTTTCTTGCCATCGAACTTGATGCCACTCTTGTTGAGCTTCTTTAGCATCTTGGTGGTCTTTCTCACCATGAGTGCAAGTGATTCATCATCGACATCACTTTCACTTGAGCTTTCTTGCACCATCATGGCTTGGCCCTTCTTCTTCTTCTTGTCATAGCTAGCTTTGAAGGCCAAGTCTTTCTTCTTGGAAGATGATGAGCCCTCTTCCGGAGTGATGTGCATGTACATCTCATGAGCATTGATCTTCCCCAATACTTGTGTCGGTGTTGCGGTGGAGAGATCACTTTGATGAAGCACGGTGACAATGTGACCATACTTCTCAACGGGAAGAACACTCAAGATCCTCCTTGCAACATCCGATTGGCTCATTTGAGTGAGCCCAAGAGCATTGAGGTCCTCTACAAGAACATTCAAGCGAGTGTACATGTCATTAGCACTTTCTTTGGGAAGCATCTCAAAAGAATTAATTTTCTTTAAAGCAATATGATAGCGTTCCTCACGCTCACTCTTAGTTCCCTCATGGAGAGCACAAAGATTCTCCCACAAATCATGAGCGTTCTTTGCATTACGCACACGATTGAAGATATCTTTGCCTAAGCCCCGATAGAGTGCATTTTTTGCCTTTGCATTCCACCGGTCGTACTTCTCCTCGTCACCAATGGGGTTTGCGGGATCCTTGATAGTGGGAAGCCCTTGGGTTGCGGCTCTAAGGCACCCGACATCTATGGCTTCGAGATACGCCTCCATGCGGATTTTCTAATATGGAAAATCATCCCCCTCAAAGGTGGGAGGTGGTCCTTCCCCGTTAGACATCTTGCTCTAGGCGGTAAAGCCTAAATAAGGAGCAACACCGCTCCGATACCAATTGAAAGGATCAAGATGCCCAAGAGGGGGGGTGAATTGGGCTTCTCTAAAAATTAATTGCAAGAATTAAATCCTACAAGCCGGAATTCACCCCTAGTGCCTACTTGTGTTCCTAGAGAGTCTACCGTTAAAAAGTTTTGCACCCTAGTTTCCAATCCTAGTCTAGCATGGCAATTCTAGGAAAGTAAATCAAGCAATGAAAGTAAATACGAGAATGTAATTGCTTGAATGAAAAGGGGCAAGGAACACGGCGATGTTTTTCCGAGGTATCGGAGAGTCGCCACTCCCCACTAGTCCTCGTTGGAGCACCCGCGCAAGGGTGTCGCTCCCCCTTGATCCGCGCAAGGATCAAGTGCTCTCTACGGGTTGATTCTTCGACACTCCGTCGCGGCGAATCACCCAAAACCGCTCACAACTTGAGTTGGGTCATCCACAAGCTCCGCCGGATGATCACCAAACTCCCAATCACCACCAAACCGTCTAGGTGATGGCGATCACCAAGAGTAACAAGCTAGAACTCTCACTTGACCACAACGAGCCCAAATGAGGAGGTGGATGCACACTTGCTACTCTCTCTAATTGCTAGTGAGGAGCTCTCAAGCTTTGATTCTCAAATCTCTATCCTCACTAGTGCTCTTGCACTCCCTTGCACTCTAAAGGGTTTTCTCAGATGTTTGAATGGGCAAGAGACCTCTAAAAGAGGTGGAGGGGTTGTATTTATACACCCCTCAAAGAAAACGAACCGTTACTTTCTGACACGGGGTCACCGGACGCGCCGGTGCAACGCACCGGACGCGCCGGTCCCCCGTAACGGTCGAATCGCGATTTTGAAAACTAACCACCGGACGCGCAGGTGCAACACACCGGACGCGTCCGACGTGCAAGGGTGCTTACTGGACTTACACCGGACGCGAGGCCGCGTCCGATGCCTGAAGACCGGACGCGTCCGGTCCTCTCTGGACCTTACTGGACTCGCACCGGACTCGCCGATGAAGTCCAGGCCGCGTCCGACGGGCGTTCTCCCTGAGTGACACGTGTCAGCCACTGACCACCGCGTCCGGTCCTCGCGAGGACCGCGTCCGGTGGTCGAGGCCGAAACCTAGTCGCGGTAACGTACACACCGGACGCGTCCGGTGTTCCCGAAGACCGCGTCCGGTGCCTAGAAAACAGCCCGAAACGCGTCGCAACTTCAACCAAGTTGCTTCTAACTGAACCTTGAGCTAATCTAGGGTTGCCTAGCGCCAAGTTTAACAAGTGTGCACCACACCTAAACATAGGACTTGCCTAGGTCAAGCTACCCATTCATGCCCCCCTTTATAGTACGGCCAAAAGAGAAAAACGAAGATCCTAACGACTATTCCGAATGTGTCTCAACACTTCGTCATCCGGAACTAACCGTCCTTAATCTTGACGTCACTCTTTTGAAAACCGAAACGATTTCCATCAAGGGACACGAAGCCACAGTGCTCAAAGCAGTTATCACCTCCATGACCTAACTTACCAATGTTTCTGCAAAACACACGTTAGTCATGGTAATAAAGTGTTGTCATTAATTACCGAAACCAAACCTTGGGGCCTAGATGCTTTCACGCGCGGAGCGGTGGGGGCCACCGGGCGGCCGCGAACTGAGCACGGTCAGGATGGCGCGGCGTCTGTGCGCGGGAGCGGGAGCGGGAGACGAAGGCGGGCCAGGCCGGCTTCGGCCATGGGCCGGAAAAGGAGGCGGGCGGCCCAGGAAGGAAAAGAAAATATTTTTCTTTTATTTTTCCAATAAACAGCCCCCAATTTCCCATTTTGAGCAATAAAAAGGTATTTTCAAGGTGGGACCCAAAAATAAAAGTTGTTCCAAATTTTATGCTCTTCAACTTTGCAAAAAGAAACATAGTCAAATTCCAAATAGATTTTGAAATAGAGATTCAAAGTCAATTTAAATCAAAACCCTAATTTTGAAAGATTATTTTTAAAGGCAAAATTTTGAGAAAATAGTTAATATCAACTTTGCTCCAAATTGCCTTCCAAATATTTCTAAGTGGTTTAGGTGATCAAACAAGGTACAAACATGGCATAACAAGCATTTACATGGCATCCAATCTATTGAAACAAGACTATACAACATACATGTTTCATTAGCATGTTTCACTTATATTTCATGTAATGCTTATGAATGCATGATGAGGCTTATGCACATGATTTGCAAATGCTAATGCAATCTTAACACCTGGGTGTTATAGCATGCGTGCAGGAAACGGAGCGGCACAGGCCAGGCGGATGAAACTGGCGCGGTGTTTCCCCGTACCGAGGTTGGAGGCACAATGTTTCCCCGCATACGCGTAGGTACACGTGAAACGGAGAAGGTGGTCAGGCGCGGGCATCCGAGCGCTATTATCTCCGTTTTAATTAATGATAAATCAATGAGTGGCTAGTGAGAATTTTTTGAAGGAAACGGCAGGGAAGCGGCCTACCTATTTTTTTCATTTTTTTCATTTTCTGTAAATATGCACAAGGGCAAAGTTACATATGTACAAATTACAAGCTTGCAAAGCCCAAAAATAAAAAGGAAGGAATAATTACAAGTAACTCTCTCGCCACACAGATAAAGGATCAGAAGTACTCTTCTTGGCTTTGATGCACACCCAGCCAAGGTCTTCCTTGAGGGCTGTTCTCCATTCCACCAAGGAGGCAGCTTTGTTATAAAAAAAAATCTCATTTCTAGCTTTCCATATTGTCCAGCAAGTCTAGATGAAAATTTCTCTGAAAATGTGGCTTGCAATATCTGATCTAGCTTGGATGATCATGTCCAGAGGTTGAAGATTTAAGTCCCAGTGGATGTTGATGGAGTTCCAGCAATCAATACTAAAAGGGCACTCGAAGAACAGATGGAAACTTGTTTCCTCAAGGCCATGGGACATAGAACACCGGAGTAATCATCAAGATACATGTTTTTCCTTCTTAAAAGGTTTCTAGTGCTTAGTCTATCTCCAAGCAAAAGCCAAGCGAATGTTTACCCAGATTGCCTGATTTTCTAGATCCATTTGAAAAGAGGGGAAGCTTCCAAAGAACCTTGAAGCTGTGAGTATGTCTTCTTGGAAGAGAACACAGGTCCCCAGATATATTGCCATCTATCATTCAGAGTATGATCCCACTCTCTATCACTAATGGTTTCCTGAGCTGTTCTGAAGCTTGAACAGACAAAGGTAGAAAGAAGATCCTGCTAATCTCATTGTCAAAATAGAACTGAAGGGAGCAGTTTACTTTTCTGGTGAATGAGAAGAGGTGTGGGTAATGACTTTCAAGTACTTGGATCCTTCCAAAGTGTCGGTACAGGACCCACAGGGTACTGTATCATGTCTATTTCTATTCATGGGCCCAGTTAGGCCCACAGAGAAGATTGAAGCACACCTCCAAGATGGCATAGTTTTCAATATCTCTAAACCGACCTAGACCGAGTAGAAAGGAAAGTTAGACTATGTAATAGGTCTAGAACTCCTAATTGTACCTGGCTAGGACTGTAATCGCACCTTAGCCTTCTCTCCATATATAAAGAGAGGTTAGGCGCACCCCTGTAACAGATCAAACATAATCAGCAATCCAACGCAAAGGCTAACGCCGACTGGACGTAAAGGCTATTACTCGATTACGAGGGTCCGAACCAGTATAAATCACTTTTTCTCTTGCGTTCCCGTCGAGATCTGTGATTCGTCAGCTCCCGAATAATCATCCCGGGCAACCCCGTGACGAGTTGTCGGTCATCGAACACCAACACAAAGAGAGATAGAAGCACCAGAGTTTGGGTGACAAATGGCAAGCTCTTTAAATTTGCCAAATAACTTGATAATGTACATTGATCATCTCCTAATTGAATGTGTATTTTCAAGGCAATTTTGGTACTATATCTTAAGACAGGTCGGTCTCCACTCTCTAGCTCCACAGCCATCTGACACTTTATTCGATGATTAGTGGGAAAAAGCAAGTGTAGCAACTTCTGGTTTAACGTAAAAAGGTTTGAACTCCCTAATAGTTCTGGGAGCATGGATAATTTGGAATCATCGCAATAGCTGCGTCTTTGATGGAGCAATTCCTAACATGGCTGAAACCTTGAAGTTGGCCGGTGATGAGCGTTGACGGTGGACATTGGCAGGGGCTCGTGGGCTATCCCACTTGACTGCCCCCGCCCAAGCTGTTGGTTGATTTGTTGTAGGTGCAGGGTCGCTTTTTCTTTCTTTACCGGCGCAATTGTATCTTACGAGATAAAGATAAGGGTGTGTGGGTGTGTGTTGTACTAAGGGTTCTTTACCCCCTATTTTTTCTTAATATAATGAAGCGTAGTCCTCATGCGTTTTCGAGAAAAAAAAAATAAAAGGGTCCACTTGGGCTTCTATCATGAGGTGGGATGTTTGAATTATGGTATACGAGTAACTTTGTCGACCCAGGGTATGTCTGCACGGTTATAGAATTTATCAAGAAACTTCATGAGTAGAGCTGTGTTTTGATTTTTCATATTGATGATCAGTGAGAGTGAGTGTGGATAGGAAGCGCCGGCATGATTTGTTTTCTGTTTTTTTTTTATTCTGTTAACCTCCATACCGTACATTGATTTATTTGCTATATCGACCATTATTTTGGGATAAAATTTAAATGGCATACTACTCGTATGTGTAAATATTAGGGGACGAGGGAGTATATTGCCGACTTGACACGACCGGAACAGGAACAGCGACTTGATCGGGAGCGGCATGCCCGCATCGCAATCGCAGTCGCAGGCTTGAACCTGCCTGCTGAGGAAAGCAGCCGATGCAGTGCGCCCACCTGTGCGTGCCGAAAGACACGCAAAAGAATGGAAGAGAAAGCAAACAAGCTGCCACTGCGGTGCACAGGGGGGAAGCTGCTGCCCGTGCTCCCCGCTTTCGGCGGACTTGCCAGAATCGGAGCCGGACCGGCCGGCAACGCGTGCACCGATGTCGGAAGCCTGCGGCCTGCACTGAGAAGTGAGCACTGCCGCACACTGCAGCGCGCTGCCGATGCCGTGTGTCTGCCTCTGCCTGATGCTCCCGTCCCCTCCGGCCTCCGCTTTGGAGTTTGGAGACGCCTGGTTCGTCCAATGGTCCGTCCGTCGTGTACGCTCTCTTATCTGAATCTGATCTGAAAAAAGGCTCCACCACAAACTCCACTCGACCACTCCGCTGCAGCAGCAATGATGCCTGCCGAAAGCAGAGGACTAGCGGAGGGAGAGGCGTTTCAGACTCGAGCGTGGATAGGAAGGATCAATGTCTCTGTAGTTTGTTCTCGGTAAAGCTGACTTTCTCTTGTTTGCGGATGGTTATCCAGTCCATGTTGACGACGGTCTTCTTGCACTCTTGCTGGACGGCAAGAAAGATTGCTGCTCCAGTGCTCAACAGACAGCAGTGCTCGCTGACGATGGGTTCTCACTTCTCAGAACAGAAGCTACTACTAGTACTCCTATCATGGTTTATGATATAACCTTGCAGTCATCTTACAGGCAGCAGCTACGGCAATACTACAAGCAGACGCGATCAAAAGATTTTCCTTGGTGTAACTTGGAACAATAGCTGACAAGATCAAGATTCTCAAGGCAACGGTAGTATAACTCTGCTTTGCTTACTGCTCTATCAGATCAAGAATGTAGTGCTAGTGATCTTCAATTTGGAGCTGGAGGCAACATGTCACCCTACACACTCACAAATAAAAAGAGGAAGGGGGTAATGAATCCCATGTGGCACATGGTGCCTCAAGCCCTGAACTTACTAAGATAATCGCTGTGCAGGTTGGGCTAGTTTGCGTATGGAGTACTACCTTGCTACAGAAAGCTAGATGATTAGCAGCAGCAGCAACTGCCCAATCATCCAAAAGCCAATGAGTAGATGTAGTACAACTCCGGTGGTTCACGTTGTCTCAATTTTAGGGTAAGCACCGCCCCTTTCCGAGGCAGATTCCAGTGGTACAGCAAGGACAGTGTCCCCAAAAGGAAGATCTCCTCCCTCTATCCCTGTACTATTATTTGCATTGGTGGCCTTGATCAAGATGCGTATCCTAGGGATTAAAAAATTTCTCACGGCCGGGCGGGCAGAGCCCTGGATCCATGCAGCCGGCAGGCATGAGTGATATGTCCTGCTGGGTTCATTTTAATTGCACGTCGCCGAACTTAGGTAGTTGGATCCGATCCACCAGAAAGAATGTACCAAACATGCATGAGCCTCCCTGCTGATATAGTCAGGGAGCTGAGGGATTATTGTGTAGGAGTAGCACTCACAGTCCATGTTTGTACTTATTCGCAAAAAAAGTCCATGTTTGTACTACATCGGCCGTTGGGGCCGTGTACCCATGCATGCCCATGCCTGCCTGGGGAATCATTGAACTTGGATTCTTGTTCACTCCATCTGTACCCGGCCACAAGTTAAGTGCATCGGTGCATGGCACGTCTCTATAGTATAGTACTCCGTATTTTAGATAATAGTAGAGTAAACAGCCGGCTTCTTCCTTCGAGAAGGAACCAGGCCACTAGTTCAATACAGAAACTGACCAAAACATCCAAGGCAGCACAAAGCCACTTTTTAATCAAAGACTAAACACTAAGTCTAAGAGCATAAGGCCATCTGAAGACTAAACACTGATACCGCGTGCAATAACTTGTAAGTTTTTAGGCTACGGAGCAAATCTATTTTCTCTCCCAATATGATATCTCCACTGCACACTTCTACAGAGGTCTCACAAAAAGAACATCTATGAGACGTACTCCCTCTGTTCCAAATTATAAGTCGCTTTGACTTTTTTGGTACATCTATTTTACTATGCATCTAGATATAATAATATGTCTAGATACATAGAAAAATAGATGAACCAAAAAAGTCAAAACGACTTATAATTTGGAACAGAGCGAGTAGTAGATAACAGTCATTCAAATGGCTACACCACCATATGACCCTTCTTTAACAGGTCAAAGCGGGATCTGCGATTCAACCATGCAATTAAACCGGTGCTTAGATCTTGATTGCGCGCCTACAGTGTCCATGCTACTGCTGCAGTTTTGGTTAGGACAAACCTCCAAGATTATATAATTTGCAGCGCCTCCTTAACTGCATGCGGAGTTTTTGTTTTTAATAATTTATTACTAGATTTTGATAATGACAATCCCAATACTATTTTAGGACCTGATTGGATCAGATAGGGCTAGTTATTAGTTTGGGCTAAAAATTAGTCCAAATTAGGTAGGGTTGGTCAACTAGTTGGCTAACAGTTAGTTATAGGCTTCGCTAATAAATTAGCCCACTTAGAGCACCTCTAAAAAAATTTCCTGAACTCACTCTCCAAATCATTGTTTGAAAATAATTAGCCCAATGCATCCAAATAGAGCCTTACAAGAACTTGTCTGGACTCTAGATGCACAAGCCTCCAATTAGTCGTTAGCCAATCTCAACTAATTTAAATTAATTTTTAGGCTCAACTAAGTCAAGACCAATTAATTTAGACTAATTTTTAGTCACTATCTCTAGCTATCCAAACAATTAAGCCCTATGTATTTGAGAATTGAGACGCCACCCTCTACAAATGACACACTAGAGTGGTGAATCATTTCCTGTCCATAACCTGCCCCAGCTCACCGACTCTACAGCGGAACACGTCACAGAAACACGGAGGAGGGACAGCTCCAGCTCATCTGCTCATGTGTGGGTGTGGGTGCTCAGTGAGGGGAGTATCAGATCATGGGGCACATGCGGCCACATCCCCCCAAATCATGCCATTGTCTCCAGATTCCCCGGCTTGGATGTTAATGCATGAGTTGTCCGGACAAACCCACATCCCTCCAAGGCAGAGAGCATGTGCACAGTTTCATTTAGTTGAGACCGCTGATCAACCCCGCGCGCCCCACTGTTGTTAATGTTAGAGCGAGTATAATAACAGGTTATAACTGCTGAACGCTGAGGTAAAGGAGTGAGAAGAAATGAGTTGTAAGTTTACAGCCGGCTTAGACACAGGAACCAAAACACTTTGTAAGAAAGGCTAGTGGGCCATAAATTAATAGTGAAGAGCTAATTACTATATGGATAGGCTAAGAGATAGGCCGTAAAGATTCTTGCAGCCAGCAGCCAGCAGCCAGCAGCCAACTGTATCATTAGCCTTCTCTTAATCCATTACATCCATTATGCACGCCGCACGGTGGGGTGGGGGGGGGGGGGGGGGGTTCAAATCTCCATCCCCATCATTCATTCTCAATCTCATCTCGTCTCCCAATGCAAAGGGCCTTTCCTCACATCCATGGCGGTGACACTAGCTAGTGCTTCCCTCGTTTTTCTTCTTTTCTAATCAGGGCTGGCTGTCTCACGAGGTGGCGATGGGTGATCGGGTTTCTTGGGGAGTTGTGGGGAGCAATGTCGATGTCGGGTCACAAATAATTCCGGTTGATGAGAAAGGATGGATGCACAGAACTAAAAGCGAACAATGCAAGGAAAGGTGATGCAGCAAGCCTTTAGGAAGCTAGCGGCGGCGGTATCCTAATATAATAGCCATGTGAACCGAGCGCCTCTTTTAATATCCAATTAGGTATACTATTAGTTATTAACTAAAACATCATAAAGTAATCTAAAAATACTTTAGGTTGACATGATATAACACATTTGTGTCTTTTATTTATACTATAATATAATAATGGAAGGCTGACAGCCTGTTCGTTTCACTGGTTTATTGTGGCTGAAAGTACTGTTCGTTGATTTGTTGTGAGAGAAAAATACTGTTGGATGACTGCTGATTTCGCTGATAAGTTCAAACGAACAAGGTGTCACACTCCTAGCAGAACACCCTTAAATTCCGAGACACCCTAGAAAATATATAAATTTACAACATTCTTAAAAAAACAAGAAACTTTCAATGTCGATTCTGGGGTCATAGCGATTTTCACTGTCGACTGAAATGACCAGTGCATCCATCTACCTTCTAACCGACGTTGAAACTTCTCATTACCGTTGGTTAGTAAGTGTGTGGCGTAGTGGGCAAAAACCGATGGTGATGCAGGGGTGGATCCAGCACCGGGGCGGGGTGGGCTCGAGCCCCCGCTACCGCCGCCCGGACCATGGAGCCCCTCCTAAGCCCCCGCTACAAATTTGTACATATTCAAACTTAGAAGGAGATGCTAGGAATGAAAGATTATGAGATAAGCCCCTCCTAACTTATTTCCTAGATCCGCCACTGTGGTGATGAGTGTTATCAACGCCGGTTCGGTGGATGGTCCAATGATGAAAACCATGATAGTTTTCACCGCTAGATCATCCGCCATTTTTTTCGCCCCACTGAGCCAAGCCTTCCTTTGAACAGACGGTGAAAATGTTTTGTGCAGTAGTGAAACTAAAATACCATAACGATGTTCCTTTATATGCTCTTAAACCATCCAGTTCTGCCACTATCATAATATATATAAATAAAAACAAACTAACTAAAAGTAAGCATGCATGCATGTTGTTGGCCACCATACAAACCAAGTGTACATGGACGCATAAGTAATAATTAACTATATATATCAATGGTTTAACTATCTTGAAAAATGTTCCTAAATTAATCATATACTTATGACATTAACAATACATTTTAAATTATATTAACATAATACGCCATGATATTAAATTACATATTGCTACTACGAAGTAAATCCATAAATTCTAAATGAAACATGTAGCATATCTACATTGTTATCAAAATTTTAAGCACTCCTTTTTCATAAAATGTACTATCACATTCATAATTCTTTGATAGAAATAATTCAACATCTCGAGTGCCATGTGTAGGCTAAAATGCATGTTTATGATATATAGTTTAAGACTTGGGATCTATATTTTTAATAAAATACAAAGAAGAATTATAAATATGAGGCAAGATATGCACCAAAGTTTTGAACTTAATGTATGCAGAAAACAATTGCAAAACTAATAGGGTCAAATTCAAAAGCCAAAATCAAGATCCATGGAGCCACAACACATAGGCTTCAATAAGAGCTGACATAGTTTTAAGTTTTAACCTAATGTTACAACTGCAACACATGAAGATAAAGGGAGGTGCCATGCAAAGGGAAAAACTATGAACATAGATGTAACTGAAGTTTATCACAATCATATAAATTTTACATAGTATATATGTGGCAGTTGTCAGAAATTAGAAAACAAACAAAAAGAAAGCAAATATATATAAGCAATCTGTACACAGATTTCTAATACTTATATGTTCTATAAGATTCTAACCTATACATAAGCACCAGTTCATGAACTCGTATATATGTCTAGTCTAATTATAAGCCCAAGAGATAAGATTAGTTCTTTTTTGCCTGAACATCATGGTCATTTTCCAGAGGATGACACTGATGCCCACAAGATCCACAGATCCAAAAGAGGAAGATATAACTGAACTGATCTGGGGATGACAATTCAACAAGATTGGGAAATCAAAAGGGCGTCCGTACCATTTATATATTCGTGAGTGGAGGTGTGTGATGTCAACAAGTTAGGAGCATGATTCCAGGCCGGGCGGGCAGGCAGGCATGCACACATGTGAAACTGCCCTGGCCACTTTAGCTGTGCCTGTCTCTCCGGTCTCCGCTAGCTACTGATTCTTTTCGCCTAGTGCTAGTGCCCACAGGCCACAACCCCCCCCCCCCCCCCCCCCCCCCCCCCCCCACCCCCACATGATTGTGGATAGATACATGGATGCACATATTTATAGCAAGTGGGGGTTGCGATGTTCCCTGCTTTTCTAGTCGATCTGTCGTCCTTTGCTCGCAAATTTTGTGGTGGGCCGTGGGGGCGGGCATATCATTCCTTCCTCCGATCCCCGCTAGCAGCTCGCAGATGCTTCAAAACGCAGTGACCAATCCAAACTGCATCCCCCATCCCCCTCTGCTGTGCCTTTAAAATAGCAGGTCGTAGAGTGTTGAGAAAGCTAAGTGCCCCTAACCCTACCCTCCTCCTAGTCCTACACAGAAAAGCTAGCGTCCCAAGGTTCTTCGAGGCCTCGATCCCGATAAGCTAGCATCCAAGTGAGAGGTCGTCTATCCTTCTCCACTTCAATCTCGTAAGTAGAGCCTGATCTCAATCTCATGGTTTCCGTTTTGTCCTTCCACGCGTCTCAATCTCATGGTTTCAATTTTGCAGCTTTTCTGTGGCTACGACCAATTAAGCAAGCTCTTTACTTTGGCGAGAAGATGTCAAGATATCATCTGAAGCAGTACGAGAAGGAGCATATGAAGATGGCCATGCTGAAGCAAGAAGTGACGTTCAGGCAACAGGTAATTAAGAAGCAGCTTGGAGCAACATCAGCCTCCTAAAATCATGTTTCTCAAGTCCCTTAAAACAAGCTATGCTGATGTATGCGTCCATATATATCTCTTCAGGTTCAAGAGCTGCACCGGCTGTACCGGGTCCAGCAGCTCCTGATGGCGGACGCGGCGAACGGGGCAACGGCAACAATGGCAATGCCGCCCGCCGCCACCCGATGCAACCTCAAGGACGACGACGAGAGGCGCGCAGCGGAGAACGACGCCGGCTCGAGCAGGTCGTGGGACGACGCCTACTCGCAGTCGCAGCAGCAGGGGAATAACAAGGCCCCTCCTCCGCTCGTTCTCCAAGAGAGCGAGCTGGAGCTGACGCTGGCTCTAGGGTGTTTCGGGGCGGCCGGGACGAAGAAGGAGGTGGCGGCCAAGAAGGAGGCGTCGTCCAGCGTGGACTCGAGGACGAGCTTCTCGTCGTCGTCGACGGAGTCCGGCAGCCCCGACTGCGGGGTCCGCCGGCTGCCTCCTCCGTCTCTGATCGGGTCGGTGCCGGGCCAGCCTACTAGTGCTGGGCAGCGTCTGGAGCAGGAAGGGCTGCCGCAGCCTCCCTGGCTCCACAAGTACCTGAATTTGGCACGGTAGGGTAGTTCCGGGTCTCTCACTGTATTCGTACCAACCACTCGATTCTTATGCCACTGCAGATACTTCTCTTCTGTGCTGTTTCTTCGGTTCTTTTCCTTCTTTGGATGAAAGCCTACCATGCCCCATCCGAAGCACAAGCACACGCTGCTTTCTCGGTCAGGCACACGCGGCTAACGAGCCGAACTTGTGCCTACGTACAAGACTCGACGAGTTTGAGCCGAGTCTGGGTTAGAGATCTACAAGTACTACTTATCAATCTCATATTCGATCGGCCCAAGCTGCGAACTAAACTAAACCTAGCTCGGCCGGTTAGATTACTTGTGGTGAAACTTGTTCATCACCAACTATCTATTAGGTGCGTAATATTTTTCTAAATTTATTTTAGGATTTAACGGCTCTTTCTTTCAATGACATATATATAAACGACACGTTCATTGACAGTGAGACACACATATGTGCGTTAGCATCGTAGTACTATGTTTGAAAAAAAAAAGGACCAAACCTTGGGCAGGTAGATTGAGAAGGCTGGTAAATAAATTTTGACATAAAACTGTTTTTAAACTCCATAACAGTTAGATTTCCAGCATTCTTTTAATGCTTTTTAATGGCTGATGGTTAATGGTTTTCTTTAGAATTTTCTTAAATACTAATAGCCAAGGTTTTTTTTAACCTAAGTGCAACATTTCCTTTGAGGTCTTGTCCTAGCAGCCGATTTTTTTTAAAAAAAAATGGTTGGGGATTCATAGTTGTCAATTTGTGTTTGGCCCTTGGGGTTTTTCCTACTTATTAGATGCCACTTGCGAAAAAAAAATATGAACAAGAACATAAGTCTTGGCCATTTGGCATAAAATACACTTGAGAAATATCAAATATGTTGTAGTCCAATTTTCCGGTTTGTGCTTTTGGCACAAGAGGGGGCGGTGTCCCTTGAGTTTCTTTCTATTTCAGCATGTAAACTCTTTGTTTTTGCCATCTGTTACGGTTTTCAAGGCCCCTTTCATTTTCAGTGTGTAACGGTCTCCTGGCGCAAAGTAGTAGTGTTCGGCGTCTTGTTTCTTGGTGTCATGGTGTGCTTGTCTTTTCTTCTTCTGTAACAAATAAAACATCTCTTTGCCTCTTTCCCGTCTTTGAAAAACCTGACTCAAAAACAAGTATAAGTTGTTTGCTCTAGAAAAGCCAAGAGGGATGACACGTGGGCTCCACATGCCAGGTGCATAGTTAGCAGCCACACAGGTTCATCATAAAACAAAGGTAATCTGAACTTCATGTGGCTTGATTAACAAGTTTGGAGACCAGATGTGCAGTTTTAAAGTTAGGGATCTAAATAGCACTATCATGGTACATCGTGCAGCCTCCTTAGCAAGTTTAGGTACCTAAATCTGCAGTTTTAGAAGTTTGGAACCCAAAAATAAAAAAATAGAAGTTCCACTACTACAATAATTTTAACAGTGGCGTTGGAAAACATTTTCTGTGGTGGGCAACACCACCCGCCTCCAACCAATCGTCACTGTAAATCCGAGGTTAACCAAGGCGGTCCAATGCCCGCCACAGTTAATCATCAAATAAAAAAGAAAAAAAAAAGAAAAACCATGGAAAGGCCCGGCGAGCCCATCCACGCGCCACTGGAACCTCGCCCGCGCCGCCGTTGCTCCTCCATCCGCGAGCTTGACGGAGAGGGAGAGAGATGCACCTGCACCTCGCCAGGGAAGGAGGGGAGCGCCACCGCCAGAGCGCGGCCGCCGCCACCGCGCACCTGTAGCTCAATCCCGCGGTGGTGGCGCCGGATCTAGCCGAGGAAGGAGGGGATCCGAGCCGCGCCGCCGTGGATCCAGCCGCCCCCGCGCGCCTGGCCGCCGGAGAGGGAGGAAGGAGCCACGCCGTCGTGGATCCAGCCGCCCCTGCGCGCCTGGCCGCTGGAGAGGGAGGAGGGACCCGCCCCGCCATGGATCCAGCCGTGCCCGCGTGCCTAGCCGCCGGAGAGGGAGGAGGGACCCGCGCCGCGGTGGATCTAGCCGCCCCCGCGCGCCTGGTCACCGGAGAGGGAGGAGGGAGTCGCGCCTGGCCAGAGGAGAGGGAAGAGGGGACCGCGCCGCTGCGGATTCCGCCGCCATCACAGGGAGGGAGCTCCGCCGCACCGCGCATGGGAGGGAGCGCCGCCGTGCCACCGCACCGAGCGTGGGAGGATGCACCGCCGCCACCGGAGACAAAGGCCTGCGGCTGCGGAGACAGAGGGAGAGGGAGTGAGGGAGAGAGAGGGTTGTGGGGGGAGTTGAGGCTGGTGAGTGGTGAGTGCGGGAAAAGACTAGGGTTCCTGTTTATATAGTTGGGCGACTTAACGGGCCGAGTGGGTTTTTTAGTGGGCTAGACCATATTAACCGCAACGGGCCTTATAAGAGGCCCGCCTCCAAAAATGGTGGTATTTTTGGAGGCGGGCCACTTATAAGGACCGCCTCAGTTAATAGATTTTAGGAGGCGGTTATTTTTTAACCGCCTCGGTAAATCGATTTTGCGATGCGGTTTTTTTAACCGCCTCGGTTAATAAAAAAACGCCCGCCTCGGTTAATCCGAGGCATTAACCGTGGCGGTTACCAAGCCCGCCCGCCTTCGTTAATAAAACCCAAATGCCTCCTAAAAGATTTTATGTAGTAGTGTTTGGACCTAAATAACACCTCCTCCCAAATTTAGGGAATAGGGAACACTCACGTATTACTCTTTGAAAAGACCTAAATCAAAACTCGGGCTATGGGGGTAGACACCCCGAGCTATTTTAGCTTAAGATAGGGGACTTCTCACCTAGCCCGAGAAAACCCTCGAACCCTAGTGTTGACGTTGGATGTGGTTCGAATCACACACCAGAAAGGGCATTGGACGCCCGGGCCGCTACGGACCGGAGAACGCAGCAATATATCACTCTTTCGTGGTGAAGCACGGAGAGGTTTACAAGCAAACCACCAAAGGATAAGCAATCGTGCTTACGTGACGAAGAACCGGCTAGTTTTCAGGCAAACTAGCAAAGAAATTGTCGAAGCTCTCGCCCGGGAGGGACCCCGTCAAGGCAAGGACGTCGCCGGGTTGCCCTAGGTTGGCCGGCAAGCCTAGGACGTCATCCTTGGTCGTGGATCAAGGGATGAACAGTATGGAGATTGAAGGATAAGAGAAAAGGGATAAAAGGAGTAGATTGATTTGTTTGTATGACGATTGGATAGATGAGAACTCAATCGGTCATGATCCTCTCATATATATATATATAGGGGGTGGTCTTATCCTAGTAGGAAACCTCTCCAAGGCTTATTTTCTAAGTTTCCCACATCAAAAACCGATCTAGAAATAAATCGGTTCGAGATCTGAAAGTCATATTCGGAATAAACACCTACCGGTACTTCCGGTCAGGCTCCACCGGTAGTACCGGTCAAGGACCGGTAGTACCGGTAGTTCATTTTCATGCCAAACTGCGCCACCTACCACCATCCATCGGTAGTACCGATCTCGGACCGGTAGTACCAGTAGTTAATATCTGCATCAAACCTTCTCGGACCGGTAGTACCGGTAGTTCATACATTTTCTCGGAGACATAACTCTCTCATCCGGACCCTAAATTGGATGTTCCATTTTTTTTTGACCATCTCGACGAGAGAAACGCAATGGTGAAGTCTGTTACATATTTTGATAACTTCACAAAATGGACATTTTTGGTTGTCAACACCCAGGCCCCATCCGGACATAGGGGCCCATTCCTCGGTGCGAGGGCCGGTCCATTTTACCACAACGTCGACCAGAAATTGGTCTGGCCAATGATTCAAACTCTAGTCATGGGGGACGCAACCCGGAGGCTTGACCATCTGGTGTAGCAAAAGCTGTTGGCTCAAAAAAAACCTAATGTACTATGTTCCCGTGTAATACCAACATATTATGCTTGGTCAAAAGTTATCAGATAAATTTGGAGGGGAATGTGTGGCAATAATCAGGACGGAGAAACTACTTGAGCCTTGACCACAAATATTCGAGCTTGATGTTATGATCGACTCGTTTAGAGCTGAAGCTCCTCATAGATCAGAAATACTATATAGCAACAGAAAGGATCGAAGCAAGGATTGGTCCATTAGGCACGGCATAGGACCGATGGACTTGTAAAGTTGGGGGCCCAGAAGTTCTTGTGTATTGGGCTAGAAAACTGAAACAGCTTCAGATATGTATGGGCCCACCAGCACAACTTGGGCCAAAATGGTATAGAAATGCTTTTATGGCTTACCACTGTACTCTGAGCAAATCGTTCTAGAAAAAAAAAAGAAAAAAAAACTTGCTTCACTCAACCCATGGAGCGGTGTTTTCTTTTTGTGTGATTCCAACAGTACAAAAAAACTCTCTAGAAAAAGGAGAACTTGGTTCACTCAACCCGTGCTGCAACCACTCATTCGTCGACTGTTTTTGTACGAAGGAAACCAGGCCAGCAGCTGCAGCTATAGGTTACCGTAAAAGAAATAAGGTAGCCGAACCGGCCTGAAATACTCACCTACACACTCACTGGTTAGTACTATGAACCGGTACACGCGCACCATATACTCCTATTAATGTATCTGGAAACTAGTGGATCGTTAGATTGAAATCACTACATCTACCTTGTAGTTGTAGACGGATACATCGCTTGCAAAAAAAATAGTTAAACACAAAGGGCAAGAATCACAGCGAGAAATGTCCTAATTAAATCCTACCCCTGGCAATGCTGCTAGCATCCAGTAGCTCTGATATGAGCAATAGCAAACAGACCCTACATCGTTGTTCCTTGAGTACCTAACACAGGTGCTTAAAACTTTTGCAAAATTATTATTTACACGCACCTAGTGCATCTACTAGCTCCATAGCGGTGCTCGATTGAGCTGCAGCCCAGTCCAGCCCACAAGCACCTCAAGGACATGGTGTCCATGCTCTGCTGTGCTCAACGGACGTTCGTTCCATCGGTGTCAATGCTCGACGGAGAACTTGTTTATGAAAACAGCTGGTAGCTGCGTGAGCGTGACCAAGCCCTTGTTTACTTTCCGAAATATTTTGGGAAATGTCACTGTAGCGTCACTGTAGCATTTTCGTTGTTATTTGGTAATTATTGTCCGATCATGGCCTAACTAGGCTTAAAAGATTCGTCTTGTCCATTTTGTCTAAACTGTGTAATTAGTTTTATTTTTTATCTATATTTAATGCTTCATGTATGTGTCTAAAGATTCGATGTGACGGAAATCTGAAATATTCTAGGAACTAAACAATGGCCGAACGAAAATGATATGCCTACAACAACACTAGTATACAGTAGAGTAGATTGCGTGCGACGCCTCCATCCAAATCCAAACAAACAGCGCTCAGCAAACGTCGTTCCCAGAGGAAGAAGGCAGAGGAAGCCGACCCACGCCACGCATGCTGCGTCGGCACCCTCTTCACGTGCCGGCACATGGCCCGAGACGCCGACGCGTGCACGCTCCCCGGGGGGTACTGGGGACTGGGGACTGGGGAGACTGGAGAGGCCATTCACAGTTGGCTGTGTTCAGTTCTAAAAAAAAAGCACTATACAAAAAAAAGATTTTCCGTCACATCAAATTTATGATATATGTATGGAGTACTAAATATAGATGAAATCAAAAACTAATTATACAGCTTGGTTGTACTTTGCGAGACGAACGTTTTAAACCTAATTAGTCAACGGTTAGACACTATTTGCCAAGTAAAACCAAAACATGTTACAGTATTTTTTTTTACACTTTTCAGGAACTGAACACAGCCGTTCAGGCAGACAGGCGCCACCCACCGGCCACCGCAGCGGCGATTCCCACCCACGTGAAAACGTGACGGGCGGGCCTCGTTCGCAGTCGCAGGTGCATGCACCGAGCGCGGACAGGGACAGGGGGCCTCCAGCGTCCAGGGGCCGAATGGGACGAGACCACGTCGCTGCCAGCCGTACGGTGAGACAGCGGCCGCGGGCGTCCCCGCCTCGAGGCGCGTACTGGTCGAGGCGGTCGAGGTCGACCCATCGCGAGCGCGAGTGGCCACTGGTCAGCAACTTCGGCGCCCGGTCGGCAGGCAGGCACACGTGAATCGGCAGGTCCGCAGCACGGGGGCGGGCCTGCATTGTCGTGATCGTGAATTGCCAGGTCGGTCGCACGGCAGCACAGGGGAGTGCTGTGTTTCCCGGCCCCGGACGTGATGATGACGACAGGTTTTAGGAGAGCGCAAAGTCTGCTACTCCCTCCGTCCCTATTTATTTATCGCCGTTGGTGTTCGTGCCACGAGTTTGACTTAATTTGTAGAAAATGCGTGCAACATTTGTATCTTCAAATAAATTTATTAAAAAACTAGATTCAAATATCTTTCCAATGATACTAATTATGTACCATAAGCATTAATATATTTTAATATATAATTAATCAAAGTTGTTTCTTGGGAAGCGCAAACGACAAATATTTAGGGACGGAGGGAGTAGATGATTGTGGCCACTAAGTCTGGGCATTCGGGTTTTCCGAAAATTTTGGGTAAGGTAATTCGGATAGTTGGAAATTTGGGTATTAAAAATTGCTACCCGACTTTTGTCTAAAAAAGCATTATCTGAAATTTCGGGTACCCGATAATTCGGGTTCGAGTTCGGGTTTTACCCGATATACCCGAAATTAATAAAACCAACCATTTTGGAAGAATTCAAGTACCATTTTAAAAGCAATAAACAATAGTCCTTTAAATCGCAATATGTCTTCATATCAATTACCAACAAATCACTTATCAAATTAGCATAAATCTACATTAATTCATGCCAAATAATATATTTATATGGCATTGAACTACCTCATGTCTTCATGTTAGAAATAGAAGAGCAACTATTTGAGATATTTCGGGTAATTCGGGTAGTTCGGGTACCGGAAAACATTACCCGAATTACCCAAACTAATTTCAGGTTTTTACAATCACTATCCGAAATTGTGATCGGGAAATTCGGGTTCGGGTACTTCGGATCTAGGTTCGAGTAATTCGGGTTCAGGAATTGGGTATCGGGTATTTCGCCCACCCTTAGTGGCCACTGGCACACGGCATTGGAATAATCGAATGGGCGACCGTTTCATCCGTATCCTGTGCGTAGGAGAACACCTCAGGGGGCGTTTAGTTCCTGCCCGTAAAGTTTTTTTCACATCGGATGTTTCGTGGATGTTGGAAGGAGTTTTTGAAAAAAAAAACTAATTACGAAACTCGTCTGTAAACTGTGAGACGAATTTATTAAGCCTAATTAATTCGTCATTAGAGCATGTGTGTACTGTAGCAGTTTAGTGTCTAATCACGGCCTAATTAGGCTTATTAGATTTGTCTCGTAATTTACGAGCAAACTGTGCAATTAGTTTTTTTATTTCGTCTATATTTAATCCTTCATACTGCCTATGGGCCAAGTGAGCTCAATTCAGGTACGGGTCGAGTACTTGTAGCAGCTGCAGTGGACCGAGCACTATAGCACGTGCGATGCACATTCGGACTCGGGGGTACTGTAGCAGTAGTACTGTTCACTCTGGTACTGTAGCACGGTTTGGACTAGGGCAGTTCGTGTACTGTAGCTCGGGACCGTTCACATGAGTTACTGTAGCTCACGCGCGTACTGTGCGCCCGGTGTTTAGTACCGTACCGTACCGTGAATCGAATGATCGCCAGACCGACTTAAATAGCAGGGCCAGAGATGTGTAGTAACCTTCGGTTAACCGTTTGAGCGAAGCGAGGATGAAAGCTCAAGCGGGTTGCTACGTAGGTGGGACCACTCCTCAGTAGAGTGGGCCTGGGCCGTGTATGCGGGGACTGGATGTTACACATACAAGTGCCGCAACCATTCTGTCGGTACCAACAGTACGGGGTACCCACATTCATCGATAAAGAAAAGCTAGAACGACTGAAACCGCAATAAAAGGCAGCCCGCTTCGACCGCACACCGGGTCCGCCTCGTACGAGGACCGCTCGACGGAGAGCCTCGACCGCACTCCGTCTCCGACTCGTACGAGGCACCCTCGACGGGGGGCGCTTCAACAACGCCCCACTCCGTACGACGAAGTACCTCGACCGCACTCCGACTCGCGCGAGGCCCGTCCGCCCGTCGGGAAGGCTCCGACTCGCGTGACCCCGGGTCGAGATGCTCGATCCATTCACTTCACCTACCCCAGGACAAAAGCCTGAGCATTTAATGCAGTTACCTGCTACCACCTACCGGTATGGCTGCGAGTATGGTCGGCGTGGGAACAATGCCAGTGTCAGTCTTCACTGTTTTACCGCCTATCCCATGATGGGAGGTGAAAAACGTCACTGTACCCACCTTACCGCACACTGTACGTCACTAGTTACCCTCGAGGGAGGATACGACAAGGCCCGTACACCGCGATCCAAGGGATTCGGACTTATCCGATCGGCCTCGACCCAGCCTCGACCCGGCCTCGACGCCCAGCACGGCTCAACAGGGAAGGAAGGACGGTATGGCGCGGCACTCCGGGTCATTTCAGCGCCTCATCCTCTACGACATCACGTGCCCAGGGATGGTCTTCCATTCCTAGGGCACGTCGCTACAGTCATCTCAAACAGGGAGACAAAACATCGTTTCAAGGCCCCATCGTCCTGGCCACCTCTCGCCCTATAAAAGGGGAGGCCGGGGCTCTACAACGGGGGGGACAGACAGACGACGAGCCGCATACAAGATCGAGATCTACATCTCAAGCAATCATCTTGTATTTTCTTTTTCTCCTTTTGAGACTTGGGCTCGACGCCCCCTCTCGCAAGCTTGTAACCCCTACACAAGCACCTCGGTGCAAGGAAATACAAACCTCTCCCCCCCCCACTGGACGTAGGGCCTTCTCTTGCCCGAACCAGGATAAACCCCCGTGTGTTCTCCTTGCATCACCATCCAGGAAAGGGACACGCAGCATTTTACTCGTTGGTTTAGGGCCTCCTCAGGTCCGAACACCGACAGTTGGCGCGCCAGGTAGGGGATCGCTGCGTGCCAACGTCGCTTTCCCGCCTTTTTCCTGGATGGCTGACCCCGAACGCCCTATCCCGTTGGCCACGGTGATCTGGTTCGGGAGTTTGGAGTTCATGTCACTCTGCTATGGCTACGATATGGTCCTACTCCCGCCAAGGCACCCTACCGACGAGGACTACGAGCTCTCCCAGCCCGGGGGAGCAATCCGCCGATACCGTCGCTCCAGGCAGGCGCGAGCCGCCCGACGGCGGCGAGCCCGGCATAACCATCGTCTCCACCTCGCGGAGGGTGATGAGATTCCCCGTTCCGGCACCCCCCAGCCAGGCGCCGGCCCAGATTCCCTCGTGGAAGGTCTGGGAAGGATAAGCTTGGCTGGGGACAACATGCCAACGAAGAATCCCGCCGCTCCCCCGTCCGATGAGACACCGCTACCCGGAGCACCCGCTCCGGCGTGGACAGCCACATCTCCTTCACCATTCCCGTTTGGGCTAGACTCGGCTGCCCGGGTGTATGCATCTTCCGTGAGCACTCGCATGAGTGCTTATGAGGAACTCCCCGGGCACTATCTACGCTCCACTCTGGACCTCGTTGCGTCCACGCCGGCCTCTGATTGTCTGGACTCTACGGAGGCACCAGAAACAGAATCCCGTGTGACCGCTCCCCAACGTTGCAACCCCAGTGACGATTTGCAACGGTCACACATTCCCCCGTCATACTACTACTTCGGCGCTCCTGACTCCGATTCGGCTGATGACACCTACGATCCGACTCGCGAGTGCTTCAACGTCGATGTTGAAAGCACGTCGGATTCACAGGAAGAGGAGCCGGTCGAAGGAAGGCACACGCCACCCCATGTCGAGCTCCCTGCCGAGCGGGACGAGGCTCAACTCCTTGCGGATCAAGGAATGCAGCTCGAGCAAATCCGCGAGTTGCAGGAAAGGCTCGACGAGGAACGACAAAACCTGCATCTACTTCAACAAACCCTCGAGCGTGAGCGCGCGGAGCGCGCACTTGGTGGAAGAGCTCGCGAGAGAGCTCGCGACGTCAACCGTCACATCGACGAGGACCGGGTGGTCGACCCCCCGGTTTTCGCTCGAGCCAGCCAGAACGTCGTCGCCGCCGCCATGCTCCTCCGCAACATGCCCGAGCCGTCAAACCCCGATGCCCGCCGAGCTCGAGATGAGATCCGAGAACTCCTCGAGACCGCTGCCATGCAGCAGGCCGAGAGCTCTGCCTCGAGGCGACGCGAGCCCGCCTCGGAGCAGCTCGCAGAGCCCTCCCGACAGGAGAGAGAGGCCTCGGTTCATCCCGAACCTGCCCGACGGATTCGGATGGCTCCCGCCCCTGAGCCCGTCGCTCACGATCATGGACCTCGAGACACACGCGGCAACATCGTCGAGCGCCGCACGCGCAAGCACGGTGACGGCGCGGCTCGAGGTTACCACGTGCACAGGGGCGGGCGTTACGACAGCTCGGAGGATCGTAGCCCTTCACCCGAGCCTCCGGGCCCTCGGGTCTTCAGTAAGGCTATCCGCGAAACGATACTCCCGGCGCGGTTCCGCCCTCCCACGACTCTCGCCAAGTACAACGGCGAGACCAAACCTGAACTTTGGCTCGCCGATTTCCGCTTGGCGTGTCAGCTGGGCGGAGCCGCCGACGACCGGGTCATCATCCGACAGCTCCCCCTGTTCCTCTCCGACACCGCTCGAGCCTGGCTCGAGGATCTTCCGCCCCAACAGATCCACGACTGGGACGATCTCGTAAGGGTGTTCGAGGGAAACTTCAAGGGAACTTACATGCGCCCCGGGAACTCATGGGACCTCCGAAGTTGCAAGCAGAAACCGGGTGAATCCCTCCGGGATTACATCCGGCGCTTCTCCAGGCAACGCACCGAGCTCCCCAACGTCACCAACTCCGACGTGATCATGGCTTTCCTCTCTGGCACCACTTGCAAGGAGTTGGTCCGAGAGTTCGGCCGTCACACCCCACTCACTGCCAACGGATTGATGGACATCGTCACCAACTTTGCCGCCGGCGAGGAGGCAGTTGGTGCCATCTTCGGCGGTGAGCAGGACAAGGGGAAGCAGAAGGCCGACGATCCCGCAAGCTCCACCCGGGGCTCTAAGAGAAACAACCGCAAGAAGAAGAAAGGCCAGCAAGGCAAGCTCGAGGCCCAACCGGACGAGCTCGTCGCTGCTACCGAGCGCAAGAAGCCTCGAGGCCCCCCTGGCGGGGGCATCTTCGACAAAATGCTCAAAGAGTCGTGTCCCTACCACAAGGGACTCACTAACCATAACCTCGAAGATTGTCACATGCTCCGCAGGTACTTCGAAGGCGCAGGCGGCGGGAAGGACGACAAAAAGGAGGACCCTAAGTGTGACGACAAGGATGGGGGATTCCCCGAGATCCACGACTGCTTCATGATCTACGGAGGACCCTCGACCCGCCTCTCTTCGCGCCAGCGCAAGCGAGAGCGGCGCGAGGTTTTCTCCGTACAAACGGCGGTTCCCCGTTTCCTCGACTGGTCTGCGGTGGCCATCACTTTCGACCGTGATGACCATCCTGACTACGTCCCAAATCCGGGGGTCTATCCTCTTGTTGTTGATCCCGTCATCGCCAACACACGCCTCACCAAAGTACTCATGGACGGCGGAAGCAGCCTCAACATCATCTACTCCCAGACCCTCGACCTCCTAGGGGTCGAGAGTGCGCGCCTCCAACCTAGCGTCGGGGGCTTCCACGGAGTCGTGCCAGGGAAACGGGCGGAACCCCTCGGACGGGTCGATCTGCCCGTTTGTTTCGGCACACCGGCCAACTTTAGAAAGGAGACCCTCACCTTCGAAGTGGTCGGGTTCCGTGGAACATACCACGCTATCCTCGGGCGCCCGTGCTACGCCAAGTTCATGGCTGTGCCGAACTACACCTATCTCAAGCTCAAGATGCCAGGCCCAAATGGCGTCATCACTGTAGGGCCCTCGTATGAACATGCCTACGAGTGCGACGTCGAGTGTGTCGAGCACGGCGAGGCTGTTTTGGAATCGGTGGCTCTGGCTGCGGACCTCGACGGTCTCGCCAACGAGATTCCTGACCCAAAACGCCACGCCGGCAGCTTCGAGCCCGCAGAAGACGCCAAGCTCGTGCCCCTCGACCCCGCTGATCCCAACGGGAAGGCGCTGAACGTCAGCGCCACCCTCGACCCGAAATAGGAAGCCGTGCTCGTCGACTTTCTCCGTGCAAACGTCGACATTTTTGCGTGGAGTCCCTCGGATATGCCGGGCATACCCAGGGAAGTCGCCGAGCACGCCTTGGAGATCCGGGCCGGATCCAAGCCGGTGAAGCAACGCCTGCGCCGCTTCGACGAGGAGAAGCACAGGGTCATCGGCGAGGAGATCCACAAGCTACTAGAGGCCGGGTTCATCAAGGAAGTTCACCATCCCGAGTGGTTAGCTAATCCTGTATTAGTTAAGAAAAAGAGTGGGAAATGGAGGATGTGTGTAGACTATACTAGTTTGAATAAAGCATGTCCAAAAGTTCCCTTCCCTTTGCCGCGCATTGATCAAATCGTTGATTCCACTGCGGGATGTGAAACTCTTTCGTTCTTAGACGCCTACTCCGGTTACCATCAGATCAAAATGAAGGAGTCTGACCAGCTTGCGACTTCATTCATTACCCCGTTCGGCATGTATTGCTACGTTACGATGCCCTTCGGTCTCCGGAACGCAGGGGCAACGTACCAACGATGCATGCAGCACGTTTTCGGGGAACACATCGGATCAACCGTCGAGGCATACGTCGATGACATCGTTGTCAAGACCAGATGAGCCGATAACTTAGTAAACGACCTCGACGTTGCCTTCAAGTGCCTTCGGGCAAAGAATATCAAACTCAACCCTGAAAAATGCGTCTTCGGCGTCCCTCGAGGCATGCTTTTAGGGTTCATCGTGTCTAAGCGTGGCATCGAGGCCAATCCAGAAAAAATCTCTGCGATAACCAAGATGGGCCCCATCCGAGACCTAAAGGGCGTGCAGAGGGTCACGGGCTGCTTAGCGGCGCTCAGCCGTTTCATTTCGCGGCTCGGCGAAAAAGCGCTCCCTCTGTACTGCCTCTTGAAGAAATCAGAGCGTTTTTCCTGGACTCTCGAGGCTGAGGATGCCCTCACAAAACTCAAGGCCACACTCTCTAAATCACCGATCCTCGTCCCTCCAACCCCAGGGGAACCGCTCCTACTTTATGTCGCCACGACGTCGCAAGTAGTCAGTGCGGTCTTGGTTGTCGAGCAGGCCGAGGAGGCGCACGCCTTGCTCGTCCAGAGGCCGGTCTACTTCATCAGCGAAGTACTCTCGGAAACTAAAGTCCGATACCCACAAATCCAGAAGCTGCTATATGCCGTCGTCTTGACGCGACGCAAACTCCCACACTACTTCGAAGGCCATCCGGTTACTGTGGTTTCTTCTTTCCCCCTGGGAGAGATAGCCCAGAACCGGGAAGCCTCGGGTAGGATTGCCAAGTGGGCGGTCGAGCTCATGGGCGAGACCTTGTCCTATGCGCCGCGCAAAGCTATAAAGTCACAAGTATTAGCAGACTTCCTGGCTGAGTGGACTGACACTCAACTCCCTCCCGCACAGCTCCAGGCAGAGCTGTGGACCATGTACTTCGACGGGTCGTTGATGAAAACAGGGGCAGGCGCGGGCTTGCTCTTCATCTCGCCCCTCGGAGTTCACATGCGCTACGTCATCCGGCTTCATTTCCCTGCGTCCAACAACGTTGCCGAGTACGAGGCACTTGTCACGGGGCTGAGAATTGGCATCGAGCTTGGGGTCCGACACCTTGACGTTCGAGGCGACTCCCAGCTCGTGATCGATCAGGTCATGAAGAGCTCAAGCTGCCGCGACCCCAAGATGGAAGCTTACTGCCAAGAAGTGCGGCGCCTCGAGGATAAGTTTCACGGCCTCGAGCTCAACCACATCACACGCAGGTATAATGAGGCCGACGACGAACTCGCGAAAATCGCGTCCAGTCGAACTACGGTTCCACCAGACGTTTTCGCGAAAGATCTCCAGCAGCCGTCCGTCGACCTTGGGTCGGATAGAGGGGTCGACGGGACGTCTCTCGACCACCCACCTGGGGCGGAAGCCCCCGCGACCGGGGCTGAAGCCATGCAGGTGGAAGGATCGACCCCACCATCTGACCTCGAGCTTGACTGGCGCGCTCCGTACCTCGACTACCTTATCCGAGGGGACCTCCCCTCGAATAAGACCGAGGCTCGACGGATCGCTCGCCGGGCCAAAACCCTTGTGATCATTGGCGACAGTAGGGAGCTGTATCGCCGCAGCCCTACTGGCATCCTCCAACGCTGCATCACAAACGAGGAAGGCAGGGACCTTCTCAGCGACCTGCACTCGGGGGCTTGCGGTCACCACGCAGCGCCTCGAACTCTCGTCGGGAATGCCTTTCGACAAGGATTCTATTGGCCGACCGCGGTCTCCGACGCTATCAAGCTAGTACGCTCCTGTAAAGGTTGTCAGTACTATGCGAGACAGACTCATCTCCCGGCACATGCTCTGCAAACCATTCCCATCACGTGGCCGTTTGCCGTTTGGGGGCTCGACCTTGTCGGACCTCTAAAGAGAACAACGGGCGGCTTCACCCACTTGCTCGTCGCCATCGACAAATTCTCCAAGTGGATCGAGGTTCGCCCCATCACCAGCATCAGGTCGGAACAAGCTGTGCTTTTCTTCACCAACATCATCCATCGCTTTGGGGTTCCTAACTGTATTATCACGGACAACGGCACCCAGTTTGCTGGGAAAAAGTTTTTGGATTTCTGCGACAACCACCACATCCGTGTGCTCTGGTCAGCTGTGGCTCATCCAAAAACAAATGGCCAAGTGGAACGTGCCAACGGCATGGTCCTACAAGGCCTGAAACCCAGAATCTTTGACAAGCTAAACAAACATGGCAAAAGATGGGCTGCCGAGCTACCCTCGGTCCTGTGGAGCCTAAGAACAACGCCGAGTCGAGCCACGGGGTTCACTCCATTCTTCTTAGTCTACGGATCTGAGGCTATGCTCCCAACTGATATAGAATACGGATCCCCAAGGTTGAAGGCCTACAACGAAAGAAATAACAACGCCGCAAGAAAGGACACCCTCGACCAGCTCGAGGAAGCCCGAGATGTGGCTCTGTTACATTCTGCCAGGTACCAGCAGGGTCTCCGACGCTACCACGACAGACACGTCCGCAAGCGTGACCTCAACGTCGGCGATTTGGTGCTGCGGCGGAACCAGAACACCAAGGGACGGCACAAGCTCACGCCACCATGGGAAGGACCGTACATCATCGTAGAAGTACTAAAGCCAGGCACCTACAAGCTATCCAACGAGAAGGGCGAAATCCTCACCAACGCTTGGAACATTGAACAGCTACGTCGCTTCTTTCCTTAAAAAGTCTCGAGGCTCTGTAATTTCTTTTTCGTCAATAAAGAATACAGCGATGTTCAAACTTTCGTTTCATAATGAGGAAGGATCGACTCTGCACTACCAGAATCGACCCTCCCTCGGGGGCTACAAAGGGGGTGAACCCCTAGTCCCCGAAAAAACTTGTACTTCTTTTTAAATTTTAAGAACTGCTTCTTAGATCAACAAACGCCGCAAGAGCGCCCTGAAGCTCGGGGGCTATCGAGCCACGAGATCACCTACGCCTCTGAGGCTACGGTACTCACGCCGTCTAGGGGCGCGACCGCACGCTAAGTAGATCTAATAACAGTTCGAAACTTTAAAAAGGAGTTCACCCCCTATCGCTTAGATCAAGTTCTTACATGATCTACGAGGCCGCAAAAGCGCCCTGAAGCTCGAGGGCAGTCGAGCCGCGAGATCACTTACGCCCCCGAGGCTACGGTACCTCCACTCGTCCCCCTGTGCCAAAGGACGCGACTGCGTGCCAAGTAAATCGTACGAGACCACAATCCAAACGATAAAGGGAAGGAAAGCTCGAATAAAACTAAATTAACCACGAACTGGTTTATGTTTTGAGTTCTTAAGGCCTCCAAGGCCACCACAACCAAAATTCAAAATAACTAACTTATTACATGGGCCTTTGCGCCCAGATCTGGCTCACAGGCCTTCATCGTCAGGAGGCAGGACCACCTCAGGTTCAAAAAGCGAGGCCAGACGACTCCCAGGCCCCTCCGCGGCTTCAATCAGCTGCAGGCAGGCGTTCTCATTATCCTCGTCCGTCCGATCCGGGTCTGTGATGAAGCCGTCGGCCACGAGCTCCATGTCGAACACAAACCCTGAACGGACGACGGCCAGCGCCCTCTTCACGCCGTGGTGGAGGCTGTCCCGTATCTTCTCCCGGGCAAGGCGGCCCAGCGCCGCCATCCGACGGATGAAGGAGTTCCCCGGAACGTCTTCCCCGGTGTCGGCGTCGGGCTCGACCCCCAGACCGTCACACACGGTGGTGATCGTGCCCTGGAGCAGCAGGGTCCTCCGGGTCTCGGCTTCGAGGAGGCTCTAGAAGGAGTTGGCAGACGAGTGGGCCGCCCGATTCTCACTCTCCAGCTCTGAAACACGACAAAATAAATTAGTACCTAACACGAGGCCTCGACGTCATGGCTATAACTGTTATACTTACCCTCGATATGGGTCTTCAAGCCCAGAACCTCGTCACGGAGCCCCCCGCACAACTGCTCGAGCCCCAGAAGGGCGCTGTCCTTGTCACGGACAGTCGCTTTCAGCACCTTGATCTCCTGACGGGCGGTCTGGAGTGCCGCGTCCTTCTCTTGGACGGCCCCGTTCAGCGTTGTGACCTCGTCCTTCAGCGCGCTGAAACGGGCCGAGGCCTGCTCGACCTCAACGTTGAGAGCATCGCGCTGACGGCTGACCTGGGAGACGTCCTCCTCGAGCTCCTTCACCCGCGCCGACAGGGGCTCGAGGTCCCTGCGAGCCTGGGCAGCCTCTTCCCGGGCCTTGTCCATCTCGGTGCGCATCACGGTTTTGGCCGCCCAAGCTTGTATCGCCTCCTCCTTCACCGTCGAGTAGGCGGTACGTAGCTCGGCCATCTCGGCGTTCCGATCGGAAAGCCTTTTTTGGGCCTCCTCGACCAGGGCTCGTTGCTGCGCCAGCGAGGCCCACACGCCACTCTCATCCCGGATGAAGAGCGACTTGCGGCGGGAATACTCCTTCAGCTCCTGGTCACGATTCAAAGAAACCAAGAAGATAAAGAATCCGAGGGAAAAGACACTAAGAGCCACGAAAAATGCTAACGGATCGATCATACCTCGGTGGCATCCCGTATACCCCGCGAGACGGCGTCGGACGCCACGTTGAGTATCCGATCAAGGTGCCGGCGGACGCCCTCGAGATACTCCCAGCGGTGCACCTCATCCCTGTCATTCAGGGTGAAGATGGGCTCGGCGTCGGGGTTCGCGGCGTCCCTAAATTGGAGGGATGGCCCCCCCACCTCGGAATCTCCTCCTCGGCCCGTGCTATCGCCAGCGCGGCGATGTCGGGCCACGACGACGACGACCCGGCCGGGGCGTCTCCCGGTCCCGCCGAAGGGCCGGCCTCGTCCGCGGCTCCCGCGGCTCCAGCGGCCGTCGAGGCACCGGCCTGATCCGTGGCCTCACCCCCTCGACCCCCATCGCTTGTTTTCCTTTGTCCAGGGGGGTGTCGTCGAGGGTGAGGACCACGGGAGCCTGCCCTTCTGCGGTGGCCGGCCCCTCGGTCACCGGCACCTCCGGGGCCGGCACCTCGGCCGTCAGCACCTCCGGAGCTGCCGCCTCGACCGTCGGCGGCTCAGGAGCCGGCGCCTCGACCGACGGCGCTACCAGAGCCGGCGCCTCCACCTCTGATGCCCTTCCTTCTGGAGCCCCGGTAGGGAGCTCGACGGCCTCGCTCTCCACCGGCCGCTCCGGCAGGTCTTGCTGCGGCAGCGGTCCCCTCGCCGGTGCCACCTCCGGTCCCGGTGCCGACGCGACCTCCTCCTTGGTCACATCGGCGCTCGCTCGCTCCGCGCCGCCGGCGGGTGTTTCACCCGTCACGACCTCGACGGTGGCCTCGGCCGTCGGCAACGGCCTAGGCTCTGCCCTGACCAAACCGGGCGCCACTGCCCCCGCAGGGCCAGACTTCTCCGCGGCAACATCAGGGCCCGCGACCCCCGCAGCAGCTGCCACCTCCTGCTGCTGCCGGAGACGCCCCTTCGCGGCCTCGACCTGGCGAACCCAGGCCGCATCTTGCTCCGCTGTCCGGTTGAGAACGGAGGCGCTCGCTCGTAGCGACTTCACTGGGGTAGGCCCCATGAGCTCCGCCTTCCGCTTCAACCTGTGAAATAAAGGACAAGATCAGCCGACGGATCCAGAGAGAGACGAAGCCACTAAGCACAAGTACTCACCCGGAAATTGGCACCAAGGGCCTCGACCCCGCGCGGTCCGAGCCTCCCGAGGTGGCGGGCGGTAGCCTCGCAGCGGCCCCGCCAGCAGGCCGGGCACTCCGTGGGGCCCTCGCCGGTGCAGCGCCTTGCGCCTTCTGCGCCTCCGAGGCCAGTTGGCCTCAGGTTCTCACGCCTGTCGACGGCGCCGCCGATGACGACGCCGGCACCGCCGTCCCGGCCCCCGCCCGAGTCTGCGGGGCCTGAGCCGGAACAGGCATCCCCGTCGACCCCTCTTGCCGGGTCTGGGGCAAAGTGGCCCCTCCCGTCGAGGGGCCCGCTTCTTCCTTCTTCTTCTTCTCCTTCTCCTCCTCCTCTTCGTCCTCCTCGGTCTCCTCGACCACGATGACCGAGGAAGACAACCCAGTGATGGGCTCCAGCAGAGGGCGGATGTCGGGGAGGTCCCCCAGCCCGGTCGCGGCTTCATACCGCGACAGGGCGTCGTCGTCCTCGCCGCTGCTATCGTCGTCCTCCCCCGAGATTGTCTCAGAAGGTGACGGCGCCAGAGGAACTCCATCGAGGGCTTGCTGGCGCCGGAGTTTCTTCCGCGCATCCGCCTCCCTGGCCTTGCGAGCCGCCCGCTTCTTGGTCGACTCCTTGACCTTCTTCTGCTTCGAGGCATGCAGCCGTCGAGCCTCCCAGGCAGGTTGGTCCTCTGGGACCGGCGGCCGCGTCTCCCGCAGCGCCGACAAGTCCTGCGCGCCGGCCTCGACCAGATTAGGGGAATCCAAAAAACGAACAAAACCAAACAAGCGCATCAGCTCAAAAGTACTTACCACGGGCTCGAACCCTTCGGTGGGTCTCATGGGGACCCGGTCGACCTCCTCCGTCTTGAACGTCCCGACCATCCGACGAGCGCAACGGAGCACCTCCTCGAGGGAGAGGGACTCGTGGGACATCCGGCTCCCCTCCAGAGACGCCTCCGGAGTCATTTGGTCGAGACGCAGGCGACGCCGGCACAGCGGCATTACTCTGCGGCGGTGGAACGCTGTTGCCACCGCCGCTGCCGTCAAGCCTCGAAGGCGAAGCTGATGCAGCGCCGCCAGCAACGGATCCAGGCGTGGCTTCTCGGCCTCCGGCACTGCATATGTCCAGCGGTCCTCCCGGGCGGTCAGCACGCGGCCGGTGTACTTCGGCAGCTGGTTGTCGTCGTTGCGGAGATAGAACCAGCCTTCGTGCCACCCGCTGTTCGAGGAGATGAGTCGAGCCGGGATGTACTGATCCACCCGGCTCGACCTCAGCTGCAGGACGCAGCTCCCTACTCGCGCCGCGCACAGAACTCCCTTCTCCCCCGCTCTCCTGGCGAAGAGCTCGCCCTTGAAGAGGTGAAGCCACAGGTTCCACTGCGGCTCCACCCCAAGGTAGCCCTCACAGACCGCCGCGAAGATGGCGGCCTGTGCGATGGCATTGGGGGCAAGGTGATGGAGTTCCACCCGGTAGTAGTGGAGGAGCGCGCGCATGAAGACGGACGCGGGAACGCCGAACCCCCGCTCGTGGAAGCAGACGAAGCTCACCACATACCCCTCAGGGGGCGCCGGCTCCCGGTGAGCTGGCGGCGGCGCGATCCACTCCGGCCGCGACTGGCTTGTCCTCGGCCGCAGCAGCCCATCCTCGACCAACTCTTCCAACTTCCTCTCCGTCACCGAGGAAGCGGCCCAGTCGTCGGCGGGAAGAATCTGACTCCTTCCGGCCATCGACGCTGTCGGGAGGGGTGTGAGCGAAGGAGGGGGTGGCGGCGGCGGTGTAGGCGGAGAACGCAAGAAGGCAAGGGTTTTTCTGAGGCTAAGGGATGGCAAGAGCGCAAGGAGCCGGTGGGGAACGTAGACCCCTGGGTCTTGCCTTTATATGCCTAGAGGAAGTCCAACGGCCGCGCGAAAAGGTAGGGACAGTTTCCCACATTAAATGCGCTCACCTAACCGTCCCCCACGTCTTACAGGAGCCAGGCACGTGGCCGTCCCCCACGCCGTAACCGAACGCCACATCGCCCACTACCGCGCCGATCTCGCCCTAAAAAGGCGCGCCTGGCTAACGGGCGGGGCGAGATCCACGGACGAATATTCTCGGATACCTATAACGGGCTCCGAGCCCACCATAAGCCTCGAGGGAGCGGAGGCTGGCCCTCGACCTGGGTTCGACAGCCGCCCTCGAGCGACGGAGCAAGGGACGACTAAGGGTGCGCCCGTACATGGCCAGGGCTCGAGCCACGCTCTCGAGGCACCCCAAGACGTATTCGAGGCCAAAGGAAGAGGTCGATGTAGGAATCCCCTCGGGGGAGGCACCGAGCCCTCGGATCCTGTCGCAGGGAACCGACATCCACACGACCACTCCTTGGCATTTTTGAGAGCGCCTCCGGGCCACAAGCCGACTCCTAACGACTGGAGCACGGACTCTCACTCGAATTTACCCGCTAGCAGCTCGCCGGAGATCGTCGGAACTCGCCCAAACGGGGGTTGTACGGCGTTCCCCACCCCTCCTCCTCCTTTCTGTAGGAGGAGCGTGAGGGTCGCACGACAAAAGACGGCCGGGACTCCGATCGACCTCGTGCGCGCGAGGCTCGGGGGCTCGACCGCAACTCCGAACCCACCATAAGTCTCGAGGGAGCGGAGGCTGGCCCTCGACCTGGGTTCGACAGCCGCCCTCGAGCGACGGAGCAAGGGACGACTAAGGGTGCGCCCGTACATGGCCAGGGCTCGAGCCACGCTCTCGAGGCACCCCAAGACGTATTCGAGGCCAAAGGAAGAGGTCGATGTAGGAATCCCCTCGGGGGAGGCACCGAGCCCTCGGATCCTGTCGCAGGGAACCGACATCCACACGACCACTCCTTGGCATTTTTGAGAGCGCCTCCGGGCCACAAGCCGACTCCTAACGACTGGAGCACGGACTCTCACTCGAATCTACCCGCTAGCAGCTCGCCGGAGAACGTCGGAACTCGCCCAAACAGGGGTAGTACGGCGTTCCCCACCCCTCCTCCTCCTCTCTGAAGGAGGAGCGTGAGGGTCGCACAACGGAAGACGGCCGGGACTCTGATCGACCTCGTGCACGCGAGGCTCGGAGGCTCGACCGCAACGAATCATTCCCTAATAAAACGAATAAAAGACCTCGGAGGAGTCTCAATACTCCACCGAGGCCTCGGGGGCTACACCCGGCGGGTGCGCTCGCGCGCCCCCACCGGAAAAAATCACGACGCCACGACTCCAGCTCAAACAAACCTCTGGGAGAGTGATCACACACTCACCCAAAGGCTCGGGGGCTACTGTCGGTACCAACAGTACGGGGGTACCCACATTCATCGATAAAGAAAAGCTAGAACGACTGAAACCGCAATAAAAGGCAGCCCGCTTCGACCGCACACCGGGTCCGCCTCGTACGAGGACCGCTCGACGGAGAGCCTCGACCGCACTCCGTCTCCGACTCGTACGAGGCACCCTCGACGGGGGGCGCTTCAACAACGCCCCACTCCGTACGACGAAGTACCTCGACTGCACTCCGACTCGCGCGAGGCCCGTCCGCCCGTCGGGAAGGCTCCGACTCATGTGACCCCGGGTCGGGATGCTCGATCCATTCACTTCACCTACCCCAGGACAAAAGCCTGAGCATTTAATGCAGTTACCTGCTACCACCTACCGGTATGGCTGCGAGTATGGTCGGCGTGGGAACAATGCCAGTGTCAGTCTTCACTGTTTTACCGCCTATCCCGTGATGGGAGGTGAAAAACGTCACTGTACCCACCTTACCGCACACTGTACGTCACTAGTTACCCTCGAGGGAGGATACGACAAGGCCCGTACACCGCGATCCAAGGGATTCGGACTTATCCGATCGGCCTCGACCCAGCCTCGACCCGGCCTCGACGCCCAGCACGGCTCAACAGGGAAGGAAGGACGGTATGGCGCGGCACTCCGGGTCATTTCAGCGCCTCATCCTCTACGACATCACGTGCCCAGGGATGGTCTTCCATTCCTAGGGCACGTCGCTACAGTCATCTCAAACAGGGAGACAAAACATCGTTTCAAGGCCCCATCGTCCTGGCCACCTCTCGCCCTATAAAAGGGGAGGCCGGGGCTCTACAACGGGGGGGACAGACAGACGACGAGCCGCATACAAGATCGAGATCTACATCTCAAGCAATCATCTTGTATTTTCTTTTTCTCCTTTTGAGACTTAGGCTCGACGCCCCCTCTCGCAAGCTTGTAACCCCTACACAAGCACCTCGGTGCAAGGAAATACAAACCTCTCCCCCCGCTGGACATAGGGCCTTCTCTTGCCCGAACCAGGATAAACCCCCGTGTGTTCTCCTTGCATCACCATCCAGGAAAGGGACACGCAGCATTTTACTCGTTGGTTTAGGGCCCCCTCAGGTCCGAACACCGACACATTCGATATGACACTTTTGGAATTTTGAATTTTGGATCTAAACACTGCCTTACTACTACTTCCAATGGAGAAAATCTACTGAGGCCTTGTTCAGATCACTTCCAAATTCTAAGTTTTTTCACTCTCTCTTCATCACAACAATTTTTTGACGTATACATGGAGCATTAAATGTTGGTAAAATAAATAACTAATTGCACAGATTAGTTATAAATCATAAGACGAATCTTTTGAACCTATTTAGCCCATGATTGAACAATATTTATCAAATACTACAAACGAAAATGCTACAATAGTCAAAGTTGAAAAAATTTACAATCTAAACCAGGCCTAAAGTCCTTAACGGGTTGTACTGATCCGTTCGCCTTATCCTCTTCACCGCATGCAAGAGCACAATTGGTCCTTTGTACTCTAATCCAACAATACTCTATCCACTACTCGGTTTCAAAACAATTTCGTTCTTAATGTTTACTACTCCTATATATCTACTCTATCTGTTCCAAAAAAAAAAAGCCCACTTGTGGAATCTTTGGACGAGAACAATGGAACATGGAAATTACATGTCTACCTCTATAAAAAAAATCAACATGTAACCATTGTAATTTAGAAGTAGACAAAATAAAAATAAACTATTAAAGCTAGATGTAATATACCTACGTAGAAGTATATATATTTTAGGATAAATTTTAGATGCTTGAGATCGAACATGTCTTAAATCTGGCCAATAAATGAGCAGCACCCGGCAGTCCGTTATGAAAAACGGGGCTTAAACAGAACCTTTGTTCAAGTCTCTGTCTCCGTGTAGTACTACTCGGACAAGGCAGTGGTTGTGTATCGGATCAGTAGTAGAGATGGGGACGTAGACGGGCGTCAGTCGTACTCGTACCAGGGAACAGCCTCGTCCACTTGTTTCGCGCGGTAGCACAGTTGTACTACTCATCCACTGGAGCTGCCGGCCGACAGGAGCGGGCCGGCGACAGGAGCCAAGACCGGATGGCGTGGCGTCCATCCCATCCCGTCCCTTGGCTGCGACGAAACTTCCTCCTCCACCTCCACTGGTGGAGCACCTCTCATCCTCATCCCTTGGCGAAACGCTTTCTCACTTTCACCGACGCGCACGGGGCGGAGCGTACCAAGGGCGACCCCACCACCCGGGTTCACAGGTTCGGATCCCCCCTCGCACTCGCACTCGCGCTCGCACCGGTACACTCCCCGGCCCCCGCCCGCACCGCAGCGGCGGAGGGCCCAGGGGGCGCGGGGGCGCGTCACAAGTGCGTCCTCGTCGAGGCAACTTGCGCCGTGCGCCAGAAAAACTCTAGGCACACCCCGGGCGCGGGCCGCCACGGCCCGGTGACGCGCGGGGCCTGCAAGACGTGCGGACAGCGCTGGAAGCGATGATGGATTCCGCCGCAAGCGGTGGTGGTGGTGCAGCTGGTGATCGCCGCGCCCGCGCGGAGCGGATTCGTGGTGGGGCCTGGCGCCGGGTGCGTCAGGGCACAAGTTGCGGTGCGCCTCTGGTGACGGGACAGGCCCCTCCTCATCTCCGCGTCCTTTGTCCGGCCGTGCGCCGCGAGTGCGCCAGACCCCACACCAGAGGCTTTCGCGCCACGGCCGGGCCCGCCGCCTGCTGCGTGCCGCGGCGTGGTCTTGCAACTTGCAAAGTGCGCGGAATATCCAATAGGAGTACTGTAGGCCCTGCTGGCTTGCGTTATAAGCCGTACTTTTTTAGCCAATCAACGGTATTTTTTTCTCACAACAAATCAATAAATAGTACTTTCAGCCATGACTTTTCAGCCAAGCGAATAGGGCGGTATATGCTTCAAGAGTGGTAGAGTTGCTAAAAGAAAAGGCTGCGTTCTTCTGTTTCGTCCGATGCAATTACCACTCTGTTCACTTGAACTATTTTTCAGCCAACGAACAGTATTTTTCTCTCACAACAAATCAGTATAAGTATCAACATAAGCTAAATTTCAGCATAAGCGAACATCTGGGTTATGCTCGGTAACACTAGTGGAGCCTATAATTAATACTCACGTCATTCCAAATTATACGACGTTTTAGCTTTTTTTTTTCTAAATGTATTGATTTTACTGTCTATCCAGACATAAATGTATATATCTAGATACACAGTACAATCTATGCATCTAGAAATACCGTCTTGTAATTTCAGATGGGGGGAGTATTTAGAAGCCGCGGCGATTTCATTGTGTAAATTAGATTCCCTCCGTATACAAAAAGAGATTTGAACTAGTTTAAGTTTAAGTTTAAGTTTAATTTTAAATAGTATTAATACTTGTGTCTTCAATAAGTTTATTGTGAAAATATATTCAAGAGTTAATGTAGTGATACTTATTTTGTATCATTGATGTTAGTATTTTTTATATATATACTTTTAGTCTTATTTTGTATCATTGATGTTAGTATTTTTTATATATATACTTTTAGTCAAATTTTAAATTGTTTAACTCCTCAAAACGTGAGTAATTATCTAAAAAATACGATGTTTCTTTTAATACAAACAAAATTACTCTTTACATTTCGCCAAGGCACCAAAGAGCCCAAGTGATCGGCCATGGTCACCGGACAAGTAGCTTCGCCATGGCTCAGTTGTAGTAATTCCTCTGTCGAAAAAAATGTAATTTTTGTTTTTTGAGAAATCAGACATCCTGAATAAAAATATTATTAGATTGAATATATTCTCATTGTATATTGTTTGTAGTTATAAATGTCAATAAATATTTTTTAATAAATATAAATAAACTTAAGCAAGTTTGACTCAATTGAAATCTATCTAGAATTACAAACTTTTTTTTTAGAATGGAGGTAGTATTACTTCTTCTCCTCCGGCAGAACAGACTAGGCCGTGTTTAGATTCCCAAATCGGGGACTGCCGAATTACTGTTCAGCACTATAGCGATTTTGTTTTTATTTGGTAAAAATTGTCCAAACATTGATTAATTAGGCTCAAAATGTTAGTCTCGCAAAGTACAACGAAACTGTGCAATTAGTTTTTGATTTCATCTGTATTTAATACTTCATATATGTGCCTGTATTTTGATGTGATGGGGAATCTTCTTTTTATACAGTGGAATTTGGGAAACTAAACAAGGCCCTGGTCTTATTTGTTCGGTCGCATCAGGCCTCGGCGGGTCTTTCGTGCGCCACGAGCATTGTCCAAAGTGTGTGCTCAACATTCAACAAGTTACTCCTACTCTTCCTCTGACCGCTGTGGGAGTATCCTCGATCATCTTAAGTTTGCAGGAACTTGGTTGAAACCGAGTTTTCGTCTTCTTTCCCTACGATGATGAATTGACTTAGAAAGACGTCTATTTACCTTCAATCGTACTCGTAGGTCTTACTTGATCTGGGCAATAACCAAAAAAACAATTACTCAACTACCACAACGTTGATGGTTGTAGATGTGTACCTTGATGCACTATGGAGCAGGTTCCAGTTACTCCTATATACGGGTATAAACCCGATTTTTCCCGTACGTGCGTACTCCTACCGTCCTACGTTGACGCTGCAATTGCATCTGGCGCATGCAAAATCGCAGGAATAATCCGACCGCCGTTCTCCCCACGCCGGTGTTTCCCTCCCGTCCGTCCAATGCCACACGATGACACACAGATGATGGTGCACCGTGTGACGTGCCCGCTTTTGTCCTTGTACGAGCGGTACAAAACCCCGATGGACTTTGGAGCATCCATCCTCGTCAGGCACGGGCGCACGGCAGCGGCGGGAAAGCTCCGATGGCGCGCGCGGCGGACGAGGCGCGCCCCGCCGCGACCGCGTTGATCCCTCGTCGACTCCGTACCCGCGAGACTCGGGGCACCGTGCTCGCTCCACGACCCTTTTACCCTTTTGCCTCGGCGCAAACGCATCGAGAGGACACGGTTGGGTTGGGTCGATCAGTCCGTCGTCACCAATCACCATCTGCTGCGCTGCACAGACATGCAGGCCTAACGCTCGTGAGTAGTAGTACGTCACTGTTCGAATTCTCCCTCGGCCTTTTCTGATCGATGGCTCATGTGGCTTGGAGATACGGTGCTCGCGCTGATGGTGAGAGTTGGCGCTCAGCAGGTGGTTGATAAATTGTCGCAGAGGTGGTAAACTTTCCTGAAAAAAGAAGAGGTGACTATCTCTATACAAGCCAGCCCAACCGAGCAAACACGCTAGTTGCTAGCCAGACTTAGATAGTTCAGGCAACCAAACAAGTCTATCTTGGCTTGCTGGAGACAGTCTTAAGCTAGCCTAGCTTGATTCCTAGCCAGGCTACGAGGGAGCCAGTAACCAAACAGACCCTATCTGTCTACCTCTATAAAAAAAATAGTATTTCAACATGTAATGATTTATAATTTAGAAGTAGACAAAATGAGAAAAAAAAACTATTAAAGCTATGTAATATACCTAGAAGTATATTTATTTTAGGATAAATTTTAAATGTTAGACTCCGTGGCTGAGATCGAACATGTATTAAATCTGGCCAATAAATGAGCAACACCCGGCAGTCCGTTATGAAAAACGGGCTTAAACAGGATCTTTGTTGGATGTAACTCTGCCTCCGTGTAGTACTCCTACTCTGCCTCCGTTGTATCAGGGAACAGCGGAACAGGAGGTGTAGATGAATCGAATGGACGTCCGTCCACTTGTTTCGTGCGCAGTAGCACAGTTCTACTCATCCACGGGAGCTGCCGCCCGAGCGGAGCGGGCGACAAAAGCGACGACCGGATGGCGAGGCGTCCCATCCCCACTTGGCTGCGGCGGAGGGCCGCGCCGCTGGGCCCCACCTCCCGAACCGCGGGGGGACCCGACGAAACTTCCTCCTCCACCTCCACTGGCTTCATCCCTCGGTGGAACGCTTTCACCGACGCGCACGGGGCGGACGCGGAGCGTACGAAGGGCGATCCCACCCGGGTCCAGGTTCGGATTCCCCCCTCGCAGGCTCGCACTCGCACCAGTACTCCCCAACCGCAGCCGTGGAGGCCCAGGGGCGCGTGGGCGCGTGCGTCCTCGTCGAGGCAACTTGCGCCGTGCGCGAGGGCATTGTTCTCTTCACTTCCAAATTCAAGTTTTTTCACTCTCTTTCCATCACATCAATTTTTAGACATATGCATAGAGCATTAAATGTTGATAAAAAAAATAACTAATTGCACAGTTTGATAGTAAATCACGAGATGAATCTTTTGAGCCTAATTAATTCATGATTGGACACTAATTGTCAAATACAAACGAAAGTGCTACCGTAGATAGAGTTGAAAAAATTTGCAATCTCAACGAGGCCCTACGCGCACCCCGGGCGCGGGCGCCACGGCCCGGTGACGCGCGGGGCCGACCGCGCTGGCAGAGACGGATGCCGCCGCAAGCGGGTGGTGGTGCAGCAGCTGGTGATCGCCGGGCGGAGCGGATCCGTGGTGGGGCCTGGCGCCGGGTGCGTCAGGGCACAAGTTGCGGTGCGCCTCAGGTAACGGGACCCCTCCTCCTTTGTCCGCCCGTGCGCCGCGGCGCCACACCCACACCAGAAGAGCCTTTCGCGTCACGGGCGGGCCCGCCGCCTGCTGCGTGCCGCGGCGTCGTCTTGCAACTTGCAAATGGGGCTCCCACTCCCAGTGCGCGGAATATCGAATACTACTACGACTGGTATTATACTGATATGCTTCGAGAGTGGTAGAGTCGCTTGTAACCCCACCAGATTTTGTTGTCAAAAAAAAAAAAAAACCCCACCAGATTTAAGGGACATCTTAAACGCTGAATTGAATTGTAATTTGGTTCACGGGTAATATATGAAGCTCTGGTTCCCCTCTAAAGAAAATGGTAGAGTTGCTAAAAGAAAAGCTGCGTTCTTCTGTTTCGTCCGATATGTAATTACAACATCTGGGATATGCTCAGTAACAATAGTGGCTCCTATAATTAATACTCTCTCTAATCCAAACCATAAGACATTTTGCCTTCTCTAAATGTATTGTCTTTATTATGTATCCAGACATAAGTGTATATCTAAATACATAATAAAATCTACACATCTAGAAATGTCGTCTTGTAATTTTAGATGGAGGGAGTATTTGGAATCCGCAGCGATTTCATTGTGTAAAAATATATTCCATGCGTCCATAAAAAAGATGCAACTATGAGATTTGTACCAGTTAAACCAGTTCAAGTTTAAGTTTAGTTTTGAATATATTATTGATATTTGTGTCTTCAATAAATTTATTACGAAAATATATCCAATAATTAATGTAGTGATACTTAATTTGTATTATAAATGTTAGTTTTTTAATATAATTTTAGTCGAAGTTCAATTATTTGACTCCTAAAAAACGTGAGTATTTATCTAGAAAAATACGATGTTTCTTTTAATATAAAGAAAATTACTTTTTACATTTCACCAAGACACCAACGAGACCAAGTGATTGGCCAGGGTCGCTGGACGGTAGCTTCGCCATATATCAGTGGTAGTAAATCTAAGCCTGGGCAAAATACCCGATATCCATTACCCATACCCGAATTATTCGAACCCGGACCCGAATTACCCGAACCCGAGGTACCCGATCCCAAATTTGGATAGCGAGTTTGATTACCCGAAATTAGTTTGGGTAATTCGGGTAATATCTCCCGGTACCCAAACTACCCGAACTACCCAAAGGTTTATTTTTGTCTTTCTATTTATCATATGTTGTTAGTTGAACACTTTCACTTGTCACTTTATTAGAATATAATTCTCTCTATTTGAACGAGTGACTGTAATATATTATTCTCTACAAATTGCTGTTGAAATTCTATACAAATTGCTGCTGAAATTATGTATAGATCGCTACTGAAATTTAGTGTAGTTTGTTGTTTTCCGTAAATTTGGGTATATCGGGTAATACCCGAACCCGAACCCGAATTATCGGGTACCCGAATTTGCGGGTAGTGTTTTTTCGGGGCAAAAATCGGGTAGCAGTTTTCATTACCCGAATTTTGAATTACCCGACCCGAAAAAATCGGGTAACCCTTACGCCCAGGCTTAAGTAAATCCTGTGTCCAAAAAAATGTAATTTTTGTTTTTTAAAGAAATCAAACATCTGTAGATTTAATCAAACCTATACAAAAAGATAACATTTATGATACTGAATAAATATTATTAGATTGAATATTTTCATAGTATGTAAATGTTAACATTTAGATGGGATATATTATTAGACTGAATAAATAAAGTTATAAATATTAATAAATCTTTTTTAATAAATATAAATAAACATAAGCAAGTTTGACTCAATTTAAATCTATCTATAATTACATTTTTTTTAAAGAAATGAGGTAGTCTTACTTCTTCTCCTCCAGCAGAAAAGACTTGTATTATTTGGTCAATCGCATGACGAAAGTTCAGTAGGTTGAAGTTGCGAGATTATCGTCATCTTCAATCTCCAGCCTTACCTTTCTTCAAAGCAGCCACGAAAAAAAATCTTGGAGAGGGCCCAGGAGGGCTCCATGGGATCAGCGACGGTAGGGGGGCTTGAGCCCCCATCCCACCGCTAGATCTACCCCTGTCTATATAGTAGTACTACTGCATGTTGAAGCTTAGAATGCGGACAAAAAAAATAGACTATTGTTGATTGTTGTTGAGTCAATAGGTCACAATGACGAGGTTCGCAAGTTCTTCCGTTAAACTCAGCGATGACGAGCATTGTAACTCCGACCGTGGAGCCCGTCGGCCTCAGCGTTGGCCGCAGCAGCCTTTGTGCGGGCGTGGCGTCGCCTAAGGCAACACTAGGTGAGGGCAATGCCCTTAAGCATCGCAAAAACTGCAGAGCCGAGCCCTCCACAACCCCCCGCAAGTGATCAGCGGCGGTAGGGGTGCTTGAGCCAACCTGCGCCCCACCACTAGATCCGCCCCTAGTTACTCTTACTCTACCATGTAGATCCCTGTTAGTAAGCGCAACGGTCCAATATGACCAAGGTCAGTCGCATAAACAAGGCAACAACACCCGAATCTGTGGCTTTGACCGTGTTAGAGCAACTCCAACGGTTTTGCATTTTTTGTTTGGCAAAAGATGGAGTTTGCCAACTCTCAAATCAATATGGGGAGGAGAAAAAAAGGTTATTTCCAACGGTTTGGCAAAATTGACTTGCCAAAATCAAAAAAAAAGAAACCCGGCGGCGCGGGAGAGAAGAGCGCACACGGGAGTAGTGCGTGAGACGGAATGCCAAACCGATCGCGAGCTTGCATATATGCCAATCCATCCTAGGATTTTGCCAAGTTAACAAAAATGCAAAGCTCATTTGCCAAACCGTTGGATAGGAGTTTTGTAGACTTTTTTGCAAAAACATGAATGCAAAGCCCATTTGCAAAATCGTTGGAGTTGCTTTAGGAGTATATCCTCATCTAAAGTTTGCTGGATCTCGGTTGAAACTGGCTGTTATGGTCTTTCCCTAGTCCCTACGATGATGAATTGACTTGGAAAGCCATCCATTTACCTTCAAGCGTACTCGTAGGTCGTACTTGATTTGGGTAATAACAAAAAAAAACTCAACTACCATAACGTTGATGATTGTAGATGTGTACCAAGATGCACTATAGATTCCAGCTAGGGCTTGTTTAGTTCCCAAAATTTAACAAAAATTTTCAAGATTCTCCATCACATCGAATCTTTGGACGTATGCATGAAGCATTAAATATAGATAAAAAAACTAATTACATAGTTTAGACGAAATTCACGAGACGAATCTTTTAAGTCTAATTAGACCATGATTGGACACTAATTCTCAAATAACAACAAAAGTGCTACAATATCATTTAAAAAAAATTCACGAACTAAACTAGGGCCTTGTTTAGTTGGCAAAATTTTTGGCGAAATGCAACTGTATCAGTTTCGTTGTTATTTGACAATTAGTGTTCAATCATGATCTAATTAGGCTTAAAAGATTTGTCTCGTCCATTTCGTCTAAACTGTGTAATTATTTTTATTTTTTATCTATATTTAATGCTTCATGCATGCGTCCAAAGATTCGATGTGACGGGGAATCTGAAAAATTTGGTAAAATTTTTGGCATCTAAACGGTACCTAGGCCTCAGTATAAAGCAGATTTTTTCCCGTACGTACGTAGGTACTCCTACGTTAGATGAGTTATTCGTAGCTTCCAGACGCTGCAATTGCACAGTAGAGGCCCATGCAAAATAGCCGGAAAATAATCCGATCCGACCGCGTTCTCCCCAAGCCGGTGCCTCCCTGCCGTCCGTCCAATGTCCACACGGTGACACACAGATGATGGTGCATCGTGTGACGTGCCCGCTTTTGTCCATGTACGAACGGTACAAAATTTTACCCCAGGCCTCGTTTAGTTTAGTGAATCGGGGAGAAAAACACTGTATCAGAATTCTTGTAGCATTTTATTTGTATTTGGTAAAAATTATTCAAATTTTGACTAACTAGGCTTAAAATGTTCGTCTCGCAAAGTACAACAAAACTGTACAATTAGTTTTTAATTTTATCAACATTTAGTACTTCATGTATTTACCGACATTTTGATGTGACGGGGAATCTTCTTTTTGCATAGTAGAATTTGGAGAGGAATTGGGGCTAAACAAGGCCCTATGGACTTTGGAGCATCCATGCATGTCGGCCACTGCCCGTCCGTATCTCTTTCCTCGTCAGGGTCAGGGCACGGGCGCACGGCAGCGCGCGCGCGGCGGACGAGGCGCGCCCCGCCGCGACCGCGTTGATCCCTCGTCAACTCCGTACCCGCGAGACTCGGGGCACCCCGCTCGCTCCAAGACCTTTTCCCTTTTGCCTCGGCGCAAACGCATCGAGAACACGGTTGGATTGGGTCGATCAGTCACTCCGTCGTCACCAATCACCATCTGCTGCTGCACAGACATGCAGGCCTAAGGCTATCCGCACTTATAAACCTCTATATTCATTCTCTATATTTACTACGTAGTTAGCAAGATTTTCTCCTTTATACTTAATTCTTCCATATCCATCCATCCTCTATATCATCCTCTATCTACTCTCTCCACTGTAAGACCCACTTGTCACTTTATCTAAATATATCCATGTGTGATCTAGTTTTGAAGGATTTATTGAGACGAATTTAATGGTGCAATCGAAATTTAATTTGGATTTTTGGTTTGTGAGTTATAGCATTTTTTCCTTTGTTTAGCTAGTGGGACCCGCCACTGCATACTATAGAGTAAGCACTGTACTACTCTAAATATAGAGTGAGACCAAGGATAGAGTATCGTTTTAGAGTAGCCAGTGCAGCAGTTTTTACTCTATATTCATACTCTAAAGCTTTAGAGTATCCCTTTAGAGTACCCACTGCGGCTAGGATAGCACTTGTGAGGTGTAGTACGTCACTGTCCGTCTGTCATGACGGCGGCCTAACGTTGGCCGTGTTTAGTTCCCAACTTGGGGTAGCGAACTGTAGCATTTTCGTTTGTATTTGGTAAAAATTATCCAAACTTTGACTAATTAGGCTAAAAATGTTCGTCTCGCAAAGTACAACAAAACTGTGTAATTAGTTTTTAATTTCATCTACATTTAGTACTCTATGCATGTGCCGACATTTCGAGGTGACGGGGAATCTTCTTTTTGTATAGGCTGTGTTTAGGCCCGTTTGGTTTGGGTGTTAAAGTTTAACAAACACTATAACACTTTCGTCTTATTTGACAATAAGTTTCTAATTTTGGACTAATTAGACTTAATAGATTCGTCTCGTAAATTACTCCTAATCTGTGCCGACATGCATGCAATTAGTCTACATTTAGTACTCCATGCATTTGAAGGAACATTGATGTGATGGGGGTTAAACTTTAACACGTCCAAACCAAACGGGGCCTTAGGGGGTGTTTGGTTTGGGGTGTTAAAGTTTAACAAACACTGTAGCACTTTCGTCTTATTTGACAAAAAGTTTCCAATCTTGAACTAATTAGGCTTAATAGATTCGTCTTGTAAATTACTTCTAATCTGTGCCGACATGCATGCAATTAGTTTACATTTAGTACTCCATGCATTCGAGGGAACATTGATGTGATGGGTGTTAAACTTTAACAAAACCAAACCAAACACGCCCTTAGTTGTGAAATTTGAAGTGTCAAAATTCACTGTAGCGACACTGTAGTATTTCGTTTGTATTTGGTAATAATTGTCCAACCGTTGACTAATTAGACTCAAAACGTTCGTCTCGCAAAGTACAACCAAACTGTGCAATTAGTTTTTAATTTTATCCACATTTAATACTCTATATATGTGTCGCAAGTTTGATGTGACGGGATTTTTTTTACATAGTACACTTTTCAAGCGAACTAAACACAACCATAGTGAAATTTGGGGAAGAAATTAAAAACTAAACGAGGCCTGTAATAAGGTCACCACCGATTATCATGTCGATCACAACAGTAAACCTAAACCACACACATGCAGGCGCAGAACCACTTTATACGTACAGTACACAGCACCGAAGCTCATGTGTTCAGTTCTTCGGAAAAAAAAACACTGTGCGAAAAAAGATTCCCGTCACATCAAACTTGTGATACATACATGAAGTATTAAATGTAGATAAAATAAAAAACTAATTGTACAGTTTAGTTGTATTTTGCGAGACAAACGTTTTGAACTTAATTAGTCAACGATTAGACACTATTTGCTAAATAAAGTCAAAACGTGCTACAGTGCTTTTTTAATCCATTTTCATGGATCTAAACACAGCCGATATGAGATGGAGAGCACGAACGGAAAAATGGAGCTCCATCATTGGCCTGTGTTTACTTCCAAAAAATTACCCTATGCAGAAAGGAGATTTTCCGTCACATCAAACATATGATACATACATAAAGTACTAAATATAGACGAAATCAAAAAACTAATTGCACAGTTTAGTTATACTTTCCGAGACGAACATTTTAAGTCTAATTCAATGATCATCGGACAATTATTACCAAATACAAATAAAATACTACAGTAACGCTACATTGAATTTCGGCTCTCCTAATTTTAGGAACTAAACACAGCAATTTATTTATATATGTTCAATCAAGGAAAGAAAAAATAGTTACTGGGGTGGGGTGGGGTGGGGGTGGCCCGCACGCAAACCGGGCTTCCAGGCCGGCTGCTACTAGTTTCTTTTCTACTACACAACAAAAATCTTGCCGTCGCCGGCGACGGCAAGAGAAAACACTTGGCCGCCGGGATAGATAGATCGGCCTGATAGAAAACATCACACGGTGGTCAAGAGAACCGCCGTCCTGACATGCATCACACACGTCGATCGGCGCGCGGCCTCGATCAGGCAAAAAGGTTGAGCAGCACGGGCTCCCTGTCGCCGCCGCCGGTGGTGGTGGTGACGGAGTCGTCGTCCGAGCTGATGGACGGCGTGCCCGGCCGCAGGAAGCAGGGAGCCCTCCTGTCCCCCGCAGGCGGCGGCGGGGACCCGGGGCTGAGTAGGCACAGCCCTAGGTCGCACGACGCCGCCGCCTCCGCGGGCGCCTGCGCCCCGCCAGTACCCCCGGCGGCGGCGGCCCTCCGCACCCGCTTCGCTGTGGAGAAGGTGGACCAGCCGCCGGCGCGCTTGCCGCCGCCGGCGGGCCCGTAGAGGTTGCCGGCGCTCCCGGTGATGCCGAGCTCCGGCAGCGGGCCGATGGCGCCGCCTCGCAGCACGGTGTCGACGGCGGCCTGGCACAGGTGCCAGTTGCCCGTGCCCAGCAGCCCCACCGCGCCGTGCACCGGGTTGATGGTCCGCCCCGCCGCCTCGTACAGCAGCGACTGGAACAAGGCTGCGAGATCAACAGGACTGGTAAGCAGGTAGCTGATGATGATGGTTGATGATGCTTCATGCATGTGGGGGACGGGACAAGGACGACGGGAACGACGGAAGCATGTATGTATGCATACCTGGCCTCTGCGCGTCCGGGACGGCGGAGATGAAGGAGAGGAGGCCCGCGCGGCCGAAGAACTTGGCGACGAAGACGGTGGCGTGGCCCTGCGCGTCGGCGGCGTCGATCCACTGGAGGCAGGGGCGCAGCACGCAGGCCTCGCTGCAGCCCTTGCGCAGCACCCGGCACCCGTTGCAGCTCATACTACTACTACCGTCGTCGTCCCGTCTCCTCTTCTTCCTGCTCGATTTCTTGGCACTACCAAGCTCATACACTCGCCGCTGTAGTATGTCCTCCTAGCTAGTACTCCTACTTACTAGTAGTAGCTACTAGCCTAGAAGAAGATCTCTCTCTCTCCGCTGCCACTGCGAAAACGGAACGAAGAGAACGGCTGGTTAGCTGCCGTAGAAGGAGATATATAGGCAGGCAGGTAGCTGGAGCCCTGGCCCTTGGAGAGGGAGGCTGGAGAACGAACGAGCAACCATGGTTTGGTTAGGTAACCAGAGGCTTGGACCAGGGTCAGAGAGTGTGGGGGCCCGCCAGGTGGTGGTGCGGTGACCGGGGGAGGTGAGGCTGGTGTGTCGTGCGATGCGAGGAAGTTCCAAAGTCCTGGGGTGCGCGGCGCGGGGGCGGCTCCGTGTCTCCGCGGCCGGTCGGGCACCCGCGGGCCGTCGGATCGCATCCTCCGCCTGGCCTGGCCCTGATCCACACGTTCCGGGGCGCCGCGCCGCGCGTTCGCCTCGTCCGCTCGGCGCGTGGTGGGCGGGCGCGCGGTTTGCCGCTTCTGCCCTGCCGTGCCCCGCGATGGAGGATGGGCCTGCTGCTTTTTCCGTGCGATGGGACCGCGCCGGGGGTGCGGGCGGACAGAGACGGGTGCGTGGATTCGCGTGTCGGGCCAGCCCCCGGTGCGTCTGACTCAGCGTGACGTGGACCCTTGCGGTGGCCGCGCGGATTCGTGCTCGCCCGCTGATTGCGACGCGCTCCGGCTCCGCCCTTCTCTTCTGGTGCGGAGTTTATTATTACAAGGAAACTTGCTTGTTCAGTTACAAATTTCACTATATAAAAAAAAGATTTCTATCATATTAAAATATCAGCATATACATAGAATATAAAATGTAGATGAAATCAAAAGCTAATTGCATAGTTTTGTTGTACTTTGCGAGACGAACGTTTTAAGCCTAATTAGTCAATTTTTGAACAATTATTACCAAATAAAAAATAAAATGCTACAGTGCCACATAATGCTGTACAGTAATTCGGCCAACGCCGATTCTGACAAACTAAACACGGCCGCAGGAGTATTTGTTTTTTCACCCTCGATCTCCTCTCTTCTCCCATCAGTAGTCTCGGACGGATGCCTGTCCTAATTGGTGCTCGACACATGGCAAAGAGCTGTAATCTTTTGCCTCTACCTCTTGGTTGCGAGCGAATTAGTATGTGTAAATCTTATCTGCGTGCCTGCTGCATCTGCATGGTAAATATCATTCCTCCGGCACTACCTAAGGACGTACAGGAGGGGGATTAATTTTTAATTTTTACTACAGTGCTTCTTGTTATGTTATCCAGACAAGCTGTGTGCCTTGGTACTTGCCACCTGGATGGCTCTGGCTTAATCTCATCGACCTGTAAGCTGGAGTACAATCCAATTAAACGCATTCATCATCAGGGCTTCCACCGGGCGCATTGGCGATCGCAGCTATAACGATATTTGGATGCTAATGTACATACTACTAAACTGGGTGGGTTCAGGACAGTGAAGGAAACACTAAAATAACTTCACTCCATTGATGTACCTTGTTTTTTCACAGCTTGCCTAAGAAGTAAGAAGACACCATCTATAGATTTACATCTTCTAGTCACCGTTAGGCGCCTGTAACTCAAACATAGATGTCTTCTTCTGAAAAAAAGGTGTCTAGCTAGCATTCTAGAAGAACAGTGATGGGTTAAGTTTACTCCTAGTATATTATTATGGTACGGCTGCCAGCACGGATATTATATTTGCCACATAATTTTACCAAATTCATCTGAGGCTATTTAGTTAATCCGAATCTTAACCATGTCTTGGAAAACTTTAAGAGGCTCTTCTGGCACTTTCTTAATTCATCAACGCGTTTTTTTAATTCAGAATTCATTAACACGTAGAACCCAATTAACTATAGTCGATTCTTGTTACACTTTATCTATGGCTACCACCAAACAAAGTTTCAAAGATGAACTGTACCAAGTTATACGGCTGCATACAGTTTAGAATCTGTGCTTGCTCACAAATAAAGTCACATATCTGTATCTATACCAATATCTATATCAGTATCTATATCTATATCTATATCTATATCTATATCTATATCTATATCTATACCCTTTATGTTTGATATAATTAGATTAATATATCCAATTATATTGAAGAAGTAAAATTTCTCTCCGTTTTTTGTCTCACCTCCCTTTAACTACCAGACAATTGAGAGTTTATTTCAATCTGCTTTTTTTACTTCTCAAACTATACAAACATCCTTTGCGTCTCATATTTCATCCGGACTTATAACCGGTCTGTACTCGTATGAATTAGAACAACTCTCGTCTAGCGATGATAGATACGTAGTCCGATTTCAATATTATTGGGCCGCGCCCTACGTATTTTGTATGTGACCCAGAACCATAACCTGTGCTCAGACGAGTTAGAACAATTCATATCTAGAAGTAGTAATAATACAGAGTTTAATTTGTATTGGGTTCCGTTGCAATACATTTGCTAGTTACACTCCTCTATATATATATATATATATATATATATATATATATATATATATATATATATATATATATATATATATATATATATATATATATATATATATATATATATATATATATGAAATTATGTGCCCCACGACCACAAGCTTAAAGGAAAAGTTGGACCAATCAGGCTCTAGTTATAATAGTTACTCCCAACAAATAATAGCCTCATCCCAGGATGCATTGAATCATGTAACCAGAACAAAGCCACTCCTCCAACTTTTGCGGCTTTCTTTTACATCCCTGCCATATATCTATGCCCTCTTGCCCCCCGGTGGTTGTTTCTTGCACGTAAACCTCTCGATGACTCGATCCGATTGATCTTCCGAGAATTTTCAAGGCCTGCAGCAGCCTTTTGCATTGCCCCTTGGGAATATTTTAAGCCCGGCCGCAACTTGCGAGGGCATCTCGTCCTTTTCTGCCGCTGCCATTCACCTGTGCGCTGCTGCTGTTCCGCTTCCGCTGGAGGCAACCAGGCCGGTCTCAACTTCTTCCCCAAATTCCATTATACAAAAAGAAGATTTTCCGTCACATCGAAATGTCGGCACATGTATGAAGTATTAAATATAGATAAAATTAAAAACTAATTATACAGTTTTATTGTACTTTGCTAGATGAACATTTTAAGCCTAATTAGTCAAAATTTAGACAATTTTTATCAATACAAACGAATTGCTACCGTGCGCATTTAGCGAATTCGGGTTCCCCATTCGGGAACTGAACAAGGCCCAGGGTCGCGTCGCATCGCCAATCGCAATCGGCTCGATCGGCCTCGGGCTACCGCGTGGATGTGACGGCGATCGATCTTCTCATCAGCTGGTGGGCGGTGGCTGCTGGTTGTGGCTGGTGCCGTGACCGTGGTGCGGCGCGCGCACTGACGTTTAGCGGCGTCCGGCCGCCGAACCTTATCTTTCGCTGGACTACGAATTTTGTTGCACCTCATCGGTTAATCCATCCTCCATACAGATAGGATATGGCTGAGCTTGCTTTATATAATATTAAATTATATAAGCTCGCGTTATCGAATTAGTTGGATATATAGGAAGAGTGATCAGGGAGAGCTATTTTGTTTTTTTAAACAAAACCCTAAAACCTTTGGAGGAACACACCAGATGTACGAACGTACGACGGGAAGTTTTTCGATGGCGTACGTGGCTAGATCGTGCGTATACTTTGGTGGAAGCGTAAAAGCTACTCCCTCCATCTCGAATTATAAGGCATTCCAAGAATCTTGAAGAGTCAAAGGATTTTAAGTTTGACCAAATTTATATGATAAGATAATAATATTTATGACACCAATTAAGTATCATTAGATTCTTCATTAATTATATTTTCATAGTATACCTATTTGATGTTATAAATTTTTGTAATTTTTTCTATAATTTTGGTCAAACTTAAGATACTTTGACTCTCTAAGATTTTTGGAATGTCTTATAATTTGGAATGGAGGGAGTATCGAATTCTAGAGTGGCATTATCGATCAGCCGGTTCTTTCTTTGCTTGGTGTGTGTGTAGTGCCCATCTTTTTCCTGATGGAGATTTTTCAATGGCTAATAAAGACTGAGCTCTACCGGCTAATACTAGGGAGGATCGCGAGGCTTCTTTCTTTCTGCCCAAGAAAGTGGGTCAAATCTAGGGAAAATCCTATGCACATCATTTTCTATATAGATTACGAGTCATACATGACTAGGCCACCATGGTGCACTTTATTACAGCTCCAATGGCAACTTATGAGCTAGCTCATAATAGAAGAGAGAGAAAAGTTAGCTCTTAACCAAAAGCTAGCCTCATACACATATTTTAAGATTATATGAGGATATCATGTTGGGCTATTTATGCTATGAGCTATGTTCTAAAAGTTAGTATTATTGGAGAGGTTGTTTTAGAGCTAGTAACTAACTCATACCATTGCAGTTGCCTATGTGGAGACATCAGTGCTATTTGCGTCCATCAATCTATTCATGAAAGATTGTATTATACTCCCTACATCCCTAAATAAATCATTTTTTTAGAGTTAATCTTATCTTAAGTAAAAAAACTTTCAAGTTTGACCATATGTATAGAAAAATACAGACACCAAACGAATAAATCATGAAAAAATATATTTCAAAGTGAATCTAATAATATTAATTTGATGCCATCAATCTTGGTGTCATTTCCTATAAATTTGGTTAAACTTAAAAAAAAACTTATGACAACTCTAGGAATTTTAGAGATGGAGGAGTATATATAAGAGCAGAAGTTTTTTCTTTCTTTCCTTTTCGCGGCGAGAAGAGAGCAAAAGTAATATAACAAACAGAATATATAATTAACTAAGAATAATTCAGTTGGTTATGATAGAACATGTTTATACGGGTTTGAGTACTTGACATGGAGGCTTGTATTTTTACTAATTATTTTAGGACTGAATGACGCTTGTATTTTACTAACAAATGTAACAAATAGAATATAGTGTGCACATCTGGCATAGTCAATATCTCACAATGTATATTAGGTCTGATAAGAGATGGAAGAAAGACTCCTTGATAAAATACACGTAAAGTCGTGTTCTCGAAAAAAAGAGATGGAAGAAAGAACTTACAGTGTTAGTTCGCAGTGGTAGCGGTGGTAAACGATCGAACTAATATTATCCTACTAACAGTGTTTTTCTCTCACAACAAATCAGCGAACAGTACTTTCAGCCATAGCTTTTCAGTCAAACGAACAAAGCGGGTGCCTGAGTGGGAATGGAAGCACACGAATCCTGTGCCGTACGACATGACCAAGCGCAGAGTGAAGCTGTGATCCAGAAGCTCCCATGCCTTGTTTAGTTTCCACATAAAAACTTTACACCCTATCACATCGGATGTTTGACACATGCATATAGAGTATTAAATATAGAATAAAAAAACTAATTACACAGATTGCGTGTAAATTGCGAGACACATCTTTTAAGCTTAATTAGTCTATGATTAGACACTAATTGCTACAACACACATGTGCTAATGATAGATTAATTAGGCTTAATAAATTCGTCTCGCGGTTTACAGACGGATTCTGTAATTTGTTTTTTTATATCCGAATACCCCATGCGACACCCCTACGTGACACCCGATATGACACCCAAAAAACTTTACACCCGGAAACTAAACAAGGCCTTCCTGTCACGGTAGCACGGACGGACGGACGTACACGATCATACGATCCGTCCTCCCACTACACTTTCCTCCTCCACTACCGCAATGCACAAGTGTGGTGTGGGGCGTGGCGCGCACGAGGCATTATTGCTGAGCCCACGCCGACGCGGGCCGCCGGCATCATTGTAATCATGATCTTGTTGGAGCTAAGGTCACGATTCGGAGTCCATGCACAGTTTTAGGATGGTTTCATCATCTAATTAATCTGTTGTTCCAAACAAATGGATGTATCAGAAAAATACAGATGGAGAAGACAAAAAAAAAAAGCTTAGGACGAACTACCTGCTAGCAAACTCGTGCAAAAGGGACTTGAATTTGTGTACATGGTTTCGAAAAGAGAAAAAAGAAAGAGAGGAAAAAATTGCTAAGCACGTATGTCACGTGCTTGCTCAGCCGCGGCCAGGAGTGCATATATATGGAGGTAGCTCTCCTAACTTCCTTGCTGAATGCAAACTCGCGCAAAAGTGACTCAAATTGTGTACATGGTTTTGACAAGAGAAAAAAATGAGGGGAGTAAAAAAATTTGCTAAGCACCAGGAGTGCATATATATGGAGATAGTTCTCCTAACTTCCTTGCCGAATGCAAACTCGCGCAAAAGGGACTCAAATTGTGTACATGGTTTCGACAAGAGAAAAAAATAAGGGGAGGAAAAAAATTTGCTAAGCACCTATATGATATTTATATCCTTAAAAGAGGGTTGTAATTGTTCCGTGCACACCGTGCCACCGCGACATGAGACACAGGCGCTCCCGCTCCTTGTGCGTTGCGTGTGTCATTTGACACACTTAACTAACCGAGGCGGGACTAGTACTGCGGCCATCTTGACCTATTGTTTCTTTTTTTAAACCGGGTTTATATTTCACATATAAATCTTAATGTTTACATTCTAGTTCTTACAAAGACACACTTGAAGGAAAGAAAAATTATAGCTTAGTCCTTGCAAGATCCTCCCGGTTGTCTTCGCCACCGGCGGTCGGAGCAGCCACATGACGCACTCCCGTCGCACCAAAGAATGGAGAGGAGACACACCGTATGTGCAACTTGAAGCCGACTTCCATCCCGACGAAGAAACATCACAATTTTTCGTTGCCATCAAGAGCAGCACACCGAACACATCGACATGATCTATAATCGCTGAACGCCCTGGCTGAACAAGATGGCCACTGGCCATCGCATCGCCGGTAGACAAGGAATCTGGCGCCTCAAGAATCGCCAGCAACCCCAGCTCACCAGACGACAGCACAACCCAAAGGGGACTAAACCACCAAAACAGGTGGGAAACAAAAGCCAACCCGATTTCTCGGCACGTTGGTAGACATACCTCCCAAAGCTCCCAGAGAAGCCAGCATCACCAGTGCAAATGCTGACGGAGACGAGAGAGGGACAAGAACATAACCTGACGACGAGCTCACACCTCTACAGCTCTTCGCTGGCACCGGAGCACGCACCAGCAAGGCGGAGAAGGAGCTGGAGAAGCTTATTCCATGGACGCAGTGCAGTCTCCACCCTGCGCGCACTGCCTGGACCTACTAATCTTCGTGCCGCCGTCGACGAAACGAAGAACCCTAACCCTAAACTAGCTAACAATGACAAGGGTATGTACACCGGCCATCGATTCCTTAGCTCCTCTCCACCTCCGGCACCGGAACGGTTGCCAGACGCGAGGAGGAGCTGGCGAGATCGACGCCGGGAGCGAAATCGCGCGGCCCTTCTGAACTGTAGCAAGGGGAATGAGAGGAGGAGAAGCGGCGTCGAGAGCCTCTGGCCTATTGTTTCTTGATTGGTGCCGGAGTCTCCTTTCTGTGCCTGACTGCCCCGCCCCAGAGATGCGACGCTTTGGGCCGCTATAGGTATCCCAGCCCGTCAATACTAGGAGGATCGCAAGGCTTCTTTCTTTCAGCCCAAGAAAGTTGGTTAAATCTAGGGAAAATCGTATGCCCATCATTTTCTATATAGCTAGGCCGCCGCCATGTTGCACTTTATTAATCGATCAAGACTTGAAAAGTTCTCAATATTGTGGAGACGTCTGCACTATTTGCGTCCATCGATGTATCATCGAGAGACTTTATATTAATACTAGCAAACATGCCCATGCAAGCAACGGGAGAAAAAAAACTATCAAATGTTTAACTTGTTTGCTTTATCCTTTTGCACAACTGCAGTGGCCACCATAACTTAATTTCTATAGTTGTTACTTTTGATGTTGTGAGTGGTTGCTGCAACAATCACAAACGAACAGGCTCGTTAATGAAAACAAGGATGACAATATTACATATCTATTTACTATTTATCCTTTTATATAATTAAAAGATGTTATTTATTTTATGATGATCATGATATCTATAATATAAGTTATTTATTTTATGATGATCATGATATCTATAATATAAGTTAATATTGACAATATCCTATGGATTATGCATTGAATTAAAATACAACCTTGATATATTTTTTCCATTGTAAAGAATGAAATATTTACCCGCAAAAGTATCATAACTTTAGTTTTTATACTGACTATCCATGTGTTTGTAGATTTAGATATCAAGTTACGTGACTTTTTTTAAGAATCCATAAAAATATGTAACTTTAATATTTAGTTGTCGTGTTTCAGTTTCCACATGTCAGTCCTCGTTGAAAGTCGTACCGGTATACGTAGACATTTCAGAGTTTTGCATTGGTTTGTGCAGACAGCTTGGAGAAACATTTGTTTTAATTAGATTGAACGTGAAACCACTCAAGATTTGAGTTTACATTTTGATTAGTTAGATCATCGACTAATTCATGTCATATTAATAATTTATTTCTAATGAAAACCAACAACTTGATAGAAATATTTGTTTATATTAAGTAAATATCAAACTTTAAAAACCCATAATATTATATTACTATTTATCTTTATCTTTATAATGAAAATCAAAAGTATGACTCTAAAATAAAGATGGAAATATAATCTAATTTTACAAGAAGAATGTATCTCCGACTGAGCCGGGTCCGGGTCTCCTATGCACGCTTTGCAAACGTGGCCATGCAAACATGCGGCCAGGCCACATTATCAATCTTCAATTCCCGACATGTGCTTCCTTCCTTAATTAATCACCATCTCGTGCACCTGTAGACTTCATCGGTAAACAGAAATCGACTTGGCTTTCAGCTCGTATGGCAATTGGACTCAACTAAATAATCCTCCTCTTTGCTTCCAAAGTTGTTGCTGTCAGCCTCCCGTTTTCCACCGCCCAAACACTACTCTCCAAAGGAAAGGAAAGGAAAATTAGTTTTTTTTTCATGTTCATCTTTTTACTCGATCTCCATTGTCCTTAACGTATCGCGCTAGGAGTCTTACATCTTACATGTAAGATCACGGGCGATAGAGGGTTCATATAGCACGATATTTAGATCAAACGGTTATTATAGAGGGAGAGGAGTCTTACATCTTACCTGTAGGTGGAAAAAAAATCTTGGCGAAAATTTTGCCTCTTTATTATTAGGTATAGATATATAAGAACAAAAGCTTTTTTCTTTCTTTCTTTTCTTTTTGGGGCGAGAAGAGAGCAAAAGTAATATAACAAATAGAATATAAAAATTACTAAGAATAATGCAAGTTGGTTATGATAGAACATGTTCATACGGGTTTAAATCCTTCATTTAACATTGATGTTTGTATTTTTTCTAAAATTATTTTAGGACTAGATGACACTATTCTTTACATGGTAGTCAATGCACATGTTAGTAATGAACTCCATGCAGTGACCTCGTTAATCTTGAGATTTGCAGTTTAGTCTCTTAGTGCTCATAGAGATAGGACGAGCGCGCATGAGGTCATAAGTGAGTGTGCATATGCATGTATTTGAGTGTCTACATTTGTATTATGATTTGTAGGGAAAAAAAACTAAAAGTGTAATAGCATACATGCATATTTGGCATAGCGGTGGTTGCAGGAAAAAAAACTAAAAGTGTAATAGTATATAGGCAGATTTGGCGTACTGAATATCTGACTATGTATATTATGTCTCATAAGAGATGGAAGAAAGAATGAACCAACAGTGTCAGTTCACAGTTGTAGCCGTGGTAAACGATCGGGAGTAAAATCCTACTAGGTGTATGGGTGTTGATGAGTCGGCTCGGTGCATACTAAAATTAACCCGTAGTACGTACACATGCAAATTTGGCGTAATCAATATATCTGACGTCTCATCGCCAAAAAAAAAAAAATGACGCCTCACAAGCTGGGGATGATGAAATCTAGCTTCTGAAAGAGGTTCAGGCCCTGTTTAGTTTCACCCAAAAACTTTTCACCCCATCACATCGAATGTTTGACACATGCGTGGAGCATTAAATGTAGATAAAAAAACTAATTGCACAGTTTGTCTCGCGGTTTCTAGACGAGTTATGTAATTAGTTTTTTTTATTAGTATCCGAACATCCCTTTCGATATCCCATAAAACATTCGATGTGACATCTAAAAACTTTTCGCAAGACCTTAATAGAGAAACTTGTAGCAGGCGTGGTTAGCATATCTCACCAGATTTTCTCATGAAAAAGGCAACGGAGTTAGTGCTAGCTAGATAGCTAGGGTATCTATCCTTTAACTTTATGCCTGTATATCAAGGTGTGTTTAGTTGCCCCTTAAAATTTTTGGAAGCACAGTAACTCTTTCGTTTATATTTGCTAATTAGTATCCAATCATGGACTAATTAAATTTTAAAGATTCATCTCGTGATTTACAACCAAACTATGTAATTAGTTATTTTTTACCTATATTTAATGCTTTATGCATACGTCTAAAAATTCGATGTGACGAGAAATCTTATAAAATTTTTGGAATTTGGAAGGAAGTGAACACACCCCAAACCGGTGAGGCCACGGCGCCTTTTTTCTCACAGAACATTGTTCCTCACAACAATATCGGATCATGAAACACTGTTCGTACCCGTTAGCAACAGTGACGGATCATGAAATACTGTTCATACCCGTTATGACCAGTATTGAATCACAAAACCACCCGTTATGAACAGTACATACCCCGGATTTGACACTATATCAAAGACCCGTTAAAAAAAAAAGCCCGTGCGAACGCACGGGCCCCTGCTAGTTCAGTTGACACCTGAACAGCCACCGTGGGGCAGCATGCACCTACTAGACCGATGGAATGGAAGCGCACGAATCCTGTGCCGTACGACATGACCAAGCAGAAGCTGTGTCCAGCTTACTATCACGGTAGCACGGACGTACAGGAGCGTACGTACGTCCTCCCACTGCACTCTCCACCACATACAGTAGCGCAAAAGCGGAAGTGTGACCGTGTGGGGGCGTGGCACGAGGCATTATTGCCGAGCCTACAGCGGCCGGCATCATTGCAATCGCCGATGTTGGGCATGTTCACTTGTGCTTTTACCCGCTTATTTTTAGCCAGCTATCAGTATTTTTCTCTCATATAAATCAGTCAATAGTACTTTCAGCCGCTTATTTTCAGCCCAAGCGAACAAGCCGGTTGTTGGAGGGTCGTGATTCGGAGTCCATGCGCAGTTTCAGGCTGGTTTCATCATCTAATTAATCTGTCTTTGTTCCAAAGAAACGGAGGAAGTAGAAAACTAAGATAGACAAGATAAAAAAAAAGCTCAGGACGAACGAAAGCAACGTCTTTTTAGTTTAGAAATCCCTCACAGATGACACACAGCCCATAGCTAACTACCTAGCTAGCTTAACAAGTTAAGCAAGAGCACTTGCCCGGGCGCATCCAGGTGGGCATGCTATCTAGGCTTGGATCATTGAATGCCATGCACTTCTCGTTGCGAGGGGCACTAGATGGATAGATCGCCGAGGGGACAACCATATATTTGTTGAGGGGCCGGGCCGTCCCATGCAAGTTGAGGCTAGCGGAATTGGATGAAGGAATCACGCGGCGGCTAAAGGAACGAGAGTTCACCAATTATTGCGCGACTGTCCCCAAATCATGAGAGTCAGAGCGAAACAGGCCGGCCTGGACCGGGAGTCCATATGGAGATAGCGCTCTACTAAACTTCCTTGCTAAGTGCAAACTCGCGCAAAGTGACCTTAGATTATGTTATGTACATGTGTTTCTCCTGCAACTAAAAAGAATAAAACATGGACATTCTACCTTCGGCCCCCCATGCGATACCTCTCCTCCGCGCCCTCATCCTTTCCTCCCGCAGCCCTAGGTACCGATCCCCTTCCCTCGCTCTGCCCTTGCGCGCGGTGCAGGTGACGGACAGCCCCGGCGCGGCAGGCGGGGACCACTTGGCGCCGACGGCACGCGTCCCCCCTCCCGACTAGCGCGCTGTTGCCGTACGCGACAAGGCGCCTGTGACCCCTGTGCCCGCAACCACCGAAGCCGTCGGGCGACCGCCGCCGCCGCCGTCGGACGGGCCGCTGCTAATCGCCCTCCAATTACGCGATACCTCCAATCATGCGATCTCGTCACACACATCCAATCACGTACAAAGCCTCCTCCTCCAATCAGCCTCCCTGCCGCGGCGAAGCCGCCTCCTCCAATCAGCCTCCCCGCAGCAGCGAAGCCACCTCTCCGCCCTCCACGAAAGCCACACGCTGTGCGATCCAGGTGAGTCTCCTTCCTTCCCCTCGCGATCTCTCCGCCGTGCCGTGGCCTTTGATTCGATTTGGATGCAAGCTGATGCGGTCTGTGGTTGGGGTTGGGTGTCGGTAGAGATGGGGAACCTGTGCCTGTACGGCTACGCGAACGAAGCGTGGGAGGTGGCGCTGCCAGCGGAGGAGGTGCCCACGGTGCTGCCGGAGCCGGCGCTCGGGATCAATTTCGCGCGTGACGGGATCAACCGTCGCGACTGGCTCGCGCTCATTGTTGTCCACTCCGACTCGTGGTTGTCTCCATCACATTCTACTACGCCGCGCGGCTCAACCGCAGTGATCGGTACGACACGATCCCCTCACCCCCCACACACAATCTCGCCTCTGTTTCTCTCAAGGTCCGATGCTTCCTTGTTGCGGTCACTTGTTCCTTCTTGTGGTGTGTGCTGTCTGTGCTCATTAATACATATGACATGCATACATGTGCTGGGGCTTTCTCAGATGTATTCTGTGAGTTGAAGTGGATGTTAGGATATGCATGGCGTGTTGTGCCCTCTGTATGCATGTCATTGTGCGAACGTGTTTGGATCCGACATTTGTTTTGCCAAGTAACTGTTCAAATTTGGGCATTCTGCAGAGGTTTCGTGGAATATAATTAATTTGCCAATTTTTGATTTAGAAAGCAAATGAGTTTGTTCCCATGTAGCAATTTAAGGAGCTATGCTGTTGAATTGTTTACTATAGTCGTGCGAATTACTAAGTTATATTAGCTTATAAAGCGACATTTTGCTGAATTTGGGGGGATATCTGTTTATCTGTGCTGTTGTTAGCATGATGTAAACTTCTGAGCCTATGTGGAAAGCTTATTGGAGACCCTTCATTGTCATCAGAATGTTCATATGTTGCTGGACTAAATATGCCTAAGAAATATTCAGACGCTTAAAGCCTGCTCTGTCGTTTTAAGCCGATTCCATTTTTGGGAATGAATTTCTTCCATCATTTTTATAAGTTATGGTATGAGCACCTGTCAGTGGTACTGGCTTTTTGGGAGATGCTGCTCTAGATAACCAGTTCATGAGGTTAGTATCCTTTGTGTTGACCAACAGGCAACAGCAAGGACTTGAGCCTCTACTACTTATGCATATACATGGAAATGTATTTCAAAGTTTCATTTGGCATCAGAATTATTTCAAAGGTTCGGTTCAGAAGCGAACTGAGAGAGGATGAGGATAGCAATGGTGTGATGTCCTGTTCGTGATCGGTTGGTTCTTGCAGCTGCAGACAGCTCCTCGATTCGTTATTTCTTCAGGAGCAGCATGGACAGAAGGAACCCAGCAGCTCCCATGGTGGGTCTCTCTTTCCCTCTCTCTGTCTCTCTCCTCTTCTGCTCCTGTTCGTCTCCAGGATTATATATATTCCTTTGCTTATTTTGCATACATGCCATAGTTGGATTGCTTTAGTTGAGCAGTTTTGTTTTGAAATCTCTGCAGACGTATATTTGCATCTTGGTTCGTGCGTGGCCTGTAAGCCTGTTGTTCTTAGTCAAACAGGCCATCAGTTCACCATACTGTATTTTCCCATGGATCGATCACTTTGAAAGTGTTTTGGTTGGTTAGTTCATAGAATTCTAATCTAATTCAGAAGAAACACACGAGGAAGAAATGGCCAAGCAATCTTGTTCTGAACTCAGATGGAAGTCTGTTAGCGTCTATCAGTATGGGCATCTAGATATTTTCTTACAGTGACTTTTCCATCTGTGATGGGTTCGGCTGTGCCATACTCGGACATGAGACGTGCTCTCTATTTGTGTTTGTTTCTGATGATCATGTATCTTCAATTTTGCAGGGCCATGGAGGATCAAGTAGGATATTTCTAACATTATAATATGTGTTGAATACTTCAGGACTATTGAGATCAAGATTGTCAGCCTCTTTTGTGGATGGCAAATGCAAACAAGAATGACACCTTGAAGCAACAAGAAATCATATGTTGCTGGGTTCATACCAATTCTTATTGAATCTTGATCATATATTCCTGCCGATAACATTGCCATCATCGAGTCATCTTGATCTTGGTTTGCACTGATGTTCAGAGATGTGTATCTCCTGTGTATGTGCAGTGCAGCAGGAAGATAGCAAGCCTCGCCAACAACAGTGCTAGCCTTTGTTGGTTCCAGAACTCTACTGGATTCCTTCACCAGCAGTAGGATCCCTAGATGAGGCCATCTCAAAAGCCTCGACGTATGTGCCATGAACTATCCTTCATTCGCCTCACCGACGCATCGTCTAGCACCGAACGGCAGCAGGAAGGTGAGCTTCAATGCCCCCTGCATCTGTTAACTATTTGAATTTGGTTGATTTAGCACAATTAGATTTATCAGTTTCCTCTATATTTATTAACTGTTTGCTCAAGAATCTATGAGCACAATGCAAGAGGTTTCCAATTTATGACAGGTAGTCGGTTCATGCATTTAGAGTTTTCAATATACCTAGATATCCAGTGAGACATTTTCTTATATGTCATGACTGGTTCTTTAATATTACATAGTGCCTGTTTTTTTTAATCTAATCTCTGACCCCTTGAGTTTTGATATAATATTAATGTCTTAGGTATTATGAAATCCGCTTGAGGTGTGACATGGGTACTTCCACAGAAGTGCCATGTCTATGTTTTGTCTTGTCACTGTCATTTTTATATAGGATTAAACAAAATTATTTCTTTTGGGGCATTGGGCTCAAATAATTTTAACGGCACACTGCCTGATGAGCTGGGGAAATTGACAAAACTTCAACAGAGGTGAGTTGTCTATCTGGTCGCTTTACATGTGTTCTACATAACCATCTATGCTTTCTTCACTCTTTAAACTGATAGCTATATGCAAGACATAGCTGAAAAATTTTATCCATGTTGCAGATACACAAGAGTTATTGTCTGCTATATGAGACTTGTACAGAGTGATGCTTGGGATCTTTTCATTTTTGTTGGTTTTGCAGGCTGACTTTAGGTAGGTGACTCCAAGTGTGGTGATCCGGTGCTTAGCCATGATGGGCTATTCCCCTTATTAATGCAGCTTAATGAGCATGCTAAGTTGTCAATGCTCACGAATATCACACAGACTCTCTCCAACTTGTGCCGTGTTTTTCTATCAATGTTTCTTAGTGGTTTGTAATTTGCGCTACGAGGACTCCTCGTTGTTGCGTCTGTAATTCTACTTTCTCTTAATGAAAAACTGCCACAGTGGTACGGCCATATTTTGGTAATAATAGTATAACATGTTTTTAAATTATTGTGATATTTTGGTATGTGAAGGGCATCAGCGCGCAGCAACAGGTGCTGAACCAGGCGTACTCCCCGGAGGCCGATGCGTGGTCCGTCGTTCTCGACGGCATGGTCACCGGGTGGCGGAGCCCCAGCGCGTGCCTCGACGGCCGGTTCTACGCTGCCGACTGCAAGGACGGCTACCGGTTGAGGGCGTACGACGAGGCAGCAGACGCGTGGACAACCTGCGTCGACATCAAGCAGCAACGGGGGAATGTGACTGTGTTAATTTCACGAATTTTGTTAATTTCATGAACTTTGCCTTTTGGATTACAGTAGAGTTTGTGAGCTTGCGATGCCGCGCTCTCTATGACTGTTAATTTCACACTTTTGGATTAAATGTCACTCGTATTTAATTTTAAAGTATTGTTATCTTATCGTGCGATCCGTGTATTTTTAGTAAAAAAGTTTAGCTGTGCCGTAGCAACGCACGGGCACGCTACCTAGTGAATAGAAAAGAGAAAAAAACAAGGGGAGGAAAAAAATTGCTAAGCACATATGTCACGTGCTTACTCAACTTAGCAATGGCACACTCATTTTTTTATCCTTAAAGAGATTTGTAATAATTGCTCCGTGCAGCATACCGCGCACACCGTGCCACGAGACATTCCTAAGGCCCAGTTTAGTTCCCCAGGAATTTTGCAAAATTTTTCTCATTCCCGTCACATCGAATCTTTAGACGCATGCATGAAGCATTAAATATAAATAAAAAATAAAACTAATTACACAGTTTAGACGAAATCCACGAGACGAATCTTTTAAGCCTAATTAGACTATGATTGGACACTATTTACCAAATAACAACGAAAATGCTACAGTGCCCATTTTGCCAAAAAAAAATTTTGGAACTAAACTGGGCCTAAGGGGCGCTCCCGCTCCTCGTGTGTTGCGTGTGTCATTTGACACGCCTTCCGTGTGGCTGTCGTCTCTTTTGACAAGGAAACCGCGCACCTAACTAATCGAGGCGGGACAAGTACGGCGGTCATCTAATCCTGGTCTATTGTTTCTTTTATTTATCCCGGGAAGTCTCCTTTCTATGACCGCCCAAACCCAAAAAGATGCAACGCTAGCTTTGGGCCGCTGTAGTAGGTATAGCCCAGCCCGTCACGCGTTGCTGAAGAGAAAAAGAATATTGGATTCACGTTCGTATGGCTCCATTGTTCAGAAACAACTCGATCTTCTGGAGAGTTGTCATTAACAAATTAAACAACATATTCCACACTATCCATAAGCCGAATGGAACTGTACAATTGTGATTGACTATACGCTGCTCGAGATCTCCTTCGCTGCGCATGCAGAGGAAAATACTCGACAGTACAGGGCACATGATCCTTTCCATAAAACTCAATGTTTCGACCAGCAAGCAATTTCAAACATGACGCTGTACATGTTCCTCGGTATGAAACTGTATTGTACTACCCATAAATACCGGGCAACACACCTCACCAATGCATCAATACTGTCATATACACAGCACTCATTATCTGGTAACAGTTCGACAATACAAAACTCCAGCCTTCTGGGTAGGTTCAATCCATATTGCTCGTTCAAGATATCCTGTTTCCTCTCCTGACACTACAACACGTCACTTAATCAAAGGCATTTTGTTAAAGGCGTTTTTCTTAAAATGCCTTAATTTCCTTTTTCATAAAGGCATTTTTGTGAAAAGGCCTTTGAAACCACTTTTATAGAAAGCTAATATAAAAAATGCCTTAATTGTTTGTAGTTTTGGAGGCGTTTTTTTTTCTAAAACGCCTTAATTTCCTATAGCATTGGAGGCATTTTGTAAAACGCCTTCGAAGTCCATACAGCCATTTATTTTTTTTATAAATCCACTTGATCATTTGGGCCTTTATCGTTTGTTATAGTCACGCACGGAGAGGCATGTGGGCCTGTAATACTTACCCACCGAAGGCACATGTACAGCGACGCATACGCATGCGACACACCTGTACACCCGGTCACCCCGCACAGCCTGAATCGTTCCCCAAATTTCGCGATCCAGACACCGGTGACGGCGGCCAGTAGGGCTCGTGATTCGGAGGTGCGTCGACCTGAGAGACAGAGGAGGCCGCCGCTAGAGCTCGCGATTCGGAGTCACGCCTGCTTGAGGCGGGTGCGGGGGCTCGCGAGCTTGCCGATGAGGAGGTTGTCCACAACGTCCCGCCCTGAGGCGGCCGCGAGGGCTCGTGAGCTCGCCGACAAGAGGTCCTCCTACCACCACCGCGCCTCCGTTATCAATCGCCGCCACCGCCCTTCGTCGTGGTTGTCCGCCGAGATCCTAAAGGGCTCCTCGACAAGCATCGCCGAGTTCCTACACAAGCATTGCTGTTCCCTGCTACGACTACAAATCCAGGTATATCCCCTATAGCCACCAATAATTTGAATCCTCTATTGAGATGTTGATTGATTCCAAATGTGTTCCCAATTTTTTTCTATTTGACTTGATCTGAGTTAAATAAATGGTGCTAGTTATCTGTACCGAGCTGGAATTTCGCTGTGCTTAACTTGTTTTCTAAGTGCTTACTGCTTGACCGTATCTGCTAGCCTTACTTGTGACTTCTCCTCAGAACTAGTAGCCAGTTGGTCATGGGTCGTCTAGAATAGTTCGTTCTGCGATGGGCACTAGGTCATGGGTTTGATTACTGTTGCTCAGATTTGAATGGATGGTCTTGCTCACTCACTGACAGGCAGACACATATGCTTCTTTGTTTCTATAGAGACTGTTGCACATTTGTACTATTATTATTTGCCTTGATGCCAGTGTGATGATGATAAGATCTAGCAGGCAGCCTCTCTAGTCTATAGAATTTAGTAAGGGAGAAAAATAGTATTGACATTTGTACTATTAACAGGTGTCCCAGTCTCCACCTTTTCAGCACTAGGCAACCTACATTAGCTGTAGAGAGATTTACAGTGTTGCAGCCATCATGGACAACCCGTGGATGAGAGCACCTAGGTAATACTAGTTAAAAATTGGTCATGTTTTTTTTTCCTGCGTCGAGTACAAGTGTTTAGCAAGCTGAATTTTTATCATTGCATCATAGGTGGTCAGTTGAGTATGATGAAGGCCTTCACAACTTTATAGAATTTGCCTTTGCCACATCAGCCCAACAGAATAGGATACTGTGTCCTTGCCGTGACCGTGGAAATAATTACTAGTTAGAGGCAAAAGAAGTCCGGGAACATTTAATTTGCATTGGGTTCATGGATGGATATTCATCATTGTTTCATCATGGCGAGGGCATGTCATCTGTACCAAGTCCTGGTTTGCGCTCACAATCTGAAGACGACGATGCTGAGATTGATCCAATGGAACAGATGCTAATGGAGGGTTTTGGGATGTATGATGCCCGTGCTTTAGGGGAAGAAGAGGGATTTGAGGATGAGGATGATATTGATGCTGAAGCATACTACAAGTTAATCCGTGATGGGAGCCAAGAGTTGTATCCGGGCTGCAAAACATTCTCAAAGCTGCAATTTCTCATTAGGCTCCTTACCATGAAGAATCGATGGGGGGGGTGAGCAATGGTTATTTTCATGAGCTCCTGCCTTTAATTAAGGACGCACTTCCAGAGGGTGAGGTGTTGCCAAAGAACTTCCATGAAGCAAAGCAATTCGTGAAGGCTATTGGAATTGGTTATCACTGTATTGACGCTTGCAGAAATGACTGCATATTGTTTAGGAAAGAATATGCCAATGACAACTCGTGTCCAGTGTGTAAATCAAGCAGGTGGAAGAGAGTGAAAGGTGGAGTTGATGGAAGAAATAATTTTGTGTTGACCAGGAGTGAATCATGCTCCTGATTCTAGATTTAGTTGGTCAGGAAGTAATTAGAATATGCGATTAGCCATTTTCTAATGTTATTATTTGCATGTTGGTTGATTGGATGATGCAATTTTTCTGTTGGCAGCTTAAGCAGCTCTCAACAGCATGATTCATTTTTAATTAGTTGTGAAACACATAGGCTTACAATAACTGCAGATTTTTAATTATTTGTGAAACACACAGGCTTACAATCGCTGCAAGCTTAAGTGAATCATACATATAACAGCTTAAGTAGCTCTCAACTTTTAATTAGCCCTGGATGGATTTATGAAACACACAGGCTTGTAGTTTGACCTGTGGATGGTGTTACAGAATAGGTTTTGCAAGAGTTTGGTGCTACTTTTGCCATATTGAGTGTGAGAAACTGGATTTAAAACTGGATTTACTGCAGTAATGGGATAAATCTTGTGCCATGAAGGGTCGTGCATTATTCTAACCTATGAATGAATTTTGCATTGAAATTGTTAATCTGTCAGTCCAACTTTGTCTATATTACTGTGTCAGATATAGATGTGTTGACGAGAATTTCTGTTGAGTAACTAATTCTGGAATTAATATGGCCATGTCACTTGTCAGATAGAGATGTGTCAGTGTAACTAATTCTGGAATTATTACCTATTTAATTAAATTCTTTGACTGCGGCTCTGATAAACATTCCTATTCACCTTTTTTTACATCAGCACACTTGTGTATATACCTTCACTCATTGGGACAGGTTTGGTTTCAAGTAGGAGCAATTGCCAAGTGAGGATAACATATATAGCTGGATGTGGACATGTTATTTTCAAGCAGGAGTAACATAAAGTTTGGTTTCTGAACATTGATGAAGGCCAGTACTGTGGCGACATAGTATATTTAGATGGATTTATACTTACATATGTATATATTAGCTGTGATGTGGACACTCTTATAAAGGCAGCAAGAAACTTGCATCAGGAATGGGGACCTAAACATCAGGACTTGGGAACATCATTTGAAGATAGACATTTGACTATTCTTTTACCTTACTGATTGTGTTTGGTTACAAATATAATTGTGTATGCCTAAAAGGTTAAATGGATTCTGCTGTTAACGTGTTCTATCATTGGTTAATTTCTCGATGGATGTTGCTGTTTTGATTACTAGCAAATTTCTGCATGTATGAGTTTGTTTTGGAGGCATTTTTAATAGTGCCTCCATCAATGTTTGAAGGCTTATAGAAAACGCCTTTAAAAGGTATTATAGGCATCTAAAAATGCCTTTATATATTGATATTAGAAGGCGTTTTGAAAAATGCCTCAAAAGACCTTTTGAGTCCAGTTTATATATGGCATTTTGAAGTATGCCTCAAAAGGTTTTTAAAGGCATTTTGATAGCTTTTAAAGGCATTTTTAAATGCCTCCTACAAACAGCCATGCTGTAGTGTGAGAAGCGGGCAGAACGATACAATTGAGAGTCAATAATCTGATTTCACCATCATAAAATATTATGGAAGAAACATATGCTCACATTCTGACACTACGACAGTATGACACAAGCGAGTAATCAAAGATGTTACATAATTTTCAATAAAGATTTTGGACTCAACAAGAATTTCCAATCCTTGTCAAACTACCATAGTCTAGCTAAAAGCGCAGGTTGCAAGCGTATGTTTCAAGTGTTTCAGAGGTATGTTGCAAGTGTTTTATTTGAATATTACAAAAGTAGATCGGGATGTTGAATATGTTGCAATGGCTATACACGTACTCCCTCCGTCCTAGAAAAAGTGTCGTTTTAGGTTTTTCAGACATCATGTTTGACCGTTCGTCTTATTCAAAATTTTTTAATAAATATTATTTATTTTGTTATGACTTATTTTATCATTAGAGATACTTCAATAATGATTTATTTATTTTATAATTTGCATAAAATTTTTAAATAAGACGAACGGTCAAACACAATGTCTGAAAAACCTAAAACGACACTTTTTCTGGGACGGAGGGAGTATGTTACAAACATCTCTTCCAAATGTTTCATCTGTTTTTTCAGACGTATGTTGCAAGTATTATCTGGATGTTTTATATGTTTCACACATATGCTGCAAGTGTTTTGTCTGGATGTTGCAAATGTTTTGCTATAATGTTTTCAGGTGTTTTGCAAGTATTTCGGATGTATGGTGCAAGTTTCATCTGCATGTTGCAAAAATTGATCGTGATGTTGCATATGTTGCAATGGAAGCCACCTGCTGCAGCCTCCTGCAGCAACTGTTGGGGCGCCGCCGAGCGGGCGCAGACGTTCCCGCATGCATGCGCTTGGGAAGCAGAGGGGGCTCAAGTGGTCCCGTGCGTGGTCTAACGGCGTGGGCCCCTCGTGGATGCACGAAACGTAGACGTGGAGACAGACTGCTAATATGGGTGGGCGGCGCTGGCTCCGCATGGGCGCACGAAATAATGTGGGAAATAAAAAGCGTGGGCGTCCGGATGTTTGCGCGCTAGGACTGCCGTATTAATTTTCACTCGTCTGATCGAATCAGTTGTATATTGGACTGTTCTGGAGCTATTTTGTAAGTACTATTTATTTATACTCCTATATAAAAACTTTGGAGGAACTCCGCCAGATGTTCGTACGTACGCCAAGTTTATGATGGCGGGGCTAGATCGTGCGTATATACAGTATATTTTGGTGGAAACGTAAAAGTCATCGAATTCTGGAGATATATTATCGACCGGTTCTTTGCTTGTTTAGTGTGGTGCCCATCTTTTTCTTGATGGAGATTTTTCAACGGCTAAAGACTAAGCTCTACCGGCTAATACTAGGGAGGATCGAGGCATTTCTTTCTTTCTTCCCAAGAAAGTGGCCGGGTTATATCTAGGAAAAGTCCTATGCACATCTTTTTTCTATATAGCTAGCCCACCATGGTGCACTTTATTAATTATCGATCGAGACTTGAAAAAGTCTCAGTGTTGTGGAGACATCGGCACTAATTTTTTTTTAGAATTCCACGGTACAACGTACGTTCAAACACATATGAAAACTCACCTCTACGAATACATGTACGCAAACCCTATCTCTATGAGCATCTTCGAAGGACTGACACTAGTAAAGAACAGACTTTCGGTTTTTTACGTTTAGTCACGGTTGGGATTGGACCCGGGACTAATAAAAGAATTAGTTCTGGTTGGAACCACCAAATGGGACTACAATCCCCTGTCGAACGGATAGTGCAGCAGACTTTTGCAGCAGGGACATTTAGTCCCGGTCTGTGGTTCAAACCGGGACTAAAGGTAGCCTTTCAATCCCGGTTAGAACCACCAACCGGAACCAAAGGTCCCGCTGGCCTTTTATCCCGGGTTTTGATTCCAACTGAGACCAGAGGACAAAAGGTCCCCACTATATATACCCGCTTCCACCGTCCTCCGAGTCCGTGACACAAGTCAAATCTTTGGTCTTCGCTTATGCGCATGTGTTCATCCGCGTTCTTGCTTGGAGGAGCAAGTTCTTGCACTCGGTCGCCGGCTTCATCTTCAATCTTCTAAAGGTTAGCAACTTTATCTTCTAATCTTTCATTGCTAATAATGTAGATCATTTCATGGTTTAGTAATAAGCATAGAAATATGTGGTTTTTAGATTAGGAATAATAATGGTGGATTTTATTTTTATTTATACATCATTTCTACGTAACCTTAAACATTTATAGTTTTCTAGATTTTTGTTTGTAACATTATTTCTTGATGAGAGTTAATAATTGTTAAAAAAATTATATGCAAAATGTTTAAGTTTACTTGGTATGCATATATATATCTTGATGATTTATTTTTTATATATTTCTCTAATATATATTGTTGCATGGTATATTTATATGGGGTTCTATATTTAATGGGATGGTTTTTCAGTTTTTTTTAGTTATGATGAATGGCGGCGGACTTCTCCAGCCACATTGATGCATCCGGCCCAGGTGGGGTTGGCCGAGGCCCAACAAATTAAGGTTGTCCGGACCCCAATAGTTTTTATGCACACCCACTCGGGGAAAGGTCCAATGTCCCTAAAAGACTAGTCTGATAGGGGAAGGGTGGCTCTCTCTTTTAAGGTGGCTTCCTCCTCCCAAGCTAAGCAAGGTGAGATTATTCAGAGGCTCACACGGTCGTCGTCCGACTACAACTAGGCCACTTGGCCTTTTTTTGTTGCGTCTTTACCGGCGGGTAATAGTGGAGGATGTCCTCATCATTCCCACCCCCTTAAACAAGGGCCCAGCTCCGATACCAAATGATACATCCGGCCCAGGTGGGGTTGGCCAAGGCCCAATAAATTAAGGTTGCCTGGACCCCAATAGTTTTTATGCACACCCACTCGGGAAAAGGCACAATGTCTCTAAAAGACTAGTCTGATAGGGGAATGGTGAATCTCTCTTTTAAGGTGGCTTCCTCCTCCTAAGCTAAGTAAGGTGGGATTATTCAAAGGCTCACACGGTCGCTGCCCAACTACAACTAGGCCACTTGGCCTTTTTTTATTGCGTAATAGTGGAGGATGTCCTCATCACACATAACCAGGTTTCCACCATGGCGATCATTCATTCATACCATCGCCGGATAGGGCCGTTCCGCGTCACCCAGACCCATCAATAGTATGGGATATTTTTAAGTTTTGCGTGCTAATATAATTTTTTTATATATACATTCATTCATAATATGATCGTTGCAAATGACACAGACTATAAAATAGGTCAAGTGGCTGGAATCAGCACGATGGTTGCTCGGGGTGTGGGACATCTTCGAGACGACGACAAGTGTGGTCGTGAATGATGAAGAAAGCAAGTTATGGACATGTAGTCTCGCCTTCGACATCCCCATTAGGTACAATAATGAAGTGCATCAAGACTTTGTGCAGACTGGACAATAGATGTCGACCAAGACAGGCGCCCGGATTGATGCCGTGCTGCTTTCTTTGCAAGCAATTGAGCGAATTGGCTACCGTATGTCTGATTTTTCATCCTTGAAGATAGAAGCTTTACATGAGCATAGTCTGGACATGCACGAGTAAGCGAGAGGCATGCGATATTCAACCAAATGGATAGCACCAGAGATAATAGGAATAATAGCACCAGAGATAATATTGTTTCCATAAAGTAAAGAACCAGAAACAGGCTCACGAATACCATCAATATCTACTGGAGGAGCAGCGATGAAGGCGATAATAAATACGGAAGTTGCGGTCAATAAGGTAGGGATCATCAAAACACCGAACCATCCAATGTAAAGACGGTTTTCGGTGCTAGTTATCCAGTTGCAGAAGCGAGCCCACAGGCTTGTACTTTCGCGTCTCTCTAAAATTGCAGTCATGATAAGATCTTGGTTTATTCAAATTGCAAGGACTCCCAAGCACACGTATTAACTAGAAAGAAAATAAATAATAGAAGGCTTGTTATTTAACAGTATAATATAGTCTATATACTAATGTCAACCAAGCTAGCCCCAACGATTGGATTTTCGTATAATTTCATTTACCAAATCCAAAAATTTTGGAAATGAAGTTAGTAAAAATTCAAAACTCAGATTGCTCTTTTTCTATTTTCCATATGGGTTGCCCGGGACTCGAACCCGGAACTAGTCGGATGGAGTAGATAATTCTTCCTTGTTACAATAGAAAAAAAACCCCTCCCCAAATCGTGCTTGCATTTTTCATTGCACACGACTTTCCCTATGTAGAAATAGCCAATTTCTATTCCGAAGAGGAAGTCCACTAATTTTTAGAATTTTTAATTAGTTAAAGTGATTCACCTATGATATGAGAGTAATATTTATTTATTCTTATTATTATATGAGCGCTTCCTGATATTTTTTGTTTGTCCGCTTACAGAATTTGCTCCATGGTTACACCTATGCTGCAAGTGGCCTGCAGCCCATTCTCACGCAAGCTATTAAGTGAGTGGGGTACGCCTAGGACTACGTGGAAGTGTTGAGCCAGAGAACGACAGCTAGTATCCAGTATTACGTGAGATTTAGGTAAAACCAGTTTGCTACATCTATGGGATACCATGTCTTCGGCGTTGTGAGGCAAGAGAGAGTGTTTTAGTGCGGGCCTTGCATTACATAGACAATGACCGTGGTTACTGTATCCGAGACATACACTACTGGCAGTGGAGACAGGCTAGGGCTACACCCGGTTTGTTGGATTCATGTGTTAATTAGGTTTATTCGTATTGTTATGTTTAATTAGGTTTATTCGAACGGTTATGTATTTTAATTAGGTTTATTTGTTTGGATATTTTAATTATGTTTCATTAGGTTTTATTTGTATGGACATCATAATTATGTTTGCATGGTTTGAAATTTAACTCGTGTAGGATTGAAACGCATATGCAAATAAAAAAATAGAGAAATAAAAACACAAACGTAATTGTGACGCCGTGCAACGTAATGGTTGCGTGGGCTATCTTCTACTTGATGGATCTATCATCTGCGGTGTGCTCTGGACTATCTGTGGACTGTCTATCCATGCAATGCATGAATGGGATGTCCGCAGGTTGATGGATCCATTCAAGGAATGAATGTACTGTCTTCCGAGAGGCATGGATTCATCAGAGCTCGCGCAACCGCCCTCTTCGTCTCCAAATAGGCGTAGTTTGTCATCCACTTCTGGCATCCTCTGGCACCTATTTGACCCTACTTTGGTGCTAGAACAATGTTTTTGAGGTGGTTATTCTATAATGTGTTGGTACGCTTTGATTGTAACATTGACCTACTCAGAGAAAGGTCTTTCTTATCGTATATGTAATTTTATTATTTGGTCTTTGTTATCGTATGTGTAATTTTTATGTACCCCAAATATTTATTCTAAGGTTCTCTAAGATCTTTATTATTGTTTTCGAGGTCGCATGCGTCTCATAAACGACCTTGGTTGGAGAAATGTTCAAAATAAAAGTTATAGATCTCGAAAAGTTAAACAACTTTGTAGTTGATAATTTTTTCATTTGAAGTCATCCTATCAAGGAAAACTATGTTTAAATTTCCTAAATTTGAAATTTGAATTTTTAAAATAACCTCAAATGGAGAAACAACCAATACTAAAGTTATAGATTTTGAAAAGTTATGCAACTTTGTAGCTGACAACTTTTTCATTTGAAATCATCTATTTCAAAATCCTGGTTAAAATTAAATTTTTAAAAAAGTTTGATTTATCTTTTTAGTCTCTGGCTAAAATTTGTAACTAATCTTTCTCTGTCGTACTAACTTCAAATTTGATGATTTTTTCCTAAAATTCTCTAAAGTCATGCTCTATAAATTTATTGTGTTCTTACCGCTTTCATTTTGATCATCTTTTCATGTGAATTCGTTTTATCAATTCAAAATTTGATTCTAAAAAAATTGCAACTTCAAACAACATTTTGAAGCAGTAAATGAATTCAGCTGGGAAATTCATAAACATAAAAGTTGTAGAACTAATCAAGATCTACAACTTTCTTTTTGTATAGTTTATGACTATACGAGAGATATGTAAAATTTGAACAATGTTTTCAACCACTTTGTCGGATGGAGAAATGTACAAAATAAAAGTTGTAGATCTCAAAAAGTTATGCAACTTTGTAGGCGATAACTTTTTATTTTAAATCATCTTGTCAAGAAAAACTATGTTTGAATTTCTCAAATTTGAAATTTAAATTTTTAGAATGTAATTATAATTTATAGCATATGTTATTAAACATGTAATGAAACAAAAGCATTATAAATTGTATATGAAAGCAATTTTGTATTACAGTTTTTTCAAGCTATATATTTTTTACTACGCAATTTCTAATTTTTAGCATATTTATGTTAAAGAAAATATTTAAAACTGTTGCATGGGCGGGAAACCAAACTGCTGGGTAGGCAGCAGTTTCGCCACACGCCAAAATTTGGCACGTTTAGTCTTGGGTTGGGCCATCAACTGGGACTAAAGGCCTTTTAGTCCCGGTTGTTGGTCCAACCTAGGACTAAAGAGTGTCAACCCTATATATACTCGTGTCTTGTCTTCTCTTCTTCTTTCTCCTTTCAAGCGCCGGATCCGAGACTCCGCCGTGCCACCACCCCCGCCGTGCGCCCGTCCGACCTTGCCCTCTTCTCTGGCTCGTGCGGCGGGCCCTCATCCTTGTCTCCCTAGCGCGTGGTAGCACCCTCGTGGATTCGATCCAGTGTTGCCGAATGTACCGTTCAATCATCCTAGCATAGTAAGCAATGATATATATTTTAATAAATTAATATATTTTAATTACGTTTGTACACAATATATTGTTTCTGATATGTATATATGTATTCAGCTATGAGCAAATTTAATCAAGAACCGAAAACCGAACCGAAAGAACTGGAACCGAAACCGAAAGAACTTGAACAAAAAAAATTCGGTTCATTGTTCGGTTCCTGATATTGAGGAACCAAAATAACCGAAGAAAATTCTGTGAAAGCATCTAGGCCCCGAGAGTTGGTTTCGGCAATTGATGACAACGCTTTATTACCATGACTAACGTGTGTTTTGTAGAAACTTTGGTAAGTTAGGTCATGGAGATGATAACTGCTTTGGGCACTATGGTATTCATGCCCCTTGATGGAAATCGTTTCGGTTTTCAAAGGATTGACGTCAAGATTAAGGACGGTTAGTTTCGGATGTCAAGGTGTTGAGTTGCATTCGGAATAGTCGTTAGGATCTTCGTTTCTTCCTTTGGCCGTACTATAAAGGGGGGCATGAGCGAGTAGCTTGACCTAGGTGAGTCTTATGTTTAGATGTGGTGCACACTTGTTAAACTTAGCACTAGGAAGCTCTAGAATAGCTCAAAGTTCAGTTGGAAGCAACTTGGTTCAAGTTGCGTCGCGTTTCGGAGTGTTTAGAGGCACTTTCCCTTGACCGGACGCGGTGTTTGGTACGACCGGACGCGTCCGGTCAGTTCTAACCGCTAACTGTGTTTCAGCGCTGACGACCGGACGCGGTCCTTGTGAGGACCGGACGCGGTGGTCAGGCTGACACGTGTAACTCAAGGGAAACCACCTAACCGGACGCGACTGGAGTGTGATCGGCGCGTCCGGTCACGTTCCAGTAAGGTCCTCTGACGACCGGACGCGTCCGGTCATCACTGATCGGACGCGGTCGCGTGTCAGGTCAGTTTACAGTAAGCTCCCTACACGACCGGACGCGTCCGGTCACCCCTGACCGGCGCGTCCGGTCACTCAGCTGAAGTTTCAGAATTTCGACCGTTACGAGCGACCGGCGCGTCCGGTCACTTCGACCGGCGCGTCCGGTCACCTCGTATTTTGCTGAGTTGGCAGGTAACGGTTGGGTTTGACTGTGGGGTGTATAAATACATCCCCACCACCTCTTTTAGAGGCCTCTTGCTCATTTGTTCAGCTGAGAAACACCTTTGGAGTGCAAGGGAGTGCAAGAGCTCTAGTGAGGAGTGTGATTTGAGAATCAAAGCTTGAGAGTTCCTCACTAGTGATTAGAGAGTAGCAAGTGTGCATCCACCTTCTCATTAGGCTTGTTGTGGTCAAGTGAGAGTTCTAGCTTGTTACTCTTGGTGATCGCCATCACCTAGACGGCTTGGTGGTGATTGGGAGTTTGGTGATCATCCGACGGAGCTTGTGGATGACCCAACTCATCTTGTGAGCGGTTTTGGGTGATTCACCGCGATGGAGTGTCGAAGAATCAGCTCGTAGAGAGCACTTGATCCTTGCGCGGATCAAGGGGGAGCTACACCCTTGCGCGGGTGCTCCAACGAGGACTAGTGGGGAGTGGCGACTCTCTGATAGCTTGAAAAACATCACCGTGTTCCTTGCCCTTACTTTCAAGCATTTACATTCTCGTATTTACATTTCTTGCTTGATTTACTTTCCTAGAATTGCCATGCTAGACTAGGATTGGAAACTAGGGTGCAAAACTTTTACCGGTAGAATCTCTAGGAACACAAGTAGGCACAAGGGGTGAATTCTGGCTTATAGGATTTAATTCTTGCAATTAATTTTTAGAAAAGCCCAATTCACCCTCCTCTTGGGCATCTTGATCCTTTCAATTGGTATCGGAGCCGAGTTGCTCCTATTTTAGGCTTTACCGCCTAGAGCAAGATGTCTAACGGGGAAGGACCACCTCCTACCTTTGAGGGGGATGATTTTCCATATTGGAAAATCCGTATGGAGGCGTACATCGAAGCCATAGATGTTGGGTGTCTTAGAGCCGCAACCCAAGGGCTTCCCGCTATCAAGGATCCCGCCAACCCAAGTGGTGACGAGGAGAAGTACGACCGGTGGAATACAAAGGCCAAAAATGTACTCTACCGGGGCTTAGGCAAGGATATCTTCAATCGTGTGCGTAATGCAAAGAACGCTTATGAATTGTGGGAAAACCTTTGTGCTCTCCATGAGGGAACTAAGAGTGAGCGTGAGGAACGCTATCATATTGCTTTAAAGAAAATCAATTCTTTTGAAATGCTTCCCAAAGAAAGTGCTAATGATATGTATACTCGATTGAATATTCTTGTAGAGGACCTCAATGCCTTTGGGCTCACTCAAATGAGCTAATCGGATGTAGCAAGAAAGATCTTGAGTGTTCTCCCCGTTGAGAAGTATGGTCACATTGTCACCGTGCTTCAGCAAAGTGATCTCTCCACCGCAACACCGACACAAGTATTGGGGAAGATCAATGCTCATGAGATGTACATGCACATCACTCCGGAAGAGGGCTCATCATCTTCCAAAAAGAAAGACTTGGCCTTCAAAGCTAGCCATGACAAGAAGAAGAAAAAGGGCCAAGCCATGATGGTGCAAGAGAGCTCAAGTGAAAGTGACATTGATGATGAATCACTTGCACTCATGGTGAGGAAGACCACCAAAATGCTAAAGAAGCTCAACAAGAGTGGCATCAAGTTCGATGGCAAGAAAAAGAAATTCTTCACAAGTAGCAAAAGGAAGCCAATCTCGGAGATGGATTGCTACAATTGTGGTGAACTTGGCCACTTAGCTCATCAATGCCCTAGACCTCTAAAAGACAAGTACAAGAACAAGAAAAAGGGCAAGAAGAATGATTCAAGTGATGAAGAAGAAGAGAGAAAGAAAAATAAGCCATACAAGAAGAAGGATGGCAAGAAGAAAGAGTTCCACAAGAAGAAGAAGGGAGGAAAGGCATACATTGTTGGTGATTGGCTCACCGACATTGAATCATCTTGTGAGTCCTCCGAAGATGAGAGTAATGATGAGAAAGACAAGGTTGCCGCATTTGTGATGGGGCCATCATCTTCACCGACATCTTCATCACCACCTTCACCGCCTCCTTCACCATCATCGTCCACTACTCACCTATGCCTTATGGCCAAGGGTGAACGAAAGGTACAAAACCATGATAGTGATGATGATGATGATAGTGATAGTGATGATGAATATGACGCACCTTCTTATGATGAACTTGTAAAATTGTTGAACAAATACACTAAAGTCATAAGAAGGACTAGAAATGAAAATGATGAACTTCAAAATGAAAATGAATCACTCTCATCCAAAATTGAAAGTGCACAAAAGGCTAGTGGTGAGCTCAAAGATCAAAGTGAAATTATGTCTTCCACTCTCAAGGAGCTCAAAACTTCTAACAAAGAGCTTAGAGATCAACATGATAAACTTGAGAAGAAGCATGATGAGCTCATCACTAGGCATAACTCTCTAAAAGACAAATATACAACATTGAAAATTGACTATGATAGTCTTGTGGTTGCTAATGAACTTTCTCTTGAGACATATGATGCTACTAACAAAGTTGTTAAGTGTGATATAGCTACATCATGTGATGACTTGATCATTGAAAGCATTGAGCAAGGTTCTAGTAGCAAAGGCAAGAGTGTGGTTGAGCCAAACAACTATGATGATTATGCCAAGATCAAGAGTGAAAATGAGAAGCTTGCAAATAGAACAAGAAGCTAAAAGGTTTGATGGCTCTTGAGAAGCAAACAACAAATGAGTCACTTATTGAAGAAAACAAAAAGCTCAAGCAAGAGAAAGAGCATCTCAAGACCGGCCTAAGCAAGTTCACAAGAGGCCAATATTTGCAAAGTGAGCTACTCATGAACACCGTGATGAAGATGGATAGAAGTGGTATTGGGTACTTGGCAAATCAAGAGAAGAAGGCTAAAGCTCAACAACAACAAAGCAAGTCAAAATCCAAGCCAAAGAGATGTGTTGAGTGTGGACAAGAAGGTCATTTTGCTCATGAGTGCAAAACTCCACCACCACAACCCTTGCCCAAGCATGCTAGACCCTTTGCCTTCAATGCTCATTACATGCTAAGAAAAGATTCAAATGGAAAGATGAAAGTTATGTTCTTGGGTCCCCCAAACAAGAATAGGCCAAAGAAAATATGGGTTGCCAAGTCACTAGTTGAGAAAGTCAAGGGTCCCTCTCAAGTGTGGGTCCCTAAACAAAAAGCTTGATCTCTTATGTGTAGGTGAACTTCAAGACCGGTGGATCTCATTGGGTTATTGATAGTGGTTGCACTCAACATATGACCGGTGATCCTCGTATGTTCACCTCCATTGAAGAGAATGGGGTATGTCAAGAGAAGATCACATTTGGGGATAATTCAAAGAGCAAAGTCAAGGGTATAGGCAAGATTGCAATATCAAATGATCACTCACTCTCAAATGTGCTCTATGTTGCTTCATTGAGTTTCAACTTATTATCCGTTGAGCAACTTTGTGACCTTGGCTTCCAATGCTTGTTCACACCTAATGAAGTGGTAGTTTCAAAGATAGATGACAAGCAAGTGATATTCAAAGGCTTTAGATACAATAATCTTTATCTTGTTGACTTCACCTCCGAAGATGCAAACTTGATGACATGTTTGTTCACTAAAACTTCACTTGGATGGCTTTGGCATAGGAGGCTTGCACATGTTGGAATGAACACTCTCAATAAGCTATTGAAGAAAGAACTAGTGAGAGGATTGAAGGATGTAAAGTTTGAAAAGGACAAACCTTGTAGTGCATGTCAAGCGGGCAAACAAGTTGCAAACACTCATCCAACCAAAGCTTTCTTGTTAACTTCAAGAGTGCTAGAACTTCTACACATGGATTTGTTTGGACCTACAACCTACAAGAGCTTGGGTGGAAATCTCTATTGTCTTGTGATAGTGGATGACTACTCAAGGTACACATGGACCTTCTTCCTTCATGACAAATCCGAAGTGACAAATTGCTTCAAGAAGTTTGCAAAGAGAGCTCAAAATGAATTTGAAGTCAAGATAAAGAAGATTAGAAGTGACAATGGGAAAGAGTTTGACAACACAAACATTGAAGCTTATTGTGATGAAATTGGAATCAAGCATGAAGTCTCTTCAACCTACACTCCTCAACAAAATGGTGTAGTTGAGAGAAAGAACCGGACCTTGATCACCCTTGCAAGAACAATGTTAGATGAGTACAACACTCCGGAGAAGTTGTGGGCTGAGGCAATCAACACCGCATGCTATGCTTCAAATTGCCTCTTTCTACAAAAGTTTCTTGGCAAGACCCCCTATGAGTTGCTAAATGGGAAGAAGCCGGACGTCTCATTCTTCCGGGTGTTTGGTTGCAAATGCTACATCTACAAGAAGCATCAACACCTAGGAAAGTTTCAAAGACGTTGTGATATTGGTTTTCTTGTTGGTTACTCATCAAAGTCCAAAGCATATAGAGTATTTAACCATGCCACCGGTTTGGTTGAAGAAACATATGATGTGGAATTTGATGAATCTAACGGCTCCCAAGGAGCAATTGAGAATTGTGATGATGTAGGTGATGAACCCTTGAGGGAGGCAATGAAGAACATGCCGGTGGGAGACATCAAGCCAAAAGATGATGAAGACGATGTACAAATTGTTGATCCACCATCTTCACCACATGTGTCTCAAGATGATGACAAGAATGAGAGAGTTGAAAATGAAGACACTCATGTCTCTCATGAACAAGCCGAGGCACAAGCTCAAGATGTTGATGCTCCCCATCCTCCTCCTCAAGTGGTTGATAGAAGAAACTCACCTCTACTTCAAGCACATCCACAAGATCTCATCATAGGGAGTCCAACTATGGGAGTAATGACTCGATCTCAAAAGCTTGCTTCTTTTGTTGAACATCACTCTTTTATCTCTTGTGTTGAACCTAAGAATGTAGAAGAAGCTTTTCAAGATCCGGATTGGGTGAATGCTATGCATGAAGAATTGAACAACTTCACCCGCAATCAAGTGTGGACACTTGAAGAGCATCCTAAAGGTGCAAAAGTCATTGGAACCAAGTGGGTGTTCCGCAACAAGCAAGATGACCAAGGCATAGTAGTGAGGAACAAGGCAAGACTAGTTGCAAAGGGGTTCTCTCAAGTTGAAGGTCTTGATTTTGGAGAGACTTTTGCACCCGTTGCAAGACTTGAAGCCATATGTATCCTCCTTGCATATGCATCACATCATGATATGAAACTATATCAAATGGATGTGAAAAGTGCATTTTTAAATGGCTTCATAAATAAACTAGTCTATGTTAATCAACCTCTCGGGTTTGAAGACCCTAGATATCCTAATCATGTTTATAGGTTGTCCAAGACGCTATATGGGCTCAAGCAAGCCCCTAGAGCGTGGTATGAGCGCCTCCGAGACTTCCTCATTGAGAAGGGCTTCACCATTGGGAAGGTCGACACCACACTATTCACCAAGAAGCTTAATGGGGAGATCTTCATTTGTCAAGTGTATGTTGATGATATCATCTTCGGGTCAACAAATGAAGAATATTGCAAGGAATTTGGTGAATTGATGTCGAAGGAGTTCGAGATGTCTATGATTGGTGAGCTCACATTCTTCCTTGGTTTTCAAGTCAAGCAAATGAGGGAAGGGATTTTCATCTCTCAAGAAAAGTATACCAAGGATCTTCTCAAAAGATTCAAGATGGAAGAATGCAAACCAATCAAGACCCCAATGCCATCTAATGGACATCTCGACCTAGATGAGGGAGGTAAACCGGTTGATCAAACTCTCTACCGTTCTATGATTGGTAGCTTGTTGTACCTTACCGCATCTAGGCTCGATATTATGTTTAGTGTGTGCATGTGTGCTCACTTTCAAGCGTGCCCTAAAGAACCTCACTTAAGTGCCGTAAAAAGAATCTTAAAATATCTTAAGCACACCCCAAGCATTGGTCTTTGGTATCCCAAAGGAGCTAGATTCCAACTAGTTGGCTATTCCGATTCGGATTATGCCGGTTGCAAAATTGATAGAAAAAGCACATCCGGAGGGTGCCATTTGCTTGGGAGGTCTTTAGTATCTTGGTCATCTAAAAAGCAAAATAGTGTGGCTTTGTCCACCGCCGAGGTGGAATACATTGCCACGGGGGCTTGTTGTGCACAAATCTTATACATGAAACAAACCCTTCTAGACTATGGAATTGTTCTTGAAAAGGTACCACTTTTATGTGACAATGAAAGTGCCGTTAAAATTGCTAATAATCCGGTACAACACTCTCGCACCAAGCACATTGATATCCGCCACCACTTTCTAAGAGATCATGTTGCTAAAAATGATATATCACTAGAAGGTGTAAGGAGTGAAAATCAATTAGCGGATATCTTCACTAAACCCTTAGATGAGGCTACCTTTTGTAGGTTAAGAAGTGAACTTAATGTGCTTGACTCTAGCAACTTTAAAAAGTAAGCTTGTGTTGTCCCTTGCATTGCATTGTATTATATGTCATGTTTAAATTTCCCGCAATGCATCTAGGGCTTGGCTAACACGGTTACGATAACCCTCCTTTGGAGGAGTGAAGAAGCCTAATCGTGGATCAAACTTGACAAGCAACCTAGCTTTACTTACTTGTATTGCATTGCATTTGCATGGTTGTTGCTTTGTCGTTTCTTTTTGGTTTGGCTTTGAGCAACCTCTGTGTTCGTCCATGAATAGAGAGAGCTTTTGACGCTCCTAATGGTTCACAAACTCTATTGCATGGCCATACGTTGTTCCTCAAGTGTTTGTTGCTTATTTTCCTAAAAATAATACTAGCCTAAGGCAAACTATTTTGAAAAAACTTGAGGGTTTGAGTGAGGTCACTCATATCAGGTTCCAATTGGTGTTTATTTGAGTCTCTTTGAATTGGAACTTGATTGGGAGAAGTCGCGTCGAAGTTCGGTTTGAAGAAAGGCGAAAAACAGTGACCGGACGCTGCACCGGACGCTGTGAAGCTTCACCACCGCGTCCGGTCCCGGCGACGACCAGCGCGTCCGGTTATCCAGAAGAATTTCTCCTGACCTTGTGACCGGATGCTGCACCGGACGCGCAGCTGTTGACCATCGCGTCCGGTCCCGGTAACCACCACCGCGTCCGGTCATTCGCGATGACTTTCCCGGATAACCCTCGACCGAACTCTGTCCGCGTCTGGTCAGTCCTAACCGGACGCGTCCGGTCGCTCCAGGAGCTTACTGGAGTGTGACCAGACGCTGCACCACCGCGTCCGGTCATTCGACCACCGCGTCCGGTCAACGCGTGCTGAGCGGATCTAATCCCCCATATAACTTTTCGTTTCCAATCTTTTTTTATCCATCACACGCGCCGCGCCTGTACTCGCCGTCTTTGTGCCCTAGGTCGCCGGAATCGTCGCCACCGCCGCTCACCGCCACGCCTTGCTCCTCCTCCTCCTCTGGCGAGCCGCGCTGCGCCGCCTCTGCCCCGTAGCGCCGCCTGAGCCCGCACCCACCGCGCCTGCTGCCGCGCCGCCGCCGCTCCACCACGCCTTGCCACGCCGCCGTCGTTCCACCGCCGTTGAGCCGCGCCCCCATCACCTGCACCACCTTCGGCCAGCACTTGCCTCACCTCGCGCTTTGCCGAGCCACCACAGCTTCTTCTTCACCTCTGTGACCGAGCTCTGCCCTAGGGTTTGCCCTAACCTGTTGTTCGAAGGTGAAAACTTGTTCCTTCTCATTTTCATTCATTCAATTCCATCGATTAGGGCTTACTTTGACCGTCGTTCCATCGCTTATCATCGTCGTTACTTGACTCAATCCTTTCAGTGGTCGTTCGACGCTTTCGGGAAGTCTCGCGAACTAGGTCATCTTACCTCTTCACCGGTCTTCTCGTCGATCCGAGGTAGCTATAGCGTTTCAGTTCATATCTTATCTTATATGCTTGCTATCTCTAGGGTTTCGTACCTTTTAGTTATCTATGTTGCTTATAGTAGATCCATCTATTCTGTCTTTTCAGCGAGTTTGTCGGTGTGTCGGGGTGTCTGCAGTTCAGTTGTTTAATCCGAGGCCAAGCCTGCGGATACGGATTGAGGCCAAGCCTCTTGAGTGTTAGTTCACCATCTTTCAGAGGGTTCCCGACAAGTGTGAGTATGGTTCGCTGCAAGAACGCCGGGGGTGCTCCGAGTGACGGGGACGAGAGTCCACCCCGTATGTCTGAGGTTGCGTGTGGTAAGCGCATTAAAGTTATGGCCAGAAAGAAGAAGAAGACCCTTACTGATGCAGAGATCACTCAGGCAGTCGCCGATGCAGCTGAGCAAGCAGAGAGGGGAGGCAGGAGCAGTGGTATTCGCATTGGCGAGCGTCGCTTTCATCTTGAAGGTCGACAGCTCAGTACAGAGGCCACAGAGGGCACACAGGGGACTGAGGATATGTCAGTTGATCCACCTGCAGAGGCTACAGAGGAGACAGAGGAGCAGTCAGCTCAGACTCCACCACGTCGCCACTCCACTCGTACACGAGCTCAGGCGACTCCTAGGCCAGAGGGCCAGCGTCGTGGAGGACGTCCACCTCCCAAGGCTCGAGGTTCACCCCCAGTCGAGCACTTTGACCTGAGGGGTGCTACAGCACGACAGGTGCAGGGCTTGAGATTTGTTGAGGTCACCCGGTGGTTCCCACCTCAGAGGGATTCCAGAGCGTCAGAGGGATTCTATACACCTCTACAGGAGGATTTCTACAGAGCCTATGTTGACAGTGGCATTGCTTTTCGACCACAGAGGGTTTGTCGCATTGAGTCGCTTGTTGAGGTAGTGGGTGAGCAGCTTCGTCCGCACCTGTCCTTTCTTCCGGGCTTATCTGACTTTCTTGGACGGACAGGTGCATACTACGGCACTTGGGTCAGGGAGTTCTATGCTTCACTTTGGATTGATCCGGCCCATGAGTTCATACACTTTGTATTCCGAGGCCGTGACCGCAGACTGTACAACACCAGAGTGCGAGAGATTCTCAAACTCCCAGCTTCCGACACAAAGATTCATCAGCTTTGCTTCGGTCAGACAGCTCCACCTAGACGCCCTCATGGCGGGACTGTGCCTCCTACAGATCTGATCCGACCCTGCTTTCGTGAGCCTTTTGGCGAAGGGTCTCGTCGCACACCTGCCAGCTTGACACCACTTGCTCGAGTCCTGGATGCTATTGTCAGGCGTACACTTCTTCTTAGGCTGGGCTACAGAGAGGGATTGACCAGGATGCAGTTGTGGGTTGTACACCACCTCCTCTCATAGACGCCGTTTGATATATGGGATCTTATGCTTAGTGAGATGGAGGACACCCTGGCAGAAGGCTTCAAGGGACACCGTCAGCTGCCCTATGCTCATTGGATTTGCTTCATCATCAGATCTGCACTTGAGCTGCCTTTAAAGATTAGAGCTGAGATATCTGATACTACCACTGCATTTTCAGAGTATGATATCCGTCAGCTATGGGCTTCGGTTACCAGAGAGCAGGCCCCTGTGCCAGGACAGTGAGAGAGACCTGAGGTGCCTGAGACAGCAGCTGAGCAGGACGTGACCGTTGAGGGTCTTGCTGAGGCAGAGCTTGCAGATCTAGATGCTCAGCCTGCTAATCTAGCTGAGGATGAGGCCTCTGACAACACTGATGAGGACTACCTACCCATCCCCAGGTATCGCTCTCCTCGGCCTCACGACCCCGAGGCCGGTGGCTCTGGTTCAGCCTCCCGCTCAGACCCAGCCATGGTGGCTATTCTTGAGAGGCTGACCCAGGCACAGGAGCGACATGAGCTTCAGCTACAGAGACAGGCTCAGGACACAGCTGCCGCTTTTGCTCAGATACAGGCTCGACAGGTCGAGTTCCAGAGACAGCAGCTTGAGATGCAGCGTCAGCAGGTCGAGATGCAGCGTCAGTAGTACGAGATGCAGCGACAGAGTGCAGCAAGCCAGCAGCAGTACTTAGAGCTTCTGCGTCACTTGGTCACAGTTGGGGTTCCTCCACCTGTATCTGTCCTGACTCCAGCCTTACAGTCTAACGGACCTTCGAGTCAGGGACAGCCGAGCTTTCAGTTCACCTCTCCACAGCAGCAGGTGTCCCAGTCATTCCAGTCCCCGAGCTACACGCCTATTCAGGCGGGGTTTACTCCTTCAGACCAGCCTCGCCCTCACCTACTGACAGGCACACTGTTTCCTGATTTTAGTGCCACCTACAGCGAGTTGACTGGTCAGCCGACACCCTCGCACACTACTCTAGCTACTTCTTTAGGGTTGTCCGCTTCAGAGGCAGCTGTTCCTCCTATGACAGGGACAGGTACTACAGAGACTATACCTTCGTCAGTTGCCTCGACCGATCCCCCAGCTGTTGGCTCACTTTAGGCTCAGGTCACAGAGACTGCTCCACTAGTTGCTACTTCGTCAGCACCTGTTCCTGTTGTTCAGACCCAGACCGCTTCACAGCCACGTGCTTCTTCAGAGGGTCAGCCTGACAGCTCCGAGTCCGAGGAAGATACTTCACAGTTCGTGATTACTCCGCGCTCCTCGGCACCCGACTCGACTCAGTCTATTCCCCCGTCAGACCCTTAGATTAGTTTTTGGCGGTTGATGCCAAAGGAGGAGAGAGAGAGTAGATTCAGGAGGAGTTTTGATAGAGGGTTTTCGTTTTTATTTGTGTGCTACATTCATGCATCATGTTTACATTTCAGTACTTGCATTCTTGTGACATGTGGTCGTGTGAGATACTTTGAGTCTCTATGGTTTATCTAGTCACCGTTTTATATCATGTCACTTGATTGGTTATAGCTCTAAGGTTGTGCTTCCGTGCCTTACTCTGATTTCTTTTGAGCTATATCTTTTTGTGTACTAACGCTTTATGTCTTATCTTATGAGTACACTCTGTTGGCTTGGGGCATATAAGCAATTCCTAACCTCTAGTGCTTATTGTTCTTTGCTTATGTGAACCAAGCATGTTCGAAAACTTCAACTCCTATCTTTTGAATCTTAGTGTTGTCATCAATCACCAAAAAGGGGGAGATTGAAAGCATCTAGGCCCTGAGAGTTGGTTTCGGCAATTGATGACAACGCTTTATTACCATGACTAACGTGTATTTTGCAGAAACTTTGGTAAGTTAGGTCATGGAGATGATAACTGCTTTGGGCACTATGGTATTCATGCCCCTTGATGGAAATCATTTCGGTTTTCAAAGGATTGACGTCAAGATTAAGGACGGTTAGTTCCGGATGTCAAGGTGTTGAGTTGCATTCGGAATAGTCGTTAGAATCTTCGTTTCTTCCTTTGGCCGTACTATAAAGGGGGGCATGAGCGAGTAGCTTGACCTAGGTGAGTCTTATGTTTAGGTGTGGTGCACACTTGTTAAACTTAGCACTAGGAAGCTCTATAATAGCTCAAAGTTCAGTTGGAAGCAACTTGGTTCAAGTTGCGTCGCGTTTCAGAGTGTTTAGAGGTGCTTTCCCTTGACCGGACGCGGTGTCTGGTACGACCGGACGCGTCCGGTTTTCTAACCGCTAACTGTGTTTCAGCGCTGATGACCGGACACGGTCCTTGCGAGGACCGGACGCGGTGGTCAGGCTGACACGTGTAACTCAAGGGAAACCACCTAACCGGACGCGACTGGAGTGTGATCGGCGCGTCCGGTCACGTTCCAGTAAGGTCCTCTGACGACCGGACGCGTCCGGTCATCACTGATCGGCCGCGGTCGCGCATCAGGTCTGTTTACAGTAAGCTCCCTGCACGACCAGACGCGTCCGGTCACCCCTGACCGGCGCGTCCGGTCACTCAGCCGAAGTTTTAGAATTTTGACCGTTACGAGCGACCGGCGCGTCCGGTCACTTCGACCGGCGCGTCCGGTCACCTCGTATTTTGCTGAGTTGGCAGGTAACGGTTGGGTTTGACTGTGGGGTGTATAAATACATCCCCACCACCTCTTTTAGAGGCCTCTTGCTCATTTGTTCAGCTGAGAAACACCTTTGGAGTGCAAGGGAGTGCAAGAGCTCTAGTGAGGAGTGTGATTTGAGAATCAAAGCTTGAGAGTTCCTCACTAGTGATTAGAGAGTAGCAAGTGTGCATCCACCTTCTCATTAGGCTCGTTGTGGTCAAGTGAGAGTTCTAGCTTGTTACTCTTGGTGATCGCCATCACCTAGACGGCTTGGTGGTGATTGGGAGTTTGGTGATCATCCGGCGGAGCTTGTGGATGACCCAACTCATCTTGTGAGCGGTTTTGGGCGATTCACCGCGATGGAGTGTCGAAGAATTAGCCCATAGAGAGCACTTGATCCTTGCGCGGATCAAGGGGGAGCTACACCCTTGCGCGGGTGCTCCAACGAGGACTAGTGGGGAGTGGCGACTCTCCGATACCTCGGAAAAACATCGCCGTGTTCCTTGTCCTTACTTTCAAGCATTTACATTCTCGTATTTACATTCCTTGCTTGATTTACTTTCCTAGAATTGCCATGCTAGACTAGGATTGGAAACTAAGGTGCAAAACTTTTACCGGTAGAATCTCTAGGAACACAAGTAGGCACAAGGGGTGAATTCCGGCTTGTAGGATTTAATTCTTGCAATTAATTTTTAGAAAAGCCCAATTCACCCCTCTCTTGGGCATCTTGATCCTTTCATTCTATTCCTACTCTCGGTTAACCAAATGGACCCAAAGAACCAAATTACATGAATTATACTTCATTTACTTATATTTTGTAAGAATATATTTGGTTTATGTGTAATGTTTTATATTTGAACTGCTACATATTTGCGTTACTATATTGCTATTGTTTTCTTATACATTATTATTATTAAAAATAAATACAGTGTTGTATAAATTTGTCTTAGAACACGTATATTTATTATTGTCTTGAGGTCTTCTGAAAAATTTTGGTTGGTTCAGTTAGAATCGAAACCGAACTGAAATAACCGAGAACCGAAGTGTTCGGTTCTTAAAATTTTTTGGAACCGATCGGTTCCTATTTTCTAGGAACTGAATTTCATCAATAACTGAGGGAACCGAACCAAGAACCGAACGCCCTTAAATGTACCTTAGGTAATTGACCCAATCATTTGGCTTTAAGAGACACTCGAATTTTTGGATTGAGGTTGTGGATGTTGAGAGCTTTGAGGTAGATAATGATCGATTCATCTAATGTCGAGTTGGCTTTTCCATCGGCACTAGGAGGGGTAGAGGTGTTACACAAATCTTGGAGGTGGGAGTAAAGGAACCTGATAAGGTTGTTGCACAAAAATATGATGTCCTAGCATGTGTAAATAAACTTGCGAATATTGGATACACCCTGCCTACTTATTCCTCTGTGTCGATACAAACTATGGATGCAGGCTCTTATCATGATGTTGTGGGCTTTTGTACAAGGATGGCACAAAATGACCGGAATGATGTGGTAAGTCGAAATCGAATTCATACTTGTATCTAGATTTGTTATTATTGGAAAGCTTGGTTCTCATATCTATTTTTCTGCCAACACTTTATTACAGGTTGAGGACTATGACTTAACCTACGCAGGTTGCAATTTTGAAACTATTCTAAACCAAACAATGTATGCATTGGGTTATGATTGGAAATATACCGATGAATGGCCAACACGCACTACAAGATTTCAGGAAAAACTACTTGCGACTAAGAGGGGATCATCTGACCCACCGACTTCTCGACTACCGTTAACCGTTGTTAGTAGACCATGTGCTCGTACTTTTGAAGCAAGGGAGACTACACTATTTAATGCCTTGAATTACATCAATGACATTTGTGAATACCACATCGGCGATCTACACTTCACCGAGTGGAGAGTACGAGAAAGTCAAAGGCATTTCTAGCTACTTATGTTTGCATGAACTTTGGGGTGTACTTGGACATCTAGTATGGAATATTTTAAGTTGGACATCTAGTTTGTAATGTCTTGTTTTAAATTATTGTAATATATAATCTCTTACTTGATTAGTTTTGTTCTTATTTATAGATGGCGTACAATACTATAGCATATAATACGTGTACGAAAACTATTTAAAACGAAAACAAATTGAATGGAAAGAAACTGCAAAAGAGAAGAAAACAAAAAGAAAACAAAAAGAGTAATATTTAGTCCCGATTGGTTATACCAACCGGGACTGGAGGTGCCTGCCCTTGGGCTCGGCCTGGAGGCCATTGAAAGCTCTAGTTTGGTTTTGGTGAATTGATGAAACCCTAGCTACTAACCCATGTGCTTTAAGTGTGTGTAAGATAGGTTGATAGATATTCCAAGCGGTGGAGCAAATGGATGAAGATCATGGTGGTGATGGGCATGGTGATAAAGTGCTTGGCTTAGAAAAGAAGAAAGAGAAAAATAAAAAGCTCAAGGCAAAGGTATAAGTGGTAGGAGGTTTTTGGTTTGCTGATCGAGACACTTAGCGAGTGTGATCATATTTAGGATTGATAGCCGTACTATTAAGAGGAGTGAAACTCATATCGAAATACGGTTATCAAAGTGCCACTAGATGTTCTAACTCATTTCATATGCATTTAGGATCTAGTGGAGTGCTAACATCCTTGAAAATGTTTGTGAAAATATGCTAACACACGTGCACAAGGTGATATAGTTGGCATATTTGAGCAAGGATGGAGAAGTAGGTGAAGTCAAAGAGCTGATTGTCACTGGAGAACAGTGACCGGACGATGCTCTCGGTGTGACCGGACTCGGGGTCCTTGCGTCCAGTCATTACGGCAGAGAAGGGGTAGCTCGGTCGTCATGACCGGACGCTGCACAGTAAAAATAATCTGACGTGCAGGGCCTACGTCCGGTTATGGGATGACATACGCAGACGTTTGCTTCTTTGTGAGCTAGAGGTGACCGGACTCACTAGCACGTCCGGTCGAGAAAAATCGGCCCTAGAACCTCTCTGGAACCAATCTGACGCCGAGAAACTGAGTGGAGCAGCACGTCTAGTCAAAGCATGGCCTTGACGTGCGCGAGGGAGGACTGCGTGATTGGCGCGTCCAGTCCTTGTGACCACGCGTCCGGTCACAACTTAACGTGCGAGGGTTTGATTTTGACCGTTGGAATTGAACGCGCGAGGTTGAACGGGGATAACACGTGGACGGCGATCAGTGACCGGTCACTGGGCTGGTGCGTCCGATCGCCCCGAGTTGGGCTGCTCTGTGAGCCAACATGTCTATTTCGTGGGGGCTTCTATTTAAGCCCCATGGCCGGCTTTAGCTCACCCGCTTGGCCATTTTGCATTGATATAACAACCTTGTGAGCTTAGCCAAAACCCTCCCACTCATCTCCATCATTGATTCATCGTCTTTGTGAGACTGGGAGAATCCAAGTGCATTGCTTGAGTATTTGCATCTAGAGGCACATGGTGATCGTGTTTTGTTGCGTGATTCGCTTGTTACTCTTGGTGGTTGCTGCCACCTAGTCGGCTTGGAGCAGCGAGGATCATCGAGTGGAGGAAGGTGATTGTCTCCAACTCCGATCGTGGTGATTGTGAGGGGTTCTTGACCTTTCCTCGGCGGAGAGCTAAATGGTGCTCTAGTGGATTGCTCATGGCTTGTGTGATCCTCATCTCGTGTTGGTTGTGCGGCACCCTATTGAGGGTTTAGCGTGTCATACCAATTAGCGCGTGAACCTCCAACTGAGTGAATCACCACGAGGACTAGCTTGCCGGCAAGCATGTGAACCTCGGTAAAAAATATTGCGTCACCTTGTCCGAGGATTTCATTGGTTTTCTTGTGATTGATTGGCTTCATCTTGTGATTGGCTCATACCTCGACATATCGGTATAATCATCGCCAACCTCTCTTGCATTACATTTCTAGTGTGTAAGCTAAGCTCTTTATTATAATTAGTTTTGAGAGCTAGCTTGCGTCGGGTCTTGTGATTAGTGAGGCTCTTTAGTTAGTCTTTGAGAGCTCGCTAACTTAGTGTATTGACTTAGCCATTGTGTGGATAGAGATTATAGCAACTAGAATTGTGGTAGGTGGCTTGCTCTTTTAGTAGGCTAGCGCAACACTCGCTTCGCCATTTAATTGTCTGACATATTTGCTAAGTGTTGTTGTAGAAATTTTTAATAGACTATTCACCCCCTCTAGCCATTAGGATCTTTCAACCGCTTTAGTCCTGATTGGTATAAGCAACCGGGACTAAATGGCCCCCATTCAATCCCGGTTAGCAGGCCCGGGACTAAAGGGCTGGCCTTTAGTCCCGGATTGGCACTAGACGGGGTTTTCTAATCGGGATGGCTACCCAGTCCTGCACTAGTGTGAGCTGGCAGATCCCTACCACTGAAAGCATAGCGTTGTCTACAGGAGCCTATTCCTCGCCTTATATACTGGGGGCAACGGGAGTACAAGTTCTGGGGGTTTTCTAGGGTTAATTTCAAATCCTAAACGTGGATCTCTCACATCGTTGGGCGCCATTTTTCGTCTTGTAGCGAGGGTTGACAATTCCCCAACTGCTTCTGACATCCTCTACTATCGTTTGGAGCTGACCGTCAGGTGTTGGCTGCTGCTATTATGCCTTCCCCGGGTTCGTCTTCTCGTGGCATGCATCCATCGCATGCACAGATCACACCCGCATGCATAGGGAGGCTGCCATGTAGGCCCTCAGCCGTCCGCGTAACGGGAGCGCCGTGGCCCTTGCTGTATTGCGTCACACCCCGAATGTGACCTTGTGCTAGGAACAGACCACTCGCAGGGCCTGACACCTTGCCGCTCTGCCCACGTGTTAGGCACTGGATGCCTGATAGATTTTGGGGTATAATTCTTGGTGTCGGTCGGGAGTGAAAGCCTAGCCCGAGCAAGGCCAAAGCTTACGCTGCAAGTCTTGCTCGGCTGTCGTCCCCAAGGGCCGAGGGCCACTTAGGCTTGGTCGAGCCCCTGAGCCCCGAGCATGGGTGACGCAAGCGGGGATTTAGCTTCTTTGTCATTCCTCGGACGTTAGGGCCCTCTCCCGAAGTGGGCCTCCTAGATCCCACGAAAACTTTCATCAATGGACCAGAGTGTACGTGCGAGTGTACACGAGGGCTGTAGCCTCTGAGCTTTTGACTGATTAGGAGAATTAGTCAGGGCTTAATCGGATTGTCATGATGCTAATCCGGGGACTCGATCTATCTCTATGTTTGATAGTTAACATAGGGAGTGTGCGCATAGGTTTATATAAGTGAGTGCATATGCATGTATGTGTGTCTATATCTGTAGTGTAATTTATAGAGAAAAAAGCTAAAAGTGCACTCCATCCCACAAAGAGTGTGAACACTCATTCTCACTTCCCGACAAGTCAAATATTGTGCGACTGTGCCCAAATCATGAGTCAGAGCGAAACAGTCCGGCCTGGACCGGGAGTCCATATGGAGATAGCGCTCTACTAAACTTCCTTGCTAAGTGCAAACTCGCGCAAAGTGACCTTAGATTATATTATGTACATGGGTTTGAATCGAAAAGAGAAAAAAACAAGGGGAGGAAAAAAATTGCTAAGCACATATGTCACGTGCTTACTCAACTTAGCAATGGCACACTCATTTTTTATCCTTAAAGAGGTTTGTACTAATTGCTCCGTGCAGCACACCGCGCACACCGTGCCACCGCGACACGAGACACCCTAAGGGGCGCTCCCGCTCCTCGTGTGTTGCGCGTGTCATTTGACACGCCTTCCGTGTGGCTGTCGTCTCTTTTGGCAAGGAAACCGCGCACCTAACTAATCGAGGCGGGACAAGTACGGCGGTCATCTAATCCTGGTCTATTGTTTCTTTTATTTATCCCGGGAAGTCTCCTTTCTATGACCGCCCAAACCCAAAAAGATGCAACGCTAGCTTTGGGCCGCTGTAGTAGGTATAGCCCAGCCCGTCACGCGTTGCTGAAGAGAAAAAGAATATTGGATTCACGTTCGTATGGCTCCATTGTTCAGAAACAAGTCGATCTTCTGGAGAGTTGTCATTAACAAATTAAACAACATATTCCACACTATCCATAAGCCGAATGGAACTGTACAATTGTGACTGATTATACGCTGCTCGAGATCTCCTTCGCTGCGCATGCAGAGGAAAATACTAGACAGTACAGGGCACATGATCCTTTCCATAAAACTCAATGTTTCGACCTGCAAGCAATTTCAAACATGACGCTGTACATGTTCCTCGGTATGAAACTGTATTGTACTACCCATAAATACCGGGCAACACACCTCACCAATGCATCAATACTGTCATATACACAGCACTCATTATCTGGTAACAGTTCGACAATACAAAACTCCAGCCTTCTGGGTAGGTTCAATCCATATTGCTCGTTCAAGATATTCTGTTTCCTCTCCTGCGCAGCGGGCGGAAAGATACAATTGAGAGTTAATAATCTGATTTCACCATCATAAAATGTTATGGAAGAAACATATGCTCACATTCTGACACTACGACAGTATGACACAAGCGAGTAATCAAAGATGTTACATAATTTTCAATAAAGATTTTGGACTCAACAAGAATTTCCAATCCTTGTCAAACTACCATAGTCCAGCTAAAAGCGCATGTTGCAAGCGTATGTTTCAAGTGTTTCAGTAGTACGTTGCAAGTGTTTTATTTGAATGTTACAGAAGTAGATCGAGATGTTCAATATATTGCAATGGCTATACACGTATGTTGCAAACATCTCTTCCAAATGTTTCATCTGTTTTTTTTAGACGTATGTTGCAAGTATTATCTGGATGTTTTATATGTTTCACACATATGTTGTAAGTGTTTTGTCTGGATGTTGCAAATGTTTTGCTATAATGTTTTCAGGTGTTTTGCAAGTATTTCGGACGTATGGTGCAAGTTTCATCTGCATGTCGCAAAAATTGATCATGATGTTGCATATGTTGCAATTATAATGGAAGCCACCTGCTGTAGCCTCATGTAGCAACTGTTGGGGCGCTGCCGAGCGGGTGCAGACGTTCCCGCATGCATGCGCATGGAAAGCAGACAGGGCTCAAGTGGTCCCCGTGCGTGGTCTAACGGCGTGGACCCCGCGTGGACGCGCGAAACATAGATGTGGAGACAGACTGCTGATATGGGTGGACGGCGCTAGCTCCGCATGGGTGCACGAAATAATGTGGGAAATAGAAAGCGTGGGCGTCCAGACGTTTGCGCGCTAGGACTGCCGTATTAATTTTCACTCGTCTGATCGAATCAGTTGTATATTGGACTGTTCTGGAGCTATTTTGTAAGTACTATTTATTTATACTCCGCCAGATGTTCGTACGTACGGCAAGTTTATGATGGCGGGGCTAGATCGTGCGTGTATATACAGTGTATTTTGATGGAAACGTAAAAGTCATCGAATTCTGGAGATATATTATCGACCGGTTCTTTGCTTGTTTAGTGTGGTGCCCATCTTTTTCTTGATGGAGCTTTTTCAACGGCTAAAGACTAAGCTCTACCGGCTAATACTAGGGAGGATCGAGGCTTTTCTTTCTTGCTGCCCAAGAAAGTGGCCGGGTTAAATCTAGGAAAAGTCCTATGCACATCATTTTTCTATATAGCTAGCCCACCATGGTGCACTTTATTAATTATCGATCGAGACTTGAAAAAGTCTCAGTGTTGTGGAGACATCGGCACTATTTTTTTTTAGAATTCCACGGTATAACGTAGATGCCCAAACACATAGTCTCAGTGTTGTGGAGACATCGGCACTATTTTTTTTTAGAATTCCACGGTATAACGTAGATGCCCAAACACATACGCAAACTCACTCATACGAACACACGTACGCAAATCCTACCTCTATGAGCATCTTCGAAGGACTGACACTGGTAAAGAACAGACTTTTGGGTTTTTACGTTTAGTCACGGTTGGGGTTGGACCTGGGACTAGTAAAAGAATTAGTTCTGGTCGGAACCACCAACTGGGACTAGAATCCCCTGTCAAACGGATAGTGCAGCAGACTTTTGTAGCAGGGACATTTGGTTCCGGTCTGTGGTTCAAACCGGGACTAAAGGTAGCCTTTCAATCCCAGTTAGAACCACCAACCGGGACTAAAAGCGCATGTTGCAAGCGTATGTTTCAAGTGTTTCAGAGATATGTTGTAAGTGTTTTATTTGAATGTTACCAAAGTAGATCGGGATGTTGAATATATTTTAATGGGCTATACACGTATGTTGCAAACATCTCTTCCAAATGTTTTATCTGTTTTTTTAGACGTATGTTGCAAGTATTATCTGGATGTTTTATATGTTTGACACATATGTTGCAAGTGTTTTGTCTGGATGTTGCAAATGTTTTGCTATAATATTTTCAGGTGTTTTGCAAGTATTTCAGACGTATGGTGCAAGTGTTTAGCTGTTTCGGACGTATGTTGCAAGTGTTTCATCTGGATGTTGCAAAAATAGATCAGGATGTAGCATATGTTGCAATAGGACCCACCTGCTACAGCCGGCTGCAGTAGCTGTTGGGGCGCTGCTGAGTGGGTTCAAACGTTCCTGCATGCATGCTCGTGGGAAGCGGAGGGGGCGCTAGCGGTCCCGTGCGCGGTTTGGCGGCGTGGGAAATGGACTGCAGACATGGGTGGGTGGCGTTCCTGCGGCGCATGCTCCGCGTGGGCGCACGAAACAATGTGGGAAACAGAAAGCACGGGTCTCAAAAGAAAAAACAGAAAGCACGGGTGTCTGAACGTCCGCTCGCTAGGACTGCCGTATTAATTTACACTCGTCTGATCAAAACAGTTGTATATTGGACTGATCAGGAGCTATTTTGTAAGTACTATTTATTTATACTCCTATATATATAAAAACTTTGGAGGAACACCGCCAGATGTTCGTACGTACGGCAAGTTTATGATGGCGTGGCTAGATCGTGCGTATACAGTATACTTTGGTGGAATCGTAAAAAGCTATCGAATTCAGGCGCTACATAATCAACCGGTTCTCTTTGCTTTGGTTACTGCTAGTGCCCGTTTTTTTTCTTGATGATGCAGATTTTTCTACGGCTAAAGACTAAGCTCTACCGGCAAATACTAGGGAAGATCGAGGCTTTTCTTTCTTTCTGCCCAAGAAAGTGGCCGGGTTAAATCTAGGGAAAATCCTATGCACATCATTTTTTTTCCTGTATAGCTAGCCCACCATGGTGCACTTTATTAAACGATCGAGACTTGGAAAAGTCTCACTACTGTAGAAACAACGGCTCTATTTGGTACCATCGAGGTGCTCGGCCGCGCTAGCCTTGGATCATTGGATGCCACACATTTTTCATTACAAGGGGAGGACTAGATGGATAGATCGCGGAGGGGACAGGCTTATATTCATTGAGGGGCTAGGCAGCCCGGTGGCCGGTGCAAGTTTTGAGGCTGACGGAACTGGAGGAAGGAATCATGCTGCTAGAGGAACAAGAGTTCACCAATTATCCAATTATTGCGCAGCTATGCCTACTCGATGAGAGCCAAACACGTCGCGGCCGGGAGTCCACACGGGTGCTCTCCTAAACTTCCTTGCTGAATGCAAATTTGTGCAAACGGGCTTATAAATTTTGTAGTACAACAACAACATAGCCTCTTGTCCCAAGTAAGTTGGGGTAGGCTAGAGATGAAACCCAAAAGAGACGAAAAACAGGAAGACACGTAAAGGGACATAAAGGGCACAAGAGAAAAAGAGGTCACGGTTCAGGCACGTTGATTGCCAATCTCCAAACGCTCCTTGTCACACCTATTTTTAAGGACAAATATAGGATGCATAAAGTACTCATGTGCGCCCAGGACATGATCGCACACACAAGTAGACAAATTACATAGTATCATCACAGTGCTTATTACATAACGAATAAGTATTTAAGACATAGTCTTGAACAATAGATAATAATAACTAATAGTAAATTTCCAGCGGAAACTCCACACAGGGACACGGTTGACTGGTTGACACCAAGACTAGTACTCATTACGATAATCTTCCTCATAATCTTCATCTGTTATGGTGGAAATAGCAAGAGTGAGTCCATGTCGAACTCAACAAATATAACACAGGGTTCATGAGGCTCAAAAAGGCTAGACACTGTTTAACTGCGTTTAGCTTTTAATCATATAATTAGCAATTGAATAGCATCAAGATAAACCGCTTCCCATTAAAGAACCAATGATCAATTGTAATAAGGGTAATGAATAGCATTAACATGAGCATAATAATAAACAACAATAATTAAGCACGATATAACAATTATGATCAGCTATTCCATAAGAATCCCCAAGGCCGCTCGTATCCGTGAGCACGGCTAGTATACCAGTTTTTAACTCTGCGCAGAGGTGTACACTTTCACTGTGAGTCATGATTTCCAAATGAGTGGGGAGATCAAGGCCAAACACCCGAGAACCATATAAAGCCATCCAAAAGTTCGTCTAACAAGTTAGGGCCATTAGATTCACTCGGCAGGCAGATGTAGAACCCCCCTTCCCAGTGGCACATCAACCGCAGCCTATACACACTAGGCCAGGGGCTCGCCCTACACCCAACGTGGCAAGCATTTCTTACGCCATTTAAGGTAACCACTAACAAGCTAGAAAAGGTCTTTTAAACAACTAAAGCCAGAGCCATATAGCCCTCACAGCTGTACTGTATATCCCGGTTATCACTTACAGATAAGTCCTTATGGAGAGAAACCAGAGCATCAAAATAATACACATGCTCTAGCCCCCTTTTAACAGTAATAAAATCATCTTAATGGTTGATTGCTTAATCCATTAATCAAATTACAAGATCATTGTTCTTGGTTTAAGCACTAGCAATAGCTACCCAAATGCATCCCCAAGGTTGACAAGGAATCAAGATAACAATCACTAAATTATAATCTCTAAGGTTGCCAAGGTAAACACATGCACATGTATGATAATTTCAATGTATAGGTAACAAGGATAGTCCTGTGTTATACTTGCCTTGATCAAAACTCTCCGAGTGATACTGCTGATCTGGCTCAAAGTAATACTCCTGATCGTCCAGATACTGCTCACCTTCTATACTCGATCATCAATCAACAACACACATGCATCCAATCAAACATACACGAAGCAAACAAAGAGATATAATTAGAACAGTACACCAACAGTAGCAAAACAGTAATAAAAGTTTATAAAACCCTTCTACACGTTTCTACGAGCACACAGACGCAAAGATCACCAAATTCGGAGTTAAAACGTGAAAGTTATGAATTTTCTAAGATTTCCTATAGATAAATAAATACTTAATTATAAACTCGAAAAATAAATTATCAAAACTAACTGTACAACTACACTAACATGTAGAGTTCGCAAATACGAACCTAACGCAACTTGAACGGATCAAATCGGAGTTAAAACGAAGATTTTATGACCAAAACAATCCTAGTGGCAAAACTGTAAATATCTGAAAACGTATTTTTGATTTAACCGGAAGAAAATACGCTTTCAAAACACGAAAACGCATTTTCAGCTTTACGCTTTGGACGGCGGGTTAAATTCTGAAAAACTAAGGGGCTCTTTAAAAATTTTGCTACGCGAAGAGGTAAGATCTAATCTTGGCCGCTTATCCCAGATCGGACGGCCCACATCTCTTCCAGAGGAGACCGGCGGCGCTTCCGCCGCCCCGCCCCAACCCCACGGCGGCGCCATGGCCGGCGGCCCGCCGGACTCACCAAACCCGCCCTAAACTTCACCAAAACATGCGCGGTTGGTACCAATCGAACGGGAAGCTCATTGCGATCTCACCTAGAGGTCTAAGACGGTCAATCACGGCACGGGAACGACGGGCAGCTCCAAAAGGCGGACGGCTTAGCTCCTTCACACGGTAAGAACACAACACGACCTTAACGTCAAAATTGATAGCACAAATCGAGTCACAACAACGAACTAAAGCTAATAGAGCAACTTACAGCGACTAGAACGCGAAGTAGCCGACGAATTCGCCTCCACCGCGGCTTCTAGGGTTCCAAGGCGCGGCTAAGGCAAAAACAACCCAAAATCCGAATAAAAAGGGTATGAAAGGTGCGGTTCTAGCTTATATAGGATAGTGGCGTGATCAATTTGGAAAGGGACTCCTTGGATACGCGGATTCGGTTGCGGTTCGTCGATAGGGTCGTGACCGGCTCGGTTACGCGAGATAGGAGGAGCATCCGACATCCGGGCCTCACCGGTCAGCGGAAGAAAGAAGGGAAGGCGCGGCTGCTGGCTCGGCCGACTGAGCTGCTCGACGCTGGGCCGGGCTGGCTCGGGCCGCGACAACGCTGAGCCGGCCCACGCGGGCACAGCGAGGAAGAAGCAGGCCTCCCAGAACGGGCCGTCGGCCACCAGCTGAAGGTAAGTTGTTTTTTTTCTTCTTTCTTTTCTTTATTTGTCTATTTTCCAAAACCTTTTCAAATAAAATTTTCTAAGCCAAAACAAAATAAAATAAATCCACACCACAAAATAAATTAAATGCAACAGCATGAATGCAACACCAAATATAATTTTTTAAAATTTTAATTCCCTTTATCTAAATTATTTAAAATTCAATACTCCTAAAATTTGGGTGTTACAAATTCTACCCCCTTAAAAGAATCTCGTCCTCGAGATTGAACTGCTTACTCAAACAATTGTGGATATGATTTCCTTAATTCATCCTCTCTTTCCCAAGTTGCATCTGCCTCTGAATATCGATTCCACTGCACCTTGCACATTTTAATAACCCGACTTCGAGTAACTCTCTCAGCAGTCTCTAAAATCTTAATCGGAAACTCTTCATACGTAAGATCCTCCTTAACAGTCAATTCTTCTAAAGGTATCTGCTCCTCAGGCACCCGTAAACACTTCTTAAGTTGTGAAACATGAAACACATCATGCACTCTAGATAAATTCTCAGGCAACTCTAATTGATAAGCAACTTCCCCACGTCTAGCAATAACTTTAAATGGTCCAACATACCTTGGTGCTAATTTGCCTTTCATGTTAAACCTCTTCACACTTCTCATAGGTGACACCTTCAAATAGACATAATCACCTACCTCAAAAACTAGATCTCTTCTCCTATTGTCAGCATAACTCTTCTGACGAGACTGTGCCACCCTCAAATTCTCACGAATCACTCGCACTTGATCTTCTGCGTTTCTAAGAACATCTGTACCAAACACTTGAGATTCACCTGTCTGATCCCAAAACAATAGAATTCTACACTTACGTCCATACAAAGCCTCAAACGGTGCCATCTTAAGACTCTGTTGATAACTATTATTATAAGAGAATTCTGCATAAGGCAAACTCTTATCCCAACTAGTTCCATATTGCAATGCACAAGCTCTCAACATATCCTCTAATACCTGGTTGGTCCTTTCAGTCTGTCCATCTGTCTGTGGATGATATGCTGTACTAAAATTCAATTTTGTTCCCAAAGATTCATGCACAGCTTTCCAAAAATGCGACGTAAACTGTGATCCTCGATCAGATACAATCTTCTTTGGAACTCCATGCAAACATACTATTCTTTCCATATACAACTCTGCCAATTTTGGTCCATGGTAAGTAGTCTTAACTGGTATAAAATGAGCAACTTTGGTTAACCGATCTACTATTACCCAAATAGAATCATAACCTCTCTGAGTACGCGGTAACCCTACTATAAAGTCCATACCAACTTCCTCCCACTTCCATTCAGGAATCTTCATTGGTTGCAACAATCCAGCAGGTCTCTGATGCTCTGCTTTCACCCTCTGACAAGTATCACAATGCCACATACTCAGCCACATCTCGTTTTAATCCAACCCACCAATATTTCTGTTTAAGATCCAAATACATCTTAGTACTACCAGGATGAATAGAATAAGCTGACTCATGAGCTTCACGAAGAATTGCCTGTCTAACAGTTTGATCCTCAGGTACACACAGCCTCTTTCCAAACCACAAAATCCCATTATCATCCATTCGAAAGCCTGGTGACTTACCAATCACTATATCTTCCGCTATCTTCTTTAGTTTCTCATCCTTCAACTGACCCTTGTAGATTTCTTGCTCTAAAGTAGGCTCTATTACTAATTCCATTGTATTAGTAACAATTCCCAAATTCAAATATTCAAATTCAACACATAACTCCCTAGTCATAGACAATGTTCGTATCTCATTGGCATAACTTTTCCTACTAAGAGCATCAGCTACTACATTAGCCTTACCCGGATGATAGTGTATCTCAATATCATAATCCTTAATCAACTCTAACCATCTGTGTTGTCTCAAATTCAGATCTGACTGAGTGAAAATATACTTCAAACTCTTATGATCAGTGTATATATCACTCTTATGTCCAATCAAATAATGTCTCCAAATCTTTAAAGCAAGAACTACAGCTGCTAACTCCAAATCATGCATAGGATAATTCAACTCACGCTTTCTCAACTGCCTAGATGCATAAGCCACAACTCTGCCTTCTTGCATAAGAACACATCCCAAACCTTGACGAGAGGCATCACAATAAATAGAAAACTTCTTACTCAAATATGGCAAAACCAGTACAGGCGCTGTAGTCAACCTCTTCTTCAATTCTTCAAAACTAGCTTGACATTTATCAGACCACACAAATTTAGCATTCTTCTCTAACAGAGATGTCATAGGTTTAGCAAGTTTAGAAAACCCTTCAATGAACCGTCTGTAATATCCAGCCAATCCTAAGAAACTACGAATCTCGCTAGCATCAGTAGGGGGTTTCCAATTCAATACATCCTTTACTTTACCTGGATCCACTGATATCCCTCCATTAGAAACAATATGACCAAGGAAAGAAACTTCCTTCAACCAAAACTCACATTTACTTCGCTTCGCATACAGTTTATGCTCTCTAAGTTTTTGCAATACCAACCTCAAATGTTCAGCATGCTCTTCCTCTGTCTTAGAAAATACCAGTATATCATCAATAAACACTACCACAAACTTATCCAAATATTCCATGAACACCTTATTCATCATGTACATAAAGTATGCAGGTGCATTGGTCAATCCAAACGACATAACAGTATACTCATACAATCCATACCTTGTAGTAAAAGCTGTCTTTGGAATATCAGAGGCACGAATCTTCAACTGATGATAACCAGAATGTAAATCAATCTTAGAGAACACACAAGCACCTCTCAACTGATCAAACAAATCATCAATCCTGGGCAAAGGGTACTTATTCTTGATAGTTACCTCATTTAGTGACCGATAATCAACACACATCCTCTGACCACCATCTTTCTTATCAACAAAAATAACTGGTGCTCCCCAAGGTGATGAACTAGGTCGAATAAAACATTTATCTTGTAATTCTTTAATTTGTTTCTTAAGTTCTTCTAATTCATCTACTCCCATCCTATATGATCGTTTGGCTATAGGTGCAGTTCCAGGAAATAATTCAATAAGAAATTCAATGTCTCGGTCAGGTGGCATACCTGGCAATTCATCAGGGAAGACATCCGAAAATTCCTCAATCACTGAATTCTCTTTAATAGCATCTTCAAGCTGATTCACCACAGCGGTTGGTTGCTTCTGCACTGCTACATCCACATTGATTTTATCTCCATTAGGTGCAGTCACAACTACCACTTTCTGCTGACACTGAATCTCTGCCTGATTTTGTTTCATCCAGTCCATACCCAATATCACATCAATACCAGATGTCCTCAACACTATAGGAGTTATCTGAAACTCTACCCCCCTTAATATCATACTAATTGGAAGACAACGATTACTGATTTGCATGGTACCTCCGGGTGAATTTACTAAGAGAGGTTCTTTCATAGCTAGCATGGGTATACTATGCATTTTAACAAAAATGTTGGAAATGAATGTATGAGATGCTCCAGAGTCAAAAAGAACAGTTGCAGGAGTGGAATGTACATTGAACGTACCAATCATAACTTCCGGTGCATCATGAGCTGTATCAGAAGACACGTGATTCACCCTTCCAGTACTAGATTGCCTCTGGTTGCTCTTCTGGCTCTGAGGAGTCTGCTGGTTCTGCTTCTCAGGACAATGGTAAGACATATGTCCCTCTTTTCCACAAACAAAGCATCTAGTAGGCGTGCTGGGAGCACTATTCTTCATGGGGGTAACATTGGGATTTCCAGTGCGAGGAGTCTGTTGCCCAGTCTGCTGATACTGTTGACGCTGTGGATATGATGAACGCTGCTGCGACTGATTACTTTGCCAATTTTAGGACCACCTCTGATTTGGATTGCGATTCCACTGACTAACCGGTCCCTGAAACTTCTGATGAAAACCATGCTGAGAATTAGTGCGTTGACGGTTGTTGCTTCCTGAGCTTTGTACCTTCATCTTCCTCTTTCTGTCCATCTCTCTGCGCTCATTATCAAGCACAATAGCTTTATTCACCAGCTCTTGAAAACTAGCATAGTTATTCCCCTTCAATTGCAAGCGAAGATCATAATAAATTCCCTTCAAGAAAAGACGCTGCCTGTCTGCATCTTCCCTCACTTCATTAGGAGCATAGCGAGCCAACTGGGTGAACCTGTCATGATATTCACTAACGCTCATCTGTCCCATCCTAAGATTTCTGAATTCTTCCTGCTTCAGCTCTATTATACCTTCAGGAATATGACGAGCTCGAAAATCTCTAACAAACTCATTCCAAGTGATAGGAGGAGCATTGTTAGGGCGTGCAGCTTGATACGACTCCCACCAAGTCTGAGCTGTCCCCTGTAACTGACCAGATGCATATAACACCTTTTCCATATCATTGCATTGGGCTATATTCAGCTGTTTCTCAACTGCTCTCACCCAATCATCTGCCTCTAAAGGATCAGCAGCATGAGAAAACACTGGAGGGCATCCCTTCAAAAATTCCCCACGCTTATCCCTCACTTGCACAGGCAGTGGTCCTCCCGCAGGGGGATTGTTCTGCATGTGCTGCATAAACATCTGCATCATCTGATTCTGAGTTTGTATGAGTTCCTCCATGGTAATGGGTGGGTTAGCACCTCCATGACCTCTGCCACGACCTCTGCCTGACATCTGTTTCCAAAACACAGAAAATGAAATTCAGTACGATCCGTGGTGATGTATTCAATAGATAAACAAAATCTGATTTTTCTGGGTGAACTCCAATTTCAGCAACTCAGTAAAACTGTCATATCTTGAGCTACAGACATCCAATTCAGATGATCTTTACATGGTTGGAAAGCTTACAAAATTATCTACAACTTTTATTCACAACACTTTTTCTGATTCTATCAATAAATTGGCCAAAAACTGAACTTAACCGAAACTGTTTCAAAATTTCAGACTGTGCAGTAACCCCAACTTGGAACAGATATATCTCTTAGCTCATAATAGATATTAAAGTAATTCTTATGGGGTTAGAAAGATATAGAAGTCTAACTATGCCCAGTAAAATTTCTTAAATTTCTCATGAACGGATTTTAAGTTATTTCTAAAACATCCCAGACTGATTCAAAAATCAGCAAAGGACAGAACTATGTTCACCTCATAACCAACTAATATATTTTGATCAAACTTAATATTCTCAACCATGGAACTTGTAGGCATGTCTACAAAACTCCAGCACACATTTCAAAGATCCAAATCACACATTATCATAATAACAATCCATCAATCACACAATTGTTCACACCACAAACTGACTCTCAAAACAAACCAAACTTAAAATCGACTCGCAACTACTATCGTTCCTATTACATAGGGATTTTTCCTATTTCCTAATTAAGCTTCTCATAAATCTTGGGACGTCCTAACTCCGCCCTTAATTGGTCAATCTTCTTATAAGCTTGCTCCTTAAGTTCTTTTTCCTTCAACAACACATCCTTCAAATCCACCTCATGGAGAGCCAATTCACGAGCTAATCCCACCGTAGCTTGTAAAGTCAAGGAGGAATCATCTGCAAGCGGCATGGTCCAAATACCCTTGTCATGTAGGAAACAAGGGAAATGCCGGAGTGCACCCTTTAACGTCTTGTCCGAGCGTAGACCATGGTAGTAAACGAATGCATTGTAGGCGACATCCTCCATGCTTGTTTCCACAGTTGCCCGGCTCACTCGGGTAATGAACTTCGACTCCACCTTAGGCTCCTTAGTGGTAGGATCCCTTTTCTTGACCCATAACTCCGTTTCCCAATAGGAATCCATCCATGGATGACTATACTCTGCACTGCGACACTCCAATGTAGCTTCCCAGTCGTAGTAGTAGTTATCCAAGGTTCTTGTTAACATGTCATGGAAGAAAGCATCAACTTTAGGAACCATGATATGAAGCTTCGTGGTCCATCCCATAACTACATCCTCCATTGGTGTGTCACCAACTCTTGATTCAGCATCAGATAGCTCTTGATCACCATCTTCATACGGCTCCTGGGGTTTGAAACGGGCAACGTACTGTGCAGCTGACAGACGGGGATGAGGAGGCATCTACAAGATTTAGACATAGATTAGATAGAATCAATGTATTTTCGCAATAGAATAAAGTAGAGGAAGCATAAATCTTTAGTAATTAACAAGGTGAAAAGAGGAAGCATGAATTAAGTGAAGTATGGATGCTATTAACGACCATTCTAACTAGGCTTACGTCCTACAGTCAACACGGCTCTGATACCAATCTGTCACACCCATTTTTAAGGACAAAAATAGGATGCATAAAGTACTCATGTGCGCCCAGGACATGATCGCACACACAAGTAGACAAATTACATAGTATCATCACAGTGCTTATTACATAACGAATAAGTATTTAAGACATAGTCTTGAACAATAGATAATAATAACTAATAGTAAATCTCCAGCGGAAACTCCACACAGGGACACGGTTGACTGGTTGACACCAAGACTAGTACTCATTACGATAATCTTCCTCATAATCTTCATCTGTTATGGTGGAAATAGCAAGAGTGAGTCCATGTCGAACTCAACAAATATAACACAGGGTGCATGAGGCTCAAAAAGGCTAGACCCTGTTTAACTGCGTTTAGCTTTTAATCATATAATTAGCAATTGAATAGCATCAAGATAAACCGCTTCCTATTAAAGAACCAATGATCAATTGTAATAAGGGTAATGAATAGCATTAACATGAGCATAATAATAAACAACAATAATTAAGCATGATATAACAATTATGATCAGATATTCCATAAGAATCCCCAAGGCCGCTCGTATCCGTGAGCACGGCTAGTATACCAGTTTTTAACTCTGCGCAGAGGTGTACACTTTCACTATGAGTCATGATTTCCAAATGAGTGGGGAGATCAAGCCCAAACACCCGAGAACCATATAAAGCCATCCAAAAGTTCGTCTAACAAGTTAGGACCATTAGATTCACTCGGCAGGCAGATGTAGAACCCCCCTTCCCAGTGGCACATCAACCGCAGCCTATACACACTAGGCCAGGGGCTCGCCCTACACCCAACGTGGCAAGCCTTTCTTACGCCATTTAAGGTAACCACTAACAAGCTAGAAAAGGTCTTTTAAACAACTAAAGCCAGAGCCATATAGCCCTCACAGCTGTACTGTATATCCCGGTTATCACTTACAGATAAGTCCTTATGGAGAGAAACCAGAGCATCAAAATAATACACATGCTCTAGCCCCCTTTTAACAGTAATAAAATCATCTTAATGGTTGATTGCTTAATCCATTAATCAAATTACAAGATCATTGTTCTTGGTTTAAGCACTAGCAATAGCTACCCAAATGCATCCCCAAGGTTGACAAGGAATCAAGATAACAATCACTAAATTATAATCTCTAAGGTTGCCAAGGTAAACACATGCACATGTAAGATAATTTCAATGTATAGGTAACAAGGATAGTCCTGTGTTATACTTGCCTTGATCAAAACTCTCCGAGTGATACTGCTGATCTGGCTCAAAGTAATACTCCTGATCGTCCAGATACTGCTCACCTTCTATACTCGATCATCAATCAATAGCACACATGCATCCAATCAAACATACACGAAGCAAACAAAGAGATATAATTAGAACAGTACACCAACAGTAGCAAAACAGTAATAAAAGTTTATAAAACCCTTCTACACGTTTCTACGAGCACACAGACGCAAAGATCACCAAATTCGGAGTTAAAACGTGAAAGTTATGAATTTTCTAAGATTTCCTATAGATAAATAAATACTTAATTATAAACTCGAAAAATAAATTATCAAAACTAACTGTACAACTACACTAACATGTAGAGTTCGCAAATACGAACCTAACGCAACTTGAACGGATCAAATCGGAGTTAAAACGAAGATTTTATGACCAAAACAATCCTAGTGGCAAAACTGTAAATATCTGAAAACGTATTTTTGATTTAACCGGAAGAAAATACGCTTTCAAAACACGAAAACACATTTTCAGCTTTACGCTTTGGACGGCGGGTTAAATTCTGAAAAACTAAGGGGCTCTTTAAAAATTTTGCCACGCGAAGAGGTAAGATCTAATCTTGGCCGCTTATCCCAGATCGGACGGCCCACATCTCTTCCAGAGGAGACCGGCGGCGCTTCCGCTGCCCCGCCCCAACCCCACGGCGGCGCCATGGCCGGCGGCCCGCCGGACTCACCAAACCCGCCCTAAACTTCACCAAAACATGCGCGGTTGGTACCAATCGAACGGGAAGCTCATTGCGATCTCACCTAGAGCTCTAAGACGGTCAATCACGGCACGGGAACGACGGGCGGCTCCAAAAGGCGGACGGCTTAGCTCCTTCACACGGTAAGAACACAACACGACCTTAACGTCAAAATTGATAGCACAAATCGAGTCACAACAACGAACTAAAGCTAATAGAGCAACTTACAGCGACTAGAACGCGAAGTAGCCGACGAATTCGCCTCCACCGCGGCTTCTAGGGTTCCAAGGCGCGGCTAAGGCAAAAACAACCCAAAATCCGAATAAAAAGGGCATGAAAGGTGCGGTTCTAGCTTATATAGGATAGTGGCGTGATCAATTTGGAAAGGGACTCCTTGGATACGCGGATTCGGTTGCGGTTCGTCGATAGGGTCGTGACCGGCTCGGTTTCGCGAGATAGGAGGAGCATCCGACATCCGGGCCCCACCGGTCAGCGGAAGAAAGAAGGGAAGGCGCAGCTGCTGGCTCGGCCGACTGAGCTGCTCGACGCTGGGCCGGGCTGGCTCGGGCCGCGACAACGCTGAGCCGGCCCACGCGGGCACAGCGAGGAAGAAGCAGGCCTCCCAGAACGGGCCGTCGGCCACCAGCTGAAGGTAAGTTGTTTTTTTTTCTTCTTTCTTTTCTTTATTTGTCTATTTTCCAAAACCTTTTCAAATAAAATTTTCTAAGCCAAAATAAAATAAAATAAATCCACACCACAAAATAAATTAAATGCAACAACATGAATGCAACACCAAATATAATTTTTTAAAATTTTAATTCCCTTTATCTAAATTATTTAAAATTCAATACTCCTAAAATTTGGGTGTTAGACTCCTGTCCATAGCTAAATCCTTGGAGATATTCCACTCCTTAAGATCTCTCTTAACGGACTCATCCCAAGTTAGTTTAGGTCGACCTCTACCGCTCTATACATTATCGGCCCGCTTTAGAACTCCACTACGCACCGGCGTCTTAGGAGGCCTCCGTTGGACATGTCCAAACCATCTCAACCGATGTTGAATCAATTTCTCCTCAATTGGTGCCACCCCAACCCTATCCCGAATATCGTCGTTCCGGACTCTATCCCTCCTTGTGTGCCCACAACACCAACGTAACATACGCATCTCTGCTACACTCAATTGCTGGACATGTCACCTTTTTGTAGGCCAACACTCAGCACTGTATAACATCGCCGGACGAATCGTCGTCCTATAGAACTTACCTTTCAGCTTCTGAGGCACCATTTTGTCACAGAGGACGCCAGAAGCTTGACGCCATTTCAACCAGCCGGCTGAAATTCTATGCCTAACATCTTCATCAATGTCTCCATCCTTTTGTAGCATCGACCCTAAATACCGAAAAGTATCCTTCTTGGCCACCACTTTCCCATCGAGGCTAATGTCTCCCTCCTCATGCCCAGTCGCGCTGAAATCACACCTCATGTACTCGGTCTTAGTCCTACTAAGTCTGAACCCTTTAGACTCTAACGTGTGCCTCCATAGTTCTAACTTCCTATTAACCCTTGCTCTACTGTCGTCAACTAGCACCACATCATCAGCAAAGAGCATACACCAAGGGATATCACCTTGTATGTCCCTTGCGACCTCATCCATCACCAAAACAAATAAATAAGGGCTCAAAGCTGACCCCTGATGTAGTCCTATTTTAATTAGAAAGTCACTAGTGATATCACCTTGTAGTACATGGTTTCAAAATCGAAAAGAGAAAAAATTATTGTTAAAGCACATATGTCACATGCTTGCTCAAATTAGTAATGGCACACTCATGTATGATTTTGAAATCGAGAAGAGAAAAAATATTGCTAAGCACATATATCACATGCTTGTTTTCAACTTAGCAATGGCACACCGAACCTTAAAGAGGTTTGTTATAGCTCCGTGCAGCATACCGCGCACACCATGCCACTGCGACACGAGGCACCCCCTAAGGGGGGCTGCTAGAGTCCGCCCAATCGGATGGTTCCCCGCACCGGCGAAAGGATGCCAAAATTTCCCGCGTGCAGGTGGCCTGGGCGGTACAGTGCCGGTGGAAGAGCGCGCAAAATTTCCCGTGCGCAGGTGGATGCTGGCCCGGGCGCATGCTGGCGCCGAAGCATGGCCCACCTCACCAATCAGCTCTGGCTCACGCATGCACATAACTTTCAATGTACTACGCCGTCGGGTTTTTTATAATAAATCTTTGAAAACAAGATCCCACGTGAATATATTAAGATAAAATTTTAATAAGAACATTTATCTTATTAAGATAGAACATATTTGTATTGAGCAGAGACGATGTTCAAGATTCAGAGAACAATGTTCCGTCTTCGTAAGAAAATATTCTCGGTTTAGAAGAACAGTATGCTAGTTTTAGATTCATGAAACTAGTATTATAATATACATAAAAATAAATAAATACATAACATAAATAAAATAATAAAATCTAGAGCAAAGCCTAAGGAAAAAATAAAAACATGTAATAGAGAAAAATTTAAAAAAACATCACATGGATACTTTTCAGACATCCTAAAATACACTATAGAATATCACATGTATACTAAGTGAACATCACTAAATATACCATAAAACATCACTAAAAACATTATTGAACATCACATATATATTACATGAACATTACTAAATACACCATATAACATCACATGTACAATGCGTGAACATAAAAAAAATATCATAGAACACCACCTGTATACTACTACGAGAACATCACTGTATACTACGCGAACATTACAAAAAACATCAATAGAACATCACATGTATACCACATAAACAAAAAAAAATCATAGAACATCACATGCATTTGCGTGAACATCACAAAAACCATCATAGAACATCACTGTATGCTACGAGAACGTAAAAAAACATCATAGAACACCACCTGTATACCACATAAACAAAAAAAATCATAGAACATCACATGCATTTGCGTGAACATAACAAAAACCATCATAGAACATCACTGTATGCTACGAGAACGTAAAAAAACATCATAGAACACCACCTGTATACTACGAGAACATCGCATGTATACTACCGAACATCATAAAAAACATCATATGACATCACATGTATACCACATGAATATAAAAAAATCATAGAACATCATATATATATAACACGTGAACATCACAAAAAATCATAGAACATCACATGTATACTACGTGAATATTAAAAAAAAAAAAGAACATGACATTATATTCCTCGCGAACATCACAAAATACATCAAAGAACATCACATCTATATTGTATGAACATAACATCTCATGGAATATAGAAAATAAAAAATTAAACATGAAAAAGTAATTAACTAGGTAAAAATAGAAAAAAGAAAAAATGTATAAAAAACATAAAGACAAAAGAGAAAAGAGAAAAGAGAAAAGAGAAAAGAAAGAAATACAAAATAAAAGTAAAATATAAAAATAAAGTAAAAATAAAGCAAACAAAATAATTAATCATAGTAAAAAATTATAATATAAAAAATAAAAAGAATAGCAAAGTAGAGAAAACACACATAAAACATGAATAACAAATGATAAAAATATAGGAAAATAAGAAATAAATATGTACATGAAAAAATAAAATAAATAATTAAGGTAAAATAACACAGAATAGAAAATAAGAAAAAGGAAAAGTAAAAGGAAAAAAGAAATATAACAAATAAAAAAGAAAAACTAAGAAGAAAATAGGCAGAACAAAAGAAACATACGTGTGGGGAACATACAAAATAGAAAATAAAAATAATAATGAAAAGTAACATGAAACGAAAAATAAAAGATAAATTGAAGAAAGGAAATAAAAACATAATAAGAAAAGAAAATAAAAGAAAATTAAAAAATAAATTAAAAAACATACAAAATATAAAAAATGAAAAGAATAATAAAAAATCACATAAAACAAAAAAGAAATAAAAAATGAAGTACCAAAAGAAGAAAAGAGAAAGAAAAAAAGAAAAGAAAAAAAGAAAAGAAAGGAAAAGAAAGGAATAAGAAGAATATAAAAAAATAAAAGAAGCCCACATAACCTACCTGGGTCGCTCCTGGTCGTTGATTCCCGCGGCCTTGTTCCCACGCGCCGTCGTTTCGTTCCCGCGTGCGGGAAAGTCTGTTCGGCGGAGGGTCGGGTCCGAACATCTGGACCCGATGAATCCCGCCCCCTAAGGCTAGTTTCAATAGAGATTTCATATCACTGTTTTTAACACATCTAAATTTTGGAAACAGTGAAGAAGAGTTTCATCTCCATGAAACTCTCTCTACTCTCATGAAACTCTTATCATCTCTTTTCATTAATATAGTGTAACATCAGCATAATTAATACCCATAAAACTCTGATGAAACTTCGTTAAAACTGGCCTAACAAGCGCTCCCGCTCCCTCGTGCGTTGCATGTGTCGTTTGACATGCCCCCTACGGGGCTCTCGTCTCTTTTGACAAGGGAACCGCGCATTTAATCGAGGCGGGACAAGTATGGCTACCACGGCCATCCTGGTCTATTGTTTCTTGATGCCGGAGTCTCCTTTTTGAGCCCGCCCTGAAGACGCAACGCTTTGGGCCACTGTAGCTATAGCCCAGCCCGTCAAGCGTTGCTGAAGAATAAAAATACTTTGGATTCACGTTCATAAAATATGGCCCAATCATTAGTAGATCTTCAACGAGTAATAAAACGGGACATTGTGCTAAAAACTATAAAAAATAAAACAGAATTTCTAAATATCTGCCAGCAGATTTCTTATGTTGTTTTCTTTCACTTTTGTATGGTTCAGATCTTTATTAAGATTCGTGTTTTTTTTTGTGTACAGGCTTGCTTAAATAACAATGGGCCTATTCCTTCTGTTCTTTCGGCCCACTTAGGTCTCCCGCTGGTTCAGTTCGGATTTCGTATTCCAGAGGTGTCGACGGCGGCGGCGGCGTTGTCGGCGGCGGTGGTTGCTGAGGTGGCGGTGCTATCAGCGGCAGTGTTGGCTGCAGCGGAGCTGTCGGCGCTGGCGGAGTTGTGGCAGCGGCGGAGCTGTCTCCGGCAGCGTTTCGCCAAATCGATGGAACGCCGCCGTACTAGTTCGTACATGCTGCTGGTGACCGACCATCGTCACACCACCGCCGTCATTATTGATGATCGATTCTGTGCTTCTTCTAATCTCCACTTGTACTGCCTGGCGTTGTCGTTGGTGGGTTGGGCGGAATCCGGCACTGTTCCAGTGATCACAAATGGACGGAGTTGACACTGGCACCTGTCCCTGTCCTCTCCGGACTCCGACGGTGGTCGTCACAGTCACACAGCGAGACTGATCGAACAATAGGTTGTGCGTAGCTGAGCCTCTCGTCTCTCTCTTTTTGATGTTTCGTTGTCCATTTGCTGTACATGTGCTGTCATTTTTTTATTTTTTTTGTCATTTCCGATTTTGATTTTATGTTTGTAAGCTGTTCGTGCTGTGCATGTGTTGTCATCTTTTTTGTTCTTCCAGATTTTGATTTTCTGTTTTAAGTTGTTCATGTGCTGTACATGTGCTGTCATTTTTTATTTTTTTGTCATTGCAGATTTTAATTTCCTGAAAAGTGGAAGACAGCAAGCATACAAATCTTCCAGAAGCTGTTATGTGACGTATATATGTAGTATTTTTGTTTTATCTTTTTTTGTCACATGTGAATTGGCTACTTATTTTTAATTTGCTGAAAAAGTGAAAGACAACGAACAGAGAAATCTTCCAAGAAATAAAACGGGACATGAGCACCGTCAGGCAGTCGACCTCGGCAAGGAGCAGTCAAGCACATGTCAGGTGCAGTGCAGCCAGCGATGGAGGGGTGCGGCAGCGGTCCTCGGCACGACGCGACTTGTTCGGCTGGCTGGCCAGCCAACCAGCCAGCAGTGTTTTTCTCTTACATCAAATCAGCATCAACCACCAGCCATCTATCAGTCAGCAGTATTTTTCTCTAACAACAAATCAGCACCAACCACCAGCCACTGGCCAGCCGAACAAGCTCCGGAGAGGATGTGGTGCCATAATGATCCCTAGTTTTTTTTTCTCTCTTATAGATATATGCCCTTGCGTTGCACGGTGTAACAACTTTTTATCTACATATTAAGAAATCTACAAATCTAATTACATAAAACATGTTTTATGATCTTTATTTATCACACATATATCGCGTAGATCTTGATGCTGTGTGTTCCAAAGTCCATAATCTGACATCCAAGTTTTCATCTAGGGATGTGGTGTTGTTCTCCCACGCGAACCACCACGCAAGGATGGTTGCAAGTTCTGATTTTTTGTCTTCTGAGGCACAACCATAGCATATGCGTAGCATTACATAATCTGAAATTCAGTAGTTTGAGTACTGCAAATCAAGTTCTGATTAGGGCAGTTTGCAAATCAAGTTCTAATTAGGGCACGTGCAATACGGCTCTATCAGCTGTCTCTCCGTGATGCAACTTTTGCAGAAATCGACCCGCGAACAGCAAGAGACGGCAAGCTCATCGTCTCGTGAGACGACGACCATGGCGCGTGCTCCAATGCTAGTCGCCCGACTGAACGTGCATTGTACCAGGGAACAAGAGCGAGAGATCGCTGGCAGGGACGAGGAATCAATCGATAACTGAAGCCTGCAGTTGTAACTTGCAAGGCATGCCAATGATCGGCAAATCTGTAAAAAGAAAATATATACAGAACTCACCATTCATAAATCACAAAAAGCAATCAGGAGCCTACTTCAGTCAGTCATCAGACAACAATCTACAGTACACGAGAGTTTTCAGAGTTTTTATTTACTGATATGAAATATTCAGAATAGGATGTGCCTCTCTGTTCACTTACCTGAGCTTCCCATGGATGTGCCTCTCTATTCATCATATGAATCACAGGGCAACAAGATAATCCATCAGAACACCTAACCGCAACATGTAACAATGACATAATATGATAGCATAATTATGCTTCGAGTTCAGTCTCTCAGCATATATATAGTATAAAGTTTAACTAGTCAGTTCTATTACAGAACTAAGGCAATATACCGACGGAGACGAGGGACTCTGAAAAACTCAAGTCCGTTCAGTTCACCACTCCAGCTAACACAGAAATGACAGTTCATAGCGCCACGCATATCGATACGCATACAGTAGGACAGGACAGGATAGTTGCCATTGCCATCGGCGTGCGAATCCCACGCTTCGGCTTTCTTCACTTGGACAGACCGCCGTTGAAGTGATCCCACGGCGAGACGTCGACGCCGGGGCCGACGCAGCTCGTCACCTCGCTAACCATCCGGTTCTCCAGGCTCTCGAGGCTAGCGATGCTCTGCAGGGGCGAGTTCTGGAGCTGCTCCGTCGGGGACAGCCCCGTGAAGCACGCGTCGTCGCCGGGGAAGTCCAGGCCGGACAGCACGTCGGGGCCACGGCACGCCTGCCGCGGGTTCAGCACCGGCGACAGCCCCAGGCTGCCCAGCCCGCACGACAGCGCGCCACGGGCCACCATGTCCTCCGCCAGCTTCACCTGCAAGGCACGCGGCAGAGACGGAACGAACAATTTCAGAGGAGATGAACGGGATGATCAGATCACCACGGATCTGCAATGAACAATATGACAGCGATCACCTTGACTCTGAGGGCCTCCACATCTGATTTCAGGATCCTGTGGTCCGTGACTGCGGTTGTGAATTGCTGGTTGGCATCTGTCAGCTGCTTAAAGAGCGATGCATTTTCGCCTCGCAGCTGGTCAACCTGTTTCCAAGGAGGTAGCTTGTAAGTCAGAATGAAGCTGGAGGGAAACCTATCACAACCGTGCTTTGGTTTTGGTTCAAATCAGCATCTATGGAAGCTTAACATTTGAGCCAGCACTATGGAAAACTAAGACAACATATAGTAGCGGTTACCTGTGTCTCAAGGTCAGCTAAATGGGCTTGCTTCCTCTTCCTCGACCGTCGAGCAGACTCACGGTTCGACACCATCCTGTAATTTGAGGCAAGCATTTCAGGTTATCCTAACTTCTGCTTTGTTGATATGATTATATAATGCTATCGGAGTTAAGAAAATGCTGAAGAAAATGCTTAAAAAAACATTGTTCATATTCTTGGTGTACCGTCGCATTCTCTTCACGTCCTGTGGGTTTGTGCTTTGTTCGCATGGACCACCCTCGATATCAAACAGCGATTCACTATCGGAGTCTGAACCACTTGTGCCACCCAAAGTTTGGCTTTCTTTCAGATATAGGTTGGTAGCTGATGTTGGACTTGCTGCTGCTGCCAATGATTGAATTTGGTATGAGCTAGCCAGAACACTGAAATAACTTAATATTATGCCATACAATTATTTAAGCCCAATTTGTCTGTTGCAACATTTATTTCTGTCACGGGCTCATCTCATCAAATGCCCAAAAATCTACCTATGTAATTAATCAATTGTCAAAACTCCAAGTTGTCTAATCAGCTGCAATGAGGCTTTAAGTTTTAAATTGTAGCACAAAAAGCACTTGCACAGTTCAATGATTTTCTTGCTTTCAACTACGTATTGCTGTCGTTAACAAAGAGACTGAAAATGTGGAAGAGGAACCATGTGCAGCAGTATATACCACAGATTGATGATTGAGACTCAATTGTTGTGGAGACTGCAGGATGCCTCACGTTGTGGTTATGGGACCATAGGTGATTATGAATGCTTCCATTGAGAGTGTTCTGCTTGGACAAAACAAAAACAAACTTAATGGTTATCTTCATCCATATCAAGGTCTTCAAGAATGTAAAATACAGTAGTACTCTAGCTATGTGATCTTTTTTGTGGTCAGGTCTTGCTTAATTGTCATGTGAAATTCAGAACCAAATACTTATATTAGTTCTTCGAACCTTGGCTTCATAATTATGAATGTTTTGAAGGAAAATATGCATTTATCCACTTTTGTATGGCCCAATCATCAGTAGATCTTCAACGAGTAATAAAACGGGACATTGTGCTAAAAAATATAAAAAATAAAATAGAATTTCTAAATATCTGCCAGTAGATTTCTTATGTTGTTTTCTTCCACTTTTGTATGGTTCAGATCTTCATTAAGATTCGTGTTTTTTTTGTGTACAGGCTTGCTTAAATAACAATGGGCCTATTCCTTCTGTTCTTTCGGCCCACTTAGGTCTCCCGCTGGTTCAGTTCGGATTTCGTATTCCAGAGGTGTCGACGGCGGCGGCGGCGGTTGCTGAGGTGGCGGTGCTATCAGCGGCAGTGTTGGCTGCAGCAGAGCTGTTGGCGCTGGCGGAGTTGTGGCAGCGGCGGAGCTGTCTCCGGCAGCATTTCGCCAAATCGATGGAACGCCGCCCTACTAGTTCGTACATGCTGCTGGTGACCGACCATCGTCACACCACCGCCGTCATTATTGATGATCGATTCTGTGCTTCTTCTAATCTCCACTTGTTGGTGGCTTGGGCGGAATCCGGCACTGTTCCAGTGATCACAAACGGCCGGAGTTGACACTGGCACCTGTCCCTGTCCTCTCCGGACTCCGACGGTGGTCGTCACAGTCACAGCGAGACTGATCGAACAATAGGTTGTGCGTAGCTGAGCCTCTCGTCTCTCTCTCTTTTTGATGTTTCGTTGTCCATTTGCTGTACATGTGCTGTCATTTTTTTTTATTTTTTTTGTCATTTCCGATTTTGATTTTATGTTTGTAAGCTGTTCGTGCTGTGCATGTGTGGTCATCTTTTTTGTTCTTCCAGATTTTGATTTTCTGTTTTAAGTTGTTCATGTGCTGTACATGTGCTGTCATTTTTTATTTTTTTGTCATTGCAGATTTTAATTTCCTGAAAAGTGGAAGATAGCAAGCATACAAATCTTCCAGAAGCTGTTATGTGACGTATATAGGTAGTATTTTTGTTTTATCTTTTTTTTGTCACATGTGACTTGGCTACTTATTTTTAATTTGCTGAAAAAGTGAAAGACAACGAACAGAGAAATCTTCCAAGAAATAAAACGGGACATGAGCACCGTCATGCAGTCGACCTCGGCAAGGAGCAGTCAAGCACATGACAGGTGCAGTGCAGCCAGCGATGGAGGGGTGCGGCAGCGGTCGAAGCGACTTGTTCGGCAACTAGCCAGCAGTGTTTTTCTCTGATATCAAATCAGCATCGGCCACCAGCCAGTCAGCAGTATTTTTCTCTCACAACAAATCAGCACCAGCCACTAGCCAGCCGAACAAGCTCCGGAGAGGATGTGGTGCAATGATGATCCCTAGTTTTTTTTTCTCTCTCTTATAGATATATGCCCTTGCGTTGCACGGTGTAACAAATTTTTATCTACATATTAAGAAATCTACAAATCTAATTACATAAAGCATGTTTTATGATTTTTATTTATCACACATATATCGCGTAGATCTTTATGCTGTGAGTGTTCCAAAGTCCATAATCTGACATCCAAGTTTTCGTCTAGGGATGTGGTGTTGTTCTCCCACGCGAACCACCACGCAAGGATGGTTGCAAGTTCTCATTTTTTGTCTTCTGAGGCACAACCATAGCATATGCGTAGCATTACATAATCTGAAATTCAGTAGTTTGAGTACTGCAAATCAAGTTCTGATTAGGGCAGTTTGGAAATCAAGTTCTGATTAGGGCACGTACAATACGGCTCTATCAGCTGTCTCTCCGTGATGCAACTTTTGCAGAAATCGACCCGCGAACAGCAAGAGACGGCAAGCTCATCGTCTCGTGAGACGATGACCATGGCGCGTGCTCCAGTGTCTAGTCGCCCGACTGAACGTGCATTGTACCGGCGTCGTCTCCATGCGAGCCACGAGGATCCGTCAGCATTGTGCGCAAGAAGGGAAAAAGTATGCCACTCTTCCTGCACGAATTCGCTTCTTTCCCATCTTTTATCGTTATCTAATTCGATGCATACCTGTATAGATTTCCATTTGGCCCGAGGCCCATCAGCCCGCTGTTTCGGCCCGTCCCAGGCATGGCACGGCCCGGTGGCTGGTGGGCCCGGGCTGGCCCGGCCCGACCATAGGGCCGTGCCTGGGCCTTCCCCTCGGCACGGCGTGTCGGCCCGGCATGGCCCGCTACAACGGTAGGTTCGCACTTGGCCCGACAAGGCCTGCAGCCCCCGCAGGCCAAGGCTGGGACGCTCCCCCGCATCCGCCCGTTGGGGAGCTGGAGTATATAATCGTGCCCCTGGCTCTCTCCATCTCGCATCCGCTGCGGCGCCGCCTCGCTCTCTTGCCTAACCTAACCCTAGCTGCTTCAGAGTGCCCGAGCGAAGAAAGGGAGCGCCACCACCACTCACCTCCAACCATCGCCGGTCGATGGCGAGCTTGTCTTGGTTAGTTTGAGGTCGCCTCCTTGGTCCTTGCGGATCCTTCCTCTTCTCGGTTGTCTCCTCCACGCATCCTTCCTCCTTCCTCTGTCTTCGTCTTCATTTCCGGTCACTGCTCTCCATCCTCTTCTCGTAGATCTGTGGACCTCAGCCTTCAACGGCAACTTCGGTGCTCCAGTTGCGCAGGTAAGCCTCACCTAACCTTAAACCCTAACCCTAACTTTGGTGTTCTAACTTCGTAGATCTGTGTTTTTGGTTGGTTTTGCAGTTCGCAGGCTCCTTGCTGAGCTGCGGTAGCCGCCGTTGAGGGACTGAAGTGCCCGCGATGGCCGAGGCTAACGATCCCACCTCCACCAACTACGAGTTGAGGATGATGGGGCTTCGAGGTGACGACGAGTCCGACCTGGAGGACGGGCGCGAGGAGTTGTTCGGCACTGCATCCACTCCGATCGAGGTTGAGCCACCGGCGCCTGCTCCTGACGCTGCTCCTGAGCCGGCGCCGTCCAGCTCTAGCGTCAGCAACAAACGGAACAGGTCTGAGGTATGGGAGGATTTTGAGGAGTTGTTTGAGCTGCGCAATGTTGAGCAAATTAGAGTCAATGCTAAGTGCAATTACTGCAAAAAAAACTTTGTTTGCTCGTTCTAGTGTTGGTACTGGTCATTTGCTTAGGCATATCAAATCATGCAAACCGAGAGTAACTGGCACTAATTCCATATCTCAGTCCCTGCTTAGGTTTAATCCTAATGGTTCTGTCCATCACTGGGAATACAGCCCTGAGGTTGCTAGAACACAGTTGTGTAGGTTGCTTGCTAGAGAGGATCTTCGAGTTTGTTTTGGTGAATCTGCTGCTTTTGAGGAGTACATTAAACTTGTTCATAACCCTAGGTTTGTTCCAGTCTCTCTGCAAACCACCACTACAGACTTTGTTACATACTAGCAAGAACGCCGTAGCAAACTGCTTGAATCTTTGAAGTCTGTTAGTTCTATTGCTTTGACATCTAATATATGGTATGGTAATGCTAAAGAAGACTACTTAAGTATTGTTGCTCACTATGTTAACTCTGAGTGGCAATTAGAGAAGAGGACTTTGGGTCTAAGGTTGATTGATTGTTCACACAATCATGAGAACATTGCTGAACGTGTGCTTACTTGTATTGATGAATATGCATGGCTTAACTGATAAGGTTTTCTCCATTACATTAGACAATGCTTCTGCAAACACTAAATCAATGGAGATTCTTTATCCTGCATTGTCTGGTTATGTTGGTGAACTGTTTTGGCATCAGTGTTGTGTTTGTCATATCATTAACTTAATTGTTAAAGCTGGACTTAAAGTCTTCAAGCCCATGCTGCATGCTTTTAGAATTGCAATTTCATTTATGAATTCCTCTAATCTGCGCATTGCATCATACAAAAATTTCTATGTTGCTAAAGGTGTCCACCCTCGTAAGTTTGGGTTGGACATAGATGTTAGATGGAATGCAACCTATCTGATGCTAAAGCATCTGATAGGTCACAAGGCCCCTTTTTCAGTGTGGATCACTGCAAACCATCCTTTTGTTGATGGCCACCCATTGTTGACAGATAATGACTGGAAAGCTGATGAAAAACTTCTCCTATTCCTTGAACAGTTTTATGATTCTACTGTTGTACTGTTTGGTGTTTATTATCCAACATCTCCACTAATTATGCATCGTGTTCTTGAGATTGCTGGATATTTAAACACTTATGAAAGAGACAGGGACCTAAGAAATGTTGTTGCTCTAATGAAAGTAAAGTTTGAGAACTACTGGTCTACAATTCCAATGCTTTATTCCTTTGCTTTTATCTTGGATCCTAGAGCCAAGATAAGAGGGTTCACCAATGTCCTCCAACTTATGGCTAACCTAACTGGTGAATACTATTCTGAATATTTAACCACTGTTAGGGCTAACCTATCTGATACTTTTGCTAAGTATGACAGTAAGTTTGGTGCTGTGAGATTGCAAAGGGCCACAGTTCTAGGCCTTGCTTTAGGTAAGAGGAAGACTGCTTGGGGGAAAATTTTTGGTGCCAATGCAGGTGGTGGAATTGGTGCTGGTGCCAGTCTAGCTGGTGGACTTGGTGGTGGTGCCAGTCTAATCTGCTGCTGGACTTGGTGCTGGTGCCAGTCTACCTACTAGACTTGGTGGTGGTGCCTGTTCCTCCACTAGGAGGCCATCAACAAGTGCTTTGCTGCAGGCCGCACACTCTGGTGCTAACCTGAATGCTTCTGAGTTGGCTGCATACCTTGACAGCGACCCAGTGATCCAATATGACGGCGACTTCAGTATCCTCAACTGGTGGCATGAGCATAAACTGTCATATCCTGTTCTTTCCGTCTTAGCCAGAGATGTTTTGACTGTGCCTGTTTCTACTATATCTTCAGAATCTGCATTTAGTCTAACTGGCAGGATCATCGAGGAACGGCGACGACGTCTAACTTCAGATATGGTGGAGATGCTGTCGTTGGTGAAGGTGAAAGGTCCTTGTTTGGTTTTGGTAATTGAGTGACAACCTTAGGTGGACTAATTGTGTTTAATGTGAGATACACAGGGATTAGTCCACAGGTAATGGTGTCATGAAGGAGCTCATTGCATATGAGACATGACATGGAGTCATGTGACCAAGGTGGCGAAGATCAAGATGAGGCTTGGCTCGACGGACCGGTTGCAAGAGTGAAGGGCAAGTCGGGGGCTTTGGAGCGATGGACCGTGAGGCGGTGAAGCTTGAGCAAGACTTGGCGCTGATGGACCGATGCAACGGTGAAGTGCAAGTGAGGTCAAGATCGATGGACCAAGGCCACATGATGATATGAAGTGGATCATATCATTTGTGATATGGTTGGTGCATGTGTTGCATCAACGTCGGAGGAGATGGAGTGGAATGCGCAAGGCAAAGGTATAACCTAGGGCATTTCCATTTCACCAGTCATAGTGTGTAGAGAAGTTGATGACCGGGTTTAGGATAGATGGTCGTACTATTAAGAGGGGCAAACTTGTTTGCATATCGGTCATCTAGTGCCACTCGAGTGATCTAACTATGCATCGTTGCTAGGATCGAGTGGCGTGGCAAGTTGAGTGGTTAACTCCTTCGGTAAAATGATTGTGAAAATGCTAACACACGTACACAAGGTGGTGATCTCTTGTTGGTGTTGGCACATTTGCGAAGGCAGTGGAGTTTGAGCGGTAGAGAAGGTTTGGGTCCCTCTCTCCCTCCCGCCGAGCTTGCGAGCGCGGGATTCAGGCGTTTTCGAGGAGTTCAAATGCCTATTTTCCACTACGCCGGAAGTCGGAATAGAAACGGAGGCGAACGAAGATCACAGAGGTGACCGGACGCTGCACCGGACGCGGTCATGGTTTGACCGGACGCGTCCGGTCAGTTCAACGCTGCCGCGGTTGTTAGGGTTTGCAACCGGCGCGTCCGATCACTCGCGGGACCGGCGCGTCCGGTCAGGCACCCAGAGGAGCAGTACGTGGCGAAGGGCTGAGCGGACGCGTGGCGCGTCCGGTCACACGCGATCGGACGCGTCCGGTCACGAGAGGAGCTTACTGGACTCCGACCGGACGCTGGCACTGTCGCGTCCGGTCGTTGCGTGGAGCGCGTCCGGTCATGTTGTCGAGCGCGCGGTTGCTGTGCGCACCTACGTGTCCGGTCGTTTGAGCTGCGCGTTCGGTCGTCGCGTTTGACCGTTGGCGCACAGTGACCGTTGGAAGATCTGGCAGCCGCGTTTGAATTCGAGAGACACGTGGACGGCGCAGGGCGACCGGACGCGGTTGAGCGCGTCCGGTCAGTTTGACCGGCGCGTCCGGTTATCCCGAAAAACGCCCAGTGAAGGGGTAACGGCTCTATTTCGTTGTGGAGTTATAAATAGAAGTGGTGGCCGGCCTTGGCTGGTGCTTGGCACCCTTGGGACTTAGTGTCCATGCTTTGGGAGTGCTAGGAGAGCCTCTAACTCACTTGTGCTTGCAAGAGTGCGAATCAATTGCGAGTGAGTGTGATTCTAGTGCGTTGCATCGTGAGGATTGCATCGAGTGGCACTAGGTGTTCGAGTTGCAAGCCGGTGGTGCTTGTTACTCTTGGAGGTTGCCACCTCCTAGATGGCTTGGTGGCTTGAGGCTCCGTTGAAGCACGCGTGGAGATTGTGCGTGGCTCCGGAGGAGGATTTGTGAGGGAGATTGTGCTCACCCCGTGGGGATCGCAAAGAGCAACTCTAGTAAAGCTCATGGCTTGGAGGATCCCATCTTGAGAGTGGATGTGCGGCACCCGCTGAGGGTTTGACTCTTGATAGTCAATTAGCTCGTGATCCATCAAGTGGGTGTATCACCACAACGGGGACTAGCTTGGTGGCAACCAAGTGAACCTCGGTGAAAAACCGCCGTGTCAACATTGTGTACATCTTCTCGGTGGTTTGCTTTCGATTCACAAGCTCGTATTTACATTCATATACTTGTGCTTGTGTAGTTGCTCTTGTAACTAGTTTGCTTGTGTAGTTTGCTAGTTACCTTCTTGCTTGTGTAGCATAGAAGTAGCTCCCGTTGCGTGGCTAATTTGGTTTGTGTAACCTTGTTAGTCATATTGCTTAGTTTGTGTAGCTAAGTAATTTGCGCTCTCTAGTTTGGCATTAGTTGCCTTGCTTTTGAGCATTGCTAGTGAGCTTAGGTGGCTTTGTGCTTTTGCTTACTAGAATTGTGTAGGAGTTCCCCGGCTTTGCTAAAGTACTAGTGCATAGGTTTGTGTGACCTTGCTCTAGAATTGTTGAGGAGAGCTCTTGCTAAGGAAAGTACCTTAGTTACATAATTAGGATCTTTGTGAGGTGCTTGTGAACTTAGATAGAGGGGTGTAGTCTTGGCTAGACCGATAGTTTTAATTCCGCATTTGTTTCGGTTTGCCGACACGATTATTTTTAGAAAGGACTATTCACCCCCCCTCTAGTCCGCCATCTCGACCCTTCAGAAGGACTGGGAGCAAGCAGAGCAGATACAAAGACTCAACATACCATGGAGAATGCGGAGCTGGTGGAGTCATTTGAGAACTCGTATCTTGATGATGAGAATGTGTAATGATGGCATGTGGGCTTGTACTCTTTTTCTTTTCTTTCTGGATGACTGTAAGATTTAATGAACTTATCTCTACTATAAGAGACAAATCAAAATTACACTTAGTTCACCCACAAAATTGCCCCCCACAGAGATGACATTTACTCTATCCACACCAGATTGTGCACCCAGAAAAACACTCACGTGGAAAACCAATGATTCAGATCTAATCTGAGAAGGCTTCACCCGGATCCTAGGGACACGGATGATTTGAGGCTTCAACGCGCTTCAACGCTCCTTCACCAGCCCACACGGCGCCGTCGCACCCCGCGCATGCCTACATGCCATGGCTCCGCCCCCGCACGCCCTCTCCTCCTAATTTCCCGTTTACAAAAAACCTCTGCTCCTGATTTCTTCTTTCCAAAAAACGAATCATAAAAAACAATCACATCACAGCTGTCACACCCGGTTTTCTAAAGAACAAAACCAGGCTAATCATATGTGTGCCCAGGAAGTCCACACATATGCCAGAATAAAAAAGTATCAGAAACAATGTTATTATATAACGTATACATAGCTATATTAACACTTACATCAGAGTATCGCGGAACGGTGACTAAACTTTAGGCTCCATTCTTCTCAGGGACGGCTGACTGGGGTTAACATATGCCTAGCACTTCTACTAGTCTTCTGGAAACTCGACTACACCTTTGTCCTTCTTCCGAGTAGCATCTTACTACACACTGGAGTGTGGGGGAAATAGCAAGAGTGAGTCCATGTCGAACTCAACAAATATAACACAGGGTTCATGAGGCTCAAAAAGGCTAGACACTGTTTGACTGCGTTTAGCTTTTATTCATTATATAATTAGCAATCGAGTAGCATCAAGGTATTCCAAATCCCATTAATAAATCAATGATCAATTGTAATAAGGATAATGAATAGCATTAACATGAGCATAATAATAATCAACAATAATTAAGCATGATATAACAATGGTGATCATCTATTCCGTAAGAATCCCCAAGGCCGCTCGTATCCGTGAGCACGGCTAGTATACCAGTTTTTAACTCTGCGCAGAGGTGTACACTTTCACTATGAGTCATAACTTCCAAATGCATGGGTTCGCGACTCCCCAAAACACCGGAAGTTATATAAAGCCACTCAAAAGTTCGTCTAACAAGTTAGGGCCATTAGATTCACTCGGCAGGCAGATGTAGAACCCCCCTTCCCTGTGGCACAACAACCGCAGCCTATACACACTAGGCCAGGGGCTCGCACTACACCCAACGTGTCAAGCCATTCTTACACCATTTAAGGTAACCACTAACAAGCTAGAAAAGGTCTCTTGAACAACTAGAGCCAGAGCCATATAGCCCTCACAGCTGTACTGTATATCCCGGTTATCACTTACAGGTAAGTCCTTATGGAGAGTAACTAGAGCATCAAAATAACCCACATGCTCTAGCCCCCTTTCAACAGTAATAAAATCATCTTAATTGGTTGATTGCATAATCCATTAGTCAAATTACAAGATCATTGTTCATAATTAAGCACTAGCAATAGCTACCCAAATGCATAACCCATAGGTGACAAGGAAACAAGATATCAATATCTAAGTTATAATCTCTAAGGTTGTCAAGGTAGACACATGCATATGATATTGATTGTAGTGAATAGGTAACAAGGATGGTCCCATGTTATACTTGCCTTGATCAAAACTTTCCTGATGATACTGCTGGTCCGGCTCAAAATAATACTCCTAATCGTCGTAGTACTGCTCACCGTCTAAATTCGATCACCAAGCATCAACATACAAACATTCCGAGCAAACATACACGAAGCAAACAAAAGATACAATTAGAACAGTACACCAACAGTAGTAAAACAGTATAAAAAGTTTGTAAAACTCTTCTACACGTTACTACGATCACACAGACGTAAAGATCACGAAATTCGGATTTAAAACGTGAAAGTTATGAATTTTCTAAGATTTCCTATAGATAAATAATTACTTTAATATAAACTCGAAAATTAAATTTTCCAAACCTACTGTACAACTACACTAACATGTAGAGCTCGCAAATACGAACCTAACGCAACTTGAACGGGTCAAATCGGAGTTAAAACATGGAAGATATGACCTAAACAAAATTGTATGTATATATGTATTTCTATTGTATTTCGGGATTTGTTTTACTAAAGAAAAACGGCCACAAATCATACTCATGACATCATGTGATGTCATCAAGCTAGCTAACTACTTTTAACTAAACAAAACCAAGTGAAATACATTAATTCATATTAGTCAATTTATATCTTTATTTCAAAAACCAAGTTAAACCTATTCATATTTTATTCATAAATGTTGTCGTATAAATAAATCAAACAAATTAAACTCTAACTTTACATATAAGAAGTAACGTGTGGGAACATCTATTGGAATAATGTATGACACCTGTTCAAGTTAAGCAATTTATAATTTAGAAGCACAATCATATTAGTATTTAATTATATTTAACATTTATATATCAAATATCGTAGTATAACACCTGTATTATTTTTTTAATTAGAAAACGAGTCTCATACAGATTAATTAAACTTAATTTGTTAAAAAGAAAGTATATGTGTGAGAACATCTATTTGAACTGCATATGACGTGAGGTGAATCTAATCAAATTATAATTTTAAAACACATTGGTGATAGCAATTAAATCGTTTTAATATTTGCATATAAAATATCGAAGTGTAACTCCTATATTAATTTTATTAATAAAACTGGTTACATAAATATTAATCAAGTTAATATTTATTTTATAAGGTTCACCAACATGTTTTACAGCAGTACTAGAGCGTAGATTACATCGCTATGAGTCTAACACAACTTGAACGGACTAAAACAGATCTAAGATGAGGAAACTACGCAAAAAGTTGATAAAAAGGAATATAGGCAACGCTGGATTGTGCACCTGCTCTCTGTAAGCATGCAAGGCGACGATGCTTAAGTGCTGACTCGTGTAGATTGAACCAGCGATGATGACTAGCAAAATTGCTCTCTCCACGAAGGCTTGCTCGGCAAGCAGCTGGGTCAACGTATGCAGTTCAGAGAAGAAGGAAGGATAAGAGACATAGATGAGATGCAAAACAGAATACTGGATGGATGCCAACGTGATGGTATATATACCTCCAGCAACAGATAAACGACGGCCAGAAGTTGGCCAACAAATAAAACGATGACGACACTGCTGCCGAGAGCTGGAAACGGTGGATCAGAAAACATGATCACAATGATGTTGGCACGGCAAGGCTTGGCAACGCGTCAATGTCGGCGGCAGAGCGACGGAGAACGGCAACAGCGGCGGCGGCGGCAACAGCGGCGGCGGCGACAACAACGGCGGCGGCGGCAACAGCGGCGGCGGACGGCAACAGCGGCGGAAAACAGGGCTAGCAGGCAGGCCGGACATATATATAGGGAGAAAAACTTTCCACCTCCATGTCAACTAGCGATATGGTGCTAATTGACGTTGCACCCTCCATCTTTACTAATAGGCCTAATTAATTATTAAAGCCCATTAGTAAATAAATGAATGGACATTTAGGATTATTGCACACAAGCTTTGGTGGAAAATAAGATATTTATTATTTTCGGAATTAATTAATTTCGTGGATAAAATAATTCTAGAAAAGTCCAGAATTATTATTTAAGCCGCGAAAAATACTCCGAAAACTCCGAAAATTCGAGGGAATTTTCTAGAGACATTATGGAACATGAGGAACCCAAATAAAGTATTTGGAGCTTATGAAAAGATGGATGAAGAGATCAAGGAAAAAGATTAAGCTCACAGAAATTGGAATTTTGAATCCAGAAAATACTAAAAAGTTTTCCGATGAGAAGTAAACGTCGTCCTATGATATTTTGAAAATAATAGCACTCACCAACACCAAAGACAAACATCACACAAACACCACATTATAAAATTAATATGAAAAAGTTTAAAACCATAATTTTCTATATTTAAATTAGCAACAACTTAACTTATCTAATAAATTTATTCAGATATTGAAATCATTTATTTTATTTAGTATTTTCATGCACAACCCAAAATAGGAAATTTTGGGTGTGACAACAGCACAGGCGGAGGCGGAGGCTGGGGTGGAGGGAAGGATGGGCTCAACAAGGCCGAGGGCTTAGGCAAGGAGGTGGCACCTTCTCTGCCTCTCCCCTCTCTCCTCACGAGCTGGTAGATCTCCCACGACGCTGCGCTCCCCAGCATCGGTGGCGGCGGCATACAGCACCAACGTACACATGGCTCCCCTACCTGTCTGTGCTAGGTGGCCACCAAGGTGAAGAGGTTGCTAGCCACGACAGCACACACCACCTCCTTCAACATCGGAGTCGAAGTCGACATTGATAGCACATAAGGTGTTTGAGGGAATGTCTATGAGGTAAACAGCGTGTCCTTTGGTCTCCATGTGTATGACATGAATGCAAGTTTCATTTAATTGCTATACATTTTACTTCAGCACATAATGGATGTTCATCTCTGAAATTTTGTAGGATTGTTAATATGAAACAATTTTGGTTGATTGGTTCTGATCAATGTCTGTGATGCATCACTGGTTTTGTGTTCCTGGTGTTAAAAGGCTCAATCTTTTTAGATGTTTTTGGTCAAATATATTGTACATGATCCAACAAAATTGTGATTCCAATTTCATGTCAATCGGAATTTGATTTTTTTTGTTGATTTTGTCAAATAGTGAAATAGATCGAGCTACAGTTTCTCTGTTTAGTCTCGAGCAGCAGCTTGTGATCTTTTTGTTTTGTTTATTAGTGTTTCAGTCTAGCAGTCAATCTAACATGTATTGTTTTTTATTCGTTACATAGGTTGCTTCAACTAGCTGGTGCCACAGTATTTCAATCACTATAATACACTAAGGTTACACCGTTACAGAGGCTTTGGTCCAATAAACATGCAAGATAGGTAAGATCAAGTTCGAATTACATTTCAGTCTTTTCACGATAAGAGCAAGAAGCTGACACACATACATAAGATCGGTGATGAGATGACGTTGGCCTGCCCTGATTTGCTCTCAGTCTTTTATATATAAGTCCCAATATGCCAGTGAGTGAGTTGATTAAACTAATTTTTCACCTCAGAGCAGAGGAGGAAGGAGCATATTCGAATGCGGACACTGTAGCGGCTACCGGACTCCTCTGCGGCGCATGTCACCACAGTATTTCAATCACTATAATACACTAAGGTTACACCGTTACAGGCTTTGGTCCAATAAACATGCAAGACAGGTAAGATCAAGTTCGAATTACATTTCAGTCTTTTCATGATAAGAGAAAGAAGCTGACACACATACATAAGATCGGTGATGAGATGACATTGGCCTGCCCTGATTTGCTCTCGGTCTTTTATATATAAGTCCCAATATGCCAGTGAGTGAGTTGATTAAACTAATTTTCCACCTCAGGGCAGAGGAGGAAGGGGCATATTCGAATGCGGACACTGCAGCGGCTACCGGACTCCTCTGCGGCGCACGTCCTATAGTTTTCTGAAATGTGTGAAGGTTAGCTTTAGTGTTGTAGTTTGCTTCAGACTCTTATTAGTTTTTTTTAATTCACCATGATTTTTAAATATTTTGAATTCCCATCCTCGAACTTGATGGTAAAATATCTCAAGTTTATATGCTCATTGATAGATGATAGATCTTCATCCGTAGTAGGTTCAGTTCTATCAGGATTGAACTTTATATATGCTATAATTTAGTTTTGTGAAGTTGGTGTGCTGCTAACATTAGGGTGAACTGTGTGGTAAAGCACAGAAAAGGTAGTTAGAAAATTAGTTGATTACTTTGATAACAAAGTAGAAAACATTAAATCACCCTCTGATAAGCAGATTAGAGAATGGAAAGCAGTAACTCTACTAAACTTCAAAGCGCAAGCTAAATTGAAAGAAACCTTAGTTGAGCAATATTCACAAACAAGTGAAAAGAGCTACCTTAATTTGCTAGCAGTGTTGAATTTTCCTCATTTAGTCCTTGGCTGCTAAATTATTAATGATTATAATCGTTTGAATTATTTATAGGATCAATCCTATATTTTGATTCCCAAATTGAAAGCATGATGAATTTGCTAACTACCTTAATATTGTTTGGAACGTGCTGTTCATTTACTGTTTGTAACCTACTGAGTACTGATTGGGTGATGTTTCTGCAGCTCACTGGAGTAAAGGCATGTTTGGCCTGTGCCTACACTCGCCAAGCCGCAGGATAGGCGTTGCCAAAAGTGCGGCGAGCAATTTCCTCGCCCAGCTTTTGGCAACATGTGGCGTGGGATTTGAACTACAATGCAGTGGTCGTGCAGCGGCACGCCGCAACTGTGGCTGCTAACCAAACGCCAGCCGGAGATTAGGCACAAAAACTATGGTGTGATTTGGCAACCTTCGGTAGCAAACCAAACACACCCTAAGTGACACATCAGCAGTTGAAGCACGAGCAGGAAAGGATATACAAGGTATACCATTGGAGAGGCTAAACTTAACCGGCAGCTAATATTTTTATTATTTTAGTTGTTCAAGTTTCCTAATTCTTTTCTAAAAACAATTTTTTTAGTTGTGCAAGCAAGTGCAGCCGAGCAGCAAGTATTACCAACCATCGATTCTCCATTCTCAGGTGATTTTGCATGAAATTGCCAGACAAATGCATAATGGTTGGCATCAATATGTGTGCCCGTGGATAAATGTTGTTGTCACTACAAATCTGGCAATGTCACTGCACGGCTGATTAATAACTTGTTTTTGGGTGAATAGGGCCGTTCAGATAGGTGCTGATGGATGTGCACTGCGAGGTGGAGGAAGGGAAGAGAACTCTGAGGATAGGCGACTGAAGTTGTTCTGCTGATTTTCCTTCTGAGGTCATGCACACTTGTGTAGTTTACTTTAGTTTGGAAATCATGGTCTTGAATTAGCATTGTATCTTGAATTGGATTGTACCGGAACAAAATTCTTGTGGTATGAATGCTGTGTCTGCTATTGATGTGCTTTTTTTCCCCTGCGGTGCATATTTGTTGATCTATTTGCCTTTTTTTCTTTAGTTAGATAGTTCTGGATGGAGCAAGGTAGTCTGAGTTTTGGAAGAAAGAAATATGCCTCTTTGGTTTGTTAGATAGGAGATTGATACTTGTGCATGGCTACTAAATAGTAAAGGAAACCTACTAGGAAGTAAGTAACTACGGTTCAGCAGTCCAGGACTTGAAATATAAAATAGATAGGCCACCACCACCATTGCTATACAATGTGCCCTATACATGCCATACGACTCATATTTTTGTTTTGTGTTGTTTTTTCTTGATAGCAAAACAAGAGTATTACTGCAATCTTTCTTCAGTTGCTTAAAATCTTTCTTCAGTTGCTTAACAGACCACAGCGAATATGTACTTTAGTTGCTTAAAATCTGCCTGAATTTAACCTAGCTGCGTTGGACTTGCTACCTCGATGGATTTCAGATCAAATTCTATAGGTTACTTTGGGCAAAATCTTGTCCGTGAGTAATCCCTGTCATGAAAAGGCAAAGGAACGGTTATCAAGGTTGGTCATCCGGTTTATGTACTAAAAGCCCTTTTTGATAGTTGGATTAGACCCCTGTTTCATATGAGCATTGACCCTGAGTGGTCGAGGTGGACCCGAGTGCATGTTGCAGTTCAGCTAGGGACAGGCAAAATGGAGCCTCGACGAGCAGATGGTTATATGGTGGCTGCAATCATTTTCTCTGTCACAAGAAACTACAAATCAATTTAGTCAAAAAGAATTTTAGAAGTTATAATATATATTTCCAATTATATATATGGTTGTATGGTAATTAGTGGAGTTGCAATGTAACTGTTCAAAAAGGAAAACATCAGAATGTAATTTGAGAGATTACTGGTTTGTGAAATACTTTTTTTTCTGTAGCGAGGCGTAACATTCTTCTTTTTTTGTTTTTGAAGATATTTAAGTCAATGTCACTAAAATGATTTCCCAAAACAATTGGTTTGCATTGTGATGTGTTGAGCCGTAATAGCCAAGTCTTATGCAGGGAAACCATCTTTTGGTTGTTTTAACTTTTAATTTGCATAAATTTCAGTTCTAACTTGCATAAATGTGAATGTTGCCATCGCGTTAGCACGGACAGTATACTAGTGAAATTAAAGCTATGGGTTGTATTCTTTTCCTTTCTGGGATTTTTTCCCGAGGCGTGAGTTTTTCCTAGAAAGGTTTTTAATAAGACAGCCATTGCACTAAGTAGCTAACGTATCAGTTAAATGTTTACATTCTTGTGTCCTTATCTATTTTTCCTCTGAACTTGACTGTGACATAGTTGAAAGATGTAACTGAGAAGATAGCTGTTCACTTGTAATCTGTGAAAAAAACTAAGATGAACTTGTGTTTTTTTAGCCTGGGGGAATTTCGGGCCTTGGGTTGGCACGGGCACGCTGGGCCAGTCAGGCCATTGGGCCGGCCCGGTCTGGCACAAGGCCTTTAGGGCCGTGCTTGGGCCGTTGGTGCCGCCCGTGGGCTGGCACGGCACGGCCCGCTGCACTTGACAGGACGTGCTAGCCCGTGACCATCGGGCCGTGCCGAGCACGGGCCCATGCCGTGCCGGGCCGGGCAGCCCGAATGGCCATCTATACACACCTGCAACAAGGCAATACGGGATGAATGAGGAGACGAATGGCGCGGCAGTGGCGCGAGTGGCCGCGGTCGTGGACTCGTGGTGGCGCCGCGGGCTTCCAAGGGGCTGCGACCGCGCGGGTAACAACGGCCATGGCGGCGGCACGGCCATCCAAAGGGTGTGGCGGTGGCTGCGGTCGTGGTGGCTTTGTAGGCTTCCAATGGTACGTCGGCAGTGCGGGCGACCACGACCACGGCCACGGCGGCGACGCGTCCATCCAAGGGTGCGGCCGCGTCCCAGCAGTAAGCAGCTGCGTGGAGGTCGGCGGTCGCGGCAAGCAGGCAGCTGTTGCTTTTGCTAAGTTCAGGTTTTAGATCCTGGACCGGCCCTGTACGTCGATCCAATTCTCACAATTTCAAATGTAATTAACCTTGTTGGCCTTAAGAAAAGTTGTTCCTAATTCAAAGCTCTATAATTGTTGTTTAAAAACATAGATCAAACTCTCAACGGTTTGAGAGATACAAAACAAAATTCTAAAGTTTAGTCAGACACTGTAAATTTGGTACAGAATTTAGAGTTCGTACCGGTTCACGTACCGGACTCATGGGGCGGGAGCCGGATTATAGCTGGGCAGAGCTTGGGGTCCCAGCCTCCCAGGCGGGCGAGGGTGACACGGGAGCCGGATTAATTACGCTGGGCAGAGCGATTATCTTCATCCGACGATAACGTTTGTACTTTTTTATTTAGGTGTATAGATAATTAGCTAGCTCGTGTCCTTGCCAGGGGCCAGAGCCCAGAGGGCAGAGGCGTCACCCAGGGGTCACCAGCAGAGCGACCATACTCATGTGAACCCCATTCTCTCTCTTCCTCCCTCTCCCCACTCCCTCTAAATAACAAGTAGACGACTAAAAACTCACTCACTGATGGTGCAGTTTTTTTGGCTGATTTGCGACCTATCTCCCCTACTGATTCTCGAATCCTAATGTATGCACTTTTTGATATGTTCTAATATCATAGGCACAAGAACTGAACACATTATCTTAAGCTCTATCTTTTTTTAATTTACAACTAAGTCTTTTATCATAAGCAGAATGATCTACTTGATTTCCACAGGACAGGACCATTACTTTGTTCTCACACTAAACTGCTTAGGAGACATGCAGATGTTACTTCTGCCAAATATTGGGTGCCCGCTATACGTTACCTGCAGAACCAAACTTTCAGTATGAAACTAGAATCTAATATTTTTCGTGGCCCAAGACTAAGACCTGGGGGGAGAACTTAGGCCTGATGGCTTTGTTGCCTTCGGCCACCCCTACTCAGTGCATGATTTCAGTATGTCGGACAATTTGGGTATCAATGTTAGTGGAACTTTCAGTTTATCATGGCAGCCAAGAACTGTAACATACTTTGCTGGAACGTTAGAGGATTGAATGATGCAGCAAAAAGAGCAACAGTGCATAAGCAAATCATTTCCTCTGGGGTGACACTTGTTTGTCTGCAGGAAACAAAAATTACCGCTGGAATCAGAACCTTCTCACTGAGACAATAGGTGCAGATATGGTGTGCAATGTTGTCTGCCTCCCGTCGGTTGGAGCATCCGGAGGTATCCTCATCGCGGCATCCGAGTGGTTCTTCAAGGTCCAGCAAACCCATCAGACGCTCAATACAGTTTCTGCATCAATCACTATGCTCACAGAAAACAAAGTTTGGTCAATAACCGGAGTCTGTGGGCCTCAAGCGGATTCAGATAAAACCCTTTTTTTTTGCAAGAAATCAAGGATCTGAGACAACATGTCCTACCCGCATGGCTACTTCTTAGGGACTTTAACTTGATCTACCGAGCTCAAGACAAAAATAACTCTCGTATCAATTTGTCAATGCTAAATAACTTCAAATCCACCATAGACAACCTAGAGCTTGCCCCGATTGATCTCCAAGGCAAAAAAATTCACTTGGTGTAATGACCAACAAACACCTACAATGACCAAAATAGACAACATGTTTGCCTCAACAGAATGGTTAGAGATTTTCCCAAGAATCGATCTGCAAGCATTAGCATCGCTTGGCTCTGATCACTGCCCGCTCTTTCTTCAAGGGGATGTCGCCTTGGACTTCTATAGAGGCTTCAGGAAATGAGGCATACTGGGCGAATATGCTTGGCTTCACCGAGACGGTACAGGAAGCATGGAGTAGAGTGGTAGACACACAAGACAACATTTTGCGCATCCATGTCAAGCTACTACGCACAGCCAAAGCTTTGATGAATTGGAGGCGAAAGTCGCTGGCTGACCACAAGATTGTCGGGGCCATTCTCAACATAACCCTGTCTAATCTTGAGAGGGCTCAAGAGTCCAGAAATCTTACTCCGGATCAGTTGGAATTCAAGAAATACCTCAAAACAAAGGCATTAGGGATTGCAGCGATGCAAAAGGCGAGAGCGCGACAACACTCCAGGCTTACTTGGATTCGAAAAGGAGACACAAATACGCGCTTCTTCCGATTGCATGCCAACATAAGAAGGAAGAAGACATTTATTAGAACACTAAATGGCGACATGGGCCTGGTGGTCTCGCAAGAGAATAAATGTACGCTTGCACAGACTCACTTCTCCAACCTGTTGGGAACACCATCTACAAGAACAAGAGCCATCAATTGGAGTGAACTAGGATATGTCAGACACAATCTAGAGGATTTGGACGCGCCTTTCACTGAACAAGAGATAGAGGCTGTGGTGAAAGACATGCCTCGAGAAAAGGCGCCGGGCCCAGACGGGTTCATAGGAGTGTTCTACAAAAAATGTTGGTCAATTATAAAAGGTGACTTGACTAAGGTGATTACGAATTTCTACAGTCACCGAACAGCAAGATTGAATCTAATTAATGAAGCAAATATCGTGCTTTTGCCCAAAACAAAGGATGCAGCATCTCTATCTGATTATAGGCCCATCAGCCTGATCAACAGTGTGGTCAAAATCATCACGAAAATTCTAGCAAATAGATTGGCACCACACATGAATTCCCTAGTATCATACGCTCAAAATGCATTTATCAAAAAGAGGTGTATACATGATAATTTCATTTATGAGCAGAGAGTGATTCAGTTGCTGCATAGGAAGAAAAGGGAAGCTTTGTTTATCAAATTGGATATTTTGAAAGTTTTTGACTCCATAGGTTGGAGTTTCATGCTAGACGTGCTGGAGGCTTTGGGTTTCAGCATAAAGTGGAGAGATTGGATAGCGGCCTTACTAGGAACTACTACTTCCAAAGTACTGATCAACGGGGAACCGACTCTAGGAATCAGACATGCACGGGGTCTAAGGCAGGGCGACCCCCTATCCCCCCTCTGTTCATCCTAGCCATTGATCCACTTCAGAGAATAATCGAGGCAGCAGTACAAAGAGGGATCATGAAGCCAGTGCTACCAAAGGCAGCGAACTTGAGGTGCTCTTTGTATGCAGATGACGCAGCGATTTTCGCATACCCTGAAAATACTGAGTTGGACAATCTACTCAGAATCCTAAACTTCTTTGGGGAATGCTCGGGGGCTAAAAATCAACATATCGAAGACGGAAAATTTTCCAATAAGAATGGACAACACAACAGTTTCTCAGTTGCTACAAAATTTCCCGTGCAAGATTTGCAACTTCCTAGGGAAATACCTAGGACTTCCTCTACATGTTCGGAAGCTGTGCAAGGTGGAGGTACAACCCCTGATAGACAAAATAAGGGCGAGACTACCCAGTTGGAAAGGCAAGTTCTTGTCCACGGCAGGGAGAGACCCTAGTAAAAATTGTGCTTTCAGCTCAGCCGATCTACCATATGACTGCTTTCCAAGAACAAAAATGGTTAATCCGAAAGATCATTTGAAGAGGAGTTTTCTTTGGAGGGGAGAAACACCGGACAAGGTATATGGTGGACATTCAATTATCAACTGGCCAACGACATGCAGACCAAAAGAAATAGGGGGATTAGGGGTTCTGGACCTTAAATGCTTCGCACGAGCATTAAGACTACGTTGGCTATGGTACCAATGGAAACACCGAGACAGAGCATGGAGCAACCTTGATCTTCCGGTAGACACTCGAGATAAAGATCTATTTGCGGCTTCGACAGTTGTGACAGTAGGAGACGGGAAACTAGCCAGGTTCTTGACGTCATCTTGGGTCGGCGGGCGAACACCGAAATCAATTGCACCAATGTTATTCAATAAATCAAAAAGGAAAAAATATCACGATGCGAAAGGCGTTGGAAGATGACCGTTGGATATCACATATTACGCCATTAGTCACAGCTCAGGAAATAAGAGAATATGTAACCCTTTGGGAAGAAGTGGGCCAAATCCAGCTACAAGAAAGCGTGGAGGACAACATCCATTGGTGTTGGACGGCGGACGGGGAGTATACCGCCAAGAGCGCATATTGGATCCAATTCCAGGGTACATTCAGTAAACTGAAACTAACGCTGATCTGGAAAGCGAAAGCGGAACCCAAATGTAGATTTTTCGCCTGGACGTTACTACACAAGAAAATTCTAACGGTGAACAATCTGATCAAACGAAATTGGCCAAACGATCCTATATGCAAGCTTTGTGGTATTGACCCAAAAACTTCGACACATCTTTGCAAGGACTGCAATTTCACAAGACAAGTCTGGTCCATCATAAAGCAATGGCTAGGCTTATCAGTGATCGACTCAGTGGCAATGGCAGGATCCTTGCATGCATACTGGCGTAAGTGCGGAGCCAAGATAAACAGAGATCAGAGAAGGATGTTTGATGGTTACATCATCTATTTTTGGTGGAACTTATGGAAGGAACGAAACCGCAGAACGTTTCAGAACAAGTCGATGCAGCCTAGATAAGTGGCGCTTTTATGCAAGGAAGATATAGAACAGTTCCAGTTGGCGACGAGACCTAATGCGAACACGCAGTAGGAGTATTAGTGGTTTTTCGTCTTTGCTGTTTCTAGAGTTTTTTTTTGTTTTTCGTCTTTGCTGTTTATAGAGTGTTTTTTTTCGTTTTCAGCTTTTGTTCCTAGGTTTTTCAAGTTGTTCCCCTTGAGGTCACCTAGTCGGGCGGTCGGCCAAGGTGCCATGGTGGTGGTGGTGGTGAGCTTGTGCTCCCGTTGTGCTTTGTAGACTGTTTTGTTTTCTTTTCCTTCGTCTAATAAAAATCCGGCAAATCTTTTGCCGCCTTTCTAAAAAAAATATTTTTCGTGGTATCCTCATTACTTTGCTTGGTACATCTTTGACTTTTCAGGCTACTAAATTTGGGAATAGATAATAGTATGCTCCACTGAGTGGATCCATTCACAAGCTCAGTAAGCTACTTCTGGAATGGTAACGACGATTCAAGATGCTTAAATCCATGTAGTTTTGCACCTGCTTCCAATTTGGGTTATTCCACGCGAATCACGGTTACATGCTTCATCATGTTCATGCCTCCAAGTTTTCCTCCCATACAGATTCGAGCTAAGTGGTTGTTAATGTTGCCTAGGTTTGTGAATCAACTCCATGTTAGTGTTTACAAGCAACCAATGTTCAAGAAAACCTTAAGGCCCCGTTCGGTTACAGGGAAATGATTCCCAGCCGCACAGATCTTTCACAAATTTGTATTACCATGGAAGATTTCTGGGCCCGGAACGGCCGGTTCCGAGAGAACCGAACGGGACCTCATACAAAACAACGTAGTCTTACTGAAAAATGTTTTACCATAAAGTTTGCTGCTCATTTCTCTAATCTTTGGCGTGTAGCCTTACATAGATCTTAATGCCTTTCGGTCTGAATGACCCTTTTGCATTATGATATGATCTGGCCAGCTTATCTATAGAAATACACACTTGCTTAGAAAATGTTGGTGTGGATTTGCTATGGTACATCTTACTATATGACGCACTTTCAGTTTCATGGACATTAGAAAATTTGTTTTTTTTTGTGCCTACGTTTCAGAATTTAGAAGCTATATATATAGATGTCCATGCATTTGAGATAGGTACACAGCTCATGTCTGTGTCGGAGGGCTTTCAGATACCTTCCAGAATTGCGTATTTGCAACGTGCTCAACAAAATGCTATCCTATATACTAGCCACCTGTGCCCGCGCTTCGCCGTGGGTGACGTACTTACGACATATTTTGTTCGAATTTTTTTATACAAACAAAGTTTTCTGCCCGCGCTTCGCTGCTGGTGACTTACTTACAACATATTTTGTTTAATTTGTTTTTTTGCTACGAACAAATTTGTCCCTCTTACCATCATTATATGGGTAAAAAATTATCTATATCTAAGTGCAACAGACACTTCAGTCTATTGTAATTGCTGGGTGCAAGAAGCTCATTAATGCCAGGAGCCTCAACTACTCACTTCGCTGCAATAATGAGCATATGTTTTTAGCAGGCATGCGTGCACATGCACATGCGACTGCATGCATATGCACACTCTCACTCAAGTATGCATGCATGCCATTAATCACTGCAGCCATACAAATGAGGTTTGGTTAATTAAGTTAATCAGGCGTACAACAGCCCAAAACATCATGTATTAACGCAAAGAATGAAATCAATAACATGCCTTATACATGGAGCAAGTAAGATTAATCTGTTAAAGAGACTTCATTGGCATTGAATCAACTAATCCAAATTCCTAATGCACTGGTTAGACTAAGGTACAGTAATTACCTTTTAAAAAAGGTAGAGTGACTACGCTAAAAAAACGGTAGAGTAACTACACCATACACTTAAAAAAAGATAGAGTATCTATACTAATGGACCAGTCACCCATACACATTACCGTAACTATCCCAACAAATAGTGAGAGCCAGAGTTAACTTAGGCAGTGTTTGTTGCGGCTTCGGATGGCACCGGCTCAGCCTCCTTGCGCACTGTACAGCCCTGTACACTCCTGTAGCAGCAGAAAAAAGGGCTCCGGCTTCGACACAAACAAGGGAGGAGCTAGAGGTGCTGCACCTGAGAGGCTTCTCCCGGGCTGCTACAGTTGTGCTACAGTAGCAGAGCCGGAGCCTCTCAGAGCTGTGCCGAACACAGCCTTAATTGGGCACACATGGTTTAACGCATACAGAGTATTACTTATTATCATGTATGTCGATGCAACCATCAAAATTACTACTCGAATGACAGAGGAGATATTACTTAGAAGACAAAGACGTGAGCGTGTGGGAATTAAATGTATGTGCTAATGCTGTAATGCATGCATGTGTGTGTGTTTCAAGTTTGCATGCGTCCAATAGAGGTAATAGTGTCAATGCTTTCTTGGTTGGTAGAATAAATGCCTTGAGTAGAATAAATGGCGGGCCCCTTGAAGCGATAGAGCATGATTGCCTGACTCATCAGACAGAAAACTTGAGGTGGATGACATGCGGCGCTAAGCTAGAGGATCTCTCATCTGGACCGCTAGAAATAAATCATATGGAGGAAACAATAGAGGCTACGTGGACACTCTCTGAGGCCGCCATGACAGCGTGCCTTCGTATTTTTAACTCCAATTGATCTGGGCCACACGACTGAAGATCCAACGGTTAGAAGAATTGGAGACGACGTGGAGCGGTGTTCTCTAGGGAAGCCTACGGGTATTGTAGGGGGTAATAAGGCTGAAATGAGAATAGATTTGTCCTAAGGCCAAATGCTGCTCTACAGGTGGTTGCTTTCTTGATCCGGCTGATTGCCATTGCCCATATTATGCATCTAATAACTGTACTGGCAAGTACATGGTCCTATACTTCCTGTGAAAATGCATTTTACCTGCTTAGAGCAACTAAATACTGCTATACTGCAAAAATCTCCTCTGTTTACCATCCCCAAAATTTTTGGTGCACTTAATCTGATAAGATTTCACATTACATTGTAGTTTACTTGCATTATTTTCTTATAGATTGCTGCCGCCTTGATTGCTCTTGGCCTCCACTTTGCTCTATGATACTTAGGCTATTTGTGTTTTTTTTTTTACGTTATTTCCAAATCTTCCTGCAATGGGTTCTGTGCTAATTGCTTACAACGGATCAATACTCATTAGAAAGGATTTAAAATATATATATATGCACCACTGCATGATCAATAGGCATCTGATTCTTCTAAATAGACTAGGTAGCGTGTCTGTGCGTTGCTACGGGACAACTAAACTTTTGTACTAAAAATATATGGATCGCACGATAAGATAACAATACTGTAAAATTAAATACCGCCGTTAAAGGAACATTTAATTCAAAAAGCAAAGTTTGTGAAATTAACACAGTCACAGAGAGCGCAGCGTCGCAAGCTCACCAACCCTACTGTATAGACCTTTTCGTGCGTTGCACATCAAACTCAAGGAATGAAAAAGAACACAAGCTAACCAAACTGCCTAATAAACGAATTTCGGATTGATCGGCTGCCGGCGAGGCACAGTGGCCTCCACTCTCTAATAAACGAATTTCGGATTGATCGGCTGCCGGCAAGGCGCAGAGGCCTCCACTCTCCTACAGGCTCTAGATTTGGCTCTCCACAGCGGCAAAAACCACAGCCCAGCGACCCAATTGAATGCCAGTAGAGCAACTGCATTCTGTTGAGTGCCCATGGGTTGCTACGGTTAAATATAATTGAATTCTATAACATAGAACCGTCATTAAAATTCGACCACTATTAAGCATCAGTTAATTCTCCATAAGATTTATGCTTTAGGTCTATAAGGAACTGATAGCAAAAAAAGAAAAAGATCTACGAGGAACTCAACTAAAAGAAACAAACATAAACGGTAGTAGTTTTTAACCTTGATAAGCTTGGTTGATCCTCTATACATGTCTCCTTGCCCCTTACATCCTTGTTGTTTGACCAAAGCCTAAATAAATCAATCCTAAAGAACTGAAATACAAGCCATAGATATTAGGAAACAAGTCACCACATTAGAGGTAACAATATCTGTGCCTTGTCAAGGTGCCAACCTGCACATACTATCCTTGTTTGAACATATAGTTGATGAACAAAACCAATGCTAATCCTAGTTGATGAACAAAAGCAAGGCTAATCCTAGCTTAACATAGCACATGTTGTCCATGGAAGCCATCAAATATGGGGCAAAAGCTCAAAATCCATAATAGGATGTGATTGATTGTTTGTCTTGCGCGATCAAAATGAGTTCATGTTCAAAATCACTTCAGGAATTCATAAAACAAAAGGAATACATGGATATGGGTACTGTAGAGTTACCAATTCAGCTGGTACCTGGTAGATAGGTAGCAGCACATAGCATTTCCTCAAAAAGTAAAATTATCATAATGTAACCAATTTTATGTTATATTCAAGTACAATGAATTAAGCTTGTTGTATTCCTAAGTTCTATACGACAATCAAGTCCTAATTAGATAGTTAAAGGCATAATTTCGACCCATCTGATATTTCCGATCCACGCCATGCGGGGCACATAAGAAATTACACAACCTGTATGGCACTCCATAGGGAAGCCTGTGCACCAGCATAACAAATATATTGGTAAATATCTGAGCACAACCATCTTAAAGTGAAGTGGAAATTGCAAGCTGCTCAGTATCCATGCATAATGACATTAGTGCTTTGTACGTTGTCACTGCCTAAAACCTAAACAAAGACCAGTTCATCACCTGCACGGAAGTTAATATCCTTGTATCCTTTTGTGCAGATACTACCACAGACAAACTATCTGCTTAAACACAGTATGTTAAAACTGACCAGCATTGTTCTGATTTCTGACAACCAAAATCAAGTGTAAAAATGGCCACGATCAACGATGAATTGTTTGCTACAGGCTAAGCTATTATTTTGTAATGCACTTTCTACTCCCTCTTAATCATGCTAAAAGCACGGTCATGAAAAAAAAATTAATTGTTTGCTACAGGTTTTTACAACAGACATGAGCTAATTATGAGCAACAATGTTAATCTGAAACCCATGCTAATCATATCAGGCCACGTTTCTAGAATTGAGACAAGTCCATATCCAAGAGCATATGTCAGACCACATTTCTAGATGTGAGACAAATTAGCACCCAAGATCATAAGAATTGATCTTTTCTGAGTATTGCATGAAATTCCAAACTATTTGATGAATGCAAATTTCAGAATAATATACCTGCCACACTTGAACCTCCATGGATATAAGGCTGTGAAACTGAACCCAACCCTGTAGAGAAGCACGGAATAGTTTAGAATGAGCAAAAAATATTTACATGTTGCTGTCACTTCATAAATTGTGGAGATGGGAAATAAAAAGGAAATTATAGTAGATGTGTCCATCTGAAATCCCATTGACATAAGTGCCTCATTCACAGTATAAGTAAATATGTCCATTCGAAATAAGCAAACAAAAATAAAGGATAGACCAATCAATCCTATTTCACTGTTATACAATAGGAGATATGGCCTAAGCTTTCTAACTTGATATACCTGAATGGGAAATAACATAATAGAACAGATATTGAAATGTTAAATAAAGCAACACTATTTCAGATTTTCAGCATAGGCTGAATCTAATTTTCCTTTGAGATCCCATGCTGCCTGGATTGCTTCAAGCCCAGGATTGCCCATTGCCCATATATTATCTGAAACCACCAAAGAACATTCACTCAAGGCAGCTTAAACACTTATAAAGGAGCTAATGTGCTTGATCAGACAGTGGCAAGATGTCAAAGGAATATAGTGACAAATAAATGACTGAATCAACAAAAATTAGTGCTGTTGAGGCGGTAAAATCGAAACAAAAATGGTGGATGCATACAAGCAGCAACTTGATGAGTTAGAAATATGTTGTGACAAAAAACAAGGCAAAAAAGATCTAACTAAAAAGAAATTCAGTTAGATTCATTTTCTTACATAACCTTAGACATCCTTCACTAACTTGATTAAACTTATTTAGGCCAATTGGACATCAGAAGATCATTCTACTTCTTCTCTAAAATAAATCATTCATCAAAACTGAATTGTTCAAACCAAATGAAAAGTTTGAGGCCAAATCAGAATGAGTACATTTTCCAGCAAACATGTTAGGCAAACTCCATCCTATGGGGTATGTTGATGGAAACTGTCAGAATCTTGAAGCACTGCAAGCCAACCGAAAGACAAAATTAGTGACAATAATAACCCCTAGATAGTGTATATGCTACAGAGTAAACACAAATGAAATACACAATTTTAATTTATCTGCTACTCAAATATTGAACAACAAGTAATATTTATATGAGATTCTTGTTTATGTGCAATAGCCAATAGACCACATGATTTTGTTTTAAAATTATTCTGCGATTTCAGCTTTATGACTTTCTTAGACTTTCAGGTCAGTGAGTGATGGAGGAACCATATTTATTTTTAGTTGAACCAATGCAAAACGCTTTGTCATATTATAAGTCCGTTTCCTTTGAAGATAAGATACATCAGTTTGTAGCCACTTCCCTGGCTTGGGCAGACTGCCGCTCGTTGGGGGATATCATTGCGTTGCATATCAGCTTGAGCTCTGGGACCTCGTTGCTCATACCTGTGGAGGAGGAAAACAAACAAAAACAGAGCTGGTCACCTCATTGTAGCTTCAATGACACACAAGGTTAAGAAACTGTAAAAGAATGTTTTTTTCTCAACCGAGTGATCCAAATAAACACAGGTCACTGGGCATAAATTTGACAAACAAATTCAAAAGCTTTCAGGGGAATTTCTTCGAACATGTTACCTGTGCTGGTATGTGGAAGTCCGCACGAGAAAAGAAACAAATAAATACGACACGGTTCTTGTTGTGCACGTGGCCAGAGGAGTTGATGCCGGAGCCGACTTGGCCAGCAGCGTCCGGGCATGAACGGATGCTCGGCCCCGGACCCACTGCTCTTGCCGCTCTTCAACGCGAAGCGCCCCATCTGAAGACGAGGCGGGCGGGCGGGCCGTGGATTGACGATCTTGCCGGAGAATTTTGGGGAAGGGGCAGGGAGGCCGTCGGATGGGGCCGGGTTGGACAGGGAGGCGGCGGATGGTGCGAGCGACTGCCTCTCTTCCCTTCCCCAGCGACGGGCTTCACTGGCGGCAGCGGCGCGGCCAAGGCACCGACGCAGGGTGAGCCAGGATAGGGCAGCGCATCGGTTCCACTCCAGAGGCGAGGTTGACCTCTGCGTGGACTGCGAGTCCCGATGGGACTCGGCGTTGGCTCAAGTGCGATGGGGATCGAAGTGGCGGCGGGGATCGTGGCCGCCGTCGTTGGAGGCATGGCGTCACCGGTGAAGGGCCAGACAAATACACGAGCCGGATCGGGGGAGGGACGAGATCGTGGCCGCCGTCATTGGAGGCGTCGCGAGTGCCGGGGCGGGGATCGAGGTGGTGGAGGGCCGAAGGAGATCGCGGCCGGCGGCGGTGGAGACTAGTGGGGAACTGCCGATTGAATTCCCTTTTTTTTTAGATTGGTCGGTTTGTTATTCTGGACGGGATTAGCGTGTGGGACGGGGATCGGGGCTGGCGGATCGATTATTTTGGGGTGACGATAACATTTGCTTCTTTTTAGTTGTAGAGATTAGGCTCCCTACAACACGTATAATGGACGTACGTACGACATGACCAAGCAGAAGCTGTGATCCGGAAGCTCTGATCACGGTAGCACGCACGCACGGACGGACGGACACGAGGGTATGTACGTCCTCCCACTGCACTCTCCACAACATACAGTAGCGCAAAAGCGGAAGTGTGGGGGTGTGACACACACGAGGCATTATTGCCGACCCCGCAGACACCGGTCGACCCCATTCCCTCACACGCGCACGCCAGCAACAATACCAGCGCGCTGTTTTTTTTTCTCCCACCCGCTCCTCACTGTTCTTCTTCTTCCCCGGCCATCCCCACCCCCACCCACCTGGACCACCACCCAGGCCACCGGCGACCACGCCCGCGATGTCCATGCCCACCAACCACCCCCCGTCGGACAAACCCGCCCTCCCCTAACATCGCCGATGCGCTCGCCCTCACTGCCTACCCTGCCCATCCGGATGTCCTATCCTGCTCGCTCGGCACGCTACCGCCGCCTCGCTCACCGCCGGCCAACAATTTAGAGCCAGGGAGATTCTCGAAGCTGCCCTGCCGCCAACCCTAACCCTAATAGCCGTTGTCCCGCCGCCCATATATAGCCGGCGGCGAGGACGCCGCCGCGCCACTCTACCCGCCACCCGTCCGCCCCCGCGACCCCCATCATCCCCTAACTTTGTAGGAAGACGACTGTGCCGATAATAGTACCGGCGTACGCGCATCGAATAAGATTTGGCCTGGCGGCCAACATCATTGCAATCACGATCTTGTTGGAGCTGGATCGTGATTCGGAGTCCATTCCTAGCTCGGGCTAGTTTCATCATCTAATTAATCTGTTGTTCCAAAGAAAATTGGAGGAGATACTAGAAAAGATGGAGAAGATAAAAAAAAAGAGCAGTGCCTTTTTGGTTTGAAAATCTCTCACAGGTCAGACACAGCCCATATAGCTTAGGCCTATCCTAACATGTAAGAAAGAGCACTTTATGCGGGTGCATCCGGGTGGCACTCAGCCACGCTAGCCTTGGATCATTAGATGTCACGCACTTTTCGTTGTGAGAGGATACTAGAATGGGCACCGCGAGCGAGAGAACTAGATGTAGATGGATAGATCGCCGGGGGCCGAGCCGACCGGTGTAAGTTGAGGCTAGCGGAACTGGATGAAGGAATCGTGCGGCTAGAGGAACAAGAGTTCGCCCATTATTGCCTGGCCAGGACTTAGATTATGTACACGGTCTCAAAATACAAAAGAATCCAAAAGAGAAAAAATTGCTAAGCACATATGTCACATGCTTGTTTTTCAACTTAGCAATGGCACACTCATTTTTATCCTTTAAAGAGGTTTGATATAGCTCTGTGCAGCATGCTGTGCACACTGTGCCACCACGACACGAGGCACCCCTAAGGGCGCTCCCGCTCCCTCGTGTGTTGCGTGTGTCATTTCACACGCCTCCCATGTGGCTCTCGTCTCTTTTGACAAGGTAACCGCGTACTTAACTAACCGAGGCGGGACCAGTACGGCGGCCATCGCCATCCTGGTCTATTGTAACGCCGGGAGTCTCTCATTTCTATGCCCGCCCAACAGATGCTACACTTTGGGCCGCTGTAGGTAGCCCAGCCCGTCAAGCGTTGCTGAAGAAGGGGGGAAAAAAACTTTGGATTCACGTTCAAAAAAAATGGCTGAATTGTTCACAATCAACAACTCTTCTGGAACTTGAGACTGGAGAAGGCATCTAGTATATGTTATTGACAAACAAACATATTCCACGCTATACGAGCATCCATGAGCCGGATGGATCTGTAAAATTGTGATTGACTAAACTCAAGATGTCCTTTGCTGCGCATGCAGAGGAAATACTAGACAGTACAGGGCACACTTAGAAGTCAATATTTCGAGCAAGCAATTTCAAACATGACGCTGTACATGTTCCTCGGTATGAAACTGTATTGTACGACCCTATAAATACCGGGCAACACACCTCACATGACCAATTGGTAAATCTCATCAACATCAGACCAATATTGCAAAAACAAAGTCCACAGGCAAGTCTTTATGATGATAGCAACACTCTCAGGAAGAAGCGCCTTGTTAAGTGAACGTAGGTTGTGGAGAATTGAAACAAAAAGTACCAGAGGGACGAATCAAATGAAACTTTTAATACATTAATGCCTTGTTTAGTTCGTGGGTGAAAAGTTTTTGGGTGTCACGTTGGATGTTTCATGGGATGTCGGAAGGGGTATTTGGATATTAATAAAAAAAACTAATTATATAACTCGCCTAGAAACCGCGAGACGAATTTATTAAGCCTAATTAATCCATCATTAGCACATGTATTACTGTAGCAATTATGGCTAATCATGGACTAATTAGGCTTAAAAGATTCGTCTCGCGGTTTCCATGCAGACTGTGTAATTAGTTTTTTTATCTACATTTAATGCTCCATGCATGTGTCTAAGGTGAAAAGTTTTTGGGTGAAAACTAAATAGGGCCTGAGCAACAAATAGAACTCTGGAAAGTTCTCCATTCCTTCCTACTTTTGATGCATTTATTTACTCTAGGGACCATTGATGTAATGGTCAATGGATATTGGTTCCTCAATCTTAAATAAATATGGCAAGGACTAGATCATGTTGAACATCTGTGAGCATGTAAGCAACTGTAGAGATATGCAGGAATTAGCAGTATACCCCCAACAAGCTTTGGTTCTGTACAATCAACTTTCAAGGATATATCAAGATGAACAGCAAATTGCAGCCAACAAGTTGAGTAAATGTGACATGAAGTTATTCGATTTGCTACAAAGGCCATGTTTAGTTGCCCGAATTCGGCAGTGCCAAATTCACTGTTCGGCATTGTAGCACACTGTATCGTTTCGTTTGCCTTTGGTAATAATTGTCCAACCATTGACTAATTAGGCTTAAAACATTCGTCTCGCAAAGTACAACCAAACTGTGCAATTAGTTTTTTATTTCATCTACATTTAGTACTTCATGCATATACCGCAAGTTTGATGTGACGGGGAATCTTCTTTTTGCATAGTATCAAATTAAGGAGCTTAGGAGTAACTAAACAAGGCCAAAGAAAAATTGTAGTTGGCAATTACAAGGAAAAGGAATTGTAGTATGTTTACCCGTTAAAATATTCTAAGCATAACATATAAAATAAATAGAAAAGCATGCATATGCATTTCCACCATTTATGGACCAGCATCAGGGATTTAAAGGCAAGGAAAGATGCAACTTGCACTATTCTTGAATCAGCATCGAAGATCAAGTTTAATGGGCAAGAAAATACATTAACTTAAAATTTACATCAAATGTGAAATATTCCTAGATGTACTTGATAGTTCCGCCCGGTGCAAGTTGAGGCTAGTGGAACTGGAGTAGAGGAAGAGTTTGCCAATTATTGTGCGGCTGTGCCCCGATCGGAACAAAACAGGCGGGCCGGGAGTCCATATGGAGATAGGGCTCTCCTAACTTCTCGCTGAATGCAAGCTCGCGCAAAGGGGCTTAGATTGTGTACATGGTTTGGAAAAGAGAGAAAAAAGAGGTGAGGAAAAAAATTTGCTAAGCACATATGTCACATGCTTGCTCAAACTTAGCGATGGCACACTCATTTATCCACAATAAGTGTTTGTTATAGCTCCGTGCAGCATGCCGCGCACACCATGCCACCGCGACACGAGCCACCACCTCGTGCGTTGTGTGTCATTTGACACACTCCCATGTGGCTCTCGTCTCTTTTGAGAAGGAAACCGCACACGTAACTAATCGAGGCGGGACTAATACGGCGACCATCCTGGTTTATTGTTTCTTTTTTTTTTTTGAGAATCCGTCTATTGTTTCTTGTTGCAGACTGCCCGCCCCAGAGATGCAACGTTTTGGGCCGCCGTAGGTAGCCCCGGCGCCCAGCCCGTCACGCGTTGCTGAAGAAAAGAAAACTTTGGATTCACGTTTAAAAAAAATGGCTCAATTGTTCGCAAACAACAACTCTTCTGGACCTATATATTTTTTTAGATAAAAGATAAAAAAATCTGACTTCATCTATCCAAAGATAGAGTCAGACTAATTATTACAAACTCCAAAATCGAGCACATAGTTCAGCTGAAAGGAAAAACTTACAACCACACACACGGATAACGGAACTGGTAAAAGATTCTTGACTAAGCATAACCAACGTGTCTTTGCGAAAGCCAACCATTGGAACCGAAGAAAACTAAAGCCGACGTCTCTAGGTGTTGTGCCACAGAGATCATTTGATCCTTAAGATCTTCACGCCGCTACAAGTTTGCCCATTGACGTAGCCAGTGTGTTCCTCGGAATAGTACCTGCAAAAGATATTTTGGTTTGCATTTGTCAAAAACCACCTCGTTCCTTGTTATCCAAATTGCCTAAAGAAGTGCAGCAGCTGCTGTTAATAACAATGTATTATACTTTTTGTTCCCAATTTAGACCAATTATGAAACAAGTCATCTATATTTGATGGAGGTGTTAACCCAAAAAGTATATGTATAGAGCGCCACAAAAATTTGGTATAAAAGCAATCAAAAAAGAGATGGTGGATTGTTCCTAGGAGATTGCAGAGACAGCAATGTTTGTCTCCAATCCAATTTCTCCTAGCCAAGTTATCTTTGGTTAGAATAACTCCTCTTTTTAAATACCACATGAAAACTTTTATTTTCATTGGTAGCTTCGTTTGCCAAATATCTTGCGACACTCTTACCCCCCATTGTTAATTAATGCAGCATACATTGACTTGACTGTAAAAGCCTTAGAGGCCTTTAAGCCCCATACAAACACATTTCTATCCTGTAGTAAGTTAATCTGTTGTAAGGAAGCTACAATACAAAGCCAGTTTGACAAGTTTGCACCCACCAGATTTCTCCTAAAAGAAATATTTAGTAAAGGGGAACTAAAGACTGTAGCTATTGTATCTTGTTTTCTTCTTACAATATTAAACAACCCAGGAAACATATCTTTGAGAGATTTGTTGCACAGCCAAATATCAGCCCAAAAACGTGTTTGTGACCCATCTTTGACATTAAAATGTCCTAGCTCCAAGAAGGTATCTTTAATGTTCATCAGACTCTTCCAGAAATGTGAGTCCGTTGGTTTCTTTTCACAACTTCCTAGTGTATTATTTTTAATGTACTTATTTCTTAATAATTCTTGCCACAACCCATCCTCATTTAGTAACTTGAACAACCACTTACTAAGCAAGCATTTATTTTGAATCTCCAAATTCTGGATCCCTAGACCTCCTTGGTCCTTAGGTTGACACATAACTTCCCACTTGACTAATCTGTATTTTCGCTTGTGCCGGTCGTTTTGCCAGTAAAAGCGAGACCTGAAACAATCAATTTTTTCTAGCACACCTTTAGACAGTTCAAAAAAAGACATCATAAACATCGGTAAACTAGAAAGCACCGAGTTTATAAGGATCAATCGACCGCCAACTGTGAGCATCTTTCCTTTCCGACCACTAAGTCTTTTCTCAATTCTCTCTTCGATGCATTTCCAGTCTTTATTCTATAACTTCCTATAATGCATAGGTAGACCCAGGTAGCGAAATGGGCATTTTCCTATGGCACAGCCAAACAGCTGCGAATAAAACTCTTCGTGATCCTTAGCCTTTCTAAAACAAAAGACTTCACTTTTGTGGAAATTTATCTTTAAGCTAGATAGTTGCTCAAAAGTGCTTAACAACAGTTTCATGTTAACTGCTTTTTCAATATCATGGCTCATGAAAATCACTGTGTCATCCGCATATTGAAGAATGAATAAACCATCTTAAATTAGGTGGGGAATCACCCTTTCTATCTGTCCTGCTTCCTTTGCTCTGGCAATTAGTATAGCCAACATGTCAACCACTATATTAAATAGTATGGGTGATATGAGGTCACCTTGCCTTAAGCCTTTCTTAGTCTGGAAATAAGACCCAAGTTGGTCATTAACCTTAATATTTACATTTCCACCCTGTGTAAAATTCTGTACCCATTCACACCACTTCTGTGAGAAACCCTTTATCTTTAATGTTTACTGTAGAAAACTCCAATTTACTTTATCATAAGTTTTTTCAAAATTAATTTTAAATATCACAATATATATAAAAAAAACTCTTCTGGAACTTGAGACTGGAGAAGGCCTTTAGTATGTTATTAGACAAACAACATATTCCACGCTATACGAGCATCCATGACCCGGATGGATCTGTACAATTGTGATTGACTAAACTCAAGATCTCCTTTGCGCATGCAGAGGAAATACTAGACAGTACAGGGCACATGATCCTTTCTATAAAACTCAATGTTTCGAGCAAGCAATTTCAAACATGATGCTGTACATGTTCCTCGGTATGAAACCGTATTGTACTACCTAGAAATAGCGGGCAACACACCTCACCACTGGCAATGCATCAATACCGTCATATACACAGCACTCATTATCTGGTAACAGTTCGACCATAGAAAACTCCAGTCTTCTGGGTAGGTTCTTGCTCGTTCAAGATATTCTGTTTCCTCTCCTGCGCAGCGTGCAGAAAGATACAATTGAGAGTTAATAATCTGATTTCACCATCATAAAATATGATAGAAGAAGCATATGCTCATATTCTAACATTACTACGACTACGACGCAAGCGAATCTATACATAATAATAAAGAGGCAAAATTTCTCTCCACCTATTTTTTTTTGTCCGATCATCCTTTAACTAACTTTGTGAACGTGAAAAACCCCCTATAGTCCTTTTCTTTATATAACTAGAAATTCTAATCCAATTAGATCTCTCCGATTTCGGGTAAATAGGAATCTTAATCTAAATAGGAAAAATATAATAATATGGACAACTGGAATCTTAATCTAGTTAGATCTCTCAAACTCCGAGTAACCGGAATAGGAATCTTAATCCAAATGCTAGCCTCTAAATAATATAAGAAAATTATATGCAGAAGGCAAGGCCATCCAAGCTGTGAAAAGCTTACCTTTTTAGTAGTTGGCATGTTTTCGCTACGATCAATTTAGATATCAAAGATATCATGCAACAAATCATTGTCCTGCACAAACAAAGAGAAGCTTTAACACTACTTACACCAAAATACTAAATACAATATTTCACAGATAAATCAGTACGTGCATGGTTCTGCTTATAGTAACCTCAGGAATCCTCGCCCAAGAAACCGCCGAGGGGACGGCCATATGTTCGTTGAGGGGCCGGGATGCCCGGTGCAAGTTGAGGCTGGTGGAACTGGAGGAAGAAGGAATCATGCGGCTAGAGGAACAAGAGTTCGCCAATTATTGCGCGGCTGTGCCCCGATCAGTCAAAGCAAAATAGGCAGGCCGGGAGTCCATACATGGTTCGACAATGCTAACGCCCGGACGGATGCCCGTGTCCGAACGCCCACGCCTGCACTCCGTTTTGCGCGCTTCGGACGAGGGGGAGGGGGTGGCGCCCGCCTGTGCCTCTGGTTCAGATGCCAAGCCAGTGCTGGGAGGAGGAGGAGACATCGAGGCAACGTTGCAGAAGGCGAGTAGGGAGATGCAACACCCGATCTACTTTTGAAACATCTAGGTGCAACATTTGCACCATACGTTAGAAGTCAGATGAAACACCTGAAATATGCATATGAAACACTTGCAAAAACACTTCAAAACCATTGTAAAACATAAGCAACATTCAGATAAAACCCTTACAACATATAAGTGAAACATATGCAACATCCAAATAACCACACTTGTGACATACGTCTAAAAAAACAGATAAAACATTAGGAACAGAAGCTTGCAACATACGGTACAACCATTGCAACACATGCAACGTTCCGATCTACTTTTGCAACATCCAACCATTGCAACACATGCAATGTCCCGATCTACTTTTACAACATCCATATGAAACAGTTGCAACATACCTATGAAACATCTGAGACATTTGAAACATAGACTTGCAACAAGCATTTTTCACCCTTCTTTCGTACGACGCAGTGCAGGGAAGAGGAACGACCAGTTGTGGCCAACCGACGGCCGAAGATGGTGGTGCGGCCTGGCAGTGGCCAGCTGCGCCTGCACCTGGCCTAGGCCCGGCCAGCGAAGGCCTTGTTGGAGTTGCAGATAGTGAAGATGCATGGGAGTGCCGGTGAGAGCGCGCGCGACCTCATCGGGCGTGAGTGCGAGAGATAGGGTGGCACCTAGGGGTCCAGCGTGTGCGTAGCGGCGATGGCGAGGGCGGGGTGTTCAGGTGGGAAGCCAAACGGGAGAGGTGGTGCTAGAGGAAGGACGTAGCAGCAGCGAGCGGGTTTGGAGGCGGTGACACAGCTCAGGGGAAGGGGTCTGGTGGGTTGGACATGAGCACAATGACGAGGGGGAGAGAGGAGCTGCGTGGAGATAGAGTCGGGGTGGCGGCATCTGGACGGACGTCCTCATCCTATCAGTATCGTACATGGTTTCGAAAAGAGAAAAAAATATTTTTATTGCTAAGCACATATGTCTAGCTCCGTGCAGCATACCGCGCACACATCGTGCCACCGCGACACGAGACACGCCTAAGGGGCGCTCCCGCTCCCTCGTGCGTTGCGCGTGTCATTTGACTGCCTCCCATCTGGCGCTCGTCTCTTTTGACAAGGAAACCGCGCACTTAACTAATCGAGGCGGGACTAGTACAGCCGCTATCCTGCCATCCTGGTCTATTGTTTCTTGATGCCGCGAGTCTACTTTCTGTACCCTCCCAAGAGATGCAATGCTTTGGGCCGCCGTAGGTAGCCAGCCCGTCAAGCGTTGCTGAAGGAAAAAACAACATATTCCACGCTATACGAGCATCCATGAGCCGAATGGATCTGTACAATTGTGATTCGCTTCACTATAAACTCGAGATCTCCTTTGCTGCGCATGCAGAGGAAATACTAGACAGTACAGGTCAACATGATCCTTTCTAGAAAACTCAATATTTGGAGCAAGCAATTTTAAACACGACGCTGTAAATGTTCCTCGGTATGAAATTGTATTGTAGTACCCATCAATACCGGGCAACACCTCACCAATGCATCAATAATTCAATACCGTCATATACACAGCACTCATTATCTGGTAACAGTTCGTCTATACAAAACTCTTCTGGGTAAGTACTATCCATATTGCTCGCTCAAGATATTCTGTTTCCTCTCCTGCGCAGCGTGCAGAAAGATACAATTTTGAGAGTTAATAATCTGATTTCGCCGTCATAAAATATGATAGAAGAAGCATATGCTCACATTCTCACACTACAACGCAAGCGGATAATCAAAGATGTTACATAATTTCCAATAAAGATTGTGGACTCTAAGAATTTCCAATCCTTGTCCAACTACTATGGTCCAGCTAAAAGACCCATAGGAAAGGAAAAACAATGGACAACATCCATATTTAGCATTTACTCGGTTAGGTCAACCAAAATGCGAGGGGTGCTCTTTAAAGTCCAGCTTACCTGAGCCAGACGACACTCTTTATTTAACGAGACTTTTCCCTGTGTACCATTATAAAAGATCGCAATCCCCTGTGTGCCCCTGGAAAAATTCAGCGGTCTTCAGCGCCACTACTCTAACTTTTTCGTGTCCTCTATGCCACTTCCGTCAGTTTGGGCTTTAACGCCGTCAAACTGCACGTGTGAAAAGACGAAAATACCCTTAAGTCTAAATATGTTATTAATTTTTTTGAGGATCTTAACGACTTCAAATAAAAAAACTCAAAACTAGAAAGTTGTAGATCTTGTCGAGATCTATAATTTTCATATAAAATTTATTTTCATTTAATTCCGCAAAAAAAATTATGATTTTTCTAAGATATATTAATCATATCAAATCATATTTTTTTGCGGAATTAAATGAAAATAAATTTTATATGAAAATTATAGATCTCGACAAGATCTACAACTTTCTAGTTTTGAGTTTTTTCATTTGAAGTCGTTAAGATGCTCAAAAAAAATTAATAACATATTTAGACTTAAGGGCATTTTCGTCTTTTCACACGTGCAGTTTGACGGCGTTAGAACCCAAACTGACGGAAGTGGCATGGAGGACACGAAAAAGTTGGAGTAGTGGCGCTGAAGACCGCTGAATTTTTTCAGGGACACACAGGGAATTGCGATCTTTTATAATGGCACACAGGGAAAAGTCTCTTATTTAACTTCAGAGCTCTTCCTTTCTCTTCTTCAGATCTAAACATTTTCTGAACGCAAACAGATTGTTTAGAGAATTATAGTTATGACCACGTCTTGATGCCTATATATCTTACTGGTGATTGTTTTTTCAATCAACTTAGAAATAATACAACATAATATGCCCAATACTGGTGATTAGTGTTCATGGCAGCACACTTATTAAAAAAAATCAGGAAAAGACAATATCAAATCCAACACTGCTTCGTCTTGATAATACTTCAATATTATGTTTCAGCAGTACTTACAAACATACTATTCTACGCCTAGGGTGCAGCTAGAGCCGCAAGATACCAAACAGAAAACTGAAAATCAATTATAATGTCATAAGTAATCGTTATTGATGATCATTACTGAAGATTATTTCTGAAGTTACAGTAATCCTGGTCTTTTGGTTCAATAATCCTCAAGGTGTGGAAATAACACTACCATAACAAACTAACCTGTTTGTAAAAAAAACTAACCTCTGAATAATATAATAAAATTATATGCAGAAGGGAAGGCCATCCAAGCTGTGAAAAGCTTACCTTTTTAGTGGTTGACATGTTTTCAGTACGATCAATTTTGATGTCAAAGATATCATGCAGCAAATCATTGTCCTGCACAGACAGAGAACTTCAACTCTATTATACCAAAACCCAATATTTCATTTCACAGATAAATCAATGCGTGCATGGTTCTGCTTATAGTAACCTGTGAATGCTTCAGGAATCCTCGCCCAAGAAACCGCCTCATATAGTTCAACTAAGCAATGGGCAAATCTCAGAAAATTTACAAATTTGGAGCACAACAGTTTATGAAATCAAAGCAAGAAACTGGCACCTGTATTAATTCACGCCATGATGTAACTCTTAAAATGCCATTCTTGCCTGAAATCCTAAGTGATTCTTCAGGGCACTCACCATTCTGGAGAAAGAGAACTCAGATCTGGTCTATTCTGAGAGAAAAGAATTCAAGAAAAGAAAATGAAATAAACCTAGACCTTAATAAAATCTGAGATTCGTTGGAACAAGTCTCTCTGATCATTAAGATTTTTCTTGTCAGCACCTCTGCCCCCTGCCTCCATAGAGAGACTATAGACTAGACCAGATATTTTGGCCTTCAATGCTTGCATATTCAAGAAAAGTTGATGCTTAGAACCACTGGTCTCTCTAGTGTCACTGTCAACATCAGCTTCATCACTAGATGAAACATCAAGCAGTTTTAGCTCAAAACACAGAGCTAATGCTTCACCAGCAGCAATCCGCACAGCACGATCCTCTGCTCCTAGAAGGCTACAGAGAAATGTAATTGGCCTACATGCAGAAGGACATATAGTTTCATGAGCAATTTGACATATAACAGAGAACAGTGATTGAGAAAGCTTTCACTAACTCTTTCCAAGAATCAGTATTTGTTCTAGATGAACCAACAGTTGTTAAAAGAAATGCCCATGCAGATACGGCAGCTGCTAACAAAGGAGGCTTCGGTTTTCTGACAATGCCAACCTGTAAACACACCCAAAATAATCAAGTATAGAATAAACTGGATGCCATACTTTCTGTTTATTGCTATACAACCAAAAAAATGGAGGTCAGTCGACCTTACATTTGATCCTGATTTTGGATGGATCACATCCCAGATGGCTTTCAGAGATAGCTGGGTTTCAGCAAGATCAGTTGCACCAACAAATGTGACAACTGCTAAGCAATCAAGTGCCTACAATCATTTGGTTTAACTTAACTGGATGATAAATTTGCTAGAAGCCTAGAACCACACAAAAAAACAGTGAAAATTGCAACATACAGAGATCATCTTTGGTGCATCAGGCCAAGTTTGGAGAACTCTCAAAAAATGTGGATGTGACTCATCCATTATTTCATGCGAACTACTTCCAGCACCTATAGTGTAATTGCCAGTAAGCCTTGCAGGTACAAAATGAAGGGAAAAGGAACAATATGAGCACATCACATATTCTGCTGCAGCGAAAATGACTATGTGTGGAGAAGAATACTAACCAATGCAGCGACAAGCTAGACACACCTCCTTTGTAGAACCCTTTTTAATTGAATTGGTGAACTGGCTCAATAGTGTGACATATCTTTAAAGAGGAAAAGAACCCATCAGTTAAAGTTAACACAAAGAAGGATCCCATTTCCCTAGCAAACTATGATCCTGTCCACTCATGCAGCATATGTAAGCTCACTATTTTTTTAAACCAGAGCATAACTGCATTGATGAGATTACAACTTACACACCCATGGGTGCACAGGACATAATATATCCCATCTTTTCACTGGTCTAGTTATATACAATACTAGGAAGGCATCACTAAAGAATCATAATAACTTACTTGTTTTCCACTAAACCAAGAAGCACAAAACTTTCAAAAGCATCGGTAAGAGCGCCCAGTGCTTCCTCTCTCGTGGATCCCCTGCACCAGTCATGTATGTTACAGTAAAAAAAAGCGGTTAGTAATGTTATTTGGTCATTCACATCACCAATTGGTAAATTCTCATCAACATCAGACGAATATTACAAAAAAAAATCCACAAGCAAGTCTTTATGATGATAGCAACACTGAAAGGAGTACTTTTTTTTATTCTCAAGAAAAAGTGCCTTATTAAGTGAATGTAGGTTGTGGAGAATTGAAAGAAAAAGCACCAGAGACTTCAGTAACAAATAAAGCTATTGAAAGTTCTCCACTCCTTCCTACTTTTGATGCATTTACTCTAGGGAACATTGATGCCATGGTCAATGCATATTGGTTCATCAATCTTAAACAAATATGTCATGGACTCGATCAAGTTCAACATCTGTGAGCATGGAAACAAACTGTAGAGATATGCAGTATCAAGTGTGTTTGAAACATGAATGATAAATAATAGCAGTATGCCTTAATAAGCTTTGGTTCTGTACTATCAACTTTCAAGGATATATCAAGATAAACAGCAGATTGCAGCCAACAAGTTGAGTAATGACAACTATTTGACAGGTGGAGTAAATGAGACATGAAGTTGTTCCATTTGCTACAAAGAAAAATTATAGTTGGCTATTACAAGGGAATGGAATTGTAGCATATTTACCTGTAAAATATTCTAAGCATAACATGTAACTAAATAGAAGAGCACGCATATGCATTTCCACCATTTGTCGACCAGCATCAGGGATCAAGTTTAAAGGCAAGTAAAGATGCAACTTCCACTATTCTTGAACCAGCATAGAAGATCAACTTTAATGGGCAAGAAAATACATTAACGTAAAATTTACATCAAATGTGAGATATTCCTAGATGTCGTCATATGTGGTCACATATCCTGACAATTCATAACACCTATAAAAAATAAAAGCCATTTCCATAATTGTGAAAGCATAAAGGTAAGGTACATAGTTGCATGAGGCCTATTCGAGCATGTAGAAATGTAATACTCAAATGACTCCAAACCTTGGCACACTACTGAATTTTGCGCAAGAGAAAACTTGGCACGAGAACAAAGAGACAATATACAACTAATGGTAGCAAGGTAGTAAAAGATGTTCTCTCCCCCCTAACACACATTGTTAGGAGCATCGACTGAAAAACTAGGCAATGTATGGAGTTAGTGCCAGGAGAAAATGTATTGTAGCGGCTATCAGTTGTGTCAATATATATGAAGCGGTCACTTCTGAAATAAGTTGTTATGCATCGTCGTTTGATGTTTTGGCAACAACATGAATAAGTTGATAACCAAGCAAGCATGAACATTAGCAGTCTGCACACCCAAACAATCAACTACTGGCCCAAACCGAAGATACACTGACTAACAGACAGGCATAGCAACACCAACGTGCTAGATTAGGAATAGGAGTATAGGACCACCCAGGCACCCCACCTCTTCTCGTAGAGAGCGTCGATGTACTTGTCAAGAACGAATTCCTGCGAGCTAACATTCTCTGTGGCCTGCGCGAGTTGAAGGTCAAACAGCCCAGTGGACATGGAGGTCACGCTATCAGCATCGCTGCCGCCGTCAAGCTGGTCATCGGCACCACCACCACCTCGACCGCCCTTGTTCCTCTTACCTAAAACAAAGGACACCAAATCACTCACAAATCAGCAGCCAAACAGCAAACAATCAACCGATCAAGAAATGGACGGGGCGATGCGTACTCTTGCCCATGGCGACGCCTGGGAGGTCCAGGAAGCGAAGAGGCCAAGAACCAGCCGGTGATCAGGCCGGCGCAGACGTGGCGGCGCGCGGTCAACGGTGGATCCGACAGAGGGAGGCGTCGTCGGCGGGGGCGGCGAGGAGGAACCGGGAGGAAGAGCTGGAGCTCGAGTTGGAGGTGGAGAAACGGAGGCGCGCGCCGTCGGTGAGGTCGGATTGGCCGTGGAGACGCCGAGCCATGTGAGATTGGGCGACGGTGAGGGGCGGACGGACGGAGCAGGGGAGAGGAGACTTTTTCTGGCTTGTTTGTCTTTCTCTTTCCCCCTCGTTTTCCTTTCCTTGTCGACGAGAGGTGGTGGTGTCGTCCGTCCCGCCACAGGAACAGACACCTGCCACTACCGGCGGTCCAGCAGCGTGCAAAACGTGGTTGACGCCGCTCGCCCTCGGCCCTCGGCCTCGCTGGAACGGGCCTGCCAAGAAAAACTCGTTCAATTTGCTTGCAAGTCCAAATTTCAACCATACTATAACTTACGATTACAACATAAAAACCTTATAGTTACAGCTCCAAAGTCTGTATCTATCTATCTCGTCTTCTTTACTGTAAAAGAGTGAAAGAACTGATGAATACTCCTGATAGACTTCCAGTTTTATCCCTTAGATGTTCTCTGGAGAACTTATCGTCTGGAAATCATTCAACTATGGGCCGGTTTAGATCCGAAATTTTTGGCAAAATGACACTGTAGCACTTTTCGTTGTTATTTGGTAAATATTGTCCAATCATGGTCTAATTAGGCTTAAAAGATTCGTCTCGTCCATTTCATCTAAACTATGTAATTAGTTTTATTTTTATCTATATTTAATGCTCCATGCATGTGTCCAAAGATTCGATGTGACGGGGAATCTAAAAAATTTTGCAAAATTTTCTGGAAACTAAACAGGGCCTATATGTGGTAGGCGGATCCAGGTTAATGTGGTTGCTACGACCGTATCATGTATCTATACTATAAAATAGTGACAAAATGATAAATATTTGCCATCTAAGTGAACCAATCCATTGCAAGAGATCATCCTTTGGATAGAAAGGTTAGAGATTTGAGAAGTGGTATTTAAACAAGATCAAGCCTAGCATTCTTTTATGAGCACTATTCATTTGTCATCTATTGAACCATCCATGATTGATGAGACTTTAAGAGATCCAGATTGGGTAAATACCATGCATAAATAACTCAATAACTTCGCTAGAAATCAAGTTTGAGAACTAATGGAGAGACCACAAAACCACAACATCACTGAAACTAAGGACTTCAGAATAAGCAAAATGAGGATGAAATAGTCACTATACCACAATTCTGAATTACCTTGAGTGCTATAGATTTCTTTGAGAGACAAAACAAAACCGCTAAGGAAAGTATAGTTTCCTTGGTTGTGGACATAGACCTCCAAGGAAATGAATATTTTTTGAGTGCTAAACCAAACCACCAAGTAATTTCATGTTTCCTTGAGTTTGCTTGAAGGTTTGTGGCCAAGGATCATTTTCTTGGTGGTTTTGGGCGCTCAAGGTAATTCAGGATTGTGGTAATAGTGAGTAGTCAGAAACAAGACAAGGCTAGTGTCTCAAGGATACACACCCATGTGATTGGCTAGATTTTTTGGTGAAACTTATGCACCCTAGGCAAGGCTTAAGGCTATAAGTATCTTGTTGACTTATGACTGCTCTCACAACATCAAGTTATATCAAATAGATATGAAGAGTGTTTTTTCTCAATGGAAAAATCAATGAGCTAGCGTATGTTGAGCAAATCCAGGGATTTGAAGAGAGCAAAAGGCCTAACCATGTGTACAAGTTGAGCAAGGCTCACTATGGATTGAAACAAGCACATGAGCATGGTATGAGAGAATAAGGGATTTCTTACTCTCAAAAAGTTTGAAGATGGAAAAGATTGACACTACCCTCTTCACTAAGAGAATTGGAAAAGATTTGTTTGTGTGCCAAATCTATGTGGATGATATTATTTTTTATCACAAATTAAGAATTTTGTGAAGAGTTTGGTGAGATGATGACTAGTGTTTGAGATGTACATGATTAAAGAGTTGAGCTTCTTCCTTGCTCTACAAATCAAACAATTGAAGAATGACACTTCAGTTAGTCGAGGGAAGTATTTGAAGGACATGCTCAATAAGTATGGAATGGAAGATGCAAAGCCACTAAGGACACATATGACCGCTAACGGGCATTTTGGATTTGGATGAAAGTGGTAGTTCGGTTGATCAAAAACAATATAGGTCTATGATTGGAAGCCTACTCTACTTGACCACATCAAGATCAGACATCATGTTTAGTATGTGTGTGTGCAAGGTTCCAAGCTTCACCTAAAGAGTGTCACTTGAGTGTCGTCAAAAGAATCTCGAGATATTTGACGCATACTCCCAATGTTGGTTTGTAGTATCTTAGAGATGCACAATTTGAGCTTGTTATATTCGGATTCAAATTATGTAGAGTGCAAGGTTGATAGCAAGAGCATCTCGGACACATCAATTTCTAGGGACGTCACTTGTGCCGTGATCCTCGAAGAAACAAAATTCGGTCGTCAACGACCGAGGCAAAATACATCTTTGTAGATAGTTGTTGTGCATATTTATTTTGGATGAAGGTTACTCTGTTAGACTTTGGAGTCAAATTTGAAGAAGTGCCTCTTCTATGTGACAATGAGAGTGCGGTGAAGATTGCCACTAATCTGATTCAATACTTAGGAACAAATCACATTGATATTTGTCACCATTTCATTAGAGATCACCTCAACAAAGGGGATATCAAGATTGATGGTATTGGCACCAATGAACAACTATTGGACATATTCACCAAGGCACTTGACGAGACAAGATTTTTGCAAGCTTATTAGAAATTAGTTGAACATTGTTAATTACTCAAACATGTCACCCACATAAGACTAACCTCTCCTCCGACCAAAGCAAAAGTAAAATTGTTTGTGCAATGGCATATATACATACCTTACTAGCAAGTGGTTAGTGCATATAGAACATATCTTTGTGACCTTACGGACATGCATTGGAAATTAAACGTTTTAAGTTCATATTGCACCACTACTTTGTGTATGTCTCTATGATCTAGTGGTAGCATAGGACTTGTTCACGAGAGAAGGTGGGAGAACAGCGAACTGAAACCCTACCATTGTTTATATATGAGGTTGGCGTTGGGCCAGCTAGGATTGGGTCCATTTTTACACCTCTAAAACTAGATTGTATTTTTAAAGACAGATCGTCTCTATAAACTAATAAGTAAACTAATAAATTAGGTTGCCTTCTAAAATCAATTTTGCCCTCACTCAAAATTCTAAAGCTAATTAATGAGGGAATGATGAGCCGGTCAATCAATGAGGCACTCCTGGGGCCACGTTTAGATTACAAATATTTTGAACCCGATGAATAGTACCACTTTCGTCTTATTTGGTAAATATTGTTCAATCTTGGACCAACTAGGCTCAAAAGATTCATCTCGTGATTTTTAACTAAACTGTGTAATTAGTTATTTTTTTACCTACATTTACTACTTCATGCATGGATCCAAAGATTGATGTGATGGAGAGAGTGAAAAAATTCTAACTTTTGGGTGCAGCTAAACAAGGCCCTGGCCACAATTATCTAGTTGCTCTTCAAAAGTTTACCATGCTTAGACATCAAAACATTTAGTTGTTCTTGAGGCGTGCCCCCGTCTCAACTTTTGCCCAAGGCCCGCCCCTGAAGGTCCCCCGTTAACAATAACCGTTTTGTGTGGATCATTGCTCGAACCATGACATATACTACGTACAGGTAGCAGCGGTTTTGGATTTTCCGATAGGTAGTAGCACTCCGCTCTGATGTTGCCCGGCCTGCTGCGTCGGTGTCGCTGTGCGTACCACCGAGTCAACAGATCTTAACAAGCCAGCAGCTTGCGTACGGGTCTCTATCACAGCCAGTTTTGCTGCGATGGACAACTTGCATTGGACAACGACGACGACAAACAACACGTACCTGAGCTTGATCTATCCAGCTATAAGCAGAAGCAATAATAATCATGTTGTACAACGAAAAAATATGAGCGTTAGACTACCCGCAGTGGGTACTCTAAAACGATACTCTAAAGCTTTAGAGTATGAATATAGAGTAAAAACTGCTGCACTGGGTACTCTAAAACGATACTCTATCATTTCTCTCACTCTATATTTAGAGTGGTACTGTGCTTACTCTATACTCAATAGTGACGGACCCCGCTAGCTAAACAAAGGAAAAAAATGCTATAACTCACGAACCAAAAATCCAAATTAAATTTCGATTGCACCATTAAATTCGTCTCAATAAATCCTTCAAAACTAGATCACACATGGATATATTTAGATAAAGTGATAAGTGGGTCCCACAGTGGATAGAGGATGATATAGAGGATGGATGAATGCAGGAGAATTGAGTATAGAGGAGAGAATCTTGCTGACTAGGACGTATAGAGGATGAATATAGAGATCCATGAGTGCGGGTAGTCTTAATAATGAACATAGTGCACTAACTCATTGGGTAACCATTGGGATTGTAGTCAAATAATGGATCTCCTAAGAGGACCTAATAATTAATATAGGCCATGTTTAGTTCTCAAAAAATTTTAAGATTCCTCGTCACATCGAATGTTTGGACATATATATAGAGCATTAAATGTAGATAAAAAATAATAATTACACAGTTTAGTAGAAAACCACGAGACGAATCTTTTGAGCCTAATTAATCCATCATTAAACATTAATTAACAAATACAAATAAAAGTATTATAGTAGCCAAAGCCAAAAATTTTGGTGAACTAAACACACCCATAATCATGAAGCAGATATGCAGCAGCAGTACTCCTCGATCGATAGCTTCTCGCCGAAGCGAGACTTGCATTGAATTTCAACAACTACGAACAGCTAGCACGACCATGCACCGCATGTAGCACAGGATCGATAGGGAATGTGATCCTCATCTTCCTCTTGCTTGGTGGCTGGATGGCTGTTCGTGCATGTGCATTTGCTGGCTGTATTTATTGAGGCGCATGACTTGTATGCGTAGCCTACACGCCAACGACTCAACTCAACCCTACTACTACTGTGGTAGTGGCTGGTTTAGGCCTCGTTTAGTTGCAGGGTGTAAAGTTTTTAGGTGTCACGTGGGGTGTTCAGAAACTAATTAAAAAATAAATTACATAATTCATCAGTAAACCGCGAGACGAATTTATTAAGCCTAATTAATCCGTCATTAGCACATGTGTTATTGTAGCACTTTATTATCAAATTATGGCCTAATTAGGCTTAAAAGATTCGTCTCGCAAAGTAGTCATAATATGTGTAATTAGTTTTTTAGTCTATATTTAATACTTCATGCATATGTCTAAACATTCGATGGGATATGGTGTAAACTTTTAGGGAGAAACTAAACAAGGCCTCCGAAATATATATATATATATATATATATATATATATATATATATATATATATATATATATATATATATATATATATATATATATATATATATATATATGGAGAGTATACTCTATAGCTAGCTACAAAATAAGTTATTTTGTAGCCACCTCTATTTACGATAATTTCATGTACTAATTTACGACAATGTCAGTATATATTTACGATAGTTGAATTACTATAACACACGAGGATATTTACCATAATGGTATAGGAAATCATATAGTAAGGAGTTACTATAATCTCGTAAATTAGCATAGGAATTATCGTAACTCAAAGTGGCTACAGAATAAGTTATTTTGTAGCTAGCTGTAGGGTTATATATATATATATATATATATATATATATATATATATATATATATATATATATATATATATATATATATATATATATATATATATATATATATATATATATATATGATGAACGATAGCTTGCAGCGCTACTGTGCAAATCGATCGGCAATGTGCCATTCCTCCTCCATGTCATATATGCATCTTAATTAATTGTTTCGTTATCCTTCTGTTTCATGTCATCTTCAATTTCTTATGGACTATGGACGTACTATATATATACAACTACTCACTAGATCGTCTTTGCTTGATTGCAACGCATGAGCATGGCCGGCGTTTTAAGGACCTGTTAGTAGCCGACATGGTAGCTCCTCGCATCGTAGCTTAGTGCATCAGTACCCTATATATCAACCAGACAACCACCCTGCAAGGTTGGGTAGTAGTGCATGCAGTTAAGGTGTGTTTAGTTCGCAAAAATTTTTGGCTTTGGCTACTGTATCACTTTCGTTTGTATTTATTAATTAGTGTCCAATCATGGGCTAATTAGACTCAAAAGATTCATCTCATTGTTTTATACCAAACTGTGTAATTAGTTTTTTTTCATCTACATTTAATGCTCCATACATGTGTCAAACATTCGATATGACGGAAAATCTTGAAATTTTTTGAAAACTAAACATGGCCTTAGCCTAAAGATGCAACAGAGCAAACGCTATGGCCTACTATTTTGTGTGTGTGTGGGTGTTGGTGGGGGGGGGGGGGGGAGGGGGGGGGGGCTGTATCTGTATCAACCAGACAACCACCCAGCAAGGTTGCCAGTAATGCATGCAGTTAGCCCAAAGATGCAGTAGAGCCAAGACTATGGGGGCAATTGTGGTGACAAATTGGACAATGAAGGATTCTTTTCTTTTTAGTTGACAAGCATCATCTGATGAAGTATTGTGGAGAACCACCATTATATATATATTGAGCAAAACAATACAGATATAGTCAAATCATGTACATATTAATTGATTAAAAGATAAATTAAATGATCTTGTGAGACCGATAGACGCTTCAAAAATTCAACCCAGAAGTCGAAGGACTTGTGAATAAACCATTCCCAATGTGCACGTACCTCTACTATATACAAGAAATCTCTGACCAGAACTGGGAGGGCTTTAAACAAAATAGCGCATACTTCAAGCATTACATCTCTTTTTTTCCTCCCTTGAAATTTGTTGTAGGGGACTGAGAAAACAAAGTTACATGTTATAGGGAAGTGCTTCTACAGCAGATTATGAAAGTCTTGTCCCCCTTTTATTATGTGGCAGCCACTAATGGGCTGGTTCGGCTGGTATAAAAGCCGGCTGGTTTCGGTTGAATCAATAGTATTCTGTGAGAGAGAATAAGCTGAAACAAGCTGAAATAAGCCGAAATATGACCAGCAGAACAGGGCCAATATCTTTTTCTCTCCTCTCTCTTCTCTCTCTCTCCTCTTCCTCCCTTCCTCACCTGTGTGTGTGGAGCCTCGGTGTCTGACGCTCGACTGTCCTCTTTCCTCTTCCTTCCTCCCTCGCCCGTGCGTGTGGAGCTTTGGCACCTGGCGCTCGCCTGTGCACTTTCCTCTTCCTCTCTCGCTTGTGCGTGAGGAGCCCCAACACCTGGCATGGTGGCTTCCCGACATGGCCGGCTCATGCCCTCGTCCGTGCGGTGGCCCTCTGCTAGGTTGAGCCCGGGCGTAGATCGATGCGGTCCAATGGTGGTCGCAAGTTGACAGAAGAAAGGGAGTTGATAAAAGTTCCTGGTTCCTTCCAATTTCTTTTTGAGGGATCTAGGGATTGAGAAATGGGATTTAGAAAGGGAATTTGATAGAGCTAGTTTATTCTACCAAATCCCATTTATCATTGGTTATAGGGAAAGGAGATTGAGTTTTCTCAATCTGATAGAGATGCTCAGCGTTCATAGCAAGTCAACAAGGACTCTAGATAGACAACTTGCACCACAACGAACCTAACCAACATCCTGTGTCAGTTCATCTCATCCATTATCTAAAATTTCTTTTCTCAGATTTAGTCCCTCTAGTCATCAGTTTTCTCTTATTTATCATGTTGCCTCTTATCATTCTTTAACTATTATGTATAAGTTCATTACTCTCTCCGTTTCAAATTATAAGATATTTTGGTTTTTTTAGATAAATAACCTTTATTGTTATGCACTTACATATACACTATGTCTAGAGATACAAAATAACTAGAAAAGCCAAAACACCTTATAATTTGTAATGGAGGGAGTTTGTAGAAAGCAACAGCACTATAAGGTCAGATATGAACACCAGATCTGCGCAATTCATACTAATGTGTTTTGTCGACCAGAAGGGGTGGTGCCATCTGGTGTCATACTGTCATGCATTATTAAGGAGGCTAAGTGCCGATATTCCTTGTTGCCCTATAAATATAGAAGCTCTGGCCTCTGGCACTGCTCTGCAGTCTACTCCGATCCCAGTTCCCAAACAAGAATTATTGGAGGACGGTGCATGCCATGACACCCCTCGAGTGCGACATGGCTCCTGCAGCTTCTCCCAAGAAGCACCTCTCGCGGTCGCGGCCTCTCCCTCGTCACTGCTGCTTGATGATCTTGGTCCTTGCACTGGCGACGACCGCCGCGGTGGCCAGCGCGCAGCTGTCGTCGGAGGACTACTACCACGCCTCCTGCCCCGCCGCCCTCCTCACCATCAGGATCGCCGTTTCGACGGCCGTGCTGCTGGACCGCCGCATGGGGGCCTCCCTTCTCCGCCTCCACTTCCACGATTGCTTCGTGCAGGTAGTCATGTCCATCTGTCACCGGATCGTCGTCGTCTCTCCTGCCTAGCTAGCTAGATGAATTCATAGTAAGACATTGTTTAGTTCCAAAATATTTCGTGAAAAATAGTACATTTTTCGTCACATCGTCGAATCTTTAGAAACATGCATGGAGCATTAAATATAGATAAAAAATAAAACTAATTACACGGTTTAGACGAAATGGACGAGACGAATCTTTTAAGCCTAATTAAGTCATAATTGGACACTAATTACCAAATAACAACGAAAAGTACTACCGTTGCATAGTCCTAAGCGTGTGGAAAATATTTCAGGAACTAAATGAGTCCTAAGCGTGTGGATTACTAGTAGCTAGCAGAGTGACCATGGATCTACTACTATACGGCTTTGTTTATATATGCACGTACGCACGGCCGGCAGGGTTGCGACGCGTCGGTGCTGCTAGACGACACGGCGAGCTTCACCGGCGAGAAGGGGGCGGGGCCGAACGCGGGGTCGCTTCGCGGCTTCGACGTGATCGACAACATCAAGACGCTGCTGGAGCTGCTGTGCCCGCAGACCGTCTCCTGCGCCGACATCCTCGCCGTCGCCGCCCGCGACTCCGTTGCACAAGTAAGCCACACCGTCCCATCATAGAACTGCACTCGATGGATCGACAACATCAAGATTCTGCTGGAGCTGCTGTAAATGAAGGCACACTTCTTTCGCCTAAACTGTATTTATTACATTCCACTGATGAAGTGCTTTAGATAATTTCTTTTCTACTTGCACATAGCAATTGAGTACGAAAAATATAACAGAACTGAACAGACACAGATGATGCTCTCCGATCGATCCAGTTTCCCACCCGTCAAAAGTAGAAATGAAATGCATGATTACTTTATATCATAGCAGAGGTCGAACAGCTTAAGGGCCCCTTTGGATTGCAGGATTTTTTTTTTCTGGTTTTTTGCTTTTTTCTATGAAAATAAACTAATTCGTATAAAATTTCTATGGAATTATTATGAAATTTCTGCGTTCCAAAAAGGGCCTAAAAGTGATTCTCTGAAAAGAGAGAAAAAGTTGATTTGATCAACGTGTTGGTGCAGCTGGGAGGACCATCGTGGTCGGTTCCCTTGGGCAGGAGGGACGCCACCACGGCGAGCGCGTCCCTGGCCAACAGTGACCTGCCCGGACCTACCAGCAACCTCAACGGCCTCCTCAACGCTTTCTCCAACAAGGGTTTGAGCAGCACCGACATGGTTGCCCTCTCAGGTACGGTACTACACATGCTTGACGACGATGCATCATTGACACATGTTACATGACTGCGAAAATTTAAACCCGGCCGATCTCCTTTTTCCTGCTTCATGTAATGCCTGCGTGCATAGATTCGCAGCAAGCAGGCAGGCAGGCTAGGATGGCGGATGGCACGTCCCATCATAGATCTTTGCTTCACACTGCATTCGGCAGGGCAGCAGATCATCCACAGCTAGCTAGCTCGAGCACATGGTATGTCCTGCTAGTAAAAAATAAACTAAACTGCATGCACAGGCAATTGATATCGACGCGGCAGCCATCTATGGCCTTGCTTAGTTCACTCCAAAATACAAAAAGTTTTCAAGATTTCTCGTCACATTGCATATGCCGGTATATGTATAGAACATTAAATGTAGGTAAGAAAAATAACTAATTGCACAGTTTGTCTGTAAATGTCGAGACGAATCTTTTGGGCCTAGTTAATTTATGATTAGACAAAATTTGTCAAATACAAACGAAGTGCTACAGTACTTTTCCAAAAAATTTTTTGGAAACTAAACATGGCCTGTAGATCTTGCACTCATTCCAGGCCAGGCAGTGCGACCAAATGCCTATACTTATATACATGCATATAACCAGATCATCTATATAGTTATTCCTTAATCTAAGAACAACTCTCAACATCTCAAGTACGTACGTGCACACGTACGCATGCATGCCAGTATTTTGTTCCGTTCTGTTTCCCTTTACTCGGTAGCCATTGTCTGCTTCATCATCTCGACTTCATATGATTCTGCAGTTGCACATCATATATGCATATTTAATATACATACATCGTACTAGCAAGGAAAACGCTAGCTACAGGCATGATGCATCATTTGTTCGTTTGCATGCGCGGATCAATTCAAACATGGTGACGGATGACGTACTGTTGGTCTCTGTTGTAGTCACCACTCACCACCTTTCTGCTCGCAACCTGACAACATTTGGACGCGTAGGCGTCACCTACCGAGTACTCCAACGTGCATGATCATCGATCACGGCATCACGCGATCGACAGCCCAACTACCAGCTGCTTCTACCACCATGCCTGCAGCAATCATGCATGCATGCGACAGCAGAGCAAGATTTCCGTCTCCATGCATGATTGCGTTGCATGCCTGCCTCACCGCCCGGCGCCGACGGCTCACCAGTCACCACGCGTTGCAGGTGCCCACACCGTCGGCCGGGCGCAGTGCAAGAACTTCCGGCCCCGGATCTACAACGACACCGACATCGACGCCACCTACGCGGCGTCGCTGCGGGCCAGCTGCCCCGCTCAGGCCGGCGGCGCCAGCGACGGCGCGCTCGAGCCGCTCGACGGCTCCACGCCGGACGCCTTCGACAACGCCTACTTCGGCAACCTGCTCTCCCAGCGCGGCCTGCTCCACTCCGACCAGGCGCTCTTCGGCGGCGCGACGGACGGCCTGGTCAGCACCTACGCGTCCAGCGCCGACCAGTGGGGGAGCGACTTCGCCGCGGCCATGGTCAAGATGGGCAACATTAGCCCGCTCACCGGCACCGACGGCGAGATCAGGGTCAACTGCCGGAGAGTGAATTAATTATTTATTTAGCTCACAAACACGTCGATTGCATTTGTGTGTATATTTTGCAAAGAGGCAGAGAAGAACTGAATTGGAGGTCTAAGCTCATATGTAAACAACTATTGTTTATTATTCAATATTATTTCGTGCATATATAATATACTAGGAAATATGTCCACGCGTTGCAACTGAACGTACAACTTATGTAGTTATAAAAATAACTTTGAGACTTTATATTAGTCTTGTGTTCCAATTCATTTTACAGTATTTGAATGCATACTTAAATAACTCGTCTGGGAACGGATGGCTTCGACATTTATCCAATGATCATGCGTTTCAATTTCTCTTGGACTCGACACTGAGGTTGGACTTTCATACTCCGTCTGGACACGTACTACACTTACTCGTATTTGCAAGAGAGACTTGAAGATTTTAATTAGTGATCACGTTATACACTCTAATTTATAATCACACAATACTCTAGTTCTTCATATAGAGAATGAGAAACTACCTAACATGTTTTGTTTAATATTATGTATGGATATATCACATATATGTGCTAGCTTGGTAGCAGCTCATCTATATATATGTATATATAAAAATAAAAATCGAAAAAAATCAAGGATCGTATATTTTTTTATTAGAAAGGATCGTATATTAAGAGGAAGAAAAGAAAGAGTGACCGTTTGGTTTTGGCTGGCCGGCCGTAGCTACATAGGAAAGCTAAAAAACGGAAAAATAAAAAAAAAGTACCGCAGACTATCTTATATTTTTTTGCATTTGGATAAAGATTCCTATTCCGGTTACTCGGGGTTGGAGAGATCTAATTGGATTAAGATTTCTAGTTGTCCATACTATTATATTTTTTCCTATTTGGATTAAGATAAGATTCCTATTCATCTGAAATCGAAGAGATCTAATTAGATTATGATTCCTAGTTATATAAAGAGAAAGGCTATAGGCGGTTTCCACATTCACAAAGTTAGTTAAGGGATGGCCGGATCAAAAAATAGGTGGAGAGAAATTTTTCCTCTTTATTGTTAGGTATAGATATAGCTTCTGAACTGGACTACTCGATCCCTATATGCTAGAGGAAGCGAAAATCATTCTCCTCAAAATAAACCAACCAGAATTGTCATACATGTAAGTGCATCTGGCCTTTTAGTAGGCTTTCGTGGATTGAATGACAATACGGTTAAAGGTCTAGTAAGTTTACTAAGTACTAAATAGGGATTTAATTACATAGACTTGGAAAAGAGAGTTGTATAATTTGAAGTGTATTAAAGCTCAACAAGAAGGCAAACCTAATGGCATTCCATAAAAAGTGTGTTGAAATGAAAGTGAATTTGTGTGTGTTGTTGTGTTGGAAGATCATGGAACAATCTAGTTCAAGTAGAAGACAACAATGCAAATTGAATTGATGAGATGACTTTTGTGAGCGTGGGATATCATTGCATCATATGAAGCCAAGCATATTTATGAATGATAAATGAGACATAAGGTTATGCATATGGAATGGACTCACTTTGAGAACTTGCTTTGGAAATTAATGAAGATGAAAATGGTTTTTATTGTTGATTCAAATCACCATGTGTTTTGGGATGGCTTGAGAGGGTGAAGATAGTAAGAAAAAGCTTCAAAGGACCAAGCAAGGGTGAATGGCAAGCGACAGCTTAGGTGCTGATGGACTACGATTGTGGTGAAGAAAAGGTACTTGCATTGAGTCTTAGCACTAATCAAGCTATGGGAAGTCACATTGTTAGGAGAATCAAATCATTCTAGTAGAATTTATATGAAGAAGTGACTTGATGTCATAAAGTGAACTTATATGGTTGGAAATGGTTTAAGTCACATGCTCAAGGTGGATTTGGTCAAGAAGAATGAGACAGAGATTGTTGCAAACCCTTGTGAAGACATATTGTGAAAAAATGGCATATGAAGAGTCATGTAAGCTCAAACTATTGAAATAGATTTTACCTTTGATCTCGAGTATGAGTATGCTATATTGTCAAGAGGGATGCAACATTGAGTGTGTTGACAAGTCTCGGTGCTCAAACTAACTAAACACACAAGTGCTAAGTCGAGAGAAACACTTGTCACAACACTTGCATATGGTGGTCTTGGAGCTTGTTTTTAGTTGGGATGAACAACCCTCTAAATAAGCTTTCCATAAAGTCCAAGATCATCAAAATCAGAGTTTGGAGTGAAAAGTTATGGCTGTTTTAGCTAAGCTATTCTAGTTATTCCAAGTAGGGTCAGAAAGTCTGATTAAATTTCCGATCAAGCCTTGCAGAATTTGATTTATTTTCCTAATAAAAAATTCTGGTCAGGATTTCAGGTTTCTAGAACTTCTAGGTTGGAAATTCCAAATTATTTTTTTTACCACAGAAATCGATTTATTTTCTTGGATCAGAATTTCCGATCCAGGTTGAAATTTTTTATTTCTGTAACTTTTTCATGTGTAGTTGTCCTGGTGAACTATCCTAGGGATCAAAATTTCTGACAGGGATCCGAATTTTTTATCCTAGGTAGAAAAGTGACATAATGGATAGCTTTGGGGTGGGTATTTGTACCCTCTTACTCCATTTCACTCCATTTGGCAATTCCAACCACGAAGAGGATGCTGCCACGACTCCTGTACTTCGAGGGCCAGCGACTAGAGAGTCATCATTTGAAGAAAAAATTCTGACAGGGATCCGAATTTTTTATCCTAGGTAGAAAAGTGACATAATGGATAGCTTTGGGGGTGGGTATTTGTACCCTCTTACTCCATTTCACTCCATTTGGCAATTCCAACCACGAAGAGGATGCTGCCACGACTCCTGTACTTCGAGGGCCAGTGACTAGAGAGTCATCATTTGAAGAAAACTTAGCCCTAGCATCATTCGGTGTCGTTGCTGTGGGATGGCATTCGACCATGCTGGCATGCTAGAGGCGGTCGACGATGTACTTTTAGTGGGACAAAAGCAAGCCATCGATGAAGCGTGTGACGGATATGCCGAGGAAGTGGTTTAGGTCACCAAGATCCGTCATGGTGAACTCGAAGTGAAGGAGCCCTGTGATGGGTTGTAGGAGGGACGTAGATTACGCTATTAGGATGATGTCATCAACATAGAGGAGGTAGGTGATATTGTCTCCATCTTTGTATACAAAGAGAGACGTCTTAGACTTGGATGCGATGAAGCCATTCTAATAGATGTATGTGGTGAAGCATTGGCACCAAGCACACAGAGCCTACTTGAGACCATACATGGACTTGTGTAGGAGACAAACATAGTCAAGACCATGAAGAAATGTGTTCTCGTGTCAAGATGATGAATGGGGACCTGAGTGCAAGGCGACAATGCTGATGGCAGAATAGATAGTCATTGGCATGACAACTAGGCTAAAGCTCTCGTCTTAGTTGACATCATGCTGCTGAGAGAAGGCACAAGCCACCTAGTGGGCCTTGTGACAAGCAAGTGCTCCATTGGAGTGAAACTTATATTTGAAGATCCATTTGCCCATCACAATAGTGGCATGAGGTGGTCACAGTACAAGGCACCATGTATTGTTGTGAAGAAGAGCTTGAAACTCGTCTTCCATGGCAGTGCGATAGTTAGGATCAACCAAGTACCCGTTTGGATGAATATGAGAACCAAACAGAGTTTAAACACCAAAATGACACACTTTCTGAGTTCGAGGACTGGATGATTGAAAGTGCATCTAGCCTTTTAGTGGGTTTTGGTGGATTGAATGATAACATAATTAAAGGTCTAATAAGTTTGCTAAGTGTTGAACAGAAAATTGAGTATGTTGCATACACTTGAAGATTGTGTGATGAGAAGTGTATCAAAGGTTCAACTAGAAGGCAAACTTGATGATATTCCACATAATGTTTAAATCAAGGCCAAAGTTGTGTATTGTTGTGTTAGAAGATCATGGAAACAATCTAGTTCAAGAAAAATGACAACAATGCAAATAGAGTTGATGAAATGGCTTCTATGTTATGGGATATCATAATATCATGAGAAAGCAAGCATATTTTGGAAAATGGCAAAAGAGACATGAGTTGCTGATTTTGGATTGGTCTCAATAATGGCTTGCTTTTCATGAACAAGAAGAGTTCGAAAATGGATTAGCTTTGATCAAGGATTGAAGAATGACTCAAGAATGCATAAGTGAAGAAATACCAAGCAATGGTTAAACGACAAAGGACACAATTCATATTGGATATAAGTCGGTCTCTACATTGGTTTGCTTGTATGGATAAAGATTTGGAAAATCACTTTGTATTGATTTGATCAAGCTAGAGGTATGAAGATATATATTGAAAAGAGTGTTAGGAGTGTCAAGCCAAAATGAAGAGGATATAAGAAACCGTGAATTGACTTGACCATATTAATGTTTATTTATATATGTCTCTATGTGAATCAAACTAAAGCTTGATTGATCTCACATTCATATCTAGAAGATATTCAAGCAAGGATCACAATATTAAAGAAATAATTTTTCAATGGATGCTTAGTATGATGTGACTTAAGTACGCCTTGATAAGGTGAAGATAGCAAGGAAAGGGCTTTGAGAGACTAAGCGGAGGTGAAGGGCAAGGATGGCTTGAGGATCGAGGTACCATGACTAAGGTGAAGAAGAGAGTACTTGCATTGAGTCGAGGAACCAATCAAGCTATGAGGAGTCATATTGTGTTGAGAATCAAATTATTAGTGGAAGTGACTTAAAGCCATGAATTAAACTCATATGTGTTGAAATGGTTCAAGTCACATGCTCAAGGTGAATTTGCTCAAAGAGATGAGACAACGGTGATTGCAACCCCTTATGAAGAGATATTGAGAAGAAATGGCATATGAAGACTCAAGTGGTTAAAATGGCTATATTCTATTGATCTTGAGTATAGGTATGTCGTACTATCAAGGGGGATGCAACACGAATCATAGACAAGTCTCAAGTGCTCAAACTAACCAAACCCAAATGCTAACATGAGAGAAACACAATGACACAACACTTGCACTTGTTGGTTTGGGGTTTGTCCTTTGTTGGGTTGGATATCCCTCGAAACAAGCTTTTCGAAAAGTCCAAGTTCACCAAAAACGGAGTTCGGAGTAAAAAGTTATGACTTTTTCTGTATGGTGACTTGTGCTGTCCTAAAGACCCACGGAGGTTTCGTCCGTTTATGTGGAGGCTCCACGCCTGTGCACGGAGGTTCCGGGGTCTGCAGGTCATAACGGCTAGTTTTTGACCTCCAACAACTAGTTTTTGTGGGGTGAGTATATATATACCCATCCCACGTCTCCTGGGCAAGCTGCTGGCTCCCATTTCACTCCCAACTCATTCCAAGCCATTTGTGAGCTCTCCCAACCTCTCTCTCTTTGTGAGAGTGAAGTGCTTAGTGAGTGATTAAGTGTTGGGAGTAAGAGATTAAGAGTTTGAGAGCAAACCAAACCTTGAGCACTTGTCGGGCCTCGTCAATCATTCGTTGCGCATTTGTTACTCTTGGAGGTGAAGCCTCCTAGACGGCTAGATGTCGCCCGGCTAGCTCCCGTGCTTATTGTGAGCTGCGGAAAAGTTTGTATTACCCGGTGATCTTAGTGGAAACCTTGAGTTCAACCTCAGCATTGGACTTGAGAAGAGGATAGGGTTGGAAGAGACCCAAAGCCTTTGTGGCTTCCTCAACAACGTGGACATAGGCAAGCCTTAGTGGCGAGTTGAATCACAGGATAAATCATGTGTCTTCTCTCTTGTGTTTTGAATTGCATTATTTGTGTTCCACTCGATCTACTTGGTAGTGTGTGTTTGTGAGTGCAGGGACTTCATGGACTTGCCACTGGCATCTCCAAGCACATCATCAAGAAGTTTGGTTTGAGTTTGATCTCTAGGTGTAGCAGCTACTGAGTACTCTGTGTTGCCCGGAGGCTCCGTGACTTCGCCTGGAGGTTCTGCACCCTAGAGGTTCCACGGTCTGCTAACCCATTGCAAGTTTTATTTGTTGATAATTTTTAGAAATGCCTATTCACCCCCTCTAGGTGACATCAAGGTCCTTTCAATTGGCATTAGAGCTAGGCTCTCAATTTCGGGCTTAACCACCTTGAGAGACGATGTCAACAAGTGAGGAGGTAACTCTAGAACTTCTCCTTTTAGATGGTTCAAATTATGCATCTTGGTCTACTAGTGTGCTTAATGTTTTTTGGACCATGGGTCCTCGTATCGAGCGGAATGTAGATGTGAGCATTTCACCTCCTAGTGTTGATTTGGCCAACTTATCTAAAAAGGAAGTGAAATGCTCATAACACAATGCTCAAGCTACTAATGTCTTATTTAGTGCTTTGAGTGAAGATGTTTTTGATACCGTCATATTTGGAGATGGTGAACCACTTGAGGATGCTCATATCATTTGGACCACACTTAAAGAAAAATATGACAAGTCCAAATATGATGAGAAGCTACTCTCATGGGAGGAATCACTTGAGGAGTGCTCAACTTCACCGACAAATGAAGAGCCTCAAGTGATTCTCCCAAAAGGCCTAAGTGATCATGCTAGATCCACTTCCTCACCAACATATGACTTAACGGAAGGCAACAAAATAATTGGTGAGAACTGAGAACAATGCTTTTACTTGTGGTACTTCTACTTCCTCTAGATTTTGTGGGACTAACATTTTGAAGGAAGAAGATTGTGATCAGTGGTGACCAAATGATAAATCCACCTCACTAAGAAGCTCAACTCTCTATGCCACTTCTCATATGGGTCTTATGGCAAAGAAAGAGAAGAATGTGGCAAGTGAGAGTGAGAGTGAGAGTGAAAATGAGAGTGATGATGAAAGTGATGATGATGATGAGTTCAATCAACACTTTGCACATCTAAAAAAGAAAGACAAGTTGATGGTGCAAACATGTCGATCTACATCTAGTTTTGTTGTTTAGATTTCTGTGAGAATCTTGTCCTAGCCCATGATTGTACATTTTACAACCGAACCATTACTTCCCATTTACTTTCTTCCTACGTTTTGTATTCTTGTATGTTGTTTCTTTTACTAGTAGTCTTTGATCGTTTTCGTCAGATCAGGAAAAAAGCTTTCCATTGGCTAACAATTGTTGGATACATAGAGGTTAACAACCATGTAGCCACTAACGAGTCGATAGCATCCCAAGATTTCCATTAATTACTTGATTTATCCTTTGGCTCAGGCATTTCTCCATTGACAAAGCCTTCAAGTTTCCTAGCTTTCAGCAACAACAATGCTCTCCTAGACCATGCCAAATAATTTTCTATGCCTTCCAACTTGATGTCGATTGGCATCAATTTTAGTTTTTGGCTTGGGTCTGAGCATGCCACGAATTCTTTACTTGAAGATGAAGCTTCATCCTTCTTTGCGGTCAACAATTCAACCAATTTTTCTAAGAACCTGCTCGATTTCTTGATTTTCCCCCCATTGCCCAGGTGCTCTAGCTAGGCTTCTTGTATTCACAAGTGCTCAAAAGCTTCCTTTGCTTGCCTGCAGATGCAGCAGCAAGAAAGCAGCTGCACCTCCAGTCTTCTTGCCTCCAGCCAAGATCCCCTTCAAATCTCATGCAACAGTCGAATCCACAAGGAATAGTACAAAAGGAATCTGCTACAGTCCCTCCTCCTTGCTTGCCCAATCTTTCCTGCACTGCTTTCTCCCGTAGCTTCTCTGATAGCACAAACAAGCTTCAATCCGCCCGTGCTGCTCCAATCGAGCACCACCACACAGGCCCTACTCACTTTTGTCATTGCACGCTCATCCTTGCTGCCTAGTTGGATGTCGATGCATCGCTATTGCCCTGACGTGCAGACTATGGTCCACTAGCTCCACCACGCGCTCCCAGAGTTTCAGAGCACCCGGTCCTTCTCCTCACAGTACACTGACCCTACCTTCTCTGCTCCTTCACCACCTCTACAGTAGCAACACACGCTCGCAAGTGCTGTTGTCGCTCCTCCGGCACTGCGCGACACACGCAGTTGCGCGCCTGCAATCACTGCTGTCGCTCCTCTGGCCTTGCATGATGCTCAATGGGAACCAGCTAGCACTCTAGGTATCGCCATCTCCATTGGATCTCTCTCAATGGCTCTGACACCATGTTGACTCAGACGGGGAAATTTTTGGAATCGGTCAATGATCCCTTCTCAGCCCTTCACTATATCTTTTGTCTTTTACAATATAGTCCTTGTAAGGTCGTATAATTTACAAACACACCAATCTACATATATATATATAACAACAATTTTTAAATCCTGTAGGAAACCTTTAACAATAAAATTAGACATAATCACCCTGCCTTGTTCATATCCACATCTGTGCACGGCTCTTCACCAATAAATGAGTTCACTGCCCACAGCTAGATCAACATTTCCGTATCAATGTAGTTCAACCTTGGTATGTATAAAACATTATCAGAAAACGCAACATTAGCACTGATGTCAACTTTAGCAATTGCTTCCCAATCAGCTAGTCTCTCCTTTGCTTTGTACTCATAAGGCCACTCATTACTCTCAGTTCTAGAGGTAGACCATTGCACATTTCAACAATTTTCCTACCAAGCATCACAAATTCTTCATGGTCTTGTATCCGGTGGGAAAATGCCCTCTTAGAGAAAATTGCCCATGGCTCATGCTCTGTTAGACTGATATGGCTGCAACGTACTCACTACAGAGGCTAAAGGCATGCTCCTACTAGTGAGCAGTATACAACTTCATTCTAGGCCTAGAAGACGAGCACAGAGGTGCCTTTAAGTGTTCCTCAAGAAGAATGTCGCCAACAGTGAAATCATCAAGAACTAATAGAAACGTTCTATGAGAGATGGCTTCACCAAGACCCTTTTGCAAACTGTTGGTTTGGCCAACAAAAGAGAGAGCGAAGGGTGAGAGAGAGTTGAACTAGTGATCCAGCCAAAGGTGCCTCCCCACCTTCCCCTCTCCACCTTTTATAGGAGAGCTGGGAGAGAAGATTCTCTTTATGTCCCCTAGTAGGGTTTGTATTTACAGAAATGACAGTGGAGGCTACAAATGGACCCCTAGTAGGGTTTGTATTTACAAAAATGCCACTAAAAGCTACAAATAGCCCCCCAAATATTGTTTTGTGGGCCCTAGGCTATGTAATTGGGCCTTGAACATGATAGTGGTGGTCCGCAATATATGATATAGTCCCCAACAGTAGCCTCTTAGCTATTTGGTTTTGATCGAAAGTACAAGACCTAATAGCTGAATACAACAAAGCATGGCCCAATTACAACTTAGACTCGACACACAACTTTCATCTTTTCATATCTCTAGTTAGCCTTCGGCATGTCTTCGACTAGTCTTCCGTGGCCTCCTTCGCTCTAACCTCAAAGATCATGTCCTTAGCAGCTCGCAACTTTGACCTTAAGCCCTTGGTACCCTATTTTTGTGATTCAGCTTTTGCCGAAGACATTGATGCAGCTGAAGCGGATGAAGTAGTCGACGCAGGCGAAGTAATTTGTAGATGATCGCGCCATGTCTTCAAGCTTTCACTCACAGGCGCTAGGCAAAGCTTTTGTCTTCGGGTGGATTGCTTGTCCAATGCGCTCCTCGCCAACCCCTCTTGGCTGGTGCTTGTGCGAAATTCTCTCAAAGATGTTGGTGGCGATCATCGCACTCCAAAAATTTGGTGAAGGTGAAGTCAAAGATATCGATGGGGGCATCTTGCTGAACTATTGATGAAGTTGTTGTTGATGGTGCCGATGCTGTTGGCGTGATCCCTTGCTGAAACATTGGCAAGGGCGTGGTCGATGGTGGAAGAATCGGTGGCGAAACCCATTGTCAGAAAGGTGGCAAAGGCATTGTCACCAAAGTTATTATCGAAGCCCCCTCGTTAGAAGGACCAGAGTTGATGGTCAAACCTCTCTTGAAGATGTTAGTGGAAAGCATTTTCGTTGTTGGGTAGTTGGCCCTATGGGGAATCCTTAGGACCCTGGTCCGTTAGTAGTGGATGATGGAGGTGACATTGTGCGCTCCTTGCCAAGTGTTTGTTTTGAGAGAAATTCTTTCATGTAGTTCAATGTTGTAGGCATGGTAGGTCTTGGAAATGTCGTGAATAGAGATCCTCCAGATCCGATTAGTGGCAAAAGCAGTGCTTTTGGATTATTCTAGCAACGACTGCCATACCCTTTCAAGAGAGAGGTGAAAGGTCGCATAATGAGCCCCTTGACACTGACTTTTAGATTGGTTCGATGCTAACGCCCACACCTATTCAAGCGAGTGGTGAAAGGTCACGAAATGGGCCCCTCGGTGCTAGCTTTTAGATTAGTCTGGCACCAACCTCACACCTTTTTGGGCGAGTGGCGAAGGATCGCGAAATGTGCCCCTCGGCGCTAGCTTCTAGATTGGTTTGGCGCCAAGCCCTCACACCTTTTTGGGTGAGGGGCGAAGGGTCGCGAAATGAGCGCCTCGGTGCTAGCTTCTAGATTAGTTTGGCGCCAACCCCTTATACCTTTTTGGGTGAAGGGCGAAATGTCACGAAATGAACCCTTTTTAGATTAGTTTAGTGCCAACCCCTCGTACCTTTTCGGGTGAGGGGCGAAGGAAGGCGAAAGTAGCCCCTCGGCACTTTTAGACTGTTTCATCGCCATCCCCAAGCCTTTTAAGGCAATGGGGCGAAGAGAGACTAAAGGAGCCCCTCGGCGCTTTTTAGATTATTTCATCGCCAAATCGTAGTCAATGTCGCCTACGACGAAGCTTCTCGCCAGGATGTCGGTGAAAGCTTGGTTGATGACACACGGTGTTGACTGCGACACAAAGTTTGTGAAACATTGATTTGCATTTTTCTGTCATCGCATGTATTCTTGGCAACACAGTCACTAAGCTCTTCTTACGTATATCGCTGTGTACATAGAGGTCGAAATGGATGCAGGCATTGCTCTGCGACTACTGACTATATTAGTACCTATGCATATCAGTACCTGTGCATTGTGCTTATGTAATCCATATCAATATGAAACTTGCATTACTTGTTATGAACTAATATCTTCGGTTTTCAATTGAAGTCCTCTTCCACTATCTATAACTTAATGTTGACTGCTTCAATTTCGTAGGAAGCTATGAAAACTATGCGAGTAGAACCTATTGGTGATAGGCAGGAATCAATGACCATTGCTAATGTTGTTTCAAAGGTCCTCTGCCTCTCCTAAGGCAAGGTCCACTCCCAGGGCAGCAGCAACACCCTTCTTTTGAAGAATGATGGTATCCTGACAAGCTCCACCAGAACAGAGACATTGGCGGACCAAATGCTTCGGTAACAACTTTTTGCTGAACAGGAAAGTTCCACTGCCCTCATCAAACAAGTGGATAAACTGAAGAAAAAGACAGAAAAAACTAAAAGGGAGTTTGAGAAGTTCAAAAGACAGCAATAGAAGGAGTACAATAAGCTACGTGAGGATATCTTGCGCTTAAGCTCTTCTTCTGGTAACTCTCAGTCTTTAACTCTGTGAGCTTGATGCAGTGAATATTTGTGGTTTGATGTGTGGACTTGTGTGTTGGTTTGATGTGGTGAAACTCTGTTAGGGGCTTGCTGCTGATGTGTGAACTGTAAATTGTTGTATTTAATTTGATTGCCAGGTTGAATAATTATGTAGTCATTCGTTAAATAATTATGTAGTCAACCTGTGCAGCAGTGATGATCTCGAATTATTTTTCTGATGAAATGATTGTTGAGCGCGTGGTAAAACCTGGACATGCCACGTGATCAAATAAAAATATGATACGTGAACGAACCAGTGCATGACACGTGAAATAGCCAGGAGACAACACATGGGCCATTAAAAATCCGAGACGTGAAAGGAAGTCGTCAAGCCACGTGGCCAAATCAAAAAATAAAATGTGGACGAACAACATGGTGACGCGTGGTTGAATAAGAAACGGGCACGTGGACCAATAAAAATACGACACATGGTCCATTGAAGAATTGACACGTGCTCTAACCGCAACACGACACGTGTGCCAATAAAAAACTGACAAGTGGAACAACAAGGACCTGACATGTGGTCCAGTAAAAACCTGAAATGTGCAAAAACCAGAGATAAGGTGACAAGTGACCCAAAGTATCTCTAATGCAACCGGCTATAATATGTACACATGGAAAGCATCTCCAACGAAAGCACCCACCAGCGTGGCTGCCCCCTACCACGCATGCCAAAACAGTTCTATGACGGTCAATTTTTTGTCACAGATCGAACCACTTCTATAACAAAGTTTTCGGATCGTCATGCATGTACTAATATGACGCTTTGTTTTTTATGAATGAGTTTTCGTCAGAAATTCGTCATAGAACTGAAATTATGACGAATTTCGCTTCTTCAGTGACGAAAGCTATTCGTTGTATATGTGCAGATTTCTACTAGTGGGTCCAACTGTTAATAAAAATGCCCGCGACCATAGAGGCTCGGGGTACCATCATATTAGTCTGATGACCTCCCAATGGAGCAAGCGCTACAACGTTTCAACGTTAGAGCAACTCCAAGAGCCTTGGTAAAATTAGATGCTAAATTATGAGATTTAACCATTATATAAAATAGAAAGCCCATCTAAAATGTAGAGTTTTACAACAGCCTAGCTAATTTGAAAAACATATAGTAAGCAGGACTCGCTAGGGAAATATGACCAGTGAAAATGGTGGAATACTCAGCTGGGGAAAATAGAAAACAATATAGACAACTTGTTGAAATGTTTTTTTTGGAGCAAAATAGCTATAAATGGCTTTATGAATACATTTACAAAGTCTATTGGAGTTGCTCACTGAAATTTACCAACAAAAACTAGTTCAGACAAAGCAAACTAGAATAGACACATAAGATGTCTCCAATCTCACTCCTAAGCACTACGAGTCTACAACGCAGAACAAGTTTTCTTCAATGTAATCGCATAGGGAGAACCCCATAATACTGGAAGCGCTGTGCTAGATGTATTGAGATAGAAACTGCTGGCTAGCTTTCTTTTCTCGTCTATGAGTGAGTCTGGGTTCCAAAACTCATGATCCTGGACGTACAGAACCACCAGGAACATACTTCCAAGGAAGTCCTGGACGTTCAGAACCATCAGGAACATACAGATAGCCGTTTGGTTGCATACCTGGCTTGGGGAGCAGAGGCCAGGCAGCAACGCTGACCACAAGCAGAGCAAAATGAACGCTTGAGATCAGTTGGCTGGGCCAGACAAATTCTCAGACCACGGTCATGACCTGGCCATGGGCCTGTAATAGCTTTAGGGAAGGGTCGTGGTTTGGGCCTGCATGCCTTTAACTGTGTTGGGCTTTGCCCATGTAGGGAACCATATGTCCATATATATACTCTTGGCGGCTGTGGAGACAGAATGGACGATGATGAAATGAACTAATCTACTACCTCCAAACCTTGTGTTCTTCTCTCCTTTCCCATTCTTCTTCCTTTTTTTTTTCCCGAAACCTTCCCCATTCTTCTTTAGAGAAGGCACTGCCAATCTCGCCCCGCCGTGCGTGTCAACGGCACTTACCTCAAGGATGGTGACCACCACGAAGCAAACAGCCCTATCGATGCCTCCATACTTCCGACTTTTATGTAGTACTGCTCCTGTCGAAGTTTTTTTCACACCGTCAAATGCTGCTTATGCCCGAGCCCAACTGCCAATCCATGATAATGGAAAGGAAAAAGTTCACGTTGCCTTCTCAACTTTCGTAAAAATCCGCTTTTTCTCCCTGCACTCTAAAACCGAGCAAAACATCTCCCTTAACTTTTAAAACCGTTCATCTTACCTCTCTGACTTGTTATAAGCAGTTTTGAAGGCAATTTTTTTTATTTATTTTGGCTGAATCTTTGAAAAATCATAGTAAATCACAGAAAAATCATAAAATAGAAAATCTAATTTTGTTAGACTCCACATGAGTAGATCTACACAGAGAACATATAATATGATATATTTTAGTACAAAGTTTTTGCTGTGACTTTAGATTTATGATTTTCTGTAATTAATTGGAATAATTCATAATTGCACTTTCTACGATCCAATTGTGATGAAAATTTTATGATGGGCTAATTACTGTATGATTGAACTGTAGTAAAATTTTCATACTCATTGGGTCATGTATAACTTAGTTATAGATTTATTTATATTTAACAAGCATAAACCTAAATAAAATCTATAACTAAGTTGTACATGATTCAATGAGTATGAAATTTTTACTACAGTTTAAACATACAATAATTAGCTCATCATAAAAATTTCACCACAGTTGGACCATAGAAACTGCAGCTATGAATTATTCTATTTAATTATAGAAAAGCATAGATCTAAAGCCACAACAAAACTTCGTACTAAAGCATACCATATTATATGTTCACTGTGTAGATCTACTCATGTGGAGTCCAACAAAATTATTTTATGATTTTTCAAAGATTCAGCCGAAATAAATAAAAAAGAAAAAGACAAAACGCCTTCAGAACTGCTTATAACAGGGTCAGGGAAGTGTATTGCCGGTTTGGAGTTCCGGGAGGAAAAACGGACTTTCGCAAAAGTTTTTAGAGGTAATGTGTGGACTTAAACAAGGCCTCTTCTCTTTGAAGATAAGGCAGCGTGCATACAGGGAGGGACATGAACAAGGCAACGTGTAATGAGATAGAAACTGCTGAGTCACTCTACCAATGGAAAACATCTTCATACATACGGGGACATGAACAAGGCAACGTGCAATTTAGAAAGACAAATTACTAAAATGGCAAATCCAAGTTACACATATGCAGATATACTATTGTGAAGTTGTGAACCATGTAGCCTTCTATGCTATTGATACATAGAGTTGTACTTGATTATGTACTCCATCAGCTCAATGGATTAGGCAACACTCCTGCCATTTATTTCAAAAACAAAAGAAAAATAAAGCTCCAGGAAAATTACCTTCCATTCAGTATATATCCTTGCATGGGTACGATAGGCCATGTACCTTGAAATAGCTAGATTCTATTGTTGGGCAGGGGAGTCAAACATTTCCCCACTAAACAGAGTACCTATTATTCCTGGGCTCAGTTGCACATTCTTTGCGCCAACGATCACGAAGTAACTGACTCTAGGCATGAAGGTTGCCAACCATGACAGTTATAGCTTCTCCACGGATCCGGACCCTCTGAGTTTCCTCATTCCACTGCAGACATAGTGTTCCACTCCTTGGAGAGGCCTGACAAGTGACAACATACAGACAAGATGTATATGATTATGACAAGTTGCAATCTGAAGGATGCTATCACTGGATCAAATACTTCCAAATCTTGTGCTCAATACCATGAAAGCTGTCATGTTATGTTTTCCCAGCTTCTGACCCCAGTAAGGTGCCAAGGAGCAGTGTACGCTAGCACAGACCGGGTCCTGACAAAAAAAAAGGGAGAAAATGAGACGTTAAGAAAAAGCTTTCCTTTTCATCAGTGCCTTACATAATCTTCAAAGCATACACAGTGCAGGAAGATGTTATCTCTTATCACATCAATTCTTTGATGCCATAGTAACTTAATAAGTGGGAACTAGGAACTGAATTCGTTCCTCAAGAGTACATCTCATCATACAGAGTTTGTTCATATATCTCACAGCCGATGCAGAAAATGGTTGTGGCTATTCATGAAACACTTAAGCCTCAACTCAAGATGATAATATGGTTATGAATGGATCAGTTGACCAGAACCTGCTGATGTAAGATTCCTAATTCCAACATTCCTTTTGAGCAGACATCAAAGATTTTGTTACCAACTGTAAGAGAGACTATCTTAGCACGATGGAACACATGTTTGTATTGCGTTATTACCATTTATTCCATATTTTGGGCTGAAGAAACGAGTGACAAAATCATAACTAGATCCTTCACGAGCTGGACCTGTAATGGCAACGCCTCTTCCAGGGCACTGGACTAGTTCAGCAATGTTAGGACAAACATTTTCAACTTCATCACATGAACTAACTTCCACCTGAATAGTTCAAAAAGGTTAAAAAGGTGCAACCAACTATTAGAATGAAAGAAACAAACTTGGAGAGCTTGCAGTGAAAACAAGAGTTTTGATTATGAAATGATATGGAGATTGGATTAGTGGAGAGAAGGACGAAAGGAATTACAATGAGGTCAGAAAAAGCAGAGACGGCTTGCAGCTCATTAATGACAGAAGCACCATTTAAAGTATCAGGAAGTGAAAACACCTCTGCAGAATTGCATTTTACCACCGGGATAACAGGAAAGTCCAATTCTACAAAGAACTTTGAGCAGGTATACTGTGCAGGAGAATATAAGTTGCTTGCATCCTTTGATCCAACAATTCTCTTAGCTGTTAGACATCCAGATTTTGCCACAAACTCTATAGTGTCACACTCCACAAGGCCAGATGAGATTAGGTAGTGTGCAGCAGCTAACGTCCCATGCCCACAAAGTTCACTCTGCACAATTAATAAAGTCAAATACGATTTCTCCAATAGCGTCAGATCAAGAGTATATAGTAATAATAAAAAGACGGCTTCTACAGAAGTACCAGAAGATAATTCTGTTTCATGAGATTATAGTGGATGCTTGATGCAACTTAGATGGCACCAGGAACTACAGCATTATCGTGTAAATAATCTCGAATTTTAAATTATTCAAGTGCCAAGAAAAAAGAAAGTCTCACTTCATGTTAACTGAAGGGGATAAATGACCATAGTGAGAAAATCTCTTCAGTAGTTACAAACAACTAAAGGGATATCAGAAGTTGCAAGGAAACATATAATGGTATAATAAAAGTTGCAAGAGTACTTATTTAACACTATACCATACCGTATATCAGTCAGAAAGCAACAAAGTTCTTCTTTGAAAGAAACATATAAACATATGCGCATCCATAACATCTTATGAAGGCCACCCTTTGCAGGAAGAATTGATTATATTTCCTAAGTACTACATTGAAATCCGGCACAAGACACTAAAGTGAACCATCAGTATTGCACAATGAGTAGCATCCTAAACTAATCGAACAACATAAAAATGGCATAGTGTTACTCTAGGATGTGTTGCGATTAACTACCCCGGCCACTACCTACCTGGTGTCATAGAGCTCTGCACCAATGCGAAATGCCTGCCATATTAGCTCATGTGGTTCGTGATACAGGCATACAGCAGCTCAGTGATTCCAGTTCACTCAGGCACCCTAATGTTAGCAGGTTCTAAGATAAGAAAGTGGAAATTTTGAGACGGAAACAATCACCTCACGAACCGGAGTGAACCAGCGGATACGGAACTGGGGAGTCACAGCCGTAACACCACCCCCTGCAGCATCCGCACCGGCACCGGAACCGGAGGAACCGGAACGGACCAGGAACGCGGTGATGGAGGTGTTGAACTCTGCTGCCACCGCCTGCATCCACCGCTCGTCCAGACGCTCTCCTGCGGCGCCAGCGTCGTCCTCCAAGAGGCAGACGGCCGCGGAGTTGCCCTTGAACGGCTCATCCGTGAAGGCATCAACCTGGAGAGACAGATCAACATGTTAAAAGAAATGGAGCGAGCTAGTTGGTGACAAAGAGCTTTGCGACTGACCACGGCGTATCTGAATGCTCTCTTCGGCATCCCGTCGAGCACCTGGGGGACGGAGGCAGAATCGGAGCTGGGGAGCTGGAGCAGTGACAGGCAGGATAGGAGGGTTTGACACTTTGACTAGTACACCTATTTTGTTGACCCGGACTTACTTCGGACCTGTTTGGATTGAAGGATTTTCATAGGAATTCTGGAGTTTGCCATTCCTGTGGAAAGGTAGTGCGTGGGTGTGTTTGGAACAAGGGAAATCATATTTCCTTTCCTTCGGAACGGAACAAAGCCATGTACATTTCAAAGGAAAAAAAGAATCCACTCAGAACCAAGGGAAATCTTCATCTCTCGCTCCGTGGCTTGCTAATCACAGCTGTTATCAGTGCTTGCCTATTTCTGTCTTGCTCCCGCCATGGAACAATCACATGTCTGTTAATTATATTAAATTGTTACTAATTTTTCCTTTACTCCTTGCAAAAAAAAAACTTTACACATATGTTTATTTGTTAATTAAAATTTGACGTTGTAATGACAAATTTTTGAATAATAAAACAAGTATTCATCTCTTTTAATCACCCCTCATGTTTTGGGAATCCTGTGTTACAATTCCTACGTTCCAAACACCCCTATCTATATGTTTCCTGTGTTTTTCCGTTCCTCTGTTTTCCCACAACACTACACCTCATTTCTGTGTTTTCTTTATTTCCTCTGTTTTACATTCCTTTATTCCAAACAGGCCCGAGTCATGGATACTTTTGACTAAACTTAGATGCCAGGTTCTCTAATTAGGCCACGTTTAGTTCCAAAAATTTTCAAGATTCCCCGTCACATCAAATGTTTGGACACATGTATGGAGCATTAAATGTAGACGAAAAAAACCAATTACACAGTTTAGTAGAAAACCACGAGACGAATTTTTTGAGCCTAATTAGTCCATGATTGAACACTAATTGACAAATACAAACGAAAGTGCTACAGTAGCCAAAGCCAAAATTTTTCGCAAACTAAACACACCCTTATTGTGTCCGTCACTATTACAAAACCACCCTTTCTATGTATTCTACGCTTAGCGGCCATGTTCCTGTTCCTGATACCATTCCTGGAATAGGAACGGAAACTTAGGGTATCATTTTATAAAATGGGAACAGAAACGTTTCCGTTCAAAGGACATAGATGTTCCGAAACGTGAAACATGGGAACGGGACACAGGCTGCTAAGATTCTAGGGTGTAATACCAAACTACTACCTTTCTGTCGTTCTGTGTATTCTACTGTGTAATTGGTTGGTTGTATATGTCCAGCTAAACTCGTGGAATACAATTTCATGCTTATTGGTTGCACTATCTTTTTGGTCTAGCTTGCATAAGAGAAAAATTCACCGTCGGTCTCTTAACTTGGCTCAAGGTGTCATTTAGGTCCCTGAACTTTCAAACTAATATCTGTGGGTCTCTAAATTTAGCAGAGGGTGTCATTCAAGTCCCTAAACTTTCAAAGTGATCACCGCAGGTCTCTAAACTCGGCAGATGGTGTTATCCAGGTCCCTAAACTTTCAAGGGGATCACGGCACATCCATAAACTTGGCCAACACGGTATCATCCCGGTCCAAATATGGTCTAACTCATTCTATAAGTTGGTGTGACATGCTGACTGTGAGTTAGACGTGTATCCAACATGTGTCAATTAATCAATCATTATTTATATAATATTTATCATGAAATTATAATTATGTAAAATAATTTACATCAACAAAAAATAAATTAAAGTATTAAAAAAAATTACAACAACAAATATATTAGGTTTAAACTAAAATAGAAAAATACTAAAATTAATTTAATATTTATGTATCATTAATAGTATTAAAATAATATTAAAAGTTACCTATAGTATTAAAAGTTTTCTCTATTAAAAGTTACTTTTAATTCTAGTATTATGTTAAAGTTTGAATAGTACTATTATAGAAGTAGCTTTTCTCTATTATTCATACTATAATACTATAACACCTTCATTAAAACTTTTAATACTATAATACTATTATTAAAAGTCCTAATACTATAATACTAGTATTAGAACTTTTAATAATAGTATTATTAATAGTAGTATAATATTATATAGTAATATTATAAATATTATTATTTTCTAATTTTAATATTACTTTAATACTATTAATAATACATAAATATTAAATTAATTTTAGTATTTTTTATTTTAGTTTAAACCTAATATATTTGTTGTTGTAAATTATTTTATATAATTTATAATTTCATAATAAATATTATATAAGTAATGATTGATTAATTAACACATGTTGGATCCACGTCTAACATAGAATTAGCATGCCATATCAGCTTATAGAGTGAGTTAGACCGCATTTGGATCGAGATGACACCGTCGGCCAAGTTTAGGGACTTGCGGTGATCACCTTGAAAGCTTAGGGACCTGGATGACACCATTTGTCAACTCTAGGGACCTGCGGTGATCACCTCGAAAGTTTAGGAACCTGGATGACACTCTCTGCCAAGTTTAGGAACCCACAAATATCACCTTGAAAGTTCAGGGACCTACATGACACCTTGAGCCAAGTTAAGGTAAATTTTTCTCTTTGCATAATGTAAAAATGACCCCTCAGTCTACCTCCAATCTTCCATGTGGATACGTCGATTTTAGACATTTCTCTTAAGCCAGACTCGCTAGATATTTTAACTAATGATGTTATTAGAGTATCATTAGTACATATCAAGTAATTAATATTGATGCATTTCAAAGAATCTTAATGCATAATAAGATAAATAAGGACTTTAAGAGTACAATAACACAAAATAAGAATTATGTCCATAATTTGGTATTTTTTATCTCATGCAACAAATTTTCATTAAGGTAATCCAACATCATCTCTTTTTAACACAAGTTTGAATGCAGAGACTAAAGTTTAAGAGGTGTCACATGGGGTATCGCATGGGGTATTCGGATAGTAATAAAAAACAAATTACAAAAGTTCTCAGTAATCTACGAGACGAATTTATTAAGCCTATTTAATCCATCATTAGCACATGTTTACTGTAGCACCATATTGTCAAATCATGGACTAATTAGGCTTAATAAATTTGTCTCGCAAATTAGTCTCGATCTGTGCATTTAGTTTCGTAAATAATCTATATTTAATACTCAATGCATGTGTGAAACATCCGATGGGACATGAACTAAAACCTTAGGTGGTGGAACCCAACACCGCAAGTCCAACTGAACAGTTAGGTGTTGCATGTGCCCGACCTAACTCATTGGAGCCTCACTGAATTTTTTTTAGAAAGGACGGCAAAAGCTTTGCCGCGATTTCTATTAGACGAAGAAAGAAAAAAAGACAAATGCCTGCCCAGTTTTTTGAATGGAAACTGGACCCAAAAACCATACAACTAAGGAGAGTGCATCACTCATCCTTTACAACTTTGATACAACAACTGGACAACCAACTACTCACGCCACTACGTGCTCTAAAATGGTCGAATCGACCCAACTAACAACTCAACTAATCAACTAAAAAGGACTGAAAAAACACGACGACCACAGCTTGGGACGCCACCATTGGCCAGACGTCGCAGAACTGGAACGCCTAACAATGCCTCCAAGGAGGAAACGACGCTAAAAGCGCCGACAATGTAGCCCGCCAAGGGAAGGTTTTCACCTGCACCATCCAGTACGGCTGAAGGAGAGATAGGAAAGGACGCCTCCAAGGAGGAAACAGCATCCACAGACATCGTCGTCCAAGCTTTCGCCCCGACCTCGACTCCTCGAGCAACCTCCACACCGTCACCGTCAGAGACCGAACCCTACCAAGGAGGCAGGGTGCGGTGTAGGATCAGCGGCAGCCCCACCCGGCCATCGCCCCTAGAGGCGACGGCTAGGAGAAGCGCAGGGATAAGCCCGTCGGAGAGTCCACCCGCCGTCGGAAACGGCAAAGCCGTCCAGTAGCACGTAGATCCGACCAGCTCCGCCACAGAAGCCAACCCGAGAAAGAGGGCAGGCAGATGGCGGGGAGAAGAGGGCCGGGATCAGAAGAGGCCCCAGTCGCCCAGCCCACCACTGTCCCAACCTCTGCCGAGCCAGCCCCGCATCAACCACGCCGCGCACGGCCTCCAGCAGCCTCCGCCGGCCCCACAGCAGTCGGGACCCATAGCCTCCCCAGACGGAGCGCCGGAGAGCAAACCACGGCCTACCTCTGGCCTCATCGCCGTCGCCATGGGGAGATCCGGGCGTTGGGTCACCGGATCCGCCCGCCCCGGCTAGGATGAGGCCGGCCTGCCTCTCCGTTGCCGTCTTCCCACAGAAAAGCACGGCCACAAAGAGGAGCCGCCACACCACACCACCCCACCCCACCCACCACCGAAAACGGACAGATCCAGCAAGGAAGATGGAGATCCGGCCGTCCCCCGCACGGATCCGGCCGACCTCACGCGGATCTGATCGCCGGCCAAGCAAACCCAAGTTGAAGTCACCGAGGAAGAACTGAAGAAGAAAGAGGAGGGGAGGAGAACGGACGGTGGGGTGGGGGCTGGAAGTTGGGGAAGGCAGAGAGGAGGCCCCGCCGTCGCCGTCCTCGCTGCGTGCCGAGCCCTAGGCAGCAGCTCCGGCGACGGCGAAGGTAGCGCTCGTACGAGGTGGCCTGGGGAGAGGTGCCGGGGGAGCCGCCCGAGCCGCCCAGTTCGGACGACGCGGGGGCGTTTGAGCCTCACTGAATTGATGTGAGCCTCACATGCAAATAACCAATCAGGTCCTTAGATTCATTGAACAACATTTGTTGAGACGAGAGCTAGCCAAATAGCTATGTTAAGGGCCTATCTGGATCAGCTAAGGTTATTAATAATTAGTTGGTGCTAAAAAATAGCCTAAATTACATGGAGTCGGCTAGCTAGTTGGTGCTAAAAAATAGCCTAAATTACATGGAGTCAGCTAGCTAGCTAGTTGGCTAACAACTGGTGGGAGGATTGGCTAAAAAATGAACCCACATATTAGCCCCCTATTTAAATGCACTAGGGCTAAAAATTAGATGGCTAAAGATTTGCCATATTCATCAAACAAGCCCTAAGGCTAAGCCATCCAAATATTAGCTTAATATATCATTTGGATTTGGATAAGCAATGTGGTCATATGGTATGTATAACCCATTTGGATATTGAAAGTACTTGTATTTGACTTCTAGACTTGTCAAATTGTTCATAGTTTTCGATTTATTCTAGAAATAACTATGGTATTTTTTTAGTGTACACAATATGTCTGTCCACATTCAGATATCTATGATGTTTATGGTAACTTTGTTAATTTTAAACTTACTATACCATGGACACATATAAAAGTATGTCTGCGCTCTAATAGCCCGACGGGCAAAAAAAAAAAGAGATAGACATAGAGAGAAAGGACGAAGAAAAGAACAAGCACCAACGATTATGTCAGAGCAAGGCTAATAATATAATCTATTGCTGGTTGTATGGATCTTTATAGCTCATCTCTCAGTTAACCCATATAGTAGTTAGCTTTTCACTATTAATATATGGCCTACTTATTTCACTCACAAAGTTTTTTTTGCTTCTTGTATTTAAGCTAGATGTAAACTTACAGTCCGCTTATCTATATATCTCCCCACTCTTCTCTCCTCCATCTTAGCATATATGTACCTAACCTGCAGCCTCTTGCTATACTTGCTATTAGCATCACATAGGTAACCCTAGGTATATTTTGTTTTTGATCACTACTGGAAACCAGGACTTTGCCGAGTGTTTTTACACTCGGCAAAGAGCATTTTGCTCTCGGCAAAGGCTTTGCCGAATGTGGCACTCGGCAAAGTCCACTCGGCAACATATTTGTCGGCAAAGGAACTTTGCCGAGTGCTTTTTATCGGGGCACTCGGCAAAATATTTTTATATTTTGCCGAGTGCCAGACAAGGCACTCGGCAAAATATTTGGGCCATCACGCCAGCTTCCGTTAACGGTCACTTTGCCGGATGCCCGACCAGCACTCGACAAATTTTTTTATTTTTTTACTTTGCCGAGTGCTCCGAGCCCGGCACTCGGCAAAGTTTTTTTCTTTTTTTATAAAAAAAATACTTTGCCGAGTGCCTCTGGCCCGGCACTCGGCAAAGTTTTTTTTTCTTTTTTTTATTAAAAACACTTTGCCGAGTGCCTCTGGCCCGGCACTCGGCAAAGTTTTTTTCTTTTTTTTAAAAACACTTTGCCGAGTGCCTCAGGCCAGGCACTCGGCAAAGTTTCTTCTTTTTTTAAAAAACATTACTTTGCCGAGTGCCCCCTGCCCAGGCACTCGGCAAAGACCCCGAGAATGCAAATTTTTTTTAAATTTTCTTACATCCCACTGTTAGACAATATATATATATATATATATATATATATATATATATATATATATATATATATATATATATATATATATATATATATATATATATATATCAATCACCAACATGCATTATATAAATCAAATATGACATCGATATAACCTCAAAAGCACACGCATAATTTCATAAATCCATCGAAAATCCATCACAAATTCTCCAAAGTTCAACATTACAAGTTTATTATTACAGGTTCAACATCACAAAGTTCAACATCCCTACTGCGGCGGCGGAGAGTGCAACTGTGGTCTCTCGGACTGCGGTGACGGACCGGACTGCGGTGTAGGGTTGACTGGATCAGCCCTCGGTGACACGACAGTGGGGTTGTTTGAACCCACCGACGGAGGCTGCACAAAAGAGATTGCATGTGTTAGACTCAAAGTTGAAAATTTCGGCAGCACCTCCCCTGCACGGGGAGGATTCCAACCTGCAAGAAACAACGGCACGTAGGCCGACAAAACAACGGCACGAAGGCCGACATTCCCAACGGCGCGAAGGCCAAAAATCACAACGGCACGAAGGCCGACAATCCCAGCGGCACAAAGGCATACTCACAGGTGTGAACTGTCGAACCAGAACTGGAGCTGGCATCTGCACTTGGACACCCGATGCTTGCCCGATGGTTTGCATGATCTGGAACATCTCCGCCATCTGCTTCTGCGTGGCCTCCAACTGAGTGGTCAGGAGCGCTTGCGCATTCTTTGTCTCTGCTAGCGCATCCTTTGTCTCTGCCAGCTCGGCCTGCAGTGTTTCAATCACATGTTTCAGTATTGCAAATCTGATCAATGTGTGTAAAGTTTAATGTAAGACGAGTGAAACCGGAATTACCTGAAGTTCGTCGACCCGCGACAGTGTTGGAGTAGGCTGTGCACGTATGGGAAGGCTTCTTGACGTGCTCTGTGCCCTCACATCGGAGAGAGAGGGTGCAGAGCTCGAGGAGTCGGCGCCATCTGCAATCCACAACCACCCGTGCTTCCTGCCTTGCCCCAGCCTCACGATCACCTTTGTCTCAAGGGGCTCAGTGCTCATATTGTGCTCTGAGCCACGGAGCGCCCGAACTGCCTCCGTGTAGTCTCGGACCTTAGCGTGGACGGTGGGGTCAGAGTAAGCCTCGGCAGGGGCATCCGGGTTGAAGACGACACCGGATTTCACCCGGCCCATGTGGGACACAGCCCATGCCGTGAACTCCGACACCGGCTGGTCCAGGTGTGCCACCTCCTGCGAGAAAGACGAGCAAGATGATTAGAAATCAGGCAAAATTGAGCGTTAGAATAGATAAATGACATCACATACGAGTGCCGGCTTGAATGCGGGGAGGTTGCGGCTGCCTTGGTGGTGAGTTGGACCGATCTTCAGTGCCCGCTTCCGCTTGCCTTGCTCGTGCTTTGCGATGTACGCCGGGTCAAAGTACCTGTCCACGATCCTCGACCATGCCGCTCTATGCGACATGCACCATGAGGCAGGCACCTACACATCATCAAGTGTTTGACATATAAGAAGACCAATTCAGGACCTACTAAATCTCAAAAAGAATCAATATTATCCACGTACCTGAAGGTACTACTCCTTGGTCAGCGCCACCTTTCTTGCACCATCTTTCTTGAGGGGCTCTTTCTTGATGGACCTATAGTAGTTGACGTGGGCCTGGAGTCGCGCCTCGTGAATCATGTCACCGACGTGCTTCTGACAGGCTCTGTGTGCCGTCCGATCCGCCATCTCCTCTCGACCGTCTTCTGGCTTGAAGTACCTCTGCATACAAACACGATGTATTCATTCATTATTTCAATAAAAGACTTAACCAATGGAGGAGATGTATTGACCTTCATTGTGAGACACCCAAAACTCCGCCAGAACCCGCTCCTGCTTGTTGTCCTGTACGTCATCCGAGCCGAGCTTGTACCTGTCCTACGACCAGGCCGGTGACCACGTCCCGTCTTTCAGCTTCACAAGGCCAGGGAAGTGTTTCCTGCACAGACATCCCAGGACGGTCGCGGGGGTGCGTGGGGGGTCAAGAGCACCCGACAGAAGTATCCAGCCCCTGCATAAGTGATTAAGAAAAATTATCAGTTTCTCTGTTGATTCTCAACGTATCATATGAAGTACTAGTGATAACATCTATAGTTACTTACCTTCTTCCCACAGGACGAACCACTGGGCGTCAATCAGGAAGCGGAACCGAAGGAAGGCTTATGGGACCTCGTAGGTAGGGAGTCGACTGAGCAGAACTGCTGTCCTCCGTCTGCTGAGACGACGGAGTGTCTGTGCTCGTGCCCGTGGTCGTCGCGTGGTCCTCCGGTGTAGGAGACGGGTCCTCCTACTGGTTGAGAGCCGAGAGAGAAGGCGGGTCACTCCTGGTCCGACCACGGCCCCTCCCCCGCCCCCTTCCCCCCCTCCCCCTCCCCCTCCCCGTGCCTGCTCCCGCCGCTGGGGCCAAAGACGTCCCCTCACCTCCCGCTGCTGGGCGCAGCCTCTGGTACGCTGAGAGCACCTGCCTCGGTGTACGGTCCATCGCCATCTTTGTTCTATCACCTGCAATGTACAAAGAGTGAACAACAAGCGTTAGTACATACGTTACAAATAGTTCAAAATGAATAAACATAACAAAATTTAATAAAAATCATAGTATTACATGCTTTAGGAATAATCTTCATAATTGGGGTCATAGGTCTCGTCATCACTATCAAAATTGTCCAAATGGGCAACACTATCCGAAGGTTCTGTGTCTTCTTCATCTTCTCTGCCTAAATGGAATCGCTCAAGCATTTGAATGTCCTTCGGATTCAGCACTACATCTCCAAGGTCCTCTTCATCAACCGTTTCATTGTCTACTTCCATGGCGGTGCTCACACCGGGTAAGACTATCTCTAAGCTCCCTTGTAGCTCATCCGCTTGATAGAACTCTCCATCATATGTGTCTGTGTTGAGGAAGGTGTAATCTTCATCGTTTGGAACAGCTAGTTTACCGTGCGAAGATACCTGGTGTACAATAGACCAACCCTTAAGATGGTCTTTGTCTTGGCACGCGTATGGCGTATGATACACCTGCACGGCCTGTTGAGCCACAATATAGACATCTTTTCCTTCATAGACAGAATCATGTCTAATCTCGACTAGCCCAAGATGAGGGGTCTGTCTCGTTTGTCTAGGATCAAACCAGTGGCACTTGAATATGACAGGAGTAAGAGGTACCCAACCCTCATATTCAAGCTCATAGATCTCCTCAATTATTCCGTAGTATTCGACGCCATTAGTGCCCTGTGTAAAAACTTGGCTGTTGGTGGTTTTCTGACTGGGCCGGAGCTGCTCGTGTCTTGACGTGTGGAAGCGATATCCATTCACATCATAACCGGTATATGACTTCACCCTTAACTTGAAGCCATTTGCAACCTGCCTCAACTCGTCACTCATGGACGCATTGGTTTGCGCCTGCAAGCTCAAGCATGATACATCGTTATAATATTGGAACGTACGAGGTACTAAGGAATATCGACGAATGTACGAGCTAAGTTGGAAAGTACCTTTTGTTTGAACCAATCAATGAAATCAAGCCTCCCAGCTCCCGCACCCTCTAAAAGAAGGGTATCATGTTCGTGTAGGGTAGGATCCCTTGGTTGATGCCACTCTTGACGAACAAATTCCCTGTACCAGAGAGAATCCATGGGGTTCGATACAGAATAGTGACGTCGTATTGAAACAAGTTCGATGAGAACTTACTTAATGAATGGCTGAACCTCGACAAGGTTGGTGAACACATATAGCGTGATTCTGCGCCACTCTTCTGGATCCAATCTCTTGGGGGTCGATCCACTTGCGCTGCCTAGTTGGCCTTTAAAAAGGCTGAGGGTCGATTCAACTTCGCCAGCATTGTAACGAGGGGGTGGATTATGCTTGCTAGGAAGGCTCGGCTTGTAGTAGGATGTCATGAAGTTTGAAACCTCCTCCTGAATGCTTGCCTCTGCAATGGAAGCCTCAATTCTGGCTTTATTTGTACATTTCTTGCGAAGAGTCTTTAGACATCTCTCAATTGGATAGCACCAACGGGCCTGTACGGGCCCTCCCAACTTTGCCTTGTTCGGGAGGTGCACAATCAGATGCTGCATCGACAAGAAGAAGCCGGGTGGAAAGATCTTCTCAAGCTCACAGACCAACTCAGGCGCCATTTTTTCTAGCTCTTCAATGACGGACTTAGACAGCTCCTTGGCACAAAGCCGACGGAAGAAGTAGCTCAACTTTGCCAGCACTAGCCAGACATGCTCAGGGACATAGCCTCGAACCATCGCCGGAAGTATCCGCTCAATCCAAATATGATAGTCATGACTCTTCATCCTGTTGACTCGCAAAGTCTCTAAGTTCACACCCCTGCTCAGATTCGCTGCATACCCATCAGGGTACATTAAATCCTTGATCCATCGAAGCACTTCCCTCCTTTGATCGATTTTCAAGACATAGGGGGCCTTAGGCCTTCTCCACTGCTTTCCTATTCTAGGATGCCGCATCTCTAGGTTTGGCCTATCGCACAATGTCGCCAGGTCCACTCTAGCCTTAGGGTTGTCCTTAGACTTGTCAGTGTCCATGAGCGTTGCCCAAAGTGCCTCAGCGATATTCTTTTCAGTGTGCATGACATCAATGTTATGGGGCAGTAGGAGGTCATCAAAATAGGGGAGCCTCGTCAAGCCGGACTTATGAGTCCACATATGTTGCTCACCATATCCCACGAAACCACCATCTTCGTTGGGCAGGAGAGCGTCTATCTGAGCATGAACCTCGGCCCCAGTCCTCAAGCGTGGTCTAGGGTCCATCACTTTGACACCATTCGTAAAGCTCTTGACGTCTTCTCTGAATGGATGGTCAAGAGGGAGGAACTGACGATGTTTGTCGAACGATGAATATTTGCCACCCTTCTTCAACCATGTGAACCTCACAGCTTCCTTGCATAGTGGGCATGGGAACTTCCCCTGAACACACCATGCACACATTAACCCGTACTCTAGGAAGTCGTGCAGGGAGTAGTGGTACCAGACGTGCATTTTGAAGCTTGTCTTCATAGCTCGGTTGTATGTCCACACCCCTTTGTCCCAAGCCTCGATCAACTCATCTATCACCGGCTCCATGAAGACACCCATATGACTCCCCGGGTGTCCAGGGACTATCAACGATAGGAACACGGTATGCCGTTGAAAGGCGACGCCGGGGGGGAGATTGAGGGGGATGACGAACACTGGCCAACATGTGTATGGTGCAGCCATCATACCATATGGATTGAACCCATCTGTTGCCAGCGCGACACGTACATTACGAGCCTCCTCTTCTTTGTCAGGATGCCGCGCATTGAAGTACTTCCATGCATCAGCATCGGATGGATGTACCATCTTCTCAGGGTTGTACCGCTTCCCGTTTTTGTGCCATGTCATCTGTTTTGCGGATTCCTCGGTCATGAACAGCCGTTGGATCCTTGGCAAGAACGGAAGGTGTCGTAGGACTCTCATGGGGATCTTAAGCTGCCTCTTCTGGCCATCGCCTGAGTCTACCTCCATATACCTAGAGGATTTATACTTCGGGCAGTACTTTGCATCCGCGTGTTCTTTCCTAAATAGGATGCACCCCTTCGGACACACATGTATCTTGTCATAGGGCATCTTCAGTGCAAGAAGGAGCTTCTCTGACTCGTACAAGTTCTTCGGCATAATGTGTCGCTCCGGTAGCATGTCGCTCCACACGGCCAACATCTTGTCGAAGCCTTCTCGACTTAGGTTTAACTCGTCCTTTAGCCCCATTACGCGACCAATGGCATCCAGCTGAGAAACATTAGTATGATCGTGAAGGGGTCTCTGTGCCGAGTCCAACATCAGGTAGAAGGCATCTGAGGCAGCCTCCATCTCCTCCTTATCACGGCATTCAGCGAACTGAGCTTGGTGATAGTTATCCATCATGTCAACTATCCTAGCATCATCATCGAAAGCCTCGAGCCGTGGTCTGATCACCTCCTCCCTGATACGATCGGCTTCACCATGGTGGATCCACCGGTGGTAGCCCAGAGTAAATCCAGACTTCACAATATGTCTACCCATGGTGAACCTATCTTTCCTTCTCATGTTGTCACAACCGCTGCAGGGACAAACCACTAGAGAATGGCCTCCAGCACTCTCGCCAAATGCATGCTTTAAGAACTCTTCAACCTTGACTATAAACATCGGGTCAAAATTGTACTCGTCTCTCCGAAGCGTGTACATCCACTCACGGTCCTCCATCCTTTAACAGACGTATCAGCAGACATGAGTGACAAGACAATTGCATCTATGCGGTGTTCCTACTCTCTAATAGGTGAGGATAGGTCCTAATCCCACCCGTAGATCCGTGGATGAGTTAGTTTCCATGCTCCGCTCCTATCCGAGACGGAATTTCGGCAGCACCTCCTCGCTGCTCTCCCGATACACGTCATGCAAGGGAGAGTGTGTATCAGGAGAACAACTGTAAGGTCCTAGATGGCTAGAGGGGGGGTGAATAGCTTATAAAAAAATTCTACAAATACCACTAAGCAAACTTGTTAGAATAACAAACGGCGTAAAGCGAGTTTTGCTTAGCCAAAGGTTGTGATGCAAGCCTCCTATCCACAAGTCTAGTAGATTATGATCTCTAGTTCACACAAGTGCTATGTCACTAATTTTACACTAGAGAACAAGCTAACAACACTACTAGCAAAGCTACTACTAGAGCTACACAAGATAAACTAGTAAGGATAAGAGCAAGAGATAGGATTGTGATTCTTATACCGATGGTGGAGTGAAGATGTTGCCAATCACCAAGATGATATACAATCAATCAATATTGACAACAATACAATATGAAGACCAATCACCGGGAGACAAGAGACATAATATTTTTGTTCACCCGGTGTTCACTTGTGCACCGACAAGCTACGTCACCGGTTATGTCGACCAACACTTAGATGGTTCCCCGGTGTGACCCTCAAGTCACTTGCCCCTCAAGGCACGCCCCGCAAGGCACCGCAAGACACCACTCTCAAGTGAGGTAACTCAATGACACGCGCAATGTAATAGAGTTGCTTTTGGCGTCCCGCCGAGGAAAGCACAAGAACCTCTTACAATCAACCGGAGGTGGCCAAGAACAATCATCTTCTCTTGCCAACGCCTCCAACAATCTCCAAGCCGGCTAGGAGCGGTACTCTCCAAGAGTAACAAGAAATCCACCGGCTAAACCACCCACAAGTGCCACTAGATGCCCTCAAGCTATGCAATGCACTTTGGGATCACTCAATCTCACTTTTGATTTGCAATCAAGCAAGAGAGATGAGTGGGAGGAGTTGCTTTAGCTCAAAGGATGCACAAGAGTGTTAGAAATGCCAAGAGACCTCCCCAAGGGCCGGCCAACGAGTATTTATAAGCATCCCATCCAAATAGAGCCGTTGCCACACTGCCCGTTTTTTCGGGACGACCGGACGCGCCGGTCGAAACTGACCGGACGTGCTTCACCGCGTCCGGTCACCCTGTGACGTCCACGTGTCCACCGAATTCAAACGGGACCGTTAGATCCTCCAACGGTCACTGTGCGCCAACGGTCAAACGCAATGACCGGACGCGCTGCTCAACCGACCGGACGCACCGGTCGCACTGTACCGCGCGCCCGCGAAGCAACGACCGAACGCGCTCCTCGCAACGACCGGACGCGCCGATGCGCACAGCACCCGCGCCCACGAAGCAACGACCGGACGCGCTCCTCGCAATGACTGGACGCGACAGTGCCAGTGTCCGGTTAGAGTCCAGTAAGCTCCCTCGACGACCGGACACGTCCGATCGCGTGTGACCGGACGCGCACCGCGTCCGATGGACCTTGCGAACTGCAGTTCCCTCAAGGCGCCTGACCGGACGCGCCGGTCCCGTGAGTGACCGGACGCGCCGGTTGCAAACCCTAGCCCGCGCGCCTGACTGTTGCGCTGTACTGACTGGACACGTCCGGTCACACCGTGACCGCGTCCGGTGCAGCGTCCGGTCACCTCTGTGACCTCCGTTCGCCTCCGTTTCTTTTCCGACTTCCGGCGTAGTGGAAAATAGGCATTTCATTTCCCCGAAATTGCCTGAATCCCGCGCTCGCAAGCTCGGCGGGAGGGAGAAAGGAACCAAACCCTCTCTACCGCCCAAACCACAGCGCGACCAACGCCACCTTTGCAAATGTGCCAACACCATCAAGTGAACATCTCCATGTGCTTGTGTGTTAGCTTTTTCTCAATCATTTTCAAAGGTTTTCCAGTTAGCTCACTAGGCCCTACATGCAATGCACTTCATGAGTTCACCTAGTGGCACCCGTGCGTCGAATAACCGATAAGACTTCCCCTCTTAATAGTTCGGCTATCGACCCTAAACCACTCACACCCTCTATGGTGTCTTGAGTGTAAAACAAAATGGCCCTATGGTTATACCTTTGCCTTGAGCCCATTTTGTTTCTTCAAATGATATGATCCACTTCATATCATCACATGACCATCTCGATCCATCGACCTTGACTTCACTTGCTCTTCACCGTTGCATCGGTCCATCGGCGCCAAGTCTTGCTCAAGCTTCACCATCATATGGTCCTTCGCTTCGAAGCCTCGACTTGCCCTTCACCTTCACAACCGGTCCATCGAGCCAAGCCTCATCTTGGTCTTCATCATCTTGGTCATATGAGTCAATGTCATGTCTCATATTCAATGACCACCTTTATCTAAATCATCCACTTAGATACAAAGGTTAGTCCTAGGTTTCATCAATTAGCCAAAACCAAACCAGGGACTTTCAATCTCCCCCTTTTTGGTAATTGATGACAACCCTTACAAAGATGATTTTGATAATAAAAGTTTTGAACTTGTCATACTTGTCCAATCATTTTGCTCATAAGTAAAGTTTGGACAATTATCACAAGCTCGATTTTGGTAGCATTAGCTCCCCCTACATATGTGCATAGAGTTTGGATTGAAAGCTTTGCACATATGCATGGATAGAAGTGTTGAGAGAGTAATTCTACCAAAATGATGCTAAGGTGTAAGAAATGGACCTTTGAAGCGTGATACCAATCGGAGTTGCCTTTTACACCATCCTTAGCATCATGAAGTAACTAGACATCCAACAAAACTCAAGAACCTCGTGAGATCAACATTATATGTAAAGGTTCTTGGACCACTTGTAAAGCTTTAGGCAAGTCTAGATACCACATGTAAACTATTCCTATGCATACTAGTAGATCATTTCATCATCCAAGTTCTATACTAGCATTGCACCACACAAACATGTATATTGAATTTAAATACATGTGCAATGAGCAAGTCATATGAGAATGCACAAACAAATGCAACAACTTTGTTTATGAGCTTGCTCCCCCTACTTGTGTGCATCAAAAATTTTATTTACCCCTTTATCATGTTGAATCATCATTTTCTCTCCCCCTTTGTCAACAACTTACCCAAAAAATAGGATCAAATTGTGGAGAGAGGAAAATGTTTGAAGGAGTAGGTTAAATTTTATCAAATTTGGTTCAACCTAGAACACTTGCCAAAGATATTTAATTCGATTTGAACCAAAGACAAGCTTCTTCACACCTCATAATAAGGGTTATCTTGCCTATGTTGAATTAAACACTTATAGCAAATTTTCTAGATTCAACACTAGGTTTGCAAGCTCACAAACATGTCATATGCCACCACTATATCAAAACAAACATAGAGGCAATAGTGGTAACATATATCCATCAAATTCATTTGATTTATCATGAATGCTCATGCATACCACTTATTATGTCTACATGCTCTAGCAAGTCCTTAACATAGGATGAATGACATGTCAATCAACTTTACCTTGCAATGTCGAAGGAGAGGCATGTTAATAAGTGGGTGGGGTGCATTCAACTCATGTTTGAGAAATCAAGAATGTTTAATTCATTCCTTAGCTTGCAAAACCTCTTTTCATCAAGTGGCTTAGTGAGAATATCGGCAAGTTGATCATCGGTGCCAACACTTTCAATGGCAATATCTCCCTTTTGTTGATGATCTCTAATGAAATGATGCCTTATGTCAATGTGCTTTGTTCTTCCATGTTGAACCGGGTTTTGTATCATCTTGATTGCACTCTCATTATCACATAGCAATGGCACATTCTTGAAGTTGAGACCATAATCCTTCAAAGTTGATTTCATCCATAGTAATTGTGCACAACAACTCCCCGCACTCACATATTCGGCTTCGGCGGTAGAGATTGCCACACTATTTTATTTCTTTGAGGACCATGACACAAGTGATCTTCCAAGTAATTGACATGTGCCACTTGTGCTCTTTCTATTGATCTTGCAACCCCCATAGTCGGAGTCCGAATATCCAATCAATTCAAACTTTGACCCCTTGGGATACCATAGTCCAACATCTCTTGTTTGCTTTAAGTACCTCAATATTCTCTTTGCGGCCGTGAGATGACTCTCTCTAGGTGAGGCTTGATATCTAGCACACATGCAAACACTAAACATGACATCCGGCCTTGATGCGGTGACATAGAGTAGACTTCCAATCAAAGACCGATATTCCTTTTGATTCACCATTTTGCCATCAAGATCACTATCCAAATTGCCATTTGTACCCATTGGAGTTGAAATTGGCTTTGCATCTTGCATTCCAAACTTCTTCAACATGTCCCTTATGTATTTCCCTTGACTCACAAATGTCCCATTCTTCAATTGCTTGACTTGGAGACCAAGGAAGTAGCTAAGTTCACCAATCATAGATATTTCAAACTCTTTGGTCATCATAGCACCAAATTCTTCACAATAAGCTTGATCGGTTGATCCAAAGATGATGTCATCAACATATATTTGCACTATGAATAGATCATTTCCAATCTTCTTGGTGGATAGAGTTGTATCAACCTTGCCCATCTTGAATCCCTTAGAGAGAAGGAAATCCCTTAGCCTCTCATACCATGCTCTAGGTGCTTGCTTTAAGCCATATAAAGCCTTCTTCAACTTGTACACATGGTTGGGTTTCTTGTCATCTTCAAATCCGGGAGGTTGCTCAACAAAGACTAACTCATTGATGATCCCATTGAGAAATGCACTTTTGACATCCATTTGATATAGTTTGATGTTGTGTGCACAAGCATAAGCCAATAGAATCCTTATGTGTAAAACACTCACACCCTCTATGGTGTCTTGAGTGTAAAACAAAATGGCCCTATGGTTATACCTTTGCCTTGAGCCCATTTTATTTCTTCAAATGATATGATCCACTTCATATCATCACATGACCGTCTCGATCCATCGACCTTGACTTCACTTGCTCTTCACCGTTGCATCGGTCCATCGGCGCCAAGTCTTGCTCAAGCTTCACCATCACATGGTCCTTCGCTTCGAAGCCTCGACTTACCCTTCACCTTCACAACCGGTCCATCGAGCCAAGCCTCATCTTGGTCTTCATCATCTTGATCATATGAGTCAATGTCATGTCTCATATTCAATGACCACCTTTATCTAAATCATCCACTTAGATACAAAGGTTAGTCCTAGGTTTCATCAATTAGCCAAAACCAAACCAGGGACTTTCAACAACAGGGGGTGATGCCGAAACACCGTCTCAGACAGGAGCGAACCAAGGAAACTAACTCATCCACGCATCCGCGGGCTGTCCAAAAAACGTGGACAATCCTAAACAGATACGATCGTAGATATGCAAAGACCCGTAGACCTACGATCGTATCTCTTTCGGACGGGAGGCGCCTAACTGGGGTACGCGACCTAAGACCATGATACAGATACAGTGGTTATACCTAGGGGGCCGGTGAAGTCAGGCTAGCGGGGCAGTGGCGAGTCGACGCAGTGGCGAGGCGACGCAGTGCAGGCCGACCCGCGACGCCGACGAACACGGTCAAGGTCCTCTGGGTCACCTCCCACGGGCTTGTCTCTACAAAAGAATAAACATAAAACTGTAAGTTAAAAATTTTGGTAGAACCTCCCCTGCACGGGGAGGTTTCAAAAACCTGCAAAAAGAACGGCACGAAGGCCGACGTCCACAAACAACGGCACGAAGGCCGATAGTCACAACGGCACGAAGGCCGACAGTCACAACGGCACGAAGGCCGATAAGCACAACGGCACGAAGGCCGACAAGCAGAGAAGAGGTGATATACCTAGTCGCGGAATTTTTTCTAAAACATATTGACCAAGTTTCTTCAGTGGATCTTGTTAGCCTATTGACCAAGTTTCTTCAGTGGATCTTGTTAGCCTTTACCTATTGACTTATCTGTAATATATATATATATATAAGAAACAACATCAAGTCAAGGAATTAATAACTTATATTTGTACTAAACACGTTCAATCAAAAACTAAATTATGTAAGAGGCACACCAAAAAACACTGCTGAAGTAAGGGAACTAAGTAAGAGAGAAACATATCATTTGAAGTTAAATGGCAAACGTGATTATTTTGGAAGATAGCACTTTTCATTTTGAAGCCAAACCCCAAATCTATTGAGATGTTTATAAATTTGGTAATGTTCAGTTTTTATGCACATTCACTTCTTAAACCATATGAAAACTCTATTATTCAGTGGAAAGCCTGAGCAGGCGAGCAATGACATAAGGTCTCTAGGTTTAGATAGATGGACCAAAACAACATGAAGGGAAATTAAAAGCATGTCTATGTCTAGAGAATATGCTCTTCTTTACTTGCAAGTTTAAATATTAGCAAACGGATTGAAGTTGCATACTTGTATAGCGATGTCAGTATGCACCTCCACCACAGCCCAGAATTGCATCGAGCTGATAATTAGGAAAGGGCAAAAGATGAACAGATGGATAAAGTAGCAATTACCAAAGTGACAATTTCCAGAGAAGGAAGGGGAGTTGGCATCACCAAGAAGGCATGAAGGCACATTAGTTGGCACATCAAAAATAATACAGGCAACAAATCCCCATTAGATCCCTGCGGTGGAATAAATTGCCAATCAGTTATTCCCCAAATGGAGAAAACAGAACTGTACTCAAGTGAGACTGTAATATGCCTAAAACTCATCTCCTGTCTGGCTGCTCTAGGGCAGCTTGGCGTGGCATGTAAGTTGAGGCCAGCAACAAAATCAAATTGCAGTTTAAGTATGCTAGGATTGCTATGAACACCATATCAAAATGCTACATCTTAATGTTTCTATAATAAAAAATACAGTAGCGGCCGGCCAGGGACACCTGTGGGGAGGATGGCGCGCCGGCGGCGACCTCCGGCGGGCGGTGGCCGGGGGCCGGGGCGCAGGGGTGGGCGCCGGGTTGGCGGACCGGCGGTGGTGAGCTGCGGCGCCAGGGGCCGGCCGGAGCAGGGCCCGGGGGTGGCCGGCCGGGGGGCCTACAGGCGGCGGCGGGCCACGGGCGCCTGCGCGGCGAGCGGCAGTGGCCGGGGAGGACGGCGCGCCGGCGGCGACCTCGAGCGGGCGGCGGACAGGGGGGCGGGCGGCGGGTTGGCGGGCCGGCGGTGGTGACCTGCGTGGCGGCGGCCGGCCGCGCGGGATCTGGGGAGGGACCGGGTCGGGCGCGGGATTGGGGAAATTGGGGGAGGGACCGGCTCGGGCGCGGGATCTGGGGGGGAATGGGGCCGGGTTTTTTTTTATTTTTTTTACTTCTTCGCCGAGCGCTAGGAAGGTGTACACTCGGCACAATTTTTTTTTATTTTTTAAAGAAAATTTTACCGAGTATCGTCCTTGGGCACTCGACGAATTTTTTTTTATTTTCTGAAAATAAACTTTGCCGAGTGCCTTCTGGGTCCGGCACTCGGCAAAGTAATTTTTGCCGAGTGCTCCCCACGGCACTCGGCAAAATATATATATATTTTTATTATTTTTGGACCCAATTTTTTTTTGTGTAGCCTTGTGATAGTATTTAAAGCTCTACTCTAAAATTTGGTGAAATTTTGACTTTTTTAGGTATATTTAGTTAATTTATTTCTTTTCATTGATTTTTTTTGGCGTATTTCAAATTTGAACTGCAGGTCCATGTAATAATAGAATTTGGTCATCCAAAAATTGATATTCATGATATTTAGCGTATGCTGCGACCGTATGCAGGGAGTCACATGAAATATCGAGCATCTCGTTGATGTAACATGTCGAGTTAGTTGTGGGAAAAGTAAATTTAAATTATATAAAATCCAAACGAAGTTCGAAAATAACGAAAATTGTTGAGGCGTCGTGTTATTGCATGCGGAGCCTGTGGTCAAAATTTGAGATGATTTAGAGCAAGTTGTGACACACAATATCTAGAATCCAGACATCTTCACAAGTTATCACATGTGGATCGACGGCACGGCCGGTTAAAGCGAGCTGGTTCCGCGCATAGCACGAGACAAAACATGATGATGGCGATGGGTATAGCTGTAGAAGACTAGTACTCCCTCTCTCCCCAATTAAATGTCGTTTCCGGTTTTTGTGCGTGTAAGTTTGACTCGATTTGTAGAAAATACGTACAACATTTGTGTCTCCAAATAAATTTATTAAAAAACTAGATTCAAAGATCTTTCCAATGATACTAATTATATATCATAAATATTAATATTTTTAATATATATTTAATTAAAGGTGTTTTTCGGGAAGTGTAAAGCGACAGATATTTAGAGACGGAGGGAGTAGAAGCAGCACTGAAGCTGCAGGCAGGCCCTTGCTTGGAGTCAAAGGAAAGGAAAGGAACGGCTGCTAGCGCTAGCGATGGCCCCGAGGATAGGAATAGGATGGATAGCATCATTTGGCTATGGACAGAATGTGGCCAATTCCCGGATGCCCGCATAAATCCACTTTGGAGATTCTCTTCGTGATTGGAACGTCGAGCCGCTCACTTTACTACTACTCCTGCTTTTTTTTTTTGGGTGCTCCCAAACAGAAATGGGAATAGACCCGCCGTACTCTTGTGCCGAGAGGAACAAACCATCGTGAAAGCAAAACTTGGTGGTGGCGATGTGGCTATGGATTGGACGATTGGTCATGGAAGCATGCATAGTTGAGAACTTCAGATGAGCCTAGGGCTGACGAAAAAACACGGCTCGATAACTTACTGGGTTTGGTTCGTTAGTGGCTGACTCGACTCGTCTCATTTACATTTTTCTAGTTTTTCTCGTTTAGTTGATGAGCTAGCTCAAGCCGGTTCATGAGCTAGCTCGCGAGCCAAATAAGCCTTAAGAAAAACGTGCCCTCCCCCATCACCATGGAAGCCACCAAAGAAGTTGGTAACAAGCTCACGTTGATCAAATCATCAGCCGGCGCATGCAAAGTACACAATAGCACAAATACGGAGCAAAATTAACTCTCTCCACTCATCCTTATTTATGTGTGTATTGATTCATTTGTTCAATCGATGGGATCCAAAAGCTAACCTACCATTTCCTTTTGAAAAGGTTAAAGAATTGATATAGAAAATAATTTATTTCTATTAGAGCAACTCCAACATAAGAGTCATTCATGTTGTGTAATCTTTATTTGACTATTTTGGGAAGAAAAGAGAGTCCGCCAGCTATTGTATCTGGCTTCTAAAATAGCAAGTCATATATCCCGGAATTCTCGCATGGTAAATATAGCTTGCATGTGCCGCTAGCCATCTGCCTCGCTGTACTAGAAAGGTTGTTGGAGTTTTCTGTTTTTTGCAGAAATTTCTATTTTAGAGATTAGCTAAATCGTAGGTTTAGTCATCTATTTTTACCAACTCTCTTGGAGTTGCTCTTATGCAATTGATATTTTATGTTTTATGTTTTCGTACCCAGATGGTGAGCCGAACGAGGTGGCTCAAGCTGGCCCTCTAATGGATAAGTTAACGAGCCAGGTTAAGCTGGAACAGAACAAGTGACAAACAAACTTAGTACGAGTGATGCCCAAGAAATTCTAATACTATTGTACAATAAATATTTGTAGCGAGTACTACGAGTGATGTAACCTGGGAATTAAAACAGAACAAGTGACAAACAAACTACGAGTATAGTCGCCGGCAGCGCTGCACTTGAATCAATCAACTCAGAGACGAGGACGAGTGTACGTACTCCTACATTGTGTACTACCAGCGGCCGGTCAACAGAGACCGAGGGCTTGTTTAGTTGCAAATTTTTTTTAAATGACACTGTAGCAAATTTTGTTATTATTTGGTAATTAGTGTCCAATCATGGTCTAATTAGGCTTAAAAGATTCGTCTCGTCCATTTCGTCTAAACTGTGTAATTAGTTTTATTTTTTATTTATATTTAATGCTTCATGTATGTGTCTAAAGATTCGATGTGACGAGAAATCTGAAAAATTTTGTAAATTTTTTTTGAACTAAACAGGGCCCGAGAAGCTAGCGGGCGGAGCTGCAAAGAAGAATCAGCAGCAGCTGCTGCTGCAGAGCGCATGGCAACAACATCCTCCAGTGCCCTGTCTTTTCTCTAGTCCGGCGGCCGGCCGCCGGCCGGCACCTGACCGGCTCGGCAGCCGCCTGCCTGCACCGCGCCAGACAAGGCGCAGGCGGCCGAGGCAGCGCGTGGAGTGGAAAAGGACCGGGGCGGCCGGGCGGTGCGTGCGTGGGGCGTGGCCCTGCCTGCTGACACCAGAGTGCTGTATGGGGTTTCCGGGTTTGCGCGCACGACACAGCTCGACCGATGCCGATGCGAGGGAGGAGGGGAGGACGACTGGACGAGGACGGACGGGAGGTGAATGGTGATGATGCCCTGGGCTGACCGGTTGGACGCCCGCGCCCGCGTGCGCGGGCTGCGCCAGCTTTTGTCGCCGCTATGCCTCCCGACTGCCTGTGCCTCCGCGCGCGCGCGCCTCGGACTGGGAATCTCGCGCGATTCCTCTCTCCTTGGCTTCTCCACATCGATCGACGCCTGCGTCTGCGTCTGCGTGCGTGCGTGCCGGCCACCATGCATGCTACTACGGCCTGTCATCCCAAACTGCCAAATTCATGCTCGGGGTCGTCTACTGAAAAAGTTTGTTCTACCTTTACTGGAGCGTGTACTAAGGATTTCTTTTCTCAACTAGGGAAAGCTGTGGATCGGGTGATCCTGCTATAGGATTTTTCATTTTTGTATAAAGGGAGTTCTGGGCACAAAGGGCAGCGACGGAAATTTTACTTCCATTTGCCAGGTTGATTTCATCATCATACGTAAAACATAGAAAAGGGTATTCCAACGTCCGCCTAGACATTTTTCCTCTTCTTCTTTGCAGATTTTCATTGCTAAGAGTCTTCCATCCCATAAGTCGCATTTTATGATTCTTTAGAGAAAATTAGTGTTACAGATTTTGATGCATATGCTACCTTACAAAAAAACTTATCTTGGCATGTATGTAGGGCATGTTTAGTTGGTGGCCTCGTAGATAAATGCCTACCAGGCAACATATCTATGAGCCCCCGCTAGATGGGCCAAGCTGGGCCAGGCTGGTGGGCTGGGCCGAATGACTGAGGTACGATAGCTCAGGCTGTCAGCTACTGTAGCACATCAGAATACTGTAGCCACCAAACTTTAGTACACATGGAGAGTTGAAGGAGAGCTATATCAGCTTAAAAGCCTGGACCTGGGAAGCTATTAACTCCGGATCGATCTTTTTGCGCGAAGTGAGGACAAAAGCGCAAGAGAGTTAATTAGCAAGCGTGGTTCATTCAATGTGTAGAGTGGGCCTTAGCCGTCTTCCCCGGTCGGGGCGTTACAAGTGGTATCAGAGCCAACTCTCGCGGTTCGGACAGGTTGCGTATGGCTCTGCAAGAGCATGGCACTGAGGCTGGGGAGCTAGGAATACGAACGTGGCCAATAGAGTTGATCCTGAATATTTTTCACATATGAGTAAACTGGTTCGATAGCTCGACGAGGACGTCGAGTTCTCAAGGGTGAGTGTATATGAGACCCCGCTAAATGGGCCAAGCTGGGCTAGGCTGGGGCCGAATGGCTGAGGTACTGTAGCTCAGGTTCATGGTACTGTAGCACCGTGGAACACTGTAGCATCCGAACTTTAGTATCACATGGAGAGTCGAAAGAGAGCTATACCAGTTTAAAAGACTGGACCTAGGAGGTTGTTAACTCCAGATCGATCCTTTTGCACGAAGCGAGGACGAAAGTGTAAGAAAGTTAATTAGCAGACGTGGTTCATTCAATGTGTAAAGTGGACCTTAGCCATCTTCCTGGGTCGGGACGTTACAATATCCTAAGTCATTAGGCGATCGAAATTGACAGCCTTCGCTTGGATGACAACCAAACAAGTTGTGATAACTGCACTTTTTGAAACCGAAAAGTAGCTAAACCTATTATTAGTTCTAGGTGGGCCAAGAGCTAGAATGCCACGTATTATAGGCAAATTTTAAATCCTAAAATGTCGGGATGGAGGGGAGTATCTTCAAGGCAATTTAGAAATTTGGCCATTGTGGTCGAAGAGCTAGAATGTATTCCAGCTGCATCTAGAAAATGCCTCCATTTCTATAGCCTGTTGGCAATTTGGCACGTCTAAAAAAAAATAGGTGGCACATAGTAAAACTCATAACTTTTTAAAATCAAGTCTGATGAATATAGACTTTCTATCAAAATTATAGTACGCAAAGATGTATAAAACTTTGTAGTTGAGGACTTTTTAATCTAAATTCATTTCATGCAAAAAAAATATATTTAAAGTTTTCAAATTTTGAATTTTTTTTTTTTATTTTTTTAAATGACCTCAGATGAAAAAAGACCTAAAGAAAAATTGAAGTAAAGGGATATGCACTTTATATTGACTACTTTTTTCATTTGAAATAATTTAGCGCCTAGAAACTCTACTTTAAGTTTTTCAGATTTTGAAATTCATTTAAAAAAATTCAAAGTGACTCACATGAAAAAATGACCTAACTAAAGTTGTAGTACTCAAAGAGATGAAACTTTGTAGTTGACGATTTTTTCATTGAAAATCATTAAAGGCCTCAAAATTCTATTCTAAGAGTAACAATTTTAAAATTTAATTTTTTTCAATTTTTCAAATGACCTCAGATGGAGGAACAACTTAAACCAAAGTTATAGTACTTAAAAAGATCTAAAAAATTTTAATCCATAGTCTTTTAATTTAAGTTTATTTAGGATCTCAAATATGCATTATAATTTTTACTAAAGTGAATAAAAAAGAATGTATCAAATACTTAGTCACAAATTACTTTAAGACGTAGTGGTTAAGGAAGTAACATGCGAGGCATGCATTTGATGCCTTGTTTTGATCCCTCGTGGTCGCATTTGCGTGAAAAATTATGCGGCTTGTGCCATGCGATGGGTGGTAGGATAGTGGGAGTCTCCCGGGTTTTTTTGCTATTGTTTTGCCCGATTTACAAATCTTGAAAAAGTAATATTTAGAAGCGGCTGGATTTGGACCGAATCTAGAAATTGATCTCTAGAGGTTCCAGAAACCTAGAAATGGTTTATATGTCCATATATTCAATATAGGTTACCGGATCGGATTTGAGTGTTGACAACGTTGAATGGAGACAAAGTCACCATTAAATATGTAGTACTCGATGAGATATATAACTTTGCCGTTAACGACTTCTTATTTGAGATTGTCTATAGTGTTAAATATACTCCCTCCGATCTAGCTTATAACGGATTTCACGTAAATCAAGAGTCAAAATTTATAATCTTTGACTAATAATTTAGCCAATCTTTTTAACTATTGTAATACAAACTTGATACTATTAGATTTGTAATCAAATGTACAATCCAATAATCATAATCTTATAAACATAAATAATATAATATAATATAAATAAATGATCAAACTATAATTTGGAATATTATAATATTTAACTACGCCTTATAAAGTGGACCAGATGGAGTACAATATAAGATTCATAAATTTGTTAAAAGAATAGTTTTAGTTATATAGTTACAAGTGTTGTGTAGCTCGAATGATGTAAATGTTTGAGACGTTGAGGTCTAAGTTTGAATCCTAGAAATACAATATTTTTTTATCACTATTAGTTCGTGGCTAGACCCAACAATAATAGCATCCTATTGCTGCTAGGTCTACAACCAGCAATGATAGGGCAAGCCCATCACTTTTGATCGCCTTCTTTCGAATCTGCATGATCTGTAGTAATGTTCTATCTATATATGTTTTTGGTATTAGATCGTTTTCTATTTATACATTCCGAAGTGACCCTGAATAGTTAATTTCCTAATTTTAAAGGCAATTTGAAGATCATCATCCTTCATAGATTTATTCTCATCATCCTCCATATATAGATTCATTCTTCAAGTTTTCAAAAGAAGAGATAGGATGAATATTAATGCGAACTTAAAAGACCACTTATTTGATCGATTTATTATCTGAAACTTAGATCAACCCACGCGTTGGCATGCCTTTTCCAACATGCTGTTCTATCTTTGGCTGAAAAAATATATTATTGAAAAGTCGCAAGCTCAGCTTCATATTCACTATCCAAATGTTGTTGTAAATATCACATGAAATCATCACACCAGAGTACATATGTATAGCAAAGAAACAAACGAAAATTTGGATAGTTTCTCCTAATGACGTATGGGTCCCCAAATCTGGACTCGGGATGGTTAAGTACAGTGTACAGAGGACATACAGTACAGTGATTTTCCTATTCTTGTTTACAGTTACAAAATAGCGCTGAGCTGGCTGCTGATGACCAAGTGTTAATTGGCAGGTTGTATACCTAATGAAGCAGGGTTTTGTTTTTTGGGTGTAAGGCCAATGAAGCAGGTTAGAAGGTAACTGCAGGAGGAGAGGTACAACGTTTGACTCAGAGCGCACTCGTCTCTCTCTGTCGTCTGCTCCGCTGAACGGAACGTTCTGGTTGGCCAAACCCTGTGGCTTTTAATTTCCACCTGTTCGCTTGGCTGGAAATAAGCGGCTGAGAGTATTGTTGGCTGATTTGTTATGAGAGAAAAATATTATTGACTGACTGAAAATAAGCGGCTGAAAGCTCAAGCAGAACAGGCTCTTCACCCGTGTGGTCATATCCATATCAGATGTTAATACTACTAATAAGCACTGTAATTTTGGGGTGACAGCTTTAATCGTGCCTGTACTGGTACTATATATATTCTGCGGAAATGCAATAACGGTGTTGTGATAAAGACACGGCTGTCGGGTGGGCCAGCAGAATTTTCAAATGCATCCAGTCGTCGCTATCTGCATCCGCCTGCGGCCTGCCTTTTGTGCACAATCCTACTGTCACGCCCACTTTAGCCGTCCCTTTACTTGGCCAAAGCTGATCAACACCCAAAACTAAAGGCAGGATAAGCAAGCAAGATCGAGGATGAAAAAGCTGACGAGGCACTACTCCACCTCAACCGGTAGTAAAAAGGTCCAAGAAAGAAGAGAACCCCCGTCCTCCCATCTCAGGGCGGGTTTCCACGTGCTAAAGTTTAACTCACATCATATTAATGTTCCGGCAAATGTATGAAATACTAAATATAGACTAATTGCAGGCATGTCGGCACAGATTAGAAGTAATTTACGAGACGAATCTATTAAGCCTAATTAGTCTAAAATTTGAAACTTTTTGTCAAATAAGACGAAAGTACTACATTGTTTGTTAAACTTTAACACCTCCAACCAAACAGGCCCTCAGATGAAGATGAGCAAGCATGCATGCGCTTTAGGGCCTGTTTGGTTAGGGGTGTTAAAGTTTAATAATCACTGTAGCATTTTCATCTTATTTGACAAAAAGTTTTCAATTTTAAACTAATTAGGCTTAATAGATTTATCTCGTAAATTGCTTCTAATTTATACCGATATGCATATAATTAGTCTATATTTAGTATTCCATATATTTGCCGCAACATTGATGTGATGAGAGTTAAACTTCAACATTCATGAACCAAATGGGCCTTAGTTTCTCCCCTCACGCACCTCAGTCCTCTCATCGATCGCACAAAAAGCACCCAAATTTTACCTTATCTATCTATCCAAGAACAGTGGTAGCAATAGTAAAAAGAAAAGTGGTGCCTGACGGTAGCCATCCTCTCCTTTTTGCAGGTTATAACCCACAACAAGGCCACCACCATATTGTTGTGTTTGTGTAGCAACAACAGCACAAGCCCATTTGCACCCCCACTACACCGTAGTATGCATGCTGTTGGCTCCTGGCGCGCCGGTGGTGGTTTAGATGGATACACTGTTTAGGTTGGTTAGCCTCCACCAGCATCACCAACACCAACAGGCAGCAGCAGCGTCCTCCTCGCCGGACCAGCACCACCAGTCCCCCTACAGCTCCCGCTCCACCACGTCCCGCAGCAGCACCACCTCCACCGGCTCACGTCCCTCCCCCTCCTCCTACCACACCCACAACCACCACTACTACTCCCACTCCCACTCCCACTACAGCAGCAGCCAGGGCGGCGGCTACTACTACGACAACCCTGCCGGCAGTGGCAGCGGCAGCGGTGGAGGAGGAGGGTCCGGCGGCGGCTACTACTACGACCACCACCAGCCGGCGCCGTACCAAGAAGAATGCGGCAACGACCACCGCTTTTACATGGATGAAGACTTCTCCTCCTCGTCCTCGTCGCGCCACTTCCAGTCGCGCGCGGCCCCGCCCGCGCAGCAGCAGCCGCTCTCGTCGTCGTCTCCCGCGCCCACGCCACCGCATCAGCAGCCCGCGTCCACGTCGTCCGGCGCCGGTGGTGGCCACCTGTTCGAGGCGGCAGACTTCTCGTTCCCGCAGGTGGATATCGACCTCGACTTCAGCTCCCCCGCGTCGTCCTCCGGCGCGGGCGGCGCCGGGACCGCCGCCGGCGCCGGACGGTGGGCCGCGCAGCTGCTGCTGGAGTGCGCGCGCGCCGTGGCCGCCCGCGACAGCCAGCGCGTGCAGCAGCTCATGTGGATGCTCAACGAGCTGGCGTCGCCGTACGGGGACGTGGACCAGAAGCTGGCGTCCTACTTCCTGCAGGGCCTCTTCGCGCGCCTCACCACCTCCGGCCCGCGCACGCTGCGCACGCTCGCCGCCGCGTCCGACCGGAACACGTCGTTCGAGTCCACGCGCCGCACCGCGCTCAGGTTCCAGGAGCTGAGCCCCTGGGCGTCCTTCGGCCACGTGGCCGCCAACGGGGCCATACTCGAGGCGTTCCTGGAGGCGGCCGGGGCGGCGTCCTCTTCCTCCTCCTCCTCGTCTTCGCAGCAGCCGCCGCGGCTGCACATCCTGGACCTGAGCAACACCTTCTGCACGCAGTGGCCGACGCTGCTGGAGGCGCTGGCCACGAGGTCGGCGGACGACACGCCTCACCTGTCCATCACCACCGTGGTGCCCACCGCCGCGCCGTCCGCGGCCGCGCAGCGCGTCATGCGGGAGATCGCGCAGCGCCTCGAGAAGTTCGCGCGCCTCATGGGCGTGCCCTTCACCTTCCGCGCCGTGCACCACGCGGGGGACCTCGCGGAGCTGGACCTCGACGGCCTCGACCTCCGCGAGGGCACCACGGCGCTCGCGATCAACTGCGTCAACGCGCTGCGCGGGGTCGCGCCGGGAGGCGCGCGGCGGCGTGACGCGTTCGTCGCCTCGCTCCGCCGGCTCGAGCCGCGCGTGGTCACCGTCGTGGAGGAGGACGCCGACCTCGTGGCGGCATCCGAGTCGTCGTCGGCCGAGGAAGCAGCCAACACGGAGACGGAGGCGGCGTTCATGAAAGTGTTCACCGAGGGCCTCCGCTTCTTCTCGGCGTACATGGACTCCCTGGAAGAGAGCTTCCCCAAGGCGAGCAACGAGAGGCTCGCTCTGGAGAGGGCGGCGGGGCGTGCCATTGTGGACCTCGTGTCCTGCCCGGCGTCGGAGTCCGTCGAGAGGCGGGAGACGGGGGCGTCGTGGGCGCGGCGCATGCGGTCGGCCGGCTTCTCCCCCGTGGCGTTCAGCGACGACGTGGCCGACGACATGCGGTCGTTGCTGCGCCGGTACCGGGAAGGATGGACCTTGCGAGAGCCAGGCGTGGACGACGGCGCGGCGGCCGGGGTGTTCCTCGCGTGGAAGGAGCAACCCGTGGTGTGGACGAGCGCGTGGAGGCCATGATCGTCATGCATGGATCAGATCGTGCTCGATCGGCGGCAGAACGAGATGTTGTATGCTCTGGCTAGCTAGCAGCATAGCGCATGCATTGCTTGGCTTGCATTGATCGTGTGAGTGGCTGGCGGCAACACGTACTAGGAGCAGGTAGCGTGCTTTTTTTTCACTTATTAATTGGAGGATGGATCTTAGCACTGTTTACCACATTACTTAGGTTTTTCCAGGGGCGTAAGTATGTAGGGATCGGAGAAGCTAAAGATCGGATGTTTATTTTTTAATTAGAAATTTGGGAGAAATTAATTGACATTGTTTAAAGATCGGGGCAGCATAATGCATGCATATTTGGGCGTAAGTGTGTAGGTTAGTTCCTCATATATTCTTCTCTCCACGCATTTTTGCAGCCAGGGTAAGTTGCATTGGTAGTAGCATGGTTTGATGTGTTACTTTACTCCCTTTGTTTTTCCTCTTTTGCTTTGCAGTACTTCCTCCGTCTATAAGAGAGTGCAATTCTCGTTTGTTGAGAAGTCTAACCATTTAAACTTTGATTGAAGTTATGTAAAAAGGTGCTATAACATTCTTATACAAAATAAGTATCATTAGATTAGTTATAGAATATATTTTTATAATATATTTATTTAGAGACATAAATAATAATAATATTTACTATAAATTTAATCAAACTTAAGCTAATTTGACCGGCGCCATGGATCTTATAGTTTCATTATTCTGTAGACGGAGTGAGCATCTTCTAGTTTTTTACCGGTTAAAATTGACTCTTCGATCAGTCGTGCATGGATGGTTCTCATCATGCCATTCGTTTGGACTGATGCAAGCAACCCGTAGCTTGTCGCCTCCATCTGATGTGTTTGGCAGCTGAGATCCTGTTTTGCCGAGTCTTGACAAGATTTGCATGTAAAGGACGAACAATTGCACGGATTACTTCTATTATTCTACACTTTTCAAACACCGTGTCTCATAGAATAGAAACTAGGGAAAATAAAAGTTCTATGACGATTGGACAAACTTGTTCCTCATTAGCATTTCTCTCCTCTCGCATTTTATATATATGTGCATGGTGAGCCCTTCTTCTATACATGTGTGCATGAGATGAAAAACCGAAGATATATGAAAATGAACTGCTGCCCTGGTTTGTTTTAGGTCGTGGTGGCCTGTAACTTGAGCTGTAAGGATTCTCTTGTAGTCACATCGAGGATTATTCCCTTGTAGCCACGTCATATAATTCTCTTTCTCTTAATGAAACATTCATGAAAAAAACATGCAGATCAACAATTATATTAGGTATAAAAATAATATTAAGCTTGGTTCATATATATCATGGTTTATATCCTTGATTATGTTACGCAGAGGGGTACCCAAAAAAATTCAATATATGTGCAATGTTCTTGGAGCGTATGTAGTTTGCCTTTGACAAATGGCACCTATATATGTTTGCCAAGGACTAATTAATATAAGGTTTCCGTTGCCAACAGCTAACATATAATCTGTTATCTATTTTGTTTGTGTTGTTGGATCTTGCAATTTTGTTCTGTATAGTCGAGGATCTTTTTGAGTATATTGGTAGGGCGCCTATGCTGGCCTTGATAATATATACGATATGTACGTCAGTGGTCTTAGTTAATTTGCTCCTTTTAGGTACTGATGCATACATCAAATAAGAGTGGTTGAAGACTTGTATTCATTGAAGTGAATATACACAACCAGAATTTTAGACTTCTCCTAGTGAGATGGGCTTCTCCTAGTGTCTTAGCATTCAAAATTTAGTATAAATTTTCCCTACTAAATGCCTCCTAGTGAGATTCTCATGTGTTATGATTAGTGATGGTGTTTTATTACTACTTAAAAACACTAGGAGAAGTCCACCATTTTGGTAGTGATACATGCGTATATATGTGTATATATGAGTGTCTGTGTTAGTACTAATATCCATAAAAAAAACCATTATGGCACTAACCAGCAGCACCATTTCTGTTACAAATTACAACAGTAACACAACTGAATACTTGTAATTTGAAAATAAATATATATGCATCTAACCATAACAATCACAGTTGTTAGAGTCAAAGAAGATGGAGCTTTTTTTTGCATCTCATGGATGACCTTTAATTTTCATATGGCTATTAATGTTAAACTTAGTATGTGTTGTCAGTTAGACTTTGTAATAATTTTGGACCGATACCTCTTCCTTAAAAGGGTCTGAAGCCAGATTTCATCCATTATCTAAAAAACCATAGCAATCACATGTTTTATGAGCTCCAATTCAAATATTAGCATGGTAGGAACGCCACCTAACTAAGTCCCCATGCATATTTGCATGCAATTATTTAAGAGCTGAGCGGCCAACGGCTTCAGCATTGTTTAGCATTTTTAGAAGCGACCACACCTAATGACCATCTCCGTAAATAGTCAAGGGGGCTCTAAGAAAATTCCTGTCTCTGAAAATCATCTACGAAACAGACGTCCTGAGACGGCTGTCTCTGAAAATCATCGATTAACGGAAGCGATCGTCTTAGAACGCCTGTCTCTGTAAATCGATTTTCGGAGGCGGACACTTTAAGACTACTGCCTCCGTCGTAATCGGTGATTTTTGAAGGCGGTCATTCTAAGCATCTGTCTTCTAAAATTGATTTACGGAGACAAACGTCTTAAGATATCTGTCTCTATAAATAATTGCTTAAAAATAATTTATAACTTTTTCATATAAACTCAGATGAAGACAAACTTTATATCAAAATTGTAGCCCCCCATGCGATCTACAACTTTTTGGTTGAAAAGTTTTTGAATTAAAACTGCTTAGAGTCCCAAAATATTGTTGTAAGTTCATAGATTTTGAAATTTGAAGTTCAAAATTATCAAACAATCTCGGATATTGACATGGTCTATACTAAAGTATAGTTCTTAATAAAGTCTACAACTTTGTAATTGAAAAGTTTTTTATTTGAACTCATTTAGAGTCCCAAATATGCGTTCTAAGTTTATAGATTTTGAAATTCAAAATTTAGAATTCCTAAACGACTTTGAATGTTCACATAGTTAATATCAAAGTTGTAGTGGCCGACATGAGCTACATGTTTTTTGTTGATAAGTTTTTTTTTATTTAAAGTCATTTAGAGTCTCAAATATTTGTTTTAAATTCACATATTTTGATATTGATTTTTTTTATTTTTTCAAACCATATCGGATGGAGAGACATCCTATACCAAAGTGTTGTAGTGCTTGACAAGATTTAAAACTTTGTAGTTAAGTTTTTTTCATTTAAGTACATTTAGTAGCCAAAATATTCAATATAAGATTATGACATTTTGATATAAAAAGATAGAATATATTATATATAATAATAAAAGGGTGTGTGGTGTAGTGGTAAAGAGGTGCTATTGCTGAACCGAAGGTCGCGAGTTCGATTTCCTGAAGTGGCGCCTATCTCCATAAATGGCATTAATGGAGGCCGATGTGTTAAGGCGCGTGCCTCCGAAAAGCTAGATTAACAGAGGCATTTTCGCCACGGAGGCGGATGTCGTGCCCACCTTCGTTAATAAAAAATGACTGTCTGTGAAAATGATTTATGTCTATGGTAGTGGCCGACAGATTTTCTAGTATGATTTGTATATCTTTCCTGACGGTAATAAGAAACAAAACACCAACAATGTCATTAACTCATATCTCCATGGATACTTCATCAACAGATAACAACCGTCTAGCAAACTAACTACTACTAAGCATTAGTCTTATACTGAAGCCCTTTGGAACAAAGAAATAGAGGAATTCTAGAGGATTGGAAGCCTATAGAAAAGGTTCCCTATGAAGCCATTTGGAAGGATTGGGTTTTGCTACAAATCCTGTGAAATTCCTATGGAATGGTTTGTTTCAAAGGAATTTTGGAGGAGTTCTACCATGGGTTTGAACCTCATGAAAAGTTTCTTTTGTGCCAAACACTCTCTCTCGTCAAATTCTTGTGTTTTTCCTATGCTCCATAAAAAACGTTCGATTTCACCATTTCTATATTTTGTTTTTCAATTCATAGGATTCAAGATGTCAGGACACTGAATTCCCACGTTTTTTTTTCTATTCTTGTGTTTCTAGAATCCTATGTTCCAAAGAGGCCCCCATACTTAACAGATTGATCACCTAGTGTATGGTAAAAATAGTTAGGTCTCATTTGGTTCCTAGGAAAATTGGAGAGGAAAATATGAGATTGCAAGTCCTATAGGGATTGCTATGTTCTTGTTTTTGTCTCACATGAATGTACGTAGTATAGGAATAGTGTTATGAAAGTTTTCTTCGCCTGCTATTTTGGAGAAAAAAATGTAGGGAACTTAGCATGCGTCCACTCAAACAACCTCTTAGTAAACTTCCTACATTTTTCCTACAGCCTATCCAACCAATCATTCCTTCCAAATTCCCTATCCAACCAATCATTCCTTCCAAATTCCCATGTTTTCAATTCTCCGTTTTGCAACTGCGTTCTTATAGGATTCCTTGCTATATATGTTTTTGTATTCCTAATAAAATGACCATCACATATGCGAGCGCATAGAACGAAGCCACACTGCGCGCGTTCCCATACAGGCAAGCAAAGGTGCATGAAAAAGACAAGGTGTGCAAAGGTCCCTATCCGCAGTGGGACATCTGATGGAACAAAAAGGGCACTCCAATATACTATATGCATAAGCGGCGGTTAATAGAAAGTCGCCCCAATAATATGCAAGTGATACGTGGAATTGGAAAGGTATGGTGCCTTCCAGTGATGGATGGGTCAGCCACACCCACACGGACACGGTAGAAATAAAAAGGGAGTGTCGTTATCGCGTGAGGACTAGCTAGCAGCTGAGGGGGAGACGAGAGCGATAGGGCGAATCCAAGAATCTCATCTGGTCGACGATTGAACGCCGGCCGGCCGCTGGAATATAACAAAAGGAGGTGCTGGCACTGGCACTGGCACAGCATTATTCCTACTCGTTCGATCCCATAGCTATACTACCTTTGGGTGCCAAAAACTCAATTGCGTGAGTGCATTGCACTGCACTCTCTGCATGCCCACACGCTACGTACCCTCTGCCTGCATGCGCGTGCACCGCGCCAAAGTGTCAGGACGCCAAATTATACTTCAGTCTAGGTGTTTTCAGATGGAGCCAGCCTCTGGTTGTAAGCTCTCTGAGCAACTTTAACAACTCTCTATATCCTTAATTCTTAATTGTTAATTAGGAATAGAGATTTTATTTAGTGCAAAAATACCCTCCAACACCTTCTTTAATTATAACCCTCGTCAATTCCAGATTTCTCGCTAACCAAAGATGGAGAGCGAAAATAACTCTCTAAGTGCGCACAAGATATTGAAAAACTGTTAGAGAGTGCAAATAAAATAGTATAACGATTTTTATTCAAATGACTCTCTAAATAATAACTTAGAGAGTGGGTTTTTGAAATACTCTTGGAGATGTTCTAAGCCAGAGCTTACTATCACTTCTGTATATTACTTAGATATGACGGAGAAAACGAGCCCCTTAATTCACAGTTTCAACAAGTGACGCATGTCTCGTATATTTCAATAGGCCAGTGTTATTCTAAACGCTAAACGGTAAACAGTCGATCACTTGCTGTTTAGCCATTATTTGGCCTAAACGGTCTCTTAGATGGACTAAACGGCTATTTAAGTGGGATAAACGGTTGATTAATTGAAACAACGAGTCACTGTGTAGCGTTTAAACGGTGTGTAAACAGGTTAAACGACCGTTTAGGCAACAATACAATAGACTGGACATTACACATGATCATGCCACCCGACCTAGCCTGCCTTAAAAAACAGGATTTGATCTGATCCACCGGTGCGTCGAGTTAAGTTTAGGTCATGATTTCGACTCACGGCCCAACACAGAATATAGGAAAATCCAAGAAATAGCCGGCGGGTCGGGTCATACTCGAGGCAAAGATTTTAATCTGACATTTTTCTCTGATTTAACCAATTCCAACTTGACTTGCATTTGATCAGGCCCAATGCGCAGGGACAATGCTGCGAACATCGAAGAGATAGATGCTGGAGGGCACAAGGTGAAGGTGAAAGCGAAGCAGAGAAGAGAGAAGGAAAACCTTGTGGCATGGGCGCCCAGGCGTGGATGGGTTATATTAGCAGCATGTTCTAGCGAGGATTATATATATATATATATATATATATATATATATATATATATATATATATATATATATATATATATATATATATATATATATATATATATATATATATATATATATATATATATATATTAGGGCGGGTAAAAGAAGTCTACAAAGGTTCTTATGCTGACATAGTTAGTATCTGTCACTAACAAAAAGCTGCAGCCGGCGGCCCGGAAATTGGACCCGCCACGGCACGTCGAACGAATAAGGTGTGAAAAGTTCACATCTTGGATGGCTGCCTACGTATTATATACCCCGTGCGTACCATCATTAGTATATATAGTACATATACGGTGTAGTTGCCAATTGTAAAGGCTCTCGTGTAAACTAAGTTGAATCTACCAACCAAATATGGACGATGTTCGTATTTACTAGAAACTGTGGCGCGGACGTTGCCGCGCCAACCTAAGATGACCTGTGTATTTTGGTTGTTTTGTGCTTTGATAATAGGATTGAATGGTATAAAAGCATAATGGTGGTGAACTGCTCCTCACAGCAATGGGCTGCTTCCCTAGTGTTTATGAAATAAACAGTTATTTGCATCTTATGTATATGTATGGATATTTTGCAACTGGAGCAGTCGACTATCAATGGCATCTGTGTGTGTCCATGTCTTTGTTGTTCGAATTTTGTTATTGAAATCTTATAGGTATGTATCATCTGTAACCGGAAGTTCAAGCTTTGATGAATACACAAAGACAATTATAGTACAAAAAGAATGATGAACTATCATTTATACAATTCTCATAAAATTGGAGACAATGAAGTGAAACTATAATGCGATAGAGCTGAGCTCAACTGCAGGCAACACACCGTAGACCAAGAATTTGCCTGTCATCACATACTTTCTTTAGCAGTTTCTGAAATGAGAACTGTGGACATAAAATTAGCAGTCGCACTAAATCTACATGCAATTCTAAATGTACTCTATGGAATCTTGGCTTGAATTATTTATTGTTCACTTGAATTCAGCTGATGGGCCCTTCCCCCAAAAAATTCCCTTTTTCTACTCCTCTTTGTGACAGATTTTGTATGGGTTATCCACAGCCTAGAACTTCGATGAAAACTTGATGTATTTTATAGGGTAGAATCATGACCAAGAATTCAAGAGTCAGTGTCGCTTTAATCTAGTCAGATCAGACAGTTTAATACAACTCTCAATATTCAACGATTAACTGCATCATACATTAACGCTTAGACAGGCTTGGATTGAATTGAAGCCAGAGCATTAATGTTTATATGTTGGAGATTCAGAACATGGCACACAGTATAGACTTTGAGCTTTATTATAAGCAAACTTAGACAAATGTCTAGAAGCTACACTACAAAGTAATTTGGAACTGCAATGTGAACAAACTATAATGAACGTTAATTAACATATAACGAAAAGAATAGCTGAAAATCTACCGAGCATGTACAATACGTGCCTCATGTGGCGCACATGCATCTTCATCAGACATGGAGCCCGAATCATGCAATGGTCTAGAGCCAAACAGAGGACGACGGGCACACGCTGGGACACCATAGCAAGCGCTGCTGCCGATGCTGCAGAGGTCAAACCCTTCATGATGCGGCGAGCTAGGCCGGTTAGTGGGAGCCGAAGAACATCAGGCTCTCGTTCTGCTGCTACTGCAAGAGCAAGTTGAAGTACTTGCTGGCCGTGGACTGGACAGGGAGTTAGGGAGCAAGCCAGCCATGTAGCCTCAGCCCGAGAAGTGAGGTTGAGCCACGCGTGTGGGCCCCTGGAACCAGGTAGGCCGAGCCGCGCGAAGCAGCCGCCGCCTTCACCATATGGTCAAGTTCCCGACGCGATAGGTCAAACTTGTCTGCGGCAGCTGGGCGCGGCATTCTGTCGAACGGTTCGTGGGCGCAAGGCACGCTACACCCAAGCTGTATCGCTTGCTCGTCTGCTCCGGATGCTAATTTCAACATCACCATCCTCTGCAGCTCCACGCTCGCGCGTCTCCAAACTCCGCTCCCGCGATCTTCCTCGCCTCCCACTATCCTACATTGGCATTGAGTGAAGCGAGATCTATTTCGCACGTCGGTTGTGTGGCCCGCGGTGACTGCTCGTAGAGGTCGGCATGCTGAGGACCTGCATTTACGGCTTTGATGTAAGCGCGAAGGCAGAAAAGGGCAGAGGGAAGCGATGGCCCGGCGACGGCAGCGAGGAGAGGAGTTGCTTGCGAAGCACATGCTCCCAGCACTGCCCGAGACAGCCCGGCCGGGCAGCCGACGGTGAGGCCGTGTGCGGCGGCGTACGGGATTGATAGGGGGACCGCCAGGGCTGTAGCGGTCGAGCCCCACGCCCGCGCCTGGGTTACCACCGCTGCCGTGCCTGCGCCTGCCGCCCGCTCCGTGGTGGCCGGAGTCGCCATGCCGCACCGACGGCCGTGCCCGGTCGCAGGGGCAGCTGGGGCAGCTGGGGCCCTGCCCGCGCCGAGATGGCCGGGACCGGAGCGGCCGGGGCCGCCTCGCCAGCACCTCGCCTGTGCCGGGAACACCGCGCCCGCGGCGTACGCACACCGCCTGCACTGGGGCCGCCGCCCGCGCAGGGAGCAGGAGGGAGCCCGCCGCGGAGAGGCCGAGGCGCTCGCGAGGATTCGCGACGTCCGGGTTGACGGCTTAACGGGTTAGAGATCCGCTACACATTCGATCGAACGGTCCATGTCGCGTTTTGGCCTGATCCGATGGCTAGCGAGTTTCGGGCGACGTGACCCTATCCGTTAGCCCGTTTTTGGTGCAGAAATCGTATAAGGAGATTTATGTATATATCAAGCCCTCTTTGTCTCCACTACGTCCACAATAACCAAGCACACACTGAGTCACTGACAAGGACAATATGTCTAGTTGAAAGACATAAATTACAATGGCCATAGATATCCGCATTAAATTGCCAAACTTATAAGATGTCCTTACATTTAGGATACATTGACTTACATTTAGGATACATTGACACTTTGTCTTGCAACAAAATTAATTAGGTTTTTTATATTTTAGGACAAAAAAAGAAGTAGAAACACACTAGACTCTCAACCTCTTAGGTTTGTTTGGTTTGGAGATAAAGTGGGATGAGATAGTCCTATCCTTGAATTTTTTGGATGGGACCGTTCCACCTTAGTGTTTGATTGAGAAGATAGAGTCATAGTTTTCTGTTTGGTTGAATGGATTGAAAGGATGGATGAATTTGTGTTTTGAAATTGTTAACACAGGTAACACAGGCATCCATGGACCCATTGTCACCCTCATGTACTTCACTTTTTTTCTTCTTCCTCGGTTGCTTCTACACTGCCTGCTTTCATTCAGCTCCTTCCACCATACCGGTACCGCCTCCCTCCCCATGGTCCCACACCTGAGGTCGTTGTGCTACCTGCGTCCCCACGTCAGAGGTCATCGCCCGCATTCACGCCTAGGCCGGAGGTCTCCCACGACGGATCTCGCTTAGACAGGGACAAGGGCAGGGGCAAGTAGGCCGAGTGTGGTGACGCCGAAGCCGGGATTTTGAAGCGACAATTTCACCTATCCCATCAATAAGTTTAGCGGAAGAATTTACAACATGACTCAAGTAAGCCATGCTCATGGGTATCTGAGTAATTCTTCCTCTTGCTTTTACAAAACTTCGCTCTTGTATCATCAACCCATCGCCCATTAATACAATCCCAATATTTTTGGATTCCAAATTCAAAGAATTACCTCTCGTCCCTCTTGCAAAATCAACTAATTAACTGGACATTATTTCACCAAGACCTATAATGCGAGCAATCCCATCTCCCACTTGCACTATGCAACCGATATTCTCAATAATCCCTACTTTCTTATTATATTGTTCAATACATTCACGGAGAATTTTATTAATTCTGTCGACTCAAAGGGTTGCCATTAGTGTTTCTTTAAATTTTTTGGAAGCAAGGGAGACAGGTGCCCTCACGGGTGGAGCATAGAGAGAGAGGGGCAAGGATGGAGCGGGAGTTAGGTTGGTGTCGGCGTAGAGATCTATGGGGAGAGGATGGTGAAGCCCGGGCTGAGGCAGGCACCTGTGGCTGCAAGCTGAGCGGAGCCGGCGAGGGCAGAGCGCTCAGGGTCCTCATGGAAGAGCACAACGTAAAAGAAGAAGGACGAGTGAGTCCGGCTTTTTTCTAGGGATGAGCTCAACCCTAGATCTCACCGAATATTTGGGATATCTGTGACTCCATTGTCTCCCAACCAAATATCTAAAAAAATGAGCTCATCCCATCCCGTCCCGCCTCGTCCCTAGAACTAAACACACCGTTATATATGTATACGAAGAAATAATACACAGAATACATATGTAGTGGTAATATGAAATTACGTGCAAATTGACGGGTACTAATTAATGATTGTAGGTTAAAGAGAGCAGCTAGCAAAAAAGAGAGACTAAATCTTCCGAGAAAATGGATATATATTTCATGGAGAAAAATATTGCTGCTGCCTACTACTAGATTTCATCTTTCTAGATACAAATCATGCTACTGTTACCGGCCAAGTGTCGCAATCATATCACCATGAAGGTAAGGGCTAAGGGGGCTCGCTTTGGAGGTTCTACCTCGCACTAGGTAGCAACAGCAACGCGATGGATCGCTGGCTGGGTGCCCAGGTGGGCTAGAGCTTGGACCACGACGACGACGATATACCCGGCCGGGATGCAGCCCAGAGCATAGTAACAGGAGGTAGTGGGAGCCCCTTTTTAGGTTTATTAGAGAGATCGAGATGTTGGGCACCTGCAGGGCATGCACGCATGCATGGACATGGAGCTAGATAGGTTTGGAGAGAGAGACACTGACAGACACAGTGCAACTTGGTCCGTCCTCCCCTTTTTCACCCACAAGAATCAAGATGCACTTTGCCCAGGATCTCTCTCTGTTAGGGCACGCATGGGCCTATTTCCTGCTGCTAGCCTTGGTTGGGGTCCATCGTCCACCACCATCACCTTCTTTGTGCATTGGCACTGCTTATATATTTTTCCTTTCGTCTGTAGTGTGAGTGTGACCCACGCCATGCATCAGTGCTTGCTTGTTTGCTTTTGCAGTGATATGCATGCATGGTGTGGCGGTGCAGTAGTAGACTAAAGGCTACTACATTTATCGTGCATGTGGCCCTAGCTGTATACTCCTATATAGAAATGCACGAGTACGTTGCCTCTTTTGCCCAGAACCTAAAATAAACATAAAGACATACTTGCACACAGAGAAGGGGAATTGCAACCCATCGTTCACTGCTAAACTGGACTTTCAGTATCACAAAACAAATGTTGCACACACACGTTTCTGCACACTAGATATGGTGAAATGGAACATGCCACGTACTGAGGGTCGGAGAAAGTGAAGTTACAGCTAGCTAGGCGAATGTGTTTTCTTGCGAGAGTTTATTTGCTGCAGCTGTGGATGTTATAGTATTGGATTTTGCAAGCGCATTTTTCTATAAAAAGAATGTATAAGATATATATATACGGCAGCTAGACACCTACAGTAGTGTCAAATAGATCCACAAAAGCACAAACAAATACTTTTAACTTGTATGCACGAGAAAGAAAAAGGCTGGCATCATTATAAAGCTCAAGAGGCGGATCACACTTGTTCAATGGAATTTTCAACTCAAGTAATGGGGACCGGATCGAAAAGAATCAAGTACGTGATGACTAACTAAATTAATGAGGAGAATACCATCCAAAAGAGAATGTCCTTGGAGCATCGATGCGCATCGATGTCATGTCTCATGTCAAATGGAGCAGCGGCGGGCTTCCCGGTGAGGCAGCCAGAGGCCCAGAGAGCAATGTTGTACCACCCCTGCACTACAGCGGCACTCCAGTCCCTAAACCTAAACCTCCAACCTACCTAAACTTTCTTCGCCAAACTTTCAATTTATGGAAACCTTTCAAATTGACTAAAACGCATTCGATTTAGTAATAATTAACAAAACAATTGAAAAACATTTATACGAAATTCAAAAACCTCTTAGTTCCATGCCAAAAATGTTTAACACCAAACACACAGGCACCTCAACTCAACCGTCACCCTCGTCTTGCTGCGCGCCACCAGCAGTGCGCGTCTTTGGCCACGCTGTGGAGCCAGCTGAATGCTTGGGGCTAAGAGGCTCTTGGGTTAGAGGACCCAGAAGTTGCCTGGGTCAGGCAACCACTCCCAGGCGTTGAATTTCATCAGCCTGGGATGCAGATGCTTGCCTAGGAGGCAGGAATCAAACAGCCCTTAATTGTGATCGTTGTTTGCCGCCAGCCAATTGGCAGTGGTAAACTTAAATTAGAATTTCTGAAATTAATGTGCTCCAATTTTTGAAATAGTGGACTATAACGATGTTATAACACCGTTACAGCGGTTGGAAGTTGGAACAGACCAGCGCTATGCAATCTCACTTTCCTCCGCTAGGTCAGCTATAAGCGTTTTTTAGCGATGCTATTCTCATCGCAGCGATAGGTACTTTTGCGCCGCGCGGTTTCCATTTTGGTCGTCTGCACGGTGAGACGCCAAGTCGCCAACCCGAAGAATTCAGATGGCATTGGCAACAAAACTAACGTAAGCCAAACCTGAGAGACGACAGTTGCAGCCGCGCATGCTGAATCAGCAATCGCAGAATTTGTACAAAATGCCTGTTGAAGCACTTGCTTCTTTACAAGCCTATAGCAATACGGCTGATATATTTCAACAGGTAATGTTCCCTGAATAAGCATCAGTGGCAATTTACACCTTAAACATAGAACACTGATTGATGTGTGGTAGATTGCATCTGCACAAGCGCACAAAAAAAGTAGGCTTGGTGACAAATCTTCACAAGGATTACACTTCGAACTCGGATGACCTATCGAGATTCCTCTGAACGGCTTTTTTTCTTGACCTCAAAGTTTTGGGCTTTGACCTATCTTATCCTTTGGTGATGAAGCCGCCTCTTCGGTGTCCAGCTCAGTCTCAGATAGTGACAGATAAGGATTTCCTTCTTCAATAGGCAGTGTCCTCTTGGAGCCCTCAAGGGCAACGCCCAGAACAATGTTATCTTCAAAAACTGGTCTAGATTCTTTCTTTGGATTAGCCACCGAGACTGACCCATCACCTTGCCGCTCAGTGGGCTCTGGCTCACGTGTCTTCCCTTTACCAGTCTTAGAAGTTGACGTAGCAGGATCTGAAGACGGTGTTACTGGTGTCACATTATCACTCTTAATGTTCTTCACCCGAGCATCTTCAGGTACCATTTTTTTCTGTTCCTGCTTTTCAGAGTTGCTTAAACTAGCATTTTCAGGTGAAGCGGACTTGATCTCTACCGAGCCATTTGTCTTGACTTTCTGCTCCTCACGTGATGATACAGGTCGAGGCTTGGGTTTGTCATCACTGATCCTTGCAGAGGTATCAATCAGAAGTGGACGGCCACGGACGCGACTATACATGTCCTCTCCAAAAGGAATGTTATCGAAGTCTGCATTGCCATATGATTTCTGAACTGTTCGAATTTGGGTAGCAAGCCTTGCTTTGTGATGCCCAACTATTCTAAGAAGATCCAACATAACAGCTTCCTGTGTAATTTGGAACACAGAAAACCCATATTAATTATTTTTTAGTATGGTTTTATTTTGTTTAGCATGGTGTGATGCCTCCTAGTTTATATAAAATGCAGCCTAAAATCAAGCTGAGATTCTTCGATTTAAATGGATGTCTTGCCAAAATGGCATCCTAAGCTTCTCCAATGAAAATTTGAATCGTTTTACCATGTAAGGAAGTCCCAAGATATTGATGCACAACAGGTTAAAAGCAACCAGATTAGTTCAGAAACCCTTGTTATAATCAGGGCATTCACAATGCAAAAAAAACTATTAGCAGTTTCTATAGCATAGGACATCGTACCAAGAAACTATCATTCCTAATGCAAGATTTTTAGTAGCATAGGACATAAGTAGTAATAGAAACCATTTTTGCTCTCCCAACGCGGTTAGAGTAGTTTCTTGTCCATTGATAACTGTGAAGACCCAGTTTCTTAGTTAGACATGGTTTCTTGGATTTTTTCTCTCCTCATTAAATCACTTGCCACTTCAGCAAATTGCCTACGTGGCAGTGCAATTAATATCTATAGAAACCACCATAGGGCCTTGTTTAGATTGAGAAAAATTTCAACCCGATGAATAGTACCACTTTCGTCTTATTTGGCAAATATTGTCCAATCGTGGACCAACTAGGCTCAAAAGATTCATCTCGTGATTTCCAACTAAACTGTGTAATTAGTTATTTTTTTACCTACAATTAATACTCCATGCAAGCGGCTAAAAATTGATGTGATGGAGAGAGAGTGAAAAAACTTGGAATTTTGAGGGAAACTAAACAAGGCCTAGTTTCTGCATTGTGAGTGTCCTCAAGGTTCAATGGCAGACTTCAAGTAAATCCACATGTACTGGGCCCAAGATTCAAACATTAGGAGTTTAGGACATGCTAAAGTAGTCATACAGTTCTATGCCTGTTTATTTTAAAAAAAATCTTTGAAAGGAATTATGTACAGTTGAATGGCTAGATTTAATTTGCTTTTTTCGGTCATCCTGGCAACTGCTTAGAACACTAACACCATAATGGAAGGAAACTGTAACCTCTAAACTGAAATACTCATAGTTCTGAAAGTTTCAACATAGTGACATTCAATGGGTGAAATTGTCAAAATTCTCTACTCTATAAGCATTCCTACTGACCTGAGTTGCTTTGTTTGAAGAACACAAGCAAGAAAATAAGGGTCCAGAGTGACAGACCATATATTTTCAGCAGACACCATAGGCGAATGCCAGCATAACATGTTCCTTGCTTTCTTGCAAGACAAATATCTAAAGATGGGAAGGCATATTACCTGGACATTGAGATACTCCTCGAAATGTGATGTCTTCACAAAGCAAGATACCAAAATCTACAAGAAACACACAAAAAAAGGAATGAACTTAGTTGGTGACCAATATGAAACTCAAAAGCAATAGAAGGGAAGATAGTCTTGTATTCCAAAAATGTATACAAATAGATAAATATATGCATGAAAGCAGGATATTGACACCACTCGAATGCAAAAAAGTGGACAGCTCTGTGTTTCAAAAAGTGCTAGGCCCTTGGCAGGCGGTTGGGATCTGTCTAGCACCCAGGAATTGCTACGCATTTATACATTTTATGGACAGTCAGATTCATTCCATGCTAAATAAAGGAAATTTAGCATACCAAAACAAAAAAATGGTGTTATCAGGATCTACGATTAATATCACCATAGTTCATCTTCTTTTCCAAGTAGAGGTATTTCCCACCTCGCTCCAGTTAGGAGTGTGTGGGTATGTGTTGTAAGGGTTTCTTTATACCCTTTTTTCTTCTTAATATAACGATACACAGCTCTCCTACGTGTTTGAGGGGAAAAAAAACTTCTTACATCTCTATTTGCCCCATTTTCATGCATACATCAAGCCCAAAACACATCTACGTGGAAAAGGCCTAGACAAAATGCCCAGGTGCTAGGCTAGGCGATGCAACACTGCTTCGCGCGTAGGCGCCATGCCTAGACAAAATACTATGTGCTAGGCAAGGCGTTGCCTTTTTTAGAAAGAGGAACAATTTAATGGTTAACAAAAGAAAACCAAAAAATACCAATATGTTGGTGGCTTTACTGCCAGCATTTCATAAAGCAGGCCAACTTAAATAGAACAACGCAGCCTGGATTTCATGCTGAGACTGAGAATGCAAAATACTCTATGAAAAAGCTAAGGACCTATTTGTAAGATAATCTGCTGCCCCTCTTGTTCTTTTGACTGCAGCAGGAGTGGCAATCGGTCAGCTAGGCTGTAGAAGTGTGGCAATAGGCCACTACTTCATGTACTAGATTGTACAAGTAGTTGTTGGCAGTAGGCCACTAGTTGTAGTGGTTGATCTCAGTCATGTAGGAGAGTCATGTAGGAGTAGTTGGGGCTGTACCCAGCCATACTCTTGTGTACCTTATAGTTGGTACAAGCGTTGTATACTAAGCCATACTCAATACTAAGAAAGATGTAGCAATGCTGATCACATAGTTCTTAGCGAGGAATGATTGTGCAATAGTACTTCAACTAAAAGATGGAATTACTCGGTGTAAGGAATTACCATAAGTGCTTGATTTTTTGGATCAATTTTCTCAAAGAAAACTCTCCTGTGCAGCTTTTGTTGTTCTATATGCGGATTTTTTGCCAACACTTTCCTCATGTCAGCAACCATAGGCTGCCAAAGAAAAACAAAGATGCATGGCTAAGATAGAGTTTTAACACACTGGAAAAAAATTGAACAGATAAGGTACATACCCCAATTTTTCCGGCATTCATGTGGCTAATAGCAAGATAGGTCTTAATACGCCAATGGGTCCTTCGAGTGTTATTCCTTAATATAGAAACTGTAAACTTATGGTTAGGAACGTATATTGCTTCTCGATCAACTCCTCTAATGATTGTTGGTGACCACAAACCAACATGCTGAAAATCAAATATATTCAAGTTAGAGAAATGATTCAAAGTATTGACCAAATCTTCCATTGGAAAAACTGATAGGACATACAAATAAAACCTTAAAGCATGGTACAAATAATATCATAATTAGATGGTGTAGTTTTAGCCCAAAGTTAAATTAAGGCATACCTCAACAATGCCAGAAACATCGACACCATCTATGTTTGTATCAATCCATTCATTGACTACAAATGGGCGTGTAGCATTGATCATGACACTCGAGAGGAAGTTAGTGAAAATCTGCAGCAAATTATGATAGATATTAGCACCACAGCACAAATTAATCATACCAGCAACATGTTTTGTAGTACCTCACGACCAGCAAGTGTAAGCAACACTGTCCCAAACCCTCCAGCAGTTATCCACTTTTGGGTATTGAAACCCAGCAACTCCATAAAGAGAGAAGCAGCAGCAATCCAAACACCAGTATAAAGAGCTTTCATGGTAAAATCAAACCCCATCTGCCAGAAACAAACTTACATAAGTAATACTGCAGTTTGAAGGAAAAAAATGTACTAATATTATTCCATGTGATTTAAATATCAGAACAATATCTTGACTTCATTACTTATTTCTAGACTTGGTAAGGTTAAGTAACAAATGGGCCCTCAGAAGTATACCAAATAGAGAATTTAGGGCTGCTGCCAAGTAACTGTTGGGCATCAAATTATGTTCTTCCAATAAACCAATCAATTCAGCAAAAGTTTCAGTCTCTAATTCTATATTGTTATACATTAAAAACTGAAGAAAGGAGTGGGCCAATAACTTCCTTCCTGAATGTACTCACATCCATATATTTTACAGTCTCAAACAAACAGTGCCAACTGCAGTAAATCTAGGATAAATCCATGAAACTTTTAGGTTCTCCCTTCAGATGAAATGTGACATGGTAGGAGTTAGGAAATGTTTATAGGGCAGCAATGTCTCATGCAAGAGAGACATAACCTAGCTGCAAAATCCAGAAGAGTAGAAACAACAAAATAGTACACTGGAGGTTGTGTCGATTAGGGCATTTAGACACTATACATTGGAAGGGCTATTCTAAACATACATTAAATGTATTTATTGAACAGATACGCTAGGCTTGGCCTTGTTGGCCAGCCCTGCTGTAGGCGCATGGGCCTTCAAGCCTGTTACGGTTTCTATAGATTGATTGCTGTCATAATAGGCAAGGATATCCGACATTCCGATGGTGATCATACTTCCATAAACCACCCCTAGATCATCCTTGCCTATAAACCACCCCTAGATCATCCTGAACATGTACCCCATGGTCCCATATTCAATCTACTATTTTCCCGTGCAATCCCATTGCTTTCAATATTCTCTCTTCTCCAAGAAAATTTGTGCATTGGAAGGGCCCTCATATCACCAAGAGAAAATTGCACCGTAGGTTCATAGACTAGCATGATTCCAACTTTCTACCTCGTTTAAAAATCAAACTATCAGACCCTGGACTTGCACAGCAGCCTTTCTCATGATGACCATTGACTAATATTGTCAGATGATGTCCAGATATCTTGAGGTGGCAACTAAATATATTGAATAATGAATTGCTGATGTGGCATCCACATGGAACTTTTGCCTCCCCTTCTCTAGCTCCTCACAGATCAAAAAGTAACCTGCTGGCGCACGTTGGTGGAGCTTAGCAGCTGGCAATATGATATTGATGGCGGCCTTCACTCTAATGGCTAAGCTTGTTGTTTTGTTTAAGCTGCATCTTAATTTTTTAGTACCTTATGTGTTAAATAAAAAGTACCTTTGTACTTAGGATCTTGTGTTGCATGCTGTTTCTTCCCAAATGTTCAATTCTTATGTAACTTCTAATTATAGCCTCTTGCTCATTCTCTTTGCTCTCTTTGTGAAAGGCAGTGAGCCTAACGAGGGCACTGTTATCTTTCTTGTTGGTTCCTGGTGCTGACCTAAACCTCATAAGGCACTCAAAGTTGAGGCAGTAAAGCCAATCATCGGGGAAGAAGATTCCTGCTGATGGAATTTAGAAGAGGCTGACTCAGTGAAGTATTATAAATAATTATGTTGGTCTGGCACCTCCTGAACCCTTATTTAGAGATGAATAGATAGGACTCAAGAAGATCCTAAAAAGAGTTCTACATTCCACAATCAGTGAAAGGCATTCCTATGTTTTTGTGTGTCTTACGAAGGGGGGAGGACCTTTGTGAACAAAGAAACAAATAGCAGATGTAAAAAGGGTAACAAAAAACTTTGGTAGATACCAAGATTTACTTGTTACGATATAAGTATCTTACGTTTCTTGCATCATTGGGATTGCGCATGTCCACAAGAAACTTCTGTACCTGCTGAATCAAGCTAAAAAGAAGAACTATCTTTTAACAAAACTGAATAAAACAGAACACAATGAAATAGTTCGAGAAAAAGAACACAATGAAACCAAATCAATCATACAAGACGATAACATAGATATAGACACCTTAAATTTCATACAAATCAAGGCAGCAAGGACTAACACGGATCTGCACATCTTCCCATTGCAATACATGGAACACCATTGTAGCTTAACTAATATGTTAGTTATTTGATTTCATCTAGATATGTTCAATAAAGCAAAGAAAATAATTCCACAAATATCACATCCTTGATTCCTTGATAAACAATGTTGAAATTATCTTAACACAGATAACAACACGATTGGTAATGTTAGCACAGAATGGCACTCACATATATCAGCACATCAGTAAATTTCATTCCTGAATACCTTCTGTATTGCTTATAAAGTTGTAAGTTCTAGCATTCCCCAGATGTAAGTACAAAAAAGTTCCAATACATTCCTCATCTATTTGTATTTGTATAGCACAAACTGAAGCTAATCTTTGTTTATTCTCACAATCTCACCAACTACATTTTTTTATATATGTGAAAGGGCCTCTAGCTGAGTTGGTTAGGTAGCTTGAGTAGCACTCCTCATGTCCTGTGGGCTACGGTGCCACTGTATGGGTGGAACCTCGACCAGCGTGAGAAGGTCTTCTTCTTGCTGCAATGCCTGGGGGCTGTCTTACCCATACACTCCCCCCCCCCCCACCCACCCCAGCTGGTCCAGTTTTTAAATATTTTTTGATATATACCATCACCGGTCACATCTTTTTAGTAAATATTTCTATCGTCAATAGGTAATTAGTTTATCTAGTTGTACCAGAATCATGCATTGTCATTCATGCTATGTAGCCAGCAAGCCATTTGTACTTGAAGATGTTAGACAAAACTAAAGTTGGGGTGAAAAGAATCGTCAATGGCCAAAATTGTAAATTGTAATCTCCAACATGTGCTTTTGCAGTTACAGTTATCTAGAGTACTTGACTGCATAAACGTTGTCATTACCTATACATAACTTAAATTGGCATGCTCGAATCAAAGCTACAACTTACAAAAAAACAACTGAAGTTTTTCTGAGGATGTAGCATGGGCACCTTGTGAGAATATATGCAACAGCCAGGACAGTTGATAATGATCTCACAAAAGTTATCAGGCGCATTTTCACAGCTTGGCTTGCTGCTGAAGGCAAGACAACTGGATCCAAACCCCTGTAAGACATTGCATGGACAAAGAGAAAGATAAATAAAAAAACAAAAACTAAGGAAAATTGTTTATAGCATTTGAAACACATGAATCTTGTAGGAACTGTGTGCATAATTTGCTTAGCTGTTTAAACACAGTTTGAATGCTACACAGTAGCCACTCGTCCCCATTTAAACAGACATTTAGCCTCATAGTTGGCTAAATGATGGGTGGCAGACTGTCTAGTGCTTAGCAGTCATGAACACTGACTGACTGCAGTGCAATTCCAATGGGAACAGGAATAATTTCAATATTACAAACAAGGCAATAGCATTGCAGGGATGATATCAAGTGGCTAGAGTTGCCACTTCAGAAAGCATCATTATAATATGGTGGAGCTATACCTGCAGATTAGTGTTGCTCCTGTCCAGAGAAGTAGAGGTTGAAGATACGACGAAGAAATCAAATATGCAGGGCTCTTCTTCCAGTTGCCTCCATGCTGTAAAGGTCCATTATGAACTATTTTAACTAGCATAGTATATGCCCTCAAGAAAAAGGTAGCCTAATATGTAGTATACGATCACGTAAATGAAAAATGATGAAAAATAATACAATATGGTTACGTGCAGAACACATACCTCAAAACAGTTTCTAATATCCCGCATTAGAGGCAAAAAACCCCATAGAGCAAATACAATAATCCCGATTGCAGGGACCACAAGTGAGGTAGCAGGATTTGCAAGTAAAGTATCACATGACCTGCCAACGCAAAAAAAAAAAAAAGAGCAATTACTAACAAAGATATGAAGTACATTCAGATGTAATATATAAATGGGCAGTTTCCAAGTTAATAAAATCAAACATGTTTCACATCTCTATTTTTTTAGATTATTTTAATAGTGTACTACGTGAACAATGATGGATAAGTCTCTGTGTTGGCTGGTGGTTGTGGGCTGCTGCAGTACGCAGCACATGGCCATTGTGTCATTTGTAGACTGCATCCTTGACTGCTTTTAGGACAGTAGTTAGCATCTGTAGGACTGCATCCTTGACTTCTTTTAGGACAGCAGTTAGCATCTGTAGGACTGCATCCTTGATTGCTTTTAGGACAGCAGTTAGCATCTGTAGGACAGCATCTTTCTAGCATCTTAGACTAGCATCTTGGCATATGCTTGGCTGGCTAGCAGCCCTATAAATATGTATCCCCAACCCCTCAGGTTGGCATGGCATTGTGTGAGCTTGTATGAGAAATAAACCAGAAAATTGCCCCAACTCCTAGTGTCATCCTCTCTCGATGAGAGTAAGGATTCTGCTACTACCAAGAGTGAGAATCCAGCGACTAACAAACAATGGTACTGTTCCCATGCGCATATTAGCATCACCCTCACTAAAATTAAAGAGAATTCAAGTATGAACCTAATGAATCCGCATAGTCATAGTGACGACCTTAAGAAAGACTTAGGTCAGGAACAAATAAAAGATAATTAAAACTGCCCAAGAAGTGTAGCCAACACAAGAGCATGATCAGGCTTAAAATCCAAGCTCCATTATGTTAGCTACTCAATCCATCCCAAATTATAAGACGTTTGACTTTTTCGACACCAAGTTTGACCACTCGTCTTATTCAAAAATTTGTGCAAAATATCACTTCTTTTGTCGTGGCTTGGTTTATTAATAAAAGTTCTTCAAGAATGACTTAAATTTGACTATGTTTGCACAAATTTTTTGAATAAGCGAGTGGTCAAAAGAACTTTTATTAATAAACCAAGCCACGACAAAAGAAGTGATATTTTGCACAAATTTTTTGAATAAGACGAGTGGTCAAACTTGGGGTCAAAAAAGTCAAACGTCTTATAATTTGGGATGGAGGGAGTATCAGCCTATATTATCTAACAAGTGGGTAGAGTGTTCGACTAATCCATATGTTACTTTAGTAATACTTCTAAAAGATAATACACCGCCACGATATATATGTTGCATCATATGCCAAAACATAAAATTTACTACCATAGTTGGTTTATTATCTAACTTCAACAGGTTACTGAAGAGTGAAAACCTCAACACTCACAACAAGAGGTATAGGTAATCACCCTACGGACTGTATGATTTCCGTGCCACCACTTAATATAATGGATACACCAACCAGTGGTACTGCGTACTATAGAGTAGATGACTTTCTCCAATGTCCTGACTAACTGAGTTTGCATTCACACGACAATGGTAGGATCCGATCCAAACTACTGTTTTGCTGTTTGCTCATTACCAAGTCTGTGTATAATTAGAAAGTTCATAAATAAAGAATTGTAGAAGGGAATTACCTAGTTAGTGCTAATGATGCATTCTTGACAAGAGGAATTTCCTTCAAAGGAACTGGCAAGGCAAAAGATCTAAAGCCCAAGGATCTATATCTGCGAGGTGTATAAAGCATGGGCCTGTAGCTACTCTGTAACACATTGTGATCCCAACAGTCTCGCCTCTGCAAAGAAAACCAGAGTTACTCTGTAAGATCTACAATTAGGAGGCAAAACCAGTGTACTTTTTAACCTGTACAACTTGGACACCAGAGTCCTAAAAAGGGTTTCCCCAGCCAGACAAGGTATTTCGTATGAAAAAAAAATGCCAAGTCAGACCCACACCAAAATCAGACACTGTTTTTAACTACTGTACTGGCACCAATTTAAAAAAAAAAAAGCACTATAGTGTCATACAACGATAGTATCACAGAGCTGTTATCTTGGAACAAGTGTAAGACTCAAGTTAGGATGAAAACAACAGGAGGCTGTAATTACACATTATATTGTGAGGGATGAAGTATGACAAGTAGTCAGTTCTACATAAATAGTTCTTCGATACCTAAATGTAAGTTTTATGGTTGGACAAAAGCACACATTTGAAAATAGTATTCACACCAAAACGTTGATAAAAAACTATAAACAAAAAATGTTGTAAAGTAGTTTTAGCAATGGAACTACAGATGTCATTTTCATAAGGTCGGCAGATTTTTACACCAACTCCCAAAAGTGCATATATGGAGAGCTGTAGGTGTAGGAGAGTATAATTTAATAAAGAACATTGTTGCTTTTAAGCTTAGGCACTGGATGCAGGCACTGGCAAATACACTACAGTTATGGACATCAATTAGTTCTCATTTCTCAAACTATCAAAAAAATATGATAGTAATGATACAATATGGTGTGTAGCTATCGGTCATAAGGGGTGCAGATAAACTTTAGGTCACAGAACACCTTTCCAATCAAATGCAGCACCATATAGTTTCTGTATTTCCTAGTGACTAGTGAGTATTGCTAATGCCTTGTGGTATGGTGTGTGGCTGTGTGATCTACATAACTCAAACCAACTACACTTAAATACCTCATTCTCTTGGAGTAGGTCTAACATAGATAAGAAAATTTTTGCAAAACAAAAATAGGTTTAAAAATGATACCTACATGGAGAGTTGTCTGTTACAGCTACATGAGAGAAACAGATTAACAGACATTAACGGTTACTTAATTCTTTCTGCCACACATCCACAAACTTGGAAGAAACCATGCGCTCCAGCTAAATTGGTTGTACTGACCACATTTAAAATTTCGAAAACAAAAGAAAAGTGAAAAAACTGATACACACACACAAAATGTCTTCCGCATGATAAAAGAAGCATACTAGTCATTATCCTCTTTCAAAAATTGGTCACAAATGAATGTACTGTGCTGTTAGCTTAGCAATTAAAAAGAATGGGACGTACATCAGCAACTGAAGGAAACGAGGTGGATGGCAAGGGAAGAGAACTCCTCATCTCAGGACTCTGAAAAAAAAATAGAGAGAATCCTAAGATAATATCAAAAAAAGGACTATGTATTAGTACAAGAAAAGCAAGGAGGAATGTGTACCCTAAATTTGTTCCTTTGGCAAAATATGTCAGTAGCAGTTACTCTTTGGAACAGCTGAGATGTCAATCCAACTGCCATCTCAAGCAAAACTCGAATTGAATGAAATTCACATCCACCGGACACAGTCTTTCATCAATCACTGATGTGTTTTATGTGCTAGCTTACACCCCTGAAATGCAAACACGGTTAGAAGTTAGAACAGGTGATTTTTTTGAGCTGTCAAATTATCCATTTACATGATCTTATTCAAAGTATAAAGTATTTCATTCCTCTTGCAGAGATGGAGCATCAACGTCACAAAGGCTATGGTGGAGGGCAGATAAGAAACTAAGTGCGTCTCAAAACTGTTAGAAGACTAAGGGCCTGTTTGGTGCGGCTCCCACGCCACTCCAGCAGCGGAGCCGCACCAAACGAGGCAGGCCAGCAGAGAGCGTCTGGCTCAGATTGGGTGAGGAGGAGCCGTTTTGGCGTACGGCAGGCGGAGCTGCAATTTCGAGCTTTGGCAAAAGGGCTCCGGCTCCGGCGCAGGAGCATGCGGAGCGGAGCCCTGCCAAACAGCCTCTAAGTGTACTCACTAAACTACAATCATTTTGCAAAGATAGAAGCTGCAGTTAATATCACTATGATTGTTTCATTTCAGTAGCAATAAGTAGTCTTGGCTATTTGAAAATGGGACCCTAAGTTCATCAGCTATGATAACTCTAAAGAAAAAAAAAACATTGATGCTATGTCAATATGGGGGCGAAATAAATAAGTGATGTGTGTATGTTTGCTTCTATGAAACTCATTTAGCCTGCCAAAAAATTGTAAATGCTGCACTAGTTATTTAGCCGATATTTAGTTTGCTTCAGGTCTTTCCTACAGATCCTTGCTGAATATTTGAACAACAAGCTGAACAGAAAAAACCTTGGCTACCTAGCCAATGCATTATTATTTGATCTGAAGCCATATTGCTCGATCAACAGAATCAACATTTTATGATTTTATAGCCGTGTTCAAATACCAGACTGCTAGGTAGGTGAATGAACTTGCCTCCAGATAGGTGTCAAGAGTGTTATAATAATCCTCTCTCTACATTTCACCGGAGGCTTCCCAGCCAGTAAGCCAGAAATAGGAAGGGAAATATGAATGGATCCCCAACAAAATCTAATGGGCCAACATAGATAACGTAGGGAAAATCACTGGTTCAAGTTGGACAATACTCGACCCCACTACCGCCCTCCGACGGAAACAACTACAAAGGCAGGTTACATAACTGATTAGGCTATGATTACGCACGCTCAGCTCAATATTGTCATGAATCGCAAGGCGAAATCTAAACAGCTGATTAGCCGATCAAAACTGCTGAAACAAGAGTCGCGTACGTGAGGCGGCAGAAAACAAAAGGCGCGACGAACCCCATACCTGGGCACCAGCGGCGGCGCCGGGTCGGGAAGGGCGACGGCGAGTGGTCCGGTGGCCGGCCGCGGCGGGGGCGCGACGGCGGTGGCGCCTAGGGCCCCGGCGCGGCCGAGGATCGGTAGATTCCGGAGAGGGATTGGGATTTTTTTTTTCTTCTGGAGAGAAGCGAGGAGGGGAGGGAGAGAGGGGAATAGGAATCAAGGAGGCAGAGGAAGGCGAAGGCGATAACGCCTTCGGCGCGCGGCGACACAGGGAGAGGAGAGGAGGACGAGAGCGACGGGCGGAAGGGCCGAGCCACGCGCGTGGACGTGGTGCCTTATCGGCCGCGCCAGTTTCTGGTTTGGTTTCTCCGCATCCTTGGCCCTTTCTTTACTCTTCCTTCCGATGTGCCGCTGTTGTTCATTGACTCGTTGAGTTTTCTTTCGTCCCTTTCAGCCGGCTTATAATTCATATTTTTTAGCATGTTTTTTTAGGTAGAACAGTTTTTTTCACATAAAATCGGATGAAACAGTGTTTCAGCTTGTTTTTCAGCACAAGTGAACGGGACCTTTTTCTTTTTCTTTCTGTCGCAATTTATTTTACCTTTTGGTTTGTGTATATAAAAGGAAAAGGATTTTTCCGGCACGCGTCCAGGAGAAAGATCGAGCTGTTTGGTATTTGATATTTTTGCTCGTGGCCAGCCACCTGACCTGGGGTCTCCGCAGATGGTCCACAACCGGGTCCATGAGTCGAACATGTAACTGTTACATTGCATCGAGATTTCCTAGCCGGCCATACACCAAGAAAAGTGTGTCCACGAATTTGTAAGTTTTATTTTTGGTGCATGCGAAGGACGAAAGTAGTTGGCCTTAGAAAGGCTAGAACCGAAATAGACTCCAAAGAATTTGGAAAAAGTCTACATGACCCCCTCAACTATCATACTTGGTCTACTTCACCCCCTCAACTATGAAACCGTCTGTTTTACCCCCTGAACTATCTAAAACCGTCTGATTTACCCCCTGGGGCGGTTTTCAGCGGCGGTTTTGCTACAGTAACAACGGATTTGCTACAGTAACGGCGGGTTGCTACAGTACGTGGGGTTTTGAATTTTCTTTTTTTTATTTATTTTCGGTGAATTTTTGAAAAATCATAGTAAATCATAGAAAAATCATAAAATGAAAAATCTAATTTTATTGGACTCCACGTGAGTAGATCTACATAGTGAATATATAATACGGTATACTTTAGTACAAAATTTTTACTGTAGCCTTAGATTAATTGGAAAATCCAATTTTGTCTGTAATTAATTAGAATTTATCTATAACTAAGTTATACATAGTTCAATGAGTACGAAATTTTTACTATAGTTCAAGCATACAATAATTAGCGTACCATAAAAATTTCACCACAATTGGACCATAGAAGCTGCAGCTATGAATTATTCTAATTAATTACAGACAAAATTAGATTTTCCAATTAATCTAAGGCTACAGTAAAAAATTTTGTACTAAAGTATACCGTATTATATATTCACTATGTAGATCTACTCATGTGGAGTCCAATAAAATTAGATTTTTCATTTTATGATTTTTCTATGATTTTTCAAAAATTCACCGAAAATAAATAAAAAAAAAAAGAAAATTCAAAACCGCGGGTACTGTACCAACCCGCCGTTACTGTAGCCAACCCGCCGTTACTGTAGCAAAACCGCCGCTGAAAACCGCCCCAGGGGTAAATCAGACGGTTTTAGATAGTTCAGGGGGTAAAACAGACGGTTTCATAGTTGAGGGGGTGGAGTAGACCAAGTATGATAGTTGAGGGGGTCATGTAGACTTTTTCCAAAGAATTTCGGGATGGAAGAACACAACACAAAGGGCACAAATATTTCATTTGGATAAAAATTAGTTAAGTTATACCCAAAGTCTAGGGAACCCCTCACCTATCCTATGTTCTTTACTATTTATCCCTATATACGAGACGCACGGAGGATATCCAAGAAGTTATCTCCACTTCCTCCATCCCTTCGTAGTATGTTATAATCTTTGACGGCCTTCCTTAAACTATGTCTTCTCTTGATATGACACTTCTCTCCTTTTTCTGAATGTGTTTTCATGGCCGAAGGCATTCAAAATCACTTTGTCCCCTGCTTATAATAAGGCCTTTGTTACCTTCAATCTATCTTGGCTTCTGACGGGATGATTCCCACGCCTTATTATGTTCTTTTCAGCCTTCCAAACTCCGCCAAAATGGGGATTTTTTAGCCATGTCTCCCCTTCGGTCATCTTGGACCTTCAACGTGGCATAGATAATGGGTGTCAGCCTATTCCTCAACACTTGTGAAACATGTCCACCTAGATCCATGACTTGAAAATACAGTTTGTGGAATCAAGGGAGATTAGGGGCGCTGCTATCATGTTTCAGATATGTATGTGTTGCTCAAAGACCATAATTTGTTGCTTTTGCGGTTCATAGTTCATTGCCAAACAATGTATCTTTTGTGCCATCCAAGATCATAAATAATGTCACTATTTGAGTATTTCTAATGATGGTGGCATAGACCCCAACCTGAATAACATGCCGAACTTCTTGATGAACTTGGGTTTGATGTATGCTAGACTTGGAGGGGGGCATTTAAAGTATCAAGGAGAGAGCGAAGTAAGAAAGTACGAGGTAGACATTGTGTTTGGTTTGGAAACCAGGGGATAGAATGGTCCCATTTTGCTGTTTAGTTGGAGGGACGGGTCACCTCTAATCTAATTTTTGTTTATCACATCATTAGCAAAATAGCTATATTGTGGGCCCCACATGCAATCCATAGGCTCGTTTGCTATCTCTATGCCATATCTCTTTTCCATTGTCCCCTGCGCACAAACCGTAGGCGCTCCCTTTGCTAAGATTGAGGCCTATGGAAGAAGCTTGCCCCCTTGTTGGTCGCTCCCCCGCTCGCATCCCTTTACTCATATCCGCTTGCTGCACTCATCCCCAGCTGGCCGATGTGTTCGCCTTCGCCACTTACCCCCGCTCCCGCCCTCACTTGCTTCGCCCATCACTATGCTTGCCATTGCCCCCATGGGCTCTAGCCCATGGTTTGACCTAGAGAAGAGGGAAGCACATGTGGACACTCACGCACGTGCAAGAAGGATGGGTTGGTACCTCCGTTTGTTTGGGATGGTGTTGTCTGGCATCTAGAGAAAATATACTTCTCTAGAATGACTCTGAACCAAACAATATCTTATAGGACATGTGGGACAAGGTGATTCAAGTAACGAAAAAGAGTAGTAGATGAAATTATTTCGCTGCACCATATTCTTTGGTTCACCCCAATCTAAACGAAGTTGGAGCTACGACGTCTTCATGAGCAGCACAAGGACATTGATGAGTTTACACAAGCGAACTTCTTATCCGCTATTGACCACCCCTGTCTTATTTTTCTATTTATATAAGAAAAAAAACAAATCCATTGACTAACTAGGTAAAATATTCTGTGCAAACCACATCCTCGGTGCAATCGTGAAAACCCAATTGAAAAACATAATTAAAAGTTTTCAAAAAGTTTGAAACTATGCACATCCATAGTGCATCCATTGATAAACATTGCCACAAATTTTGAGATTCAAACTCATTTTTGTAAAAATGAAAAATCATACGAAAACAATAAATTTCAGGTGCATATGCATCAGAAGACAAATGCCCAGGAATTTTGTCTTCTAGCAGTGTATATGCATCTGAAATTTGTTAATTTTGTATGAATTTAAGTTTGAATCTCAAACTTTGTGCCAATGTTCATCAACAGATATACTATGAATGTGCATGGTCTCTTTTTTTTTTTGAAAACTTCCAATTATGTTTTTTCAATAAAATTTTCACGATTGCACCGAAGATGTAGTTTGCACTGAATATTTTGCCAACTAATTAAGGCTTGGTTTAGATGCAAAGTGCTTGTGGAGTATTGAAAAAAATACTATAATTGTTTTCTAGATGTGTTGGGTTTCAGATGCAATAGACCTTTTAGTTTGTAAAATCATAGTTTTTTGGAGTTTAAAAATCCACACTCTAGGCCATAGTTTTGTACGTCTTTGGCTTATGAAATCATAGTTTTTTTTATATAATAGTTCTTCTAAAACCATGGTATGCAAACAGAGGCTAATATTTGCACCAAAACCAATTGATAACCGCAATATTTTACACTTGTCGAGCACCCCACTAACCTTTCATGTTAGTCGGTCCAAATTAGCCAAGGAACATTTCATCTAAAGCCAAAGTTCTCTTGGAACAAAAAAATGTTCGGGTGGAACAATTTTTGTATAAAGCAGAAAAAAATTGTCACATGGAACACAAAAAAAAACCTCACGTGGAACGAACACTGCAAACTTACTGACCAAAAACTTTCTACACTTTAAAGAAATTTTAAAATTGGAAATAAATTGTTATGAACTGGTGGAACAATAGCTGAGACCAAATCTCAGATGGACGTAACCTTGCTCAACTTGTGCCGAATTATGCTAATGTCTAGTTTGGTTGTATCTGGATATCTGGTATCTAAATGAACTATATGAGCCACTTCACAAAGTATGTGGAAAATAAAATTACTTCGGCGAGGGGGGCACACGAAGGGCATGAGAATGTTTTGGCCTCAACACCACGCACACAGTGGAGCGGTGTAGTATCTAGGTATGTTTGGTCATAAACTCCACTAACTCTGCTTCACAGACTACATCAAAGAGTAGTTCCGTAAAAGAAAGTCATCAAAGAGTAGTTCTGTAAAAGAAAGCTTCTAATCCACCTAATTAGGCTCTCTCAACTTCACCTTTTTTTTTCTAAAGCAGAATTTTTAGAGCTACACCTATTTAGCTAAAAAAATACAGAGCAAAGCTAAAAAAAAAGAGAGCGGAATAGTCTCAGACATGTCGTTATTGTCACGCCTGCCTTGGGCAATTTGATAGCATGGCCCGCTATACACTATAGGAGGCGCCAGGCCGACGTTTGCATTGGACGAACGGACATATGCTGGGAATCTATACACGACTACGTGTTCCCCACGTGGCCTTTTGTTCAAGCGACGCGGCAGAAACAAACAAACCGAGATCACATCACTAGCTGTACTACCTCTAGACCCAGGACACATGACAGGCACGGGAGGACCAAAGAATCCCGTGCTCAAATCCTGTCCACAACAGTGCTTCAACTGTGGATAGTATCAAAATTAATAATTTGAAACTGTAAAAGGTTCTCAATTCACAAGCAAATCACCAGACCACCACACAAGAAAACGCTAGCATCAAATCGTATCACTAGTTCAGAACAAACCGCCTCCATTTCCTAAATTCGAACCTCAAAAAATCACACGGGAAAGAAAAATGTGATCAGCCATCTATCTAAGCTTGTACAGATTTGCTACAGAACTGTTGAGGTTAGTAGAGACTAGAGACCAAGGAGATATGATATCCACATAGCTCAAGGTCAATGCATCCATGTTGCACTCGCCAAACATTCTCGCATGTGTGAAGATCCCACATCGGCCACATGTAGTAGATCCAAATGCCAGAACAACCCCAAAATGAGTAGCATACAGAGGGTATAGGTTTCTTTACCGGCAAAATCTGTAATTTCCTCATTCTGACCCATCAGGGAAATGACGCAGTGCATCTTGTTTGCCATAGACATAGAACTCGATGACCGCTTTCATTCGCTTTAACTTGTCAGGATGGTAGTTCAAATGCACAATCACTGGCTTTAGCTTCTTGAGCTGAGCGTCTTTCCTCACTGTCTTGAAGAGGACTTTGCTGTTCATGAAAAGATAAATATCCATCGTTCGCCTGGATGCATGAAGGCCTTCATAACCAGGATGAGACGGGAAGAACAGCTCCTCGTTGAAAACTGCCTGGTCCCATGACTTTGGCTCATGAGAAAGGCGTCCAGCCACACGATCAAGAAGTTCAATAGAAGGAATTGTTGGTCTAATATAGAAAAACCCAGAGTTGTAAACCCAAATCCGCATTGTGTGAGCATATCTGGCCCAACCCATAGAAGGCTCATCAAACACGTCGTTGAAACCATAAGCTGTCATGTTGTTGTGGCCATCACTCATGGACTCCACATCAGAATCTCTGTAAAGGTGCTCAAATGGATTCCTCAAGAAAACAATATCAATGTCAGAGAGGAGAATACTATATCCAAGTTGCAAGAACTCCCTTAAAACACGAAACTTAAGTCCAGAGACGGCATGGTTTCCACCAGTTTTTGCAATGTTATCGATGCCTTCATCAGGATCACGCCGGTAGACTGGAACCCCTTTAGATTTGCATAAGCTTTCTATATTATCATCCAATGCCACAACCAGGTAGTTTGGAATACCAACTCGTTTGATATTGGTAAACCAAACTTCGAGCATCTCCCTCACGTTGTTGTTTGCCAATGCAACAATGAGTTCCTTTTTCACAGCAACCTCTTCCAATACCTTGGCCAACCTGGGATTAACAGATTCATCAGGGGTTACTGTTGGATTTGTTCTCAAAGCCTTGACAGTTCCAAACGGACCAGGCTTGTACAAAGTCTCATCTTTTCCTTGTCCAGCTATTTGAAGTTTCATGGATAGTTCATTAATCTGCCTCCTAAGTTCAACATTCTCTCTCTCCAATGATGACAACTGGGACTTAAGGTTGGTAACTCGTCCTGATGATTCGCAAGCAGTTGAGTCAACCTAATGAATGAGCAGAATACACATTGTATTAGTATTAGAATTTAACTACGTTTCAGGAGTACATCTAAATGAATAAGAACAAAAACTAAACGAACAAAGCACAAAGAGAAAACAAATGAATTAATGGCATAAGCATACTCAGCAGTTATTTGTACAGCTATGTTGCTAATGTAACATCATAGAAAAGCAGATCAATTTAGCAAAATAAATTACTATGAGGTGAAGTAACAATTGAGAAAATGTAGGTCCAGGAAGAATTTGTTCTGTTCATTTCTGTAGCTTCGTAAAGTCTACTTTGATCTTCACTTGAAACTATATTTTAGACTGAGTGCACTGTCTAGGATGACAAGAATACTGCAAATCCAGACTACAAGAAACCACTTGTAAGTTACATCTACCGAGCTGTACAACAGTACAAGTACAAACACAACTTCACAGCATTTCATCGGTAAATGAGTTCAGTTATCTAGCAGCAGTATTTATTAAATACAGGAACCAATAATGCGGGTACCGGGAAACATTGGTTTTACACAACAGCTATTGAAACAACCTGCCATTTAAAGAGCAGATTAGGTGGCCACTTAATCAAAATACCATCCCACAGCTTATGCAATGGATTAGTGTAGGAGGTGGGATGCAGCCAAGTCCTAATTAAGTGTTCTCTTGTAGAACAACAAAGCAACAACATTCTTAAATTAGAAACTGTATTCTTCTATACTTCTAGTTAGCATACAAAAACAATCCCAGACTTGGCTCAAACTCTGATCTAAGTTGAGCTCAACTTGAGTCCAGTCTGAAGTCTGAACCAGCTCTTAAGGCCATTCAGCTGCACCTTGAGTCCTGACGAGCACAGTATGAACAGGATTAACAAATGAAACTGAAGAACCTCAGGATAAAAGTTGAATGTTGGGCTGACATCCATGCAGTCCTATTCCTCATCCAAGGTAAAAACACAAGCCGCAACAGATACTGTTAGCTTTGCAACCTTGAGAGCAAGATTCATTTTGCAACCATTTTGTCACTATGTCCTGCCGTGGCTTGCTGATGCATCCTTGACACCTAGAAAGCCAACTTTCCCTATTCTAACAGCCATGCTGCTCCAGTGCTCCTTACTATCCTTTTGGTTTATCAAATGTTCTTACACCTAGTTTTGCAGAGGCATACTTAATGTGATACATGGGGATGGACTGGTATCAAGGGTTGAATCAAGGACACTGCACGAAATTTTGGTAAAATGCCAGTGAGGAATGGGGATGTAAAGTGGTCCACATGCAGGTAAACATAACAAAGATTGTCAGCCATGGACACAATTTCTGTGTACCTCAAATTTCAATGAGATCTATGCAAATGTGTCTATGAGAATCATTGATCTGCATTCGGGTTTATCAATACTCCTACCAAAGACACTACTGAGTAACTGACAGACAAAATAATTGGTTGATAACGGAACCAGCCCAAAAGGCCACATCATTTCTTCAAAGATGCTGGAACTCCATGCACCGAGGTTTGATATACATCAATAAGACACTACCCGTTTAATCTCTCGTCGACACCATCCTTAAAAAGATAAGGTAGACTAAATACTATTTTGCTGCAAGGTTAATCTAGTTTAGCTTGATATGATCTAGTTTAGCTTGATATGCTAGCACTTTTATGGATCTATGCACTGCATGCTCTCAGAGATTGCCCTTTAAGTTCCTTAACATCATTCCTAGTTGGTCCAAGGTAGAACGCATTTTATCCGTGACGAGCAATGTAACCACCAACATCTCTGTTTCCAGATTCCACTTTCCAGTAATCTTCAGGGCAGGTATGAACTAAGAAAAATGAGAATGAAAGAGCAATACCTGGCGCGGCCATTGGAGGGCAGAGGCAGACGGGCGGAAGAAGAGGCCGTTGGGGTAGAGGAAGGCGCAGACGCAACCGAGTGCGACGCCGACAGCGACGGTCACCGCGATGCGGGACCCGCGTGACAGGGGTTTCCCGCCTCCGCCGCCTCGTACCATTAAGGGGCCGTCCCGCCGCCCGGGCAACGCCATCCTGGAGATCCCGCCGGCGGCGGTGGGGTGAGATCGGAGGGGAAGCCGGCGGTGGGGTTTAGAGCACCTTTTTCTGTCCTTTTGCAGTGGGGGAGAAGTGATGCGACGAGGGTGGTGGATCTTCGCCTCGTGTTCAGCCATTCGTCTGCAAATCAACGGACCCTATCCCTATCCCGTTCGTCGGTGTGGTTGTGGAAAATGAGGTATATAGGAAAAATAAAAATGAGATCGAAACACTCATTCTAGAATCCAGAATCTCAAACCTATTTTTATCCAAATTCTAAATTTTTTATTAGCAACACCATCCTCTTTATTCAACTAAGATGATTGTACAGGTTACAAACACCATCAGTGGTGGACCTAGAAACTCTATAGAGTCTGGGCGAATATCAAGGTACTAAATAACATACTGTGGGTTAGCGGATTGGTGTCGAGGTACTGGATCATGGATAGCAGATAGCGGGTGGCATTGCGGACGCTAAGTTCCAAAAACTGCATATGATAATTACATGTAAATTTAAGCATATATATATATTATGAATAATAGGTATAAATAGATATTTATCTGTGCTCAAAGAACTAAGGCTTTACATACTTAAATTAAAAAAAAACATAGTGTTCCATAAAGCCTTGTTTGGATGCTCATATATCTACCTCAATCCATGTGTGTTGGGGTGGATTAACACATGTGAATTGAGATGGATAGAGCATTCAAACAAGCCCTAAATCATCATATAGCAGAGTTTATAAAGAAATAGATTATGAGACTCATAAATGGTGGCAATTTGTAGCTAGAAAATATATAAACATGCCCTATGAAACTAAAATTTATTATACGTTGAATTGCTAAAAAAAATCCCAATATATATTATGTAAGCTCGTAGGTATACGCTGGCTGCATTTTTAAGTCTTCAGTTCTGAAACTGACTAAGAATGATAATTTAATTATTAAGTACAGAGTCAATTATTAATTAGTACAAGCAACTAGCTACATGCATGGTGTCTGAGTTTGCGCTGCATGACTATGACTCCGTGAGACTTTTGATGAGAAGAAGCTGACTCGAGTGTGCAGTGTGCTGACACACGGACAGTGCAGGCTGCAGCTGTGGTGCACTGCCCTTCCTTTGCTCACCATGTCCGTCACCGAACAAAGCCCGGGCAGGCGCCCAGGGTCGCCGAGCCCTGGGTCCGCCCGTGGATTCAAGAACCAAACATGCCGCCCTAACTCGGCATGAGATCTAAACAGATCCTTATATCATTTACTCACCATATGTGTAGTGCTGTATTACATTTTTATTTACACATCACCATATGTATATTGTTGTGTATTGCATTTATTTACTCATCACAATATGTATTGCATTGGTGGGTATGCAAGCACTCTATTAATTGTTTTACTATCTAACTTGAGTCCTTGATCTGATTTTCTAAAGTTTATAAGAGCATCTCCAAGAGTTTCCAAAAAACACTTCCAATCTTGATTTTTTGGCAAGATCGAAAAAATTGCTCTCCAACAACTCCCTATCTTATCTTCCAATCTTTTCGGGCTTGGGAAGGCCGATTGCGCGGATATATTTGCGCACCTACCATGTGCGTATCCATCGACCATACTCTCTATGTATAAGTTTTGTGTAATCTTTCCTCTATAAGAGCCATACCTGGTTGATCTTCAGAAATAAAGCAATCATTCATCGGAGATCTGAATCTAAGTTCTTACTTTGTGTTGGACTTGGTTTTTCCTTCCCTTTCTCCCCTGTCTTCACTGTTTTTGTTGGATTTTGTGTTCCTACGATTTTGGAGATGGTTTCAGAACTTGGATATGTGCAAGGAACCTAGATCAACATATCTGCCAAGTGATTCGGGCAGATTCATCAGGAGCACAGAAATCCACCGTTGGGGGGAATTTTGAGAAAACCCCATTCTTTTCAATAAATTTTTAGATCTGCGGAGTTTGGAGTTGTTTCAGGGGTTAGTGTTCGAGGATATCCTCCCAACATCCCTAGGAACATGTGTGCAAAGTTTGGGATCAATCTGACTCCGTTTGATCAAGTTTTGGTTCCTTGGGGAAAATTTTTGTTGTGTTGTTCGTCAATACCGGAGTGCTGAAATCAGCTAGGTTGAGGGCTCATACCGGTGGGTCCGGTATAACATACCAGAGGGTATGGTATTACACCCCGAGGAAGTTCAGTTTTCTTAGCTCCTTGTGAGCTCTTTTATGGTTCTTCCCCTTTTTGCTTCTAGCTTTTTTTCTGCCGTGTTTCTTGGATCTTATTGAGTACATCTAGCCACCGGTTGGTGTGTATACCCTTCAAAGTGTTTTTGGTCTCAGTGTATCCTTCGGGGTCAAACTTAGGGCAACGGCCTAAAACAAAAGAAAATTGGATAAGACTTCCGTTCACCCCCGCACCCCCCACCCCTCTGTCGCTTTTCTTGGTCCTTCACTAATGATGCATTGGCTTGCTATGAGCACTGTGCAAGCCTGCATAAGAGTCTCCGTAGGTGATCAAACATGGACAAATTGCACTGCAAAGCTTGGATACAGGCTAATGCAGGTAATCAATCAGACCCTATATGAAATTTGTTAGCAAACCAGATGTAGTGTATCAATATACTAACATGACAAACTCATATGAGTGATTAAGCTTGTCTCTTGGGCCATCACTATTCACTAGAACAAGGACAACTTCTGAAGATAAAGTACAAACCCTGGCCTGAGCGGCTTATTGAGCTAGTAAATAATTGGAGACGCAAAAACGATTTCTTGACCCCTACTATTATGTGATGTTCATATAGTTGGGTAGCTTGACGTTGCCGGGGCGAGAAAATACAATCTGCATTCGGTACAAAAGAAGAGGCACTCTATCAGGCACCCCAATTACCACGAACACAGACATGGTGATAAAACATGTCTTTTCCCTATAATAATAATAATAATAATAATAATAATAATAATAATAATAATAATAATAATAATAATAATAATAATAATAATAATAATAGTAATAATAATAATACAGTGTGCATATATTACCTGGTAGTCTCCAAGTGTGCGTGACTTAAAACCAGCTGCAGAGTAAATGAAATAGTACTCCCATGTACGGATGAACTTTGCATCAAATCCCATAGCCAAAACTTTACTGTTTAGAAAATATGAATACGGTTAACTATGTGATGTAGAAATGGTAGATGCACATATGGAGCTGTGCGTACACTTACTCTCTATTGGTCATGAAGTTGTCTCTCCAGCACATTAGAGTTGTGTAGTAATGGCACCCTATATTCTCAACATGTTCTATGCTGGAGATAAATACTCAATATTACTACCTCCATTCAAAAAAATATAAATCTCGCTTTTGAGTAGTGACCAATCAGTTTCAAGTTTGACCAAATATATTAAAAAACTAATATTTATAATGCATAATAAGCATCATTAGATTAATCATAGAATATATTATTATAATAAAATATTTAGGGCAGTCCTAGTGTGATGATTAGGATGGTTTGTACGACAATAATTAGAGTGCCAAATTAGCAAAATAGTGATATAACATTGGAAATGTGGAAAGAGAAGAAAATGGTTTCTTACTTATACAAGAAATTATGTCTATTGGAGAACCAAGATAGGATGATGTATGATAGGTAGATAATAGGAGATTGAAGACAGCGAATTGACCGAAAAATTATTTGTTAAGAAAACATTTATTGAGAATATAGTTTTTATGTATAGTGTCTACCAAACATGACATGATAAATATGAAGATATAAATATTGATACTATTTTCTATAAATCGTGTCAAATTAGAGATTGATCGACTTCTTGAAAAGCAAGATTTACATTTTTTTTCAATGGAGGGAGTGACTAGCACTACATAGCCATAATGAATCAGTCAATTATATATATAAGGCAAGTTTGATTTAATTTAGATGATGATTAGTCTCTCGTTTATGTGTATAAGCATAAACTGATGTTAAACGACACAGCTAGCTAGATAGTGTTGGTGAGTAAAAGCACAAACCAGAGCCTTGATGCATTGGACATGGCAGACGTTATCCGGGCCATAGAAGGAAGGCAACCACCAGGGAAGATATATTCCTTTATGAAGTCTGAGCTCCTCCTATATTCTTCATAACGTTCCTCAGGGATTGAGATGAACTGCGTGTATAAATTTAATTATTTTCAGATATGGACTAGTCTATTAAAATGGAGCATACAAATCAAATTGAAAATTAAAATTAATGGATATGCAATCGATAGGGTGCTGGAAAGGCATGCACCTGGAGAACAAATAGGCCGTGTTCTTTCAAATGCTGTTCGCAGCAGCTAAAAAATTCGTCCATGTACTCATGGCCAACATGTTCAATCATCTCGCTGAACAATGCAGAGGAGAACATATCTATCAGCCGTGCCCATACATGATCAATATCTTTCAATCAAAATTGGTGTCTGTAGTACTCACCAACTTATAATTCTGTCGTATTTATGCCCCATCGGTATTTGACGGTAGTCACACATCAGGAAAGTTATGCGATCCTGAAAAAAGAGTAAAATTCGCTACCTCTTAAATCTTTTCCATTGTTGAGTTGATATATTGAAGAATAACAAATAGTAATATATTATACTATAAATAAAGGTATTATGAAAATCAATGAGAAATCTTTTTTTTTTGAAAAAAATACTATAAAAGTATAGCAGTGACCTCTAATCCAGCTTCTTTCACTTTTCTCTGGGCATACTTAAGTTGCTCCTCAGACAAGGTGATGCCCGTGTATTTACAGCCTGTTCGCTTCACCACCTCTATTGCTAAAGTGCCCCAGCCACTACCAATCTCAAGAACATGATGGCCTTGCTCCACATTAGCCTTCATTTTAATGGATGTGTCACAAGATTGAGGCACCATCAGGGTAATGTATATGCATATGGTTTCATAAAAAAAATGTATATGCATATGCATATGCAAGCAGCAGTTAAGTCAATATGTAATGAAATTATGTGTACACGTGATATCTTAAGATCAGAGATATATGTATGGTGAACGAGAGGAAGAAGTTAAACACCACATAGTCTGTATATATTACCTTGTCGATTAGAACCCTAACTTTACGTAGCTGAGCTGCTTCTAAGCTCTCATCCTCCACCTACCATTAGAAATGACACCCAAGCTAGTTTGAGAATATACTAGTATTCATAATGCAATTCTATGGTCTACACAATTTACAATGCTGCAAATCACAATATCGACAAACCTTGAAGATTCCAGAAGAATATTTCATTGTCGGGCCGAGAAAAAGGGCAAAGAAATCATTACTCTGCACGCACATATGTGTAAACAGAGAAACAGAACTCTTAACAATTTGTGTGTTTTAGACGAATGAAAACAAATGAATCATTTAAATCATTTGGCAGACAACTAGGGAGCACACACCAAGAACAAATAATATTGCATTGTTAGTTTAAGTAAACTGGTCATAGAAATCTTAAGCATATACATAACTTCATGTGGACACCAAAAATGAAGAAAGACACGAGTAATGACCAGATCATAGTGTTCAGAGATATTCCGACGAGTTTGTGTTACAGTGTTCTTCCTTGAGACATGTGACAGAATATATTTCGCTGAGGCAACCCCAGCAGTTAAAATCAGTGGTGTCCACCAGCCCCTTCCTATATAGCTTCTGCAAGAGAGATTTCAAGGAGTTTGATTATAGTGTATTCAAGTATGATACTTCACTAAAACAAAACTGTTCAATTAAATTTTGTGGAAAATTGAGAGTTCAAGACCTTTTGCTGGCAATGCTGCTTGAACTCTTGTGCGCATCTCTATTAGCAATGAGAATCTGTATGGAGATAGTTCATAAGTTCAGTTACACAATAAACGAGAACTAATTGTGTCAATATTTATTTTCAAAAAAAATATTGTCAATCTGTCAATGTAAATGATCTACATATATACTACCTAACCATGATCTCTTATATTTAATTTTAGGGCGCAGGTAGTATATATATCAACAATTAGTTTTTTACCAGTAAAAGGTTTAGAAGGCCTTCTCTGTGATCAACAAAAGAGAAATAGCCATTAATATAGGCATCTGCGAAACCAAGATCTGCTTCTGTTGCAACCTGACGAAACAGCAAGCAGCCAAGAGTAACATATGTATTACAAGAGGTCTGATGAAGCATTGAAGCAAGCATAGTTGCGTATCAAAAGATGTAAACTTTAACACAGATGAGAAAAAGAGAGAACAGAACCTTCCAGTAGAACTGGGGGTCATGAACTTGTAGGACAGATTTTATATGGCATTTTTCACATGCTTTACCAAAACTGAATGTAGTGCCTCCTTCCTCAATCAAGCTAATCAGTAAACTGAAGTGAGAACCATTACCGAAGATTGCGCAGTATATATGAATTCATACAAGAACAAACCTCAAGTAACCGATGGATATGTGTTGGTTAAGAAATCTTATCACCAGAAAACGTGCCCCAGCCTCTGTCCATGACGGGACCATTACTTTTGGGTTCACCAGAAGCTCACATTTCTTTCCAAGTAAACCTTCAGCGGTTGCTTTGGCAGCCTGCATCAATTATTCAGTACACCACAAATATTTGTAAAAGATTTTGCCTGTTATGTAATTTGAACGAACCAAAAGAAAGTACAGGTTCTGCAGGGATTACCTTCACCCCATCTTCATGGAATCCGTAGTCTGTTATCCAATACAAAAGATACATTATAGAAAAAAATTTGGGATGCAGTACAAGGGCATGTTGTACTGTAACTGTAACAGCTGTACTTACCTTGATATGACCCACAGAACCATAATCCTCTGTTTCCCTGGATGTGTTTGAGCTCAAGTGAAGCCTTTGCAGCGGCAACAGAAGGATTTGAGTGTCTGATGTGCCATTTATGCAATACATGCTCAGGAACACGATGTGGATTAAGCGTCACAAGAAAAGGCCTAGCAGATGCAATGTTCTTGGTAGTTCAAAGAAAGCAAGACACCTCGTTATCATTGATCCATATTAAACTTTGACATTCTAATTTGTAATAAATATAGATAGATTCAAAAGCATCCGCTAGCTACCTGAAGCAGATTTAGCCAGTATGTAACACACACACCCTTGCTTGTTGTCCCTAGGAAGTTCCTAGCACTCCATGCTAAGGAGCTACGTGGCATGAAACTTTCATCCTGGTGGAGGTATACGTCACTGCAAACGAGAAACGGAAACATATCAAGGTTTTCGAAAAAAAAAGAAACAGAAACATATCAGACTAGTGCACCAACAGATAGAAAACATTCTTAGGAAAACGATACTAGTTTCATATTTTTTCCTGATTTAAAACAAATTAATTATGAATTTTTAGCAATGTTTTAAATAGCCGGCTCCGCTATAGTCGGATTTAGCCTTTGGAAAGGCTGGAGGCTAAGCTAATTAACTTTTAGAACTAAATACTTTGTGCTGCTATTAGCTGGATTTAGCCCGCTAAATCCGCTAAATGGCACCCATTTAGCCCGCTAATCAGGAGGCAGAAACCAAACAAGGCTGCCGAACTAGTTGAGCAAAGATAATCATGTATGAATTGATGTATTTTTATATTTATCGTGTATGAACTGATGTGTTTGTGAGACTATCACTTGTTAGTTGGTATTTATAATACGTGGTTCATGTTTTAGGTTTATATATGTGTAAAATTCCATGATGTTCAACATGTTTCTTGCTCAGATACTTAATTGGTTTGGCCCGTTAGCTCTAGGAAAACTAGCCGCTAAAGGTCATTAGTCGTCTATTTAGAACACTGATTTTAAGAGACTAAACCAGACATTTATTATTTTCTAAAATAAAAAACCACTTTTGAAACTAGCCACATGACCAAATTTGTTCGATTTTGACAGTTAGATGGTGGCTGTTACTTGGTTTCAAAGTTCAGGGTTGAAAATTGAACTGACATACAACTTGGAGGAGGATAAACGTATTTTTAATATATCAGATATATGAGCTGATAGCATTACCTGTTACTATGCTTAAATGCACCTAGAATTCTCAACTCATCATGCGTTGCTTCTGCTCCAAGTACCTTTAGAGCTTCAAATGCATGGATACCAAATATGATTTGGTTATATGTATCCTCTGAACCATCAACCTCCAAAAGTTTGTAACCCACTGCCAGAAACATGTAACAGTGTTTACATTTGTGGTCAAATATCGCACTTTATATCTAGAAAGAACATTTGGGATCACAAGAAAACAACACCTAAGGCCTAAGCTTATGCACTAATATGTTCAGCCTGTGAACATTAACTCCTGAAGTCTAGAAAAATCATCAGAGCAAGGATATTTTAAGGTGCTCCCAAGTTAATTAGCGTGAACTGTGTACTGTGACCAGAGTGGCTGATATTTTCTCTTACCACTTGATGAGAGGTACTAGGTACAACACTCAGTTATGGGTTAGAACAAAAGGATGGGAAAATTTGGCACCTATCTGGAAAGGATTTGAATTGCTATTTATCTATCAACAGATTTTTCTTAGGAAAATCTGTGGATTGACAACCGTTGGATGCAAGATATACAGTCCAGATCTTCTTCTTCCAACGCTTATTTTCTTCCCATGTAGGTGAAGGAGAGAAGTTCAGAGTGAATCTCTATGATGGATCATGTGTTGAGAAATTTGATAGATTTCTTGGAAAAAAAAATTGGTGGCACATGTACTCCCTCAGTCCATAGTACAAGGACTTTTGGGATTTTTAGGACCTGTCAGTGGTAAGGATCTTATCATAACTCTTGCCTCCTGAGAGGTAAGGAGCACCTTAAAAGGCACCCCAACACAAATACTGTGATCCCTAAGTAACAGAGGAGAGAAAAGCACTTAACAGAGTGCTTATAAGCAGAATAACAGTACAACAATAATGGACATACCTCCCTCCAAACTTGAAACAGATTTGACTTCACAGCTGATCTTAATTTGACAGCCCATGCTCTCCAACTCCCCTCTTACCTGCCAAAGTACAAAATGGTTGCATTGATCATTCATTGCACTATGCATTTAGATGGGAACAAGCCAACAACTATTTTGTATGATGGCTCCTTTTGAAGGGGAAAAGGTTCAGTTGCCTTTTCTTCGAAAAAAGGATTCAGTACCTTGTTCACATAGGACTCCGAACAGCCCTTGACAGTGTGCCAATGGGGGCGACCAAATAGCTAAGCGGCAAATGAATGAGGTTATAGAGTTTTTGTTATGCCCGATGAATCAAGACAAGAAACACAAAATGATGAATGAGGCACCTCAAGAAGGTGATTGTCACGGCAATACGAGAGCGCAAGGAAAGCCGGGAAGCTCAACACCCCTTGTGACGGACAGGACCAGATGCACGCACACATTGGAATCTGCAACAAATATATATATATTTTTTTCACAGCTCAATCACTATCGGCAGAAAAAGCGCACGAGCAGGAGTACACACATATAATAAGGCACTTAGTAGCCGTACAAGATAAGCGTCCTGGAAGAGCTTGGAATAGCCATGAGAACTAACAAACTGACCCAAGGTCTCGCTGCGGTCAAGATCTGGATTTCTTTCATGGTGTTCCAGGTACCTTCAGATTCAAATTAAACATGGCAGTAAACTATATAATCAGTCAAGTTTCATGCATGTTAGATGTGTGAGTGACACAATGGACAAGCGAGAGATATCTATAGAAGTAGGGAAGGATCATCGAAGAGGGTTGCTAGCTCACTTGATAGCGTGGTTCTTGAACTTGAATATCTCAAGGATCATGCGCCAGAAGCTGGGGCTAAGCCAGTTCCGCTTCTGCGCCAAGAGGCCGGATATGCCGTTGCGACTGCCCCACTCGAAGCCCTGCGGCGTTGCTGTCATTGTCCAGCAGCGTGCTCACTGAGAAGGACATGTCCGATCTCTCGGTCTCCACCCCGAGCCCTTCAAACCATTTCACCATGTTTGGGCTTGTCATCTGCATGCATGCACGCAATTAGTGTGCTTAAGTTCTACTAGAAGAAGATTTGCGCTAGAAACCATCCGATGATTCCAGATGGTTTCTAGATTCATGATTTTTGCTACGCACTTAGATATACACTGTCTAGATGCATAGTGAAAATAACGTATCTAGAAAAGCCAAAACGTTTTATAATTTGGAACGGAAGGAGTAGAAAGCATCCTGTAATAAGTAGAACCACTTTTTCCTCATGCTACCCATTAACTTTCTTTCCACATAAAACATATGCTTAATTCCAACAACCACCAATCAGTGAATTGATAATTGTAAAAGGTTGTAAATAGTAAATTGGTATAAGTATTTCACTTCTTAAGACGATGTCAATTACAATGTTGCAGATCGCATCGATCTCTAAAACATTGGTATGGACCATGCAAACACCTAAAGTCATTCAAAAAGTATCAAAAATTTGAATTCAAAATCTAATAACTTGACATCAACATTTGGGCCTCTAAACAATCTCGAATAAAAAAGTAACTAACTTCAAAATCATATAGCAAGTCGAGATCTACAATTTTGATATAAAATTTGTCTTTGTCCAACTCTATATAAGAAATCATGATTTTGTTATCCAATACCGATTTATATATGTGGGCCTAGCGGTCCGTCTCTATAAAAACACTAGTTCCCGAGGTAGTCCATTAAAAGATTCGCCTCTAGAAATGGTTGCTAATATTTGGGATGGAGTATCATAAATCATATCAGGCGAAGAAAGGATGGTAGGTTCTAAAAAGTGAAATAGTTTTTCAAAAAATCAACTAGAGAATTCCAAAAATCTCAAACAAATGTCAGATTTATTTAAACATGTAGGATTAATCTCAAACAAATCCTGGAGAGAAACAGAACGCGCAGGCTTAGCCGTAGTTTTGAGGACGAGTTTGTAACTTGTGTACGTAACGCATGTATGTTCGCACCTGGTTGAAGACCATGAGGCTGAGGTCGAGGTGGACAGAGCCGGTGCTGCCGTCGTCGACGTCCACGGCCCTGGCATACCCGCCAAGGTGGTCTTCCTTCTCGTACAGAGTCACACGCGCGCCGCCGCTCCTCGCCAGCTCGTGTGCCGCCGCCAGCCCTGTTACACCGCCGCCCACCACTGCCACCTTCATCGTCTCTCCCTATCTTCCTCTATCTGTGCAAGCCTGTCAGGATGCTGGAGCCGGACGTGCTAAAGGCAGTCTTATATAGTGTTCAGTTTAATTTGAAAAATTAAATCATCTAATTTTAGATAAAGCGGTGTATCATAAGTCGATTCCTCGTACTTAGGCCAGTCTCAATGGGGTTTCATCAGAGTTTCATGGGCATTAATTATGCTGATATGACACCATATTAATGAAGAGAGAGATGATAAGAGTTTCATGGGAGTAGAGAGAGTTTCATGGGGATGAAACTCTTCTGCACTGTTTCCAAAATCTGGATGTGTTGGAAACAGTGACATGAAATCCCCACTGAGACTGGCCTTAATGGAATGACTATATTTCTCATACTAGTATTAATATTAGCTAGTCCATCAACACATGGTCTCACACAAGCTAGCTAAAATCTTAAGAGATATAAGCCTTAGTCAATGTTTAATATCTCTTGCTAACAAAAACTAATTATATTAAATTGCACATTTTCTCTTTGTTTATTTTGTAACACAATAGACATAACAGGTACTCTAGTGTGTCTGTCCAATTGTGATAACCTTATCAATAACTGATCTGTATGGTTTTTCATCCACATCGATATTATTTTTCCTTTGCATAGCATCTCTGTATATTTTCAGTATGCATTAATTGAAATCTTACCTTAAACTATAATGGCTCTTGTTGCATCCATATCTTATGATGACGCCATAATCTGAATTTTAAATCTAAAATTTTAATCTTATTTATTGCTATATATACTTTCTTTATCATCATGTTCTGTTAAAATTGTGCTTATTGTATATTTTATTAATTCCCTTTTTGTACCTTTCAAATATATAAGAATTTAGGTCACGGTCTACACTCTTGTGTACTACGATGGAATACACAACTATTTAAAACCCACACCACGTTGTTAAGATCAGTGGGAGAGCATTGAGTGAGATCAAAGGATGGGTAGGGTAGTAGTGCTAACCTTAAGAGAATATTAACACTTAATACTTATAATGATTGTTTACTCCAAAAAAATCTCAAAGACCATGAAAACATATCCACTTGCGTTTTTAGTTAAAATGTAGAAATATATCTAAAGTAAAATTTACAAATCTCTACACCTAAAAAGACTCTAAAGTAATTATCTACCAGGTGATACCAAATTTTGATCCTACTCACGTGTCTGCGTCCGATACGAATCGTAATTCACTTGGAGCTCATACGTCCGCGTCCTACTCAATTCCGATACAAAGACCGGATCTATATGTCCGCATCCGATACGAAGTTCTCAGAGATCACGCGTCCACGTCTGATTACTTAGGTTCAATTTAAAAAATTATGACCCCGATGCAACGCACGGGCATATATCTAGTATAAATTATATGTCGTGATTATTTGCATAATTTAAAATAACTTGTTAATATAATTAGTATACGAGTCGTTAAGAAATTATTTTTCATGTTTGTTGAAACATATGTTTATCTCTCATGTATGTTTGTGTACTTTATCTACATGACGTCACAATATTTATGTTTATTTTAATCAATTTTTAATACAATAAACTTGTAGAAGTGGTAATGTAGAAACATATATATGCATTTTGGTTATTTAAACCATTTAAAATAGATGATGTTGATAATTTAGATGTAGATTTGAGTGGATATTTTTGTTTTTTTTATAATGACAGAAGTGGAAGTTTAGTTGCAAATTTAAAAGGGTTGCATAGATTACCTATTATAATAGCAAGTGGGTAATTAGATGCAAATGTATATTTACCTTAGATCATGTTTCTTAATAGTATAGTTTTGTAATTTAAACACAAATGTATGTGTTACTTTATGTTTTACACAATCTCATTGGTGGGTAATTATTAAGAAAATAGAATAGATCCAATGACTATTATTATCAGTGATGTTTAGAGTCTACTAAATTAATGTCCATATATTTTTTTTTGCGAAAATGTCTAGGATTCATTTTTTTCTAGGAGGTCTAGTGAGGATTAACACGAAGGCTCCATTATGGACCTCTAGTTAGATTTTCCAGAGTCTTCATGGTGGGTTCATCACATCTCCGGCTGCACGAAGGCGATCCTCCTTTCCTTGGAGCAGCAGAGAAGACACACCCTCACCGGCCTTGCTTCAACTGTGAGAGATGCTAGAGTAAAGATGAAAACGGTATGGATTTCCCAATATTCTTCCGTCCTGAAAGGGTCAAAAATCCTATATGAATAGTCGATCCGTATCTAAATCCGAACATTTAAGATCTGACTGTATCTGAATTCGAATACTTAAAATCGGGTTTCTGATATGTATATGATTCGTATCCGGTTCTGAGATCAGAGGAAAAATATGGGATAGCAAACGAGATATAGGACATAATGCAAGATCACTGGTATCCGTCCATATCTGATCCAGTTTCATCCTTATGCTAGGAAGGCTTGCGAGGTGTTCGCTCTCCGAGTCCGCTGCCCATGCCCTTCGGTAGTTTTGGGGCATTTGCTGTATAAGCAAATTCTCCCCTAATTTCTCTTGACAAGGCATATGGTGTTCTTCGCCGACTCAAAACTGCATTGTATACGCAAATTCTCCTCCGAGTTAGGTTTAGCTAGTGCAGGATTGCTCACGTGTAGAATATGTTGCCGTTGGGTACTGGCTTAACTTGTACTCGAAAACCTTGTTGTCTTTGAGACATGCATCTTTGTTATTGTACACCTGTCGAATGTAACAATGTTATGAATAAGAAATTTGCTTTTTGAGACTCTTAATCATGTGTTTTGCTGCACTCAAATTGATCGAGTGATTTCACCTTGTGGCCGTCGGCTGCACGTCGGGCCAGGCATGGCCGCAACCGCTCGCCGCCATGCGCAAGTTGCTGCCAGCCGTGGTGCTGCTTGCGCGCACATGCATAGGGCTCCGCCCTTATCCTCTTATCACCTGGGTCGCTGTAGCGCTCGCCCCCCACCACTCAACCCACCTACCACGTCCTGCTCTCGACGCCATCGCGTTGCCTGCCGCGTCGCGACGCTGCGCTGCTGCTTGCACGTGGCCACGCGTAGGCACACCTTTATGGCTCCATCCGAACACTAACCAACGCGCCACCTGCCCCTCGCTCGTGCGATTATGTCCCTGCGCTGCCGTGCCCTTGTCGAGTCTTAGCCGGGCCACTTTAGCCGTGGTCGCTCTCCACGACGTCGCAGTGGCAATGCACCGTTCTCTCTCCCTTCATAATCACTGGCTCAAGGCTTCTCAGTCCAGTTCCACATGCCAGTGGGTAGCATAGGAAGTCGGCTAGGCGTCCTATTCCCCTCAAGCCCGACCGTGCACTATTGCCTGGCAATTCTGCGTTTTGCTCGCCACCGACCATGAGCGCCGCCGCAACCAATGGATTGGGGTAAGTCCCAACCCGAAGGTAAAGATTCAATTAATGGTGTTTCTGGGCTCGTCTTGACCCCCTCTAGCTGGTGCTCGCGTCATTCTGGCCAGGGTTCCTGTCGAAGACGTGGTGACGCACCGGTGTCCGCCTCGGAGCACCACCGCCCCGCCAGCTCGCACGTGGACAGACCACCTCAGCCCTCTCCGGTTTCAATCATCCCCACCTCGTGCACCGCGGTGAGCTTCTGATGCTTCCTCGCCGCCTCTACCCCTCCGTTAGTGCCCTAGGTTGTCGAAACGGTTGCGCCGTCGTGCGGTTCGGCCCGACGTCGAGGGTAGGTTTCGGTAGTGCATCATCGATCTTCCTTCCGCTTCACATCGCTGCGCGTTGGCCCGTAGGTCCCCTTCGACCGGTTAGATGTGCCGATTAGGCCCTTAGTTGGCCACGCAGTGCTGACCAAAGCCACGCCAGCGAGCGCGGTGGCATCGGGGACCACCCCGTTGTAAAGATGGGATAGTTTGAGGGCTTGTTTGCAAAACCACTGTCGGTAGGAATAGTACGCAAAGTAGTCGTATTAATATCTGAAAGCTCGGGGACTTTTCTACAAGGCCGCCGTCACACGTGGGCCTCCGGGTTTGGGCCATCGCTGGTCCATCGTGCCGTGCGTGAGGCCGTGCCCCGCGCTGGGCCGCTGGGCTGCTGGACCAGAATTGGTTGCCGTCTGCACTTTTCCTTTTTCTAGGCATTTTCTAATTCGGTTTCTAAGCTGATTTTGTAAATCCAAAATAAAATTTCATAGGTGTCTAAAAATTGTGAAACTAATTTTGTTAGGATCCTAAAATCATGATCTATCTGTTAGTATATCTTGTTCACACAGTTTCATAATATTTTTAAAAGATCTATAATTACTTTGAGATGTTTAATATTGTTAAGGTATAAACTTGTAGGAATTTTTATGATTAATCAGTGCTAGTGTAAATTCTAGAAATTTCACAGTAAATTCCTAATATTATGATGTGCTCACTGTACTTTTGTAGCTCCATAATAATTAGTTTGCTAAAATAGCTAATGAGCCCTAGTTTGAATATATATATATTAATGAAATAAAGGAAAATCTTGGGATTGTATGACTAAAACACTTGTTGGGAAACAATGCCTTATTCGACGACGTGGATGCATAGCCTACCATGTTAGTCATTAGAGCTAACTCGTTAGCTAGAGAGGCATAATCATATTTTCAGAGTTGCGGTTGCCGTTGAATAATTTTGTCTCTACGTTGCATCCACGCATATCATAATAGGAATAACGATGGATCGTGAAGTCAAGCGGAGCAGCGGAAAAGATGGTGCCTTGATGCTCGTACCACCATGATGGAATACTTTTGGTTATATCTTACCCAGGCAAACCCCGGTGCATAACCCATGTTATTCTGCACTTTATTTTATGCTTGTGCATTAAGTTTTAAGGAGTTGAATGAAATCCACTTGCATATTTGTATCCTTATCCTATGAGTCTTACTAGTATGACCGGATCATGTAGGTTGCTATGTTATAGGACCTCGGTAGAAGTCGAGTGATTACTGGTCACTCGCGAGAGATAGGAAAGATATTATTGTTACTACCCTCATATTACCATTACATGGAATATATATGGATAATAATTGGAGACCGGGCGGGACTGTACTTGGATTTGGATTTAGACTTGGTTAGGCAACCAAGGGAGGCTCTGGTTGCATCTGTCCCGCCTGTGTCGATTGAGGACCATCTGTTGCTGTGGATGGTAGTCAGGTCATAGACTTATTATCCTGAGCACGTACTTGCTTATGGGAGCAGGAAGACTTGTTACTCTCTTGTCATGGGTTCTGGCTTTTTCTGGACTGACTTTTAGGGGTTGGTATTAGGTGGAGGTCTAAGCACCATACTGAGACCGGGTCTCAGGTGTTGGGGGCTTGGAGTCCAAGTTTACACGGGGACCTGGACCCCTTAACAGGAGTGGAACGGGTTTGTCTTATTTGTGCCTGGGGTACAAGCGAGATGTGTGTTTTGGGTACCCAGCTGGGATACATTGGTTCACGAATCGCTATTTCTATGAGACGGTACTGACTTGGCTATGGTCTAGCATCGTAATAAGAACTAGAATATGGAAGGTGATAAAATGGTTCTGATTGCTTAACACATGCTTGGAAGTAGTATAGGTGCTTACATAGAATGGCTAGGTAATGAACCAATTATGAATGCGAATAAAAATTGAATATAAGGATGTATGTTTAGTAATGCTTCCTACAAATGCAATGAACTCACAATCTAGATAGCCTTGGAGTCTTTTATTTCCTCATGTCGGGTAAGTTTTACGGAGTACAATTGAGTACTCAGGGTTTATTCTACCCTGTTGCAGGTGACAAGTATATGTTGAGCTAACACTTGTGTGTGAAATCCTCCTGGTGGGCTCAGCGAGTGTCTCCTTACATTGTGGGCATAGAGTTTAATACAACCTTCACAAATAATGTTTTACAAAGAAAAGACTTACATTCATGTATATAAATGTTCATCATGATGATGTTGTCATTAAATAAATTTTTCTTTCCGCTAAAAAACTCTGATAACATTGTTATGTTTCGCCGTTATAAACAATTGGTGTAATACTCTGATGTTGCATGAAAAGTGATGTAAAAAATGACTAAAAATGTTGTAAGCTTTATCCTCTCATTTATGATCCTGACAAAAATGTGGATTTTTGAGTTCTCCCTTTAGGTGTGCTCGACAAAACAACATGATTTAGTGCACTCTCTTAAGTACTTAGTGTCTAATGGAAGGCAAGTACTCTGTAGAGGGCATTAGATCAGACGGTTCTGCCACATTCTTATGGTTTAGATTTGTGATGAGTGATTGCCAATGTGATTCACGTCTTGGGTTAAGTTTATGAACTAACCATGACATGAGTTGGGTTGTGCAACATGTCTCTTGGATTGTGGTGCATAGGTATGGAACTCGGAGGTGGTGGTCGACGGTAAGGTGAAGGTCAAGTAGAGACATGTCGTGCCGATGGAATGGGAGCGGTGAAGGACGGACGTGAGACTTGGACCGAGGGACCAGAAGGCTGGGTGACTAGCCGTGGTGGCTGACATCTGGGGACATGTAGCGATCCTCAATTTCCACGAAGGGAAATTTATAGATACGATTTATAACGTGATAGTCCTAAAGGATCATTCCATCACATTATCAATCAACAGCTGATATCACAAGTTCATACATCAAATACTTGTCTTAGAAGTACAAATAGCAAGGTTTAACATTTATTACATCGCCACTTGGTGAAAACATCAGAGTTCACACAACATCCAAAATAACATCAGAGCGACTCCTAAGGTGCGGAAGCGTCTTCTTCTTCTTCTCCTCTAGACTTGAGCATAGGACGAACAACTCTAATCCTCCTCCCCAGCGGGCTAGTCGTCAAACTCAAAACCTACCAAATATCTTTCAGTATGGTTTGTACCAGCCACTGGCTCCCACCCTATGCTTTTACGATGCTTTATGGATGTGGAAATGCAAAGGGTAGAGCAAAAAGAACCTATTATGGCTGTAGTTTTTCCTAAGCGTAGTTCATCAAATTTTATAAGTATTTCACAAGTTTTAGTTTCATTACCTTTCCACACATTCTCCCATCCCACAACACACATCTCCTCTTGCCACTCTCTCTCTCTCTCAGCGATAAGGACAACTCCCTCTCGTGCCTCGCCTCAATAGCTTACGCCAGATCCACACAAGTACCCAAAGGAAGGTAGAAAGTACTCCTCTCTCAAGTCAAGTGAAGCAGTAATATAGGAAAGGTCCATAGCCGTGATCAAGCAGCATATGTATCGATCGATCAACCAAAACTCTGCAGAGGTTTTACAGCCACCAGATATGCCATCATTAGCAGTGCCCCGCCTAGGCCAGTTCATGCTTATATTCTAAACCATGGCGATACCATCCTGCCACTCAGCCCTGAGGCACCCCGAATAAAACACCGGAATGCTGAGACTATGAAACATAAATACCAAACCAGAGGCAATACACACCTAGAAAGGATAGGGTTCCAACACCCTCACTTCCCACACTATCATCTACAACCTAGCAGTAATGGCATCACCCAAGCTTAGTCTGCAGCTGTCTCCTTATCCCATGGAGCAAGTGGGTGTAGGTTCCTATGAACCGGTTCCTAGAACATATCAGTCCTTAGGGAGACCAAACAAGACATCTTCACAAGGGGATCCAACACCCTGTGCTTCTAATAGCACCACTATTCTAGGGATACATCCCACGAAGACACTCCCCCCTGAAATCTATACCACTAACTAGTACCCGCTATAGGCACAACTTCCAAGGAGCGCTCAGGTCACACTCTGGCAAGACTTGCCCAATAGCTTGTCGTAGAATCTTGTTTGGTCAACTCAACCCTCAGCACACACCCAAGACGTATGCAAAGATCTCCCCAGTTATTACCACATTATCAGCACCAAGTGCCTTAGCCACTCACAAATAATCCTCCACCATGCATCACATCACTGACATAATGCGTAGTAGAAGTGGTAGTAAGTAGTAAGAGAGCATCTATCCTATCAGCAGGTGTGCAGGGTAAAGGTTGCATCAAGGTATAGGCTTCAAGCAATCTAACTTGCAACCTATCACAGATCATTACGGAATTTAAAGCACTAGCATCTATATTATGCATGCCTAGTAGGATTGAATGAGGTTGGATGGGATGTAGCACCTGTAGCATGGTCGTCTCCCAACTCCTCCATGTAGTCATAGTCCTCCTCCTTAGGCTCCTAAACTCCTGATCCTCTTGGGTTGTTAAACAGGACATAAAGCCGCGTTAAGCGACTCTTATAGAAGGTCACAAAGAAGCAATGGAAATTCAAAAGACCCAAATGCACTCAAACATGGTCCTATGACGTAGGGCTTATTTTTGGAAGAATTTAGGAACTAGTTTCATATTTTTCTAAGGTCGGATGAATTAGTTATGATTTTTCTAAGTTTAATTCTATTTCTAAAAAAGAAAAAGAGGGTGCATTATCCAGAGGTGACATGTGGCGGCTCTTGATTGGCCAAGGCACACGCGATCACTGATAGGTGGGTCCGGCCAATGGTCAACGGTCAAGGGTTATTGGGCTGGATGGGCTGGATATGGACCGGGTTAGGCCGATCTTGGGTCGGGCTGGCCCTGACACGTGTTAGGCACAAGGCTGGCCACGTGGCCTGGCTTGGCTCCTAATAGGCCTAGTCTACATGGGCTAGCTCATGATGGGTGATGCGTGGTGCACCGTGGACCACATATTGGTCTACGTGTGGACTGGGTCTATGAGCAGGGCTAGTGCGGGTGGTGCACAGTGCACCGGGTGCACACAAGGTCAGGCAAGGGGCACGGCGGCTCCCTTCTCACTCATGGCAGCACTCTCGCTAGTGGTGAGCTCATGTATCTACGTGCTACGATGGCTTAGCGAAGCTGCTAGGGGGCTATACAGCATAGCGGGGTCATGCGAACTCACTAAGGGGCTAAAGGTGGCGGCTTAGGGCTCTAGGCGGCCGGTGATGGCGTCGTGGTGGCTCGAGGCGACGCGAGCTCAGCGGCAAAGGCGCTTAGGTGGTCGGCAAAGCTCCAGCGGGGGCCCTTCGGCATCCTTATGCTCCGGTGGATGCAGCTAGTGTGCTAAGGGAAGCTCTAAGGGCTCCGGTGAGGATGGTCATAGTGGCAGCGGCTCGGTGGTGGTGGCAGGCTGTAGCGAGGCGGCCACAGCCTCAATTGGAGCCAAAGGTGGCTCCTTTCCTTCGATAGGGTCACGGGAAAGCTGATTGACCCATCGTCGGTGACCAAAGGACATGGTAGAGTCCACACGATGACAAGGCACACGGCAGAGCTTCGACAAGCGCACGGTTACGATGAACTAGGGCAAGGCGGGTGCTTTTCGCTCAATCGGCTACATGGCGAGGTGCGTGGGCTCAAGGTGGAGCTCGATGGCTAACTCTCGTCACATGAGGTGGATGGAGTTTGTTGGAACACCGCTGGCATGGCAGCGGCATGGGCGTGTGGCCGCACCAGCGTCGCAAGGGTGACCAGTGCGTCTAGGGCTCCTAGGTTAGCGTGGCTAGGGCTACACGCATCTCACGGTGAGGTGAAGCTCAACACGGCAGTGGTTCTACCACTACCATCTCAGATTCAATAAACAAAGCCTTACCACGGTGGGGTTTGGCCACGGTGAGCGTGAACAGGTGCGTGTGCACCGACGCAGGCGTTCCTGAGCCAAGTGGAAGCTCTAGTTTAGTTTTGGTGAATTAATGAAACCCTAAGTGCTAAATCTTTTACTCTAAGTGATCATGAGATAGGGTAGCACATTCCAAGTGGTGGAGCTAATGATGAAGATCATGATGACGGTGATGATAGCCATGGTGATGATCAAGTGATCGGGCTTGGAAAAGAAGAAAGAGAAAAACAAAATGGGCTCAAGGGAAAGGTGAATTTGATAGGGCCATTTTATTTTGGTGATCAAGACACCTAAAGGGTATGATTACATTTAGGATAGATAGTCAAACTATTAAGAGGGGTGAAACTCGTTATGAAATATGGTTATCAAAGTGTCACTAGATGTTCTAACTCATTGTATATGCATTTAGATTCTAGTGAGTGCTAACACCCTTGAAAATGTTTGTGAAAACATGCTAACACATGTGCACAAGGTGAAACACTTAGTGGTTAGCATATTTGAGCAAGGGTGGAGAAGTTGGTGAAGTGGAGGCACTGTTTTTCAGTGACCGGACGCTGCTCTCGCGGCAACCGGACTCTGGGCTTGCATCCAGTCAGTATTGCACAGTGAAGAAGCAACTAGGGTCTTTGACCGGACACTAAAGGAAAAGTGGACTAGGTGCGCAGGGCCTGCGTTCGGTCAACGCTAACATACATTGATGTTGGGCTAACATGCGAGGCAGAGAAGAACGGACACTGCGGTGCGTCCGATCGCTCACAAACGGACACGTCCGATCATCAAAATCCCTCTCTGGATGCTTACTGGAAGTGACCTGACACGCAGTGGCTCATGTTAGGTGTTGGAGCGATGAGTCCGATCATTTGCTCGAGGGCTCAGGCACACGCGCGATCGGATGCTGGTCGGGTGCGTCAGGTCATCATGTCGGTGCACCCGATCTCAACTTAAATGTTGGCAGGATCTTTTTGACCATTGGGATCGAACGGTCATCATTTGAAGCAAGGACATGTGGACGGCTGCTTGCCATCAGACGTAGGGTGGTGCACGTCTGGTTGATCTGATCGGTGCGTCTGGTCACCTCGAGTTGTGCTCTGTGGTGAGCCCAATGGCTCTATTTCGTGGGGCTTCTATTTAAGCTCCATGGCTGGCTCTTGCTCAGTCTCTTGGCCATTTTCATTGACATAGCAACCTAGTGAGCTAAGCCAAAGCCCTCCCACTCATCTCCATCATTAATTTATCTTCTTTTGTGAGATTGGAAGTGAATCTAAGTGTATTGCTTGAGTGATTGCATCTAGAGGCGCTAGTGATTGTGTTTTGCTATGGAATTCTCTTGTTTCTCTTAGTGGTTGTCGCCACCTAGATGGCTTGGTGCTACAAGGATCATCAAGTTGAGGAAGGTGCTTGTCTCCAGCTCCAATCGTGGTGATTGAGGGGTTCTTAATCTTTTCCTAGCGGAGAGCCAAAAGTTACTCTAGTGAATTGCTCATGGCTTGTGGATCCTCATCTTGTGTTGGTTGTGTGACACCCAATTGTGGGTTAGGCATGTGATGCCTATTAGCGCATGAACCTCCAAGTGAGTTTATTGCCACAATGGGGACTAGCTTGCCAGCACGTAAGTGAATCTCATTGAAAAATCTTGTGCCATCATTGTGCCATATTGTCTCTGAGGATTTCATTGGTATTCATTGTTATTGATTGATTATCTCTTGCCACGATGGTATATCTTTACTACATCACTCTTGTATTTACATTCCTAATGTAGCTAAGCTCTTTAGTGTAATTAGTTTTGAGAGCTAGCTTGTGTCTTATCTAGTGGTTAGTGAGGCTCTTTAGTTAGCCTTTGAGAGCTCACTATTAGTGGTAGTAACTTAGCCTCTTGTGTGTGATATAGAGATCATAGCAACTAGAATTATAGATAGAAAGGTTGCATTTTGAGTAGGCTAGCACAACACTCGCTTCACTTCATAATTGTCTAACCACTTGGCTTAAGTGTTGTCATAGAAATTTTATAGGCTATTCACACCTCTAGTCATAGGACCTTTTAAGTGGTATCAGAGCCATGGTCATCTTGATTTAAGGCTTAACAACCTTCGGTATCAAAATGGCTCAAATCAACAACACTGAGAAGCCACCCTAATTTAATGGCTCAAATTATCCATATTGAAAGGCGAAGATGACCACCTACATCAAGTCAATCAATAAAAAGGTGTGGAAGGTGGTGAGGACCAAGATTGAGGTTGCCAATGAGGAGGCTCCCACAGCCGCCGAAGAAGTGCTACTCCAAAACAATGATATTGCTCTTAGTGCCATTCATGATGCATTAGATGAGAGGACATTTAAGCAAATCAAGAACATTGAGATGGCTCATGAGGCATGGAAGAAGTTGGAGGAACCATTTGAGGGCACTCAAGCCGTGAAGGGTGCCAAGGCATACATCCTCAAGGAAAAGTTGGCAAGTTTCAAGATGAAAGATGATGAGAGTGTGTCGGAGATGTTCCGTAGGCTTCAAATGCTTGTCAATGATCTCAAAGTACTTAGAGAAGAGGTGAAGGACAAGGACTTCTCTCACAAGTTCTTGAGATGCTTACCATCGAGATTTGGCACATTGGTCACTATTCTAGTGAGGAGTGGTTTGGACACCATGACACCAAACCAAGTGTTGGGATATGTGATGACCGATGACACATATAGAGATGTTAATAAGAAGGAAGAAAAGAAGGAGAAAAAAAGATGAGAAAAAGGATAAGAAGAAGAAGAGTGTGGCATTCAAATCTACTTCATCGTCTAAGGGCAAGGCAAAGCAAGAAACATCAAGTGAAGATGAAAATTCAAGCTTTGATGAGATGGATAATGAGAAGATGGATCTCTTTGTGAAGAGATATGGCAAGTTCATGGTGAAGAAGGGTTATCATGCAAGAAGGAAGAAGTCATCATCTAAGAGAAAAGATGAGGCAAGAAGGGGCTTCAAGTGTGGTAGCAAGGATCATCTTGTTGCTCAATGCCCCTACAATAGTGAGAATGAAGATGATGACAAGAATGGCAAGAAGAAGGACAAGAAGGAGAAGAAGGACAAGATGACCTTCAACAAGAAGAAGGGTGGTTCATATGTGGTCACTTGGGATAGTGATGATTTCTCAAGTGATGATGATGATGATAGTGATAATGACAAGACCACCAAGAAGGCTTTTGTAAGCATTGCTATCAATAAAAGTGAAAGTGAAGATGAACCCACTAAAGATGAACTAATTGACATGTTAGAAGATACTAAAGAATATTTTGATATTAAGAGAAGGGAATGCAAAGACTTGCGAAAGGAACTAAAAGCCCTTAAGCAAGCCTTTGATGAGCTCAATGCATCTCATGGAGGCTAGAGGAAGCCCATGAGAAGCTTGGCAAGGCTCACAAGAAGCTTGAAAAAGCTCATTCCTCTCTACTTGATGAGCAAAATGAGAAGGAGCATGTTGTAACATGTGACAAAGGCTTAACATATGACATAATTAATGAATCTTTCTATAAGCCTATTATTGTTGCTCCTGCTAACCCTTCATGTAGCTCATCATCCACTTCTACTTCACCTATGAGTGCTGGTTTCACTTGTGATGCCTTACTTATGGTTGAAAATGAGACCTTGAAGAAGGAGGTCAATGAGCTCACTCTCGCCTTAGGCAAAGCCTATGGTGGTGAGGACTGCTTGCTTATGTGTTTAGGTAGCCAAAGAGCTTCTCTCTATAAAGAGAGATTAGGCTATACCTTCAAGAAAGGCAAGACGACCTTTGCTCCTCACAAGACTAGCTTTGTGAAGAACAATAGTCAGTTTTGCACTAGTTACAAGCAAGTTGGTCATAAAGAGCATAATTGCAAGAACAAGAGGAAAAATGCTATTGTATTATCAATTAAGTTTGATTCTTGTTACTTGCTCACCAAGGGTCCAATGGTGTGAAGGCTAAGTTTGTTGGTACATCCATGTTAGGCCTAAAGAAGAAGGCCATTTGGGTACCAAAGAGCTTAGTGACTAACCTTTAAGGACCCAAGCAAGTTTGGGTATCTAAAAAGAATTGATCTTCTTTTGTAGGTCAATTATAAAACCAGAGGAAGGCATTGAGTTTTTGATAGTGGGTGCACCCAACACATGACCGATGATGCAAGAATGTTCAACTCAATCAATACTAATGATAGTAATGGTTATGATAGTATCACATTTGGTGACAATGGCAAATGTATGGTCAAAGGGCTTGGTAAGATTACCAAATCCAATGACATGAGCATTTCCAATGTGTTGCTAGTTTAGAGCTTGAACTTCAATTTGCTATCCATGGCTCAATTGTGTGATTTTGGATTCAAATGCATATTTGGAGTAGATGATGTAGAGATCATAAGTATAGATGGCTCTAACTTGATCTTCAAAGGCTTTAGATATGATGATCTATACTTGGTTGATTTCAATGCTAGTGAAGCTCAATTATTAATATGCTTGTTCACTAAGTCTAGTATGGGTTGGTTATGGCATAGAAGGCTTGGTCATGTTATAATGGAACAATTAAATAGATTGGTTAAGCAAGACTTGGTTAAGAGGCTTGAAAGATGCTGTGTTTGAGAAGAATAAACATTTTAGCTCTTATCAAGCCGGTAAACAAGTTAAAAACACTCATCCTAAGAAAAGCATAATGAGCACAAACAAAATATTTGAGTTATTACACATGGATTTGTTTGGGCCAACACAATACACTAGCATCGGTGGAAACAAATATGGCTTTGTGATAGTAAATGACTACACTAGATACACATGGGTATTCTTTCTAGTGGACAAGAGTAATGTGTTTGCAACTTTCAAATCATTTGTCAATGGCATACATAATGAGTTTGAAACAACCATCAAGAGTGTTAGAAGTGACAATGGAGTGAGTTCAAGTACACTAGAATTGATGAGATATGTGATGAATTTGGAATTAGACATCAATTCTCGGCCAAGTACACTCTATAATCCAATGTCCTTGTTGGGAGAAAAAATAGAACCTTGATTGACATGGCAAGATCAATGTTGAGTGAGTACAATGTGAGTCAATCCTTTTGGGCCGAAGCAATCAACACGACTTACTATTGCAGCAACCGGCTATATTGTCACCCATTGAAAAAGAAGTCACCTTATGAGCTCTTGAATGGTAGAAAGCCCAACATTACATATTTTCGGGTCTTTTGTTGCAAATGCTATATCTTGAAGAATGGCATTAGATTGGGCAAATTTGAGAAGAAGTGTGATGAAGGATTCTTGCTTGGATACTCTACTACAAGCAAAGCATATAGAGTTTAGAATTTGGCAAATGGTACTCTTGAGGAAGTTCAGGATGTTGAATTTGATGAAACCAGGGGTTCCCAAAATAAGAATGAGAACTTGGAAGATGTTAGAGGCATTCAACTTTCAAATGCCATGAAAACATGAATATTGGTGAATTGAGGTCTAGGCATGTGATTGATGAAGAAGATAATCAAGTGCAAGTGCTCTCTAAATCAAATGTGCAAAATGACACTAATCAAACAAGTTCAAGTGGCTCTCATAACAATGTGCAAGATCAAGTGGCTAGTTCATCATCTCAACCTAATGATCAAGCAAGTGCAAGCAATCAAGTTCAAATACTCCAACTAACTCATATTACAAGAGATCATCCATTAGACACTATAATTGGAGATATTTCTTGAGGTGTACAAATAAGATCAAGATTTACTTCATTTTGTGAGCATTTCTCATTTATGTCATCCATAAAACCAAAGAAGATAGATGAAGCATTGATGGATGTTGATTGTGTGAATGCAATGCATGAAGAATTAAACAACTTCACAAGAAATTAAGTATGAAAATTAGTTGAGAGACCAAAGGGACACAAATTGATTAGAACCAAATGGATCTTTAGAAACAAGCAAGATCAAGATGGGATAGTAGTGAGAAACAAAGCAAGATTGATAGCACAAGGATACACTCAAGTGAAAGGTCTTGACTTTGAAGAAACATATGCCCCAATTTCTAGATTGGAAGTAATTAGAATATTGCTAGCATATGCTTGTGTCCACAACATCAAGCACTATCAAATAGATGTCAAGAGTGTATTTCTTAATGGCTACATCAATGAAGAAGTATATGTTAAGCAACCTTCCGGTTTTAAAGATGACAAGAATTCCAACCATTTGTACAAGTTGAAGAAGGCTTTATATGGTTTAAAGCAAGCACCTAAGCATGTTATGAGAGATTAAGGCACTTCCTACTCTCTAAGGGGTTCATTATGGGAAAGGTTGACACCACTCTTTTCACATAAAAATATTGGCAATGACTTATTTGTGTTGCAAACCTATGTTGACATTATCTTTAAATCAACCAATCAAGACTTTTATAAAGAGTTTGGGAAGATGATGACTAATGAATTTGAGATGTCCATGATTGGAGAGTTGAGTTACTTGCTTGGTCTTCAAATCAAGCAATTGAAGAATGGTACATTTGTGAGTCAAGGAAAGTACATCAAAGACATGCTCAAGTAGTTTGGCATGAATGAGAGCATTAGTACACTAATAGGAACAAATGGCAAATTTGAATAGTGATGCAAGTGGCAACATGGTCGATCAAAAGTTGTATTGCTCTATGATTGGAAGCATGCTCTATGTGACCGCATCAAGACAAAATGTCATGTTTAGTGTGTGTATGTGTGCAAGATTTCAAGCCTCACCAAGAGAAATTCTTTTGAAGGCTATAAAGAAAATTTTGAGGTACTTGAAGCATACACAAAATGTTAGTTTATGGTATCCTGTAAGGTCTTAGATGGCTAGAGGGGGGTGAATAGCCTATAAAAATTCTACAAATACCACTAAGCAAACTTGTTAGAATAACAAACGGCGTAAAGCGAGTTTTGCTTAGCCAAAGGTTGTGATGCAAGCCTCCTATCCACAAGTCTAGTAGATTATGATCTCTAGTTCACACAAGTGCTAAGTCACTAAGTTTACACTAGAGAGCAAGCTAACAACACTACTAGCAAAGCTACCACTAGAGCTACACAAGATAATCTAGTAAATGTAAATGCAAGAGAGAGGATTGTGATTCTTATACCGACGGTGGAGTGAAGATGTTGCCAATCACCAAGATGATATACAAACAATCAATATTGACAACAACACAATATGAAGACCAATCACTGGGAGACAAGAGACATAATATTTTTGTTCACCTGGTGTTCACTTGTGCACCGACAAGCTACGTCACCGGTTGTGTCGACCAACACTTAGATAGTTTCCCGGTGTGACCCTCAAGTCACTTGCCCCTCAAGGCACGCCCCGCAAGGCACCGCAAGACACCACTCTCAAGTGAGGTAACTCAATGACACGCGGATTCCACTAGAGTTGCTTTTGGCGTCCCGCCGAGGAAAGCACAAGAACCTCTCACAATCAACCGGAGGTGGCCAAGAACAATCACCTTCTCTTGCCAACGCCTCCAACAATCTCCAAGCCGGCTAGGAGCGGTACTCTCCAAGAGTAACAAGAAATCCACCGGCTAAACCACCCACAAGTGCCACTAGATGCCCTCAAGCTATGCAATGCACTTTAGGATCACTCAATCTCACTTTTGATTTGCAATCAAGCAAGAGAGATGAGTGGGAGAAGCTTTAGCTCAAAGGATGCACAAGAGTGTTAGAAATGCCAAGAGACCTCCCCAAGGGCCGGCCAATGAGTATTTATAAGCATCCCAAACAAATAGAGCCGTTGCCACTCCACTGACCGTTTTCTCAGGACGACCGGACGCGCCGGTCGAAACTGACCGGACGCGCTTCACCGCGTCCGATCGCCCTGCGCCATCCACGTGTCCACCCAGATTCAAACGCGACCGCCAGATCCTCCAACGGTCACTGCGCGCCAACGGTCAAATGCAATGACCGGACGCGCTGCTCAAACGACCGGACGCACCGATCGCACAGCACCGCACGCCCGCGAAGCATCAACCGGACGCGCTCTAGATAACGACCGAACGTGACAGTGCCAGCGTCCGGTCGGAGTCCAGTAAGCTCCCTTCGCGACCGGACGCGTCCGATCGCGTGTGACCGGACGCGCCACGCGTCCGATTAGCTTTACGCCACGCGCTACACTTCTAGGCGCCTGACCGGACCCGGCGGTCCCGCGAGTGACAGGATGCGCCGGTTGCAAACCCTAACCCGCGCGCCTGACTGCTGTGCTGTACTGACCGGACACGTCCGATCAAGCCGTGACCGCGTCCGGTGCAGCGTCCGGTCACCTCTGTGACCTCCGTTCGCCTCTATTTCTTTTCCAACTTCCGGCGTAGTGGAAAATAGGCATTTCATTTCCCCGAAAACGTCTGAATCCCGCGCTCGCAAGCTCAGCGGGAGGGAGAGAGGAACCCAAACCCCTCTCTACCCGCAAACCACAACGCGACCAACGCCACCTTTGCAAATGTGCCAACACCATCAAGTGTACATCTCCATGTGCTTGTGTGTTAGCTTTTTCTCAATCATTTTCAAAGGTTTTCCAGTTAGCTCACTAGGCCCTACATGCAATGCACTTCATGAATTCACCTAGTGGCACCCGTGCGTCGAATAACCGATAAGACTTCCCCTCTTAATAGTTCGGCTATCGACCCTAAACCACTCACACCCTCTATGGTGTCTTGAGTGTAAAACAAAATGGCCCTATGGTTATACCTTTGCCTTGAGCCCATTTTGTTTCTCCAAAAGATATGATCCACTTCATATCATCACATGACCATCTCGATCCATCGACCTTGACTTCACTTGCTCTTCACCGTTGCATCGGTCCGTCGGCGCCAAGTCTTGCTCAAGCTTTACCATCGCATGGTCCTTCGCTTCGAAGCCTCGACTTGCCCTTCACCTTCACAACCGGTCCATCGAGCCAAGCTTCATCTTGGTCTTCACCATCTTGGTCATATGAGTCAATGTCATGTCTCATATTCAATGACCACCTTTATCTAAATCATCCACTTAGATACAAAGGTTAGTCCTAGGTTTCATCAATTAGCCAAAACCAAACTAGGGACTTTCATATCCCAAAGGAGCAAAGTTTGAGCTAGTTAGATATTCTGACTCCGACTATGCGGGATGCAAGGTTGAAAGGAAAAGCACTTCATGCACTTATCAATTGTTAGGAAGATCACTTGTTTCATGGTTATTAAATAAGTAAAATAGTGTTGCATTATCAATCGCCGAAGCTGAATACATATCTGACGGTAGTTGTTTTGCACAAAGTCTTTGGATGAAGGCCACCTTGAATGACTTTGGAATCAAGTTCAAGAAAGTGTCATTGCTATGTGACAATGAAAGTGCTATCAAGCTAACCAATAATCTGGTTCAACATGCAAGAACAAAGCACATTGATGTCCGCCACCATTTCATAAGAGATCATCAACAAAAAGGAGACATTTGCATTGAGAGTGTGGGCACCGAAGATCAACTTGCCGATATATTCAATAAGCCACTAGATGAGAAAAGGTTTTGCAAGCTAAGAAATGAGTTGAACATATTGGATTTCTCAAATATGTGTTGATGCACCCTGTTGGTATTTATTAATGCAACACTTGTTTAACTAGTCACCTATTAACTTCCTACACTTCTAGCTTAGTGAATCAGGTTGTCATCCCCGGTGATGGAGCCAGAAATGTTTATTGGTACTACCTAGTATTACTACTAAGTAGATAATCTATTATTTCATGTGACTAAAAGAATATAAAGATAAGAAAGAAATATTATACGCAAGCGCACAAATTAAATATACCATTGTAGCATTTTACCTAGAGTATTAATAGGTTATCGATTTATATTTATACCACTGGAAAGGGATAGCTAAGAAATATGATTATGACTTATCACCTAATGCCTAGCACTTGCACATGCGATGGAGAGTTAACCATATAGAATCAATCTACTCAATAACAGGAATAAGTGTCACAAGTCATAAGATAAATATATAATAAATGGTAAACATCCAAGTTATAATAAATAATGATAAATGCACCTAGAGCACTCTAATCTACAGTAATAGCATGGTATTAGGCAGAGCCGAGAAATAAACATTCCTAAGTCATCTTAACTACGAGTCATGGTATACTATGATTAATGCAATTACACTTAGCAATCATTGTTAAGACCAATATTATATCTATGTGTAAGGAACATTGCCAAAGAGAGATCCAGGACATATCAAGACTATTCTCCCGCAACCGGGTTCTACTTGACCTATACATGAGGTGTGGGTTACAAAGGATTCAGCAGGATTGTCACGCCCGCGATCTACCACACTTCCCAGCATATAGGGTGCATCCGCAGGTAAATACCATCTAAGCACCACGCTTACATGATATCGACCATTCACCCATGAATTCAAAGGATGAACGCTATACGAACATATGCATAAAGATAATACCAATCCAACTATACTAAGCATATAATCAAAGTAGACAATGAACAATATAATTAAGAACATAAACAAGTAGAGCAAAGTCATATCTATAGTATTAAGCAAAATATGTATGACAGAATACAAATAGAGAGATTACAAGGGTTTACCGAGCAACGCTCCCGACAGATCCGGAACCAAGCGAAACTTGCCTTCTCTCTACTACTAACCTATGTAGCTAAGCTTTAGAATTAGAGGAACTCTAAGGAGACTAGGGTTTTGTTGATGCAAAAGTGGATCTGCAAACACAAAGGGCTAATACCCGAAATCGATATCCAAAGCGTGCCAGTCGATTTGACCTGTTAATCGACAAGGATGAAGATACGAGCACTTTGGTCCTGACAACAGCGATACGCCCAGAAGTCACGGCCAAGAGGTACTCACGCGGAACTCGAGGACCGTCGAAGATTGCACTGAAGCAATGCAACTCGCCGAATCGATGAGAACTCGTAGAAAAGGAAAAATATGCAGATTGACGAAGTCGCCGGAAAGTAAATAGATGTAAATAAGAGTAAAAGCTGGTTTTTGATATTGATTGATTGATTCTCATTACATTGCCCTTCACTCTATATTTATACCCTGATCTACAGAAATATAACCAAATACGACTAGGACTCTAAATCCAAATCTAAGGAAACATATGACTCTTATACAAATCAGACTCTAATAAACATAAAAAAGAAAATTAATTCCTATCTTATTCCCTTGTCCGCCTAAATTACGATGGAATTCCCATCGACCTCCTTTCCATCGGCACATTCCCTGTTTCATTGGCAGCAGCCTTCAAGCCTTCTTTCATCGGCACACTTCCTATTTTATCAGCAGCAGTCTTCAAACCTCCTTTATCGACATCGGCAATAATATCCTTAACCTTATCGGCAACACCCCAATCCAACCTAGCTTCTCCATACACCGCCACCATCCATCGGCAGCCTTCTTCACAAGCTGTCTTTTATCGGCTATCAACATACACAATAACTTTTCTTTTGCCGATTAGCCCACTTTGACTATCTTGACACGTACCAAAAAATGGTGTCAACACATGCCCCCCCCAATTTCGGAGTATAAAACATTGATGCTTTGAAATTTACTCTAGACAATGCTTGTCTTTACCTATTTTGCTCAACCCATTCTCCAAGCATGACATAATCCATTACTGAATCTAATCAAATCCAGTTCTGATTCACACATATCAGCAAATATCGCACAATCCCCAACTACTCTTGCCCTAATTATGGTTAAGATACCGAAACCAATCCATCGGCAAGATCTTAACATAATTAACGCTACCATTTTAGAACCAAAAGATTTTGTACTGAGATCTTTTCACTTGCCATCAAATCCCCTGTACAATCCCTTGATTATCGTGCGAACAGTTACCATATCCATCTGAACCACCTCGACCTACACGCGCACGGCATAGAGATAAGTCCAGAATACCCCTACTCCAAGCAGCCTATAAATAGATTTCTCCGGAATGCTTCATCTTCTACCCTCAGACTCCAACCTTTGGCATTCTCTCTCTCTCTCCGGTGGAGACCTCAATGAACAACCGCGCAACCTCAACCAACAAGAGCTCCTTCCAGCATCACCTTTAAGTTCCCAGCCTGCGCCTTCATCTTCCTCAGAGCAATGGCGATCAACTTCAACGTCCCTGCAGTTCGTTCTACCTCCGTTACTTTTACCTTGATTCTTTTGATCTTTGCGAGTTCATATAGTCAGTAATCTTCTCCCTTTTTTCTCATTCTTTTGATCCTCCGAACTTAGGAACTACGCAACAAACTGGTTATTCTAACCGACCAACTACACCTCCAATGCCTAGGTCCAATGGGCGACCTAGATCCAACTGATTTGATCAACGCAGAAGCTAACAGAATTCCCTTCAAAGCTTAAAATTTTTCTTTGAATCTATGGAAAGATACATTCTGATCCTAGCCCAAACCCACCAAAGGGTGGAAAGATTGGTATTTGAGGGTTAACAGGTCGATGCAGGTGTACTGGGCAGAGCGGAAAATAGACCAATGCATTAGGCTGTCTATTGCCGATATGCAGAAGAATGAATCCATGATGATAGCCGCCGCTCATTTCTGGTCAGACACAACAAACACCTTCATGTTTGGCCATGGTCCATCCGCCCCTACTCTTGCCGATGTATACATGCTCACTGGCTTGGACATCTTGACTGTCGATGAGGCTTCCATCTATGGTAGGAAAGCCGAATATAGAGTGAACACACGCAACATCGGCGGCTGGACAGGATACATCTAGAAATACCAAAAGATTGGCACTGTTAACCAGAGGGAACACGCCATATTCTTGAATATGTGGTTGGAGAAATTTATCTTCTGCGGTCGATCGGTAGGACCAACCAACACCTTCCTTCCTGCAGCCGAACTCTTGGCCATCGGTGTAAGGTTTCCGCTCGGTCGATACCTTCTGAGCTCCACCTACCACCTCCTCCACCAAGTATCCCAGAAGCTTTTACTTGGTGAACCCATCGGCAATTTGGGAGGCCCATGGTGGTTCATCAATATGTGGCTAAATGCCCATATGCATAAATGTCTGCAATGGGATTTCTTCGCTCAGGAATTCTCACGAGAAATCGCCGAAGATTATGTTCTTGGAGATGAGGAATCGGCAACACGCCCCCCTCTCAACTTCGGTGAAGCTATAATTGTCCTCCCTGGAACAGAGGCCAATGAAGATCAAATCGGCAGATTTTTTCAGAACTTCTACAATGGTCTCCCTCGTGATCATAGGGCTTGGGTACCCTATATCGATGAAGAGAACAAGTTCCCCCTTCTCTTCAACTTTGCCGATGATGAGCTGAACCAAGATAATGAGCTTATGACGGCCATCATCACTCCCAGGGCAATCCCGGTGAACACATTTGGTAGTGGGAAAAATTCCAATACCACTTATGAGTTCTACAATCCATCGGCAGTATCCCGTCAACTGGCTTTTGGGCAACTGCTAATCAAGCTGTGCTTTGCCGATGTGATCAAGCCCAGAGAAACAATCACCAGTGGAACTGAGTGGAGCAGGGTAGTGAGACTCGCCCCCGATGCCGATATCTCAAACGTTGATCTTTCCGCCTGGTCACCAGCGTCTTTTATTACAGAATCATATAAGCAATGGTGGCAAGAATGGAAGGAACAATTATTCGCAACATCCGTCCATACATATCGGCACATGATCGATCCCGACTACGCCATTCCTGATGATGCAGTAAGTTTCTTTTAACTTTCTTTTGTTTCTCCTTTTTCATATATCGGTAGCTAACCTTTCTTGTAACAGGCCGATGACCCAGTTCCATCCATAAGCAAGAGTGGGAAACCTTTCAACCTCCAACCTATCTCCCCAATTTCAGTGATCGGCTACAACGCCCCCACCTTAGCCGCTTTAACTTTCCAGAGGACCCGTGCCAAGACCATCACCTCTAGATCAAAGCTAGCAACAGCTAGGGCTACTCCGTTAGCCGCCGCATCAAGCCTAATCAAAGCTTTCAAGGTAATAACCCCGTTTATTTTCACTTATGCCGATACAAACTATATTAATCATGTAACCATCAGGGTGTAAGAGCCGCTGCTGGATCATCATCGACAACTCTTCCAGCGCTAAGCACCACTACCTCTAGTCAACCTTCAGAGGTATTCTTTTAACTTTAGATTTTATCTGTTAAACATCCAATCTTACACTTGTTTTGCAGCAGCAAATGGGTACATCGGCAAGCATACCAGGCGCTCAAGCTCCACGATCAACAAGTGCCGATGCCCCCTAGCCAACTGTCGCTGAGACCCAAGTAAAGCGTAAAGCTTTAACCGATGCCGAGGCTCAGAAAAAACGACAGAAATCTATGCCAGTCCCTGCATCTGCTCCAACACCTGTTGTTCAGCCAACCGATGTAGTTGAACAAGTTGACCCTTCTGCACAAAATGTATCATCGGCCATCATACCCCAAGGGCCAACTATTGATGAAGTCATAGAAGACATCCCATCGGCCAGCTCTGCCGATCCCTCACATGGCCCCCTTCAAGCTGCTCCTTCCAGCCAGGCCCAAGAAATCGCCTTGAAGCAGGTAAACCGATCGACCTATTCGATTTATAATATCCATATCTATCCTTAGGTAAGATCTCTGACTTCCTTTCCTCTTCACAGGAACAAGATTCTCCCAATAGCTTGTTTTCTTTTGCTATCGACATCTCCGATGATGATGGAGAAGAAGCGAGTTCTTCCCTAGCACTGGGGACGATATTGGCAGAAATTTATGCCAAGCTAGAGGCCCTTCTGAATCTGTTACAACAAGATACTGCTCAATTGGTAAACGATTCAGATCCTGCAAAAACCATCTTCAAGACAATCCGTCGCCAAGTCCCTGCCGATGTTGAAGAAACTCTCTTCCCAACAGTCCATCTAGAGAGCCGACAACTTCAATATCAACGGGCTGCTCACCGTATCGCCGATAGAGCAGCTCAAGCCCAGCTCAAGGAAGAGATGCTGTAGCTAAAACAAACTGCCGATGAGAAGCACAAAAGCATCAGCAACTTGCATACCTCAGGTGCCGATCTTAAACAGAAGATCCTGGATCTATCGGCAAAGAGAGCAACTCTTCTAACTGAACTGGAAGAAGTTGAAACAGCCCTAACTCACGCCAGGCAAGAAGAAGACCAGCTTCCTAACGTCATCAAAGCCCTTCAGCAAGAAAGGGATGTCCAAGCTCGCAAGGCCTTGGCCTTGAAAAAGAAACTCAAGCCTGTGGAGGGGGTTGCCGATGAAGACACTAAAGAATTGAAGGAAGCCGATGAGATTCACCTGCGTGCAATATCGGCTATCCAATCTTTGTTAAATCTGTAATTCTCATCTAGTGCATCGGCAATGACACATTGATGCTTTGTTTAACTCTAGCCGATAGGATTGTTATCGGCAATTATACTTTTATGCATCTATCCAGATACTAGGGTAATATTTCTTTAAATATTTTCCATTTAATGCTCTGGGAAACACAACCCCTTCGAGGGTTTCGAGAATATATGTATTACCAGGAACAGATTGATTTATCCGATATGGACCCTCCCAATTAGGCGACCATTTGCCAAACTTTGAACTTTTAGTCTCAATCGGTAAAATCAACTTCCAAACCAAATCCCCATCGACAAACTCCTTTATCTTCACCTTCTTGTCATACCATCTGGCTACCCTTTTCTTATTCTCTTCGATGCTAGCTAAAGCCTTTAACCGATGACCTGGCACATCTTCCAACTCATCTTTCATAAGGGTATCATAGTCATCGGCTGTCAATTGATCTTGAAAATGTATTCGCCTAGAGCCAGTTTTAATCTCCCAAGGCAATACTACGTTGTGTCCATATACCAACTGATAAGGTGTTACCTTGGTTGTACCATGACACGACATCCGATATGACCACAAGGCTTCATTTAATACCGTATGCCACCTCTTAGGATATTCTTTAATTTTGCGCTTAATGAGCTTGATAATTCCTTTATTAGAAGCTTCAGCCTGACCATTAGCTTGTGCATAATATGGAGAAGAATTTAAAACTTTAATCCCCATACTCACAGCAAACTCATCAAATTCTCCCGATGTAAACATGGTACCTTGATCGGTAGTGATAGTTTGAGGAATACCAAATCGGTAAACAATATGCTCTTTCACAAAATCAATCATATTAGCCGATGTCACCTTTTTCAAAGGAATTGCTTCAACCCATTTTGTGAAATAATCGGTAGCAACCAAAATAAATTTATGCCCCTTACTTGATGGTGGATAAATCTGACCGATGAGATCAATAGCCCAACCCCGGAACGGCCAAGGCTTAATTATGGGGTTCATAGCCGATGCGGGTGCTCTTTGAATATTACCAAAATTTTGACATTCCTGACATCCTTTAAATATTTAAAACAATCTTCGAGAATAGTCGGCCAATAATATCCATTTCTTCTGATCATCCACTTCATCTTGAAAGCCGACTGATGAGCCCCACATACTCCTTCATGAATCTCACCCATCAAGTTTTTTGATTCATCAATGCTAATACATCTGAGTAAAACTCCATCTATGTTACGGTAATATAATTCATCATCAAGAAGCACATACTTGGTAGCTTGGAATCTTATACGTCTTTCAACCTTTTTAGATGGATCCTTTAAATAATCAACAATTTCCTTTCTCCAGTCATCGGTATCAACTGCCGATGTTAATACTTCTTGAATAGGCTGATACCCTGAAGCATGCTGAGCTAATCGATTAGCCTCTTCATTATGCAATCGAGAAATATGTTCCAGATGAAAATTCCTAAACCCTTTCAACAATTGCAGACATTTCTCATAATATGAAATTAAAACTTCACTTCGGCATTCATAAATTCTAGCCAACTGATTTATAACTAGCATAGAATCACCAAAAATTTCAACAGCATCGGCACGTATCTCCTTAAGCAATTCTAACCCTTTTATCAAAACTTGATATTCAGCCTGATTGTTTGTTGATGTAGCAACAATTGGCAATGAAAACTCATACTTCCTCCCCTGAGGGGAAATTAACACAATGCCGATACCTGCTCCTTCGCCACATGTAGACCCATCAAAGAAAAGTGTCCAAGGAGCAATCTCCAGAGAATCCACTGTGTTGCAATGTTGAGTGACAAAATCAGCCATAACCTGTCCCTTAACTGCCTTAGCCGATTCATAACGTAGGTCAAATTCTGATAACGCTAAAATCCACTTGCCAATTCTACCACTTAATATCGGCATCGACATCATATATTTGACCACGTCGTCTTTGCATATGACAGTACACTCAGCCGATAGTAAATAATGCCTCAACTTAATACAAGAAAAGTATAGACACAAACATAATCTCTCGATAGCTGAATACCTGGTTTCAGCATCCACTAACCGTCTGCTCAAATAATAAATAACACGTTCTTTCCCCTCAAATTCTTGGATAAGAGCTGAACCGATAACAATATCATCAGTTAACAAATACAATCTGAAAGGTTTCCTGTGTTGAGGTGGAACTAGTACTGGAGGATTTGTTAGGTAGCTCTTAATTTCATCTAGGGCTAATTGCTGCTCATCTCCCCATCTAAATTCCTGATCGGCTTTCAATTTCAGTAATGGACTGAAAGCCTTGATCTTACCCGACAGATTAGATATGAATCTCCTGATGAAATTAATCTTACCGATCAAAGATTGTAATTCAGTTTTATTGGCAGGAGCAATCACCTTGTTGATTGCCTCAATAGACTTCCTACTAATTTCAATGCCCCGCTGATGCACCATAAAACCCAAGAATTGTCCTGCCGATACACCAAATGCACTTTTATTAGGATTCATCTTTAGTCCATGCTTCCTTGTGCACTCCAGTATCTTTCGTAGATCGGTTAGATGCTTTGTGATATCTCCAGACTTAATCACTATGTCATCGATGTAGATCTCTATTAATGTGCCGATGTATTCATGAAAAATAAAGTTCATAGCTCTTTGATAAGTAGCACCGGCATTTTTCACACCAAACGTCATAACTATCCATTCAAATAATCCCACATGACCTGGACACCTAAAAGCAGTCTTGGGAATATCTTCTTCAGCCATGAATATTTGATTATAACCCGCATTACCATCCATGAAGCTGATAATTTGATGTCCTGCTACAGCATCAATCAATAAATCAGCAATCGGCATTGGATAACCATCCATCGGTGTGGCTTTATTGAGATTCATGAAATCAATACAAACACGAAGTTTCCCATTTTTCTTATAAACAGGAACCACATTAGAAATCCACTCCGCATATCGACACTGCCGAATAAACTTTGCCTCAATTAATTTAGTTATTTCGGCCTTAATATCAGGAAGTATATTAGGATTGTATCGGCGCGCTGGTTGCTGATGTGGCCGAAATCCAGACTTAATAGGCAACCGATGTTCAACTATCGATCGGTCTAATCCAGGCATTTTAGTATAATCCCAAGCAAAACAATCTTTATACTCTTTTAACAAATTGACTAATTGCTGTTTACACTTGGAATCTAACTTAGCACTAATAAAAGTAGGCCTTGGCCTATCACCCTCACCAATATCTACTTCTACTAAATCATCAGCCGATGTAAACCCTTGACCTAATTTTCCATCATCGACAAACCTATCCATTAAAATTCTTCTTCAGATCCGACTGCTTGGATCGGTGGAATTTCATAATCGGCAACCTTGAGGAACTCTTTTTTCCAAGCTTCTCCTGATATGCACATGGTTCGTTCATAAGTATCTGATTCTGCCGATGCGATGATGTAAGAAGAATCACTAGGAACAACTTCAATTTTATCCCCAATCCATTGTACGAGGCACTGATGCATTGTAGAAGGAACACAACAATTAGCATGAATCCAATCCCTTCCTAGAAGCAGATTATATGCACCCTTGCCATTAATAACAAAGAAAGTCGTCAGTAAGGTTTTGCTGCCGATGGTCAACTCAACACACACTGCCCCTTTAGCCGGTGACACATTGCCTTCAAAATCCTTTAGCATCATATCGGTTTTGGTTAAGTCTTGATCTCCCTTACCAAGTTTCCGATACATCACATAAGGCATAATATTAATCGTAGCTCCTCCATTAATAAGTATCTTAGATACAGGCTGCCCATCAACTCTGCCTTTCACAAACAAAGCCTTGAGATGCTGTCTCTCATCATCGGCAGGTTTCTCAAAAACAGTCATCATTGGATCTAGCGTTAATTGAGCTATTTGGTCAGAGAAAACAGATTTTTCCTCATTATCAGAGAGTGCCAAAAATTCCATCGGCAACATAAACACCATATTGACATCTGCCGATGGGCCTTTATTTTTGTGCTTTATTTGCCACTGCTGATTGCCAGATCTCTCATTGGAGGAATTCTCTTCTCGGTATAAGTCATCTTGACGCTCTCGTTGCATCCTCCTTTTCTGTGTCTTTGTCAAACCTTCTGGGCACCATTGAGGGAGTTTAGTTTTCCAAACTGGCTGATAATAGGTCCTAGTTGACTCTACATGACGTATATTAGGATCCCTGTAAAATATTTCTTCATCAGGAACTCTTGCGTTTGCCATCTCTTCAAGCTCCTCTTGGTTCCTCGGAAAATATGCAGCGCGTTTACCAAACCTCTCATGTACACTAAGCCTGCCCCCCAGCCGATCATGTACTGATGCTTTACCCCTGATCGGCTCATTGATGGACAAACCTTGATTGCCAGGTTGAAACCTCCTTTCTGAACGATTAACTCCATAATAACCATTGCATTCTGGGCAATTTTCAACAGTAGGTAATTTAATACCTTCTTCCCAACAATGAATAAAAAACGGACACCTCTAATGATCCTTATGCCGATTCCACTCTTCTCGGCGTCTCTCTTCTTGCTGTTGTCGATATCGGTCCCTTCGCTGACGCCAGCCCTCCTGTTGCCTTCGATGGGTAATCACAATGCCAGATCGAGGAGGCTTTCCAGAACTGCTACTTTCTCCTAGTAGCCCCTTGCCTTTTGCATCATCGGTAGTTATCTGATGTTAGGGATCCACTGATGCGTTTTTCTCAGCAGCTTCTGATGTCAACACCTTAGTCTTTCCTTCAGCATCCAACATATTTGCTGGAAAAGGATGTTGATCAATTTTCATCGGCTTCTGGACCTTGGAATTACCAAATTTAATTCTCCCAGATTCAATAGCTAATTGTAACTGTTGCCTAAACACTTTGCACTCATTTGTACTGTGTGAAGTTGCATTGTGCCATTTGCAATACAACATTTTCTTCAGTTCTTTTGCCGATGGGATTACATGATTAGGTGACAGCTTAATCTGGCCCTCTTGAAGCAGAAGATCAAATATCTTATCGGCTTTGGTGATGTCGAAAGTAAACTTCTCTGGCTCTTTTTGACCAAAGGGACAAGATATCGGCTTTTTATTTTTAACCCACTCAGCCAAACCGATAACTGGCTCTTCATCTGAATCAGAATCTTCTACCTCTCCGACAAATGAAACCTTCTTGTTCTAATTCCTTTTGGGTTCAAAAACCCTAGTATCTTGATCAGAAATCCTTTGCACGAGATGACTTAGGCTTTCAAACTCTTGAGAAGCATATCTGTCCTTAAGGTGTGGCAATAATCCTTGAAAAGCCAAATCGGCAAGTTGCCGATCATCCAGTACCAGGCTATAACACTTATTTTTCACATCTCGTAGCCTTTGCACAAAGCCTTCCACCGATTCATCATTACGCTGTCTCAATTTTGCCAAATCGGTAAGCTTCTTTTCATGAACTCTAGCAAAGAAATATTTATGAAATTGCTTTTCTAGATCAGCCCAAGTAATAATAGAATTTGGCGGTAATGAAATAAACCACGTGAATGCTGATCCAGACAAAGATGATGAAAACAAACAAACTCTTAATTCATCTCTGCTAGCTGCCTCTCCACATTGAATAATGAAGCGATTAACATGTTCCATGGTTGATGTATCATCTTGCCCAGAGAACTTAGTGAAATCTGGTACCTTGTACCGATTTGGGAGAGGAATTAAATCATATGCCGAAGGATATGGAGTCCGATAAGAATAAGTATTGACCTTGGGTTTTATCCCAAACTGATCCTTCATAATCTCTGCAATTTTATCGGCCCAAAAAGCATCAACATCTTGTTGACGATATGGCTGAATTTCTACAGGTGGTACTTGCTGATATCCCTCTGCATATCTTTGTGGCACACGATCTCCAGCAATCGGCATATTTGCCATTACTTGTGGTCCATTAACCTACTGGAAAGGATTCATCGGCTGAGCTGCCGATGCTTGATTCTGAAAACCAGCTTGCATATGACCTTGATGAATCCCTGCAACTTGCTGATTTGTCTGAACCGTATGTTGAGTTGGAAACTACCCTGACCAATTATTATTAGCGTTCATCGGTATAAAATTTGCCGATGACTGGTAATTTGCTAGCATTGCTGGATAATTACAACCAGCTTGAGGCATGAACTGAACTCCAGGTTGACTTACAGCAGGAGCCTTCTGTTGCATCGGTAACAAGTTTGCCGATGGACTTGAATTAGATGTTTGACCCAAAGGCATCTGGAAACTTCCTAAAGTTGGTTGCACAGTAGTTGCTGTAGTATATTGAGGCACTTGAGCTATCGGCGAACCAGCCGATGGCATAGGAGCTTTTCCTGCTGTATCAAACACTTGAGGTAACCCAGGGTTAAAAGCAAGTGGCTCTGGAGGCATACCGTATCCCCACCAATTAGCAGGAATCTGGTTATTCTATGGCACAGGACCTGATAAAGCCGATGCCGATAGATCTGTATTAAGCTGAACTCGTCCTGATGAATCTGATCGCATCGGTGTAGATTGTACGTTAGATAAGCCTGCTGACACTGGAGGGGAAGAAACTTCTGTACCCACAACGGCTGGGGAAGCCGATGGAGTAATAACAGATGCTGGCTCTGGTTAATGATAGGCAGGCCCAACGTAATGCGGTGACGCTTGCCCTTCTTTGAAAGTTCGAACCACAGCATTATGAACAGTATTGGACAGCACATTGGAGTGATTAATTAGAGCATGATTTATTGCAGAATTAACCATCTCTTGAAGTTTACCCGGATTAGAATCAAAGGTAACTTGCCGAGGCAACGGCAAATCTTGCTTCTGGATGACTTGTCCACTCTTGTTCAAGCTGAATGACTTCAAGCAAAGCTGTCTGTATTCTTCTATAGCCTTTTCCATAGCCTGCTTCTGTTCTTCCTTAAGATCTTCTTCTGATACCGCGATGATATTCCCCGCATCGATCTCAGGATTGAACATATTGATCAGATCTGGTCCCACTGGGCATGCCAAAAGATGTGTTGATGCAAAAGTGGATCTGCAAACACAAAGGGCTAATACCCGAAATCGATATCCAAAGCGTGCTAGTCGATTTGACCTGTTAATCGACAAGGATGAAGATACGAGCACTTTGGTCCTGACAACAGCGATACGCCCGGAAGTCACGGCCAAGAGGTACTCACGCGGAACTCGAGGACCATCGAAGATTGCACTGAAGCAATGCAACTCGCCAAATCGATGAGAACTCGTAGAAAAGGAAAAATATGCAGATTGACGAAGTCGCCGGAAAGTAAATAGATGTAAATAAGAGTAAAAGCTGGTTTTTGATATTGATTGATTGATTCTCATTACATTGCCCTTCACTCTATATTTATACCCTGATCTACAGAAACATAACCAAATACGACTAGGACACTAAATCCAAATCTAAGGAAACATATGACTCTTATACAAATCAGACTCTAATAAACATAAAAAAGGAAATTAATTCCTATCTTATTCCCTTGTCCGCCTAAATTACGATGGAATTCCCATCGACCTCCTTTCCATCGGCACATTCCCTGTTTCATCGGCAGCAGCCTTCAAGCCTTCTTTCATCGGCACACTTCCTATTTTATCAGCAGCAGTCTTCAAACCTCCTTTATCGACATCGGCAATAATATCCTTAACCTTATCGGCAACACCCCAATCCAACCTAGCTTCTCCATACACCGCCACCATCCATCGACAGCCTTCTTCACAAGCTGTCTTTTATCGGCTATCAACATACACAATAACTTTTCTTCTACCGATTAGCCCACTCTGACTATCTTGACACGTACCAAAAAATGGTGTCAATAGGTTTCTAGCTCCGATGACTTGAATCAAATGACTTGGTGCTTTCTCCCAGGGGGTAGGGCTCTGTTTATATAGGCAGGTGGGATGAACCATAGCCCTCGGATCAAACCAACTTGAAGCAATGGACGAGATGAAACCTTGGAGGCAGTGGAGGATTGTGAGAGGAGGGCGCTAACAAGTGGGCCCAGGCTAGGTCAGTCGACCTACAGGCTAGGTCAGCCGACCTGCCTCTATGGCAGGTGGGCCCCACCTTCATTGATGTGGCTTCTCGTGTTTTGTTGATTCTTCTAGACTTGGTTTCACTGGAGAATATGTTTTTTAGCCTGATGTTCATCATATCTCCTCCTCTTTTCCTAATACACCCCTGTAGAAATACAGATTCTACAAAACTATGGAATTCTATAAGATAACCCCCTATTCTATGTTGATATTTTATCATATTCATCCTTTTCATGTTTGGTTTATGGTTTATTTTTAGAGTTAAGGACCGTCAACACACCCCCACTTATATGACATGCCTCTCCTTCAAGAAATCCAAGGTAAAAGTTGATTGGCATGCATACATCCTTTGATAAGGACTTATTTAGTGCATCTAGTCATTCCTCACATTCAATAGGCTTATTCATGAAAATCAAATGAATTTGATGCTTGTATGGTACCGCTATTGCTTCTATGCTTGATTTGATCTAGTGGTAGCATATGACATGTTTGTGGGTTTATGAACCTAGTGTTTGATCTAAAAAATGAACTATAATTGTTTAACTCAACATAGTCAAGATAACCCTTGAAACGAGGTGTGAAGAAGCTTGTCCTTGCATCAAACTAAGTTAAATATCTTTGGCAAGTGTTCTGGATTGAACCAAATTTGAGAAAATGATCCTCATCTCATTGATTGACATTGATAATACTAACCTATCTAAAATTGAACCTTTGTGATCATTGATGACAAAGGGGGAGAATTAATGCACAAAGATGGTGAAAGATGACAAAGGGGGAGAATTTTGACATAGGGGAGAAATATGAAAGTAGGGGATCAATTAAAATTTGAGCACACAAGTAGGGGGAGCAAGCTCATAAACTTGTATGTTGCATTTGAATGTGCATTTCATATGTATACTTGCATAGCACAAGTTTTAAAATTAAAATTCTATGCTTGTGTTGTGTATGCTAGTTGTAGGCTTGAATGTTGAACTGAAAAACTAGCATAGGATAGTTAGATATGCCTTGGTTTTGTTTTTCAAGTGGTACCAGAGCCTTGCATATAATGTGATCTCATGAGGTATCTAGTGTTTATGTTTTTAAAGAAAATCCAAGTGATTCTAACTAACAATGGTGCTAAGGATGCTATTATTGGTGCACTTCAATTGGCATCACGCTTCAAAGGTCCATCTCTTACACCTTAGCATCATTTGGTAGACATTGCCCTCCCATATTTCATATCTATGCATATGTGCAAGCTTCAATCTAAACTCTTAGCACATATGTAGGGGGAGCTAATGCTACCAATTTAGGTTCATGAAACTTGTCCATATCCTTTACACATGGTAAAATGCTTGGGCAATCAACATGGATTCAAAATTGATTTCAATTTATATCTTTGTGAAAGGGTTGTTATCAATTTCTAAAAAGGGGGAGATTGAAAGCTCTAGTTTGATTTTGGTGAATTGATGAAACCCTAAGTTCTAACCCTTTTACTCTAAGTGATCATGAGATAGGGTAGCATATTCCAAGTGGTGGAGCTAATGATGAAGATCATGATGATGGTGGTGATAGCCATGGTGATGATCAAGTGCTCGGGCTTCGAAAAGAAGAAAGAGAAAAACAAAATAGACTCAAGGCAAAGGTGAATTTGATAGGGCCATTTAGTTTTGATGATCAAGACACCTAGTGGGTGTAATCATATTTAGGATAGATAGTCGTACTATTAAGAGGGGTGAAACTCGTCATGAAATGCGGTTATCAAATTGTCACTAGATGTTCTAACTTATTGCATATGCATTTAGATTCTAGTGAGTGTAACACCCTTGAAAATGTTTGTGAAAACATGCTAACACACGTGCATAAGATAAAACACTTGGTGGTTAGCACATTTGAGCAAGGGTGGAGAAGTTGGTGAAGTGGAGGCACTGTTTTTCAGTGACCGGACATTGCTCTCGCAGCGATCGGACTCTGTGCCTGTGTCCGGTCAGTATTGCTCAGTGAAGAAGCAACTAGGGTCTTTGGCCAAACACTGAAGGAAAAGTAGACCGGACGCGTAGGGCCTACGTCTAGTCAACGCTGACGTTGGGCTAACATGTGAGGCAGAGAGGAACGAACGTTGCGGTACATCTGGTCGCTCATGAATGGACGCTTCCAATCATCAAAATCCCTCTCTAGATGCTTACTGGAAGTGACCTGACGTGCGGTGGCTCAACGTCAGGTGTTGGACCGGCGAGTTCGATCATTTTCTTGGGGTCTCGGGCACGCGCGTGATCGGACGCCGGTCGTGCGCGTCAGGTCATCACGTTAATGCATCCAATCTCAACTTAAACATTGGCAGGATCTTTTTGACCATTGGGATTGCACGGTCATTGTTTGAAGTGAGGACATATGGATGGCTCCCTATGACCGGACGCAGGGTGGCGCGCGTTCGGTTGATCTGACCGACACATCCGGTCACCCTGAGTTCTGCTCTGTGGTGAGCCCAACGGCTCTATTTCATGGGGGCTTCTATTTAAGCCCCATGGCTGACTCTTGCTCAACCTCTTGACCATTTTCATTGTCATAGCAACCTAGTCAGCTAAGCCAAAGCCCTCCTACTTATCTCCATCATTGATTTATTATCTTTGTGAGATTGGGAGTGAACCAAGTGCATTGCTTGAGTGATTCTACCTAGAGGCACTTGGTGATTGTGTTTCACTGTAGGATTCACTTGTTTCTCTTGGTGGTTGCCGCCACCTAGACGGCTTGGTGCAGCGAGGATCGTCAAGCCGAGGAAGATGCTTGTCTCCGACTTCGATCGTGGTGATTGTGAGCGGTTCATGACCTTTTCCCGATGGAGAGCCAAAAGGTACTCTAGTGGATTACTCGTGGCTTATGAATCCTCATCTTGTGTTGGTTGTGAGGCACCTGATTACAGGTTAGGTGTGTGATGCCTATTAGCGTGTGAACCTCTAAGTGAGTGAATCACCATAACGAGGACTAGCTTGCCGACAAGCAAGTGAACCTCAGTGAAAAATCTTATATCATCATTGTGTCATCTTGTCTCTAAGGATTTCATTGGTGTTCATTGTGATTGATTGATTGTCTCTTGCCATGGTGGTATATCTTCACTACCTCAATCTTGTATTTACATTCCTAGTGTAGCTAAGCTCTTTAGTATAATTAGTTTTGAGAGCTACCTTGTGTCTTATATAGTGGTTAGTGTGGCTCATTAGTTAGCCTTTGAGAGCTCACTAACTTAGTGGTAGTAACTTGGCCTCCTGTGTGTGACATAGAGATCATAGCAACTAGAATTATGGATAGGAGGCTTGCATTTTGAGAAGGCTAGCGCAACACCCACTTCGCTTCATAATTGTCTAACCACTTGGCTTAAGGGCAGCGCCTTTGGCCTTTCCAAGGGGAAAGAACATGGCGGCGGCCAAGGCATTCACACCGGCAAGGGCAGAGTGGGGACACGAGGCTCACCGTTGGGCTCGTGGGGGCTAGGATAGCGGTGCAGTGGCGAGGCGAGGTGAGGTAGTGATGAGGCGGTGTTGTGCCATGCCGAGTTGCTACACCGGTGTAGACGATCGGGGCGTCATCTCTGGCTTCAGTAGCGGCTCCTTGGCGGTGGCAACTCGGTCCTCCTTCTCCTCCCATCTCCCTTCTTCTTCTCTCTCTTGGTCTTAGTGCGGGTAGTTGTGATGCCACTAGTGGCAGCGGGTGGATGGGAGAGGGGCTAGGGCACCGGCTCGGGGCAGTTATAGCCCGAGCTCGGCCATGGCGACTGGCGGACGGTGAGGGTGAGCTCAGGGACATATGTAGGGTGATCAAGCCCTTTGGGCTAGGGTTTTGGGGAGCGGGGGTGTGCGCGGTGGTCTTGGCGCCTCCAATTTGGAGCGACGGCCGATCAAGGGGTGGTATGGTGGTGGCAGGGGGCACGGTAGGGGCGTGGGCCATGGTGCTCATGTCATGGTAGGCAGGCACCAGCTAGGGCAGGTCAGGGTGGCGCGGATCATTGACGTCGTGGCCATCCAACGCATGCAAGAGGCGGTTCGAATGGGGGATGGTCAGGATGGCTTTTGCCATTCTCGGCTTCATGCTGGCATCGGGCGTGGTGAAAAGCAGAGGAGGGGAAAGGAAGGGGATGACAGGCGGGTCCCACTAGTCCACTCGTTAGCGACGTGCAGAGGGGAAGCGGGGCGCGAGCGCTAGTGCGGGCGCAGGCGCAGGCTAGGCCGTGGCTGTGAGCTGGTGTTGGTATAAATTAAATGCACACTAGAAAAGATAACTATCCGCAAGCGCACAGATATAATATCGTTGTAGCAGTTCACCAAGATAATCTTGGTTTTAATATCGAACCCAAAGAAATGGTTGGTGACGATGACTGAGTCTATAAACTTAACCCAATTCATAATCAAGCTCAGATAATAGTGAAAATAGGAAGACTACTAAGGACTATCTAATTCCAATCTTGATAAACTACTCAAATAATAGTAAAAATAGGAAGACTACTAAGGGCTATCTAATTCTAATCTCGATAAACTATGTTCTTAATCATTCATTCAGTGGGCGATAACTTTCCATAAGGGATGAAATCAGAGTTCTCCCCAACCAGCATGCATAAGCCAACCTTTACCTATTAACTGGAAGTGGACTATAGAGGATTCAACGAAGCTATAAAGTCACATTCGCGAGTTACCACTATCTAGCAAATCAGAAGGCATTCACAAGTAATTCTAGCCTAAGCACCACGCTTACACTATGAAAACAACTTCAACCTAGGTGCTACCAAGATCAAAGTACTCAAAAGAGTTGCAAACTTGAAGAACAATACGAACAAATTACTTACTTAAATACTTAAATCAGAAGTTGATTACCAAAGAGTCTCAGAAGCAAGCCCCCTACGAAGGAACTTGATCCCGATGAACACAGCAGTAGAGAAGCACCGACAGGCTGGAACTCCTCTAGAACTCTGCTCTTCTACTCTATCTCTCTATCTCTAATTGAGACTAATCCTAAGATGAACTAGTCAACTCTTGATTGCTAGCCTAGATCTCTAGATATGGAATTGGATCTCTGGCTCTTCAGCTCTTGATCTGGTTTCCTCTCTCTAGGGGGTCTGGCTCTTTATTTATACCCCGATGGGATGCACGTGAACCCTTCGATCAAACCGACTTAAGGGACAACCTAGATGACTCCTTAAAGGCGGTGCAGGAATACTTCAAAAGCTCGTGGAAGGATGTAGAGGGGGTGGCCACCTGGCCACCCCTGTAACACCCCAGGTGTTTATCACCAGTTAAGCAAGGGTTTTGGAGTTCAAACGTGACATGTGAAGTGGTAATGAAGATGTCGAAGCCAAGTCTATGGAATAGAGTCCCAACTTAAACTTGAATATTGCACCATTGCTTACATATAGGCCCATTTAAAGATATATGCTTGGGTGTTGTTATCAGAGTATCTTCACATGTCTCACATCAATAACCATCTATATTGATCCTTGGAAAAGTTTCATGAAGTTTGGAATCAAAAAGTCACATGAAATGATAAGTTATATCCTTGTTGGAATGACTTTACTAATTGCTAGAATTGCACCATTAAGTGAATGGAATTATAGACCATCAACCAAACCTTGTAAATATGCCCAAATGACTCTAGATGAACTCTACAACAAAAGTCATGAAGGGTTCATGTTGAGCAATTGCCAAGAAAATGCCCTAATTGGCCTAAAACCCTAGTTTAGGCTTTATCAAGTTGCTACTTTGACCAAAGTGAAAGTTTGACTTCTATAACAATTATGAGGTTTTACCTTAAAGAAAGGTTGTAGTTCTTCTTATGTAGAACAAACTTTGTTTAATGGTCAAGAGCTAGTTTGGCCCCTAACCTAGTCAAATTGAGCTCACAAAAATCAATAAAATGCTATTTTGGAATCCCGAAATTTGGCTAAGTCTGGGATGACTGCATTTTCGGGTTTCAGTTTTCGTTTACCCTTCTTTGGTGATTTATCAATCGCAAACCAAACCGAATTAGACTGTGATCCTTTGAGAAAAGTTTGAGTACTCATGTAGATCTAGCTGAAGGTGAAATTTATTGATCAAATCAGTGCACGTATTAGGAGTTAGAGGGAGGAGAAAAATGCAGTTTCAGCCGGTTTGAAACGAAACTGCAGAATTCAGTTTCTATGTGGCTCACTTCGGAGTGTTGTATCTCGTAGACCAAGTGGAATCTGGTGAAGCTTCATAAACAAAAGTTGTAGCTCTCCTGTAGCTATACACTTTTCATTACTGGAGTTTTCGCTAACTCGAATCGTATTAGGAGATGGACGGGGACGAAAATGGAGTTTCAGTCGGCTTGAACTGAAACCCAGGATTTCAATTTTGGGTGCCCTCCTTTGCAGCTCCATATCTCCCAATCTATGCCGAGTTAGCTCTGGACCCTTAAATCAATGTTGTTCACCCCACCAAGAGATACAACTTTGCCTCTTGCGCCGTGATCATAGGCCAGCCAAATCGGGAGATAGAGGATGGGAAAGTTGGCTATTTTAGTGTATTTTTAAGGTGGTTTTGTTGGCTTCATAGTTGATTTCGAACCGGAGCGTCATGGCCGTCCGCAGGCGCGCAACGCCGCGTGGCTGGACTCGCTCGTCGCATGTGCGCCACCTCACCGCGCTCGGTCGTCTTGGACGCCCGAACGCCGTTTCATCTCTCTCGCCCTCTCATTCTCTGTCGCTCAGCTCACCCCCTCTCTGTCTTTCTCTCGCTGGCTCTCACTGCACGCGCGAGCACCACGGGTGTAGAGCTTGGAGCTCGCAACTGTCGTCGCTCCGTCCTCTTCTTCCAATACCAGCCGCACTACCTGCTCCCAATACCGTGCCATGCCTCCGCCGCCGAAGCATGCCGCTGCCAGTGAAGACGCCATGGCCGCACGGGCTCAGACCACAGCAGCCTATGGTCAGAGAGCCACCAGCCACCGCGAGCTGAGCCGAGTGCTTCCTCGACCGCGCACAAGCCAGGAGCTGCTCTGCCGCTCGCCGCCGGAGCTCCGCCAGCGTCCCTGTCCACCGAAGCCATCGCTAGGCAGCCGTTGGCACCCATGGCCAGGGAGCCACGGCCAGCCTCAAACCGAGCCGCGCCGCACCAGGGGTGCGCATGCACGCCAGGATGGCCGCGCTGCTGCCACTTGCCGCCGGCGCCGCCCCACCTCGCCGGAACCGGCCCTCCCCAATGGCCTCTGCCTCCCTCCCGTGCTCTCTGTATGAGGAAGGAGAAGAAGGACCCGCGTGTAAAAGAGAAACAAGTCCAGGGGGTTTTCTGCAGAACCTATGACTCATATGAATAGTGCCATGAGGACTGCTTTGTAATTATTTTGCAGGAACTTTGAAATTACATAGTAAATCATAGGAAATTTGTAAAATAGCAAATGAGGACTTTTTTGAATCCTTGTGAAATTATATATGCATTAGATCTATAATATGTCATGTTTTAGTTTAATGTTTTTCTGTAAAAATGGATTTTTCAGATTATGTTTTCAATGCTAGTTGTATTTGTCATTTTTATAACTGCAAATGTAGGGCTCCAAATGAAGTGAAATTTTTGTGGCATGCTAATCATGTGATTTTTGGTGTGTGGTAAAAATTTTATGAATTTTGGTTGTAGTATGAATGAGTTATTGATTCATCTTGCTCTCACATGAATTCTTGCATTAGCCATTTGTCTTGTTCATAGAGCTTTCTATACTTAGTCAAATGTAATGAAAATTGTACAGTGGATTATTGGGATCATATTTAGGCCACTGTAATTTTGGTAGAATTTGTTGTGCACTTTTAATAGGTGTTCATAATTCCACCTAATTATCTAAATAAATTAAGAAAATGCATTAAAAGAATTTATTTAGTAATGGACACTATGTTTTCTGGTGTTCATTAGTCATGGGTGACATGTTGGTAAAGTTGATTTTGTCCAATTATATATTTGCAACATAAGTTAATAATTATTTCTTGCAATTATTAGTTTCTGGACAGTTCTGGGGGCAATGTAAATTACCCCATGTTAATGATGTTTTTTGAGCATCTTGTCTATATCAAAGTTGTATATAATTCATTTATCTAGCTTGTGTTAAAATTTGATAGCATTTGGCCAAGTAGTTTATGAGTTATGCATGTTTCAAGTTGGAGATCAGAGATGGCTGCTGTCTGTTTGTCAGGAATAGATTCTGGAACTTTGTAATTTCAACTTATTTAACTTGTGAATCATGTTGTGATGATATTAGATGAAATGTATAAAATTTCATAAGCTTTCCATAATGTCTTCTTACAAGTCATTTGGATTTGCGTAACTCCAGTTATAGCTAAATCTTGTAGCTAGCATTTACAGTCATGAATATGACATATTCTAGTTTTATGTGTTTACTTCATGTGTTGGTAAGTGTGGCTCATGCTTTTGATAATGTTAAGTTAATACACCTGAGACTCTGTGAAGCTTGTGTATTTACTTGATATGCATGATATATCTCTTTAATGGGTGGTGTGCTATTAGTTGAGTGACTATGAATGCCTATGTCTTGCTTAATCTTGTGCTTGTCCTAAATACTCCTATGTGATGCATCTTGTGTTACCATTCTTCATATTCATACACTTGCATCTTGCATCTCATCTAGGTACGCTAGATGCCCCACGTGAAGGATGAGATGTGGAGCCTAACCCGAAGACGGTGTTTGGTGGAACTATCCCGAAGATGGAAGTACTCGGTGAGTGGTGTCTGACAAACACTGACTTAGTGTTGTATCCCAGGCAAGCCCCGGAGCATTATAAGCCTCCTACTTTCAAAGCAATTAATTATATATGTTATATGTATTATTGCATTAAGTGGTAGGAGTTGATTGGAACCCTCGTTGCATGATATCATTCCTTGTCCAGATATATGAATCCACGAATCCTTTGTAGACAGGATCGTCTATATGCTTAGCCCTGCTTAATTAGAACGGTAATGTCAGGTGATCTCCTATCACCTGCAAGATAGAAAGTATTGGTCACGGTTAGCTATATTTGCTATCGTAGAAAAGAACAAAGTGTAATAATGAACTTAGACCGGACGAGATGTCGATAGTGAAGCAACAAGACATGGAGGTCTTGGGTGTGGAGCTATCCCCGTCTGTGTCGGTTAAGGACCGATCCGCTGTACTTCCTTTGTCATTTTGAACGCAGCCTAACACTTAGCTGGCCCGCCTGAGGTTGCCGACCGCGAAGCCGAGTAGCTCAACTCAGGCTGCGAAGCCAAAAAGTGTAAGTCACCTCGGAGGGGAGCTAGGTGGGACCAAGGGCAGGTGAGTTAAAAGTCCTGAGCTTCCTGGCCACTAGAATCCCTGAGAGTGCGGCGCTGTTCGGGCCCATCCTGAGTTGTACCAAAGGTGACTGTTGACGACTCTTGCAAAGTATGCCCGGTTGGTGTTAGGAATACCCCCTTAGCTGAGTTGGAATCGATTCGAATTGCCGTCTCTCCCGGTTAGTGAGAAACTTGACAGAGCAGAGGCAACGTAGATTTCACTAAATCTACTGATGGTTCTGAAGATGATGATATAATGATGGCCTTAATAACCTGATATGGTTACTATTATTTGCTTAGTTGAATCAAGTGATTGCTATAGTACAGGTACTACTCTAGAGGGCAGGTTAATAATCATTAACTTGATGCTTAAAGCAATAATGATTACTTATCTGTAGTTAAGCTTTTATGCAAATGAGTCAAGCTAGCCCCACTTATATAAAGCCTTGCATACTCCTTGGTGTCATCTTATTTCTGGTTTTTGATGGGTAAGTCTAGCTGAGTACCTTCTCGTACTCAGGGTTTATTCCCACTTGTTGCAGGTTGTGATGTATCATGGCTACTGCAAGATTTGGATGGCTCCTGCCGTAGTGGCAGAGTGTGATCATGGGCATGATCCTTCTGAGTTATCTCGTCTCTAATGCTTTTGTTGGAAGTTGACCTTGGTACTGGCATGTATTTGAAATAAGAGTAATGTTAGTTCCAAATTACTTTGCTTCCGTCACTTTTCAACTTAAGTTGTAATAACTATGTTGAACTCCGATGTATGTTAAACTACTTGTGAAATGGATATAACATGTGACTTGTTATGTTGAATCACTACGATCTTGGCTTGTATGTTGGTTGGTTTGAAATCCCTCGTGATTTCGTTGGACTACCGGAGTTATATGGGCTCAAGTGTGAGAATTTGATCACTTCGGTGATTGTTTTTATACTTATGCTCTTATAATTTGGACGGTTCTATGACAACCCCTATGGCCGGCCGGCCCCACTTGGCAGGGGCTGGGGCCCCAGCTCGCAATGGTGCCTTCTGGTGTCTTCTATAGTCTTCTAGTATATGTCTTGCGACGAAATTCTATGAATTATTTTAATTCCTAGGTCCATTTTGATGACTTTCTGGATAACACCATGAAAAATTATAAATCACCAAAACTCATGGAATTTGTCAGTAATAACCTCTATTCTATGATATTTGTGCATACGTGCAAGGAAATTTATTGGTTTGTAATGTACGTTAACAACCGTCAACAAGATTCACCCACACTTAGGCTTTTACTCGTCCTTAGGAAAAGGTTGGTTCATAGAATAAATTATTTAAGACATTACTCTAGAACAAAACATCAACACAAAATCATTCCTAGTTATTCATGTATTGTAGGATTCAAAGTGTCTACCATAAATCTTTGAGCGGTTGAAGAACATAACAGCTAAAATATATTACTCTCTTCCTTCAGTCAAGTCGCTTGGAGAATTAGTTTAAAATTTTAAAAACAAAATATAGCTTACCTTCTCCTCTTGTAGTACTCACAAATCACTCATATATGTATAATTTTTGGATCCTCACCATGGCATAGATGATTGTCTTCTTTATCCTACTTCTAAAAAGCTTATGTGGATCTCAGGTAGCTATGAAAAATGTAAGAACATACTTGTATTGCATATATTGTAAAGTCAAAACAAAGATCCAAGGAGAAAGATGCCATACTCTTAGATCAAGATGTGCATGTGTGTGGAATATATATAGTGGTTAACCTAATTCTACTATGCTCTTTAGAAACTTGTCTCTCTTATTTCGAACTTAAAAACTTTGCTAGAGCATATGGGCTATCTTTTCATACTTTGTTCTTTTTTTCTCTCTTTTTTACTTACTTGGATACTTGTCCATTTTTCTTATACTTTATTTCTTGCGTAGCCACATAACTCTCTCTTGCACTTGGAATTTGAAGAGAAGACAATTACAAAGAACTCAGAGCATTTATTCCTAACAAATATTTTTGTGTTTTCTCCCAGTGTAGGAGTAAAACATTTTTAAGTGGATGAATAAGCATGTTTTTGCATACTTCCAGTGTAGGAGCAGTAGATATATGTGGAGTGTACGTGATCTTAATCTTGAAAGCATGATAAATTTTTCAACAAGGGTCAACAAGGTTTGACCAAACTCAACACAAATACAAGCAATGAATTGTAGAAGTTTTATCTATCCTATATATGGCTCTGGTAGGACATTGCTTTTACTACTAAGGAGAGGTAATGCTATTTATTTTTACTTTTAAAATAAAATTTCTCCAAAGACAAGACATCAAGAATCAAGTTCTCATTAATCTACTATCTCATATTCCTTAACAACTTAAGTAATCATGGGGTCCCTAATAATTAGTTCCCAACACTAACATGTTCACCAGGAAAAGTATTATGTGAGTCTATTCTTAAGTCATGAATTAAATAATTTTTCCTGTCTGTTTAAGTGTTTTAACATGTGATTTTTAATTCGGATTGAAACGAAAGACGAAATATATATAATTAAAGTATATTGGGATAAAACCTGACCGTGGACGAAGCGAGGCGAGAGAGGAGGAGGTGGTGGGCTGGCCGGCCATGAGCCTAGCCGTGCAGCCACCCAGGGGGTCCCCTCGGGGCCTACTTTGCCATACGTGGTCCTCGATCAATTATCTTCCGAATTGTATAATTTTCGTGATAAATTTTGTTTTTGTGGTCGCGGTGTGTCACCCCCACACTTGTTTTCCTGTATATCTTTTCTGCACAACATGTGGAGACAAGCACATACCAAAAATAGAGAGAATAGGTAATCATAACAAAATAATAATAATAAGGCACTTTATTCATTCCGAGCTAATAATTAATAAACCAAGCAAATCACAAACTTAACTTTAAATTATGAACCTAAATCGAACTAATTTAACACACTTGTGCCTTATTGCTAAGATAACTAAGACATCTACTCATTCTTATTTTTCTCAGAGAGCGCAGCTACGATCCTAGTTAACCTACGAATCTCCTTAAGATCATCGGACTGCTGATTCTGCAGGTTGGTGATTGAAATGGCTTGGAGCTTGCTAGATATTTTCATAACTTTAACCGTCTAGTTGAGAGTATTAAACTTTTCTTCCATCATGGCCATGGTCATCTTAGGACGCTTTGCTTCTCTCTCAATCTGAGGTGCAGCAGATCTCTTGCCAGTTTCTCTTGAAGCAACATACTTGAATTGGCCAGGAGGTGCACGGATTCCATCAAGGGAGACACGAGAGGTAGCGTACTTTGCACAAGTCACATCCCCAAATCTGTTGGTAGTCACCTTGACAAGCTTCTCATTATCTATAGCAGGTAGCAACTTGGTGCCTCGAGGGACAGCGAATTTTGGGCCTTTTAGGAGCAACTTTGTAGGAGGTGATGGGAGAGTGGGCTGGCGAGCTTGAGCAAAATAAGCTTCAATGACTGGATCTGCTTGAGGTCAGATCTGTAGACGACGATCTCTTTTCTGGCCATTGAAGCTCAGAGTTGGAAAGGAGCAGAATTTCTCCAAGGAGAGGAGAGGAGGCTTGAATAGGATGTGATTGAAAGAGGCATGGGTATGTATTTATATGAGGGTTCGGCTTGTAGAATGGGTCAAGATCTAGGGAGTAATGGATCTGTACGGAAGAATATGCGATTTGTCAGTTAAATCTATGGGATTTGGACGAGGAAGGGTGTAGAAGACTCACGAGGATCGAGACAAGGGGGGATAAGGAGGTGGGTGGCCGGGCGGGCACATGCCTGGTCGGCCGGCCCCACAGGTCATCCCCTTGGGGTGATCTCGTGCGTTGTGTCTTCTATTATTATTTACTACCCGATAAGTATTATTTCGCATATTTTCTTGTAACAGAAAAAGGATATCTAATATTGAGGAAAAATAATAAAATCTAATTCATCAACTACCTTAGAGGGTCTAATAGGTTCTAGAAAGATCTTGAGACATTGGCCATTTATCTTAAATAACGTACCTTTGTCTGTGCGTAGAGTTACCGCTCCATGCGATGACGCGTTTACCACCGTAAATGGTCCTTCCCATTTGCTCCGTAATTTTTCATGCCCGAATAATTTGACCCTAGAATTAAAAAGTAATACCTTGTCTCCGGGTGCAAACTCCTTCTTCTTGATTCTCTTATCATGCCATCTCTTGGTTCTTTCTTTATAAAGCTTTGAACTATGATAAGCTTTTTCTCTCTATTCTTCTAGCTTTGATATTTGCATCTTTCTCTTTTCTCCTGCAGCTTCAAAATCCATGTTCCAACGCTTGATAGCCCAATGAGCCTTGTGTTCTAGCTCCACAGGTAGATGACAAGTCTTTCCATACACCAATTGGTATAGTGACATACTCAATGGTGTCTTGTAGGCAGTCCGGTAAGCCCAAAGTGCCTCTGGTAAACGATCTTTCCATGTGGTTCCCATCTCATCTACCGTCTTCTATAGAATATTGTTAATCTGCTTATTTGATGTCTCTGCCTGGCCACTTGTCTGAGGATGATATGGTGTAGCGACGTTGTGACGAATTCCATAATCTTTCAAATATAAGTGAAACTTCCTGTCAGTGAAATGTGTTCCTCCATCGCTAATCACCATCCTAGGCATTTCAAACCTTGGGAATATTATTTCTTCAAACATCTTCTTGGAATGTCTTGCATTAGCATTCTTGCATGGCATGACTTCTACCCACTTAGATACATAGTCAACTGCCACCAATATATACTCGCAATTCTTTGATTTTGAAAATGGTCCTATGTAATCGATTCTCCAAACATCAAGGAGCTCTATCTGAAGATTGTTGGTGAGTGGCATGGCATCTCTTGCATTGATGTTTCCATGCTTCTGACATGATACACATCTCTGGATAAAGTTCTTGGTGTCTTCATACATGGTTGGCAAAAAGAATCCACTCTGCCAAATTTTTGCATGAGTACGGAATGCCCCATAATGACCTCCATATGGTGATGAGTGACATTTATGAATGATTTGAATGTCCTCCTCCGCTAGTACACATATTCTTAGTAGTCCATCGGCACATATTCTGAAGAGGTACGGTGGATCCCATAGGTGTTGATGACTCTCATAAATAAGTTTTCTTTTTTTGTCCCCTAGTGATACATAACCTGCAACCATAAAATTCACAATATCCGAGTACCAAGGGTCTGATTTTGTTACTTTGAAAAGCATATCATCCCTTAGTGAGTAATTAATAGGTAATTCCTGTGGATTTTTAAATTGCATTCTAGACAAGTGATCGGTAATAAGATTTTCTACTCTCTTTTTATCTTTTATTTCTAAATTAAATTCTTGGAGTAATAAAATTCATCTTATCAAATGTGGTTTAGCATCTTTATTAATGAGCAAATATTTCAAAGCAGCATGATCAGTATAAATAATAACTTTTGCTCCTACCAAGTAAGATCTAAATTTATCTATAGTAAAAACAACAGCTAGGAGTTTTTTTTTTCAGTTGTTGCATAATTAAGTTGAACTCCTGTCAGAGTTTTACTAGCATAAGCAATGGTATGATGCTTTTTATCCTTTGTCTGTCCTAGAACTGCCCCCACAGCATAATCACTAGCATCACACATAATTTCAAAAGGTATTGACCAATCAGGGGGTTGAATGATTGGTGCAGAGATGAGTGCTTCTTTAAGAATATTAAAAGATTTCAAACATGCATCATCAAATTCAAAAGGAATATCCTTAGCTAACAAGTTAGTTAGTGGTTTAGCAATATGTGAAAAATCTTTTATAAACCTACGGTAAAAACCACAATGACCAAGAAAACTTTGAATCCCTTTTTATATTCACAGGTGGAGGTAATTGCTCAATTACTTCAATTTTAGCTCTATCTACCTCTATACCTCTTTCAGACACTAAGTGTCCTAACACTATTCCTTCTCTAACCATAAAATGACATTTTTTTCTAATTAAGTACTAAGTGCTTTTCTTCATATCTTTCCAAAACTCTGTCTAAATTTTCAAGACAATCATCGAAAGTTTTTCCATAAACAAAAAAATCATCCATAAAAACTTTCATAATTTCTTCACTCATATCAGAAAATATAGACATCATACATCTTTGAAAAGAAGCTGGAGCATTACATAATCCAAAAGACATTTTACGATAAGCATAAGTTTCATATGGACATGTAAAAGTGGTTTTGCTTTGATCATCAGGGTGGATTGGAATTTAGTGATATCCCGAATAACCATCAAGAAAACAAAAGAAAGAATGATTCGCTAAACGCTCTAACATTTCATCAATGAAGGGTAGCGAAAAATGATCTTTCTTTGTTGCTTTATTAAGTTTTCTATAATCTATGCACATTATCCATCAAGTGACGGTTCTTTGGAGTATTAATTCATTCCTTTCATTTTTAACAACAGTCATTTCACCTTTTTTAGGTACAACTTAAACGGGACTAACCCACTTACTATGCGGCACAGGATAAATGATCCTGACATGTAAAAGTTTCAAAACCTCCTTCTTCACAACCTCCCTCATCGCATTATTAAGCCTACGCTGGGGCTCTCTAGATGGTATAATTTCTGGATCAGTTTGAATACGATGGGTGCAAAGAACATGACTAATTGCTTTAAGGTCGTGGAGTGAATAGCCAAAAGCAGCACGATGCTTTTCTAACATAATTATTAAGCGCAAAGATTCTTCTTGAGATAATTTATCACTTATGATTACAGGAGAATCCTGATCATTATTCACAAAAGTATATTTGAGTTCAGAAGACAAACGTTTAAGTTTAATAGGGGGCTTAGGTGGCTCTAGCAACTCATCAAGAGGTTCAGGATCAGTGGGATCCTCATCCTCTACCTCATTGGTGAAAAACTGGACATCATCTTCTAAATTTATTTTGATTAATTCTTCAAGAAATGCTACCTTAACCTCTTCTATTGATTCTAACTCAGAAAATGGCTCTATCTTAGTTTTAAAGAGTGAATTATAAACACAGAGAGCTTAAATCCTTTCCCAAGCCTAACGTTTATTTTTTCTGTTTGTCCTTCTTGGATAAGTCTTTCTATAGGTTTCCCAATCAACACATCAAACTCCCAAACATCAAAGATGTAGAAATTCAATCAGACTCGAAAATCATTCACATAAATAGGAAGGGCACATAGAATTCCTGAACTTGTAATAATACGTCCTGAAAGACTTTTTAACAATTTATTAGTCAGGGCTAATGGTATGTCTTTTAATAAATGTTCAGCAAATGTAGTAGATATAATATTAACACCTACAACTGGATTGTAAAGAGTTTCAAAAGGATATTTATTTAATTGACATTGAATAGTGACAGAGGGAGAATTTATACGAATAATTTCATTTGAAAACTCTGATTCTTCTAACCACTCGTCACTCAAAACAAATATTAATTCTTTTGTTATATTTTTAAGAAAATCTACCTCATCAGAATGTGTAGGATCTATAGTTGCAAAATTTCTAGGCTGCTAAGGTTTCTTTATCAAATGATAATTTGAGGTATTTCTAAAATCAGTAAACAAATCATCCTCAATATCAAACAAAAAGTCAGGAAGCGGAAATTCTTCCTCTTCTTTTTGTGGTAGTTCGGGTTCTACAATAGCTAAAGGTTGAGATGTTTTAGGCAAAAGTTCGGGTTTAGCTATTAAGATTTCTTCTTTTTCTAACAACTTCTCTTCAGGAAGATCATTTAAAATGTTCATAAGAATAGTTTTTGCATGCTTAGCAGTGATATGCATGAACGCTCTTCCTGAGGCCAAATTAAGATATTTTCTAGTTTTTCTATTAAGGCCTATAAAGAAATGTTGCAAAAACATAGGTTCTAAAAAAGCAAGACTAGGGCCTGAATTAACTACAGCATCAAAATGTTCTCAAGCCTCACCTAGTGATTTATTTTTCTATTGCTCAAAACATATGATTTCTCTGCGAAGTTTAGCAACTTTAAAGATAGAAAAAAATTATAAACAAAAATTTGAGCATAAAACTTCCCAATCTCCTTGACTACTCCTAACGTGACGATTATATCAACGTTTAGCCTTTCTCGTTAAAGAAAAGAGAAAAAACTTCTATCTTAAAGTTTTATTGGACATGCCTTCAATGCTTAGGCATGCACAGGTCTGCTCAAAATTACCTAAGTGGGAATAGGGGTTTTCATTATCACTACCAGAAAAGACGTTTTCCTAAACTAAGTGAATTAGTTTCGGGCGTAGCTCATAGCCAGATGATGTGATGAGTTTAGATGATTCTAGTAGCTTAAGGCATGATCCCGGTGGTATTCCGTATTGATATAAAGGTGTAGGTACAGGTTCCATGGTAAAATAATAAAACTAAATTTAAAAACTAAAAATAAATAAAGATAAAAGTATAATACAAGATTAAGCTAAACTCAAAGTCAACTCAGCAAAGAGAAAAACAACCGTTCCCTAGCAACGACACCAGAAATGCTTGTTGGTATAAATTAAATACACACTAGAAAAGATAACTATCCGCAAGCGTATAGATATAATCCGTTGTAACACTTCACCAAGATAATCTCAGTTTTAATATCGAATCCAAAGGAACGGTTGGCGACGATAACTGAGTCTATAAACTTAACCTAATTCACAATCAAGCTCAGATAATAGTGAAAATAGGGAGACTACTAAGGACTATCTAATTCTAATCTCGATAAACTATGTTCTTAATTATTCATTCCGTGGGTGATAACTTTCAATAAGGGATGAAATCAGAGTTCTCTCCTACCAGCATGCATAAGCCTACCTTTACCTATTAACTGGAAGTGAACTATAGAGGATTCAATGAAGCTATAAAGTCACCTTCATGAGCTACCACTATCCAGCAAATCAGGGGGCATTCACAAGTAATCCTAGCCTAAGCACCACGCTTACACTATGAAAACAACTTCAACCTAGGTGCTACCAAGATCAAAGTACTCAAAAGAGTTGCAAACTTGAAGAATAATACGAACAAATTACTTACTTGAATCAGAAGTTGATTACCAAAGAGTTTCAGAAGCAAGCCCCCTGCGAAGGAATTTGATCCCGACGAACACAGTAGTGGAGAAGCACCGACAGGCCAGAACTCCTCTAGAACTCTGCTCTTCAACTCTATCTCTCTATCTCTAATTGAGACTAATCCTAAGATGAACTAGTCTACTCTTGATTGCTAGCCTAGATCTCTAGATATGAAATTGGATTTCTAGCTCTTCAGCTCTTGATCTGGCTTCCTCTCCAAGGGGTCTGGCTCTTTATTTATACCCCGATGGGATGCACGTGAACCATTCGATCTAACCGACTTAAGGGACAGCGTAGATGACTCCTCAAAGGCGGTGCAGAAATACTCTAGAAGCGTCACTGTTCTTGCGTCTGTGATAAGGGCATATCAGTGACGCGTAAAAATGCGTCACTCATAATCCTTAAACAGTGACGCATGTATCCAATACGCGTCACTGATAGCGCTTATCAGCGACATGTCCAGCCAAGACGCGTCACTGATAACGCTTATCAGCGACGTGTCCATACAAGACGCGTCACTGATAACTCTTATCAGCGACGCGTCTAGCCAATACACGTCACTGATAACTATTTCAGAAAACAAAAAAAATTACAATCACCCTATATATATATATGCAATGATCCTATATATATATATACACACACACATCAGACATGTACCACCGTTTCAACAATCAATTCTTTACAAACTTTTCAGATACAAGTTATACTACAAAATGTGTTATCAGCCGTGGGCCATTGTTTACAAGGTACAACCAATGTCCTTGATGAGCTCAAAGACAAGAAAAAACACTTAATAATCCTAGAAGAGTAAAACCTTGTTTCCTCATCGCTCGATCATGAAAGATAGCATCTGTCTCTATGTTCTTGGAAGAGCACCTGTAAAGGAGTGAAAAGTTAAGTGACCCAAGACATATTGTGCGGTGACAAAGCAATTATAAATCCGAAAAAGTTCCATGGCTGACCACTAAACTGTACGACGATTCATGTGTATGGACCTTTAATTCTATTTTCATATTCACATACTGACATACATCATGAAGAAACAAATATGAAAAGCATCACATGAACCTTTAATTCTATACTAACGATATAGTAAAATACAAAACAGGATAAAATTTGTATAACCAAATATTTAACCATACCAAAATCAAGACTGCTCCTCCATAATAGCCGGTGAATCACTGATCAAAGAGCGAGCAGCCGCCTTAGTCTATAATTTTCATGGTAAAATTCATTCAACTACAGCTAACAGATCTGAGTCCCGACAGAAGCAGTGCTTCTCATCGGTACCAAGGCCCACTACAACACAATGAGCTAAGTCAGATAAGTTGACTCCGAAAATGTAGGGCTCAGGACAAGGCCACAAAATTATTTTAGTTATAAGCAGAAACCAATCAGTTTACCTCGTAAGCATTGGTGTCTGAGAAGAGAATCTGCAAGTGCAAACCATGTTAGAGTACTGAAGCAAAATAAAGCATGTCTATTTTTAGAGTTTGCGACAGGCAGATTTCAGTAGCAGACAATTCCATAATGGTTGCAGCTTACAAGTTAGCACAACATATTTGTTTCGAAAACATAACCACTCTTCAATCTACTCAAGTAAACATAGTCCATTCATTTACATAATTACAGTACAGTTCATATGCCCAAAATTTGACTTCCTTCATCCAAGATAAGCAATAAAATAGCATGGTAAGATTACAGAAGACAAGAAACCACAAAGCACAATGTGCCATCGTATGTTTAGCTTGTTATCTAAAGTATAAATACACTTCACATGCAAATGAAAAATGCTTCTCATTGGCACAAGTGAGTGTTTGGTCATACATCAATAAGAGTTCTCAGGCTCATATAAAAGTTATCAGGCTCACTAATTATAACAAAGGAGGGTACATTGGCTGATGCTAAATAAGTATTTCATACTAAACAGTTCCAATAGGGCAGTGCAATTAACTAAATAAAAATAATAGAAAGAAATGCACTATGGCATAAATGGGGCAGTACAAATGTATTACAACACTCTTATAGGAACAGTAGTAAATAGGTAGTTGAAAAAAGAACTAATTACTTATTCATTGAGACTGAAGTATTGAAGCAAGCTGCAAAATCATATGACACTAAATGACGATCTTACCAAGTATATATACACCTTATGCTCAAGCTCTTGAGTTTACCTCATCTTGTGCTCCTTTGACGGTACCACTGAATGTCAAAGTGGAAGAAATCCTAAGAAAAAACACAAATCGGAATGCTTAGTTCTAGGTAATAAGAAAAACTATAGCCTAACCACATGCTGCTATACCGTCCTCATCTGGTCAATACGCTGGAATAATTGACCTTCCTGCTAGAAAGTTATTGGCACTCATTATACCTGTTTTTTAGCTATCACACTTGTAGGGCCTTCAGAAGTTTTTTTCAAGTTAATAAATTCAATGGTGACTGAAGGTGCCAAATTTCATATGAATTGAGCAAGGCAATAAAGATAAATTTCCTAATTTAATATAAATGGCCTTATTTCCTAAATTTAATAATTCGGACAATGCCCTGCTGTGGCCACCCACGCCAGCGAATCGTGTGCCGCCACCGCAGCCCCGCGGTCCCAGTCCCCGTGCCTCTGCGTCTCCATGCGTCCTCGCGTGCCCACGCGTCTCCCTGCCGTGGCGCCGGCACATCGCCGCGTCCGCCCCACGCCGCCGGCGGTCGTAATATGAAGTCAGCACCAAAGTTGCAAGTCAGTACGGTTCAGTGCTAACTGCTAACTTCTGAGAACTAAAATATGCTAACTGCCTCTACTGGGTTAAGGTAATGACCTAAAATTTAGTGGTCATAAGGAAATCATGTATACAAATAGAAAGAGCAAAAGATATAACCTGAATTCTCATAAGCTGCTCTTCTGAACTGTTGAAACTGCAAGCAAAGAGAAGGTAGGATAGATAACGCACATGAATAATTACCTTGAAAACCTTTGTAATAGCAAAGCATACTACAGACGAGAAGACCATGTGCAGCAGAGTCAGTGCCACAGGATAGGGGAAGTTGATCTCTTTTGAGGATAAGACCCACTGCACCAAGGAAAAACCAAGTACTTAACAGTTAATAGCACTAAAAAAAGAACAAGAAAACCAAGGAAAAACCAAGTGCTTCCTTTTCTGCACTAAGAATCTGAACAACACAGAAAACACTTGACTTAGCTACCAAAAAAATTGGGGGTGCCAACACAGAAAACACTTAACAGTTTCAACTGCTTGTGGCATTTTTACAGCCCGAGAAGAAGAGGAGCAGGCCTCAAGCATTCATGATTAATACCATAGTTTCTTTCATATTGCAGAATGTTAGCCATTCACCCTATCATCTGTATGAAGTAAGCAAAGGTATATTGCAATTCTCAAAATGGCCTAATTATCCAAGTCAAATCAGCAAAGGTATATTACAATTCAGCTGCCCCACATTTCAGATGAACACAGGGGTCACCAGCCGTCAACAATGTTAGATCGATGCCACATCAATTATATTTTTGTAAGCACTAACACTGAAAACAGAAAATAGCAAACAGAAAATAGGAGGTATCACCCGAGGTTAGTACTTTAGCATCAGCTGTGATGGATATATCAAAGGTACTTGCTGCTTGGTACCCCACACGGAGGCACAAAGTCAAACTCTAACTCTATAATTCAATCGAGAGCTGAAAACCACAAGGGTTGGTGAAATAACCATTGGGTGCACAGGTGGTTGGTGGAGCAAAGGGTGACACATGGTAGTGTTCCAGAATGAGCTCACTGGTGCCACATCTCTTCTTAGGTCTAAGATGGTAGAATCAAACTACTGCATGTGTAAAGGCAATTCAAAGAAAAATAGCTTGCCAATCACAAGGTCAGAGCGTCAGGCCAGCCTGGTAAGTGTGTAGGTGTTGAATTAGATTTATAGAGCTACATGTCAGCAAGACAACGAACATAGCAGATGGTACATGGTAGAAAAGGAGGGATAACATTACAGTATGAAGCAAAACGCTGCTAATTTGGGGACAGGTACAAGTAGTCTCCCAAATCTAGGGATTATTAGGTTGCTATTAGAGGTGGGGAATAACAAACAACCAAATAGAAATTCCACCACGCAACCAGAGTATATACCAATAATAATCTGAAGATGTTCGTTGACGAGGGACGGACTAGTAGGTGAAATCGAGCGCCGCACCGCGCGAGTAGGTCGGGCGTTCCAGGGCCGCCTGGCCGGCAGGGGAGAACTCACCTCGCCGAAGGAGACGCAGGTGCGGGCGGCGACCGGACCCTTGGAGGAGGAGGAGGACTCGGAGACGGCGGCGGCCATGGCGGTGGGATCGGGGAAGGGAGGCAACCGGGCGAGAGCTTCTGCGGTCGGTTGGGTCGGCGAAGCAACGAGCGGATGTTGGCGACATCTTCCTTCGCACGCGCTCGCCGGACTGCTGCCGCGGACCTCCGTCGAGGGCAACACGGATCCGTCGAGGGCCGTGCCCAGCGCCCGCTCTCGGGCTGGCCTCCTCACCAGATCTGGCCTCCGTGGTGTCGTCGCGGTTGGAGGGAGCCGGGGAGGTGGAGGTGCGGTGGCGGCAGAGGAGGAAGAGGGGAGGTGGCGACGGCGGCGAAGGGGATGTGAGAGAGGGGCGGGGCGGCGGCCGGAACGGACCGAGGAGTGCGGGGGATGAGAGAGAGCGGCGAAGGGGATGAGAGAGAGAGAGGCGGCGCACAGGGGTGCGGGGGAGAGAAGGGACGAGGGGTGACGGGTTGGATTCCGGACTTGAGTCATCGATCAGCTGAAATCCATAATTTTTTCGGGTCCGGTGTGACGCGGTACCCAATACGCGTCACAGATATGTTACCTCTGGTAAAGACAAGCCGTGGACCATATAGCAGTGACTTGTATTCTTGAGCCGCGTCACTGTAAAAAGACATGAGCGACGCGTTTTAACTAGACGCGTCACTAATTTCATATGAGTGACGCATTTTAATTTTGAATCACTAAATTAGGTGTTACTGATAAGCTTTTCTGGCATAGTCTTCCGTTTCCCCTATTTTCTTTCCTCTTCGCCCTGAGGAATTCCTTGGCCATCTTTTCTTCTCCTAACTGTTCCTAACAAACTCATTGCCCCATTCTCGCCGGAGGAACCCATGGTCCCAGCCTCGAGCCCACGGCCGACGCTGGCCGCATGGAAAAGCCATCATCGGTGGCTCCGGCGGTTCGTGGAGGCTGTTCTCAAGGGATTCGCCATCGGCTCTGGCTTGAAGGGCAGCCTCGCGCTTTTCTCGGCTCTCGTCCGCCTCCGCAGCCTACTAGTCTCCCGCAGAGCGAAGTCGTCTCTTTTCCTCGCCGCTCGCCGTAGCTAGCTTCAGTTTTGGTTAGTTATTAGTTTCATCTTACACTTCTTCTGACGTCTAGCGTCGTGCCTAGGAAATCTACAACTGCGACGATAAACGCTGAAGCAGTTGTCCGTGCGGTGAAGGAGACGGCAAGGTTTGGGATATTCTTGGGGACCTTCGCAGGCACCTATGTCGGGGTGGACTACATCACCGCCATCTGGGGACGTGAGAGGTTAGTGATCTCTATTCCGAGACCAAGCATGTAGCCTCTGCTTTCCTGGTAATTGCAAGGATATACGATGATCCGGCTTTGACAGAGCGGAGCTAGAGCAATATCGAGGTGGTGCTCTTGCCTTGTGTGTCTTAATTTTTAGCAAAAAATCGAGGTGGTTAAATATGGTGAAAATCTGACCATGTTTATTGTTTTTTATTTATATATGGGTACGTCCGCATCCCCCTCCCCCAATCTCAACATAGATCCGCTCCTAGACTTTGTAGAGGACCTCCAGCAAAAATATATAACAATTATCAATCTTCTCTATTAATATATTTGCTTGACAAAAATCTGGCAGTGATTTTAAAAAATACAATCAAATAGTAAGAGCTTCTTTTTGCTTTTTTTGCCATACAGTAGACATGTGTATATATCAATAACAAATGGTTTAAATAGTATTTCTTTCATTCTAAATTATAAATTATTTATCAGTTTTCTTAGTTGTTCGAGTATCTCCAAGAGTTCCCTAAATCCCTTCCTAATTCTTGGTTTTTAGCAAGGTGAGAAAAAACCCCTCTCCACACAACTCCTAGTCCATCCTCCTAATCTTTTAGAACTTAGAAAAAGTTACCCTATTTCGCGTAAAGTTACGCGGTTCTCCTGTGCGTGTTTATCGGTCAATCTAAAGGTGGAAGGACGTAGAAAGAATAAAGAGCAGGAAAGGGTTCCTAATGCAAATGTACGGGAGAAAAAAGAATATATAAAAGTGGTTATGATAATTTAGAAATAGTATAGAATTCCTGATGTAAAATTATCTTCTATATTTTAGGATCGTCTTCTTTATTCCTTCTAATATTTTTTTAGAGTTGTAAAACTTCATGATTTTATAAAGAAAATATTGGGTACTATTGGAGATGCTCTTATGTATCCAGATATATGTTATATTTAGATATATATCTAAAAAACTAAAAGAAATAGAGGGTAGATATGATAGGTGGTTGACGGTACCTCCGAAGAAAATATGTTAGCATATTTCTCTTTCCTCTAGTGATAAGATCGCGCGTGCCAACTCAGGTTACTGTACATGGCTGGCTGAAAGGATGTAAGGTCCGTGAGCACTCAAGAAGACCTAGGTGTCTGTTTAAAACCTCAATTCTACGGTTCAATAAAAACTAACACTAAAAAACCATAATTAAGTTTGACAAAATGTGCACTTAAGGTTTTAAGGTATTCTAGTATGTTTTAACCTACTCTTGATCCATGAAGAGCTTTGCAATCTAGAGTCAATCATATTGACTAGCTTATAGCTAATCTAACTAAGAAAGTAATAAAGAGCTAGCGATAGAGAGGACAAAATCCTACAGACGAAGCGATTTATCCCCTAGAACCAGTTGCCAAAATGTAACCTCGAATCTAGATTAGAGCTTCGTACGATCCCGGTCACTAAACCTTTTTCTGGTATGATGTTGAGATCGCTACCCAGGCTCCGACCTTAGTGCCATAAGCCACCTAGACTCACCATCGCCAATCGACTCTTACTTCCAGTAGCCTTGATGTTGTCTTCACTACGGAGTTTTTCCACGAAGGAACAGTCTTCTCATCGCCTTCGTGCCACACCAAGCTCAAAGGGTTGACAGCGGAAAGCCACCTAGAAAAATCATAATTAAATCTAGCAAGATTGCACTTAATATTTTCCTAGTGTTCTCTAAAGAGTTTTCAAACCTATAGTCAACACTGTCAACCTATAGCTAATCTAGGAAGGTAAAGGTCACATAAGCAAAGCAAAGTAGAAACCATAAAACACGTTAAATAAAGAGTCAGGAATAAAGAGGGCAAAGAGATGAGACAATTTATCCCCCTGTATGGATTACCAAATACCATGAGTCGCTATGGTCCTGTTTGTTTGAGCTGTCTTTTGGCTCAAAAGTTGGCTTTTTGTCTTTTCGCGCCTAGCTTTTAGATTTTTTGCTATTGACTTTTGTAATAAATTAATAGCTTCTAAGCACAAAAGCCAAGCTTTTATCATTTTTCTCATAAGCCAACTTTCTAACTTTTTAAAATCTAGCTCAACAATTGAGTTCTCTATTTTAGTTTGTAGCTTCTGGCTAACAATAGCCAGCAAAAATCTAAATTAAACATGCCCTAATAAGACTTAACACCGTCAGCGGACACTTTTGGTCACCTTGACACCGTGTCTACTATAGAGTTTCTCCCCAAAGGAAGAGGTCTCCTTGTCCCTCACACACTGGGTTGCCACTGCTCGATCGGATGGTCGACGCTAGGAAGGCCAACAAGGCCCTCACCGTAAGGTCGTGGAGCGCTCTGTCTTGCCAAGATACAAGCGAACAATAACTCAAAACTCTCAAGGTCTTTGATAATTACATTTTTCTGAACTAGGCATCATGAGCCAATGACAGATTGACACTAAAAACCAAAGTGTGAGGCAAAATCAGGTTACCAGGAAATGACGAATCTGTTCGGCTGCTACGATTGTAGCTTATTTGCAGCATCAGTGGCTGTATTTTTTCTCTACTGTACTGTACAGCTGCTGTTTCCTTAGTCAAAATCGGGAAATGGCAAACGGCTTCGATGGGAACATCAGATTTTGGAAGAAACAAAACTGAGTTTTATTCTGAGCTTTTCCTTAGAGCAAATCCTAGAGTCTAGCTAAACATAAATTGCAAGTTTTCTGATTTAGCCATTTGCTAAAATAAAACTCCCTAAACAAACTAGACAAATGCAACCGCCTTTGTAAACTCTCGTTTTCCATATTCAAACATGCTACGACATATCGATTTCTGTAATTCCAAGTTCCTCCGCCGCTGAGCGCTCGCACGTCCAGTCCGTGTCTGTCCTTCCGTGGCCCGACAGCAAGCAACCAAGCGCCAATGGCACAGGGTCATCTTTTTGACACCTCTCGTCTCGATACAGCTGTAGAATCTATTTATATATGAACACACATATCCCATACACACGCACACCATATTCACACCACACATGGGACACTAGGCACGCATCACGTTTTTTTCCTATTTTTTTATTTTTTAATCTTTTTCAAAATAAATATTCACATTTGTACCCTGACATCCTAAACCCATCTTTGGACCTTGGGCCTCGTCGCTGAGGTAACAGTCTCGGCATCATTAGTCACGGTGCCGAGCCTTGAAGCCTAGATTGTGTGGCGAGACGACGTGGCATGAACGAGCTTGACGCCATGGCACCAAACTCGTATGGGGCTTGGAAGGACTCGCACGCGGGCAGCAGACGAGGGTAACCGGTGTCGGTTGTCCAAGGTGGGTTGAGGTCATCGGCGGAGGAGCCCTCGCTGGTGAAGCGCCCATGGCGTAGAACTCAAATGTGATACATCAGATAAGTCTCAGTCAGTAGTCTCGACTAACGTGGTCACTAAGACATACCACGATTAAAAGTAATCAGAACATAACATAGGTCCAGCAAATTCAGAAACACAAAGGATCGCTAAAACACATCTGAAGTATCCTAATACCATGGGCTAGTTGGGTGCAGATACGACCTTACTCGAACGTAGCTTCGGGATTGAAGTCTGCATCTTCCTCTGTTCAACAAAGTAAGGGTAAGTACAAAGTACTCAGCAAATCTAATCTTACCCTATGAAAGGGGATTAATAGTACATGCATATGAATATATATCTAGGATAAGGTTTGGTTTTATTTGCATAAAGCTATCTTGAGACACATGCATGGTTTCATTTTAGAAATATCTTTGCAAAAGACTTATATATTTTCCATATATAAGAGTAATTCTGAAAATGGGTTTGTCACAATTTTAAGTGCTGCTGAACACTCTCTTCTCGCAACATATGGACGGTAACTATTTATTTCCAAATCACACACACGCTCATGTTTCTACTCATCTCAACCTATCTAGTTGTTGAAACCAAACCATAACCTGTCCGAGACCGCGGACACGGCTATCCGGATAAATTTTACACTCTGCAGAGGTTGTACACTTACACGACAAGTAGGATACTGTAACTTAACATTGTCGTGCAAGCACAGATCCATCAGAGCCATTACCCTCCATAGCTGAGTACTAGCGCTCATCACGGGCACACTAAGACAACAATATCATAATACAATAATTTACAGAGCTCATTACATTTCATATAATTTCTCAGTTTCCACGTACATCCCTTAGTGTCCTGTTGCACATCTGCTTGAGGTGATTGCCATACCAACTAGGGGAATTTAGACTAAGCATTGCCACATACAAGATCGAGTGGTTGTACGATAAAATAAGTTAAGTGAGATGAATCATCAATTCAGTCCTTAATCGAGACAAGACGGATACGTTTAATCACAGAAGGTACAAACCACAACACCACGGTATCCCACAAAAGGGATCCGATCTGCCCCATCTCTAAGGTAATCACCATCTATAACTTGTTCATTAACTCATTCACAGTACCCATAACTTATCCTCACCACTTACATAATTTTTATTTAAAATCATTGTATTTGAGAAATCATAGTTATGAGTATCCATTATGAGTATCAAGTCCTAAGCATACTAAATAATGATATTTTGTTGTAGCATAATATTTATTCCTAGGTTTGTACAAGACGATTATCAGGTATTATGAATCAATGATGGCTATTTAAACAGATTTTAGCTAAGCAACGAAAATACCTTTACGTATATCGTACATGTAATATTTAAAACAGCTTCTACAGATTATGTTTAAAATTGGAATCAACATACATCAAAGAAGATTAGATTGGACTTGCCTCTATCGGCGTCCTCGGCAAACTCATGCTGGCAGTTTGGGTTCTTGGCATCGAACTTGTGATACTCATCTCCGATGTTCTCGTTCTCCAGCTCGTTCACTCTATCTGCTTGAACGAGCAAACAAACACAATCAAATACAGACACTTAAATAATCTCTAAAATCATGAAATTTATATGAGAGATACGTCTTAATTTTAGATTGATTTAGAAAGAAAAATCGATGGAATGGGAGTTCGGATGGGAGAGAGACGGATTTCGCAAGGTGGCTGTCTAATTGAATCGAAGGAAAATAATGCATGCACGTGATTGGCTGAGTAGTGTTTTGGATTTCACGTGGTGCTTCTGGACTCCACGACTAGTACACGGGTTGTGGGCCTCCTTGGTTGCTGCAAGCTGTGAACAAAAGGAGGAAACAGGATCTGCACGGTTGAGAGAGACAGAGTACAGGGCGTTCGTGCTCGTGAGTTCGTCCGCCATAGCTGTACGGCACGGCTCGTGGGGAGCACGGCCTGGGAGGGGAGAAGGGAGATAGATGCTAGGTGAAAGTGGAGGATGGCTCAGAGATGCTCACCGCCGACCTAATCGAGCTACGGTGGTTCGTCCGTGGAGATCGACGGAGGTGGAGGGAGGAACCGGGGGTGGCGAGAGTCGTATGGTAGAGTGGGATGGCTCGGCAGCTCAGTGGTGGAGGAGAGGCAAGAGACAAGAGGTGCGCCTCTTGTATGGGGGCAGCTGGAGGAGGAGCTCGGCTGGCAGGCTCGGCCGGCTTTCAATGCCTCGGCAGAATTGGTACGCAGAGGGACGACCGGCGTGCGTGGCGCAGCTGATGCCAGGGGCAGTACGGCGTGGAAGAGCAGCTTTGCAGGAGGGCGGTGCGGTGCGTAGCGGTGGATGGTGGCGCTGAGACGACGGCCGCATTGACGGGCAGCAGCAGCCCGGCGTGGCCGTGGTCACTCAGCAGCAGGCTCAACTGCTTGCGTGCTCTGTTTTGCTCTGCTCTGCACGTACGCGATGGTGTGTGGCGCTGTGTGCTTTTACTTGCGGTATGGGGGTTCTGAGCCGCTGGTACTTGCTTGCTCGCTGAGCGTGGCTTGTGTGGTGATTTGCTCCCGGTTACGTGCTGCTGGCGCCCGGTCGAAGGAAGAGGAGGGAGAGGAAAATGGGAGGTGGGGCCCATGATGCGGCGGTGGTGCACGGGCACTGTGGTCAGGGAGGGAGGGGGGTGGGGATGCGCTGTGGCGGTAGTGGTGGGGCCAGCGCATGCGGACACTATCGGGCTCGGGCGAGTGGAGCGTGCGCGAGGGAGAGAGGTGGGGGACGGCTAGAGATATTCTCGTGGTGGCGTGCGGAGTAAGAGTGCAAAGAGAGGTGCAGCTCTGGTGGCTTTAAGATGGGTGCGAGTTCGGGAGGATACAAATAGAGCTCAAATGGCTTTAGTTTTCAAAATAGGTTTTGAAAATATTTTTGAGCGGGTGATTTCAAGATTTGAATTTTTGGGACGTCACAACTGGCCACGCCGGCGTTGGACTTGAACACGACCCTAGGTACGTTTGGTTCTGACCCTGGCAAAGGTGTCTAGGCCAGACATCTCCCCAGGCTGTTGATTTTGAGCGTCTGGTGATCGAATGAGGCCCTCTTTGGATCACAGGATAGGAAACATGGGCCTAGGCCGCGCTGCAAACCAAACAGCCCCTAGATGCGGCAGCGGTTGAGTTTGAGTACCAGAGAGTGCAGAGAGGAGCGAGTGAATGGGAATTTTAGGGTTAGTATTTGGCGGGCTGGAACAGGTGGTCTGGCGGGCTTCCGCTGCTTTTAGCCCAATTTTAGGCGGGCTGTTTTCAAAATACTGAAATGTTTGGACGGTACCAGTAAAATTTCAGCCCAAACAATAAATGCCATATATTCAAAATTTCGGAAATCTTCGGCCGATATTTTTTTCGCTGCCGCGGCAACCCTTTCCGTCTTTCCGACCTTCTTCCCCTTCCTCCGATTGCCCCCAAATCCGACGCGTCATCACCGCCATGGCTGCCACCAGCAAGCTCCTCCTAGCTGTCGCCAGGACGGGGGTGTCCCTCGTCGCCGACGCACGCCCGTGCGACCACGCGCAGATGCGTGCTGCGGAAGGGGGAGACGCCCGTGCGGCCAACGGTGCTAGCTTCCTCCGCCGCTGCGGTCTGAGCTCCGGGAGCCGGTCAGTGAACACCGTGCTCCTGGCCGTCACGTGCATCCTCGCTATCACGACGTGCAGCAGCGGCGCTGCAGAAGCGGTGTTACGACTTACGCGAAGGCCGAAGCAGCCGCTGCCGCGCGGCGGTCTAGGTGCTGCGCGTCATGACGGCGTGCTGCTGGCGGTGCTCGGCATGGAGTGGCGGCGCTGTAGAAGTAGAGGCCGAAGCAGCCGCTGCCGCGCGGCGGTCTAGGTGCTGCGCGTCATGACGGTGTGCTGCTGGCGGTGCTCGGCATGGAGTGGCGGCGCTGTAGAAGTACAGGCCGAAGCAGCCGCTGCCGCGCGGCGGTCTAGGTGCTGCCCGTCATGACGGCGTGCTGCTGGCGGTGCTCGGCATGGAGTGGCGGCGCTGTAGAAGTAGAGGCCGAAGCAGCCGCTGCCGCGCGGCGGTCTAGGTGCTGCGCGTCATGACGGCGTGCTGCTGGCGGTGCTCGGCATGGAGTGGCGGCGCTGTAGAAGTAGAGGCCGAAGCAGCCGCTGCCGCGCGGCGGTCTAGGTGCTGCGCGTCATGACGGCGTGCTGCTGGCGGTGCTCGGCATGGAGTGGCGGCGCTGTAGAAGTAGAGGCCGAAGCAGCCGCTGCCGCGCGGCGGTCTAGGTGCTGCGCGTCATGACGGCGTGCTGCTGGCGGTGCTCGGCATGGAGTGGCGGCGCTGTAGAAGTAGAGGCCGAAGCGGCCGCTGCGCCGGTGGTCTGGGGCCCGCAGGCTAGGTGCTGCGCGTGGCCTTGCTGTGCACCAGCCGCACGCCGTCGGTGCGGCTGTCCATACGGTCCGTCGTGCATATGCTGGAGGATGCGGCCGCCGTGCAGGAGCAGGACGGCAAAGGCGCCATTGGGGAGGTGCAGAGGCGGAACCAGACCTACACCTCAGACTACCCGCACTCATAGAACTCTATATTCATCCTCTATACGTCATAGTCAGTAAGATTCTCTTCTCTATACTCAATTCTTCCACACTCATCCATCCTCTATATCATCCTCTATCCACTTTATCCACTGTGGGACCTACTTGTCACTTTATCTAAATATATCCATGTGTGATCTAATTTTGAAGGATTTATTGAGACGAATTTAATGGTGAAATCGAAATTTAATTTGGATTTTTGGTTTGTGAGTTATAGTATTTTTTTCCTTTGTTTAGCTGGTGGGACCCGCCACTATAGAGTATAGAGTAAGCACAGTACCACTCAAAATATAGAGTGAGAGAAAGGATAGAGTATCGTTTTAGAGTATCCAGTGTAGCAGTTTTTACTCTATATTCATAATCTAAAGGTTTAGAGTATCGTTTTAGAGTACTCACCGCGGGTAGTGTCAGGGGGCCCCGAGACCAAGGTATGACATGGAGATAGCACAATCAAACTCTCCTTCACTTGAAAATATTTACTGCTACAGTGATTACAGCAATGGTATTTAAACAAGGCCCCTGCTAGCCCCCCCTAGTTCCGCCACTGGGGAGGTGCCACACCAGCAGCCTCGCACGTGCCGTCTAAGCAGGAGCCAAGACTTGTAGTGGCATTGCTCAGCCCGGCCGGAGCCGCCCCCAAGGCCCCAACCCCTCCCACGTGCACAGCACTCGGCCATGCCTGACGGACAGAGGGGGGAAGACGACTCACAAGGCAATATAGTCTATTCACCGCCCTTTCTCTATTCAGAACCATGAAAATTAATAATTTATGGTTCGGTGTCCAGCAGCAAAGAATCATGATTTCATAGTGACGTTGGACATATTTTAGAGTTAGTGATGTCCAGTAAAATTTACCTTATAATTACTATAATGATACATATTATTAATACGTGCCTATATCACTCACGAACGAGTTTGATTACTATTCCCTCCGTCCTAAATTATAAGACGTTTTGACATTTCTAAAACTATGAATCTAGATAAACCATATATCTAAATGCGTAATGAAAGTTATGAATCTTGAAAAGCCATAATTTGGAACGAATGGAGTATTTACTAGTAAAGCTTACCTTCAATACTCTTGTACATTATTCAGAACAGCAAGGTGGAGGTCATTATTAGCTGGGTTCATTGCTGGTCCTACAATGCTCTTTGCGGGGCTGCGAACAACGCATACTAGCTTGGCAACATACATTCTAGTGCGTGCTGGTGTACTCGCAGCCCGTTGTGGAATGAAGAGTAAAATCTTCGGAAAGATATGTAAACCATTGGCATGGTCTCATGGTGATATCTTCATTATGTGTGTTTCATCAGCACAAATTGCGTAAGTCCTCTCTCAATTCGTTTAAATTTTTTGAATTAGCACTTCTCGTTGTAGTCTGTATACATTCTGTCTGTTTTGAATTTTGTATTTATCACTCAATAGTATGCAACTATGTATGCAGTGAACTGTTGGGCTTTTGAACTGATGAATATATATACAAATCTTGAAACAAGTATATCATGTATAGACAGAAGTATATGGCCATAGTGTCAGGTAACAGTTCAGAAGCAATTAGGAACATCTTTTTGTATTGTTTTTAAAATGCTTTTTCGACTAAGGGGAAGTACAAAAAAATTTGGTTTTTTTTTTGAGAAGTTGAGGCAAGGATCTACAAATTGCACTACTTAGACCCAAAATAATCAAAAGAAATATGAAAAAAAGAGAACATTCTCAGATGCAAGATCAATCACTTCCCATCCAACATCTTGAAAAAAAACATCCTGTCTCATTTTGTTTAGGGTATCGACCACTGTTCTTCCCTTTTTTGATAAACAAATCTGTTATCTACATATTTTGAATTTTTCTGCATTATGAGAAATTAAGGAATGCAGTATGCATACTATAAAGATCATCTGGTCTGTAACCGTGAAGTAGGAAGTGATTTTGAAGTGATTTTTAATCTCTTGTGCATTCATGTGCACTATGAGTTAATAGAGAGTAAGACAAAGGTGTGTCTTCGTATATGTATATGTTTCAGTCCATACATTGCAAACACGCTAACTTGTTTATGTTCTTATATACAATTTCTTCTGCAGATCTGCATACATTCTGAATCAAGACAGCTTTCCATCATCATACAAAGCTTTTCTAGGCAAGCAAATTGGAAAGGATCCCATCATTCTGCAAGGACTGAAGGAATTAGTCATCAAGGATGCTTTTACTAACTTAGGTGGTATTGAGAAATGGTACAAAACTGTTGGTGTTCACCTAAAGTTGGATCCAAAAATGAAAATTCCGTGCTCCGTAAGTAAAAATGATATATCAATTCTATTATACTATGTTGTCCAACATGATTGTATCACATTTACTTGTTAGATAGAAATTTGTCCTTCAAATTAAGCGTAGATATGTGTGAGGTTTGAGAAAATTATTTTCACACCACCGGTCATTATTTTCCTAAAAGCTACTCTTTTGGCTAATTTCCCTCTAAGTAATTTTCTTTACATAATATCTCTTCAAATCTTCAATCCAGATACTCCATGGCAATCAATCTTGCACAGGACACTTTTTTTCATTCCTGCTACAAGCATATGGAAGAGCGTTTCCAGTCTATGTTCCTGTGTACTTAATTCCTGCACTCTTTGTTCATCGAACACATCTTATCAAAAGGTAAATCACAAGAAGTTCATAGACATGTGTAATTTTTTGTAGTAACATTCTGTTGATGCATGCCAAGAAATATGCTTGCATGTGTAATTCTTAGTGAACTTTAATGTTACCGGTATGTCAAGTTGGTATGTCCCAATTTGCAGAAAGAAACAGAGGGGTCATTCAATAGTGTGTCTGTACTGTCCACTGTTCGCCTACACGGCCGTGTAGGCCGTTTACACAGCGTGTAAACGCTACTCGATGGGTAACCGTGTAGGACGATTAGCCGTGCAAAACCGTTTCGACCGTTTAAAAGGCCGTTTAAACGGCCGTGTATACCGACTTTTTGCTAAACGATGGGTGACCGACCGTTCACCGTTTAACGTTTAGGCTAACATTGGTACTATCTATGCATATCTTCATGTGTCCTCTCTAGCTTGTATTTCATCTGGTTGTTGTTTCTCTGAATATGCTACATAACTCACAACATGCAGGCCATTCTCAATACTGTGGAAGAATCTTTTAGGAACTGCGAGGTCTAGCCTTTTCCTGTCTGTGTATTGTGCATCTGAATGGTGAGTTTGCACTTTGCAGCCTTGTTAACTCTTTGGTTCTTTTTTTCCCTTGAACGCGCAAGATCAACTGTTTGGTAGGCAAATATATATTATCAGGTTGTTACCATTTAGTGGGATGAGCGGATGATAGCTCATGGTGTTGTACCGTATTTCAGGGGTTGGACATGCATGCTTTTTAGGGCCTTCCAAACGTGCAATATTCCATTGCTTGTACTTGGCACTGTAAGTCTGTAAGAAGAAATTAAGAAATTTTTCACGCGAACTCTGCATCTGTTTAACCGTGTAGCTTTATGTCACTAAACCTTTTTTTTTCAATATATGACAGTTTCCAACAGGCCTAGCATTACTTATCGAGAAGAAGAGTAGGAGGATTGAAATATCCTTGTATTGCCTTGCCAGAGCTATTGAGAGCTTCACCACATGCATGGCTGATGTAGGCCTACTCCCTTCAATATTGCAGATAAAGCGAGCAGATGTAGTAGTGTTCAGTATAGCTACCTCGATCATTATGCATTGCTATGCGCAGGAAAGGGAAGTGTTTCGCTCCAAGTACTTGAATGTCCTCGATTGGGTGTTTGGTGTCCCCGCACCATCATCCACCTTTGAAAATACACAAAATGTGTTCTTCATTGAGGACGATGGAGGTTGTGAATGCAATAAGAATGTTTGAATAGCATACTGTCTTATGAAAAGTTGACTAGAGCTCTGGATGTTGTAATGGCCGCATATCAGTAATGTAGCTTACGAAATTCAAGCACATGTTAGGAAAAATATTCTTGTACTTGGGAATTGTAATTATTGAATTTCTTCTCAACAAGTACAATTTAGCCGATAGAAACTTCTTGTGTTTAAAAGGTTTCAATATAACAAGTGAGCCTATATATGATCAACATGAATAAATTTGCTTGTGATAGGACTTGTAAGTTGTAACTGAAGTTCTTCTCGGCAAGCATAATTTGGCAGGGGGTCTAGGTAGATCCGTTTATTGATTTGGATCTCAAGGGTTGGCTTGGCGATCATATACTAAATTATTATTATTAGAACTTTCAATGTTGTACGCACTTGGTAGCGAAATTTAACATATGTCAAAATTGTGCCACGGCACATTGGCATGTCGTGAAGGCATTTTTCAAGAAGTGGGTAAAATAATGCACGAAACTAGGATATGATATGTTTCTTATCGTCTTATGTATTGATGAAGATGCAAGTATCCATTGATGTTTTATCGGTCAGCTAATTAATTAGGTGGTATGATATACAGTTCATTTTAACAAGTTTTGGCTCTACCTAATAACCGAAAATTGAAGCTTATTGTGTGCTTATTATTGAGCTACAAGTTTAAAGTGAACCACCATTTGAATTGAAGTGTGTATAAACACATAGTGAAAGCATCAAACTCAAAAATGAAAAATGGAGCATTGATGCCATGAGTAACAAGTGTAATAATACAGGCCAACATCACTATGTCCATTTGTATTATCACTCGTGTTTGGGTCAATTAATTCAAACCCCCTAGGACATATTTATGTGGGAGATACTATACAGCATATGCTTGAAGTGTGTGATTTAGCTTCAGTCAGTGATTTTCATGCCTTCAACATTGATAGGATGGTGCTGCTGCTTTCTTCTTCTTTCCTTTTAGGCACTCTTGTGTATCATTCCCAGCATGGCATTTTCCCTCGCATGTTTCCCCGCTCCACCCACCCGTCTCAATCTCCAACATATTCACACTATCCCGGTGCTAACCACTCCAATTTTCATCTCCCCAAATGCAAAGCGATGTACTAGTCATCATCCACTGCCCACAACCTGTACGCCCGATCTCACTACTCCCCTGCGCTCCTGTTATATCCGTCAGACTGGGCGTTCGGTTTTAACCGACAAATCGGTTCGGTTTGTTCGGTTGCTGCAAACTTCGGTTTTCAGAGATCAGCAACCGATCGGTGTTCCGTAGAATCCAAAACCGACGAGTTCGGTTTCGGTTTCTTCGGGTCGGTTTTTCGGTTCCACCGAAGTAATCGAAGCTAGTAGAAGAGAAAATCGAAAGGGCGAGGAAGGAGAACGAAAAATTGAATCCACAGAGCCTGCGCCGACCATCGCTCGCTGCGAGCCTCGGCCTCGCGGTCGCGCCAGCGCCGCCGAAGCCGCGAGTTCGCCTCGCGGTCACGACATCGCCGCCGCGACCAGGACCCACCACGGCCTCGCGCTCCCGTCGCTGCGACCCCGCCTCGCGCTCGCACCGCCGCCGCCGCCGCCGCCGCGTCCGCCGTCCAGGACCCGCCTCGCGCTTGCGCCGCCGCCGCCGCAGCCGCAGCCCGCAGCCCTCTGCCCTCGCTCGCGCCGCCGCCGCTGCAGCCCTCTGCCCTCGCTCGCGCTGGGGTAGGCTTAGGTTTTTGGAAAGCAGGGGGCTGCGGGTGTGAGTGTCTGCCTGAGGGCCGAGGCCGAGTGGGGTTGTGGCTGTGCGGTGCGGATAGGGCCGTCGGGACTGGGGTGGGGGTGGAGGCATGTGGGCCGATGTGGGCCGGATTGGGGAAGTGGTGTGGACACGCCGATGTACTCCCAGTCTTCACGGTATGTTCGGTTTATACGGTTCTCGGTTCCTAGCGCTCCCAAAACCGAAACCGAAGCTGAACCCGAGAACCGAAGTTGCAGAAAACAAAAACCGAAGCCGAAACCGAAACAAAAAAAACCAAAGTTTCGGTTCGGTTCTCGGTTTTTGGTCAAAAAGTGCCCAGGCTGATATATCCGCTTCCTTCCTCTACCAGCCCACCAACCTCCTAGAGTCCATTTTAAAGCTCTACTCGAAGGCAATGGAGGACCCCTAGCAACTACCACCCCCAACACGCAACAACGTTCATGTTTATTGCTTGAAGTTTCCTAAAATTTTGTGTGCCTAGATTCTAGGACGTGTGTATTTATATTTATATAGAATCTAATTTAGTTTTTTTTTCCTTTTTGAGTCGGATAGTTTTAGTGAAAGAATCGTGTAGACTAGAAGAAAGGCGAATATGCATTCCTGAAAAATAAATAACCTGCAGCGGATTACTGGATTGGAATTTTCGGCCATACTTGTATTTATAGGATTGGGTAACACGAAATCACAAATCAGCAAAGATTGCATCTATTTAATGATTCTACTTGTTATCAAGGTTGCTAGACACATACTTAGTTGATTCACAAAACATATAACAAAAAACACAAAAACATGTATATCAAGGCGAATCACCCCAAAGTCAACTTGCACAACAACAAGAATAAGCAAATTAAGATGACATGTGATTTGTTTACCAAAAAAAAGATTCACCTTTGTGAATCCTATGTCTCCATGGAGGAGCTCCCAAGGGAGTTAGGTCTCTCTCAACAACTTACCCTCCCAAAGGGACCCCAAAGATTGACCTTGGCCTTCACTACCTTGATTTCTTTCATTGTGGAGATGAAATCTAAACCATCACAAACTTTTCACGGCTCACCGCAAGTTTGGGAGCTCGCCAGGCAATGCCTAATTGTCTAGGAGGCTTCACGTCCAAATTAAAAGTAACAAACATTTCACCAAATATTTGACGAATCCAAAAGTGCTTAAGAATGGGATTACTCTCTCTTGCTCTCAATCATCTAATATCTCTACCTAACTCTCTAGATCACATAAAAGTCAAACAATCCTCACAAAGTGGACAATGGGAAAGCTCAATCGCTCAAATGGTCTCTAGAGATGTGTTCTTCATGGTTGCAAAGGATCTTTAGGAGAGAGGAGGATATGAGATGGTATAAATACCCAAACCCTCAAACTAGCAGTTATTTCCCGCTTAGGCTGGAAAGGCAAATCTTAGAAGTTCTGCTTAGGCTTGGATTTTCAGGACCTAAAAAGTTAGCACTATTTCAGCACAGTCAATACATGGACAAACAATAGATCTCAGAAATTCTGGTTAGGCTTGAATTTTCGGCTCGAAAAGAGACCCTTTCTCAAAAAGCCCCACAAAATTCATGACCATCAAATGCTAGCTCTCAGAATTTTTGACCAGCCTGGAATTTTTGGCCACACAAAATAAAATCAACCCAAGCACCTTTTGCTTGGAAATTGGCCTAGAAATTCTGAAAGCTCAGAATTCAAAATGGCTTGGAATTTCTGGAACAACTCAACTAAAACATCCATAAATTTTCATTCTAAACTCCAACTTTGATAATCTTGGACTCCAAGGAAAGCTTATTTAGAGGACTATTCATCCCAACTAAAAACAAGCTTCGAGACATTCGAGTGTCATGACAAGTGTTTCTATCAAGTTAGCACTTGGGTTTGGTTAATTTGAGTAGTGAAACTTGTCCACACATTCAATATTGCATCCCTCTTGATAATACAACATACCTATACTCAGGATCAAATATAAAATATATTTCAGCCTCTTGAGCTTGCATGACTTTCCATATGACATTCCTTCACAAGGGTTGCAATCAATTTGTCTCATTTCTTGAGCAAATCTACCTTGAGTTTATGACTTGAACTATTTCAATAGATAATAATAGTTTAGTTCATAGGTTCAAGTCACTTAACTTTTGATCCAACATTGATTTGATACTTAGCATTGCATAACTCCTCTTCGCATGATTAGTTCTCGATGGTAACCAAAGATTTTCTTCTTCACCCTAGCCATGGTTCTTTGGCACCGCTTGCTCTTCACCTTCGCTTAGTACCTTGAAACCAAAGGTTTACTTAACCCTTCATCTTATCTTGCCATCCTCAAGTCAAGCTTTTGCTTTGCATCAACAATAGTCATTCATTGATTTTCATTTCTTCAATAACATGATCCTTGCTTGAGTGTTTACTTCTTTATCAATCTTGTGACTAACAAAGTTTCCATGATATGTTTCCATGAAATACTAATTTGTTGATCCACTTTCTTCTTTCTTATTAAGAATACCATCCATATGACCAAACAAGCAATTTCCTTTGATTCACCACTATTCTTGATCAAACATCTTGACACGTATCAATCTTGATCAATACCATTGAACTATCATCTCATAAATGTGATCCATCACTGAGACCAAACCAAATTACCATGTCCATTTCCTATTGTCTCATTTTACTTTATCAATTTGCTTGCCTTTTGTTCATTTGAAATATGACATGAGTTAGATATTATCATTTGTAAATCAAAACTCATCAACTTCATTAGTCCTTCAATTGTTTTACCATTCAACCACCAAAAATCCAATAATAGCCTAGATGCACTTTCATTTAGAAGGGCACTATAGTCACAAATGCTAAACAAATTTTAGACTCTTTATTTGATATTGATTTATTTATTATCATATTGTCGGCGTTTGGCCCCGTGGGGGTCCCAAGCCAACGAGTGAGTGTTGCGTGTCCCTAACCTGGATGGTGATGCAAGGGGAATACACAGGAGTTTTATCCTGGTTCGGGCAGAAGAAGGCCCTACGTCCAGCGGGGAGGGGAGAGTTTTGTATTTCCTTGCATCGAGGTGCTTGCGTAGGGGTTACAAGCCGTGAGAGAGGACACCGAGCCCAAGTCTCAAAGAAAATGAAAGAGTACAAGGATGATTGCTTGAGATGTTGATCTCTGGGTTGTGTGCCTTTGCTTGTCAGCACTTGGCTTCTGGCTTGACACCTTTTTTCCTTGTAGAGCCCTGGCCTGCCCTTTTATAGGGTAAGAGGAGGCCGTGACGCCGGGGTGTCTTGAGGTAAAGTTTTGTCGATCCCTGTGGAGGTGGCTGTAGCGACGTGCCCCAGGAATGGCTGGCCATCCCCGGACACCGTGGTGACATCGGAGACGAGACGGCGAAAAGACCCTGAGTCCTGTGCTACGTCAGCTTTCCTTCCTTGCTGACCGGTGGTGGGTCGAGGCTGGGTCGAGGCTAGGCGGATAAGACCGAATCCCCGAGATCGTGGGATACGGACCTTGTCGTATCCTCCCTCGAGAGTGATCAGTGGCAGAACAGTGTGCGGTAAGGTGTGCATAGTAACAGGTTTTCACCTCTCATCTCGGGATGGACAGTAAAAAGTGAGACCTGGCACCGGCGTTGCTCCCACGTCGGTCACGGCTGTAGCCATGACGGTAGAAGGTGGTAGGTAGTCGTATTAAATGCTCTGGTTTTTGCCTCAGAGTAGGTGAATAAGATAGGTCGAGCGACCCAACCTAGGGTCGTGCGAGTCGGAGTTTGCCGATAATCGAGACGCTTTATTGAACGGGCCTCGTACGAGTCGCGACGCGGTCGAGGCGTCCTGCCGAGGGTGCCTCGTACGAGTCGGAGTCGGAGCGCGGTCGAGGCGTCCCGTCGAGCCGGCCTCGTGCGAGTCGGAACGTAGTCGAGGTGCATCGTTTGCTGTTTTTTGGCTTTGCTGTGTTGGTGCATAGTGTTTCGTTCGTCTTTACCGTTGATTGTAGGTACCCATATATTGTTGGTACCGACACATATCACATCTAAAAAGTGGAATCAATAGTTCTTAAGATTGATGAAGTCACTACAGATGCACTGCTGTCAGCGGGCACAACGTGTATTACTAAAAGAATAATGTCAATAAATCATATAATAAATATACGAAAATACAAACACCCACGCAAAGTCAAGGGGAGACACAAGAAACTGCAAGTACCATGCGTAATCTGACTCAAAGGCTTTCATACATATTCAAGAGGACGTTTAGCTTGACACAAAATTTTCCTACCACATACTGGCGGAGGTTGGCATCATCAAAATTCTGTCACTAATTTTCCCAAGTATTGGCAAAGAAATTATTCTAAAACAGCAAGGAAATTAATTTGCATAACAGAGAAATAAAATCTAAGCAAAATTTGGAGGCAAAGCAAGTACTCTATATGTCCGAAAAGAATATAATTCTCACTTTCAAGGCAAACAATTTTAAATCTGATCAAACCTATATAAAAATATTAATTTTTATGATACCGAATTTGTAGCATTGAATTAATTGTAGAATATACTTTTAATAAACTTATTTGAAGACATAAATATTGATAGAGTTTTCTACAAAGTTGATCAAACTTAAAACAAAATCTAGAAATAGATTATGTTTAGGACGGATTGAAAACTGTTGGTTTGATCTCCCTACCAGGCTGGCCCAACGGCCACTTGGGCCTTGACCTCGCGCCCTGATCGAAGGCGCCCAGCCCATTCATGGCTGGTGGGCCCCTATCGCACTGCATAATAAATAGAGGTGGGGGCCAGCGGCTCTCAGTACGAGGTTCAATGTGAGCCGCAATCCCCACCGACAAACCCTAACTCCCGATCATAGAGAGGGGCGCAGCCAGCGACGGGAAGTACCGCCGCCACTGCACTGCGCCACCACGGTCTTCACCGTCGGTCGCCACTGCTCTTCACCAACCTCTTCCCCAACTGACGCTGCGCGTGAGCAGATCTTCACCACCGAACCCACGATGGCCACCTCCGGCTCCTCCAAGAACTCCAACGGTCGATCTCCTAACTCCTCTTCTTCTCTCTCCCTCTGATCTAGTAGATCATGTACTAGGTGTTGATTATCATAGAGATGTACCCCTAGATCTACTGTTAATGATACTAAAGTTATAACAATGGTACCAGAACCAGGTTCCTTTTGAGTAGATCTAGATCTGAGGTAGCAAATAGAAGAAGAGGATTCGATTTTGGTTTTGGATCAAGTACTCGAACCCTAACCCTAAAGAAAGCCCATAGTTGAGAAAGAAGTCGGAGTGGGGGAGGTCCTACCTGGACTCACCCCACCGCCAGCGCCACTGCCGCTGAGTGTAACACCCTAAAATTTGCTCTTTTTAAAATGGATGCAAAGTAATTTAATTTTGTATTCTAGTGCTCATGAAAACATAGGAAAATAATATTTTTCACTAAAATAAAATTTATCATAGGGTTTAGCAACATTTTGTGTATACATGCCGATGCATATGATTTGATGTGATGTTCGCTTATTGTTTCTTTGTGTATTGAGAGTGAATAAAGTCTTTAAAATTCATTCAGTAGGTTGATCTTCCTTCTCTGGCACACCTTTATTTTTTTCTCAATAAAAATTACTTGTTTCTTATCTCAAGTTTTCATTGAAAGTTTCCTAAAATATTTTCTTTGTAACCCAAATCACTCCTTTCAGTAATCAACCTCTATAAACTTCTCAGAAATTTTTCCGACTTTTTCTGTAGCTTGTTTCCACTTGTTTATGAGCCTAATCTAATTTTTAGATGCTCCAAAATTATCTTTTAGTGAGCTCCAAATACTTTATTTGGGTTCCTCATGTTCCATAATGTCTCTGGAAAATTTCCCTGAATTTTCGGAGCTTTCGGAGTATTTTTCGCGGCTTAAATAATAATTCTGGACTTTTCTGAAATTATTTTATCCATGAAAATAATTAATTTCAAAAATAATAAATCTCTCATTTTTTTTCCAACGCTCAAAGCACATGTGCAATAATCCTAATAAATCTCAAAGGCCCATATATTTATTTATCAATGGGCTTAAATGATTACTTATGCCTATTAGCGGAGGTGAATGGTGCAACGTCAATTAGCACCATATCGCTAGTTGACATGGAGGTGGAGAATTTGCCTCCCTATATATACGTCTACCCCATGGGCAAAGCACACCAAAAACTACCGTAAGAGGAGCCCCTAGTTGGGAAATCTCTCGTGTAGTAAATTATATTTTCTCCTCCTTCTCTTGCCGCCGTCCGACGAAGCCACCAGGCTGCTTGCTCGTGAGCATACGTTCTACTCCAAGAAGAAAAAGAGGTATTTACTTGAATTCTACTGTCTAGATCACATTAAAAACCAGATTTTAATTTATTTTCGAAATTAAAATTCTAGGTATTTACAAAACTGTCACTATCTTATTTAGGCCATATCTTCTACATTTTAACTCCGATTTAACCCGTTCCAATTGCGTTAGGTTCGTATTTGCGAGCTCTACATGTTGGTAGTACTGTACAGTAGGTTTGAAAAATTTAATTTTCAAGTTTATATTAAAGTAATTATTTATCTATAGGAAATCTTAGAAAATTCACAACTTTCACGTTTTAAATCTGAATTTATAGGAAATCTTAGAAAATTCATAACTTTCACGTTTTAAATCCGAATTTCGTGATCTTTACGTCTGTGTGATCGTAGTAACGTGTAGAAGAGTTTTATAAACTTTTTATACTGTTAGTGCTACTGTTGGTTAGGTTTTCTATCTTTAAGATTCGATGTTAGATTTAATCTATTATTTTACTAAAGAAAATCTCGTTTAATTCATAACTTATTTGTTTTAATTCTGAATTAGTCCGTTCAAATTGCAATGGATTTATAACAACATGAACTACGTATTAGTATTAATGTTTTCTTTATCGAAATCTCTAGAATTTCATAGTTTAGATCTAACTTGATTAATAACTGTGCAACTAGATTTATAAATAAAATATTATTGATTTCTCCTTTAGTTTTCTACATTTAAATGTAATTTAGCCTAAGTCACTTTTGAATATCTATAAAAAGTATTTTATCCTATATATGATTTTATATAGTTAAAACAAATGAGACCTATAATTTTCTGTTTTATACAACAAAATCTTTCGGTGTATGTATTTCTTTCACCGTAGCTCCGATTAGCGTGTTTTCCGCGTTTATGTGTTCGTAGCAGTGCGTAGGTTAGTTACAAATTTCTTTAATTGTTTGGTGTACTGTTCTAATTATTATTCATTGTTTGCTTCGTATGATTGCTCGATGCGTGTGTGGTAATTTATTGATCAAGTCCAGTTAGTGAGATTTACGTGGAGATTCAAGAAGCTATTAATTGAAGATTTAGATCAGAGAAAGGATCTCAATTTAAAGCAAGTATAGCATGGGATCATCCTTGTTTCTTATTTACCTTTAATACACTTAATTTATGTGTATGTGTCTACCTTGTTACCACTAAGGATATCCTAGTTTTTGTATCTTGTACCTTGACACCCATGGGACATTGCATTGGGTAGTATTATGCTAGTGCTCAAGATAAATAACCATGATCTGTAACTTGACTAATGTTATATGCAATAAACGTTTAAAATATGCTTTATAGAAACATGGCTCAAGAGGGCTAGAGCATATTTGGTTGTTTTTATGGTGCTCTAGTTTCTCTCCTTAAGGACTTATCTATAAGCGAACATCCGGGACTTACAGTACAACTGTGAGGGCTATATGGCTCTGGCTTTAGTCATATAGAAGGACATTTTCTAGCTTGTTAGAGGTTACCCTTGTGGCGCAAATAGGGAAAAGCAGACTGTAGATCCTTGCGTGGTTGTATCACACAGACTGACTGATGAAACCTAGCGGCCCTATCCTGTTAGACGAACCTTTGAAAGGCTTCATAGTGAACCCTGCCGACCTTCCTTGGAAGTGGGTTAAGAGATTAGCTACCTCGGGCGAAAGGGTAAATCACAACTCACAGTGAAAGTGTACAACCTCTGCAGAGTATAAAACTGTTATAACAGCGTGCTCACGGTCACGAGTGGCCTTGGACCCTTATAGAATAAATGATGAACACTGATGATAATGATAATACTGATGATATTGATGCTCACTAATGATTATTGTTTCTTGCTATATGTTATTCACGTCTACATGATCATGAGGTTATTTGGGCTTATGTTAAACTTGTTGCTACTCAATTGCTAAAAGATGACTCACTAAAAGCTATTGCAGTAAACCCGTGTCAAATCTTTTGAGCCTCATGAACCCCATGATATATTTGTTGAGTTCGACATGGACTCACTCTTGCTATTTCTCACACCTCAGGATAGTCTCTGGAGTTAATAGGCTTGTGATCAACCAGTTAGTTTGTTCCTGGAGTGAAGTCTACACCCGGTGTTCGGAGTTGCCTTTCTGCTGTGTTGCTCTTTAAGGTATATTTTATACTATTGTGTTATGTATATTAATCATTTGTCTCATGATATTACACATATATGTGGCTATATGTGATATTTGACTCCTTTATTTCACATATAGTGTATGTCTGGTTTTGTCCTTAAAATCGGGTGTGACACTGAGCGGGATGACCCCACACGGTGCCGTTTCGTCCGGCGCGCGAGATGAAGAGCTGAGCTGCCGCTCGCCGCAGTGCGGGTGCGCTCTGGCCTTGGGCGAGCGCGCTCAGCCTTGGGCGAGCGCGCATGTCGGCGAGGGGGCCCTGGCGGTGCCGTCATTTCCTTCTCCGGCTGTGACCACGGCGATGCTGCTCAGGTGCGGCGCAAGAGCTGGAAAGGGAGGAGAAGAGAATGAAGTCTAGGGTTCAGGGGAAGGGGCCGCCGAGCCGTTTTGATCCGCTGAGATCATCGCTTAGCCGTCCGATTGCGATGGATGGCTGGCGGTGGCCGGGCTAGCTTTTGGGCCAGGCGGGGCAGCACTTTCCAAGCCTAGGCCCAGGTTCCGCCCTAGGCGGGGGGAGAGGCACGCGCGGATGCTGCGCCGATGGGCCGCGGGCGATGCTGGGCCAAAATGGCCAAATACATAGTATAGCTTTTATTTAGTTTTTTCTCCTTTTCCAAAAACTATTTTTTGATGTATTTTGAATCGAATTTGATGTAAATCTCTGTGCAATTTTTGTTCAACGATAATTTTGTTTAGAGAACAGTATAGTTTTGTAACAATTTCTAGAAAATAGAATTAAAAGATTTATTCATGTTTCCGCTGCGTATTTAAAGTTGTTGTTTTCATTATTAAATCCAAACCGATGGAAGAATTTAATTTTAAAAATGGATATATTTACATATTATTATAATATTTTTATTATTCTAACCAACGTTGATTAATAGCAATATTATGATGTTGTTTATGAGTTTTTGTCATGCATTAATTCTATTTCTGCCCAACGGTGATATAGAATTATTATAAAGAACAGTTGTATGTTTTAATTTTGATCAACATTGGAACTAAGGCATGCAATTGTTGTTATTATGTGTAGCAGAACTTTCTAAATTATATGGCCCACATACACCTGTTATTGTCCCGAAGACCTCTGATGGCTATGCATGTGTTTCCTATATCTTAAAAAGTCTATCAAGTGTCCTCGGGAAACCTGAATCATCCACAATTTACAACTCACATAGGATCAACAAAGGAGTAACTGCAACCTTATAACATTTGTTACAAAACTTTACATCAGATTGCGGAAGAATAACAACAATAAATTTACAAATCATGATTAAGTTAACTTTTTACAAACTTAACTTAAATGATGGAAGTCGAGTAGAACTACAAAAGATAACTTAGGTAGAGCACCTAAGTCAGAAGAGGATAACCAGATCATATCGAGCCCACCGACATGACCTGACTAGCAGCACCAGTCAGTACCTGCAACAGGGGTTAACAAACCCTGAGTACTCAATTATACTCCGCAAGACTTACCCAATGAAAAAAAAGACTCTAAGGATATGCTGGCTTTAAGGGAAGTAGTAGAGCTAGAAAAGAGAAGTTTTGCAGAAAAGCTTACTACCAGCGGATCCTTACTTTCAATGTTTTAGTCAAGTTTTAGCATCAATTTTAGTGAAGCTTATTATAGATAGATTTGCACCTATTCTATCTCAATCACTTGTATTAAGCATCACATCTCATATCTATCTCTTTACCTCATTTCCATAATCACCATTTACCTTTGTTAACTACGATGATGAACAGATAATCGAGTCTCCATAATCGAGGAGCAACGACGATTCAAACCGATTATACCCAGCTAGGGATCCCTAACCACACGACATATGTAGGACTCAAACCTACATATATCAACCTTCACCCGGATCCTCCAAAACGTGACCGGGTCCAGCGTCATCCGAGAGTACAGTACACCTCTAATTCAGCCCTTGGCCATGAGGATACACGCTACTCTCGCCATCTCTCCACTCCCAGTGCGCGGTCAACCGTTCACATGATAGAATTACTGAGGTCTTAGGCTTACCGGAGTATGTGGCCAGTTGCAAAGTCTCGACGCACACAATTCAATCAACGGTACGGTCCTTAATCGACACAGGCAGAAACACTACATTAAGACTCCTTTCCCAATGCAAGTTACCCGTCCGGTCTCAGCTTAATATTATCATATTCATATTCATATTCATATTCATATGCTCTTATGATCTATCATTAGGTCAGGAGAAGCAAAGGTAAAGCTGTTTCTCACGAACGATGAAACCACCATTCGACTTCTACCGAAGTCTAAGCATTACTAAGCATGAGAGATCGACTTATATGTACTAGTTGGATATCATCTGGATATAAGTGTCGATCAAGGTAATCATGCAACAACGGTATCAACCAACTTCTACTAACATAATGCACATTACACTAGACTTAAGATGTAATAAAGCATTTATAAAACAGAAGAGTGGTTGTATGTCCGGGGCTTGCCTGCGTTGCAGCGGTGATTAGTTCTCGTAGAAGTCAAGTTTGACACCAACACCACGAGTGGACGACACCTTCTCTGAAGCTTGATCGACACACATCTTCTCACTCTCGTACACTATACGTAATAAATGATGCTCTGCTTAACATGATGAAATGCATGCCATGATGCATGATTATGAACAAGGCATAGCATACAAGAGACATTTAGAAAGGATAAACATTAGTCATCTACTTGAGTACAACTTTCCTTCGCGGTACAGTTGCAATCCAACAGAATTATTAAACAATATTATTTTCATTAAGATGTTAAGAAAACTACTTAACTTAACTTAACTTTTTACCCAAGAGGTTGCATCTAATAACAAGTAATTCTACCACAAGACCACTAAGTATTAACCTAAGTAAGTTATTAACTACTAATGACCTAAGTTAATGACACTAATTATCATTAACAAAACTTAGTTAACAAGTTAATCCTAAACTCATGCATTAAATACAATGCCAAGGAACAATATCATGGTTATGTTCCAAGGTCCACAATCAATCCAAAAGTCACACAAATCCTAAGTTATTAAGACTAAACATATGATTTATTACTTAATTAATTAAGCATAAATTAAGAATCTAATTTCTATTTATCAAAATAGTACCAAAATTTTTGTGAAGCTAGAGCTAACCATGAAAAACATACTCACAAAATTTCATGATTTTTGGATTAATATATTAACCTATAAAATTTATTGAAGTTGCATTTATTAATTAATTGAGCTAATTTTACAACATAGCAAAAGTACTGAAAATTACCATTTTATATTTTTTCATGAAAGAGCATATCATGAACAAGCTACACAAAAAAATTTCATGATTTTATCCCACTTCTAGAATTATGTATAAAATTAACAAAAAGCAATTCAAAAGTTCATTTCAAAAAATAAAAAACATTTTTCAGCCCACGCCTCTCTTTCCTCCGGCCCACGACGGCCCAACAGAGCAGGCCGAATTGACCCCTGCTCACTGACTTGTGGGGCCAGGTCAAATTGACCCCTGCTCGGCCTTGACCAGCCGGTGTCCGACGGGTACACGGCCTAGCTCGTCGACGACGAGTCGACCGGCGACAAGAATGGCACCAACACGACCCCCACTATCTAGCACAACTACTAGGCTAGCGGGTTGAACAAATTAAGGCATGCAGCGAGCTCGCCTGTGACCGTGGCGGCCCGGCGGCGCTGTGCACGGCGGCGTGGTGGCAGATAGGCCACTCCGGTGCGAGATCAGCCCGAATGTAGCGAGAAAGAGCATAAGGGAGCTCACCACAACTCGTCAGTCTGCTTGGTTGATGCAGGGGCGGCGCAGAGGGCGTTGTCGACATCAAAGGCGAGTGCGGCGACGTTCTAGACGCCGTGGGGGAAAACAACCACAACTGGCTGGCTTCGGCGATTAGAGCAGACGTGAGCGGGTCGAGCAGATGCGCAAGGTGATTGCGAAGCTTGGGGCACGAGCAATTTAGGCGGGGTGGAGCGGCTACTGCAAAATCGGTCTAGCGTGGAAGTGACCAGCGGCAGCGCAGTGAGGGAAAAAGGAAGACGGCGCCAGCGCTAGGGCTTTGTAAGGGGAGGAGGCGAACTCAGGCACGCCAACAACGTCACGGGCTCGGCCATGCGCCCAGTAGCTCCCTCCCGCGCACGCGAAGCACCGAGAGCGGCCACGGCGGACATCCGGTGAGCAGAAAGAGAGGGAGAAAACAGAGAGGAAAAAGTCTAGATGACCCCCAACTATGGGTGTGGTCTACTTCACCCCCTAAACTATGAAACAGTCTAATTTACCCTCTGAACTTTTCAAAACCGTCTACTTTACCCCTGGGGCAGTTTTGGACGGCGGTTTGCTACAGTAACCGAAACTTTAAAAAATCATAGTAAATCACAAAAAATCGTAAAATGAAAAATCCAATTTTGTTGGACTCCACATGAGTAGATCTACACAATGAACATATAATATGGTATACTTTAGTACAAAATTTTTTGCTATAGCTTTATATTTATTAGGATTTTCCAATAAATTTAAAGCTACAGCAAAAACTTTGTACTAAAGCACACCATATTATATGTTCATTGTGTAGATCTACTCACGTGGAGTCCAACAAAATTAGATTTTCTATTTTACGATTTTTCTGTGATTTACTATGATTTTTTAAAGATTCGGTTACTGTAGCCAAACCACGGTTACCGTAGCGAACCGCCGTCCAAAACTGCCCCAGGGGATAAAGTAGACGGTTTTGGAAAGTTCAGGGGGTAAATTAGACCGTTTCATAGTTTGGGGGGTGAAGTAGACCACACCCCATAGTTGGGGGGTCATCTAGACTTTTTCCAAAACAGAGACGGCTCTGTTACTGTAGCAATCCCACCTCAATCTTCCATTTTTTATTTACTCCCAAAATTGCATAGCAACATCAAAATCTCCAAAAATGAAAGTTGTTCAAAAAATCAAGATCTACAACTTTCTCAATAAAAACTTTTTCAAATTCAGCTTAGATTTTAAAATTTGAATTTGGAATCAAAAGAGGGCATTTTCTGGATTTTGGTAAATTCAAAATTACTTTAAATTTTGCATTGAAACTTTAAAAACTCAAAACACCAAAGTTGTACATCTTGACAAGGCCTACAACTTTGCTATTCAAACCATTTTCAAATTCTACCTCCTTTTTGAAATTGGAATAGGGAAATGAAAAGGGGTCAAATTTATGATTTGAATCTTTTCAAAATTACTCCAAATTTTATACTAAAACTTTGAAAACTCCAAAAACCAAGGTGGTACAACTTGACTAGATCTACAATTTTGCTTTTTGGCTCACCCTCAAATTCTTTTTAGATTTTGAATTACACAAAAAGGTTTAAAACGGGGTTTTCCAGAAATCAGGGTTTTGGGATTTTAGGGTTTTAAAATCAATTTTTTACATAACAACTTTGGGTATTTAATTAAGGATTAACCATCACTCAAATATATCAACTAATTACACCTTATCATAGACTAAACATAGCAGCAGGCAATGTAACAAAGTTTGGTCAACCTTTATATATGAAAAGTGATCTAATTAACCCCTAAACTTCTAACTTTATTAACTTAGCATGCAACATGTGAAACATTGTATATGTAACATGAAACATTCTAAAGCTATACTTGAAACATTTTCTTGCAACATAAGCAAGGTATTTGAAACATATGCAACATATAAACCTTACATGGGAAACATTGCTTAAACAACACATATAACACATGCAACAATAGCAACAAGCTTTGGTCGTCCGTCTACCACCCTCCTCATGCGATCTCGCGCTCGCTCCTCCTCCTTCGCTCCCACCTACGACAATCACGGAGGAAACATCGTCAAAAAAAACTAACGCAATCAATCACGCCGGCACTCACGAGACCTCCCGATGCCTCTCCTCCTCGTGCAACGCCCTCGCTAGACCGCGGCACCGCAGCCTCCTCCTTGCGACCTCAGCTTCGTCATCCTCACCGATCCATCGATCGCCCTGACGCCACCGAACCCCCGGAGTTACGACGCCGAACCGACGTGACGCAGCAGGATTGTCAGGTGTGCCAATCCCTTCTCATCCCTTCCTGCTGTGCGAAAGTTCCTGAATCCCAAGCGCTGTCGCTGCCGCCGCAGCCACCGTGGACGTGCAGGGCGGCAGGGCGGCATTGGAGTCGGGGTCACGCGGATACGGGGAGTTTTGTCGCGGTCCTTCTCGAGGTTTGCCATCGTCTTCCTGGTAAGTATTCCATCGATCTAGTTTGCCGTTGTCTTCCTGCTCTATTGATCTGGTCGTGTGCTTCTTGTGCCGCAGTCGCCGTGAGGATGAGGGACTGCCAAGGGAGCAGGCGGCATTCGTGGCGACTCCATCTCCCTCGGTCGCCAACCCAGATGGCCCTGACGTCGTGCGGCTTACCTAGAACACCTTGCCACGGTCAAAGGTCGAGGCCAGCCGCTACGTCGTGCCGCTCGCTGCCACCATCTCGCCCGCTCGCGTCCCGGACCCCTCCATGGCGTCCCCGCTGCCGCTCCCTTACCCTCCGCTCCACTGCAAACCTCCCTGCTCCGTGCTGCTCATCCCCTTCGCGCGCGTCAACTTCGCCGCCAAGATCTGGATCTGCCTGCAATGCTTCTCCAGGAACCACTTTCTGGGTGCCGCATCACCACTGCTGCCGTCAGATGTTGCAGAACTACCAGACGCTGCTGCCCAAGAATGCCAGTGGCAAGGATAAGGCCAAGATTGGCTTCGGCCTCACAGAAGTTCTAGGCTGTGAGCTTGTGACAGTTAGAGCCTTGCCACCGTGCTCCACCGCTGCTGAGAAAACACAACATCCTCGTAAAGATTTGATCCCTGTAAGTTGAATTAGTCCAATCATTTTCCTCTGTTGCTGATGTGATGATTGTATGGGCACAAGTGTCTGGACTCAGAACTAACTCACATTAAACCTTTTGTAGAGTGATCTGAAGATTCATGTCTGGAATATCTACTGTTTGCTTCAATGTTCAGATAGAGAATATAGAGAAGCTATGAAATGTATAGAGATGCATTGAGTATTCATCCAGATACTATAGAAATTCTTCGTTACTTGTCGCTTCTCAAGGTTGGTGTAAATTAACAAGTGTTATTTAATTATTTCTTTTGGCACAATAGTTTTCTTAAGTGTTGCCTCAATTAACTGGTGCCACCTGAAAATATGCCACATTCCAGTAACCTATGACTCACTTAGTTTTCTGTGAATAACCCATTGTTTATCACTGAAATGGTCGCTAAGCATTCTTATTTTTATTTGGATAAAAACACATGCTTTTGTTCATTATCTTATTGCTGGCACATAACACTAAAGAAAGATAATACATAATATCTATTGTCCAATTTTTTTCTCGAACTACACAGGAGAGGTCCAAATTAGTAACGTGTGCTGGCATCACTATGTTATACACCACTGCAGATTGCTATTTTAATTCACTACTGTTATGATCATTCTAATATTTTATTTTTCAGAGCTTATTTTTAGAACAGGATTTTATTTGCCTTCTAATTTGCATCCAATATTCTGTTCATTTTGGTTTTTACCATAGCGTTAGCACGGGCATCTGATTTTGTTCATCGATTTATTTGTGTTTTATTAACTCATAATTTCAAATCTCTATACTGCAGGCTGCAGCCTGGTCCAAGGGATAACAATCAGTGCGTGCAGAACTCAATGAGGCGGAAATGTTGGATCAGGAGGTGCTATATTTTTTTTACCGTTGGCAGCAGCATGTATACTGACAGAGAAACCATCTTTGGTAGTAACTTAATATTCAGAGGCCCCTCATGTTTATGATTTTTTTTGGTGAAATTTGGGTGATCACATGAAAAGTAGTTTTATTGAGATTTTGTCTAAATAGCCATGTTTCATTCAGAAGTCTCTTTTCAGTTTTTTTTCCAAAATCCAAAATACCTTTTATAGGCCAACAGCAGCATGCTTGCATTTGTCCCTATGGTCATTTATCTATCCAAGCATCAGTTTTGCCACCATTTATGTCATTACTATGCCAATTGCCAACTACTTGAGTTTCTGAAATGAGTCATATATGATGTTAATGTATTGGACCCTCATGACCCCTATTTGCTCCTTGCAAGTACTCACCTAGAATCATTTTATTCAGAATCCATACAGTGCAACAAGCTTTGAAAGGTAACTTCAGTCGACGATAACGTGCAGCCGACCTCCAAACAACAACAGCAAGTTTACCCTTCCCATGTTACCAGTGGCTTCACTGTCGGGAGTAGTGTCGTCCCTGGTGCCTTTGTGAGACATAATCTGCTGCAAACCCAATCTTCTCTTTCAGATGCAGTCAAGGGACATGTAGATGGTCAGCTGCAGCTGTCCAAGTCCTTGCACTGTTCAAGTATGGCAATAGGCCAATGTAGCAGTAGGTAGAGGTACATCAGCCATGTCTTGGGCTGATCTAAGCATAGTACTAGAGTAGGAAGGGCTGTAGACAGCCATACTTCAGTACCTTGTAGTTGGTAGATGACTTGTATAAATATGTATGCAATGCAATGGGAAAAGGCAGTTCATTTGCCACAACATTCAGAGTTTTAGGTTTCAGCCACTGCTAAAACCGTGAGCAGAGTGTGCGCGTGTGCAGAGAGCTTTTGCTCTTCTTCTACCTTGGATCAGGGAAGAGGGAGAGGGAGGGTGAGCACGTTGCTCACCTTGATTGCGATTGCAGGGGCCAACAGCCTTTTCCTCCATTTACAGAAAGCACGACTTCACTGGCAACGACCTCCATTGGTGGCTTTGCACTACTGCACTGTTGTCTTCTCTTCCATGGATGCATCCTCAAGGTGTGTTCCATTTCTTTCATGTATTTGTATGAATTAACATGACAGAATCAAGAATTAGCATGGCTGAATATTCTGTCACCAGCGTTTGTATGAATTAGCATGACTGAATATTCAGGTGTGTTCAGTTTCTTTCATGTGTGTGCAATGTAGTAGAGGTGCATCCTTTTATTTCCATCAAATTAGTCTAAGCTGGCCTCTTGAATGATTTTTTCAGCAAAGATTCTAAAGGTTCATATTACCTGAATGGGCTAAAAATTGAAACAACACCAGGTTGCCTGATTACTTATTTACAAATTCATTATTCACAAAAAACTTGATTTGCAGAATGAAAAACGACTATAGGGAATTTAGTTCACCGATGCACATTGCAAGCTGATATATTGAATTGGGTTGCCATTTTCAGAGTAGGAGCATTCTGAACTGGCTTGCCATGCTGACATTGCTATGGCTTTCACTAGCCATTTACACCTTGCTGTCAGAGAGGCCAAAAGCGAAAGAAAGGTCAATCCAACTTTTGAATGTTAATTTTATTTATGTTTGATCTCATTTGTACCATAGAAATAAGAAAATGACATATTGAGATCTCAACATAATTATCAAGCTCTGTTATTTCTACCTATAAGCATACTGCTGTTGTGATCATATCTGAGTATGCTACTACTGTTAGCATGCTGTTTTCTTTTCCATCTCTGAGATCACGTCATGTTCAATTTTTGTCATCCTCCATAGGATGTTGCTTCTATGATCATGTCTCAAAGAACATGATATTTTTGTTATCTACCTGGCTCCTTGTGAATTTCTACCTATTATGGAGTAATTAATCTTGTGGTTATGTCGTTGGTTGTTGCTACACTTATGTTTTCTGATTCATTGTTTGTACTTTGCAGGATGGAACCTAGGATGCTAAATTTTGTTGATATTTGCTGAACAGAACACTCTATTTGATCATCTCTACATATGATTTGCATTGTTTTCTTTTGAGGACAATAGCATGGCCATTAGATTGTGTGTGCCAGCGTGATCAGCACTGCCATCGCTGCACAGGAACTGGAACATTGGTGCTACTCACTGCTCAGGAGAATCTTCAGGACGCTCTTATCATCGAGAAGTTTGTCTCTCGCGGCCATCCTGAGTCTTGACGACTGATGCCAGTGTGCTTGCAACATGGATAGTGCCCCTCAAGCAATTGCCTCCATGGATGGTGTGACCTCTGCAACTAGACATTTTATTCTAGAATCCCCAATTGTAGTCGCATTTATTTTTTTCCTTGAAGATTTGTTCTCCTTATTCTCCAGTTAAGGGCAAAGTTGATTTCTAGCTTAGAGGTTTTCATTTCTCCTATGCAGATCGTGGTGCAGACATGGTTTTAGGGAGGAAGAGTTGGAGCGATTTTACTCACTGCTGATTGTTGAATTCCAATAGTGTTTGCTTCAAATTTTAAGATACACATCTCCCAGAGGAAAGTGAAGGTAAAATCGCTCCAACTGAAATCTTGGAGGCATTTCACGCGTCAAGTTTAGGGAGAGGATTTCCATGACCATTTTTCGTGCTAGCAACCTTAGAGAAAAGTCACTAGGTAGCAGGCCGGCCAGGCGGAGGAGCGAGATGGCGGCGACGCCACTAGCTACAGCCTGCGGGCGGAGGAAGATGGCGGTTGGGTCAGATAAGGGTGGGGGAGTCGTGGATGGAGGTTGTCGATCTGCTAAAATGAAGTGACCCTGTTGGCCGTTGTTGCAGATGGGAGGAAGAAGAAAGGTTGACGGCAACAGAAAACGCCGCCTGAGTTATGATGTAGTAACCTATTTCTGATGTACTATGATGACAACAAAATGAGCTTTGATTTCTAGACGCCTATCGCATTTACAGAATAAACATCAATATGTGTTCTGAGCTCTCCATGGATAATCGATATCATAGACTTTGCCTTTTCGATTAAGTGTCACTTTAACGTTAGTATTTAATTTACATTATTGTTATTTTATCGTGCGATCCATGTGTTTTTAAGTACGAAAGTTTAGTTGTCCCGTAGCAACGCACGGGCACGCTATCTAGTACAATACAAGTGTAAAAAAATTAGACTCACAACTCATCCAAACAGTATTTTTTGAATCAGTCTGTAAAAATTTCTGGACATGTAATTTACAATGGTTTTGGGTCCAAAACCGGACTTCCAAACAAGCCAACCTTCACTTCCAAAATAAGAAAAGGGGGCGTGCGGATGTGGATGTGTGTTGTATATAAATAGGCACATACCACGTGGCAAGTGTGGAGAGCAACTTTCAAAAAAAAATATAAATAGGCACATCCACCCCCTCAGCTGTTCGAGAAAATAGGAATTTTACCATCATGAAATGTGGGCTTCGCTCGTTTGCCACCCCGCAAAAAGGATTCGCCACAATACCATTATCAAACCAAACACACAAGCTACAATGCCATTCTTCTCTTTTCTATCTAATTTCATCATTTTTTATTACATCTAAATCTTTCATTCCTGTTTTAGCGAGAGGTGGCTAGAGGTGGGCAGAGAGGTCCGACACGATCATGTGGTAGGTTTAATTTAGACACATAAAAATAGGGTAGTCTTGGAGGAGGAACTACTTTTTTGTGCACCCAATTTATTTTTGAAACCACCCAAAACTATAAGTTTTGGCCTTTTTTAAACTATATTTAAACTATATAAGATGCTCTAAACGTTCTTATTAGCTTGCCAACCGGCACCTGACAGTTGTTAGTGGTTCTTGATCGATGTCTTTGAATCAAAATATCAAATGGTCACTGAACACGAGTGGCGGGTAGGTATGACAGTTTGACCTCGATGAGTTAACCTGCCGCATGTGCATGGTACATAGGCCGGTGTTAGGGCTTAATAGCTACTGTCCCGGTGCATGAGCATGATACTCTACTCCACATTAACCACTAGCACAGGCGCGTAATTTGCGACCCTCGTGCTCGGAGCCGGCCGGCCGGGCTGAAAATAATCAGTCGTTCAATGTCTAGACTCTAGAGGCATTGGCGAGAGTAAACTATATCCCAGTGATGTAATGCGCGTCCTTGGTCCAAGTCCGTCGCCCAAATCTGCGATCAAAGTCCAAACGCACGGGCTTCCCTTCGAGCTCCGTGCTGTTTCTCACATGCATAATATTAACAAAATGACAAGCTGATCGACTTGTCGTTTCGTTTGCTCTCCTATATATTGAAGTTATATTGTTCATTCATTGACAAAACAATTCCAAATTGTTAGCTCGATCTCGATCCGATTTTATACGACATTGACGACCTAGCTTGTATATATACTTTGTACGCTAGCGGCTGCAAGTGACAGAGCTTGATGACAATGTTGCTCACCATGTGCCATTCATTTGAGGAAATCTCACGGACCAAAGAACCGTTGTGAACCGACAAAACAGTGCAGTATTTTAGCCACTCTAGCTAGCTAGAAACGAACTGAATCTCTAGAGTGTTGGGCTTTATATATGCCGACACACAGCTAACCGTAACACACTTGTGGCCTGTATAACCACCATTAACGCCGTTCAGCTATGAAGACCACTGCTACTTCGGCGACCGTCCTTCTCACCATTGCACTCCTTTGCGGTGCTCTCCTCGTCTCTGCTGCAGATGCCGCGAGGCAGCTACCAGCAGAAGGCCGGGTCGAGAACCAAGACACGGCAGCGGCAGCGGCGTACACGACCATGCCGGAGAGGGCATGGTCGAAGACGACGGCCATGGCGTGGACGCAGCAGCTCCCCTCAGGACCGAGCCCCAGGGGTCCTGGCCACTAGCTGGCGATCGAGCTAGCCATGAGATATGATATATACTTCTGAAGCGTCATCCGACGGATAAGAGCTCTCATTGTACGACAGTTTTTCCCCCATGGTTCGTACATTTTGGAAGAAGCTCGTTAGGTCAATTTTCCTTTTTGGTTCCGTGCATTCTCTGAGTTGCCAATTTTCACCAGTGCTCTCACTGCTACTGCTACTTCTGTGTATTTTGTTTCCAGTATAAAAGGATGGGACTTGTTGGCATTACTTTTTCCAAATTGATCAGTTTTTTTTTTCCAAAATAGTTTTAAGTTCTCGCTGACGTGCACCAGTAGCCTACAAATTCGTGCGTATATGTGTTTAATTTTGACACTATTCGCACGTCATGACTTCATGAGTTAACTTGCTACGAGAAGAACGGCATTTGTTTCAATCGTGATGAGCTTGGCCGTTTCGCTAGTCCAGAATCAAGTTTAATTAATTTGCTAGCAGGTGGCTGAAATTTGCTAAAGTTTTGCTCAATCGACAGTAAAAACCATATATATTCATACGGAAATGCTAATTTCCGGGCGCGCACGGCCTGGAGGTGGGCATGCACACCGCATCCACTGTTCGATGTGCGGAGTTGTGGTCGTCCGATGCATGGGTAAGACCCGCTCCCACATGGCAGCGGTTAGGGTTCCAGCGGCGTCGGCCGCGCGCACTCTCCCCAACGCCATCTTCCTAACTCCAGTGGGCTTTTCCTCTCTCTTTCCCTCTCTCTCCTTCTCTTCTTCCCTAACTCCGGCGGGCTTAGAAAGGGTTCAGGGAAGGAAGGCCAGCCAGACAGTGGGGCGGCGGCGCAAGCGGCCGGGCTAGGGAGGGGCTGGGGCGCCCATAGCCATGGTGGTGGCGGGAGGGGGGAAGAAGGAGGTCGCCGCGGGTGGTGGGCGGTAGGCGCACAAGGAGGAAGAAGGTCAGATCACGCGAGGAGGAAGAAGAGGATGCACACAGGGGGAGGAGTGTGGTAGAACCGCCTAATCTAGTGTCCTTCTAAGAGTACTCGTCTTCCATTAGACACTAAGTACCTAAGGGAGCGCACTAAACTCTGCGGTCCCGTCGAGCACACCCAAAGAGAGAACTCGAAAATCCACATTTTACCGGCAGAATCATGAATGAGAGAATAAAGCTTACAACATCACTTTTAATACAACATCGAAGTAATTCATCATTTGATAATAACAGCGGAATATAAAATGTTATTCAGAGTTTCAGCGGAAAGAAAATCATTTAGTGACAAGTTAAACATTATTATGAAGAATATTTATATACATGAAATGATAACGGGTTACAAGTCTTTCCTTTGCAAAACATTTTTTGTGGAAGTTTTAGTTAAACTCTACGTCCGCAACTTAAAGGAAAATCCTCGCTGAGCCCACCAAGATGTTTCCACACACAAGCGTCAGCTCCACATGTTCCTATCCCCTACAATACAGTAAAACAAACCCTGATTACTCAATTGTACTTCGCAAAACTTACCCGTCAGAAGGAAAGAAAAGACTTCAAAGATATGCAATGCTATCTAGCTGGTGGGTTATTGCAATTGCAGGAAACATTACTAAAGGTGCATCCTTATATTTAATTTTTATTAGTAGTCATCATTAGTTCATTAACCAACCATTCTATATAAGCATCTATACTATTTTCCAGCAAGGGTGGAGCAATCTGAACCATTTTACCATCTTTCATGTTCCAGTTCTTACTACAGTGCTAGACCATAGCCAAGTCGTACCGTCACTTAGAAACGGCGATTCGGGAATCAATGTAGCCAGCTGGGTACCCTGAAAAACATACGCCTCATCTGTACCCCGGGCATAGACAAGACCAACCCGTTCCACTCCTGTCACGAGGTCCAGGTCCACGTCCAAACTGAGACTCCAAGCCCCCAACATTGCAGATCCGGCCTCAGTGTGGTGCTTAGACCTCCTACCCAATAATCCACCATAACAGCCAGTCCGAAAAGAGCCGAAACCCATAACAAGAGAGTAACAAGTCTTTTCGCTCCCATAAGCAAGTGTGTGCTCGGGATAATGAGTCTGTGACCTGACTAGTGTCCAATGCAACGAACAGTCCTTAATCGACGCAGGCAGGACAAATGCAACCAGAGCCTCGCTCTGTTGCCCAACCAAATCCAGGTCCATCCAAGCCCAGTCCCGCTCGATCTCCAATTATTTTTCATAAATATTCCATGTGATAGTAACATGATAATAATAGTATTTATATATTTTCCTAGCTCTCGCGAGTGACAGGAAATCACTCAACTTCTACCGGAATCCTATAACATAGCATGCTATACGATCATATCATACTAGTGAGACTCATAATATATATATATATATATATATATATATATATATATATATATATATATATATATATATATATATATATATATATATATATATATAAGTGGGTTTTATTCAACTCTTTTAAACTTAATGCACAAGCATATAATAAATTGCAGAATAATAGGGGTTATGCATCGGAGCTTGCCTGGGTAAGATATAACCAAAAATTAGCATTTCATCGGGTGACACGATCATCATGGCACCATTTTCCTATTGCTCTAGATGACTTTACGATCCATCGTGTTCCTATTATGATGTCCGCGGGTGCAACTCAAAAACATAACTAATCAACGGCAATCACAATCTCGTATCATGCGATTACGCCTCCCAACTAATGAACTAGCTCACGACTGACTTACTAAGCTACTTCCTCGTTGTCTAATATAACGTTATCTCTCAACAAGTATCTTAATTATGTCAACCAAGGTGTTGCTTTATTTATTTTATCGATTAAACACCTATATTTAACTTAGGGTCCATTAGCTACCCTAACAACCTACTTATTATGGAGCTACAAAAATTACAGTGAGCATCTAATAATACAAGAAACATAACGTAAAATTTTCAAAATTAATACTAGCACAGATTAACCATAACAATTCCTACAAGTTTATATTTTAATAATATTAAGCACCTCAATTTAATTATAGGACCTCTGAGAACATCATAAACTATGTGAACCAATTACACTAACAGATAGCTGGTGATTTTAGGAGCCTAACAAAATTGGTTTCATAATTTTTGGATTTTTACACAATTCTATAATAAATTTACAAGTTTGTTCCAGAAACTAAATTAAGAAATGTATAGAAAACGAAAAGGGCTGGCGACAGCTAATTCAGCTCAGCACTCAACGCGGCCCGCGCGGGATGCGGTCGCACGCGAGCAGGCCGGTCCAACTGGCCCAACGCGCGGGCGTACCCGCGTCTTTTGCAAAAGAAGGCTCGGGTCTTTAGGTAATTAGGCGGAGCAACATAGCACTATTGCTACAGACTTACGCTTTGCATTAAAGACCCTAGAATACTTCACCTTTCACCATGGGGCAGTCCCTGCCGTGCCCGCGCACGACGGCGCGGCCTGGCCAGCACCACCCGGTCACGCCGGCCTACAAAGGGCCGAATCGGTGCGTCCAATGGGCCGACACGGACAACCGAACCAACACGTCGGGGCTGGCGGTGGCGGGACAACCCAGCGGTGTGCTACCGAACCTAATCACGACGATGGCGGACCCATGGCGGCGGCGCGCGAGTGTCCCAACGAACCTAAGAGCTAGCGGGACAATAGAGGTTCCGGGGGAGCAGGAGGGGCTTACCACGAAGCTAGCCGCGCAGCCGGTTGGTACGGGGAAGGCCCGGGAAACCCTGGCCACTTGCGCCCGCATCGCGTGGCGGCGCTTCGAGCGCGGCACCCCCGTGTCACCATGTCGTCGCCGAGCACCCTGGCCCAGAAAAGCGCAAGCATTGAGTAGAGGGATCCTAGGTAAGTCCGTGGTTACGAGCAATAGGGCTGTCATCAACTCAACGGACCTTACCTCTGAGCCTACCGGCTCGGCAGCGCACATGGCCGACGACGAGCAATTCGTCGAATTGCCGGCTGGTGGTGCCTATCTGAACCACGACGTGGGTTGGTCTGCTAGCTAGCTTCCCTGCCGAGTTGCTGGAACCCTGAATCGATGTGTGGTGCCGCGGACCGAGTGTATTTGTGACGCGGCGTGAGTGCATCGGTGGCAAGGGCAGGTGGGCAGCAGCCCTGTGAGGCTCGGCCAACTGCGGCCGAATGATGCCTAGTTAAGCGGAAGCGTTCGCACGGGTGGGACTCAGAGGGAGCAGGCCGTAGAGGGGCCATGATGGATATCATGGCCTTGGCGTGACGCGACCGACGATAGTGGAGCAGTGCGCGCGCACGGGGACATCAAGTAGAGCTGGTGCGATCAAAACGACACGAGGGAGGGCGGTGATACGGCAGCAGCACGATGCGACAGCAGAGGCAGGGGCGTTAGAGCGGGTAGATGGAACGGAAGGCAGGGCGAGCGTCGCATTGCCCTTCGACGCGACTGCCACCACGACTCTGCCCAGCGTGTGGCACAGCGGCAACGGGCCAAGCCACGACGCGGCTACAGCAGCGACAGTGGCACGCAGCAGGCCGGACGCGACAGGCCGGGCCGGCCAACACGGCAAGTAGGCGACCATGGCCGTGTGCAACGCCATTCAAGGTGACGTGACGGCGCTAGCCAGAGCAGGCAGCAGCGACAGGGGTGGCAGCGTGTAGCAGGCCTCGGCCACGGCCATGTGCCAGCATAGCGCGAATGGACGGGACGGCAGCACCAGAGCAGCGGGGCATCCATGCACGGCGGCGATGTGCGCACAACAGCGCAGTGCAACGACAGGGCGAGCAGGGTGGCCCACGAGTGCAGAGCGTGCGGTGACTGCGCACCGGAGCTTGAGGAGCAGGGAAACGGTGCTATGCACATCTTTTTTTTTAAATCTAAACAAAAACTGCTTAATATTTCGATTGAGGCTCAAGCAATTACACGAACCCAAGGTTAGTACTATCCACTAGCTAGCGAAGCCATCGTCCCGGCTAGAGAACAACCGTGGAGGGAGGTAGAGAAATGCCAAGATGGGTTCGTCACACTAGACGCCGGTTCGCGAACAAAGTGCCAAAACGCGATTAGCCGCGCGTTCAAGCCAAGTTTGGACAATTTTTGAAATGCCAACGCAACGTCAAACTAGTCTATGAACTATACCATGCTAAAGTACTCACTATGGCACAACCAACGGTGCGAAAACATGGATCTAGTGTTTAAGAAATTTAATCATAATTTAAATGTCAATACGGCATTGTCATTGAGTTTCAGACTTGGTCATTTTAGTTCTAGAAGCTGGAATTAAATTCCAAATTCAATTCTTGAGATATCAAATAACTATTGAACCACATTTATTTACCGAAACAAAAGTCGCATTTCCATCTGCTCAACTTGCACTTCAACTTTTATTTAAGTGCTATATATAAGTTGTATTTCATTTCTGTTTATAAAAATTATTTTTCACGCCTAACAAAACAAGCCACCCTTATTTATTTGCTAAAATTGCTATTATACATTTTCAAACGCTTTCTTCACCCTTTTACCAAAACAACCCTAAACAACTTTTATTCATGAGTTTATTTAAAAGTTTTAAGCACTAAAGCAACATTGATTAGCACTGCTTATGTTGATTTTTCTCGGCCACAAAGGTGAAGTCACATACGGTTCGTTTATCATTTCATGCGAGTTTGAAGTTTTAAACCCGAAAACTTGGTTTGTTAATTTCTTTTAGGCCTTAACCAAAGCGCTAAGCGAGCTCATAACACCAGAGGTGTTACAAGGAGGAGGCAGGGTCGCGAGGAGGAAGGTGAGCGAGCAGAGTGGCGCGCGCCTGCACACGCAGACGCTAGTATTATCCATATTCATAACCGGTGCCGGCAAAGTTTAGGCCTTGGGTGTTAGTGGAGAATGGTTTCAATGATTTCTCATCGAAACTGTTGCTACGAACCACACTTTCCACTGAAATTGCTCCATCCATTTCACAATATTTGTTATTCTAGTTAATTAATGTATCATACAAAATAAGAAACATTCAAAAAGACAGTTATTTTCACATTAAGTACATCACAATTCTGATTGCATCCTATTGACCGTACCGGTGCATTTGACTAGGGGATATGATTAGCTATTGCGCTACACTGATAAAAGATAGGGATGCTTTTGAATATGCAGATGACAAGTAATTTGAGAGAAAGTTCAGATCCTAAAATAATAAGTATTGTGAAACATTGAGAGTACTTGATTGCGTGCTAAAAATTGCTACATCCGAGCAGAATGGGGTTCACGATATAAACCGCGCGCCAGAAGCCACAATTCAGAACAAGGGTCAGTTCATAAACTTTGTGGCTTGCAATCAAATGGGCCCAAGTCTCACTACCGAACACTGAAGAAAAAAAAGATAATTCTACTTCTCTAAACAATCGTCATAATCTTATTTTCTCCTCAAATTTCAAAACCAGATCTCCTGAACTCTCAAAACTATTTAAATTATCTCCTAATCCTGGTTTGGAGTGGTTTTGAAGACTGTTGTAATTTTTTATTTAACACAAATTTAAAAATACTTCATAAGACTTTTAAACCGTAGAAAATGTCTCCAAACATTTAAAGGTTCTAAAAATCTAGAGGTAGATTGGGATATGACAAATCCAAATAAAATATTTAGAGACTATGAAAATATCTTAAGAAAATTAAAAAAAAGTTTAGTTACAGGAAAATGAAAAAAATCTCAAAAAATCTAGAAACTTACCCAAAAATTCTAACATAAACATGTTTTCAAAACTTTGTATGGAAACCAATATGAGTTCAACCTGAATGAATGCAACATACGCTAATGTTGAAGGCATTCATGCTGGTTACGTATTAATTGTTGCAAAAAGTTTTCAAAACACGTGTACATATCAATTAGAATGTTTTGGGAATTTTCTGAATAGATTTTTTTTATTTTTCTAGAGTCAAATCCATTTTTTGAAGCATCTAGAGATATTTTCATGAGCTTTTAATATTTTATTTGGATTTATCGTATCCTAATCTATCCTGGGACTTTTAAAAGTTTACAAACATTTTCTATGATTTAAAAACTATCACATATTTACTAAACTTTTTAACAAAAATACAAAATCTTTTTAAAAGCCACTTAAAATCAGAACAATGAAGTAATTTGAACGGTTTTAAAAGTTAAGAGTAAGATATCTGATTTGGGGGGTCAAGGAGAAAAATCAGAGTACTCAAAATCACACTTTCCGAACAGAAAGCTATAGGAGTCTACGGAGGAGAGTGGGCTGGGCTGCAATTTCTCACATATCCCTCCCTGGCCCGGTGGCCTGCTAAGCGATAGCTTCTTCCCACGAACCCTGCCACAGTGCCACGAGCCGCCAGCCACCAAAGTCGAAAACATCGCCGTCCCTCGCCTTCCACCATGGTTGTGCGATGCGCCTCTCCGGCAGACTGGAACTCTCTTGCGCCATCTTCATCTTTCTTGTTTACCTCCGCCCTGCGCTGATCTCTAATCTGAATCCGAATCGTTCTTCCTTTTCCCTTATCCCCAATTCCCAGATTGACTAGCGCACAGATGGATCCTTCCAAGAAGAGTGCCTGCGCCGCCGCCGACCTCACCGACGACTTCATCGTCGAGATCCTGCCGCTTCAAGTGCGTTTCCTGGCACTGGTACGGCCTAATCACCCACTCCGAGCACCGCAAGAAGATCCCCAGACGCTATCCGGCTTCTTCTACCCCGGATACAGGCTCAACCGCGAGGAGAACGACATAGTAATATTTTCAGATTTCGTGGACATCACGGGGCGCGAAGAGCTGCCATTTTCGGACCCCTCGTTGCCCTTCTTGACCGGCTACAGGCTGACTATTCCAAAGATCTGCTGCAACGGCCTTCTCTTCTGCCTCTGTTGGAAGGTGTCCCCACGTGATGAAGCTAATTATGTTGTGTGCAATCCTGCAACAGAGAAATGGTTCGTCCTGCCAGAGTCCGACTACGATAGCGGTGCTTGCGCATACGGATTCGGCTTTGACCCGGCTGTCTCATCCCACTTCCATGTGTTCCACAGATTCTAGAAGAAGACGAGGATTATGGATTTATTGCTGGTGTGAATATCTACTCGTCAGAGACAGGTGCCTGGAGCCACAAGGGAAATGGTTGGGGCAATGAGCTTCAGCTAGTCGATTCGAGAGGGGTTTTCTTCGAAGGAATGTTGCATTTGATGACCAATTGTTTCAAGTTACTTGCAGTGGACACACAAGGGAAGATATGGAGGACCATTCCTTTGCTAGAAACTATGTGTGCTGAAAACTTCGGTAGAAACCTTCTTTCCAGTAATCTTACTTTTATTGGTCAATCACGGGGGCAATTGTATTATATCAATATGAGGGAAAGGGGTCTCTCTGTATTGTCAGTATGGATTCTTGAGGACTATGGCAGTATGAATGGATATTTAAGTACAACATTAGTACTTCACAGCTTTTTGCAGAGAAGGGTCTTTGTTTTGAACAGGACTACGCTTTGATCACTATCCATCCAGAATGCAGCTTGATTTACTTTGTTTGGAAGTGCGAGGGAATACTGATGTCATATGACATGGAACGTGGGAAAGTTTGTGTTATATGCAATGCCATTGAGCGTTTGTATGACCCATTTCTTCCTTATCTTCCATATGTTCCATTTCTGTCGGGCTCAGCAAGGCTAGAAGCATAATTTCAGCAGTGTGAAAACCAGCAATTGTTACCCTGAAATCATATGGATGTCTGCTGTTGTGACAAACTTCAACAATGTAGCTGAAGCTTGGGTACCTCTACCTGTCTTTTCACCCCTTGTTATTGTGTTACTGCTTTGGTGTAATATTTGTGATCCTTTATTTGGAAGAAATGTTGTGTCATGTAGAACCTCTATCTTATCTTTGCTGAGACAGCATATTAAATTAAATTTTCCTTGTTTTTTGACTAGATATTTTTGTTGACATTTATCACTTGTTAGCTGTGCCCATTTTGTTGGACTCAGGCATTTCTTCCTCCATTGTTCACAAATATTGTTGAACATACAGTATGGTGGTTTTTATGCAAAAGAGAAAGGGTAATATAAATATATAATGCCCTCGCTAGGAATTATGAAAATCACGTGGCTTGCAATCAAATCGGCCCATGTCTCACTTGTTTGTATTTTTTGGAAAAAGTTTGTCTAACCTCCCTCAACTACTGTGTGAGTTCAATTTTTCTCCCTCAGTTAGAAAGCCAGATTTTTAAACTTCACTGACTTTTGAAACCATCCAATTAACCTCCCACAGTGGTTTTGAAAGCGGTTTTGGCTGCCGTGGTGCCACGCCAGCCATGAGAGAAGTTAGACTTTCACAATAGCTCAAGTAGATCAATTGGAATTTATAAAAAAAACTTGTAAAATAATTTTAAAAATATCCATATATTTTTTAGAATAAATATACATTTAAAACTAAAATATGATCTTATTTTATATAAAAATTATAGAAAAAATTGTTTAAACTCAAAAATATGAAATCTGATTTTTTTTCTTTCTAAAACTAAGCTCTATGTATTCTCTGTGCTAGGCCCTATAATATAGATTGATTTTACCAAACACATGAAATTTGACATCTTGAACCCATCCAAAATTGTCTTCCTACTCGAATATGTGTCGTGACGGCGAACGAGGAAGTGATCGCATCGATCTAGATGTTGTCGAGTAAGTCGCATACGTCGTTTCGAGAGTCTGAGAAGTCGCACACCGGATGGTTCAATAAGTTTGCACACGGTCATTGTCGTGATGTCCCCTGAGAAGACAATGATGCTACAAAGTTAAACCACATGATACATGTTGTTAATATGCAATCCAAGCTTGAATTATATTGTTATTTTGAATTTCATGTGCATGTTTTGATGTTAAGCAAAATAATACTGCTGAGGGAATTTTTTTTTTGCAATTTGCATGACGGGTTCCGCGGTGATTCATGCTACGGCCTGTAAGGATTTGTCTTAGGTTTGCATTCTCGGTTTCATATTTGTCCTACTTTCAAATTTTAGGAGACTATATAACATTCAAATAATTATAGGAAATGAAAAAAGGTAGAGCATGATTCATATTTTTGAGTTATAACCAATTTTCTATGAATTTTCTAATATTAATCAGATTTAGTATTTTAATGCATATTTGTTCAAAAAAAATATTTGGATATATTTGGTGTGGCTCCTGCTCCGCCTCCGGCCCTGGCAACGGAGCTGCACCAAATGATGATGTAGGGTGGCGAAGCGCTTCTAGCGTGGAATGGATGAGGAGTCATTTTCTCGTACGGTAAGCGAAGCCACGATTTCGAGCTTCGATAGAAGGGCTTCGGCTCTAGCACAGGAGCGCGCGAAGCGGAGCCTTACCAAACAACCCCTCAGTGAGCCCACGGATAGGAAGGGCTGCAGTTGTCTCAAACATATCCTCCTGCTAGCTTGTTCCCATGACCGATATGTCTCCATTGCGAGAAAATTCTTTATCTCTATTGTGAGAAAATTCTTTATGAAGTTGGCATGCTTCTCTTTATCTCTTATAGCTCTGATAACTTTCTTTTTTATGACAATTGGGTTTAATTTTTATGCCCAATTTGACAATTTTGTCATTAGTAAGAGATGGACTAAAATGCTCTTAGTAGAGACCGGATCTACTGGAGACTCAACATTAAACCCTAAACCCTTGTTATCCTGTCATTCTCGTCATTCCTCCTATGTCCCCTCTTCTCAAATCCTAGAACAAATTGGGTTAGAGGAGAAGAGGAGAGGTTGACACGAAGGAAGGTCGGTGAGCTTGGCAGCATGGTGTATTTGATATTTTTAACTCAAAAGACTAATATTCTTAATAATAGCCCATACTAACTTAAAATTTTTAAAACTACTCCGTTCGTTCCAAATTATAAGTCACTTGACTTTTTTTATACATCAAATTTGCTATGTATCTAGACATAATATATATCTAAAACGTAGCAAGTTCGATGTAAAAAAAATCAAAGTGACTTATAATTTGGAATGGAGAGAGTAGCCATTTTCATTATGCTAGAGTTATGGAACGACTAATAATAAAATACCACACACATTGACATGGCTAAATAGACACGCCAGTGGCACTGATGTGAGAGGGTTGTGTCACACCGTTTTATTTAGCTTATGCACTTAATTAGAGTCTTAGGTCTCTAATGCTATTTTCAACATGTTTTTTATCATCTTAGAAGAGTGATATGCACTGTGCTTCTCTAAACTTTTCTCGTATTCTCATCTAATTCCATGAACTCTCTAAGTGATCATTTAGGTATTTTAACTTTTCAAGTGGTTCATTTGAAATGTGAATTTAGGTCCACAATTGAACCTAGAGTAAACTTAGAATAACCATTTGAAAAGTTAAAGGACCTGAATGAGAATGCAAGAAAGTTTACGTACCCACGGTGCATTTAACTCATCTTTGAACTAGTGTACGCTAAGTTTCATCTAGATATCTTAGCCCCTCTCTTAGAATTAGTACTGAACTAGTGTACGCTAAGTTTCATCTAGATATCTTAGCCCCTCTCTTAGAATTAGTTTTCCTCTTTGAACTTTAACACCTGATACCTTAGACCCTCGACTCTCCAAGCCATTTAAATTACCTTTGTGTGCTCGTTAGAAGTGGTTTTCAAGTTGGTTTCAACATTTTTCAGTTGAAAACTTTAGTAAATGTCTAATAAGGTTTTTAAACCCCAAAAAATGTTTTTAAGCTACTAAAAATTCCAAAAATATCTTAGCAATAGAAGGACACCAATAACTCAAATAAGACATTTAGAGCTTGTGAAAATATCTTTATAAGATCCAAAAATCATATTTAGTTCTAGAAAATGGTAAAAGATCTAGAAAATTCCCCAAAAAAAATTCTAATCAACATCTAAATACTTTATGAGAACTTTACACAAAAAAATACGAGATGCATCCAACATGAATGAATAACGTGAATACATTCAACATTAATGTATGTTGGATTCAAGCTTGTTTTATCTTTTTTTTTGTTATGAAAAGTTTTTAAAACTCATTTAGACATCAATTAAAATGTTTTGAGAATTTTCTAGAGTTTCGTTAATATATTTTGAGCTCAATCTAGTTTTCAAAAGTTTCTAGAGATATTTTAATGATATCTAAATATCATTCGGCTTCTCATGTCCTAGTATATATCTAGGTTTTTTATTAAAAATTTTAGAACCCTGGAAACATTTTTTTGTGATTTAAAACCTTATCAAATGTTTATCGATTTTTAACTAAAAATATGAAAACATTTTTAACCGTTAAAAGCGGGGAGGCAATTTATATAGTTTTATAAAAAAAATTAAAGGAGGCGGATATGGCAACCGTCATGCACAGGGGTAGCACACGACCCCAGCTGATCGGTTGAAGGAGCTGTGGATGGCCACTATAGCAGCTGCAACCCGATTGGATGAAAGTCGGGGGAGCAATGATTGGGACTGGCGCCCGAGAGAGAGGAGACCTTCGACAGAATCAACCCGGCTTCTCTGCAAAGTTGCTTAGGCAACTGTCTTTGTATCCTGTATCATTGTATCTGTATTTGTACGTTTTCCTTATCTAGTAATACAGATATGTTTTATCAAGAAAAAAAAAGCACTTGCATCATCTCGGCCGTCGCAAGCTGCCGCCACCACCACTCGCTGACTCGCCTTCCGACAGTGACGACGCCGGACTCGGCGGCCAGCTGTGCTGATGAAACGGAAAGGAGGCTGAGCTGCGTTTTGGATCGCGTTAGCAGATAGGCCGCACGAAGGCATGGGACAACTATTGGGCCGGGCTCCTCTCGAAGGCGTCGTGCGGTCAATTAAACTGTGCGAAATTTATAGGCCTAAAATATCTGATTTTACAGTTTAACGAGAAAACGTAGACTATTTTTTGTTAATTCAGGGAGATAAAATAACTACACAGGCAGGACGTTTGCACCAGAATCTTTAACGAGCCCACGGCCCATGGAGGCCTATGGGCTGCAATTTCTCACACATACCCTCCCCTCCCACTTCCCACGAACTGCCATTGAGCCACATCGCATCGCGCAGCCGGCCGCCAGCCGCGGAACCGCCAAACATCGCCATCTCTCGCCTTCCAGTTCCAGTCTTCCACCGTCGTTGTGCGATGCGCCTCTCCGGCAGACTGGTAACACCTTGTGCCATCTTCATCTTTCTTATTTACCTCCGCCCCTGCACTGATGTCTGACTTGAATCTTTCTTCCATTCTGCATTTATACTTAACCCTATTCCTCAGATTGACTAGCGCACAAATGGATGGTTGCAAGAAGAGCGCCACCAGCGCCGCCGCCGACCTCACCGACGACCTCATCGTCGAGATCCTGTCACGGCTGCCGGCCAAATCGATCTGCCGCTTCAAGTGCGTTTCCCGGCACTGGTACAGCCTAATCACCCACCCCGAGCACCGCAGGAAGATCCCCCAGACACTATCGGGCTTCTTCCACCCCAGCTACAGGTTCTGGCTCGACAACGAGGACCTAAAAATATTGCCAGGTTTCGTTGACATCAGGGAGGGCGAAGACCTGCCATTTCCAGATCCCTCGTTACCCTTCTTGACCGGCTACAGGTTGATTATTCCAAAGGTCTGCTGCAATGGCCTTCTTTTCTGCCTCTGCAGGAAGGCACCCCCCCGTGATGAAGCCGAATTTGTTGTATGCAATCCTGCAACAGAGAAATGGGTTGTCCTGCCAGACACAGACAGCATCCCTCTGTATTACCTTTTTGGTTTTGACCCGGCCATCTCCCCCCACTTCCATGTGTTTGAAATTATAAACGGGGATGAGGATTATGGATACATTGATGGGGTAAACATCTACTCCTCAGAGACAGGTACCTGGAGTTACAAGGGGAATGGCTGGGGCGATGAGCTTCAGCTAGTCAAATCAAGAGATGTTTTTCTCAACGGAATGATGCATTTGTTGACTTATGATTTCAAGATACTGACAGTGGACACAGAAGGGAAGAAATGGAGGACCATTCCTTTGCTGGAAACTATGTGTGTCTCATGCATGTGTAGAGGCCCTCTTGCATTTCTTGGTCAATCTCATGGGCTACTGCATTATATAAATATGAGGTGCCCTGATGCCTCTAAATTGTCTGTCTGGATTCTTGAGAACTATGACAGTGGTGAATGGATATTTAAGTACAGCATTAGCACTTCACATATTTTTGGAGAGAAGAATCTCAGGTTTGAAAAGGACTACGCTTTGATTGCGATCCATCCAGAATGCAATTTGGTTTACTTCGTTTGGCAGTGTGAGGATAAGCTGATGTCATACGACATGGAACGAGGGAAAGTTTGTGTTATATGCGATATCGAAGAGCATTTGTATGACCCATTTGTTCCATACCTTCCGTATGTTCCATTTCTCTCAGATTCACTAGCTGATCAAGGCTAGAGGCTAGAAGCATACTTGCAGGGTGAAGACAAATAGTTATTACCACCACCACTTTCTTATTTCCCGTTTATGCTTTAATGTATTCTTGATTTTGTTTTCAAAGAAATGATGCCAGTCATCAAGATCATCCTGTAGCTTATATTTACAGAGATTGTGTACCAAGTTAGATTTTCTTGTTGACATTCGTTAGCTGTGTGCATTGCAATATTGCTGGCAGGCATTTCTTTCTCCATTGCTCATTTTGTTCAATAAATAGAAGTGGGGTGATGTTTAATAACCCAAAACAGCTAGAGAGGCATGATCAGGCTGAGGAGACCATCTGGCACCTTTCAACTTCATGTGTCTTTGCTCGTTCCATCTTTTTCTTTCAGAAGCTTTGGCTGCAAACTTTGATGCCCTAGTCAGATTCATCCTCTTCCTCCTGCTGGTGGTGTAAGGTGATGAAAGCAGTGAACAAGCAGTCTAGAAAAAGACTAAACACACTTATCATTCCCATTCCTTGGGAGCTTTGGAAGCATCATAATCTTTGCATTTTCAACAATGTTACTCCTGTCGATGAGGTGGTCAGGACGGTGATTGTTAAGGAATTACATGGTGTGATTCCGGGGCCAAGGATCTTAGGAACTTGGTCATGGCTTTAGTTTGGGTCCCCCTCCTGTTAGCTTTGTGTTGATGTCGTCTTATCTCTGTGTGTGGCGTGTAAATTCTTTTTGCTTTCTTTTTGAGGTGTTCTGGTGTGTCCTTTATTTCTTCTTTAATGGTATGACATGCACCCTCTTGTGTGTTCAAGAAGAAAAAAAAAGATATGCCTTCACTAAGGGTTATAAAAATCACTTATGCGCATTGTCAGGGGTCATGATTTTAGATTACTTACACACCATGACAAATTTAAGGACCCACCCTGTAAGTTCTCCTTTTATGCCCTTTGATATTGCTGCTTAGTTACTGCCGTTGGTTCTGATCTGTTGCCTTCCAATGAGATTGCTTAGTTACTGCCATTGGTTCTGATCTGTTGCCTTCCAATGAGATTGTCTAAACTTCATTTCGCACTTGCCCCATTCTGCTGCAGTTGGACAAAATTGTCCATTGCCATCAGCAGAACCTGTTTCCTATCATAGCCAAGCTGAATTTGTTTCCCTTACAAGGTGACCCCCAAGGCCAGGTCTATTAAGGATCGAAGGATGGCATTGTGCAACCGAAACATACATGTCTTAACTCGCTTTATTTTTGCTGACATGATAGGTCAAAGGACCTTTTTAAAAAATGGGGAAAAAAGTACTCATACACACTTCCAAGTCCCAACAGTTCTTATTTGCTTAAACGAAGTTTGCTACTATCTTTTTTTTCTTGAAAATTATGTTTGCTACTATGAATGCATGTGTTCATGATAACGTGCATACAGAACTGATGAATTCTAGAGCATCTGATATCTGCAGCGTAGACTAGACTAGACAACATTTTACTTTTACCGGTCGTGAATTTCATGAAGTTTAAATTATACAAGTAAATGGCCTCAGTAGAAGTAATATACTCCAAAACTGTCACACAACCTCTGTACAAACTTTCATTAGACAACCATTGTACTGCACTGAACGCAAACAAGCTATTATACAACCTTTGAACGTTGGGTCCAGCGCTTCACATTTGCCGTATTCCAAAGGTTAATAATTTACATACGCATGCAAACTTTCATTTAGAAGTGATCGTACATCTCAAGCAAGCATTCAGCAGGTGCCCGTCTGTGCATTATTTATTTGCAAGATGCACTACCGATTGCTTGCTGAGAAGCTACAAACATCCGCGCTCATTCAAGGGCTGCCTGTGCTGCAGCTAACCTTGCAATTGGGACCCTGCATCCAAATATATATACACCAAGTTGTGGAGTGTGTTGACTCAAACCACAGTCCAATTAGCAGTGTAGGGGGGAAAAAAAACTCAGACTTGCAAGTTGTTATAAAGTATGGGCAAGTCACTCTGCATTACATCCTTCTCTGTATTTTTGTACGTCAAAGCGTAAAATAGACAAAGCTTACCAAACTTCTCAAGAAAACAGCCAACACATGAACATGAAAAGCCTTGATTTTGCTAAAGAATAAGATTGTACTATGGAAAAAAAAGGGTCCAGTTTTTAGGCTAAGAAACTTTAACACGTGCTATATCTGCACATTCTGATTAGTTAGTACCACACTGCACATATTGTAATACCAATCTGATACATGTGCACATGAGAAAATCAATTCTAACTTTCTAAGTTCTAACAGGATCGATTTGATTAAGTAGAACGTTCCTATGAATTATTCATGAAAAGATATAATAGTGCCCTGACCTGAAAGGCGAACAAGAAACATAGTCCAGTCCAGCCTTAGCGAAAAATGCAACTGAAGACGGCTCTCCACCATGTTCCCCACAAATGCCCACCTGTTATTACTATTTTGTTACCCACAGATACCAATTTAATAAACAAGAGACAGATTTAAGCCTCAATATATGTAAATTTAAAGAAGGAGTACAAATAATGCATGTTCTCATTACCTCCAAATCAGGTCTTGACCTTCGGCCCCTCGCAGTGGCAATCTTAACCAGTTCCCCAACTCCCTTCTGGTCAAACACCTGACGATCCAAACACAACTTTATCGAATCATAGAAACATACTTCATTTTAATGATACAGAGCGAACGGAAAATAGAACATCAGGACTCTGACAACCTTAGCTTGATCAGGGAGCCAGGGAATAAAGCTTACCTCAAATGGGTCGTGCTGGAGAATACCCTGGGATATGTAGGTTGGGAGAAACTTGCTAACGTCATCCCTGCTGTAACCAAATGTCATCTGTGTGAGGTCATTTGTCCCAAATGAGAAGAACTCTGCCAGCTCTGCTATCTGTCAACCATTGTAATCACATTCACAGAAAATATAAATCAGTATTCATGATAGCCAAATGACGAAAATCATATTTTCTTTATAACATAACTGTATGTTTATTCTTGCTCATATTGAGCATAGTACATCCTATGGACTACAAGGTTCATCATTTACCTCATCAGCTATAAGAGCCGCCCTAGGAACCTCAATCATGGACCCAATTTTGTATCTAATAGTTGTTTCTGAATTGGCAAAAACCTTGTGAGCGACCTGATGAATCACACTCATTTGCTGCTCAAGTTCCTGAAAAGCATCACTCTAGTAATAGTTACCTTGAGAAAAATAAAAGCAACTAAGCGATGCCAATCCATGTTATACTACAAACATTCTGAATCTAACCAGAAGCATGACATATAATGAAATATAAATCAAGCAAGAATCAGTTTGAACCAGAAATACTAGTGCAAACAAGGAAAAATGGAGAATTTCAAAAATGAAAAAGCCCATCTCCTGTGCATATACCAAAAAAAAAAGACCTGCCTAGGAGGAACTAGGTGGCATTTTATTAAGATAATAGGCAACCAAATTCATCTCGACGAGGACTTATATCCACACCCTCGACCAACTGAGCTAGTGCAGGACAAAAAATACGTCCTAACTTTGAAGTAGCACTCCAAAGTAATAATCCAAATCCCCAATACATGTCAAACACCACCAAATATTGAGAAGAAACTTTCATACCTGCGGTGTACCAACAAGAGGCACCATTATCTCTGGAAAAACTTGGAAACCTTGGTCATTCACAGCAATAGCAGCTTCAAAGATAGCACAGGCTTGCATTGCTGTTAGTTCTGGGTACGATATACCAAGCCTGAAAATATTTAGCAGATTCTACATCAGAAGTGCTGCTGTGGAACATAAAATAAAGACTAACAATGACTAGTACAAATCATGTGCTTTCTTGCCAATTCCAGTGAACTGGAATAGTGCTGCCCTTTCATATTGGGAAGGGCTGGTAAGCAAATGCATGGTGCAAGTGAGCACAACATGAAAAACTGACCTACACCCACGGAAACCAAGCATAGGATTCACTTCAGAAATTTTTTCTATCCTTGCAAGGATTTCCTCATGAGTAGAATTGGTGTGACAAGATAACATGTGAACAATATCCTCAATGTTGCCCTCTGGAAGAAACTCATGGAGTGGAGGATCCAAGAGCCGGATAGTTACTGGAAGACCTGAAGAACAAGCATGAATGCGATAGTCCATAGTCAGATAAGCAAGTTCACTTTTACGCTTCAAATTCATTTTTAATTTGAGAAATAATTAGCATGAGTATTGAATATAGAGATCAGAAGGGCAGGCCTGGTGCAGTTGGTGAGTGCTAGCTCGCCGAGTCACCAGGTCCTGGGTTCGAAGCTGTCTCTCTGCAGAATTTCTGCGGGGGTAAGACTTTGCTTCGGTTATTCCCTTCCCCAGACCCCACTCGTGTGGGAGCCTCTGGCACTGGGTCTGCCCTTTTTTTTATTGAATATAGAGATCAATGTTCATCCCCTAAGAAAAGGACAGCAATGTTCACCCCTTAAGAAAAGGGGATCAATGTTCATCCCATAAGAAAAGGAGATCAGTGTTCATTTATGATGTGACAATCATGAGGTTACAGATGCATTGAGCAGTCAACATTACTTGAACTGAAATAATAGCACTGCAGCTGTAGTCCTATCAAAGCCATTAATGACATTTGAACAACTGTGAAGTCAAACAAAAATGCATGTCTGTGAGCACATACCAGCCATTGCACGAAAAATCCCTTCAAAGTCTACCCTCTGATATGGCAGGAGAAGGTCTAATGCTTTCTGCCTCTGTTCAGCACTATCCGCCATTATCATCTGCCTCATGGCCTTAATCCTCTTATCAGAAGAGAAGAACTGTAGCACAAAAAATTGATGCATATCGTTAATCATATACATATTCATACAACTAAAACATAAAGCATTGTACCAACCATGTGTTCAGTTCTGCACAATCCAATCCCTTGAGCGCCATTTTTCCTTCCAGTCAGTGCATCCGCAGGAGTGTCTGCATTGACCATGACCTAGAACAACCATATTTGAAACAAGTATTATGATGGAAGATTTATTTATTTACTATGCTTGATTTGAATGTGCTGAGAATCATTAAAGGCCAATCATGGTCAATAATAAACTTATATCAATGCAAATTTTTTACCTTTATCTGTTTAACTTCATCCACCCAAGACAAGAATATCTCTAAATCAGCACTAAGTGATGGTGGGGAGAGAGGTAGCTTGCCCAAAATAACATCTCCAGTTGATCCATTCAGTGACAACCAGTCACCTTCGCAAAGCACCTGGTCTCCAACCACTAACACCTGCATAAAAACAGTTAAAAATGTAAACAAACCTTATTTGAAACACAAAATGGTAAAATAAGATGAGCTTTGTTTGTCTTCCTCATTACACAACAAAACTGCCAACATGGCAGTAACCAAGGTTCTACCCTAAAACTAGTGCAGGCAATGATTTATATGTTAATCACCTTCTCTGAATCATTGACATGGATACTTGAGCATCCTGCCACACAACATTTTCCCCAGCCACGTGCTACAACTGCTGCATGAGAAGTCATACCACCTCTGGCTGTGAGAATTCCAGCAGCTGCATGCATGCCACCAACATCCTCCGGGCTGGTCTCAGTCCTCACCTTATAAAATTATGCAAGTTCAAAAAGAATTGTTATAATATGAACATAAGAAAAGAAAAGCATGCCTAACAGCTTTGTAAATTGAAATATAAAGACTAGTAAGTGTATTAAAATATTAACAAGATTCTTACCAAAACGACAGATTTTCCTTGTGAATGCCATGTTTCAGCATCAACAGCTGTGAAGACAATCTGACCCACAGCAGCACCTGGTGATGCAGGTAAGCCTGTAGCGATGACTTTATCTTCATATGACAATGTGTCCTCAAACTAGTTTAATAAAAGGCCAAAGAAAGAGTGTAAGGAATAGGTATGTTAACATCATTTTTAAGTAGAACACTGGTTGAAATTAACTAGCAAAGTGCATTCTAGTGACACAGAAAAACAGATACCAAAGTACCAGTGAGGTCACATGTGAAAAAGATTAAAAAGTGGCTCTTATTTCTAGAAAACCAGGTCCTGCATTTATACTTAATTCTGTAGCCTGACAAGTTTAAAATGCAGTATTTGACATAGTTATATCCTAGTTTATATTCAGATGCAATTTATTTGTTTTATTTAATAGAAATGATTTTTGCTACCTTTTATTCTTTAAACATAAAATTGTCAACAAAGTATATAATGCAACAGACTTGTGATACTCATTACTTAAATATACCTGCGGATGAAGAAGCTGGTCCAAGTGTCGTGGTTCCACCATCTTAATTGCCGAACGATGGTCAATCAGGCCCTCATTGACCATGTCTACAGCAATCTTTACTGCACCTTTGCCAGTACGTTTCCCTGTTCTGCACTGAAGCATCCAAAGTCTGTTTTCTTGAACAGTGAACTCAATGTCCTGCATTGCATGTGAACTAGGTGGTCAAGGCTAAAGCCCCAAACTGTCACTGTAGTTACACTACATGACAGTTGATTTGAGGGTCAGCACAAAACATTACTGTGGAACGATGTTCCATAATGCTTGTAGTTATGCCTATTGGTATTCGTGTTCAACAAGTCAAAGAGTCAATTCTAAATGTCTATACTATATGCATAGATTTCATTGTGTTTAAAAAGAATGATGTCAGCCACAGACCATCCCATCAGTTGGAAATGAAGGCAGTAACTTGGTCCAGCAACAAGTCAAATTTGCAAAACCGACTTCCAATTTATTTATTCCAGCACAAAGAAAGAAAAGTCCTTTTGGACATGAAATTTAGATTGTGCTTAATGTGTAGCATGTAGCACAGAAACCAAATATTAAGTTACTAACTTAGAGAGGGAATTCTCGATAATTGGACAGTATACTGCACCATCATCTCTTTGTAATGGCTTTCCAAGATTTTGCAGTTCGCGACAAGTTCCGCATAAGGCTCTGGCATGCACTCCTTCATCGCATCAAGCTCTTGTGGAGTTCTAATTCCAGCAACCACATCCTCACCCTAAGAAAGAAACATGTTAGTTGTTCAAAAAAATCAGTATAGGTTGAATCCAGGCAAAAAGTATGACACTTAAACAAAGCTATGCCTTATGGAACATTAGATACTAAGGGCCTGCTTGGATGCCCTCCAAAACCTGCCAAACCAAATCTACGGCGATCCTGGGCTTAGGCGGTCGTTTGGTTCCAAACCCACAATTTGGCGTGCCGAAGCTTCGAGCCAATTCGGCGGCGGACCCGAGACGTCCCACGCCCGTATTTTGGCTGCCTTCGCCAAACTTCTATTGCCCTCACCCCTCACTAGTACCTGGACGCGTTTTACAGTAGCCACCACTTCCTTCTAATCTCTCCTCCTCCGTCGTCACTCTTCACGGCCGCCGCCGGATCTCCTTCGTCTCCTCGAGTTAGCAGTGCCAGCCCCGAAGCTCCTCCGTCTCCTCGAGTTAGCAGGTGCCGGTCTTTCACTTGTCCCTGTCGCAGATCTGGTGGCCTCTCGATCTCCAATTAGTCCTCTATTCCCAATTCCTACTACCATGCGTTTTCCTCCTTCAATCCTCCATCCATTTTGTAGGTAATGATTTCTGATGTATCATTCGTCCGTTTACAGATCTGCTCCAACGAAGTGCACAGGAAAACGACCTAGAACACAATCGCCCCTCCTTTGCTCCACTCCTGAAGGTAAAATTTTTCAAATCGAGCACCTTTGATGTCTCTCTGAGTGTCTGTATACCTTCAGCATGCTTCTACGATTGTACCTCATCTTCCTATCTGCATATTCCTCTGTCAAGATTTCAGCCTTATTTACGATGGTTACACACTTCACCTTGCCCAATAAAAAAATCCAGATATAACTAACAATTGCTTCATACTCCACGATGGTATGCATTAGTTCAAAAAATTTTAGTTTAGTTGCATGTGTTAGTTTCAGTTAAACTGGCTGCTGATATATGCTTTCCATGTTACTTTTTAATTTTTGCTTGTCCACATTGCCTACACGGCTACACCGTGGTTGGCAATATTCAGCAAAAATTCCTCTGTTGCTGTATGCGGAGGCAAAAGGCCCTAGCTTTTCTTGTTCTACTGTTGGCCTTGTGGTGGAGGAACAAAAATCACAAGAGGAGTACAGCCAAACGCATAAAGTATGCTCCACTTGTGCAGAGGGATATATGGCGTACTAGTGAGCTAATTAGGTTGATTGACACCTCGGAGAGAACATGTATGCGTGAGCTCAGGATGTCCCGGCCTGTATTCTACAAGCTTTGTGCTCGGCTTAGGAGCAGGGGGCTCTTAGTTGACACACTAAATGTTTCAGTAGAGGAACAGCTGGCTATGTTTTTGAAGATTGTTGGGCAATACCACACACAATCCTCTGTAGCATTTGCAATGTGGAGATCTAGATGGACAGTGAGTACGTATTTTAATGCCGTCCTGCGTGCCATTGTCAAGTTAGCTCCTGAGTGGGCTGCGAAGCGTGATTCAATTGCCGAACAGATGTGGAATGATAGACTTAATAACGATGTTGCCAATGACAATTAGTTAGTACTTGCTGGGGTCTTTTCGTTTTGTATAGTTTGTGGGTGTGTACTGTGTAATCACCTTTACACTGTACTGCTGCTTGTACACTTGTAAATAATATTACTTTTTGGGTTAATGGATTGCCTTTGTTTCTTTGAAACCAAAACATCACTTATTGTTTCTTTAATAATGTTTGTTACTAACTGTTACAATTTATTCTTAGCATGGGTAAGGGAAAAAAAGAAGGGAATGCAGATGCTGGATCGCGCCAGAAGTACAAAACATGGACTGATGACAGCACAGAGTTCATGCTTCAATGGTATATTGACTACCTAAAGGAAAAACCTGCTACCTCTACGTGGAAGCAACACCACCACCATATGTGTGCAGAAGCTTTAAATGCTAGATTTGGAATTGGAGCTACCACACAGCAAGTTGATCGCCATTTCAGGGCCATCAAGGAGAAGTGGAATTGGATAAAACTGGCTATGAACAAGAGTGGCTATGGTTTTGATGCACGATCATGCAAGTTCAATATTCACTATTCAGAGAAATCACCTTCGAAGCTAGGGGTAAGTGTATCCACTGCATACATGTACGTTTACTATTCCATATAAATTGTGTAGACTCGAAGCTTACGGGGCTCACTTGTTAATTATTGCAGCCTGGAAAATACAACTATCTTACTCGACCTATTAAATTTTTCCATCATATGGAAGAGCTATTTGGAGAGTCTGCCAAAGCTAATGGATCCTTGGCTGTTGACCAGTGCACTGTGGATACTGATATTGAAGATGATAATAATGAGTCAGGCAGTGATGAAGCATATACTCCTGAACATGTTGAGAATGATTCAGACACTATTGCTCCTAGATGTCCACCACTTGTAGGCGCTAGTTTGAGTAGTAAACGGAAGAATAAGAAGTCGCCTGGGAAGAAGCATGTCAAGGATAAAGCAAAATGTGCTAGATCAACAAGGGATGATGAAATAGCTGCAAGTATTGCCATGCTTGCCAAATGCATCGCATCAAGTTGCCCAGCAAATACAGATCCGTATGCTGATCTTTGGAAGCGTATTGAGGATTTACCTTTTCCACCGAGGGACAAGGTTGACATTGCGACCTACCTTTCAAAGCCGGAGCAGGTTCATTTGCGGAACTACTTGAACGCTGCATCAGATCAGTCATTTGGAACTTGGGTCACTGATTACCTAGGTGCCAAGTACCGTGTTACTGGTGCGAATGATGGTGAGTATGGCAGCACCATGTGAATATGGATGCTCAAACTTTTGGTAGCAGTGGGTATGCTGTGAATATGGTAGCTGTATGTAAATATAGGTGCTAAGCCTAGTGGTATTTTGGCCATGCTTCATGGACGAAGCATATGGATGCACTAATTAAACTAGTGCTATTTTGGGTATTTTGGACGTGCTTCATGTTGTCAGCATATGAAGTTGTTTATATGCTTAGGAGTTCATTACCTCGTGGTACTGTATTAGCATAGTTGATATATGTTGTCATCTTCGTAGATGAATATGGCTGTATAGGATGATCTGGACATGTAATAATATCCTATTTCTGGACTTAATCTGTTATGCATATTGTGATTAGTAGCTAATTGTATATGTTAATTATGGAATCATAGACCTTGGCATTTGGCACCCAGCCAAGTGCATACCAAAATTCTTGCCAAGGTTTTGGCATCCAACCAAGTGGTATACCAAATTTCTTGCCAAAGTTTTGGCAAGCAAAATTTGGCATGCCCTAGTTTTGGCATGTCCTAGTTTTGGTAGGGCAAACTTTGGCTCCTAACCAAGCAGGCCCTAAATGCCAAATAACTACCTGAGCATTCATAAGGAATTCTCCATAAAGTTTTTTCTCTCCAGTACTAGGGTTCCTAGTAAAGAGAACACCGGTGCCTGATCTGATACCCATGTTGCCAAATACCATGCACTGAACATTTACAGCAGTGCCCTTCAATCCAGTAATCCGATTAATGCTTCTGTACTTTTTTGCCCTAGCACTGTCCCATGAATCAAAAACAGCCAAGATAGCCAAATGCAACTGCTTCTTTGGATCTACAGATATGCACAAAAGATGAAAAGCAAGAACTCTATGAATCTATTTTCATGTTATGACATTGCCACACATAACAGAAAATGATTTAATATTATGTTATAAATGTGGCTACACGCCTATACGTACCTGAGGGACAATTTTCCCCTTTGGCCACCACATAGACATTCTTATATTGATCTACAAGTTCTTCCAGATCCTTGACATCCAGCTCAGTGTCATTCCGCAAACCTTTGGCAACTTTCATGGCTTCTAGTTTTTCTTCAAATAGTGCATGAGGTATGCCCATAACCTGACAGAATCAACACACTGGTAAACTTTGAGGAACGGCATGAGTCAACTATTTCAGCAACCATATGAATCAGACAGAAGATGTATCAAGCTGTAGAGATAATGTTGTCAACGGGAACCAAATTTCATGTCAAGATAAAATGCTATTTTCATACAAATAAGATTCCATGGAACCCATGCAACATCAACAGTCACTTGGCCATGGTCACTGGATCATTTTCGTTATACAGCTTGTAATACCAAGAAACTTTTAGAGCATTCACAGGGGGTCTTACATAGCATTTTGGACACTGGAAAGAAACAGTATTGCATTCCTTAAAATGAACATATTAAGAAAAAGAAAATAAAACACGCAGAATTCAGTTTGTTTAGAAAAAGTAAAAGATTTAAGTAATGGAAAATGACAAAAAAAGGACTTATGAAGGCATTTCCACAAACAAAAAAAACTCCAATCAAAATTATCTGTGCTAAATGTTCCAACATGTTGAAATTTTGGGTCTGAATTAAAACTGAGATTTGCTTGAAGGCAATAATCCAGCTCAGATTGATAGTTTGAATGTTTGATAAAATAGACACGAAATTCCAAACCAACTTTCCCTCTGATTGCAGGAATGGAACCTCAATTAGAAAAACGAGATTCAACTTGGAGCCTGACCTCATGTTTAAGATCAACAAAAATCCTTTAGCACACTAAAATCCCAAACGTGAAATCGAATAATCCATATATAGAAAATCCAGGCTACAATACATTTATTTAAGTTTGAACATGATGTTTGTAGACTTTAATTATATGCCAAGTAGGCTCCTCTAATTTGGAGTTTGATTCTAAACCAATATTCGAGCTTATAAGGAATAAATAATACTTGTGACCCAAAACCGACCCGGCGCAAAGAGAAAGGAGAGAGAATGACCTAGCAGTCCTAGAAGGCTCCCCAATTCACGATTCGGTCCACGGCGCGGCGCCGCACCGCCGGCCGCGCCACCCTGAAGATCCGCAGCCATGGACAAGCTGAGGACTGCTCTCCTCCGATCCAGCCGTGTGGCAGCCGGGGGGCTCGGTGCCAAGACCACGACGGCCGCAAGCCACGGCCCACGGCGAGCGCCAAGCGGAAGTGGGAAATGGCGGTGAGCCGCAGGGGCCAGAACATGGAAGCGGCAACGCTATGGACCCAAGGCCCATAACGGGAGCTAGACTATACTTGCAACTTCCAAGCCCAAATACGTACATACGTATTTATTTAGAAAAAGACATGAAATACAAATTGTTAAGACACGAACCAGCGACAGCGAGCCGTATATATACGGATATAAGCAGTACTAGTGTGGATGTGGATTTGGTGTACAGTAGTAGTTACCACGTTGCCGAACATGTCGAGAAACCGGCGATAGGAGTCGTAGGCGAAGCGGCAGCCGCTGCGTTGGGCGAGGCCGGCGACGACTTGGTCGTTGAGGCCGAGGTTGAGCACGGTGTCCATCATGCCGGGCATGGAGACGGCGGCCCCGGAGCGCACGGACAGCAGCAGCGGCCGGCTTGGGTCGCCCAGGCCTGAGTCCATGGCGCGCTCCAGGACCCGCAGCGCGGCGACGACCTCGTCCCACAGCCCCGGCGGCATGGCCCGGCCGCCGCCCTGCTGGTACTGCCGGCACGCCTCCGTGGACACGGTGAACCCCGGCGGCACCGACAGCCCGATGCTCGCCATCTCCGCCAGGTTCGCACCCTTCCCGCCCAGCTGCATGCGGGCATACATGTGGCATATACAGTGATTTATCGATCGGTGACCAAGCTGCAATTTGTACGTAAATTAAACCGCTACGCACGTACCAAGTCTTTCATCGCCTTGTTGCCGTCGCTCCTGCCCTTGCCGAAGTGGAAGACCCTCTGCGTCGTCTCCGGCGCGGCCCCGTCGTCCTGGTGGAGGCGAGACGCCGGCGCCATTGATCGATATGATCGGGCGGCTTACTACGTACCACCGCACGATGAATTCTTGACTGAAAATCACGTGCCAAGAGTTTTGAAGCTTGTGTTAGGTTGATCTCCTGACCGAGGAGGCCCAACGGCTTCTTTGGGCCTTGACTCGCGCCCTGATCGGGGGCGCCCAGCCCATCCATGGCTGGCGGGCCCCCGTCGCACTGCGCATATAAAAGAGAGGTGGGGGCCGGGGCACTCGGTACGAGGTTCACCTGAGCCGCCAGTTTCCCCACCTACAACCCTAATCCCGATCTCCAGAGAGGGGCGCAGCCAGCGACGGGAAGCGCCGCCGCCGCCGTCGCTGAACCGTGCCACCACTCCGTCACCGCATCTTCTTCACCGCCGATCTCCACTGCACCGACCTTCCCTTCCCCGAACGTCGCTGCCCGTGCGCAGCCACCATCAACGTTCGTGATGGCGACCGGCTCGAGCTCCAACACCACTGCCTTACCGTCGGATGGTCTGTACACACCACCTCTCCTATCTCCTACTCCCTCTCTTCTCCCTGCTATCTACTAGTAGATCTTGTCCTAGGATCTCTCCATTCTCTTGTATACCGTAATAGAACGTTGCTGTTTATACTGTAAAGAATAGGAAACCCCTCTGTTCTACTGCTATAGGATCCTAAAGTTTTAACATTTGTATCGGACGCCTATATAGCACGTAGATCTAGCTGTTGGGGAAAAGAAAGAAACGAAAAACCGATTTTTAATCGGAATAGTACACTACCCGAAACCCTAACCCTAGATGGGGAATAGAAAAGAGAGGAAGAAACCGATTTTAAATCGGAAAAGTAAACCCTAACCCTAACCCTAATCGGGAAATCGTTCAAAATAAAAAAAAATCCGATTCAAAGAAACCGAAAGGGGAAAAGAAAGGGAAAAGGGTGGCTCGGCTCACCTCGCCGTCGAGCACGCCGGCGCGCGCAGGGAAAAGAAAGGCCGGCCGAAGGGGGCACGGCTCGCCGGGATCCGGCCACAAGGGCGCCGTGGCCAGGCCGCTCGACGGCGACGCGCTCACCCGCTGGGGAGCGCGCACGCCGACGAGGGGGCCGGCGACGGCGCCGGGATCTCGCTGCTTCACCGTGGTCGCTCGGTGACGAAATGAGAAGAGAAGAGGTGAGCAGTGAGGAGAAGAGAGAGAGCGTGCGAGTGAAAATGAAATTAGGGTTGAGGGAGGCGCGGTCGGCCGGGGGTTTTGATGCCCCGATCTGCGCGCTCCACCGCTCGATCAAGATGGACGGCCGCGAGCGACTGGGCCAGCGCCGCAGCCCAGGCGGGATAGGGCACAAGGCCGAAATCCCGGCCCAGGCCCAGGTTGCGGCCTGGGCGCGGGGGAGAGAGCGCGCGCGGCTGGGCGCGGGGGTGCGCTGAGCGCGCGGATGGGCCGCGGCTGCTGGGCTGGTTTCGCTGGCGCGCGCGCGCGTGAGCAGGCCGTGGGCCGCGCGTGTGCTGGCTGGGCCGAAATGGTAAAATGAATAGAAAAGTCACAGTTTTTTGTTTTTCTTATTTTCCAGAAAACAGTTTGATCAATTTGAATTGATTTTTTTTATGATAATTTTTCTGTACAAAATTTATCCAACGATATTTTTTGTTCAGTAAATAGTAATTTTGCTTCTGGAAAATAGGAAAAAGATTATTAAATGCTAAAGTTTCCGCTGCGTACTTAAAGATGTTAATTTCATTATTAAATTCGAACCAACGGGAGAATTTAATTTTGAAAAATGGATAAATTTAAAATATGATCATAATATTGTTATTATTCTGACCAACGTTGATTAATAGCAGTATTATAATGTTATTATGTTTTTATCATGCATTAATTCTATTTCTGCCCAACGGTGATCTAGAATTAGTGTAAAAAGGATGTTTTTTTTGTATGTTTTAATTTTGACCAACGTTGGAACTAAAGCATGCAATTATTCATGTTATAATTAAGTTCTCACTTTATATGACTTATATTTTCAGGAGGTTACTCTTTGATGGGGTTTATCAAAGATATCCCACCCCTCAAAGGTGACAACTACAATGAATGGAAAAAGAAAATTGACCTCGCTTTTGTTTTGGCTGAGGTAGACTGGGTGGTCACCACACCATGCCCCAGTGAACCTGTGGCACCGGTGAGGGAGGCTAATGAGTCTGATGCTGAATGGCAGAAAAAAGAGAGGGACCATGCTCCCGTACAGATGGCATATGACCTACAAAAGCAAAAGTGGGTCAATGCCAACAAAAAGTGTGTTGCTGTCATAAAGAACACAATTGAGCCTACCATAATGGGCTCAATCCAAGAGTGTGACACTGTCACAGAGTACTTGGAAAGGATAAAGAGTCAGTTCTATGGCTCTTCAAAGACATATGCTACTCAGCTGATAAAGCAGCTGGTGACAGAAAAATACACTGGAGGTGGTCATAGCAATGGCATTAGAGAGCACATATCAAAGATGAATCATTTGAATAACAAGTTAAAATCAATGGACCTGGCTCTTACAGAAGAGTTTCTTGTCCATCTGATTTTTGCTTCGTTACCAAAAGAGTTTGACACTTTTGTTGTCAACTACAACATTCAGCCCGAAAAATAGGATTTAGAACGTTGTATGGCGATGTGTGCACAGGAAGAAGAGAGGATAAAAGCCGCCAATGGTGGTACTCTCAATTTTGTTAAAGACAACAAAAGAAAGAATTTCAATGCCAATGCCAACTCTCCCTCAAAGCCAAAGGGCAAAGCTCCCATGCAGCATCAGCCTCAGCAGAACAAGTTTACAGTGAGTAAAGATCAGTGTCTTCACTGCAAGAAGACGGGACATTACAAGAAAGATTGTCTCGATTTCCTAAAGATGATCATGGCAAAGCAAGGTGAGAACATGATTACGTTTATAAATGAATCCCTGTATGTACAGTATTCGAAATCTACTTGGTGGATTGACTCAGGAGCAACTGTTCATGTTGCAAATTCTTTACAGGGATTCCGTTCGACGAGAACTACGCAAAGAAACGAAAGGCACGTTAAAGTCGCAAATGGAGTCCAAGCAGACGTCGAAGCTGTTGGCGATGTCTCCTTAGAGCTTGCCGATGGATTCATTCTTTTGCTGAAAGATGTTTTATATGTTCCGTCATTACAAAGAAACTTGATTAGTGTGTCATGTTTGGACAACGATGGATTTGATTGCCATTTTGGAGATGGCAAATGTGAAATTTTATGTAATAATGAATGTGTTGGCCTTGCTTTTCAAAAGCAAGATCTTTATTTGTTATCACTTCGTGAAAATGTGAATTCCGTATGTGATGCGAATGATAACGTATTCTCGTTAGTGAACGCAAATAGAAAACGAAAGAGAACTCAAGATGCGTCGTTGAAATTATGGCACTGTCGTTTAGGCCATATTTCGAGGGGGAGAATAGAGAGACTAGTTAAGAATGATATTCTTCCTCCATTAGAGTTCTCAGACTTTGAACAGTGTAAAGAATGTATTAAAGGAAAATACACAAAGCAAATTAAAAAGGATGCTAAACGAAGCACATGAATTCTACAGATAATTCACACAGACATCTGTGGTCCTTTTCCTGTGAAAAGTGTGGATGGTTTTGACTCGTTCATCACATTCACAGATGATTACTCCCGTTATGGTTACATTTATCCAATTAAAGAAAGAAATGAAGCGTTGGATAAATTTAAAATATTTAAGGCTGAAGTTGAAAATCAGCATGATTTAAAGATTAAAGTGGTCCGGTCTGATCGTGGTGGGGAGTACTACGGTCGGCGTACCCCGTATGGCCAAGTTCCTGGACCTTTTGCAAGGTTTCTACAGGAGAATGGCATAGTAGCCCAGTATTCTACACCGGGCGAACCTCAGCAGAACGGAGTAGCTGAAAGGCGCAACCGTACCTTAATGGATATGGTGCGTAGTATGATGAGTTACTCAGACTTGCCATTGAGTCTATGGATGGAGGCGTTAAAAACCGCCATTCATATTCTAAATAGAGTACCAAGTAAAGCGGTGCCAAAACACCATACGAATTGTGGACAGGAAGAGAACCCTCACTAAAACACTTACGTGTGTGGGGGAGTCCTGCTGAGGCAAAAGTGTTTAACCCAAATATTGGGAAGTTAGATCCCAAAACAGTTAGCTGCCATTTTATTGGCTATCCTGAAAAGTCAAAAGGTTTTCGTTTCTACTGTTCAGACAGATACACAAAATTTGTAGAAACAAGACACGCTGTTATCTTAGAGGATGAAATGATGAGGGGGAGCATGGTGGCTCGAGAAATTGTTCTTGAGGAGAAGCGGGTATGTGTGCCCAATCCGATGATTCAGGAACCATTCTTTGAACTACCTGTTCTTGTTGCACCAACAGTGCCAGATACTATAGTGCCAACACCTGTTGTCAGTTCTCCTGTGATAACAATAAACAATGATGAGGAACCTATTCTTCAGGAACCTATACAAACTGATGCCACAGATGAGGGGGAGCAACAACAGCCCCAAACAGAAGATGTGCCAAATATGGAGGCCCCTAGAAGGTCCCAAAGAGTTAGAAGATCAGCTATACCCAATGATTATGAGGTGTATAACACTGAAGATTTTCAAATGGAGGGTGATCCCACTTCATTTGAAGAAGCCATGAGAAACGATAATTCATCCAAGTGGTTTGAGGCCATGGAAGATGAAATAAAGTCAATGAGTACCAACAAAGTTTGGGACTTAGAGCCTATTCCTAAAGGAGCCAAGACAGTAGGCTGCAAATGGGTCTACAAGACAAAACGTGACTCCCAAGGGAATATTGAAAGATTTAAAGCGCGACTTGTGGCAAAAGGTTTTACGCAAAGAGAATGGATTGATTACAATGAGACGTTTTCTCCAGTCTCATGTAAGGATTCCTTCAGAATTATAATGGCGTTAGTGGCACATTATGATTTAGAATTACATCAGATGGATGTAAAAACGGCATTCCTGAATGGGGATCTGGAGGAAAATGTTTATATGGCACAACCGAAAGGTTTTGTCGTAGAAGGAAAAGAACGAATGGGATGCCGCTTAAAGAAATCGATTTATGGGTTAAAGCAAGCTTCGAGACAGTGGTACTTGAAGTTTGACAGAACAATAAAGAATTTTGGGTTTAAAGAAAATATTGAGGATAATTGCGTTTATACAAAGTTTAAGAATGGAAGGTATATCTTCCTAATCCTGTATGTAGATGATATCTTACTCGCTAGTAGTGATGTCAGTCTACTACTGGAGACAAAGAAGTTTTTATCTTCAAAATTTGATATGAAAGATCTTGGTGAAGCTTCATTTGTTTTGGGCATAGAGATTCACCGAGATAGAAATAAAGGGGTATTAGGACTATCACAAAAGGCATACGTAGAAAAAGTTTTAAAGAAATTCAGTATGCATAAATGTAGTGCCTCACCTGCACCTATGGTCAAGGGCGACAGATATGGGGATTTTCAATGCCCTAGGAACCAATACAAGCTCGATCAAATGAAAGTGGTTCCATATGCTTCTGCTGTCGGAAGCCTGCAATATGCTCAAGTATGCACGCGCCCTGACTTAGCTTTTGTTACCGGGTTGCTTGGCAGATTTCAAAGTAATCCAGGAATTGAACACTGGAAATTGGTAAAGAAAGTCTTGCGATATTTGCAAGGTACGAAAGGCCTCATGTTGACGTACAGAAAATCAGATTCTCTCCAGATAGTGGGGTATTCGGATTCTGATTATGCGGGAGATGATAGAAAATCCACGTCAGGATATGTATTCACTCTCGCAGGAGGAGCAATTTCATGGAAAAGCTCGAAACAAACCGTCACTACATCGTCCACAATGTATGCCGAGTTTGTAGCGTGTTATGAGGCAACGGGGCAGGTGAACTGGCTAAAGAAGTTCATACCCGGTTTGAATGTGGTCGACAGCATACATAAGCCACTAAAGTTATACTGCGATAATGATCCAGCAGTACAGTACGCTCACAACAATAGGTCAAGTGGTGCTGCCAAACACATTGACATAAAGTATTATGTTGTGAAGGATAAAGTCCGGGATCAAATTATAAGTCTTGAGCATATAAGCACTGAAAAGATGCTCGCGGATCCGCTTACAAAAGGCTTACCACCCAACGTGTTCAGAGAACATGTAGCCGGCATGGGTTTAAGGGAAAGCCTATGACTCCTGGACTATAATAAAGGGCCCAAAGTTAAAGTAATTGTTTCAGATCAGATATGTGTATTGTAGCTGTCAAATCCATCGGCAGTTGACCGCACTGTTCGCCTAAACGGCCGTTTAGTCCGTTTAAACACCGTTTAAACGGTAAACAGAAGTCAGCCGTGTTGTTTAGACCCTAAACGGTGAATTAAACGGTTGGACCGTTTAAACCCGTTTAAACCGTTCAATTCCGTCTAAACGGTCTAAGAAAAATCAGATTAAACGTGATTAAATGAGCTAAGCAACCATTTAATCCATAATTAAGTGAATTAAAGGACTATGTCTATCACAATCAACATGAAACTAATTAACATTGTAATTATATGAAGTGTTGTGGGATTTAGATTTCTTCCAACAAGATTATTTGGTAGAATATTTGATTTTTACATGTGTAAATATGTATGGGTTCTAGCAAATTTTATTTTTACCTACATAAATATATATATTTTATTGTTATTGTACAAAACCGTTTAGGCCGTTTAACTCCGTTTAAACGGTGTTTAAACGGTCTAAACGCTAAACGAAGGGTGACCGACTGTTTACCGTTTAGCGTTTAGGAAAACATTGGTTGACCGTGACGATGAAATATGCTCTATACACTTATCTGTGATGGAACGAGTAAAGTGAAAAGTATTGAAGTCAAAGTTTAAAGGTTAAAGTATATGTTGAGATCAAGGGGGAGAATGTTAGGTTGATCTCCTGACCGAGGAGGCCCAACGGCTTCTTTGGGCCTTGACTCGCGCCCTGATCGGGGGCGCCCAGCCCATCCATGGCTGGCGGGCCCCCGTCGCACTGCGCATATAAAAGAGAGGTGGGGGCCGGGGCACTCGGTACGAGGTTCACCTGAGCCGCCAGTTTCCCCACCTACAACCCTAATCCCGATCTCCAGAGAGGGGCGCAGCCAGCGACGGGAAGCGCCGCCGCCGCCGTCGCTGAACCGTGCCACCACTCCGTCACCGCATCTTCTTCACCGTCGATCTCCACTGCACCGACCTTCCCTTCCCCGAACGTCGCTGCCCGTGCGCAGCCACCATCAACGTTCGTGATGGCGACCGGCTCGAGCTCCAACACCACTGCCTTACCGTCGGATGGTCTGTACACACCACCTCTCCTATCTCCTACTCCCTCTCTTCTCCCTGCTATCTACTAGTAGATCTTGTCCTAGGATCTCTCCATTCTCTTGTATACCGTAATAGAACGTTGCTGTTTATACTGTAAAGAATAGGAAACCCCTCTGTTCTACTGCTATAGGATCCTAAAGTTTTAACAGCTTGAACTCTGGTCGTTCGTTTTTATTGGTGTGGCAGTGGCAGGCTATGCTTATATATACGACCATGCGGCGGCCGGTGGCGGGCGGCCAGGGAGGCGCCTGATGGGCTTGCGTTCACTGCACGCATCGGATAAGCCAAAGAAAAAACTGCGCATGTATATCCTGCCCCTGGTTTAGTTCCCCTCAAAAATTCAAATTTTTTCACTCTCTCCATCACATCAATTTTTATCCGCTTGCATGGAGTATTAAATGTAGGTAAAAAAATAACTAATTACACAGTTTAGTTGGAAATCACGAAATGAATCTTTTGAGCCTAGTTGGTCCACGATTAGACAATATTTACCAAATAAAACGAAAGTGATACTATTCATTAGGTTGAAATTTTTTTCAATCTAAACGAGGGCCTGATCGATCTGTGCACCTCCGGCACAGACTACGTACGGTGTAACCAGCACTACTACAGATCTGACTTCAATACCGGCTGCATCACTGCCAGATTTTAAGAAACCATAGCTTATCACTATCGATTTTTACTAAAATTGAAAGTTATAGGACCAACTGACACTGAAATTTAGGTCTTTACTGTCGGTTCATATCACTGTTAGTTTTAGCCAAGAACCGATCGTGATATTGAGTCATTACTGTCTGATGAAGACGAACTTTATATTAAAGTTGTAGTACTCGACGAGATCTACAACTTTGTAGTTCAAACTTTTTAATTTGAGATAGTTTGGATGTCCAAATATTTTCATTTGAAATCATCTATCTAATGAAAATTACGTTTGATTTCTAAACTTTAAAATTTGAATTTGTCAACCGATCTTGGATGGAGAAATGCCTAAAAAAAAGTTATAGATCTTAAAAAGTTATGCAACTTTGTAGTTGATAACTTTTTCATTTGAAACCATTTATTACTTCAAAATATTGTTTGAAATTAAATTTGATGATTTTTTCCCTAAAAATTTCTAAAATTATGCTCTTTTCAGTTTATTGTGTTCTTACGGCTATTATTTTATCCATCTTTTCATGTGACTGTGTTTTATCTATTTGAATTTTGAATTTCAAAAAATGACAACTTCAAACATCATTTTGGAATACTAAATAATTTCAGCTGAAAAAGTCATGAACATAGAAGTTGTAGAACTTATCTAGATCTACAATTTTTATTTTAGTCATTTCTTCATCCGATAAAGTGGTAGTAACATTGTTCACAAAGTTTACATATCTCTCTTGTACTTTCATAAGCTATAAGAGGGATATGTAATATTTGTGAACAATGTTACTATTACTATGTCAGATGAATAAATGATCAAATGACCAAAATAAAAGTTGTAGATCTCGGAAAGTTATAAAACTCTGTAATTGACGACCTTTTGATTTGAAATCATCTGGTTATGGAAGACTACGTTTGAATTTCTAAAATTTAAAATTCAAATTTTGTAAACGACCTTGGATGGAGAAACTACCAAAATAAAAGTTGTAGATCTCAAAAAGTTATGTAACTTTGTTGTTGACAACTTTTTGATTTGAAATCATCTTATTAAGGAAAGCTATGTTTGAATTTCTAAAAATTTGAAATTTGAATTTATTTAAACGACCTTGATGGACAAACAGCAAAAAATAAAGTCATAGATCTCAAAAAGTGATGAAACTTTGTAGTTGAAAACTTTTTAATTTGAAATCACTTGTTATGAAAAACTATGTTTGACAGCCTGTTCGTTTCGCTGGTTTATTGTGGCTGAAAATACTGTTCACTGGTTTATTGTGAGAGAAAAACACTGTTGGATGGCTGCTAATTCTGCTGATAAGTTCAAACGAACAGGGTGTGAATTTCTTAAATTTGAAATTCAAATTTTGTAAACGAACTCGGATGGAGAAACTACCAAAATGAAAGTTATAGATCTCGAAAAGTGATGAAAGTCATTTGAATTCATTTAGGGTCTTAAATACTCATTTCAAAATAAGATGAACATAAAATGGCCTGGATGAAAATATCATTTGAACACAAACAACTTGCAAGTGGAGTGGTTAGGGGCCGAAAACACGAAGGAGGAGCGCCGATGGCCGCGTAGCGCGCGTCACCTATTTTTTAGCCTGTTTTTTAGATTTTCTAAAAACCACGTCACTGTCGATTTTTTATAACCGATAATGATGACCCTCTTCATCACCGCTAGGATGTCACTGTCGATCGGCGTGCATATATATCAGGCTGCATGCATGCATGGTTTATGCTTATCGCTACTCCTGAAACTGAAACGGAGAAACCAAGTGCTGGACTGCTGGTTGCCGGACGCTCACTGCAGTCGTTTGTTGCCACCACAGTCACAGAAAGCAGCGGCTGGCCGCCGAAGATTGCACACGTCCCAGTGATCAATTGATGTTGAAGGCCCGGCCCGGGATAAATAAACTCGGCCTCGTTTAGATTGAAAGTTTTTTCAACTCGATGAATAGTATCATTTTCGTCTTATTTGATAAATATTGTCTAATCGTGGACCAACTAGGCTCAAAAGATTCATCTCGTGATTTCCAACTAAACTGTGTAATTAGTTATTTTTTTACCTACATTTAATACTCCATACAAACGACTAAAAATTACTGTGATAGAGAGAAAGTAAAAAAAAACAACTTAAAATTTTGAGGGGAACTAAACAAGGCCTCGGACGACCACGACCACAAGACCGGATAGACATCACCGTAGTAACCGACATGTCATCATGTTGATGGACCACGGGACAGGAGTATATATATCCCAGCTCACACGGACTGACGGACCTGAGTTTTCTAATTTAATTGACGTTTTCGTTACTTAAAAATTCTTTGTGCTTTGCAATATGTGGTGGGGTCTTGGAACGGTTTTTATGCTTTGATCATTTGAGTGTTTCATTTATGCTTGCATGAACTTGTTCTTTTCCCTGTATGCTTTGTTTCATTTATGCTTATTACATGAATTTGTTTTTTTTCATGTATGCTTTGAACATTTAAGTGTTTCAATTATGCTTCGACGAGTTATAGTTAAACGGGGCTCCACTCTAATCGGTTTTACATGTATCGCATGGACCACTCCTATTTGCGACTTCCTCGTCTTTCGTGCCGTGACCATATCTGCTCCCCGCGGTTAGGCCAATCTCAATGGAGATGTCATAAGAGTTTTTTGAGAATTAAATTAGATGACATGTTAGCAAAATTATCATTTTGCATGTATCTAGGAAGAGAGAGAAGATTAGAGTTTCATGTCCACGAAACTACTCAGCGCTGCTTCCACGCGTTGAAAATCGCATGAAACCTGCACTGAACCGGTTCCAGTCGTTTCATCCCATCCCGTGCGGGCGTGTGGCTACTTGCAGCCTACGGCAACTCCTCGCACGCTCCTCATCTGCCGACGTCGACCTCCTCACCTGTGCCGCGGGCCGCCGCCGATCTAATCTTCTTTTCCCCTTCCGCAGAGCAGGCGTCAAATCTCTGTGGCCCTGCCTGCTCCCTTTCCCTCCGGCCATCTCTTCGGTCCAGGCACGGAGCCAGCGGTGGGGCTAGGGGGCTCCAGTCCCCCCTACCGCTGCCGGACCAGTGGAGCCCCTAGTGCTTCCCTTCTAATTTTAGACACAGATATATAAGGTAGGATGAGCTGAGACCTTTATTTTTTATGATGTATTTTGTGAATTTCATCGTTAATCGATGTTTTCAATATAAGACCACTTCAAGCAACTATATTTTTTCTATTGTGAGGAGTTATAGTAGAACTAAATCGCTGTAGCACTTTTGTTCGGCCCCTCATAATTTTTTTCTAGCTTCATGCCTGCTTCGGTCTCCAGATGGATGAAGCTTCGGCGGCAACAGAAAGCTCAAAGACGGTGTGGCTCCCGCAGGGGAGAGAGAAAAGCGTGAGGCGCAACACAAGCGGCGTGCGCCGCTGCCGTCGAGTTCCTCCAGCACGCCGCCTGATGTGCCCGCCATCCACGCATAGATGCACTTGCGCCACCGGATGTACCTGCTGTCATGGTCACGCGAGAGAGAGAGATCGAGAATTTGGTAGAGTCGTAGAATTGAAGATAAGGTTGGCTAGCTTTCATCTTTCTCTATTCTTTTTATCTTTTTGTATTTGTTTTTTACAATATTTTTTGTATTTGTTCATTTTGTTTGGACTGCATGTCGATGAATATGTTGGGTGAAAAATATTCTAACGTGCCGTTCTTAGAAAAATATTCTAACTTTGTTGTTGACAACTTTTTGATTTGAAATCATCTTATCAAGGAAAACTATGTTTGAATTTCTAAAAATTTGAAATTTGAATTTTTTTAAACGACCTTGGATGGACAAACAGCAAAAAATAAAGTCGTAGATCTCAAAAAGTGATGAAACTTTGTAGTTGACAACTTTTTAATTTGAAATCACTTGTCGTGGAAAACTATGTTTGAATTTCTTAAATTTGAAATTCAAATTTTGTAAACGAACTCTGATGGAGAAACTACCAAAATGAAAGTTATAGATCTCGAAAAGTGATGAAAATTTATAGTTGACAACTTTTTCATTTGAATTCGTTTAGGGTCTTAAATACTCATTTCAAAATAAAGATGAACATAAAATGGCCTGGATGAAAATATCATTTGAACACAAACAGCTTGTAAGTGGAGTGGTTAGGGGCCGAAAACGCGAAGGAGGAGCGCCGATGGCCGCATAGTGCAGGTCACCTATTTTTAGCCTGTTTTTTTAGATTTTCTAAAAACCACATCACTGTCGATTTTTTATAACTGATAATGATGACCCTCTTCATCACCGCTAGGATGTCACTGTCGATCGGCGTGCATATATATCACCTGCCACTGGCTGCATGCATGCATGGTTTATGCTTATCGCTACTCCTGAAACTGAAACGGAGAAACCAAGTGCTGGACTGCTGGTTGCCGGACGCTCACTGCAGTCGTTTGTTGCCACCAGTCACAGAAAGCAGCGGCTGCCGGCTGGCCGCCGAAGATTGCACACGTCCCAGTGATCAATTGATGTTGAAGGCCCGGCCCGGGATAAATAAACTCGGACGACCACGACCACAAGACCGGATAGACATCACCGTAGTAACCGACATGTCGTCATGTTGATGGACCACGGGACAGGAGTATATCCCAGCTCACACGGACTGACGGACCTGAGTTTTCTAATTTAATTGACGTTTTTGTTACTTAAAAATTCTTCGTGCTTTGCAATACGTGGTGGGGTCTTGGAACGGTTTTCTGCTTTGATCATTTGAGTGTTTCATTTATGCTTGCATGAACTTGTTCTTTTCCCTGTATGCTTTGTTTCATTTATGCTTATTACATGAATTTGTTTTTTTTTCATGTATGCTTTGAACATTTAAGTGTTTCAATTATGCTTCGATGAGTTATAGTTAAACGGGGCTTCACTCTAATCGGTTTTACATGTATCGCATGGACCGCTCCTATTTGCGACTTCCTCGCCTTCCGTGCTGTGATCATATCTACTCTCCGCGGTTAGGCCAATCTCAATGGAGATGTCATAAGAGTTTTTTGAGAATTAAATTAGGTGATATGTTAGCAAAATTATCATTTTGCCTGTATCGAGGAAGAGAGAGAATTAGAGTTTCATGGCTCCAGCAGGGGAAAGAGAAAAATGTGAGGCGCAACCACAAGCGGCGTGCGCCGCTGCCGTCGAGTTCCTCCAGCACGCCGCCTGATGTGCCCGCCATCCACGCATAGCTGTCATGGTCACGCGAAAGAGATCGAGAATTTGGTAGTCATAGAATTGAAGATAAGGTTGTCTAGCTTTCATCTTTCTCTATTCTTTTTATCTTTTTGTATTTGTTTTCTTCAATATTTTTTGTATTTGATCATTTTGTTTGGACTGCAACGGAGATGTCATAAGGCCAGTCTGGCCTGTTTGGTTAGAGGTGTTAAAGTTTAATAAACACTGTAGCACTTTCGTCTTATTTGATAAAAAGTTTCTAATTTTGGACTAATTAGGCTTAATAAATTCGTCTCGTAAATTACTCCTAATTTGTACCGACATGCATGCAATTAGTCTACATTTAGTACTCTATGCATTTGCCGCAACATTGATGTGATGAGAGTTAAACTGAATGATTCATGAACCAAACAGGGCTTCAGTGGAGGTTTTATGGCTCAGTTACCAACACACTCATATTTTGGAAACAGTGGAGAAAATTTTTATCCCCATGAAACTATCTCCGCTCCCATGAAACTTTCATCATCTCTCTTCATCAATACAGTACCATGTCAGCACATTTAATGTCTATAAAACTCTCATGAAATCCCCATTAAAATTGGTCTAAGAGTTTTTTGGAATTAAATGAGGTGAGATGTTAGCAAAAATTATCATTTTGTATATATCGAGGGAGAGAGAGATTGGAGTTTCATGGCCACGAAACTACCCGGCGCTGTTTCCACGCGTTTAGCCCACGCGTTTAGAAATCGCATGAAACCTGCAGTGAGCCGGTTCCATTCGTTTCATCCCATCCTGTGCGGGCGTGCGTCTACTTGCAGCCTGCGGCAACTCCTCGCATGCTCCTCATCTGCCGACGTCGACCTCCTCACCTGCGCCGCTGCCGATCTAATCTTCGGGCTCGTTTGGGTAGAGGTGTTAAAGTTTAATAATCACTGTAGCACTTTCGTCTTATTTGACAAAAAGTTTCTAATTTTGGACTAATTAGGCTTAATAGATTCGTCTCGTAAATTACTTCTAATCTGTGCCGATATACATATAATTAGTCTACATTTAGTACTTCATACATTCTCCGTAACATTGATGTGATGAGAGTTAAACCGTGATTCAGAAACCAAACAGGCCTTTCTTTCCCCTTCCGCAGAGCAGGCAAAGTCTTTGTGGCCCCGCCTGCTCCCTTTCCCTCCGACCATCTCTTCGGTCTCCAGATGGATGAAGCTCCGGCGGCGACAGAAAGCTCAAAGACGGTGTAGACTCCAGCAGGGGAGAGAGAAAAGCGTGAGGCGCAACCACAAGCGGCGTGCGCCGCCGTCGTCCGCCTGATGTGCCCGGCATCCACGCATAGATGCACTTGCGCCACCTGATGTACCTGCTGTCATCGCCGCAAAAAAAAGATGTACCTGCTGTCAGGGTCACGCGAGAGATCTCGAGAATTTGGTAGAGTCGTAGAATTGAAGATAAGGTTGGCTAGCTTTCATCTTCCTCTATTCTTTTTATCTTTTTGTATTTGTTTTTTTAACAATATTTTTTGTATTTGTTCATTTTGTTTGGACTGCATGTCGATGAATATGTTGGGTGAAAAATATTCTAACGTGCCGGTTCTTAGAAAAATATAAAATAGCTACATAGTTCATATGACATAATTGATCACAACATCTTATAGAAATTAAATGTTGCAACTAATCTATAAAACCGTGAAATGAAAGTGTGCACTGAGACATTTTTTAGAAACAGTGCAGAAGAGTTTCATCTCTATGAAACTCTCTCTACTCCCATGAAACTTTCATCACATCTCTCTTCATCAATATAGTGTCATGTCAGCGTATTTAATGTCCATGAAACTCTATAAAACCCCATCGAGGTTGGCCTGAGAGAATCAGTTTCATCCACAGTTACCAATACTGTCACGTCTTGGAAACAACGGGATGAAACTCTCCACTGAGACTGGCCTAATATCCAATTGGTAGTTATATGTCTACTATACCTAAATAGGAGAACCGCAGTACCATATTTCTATGTGATTTCAAGAAGCCACGTCATCTTGTGAAGGAAAACTATATTTGAATTTCTAAAATTTAAAAATCAAATTTTGTAAACGACCTTGGATGGAGAAACCACCAAAATGAAAGTTATAGATCCCAAAAAGTTATGTAACTTTGTAGTTGACAACTTTTTAATTTGAAATCATCTTGTCAAGGAAAACTACGTTTGAATTTCTAAAAATTTGAAATTTTAATTTTTTAAACGATCTCGGATGGACAAACAGCAAAAACGAAAGTTGTAGATCTCAAAAAGTATTTGTAGTTGACAACTTTTCGATTTGAAATTATCTTGTCTTGGAAAACTACGTTTGAATTTCTCAAATTTGAAATTTAAATTTGTAAACGACCTCAGATGGAGAAACTACCAAAATGAAAGTTATAGATCTCGAAAAGTGATAAAACTTTGTAGTTGACAACTTTTTCATTTAAATTCATTTAGGGTCTTAAATACTCATTTCAAAATAAGATAAACATAAAATGGCTATGATGAAAATGTCATTTGAACACCAACAGCTTGCAAATAGAGTGCCTAGGGGCTGAAGACGTGAAGCAGGAGCCTATTTTTTTCAACCTGTTTTTTGGATTTTTTGAAAATCATATCACTGTCGATTTTTTATAACATGTAGCGATGAACCTCTTTCATCACTGCATTATATCAATGTCGGTTTAAAATCCGGCAGCGAAAAAGATTTTTAAACCAACAGTGATATAAACATCTGGCGCAGCGCAGATAATCACGCTGGCCGGCGGCCACGTCGATCGGCATGCATATATATCGCCTGCCATGGTTTATGTTTATTGCTACTCCTGAAACTGAGGCCCGTTCACTTCCCATGCAAATCCAAAATATTTCCTCTTCCACCTATCACATCAAATATTTAGACACATATATGGAGTATTAAATATAGGTAAAAAATAACTAATTACTAAGTTTGTCTGGTTTTTACGAGACGAATCTTTTAAGCCTAGTTATTTCATAGTTAGATAATATTTGTCAAATAAAAACAAAAGGTGCTACAGTAACTTTTCACTCACTTTTCACCGGTTAAACACACCCTGAAACGGTAAAACCAAGTGCTGGACTGCTGGTTGCCGGACGCTCACTGCAGTCGTTTGTGCCACCACAGTCACAGAAAGCAGCGGCTGGCCGCCGAAGATTGCACACGTCCCAGTGATCAATTGATGTTGAAGGCCCGGCCCGGGATATATAAACTCGGACGACCACGACCACAAGACCGGATAGACATCACCGTAGTAACCGACATGTCGTCATGTTGATGGACCACGGGACAGGAGTATATCCCAGCTCACACGGACTGACGGACCTGAGTTTTCTAATTTAATTGACGTTTTCGTTACTTAAAAATTCTTCGTGCTTTGCAATATGTGGTGGGGCCTTGGAAGGTTTTCTGCTTTGATCAATTGAGTGTTTCATTTATGCTTGCATGAATTTGTTCTTTTCCCTGTATGCTTTGTTTCATTTACGCTTATTACATGAATTTGTTTTTTTTTCATGTATGCTTCGAACATTTAAGTGTTTCAATTATGCTTCGACGAGTTATAGTTAAACGGGGCTCCACTCTAATCGGTTTTACATGTATCGCATGGACCGCTCCTATTTGCGACTTCCTCGCCTTCCGTGCCATGATCATATCTACTCCCCGCGGTTAGGCCAATCTCAATGAAGATGTCATAAAAGTTTTTTGGGAATTAAATTAAGTGATATGTTAGCAAAATTATCATTTTGCATGTATCGAGAAAGAGAGAGAGGATTTGAGTTTCAAGGCTCCAGCAGGGGAGAGAAAAATGTGAGGCGCAACCACAAGCGGCGTGCGCCGCTGCCGTCGAGTTCCTCCAGCACGCCGCCTGATGTGCCCGCCATCCACGCATAGATGCACTTGCGCCACCTGATTACCTGCTGTCATGGTCACGCGAAAGAGATAGAGAATTTGGTAGTCATAGAATTGAAGATAAGGTTGTCTAACTTTCATCTTTCTCTATTCATTTTATCTTTTTGTATTTGTTTTTTTCAATATTTTTTGTATTTGTTCATTTTGTTTGGACTGCATGTCGATGAATATGTTGGGTGAAAAATATTCTAAAGTGCCGGTTCTTAGAAAAATATAAAATAGCTATGTCGGTACCAACAGTATAGAGGTACCCACATTTCATCAATTATAAAAATCAAAACGACTAAGCCACGGCAAAACACAGCCCACTTCAAAACGCGCGTCAGGTCCGCCTCGCATGAGGCCGGCTCAACGGAATGCCTCGACCGCATCCCATCTCCGACTCGTACGTGGCCCCCTCGACGGGAGGCCTCGACCGCGCCCCGTCCCGCACGACGAAACGCCTCGACCGCACTCCGACTCGCGTAAGCCCGGGTCTAGGTGCTCGACCCCCTCTCTTTACCTACCCTGGGGCAAAAGCCTTAGCATTCAATGCAATTACCTGCTACCACCTACCGGCATGGCTACGAGCATGGTCGACATGGGAACAATGCCAGTATCAGTCTTCACTGTTCTACCGCCCATTCCGTGATGGGAGGTGAAAACTGTCACTGTACCCACCTTACCGCGCATTGTACGTCACTAGTTACCCTCGAGGGAGGATACGACAAAGTCCGTACACCGCGATCCCAGGGATTCGGACTTATCCGTTCGGCCTCGACCCGGCCTCGACCCCCAGCACGGCTCAACAGGGAAGGAAGGACGGTATGGCGCGGCGCTCTGGGTCATTTCAGCGCCTCGTCCTCTATGTCATCATGGTGCCCAGGGATGATCTTTCATTCCTAGGGCACGTCGCTACAGCTATCTCGACAGGGATCGACAAAACATCGTTTCAAGGCTCCCCGTCGTCTTGGCCTCCTCTCGTCCTATAAAAGGGCAGGCCAGGGCTCTACAACGGGGACAGAGGACAACAGACAACAAGCCATATACAAGATAGAGATCAACATCTCAAGCAATCATCTTGTACTTCTTTTTCTCCTTTTGAGACCTGGGCTCACCACCCTCTCTCGCAAGCTTGTAACCCCTACACAAGCACCTCGGTGCAAGGAAATACAAACCTCTCCCCCCGCTGGACGTAGGGCCTTCTCTTGCCCGAACCAGGATAAACCCCCGTGTGTTCTCCTTGCATCACCGTCCAGGAAAGGGACACGCAGCATTTACCCGTTGGTTTAGGACCCCCTCGGGTCCGAACACCGACAGTTGGCGCGCCAGGTAGGGGATCGCTGCGTGCCGACGTCGCTTTCCCGCCTCTTTTCCTGGATGGCGGATCCCGAACGCCCTATCCCGTTGGCTACGGTGATCTGGTTCGGGAGTTTGGAGTTCATGTCGCTTGGCTATGGCTACGACATGGTCCTACTCCCCCCAAGGCACCCTACCGACGAGGATTACGAGCTCTCCCAGCCCGGGGGAGCAATCCGCCGGTACCGTCGCTCTAGGCAGGCGTGAACCGCCTAATGGCGGCGAGCCCGGCGCAACCATCGTCTCCACCTCGCGGAGAGTGAAGGGATTCCCCGTTCCGGCACCCCCCAGCCAGGCGCCGGCCCAGACTTCCTTGTGGAAGGTCTGGGTAGGATGAGCCTGACCAGGGGTAACATGCCGACGGAAAATCCCGCCGCTCCCCCGCCCAGTGAGATGCCACTGCCCCGTGCATCCTTTCCGGCGCGGGCAGCAACATCGCCATCACCATTCCCGTTTGGGCTAGACTCGGCTGCCTAGACCTATGCTTCTCTCGTGAGCACTAACATGAGTGCCTACGAAGAGCTCCCCGGGCACCATCTACGCTCCACTCTGGAACTTGTTGCGTCCACGCCGGCTTCTGATTATCTGGACTCTACGGAGACACCAGAAACAAAACCCCGTGTGACTCCTTCTCAACTTTGCAACCCCAGCAGTGATTTGCAACGGCCGCACATTCCCCCGTCATACTATTACTTTGGCGCTCCTGACTCCGACTCGGCTGATGACACCTACGATCCGACTCGCGAGTGCTTCAACGTCGACGTTGAAAGCACGTCGGAATCGCAGGAAGAAGAGCCGGTCGAAGGAAGGCACACGCCCCCTCATGTCGAGCTCCCTGCCGAGCGGGACGAGGCTCAATTTCTTGCGGATCAAGGAATGCAGCTCGAGCAAATCCGCGAGTTGCAGGAGAAGCTCGATGAGGAACGAGAGAACCTGCATCTACTTCAACAAACCCTCGAGCATGAGCGCGCGGAACGCGCACTTGGCGGGAGAGCTCGCGAGAGAGCTCGCGACGTCAACCGTCGCATCGGCGAGGACCGGGCGGCCGACCCCCCAGTTTTCGCTCGAGCCAGCCAGAACGTCGTCGCCGCTGCCATGCTCCTCCGCAACATGCCCGAGCCGTCAAACCCCGACGCCCGCCAGGCTCGAGATGAGATCCGAGAACTCCTCGAGACCGCTGCCCTACAGCAGGCCGAGAGCTCTGCCTCAAGGCGACGCGAGCCCGCCTCGGAGCGGCTCGCAGAGCCCTCCCGACAGGAGAGAGAGGCCTCGGTTCATCCCGAACCTGCCCGACGGATCCGGATGGCTCCCGCCCCTGAGCCCATCACTCACGACCGTGGACCTCGAGACACCCATGGCAACATCGTCGAGCGCCGCACGCGCAAGCACGGTGACGGCGTGGCTCGAGGTTACCACGTGCACAGGGGCGGGCGTTACGACAGCTCGGAGGATCGCAGCCCTTCACCCGAGCCTCCAGGCCCTCGGGTCTTCAGTAAGGCTATCCGCGAAACCATACTCTCAGCGCGGTTTCGCCCTCCCACGACTCTCGCCAAGTATAACGGCGAGACCAAACCTGAACTTTGGCTCGCCGATTTTCGCTTGGCATGTCAGCTGGGCGGGGCCACCGACGACCGGGTCATCATCCGACAGCTCCCCCTGTTCCTCTCCGACACCACTCGAGCCTGGCTCGAGGATCTCCCGCCCCAACAGATCCACGACTGGGACGATCTCGTGAGGGTGTTCGAGGGAAACTTCAAGGGAACTTACATGCGCCCCAGCAACTCATGGGACCTCCGGAGTTGCAAGCAGAAACCGGGTGAATCCCTCCGGGATTACATCCGGCGCTTCTCCAGGCAACGCACCGAGCTCCCCAACGTCACCGACTCCGACATAATTATGGCTTTCCTCTCTGGCACCACTTGCAAAGAGTTGGTCAGAGAGTTAGGCCGTCACACCCCACTCACTGCCAACGGATTGATGGACATCATCACCAACTTTGCCGCCGGCAAGGAGGCAGTTGGCGCTATCTTCGGCGGTGAGCAGGACAAAGGGAAGCAGAAGGCCGACGATCCCGCGAGCTCCACCCGGGGCTCTAAGAGGAACAATCGTAAGAAGAAGAAAGGCCAGCAGGGCAAGCCCGAGGCCCCGGCCGACGAGCTTGTCGCCGCTACCGAGCGCAAGAAGCCTCGAGGCCCCCCCGGCGGGGGCATCTTCGACAAAATGCTCAAAGAGCCGTGCCCTTACCACAAGGAACACCGACAAGAAGGAAGACCCAAAGGGTGACGACAAGGATGAGGGGTTTCCCGAGATCCATGACTGCTTCATGATCTATGGAGGACCCTCGACCCGCCTCTCAGCGCGCCAGCGCAAGCGAGAGCGGTGCGAGGTTTTCTCCGTACAAACGGCGGTTCCCCATTTCCTCGACTGGTCTGCGGTGGCCATCACTTTCGACCGTGATGATCATCCTGACTACGTCCCCAATCCGGGGGTCTACCCTCTTGTTGTTGATCCCGTCATCGCCAACACACGCCTCACCAAAGTACTCATGGACGGCAGAAGCAGCCTCAACATCATCTACTCCCAGACCCTCGACCTTCTGGGGGTCGAGAGAGCGCGCATCCAACCTAGCGTCGGGGGCTTCCACGGAGTCGTGCCAGGGAAACGGGCGGAACCCCTCGGACGGGTCGATCTGCCTGTTTGTTTTGGCACACCGGCCAACTTCAGAAAGGAAACCCTCACCTTCGAAGTGGTCGGGTTCCGTGGAACATACCACGCTATCCTCGGGCGCCCGTGCTACGCCAAGTTCATGGCTGTGCCGAACTACACCTATCTCAAGCTCAAGATGCCAGGCCCAAACGGCGTCATCACTGTGGGGCCCTCGTATGAACATGCCTACGAGTGCGACGTCGAGTGCGTCGAGCACGGCGAGGCGGTTTTGGAGTCGGCGACCTTGGCTGCGGACCTCGACGGTCTCGCCAACGAGATTCCCGACCCAAAGCGCCACGCCGGCAGCTTCGAGCCCGTGGAAGACGTCAAGCTCGTGCCCCTCGACCCCGCTGATCCCAACGGGAAGGCGCTGAACGTCAGCGCCACCCTCGATCCCAAATAGGAAGCCGTGCTCGTCGACTTTCTCCGCGCAAACATCGACATCTTTGCGTGGAGTCCCTCGGATATGCCGGGCATACCCAGGGAAGTCGCCGAGCACGCCTTGGAGATTCGGGCCGGATCCAAACCGGTGAAGCAACGCCTGCGCCGCTTCGACGAGGAGAAGCGCAGGGTCATCGGCGAGGAGATCCACAAGCTACTGGAGGCCGGATTCATCAAGGAAGTTCATCATCCTGAGTGGCTAGCTAATCTTGTATTAGTTAAGAAAAAGAGTGGGAAGTGGAGAATGTGTGTAGACTATACTAGTTTGAATAAAGCATGTCCGAAAGTGCCCTTCCCTTTGCCACGCATTGATCAGATCGTTGATTCCACCGCAGGATGTGAAACTCTTTCGTTCTTGGACGCCTACTCCGGTTACCATCAGATCAAAATGAAGGAGTCCGACCAACTCGCGACTTCATTCATTACCCCGTTCAGCATGTATTGCTATATTACGATGCCCTTCGGTCTCCGGAACGCAGGGGCTACGTACCAGCGGTGCATGCAGCACGTTTTCGGGGAACACATCGGGTCGACCGTCGAGGCTTATATCGACGACATCGTTGTCAAAACCAAACAAGCCGACGATCTGGTAAATGACCTCGACGTTGCGTTCAGGTGCCTCCGGGCAAAAAACATCAAGCTCAACCCTGAGAAATGCGTCTTTGGCATCCCTCGAGGTATGCTTTTAGGGTTCATCGTGTCCAAACGCGGCATCGAGGCCAACCCTGAAAAAATCTCTGCGATAACCAAGATGGGCCCCATCCGAGATCTGAAGGGCGTACAGAGGGTCACAGGTTGCCTAACAGCACTCAGCCGTTTCATTTCGCGCCTCGGCGAGAAAGCGCTCCCTCTGTACCGTCTCTTGAAGAAATCGGAGCACTTTTCCTGGACCCTCGAGGCTGAGAAGGCTCTCACAAAACTCAAGGCCACACTCTCCAACTCACCAATCCTCGTCCCTCCAACCCCAGGGGAACCGCTCCTACTTTATGTCGCCGCGACGTCACAAGTAGTCAGTGCGGTCTTGGTTGTCGAACGGGCCGAGGAGGCGAACGCCTTGCTCGTCCAGAGGCCGATCTACTTCATCAGCGAGGTACTCTCGGAAACTAAGGTCCGATACCCACAAATCCAGAAGCTGCTGTATGCCGTCGTCCTGACACGGCGCAAGCTCCGACACTACTTCGAGGGCCACCCGGTTACTGTGGTTTCTTCTTTCCCCTTGGGAGAGATGGCCCGGAACCGGGAAGCCTCGGGTAGGATTGCTAAATGGGCGGTCGAACTCATGGGCGAGACCCTGTCCTATGCGCCGCGCAAGGCTATCAAGTCACAGGTGTTAGCAGACTTCCTGGCTGAATGGACCGACACCCAACTCCCTCCCGCACAGCTCCAGGCTGAGCTGTGGACCATGTACTTCGATGGGTCGTTGATGAAAACAGGAGCAGGCGCGGGTTTGCTCTTCATCTCACCCCTCGGGGTTCACATGCGCTACGTCGTCCGGCTTCATTTTCCTGCGTCAAACAACGTCGCCGAATATGAGGCACTCGTCACGGGGCTGAGAATCGCCGTCAAGCTCGGGGTCTGACACCTTGACGTTCGAGGCGACTCCCAGCTCGTGATTGATCAGGTCATGAAGAGCTCGAGCTGCCGCGACCCCAAGATGGAAGCCTACTGCCAAGAAGTACGGCGCCTCGAGGACAAGTTTCACGGCCTCGAGCTCAACCACATTGCGCGTAGGTATAATGAGGCTGCCGATGAACTGGCAAAAATCGCGTCCAGTCGAACTACGTTTCCACCAGACGTCTTCGCAAAAGATCTCCAGCAGCCATCCGTCGACCTTGGGCCAGACGGAGGGGTCGACGGGACGTCACTCGACCCCCCACCTAAGACCGAAGCCCCCTCGACCGGGGCTGAGGCCATGCAGGTGGAAGGCTCGACCCTACCATCTGGCCTCGAGCCTGACTGGCGCGTCTCGTACCTCGACTACCTCATCCGAGGGGACCTCCCCCCGGATAAGACCGAGGCTCGACGGATCGCTCGCCGGGCCAAAACCTTTGTGATCATTGGCGACAGTAGGGAGCTGTACCGCCGCAGCCCTACTGGCATCCTCCAACGCTGTATCATGAATGAGCAAGGCAGGGACCTGCTCAGCGACGTGCACTCGGGGGCTTACGGTCACCACGCAGCGCCTCGAACCCTCGTCGGGAATGCCTTTCGACAAGGATTCTACTGGCCGACCGCGGTCTCCGACGCTGTCAAGCTAGTACGCTCCTGTGAAGGTTGTCAGTACTATGCGAGACAGACCCATCTTCCGGCACACGCCCTGCAAACTATACCCATCACATGGCCGTTTGCTGTCTGGGGGCTCGACCTTGTTGGACCTTTGAGAAGGACAACAGGCGGCTTCACCCACTTGCTCGTCGCAGTCGACAAATTCTCCAAGTGGATCGAGGCCCGCCCTATCACCAGCATCAGGTCCGAGCAAGCTATGCTCTTCTTCACCGACATCATTCATCGCTTTGGGGTCCCCAACTGTATCATCACAGACAATGGCACCCAGTTCACTGGTAAAAAGTTTCTGGATTTCTGCGACCGCCATCACATCCACGTGCTCTGGTCAGCCGTGGCTCATCCAAAAACAAACGGCCAAGTGGAACGTGCCAATGGTATGCTCCTACAAGGCTTGAAACCCAGAATCTTTGACAAGCTAAATAAACATGGCAAAAGATGGGCTACCGAGCTACCCTCGGTCCTGTGGAGCTTAAGAACAACGCCGAGTCGAGCCACGGGGTTCACTCCGTTCTTCTTAGTCTACGGGTCTGAGGCAATGCTCCCAACTAATATAGAATACTGATCCCCAAGGTTGAAGGCCTACAGCGAAAGAAACAACGACGCTGCAAGAGAGGACGCCCTCGACCAGCTCGAGGAGGCCCGGGATGTAGCTCTGTTGCATTCTGCCAGGTACCAGCAGGGTCTCCGACGCTACCACGACAGACACGTCCGTAAGCGTGACCTCAACATCGGCGATTTGGTGCTACGGCGGAACCAGAACACCAAGGGACGGCACAAGCTCACGCCACCATGGGAAGGACCGTACGTCATCGCAGAAGTGCTAAAACCGGGCACCTACAAGCTATCCAACGAGAAGGGCGAAATCTTCACCAACGCCTGGAACATTGAACAGCTACGTCGCTTTTTTTCCTTAGAAAGCCTCGAGGCTCTGTATTTTCTTTTTCAATCTCATCAATAAAAGAATACAGTGATGTTCAAACTTTCGTTTTATAAACAATGAGGAAGGATCGACTCTGTTCTCCCAGAATCGACCCTCCCTCAGGGGCTGCAAGGGGGGAACCCCCAGTCCCCGAAAAAACATGCACTCTTTTTCAAAATGGAAGAACTACCTCTTAAGTCAACAACGCTGCGAAAGCGCCCTGAGGCTCAAAAGGACTTTCGAGCCGCGAGATCACTTACGCCTCCGAGGCTACGGTACCTCCGCTCACCCCTCACGCCTAGGGGCACGACCGCACATTAAGTAGACCCAAGGGCGGTTCATAACTTTGAAAAAGAATACACCCCCTGTCGCTTAGATCAGGTTCTTACATGATCTGCGAGGCCGCAAGAGCATCCTGAAGCTCGAGGGCAGTCGAGCCGCGAGATTACTTATGCCTCCGAGGCTACGGTACCTCCACTCGCACCCTTACGCCAAAGGACGCAACTGCGCGCTAAGTAAATCACACGAGAACACAATCCAAGCAATAAAGGGATGAGAGGCTCGAATAAAACTAATTTAACCACGAATCGGTTTGTGCTTCAAGTTTTTAGGGCCTCCGAGGCCACCACAACCAAAGTCTAAAGTACTAACTTATTACACGGGCCTTTGCGCCCAAATCTGGCTCACAGGCCTTCATCATCAGCAGGCGGGACCACCTCGGCTTCAAAGAGCGAGGCCAGACGACTCCCAGGCCTCTCCGCGGCTTCAATCAGCTCCAGGCAGGCGTTCTCATTATCCTCGTCCGTCCGATCCGGGTCTGTGATGAAGCCATCGGCCACGAGCTCCATGTCGAACACAAACCCTGAACGGACGACGACCAGCGCCCTCTTCACGCCGTGGTGGAGGCTGTCCCGTATCTTCTCCCGGGCAAGGCGGCCCAGCGTCGCCATCCGACGGATGAAGGAGTTCCCCGGAACGTCTTCCCCGGTGTCAGCGTCGGGCTCGACCCCCAGACCGTCACACACGGTGGTGATCGCGCCCTCGAGCAGTTGGGTCCTCCGGGTCTCGGCTTCGAGGAGGCTCTGCAGGGAGTTGGCGGACGAGTGGGCCTCCCGGTTCTCATTCTCCAGCTCTGAAACACGACAAAATAAATTAGTACTTAACACGAGGCCTCGACGTCATGGCTATAACAGTCATACTTACCCTCGATATGGGTCTTCAAGCCCACAACCTCGTCACGGAGCCCCCCGCACGACTGCTCGAGCCCCAGGAGGACGCTGTCCTTGTCACAGACGGTCGCCTTCAGCGCCTCGATCTCCTGACGGGCGGTCTGGAGTGCCGCGTCCTTCTCTTGGACGGCCCCGTTCAGCACTGTGACCTCGTCCTTCAGCGCGCTGAAACGGGCCGTGACTTGCCCGATTTGGACGTTGAGGAGGTCGTGTTGACGGCTGACCTGGGAGACGTCCTCCTCGAGCTCCTTCACCCGCGCCGACAGGGGCTCGAGGTCCCTGCGAGCCTGGGCAGCCTCTTCTCGGGCCTTGTCCATCTCGGTGCGCATCGTGGCTTCGGCCGCCCAAGCCTGTATCGCCTCCTCCTTCACCGTCGAGTAGGCGGTACGCAGCTCAGCCATTTCGGCGTTTCGATCGGAAAGCCGCTTTTGGGCCTCCTCGACCAGGGCTCGTTGCTTCGCCAGCGTGGCCCACACGCCACTCTCATCCCGGATGAAGAGCGACTTGCGGCGGGAGTACTCCTTCAGCTCCTAATCACGATTCGAAGAAACCAAGAAGATAAAAAAAACCGAGGAAAAAGGACATTAACAACCACGAAGAAAGCCGATGGGTCGATCATACCTCGGTGGCATCCCGTATGCTTCGCGAGATAGCGTCGGACGCCACGATGAGCACCCGATCGAGGTGCCGCCGGACACCCTCGAGATACTCCCAGCGGTGCACCTCATCCCTGTCATTCAAGGTGAAGATGGGCTCGGCGTCGGGGTTCGCGGCGTCCCTGAACTGAAGGGACGACACCCCCCACCTCGGAATCTTCGCCTCGGCCCGTGCTATCGCCAGCGCGGCGATGTCAGGCCATGACGACGACGACCCGGCCGGGGCGTCTCCCGGTCCCGCCGAAGGGCCGGCCTCGCCCATAGCTCCCACGGCTCCAGCGGCCGTCGAGGCACCGGCCTGATCCGTGGCCTCACCCCCCTCGACCCCCATCACTTGTTTCCCCTTGTCCAGGGGGTGTCATCGAGGGTAAGGACCACGGGCACCCACCCTTCTACGGTGGCTGGCCCCTCGGTCGTCGGCACTTCCGGAGCCGGCACCTCGACCGTTGACGCCTCCAGAGCCGGCGCCTCGACCGTCGGCGGCTCAGGAGCCGGCGCCTCGACCGACGACACTCCCGCAGCCGGCACCTCGACCTCCGGCGCCCCTTCTTCTGGGGCTCTGGTAGGGAGCTCGACGGCCTCGCCCTCCACCGTGCCCACCGGGCGCGCCGGCAGGTCTTGCTGCGGCTGCGGCCCCCTCGCCGGTGCCACCTCCTGTCCCGGTGCCGACGCGACCTCCTCCATGGTCATGTCGGCACCCGCCCGCTCCGTGCCGCCGGCGGGTGCTTCACCCGTCACGACCTCAGCGGCAGCCTCGGCCGTCGGCAACGGCCTGGGCTCCGCCTCGACCGAACTAGGCGCCACCGCCCTCGCCGGGTCAGACCTCTCCGCGGCGGCATCGGGGCCCGCGACCCCCGTAGCAGCTACCGCCTCCTGCTGCTGTCGACCTGTCAAATAAGAAACAAGGTTAGCCCACGGATCCAAAGAAAGACGTAATAACCACTAAGCACGAATACTCACCCGGAAATTGGCACCAAGGGCCTCGACCCCGCGCGGTCCGAGCCTCCCGAGGCGACTGGCGGCGGCCTCGCGGCGGCCCCGCCAGCGGGCCGGGCACTCCGTGGGGCCCTCGCCGGCGCACTGCCCTGCACTTTTTGTGCCTCCGAGGCCAGCTGGCCTCGGGTTCTTACGCCTGCCGGCGGCGCCGCCGATGACGACGCCGGCACCACCGTCCTGGCCCCCGCCTGAGTTTGCGGGGCCTGGGCCGGTTCGGGCATCCCCGTCGACCCCTCTTGCCGGGTCCGGGGCAAAGCGGCCCCTCCCGTCGAGGGGCCCGTCTCCTTCTTCTTCTCCTCCTTTTCCTCCTCCTCCTCGGTCTCCTCGACCACGATGACCGAGGAGGACGACCCCCCGATGGGCTCCAGCAGAGGGCGAATGTTGGGGAGGTCCCCCAGTCCCGTCACGGCCTCATACCACGACAGGGCGTCGTCGTCCTCGCCACTGCTGTCGTCATCATCCCCCCGAGATCGTCTCAGAGGGCGACGACGCCAGGGGGACCCCCTCGATGGTCTGCTGGTGCCGGAGTTTCTTCAACGCCTCCGCCTCCCTGGCCTTGTGGGCCGCCCGCTTCTTGGCCGTCTCCTTGGTCTTCTTATTCTTGGAGGCATGTAGGCGTCGAGCCTCCCGGGCGGGCCGATCCTCTGGGACAGGCGGACGCGTCTCCCGCAGCGCCGACAAATCCTACGCGCCGGCCTCGACCGGGTTAGGGGAATCCAAAAATGAACAAAACTAGCAAACGTATCGACCCAAAGATACTTACCACGGGCTCGAACCCCTAGGTAGGCCTCATGGGGATCCGGTCGGCCTCCTCCACCTTGAAGGTCCCGACCATCCGGCACGCTCGCCGGAGGACCTCCTCGAGGGTGAGGGACTCATGGGACATCCGGGTCCCCTCCAGAGATGCCTCCGGAGTCATCTGGTCGAGGCGAAGACGACGCCGGCACAGTGGCATCACCCTGCGGTGGTGGAAGGCCGTAGCCACCGCCGCTGCCGTCAAGCCCCGAAGGCGAAGCTGCTGCAGCGCCGCCAGAAGCGGGTCTAGGCACGGCTTCTCGGCCTCCAGCACGCCGTACGTCCAGCAGTCCTCTCGAGCGGTCAGCACGCGGCCGGTGTACCTCGGCAGCTGATTTTCATCGTTGCGGAGGTAGAACCAACCCTCGTGCCACCCGCTGTTCGAGGAAATGAGGCGAGCCGGGATGTACTGATCCACCCGGCTCGACCTCACCTGTAGGACGCAGCTCCCTACTCGAGCCGCGGCCAGGACCCCCTTCTCCCCCGCCCTCCTGGCGAAAAGCTCGGCCTTGAAGAGGTGAAGCCACAGGTTCCACTGTGGCTCCACCCCAAGGTAGCCCTCGCAGACCGCCGCGAAGATGGCGGCCTGCGCGACGGCATTGGGGGCGAGGTGGTGAAGCTCCACCCGGTAGTAGTGGAGGAGCGCGCGCATGAAGACGGACGCGGGGACGCCGAACCCCCGCTCGTGGAAGCAGACGAAGCTCACCACGTACCCTCCAGGGGGCGCCGGCTCCCGGTGGGCAGGCGGCGACGCGACCCACTCCGGCTGCGACCGACTCGTCCTCGGCCGTAGCAGCCCATCCTCAACCAGCTCTTCCAACCTCCTCTCCGTCACCGAGGAGGCTGCCCAGTCGTTGGCGGGGAGGATCTGGCTCTTTCCAGCCATCAGGTGTTGTGGGAAGAAGGGCGGGCGGAGAGGATGTGGCGGCGGCGGTGATGTGGGCGGAGAACGCAAGAAGGCAAGGGCTGTCTGCGGCAAGGAGATGGCGAGGGCACGAGGAACCAGTGGGGGACTCGGACCCCCAGGTTTTTGCTTTTATATGCCCAGAGGAAGCCCAACGGCCGCGCGAAAATGTAGGAACAGTTTCCCGCATTAAATGCGCTCACCTAACCGTTCCCCCCACGTCTCGCAGGAGCAGGGCACGTGGCCGTCCCCCACGCCGTAACCGAACGCCACGTCGCCCACTACCGCGCCGGTTTCGCCCTAAAAAGGCGCACCTCGTTAACGGGCAGGGCGAGATCCACGGATGGATATTCCTAGATGCCAAACGGGCCCCGAGCCCGTCTTAAGTCTCGAGGGAATGGGAGCTGGCCCTCGACCCGGGTTCGACAGCCGCCCTCGAGCAACAGAGTTAGGGACGACCAGGGGTGCGCCCGTACATGGCCAGGGCTCGAGCCGCGCTCTCGAGGCACCCCAAGACGTATTCGAGGCCAAAAGAGGAGGTCGACGTAGGAATCCCATCGAGGGAGGCATCGAGCCCTCGGATCCTGTCGCAGGGAACCGACATCCACACGACCACTCCTTGGCATTTTTTGAGAACGCCTCCGGGCCACGAGCCGACTCCTAACGACTGGAGCACGGACTCTCACTCGAATCTCCCCGCTAGCAGCTCACCGGAGATCGTCGGAACTCGCCCAAACGGGGTAGTACGGCGTTCCCCACCCCTCCTCCTCCCCGCAAGAGGAGCGTGAGGGTCGCATAACAAAAAAGACGGCTGGGACTCCGACCGACCTCGTGCGCACGAGGCTCGGGGGCTCGACCGCATCAAACTACTCCCTGATAAAACACAAAAAAGACCTCGGAGGAGTTTTTCAACACTCCACCAAGGCCTCGGGGGCTACACCCGACGGGTGCGCTCGCGCGCCCCCACCGGAAAGACCATGACGCTACGACTCCAGTTCATCAGCAAAAAGCCTCTAGGTAAGTGATCACACACTCACCAAAAGGCTCGGGGGCTACTGTCGATACCAACAGTATAGGGGTACCCACATTTCATCAATTATAAAAATCAAAACGACTAAGCCACGGCAAAACACAGCCCACTTCAAAACGCGCGTCAGGTCCGCCTCGCATGAGGCCGGCTCGACGGAATGCCTCGACCGCATCCCATCTCCGACTCGTACGAGGCCCCCTCGACGGGAGGCCTCGACCGCACCCCGTCCCGCACGACGAAACGCCTCGACCGCACTCTGACTCGCGTAAGCCCGGGTCGAGGTGCTCGACCCCCTCTCTTTACCTACCCCGGGGCAAAAGCCTTAGCATTCAATGCAATTACCTGCTACCACCTACCGGCATGGCTACGAGCATGGTCGACATGGGAACAATGCCAGTATCAGTCTTCACTGTTCTACCGCCCATTCTGTGATGGGAGGTGAAAACTGTCACTGTACCCACCTTACCGCGCACTGTACGTCACTAGTTACCCTCGAGGGAGGATACGACAAAGTCCGTACACCGCGATCCCAGGGATTCGGACTTATCCGTTTGGCCTCGACCCGGCCTCGACCCCCAGCACGGCTCAACAGGGAAGGAAGGACGGTATGGCGCGGCGCTCCGGGTCATTTCAGCGCCTCGTCCTCTACGTTATCACGGTGCCCAGGGATGGTCTTCCATTCCTAGGGCATGTCGCTACAGCTATCTCAACAGGGATCGACAAAACATCGTTTCAAGGCTCCCCGTCGTCTTGGCCTCCTCTCGTCCTATAAAAGGGCAGGCCAGGGCTCTACAACGGGGACGGAGGACAACAGACAACAAGCCATATACAAGATAGAGATCAACATCTCAAGCAATCATCATCTTGTACTTCTTTTTCTCCTTTTGAGACCTGGGCTCACCACCCTCTTTCGCAAGCTTGTAACCCCTACACAAGCACCTCGGTGCAAGGAAATACAAACCTCTCCCCCCCCGCTGGACGTAGGGCCTTCTCTTGCCCGAACCAGGATAAACCCCCGTGTGTTCTCCTTGCATCACCGTCCAGGAAAGGGACACGCAGCATTTACTCGTTGGTTTAGGACCCCCTCGGGTCCGAACACCGACAAGCTACATAGTTCATATGACACAATTGATCACAACATCTTGTAGAAATTAAATATTGCAGCTAGTCTATGAAACTGTGAAATGAAAGTGTACACTGAAAGAGTCATTTCATCCACAGTTACCAATACTGTCACGTCTTGAAAACAGCGAGATGAGACTCTCCACTAAGACTGGCCTAATATCCACTTGGTAGTTATATATCTACTATACATAAATAGAAGAACCGCACTACCATATTTCTCTGTGATTTCAAGAAGCTATGTCATCTAGAGGTCCCGCGACCATAAGTTACTTTACAGTTGTAGCTGAAATGTCCCGTCACTAGTACACAAATCTTAATGGAGGCGGTCGTTTTTTATTATCGGAGGCGGGCAGGTGCAACTGCCTCCGATGGAAGGCCTCGGTTAATCGCTGGATAACTAAGGCGGTTGCCCTGCCCGCCTCCATTAATAGTATTAATGGAGGCGGTTGCATTAAGCTGTCCATCTTCGTTAATTGATTTTAAAAAATAAAAAACCCTAGCGAGCCCAATCGAGCCCGTCGTTAGGCCCAATCGAGCCCGCTATTGAGCCCAATCGAGCCCGCCATCGCGCTGTGCGTCTGCGCCACCGCCATCGCGTCCATCTTCACCGCTATAGGCCAAATCCGCAGCTCTGATGGCCAGATCCGGGCGCCATCACCGCTACTCGCCGAATCCAAGCCCCGCAGCCGCATCCTCCACAGATCCAGGCGCCGTTGACGCAACTCTCTCGCTACCGCCAGATCTGCACCTGCTGTAGCTGGCCGGACCACCGTTCACCTAGGAGAAAGAGAGAGTGAGGGAGAGGAGCTAGGAGAGATGGAGAAAGAGAGGACCGCCGTTACCTCAAAGCGATGTGTGCTCGCCACATCTCACCCGCTGTCTGCCGCAAACCGCTGGATCTGGATGTGGTGGCCGTCCTGAGCGTCGCCGCTGGTGGGGGCCGCCTCGAGCGCCGCTGCTAGTGGGGGCTGCCCCGAGCGTCGCCGCTGCTTGGTGCCGAGTGTGAAGGAGAGAGTGGGACGGCCTCAGGAGGGAGGGGGAGGCCACCACCAACCGGATCTGGGAGGGGGAGGCCAGCATCGACCGGATCTGAGAGGGGCGGCGTCGGAGGGAGTGAGGAGAGCATCGAGCACCACCACGGCCCAACGTTAGAGGGGCACGAGGAGAGGGAGGAGGAGGGGGGCCGCCGCTTGGTCGGTCGTGGAGGAGAGGAAAGGAGGACGGGCGCGAGCGAGAACGAGGATGAGCGCCGCCGCTCAGTTCGATGTGAGGGAGAGACAGAGTCGATGGTGTGACGGAGGGAGAGTGGAGTGAATGAAAAAAACCCTAACTCCTTGTATTTATACCCGAAGCCGATTATCGGGCCGCACCTAGGCCTTGTTGGGCCTCGGCCTTTTTGGAGGCGGGCCTTATAGGTGCCCGCCTCCAAAAATAGATTTATGAAGGCGGGTATCTTAATACGACCACCTCCGAAAATAGATTATTTATGGAGGCGGTTGAGTTACAGTGACCGTCTCTATTAATATGTGATTAACGGAGGCAGCCCTGTTATGCCAACCACCTCCGTTAAACTTTAACCGAGGCGGGCGATTTGTTGGCCAGCGGAGCTTGGCTGGGCTAGGAACATTGGAGGCGGGGTGAAAAGTGTGCCCGCCTCCAATAAAAAAACGCAACGCCACCTAAAAGAAATCGTGTACTAGTGCATGATTCCATCCCATCTTTGATCGATCTCTTGGATGTCAAGAGGCTGGCAGCTAGTCAACCTCGCCATCATTTGAGCCATGCGAAGAGATGTCCAAGTATCTTCTAAAAAACAAATCAATAGAGAGAGAATAAATTAGAAACGCATGCATGATCAAGTGGATGAGCAACTCAGGTGCCAATAATTAAACAATCAATTCGACCATACGGCTTCCGTTCCAATGTCGAGTCCCGAACTTCCAATCCAAAATAAACGACGTTCATTGATATGTTGCATGGCCGTGGAAGGCTAGAAGCATGGGTTCGTCCGGCAGGTACCTCAAGAGTCAAGCCTTTGGTTTGTTCTCAAGGAACACTTTGGTGAGCACCGTCTTGAACTGCAGCAACACCTGCAGGATCTCCAAATCCATTGCGTCCTCGGCTTCATCTCCACGGGGACCAAACTCCATCAGTGCTGCTACCAGTCGATGATGGTCTCTTAGGGCAGTCCCAATGGTGAAAACTATGCACGATGTCTAAGAAAACCACATCAGCAAAAATCATCTATAGAAACTACCTCCCACAATGCTAGAGTCTTTGCGTAATAAATATCTCATTTTTTCTCTCCCTTGTCCCTTCCCCTCTAGTCTCCTTCTCTACTCTCCCAACCTTAGATGCAGAACGCACGCAGGTGGGCTAGCGCTGTGTGAGCAAGCGCGGGAGAGTGCACGGCCAGTGGAGCTAGCGCGCACAGCGGCAGCGGCCGGCGAGTGTAACACCCCTGGTGTTATGGTAGCTAAAACTGGCCATGTTATCATATGCATTGCAAAGCATTCATGTTTAGGTCAACCTTGATGTGCATCAACTAAAACAAGTTTACATTTCTTAGGTTGATTAAGTTCTTGTGATGTTTGACTTGAATCCAAAACCCCAGTTTTGAATGCCATTTTAAATACTTGGATTATGCCCTATGTAATTTGAGGTGTAAAGCTGTGCTTTACACTACTGTCAAGTGTAGGGGATAAACTCAAGTGCAACCCTTGAAAATGATCTTCAAGTCTGGATTTGAAGTTGGATTCCAAAACCTGCCCAAGGTTTTCTAATTCAAATTTGAATTCAAATATGAGGTTTATTAAAATGAATTTATTAATTCAAATTGGTTCAAACAAATGTGGCATTGGGTAGGTCAAGTGTGATATGACTCAATAGTACATTTGGATGATGGTTGTGATCACTAACTAATCACCAATTAATGTAGAAATCAAATCAAGTTTGAAATTGAATAAAAAACCCTAAAATTCAAAATGTCCCTATTTACCCCTTTTTGTGTAATTCAAAATCTAAAAATAATTTGATGGTGAGACAAAAAGCTAAATTGTAGGTCTTGTCAAGATGTACAACTTTGGTGTTTTGAGTTTTCAAAGTTTCCATGTAAAATTTAAAATAATTTTGATTTTTCCAAAATCCAGAATTTGTCCCCTTTTGATTTTGAACTCACATTTTAAAATCCAGAAAGAATTTGAAAATTATTCCAAAAACAAAGTTGTAGATCTTTTCTTTTTGAGCAACTTTCCTTTTTGGAGCTTGACCTAATTCTGCTTGTATCTTGATTAAATTGAGGAGGGGAGCTACTATTCTTACCTTTAAACATTGAAACATGTTGCAATGTTTCAAGCCCTTACCACTTTGTTTCCTCTCTGCTCACTGATGCCGCCACCTCCTGCTTGCCACCCGTCGCTCATGTCTCCACTGCTTGCTCGTGAATGGACACGCAGCAGCTCGCCTGGCCACGTCACAAGCTGGAGCTGGTCGCTTGGAAGCCGCTCGTCCTTGCTTTCAAAATACCAGTGCCGGCCATCTCCTTCTCCTTTCATCTGCTCGCTTCCACCATCACTGCCAGAGCTCGAAGCTCCAATTCACCCTCCTCACAGCACCACCACTTAATTCACCTTGCCACTGAGTTCGCCTCATCACCGCGCATCGTTCAAGCCCGCTAGCACCGCCACTCGTTGCCCTTATCAACCGCGCGAGGTCTTCTTCTTCCTTGAAGTTCCACAGCATTGCCGTGAGCGCCTTGCCAAGGTTAGGCCACCACCGTGTCTCTTTGTTCAATCAGTTGCTTGTTTGCAGCTTCTCTTATCACCTTAATGCTCATGCCCTCGTACCTTTTCACAGCACACAAGCCGACGCGCCAGAACGGAACTGGGTCATCAGAGTTCACCACTGAAGCCGCTGATCACGATGACCACCGCAACCCGCCGCTTGTTGGAGCCATCTTGCCGTCATGTTCAAGTCACGATGAGCTCTTGAGCGCGTTAGATGTGGTAGTTCTATCTCTACCGAGCATGCGGGCTCGGAGCGCGGCCATGCCAGTGAGCAGTCACTTGCCGAGCCGCCATGAACGAGGAGAAGCAAGCTCCACGCTCGAATTCACCCAATTAACCTCTCGGGTGGATACGCGGAGATGTGGGAAACGTGTTGAGCTCGACGTCGTCATCGAAGAGGCTAACTATTGACGGAGCGACCTCGTCGGAGATCCGAGTGTCGCCATCGTCAGCACGGTGTGCGTTGTACGCCTCGGGGAGAAGGGGAGATGGTATCCTAGAGTGCGGAAGGAGAAGAGAAAGCCAGTGGAGTACTCGGTGTCACCCGAGACCCCGCCGTCGCGACCCCTGCCGTGGCCGGAGTGACGCCGGCGCCGGTCGACGTTGGGAGTGGGGAGAAGAGAAGAGGCAGGCCTGGGCCGCCTGTTGGCCTTGGGCCGTGGCCTGGAGCTGGGCTGGCTCGGGCTAGCCGAGGGAGAGAGAGGAGATGAGGAGCTGGGCCGCCCGTGATATTGGGTCCGGCCCAAATGAAAGAGAGTTTCTTCTTCTTTTCTTTTTTCTAAAAATCCATTATATGATGAATCTTGTAAAATTTGTAACTAAATAATTAATGCTGGTAAAATTATGAAACTTTTTATATGAGCTGTTCATGATATGTTTAACATGGGAAAAATGTAAAACTAAAAAAACAGTAAGTTTGGTGTGTTCAAAAATTACATGTTTAAATTAAGAAATGCAACTTCTATTATTTTTTCTAGGCTAAAATAATTATCCAAAAATTGTAAAAATTGTTTTGCCACTTAGTCTTGATGTAAGCTACTTAGAATAAAAATTTGAGCTTAATTTGACAAAGTTGATTTTATACTTAATTTATGCTTTATTAATTAGTTAATTAATCAAGTAATTAGTGCTTAATGACTTAGGGTTTTGGTTTGACTTTGGAATTGATTGTTGACCTTGGGTCATTAACACATGATGATCTTTGGCACCTTAATTAGTTGTTTGAGCTCATACCTAAATTATAATTAGTAAACCTTAATGACATTTCATGTGATAACAAAGGTCATTAGTGAGTTAACTTGTCAAAACCCTAGATGTTAATGTCAGTTGGTTTTGTTGGCTTGCAATTGTACCGTGAAGGAAAGTTGTACTCAAGTTCTTAATCTTGTCATACCATCATCAAGCATCATGTTTATTACTTCATCATGTTGAAGCATGTCAGGCTATCTCGTGTAGTCCCCGTGAACGAGGAGGTAAACGTTGTCGAACCAGTCCCCGAAGAAGGATAGTCACCAGTGGAGGTTGGGTTCGATATCTGTGGAACTGACCCTGAACCTAAGATTCTCGTCGACCAAGGCAAGCCCCGGATGCATTAAACCCTATCTTGTGATTTACGAATCTTATATCAATTAAGCTTATGAAATGTTGCATTAGGTGACTAGGAGTTGAGTGATATCCTAATTGATGCATTACCAACCTTGATTATCCAATATCATCCTTGATACCTGTTTTTATTTGAAAAAGCTTAGTTATGCTTAACCTTGCTTAATGAGATAGGTTTTAAAAGGAAATATTTCCAAATGGTTGAAGTTGGCATAACATGTTGGATAATGAGACATGATAATGAATTGAGATCGGATGGTAACTTGCTTTGGGAAAGAGTCTCAATGTAGTGTTTTCGCCTATATCGATTAAGGACCGTACCATTGATTGAATTGTGTGCGTCGAGACTTTGCAACTGGCCACATGCTCCGGTAAGCTTAAGATCTCGGTAATTCTATCATGTGAACAGCTAACCGCATACTGGGAGTGGAGAGATGGCGAGAGTAGTGTGTACCCTCGTGGCCAAGGGCTGGATTGGAGGTGACTGTACTCTCAGGTGGCGCTGGACCCGATCACGTTTTGGAGGATCCGGGTGAAGGTTGATATATGTAGGTTTGAGTCCTACATATGTCGTGTGGTTAGGGATCCCCTGTTGGGTATAATCGATTCGAATCTCCTCGGATATGGAGACTCGATTCTCTGTTCATCATCGTAGATAACAAGTGGAACTTTGGTCAAGGTTTAAAAAAGAAGTTGTATGAGTTACTTAATCTAGAATAGGATCACATAGATTCTACTAATGATTAATGATGAGTTAAAACAATGATCTTAAGGACCCACTATTAGTAGCTTTTATGCAAAAGAACATAGATTCTTGCTAAAACCTCACCTTGATTCCCTTAAGCTTACATTCCTGAGTCTTCTCTTCCCTTTTCGTCGATTAAGTCTTGTTGAGTACTTTTGTACTTAGGATTTGTTAAACCCTTGTTGCAGGTGAACCGCATGAGCCGGTGTGTTTTGCACCGTGCTGCATGATGGCTGTTCAGGTTGATGACGATGAGTAGATGGTGTGACCCTTGGGCAGGGTGTTCCGCTTGTGTGCTATGTATAGTGACACTAATGCTACTCCACTACTTATGGTTTGTAATAATGTTCTACTTAAGGTTTGTAATATTTGAAACCAAATGTTTGTAAACTTAAGTTATGTAATGCTTCTGCATTTTACTCCGATGTAAATTATTTGTATAAACTGTTGTAATACTGCAATGACTCTGTGTTGAATGATCCTGCTCGGATGATCGTGGATGATTCAGGTTTCCCGAGGACACCCGACAGAGTTCTTAAGTTCTATGGTACACATGCATAGCCGTCAGAGGTCTTAGAGACAATGACAGGAGTATGTGGGCTATATTATTTAGGAGGTTCTGCCACAGCGAGCATGCAGAACGCACACAAGTGGTCTAGCGGCGTGTGAGCGAGCGCACAGTAGCACGTGAGCACAAGCGAGTGCATGGACAGCGCAGCTAGCGCGCGCAGCAGCGGCGGCTGGCGAGCGTGGGACCAGCGACTCTGGCGAGCGGACGTGGCGGGCGAGCATAGCGTGGCTTCGACAAGCGAACGGGCTGGGCGAGCATGGCGGCTCCGGCAAGCGGACGTGGACAACCAGCGCGGAGCAAAGGAGCCTCGCTTGGCCTCCACCTTGCCATGGAGGGCCGCGTGCTCGCAGGCGTTCATCGTGGAGCCCGGCTCAGCAAGAGAGGAGCGTCGAGCATGGCAAAGGCAGACGGCGAGTGGCCTGGGCGGCGACAGCAGTGACCTACGGCGATCGCGACCTACGTGGACCTATGGCGACCTGGGCGAGCAACCTCGGCGGACGGCGAGCACGGCCACCTGCATGGCAGTGGTTTGTGTAACGGATGCAGAGGAGGCGATGGAAACTGGTAGTTTCTTCCCAACATAGTTTTTCTTGTTTCTTCATGCATCATTTCGAGTGTCGACATCATTCCTTGAGGAAGAAACGATTTCTTCGTTCTATAGCCTCTCTCTTCAATAACTCCTTTGCCATGTCAGTAAAATGTTGAGCTATCGATCTAATTAAGGGGGATAGAAACTGTCATTAATGTGCCATTGGGACTGCCTTTATATTATTGGATGCCATTGAGATGGACAGATGGCCAGTGGTGACGCGGCGGAGCCGCTACCACCAGTTCGCTATTACCATCAATCTCCTCCTTGCTCGACCTCACGGCGGACACCGAGGCAACATTTCCTTGGTCATGGCGGGACATTCTTGATTGCCTCCTCTCATGTCATGTCTTTGCTGGTCACATCATATGGGAAGTATACGATCGTCCGGTGAGTATCCATGCTGTACGATAAATATTCATGTCGCCTCTCCTGCTTTCTAATTATTACTCCATGTCATCACGCGTTAAGAGAACACTAATGCTGTTCCCCCCCCCACCACATGCGGGAGATTGTTAACATGCATGCAACCTTCCCACCAGTACTGCATAAAAAAATATTCGCTTTGAAATTAGTTAAACCCTAATTGTTGAGACTTCTACATCAATCTAGAGGAACTTTCCATAGATCATCCCTCTAAAATTCGCGCAGCAACGCGTGGGGTATCATCTAGTTTTATTTCAACAAACCGGCACGAGCTTATGCCTATTTTTATTAATTAAAAAGTAGGAAAATTTGTTAAACATTTATAAAAACAAGGAACAAAATAAAATTACTCTCATGGCAAAAATATCGCGACCTATTTCGCATCTTCTGCATTACTAGATTCAAATGCAAATTTGATGTAGCACACTAAAAAGTCGTGTAATTTGAGGCGGCATAGGTAGCATTTTAGATTTCTACCAAACTTGACCGATTAACATGATTGCTTCACAAAGTAACAAAAAAAAACTCCTCCAAAACTTCCTCGTTTAACCGGTGTAACCGGTTGCAAAAATAATTTTTCTCTTATTTTACATCTGATAGTTAACCCGATGCAACGCACAGGCATTACTCTATTCAAATACTGTAGAAAATAAATTAGACAAAATCTTATTTTATTTTTTATATAGCAAAGCGCCTCTTTCAACCTAGCTTTTTACTAACATATACGTCCACCATATTGCATTGATGCCCGCAATCCGAAGTTTGTACCTAGCAAAGAGACTAGTCCTACCACGATGCATTAGTATTGGTGCCCAACAATAGACCAAGTTCTCCTCCAGGTGCATTAGCTTAGAATCAATCAGTAATAAGCAAACCAGTCCAAATGACATCACACCAAAAAGGAAATGGAGAAGCGAACAAACTGCATGACTAAGAAGAGAGAGGCAGCACTAGCACCTGCGCCCCGGTTCTTGTGCTAGGCATGCCGGCCGTGTGCATGCATGTTCGACGAATTAGAATAATGTTGGTTACTCGCAAACAAAAAAATAATGACATGTTCGGCTTATCTTAAAGCAAACCATTTGAATTGCTGTCAGGTTGAGATAAAAAATACTGTAGGTAAGGTGTTTTTTTCAGCATCTACAGCCTTGATAAGAAGCCATTGATGCGCTAGCATTGAACGTCGTGAGCTCACCGTAGCCATCACAAGCGCTGCCGCAATCATACATATCTTCTTCAACAAAAACAACGATCAAATCGAAGGCTCATCCGGACTAGGTGTGCTCTTTTTTTTAGCGTCCCTGTTAGAAATGGTTTCGTCTATTCTTTTTCCAAGTTTTATAAGCATCCACTTCAATCGTCAGTTTTAAACTTCCTATTCTAATTAGTCATTCCCCATAAATATCAATAATAATAATATAATAAATATAATAATATTATATGCCTTTAAGCCCGTGACCTCTTCTTTAAGAAATATATTTTTTCATCACCAAACTATTGGTACAGTTCTAATTATAAATGAAACGTATCTTATTGTTACAACCTTGCTTAGCCGATATGGTTCAATCAATCAAACTGTGTACTAAAATTTGAAGTTAGTTGTTCAGTTTAGTCTAACATATATCTTTTCAAGCATAATCGCAAAAAATCTTTTCAAGCACGATTCTAGACGAAATTTTATACAAAGAGTAAAATATAAAGAGATATGTATTATTTTGGTCCTTGTTTTTCTTAAATGTTTGGTAATTTTTTTCTCCTGTTGCAACGCACATGTATATTTGCTAGTACACCTAAAAAGACTCTAAACTAATCATCCTCCACTTGGAACTTAGGTGTCCGCATTCTACTCGGTTCCAATGCGAAGACCGGATCCACATGTCCATGTCTAATACGAAATCCTTGGAGCTTACGCTTTTGCATTCGAGGAATGAGGTTCATCTCAAAAAAAATTAATTATGATCCCAGTGTAACGCACAGACATATATCTAGTTAAAAAAAGAAATAGCTCAATCTTATAGGTCATAAAAAAAGAATAATTCCAATCACCGCCGCCGCTGTCCCTGCCAGGGCTGTTCCTCCCGTTCAGCCGCTACAAATACAAACTCCCTCCCTCCCATGTTTCTACAGAATCTCTCAGGTTCGACTAGCACTTTAGCAGATTGATTTCCTAGAGGGTTTAGAGGATAGTGTCTCCAGCCAATCAGCCATGAAGGTGGCCCGCGACACGAAGAAGAAGCGGAGCCTCGCCGTCACTAGCTCCGCCTCCACCGCAGCCGGCGTCGTTGGACTCACTGACGACAACGTTGTCGACATCCTCTCGCGCGTGCCCGTGAAGTCGATCTTCCGCTTCAAGTGCGTCTCCCCGTTGTGGCGCAACCTCATCTCCCACCCTGACAGCCGCAAGAAGCTGCCCCATACCGTCACGGGCTTCTTCTACTTCGACGAGTTCGATTCGTGCACCTTCGTCAGTAGAGCCGCCACCGCTGAGGAGGATCTGATCTACTTTTGTAAATTTTAACATACGTCTGAAATATTTGAAATATGCACGTGTATATATATGTAGGGTCCTGCTAGCGCCCCGACGTCCGGATCCGGGCGCTAGCGCCGGACGCCGCAACAGCCCCGCCCGCCCCCCACGGAAATGAAAACGAAAAAAAGAAAAACGCGACCCCACCTCGCTACCGCACGGGAACCCACGAACCCCCCGCCCCGCTACTGCACGGGAATCCGCGAACCCCCCGCCCCGCCCCCACGGAGAAGAAACCCGCGCCCCCAGCGTGCACGGATTTGCCCCCCGCCGTAACCTCCCTGACCCTAGCACATCCGCCCCGCCACCAGCTCACCACCATACTACACCCCCGCTGCAGCAAGGGGAATATATGCTATTGCAAACAACGAAGGACTCCTAATGAAACAAATAGGAGGAAACTGATGAAACAAACGGAAAAAAACTATTAAAACATCGGAAAACACCTAATGAAACAAAAAAACTGGTGAAACAAACAAAAAAACTGTTGAAACATCGAAAAAAACTAATGCAACAAAAAAGGAAGAAGCTACTGCAACAAGAAGAAGAAAGCTACTGCAACAAAAAAGAAGAAGCTACTGTAACAAAGAAGAAGAAGCTACTGCAACAGAGGAGAAGAAGCTACTGCAACAGAGGAGAAGAAGCTACTGCAACAAGGAGGAGAAGCTACTGTAACAAAGGAGAAGAAGCTACTGCAACATCAGAAACGATACTAATGAAACGTCGGGAAACATGGGGGGATGCTGCTACAAACAAGTAAAAAACACTATTGAAACATCTCAGAAAAAAAAATTACTGCAACATCAGATAATCGTGCAAACATTTCACATCATTTGTTGCATGTAGCTTAGATCTGACTTGCCACAAACCCTAGCTGCCATCAAAACCTTAGATCCAGAGGGGGAGGAGGAGGAGGGGGGAAGAGGAGGGACCAGATCGAGATCCAGAGGAGGGGAGGAGGGGGAGGGGCGCCTCAGATCCAGAACCTTCCCCACCTACCTCGTCGAAGCCCGCGCCGTCGTCCTCATCTCTAGATGCATGGAGGTCGCGGCGCGCGAGCACGAGAGAGCATGGAGGGAGGGGAGGCGCGCGGGCTCCCCGGAAGCCGCCGCCGTCGCCCCCCACTCTAGTGGAGAGGAGGGCATACAAGTCGCAGCGGGGAAAGGGGAGGGAGGGAGGAAGGGGAGGGAGAGAGGAAGAGAGGAAGGGAGGGAGGAAGGCTCCCTAGCGGCGCGAAGGGAGGAGGCGCGCGGGCGCAGGAGCAAGCGCGCGTGCGAGCTTGGAGCGGCGAAGGAAGCAAGGAAAGAAGAAGAGGCGGGCGAGTGGGTAAGACCGAACCGCAGCGAGCGAGTGGACGCGGGGCGTCCGACGCGGGTCGAACGCCCTGTGTATATCATTACCGATATATGTAACATCCAGATATAACACTTGCAATATACGTATGGAACATTTTAAATAAACTTTTGGAACATACGTGTGCTATGTTTGGATCTATCTTTGCAACATCCATATATGAAACTTGCAACGTTCGGATCTACCTTTGCAACATCCATATATGAAACACTTGCAACATGCCTCTGAAACATCTGAAACACCTAGAACATACGTTTGCAACACGCGTTTTCAGTATAACATGACGCCGGTGGCGCGGCAAAACTTTCACGGTGTAGGCAGCCACGACAACAGATGGCAGCACCTGGCACGGTGGAGACGGCTGCTATAGGCGGATGGATGCGCCCCAACGCGGTGCAAACTGATGGAGCAGCTACGGCAGGCAAAACAAGTCCGCACGGCTAGGTGGAGGCGTCAAATCCAAGTGGGTGGGGTGGAAGAGCTGGGCAGATGGAGACCCGTGGCGGTTAAGACGAGTGGCGCGGGAGTGAGCAAGCGGCGTGAGGGGAAGTGAGTGGAGAGAGGCGTCCGGATGGACAAGCGAAATTGAATTCAATCTCCTACAACTAAAAAGAATAAAAGTAAGACTACGGTTTGGTGCGACGTTTTATCGGGTCGTCTCCTCTGCCCGCAGCTTGCGATACCGCAGCCTCGCGCCCCCACCCCCGCTCCCCCACCCTTTCCTTGGAAGTCTGCCTCCAATCACGACATACCGTGGCCTCCAATCACGCTCTCCGCTCTCCGCTCTCGGTCCCTCTCTCCACGCTGCCTTCTCCTCTCCGTGCGCCGTCGACCTCGCCGTTCCCCGCTTGTCGTTCATCGGATTGAGGTTGCCGCGACAAGCTCTGCCTCCTCTTCCTCCCTACCATGCCGCCGCCGCCGCTGACGGAGCTCGACCTCGCTATTCGCGCTCGCCCACGCCGCCGCCTCCCATCCACTACCACCGCCCGCTTCTCCACCAATGGCGACTGGGTGCCTCCAGCTGCGTCCGCGTCAGCAGCCACCGCGGCCGCCTCCTCACTGCCCGTGGCTGGTCCCAGCCGGATCGCCTGCCCGCACCACCCTCGAGCACTGCTGCCACCAGATCCCTGCCGTGCTGCCCCTAACGGCTTTGGTTCCCCGCGTGCCGCCGTTGGCGGGACCTCATCCTGTTTGCACCCGCTCCAGAATTCTCAGGTGTGTTCTCGTCTTCCGCTCTAGATCGATTGACTCAATAGTCAATTCTTCCCGTCAAATTAGGAACCCGCACGAGTGCCTGCACTAGGTTGCAGGTTCATATGTCATTTTCAGTATGAGCAGCAGGCTCCCTGTTTCACTTGAATTCCGGAGACTGATTTAAGTATCGATTCTGCAAAAGCATCTATAATAGAGATATATTGAATTTGATCGGTTGCTGCAAAATTGACTGGCCTTACGCGGTGGTTGCCCAGCTTATGAAAAAAGAGAAAAGGGGCAACCAGAATCAACTACTAAAACTCACATATGGATCATTGCATGGTTTTTTTATTTACAGATTTCCCAATTTTTGATATTGCAAACTGTGTTCAAAGCTTTTAATCTTTGGAAGGTTTTGTGTTTGTGAGTAAATCTGCTAATGTACCTAATCATACACCCAAAATAGAAAAAGGACATGATTTTTAAAATATTTGTTTTAGTGAACTACAGAACCAGCTATCAAATTCAATTAGCACATGGACTTGTGCTATAATTTGTATATGCTTCTTCAGGTCTATTTAGTTCTTGTCTAGAACGCGCCAGAACTCGCCGTGCCTAGCGTTCACCAGTGTTTGGTTGACAACCGAGCATGCGGCAGCTTGTGGCGCGCCACACCCGCATATACAGCTGCATAGTGTTTTTGCTCGCCGATTCTCACCAAAAGTTGGGCAGTCTTTTTGCTCGCCGCACATTCGGTGCCGCAGACACCTGGGTGCGGCAAACTCTGGTCAAGAGCCAAAGAGGCCCTATAATTGTATATGAGATAATTTCTGATTTCATATCTGATTTTGCACAGGATGGTCGAAGGCTGCAAATGGTCAAGAGCCAAACAGGCCCTATATATAGTTGTAATGAACACAATTGTTATGGTATGAATTAGATTTTTTAAAATTTACATCAAAACTTTAATTATATTTTACTGGTTCATGCATGCTTTGAGTAAACTCACGTAATAGTATGAGTATGATCACACTTAATTTTTTTTGGCATTAAAACTTAAATTATTGTGGCAGTATTTTGCTCGCCAGCTGCAGTCCTACAGATATTGGCACTCCATTTGCAGGTAAATTCTGTGACTGCTGGATAATTGGCATGATTCTTTTTTATTTTTGAGTTCCTGAATGCTTAATCCATGGAATGGTAAGCAATTAATTCCTAGCAATTTGACTGTGAACTGTATGTTGATATGAGAAATGGCAGCCATGGCCTTAGATTCGGCAGCTTTGCAGCAGAGCAGTGGCAGCCATGGCTTGTCCAACTTTCTGAAATTGGCATATTAGTGAGCATCGGATCTACATGTATTGTCAATGAAAATCTTTTTAACATTACACAGGTTTAGCATTACACTGAGTGTGATATTTATAATTTGTACTTCACTACATATGTATAGTATTTGTAGTGACTCTCCAGTTTGGTGGTTGATTTAATAAGAGAATAAGTAATACCTCCTCAATAGTTTAAGCTCATAAAGTTGCGAAGCATATATTTTCTTCTTACAGTTTAGACTCATGAAGGAGCATGTTTTTATTTCCAGTTTAGGCTCACGAAGGAGCTTTTTCTTTTGTTTCAGCTTAGGCTCATGAAGGAGCTTTTTTTTTTGTTTCAGTTTACGCTCATGAAGGAGCTTAGGCTCATGAAGGCACCCCTCCTCAGTCCTGCATCTGGCTGTCTACACGGTGAGCAATGGCGGATGCAGATCCGGTTCTTTGTTTGATTTTGAATATCAGTAGATTGATTCACGTCATATTTTCAGTTTGCCATTCAGTTAGATGAAGCACGCAATTATCATCAGTTTGATGTAGCTGCAGATAGTATGTTTCATAGTTTTAGACTATGACAAAAAGGCTTGCATCATTTCAGGCTTGCACTGCTTACGGACGGCTACCGATCGCTGCCTTTTAGTCAGGTAACCCTTCAAAGACCGCTTGTGTTTTACCTCGTCACGCAAATGTCTCATATTGATCTGCAATAGCAAAATCATTAGCATGCATGATGCAATGTGCATCCTGCAGGACACATGTTGATCTGCAATAGCAAAATCATTAGCATGCTCACAATCTTTGATTTCAGCTTTGCCTTTATGTATCCCTAAATTTGTGTAGTGTGTTGTGTTATGCCACAATTGAACTAGCAGTCCTTATATTAACTTGCTCCAAAAATGGAGGATTGCGAATTTTTGGTCACTGTTCAGAAATTCGGAAGTGGTGCTAATCTGATCTCAAATACTTGCAAAATATCTCTGTAGTGATTATGCTCCTACTTGCACTGCGCAATTTACACTTATCACCTCATTTTAAGTAAGTATACTAATGAACCACCATGTTGTATCAGATAGAGACTTGGTAGGCTGCTCTCCAAAATGCATTGTGCAGTCACTGAAAATTATGTTCCTCAAATACTACATTGTGGTACCCATGCTTCACATCAGTTTGGAAATAACTGTATTTAAGTGATAGGGAACAGTCATTTTTTAACGAAGTTGATCAACTATGAACTATGGATATAGTGAAGAGTCATTTCTTAGAATGGAGAACATATTTGTTCTTTTAACTATATCATGTTCCCCTACAAAACATATAATTTCATAATTTTTGCTCCCGTTGCAACGCACGGGCATGCTTCTATATATTGCTGACACTCAAGTAGATACCTTATTCTACAGTATATGTCTTTGTGGAATAGTCCTAAAGCCACACATATTTATATAATGAGTATAACATACTTTGTTTTAAGGTTATGTGAGATTTTCCAAGACACGCGATATTACTCATGTGACAGGCACTAATATTCACATATATACTCAAACATGTGTATAAGATGGTATGGAGATACGGCGGAACTTATTCGTGGATTTATTGGCACACGAAAGAAATGGTTATCGGAGATATCTTCCTGTCGATATAAAATATTATTTTAACGGAAAGGTCTATAAAGTAGAGTTTATTAGCCAGCGATGTCGCGCTCTCTGTGACTGTGTTAATTTCACAAACTTTATTTTTTGGATTAAATGTCACTTTAACGTTATATTTAATTTTTACAATATTGTTATCTTATTATGAGATCCATGTGTTTTCGTTACAAAATGTTAGCTATCCCGTAGCAACGCACGGACACGCTACCTAGTATATATAAATATCAAACCGGTCCAATTCTGTTTATATCTCATTATAAACATAGATGGCATGGTTTACCGGCCTTTTTTTTTTCTTTTTTTAACTTTTCGATTCCGATTCGAATGCCGACTTGTGCGGCTACTAACCGCTCCTAGTCCGAGTCCCAACTCGATGAAGGCTGTTAAAAGGAAGTAACTCAATCTAGGTCGTGAAAAAAAGGAAAATTCCAATCACCGCCGCCGCCCCTGCCAGGTCTGTTCCTCCCGTTCAACCCCTACAAATACAAATTCCCTATTTCCCTCCCTCCAATGTTTCTCTCGAATATCAGGTTCCATTAGCAGATTGATTTCCTACAGGGTTTAGAGGAATAGTGTCTCCAGCCATGGAGGCGGCCCGCGACACCAAGAAGAAGCGGATCCTCGCCGTCACTAGCTCCGCCGGCGGCGGCGTTGGACTCACCGACGACCTCGTCGTCGACATCCTCTCGCGCGTCCCTGTGAAGTCGATCTGCCGCTTCAAATGCGTCTCCCCGTCGTGGCGCAACGTCATCTCCCACCCCGACAACCGCAAGAAGCTGCCCCACACCGTCACGGGCTTCTTCTACTTCGACGAGTTCGATTCATGTACCTTCGTCAGCCTCGCCGAGCCGCCCCCGCCGAGGAGGACAGGAAGAGGTTGGGTGCGGCCCCCCTCGCCATGCGATTTCCTGCCCGCGAACACAGGCGGTAGGGTGGTGGACTGCTGCAACGGGCTCGTCCTCTTGAACAACTCCCGCAACTACGGCTCCGGCTCCGGCTCCGGCTCCGAGCCCCGCGCACGGTATGTCGTCTGCAACCCTGCCACCGAGAAGTGGACTACCGTGCCGGGATCAACCCATGCCGGCAAGATCTGCTCCGCTAGCATCCTGTGCTTCGACCCGGCCGTTTCCCCGCATTTCCATGTCGTTCAGCTGCTGGACCGCGGGGCCGACGAGGACGACCCCTGGTATACCGAGGAACATGTCGTTGAGTTGGACCCGGAGGCCGACGAGAACGACTGGTATACCGAGGGAAGCCTGTTCGAGGGGTTCAACATCTACTCCTCTGAAACAGGGGCCTGGGTTTTCCATCCTCACAACAGCCACTGGTCTCCCGTTGCGCACCGGAGCAGGAGGACCTTCTTCAACGGCCAGCTGCATTTCATCACCGACGACGATGGCGCGGTCGCTGCACTGGACATGAAAGGGCAGACACGCAGGGTCATTCCTGTCCCGCGGAGCGGAGAGGTCCAGCTCGTTGGCCATTCTCAGGGGCGCCTGTTCTACGCGAACAGAGATGCTCGTAACGCCTCCAAGCTGTCGATCTATGTGCTGGGGGAGGGGGAGAATGGAAGGTGGACTCTGAAGCACTGCGTCGACACTTCAGGCATGTTTGCTGGTGAAGAGTATTTGCAGTCTGGGCTGTTGGTGGGAGTGGCCGCCATTCATCCGCATGGCGATTCCATCTTCTTGTTTGATTCGTTGCAGGGAAGGTTGATGTCATATGGTATGGGTAGCCGGCGAGGTCATGTCGTCCACAGTGTCGAAGAATCCCCTCTGTGGTCATTTGTACCGTATGTTCCACTCTACCTGGAGACAGCAGCACTGGAGAACTCGAACTAGTTGCCTTGAACTCGAACTAGATGCCTTTACATTTGTATCTGCTCTGTCTGTGATGTCCACAAGTGTGACATGGGCAGCTTCGTATTTGTCTACAGCTTGAACAGCTCGATGCTATCACAGTTTAGAAGGGTCTTGTGTAATCATCTACTATCTATTATGCATTGAGTTATGCTATCAGAACTGAATTTAGTATGCTTTCTATAATAATTATGGTTATCGATGTAAACTGATGTTCAGAGTGGTTACTTATGTATTTCATGATTGGGAGGGCCTTTGGAGTTAATGGAGCAAATGTTTGCTCTTGTTTCTCTATCTTTATTTGTTAAAAAAAAATCGAATGATGTGTGGTTTCGTTAGCCGTTTAAAGACTACTAACTTTTTTTCCCCTTTGGGCTACTTGGATTTCCCCCCTTCTCTAATCTCTATGTTCTGTCTTTGCTTTAGGTTGGTACCGAGACATGGTAGATCTTTTAAGCACAATTTATCTGTTGATATATTATCACACACATAAAATCTGTCACTTTTTTAGTCATTGGGTTGAAACTCAATAGTTAGATAATCAACGGAACTCGGCAGCTAACCATAAAACAAAATAGAAAATGGTTGTTCTTACAAGAAATTTATGGAACTGTGGTGTGTAGAATTGGACTTGGATGGATATTATATTGATGCAATGAAATTTAGGAAATAGGTCTCAACATACTATAGCAGCAGCAAGAATATGACATGTAGATCAAGCGACAACTGAAGCATGAGAACAATAGTGGAAGAAGATGACGCAAGAGAGAAATTCGTTTTTTTAAGGAAGGGATACCCCCGCTTTTATATTACCAAAAGCAAAACATTTAACAGTACTTGCGTATGGGCGCGCCCGCCAACAGAAAAGGCCTTAGCCGAGGTCTAGATCATAGAAACTAAATTTCCAACAATGCTACTATCACTCAACCACTACTACGGATTGACTTTTCATTGTCGCCACTTTCACTGCCGAAGCGATAGAAGCAACTGTGTGTTACTTCACCGTCGGTTGGACCGATACGGAGGCATCGTAAGGAATGAAACCGGTAGTTGAAAACCATCAATGCGGCGGTGGTAGTGGGGTTGAATTCCACCGTCGTTTGGAACGCCGAGCTGACTGAGATACGCGTTATGACCGCTGCACCTACATGACCGTTTGGCGTACCGGCGGTAAATATTGAAGGTGAGTAAATGAGAGTGTGTCCCAATGCCCAACTACGTACCAACACCCCCCGCTGGCCCGCTCAACATATTCTTCAAGGCTGCTGCCCTCTGAAACTACCCCTCTTCCATGTTTATCCCATTCTTCCATCAGCTAGAACCGTGTGTCACCCTATGTCGAAAAGCACAAGGAAGAATTAGCTGCAGCTAACATTTCTGGGTACCAGACGTGGATCAACAAGCAACACAAAGAAAAGTTTGCCACATGGCTACAGCAACATCTGTTGGAGGTTAGATCCAATGACCCTGACCTTGATGCATTGGCCATGGGACCGAATGATTCAGTGGTGATGTACCAAGGTTATGACATAAATGCATACACATTTTACACTAGAAAACAAGACAAAAAGAGTGCGAACCAAAATAGCGGTGTCCGGATCGATGCTTGTTATGAACAAAATAAGCAAATGGAAACCTACTATGGAATCAAAGAAGAAATATGGGTGCTAGAGTATGGAGAATTAAAGGTCCCACTTTTCTGGTGCAAGTGGGTTAGACCCAGAGCGGTATCAGTGAACAAGAATGGTGTTACTACCATTGATCTCAACAGCATGGGTTACAGAGAAGAACCTTTTGTATGGGCAAAAGATGTAGTCCAAGTATTCTATGCACCGGACCTAGAAAATAATGAGGGAAGACATTGTTCTTGAAGGTAAACGGAAGATCGTCGGTGTCGACAATACAATTGAGGAAGAAGGGAATGGATATCTGGACATGCCTGCAGTGGGAGCAGATGTCGACCTACCTTTGTTTGAAGAGGGCATGGAACCTGCGCACGTGAGAGTGGATCATGATGAGGCTATAATCGTCATGCCTTGAAAACATTTGTTTACCTGAATTTCGTTGTTATTGATGTTTTGTACTATGGTTATAACTGCCAACTTGTAACAAATGGTACCATCGTACTGCGGTGACAATACAATTTTCTTCATGTTATGACAACACCAGTGTTGGTATTTGTTAACGCACACAGAAGAATCCGCAAGCACACAGATACCGATGTAGCTTTCACCCGAGAGTATTCCAGAGTATCGTATTTATCCATAAGGAACGCGAAGTGTTCTAGTATGAATCAAGGTCATCTAGGGGTAAAGATAGATAAGTGTTTTTGGTGGGTAGAGAGGGGCCTTCTAGGCTTAAACTAGATAACTAAGGATCAGACTTACTATACTTTACTTACTTTAGAGCAACAGTACCTTTCCGACTCTCGAAGGAGGTGAGAGAACGGTAGTCGGGGGAAGGCTGCCGAAAAGCTCTACGAAACTTCAATCCTAACATGGTGGATTACAATGGCCTGACAGAGCTGTCACCTCTATGGCTACCATAACTAACCAGGGGATTGGGCGCAAATTCAGGTAAAAGCCTAGACACCACGTCTACACTAATGATTACTACTCTAATCTAGATCTTAAGACTAGAGCACTCAATACAAGCGGAATTCCCGTAAGTAGAATAAAGTAAAGAACTGAATTTAATTAACTAGAGAACATGAAAGTACCAATAGAAGAACCTAGATGTAACACATAGAAGAATCAGATCCACCGAGGTACAAGGTCGAGGAGAATCCCGACAGGCCAGCTTCTCCTCAAATCTCTCTCCTCTCCTGTCTCCCTATTTTCTAAGACTAGATCCTAATGAGGACTAATCTTCTTTTGATAGCTAGCTTTGAGAGGTTGATCCTTTCATGGGACCCCTCTCAATTGATCCTGACTAGAGAATATAAATTAGGGTTTTAAGATAGCTCCAAGGAGGGGGTACATGGCTGCTTATATAGCCCAGAGGGTGCAACATGAGCCCATGGATCAAATCGACTTGAAGAATGGCGTAGATGCATACTAGGAGGCGGTGGGAAACCGACCTACAAAGCTGGGGCTAACATCCTGGGCCCACATGCCAGCCGACATAGGGGTAGGGCCGCTCGGCCCCACCTGGCAGGGTCTCAGGCCCCACTTCGGTGATTCGTCTTCTGGAGTCTTCTAGAGTCTTCCCACGTAGGTTTCGTTGTGGATTTAATATCTTTTTATTCCAAGCTCTAAATATAGCAAATAATATATCCATTTCTATCGTCTCGACGAGCTCTTCGTAATGGTGCACCCCAATTCATCATTTGAGATAGTTTTTTTTGGTGAAAAATTAAATATCCTATAAGACAAGTGAGAGGACCAAAACTCATGGAACCATACTTTGTGATTCATTTCATGTCAATTTGTGCAATAGTTAATGGTTATATTTGGTGTTTAATGACTGTCAACAAGTTCCCCCACACTTGTTCTTTGCTCGTCCTTGAGTAAATGTTAAAGTAAACATAAACATAACTTTTCAAGAATGGAACTAGCATATGGATTATCCCAAAACATTCTTGGTACCTGCGGGGTATGTGGAGTGGTTAACATATATCCCTAGGTGGTTGAAAAATGGAACAACTCTCGAAGCGAAGTTATCTTCCCAAATTCTCATCTCAGTAGCTTGGAGTTTTAAAAGTTTTCACAAGAAAAGCATTGTTCACTTTATACTCCTCAAATGGTACTCTCAATCACTCAATGGTGTATGATTCCTCACCAAGGCACATCACAACAATGCCTTCTTTTTCTTCCTACTTCTAAAAAGCTTATGTGGAGTTTTAAGCAGGTACAAAATATGTAACATACTTACCTTGCATATATTGTAAAGTCAAATCCCGGATCCAAGGAGAGAAATGTCATACTCTTAGATCGAGATGTGCATGTGTGCGGAATATTTGGTGTCTAACCTAATTCTACTATGCTCCTTGAAAACATATCTCTCTTGTTGAAACTTGAAATATTTGCAAGAGCAGAGGCTATCCTTCTTTTTTATGGCGGGCATCTTTGTACCCATTGTTTTCAATACTCTCTTTTTTTCTCCTTTCTCTTTTTTCACTTTTTCTTTTGCATAACCCCATGTCTCTTTTCTGCAACAAAACTTTTCAAGAGAGATATTCACAAGAACTCAAAGTATTTATTTGGTGGATAAACCTATCAGGCATATTTTTGTGTTTACCCCCAGTGTAGGAGTAAAACATTTTGAGATGGATGAAAAGCATGTTTTTACGTACTTCCAGTGTAGAAGCAGCATATATATGTGGTGTGTACATGATCTTGATCTTAGGAGCATGATAAATCTCTCAACAAGGGTCAACAAGACTTGACAAAACTCAACACAAAGCAAGAAGCTTATGTGGAAGGTTTGCATCCTACAAGTACGTATATGGCTCTGGTAGGAATTTATCACCATTGAGGAGTATGTGATACTATGGTTTTATAATATTTTTATCAAAAAATAAATTCTCGAAGCACCTTGATTCGAACCAGTAGGATTTCTAAGCCAGAACTATATCACACTCTATAATAACTTAGTCAATATGATTTTCCCATATGATATTTTTCCCACAAGCAACAAGTATATGTAAGGAATAAACATTATGCTTACCAATCTTAAAGAGTTATATTCATATTCACTTTCAAAACTTTAACTTTAAGTGTGAATCTTGGTTTTTTTAATTTGCATGTTAAAACAAGTGCAAGCAAGGAGTAAGCATATGAACAAGTGAAAGAGAATCAAACCAAATTCCAGAAGTTGTGTACAAACTTCTTCACTAGTTCATGATGTGCTTCAATGCTTTTGTTCATAGTGGAGTTGGCACGACCCCCACACTTCTTCAAAACTATACCTGACTTTTATTCATAGACAGAGAATGGTGAAAACACAAGGAACTCTTCTGGTGAGGGACACCAAAGAGTAAAAAATTTATTGAACTATTAGATTAGCCTGAGATCTAGAAGGAAATAAGAACAAGATTGAACTTTCTAGATTGGATCATTAAATTGCAAAAATTCAATCACATCAATTTCTTCTAAGTTTTCAGGTTCAAGGAAAACTTTCAAACGTTGACCATTTACCTTGAATGTGTTACCTGTATCATCTTGGAGCGTGACTGCACCATGTGATGAGGCTTCAATCACTTTGAATGGACCTTCCCATTTGCTTCGAAGTTTTCCATGACCGAAGAGCTTTACTCTTGAGTTGAATAATAGAACCTCATCTCCAAGCTTGAACTCCTTGTGCTTGATTCTCTTGTCATGCCATCTTTTGGTTCTCTCTTTATAAATCTTGGAGCTATGATAAGCCTTCTCTCTCCATTCTTCTAGCTCAGATATTTGCATTTGATGATTCTTGCCAGCTAGATGGAGATCCATGTTCTATTTCTTGATTGCCCAATGGGCCCTGAATTCCAATTCTATAGGCAAGTGGTATATTTTTCCATATACAAGCTGATAAGGTGACATACCTATCGGTGTTTTATACGCTGTTTGATATGCCCACAGTGCATCATGAAGCTTGTACTTCCATTTCTTCCCCATCTCATCCATAGTCTTCTACAAAATGTTCTTGATTTGCTTATTTGATATTTTAGCTTGACCGCTTGTTTGGGGATGGTAGGGAGTTGCAATGTTGTGCTTGACTCCATATTCTGCTAGGAACTGACAGAAAGTCTTGTCGATGAAATGTGGCCCTCCATCACTAATGACCAATCGTGGTGTTCCAAATCATGAAAATATCACTTCATGGAACATCTTCTTGGCATGCCTGGAGTCAGCATTTCGACATGGTAATGCTTCTACCCATTTGGACACATAGTCCACTACCACCAAAATGTATTTGACATCTCCTGACTTTGGGAATGGTCCCATGTAATCAATCTCCTAGGCATCAAACAGTTCCACTTAGAGGTTGTTCATGAGTGCCATTGCATCCCGAGCATTGATGTTTCCATGCTTCTGACATCTGGCACATTTTCTAACAAATTTCTTTGTATCTTGATACATCGTTGGCCAGAAGAATCCACTTTGCCAGATCTTAGCATGTGTATGGAATGTTCCATAATGTCCTCCATAGGGTGATGCATGACATCTGTCTATGATTTTTGTGGCTTCTTCCATTGGGACACATCTCCGTAGCAATCCATCATAATAGACTCGATAGAGATATGGATCATCCCACAAGTGGCAACGAGCTTGATGCTTGAGTTTTCTATTGTACTCCCCTGGTGGTACATAACCTGCAACCATATAATTCACAATATTCGCGTGCCAAGGGTCAGAGTGCATTACCTTGAGGAGTGTGTCGTCCCTCATATAGTCATTAATAGGTAACCCATGTGTTTCCTTATATTGAAGCCTAGACAAGTGATCGGCGATCGAGTTCTCTACTCCTTTCTTATCTCTTATTTCTATGTCAAATTCTTGGAGTAGGAGAATTTATCGGATCAACCGAGGCTTAGCATATTTTTTTTAGTGAGGAGGTACTTAAGAGCAGCATGGTCCGTATACGCTCCCACTAAATAAGATCTAAACTTGTCTATTGCAAAGACAACAGCTAACAACTCTTTTTTAGTGGTAGCATAATTGAGTTGTGGTCCAGACAAGGTTTTGCTAGCATAGGATATAGCATAGTGCTTTTTATCCTTTATTTGATCAAGAATAGCTCCTACGGCAAAGTCGCTAGAATCACACATGATCTCGAAAGGTAGCTTCCAATCAGGAGGTTGGATGCTTAGAGCTGAAATGAGTGCCTTCTTGAGAATTTTGAAAGGCTTCATGGCACTCATTGTTAATGAAAGCTGCATCTTTAACTAGGAGGCTAGTCAGGGGTTTAGCAATTTGAGAAAAAGTTTTTGATGAAACGCCTGTAGAACCCTGCATGGCCTAAAAAGCTACGAATGCCTTTCACATTCGTGGGAGGTGGAAGTTGTTCAATGACTTCAATATTTGCTCTATCCACTTCTATCCCATGTTCGGACACCTCATGTCCTAGCACTATACCTTCTCGAACCATAAAATAACATTTCTCCCAGTTCAGGACTAAGTGCTTTTCTTCACACCGTTGTAAGACTTTGTCTAAATTCTCAAGACAATCATTGAAGGTTTTGCCATAGACAGTGAAGTCATCCATGAACACCTCTATGATTTTCTCAATCATGTCTGAGAAAATAGACATCATGCACCATTGAAAAGAAGCTAGAGCATTACATAATCCGAATGACATTCGTCGGTATGCATAAGTTCCATACGGGCAAGTGAAAGTGGTCTTACTTTGGTCATCGGGGTGGATCGGGATTTGGTGATATCCAGAATAACCATCAAGGAAACAAAAGAAGGAATGGTTCGCAAGGCATTCTAACATCTCATCAATAAATGGTAATGGGAAGTAATCCTTCTTTGTGGCCTTGTTAAGTTTTCGGTAGTCAATGCACATCCGTCACCCAGTGACAGTTTGTTGAGGAATGAGTTCATTCTTTTCATTCCTAACAACTGTCATCCCTCCTTTCTTTGGCACAACTTAGACAGGGCTAACCCACTCACTATGAGACACGGGGTAAATAATCCCAGCGTGCAAAAGCTTAAGGATCTCTTTCTTAACAACCTCTCGCATAGCGTTGTTAAGCCTTCGTTGTGGCTCCCTTGAAGGTGTAGAGTTAGGATCGATAGGGATACAATGAGTATAGAGAGCAGGACTAATCCCAATGAGGTCTTGGAGTAAGTAGCCTATGGCTGGTTTATGTCTTTCTAGAACAGTGACAAGTTTACGGATTTCTTCTTGGGAAAGCTTGTCACTTATGATGACAGGAGTTTCTCAATTGTTGTTGAGAAAGATATATTTCAAGCCAGAAGAAAGAGGTTTTAGCTCAATTGAGGGTTGTGATGGCACCTCCATTTGATCTAGCTCAAAATGTTCTGCCATCTCCTCCTCTTCTTGAATGAAGTGTTCATCATCGAGAGCTGGTTGGGCCATGTCTTCTAGAGAGGCCATTAAGGCGTCCTCAACAGGGTCTTGTTCAGGCTTGGGTTCTACTATCGTGTTATTTGAGAATGCAAGCGAGACGACGATAGGAGAACTTCCTAGCTTTAAATTCAAGAGACCTTGTTTTGCTCGCTTTTGAAAGAGCGTCCCTAATGGTACTCCAATCAAGAGGGACATATCCATGATGTCGTAGATGTGAAAATCTAGACGATACCTGGATCCTCTTATACGCAAATTAAGGAATAGACCTTATGACCCCATAACTTTCAAGAGTAACTCCAGAAGGAATTCTCAAAAGCTTATGAGATGGGATCGATGACTCGTTGGGGCAAAGTGTTTAAGCCAAAGCCTTTGAAATAATATTCGTCCCAACAGTAGGACTATAGTGAGCCTCTATGGTTGTTTTATTTATTATGCAAGTTAGGACATCTGAGGGGGCAATGATTCGGGCTACCTCAGTGGATAACTCCATTTCTACCAACCACTCACAACTCATGATGGCCGAAAGTCCTTTGATGTGTTCCATTAAGAAGGAATCATTGTGTGGACCATCGTCATCCTCTAATGACACTAAATGTGCCAAAGGCTTCACTTGAACTGGTAATTTTGAGGCATTCCTAACATCTTCAAAAAGATCTTCCTTGATTTCAAAGGGGAATGTTGGCATCTCTTAGCATCGCTTAAGTTAAGTTGTCATCCCTAACACGACACTAGAGATGTGGTTGTACTTATGATCATGACACTTACATAAAATATAGAATAAAGGTTATCTGCAAGCGCACAGATAAAAATACACCCGTTGTAGCATTTCACCCAGGAATGTTCCAGGTATCGTTATTTATACTTTACCACTGGGAATAGACATGAAATATAAAGGATATAGGCTATAACTTTTACACGCACTTATGATAAGAGAGTAACTAGATCACTGTCTTTACTCAGAACAGGGATTCAATCATATGATAAATAGTTCAAGATCATCCTATAAAGGTCCTAGAGCATTCCCACCCTATAGCATTAGCGTTGATTAGAACAAGAGATTAGAGACTAATTCCTAGTTATTCTAATTATAAGTCATAGTATACATTGATTAGTGCAATTACATCTAGCAGTCATTGTATCAATTATATTATATCTTCACACAAGAGATATTTCTAAGGCGGATTAAGAACAGAGCGTAATCTAGCCTTGAAACTAGGTCTTACTAGGCCTATATTTGGGGAGTGGACTATAGAGGACTCAATAGGAATATCACACCCGTGATCTACCACTTAATGTCCCAGAATATAGGGTGCATCCGTAGGTAAACAACGTATAAGCACCACGCTTACACAATGTCGACCACTCACCCTTTGATCACAAGAATGAGCGCTATACGAACATGTGCTTGAATATAAATATAATCTAACTGTGCTAGATATATAATCAAAGTAGACAATGATCATTAAAACTAAGAATATATAATCGATTAAGAATAAAGTCAAATCAAGTAGAACAATATGATCAACTAGAACAAGAATTAGAAGAACAATAAGAACTAGATTAAGAACACGATAAACTAGATGATGGACTAGATGAACAAATAGAACAAATAGATCAATAATGTTGATACAAGAGAGAAGTACAAGGCTTTACGGAGCCTCCTCGCGACACGATCTAGAATCCAAGCGAAGCTTGCCTCCTCTAATTCTATTCTATCTAGCTATGCCCTAGGTTTGGTGGAGCTCTAAAGTTATCCTTTTGAGGGACACCTCTTACTATGATTATGATTGATTGAATATGGAGGAGGGAGTCTAGGGTCTGGTTATATAGTCCGGACGAATGAACCACGGCCCTCGGATCAACCCGACATTGATCAATGGTGGAGATGCGTAGTAGAGTTCGGTTGGAACGCATTGCGTGAAAGAGAACGTGATTGGTATCTCTAACAGGCCGACCAGCCTAGGGGTGGGGCTGGCCGGCCCCCTTGGCGGTGTCTTGCCTCCCGCTTCGTTCTGGTGTCTTCTAGTGTCTTCCACGTCCTTCCCGTGCCAAGGTTCGGTCCGTTTGCGCAATTAATCGTATCGTGATAGGTTTCTCCTCGTCCCAGATCCTATTTTAATCCCTAAAATATAATAATTCATAGAGCTATGGAATTCTATCAGTTTAGTCTCTAAAACTTATGGTGGTGATAGTTTTAGGATGTTCTAGAGACTTTCCAAGTTGTATTCCACCAAAGATGTGATATATTTCTCTCTGGAACTCCAAATATAGCAAGTGCTATGTCCGTTTCGATCGTCTCGACGAGCTCTTTGCAATGGTGCACTCTGTTTCATCACTTGAGATACTTTTATATGGTGAAATATTAAATATCCTGCAAAATAAGTGAGAACACCAACACTCATGGAACTCGTTAGAATCAAACCCTACAACTATGCTTTATAAGTTTTTATATCAAATCAGGCATTAGTTGATGGTCTATAGTTGACATTAAGGACTGTCAACAGGGAACATAGGTTCATCATCTTCTAAAGTGTGTTGTGTTCCCTTAGTGGGAAGTTCTTCAGCAACCAAGTCATTAGAAGGATTTGAAAGAATTTTGGATTCGGTTGTTTGTGCCTCCTCATGTTGGTCGGGGCTTGGTTCGACTTTTTCTTCGGGAAACTCATCAAAAATGCCAGTGTAGGGGATGTTTTCAAGGATTTTCTCTAAAATGGTTTTCCCTTTGCTAATGATTTTATGCGAGAATGAACCTCCCAATGATATGTCGAGATGGAGAGCAGCTTTCTTGCTAAGACCAAGATGGAAGTGATGTAAAAGGACATGGTCAGGCAAAGAAAGGTTTGGACCAGAGTTAATAAGGCTTATGAACCTAGCCCAAGTTGCTCCCAATGTCTCCTCCTTCTGTTTAAAGGTATGAACTTCTATTCGCAGAGCGACAATTCAAGACAAAGGGAAGAAAGCAAGACAAAATTTGTCTCAAAGTTCATCCCAACTTCCATTTACTCCTCCTACGGTATGGGCATACCATTGTTTCGCTCTACCCAAAAGGGAGAATGTAAACAATTTCCATTTAATGGTCTCTTGTGTCATGCCAGCAATAGTCAGGCAAGAACACAATTGCTCAAATTCCCTAAGGTGGTTGTAAGGATTTTCATCTTCTATGCCAGAGAAGGATTGCTCCCGAACCATGGCTATAAAAGCAGGACAAAGCTCATATCCATCTGTAAGAATGGGGTGTGATGATGGTGGAGGCTCCAATAATTCACCCTTCAGAGCCAAAAGTTTAATGATAGGAGTGGAATCCATATGGTAAGTGTGATTGAAAAAGGTAAAGAGATACACAGACGAACTTGGTTTGAAACTAGCATAGCTACCATTCCCCGGCAATGGCGCCAGAAATCTTGTTGGTATTTGTTAATGCACACAGAAGAATCCGCAAGCGCATGGATACCGATGTAGCTTTCACCTGGGAGTATTCCAAAGTATCGTATTTATCCATAGGGAACACGAAGTGTTCTAGTATGAATCAAGGTTGTCTAGGGGTAAAGATAGATAAGTGTTTTTGGTGGGTAGAGAGGGGCTTTCTAGGCTTAAACTAGATAACTAAGGATCAGGCTTACTATACTTTACTTCCTTTGGAGCAACAGTACCTTTCCAACTCTCGAAGGAGGTGAGAGAAAGGTAGTCGGGGGAAGGCTGCTGAAAAGCTCTACGAAACTCCAATCCTATCGTGGTGGATTACAATGGCCTAACAGAGCTATCACCTCTGGGGCTACCACAACTAACCAAGGGATTAGGCGCAAATTCAGGTAAACACTAGCCTAGACACCATGTCTACACTAATGATTACTACTCTAATCGAGATCTTAAGACTAGAACACTCAATACAAGCAAAATTCTCGTAAGTAGAATAAAGTAAAGAACTGAATTTAATTAACTAGAGAACATGAAAGTACCAACAGAAGAACCTGGATGTAACTCATAGAAGAATCAGATCCGCCGAGGTACAAGGTCGAGGAGAATCCCGACAGGCCGGCTTCTCCTTAGATCTCTCTCCTCTCCTCTCTCCCTATTTTCTAAGACTAGATCCTAATGAGGACTAATCTTCTTTTGATAGCTAGCTTTGAGAGGTTGATCCTTTCATAGGACCCCTCTCAATTGATCCTGACTAGAGAATATGAATTAGGGTTTTAGAATAGCTCTAGGGAGGGGGATACAGGGTTGCTTATATAGCCTAGAGGGTGTAACATGAGCCCTTGGATCAAACCGACTTGAAGAATGGCGTAGATGCATCCTAGGAGGCGGTGAGAAACTGACCTACAAAGTTGGGGCTATCACCATGTGTAAACACGCCCCCTTATGCTGTCCCCTTGACCTCCAAAGCAAGCTAGCGTAGCTGTGCAAGGTTGTTCTAGGTAATGTCCGATCCTTGCCCTTGCCTACAACTATATCTTGAAATAAAAAAGCTTGTAAATTGTGCGCCCCGTGTATCTTTGGTACTTCAGGATTATTCATCACTATGGTTACGGGAGAACCCGCGCATGCATCAGGCAAGGAGAGGGAGTCGTGAACATCATTGTCGCGGTCAAAGAAAGTCTGTGAGTCCCTTGTATCCATTCAAAAAAATATAACCAAGCCTTTGAGAAGGTCAATAAGGGTTAAATTACGAGGAGGCCTAGGAGCAGCTGACGTTGAGAATGGAGGGCATACCACCCACCATCGCAGTTCGTGATGTCATGTCCACAGTTGCCACATTCATTCAGCTTTGACAAGGTTGGATGGCAGGGAAATGAGGGACGCACAAGGCAAGCTAGAGGTAGGTCACATGATTTATCTTACCCCCTATTCCCCATGCTCACCAGTTGTTGAGCATGAGAGGCAGCAAGATTCAGGAGCTGAGGTTTGTTTCGTTAGAGGATTGGTTCCCGAAACCAAGACCCATTGCACGAGGTCCATTTTGGACTCCAATGCTGGCAAGTTTTATGACGGCCATCCAAGAAGGAGGTGTCAAGTTCTGTGCACACCGTCGGGTTATAGTTGAAGGCTTGACAAAGTCAGCCAGAGTCACCGAGGAAGAGATGAAGGGTTATTTGACATACATGCCAGGACGGCTGTACCTGTTGACCAGAGCACATGAATATGTGCCAGATTGGGTGAAGATCTTCTTCGCAAGTTTGTGGATACCACGAGGACGACAATACATTGAATTTATGTTCAGAGGGGTTCATCACCGACTATACAAGGAAGAAATAGCTAAAGCTCAGGGTGTTGATCTAGTTCCCATCACTTGGGTCCATGAATCATATTACCTAGGAGGAGTACCTCCTCATCGTGCCCTTGCAAGCGGGACGCCACCACCTGTCAAAATTGTATCTGTTCTTTTTAGACAGCCATTTTGTCCTGACTCTCTGAGGTCATCGAGAGAACTTACTCAACTAGTAGTTGTGCTCCTACTCGCCTTCAAGAAGTCGCTATGCCCCGGAGCTGGTTTTGGTGAGGCAATCACAGTAGTGCAACAGTGGTTGCTATCTTTGGTGTTGGGCACACCCCAGTTGATTTGGTAGACTTGCTGTATTGTGAGTGGGAAGACTGGGTCGCTAATGGATTCAAGGGTAAGAGGAGGATTATGTATGCTCATGTTATCTGTTACTTGTTAGCTAAGGCAATTGGCTTCCCAGAACAGGAGACGGTACTGAGAGAATCGAAGAGTATGTTCCCTAAGTATAAACCTCCCGATCGGACTGACAGACGTAGAGGAGGGCGTACTATGAGGGCACTGCATGACCACATGACACCAGCTAATATAGCCAACAATGAGGAAGCTAACCTAGCTTTGCGAGAGTCAGAGGCACATTCTGGGCTTCAGGGTTTACTTGGTGCTGCAGTACTGGGTAGCGATAGCGATGATGAGAATTATACACTAAGGGATGATACTGCGGGATCTAGTTCCAGGCTACTGACTACACCAAACATGGCACAGGCACAATTTGAGCTTATGCAATCCCTACAATCGGAACCAATTCATATGAGAAAGTCACAAGAAGACAGGTTTTATGCTGTGATGAGGAAATCGTAGAAGCACGATGAGGCGCTGGCTTCGTTATTTTTAGGCCAGCAGACATTGAGCAGATGAGGGAGGACATAGCGCACAATGACTATCAGTTTGCATACATTTTCAACAAGACTGGTATGCTGCCGCCTGTGCCTATGCCACCCAGTACTCAGCCTTTGTCATATTTTCCTCGTCCTATGCTTTGCGATGATCATTCACAGAAATTGTCAGGTGAGATGTATATAGAAAGGCCGTTGCACCAGGAGACAGATGTTGGCAACAAAGAAGTTTAGGAGAATAGCGAAGTAGCACATACAGAGGGGAGTCTAGTTCTGATGGTGGAGCCCAAAACGACTGTTGTTGCGAATAAAGAAGTTGACCCGAATACTGAAGTACCACATACATAGGGGAGTCATGCGCCGACGATGAAGCCCAATACGTCCGAAGTTGAGAGCAAATAAGCTTAGGTGAATAGTGAAGTACCACATATGGAGGTGAGTCAAGATCCGGCGATGACGCCCAATACAACTGTTGTTGAACCAAATGGTGGTGAAGCTGGCAAGGTCTACCAGTTTGAAGATTCTAATTTTTCTGATCGGCCTTTTGTTTTATTATATTCTCAGTTTTTGTGATGGACTATGTAAATTGTATGTGAGTTTGTTAATTTGTTTCTAGTTTTGAGACGTGTGGTTCTGAGATTGTCAGTTGTAGTATAAGCGCTTTGTTTGTAATGAATTTTAATAAGATTTGCATCTATTCCTGAATAATATCTGTAATGAATCTGATTAAAGATTTGCCAGCCCATTGGTATGATTCGAATGTGCAGACTGTTTGTGAACTTTTATTCATATTCCCTGTTCGTTTCGCTAAAATTTGGCTTATGCTGATTTGTTGTGAGAGGAACATGCTGTTGTTCGCTGAAAAGTACTGCTCAGGTAGTTCGACATGACCCATCAGCGATTATTTTATTCATATTTATCACTGTTCCATGGATCTGGAGCCCAAGCCTACCCCTGAGGAGACGTGTGTCTTGGTGCGAGAAGGCGAAAAGCCCCAATCTCAATTTGACCGCATTACTTCAAGCATTTACTTGCCATCATTTCACCTAGTGTTGGGAACTGCCGCTACACGGCTCTCACTGAGTTGTCGCATCCCACTCAGTCCTCAGTCGAATCTTTCCATGGACTCCGATGAGCTCACCGGTGACAACTTCTAGCATACGGCGGCACCGGAGTACAACTACGGTGATGCCAATGGCAACAACGACTATGCGGCATCGACACTGTTGGGACCAGAGGCCATCTCTAGCGTTGTGCTAGCCGCAGGTATGGTTTACAATCAACCCATCAAATTTGTTTCGGGGGGCATTGTGGATCTGCAGTCCTGCTTGGAGTCATCTTCCGGCCATTAGAGAACACTTACCTCGACAGAAGGCACTTTGACGCCATCCCTTTTCAGGAACATAGCAGTGTGGCAAATGATGAAACGCCGGGGATACAAAGGTGGCCATGGCCTGGGCAGGCACCATCAAGGGGACGTCAACTACATCGAGGGATGACTGCGCCATTGGTGCGCATGTTTGGGCACCGACTGCACCGATAGATCTGTCAGTATAGCCAACAAACCTATGTCATCGCCTAGCTCGGCAACCTAGCTGTCCTATTCGGGGGGAGTTCTTAGAATCCTCCTGATGTCAGCAAGGTCATCAAATCCCGAAGGCGGTAGAAGAACAGTCATCAGGCCAAGGGGAACTTAGATGAGCTTATCAGGCGGTACACGGATTTGAAGATTAAGAATAATGGCGACTACATGAACCGCTCCCTCATGACCTAATCTTATCCCCTTCCACACTCCATCCTCCGTGGTGGCGGCGCCCAACCGAAACATGGTTCCCCTCCCCTTTCCCATACCACCGCAAGCAGTCATCGGTGGCCACTCGTAGTTGGAGTGTTGGCATCGCCATCAAGGACCACAAATGGTTTCCACCTCCATGACCTGCCGCATCTGTCACCCACACAGCCACAGTAGAGCTGTCGAAATGGATGCAAACACACTGTCGACCCACCCTAGCGAGCAAGGTGCACATGCTTTCATATTTTGATTCTATGCTTCTGATTTGATATGTACGAATGCATATTATTTGAGTTGGAAATGAGATTCAATAGTTTCTAGTCCTTTGTTCTTACTTCGGATTAGGGTTTTTATTTTATTTTGTTTTGTTTTTTAGCTATCAAGTGGTTCACATTAGTTGATACATTGTTATAGCTTTTTTGCTTTAGTCGTTGTCTTTGCGATGGACGGTTGTTAGATGCGTTTTCTGGTCTCAATTGAAAGCTGGTAACCCCACCTCTAGATCTTGGGCTTCGTTAAGCTTTCAATAAATCCAGGTGAATGCCTTTGATCCAAAATAAACCAAAACAATAGTTTTCTAGGATTCCATTTAGCGCACGTTATTAGTCTGCACTAACAATGTACGTCAATGAATTGGTATCTGCAGCACCAATGGTATTGACGCAGTACCAAACATCATTACTGCAGGCTCTAGAGCAGAATCTGTAGATTGAAGTCGAAGGTGGAGACGATGACATTTGCCCAGTTTCACCTTTGATATATCTAAACCTCAAAGGAAATGGGGAGGTAATTACACAATTCTCATGACTTATTACATTATCGATATACATAACGGTACCGCCAATAATTGCAACGTTGCAGTCAATGTGTAGGATATTGGCGCACAAGAACCAACAAACACAACAGTTCAACACAGGACCAAGCGACGTGGCAACAAACTGTGCACTTACCGACTTGTCATCAACCACTTCGATTACATTGGAGAACCCAAGGAACCAGACACGGTGATAGTGCCTTACCACAGCACCTAGGGTGCGATTGTGAGAAAACTTGTCCCAATCAAATTTAGGTACTGGAAGAAGAGGAAAGGTCAATAGGATTGGAGTGTTACTGACAAAATCAAGAAGAAATGTTAGGATCAGATGGAGAATTTGTTTTGATTCAACTTGCTCCCCACCGATACAAAAATTGTGAAGAAACAGGCATTGCACGGGAAAAAAATGGAGGTATTTCAAGTATGAGTTGTACAAAGAACATGTGTTAAAGGGAACGGAGCCAAATTGGCAAAACGGTGAGCACCTAATTAGTAACCATATTGGGAAGCTTTTGTCAGTTGGAAGAACTCAGAGGAAGCTCATAAAATTAGCAAAGTAAATACCCTCAACTCCCATAGAAATGATAACCCCCACCGCACCGGCTCTCGGGGGTACACGAAGAAAGGTCCTGAGTGGGAGAAGAAGTTACAAGAGCTATTCTAAAAAGGTGTTACACCGCAGACTCAAGGCTGGGATACACGCTCGTTGAGGTATCTTCTTGTAAGAAAGATGACCTACAATGATGACGGCTCCCTAAGTTTTCCAAACGATGCAGTTCGGGAACTCGCTGAAAGGATACAAGCACTATAGGCTCAAGTGGCAAATGGTACTTTCGTTCTTGACAGGGAGGATGACATCCTGAGTTGGGCACTAGGGACAAAAGAGCATCCTGGTCGGGCATGAGGTGTAGGACTGGTTCCATGGCAGATTGCCTTTGAAAATGACCAATCCATGTACAGAAGTCGTGGGAGGCATAACGCTCGAAAATTGCGAATGTGCGTGAAGAATTGTTAGCTATGTTCGAGGCCAAATGGAAAGAAAAGGAGGCGGCATTGACTGCCACATACCAAGCTCAAAGAGAAGAAGCGAAACTAGTTTACCGAGGAAACTTCACCTCAGAACGGGTACGCAGTAGCTGCAAAAGCACACAACTTCTAGAAGTAGATGCAGATTCCACCTTCGACGTGGATCACATCAGCAAACCTACATATTGCATGCTCTACGTGAAGTCACAAGGATGCAAGGCCATATTTAGGCACAAGGTGGCGGCCGGTCAGGTTCATCCAGGGAATATGATAAATGGACGTCCGTTGCCTCCAGGGTATGCAACAGTTATCCTAGATACATTGGCCAAAGAAAAGTAAAGCACAGTTGAGTTGAAAATGACCATGGATGATGATAGGTCAACACTAGTGACCAACATGGGGTCCTTGGTGCCGTGGCGGAAGCGTAACATAGTCCTTATTGCCACAATGTCAGATTGCAATTCCGATGAAGATGTCGAACTTACCAATCCCAGGCCTACACCTGCACTACCATCAATTTCTAAAACTGGGGAGCGACCCCATAAGATTCGAAAGATTAGTGCATCAGACAAGGAAACTGCCACAGATAGAAATCAAAAGAACTTGCATTGTCCCTCCAAGAAAATAATGGAGACGGATTAGATAGGCACAAAACAAAACCAATCCAAGAAAACAATAGAGATGGAGTAGACAAGCACAAAACAAAAATAGCAGTGGCAATTTAAGTTAGGTCAATCTCTAGTGCATCCGAATCGGGTCCACAAATTGCCGACAAAAATACAAGCTCGGAATGAGTGGTACTTAAACCAAAAGGGGTTCTAGATTGGTGCAAGTGAAAGCCCAAGTTTGGTTTTGGTAATTAATGACACCAAGTTGCTAATGCCATTGTGTCAAGTGGTTTGAATTAGGCATAAGTAACACACGTGATGAAGGAGCAAATGGCATGGAGAGATGGCCACAAGACCACATGATTTGGTGCATGAAATGATGAGCAAGATCATGAAGTAATGCACATAAAATGATGGACATGATGATCAAGTGGAGGAGAAGGATCTAAGAGCGCAAGGCAAAGGTATAACCATAGGGTTTTCCTTTTGCCGATCTAAGATGAGTAGAGAAGGGATTGACCAGGTTTAGGATACATAGCCGACTATCAAGAGGGGCAATCATGGTTAGCTCGGGAATCAAGTGCCACTAGATCAATGTCTTGAGCATATGCATTAGGATCTAGTTGAGAGCTAACATATCGCCTTGAAAAATGTTTGTGAAATGCTAACACACATGCACTTGGTGGTGTACACTTGGTGGTGTTAGCACATTTGCGAAGGCGGTGGAGTTTGAGTGGTAGAGAGGGGTTTGAGTTCCTCTCTCCCTCTCGCCGAGCTTGCGAGGCGGGATTCGGCACTTTTTAGGGAAGTGAAACGCCTATTTTCCACTACACCAGAAGTCGGAAAAGAAACGGAGGCGAACGGAGGCCACCAGGGCGATCGGACGCTGCACCGGACGCGGTCACGGTTTGACCGGACGCGTCCGGTCAGTTCTTCGCAGCAGTCAGGCGCGCGAGTGTTAGGGTTTCCAACCGGCGCGTCTGGTCAGGCACCCAGAGGGGCACAGCTGGTTGAAGAGCCGACCGGACGCGCGACGCGTCCGGTCACGTGCGATCGGACGCGTCCGGTTGCGGTGGGAGCTTACTGGACTCTGACCGGATGCCAGGTGCAGCGCGTCTGGTCAAACGCTGGAGCGTGTCCGGTCACGGCAACGGTAACTTCTGAAGCGCACTGTTCACGCTTGTCTTGTAGTGACCGAACGTGTCTGGTCACCCTGACCGGTGCATCCGGTCAGTACGTTTTTAACTGCGTCATCCGGTAACGGCTAGCTGCGTACCCCTTCGCTATAAATAGATGTTGCCCGGGGTTTGAGGGTAACTCTTGCACATTTTGAGACCTAGAGACATCCTTTGAGCTAGAGAACAACCCCTCCACTCATCTCTTTGCTTAGTTGCACATCTTGAGCGAGATTGAGTGAGATTCAAGTGCATTGCTTGAGAGTTGCATTCTAGAGGCACTTGATCTTTGAGTTGCTGCGGATTTCTTGTTACTCTTCCGTGTTTCCCGACACGGTAGACGGCTTGGAGCAGCAGAGGTGATTGAGCTCACAATTGGAGATTGTTGGAGCCCTCACCAAGTGTTGTAAGGGGTTCTTGATCCTTTCCCGCGGAAGTTCGCAAATTGGATACTCTAGTGGAGCTCGTGGCTTGGAGGATCCCCATCTTGTGTGCGGTTGTGCGGCGCCCGCCGAGGGCTCGACTCTTGATAGTCGATTAGCTCGCGAACTGACAAGTGGGTGCATCGCCACAACGAGGAGTAGCTTGCCGGGAAGCAAGTGAACATCGGTAAAAATCTTGTGTCATCTCTTTGCCGAGGATTTCTCTTGTGGTTGATCATTGTGATTGATTCTTTGAGTGCATTACTTCTCTACATCGTTGGTATAAGAATCAAGTCACTTGCTCTTTACTTTCTTGTACTAGTCCTAGTGTAGTTTGCTTAGTGTAGCTTTTATCACATAGGAGTAAGTAGCTTAGTGACTTAGTCTTATTGGTGTGTATTAGAGATCTTAGCCTTGCTTCACTAGAATTGTATAGGTGGCTTGCATAGTGTAGTTGAGCTAGTGCTAGTATTAGTTTAGCCATCTTTTATACTAACGTGGTTGTTTAGTGAAGCTTGTAGATTTTTAAATAGGCTATTCACCCCCCCTCTAGCCATTTGGACCTTACAGCAAGATACCAGGACAAATATTTCTATCATGGAGAGGACAAGGTACTGTGAGTGAAGTTCAAGGAATTGTTTGACTTTTACAATGTTTTCTCCCTAGATGTCCAAATCTTGTCCTTGTGGACAATGTATGTGAGCTTCTGCCCCATGTGTGTACATTTAATTGAATCATTGTATCTATCAAATTTAACTTTTTTTTGTCTGTAGGATGGAGGCAAATACATGCAAGGATGAAAACATTGCAATAGGCTTCTTCAACCCAGTGACCTTTAACTTCAGCACAATGGACTTCACAACGACGATGGAGGCTATGTAGGACTCTATTCTAGCCTAGGATGATAAATCACTAATTCTCCTGCCATACAATGATGGGTAAGCGAGTAATTCATTTACATAATTACATGTACCAGGTGGGACTCTAATCTGCATCTAATTTTCTTTATTGTAGTGAACATACTTGCCTTGTTGCTGTAGACCTGCTCCATTCCAAGCTCTTTGTGTATGATACAAGCAGGAGGGGAATGAAGCATATCAAACCCTTCAAAAAATGATGAATAAGTACAGCTCTCGTTCCATGCATTTTACAATGTGGTTTCATAGATCTCATCATTTATATGTGTAACAAATTTTTTGTTCGTCACAATGGTCTTTCTTCTAGATGATGATAGGGCTTACGACAAGTACAAAAAGAAGAGCAGATTCTATGATCTTTCCTGGAATGATGGGTTCAGAGTAACGAAGGTCGATACGATCGCAAAGCAACATCCTGGTGGCAGAGATTTTAGTGCGTCTATGTAATGCATTACATGAGCGGGATCATCAAAGCCACGAAACACAAACAGGTTCTTATTATACCAACACACAAATCTCTACTGATTAAATTGAACAATGCACTCCATGTTACATTACTACAACGCTGCCTTCTTGTAGTCTGTGTTGTTGTCGGATACCAAGGAGCTGACCACTCGAGACATATCGACGCTTCAAGAACGCCTGGCTACTTTTATCCTTGATGAGGCCATACATGGACGTGGTGTGTTAATTATCATGTATGGTTTTCAATTATCAACAACAGTTTAAATCCTGCATGTCTGTATCCTAGCTACTATTGTTAGTGTATCGTCTATTTTCAATAGTACTCTTCTATGTGAATGTATTGTATGGATTTGACAAATATATCTGCATGCCATGTCATGTAGCTATTATGGTCTGTCTTAATTAATAATTATTGTTAATACCAGATACAGTAACATTCCGTAACGGTCTCCATTTTGTATTGAACCACGGTTCTTGTGTTGTCAACACCACCGCATCATATGACTATGTGACTGTGAGGAAAGCCTCGTCACCATCGCATTGTACCATTAACCGGTGGTGGAAGTATCATCAACAACACTGGTCCAATCTATGATGCAGCGAGATCATAAAATCATCACTGCCATCTCGATTAGTAAATCGACACCTAGTACATCCTCATCAAGGTCGAATCGTACAACAAGGCGACGGTGGTAATGGCATTCAAACATATGGGTAATACATCAGAGCGATGGTGATGATGTCCTCAACACAGGCAGGTCGTGGTACAATGCGACAGAAACAACGGCCTGATCACGGATGGATCATAAGCCAACACGACAGTGTGAGTGTACACCCACACAGGCGGGTCGTGCTCCAATGCGACAAAACAAGGACCTCATCACAGACGAATCATAAGCTAGTACGGTGGTGTTGGTGTATACCCACACATCCGGTTCGTGCTTCAATGCGACAGAAGTAAGGACCTTATCACGAACGGATCATAAGCCAATATGGCGGTGTGAGTGTACACCGCAGACGGTCTCAGATAGCGATGGTGAGGGCTATGACCATCACTACCAACAGCTACTGCCGAGGCCGAAATGCAACTATGATGGGGGTTACGACGTGACTGTGAAATGTCTGAGTGTAGTAGTGAACAACTCTGGCTCTGACCTTGATGATGATGTTGTCCCGCCCGCCATCCTACACTGCAGTGAGGCGGTGAGCAATTCTTGATCTCCAGTCTTCATGCGAACTCCTCCACTTGCATCCCGATATCTTGTTTGAACAACGCCATCCATCTCCTTAGTAGCCCGACAATCCTTAGCAATACCTTTTGCATCCCTATCCATGAAACACCTTGAAAGTATATTTCATTTCTTAGCTTCCACACAGACCAAAGCACAACTGAAGATATGATATTAGTAGTGTTATGATGTTTGTTAACAACCCAGAACCGAGCAATCGAGTCAAAATCTTTTCCCAAAATATGACCCAACAAATCTGAAATCATTGACCTTAGATTTGTAGCCATGCAACATTCAAAGAAAAGATGAACAATTGACTCCCTTTCGTTACAGAAGATACATGTAGGGTGACTAACATCTCTTCATTTGGCTAAATTATCTATTGTTAACAATCTGTTATTGGACAAAAGCCACAGAAAGAACTGCACTCTTGGAGGAGTCATATTCTGCCAAATTGAAATAACAAACTGTGGGGTGACCCCCCCTCTATGATTAATCACAGCATATAAAGACTGTACTGTGTACTTACCAGAAGAAGTAAAGTTCCACAATATTTGGTCTTCCTCTTCAGAGAGGGCCATTAGGCTAAGTAATTCCCACCATAAGTTCATAGTACTACTAGACATACTTCTTCTTAAGGTTAACATGAGATTCTCACCATCCCAAACAATTTTAGTTTGAATTACATACAAGGGCCAGTAAGCAATAGCTAGGCTAGTGTTGCCTATCCAATGATCTTTCCAAACTTTGATCTTTCTACCATTGACTATTACCCATTTGATGCCCATATGAGCTATTTGCATGGCCCAAAACACTCCCTTCTTCCAAAAAGGTGAGGCTCCCACATTGGGACAACACAGGATATTAGGTTTACCTGTTTGTAATCAACGATTCTTTTCCAAATTGCATTTGAATTTAGCTGATATCTAAATATCCAGGCACATAACAGTGCCGTGTTGAGGCTCCTCATATCTGAGATTACCTAGTCCACCAACCTCTTTCTTTTGTCAAACTAATTTCCAATTGGCCAATTTTATTTGTGATGATCCACCATGTCATTCCACAAGAAATGACCCATGTGAGAGTTAATCATGTCAATGGCCCACCTTGGAAATTTAATAACAGATAGCAATTAAATGGGAATGCTTGCTAAGCAAGCTTTGAGCAAGGTTAGCCTTCCTGCATAAGACAGGAGTCTGCCTCTCCAACCTGCTATTCTCTTGATGATTTTCTCAATAATTGGTTGCAAATCATTTCTCCTAAGCTTGATGTAGTGTAAAGGCACCCCCAAGTATTTTATTGGAAACTCACTTCTTTTACACCAGAAAATTTTGACAAAGCAATTTGCATCATCCTCATCTAGGCCAATAGTTAGTAGGTCACTTTTGTCATAGTTAATTTTCATGCCTGACATTTGTTCAAAACAAACTAGTAACCACTTCAATGTGCTGGCTTTTTCAAGATTTTTTTTCTAAAAACAGTAGAGTATCATCAGCATAATGTAAGCTGATAATACCTCCATCTATAACTTGAGGTTGAAGCCCAATGATCAAATTTTGTTTGGCTACTTTCATAAGTATTCTTGAAAAGACATCAGCAACGAAGTCGAACAGGAGGGGAGATAAAGGATCCCCTATCTTAACCCTTTTCTAGGTTTAAAGAAACTACTATTCTCATCATTGATCCTAATACATATAGAGCCGGCCCCCCTAACAACTTTTGTAATCCAGCTGATCCACTTTTCACCAAAACCTCTAGATCTAAGCATATCCTCTAGAAAATGCCAATTAACCCAATCATAGGCCTTCTCATAGTCAAGCTTAAGCCACTACAAGAAATATGACCTTCTACAACAATTTTCTCATGACGATGCCTAAATTTGTCGCTAAGTTATTCTGTTTTATGATGGTTTTTGTTAGGGGTGTGACTTTGTAACGAAAATTATGTGTTCGTCACTAAGATCTAGTAGTAATCGTCATAAATGGAAGGATTTTCAAATCACGACGAACTACAATTCATCGCGCCAATAGATAATTGTCGCAATTTGTTATTTAGATTTTAACATGCTAAGTTTAACTCCATATTTAATTTTTTTTGAATTGTCTAAACTACGTTGGATGAAGAAATGACCACAACCAATATTATAAATCTCGATGAGATCAACAATGTTGTAGTTGCAATGTCATTACAATATCTAGAAATGTCACTACTAAAGAAAACATTATCCAATTAATCACAAATTACTTTGGAGTGGAGTGGTTAGGGTAGCTACCAGTGAGCCCACAGGTTAGAGGTTCAAACCCCATCATTTGTGCATGCATGGACATTTTTGAGCAAAAAATCATGTGACTTACGACACGCGCGGTCATTATCATTGTTCTTTTTTTACTTTACCCGTCCCTATTTTTTAGCTTTCTTTACTTTATTTACCTGTCCCTAAATTTTTGAGCCGCTGCAGTCTTTTTTCGTCTCCAGCCGTGCTGCGCGCATCTCCATTTTTTCCCTCTCCCGCCGTGCTGTGCACATCTCCACCAGAAATGCAGACTTGGTTTTACCAATTCTCTCACTACACGCAGAGTCCGCGAGCTCAATACGCAATTGGAAATTTTCCACCACCCATGCCTACCTTATCTACTCGCCCCAAATACCCACCTCCTTTGTGATAATATTTTGACATTTTAGTATCCTAAGTGGCACCTGCATAGACATCCATGGTCAATGATTCACGATGTTTTCTTTGCTTGATAACGACAATAATCGAGTGTCATAAATCAATGACATAAGTATGAACGTCACAAAAATTACGACGAGAGTACTAATTTTGTCGTAGAACACCTTTAGCTACAGGGAATAGGTGATGGATGCATTTTCATCGTGCGTGCGTCATAAACTATGAAACACGACAGAATTTCTAGTTTCTACGACTTTAATGCAACGTCGTAGAAGGTCATATCTCTTGTAGTGTGCATGACCCCCTCTTCTTTATTATTATTATGGACCTCATGAATAATTTCATGTGCAGCTACCACACTCTCTAAGATATATCTACCTTTTATAAAGGTTGTTTGGTTTGAAGCTATCAATCTATCAACTACCCCACCAACCTATTATTAAGCATTTTATCAAAAATCTTAAAGCTACAATTAATCAAACTAATAGGTCTAAACTTAAGAGTTTTGGCCTCTGATTCTTTTGGTATAAGGGTAATCATGGCATAGTTAAGCCTATCCAAATTTAGATGCTCTCTATTAAAGCTGTTAACCAGCTGCATCAGCTCCTTTTTTATCACTTCCCAAAAGGTCTCGTAAAAGAGAAAAGAAAAACCATATGATACAGGGGCCCTTTCTACACAAGAGCCAAAAACAGCCTCCTTAACTTCATCTTCTGTGAAATCAACCTCCAATAGGTATATTTCCACAGGAGTCCTTTTCTTCCTCCTCCCAAAAATCTTCATCAAATCTATTGTCATTATCTTCAATCCAGCCATCTGGGCCTTCTAGGCCAATGATCCTCTTCTTCCTATTGCGCTAATTAGCTACAACTTGAAAGTAGGTTGTATTCTTATCTCCCTCTCTAATATTCCTATCTCTAGATCTTTTCTTAGCTTTCATCTCCTCCATCCTCCAAATGGAATCTAACTCACCATCAATGGTCTTCATCCTCTCTCTTAACTCTAGCCATCTCTCTTCCTGATATATCAAACTCCTTAAGGAGTTCCTGTTTTCGCTTGTCAATATTGACATTGATATTGATGGCCCAACCTTTAATATTTTCCTAAGTAGTCTAATTTTGAATTGTCAGATGTCTATAGGATCATCATAGGCACAAGGAGCACACATTTTTAACTAGGTTTTTGAAATTTGGTTGCTCAAGACACCATTTCTCAAATCTGAACAAACTTGATTTTTTGGGTTCAGTCACTTCGAGGTTCAAAACCAAAGCAACATGGTCACTTCCAACCCTAGCTTTGGCTGTCACAAAGGCTAGTGGGAATTTTTGTTCAAAGTTAACAGTACAAAAAATCTTATCCAAGGCTGGTCTTGGTTATTTGTCCAAGTATAAGACCTATTTGAGTTTTTAAGCTCAATAAGGCCCCATTTATTTATCAAATCCAGAAAACTATCAGCCCATTTTTTGATTAACTTGCCCATTATTTTTTTCCTTTGCTATAGTTACTATATTATAATCACCCCCTATAGCAGTTGGGCCATCCCTGTTAGCTAGGAGCCCCACTAATTCCCCCAGAAAATCAGCTTTAGCTTCCTCATAAGGGGAGCCATACACCACTACAAACCTCCAAACAAAATTATCAAGACAATTCTTAATGATCCCAGCTACACTAAAAGAACCATTCTTCCAGGTAATCACCTCAAACTTTCTCTCATTCAAACCAACCAAGATACCACTAGTAGTACCATTGGCAGGCAGAACATTCCACAATAAATCTTTATGTATATAATTAAGGAATGAATCATTAGAGGATTCTTTCTTGGTTTCCTAGAAACCCATGAAATCAAGCTTATTGTCATTCACAAAATTAGTTATGCACTGAAGTCGGCCTTCTCTATTAGGCCTCTAACATTCCAAAAACCTCCTATCATTGTCATCCTTTTGTGTATTTTGCTGGGCTTTGCCTGTAGAGACAACCTAAGGCCATGTCTGGTCAACCAGAATATCAGTCTCCTTTTATAGGAGTTTGGACTTATCAATTAAGGGTGGAAAATCAGTAACTATCTGTTCTAAATCCAGATCATCAGGGAGATTAACCTAAGGGTTGTCCTCCTTAAAATTTTCACAGTTGAGTCTTTCTTTCTCTTTCAAGTTATCAATTACTTTATTAGCTTCTACACTATCAGCACCTAAAATAAGTTCACACATTGAGCTTTTTGCATTAAATTGGAATTGCTTTCAAAAGCAAAAGATCTAGATGGGTTACCTTTCTCTAGATTCATAATTTTCTTCAATTTTTGTGCTCTTTGTGTAATAGTGAGACCATCATCGTGACCCCTCCTTGGTCTTGGAATTCTCTCCATGGGAACCCATTTGGTCTTCCTTTTTTGATTTTTCTTATTTTCTCCTTCAGCTGCCGGTTCTGATGTCAACTCTTTGCCATGCAGTAGGTCCAGGTCTGCCAGAGAGATAGCACCTTCCTCCTCTACCATTTCTTCCATTTCATCATCCAGAATATCATACTCTTCATCTGAATCCACTAGTTCTATTTTCTTCAACATCATAGAACATTCTTCAGTAACTCCCTCTCTTGCCAATCTTCTGAACTCCTCCTACTTTGAATGATGAGACTCTTCATTGACAAGGCAGTAGAACTTATTTCCAACTATGTGGCAGTCAGACTCATCTTTAGGATGAGCTTCAAGTGTCTTCTAGCTATTCTCAGCTTTGGGAGTCTTTGTATTGACTCTACTGATGGTTTAATGTCTCCTCTTATATCATAACCCTTTGGAGTTAACTCCATCTCAGAAAGCACAGCGAGTATGTAAATATCAGCTTCTTGGCCAGGAGTTAACTCCAAACAGCCAGGTGCTTCTTTCTCTCCACAACACTCCCCAGTATGGAACTATCCCTAAGTTGTTAACAATTGGATGACTGTCCTTCCATAGCCCACATGACTTGTTGTTCCCGGTTGAAAGCAGCATTGTTTTCAGTGACAACTTGCTGACAGCTAACAGTCTTGTATCCAGAATTCCTATTTTGAGTTGGTTGTTGGATAGGTGTCTTAAAAGAATTCCCTGAACTCTATTATGCCTTTCTGAAGTTTCCTCTTCGTTACCCAGGTCTTCGTCTTCCTCTCCATCTCCGTTGTTACCATCATCATCATCACCATCACCACCACCACCACCACCACCACTACCACTACCACTACCACTACCACTACCACTACCACCACCACCACCACCACGACCTTCCTCTTTTTTGTTTTCAATTTGGGTTCCTTCACCTTCAACCATGAAGGACACCAGGAACAATTTCTTGTTCATCTTGAAAAGTATCTCATGAGGTATCTTACTGATGTCCTTGCAGGCCACTTTAACCCTCACCACCTCATAGAAAGTCTTGAACAAGGTAGACCAATCAACTTCTGTAATTAATCCAAAACTAGAAACTATCTAAGCTAATACTTTCAATGACACCATTTTGGCGGGATACCTCTCATCAGCACCCAAGCCTCCTGCAGGTCATCATAGGCTTCAATGTCCCCAAACCATTCAAGCACATTCACCTGTACTCCCTATTTCCTCAGATTAAATGAAGGATAGTTTTTTATGTCAACCACTTTCTTGTGTGATGGAAATCTCACTGAGAATTTACCCACCTCTAGTTCTCTAATCTGCCAAGGCCACTCCTTAAAGTAAATTTTAGACAACTCTCCTTCCAGCTCAGTCAAGGATATCTGACCAGTCTTCACTCTAACAACCCCCACAATTAGACACATTTAGCCACTGTATCGACTCTACACTAGGGACCTCAGCATGGTAGAAGCCTAAACCTTGGCTAGCACTTCCTAGGTAAGCAGCAACAGGGTGATCCAACTTCCAGTGAGGACAAGCGTTCATATGGTGCCTAGCAGTCCCACAATGAAACAAATCTTCGGGTGAGTACAGTTGCTAACAAAGTGCCCCGGTTCCCCACAATTATAGCAAGTCAGCGCACGATACTTTGGATCAATGACAAAAGGGAGGTTCTCCGCTTGCTGGTTGCCTTGTCCTCACCCCTGCTTCCCCCACCTTGACACTACAGAGGGTGATTGGCTAGCGGTTGCTGATTTTGCCGAGGACCCTGCTAATCTCTCTTGTCTCTCTGTTGTTGCCTGTAGCGACCCTGGGCCTGATCCCTTCCTCCCTGATTCTAGGGTTGTGGGGGTGGAGGGTACCTCTAAGGATTTGGTGGCGGAGGTCGTGGACGGTGCGACAGCTACGGAGGGCGAGGCCTCGGCTCAGGCTATCACACCCATCTCCCTCCCTTCTCCATGCCGCAATTGAGGACCGTTGCGTACGCCTCCTTCCCGTCCTTGCCCCAAATGTCCCGAGAGAAGCTGATTCTGGTTGGCTTGGTGTCAACTTTAATTAATCTTCTCACCAGAAGCAGTCTTCAAGCCTGATGAATGACCTCGCCCTTTACCAGATCCTTACAGATCCAGCAAAGCGCACCTCCCGCCGCCGGAGTGGATGACCCAAAGCTGGCCAAAAAAGTTCACCAGCTCCTCTTCCTCATGGATTGAATCTTCACCAGTAGCATCACGAACCTGGATATGTTTGCCCTCATCATGGTCCCCGATAGGTGGGGGAGCTTGGGAAGCGGACCCGGCGCGATGGGGCCGCGTTGTCAGACAAGGTGGGTGCGCCCATGGTGGTGGGTCAAGGTCGCCCATGTGCCTCCACATGGCAGTTGGAGAGGACAACATAATATGTATCTTTTCGCAAGCAAGAAATTCCCCACCGTGCATAGTTGAATCAAAGGAACCAACCACACGGGGGATCCCGGCCATTGGGTCTACAAGTGGAGTCGAACAACAGAGCAAACCAAGAGCATGAGGAAGCTGCATAAAAGATAGAGTACCAAAGTGCACACCTCTAAGTCTCAGTGGCGAGTTTCATCCCGCTGTTTCCAAGACGTGACAGTATTGGTAACTGTAGATGAAACTGACTCTCTCAGTGCACACTTTCATTTCACGGTTTCATAGATTAGTTGTAACATTTAATTTCTACGAGATGTTGTGATCAATTGTGTCATACGAACTATGTAGCTATTTTATATTTTTCTAAGAACCGGCACGTTAGAATATTTTTCACCCAACATATTCATCGACATGCAGTCCAAACAAAATGAACAAATACAAAAAATATTGTAAAAAAACAAATACAAAAAGATAAAAAGAATAGAGAAAGATGAAAGCCAGCCAACCTTATCTTCAATTCTACGACTCTACCAAATTCTCGATCTATCTCTCGCGTGACCATGACAGCAGGTACATCAGGTGGCGCAAGTGCATCTATGCGTGGATGGCGGGCACATCAGGCGGCGTGCTGGAGGAACTCGACGGCAGCGGCGCACGCCGCTTGTGGTTGCGCCTCACGCTTTTCTCTCTCCCCTGCTGGAGCCACACCGTCTTTGAGCTTTCTGTTGCCGCCGAAGCTTCATCCATCTGGAGACCGAAGAGATGGCCGGAGGGAAAGGGAGCAGGCAGGGCCACAGAGATTTGACGCCTGCTCTGCGGAAGGGGAAAGGAAGATTAGATCGGCAGCAGCGCAGGTGAGGAGGTCGACGTCGGCAGATAACAAGCGTGCGAGGAGTAGCCGCACGCCCGCACGGGATGGGATGAAACGAATGGAACCGGCTCAATGCAGGTTTCATGCGAATGCAGGTTTCATGCGATTTCCAACGCGTGGGAAACAGCGCTGGGTTCGTGGCCATGAAACTCCGATCCTCTCTCTGCTTCTGGATACATGTAAAATGATAATTTTTCTGACATATCACCTCATTTAATTTCCATAACTCTTACGACACCTCCAATGAGACTGGTTTATCAAGGTTTTCTTTCTAAAATTAGTTTATTCATCCAACTCTAAGTTTGATCTTGCTAATGCCCGTGTGGTGCACCGGGTTAACTATGAGATGTAAAATAAGAGAAAAATTAGAGATTGCTTAATATTGTTGCTTGCACGTAATTTTTTTAATGTTTACAGATGTGCATGATTTATAAAACTAACCTTTACGTTCAAATTCTTGTAGGCAATTTCACGAATGGAACTTTGGCTTGGTGTGGATCGGAAGAGTATACTTCGAATAGAACTACATGTCCCTCCCATATCATAGGCAGAGTCAGAGTTCGATCTTTACTAGGAGACCGGCAGTCCTATTGTACATGTCCGATATCATAGGCAGAGTCCGAGTCCGATCTTTATTAGGAGACTGGCAGTCCTATTGTTTTCCCTTTTTTTTTAACTACATGTCGGATATCACAGGCAGAGTCAGAGTCTGTCCGATCTTTATTAGGAGGGTACTTCCTAGAAGCAGGTGATTTTGGTCGTGAGATTTGTTCTGAGAATCCGATCGTTTTTTTTTAACCGATAGGCAGTCCTGTTGTTTCCCTTTTTTTTCGTCGGGTTTTTTACCAAGTCCGATCGTTTGGGAATTGGTTTGTGAAATTTGTTGTTAGGGTCCGATTCTTTTAGGTGGTTTTTTATTTTTTACCGGTCAGTATACGCGGATCTTTTGGCAGTTTTGTTTTCCGCTGATTTTTTTAACAGAGTCCGATTGTTTGGGGTTTGGTTCTGCTGTCGTAGTGGACGATTCCATTGCGTGCTTTTCAGGTGCAGATAGATTAGGATTTATATTCCTATTCAATTTATTCAGGCTCAGCTATTTGTTTTAACTATCTAGGGTTATATAAGTCTAGACGGAAGAAACTCTCGACTACGGTAGTCAGGAGGAGGTGAAAAAAAAGGATGGACGAATATATATATATATAGATATAGATAAGATTGAGTTATTTCCTTATAACACAGCCTTGATCGAGTTGGGACTCGGACTAGGATCGGTGAGTACAAACCATGCCTTCTGTTTATATAATGATAGTGAGATATAAACAGAAAGCGACGAGCTTGATTTTTATATATGTATTCAATCTAGTTGTTTATAAATTTCAATCAGCAATAACACTAACTTTAGGGTACAGAGACACTAGCGCCCATGCGTGCTGAGCGTCCGTTTTCAATAATAATACCCTCAGGGCGCCTATGAATATAGCTTCATGCTCCGCTTCGCCTTATGCTCCATGCCTGCCTGTCCATGGATGGAGCTTCATGCTCCGCTTCGCCTCGTGCTCCCCGCCTACTGCCCGCCCATGGATGTAGCTTCATGATCCGCGCCTGCTGCTACGCCCATAGATATAGCTTTGTGCTCCGCGCCTGCTGCCATGCCCGCTTCACTTCTTGCGCGCACACGGGGACCGCTACGCCTGCTCATGAAACACTTGCAACATAAAGCATTTGCTACAACATACATCCGAAACAGATGAAATATTTATAACATATGCTTATAACATATGTGTATGGGCACTGCAACATATGCAACATCCATTTAAAACGCTTGCAACATACGTTTGAAACAGCTAAAACATACACTTTCAACATACGTGTATAGCCAGTGCAACATATGCAACATCCAGATAAATACTTGCAGCATACATGTATAGTCATTGCAACATACGCAACACCAGATCTACTTTTGCAACATCCGGATGAAACATATGTAATATACATCTAAAACACATGAAACATATGGTTGCAATGTATGCTTATCTACTTGCAGCCCCCCAATGAGCGCTCATTGCCGCAGAGCTTGACGCCAGCATAGAGTTCGATGCCACGGCGCGAAGGTCAAATCTCGGCTGTGTTCAGCGCGAGTCCGGGTGGAGGTGCGAGGTGTGGCGGAGCGCAGCGGGAGACGCAAAGTGTTAGCAGCGGGCGATGTGAGGCAAGAGCAGCACGACACGAGGCACGAGGCGCAGGTGGGTGCGAGGCACGAGGCATAGGGCGCGCGAGGCGCGGGGGCAGGCGGGTCCGTCCTGTCCGGCCGGCCGGATGCTCGGTAGAGAACATTACCGTGAAATATAAATATACTACACTTTCTACATATAACAATAAAAGTACTACATTATACCTCCATCCTAAAAATATAAGGCATCCATAAAAAATTATCCAATTTACAATAGATTCTAGGTGAATCCGTGAAGTAACCCTTTCCTCAACCACTATAAAAGCCCTAGCTAGTTCAAACAACCTAACTTATAGGGTATGTTTGATAGACATGGCCAGTTACTAGTTGGACTAAAAATTAGTCCAAATCAACTGTTGTTAGCTAACTAGTTGGCTAACAACTAGTTGACGACTTGACTAATAAATTAGCTCATCATAGTAGCCCTCTTGCACTAGAGCTAGTTTGAACTAAAATTAGCTAGCTAACAATTAGCCCATTATATCAACCATGCCAATAGTCTAGTTTATATAACTCATCACTATTCAACCACTCGGTATTATATGCCTCCCTCTCGGCTATTGCAGCTTATAAAAAGTTTAGCTAATCCAAACAGTAACTCAGTTTAAAATACTTTATTCACATTTGTATTTACCATTAATGTCTACAGTTGCCACTGTTTTCTCACAATAAAAGGAGAGTTGCATGTATCATTAGGTTTTCTCCATAATAATATATCCTAGTATTCCTACGATATCTTGTATTTAACTATAAAAATAATCTTTATATAAATATGCATCAATAAATAAATAAATAAATAAATAAGCTAAAGTATATAAAAAATTATTTACATCAATAAAATGATAAATAAATAAACTAATATAAAAATTTACAATAAATATATCAATTCCTAACTAAGGGCATGTTTGGATAAAGGGCTAATTTCTAGCTAGCTAAAGTTAACCAAAATTAGCTATGGTGCATCTAAATAGGAGAGTTAATAAGTGGGCATGCCAAATCTTAAACTAGTTGTTAGCCAACTAGTTAGCAACAATAGCTAATTTGGGATAATTTTTAGCCTCAACTAATAACTAGTCATGCATATCAAACCGGCTCTAAATCAAAGTAATATATTTATAGCATGGTCCAGAGATGTGTTTTATTATATACAAATAAAAACAGTATCAATATCCATCCATATCTATATTTTTCAAATATATGAATCAAAATCAAATAGAAAAGTAAGGAAAATCGAATTCAAATACATACATCCATTAGGGTATCAATATTAGAATTGGATATTGATACCCTAATGGATGTTGGATTTATAAAACAGTCAATCTGTCAGTTTGCCTCGATGGTCATCTCCTCGACTCTTTCTCCCCTTCTCGGGGCCTTAGACGGGGAGATCCTCTGTCCCCGTATATTTTCTTGCTAGTTGCTAATGGTTTATCTATTATCACAAACAAAGAAATTTCTGCAGGTCAACTAAAGGAGTTACACATCTCCATAAATGCACTGGGGATCTCACACCTGCTATTCGCTGATGATAGTCTACTTTTTGTTCAAGCCAATGAAGAGCAAGCTCAAAAAGTGAAAAATATCCTGAGTACATATGAGAAGAGTACAGGACAATTGGTCAGCAAAAACAAATGCAGTGTTCTCTTTGGACGAAATTGCTCCGAAAGTATTATAGAAACTATCAACAACTACTAGGAAACACAGAACAGAAGGACAGAGGAAAAATACCTGTGTCTTCCAGTTCCTGAAGGCAGAATGGTAAAAGGAAAATTCCGAAGTGTAAAGGAGAGTTTCAGTAAGCGTGTAAATGACTGGTTAGAGAAATACCTTTCAAGTGGGGCAAAAGAAATCCTTGTGAAATCGGTCCTGCATAGCCTCCCTACTTATGCTATGGCCGTCTTTAAATTCTCTGCAGGCCTATACGATGAACTCAAGCAAATGATAAGGAACTTTTGGTGGGGAGATGAACACAAAAGAAGGAAAATCCATTGGCTTGCCTGGGACAAGATTACCAAACCAAAGCTGAGAGGTGGCATAGGCTTCCGGGACCTGGCCCTTTTCAACTCTGCTCGCTAGGCAAGCGTGGCGTCTCTTACAGTTCCAGATAGCCTCTGTGCAAGATTGCTAAAGGCTAACTATTATCCTCAAGAAAATCTGCTAGACACTGGTTTCCCAGTAAACTCCTCCCCAATCGTGGAAAGGCATTGAACATGGGCTCGAACCGTTAAAAAAAGGAACCATATGGAGAGTAAATAGTGGCCAAAATATCCAAATTTGGAGGGATAATTAGATACCTCGATCAAACTTTTTGAAAATCTCTAGACCAACAAAAGCCACCAGGATCCGCACAGTGTCTGATTTGCTCCTAAAAAATCCAAGACGCTGGAATGAACCACTCGTAAAGAAAATTTTCTTTCAACATGAAGCCGAAGAAGTTCTCAGCATCCGGATTCCAGAAAACGGAGGGAATGGATACCCTTGCCTGGCATTTTGAGAAAAACGGTTTATTCTCTGTTAGGAATGCATACAAACTTGCTGTGGAGTTAAATTCCAATGACTGCAGCAAAGCTCATCTGCGAATAGGAGGAACTTTGAGGCAATGGGGGCAACCCCAGTACCCCAGAAAATAAAAGTTTTCACATGGAAGTTGGCTCTAAATGGCCTGGATGTGCAAACAAACAGGCTGAAACGTCACTTAATCCTAGACGCCACATGCTCCATTTGTGGCTTGGAACCAGAAAATGAATAACATGCTATGGTTCGATGCACGAAAGCTGTTGCTTTACGATATGCACTACGTCAAGTTTGGGACCTCCCTGATGAGTCTCTATTTAACAATACAGGACCTGAATGATTGCTAGTCCTGCTAAATACTGTCAACAAAGAGGAAAGAGTAAATTTGATGTTTCTTTTTTGGAGAACCTGGCATCTTAGAAACGACATCATTTTTGGGAAAGGGGAAAGCCCTATATCTGCCTCGGTAGAATTCCTGCAGAATTATCTCGCCCCATTGAAACCAATCAGCAACATGCCAGCTTCAGGAAAGGGCAAAGAAATCAGTAAGCCAGAGCTTGGAGAGGCGTTCTTTGCTTCTCAATCTGACAAAAAAGACAAAGTTTCATGGTCGCCTCCTCCCCCCGACTGGATAAAACTAAATGTGGATGCAGGTTTTGATCTGCACTCCGGTCATGCCGGCCTTGGTTTCATTGCTAGGAACATATTGGTGAGGTTTTGTTCTCTAGATGATCAAGCGATCAACGATGCAAGTCGGCCGAAGAAGCGGAATGTCTAGCTGCATGGACAGGTCTAAAACACACCCTATCCTCCTGGAAAGGGCGGTTGTGGCTGGAATCAGACTGCCTCGCAATGGTACGTGATCTACAGGACCAGTGCAAAAACCGCTCTATTTTTTTGCCATATCATTGAAGAAGCGAAGGAAATCCTCAAGAACTTCCAGGAAGTCAGAATCTCCAAATGCCACCGGAGTGCAAATGAAGTAGCTCATGACCTGTGTCAGTTTGGTAGGAGAGAACTTTCTAATTTTTTTGTTGTTGTTGTTAATGACATCCCGACCTGCGTGTCGGAGACTTTAGGCACCGATTGTAATCATGTTGACCGTCTATAATTAAGCTCTCCCTTTCAAAAAAAATATTAGAATTGGATATGAATAAGGATGGTTACAGTTACAAATTTGGATTTCTTACATCTTCGACATTGCTCCCAGAGACAGCCACAGCCCCACGTCCAAGATGTTTCAACGTGACTACTAAATAAAGATAGTAATGTTAATGTGACCACCTTCACTAGTCATAGGTTAAGTTGAGCATGTGAAAATTTTACCTTAGGCATACAAGTATCATCAGTTATATGAAAAAAGGGGCATAGTTAAGCTTTCCTCGAGCATTATCATAAAGATTGGAAGGAATGAAACAGTTGCATATTTTGTTTACACATCACCAGTATCATGCTGCCTCAAGGGGATGAATGTCACTTCTTATTCCAGATTAGCAAAATCGATACATGCTAAAAGCCTAAAACTGACAAACAAAGTAATAACAGGATTCTCATAAGCAGAATATATTACAAAATTCACAAATTGATATTAGGCGACTCATGATTCCCAGAGATGCAGTACAACGCCGAACTGATCAGAACAATTCTTTCACTTGCACATCAGGATTTGGTAAATCCACATAGGAGGGCACATAAACCAGGAACCTGGGCCTTGTTTCTGGTTCCAGCATGCATATCTCCTTTACTTCAGCATTGATCAAATTATAGGAGAGCAACTTGTATCCTTCCACAGGGAGGAAAACAAGATCCCTCTCTGGATGAAACACAACCACATAGAAAATTTCAGACCAGAATTCGTTCCCAGCATAATCAAACAGTATCTTCGTCTGTGGAGCCACTTCCATCTCAAAACAGCACTTCAGAATCCAATCCCCTTCCTCGAAATCCTTCAGAATCCAAACCTGCAGCATGGTGCAGCCGCAGCCTTCGTGCACCGCATAATGCAAGAATCCCTGAGACTGTCCGAGGCACCCGACCAACCCAAACCTGCTGGATACAGGCAAGGGAATCAGACGCCACGCCTGGCCCTCTGGATCGACAGCAAGAACCTTCTTCTCGTGGGTGAGCAAATTGACAAAGCCATTGATGAACACACTGCCCATTCCTTCCACCAGCCTGACACGGGAGTCAAGGCAAGCGTGGCTCTGCACCCATTTGCCGGTCACCGACGAGAATACCTCAAGGCCCTGCACACAGAAGTTGGTCGCCTCACACAGATCGAACAACTCGCCACCGCCGCAGTCACCACCGTCGGTGTCAGACAGAGCGTCATCACCGTCGGATTCTTCGAAGTCTGAATCAAAGACGACCCTTTGCACAGGCTCGGTTCTTGCGAAGTTAAGTACATGGAATCGAGGCGAGGCGCCGTGAGGCTCGAAGGCAGCCAGGGCCAGCGCGTGGAATCCAGACGACGGCTTCGGGAGAACGGTGAATTTGCCAGTGGCTGGGTTGCAGACATAGTGACATCCACTGGCCCCGCCGCCGTCGCGGCAGAGGAGGAGACCGTTGCAGCAGTCGAGGGGCAAGGCGCGGGCGCCACATGGAAGGATACCAAGGCTGGGGAACGGAGACGAGCCGGCCGGCGCGAACCGGACAGCGAACTCGCAGTGGAGGGGGCTAGGGGCGTGGTTGGTGTAGAGAAGGCCGGCGAGGTCCTGGGGCAGCGTGTTGCGGTGGTCGGGGTGGTATGAGAGGTCGTGCCAGGACCTGGAGACGCACCTGAAGCGGCAGAGCGACCGGTACGGGAGGCGGCGGAGGATCTCCACGACGAGCTCCCACGGGAGACGGCAGCCGCCGCCCTCTCCGGACTCCATAGGATTCCGCCGCCTGCCCGTGCCCCGCAGTGAAATCACAGATGGGCTGGTTCCCCTTGGGCTTCCTCTGGTCGAGTAATGGGCCGGGCCGCATTTTACAGAGCCGTGGGGAAAGGAAACCCCAATTCCATTTCTGCGGACGTTCGCCCGATTCGACCGACAGCGGTTACTTTCCTTTTCCCGTCCATTCTTTTTTCTTTTTCTGTGCACGTGGACCCAGGTGCAGGGAACCCGAACGGGACTCCATTAGCCATGCCGTGTGCGTACTGCACAGTACTAGTATCGACAAGCAGGTACCCCCTCTCTCTTTTTCTATTTATTTTTCCTTTTTTTCATTTGTCTTTTTCTTTTTAACACATTAACTCATCTATTTTACATGATCATATATGATTCATATACTATTTGTACACGTATAATATAATGTTGTGCAACATGTTTTTTTCTTTTCACTATTTTCTCTCTTTTTCAATTTTTTCTCTTCTTCTGATCTAATTAAATCTTACGACCACAAAACTGTAAAAGCTATGGTGAGTAGTTGTGGTGATAATCTTGATCTAGGTATTTATAAGTTATACTACGTTGTTATTTCGTACCTAGTTTCATATTTTTGCTAATACTACCTCCGTCTGTAAAAGAATGCAATTATGGGATACGTGCCGGTCAAATAAGCTCAAATTTGACCAAGTTTATAGTAAATATTATTAGCATTTATGTCTTCAAATAAATTTATTATAAAAATATATTCTATAACTAATCTAATGGTACTTACTTTGTATCATAAATGTTTGCACTTTTTTATATAAATATAATTAAAGTTCAAACTATTTGACTTCTCGAAAAACGAGAATTACATTCTTTTATGGACGGAGAGAGTAAGTTATGATATTAACTTACACATCTAAGTTCTTGAATATGACTTATATATGTTTTTTAGTGTTTGTTTTATTTTTTTATATTCTATCCTTATTATATATATTTTTTCTTTTTAATTTTTTTTGGCAGCGTTGGCAAGTTATATAGAATAACTTATGTACACTAGTTATATATCTATATCTAATAATAAAGAGCCAAAATTTTCGCCATGATTTTTTCCACCTGTAAGATGTAAGACGCAACCGTTCGTGACTCTGTAAGATGTAAGTATATGTTCTTATTATTAGGTAACCTGGATAGTTAGAAATCGTAATCGAAATATATCTCTATAATCCCAAATAAGCTAAATATGAATTCTAATCCTAATCAAGCAGTCGGTGCTCCTTACGTGCTCTCATAAAAGGAGTATATATATATATATATATATATATATATATATACACACACACGTAACAAGAAGTAAATCAAGGGTGTACGCATGTACGTATACCCTGGCTGAATTCAGATTAGCTATGGCACTAAACTCCATATGAAACTCATATTCGATTTTGCCTATTGCAATTACATCTTTCGTGCACCGGCCTCTCCTCAAATTTATTTTTATCTGTCCCTGTCTTTCCCGTGCCAGAGCAGCGCAATCTGGGAAAGCTACACAAGCACCTCATACATAAGCATGACATATGGTAGAGTTCAAGTAGAATACGGATATATGGAATATATGGAAGTAAAGAGGAGAAATAGGCAAGATAAAAGGCCGATAAAACCAAACGTCTTGATGTAGAAAAGCAAAAAAGCACGTATCGGAATTCCCGTGTCGACGATGACAAGATGATGTGCTGGTGCTGAACAGCCATCCTGGCGAGGGTGGCAGGACACGCTCGTGGAGCACGCTGCACCGGCCGCCACGCCATCGTCGTCTTGTCCACAGGTGGCGGTGGGGTTTGAATCAGGCAGCGGTCGCGGACGCACAGTCGTGGCTGTCGCTGCTCGTCCGGACGCTGATGGTGCAGCTGGCACATGACGTCAACGTGAGGTTTGTCGAGATGCTGCGTGCGCGGCCGTGTGGACTCGGTAGCAGGTTGAGGCCACGACGAGACTGTGCTCCTTTCACCGATCTCGTGGCAGTCGCCATCCGAGAGGCTAGACGCATACCGATACGCGTCGCCAAGCCCCTCGCTGTACCCCCAAGAGGCTGTCCCAAAGTGGTTTTTACCCGGATTTGTTAGCCTCGGCAAGATGCCGTTCCGAAAGTACGGCCACGACGGAGTCCAAATCGAGACTAAGCTGGGCGATGTGCTCTCATGCGTCGGCAAGGGCTGCAGTGCCAACTGTGGATTGCCGGATGTGTTGCAAGTTTTGCCGGTTTAACATAGAAAAGAGGAAATTGATAAAAGCTACGTCACTGGAAGAACGAGGAGAGAGAAGGTAGAGATGGCGTTGGCGCGTAGCACAATACTGGATTTTTTCTTCCGTTACAACGCACGTGTATATTTGCTAGTAGAATAACTTATGTGTGCAAGTTGTATAGAATAATTTATGTACACAAGTTGTGTTTGATAACTTTTGTATATAAGTTGTATTTTATAACTTTTGGGTTTCCAAGTTTAGGTATAAATTATAAGTTAATTCGTTTCTTTGTTTTAATAAATTTTATGTTTCAAGGTCTGACATAAGTTATAAGTTATTTGGTTCCTTAGTGTTTAATAACTTTTATATATAAGTTGTATCTCATAACTTTTGTACATAAGTTTTGTTTCATAACTTTTATAAATAAGTTGTGTTTCATAAGTTATACTATGTTATGAGTTAATACACATAAATTGTTGCTAAAATATTTTTTCTCAAAATATATGCAAGTGGGGTCTAGTTTTATTCGTCTCATCACATATAACACACTTGTGCAGACGAAATTAAAAACGGATACACCGTTCAAAAATTATAACATTTTAAAATAAACATTTTGCTTTTTTAACCTGCCTTAGCAGTGACGTCGCAAGGAAAAGGCACCGGTGAGGGGAGTCGGCGTAGGCGCATGGGTGCATGTAGGTTTCTCGGTGGAGGTTGCGGTGATGTGCAAAAATAGAAAATGGTGTGAGCTATTTTTTTTTCCAAAAAAAGTAAATTTTATGATGTCTGAAAAATTGTTCGCTCACGTGGAATCCGATGATCATAAACCAATTAGTCCGCTCGGAAGGAAACACTTCTTCCTCCTTGCTTCTCCCCTCCGCACTCCAGAGCCGCCACTCACAGCACCTCACACAGACAGCCATGGCGGCGGGCTCCAAGGAGAGGAGGAACCCGACGACCTGCCTCACCGACGACCTCATCATGAAGATACTCTCACGACTGCCCGTCAAGTCGGTCTGCCGCTTCAAGTGCGTGTCCAAACACTGGCGTGGCCTCATCTCCCACCCCGACCACCACAAGAAGCTGCCCTAAACCCTCGCCGGCTTCTACCACACCACCAGCCGCGAGCGCTTCCCCGAGAAGGCCCGCCACTTCACCAACGTCATGGGGAGGGGCGTGCCCCTGATCCGCCCCTCTCTGTCCTTCCTCCCTAGCCATGCCGACATCACCCTCTTGGACTGCTGTAACAGCCTCCTCTACCGCAGCCTGACAGCTGCGGGCACCAACCGCTACGTCGTCTGCAACCCGGCGACCAAGGAATGGGTGGCGCTGCTTGAGTCCAGCCAGGCTGGTAACATCTGTGAGGCGCGGCTGGGGTTCGACCCGGCCGTTTCCCCAACTTCCATGTGTTTGAGTTCGTGGACACGCATGCAGCACCTGTATATGGCTACTATGTCGGTTGGCTTGAGATCTACTTGTCGAAGACCGGGCATTGGGCTCACAGGGACAGTGGATGGAGTGACAATGCGGCCTTGTGGGATGGCATGAGCACTGTATTTCTCAATGGCTTTCTTCATGTGTTTGCATATGGGCATGAAGATGTTGAAGCTGTACTGGTGGTTGACACCGAGGGGAACTCATGAAGAACCATCCCCATGCCACAAGGCAATGACGACGGTTTCATTGGACACTCTCAAGGGCACTTGTACTATCTCAATAAGCTTGAAGAATATGACTTGAGACTATCAGTGTATGTTCTTAACGAATATGCTAGGGATGAGTGGATCTTCAAACATAGTGTCAGGACTTCGGAGTTACTAGGAATGATCAGTTTTGGTCCTCTGCAGCAGTATAATTTGATCATAATTCATCCAGAGTGCCACATGATATTCTTTGTTTTGGATTTAGACCATACAATAAGATGCTATGATTTGGATAGTAGAAAAGTGCATGTGATTCGCAACATGGGATGTGAGCTTGACTACAGTTTAAAACGTTGTTTGCCCTATGTTCCCCTTTTCTCGGAGTCACTGGCTACCTAGAACTAGAAACCAGAGTGCAAGTTCACAACTAGCATATTGGATACATCAACAAGAAGTAAAATCATCTTAATGTCAATCACCAGCATGGACAAGAAGGCAAGAAATACTTCAATTTATTAAGGTACTCAATCTTGTTGGAATGGTTGTTGAGAGATGGAAATTATGTTTCTTTTGTAGAAGGCGAATGTCTGAATGAATTATATTTTGCTTCTTGTGCTAGATATATGTATCATGTATGGCTGTAGTATCATATGCTGCTTGTGTTTGAATGAACTATCTTTTAGCCTTTGTGAAACTTCATACTCTTGATGTCGAAACAATTAACCTGTGTTTTTTTTTTCTCAATGGATATTTCCGTGTCTATCAACCTCTCCGATATGTGTCTAATCATATTTACGTGGCAAACTGGCAGTACATGTTGTGCTGCCTCTGTTGTATATTATTGTATTCACATCAGATTAGGTGAATTTTTGTTTCTAGTGTAATGTAGGCATTCTTGTCAAGGGTGATTGCATTGGAGATTGTTGCAAATGATTTATGCTCTCACTTAGCTCATTAGAAGAGGAAAGAAGCATAGTAGGAAACTGTAGAGAATAGCTCTGTCAGAAGGTTGTTAAAATTACATAGAAGCGAGGAAGGTGACTGCAGACCGTCTGGGCACAGCGGTGGGGTGTCCTGAGCAATAGGGACTGACTTGAGGATCTGAATGTTAATGGAGACTCATGGACTATCCAATGTGAGGTAGTCCAACACCATTAGCTGGGAGGAGGGCCACCCGAGTTAGATCCCATGCCAAATGAATTAGAAATGAAAGATGTAGTACCTTTTGATTTTTTTTGGGCTTGGGCAGCCAGTGGTACATCAGGAGCAGGAGGGTCAGCAAGCAGATGGCCCTCAACAGCAAAATGATGACCACCAGCAGCAGGAGATGGGGGGAAATCAGTTACAGCTATAGCTCAACCCCTGGGAACCATGGCCTGCTTGGCCTGCTGAAATTCTAGCCTAGCAACAAGCCCAACAGGTCCAGGATCTGAATGAATTACCTGTCATGCAGCAAGATATGGAAATTGACCTGAACCTGGACCCACTTGAAGCCATCATTAACCCTGTTCATCCTCCAGCTGGCAATGATTTCATTGACCTTAATGACTTTATAGAAGAGGTGGAAGAGAACATACCTCAGCAGCAAGCTGCTCCACAGAACCATGAACATGAGAACCCAAACCTCATGCAAGTTGATGTGGACGTTAATCAACCCGTGGAAGTAGAGGGGTTTCCTGTACCTCCTCTGCAAGATCTCTTGGGTGTTGAAATACCTCTAGATCAACTCATTAGCCTGGATGGTGAAGAAAATCCAAATGACAACAATATGGTCAATGAAGAGGAGGTTCAAGATGTTCACATAGACCAGCTGGTAGGGCCAGGAGAGGATGGGTTTCCTAATTTCAACCTTGGGGGAGGCATGCAGTTACCTCCCAACCAGAATGAAGTTAACCTCATGGCAGTGGCAGACGAATTATAGATGGAACAACCGGTAGGACAAGGGGTTGGTGATCCATTACCTGAAGCAGCAGCTTTGCCTGACAACATTGAGCCTGAGAAGGAAAATATGGACCCAGTTCAGCACCTGCAAGTTGGGTTTGTCTTAACCCAATATATGAGTGTGGACCCCACCTACAAGATGTGGGAAAGAGCCAGGACAACTGAAGCAACCAAGCTCTGGTCACACTTTTTCTATAACAACACACCTGGTAACATCACTGTCTAGATACCTGCTTGTTAGGCCAATTTTTTTACAGCAATGCTTTTATCACCAATTAATTATACCTGGGCAAAGGAGTTCCTTCATGCTAATGCTATCAGTCTGCTAGATGATGATAATGACCTGATTACATTCTCTGTACCTCCTAAGTGTCCTACTAATGGGCAACCTTCTTGTGTAACAGATTCCATACTTGGTCCATTAGCTGAGAAGGAGGGCCAAGTAGATGAAATGGTAGCTAAGAAGGAGGGCTAGATAGATGTTCAGGCTGAGACGGTGATGGCCAAAAATGCCAAAGCAACTCCAAAGAAAAGAGGCCTCACCCCTCTGTCTGAAAAGGAGGTAAGAAGAAGTGAGAGGTTTAAGAACAAGAATAATGGGTTCAAATCTTCTTCCCGTTCTGATAAAAGATGTATTTGTTGTTCACCTTCTCCCCCAACTATGTCTACCAAACTGATAAAAAATCTGGGTATACAATTTTGCAAGATGGACCCAGCCAGCCTTTCTGATCAGGCACTGATGAAGAAGAAAAAGAAGGTGATGTCAGTCGATGAAGGAAGGACCAGGGTGAACATGATCTTAGAAGTTGTTGCTACAGAAGAAGGGGAACAGAGCCTAGATGTCAGCAAGGGTCCTAGAGGAAATGAAGGTCTTGATGGTTAAAGAACATGTCCTTCATGACAGTGGCATGTCACTGAAATCTTTTGCTATAATAGTTAGCTTTTCTGCTAAGCAGTATTGGTTATCAGACTTTTTCATTGTTACCATGAATTAGAACTCCTTTAAGTGTTGGAATGTACTTTCATGGAATGTTGGGGGCGTTAACGCCTCCTAAAAATGGAATGCAGTTAGAGATAAGGTTGTGGAAGCTGGATGTGATATTATGTGTTTCCAGGAAACAAAAAGGGATAACTTTGACTTACAGTTCTTGAGAAATGTCTGCCCTACCAGTTTTGATTCTTTTGAGTTCTTGCCGTTAGTGGGTGCCTCTGGAGGCATTTTAGTGGCTTGGAAAAGTGCCTTATTCACAGGAGAACTTCTTTTCAGCAATGAATTTGCTATCTCGATTGAGTTCATAGTGCTTCATAAAAACATGAACTAGATTTTAACTTGTGTATATGGGCCCTACACTACTGACAGAAAGCAAACCTTTGTTCAATGGATGGAGAACATTTACACGCCTGAAGGTGTCGACTAGATCATTCTAGGAGATTTCAACCTAATGAGAAAACCTGAAAATAGAAACAAACCTAGGGGCAACCTCTCTAAGATGCTCATGTTTAATGATGCAATTAGCAGGCTGGGTTTGAATGAAATTAAATTGCAGGGCAGGAAATTCACTTGGTCTAATTTGCAACAACCCTCTCCCCTCTTTGAGGAGCTTGATTGGGTCTTCACAAATGACTCCTAGACTCTCTCATTCCCCAGTACATCAGTCAAAGCACTTAGAATGGATCCCTCTGATCACTGCCCCTGTGTCATTACCATTTCAACCTCCATCCCAAGAAAGAACTTTTCAGGTTTGAGAACTTCGGGATGGAACACAGCCAATTCCTACCTCTCATACAATAGGGATGGTCCAGCCCAACAAATCAACATGATGAAGCCAAAATTATCACTGCCAAGTTCAAGCACCTAAGACATATTCTTAGAGAATGGCAAGCTGGCTTGACAAACCTGAAGACACTAATACACAATGTCAAGATGATTTTGCAACTATTGGATGTCATTGGTGATTACAGAGATCTTAGTCTATAGGAATGGAACTTCAAAGATTTGCTACAAGAAAGACTAGTCTATTTATTACAGCAACAAAAGATATATTGGAAGCAAAGGGGCTCTATTAAATGGGCCAAGTGGGGTGATGCAGGCACTTCCTTTTTCCATGCAAATGCAACCTAAGACACAGGAAGAACCTCATTACTCAAATTGCTATTCCTAATGGTCCTACTATTTACAATCATAAAGACAAGGAATTAACAATCTGGGAGGATTTCAAAATCAGATTGGGAATTTTTGAGTTTGAGGGCTTCTTGATTGATCCAACTTACTTCATTGAGAGGGTTGACAATCTGCACATTCTAGAAGTTCCTTTTTCCAATACTGAGGTGGATGAAGTCATCAAAAACCTGCCCAACAATAAGTCACCAGGACCTGATGGCTTCAACAATGAATTCTACAAAAAATGCTGGGATATCATTAAGTTGGACTTTTACAGACTATGTGGGGCTTTCTATGAGAATAGTGCCTGCCTCAGAAGCATCAACTCTTCCCACATCACATTAATCCCAAAAGTGGATAGCCCAATGACTGTTTTAGACTACATGCCCATCTCACTCCTGAACTCCTCAGTCAAGCTTCTCACAAAAATCTTGGCCAACAGGCTTCAACCAGTGATCATCACGTTGATCCATAAGAATCAATATGGCTTTTATCCACTCCAGAACAATACAAAATTGCCTTGCTTGGGCTTTTGAGTATTTACACATTTGCCATCACTCCAAGAAGGAAATAGTTATCATCAAGATAGATTTTGAAAAAGCATTTGACAAGATTGAGCACCAGGCTATGCTGACTATCTTTAAGGCTAAGGGCTTTGGGCACAAATGGATCTCATGGATGGAAAAATTTTCTCTTCAGCTACTTCTGCTATCTTGCTTAATGGAATTCCAAGGAAAACCTTTAATTGCAACAGAGGGGTTAGATAGGGAGATCCTCTATCACCCCTATTGTTTATTCTTGCAACTGATTTTCTACAATCCATGATAAACAAGGCCAAGCATATGGGACTTCTTAATTTGCCAATCCCAATGGAACACAATCAAGATTTCCCAATATTGCAATATGCAGATGACACTTTAATCATTGCTGAAGGGGACACAAGGCAACTCTTCTTCCTCAAGTCACTCCTGAACACTTTTTCACTTTGTACTGGACTGAAGGTCAACTATAGGAAGACTATGATGGTCCCTATAAATGTCTCAGATGAAAAAATGGAAATCCTCTCAAGAACTTTTGGTTGTGGCATAGGTTCTCTCCCTTTCACCTATCTTGGCTTGCCCCTAAGTCTTACAAAGCCTAAGTTTCAGGATTTCATGCCATTGATAAGCAGATGTGAAAAAAGGTTGTCTAGTATATCATCTCTGTTAAGCCAAGCAGGAAGGCTAGAGCTCACAAATGCTATATTCACTTCACTACCTACCTTTTATATGTGCTCACTTGAGTTACCCAAAGCAGTCATCAAACAAATCGACAAATTAAGAAAAAAAATTGCCTCTGGCAAAGGGGTGAAATTAATGCTAGAAAACCACCAAAACCAGCTTGGAAAATGGTATGTGCAGACAAAAAGGATGGAGGACTTGGGGTGCTTGATATTGTTAAACAGAATGAAGCCCTATTTCTAAAAAATCTCCATAAGTTCTTTAATAGGATAGACATTCCTTGGGTCAATTTGGTTTGGGAAAAGCATTATAAGAATGGCAAGTTACCAAGCCACATAAAAAAAGGTCCTTTTGGTGGAGGGACAATTCGAAGCTTCTACAAAAATTCAAAGATCTCTCCATAGTCACCATTAAAGATGGCCAGAGCTGCCTCTTTTGGACTGATAACTGGATGCCCTAGTCCCTGGCAATGCTAACTCCTGAATTCTCCTATGCAAGAAACAAGCTAATCTTTGTGCACAAGGCAGTAAGCAGTGACACCTTCCCTGATCTTTTTCATCTTTCGGTCTCTGAAGAAGCATTGGTGCAAATGCAGAACCTGCAAGCTAACTTGGATTCTATTAGTCTCTCAGATAGTAAGGATAAATGGAGTTACACATGGGGCTCACACATCTTCTCATCCTCTAAAGTTTATAAAACTCTAGTCGACCATCTAGCAACTCACCTAGCCTTCAGATGGATTTGGAAATGTCCCTATCAGCCAAAACATAAAGTTTTTTCTGGTTGCTTCTCAAGGATCGGCTTACCACCAGAAATATCCTTAGAAGAAGGAATATGTTCATTGAAGATTACAACTGTGTTCTTTGTGAGTCGGCAACAGAAGAGACACTGAATCACCTCTTCCTACACTGTGAATTTGCTAAAAAAATGTTGGGATCTACTCAGACTGAATATTTCTCTGGATAACACCTTTCCTGATATCATCTCCACATTCAGAACCAACCTGCAGTCTGACTTCTTCATGGCAGCAATTATTTTGCTCTGCTGGTCCATTTGGACGGCAAGGAATGACTTCATATTCAAAGGTCACCAGCCAGATGTGTGGCAATGTAAGAGAAATTTCTTCAAGGAACTAAAGATGGTCCTCCACAGGGTTAAGCCAAGTGCTCTCACAAGTTTTGAATCATGGCTACAAAACATCTTAGCTACTTAGCCCTTGGTCTCTGCTTAATCTTTTTTATTTCTTTCGATGTCCCTTAAAGCCTGTTATATTTTCTAATTTCTGTTTTGTGTAACTCTAAACTAGTTTTTTATTAAATAAAATTTTTGTAGGGGTTGTGGCCCCTCCAGTTTCCTAAAAAAAAGATGACTAGGGCCTTTGGATGTTGATCCGATAGTGGAAAGCTTTAGGTGTGATGTCCTTAAAAAATACTCGAGTACAAATCTAATCAGGCACGTGAAGACTAATCTTATATAGTGAGTTAAGATCCTCTGTTCGTCTGATGTGAAAGTGAGTTAACTTTGTGTTTAGTGATGGCGAAATTTCACAATGCATGTTCTTGCACCAAGCACAATTGAAAGGTCTTGATGGCTAGAGGGGGTGAATAGCCTAATAAAATTTTCTACAAAATGTGCTAGACAAGTTGATTAGTATATCAAATGGCGAGATGCGAGTTTTGCCTAGCCTAGGGAAGTGATGCAAGCCACCTATTCAATTAACAATTCTAGTATGGTTCACACAACCGCACAAGTTTAGACCGCGAGAGTAACAATTGAAGAAGTTACACTACTCAAGCTAACAAACCAACTAAGCAAAGCTAAACTACAACAAGATAGTAACACAAGTAATGTAAGAGTAGGTATAGAAGTGATTTCACCAAGGGGCAATGAATAAAGCCAACCAATCGTTGATTTCAATAGATGATATTCAAGATTACCAAAACACCGGGATGAATCAATCACAATCAAGAAGTGAAGACCAATGATTTATCCCAAGGTTCACGTGCTTGCCGGCATGCTAGTTCCCGTTGTGTCCCCCTACACCACGTGGTTCGGTGGCTAATCGGTATCACACACCGAACCTCTCAAAAGGCGCCACAAGAACCTACCAAGTGGTGAGAAGTTCCAACACGAGCAATCCACTAGAGTTGGAATTCGGTGCTCCGCTGAGGAACCACAACAACCCCTCACAACAAGCTCATCGGAGCCGGCCACGAACAATCACCAACACGTGTCGGACCTCCACCGCTGCTCCAAGCCGTCGAGGTGGCAGCAACCACCAAGAGAAACAAGATTCCTACAGCAAAAGAACACCCAAGTGCCAACTAGATGCAAACTCACAAACAAATGAACTTGAGATCACTCAATCTCACTTTGATTAGGCAATCAAGCAAGGGAGATGAGTGGGAGGGGATGTGCTCAGCTCAAGAGGATGTTAGAGAGTCAAAATGTCCAAGGAAAACCTCCAGGAGCCGGCCAACACGTATTTATAGGAGCCCCTAAAAGAACAGAGCCGTTGGCTCACGAAACAGCCACACTCGGGGTGACCGGACGCGCTGGTCTGGCCTGACCGAACGCACACAGCGTCCGGTCGCTCCACCGCGACCTCCCTGATGAACGCCACGTGTCTTGCTTTGAATTTCGTTCGTTCATTCGTAACGGTCACTTAAATGAACTCATTCACGCACTACAGTGACCGGACGTGCCGATCAAACTGATCGGATGCGCCTCGACGTCCGGACGCGCTGCTTGAACTGACCATACGCATTACACGCGGCGTCCAGTCCGAGTACAGAAAGGGTCCAGAGAGGGTTTTTCGTGACCGAACGCGTCTGATCGTGACTGACCGGACGCGCCCAGCGTCTGATCAACCCTGTGCACCTCGTTGCCTCACCGCGTGTTTGACCGGACACGCCGGTCCCGCGATCGACCAAACACGGTGGTCGAACTGACCGCACCCGTGCCACGCGCTGCTCTGCCACTGACCGGACGTGTCCGGTCACTACCAGTGACCTCCGTTCGCCTGTGTTTTTATCTACGATGACTTAGAGAAAATCTCCGCCACCAACATAGTGGAAAATATGCATTTCACTTCCACGTAAGCGCCGAACCCATCTCTACCGCTCAAACTTCACCGCCTTCGCAAATGTGCTAAGATCATCAAGTATACATCACCATGTGCATATGTGTTAGCATTTTCACAATAATTTTTGAGGCGTTAAGTTAGCTCTCCACTAGATCTAAATGCATATGCAAATGAATCCTCATCTAGTAGCACTTAAGTGATCAATAGCCTCGGAAATTCCCCTCTTTATAGTACGGCTATCGATCCTAAGCCATCCACACCCTCGACGGTGTCTTGGATGCAAACTGAAAAACCCTATCATATACCTTTGCCTTGAGCTCCATGATTTGGCTTTGCACCTTCATCCAACTCTATTATGGCAAGCACTTGATCACATCACCATTGCTTGATCCTTGCTTCACTATATCATTGCACCAACCACATCATAGCTACACACATGTCTTTGCTATGTGGTTAGTACTAGGTATTGCCACTAATTACCAACACCAAACATAGGACTTTCAACAATTTCACTTTTTAGAATGAATATGTTACAAACAAGTTCGGCTTGCCTTTGACATGTTCCCTTCTGGTTGCACTGTAGTGCAACTAATCTTTGGGGCGTCCAGTGTATAGGATTTAACTACTAAACCTAGAACTTCTTAGACATTAGGAGAAAATGTCTATTGGAGAAACCACATGACCTTTTGGTTGAACTGTAGTGTAACTAACCTTTGGAGCTTCCAGTATAGGATTGGATTTGACTATCAACTTGGAACTTTTGGATCCAAGGGTTTGGCTCTTTCCTTCAAAAACTAATCATAGAATTGAAATGAATGTGGAAATAAAACAAGTGTTTGAGAGGGAATGAAACAAAAGAGAGGATGAAGAGACGATAAAAGAGATTTGTATGGATCCAGAAGTGCTCTAGGTAGTTTATATGACTTGAATCCCTCAAGACATATAATACATGACTCTCCGTTTTTACTTTTACTCCATTTTACTTTTGCATATTCTCTGGCACAATTCAATGAGGCATTCTTATTATACTAGGCGTACATGCCAATATTTAGGCATGTCCTTTACAATGACATATATATCTTGAAAATGGATATTGGAATTTTACTCCTCAGCTCACTTGTGCATATGAATGGACGTGCTTTTTGGGACCTTGTGGCAGGCATCTCTTTGTCTCTTTGTTAGACTTTTCCTAGTTGCAATTATTTGTTTGGGTTGTTTGAGTCGTGCTTTGAAAGTGTTGTGCTGCATGTTTCCCAGATGTCCCAATCCTGTTTTGGAGTTGTTCTAGGTGGTTTATGTTGGTTTTGTAGTTGTTACAGGTTGTTGTCGTCATTATGCTGTTTGTCTAGTCTGGACTTATTCCTCTTTTTAATATAATCGACAGCTCTCCTGCCTGATTCGTTTCAAAAAAAAGAACTTGCGTGGCACAAGTTGTGCCTCACCACTGTGTGACTCTTCAGTGTTCATGCCATAGAAATAGTAAATTCTGGTCATTGCGAAGAACCGAGGAGAAAATAACATCCATAAATTCATATTATAAACCCTGACACATATCAACCATCCATCTAGATCATAATGCATCCATTGTTCGTCAAAACCGTTGATACTACACATCATTAGCAAACAAAGTAGTAATAAACTAAAGTTGAACCAAATTCCACACATCCATCTAAGATTTGCATGTACATTTCATCCATATATTCATTTTTCTATGCATCAAATTCTCAAAATTCTAACCACCATTTCCAACTAAGCACTATCCCATCTATATATCGACCCACATAAGGGCTTGTTTGGATACAAGTGTATTCACTTCAATCCACATGTATTGGAGTGGATTGGAATGGAATTTAGTTTAATTTCACTCCAATACACTTCAACACTCGTGGATTGAGATAAATACATGCACATCCAAACAAGGCCTAAGCAATAATCCATCTAAGCCATAATCCATCCATTTTCATAATGCACCATATATATAGCTAGGGTGGGGTTTAGGTAAGGCTGACCATTTGGGCGAGGAGAAGGTTGGCCGTGTCGGGAAGAGGAGGTAGTGTGGCGGCATCAGGAGGAAGAGGTTGACCCTCGGTGGAGTGCGGAAGATGCAAACGATGGGGCGGTGCCACAACATTAAGATGGGTTCATAGGGGATGGAACACAAAGATGATAGTTGCAGTGGCTCATGGACGAGTTCGACACTCATGTTGTGCACATCTAGGGCACACTAGTCAGCTAGTTGTGAATAGATGTAGGTGTATTGAGTAGTGAGAAATGTTTTAGATTCTCCGTAGAGTCACTAGAATCATTGTCATGACAAAGAGAGAAATATTCAAAAACAGTTGATCTCTGATTCTAGTTCTAGTTTCTTTTTTTAAATTACACGGTACAATATAGACGCCGACAACATGCACGTACAATCACCTCTATGAACACACGTACACAAACCCTACCCCTATGAACACATCCGAATGACTGAGCCACCAGATCTTGAGATTCACGAAGTCACCATAGGCGCCTCGCTGTCCATGGTGATGTCACCTACCACTGAAAGCATAGCACCATTAAATCCTGTAATAAATCCAGGAAAAGGCGAGTACCCGTGCGAAGTTGAGGACTTGAACCTAGGTGGGAAGGTTCCACCACAAGGAACCCAACCAACTGATCTATGATCAATTCGCAATTCTAGTTCTAGTTTCAAGAATCCACCAAGATGTCAAACGCACCGATATATTATTTTGTGATTGGTGTAATAAGTTGACCTAGTAGCACTAATACTCTATCCATCCACAAAAGAATGCAACTATGCGATTTTGTGTAAGGCCTGTTTGGATCACCGATTAAATTTTAGCGGGCTAAATTTAGTTGTTAGGGATCCAAACGGCCCAGCTAAAAGACCGGTTAAAGTTTAGCTGTTTCAACCTAGCTAAACCCAGCTAAAGTTTAGTTAAGTCTATTAGCTGGAGGATTCAAACACATCAGCTAAAGTTTAGTTGATAAAACTTTTAGTGGGCTAAAACTAAGCTTTGAAATTTTAGCTAGCTAAATTTTAGTTGGGTGAATCCAAACATACCCTAAGTCAATCTATCTTAACTTTGACCGATTTTATAGTGAATATTATTGACATTTATGTCTCAACTAGATTTACTATAAAAATATATTTCATAATTAATTTAATGATACTTATTTTACAACATAAATTTTAGTATTTTTATATAACTTTGGTCAACTCCAAATCATATGATTCCTCAAAAAGTGAGAACTATGTATTTTTGTGGACAAGAGAGTATATGTGATGATGTGAAATTAGTGATATTTTACTATGACGATTGAGACGTAATTAAGCAGCCATATGTGACGACACATCTTCCGCCATCATCAATAAATCCATATTGTTAAGCTAAAAGCTAAGGCCTCGTATATCACAGCTCAGCTTCACTAGTGAAGCTATCTTTTTGGAAAACAGCTTTATGAGCAACAACTTTTTATGTGAAGCTGAGCTGTTTTGTAAAAATTGTTTGACAAAACAGCTTTAGCAACAGCTTCATGCATGGATAAGAGAGCGAAATGAGGAAGAGAATTGATATAAGCTACTTTTTTCAGCTTCATCCCAACTCATGTCTCTGTGAGAGGAGGAGAAAAATAGCTTCACCCTTGAAGCTGTTTTGAAAATGAGTGTTTGGGAAAAAACAGTTCATAGTAGCTCGTGCCAAACAGACCTAAGTGATTTACACTAATCTGGCCGGCAAGGCCTATAGCTCCAAACCTCCCAAGTCAACTCCAAACCTCTGAACTCATCGATATACTCATCAATGAATTGATGATAAGATGTTTTCAGAAAAACAGATTAGAGTAGATAGGTCCAATGACTATTATTTGTTAATGTTGATATACTCATCGATGAATTGATGATAAGATGTTTTTTTATCGGTAATGCTTAGGCGCGGGTGTCCGTCTGTCCGGACGCGGCTTCTCAGGCCTGCACAGCAGACCGGCCCAATAGACCTGCTCATCTCTACCTCCCCCGTCTATCTCTCTCAAAAAAATATCTCCCCAATCTACCTCGCCCCTGTAGTGGCTTCACCGCATCGTGCCACCATTCGCCCGTCCCACTCCACCTCGCTGCCACGGCCATGCCCCGCCGCGCCCCCATCCTGCGCCGTGCCCCATCCCCAGGCGCGCCACGCTGCATTCCTAGTGGGACCCCAGTTTGCCTCGCCCGTCGCGGCCACAACATTCACCGCGCCACCACCACCCCGGCGCCACCAGGAGGAGGTCGCCGCCGGTCTGATCATCATCTCCCACGGCCGGCCGAAGACACCGCAGCGGGAAGGGGAGGCCTGTGCCTACCCTACGCCTAGGTGTACACTAGGGCGTTCTTCCCAACGTCCTCTAACCCGAGCTTGCTACCTATCGTAGTTCCCCACTGTAAGGTCCAAATGGCTAGAGGGGGGTGAATAGCCTATTTAAAAAATATACAAGCTTCACTAAACAACCACGTTAGTATAAAAAATGGCTAAGCTAATTCTAGCACTAGCTCAACTACACTATGCAAGCCACCTATATAATTCTAGTGAAGCAAGGCTATGATCTCTAATACACACCAACAATGCTAAGTCACTAAGCTACTTACTCCTATGTGATAAAGGCTACACTAAGCAAACTACACAAGGACTAGTACAAGAAAGTAAAGAGCAAGTGACTTGATTCTTATACCAACGATGTAGAGAAGCAATGCACTCGAAGAATCAATCACAAGAGAAATCCTCGGCAAAGAGATGACACAAGATTTTTTACCGAGGTTCACTTCCTTCCCGACAAGCTACTCCTCATTGTGGCGATGCACCCACTTGATGGATCACGAGCTAATCAACTATCAAGAGTTGAACCCTCAGCGGGTGCCACACATCCACTTATAAAATGGGGATCCTCCAAGCCATGAGCTCAACTAGAGTAGCCAATTCACGAACTCCCGTGGGGAAGGTTCAAGAACCCCTCACAACCGCTTGGTGAGACTCGAAACAATCTCCAATCACGAGCTCAACACCACCGCTGCTCCAAGCCGTCTAGGGTATCGGGAAACACCCAAGAGTAACAAGCAATCCGCAGCAAACTCAAGAATCAAGTGCCACTAGATGCAACTCTCAATGCAATGCACTTGAATCTCACTCAATCTCTCTAGAGTATGCAACCAAGCAAGGAGATGAGTGGAGGGGAAGTTCTCTAGCTCAAAGTGTGCCTCAATATCTCAAATGTGCAAGAGAAAACCCCAAGGGCCGGCCACCTCTTATTTATAACATTTCACTCAAGAGCTAGCCGTTATCAACTTCACTGGACGATTTTCGGGGGCGATAGACGCTGCACAGTAGCGTCTGTCGCTGTAACACCCTGGGTGTTATAGTGCTAATTAATCTGCCATGTCATCATAATGCATCGCAAATCATCCATGATTAGGTCAACCTTGTTATGCATCAACTAAAATAAGTTTACTTATCTAGATTGGGTGTGCTTCTCTGTGGTGTGATCCGAACCCAAAAACCCTAAATTCGAATAACACCGCAAATACTTAGTCCATACCCTGCGTAAATTGAGGTGTGTGACAGTGTTGTACACTAGTGTCAAGTGTAGGGTATGAGCTCAAGTACAACACATAAAATGAAGCTCCAAGTTTGAGTTTGAGTTGGAGTCCAAAAACTTGTCACGAGTTTTCCGATTCGAATTTAAATTCAAATTTGGGGAAAATGTAAAAGACTTTCAAAAGCTAAATTGGTCAACCAAGAGTGGCATTTGGTCAACCATGTCATTTTGGTCCAAATGATGCCCTTGGGTGATGTTTTGATCATTAAGTAATCACTAATCAAAGTAGCAACAAATTCCAATTGAAAATTCCTCCGAAAACCCTAAATTCCAAAACCCTGTTTTACCCCATTTGAAATAATTCAAAATCTAAGCAAAATTTGGGAAAAAGTTTAAAACCAAGTTTGTAGAACTTTTCAAGGACTAAAACTTTGGTGTTTTGAGTTTTCAAAGTTTTAGTGAAAAATGTGGAGCAATTTTGAAAATAAACAAATTTCAGATTTAAATCATTTTTGTCCCCAAACTAAGATTTCAAAATGGAGGCAGAATTTTAAAATGTTTTGAACAGAAAAGTTGTAGGTCTTGTTTAGATATACAACTTTGGTGTTTGGAGATTTTGAAGTTTCAATATGAAATCCAAAGTAATTTCTAAATTACCAAATTTCCAAAATGTGTCCCCTTTTGAATTTAAACTCAAATTTCAAAATCTAGTTAGAATTTGAAAAAGTGTTCAATACAAAACTTGTAGAGCTTGAAATTCTAAAGATTTCATATCTTAGGAATTTTTCAAGTTGTTACATAAATTTGAAAGTAATTTGAGAAAACAATTTAAAATTTCAAATTTTGGGGGGGCAGCTACAGTGCCGGCCAATCGCCGCCGACCACCGCGCGGTATGGGCGTCGGAGCGCCGCCGTGGCCTTCGGCCAGCTTCCAGGCGCGCCCTCGACCGCCAGCGCGATGACGTGAGCATTCCCGTGCTGTAGCCGCGACCGTTGCCTACAAATACGACGCGTTCAGGGAGAGCGTTTTCTTCTTCCCTGTTTTCGCCACCGCCGCCACCGCAGCTCCGCCGCTCGCCGCTGCCGCCGTCAAGCCGCCACTAGCCACGCAACTCGCACCAGCAAACTCGCCTCACCCTCGCGCATCTGTTGGTCCAATTGTTCAAGCCTTCTTCTCGCCCGAGCCTCCGCACCGCCCGCTCCCATGTCCAACTCCGGTCGGAGCACCGCCACCATCGCCTCCCGTGGCCAGGCCACTTCGGCTCCTCTCCGTCATCCCCGAGACCGCCATCGTCACCGCTGTGAGCTCCTAATCCTTTTCCTCACGCTAATTTAGCCACTACCGCGCTATATCATCGGGTCGTCGGGCACCGCGGCCGTCGTGCCGCCATAGTCGTCGGAAAGGGTGCAGGGGGAGGTGAGCTTACGTGCTTAGGGTCGCAATCGGTTCGTGGGAAGGTGTAGATGGTTTTGGTCTTGTTGGTTGACCGACCGACGCCTTGATCACCGGCCGGCCACCGCGCGGGCATGGTTGAGCGTGCAGGAGAGAGCGAGAGGGCGGAGGAAGGTGATGACAAGCGGGACCGGCCTGTCAGCGAGAGAAAGAGAGAGAGCGCGCGCGGAGCAGGCCGCGTTGCTGGGCCGCGGGCGTGGTGCTGGGCCGAGCGCGGGCGCGCGAGCGGGCCGCTCGGCTGGGCTGGACCGGAGGGAGAAAAGAAAATCGGCCCGAGTTCGGTTTTTGTTTTTCTTTTTCAAAAATTATGAATAGTGCTGCTATTTGTTTATTTCATTAAAAATTGTGTAGAGTTCCAAAATTTCTGAAAATTTTTATGTGAGCTTCTCAATGTGTATACTATCTAGGAAAAATGTTAAACCCTAAATTTGATTAATTTGTGTAGTAGATTTAATTAGTTCTAATAAAGATTAAATGCAACTTCCATGAATTTTAATAATTAATTTATTAATCCAAAAATTATGAAATTTATTGTGACACTGTTTTAGGTCATTCTTAATCCATAGAAGAAGTTTAGGCTTGTTTAGATAAAGTATGATCAACTATTAATTATACCCTAATTAGTTAAATAGTAAATAAATGTTAATTTGATAACTTTAAGTGTTGTGTGCCCTTTTGATTGAGTGATGTCCTTAGGTCACTACTCTTTGGTGATCTTTGGCACCTTAATTCCATTTTTGAGCTCGTTAGTAACTTACTTAGTGATAAAAGCTGGTATCGCTGGAGTTATCGCTTCTAGTTAGTAGGTTTACTGTTTTGCGACTGTACCGCGAAGGAAAGTTGTACTCAAGTCGTAACTCATGGCATATCATCATCAAGCATCATGTTTATCATCGAGCATCATGTTGAAGCATGTTATATACTCGTGTAGTTCCTGCTTTCGAAGAAGTCGCAGTCGCCGAGCAAGCTTCCGGAGAAGAGCTATCGTCGGTGGGTTCCGGACCTGAAGTTGGAGTTCTCGAGTCTGAGTCTTTTGTCACGTCAGAGCAAGGCAAGCCCCAGTGCATTTAAACCCTACCTTGATATTTACAAATCTTTATTATTTATATTATGGTTTACTACGTTAAGTAATTAGGAGTTGAACGATAACCCAATTGATGCACTATCATCCTTGATTATTGCGATATCAACCTTGATACCTGTTTTACTGAAAATGCGTAGTATGCTTCGCTATGCTTAGAAGTTAAGCTTTTAAACGAAATGTTTACATGGCCATGACGGCATACTTAATGAATATTGAAATATGAGAATGAACTTGAAAGATCGGGCGGGTGGTTTGGCCACTGCTAACATGCATTGGGAAAGGAGTCTCAATGTAGTGTTTCCGTCTTGTCGGTTAAGGACCGTCTGTTGTAAGCCTGTTTGTGTTTCGAGACTTTGCAACTAGCCTCATGCCTTGGGTAAGCCCAACATGTTAGTGATTCCATTACGAGAACGTCTAACCTCGCACTGGGAGTGGAGAGATGTCGGGTAAGTCTTGTTGAGTACTCTCGTACTCAGGGTTTGTTGAACCCCTTGTTATAGGTGCGGTTCATGAACAAGTCTGCTTTAAGCCTTGTTGCATGACCGTTGTGGCTGAAGAAAGTGACGACGAGTAGACTGTGTGGCCTTTGGGCAAGGCATCTCGCTTGTGTGATGTAATAAAGTTACTACCGATACTTCTCTACTACTGGTTTGTAATAATGCTACATAAGGTTTGAGGTTTGAAAACTGGTTTGTAAACTTAAGTTATTGTAAGACTTCCGCTACTTTACTCTGTTGAATATTTTGAATAAATATTGCAATACTCCTGTGATTGGATCCTGTTCGGAGGAAAGCATACCTTTTAAGTTATAAGAAATATAAGTACGGCTGTCAGAGGTCATTATGACGATGACAGGTACATATGGGCCATCATAATTAGTAGGTTCTGTGATAGCCGCCAAGCCGATAGACGCACGCCCAGCGTCTGTCACGTTCACCTCGCGCCACGTGTCCAGCTCATTCGAAAACCAACGGTCATGAACAGTAGCAACAGACGCGTCTGACGCCGGGCGACAGACGCGCCCGTACGCCCGACAGACGTGGTCCAGTGATGATGTTTTCGCCCGAGTTCGTCAGACGCGTACGCCGTAAGGCAGACAGACGCAGCGTCGAGCGTCTGTCGCTCACGCTCGCGCGCGCCCGCGAAGTTCCACAGTGTCAGACGCTAGAATAGTGCGTGAGGCCGTGTCTGTTGCCTTTGCGACAGCGCGTCTGTCGCGCCCGCGCGCACAGGCCGAGCTAGGGTAGCCCGACAGACGCTGACGTCAGCGTATGTTGCTCCCGACTCACGCGTCTGTCGCGTGTATCTCGGCGACACTTCGTCGCTTTCTCGTTTCGCTTGATCGCCCTCGTCACTTATGAGCTACTCTCCATATGTGTATCACTAAAGCACATGTTTTAGCTCATAAAACACTTCCGTGCTTTCACCACTTTTCCAACCTCTGGCGCAATGGAAAATAGGCATTTTATTTCTCCGAAAACGCCTGAATCCCAAACCCCTCACTACCGCTCAAACACCGCCGCCTTCGCAAATGTGCCAACACCATCATGTGTAAATCACCATGTGCATGTGTGTTAGCATTTTCACAATCATTTTCCAAGGCGATACGTTAGCTCTCTACTAGATCCTAATGCATATGCTCAAGATGATGACCTAGTAGCACTTGATTCACGAGCTAACCGTGATTGCCCCTCTTGATAGTCGGCTATCAATCCTAAACCCGGTCAATGACTTCTCTACTCATCTTAGACCGACAAAAGCAAACCCTATGATTATACCTTTGTCTTGATCACTTTGTTCCATGTCCATCTCCTCATACTTGATCACCATGACCATCATTTCATGTCCATGCACCATCTCTTTGTGATCTTGTGGTCACCACTCCATGCCACATGCACCTTCATCACATGTGTTGCTTATGCCTAACTTAAACCACTTAACACATGGCATTAGCAACTTGGTGTCATTAATTTCCAAAACCAAACTTGGGCTTTCACCCACCAGGTAGGCCGTGACAGCCGGTAATGCCATGTTTCAGGCGTTTCAGACTTATGTTTGAATTGTTTCATTTGGATGTTGTAAAAATAGATCTAGGATGTTGCATACGTTGCAATGACAACATACACATGTTGCAAGCCTATGTTTCTAAATGTTTCAAACATATGTTTCAAGTGTTTCATCTAGATGTTATATATGTTGTTATGGCTATACATGCATATTTCAAGTGTATATTTCAAGTATTTCACATATTTTAGACGTATGTTGCAAGTGACATCTGGATGTTGTAAAAGTATATCTGAATGTTGCATATATTTGCTATGGCTATACACATGTTTTAAACGTATATTTCAAGTGTTCATCTTTTTTAGACGTATATTGCAAGTGTTTCATATGTATGTTGCAAAAGTAGATCTAGTGTTGCACATGTTGCAATGGCGCCGATGGCTGATGGATAGCGGCCTGCCACTGCCGCCTGCTACTGCTGCTACTCGGGTGTCACCACCCGCATACTGGGGATGGAGGTTTCACGCATACGTGTGGGCGCGCATGAAACGGAGCAAGCGTTCAGACACAGGTGTCGGTCTGGCCGGACGTCCGGACACTAATATTTCCCTTTTTATTTCCTTTTTCACATGTCTCGTGAGAACTACTTAGCATGGTGGCTAGTATGTATTAATATTCCTATATATATAACAATATATAGAAAAATATATAGTATGTTTGAACCTATACAGTAACTTTGCACTCTGCTGTTTCGGGAACGAACGGGGTAGCACAGAGTAGCAGAGGCGACTTGCGGCGGACACCAAGGCCAGGTGCCTCTGTCATGTCAACCTCATCGGTGCCCTCCTGCAGGGACCAATCGAAGTGGTAGAGGAGCTGCACGAGCGCCATCTCCAAGACCGGCAGCCCATAGCAAATCCCAGGGCACATCCTCCGTCCAGCACCAAACGGTATGTACTCGTAGCTACTCCCCATGAAGTCGGTGACGTTGCCCTCGAACCTCTCGGGCTTGAACTCATCAGCGTCCTCCCAGTACTTGGGGTCCCTTCCGACAGCCCACGCGTTGACGATGACCCGGGACCTCGCCGGAATCGTGTAGCCCTCGATCTCGCACGCGTCGATGCTCTCCCGGGGCACCAGCAGCGGCACCGGCGGGTGCAGCCGGAGCGTCTCCTTGATCACGAGCTTCAGGTACGGCAGGGTGGCCGCCTGGATGTCGGCCTCCGAGACGGCCGCCTTGCCACGGAACGCGTCCCGGACCTCGCGCTGCAGCTTGCCTATCACCCTCTGGTTCCGCATCAGCTCCGACATGCCCCAGTCCAGCGACGACGCCGGCGTGCCCGTCCCGGCCGTGAACATGTCGAATATGATCGCTTTGACGCTGTTCCGGTTGATGTGGAACCCGGAGGAAGCTCGCTCCTGCAGGCCGATGAGGATGTCGACGAGGTTCTCGCCGTCGTCGTCGTCCTCGTCCTCGGCGTCTGTTCGGCCTCGGGCAGAAGCAGAGCTTGCCTGCTTCTCGTCCCGGGCACGTGTCCTCTCCTCTATGACTTCCTCCAGGGTGGAGTCCACCGTCCTGTGGACGTCCTCCAGCGTTCGCCGCATGCCGGTCACCGCGGCGAGCACGGGCCGCCAGGTGGGGAAGAGGTCGGGGAGCTTGAACCCGCTGGACAGCGCGACCCCGGCTTTCATCGCCGTCAGGAAGCCGCCGGCGTTCCTGTGCTTGTTGCCGAAGGATGCGCGGGAGACGATGCTGATCGCCAGGTTGTAGAACATCTCGCTGAGGTCCACGGCCGTCGATGGCCCGGCTGCTCGTATCCTTTCCACCTGGCTTGCCATCTATACATGTATGCATGCATGCATGAGTAAAGGCTGATGTACAAAAAAATATCGTCTCAGAAGTAGTGAACTAAGTGTGATCGAGAAGTGATGCAGACCTCCTGTTCCCTGATGTGTCGGAAGGTGAGCACGCGCTTTGGGCTGAGGACCTCGGCGGCGCAGAGCTGCCGGAGCTTGCGCCAGTACTCGCCGGACGGCGAGAAGAGGATGTCGGCCCAGCGGTAGAGCACGATCTCGCCGCTGAGGAGCTTGGGGCGGGTGGCGAAGTTGGCGTCGTGCGTCTTGAGCAACTGGCGCGCCATCTCCCTGGACGACGCGACCACCAGCGGGGTCTCGCCCAGCTGCAGCATCATGAGCGGGCCGTGGACGCTCGCGAGGTCCCGGAGCGCGCGGTGCGGGAGCACGTTCACCAGGTGGTGCATGCTGCCGATCACCGGCAGCTTCCACGGGCCCGGCGGGTGCCTCACGACCTTGCTGGGCCTCACCAGGTGCCTGAGGAGGTGCACTAGGGCCACGGCAATGGCGGCGACAAGGAGGGGTTGGAACACTTCCATTGTTGGCTGGCTACGTGTTGGTGACTTGTGTACGTACGTACACCTGCAGCACGATTGAGCCGCGCGCGTGCGGTTCAGGGTTTGCCGGTTATGTACGTAGCCAACTGTGAGCTGCTGTGTGTGGTGTGGCTCGTGGGGGCACTATATATAGCCAATGCAAGTACTCATGTGGGTAGCTGTTGCCATATGGCTATTGGCTAGTCGAAATTCCGAAACAGACCGTTGCTCTCCTCTCCATGCGTGAAACGGTCAGCTATCATCATTTGTATTGTTGAATGGTCCACCGTGTTCCGATATTTGTATTGCCCGAGCGTCGAATAAGCTCTTGCACAAAAACCAAGAGGTCAACCCCGTTGCTTCTCTGGCAACACTACTGAACTGCTCCGAGCATCACGAGTCACGACCTACAAGTATCTCGAGACCGACCACTTCTTGTGCAGCGACGTAGGCTCTTACAGCTTAATTAGGAAACGAGATACCACCGTAGCCCCTGCAGCACGATTTTTGAGCGGGGCGCGGTTAGTTGGTTACACGTAGCCAACTGTGAGCTGCTGCTGTGTGCGTGTGTGTTCATGTGTTAGCTGTGCGTGTGGCCCGTGGGGCACTATATATGTAGTCAATTAGTCATGTCTCATGTGGGTACGTAGCTGTAAGTTACTATTAGGGTAATGCACGCCATCTCGCGCTCGAGTGTTTCTCTCCATCTCAACACTCAATTTCTCTCCCTCTCATTTTTCTCCATCTCTGGCTTTTCCTCCTTCTTCTTTCCCAACTCCACGTGGGCTTAGAAGGGGCTTGGGAGAGGCAGTCCAGCCAGGTGGTGGGGACGGCGGGAGGGCGACGTTAAGGTTCCGGCTGCCGGGCCAGGGCGGGGTGGGGACACGCATGGCCATGACGGTGGCGGAGGGGAGGAGGGGGAGAAGAAGGCCGCCACAGGTGCACGTGGTAGGGTCTCGCCGGAGCTTCGTGGTGGCGGTGGAGCTCTGACGAGACCCCGGCCCTTTTGGAGGAAGAAGAAGACGGTGAAAAAAAATAGAGTGTTCCAGTGGCGGAGCTTGGTACAAAATGAAGGGGGGGCGATTATTTAGTTGTGCTACAGTAGTATGGCGGTTAGCTACCAAAGCATCAATCATAAAGTTAGGACTGTAAAAGCGGAGCTGTGAAAGCCTGAGTTACTGACGAAAAAACTCGTTCTAACAGCTACGGCTCCTAGCGAGTACACGTGTATTACAGAAGCTGCATGTAAGCTTGCTTCGTGACATGTATATGAATAAAATAAGCAGCGAGTGCAGCCACAGCCACAAGCCAGCAAGCATGTGACCTCTCGTGCACTGCTGATGACTGATGACATCCGACTCTGCATTGGTGGTCTTCGGCTGAGAGCAAACATGCATGCACAAACTACAAAAAGCAAGCTGATGTACTGGTGATGGCAGAGAGCAGGGGGGGCAACCGCCCAGGTTCGCCTCCACGTAGCTCCGCCCGTGGAGTGTTCCACACCCGAGCACGGCATAGACAGACCCTACTATTACTGACTGCATGTTCCAGGCTGCTAAGGTCATGTGGGTACTGCATGCGTTGCCTTGGCTAGTCGAAATTCCGAAACAGACCTTGGTCGCTTTCCAAACCGTTTTCCCAATTTTCTCCTCTCTCCTTGCGTGAAACGGTCAGCTATCATTTGTATGGTTCAATGGTCAACCGTGTTCCGATGATATTATATTGGCCGATCGTCGAATAAGCTCTTGCTGAACTCGAAGAGGTCAGCCCAGTTTTGCTTCTCGATCTGGCAACTCTACTGAACTGCAACGACGACGTACGGCCTCCGTTTAGTTCCAGGGTTTTGGGATGTCACATGGTGTGTCGCATAGGGTGTTTGTATACTGATAAAAAAAATAAATTATAGAATCCGTCGGTAAACTGTCAGACGAATTTATTAAGCATAATTAATTCATCATCAGCACATGTGTTACTGTAGCACTTTATTATCAAATCATGGACTAATTAGGTTTAAAAGATTCGTCTGGCAAAATAGTCGCAATCTGTATAACTAATTATTTTTTTTAATTATATATTTAATACTTTATGTATGTGTCTAAATATTCGATGGGATAGGACGTAAATTTTTTAGAGTAACTAGGAGTAACCAAATAAGACCGTAGTAGTAGGCTCTTCTTGGGCAGCGAGCCAGCGACGACGTCAGTAGGTAGGCTCTAAGGGCATGTACAACCCACAGACAGCAGGTTGTCTATAAGTTTTTGAAATCCGTGCATAGACAACTAAATATACAGCTCATACAATGTGTTGTCTATTTAACTGTCTTTAAGTTGTTTAATGCTTGCATATAGTCACGATCAAGTACGGATATGATCCTTGTACACCAGTGTGTTGCTAGTTGATATAAAACAAATCAAGTATAATTAAGTTAAATATGATTATAATATTTTTTAGACTAGTAACCGGGCAACATGACCATCAATATAAATAGTATATTAATATATTTATATAAAAATCACACTGATACAGTAACAAACAATTTTCTTAAAAATATAAAAAATATATTAAAGGTTACACAAACAAAATATATAACCAATACTCAAGGTGTAACATAAGTTTTATCAGTTCTAGAATATAGTCTGATCAAAATGAACCTAAATAAATTTGAATCATGATTTTTTGATTTAATTTTGATTTTAAATGGATTTTGAAAGGTTGAGCCGATTTGCACATTCTTTAGACAAGGGAAGAAGCTAATAAGGCTTTTGCGGTCGTAGCATGCACATGGGATCGACACTGGCAGGTTGATTTCTCGGAGCACGGGCCGGAGTCGTCGACTCGTGAGACGACAACCCTGCCTCGGCTATTGCGTGTGAAGGGGCTTTTTGCAAATATTCTGCTATACAGACGGCTCATTAAACAGCGTTGTACGTGCCCTTATATACAGCTTAATTAGGGAACGGGATACAGATATCGTAGCTCTCTTGAGACCTTGAGTGATGGACAGCTCATGAAGCTGACTAGTAACCTGTCGTCTAATATTACCCGGTAATACGTACTGACCTTTCTCATCTACGTAAGTACTTTTCAGTTGCTCTGTTGTTATTCAAAGGATCAAGCTTCGTCTAACTAGCTAGCTCCTTTCTTCAGCGAAACAATAATCATATATTTGTAGTCAGCACAACTTGAATTGTTCCACGCAGATGTACAAGATGACTAACAACCCGAACACCAGGTGGAATTCCAAACGTTCCTATCTGCTTAGCTAGCACAGCGGTTTCTCCGGAACAGAGTATTGCAGAGTTTGTTGTACTCTTCTCCATTCGAATTACGGAGTAAATTATAGTTTGCGTTGGTTTTATCCTAAGTCAGATTTCTCCAATTAGCACCGCACTACTGCAAAACAAACAATCTCTATCGGGCTACCGGTGCATGAGGTGAGGTATGGTGGTGGCGCACGAGGTGAGACTTGAGAGCTGCGGTGACGGTGCACGGTTCTCTCTATAGCTGCGGTGACGGTGCACGGTTCTCTCTATTTTTTATTTTTCTTTGTTTATTGAAATATGCTTCGCATTCGGTTTGGAGTCCGGTAGCGCTTGCTCGACCTTCACTATCCACTACCGGTTCCAAATCTGGTAGGGATGACCGGCTTGGAACCGGAGGTGAATCTGTAGTATTGCTAGTCCCTATATCTATATGTAATTAACAAGAGGTTCACATCAACATGGCTCGAAGACAACAGTGGCGGATCCAGAAACGAGGTAAGAGAGAGGGGCTGAATAAAATACAAGTTTGTGAGTAATATTTTTGGAGGAGCATGCTTCTTCAACTGAGATACATGGACGGCAGGAGGGACTGCTGCTGAAGGAGGCAAATCCAATTTGTAAGCCACTTGATCCCACTTTGTCAATGATTTTGAATGATCCAAAATACTAAAATGACAACTTATGATTACCGCAAAAGGCCAATGAGGATTGGACATGTGGTTGTAGCTTGAGATACATCATCTCACCCACACTGAATACCCTTCCAGAACGATTCTTATCAGATTGATGCTTCATTCGCTTAAAGCTGATTGATAAGATGTGTTATACCAAAATTCTGCCAATGGAAGCCACTTATGCCAGTCCCTAGGACAAGAATGCACAAAATAACGCCGAAAAGCCTCCAAATTTGATTTACTCTCTCAGTTTGCCCATCAGTTTGTGGGTGATACAATGAACTCATGAGCAATTGAGTATCTAACAAGGCAAAGAGTTGCTGCCACAGTGTGCTTGTAAAAGCTCTATCCCTATCAGATACATTATAGCAATGGGTAGCCTATGTAGCTTGTAAATATAGCCAAAGTAAGTCTGAACTACCTGTAGGGCAGTTTAAGGATGAGACAGTGGTAATAAATGAGCGTACTTGGAAAATTTGTCCACCACAACAAAAATGACGTCCCATTTGGCAGATTTGGGTAGACCTTTAATGACATCCAAGCTTACTGTGTGCCAAGCCTGATTTGGGACTGGAAGAGGTTGCAATAACCCAGGCAACTTCACATGTTCACTCTTAGCTTGCTGACACACTTGGCAGCTCTGAACATACTGAGTGATAGCTTGTGGTTAACTTTGGTCAAGAAAATAGAGCTTTGATCCTGTGGTAAGTGGCATAAATCCCAGAGTGTTCATCCAATCCACTAGAATGCAAAGCTTGCAAAATGTGCTACTGGGCTAACATATTGTTACCTACCCAAACTCTGCGTTTGTCTAATGATACTATGTTGTAGTGTACAGCCTTTCCCATTATCAGACTGCACACTCAACTCAGTTAGCAGCTGTTTTGCCTCGGGAACTTCATCATAACCTTGTTGTAACCTTTCTAATTAACCAAGATGGAGTACTGCTAGAAACAGCCATAAGTGGGAACTCTTCTGGCACCCTCGAGAGAGCATCAGCAGCAGCATTGGTACTGCCCTTCGTATATTGAATTTTGTAATGCAGATCCATGAATCCATCAACTTTAAAAGAGCTTCTGCTGAACACTAGAAACTACTTCAGATTTGTTAAATGCAACAAACTTCGGTGGTCGGTTCTTATAATGAATTCTTGACAATGTAAATAAGAGCACCATTTATCCAATGGACATAACTATAGAGACACTCCTTCTCATAGGTAGATAAAACCTTAGTTCTAGAACTGAATGCCTTGCTCAAAAAAAGAAATAGGATGCCCATTCTACATCAAAAGTGCTCCCATGCCTTAGTCACTGGCATCAATTTCAGTCAAGGGCCTTTTAAGTAGCATAAGGCATCTTGAGCAATGAGTGTCCACTGAAAATGAACACCCTTTTTGAGCAACTAAGTCATGAGTTTGCTAACAAGACCATAGTGTTTGATGAATGTCCTATAATAACCTGTTAACCCAAGGAAACCTCTCGACTGTTTAATAGATGTTGGAACTGGCCACCCCTCCACTGCTACAATCTTAGAAGGTTCTGTTGCACCGTATGACTCGAAATGAGAACATTATAAAGAATGATATTAATTTAGCATCATAAATCTTGTCGCTCTTTTTTTTATAAATTTGACCAGACTCAAAAATGACTTAATACTATATTTTAGAAATTAATTTATTTTAGGACTTTACCAAACTGCATATCGGCAATATGGACATGCTCGCCATTTGAAACAATAATGGGAGGGCATCCGTGTCCAGGCATACTACGTGTGAAAAGAAAACCAAACCTGCTAGTGCTCAGAAGTCCGATTCGGGACACTTGAGTTCGGACAATTCCCTCACAGCGAGCGTGCGCCCTAGCGTGTCGGGCTTGCGAGCGAGCGCCCCAGCAGCAGGCCCGCGTTGCCCACACCGCCCCGGACGTCGCCCACACCGCTAGCCGCTTCCCACACGTATCACATGTGCAACACCCTGATCTACCTTTGAAACATCCAGATGCAACGGTTGCAACATATAAAAGAAGATAGACGAAACACTTGAAATAAGCGTCTAAAACACTTGCAAAAACGTCTTACAACACTTAAAAATCATTGCAAACATATGCAACATCCAGATGAAACACTTGCGATATATGTACGAAACATTTAAAACATATGCACGCAACATACATGTATATGCAATATTCAGATCTATTTTTACAACATCTAGATAAAACACTTGCAACATACATCTGGAATAGATGAAACATTTGGAACATACACTTAAAACTTACGTATATAGCCATTGCAACAGTGCAACATCCCGATCTACCTTTATAACATCGATATACAACAATTGCAGCATACCTCTAATCATCTGAAATACTTGAAACATACTCTTTCAACATGCGCTTTCAGCAAAATCTGGCAAGCGAGCGTGCGAAACACTGCACGGTGAGATCTGACGCTAGGTTGCTGTGGAGAAGAAGGATGGGAGTGGACAGACGGCTGCGCCCACGGCAAGTGGCACCAGCTGTGGAGGCGCCAACGACGGTCGAGCAGGTGTGGCCTCGCGTGCTGGGATTTTTTTTTTATTTTTAGCCCAAATTTGAAACATATTTTGAATTTGCCCCGGATTTGAAATTTATTTTAAAACTAGCCCGTTTGGCCCCGCCACCATGCATGGCGGGGCAATTGCACTGAACCCCGCCATGCATGGTGGCGAGGTGCAGGCGCCACGTGGCAGCCCACCCGGAGACGTGGAAAGGCGTACCCCGCCATGATGCATGGCGGGGCACGCCTAACCCGCCACCCATCATGGCGGGGTACGGCCGACTTAAACGGCCGCGCCCCGCCCGCTCGGTTCTTTCCACGCCCGCGTTTCTTCCACGCCGAGCGCCGCCACCGCCGCGCCGAGCGCCGCCACTGCCGCGCGCCGCCGCCCCCCGCGCCAGCGCCCCTGCAGCCCGCCGCGCCGCCGCAGCCACGCCCGTCGGCCGCCGTAGCCGTCGGCCGCCGCGCCCCCTGCTGCCGACCGTTGCACCCCCGGCCGCCGACCGTCGCACCCCCGCAGCGCCCCCGCAACGCCCCCGCCCGCCGCGCCCCCGACCGCCGACCGTCGCACCCCGCCCCGGTCCCCGCCGCACCCCGGCCCGGCCCCGGCACGCTGCCGCCCGGCCGACCTCGCCGCGCCGCCGCCCGTCGCACCCCGTCCCGACCCCGGTTTACGGTAATTTTTTTTATTTTTTTGTTACTTAAATTGTTAGATAGTTAGTTAGGTAGTTAACGATTATTTGTAGTTAGTTAGTTAATATTAGTTATTAGTTAATCGGATGTTAGTTAGTTAATATTAGTTATTAGTTAACGATTATTAGTTATTAGTTAATTTAGTTAGTAAGTTAGTTAGTTAGGTGGTAGGTAAGTAAGGTTAGTTAGTTAGTTAAGTAAGGTTAGTTAGTTAGTTATGTAGTAATTAGTACTACCATATTGGTCAGTTGATAATCGGATGTCAAATCATTTTGTAGATGGATTACGGTGTAAGAGTTTTTTACGGAGGAAGTGTTAGGAGAGAGGATTGCTAGTTTGAGGATATGTATGAAGAATTAGAATGGTTTGATGGCACCTCTAGTTTCAGCAATCTATGTGACCGTTTGAGTTTGAAGTTTGGCGAGGCTTTCACACTAAAGGATAGGTTTGATGTTGGAAAGAATAGGGCACACTATGTGATGATGGACTTGTGCAACCAAGCAGAGTGGTCCCGATACAATAGGGTCATCCAAGGTTCGAATGTCGGCATGGCTGAGTTGGTGCTGGAGAATATTGAGAATGAGGAGCCGTCCTTCGACAGTGGTACTCAAGGAGATTGTGGTGTGCAGGTGCAACAAACTATAGAGACTATGGACTTGGATGGTAATTGGACGCAGGAGCGGGTTCATTCTCCTCCAGTTGGTCATATAAGCAATGATTTTGATGTAGACGAGTTCGAACAGGAGGAGGAGGAGGCGGCAGAGGAGGAAATGATTGGTGATGATGTTAGCACTGATTCTGACGATTCAGGAAATGAGGAAGGAGGTCCACATGCCATGCGAGCACCGGTTTGTGCCATGCTCTCTGGAGGTGCACCTGCCATGTGTACACCAGTTTGTGGCATGCCCTTAGGAGTACCGCTTGAGGTACTTCATGCCATGCAGACTCAGGGCACATTAGCCACCGGTTATCCAGATGATGGAGTGCAATATGAAGGATGGAGCAGGGTTAGGGAGGCACAACAATACATTGCACCACCCTCTTATACATCGGTAGAGCTTACACAGCTGAGGGAGGCTGGCTTGCCCTTTACCGGTGTGCCAAATTATAAGGATGTCAGCATGTCGCATATGGCAGTTTGTGACACGGGTTTGCAGATGTGTAAGGAATCATTATACAACCATAAAAATGCAATACTGAGGAAGGGAATGCTTTTTAATACGATGTCTGAGATGAAGTTGTTCCTTCAGGACTATGCTGTGTATCATCATAGGCCTTACACGGTTCGACATTCCGACAAGGAGGTAAAATTCCACATAGTATGTAAGGCTGGATTCCCGTGCTCGTGGAAGTTGAATGCACGAAAGAGGCGGAGTGATGGTAAGTGGAAGGTAACTTCAGTGGAACAGCCGCACAGATGCCAGACTAATGAGGGAAAACGGTACCATCCCCAGTTGACGGCTCGGTACCTTGCCCGTCGTATATTGGGTCTTGTAGATAAGGACAACGACGTATCGGTGTCTTTCTTGCAGGAGACCATAGTCACTTTTGTTGGGTATGAGGTCACGTATGGAAAGGCTTGGCGGGCAAAGCAAATTGCCCTAGCAATTCGCTGGGATAGCTGGGAGGAAGCCTATAACAGGGTTCCACGCATTTTGTGTGCGATGGAACACTTCAACCCTGGCATGAGATCGTTCATATACACAGGAGGGTTGTATCTTCAGAACCCGTTGAGGCATATTCTGTACCATGTGTTCTGGTATTTCGATCAGTGCAAGCATGCATTTCAGTATTGTCGGCCAGTTGTTCTTGTTGATGGCACGTTCCTCACCGGCAAGTACAGAGGCACATTGATGATGGCTGCTGCTGTAGACCCAGAGAACCATATTGTGCCAATGGCTTTTGCTTTGGCAGAGGGGGAGAACAATGATTCATGGTCATGGTTCATGCGTCTGCTCTGTGTTCATGTGCTTGGGCCTTCTCGCACCATTTGTTTGATTTCGGACCGTCACATTGGAATTCTTAATCCTGCCGGTGAACACATTGATGGGCACCTGTAACAGAACCGCCCAATTATACGAGATTAAGTAAGAAAATCATCCAACAAGCGAACGATTTAGCAAACTTAAGCCCGTATAACCCGGTAGTCCGTGAAATCATGACGGATTTCAAACCAACTCACATACCAGCCAAGATCGTAATAAGTTTAGCGGTCACCATCACAAGTTACATAAAAGTTCGCATCATAAAATACATCGGAGTTTAAACATAGTTATTACAAACCAGGTTCAAATAAAAGTAGCGGAAGCATTTAGTTCAAACCACACACACTCACACAGAGTTCGAAATAATGTGCCAGCTCAGGATCATCTCCAACAAAAGCATCAGATGAGACGTAGTGAATGACCACTGCCCATGGTCCTAAGCTTCGCCTATCGTAGGATAAAGACAGTTGATACAGTAGCCATAATACATCTGCCCATCTGCAACAAGTGGGAACAAAGCCCTGAGTATGAGAATGTACTCAGCTAGACTTACCCGACATAACCGAAAATAAAGTGACACCAAAGAATCATGCAGGGCTTGATAGTGGGGTAGCTGACTTATTTGCAAAAGGCATTTTTAACATTTAAAGAACCTTTTTCCATAAGCTATTATAGCAAGTTAAACATTATTAACCTGCCAACTACATTTGCACCTGTACTAGAGTAAACATATGATTAAACAAGGAATGATAACCAATGATCATTAGCAACTTCTATAATGTCATATTTCTTATAACTGTCCAAGTGTTCCATTAACATTACTACGATGAAGTAACTCAAGTCAAGTGTTCACTATCCAGTGAACGATGGCGATTCGAATCGATTATTAACCAGCTGGTAATTTATTCCTCACACAAACCTCACTCACCCGCTAAAGTGAGGTATTGGTCACCGAGTCAACCATTCAGGTAAAGTCGCGAGTTTGCCAGGAACCACGTGTACCCGGGGGCCGCCCGACTGCTCTTTGGCCTTATCATCGCGCTCCCGTATCCTGCCACTACTGCTCCGGTACAGTGCGTTGCGGGCAATCCACTCGGCCCGAATAATCTCCCAGCTTCACGGTCGAAAGGTATATTATTCGGCCAGCTAAATGTGAGGCATGCGTTCAACATGACTCGAGGCCCAACAACGGTCGGTCCATCGATACAGACGGAAAACACTACAGTCCGAAACCCTGTAAGTCTCCATCCGGTCTCAAATTCACTTCGACACTTAGTTATTCCCATATGACATACTTTTTCAAACAGATCCAGGTAACCACCTATAACTCGCAGGTGACAGGCAATCACCCGACTTCTACCGGTCTAAGCAAGCTAAGCATTTCTTGACTGCGAATACCAAGGTATCAAGGATATGGTGGAGCAAGGGTAAACAAGGTATAATGCAGCAACGGTTGCAAACAACTCCTAACGTAATGCACCAATTTAAGTAAAATATTTAATAAAATATTTGCAAACCGGGAGAGAAATGCTCCAGGGCTTGTCTCTTTCGAAAGAACTCGGACGGTGGTCTGGGCACTCTGGAAGATCCTCACCGACCTCCTCGTCGGCTTCGGGCACCTCCTGCTCTTGCACCTCGGTCTGCTCTTCCGGATCCTCGAGAACTGCTACCGGGGTCACTTCCTGCGATCCTGTATGATGCAGATGTATAAGTGCTCATGTCTAGGTGCATTGCAGAGATGACATGAGATGATGATGATGAATGAGATGTAGATGCACATGTTTACTTTATTTGGATTGAGTGAAATTACAACTCTTCTACAAGGTAGTCTACATCATCCAAGAACATGTACTCATAAATTACCACCAACATTCTCTACCATACAAAGTCACCCTAGCACCCTAAGAGGCTTCAAAGATACACCAAAGCAAAGTTTATCAACTAATCTGGCATTAAAATGTTAATTTAAACCCTAGTTGACACTATGTTTGAACAACAACACTTATTTTGGTAACCTGGAAAAATTGGATAAAATTACAGTGGATTACTATTATGTACATTAGCATGTCACAAAAATTCTATTGCAATTTGAGTACTAGAACTATCTACACAAAAATAACAATCTAGGGTCTAAAAATGAGCATAAAAATACTTTATACTATGAAAAGTATCAAACAACAGATTTATTATTTTTTCTAGATTCTACACAGTAAACAATCACTGTATAAAAATTATTACTTGCATGTTTTATTCATAATTTTCTATCTAACAAAAATAACAAACATTAGCAATAAAAAGCACTTGAACTACACATAAGAATTTCTCTACAGAACATGCATGATACATATTTTTCCTAGCAAGTACATTGCATAAAAAGATTAACAAACTTGAAACCACATTTTTCTGAGTTTTCTATGATTTATTACATATTTATCAAGAAAACAACAATTTCAATGATTAAATAAAAACCCTACAGAAAAGTAGTGCAATATTTACATGCAATATTTTTAGATTGTAGATCTGGTTCTAAGAAGTCCATAGAAATTTATTTCACAATTTTTGGAGCTAAAATGAGCAAGTTATGGATTTTAGAAAGCCTTTTAACATTTTCTGGAAAACAATTATTTAAATCCCTTTTTGAAATCCGGCCGGCTAGCGCTACGTGCACCCAGATACTGAACACAGAGATCAAAACGCGAGACCGACAGGTGGGCCCGTGACCCCACACGTCAGTCACAGAGAAAGGGAGGGGAACCCCGGCGTCCACAGCTCACCGGCGGCGAGGTCTCCGGCCAAGCCAGAGGCATCACGCGAACCACCTCATGGTTGCGAACCCAATGGTGCACACGGGGCGGCCAGCGGAGCTCGGGGGACCGGTCACCGTCGTTCATGGCGGAACGGTGGCGCGGTTGACCGCCGGCCGACCAACTCCGGCCAGGGAACGAGACAAGAAAAGGTGCTCGAGCACCGGTGAGACAAGGCGAGCAAGATGCGCGTGCTGGAAAGGAGTGAGGTGGAGCGGAGAGGGGCGTTCCACGGAGCAGACAAGTCCGGCGAGCTCGGCCGGAACTCCGGCGAGCAATTCACGCGGAGGGGAGGCTTACCACGGCCGATTTCGATGTGTGCAGGCTGCGCCAGAGGGAGGAGAAGCTCGGTGAACTAGCGTGGCCGGAACGGCAACGCCGGCGATGGCGGTCGCGGTGGCAGAGGAGCGGGAGCCGCGTTCGGAAATGGAGAGCGCGTGGGGGAGGAAGGAGTGGGCGCGGGGGTTAAGACGCGGTCGGGAGCGCACCTGGACGCCTTCCCGTCCAGGTGCGGAGGCTCCGACCGGGCGGTCAGCCGCCGTCCACGGCCGCCGGTGCGGTGCGGCCACGCGGCGTCGCGCGCTCGCGGGTTGGGCGAGAGCACGCAGGCGGGCGCGGTGCGCGGCGTGAGCTTGGTCCAGTGGACCGCGGCGCGCGCGCGGGCGCGCGGGCGTGCGAGCGTGATGGCGGGCTGGGCCGGCTTGCGGCTGTGGGCTGAAAGCGAGGCACCGGCCCACTAAAACCGAAACCCGTTTTTCAAATTTTATTTTTTAAGGAATTTTCTAATAATTTCAATTCACAGTTTTCAAATTCAAATTTGAGCAAGAAGATGACCTTTTCTGAAAATGACCCAAAAATGAAAGTGGCTTAGAATTTAATTCTCCACAACTTTTATAAAAGGGCCAACTCCAAAATCCCCACAGATTTTGAATTAGAGAATAAAAGCTAATTAGAAAGGGTTTTTGACCAATTTCTAACAATATTTTTAAAAGCAAATTTTTGACAAAACTTTGGTTACCAAGTTGCTCCAAAAACTGCACTAAATATTTCTAGGTGATTTAAAATTTATAACTACCCATGTTTCATGAGTCAAACCAAAATAATTAGGATGAATCAAGTATAGGCATTATATGCAATAATTTTCCCGCACACATGTTTTAACTAAAAGTGCACTCTAATTTCACATATGATCATGAATGCAATGACATGTCATGAGTATAGTTTGCAATGCTAATGCTTGAGTAACACCGGAGTGTTACAGCATCGGCCCCTAGTGCACCGTTGGTGCATGCGGCATTTTGCCGCCAATTTCTGGCGGCGTCAACGGAAGAAGGAGGTGGCTGACAAGTTAAAAGAGCTTTGCAATAAACGTACGGAACGCGAGTTCAACGAGACTATGGTGGAACTAGAGAAGATGCTCAACCAAGCGGGCAAGGCATGGTTAGAGCAGCAGATGGAAAATAAAGCCAAGTGGGCATTAGCATATGATGAGCGCGGCTTTCGGTACGGCATCATGACAATGAACTCCTCTGAGTCTTTCAATCGTGTGTTCAAAGACGTTCGATCTCTCCCAGTGTCCGGTATTGTTGAGTTCTCTTTTAAGAAGTGCAATGAGTATTTTGTTACGCGGTATGGCCTAGCCCTGAGGAATGAAGAGGAGCTTGGAAGATGGGGGAAGGCTGCACACGAATATTTGAAGGAGGCTGAGGAATTGGCCAAGCAACAGGTTGCCAAGGCTTATGGACGGGACATGCTTATTTTCTGCGTACGAGCTAGAGGGGGCACAAACCTGGGCGGTGAATGATTTGGTGGGCGAATGTACCGTGTCGATCTTGATAAAGTAGAATGCAGTTGCAACGTCCCTCAGATCATGCATGCCCCTTGCTCACACATGATCACGTCTTGTTGGCTTAGAGGTTTTGACCACACAGTTGCACCATACATGTCACCCTTGTATCTCCGTGCCAACACCCTCAAAGTTTGGGAGAAGAGTTTTGAGCCGTACCTTGACGAGTCGCAGTGGCCTCCATATTATGGTGAGGACTATGCGCCTTATCCGGACCTAAAGAAGGTAGGGAAGGAAAGAAGGAAGAAGAAGCGACTGAAAGGCGATATGGACAATATGAAAGGTTACAGCGACGACATGTATGGTGGCGGGGACTTTGACGAAGAACGTGCGCAGAACCTTTGCTCCATTTGCAAGAATCCTGGTCATAACGCTAGATTTCATAGGCGGGCGAGACAAGAGGTGGTTTATATTGCTCATCGAATTTCATAGTAAACATACATTTATGATATTCATCTTCAAATTTACTTGTCTTTGTTTTTTTTATAATGTTATTAATTGTATTAATGTTGTTACAACCCTCTTCGCAGCTTTGTCAAGGTACTTTTGACAACAACATTCGTTACTACAACTCAATTACCTTCAAAATTCACGCTCAATAATGTATGTTGTCATCTTAACCTGTAGAGAATGAAAAAGGGCTGCAAGAAGTTAGCTCAGAAGCTGAGCTGTGCGGACACGACGTTGGAGGTACCGTACAACCCCACGTGGTCTAGGAGCCAGACGATGTCCACCGCAGCTGCTTCTGCTAGCGACACGAGGGCTGCGTCCTCCTCTGTTCGTACTCCGCAGGACAGAGGGAAGGGTCCAGCTGTCGCGGACAATGTGGACGAGGAACTTCAGTACGACACGACGAGTGGCGACGACGACGACGACGACGTTCACCAGTGGGAGTACACCGGTCACGAGGAGATGGGTCCCTCATAGCTATACGGTGCTCCTATTGGTACACAGGGGGTGGAGTACACACAGCAGGAGAACTACACACAGGCCGAGCAACAGGTGCCTATGCTTTGCTTTTTCTTTAATTCAACTGTTCGTAGCTAAACATTTAGAGTAGCTCATCAGGGTGCTTGCTTGCAGGGGACTACCTCCACGCAGCAGTTCGAGCGTGGATATAGGCGGCAGCGCGAGAGGCAGCAACGGGACCGCACAGACGTGGGCTGGAGAAGCAACGTGGTCCCTACAAATCCGAGGAGGCGGCGGAGACCGCGAAACCCCTACACCCCTGACGATTAGTAGAAGAGTCATGTTTAGCAGGCGACGGACACATGTTATCTTAGTTATGTAGTGCTAGAACATTTAAATTATTTACAGGTGTAGCAGCAGTACATTGATCTTAAAACTACTGTACTTGGTTATTTCAATTGTACTAATGTAGTTGGTAACACTCGTCTAATCTTTGACGTAAACGCAATTCTTCGTGCCATGGCTACCGTATAACTTGCTGTAAATGACTCAACATGGCATGTCCTCATTTGTCACGCGTTGCAAACGCAAAATTTAGGCAGAGTTTCTGCATTCCAGCAGATTCAGGGACACCCCGCCATGGCTGGGGGCGGGTTAGAGGTACCCCGCCATAGCAAATGGCGGGGTACCCCTAACCCGCCCCCAGCCATGGCGGGGTGTCCCTGAATTTGCTAGAACGCAGAAACTGGACTGATAAACTACACCAGACAACAATGTTAGTGAGTGGAGCAACACATGGAACGAATGAAGACGTGAGAATGCAAATTATTACAATGACATGTTTCAAAGTACAACACTCTCATCCACTGAAAAGTTTCTAAGCCACTAACAATGACAAACACTGACAACGACGACGTGAAGACATGACAATGCAAATTATTACAATGACAAGTTTCTAAGGCACTGACAAACACTTCTACGTCAATCAAACTGCATGCACCACTGCGTAAGCAACTCGTCCTCGGACTCCGAATCCTCCACTACAACCTTCTTACCCTTGCTTGCCTCGACTGCCTTGGCCTGAGAGGCCTGACGCCGGTAGTAAGCCGCCTCCGCCTCTTCCGCGGCCTGATAGTATAACTCGGCCTCTTCTTCGATCATGTCTGTTGGCCCCCATGTGTCGAACAACGGTGTCTTCTGGCTATGGTACACAGTCTAACCCTCCTCTAAGTCCCTGACAGGCCCAGTGACAAACACATCATCATCCTCCTCGGGCATCGGTCCTAACTCCTCTGCAAGACGAAGTAGCTCGGCTATTCTTCCCATGTCGTAGGCATCCTCGTCCTGAGGGTAGCCCAATTCCTCGGCTAGACGAATGAGCTCGCCTATCCTCCCGGTGTCGTCGTCTTCCTCCGGCTCGGCCTCCTCTTCAACCACAATCGGACGGCTTGCGGTGCCACCAACTCCAGCGTCCCGCTTGAGTGTCCTCTTCTCCGTGTACCTAGCACGAGCCACATCTGCTTGCCAGTTGCCGGTACATCCAATCTCTGCAAGTACAAAATGCAAACAATTAGCACGATCTTTGCAAGGACTTTATTGCCAGTGAAACAAAGAAGATTGACTTTCAAAAACGCAATGACTCACTCGCACATAATGAGGCAATAGTATCGTTCAAGCCTTGCATCTCTGCTCTCTCAGCCTCCTCTGCAGCCTTCCTTGCATCCTCTTCAGCCTTCCTTGCCTGGTACTCCTCTACATCCTTCTTCTTCTTCTTCTTCTTCTCGTACCACTTCTTCCACGCAATACTCTCCAGGTTACGAACACGCATCTTTTGGGCCCGTCGTAGCATTTTCTTCTTATGGTTCTTCACGAAATCAGTGACGTAGTTTGCAGGATATCCTCTCATCTTGCGAAGTGCTACTCTTGTCTTATACTCATCCTTGAACTTAAACACATCATCATATGATTCCCATTTACATTTCTGAGTGCTCTGTTGCAACAAATAGATGAATACAAAGTTAGCGTACCAAAAACAAACAAAATAAAACATTAGCACTAAGTGTCAACAGTCCTAGCAAACCTCGTCATAATCGATTATGTGGCCACAGAAGTGGCCAATCCCAAGGCCTGAAGGGACTAGGTCGTAGCTAGCTTCGACATCACATTTGCACATCACAGGAGGCGTAATAGACCTCCTCTTCTTCTTCCACTCTGGCACCTCCTCCTTCTTCTCCGGCTCCGGCCAATGGCTCTTTGGACCATAGACCCACTCCGCGAAACGGCACTTTGGAAAATCATGATCCTACAAAATCAAAACATTAAAACACACATATAGGACATGACATTTTAAGGTTAACTCAAACCTTACTTCATGCCGTAGAGGACAAATGAACTCTTGTTCATTGCGTGGGTTTATCACGGCTTGCTCTCTGCAATGGCACTTCGGAGGATCCTCGAGCCGCCGTGCCGATGCTACGACCTTCTCTTCCTCCGTCATAGGAGGAGGGTTAGGAGGGGGCGGGACCCAGCGAGTAAACACCTCACGCTTGCAATGATCAATGCCGGGGTAGAAAAGGAGAATCATTGGGTCAAACTTGTCCGGACCGTCGATCCATTGGAAGAAAAAGCACCGGAAGTACGGCTACAAAAAAGTTTCAATTATCTCATCGCGAATACAACATTAGAAACCAATAAGAAAAACAAAGGGCACAATTACTTACGCTACAACTATAACATGTGTAGAAGCAACGTGCCGCAGTATCCGGATGTCTCGACTGGCCCACGTGCGCCGAATGACCACAGTCACAGTCAGGGAAAGGTTCCTCGGAGGCACGGGTGCATCCTTGCAAGACACGTCGGGGTACATCTCTCTAGGACGACCCTTTTTCCTCCATATCGACTCACGATATGAGTCCTCCATCTAAAAACACGAAATGATTTCAACACAAAACACATATCACTTATAATTCTTACAATTCAAAAATAATCCACAATATCAATACGATTAAAACTAATATAACTTTACTAACTACATTAACCAAACATACTACAACGATGGAGCGGAGAAGGGGTGGCCGGGACAAGGTCCGACGATGGGGCGGTAGCCGACGGGGAGGGGCACTAGGGGGGAGGGGTGCCGGAGAAGGGCGCTGAGGGGAGGGGAGCTCGGGTCCTGAGGCGGAGAGGGGCGCTGCGGGGTATGGAATGGAAGGATAGCCAAAAACAAGAAGGGCCCGGCCTTTTAAATGGGCGGGGTTGTACCCCGCCATGATCTGTGGCGGGTTAGGGGTACCCCGCCATGATGCGTGGCGGGGTACCCCTTTTCACGCTGGCCTGCAGCGTGCCACGTGGCGCCTGCACCCCGGCACCATGCATGGCGGGGTTCAGTGCAATTGCCCCGCCATGCATGGTGGCGGGGCCAAACGGGCTAGTTTTAAAATAAATTTTAAATCCGGGTCAAATTCAAAATATGTTTTAAATTTAGGCTAAAAATAAAAAAAAAATTCACGTGCTGAGGCGCCCGAGCAGAAAAGGCCGTGGCAATACAGAGGAGCAGGCCTATTAGTATGGTAGCAAGCAGGCGCAGCACGGCGTCCGGACGGCCGGTCGGATGCCCGCACCGCATCATTTCCCAAAGAAAACCGATGCGGATGATAAACCGTCAGCCCTTCTGCCTTCTCCCTGGCGAGTGTCAAGCGTAATCCTCACTCCCGCGCAATCCCGTCCCGCCATGGCAGTCTTCTCCCCGCCGCCTCCTCGCTTCCACCTCTCCCTCCACCTTCAAGACCCTACCCGGAACCCTTCGCCTGGCGGCAAAAAGACACGCCCCGCCCCGACAACCGAGACGCTCCGCCGCCGCCTCCTCCGCCGGGGCGTCTCGCCGACCCCCAAGATCCTCCACACCCTCCGCAAGAAGGAGGCGCTCAAGGCCCTCCGCCGCGCAAGGAAGGACACCGCCGCCGCGGCCGCCGCAGCCGCTGCTGCGTCACTCAAGCCGTGCGAGGAGATTGGGGCGGAGGACGAGGAGACCCGCTTCCGGGCGGCCGCCGCGGAGTTCCGCGCGCTCATGGGGCGGCCCTGGGACGCCGGCGCCCGCGGCGTGGCGCCCCCGCGCGGTTGGGACGGGGAGGACGGCGGGCTCGAGGGCCTGAGGGAGATGCTCGTGGCGAGGAGGGGCGACGGGTTCCGTTGGCTACTGGACGACGATATCGAGGCGGAGGCAGCGGAGAGGAAGCAGCAGAAGCGTCCGGGCACCACCGGCTGGGATGTGGACACCGAGGACGAGGAGAGGAGGATTCAATTACTCGTCAGCAGGTATTTCTACTCTTGCCATTTCAGGCTTTCTTGTATCATACCCTGCTTATACATAATCACAATGCCAAGGACATGAGAGATTGCATAATTGGTTGAGCTGTATATAGAATCGAAATTATTGTGAATGCTTGCATTGCAGAACAATGATAGTTGATAGGCATAAAATATCATATTATTAATAGTGATAAAACTGGAGAAGGGATTGAACACTGACCTTGGAAGAAATATGTGAAAGGAATACTCCTTCATTAAATTCAAGCCCCTCTTAGATTTGTGAATTCAACTTATAGTTAGAATAGTGTATGGCTGTATGCCAAACTATATCGATAGTCCACAAAAAAAAAGTTGCATTAGACATCTTTTCCTGTCGAAATAGTTTTTTTCTAGTGTGTTACTATAAATAATTTGATTATGGCTTGCTTCGAAGCTTCTAAAGAGTGAAAGAACTATAGCTTATTTTGTGAAGTTGGAAAATTAGTTCCAAAGAAAGAACATTTTTCTCCAAGAAGCAGTCATATAAGGGGAAGTGGTTAGTTTACTGTTTGCATAGGTAAGAAGCTTTCATATAATAGGTGTTTACATATGTTCTTGTGAGATTCGAATTTTTATGTTTTTATTGATTTTTTTCTGTGCCTTGTCTAGTTTCAGTTGAGTAAATTGTTTTGTTGTGTGCATGATTATACAATCAGAAATAATAACAATGATGATACATTGAATACACAAATTTTTCCCATTAGGTTAAACGGAGGTTATCTAAGTTTTCGTGATTGGAGGCTTACTAGAGTGATGAAAAAGGCTGACATCATATATAGTGAAGATAATCTACTAAGAATACTAGATGGGCTTGAGGCACAAGGAAACTGGAGGCAGGCTTTAGCTGTTATTGAGTGGGTCTACAATGAAAACAGCTACAGGCATCGGAAAAGCAGGTAGGTTTTTTCTTCTCATTTTTCGCTGCTTGCTTCCCTGCCACTGTGAGTAGCATATTTTGACAAAAAAAGATCCTGTACATTTATACTTCCCACAAGTAATAGATTTTTCCTATCTAGGTTTGTGTATACAAAATTACTCTCAATCCTTGGGAAATCATTAAGGGCAACTGAAGCACTTCGAGTTTTCACCATCATGCGGGTATAGTCCTTTTTCGGTACAATTAAAATAAACAGTCAACTTGTTTGTACAGAAAATAGAAAAGCTAATGGCTTAACATTTTATTTTTGGCTCATAATTTACATCAGGGAGATGCTCAAATATACCCTGATATGCCTGCATACCATAGTATTGCTGTTACGCTTGGTCGAGCTGGTCTTCTGAAGGAGTTAATCAAGATCATTGAGTATATGAGACAGAAGCCCTCAAAGCGAGTAATGACAATGCGGCGCAAGGATTGGGATCCTTCATTGGAGCCTGATGTACTTGTTTATAACTCGGTGAGGATTCCCTCTTGCCATTTTCTTTTTTTCTTTTTACCTAATTCCCTCTTTTCAGTTATATTTTTCTTAAAATATGTTTGTCTTGTCCCTTGATGTTGTAGGTGCTTAATGCCTGTGTTCTATCACAGCAATGGAAAGGGGTATTTTGGGTGTTCCAGCAAATGAGAATTAGTGGTTTACCACCAACAGGAGCAACCTTTGGGTTGGCCATGGAAGTAAGTTTTATTTTTTATATAATTTGGAAACATTGTACCATTGCTTGTTATCTCATATGCTGGTACATTCAGAACAGTTTTCCTCAATATTCCTAACGCTGTATCTTGCCCAATAAAGGCTACTCTCTAGCAAAACAGCTAACCAAGACGAACTAATTCAAGGGGGTTTACTCTTAGAGCTTAGTTAATATTGTCATGTGTTTCCCTCGCAAAAAGGAGGGTCATGTGTTGTGGTGACTTACCATACTAATTAAAACTACTGTTTGAAGGTCATGCTGAAAGCCAAGAGGTATGACTTTGTCCAGAAGTTCTATGAGAAGATGCAGAAAAATGGTGTACCTCCAAGGGCAATAACTTACAAAGGTAATACTCCCTCTGTTCTACAGTGTAGGTTGTTTTAGTTTTGTCCTAAATCAAACTTCTCTAACATTGACTAAGTTTACAGCAAAATATATTGACATCTACAATACCAAATAAATGTACTCTCAAGACATTTACTGCTGGATTTGATGAAACTGTTGATGATGTAGATGTTGGTGTGTTTTGCTACAAGGGTGGTCAAACTTAGAGAAGTTTCACTCAGGATAAAAACTAAAACAACCTATATTTTTTAACGGAACGAGTATCATGTACGCATAATGAGCTATGATTTTTTACATTGAAACTGATACAAAGAATATTTGTTTTCCATGCAGTGCTTGTAAGAGCTTTCTGGGAGCAGGGTAAAATTAATGAAGCTGTTGAAGCAGTCAATGACATGGAACAAAGAGGAGTTGTTGGAGCAGCAAGTGTTTACTATGAATTGGCTTGCTGTCTCTGCAATAATGGAAGGTGGAGAGATGCTATGTTACAGGTTTGTAGGTGCTATATGCAACACATATTGCACTTTCATTTGTCAGACTATGCATTAAGCATCCCTGTTTTTCAAGAGCTATATAATTTTCTTGGTCAATATTTATTTCATGAACCATTATTTTGTCCATATAGAAGTCTGGCAAGGGCAAATTTATTAGTAATTTCAGTGTGAAAAGGAAGTCCAGTTTGGTCCTTCAACTTTTATCCAAATCTATTGACATTAAAGTCATTAAGTCTTATTTTTCTGCAATGTAAATACCATATTAAATAGCCCCTGTGCACAACTTTTTTTTTCTGTACCTTCCTACATGGCTGCTTAGTTGGTTTTTGGGCAGTACAAAAAAAAAACTCAACCTGCATGGGGTAAGACCACCCCCTGAGCATTGTTGTGATAGAAGAAGACCTTCTCACACAGGTCAAGAAAACCCCCGAACCCCTGCCCCACTCTGACACAGGGGCATCGTTGCCCTGTGAGAACCGGGCCAGGCCTTTTGACCTATGCTTTGGCTATGGGACAGACGAGGAGATTTTTTATAACGACAGCCTGAAATTCGCTCCCACGGGGAGTCGAACCCAGGACCTGTGGAGTGCCGTTGAGGAGCTCTAACCAGATGGACTAGAAGCTCGTTGGCTTTCTGGCAGTACAAGCTAACATGGATTCACCTTTGGTCTCCTCTCCTCTCTTTGTTTTCTTCGTCCCCATCTTTCAAGCAGCTAGCAGGGTAGAGGTGTGTTGGTTACTTGTCATCAATGCTAAGTTCCTCCCAGTTTCCCCATCTTTCTTCTGTGCATATTCTTTATGTATGCTGCGGGTGTGTGCATTTGTGGTGTGGATATGCATAGAACCTTTGGTATTAGATGCATGCATCGTACTGATGCCCTCCTTGGCAGGAGTCTAGACACTCCTTGGTGCAAATATGGTCGCACACAGTGCCTGATCAAACAATCATATCCTCCCACCAATGTCAGAAAGAGAGGAAACTTAGGAACGGTACTGATAGATGGGTTCATCATTTCAAATAATCTATTGCAAGCTTTAGGATACTGGTCAGTAGCTGTACACAATAAATTTTAATGTTATGCTTAGGCACAGGAGTTTATCTACACTCATTTGGACCTTGGAAGATGATTCTTCTTATTTCAAATTTCTATGTCCTCATTGGGACATGGCTAGCCTTGTCATGTATCAAGGTCACTAATCTTATGGGAAATAGTTAACATGGTTCTTTGCCACTTACCAAGTTCAGTGTTTAGCTTTAAAGAGACAATGCAGTATGACTTTGTGCCACTCGTGCTACATGTTACTTAGTAATGTCAAACTTATCTTGTAGCATTTAATTATTCTTATTATGGTTTGACAGTTTGCCTCCATTAGATTTTCTTAAAAGTTTTTTGTCATGGAGTTGCCAAGTTGCCCAATTTTGTACCCTTTTATTTGCACAGTCAACATAACAATATTTTACTATGGCAATGTCCACATCACACTTTTATCACCAGGTAAAGTCCCCTTTATAGGAAAGTAATAAGGAACCTAAACATACAAAGCATGTTTATTAAGATACGTTTTTTTTCGTTCAGGTTGAGAAGCTGAAACAACTTCCCCTCACGAAACCACTGGAATACACATTTACTGGAATGATCTTAGCCTCATTTAATGGTGGATATATCTATGATTGTATCTCAATATTTGAGTCAATGAAGGGCCACTGCACACCAAATATTGGGACTGTGAATGTCATGTTAAAAGTTTATGGACGTTGTGATATGTTTGGGAAGGCAAAGGACTTGTTTGAAACCACCAAGGCTTGTTTCTCAAATTCTCAGACATATATCCATGAACATTCGTCACTTAAAGCAGACACATATACATACAGCTCCATGCTTGAAGCATCTGCCTCTGCCCAACAGTGGGAGTACTTCGAATATGTGTATAGAGAGATGGCTCTGTCTCATCACTGCCTAGATCAAAGCAAATATTCATGGTTGCTCATCAAGGCATGTAGAGCTGGAAAGGTAATAGCTGTAACTTATAGTCTACAAATGAATACATGATTTATTTCAACTCTTATTGAAGTATACGATTTTAAAACCAAATAATTGTCATTTCAATCCTCTGTTTATCGTCCCTTTTATTTGGTTTTTGTGGGCTGCAAGCACAAGCTGTTAAGTGTGTGCGTGTGGTGGTGGTGGTGGTGTTGGGGGGTGGGGGGGGTGGCGGGGAGGGGTTCTTAATGCAATGATACACAGCTCTCTTGTGTATTTGAGAAACAAAAAGTTTTCTTACTCATATCTGTTTTATGTGCACTGAAAACTTTTTGGCCATGTTTACACTTTTGTGTAGTTCAATTGAAAGGACCATGTTAAATACCTACAATTTCATGCCAGATGTAGTTGTGGAATTTTTTATTCCGAGAGTGGCCTAAACAGGAATTCTTTTTTAAAAGAAATTATTTATTCTCTTTATGATTTATGTGCAGTCAAATTTGCTGGAGCATGCGATTGACTCAATACTTGAAAGAGGAGAGATCCCTGATGTACAGCTGATTACTGAATTGATATGCCAGTCTATTGCTCATAGAGATTATGGAAGGACGCTGCAGCTCTTGAATATTATGACTGAGGCTTCAATAAAAATGAAAGAAGTCGAGTGGGTTTACCTACTACAGAAAAATGCGTATCAATTCAACATTGATGCCCTTGAGGGCCTTATAAAGTACCTCAGTACTAGTGGTACTATCAATGCTGATCCTGCACTTGGTTTAGTAAGAGCACTGGAGTCCCAATGCGGGATAACTTTAGTGGAGGGCACATATTTGCTAACAGATGACACCAGTACTCAACAGTGTGAGCTCTCTTTGCTTGAGAGTGAAGACAAATATGCAAGTAGCAGTCTGGCAGAACAAGATCAGCTCACTTGCAAGAACTTGTGCACTGATATAATTCTTGACGTCCCTGATTCTGATAGAGAGATCCCTCAGTTAGGTATCAGTGCTGTCATGAGCAGGAACATCTCATTAAGCGGTCAACGATTGGAAGACAAACATAAGCATTCTGATCTTGGGCAGCAGGGTCCACAGGTATCTGCAATTGACGAAGTACTTGATTCCATGAATTCTTATGGTGTCAATTCGTATGGAGAGATGCCATCAGCTTCAGAAATTCTTGAGTTATGGGAGCAGGAAAGGATAAATGGGATGTTTGCTCCAAAAACAGAAAGCAGAACCACTCTTCTTAGAGGATAAATGAAATGCTGGCAGATATTATTTCATATGGGGCTATGGGCAGTGCAATTCTTGCATAAATTACTGACAGCTGCTGGAAATTTGAAGGCCCCAGCTGCAATCGTATTGCCTAAATCATCATCAGGAGTCTCTTATTTGTGTGATCACATCATATCTCGTTTTGGATGGTCCATACTGTGCAAAAGCAGGGAATGTATAGATATGTAGTTGTGAATTCACCCAACCAATGTTGCAGAAACACTAACTTATGCTCAAGAACAGCAATTTAAAGCTGTGGTTCGTCCACTTGAGCAGTTAGCTCAGGTTAATAATCAAAATTTCTACGCCACTTTTCTTTTTACTGCCCTGGTATGGATCTTATCCTTTTCCCAAAAGAGGGATTTAATCTAAGACAAGAATCCAAGACCATATACTAAGACAAAGCAATAAAGATTCCTGCAGAATTTGACGATGGAACATAGGTCAAAATTTGTTCAGTACAGAGCCCTGATACTGGGGACCTCATGGTGGCGACAGAATGTGGGTCCTGTCTAAATTTGATGTGTCTCTGGATTTGTTCAATAGTCAGATCAAAGGAGATTGCGCTAACACTCAACGGTGACGATGAAGATTCCTGCAGCATACCAGATATCCATGAGTTAATGGGCTCTTGGTTCAGCAGTGTCACACCTATTTTTAAGGAACAAATGGAATGTATAATCTTATGTGCGCCCAGAGATCAATCACACATAAGATGACAAATATAAATAGTATCATCACAAATGTTTATTACATAACGAATAATATCACAGAGTCTTCACGTAATTAAGCGGAAACATAGAATAATTCTTGTGGTAGCTAGCTCCATAGCATAGGCACGTCAACTGGTTGACCACAAGTCTAGTAATCTTCAGAAAAATAGTAGTAGTAATCACTATTTGCACTTTCGGGATTCCATCCTGTGGTGGGGGAATGCAAGGGTGAGCACAATAGTACCCAACAAGTGCAACATGAGGTTCATGAAGCTCAAGTAGGATAGACACTGGTTCAACTGCATGTAGCTTTTAGTTGATCATATTTTAAGCAATTGAGTAGCATCAAATAGGTGATATTCTCATAATAAACACATGATCATGTAAAGAGAATAATGAATAGCAAGAACAAGTAAATTTATAGTGATCTCTATTCCGTAAGGGTCCAAGGCCGCTCGTGTCCGTGAGCACGGCTGATATACCAGTTTTACACTCTGCAGAGGTTGTACACTTTCACTGTGAGTCGCGATCCCCAAAAGTCCGAGGTCATGACTCCCCATTGGACAGTTAAGTTTCACTATAAAGTCTTTCCAAGGTTCGTCTAACAAGTTAGGGCCGCTAGGTTTCTGTGGCCTGCAAATGTAAAGCCCCCTTCCGTATGGCACAATGACACGCAGTCTATACTCATAAGGACAGGAGCCGCACTACACCCAACCCGGAACACAACCCATCTTGCGCCTTAAAGGTAACCACTAACAAGCTAGAAAAGGTCCTCTTATATGACTAAAGCCAGAGCCATGTAGCCCTCACAGCTGTACTGTAAGTCCCGGATGTTCGCTTACAGATAAGTCCTTACGGAGAGGAATCTAGAGAAAACTCTAGCCCTCTTGTTCCCTGTTGCTAAAAATCATCTTTTAGAGTTATTGCATAAATCATTAATCAATTTACAAGATCATTGTTTATGTGAGCACTAGCCACTACCCAATGCCAATAACCATAGGATTCAAGGAACAAGATCAATACTAAGGCATCCTTAACAAGGAGACTCATGCAGCATGAATTAAGTGAATTAAAGTGAGTAGGTAACAAGGATAATTCCATGCTATACTTGCCTTGATCTAGCTGATCCTTTTGATCCGATTCGTAATAGCACTCTTGATCACCAACGAACTGATCACCGTCTATTCTCGATTAGCACATCAACAACAAGCATCTAAGAGCAATCATGCAAAGCAAACAAAGCTACAATTAGAACAGTACACCAACAGTAGAAAAATAAGATGAAAAGTTTTTAAAACAAATCTACATCGTACTAGGATCACACAGACGCGAATTTCACGTAAATCAGAGCTAAAACAGAAAAGTTATTATTTAAACGAGATTTACTTTATTAAAGTAATAGATTAAATCTAACCTCAAAATTTAAAAGTGGAAAACCTACTAAACAGTAGTACTAACATGTAGAGTATGAAATTATGAACCTAATGCAACTTGAACGGGTCAAATCGGAGTTAAAACGGAGATTTTATGACCTAAATAAATCTAGTGGCAAAACTGTAAATACTAGAAAACGTATTTTTCACCTAAACCGACGAAGTTTACGCTTTCAAAAGAACAAAGCGTATTCGGGCTTTACGTTATGGACCGCGGGTTCAAATACAAAGAAACAGAGGGGCTCTTAAGCAAAAGTGGCTACGAAGGGGTATCTCGCGATATAAGCCGTCGGATTAGAAACGAACGGCCGAGATTGAATAAAGGGGGAGAGAAGAGGGGATTCCGGCCACCAACAGTGACCGGCGGCGGAAAACTGGCCGGCGGCGAGCAATTGCTCGTCGGCGTTGCTCAATCCGGCGACTTAGAACACGATTCGACGAACGGTCTTCACCGAAAGATAAAGGAGACTAACGCGAGCTCACTTGAGATGAAAACGGAGGCGAGAACAGGCGGTGGATGACGTGCAACCTCCAATGGCGGGCGGCGGACCCCTGTGCACGGTAGTGTGACATCATGAGCCATCCAAACCAAAATTCGATGAAGCAAAAGATCGAGACGACCTCGGAATCGCGACGCGGAGCTTGTCAACAAACTTACAACGATGATTGGCGTCGGAAAACGCCTCGGTGAGCTCGGCAGCGGCAGCTTAGGTGGCGGCAGCTAGGGCTAGGCTTGCGGCGTGGCTCGCGGCTAAGATTAGATGGAGGGAGGCGGTGGAGACGGCCGCTATTTATGAGGGGCTCACCGACGTGCTGGGCAAGGAATAGGAGACTCGGGGCAGCGTCGGACTCCACGGCAGCGTCGAGTGACCGGCTCGGTTACGAGCGAGAGGAAGATGACGACGCCGACAAGCGGGCCCGGGTGGCAGCGAGACAAGGAGAGGAGAGGGGCGAGGCGGCCTGCGGCTCCGGTAGGATGGGCCGGCCCGTTGCGCGGCCCACGGCCAGAGAGATGAGGGGCGCGGCTGGGCCAAAAGGAGAGAAGGCCTTCGGGCCAAAACAGAGATGAAGAAGACTTCCATTTTCTTCTCTTTTTCTAATTTTCCAAATGCATTTTCAAATAAAGATTTAAATATAATTTGAATTCTCTTTTGAAATTCTCAAACAACATTCAATACAAAACAAGATATGCAACAGCATGTATGAGCAAGCATGTGTCTAACCTTATAGTTGTTTTTAATTTCATGAAAATTATTATTTCTCTAGGTTAAAATGCTCACAAAATTGCGTAAATAAATCAAATTCTCCTATTTTAAAATAATACAAATTTTAGGGTGTTACAAGTAGTTTGCGTAATCATCTGAAAAATGTGAAGCTGCATTTTGAGTTGGAAGAGCTGAATAGCTTTGAGGTTTCTCTAGCCAAATTATTTGCAGAAAATTGCAAGGTCCTTGAAGTGCTCCATATCGAAGATGGAGACCAGTCATTAACCACAAGGTCGAGAGAGATGGAGGCTTAATGTGTTGAGTGATGGTAAACGCCTTCAGGTAAGGCATCCTCCCTATGTCTAAACCAAAAATAGCTCTAATACAATATGTTTTTTTTATGAAAAGCTCTAATACGATATGTTGAAACAGTTTACAGTGTACTCATTTATTACCTAAAACAATTAATCACATGTACCATTGATCCTCGTATGTCTATTGAATTATTGATACATGATACAAGATACATGGCCGTCGTGCTTGGTTAAAAAAGACCTATGTTTCATCTATTGACATACATATATAAGATGAAATAGAAACTTTAGTTCTTCCGCTGGACTCTGTAACACAGATAGGCTAGGGGAGGTGCGCCCCGTATTGAATATGTATCCGATACGGATCCTAGAAGGGCGTTCCCAACCGCTAGCTATTTGGTTAGCTACTCTGACATGGATAGGGAAAAAGTAGGAGAGAGTAGTCACTTGCGACAAATAAATAGCTGATATTTCACGTAGTTTAAGAATCTGAGAGAGGAACATGTGGGTCTAATAGTATATAAAAAAATTAAATAAAATATATAAAACAGTCTTTGCTTTTGTCTCTCATCTTCACATAAGTTAGTTACGTAGCTAGCACCATTGCGAACGCCTAAGAGTAGATTTTACAAGTGGTCTTTAAATTTATTCCGTGTTCTCAAATCGGTCTCGTACTCTCGGTACTCATAATTTACATTTTTAGCACTCTAAGGGGACTTGCAACGCATGTTTTGATGCCGTCTGTACGCACTATATGATGCAAATTTGTCTGATTAAGCCCTTTTTTGTTTCCAAAAACTTTCTCAAAAAAAATGCTACAGTAGCCACCACATAGAATCTTTGGACGTATGCATAGAGCATTAAATGTAGGTAAAAAAATTAACTAATTGTACAGTTTGTAAATGTCGAGACGAATCTTTTAAGCCTAGTTAGTCTATGATTGGATAAATTTTGTCAAATAACAATGAAAGTGCTACAGGAATTTTTTCAAAAAAATTTCACAATCTAAACACGGCCTAAATGAAGAAGAAAGAGAACCTGGTGGTCGTCTGGCGAGGCGCCGGCTGTGGCCTGTGGCTCGTGCTCCGACGCTTATATTCTCGTTGTACAGATCCAGTGCGCGCACGCTATGGCCAGTGAATGGTGTTGCGATACATGACAAGCTAAAATCCACCCATGGCACGATGATAATCTTCCGTTGCGCACCTGCTGGTTGCAGTGCTATCCCATCAATCAAATCATCGTCAAACTGAAATGCTTGTGGACTCTCAAATAAAAATAAATACTCTTGTTTATACTTGATCAACAAACTTTTTATCCAGTTCACTAAATATAAAATAGAATCTCTCAAACTTTATTTTTGCTTCAGGAGCAGACAAGTTTATATTATATATACTATATTATTTATTTTGATGGTTCTAAAATATTGTATTATGTTTATATGTTTATCTTTTTTTTTTGACCGAAAAAAACTGTAGGGGAGATCCCCACAGTGAGGACTTTTCAATTAATTTTGAAAGAAGAGTACAAGATACTTACAAAGGGAATTAACTAAAAGCATCTAGCCAAACACAAAAAGATGACCGCAAGTCATCTTTAAACCTAACAGACTGAAGATAACACTGATGTTTAAAATTTGACAACCAGGTAGTTGGGCTTGGCTCACGTCTTTGGAAAACCTTGTCATTGCGCATCTTCCATAGCTCCCATGCTGCGATCAATGCTGCCTCGGTGAAGAAAGGGATGTTGTGTATGGTCGCTGCTTGCATCAATCTGTCGTGCAGTTGTAGAGAATCATCCCACACTATGCTAACGGTCGCCCAACACTCCTGTGCAAAAGGGCAACCAAAGAACAGATGTTCTAACGTCTCTTGCTCACCAGTGTCACACATAACACATATTGGGCTGTCCTGTATGTTTAGGTGCCGTCGCTGTAGCATGGACTTCGTGTTCAATCGATCCACCAATATAAGCCAGGCAAAGAATTTAACCCGTGGTGTGCATCTTGACTTCCATATTATCTTGAAGATTGGGTGTGCTTGTACCGTACTGAAGGCATGGGAGTAAAAGCGACGCGAAGTGTACTTGTTACCCCATATTGGTGTCCACTGATCATTGCTATTTTGGTCATATGGCAAGACCTGTAGCTGTGCTTGGAGAATCTCCAGCTCATCAAGCGCCTGTTGGGACAGTGGTAGTATAAAGAGAGTGTCCAAATCCTCGGCTTGCATAACCTCTAGCACAGAGACACCATCGCTCCTGGCGAAGGACGCTAGTCTAGGATACTTGTGAGCTAGCACTTCATCTAGCCAAAGGTCATCCCAGAAACACACCGAAGAACCATCACCTAGTTCACACTTGGCAATACTTCTGAAGAGAATGTTGAGGCGAAATATGTCTTTCCACCAAAACGAGCCCGTCTCACTTGCTGTATGTGGTACTCGATCGGTGTAGTACTTGTTCCAAACCAGACGCACCCATGGAATGTTTTCCTTATTATAGAACTTACTTAGATGCTTCATGAGAAGAGCGTCATTTTGTAGACGAAGGTTCATGATGCCTAGTCCACCCTTCTCCTTTGGCTTCATTACAGTCGGCCAAGCAACAAGGTTACCTCCTTTCTTTTCTGCACTGTTGCCACGCCACAGGCATTGCTTTCTTGCACGATCGATGTTTTCCACAACTCCCTTTGGTAGCTTAATAGTGCACATGGCATAGGTTGTGATCGGAGTGATCGCAGAGTTGATCATCTGCAGTCTTCCGGAGTAGGAGAGCCAGGTGGAGCATGCTGATAGGCGACGTTCCACTCTGTCCATGAGGGGAGTAAGATCTTCTAACCGTGGTTTGGTAGTCCCCATAGGTAGTCCAAGATAAGTGAACGGCATTACACCTATATCACAGCCAAAGCTACCTGCAAGCCTGACCATCTTCTCTTGTGAGACGTTGATTGAATACATCTGTGACTTTCTGTAGTTAACTTGCAGTCCCGTTGACTCCGCAAAGCTATGCAATAGTGCCTTGAGGAAGACTAATTGTCTGGCATCAGCTTGAAGCAGCAACAGCGTGTCGTCTGCATATTGGACAATAGGAAAGTCCTCGGATGGCTGTGGGATCGGCGGTTTCAACAATTGCAGATCAGCAGCCTTGTTGACCAAAATCTGAAGTAGCTCGGCTGCTAGCACAAACAAAAGGGGGGAGAGTGGGTCGCCTTGGCGTACTCCTCTTCTACATTTAAAGAATTTGCCAGGTACTCCATTGAGTAAAACCGCCGAGGAACCAGAGGACAAAATGCAACGGATCCAATTCAGCCATCGTTCAGGGAAGCCCAAATGTGTCATCACTTTGATGATAGTGGAATGCTCCACCGTGTCAAATGCTTTCTCGAAGTCAAGCTTAAGTATGATCATCTCCCTTTTTGATTGATGACACTGATGTATATACTCATAACTCTAGGCGAGGCAATCTTGGATCGTGCGTGACCGGATGAAACCATACTGACTCTGATGTACAAGACTCAAGATGACTGTCTGAAGCCGGTCAGCCAAAATCTTAGTGATGAGCTTGAGTGAAATGTTCATGAGTGAGATGGGCCGGAAGTCATTAACTGTTTCAGGGCTATCCTTCTTTGGGACCAGTGTGATATATGAGGTGTTGATGCTTTCAAGGTTGGCCTGTCCCAAATAAAAGTCGGAGCAAAGTCTGTAGAAGTCACCTTTTATAAGCTGCCAGCATTTCTTTAGGAAGAGACCATTAAAACCGTCAGGGCCCGGTGCCTTGTCGGGTGGCATCCGTTTGACGACTAGGTCAACTTCGTCAGTTTGAAACGGGTCTACCAGATGATCTAGGCCATCAACTTGTGTAATCAAGCTTGATAGGTCAAAAAACATATCTGGTGACGATGTGGTGCCCATTCGATGGCGAAAAGAAGACCAAAGGAGGCCTGCCTTTCCATCATGATCCTGAATCCAAACGCCCTGTTCATTCTTGAGCTGGGAGATGGCATTTCTTCTATATGATAGTGTCGCCATTCCATGGAAAAACTTGGTACATTCATCTCCAAACTTGATTCTATTTACTGTATATCTCTGTCGCCAGTAAAGATTCTTGTAGCGAAGCCAAATTTGAAGTTGCTTTCTGACTACCACTCTTAGGTTGATTTCTGGATTATATAGGCCTCTTCTGTCTTCAAGAGCATCTAGGAAGCTGATAACTGTGTTGCAGTTACTGATAAGCAGGCGAAGATTGGATAGATGTTTACTCCAATCTTTCAGTGTTGATCTGAGCGCTTTGAATTTCAATGTTATAGATCGAGCAGAGTCTGCAATTTGGTTAGATGAGTTCCAGCACTGCTGCACTGTGTCTACAAAGTCACTCTGCTCCACCCAAAAATTCTCAAAACGAAATAAGCTTGCTCGGGGAATCTTGGTGCTGATCACTATCTGACATGGGAGGTGATCAGATGTGATTTTGGCTAGGGGCAAGACCTCCGTATTTGGGAAATCTACTGTCCAGTTGGTCGTCGTGAAAAACCAATCCAATTGCTCTAACAATGGTTCTGATTGCATATTGCTCCAAGTAAACGACCGACCTTTCAGTGGTAACTCAACAAGCCCCAAGTGACCAATTGCATCATTAAAGATGAATGTGTCGGACAGATTTCCCCCAGGTCTATTACGGTTACTCAGTGACCTATAGAAGTTGAAGTCACCTAGGAAGATCCAATTCTCAGAATCGTCAATCACATGACCTCTGAACCAATCGATAAAAAGGGAGCGATCTGGTTCTTCACAGGGCCCATACACAGTAGTTAGTTTCCAGAGTTCATTGTTATGGGTGGATTTAAAACTCAGCGTAATGCCAAAACGCTGCTTCTCTATGACATCACCAGTGAAGATTGAGCTATTCCAGATAACGAGTATCCCCCCTGACGCGCCAACTGAAGGAATATAATCAAATTTGTCAAACCGCCTTGGAGCAAAGTTTCTGATATAAGAGAGGTCGAAACTTTCTCTCTTAGTTTCCTGCAAACAAATCACAGAGCAAGAGCTTTCTTCAACTTTATCTCGAACTGCATCCCATTTTGCAACAACATTGATACCGCGAATATTCCAACAGAGTATATGCCAACTACGGGTACTCATTGATCCACAAAATTTTGAAAGAGAACGGGTCTGATGTCACTAGGAGCATCAGGTGGCAACAACACCAGGATTTAGGGATGCATTTGAGGTGGACAGTATAAGGGAAAAAGCATTCAGATGAGCACTTCAGGCAAGCTGATGATGACATAACATGACAGGTCTTAACGACGTTCACAGCAAGTTCACATCCACACAAATGTTCTTAGGAGTAGTAGCAGCCCAATGATAGATAGGGACGAAATTATTAGAAAAGATAGAGCAAAAGATAGACGGTGCCCACGGCACAGTGAAGCCATCAATTGTTGTTGCTGTCATCAGGAACCCGAGTAGAGGGCGCTTGGAGCAGCGCATCGTCGGTGAGCTCACTAGGAGTCACTCCACAGTCAATGCCCCATCCTTGTAGTACAGCGATAGCAATGGGACCAGGTTCACCTGTCGCTTCATCGATCTGAATAATCCAGTTGTTACGCTTCTTCGAGGGGTTTCCTTTGAGTCTGACAGAGCAGAAGCCATCCTTGTTGAGCCTGGTACTGCGACGGACACTGTCCTCCACCAATGGGGTGCGGGTATCAGCATTTGATACCGTACTTGGTAAGGACATATTCTTCCTTTTCTGCTTAGCCATATTAGCTTTGCGGCCTCCAGTCATTGATGGGCTGGGCCTAATCTGGACACTTTGAAATTCAAAATCGCCTGGGCCAGATTCCATGCTGCTCACTGTACCATCCTCAAATGCTCGATTTATTTTGTATCAAGAAGCAACACAATAATATCCATGAACTATATTCAGGTTTGATCATGGTTATATGTAAGTATTAAAAAGTTTGTAGACACCTAAATAAATAACCTATTGTATAAGTTGTCTATTATATATAAATATATTAATATATCATTTATATTCATGGTTTAAAAAAAATATTGCAACCACGATCACATTATTTATGTCTGATCTTTTTTATCAACGAGCAACACAATGGTATACACGAATCATATTTACACTTCATGGCTACATGTAGACATTAAAAAATTAATAAACAGCCAAACGGACAATCTATTGTATGTGCTATCTGTTTAGCTGTCTGTATGTGTTGTGACATCGTAATACAGACACCATGCTGTGTGTGGTACATGCCCTAAACTTAGTTTGTCGTATCTGTTTCGAGTAGAATTGTGAGAACAATGCGAGAAAGTAAAGTTTGACAAGAGAGAATAGTGTCCAAGCACATTTTCATTGATCCTTTGATATGTATATATACACAATGCCACATCAATGTAATGGAGGTTATGTAAACCATAAAACCAACCATAAGAGGACATTAATCCCTATTGAAATAGAGGTTATAAGAAGGAATACATAAAAGATGAGATTAATATGTATTTGTAACACTCCCCCTTGATCGAATCCTTTCTTGAGATCCATGAATGTCCTAAATCTTCCAGAAACCCTTGTGGGAAAAAAGAAGAAATATGTATGGATATGCTACTAAAAACTCCTTTAAACTAGTGAGAAAAATAAGGAGAAAGTATAGCATTTTATGATTATTGCCTCATTGTAAACTATTATGCGAAAACCTTTTGAGGAGAAAACTCAACATAGTTTGAAGGTCAATTTATGTCTTTCATATTCCTTCTAAAAACCGATGTGGGGAAAAATGAGGAATATGACGTATACTTATGTTAATATTGTCTCATTAAAAACTTTCATTGAGAAACCTTGAGAGGAAAAACACATGAAAGAAAAGAGTATGATATGATGTGTTAGACAAAGCAATATCTAGAAGATTTCTCCCCCTGAACCTTGCAAATCCCTAAGTCGACGCATACCAATTTATTTGACACATTTTTCAAATGAAGAAGCTGGTAGAGACTTAGTGAATACTCAGCGAGGTTATCACATGATTTGGTTGGCAAGATATTGATTTCTCCCTCTTGTTGTAATTCATGAGGATAGAACAATTTAGGAGAAATATGCTTGGTAATATTGCTTTTGATATATCCTTTATCCATCTGTGTAACACAAGCCGCATTATCTTCATAGACAATGGTTGGTGAATCGATGACACCAATACCACAAGATTGTTGTATATGGTTGATCATTTTGTGAAGCCATACGCATTCACGTTTTTTAGTGGATTGAAAATAGTCAAGTGAAACTTGAATTGAAAAAGAAATGAAATTGCAATGGAATAAAAGTAACCACCACGAGGGTGCACTCTTTATTTATATTCCAAGGTTAAGCTGAAAGCTTAATCATTACCATACTATGAAATAGTAAATTGATATGAGAAATTAAAAATATATAAAGGTAATCGCATTTTGCGCGACGGCCAGCATCAGACCGCGAACGTGGCTAGGGCGCTTCTCGGCTGGTTCAGCTGTGGCCCGACCTCCCCCCTCCCCCTCTTCCCCATGTGATACTCAGGCAAGAGGAGCGCGGCCCTCACTCTCTGTGGAGGGGAGGAAGCCCGCACTGTCTCCATTCGCAAGCCGGTGAGCCGACGATCCATGAGGAACACGAATCCACGTGCGGATGATGCGGGGAGGAGGTGCAGCGACGTCGTCGATGCGTTCCGGCGATGCCGGTGATGGGGGTGGTGCAGCAGGCGTTGGATCAATGTCGGCGTATGCCATGAGACGCGACGGGGTGGACATGCGTGCTGCCATCATCGTCGGTGGAGACCGCGGTGGAGAAGGAGGCGTAGGTGTCCTCGCTGCGACGTCGAAGTCCGGGTTCATGGGGCATGCCTCGTGTGGTGGACACGGGGCGTAGCCATGCATGGGACATGGCGCCGGTGCCGACATTGGAGATGTCGATCCTTGTGTTGGCGGCGCAGCCGCTTTCGGTATCTCCTCTTGTTCAGCCATGTGGGCGTCATCGCGTTGATCCCCGATGAGGTAAGAGATCATCCGCAGGAAATCACTTTGAACAAGAGGATGTGGAAGATCATACTCACATAGGAGGGCATGATGAAATTGTAGCATGAAAGCTTGTAGGATGAGATAAGCCAAAGGCATGGGCGGTGGCGGCATCCTACCTCGATGAACGGTGCTTTCTTCCTCACGGAAGAAGAAGCGATGAGCATCGTGCCGATAACGTGTTTCAAGTAGAATTGTGAGAACAATACGAGAAAGTAAAGTTTGACAAGAGATAATAGTGTCCAAGCATATTTTCATTGATCCTTTGATATGTATATATACACAATGCCACATCAATGTAATAGAGGTTATGTAAACCATAAAACCAGCCATAAGAGGACATTAATCCCTATTGAAATAGAGGTTACAAGAAGAAATACATAAAGGATGAGATTAATATATATTTGTAACCTCCATTACATTGATGTGGCATTGTGTATATATACATATCAAAGGATCAATGAAAATGTGCTTGGACACTATTATCTCTTGTCAAACTTTACTTTCTCGCATTGTTCTCACAATTCTACTCGAAACACGTTATCGGCACGATGCTCATCGTTTCTTCTTTCATGAGGAAGGAAGCACCGCTCATCGAGGTAGGATGCCGCCACCGCCCATGCCTTTGGCTTATCTCATCCTACAAGCTGTCATGCTGCAATTTCATCATACCCTTCTATGTGGGTATGATCTTTCACATCCTCTTGTTCAAAGCGATCTCCTGCGGATGATCTCTTACCTCATCGGAGATCAACGCGATGACGCCCACATGGTTGAACAAGAGGAGATACCGGAAGCAGCTGCGCCGCCAACACAAGGACCGGCATCTCCAATGCTGGCACCGGCGCCATGTCCCATGCATGGCTACGCCCGGTGTCCACCACACGAGGCATGCCCCATGAACTCGGACTTCGACGCCGCGGCGAGGACACCTACGCCTCCTTCTCCACCGCGGACTCCACCGACGACGATGGCAGCACGCACGTCCACCCCATCGCGTCTCATGGCATATGCCGGCGTTGATCCCCGATGAGGTAAGAGATCATCCACAGGAGATCGCTTTGAACAAGAGGATGTGAAAGATCATACCCACATAGGAGGGCATGATGAAATTGCAGCATGACAGCTTGTAGGATGAGATAAGTCAAAGGCATGGGCGGTGGCGGCATCCTACCTCGATGAACGGTGCTTTCTTCCTCACGGAAGAAGAAGCGATGAGCATCGTGCTGATAACGTGTTTCGAGTAGAATTGTGAGAACATTGTGAGAAAGTAAAGTTTGACAAGAGAGAATAGTGTCCAAGCACATTTTCATTGATCCCTTGATATGTATATATACACAATGCCACATTAATGTAATGGAGGTTACGTAAACCATAAAACCAGCCATATGAGGACATTAATCCCTATTGAAATAGAGGTTACAAGAAGGAATACATAAAGGATGAGATTAAAATGGATTTATAACAGTATCAATAGGTCCATCCCATGTCTCTGCCCCTGACCACTGATGTGGCATGCCACAGTGGCTTAGGCGGGGGTTCGACGCTGCTTGTACCCGTTTCTAGTGAAAGCATTTACATATAGCCCCCTACAAATGCATGTGTCATGTGTACAATAATTTGGTCCTTCTCCCTCTCTACCCTCTCTCTCATCTATCTATCGTGCACACATCCCCCAACAATTGCCATGGCTTTCAAGCTCAGGGAGTTCTTCACTGCAGCAGCGCAAGGCCACATCTCTAGTTGATCCTGTGCACGGACTGCAGATGGAGGAAGGTGATGGAGTTGATATCCCGGACCCCCTGACAACCCAAATAAGGTGTTCTTCACTTGCCCATATCAAAAGGTTAGGGTCGATTTCTTGATTTGGTTTCGAAATTGGTTTAGAGTTTGACGGGTTATAGTTACCACTTTCTCCTATGGGCAAAAGTGGCTGCGATTTACCGATTTCTATCTGTGGGGCGAAGATTATGTGAAATATTTGAAGGGCAAACATGGCTTTAGGTCTGAGATTGGGGAACAAGGAGGTGACGATTGCATGGAGGTGGATCGAGGCCAACAGGTTGCCATGCCTGCAACAGCTATTGAAGAGGAAGAAGACGGGACATTAGGGCTTGTATGGAGTTGTTTCATTCACGAAAGAGGTGGCCAGCTACTCCATCACTTCTGGAACTGGTCTTGTATTGCCCTGGCCTTCTTCCTTGTCCCCTTGGGCTTTGTTGTTGCCTTGCGCTTGTTGCCGCCTTATCTCTGATGAAGGTTCATCAGTGATGTGTTTTTACAAGTTAGTGATGTGTTGACATAAGAGACGACGTAATATAAATGACGTATATTTTTCCAGTGTCTCTGATGATGTTTAACCATGTCTCTAATCTGCAGTTCTGAGATAGTGTGTCTACAAATGTTGAATTATAACAAAATTACAACTATTACGACAGAATGAAATGCCAAGAAAGCAGTTGTAGTGTGGAATGAAGCTGCCATCTTTGAAATCTATTGGCCGGGGCTTTATTGCTCCTGGTGATGTCAAACGGGGACCTTACTCCGATCCCACGCATTTGCATAGCACGTTTGCTGAAGTCCTCTTCGTTCAAATTTAGAAGTCTACAATTCTGCGACAGCTCTGTGGCGGAATACCGACGAATCAGGAGTAACCTCTCTTACGAGATTTGGACTGGCCCAAATAATAATTCCAATAAATTCCAAAGGTCCACAAACACATATATGGTATGGTGAGAGATTTAGTCCCACATTGTTACTCTCAGAGGAGTGAAGCTAACTTAAATAGTTGAGCTCTAATTAGTTGAAGTTATTGATGACAGGAAAAAAGGAAAAATGTATGCACCTGCCTCACCGGGTGGGCCGATGAGCATGGGCGCTAGGGTCTGTTTGGTTGATGACCAAAACCTGCCACGCCAAAGGTTCGTCATGCCACAGTTTCTTCGGCAGTTGTTTGGTTCACTGCCATACCTATGGCACGCCATACTTTTTTAGCACCTTGCCCCACATGTCATAGACTCATTTTCTTGCCAAACCTTACCATAAGTGTAGCTTCGATTTTGGTCACCACACTTTCTTTGGCAGCCACAGTTTACCAAAGGTTAGGCGTGACAAGTTTTGTTCACCAACCAAACATACCTTTGTGTGTGTGAATCATCCAACATTTTCTTGCTTTGACCTTACGGGTGCCTAGCTTCCTTTTGCTAAATTGAACTTTTTGCATGCATGGATAAATTTCACTGATCATCACTTATCAATTACCTTAATGCTTTGATTACGCATCTAATTACTTACCATAGCTGTGACGTGTGTATATATTGGGACAAGACGTTGTCCTCAATATAGTGTATTCATCTCCTCCTCGTGCCACAGTGCTGCGCCGCCTCCGCCTTCTCCAACCCCCTGCCGATGTGTCATTGGCACCGTAAGAGCAGGTCTCCGAAGCCTACGTCCCCTTGTGTCCTTGCACGAAGTAGGGTCCATATCAAGTTTTTGGGAAGCGCTATCGCGACTGCTCACCGAACGTCTTCTTCCCTTTACGCTGGTATTTGCGGGTCTTCATCGACAATCTACTTCATATACTTTTCGCCATTTCCAACTCCACTGCATGAATGTCTATACTTTCTCTGTTTGTTCTCGCATTCCTTCTCTGGCACTAGGAAGTTTGAGTTTGCCTCAGATCATAGTGTTAGTGTATCTGAGATAGGTTTAACTTTGTTGAATTGCGCACCTATTATACATGCTGCTGTTTTTTTTTCTAGTATCAAAATTAATTTATACGTCACTAAATTGCTATTATTTCAAACAACCTCGTCAGCGCTGCTGTCAATCTAGCTAGGACTGTCATGCACAGTCACATCATGACCGGGATGGAACGAAGGAGTTCCACCGTTCTTCACATTTAACGAATTCCGTGGAGTATAAATATCATGTTTTAAATTTCCACCACGCATACGGATATCCCATTTCAACTTCTAGAAGCACATGTGCAGCGACATATCAAACGTTTTATTTTTTCCACAGACTACAGATGATGATGTACACGTAAGAACTAGGATGTGTCTTTTGGATAGACACTAGATTGTTTTTTCTTTTCTTTTTTGCGAGATAGTAGTACAGTACAAATTCATTAGTATATACTATATACACATACATGTATTCTAAAACACTACAATTGCTTCAATATTCAACAATCCACTGCGTCTGCACACCCACTTCAAGAGTCTTTCTTAAACTGCTCTCTAAATTATCATTTAGAGAATTATTTGAATAAAAATTGTGTCATATATATTTTTACCCTATAACAACTTTGCTATATCTTGTACATACTTTACAGAGTCCGCCTCCTCACCATCTTTAGCTAGCGAGGAATCCGGATATAGGATGACTATATTTAAAAATCTTATTAAAGGAACTATTGAAAGGTTTCTTATCGAAATGTCTATTCCTACATTATAATTAGGAAGGATGTAAACAGTCTCTTGGACTTGCAAAATGCCCTCTGTAGCCCTAAAATTTTTTAAATTTGCACATATGGCATCTTTTTTTAGAATCACATAAAACAATGTAGACGTCCACAACACGCACGCACACTTACCCCTATGAAAACACGTATGCAAACCCTACTCCTATGAGCACCTCTGAAAAACTCAGCCGACAGATCTTGAGATTTACAAAGTCACCACAGACGCTTAGGACTTGAATCCGGATGGACATGTTCCACCACAAGGAACCGAACTAACTGATCTATGATCAGTTCGCTTGACATGTGGCATCCTAGCTTGTAGCCACGGGAGAATACGCTGTTTTCCAAGCATTATTGTTCCTAAGCAGACAGTTGACAGCAATTGCATCATCAAGAAAAAAAATGCATGAAAGGTTCATCGACTCATGTTCAGTTCTTCAATCGGATAGCCACGCAGGAAATGGGGGCTGAAGTAACTCAACACTATTTACAACATGATGAAATGAACTGTACAAAAGAACCATGCAAGGCATCAAAATTACTCACAAAAAAGTTTCAAGAAAACTAACTTGCGATCGTAAACTTTGGTAACTTTTCCAGCTACCCAACTAGCTATAGTGTGTATGCATCATTCACATGAAGCCTAGCTGCACGCACTCCGTCAGCCTCGCTTCCCTTTTGGCGACCTGACCACCTCGTACACGCCGCTGATGCTGCCTTTCTTGGCGTGGGGCAGCGGCGGCGAGACGACCTTCTTTTTCTCCATGGACATCCTCATGCCGGCCGGCCCCCGGCGCGCATCCTCGCCGCTGCCTAAGGTGGGAAGCACATACCACCATATGGACGCGAGGCAGATGGCGAACACCCGCCCGAACACGGCCAGGCTCACCAGCGTCAGCACGATGACCGACGGCCAGTACCGCGACGGCCGCCTCATCCTCCTCCCCCATGAGAACGACGCCTTCCTCGCCGGCACCTTGGTCTTGCTGGTGGCGACGACGACCTTGGCGGTGGCGCTACTGGCGCCCTCCCTCTCCCTCGGGCTGGTGGGATCCGGCGGTCCGGGTGAAGCAGGAGCCGGTGGTCGCCATAAAGGCGTGGCGGTCGACGCTGCCGCCGCCCTCGTCGGTTTCTTGGTGGCGGCGGCCTTCTTGGACGGCGGCGGCTGCTCGGGGAGCTTGACGACGACGGGCGTCCAGTCGCCGTTGGACGACTGGACGAAGCGGACCAAGACGAGGCCGGTGTCGGAGCCGACGCGGCGCAGGATCTTGGCCCGCCGGGTCTCGAGCTCGGAGAGCACGACGGAGAACCTGTCCAGCCCGCGCTCCGCGTAGGGGTTGACCTTGCTGCCGTGCCTCCTCCTCTCCCTGTCCTTGGGCGATCCGCCGGTGCAGCCGAGATCGTCCGGATCCTCGTCGACGTGCTTGAAACTGCCCGTGCCGCACTCGCAGAACATGGTGGTTGGCTGCTGGTCGATGATTGGCGTGCCGATGACTTTTCGAGTTGGGCGCCAGGCGGGCATCAGGGGTCCTCCGCTTTATAACGGGGTGATTTGGAATGGACGAATGGTGATGGTGCCGTGGGAAGAGTGGGGTGTTGGTTAAACTGTTTGGTTGCAGGTCAGGCAGAAGCTTCCACTGTTCACGACTTTGTAATAATCATGCCTAAAAGCTACCAGAAGAAGAATACTAGAGCTGTAGAGCAGTGAGTGCATGACTGTTCTTGGATGTGGATTTGTATGGTTGCCCCTATCCAGATCAGATATGTGAATGATTCAGCATCTACTTCCGTAGAAATTAGATAAGATGAATAAAAAGGGAAGAACAACGTAAAACTCTAATTGCCTTAATAAATTTGTAATTTTCTTAGTTGACGAATCATTGACAGTCCGATCTACATTTAACGTATATCATGTATTACTTTCAAGTAATATAAGAGCAACTCCACTGAATATCATATACGAAGTTGTTTCAGCGTATAGGCAGAAGAGCACTGTTATACCTAAAAGTTTATCAGCTATATTTCTTTAGGGATAGGGGAAGTGGGCTCTCTCCTTTCTTTAGGGGAAACACGGTTGCTTTTAGGAGATTGATCTGCTGCATCACCTTCATATCCTAAAATGATAGTTTTTAAGATATAGGATATTGGATTGGAGATATGGTTACTCTAATCATCAATCCCTTAATCTAAAAAAACTCTCATCATCAATCATTCCGAGAGATCCCAACAAGAGGTGTGGAAGAATAATAAGGTATCAAGAATTGTTTTTTGACCAATAAGTATGTTGGATGTGTTAAATTATAATTGGATTCATGTTTCAACACGCTTTCACATTGCTGGAGAAAAAATAACCTTAATAGATAAGAGAGCATCTCCGAGAATTTCCAAAACTCGCTCACAATCTTATTTTTTGGCAAGATTGTTTACAAAATCTCTTCAAAAACTCCTTATCTCAACTACCAATCTTTCAGCACTTGGGAAAATCGATCCAATCGCACAGAAATATACCCGCATATATCAATCAGCCAATCTAGAGGTGGAAGGACGTGGAGAAAAATAAAGAGTAAGGATATGTTTCCAATGCAAATGTACAAGAGAAAAAAAAAATATATAAGTGGTTGGATATTTTGGAAATAGTTCAGGATTCTTGATACAAATTGTCTTCTATCTTTTAGAAGCGATATTTTGGAAACGATTGGAGGAACCAATAAATGTACTCCCAACATTTTTAAATACATGAAAAACTCATTGATTTACCGGTTGTTCTTTTAGAACTACTGGAGATGCTCTTATTTATAGCTCGTATAATTCGGTCCCTCATTTCATACCCTAAACTCATGTACGCCCCTTATTTCGTACAGGAATATCTAGGAGTATTCACATCATTTTTTATTTCTTCCAAAACCCCCTCCTATCCCTATCATCGCTGGAGCGTCCTGACATTAGCAGTGGAATATTTTCGTACACTTCTGCTCTAGTACACGTGGAGCCTATCAACATGTGTCATTCCCAGTACCATCGGAGGGATGTGTAGTCCTAGAGGTCGTTTGCTTTTGGACGGTTTGCCTCTAGAAGCGAGGTTTTTAAGAGAACTCCCTTCGTTTAGCAAGGCCCGTGGTCCTTGCCTTGAAGGCTGGCTCCTTGTAGCCTCGCTCATAGCCTCACATATTTGCGAAAGGTCCTCCAACATCCTCTCTCCAAAAGGTTCGTCTTGCATTGGTTCCTCCCAGAGAGCTTACATCCCCATGTTAGGAGTGACTTCCTTGTCATCGTTGCAGCGTCCTGAGTGGAGTATTTCCGTACACTTTTTGAGTGATAGACGTGGAACCTGTCAAGCTGTGTCATTCCCAATACCATTGGATGGATGTGCAGTCCTAGAGGTCATCTGCTTTTGGACGGTGTCGTAGGGTCAGAACCGCATGTTCGAGGTGGTGTCAAAGTACGTGTCCCTGGTGACTCGGGTGGACTCAAGAATACAAGAATTACAGAGGGGATGCAATGATTTATCCTGGTTTGGGCCGATCGATGCCCTACGTCCAGCAGCTGACGATCCTTATACTCAAGAGCACCCAAAATCAGGGGATTACAACAAAGTGTACAGGAGAAAGAGATAGATTTGGTAGGGGGATAGCTCGGTGCTAATCCTGAGGTTGCTTCGCCGCCGGTGGAGCCTTCCTCTCGTCGGAGAGGAGGAAGACAACGGATCCGGTGGAGGAGTTCTCGATGCCCCTCTCTGGATTGCTCTGCTCTCGGTGCCGAGCAGGAGCAAATCAGTGAGGAATGGAATGATCCGTCTTGGATCGTCCTCCCCCATCTCTGGGTTCCGACCTATCCTTTATATACCGAGATAGGTCAGGTATATGGTGGTTTGGGGGAAATGAGCCTATGGTCTACATGTACCGGAGTCCAGGAGGGTCTTGCAGCAGTGCTCTGTGGACCGTGGCGATGTCGTGGAGCCAAAGAAGCTCTAGGCATCATCCGGCTGCTCTGTCCTAACACACTGAGTGTCAGGCTGTGTCGACTTGGACCGGTCTTCCCCAGGTGTGCCTTCTGGAGACTTCTGGTGGCGAAGGAGGCTGGCTCGAGGGGCTGATGCGTGGCCTGGGAGCCCCCGAGCCCCTGGAGGCCGTGGAGAAGCTTTTCTTGTGTCACGCCCTGTGCGTGACCCTGTCGAAAGAGTGGTTGACAGCGCCGCGCTCACGGGGCGGTGCCTGGGAGCCCCCAAGCCCTGATGGCTCGGGGCGTATCTTCTTGTGTCTGGGCCTTGGCTGGCGCCTAAGGCCGGGGGGAGGCCAAGGATCGGGTCTAGGCTCCCGTCGATCGGGAGCCCCGGGCGTTAAGCAGAGGCAGCAGGCTTAATCGGGCTCGGCCCAATCCTCTGACCTGAGGGTGCGCGCGAGCGTACCCAATGGGTATAGCCCCCGAGCGATCCTGGAAGGGTCGGTCAGGGGGTCTCTTGGTTGGAAACTTTTGATCCCGAGGCTTAACATACCCATATGTTAGGATCTCATCAGACGGTTTGCCTCTAGAAGCGAGGTTACCAAGAGGACTCCCTTTGTTAGAAATGCACCTGGTCCTTGCCCTGAAGGCTGGCTCCTTATCGTAGCCTCGACTATAGCCTTACACATTTGCAAAAGGCCTCCAACTTCCTCTCCAGAAGGTTCATCTTGCATTGGTTCCTCTTAGAGAGCTTACCTCCCCATGTTAGGACTTAGGAGTGACTTCCCTGTCATCGCTGGAGCGTGACGTTAACAGTGAAGTATTTTCGTAGACTTCTTTAGTGATAGACGTGGAACCTGTCAAGCTGTGTCATTTTCAGTACCATCAGAGGGATGTGTGGTCCTAGAGGTCGTCTGCTTTTGGATAGTTTGCCTCCAGAAGCGAGATTTCCAAGAGGACTCCCTTCGTTAGCAAGGCCCGTGGTCCTTGCCATGAAGGCTGGCTCCTTGTAGCCTCGACTCACAGCATCACACATTTGCAAAAGGTCCTCCAACATCCTCTCGAAAAGGTTCGTCCTGCATTGGTTCCTCCTAGAGAGCTTACCTCCCCCATGTTAGTAGTGACTTCGGAACTCCATATGTATGTTCGATCGGATTCCGATGAACTTGTTTTGTTGGCTCATTCCTCTATGTGCCCTAGGAAGTTGGCGGTGGCTCACTTATGGACCACACTGCACTAAATTAATGGCTATGAATGACTATGCAAGAAAAAAATGATGAAAGAAGAACCAAAAAATCATCGCTGGATCAAGGAACTATTTGGCTTTAAGAATCAACTTACTCCCTCCGTTCCAAATTACAAGTCATTCTTGCTTTTTTAGATACATAACTTTTACTATGTATCTACATATACATTTTTGTCTAGATTCATAGTAGAAAAACCAGAACGACTTCCGGTTTGGAAAGGAGAGAGTATCATCCTTCAAACTAAACAAGTGGGTTCAGTTTAATTAGAGGTACCATCGAATGGCATATATATATAGAGGTGCCATTGAGGTATAATTGTGCACATTAACTTGATGACGGCCATTATAGAAAGAAACATAATTTGATTAAACCTGTATTTGAAGTGGATTCACCTGTAACAAAAATTAAGAGATTGTTTAGCTGCACTACAATCCATCCCAATCCACATCGGTTGGCACGTGGGGATTAGTATGAATTTGAGTGCATTCATGTGTGTTGAACGGATTAAGGTGGATCCAAATAAAGGCGGTGTTCTTTTTTTTTTGAAACATAAAGGCGGTGTTCTTCTCCCCTCTGGCTCAATGGATCGAGCATTCGGCTCGTCGTCACTCATCATTACGCGCTGCATACCGCACCACAGCGTGTGCAAACCGAATTTCCAGCATTAATTAACTTTCCCTTTCTGTGTCAACTCATGCTGCCGTTTAATTCCCACGGCTCACTGCTCAGCGCTTCTGACTTCCATGGTAGGAGTACGTACACGTAGCAGGACCACCATTCCACCAACGATTGAACGATATTGTTCAACGGCCTTTGTCCCTACCCTTGAAGCAGCGCTCTTGTCATTATTCAGATAGACTTCAGGTCGTGAGAGCCGCGAGTCTAGACAGGCAGGAAAAAAAAGAAGGCGAAACGCAAAGAGGTAGATAGTTCGGCACGGCATGCAGGGAGGCTGCCGATCTAGAATGAATCAGCTATTCAAGACTGTTAGTGGAGTTGCAGAACATGGTGGAAAAACATTTTTGTTTTAGACGTTTATCTGTCGATGAATACATTGCCGGCCTGGTCAGCAGAGTTCAAAAAAATTACACTACTACTGGCTCTGTTCTAAATTATAAGACGTTTGTTTTTTATAGAATTATTTGCTTTTATTAGGTATCTAGGCATAATATATCTCTAAGTGTATAATAAAAACCGCATATCTAGAAAAGCCAAAATCTAAACATCTTATAATTTAGAATGGAAGTGGTACGAATCGCTATCGACCTAGATGCCCACTCTTGGGTTTTATGTGGATGAGGTTACCTATGACCTTTTTGTCTAATAAAATAAAAATGACACATGATAAACATGGATACTCACGTGCGGAAACCAAAACATCAACCCCCTCCCCCCCTTCCTCCCAAAATTATAATGAACGGATGCACGTACAATACATATAGACACTACACAAACACACAAACTAACCCTATAAACGGGAATAAAATTCTCTGCGACGCTGCTGTATGTCGCCTCGCGTGTGGCACCGCCTGCTTAGTCGACGTGTGCCTCCATATATTTTTAATCACCGTTTGAAATCCTGGCCAAACAAACAAAACTGTGAGAGGTTGGTTCATGACATCGGCCGTACTAATGTTGGTTTATCGGTTAGACCGACTTTCAAGTCGGACATGCCGATCATCAACATGGTAGAACAAATTTGCCGGAGGTAATTGAGGTTCTCGCTGAGCATGAAGCTTCCACCATTAGAACGATTAAAGAGAACGTCGGTATTGATATTAGGGGTGACACAACCAGTGGCGGAGCTTGTCAATTTTTACGCCTAGGGACACTATCGCAGCATATGTACCGTGGGTCAAGATACCGCTCACAGACTCTAAACTGAGTCTAATACAGAAAGATAACAAAACTAGCTTATAAATAGTATAGAACTGTTTGTATAATTGACATAGGAGCAGGCTAAAAAAGGATTTACAATGTCTCGTTCGTCTTCACTGTGCAACTCTATAAAAATCGAGCTAATCATTCAATAATTCTAATATCGAGAAGAGTTCATTATTAACATAGAACTTAGATTCAAGAACTGAGAATGGGAAAAATTGCCAAGATTCAGAGTTTGCAGACAATTGGTAGGAGAGCAGGAGAGGGAGAGCAGACGTTGCACAATGAAAAATCTGAGTCAGCTGAGCCGACTCTCCTGGCTCCCATGGCTGCCGATGCTCCCTTGGATGATTCGACCCCCATTATGTCTTCTATTGTTGTTGCAAATGTTGAGAAGTCTCAAGCGAGTCTAGATGAGGATATGGTTGACTATGAACCATCCTCGGAGCGCTTGGATGTCAATGTGGTCTATTTGTCATCCAATGGCAATTTTATTGGAGATGATGCAAGGATGGATCAATTTAATTTTGCTACGCAAAGTATTGTCTTTGGGAAACCAAAAGACTCCGTGAATCATCTCAAACCACTACATGTGAAGGGCCACATCAATGGCACACCGGTCCATAACATGTTAGTGCATAGCGGAGCAATGGTGAATTTAATGCCATATTTGCTTTATAAGAAGATTGGTGACACGGATGAGGAGCTAATTAGGAATAACATGACGATCAGCGGTGTTGGTGGGGTGAGCCAATTCCAGCAAATGGTGTTGCATTGATGGAGTTTACTGTCAGAAGCAAGACATTGGCTACCGCTTTCTTTGTTGCTGAAGTGCAAGGGAGCTACAACTTGATCCTTGGGCGAGATTAGATACATGCCAACCATTGTGTTCCTTCTAGTTTGCACCGACTCCTTATTCAATGGGTGCATGATGAGATATAAGTTGTCCACGCTGACTCAGCTAATTCTCTTTTGCTCGGGGGCATATGGTATTGCTTGTCTATCCAGACATGATCTTACTTATTTTCAATTTATTAGTGTCACCAAGGATGGTTTTGTACCCGTCAAGCCGATTAATAATCGGCTCAATATCATCATGTAGTCAATAATTGATGACATCGCCAACCCATTAGAAAAGGTTGATGTTTGGGTGGCTTCATGCTTAGGCCGACATGTGAAAGTTAAGGCTTGAAATTCATATATGCTAGAGATATTCAAAGTGATTGTCTCACTAGAGCAATGCACAGAAGGTGTTTGAGATTGGACATCGTTGTTATTCGGTGTTTATTGTGTTTTTAGGTTCATACTTCATTCACTTAAAAATAGGGGATCATATGTTGACACTTAAAAGTGTCCCAACATGGATTATTGCCATATCCAATAAGTTCTATTCATCATGAACGTGTTGGAAGTTAATTAGCGTGACAAATAGCAAAAGAAACATGCGAAGAAGAAGGTGAGCTGCGCGAGCCCTGACCAAGTCGGCTTAGCCGACTCGCTGTTGACGGTCTGTAATGCCCCAGGCCTGGCACACGGCCCAAGCCCACTCTGCCGAGAGGTGAGCCCCACCTACGTAGCAACCTGCTTGTGTTTTCATTCTCGCTTCGCACAAAACGGTTAACCGAAGATTATTACGCGTCCTTAGCTCTGGCTTTTTAAGCTGGTCTGGTCATCCTTGAATTCACAGTTTAGGACTAAACCCCTGGTTGCACAGTGTTCCATCGTGCTACTACAGTACCCGCGTTTTGGCCCGCCCGATTCGCCGCTGCAGTTGCCCGCAGCTACAGCTCGGCCCACAACCCACACATGCAGCTACAGTATCTTGTCCCAACCAGAATTCGACCCATTTGGCCCACGAGCAGGATGTTACATGGTCGTTAACGTTAATCATAAACTGTCGATATGACCTGCATTTATCCTTAAAATCAATCACTTCCACCGACAAATAGCGAAAGAAACATGCTAAGGATATGTTTAGTGCATCTAGTCATTCCTCACATGTCTTAGGCTCATTCATAAAAATCAAATGAATTTGATGCTTGTATGGTACTACTATTGCTTATATGATTGACTTGATCTAGTGGTAGCATATGACATGTTTGTGGGCTTGTGAACCTAGTGCTTGATCTAGCTAATGAGCTAAAAGAGTTTAACTCAATATGGGCAAGATAACCAATGAAAGTTGCGTGAAGAAGCTTGTCCTTGGATCAAACCGAGTTAAATTTCTTTGGTAAATGATTTAGATTGAACCAAATTTGGAAAAAATAATCCTCACTTCCACTCTAACCTATCTAAAATTGGAGCTCACCTTTTGTGGTATTTAATGACAAAGGGAGAGAGAAATTCACAAAGAAAGAGAGATAAATTGCAAATATAGGGGGAGATTTGACAATCTAAGGGGATCAATTAAAATTTGAAGCACACAAGTAGGGGAGCAAGCCATAAACTTGTATGTTGCATTTGAATATGCATTTATATATGGTTGCTTGCGTAGCACAAGTTTTAAATTAAAAATCCATGCTTGTGTGGTGTATGTTAGTTATAGAATTGATTGATGAAATGAAAAACTAGCATGCAGAGGATAAGAGCTAGACACTTACTAGAGCCTTGCTTATAATGTTGATCTCACGAGGTATCTAGTGTTTGTGTTTTTTCAAGTGGTAACTAGCTAATCATGGTGCTAAGGATGGTATTATTGATGCACTCCGATTGGTATCACGTTTCAAAGGTCTATTCTTTACACCTTAGCATCATTTGGTAGTCACTACTCTTCCATATTTCCTATCCATGCATATGTGCAAGCTTTCAATCCAAAATCTTAGCACATATGTAGGGGGAGCTAATGCTACCAATTCGGGTTCATGAAACTTGTTCAAATCCTTTAGATATGGTAAAAATGCTTGGGCAAGCAACATGAATCTAAAATGATTTTAATTCATATCTTTGTGAAAGGTTGTCATCAATTAGCAAAAAGGAGAAGATTGAAAGCCCTAGTTTGGCTTTGATTAATTGATGAAACCTATTAGACTAATCCTTGGCTTAAGTGTGTAGACAAGTTAGGATGGTCCAAAGCCAAATGTTGGAGCAAGATGAAGTCCATGGTGATGATGGTGGACATGTGATGATGATCAAGCTCTAAACTTAGAAAAAAAGAAAGAGAAAAATAAAATGGACTCAAGGCAAAGGTATATTTGATAGGGCCATTTTGTTTTGCCACTCAAGACACCAAGTTGCCCACCAGGTTGCCCTCTCCTCCACCCGGCGAGATCAAAGTAAGCCGCTGACCCTCCCCTACCCCAGCCGGCGGCGCCCACCCCCAAGATCCGGCAGCGTCTTCTCTCCGTCGGCCGACGGACATGCAGGCGCGCATCATCTAGCGAGCCTGCCCCACCAGTTGCCCACCAGGTAGGTCATGGCCGCACGGCGATGTTGTGTTTCAAGTGTTTCTGGGCTTTTCAGACATGTTGCAAGCCCATGTTTCAAGTGTTTCAGTTGTTTCTGATGTATATTTCAATTGTTTCATGCGAATGTTGCAAAAATAGATCGGGATATTGCATATATTGCAATGGTTGTACACGTATATTACAAGCATCTATCCCCAATATTTCATCTGTTTTTTATACACGTATGTTGCAAGTGTTTCAGACACATATCTGAAGTGTTTTATCTGTCTTCTTTTATATGTTTGCAAGTATTGCATTTGGATGTTTCAAAAATAGATTGGGATGTAGCACATGTTGTAATGGTGTTTCAACTGTATGTTCTAAATGTTTCATCTGTTTAGACGCATGTTGTAAAGGTTTCATCTAGATGTTGCAAAAGTGGATCAGGGTGTTGCATGGCGCGGCCGGTGGCTGTCGCTGTGCAGGGCGCGGGGTGGGCGCGAGGCGCGGGTCCCTACGACGGACGCGGGCGCGGGTGCTGGGGCCTGGGGGGTGGGACGCGGGACGCGGGGTGTGAGGCGGGATGCGGACGCGGGAGTGGCGCAAGTGTCGAAGCCGCGTCTGGACGCTAGGCGTACTGAACTGTTAATAACCCAGCAACAGAGCACTCCAATCCAGTGAGAAAGTTAATTCATATAATCATAGTAATTGTTTGTTTAAGAAAAGGTTTCTCCTGCTTTATTGATAATAAAGCAATTCATAACGTTTTAGCACCAAAAGCATAGGCGCGCATCCAACACAAGTTGCACAACACACTTGTTCTGATAGCCTCTCCACTCCACTCTCATCACTCTGATGCATTGCAGCCGCTGAACACTAAACCCCCGATAACTCCAAACCTGATAACTCCTTCAAAGGTTCAAAGGGCAAAACCTCCTCCTACTCTATTTTTGCTATTTCTCGCCTCCTAGTGAGCTCAAAAATGTCATGAACGCAGCCCGTCGCGAAAAACAAGGAGGCTACTTGTACCAGGTTATTTTTAGGGGCAGTCAACTAAGTGGACCGTCCCTGTAAATATATAACAGACACGGTTTTCTTAAAGGAACCGTCCCTGATAATTAGCTTCTTCTAGAGACGGTTCTATAAAGACGACAGTCTTTTAGGGGCGGTTCTCTTAACGGAACCGTCCCTGAAAATTGACTTCCAGCAACGGTCATGAAGCTACAGTGCCTCCCGCCAAGGTTAGAGACGACGTCCTAAGTCAACTGCCTCTGTTAGAAAAGGGTGGCATCTATAAAAATCATTTATGTACTAGTGTCCATCACTCTCTGAGTGGACCAACAGATTCTTAACGGTAGACTTGATTGTACCTTCAGTAGTGGTAAAGCATCTCTAGCAGTTCCTCAATCTCATCCCCTCATCCCCATAAACTATCATATTGGCGGAGATGGGTTTATTTTGTTGTTCCACCAGCTCCCCAATATGCTCCTTTTCTGGTGGTCACCAATATCTCCAACTCCCCTCAAATAAAGGGGGAGTTGCATATCCCCCAACACATGGGACCCTCTCCAACTGTCACTCACAGGACTTCTTCCACATCGCGCCTATGCCGGTCTCCATGGCGCGTGCCACGCCGACCGCCTCGACGGCACACCCACGCCTGCTTCCATGATGCATCCACGCCGGCCTCCTCCATGGCTCGCGCATGCACTGGTTGAACCACGTCTTCAAGCTGACCTCCACTGCACACCTACACCAGCCTCCACGATGTTCCTCTGGCCTCCTACACAGTGCACCGCACCCGCTATTCGGCTGAGATGGATCTCATGGGGACAAGGGAGACAGAGCCCACGAGAGGAGGGAGATGACGAGGCGGTCGCCGGGATGTGGAAGGAGCATGAGACGACGGCCCTGGACATCGGGGACATGGCTCATGGCTCTAGTTTCAATCCGCAAGACCGCAACAGAATATAGGAAGAAGTTGTTGGGTCCGGGGCAGATGATGCGGCTAGGCATGGCGGTGGCTGGGGCTGTGGTTGAGGCGCTGGCGGGGCTGCAACTAGGAGCGGTGCCGGCTAGGGTCGGGCCGCTGCGCGGTTGGGTGCGGTGCCGGCCAGGGCCAATGTCGCGCTCGGGCGCAGCGATGGCCGGGGCTGCAGCTGGTGTTGTAGCTAGGCGGCTTTGTAACACCCTAGGCCATTAGTAGCCTGTAGTAGTTGTGAAATTGGCCCATGTGACCCAAGTGGCTCATGTGTGGTTGTGGTTAGTGGTTTTAGTACCATCTTAAAAGTTTAGGAGGGTGAGGGTCAGCTTATAAGCCTTGTCATTCCAAATGTAGCACCTTCGGGTTAACCCTTTTACACGAAGCGAGGGCGGAAGTGTAAGAGAGGTGCTACGCGTATGCAGGCCCGTTCCACGTGCAAAGTTGGGCCACATAAGCAGTTTTGGACTGGGGGTGTTACAGGCTGGGCTCGGCTGAGAAGCTAGCGGTAGTCGGGGTCCGGCGGGGAGCGGGGAGAAGATGCCGAGAGGGAAAATGAAAGGAAAAAATGTGATGTGACATGTGGGCCCCTCGTTTTGGGAGAGATTGTTGGTGATCTGCTACAACATCTTTCCCAACAGACCAAAAAGGTCGGGGTCGAGCGGGGAGAAGAAGACATCGAGAGGGAAAATGAAAGGAAAAAATGTGATGTGCCATGTGGGCCCCTCGTTTTGGGAGAGATGGTTGGTGATCTGCTGTAGCATCTTCCCCAATAAACCAAAACAACCCGTCAATACAATCATATTGGTGATGAGTTATTGGGGAACTGCTGAAGATGCTTTTACCACTGCTTCCACTTGCTCTCCAATTTCCATGTTGTACACCGGTCTCCACATCCTCAAAGTCTTGGCGATCCCTATCAGCACTTCCCGCTCTCCGGTCCAACAAGCTCCCTGAAAACACAATTTATTTCGACATTTCCATGAGATCCACGAAGTAGCAGAGCTTACTATACTATTAACAACATGCTTTTTATTTGCAATCCATCGAGACACTAGTCTCATAATCCCAAACACCCTGCAGTCCTGTAATATCTGATATCAGAGACTAAATTCTGGTTAATTGATACACACCATTCAAAAAACAAATGCAAAATGGTTTCCTGCTCTGCACAGAACAGACAGGTTAGATCATCAACGCTGCTCTTCTTTTAACTAGATTGTCTCTAGTCAAGAGTTTGTTAACCACTGTTCAAAAAAAAAAATTGTTAACCACGGAAAAAAATTGTACCCTAGGAGGTATCTTAAGCTTCCATATAGCATGAAAAACATAGGAACTATGCCTCTATGGTTTATTACAGCATAAAGGGTCTGTACTGAGTACTTGCCATTGGAGCTAAAGCACCACATAATATGGTCCTCATCTTCACCTAGGTCACATCCTTCATAATAGCTAACAGATCATACCACATACTCATAATTCTATCAGAGACAGCTCTTCTAAAAGAATCATAGTAACTGTTACTCCTGGTCCCAGCGAGAGTGTAGCGGTAGTTGCGACCTCAACCGGCCGACCTAGCCCTAAACCTAACACACCACGGAAGGCGATTGTGCGTTTATTTGGTTGGTGGAACAGCAGCACAAGCCATGAGTCCATGACAGACACCGCGATGAGCGTATCCACTTAGGGCCGGTTTAGTTGCAAAAAATTTTGCAAAACGACACTATAACACGTTTCGTTGTTATTTGGTAATTAGTGTCCAATCATGGTCTAATTAGGCTTAAAAGATTCGTCTCGTCCATTTCGTCTAAACTGTGTAATTAGTTTTATTTTTTTATCTATATTTAATGCTTCATGCATGTGTCCAAAGATTCGATGTGACGGGGAATCTGAAAAATTTTGCAAAATTTTCTGGGAACTAAACAGGGCCTTAGGAAAGCTCAGCGGAGACAGGACAATCGAACTGCCATCCGTTGGCCGGTTCACTCGATTTAAACGGAACCAACTCGCAAGAAATACACATTACAAGACGTTTGTGATGACTTCCTGCACAAGCATCCCCGCACGCGCACCTCACTAAGGCCCTGTTTGGATCCATTGCTCTAAACTTTAGAGCTCTGAAAACTCTAGAGCGCTTTAGCTCAGTTTTAAGCTCTAAAGCTCTAATGTGAGGTCGCTAAAGTTTAGAGCTAACTTTAAACCACTTGTTTAGAGACTTTAGCTCTAAAGTTTAGAGGGATGATCCAAACAGGCCCTAAGGCACATCGTGATCTCGTCAAGCCAACCGTGTCACTGACCATGGCCGTCACGACCTGGCCCGGGCACATGACTATCTTGCGCACGGTCGTGTCCCTGGGAGCTCTCCGGCCGAATTTTTTATTTTATTAACCGTTTTTCTGAAACATATTCACATCTAGACCCTGGGCGTCCTATTTTCGTTTTTGGATCTTGGGTCAGGGCGCCGAGCTTGCAGGCCCGCAGACGTGTGGTTGGTTCTATGGTGCTGACATGGTGGGAGATCGGCGCCATACATCAGGCGCTGAGCTCGCCGTCGTAGATCCTAGCGCCGAGTGTCCTGATAGGTTGACCCACACGGCCTTTCCTTCCTCTCTCTCTCTCAGTTTCTCTCATTCCCGCGCTCTCTCTCTCTCTTTCTCACGACCTTGTCTCCCAGCCGCCATGTGCTCGCCCGCCTATCCACCGCCGCACCGCCATCCCTACGCCTCACCGGCCGCATCCCCGCCCTTTCCTAGCTCGCCACCGCTGGTGCCCGCATATGCACCGCCTCCCGCCTCCCCGCTGGTGCTCGCGTCTATGGCTCGCCGAGGGCGTGCGGCAGCACCGGCCAGACACGCAGAGGGGGGCCCTAGTGGCTGGCAGTGCCCCCAGAGGAGGCCCCCCTCCAGTGCTAGTGCCACATAGGAAGGCCCTCGACAGCCGGCGGCGCCTCCAAAGGCGGCTAGCCCCTGGCGGCGCTGGCCGCCACCGGCGCTTGGCCCGCCTCCTCCCCCACCCGGTCCGGAGTCACCCCAATTCCATTCTAGTGAACGTTCACCCAGAATTAATTTAGTGAACGATCCGACCAGTGCGTGACCGCCCGCTCTTCTCCACTGCACATTTTTTCATGTTGCTGATGTCATCCTAAAAAATGCAATACATTTATTTTGAAATGCTATAACTTCTGAACGGTGTATCCATTTTAATTCCGACTGCACCGATAAGTTCTTGTGACGAGGCGAACAAAACTGGACCCCCCACTTGCATATATTTCAAAAAATCTTTTTCTTGTAGCAATTTATGTAAGCTATAAGTTAATTGTCATAAGTTAATACACATAAATTGATACTAGAAAAAATTCTTCGAAAAATATGCAAGTGGGATCTAATTTTGTTCAACTCGTCACGTAGAACACATCGGTACAGACAAAATTAAAAATGGATATACCGTTCACAAGTTATAACATTTTGAAATAAATGTTTCCCTTTTTTGGGATGACATCAACAGTGCTCGAAAAGCGCGTATGAGGGGGAGGCGCGGTACCGGTGTGCGCGCGCGGGTGCAGCTGTTTGTTGATCCTTTGGTTGAATAGCTAGGGAAAGATGTGGGATTTGTTTTTCCCAAAAAGGTATGTCTGAAAATTGTTCGCTTGATTCAGCGGTGAGTGTTCGCCCTTTAGTGGCGCCGGTCACCACTGCCCCGGACGCCTCCTCGCCACCACTCTCGCCTACCCCGCAAGCACAGTAAGCTACTCAGCTAATTAGTTCCTCTGTTTAGTTAATTTAGTCCGTTAATTTAGTATTAGTTAGTTAACGAATCATTGATTTCGAAGTGCTTGGTGAATCAGCTAAGACCCATCCTGGACAACATTATATCAGTAGAACAAAGTGCTTTTGTCGTAGGTAGATTAATTACTGATAATGCCTTAATCTCTTTTGAATGTATTCATGTTATACAGAGAGACAGTGGCTAGAACTTTTGTGCATACAAGCTGGATTTATCGAAGGCGTATGATCGGGTTGATTGGGGATTTCTAAAAAGCTTGTTGGAGAAGCTGGGCTTTTATAGTCAATGGGTATAGTGAATCATGACTTGTGTCCCGACTGTACGCTACTCAGCACGCTTCAATGGGGTGCCATCAAACTCCTTTTCCCGGACGCATGGTCTACAGCAAGGTGGTGGTCTGCTTTCACCATATTTGTTATTGCTAGTTGCTGATGGTCTCTCTACTCTTTTGAAGCACGATGAAAGGCTTGGTCACCTTGAAGGGTTAAAAGTTTGTTGAAGGGCTCCAAATGTGTCGCATCTATTATTTGCGGATGACAGCTTATTATTCTTCAGAGCTGATGTGGAGCAGGCCCAGATTGTTATTTCCACCTTTGAGAGTTGTTCGGGGCAGCTTTTAAGCCCAAGCAAATGCTCCATGCTGGGTAACGAGAAACTTGACCAGTCCACGTCGGAACAAGTTCGCATAGTTCTGGGAGTCGAGAGGGTGGCCCAGATTATTAAGACTGTTATTTCCACCTTTGAGAGTTGTTCGGGGGCAGCTATTAAGCCCAAGCAAATGCTCCATGCTGGTTAACGAGAAACTTGACCAGTCCACGTCGGAACAAGTTCGCATAGTTCTGGGAGTCGAGAGGGTGGATTTTGAAGCCAAATATTTGGGTCTCCCGACACCGAATAGCCGAGTTTGCCGCGGACTATTCCAGCTACTTGAGGAACGTTTCCACAAGAGGATGGCTGCTTGGAAGGGAAAATACCTGTCTGTGGCTGGGAAGGAGGTGTCGATTAAATCTGTTGCTCAAGCCTTGCCCATCTATATTACGAGTGTTTTTAAACTCCCCCTGACCCTGTGTGATGAGCTTATGAAGCAGGTTCGTGCCTTCTGGTGGGGTGCAGAAAATGGCAGGAGGAAAGTGCAATGGATACTGTGGGAGAAGTTGGTGAGGCCGAAAGGTTTTGGAGGAATGGGATTCAAGGATTTAGGTGTGATGAATCAGGCAATGCTTGCCGTCAAGCATGGAGACTCGTTGTCTCCCCTGACAGTTTCTGTGCAAAGGTCTTGACGGCTAAATACTACCCTGACGGTAAATTGCTGGACAGAGCACCGGCGGGTGATGCATCACAGACCTGGCGGGCTATTGAACATGGTTTGGAATTGTTGAAACAGGGAGTGATTAACCGGATAGGGGATGGAAGATCTACTCAGATTTGGCGTGATAACTGCCTGCCCAGGGGGTATGGACTGAAACCGATTGGTCCTAGACGCACCTATAGTCCTAGATGGGTTCACCGTCTCATCGATGACAACGGCTCTTGGGATGAAACGGCTATTCGCAGGCATATTTTCCCTTGTGATGCTTTGGAGATCTTTAAAATCAGCCTTCTTGAGCATAGAACTGCGGACTTCATAGCTTGGCATTATGAGAAATCGGGTGTGTTCTCTGTGCGTAGTGCTTACAGGCTCACTGTGCGGAGACGTTATGGAGTTAGAGATATTGGGAGCAGCTCAAATTCAGAGCAAGGCCGAGCTGGGTGGAAGAAGCTATGGCAGGTTGCAGTACCATCCAAGGTTAGTGTTTTTGCAATGAAGATTGTTAACAACAGGCTGCCTGTTGCAAATATGAACTAGAACACAATTGGTTTTGGGCTGCCGGAGGATAGCTTGGCAAGAGTGCCGCTTGGATTGAATTGAAGTGCAGGTGATTCCTTAAGATACAAGATGGTGGCCACTGCATATATGAGCAAGTGACTCACCTACTATCTGTATATTCCATGCCTAAAAGCAGATGTTTTGATTCTACTTGGTTGCCAAGGTACCATGATCAACTTGGTTGCTAAGGAACCTAGAAACTACCTTACAGTGAAAAATAAAAAAGTAGTAGGTAACTAGATACATGGGTTCAGCACTAGGCTAACACTCTCAGTTCTCCCCCTTAGCCTTGTACGCCTTGGGGATGATCTGCTTCAGACCGATTCTCCCCCTCATTTCCTCGAACTTGGTCTTGCCCAGAGACTTGGTGAGAATGTCTGCAAGCTAATCAGTAATGAAAATGTACTCGGCCTTGATGCTTCCATCTTCCAGACAGCTGCGGACGAAGTGGTACTTGATCCTGATGTGCTTGCTCCTCTCATGGAAGACTGGATTCTTGGCCAGGGCGAGGGCAGACTTGCTGTCCACCTTTTGCTCCACCACCTCGACGTGCCTGCCGAGGAGTTCAGCTAGCAGCCTTGAGAGCCACAGAGCTTGAGTTGCAGCAGTAGAGGTGGCAATGTACTCTGCTTCACAGCTGGAGAGCGCCACCACCTTCTGCTTGATCGATTGCCAGCTAACCAAGCAATTGCCAAGGAAGAACAGTGTTCCGCTCGTGCTCTTGCTCGTGTCGATGTCGCCGGTGAGGTCGCTGTCGTAGTAGCCGATGAAGCGAGTGCTGCCAGGTGTCTTGGTGAAGTGCATACCGTAGTCGAGCGTGCCAGCGACATAGCGAAGAATGTGCTTGACAGCTCCTTGGTGCTCCACCGTGGGCCGCTCCATGAACCGGCTGACGAAGCTGATGGCGAACGCCAAATCAGGGCGAGTGTGCACCAGGTAGCGCAGACTGCCGATCAGGCGCCGGTAGTGAGTGGGATCGACCTCCGCGGCCGTGCTGTGCCTGCTAAGCCTCAGTCGTTCCTCCATTGGAGTATGGGCAGGGTTGCAGTCAACCATTCCCCTGAGCTCCAGAACCCTCTTGGCGTAGTGAGTTTGTCGAAGAGTGATTCCGGTGGAGTCTTGATGCACCTCAACGCCGAGGTAGAAGTTGAGGAGGCCGAGGTCGCTCATGTCAAAGTTCTTCATCTGAGCCTTGAACGCCTCTACTTCTCGCTCTTCCGCGCCGGTGATGATCAAGTCGTCGCCATAGACGCCGACGAGCAGGATAGAGCGTCCACTGCCCTGCTACCGCCTCGTGAGCGCTTTGCTGGAAGCCCATCTCCTTGAGTGTGGTGTCCAACTTGGCATTCTAGGCGCGCGGAGCCTGCCGCAGACTGTACAGAGCCTTGCGAAGGCGGTAGACCTTTCCTTCTTCTCCGGTGATGACGTAGCCTGGTGGCTGCTGCACGTACACCTCCTCCTTGAGGTCACCGTTGAGGAAGGCCGATTTGACATCCATGTGGTGGACGCGCCAGCCCTCCTGGGCTGCCAGCGCGAGAACCCTAACTCCATACGCACCATCGGAGCGAAGGCGTCGTCATAGTCCACCCCTTCTTGCTGAACGAATCCGCGCTCCACCAGTCTTGCCTTGTGCTTGATCAATGCGCCCAGCTCATCCTTCTTGAGCTTGTACACCCATTTTAGGGTGATGGGCCGATGACCAGTAGGGAGCGGCACCAGCTCCCAGGTGCAGTTCTGCTCCACCGCCTTGAGCTCCTGCTCCATTGCCGCCCGCCATGCTGGATCATCCTTGGCCTCGGCGAAGTTGGCAGGTTCGCCGGCGTGCGTCAGGTGCAGCTCGGCGAAGAGACGTTGAGACGGCGGAGGTGGAGAATGGTTGCCGAAGATGTTCACCATCGTGCGGTATCGCAGTGGCTCGCCGTTGTAGTAAGCGTCAAGTTTGTCTTCATCATCCTCTAGTGGAGTGGCGAACTCCACTTGATCACCGAGCTCGGCTGAAACCGTCGATGAGGTAGCCGAAGCGGTGGGGGCAATAGGAGATGCTGGTGGTGGCGTTGACGAGCTCGGTTGGGTCGCTGGTGGAGTGGCAGGTGCTGCCGAGCTCTGTCCGAGCTCTTCCGAGCTCCGTCCGAGCAGCTGGTCACGGCGTTGACGAGCTCGGTTGTGTCGCTGGTGGAGTGGCAGATGCTGCCGAGCTTTGTCCAAGCTCTTCCGAGCTCCTCCGTCCACCTCCAAGCACCGTCCGAGCTCCTCCAAGCTCTATCCGAGCACCCCCCCCCCAGATTCGGCAATGACGAGCGCGACGCCGCTGGAGACGCACCTTGTGCTCCCCCAGCTCCTCCGAGCTCCCAGTACTCGATGGTGAAGTCGCTCGCTGCCTGCGTCCGGAGTGGACCAGTCCCAGCCGCGCCCCTCATCAAAGACAATGTCGCGGCTGACCTTCACCCGCTGCGTCACCGGGTCGAGGATCCGGTACACCTTGGCTCCCTCCGCGTAGCCGATGAAGACGCCGGGCTTGCTGCGGTCATCCAGCTTGCAGAGCTGGCCCAAGTCCTTGGTGTAGGCGACGCAGCCGAAAGTCTTCAGATAGCTCACTGCCGGTGTGCGCCCGTGCCAGGCCTCGTAGCGGGTCTTGCCCTACAAGCTTCTTGTCAGCGAGCGATTGAGCAGATGGATTGCCGTCATCACCGCCTCCCCCCAATACTTGGCCTGCAGCCTCCTCTGCCTCAGCAGCGCCCGGGCCGTGGCCACCACGGTCTGGTTCCAGCGTTCCACCATGCCGTTCTGCTGCGGCGAGTGAGGCACAGAGAAGTGGCGCTTGATGCCCTCATCGGCGCAGTAGGCAGCGAACTCAGCAATGGTGAATTCGCCACCGTTGTCGGTGCGAAGGACCCAAAGCTTGTGTCCGCTCTCCTTCTCCGCCTCAGCCTGGACCTTCTTGATGGCATCCGCGACAGCATCCTTGGACGACAGCAGGACGGCCCACATGTAGCGGGACGCGTCATCGACCAGCAGCAGGAAGTAGCGCCGACCTCCTGGAGTCGCTGGCATCACGGGCCCACAGAGGTCGCCGTGGACGAGCTCGAGCTGCTTCTGCGCGCGGTACTGAGCCTGCTGCGGGAAGGGGTGACGGCGATGCTTCGTCGTGACGCAAGTGTCGCAGACCTACTCGGGGTGCTTGATCACAGGCATGCCGCACACCATGGAGTCCTTGCCGAGCTGGTGCAGCGCCTCGAAGTGGAGGTGGCCGAACCGCTCGTGCCAGCGCCAGGCGTCATTGCCCTTCCTCGCGGCGAGGCAGATCGGCTGCGCGGTCTCGAGGTGGAGGACGTAGAGGCGACTGGGTCCGCAGTTCACCTTGACGAGAAGACATCCGCGACGATCCCAGATGCGAAGCACGCCTTGGTCAATCTCCACCTTGGACCCGCCTTCATCGAGTTGCCCCAAGCTCATGATGGAGTTGCGCAGCTCCGAGATGAAGTAGACGCCGTGGAGGACTCGGTGGTCGCCGTTCTTGGCTTGGAACACGATGGAGCCGACGCCTTGGATCTCCACCTTTGACGCATCGCCGAACCGCATCGAGCCACGAACTGTGGTGTCGAGGTCAGAGAAGAGCTCACGACGGCCAGTCATGTGGTGGGTGGCGCCGCTGTCGAGGTACCAGCCGTCGAGCTTGTCCTCACCAGAGCCGGTGTTCAGAAACGCCCGGGCTCGAGGCTCGTTGAGGTCGAGGTTGGCGTTGGCCTTGGAGCAGAGCACATGCTCCTCTAGCTCCAGGATGTCGTGGGCAAGGAACAGAGTTACCCCGTCGTCATCCGCCTTCGCGAGATGCGCCGCACCTCCACGCTCACGTCGAGGCTAGGGGCAGTCCTTCGCCCAGAGGCCGGTGCGATGGCAGTTGAGGCAGGTGTCATCGCGGTTCGCCTTGCGTTCGCCGCCGGGATCACCAGCCTTCTCTCCCTGCCTATCGCCGCCATGGTCGTCGCGCTCTCCCTTGGGCTTCTGCTTCCTCCCGCCACAAGGTCAGCAACGGGGTTCCTTGGACGAGCTCGTCGAGCCGGAGTCGTTCCCTCCCTTCTTCTGCCGCGCGAGCCACTGCTCCTCAGTGAGCATGAGCTTCCCGCCGATGGAGATGGGCTTGGACGCAGACTCCTCCAGATCGTCCACCGTCTTCAGTCTCCCGATCACCTCCTCGATGGTGAGGTCCTGGAAGTCGAGAAAAGTCTCGATGGCAATCTTGAGCTAGGCGTACTTCTTCGGCACGGCACGAAGAAGCTTTCCACCGCCCGCTCCTTGTCGAGGTCCTTGTCGCCGTGGAGGGCCATCTGCTGCTTCAACGCGGACAAGCGAAGGGCGAAGTCCTCAATCTGCTCCCCGGGACGGAAGGCGAGGTTCTCCCACTCCTTGCGCAGTCGCTGCAGCGTGGCGCGGCGGACGCGGTCGACGTCGATGCACGCCGCGGCGATGGAGTCCCACGCCTCCTTGGCCGACGCCTTGTCCGTGAGCGGGGCTCCCATCTCCGGCGGAACTCCGGCGATGATGGCCTCCAGCGCGCGCCGATCGTCGTGGTACGGGAGGTCGGCAAACTCGATGGCGTCCCACAGCTGGCGCGCCTGCATCTTCACCTTCATCAGCGAACTCCACTCGTGGTAGTTCGTCTTCGTCAGCATCGGCCATGGCGTCCCTGCACCGGAGTCCTTGTACACCGTCTGGACGGCCGCTGGCGACCCACGACGACCTCCGCGTCCGCGACGACGCTCTGGTGATGGCGACGGGATCTGGCGACGGCGCTCCGAGCTCCGCGATGGGATCCGACGATGGTGCTCCAGGCTCCGCGATGGCTCTCGAGGTTGCCGCTCCAACTCCTAACGCAGCGCGGTGGCCGTGTTGGCCGCTGCCTGCCTGGTCGCCTCGATCGCCTACGCGGCGGCGGCCTCTGCCGCGGCCAGGCGCTGAGCACGATCGACATCCGGGCGAGGGTTCACCACTGCGCCACCGGCTTTGGCAGCGGCGGCTGCTCTCAGAGCGCGCTCGCTGGAGGTGGACATGGCCTCTGCTCTCTCCTAACCAGGCTCTGATACCAATTGTTACAAATATGAACTAGAACACAAGTGGTTTTGGGCTGCCGGAGGACAGCTTGGCAAGAGTGCCGCTTGGATTGAATTGAAGTGCAGGTGATTACTTAGGATACAAGATGGTAGCCACTGCATATATGAGCAAGTGGCTCACCTACTACCTAGCATATTCTAACTACCTAAAAACAGATGCTTTGATTCTACTTTGGTTGCCAAGGCACCATAATTAACTTGGTTGCCAAGAAACCTAGAAACTACCTTACAGTGAAAAGTAAAAAAGTAGTAGGTAACTAGATACATGAATTCAGCACTAAACTAACGCCCTCACTGCCAACTAAGACGAGCTCTAGACGGTACCTTATCAACCATGACGTGTATATGATTGAATTTCTTGGTGGCAGTTGCTCACATGATATGTTCATCAAACCACGTGATTATTTCCTCAATCAAATTAACTTAAGAAAACAGCTCCATTTTTTAAATTACACTATATACGTAAGCACTCGTAAACACGCGTGTACACTTGTCTCTAAACGTACACATATACACGTATCCCTATGAACACCCTCTTAAAAACTAAGACAACAAATCTCAAGATAATTAAATTATCATAGGTATCTCCATCAACAGACATATCACTTACCGCTGGAAGATGTCGTTAAATTCTAAAATAAATCTGGAAAAATACAATCACCCATGCCTGATTGAGGCTAAACAGTATGCAAATTCCACAAGAAACCAACCCACTGAATTACGCCCAATTCACAACCTATCTATGTTTGTTAATCAAATGATGGTGATATCCACTCAAATCTGTACAACGAAGACCTCGGATGCATATCAAACATCCATCTATTTTGATCTTTGTCTGTAAACTGAATTTTGTACACATCGTTTCTTAACCCTTTAGTCTACCAGCACAAGACACAGCAATAGCAGCGAACCTTAAATTACAGTACACATTTGGCTTAGTCTAGTAGTGCACTTTTAGCAATCAGTTTAAGTATATACACCCAAAAAATAATTTAAGGATTAAATTGCATGCTTCTAAACAAATAAGGAGAGACAGACTCGTTCTTACATGGAGACCTTATTTATTCACCAAAAAGCTCTCCTTGAGAATCTCAGCAGCCAATATTAGTAGCTCCACCATCTCCATGCCTGCAGAAGAGAGTGGGTCTACTTTCCCGGACTTTGATTTAGGTGAATCAGATGGTTCGCACAGAGCTTCATATGTAATTGCATCTGATGAATCCCCGGACCAGCTTACTGGAAGAACCACATTAAGAGCTGTCTTCATAAGGTTTGCTTCAGTTTTAAGACTGTTGAGCGCTTCGAAGGTACTCTCCAAAGAATCAGCTGACTTGATATCATCATAAGCCTGATAAGTTTGTTACTATGAAAGTTAGTTATGTATCACAAATTACTTAATAACCTAGCAATGCAACCCAAAAGAAATCCTGCCAAATGGCTGATTCGGTGCCATACCATCCAAAAGTTAATAAAGGTAATGTTTGAATTAAAATATGGATTGAGGTTGCCACCCGATAATTGTATGGGAAGGTGTGATGCTGCCCTGTAAAGTGCTTAAAGCATTTTACAATAGATCAAAGTTTTTGTACTGCCTTCAGAAGAATATTTAGTGTCAACTATGATTACACCCATAACAGTATGGCAACACACATCAGACGAGTGTAGCTGGTGTACCTTGACCATAATTGCTAAAATATTGGGCATATCATCTGCAGCTAACTTGCATCTCCATATTGCAACTATCTCAATAATCTATATATATTTGGTGCATGCATGTCATTAACTAGGAAATCAACTTAAATGGCTTAGAAAGAATGTTGCGTTTGCATGAATACATTATTCCTGAAGTGCATCAGTTTATTTCTGCATACAATCATCTGAGCAATTAACACACCTTTCATCTAGAGGGAAAAAATAATCACAGTAACCCATTGGGAACGCTAGACCAATGTACCCTTCAGTTTATCTCTGCATACAATAGTACACTAGACCAATGTACCCTTCAGTTTGACCGGAACACATGTGGCTGTCTCCTAGATAGTGCCAATGACAGATGATGGAGCAGCTTTGGTGACACACCAACAGCAGTTGCAGCGGTTCAGTCCATAAGACAAGATCGGCTTCCTTTTGCCAGCCAGTGTGCACATCATGACAAATATTGCTCAGCATGAAGCTTGGGCACAATGACTTCAAAAGTGAGCAAATGGTTCTCTGTAGAGGAACAAGTGGGCTCTAAGCAAGGTAGGTTAAGAGGCTGTTTGGTTTGAGAAACCACCCCATCCTATATGAGGTGGGGTCATAATTCATCCCATGAATTTTGGTGGAATAATTCCATCCTCATTCTTATACTAATTGTTAGCTTGTGAGAGATGAGATGGTGGATTGAGATCAACCCATTCGGCCATTCTATTCCATAAACCAAACACAGAAGTGAGGAGTGAATTTTGCAGTCACATTCCTCAAACCAAACACATCCTAAGTTGAGCTGACAGTAAAATAGTGTTGGCCAGCATAGGGGAGGCAGAAAGGCACAATGACCTATCTCTTCTAAGATTTGGGAGTAAGGACCTCATCTCCTTTCATCGGTACTTGAAAGTAGAGCAGACACTTTGGGAAACTTTACGACCTACCAGCTGGATTTGACAGAAAACTACTAAACTGTATGGTGACCCCAAGTCTCACTAATGGAGGATAAAGTGCAATAAGGGTGGTGCGAGGGTGTGTAGGTGGGTGGAGTGAGTGTATCTTAAAAATCACCTAGCATGTGGAAACCACCAGTTCAGATTGTTCTCAGCCAAATGCAATTTCCCATTTCCAGTCAACACCTCTTAACAGACCACAGTTAATAGAAGGATAGAATAATACCACTCCAACACGACACTCACCCTTCCAAAAATCAGAAGCAGATAGGCCCATTGTACAGTGAGGTAGAGTTTTATCTAGCAAATATTATGCATCAATCATGCATTGCTTTTGAAAAATTTTATTCCCATGGTAAAAAAGCTGCATCTGTCAGTTCAAATAACATACCTTCAAAAGCACAATATGCAGTCTATGCACTGAAGAAGTGAGACGCTCAACAGTACCAACACCTTCAAGCAGCGTAGCATTTTCAACTCTTAACCTGCAATGCAGTAGCATGAAACAGAAAAATTAATGTGGAAATGCATGTGCTTGAAAAGAGAAGTTTGTGTTACTAGTTTAATATGCCATCACATCTTAATAGTCAGGAAAAAACAAAAAGAGTTCTTTTGCCAATGTTTATTGCACCAAGTTTCTGGTAGCATTTTGCTATGCATCTACATGTTCCAATCACTGTGTTTTTAACAGCAATAATTTCAGTCAGATGCTTTTAACATGAAGTAGAGAAAAGGCAACAGGAAAAGAAAGCTAAACACCTTCTCTTCTTTTTGACAACAAAAGCTAAACATCTTTAGTTAGGGGACACTGGGATCAATAATGAATTGGTTCCTCGAAGTTTCAAGAGCAATCAGCAATCCCCCTCTTCCAAACAGGTATTTAGGGTAAAAAAAGAAAACTAGAATCCATGTCTGAATACGAAGCAACATCTCGAGATGCAATCGTTTTTTTTTTACTTTGACTAACACAATGCCAGCTGTCTGAATTTTTTATCAGATTTTGCAAAACATATTACAAAAAATTCTTTGGAGATCTGTGATGGTGCCTAAATAAGCGACAGTTCTGCATGACTTAGTATTGTCTCCAATGTAGAATTTTGAAATCATTATTACTGAATGGTAGACCCAAAACAAAATGTAAGGAATAATGTGCAAGTAGAACAATATATCTATGTCACAAACCTTGCAGCATCCACTGAATGCTCTTTGCAAACTGTATGATCATTTCCATCAGAGCTCCCATGTCCAATAGTACTACTTTCTTTTCTCATCCAGTGTCTTAAAGATGTCCTCTTCAGCATAGTCTTCAGCATCCCTTGTTGGTCATGCCCAGGAATGACTTTAGATGAATCACCAGTATCATGACCTTCCTTCAAAGCAGGGCTGCTGAGCAGAAAAGATAATACAGTTACAATAATAACATATGTATTTTGGACCCCCGCAAAAAAATATGTTAAATATTTGCATGTTTGCTTCTGATGCAAACAATTGGGGGTGTTATACCTGTACAAGTCACCAGGTTGGACACGGGAATGGTTCTTACATGCTAAATGATCAAACTCAAAGGAACTAAGTCTACAGATACAACCAAATTTAATTCAATATGGTTAAGGTTTATTACGGGTCCGTTTGGCAGAGCTGTGCTCCCTGATTCTCCAGCTGTGCTCCCTAATTCTCTGGTGAAGTGATTCTGAGGCTGAAAATGATTCTCTTTGATTCTTTAGCATAAACTCTTAAAATCACTATGGAGAATCACTTCACAGAATCAGGAGAAGCTACTTTTTTCAGCTCTCAGCCTCTTAGTTCATTTCAGAGAATCACTTTCACAGAATCAGCAGAGAATCACTTCACTCTGAAAAAACCGCTTGGCAGCCGGGGAGTGATTCTCTTCGAGAATCCGCTCCATGGAGCGCTGCCAAACGCACCCTACATTTCTCTGTTTAGTATGTGACTTTCTGTGAGGCCCTTTCACAAAAACCAAGCTTTGTTATAGTGATAATGCTGTGACCAATGTTACAAAAACCTATCCCTTTTTTTAAAATTAAAAACCTATCCCTTTGTTCCCTTAAAAATATTACTCCATTAACAACAAAATTGGTTTATTATGATTACTTGCTGAAGAAAGTACTTACCCCTTCAATAGCAAATATTGTTCTTTCAGTTTTGCTAATTCCATCAGGACCTTCACCTTTTCATCTTTAACCTATACAAAAAAGATGAAGCTAGTCAAGCGACGCACCCATCCAACACTACAAGAGTGCTGATGTGCAACAGAAACTCACACCTAAAAATAGGTGATATACTGAAGGAGTAGGACGCAACTAATTACTGTCAATCAAGGATGATACTACAGGAAAACCACCAGTGTTAGCAGTTTAGATAGTCAAGTTCACAATATACTGACAAATTTCCCCAAGAAAAAACCAAGTTCAAAACTAATTCTAGCCATTTAGTGCATACTTTCGGAAAGAATCATATGGTTCAGTTTTCCTTTTCCAACAGCTAGGAGCAAAATGCACAAAATAGTAATGGTATGAAGTATCAACTTCATGACAATGCCAAATGAGACTGCAGCATACTTGTACTATTTAGAACACTCGTCATATCATTCAAATATGTACGTTGTGATTGAAAAGTAATGACAAGTAGAAAGTGTAGAGGTAATACTTGAGATAAGTTCTTCTGGAGTTCCTCAATAACAATCAGGTCTCTCTGTTTTTCTAATAGGTATCTTTCTTGTTCCTGTGAGAAGAGCATAAGTGCTTCCATCTGTAACGGACACCACTGTAATGTGAGATTATTCAATTCCAGTGAAAAAAATCATAATGTATTTTTAACATAAAATATGATGTTCGCTATCATCTCACAAATTTTGAAATTAAAACTCAACTTGTACATGGAGAAACAAAAAGGGCAAATCTTGTTAAGGAGTAAACTAGACCAGCTGAAATAGTTGGGGGGGTTAAATCGAACCAAACTTTAGTTTATGGGGTTATCTGGACATTGGCCAAACTTGGAGGAAGTAATTTGGACTTTTTCCACCCCAAAAAAGAAATCTCACTATAACTTTTGAACAAAATTGGGAAAAAAAAAAGTTAAGTAGGGCTATCAGAAATTGATTCATGAGGATCGAAAACAAAAAGAATCACTGGAGTAAAGTGGTACCTTCTCCTGTAAGGCTTGTGCAAGTGCTTTAGATTCATCAAACGATACAGAGTTAAGATCAGCAGGAGAATCACTCTGCAGCATATGCAACCAAAATAAGCTGTGATTATCTATCAGAAGAAGTGTTCCTTCGGAAAAAAAAAATAAGGTAAATAAATTTGTAAGGTACATATCAGAACCCTGATCCCTAAACAGGAAAAGCAATTCCATTTTCAATTCAGCACTCGAAACACTACTGAATTATTCCCCAGCAAAGAGCTAAGAAGCTCACATCTTCATCCACCATCACTTTCTTCATCACATCATGTTAAGTGAGCTTATAACATGCTTCCAAAAACGCACATGTGCCTTTGTGCCAGTTACAAAACGCGCTAGATGCTCTCTAGGCGCTGACCCTCTGCCTAGAGCTTAGGCGTGCCTAGGCAAACCTAGGCGTTTACATCAGTCTGTACTATGTATATGTAGTGTAATTGACAACTATGAATTAAACACCATGTGTGTGTAATTGTTGTTGCTACAGTACGAAAGAGGAGGTTATGAGAGGAGAAATAACAAATAAAAGTATATCTAATAGTATCTTGTGAGAAAATAGAACTTCTAATGAGTAGAATGTAAGGAATCATGTAAAGGGAATCATAATAAGGAAGTTTCAGAAAAGTAAGGGGCTGCAGGCCAGTCGCAACACTCTCCCCACACCGCCACGAGCCACACCGCAGTCACGCATGCTCCCCACGCCGCCACGACCCTAAGGCCTTCCCCTGCTGCAGTTCTGCTCCCTTCCCCTCCCCTTCAAACAGATGTGCATCAACGATGCAGGATCAAAGGTGGACAAGGGAGGACAAGAGGAGACCGCGCAGCTCCCTCCCTTAGGCAGTGTGTCTCTGGATCTGGGGGCATGTCGCCTATCCCTCCGCCTACCCCCCCAGGCGAGGTGGTGCCCCTCCGCCCAGCGTTAAACACACCTAGGCGAGCGCCTAATACCTCCTTTTGGAATACCCCCTTGGTTGATTCAACACTAATTGCAGTAAAAAACATTCAGATTATGCTACTTTCACGATTAGGTCCAAAAAAATTAAAATATTTAACATAAGCCATGAAACTTGTGTTTGGTCCATCAAATTTGAATATTCATCACACATTAATCCATCCATCAATTATCAGCTTGACATATAGATCCCCCTGCTAAAGAGGTGTTTAATGTCAACACAGTTTTCAGTTAATTTGATTTGACTAGAAAGCTTGCCCTCCCGGTTTTGAAAATCGACGATTACGACGCGCCTAGTCGCGACTAGTCGCTAGGCTTTGGCCTGGCGCCTGGACTAGGGGGGTAGTCGGGCCTCAAGTCGAGCGGAGAAGGATAAGGGGGAGAAGGGGGAGAGAAAGTCGTGTGCGTACTCGCCTCGACCTCCGCCGGGAAGCAGGTCCCGCTGGCTGCGCTGCTCGCGACTCGCCTGGAAGCAGATCCCGCCGGCGAGCCTCTTGCCCGCCTGGCAAGACCCGCCGGCGACGCAGCTCGTGCTCCTCCCCGCCGGCGACGCCTCCCCTGCTCCTCTCCGCCGATGACGCGGGTCGTCCTCCTCCCCGCCTGGCGGAGGTCGCTGGTGGGGGAGGAGCGGGCGCGCGGCGAAGGGGAGCGGCGGCGCGGGCGAGCGGGCGTAGAGATGCATTCGGGAGGGAGAGAGAGGAGCAGGGGAGAGGATAAGGGGAGTTGGGCCGTGGTGGGTGAGTTACGGTGGGTGAGTTGGGCCGTTAATGGGCCTTTTTTCTCTTTCTCCCCATTCCATGACCACTTCTCTTCTATTTTTTTTCTTTTCTTTTAAGTAAATATACATGTATTATGTTCAAAAAATGTATATATACATGTATTAGCCATCGCCTAGCAAAACGCCTAGCATCGCCTAGGCTCGACTAGTCTCTAGGCTAAGGGTCGTCGCCTAGATTTCGCCTAGCGCCTAGCAAAACTATGCTTGCCCTAAAAGAAAATGTCGTCACTTGTCAGTTTCTTACAGAGCTAGCATCTTATGATCCTAAGACATGCTATTTCCATATATTTGCTCCAGTTTATGCTATGTTCTAGCGGTTGTGAATGTCAAACACATTTGAAGTGTCACATTCAGATTTCTAACTTAGTGACCTAAAGGCTGAAGTTCAGGAGTAAGAGCATTCAATGATGATTTATGGAGTAATTTGTCAATATCCTCAAAGCATATGTTTCTGTAGCCAATAAACATAGGAAGAGGCTCAGCATAAATGTAGAGGGAAAAAAAGTTTGCTGTCAACGTGTACAAACCTTAGGACATGTGCTAGGACTGATATCTGTAGTAACATGCACATCTTTACAACTGCTGTCACAACATTGAATCTCATCGGCAGGGTGTTCATTAACTTCAGTGTTGATGCAAATTTCAGTTAGCTTATCCTGAATCTCTGCAACAACTTTGATCAACTGCAACGATTCTTCTTCCAATATTTTCATAATTTCAGCCTTTTGATATTTGTAGAACTTTTGAAGTTCTGACAATCCATTTCTCAGAAATCCATCATACAGTGCCTGCACTCCAAAATATACAAATTAAAGAGGTCATGAGAAAGAACAATATAATACTTCAGAATTGTACCTGTCTTTTCTCTAATATTCGTGCATTTCTTTGCAAATGCTGTTCAATCTCAAGGCCCTACACAACCAAAAGCAGTAGTTTTCAACGAACCAAAAAGATTTGTTATACCCAAACTTCACTTAGCATTTCCAAGCTTATCTTACCATCCTTAAGTTGCTTTGCAGCTTTGATATTTTAGCTTTAAGTGACTCTTTCTCCTCTTCTAAAGATGCCTACAAAAAATGTCAAATACATTGAAGGAAAAATCCCTGATGCAAAACAATCAGTAGCAAGATGCCATTATTCAAAGCACTTTGGTTTAGGTCCAGATCAACTGGAAAATTTTCCAATAAACAGTAACTCGTGGACACTTTAAATGCACCATTTAAGCAGTTCTTGAGAACAAATTAGGGCCTGCAAGTCATGTTGTATTACTCAAGTACATGGCACAATTAGTTCAAATAGGACATGACAGTCACAATGAACTATAACTTAGCTGAATAGGACAAATGAGGAGATTAGCACTAAATTTATGAGTTCCATCAATAACACGGATGTTTTCTATCCATGTATGGAGCAGTATGTTGCATGAGAATCTGGGAACCAAAGCATAACTGCATAAGTCCTGAAACAGATGCCACCAAAGTTTCATCATTTCCTATAATTTTCAGGGGCGGAAGGAGGGAGGGGCAAGCACCCCCTTATGATAGATGAATTCCTCTTATGCACATGAAATTCAATGAAAAATGTTGATTTTGCCTTCTAATAATTTATCTTTAGCATTTGTTCCCCATATCTATAATTTTCTGGCTCTTCCCCTTTCCCCAGATGATGTTTAGTGCCACAGATAATTTGTATCTTGCAAGACAAATGAAAGAAACTAAATAACATAATTAAATATGAATTATTCTTTATAATGGATAAGGGCTTAAGGTTTACAATGTACTTCAAAGTTGAGGTTCCGCCATCAGAGCAAAAACTCCAATTGTCAGCAGAATCATCTAGAAGGATTGAACACTTCTCTTCAAAAGTAACGCTTGAAGAACATTCAGAGTCTCTGCAACAAAGGTCATAGAATTTTAGAATAACCTGAAAGAGAATCAAATATCAGCTTCTGACCGGAAAAAGGTCAAAAATAGGTACAAGTCAGAAAATTATTACAACAGGCTGTAAGGAATATAACAGACAATAAACAACTATGTAGATGAAATACATAGGTAAAGGACATTTTTATTTATTTTTAAAAAGAAGGACATTCTTATATACTTGGGAGTTCATTAAGATCACTATTGCATAGACACATAGTAGAGTAGTCCTTCTAGGTCCAACCAGTTGACAACCTAGAGTGCTGGGAAGAAGAAAAGAAAGAACTATTTGAATCCTAGGTTCAACGAAGACATGTCAAACACATACAGTGTGGATACAGAAATGTAGCAGTTTTCATAAAGATACCAAATTATCAATACTAATGTTTTGGCATCCGGGGGTGCGGGCATCCTCTTATTACGCAAATTCCAACTATTCATATTGGTAATCAACAAAAGTTACTTACTTTCAAGGACAATTCTGTATGCGCCTTCAGTTCTGTCAGCTCCCTCTGCATGTCATCATTTACGTGTTTCTGTTCATCAATCGCTGATTGATATTCTCTCATCCTGCAAATTAGTAAGCATCATGATATTTTGTAGCCTTATCTAAAAGAACCGTAAGTGGCAAGTACAAGATAAACAAGAATGGGATTTAAAAACGTCATGTATTCATGTTACAATTACATCATCACTTTCTGAATGTTAAATGCTCATAAAAGAGACAGAAAATAAAACATCATGTTTCAGTTTTTAAAAAAAAATCAAAACACCCCGTTATATGTTCTTTTCAATAGAGTTTCGGGTGGTATGTGCGTACCAACAATTAAGACCATAAAATCAAGATATATGTACTCATATATAGCCACTAAAACCTCACTGGTACATTCATCCACCAGAGAACTCATTGAAATAAAAGAATCAAAACATTGTCATCTTATAAGTTCACTAATACAGTATGTAAGAGCAACTCCAAGAGAGTTGCTATTTCTACTTTGAAGCCTAATTTAGAGTTTATATGAAAGAAATCAGCCTCCAACAGCTATTTTATCCGGGATTCCAAATTAGCTAACTAGCCATTCCGTTCTTCTCGGCAGCTAAAGAAAGCGAGCCTCCCCGGCTTGCCATCCGCCTCCCCGCGCAATTCCCGCACAGCGCTCGTCCTTCCAGCGCGCCGAGTCATGCTGTCTCCACCTCTAGGCGGCCTCCTCTCCTAGGTGTCGCACGGACGTCCTCCTTTGTGTCACACGGTCGGAGCTCCGCGTCAGCGTCCGTGAATGCGTGCGGGACATGCAACTGAGGCCCCACAGCAGCGCCGCAGAGCTCGCTGAGGCCGAACGAGTGCAGCTGCAGCAGGCCCGCCGTCTCCCTGTCGCTGGCCTTTATACTGCCATCTTTGTCAGCTATGGTGGCCGACGTCAGGCTGTTGACGAGGGACAAGAGGCAGCTCAAGGACACGAGCCGGCACAAGAGCTTCAACTGCTGCGGCCGGGACTGCGCAAGGCTGTCGAAGGCCACCGCGGAGTCCTCCGCCGCGCGGCACTCGACTTCGGCATCGTGTGAGCTGGCTAAGTTGAGCCGTGTAGGAAGTAACCAGCTTAGCTTGGTGCGTGTGCATGTGAGCAGTGCGGTCAGTGCATGCTGCCTGTTCGACGAACTGTGCCAACCTGTAGAGTCTGTTGCCCAGTGACATAGCGGGTTTGAATGTTGCGATAGCTATTTTTTTTAGAGAGTTTGTTGGAGTAGTCTAACTTTTTTTAGGCATTTCTATTTTAGAGAATAGCTAAATCAAGAAATTTGGAAAGTGTTTTTAGCCATTCTCTTGGAGTTGCTCTAAGGTCCTCTAGTCCATGTCACAGTTATAGAAACAAATCATATATATATATATATATATATATATATATAATAAGTAACAGTTATGCAACATACCTTTCCTCAAAATCAGCAAACTTTCTTGACACTGCTTCCTCCCGCTCTTTTGCTTTCTCACACTAGAAAATTAAACAAAATAATATGTGATTCCCAAATTCCAGCAGAAAAACAAAGTCATGCTCGCAGCATTTGTATTTAGGTACAGAATTAACTTATTAAGTAAACTAAAAAGAACCTCCATTAATGAACTGTCCCGTTCAGCAAACGCTTGAGCAACACTGCTCTGGAAAAATCTTACTTGCTTTTCTAGATCCTTGTTCTGCATTGTTATTACAGGAAAGGCCATATCAATAACAAGAATATACATATATGCAAGGAATCTCAAGCGAATGCATAACCCTTTTTAAGGGCTAGTTTGCTACCTACTCCACAACAAAGTATCAATTTCTACACAAGAAAACGATGATTTGCTATCTTTCACTACAGTTCGTGTCACACTTGTGCCGACTTGTAGACAAGACATGCCTCAAAGGTTTCCTTCACAAAATAAGACTAAGTACGAGTGAGCATGACTACACTGCTGAAATTTGCAATTTGACTTCAATTTCCAATCAGTAGACTTTGGACAAGGACGAGCATTTCATTTACGTTCTTCGTATTTCCCCATCACCTTCTGCTCTAACAAATATCTCCCCTACTCAAATTCTTTATCTAACAGTATTTACTCTTAGTTGGCTTCATTCCCTGAATCAAACACTTCTAACTTCTAATCCATCGCCCTGGCTGCACTTTTAAGGCCTTGCAACCCCAGACAGGTTCAAGCATAAGCATATCCTATCCACTAGTAGTCCAGACTCATTACAGTTGCATTTTTTACATTGAATACATCTAATACAGTTGCTTCTGCTTCTTGCCTCATCAGCGATGAAGAAACTGAGTTTGTGCTCAGCAAGCAATGTCCAGTAAGGAGTACTACCCAAGATCAGGATGGAAAATGGCACTCTGCTGGGATGACCTACTCACTAAACCAAATTTCATCTAATAACCACATGTTCATGCCCTATTACTCTTTGCCTATATATAAAGATAGAGGAGAAGAACAAAATCAGCACACATCCCTTAGCAATGTTCATTACTGCTAAAAGCTACAGTTTATTAAATAAAATAAAATAGCCACATATTTTAAGTCAAAGTAAGAAACCTTTGATAGTGCAGCACCATGTAACTCAGCAAGTTGGCTCTGAAATTTAAGTAAATGAAAGAATGAGACAACAGGAAAATAAAGCTGCTATAAATAACAGTAGGGAAAAAGAAGTAGCACACCTTAATTCGATAAGCTTCAGCAAGCTCCTCTTGCAAATTTTGATTCTCTCTTAAGCAACAGCCTAACTTTTTCTGGAGGTTCTCAATATCCTGTTCCAAAGCTGTTGTCCTGAATAGTTACAACAAAAATATTGCTTTGTTTGCACAGTGAATAAAAATGAAAGATTAAATTAGATATGGAAGCACCTCTGAGTAAGCATTCGAGTTGCAACAGAAACATAACCAGGCCCGGCTTGTTGCATACATAATTGCTCAATATCTTTTCTGAGCGCATCACGCTCTGCAAACAAAGTTATCTATCAGCACACCCTGTGCCACAAGAACATATACGATGATAAAATCATTAAACAAAAAGGCTCTTAAACAACTACTGCCTCCAGAAATAAATGTAAGTCCATACAGGAAAAATGAGAGAACACGCTATCCAAAAGATCAGCAGTTTTCTCAAAACGTCATACTTATACGTGTTGGAATTTGGAAACAAATATAATGGAATGAACCAAGGACTTGGGCAGCTCTTTCAGGCTTTTTCAGAAATTGCATCATACTGGCATACATAACCAAGTAACTCTTGAATTTCTCAGTAATAAAATAAATTAAGTGATTAATCTCAGTGTGCGCTCCTAAGACCTCATCTACGAGTACTTAGATATGTCAGAGGGCATAATTTCTCATTTTATAGAAGCAAAGGAATTCCAGTTGACAATCTGCATTTTTTTCATATTTAATAGGTTGCATAGTTATACTACGTCTTCCTATATATTAAATGAGGCAGCTCAATCGAACTGCTTCAACAAAAAAAAAACAGTACTGAAACTAATCTACAGGATGAAGAGTTGATCCACAGAGAACTGCATTAATAAACATCGCAAAAAAGCAGTATGGTATATGATGGCATTGATTAGCGAAATAAGTACAGATGTCAATCTTGTGTTGTGTAGCACAGTGCACAGATGTCATGAGAGTCTTACCCAGCTGGAGTTCTTCAACTCGACGAGTTAACACTTCAACAAGATCTACTTTTTCATCCAGCTCTACAGAACAGAGAAAAGGGGGGCAATTTTTCTTGAATGACCAAAAGCATTTTGATATCATAATAATTGAAAAACTTAATAGCAAATTTATGAGAAATAGAAGCATGTTCAGGTCATTACACAATTATTTGATTCAACAACATAACCAGTTACCAGTCTTCCTTAAAAAAATCAAACTAGCCCCACAAAGCATAAACATACTAGACTAGCAAGGGCACTTAGATTTATAGCATATCCTGAGAAGGTACGGTAGAAAAATATTTGGTTCCTGTGAAGAAAATGGCTTCTGAGGGCATGATCCCATGACAAGAAATGGTACTAGAAGCATATGACTAGGAAGGTGGAGCATCAGACCATATATTATTCTAACAGGGAAAAGGCCAGAGAGTGCAGATGAAAAAAAAAACAGAAATGACTAGCTAAGCCCCAAGAACAACTTCAAAGAGCAATTATAAATTCCTTATGACTGAGACTCCGAAGTAAGAACCTTAGGTTTAACAAAAAGGAGTCATAGAACATGTTCTATGATTCTATCCTACTCCCTCCATTCCAAATTAGTTCACTTGTCTTAAGTCAAACTTCTCTAACTTTGACCAAGTTTTCAGAAAAAATGAAAAATATATTAACATCTACAAGTTCAAATAAATGCTCCATCGAAACAGATTTCATAGAAAATTTAATGAAACTAATTTGATGTTCTAAATGCCGATGCATTTTCTATGAACTTGGTCAAAGCTGAAGAAGTTTGACCTAGGACAAAGCCAGAGCGAACTATAATTTCGTTCAAAAAAAGGTGAACTATATTTGGAACACAGGAAGTATTAAGTTAAACCATCATAAGGTATGTTCGAGAAAAAACTATTGTTGTAAGGTATTATAGCAGTTCAAATCATCATATAGACAAAAGTCTGTTGAAAATATAAGTAAACCTGCACTTTAAACAACTTCATATTTCCTGCAGTCAGGAAATTACCTTTTGCCACTTGAACAAGACATATTCTAATTGATGAAGTATCTCAGAGAAGGTTGATCAAAATCATTAATCTGAAGTGGAATTTGGGATTACCATATTGTAGCCCTTCAACCCGCCGTAACAATACTTCCAAAGAATTCTGTTTTTCATCCTTTTCTGTTTAGAATCATAAAGATAATTTAATTACATGGGTCTCATTGTAGCAAGTATAACACAATCAAATAAATGTACTCAAAACAGAAACGAAATCACATGCCATTGCCCAAAAAAAAACTTCAATGTAATATTTTTTTCTGAAAAATGGATCATCTATGTCAGGTTAAGTGATGCAAGAGGCAACTAACAGTTGGACAGTAGGGAACATTGGAAATTAAAGAAAATTTGCTAGTTCAATTCGCTCAACAATTTTTGTTCCCTGACAAAAGGCAACAGCGGAAGCAGAATTTTAGGCAGGGAACTAACGAAGTACCTCATGGTGATATGTGACATGGGAATATATTTGCAGTAATCCTTCTATAATGACTATTTAAATGGTGGGAGGGAGGAATTGAGTCTAAACCACAAATGTTAACATTCAATTCAGGAATCAAAGTTATAAACAGTTGCATGCAAGAGTCATGCCGAATAAGATCTTAAATAATATCCTGACATGGATTTTGCTAAGCCTCAATATTTGCGTGATTTATTTTGTAGTCCAACTCCAACTTGTGCTTTCAGTTCTCACATACAAACAGAGCTCCCCAACCATAATAAGCAACAAACACACAATAAATGTCCTTAACCTACATGCAGTAAGGTGGCACACAAAGTCCTCAATAATTTTGATATTTAGCATGATAACCTTTCATGTGCCCATCTGCACTACTGCTAAGGTACAGCCTACTTTTTGCGCTATGGAAATGCAATTCCTTTTCAGTGATGGGATCAATTTAGTTGGCAGCTACCCACAATGACCTCCGGTATATATAACATATAATGACCTGTGATCAACAGTGCGCTCTACTTGGAAAGAATTTTGGATTGATCACATGAGACAGAGCGGTCCAGTCTTAGGACAAACGCCCACCACGAGGTAAGGTAAGAACGAAGAACTGATAACACCATAGCACAAAGGGAAGCCAGAACAGACAAATAATAACACCGTGGGCTGGAGATTACCGCGCTGGAGCTCCTCGACGCGACGAAGTAGTTCGGAGGAATCTGCAGCTTCGTCCATTTCAGAGCCCACCCGAGGCACTGCTTGCAGGGGCAGAGACTCAGTACAGGACACGGGTGCATGTTATCAAAAAAAAAAAAGGACGGGTGTACACATGTATATCCAAATCAATTTTTTTGCAAAAAAACGAAGTTTGTAGACATAATACATGTATACTACACATGTAATTGGATCAGATCAGATCAGATCAGATCGGAATACAAGTAGCTTAAGCTAGGGTTTGGGTGCTCGGTTTCGCACAGCAGGAACGGAAGAGATGGGGTGGACATACCTGGTGAGTGCTCGTCGTCGGCAAGGGCCCGGAAATGGCGACCTGGGGGGCTGGCGTATGGCGGCGGCGGCGAGTCGTCGCCACTAGAGACAGAGAGAGCATGCGAGGGACATGGGTGTAGACACGGGAGAGCACCGAGACCCAACGCGGGGGCAACTGGAGAAAGAAAGGGGCTGCTTGGTTCCAGCGAGGTCTTGCCTCGCCTAGCCTGCTGTGCTCGCACGGTCGACTAGGTGCTCGCTCGGGCGAGCCGTATTGGCTCTCCCTCGCCAGCGAGAGAAATCTCGCCCACACAATCTACGAAAGCATTCAGACTACCCGCACGCATCCACCTCTATATTCATCGTCTATACGTTCTAGTCAGCAAAATTCTCTTCTCTATACTCAATTCTTCCGCACCTATTCATCCTCTATATCATCCTCTATCCACTGTAGGACTCACTTGTCACTTTATCTAAATATATCCATGTGTGATCGAGTTTTGAAGGATTTATTGAGACGAATTTAATGGTGCAATTAAAATTTAATTTAGATTTTTGGTTGGTGAATTATAGCATTTTTCTCTTTGTTTAGCTAGTGGGGCCCGCCACTGTAGAGTATAGAGTAAGCACTGTACTACTCTAAATATAGAGTGAGAGAAAGGATAGAGTATCGTTTTATAGTATCCAGTGCAGTAGTTTTTACTCTATATTCATACTCTAAATCTTTATAGTATCATTTTAAAGTATCCACTGCGGGTAGTCTCAGATACGAAAACCAAACACAGCGGCTGGTTTGCTATCCTCGCTCAGCAGGGCATCACAGTGCTGGGCGATGGAACCAAGCAGCCCCAAAATTGCATCGGTCCAATTTTCTCTCATATATAATCCCTCGTTAACCGTCGTTCTCGCTTTTCGAGAAATAACTTTAACTAATTTTATATAAAAGGATATTAATATTTATAATACACAATTGATATCATTAGATAGATCTTTGAATCTATTTTCATAATAAATTATTTTAAGAGATACAAGTGTTACACGTATTTTCTAATAAATCTAATCAAACTAGTGGCACGAAAACCCAAAACGACAGTTAATTTGGGACAGAGGGAATATGCACCTCTACCTTAAGTGACGGTCGTGTAATCACACAACTAATCTAATCCCTCGTATATCTATATCTATATATCTTTTATAATCTTAAAAAAAACCAATAGAAATGTATCTGGACATGCAGGTTGTCCACCTCAACAACGCACTATCACATGCAACTAAAATCCAATATCACAAACAATGAGATATTAAGATGTCCACGTCAGTGAGACACATAAACATTTTGTTGCCCGCGTCAACATACCACGCAATTTATAATATTTATACCTTCGTATAAGTATTATATATAGTCAGTTTCATTTTAAATCATTTATAATGCAAACAACCGTTGTTGCGGCTGCAAACCCCGTCATTGTAGGAGCAGCCGCCTGTGAGGAGGCCTGCAGCCCCAAAGCAGCGGCGACTCTTTGCTGCAGCCGAGGCACTCAATCCCCACAACAACGCATAGGGTATGCTTTTAGTAATGTAGATAAAGCAATGTTTTGTGGAACTATATTTGTGCATCAATGCAAATTTGATAGATTTGTTAACCACGTGACTTTTTTAAGGATGCCACATATATATAGAAGAGTTGAACTCCATATCCATATAATTTTATTCCTTAGCAATAATAGATAGCAATCCTATTCGCAGATATTATATCGATAGATGTAGGTAGGAATATAAGATTTCACCGGCAGTCGAAGAAGAAATGTGCTTGTGCTCTTGCTGAATTTTCAAAGGTTAATATTCATAAGTTGGAGGCTATTCTTTCTTCTGCACTTATTTTGCCCAGCAGCCGTAGAAGAAATGTACTACTGTTCTTGCTGAAATTTCTCCTCATCACTGAAAAAACAACAAGAATGTTGCCGTAGAAGAAAAGGAGATGGAACCAAAAGGGTGTTCAGTTGTGCAAAGCAAGGATGTAAACCTGTGTGCTGAAAGTTTTTCGACACCCGAGCCAAGGTTATGGACTCTTCCTTTGATTCTCCTACGGAGCCATCGATTGATGCTTGTGATGATACTCCAAATTGGTTATCTATGTTGGCTCAAAATGTACAAAGTGATGGTGATGTTAATGTTAATGTTAAAGGGAAGCAATCCAATATATTTCTGTCAGAATGCAAACTTCAAGATAAGACACGCAAGCTAATTATTGATAGTGGTAGCTTTACCAATACAAAACAGATATCTAATGGCACTAGGTTTGAACTAACTTTGCATATGCATTTGACCTAGTGGCATTGTGAGGAAGCAAGTGAAAATGCTTTGAAAATATTTTGAAAAGCTAGCTCCACACCTAAGGTGAAGGTGAACACATTAGGAGTTAGCACAAATTTAAAAAGATTTGAGATGGGTGATGGTGCAGGAGTATCTAGTTTCTACACAACCGGAAATGTTGGGTGCCCCTGGGTGCAGGCACTGGAACAAGCAGGTATGTACAGACAGTTTAAAACAACCTAGGGTTTGACACCGGGATCGGTAGGCACCAGAACAAGCACTCTTGTATTATCTTGGTTTTTAAATGGGATATTCAAGGATCAAGGCATATTATGCTCATATTTTTCCCATGTGATTTTTTAGAAGGTATCACACACCTACTATTCCTCCTAATATTATTCATATAAGCTTTTTTGGTGGGGTTATACCAATTATGATCATAAAAATATTAATTTCAGTGACATCCAAATTAATCAACTCTGGCACCACTAGCAAACTAATAACGATCCCTTGCCTACACATTTACTATGCAAGCTTCAATCGGCCGGCATATACCATACATAACAACCATATGATGGAAGCATCATTGCTATATATAACTGGTCCAGTTTGTCACGCAATGCAGTAGATGATGGGTTCTATGTTGGAGTCGAACCTCTAGATGAAGCAATAGTCACCGGATTTGCAGGTTAGGTTCTCAATGGTGCACAACACAGCGAGGGAGGTGATTGTGCCACCGCCGCCATGTTCCCCTGAGATCCTTGTGGTGCACAGGAAGGTGTTAGGGCCAAACACCTACACATCCAACACCGCTATGCCATTGATCCTCCTTGACGCATTGGCACCTAGAAGGGAGTTGAACCATGGGCACACTAGTTGCCCCACCATAGCTTATATGTGTCATTCGCTAGCACGATCATAGTGGATCAACATGATGGAAGGAAGCACGTCTAGGAGCTCTAGTTTGATCACCACATCCCTCATCGTCTTCTTGGACATAATCACCACCGCCCCTGCTGGGCACGCACCTCCACCAACGACGATGTTGCTAGTAGTACTTATCCGCATACATATTATAAATTAAAGAAGGTGGGCCTTGATTCATATTTTGTCATTTGTGTATTACAAACTGATCCAACAATAGGATTTTTTTCCTAGTCTTTTATTATACCCACAACTATCCATTGGCGGATGTCACAACCTACATGTGCCTTGTGAAAGAAGATGATGTCATTGGTACAGGCATAGCACAAGGTTTGACAATTTGTATCAATAATAGTCTTACCCCCACCAAAAAATAGTTGTGCAAACATATTAAGAGCTCATTAAAGCATTCCTTACAACTTGTAATAATACTCTTGAATCATTCAACATCATGCATGAGAAAAATCATACCTAGACATGGATGCACACATTATTATTTTCGGTGATATCCAAATTAATCAACTCCGACGCTAGAGGCAAACTAATGATCCCTCTCTACACATCTACTGTGCAACTTCCATCTACTGGCATATACCATATATAACAACCCATGTAATGGAAGCATGGATGTAAATAACTAGTCCAGTTTGTCACGTGATGCAATAGATGATGGATGCTCTACTGTAGTCAAACCTCCGGATGAAGTGATAGTCACCGGATTTGCCGGTCAAGTACTCAACGGCGGACGTCACAAATGAGGGAGGTGATTGCGCGCGTTGTCGCCGCCATTCTCCCATGAGATCCTCAGGTGGATGGGAAGGTGCCTGATCTGGCATTCACTAGGCACGACGTGGGGCTGAATGTCTGCACATCTAGCACCACTTCGATTGATCCTCCTTGATGCATCAGCACTAGTGAAAGTCCTATGTTTGGTGTTGGTAATTAGTGACAATGCCTAAGTACTAATCCTATGCCTAAGTTGTATGTAGCATATGAGGATTAGTACATTCCAAGGTTGGTGGCAAGATGGACATGGTGATCATGATGGCCACACTTGGATTTGGATGCAACCCTATGTGATCAAGGCAAAGGTATATGCTTAAGGGTTGTGTTTTAGTAACCAAGACACCTAGTGGGTGTGGTTACATTATAGGATAGATAGCCGTACTATAAAGAGGGGAATGACACGGCTATTGAACTCCTAAGTGCCTCTAGATGTGCATTTCATAATCATATGCATTTGGATAGAACTAATAACGCCTCGAAAAATGATTGTGAAAATGCTAACACACATGCACATGGCGTTGATCACTTGGTGATGTTAGCACATTTGCGATGGCGGTGGAGTTTGAGCGGTAGAGAGGGTTTGGGGTCCTCTCTCCCTCCCGCCGAGCCTCGGCGGGATTCAGGCGTTTTCGAGGAGTTGAAACGACTATTTTCCACTACGCCGGAAGTCGGAAAAAGAAACGGAGGCGAACGGAGGTCACAGTGGTGACCGGACGCTGGACCAGACGTGGTCACTATTTGACCGGACGCGTCCGGTCAGTGTCCAGTGTCTGCGCATGTTTTGGTTGTTTGATCGGATGCGCAGCTCGTCCGGTCACTGTCGACCGGACGCGTCCGGTCGATCAGGGAGCTTACTGGACTCTAACCGGACGCTGGCATTGTGGCGTCCGGTCAGTTCTCCAGCGCGTCTGGTCGTTGTTTCGTTGTGCGCGGCTCAGGGTTGACCAGCACGTCCGGTCAGTTACGGGACCGGTGCGTCCGGTCGTGACCAGCGCGTCCGGTCAGTGTTTCGCGAAAGAGCCGTTGTGTGACCGGCGCGTCCGGTCAGCTGGACCAGCGCGTCCGGTCAACGCGACTTTGGCTGTTTCAAGTTTCTAACGGCTATATTCGAAGGGGTACGTCTATAAATACTCGTTGGCCGGCTCAAGGCTCTCTCTCTTGGACATTTGACATACTTGTGAGCACTTTGAGCTAAGCAACTCCCCTCCCACTCATCTCTCTTGCTTCCTTGCATATTCGAAGTGAGATTGAGTGATCCAAGTGCATTTGCATTGTGAGATTGCATCTAGTTGGCACTTGGTGGTTGATTTGCTGCGGGATTCTTGTTTCTCTTGGTGGTTGCCGCCACCTAGACGGCTTGGAGCAGCTTGGAGGCGTTGGCAAGAGTTGGTGATTGTTCTTGGCCACCTCCGGTGATTGTGAGGGGTTTGTGCCTACCTCGGCGAAGCGCCAAAGGCAACATTAGTGAATTGCTCGTGTCATTGCAACCTTTTTACCATTTGGTAGGTTCTTGTGGCGCCTTTTGAGAGGCTCGGTGTGAGACCGATTAGCCACCGAACCACGTGGTGAAGAGGGACACAACGGGGACTAGCGTGCCGGCAAGCACGTGAACCTCGGGATAAATCTTCGTGTCATCACTTTCATATTGTGATTGATTGATCCCGGTGTTCGGTTGTCTTGGTATTCATTATTGATCATATTGGTTGGCTCAATACTTCGCCCTTCGGTGAAACTCTCCTAACTCAACTTCGCATTACTTTCTTAGTTATCTTTGCTAGCTTGTTAGCTTTGCTAGAGTAGCTCTTTTGTGTAGCTTGCTAGTTGTAGTTGTAGTTACCTTCTCGGTTTGACTTGTGCGGTTGAGTGTCATTATACTAGAATTGTGAATTGGATAGGTGGCTTGCAAACACCCCGTAGGCTAAGCAAAACTCGCATCTCGCTATTTGTAGTATTGATAAACTTGTTTAGCTTGTCTTTGTAGAAAATTTTAAAAGGCTATTCACCCCCCTCTAGCCATCAAGACCTTTCAACTGGTATCAGAGTCGTGGTCACCATTTGCAAGGCTTAACAACCTCGGTGCAAGATGGCTCAAGTTATGTTCAATCATGTTAATGGCAAGCCTCCATTCTTTGATGGCGTCTCTTCCTTTGATCATTGGAAAAGGAAGATGAAGCAATATCTAGGCAATATACATGAGAAGGTTTGGGATGTGACCAAAGAAGGATACATCATTCTTGATGAGGAAAATCTCACTCCAAATGACCGCATCAACAAACAATGCAACACGGCGGCACTTGACACAATCTACCGTGCCATTGATGACAAAGTTTTTGAGCAAATCAAAGATCTTGAAAAGGCAAATGAGCTTTGGATAAGGCTTGAAGAAACATATGAAGGCACTTCAACGGTAAAAAGTGCCAAGCTATATATGCTCAAGGACAAGTTCTCCACTTTCAAGATGAAGGATGATGAATCCATCCCGGAGATGTTCTATAGGCTCCAAGTCATTGTCAATGATCTCAAGGGGCTTGGAGAGAAGGTTGAGGACAAGGACTTCTCACACAAGTTCTTGATGTGTTTACCTAAGAAGTTTGCTACCTTGAGAAGAATGATCTTTAGAGAGGGATTGGACAAGGTCAAACCAACCGATGTGCTTGGAGATATAATGACCGATGCCCAATACAATGATGATGAAGATGAGGTAGAAGAGAAGAAGGAGACCAAGGTCAAGCAAGAGAAGCCCATTGCATTCAAGGCTTCATCTTCTAAGGGCAAGAGCAAGGTGGAGAGCGATGATGATGATCCATTCGATGATGAGACCATGGCCCTCCTAGTGCACAAGATGGGGAGGTTCATGAAGAAGAAAGGATATGGGGCAAGGAAGAGAAGGGACTTCATGAAGGCAAAGGAGGTGCTTTGCTACAATTGCAATAGCCCCGATCATGTAGTGGCAAAGTGCCCCTATGAAGACAAAAGATATCATGATGGGGAGTTGAAGTTGAAGAAGAACAAGGACAAGAAGGAGAAGAAAGAGAAGAAGAGCTTCACTATCAACAAGAAGAAGAAGGGTGGTGGTTATGTGGTCACTTGGGATAGTGACAACTCCGATAGTGATGATGATGAAAGCTCTAGTGATGATGAGAGGACCACTCGGCGAGCCATTGCAAGCATCGCCCTCTCCAACAAGTCTTCCATCTTCGACACTACATCGACATGCCTTATGGCCAAGCCTACCAAGGTAAAATATGATGATAGTGATGATGATTCTTGTGCTAGTGATGGTTGTAGGAGTGATGATGAGGAGGATGAGGACTACTCCAAGGATGATCTATTGGGCATAATAGATCAAATGAGCAAGGGCTACAAAAGGACAACCAAGAAATACAAAATCTTGGAACAAGAGCTCATTGCCAAGAGCAATGAAAATGATGCCTTGATGGAGAAGCTTGTTGCTCTCAAAAAGAGTAAGGAGTGCAAAGGAATTGAACAAGAGCTCAAAGCTCTTAGGAAATCCTTTGATGAGCTAGAGGCCTCTCGTGAGTGTCTAAAGGAAGACCACGAGGACCTTGAAGTTGCTCACACTAGGCTTAAGGAAGCCCACTCCTCTCTACTTGAGCTCATCAAGGAAAAGGACCTCAAGTTGGAGAAGCTCATGAAGGAAGCTAAGGAGGAGCAAGTGATTGTCACTTGTGATATTGGACTAACATGTGATATTATTGATGATTCTTTATTTATTGGTCCTACTAATGCTTCATGTAGCTCATCATCATCCACCACAACCAACTCTTCCTCTACTACTAGTGATTCATCACTTGTGATTGAGAATGAGACTCTCAAGAGAGAGGTGGATGATCTCACCCGCGCATTAGGCAATGCCTATGGTGGGGATGCCCGCTTGCTAAAATGCTTGGGTAGCCAAAGGTTCTCTCTTAACAAAGAGGGTTTGGGCTATACTCCTAAGAAGGGCAAGGCGGCCTTTGCTACTCCAAAGCCTCGCTTTGTGAAGAACAATGGTCGTTATTGCAATAGATGCAAGCAAGTTGGGCATCTAGAGATTAATTGTAATAAAATGAACAAGAACAATAAGTTTCATGCTAAAATGGATTACATTCCTTTTGATTCTTGTTATGTGCTTACCAAGGGTGAGAAAGGTGTGCATGCTAGGTTTGTTGGTACACCAATTGTGGGTCCAAAGAAGAAGGCCATTTGGGTACCAAAGAGCTTAGTTACTAACCTCCAAGGACCCAAACAAATATGGGTACCTAAGAAACATTAATTTATTTTGTAGGTAAATTACAAGGCCGGAGGAAGGCATTGGGTGCTTGATAGTGGGTGCTCTCAACATATGACCGGTGATTCAAGAATGTTCAACTCTCTCAAATCAAATGATAGTGGCATTGATAGTATCACATTTGGTGACAATAGCAAGGGTGATGTGAAGGCTCTTGGAAGGATTGCAATCTCAAATGATCATAGCATTTCCAATGTGCTCTTAGTTGAAAAGTTGAACTTCAATCTTCTCTCGATTGCTCAATTGTGTGATCTAGGTTTCAAGTGCATATTTGGTGTTGATGATGTGGAGATAGTTAGTGTTGATGGCTCCAATTTGATCTTCAAGGGCTTTAGATATGAGAATCTATACTTGGTTGATTTCAATGCTAGTGACACTCAACTTTTAACATGCTTGCTCACCAAATCAAGTATGGGTTGGTTATGGCATAGAAGACTTGGTCATGTTGGCATGAAGCAATTGAACAAGTTAGTGAAGCATGACTTAGTTAGAGGTTTGAAGGATGTCACATTTGAGAAGGATAAACTATGTAGTGCATGTCAAGCCAGAAAGCAAGTAGGCAACACTCATCCATTGAAGAGCATTATGAGTACTTCCAAGGCATTTGAGTTGTTGCACATGGATTTATTTGGACCAACTACATACACAAGCATTGGTGGCAACAAGTATGGCTTTATGATTGTGGATGATTTCACTAGATATACATGGGTATTCTTTCTTGGGGATAAGAGTGATGTATTTGACATATTCAAGAAGTTCATCAAGAGAGTGCAAAATGAGTTTGAGACCACAATCAAGAAAGTAAGAAGTGACAATGGAAGTGAGTTTAGAAACACAAGAGTTGATGAGCTATGTGATGAGCTTGGAATCAAACATCAATTCTCGGCCAAGTATACACCTCAATCCAATGGCCTAGTTGAGAGGAAGAATAGAACTTTGATTGATATGGCAAGATCAATGTTAAATGAGTATAATGTGAGTCATTCATTTTGGGCCGAAGCAATCAACACGGCTTGCTTCTATAGCAACCGCCTCTATTGCCACAAGTTTCTAGAGAAGACACCATATGAGATCTTAAATGGAAGAAAGCCCAACATTGCATACTTTCGGGTATTTGGTTGCAAATGCTACATCTTAAAGAAGGGCACTAGATTGAGCAAGTTTGAGAAGAAATGTGATGAAGGATTCTTACTTGGTTACTCCACTACTAGCAAAGCTTATAGAGTTTGGAATTTGGCTAGTGGTTTACTTGAAGAAGTGCATGATGTTGAGTTTGATGAAACAAATGGCTCTCAAGATGAGGAAAATAACTTGGATGATGTGAGAGGAACTCAATTGACCAATGCTATGAAAGAAATAGATATTGGTGATATTAGGCCAAAGCAAGTGGTTGATGTGGATGACAACAAAGATCAAGTGCTCCAAAGTCCAATTACACAAGCTAGTGGGTCTCTAATGCAAAATCAAGCTAGTACATCATATCAAGTGCAACAAGATCAACAAGTGGCTAGTTCATCATCTCCAACTCATGATCAACATCAACATCCGATCAATCAAGTCCAAGTGCTTCAACCAACTAACATTGCAAGAGACCATCCATTGGATTCCATCATTGGTGACATACAAAGGGGAGTTCAAACTAGATCAAGATTGGTATCATTTTGTGCTCACTCTTCTTTTGTGTCAATGGAAGAACCCAAGGACATTGATAAAGCATTGAGAGATCCGGATTGGGTAAATGCAATGCATGAAGAGCTCAACAACTTCAAGAGAAATGAAGTATGGGAACTAGTTGAGAGGCCTAAGAATCATAATGTCATTGGAACAAGATGGGTCTTTCGCAACAAGCAAGATCAAGATGGGATAGTAGTAAGGAACAAAGCAAGACTAGTGGCTCAAGGTTACACACAAATAGAGGGTCTTGACTTTGGTGAAACTTATGCCCCGGTTGCAAGATTGGAAGCAATTAGGATCTTACTTGCCTATGCTTGTGCTCACAATATCAAGCTATATCAAATGGATGTGAAGAGTGCATTTCTCAATGGGTACATCCAAGAAGAGGTGTATGTGGAGCAACCTCCCGGTTTTGAAGATGACAAGAAACCTAATCATGTCTACAAATTGAGAAAAGCCTTGTATGGATTGAAGCAAGCACCTAGAGCATGGTATGAAAGATTGAGGGACTTCTTGCTAACCAAAGGATTTGTCATGGGCAAAGTGGATACTACTCTCTTCACCAAGAAGATTGGGAAAGACTTGTTTGTATTGCAAATATATGTTGATGATATCATTTTCGGTTCAACCAATCAAGATTATTGTGATGAGTTTGGAAAAATGATGGCAAAGGAATTTGAAATGTCAATGATCGGTGAACTTAGTTTCTTTCTTGGACTTCAAATCAAACAAATGAAGGAAGGAACATTTGTGAGCCAAACCAAGTACATCAAAGATATGCTCAAGAAGTTTGGCATGGAAGATGCAAAGGGCATTACAACCCCAATGGGCACTAGTGGAAGTTTGGATAGTGACAAGAGTGGCAACATGGTGGATCAAAAGCTATATAGATCAATGATTGGTAGCCTACTCTATGTGACGGCATCAAGGCCCGATGTGATGTTTAGTGTATGCATGTGTGCAAGATTTCAAGCCTCACCAAGAGAAAGTCATTTGAAGGCAACAAAGAGAATATTGAGGTACTTAAAGCATACACAAGATGTTGGATTATGGTATCCCAAGGGTGCAAGCTTTGAGCTAGTTGGATATTCAGATTCCGACTATGCCGGTGACAAAGTGGAGAGAAAGAGCACTTCCGGGACTTGTCAATTGTTGGGAAGATCACTTGTCTCATGGTCATCCAAGAAGCAAAATAGTATTGCACTATCTACCGCCGAAGCCGAATACATCGCCGCGGGTAGTTGTTGTGCACAAATCTTGTGGATGAAGGCAACATTAAAGGATTTTGGAATCAATTTCAAGAATGTACCATTGCTATGTGACAATGAAAGTGCCGTGAAGCTAACCAACAATCCGGTTCAACATCAAAGAACAAAGCATATTGATGTTCGTCATCATTTTATTAGAGATCATCAACAAAAGGGTGACATTGCCATTGAGAGTGTGGGCACCGAAGATCAACTAGCCGATCTATTCACCAAGCCACTTGATGAGAAGAGATTTCACAAGCTAAAGAATGAGTTGAACATACTTGACTTCTCTAACATGAGTTGATGCACCCCCAATGATATGACATGCCTCTCCTTCGAGCCCCAAGGTACAATTGATTGACATGTCATACATACTATACTAAGGACATGCTTAGTGCATCTAGTCATGATTTCTTATGTTCTAAGCTCATACATGAAAATCAAATGAATTTGAAGTCTATATGGTGCCACTATTGTTTCCATGACTTGTATGATCTAGTGGTAGCATATAACTTGTTTAAGTAGCTTGTGATCCTAAGTGTTTAATCTAGATCACTTGTCTAAATATTTGCTTCAACATGGTGCATGATAACCCTTCTAGTGAGGTGTGAAGAAGCTTGCCCTTGGATCAAACCGAAGCATTTCATTTATGCAAGCAATCTAGGTTGAATCACAAACTTGATCCTCACCCCATAATTCAACATGATAATCTATCTAAAATTGGTCCCTTGTGGTCATTGGTGCCAAAGGGGGAGAAAATGTTGTTCACAAAGATAGATTATAAAAGGGGAGAAAACCTAAGGGGGAGAATTGGTAAAAGAAGGAGATCAACTAAAATTTTAAGCACACAAGTAGGGGGAGCAAGCTCTCAAACATGAATGTTGCATTTCTTTGTGCACTTCATATGTATGATGCATAGTTATGCATTTCTTTTTCTCCGATACTTTGCTTATGTGATGTTTTTGCTAGTATACAATTGAATGGTGTATTGAAGTACTAGCATGAATAGGAAGTAGTTAGATTTCTCGTGCTTCATGTTTTTCAAAGTGGTACTAGAGCCTTGCTTATAATGTTGATCTCACGAGGTTTCTAGTTATGTTTGTGCTTTTCCAAGTGGTATCTAACTACACAAGGTGCTAAGATGGTGTTTATCGCTACTCCGATGGTATCACGCTTCAAAGGTCTATAATCTAAAACACTTAGCACCTATTGATAGTCAATGCTCCTATATTATCCTATCTAAGCATGTATGCTTCCTAAATCCAAACATATAGCATACATGTAGGGGGAGCCATTGCTATCAATTTGAATTCATGATCACTTGTCCATACTTCTTACACATGGTAATATACTTGGACAATGTGACATGGGTTCAATCAAAATTTTATCATAATATCTTTGTGAAAGGGTTGTCACCAATTACCAACAAGGGGGAGATTGAAAGTCCTATGTTTGGTGTTGGTAATTAGTGACAATGCCTAAGTACTAATCCTATACCTAAGTTGTATGTAGCATATGAGGATTAGTACATTCCAAGGTTGGTGGCAAGATGGACATGGTGATCATGATGGCCACACTTGGATTTGGATGCAACCCTATGTGATCAAGGCAAAGGTATATGCTTAAGGGTTGTGTTTTAGTAACCAAGACACCTAGTGGGTGTGGTTACATTATAGGATAGATAGCCGTACTATAAAGAGGGGAATGACGCGGCTATTGAACTCCTAAGTGCCTCTAGATGTGCATTTCATAATCATATGCATTTGGATAGAACTAATAACGCCTCAAAAAATGATTGTGAAAATGCTAACACACATGCACATGGTGTTGATCACTTGGTGATGTTAGCACATTTGCGATGGCGGTGGAGTTTGAGCGGTAGAGAGGGTTTGGGGTCCTCTCTCCCTCCCGCCGAGCTTGCTCGGCGGGATTCAGGCGTTTTCGAGGAGTTGAAACGACTATTTTCCACTACGCCGGAAGTCAGAAAAAGAAACAGAGGCAAACGGAGGTCACAGTGGTGACCGGACGCTGGACCGGACGCGGTCACTATTTGACCGGACGTGTCCGGTCAGTGTCCAGTGTCTGCGTGTGTTTCGGTTGTTTGATCGGACGTGCAACGCGTCTGGTCACTGTCGACCGGACGCGTCCGGTCGATCAGGGAGCTTACTGGACTCTAACCGGACGCTGGCACTGTGGCGTCCGGTCAGTTCTCCAGCGCGTCCGGTCGTTGTTTCGTTGTGCGCGGCTCAGGGTTGACCAGCACGTCCGGTCAGTTACGGGACCGGTGCGTCCGGTCGTGATCAGCGCGTCCGGTCAGTTGGACCGGCGCGTCCGGTCAGTGTTTCGCGAAAGAGCCGTTGTGTGACCGGCGCGTCCGGTCAGCTGGACCAGCGCGTCCGGTCAACGCGACTTCGGCTGTTTTAAGTTTCTAACGGCTATATTCGAAGGGGTACGTCTATAAATACTCGTTGGCCGGCTCAAGGCTCTCTCTCTTGGACATTTGACATACTTGTGAGCACTTTGAGCTAAGCAACTCCCCTCCCACTCATCTCTCTTGCTTCCTTGCATATTCGAAGTGAGATTGAGTGATCCAAGTGCATTTGCATTGTGAGATTGCATCTAGTTGGCACTTGGTGGTTGATTTGCTGCGGGATTCTTGTTTCTCTTGGTGGTTGCCGCCACCTAGACGGCTTGGAGCAGCTTGGAGGTGTTGGCAAGAGTTGGTGATTGTTCTTGGCCACCTCCGGTGATTGTGAGGGGTTTGTGCCTACCTCGGCGAAGCGCCAAAGGCAACATTAGTGAATTGTTCGTGTCATTGCAACCTTTTTACCATTTGGTAGGTTCTTGTGGCACCTTTTGAGAGGCTCGGTGTGAGACCGATTAGCCACCGAACCACGTGGTGAAGAGGGACACAACGGGGACTAGCGTGCCGGCAAGCACGTGAACCTCGGGATAAATCTTCGTGTCATCACTTTCATATTGTGATTGATTGATCCCGGTGTTCGGTTGTCTTGGTATTCATTATTGATCATATTGGTTGGCTCAATACTTCGCCCTTCGGTGAAACTCTCCTAACTCAACTTCGCATTAATAGTTATCTTTGCTAGCTTGTTAGCTTTGCTAGAGTAGCTCTTTTGTGTAGCTTGCTAGTTGTAGTTGTAGTTACCTTCTCGGTTTGACTTGTGCGGTTGAGTGTCATTATACTAGAATTGTGAATTGGATAGGTGGCTTGCAAACACCCCGTAGGCTAAGCAAAACTCGCATCTCGCTATTTGTAGTATTGATAAACTTGTTTAGCTTGTCTTTGTAGAAAATTTTAAAAGGCTATTCACCCCCCTCTAGCCATCAAGACCTTTCAACTGGGAAGGGAGTGTCACACCCCTGGTGTTACGAGCTCGCTTAGCACCTAGATTAAGGCTTAAAAGAAATTAACACACCAAGTTCTCGAGTTTTAGAATTTTAAATGCACATGAGATGATAAACGAATCGTATGTGCTTCCACCTTTGTGGCTGAAAAAAAAATCAAAATAGGTTGTAAGTTAGTTTACTTAATGCGTAAATGTGCTAATGACAATTCTAGCCAGAAAAGTAGAATAAGTAGTTTTAATCGTTTGGCACGGAAAACAATTTCTATAAGCAGAAATAAAATATAACTCGAGCACGTTATGTATGTGAAGGCACAACTTTAATTTTTGGAAAATAAATAGGGTTGATTAGTATTTTTGGAGCTCAGAAATCAAACCTGGGACTAAGATAAGGCATTTCGCTACGTCGGAAATGTGCGTGTTCACCATGACGCCTCCGCCTCCGTGGTCACGTCGGGGTTAATGCCTTGTCGCGGTAGCGCTGCCTGCCTCCGCTGTCCCCCCCCCCCACATTGAAATCTTTGGCGCTGTTCTGCTATGCGCCGCAGCCGCAACTGTAGATGTTGACTTCTCCCTGCTTCGTCGTCCTCGCCACGCCATGCCTCTACCGCTCTGGTGCGCCCTGCCATCGTGCACCTGTCTGCCTCTGTCCCCTAGCCTCTTCTTTTTCTTTACCGGGTAGTGCGCCTGCCTGTGCACTCTCTCCTCTCTCTATCTGTCCTATCCCTGCACTGCACAGGAACTTATTGTACTGGTGTGACATGACGCTGCTCACTGTGGCACACAGCGCACAGGGACGCCCCGGCAGCCCATGCCCTGCCCGCGTCCTTGCTGTCTGCTGCCCTCGTCAAGTCCTTTCACCTTCTATGCGCGCGCAGTCACGTAGCTGAAGCCCACGCTACGCCCAGTAGCCACTGCCCCCTTGTCCATCAAAATTATGATCTCGTCGAGATGTCGCCGTCTGCCCCTGTGTGTCTCCGCTTCCCTTTTTCTCCCTTCCAGAGCTCGGCTCCGAAGCATCGCGGCGCCCGCCGTTGCTTTTCTTTTCCCCTTTGCGAGCGTTGTTTCTCCTCGCCGAGTCTCCGTGGCCGCGCTCTCGTCGCTTGACCACCGCAGCGCCTCGTGTACATCTGTACCATGCTTGTGGCGGCCCTGGCTGTCCGGTCATGCGACTCGCCCCCACCTCCGCGCAAGCTCCACGCCACCGTACAGCAGCCCCTTCATCGGCACCTCTCCCCTCTGCTTGCGTTGCGCGAGCGCGCCCCTTCGCCTCGCTCCGCTCCGGAGCCACCGGGCTGCAGTCCTCGGATGCCGCCAGCCGCTCCAGCGCCGGTGCCCTCCTCTTCCTTCTGCCTCACCGCCGTAGTACTGCCCTCTCTACTCCATCTCCGTCGTGCCAATCCACCATCACCAACCCCTGCCGCGGAGGCGCGCCCGTGCCTTGCCGTCGCGGCGTCCTGCGCGTCGGCACCCCGCCGTTTTTCCCCCCGGGCGCCCGCAGTCGCTTGCCTGGCCGGCGCCATCGCAGCCGGTAGACCGCCGCCACGGCTCACGCGGGCAGGCTACCGAGGGCCAGTTTGGCTCTTGCCGCGGCCCGCCTAAGGCCGCGCAGGTCCTGGTGCGGCTCGCCGGCGGGTGGTCCGCCGCCAACATGCTGTTCCCTGTCCCCGTCGTGCCGCTGCCGCGCGCCCGCTGGCCGGTCGCGTGCCGCACTGCTGGGCCTGGCCGCTTCCGGATTGCTGGGTCGGCCGGAAGCCTGCGCGTTTGGGCCGCGCGCGTCCTGCCCCGTCTGGGCCGGTCCCGTGCTCGCCTGGGCTGATCTGGCCGTTGGGCCGAGTGGGTGATTGCTGGCCTCTTTATTTTTCTTAAGCAATTTCTAAATTCGCGTATAAGGCAAGTTTGTAAAATCAATACAAAATGATATAGGAGTCCAAAAAAAATTATAAAACCACTTTTGTTGAGTTCCTAAAATCCTGCTCTACCTGCTAGTATAATTGTTCACATAGGGGGATAATATTCTTAGGAAGCTATATAATTAATTAGAGATAATTAATATTGTTAAAAGGAGAACTTTTAGGAATTTCCGTGGGAAATTGTTAATAGTGTTGAATCTGAAATTTTTTACAGTAGGTTCCTAGCAATATTAGCTGCTCGCCATAATTTTGTAGCTCTAGAATAATTAGTTGCTAGATAAATAATAATGTCCTATTGCGAATAAAGAAACACAGTTGGTTTATATAACTAAAAGAATTGTTGAGAAATAATGCCTTGTTCGACAACATGGATACGTAGCTAAGTACGGTCGTCGTTAGAACTAGCTCGTTAACTTGAGAGGCGTAAAGCGTATTTATACGAGTCACGGTTGCAGTCAATTAATTATATCTTTGCATGGCATTACATTGCATATTATAATAGGGACGTCGATGGATCACGGAGTCGTCGGGAGTTGCTGGAGGAATGGTGCTTTTGGAGACCATGTCGCCATGATGGAAAGCTAACTTCTGATTATATTTTCCCAGGCAAGCCCCGGTGCATGACCCCTATTATTCTGCACTTTATTTTATGCTTGTGCATTAAGTTTAAAGGAGTTGAATGAAACCCACTTGCATATATATCTTGATCCCATGAGTCTTACTAGTATGACAGGATCGTGTAGAATGCTATGCTACAGGACTCCGGTAGAAGTCGAGTGATTGCCTGTCACTCGCGAGAGATAGGAATTATAATATTGTTACTATTATCATGTTGCTATCACATGAAATATAAAGGTATATGGATAATTGGAGACCGGGCGGAACGGGTTGGATGGATTTGGACCTGGTTGGGCAACAGAGCGGGGCTCTGGTTGCATTTGTTTCGCCTGTGTCAATTAAGGACCGTTCGTTGCATCGGACCCTGGTCAAGTCACAGACTTATTGTCCTGAGCATATACTAGCGGATGGGGGCTAGGAAGACTTGTTTCTCTCCTGTCGTGGGTTCCGGCTCTTTCCGGACCGGCTTTTTAGGGTGGTTATATATATTGGGTTGAGGAGGTCTAAGCACCATACTGAGGCCGGGCCTGCAGTGTTGGGGGCTTAGAGTCCGAGCTTGGACGGGGACCTGGACCCCTTGACAGGAGTGGAACGGGTTGGTCTTGCTTGTGCCCGGGGTACAAGCGAGGCGTGTGTTTTCGGGGCACCCAGCTGGGCATATTGATTCGCGAATCGCCGTTTCTGCGTGACGGTACGGCTTGACTACGCTCTGGCATCGTAGTAAGAACTGGCAGCTAAAAGAGAAAGGAATGGTTTCTGTTTGCTCAACCCTGCTTGGTTATAGACTAGGTGCTTACATAGAAGGTTGGACAAGAAATAAAATACGGCTAGTAAAAATAAGAAGTTAAGGACACACTCTTAGTGCTGCTTCTTGCAAACAAGAAACCCACAAGCCAGAAAGCCTTGCATAATCCTTGGAGTCTTTTTCTTTCCTTCTGACGGGTAAGTCTTGCGGAGTACAATTGAGTACTCAGGGTTTGTTCTACCCTGTTGCAGGTGACAGGTGCTGATGAGCTGATACTTGTGTGTGGAAACCTCCTGGTGGGCTCAGCGAGGATTTCCTTTATGATGCGGAGTAGAGTTTATTTATTAAAACTCTCACTAAAAGTTTTACAAAGAAAGTACTATTAATCTGTTATCATTCCATGCATTTAAACATTCTTCATGTTAATGTTTAACTTGTCATTAGATGGTTCCATTTCCACTGAACTCTGATAATGTTTTATATTCTGCTGTTATAACTCCATAATGAATTACTCTGATGTTGTACTAAAAGTGATGTAAGAAATGGTAAGGATGTCGTAAGCTTTACTCTCTCATTTGTGATCCTGATGTAAAAATGTGGATCTTCGAGTTCTCCCTCGCGGTGTGCTCGACAGAATCAATTAGTTTAGTGTTCTCCCTTGGGTACTTAGGGTCTAATGGAAGACGAGTACTCTTAGGAGGGCATTAGATTAGGCGATTCTGCCACAGGTGGTATCAGAGCATAAATGAGACAATAAAGCTTCAAAACCCTTTCTAAATTAAAAATTTGACAACCAATTCTTTTCAAAAAGTTAGGACGTTTGCATGCGAAGTTATTTAAGTAGCCCTATTACTATGGTTATGTATCCAGGATAGATGGCACTCTGCTGACTTAGTTAGGCCTAATCAAGTTTTCTGCAGGTACCCTAACCCGAGACTAGTTCGCTAGCCTCGACTAGTTTCAGGGAGAGCACGATGTGCCAAAACTCTGAGAACGGTTGCCCTATATGTCGGTAACAGTGTGAGGACGGATAGGACGTGCATTCATGCATACGCTGTTGTGCAATAGTTGTTGAGGTCGATCAGTCTTTATTCGAGTAGCCATGATGGCACTGTAGTCTCGTGTGTCGCGCACGTCTGTTGGTTCACGCCTGTCTGGCCCATGCGTTGTCGTGCCCCTTCTGCGCTCTTGTCGAACCTCTGCCTTACAGCCGTACTAACCTTTATGACCCCGGTCACCGCTCGTCGTGCGCGTGTGGAGATCTTGCTATTCGCTTTCACTAGCCCCGTGCATGGCTCGAGGGTGGACTGTGACAGGACCACTGGCCGCTCTGCCTTTTAAAAGGGAGGGAGCCAAGCCCTGTCACTGGGTATCACCATTCGGTGCATCCTAACTCACTTAGCCCTTTTTCCTTGAGCAAGTTCTCACTCAAGCCTTCCTTGTAACCACCACTCACCACCCACCCAAGATGGCAGGAGTCTGGGTTAGCAGCTACTGCCTGAACACCAAAGGTTTTCCCAAAATCCTGTATGCCACCCTGCAAAAACTCGGCGTTCGGGAGCGTCCCGAGTATGAGGGCCGTGAGTACATGAAGCGAGGCACTGAGCGGTGTAAGGTCACCGTCTACATTGGCAAGAGTGAGGAGTTCCCCGATATCACTGAAGCCTGGAATGTGACCGCAACCGGGTTTCGTTTCGGCGACACCTACCAAGTTGCGGCCCGTAAAGCTCTGCGGCACCTCTGCCAGATCTTTGAAGGGCCCATTGCTCGTACCCCCATGCGGTTCTTTCCACCTTGGGACAAGAATCGGCGGGTATGGAGGGCTCGCATGGAGGCTTTGCAAGGTCCAGACGCGCAAGAAGACAACCCGACCTTGGTGCACCTGACCTCGTACTTGCTTGCCCTGGATGAGCAGTATGACCGTCAGTCCTCGGAGCTGAGGGAGTGTCTCCACCGTGCTGAGGAAGCTGAGATCTTCTCCAGGATGCTCGAGGTGCAGCTTGCTGAAGCCCATGCCAACCTAGCAGTCGCTGAGAGTCGAGAGGCTGCCATGGCAGAAGCCGTCAAGATGGACCAAGACCATCATGCCCAGGAGTTGGAGGACGCCTATCTTGCCACAAGGGCCAAGCGTAGGACGCTCGCCACGGAAAGGCAGGAACCCTTAATCTTGGAAGGAATCCCTGTCCATCCGCTGGAGAGAAGGAGGATGGGTGTTGCTGTGCCGCCAGCACCTCCACCCACAGAGGCCTCAGAGATAGAGCCGTTCGTTCCCCTCACCCAGCCACTGCCAGGAGAAGAAGCGGATCCGCAGCCCAATGTAACAGAAGAGCCCCAAGAGCCCAGGAATGAAGTCGTTCACCCCGACGAAGTGGATTAGTCATCTTAGGGGAGATGTAACCGTAGTTGGTAGTGTTTTTCATCACTGCCCTCCAGTGTTGTAACCTTTCCTTTGTCCTTCATCCGTAGTCGTTAAGATCATCTGGTCGTAGGATGCAAGTGATGTGTCAAGTAGGAGAGAGTGAGTGCCTGTATGTTGCACCCTGTACGATCGTTGGAATGAGTAGTTGCCTTTTCCTCTGTGGTTGTTACGTCAATCTTCCCTTAGGCCTTGTGGTGTGTTTTTGGTTCTTGAGGTGACCGCAGGCAGGCTGCAAGAGGAACAGTTTTTCAGATACAACGGATCAGCCGCGATTGGATGACAGAGGACACTGTATCAACTAATTGTGGATGTCCTAGTAGAACACTTGAATCTCCTTGATTTAAATCCGCCTTGGGATTTAAGCTCCTTGTTCCTTGATTTGAAAAGGAACCCTTGTTGCTTTAAATTCCTTGCAATCCTTTGCTGATTCTGTGGTCTATGACCCCACTGCTTTTACTGCGAGTAAGTTGGTAATAGTTGCCTGGTTAATAGCTTATGGTGCCGCGACGGAACCGAGGGCCACCTGTGGATCGCGACCGCATGGTTGTGCCGCTCGGCGCGCGCTGGTATCGAGGTTGTTAGCCAAGCATTTTTACCAAGTTACACCGCAGTACCGCCCTTGCTATAAACGTTCTCCTTGATAAAAATATCCTGGTGTTCTAATGGGAAATCCACGACGGGTTGATGGAGTAGTGCTCTCATGTTTGCGGCTGAGATAACGGGGTTTTTGGAAGGAGCACGTAAGTCCTGATCACAGTTTATATGAAAGGCCACTGCAAGCGGGATTCAAAAGGAAAAAGAAGAGAGAGAAGAGCGACGAGGAAAGGTTAGCTCTCTTGTAATCTGGAGTGTTTGGAACACCTGTCTGGACGTTGCCCCTGTACGCGCTGACCGTGCTACCCTTGCCGGTCGCTGTCGCTACGTGTCCTGCGGAAGCCGTCGGCGGCGGGGCCCACGTGTGCTGCGCTCGCGTGGCCGTGGCCTGGCGCCGCACTCGCCTTGCCCCCTCGCACTGTATGCCCCTCTTTCCCTGGCACACTTGTCGGCTCTCGATTTTTTTTCACCCTCGTTCCCGTGCCGGACCCCCCCTCTCTCGTTTCTCTTCTCGTTGGTGTGTCGCTCGCGCGCCTCCTTGGTGAGCGAACCCTATCCCCTCTTTTCTCCTTTTCCTCCACTCGAACTAGCACAGGGAGCGCACCATGGCGATGTTGTTTCCCCACCTCGTGTCCCACTGGTGACCCCTCCCCTCCACGCCGCCTCTGTTTTCGGTGCGCTGCGCCACCACCTATGTCCACCAGTCTATAAATGCCACCTTACTTGCCTCTCCTCCATTCCACCCCCAGACCGAGAATAGAGCCCAAAAATCGATCTTCTCCGTCCGTGCTCAGGTGGGAGAAGTTCGGGAGCAGTCGAGAAAGTAGAGTCGGAGGCAGGGTTACGAGATCCAGCCGTTGCTCGCAGAACTAGGGCCACCAGCCGAGGGATGGCGTAACTCAGAAGAAGGGATCTGGTTTCCATTGAAGAAGTTCAAGTTCAACTCGGGTTAGTTAGGTTTAGGGTTCGTGATGTTCGAGTTCTCGGTCTCTTGTTTCTGGATCTGCTGGGCATACGCCATGTTCTGGATAATCATTTTCCTGTTGCTCCTCCACTGTCCCCGTTTTCGTCGCTTTCTTGAGAGGTTGTGAGTTGTATCAGTTGTTCTTAGCCGCGATGCCTCTAGATCCCCGAGTGTTGTAGTCTTCGAAGCCGAGTATTCTCCTGTTGTTTCTCCATTGCCCTCGTCTATCTCAACTTTTGGATTAAGTCTCGGTTGTACCAGGTTGCTCTTAACCATGTATCCCTAGGTCCCCGTGTGGTTTAGTATTTGAAGTCGTATAATCTTTCATGGAATCCCTGATCTACGAAATGTAATCACGTTTTTCCTCTTTTCTGGTTCCAGCTTCGAATCTCGGGATGAGATTCTTTTTAAGGGGGGTTGGTTGTAACACCCCTGGTGTTACGAGCTCGCTTAGCACCTAGATTAAGGCTTAAAAGAAATTAACACACCAAGTTCTCGAGTTTTAGAATTTTAAATGCACATGAGATGATAAACGAATCGTATGTGCTTCCACCTTTGTGGCTGAAAAAAAAATCAAAATAGGTTGTAAGTTAGTTTACTTAATGCGTAAATGTGCTAATGACAATTCTAGCCAGAAAAGTAGAATAAGTAGTTTTAATCGTTTGGCACGGAAAACAATTTCTATAAGCAGAAATAAAATATAACTCGAGCACGTTATGTATGTGAAGGCACAACTTTAATTTTTGGAAAATAAATAGGGTTGATTAGTATTTTTGGAGCTCAGAAATCAAACCTGGGACTAAGATAAGGCATTTCGCTACGTCGGAAATGTGCGTGTTCACCATGACGCCTCCGCCTCCGTGGTCACGTCGGGGTTAATGCCTTGTCGCGGTAGCGCTGCCTGCCTCCGCTGTCCCCCCCCCACATTGAAATCTTTGGCGCTGTTCTGCTATGCGCCACAGCCGCAACTGTAGACGTTGACTTCTCCCTGCTTCGTCGTCCTCGCCACGCCATGCCTCTACCGCTCTGGTGCGCCCTGCCATCGTGCACCTGTCTGCCTCTGTCCCCTAGCCTCTTCTTTTTCTTTACCGGGTAGTGCGCCTGCCTGTGCACTCTCTCCTCTCTCTATCTGTCCTATCCCTGCACTGCACAGGAACTTATTGTACTAGTGTGACATGACGCTGCTCACTGTGGCACACAGCGCACAGGGACGCCCCGGCAGCCCATGCCCTGCCCGCGTCCTTGCTGTCTGCTGCCCTCGTCAAGTCCTTTCACCTTCTATGCGCGCGCAGTCACGTAGCTGAAGCCCACGCTACGCCCAGTAGCCACTGCCCCCTTGTCCATCAAAATTATGATCTCGTCGAGATGTCGCCGTCTGCCCCTGTGTGTCTCTGCTTCCCTTTTTCTCCCTTCCAGAGCTCGGCGCCGAAGCATCGCGGCGCCCGCCGTTGCTTTTCTTTTCCCCTTTGCGAGCATTGTTTCTCCTCGCCGAGTCTCCGTGGCCGCGCTCTCGTCGCTTGACCACCGCAGCGCCTCGTGTACATCTGTACCATGCTTGTGGCGGCCCTGGCTGTCCGGTCATGCGACTCGCCCCCACCTCCGTGCAAGCTCCACGCCGCCGTACAGCAGCCCCTTCATCGGCACCTCTCCCCTCTGCTTGCGTTGCGCGAGCGCGCCCCTTCGCCTCGCTCCGCTCCGGAGCCACCGGGCTGCAGTCCTCGGATGCCGCCAGCCGCTCCAGCGCCGGTGCCCTCCTCTTCCTTCTGCCTCACCGCCGTAGTACTGCCCTCTCTACTCCATCTCCGTCGTGCCAATCCACCATCACCAACCCCTGCCGCGGAGGCGCGCCCGTGCCTTGCCGTCGCGGCGTCCTGCGCGTCGGCACCCCGCCGTTTTTCCCCCCGGGCGCCCGCAGTCGCTTGCCTGGCCGGCGCCATCGCAGCCGGTAGACCGCCGCCACGGCTCACGCGGGCAGGCTACCGAGGGCCAGTTTGGCTCTTGCCGCGGCCCGCCTAAGGCCGCGCAGGTCCTGGTGCGGCTCGCCGGCGGGTGGTCCGCCGCCAACATGCTGTTCCCTGTCCCCGTCGTGCCGCTGCCGCGCGCCCGCTGGCCGGTCGCGTGCCGCACTGCTGGGCCTGGCCGCTTCCGGATTGCTGGGTCGGCCGGAAGCCTGCGCGTTTGGGCCGCGCGCGTCCTGCCCCGTCTGGGCTGGTCCCGTGCTCGCCTGGGCTGATCTGGCCGTTGGGCCGAGTGGGTGATTGCTGGCCTCTTTATTTTTCTTAAGCAATTTCTAAATTCGCGTATAAGGCAAGTTTGTAAAATCAATACAAAATGATATAGGAGTCCAAAAAAAAAATTATAAAACCACTTTTGTTGAGTTCCTAAAATCCTGCTCTACCTGCTAGTATAATTGTTCACATAGGGGGATAATATTCTTAGGAAGCTATATAATTAATTAGAGATAATTAATATTGTTAAAAGGAGAACTTTTAGGAATTTCCGTGGGAAATTGTTAATAGTGTTGAATCTGAAATTTTTTACAGTAGGTTCCTAGCAATATTAGCTGCTCGCCATAATTTTGTAGCTCTAGAATAATTAGTTGCTAGATAAATAATAATGTCCTATTGCGAATAAAGAAACACAGTTGGTTTATATAACTAAAAGAATTGTTGAGAAATAATGCCTTGTTCGACAACATGGATACGTAGCTAAGTACGGTCGTCGTTAGAACTAGCTCGTTAACTTGAGAGGCGTAAAGCGTATTTATACGAGTCACGGTTGCAGTCAATTAATTATATCTTTGCATGGCATTACATTGCATATTATAATAGGGACGTCGATGGATCACGGAGTCGTCGGGAGTTGCTGGAGGAATGGTGCTTTTGGAGACCATGTCGCCATGATGGAAAGCTAACTTCTGATTATATTTTCCCAGGCAAGCCCCGGTGCATGACCCCTATTATTCTGCACTTTATTTTATGCTTGTGCATTAAGTTTAAAGGAGTTGAATGAAACCCACTTGCATATATATCTTAATCCCATGAGTCTTACTAGTATGACAGGATCGTGTAGAATGCTATGCTACAGGACTCCGGTAGAAGTCGAGTGATTGCCTGTCACTCGCGAGAGATAGGAATTATAATATTGTTACTATTATCATGTTGCTATCACATGAAATATAAAGGTATATGGATAATTGGAGACCGGGCGGAACGGGTTGGATGGATTTGGACCTGGTTGGGCAACAGAGCGGGGCTCTGGTTGCATTTGTTCCGCCTGTGTCAATTAAGGACCGTTCGTTGCATCGGACCCTGGTCAAGTCACAGACTTATTGTCCTGAGCATATACTAGCGGATGGGGGCTAGGAAGACTTGTTTCTCTCCTGTCGTGGGTTCCGGCTCTTTCCAGACCGGCTTTTTAGGGTGGTTATATATATTGGGTTGAGGAGGTCTAAGCACCATACTGAGGCCGGGCCTGCAGTGTTGGGGGCTTAGAGTCCGAGCTTGGACGGGGACCTGGACCCCTTGACAGGAGTGGAACGGGTTGGTCTTGCTTGTGCCCGGGGTACAAGCGAGGCGTGTGTTTTCGGGGCACCCAGCTGGGCATATTGATTCGCGAATCGCCGTTTCTGCGTGACGGTACGGCTTGACTACGCTCTGGCATCGTAGTAAGAACTGGCAGCTAAAAGAGAAAGGAATGGTTTCTGTTTGCTCAACCCTGCTTGGTTATAGACTAGGTGCTTACATAGAAGGTTGGACAAGAAATAAAATACGGCTAGTAAAAATAAGAAGTTAAGGACACACTCTTAGTGCTGCTTCTTGCAAACAAGAAACCCACAAGCCAGAAAGCCTTGCATAATCCTTGGAGTCTTTTTCTTTCCTTCTGACGGGTAAGTCTTGCGGAGTACAATTGAGTACTCAGGGTTTGTTCTACCCTGTTGCAGGTGACAGGTGCTGATGAGCTGATACTTGTGTGTGGAAACCTCCTGGTGGGCTCAGCGAGGATTTCCTTTATGATGCGGAGTAGAGTTTATTTATTAAAACTCTCACTAAAAGTTTTACAAAGAAAGTACTATTAATCTGTTATCATTCCATGCATTTAAACATTCTTCATGTTAATGTTTAACTTGTCATTAGATGGTTCCATTTCCGCTGAACTCTGATAATGTTTTATATTCTGCTGTTATAACTCCATAATGAATTACTCTGATGTTGTACTAAAAGTGATGTAAGAAATGGTAAGGATGTCGTAAGCTTTACTCTCTCATTTGTGATCCTGATGTAAAAATGTGGATCTTCGAGTTCTCCCTCGCGGTGTGCTCGACAGAATCAATTAGTTTAGTGTTCTCCCTTGGGTACTTAGGGTCTAATGAAAGACGAGTACTCTTAGGAGGGCATTAGATTAGGCGATTCTGCCACAGGGAGTCGAGCCATGGGCACACTAGTTGCCCCACCATAGCCTTAATTATATGAATCATTTGTCAGGTAGACATGATTGTGGTTGTCGGACACGATGGCTAGAAGCAATGGGAGCTCTAGTTCAATCTCTACCTCCCTCGCAGTCTCTTGGACACTGCCACCACCACAGCCACTGGGTACGCACTGCCACCAATGACGATCTTGCTGCTAGAACTTGATTAACATATATACTATAAATTAAAGAAGGTGGGTCTTAATCCATATTTTTGTCGTTCGTGTATCACAAATGGATCCTATGGTAGGACTTTCCCTTAGTATTTTATTATTATGGGGTTATACCCACAACTATCCACCGGTGCATGTCACAACCTATATATATATATATGTATATATATATATGTTTTGCGAAAGAAGATGATGTCACTGGTATACACATAGCACAGGGTTTGACAATTTGTATCCCCCATCCCACCCCTACCAAAAATCAATTGCACAAACATATTAAAAGTTTAAAACCTTCCTTGCACCTTGTAACAATACTCTTGAATCAGTAACATCAAGCAAGAGAAGATTCTATCCTAGACATGCATGCACACATTATTAATTTCGATGAGATCCAAATTAATCAACTCTGGCGTCAAAGGCATACTAGTGATCCCTCGCCTACACATCTACGGTGCATCTTCAATTGACCGGCATATACCATATAAAACAAACCATGCGATGGTAGCATGGCTATAAATAATTGGTATAACTTGTCGCGTTATGTAGCAGATGATTGATGATATGCTGGAGTCAAACTTCTAGATGAAGTGATAATCACAAGATCCTCGAGGTGCATAAGAAGGCGCTTGATCCAGCATTCACTAGACATGATGCAGGGCCGAACGCCCTCCCATCTAGCACCACTATGCCATTAATCCCCCCTCTTGACGTGTCAGCGCTCAGCAGGGAGCCATGGGCATGCTGGTTGCCCGACTATAGCCATATACGCGTCATTCGCTAGGTGTACATGGTTGTGGTGGCCTCACACGATGGCCGGAAGCGCACTTGGGAGCTCTAGTTCGGTCTCCACGCCTCTCTCGTTGTCTTCTTGAACATTGCCACCGCCAGGCACCACCATCAACGACGATGTTGCTACCGTAGTACTTGGTTGACACATATATTATAAATTAAAGAAGATGGGCCTTAATCCATATTTTGTCGTTCTTGTATTACAAACTGATTCTACACTAGGACTTTCCTAGTCTTCTATTATACCCACAACTATCCACTGATGCACGTCACAACCTACATATCTTTTGCGGAAGAAGATGGCATCGCTGGGATAAGCATAGCACAAGGTTTGACAATTTGTATTACCTGTCCCAACCCCACCAAAAACCAGTTGCACAAACATATTAACAGTTTAAAACCTTCCTTGCATCTTGTAATACTCTTGAACAGGGCCGGCTCTATAATTTTAAGGGCCCTGGTCAAGTAAGAAGATAAGAGCCCGTTAAACTATTTTTTAATATCAAAATTACAGTATATATAGTATAAATAATAAAAATTACTTTGCAATAAATGTATAGCTCATAAAGCATAACGATAGTGTAACAAAAAAAACTAAAATCAGATCAATGTCCTTGCTGTTGCCAGTCGCCGGGTGAGGAGCGAATCGGATGTGCGTCGGCGTCTCCTCTCCTCAACCAAGATAATGCGTTGATGAGCAGGGTCGCGGCGGCAGGAAACGATCAAACCAAACGTCGCCTGCGCTCCGCTCGATGGATCCAGGTTATGTAGAATAGGACTAGAAGGAAGAGTTACTTATGGCTTGGGCTAGTTTGTGATGGGCCTTCAAATGCTTATTATGTCAAATAAAAAATTATATGTACTAATTATCTATATGATCTTGGGCCCCTAGCTCCATGGGCTCCTGGCGGTCAAACTGCCTGCCCACCCCTTAGAGCCGGCCCTGCTCTTGAATCAGTCAACACCATGCACGAGAAAATCCTATATCCTATACATGCATGGACACATTATTAATTTCGGTGGCATCCAAATTAATCAACTCTGATGCTAGAGGCAAACAAACTAATGATCCATCACCTACACATCTATTTTTCAGCTTCAATCGACCAACAACCCATGCGATAGAAACAAAGCTTGGATGTAAATAAATGGCTCAGTTTGTCACGTGATGCAGTAGATGGTGGACGCTCTGCTGGAGTCAAACCTCCAGACGTAGCGATAGTCACCGGATCTGCCGATCAGGTGCTCAACGGTGCACGGCACGGTGAGGGAGGCGATGGCGCTGCCGCCACCGTGCTCCCACGTGATCCTCGCGGTGCATGGGAAGGCGTCTGATCCGGCATTCGGCAGCCGTGGCGCAGGCCCGAACGTGCGCACATCCAGTACCACTACACCATTGATCCTCCTCGATGCGCCGGCGCCCGGCAGGGAGTCGAGCCATGGGCACACTGGCTGCCCCACCATAGCCTTGTATGCGTCGTTCACCAGGTGGACACGGTTGTTGTGGTGGCCCGACACGACGGCCGGAAGCGCGCCCGGGAGCTCCAGTTCGGTCTCCACCTCCCCCGCCGTCTTGTTGGACACAGACACCGTCTCCGGGTACGCGACGCCGCCGCCGACGGCGATGTTGCTGGAGTCGATGCAGATGGTGGTCCAGAGGGGGCGAGCGGGGCGAGGTTTGATGACCTTGGGCACCTGCAGCTTCGAGATCAGGTCGCGCTCCACCGGGACCACCCGCCGCCTCGTCGCATCCGATGACGATGGCGCCGGCGGCCACGGCGAAGCAGCAGCAGCCGCCGCTGGAGACCCCGCCACAAGCGAGAGTCTCCGGAGCCACACTTCGCAGCCTGCAAGAAGACCTTCGGGCGTAGGCATGTACCGTCGTCCCGCCACGCCGGCGCTGCCGGCTGGCACGAGTGGAGGTGGAGGGTAAGGGTAAGGGTAAGACGACGACGTCGCTTCCCACTCCCTCTCCCTCTTCGACACCGGAGGCGACAAAAGGAGATGGTCTTCGCGGCCGCGCTTGTGCGCCCGCCACAGCACGCTGCTCGCCGTGGTGCCCATGGGCGTCATCGGCGGCGGAGGCGGCATGGGTTTGGGCGCGATTGCACGGAGCCGTCGTTCCATGACGACCTCACTGGCGGTGTGGACTCCTTGCTAATGCCAGGCGCCCAGGCCGGCCCCCGGGGTTAAGTAGAGGCAACAAGGCGCCGGCCGGCCAGTCATCGGACGGCTAGCTGGGGCACGTGGGCGGTCGCGCGGCGGCTACGTGGAGCCGACGGCGCCGACACGTTGCTGGCGGCCGCGCGTGCATGGTCGATGCAACGCCTGCACTGGCTCTCCCTCTCGCTACCTTCCACATATGACTGGAGTGAATCGAACGTAACCTTGCCGTTTCAGCTCCGCCGAATGCGTCCGATGGACCATGGGTGCCTGAGATGCATCTCGATCGAGCAAACTAAGCGGCCGGCGGGCATTTACTTGCACGGAGGAAGGAACCATATGGCTTTGGGCGACCGATGCGCCGATGCGACATTTCTGAGACCTTTGGCGTTTTGGAATGACGACGTGACATTTCTGGTGTTTTGGTGACATTTCTGACGAGTCTGTTCGTTTGAGCTTTTAACTGCTTATTTTCAGCCAGTCAGCAGTGCTTTTCTCTCATAACAAATCAGCCAACAGTACTACATGATGGTCGGTGTGGTTCATTATTAGGTTCTTAATTAAAAGGATTTTCATAATTTCATCGATCATTAGATTACGTACTCAGTATATCAGGATTGACATGGTATATATCTACTCTAGTCTCTAGGGGTTGTTTTACACGTAATAGCGCCGAAAACAGCTGTGTGGCGTGTGTCCTCTTTCGGTGACTCCCTTTTCCTCCACAGCAGTTTCTACTTTAGTTTGTCATGGTGTAGAAAAAATTCGGTGAGGGCCATCCCTACCAGGACGTGGCGAGGACTGTACAACTGACAGATGGGTCATAGTATCATTTTAAACACACGCATAGTAAATTAGATGTCCCATGGATCACCTGTCAGCTGCATAGTCTTCACCCGATTTTTTTTCCGCCTTTTGTAGTGTGGTGACGTTGTGTTTATGGTTGGGCGGATTCATGCATGGCAAGTCTCGCAACGTTTCTTGACCACTTTGACCGTCAGCTAGTTTGCATGCATGCATGCATTACGGGTAACAAGCAAGTACTGCTATAGTATTGCTGTAGGTGTCGAGTTTCGTGTGCAAGGCATCGCTGGAAAACAAAACAAGTTGAGCCATGCATGCATGACTTATCGTTGAGGTACGTAGCTGGCCATGTCTCCTTCTGCGTGCGCGCATGCAAGAGCAAAGGAACAAACACGGATGACGTTGTGAACTTGTGTGAGTGTGAGGCGAGTGCCGATGAGTGAGGCGAGGTACGGTGACGAGTGGGCCACTGCATGCGTCAGCGCGTGCATGCAGACCAGAGGCGCATGCACGCAACCAGCCAACAACCCCTAGAGGCGCATGCAGACACAGGACCCAAGCACGCACGCAGCCGAGTGGCGCCGCGCGAGGCACCACGAGAGGCAGGCCAGATGACGTTGCATGTACTACTCCGTCCCATAAAAAGAGTCGCCGTGAAAAGTGTGTTGGTTAAATTTTCTCAACTTTGACTACGTTTGTAGAAAATACGTGCAACATTTATATCTTTAAATAAATTTATTATGAAAGTATATTCAAAGATCTACCTAATGATACTAATTATGTACCATAAATATTAATATTTTGTTAAGTATATTTAGTCAAAGTTAAAAACTGTTGACTTTTTAAGAAGCGAGAATGACTCTTTTTATAGGACAGAGGGAATATGTCGTCCTGTCCCCATGGCCCATGGGCTCCCAAGATAAAAGTTGACATATACATGCAGATGCCAGCGGCCGCTGGCACGCAACGCAACCTACCAGTACCACACTCCACAGCAAAACGCTCTCATACAAATTGCCATACGAAGGAGTACATGTCTTGTGATTCATCAACGTATTGAACTACTTTCGAATTTAGGATAACTCCACTAAATATATATTCTTACCGGTATGTCTAGATTCATAACTTTTCTATGCACTTAGATATACAGTATGTTTAGATATATTGTAAAAGTACCAAACCGGCTTATAATTTGAAATAGAGGGAGTCTTTCATAGTGCATCTAATTAAATATATAAATTTGGTATCATAAATATTGATGCTATTTTAAATTTTGTATAAATAAAATTAATCTTAATGTAATTTTAAAAGTTGATTTATTTGGTGGGGAGTGCCTGTTAAGTATTCCAAGCAAATGAACGTATCCCAGGTCAACGCTGTGACTGCGAGTTGGGTTGCAATTGCAATCCCTGAACTGAAACAAGGTGAACTAGGGGCCGGAGGACGTTGCATTGATGAGCAGATGCTACTGACCGCGGCGGACATGGGATCGGAAGTCAAAGGGCGTGTTTGTATTCGCGTTCTCTGCTGTGGATGTCAAAAGAAGCGCAGAATCGTGCCAAATGCCCCACGGCGCGCCTGATTTTTTTTTTCACCGCCTACGTCACGCGTACTGCACCGCGTGGTTCTCAATCGCGAATACAAACATACTCAAAATTGCATTGCACCGCGGACCTGCGGTCACCAGTCCACCACTATATGTAGGTATGATGGCAAGCACGATGCCGTGTGTGTACCAATTGCCGTTTTAACAATTAGAAGATCACGGCCTATGCATCGGCAATGCGTTACCCTTTTAGAAGTTAATACTAATATAATTTCACTGTATATTTAGGTATTTCTACCTTCTAGAGCCCCTTTGGAACGTAAGAATTTTACAAGAATTATATAAAATTTTTACAGAAACCAGTTTATTTTTTACAGGATAAACACAGAAAAAAAAATCCAGCGTTCCAAAGTGCACTGGCCGCGCCATGGGCGAGGGCTAGCGCTAGGCTGAGTCACGAGTGGGTCTTTGACCCATGTCGACAAAATGTAGCAAGCAGGGGAAAAGAGATGAGCAGCGGCACACACAAAGGTGTTCGATAAAACGTTGCATCCGCGTCCGCATGTGTCACAGCATATCCTCTTCCGCATGCTGCCTGCCGGCCGAGGTCGAGCCCTCGGCGGCTCTCGGCCTCGTGCGTGCGTGGACGACAACAGCCTGGTCTGGTCCACGGCCATGGCAATGTCGCTCAGGTCGACGGGCTAGCGTGGGTGGCGTCGTCCATGCTGCATCAGACAACGGCACGGCGGCGCCGGTACGCTTGCGTGCTCGCACATGGTTGTGGTGGATATATATGGGTGTGGACATAGTGTCACGCACTTGAGGTGAAAAACCCGCTCGACGGCGGATGAGACGGGTCGTCGGAACACAGAAAAGGGAGGCCTCGTTGCCGGGCGGACACACGAATGAAGCAGGAAGAACACATGAAGACGTACGTGGCGTGCCGTGGAGGAGGAGGCGTCGTCTTTGTCGTCATGTTGTAGGCTTGTAGCGAGGCGACTTCCGCTTGGCGAAGCCCCGGTGTGCGCTGCAGGCGTGCTTCTTCGTCGGATGGCGAGGCGCAGTCATGGCCATGTGTGGCGTGGCGTGGCACCACCGGACTGGCGACTTGGCGAAGGAATGGGCCAGGTGAGGTCGGCTATGGGCCTGTGGCCTGTGGGACTCGGCGATCAGCGGCGTGGAAGGGGACGCGCGCTTCCGCGTGGTAACAGGCCGCTATGCGGGCCGGTATGCACGCTGGAGGGACAGAGGCCGCACGGGGAATTCAGCCTGTTGGTCTTTTAACTTTTCCAATTCCCTTTCTATTTCCTTCCTAGGTTTGATTTATTGTTGAAAATGGAATTTGAACTCCTTCAAACTTTTTTGATTTGGTGCACAAGAACCATAAGAAGCAACTCAAACACATAGTTCATGGAGTAAGTTAATACGAGGACGAAGCCCTAGCGCCACGTGATGCCAACCCACTGTGGACACGTCACATCTTTGTTTTGTACCCAATCAACCACCGCGGGTCACGTCGAGTCAGGATCAAAGAAGCAAGGCGATATGTGTATCTTGTACTAGTCATTTAATTTGTGTTAAGTTGATCTTTGTTGCGAACATATTAATCACCTCTATGTGCTATGTGTCGTATGCTGTGTTCCATCTAAATCTAGTTTCCTAGGGCTATACAACTACAAGCAAACCGCTGTGGATTCTCCGTGGCAGAACGCTACAATCGTGCCAAACTAGTCGCGTCAACCGTGATTTTTTCACCGCCTCAAGCCACAGACTGTTGGATTTGAACTTCTTGATTTTCGGTACCATAGTTCTCCCACCACAGATGGACACAAGCCGTCAGGGCCGAACGGACGGACCAACCCTGCACGCCTGGCGCCCAAGAAAAAATGGGGCGGGCAATTACAGTTAGGAGGGCCCGCACCCATCCTTTCTGTGGGAAAAAACATGGGAGTATGTGCGGCCACTTTGTTCGGGGTGCATGCGATGCTTGGGGAACTGTGCATACACATGATCGCGGAGAGAGGCTCCCTGTTGCGTCCGCTGCTAGCTGGACCAACCGGCTAGGCCCTAGCCACACGCGCCCAGGGCCGCAGGCCTCCCTGTCACACCGACCCTCTGCTGCCTAGCGCCTAGGTCTGCTGCTGCATGCCATCCTGCTCTTTTCTCTCTCTATGTTGTCTGTGCCCAGCTGCTTCCAGCATTGTTGCTTTGGCCGACTGGATTAGCCAGTTGCAGGGCAGGCCAGGCCGCTTGTCTATTTGTGAGAGGAGCGCGGGCCCACATTTGCAAGCACTGTTTGCTGGCCTAAATTTTTTCGTCACTCCATGACATCGAGCTCCGTATGTTTTCATGCGTTTCAAATGTATGTTTCATCTGGTGTTGCATGTGTTTCATCCGGATGTTGCATATGTTGCATTGGCTATACACGTATGTTGCAAGTGTATGTTTCAAATGTTTTATATGTTTCATATGTATGTTGTAAGTGTTTTATCTGTATGTTTCATATGTTGCAATGGTTATACACGTATGTTGCACGTGTATGTTTCAAATGTTTTATCGGTTTCAAACATATGTTGCAAGCGTTTTATTTAGATGTTGTATATATTGCAGTGGGTATACACATATGTTGCAGCCGTATATTTTAAATGTTTCAGACGTATGTTACAACCAGTGCTTCATGTTGGAAGTGTTTTCATTAGTAGTATGCTTCATGTCTTTCATATGTATGTTTTATCTGAATGTTGCATGTGTTTTATCTGGATGTTGTAAAAGTAGATCTGGTATTGTAAATGTAGATCTGGTCCTCACTTGCATGCATGTAAGCGAAGCGAGGGGCGCAGCAGCATGCGGGGGCACGGGCGTGGGTGGTCTCCTCCTACATGCACGAGCGCGCAACATGGAACAAAGTGAAACGCGCAGCAACAGGCACAGGCTTGTGTGCGTACGTGCAACACCATGTGGGCGTGGGCGGCCAGGCGCACACTTGCAGCCGCATGCGGGACATGCAAGGCAGGCAGCGACAGGTGCAACATGCAGTTAGACTCATCAGGAGTGGGTGCAACAGGTGGAGGTGGGGCAGGCACAGGCGTCCGAATATCCGGACGCTAGCTGCGCAGGACCAAGTGTGTTTCTCTTCTCAAAAGTACAAATGACATACTGCTCCGCATTGGTGCACTGTGGACACAAGCCTAACCAAACAACAAACAGGATCAAGTGTGTTTCTCTTCTCAACTGTGCAAATGGAGTACTGCGCCGCACTGTGGACACAAGCCGAACCAAACAGCAAACATGACCAAAGTGTGTTTATCTTCTCGACAGTGCAAGTACCTTAACTTGTCCAGGTAAAGTTATTAGTCACTTTAACGGTGGCCAACATACGACTTGCCAAATGAACGCTAGCCTAGTAGACCTGCTTGTAATTCAATCTGCAATTGATAACTGATAAGTAATCAATTAGAGCATTCCACGCTTTCGGGGTTGGAGATGAAAAACAGAAAGGTGGTTTTTCTGAAAGGACACTAAGACGACGCTAGAGATTAGAGTCAAGACACGAATATGATGACCCGCGGCTGTGGGTGAAATTGGAACCTTTCGTTCCAAGCAATCAGGCTCCTGACGACAAAATCTTGTAGGGGCATGATGATTCAGCGGCCGTCGAGATCAGGCAGGTTATCTTCTGAAAATCTGAAGTAACAGCCACGATTAAAAGCTGAGATCACGAATTGGTCAACAGAATGCTGGAGTATCATCTTATCGTGTTGCTGATTTAGACAAGGATTTCAATCAGAATCCTTTGTGGTGCGTTGATCAATGTCACTACATTGACACCTTGTGTGACTGCGAGCTTTTTCGAGTTCAGATACGATAGGTAGTAAGTGGAGGGTTTTTTAGCGTCTGTACTATGTTTCCGAAGAAATAAAAAAGCTGGGTTTGGGAGAATTTCACGTTATAGATGCAAATTTAGATTTTAGCCACGAATTTGCAGATGTACTCTGAGAGTTCCTACTGTTTCATACTAAGTCAGAACGAGACAAACTTTTTATGAAATTGTGGCTCTCAATAAGATCTAAGATCTTATAGTTAACGTCTTTGCATTTTGATTGTCTAAATCTGGTTTGCACAAATTTTGCATATGTTATATCTTATTTTTTAGCCTCAAACTCTTCAAGTACAAGTTATAGTATCTGAACTTACGCATTAACTCACGCCAACACACACAAACTCACACACGCACACCCTAGTGCGCAAACTAGACCTATACCTATACGAAGAAACTTGCACATGGCTGAGAAATATCTAAAGTCTTCGAGGCTTCACACATGACAGGCACGTCATCCTGACCATTGTGGCGCATCCACGTGTGAGATAACTAAAATTATTAGGGAACTACTATTCCTAATGGGAAAATCAGCGTTCGAGCGCACTAGGTCTTACCACCCGAGCTATGGTTCGGTCCCATTATATTTTATTATTTTCGTTGTGGTCCGCTCATGGGAGTAGAGTACCTATCTAGCACTCCTAAAACTAATAATAAACGCATACTATACCCGTCCCAAAAACATATAATAATTAATCATAAGTTTACTTTTTATGTTTGGCTAGTCATATATTAAATGGCTACAAATATGAGTATTTTTTAATACGAAATTAAATTTGTGGTTGTTTGACTCATATAAAAAAACGATAATTATGTCTTTGAGGATGGTATGTGGCACGGTAAGTGTAGGTGTTGAACCGTTGGAGGCAGCCGGCGGAACCAGGCGAAACTCGGGACGCTCAGTGTTGCTTGGATACTGCAGCGATTGTTTTGTACTCTCTACATTTAGAAAAAAACAATTCTTACTTTCTAGAAATCAAATGATTTAAATTTTTATCAAAAATATATAAAAACAGTAATATTTATGGTACAAAATAAGTACAGTTAAATTAATTATAAAATATTTTTATAGTAAATCTAGTTAAAGACATAAAGGTTAGTATTATCCATTATAAATTTAGTTGATGCTAAGCTACCTTGACTTACATAAATTTCATAGTTGTATCTTTGTTGGGACGGAGTTTTTCATCTAAACAAATTGGAGCCGGTTGAAAGTCGAAACTCGGGGCACACTGTAGCAGGTTGATGGGAGTTGACTGGATGGTTGGTCTGGTTTCGGTGGCTCGGTCGGATGGGCTGGACGCATTTTCTATGGACATTTGATCGAACCGGAGAAAAATCCTTTGTCCGACAACAGTGCTTGTGCATAGAAGGGTCAAGATGATCGGTAAGCTCTACCCTTTTGCCCTTGTCTGCAGGCGTGGCCGTCGTACGTGTCCACTCGGTCAGTACTAGGATATAACGGGGGTACGCTTAGCGGACAGCGCAAAGACGATAGACCAATGACGTGCAAGGCATGCAGATGATGCTCCATGCATGCACGACGGCTGGCCAGTGACACGCTTGCTTGCGGAAAATCTCACCTGATCGCTTCGATCTGCTTCAGTGTCATCATATCACATGCATCCAGTCCAGGTCCGTGCAGCCATGGCCATATCCAACCATCCCGAACGGTCGCAGCGCAGCGGCAGCCAGTCCAGGTTCAACGTACGGACACAACAGCTAGCGTACGCCGTCTTTCTCCATGAATCCTCTCCTTCGTTCCACCCGGCCGGCCGCGCGGTCCCCTGCCAGGCCAACGGCGTGGACACCTGCCACACCCACACCTCCCCATCACCGCTCACCGTCACCGCCACCTTCTGCGCCCGGTAGGTACCGCAGCGTCCCCCCGTTTTAGGGTGCGTTGGGTTGGAGGGTGAAGCTGGACATGGATATCGGGATAAAGATATCTGGTCGGATGGGCGGGATGGGATATTTTTTCAGTTTGGTTGGATGGAATAAAAAGATAGGACGAGAATAGTTGACTAATTATATCTATTATTTAAAAATGATAAAAAACTAATTAGACACTAATAAATATACACTAATACTATTTTGTCATGATAATCACTAATATAAAATAAAATATGCTAATTAGCACCACTAATATTCTAATTAGCACACCAAACATGCACTAATCATCGTATTAGCACTTATCAAAAACTAATCCTACCATCATAATTACTAAGTAATAATATAACATACTAATAATCTTTAATTTATTTACTAATGATAAAGATTAGAAGACATGGATAAGCTTACCCTTGTGATCCACCCAACCAAACGTTGCATACCATCCATGGATATCCATGCAACTAAACACACCCTTATCCATCAAACCAATCTATTTGGTGAAAGGTGACACGCCGATCAATAAGGTCAGGATTTCTGATCTTCCGTCAGATTTAAGATAACTATTAATTTAGTGAAGAGCGACATATTGATCCAGCTTCAGATCACAAAGACACGAACCCTACAACCTTAGCACCATGTTTCCTCTGGTTATTAACCTATCACAATCCGGTTGACCTCGCCAAGAATACTAATCCCTACTACGAATCAAAGAACACAAGCAAAAACAAGATAAAACGTAACTCAATTGAAGTAACATTGCAGATGAATAATTAAGCACACAAAGTTCGGTTTCACAACCGATAACGGCGACGTTCAATGACATATTGATCTAAAACAAAACTTAAACCCTAACGTGGGCGGGTCTAAGGGTCGTCACACCTTGTGGACGTGCCCCCCTAACGGACTCTGAGACAATATATGGCCCAACTGACCAAAAGACGGTGATGCACCCAGACAGATTCTAAACACTGACTTGTTTCAACGACTCCCGTTGACTCCAGTGAAATCTGGGCCTCAAAACAAAGTCATTGGTTAGCTTATGAAATTAGCTATCCATATGTGGATCGTCGAAAACGGAGTCTAGACGCGTTCTAGACGTCCGTTTTCTTGCAGGTCGGTCCATTGTGCGCACGGGTAGAGAGCCATTGGGCACTCCAACGGTCGTCTCAGTTTGAAGTGGACGCGTGGCAGCGAGCGAGTGGGCGGGCAAAGGGTCGGACCGGATCTTAACTGGTCTGACGCCCATGCCAAACCAGTCCGATGCCCGGTTGGATGTGTGTAACGACTAGCACAAGTGAGTTGGCTGGCTTGGGGAGGCCCTCTTGGCCATTTAACATCTCCTACATCCCTTGGAGCTGAGCAAAAGTTCTCCCTCTCATCTACTCCATAGATTGATCAACTAAGTGAGTTGGGAGTGATTCAAAATGCTTTTGCATCGCGTTGGCGCATCTAGTGGCGTTTGTGATGGTGTTGGCTGTGGATTTTCTTGTTACTCTTGGTGTTCGCTGCCACCTAGACGGCTTGCATTGGATCAGCGGTCATTGTTGAGCGGATGGTGGTGCTGGTCTCCAGCTTCGATCGGTGATTTGTGAGGGGTTCTTGTGCCCCCCGCGGGAGATCATGAAAGAGAACTCTAGTAGATTGCTCATGGCTTCTGGACCATCTCTTGTGTTGGTTATTACAACACCCTTATGTAGGGCTAGGTGTGTAATGTCTATTAGCGTGTAAGCCTCTAAGTGAGTGTATCGCCACAACGAAGACGTAGGTTGCCGGCAAGCAACCGAACCTCGAGGATAAATCTTGTGTCAATTTGTCTCTTGGTATTCTCATTGGACACTGTCCGGTTCGGTATATCGCTCTATCACTTGCATTTCAATTCCTAGTATAATTTGTGTAGAGCTTGCTTGCTTACCTTGTATAGCTAGTTATTTTGTTTAGTTGTAACTAGCTCTCTCGCTAGCTCACTGGCTGTTGTAGTTGCAACCTAGCTTATTTAATTATGTGATACTGATATAGAGATTATAGTGACTAGTATTGTGTAGGTGGCTTGCTAGTGGTAAAAGTAGAGCGAGAGCAAATTGTTTTTTCGCTATCTTATTGTCTAACAAGTCGCGTCTTTTGAAGAATTTTTATTAAGCTATTCACCCCCTCTTGCCATTTAAAACCTTTCAAAGGTTCAGGTTGACCTTTTGGATTCAACCTACATGTCATTTGGTCTACGTGTTGAGAAAAATTTAAGACTCCCAATTAAATCCTCATTTGTTCTATTCTTCATGGTTTACCTATATGGTGGCTAGAGTAGTTTTTAGAAAGCAAAATTGATGGTTTTTAATATCAATGGTGATTAGAGTATGCCGGAGACAGCCAAATATATCTGACTTTTTTTTGTGAGAATGTCTATGATTTATCTCTTTTGTACAAGGTCTTGTAAGGATTAACGTGGAGGTTTTGGTGGAGCCCTCTATTAAAAATTTTCTTAGTCAAATTATAACACCTAGGACAAGCATCAATAATTTTTTATAACATTTAGTTTGTTATCGTATAGAATTGTGGTGGACAACAGTGTAAAATTTATATTTGAAAAAAGTTTAAGGAAACAATGTAGAAGAAACTAGTGGCAAAAATATTAATTGAATACCTGTGTAAAATTAAATTAAATGTGATAAGTATTCTTGAAGGAGTATTTTTTATGCACTCCTTAAGATCAAAATAAGTGAATCACTTGGCTGCTACTCGCACCCCGTTGCAATGAAAATGAAGTCGTTCAAATTGGTAGCTTGTAAATAATTAGTTCTCTCATTTCTCCCTACAAAACAATAGTGTAACAAATCTATTCATTTCTTTAAGCACCAAACACACATCTATTAAATTAAAAAAATAATTAGTATCTATCTTTGTCGTCCATGTGGTAATCTTTTGATTCGTCTCCGTGCTGGAGACGCTTGACTTTGTCACAGATAACAACAAATGCTGAATCAGCAGCTGCGGCGAATGTAGGCTTTACCGGACCTGGGTGACGTGGAAACTGTTCTTTGAGACTATCAATATGAAAACAAATATATGTCCTTGAAAAGGTTTGGCCAGTAAACAATTTGAAATATGGGTTTATAAATCCTCCATTGACCGCATGGTGAAATGTTTCAGCGGGGCAGATATAAATGTTACTTGCTCCGTTTTAAATTATATAAATTGTGTTGTCTTTTCTAGATATATAGCTTTTACTATGCCCTAGGTATACATTATATCTAGATCCGCACAAACTAACGTAGATGTAGACATAATTCATAGCGACAGATTTCAGGGTTAATTAAGTTGACCGAGTTTAGCTTGGGAATAACTATACTGAACTGATGATTACGACAGAGCATATGCCATATCCAATCCAAATCACATTCTTCTGGGTTCATGCGCGCCGCTTTTGGTAGTAATCGTGTATAAGTTGCGCAAAAAATGGAACTTTTCTCACTACTGGTATCCAACCTCTATTTCAAATTATAAGTCGTTTGACTTTTTCGACCCCAAGTTTGACCACTCGTCTTATTCAAAAATTTGAGCAAAATATCGCTTCTTTTGTTGTGGCTTGCTTTATTAATAAAAGTTCTTCAAGAATGGCTTAAATTTGACTATGTTTACACAAATTTTTTTGAACAAATGATCGAAATTGAGGTCAAAAAAGTCAAACGAATTATAATTTAGTATGGAAGGAGTAGTATTTTTTCCCTTGAGGTTAGTTCCCACTAATTGTCAAAGGTCGAGTCCATTAGATATATTTATTTATAGGGGCTTTGTTTTCTAATTCTGTCTCTCGTTGTTTGTACTCCAACATTTTAGCGTAAGAAGTAATGTGCAGCTTGGGTAAGGGAGAAATTAAATGAAATGTTTCGTATCTTGTTTGGTTTTGGAACAGGTAGGTGCTCGCTAGCTCTAGTTTTCACGTCTTGACACATTTTTTTTCGATAATGATAAGCCACACTTGTCCGTCCATGACTCTCATCCAGACATAGCTCCACAGGAGCGGACCCCATCTCTCTGAGAAACCAGAAAAAAAAAACGAATCCCCACTCGCTCATCCTTAGCGCCCGACGCAGCAGCCGTGCCCGCTCATTCGCCCGCGCCCTTTCCCCCACTGCGCGCTCGTTAGCTGCTGCACCGTGCTCCACTGCCCCGCGCCCCATCGCCGGTCGTGCCGCGCACCCGTCCCAGACATCTGTGCCGCTCGCTCCCTTGATGTCTATCTGTCTATCTCCCATCGCCGTCGCACACGCCGCTGACCCCGCCATGGCCGCTGGGGCGCGTGTGCCGTGGCGCCTCAGGTCTTCCTCGGCCGAGCTAACCCTAACGATTGGAATCGATTGTCCGGCCTTCCCCTCTCCTATGTTGCACATGTATGTTTCAAGCGTTTCAGACGTTTTAAATGTGTGTTGCATTTGTTTTATCTTGATGTTTCAAAAGTAGATCGAGGGATGTTGCATATGTTGTATATGTTGCAAGTGTTTCAGAGGCCTGTTGCAAACGTTTGTTCAAAATGTTTAATCTATTTCAAATCATTTTTTATCTGGATGTTGCATATGTTGCAATAGTATGTTCCAAATGTTTCAGTTGTTTTAGTCTTATGTTGTAGCAAGTGGTTTCATGTTCTAAGTTGCAAGTGTTTTATTTTGGATGTTTCATGTGCTTTACACACATGTTGTAAGAACATGTTCCAAATATTTCATCTGTTTTTAGTCGTATGTTGTATTTATGTTGCAAGTGTTTTATGTTGTTCGGCCGGGGCCCCGAGGTCGGCCGGGGGCCGGTGGATAGGCACGCGGCGCGCCGGGGGGTTGGGGTGAAGACGGATGGGGCGCTAGGGGCTGGCGGACGGGGGTGCCGGGGTCCGGCAGATGGGGGTTACTGCAGGTTAGGGCGCGCTGGGGCGTGCTCATCCTTAGCCACTCATTCTGGCTCCTGTGTGTCGCCTGCACGGAGAGTCTAAGAAAGAGGAGGGGTCAGGGAAAGACCGATGGACGCAGAGACGGGGGTGCAGCGCACTCGTGGGCGGGGTGAAGACGAACGGAGGGTGGGCTGCGTGAGCGGACGCACGTCCGGACGTCCGGCACATCCGCGCCTTTTTTTTTGGATGGACGATGTCTTAGAGATTATCGGTCCTAGTACTGAGAGAGCGTACGACTGTATGAGCATATCCTGGAGTGTGAATCCACCAAAATACAAAAAGTAACGACAAATAGAGAAAAAACACACGCGATCGAACGTTAATCTCATGAAATAAAGGAAAAAGTCTTAGGTCTCAGCGTATATAGCTGACTAGCCAAATTTTAGTGTTGTTATGTCTGTTTGATACACGTGACTAGTTATTAGTTGAGACTAAATATTACCCTAAATCATTTATAATTAGCTAACAACTAGTTAAAGACTTTAAAAAACAAACCATCTATTAGCTTTCCAGTTTGAATGTGCTAGAGCTAATTTTAATTTTTAGCTAACAAGCAACTAAGAGCATGTTTGGATGGACTAAAACTAGTGGTTAGCCATGGCTAAAAAATAGTCAACTAATTGTTAATCCATACTTGTTTGGATCCTGAGCCAATTGTTAACTCTTTTATTAATTTCTCTTTCCTCATCTACCCCCTCTTCCAGCATGTCTCTTTACCCTCTCTTCCTGCATGTCTCTTTATCTCCCTCCCTCCATTCCTCGGTGATTAGACCTGAGCATTTTGCGGGCCAGGTCAAAAAAAAGCCCAGTTGTTTCAGGCCAAAAAAAAGTTCCGCCCATGACTGTCCCACTGGACGAATCGGGCCTGTTTTTTTTTGGGTCGGGCTCGGGTCGGGCCGGGGCACTTTGTAGTGTAAAATAGCTAAAATTCATATTTCGGGCTGGGCTCGGGCCGAGAAATTTTTTTGGGTAGCAAAATCTCTGTCCAGGCCCTGTCTAGTAAGGTTCCTAAGCGGGCTAAAACCCGTCAGACTCGGGCCAGGCTAGACCGGGCTCGATTTGCTCAGGTCTATCGGTGATAGATGTTTAATTTCTCCACCGGTTGGATTCCACTCTAGGCCCCACTGTCCCTCTAATCGTTGGTGAAACAATTCAACCGCCGATTATGTAATATAAGCGGCGATTATAATGGGGTGGTGATAGCTTAGTTTGTAGTAGTGATTTGTGGTTGGTTCAAATTAATTATGTCTAAAACTATCAACCGGTGATTCAACCGGTTTTAACGATTGTACCGGTGAACCCAGGAATCGATGGCCTCACCAGTTCGATGTTTAGTTTGGTCCTAATAACTATGGTTCACGGGTGTGGGCTGCTCCAGGACCTCCACAACAACCACCATGGAAGAGCCCAGGAATTTCCTTCAATCTTTGAGATGGGTCCTTTAGTGTGAAATAATAGCGGTGTCTAGATTTACTAACATGTATATTCGTTGTTGTTATTTGTAGGCCAAATAACAGAGAACAAAAACTTCTTGTTAGAGTTCAATCATTTTTTAGCTTGTGTTGGTATTTCTTAACGCATACAGAAATGATCTGCAAGTGCACGGAATTACCGTTGCAGCATTTCACCCGGAAGTATTTAGGATATCGTATTTTTCATAGGGAACGGAAGTTCTCTTCTAGCTAGTTCATCCAAGGATAACACAAGGGTGGAGTTGGTGAAAGTTGAGATGGATTCCTATGGTTCTAGGGTCTATGGATAAATAAACTCTACTTCTACTTGCTTACTTCAGGCACCGGCTTACACCTGGTCTGCCAAGCGATACCGGCCTCTGCTCTACGTCGAACCCGGACGTGGGGGAGTACGAAGGACGGACTGAGTTGTCATCACCTGCCGCCTACCCTTCAACCATAGAGAATGAAGCAAACGAAGGTAGCCTCTAGCCTGGACACCACATCTACACTATCGACTACTACTCTAGCACGTATATAAGGGTTATCCATCTCTATCAGGGCCCTTCTACTAGAGCATTCATCGCAAGGGCGAACGACGATCCCGCAAACAAGTATGAGTAAAGATTAACTAATCAAAGACTTTATAACAAAAAATAGAACCACAAACACTCACTTAGCGGGCGAACCCATCGAAGTAAGATGCTCATCGAGGTACAAGTTGGGGAATCACCGACAAGCCTGACATTTCCCCAAGCTCTCCCTCACATCTCTCCTTTACAACTCTAGCTAGCTACTAGGGCCTAAGCCCTTGGAATGAAACTCAAGTGAGGTGCTCTTGATCCTTGGTGTGGTGTCTTGAATGAGAGGGAGTGAGGGGGTATTTATAAGTTGAGACGAGGAGTGGAGTCCACTCAATGTGCCATGTCAGCAATCCATGTGCCTTTTCACCACAGCCCTTGGATCAAACCGTCATAGAATTGGATGGTGGAGATGGAGTGGAGTTGTGCTTCCTTGCATGCCTTCCTATCTTGAGCAAAACGCCATTCTCCGTGCCAGGTCTTTAGCGAACACCATGCAACCGACGTTTGGAGAAGCGGTAAGAGCCAGCTGACCAAAGTTCGGGCCAAACGGAGCCCGAAAGGGGCCAGCCTCCCCCATGGGTTGGCCATCCCCTGGAGATGCCATCCTGGCCCTAGTTTTGTCTGGTGGGCCTCTAGGGATGTGTGGACCATGCTTGTAAAGTTTCACGCCATTTGGAGATCGTTTGGTTGTTGTTTGGACCCTTTTTCTCCATATGCTTGGCCCTTATTTGGCCTGGTAGTGGGCCTTCCCCCTGGGCTCTTTTGCTTTGTGCAATATGGTGTCATGCTTTGTTTCTTTGCGCATTTTGAATGTGTTTTCCATATATTCCATAAATACCCTCCTACAAATGGTCAAACACCAAAACTTATGTAAATGGTTAGTTCTGAAGCCCTATTTCTAAGTTTAGTGCCTGTATGCTAGGTTTTCATGCAAGTGTTGGCGGTTAAATATGCGAGTTAAGAACCACCAACAAACTCCCCCACACTTACCCGTTTGCTCGTCCTTGAGCAAAGCTTAGTGTTAATGGTAATCATGAGCATGGCATCCTAAGATATATGGCTTACAAAAGAATTATTCCAACACATTCCTTACAAAAGCGGGATATGTGGCGTTAGCTAACATGCCTAGGTTGTTGAAAAGCGGAACAGTTCTTGAAACAAAGTCGTCTTCCCAATTTCACATCTTAGCAACTTGGAGTTTTGGAAGTTTTTCTCAAGAAAAAGCATAGTTCACTTTATACTCCTCAAATGGTACTCTCAAATCACTCAATGGTATATAAATCCTTTTCAAGGCATAGCAATATTTTGCATTCACCTACTTCTAAAAAGGTTTATGTGGAGCTTTAGGTAGGGATAAACAATATAGCATACTTGTATTGCATATGTTGTAAAGTCAAATCAAGGATCCAAGGAGATAAGTGTCATACTCTTAGATCAAGATGTCATGTGTGTGGAAAAAGGGTAAACTGAAACTATCCTTCTTTTGTAGATATGATCTCTCTATAACTTATTATTTTGAAACATGGATATCTTTCTTCCTTCTTTTTCTTTTTTCAATACATGAGCCTTCATGTGCTCATCATTTTTTTCTTTTGTACGTTGGATCCTCATGTGTCCATATTTTTTTCTTTTACTTGGACCTTCATGTGTTCATAATTTTTTTAAACTTTTTGCATAGCCCATGTTTCTTCTTCTAAACCACATATTTAGAGAGAGATCTTTATCTTTTAGAATATGGAGTATTTGCCTAATAAATTTTTGTCTATTCCCAGTGTAGGAGCAGAATCTTTGGTGGATGGAGGCATGTTTTTGCATACCCCTAGTGTAGGAGCAGCATGTATATGTGAGTGTACGTGATCTTGATCTTAGGAGCATGATAAATCTCTCAACAAGGGTCAAGAAGACTTGACCAAACTCAATACAATAACAAGCAGCTTATGTAGAAGGCTTGAAACTTGCAAGATTTCATATTTTGGCTTTGGTAGGAATTGCTCACCAATTGAGGAGTACGTGATACTATGGTTTTAAGACATTTTTATCAAAATAAATTCTCCAAGTATTTTGAATAGAAATGGTAGGATTTCTATGTTAGAACTATATCACACCCCACAACAACTTAGTCAACATGATTGTCCTATTAGAAGATTTTCCCACAAGCATAAGTGTATGTATATGGAACAGACTTTATGCAAGCTTCTATCTTAAACATGTTATGAACATGTCACTTTTCAAAAAAAAAAGATGAAGTGTGGTGCATAGTGACATTGTTCATCAGGAGGAGATAACATGGATGAATTGAGTTTAATTTTAGTGATCAAGATTTATGTTTGTTCAAACTTAAATTTGGAGGGAGTTGGGGGTAGTGTTGCACAAACCATCATTTGAAGAAGAAGGAGCTAAGTCAGCGGTGGTTTAGCTAAACCCAAAGTTCAGCCAACCCTCTCTAGGATTATCTATTTGTCCTTCTTGCATGTTGGATCGTTCGATGTTTATGCAAAGTGTCGGCGGGAGATATCTAATGTATGTTCGTCATGCTTGAGAGATCTCCTCCACACTTATTCATGTACTTGTTTTATTTGATAAAGAGAAACAAAAGTGGAAACAAACAAGGGCTCCACCAGTTGAACAAGGGCTCCACTAGTTGAAAACACTGGGGAGCCTTAATTTTATTATAATCATTATTATTATTTTTACTTATTGTTACTATTATTATTATATATTTATTTATTATTATTTTATGTGTTCACCCAACTTTTTATCGTTTAGCATAAACAAGGCTAAGGTAAAGTTTATAATAATTAACATAGCCTTGATTGATCTCCATAGTAGATTACTTCTATTATTTATGAAAGTAATACTCAAAATTCATTAATCAAATTTCAACACCATGTTAAATCTTGATTAAAGGAGGCTATTTTAACCTAAGCACCATGCTTAATTTAGAAAGCCTATAGATGTACCATAAGAATACACCCAAACCAGAGCATGTGTAATGAACAAAGGAAGCATGAACTGGTATATATTTTCATGAGTAAAACATGTTGGTGAACATTTTATTTACCTTTACATACCTGAGTGTTCTTACCTGGATCATTTGTAGATGGAAGCTTTGAAGCTGTTGTAAGAGCGGCTTGTATATGGTCCATCATAGGTTATTACCAAGGCTAGGTCACACACACTACTAGTGTGTATTGACCATGGGCTTGAGTGATAGAAAAGGTCTAGAAGAAGAGAATGCTCATTCTTTCTCTTCTTCTTTTTTTCTCTATCTATATATTTTTTCATTCATTTTTATAATAGAGTTTTTTTTCTTTTCTTTCTTCTATTCTCTTTTTTCATAGCAAGGTAGAACTGACATTATTTTTTATCAAGATGGTCATTGGTGTGAATGGAACATGTGGGAGGCATCCTCCCCCACACTTGGACTTTTGTGTAAAAGTCAAGTGTGCAGGATCAGGGTCTCCTTACCAAAGATCATGAAGGCATGTAGCCAATACAGCTCCCATGTTTTCAGGCATCATATGTCCCTGTTTTTCTTGATCTTAACCTGAAAGGGTTAACACACAAGAATATCCGAAGGTGCATACAAACTTGATAACATGTTCTTACTTTTTATTAATAAGAAAGTTTTTTTATAATACTCTTTTTTATGATAATCTAGGGTATCTTCCAGCAGTGCTTTATTTATGGTCATAAGCTTGACCTTGAGAACTACATCTTGCAGGTAACAGTGGTGGTTTAGTTTCTAGTTTCACCACCAAGCATTTAGCATTATCGTTCAAGCTGCAAAGTTAGTACCATAGTGCATCTACAAGATTTGCAATATTTATGGTAGACAAAAGCATCCATAACCATTCTTCTAAAAAGTTTGTAAATGAGGAATGATAGGGGGTTGTGTTCCTTGTAGGGGCGCGGGGTACTAAGCAGCATGTCCGTGGCATAAGAGTTTTTGTTCCTAAGGGATTTATCGTGTAGGATTACTGTTGGATTTCGACCATCATCGATAGCAACGTTTGGAAGGCCAGAGGGACATGGCTTGGGTTCGAGTGAGGGTGATGGTGAAATGAACGGGGTTACGAACTTCACCTCCTCGAATGGGTTATTGTTGGGATGATGCTCCGCCATAGGGATATCTAAGTGAGTGGCGGAAGCCATTTTCCCAAACTCTTTACTAAGGCTCCCATAGGACAGTTTTTCTTGGAAAGGGTTGTCCAAAGGGTGGCCTATGAGAAGCTCAAATTCAAGGATGGTATAGATATGGAAGTCTAGGTGAACCTCGGTTTCATCTATTATGATTAGCACATCCCTAGCGATCCCACAACACTCGAAAAATAGTCCCAAGAGACTTTTAAAGAGTTTATTAGTCGGGACTAGCAGCATGTTACCAAAAAGGTTCTTCGCTAGGAATTCTGACACCATACTAGTCCCGACTGTGGGGTTGTGTAGGGCTTCTATGTTTGTTTCCCTTAATAAACAAGATATGGTCGTGGAAGGTGAAAGAATCCGAATTGCTTCAGAAGAACGTTTTGCTTCCAACAACCATTCTTTTGATGGTTTTACCCTAGGGGAATCTTCATTAGAAGGAAGTGTAAGCTTTTCATGCATGTAGTATTTCAAAGTATTGCCATGATTCCCGAATTCAATAGGGAACTCCGAAGGATGAATCAACCTTTCCTTCGGTGTTTGCGGTCCGGGTGAGGGCTCATAAGTCGAATCTAGGGGTGCTAAGGGTTTGGATTCAACTAATGAGGACTCCTCAACGCTTGACATGACTTTCACCTTGAGGGTTCTATCTCTCATGACGGGGAGGTGAAGCTTTCTAGGAGTTTTTCAAGGTATTTTATTTGTTCCGTCATGGATTTGTGTGAAAAACGGCCTCCGGCAGTCACCTCTGGCAGTTCTCATATCAGTTAAAAATGATATCATTAATCATCCCATCATTCTTTATGGAGATTTAATTCACAATCTTAACATTTTTTATTATAATCAAAACCATCCATATCGTCATTTGAACCATATACGTAGTGAATAGCGATATAACAACAACAATAACGGCTAGTAATAACGGATGCTAAATGCTATAGCACCCGCTATACTATCATTAGTCCACTATCTTATAGTTAAGTCTTCAGCGTGTAAGGAAAGCGCAGCTCCTCCACCTGCCCACGCATCCTCCGGTGACAGGACCTACACTGTAGCACCGACTCAAACACTGTTCATCCAAAATTTTAAATGCTCCTGGGATCCTGTTCAGCATTTTCAATCACTATTCATATCGCTTTTACTGTTCACGCAATTACAAAACGAGCACGGTGGAGCGCGCCTTACCATCCTAGTATATGTTATATCGCGGTAGCATAGAGGCCGTTATCGCTCTAGTGGCCGCTGCCCCGCTATTTAATAGCTAAAGGGGTTTTTGTTTGAGAAAATTTGCTCATTGCCATCAAAATCTATAATAATATGTTCATTGCCATCAAAAATCATAGCTTTTCTTAACTGCCATCAAATTGTGGTTTTTGATTTCCTAACTGCTATCACCGTTACATACATGTGCTTTGTTTCCTTAACTGCCATCGGCTTACATAGTTTTTTTCCTTAATTGCCATTGACTGACGGCGTGGCCTGTGTCAATGTGTTCGCTGGAAGAGTTTGAAGGTGACCTCGTCATCCCCACGTTATTGTTGTTTGGGGTCGCCGCTGCAGGGAGCCCGGGCGACGGCGCGGCCGCGATAGAGCTGAGTTGCTGTATCGTCTCCTCCCACTCGGAGTTGGTGACCGCGGAACCGATGAGAGAGCTGAGTTGCTGTATCGTCTCCTCCCACTCGGAGTTGGTGACCGCGGAACCGGTGCCGCTCATCGCCGCCACCGGCTCGTCGTCGTCCAGCAGCTGCTTTCTCGAGCTCCTGCAAAATGAACAGCTGCAGCGGCGACGTCCTCGACAACCCGAAGGCCTGCGTCTGCGGTGAGGATGTTATGAGCGCCACCTGCCGCTGCAGCTGCGGCTGCATCAGCGGCACTGCCGCCCTGGACGCGGTGGTGAGCGACGACAGCGTCGACGAAGGCAACGCCAGGCCCCCTCCGAAGCTGGACCCGGGGAGAACCAGAAACCGAGCCCCCGGGGTCCCTCCCAGCAAGGCGGCGATATCGACCGCCGCAGCCGTGCGCTGCCTCACGGTGCGCAGGTACAGCTCCTGCTGCCCGCCACCTGCTGCTGGTGGTGGTGGTGCCGCCACCTGCTGCTCGCCGAGGCTCCTCTTGAACACTCCTCCACCGGTGGCCGCGTTGGCCCGCTGCTGCAGCTGCATCTGCATCTGCATCGCCGATCCGACCCCGTAGACGTACCCCTGGCGCGGATCGCGCCATGGCGCGCTTGGCTCCATGCAAGGCTGGGGTTTTGGGATTCGTTTTGGAAAAAAATTCGGTCCCAACCGAATTGGACGAATTTCAGGAAAATTCGGATGAATTTCAGACTTAATTCGGTGAAATCTCGAAATGTAAAATATAATATTCGTTTCGGACCTCACCGAAATGGACGAATTTCGTCGAAATTCGGACTAATTCGGGTCTGGGCTGGTCAGGGCCGGGCAGGGGGGCGGAGGAAGGCGACTTGACGAATCTACCGATGGAGGAATGGAATGGAATGCTATGGCTACCTCCAAATGCTATGGCTACAACTACAACAACAGCTACGGGTCTAGCTAATGGGAGCCCGTGCCATTCAATTCAATTTGCTTCTCCTCTCCGTCAGTCAGCTTATTTCCAGGGAACACATTGACACAGGCTACGCCGTCAGTCAATGGCAATTAAGGAAAAAAACTATGTAAGCCAATGGCAGTTAAGAAAATAAAGCACAAGTATGTAACGGTGATGGCAGTTAGGAAATAAAAACCACAATTTGATGGCAGTTAAGAAAAACTATGATTTTTGATGGCAATGAACATATTGTTATAGATTTTAATGGCAATGAACAAATTTTCTCTTTTTCTTTCTGTTGTTCTGGCTTGTGAATTTGCAACTTGCCGAATGGTGACAGGTGAAAGATTCGATGCTCCAAGTGGCCGTCAGTATTTTGTTTTTTTAACAAAGAAATTGGTGGGCTGGCGATCGCTAGCTCTTCTTTTTGACGTCCGTGACTGATGTGTTTCCCGGGCGTGAAAAATACTGTGAGGATAACAAATATCGCAGAGGGCAAGATCAAAAGCCATACAAATAACTACACGTCGGCGTCGGAGGTCGGACTCGGACCCGGACCCAACCCAATTAATCAAGCAGCAGTGACTGACAGTGAATCCGGTGAGCATCAAGCCATTGCCCATCGGTGCACTGCAGCCTGATGAATACCTGCACGACTAGGCCTCGTTTAATTCCTCTCAAAAGTTTATGCCTATACCATCGAATGTTTAGAGTATTAAATATAGACTAAAAAATAACTAATTATACAGATTGTGACTACTTTGCGAGACGAATCTTTTAAACCTAACTAGTCCATGATTTGACAATAAAGCTACAGTAACACATATGCTAATGACGGATTAATTAGGCTTAATAAATTCGTCTTACGGTTTACAGACGGATTCTGTAATTTATTTTTTATTAATATCTAAACGCCCTATTCGATACCCCTATGTGACACCCGATGTGACATTCCAAAACTTTATACCTGCAACTAAGACCTTGTTTAGATGCATCCCAAATTCTAAATTTTTACACTCTCTCCATCACATCGAGTCTTTGAACACATGCATGAAGCATTAAATATAGATAAAAAATAACTAATTGCACAGTTTGGTTGTTTTGAAAACTGTACAGTTTGGTTGTAAATCATGAGACGAATTTTTTGAGCCTAATTAGTTCATAATTGGACACTAATTATCAAATACAAACGAAAGTGCTGCAATAGCCAAATTCCAAATACACTCCCTAAACAAGGCCTGTGTTATTATGACAGGAACCTGTCCGAGCTGACCGCATTTGATTTGAAGGTAGTACGAGGCAAAATATATCAGGGAAACCACCTACTAAATGGAAAAAAATAAATTCAAAAACATATTTTTATCGTTCAAAAAATATTAAAACTTCGGATATCCATAATATATAGAAATATGTACTCACACGGAAAAATTGAGATACAAAATCAAACCAGAAAAAAATCACACAACAATGACAAATCTGAGGTTTTTGTGGACTATAAGATGAAACCTAAAATTTTTGTCTTTTAAGTGCAAATGAACCTAAAATATAACATTTTTGTATGAATTTTCAAATTTGAGTTTGGATTTTAATTTTTGCATGTGAGTCTAGTACTGTGAACGTGTTTCGTTTAAAAAAAATTAAACGACCGAAATACATTTCTTAAATTGATTTTACGTTTCTACCTTGTCGGTGGTGTTTCTTTAAAAAAAAAAAACTAGTCGCTCACATGGGTTGCGCTGCTTCTGCAGTGCTGCAGGATGTAGGGCCATAAAGGCAAATCTACCGTAACTAGCAAAACAGCAGCAGCCAGTCAGCAGTAGCTGTACCAATCAGTCTGATTAATCCGGTAGCACGAGCACGACGAATATCGCTCTCGTCGGGAGTGCAGGATTGAAAATCTGCACTATCGAACAAACAAACAAAGGGACTGTTTAGTTCCTCCTTAAAAAAATTTTATCTCGTCACATCAAATGTTTGACACATGTATGAAGTATTAAATGTAGACGAAAAAATAACTAATTATACAGATTACGATAAATTTGCAAGACGATTTTTTAGTCTAATTAATCAATGATTTGACAATGTTGTGTTACAGTAAACATATGCTAATAATAGATTAATTAGGCTTAATAAATTCGTCTCGCGGTTTCTAGACGAGTTATGTAATCAGTTTTTTTATTAATATCCTAACACCTGTTCCAACACCCTGTAAAACATCCACCTCAAAAAAAAAAAATTTTGACTCGGAAACTAAACACCCCAAACTCCATGCGTTAGTGAGCCGCGAGCACTGTAGTCTGTGCCTCTTGCCTTTCGACGTACGGATAGGCCGCGAGGCGCCGGCCACCCCACTAACCGCCGCATCGCCGTCGCCGTCTTCCTCGCGGCCTCTCGGCGCTCACCCATAGACCACCTACTAAAATAATCTGACGGTGAGTCAGCGAATGAGCGAAAGGGCAAAAATGCGAATCGGAAAAGCCCAACGGGTGACGACCAGGACGGGGGCGGACGCCGGACGCGCCACCGCGGCGTGTGTATATAAAAGCCCCTCTCCTCCGGTCCTCCCCCAGTCTCCACTTCCCCCAAACCCCAGCCGGCCAACCCCAACCACGGACCCCGGACTGGCTGCGCGCCAATTCGCCCGCCGTTCTCGCTCCTGCAGCCTGCTCCTCCTCTCGCTCCCTTCTCGCCGCGTACCGTACGTACGCACGCGGCACGCCCACCCCCGTTCGCGCCACCTAACCCCACCGTCCCGCCCGCCGATCCCGAGGCTACTAGCACTAGGCGTCCTCCTCCGCAGAGACGGCGGCCGGGCTCCCGCCGATGGCGGCGTCCCTCGCCGCCGCCTCCGCCTCCGCGCGCCTCGCCGCCGCCGGCGAGGTGGCGGGGTCGGCGCGGCCCTGCTGCCCCGGGAGGCTCGCGGCGAGCTTCCCCTGCGCCGGGCCCTGGCGGCGCCGGCGCCCCGCCGCGGGCGTGCGGTGCGGAGGTGGGGGTTTGCCCGCGGGGGCGGGGGCGGAGGCGGAGGAAGGGGGGCGCTTCGTCGGTTGGTTCCGGGAGGCGTGGCCGTACATCCGGGGCCACCGGGGCAGCACCTTCGTCGTCGTCATCTCGGGGGAGGTCGTCGCCGGCCCGCACCTCGACGGCATTCTGCAGGTATCGCTCTCGCGCACAGTGTCCCTAGCCTCCGGCGTTGCTTTGGTGATTTATTTAAGGCTGTGAAACGAGTTAACGAGATGCTTTCTATGATGCTTATGGCTCTGTTCCATGCAAACTGAAAGAGGTTTTTGCTGATTTGGAGTTCATACCAATTTGGAGGTGGCTGTTTATGAAATCGATCCATTTTTGGCCTTTTGGGTGATGTTCAAAAGCAGTGAAATGACCATTTTTGTTAGGGAAAAACATGTCTTTACTAAAGTATCAGGCACCGAAACTACTTCCTTTCATCACCTTCACTGAATTTGGAGAATCCACCCTTTTCATAAGCTTCATGGTGTTATAGCGCTGGTCGTCAGCGGTATTTCAACCATTTTCAGGCTTGATTTTAGTTCACCTATTGATTGAGTTGGATATCAATTGAGCTTCTACAAGACGAGGTCACGATAATTCATGAAAGTTGCTCATTCCGGTGGATTAATAAATTTTAGGGCCTTCTTTGACCCACCTACCGTTTTGTTTGTTAAAAGGATTTCAGCTAACCAGTTGCACGTGTATTCGAACTTTCCAAGATAGTTTCAGTAATCTATTTCTGTCCTTCTCACCCACTCTTCCTCCGAAAACTATTATTTTGCAAAATCTTGGATAGCTTGCCTTTTGCCTCTCTGGCCGAGGAAACGACAATTTCCTTTTAGAAAAATAAATACGATGGAGTTTTTTTTTTCTCTGAAGCATTTATGCTTCTTCCCAAGGAGTTTCATTTCATTCTCTATCCGATGAGAGAGATGTCCTGAGTAATATATATTCTTAGGCAGGTGGATAACTTTATTAGCTAAAACTTATTTACAATTAATTAACTTAATCTAGTAGTACTGTAACTGTGCATCATGGAAGGATATGTATGATAGGATAATATCTGGTGGAGTTGCTCTAATGACCATTGGCTGCCATCTAAAGAGTCAGGACAAAAACACTGCTAATAACTTTGGTACTTAGTTATTCTCTACCATCAGCTGTGCTGTTCGATTTCTACCCACTGCCACCTTAAATATTATTGTTATCTGACCACTATGTTCTCCGATTCCTTACCGTGCCCTGTGCTACTTATTTTCTTTCATCGAGCAATTTGTCCTATTAAGCCTATTATTTATATACTAGGGCTATATGAAATGCAAATTTGCTAAAGTTTTGTCATCTTTGGCAGAGTATTGTACTACTTGTTATTATATAATAAGCAGGTTGCTGTGGTGCATGGCACGCCTACTTTGTTGTCCTGCTTTATAATATTTATTTTTGTGTACAGGATATATCTCTTCTTCATGGTCTTGGGATCAAATTTGTTCTTGTTCCTGGAACACATGTCCAGATTGATAAGCTCTTGGCTGAGAGAGGTTAGCTACAGCTTTGCATCCTTACTCTTGTATCCTGATATGCTTTAACCACTTTAATATTTTGTGTTCTCAGCCTCTGTTCCCATTTCTGCGTGCTACATAAGATTATTGGTCAATAGCACTTTTTCTCAGCCTCTTTCTTTTTTATTCAACACCATATGATATGACACCTGCGCATCATGGAAGATAAATAACTTCACTGTTTTGGGGGCAATTTGCAGATTGCTTAATGGAACACCTTTTTAGATGATGGAAAGAGAGTTCCTGCCTTTTGCATCCTCCAGTGCATGTGGTCCAATTTATTATTGCATAGTCTCATTATTAAAGAAAGGGAAATATGAAAGGCATTTGTAACAATTCTATCACATCATCTCTAAACTTGTTGGTGTAGCACCAAAATTAGCATATTCTAAGGTGTTCATATATTTATTGGTGATGCACCAAAATTACAAGTAGTGACTTAAGTTGTTAAAACTGTTGCGGTTCATGCTTTTGCTGTTTGCACTCTTAACTAATTTTCTTCTATTTCCCAAGTATCAAATGTTTACTTTGTTTTCTTTATTTCACTACGGCGATGTGTTTGTGGTGTCCAATAAGCTCAGTTTTGTGAATTTCACAGGGAAGAAGGCTAAGTATGCTGGTCGCTACCGTATTACCGATTCAGATTCATTAGATGCTGCAATGGAGGCAGCTGGCCGAATACGGCTAACTATAGAAGCAAAGCTGTCTCCTGGACCACCAATGTTAAATCTCCGTCGGCATGGTGTTAATGGCCGTTGGCACGAAATCTCTGATAATGTTGCAAGTGGAAATTTCCTTGGTGCTAAGGTTAGTACAATCATGCTGGTTCTTTACTGCATATTCTTTTTCATTTATATGTAGATGCAAATTGCATCATTGTATCACATTGTGTGAATAGTTAATGGAAAGAAAATGTAAACACAAATATTTGGGTATCACTATTCAAGAGTAGTGTTTCTTAAATATTGCTTCTAGTTGCATTGATGGGGTGTGGAGAAGAAGAGGTATAAGGTGGGGAGACCTTGCAAAAAATAAGAAAAGAAAAAGGTGGGGAGGAATGCTTGTGGTGCTATGTGGATCAGTTTTGGGTCTAACTCTGCCACATCCTGAAAAAAATGAGTTGTAGTGTACCTGCTTAATAATATGTTCTTTTTGGCAACCACACCATGGCACCACCCTTCATGTTGGTACTATACTGTTCCCTTCATGGTACCACCCTTTCAGTGAAATAAATGAAGGAAAACTTATGTTTGGGTGCATCTCAAATGACTTGGACCTTAGTCCTGAGATGCTGAATTGATTTACCTCTCTCTTCTTTTTGGCAGAGGCGAGGGGTTGTTGGTGGCATCGATTATGGATTCACTGGTGAAGTTAAAAAAATAGATGTTTCAAGGATAAGAGAGAGGCTTGATAGAGATAGTATAGTTGTTGTGAGCAACATGGGGTACTCCAGCGCAGGAGAGGTCTTAAATTGCAAGTATGCCACTTACTCCATTCATATTTGAGCTTTGTTATTAACTTTAGATCACCGACTGCCAAGTTCTCAAATAATATGTGCTCATCATCCAAGTGACACTACAATTTACCATAAAAAGTTTCATGTGTCTGTACTCATGGTAAAGCTCTGAGAAAAAAAAAGATGCAGTGTTTGCAGTAACACCACAGCACCAGTTCATATTTATAGGGTTTAACAAACTTATTTTGGCTTATTTTCAGTACCTATGAAGTTGCTACAGCATGTGCTTTATCCATAGAGGCAGACAAGCTTATTTGCATTGTTGATGGCCAAATATTTGATGAGCATGGTCGAGTCAATCGTTTTATGTCTATTGAAGAAGCAGATATGTTGATCAGAACACGTGCTAAGCAGAGTGAAATTGCTGCAAATTATGTGAAGGTTGTTGATGAGGAAGACATCAATCATGTTCGCTACCTCCCAATGAAACATGATACAGAACATGGTTTGAATGGAAGGGACCATATTAATGGGTATACTGCATCTTTTCGGAATGGTGTGGGTTTCAACAATGGAAATGGTCTGTCTGGTGAGCAAGGGTTTGCTATTGGTGGGGAGGAGCGCTTGAGCAGGTCAAATGGCTACCTTTCAGAGTTAGCAGCGGCAGCATACGTATGCCATGTAAGTATTGAGCTTCTACATGTGTTTGAACATTTTTGCATGATTTATTGATTCCTAATTTTTTTTATTGGGGTACAAAGTCTATTATGTTCTCAATTTGGTTTTCCTGCAACATGTTACTCCTGCTTGCTTTGTAGGTTTCCAGCAATGATCAATAACATCACTGTATGCAGGATGCCGATATTTTCAAAACTGCTATTAAATCTGTGCATGTTTCTACTTTGGGTGACATCTAACTGCACTCATTTGTGTGTACTGTCATGTATAAATATTTTTTTTGTAGAAAATCACTATCTTGCACAAGGCACCTTTCTCCTGTTGAATGATTGTTCTTTTGTCCAATTATCTAAGTTCAGTGGTACACGTACTAAAACAGTTCATTCTGAAGCATTACAAATGATACTCTCAACTGTTAGATCTGTTAAAGGGAAAGGTAAGGCAAATCAGAATTTATTCAGACTGCCATGTCATTGCTGTAGAACAATTCTAGCAAAATTTAAGTATGTCTACCATTTCCCTTGTCTAAAGTCTAAACTGTTCTTGGATATGCATCAGTGAATGGAATCTGATGGCTATAATCTGTGGGTTATTTTTTTATTTTTATGATGCAGCATTATGTGACATACATTATATATGTTGTTTTGCTTATTTTCTTTTGTCCTAATTATAGTTTCCTTATTCTTCTCATGTCAGGGTGGTGTCCAAAGAGTGCATATTGTAGATGGCACTGTTGGTGGATCATTGTTGCTAGAACTATTCACTAGAGATGGTGTTGGAACAATGATAGCTAGGTATAATAGAACTGTTTTTTTTCCATGTTAGCTGCCAATGAACATAGTAGCTTGGGTGTGTAAGCCCCTATTGGCCTTATTATCTGTGATGTACATAGATGCATCTTGAGCAAGTGTTTTTTTACATGTTTCTCTTAGCTTACAACTTACAAGAAGTCTGCCCCCCTGAACCCTGTTAAAAATAATGCAATGCATGGAATCCATGTTCGTCTTTTACTTAATTTTCCTATCTTCTTGAAATGGAATGCTTCAATTCCGTGTCAAAATATATGTTAGATGACAGGGCGATTCTCTTAACGAAATCACTGGTGGATATTTGACTATGTACCATACTGTATAAAATAAGATAAAAAATGATGATCTCTTTCTGGTTTTGCTATTATAATGGTTGTAAATGGCATATTGGCTAGAAATACATTTTTTTATCTAGTTTCAAGTTTATTGTTTTACATGTCTGTGGGAGTTCCCAGTTATCTATCATCATAATATGTAAGGGCAAGAAAAATGGAATATGATATTCAATTAAAGAATGCTTTAGCATGTGGTCTAGTGTAGGACTTCTTGAATGCTCATATCCTTGTATCTTTAACAAGGAGAATGTGGGCATTGATGTTTTTCCTCATTTTTGTAGGGATATGTATGAAGGAACAAGAATGGCTAGAGAGGAAGATCTTTCTGGTATTAGAAAGATCATTCGTCCTCTAGAAGAATCTGGTGTCCTGGTGCGCCGAACAGATAAAGAGGTCATTATTTTCTCATCTTCTGAACAAAACATCGATGAATTCAGGAGTTGTGTGTGTTTGTTTCTGTCTAGTCATTTATGCAACTGAACAGAGAATTCTTTTGTTTCATTAGCTTCTTGAAGCATTGCCATCATTTATTGTCGTGGAAAGAGATGGCTCAATCATAGCGTGTGCTGCCCTCTTCCCTTTTCTTGAGGATAAATCTGGGGAAGTTGCTGCTATTGCTGTATCTGAAGAATGTCGAGGTCAAGGTCAAGGAGACAAACTACTTGGTATGACTGCATTTTTAGCATATTCTAATTGCTTTGTATGAATTAACATAACTTACTCGGTTCAGGGTAGATAAGTATTTGTAATAGGGTTTTAGAAATTGGTTTACTTCAACGAGGACCAGACTGGCTGACTTTTCTCTTTTTTTTGTCTTGGATTTTGTATAGCATTTTTATTTGATATCGCAAGAATTTATTTCAAAGTAAAAAAAGAAAAAAATCAAGAAACCAAAGGATCAACTGCAAAAAACCTGAAAACAAGGGATCTTCCCTATTTCCTATTGTTTCCCTAAAAAAGAGTACTGAAAGCAGGTCGGTAATTTCAGAACCAACAGGGTTCTAGAATGTACCCAAAAAAAAGCCAGGGGGATCTGATTGTATTTTTGGAACTTTGGTATAGTATTTATTTATTTTTATCCTTTCATTGCAAACTTGGAGAAAGTTTCTCAAGTGCTTCTTTTTCAGGCCTCGCTGCAGCTGCTTGTAGTTATTTTGGCTGCGATATGTACTGTTACATGAACTAAAAGCATGCAGCCGCTCATGTTCATTTTGCATTTCTGTCGTGTTGGTTGGTATATATTCTGTACAGTATAAACTCATTATTTTTTAATTCCTTTTCAAAGATGCATTAAAAGGAAACTAAAGCATCCATCCTGGTTTCATGAGCTATCGAGATTTTAACCAAGAGTGGAGGCCCATGTAGCGCACAGTAGCGACGCGTGGCTGCAAGCTGCTGGTCAGGAGTTTCAAGTTTGACCGCCCCCCCCCCCCCCCCCCCCCCCCCCACACACACACACACACACAAAGATCCCTCATTTAGCCTGGAAGTCTTGGCTCCCTGTGGTGCCTCTTGCGCCGGCCGAGTGCCTTGCTGGCTATGGTGCTGGCCCAGTTTCGATGAACAGTCAGGGTTTGTGACTTTTGTTGAGGTTTCTGCCTACATGCATTGCCCAAGGAGGTTTTCATTGGATGGTCAATTTTTATTTTTATTTTGTTTTTTGAGATTTAACCAAGAACATGTATTTGAAATTTAACTAATTTGGCCACCTTTTCAGTTTGGTGGTTGCATTTGCACTAGTTCTAATTTGCAATGTTAAAATCTAGAACCATTTAATTTGTGGATCAGCATTCAAATACTTATCATGGTGATACTGTTTTTCAGATTACGTTGAGAAGAAGGCTTTATCCCTTGGACTTGAGAAAATATTCTTGCTTACCACAAGGACAGCAGATTGGTATGCACTTGTGTTCTAGTAGTGATGATTGATGAGAATGTTTTATATGCTTGGGCAATTTCTTCTTAAGAATTTCTGTTACCAGATAGTAAGAATTATTGTTTAGGCAGCTGATCTTGATCTGGTATGCTTTATTTCAGTACTGAAACCTAGTCAGTCTCAACACATTACTAGGAAGTAGGGACTGCTATTAGCCAAATTCTTTGCATGCCAGGACGCTATGCATCCAGTGTCCAGAAAACACCCATCCAAACCCACATGAGACATGGCCACACGTCAGTTCAAATCGTTGTTGATCTGGTCACAAAAGGAGAAAAGGATGTTGCTTATTTTGTTTGTTTGAATATCCTACAGGTTTGTTCGTCGCGGCTTCAAGGAGTGCTCGATCGAGTCCCTGCCTTTGGTGAGGAGAAAACGTATCAACCTTGCGCGCGGGTCAAAATACTACATGAAGCGTCTCCAGGCAGCAGAGGTTGGGCATATGGCTGTCAACGGTTTTGCCATGAGATGATGACTGCTGCAAACAAGCATTTCAACAAATCTAGTTGATGGGCATGAGGTTCTTTGATGACCTCTGCAGTTGCTTGTACATCGTAGAAATATGTATTTATTGTGCAAGTAAATAATCAGTCAATAATCGAAGATGTGGCTGTGGTGTTTCTTGGGTTGATCTCTTCCTGAGCATAGCAGTGCTGAAAAGAGTTGTTGATCTGCACAACTGCACTTTTAAATTGACAAATACTTTGCTGCAAATTCAGCAATGTTCCTGTCAGAGCTCCCTCCTTCCTGCATCGCTTCCTTGGCCTTGTTCATCCATTTCGCCGCATTCTGCATGAACTCTGTTTTCCTTCCCCCTTCCATCACTTCCCGGATGCACCTCTCCACCTCCTCCCTCCTCACCAAGCCCTTTCGCATCCGCACTCCAATCCCCCATGCGCTCTCCACATACTTGGCCGTCGTCGGCTGGTCCGCCCACTGCGGCATCGCCACCATTGGAACACCAGTGCTGACGGATTCAATCGTCGAGTTCCACCCACAATGCGTTAGGAAGCAACCTACGACATTTGATGCAAAAAAAACCCACTCAATCTTCTGATTTTATTGGCACATCACAAGCTGAATTTTGGTCATCTCGTACGTACCTGTGGCCTTGTGTGCCAGCACCTCAAGCTGAGGACAGAAGGGGACAACGAGGCCCCTCTTCTTGCACCTGCCACCGAGCTGCAGAGACAGCTTCACTGCCTCGTCGGACCTCAGCACCCAGACGAAAGGCTTGCCGGAATTGCACAGTCCGTTGCCCAGCTCCTCTAGCTGCGCCGCGTCGAGGTTGGCGACGGTCCCGTACGACGCGAGGACGACGGAGCAGGGCTCCTGCTGGTCCAGCCACGCCATGCACGCCGCCTGATCAATGCCCGAGAAGAGGTCGCCGCCGTACGTCTTGTTGCATGGCAGCCGGCCGTCGTCGAGGTAGAACGACGGCAGTGTCGGCCCGATGGTCCTCGCGCGCCACGTCGACTCCAGGTAATCCGCCTCCTGCTCAACCAGACGAAAGATTTGCTTGTCGATCGCATGTTCTCTGTTTCTCCAGCTTTGAGTTGAGAAAGATCAACGGACATGGTGTGTTCAGTGCTCACTCACCCTTGGCTCCAGGTCACGGAACGAGTTGACGAGCACGTCGTCGGCGTGCTCCAGCCCGTCGAACTGGCTCAGCGCGGACTCCGTGAACGCCGGGTACCACTGGGGCGCTGCCACGAACGGCGGCACGTCGTCGGGGCCCAGCTCCACGGCGAGCCTCCCACGGAGCTCCCCGCCGTCCGCCAGCGGCAGGGGCACCCGCCCGGCCCACGCCTCGCCGTAGACGAGGTCCACGGCGCACATCTGCGTCAGGAACGCGGCGGCGGGCACGCCGGCGGCCCGCGCCACGCGGCGCGCCCACGGCAGGTGCGAGTCGTACACCAGCACCCGGACGGGCCGCCCCGCGCGGGCCTCGGCGTCCAGGAGCCCCGCCAGCGTCTCCGACCCCGCGGCCTCCAGCCGGCGCACGTACTCCGCGGTGTCCGGGCACGACGAGATCCCGCCGGCGTCGAAGCCGTCCGAGATGGCGGCCACGGGGAACGGGCAGGACCTGGAGGCGGAGGTGGTGGTGAGGACGTGGCGGGAGACCACCAGGGTCGGGCGCAGGCCGTGGAAGGCCAGCCGCTGGCCAAGCTGGAGCATCGGGTTCGCGTGGCCCTGCATCCCAGGGCACGGCAGGAGCAGGACGTGCGCGCCGCAGCCTTGGACGGCCGTGGTGGCTGCGCCGTCGTCCATGGCTCTTGGTTTGCAACGGCTACATGGCTAGTCACTCGCTGATCTGACTGCATAAGTAATGGTCCAGTGGAGTAGCGCGCAAGCTTCTTGGATTAATTTGGAATGGAGGGAGAGGTAGAAGATGAGCATCAGCTCAGCACATAGTCGTTGCTGTGGCGTCGTGAGGGACAATGAACAAGTTGGAATTCGCCTGCATTATACTATTATATTTTATAGCAGAAAATAGTGTGTGCACGTGCCGGGGTCATGGCATTTCCTGTCCTTTGCATAAGCATAATCACCAACATGAGGAGGAGATCACCGTGCCAATCTTATGCACATCAAGGATTCATTCATCCTAACAGAATCTTCATCAATCAATGGTCCAACAGATACTTTCTCCTTAAGATCGTTCCCAGTAACTGCAGTTTTCAATAGAAAAATGGATCCATCGTCCCGCTTCTTTCTTTTCCAGAGAAGTTTGGCATGATCTTAAATTCTTAATGCTATCCGAGAGAAGTTTGGCAGTCAAAGTCAAAGAAAGTTCAAAGCAAACTCGTGCGACGGGATGTCATGAACCTTCCTCAAAACTTGTCCCTTGCTCCAAGCTCCATCATAGCATAGCAGGAGCAGCAGCTGTTGAAATCTACTTATGCAGCTACAGACCCAAGTAGTAGTACAAGGGATCACAGCCATATATAGCTTTAGGCACCCTGGGCATTCGGTACCCAAAACCGATCGGTTCGGTTCCTCGGGTATTCGGATAATTCGGGTATCAAGAATTGGAATCGATCGGTTCCTCGTTCAGTTTCGGGTAATTCGGTTTTGGGATCGGGTAATTCGGTTCGGTTTCGGGTATTCCCGAATGGAACCGAAAAATGAAATAATAAAAAAACAACTCATTCAAATGTAAATTTCGACAGCATTTCGCCTCATTTTCATGCACATAACGGGGAGAATATAAAGCTTAAAGCAGTATAAGAGTCTCCAATGCAAACAAACAACATTCGACAAGCAACAAACTTAACGATAAGCCTCAATGGGCGTCCACCACGACTCCACATAGGCACATCACATACCACAGTCCACATGCATCTCCATGACATCACCTTCTCTTGAAACAAGCCTTGTAAAGTAAAACAAGTAAGATTGTGCAGCTTTGAATATAATATATAACTAGGATGTGTATATATATATATATATATATATATATATATATATATATATATATATATATATATATATATATATATATATATATATATATATATATATATATATAAAACTAGGATTGTGCAAATTCGGGTACTTCGGGTACTTCAGTTCAGTTCGGGAATTTTGGTTCGGTACTCGGGTATTTCGGGTACTTAGAAACGGGAACCGAACTAGGAACCGAAACCGATCGGTTCAGGAAGTTCGGTTCGGTTTTCGGATAGTTCAGTTCGGTTTCGGGAATTCGGTTTTTCGTGCCCAGGTTAGCTTTAGCTATCCTCCCAACCCCAGGTACTACAACCGCAATAATGGAGAGCTCGAGCGCAGCAATGAAGACGACAGCCTCCAGCAGTTCGGGCCGAGAGCAACACGGTGCCGTCCACGGCCGTGTTTACTTCAATTCGTTTGTATTTGGTAAAAATTATTTAAATTTTGAATAATTAGGCTCAAAATGTTCGTATCGCAAAGTACAACAAAACTGTGTAATTAGTTTTTCATTTCATCTATATTTAGTACTTCATACATATGCCGGTATTTTGATGTGATGGGAATCTTTTTTTGCATAGGGAATTTAGGGTTGAAATTTGGCATCCACGTCCTGCTCGTGCCTCGATCCAGTTCGGCCGCCGCCTCGCGTACCACGGCCTGCTTCCCACGCTTGTGACCACCCGGTACGTGCTGTCCACCTCTCCCGCCGCCGGCGCGCCCTTCCCGGTAGCGGCCATCTCCGACGGCTTCGACGAGGGCGGCATGGCCTCGTGCTCGGACCCCGTGGAGTACTGCCGCCGGCTGGAGGCCGTGGGGTCGGAGACGCTGGCGCGCGCCATCGACGCAGAGGCCCGGGCGGGGAGGGCCCCGGCCGTGATGGTGTACGACCCGCACATGCCGTGGGCGCAGCGGGTGGCGACCGCCGCGGGCGTCCCGACCGCGGCGTTCCTGTCGCAGCCTTGCGCCGTGGACCTCATCTACGGGGAAGCGTGGGCGGGGCGCGCGCCGCTGCCGATGACGGACGGGCGCGCGCTCCGGCGGCGGGGGGTGGTCTCCGTGGACCTAGGAGCAGAGGACCTGCCGCCCTTCGTGGTGGCGCCGGAGCTCTACCCGCAGTACCTCAAGGTGTCCATTCGTCAGTTCGAGTTCCTCGAGGACGCCGCCGACGTGTTGGTCAACTCGTTCCGAGACCTCGAGCCACTGGAAGCAGAGTACATGGAGACGACGTGGCGCGCCAAGACGGTCGGCCCAGCCCTGCCGTCCTTCTACCTCGACGACGGCCGGCTGCCATCCAACACGACCTCCGGCGTAAGCTTCTTCAGGAGCAGCGCGACAACAATGGAGTGGCTGGACAGGCAGCCCCCCTGCTCTGTCGTCCTTGCTTCCTACGGGACCGTCTACAGCCTGGACGCCGACCAGCTACACGAGCTCGGCAACGGGCTGTGCGATTCCGGCAGGCCGTTCATCTGGGTCGTGAGGTCCGACGAGGCGCAGAAGCTGTCCCAAGACCTCGGCGAGAGGTGCAGGGAGAAGGGCCTCATCGTGTCCTGGTGCCCTCAGCTAGATGTCTTGTCGCATAAGGCCACAGGCTGTTTCGTCACGCACTGCGGGTGGAACTCGACAACGGAGGCGATCGTCGCCGGCGTGCCAATGGTGGGCTTGCCGCGGTCGGCGGACCAGCCAACCACGGCGAAGTACGTGGAGAGCGCGTGGGGGATCGGTCTGCGGATGCAGCTAGACGAGAAGGGCTTGGTGAGGAGGGAGGAGGTGGAGAGGTGCATCCGGGAAGTGATGGAAGGGGAGAGGAGGCAGAATGCGGCGAAATGGATGAAGAAGGCCAAGGAAGCGATGCAGGAAGGAGGGAGCTCTGACAAGAACATCGCTGAATTCGCAGCCAAGTATTTACCAAAGTAGATTTCCGATTATGTTCTCCCGGATGGTGGTTTTTTTAGCTCTAAATTACTCTACTTAAGATAGCTTTTGTAACCTCACTGAAATCTGAGGAGATTTATCTTCTTCTTTTTTAAGTATGTAACTCATGAAAATGGTTAAAACTTTCATCCAAAGTATATGCATTACATTGGGAATACTCGATCTGTTCAGAAGAGATGGATTTGTGGCTGAAAGTGTGTTGACACTCGTTAAGTACCACTTTATTATCTTATATTATCTCTAATATTGCATGGGATGAGTGTTACTAACCACTGTTATACATGTGATGAAGTCCATTTATGCTTTGTATTTTATGCCATATTTAATTTTCACAAATTTTTGTACCAAAACAAGGAATGTGATTGCAAGGTGAAAATAAAGGATTTCACTAACTGGCAGACACAGAGATTAGTCATGACAGGATAAGTGTAAACAAGCCCAATAACATGTCTTAGATGGGCCAAAGCCACGATGAAACCGAAGCTTAATGAAAGGATGGATCCAACCTTTTTTTTTCCCAGGTTGGGCCGACTATACCCCGCAAGCGCGAGGCAGCAATAGCAGGCAACACCCAGCAGCAGTGCAAAACTAGAGCCCAAAGCAAGAGCAGAGTACAGAGTAGCACGTAGGTGGAGTGTTCTAGTGCATGTACATGAATACATCATGAGTTCACCAATCAGTAGACCTGGCCGTTCGGTCTAGCCAACCGATCGGTTCTTCGGTCATTTCGAAAATTCGATCATCTAAAAACAAAAACTGACCGGTTAGTTCTAATACTGAGGACCAACCAAGTTCAGTCTCGGTCACGACCAAACTAACCGGACTGGACAAAACAACTCCTAAATAGTTCAGGCAGAATGCAGCAAAATGGATGAAGAAGGCCAAGGAAGCGATGCAGGAAGGAGGGATCTCTGACAAAAACATTGCTGAATTCGCAGCCAAGTATTTACCAAAGTAGATTTCCGATTATGTTCTCCTGGCTGGTGGTTTTTTAGCTCTAAACTACTCTACTTAAAATAGCTCTTGTAAAACCTCACTGAAATCTGAGGAGATTTATCTTTTTTTTTGCTAAGTACATAACTCGTTAAATTGGTTTTGCAAAAAAAAAAGGGAAGAATTGATCTGTTCAGAAGAGATGGATTTGAAAATGCAGAGAGAGACGAAGAGTACAAGCTGAGTAGCTGACACTTAATTATATCGTCCTGATTTTGACTGCACTCTATTCCATACGTCTTGTTTTACTATTTTTTTTCTCGAATACGCAAAAGATTTGCATATCTTTGTTTTACTAGATAAATGCCCGTATGTTGCAACAGGAACACATAATACCACGATAACATATATATAAGCATGTGTTATATACTATTACCAACATCAAGGCATGAATATTATTGCGGAGGTGTTAGTCTCGTCTCCCAGTGGTGCATGAGAATTGTTATCCATTGTATGAATCTATAATAGAATAATGCATTTAGCATTTAAAGGCTATAATGAAAATTGGTATTGAAATCAAGTGAACATGTGTTCAACACTTCTGCAACAATTGGATTAGTGTGTGAGTAAAACAGGAAGGCAAGATGCAAATAAAACCATATTGCAAGGCAACTCTTCTCTATTAATATTTTTTCCTATTAGAATGAAAGATATCTGCACACCCAGTTCCAACTTATGAGTACAAGAGCACAGGAAGACATATTAAAGAGATGAGATTCAGGATAGAGTCATTCCTTGCTTCTCTAATCATACCTAGTTTCAACAATACTGTAAGCATGATGTTTGCAACAATACTCATCACTGTTACATAAGAGACCTATGTGATGCTATTGTCAAATATTGTTTAGACAATCAAAGAGCTAGCTTGATAGGGGAGCGACATCTGAATGCAGGATCTTTACATCATGAAATCACGGCCAAATGTGGTGATCTTAATTGGTTAATTGGCCTGTAAGTTATGACAATTATAGCTTCACTATAAAAATTGGATGGAGAATAGTGTGAAGCTGGTTTGCCGATTCGTGCTCTCTCTGTTTGTCTAGATGAATCTTTTTGAAGGGAATTGTCTGGACGAATCCAAAAACCTAAAACAAAGAACGCACCACCGAATAACCACTCAACAGCTTGGCGATGATGAACGACACGTATCTAATGCAATGTATACATAGATACCAGTTATATTTGAAAAAGGTCACTAAACAGTGAACTCTGAACTATTTTAGTAGTACTATCAGCATGCAGTACATATCAGTCATTTGTAGGTAGATTTATTAGTAATTACACAGTTAAACAACCTGATTGGAAAGAAGGTAGCCCATGACTGCTCGTTAGGTTGATTTTTGCCTAAGCTAGCAGTATATTCACCCACAAAACCAACTGTGATCAATATAGTTAACAAAATAAATTTCGCCAAATGGACTGTTAATAAGACATATCAGAAGTTACCCAACCACCAATATGATGCACTAAAAAAGATCTATAAAAGTAGTATCCCCATATGAGTGCTCGTGCTAACGCTACGGCTTCATTTGAAAACAACCAAATGACGATATATAATGGTTTATGTAAATACGTTAATAATGAAGCTGGATTTCTTCTGACATGACGTATATACACATGTACAAGCAAACAGGACGGGACCATGCAAACAGTGCCATGCAAACAGGACCATGCAAGCAGCTGGCCAAGAGCATTACTTGAATACACATGTACACAGGGGATGAGATATTGCAAAGACGTCGACGTTGGAGAGGGGAACAAGAAAATTAGCTGCTCGGCCACCTCGACGTCGGAGAGGGGAACAGGCCCCCGCGGGCTGCATCGGCTACGGCGACGCGCTGGAGGTGAAGCCCAAGGACGCTGCAGCCCCGGCGGTAGAGTTCATCTCGCCGGCGCGAGCGAGCGAGCCGCGGGCACGGCAGTCCCGGTGGCCACGACAATCCCGGCGGCCGGCAGAAAGCCCTAGGATCTGCTAAACACCATACTCCAGCAAAGATCGAGCAGTACATCGTACCTCGTCCATAGCGGTTCCGACTCTTGTCCTCTCGACGGCGGCGCGAACGAGACGAATCGTGGCATGGTCGTGGCGAGGTCGTCGCGGGCTTCTTGGATCAAGCCGACGTCGGCAGCGTGGACGGTCGTGGCGAGGTCATCGTGGCTTCTCGGATCAAGCCGGCGTTGTGGTTGTGGCTATGTACGTCGGGACGGTACTGGTCGTGGTTGTAGACGTAGGGCGCAGAAGGCGTCGTGGAGTGGGAGTGCTGCTCTACACGTCGTGGCTGATTCCTAGGTTGAGGAAGGAGGATCCGCCGCCTGGTAGACGATCGTCTCGTGACGAGGATTTAGCGATTGTTTGTTGCTGCTGTCTTTCTGGGAAAGAGAATAGGAGAGACGTGGATGCGATTGATTTATGTTGCCTTCTTTGCCGCCGGCATTGTCGCCATAGGAGAGGGCATGCGATTTATGTTTCCTTTTTGGCTGGGAGAAATCATCATGCGGCGGTGACGGTTACCATTTTGACCGGGCAAAATCATCGTGTGGGCGCCTGGTTTCGCACACCGGGTAATCTTCGCACGCTGGGAAGTGGTTTCGCACGCCAGGTAACCTTCGCACGCTGGGAAGTTTTCGCACGCCGGGCGACGATTCCCATCGGTAATTTTTAGTTGTAGAGATAGAGATACTCTCTAATATTACATGAGATGAGTGCTACTAACCACTGTTGTACATGTAATGAAGTCAATTTATGGTTTGTATTTTATGTCATATTTAATTTTCACAAGTTTTTCTACCAAAACAAGGAATATGATTGCAAGGTGAAAATAAAAGATTTCACTAACTGGCAGACACATTTTTTCACGATTGGGTCTTGTACCCGTATTTCATTAAGAGGAAAGGCCGAAGAAAAAGCCCGATCACAGTTACAAAGGATTCACAAGTAATCCTAGGATTACCTGCGGAATCTAAGAGATACAAAAACAACAAAACAAATAGCAAGAAAACACAAAGGGGGGAGGGGGGAACCTCCACCTCAACTGCCCATCCGACTATACCTACCAAGAGAAATACATCCACGCAAAGGTTGCCAACAAAGGGTGGGTGAAGCCGTGGTGGCAAAGCATCCACCGGTAGAAAGCACGACATCTATCCGCAAGCGACCAGGTAGCTGCTGCGGAGAGCACAACATCCATTCGCAAGCAACCAGGTAGCTACTGCGAAGGAGAAGGCAACAGTGTCCGCCAGCGACCAGGTAGCCGCTGCGAAGAAGAAGGTATCCGCGAGCGACCAGGTAGCCACTGCGAAGAAGGTGACGTATCCGCCAGCGACCAGGTAGCCACTGCGAAGAAAACACGACTACGGCAACACCAACACCCGAGGTAGATAGACCACAGTGAAGATGAGCTTGAAGCACACACATGCATAGCACACGATGGAGCGGCTCTAGCAAGAGTAGCGTAAGGCGTGCTGCAGTAGTGCTCCAGCAATGCCTTCAGGAAGGAATTGACATCCACGGACGCCAACATTGCTGGAGAAGCACTGAGTAGGTTTTCGACCCTAACCTACCTCGGAACAATAGCATCATCGATGGCGCCTTCGGGAAGGTAAATGGCGTAGGTTGTGTCACAGCCGCCGACTTGGTTCCACGGAGGAACCGGGCGGGGTTTTCACTCCGACGCTGTACATCCACGAGAGCAGGCCCCAAGGCACCCACAATGGCGGCACCACACCGTTAGAATGGGCACCAAAATTGCAGTAGCCACCATGCCACCACAGAACCGGCCAGCAGCCCGCCGTCCAACAGCAACCGCGGCAGACTGGACGACCCGTGCAGGCAACCAGAAGGCCACCAGTGTTGGCAGAGGAGTCGCCGGCCACAGGGTTGGTTGCCACCGGCCAGGGCATAGCCAGCCACAACGCGGACGAGTGCCGCATGGCCAGCCCCCACGCCCCGTAGAGGACCGGGATGCGCTGTGAAGAGGAGTGGCCTCATCCACCGGCAGCCGCCCGCAGCGACCGTGAAGGCGACCACCAGCGCCGCGCGGAGCCAAGCAGGGGGCGCACAAACCCCTGTTCTGCCAGAGCGCGAAGGAGAGCCAAAACATGGTGGCGCCGAAGAGGATCCGGCTGGTCCGGTGAAAGTCCTATGTTTGGTGTTGGCAATTAGTGACAATGCCTAAGTGCTAATAATATGCATAAGAAAGTGTGTAGCAATGATGATTGGCACGAAACATGGTGAAGCATGGTGATCAAGTAATGTGATGATGAAGTGCTTACCATGATGTGGAGTTGGAACAAGGTGCAACAAGTGATGATCAAGGCAAAGGTATCATGTAGGGTTTTTATTTTGCATCCAAGACACCATAGAGGGTGTGGATGGCTTAGGATCGATAGCCGTACTATAAAGAGGGAAATTTCCGGGGCTATTGATCACTTAAGTGCCACTAGATGAAGATTCATTTGCATATGCATTTAGATCTAGTGGAGAGCTAATCTAACGCCTCGAAAATAATTGTGAAAATGCTAACACACATGCACATGATGATGATCACTTGGTGGTGTTAGCACATTTGCGAAGGCGGTGGAGTTTGAGCTATAGAGAGGGGTTTGGGTTCCTCTCTCCCTCCCGCCGAGCTTACGAGGTGGGATTCAGCGCTTTTCGGGAATTGAAACGCCTATTTTCCACTACGTTGGACGTGAAGAAACGGAGGCGAACGGAGGTCACAGAGGTGACCGGACGCTGCACCAGACGCGGCCTCAGCGTAACCGGACGCGTCTGGTCAGTGTCAGTGAGCAGCGCGAGGGGCAGCTAGGGTTTCTAACCGGAGCGTCTGACGCCTCACGGGACCGGCGCGTCCGGTCAACATGGCGTGGAGCAACACTAGCATAGAGCTAACCGGACGCGGTGGCGAGTCCGGTCACGATCGACCGGACACGTCCGGTCGTGGTGGGGCTTACTGGACTCAAACCGGACGCTGGCATTGTGGCGTCCGGTTCATCTAGTGTGCGCGTCCGGTCACTGACTCGCTGGAGCGCTACTCGGCTTGACCAGCGTGTCCGGTCGGTCACGGGACCTGCGCGTCCGGTCATGCTTCACGCATGGGTGGTGTGTGCACCAGCGCGTCCGGTCAGTGCGACTGCAGCAGAATCGAGTGCCTAACGGCTAGTTTTTGTTGGGGACGTCTATAAATACTTGTTGGTCGACTCTTTGGAGTTCTTCTTGGACATTTTGACTCTCTAACATCATTTGAGCTGAGCACATCCCCTCCACTCTTTCTCCCTTGCTTGTTTGCCTAATCAAAGCGAGATTGAGTGATCTCAAGTCCATTTGTTTTTGAGTTTGCATCTAGTTGGCACTTGGGTGTTCATTTGCTGCGGGATTCTTGTTTCTCTTGGTGGTTGCCACCACCTAGACAGCTTGGAGCAGCGGTGGAGGTCCAGCACGTGTCGGTGATTGTTCGTGGCCGGCTCCGGTGAGCTTGTTGTGAGGGATTGTTGTGGTTCCCCGGTGGAGCGCCGAATTCCAACTCTAGTGGATTGCTCGTGTCGGAACTTCTCACCATTTGATAGGTTCTTGTGGCGCCTTTTGAGAGGCTCGGTGTGTGATACCGATTAGCCACCGAACCACGTGGTGTAGGGGGACACAACGGGGACTAACGTGCCGGCAAGCACGTGAACCTCGGGATAAATCATCGTGTCTTCACTTCTTTGATTGTGATTGATTTATCTCGGTGGAATGGTTATCTTGATTATCATCACTTGGAACTATTGATTGATTGGCTCAATTCATCGCCACTCGGTGAAATATTTCTTACCCTACTCTTGTATTACATTTCAAGTACTTAGTTGTTTTCTCTAGTGCTTAATACCTTGCATAGAGTAGCCTTCTAGTTTTCCTCTTGCGGTTTGACTTATGCGGTTGAGTGAAATATATTAGAATTGTCTTTTGGATAGGTGGCTTGCAACACTCCATAGGCTAGGCAAAACTCGCTTCTCGCTATTTGTTATTGCTAATTAAATTGTCTAGCACATTTTGTAGAAAGTTTTATTAGGCTATTCACCCCCTCTCTAGCCATCAAGACCTTTCAAGTGGTATCAGAGCCGTGATCACCGTTTGTAAGGCTTAACAACCTCGGTGTGAGATGGCTCAAGTTGTATTCAACCATGTTGGGGGCAAGCCTCCATTCTTTGATGGTGTCACCTCATTTGATCATTGGAAAAGAAAGATGAAGCGATATCTTGGGTCCATTCATGAGAAGGTTTGGGATGTGACATGTAATGACTATGCTATTTTTGATCCTGACAACCTCACCAACAATGACCGCACCAACAACCAATGCAACACTATGGCTCTCAACACTCTCTACAACGGGATTGATGCAAAGGTTTTTGAGCAAATCAAGGATCTTGAGATGGCAAGTGAAGTGTGGACAAGATTAGAGGAAACATATGAGGGCACTTCAACGGTAAAGAGTGCCAAGCTCTATATGCTCAAGGACAAGTTTGCAAGTTTTAAGATGAAGGATGATGAGTCCATACCAGAGATGTTCTATAGGCTCCAAGTCATAGTCAACGATCTCAAGAGCCTAGGAGAGGATGTCTAGGACAAGAACTTCTCACACAAGTTCTTGATGAACTTACCTAAGAAGTTTGCTATCTTGAGGAAGATGATCCAAAGAGAGGGTTTGGACAAGGTGACTCCAAACCAAGTGCTTGGGGATGTCATGACCAATGCTCAATATGATGATGATGAAGATGAAGATGAGAAGAAGGAGATCAAGGTCAAGCAAGAGAAGACCACCGCATTCAAGGCTTCTTCTTCCAAGGGCAAGAGCAAGGTTGATGATGATGATGATCCATTTGATGATGAGACCATGGCCCTTCTAGTGCAAAAGATGGGTCGCTTCATGAAGAAGAGAGGCTATGGTGCAAGAAAGAGAAGAGACCACATGAAATCTAGAGAGATGCTATGCTATAATTGCAAGAGCCCCGATCATGTGGTAGCCAATTGCCCCTATGAAGACAAGAGGTTTCATTATGGGGAGTTGAAGATGAAGAAGAACAAGAAAGATAAGAAAGAGAAGAAAGAAAAGAAGAGCTTCACTATCAACGACAAGAAGAAGAGTGGTGGTTATGTGGTCACTTGGGATAGTGACAACTCCGATAGTGATGATGATGCAAGCTCTAGTGATGATGAAAGGACCACTCGGCGAGCCATTGCAAGCCTCGCCCTCTCCAACAAGCCATCCATCTTCGACACTACATCGACATGCCTTATGGCTAAGCCTACCAAGGTAAAATATGATGATAGTGATGATGATTCTTGTGCTAGTGATGGTTGTAGGAGTGATGAAGAGGAGGATGAGGACTACTCCAAGGATGATCGATTGGGCATAATAGATCAAATGAGCAAGGGCTACAAGAGGACCACCAAGGGATGCAAAATCTTGGAGCAAGAGCTTATTGCCAAGAGCAATGAAAATGATACCTTGATGGAGGAGCTTGTTGCTCTCAAAAAGAGTAAGGAGTGCAAATGAATTGAACAAGAGCTCAAAGCTCTTAGGAAATCCTTTGATGAGCTAGAGGCCTCTCGTGAGTGTCTAAAGGAAGACCACGAGGACCTTGAAGTTGCTCACACTAGGCTTAAGGAAGCTCACTCCACTCTACTTGAGCTCATCAAGGAAAAGGACCTCAAGTTGGAGAAGTTCATGAAGGAAGCTAAGGAGGAGCAAGTGATTGTCACTTGTGATATTGGACTAACATGTGATATTATTGACGATTCTTTATTTGTTGGTCCTACTAATGCTTCATGTGGCTCATCATCATCCACCACAACCAACTCTATCTCTACAACTAGTGATTCATCACTTGTGGTTGAGAATGAGACTCTCAAGAAAGAGGTGGATGATCTCACCCGCGCATTAGGCAATGCCTATGGTGGGGATGCCCGCTTACTAAAATGTTTGGGTAGCCAAAGGTTCTCTCTCAACAAAGAGGGTTTGGGCTATATTCCCAAGAAGGGCAAGGCATCCTTTACTACTCCAAAGCCTCGCTTTGTGAAGGGCAATGGTCGTTATTGCAATAGATGCAAGCAAGTTGGGCATCTAGAGATTAATTGTAATAAAATGAATAAGAACAACAACAAGTTTCATGCTAAAATGGATTGTATTTCTTTTGATTCTTGTTATGTTCTTACCAAGGGTGAGAAGGGTGTGTAAGCTAAGTTTGTTGGTACACCAATTGTGGGTCCAAAGAAGAAGGTCATTTAGGTACCAAAGAGCTTAGTTACTAACCTCCAAGAACCCAAGCAAGTATGGATACCTAAAAGATATTAATTTATTTTGTAGGTAAATTACAAGGCCGGAGGAAGGCATTGGGTGCTTGATAGTGGGTGCTCTCAACATATGACCGGTGATTCAAGAATGTTCAACTCTCTCAAATCAAATGATAGTGGCATTGATAGTATCACATTTGGTGACAATAGCTAGGGTGATGTGAAGGCTCTTGGAATGATTGCAATCTCAAATGATCATAGCATTTTTAATGTGCTCTTAGTTGAAAAGTTGAACTTCAATCTTCTCTCGGTTGCTCAATTATGTGATCTTGGTTTCAAGTGCATATTTGGTGTTGATGATGTGGAGATAGTTAGTGTTGATGGCTCCAATTTGATCTTCAAGGGCTTTAGATATGAGAATCTATACTTGGTTGATTTTAATGCTAGTGACACTCAACTTTCAACATGCTTGCTCACCAAATCAAGTATGGGTTGGTTATGGCATAGAAGACTTGGTCATGTTGGCATGAAGCAATTGAACAAGTTAGTGAAGCATGACTTAGTTAGAGACTTGAAGGATGTCACATTTGAGAAAGATAAGCTATGTAGTGCATGTCAAGCCAGAAAGCAAGTGGGCAACACTCATCCATTGAAGAGCATTATGAGTACTTCCAAGGCATTTGAGTTGTTGCACATGGATCTATTTGGGCCAACTACATGCACAAGCATTGGTGGCAACAAGTATGGTTTTATGATTATGGATGATTTTACTAGATACACGTGGGTATTCTTTCTTGGGGACAAGAGTGATGTATTTGACATATTCAAGAAGTTCATCAAGAGAGTGCAAAACGAGTTTGAGACCACAATCAAGAAAGTAAGAAGTGACAATGGAAGTGAGTTTAGAAACACAAGAGTTGACGAGCTATGTGATGAGCTTGGAATCAAGCATCAATTTTCGGCCAAGTATACACCTCAATCTAATGGCTTAGTTGAGAGGAAGAATAGAACCTTAATTGATATGGCAAGATCAATGTTGAATGAGTATAATGTGAGTCATTCTTTTTGGGCCGAAGCAATCAACACGGCTTGCTTCTATAGCAACCGCCTCTATTGCCATAAGTTCTTAGAGAAAACACCATATGAGATCTTGAATGGAAGAAAGCCCAACATTGCATACTTTCGGGTATTTGTTTGCAAATGCTACATCTTAAAGAAGGACACTAGATTGAGCAAGTTTGAGAAGAAGTGTGATGAAGGCTTTCTACTTGGCTACTCAACTTCAAGCAAAGCTTATAGAGTTTGGAATTTGGCTAGTGGACAACTTGAAGAAGTATATGATGTTGAGTTTGATGAAACCAATGGTTCTCAAGATGAAGAAGATAACTTGGATGATGTGAGAGGAACTTAATTGACCAATGCTATGAAAGAAATGGATATTGGTGATATTAGGCCAAAGCAAGTGATTGATGTGGATGACAACAAAGATCAAGTGCTCTAAAGTTCTAAAATACAAGCTAGTGGTTCTAATGTGCAAAATCAAGCTAGTACATCATCTCAAGTGCAACAAGATCAACAAGTGGCTAGTTCATCATCTCCAACTCATGATCAATATCAACATTCAAGCAATCAAGTCCAAGTACTTCAACCAACTAACATTACAAGAGACCATCCATTGGATTCCATTATTGGTGACATACAAAGGGAAGTTCAAACTAGATCAAGATTAGCATCATTTTGTGCACATTCTTCTTTTGTGTCAATGGAAGAACCCAAGGACATTTATAAAGCATTGAGAGATCCGGATTGGGTAAATGCAATGCATGAAGAGCTCAACAACTTCAAAAGAAATGAAGTATGGGAACTAGTTGAGAGGTGAAAGTCCCTAGTTTGGTTTTGGCTAATTGATGAAACCTAGGACTAACCTTTGTATCTAAGTGGATGATTTAGATAAAGGTGGTCATTGAATATGAGACATGACATTGACTCATATGACCAAAATGGTGAAGACCAAGATGAGGCTTGGCTCGATGGACCGGTTGTGAAGGTGAAGGGCTAGTCGAGGCTTCGAAGCGAAGGACCATGCGATGGTGAAGCTTGAGCAAGACTTGACGCCGATGGACCGATGCAACGGTGAAGAACAAGTGAAGTCAAGGTCGATGGATCGAGACGGTCATGTGATGATATGAAGTGGATCACATCTTTTGGAGAAACAAAATGGGCTCAAGGCAAAGGTATAACCATAGGGCCATTTTGTTTTACACTCAAGACACCATAGAGGGTGTGAGTGGTTTAGGATCGATAGCCGAACTATTAAGAGGGGAAGTCTTATCGGTTATTCGACGCACGGGTGCCACTAGGTGAATTCATGAAGTGCATTGCATGTAGGGCCTAGTGAGCTAACTGAAAAACCTTTGAAAATGATTGAGAAAAAGCTAACACACAAGCACATGGAGATGTACACTTGATGGTGTTGGCACATTTGCAAAGGTGGCGTTGGTCGCGCTACGGTTTGCGGGTAGAGAGGGGTTTGGGTTCCTCTCTCCCTCCCGCCGAGCTTCCGAGCGCGGGATTCAGGTGATTTCAGGGAAATAAAATGCCTATTTTCCACTACGCCGGAAGTCGGAAATGAAACGGAGGCGAACGGAGGTCACAGAGGTGACCGGACGCTGCACCGGACGCGGTCACGGTGTGACCGGACACGTCCGGTCAGTACAGCGCAGCAGTCAGGCGCGCGGGCTAGGGTTTGCAACCGGCGCGTCCGGTCACTCGCGGGACCGGCGCGTCCGGTCAGGCGCCCTGAGGGAACTGCAGTTTCGCAAGGGCGATCGGACGCGGTGCACATCCGGTCACACACGATCGGACGCGTCCGGTCGTTGAGGGAGTTTACTGGACTCCGACCGGACGCTGGCACTGTCACGTCCGGTCGTTCTCTGGAGCGCGTCCGGTCGTTGCTTCGCGGGCGCGGGTGCTGTGCGCATCGGCGCGTCCGGTCGTTTGAGCAGCGCGTCCGGTCGCTCGTTTGACCGTTGGCGCGCAGTGACCGTTGGAGGTTCTGACAGCCGAAGTTGAATTTCGAGGGACACGTGGACGTCGTAGGGCGACCGGACGCGCTTCAGGCGCGTCCGGTCATCCCGAAAAAACGGTCAGTGGAGTGGCAACGGCTCTATTTGTTTGGGATGCTTATAAATACTCGTTGGCCGGCCCTTGGGGAGGGCTCTTGGCATTTCTAACACTCTTGTGCATCCTTTGAGCTAAAGCATCTCCTCCCACTCATCTCTCTTACTTGATTGCAAATCAAAAGTGAGATTGAGTGATCCCAAAGTGCATTGCATAGCTTGAGGGCATCTAGTGGCACTTGTGGGTGGCTTAGCCGGTGGATTTCTTGTTACTCTTGGAGAGTACCGCTCCTAGCCGGCTTGGAGGTTGTTGGAGGCGTTGGCAAGAGAAGGTGATTGTTCTTGGCCACCTCCGGTTGATTGTGAGAGGTTCTTGTGCTTTCCTCGGCGGGACGCCAAAAGCAACTCTAGTGGAATGCGCGTGTCATTGAGTTACCTCACTTGAGAGTGGTGTCTTGCGGTGCCTTGCGGGGCGTGCCTTGAGGGGCAAGTGACTTGAGGGTCACACCGGGAAACCATCTAAGTGTTGGTCGACACAACCGGTGACGTAGCTTGTCGGTGCACAAGTGAACACCGGGTGAACAAAAATATTATGTCTCTTGTCTCCCGGTGATTGGTCTTCATATTGTGTTGTTGTCAATATTGTTTGATTGTATATTATCTTGGTGATTGGCAACATCTTCACTCCACCGTCGGTATAAGAATCACAATCCTCTCTCTTGCATTTACTTTACTAGTTTATCTTGTGTAGCTCTAGTGGTAGCTTTGCTAGTAGTGTTGTTAGCTTGTTCTCTAGTGTAAAATTAGTGACATAGCTCTTGGGTGAACTAGAGATCATAATCTACTAGACTTGTGGATAGGAGGCTTGCATCACAACCTTTGGCTAAGCAAAACTCGCTTTACGCCGTTTGTTATTCTAACAAGTTTGCTTAGTGGTATTTGTAGAATTTTTTATAGGCTATTCACCCCCCTCTAGCCATCTAGGACCTTACAAGTGGTATCAGAGCCGTGGTCACCGTTTTAATCAAGGCTTAACATCCTTCGGTGTAAAAAAAATGGCTCAAATTGTGTTCAATCATGTTGGGGGAAAGCCACCGTTCTTTGATGGTGTTAGTTCTTTTGCTCATTGGAAGAGAAAGATGACAATGTACCTTGGTTCTATTCATGAGAGAGTATTGCAAGTCACCGAGAATGATTTTGCTATCATTGATCCCGATCATCTCACCGATGAAGATAGAGCAAATAGAACATGCAATAGAATGGCTCTCAATACACTTTACAATGGTATTGACACAAAAGTTTTTGAGGGCATCAAGGATTTGGAATTGGCTAGTGAAGTATGGACAAGGTTGAGTGAGACATATGAAGGCACTAAGGTTGTGAAGAGTGCCAAGCTATATGGGCTCAAGAGTGAGTTTGAGAACTTCAAGAAAAAGGATGATGAAACAATCATTGAAATGTTTCATAGATTGCAAGTGATAGTCAATGATCTCAAGAGCTTAGGGCACAAGACTTAAGATCAAGATTTTTGTCACAAGTTCTTATTGAGCTTACCTAGAAGATTCAAGATGTTGATCATGATGTTGCAAAGAGATGGGCTCGAAGCAATGAAGCCTAATGATTTGCTTGGTGAAGTATTGACCTATGACAAATATGATCAAGATGTTGATGACAAGGAGAAGGTGGAAGATGAGAAGAAGAAGAAGACCGTGGCATTCAAGGCCACCTCCTCCAAGGGCAAAGCTACCATCATTGAAGAAGAAGAAGACAACAATGAAGATGGGGAATTTGAAATTGATGATGAGGCACTTGCTCTTGTAGTCAAGAAGATGGGTCACATGTTCATCAAGAGAAGAGGCTTTAAGAAGAGAAATGACAACTTCAAAAGAAATGAGCAACAAAGAAAGTGCTTCAATTGTGATAGCACCGAGCACCTTCAAGCGGAATGTCCTTATGATAAGAAGAAGAACAAAAAGGACAAGTTTGAGAAGAAGAAGAGAGAGGCCAAGATGACATTCAAGAAAGGCAAAAATGGTGCATATGTGATCACTTGGGAAAGTGATGATAATGAAGAAGAAGAAGAAGAATCATCCAACAAGGCTTTTGCTTCCATTGCTATCAACAAGAAGCCATCACTATTTGATTCATCCTCTTCATGTTTCATGGCTAAAGAAGCTAAGGTCAATTACAAAGCTGGAGGAAGGCATTGGATTATTGATAGTGGGTGCACTCAACACATGACCGGTACATCAAGAATGTTTGATTCAATCAATGACAATGATAGTGGTGTTGATTCTATCACATTTGGTAATAACAAGAAAGGCAAGGTTATTGGCTTGGGCAAGATTGCAATATCCAATGACATAAGTATCTCCAATGTGTTGCTAGTTGAAAGCTTGGATTTCAATCTTCTATCCGTGGCACAAATATGTGATCTAGGCTACAAGTGCATCTTTGGAGTTGATGATGTGAAAGTTATTAGTGTGGATGGTTCAAATGTGGCATTCAAGGGCTTTAGATATGAGAATCTCTACCTAGTTGACTTCAATGCTAGAGAAACTTCTTTGACAACTTGCTTAATCTCCAAATCAAGCATGGGTTGGCTTTGGCATAGAAGGCTTGGTCATGTTGGCATGAAACAATTGAAGAAGCTTACAACTCACAATCTTATCAATGGTTTGAAAGATATTGAATTTGAGAAGAATAAGCTCTGTAGTGCATGTCAAGCCGGGAAGCAAGTTGGAAGCTCACATCCAAAGAAAAGTACAATGAGCACATGCAAAGCATTTGAGTTGATGCACATGGACCTATTTGGACCAACAACATATACAAGCATATGCGGCAACAAGTATGGCTTTGTCACAGTGGATGACTTCACAAGATTCACATGGGTATTCTTTCTTAGTGACAAAAGTGAAGTGTTTGACACCTTCAAGACATTTCTCACTAGAGTTCACAATGAGTTTGAGATTAGAATCAAGAAAGTGAGAAGTGACAATGGAAGTGAGTTCAAGAATACAAGAATTGAAGAACTTTGTGATCACTATGGTATTGGACATCAATTCTCGGCCAAGTACACTCCACAATCAAACGGCCTAGTTGAGAGGAAGAATAGAACATTGCTTGATATGGCTAGATCAATGCTTCATGAGTACAATGTGAGTCAATCTTTTTGGGATGAAGCAATCAATACCGCTTGCTACTACATCAATAGACTATATTGTCATCCATTGCTAGAGAAGACCCCATATGAGCTACTTCATGGAAGAAAGCCCAATATTTCTTACTTTAGGGTATTTGGTTGCAAATGCTATATCTTGAAGAAGGGCACTAGATTGGGGAAGTTTGACAAGAGATGTGATGAGGGGTTCCTACTTGGTTATTCAACTACAAGCAAAGCTTATAGAGTTTGGAACAACTCAAGTGGCATTTTAGAAGAAGTCCATGATGTGCAATTTGATGAAACCAATGGGTCACAAGATGAAGAAGAGAATCTAGATGATGTTGGTGGAACTCAATTAGTGGAAGCAATGAAGAACATGGACATTGGGGACATTAGAGCAAAGCAAGTAATTAATATTCAAGATGATGATAAAGATCAAGTGCTAAATTCTCCATTCAAGCTAGCTAGTGACTCTCAAGTGCAAGATCATGGTGCTAGTACATCTCATCAAGTTACATCAAGTGATCAACCAAGCTCAAGTAATCAAGTGCTCCAACCACAACATGTTGCAAGAGATCACCCCATTGATAGTGTTATTGGTGATATTAGAAGTGGTGTGCAAACAAGATCAAGATTGGCTATGTTTTATGAGCATGCATCATTTGTGTCAACCATTGAACCAAAGAAAATAGAAGAAGCTTTGAGGGATGCCGATTGGATCATGGCTATGCAAGAAGAGCTTAATAATTTCACAAGAAATGATGTTTGGGAGTTGGTAGAAAGGCCAAATGACTACAATGTGATTGGAACCAAGTGGGTGTTTAAAAACAAGCAAGATCAAGATGGCATTGTAGTGAGAAACAAAGCAAGACTAGTTGCTCAAGGTTACACTCAAGTTGAAGGTCTTGACTATGATAAGACATATGCTCCCGTGGAAAGATTGGAGGCAATAAGGATTCTATTGGCTTATGCTTGTGCACACAACATCAAACTATATCAAATGGATGTAAAAAATGCATTTCTCAATGGGATTATCAATGAGTTAGTCTTCGTTGAGCAACCGCCCGGATTTGAAGATGTCAAGAAACCCAACCATGTGTACAAGTTGAAGAAGGCTTTATATGGCTTAAAGCAAGCACCTAGAGCATGGTATGAGAAGCTAAGGGATTTTCTTCTCTCTAAGGGATTCAAGATGGGCAAGGTTGATACAACTCTATTCACCAAGAAGATTGGGAATGATCTATTCATAGTGCAAATATATGTTGATGACATCATCTTTGGATCAACCGATCAAGCTTATTGTGAAGAATTTGGTTCTATGATGGTCAAAGAGTTTGAAATGTCTATGATTGGTGAACTTAGCTACTTCCTTGGTCTCCAAGTCAAGCAATTGAAGAATGGGATATTTGTGAGTCATGGGAAATACATAAGGGACATGTTGAAGAAGTTTGGAATGCAAGATACAAAGCCAATTTCAACTTCAATGGGTACAAATGGCAATTTGGATAGTGATCTTGATGGCAAAATGGTGAATCAAAAGGAATATCGGTCTTTAATTGGAAGTCTACTCTATGTCACCGCATCAAGGCCGGATGTCATGTTTAGTGTTTGCATGTGTGCTAGATATCAAGCCTCACCTAGAGAAAGTCATCTCACGGCCGCAAAGAGAATATTGAGGTACTTGAAGCAAACAAGAGATGTTGGACTATGGTATCCCAAGGGGTCAAAGTTTGAATTGATTGGATATTCGGACTCCGACTATGGGGGTTGCAAGATCAATAGAAAGAGCACAAGTGGCACATGTCAATTACTTGGAAGATCACTTGTGTCATGGTCCTCAAAGAAACAAAATAGTGTGGCAATTTCTACTGCCGAAGCCGAATATGTGAGTACGGGGAGTTGTTGTGCACAATTACTATGGATGAAATCAACTTTGAAGGATTATGGCCTAAACTTCAAGAATGTGCCATTGCTATGTGATAATAAGAGTGCAATCAAGATGATACAAAATCCGGTTCAACATGGAAGAACAAAACATATTGACATAAGGCATCATTTCATTAGAGATCATCAACAAAAGGGAGATATTGCCATTGAAAGTGTTGGCACCGATGATCAACTTGCCGATATTCTCACTAAGCCACTTGATGAAAAGAGGTTTTGCAAGCTAAGGAATGAATTAAACATTCTTGATTTCTCAAATATGAGTTGAATGCACCCCACCCACTTATTGACATGCCTCTCCTTCGACATTGCAAGGTAAAGTTGATTGACATGTCATTCAACCTATGCTAAGGACTTGCTAGAGCATGTAGACATAATAAGTGGTATGCATGAGCATTCATGATAAATCAAATGAATTTGATGGATATATGTTACCACTATTGCCTCTATGTTTGTTTTGATCTAGTGGTGGCATATGACATGTTTGTGAGCTTGTAAACCTAGTGTTGAATCTAGAAGATTTGCTATAAGTGTTTAATTCAACATAGGCAAGATAACCCTTATTATGAGGTGTGAAGAAGCTTGTCTTTGGCTCAAATCGAATTAAATATCTTTGGCAAGTTTTTTAGGTTGAACCAAATTTGATAAATTTTAACCTACTCCATCAAACTTTTTTTCTTCTCTCCACAATTTGATCCCATTTTTGGGTAAGTTGTTGACAAAGGAGGAGAGAAAAAGATGATTCAACATGATAAATGGGTAAATAAAATTTTTGATGCACACAAGTAGGGGGAGCAAGCTCATAAACAAAGTTGTTGCATTTGCTTGTACATTTTCATATGACTTGCTCATTGCACATGTATTTAAATTCAATATACATGCTTGTGTGGTGCAATGATAGTATAGAACTTGGATGATGAAATGATCTACTAGCATGCATAGGAATAGTTTACTTGTGGTATCTAGACTTGCCTAAAGTTTTTACAAGTGGTCCAAGAACCTTTACATATAATGTTGATCTCACGAGGTTCTTGAGTTTTGTTGGATGACTAGTTACTTCATGATGCTAAGGATGGTGTAAAAGGCAACTCCGATTGGTATCACGCTTCAAAGGTCCATTTCTTACACCTTAGCATCATTTTGGTAGAATTACTCTCCCAACACTTCTATCCATGCATATGTGCAAAGCTTTCAATCTAAACTCTATGCACATATGTAGGGGGAGCTAATGCTACCAAAACCGAGCTTGTGATAATTGTCCAAATTTTACTTATGAGCAAAATGATTGGACAAATATGACAAGCTCAAAACTTTTATTATCAAAATCATCTTTGTGAGGGTTGTCATCAATTACCAAAAAGGGGGAGATTGAAAGTCCCTAGTTTGGTTTTGGCTAATTGATGAAACCTAGGACTAACCTTTGTATCTAAGTGGATGATTTAGATAAATGTGGTCATTGAATATGAGACATGACATTGACTCATATGACCAAAATGGTGAAGACCAAGATGAGGCTTGGCTCGATGGACCGGTTGTGAAGGTGAAGGGCTAGTCGAGGCTTCGAAGCGAAGGACCATGCGATGGTGAAGCTTGAGCAAGACTTGGCGCCGATGGACTGATGCAACGGTGAAGAACAAGTGAAGTCAAGGTCGATGGATCGAGACGGTCATGTGATGATATGAAGTGGATCACATCTTTTGGAGAAACAAAATGGGCTCAAGGCAAAGGTATAACCATAGGGCCATTTTGTTTTACACTCAAGACACCATAGAGGGTGTGAGTGGTTTAGGATCGATAGCTGAACTATTAAGAGGGGAAGTCTTATCAGTTATTCGACGCACGGGTGCCACTAGGTGAATTCATGAAGTGCATTGCATGTAGGGCCTAGTGAGCTAACTGAAAAACCTTTGAAAATGATTGAGAAAAAGCTAACACACAAGCACATGGAGATGTACACTTGATGGTGTTGGCACATTTGCAAAGGTGGCGTTGGTCGCGCTGTGGTTTGCGGGTAGGGAGGGGTTTGGGTTCCTCTCTCCCTCCCGCCGAGCTTCCGAGCGCGGGATTCAGGCGATTTCAGGGAAATAAAATGCCTATTTTCCACTACGCCGGAAGTCGGAAATGAAACGGAGGCGAACGGAGGTCACAGAGGTGACCGGACGCTGCACCGGATGCGGTCACGGTGTGACCGGACACGTCCGGTCAGTACAGCGCAGCAGTCAGGCGCGCGGGCTAGGGTTTGCAACCGGCGCGTCCGGTCACTCGCGGGACCGGCGCGTCCGGTCAGGCGCCCTGAGGGAACTGCAGTTTCACAAGGGCGATCGGACGCGGTGCGCGTCCGGTCACACACGATCGGACGCGTCCGGTCGTTGAGGGAGTTTACTGGACTCCGATCGGACGCTGGCACTGTCGCGTTCGGTCGTTCTCTGGAGCGCGTCCGGTCGTTGCTTCGCTGGCGCGGGTGCTGTGCGCATCGGCGCGTCCGGTCGTTTGAGCAGCGCGTCCGGTCGCTCGTTTGACCGTTGGCACGCAGTGACCGTTGGAGGTTCTGACAGGAGGGACACGTGGACGTCGTAGGGCGACCGGACGCGGTGAAGCGCGTCCGGTCAGTTTTGATCGACGCGTCCGGTCATCCCGAAAAAACGGTCAGTGGAGTGGCAACGGCTCTATTTGTTTGGGATGCTTATAAATACTCGTTGGCCGGCCCTTGGGGAGGGCTCTTGGCATTTCTAACACTCTTGTGCATCCTTTGAGCTAAAGCATCTCCTCCCACTCATCTCTCTTGCTTGATTGCAAATCAAAAGTGAGATTGAGTGATCCCAAAGTGCATTGCATAGCTTGAGAGCATCTAGTGGCACTTGTGGGTGGCTTAGCCGGTGGATTTCTTGTTACTCTTGGAGAGTACCGCTCCTAGCCGGCTTGGAGGTTGTTGGAGGCGTTGGCAAGAGAAGGTGATTGTTCTTGGCCACCTCCGGTTGATTGTGAGAGGTTCTTGTGCTTTCCTCGGTGGGACGCCAAAAGCAACTCTAGTGGAATGCGCGTGTCATTGAGTTACCTCACTTGAGAGTGGTGTCTTGCGGTGCCTTGCGGGGCGTGCCTTGAGGGGCAAGTGACTTGAGGGTCACACCGGGAAACCATCTAAGTGTTGGTCGACACAACCGGTGACGTAGCTTGTCGGTGCACAAGTGAACACCGGGTGAACAAAAATATTGTGTCTCTTGTCTCCCGGTGATTGGTCTTCATATTGTGTTGTTGTCAATATTGTTTGATTGTATATTATCTTGGTGATTGGCAACATCTTCACTCCACCGTCGGTATAAGAATCACAATCCTCTCTCTTGTATTTACTTTACTAGTTTATCTTGTGTAGCTCTAGTGGTAGCTTTGCTAGTAGTGTTGTTAGCTTGTTCTCTAGTGTAAAATTAGTGACATAGCTCTTGGGTGAACTAGAGATCATAATCTACTAGACTTGTGGATAGGAGGCTTGCATCACAATCTTTGGCTAAGCAAAACTCGCTTTACGCCGTTTGTTATTCTAACAAGTTTGCTTAGTGGTATTTGTAGAATTTTTTATAGGCTATTCACCCCCCTCTAGCCATCTAGGACCTTACAAGAGGCCTAAGGATCACAATGCCATTGGAACAAGATGGGTCTTTCACAACAAGCAAGATCAAGATGGAATAGTAGTAAGAAATAAAGCAAGACTAGTGGCTCAAGGTTACACACAAATAGAGGGTCTTGACTTTGGTGAAACATATGCCCCGGTTGCTAGATTGGAAGCAATGAGGATCTTACTTGCCTATGCTTGTGCTCACAATATTAAGCTATATTAAATGGATGTGAAGAGTGCATTTCTCAATGGGTACATCCAAGAGGAGGTGTATGTGGAGCAACCACCCGGTTTTGAAGATGACAAGAAACTCAATCATGTCTACAAATTGAGAAAAGCTTTGTATGGATTGAAGCAAGCACCTAGAGCATGATATGAAAGATTGAGGGACTTCTTGCTATCCAAAGGATTTATCATGGGCAAAGTAGATACTACTCTCTTCACCAAGAAGATTGGGAAAGACTTGTTTGTGTTGCAAATATATGTTGATGATATCATATTTGGTTCAACCAACAAAGATTTTTATGATGAGTTTGGAAAGATGGTGGCAAAAGAGTTTGAAATGTCAATGATTGGTGAACTTAGCTTCTTCCTTGGACTTCAAATCAAGCAAATGAAAGAAGGTACATTTGTGAGCCAAACCAAATACATAAAGGATATGCTAAAGAAGTTTGGTATGGAAGATACAAAAGGAATCACTACTCCAATGAGCACTAGTGGAAGTTTAGATAGTGACAAGAGTGGCAACATGGTGGATCAAAAACTATATAGATCAATGATTGGTAGCCTACTCTATGTGACGGCATCAAGGCTCGATGTAATGTTTAGTGTATGCATGTGTGCAAGATTTCAAGCCTCACCAAGAGAAAGTCATTTGAAGGCAACAAAGAGAATATTGAGGTACTTAAAGCATACACAAGATGTTGGATTATGGTATCCCAAAGGTGCAAGCTTTGAGCTAGTTGGATATTCGGATTCTGACTATGCCGGTGACAAAGCGGAGAGAAAGAGCACCTTCGGAACTTGTCAATTGTTAGGAAGATCACTTGTCTCATGGTCATCCAAGAAGCAAAATAGTATTGCACTATCTACCGCCGAAGCCGAATACATCACCGCGGATAGTTGTTGTGCACAAATCTTGTGGATGAAGGCAACATTGAAGGATTTTGGAATCAATTTCAAGAATGTACCATTGCTATGTGACAATGAAAGTGTCGTGAAGCTAACCAATAATCTGGTTCAACATCAAAGAACAAAGCATATTGATGTTCGCCATCACTTTATTAGAGATTATCAACAAAAGGGTGACATTGCTATTGAGAGTGTAGGCACCGAAGATCAACTAGCCGATCTATTCACCAAACCACTTGATGAGAAAAGATTTCACAAGCTCAAGAATGAGTTGAACATACTTGACTTCTCCAACATGAGTTGATGCACCCCATATATGACATGCCTCTCCTCCAAGACAAAGCAAGGTACAATTGGTTGACATATCATACATTCTATGCTAAGGACTTGTTTAGTGCATCTAGTCATAATTTACATGTTCTAGGCTCATTCATGAAAATCAAATGAATTTGAAGTTTATATGGTGCCACTATTGTTTCCATGACTTGTATGATCTAGTGGTAGCATAAAACTTGGTTGAGAAGCTTGTGATCCTAAGTATTTAATCTAGAAAACTTGTCTAAATATTTACTTCAACATGGTGCATGATAACCCTTCTAGTGAGGTGTGAAGAAGCTTGCCCTTGGATCAAACCGAAGCATTTTATTTATGCAAGCAATCTAGGTTGAATCACAAACTTGATCCTCACCCCATAACATGACATGATAATCTATCTAAAAATGGTCCCTTGTGGTCTTTGGTGCCAAAGGGAGAGAAAATATTATTCACAAAGATAGATTCTAAAAGGGGATAAAATGATAAAAGAAGGGGGTCAACTAAAATTTTGAGCACACAAGTAGGGGGAGCAAGCTCTTAAACATGAATGTTGCATTTCTTTGTGCAATTCATTTGTATGATGCATTGTTATGCATTTCTTTTTCTCCGATACTTTGCTTGTGTGATGTTTTGCTAGTATACAATTGAATGGTGTATTGAGGTACTAACATGAATAGGAAGTAGTTAGATTTTTCTTGCTTCATGTTTTCCAAAGTGGTACTAGAGCCTTGTTTATATTGTTGATCTCACAAGGTTTCTAGTTATGCTTGTGCTTTTCCAAGTGGTATCTAACTACACAAGGTGCTAAGATGATGTTTATCGCTACTCCGATGGTATCACGCTTCAAAGGTCTATAATCTTAACACTTAGCACCTATTGGTAGTCAATGCTCCTATGTTTACCTATCTAAACATATATGCTTCATAAATCCAAACATATAGCATACATGTAGGGGGAGTCATTGCTATCAACTTGATTTCATAATCACTTGTCCATACTTCTTACACATGGTAACATATTTGGGCAATGTGACATGAAGTCAATCAAAATTTTTATCATAATATCTTTGTGAAAGGTTTGTCACCAATTACCAACAAGGGGGAGATTGAAATTCCTATGTTTGGTGTTGGCAATTAGTGACAATGCCTAAGTGCTAATCATATGCATAAGAATGTGTGTAGCAATGATGATTGGCATGAAACATGGTGAAGCATGGTGATCAAGTAATGTGATGATGAAGTGCTTACCATGATGTGGAGTTGGAACAAGGTGCAACAAGTGATGATCAAGGCAAAGGTATCATGTAGGGTTTTTTTATTTTGCATCCAAGACACCATAGAGGGTGTGGATGGCTTAGGATCGATAGCCGTACTATAAAGAGGAGAATTTCCGGGGCTATTGATCACTTAAGTGCCACTAGATGAAGATTCATTTGCATATGCATTTAGATCTAGTTGAGAGCTAATCTAACGCCTCAAAAATGATTGTGAAAATGCTAACACACATGCACATGATGATGATCACTAGGTGGTGTTAGCACATTTACGAAGGCGGTGGAGTTTGAGTTGTAGAGAGGGGTTTGGGTTCCTCTCTCCCTCTCACCGAGCTTGCGAGGCGGGATTCAGCGCTTTACAGGAATTGAAACGCCTATTTTCCACTACGCCGGACGTGAAGAAACGAAGGCGAACGGAGGTCACAGAGGTGACCGGACGCTGCACCAGACGTGGCCTCAGCGTAACCGGACGCGTTCGGTCAGTGTCAGCGAGCAGCGCGAGGGACAGCTAGGGTTTCTAACCGGAGCGTCCGACGCCTCATGGGACCGGTACGTCCGGTCAACATGGCATGGAGCAACATGAGCGCGAGGGGCAGCTAGGGTTTCTCCCTTGCTTGTTTGCCTAATCAAAGCGAGATTGAGTGATCTCAAGTGCATTTGTTTGTGAGTTTGCATCTAGTTGGCACTTGGGTGTTCATTTGCTACGGGATTCTTGTTTCTCTTGGTGGTTGCCGCCACCTAGACGGCTTGGAGCAGTGGTGGAGGTCCGGCACGTGTCGGTGATTGTTCGTGGCCGGCTCCGGTGAGCTTGTTGTGAGGGGTTGTTGTGGTTCCCCGGCAGAGCGCTGAATTCCAACTCTAGTGGATTGCTCGTGTCGGAACTTCTCACCATTTGATAGGTTCTTGTGGCGCCTTTTGAGAGGCTCGGTGTATGATACCGATTAGCCACCGAACCACGTGGTGTAGGGGGACACAACGGGGACTAACATGCTGGCAAGCACGTAAACCTCGGGATAAATCATCATGTCTTCACTTCTTTGATTGTGATTGATTTATCTCGGTGGAATGGTTATCTTGATTATCATCACTTGGAACTATTGATTGATTGGCTCAATTCATCGCCCCTCGGTGAAATATTTCTTACCCTACTCTTGTATTACATTTCAAGTACTTAGTTGTTTTCTCTAGTGCTTAATACCTTGAGTAGAGTAGCCTTCTAGTTTTCCTCTTGCGGTTTGACTTGTGCGGTTGAGTAAAATATATTAGAATTGTCTTTTGGATATGTGGCTTGCAACACTCCATAGGCTAGGCAAAACTCACTTCTCGCTATTTGTTATTGCTAATTAAATTGTCTAGCATATTTTGTAGAAAGTTTTATTAGGCTATTCGCCCCCCTCTAGCCATCAAGACCTTTCATCCGGCCAAGGCTGGCCCGGAACTGATGAGGGGCGGCAGATCTGGCCAAGGCCGGTTCGGATCCGGTCATGAGTGGCCTAGATCCGGCCCTCCAGCTAGTCGTCTCACCGGAGCAGCTCGAGGAAGAGGCATGGAGGTGGAGGGGGACATGGGAGCGGTAGGAGAGGGAGGGAGAGGCTGCGACGGGGTCCTTTTTTAGGGCCGCCGCCGCCGCCGCACGCCGGAGGGCGGCGGCGGCAGCCGGAGAGGAGCCAGAGAGGGGGGTGCTTGGACGACGACAGCGGGCACCCCCCGAGTCGCCCGTGGGGGCTACGGGGGATAGAGTAGTCATGACAGGATAAGTGTAAACAAGCCCAATAACATGTCTTAGGTGGGCCAAAGCCACGATGAAACACCCAGCAGCAGTGCAAAACTAGAGCCCAAAGCAAGACCAGAGTAGAGAGTAGGACATAGGTAGAGTATTCTAGTATATGCACACGAATACATCATGAGTTCACCAATCACCACAAATAGCATATGCATATTCACATTAACGCAAGCATAAACATAAATTGTTTGGGCAATAGAACCTTGGTGTGGACTGTGGAAGAGGCAGGCTTCTTCGTTTCTCCAGCTACTTTGCCTTTGTACCATTTCCCTACATGGATAGGGAAGGGAGCTTCAGGAGGAGATTGAGGTGCCTTTGTATTTCGGTTTCAATTTATGGATTGTAATTTGATTTATATATTGAAATTGAAAGAATTATCCGGTTGTAATCGATCTTGGACTATTGACTACTGATATTTTATAAGAACAGGTGTGGGGCAAGATAAAAGTTTACTCCACTAATTTGGATTAACGAGATTAAATTATGACTATGTATATGATTTAGCCAAGTATCGATAAAAATGTTGGCCGTCATGTTTGCCGAGATAAGATTTTGTGTTTAATTGGAGGAATAATAAAGAGAAAATGTAAGGCTAGTCGTGCTATAGCATGGGCCACCGCTTCGTCGTTAGCCGGCCGGGAAATGGAGAAGCCGCCATGTATAAACGATCAACTATCAAATATACTTGGTCCAGAATATGGCCTACTTTGTTCACTAGCCAAGCTGCAATTGTGAATGAAAACGTAAAAAGTACCGAATTTCAGGCCAAGCTGCAAGCTGGGGCGAAGCCCAGGTCCTACCTACCCACAGAACTACATAGGACAGGGGGAAATGTCCACGTACCTCCCTCAGCTTTCACGAATGTCTGCTTTTCCTTCCTAAACTCTAAAACCGGACAAAACACCTTCCTCAACTTTTAAAATCATTCATCTTACCTCCCTAACCCTGTTAACTGTTATAAGCGATTTTAAAGGCAGTTTTGTCTTTTCTTTTTTTTATTTATTTTGGCTGAATCTTTAAAAATCATAGTAAATCATAGAAAAATCATAAAATAAAAAATCCAATTTGGTTGGACTCCACGTGATTAGATCTATACATTGAACATATAATATGGTATGCTTTAGTATAAAGTTTTTGCTGTGGCTTTAGATCTATGCTTTTCTGTAATTAAATGGAATAATTCATAACTGCAGTTTCTCTGGTCCAATTATGGTGAAATTTTTATGGTGGACTAATTATTGTATGCTTAAACTGTTGTAAAAATTTCATACTCATTGGATCATGTATAACTTAGTTATAGATTTATTTATATTTAACAAGCATAAACCTAAATAAAATATATAACTAAGTTATACATGATCCAATGAGTATAAAATTTTTACTACAATTTAAGCATATAATAATTATCCCACCATAAAAATTTCACCATAATTAGACTATAGAAACTATAGCTATGAATTATTCTATTTAATTACAAAAAAGCATAGATCTAAAGCCACAGCAAAAACTTTGTACTAAAGTATACCATATTATATGTTCATTGTGTAGATCTACTCATGTGGAGTCCAATAAAATTGGATTTTTCATTTTATGATTTTTCTGTGATTTACTATGATTTTTCAAAGATTTAGCCGAAATAAATAAAAAAGAAAAAGACAAAACCGCCTTCAAGACCACTTATAACAGGGCCAGGGAGGTAAGATGAACGGTTTTAAAAGTTGAGGGAGGTGTTTTGTCCGGTTTTTGAGTTTGGGGAGGAAAATCGGACTTTCGCGAAAGTTGAAGGAGGTAATTTGGATTTTTTTTTCCAGGGCAGGATATGTGAGCCTTACTTGTCAGGGCTTTTGGGCCGGGCTGGGTTTATTCAACTAGGGCCTGGTTCGTCGTACCCTCGCTGTTCTCCAGATGCGAACCACCCAGAAGTAACCGATGAACCACCTCCTTTAAAATGTGTTTGTTGTATATCTATCTATATGAAATAAATAACTAAGGTCTCGCTAGACTGAAAGTCAAGTCGTCTGTAACATGTTTAAATGCCCATGTATTTTTTGAAGGACCAAGTTGCAAACATTTGCAATACTCAAAGCAGAGATGCAGTTTTCGTTGCTGTCGCTACCATCGCAAGTTGCTAGGCACTTGCCTTGTCATTTCCAGGTCCATAGTCATGCTGTGAGACCGTGTGATAGGTCCAGCGTGACAGCAAATGCAGGCATCAACATCAAACATCATTATGACAACTAGGCGCTGATTATGTGTGCTTTAAATTCATCTAGAACTGATATGCTCCAGGGAATACTGAAACTTCAGGGAAATTCTGCGGAAACTTCATTACATGAAACATTTAAGTTCATTTTTGGGTCGGAACGTTGGGGCTCGGTTAGATCGTGGGTTATAGGCTCCTTCAAACCACCAATAGAAGCAACGGCGAGGTTGTCAAGACCGCGTATTCTAGATTGGAGGTCTTCACATAGGATCTCAGTCACATGATCTTAGATAAAATCATGGAAATATAGGTTTTATTGACTAGAATCCCATAATCAAGTTATTTAATTCTGATCATAAAGTTGTAAAATCATACCACAAAGAATCGAGATTTTAACAACTATGAGCAAGTGTCAATGTGTCATTCCCTACTTCCCATTATTTTATTTTCACCTAGATGGACATAGACATAACCTAATTGTTTTTTTTAAGGTTGTGTTGGTTAAAAAAAAGTGGAAGTACTATATGAATGCTTGAGTGTTTCTTTCGTCCCTAGTCCTTACACTTGAATTTCTCTTCCACTTAATCTTTCCTCTCCGACTCTGGTGAGATTAGGCTTCTCAGACAATAGGCTGGCATTTCAATTTTGAATCACTAATGAAGAGCTAAGGCATCAACCAAACAAGCTTATATAGGCCTCAAAAGACTATAGACACATCCCACACATAAGACAACGCCAAGGAGCAAAATGCAATGACTACATAGAACAAGAAAATTGACATCTCACAATGTTAGCTAGACCAAGGAGTCCATGAATTCCATTGGAAACATAAACTATAAGATGCTGCTAGGTACACCAAACATCTCAACGGACAAACAGAACGATAGGAGATGGGAGAGATGTGATTTGCATGAGAACTCATGGTATCTTCGGATCTTCACTAACAAGCCAATCCCAGTTATATCAAGTGTGCCAAGCGGTTTCCAGAACAAGTTGTGCGCAGCTTCGATCTCAGAAGCAGGCTTCCAATAGGCAGCAACAGCAAAGGGCGGCTAAGCTGTGCAAACAGAGACAAAGAATTCCGTCAGGAAATGGTATTCATGCTCATTTAAACAGTAATTATTTTCATTTGTTGCTACAAAAAGAAATCTAGAATAGAGCCTATCAGTATTCATTAGCATAATAATCCAGCTGTTTTGGTAAGTGGAGTAGTAACAGCGCAGCACTGATCATGAGTCCCTCCACGTTGTATCACCCAAAGATGTCTCGGTTGGCAGAACAGGTCAGACAAGAAAAAGAAATCGAAGACAGTGAAGCATAATCCCTTGATTCCATTGGCTTTTCCGAGAGCGGTTAGCCTCGAGCGACGAAGGCAAGGCATGAAAGCAGTAGACAACACGGAATCTGGACGCAATCACCATCCGTAACTAAACAACGACGTGCCGGTAGCTTTCGCAGAATAAAAAAAAAACTGCAGCAAATGTTTTGAAATTGCAGCTGTATATAAAAAAAAGATTCGTCAAACTTATAGGTCCTTTTGCACATAATCAATACTGCTACCTATCAAGTAAGACCATAGGACTAATGGCCTACTCTCTCCATTCAAAATTATAAATATTTTGGCTTTTCGAGACATATTGATGTATATCTAGGTGCATTGCAGACACTATGAATTAAGAGCATCTTCAACAGTTTGGCAAATTTTGTTTCACAAATCTTATTCTTTGTCAACTCCCAAAATAATAGGGGAGGAAAAAAAGATCTCATCTCCAACAGTTTGGCAAATTTTGTTTCCAAAAACCCAAAAACCCGCTAACAAAACGAAAAGACCCGCTAAACGAACGAAGAGCCCCGCTAAGCGAATGAAGAGCCCCGCTAAGCACGAGGAAACTACGATGCACGGTCGGTGCCCCGCGCGCATATATGCGCGCAATCGACTGAGATTTGTCAACTTGTCAAAGATGCCAAATCCAGATACCAAACTATTGGAGAAGTATTTTTCTCATTTTGCCAAAAATTTTAGGATGTCAAACTTATATGCCAAACTCTTGAAGATGCTCTAAAAACACCAAAAACATCTTATAATTTAGAATGAAAGAAATATTTGAATGGATTATGATTAGTTGTTAGTTAAAACTAAAAATTAGCAGGTGCATGGTTGAATCTTGATTAATAGTACACATGCATCGGTAGCAATAAATGATTAGCTTTTATTAATTAGTTATGTTTGATTAATGGACTAACATCCGATAAGGGCTTAGCTAAAACTTAGTTTCATTACCTCCCTTATTAGAATGAATTAGAGCTAATTTTTAGCTGCTAGGACGCAAACAGCAGGACCAATCTGCAGATCTGAACATGCCCGAATATCCTCCCTCCGTCCAGGAAAGAATACAATTATGAGATCCGTGCCAATCAAAGTGACTTAAGTTTAACCGAGTTTTTAGTAAATAATATTAGCATTTATGTCTCCAAACAAAATTTATTATGAAAATTCTATAACTAATCTACCGGTACTTATTTATATCATAAATGATAGTAGTTTTTTATATAAATTTATTAAGTTTAAAGCGAGAATTGCTTTCGGAGTAGTACTATATACTGGTGACAAGATGCGCAGATGAGATGGAATGTCAACTTCATCCAACGAGACGAGACGTTGGGATGCCTGCCACTCTGGATGCCCAGCCCAGACGGCCGAACAAATACAAACGTCGTGGGCGTGGTGGGAACCACGCTTGGGGCTTTTGGAGGAGCACACAACGCGGAGGCCGGCCGGACTGGACCCGCCACGACCCACCCAACCGCTCGCCAATTGGCGCTGGCACCTGGCAGGCCGGCCAACCGCGCCCACGTCTGCGCCACACAACACGCCCGCCCACCCACTAGGCCACTAGCGCCCCCGCGACTCCGGCGAGCCATTTTCGCGACGGCGAAGAAAACGAAGCGGCGAGTCCAAGATCTGGGCAATCGGAGGTGAGGGAGGCGGGGCGAGGAGAGCACATACCATCCCTCCATGAAGGAGGGCCCGCTGCTCTGCGGGCGTTGCGGCGGCGGCGGCTGCGCGTACGGCGGCGGGTATCCCTGCTGCGGGTACCCCTGCTGCGGAGGGTAGCCCTGCGGCGGGTACCCCTGCGGTGGGTAGCCCTGCGCCGGTGGAGGGTACCCCGCGGGCGGGTACGCGTCCTTCCCGGGATAACCTGCAGTGGACACGGATCCACGTCAGAGGGGACGAGGCTCTAATCGATCGCGGAAACAGGGAGCACGGGAACTGAACAGACGTACCTTGCGGCGGCGGCACGCCGACGGGCGGCTGCTGCTGGCCGTAGTAGCTCATCGCGGCGGCAGAGGATCCGGGTGCTTAGATGGTGGGCGGGCACGGCGCGGACCGGCGGTGAGTTATATAGACAGACAGGGCTCTGGACAGGCGGGCAGAGGTGAGGGACGGAGATATTTATTTGGCAGGAGGGCTGAGGAGAGGCTGCACACCTAAGCGGGGAGCGGGCAGTTAGCCCGGCGCTTCCTACACCTGCAGCAGCTAGCCGGTACCGGTAGGACCAGGAGTGGGTAGCAACCGCGTGGGCTTGGCTTGCATGGGCTTGGGTCCGCCATGGGCCCTGGCCCTGCTGCTGCGATGTAGCCGTTTGGCCTACGACGACCAAGTGTGTCGTGGGCCTCGTGGCCGTGGAGTCAGCCAAATGGACACACAGACACGGAGTCAGTTTCAGCGTGTTATATTGGGGTGCTTATACGCATGAGAATTATGAAACGTCAAATAAGACCCTCGTACCTCCAATGTAAACTAAACAAATTTACTTTGCTAATTAAATATAATTAGTTAAGCTACTAAGGACTCCCGCTGCTTTCCTACGGAGAACATTCCAATGAACGGACGGACAAGGGCGCACCGGTTCTGCACTGGTCCAACCACGACCTTTCTCTCCTTTCCTCCCATGACAAGATCGACGTATTACCGAAGTCCTATTCAGACGTCACCACCCTCCAAAAGAAAGTTCCGAAGTCAAGTCAACCAGCGATTCGTCTTCGGATAGCATTAGAAAATCCCTTTCATGCCTTGCCGATACAACTATTAACTATTATCTTTCTTAGCCGAGGAGCCGAAGCAACAACCCACGAAGTATGGAAAGTGTTAAACATTGGGAACTACCCAGGGAGGAGTTAGGAACAGGAACAAGGAGAAGCGAGAACCACTTAAATGGAGGAATCTACTGTATTTCTGCCTTTGTTCCCCATAGCAACTGGGGACCGAAAAACACCAAATTTGATGACTTATTAAGGGAAAAGACGAAGTAAGAACATGCTGGGCTCCATTGATTGTGTACGAACAAATACGAGTCCAAAGGTAGGGTAAGAAAGGGTTTAGCTAATGGAGAAATTGACTCTTCCGAGAACCAGTAACGTGGCATCGCTTTCTTCCCACTGCTTTCGTCTAGTTTTATCGCTCCTCCTTTCAACTTATTGTTCTTGTGAATACTGTACATAGTAGTTCTTGTGAATATCAATCTACGCATAGGGCTAGGCTGGCTTGCAAGATTTGCTTCATGCCGTTGGCAAAACACTGGTATATGCTTCGCCCTTCTCTTCCTTTAAGTTTAAGGGGACAAAGATATCGTCTTCTAAACTGAGGAGAGTTATGTATCGCCATAGCTTATCTGCTGCCTTGTTTCACGAATTTGACTTCACCTAAAAGAACAATAAGAAATCAATGGGTTTGGTTTCTGACTGCACTTCTCTACAGGCATCCCATTCGTCCTCTTCCTCCAGCAGCTCAAGGTACGCACAGGAAACCACATCTTGAACCACGGAATTCGCCGTGATAGGTTTCTTCTTCCGCTCGGTACTCATCTACCCTAATCTTCCCCTCGCAGTGGATTCCACTAGGTTCTTAACCTCTTCCCAATTTTTAAATTGAAACCTGCGATGTCTAATCCAACTCGCCACCTAACCATCTTGTCAGCATCGTAAGTTTGCCTCAACGTTCCCCCTAGAAATAGAATAAGAATGTAAATCTACTTTCATTTATTTATTAGGGATGAGACTTTCTTTTTTTTTTCTAGAACTAGAATAAGTAAGTATGCTCTGGAGTAAAAGGATTCAAACCTTTGCATGCCGGTACCAAAAACTGATGCCTTACCACTTGGCTATACTCCAAACGGTTGGTTCCTGGGGAGAGGGGGAAGGCACCAACCCCTTTTCATCAATGGACTCCTGACGTCTACGAAGGAGTGTGGTTTGACCCGAATAGGCTTTTTATTTAGTGGGGAACATCGATGAAGCTAGCACACCTTGATGAGCAGCTTTATATGCAGCAAGCCCTCCGGTTCATTGACCCTACTCATTAGCTGTAAATGCTGGAGAGAGATGATGGCCAGCCTATGCACTGAATGTGCTGTGTTCTAAGATATAATCAGATCAACTTATCCAACAGAGATGCCCACATTTTTGGTCTGAACACTAAACGAAGCACATAGTTAAAAATTGCAAAAAAAATGAAATTGGACTCTTTTTCCTGTTATAGCAATCAAATCAATACCTGTACTAAACTAATTTAGATTCCTTTTTATTAGTCTATTCTTATTCTATACCCTTTAAACGAATTTCCTTAACCTTAAAAAGCTTAAAAGGTAGGGGATGATCCGTGAATTAACCTAACCATCAACTAAAAAAATCCTATGAAAGCATAACAGAAAAGTAGTAAAGACTCTTTTCTTTGATCTAGTTCGAAGAGTATATTGACAATTCCAAAAAAAACTGCTCATACTATCATTATAGTATAATGACGAGTGGTTGTATATGGTGCTATCGTCTAGTGATGCCCCCATTGTCTAGTGGTTCAGGACATCTCTCTTTCAAGGAGGCAGTGGGGATTCGACTTCCCCTGGGGGTAGAGAGTATTATAAAAAGAGGTTAATCATAGATTATAAAAAAGCCTAGAATAAATTCTTCCTGGGTCGATGCCCGAGCGGTTAATGGGGACGGACTGTAAATTCGTTGACGATATGTCTACGTGTAAGGTCCAAATGGCTAGAGAGGGGTGAATAGACTATTTAAAAATCTACAAGCTTCACTAAACAACCACGTTAGTATAAAAGATGGCTAAGCTAATTATAGCACTAGCTCAACTACACTATGCAAGCCACCTATACAATTCTAGTGAAGCAAGGCTATGATCTCTAATACACACCAACAAGACTAAGTCACTAAGCTACTTACTCCTATGTGATAAAGGCTACACTAAGCAAACTACACTAGGACTAGTACAAGAAAGTAAAGAGCAAATGACTTGATTCTTATGCCAACGATGTAGAGAAGTAATGCACTCGAAGAATCAATCACAATGAGCAACCATAAGAGAAATCCTCGACAAAGAGATGACACAAGATTTTTACCGAGGTTCACTTGCTTCCCGGCAAGCTACTCCTCGTTGTGGCGATGCACCCACTTGTCGGTTCGCGAGCTAATCGACTATCAAGAGTCGAGCCCTCGGCGGGCGCCGCACAACCGCACATAAGATGGGGATCCTACAAGCCACGAGCTCCACTAGAGTATCCAATTTGTGAACTCCCACAGGGAAGGATCAAGAACCCCTTACAACACTTGGTGAGGGCTCCAACAATCTTCAATTGTGAGCTCAATCACCTCCGCTGCTCCAAGCCGTCTACCGTGTCGGGAAACACGGAAGAGTAACAGGAAATCCGTAGCAACTCGAAGATCAAGTGCCTCTAGAATGCAACTCTCAAGCAATGCACTTGAATCTCACTCAAAATGAGCAACTAAGCAAAGAGATGAGTGGAGGGGTTGTTCTCTAGCTCAAAGGATGTCTCTAGGTCTCAAAATATGCAAGAGTTCCCCTCAAACCCCGGACATCTTCTATTTAAAGCGAAGGGGTACGCAGCTAGCCGTTACCGGACGACGCAGTGCAAAACGTGCTGACCGAACGTGTTCGGTCACTACAGGACAAGCGTGAACAGTGCGCATCAGAAGTTACCGTTGCCGTGACCGGACGCGCTCTAGCGTTTGACCGGACACGCTGCACCTAGCGTCCGGTCGGAGTCTAGTAAGCTCCCACCGCGACCGGACGCGTCCGATCGCACGTGACCGGACGCGCCGCGCGTCCGGTCGGCTCTATGACCAGTTCTGCCCCTCTGGGTGTCTGACCGGACGCTCCGGTTCCGTGAGGGACCGGACGCGCCGGTTGGAAACCCTAACACTCGCGCGCCTGACAACTGCTGAGAACTGACCGGACGCGTCCGGTCAAACCGCGACCGTGTCCGGTGCAGCGTCCGGTCACCACAGTGACCGCCGTTCGCCTCCGTTTCTTTTTCGACTTCCGGCGCAGTAGAAAATAGGCATTTTACTTCCCCAAAAGCGCCGAATGTGCTAACACCACCAAGTGTACACCACCATGTGCATGTGTGTTAGCATTTCACAAACATTTTCAAGGTGTTATGTTAGCTCTCTACTAGATCCTAATGCATATGCTCAAGACATTGATCTAGTGGCACTTGATTCCCGAGCTAACCGTGATTGCCCCTCTTGATAGTTGGCTATGTATCCTAAACCCGGTCAATTACTTCTCTACTCATCTTAGACCAGCAAAAGGAAAACCCTATGGTTATACCTTTGCCTTGCGCTCTTAGATCCTTCTCCTCCACTTGATCATCATGTCCTTCATTTTATGTGCATCTCCACCATGATCATCATTTCATGTCCATGCACCATCTCTTTGTGATCTTGTGGCTACCACTCCTTGCCACATACACCTTCATCACATGTGTTGCTTATGCCTAACTCAAAACACTTAACACATGACATTAGCAACTTGGTGTCATTAATTATCAAAACCAAACTTGGGCTTTCACTACGCTGATTCAAATCTAGCTCGACCCAAAAATTTAGGGCTTCGTGAATATGAACTAAATCCATTATTTTTTATGGAAGAAAAATGTATTATGCATAGAAATAAAGGATAAAGAGAAACGGGGAAATTTATTTCTAATCCATATCTCTTTGATTCTTTATCTTACAAAGAAAAGACAAAGAAAAGAGCCTTTCTTATGGAAAGGCGGATTATCGTTTATTTTTAGGGATAAAAAATTGCAACATACTAGTTATGCCACTCTCACTATACCCACATAGGATATGCGGGTGTGTAGTATATGATTCATCTATTTCTTAGAGCACGACAGACGGATCGAATCTTCTATTTAAGAATAGGCATGCCATACACCCCGCAGGGATTGTAGTTCAATTGGTCAGAGCACCGCCCTGTCAAGGCGGAATCTGTGGGTTCGAGCCCATCAGTCCTGGCATTCTTGCTTTTATGCCTCAAGTAACTCCTACTTTCCTTGCTTTTGGTGAGACGGAGCACCTGTAACTGAACACTGCTTGTCTAAGATGCAGTAGAGAGAAATTGCAGAGTTAGGTATTATATCACATAGAAAACGAAACGTGGGAAAAGCTTTTGGTCTTGCCTCGCTCCTTCCTATGAATCTCTTCGTTTATGATGCGGTCACGGACATAGTAGAGAATTTGGTGTTGCCACATAAACATATAAGTAAGGTTGTGGACCAACTATCCGGCATAGAGGGAAAAAAGCAGTGTGCCTTCTACTCATCACCCAATGGGTACTCGACTGACTTCAATTGGTTCATGATGTGGTTGAACTCGCTTATGTGCTCGGCGAGGTACTTTAGGCCATTTTGAGGTGAAACAACCGATGCAGGAGGCCTACCTACGCACTTCTTTCCAATATCCTCTATCTCAAAATCAAGTCGTTACGCATTTCTCGCTTCCGTTAAAAACAAGGAAATGCAACGAAAAAATAGGACGATTACGGAACTTTTTTTGTCCCCAACTTTTCCCACATTTATTCGTTTACTTTTTCGTATCATTAATTCAGGAAAGTCCCTCTATGGAGTGCCCGACTGATGTTCTCCGTTTTATGGATCCAAAAGTGGGTAACGCATTGCGATCTCTAGATTTTATGGCTGATGCTTATAATATGCCAGCTGCAGAAGCGAAACCTATTGCCATCGTCATTTCAATCACAATTAAGGGAGACCGAACGGGTTCAAGGCATTGGGCAGAATGAACGCTTTTTCCCCTCCTTTATCCGAAGCTTCCAATTGCTCAGAAATTCTCAGCTATATGGGGGACTTTGATGGTGAGCAAAAAGAATTGATCAAGAAATTGGTAAACTTTCGCATGATCGATGGTAAAAGAACGAGAGTTCGTGCTATTGTTTATAAAACTTTGCACCGCCTAGCTCGAACTGAACGCTTGGGTTTGAACCTGAAGATGGTTTTGTGGTGTCTGCTTCGTCTCTAGATTATGCTTCGTCTCCGAAATCCCTACCCTAAAGAGTGAAATTGCGTAGCTTAAGGTAGGTGTTTCCCCACTTTCTGGAGAATTAGACGGCCTGGCCTCGTTTGGTACAACTTTGCCTCATTGGTGGACCAATTTCTTTTTGTTTCTGCTCCACGAGCAGCTTCACTAGAAGAGCTGAAATTGTTTTGAAAAAAAAATTGGTAAACAACTTCTTATAGTTAATAGCAGAGGGAGCTAGAAAAAGATAGTATTTTCGGCTTCATCCACCAACACCCACCCCCTATGAGAACTGGTTTTAAGCAGCTCCACTTGAGAAGCTAATTTATTTTAACCTGTTTGGTAAAACAACAGTTTCAAACGACTACTAAAGCTGTTGGAGAAGCTATGCCAAACGAATTCAAACCTAGTGTCCAACGCCTCATCAAGCAGTGCTGCAAGCTTGTGCTCAGGTCCATGGCGGCAAGAGAAATAATGAAATTGCCTCTAAGCATCTGAATTGTACATGGCATTACGGGCATGTTTAGTTAGTAGCCTGTCAAACAGGTTCCTTGCCAGGCATCGATCCTGGACGCCAAGCGATCGAATTCGATAGCCTGGATTCGCTGCCTGGCAGGCCACAGGCAACCTTGCCTAGTGGTAGAACCAAACAGACCCTACATGCCTAAGCAACCAACTAGTCGTATTCAGTGGATAGCCACAACAGAATTCGGAAAGAGGTTAAAATCTCAGTTTTGCAGGTGCGTGTCAACTTCGGCGCGCAATAGTTTCCAAAACTTAGCTTACTTTGGTTGCAAAATCATAGACGAATCGCATTTTCCCGACCATTTTATCCTATAGTTAGCATACCTGCCAATGAAAAAAGCTACTATATATGTGCTTATCCAGTTTCAACCATGGACGCTATGGATACCACTTTTTTGCGTCACATTATTAATCCAACAATGCTTTGTACTTAGTCCATTATTACGCATATGTTTTGTTAGCCACCACTTTAGGCAAAGTGAGGATGAAAGCACTAGGGATCCCTAACCATTCTAGTTGCAGTAGTATGCAAAGGCTGATACAATTACCTCAAATCCTCGATACCCTTCCTCGCAAAAAAAAATTCCTCAATAGCCTAAGGACAGCTCTAGCGTGAAGATCAAACCGAATTGATACAATTAGATTTCGTGGCCAAAAGTTCGACCATTTTAGTGCTAAATCGACGAGGGGGACCTGGATCACAATAGACAAACTAAAAAGCAGCTCTTTTTCTCTCCTCTAGCATGTGTCAGTGGCTTACATATATGCCAGCTGCTGCTTATCTTAGGGCTTCCCCAACGCGCTAGGATGGCGTACTGCCCTATCCTCTGCCTTGGGATCAACGTTCCATGTCATCTTCTTGGTGGTCTCACAGAGGCTTGTAGTAGTTTACACAAGAACTTGTATCATTGTTTGACAAACAACAGAAGACAATGGTCAAGAATGCAATGTGACTGGCGAACGGTGGCCTTGAAGAGGGAGAAATAAAGGAGTAAAGTGCTACATGCACAGTCTTTATGGTGGCCTTACGGAGAGAGAATGTGAGTTCTATTTTTTTTCCTACTAACGTGGAAGTAGCTTTTAGTCTGAGACTAATGCCTCTGTGTGCCTGCGCTGTGCATGCCCTTATTCTCTTCGGTTCGAACCATCTGCAACAGTCAATTTAGAGGTCTGACAACCATGGTTTGTATCTTGTAGTGTTGTTGGTTTAGTTTATCTTACCTAGGTTCACTTTTCAATACATTGGACGTGCTCTAAGTATGTACAGCGTGCGTTCATCTAATTTTAAAGGCCTTATTGGTTAAGGCTTTGGTAAGACTTCTGAGGCTTCTACTCTGCGACTCTAGCAGGAGCGAGTGATGAAGCCCATGAAACAGAGCTTATCAGCCATTCAGTCTCCTCTCAGCAGTTGGTTCTAAGGTGGAGAGAGAAAAGGTGCTCTATGCTACACCCTAATAAAATAAAAAGGTTAAGATGTGTCGGCGTTCGGTCCCGCAGGGGTCCTAGGCCAACGAGTGAATCAAATGCTGCGTGTCCCTAATCTGGATAGTGATGCCAGGAGGATACACGGGGATTTATCCTGCTTCGGGCAAAGGAAGACCCTACGTCCAGCGGGGAGGGGGGAGTATTGTATTTCCTTGTACCTAAGTGCTTGCGTAGGGGTTACAAGTTGTGAGAGAGGGAACCGAGCTCAGGTCTCAAAGGAAAAATGAGAGTACAAAGGAGATTGGTTTTTCGTTGTCTGTGGTTCGTTGTTCTTCTGCCTTCACTTGCTTCTGCTTGCCCCCTTGTAGAGCCCTGGCCTGCCCTTTTATAGGGTAAGAGGAGGCTGGGACGCCGGGGGTGCCTTTGAGGTGAAGTTTTGTCGATCCCTGTGGAGGTGGCTGTAGCGACGTGCCCCGGGAATGGCCAGCCATCCCTGGACACCATGGTGACGTAGAGGACGAGACGGTGAAAAGACCCCGAGCCCTGTGCCACGTCGGCCTTTTCTCCCTGCTGACCGACGGTAGGTCGAGGCTGGGTCGAGGCCAGGTTGAGGACAGGTCGAGGACGGGTGGATAAGGCCGAATCCCCGAGATCGTGGGGTACGGTCCTTGTCGTATCCTTCCTCGAGGGTGATCGGTGGCAAAATAGTGCACGATATGGTGCGTACAGTGACAGGTTTTCACCTCCCATCCCGGGATGGACAGTAAAAAGTAAGATTTGACACTGGTACTGCTTCCACGTCGGTTACTGCTGTAGCCATGATGGTAGGAAGTAGTAGGTAGTCGCATTAAATGCTCTGACTTTTGTCTTAGAGTTGGTGAACAAGGTGGGTCGAGCGGTCCGACCCGGGGTCGTGCGAGTCGGAGATTTCCCGATAGTTGAGGTGACTTGTCAAGCGAGCCTCGTACGAGTCGGAATGCAGTCGAGGCGTCCCGTCGAGCGTGCCTCGTACGAGTCGGAACGTAGTCGAGGCGTCCCGTCGAGCGAGCCTCGTACGAGTCGGAACGCAGTCGAGGTGTCTTGTCCGCTATTCTGGCTCGTCTCGTTTGCGGGTAGCGTTTTGTTTTTCTTAATCGTTGATTGTGGGTACCCCTAGTTTTAGGTACCCGACAGTAGCCCCCGAGCCTTTGAGTGAGTGTGGGTCACTCTCACAGAGGCTCAGCAATTAATGAACTGGAGTCATAGCGTCGTAACTTTTTCTAGTGGGGGCGCGCGAGCGCACCCGCCGGGTGTAGCCCCCGAGGCCTCGGTGGAGTATTTTGACTCCTCCGAGGTCTTTTACACGCTCTATTGAGGAATGCTCTCGTATCGTGGCGTGTTCTGTCTTTTTTCGTTCGAGGTTTGGTTTTCTGCGGTCGAGCCCCCGAGCCTCGTGCGCGTGAGGTCGATCAGAGTCTTGGCCGTCTTTTATCATTCGACCCTCACGCTCCCTTTTTAGAAAAAAGGAGGAGGGGTGGGGAACGTCGTACTACCCTCATTTGGGCGAGTTCTGACGGTCTCCGGTGAGCTATTAACGGGGAATTCGAGTGGGAGCCCATGCTCCATTCGATAGGAGTCGGCTAGCGGCCGCGGAGGCGCTCTCAAAAACACCAAAGAGTGGTCTCGTGGATCTCGATTCCTTGCGATGGGATTCGAGGGCTCGATGCCTCCCTCTGAGGGGATTCCTCCGTCGACCTTCTCTTTTAGCCTCGAATACATCTTGGGGTGCCTCGAGAGCGTGGCTCGAGCCTGAAAGTCCTATGTTTGGTGTTGGTAATTAGTGACAATGCCTAAGTACTAATCCTATGCCTAAGTTGTATATAGCATATGAGGATTAGTACATTCCAAGGTTGGTGGCAAGATGGACATGGTGATCATGATGGCCACACTTGGATTTGGACGCAACCCTACGTGATCAAGGCAAAGGTATATGCTTAAGGGTTGTGTTTTAGTAACCAAGACACCTAGTGGGTGTGGTTACATTATATGATAGATAGCCCTACTATAAAGAGGGGAATGACGCGGCTATTGAACTCCTAAGTGCCTCTAGGTGTGCATTTTATAATCATATGCATTTGGATAGAACTAATAACGCCTCGAAAAATGATTGTGAAAATACTAACACACTCACACATGACAAGATCACTTGGTGGTGTTAGCACGTTTGCGAAGGCGGTGGAGTTTGAGCAGTAGAGACGGTTTGGGTCCCTCTCTCCCTCCCGCCGAGCTTGCGAGGCAGGATTCAGGCGTTTTCGAGGAGTTGAAACGACTTTTTTCCACTACGCCGGAAGTCGGAAAAGAAACGGAGGCGAACGTAGGTCACAGAAGTGACCGGATGCTAGACCGGACGCGTCCGGTCAGTGTTCAGCGTTTGCGCGTGTCTCGGTTGTCTGATCGGACGCGGTGGCACTGTGGCGTCCGGTCGTTGAGGGAGCTTACTGGACTTCAATCGGACGCGGGCACTATGGCGTCCGGTCAGTTCTCCAACGCGTCTGGTCGTTGTTTCGTTGAAGAGCTGCTCAGTCTTGACCAGCGCGTCCGGTCCGTTACGGGACCAGCGCGTCCGGTCGGGACCAGCGCGTCCGGTCGGTTGGGATCGGCGTGTCCGGTCAAGTTACGCGGCGCGACCAGCGCGTCCGGTCAGCGCGACTGCTGCGTTTTTCAAGTGCCTAACGGCTATATTTGAAGGGGTACGTCTATAAATACTCGTTGGCCAGCTCAAGGCTCCCTCTCTTGGACTTTTGACATACTTGTGAGCACTTTGAGCTAAGCAACTCCCCTCCCACTCATCTCTCTTGCTTCTTTGCCTATTCAAAGTGAGATTGAGTGATCCAAGTGCATTTGCATTATGAGATTGCATCTAGTTGGCAGTTGGTGGTTGATTTGCTGCGGGATTCTTGTTTCTCTTGGTGGTTGCCGCCACCTAGACGGCTTGGAGCAGCTCGGAGGCGTTGGCAAGAGTTGGTGATTGTTCTTGGCCACCTCCGGTGATTGTGAGGGGATTGTGCCTACCTCAGCGAAGCGCCAAAGGCAACGTTAGTAAATTGCTCGTGTCATTGCAACCTTTTGCCATTTGGTAGGTTCTTGTGGCGCCTTTTGAGAGGCTCGGTGTGAGACCGATTAGCCACCGAACCACGTGGTGAAGAGGGACACAATGGTGACTAGCGTGCTGGCAAGCACGTGAACCTCGGGTTAAATCTTCGTGTCATCACTTTCATATTGTGATTGATTGATCCCGGTGTTCGGTTGTCTTGGTATTCATTGTTGATCATATTGGTTGGCTCAATACTTCGCCCCTCGGTGAAACTCTCCTAACTCAACTCCACATTACCTTCTTAGTTATCTTTGCTAGCTAGTTAGCTTTGCTAGAGTATCTCCTTTGTGTAGTTTGCTAGTTGTAGTTGTAGTTACCTTCTCGGTTTGACTTGTGCGGTTGAGTGCAAATATACTAGAATTGTGAATTGGTTAGGTGGCTTGCAAACACCCCGTAGGCTAAGCAAAACTCGCATCTCGCTACTTGTTATATTGATAAACTTGTTTAGCTTGTCTTTGTAGAAAATTTTAAAAGGCTATTCACCCCCCATCTAGCCATCAAGACCTTTCAAGAGCCCTGGCCTTGTATGGGCGCATCCCTAGTCGTCCCTAACTCTGTTACTCGAGGGCGGCTGTCGAACCCTGGTCTAGGGCCAGCTTTCGATCCCTCGAGGTTTATATCGGGCTCGGAGCCCATTACCCATGCGTCTGGGAATATCCGTCTGTGGATCCTTCTCTTGCCCATTTCGGGCGCGTCTTTTTAGGAGGGGAAGCGAGATCGGCGCGGTAGTGGGCGGCGTGGTGCGACGGTTACGGTGTGTATAGCGGACACGTGCCCATATCTGCGGATTTTGAGGAAGCGGTTAGGTAAGGTCATTGAATGTAAAAACTGCTCCTATCTTTTCGCCCGCCCGTTGGACTTCCATCGGGGTATAAGAGCAAGGCCCGGGGTCCCGTTTACCCTTACAGGCCCCTTGCATTCTTGCCTTCCTTGCCTTTCTTCGCCCCCTTTGCCATCTTGCGCCCTTCAGCCACCGTCCAGCGCCACCGTCGTTCCTTTGCCTGCGCCGTTCCTCCGATAACAATGGCGGGCAAGAGCCAAATCCTTCCCGCGGACGCTTGGGCCCGTTCCTCGGTGACTGAGAGGAAGCTAGAGGAGTTGGTCCGCGACTGGCTTCTACGGCCGAGGGCAAGTCAGACCCAGCCGGAGTGGAGAGTGTCGCCGTCCGACCACCGGGAACCAGCGCCTCCAGAAGGCTACGTGTTGAGTTTCGTGGCCTTCCACGAGAGGGGGTTCGGAGTGCCGACCAGCCACTTCATGCGGGCGCTCCTCCACTACTATAAGGTGGAGCTGCACCACCTCGCCCCAACTCCATCTCGCAGGCTGCCATTTTCGTGGCGGTCTGCGAGGGATACCTAGGGATGGAGCCACAGTGGAATCTATGGCTCCACCTCTTCAGGGCGGAGCACTTCGCCAAGAAGGCGAGCGAGCGAGGGGTGCGGCGCGTAGTGCACGCGGGGACCTGCACCCTCCAAGTCCGGTCGGGTCGAGGCGACCAATACATCCTGGCGCAGTTGATTTCTTCGAACAGCGGCTGGCATGACGGCTGGTTTTACCTCCGCAACGATGGCGACCAGCTACCGAAGTACTCCGGCCGGGTGTTGATGGCCCGCAAGGAGAACTGGACGTACGGCATTGTTGAAGACGACAAGCCAAAGCTAGAGCCGCTCCTCGACGCGCTGAGGAGGCTCCGTCAGCGCGGGTTGACGGCAGGGATGGTGGCCGCGGCGTTCCACCGCCGGAGGGTGCTGCCGCTGACACAGCGCCGGCTCCGGCTCGACGAGATGACGCCGGAGGCGTCGTTGGAGGGGAGTAGGATGTCGCACGAGTCCCTCCCCCTCGACGAGGTCGCCCGACGTGCGCAGTGGATGGTGGGGAGTTTTCGGCAGGAGGACATCGACAAGGTCCCGATGCGCCCCACCCAGGGATTCGAGCCCGTGGTAAGTGTTGTTTTTGATGATCTTAAGTTCTTTTGCTTCCGGATTCCTTCCACTAACTCGGTCGAGGTCCGTGTGTAGGATCTGTCGGCGGTCAAGGAAACGCGGCCGCCGGTTCCGGAAGATCGGGTCGCTCGGGAGGCTCGACGCCTCTTGGCGGCCCAGAAGAAGGAGGAGAAAGACGCTGCCAAGAAGCGTCAAGTCCGTAAGGCCCTTGAGCAGGAGGCGTTGAAGAAGCGCCGTCGCCAACAGAGCCTCGACGGGCTCCCGCTCGAGGAGTCTCCCTCCAAGACGGTCTCGGGGGAGGACGATGACAGCGGCGATCACGACGCCTGGTCGCGGTACGACACCGCGACTTCTCTGGCGCACCTCCCCAACGTGCGACCCCTGCTGGAGCCCATTGGAGGGTCGACCTCCCAGGCGTCGAGGGAAGCCCCGGCGCCCGTTGAGGGGGAGGGAGAGCCAGGGGAGAGAAGGGCCGGAGTGGGTCCTTCAGCAAGAGGAGCTACCTCGTCTGGGGCCCCGCAAGAGGGGTCAGTGGCGCTGCTCCCGCGAGCCCAAGCGCCTCGGGCTCGGTCGGCGGTCGGAGCAGTAGCGTCGGCGTCAGAAGCTGGGGCACCGTCGACGGGCGTGAGGACCCGAGGCCAGCTAGCCTCGGCAGCGCAAAGGTCCTCCGACGCCCTGTTAGCCCGGGCTCCGAGGAGCACCCGACCGACGGGAGGCTCGACGGTAGGGCCGTCACAGGCGCCGCCGGGTGGCTCGGGCCTGCCGGGGTCTAGGCCCCTGGTTCCCCTATCCGGGTAAGTTTTTTGCCCCATTTTTCGTGATCGGTGATCCCGTTCCTTGTTCTAACGCGTTTGTTTGTCGCTCAGCCAAAAGCGTAAGGCATAGCGATGAAAACGGACGGAAACGGACGGAAAAACCCTATTTCTACTTCCGTTTCTATATTTTTTTGGCGGAAACGGGATCGGGTTCGGAAAATACAGGTTCGAAAATGGAATCAGAATATGCGGACATACGGAAACGAACAAATACGGATGGAGAGCCGGAAAATTAAATTAAGATCACATAATATAATATTCTCAAAATATACATATATAAAGTCATGTAATAATATATACAAAGTTTAATATTCATTTACATGCTATGTACGTGAACATAACAGGCATATTTGGTGATTCGTAGTTATATTAACATAACATAAGGACATGTAATTGTTGAACATGTTGAGTATAGATTGAAAACGGGATAAAAACGGAATAAATACGGGTCTATTCCATATTAAAACGGGATTACTCGGAAACGGACGGAAAACACCATTTTCTACTTCCGCAAATACGAAAACGGGATCTCGCAAATACGGAAACGGACGGGAAAATATAGAAAACAGAACGGGACGGTACGGGAAAAATTCCGTCCGTTTTCATCCCTAGTAAGGCAGAGCTCACGGGTCTGACTCCCGTGAAGGCGCTCCGGTCGGGCGCCGCCCTGATGATGCGAACGGCGGCCGACCACGCCGCATGGGTTGCCAAGTACCAGGCTACGGCGAAGCGGCTCAAGCTGCGGTAGGCGGCTGCCCAGGTAGGGGCGAGCGCCCAGGAGGTCAACGGCTCTGATCCCGCCGCGCGGGGGTCAGGGCCGGCCGAGGCGGTCCCGGGCGAGGCCGGGCTTGCGGTGCCCGGTGCTGGTGGGTCAGAGCCTGGGTCGATCGCGATGACCCAGGCAATCGTTGAGGCCGCTGAGGCCGAAACATCCGTCCGCGACGTGGGGCGAGCGGATGCTGAAAAGTTGAAGGAGGTGGTGGAGGCCCCGCCAGAGGCGGGGCAAGAGGCGGCGCAGCCGGAGGAGCAGCAGCCGCAGCAGGACCGGCCGATGGAGCCGGCGGTCGAGGCGGAATGGGGGGCGGTCATGCCACCACCTATCGTACAGGCGGTGGTGCCAGCAGTCGAGGCGCCAGCTCCACCGGAAGGGTCGATCCCGGCCCTGATCGACCTCGCCGTCGACGATTCCCTTGCTGACAAAGGAAAGCAGGAGGCGGACGTCGAGATGGCCGAGGCCTCAGATCGGCCTGGTACCTCTACGGCGTTAGGGGATGACCAGGCCGAGGCGTCGGCCAGGTGGCCTGACTTCGCCGGATTAGCGCTGGTGCGGGCGGAGGAGGACCTTCCGCGCTGGGGCCAGAAGACCCTTGAATTCAGGGACGCGTCCAACCCTAGCGCTGAGCCCTTCTTCGCGCTCGACGACAAGGATGAGGTGCAACACTGGGAGTACCTCGAGGGACTCCGAAAGCACTTGTTGCAGTCCCTGCGCATGGTCTCGGATACCCTGGTGCGGGGTATGTCGGATGCTTTCGAGGTAAGCCGGGCTCGTTAGTTTTTTCCCTGCGTTTTATCCTTCCCTTTTCCTTGGTTCTGATTTTGGGTTTTAACTGTGGTTAGGAGCTCAAGGAGCATTCCCGCCGCAAGTCGTTCTTTATTCGTCATGAGAGCGGTGTGTGGGCGGCACTTGCCCGTCAATGGGCCCTGGTCGAGGAAGCCAACGAGCGGCTATCCCAGAAGAGCGCCGAGACAGACGAGCTCCACGTTGCCCACGCGGCGGTTAGGGAGGAGGCGGCGCAGACCTGGGAGGCCGAGGCCAAGGCGCGTGAAGACGCGGCAAGGGCTCGGGAAGAGGCGGCTAAAGCCCGCGAGGACCTCACGCCGCTGCTGGCGCGTGTAAAGGAGCTCGAGGAGGACATCGCCTTAGTCGGTGGTCAGCGCGATGCCCTCAACATCCAGGTCGGGATGGCATCCGCCCGTGTTAGAACCTTGGAAGACGAGGTTGTGATGTTGAAGGGGACGGTCCGAGAGAGGGACGAGGCTCTCTCGGGCACCGGTCGGGAAATTGAGGTGCTGAGGGCGACGATCCATGACAAGGATGAGGCTCTTCGAGCGTCTGAGAAGACATGCGGGGAGCTGCGTGACGAGGTCGTGGGTTGGTAGACCCACTCTGAGGGTAAGCCTCTTGTTATGTTCTGGCCTTGGCGTCGAGGTCCCAGGCTTATGCTAACTCAGTGCTTACATTTCAGAGTTGGAGAAGCAGCAGCAAGCGACCCAGGCGATGACCACCTCATTCCAGAACCTCTTCGAGGCCGAGGCCGGGCGGACTCAGTTGCTACAGGGCGCTATCACCTCGGTATGTGACGGCCTGGGGTCGAGCCTGACGCCGATACCGAGGAGGACGCCTCGGGGAACTCCTTCGTCCGTCGGATGGTGGCGCTGGGCCGCCTCATCCGCGAGAGGATACAAGGCAGGCTGCATCACGGCGTGAAGAGGGCTCTGGTGGTCGTTCGGTCTGGGTTCGTGTATGACATGGACCTCATCGCCGATGGCTTTATCACGAATCCAGATCGGACGGATGAGGAGAACGAAGTCGTCTGCCTGGGCCTGATCAAAGCTGCTGAGGAGCCTGGGAGTCGCCTTGCCAAGCTCTTCAAGGTCGAGGTGGTTCCACCTGCTGATGACGAGGGCCTGTGAGCCAAACTTGGGCATGAAGGCCTGTGTAATAAGTTAGTATTCGTAACTTTGGTCGTGATGGCCTCAGGGGCCCTGAAACATTTTAGATGTAAACTTGTACTGATCGTTAAGTTTTGTTCGAGTTTTCTCTTCCCTTTATCGCTTGAATCATGTTCTCGCATGATTTACTTAGCGTGTGGTTACGCCCCTTGGCGTAAGGGAGCAAGTGGAGGTACCGTAGCCTCATAGGCGTAAGTGATCTCGCGGCTCGACTGCCCTCGTGCTTTAGGGTGCGTTTGCGGCCTTACAGATCGTGTAAGAACTCGATTCGAAGCTAACGGGGATGTGAGCTTTTTCAAAGTCGTGAACTGTTACTAGGTCTACTTAGCGCGTGGTTGCGCCCCTTGGTGTGAGGGGTGAGTGGAGGTACCATAGCCTCAGAGGCATAAGTGATCTCGTGGCTCGACGGCCCTTGAGCCTTAGGGTGCTCTTGCGGCCTTGTCGACCTATGTGGTAGTTCTCTTTTTTGAAGAAGCTCGAAAAAATGCGTGTTTTGAAAAAATGCGAGTTTTTTGGGGACAGGGGGTTCCCCCTTGCAGCCCCCAAGGGAGGGTCGACTCTGAGGGAGCAGGGTCGATCCTTCCTGGTTGTTATGAAAACAAAGCTTTGAACACCGCTGTATTCTTTATTTATGAGATAGTGAAACAATTTACAGAGCCTCGAGGCTTTAAGGAAAAAAGCGACGTAGCTGTTCAATGTTCCAAGCGTTGGTGAAGATTTCGCCTTTTTCGTTCGATAGTTTGTAGGTGCCGGGCTTCAACACTTCCGCGATGATGTATGGCCCTTCCCACGGTGGCGTAAGCTTGTGTCGTCCCTTGGTGTTCTGGCTTCACCGTAGCACCAGGTCACCAACATTGAGGTCCTGCCTGCGGACGTGTCTATCGTGGTAGCGTCGGAGATTCTGCTGATACCTGGCAGAGTGTAACAGAGCCACATCGCGGGCTTCCTCGAGCTGGTCGAGGGCGTCCTCTCTTGTGGCGTCATTGTTTTTCTCGTTGTAGGCTTTCAGCCTCGGGGATCCATATTCTACATCGGTTGGGAGCATAGCCTCATACCCGTAGACTAAGAAGAACGGAGTGAACCCCGTGGCTCGACTCGGTGTTGTTCTTAGGCTCCACAGGATCGAGGGAAGCTCGGCGGCCCATTTTTTGCCGTGTTTGTTTAGCTTGTCAAAAATTCTTGGTTTCAGGCCTTGTAGGACCATGCCGTTGGCACGTTCTACTTGGCCATTTGTTTTAGGATGGGCTACGGCCGACCAGAGCACACGGATGTGGTGGTTGTCGCAGAAATCCAGAAACTTTTTACCAGTGAATTGGGTGCCGTTGTCCGTGATGATGCAGTTAGGAACCCCAAAGCGGTGGATGATATCGGTAAAGAATAGCACAGCTTGCTCAGACCTAATGCTGGTGATAGGACGGGCCTCGATCCACTTGGAAAATTTGTCGATGGCGACGAGCAAGTGGGTGAAGCCACCAGTTGTCCTTTTCAGGGGTCCAACCAAGTCGAGCCCCCAAACAGCGAACGGCCATGTGATGGGGATAGTTTGCAGGGCATGAGCCGGGAGATGGGTTTGTCTTGCATAGTACTGGCAGCCTTTGCAGGAGCATACTAGCTTGACAGCGTCGGAGACTGCGGTCGGCCAATAGAAACCTTGTCGGAAAGCGTTTCCAACGAGGGTTCGAGGCGCTGCGTGATGACCACAAGCCCCCGAGTGTAGATCATTGAGCAGGTTTCTGCCTTCCTCATTTGTGATACAGCGTTGGAGGACGCCAGTAGGGCTGCGGCGATACAGCTCCCTACTGTCGCCAAATATCACAAAGGATTTGGCCCAGCGAGCGATCCGTCGAGCCTCGATCTTATCCGAGGGGAGGTCCCCTCGAGTGAGATGGTCGAGGTACGGAATACGCCAGTCAGGCTCGGGGTTGGCTGGTGGGGTCGAGCCTTCCACCTGCATGGCCTCAGCCTCGGTCGAGGGGGCTTCCGCCTCAGGTGGAGGGTCGAGTGACGGCCCGTCGACCCCTTTGTCTGCCCTGATGTTGACAGACGGTTGATGGAGATCTTTCGTGAAAACGTCCGGTGGAACTGTAGTTCGACTGGAAGCGATTTTTGCGAGTTCATCGGCGGCCTCATTATACCTGCGTGCGATGTGGTTTAGCTCGAGGCCGTGAAACTTGTCTTCAAGGCGCCGTACCTCCTCACAGTAGGCCTCCATCTTGGGATCACGGCAGCTCGAGCTCTTCATGACCTGGTCGATTACGAGCTGAGAGTCACCTCGAACATCGAGGTGTCAGACCCCTAGTTCGACGGCGATTCATAAGCCCATGACGAGCGCCCCGTATTCGACGACGTTGTTGGAGGCAGAAAAATGAAGCCGGATGATATAGCGCATGTGGACTCCGAGGGGTGAGATGAAGAGCAAACCCGCGCCTGCTCCCATTTTCATCAGCGACCCGTCGAAATACATGGTCCAAAGCTCGGCCTGGAGCTGAACCGGAGGAAGTTGAGTGTCGGTCCACTCCACCAGGAAATCTGCTAGTACCTGGGATTTGATGGCTTTGCGTGGCGCATAAGAGAGGGTCTCGCCCATGAGCTTGACCGCCCACTTGGCTATCCTACCCGAGGCTTCCCGGTTCTGGGCTATCTCTCCTAGAGGGAAAGAAGAGACCACAGTCACCGGGTGGCCCTCGAAATAGGGATGGAGTTTGCGCCGCGTTAAGACGATGGCGTACAACAGCTTCTGGATCTGCGGGTAGTGAACCTTGGTTTCGGAAAGCACCTCGCTGATGAAGTAGACCGGTCTCTGGACGAGCAGGGTATGTCCTTCCTCTACCCTCTCGACAACCAAGACCGCACTGACTACTTGTGTCGTTGCGGCGACATAAAGTAGGAGGGGTTCCCCTGGGGTCGGAGGGACGAGGATCGGCGAGTTGGAGAGCATAGCTTTGAGTTTTGCAAGGGCTTCCTCAGCCTCGAGGGTCCACGAGAAGTGTTCCGATTTCTTTAGGAGACGATACAGTGGGAGCGCTTTTTCACCGAGGAGCGAAATGAAGCGACTGAGGGCCGCAAGGCAGCCCGTGACCCTCTGCACGCGCTTCAGATCTCAGATGGGGCCCATTTTGGTTATTGCGGTGATTTTTTTCGGGTTGGCCTCGATGCCACGTTCGGAAACGATGAACCCTAGGAGCATGCCTCGAGGAACGCCGAAAACACATTTCTCAGGGTTGAGCTTAATGTTCTTTGCCCGGAGGCACTTGAACGCAATGTCGAGGTCGTTTATCAGATCACTGGCCTTTTTGGTTTTGACAACGATATCATCGACGTAAGCCTCGACGGTTGGTCCAATGTGTTCCCCAAAAACGTGTTGCATGCACCGCTAGTACGTAGCCCCTGCGTTTCGGAGACCGAAGGGCATAGTAACATAGCAATACATGCCGAATGGGGTGATGAACGAAGTCGCGAGCTGGTCGGACTCCTTCATTTTGATCTGGTGGTAACCGGAATATGCATCTAAGAACGACAGAGTTTCACATCCCGCAGTTGAATCAATGATTTGATCAATGCGTGGCAAAGGAAAAGGAACTTTTGGACATGCTAGTATAGTCTACACACATCCTCCACTTCCCATTCTTTTTCTTAACTAATACAGGATTAACTAGCCACTCGGGATGATGAACCTCCTTGATGAATCCGGCCTCCAACAGCTTGTGGATCTCCTCGCCGATGACCTTGCGCTTTTCCTCGTCGAAGCGGCGCAAGCGTTGCTTCACCGGTTTGAAGCCGGCTCGGATCTCTAAGGCGTGCTCGGTGACTTCCCTGGGTATGCCCGGCATATCCGAGGGACTCCATGCAAAGATGTCGATATTTGCGCGGAGAAAGTCGACGAGCACTGTTTCCTATTTGGGATCGAGGGTGGCGCTGATGCTCAACGCCTTTCCCTTTGGGTCGGTGTGGTCGAGGGGCACGAGCTTGACGTCTTCCGCGGGCTCGAAGCTGCCGGCGTGGCGCTTGGGGTCGGGGATCTCGTTGGCCAAACCGTCGAGGTCTGCCGCCAAGGTTGTTGACTCCAAGATGGCCTCTCCGTGCTCGACGCACTCTACGTCGTACTCATAGGCGTGCTCGTAGGAGGGCCCGACAGTTATGACAGCGTTGGGGCCTGACATTTTGAGCTTGAGGTTGGTGTAATTGGGGACCGCCATGAACCGGGCGTAGCATGGGCGCCCAAGGATGGCGTGGTATGTTCCACGGAATCCGACCACTTTGAAAGTGAGAGTTTCCTTTCTGAAGTTGGTGGGAGTGCCAAAACAGACAGGCAGGTCGACCCGCCCGACGGGTTCTGCTCGCTTTCCTAGCACGACTCCATGGAAGCCCCCGACGCTGGGTTGGAGGTGCGCCCTCGTGATCCCCAGAAGGTCGAGGGTCTGGGCATAGATGATGTTAAGACTGTTGCCGCCATCCATGAGCACCTTGGTGAGGCGTGTGTTGGCGATAATAGGATCGACAACAAGCGGGTAGACCCCAGGATTGGGGACGTAGTCTGGGTGGTCATCACGGTCGAAAGTGATGGCCACCTTGGACCAGACAAGGAAGAGGGTGGTTGTGGGCTGCACGGAGAAGACCTCTCGACGTTCCCGCTTGCGCTGGCGTGTCGAGAGGCGCGTCGAGGGTCCTCCGTATATCATGAAGCAGTCGTGGATCTCGGGGAACCCCTCGTCCTTATCGTCTCCCTTGGGATCTTCCTTCTTATCATCTTTCTTGACGCCTATGCTTTCAAAATATCTCCAGAGCATGTGGCAGTCCTCGAGGTTGTGGTTCGTGGGCCCTTTATGGTAGGGACACGGCTCTTTGAGTATTTTGTCGAAATTGCCCCTGCCGGGGGGCCCTCGAGGTTTCTTGCGATCAGCAGCAACAACAAGGTCATCGGTCGGGGCCTCGAGCTTGCCCTACTGGTTCTTCTTCTTCTTCCTGTTGTTCCTCTTTGAGCTCCGGCTGGAGCCCGCGGGATCCTCCTCCTTGTGCTTCCCCTTGTCCTGATCACCACCAAAGATGGCACCAACCGCCTCCTCGCCGGCAGCGAAGTTGGTGATGATATCCATCAAACCGTTGGCAGTGATGGGAGTGTTGCGGCCTAACTCTTGGACCAACTCTTTGCAGGTGGTACCAGAGAGGAAGGCCATGATGACGTCGGAGTCGGTGATGTTGGGGAGCTCGGTGCGTTGCTTGGAGAAACGCCGGATGTAATCCCGGAGGGATTCACCCGGCTTCTGCTTGCAGCTTCGGAGATCCCACGAGTTGCCGGGGCACATGTAGGTTCCCTTGAAGTTCCCCTCGAACACTCTCACGAGGTCGTTCCAGTCGTTGATTTGTCGAGGTGGAAGGTCCTCGAGCCAGGCTCGAGCGGTGTCCGACAGGAACAGGGGGAGTTGTCGAATGATGACCCGGTCGTCGGTGGCCCCACCCAACTGACAGGCCAAGCGGAAGTCAGCGAGCCAAAGTTCGGGTTTGGTCTCGCCGTTATACTTGGTAAGAGTCATGGGGGGCGGAACCGAGCCGGGAGTATCGTTTCGCGAATGGCCTTGCTAAAGACCCGAGGACCCGGTGGCTCGGGTGAAGGGCTTCGATCTTCTGAGCTGTCGTAGCGTCCACCTCTGTGCTCGTGGTAGCCTCGAGCTGCACCGTCACCATGTTTGCGCCTCCGGCGCTCGACGATGTTGTCACGGGCATCCGAGGTTCACGGTTGTCGATGATGCGTTCACGGACAGAGGCCGCCTTGTTTCGTTGGGCATGCTCGGGATGAACCGAGGCCTCTCTCTCCGGACAGGAGGGCTCCGCAGGTTGCTCCGAGGCAAGCCCGCGTCGCCTGGAGGGAGAACTCTCGGCCTGCTGCATGGCAGCGGTCTCGAGGAGTCCTCGGATTTCATCGTGGGCCCGACGGGCCTCGAGGTTTAATGGCTCGGGCATGTCACGAAGGAGCATGGCGGCTGCGACCACGTTCTGGCTAGCTCGACCAAAAACCGAGGGGTCGACCGCCCGATCCTCGACGATGCGACGATTAACGTCGCGAGCTCTCTCTCGAGCTCCTCCGCCATGTGCACGTGTTGCGTGCTCTTGCTCGAGGGTTCGCTGAAGTAGACGTAGGTTTTCTCATTCCTCGTCGAGCCTATCCTGCAACTCGTGGATTTGCTCGAGCTGCATTCCTTGATCTACAAGGAATTGAGCCTCATCCCGCTCAGCAGGGAGCTCGACCTAAGGCGGCGTGTTCCTTCCTTCAATGGCTGCCTCATCCTCTGAATTCGACGCGCTGGCTCCATCGATGTTGAAGCACTCGCGAGTCGGGTCGTAGGTGTCATCGGCGGAGTCGGAGTCTGGAGCGCCGAAATAGTAGTACGATGGGTGCATGTGAGGTCGTCTATCTCTGGGGTCGTAATGTCGAGAAGCAGTTGCACGGGGCTCCGTATCTGGGGTCTCTGTGGAGTCTAGGTACTCAGAAGCTGGTGTGGATGCAACAAGGTCGAGGGTAGAGCGTAGATGGTGTCCGGGGAGTTCCTCGTAAGTACTCATGCTGGTGCTTACAGAAGAAGCATACGCCCGGGCAACTGAGTCTAGTCCAAACGGGAATGGTGACGAAGGCATCGTTCCTCGTGCCGGTGTAGTCGAACTGGGTGGTGGTGGCGTCGCACCGGGCGATAGAGCGGTGGGACTCCCTGTCGGCATCCTACCCTCAGCCAAGCTCATCCTACACAGATCCTCAGTGAGGAAATCCGTGTCGGCTTCTGGCTGAGAGGCGCCGGATCGGGGAATGCCATCACCCTTCGCAAGGTGGTGACGACGGTTGCGCTGGGCTCGCCGTCACCTGGCGGCGCGTGCCTGACGAGAGCGACGATACCGGCGCAGCGCTCCCCCGGGCTGGGAGAGCTCGTGGTCCCTGTCGGTCGGGTGCCTGGGCGGGAAGAGGACCATGTCGTAGCCGTGGCCAAGCGACATGAACTCCAAACTCCCAAACCAGATTACCGTGGCCAACGGGAGCGGACGTTCGGGGTCAGCCATCCAGAAAAATGACGGGAAAACGATGTTGGCACGCAGCGTCCCCTACCTGGCGCGCCAACTGTCGGCGTTCGGTCCCGCGGGGGTCCTAAGCCAACGAGTGAATCAAATGTTGCGTGTCCCTAATCTGGATGGTGATGCAAGAAGGATACACGTGGATTTATCCTGGTTCGGGCAAAGAAAGGCCCTACGTCCAGCGGGAAGGGGGGAGTATTGTATTTCCTTGCACCTAAGTGCTTGTGTAGGGGTTACAAGCTGTGAGAGAGGGAACTGAGCCCAGATCTCAAAGGAAAAATGAGAGTACAAAGGAGATTGGTTTTTTGTTGTCTGTGGTTCGTTGTTCTTCTACCTTCGCTTGCTTCTGCTTGCCCCTTGTAAAGCCCCGGTCTGCCCTTTTATAGGGTAAGAGGAGGCTGGGACGCCAGGGGTGCCTTTGAGGTGAAGTTTTGTCGATCCCTGTGGAGGTGGCTGTAGCGACGTGCCCCGGGAATGGCCGGCCATCCCTGGACACCATGGTGACGTAGAGGACGAGACGGTGAAAAGACCCCGAACCTTGTGCCACGTCGCCCTTTTCTTCCTGCTGACCGACGGTAGGTCGAGGCTGGATCGAGGCCAGGTTGAGGACGGGTCGAGGACGGGTGGATAAGGCCGAATCCCCGAGATCGTGGGGTACGGTCCTTGTCGTATCCTCCCTCGAGGGTGATCGGTAGCAAAATAGTGCACGGTATGGTGCGTACATTGACAAGTTTTCACCTCCCATCCCGGGATGAGCAGTAAAAAGTAAGATTTGATACCGGTACTGCTTCCACGTCGGTTACTGCTGTAGCCATGATGGTAGGAAGTAGTAGGTAGTCGCATTAAATGCTCTGACTTTTGTCTCAGAGTTGGTGAACAAGGTGGGTCGAGCGGTCCGACCCGGGGTCGTGCGAGTCGGAGATTTCCCGATAGTTGAGGTGTCTTGTCGAGCGAGCCTCGTACAAGTCGGAATGCAGTCGAGGCGTCCCGTCGAGCGTGCCTCGTACGAGTCGGAACGTAGTCGAGGCGTCCCGTCAAGCGAGCCTCGTACGAGTCGGAACGCAGTCGAGGTGTCTCGTCCGCTATTCTGGCTCGTCTCGTTTGCGGATAGCGTTTTGTTTTTCTTAATCATTGATTATGGGTACCCCTAGTTTTAGGTACCCGACAAGATGCTTCAAGAAATGCGGCATTTTTTTTGTTTTCTGCATTTTTTCTATGAAAAATAAACTAATTCTCCTGAAACGACACGACGAGCACCTGTCACATTATATGCCTCCCATTGGTACACATGTTAACTGAAAGTAAAATTACGGTCACTACCATGTGGGGTTGCCGAAGATAATAAAACGCACCACCATTTTATACTGAAGGTAAGCATTTTGCTGTACTGCTGTGTGCCCTATAAATCTGAGGGAAATCCGAACAGTTACAATATACAGGAGAGTATATTGTTTTTCCACCTATATTTTCAGGCACTGAACGATGTTCAGTAATCCATCTTCCTAGCACAAGGGCATGAAACTTTACAAGCGCGGGCTTTTCTATTCACAATTTATTCTCCCATAATCAGCCCAGCAGCCGCTATAGACTAAGCTTGGGCCGGTAATCTATGCCGGCAAATTTCTTTGTAATGGAATCCACACACGCCATTCTTATTCTTTCTGGTGTCGCCGGGTTGTCGAGTGGGAACCAGCCCAAGTGCCCCTCCTCAGCCCTTGCCGCAAAGATCGCGTCCTTTATCGCAAATAAGACAGCGGAGCCTAGGAAAAATGGTGGCTCTCCCACGGCTTTGGAAGAATGAATAGCCTTCGGATTTGGAACCCCCTGCAACGAAAGAAGTGAAGATGAGTCATTTTGGAATAACTGAACACATGAGAGAAAATAGTTTTGTTCACCAAGACAAAAAAAACTTTAGTATAATTCAAGCGCTGTAAAAATACCACCAGGTCAATCTTTAGATGGTTCTCCTTGTATTTTGCCATTATGGAGATTTCATGTCATCTATTTCTGCTCAGACTTAATAAGAACAAATATGTCCACGTCCATGACATTTAGGCTCTCCTTTTTGCACATAAACACAATCCTTAAATTAAGTGCTAGAACCTCGCTAAAATAACCTTATGATGTTATAGTAGCTACTGACTAATTTATATTGTCCCACTGGTTATGTAAATTTGTCACAGTACACAGTTAAAAATAAAAAACTTCATCAGTCTGATTCTTTTCCCAAAAAGGAAAACAACCACTGCAAAAAAATGTGAATATGAACTTAAATATATTTACCTTTAATAGAGAAACCTTGAAATTTAGAGGTATATCATTTACAGAGGGTATTTTGTAAGAACCAGGACCACAGGTGAAGAGGTGTCCAGGTCGAATCCACTTATGGTTATCATCCCCCCATTTTAGCTCTTCCATGGCTGCCCAGCCCAATCCTTGGATAAAAGCTCCTTCAATCTGAAATACAGTATGTTAAACTACAGAAGGCAATGAAATGAGAAATATGTAGAAGGAACCTCTCTTTCATGTTGCAGCAAAACATTTCCTCTGCAGAGGACATACCTGGCCAATGTCAATTGCTGGATTAATTGAAAAGCCGAGATCCATAACAATATCAGCTGTCCTTGTGTAAAAATCCCCAGTTAGGGTGTCGATCTCAATTTCTGCAAATGCAGCTCCATATGTGAAATAATTGAATGGAGTTCCCTTGCCAATCGTCCAGTCAAACCCAATATTAGGTGTAGCATAAAACCCATGAGCAGACAGATCCACACGTTCCATGTAGCATGCTTGAGCCAACTGGCAAAAATGTATAATATCCACATTACAATTAGTTAAACCATAAATTTATGTAGTCAAAATTTTCAAAAAGATAATTTTAATTCAATAATTACTACAGTTGAAAGTATTTAGGTGTGACAAGAAAATTATTTAAAAACTTGAAATAGTCAATTTGTTAGTCCCAACAGTCAAAACACTAAGTTGGGAGCATCTAAACAAATGATGGTTACATGAAATAAAGCTAACATATAACTACAAATTATCAAACGTGCAAACAAACTTACGATTTTCACAGTTCAATGAAGGTTTGTGTTCACACCAGAGTCAATAATGTGGTCCAACCACTGAAGAAAGAGGATAAGACATGACATTACCTCTGCAAACGAGTTGTGGGTTCCTTTGCTAGCAATGGGTTCCATTCGAACTTTGATTTGCTGACAAGCATCCAAAACTGCAGCTCCATACAGATCTGAACTAGCAGAGGCTGCTGTTGGTGATGCATTTGGGACCTAACAGATGGAATGATCATGTGTGACCACATCACCTCATTGTAGTGGCACAGCATATAAATAGAAGTAATAAAAGCAAGTACATCTAGTGTAAGATCATGCAGAGCAAAGGGGTACATCCATGTGTCTAACCTCACCTTATCAGTACTTGTCTCTGATATAAATACAGAGCTAAGAGGGATATTGAACGATGAAGCAGCAACTTGGGCTATCTTTGTGTGCAAACCCTGTCCCATCTCAACCCCACCATGTGTTACCAGGACAGTGCCATCAGTGTAAACTTGCACAAGAGCGCCAGCCTACATTGTTCATCCATCGAAACTTATCTTAGATTGAATAAGGATGATGAAACTAAAGAACTTAAGTCAATGCCATGTCTCAGTTTACTGCTGCTTTAATAATTTTAGATGGAACCTCTATGATTCAAGCATGGGTTCCATAAAATTGGGGATGGTACTGGAGTATAAATATGGCAATAAATAAAAAGCACAATCATGGTTCCAAATCCACACTAACCAAGGTCAGTGTCACTGCACCAATAGAGTCCAAAAAGATATTTCAGTCAGACACCCGAGATTTGAAGTGAAATTCTGTTAGTCAAAAAAAAAAAACTGCCGAGTAGGACACTAACAAAGGTACAACAGAAAGTAAAACCTTTTCTACTGCAATCGTGAATTCGTGATGGGTCACAGAACCAGTGAGAGCATACACTGATACTGCTGACAAGATAGTATAACCATCAAATAGCATTCTGTGTGTTCTGGCAGTACATTCACCAAAAAAATGATGTGATCAATCAGAAACTAAATTCAAATAAGAAACGTGCAACAAAGAAAACAACAGAAGGAAAGCAACCAAATTTTATGGCAATTGCAACTTAACTATGTGAGTGTATAATTTGCCATAAGTTAAACTGTGTGGGTCTGTGGTCTCAACTAAATCACACCTTTAAAGAATTTTCATGCATCAAATATCAAAACTAAATCAGTAATCCCACAAACTCCAATTCATAATGATAGATTGGCAGAACTTTCATGGTGGATCACCTGATTCATGAATTTTGTAGTGAAGGATATGCCAAATTGTGTGGGAATCATGGCAATTCCTCGCTTCCTCCAGCGGTTATTACTGTTAAAACTATTCACAGCTTTGCGAGCTTCCACAAAATTACAAGATGCTTTTAGTTGATCCCAAACTGAACCTATTGTACAATTCTGGAGCAACTGGCCATAATGCAGCACAACTCCATCATTGTGAAAATTAAGTTCCTGTCAATACTCAAATAGGTTAATCCCACAATAGTGTGACAAGGCCAGTACCATTCACAACACGTGTATGCTTACTTTTATCTCCTCAGGACTTCGTTGGAGTTCTGTAGCTATATGGTGAATCCAATTCTCTGCAATCAACAAGCCTTGTGGACCACCAAAACCTCGGAAAGCAGTGTTACTTGGGAAGTTTGTAAGGCATACTTGTCCATTGATTCTGATGTTTGCTATGTCATAGACATTTTCTGAATGAAACATAGCACGCTCCAGTACTGCAAGGGACAGATCAAGTGAATGACCACCGTTGTTATAAATTTCCAGGTCTAGGGCCAGTATCTTCCCTTCATTGGTAAATCCCACCTAAAAGATCAATGGGGAAGTTAGTTAATCCTAAATACTACAAAAGAGATGTTCAAAAAAAAAAACAACTACAAAAGAGAAGAAAGTTCGGTATATGAGCGTTCACTGGTTATTACATGACAGTTGTGGAAAGTATTCAATATACAGCAATTAGCATTCCCAATTAACTGCAACGCTTTCTATAAAAGCAGGGTAACCCTTTTTTTTAAAAAAAAAAAAGAAAAGAAAAAAAAAACACATGGCCTATTGATTTTTTTGGATAAAAACTGAAAGACATACTGTTAAAGTCTTAATACCTTATATTTCCCAAGGAAACTGTGCCTCTGTCCAGTTGATATCATGTCAACGTCTCTGTCCAAAACAAGCTTTACTGGCCTTCTCAGACAGAAAGAGGGTACAGATGCTGCTGCAGCAAATATTGCTGATCTGGTTTCTTTTCCACCAAATCCGCCACCAATACGCTTAGTCTTGCAAACAACTTTTGATTGTGGAAGACCAAGAATGCTAGCAACATATTTCTGATGCTTCTGCGGAGCCTATAAATAAACAACAATATGTTAATGACAGAGACTGAACAGTTAGTATAATACAAATAATACGGGAGCAGAGACCAGAAGCAACATAAAAAAGAACTGCATTCCTAGCAGCTATTCATTCCTTAAACAAGTAGCCCCACAGATATAAGGTTGGCAAGTATAGTGCAACCCAAAGAATAAAATGAAATCTAAATTTTACAGCATTTTATCTTGAATTTGACATTAGGTATGAAATGGTTCTGCTGGGGCTCCAGCATACTCATGTGATGCTTTTCTTTGGTATATGTTGTTTGGAACTGTTTCATGTAAATCTGTTGTGCTCGTGCACTCACTAGCCCTGAAATTTTAACAGATAACCAAGGAAAAGGGACATTGTAAAAATATATATCTTCCTGGAGATTTAACGAAAACAACTGTGTAAGTAGAGAATTTGAAAAATTAACGATCTCAGGATCATGACAGGCAAGGCAGCTTCCACATGGTCACTAGAGCACTCTAGGACAAGGCATGTGGCAGTTTTGAGGCACACCATGGCACTAGTAGAACCAAAGGCGCCAGGTGGGTTGCACTGTGGTAGAAAGTAGGGGCAAACCAAAAAGGAACCTCAACAAAAAACAGGGAAATCTACCCCCTCAATGTGAATGAATGACTTCTGTTCAATGGAAGCTATGGATGCAAGAACGTACTGAAACTTACAAAGATGACTTTATGGGTGCAAGATACATGATGGATCATTTTATTATAAATAAAAACCAACAATTAGTGGGACCGAGTAGACATTATTGGACAGTACAAACGTAAATATTTCTGAAATGAATGCTACAGTGAAAACAGACAGCAGCAGGAGCCAGTCATCAGACAACCAATTCAGAAGGCCTCCTGACCAGCATCTATCAGTGTTACCCAGGTACCGTCCTAAAGTTTGCCGAGTTGGTCAGGAACGTAACACTAGCAGATTTGAAGCAATACCAAATTAAGTGGGTTTATGTTAAAGTTACTTCTGCAGATCTCCAGGTATGGGATTTATCTTAATGTTCCCTTCTACCTAAGTTATTTGCTAAAAAACACTATTCAAGCATGCAACAACACTGAGGGCGTGCTTGGTTCTCAGTCACATTCCACCAGGCTGCACCTGTGGTGGTGCCAAACTGGTGGCATAGAAATGAGCCACACCTGTGGTAAAAATTTCTACTGCAAAAGCTGTGGTGGCCGAAGCTCTGGAACCAACCAAACAGCAGCAATAAGGAGTGTGGCAGCCTTAGGTTTGGCGGTGGCCAGCAACCAAGCACGCTCTGAGACTTGTGCCTTCCATTGTGAATTTAAAGCTGTAAAAAAGAGAGCATACTTGAGTAGATGAGACCATATGAATTTCATTTCCAGAATCCACTGGCCAGACAAGAGTGCATTGAGGTTCCATGTAAAAATGCTCTTGACCTCCAACATGAACTTGTCCTGATACAATTCTGTCACATGCACCAGACAGGAAACATTGTTCTACATCGCCTTTTACAAGGCATTTCTTGGTATTTGGATGAAAGCTTCCATTCTTGACAGCTTCCTCTATAGATAAAATCGCTGGGAGCTCACAATACTCGATATGTACTTTGTTGGCAGCAGTTTTTGCATTATCATGGGTATCAGCAACAACAATTCCAATGATCTGCCAATAAGAAAGAGACGTAACTGATGAATTAACTTAGTTGTGAGATTTCACATAAACTAATATAGAAATCAGCGATAGTATGTACAGAATACAAAAAGATACCTGACCAACACAAGTAACAATGTCGGATGCAAAAAACTCCTCATCATGGATAACTGGTCCAGTATGGTTAACACCGGGTATGTCTTTTGAAAGGAACAGCCCAGCAAAGCCAGGGGAAGATTTGGCAAGTGAATCATCAATAGACAATATGCGAGCATGAGCCTTCTTACTCAGCACCAAAGCAGCATGCAAAGTATTGGGAGGTGTCGGTGTGTCATCAGTGTATTCAGCCTCACCAGTGACCTAGCAAAATGAAAGGAAAAGAGGAAATATCAATGTTGCATGAAGGATGTATGAAATAAGGGCATGTTTGGTTCTCTCTAATAACTTTTATTTTTTTAATATTTTTTCCTTTTCCCCTTCTTGTTGGTCACAGGACATTCAAGTATTCAACTGAGCACGTAGATCTTTAAAGAATCATTAACTCAAAAATGAAGGTAGCAGTTGGGGCGAGAAAATCCCATGTTCCCATCCAGCTCTAGCAAATGGGCATTAGAAGAACAGATGGAATAGTGTCCTCAGGCTGACAAGGTTAGTGGGCTGTGGGCCAAAAATGTTTTAGGTTTTCTCCTCAACTTCCTAAGCTAGGACTTTCCTTGCTAGCAAGAGAAAGGCAGAACAGGGAAACCAAGCTTGGTCTTAGTGAAGCACAAGATGAGTAAAATGAAGAAAGGTAAGGTGAGGTCTATCATGGCTTAAATTTCTGACTGTACATCACATTCATTGCATGAATTGGAATACATACATTTCTCATGTACAATTGATTAAGGTTCAATAGATTCAAAAAAACACGGACAAGCAATTGTTAAGGCTCAAGAATCCAAAGTAAGCTTGCTGACTCAGTTGCACCAGTTTGAGGGCTGTTTGAGGCTAGCGCCTTGGAAGGCTCTAGGATCTGGTCAGGTTGTCTTTGTAGAAACAGGAGAGTATTTAAAATGCTTGCAAGGTGTGAGCCATGAGTGAGTGGTTTTTGTACAGGGTCAACCCCCTTTCCTTTTTTTCTTAATATAAAGATATGCAGCTCTCCTGCGTGTTCAAGAAAAAACTTGTTGACTCAACTGTTGGCAAGCTTTCATGACAGATCTACTGAACCACTGTCCCTAGATGCTATAGGATTGGCAGAGTAGGAGTAATCCTTGAGGGAGGAGTTCACCGCAAATGGTTGTTTGTAATGTCAATGTGACCAAAACAGAATGGCATAAATCAAAATGTGTGCAGTGCTGGTTGATTAATAGTACCTGAAGCATAGCTGACATATGAACCATTGGCTGACCTACAGAAGTTCCTTGCCTTACTAATTCATAACTCTGAGTTCCAACAGTAACAGGCCTACTGTAAGGCTGTACAGCTGACAGATGATCTGCATGCAATCCATCTTCTAACAACCCTTTTACTTTCATTTCATGAGTAACAGAAAGGAAAAATTTGAAAAAGAAACTCAAAGTAAGTGATCTGCGAAATTCAATCATTCCACCAGGTGCATTCTCTGAAAGAGAGATGTCTTCTTTCAACAAATTGAAAGTATCATCCAACAACCCAGAGTCCCACTTCTTTCCATTAAGAAAGTTTTCGGTCCTTGAAGCACTAACTGGAACTGCTGCTACCCCACCAAAGACAATTGAAACATCAGATATTATCCAATTTCTTTCAGATTCTTGTAAATACACACGCATTCCAGCATTAACCAAAGCAATATCATCCTCCCTTCTATGTGCCTGTTTAAATTCTTTGACATATTCAAAAGGCCTTGTCCATGGTAGTATAATAGAAAGCAATATTTCTTCAGGTTTTATATCAACTTTACGGTAACCAAGAAAGAAATCCTTTGCAAGGGTAGTTCTAACATTGCTGTTCACATCTATTATCTGGAATTTTGCACCTACAGCTATCCAAAGTGGATTTAGGTCTGATATTGGACTAGCAGTACAAATGTTACCACCAACAGATGCAACATTCCTGATTTGTGTGCCCGCAAACCATTTTAACTGACGTACTATTGCCTGGCATGACGAAGTTTCAGGCAAATCACGTTCTGCTATAACCTTTTTAAGGAAATTTTGAAGTTGTGCAAGTCTTACAGCAGAACCAATGTGTATGCCATCTTCTTTAACTTCGAGGGTATTAAGCTCTGGAATATGAGTAACTGAGATCATGACCTTATATTGGGCATTCTTAAACTTCGTTTCGACTCCCACTTCTGAGTTACCAATGATAAGCTTTGCATCCAGGTAGCAAGATTTCAAATGTAATAATTGCTTTAGTTTAAGAGGCCTATACCATTTGATCTCATTGGACCCATTTAATTTAAGTGGCATAACTTTCCTCAACTGAAGTTCTGGGGGGAAGATGAGTTCCCTCTCGTTGTATGCACTCCCATCAATTTCATTGTATGAATAAGGTGAATATCTTTCCACAGACGACGATAATGAGGACTCATTAACATTGATATCTGTCTCATTCCTGCAGGAACATGGCTTCCCAGTAGAAGGGCAGATAGCTTGGTCATTTGCATTTTCTGAAGATGAATTGGTGTATGCCAAATTATCTGTTTTGGCAAACACACGGAAGGCATCTATAATTGGTCGGTAGCCAGTACAACGACACAAATTCCCTGCAAGGCAGTCTTCAATCTGGTCTTCAGTAGGAGGCTGTTTGCTCGATCTCAGCAGTGCATACATAGACATCACAAAGCCAGGGGTGCAAAATCCACATTGTGAACCATGTGCCTTGGCTAAACATTCCTGCAAGGGAAGCAGAGCATTATGATAGAAAAGGAAGGTGCACAGGTAGGAAAGGAATGACCTGAATGCATGACAACTGCTTTATTAATTATTAAACAATGACAGAATTGATCCATCTCATCTATCCTTAAAGTTGTCAAAATTAAACATGACAGAGTTAAGATAACTTTTACAAGTTTTTTTTTCCCTCTAAGACACAGGAGAACTGGGTTGGAAATAGCAACCCAAATTGTATTGCAGTCCCCAAAGGAGAACAAGTTGGGGTAAGCAAGAGATGAAGCCCAACAAGAGCAGCCACAAACAAGATAAATCCCTGTCCGTCCTTAGAGATGTTTTTCTTTCAGCGTGTATATACTTTAGATATGTTTTTTTTTCTTTTAAAACCCAACCATGGGTTTGTCTTTAGGGAGGGAAGCACCATGCAGGTATGTTTTTCTTTCTGTAAAGGAAAAGTTATCACTGGACCTATCTCACTATTTGGTATTCCTATGGGATATTCTCTCGGAGGTGATTCTGCAGCCTGGAGTGGAGGATGCTCATGTATGGCAGCTCTCGACATCAGGCCAATATTCTGCAAAATCTACATATGAGGCCTTCTTCATTGGCTCCACTACATTCAGACCTTGGGAGCGTATTTGGAAAACTTGCGCTCCTGGAAAATGCCGCTTCTTTATGTGGTTAGCAGCACATAACAAATGCTGGACAGCAGACAGGCTTGCACGCCGAGGTCTCCCACATCCTACTCACTGCCCCCACTGCGATCAAGAGGAAGAAACTATCAATCATCTGTTAGTATCATGTGTGTTTGCGTGAGAATTTTGGTTTGTTTTGCTGCGGAAAGTGGGTTTACAGGCCCTTTCACCACAACAAGATGAACCCTCCTTTGATGAATGGTGGGCCAAGGCAGAGTCAAGAATGGATGGTTCACACAAAAAAGAACTCAACTCGCTTATCATCCTTGGGGCATGGACAATTTGGAACCATCGCAATCAATGCATTTTTTTATGGTATTCCTCCTAACTTGGCTGGAGCATTGCTGCTCGCTAGTGAGGAACAATGTTACTGGAGTCTTGCAAAGGCTCAGGGAAGCTCTTCTCTTGAGCCTGTAGATAGCCAGTAGGGTTCTTTTTGTGGAGGTGAGGTCGTTTTTTGTCTTAGTAAAAGGCGCGTGTGTTTTTCTAAGAGATTTGGAGTGTGGGTGTGTGTTGTAAGGGCTCTTGCCCCTTTTTTCTTCTTAATACAAAAATACGCAGCTCTCCTGCGTGTTCGAGAAAAAATATTATGCTTTGATACCTTCCGTATTAGCCGTCATGGAAACAGCAAAAATTAAATGATGTCATCTACCTCAGCCATTTCTTATAGATACATGAGCAGATGCCACATGAATATCTGCAAGTTATACAAGAACAGCGCATCACCTGAACTGGGTGCAAACCTCGCTGTCGATCTCCAATTCCCTCAACTGTGATTATATGCATTCCTTCCACAGAATAAAGTGGAGCCAAGCATGCATTGATTGCAAAATGCCTGAATGAATAAGGTAATTTTATTTTACACGAAGCCTGATTTCTAGCCAGTATATAATACATATTAAAAAACAAAATTAAAACACACATAGCAACTAAAGTATATAGATTCTACATCCCATGCAAGGGAGTGATTGCAACTCTAACAAGGCAAAGCCAGCTTTTAGAAAGAGAACTAAAGAAGAGTAAATATTGAAATATATTTCTGTTGTCACCTGTCACTTTAAGTTGGTTTAGGCAGAAAGAGAGATAGCATTCAGAACATGATTCAGTACACGAATGTAGTTCTCACAGTGATTTCTTTGTAATTCGGTCATAGCAAGAGACCATGACAGTGCAGGCTCCACAACCACCTTCACCACATCCAAGCTTTGTTCCTCGAAGGCCAATATCTACAATGCATAGTTTAATAAACATTAAGAAAAGAACTGCACAACATGAATTAAAATACTTTGTCTATGTGTGATATTGTCTAAGCTAAAGCAGGAAAACACAACCGTCTGAAATGCTGCTATGACACTATTTTTCAAACCAGATTGCACAGATAGATGCAAACTGAAAAAAAAGGCAACAGAATAGACAATCTTAAAATTAACTAACATGCAATGATCCTTAGATCATTTGTGGGCAGAACATTAGAGAGAGGGATAGCCTGGTTCAAAAGTTAGTGACAACAGTGGATTTTTTGGAGCTTTTTGCCAGCCTCTCTTGGTTCAAGTTTATCAGTATGAGGAGCATTTAATTGTGATTCCCCAGCTACAGTTAACCTCAGATGATGAATGCATGGCAATATATTCAGGATAATGCATAATGTTTCTACTATATTATTCCAGAGATTCAAAGATCATGACAATAGAAATGCTAGGCCTCCAGTTGTGGGGTTTCAATGATTTTGTAAATGTACATTCCATCCTAAGCCCAAACAACACAAATTTGAGAATTTTGAATCTTAATATTCAATTTTCTGGAATTGACAATAAAATTCATGTGCAATGAATAATTGATCTAATCTTTTCCCTTAAATTTGATAATCAGCTGGTACGACTTTACTGCCGTTACCAACAGGAATAAACTACATAACAAAAATATAGTAGGCATGTTGCTCCAATTCCCATTTCTAAAATTCCAGTTAGGAGAATACTCACAAAACTGATTGTCTAATGAGATGATATCATTATACTGAATATCATGTAGGTAAGATCAATAAACTTACAGCAACATAATTAAGAGAGAGGAGAATTTGTGATTCTACATGTCTTCAGTAAGCAACTTAGCAAGTCAAATAAAAAGAATGTAACCTCTTTCGTGTTTTAAAAGGCAAATTTTGCAACTTTCTGCAGTTTTTACATGAACTACCTCTGACAAAACAAGGAAGCCTTTTTTTCAGAGAGAAAACAGAAAACGCACAATTTCAGAGCACTGCTGAAACTAACAAAACATAGATACAGACCACTAGGGAAGACAGTTGTATCCTAGTAAATACAATAAACTTGAAAGCTTTATGAAATAATTTAAAAAATTTTAAGGAGTGCCCTTTTAGATCCGAATCCGACAAGATATGCATGCTCTTATGCCTTATTCTTGAGCTTCACAAAGAAAAGAAAAGGAAAGATGCCTCACATTTGATCCACGGTCAACACATACAGTCTGTAACCACTAAATACATTCCCTAAAGGCAATGGAAATATCAAACCTTAAAAGAAGATTGCCATATTGTGCTGTATCGGACGTGGATCAGCCTGCCACTTTTAGTTTGCACGCTTCCCGTGGATCATATAAACAGCATGTGTTGGAACTTGGAAGGGAGCATAACGAGTGTACTCTTGAAAACGATCAACCTATGCTCAGAATGACCAGTGAGGTCATGAGAGTAGGAATTGTGTTATGTATGTTCCCCGGGGCCCCGTGTTGTGTGAGAACAGGGTTATAGGTTTCGAGTTCAGTACGCATCGAGGCAATAACAAAATGAATTGAACAAAGGATTCATGTTCTCCTTCCCTTCTTCAATCTGCCTTATGTCACCGCGGCCAACAACAAACATGAACGCATTAAAGTAGTTGAAGTCCGTGTCACAGTGATTCCGTTTGCAAAACCTGACAAGCTCCAATTCGGCACCTCCACTAATCCAACAATTTAAATCATTCATTGAGAAGTTGCACACAATTTCTTCTGTTCTAAAAGAAGAAAGAGAAACAGGCGACAGATTGCAGTGGATCCGGATCCCAATCTGGGACTGGGAGCAGCGCATCGAAGTAGAAGCAGTTGCGGTAAAAACACTCCTACCGACCAACCACCAACCGTACAACTCCAGTATCATCAAGCGAATCTCCTAATCTTAACGTGCGGCTTCAACAGAAATAGGGGGAAAAAAACAGAAGTATCAAGCGAATCTCCTAATCTTAACGTGCTTCAACAGAAATAGCAAAAACAGAGAGGGAGAGAGAGCGACCTCTAAGGTACTGCAGCAGGGTGAGGTGGGCGAGGCCGTCGGGGAGCACGCGACGGACGCCGTTGACGTAGATGACGGCCTCGTCGGACCACTCCTCTTCCGCGGCCGCTGGGTCCTCCTCCGCCGCCCTCGTGAGCGACCCCATCAGATTCCGGGTGGGGAAGAAGCACGGCTAGGCCCGCGAGAGAAGAGAACCTGCAGGGACCGACCAATGGGTTCCGGCCGCCCGCGGAGGTCAAAGTGATGCGCGCTTGGGACTCTGCCTCTCCGAGTGTGGTGGAAGTGGAACTGCACGGCACGGGTCTGATCAGTGATGTGGATGGATGGATCATGCAGAGAGGAAGAGGATGAGGATTGAGGCGGCATCCCGCATGTGCGGTGCGGGAGAGTCGGTGATGCACACACACTACACAGTACATGGACGGAACAAGCGACGTGAGCGATGAGACGAGCGAGCGCCGGTGGCGGACTGGCGGTAGCTTGGGGGCACCGCCGCACCGGCGGTCACGCGATACGGCTTTTCCGTAAACAATTTCTGACCAGACTCTGTGGTTTGGTAGATTTTGCTGAGACAGAACGTGATGAAAGCGTCCCTAAAGTTTTACGGTGTCCTATCGAATATTTCATGGCATGTTGGAAAGGTGTTCATAAAAAAAATTAATTATAGAACTTGCTCGTAAACTGTAAGACAAGTTTATTAAGACTAATTAATCCATCATTAGCATATGTTACTGTAGCACGACATTGTCTAATCACGGACTAATTAGGCTTAAAAAATTTGTCTCGCAAAATCCACGTAATCTATGCAATTAGTTATTTTTTAAGTCTACATTTAATACTCCAGGCATATGTCAAACATGATAGGGTGTAAAATTTTGAGAAAGGAATTGGCCAAGTGGGCACGGAGGGATGGTCAAGATGGGGACACATCAGTTCTAGTAGAAGATCTTAGCACGAGATATGATCTCATATAATAGGTATATATCGTATAGTTAAAATTCAAAGAGGGCATGTTTGGTTTCTAGCGACATCGCATCTAGACATTTAGGCTGCCTCTTGCCAGGCCATTGTCTTGACATGTAACGCCACGACGAAGAGAGCAATTGTTTGGTTGTTAGGGCCACGTGCAAGACAAAACGCAGATGCAAGCTCACTTGTTTGATTAGTTGCATACAGAAAAGTCATTTACCACATGCATATGATGATGATATATATTACCTCCAACACATCCTAAGTTCAATCCGTGAGCACAGACAATACAGAAGCAAGTAAAGAAGTCATACCACGGACAGTGATCATCATAGAAATAGGAAGAATTCACAAATCACACGTGAGAGGGAAAATGGAAACATTGCACATCATAGGCGATGGTCAATATAATTGTTCATAATTCAGATCTAATTTCAGTTGCATAATATCTAATTGATCCACGAGTACTACGGTACATCACGCAAACTCTTGCATAGAGCAGGGGGCACATCAACAAAACCACCACTATGTGCCACATATACCAAACCACCATCACAATTTTAGTTGGAGCTTAGTGTTGCCATCCCTCATTGGTTGCAACAAACTACACAAAAATAGTCAGCCGTTGCACAAAAGAATGAGAAGCAGCAGGGTTGTAGCTTGACTCCACAAAAGAAAGATCAGTTAGAGGTCAGGATGGCACAACTACGTGTAATAGTGCTTGCCAAGCCTAGTCCTGAGCCAAAAGACATAGTGAGAGTCACTCATCTCTACAAATGCATCAGCCAGATGGGAGTATGCCACAATGAAAGCCTATTTAAGGAAACCAGACACTAAATCATAGAATTCATGATGCATAATCTCCATCTTGGTCTCACGAATAGCAAATGCCACATCTTTCACACTATTAGTCATATATATATATATTAGTGAAGACAACATGGCGTCTTGAGTAAAGACAAACCTCTTCCTCTTGTTGCTAGGACTAGATCCACTACTTCCCTCTTTGTCTTCCTTGGTACAATCTCCCCCACACACTACAGCAGACACGAGATTCACCGAGTGCCTGCAGCACTCGGGGAAGACTGTTTTGCACTCGGAGAAGCCTTCCCCGAGTGCAACACTTGGGGAAGCCTTCCCCGAGTGCAACACTCGGGGAAGACCCTCCGGCTATTCCTCCCACGGGAAAGAATTATTCCCCGAGTGCTAAGAACCTTGCACTCGGGGAAGACTTTCTCGAGTGCCGTGCGCGCACTCGGGGAACATTTGACGCCGTTGGCGACGGCCGACACCGTTTGCTTTTTTTTCTTCCCCGAGTGCCAGACAGTTTGCACTCGGGAAAGCCACCTGGTTTTTTTAAAAAAAAGTTCCCCGAGTGTCTGGCAGTTTGCACTCGAGGAAGAGCCCTGTTTTTTTATTTTTTAAAATTTCTTCCCCAAGTGCCTGACCTTTTGCACTCGGGGAAGCTATTTATAAAAATTTTTCCACGAGTGCCAGACAGTTTGCACTCGGGGAAGCCACCTGGTTTTTTTTAAAAAAAAAGTTTCCCGAGTGTCTAGCAGTTTGCACTCGGGGAAGAGCCTTGTTTTTTTATTTTTTAAAATTTATTCCCCGAGTGCCTGGCCTTTTGCACTCGGGGAAGTTATTTGTAAAAAATATTATTTTTTGCATGTAAACAACAATGCATATATTTATATCGCAAAGCATAAATGAACAACAATATATCACAAGCCATATTTATATATCACAAGCGACCAAATTTGTACAAAATCCATAATATATTACAAACCACGCGTTCAAGTGACACATTATTCTAAGTTCACAAGTTCAATTCAATACTGAAAACGACTCCGAAGGTAGCTCATGGCGATGGTCCAACGTGCGATGTCGGCGAGGGTAGGGACGCCCCAGCGTTCGATCCCGGCGACGGTCCAGGTGCGGATGGCCCGACGTGCGATGCCGGTGACCCTTTGACATGGTTCGACGCCGCCCCCGATTGATGTTGAAAAAAAAGAGAGCGGATTGCGTGTGAGTGGCAAGATAAAGATGTAAGTAGTTTAAAGAAAAGTTAGAAATTTCGGCAGCACCTCCCCTGCACGGGCAGGTTTCCAAATATGATTAATATCATTTTTTGAACCAAAAAAATCCAGTATTTTATGCACATGCAGTTCAAATTTGAGGTATACAAAAAAAAATTCAATGAAACAAAAGAAACTAATGAAATATATCAAAAAAACTCAAAATTGTCCTAAATTTGAATAAGGAGTTATAAATGATGTTGGAAGGCCTCACAAAAAAAGAGCAAAAAAAAAACAAAAAAATAAAATCTTCCCCGAGTGCCAGGACATGGCACTCGGGGAAGAGGCTCTTCCTCGAGTGCTAGGACACGGCACTCAGGGAAGTTTTTTTAATTGTAACTGCGCCGGTGGGCTAGGCCGTCAAGTGGCAAATTTCTTTCCCGAGTGTCTCTCTTCCCTAAGTGTTGCACTCGGGGAAGAAATACTTCCCCGAGTGCCAGGCTCCCCGCGGCACTCGGGAAAGCCTCTCTTTCCCGAGTGCTTTTCTTCCCCGAGTGCATTTCAGCCTGGCACTCGGGGAAGAGTGGTTTCCCGAGTGCCCGACATTTGGCACTCGGGGAAGCCTGTGGCACTCGGCCGTAGTGACAATTTAGCAGCAACATATGTGGCCTTAGCAACTTTTGTCATCATCAAAAGGCTGGCTTTGGTGATGCTATCAACAAAGTCAGATAGGCTTCCCAAGGCCTCATTTGACCCCGTAGCATACTTCCATGTGGCTTGACCAGTACCAATTTGGTCATTATTTGTTGGTAGTTCTCTATGGACTTGTATAAGAACTCAACATCTTTAGGTGGAAGCATAGAAACTAATTAAAAAACATATTTTAGTCACTGAAAACAATCTAAAATTTGGCGTATCCATGTGCACGCAAATATGTTCTCACATGTAGAAGTTTAGATGCAAATTTGCTTTTAAAAATTCATACAAAAATGAAAAATTCAGATGGATGTGCACTTAAAAACAAAATCCCTGAATCTTTCTTTTTCTAGTGCACATGCATTTAATATTTTTCATTTTCAATGAATTTTTCTACTTTGTGTTTGCATTTCAACTTTTGCATGTGATTACGTACTGTATGCACTATAGATATCCTAAATTTTAGAATTTTTATACCAAAATTTAAAAAATTAACGACTAAAATGCGTTTCTTTGGATTAGTTTCCATGTTTCACCTTGTAGGTGGTTTCCACCACACATATATGTATAGTTTGGAACTATAGTTAGAAACTATGATTTTCGTCATGTTCCAATTTTGGGTTAAAAATAATTCTAGAAAAATTCAAAATTGGTGTTTAAGCCACAAAAATACTCCACAGCTTCAAAAAATTTAATAAAAAAATCTCAGGAACATTTTGGAACATAAATAAATATTTAGAGCTCACAAAAAGATATTAAGAAGTGTCAAAAAATTAGAGTTTTCTCAAACGAATGAGAAAAATCTAAAAAAATTGTCAGGGAAGATAAATGTGTTCTAAATGCAATTTTATTTTTTTTACATGAATAAACACCAAACATAACCAACAAAAAGTAACACATCAAACAAAACCATGTCAAATTAATAGGAAAAATTTAGAAAATCATTTTCCTCTAAATTGAAAGAAATTTAAATAAATCTTGTAAATTTTGAATAGAATATTAAAATCTTAAATGTTATTTAGTGTTTTTATTTACAACCAAAAATTAAAATGTTGGGGTGTGGCAAACCCCCAGCCACCTTGTTTGTACCACCAAAAACTAGCATTTGCAGGACTAAAATAGTCATGTGAATAAAAAATATTGAAAATAGTCATGTGATAAATATTACTACTAGATGTGAAGCACGCTACAAAATAGATGTGCTCAGCAGTGCTAGTATTATATACTCTGAGCAATAATATTCTATAGTAAAATAGATATAGTGAAAGAAAATATAGAAAATTACTATGAATAAATGATAAATAATACAATAGTACGTCTAATGATATATTCTCATTAGCATGTTATGCACCACAAGTTTTAGTTTTGTCACCAAGTCAAATAAAACATAGAACATGATTACCACCTTAAACAATTGAGGTCACAGCCTAAAATTTGAGTAGTTGATTTGGACTATATCTTGCAAACCGATGGATCAAGGCTGTATTCGGCTGGCTGTATTTTTGGCAGATGCTGATTTATTATGAGAGAAAAATACTATTTCATAACAGGTTGATAAGCTCAAGCGAATAGACCCTGGTGTTATCGTGCTATTCACTCCCTGCGCAATGCTGTGTGGACCGTCCGTGGGTCTCTGTCAGGGCACATCACAGTAGCAGCATGCATATGCCATTACAATCATCAATCATTTGTACATTTTGATATTTTTAATGATTTGTCAATGGTACTGGCCGTCAGGCCGTGTGACGAGATAGCCTGTCAGGAGACTTACTACCAAAAGGAAGACACACAAGAGAAGAGATGATCCTGGTGATCCTGACTAAATCCAAATCCGAGTGATCTTGAAGCTGAATCCTCTATAGGTGAGGTAGGTTTTTGGCGTCTTCTGGTCCTGCTATGCCTTACAACATTCACTTAGGGTACGTTTGGTAAAGCTCCACCAGCTCTAGATCGACTCAGATCCACCGTGAAGCAGCTCTACTGTGGATTTGAGTTTCATCCAAGTGTTTGTTATAGCTCCACGCTTCTCTCTATCTCACTACCGCCTAGGCCCATGCTTCAAGGGGGCAATAATGAAACAATGCAAAAAGAAAAGCCGCAGGCTTCTTCCTCGCAACGAGCTCGTGCGCGTGAGGCCGGAGTTCGCGGCCCCGACGAGCGTGACCACGGCGGGCGCGGGGCAGGCGGCGGGTCTAGGGAGGTTATCGCACCCGGTCAATGGGAAAGAACGAAGAAGAAAGGAAGAACGAACCGGTACGCTCGAGTGTGTAACTAGTTGTAGTGGCGGATAATTTTCTCTAACTCCACCAAATTTGAGTTGGTGAAGCATCTCTTGAGTTGCTTCACCAAATCCATGGATCTAGGGCAGATCCATTATTTTTGTAGAGTAGATCTATGATGGAGCTATTGGAATTAGAAGTGTTGTTTAGCTGAAAAATTTGAATCTAAATATGCTTTTCATGGACAAGTCGTTCTGAATTTTCTAGGTAACTTTTAGAACACATCTAGATATGGTAAAAGCTATGTATCTAGAAAACCAAGAATAACTTACAATTTTGAATGGAGTGAGCAACTTACTATGGGAAAATGGAGCCTATCCTAAGCTCTAATCTCTGGATATTTGGTTCGTGTGCAAGTTAATTTAAATAAACATTCGTAACGGCCAACCTACAACTTGTCGGTTTCGACATAAATGATGTGTTTAAGCTTTTACGTGCAGATCTATTTGCATGTTGCTACGTTTGTCAGAGGATCAGGTTACATAGAGTGGTACCGCAATATTTGTTCTGTAAATATTTCTTTGATTTGAGCTGTACAATTTATGAAGTAACAGTTGCCCATCCTAGTGATTTTTCCGACTCCTAAGGTTCTTGTCAGCCCACCGGGCATTTCCAGGGGTTGAACTGGCCATGTGAGTTCCTGCAGTCAGGTCAGCAAAGGCTTTGAGAATGTGCTTGTGCACAACCGTGTCATTTAGCTGCAGGTAGAAAAAGAGCAGCTCCTCCAGGAAGTCCCAATCCAATGGCTGACATAGGCAACCATGATGCATCTTTATCATGTTCTGCATGGATCTCCAGAAGTCTGTGTATGGGTCCATGGAGAACACCACTATGGACGCGTTGTCGCTGCCCTCCTCACCTTGCCTAACTTCTTCCTTGACGTCTTCTGAGGCTGATTCTGAGAAAGATGACGTCGCCGCAGCCGGTGGTGTCCCGTTGACGACTGTTGTCGATGTGCCTGCCGATGATGGATCGTTGTTGTCATGTATGTAGAGGGACCGGAAGTTGTCGAAGAGGAAGCAGTCGACGTCGGAGAGCGTCGCCGCCTGGTCCTTGCTGTTGTTGTCTGCACCGGCAGCGGTGTGATCGCCGTCCAAGTCCAGCGACGGGGTTCTCGGGAACCTGCAGGTGGAGAGGAGGCGCGCGCTGGTGATGTTAGCCGGAATGGCTGAGTTGGGGATGTGGATTGGAGGGATCTTCTTGAGCATCCTGGAGAGGTAGAGCTGCAAGGATTTGCGCAGCCTGGTTCTTTTCCTGTCGTCTTCCATTTCACACCTCTCTCTCACCCCCGAAAGGCTGAAAAGCAGAGCCTAGCGTGCTAGTAAAGGGTACAATGAGAAATATGGAAACCGCAGTAAACAAGAGTCGCAAGCGGTAACGTTCTTTCCCTTTTTTCTTTATTGTGCTAGGAGTTACTAACGAGTGAATTCATGAAGAATTAAGTGTGCAGGAGGTGTTCATCTAGGGGACTTCAATGATCCAGTTTTTCTTCCATGAAACATAATAATCAGAGATTTAGTGAATGTCGCAAGTAACTTGTAAAGAAGTGTAACGTTTTATCAGTACACGCGTACTTCCCACAGTGCATAACCTTTTCATAAAAAGAGAGATAAATCACTGTTTTTTCCCTTTAACATAGACATAAACCATTGTTTGGAAACCAAAGAGCAACACTTCCGATTGTTGTAGCTGGTAAGCCTCTATTATTTACTACCAATTACCGCACAACATGTTATACTAAGTTATGTGGAAGAATAATGGTCAATACATCATAGCCTTGTGATGGCTACTTCCTCCGTCTCATCAGAATATAAGATATGCACATATTTGAAAATTCAAACTTCGTTATCTCTTACCAATAGTTAAACTAATAATATAACTTTTTTATAGTACAATAATGCTGTAGAAAGGAATAGAGAGAACACCTCACACCCATTAGTGAGGGGTGACTTTCATATATACATATCTAACAAGTGGTAACATTAGATTTGTTCTTACAAGCACTTTCTAATGATACTTTTTTTGTTGCCATAAACCATATATAATACTATAATTTAACGGTTGAAGTATGATCTTGAATAATGCACTAAGTCAAATTGCACCTTCTATTTTGAGACGAAGGGAGACTACTTAATTATCCCAATCCCTTATCCTTTTCAATATTAATGCTCTCAGGTTTCACTTTCATTCCATGCATATACTATTTCGTAAAGCTGTGTAAAGCAAAACATATCTAATAATGTTGTGAAACTCAGAGGATCATCGTCTAAGACTAGTGAGAACCTCCTAGAACAATCAAAAACTTCACCCATACACTACTCCTAGAAAACTAAACCCAGAGGAACATGGATGCTAATGAACTATTCGCACCGTGTAGTAGGAGGGTATATAAAGGGGCTCCCAAGGTAGGCTCACCCCTGTCCCCACTGGTGACCACCTGATCCTAGCGTCCACCTTCCTTTAGCAAGTGGCCAGCCAGAAACATGGAACATGGCCATGTTCTCTGTTCTCGAACGTCGTTTTGAAAACATTATGCTCCCACATCATAAAGTACCGCTTTAAGTTCCTATTTCATGTCCTGTTTTCTTCTGGAAACATGGCTTTCAGCTCCTGGCTTCGACGACCACCCTCCTCCCTTGTCCCTCTTAGTCTATGCCCTTTGACCATACCTCTCCATGACTGAATACCCTCTTGCCCCCCTTGATCCAGCTCCATCTCACTCTCTCACGATGTCTTTGATCATGCTGCTCGGCGAGGAGCAGGTGACAACATGGGAGAGAATGTTTGTGCTTGCCTTTTCTACATTTGAAATTTGACAAGAGTTTGATAATAATTATTGCAAATAACTATTTAAAGATCATCAAACTCATTAGTCATTTAATTATTTTGTCATTCAACCACTAAAACCCACTACGAGGGCTAGATGCACTTTCAGAGCCAACGCTGGCAAAGATACATGAGGCCGCTCTTGGCTTTGTCAAAGAGCTTATAGGGACCGAAGGTGGTTGAGGCCCCGATGCTGCAGGAGAAGCCAGAGCAAGAGCACCGTACATATGAGTTTCCTCTTCATCCGTGACTACGGGGGTGTTTAGTTCGCGAAAATTTTTGGATTCGGGTACTGTAGCTTTTTTTGTTTTATTTGGTAATTACTGCTCAATCATGGACTAATTAGGCTTAAAAGATTCGTCTCGTGATTTTACGGTGAACTGTGCAATTAGTTTTTTGTTTCATCTACATTTAATGCTCCATGCATGGGCCGCAAGATTTGATGTGATGTTTTGGCTTGAAAATTTTTGAGAACTAAACGCCCCCTACGTCAAAAACGAAAGGCCAGATGAGCCTATCTTGAAAGACTCCGGCTGTCAGAGATTGCACGAGGGCCACCGCTGGGCATGCTTCACCGTGTAGGTGGAGGGGGCTGCTGCCAAGCCAGCCCTAGTCCTGTGGAGAACCTGAGGCGGAGGACTTAACCGTGGTGCTGAAGACTCTCATTGAGGGCCGGTTTAGATCCGAAATTTTTGGTAAAATAGCACTGTAGCGCTTTTCGTTGTTATTTGACAAATATTGTCCGATCATGATCTAATTAGGCTTAAAAGATTCGTCTCGTCCATTTCGTCTAAACTGTATAATTAGTTTTATTTTTTATCTATATTTAATGCTTCATGCATGTGTCAAAGATTCGATGTGATAGGGAATCTGAAAAATTTTGCAAAATTTTCTGAGAACTAAACAGGGCCTGAGTATCTCCTACCTGGGATGAATAAATAATATCAGCAGACTAGGTAGTACTAGGCTGATGTTCTAGCCCAACCGTACCTTAATATCTTAGTACAACTAAACATTTTTTATTTTGTTTATATACGCTAACCACCCACTGATACAACGTTATAAAAACGCCAATTTAAGCCACGTGGTTTTCTTAATGCTGTCGAGTAAAGTGATTACAACTACTATCATTTTTTTTGAAAAGAAATATCCACCGCCATTTCACCTTGTTGAGCGGCATGTAAGGCCCTCCATAACGTGGATCAGTGCCCAGAAAAAAGGACCCCACAAAGAAAGAGTTGGTACCACACTTCAAAGATCACAATGTGTTAGCATCACTAGTAGTGCCTCAAAAATTGTTGCATGCTCTTTTCCTACCAAAAAGCTGTGGCGTGCTCTTCTCCCCATCCCAGTTCTCTCTCTACTTCTATGTTTCTCTCTCCACAGCACTAATGAGTATGGGCGTAAGAACATTCACCGCTCCTAGTTTTGCTAGCTCTGACATCACTAATTATAATGTGGGAAGTGATGCTTAAACTCTCTATCTTTTTCTAGCTTCACTCAGAGACAACAACCAGCGCAGCTAGCTTCTTTCCAGAAAAAAATATGTACGTTGCGCGCGGCCTTGCACGCGCGGGGTGTATTTTTGATAGGATAAGCGACTAATAAGAGCAATGGAAGAATATATGTTTTTTTTTACCGAATCAGCAGGGGAGATCCCTACCTATATTTTTCTTTTTCAAATAAATGAAAGAATACAAAGTACAGGACATAAAATACAAGGCAACTAGGCCCAAGTAAAAAAGGAAAAATACATCATGTGTAACTGTCTCTAAAAATTGAGGTGAGTTTGTCTTGCTGGCTTGGCTTTTGTACACACAAGGCCAAGTTCTTCTTTGAATTGTCTCTTCCATATGTTGACATTGATCTGTCCATTGTCAAATTAATATAACTCCATTTCTGGTCGTCCAGATGATCCAACAAGCAGTGATAAAAACTTCTCTAAATATGCTGCTCCCAAAAGCTGTTCTGGCTTCTATTACCATATCTAGAGGTTGTAAAGTCTTCGTCAAGGCCAGGGCCGATGTCACGTTTGACAGCATGCTGCCGCTGAGGCTGGCGCCAGAGGTGACAAGCCTGCGGGTCACCGACAAACCCTTCGCGTTGTCCAGCACAAAGGAGGCGGCGGGAGGATGCAAGCGTGTGGGAAGATGGGAGAGGGACGCGGGAGCGCAATCGGAGATCTGCTCATAGAAGGAAAGAAACGCAGTTCCTCTCGTTTCCTTACGTATCGGCAGACATGAAGACTTTGTTTCTTTCGTAAGAAACGGTTTCTCTATTTTTGCAACTCTCTGTAATAAATCTACTGCTACATCAGTAAGTTGACATGATAATTAATAGAGATAAAAATCATCATAAATACACCATTGAGACTACCCTCAGCTGGTGGACACGTTTCAGGTAATGTTGATTGATAAGATAAAGGTTCATGCTTTTCATCCACTATGTATATCTTCCGGCACGATGTGCGCGGTCGCATGCTTGACTGAAGTCAAAAGTAGTGGTCGATACCAATTTTTGAAGCATGGCACATTGCTATACACTAAGTTTGGGCCGGTAATCTATGCCAGCAAATTTTTTTTTTTAGCATTGCAAATTTCTTTGTGATGGGATCAACACATGCCATTCTTATTCTTTCAGGTGTCGCCGGGTTGTCGAGCGGGAACCAGTCCAAGTGCCCCTCCTCAGCCCTCGCAGCAAAGATGGCATCCTTTATCGCAAATAGGACGGCAGAGCCGAGGAGAAATGGTGGCTCTCCTACTGCTTTGGAAGAATGAATCGCCTTCGGATTTGGAACTCCCTGCACCGAAATAATTAAGGATGAGTCATTTTGGAAGAACTGGGCGTATTTGAGATTAAAGAATGCCATTCAAAAGGACCAAAAAAATATTAGTAGTATAATTCGAGGGCTGTTAAAGAACCACCAGAGCATATTTAGCTGGCTGTTTTTTTTTCTGTATATAGGCCAACAATATTTCATGTCATGCAACTTTGCTCAGGCTTTATAAAGCAAGATACAAATATGGCTGTTTGACACACAAAACTGATACAAACCGGATATTCCCGATTGACCTAAAAAAATCTAAAAATTTACAAAAGTTTAATGATAAAGGTACCCATCCTATTTATACAATTATTAGTTGCGACTCTAAATTTTTCAGCGATGAGGATAGTTAAAGACGTGTATATACAGCCTAAGGGGCTTAGAATTCCAAGTATAACCATTCACTTGCTCTACTTTAAAACTGGAATGAAGAAGCACATGAAGATTTGAAATTCACACTGAATATGGTTAAATGTGATAACATATTTGATGACTTGCGACAGGAAAACAAAGTAAAATATCACCGGCGCCTCATGAATTATAGTGGTGAGCTAGCATATTATAACTGGCACAATTCGTATTCACATGCCACCAGTTATTGTAGTATATTTTCAATAATGCCCCTACGCAGTACGATTGAAATGATCATAAAAGAAATTAGATTCTACGTCTTTTCCTATTAACACTATTGATTTACAGTACAGGAAAATGTCTGGCTGGATCAACTGAAGGGAAAAAAATGTAATCATTATCATTAGCAAAGAAAGACCCAGAGCAAGAATTTACAATGGAAACTACTACCAGAAAAAAAAACAGATGAAAAGGAATCAACCAATATTATGTTGAAAATTTCGATGCTGGATAGCAAGAAGATGATGAAGCATGGAGAAGTTGGAACTTCCATAAACAACGACAATGGGCTGGTTCGGCAGGTAGAAAAGCCGGCTGGTTTCGGCTGATTCAATAGTATTCTGTGAGAGAGAATAAGCTGAAACAAGCTGAAACAAGCCGAAACCTGACCAGCAGAACAGGGCCAATACTTGTAAATGAGTAGGTTGAGGAACAAGGTGGAAATAAAGCAAGTTTTGAAAAAAATTCTATCCAAATATGTGAAGACAGCTTTGGACAAGCAAAATAATCGTCTAAAATTGATCGAAAAACAATAATCGGCTAAACAAAGTCAAGGGCTCAAGATCACTGCCAAGACAACAATCACATGCTACAGTGGGGGCCTCCCCCGCTGTATTTAATGTTAAAAAAAACATCAATCACATGGTAATTAAACTGTTGTACCACAGAGCTGGTACATCATTATTTTAGACACCTCCTGCTATCCATAACATGTGGATGCAACCTTATATTATGCAATTTCCTATTTCAGAGAAACACAAAGACCAATTGTTGTTAATACTAATCTGGTTGAAACTAGTGCATCTACTATTACTAAAGAATATGAGAATGGCAACAAGCAAGATTTTAAGTATTTTCAGTCAAGGTGGTATCCTTTAGGCTTATCTCACACACACAAAAGACTAGCAAATGTGAAAACATGGATTTATGCAGCAGTGAGCTAAGGCAATACTAGTAAATTTAACGCAGTATATGTGAAGACAAAAGCAAGCTACTTCAAAATCACCTTGAGTAAGATCAAGAGTCGTGTCCAGTAAAGTTTTATAGCCTTCAAGAACAAAATATGGCCAATGAAGAGATGATCATCACCCTTGCGCAATTTTGGGTTAAAGAGTATTTTTCTGGTAATAAGGCATTTTTTAAAATCATGAGGCAAGTGTTGGCACTCAAATTTGGCAGTGACAGATAAGCCTAGTGCTCGGCAGCACTTGTATCTTACTTTTCTGCATTTTACTTTCCTTGGCTTCCAAGCCTTTGTAATAGGAATATGCTCAGCATCCACTTTAGTGGTTAAGAAATATGCTGGAGCAGGTAGAAAGTAGATGCTGCTCTCTGCCCATAAAAGCAGGGGCACACCCTTGTATCAGGACAAGCTATTGCATTTCCTTTCAATCCAAGCGGCCAACGGCCAACCTGCCCTCTGGTAGTTCCCAAATCTGAATCTGAGATCTATTTGGGCCAACAATTGGTATTGGAGCCTTGTGTTCTTGAGTGAGTAGAGAGCCATGTCCACCGCCAGCCAAATCGCGAGAGCGTGCGCCGCCGCTGGAGCGGTGATCAACCCCGGCAGTGATGCAGCGGGAGCCGGAGTCGGAGACCGCGGCGCGACGCGCCTTGCTGCCGCAGAGGCAGCAAGGCGGCAGCGGCCAAGACGGCTAGGCACGCAGCGGTTGCTGCTGCTGCGACGCTGCGCGCCGAGATGGAGCGGGAGGAGCCAGAGCCAGCAGGAGGAGGGTCGCGCAGTCCGATCGGGCGCCGCCGCCAGTCGCCGTCACCAGAGCGGCGTCGTGGTCGCCACGGGCGCTCCCCGGTGCTGCAGACGGTCTACTGCGACTCCGGAGCAGGAACGCCATGGCCGATGCTCACCAAGTCGAACTACCACGAGTGGAGCCTGCTGATGAAGGTCAAGCTTCAGGCCCGATGGCTATGGGAGGCGGTACACGTCGGCGGCGTCAGCTACGACGACGATTGCCGGGCGCTAGAGGCTCTGTGCGCCGCCATCCCCACCGAGCTCGGCGCCTCCCTCGCCAACAAGGCCACGGCGAAGCTAGCGTGGGAGTCGATCGCCGCGGCGCGCGTCAGCGGAGATCGCGTGCGCCGGGCGATGTTGCAGCGCCTCCGAGGGGAGTGGGAAGGCCTCGCCTTTCAGCCAGGTGAGAAAGTCGAGGACTTTGCCCTTCGCCTAACCAACCTGATGGAGCAGATGGCGCGCAACGGCGACACCGATCTCACAAAGGAGCGCGCGGTGGAGAAATTCCTCCATTGCATGCGAAAGAAGTACGCGTAGATCGTCATGTCGATCGAGACGCTTCTCGACTTCGAGCAGCTCACCGTTGAGGACGTGACCGGGAGGCTCAAGGCGGTGCAGGACCGCGAAGAGGGGCCTCACGCCGAGTCGGGCGCCGTCGGAGGCAAGCTGCTGTACACGATGGAGCAGTGGCACGCCTTCGAGAAGGAGGAAGGATCCGGACCATCCGGTTCCTCCAAGGAGTGTCGCCGGCAACCACGCGGCGGCAAGGAGCAGGTCGGGCCCCGAGCTCAGGCAGGCGCTGATAGCAGTGCCGCCGGCGAGCGCAAGGCAACCCGGGATGACACCTGCAACAACTGCGGCAGGTCGGGCCAGTGGGCCAAGGATTGCCGCCTTCCTCCACGCTGTGGTGGGCAGGCTCACGTCGCGCAAGCAAGGGAGGAGGATGCTGCTCTATTCCTGGTGCACGCGTGCGTTGAGCTGCAGCAAGAAGCAGGGGAGGGGGTGAAAGGTCCAGGCTTTCCCCTTTCCGCGTCGGCTGGCTCCGCACATCTCCACCTCGACGAACCGCGCGCCCACACCTTCCTCGACTGTACACCTGCTCAGCCGCTTGCCGATCAATGCACTCGACGACAAGACGCCATATGAGACTTGGCACGGGCGCAAGCCGGCGGTTAGCTATCTGCGCGTCTTCGGCTACCTCGCCTTCGTCAAGGAGCTGAACCACGTCGGCAAGCTCGACAATCGCAGCTCGCTGGGGCAGCTACGCAGAGGGGGCTAAGGCCTACCACGTGTTCGATGAAGGACGCGGCTGGGCATGGGACAAGGCAGTGGACAACGGATCGGCGGCCGTGCTCCGCGACTTCACCGTCGAGTACGCGTGGGTGGGCGGTGCTGAGGGAGCACAAGGTGCATCCTCGTCGACGTCTAGGTCTTCATCACCGGCGCTGACCTCTTCATCAGCTCCACCGCGTTCGCCATCACCAAATCCGGGGGAGCTTGGCAACCCATCGACGGTGGTCGGTAGCCCATCGGCAACGATCGAGGGCTCATCGGCAGCAGTGCCGACCTCTCCAGTACCGCAACCGACCTCTCCGGCGCACCAGCCGACCTCGGCGTCTTCTACCTCGCCCGCTGCGACACCAGCGCACGCAGAGTAGCCAGGGGTCGAGTACGCGACGCCACTGGAGGATGATGAAGACCGCCTGGACACCTACTACGACGATGAGCCCCTTCGGTACCGCACGGTGGCAAACATCCTCGGAGAGCAGTCTCCACTGGACCAGCCCGAGAGTCTCTTCGCTCAGCTATATCTGACGCACGCCGGTGAGCTGACCACTTATGCTGAGGCGCAGGGTGATACGGCGTGGCGGGCGGCAATGGAGTAGGAGCTCAAGTCCGTCGAGCAGAACCGCACCTGGGAGCTGGTGCCACTGCCGACGGCCACCGCCCCATCACCCTGAAGCGGATGTTCAAGCTCAAGAAGGACGAGCTGGGCGCGGTGATCAAGCACAAGGCGCGGCTGGTAGCACGCGGCTTCGTCCAGCAGGTGGGGATTGACAACGACGACGTCTTTGTTAGTCGCTGGATTCTCACTCTTGGTAGTGGCAGAATCCTTACTCTCATCGAGAGAGGATGACACTAGGAGTTGAGACAATTTTCTGGTTTATTTCTCACAAACTCATACAATGCCATGCCAACCTGAGGGGTTGGGGATACAAATTTATAGGCTGCTAACCAGCCAAGCATATGCTAAGATGCTGTCCTAGATGCTAGTCTAAGATGCTGTTCTAGGATGCTAACTGTTGTCCTAAAAGCAGTCAAGGATGCTGTTTACAAGGACACAAGGACCATGTGTTGCAGTCCCACAAAGACCAGCCAACACACAGATTTATTTCTGTCATTCTCCCCCTAAGTCTTGTGTGGCACCGTCTAGGGAACTCGGACCATCCTGATCCTGGCGCAAAGCTCCTGGAACTTCACTCGCCAAAGGGACTTGGTGAGAAGGTCTGCCAGCTGATCCTGGGTGTTGATGTAGCCGGCCTTGATGCTCCCCTCGTCCAAGCAGCTCCGAATGAAGTGGTACTTGATACGGATGTGCTTGCTGCACTCATGGAAGACGGGGTTCTTTGCTAAGGCCAAGGCGGACTTGCTGTCCACCCTGAGCTCCACCGCTTCAGTGTCTCTGCCGAGATCACCAAGAAGTCGAGCGAGCCAGAGCGCCTGAGTCGAAGCGGTGGAAGCCGCTATGTACTCGGCCTCGCAGCTGGACAGAGCCACCACCTGCTGCTTGACCGACTGCCAGCTAACGAGGCACTTGCCGAGGAAGAAGAGGACCCCGCTTGTGCTCTTGCTGGTGTCGATGTCGTCCGAGTGGTCACTGTCGCTGTACCCGACGAAGTGTGTCGCGCCAGGACACCTCGGGTAGTAGAGACCGTGGTCGAGAGTCCCCGCAACGTAGCAGATGATCCTCTTCACAGCCTGCTGGTGCTCCGTCGTCGGTCGTTGCATGAACCGACTAACGTAGCCGACGGAGAATGCCAAGTCCGGCCGTGTGTGGGCGAGGTAGCGAAGGCTCCCCACAAGACGCCGGTACTGCGTAGCGTCCACCTCCTCCGTCGTGCTGTCGCAGCTCAGCTTCAGCCTCTCCTCCATCGGAGTGAGGGCTGGGTTGCAGTCGGTGAGCCCAGCTAGCTCAACGATGCGCTTGGCGTAGGCGGTCTGTCGAAGAGTGATCCCGGAGTCATCCTGGTGCACCTCGATTCCTAGGTAGAAGGAGAGAGACCCCAGATCACTCATCTAGAAGGTGGCCTTCATCTCTTCCTTGAATGCCGCCACCTCCGCATCCTTGGTGCCGGTGATCACCAAGTCGTCGACGTAGACACCCACCAGCAGGGCCTTTCCTTCGCTGCCCCGCCGATAGATGGCCGCCTCGTGCGAGCTTTTCTCAAAGCCCATCCCCTTTAGCGTAGAATCCAGTTTGGCATTCCACGCCCTCGATGCCTGCCGCAAGCCATAGAGGGCCTTGCGTAGGCGGAGCACCTTGCCCTCCTTGCCGGGAATCGTAAATCCCGACGGCTGATGCACGTAGACCTCCTCCTTCAAGTCGCCGTTAAGGAACGCCGACTTGACATCCATGTGATAGACACGCCAACCCTCCTGGGCAGCTAGCGCAAGGAGGAGTCGCACGGACTCCATCCGTGCAACGGGCGCGAAGGCGTCGTCAAAGTCGATTCCTTCTTGCTGGACGAAGCCGCGCGCCACCAGACGCGCCTTGTGCTTGATCACCTCTCCGGTCTCGTCCTTCTTGAGCTTGAAGACCCACTTGAGAGAGATGGCGTGGTGGCCGGCTGGAAGATCGGCCAGCTCTCACGTCTTGTTCCACTTGACGACGTCCATCTCCATCTGCATCGCGGCACGCCATGCCGCGTCCCTCTCCGCCTCGGCGAAGGAACGAGGCTCGCCATCGTCCTGTGCGAGGTGCAGCTCCGCCTCAAAGTCGCGCTACGCCAGTCCAGGGACTGGCTGCTCGCCGAGGAGGTTGTCCACGGTACGGTAACGCAGAGGCTCGCCACCGTGGTAGGCGTCGATGCGATCCTTGTCATTGGACAGCGGAGTGGCGAACTCCACTATGCGCTGCTCGTCGTGGGCCGAAGCTGCCGATGCCGAGCCTGAATGGGTAGGGTCCGGTGTAGGAGAGCGAGGCGTGGCCGGTGGTGCTACTGGTGAAGGACTCGCCGAAGGTGGTGGCGAACGAGGTGGTGGGGTAGGCGAGCTCGGTGAGGACGATCTGCTAGCTCCCCACGCCTCCTTGAAGTGGACGTAGTCGACGACGAAATCGCTGGTCGTCGGAGTCGAGCCGTCGTCCGCCATCTTGCCCCACGTCCAGCTTCGCCCCTCGTCGAACACGATGTCACGCGTGATGCGCACGCACCGTGTCGCAGGGTCGAGGACGCGGTAGGCCTTGGCGCCCTCCGCGTAGCTGATGAAGACCCCTGGCGTGCTCCGGTCGTCGAGCTTGCCGACATGGTTGAGCTCCTTGACGAAGGCCAGGCAGCCGAAGACGCAAAGGTGGCTCACCGCGGGCTTGCGCCCGTGCCAAGCCTCGTATGGCGTCTTGCCGTCGAGGGCCTTGGTGGGGGAGCGATTGAGCAAGTGGACGGCAGTCATCACCACCTCACCCCAGTAGATCGCTGGCATCCCTCTCTGCTTGAGGAGGGCACAGGCGGTGGCCACCACCGTCTGGTTGCGGCGCTCGACGACACCGTTCTGCTGCGGAGTGTACGGCGCGGAGAAGTGGCGGTGGATCCCCTCATCGGCGCAGTACGCCGCGAACTCGACCGCCGTGAACTCGCCGCCGTTGTCCGTGCGTAGGACCCGAAGCTTGTGGCCGCACTCTGCCTCCGCAGCAGCTTGAAGGCGCTTGATGGCGTCCGCTGCGGCTGCCTTGGCGTCGAGCAGGACAACCCACATGTAGCGGGACACGTCGTCGATGAGGAGGAGGAAGTAGCGCCGGCCTCCAGGTGTAGCCGATGTCACGGGGCCACAGAGGTCACCGTGTACGAGCTCCAACTTCGCCTTGGCGCGGATGCTCGTCTGGCGAGGGAAGAGGAGCCGCCGCAGCTTGGTGAGGACGCAGGTGTCGCAGAACTGCTCCACGTGGTCGACGTGCGGCATGCCCCGCACCATCTCCTTGCTGCCGAGCTGCCTCAGGGCCTCAAAGTTGAGGTGCCCAAAGCACTCGTGCCACCTCCAAGCGTCGTCGTCGCGGCGGGCTGCAAGACAAAGAGGTTGCGCCACCTGTGCGTGAAGGACGTAGAGGCGGTTGCTCCTGTTGACCTTGACCAGGAGCCGGCGTCGGTGATCCTAGATGCGCAGCACCCCGTGCTCGATCTCCACGCGCGATCCGCTCTCATCTAGCTGTCCCAAGCCGATGATGGAGTTCCTCGACGCGGGGATGTAGTAGACACCGGTGAGCAGCCTGTGCTCGACAGTCTTGGCGACGAAGACGACAGAGCCGACGCCCTTGATCTCCACAGCGGAGGCGTCGCCGAACTTGACGGTGCCTCGAACGCCTGAGTCGAGCTCGCAGAAGAACTCCAGCCGCCCGGTCATGTGGTGGGTGGCGCCGGTGTCAAGGCATCACCTGTCGGTCTTGTCGTTGCCGGAGCTGTTGTCGAGGAGGGCATGTGCTTTTTGCTCGTCAAGGTGGAGAGCCGCTGCGGCCGGTGCCGCTGGAGGTAGTTCGATGCTCGCATGAGCAATGAACAGAGCTGATTGCTCCTCCTCCGCCTGCGCGACGTGGGCCTGGCCGCGTCGTGGCTGTCGACAATCCTTGGCCCAATGATCAAGCTTGCCGCAGTTGTAGCAAGGGTCGTCTCGTGCAGGCTTTTGCTTGCCAGCGGCGCCGCCCTGGGCGCCTCCACGATCATCACCCTCGGCACGTCCTCGCGCCCCTGCCTGGGCGTCTTTGCGCGGCTTGCCACGCTTGCCACGCTTGCGGCCGCCTGTCGTGGAAGAAGGCTCCCCCTTCTTCCTGTCACCTTGGCCGGCAGCCCACTGCTCCCGAGTGAGGAGCTTCCCGCCAATGGTGACGAGTCCCGAGAGGCGCTGTGGCTCATCGCTGTCAACGACCTTGAGGCGGCCCAACGTCTCCTCGATCGTCATCGTGGAGAGGTCCAGCAGAGACTCGATTGAGCGAGCCATCTGCTTGTACTTCTCGGGGACGCAGCGGAAGAGCTTCTCAACAGCTCTCTCCTCGCCGTAGGTGTCGTCGCCGAACTGCACCAACTTCTGCAACAGTGTTGAGACGGAGAGCAAAGTCATCAACGTCCTCACCTGGCTTGAAGGCCAGGTTCTCCTACTCCTTGCGAAGTGCCTGTAGTGTGGACTTGCGGGCGCGGTCGCTGCTGATGCGTGCCGCAGCGATGGCGTCCCAGGCCTCCTTGGCAGTCCGCTTGCTGGTAAGCGAAAACTGCATCTCGGGCGGGACTGCAGCAATGAGAGCATCCAACGCCCGTCGATCTTGGTCGTAGTCGACGTCGCCGTACCGGACTGCATCCCACATATGCCGCACCTGGATCCTTACCCTCATCACCGCAGCCCACTCAACGTAGTTGGTCTTGGTGAGGGTAGGCCACCCGCCGCCGGGGCCGACGTCCCTGACGACAGCCTGGTACTCGTGGTGACCACGGTACCGAACCGGAGAGAGATAGCCGCGCTGCCTGTGAAGGCCGCGCTCTCCGTCGACCCGTCCGCCGCCGCCATGCGCGCCTCCTCCAGGAGCGCCACCGCCGTGCGCGCCTCCTTCAGGAGCGCCGCCGGCGTGTCTGCGCCTGTCTGGGCTGCCGCCACGCTCGTGGGCGTGCGCGGCTACCCACTGCGCCGCTCGCCCTCGCGATGCCTCCCTCTCCAGCAGCTCAAGGTCCGCGTCGGCGCTGTCATCAGCAGCGATGGAGCTGCTGTTGCTGCCGCGTAGAACCTCGACCTCCGCTGCTGCTGCACGCGCTGCATCCGCCGCCGCCGCTGCTTCCACCTCCGCTCTAGCTGCTGCCAGCTCCGCTGCTGCCAGCCTCGATGCCCTTGCCGTGGCTGCTGCGGCGTCTGCCGCCGCTCGCTCGCGCTTCTCTGCCGCGGCGAGGTCGGCCTCCTGCCGACGCCACATGCTCGAGGCGACCGAGCCCTGAGACTGTCCTGCGGACATGGCGCGCTATCGAGGGGGCTGCTGTTGGAGAGCAAGGGCAGCCGGAGCTGCTGCTGCTACCGGCTGGGGCTGCTGCGAGACCGGGGAAGGAGATGAGCAGGAGATGCTCAGGCTACAGGATAATACAGCTCCGATACCACTTGTTAGTCGCTGGATTCTAACTCTTGGTAGCAGTAGAATCCTTACTCTCATCGAAGGAGAGGATGACACTAGGAGTTGGGGCAATTTTCTGGGTTTATTTCTCACACAATGCCATACCAACCTGAGGGGTTGGGGATACAAATTTATAGGCTGCTAACCAGCCAAGCATATGCTAAGATGCTGCTAAGATGCTAGTCTAAGATACTGTCCTAGATGCTAGTCAAGATGCTGTCCTAAGATGCCGATGCTGTCCTAAGATGTCTGTCCTAAGATCCTGTCCTAAGATGCTAACTGCTGTCCTAAAAGCAGTCAAAGATGTTGTTTATAAGGACACAAGGACCATGTGTTGCAGTCCCACAAAGACCAGCCACATGTATTGCAGCTTAATAATATTTTCTGACTATTAGTTCTTTTTAGACAGATAACTAAAAGGATAGATCTACTGAAAAGCTGTCCCTAGATGCTACAGGATTTGCACAGTACTAGTACTCCTTGGGGGAGTGGTTTCACCAAGAATGGTTGCTTGTAATGTCAATGTGATGAAAACAGAATGGCATAAATCAAGATTATGAGCGCGCAATGCCAGTAGATTAATATTACCTGAAGCATAGCTGACATATGAACCATTGGCTGACCTACAGAAGTTCCTTGCCTTACTAATTCATAACTTTGAGTTCCAACAGTAACAGGCCTACTGTAAGACTGTACAGCTGACAGATGATCTGCATGCAATCCATCTTCTAACAACCCTTTTATTTTCATTTCATGAGTAACAGAAAGGAAAAATATGAAAAAGAAGCTCAAAGTAAGCGATCTGCGAAATTCAATCATTCCACCAGGTGCATTCTCTGAAAGAGAGATGTCTTCTTTCAACAAATTGAAAGTATCATCCAGCAACCCAGAGTCCCACTACTTTCCAGTAAGAAAGTTTTCGGTCCTTGAAGCACTAAGTGGAACTGCTGCTACCCCACCAAAGACAATAGAAACATCAGATATTATCCAATTTCCTTCAGCTTCTTGTAAATACACACGCATTCCAGCATTAACCAAAGCAATATCATCCTCCCTTCTATGTGCCTGTTTAAATTCTTTGACATATTCAAAAGGCCTTGTCCATGGTAGTATAATAGAAAGCAATATTTCTTCAGGTTTTATATCAACTTTACGGTAACCAAGAAAGAAATTTTTTGCCAGGATAGTTCTAATATTGCTGTTCACATCTATTATCTGGAATTTTGCACCTACAGCCATCCAAAGTGGATTTAGGTCTGATATTGGACTAGCAGTACAAATGTTACCACCAACAGATGCAACATTCCTGATTTGTGTACCCGCGAACCATTTTAACTGGCGTACTATTGCCTGGCACGATGAAGTTTCAGGCAAATCATGTTCTGCAATAACCTTTTTAAGGAAATTTTGAAGCTGTGCAAGTCTTACAGCAGAACCAATGTGTATGCCATCTTCTTTAACTTTGAGAGTATTAAGCTCTGGAATATGGGTGACTGAGATCATGACCTTATATTGGGCATTCTTGAACTTCGTTTCGACTCCCACCTCTGAGTTACCAATGATAAGCTTTGCATCCAGGAAGCAGGATTTCAAATGTAGTAATTGCTTTAGTTTAAGAGGCCTATACCACCTGATCTCATTAAACCCATTTAATTTAAGTGGCATGACTTTTCTCAACTGAAGTTCTGGGGGGAAGATGAGTTCTTTCTCATTGTATGCACTTCCATCAATTTCATTGTATGAACAAGGTGAATATCTTTCCACAGACAATGACAATGAAGGCTCATTAACATTGACATCTGTCTCATTCCTGCAGGAACATGGCTTCCCGGTGGAAGGACAGATAGCTTGGCCATTTGCATTTTCTGAAGCTGAATTGGTGTATACCAAATTATCTGTTTTGGCGAACAAACGGAAGGCATCTATAATTGGTCGGTAGCCAGTACATCGACACAAATTTCCTGGAAGGCAGTCTTCAATCTGGTCTTCGGTAGGAGGCTCTTTGCTAGATCTCAGCAGTGCATACATAGACATCACAAAACAAGGGGTGCAAAATCCACACTGTGAACCATGTGCCTTGGCTAAAGATTCCTGCCAGATATGTAGAGCATCGTGATAAGAAGACAAAAGGTGCATAGGTAGGAAAGGTATAAACTGAGTGCATGAGAAGAGCTATAGTAAATAATGATAGCATTATTTATCTCGTCTGTTCTTAGAGCTGTTGGAATTAAACATGAATCATAATAGTGACAGCTTTTAACGTTTAAGTTCTGCATAGATAGGCTTTCAGTCATAAACAGTCGAACACAGTAATGAATGGTCAGTGCCTAACTGACAACTTTTGAGACGAATTACATGATTAAGAAGAATGAGATATTGACACAAACAAAACAAAATATAACCAGTCAGAATAATATTATTTCAGAGTATACATACTTTAGACATATTCCTCTTTTATATTAAGAACATGTAACCGTTCTGACCTTATTTCGTATTTTATGTCAACTTGGTAGCTTTACTCATATCAGCCATGTTGCACTTTTGATATTAATAGTTGACATGTTGATCATGTAATGTTGCGTCAAATCGATCTAACACTTGTGTTATGCCCATATTGAGCTAAATTACTTCATGCAAGAAACAGATTTGAGAAAAACCTGAACTACAAGCCATTTTTGCTAGATATCAACAAGTCACACAATAACTGTATCACCTGAACTGGGTGTAAACCTCGCCGGCTATCTCCAAGCCCCTCCACTGTGATTATGTGCATTCCTTCCACAGAATAAAGTGGAGCCAATCATGCATTGATAGCAAAATGCCTGAATCAAGGTCATTTCTTACATGAAGCTCAAATTCTAGAAACAGTAGAATACATGTCAAATACATAACTCAATATACATATGTAAAATATATAGGATTCTACATCCCATATACAAGAAAGCTTTCATGACCCAGGGCAAAGCCAGTTTTTAAAAAAGGAGAAAACTAAACATGAGTGAATCTTGAAACATATTTTTATAACACATAAGAATAAGATGAAGGAAGTGCATAAAACATCATTCAGTAGAGGAACAAGGTTCTCACAGTGATCTCTTCGTAGTTTGGTCATAGGAAGAGACCATGACAGTGCAGGCTCCACAACCACCTTCGCCACATACAAGCTTTGTTCCCTGAAGGCCGATGTCTACAGTGCATAGTTAAAAAAAATGTCAAGAACAATATTGCAAACCATAAAAAAGAATAATACTCACACAAAAGATTTAGTTCCAACTCATCAGCTAAGAGTTTATTGAAGACTGCCAGAAGTAGTTTTTTTTAACACATTTTTTTAACGCAATTGCCAGAAGTAGTTACATGACAGTGTCTGGCAATCAGTCTCAAAGATCACCATGTTTAACCACATGATGTAGAGCTAAAGCTTCAATGAAAAGACAATTCTCGGTCTTAATGTTGAATTATTTTCAGTAGTTGAAATTCAAAATGTGTGTGCATAACATGACAAGTTCAACTGTGCCAGCTTCACACACTACCTCCACTAATCCAACATGAACGGTTGAAATCCTTGAGAAGCTCCACTTAAATTCTTCTGTCATAAAAGAAGAAAGAAAACTAGGAGACAAATTCCATTGGATTCAGATCCCAATCTGGGACCAACCAGAAGTGCAGCAAAGCAGTCATGGTAAAAAAAAAAACCATACCAACAGACCACCACAACCACCGATAGCTCAATTCTACCAGGCAAATGTCCCAGAAAACCAGTTTTGAGAGTGTCTTCCCCTTTAATAATTTTTTCCTTCTTTCTTTTCTTTTTCTCTTTTCCACACATCCTACCCATTTGGTCCTACATGGAATAAGCAAATTTTGTTCAACTATCATTTCTGGTATTTTCTTTAGAATGAGTTAAGTACAACAAAAAGGCGTTCAAAAACTTTTGGTATTATAACTTGTGCTTTGGTAAGTTTTCTAGAAACCTTTAGTTGATCGAGTTGGTATGATAAGATTTTGTAGCAAACAGAGTTGAGCAATATTTATTTCAAACAACTTTTCTGAAGAAGTTGACTAGCAAAAACTTATGCGTGTAACTTACATAAAAGTTTCGTGAATATGTTGAACAAAAAAAACTTGTGTACAGGTTACCTCTAAAAGTTTCAAAAGCATAGAATTTTGTCCAGATAAATTCTCACAAAAATGTCGTGTGTAAGTTTGTAACTTTCCAGCCCCCCAAAAAAATCTCCTTAACCAGCTTCAACAGAAGTAATAATAGTAGCAAAAACAGAGAGCTAGGGAGTGGGAGAGCGACCTCTGAGGTACTGCAGCAGGGTAAGGTGGGCGAGGCCGTCGGGGAGCACGCAGCGGACGCCATTGACGTAGACGATCGCCTCGCCGGACCACTCCTCCACGGCCGCCGGGTCCTCCTCCACCGCTCTCCCGAGCGACGCCATCAGACAGGTTGGGGAAGGACCGCGTCGCCTGCACGGCATGTGGGGACTCCCGCCGCTCTCCAGACTCTAGAGGGCCTGCACGCCATCAGACAGGTTGGGGAAGGCCTGCACTCCCGCCGCTCTCCAGACTCTAGAGGGCGCCCCGGGAACAGATGGAGATGGGTTCCGCTTCCGCCCAGGCGCTACCGTGGTAGTGGACTAGTCGTACGGCACGGGGTCTGATCCGGTGGTGCGGATGGAATGTAAATGGACGGACCATGGATTCATGATTGGGTCCGCTGGGAGGGGTATCGATGACGCCGGGCTGACGGCGCCGGTGAGCGGTGGACTGAATGCAGAAGCAGGTGTCCTTTTCTTTTAAGGCTTTTACCTATATGTCATTATAAAAGTTAATAATTACTCATAGACCATTAAAAATTTGAGTTCTCCGAGGTGTCCTTCACGTCATTTGTCACTTCCATCAAATTTGACTCTAAAAGTGTCAAACTGCTGGTGTGAAAAGTCAAAAATACCATTAGGTCTGAATATGCAATTAATTTTTTTGAACATCTTAATGACCTCAAATGAAAAAACTCAAAACTAGAAAGTTGTAGATCTCAACAATATCTACAATTTTTATATAAAAATTATATTCATTTAATTCCGTAAAAAGGGATATGATTTGATATGATTAATATTTCTTAGAAAAATCACATTTTTTGTATGGAATCAAATGAAGATAATTTATATATAAATATTGTAAATCTCGACGATATATAAAACTTTCTAGTTTTGAGTTTTTTTCATTTGAGATCGTTAAGATGCTCAAAAAATTAATTGCATATTCAGATATGAGGGTATTTTTGACTTTTCACACCCGCAATTTGATAAAGTTAGAGCCAAATCTGATGGAAGTGGCGTGGAGGGCAAAAAAGTTCAGAGCAGTGGCACCTGTGAGAACTCAACTTTTTTAATAACTTGTGAGTAATTGCCAACTTTTATAATGAAACACGGGTAAAAGCCTCTTCTTTTTTGTCACGACCTCACGGGGATAGATAAGAGATGGTCAAGATTGAGATGCGATTGTCCTCGTAACAAGATGGACAAGATTTTGGGAGATGATCCCATAGAGTTGAAAATCGAAGGGCGAAAAGCTGTTTGATGATGTACTCTCTCCATTCAGAACGGGACGTAACGTCAAAACGGGGACGTAACGCAAACGCTGAGTTGACGGCGCCGGCGGGCGACGTGGCAGTACCGAGAGATTTTATTGCAAGACGAATGCAGAATTGTACTCTCTCTGCTCCAAAATATTTAACATTTTAGGTTTGAATATGGAAATTTAGAAGGACTAAAAAATATAGTGCACCAAAAACAAAAGCGGGAGATAAAGAGAAATAGAGATGTATTGAAAAAGAAAAAATATATTAAGAAGAATAATACATTGGAAAGTTAGAAGATCCAATTTAAATTCTATAAGATCTAAGTTTTTTTTATAGGATAAGATCGAGTATTTCATTGAGAATTACATAGTACAGCGCAAACACTTACGACATCTCCACACTCATTCTATAAATTAACGCACGCAAATCCTATCTTTGTGGGCACAAGTATTTTAAGACTGAGGGAGTACTCTCTTCTTCTTCTTAATTTAAAATGGAAGTACATTTTCCGTTACTTTAGTCATGGGCTTGTGATTATCAAAGAAAGAAAAAAGTCATGGGCTTGTGGCTTCTTCCTCCCCAATCTGTGGGCCATGGATAGTGGGTGAGCCAGCCACTTCGCCACCGTCACCGCCCATGGTCATTTTGCCGGGCACCGGAGTACCCGACGACAACCACGTGCTCGGAATGAGAGGCCAGCTGAGATCGTGGTCCTGATGGCTTCATCGGGGAGGTGCTCGACTTGCCATGTCGTGACGTCGCGCATGCATACCGACGTTGCCAAAATTGCACATCCAAAAGACCAAGAAGGACACCCGCGTGAGTCGAGTCCATGGCCGTTCTTTAACGATCCTGAGATCTTGCTTAGATGCCAACTAAATTTCACACCAGTTCACTCTCACGCGTATGGATTGAAGTGAGTACATGGACATTTAGATAAACCCTTAGAAGCATTTACAGTGAGTTTGGTTTGCAGGGTATTTTTTAAGATACAGGAGAGGAACAAACTATTAAGTATGTACAAAAGAGAAATAAACTATACAAAACTAAAATTATGCAAGCCAAGCATGAAGAAGAGGTTTTTTACGAGGGCTTGTACTTAAGAACAGAAAGAAAAAGCTCCTCTCGAAGACTATGCTTCCACCGTCCCAAAGAGACCACAGCTCCATCAAAGATGATATTATTCCTCATTGCCCAGATGCACCAAGCTGTCAAGATAACAATCTCTATATAGATGAGCAAACCAAACTGAGCTCGAGCAAACTCCAATCTGTCCATGATAGGCAATGAAGTGCCCCAGACCAGCGTTTTTTTTGCGAAATGAATTCATCCTGCAGAATCACTAGCAGAGGAGTACTACACGATAAGTCGATAACGGACGCCGTGAACTTCTGACGCAAACCAAACAGCTCAAGGAGGTTCACTATCAGAGTACTACACGCCTTCAAGGTGCCAGACGATGTGAACCACGCAAACCAAACAGCTCAAGGAGGTTCGGTTTCTTAATCGGATAATTATGGATGAAGACATTCCACTAACCAAACACGCGTAATTTCCGTGCTTTATTGGATAATTCTGGATGGAGACATTTCACTAATCATACACACTGTAATTTCCGTGCTCTGTACTTTGTATATGGTACTTTTTATCCACCCCGTTCCGTTGTCACAACCCGTCCTGTCCACACACACACACAAGCTGAGGTAGAGCGTCAGGAGCAGGTGACACAGCTGGTGTCTAGTGGGGAAACAATATGGACCCGTTTTGCAGAGCTCCTAGAGCCGATTCTCTGTTAAATCCAGCAGGAGCTCTGCCAAATATTTTTTTAAGAGAGAAGTGATTCTCTCATCATTCTACAAAATGATTCTTTAAAATAAACTAAGAGGCTGATTGCATAGAGTGGCTAGAGTAATGTGTGTGTGGACAGTGAGGCCCATTGGGCGTGTATAGATTAGTTGTATACTTGTATGCCGTGAGCGTTATAGACTCCGTTAATAAACCAGAACTCAGGGCACGAGATGACAGAGTCTATACCTAATATTAAAGTGCCAAAATTTTAGCTTTTTTTTTGTCTAGCCTCTCTTAACTAACTTGTGGATGTAGAAATAGAAACTCTATTAAAGAGGAGACGGAAACAGGTCACGTTATTTCTCGCTGGAGCGGCGGATCTATATAGGACGTACTGGGTGTGGCTGCACCCAGGCCAAAATACAAGATACGTTATAGTATGTATGTTTCTACTGTATTTGTACCCCGCAAGTCCAAACGTCTGCACCCATCGCCGACTGAGCCGACAGATGGAGCCCAAAACAGCCCACTCCTCAACAAGCAGCCCAACATCAGCCACGCTCCCATCATCGGCCATCACTTTGACTCACGCCAAACTCTCGACGCGTCGCGTCGCCTCCCTTTCGCTCCCCTCCCTCAGCCTTCTCTCCCCTTCCGCACGCCCGTTCTCTACCTTAATTGGTGACACCAACACGCGAACTCCGGTGGAGGGTGGCTCGCTGGCCATCAATCACGGCCGGCCATGGTGCGTTGGCCAATCAGCCAGTCTTAGGGGCAAGGGTTCCAGGAGCACATCATAGTCCGCCCACTGCCCTGGTCGTGCTCATTTCTTCTCTGTTTATCCTTTAAAAGTCAAAGTAAGCAACTTTGATGCTTACGTATGCGAAAACAGCCCCCCTCCGCCCTTTTTGAGTGTTCAAGGCGGCTTCTTCGGCTTCTCTGTCAAAGCTGCTAAAGTTGCATCAAACATGTATCCTTCATAGTCTGCCGGTCCAGTTTCACATCTTTTAATTGGCGAAGGCACATCAAAATGGGTACGATACGAATACCTAAGATCACGAGGAGAGGAACCTATATATTTTACAATTTATTCTTTGGAAGGAACAGAGAAAACTTAGTATGGGTGTCCCTGCTTTTCAACAACATGGAAAGTGTAGTTTTCTCTGTTCATGGAAAAGGTAGTTTTCATGAATATTTAATACGACCTATTTATAGAAACAACTGGTTTGGACTTTGGAATTAGGCATATATTGACTTAATTAAAATAGAGAGAAGTACGATGACAGCATGCTTATGCTTCATTGCAGATGGTCATTGCCGTACCTTCGGAGTCCAGGAGCCTGTGCAGCATGAGTAGCATTTTCCGCATATAATTTCTTTGTCCTGTCTGAAGGTCCTGCTGGAAAAGAATTAAAGATTATCGACGCTTTGACTGTACTGTACTGGCCTACCCTCTGTTTTCTTGGGGATCCACATCTACACCCCCACGTTGCTTGCACTCGCAGTTTCCAGACTCAGGGGAATTCCACAGGCAGGGCCACAATGGAAGCGCTCCGCAACGCGCTTCTCAACGAGCTCGCCACCAGAGCCGTATCCTTCCTGGTGTCCACGTGCGGGAGCAGGCTGATGCCGGTGCCGGCGAGCGTCCGGGAGCGGGAGGAGGAGAGGCTGATGCACCGTCTCCGGCTCCTGCTCCTGAGGAGCGCCACGATCGTCGAGGAAGCCGAGGGCCGGCGCGTCACCAACCGTGGCGTGCTCCGGCAGCTCAGGGTCCTGTGCGACGCGATGGTGAGAGGCCACTACGTCCTCGACACTGCCAGGTACGACGCCGGCGGAGGAGACCGGCGGGAAGAAGAGGGCGGCAGCAAAAAGGAGGTGGTTCCAGCGTTCGCCTCGTCCAGATTCAACCCAGCCAAGCGTGCCCGGTGCGAGTCGTCGCCGGAGACCACGGCCACGGCCGGCCCGGCACGCAGAAGGGCCAGCTCTTTCCAGCTGCAGAGGATGGTGCACAGCCTGGAGGCCATCATCGCCGGCGCCAAGGAGCTGGCCGTGTTCCTGACGGCCTGCCCACCCATGTCGTGCCGCCAGCCTTACAGCGCCTATCTGTTCCTGGACAAGTGCATGTTTGGCCGACACGCGGAGAGGGACCAGGTTCTTGAATTCTTGCTGCAAGCTGAGCCGCCGGAGCCGGTGACTGCTGCAAACCCGGGGCCGGGCGTTCTTCCGATCGTCGGCCCTGCGCTCATCGGGAAGAGCACCCTTGTGGAGCATGTCTGCAACGACGAGAGGGTGCGCAGCCATTTCTCCCTGATCCTGTTGCACGCTGCTGCCGGGAGTGCTGGCCTTGGAGGTCTCGAAACCATGGCCACCACCTTGAGGGACAACTGCGCGACCAAGCATCAGAACAACACGACGGAGGATGAAAGATGGTTGCTTGTCATCGAGCTTTCAGGGGACGTGGAAGACGAGGCATGGAACAGCCTCTTCTACTCTCGTGGAAGATGCATGCCGTGGGGGAGCAAGGTGATACTCACGAGCCGTTCTGAGAAGATCGAGAGGTTCGGGACGACACGAGCTGTCCGGCTGAGATGCCTCAGCACGGAAGCCATGTGGTATTTCTTCAAGCTGAGCGCGTTCGGGAGCGCTGACCCAGACGAGAACCCGAAGCTGGCGTCGGTGGCCATGGACATGGCGGTCGAGGCACGGGGGTCGTTCATCACCGCCAACGTCGTGGCCGCCTTGGTGAGAGCCGATCTCAGCAGCCAGCAGCTCTGGTGCAAGGTTCTCGCGGCAGTGAGGCACTACATGCGGAAGAACATCGTGCTGTTTGGTGAGTACCCGGACGACCTCAAGGCCAAGGATCATCCTCGCCGCACTTGGAGCATCAATAAGGTGTTGAAACCCAACGAGTCTTTCCGCATGTACGAGACATACCAGAAGTGCTCCGCTCAACCTCAGCAGGAGGACCTCCCGGACCCGGAGGTGACGATAATGGATATGATGTTTGAACGAGCGCAACCACGAGGAAGGTTTGATATGTTGATTTGGAAATCTGTGCTACCGCCCTACTTTAGCTACATTTGTCCATACGAGATCCCTGATACATATGCCCAATAGCTTTATCTGTAGACACATGATATGGGACATGGACTCATACAGTACTACGTAATGTAAGTGCGTGGTGTGTGTACAACACATAGAAAGGCTACAAGATTATAATCATACTTATAAAAGGGGCCGTTTGGTACAAATTATTTGATAGCCTTCGAAGTTGTTTTGCAGCGTTTTCTGCCAAATGGCTAAGAAGGGAGGTCCTCCTCGTTCCTCGCATGGAGCTCCAGAAATCCCACTATAAGGCATGCGGATGGCACCTGATGAAGCTGAAATAGGCAGGTTCTTCCCGCTTTGTCTGCCAGTGCACGGGTGTAGAGTCGAGATGGCAGATTATAGGCGGGGTGAATAGTTCTTTCTAAAACTTAATCACGCCAGCTAACCGAAACAAGTGCGGAATTAAAACTATGGGTCTAGCCAAAACTACACCCCTCTATCTAAGTTCACAAGCACCTTACAAGGGTCCTGAAGAGGCAACAAAGGTGCCAGCCTAGCTAGCGCTCACCTATCCAATTCTAGCTTGCAAGATCATACAAACCTATGCAACTAGTACTTCAAACAAACTGGGAAGCACCTATACAAACTAGTAATGCAAAGCGCACAAAGCCTAACCTCACTAGCAATGCTCAATAACAAGGCAACAAATGCCAAATTAGAGAGCGCAAATTACTTAGCTACACAAACTAAGCAATGTGACTAACAAGGTTACTAAAACCAAATTAGCCACACAAGGGAGCTACTTCTACGCTACACAAGCAAAAAAACAACTAGCAAGCTACTTAAGCTAAACTAGTCACAAGAGCAACTACACAAGCACAATGTATATAAAAGTAATATAAGCTTGTATTTCGCGAAATGCAAACCACTGAGAAGATGATGAAGACAATGTTGACATAGTGATTTTTGTCCCGAGGTTCACGAGGTTGCTACCAAGCTACGTCCCCATTGTGTCGACCGCTCACCTGGTGGTTCGGCGGCTAATTGGCATCACCCGCCAAGCCCGCACGTTGGGCACCGCAAGAACCTACATCACAAGTGAGGGTAGCTCAATGACACGCTCAACTAGAGTTGTTCTTCACGATCCCCGCGGGGTGAGCACAATCCCCTCACAAATCCTCATCCGAAGCACCACACAATCTTCTCGCGTGCTTCAACGGAGTCACAAGCCACTAAGCCATCTAGGAGGTGGCAATCTCCAAGAGTAACAAGCACCATGGCTTGCAACTCGACCACCTAGTGCCACTCGATGCAACCTCATGATGCAATCGCATTAGAATCGCACGCATACTCAATCGGATGATCACTATCAAGCGTATGTGAGTTAGAGGGCTCCCAAACACACCAACATAAGCCACCAAGGCCTAAGGGTGCTCAGCAACCAGCCCAAGGCTGAGCTCCACCTCTATTTATATCCCCCAAGCCAAATAGAGCCGTTGGAGCCTTGGAACACATTTATGCACGGTTACCGGGCAGCAACGTGCAGACACCGGACATAGGGTGGCGGTGCCCCCAACGGTCAAATTGCAACGGCTATTTCAAACTTGCTGTTGGACAAGTTGGCACTAGACAAGGGGCATGGCGGTGCACCGCCCTAGGGGTGGTAGTGCCCCGCGGCACCCAAATCGAGTTTTGCCCCTTTCTGGAAAAATATGGCGGTGCCCTCTTCAGTTCAAAACCAACAACCAGCAGACCAATCTTGTAGAGCATTTCATTAGCTTTCAAAAAGTCCTAGATCATCGAAATCAGAGTTTGGAGCTAAGAGTTATACCCAAAATATGAAAGGGTGGCTGTGCTGAAATTGGCACGCTGCAGGGGGCGGCAGTGCACCGCCCCTAGGGTGGCGGTGCCACCGCCCTAGGGTGTCCGGTGCACACTGGAAAGGGAGGTGCCCCCCTAGAAAGGGCTACGCATTGGCAACAAGTTCGGGTGTGTTTTCCAACCCTTGGACCACCCAAACTTGCCCTTTTCTTCTCCTTTTCCTCACCAACTTGATCCAAAACAACTCCAACAACTCCTCCTTTACAAATGTGCCAACACCACCATGTGTTCACCACCTTGTACATGTGTGTTAGCTTTTCACAAACATTTTGTCAAAGGATTAGGTCTCTTTTTACCACGTCACTCGATCCTAACAACAATGCAAAGTTAGATCACTCGAGTGGCACTAGATGACCGATATGCAAAAAAGTTTGTCCCTCTTTATAGTACAGCCATCTATCCTAAACCCGGTCATAAACTTCTCTACACATCTATGACCGGTGAAATGAAATGTCCTATAGGTTATACCTTTGCCTTGTGCATTCTATTTCATCTCCTCCAATATTGATGCAACACATGAACCAATCATATCACAAATGATATGATCCACTTCATATCATCACATGACCTTGTTGATTCATCGATCTTGACCTCACTTGCTTTTCATCGTTGCCTTCGTCCATCGGCGCCAAGACTTACTCAAGCTTCACCACCACGTGGTCCATTGCTCCAAAGCCTCCAGCTTGCCCTTCACGCTTGCAACCGGTCCATCAAGCCAAGTCTTGTCTTAATCTTCTCCACCTTAGTCACATGACTCCATGTCATGTCTCATATGTAATGAGCTCCTTCATCACATGTGTGGGCCTTGCAACAAATCCAAGCCATCTTCACCATCATGGCATGAGTTGCTCACACAAGTGTACCTGTGGACTAATCACCTGTGTATCTCACATTTAAACACATTAGTCCACCTAGGTTGTCACTCAATTACCAAAACCAAACAAGGACCTTTCAATGGGCCCGGACCCGGAGGTGACGATAATGGATATGTTACCTAGACGAGCACAACCGCGAGGAAGGTTTGAGATCTTGTTTTGGAAATATGTGCTACCACCCAACTTTAGCTACATATGTCCATGGAGATTCGTGGCACATATGCCCAATAGCTTTATCCATAGGCACATGATAGGAGGACACATGCACTCGTACGGTACCACAGGTAACGTAAGTGTGGTGTGCGTGTATATAACACGTAGGAGGCTACAAGAATGTAATCATACTTATGAAAGGGCCCATTTCGTATAGATTATTGGATAGCTTCCGAAGTTGTTTTGCAATGTTTTCTACCAACTGGTTGAGAAGGAAGGTCCTGCTTGCGTGGAGCTCCAGAAAACCTGTTGAGACATGCAGCTGGCACCTGATGAAGCTGAAATAGGTTGCCTCTGCCCGCTCTATCTGCTACTGCACAGGCCTAGACCCGGAGGTGACGATAATGGATATGTTGTCTGGACGAGCGCAACCGCGAGGAAGATTTGAGATCTTGTTTGGAAATCTGTGCTACCGTCCTACTTTAGCTACATATGTCGATATGAGATTTGTGATGATACATATGCCCAATAGCTTTATCCACAGGCATATGATAGGGGCACACATGCACTCGTATGGTACTATGTAAGTGTGGTGTGTCATGTGTGTGTGTGACACACAGGAGGACTACAAGAAAATAATGGTACGTGTGTAAGGAGCAGTTGTGTACAGATTCTTGGGCAGTTTTGAAAGTTGTTTTTGCAACGTTTTCTACCAAACGGCTTAGAAGAGTGGTCCTCCTCGCGTGAACTTTAGAGACTTGGTTAGACATGGGGCTCGCATCTGGTAAAGCTAAAATAGGCAGCTTTCCGTCACTCCATCAACCAGTACATAGGCTCGAACCCTTTTGCCCCGGTTCGAGCGGTCGTGACTGTGAGGCAGAGTGCAGGCATGACGGGTAGACGACGAGGTAGAGGTGGAGCACGAGCCGTTCAGGCATGACAATGAGGAGGGCACCAGCGTGGCTATGGAGGAGGAGGAAAGGCCACGAGCCCGCGACAATCGGCGGACTTTGCTTCTGGCTGGCGGCGAGTTCAAGAGGGTAATGAAATAAGAAGAGCGGCACGTTTATGGTTAGAAGGAGAAAGAAACCAGAGATAAGAACTAAGAAGAGAGAAAATAAAATAAAGGAAAAAAATAAAAGGAAAAAAAGAGAAAGGTACTGTTGTCATTTCACTTTTTTTAGGAACACATGTGTATATGCACAAAATACCTAATTCTATGGCTGGATTCAAACTCCGCATGCGACCTAGCCTGGACATCTCATCCAACTATTTTAACCGGACAATGGTGAGTGAAAACTTGCATCATGCACCATTAGATTTGAAATGTACAACCTATAAAGTTCTGTGGTATACTAGAAACCAAAGTGCGGCATTGCTGCCTTCCATGATCCTTGGATGTGCCTTTGAAATTTGAAAACGAATCAGACAACAAATGCTCCCTAACAATCTTCTACTACTATTTAAATTTTGGCACAAAAGAAAAATAGAAAAATAAGTGAAGTCCAATAATCACTTGCATAATGTAAAATCTAATTTCATATGTATAGAAAAACTAGAAAGAGGTATGGTCTGGTTATCACAATTAATTTATCTTGATTGCTATTATTTATGATTGGATATCAATCAGCAAACAACAAAAATGCCACATATATTGTAGACAATTGGTAGAAAACTAAAGTAAATACATAGAATAAAAGATCATGGAAACCAGTTTTACAGAAATAGAAACGACAACATCTGTGTAACATGTTAGGGTAACGACTAACACTCTGTTCGGTTGGCTGAAAAAAAGGGTGGTGTTGATGCTGATTCGTTGCGAGAGAAAAACACTGTTGCATGGCTGAAAAGTAGTGCTGATAAGTTCAAGCGAACATGGCCTTAATTTGATGGCATGAATGCTGACCCAAATAACTGCACATGAGACAATTTCTGTCAGTATCCATCTTGTGAAGATGGGAGTGGAAATAAATAGGCTCTTGATCAATATAGAAACACAAGCCAACATGGCAGACTGGGGGGTGATTGTGTGGTAGTCTGGTATCTTTACTTGATGAATCTTGTACCACGCTATCTTGCATCCTATTGTGCCACGTTTCAAGCAGCAAAAGAAACCATGTCTCCATCCGATTACGGGTTGAATCTGTCTCCGCCTAGTTCCGTTACGAACCCGGAACCCCAGAATTTTTTTATTTCTAACACTTTTTTAAAACTATTTTCAAATTTGACACCAAATTTTTTTTAAAACTAACACTTTTGGCCACTCCTAGGCTCATGGCGCGGTGTACCAACGTTCTCGCGCCATGCATGGGGGCGCAGCAAGTGCGGTGACGTGGCCTAGCCTAGCCACACAGCCGGCTGACGTGGCGGGCCTGCCATGCCACAGATCTCGGCATGGCAGTGCCGCGCCACGCCACACGGCACGACAGGCCCAGGCTTAACCATTGCACCACGGGCTCCCTCCCTGGATCCCTCACTTTGTCTGTCTGCCCGACTAGAGGTGAGGGCGCTCGAGGCGCCCGTGCCGCCGCCTCCTGACTCCCCCGCCCCTGGCCGCCGCCCTTCCCTCCCTTGCCGCCCCCTCCCTACCTTCCCCCAAGCTCCTCCTTGGCCTCGATCAAGGAAACAGTGCTCTTATTAGTAATTTGAATGGTGGATTAAGGATTAGGATTGGTAGCTAGGGTTTGGAGGAAAATATTAGTTTGAATGGTGGATTGAAGGATTAGAAGTATGTTTACCATGTTTAGTGTAATGTTTATTTTTGTTCCTATAAGTGTTTGTTATATTACTTTAGTTGTAATTACCATGTAGTCTAAGGTCAATTTTTGTTCGTAAGTGTAGGTTATATTTTATTTGTTGTAATGCAAATGCTTCTCCTTTACATTAATTTGTGATGTTTTGATTGATGTTAAATTACAACCATTTTGTTAGATGCAAGACTTGTATCGGGAGGAGTTTTGGCAAAAACGGGGTCGTCCTAGAGAATTATACCCCAACGCATCAAGCAAAGATGCCCTCATCCCTCCTAACCTCCCTGTCCCTAATTGTGACTGTGGTCGTCCAACCGACGTGTTTCAATCGTGACATCCAGACACAACAGCTCATTGCTTCTACATATGCAGTCGTTTTAATGTAAGTAATTCTTTCCGTATCTTTTTGTCTTCATTTGTGTTACAAGGTTACTAATACTTTGTTAGAATCTTGTTGGGTAGGACCATGAGAGGTGCTTTTTATTTCAGTGGATCGACAGTCCAGACAAGTTTGACCCGAGGTACCTCCTTTTCGACGATTGGTGCAGAGGGAGACGTCCACGTGAGCACTAGCGGCGGGTTCCACCTCCCCCTAACCTCCCAGCAATGACGAAGGAGGAGAAGCACTTAGCCACAGTTAGATGGCTCGAGGTACCTCCTCCGTGCAATTGCAGAGATCGAGCTATGATAAACCCTGAGAATACATTGGAGTTTGTGTGTCCAAACAAGCATGAAGTAAGTGCAAAGTGTATCTGTTGAAATGTTGAGCTATGTATGTTCATGTACTAATGTCACATTTTTTAGGTGTACTCAATGGCGAAGTGTCATTTCAAGGAGTGGCTCTATGGTCCTAAGAATCAATGGGTGGAGCCGCCAAAGAAAAAGGAAAAGGAAAAGAAGAAGCAAAGGTTAATTTACAAAGCACCTCCTGTGATGTGCGATGTGGTGTTAAAGCCAACTACGACCTAGTCCCTTTGGAGCTTGGAATAGGCCATTATTGCGGCCATATGGTTGACTATGATGAGGTTGGCTATTGTTGTGAAAAACATGCAATCATATTTTTTTTTCTTTTGCAAAGAGTTATTATCTAATTTTTTTCCTTTGAACAGAGCACTGGGAAATGCAAGTGGGAATCTTATGAAGGTCAAGCTAAGTTCTTGGATGACTTGAAGGGAAAGCAAGTAATTGCATGCAAGAGGGGATATGGACCTTAGTACTTCTAGGATTTCATTAAGCAGCGGAAGAAGGACATGCGGCAGTTGGCTAGACAACATGGTATTCGTAACCTGATCGGTGTTAGACATGAGAAAAGGCAAACAGAGAGACAGAGGGTGTTAGAGGAGGAGAGGGCAAGGAAGGCTACAATGGAGACGAAAAGAGTAGAGATGTAGGTCTTGAACGACCAAATTGTTGTATTGTGTGCCAGTGAGTCATTGGAAGCCTTATTATTTTCGTTGCATGCTTTTAAATGTAATATAGTCGCGTTGTTAACTTGTTGCATTTTATACATGAAGGGATTAGATGCACTGGGGAGCATGCCGCAGAGGTTGCCCGTGCAAGGTATGTGGAAAAGAAGTTACATGAGCACCAAATGCGAGCTGGTCGCACCGCTCAACTCTGATTGGGGTGGACAATGAGGGTGATGAGGATGAGGATGACACTGCCAGGTTGAGCAATCTCATTGCTCTAGCGAAGGCGGGCTTGCAGACAGAGAAGGAGGAGGACGACACTGACCGACTGAGCGAGCTCATCGCTCTTGCAGAGGCAGGCTTGCAGGTGGAGGAGGATGAGGACGCCTTTTTCTCTTAGGTCACAGAGGCCGCAGATGAAGCGGAGGTCGCTTACTACAGGCGACAGGCAGAACAGGGCAATGCAGGTGAGCCTAGCCACATGAATGAGGCGGAGGAGAACGCATTCTTGTCTTAGACCGCAGATGAAGCGGAGGTCGCTTACTAAAGGCGACAGGCATATCAGGGCAATGCAGGTGAGCCTAGCCATACCAACGAGGTTGTGGTAGAGGATTGGTACTCGGACGGTAAGTTGCTTATTCATTATGTTTCTGACTGAGGCATGCATGTATCAGATGTGTTGTATTTCATTATCCTGTCATGTATTCAACTTTTTTTTGTGTCCCATTTTTCATGTATTTGATTCCAAGTTGTGATGCACAGTGTTGGCATTTCTTAGCACCACTACTAAAAATAGAATTAATCCTACTCTTAGCAATGACACTAGAAATGGCATGGTAATTATTAACTTGTCACTTTTACAGTTGTTGATGCAAAAGTGGATCTGCAAACACAAAGGGCTAATACCCAATCCGATATCCAAAGCGTGCTAGTCGATTTGACCTATTAATCGACAAGGATGAAAATACGAGTACTTTGGTCCTGACAACAGCGATACGCCCAGAAGCCACGGCCAAGAGGTACTCACGCGGAACTCAAGGATCGTCGAAGGTCGTACTGAAGCGATGCAGCTCGTTGAATCGATAAGAACTCGTAAAAAGAAAAATACGCAAATTGACGAAGTCGCCGAAAAGTAAGTAGATGCAAATAGGAGTAAAATTGGTTTGATATTGATTGATATATCTATTACATTGCCCCTCAATCTATATTTATACCATGATCTAAGGAAACATAACCAAACATGACTAGGACACCGAGTCCATACCTAAAAAACGTGACTCTTACATGAATCATACTCTAACAAATATAGAAAAGGAAATCAACACCTATCTACTTCCCTATTCACCTTAATTACGATGAAATTTCCATCGACCTCCTCTCCATCGGCATGCTTCCCGTCATCACAAGTTTCATCGGCAGCAGTCTTCAAACCTCCCTTTATCGGCATCGGCAATAACATCTCTAACCTCATCAGCAACGCCTCAGTTTAAGCCAATCTTTTCATCGGTCACCACCACTCATCAGCAACAATCCTCATAAGCTGATCTCCATCGGCACCCTTCTGTCAGCGTACACAATAACTTTCCTCTTGCCGATTAACCCAATCTAATCATTCTGACATGTGCCAAAAAATGGTGTCAACACATGCCCCTAATTTCGGAGTATAAAACCATTGATGCTCCGAAATTTACTCTGGACAACGATTGCCTTCACCCAATTATCTTAACTCATTCTCCGAGCATAACATAATCTGTTACCAAACCCAATCAAATCTAGTCCTGATTCACGTGCCTCAGTAAATATCGCACAATCTTTAACCACTCTTGCTCCGATTATAGTTAAGATACCAAAACAATAGTTTATCGGCAAGATTCTAAAACAATGATGCCGCCGCTTTCGGAATTAAAATATCCTGTACTGAGATTTCTTTCGAGCCATGATTACTTACCATCAAATCATCTGTACAATCCCTTAATTATCGTGCGAACAGTTACCATATCCATCTGAACTACCTCGACCTACACGCGCGCGGCAGAGAGATAAGTCCAGAATACCCCTATTCCAACAGACCTATGAATAAATGTCTTCGGAACGCTCGTCTTCTACCCTCAGACTCCAACCTTTGGCATTCTCTCTTTCCGGCGGTGACCCCGACGAACAACCGTAGGACCTCAACCAACAAGAACCTTCTCCAGCGTCAACCTCGAGTCTCCAGCTTGTGCCCCCATCTTCCTCAAGACAATGGCAATCAACTTCGATGTCCCTGCGGTTCGTTTTACTTCCGTTACTTTTTACCTCGATTCCTTTTGCCCTTGCAAGTTCATATAGTTGGTATTTTTTTTTCCTTTTTTTCTTTGTTCTTTTGATCCTCCAAACTTAGAAACTATGCAACAAGTTAGTCATCCCAACCGATTAGCCACACTTCCAATGTCTAGGTCCAATGGGCAACCTAGATCCAACTAATTTGATCAATGCAGAGGTTAACAGAATCCCCTTCAGAGCCTAGAATTTCTCCCTGAATTTATGGAAAGATACATTCCGATCTTGGCCTAAAACCACCAAAGGATGGAAAGATTGGTACTTGAGGGTAAACGGGTCGATGCAAGTGTACTAGGCAGAACGAAAGTTAGATCAATGCATTAGGCTATCCATTGTCGATATGCAGAAGAACGAGTCGATGATGATCGCTGCTGCTTACTTCTAGTCAGATACAACAAATACTTTCATGTTTGGACATGGCCCAGCTACTCCCACCCTTGCCAATGTGTACATGCTCACTGGCCTAGATATTTCAACTGCCGATGAAGCCTCCATTTATGGCAGGAAATCTGAATATAGAGTGAATACCCGCAACATCGGCGGTTGGACAGGGTATATTCAAGAATACAGGAGGACCGGGACAGTTGGTCAGAGGGAACATGCCACATTTTTAAATATATGGTTAGAAAAATTTATTTTCTGTGGTCGATCGGTAGGGCCAACCAATGCTTTCCTCCCCGCAGCTGAACTCTTGGCCAACGGTGTAAGGTTCCCTCTTGGCCGATATCTTCTGAGCTCTACTTATCATCTTTTACACCAAGTGTCCCAGAAACTTCTGCTTGGTGAACCCATCGGCAACTTAGGAGGCCCGTGGTGGTTTATTAACATGTGGTTGAATGCCCACATGCACAAACGCTTGCAATGGGACTTCTTTGCCCAATAATTCCCGCGAGAAATCACCGAAGACCACGTACTTGGAGATGAAGAATTGGTAACACGCCCACCCCTCAATTTTGGTGAAGCCATAATTGTTCTTCCTGGAATAGAGGCCAACGAAGATCAAATCGGCCGATTCTTCCGAAGCTTCTACAACGGTCTTTCCCGTGATCATCGGGCCTAGATGCCCTACATCGATGAAGAAACCAGATTCCCTCTCCTCTTCAACTTTGCCGATGATACCCTGAATAAGGATAATGAACTTATGATGGCCATCATTACTCCCAGGGCAATCCCAGTGAATACATTCGGTAGTGGGAAAAACACCAACATCACTTATGAATTCTACAACCCATCGGCAGTATCACATCAATTGGCTTTTGGGCAGCTGCCAATCAAACTTTGTTTTGCCGATGTGATTAAACCGAGAGAAACAATCACCAGCGGAACGGACTGGAGCAGGGTAGTGCGACTTTCTCCTGATGTCGATGCTACAGATGTTGATCTATCCACCTGGATGCCAGCATCTTTTATTACTAAATCATATAAGCTATGGTGGCAAGAGTGGAAGGGACAACTATTTGCAACATCCATTCATACATATCGGCATATGATTGACATTGAGCATGTCATTCCCGATGACGCAGTAAGTTTCTTTTAACACCCTTCGGCCTTTTTCTTTTATATATCGGCAACTAACTTTCTTGTGACAGGTCAATAACCCAGCACCATCTATAAGCAAGAGTGGGACACCCGTTGATCTTCGACCTGTCTCCCCAATATTACCGATCGGCTACAACGCCCCTACCTTGGCTGCTCTGATCCGTCAGAGAACTCGTGCCAAGACAATCACCACCAAGTCCAAACTGGCTACAGCTAGAGCCACTCCATTGGCTGCTGCTGCGACCCTGATAAAAGCATTCAAGGTAACAACCCTGTTTATTCCAACTCATGCCGATCTTAGACTGTACTAACATTAATTTTCAAGATGTAAGAACCACTGCTGGATCATCATCGGCAACTCCTCTAGCGTCAAGCACTACTATTTCTGACAAACCTTCAGAGGTATTCCTTCACCTTTGCATTTAATTTGTTAAATATCATATCTTACATCCATTTTGCAGCAACAAACGGGTACATCGGCAAGGGTACTAGATGTCCATCCTTCACAACCAGCAAGTGTCGATGCCCCCCAGCCAACCGTTGCTGAGGCCCAAACAAAGCGCAAGGATTTAACAGATGTTGAGGCACAACCAAAACGGCAGAAATCCGTGCCGATCCCAACATCCAATCCAGCGCCTCTAAGCCAGCCAGAATCGGCCGATGCAACTAAGCAAGCAGTCAATCCTCCTGCATAGGGCACATCATCGGTCATCGTATCCCAAGGGCCAACTACCGATGAAACCACAGAGAATATCCCATCGGCAAGCTTAGCCGATCCTCCACACGACACACTCTAGGCCGCTTCCTCCAGTCAAAGACAGGAAATTGCCTTGAAACAGGTAAGCCGATTGACCTAGCCGATTTATAATATTCATACCTGTCCTTAAATGACCTCTTTTCTTTTTTCAGGAACAAGACTCTCCAAACAGTCTATTCTCCTTTGCCATCGACGTTTCTGACGATGATGGAGAAGAAGCAAGCTCTTCTCTTACACTAGGAACAATATCGGCAGAAATCAAATCCAAGTTGGAGGCTCTCCTGAACTTGTTGCAGCAAGATACCGCCCAGTTGGTAGATGATTCGGACCCTGCAAAGGCAATCTTTAAAACAATCCGTGGCCAGGTCCCTGCCGATGTTGAAGAAGCACTCTTCCCAACAGCCCATTTAGAAAGCCGACAACTGTAATATCAAAGGGCTGCTCAATGTATTGCCGATAGAGCAGCTCAGGCTCAGCTCAAAGAAGAGATGCTACAACTGAAACAGATTGCTGATGAGAAGCACAAGAACATCAGCAACTTGCAGACTTCGGGTGCCGAACTTAAGCAGAAAATCTCGGACTTATCGGCAAAGAAAATGACTCTACTGGTTGAATTGAAAGAAGTCGAGGCAGCCCTAACTCATGCCAGACAAGAAGAAAACCAGTTACCTGATGCTATCAAGGCCCTTCAGCAAGAAAGAGACATCCAAGCTCGCAAAGCCCTGGCAATGAAGAAAAAACTTAAGCCTGTGGAGGGTGCTGCCGATGAAGACATCAAAGAGATAAAGGAAGCTGATCAGATTCGCCTGCGTGCGATATCGGCTATCCAATCTTTATTAAATTTGTAAATCTTGTCTATTGCATCGGCACTTTATGAAACACTGATATCCTTGTATGATTCTAGCCGATAGGACTGTTATCGACACTTATACTTTTATGCATCCATCCAGATACTAGGGTAATATTTCTTTAAATATTTTCCGTTTAATGCTCTGGGAAACACAACCCCTTCGAGGGTTTCTAGAATATATGCGTTGCCAGGAACAGATTGATTTATCCGATATGGACCTTCCCAATTAGGATACCACTTTCCAAACTTTGAACTTTTAGTCCCAATCGGTAAAATCAACTTTCAAACCAGATCTCCATCGGCAAACTCCTTTATCTTTACCTTCTTGTCATACCATTTGGCTACTCTTTTTTTATTTTCTTCGATGCTTACTAAAGCCCTTAACCGATGACCTGCCACATCTTCTAACTCATCATTCATAAGAGTATCATAGTCATCGGCTGTTAGTTGATCTTGAGAACATATCCGCCTAAAGCCAGTTTTAATTTCCTAAGGCAATACTGCGTCGTGTCCGTATACTAATTGATAAGGCGTTACTTTGATTGCACCATGACATGCCATCCAATATGACCACAGGGCCTCATTTAATACTGAATGCCACCGCTTAGGATTTTTTTTAATTTTGCGCTTAATGAGTTTGATAATCCCTTTGTTAGAAGCCTCAGCATGACCATTAGCTTGAGCATAATAGGGACAAGAATTCAAAACTTTAATCCCCATACTAACAGCAAACTCATCAAATTCTCCCGATGTAAACATAGTACCCTGATCGATAGTGACAGTTTGAGGAATACCAAATCGGTAAACAATATGCTCTTTCACAAAATCGATCATATTAGCCGATGTCACCTTTTTCAAAGGAATTGCTTCAACCCATTTTGTGAAATAATCGGTAGCAACCAGAATAAATTTATGTCCTTTGCTCGATGGCGGATAAATCTGACCGATGAGATCGATAGCCCATCCCTAGAACGACCAAGGATTAATTATAGGGTTCATAGCCGATGCAGGTGCTCTTTGAATATTACCGAACTTCTGACACCCCTGACATCCTTTAAAATATTTAAAACAATCTTCAAGAATAGTCGGCCAATAGTATCCATTTCTTCTGATCATCCATTTCATCTTAAAAGCCGATTGATGTGCCCCACATACTCCTTCATGGATTTCACCCATCAAGCTTTTCGATTCATCACCGCTAATACATTTGAGTAAAACTTCATCTATAGTCTGATAATATAATACATCATCGAGGAGCACATACTTGGTGGCTTGGAATCTTATACATCTTTCAACCTTTTTAGATGGATCCTTTAAATAATCAACAATCTCCTTTCTCCAGTCATCGGTATCAACTGCCGATGTTAGCACTTCCTGGATAGGCTGATACCCTGAAGCATGCTGAGCTAGTCAATTAGCTTCTTCATTATGCAATCGAGAAATATGTTCAAGACGAAAATCTCTAAACTCTTTCAACAATTGCAAACATCTCTCATAATATGAAATTAAAACTTCACTTCGGCATTCATAAATTCCAGCTAATTGATTTATAACCAGCATAGAATCACCAAAGATTTCGACAGCATCGGCACGTATCTCCCTAAGCAATTCTAACCCTTTTATCAAGGCTTGGTATTCAGCCTGATTGTTTGTCGATGTAGCAACAATCGGCAATGAAAACTCATACTTCCTTCCTTGAGGTGAAATCAACACAATGTCGATACCTGCTCCTTCACCACACGTAGACCCACCGAAGAAAAGTGTCCAAGGAGCAACCTCCAGAGAGTCCACTGTACTGCAATGCTGAGTGACAAAATCAGCCATAACCTTCCCCTTAACTGCCTTAGCCGATTCATAACGTAGGTCAAATTCTGACAATGCTAAAATTCACTTGCCGATTCTACCACTTAATATCGGCATCGACAGCATATATTTGACCACGTCGTCTTTGCATATGACAGTACATTCGGCAGATAGTAAATAATGCCTCAATTTGATACAAGAAAAGTATAGACACAGATATAATTTTTCGATGGCCAAATACCTTGTCTCAGCATCCACCAATCTTCTGCTCAAATAATAAATAACACGTTCTTTTCCTTCAAATTCTTGAATAAGAGCTGAACCGATAACAGTATCATCAGTTGACAAATACAACCTGAAAGGTTTCCCGTGTTGGGGTGGAACTAGCACTGGAGAATTTGTTAAGTACTTCTTAATTTCATCTAGGGCTAACTGCTGCTCAGCTCCCCATACAAATTCCTGATCAGCCTTCAATTTAATCAATGGACTGAAAGCCTTGATCTTACCCGACAGATTAGATATGAACCTTCTAATGAAATTAATCTTGCCGATCAAATATTGTAATTCAGTTTTACTGGCAGGAGCAACCACCTTGTTAATTGCATCAATAGACTTCCTACTGATTTTAATACCCCTCTGATGCACCATAAAACCTAAGAATTAACCTGCCGATACACCAAATGCACATTTATTAGGATTCATCTTCAATCCATGCTTCCTTGTGCACTCCAGTATCCTTCGTAGATCGGCTAGATGTTTTGTGATATCCCCAGACTTAACCACTACATCATCAATGTAGATCTTCACTAATGTGCCGATGTATTCATGAAAAATAAAATTCATAGTTCTCTGATAAGTAGCACCGGTATTTTTCAAACCAAAAGTCATGACTATCCACTCAAACAACCCCACATGACCTGGACATCTGAAAGCAGTATTGGGAATATCTTCTTCAGCCAAGAATATTTGATTGTAACCTGCATTACCATCCATGAAGCTGATAATTTGATGTCCGGCTACAACATCAATCAACAAATCAGCAATAGGCATTGGATAGCCATCCATCGGTGTGGCTTTGTTGAGATTTCTGAAATCAATACAAACACGAAGTTTCCCATTTTTCTTATGAACAGGAACCACATTAGAAATCCACTCCGCATATCGACATTGCCGAATAAACTTTGCCTCAATTAATTTAGTTATTTCGGCCTTAATGTCAGGAAGTATATTAGGGTTGCATCGGCGCGCTGGCTGCTGATATGGCCGAAATCCAGATTTGATAGGTAACCGATGTTCAACTATCGATCGGTCTAATCCAGGCATTTCAGTATAATCCCAAACAAAACAATCTTTATATTCTTTTAACAAATTGGTTATTTGCTGCTTACACTTGGAATCTAACTTAGCGCTAATAAAAGTAGGTCTTGGCCTATCGCCATCACCAATATCTACCTCTACTAAATCATCAGCCGATGTGAACCCCTGACCTAATTTTCCATCATCGGCAAACCTATCCATTAAAACTCTTCTTCAGAACCGACTGCTTGGATCGGTGAAATTTCATAATCAGCAACTCTGAGGAACTCTTTTTCCCAAACTTCTCCTGATATGTATTTGGTTCGCTCATAAGTATCTGATTCTGCCGATGCGATAAAATAAGAAGAATCACCAGGGACAACCTCAATCTTATCCCTAATCCACTGTGCGAGGCATTGATGCATTGTAGAAGGAACATAACAATTGGCTTGAATCCAATCTCTTCCTAGAAGCAGATTATATGCACCTTTACCATTAATAACAAAGAACATCGTCGGCAAAGTTTTGCTGCCGACGGTCAATTCAACGCATACTGCCCCTTTAGCCAGTGACACATTGCCTTCGAAATCTTTTAACATCATATCGGTTTTGGTCAAGTCTTGATCTCCTTTACCAAGTTTCCGATACATCACATAAGGCATAATATTAATTGTAGCTCCTCCGTCGATAAGTATCTTAGATACAGGCTGCCCATCAACTCTGCCTTTCACAAATAAAGCTTTGAGATGCTATCTCTCGTCATCAGTAGGTTTCTCAAAAACAACCATCATTGGATCTAGTGTCAGCTGAGCTACTTGATCGGAGAGAACAACTTCTTCCTCATCATCAGAAAGTGCTAGAAACTCCATCGGTAACATAAATACCATATTAACATCTGTCGATGGGCCCTTATCTTTGTGTTTCACCTGCCACTGCTGACGCCCGGACCTCTCATTGGAGGAACTTTCCTCTCGGTATAGGTCCTCCTGACGCTCACGCTGCATCCTCCTTTTCTGTGTCTTTGTCAGACCCTCAGGGCACCATCGAGGAAGCTTAGTTCTTAAAACCGGCTGATAACAGGTCCCAGTTGATTCTACATGACGTATATTAGGGCCCCTATAGAATATTTCTTCATCGGGAACTCTTGTGTTTGCCATCTCCTCAAGCTCCTCTTGATTCCTTGGAAAATATCCAGCGCGCTTACCAAGCTTTTCATGTACACTAAGTCTGCCCCCCAGCCGATCATGCACTGATGCTCTGCCTCTGATCGGCTCATTGACAGATAAACCCTGATTGCCAGGTTGAAACATCCTTTCTGGCCGATTGGCCCCATAATAACCATTGCACTCAGGGCAATTTTCAACAGTTGGCAATTTAATACCTTCTTCCCAGCAATGGATGAAAAATAGACACCTCCAATGATCTTTATGCCGATACCACTCTTCCCGACGTCTCTCTTCTTGCTGTTGTCGATATCGGTCCCTACGCAGACGCCAACCCTCCTGCTGTCTTCGATGGGTTATCACAATGCTAGGTCGAGGAGATTTTTTGGAACTACTACTTTCTCCCAGCAGACCCTTACTTTTTGCATCATCGGTAGTTATCCGATGCTGGGGATCCACTGATACGTTTTTCTCAGCAGCCTCTGATGTCAATACTTTGGTCTTACCCTTGGCATCCAACATATTTGCTGGAAAAGGGTGTTGATCAATTTTCATCGGCTTCTGGGTCTTGGAGTTGCCAAACTTAATTCTCCCAGATTCAATAGCCGATTGTAACTGTTGCCTGAACACATTGCACTCATTTGTACTGTGTGAAGTTGCATTGTACCATTTGTAGTACAAGATCTTCTTTAACTCTTCTGCCGATGGGATCACAAGATTAGGTGACAACTTACTTTGGCCTTCTTGAAGCAAAAGATCAAATATCTTGTCGGTTTTGGTGATATCAAAGGTAAACTTCTCTGGCTCTTTCTGACCAAAGGGACAAGATATCGACCTTTTATTCTTAACCCACTCAGCTAAGCCGATAACTGGTTCTTCATCAGAATCAGAACCTTCTACCTCCTCAACAAATGATACTTTTTTGCTCCAATTCTTTTTAGGCTCAAAAACCCTAGTGTCTTGATCAGAGATCCTTTGTACAAGATGACTCAGGCTTTCAAACTCCTGAGAGGCATATCTGTCCTTAAGATGTGGCAATAACCCTTGAAAAGCCAGATCTGCAAGCTACCGATCATCTAGCACCAGGCTGTAGCACTTATTTTTTACATCTCGTAGCCTTTGCACAGAGCTTTCTACCAATTCATCATTACGCTGTCTCAATTTTACTAAATCGGTAACCTTTTCATGGATTCCAGCAAAGAAATACTTATGAAATTATTTTTCTAAATCAGCCCAAATAATAATAGAATTTGGTGGTAATGAAATGAACCATGTGAATGCTGATCCAGACAAAGATGATGAAAATAGTCGAACTCTTAATTTATCTCTACTAGCTGCCTCTCCACATTGAATAATGAAGCGATTGACGTATTCCATCGTTGATGTATCATCTTGTCTAGAGAATTTAGTGAAATCTGGTACCTTGTACCGATTTGGGAGAGGAATTAAATCATATGCTGGAGGGTATGGAGTCCGATAAGAATAGGTATTAACTTTGGGTTTTATCCCAAACTGATCCCTCATGATTTCTGCTATCTTATCAGCCCAAAAAGCATCAACCTCCTGCTGACGAACTGGCTGAATTTCTATAGGAGGTGCCTGCTGATATCCCTCCACATATCTTTGTGGCACACGATCTCCAGCAATCGGCATATTCGCCGTCACTTGTGGTCCACTAACCTACTGAAAAGGATTCATCAGCTGAGCTGCCGATGCTTGATTCTAAAAACCAGCTTGCACATGACCTTGCTGAACTGTATGCTGAACAGGTAACTGTCCTGACCAACCATTATTAGAACTCATCGGTACAAAACTTGCCGATGGCTGGTAATTTGCTGACATTGTTGGATAACAATTAGTATAACCAGCTTGAGGTATGAACTGCACCCCAGGTTGACTCATAGCAGGGGCCTTCTGCTGCATCGACAGTAAGCTTACCGATGGACTTATATTGGGTGCTTGAAACAAAGGCATCTGGAAACCTCCTGGAGTTGGTTGCACAGTAGTTGATGTGGCATATTGAGGTACTTGAGCCATCGGTGAAACAGCCAATGATACAGGAGCTTTTCCTGCTACGTCAAACACTTGAGGTAACCCACGATTGAAGGCAGATGACTCTGGAGGCATACCATATCCCCACCAATTAGCAGGCATCTAGCTATTCTGAGACACAAGGCCTGACATAGCTGATGCCGATAGATCTGTATTAAGCTAAACTCGTCCTCCTGAAAGTACTGGATCTGATCATATTGGTGTAGATTGAACATTAGGTAAGCCTGCCGATACTGGAGGAGAAGTAACTTCTGTACCCACAACGGCTGAAGGAGCCGATGGAGCATTGACCGATGTCAGTTCTAGTTGGTGATAAGCTGGCCCAACGTAATGTGGTGGCACTTGTCCTTCTTTAAAAGTTCAAACCATAGCATTTTGAACAATATTGGACAGCACATTGGAGTGGTTAATCAAAGCATGATTTACTGCAGAATTAAGGATCTCTTGAAGTTTACCAGGATTGGAGTCAAAGGTAACCTACCGAGGCAACAACAAATCTTGCTTCTGGATGACTTGTCCGCTCTTGTTTACGCTGAATGATTTTAGGCAAAGCTGCCTGTAATCTTCTATAGCCTTCTCCATAGCCTGCTTCTGATCTTCCTTAAGATCTTCTTCCGATATCGCGATGATGTTCCCCGAATCGATCTCAGGATTGAACATATTGATCATATTGATTAGTCCCATCGGGCGTGCCAAAAGATATGTTGATGCAAAAATGGATCTGCAAATACAAAGGGCTAATACCCAATCTGATATCCAAAGCGTGCGAGTCGATTTGACCTGTTAATCGACAAGGATGAAAATACGAGTACTTTGGTCCTGACAACAGCGATACGCCCGGAAGCCACGGCCAAGAGGTACTCACGCGGAACTCGAGGATCATCGAAGGTCGCACTGAAGCGATGCAGCTCATCGAATCGATGAAATCTCGTAAAAAGAAAAATACGCAAATTGACGAAGTCATCGAAAAGTAAGTAGATGCAAATAGGAGTAAAATTGGTTTGATATTGATTGATATATCTATTACATTGCCCCTCAATCTATATTTATACCCTGATCTAAGGAAACATAACCAAACACGACTAGGACACCGAGTCCATACCTAAAAACGTGACTCTTACATGAATCATACTCTAACAAATATAGAAAAGGAATCAACACCTATCTACTTCCCTGTCCGCCTTAATTACGATGAAATTTCCATCGACCTCCTCTCCATCGGCATGCTTCCCGTCATCACAAGTTTCATCGGCAGCAGTCTTCAAACCTCCCTTTATCGGCATCGGCAATAACATCTCTAACCTCATCAGCAATGCCTCAGTTTAAGTCAATCTTTCCATCGGTCACCACCACTCATCGGCAACAATCCTCACAAGCTGATCTCCATCAGCACCCTTCTGTCAGCGTACACAATAACTTTCCTCTTGCCGATTAGCCCAATCTGATCATTCTGACATGTGCCAAAAAACAGTGTCAACAACAGTAGCCACTTATGATTACCTACATCTCTAATATTAATCTAGGTTGTCATCCCTAGTGATGAAACTAGAAATGTCTGTTGGTACCATCTAGCATTATTACAAGAATAACACTAAACAGAAATCTATTATTTCATGTGACTATAAAGAATCTAAAGATACGAATGAAAAAAATTTTGTAAGCAGACAGATAATTATACCATTATAATATTTTTACCTAGAGTATTACCAGGTTGTCAATTTATAATTTTACCACTGTGAAGGTATGACTATACATGTAGCATTGATAATTTATGATTATGCATGAGAGAATGAACCAATATCACATGCTCTACTTAAAACAGGGGTAAGTATATATATATATATATGCTTGCCTCCCTCTAGACCTAATCTAACTAGCTAAAGCTCTAGAACTAGAGGAACTCTGAGGAACTAGGATTTCTGGCTCTGAATGGCTTGATCTCCAAATGACTTGATGACTTGATGCCTTCAGGGGGGCTAGGGTCTCCTTATATAGCCCAGGGGGTCCAACGTGAGCCCTTGGATCAAACCGACTTGAGGTACGACAAAGATGCATCCTAGGAGGCGGTGGAAGAATACTCTAGAAGCTCATGGAGGAATCTCCCAGGGGTGTTGGGCGGCCTACAGGTGGGGCCGGTTGGCCCCACTTGGCAGCCTCTCGCCTCCCGCTTTGTTCCGGTGTCTTCTCATGTCTTCTAGAGTCTTCTTGCATATATGCCGTATTTTAATTCTAAATTTTTCTTTGACGAATAGGTCCCTCTTGGTGGTTTTTTGGAATAATCCTGCAGAGAACATAGATTCACCAAAACTCATAAAATTTGTCAGTTTAAACCCTAGACCTATGTATATTCTCTCATTTGTACCATTTGTCATGTTTATTTAAATATAAATTGTTGACGTTATCCACCGTCAACACACAGTATGCATGTACTAAACTTTTCGGTTACCTGGCACTTTAATTTGCCTCTTCGTGCAATGCACTTCCATGATGACACATTTTGCAGTTCTGAGAATGAAGTGATATGAGCTTAAATACAAACCATTTAGCATATATCACATCTTCATAGTTCTTTTCACGCCTCCGGGTCATTGAAGCAGCGCAACGCGTGGGGTGAGTCGAGCAGCAGGTGCCACGTCAAGGAGCGTGTGAGAGTGGGAGCTGATGGGCGGCGGTGGTGTGCTACGTGCGTGTGCGGGTGGGTGGGTGGGGCAGGCGGGCCGACGGGCGCAGGTGCCGCTGCCAAGGATTGCAACTTAAATAGCTCTACCTGCCTCGGTCCATGGCCCAACTTCTACCACGCCATGGCCCATGGCGCGACAAGCCGACACGCCACGGCCCATGGCGCGGCACGCTGATGCGCCACAACACATGGTGTGGCAGAACCTAGGGGCTGTTTCCAGCATAGGCTTGGCGAGCAGCACCTCCGTTTGGCGCAGCAGCTGCCACGCGTTTCTATCTCAATCTGCTGACTGCTTTCAAATGCTTGGAGACAACATTTCCTTCGACATGGAAAACCATCACCATTTCATCAACATGACAATAAATCCAACCGAGCATAGAGTCAAAGCATTTGAAGTAAGTTCATTAATACATTTAGTTCATCGAATCTTCGACATAAGTTCATCGATTCCTAAGTTCATCAATAGTACATCTTCGACCACAAGTTAATCAACATAAGTTTTGAAACACAGGTGCAACAAGTCATCGCACTCCAAAATATGTCTAAGTCTAGACCCTACGTCCTAGGAGTGAACGGCTGCCTCGGACGCCTCGGTCTCTTCGAATTTGTAGGCAACACATTAGGAGTGTACCCTACGTCCGTGCAGTCGCGTTGGCAGGGCTGTCGGTGCACCTATTGCGCGTCACTGGGACCCTGCAAGTATAAGATAGGCAAGATTAGTTACAATCTTTAGCTTTGTTAGTTCATACATGCTAGGTATTCAAAAAATGTAGCTTCGTTAGTACCTGCTCGTCTCCTTGGGTACCAAGCGGGGCACCACTCATCCCGGTAGTGGTGGTGTACGTGGAAGCTCGGGGCATAGTCGCCGTCTTCGTCATCCTCATTGTCCTCTTCTGTAGGGCCCTTCCCAGCGCTATGGTGGGGTGGTGTATGCACAATGGAAGTACTACATGTCATCGGCTTAGAAGAACTGGTTGGTGTCCTCAAAGAATCCGAAGTCGTGCCACCCGACCGTGCTGAGAAGTCGTGTTCCTCCCACGGAGTATCCATGCAGCTCAACTTCTGAGCTAGCTTCCTGCAGCTCCTCTTCACTTTCTGCATCAACAAACGTTAAAGAAAAATTATTCACCAAGCGTGTCAAGAGTAAATGAACATTTTCATAATGGACAAGTTCATGTGTACCTCCACAAAAGCCTCTAGAACGCCTGGCCCCTGCCCTCTAGACTCGTGAAGTCAAAACGCTGCTTCATTGGACAACCTTGATAATTGTGTGGCCTGGGTACAGAAACGCGGTTGGACCATTTTAGTACACTTAGTAAATGATAAATGGACAACAAATTGTAGCATTCGAGTATCTTATGACATATCTCTGAAGCAGGGCTCTCTGTGGCTGTGTCTCCTCCCTAGTGGCAATGTCATACACATCTTCAATGACATCTTTCTCGTCGTCCTCATCAATTGCGTCCTCAGTGTAGGGGGCTTGATATGTGTCCTTGTAAACCTGTGAAGCCACATTAGGTACTCGTTGGAGGTGTGCTGGTCGTGTGGCGGACCCGCATCGATCGGTATCCGCTCCCTGCTCTGCCACAACTGGATATACGCATTGTGCGTCATGCGCCAATCCTTGACTTTGTACCTCTTCCTATGGTCAAACCTGTAAGAAAAATGATAGTTTTGCCACACACACCTCACAATTGTACCTTTGTTATGAATCGATAATGCACCCGTGCAATTGTTGGTTGGTGGAGTAAAGCGGTGGTGGGTAGTATGTCATTCTTCTGAACTGCCTGCAAACCCTGATGGGCAAGTGGATCTCGACCACGTGGAAGAAAATAAGAGGGACATTGCAGCGATACTCGTCGGACTCTTCCCTAGTGACAGGACTCAAGTACTGTTGGAGCTTCGGAGCATCCTAAGGACACCAAGTGACCTGAACATTTCATAATTGAGTTAGCTTGTGATATAGTGTACATCCAACACATGTATGATAAGAAAGAGAACGTAACCTGGTGCTATGTCAGGACATCGAGACAGCCCATGTACTCCTTGTACTTGTGCCTCGCATTCCATCTAACTAACTCTGCTTCCTTCCAGACATACAGAGCAGTAGGCAGTGTATGCACCCCGTTCGAATGTTGTATTGAACACGACAATGAATTAGCCAATCATAATTTCATAATATGGAACAGATTCGAAGTAACTAGTGAACCGAAGTACTTACAAGCAAACCATTAAGAAGGGGCCTCCTAACGGGACATCTTTCCTAACACCAAACTTGGAGTAGGTACTAGCAACCACTAAGGTTTGCGAACCCTGAGGTGCGACGGCAGGTAATGCATAGCTATCGATACGTCCATGCCAGGACCGCGCTGCCCCAGCTGTACATCACTATGTTCTCCCACAGCTGGCATAGTATGTCAAGGAAAATCCAGCTGATGGTGTTGCCCAACGCGTCGGGGAATAGGAAAGTGCCAAGGAAGTGCCAGAGCCACACTCTAGCGAACCTATCGATCTCAGCCTCATCAGCTTGTGGGTGTAAGTTATCGAAGCGCTCTATGATCCACGAGGATGAAACACCGAAACTTTTCCTGGAATTCACCAAAGACAATGAGACGCGACGGATTCAGGAAAGCACAGGCCCGATCTTCCGAGAGGTAACCGATAAGTTCAACTTGTGGAGATCTCGACGTTGACGATCCGGCTTCAAATCAGACACGATTCGAACCCTGCAACCGTTACACCACGGCTCCGTTGGTTATCAACCAAGCACAACTTGATTGACCTCGCCAAGAAGGCTTTTCCTGCAAGCGAATCGAAGAACACAAGCAAGAAGGTAAAACACGCAATCTGAAATTGCAAATATGAATGATGCGAATATCAATTGAGGGTTCAAGAACTCGGTTCCAAAGGACTAATCGACACAGTGGAGGAGATCAAGAACAGGGGCCCTGGATCACTGTAAAAGGATTTGTCACCACAGTTACAATGAACGATTCAGTTTCTCGATGGAAAACTAAACTCTAAATAAAACCCAATTGTCTAGCAGCGGTGACGGCTGTGTTTATAGTCTAAGACTCGACCTAGGGTTGAGGACGGCCAGGGGTTGGGCGCCCACAACTTGGGCTTAAGGCCCGACACGATACATGGCCAAGTTAGCCCAAATAGGTGATGCAGCACCTTGCCGTGATCACACAGAATGATCGACGGACCTTCTGGAGCTGGGACTAGATCCAAAACGACGGCGTCGTCGTCCCCTTTCCAACGCATCCAAGAACGCCCCGTTTCAATGTCGTATGAGAGAGTTATGACTGAAACAGTGACGACGTATCTGCTGAATCCGAGGGTGACGTGGCAGCTGAGTTAGGGACGAATTGCAACTTGGAGAAGACCATAGCGTCGGTGTGTCCAAGTATTAAATAGGGTTCAATTGCTTATTTATTTTTTTGGAATCCTCATCGTTCGGTGGAAGAAAGCCATAGAACTGAGCCACCAGCTCTCTCCAGTGATCGTTATCAACTGTACTTGTCACTAGAAGTCCCCCCAACCGAAGGCCAAAGATAGCCTTCACGTCCTGCATGGTCAAGGTCATCTCGCTGCAAGGTAGGTGGAACGTGTGGGTCTAAGGCCTCCACCTGTGACCCAGCATTACAAAAATAGAGCGACTGTTAGTTACCTCAATTTCGTTATAAGAATGTTTATGGAGAATGAAGGGACTTGCACCTGTCTACAGCTGCACTAAGAAGTGCGGGGTCAAGGGCCAGAAGACCATAGTTGACAACCCAGACAAGGTCGAGGAAGCCGGCACGCCGTATGTACGGCGCGTAATGCTCGTCCCACTGGTGCGCCCTGTTGTGCGTGCGTGGCCTCAATGGAGGCAAAGACACCTCTCCATCGGTGTCGGTCAAGAAGTGAGCTCGGTGCTTGTCGTCGTACTCCACCTCAAGAATGGGGTACAGTGAGTGCTGCATGGGAGGGGCCATCCTGGTTGAAATTGACAAACAAAGGGTTAGAACAAACATGATGAACAATACAATATTCAAATTAACATTAAGTACCATTGCAATATTTCAACTACATGCTATGCAACATAGAAAAAATATGAAAAGAACATGTACATATTTAAAGTAACATTAACAAACATATTAATCAACTTTACAAAGGAAAAACCAAGTTCTATGTATGGACCTGCTGCTCTTGTCTTCTATGCCTGCTAGCCTTGTGACCAGGTTCTTTGCAAACCGAGCAAAGATTGCGGCCATGGGTTTCGTTGAAGTCTCCCCCTCCGTACATGTCTGCACTGTATCCTCTCATAGCGTCCATGTCCCCCTTGAGTTGCTTCTTCTTCCTCCTACCCTTGCCTACCTTCATTAGGTCCGGATTCGGCATGTAGTCATAACCACGATAAGGTGGCCACTGTATCGGGTCAAGGTACGGCTCGAAGCTCCTCTCTTAAATACTAAGGGTGTTTGAACGAAGATACAAGGGTGACATATATGGCACAATGGTGTGGTCATATCCACAGATCCTGCAGGTCGTGATCATGTGAGAGCAAGGGGCATGCATGATCTGAGGGACGTTGCAACTGTACTCGACTTTATCTAGATCAACTCGTAAGTTTCGTCCACCGTGTCGTTCCCCACTCATGTTTGTGCCACCCTTCCCTCGTACACTGAAGATGTGCCGGTGAGGTCCATACGGCTCGGCGGTATGCTGCTTGGCCAATTCTTTGGCCTCCTTCAAATGTTCATGTCCGACCTTTCCAAATCGCCCAAGCTCAGCTAGATTCCTCTGCGCAAGATCCCACCTCATGATAAAATATTCATTGCACTTCTAAAATGAGAACTCAACCATTCCTGACATTGGCAACGATCGAACTTCGGTGAACACATGGTTGAAAGACTCTGATGAGTTGGTGGTCATGATGTCATACCTGAAACCAACCTCGTCATATGCTAATGCTCACTTAGCCTTCTGTTCCATCTGCTCCTCTAACCATGCCTTGCCCACTTGGTTCAACATCTTGTCTAGTTCTCTCATTGTCTCCTTGAAATGGTGCTCTGTACGTACACAACATAGAGCCTTTACCTTGTCACAAACCTCCTTCTTCCTTTGACGTTGCCAGAAATTAGCGGCAAAATGACGCATGCACCATCTGTGCACTAGAGGCGAGAACCCATCGATATGTTCACCTGCAGCATTCAGAATCCCTGCGTGCTGGTCTGAGATCAAACATATATTGCGAGATGGGCCAAGCACTTGTACACGTAGAAGCCGCATGAACCATGACCATGATTCATTCTTCTCTCCCTCTGCCAAAGCAAAAGCCATGGGTACTATCTGGTCCTCCGGATAAACAGCAGCAGCCATCATCAAGGTGCCCCTGTACTTTTCAGTTAGGAAAGTGCCATCAACAAGTACTACTGGACGACAGTACCAGAATGCAAGTTCCGTCTGCATGAACGACCAGAACACATGGTGCAGGACATGCCGCAACGGGTCTTGAAAATACATCCCTCCAGTGTCCACAAACCATTTCAAGCCAGGGTTGTAGTAATACATTGCACATAATATTCGAGGAACCCTGTTGTATGCTTCCTCCTAGCTACCCCAACGAATCGCCAGGGCAATTTTCTTAGCATACCAAGCCTTTCCGTACTTCACATTATACTTAACAAATAGGGCTATGGACTGTTGTGAGGAAGACACTGAAACATCATTATTGTTATCAATGAGCCCCAATATATGATGGGCAAGGTAACGTGCAGTGAACTGCTGATGATTTTCCTTCCCCTTATTATCCATGTATGGGGTTGGACCACTTTGCTTATCCTCCACTTGTAATCACTCTGTCTCTTTCATGCATTCAACCTCCACATGCAAGGGAAACCATTTTTGCATATCACGTGGTACCTCAGCTCCCTGTCAAAATGAGTGACGGTGTAGGGCATATAGTGATACACAGCATAGTCCTAAAGGAAGAGCTTCATCTCTGACATTGTATTGAATACCATACCCTTGCTAAGGATTTCATTCTCTTGGTTATACAATGATTGCCTACACAATGATTGCCTACACATCTGCAGATCGGTGTCACAAACTGTCATATCTGTCATGCTGACATCCCTATAGTTCAGAACACCACTAAAAGATACGTTACCCTACCTCATTTGCTTAAGCTATGTCGGTGTGTAAGGTGGAGGTGGAACATATTGCTGTGCTTCGCTAATCCTACCCCATGAATCATAGGGAATATCATCCTCTGGCAAATCTGTGACTAGCCTGTCCTGACCTGGCATAGCATGAAGCACCTCAGTTGGTATTGGTAAGGGTATAACATGAACCGGTACTGGCATGGGAGCAACCGGTGTTGGCACGGCATCTGTACCTCCTTGGTCCTCATCCAAATCGTCTAAATTGCTGCTAACTACATCACCGATCCTGTCCTCCTCCTGTTGCTCCTTCTCTTCCCATTTGAACTCGTTCACATCAAAGTCATTGCTTATACATCCTACTTGGAGTTGAATGAAACTGCTCTTGCGTCAACTGACCGTCCAAATCCATATTACCCTGAGTTGCTTCCCCTTCGACCCCCAATTCTTGTTCATTGCCTCCAACACCATCAATGGACGGCCCGTCCTGGACACCCTGCATCCTATACCTATTCTCCACCACCACCTCAGCCATAGGCACATTGGAACCTTGGATCACCCTATTATAGCGGGACCAGTGAGCAGGGTCGTGCAAGGGCATTAGGACATAGTGTGCCCCAGTCTTCTCACTATCAAACCTCCCCTTCAGTGTAAAATCACCGCTAAACTTTGCATTCAAACTGACACAAAGGTCGTTGAAGTTAGAAGGTTCATCAAACCATTCCAATTCTTCTTCCATATCCTCAAACATACCATCTTCTTTCCTAACACTTCCTCCGTAAAAAACTCAGACAAAACAATCCATCTACAAAAGCATTTGAGCAAACTTTGTCAACTAGTTGAAATCATCGTATCACGCACTACTAAGTACCAACATATGAAAACTAGTATCTATACTAACTACCATTACTACTACAAACTAACTAAACCCTAACTACCTAACCAATCCCTAAATCCAATGTCCTAACTAACAATAACCTAAACACAAACTACCTAACCGAACACTAAACCCTAACTATACTACAACATACAACCTAAACCCTAAAAACTAACTACCTAACTAAACTAAATCATTAACCTTAATCAGTTCATTACAAAAATAATCACCGAAATCACAAAATTGAGGGTCTTCGAGGGGGGAAATACCTTGTCCATGATGGGGGGCCTGCTGGGGGTCGCCCCAGGTGACAGAGAGAGCCACCGGTAGCCTCGCCGGCCGACAATGGCGCCCGCATGGTCCAACAGCAAGGGAGAGGGCGGCGGTGACCCAGGGGGTGACCCCCAACAGCAAGAGAGAGGGAGGGGGCGCAGCCGGCGGTGGCTGGGCGGGCGGCTGGCGGCGGTGGCTGGGCGGGCGGGGCGCGGGCAGCGCGGTCGGGCGGCGTGGGCAGGTGGCTCCCTGGCGGCGCGGTCGGCACGGGCGGGAGAGACAGAGCGAATAGAGAGAAGAGAAGAGGAGGGCGCAACAATTAAGCCTGGGCCTGCCGCGCTGTGCGGCGTGGCGCAGTACTGCTGCACCGAGATCTGTGGCGCGGCAGGCCCGCCACGTCAGCCGGCCACGTGGCCAGGCCAGGCCACGTCACCACGCTCACCGCGCCCCCATGCATGGCGCGGCAGCGTTGGTACGCCGCGCCGTGAGACTAGGCGCGGCCAAAAGTGTCAGTTAAAAAAATTCGGTGTCATATTTCAAAATAGTTTTTAAAAAGTGTTACAAATAAAAAAATCGAACCCCAGAACCTTCTCGCGCTTCGATCCCTCCTGCTGTGCCGTGCTTTTCCTTTCCCCGAATTCTGGCACTCCTCCTCCCGTAGCCCCATGCCGCGCTGCTGCAGCTCCCGTCCCCACCGAGTTCTGCCCCCCTCCTAGCCTCCGCTCAGACCGCGCTGCCGAGCGCTGCCTTAACAGGAGGCCCGACGCTCCTCTTCCCACAGGCCCGCGCCGCGCCTCCGCCGTGGCCACCACTCCCGCCCTCGCCCCGTTCGCAACCCCCACCCAGGCCACGCTGCCGAGCGCCACTGCCGCCACCACCGAAGCGGCGTCGCCGTTCGACACCCGCACCCCCGTCGAGGTCGCGCCATCACAGCCGCTGCTCGCCACGAGGGGCACCGCACCTGCCCAGATGGCACAAGTTGTCTGCACCGGCAAAGGGCGGCGCGAGAGAGCAACGGCACCTTGTGCGGACGATCCGAGTAGGTTCGGCCAGCAGCTACAGGATCACAGGAGGTCCAACTGCAACAGCAACTCTCCTCGCCCTCAGGCAGCAGGCTGTTCACAGCACTAGAGGCAGCTGCGAGTGTGCCAGCAGCGTACGGGCATAGCACACCTCGTGTCCCCGCGACCTATTCGACAAAATGCTGCGTTGCATCTACACGGACCAACGAGCAAACAATCAACCCCTGTGAAAGTATACGTACGTCACGTACGTCTCTGGCAGTTTTGCTGGATTGTGTAATTGAAACTAATACCAATACTGCAACAAATGACTCACCAGGTAGCTTGCCCAATTATCTGTTTTTTAATTTGGCATCAATTGGTTAGCTTCCTTCGAAATGAACCGATGTTGACTTAAATATTACTCATGTTCAGCATCATTATTAATTTTGTCTTCTTATTACAAGTGCTTGTGCAAGCACTCAATGAAGCGATAGACTGAACTCCAGAGCAATTCTTGGGGTTGTTGCAACTACAGATTTGCACCATTGTTATATTTTACTGCTTGGTTGTAGCGCCAGGGCCAATGGCGCCATCGCTTTAGTTCACGCTCTAGCAGGAGAAGGAGATATGGCTGGTGCGCGTCAAGAGGAGTTGGAAGCGGCGACCGGCGCAATTGCACTGTGCTCTCCACCACTAACACCATGTCCTAGCGCTTGGACACCTCGCACGTCGGCCTATGCCCTCCACGTGCTCCGCCTCCCGCTCCTCCTCCCGCCTTTCGCTGTTCCGCACCGCTGTGACCGCAAGGACACACCCTGTCTGTTTGCGTTGCCCCTAGCAGGCTAGCTCCTTTTGCCTAGCTGCGGCCAAGCAGGGGCTCAGAGCTGTGGTTCAGTGTGACACTGGAAGAAGCCCGGGGATAAGACTACCCGCAGTGGGTACTCTAAAACGATACTCTAAAGTTTTAGAGTATGAATATAGAGTAAAAACTGTTGTATTGGGTACTCTAAAACGATACTCTATCCTTTCTCTCACTCTATATTTAGAGTAGTACAGTGCTTACTCTATACTCTATAGTGGCGGACCCCACTAGCTAAACAAAGAGAAAAATTACTATAACTCACAAACCAAAAATCCAAATTAAATTTCGATTGCACCATTAAATTCGTCTCAATAAATCCTTCAAAACTAGATCACACATGGATATATTTAGATAAAGTGACAAGTGGGTCCCACAGTGGATAGAGTGGATAGAGGATGATATAGAGGATGGATGAGTGCGGAAGAATTGAGTATAGAGGAGAGAATCTTGCTAACTAGGACGTATAGAGGATGAATATAGAGGTCTATGAGTACAGGTAGTCTAACAACCACTCGAGGGACACCCGCATGGTGTTGGATGAAATTGCCGTACGGAACACTGTAGCCTGCCTGCAGCTTCACCATCCTGAACGAAGATGGTACCCATCAGATCAAGCCGTACTCAGTATCCCTGCCGCCAGTGTGTGGCCAATAGTTTTCGCCCTGTTCACTCGAACTTGTCAGGCATATCGTTTCAGCGAAATAACAGTATTTTTCTCTCACAACAAATCAGCATCGATTGTTTTTCTAGCCAGCCGAACAGGACCTATCTAACTTACTTTATGTTATTGTATTGTTGTACTGTTTTAGATGTGCCATGCGTGGGAGTCAAAAGCTTATGAGTCATTTGCTATCTATGAGGATACATGGAACTATAGCCCCTTGGCTCTGGAACTAAAATAAGATTACATCTGCGAGATGAGGCCAAAAAGTACTTGTAAGAGGATAAGCTAAAGCTATCACCATATTCATGTCTTTTATTTGTGTTAATTGGCTTCTGCTACAAATATACAATGGTCACCAAGATTGTTGTAGCTGTTATCTGGTTTTCACCTTGAAGTCCAATCGTGTTATCTGAAATTGGCATCTTCTATTAGACCTGGACATGACACCGATAGTGCTAACATGGAAATTGTAATCAGATCTTTTTAGAAGTCATGTGGTCATTTGTTTCGTTTTTACAGAAATAGCATATTACTTAGCAACTGTCCCTGTCAATACTATTGGGATAATTTTCATGTAATTGTGTGAGAGCAAGTGAAACATGTACTTGTTTTTCCAGTCCACTACTTGGGCTGGACACATTATAATGAAACACATCTATGTAGAAATATATCTGTTATTTTGTGCATCTCTTGTTACAAGCGTTTAATTTGAATTCTCTTTTATGCAGGATTTAGTGAAGAAGTACTCTGAAATCATCAACTTCCCTATTTATTTGTTGTCAACTAAGGAAGTTGATGTTGACAATCCCAGAAACTACAAAGGCGGAAGACAAAGAAGAAGGTGAAGAAAAAGAGAAAAAGCCCAAGACCAAGACAACAAAAGACATCATGAGAAATGCTTCAACAACAAAACAGTCTCAAGACCATCAAGAATAAGCTGATCCACAAAGGAAAATTGCTGAAGAAGATCCTGATGAGTACAACAACAAAGATAAGACCAGTAATGGGGTTTGCTGGTGGGCAACAAAAATGTTAGCAGTTGGGTCTGAATTCAAGTCCGCACTAAACTGTCTTTTGAGTGCTCTAATGAAAGTCATCTGGAGTCAGATTGTACTCCTTTGCATGAAACACTAGACATAGGCATGTGATAGACGATCGACCTCGGTCCGGTCGACACTAAACCGCACCTTCCCCCTGGCATGCAGCTGAGGCACCGGTGTGGCTTACCAGCTGTTGACTCGTGTGTGGCCTACCAGCTGTTGACTCCTGTGTGGCCAATCGGCAGCTTCAGCACAGTCGAACGCACACATGCCGCGGGTGAAGCTGCACATGCAACGACAGATAAGCCTGTGTGTCATGTCCACAGTGGCAACTAGCTTGGGAAAACTGTTTGCATTCATCACTTCAGCACGTACTTGCACCAACAAACAGTAGCAATGTGGACCAGCATCTGTGTTTCACCAAAGTATACAACGTGTAATATTTGCTCATCAATTGCTTATTTACACTTCGGAGCTCAAGTTCAGCTTTTGCATGGCGATGACATCGAACGCACATATCTATACACAATCTTAAAGTTGCTAGAAATCATTTCTATTGTGTCCATCATCTATGCAGTGCTTATATAAGTTAAGCAACGTGTCCGGATATGATATAGGGTTTGGTCGTGTATTAGCAGGCGATATATATATTGGTTCAAGATGCATTGCTTCTCGAAATCAAGATCATGAACATATTTCCTAATTTATATGTAATATTAAACAACCAAAAATTCTATAAACAAGTTTTCAACCAGCCCAATGATCAATTGCCTTTCATCCCAACTACTGCTCAGTTTGGTTGCACAACGTCCGTTCTAATGCATGAACATGTCTGCGCATATATACCAGTGTAATCCTCAACTAGAGTGGCCATTTGGAAATCGAGAAGGTCTTCGTCATAATCATCGATGGACAAATCAATTCTTGACATGACGACAACTAGCTCTTCGCAACTCTAAACAGAGATTAGAATTACATATTTTGATGGGTGTCATCATTCATCAAAGAAAGTGACATGACTCGATATTTAACCCACCAATTACGAGTAATTAAAGTTATGAACAATTTACAAGTAAACATTTCTATAGCTCACAACAAGACATTGTCATATTATTACAAATATTAACTTATACTTTGGATTCATCATAAAACAAATTCTAGCTTTAAAATTTTATAGAAAGAATAAAATATAATAAATAAATATGTAATACCCATGTCTTCATTTTTGTTAATGTAGTTTTTTTACTCATGTCTTCATTTTTTGTTAACATAGTTTTTTTCCTCTGTTGCAATGTACGGACACGTTTGTTAATATAAGATATATATAGATACAGATGAGTGCGGTTGTTAAGTCATCAGTACATCAACCTGCATAGGAGGGTGCATCTGAGGTGTGATGGTCACGCGTGATGTCACGATGGAAGCTTCGACTCAAGCTGCGGCGCGGTCATATGCAGAGGACCACCAGCCTGCCGCCGCCGTAGGACCCTCCACACCACACGATAACGCCAGCAGTACTGTTATCCATGCCCAGCCTTCGGACTCCGGCCGGGAACCTTCCGCCCACACGGTGTCTTCTCAACCAACAGAAACAAACAAAACTTGTAGCAGTGATGATTGAACTTAAAGCTAGTATATAGCTTTTTTACTAACAACATACTCCGTACCAGGCACTGTGTATAGCGCTGATCGCCTCTGCATGCGTATAAAACGCACCACGCCTGCACGCAAACTCGATCTCAGCAGTCAGCACAACAGATCGACCTCCATCCCCGATCGACGGACTGTGTGAGCACAAGACCGACCACCCACCGGCCATCACCGTGAGAACCACTGGGAAAGGAAAACCCACCGGGACCGAGCATGACGAAGACCGGGCCTCCGCATTTGGCCATGCTGGTGACGCCCGGGATGGGCCACCTGATCCCGCTCGCGGAGCTGGCCAAGCGCCTCGCGTCGCGGTACGGCGCCACGGCGACGCTCATCACCTTCGCGTCCACGGCATCCGCCACCCAGCGCGCGTTCCTTGCGTCACTGCCGCCCTCCGTCGCCTCGCGCCCGCTCCCGCTGGTGGACCTCTCCGACCTGCCCCGCGACGCCGCCATCGAGACGCTCATGTCCGAGGAGTGCGCGCGCTCGCTCCCGGCGCTGGCGGGCGTCCTCTCGGAGCTCGGGGAGAGCACGGGCCGCCTGGTGGCGTTCGTCACCGACCAGTTCGGGGCCGCCGCCTTCGGCGCCGCGCGCGACGCCGGCGTGCGGAGCCTGTGCCTCTTCATGCCCACGAACCTGCACGCGCTCTCGCTCGTTCTCCACCTCCCCGAGCTCGCGGCGTCTGTCCCCGGCGAGTTCCGGGACCTCGACGAGCCGGTGCGGCTGCCCGGCTGCGTGCCCATCCCGGGGTCGGACATCATCTCGCCGCTCCAGGACAGGTCCAACCCCTCGTACGCGCTGATGGTGCACCTCGCCATGGGCTGCCGTGAAGCCGACACCGTCCTCGTTAACTCCTTCGACGCCGTCGAGCCGCAGGTCACCGAGGTGCTCCGCCGCCGGCCAGAGCCCGGCCGCCCGTCGGTGTACCCTATCGGCCCGCTAATACGGCAGCAGTTGGTCGGCAGCGAAACTGCTGATGGCGCCGCCGGAGCGCTTCCACCATCTCCGCCGCGTGCAGCATGCCTGGAGTGGCTCGACCGGCAGCCTGCCAGGTCGGTCATATTCGTCTCGTTCGGCTCCGGCGGCGCGCTGCCAAAGGAGCAGATGCACGAGCTGGCGCTTGGGCTGGAGCTCAGCGGGCAGCGTTTCCTCTGGGTGGTGCGCAGCCCCAGCGACGAGGGCACGCTCAGCGACAACTACTACGACGCAGAGAGCAAGAAGGACCCCTTCGCCTATCTCCCGGCAGGGTTCCTCGAGAGGACCAAGGACGTGGGTCTCCTGGTGCCCTCGTGGGCACCGCAGACACAGGTGCTTGCCCACAAGGCCACCGGAGGGTTCCTGACGCACTGTGGGTGGAACTCCACGCTAGAGAGCCTGGTGCACGGCGTGCCAATGGTGGCGTGGCCGTTGTTCGCTGAGCAGCGGCTAAACGCGGTGATGCTGGCCGAGGGAGTAGGAGCTGCGATACGGTTGCCCGAGAGGAAAGATAAGGACACCATCGCAGCGGTGGTGAGGGAGCTGATGGCAGGGGAAGGGAACAAGGCTGGGCATTCGGGTTACCCAAAAAATTCGGATCGGGTAATTCGTGTAGTTGAAAATTCAGATATTAAAAATTGCTACCTGATTTTTGCTCCAAAAAAGTATTACCCGAAATTTCGAGTACCCGATAATTCGGGTTCGGATTCGGGTTTTACCCGATATACCCGAAATTGACAAAACCAACCATTTTAGAAGAATTCAAGTACCGTTTTAAACCAATAAACAATAGTTGTATAAATCACATCATGTTTTCATATCAATTACCAACAAATCAATTATCAAGTTAGCATAAATCTACATTAATTTATACCAAATAATATATTTATATGGCATTGAAATACTTCATGTCTTCGTATTAGGAATAAAAGAGCAAATATTTTGGATAATTTGGGTAGTTCGGGTACCGGGAAACATTACCCGAATTACCCAAACTAATTTCGGGTTTTTACAATCTTTATTTCCGAAATTGTGATCGGGTATTTCGGGTTTGGGTACTTCGAGTCTGGGTTCGGGTAATTCGGGGGTTCGGGAATTTGGTATCAGGTATTTTGCCTAAGGATGGCAACGGGGCGGATTCGGATCGGGTGAGGTGTGTGGGCACCCAAAACCGAAACCCGAACCTAAAACCCGAATCCGCCCCGAACCCCGATTCGGGTAAAAATCCATCCCCGAAACCGAAACGTGCGGATCCCCGAAACCCACGGATTAACCGAAACCCGAGAATATTACAATAAACCAGTAGCAATACAAATACAAAACAAGATAAATTAGCAAAGTAGCTTGCTGATAAATATAGATAAATTATTACAATTAAAGATGTACAGACCATGCAAGTAGCAGCAAGCAGCTAGCCAAGAGATCATCTAGAACATAATACAATATAAGAGATCATCCAGATTCCAGGACATCCAGTACACGACACTTGAGATTATTAAAAAAAGCAACCTGCCGGAGTGCTGGAGTGCTGGGCACGCGTGCTGTGGGCCGCTACCGATAGCTGCTGCAGTAGTGCGGTGCTGCGGTGTGGACGCGGGGCGGGGTGCCGGGGCCGAGAAGGCCGCCCGCCGCCGAGAGGGCCGACTGCTAAGTGCTGCGCCTGAGGACTGCCGAGACCGAGAGAGAGAAGGCCGTGAGCCGCTGCGCGGCCGCATCGAGCGGGGAAGAAGCGGACGAGCCACGACTCGCGAGCGCCAGATCCAGATCCGCCGTCGCCCGTCGGGTGGGTGCGGCCGTGCGGGGTGGCTGTGTGGTGGGATGAACGGGTGAGAGAGGGCTGAGGATTCCAGGTTCCAGCGTTATATACGTAGGTTGTTAGCTGGGCCACCAGTGGGCTGTATTCTTTCGGGGGCCGATGGAGCTCCACGGGCTAAATTAAAGATCCGTCCCGGAACCGCTGGATTTCGGATATCCGAACCCGAAAATCCGTGGGCGAAAATCCGACACCAAAACCGAAACCCGCAGACCCAAAACCCACGGATACCCGTCCCGAACCCGATCCGCTGCCATTCTTAATTTTGCCCACCCATAGAAGGGAAAGGTGCCATGGTGCGGGTGAAGGTGGCGGAGCTGCAGAAGGCTGCGGCAGAGGGACTCCGTGAGGGTGGCGCCGCCACGACGGCACTTGACGAGGTGGTGGACAAGTGGGAAACTGATGAAGAAGCCAACTAGAAGGTGCCCTGCCCTATAGAGAACGCCTAGCATTGCATTCCTCTGCCCAGAGTCGTATGTCCACAGTTTTAAGTCCACATCATCAGTTGTATGTTCTTGAATCTCCCGTAATTATATGTATGCAACCATGCATGGATTAAGTTTACAGAGAGGACCACTGCAGTCGCTTCTTTCATTTGTGTGGTCATGTTCGATAATCATTCCGATTTTTCTGACATATAGATCCACACGATTTTACAAAACTGTGGGAGCACACAAAATAAGTATTTTTCTCTCATAATAAATCAGTATAAGCCAAATTTTAGCAAAACAAACAAGGAAAGATGACACCCTAAAACAATGCAAAAATAATAAACAGTACTCTGTCTATTTTCTGTTCCTAAATAAATAGAAACACTTGACTACTTTCAAGCGACAAATTACTGCACACCACACGACAATTGAACACAACTTGCTTCCTATGCAGGCATAGAAACACTTGAATACTTTCATCCTACAATAATGATGATTTGAAAATACTTCCAAACTATCACAATGATATTCAAGCGTGATATACAACTCAACAAGTTGAGATTCACTCACTAGCACTTAATGTTACAAGATACAGATGCCGTTTGGACTTTAGACCTAAGATGCCACTAAACTACAATATTCTACATATTTGCTGCCACCTCAAAATGTGGAACACTCATATGTTATCCTACCCTTGCTAATCAACTCACATGGAAACACTGAGCAATGAGCACTCCTATTGCTGCTAAGAAAGCACACTACACACACGCAGCTCAAAACAGTCCCAAGAAACGATGCCGCTGCTGGCTGTTGCTGCTGCTGTAGCTTCCTCCTGGTGGAGCCACAGATATTCTGTCTGCGTTAGCCAACGCCCACCTGTTGAAATCCGGTGATGACAACAATTGCTTCATAGCTTTCTTTGTCTCCTCTCTCGTAAATGCTTCGTATTCCTCTTTTGAGAATTTCCTCCTCTCTGGGGTAGTGTGAAATGTAGAATAGAAGCTGTCCCTAGCAACACCTGGAGACGATGTCTTTGCTGAGCCTGGAGAAGCAAGATAACAAGTAATTCACTTGGCACAAGAACACTAAGCTGGGCCATCATATAGATACAACTAAAAGAAGCGACTAGGTACAACTAAAAGTGACAAACCTGCAAAAGGTGAGTTTCTTCTTGGTGTACGTCTCTGGTATCCACCATGAAGCTTGCCAAATCCATCTTGGCGACCTCCATTCATGCTAGAATAGTCTTCATCCAAATCTCCATAACAGGATGGATTACTAGAGGTTCCATCAGAAAGTCCCCTAAAAAGAGGTATTTATTTAGTTTATCAGTACTTTCAGGAAACACAAATATGTTTTTGTTGTCACCACTCACCACTATTAAAATTATGGTCCTCATAACATGGAAAAATAATTTAGTATCCCAAATATATAAAAACCAAAGGAACCCATGTATACTAACATAACTTTGGAGAAACTAAGAAGGCCGTGCAAAGCCTGCAATGTTCCAAATTACTGCAAACAGCCTCTCTCTCCTCTGCCATTACATCTACGAGATGCTTTAGTTAAACAAAGATTCAGACAAGTGATGAGCTACTTCTTGTCACAGATTGTGTGTAGTCAACCAACCCTTTGGTGCCACAGTTTTCGTTTTACAACAGTAATTATGCTTACCATGCACGATATGCTCCGCATAAACGACAACCAGATTGATGCTGATTATGTTTAATTATGTTAGGAATTTCAACAACTACAAACACTTCAATAGAAGTGCCACTGTGAAATCACCTGAATGCATTGCTGATGTTTTCCACCACGGATAAACCGAATTTCATTACTCATGGGCAATGAAATTACAATAGTTCAACAAACAAAAACAGATGCATTGTTGATGTAAGGAGAAGAATCTTAATTCACTCTTGCTAAATCTGAACTACACAAAACCACTACATTAGGATTGTCCTAATCCTAATAAATAAATTTAAAGATTAGACATTAACCAAACAATCAAGAACATAAATTACAGCTCATACACGTTAGCATCTGTTCAGTTACTGAGCTAATACTTAGGATTAAGGGATTTTGGTTGCAAAAGATATGCCCAGTTATTTATTTCTTAGATATCCACTTGAAGATTTACATACATTTGAAATAAATTTCTTAGAGGTAAGTCAATAATGCCTACAGCAGGAATAGCATCAACGCATCATATCATGGTTATCTTAGGAAAAGTGGGATCAACCAGACCAATTTCTGAACTTGCACATTCCACATGGGCTATGTTATTCCTTGTTCTGATGCCGTTGCATCAAGTGAAAGTTTAAGACTATAATTACTAATGACATTGGGCTACTCCATGGTTTCAATCGACCTACACCACAGCAATCAGCAGGTCAAAATGTAGCTGCATCCATTCCACACAGCACAAAATTACCATGTGTCTTACAGAGGTGCCTGGCTCTGTATATTCTGTTGACTGGAACAAGAAGTCAGCAACAAATAGGAATCGTTTTACAATAGAAATGCCACATAACATGTTTAACTTGTTTTTTGATATGTTTTTCTTAAAACTATAGTAACATGATAGTCGGACCAAAAGATGAAAAGAATGTGTTCTTCTATGAAGTCTGTTAGATTTGTGACTTCTGCTATGAGCTATCTGATTAATAATAGCTGTATTAACTAATATTTGACACATCAAGTAAAGAGTTGCCTTGACTGACAATTAGGGAAGAGAGTTTATCATACCCGAATATATAGCACAAAACTTTTGACTTCCCCTCGATTCTTGCAATCGCTTTGATGATTACACAGAAGACTAAAGCCACAAATGCAAAGAGATAGTCCAGAGAACTCTACAGGGACAGACAAAGTGAGGATTAGCATGTCAGTTAAAAGATAAGCAAACGGGTAGAATATTTCAAGCACCAGTAGATTGTTACAGAAGTAATACCTGGAGGATCATAACAGCTGAAATAATTAAGATAGCCCACTCAACAAAATAAGCCACACCCTCGTCAACAGATCCATCTTCTGCCAGGACAAGTTTACGGACACCCCAGTAACCAAACCAGGCTCCAGCTAAGATGACACATACGAGAACGAATATTCCAAGCTGCAATGACACATTTTTTTACATCAATATATCATAAGAGGAATGATAGAAACGCATACTACTGAATGTTGAAACACTAACAATACCCTCATGGAAAATTTAATGGCACAGTACAAATATGTATAGAAAATAACACAAAATAATTGACAACTTTATAAATCATTTGGTGTTATCAAGTCAATTTGCTTTCATAGTACAAGTAGTGTAGACTATTCCCCAACAGAGCTCAAGAAAATAAGCACACTCACATACGTGACAAGAAAATTAGTATTATTCAGTCATATTGCATAGATATCTATAAAGAAGAAGAAAAAAAAAGTGGGAAGTCATGTGGCAAACTGGCAATTCGAAAGATCATACTACGGTTTAAGCATAAGTCCCATTCCCTTAAATATATGTAAAGGCAAGTGAAATAAAATAAGCCAGAAATACCAGATGATAACCTAAATGAAGAACTTACATACAGGATTATGCATGTCTTCAGCAATCCCAATTTCCACAAGAACTGAGCGCAGCATACCAGATAAATAGTGAAGAAAATATGTCGTCATGCCAACCTGTTGTTGAAAAATTGCCACATGAGTGATCTAGAGGTGTAAGGTAGAAACCAAAGTGGATCCTGTCAATATATTAAACAATACTTACAACTGAGGAGTATGCGAAAATACCAAGAGAACTCTTTCTACCAGTTGGTAAAAGCTTCATTCCCTGAAAGTAGATAGGAAAAAAAAGGTCAGGTAAGCAGGTGGTGCCCATAAAATGATTGACTGAATAGCAGACAAAACTTAAGTTTCCTATTGAACAGGCCAAAAGTTAGATTCATGTGGAAAGGCTGCATACAACTGGTATAAAATAACTTGAATTACAAAGCTTCAAGTTAAGGAAAGATTAGACTATGTGACTGTAGCTAGTGGCACACAGCATTGCCAATCAACTACAGTAATACTGTCATCTGAGAACAAAAATAAACAGAGGAGGTACAAATCCCCATTGACACTCAGGACGCTTTTTGCCAAAGGTATATATTGTAATAGTTTAAGTACATTGCTGATTGAGAATTTTTTCCAATGCAAATTTGTATATAATCTTCAAATATTCCATAACCCAAATGGTAGTCTCAAATAAGACAGTAAGTGAGCTCGACTGAACCATTACAAGAATGGCACCAACCATCATTACCAATACCAACCATCAGCTGAAGTGCTCAACTACTACTATATAGAGCATTGTGAAGAGGACTGTAAATTACCTGAAAGAGTATAATCAGTATCACAAGGAAAATGCCGATCGTCATTGCTCCACCATAGTAGAACACTACAGACTCGCTCAATGTGTGTGCCACCACCATGAGCACCAACCCTAGGACAAAGAACACCACCCTGTGGAGCAAGAACTCTGCATACACAGCAACAAAAGATACATCACACCGTGCAATCAAGATTCAAGAACGGCACGAAACAGGGGGGGCACCAAACTAGAACTGCATCAAACAAAGGAAGCGGAAGAAATCATACCTTCCTCAGTGGACACCACGACAGACCTCGAAGGATCAGCAGGCATTCGGAAATCCAGAATCCGGTGGTCGTACGGTGAGATGGCTTGCATCCAGAGCCCGCTCTTGGGCATCTTCTGCCACTGGGACGCGGCGCACTTGCACGGCCCCACCGTGGCATTTCTACAAACACAAAGTGCACAGACCAAAGAAATTAGGCCGAGGAACATCAATGCTAGCGAGACACACCGCCAAAGCTAGGAGTTTAAGTTCCCCATCTCACTAACCTGTGGAAGCAGAACTCGAGGCCGTGGGGGTGAGTGGCGTTGGCGCGGAGTCGAAGCGCGTGGAAGAAGCGGGACGGGTCGCGGAGGCGGGAGGGGCGGCCGTCGAGGAGAACACGCGTGCAGTAGGGCCCGGCGGCATCGCCACCGGAGAGGAGCCGCGCGGGAGGGAGGTTGACGGAGGCCGGCGGATGCGAGGTGACTGCGAGAGCGCGGGTTAGGGTTAGGGCTTTGTGGGGTTCGACGGCGGGGTGGGAGACGGAGGCGTGCTTACCTGTGAGCTCAACGGGGGTGGAGACGGATACGGCGGCGGCGGAGGTGATGAGGAGAACGAGGACGGCGGGGACGAAGAGGATGAGGAGGTTCCGGTGTGACGGAGCCATGGCGGCGGCTGCGGCGGTGGCGGTGGATTTGGGGATTTTGGACGGGGAGGCGGGAGATGGCAGGGGGGTTCAGGCCTTGTTCAGTTACCAGAATCGGTAACGTCCGATTCTGCACAGTGCGCTACTGTAGCACTGTAGCACTTTTGTTTTTATTTGCTAATAATTGTCCAAATATTGATTAATTAGGCTCAAAATGTTCGTCTCGTAAAGTACAACAAAACTGTGCAATTAGTTTTTGATTTCATCTACATTTAATACTCCATACATATGTCGGTATTTTGATGTGATGGGGAATCTTCTTTTTGCATAGTGAATTTTGGAGGTGAATTTGGGAATCTAAACAAGGGCTCAGAGAAGGAAGGAGCGGGAGGTAGCTTTGAAACGACGCTGTGTCCCTGACTCCGCGGCCGGTGCGGCGGTGTCCTGTCCGGCTGTTCAGACGGCGAGAATGGGCTGGCTGGGCAGGCAGCGCCGTGACTTGGTTGCTAAGGAACATGGGCTTGCTTGCATTTGCCAAATTTTCCACGAGGGAGAAGGGGGCATTTTTTTGTTAGATTTTAGAATTATATATATAGAACGGTTTGCCTGTGCTCGATTCAGAGACTTAACACAAAATAATTCTGCGTTCTATAGGTGCAAATAGAGATGGAACGGAGAATTCCGTCGGGTAACGGCTTTCCCCGCGAGAAGGAAAATTGTTGTTACCGTCTTCGTTGAAGCTCACGGTGGAAATTTGGTTCTCATTCCTGTCTCCCTGCGGATCGGTGCATCATAGAATTATAGATAAAATTTAAATTTAAATTGAAAGAAAATAAAAATCTTCAGCATGAGTACACCACTAATAAACTGCACGTGTAGTCCAAGATAACTACTCTACGAAAAATACACACAAGATAAACACTGTACAACAAAAATAACACAAAAACCGTAGGACTCGTAAGTTTAGTGGCAAAAATTAAGGACTAAAACTTCATATCATTTTAGCTTACTCGTGTGGTCTAAACTTTTTTTCTCGAATACACAAAAGATTTACACATCTTTATAATTAAGGTAAAAATGTTCGGTACAAACAACGCGCTTCTAGCAAGCGTCCTATGAGGTCTACAGGATTATAGCCATGGGTTGGACCATTCTAGCACAGAGATACAGATTTTCTGATATTCACAAATGATAGACAACTAGAATAAGGCAGCGACACAGTCTAAGAAGATGGCTTGCGCTTCTGCCTCTGCAGACGCGACTCATTCCCGACGTCGTTGTTGAAGGGCGCTGCCAGGTTTCAATGTTGGAAGCGGTGGGCTCAATCTCAGTTTCATAAAGCTCCTCGTACGCCTTTATCACCGAGACGCTTGGTGTTGGCAAACCCAGTGATCAAACCCAATTACTGCATGATTAGGATCTCTAAACTTTAGACAACACTTTAAGTGAGGTGAGCGCTCGCGAGCAGCAAACAATTATTTTGTGTTAGTTCTCCGAAGAGAATGAGAACAGTGGTAGGTTTTTTTTGAAAGGACAGTGGTGGTAATCATGGGAAAAGAAGACGTGGGATCAAATATTAGGGGTGTGATTGGAAGCCGAGAATGTTTTCTCGTATCATCTCTTACGGACCTAGACCGCATGCAGAGACCTTATTGAATAGTCGCAAAATCTTTTTTTTTTCAAAGCATGATTTGGTAGGTTGTACAAGCTTGTCTCAATCCATCTCAATCTTTTTTAAGTGGTAACCTGCACAGAATAGATGCACTTACCTTGAATCAGAGGCACATTACAGTTACCCACCACCCCTTGTCTTTCGTTGCATATCGTGTTTTTTTATGCCGGCCCCTTGCAAGCGATAAATGGTGCTTTTCGTTGTCGGACCCTTCAGGCCCATACATCAACAGGAGCAATGTGTGCAATTGTTCAAGCCCCCAAAGTTTATTTACACTAAGTAGTAACTAACAATGATTAGTTGATTAGATAGAAAAAAAATGCAGCACTACAACATAGGCCTGTGATTGTTGATTGGTTAATTGGACCAGGAGAACATAAGGCCCAATAGCCAGTGCCCATCAGCCTGCTTGGCTGGCTGCTTAGGCCCTCCACAACGTGGGGATAGTTGTAGTTCTCAGAAAAAAAATCAAGGTTCCACTCAAAAAAAAATCAAGGTCCACATAGAAAAGTTGACACGACGCTTCAAAGATCATAGCATTGCTCTTTTGCCTGCCAAACAAGCTGATGCATGCTCTTCTTCGGCTCCCCATCCTGGTTCTTTCCTTCCCTCTCCCTCTCCAGTCTCCACTGCACAAATGGGCATTGACGCAAGAACGTTCACCCTCATCCAGTGGCGGACCCAGCCCAAGAATTGAGGTAGGGCGAACTTAGACTATAAATTTCGGCTAAAATGACAAAATGCATATTATGAAAGAAAATTGTAGAACGACTAACAAGTAATCAAACCACAAATTCGCAATGGCTTGCATAATGACAACACTAAATTTCTTAGAGCATCTCTAACAAATTAAGTATACTCTATGTTCCTAAATATGCATATAGACGATCTCCTGTTGCTGGTAATGTGACTTTTTTTGTCCCCTCCATCAAACTACCCAAAACACATCCCCTATATTTCTTTTTCTACTCTCTTTTCCTCTTGCGCATATACACTAATTTTAACTACAGTTTCATGTCACAATAATTCAACTCTTTTTCGTAAATAGACTGCAATTTCTTACAGGCTATATTGTTGCTATACATGGTAGGATTTACTCATATGCAATCTGGACGCACCTTTTTTGACTCACAAGCAATTCAACGAGCACCTAGAGAGCACCATAATACATCACATCACCAACGAAGTACAAAGAGAAGACACACCATTCTAGAAGGACCACACAGAGCGAGAAGAATGGGGCATGGCTGAAAGTCCTATGTTTGGTGTTGGTAATTAGTGACAATGCCTAAGTACTAATCCTATGCCTAAGTTGTATGTAGCATATGAGGATTAGTACATTCCAAGGTTGGTGGCAAGATGGACATGGTGATCATGATGGCCACACTTGGATTTGGACGCAACCCTACGTGATGAAGGCAAAGGTATATGCTTAAGGGTTGTGTTTTAGTAACCAAGACACCTAGTGGGTGTGGTTACATTATAGGATAGATAGCCGTACTATAAAGAGGGGAATGACGCGGCTATTGGACTCCTAAGTGCCTCTAGATGTGCATTTCATAATCATATGCATTTGGATAGAACTAATAACGCCTCGAAAAATGATTGTGAAAATGCTAACACACTCACACATGGTGATGATCACTTGGTGGTGTTAGCACATTTGCGACAGCGTTGGAGTTTGAGCGGTAGAGAGGGTTTGGGGTCCTCTCTCCCTCCCGCCGAGCTTGCGAGGCGGGATTCAGGCGTTTTTGAGAAGTTGAAACGACTATTTTCCACTACGCCGAAAGTCGGAAAAGAAACGGAAGCGAACGTGGTCACAAAGGTGACCGGACGCTGCACCGGACGCGGTCACGGTGTGACCGGACGCGTCCGGTCAGCGTTCAGAATCTGCGCGTTTTTCAGTTGTTTGATCGGACGCGAGGCGCGTCCGGTCACAGTCGATCGGACGCGTCCGGTCGTTCAGGGAGCTTACTGGACTCCGACCGGACGCTGGCACTGTCGCGTCCGGTCGTTGCGAGGAGCGCGTCCGGTCGTTGCTTCACGGGCGCGGGTGCTGTGCGCATCGGCGCGTCCGGTCATTCACGGGACCAGCGCGTCCGGTCGTTCGCAGCGCGTCCGGTCTGCGCGACCAGCGCGTCCGGTCATTGCTACGCAGTTAGCCGTTATGCGACCGGCGCGTCCGGTCAGTTGGACCAGCGCGTCCGGTCAGTGCTTCGCGAGTAAGCCGTTGGGCGACCGGCGCGTCCGGTCAGTTGGACCAGCGCGTCCGGTCAGCACGTTTTCGGCTGTTTAAGTTTCTAACGGCTATATTCGAAGGGGTACGTCTATATATACTCGTTGGCCGGCTCAAGGCTCTCTCTCTTGAACTTTTGACATACTTGTGAGCACTTTGAGCTAAGCAACTCCCCTCCCACTCATCTCTCTTGCTTCTTTGCATATTCGAAGTGAGATTGAGTGATCCAAGTGCATTTGCATTGTGAGATAGCATCTAGTTGGCACTTGGTGGTTGATTTGCTGTGGGATTCTTGTTTCTCTTGGTGGTTGCCGCCACCTAGACGGCTTAGAGCAGCTTGGAGGCGTTGGCAAGAGTTGGTGTTTGTTCTTGGCCACCTCCGGTGTTTGTGAGGGGTTTGTGCCTACCTCGGCGAAGCGCCAAAGGCAACATTAGTGGATTGCTCGTGTCATTGCAACCTTTTGCCATTTGGTAGGTTCTTGTGGCGCCTTTTGAGAGGCTCGGTGTGAGACCGATTAGCCACCGAACCACGTGGTGAAGAGGGACACAACGGGGACTAGCGTGCCGGCAAGCACGTGAACCCCGGGATAAATCTTGTGTCATCACTTTCATATTGTGATTGATTGATCCCGGTGTTCGATTGTATTGGTATTCATTGTTGATCATATTGGTTGGCTCAATACTTCGCCCCACGGTGAAACCCTCCTAACTCAACTCCGCATTACTTTCTTAGTTATCTTTGCTAGCTAGTTAGCTTTGCTAGAGTAGCTCCTTTGTGTAGCTTGCTAGTTGTAGTTGTAGTTACCTTCTCGGTTTGACTTGTGCGGTTGAGTGCAAATACTAGAATTGTGAATTGGTTAGGTGGCTTGCAAACACCCCGTAGGCTAAGCAAAACTCGCATCTCGCTACTTGTTATATTGATAAACTTGTTTAGCTTGTCTTTGTAGAATATTTTAAAAGGCTATTCACCCCCCTCTAGCCATCAAGACCTTTCAATGGCCTGAACGCCGGACCTGCTAAGCGTGTGACAATGTGCTCCTCCGGGTTCGCCGGCGAGGCTACTGCTACCTGCTGGCGTCTTCACCTCTTTAGGGCTCGCAGGCTCGGCGCCTTGGCCACCTAGGCGTAGCCGCGCAGGGACGCCCGCCGTCGCTCATTCCTCGCTAGCCGTCGGCCGCCGACGTATAGACTAGGGAGTAGGGACACTGGGACGCGCGGGACGGGGAGGCAGGGGGCACGGCTTGGAGCGCCGCCACCGAGCCCGAGCACGGAGCGCGTTTCGCCCTCCGCCTCTGGTGTGCGCGGTACTTAGATGGCCAAAATGGACAAGACAATGGGCCATTTCTCAGACGACTAGACGGCCCAACAGGCAGCTGGGCACCTTCTTCAACCTCCCGGCTCCCGTCCTCGCCACATCAGACCTGTGCGGCTGCGCTCGCACTTCGACGGACGCAGTCGCCGCCCGGAGAACAGGGGGTACTATTGGTACTCGCCGGAGGGGATCTAGGGCGGCCGCCTGAGCTCGCTCTATAGGTCGGTCCGCCTCTGCCCTCACCTCCCCAAATTTTGCTAGCTCTGCATCATTAGTTACAACATGCAAAATGATGCTTAGTCTTAGACTACTCTCTCCTTTTCTAGGTTCACTTGGAGACAAATATTGTGGAGAGCCTTAGATTCCTAAGCCAGTTTGTTCCTTTTCAGTAGAACATAAGGTTAGTTTCCTTTTTGTTGAGTACTACTTTTATTATTTTAGCATTAAGATTTTATATGTTTGAAGCTTTTATAATTATAAGTAAAATTATGCTTTGGTTAAATTGTTTTCTCGAATTTTAGGACCCAATCAAGTATTTTGCACAAGGGCCTCCAACTCGTAGGTAGAGGCCTGGCCCCTTGCAAGCAGCAAATGGAGCAATGTGATTGGAATGACTCATGTGTGCATCACTCTAGGCTGGCTCTGAGGAAACAAAATCGATTTGCGTTTCGCACATAGAAGGCATAGAGGCTTTTGATGCATCTAACAGGGCGGGCTCTGCATAAAAAAATAAAAAAATAAAAAAACCGGGGCAGGCACACCTTGACGGACATGCTACCAATCACGCTATAAAAGTCATACCACAATCACGCTGTAAAAGTCATACCACTAGAGTTTTTTTTATTTTTATTTTGCGAGGATACCACGGGAGGCATTGACTTATGTCCAATCTCTCATATGATGTTAACTAGGACGAGTAAATTAAAGAATAGTGACCACATCATCAACCAATGTGAATGCCTGAGGCCACGCCCAACGCTCCTACGTGTACTGTGGCTTCATGTCTACCCACCTGACACAATTGTCCAGCTCAACTAGTTTGAGTGCTTGCAGGTCATCAGAGTCGCCTGCAGAAGCGACAATAGCTTCATTGCCAAAAGCAAGTTCTATCAATTGCCATGTTTGCTTGTACTGCTTATCAGTCATGGTACAATGATATTTTTCTCTTACAGTAAAGAGCATCAGCCGGCTTGTCAACCGCAGAAATCACAACAGGACGAATTTGGTGTGAGAGAAAATGCTGATGACTTGCGGTGGAGAGAAATATTGCATTGGTTTTGAGTGGTCTTAAAAGTGCACTGCTTACGTGGACCGTAGCATTTTTATGGGACTTGCGTGACAGGTCTTTGTTTGTAGTCTGCAAAAGTAGGTTTCCTCGGTTGTCTTCTGGTGCTGGTTGTTGCAAACTTCTTATTTCCGTTGTATGAATAGAAATTGGTTTATCCTCGTTAATAAACAATAAATCTGAAAATTAAAATGATTAGCTACAGGTGCCAGCGCAGTCTTTCGTCGGTCCCCATTGGAGGACTTCAATCAGAACGGAATACTTTATCAAACAAAATCCGAACGAGATAGAAAAGGATCAGCTACAGGTACAACAAGTACAACAGTCTTTCGTCAGTCCCCATCGAACGACTTGTTTATCGAGAGCAGGGATCCACCACGTGACCACATCCAAATCGCCGCAGCTCGCTCCGGCCAGCGGTCTTTCTTCTCACAGTAAATTAGCCTACAGTTTCAGTACAAACGAACAGGCTACGAGTCCACATGCAAGTGTACACGTATCTGATCTGATCGTCAAGGCTTCACGTGCCTAGCAGACGGAGGTCCTCAGCCCTCAACGGCATTTCGGCATGGAAACACAGAAATAATACTAGTTGAAATGATATATGGCAATTTATTAATGTCCACCGCAAGATCGATGGTTTAGATGGATCGCAATAAAAACTTAAAAAATTGATGACAGAAGAATGATTATAGGTTGAACCTCTTGACAGAATTCCTCTAAAAATCCTGTGAAAATACGTTCCAAAAGATTTTATACGAAAATTTTCTATTAGGATTCCAATAAATTTCTCTATTTTTCGTTCGTTGCGGACAGGGACCCAGCAAGACCACTGCAGCTGCACGTCAAATGAAACCCGTACAGTACATCCTAGAACACCATTATAATAATAATAACTACATTGTGGTGCACAAGCAAGAGTCAAATAGCACAGTCCATTACATCACAGGACAGCATTGTGGTGCACACCAATATAATATATATATAATACTACTATAATAATAATAGTAGTACGTAGCCTCGATTCGGCTCACGTTCATTGACATGGCTGGCTCACACTCATCAGAGATTAATCCCACAACAGCAACTTACAGTGAAACCCACAGTATACTCGCTCGCAACATACTATAGGTCCATAGGGACGGGGAGGAGTATTATAATAGTAATTAGTTTAGCTAGACATGTAATTAACCGAGAACGTCGCCGCCGCCGCCGCGCGATCCGCCAACCGCTATGCATGGTTTCAGTGGGCGCGGGGCGCCGGGTTGAAGGAGGCGAGCTGGCGGGTGCGGGTCCAGACCTGCTCGTAGACGACGGCGACGTAGGGCACGGTGCGGCCGGCGGGGTCGGCGGCGTCGACGTAGAGGCGGTACCTCATCCCGGACACGACCTGCTGCTCGCCGCGCACCACGCGGCGGAACCGCAGCCCGTCGGCGGCCAGCTTCTGGTGCTTGGCCTGCCCCAGCGCCCACCCGCCCAGCTCCTGGATGTGCTTGTCGCCCACGTCCGGGATCGGGGCCCACCCGCCCAGCAGCGGGCCGCTGCCGCTGCCGCCGCCGCCTAGCGCCGCGGGGCCGGGAACGGGGGCGAGCGCGAGGGAGAGGGCGGCCAGGGTGGCCAGGACGAGGAGGAGGAGCGGGAGGTGGTGGCGGGGCGTCGCCATGGACGGAGGCTTGGGATTGGGGCGGAACTTGGGAGCGAAGAGGGAGGGAGTCGTGACGGGGTGGCGAGATCTGGGAGACGGGACTGCTTTCGCTGCTGGTCTTGCCGTCGAAGACGGTTCGGGGGGCACGGCATTTAAACGGACGACTCCTTTTCGGCTTTTCCTTTACCGTTAAGAAGAAGAGAAGAATAACACTTGTTTATTCTCTCTTCTGAAACCGTGTGACGAGGCGACGGGAATTGGGGAGGATTCTCGTGACGCCTGTCGTATGCTCTCGCACCGTCGCCCGCGGAAATCAGGGTGGCGGACTGGCGGTGGACATGGACCACCTGACCGATGATGTTGCGTACCTCGCCGAAATAAGGAGTGCAACGGTTTTAACTTTCACTGAGTATAAAAATATTAATATTTATATAGTACCCGGTTTTCTAAAGAACGTTGTTTTGAGGTTATCTCAAGTCAAATGTTTTAAACTTTGACAACAAATAAATTCTTTTGGGTTGAGTTTAAAAACATGAAAGTGATGTGAGTAGATTCATTTCAAAATGTAGTTTCATAAAAATATATATTGATTATATTTTATAAACATTTTATAGCAAAAAGTAATGGTTACTGTTGTTTTTTTTGAGACCGTGTCGCTGTCCAAAACGACATTCTTTAAAAAATCAAAGGGAGTATATAATTAGTATTATTAATTAGATCGTTCTATTTTTATAACAAATATATTTAAAGATATAAATGTTATTAATACTTTTTATAAATCTAGGAACGAAGTGAATACACGAGATTAAAAAAAGAAAAAACATAGGGGGGAGTAGAGTCGTTGAGTAGATCAATCTAGAGGAATACGAAAAACTGAAAACTCGTAATAAGAGAAAAGTTGATATTGCAGGCGATACAAAAAAAGAAATCAGAACATGTACAAATTTCAAATAGGATCTAGGACATGCCATGAACTGTCAACGAGAAATGGCTGAGAACACTTTTTTTTTATTGAAAAATGCTGACGACACACATTTTGTTGCGGGGCTACGGATGCGTGCGCCCAGCGCCCGTGGCTCAAAATCTAGCTTACCTAGCTCACGATATGATGCTGAGGTCGTGTTGCTCATGTGAGATCGTCGATATCCTGCTCATTCTTGAGTGAGATTGCGTGCAGAAGCTGATCACCTTGTGCTCTATCCTACTATGTCCATTGTTTCACACGTAAACATTGGTCTAGTTTGGGAGAGTTGTAGCTATTTGTAAAACACTTTTCAAAAAAGTTTCCTAGAAAAGTTCGGAAAGTAAGTATAAAAGAGCTTCTATACTTTTAATGCAAAAGTATATCTTTTGATTTGTTTGTTTGCTTTTTGAGAAAGTTTGTAGCTTTTCAAGCTTTTTAGGGAAGTTTGTAGCTTTTTGACTCTTTTAGGAAGCAAAAGTTATCAAAAGCTCCTCAAACAAAGTCATTCTCTATCTCATTATGTCGTTGTCAGTTTGTCACATTATCTTTCTGGTTGGAAACATAATTCTCCATACAAGCCTCACCAATATTATTTGATGTGTTTGAGAGACATGAGGTCACTGTTAAAAGAGATGGCTTGTTATTTATCTATATCTTACAGGTCAACATGTTTTTGATTAACCAGAATCGAACACCAAGCACATCGGACAATATAGAGATGGGTGTTGTTAGTTTGCACTCATGATATTAAGGTGATAAAAGACTAGAGGCAGACCCAACCATTAAACCTATAGAGGCCCTCATAATTTTCCCTTCGGTTCTTCTTCTCACCATTTCTTTCCCTTTCCTCTCCTTTACCCTAAAAACGGATGAGGGAGGGGTAGGGAGACGAGGACGAGGAGGAAGGGTCTGATAAAACGGGTGTGCCATTATTTGTGGGTCGGTAGGAGGGACTCAAACCCCTCCCTCTGTTCCTGACCAAAGATTATAGCATACACATATATTTTCTCTGTTTAAAAAAAAGAGTCATTCTCACTTGTCAAAAAGTCAACATTTGACTAAGTATATTTAACAAAATATTAATATTAATAAACTTATTTGGAGATATAAATGTTGTACATATTTTCTACAAACCTAGTTAAAGTTGAGAAAGTTTGACCAGCACAATTCCTATAGCGAATCTTTTTTAAGACCGAGAGAGTATCACCCTGTTCGGCAGGCTGTTTCTGCGGCTTATAAGCCGGCTGTGGCTGTTTTGCTGTGAGAGAAAAACACTGTTCCACGGCTGATAAGCCGTGCTGATAAGCTCAGCCGAACAGGATGTATATCTCTATACCTAATATTAAAAGGAGAAAATTTCTTCCTGTAAATTTTGGTACATCTCTCTCACTCTCGGTGTCCTGCCACTCTCCCGAGCACAAGACTTCTATCCAGTTTTAAGAACAATAGGACATGATGAATACTGACCGACAATACATGATGAATATTGACTGACAGTACATGATGAAAGAGACATTTCATGCCCTCTCTCCTCTTATATGTTGGATAAATGATTATTTTAATGACTAAGGTGTCCACTAACAAAGATGCATATTTTTATAATGCTAATGGACAAATTTAAGAGTTAGAAATGTGTATGAGATATTACACGTAAGAACGGTGTTGCTGAGTAAAATTTCCCTTTGGATAATTATTATTTTATTAGTAGTACATGATATGTTTATCTATCTCTAGTATTAAAGAGCAGAAGTTTCTTCGTCCTTTATCGCTCATAGAGGTTCGTTGGGATCTGAATGATCATTCTTTCTCGTGCATGTATAAGTTAGAGTAGTGTGTCCAAACACGTTGTAGAGTTTTATTCCAAATCGAATTGAAAGGCTAAGTGTTTCTATGATCCGTCACTCTCTTCCAAGCTTGCACAAGTTAGAGCAATGTTCACACATGGTATGGAGTATGATCTCAAAATAATTTGAAATGCATAGTGATAAATGTAACAGAACCAACCAAATTATAAGAGCACAAGTACAAAAACAAGCGCCGAAGCGCTTAAATTTTTGAACTTGAGCTCATATAATCCCGGTAGTCAATCGAAACCACGAAGGATTTCAAACCAACTTACTTACAACCAAGATCGCATCATTCAACATAACACATCACATGTTACATTTCATAAGTAGTTCCGAAATCCACTTACACACACGGAGTCGTAAATTATTACAAACCAAGTTCATAAAGTAGCGGAAGCATAAAACACACCAGTTGTTCAAATACTACTGCCAGTCTTACTGATCAACATCCCGCAAAAACATTAAGGAAAGTACATAACGGATGATCACGCCCGAGTGATCTAGTCTTCGTCACCCGCAGGGTGGAGACAGGTCTTGCAGAAGCCTTGGTAAAGCATATCATCTGCAACAGGAGGGAATAAACCCTGAGTACTGGAATGTACTCAGCTAGACTTACCCGTCAAAATCAGAAATAAGATGACACCAAGGATTATGCAAGGCTTTCATAAAAGGGCTAGCTGACATCACATTTTGCAGAAAGGCATAAGTAATTGAAACTCTTTCAACCTGTACTAGCAGTTATTTTTAGCATTTACCTGCCATCTATCTTAGCACCTGTACTAACATGCACTTGATTATAATCAAACAATTAATATCATTATATCCATAGCAGGTATAAATTGCGGCAACATTGTATCATTCACTTAACCATCTGTTCAATTTAATGAGATCTACGTTGCCGCTGCTCAAGTCAAGTGCTCACTAACCGGGAGCGACGGCGATTCGAATCGAATTCCTATCCAGCTGGAGGGGTATTTCTAACACTCACCGTGCAGACCCCTGCCAGGGTCGCACAGGCCACCTTTCGTACGATTCATGAATCGTGGGTCCGAATGATGTCGCAACCCCAAGGGCGACACTCTGCCAGGTGATAGGGACTCTAACCCCCCTTGGTCTCACGCCAATGTCCCTAAGAACATCCTTTCTCTCCTCCAAGATGCAACCTACCATTCGATTCCCGGCCTGAACCATATTACTCGGCTTCACGGTCGGAACGACTTATCCGGCCAACTAAGTGTTAGACTGCGTTCAACATGACTCAAGGACGTACAACGAATCGGTCCTTAAACGACTCAGACGGGCATAGCTCCACACCCAAGACGTGAAGTGTCTTGCGGCTATACTATCGAACTCCCGCCCGGTCTCAATTTTATTTTAAGGCATGGTTCCATCCACGATAGCCATATAGCCACTCGTGACCCATTCCTACATCTCGCGGATGACCGAAAATCATCCGACTTCTACCGGACTATGCAGGGCTAAGCATTGACACGTGCCTAAACCTAATTTAGGATTAAGTACGATATCTGGACAAGGACAGGTATAATGCAGCAAGTGTTTTCACACAACTCCTATAACTTAATGCAGTAAACAAGTAAAAGTACTCAAGATTGATTTATAAAACAATAGGGTCAGCATGCATCGGGGCTTGCCTTTCAGAAAGGTGGACGGCCGGTGATTAGGACACTCGGGCAGATCTTCTGCAGGAACTCCTTCGCCGGCTGGTTCCTCTGGCTCCCCCTGCTGCTCCTGGATTTCCTCCGGGATCGCTCCCTCGAACTCGAGAAGAGTCACCCCCTCCGGAACACCTATTGCATGAGTGCATAATAAATTTCATGGATGCATAATGAAGGATGCAGCATGCTCGGGATGAAATGCATTACAACCATTCCTAGAGCTCTATTCAAATCACTTCAATTATTAAGTACAAATTTTCTCTCCGGTAGAGAAGTACTCACCTAATCTACTCAACCTAAGGTATAGTTGTTCCTCCTCTGTTAAGGCCCTAACACCTAACAATCACAAGAACAACTTTACTTAAGTTACCACATCCAAGCACAAAATATCAAAGCAGAACATTCTGGACAGCAGCTAAATGTTTATATCATAACTGGAGATTCCTAATTCCAAAAGATATGATCTAAGACAATCTGGAAAGCTTATAAAATTCTCTACAAATCATTTTCAGACCTCAACCCTTAATTCCTAAGTTTTCATGGTCAAATTTCCAGGGTTCCAGAAATCTGTCCTCTCCAAACAGAGAGCAGCCATTTCTGGACAGCCACTTAAAACAGCAATAACTCCTAGACTACTAAGACAAATGCCCCCAAATTTTGATACAAGCTAGTTTATCAAGTTTACTACAACTTTGGTATTCACAAGTTTTCCAGCAAACACTTTTATTAAGGGTCAAACCCAAAGATGCTACTAGCTGTCCAGAAAACCTAAAAATGTGAAGATTAAATATTTATTTATGTGGCAAACTTCCTCTATGACCAAACTAATGTTACCAATAGTTCACATATGTCACAAAAACACCAGAAAGTAAGGTGTGCCCACCTAGAACATTTATTTCCACCCCTTTCTTAATTTACTTAATTAATTAAGTGGAAAATTAAACCTATATGTAAACTACTCATAAAATTCTACAAAAATTACAGGAGACTCTCTGACCCAAAAAGAGGCTAATGTAAAATTTTAAACTAAAGTTATTCACAGAAACTCCCTACACAAAATTCACAAGCCAAAAAGGCTGATTTTTGTATAATTAACAAATCACATTGAAAAGTATCCAACAATAGAATTCATATTTTTATTAAACACTTTAGGGTACCAGGACACTCTCCACAAATTTATATGAACATTGCACATATAGAAAAATTACTAAAATTCATTCAAGTATTTCCTAAAACAACATGATATCATCATAACTTGAAAACTACTCCAGCACTAGTACCCAAATTTTTATCAGAGCTAGTACATGCATAAAATAACCTACCCACCAATTTTCATAATTTTTTGGACAATAGAACTCCAGTTATTCATTTAACAAGTTTATATCCAATTTAAGACACATTTCAAAACCCTAATTTATCCTCCCAGAAAATAAACATCACATACTTATTTTATATTTTTCTTAAATACTACACATCATGCAGAGCCCAACAAAATTTAAATCATAATTTTTGAGCAAGCAAAACCCTAGATATGAATTTGCTAAACCTCATCTAAAATTTGTGACAATATAAAAGGAAAACAAAAACTAAAATCTCATTTCGCTACTGGGCTGGCCAGGCCACCACTGCGGCCCGCGACGCGCGCGCCCGCACTCGTGACAACGCGGCCCAGCAACGCGGCGCGGCCCGCTCCCGCGCGCGGCCCGCGGTCGGTCTCCCGCCCGCGCGTCCGTCTGACAGAGTGACCCCACAGGTCAGATGGAGACAGGGGAGGGAAGAAAGGGTGACGACGGTAGCTCGCCGCCGGCGGCAGCTCCGGCGAGGCTACGGGCACCAGCGTGTTCACCACACCCGTGCGCACCTAGGGGTACCCTCAATTGCTATAACATCGATGTCTAGGGAGGATGGCGGCGGCCATGGCGGCGCACGGCCGCGGGTCGGCCAGCTCCGGCGAGTCGATGGCATCCGGGCCCTATTGACCTACCCCACGAGCATCAGCACTCCTAACTGCACCTAAAGCACGGGAGAGAGAGGGTAGTACGGAGCCCGAACGGCACGGCCACGTGCGAGCTCGACAGCGGCGGACTGAAGGGTCGAGATGGCGGACTAGAGGGGAGGTGAATAGTCCTTTCTAAAACTTAAACGTGTTGGCTAACCGAAACAAATGCGGAATTAAACTTATCGGTCTAGCCAAGACTACACCCCTCTATCTAAGTTCTCTAGCACCTTGCAAAGATCCTAATTAAGCAACTAAGGTGCTTTCCTTAGCAAGAGCTCACCTATTTAATTCTAGAGCAAGGTCACACAAACCTATGCACTAGTACTTTGCAAGCAAGAGGGAGCTCCTACACAATTCCTAGTAAACAAAGCGCACAAAGCCTAAGCTCACTAGCAATGCTCAATAACAAGGCTACACAAGCCAAATTAGAGAGCGCAAACTACTTAGCTACACAAACTAAGCAATGTGACTAACAAGGTTACACAAACCAAATTAGTCACGCAAGGGAAAGCTTCAAGGTTACACAAACCAAAAAGACAACTAGCAAGCTACACAAGCAAACTAGTTAAGAGAGCAACTACACAAGCACAAGTATATATGAAAGTAAATACAAGCTTGTGTTGCACGAAGGCAAACCACCGAGAAGAGTAGACGATTTTGACACGGTGATTTTCTCCCGAGGTTCACTTGGTCGCCACCAAGCTACGTCCCCGTTGTGTCGACCAACACTTCGTGGTTCGGCGGCTAATCGGTCACACACCGAGCCTCTCAAAAGGCACCGCAAGAACCCACCATAAAGTGCGGTAGCTCAATGACACGCTCAACTAGAGTTGCTCTTCGCGATCCCCGCGGGGTGAGCACAATCCCCCTCACAAAGCTTCTCCGGAGCCTCGCACAATCTTCTTGCGAGCTTCGACGGAGCCACAAGCCACCAAGCCGTCTAGGAGGTGGCAACCTCCAAGAGTAACAAGCACCACCGGCTTGCAACACGATCACCTAGTGCCACATGATGCAATCTCTCAAAGCAACGCACTAGAATCGCTCTCTCACTCGATCCGATGAACACTATCAAGCATGAGTGAGTTAGAGGGCTTCCAAGCACTACCACATAAGCCACCAAGGCCAAAGTGTGCTCAGCTACCGGCCAAGACCGGCCAAAGGGCTATTTATAACCCCCTCCACGAAAATAGCCGTTGTACCCCTTCACTGGGCACAACACGCGTTGACCGGACGCGCTGGTCTGATCGACCGGACGCTCCGGTCACGTAACGGATAGTTTTCGAAACACCGACCGGACGCGCCGGTCGCAACGACCGGACGCGCCGGTCGCTCAACGGTTATTTCGCGATCTACTGACTGGACGCGCCGGTCGCAACGACCGGACGCGCTGGTCACGACCGGACGCGCCGGTCCCGTGACTGACCGGACGCGCCGGTCAACACTGAGTCGCGCAAAACGAACCAACGACCGGACGCGCTGGTGAACTGACCGGACGCCACAGTGCCCGCGTCCGGTGAGAGTCCAGTAAGCTCCCTGGACGACCGGACGCGTCCGGTCGCCTGTGACCGGACGCGCCTCGCGTCCGATCGAACAACTGAAATTCGCACAGTCACTGGACGCTGACCGGACGCGTCCGGTCAAACAGTGACCGCGTCCGGTGCAGCGTCCGGTCACCTCTGTGACCTCCGTTCGCTTCCGTTTCTTTTCCGTTTGATTTCCGACTTTCGGCGTAGTAGAAAATAGGCATTTCATTTCCCCGAAATCGCCTGAATCCCGCGCTCGCACGCTCGGCGGGAGGGAGAGAGGAACCCAAACCCTCTCTACCGCTCAAACTCCACTGCCTTCGCAAATGTGCCAACACCAACAAGTGATCACCACCTTGTGCACGTGTGTTAGCATTTTCACAATCATTTTACCGAAGGAGTTAACCACCCCTCTAGTCCGCCATCTCGACCCTTCACGAACACGGCGACCCGGTGGAGCCGCCTTCACGGTGCACCCTACCTGAGGCGAAGACGGTGGTTTGGTGAGGACGAGGCGCTGGCAGAGCGTGAAAGCCACGCGGCAGCGCCGCTCTGCCCGGTCGCCACGACAGCGTTGCTGTCTGAAACGCTGAAATGGAGCCCGAACGGTTTGTCTGACAGCGCGATTTTGGTGTCGATTAACTCACAACTGAGCTCGAGTTAGTGAAGCCTCTAATTTGCAAAGTTGTAGACCTATGTGATCACTACAAGTTTGTAAGAGAGATCATGGACTGGTTCGGCTTAGTTAGTGAGATACAGTGCCCTGAAGTGAGGCACCCGAAAACTGAAACTGAGTTTCAGTTCACCCCTACGACTGAAACCCGTTTTTCAAAGCATTCTATCTCCTAAACCCTTGAGAACTAGGTGCTGATGTTATTGACAATATTATAGAGCTAAGTGGGTGCTACAAAAGTGTCAATATTGGTTAGAGCTGGTTTGGTCTGGTTTTCAAACTACAAGCTCCCAAAGTAGGCCACCATGAAACTGAAATGTCACATTTCAGACTTAGAAATAATTCTAAGTGTTGACAGCCCTTCAAACTGACTTGTGGGCCATTTTTGAGCATGTTATGATCATTTTCATGAGATGACCATATTGAGACTTTTGTTCCCTAGGAAATTCTATACAACTTTGCTTAAGGTTGCTCCTCCATGCAAGGTCTCTAAGCTAGACTTTTTAATTGGTCAAACTAAAGCATTCTAGGGTCTAATATTGGTCAACAGCACATTGGAGGGCATTTTGGTAATTTTGGTCAACATGAACATTGCTCCATTAGTTACCCTAAGTGCAATTAAGGTGTTGTAGGATATAATTAGCCACTCTACCCCTTAGTTACACAAAAACACTAGGGTCACATGATTGGAAACAAGCCAAAACCCTAATACACACAATATGTTGCATGCCATGTTGCACATGTTGCAAGCAAAGTAAAACATAATGAGATGATGAATGTTCATGCTTTATGAAATGCAATGCAATTATGGAAGCTAAACACCGGAGGTGTTACAATAAATCTCTAGACCTCACATAACCATAACCATAGAATTAGAGTAGCTAGAAAAATTAAAATCTCTTAGTTGCAAATTGTCCAGGTAAGCATGCAAGAAGTTAAATGTTTCTTTGCAACATATGGATATGTTTGTGTTGACGCCAATTCAGGTCAGACACCAGAAACGGCTAGCAAGCACAAGGCTGCACATAGCCTAGTATGCAGTAGGGACTAGGGAGGGTTCCAAACAGCAAAGACAACTAACAAGTCGGTCGTGCGATGTAGACACCCATTCTTTGGTCCAAAAGGTTGCGAACACCTTCTGAGAAGACCCGTCTGGGAGGTGCACAACGAGGTTTTTCTAGGGGCGGAAAGACACCTAGAACGCCGGTACACCCTGTCAAGAGATGCACTAAAAAACAGGGTTTAGAAAAGCTAAATGTAGAAGAAGAGAATAATGGATTAGTTTTTTGTTGATTGTGTGTCCTATGATGTTTAGAGGGGTGATCTAATTATTCTGTAGTAGGAAACCTTCCAAAGTTACAATCTACAGGTTTCCCACGAGATTTGCGAAGTTTGGATTAAATTTTTGATGAAGTGGACTTGGATCGAGAAAACTGGCTTGGCCGGTTTGGGTTGTTTTCAACCGACGAATAGTAAATTCAACCTAGATTGTTCCTCGCCGGGTTTTTGTTGTGTTTGCTTTTATCAAATTGTCTCAAATCTGATCTTTTTTCTTGTGTTTGATTTTTGAATTCCGTACGTACGCAAACTCCTCTAACCTTTTTTTTCTGTCAAGCACAAAAAGCATGATGATCTGCAATCGAGAGAAAGGACTGACAATAATCTTTTTAATATAGTAGTACAGATAATGCCAAGATGGCTTATTTTAAAGTCTGGACGACCCGAGACAAGATCACAAGAGCATGTCTGCATGCTAGGAGGTCCTATATACTACAGTATATTTTCATTATTATTGCTTAATTACACGTTGCTCCAAGCACGCAATTGCTGTCGCCGATAACTACGTCCAGCTGGTTCTCGATCAGTCCGCCGACGCGAAGGATACGAGCTCGCGGGTGTTGGTCCACGACTGCTCGTACACGAAGGCCCCGTACGCCGCGAGCTTCCCGTCGGCGTCCGTGGCGTCGAGGACGAGCCTGTAGTTCATCCCGGACACCACCTGCTGCTCCCCGCTCGTCACCTCGCCGAACCTCAGCCCGTCGTTGGCCAGCCTGACGTGCTCCGTCACCGCCCAGCCGCCCAGCTCCTGGATGTGCGGGTCGCTCACGTTCCTGATCGGGAACCACCCGCCGGCGAGCGGTCCTGCAGGGGCCCCCGCACGCGCCGCGGCGGCAGCGGCGGCGACGAGCAGGAGGAGCAGCGTCGGGAGAAGAGCTCTCGTGGACATGGTTTGGGATGAGGTGCTGCCGTGCGGGGAGGAGGAGGACATGTCGGGGCGAACGAAACGGGTCGACGCTGGGATTTATTAGCGCCATCAGGCACGGAGCCGAAATCGACAAGGGCTGGCGGCTGGCGTGGCGTGATCAGCAGGGTCATCTGGGGGAGGGGAGCCCCCTGGTTTGGTTTCGGCCGGCGCCTCATGACCTCTTTGCATGGCTGTATGCTCTATGCCATACTCAATTAAGTGTCGTTTTCAGTTTTTGTGCCTGTAAGTTTGATTCGATTTGTAGAAAATACGTGCAACATTTGTATCTCCAAATAAATTTATTAAAAAACTAAATTCAAAGATCTTTCCAATGATACTAATTATATACCATAAATATTAATATTTTTTAATATATATTTAATTAAAGTTGTTTCTCGGGAAGCGCAAAGCGACAGATATTTAGGGACGCAGGGAGTATTTATCTTGTGCGTAGTACGAGTATGTCTCTATCCAGCACGAATTATTTTTATGAGAGTTCATCGTGACGGTCACACTCATGAAAATAACGTTGCCGCCAGGTTTGCATCGGTATTTTCATGACGGTTTTTTTGGTATTTCGTGAGAGTTGAATATTTCGTGAGAGCTCATCGTCATGAAGTTATTTCGTGAGAGTATGGTATTTTCGTGAGAGCTCACCGTCATGAAGTTATTTCGTGAGAGTGTGTGTATTTCATAAGAGCTCAACGTCATGAAGTTATTTCGTGAGAGGTTGGGTTTTCGTGAGAGCTCACCGTCATGAAGTTATTTCGTGAGAGTTTCAAAACTCACAGAGAAAGTAGTATTTCATGAGAGTATACCATCACATAAATATATTCTGACAATCACAGATATATGATTTCCTGAGAGTGAACACCGTCATGAAAATTACATAACAGGTGCATCTCAAACCAAATAGTTTCAAATGCACACATTATCCAAATGTCAATCCAACACATACAATAAAATTCCAGCACATAGTCTTAGATATCCAACATGATAAGTTCTAGCACATAGTCCAACCACTGCACTAAAAGGGCTTACTAGCTCATAGTCTTAGACACCCAACATGATAAATTCCAGCACATAGTTCCAACCATCCAATATAACAAGTTGCAGCAGATACACATAGTTACTACAACACCAAAAGAAGCACAAAGTGCCAGCACATACACATACTTACTCCATCCAAGTGTTTAAACCAACGGCAAGCATAGCTGGTTCGCAAAAGAAGCCAAAATGTTAGTAATGGTCAGGTTTCATCACATCCATTGCATCAGTTATCACTCACATAAGGCCCATTGTTATCACTGCCATCATTTTCGTGGTTGCTGCTTATGTCGTCATCTTCTCTGCCCCCTTGAATCATCACAACCATCATCTTCACTGCCCCTTGAATCATCACAGCCATCATCTTCACCAAAGTCATCATTGATATCGTCGTCATCATCATAGTCGTCATTAAGGCTGGACGAAAAACTCGAAGCTCGTTAGCTCGCTCGGCTCGTGGCTGGCTCGACTCAGCTCGGCTCGGCTCGTTACGATAACGAGCCGGGCCGAGCCAAGATTTTAGCTCGTTAGCTATAACGAGCCAACTCGAGCCAGCTCGCGAGCCGCTCGCGAGCTAAACGAGCCAAGCTTTCAGGAAAAAAGTATCAAAACTTGTATTAGTTTTTGTATTACTTCATGTCTTGTACTTTACAATTGACTAGTAACTGGTCTAGACCCTATAAATTGACTGGTAACTGGTCTAGATGCATTTCTTTTGTATTATTATTATTCTCAAACTTTAAATAAATACAAATATTATATTTTGTGTATTTTTTATACCTGGCTCGCGAGCTTAACGAGCCAGCTCGAGCTTTTAACGAGCCGAGCCGAGCTGACTTTCTGGCTCGTTAGGAGCCAGAACGAGCCGAGCTCAAACGAGCCGAGCCAGCTCGTTATCCAGGGCTAGTCGTCATCATAGCTATTACTGTCATCCATCTCATTGTAGTCATAGTCATCATCATAAGTGACTATGTCATTGGCATCACTAAGCATTTCAAGTAGGTGAGTGGCCGTACGTGATGATATAGAGACCTAAAAATGATCAAGTAAAAAGATCAGATCAGCCATTGTACATGTTTCTGCATTTTTTAATACAAATAATTCAAATAACACTAGCTGGTAAGTCACAGAATTTTGACTTGCACACTAGCTGCTACTGACTTGAAAAATATAGAACAAATAGGCTAAAGCTACTACTGACTTGCACACTAGCTGCTATTGTCTGAGAACAAAATATAGAGGGACTAGACGGCCCTAAAGTTCTTAATAATTTCAACCTGTAACTAAAACCAGATTATGCAGGAATAGACTAAACCCGTGTACGTACTAGATTTGGCATTAGCATGACCGAATAGAGCATGATTTTAGAAACATTTATAAAAAAGAATCATCAGATTTGGAGTTAGCATGAGGGAGAAAACCTACTTATAAAACTTCGCTACAGATTAAAAAGAGAAAACGTTGGTTCATGCATGTTCTTCAATTTCTAGTATTTGAGCAATTATTTTTGTACTAAAAAGCAGCCAAGTTTTCATCAGTATTTTCATGACAGTTTTTTTTGTTGTATTTCGTGAGAGTTCACCATCACGAATGAATTTCGTGAGAGTTTGCTAATTTCGTGAGAGTTCACCTTCACGAATGGATTTCGTGAGAGTTTGCTAATTTCATGAGAGTTAACCTTCATGAATAGTTGATTTTCATAACGGTGCATGGAGCACTCTCATGACCGTATTTTCATGACAGTTTTTTTTGTATTTCGCGAAAGTTCACCGTCACGAATGAATTTCGTGAGAGTTTGGTATTTCGTGAGAGTTAACCTTCATGGATGAATTTCGTGAGAGTTTGCTAATTTCGTGAGAGTTCACCTTCATGAATAATGATTTTCATGACGGTGTGTGGAACACTCTCATGAAACACATATTTTCGTGACGGGGATTTACGTCACTCTCATGAAAATGATTATTTTCATGAGAGTGTGTTTTCCACTCTCACAAAAAATGAACCCTCTCACGAAATATCCATTTTCTGGTAGTGAACCAAACACTCTATTAGTGTATTAATTAGACACATCCAAGATGAGCACCTAGGGCTCTATTTGATTTGAGGGTTTATCTGCGTCTGGGTTGAAATAGATTGGACTCAGTTTATAGTGTTTGAATCAAGAGCCAAAAGGGTTGGGTTGCTTCCACAAGGGAATATTCTCCCAATATGCAGGTTCATCCGGTTTCTCCAAATTGGAGGAATCAATCGAACCCACATCCTCTGTCAGCTGCACAAGAGTGAAAGCCCTAGTTTGGTTTTAGATAATTGATAACACTTAGGGACTAATCATTGCGCTAAGTGTGTATATATGAAATGATAAGTCCCATACTAAGTGATGGAGCTAGATGATGGTCATGGTGATAAAGGCGACCAAAAGATGATCGAGTGCTTCACATTTGGAAAAGAAAAAAGGGAAAAACAAAAATAGGCTCAAGGCAAATGTATTTGTGATAGGGCCATTTTTGTTTAAAGAGGGGAAATCTTTAACTAAATGGTTTATCGAGTGCCACTAGGTGAATTCATATGAGCATATGAATTAGGACCTAGTGTGAGCTAAAATGTGACCCTTGTAAAATGTTTTGAAAAATGCTAACATACATGCGCACAAGTTCTACATTTTGTGGTTAGCAATTAGGAAGCAAGGGCAAAAGGGGTCACGGACTTAGAAAAAGAAAAGGCAGCGTCAGTACCTGACCGAACGCTGGACCTGACTCCAGCGTCGCGTCAGATCAGTGGCCGCGGGCGCGAACAGAAAAAGGGAGGACGACCGGATGCACCGGCGTCCGGTCAGTATTTTCGCACAAAAAATCATCTCTGGAAATGATCTGACTCCACGCGGCAAGCGGCGCGTCCGGTCCTCTGTGTGTGTGGGCGCGCGTTGGTGGCTAACGGATAGATTTGAATCGCGTGACGCACCTGACCGGACGCGGCGCTGAGTCCGGTCACCCTGCAAACTCCCAATAGCTCTCTGAGACTTGGGGCTCTATAAATAGAAATGTATCGGCTTGGGGCTCACTCTCTTGGCACTTTGACATATTTAACATCCTTGTGAGCCTAAGCAAACACCTCCCACTCATCTCCATCCTTGAATCATCAAAGTGAGATCGGTAGTGATTCCAAGTGCATTTGCTTAAGTGATTGTATCTAGTAGAACTTGGAGATCGTTGTGGCTGCGGAGTTCTTGTTACTCTTGGTGGTTGCCGCCACCTAGACGGCTTGGAGCAGTGAAGGAGCTTCAGCACGTGTTGGTGATTGTTCGTGGCCGACTCCAGTGATTGTAAGGGGTCTTGTATCTTCCCTGGTGAAGAGCTGAAAGGTAACTCTAGTGGATTGCTCGTGTCATTTAGTTACCTAACTTGTGGATCGGTTCTTGCGGTGTCCAACGTGTGGACGAGGTTCGTGCTACACCTCTTAGCCACCGAACCATCAAGTGTTGGTCGACACAACGGGAACTAGCGTACCGGCAGGCACGTGAACCTCGGGAGAAAAATCGTGTGTCTCCATTGTGATTGATTCATTTGATTTCTCCCTGTGATTGGTCTTCATTATATTGTGATTGGTTCATTCATTCTTCGATGCGGCGGTATAAAGATCGCATTCCTCTCATTTACATTCCCGCAAACTAGTTGTAACAAGCTCTTTAGTGTAATTAGTTTTGAGAGCTTGTCTTACCTTTGCTAGTGTAGCTTCTCACCTAGTTGAGCTCTTTAGTGTAGCTAGCTTTTGAGAGCTCGTAGTGACTTAGCCATTGATTGACTTAGAAATTATAGTAACTAGAATTGTCGGGATAGGTGGCTTGCAACATTCGTTAGAGCTAGTGCAAAGAGCTTTATAGCCAATTGGTTGTCTAACAAGTTTGCCTAGTATTTTGTAGATTTTAAATTAGGCTATTCACCCCATCTAGCCAATTAGGACCTTTCAAAGAGCCGAGACGATCGACCACGCGCGGACGAAGCAGTGGCGGCGCAGTGCAAGGGGAGGCCGCGACGGCCGCGCGGTAGAGCAGCGGCGGCGCGAAGCGAGGCCAAGGCAGCCTCACGCGAGCGGAGCATGGGCGGCGTGAGGCGAGGCGAGGTCGTGGCCGCCGTGCATGGGCAAAGCAACGCAACAACACGTGTGCGAGGCAAGGGGCGACCGAGCTAAGGAAGAAGTTTGGAAAAGGTGGCAGAGGCTGACGCATGGAGCCCGACTCAACCCACTTCTATAATGTCTCCAACAAAACAGAAAACATGGGATAATTCGGTCCCTCAAACCAAATAGGAAATGGGTCCAACCCAACCCTAAAAACTGCGATAGAGCCAACCCATTTCTCATGATTTCCAAACCAAACACACCCTAACATATCCATCCATGGTTAGTCAGACACTATGGCTACGAACATCAATGTCTGTGTCAGTGTCACATAGAGATGGGTGCTATCGATGTGCATTTCAAGCGGAAAAAGTCTACATCACCCCCTGAAGTATGGGGTGGTGTCTAATTTACCCCCTCAAGTATAAAACGGTCTAATTTACCCCCTAAACTTTCCAAAACCGTCTACTTTACCCCCTGGGGCAGTTTTGGACGGCGGTTTGCTACAGTAACCATGGTTTTGCTACAGTAACCGAATCTTTAAATTTATTGGAAAATCCTAATAAATTTAAAGTTACAGCAAAAAGTTTGTACTAAAGCACACCATATTATATGTTTATTGTGTAGATCTACTCACGTGGAGTCCAACAAAATTAGATTTTCTATTTTACGATTTTTCTGTGATTTACTATGATTTTTTAAAGATTTGATCACTGTAGCAAAATCATGGTTACTGTAGCAAACCGCCGTCTAAAACTGCCCTAGGGGGTAAAGTAGACGGTTTTGGAAAGTTCAGAGGGTAAATTAGACTATTTCATACTTGAGGGGGTAAATTAGACACCACCCCATACTTCAGGGGGTGATGTAGACTTTTTCCCATTTCAAGCACATTTCTCTACATCTATCTATTTGTCAGTGGATGCATGCTAGTAGGCTTTTTTTTTTAGTAGGCTGGAATCCAAATCTGACATCAACATCGTATGCTGAGTCAATCTTTTGAACTCAAGCGGTTGGGTTGGTCTAACATTACGAACTATCACCCTGTTCGGTTAGCATTATCAGCGGAATCAGCAGCCATCTAGCAGTGTTTTTCTCTCACAACAAACCAGCGAACAGTACCTTCAGCCACAATAAACCAGCGAAACGAACATGGTGTATTAGTCCAACACAGCATCCGGCGCCGGCGGTTGGGCGCATGGTGCACAACAACTTTGCTGTTACTGTGAAATATATAGTCATTAGAGATTAGTTTTGCTTATACTACGTGCTTAATAACACATCTAACCCAGACATGCAACATACAGTAGTTTGGAGTTCAGGTTCAGGCCACTATAGAGGATCCAAAAACAGGATTTACTCTTATGCAACATATATAGTTTGGCGTCGTCTCTGCGTGTGCACTCCGACGACGAAGGCCAACTCTGGCAGCAGCATCTGCAGCCCGTGGGAGAATATATAAAAGGTGCACTCCGGCTTCCCGGACGTCCCAAGTGTTATTCTTTCTCAGGCCTTCTCGGATGTTCTCGTTCGCCGAAGGTATTCTGAACCGATGTCTCGCAAGGCGTCGCGTACAGCGACTTGCGCCCGGGTCAGGGAGGATCTGTCGTGGATGTTTTCTTCCTCAGCTTGCCGATGATGAGCACCGGATTGTCTTTGCGAGCTTCCCCAAGGACGCAAAGATTGACCCTGCCAAGATGAGCCGTACCATTGGCTATGTCAATGGATCCATCAAGTTCGTCTGCGTCATCTTATTTTTTTTTTAGAATTATAGGGCATACACCCCTGTCTTAGCATTGCAAAGACAATAAGCATTCGTTACAGCATTCAGGTGGAACACACCCTTCCACCAGCTTTACAGACATCACTCAGAAACTCAAAGAACTTCAGCAAAACGCACTCTTCAACCTAACCATCTCTCAAATCTTTTACTCATCACTTCTATCAAAAAAGACTAAACCAGGACCTCCCCACACACTCAGAACTCTCCATGGCGCCTGATAATCGTCTGCATCATCTGACTATCCGAGAGGAGCCCCGTCGTGCTAGCAATGAGCTAGTGAACGTGTGGACTCTGGACCTGGATCACAAGCTGTGGAACCAAGACAAGGTTTGAGTTTGGCTTGCCTTGGGCAGAGCTCTGGAAGAAGGCCTGCCTTATGAATGATGGGTTGATCAGGGACAATCAGCCCCTAGAACCCCAGCACTCTGTTCTGATGCCAGATGGTGCCCTCTGCCTCCTGCTGCCTAAAACACGCCGCAGAAGGTTGGGTGTCTGTGTCAAGAGGCCTGATTACATTTGCAGCTTTGATATGCTTAACAGCAGTTGTCTGTGGTTTGGACAAGTTCGCAGCTACAATGCCCTTAATCCGCGTGTTATCTTGCCTTACAATTTCAAGAATTGCTACCCGGCTCCAAAGAGGAAGCAACCAACACACAAGAGGAAGCTGCCAAGCATCGACTAGCAGATGCTGATGTCCAGCCCTGCACAGTAAGGGAGAGGGCACTAGTGCCTAATAGAACGAAAATGTGACGACATTATTTTACTCCTTTTTCTTAGTTGTGGCTTTACTCGTTTGGAATGATATAATCCGTATTGCAAATGGGATTACAGTGTCTGGGTTATGAATTATAACGATCTAAGTTGTTTTTTATCCTTGGGTTATCGGATTTGGTCTTTTGAGCACCTATAATCTCGGTAGGTTCGAGCTGGATTTTAGGATTACAACAATAACTTGGTTGGATTATTACATCTGACCCAAATGGACTCTAATATCGTTGCTAGCACCTTGTATAGTAAGTCTTGATTCCAAGCCTTGGATGTTTTCTCTCTTTTTCCTTTCTTATTTTTGAGTTGTCTGACTTCGTTATTTCCTTTAGCATCGAAAAACATATAAAGATAGACCGAGTTTTACTAAAGCTTACTTATATATAAAGACTTGAAGATGTGCTCGTGTGTTGCAAGGGCTCCTTATTACGCTGTCACCTCAACCGCCTGCGATTTAGAGATTTATATAATAATCATACCATCTGTTCTAATATTATTGAAATAAATTGGACTATACCGTTGTTGCACGCGCAAACGCACAATTCTAATAACTCGCATGAGCATGTTGTGAGTACATGTCATGAGAGACATGGGAGCACTTTGGAAGTAAAAATACAGATGGAAGAATCACTTCACTCTTTAATATTATTATTAGGTATAGATATAGATATAGATATAGATATAGATATAGATATAGATATAGATATAGATATAGATTACTAAATTAGATAGATAGATAGATAGATAGATAGATAGCCCTATTTGGCAGAGCTCTAGCTCTAGAAAGTCTAGAGTTTCTAGAGCTGGATATTTGTAGATCTAGAAAATCCTAGATCTAGAGTTGCATGCATGTTAAGTGTATTTATATGACTTATTTTGTTTATACTTTAGACTAAATATACATGTTTAAACAACTTTAATTTAATCTACAAACAACAGATCCATTATATATATCAGAGCTAAAACTGTGCCAAACAAGCCTAAATATATTTGTTACAGCTAGAGCATGAGCACATTTTGGTTTACCCATTGTGGCATAGTATGGTTGTTATACCGTACCCTTTCATCGGTCGGAAGATGAACACTCTTTACTTGTAAGAAGTGCAAGAACCTATTTGGATTAATAAAATTTGGATTGCAAATGAAATTATAGTGATATGAATATATAATAATTTAGACTATTTTTATTCCTGAATTATAGGTTTTGGTATTTTGAGCACCTAATAATCTCTTGTTAGTAGGTTTGAGGTTAATTATAAGGTGACAACAATATGTTGGTTGGATTATTAAAATCAAACCCATAATCATCTTAGATGTTTGCATCACCTAGAGATTATTTTACCCGATTAAATATAATTTAAATCTGATCCATGCATGTCGTCCTAGTATCACTGCTGCACCTTGTATAGCAAGTCTTGATTTCAACGATTGTATGTTTTCTCCTTATTTTTTCCTTATCTATATATCTTATCTTTTCAATCTCCACTAGCATTCTATCTCGCTATGCAAGTTGTCTACATTAATATCCACTAGCACACGCAATTATATCTTCATTCAAGCTAATCATATCAGCAAACCACATTATCACTAACACATATTTAGTTGTCCATACCAGAGTGCTAAATCATCTACTAGCATATTTATTTGTTCATATAAGTAAATACTATATGTAGTACAATTTCATCAGCGATTCCTACAGAACACGCATGACATTCTCCTAGTTTTTAAGTTGTCTGAGTTCGTTATTTCCTTTAGCATTAAGGCCCCTTTAGAACATAGGATTAAAAAAATGCAGGAATAGACAAAACACATGAATAGGATCGGAATGCATATGCAAAACAAGGAATGAAAAATACAAGAATTTTGTAGGAATAGGTATTTGGGTCAATCGCATGAAAGACACAGGAAGCAAAAAAACATGTTTGAGTGTATGTTTATTTCCTATGGTTTTCCTATGAAATCAAGTACAAAGGAAAGTTTTCTACGTTTTTCCTGTAGCTGATTTCTTTTTTTGTGAAAATCCTGTAGCTGATTTCTGTGAACCAAAGGATGCTACATCAACCGAATCCATGGGAATACGAATCTTACATTTTTTTTCTTTATTTTTCTTGCAATCCAAAACGGGCCTAAAAACAGATAAAGACAGGCCAAATTTTATTAAAGCTTACTTATTATCATCCCACGATATGACAAGAGCAATACATCGTTTCCTTTGTTACATTACACCGCGGTACTTGCAGAACTCTAATCTGAAATCATAGAAGGCTAGAATAACCGTCGTTCCAGAGACGCCTTAGATCATCAGTTCGCCGGATTAAACGATAGTAGCTGCCGCGTCTTGTCAAGCTTCTCGTACACCACCGCCCCGTACGTTGCGCTCTTCCCGGCGCCGCCGCCCTTGGTCGCTTGAATGACCAGCTTGTAGTTCGTCCCGGCGACGACCTGCTCCTCGCCGCTCACCACCTTGCTGAAGACCAGCCCGTCGCTGGCCTGCTTGACGTGCTCCGAAACCGCCCAGCGGCCGAGCTCTTGGATGTGGGGGTCGTTCACGTTCTTGATCGGCTTCCACCCGCCGACGATCTGCGGCATCGGCGGCTCCTCGCGCGCTGATGCAGCGGGAGCGACGGAGCACAGGCCGACCACTGCGGCGGCGGCAACGATGAGCATGGAAATGAGGGTCCTCATCATGGTCATCAAAAGGTCTCTCGGTTCCTGGGAGAGCTTGGAGATTTGTTGGTTCCACAATGACTTGGGTGATAGCAGGGTGGGAGGGGCCAAGTGGGTATTTAAATAGATAATATGAACAATTGAGGACGTTTTTAGTAATTTTTAAGTGTAGATGATAGAATATATAAAATAAATAAAATTCTACTAGTTATCTTTTAATTTAATTATTGCTAAACTTATCTTTTGTATACTAGTAGTATTTATTAATTGCTATTATTATTATTATTATTATCCTTTTATTATCGTTCCATTAGATGTGTTGGTGCATATAGGAGTCTTTAAGCGCTCAATTGACATATATATTATCGTCTTTTTTTCTATTTAAGTACTACGAAGAATTGATTTTTTTCATCCTCCCACCCTTAGCTAAGCACACATTTATCACCCCCAAATCATTATAGTCTTAATTTGTGAAGTTTGAGTCATGATCATGTTTAATAATCAGCCAAGGTTTTGGAACAACAATTGTTTGTAGATTATTATTTGGTAAATAATTAGTTTTTTTAGAGCGTCATGATATTAAGAGAACAACGATTTAACTTTTTTATGGACTACTCAATAAAGCACAAAAGATTTTTTTCTCACTCTAAATCAGCAAGCAACTAACATGCTTATCAAGACGTTGGCAATGACTACCACCTTTGTATATTTGCGGATGAATGTTGGTGAATTGTATCCTTAGATTCATATACATGCTACTCCGTCCCATAAAAAGAGTCGTCGTGGAAAGCGTGCTGGTTAAACTTTCTCAACTTTGACTATGTTTATAGAATATACGTGCAACATTTATATCTTTAAATAAGTTTATTATGAAAGTATATTCAAAGATCTACCTAATGATATATGTACCATAAATATTAATATTTTGTTAAATATATTTGGTCAAAGTTAAAAGCTGTTGACTTTTTGGGAAGCGAGAATGACTCTTTTTTGGGACGGAGGGAGTAACTATTTTACCGTCGTTAGCGAATTGCATCGCTTAGTCCACACCTCATGATTGAGATCCTAGATCCACAACTGGCAACTAGAGCAAGCACATGGGTACACCGTCAAAAACCAAGACGACAGCAAGCCTGCCCCCATCCCCTCCACGACGTCGAGGACATCCCTCTCGTCCAAAGGCGGCAGGGTGTCCGAGAGCTCCTCCATGGTGACTCAACGTGGAACTCCCCCTTCTCATGACCAACACAACTACCGGCCCTGCCAGGAAGGCACGGATGGTGGCGATGGTGCAGGACTACACGGCGATGGGCGTGGTGCGAGTGGGCTGCAGTGGCTCAGCGTGGGAAGGTGAAGCAATTTTTTTTTACCGTCGGGTGGTGTTTGGATGTTGGATGTGGGTAAGAAAGTTACGCCGTGACTCGCCAGAGGAACTTTAGTGGATCTAAGTCCGATGACGACACGGTGGGTAGTAGCGGTCCTAGTGGGTCGCCATGCTCTGCCCGAAGGACCTCTTGTTCTGAAGGTTGTGAAGGTCAACTACCATGAAATGCAGCAGCTGCCTCGTGATATTCATCATTTCCACCTAGTACTTGTCGAGCGCTTGCCTAAGAGCAAGGCCAATAATAAAGTCAAGTTGTTTGGCTATAAGATAAGCTATAAGAGCTAAGTTATACAATAAGTGTCTCCTATTTGTCTTTAAAAAAGTCTCTCTCCTATTTCTCCTCACAACACTTGCTACTTGGGCCCACTGATACCTATGCTTCCGTGCCCAGCTTGGTGCTTGCATGGGAGCCAAGCTCTCATCTCTCTCCTCCTTTCTCTCCTCCACATCAGCATTAGCTCGGCTATAAACCCATTATTGTACCTGCTCTAAGTCGCTGGTATTCAGAATTCTACTCTACGTAAAGTGACATCACACCATGCACCGACGTGGATTCGTCTCAACCTTGATGGAAGAGATCGACGATTCCAAGTTCTTTTGCCCAACTAAAAAATAGTTTTCCGCTGGACGACTCGTGGGAGGTGAGAAAGGCCCCTGACTCAATCCCAATCAGTAATAATAGCTACTATCAGCCTTGGGTAGCATTTGGTTAAGAGACGAGGAGGAACACGATGGTCTTGTCTCTGATTTCATGGACGAGACGAATCTATTTTGTGTTTGGTTGAGGGACTAGACCGGTCTGTTTTTTATTTGGCACAGGGACACAAAAAAAAGTAGGATGAGACAACTACGTATGGGATCTAACTGTTAGATGAAACAAGTCCACATGCCCATCCCGCATGTGATGACTCTATCCTTCAGGTTTTCTTTTTTTCTTTTTTTTTTTTGATGTGGGGAGGGGGCAGAGTCTTATCCCACATCTAGTACAATATTCAGTAGTGTGATGTCTTTGACTGTTTGACTCTAAACCAAACACCACTGAACTGGGTCCGTCCCGTTCCATCATCCCACATGATCCCTTCAACCAAACACTAGGCAACAATATCTATCTTACACAAGCTCGACACGAGATAGGGAGTGTCTCCAGCTTATATTATTTCTAAGTTCCTCCAATGGAGGAAACATGAGCAGACAGACCAAAAGGTGGGCGGATTAGTAGGCCATACCGTCATAGTTCCAGTGTTCCTGTCCTGGAGACCTGGCTGCGTGATGACTGATGAGGATTACACTCTCCGCTCAGTCCAATTTTGACAATCTGCTGTAGTGACGGCCATATAGGAGCTGATTGGAGACCAAGAAGTGGAGAAGGGGCTAGAAAGGAGCTGGTCATTCACTGTGCTGGCGTCGCTGCCGCTGGAGCCAGCAAGGGGTGGGAATGGGATGGCGCTGCTAGCTCATTCTTGGCCTGCACTCTCTGGAGGTCAGATAGATGCCATTCCCTGCTCCATAGTTGGCTTTGGAAAAGAAAAGAAAAAGAAAAAAAACTGCTTGGTGTACCAATTTAGCCCATCTCTCAGTGACTCCGAGAAGGGAATTAACACATGCCCAAGATTACATATATGCCTACAGCCTACTTATCAATCCATTTGACCATAAAGTATTGTCTTGAGCCTGAAATAAAGAAGCCGAAATACATTCGGCGTGAATCGCAGTCACCTACTGACATGCATCGTCAAAGAGTCCTTAAGGACCTGGGATGTTGGTCTTGATCCTTTCAAGAACTGATGAGAAAGGGAACTGCCCGATGCCAGAATTCAAAACACCGTCCAAACTAGAGAGCATGGAAGATAAAGACAAATTGGAATTAAATACATGAAAAGAGACTGAGACAAGAAAATAAATCAAATCAGATTCTGCAACCACCACCTAATAACAGGCACGAAATGGGTGGGGATCCTAAAACAATAATATCAATTTATTGGGTATCAGCTACAGCAGAAAAAAAACACCTATTATGTCAAAATCATCCACAGAATCAAAGCTATAAAGATTTGTACTGATGTCTCTCCTGTTCATGAATAAGCCAATGTTGATCTAAGCTTCTCATCGAAATGCATATAGCAGCAAGCTTTAGCAAGACAGGTATTACACTTGTCTCAAATGTTAAACATATTTGGTTATCAATGGGGCAGTCGAAAAATATAAGTACCACAGGTCTTCTTCAATGGTTTCAAAGTTTCAACATACTAGGTGACAACAGTTAACACTAGAAATGCAGTATTGACGTAACATGAAGCTGGCTAATCATTCATCAATGGAAAAATTGCAACAAACTAATGCCTATAGCTACCCACACAAAATTAACTGGGGAAGTGAACATGATGGTATACAGAGTACCTACAAACAAAGAATAATGAAACAAGAGTAGAAAAATTACCTGCATGATTAACTGATTATGTTATCTTTGAGTAATATAAGAGCAACCAGTGTTGTCCCCCCACAAAGGCACACAATGATATTCGAGATAAGTCAAGCTAGTGTAATAATAAATGCTAATGCAGAGCTCCGTCATGGCAAATTTTAGTTCCTCCGCCAATTCCCACTCTTCCTTGCTAAAGCTCCAACTTATCCAGATTCAGGACTGGTCAACAATTCATGCTGTTTTCAGAGATTTCACCCCACACACTTCCAACAACAAACAAATGTTCCATGCATGCCAATCGAAGTCATTTTAGGTCAGTCTCTACTGAGAACATGACATCGCTGTTTAAAAGTTTTCAGAGTTTATGTATTACTATATAATACTTACCAGGTATATAGTGATTGCGATTTGCAATTAATGTAGGATACTAAAAAAATACTTATGATTATATGTACCAACAGAAATTATAGTCGCATGCTATGCAATTTTCAACTCAGGGCATTCACAAGGGAAAGCTTCAATATCAAAGTGTCAAGAATGCTAAACATTCAAATAATCAATGGTAATGCTCAAATTTGAAACTGACTATTAGATTGTGGTTCTCCAACATTATAAATAAAAGGGAAATTAAAAAATTATACTACAGAAAAGGAAATATCTGCATGTGAAAGAAGCATCAAGGTATCAAGCAAGAATGAGACAAATTACCTGCAAAAGTGACAATACAGGCTAATAAAGTGACTCAGCTATATTTTGAGTCAGAAGAACAGTCTGTGTTCAACATCTGCACACTGAGCTTAAGAAGCATCCACGGACAAAAACAATAGAAAACAAGGAATATAACTGGTTTAAACTGAAATAATAAGGTTAACCATTCATAGAGGCAGTTTATCTACCCCAATAATTAAACAGCATTGGTCTAATCAAAACAACACAAAGAGGCATGTGTCCAGCAAGTTACAAGTACAAAGAAACTTCAGACTTCAAACATAAGGTCTACTCAACTAACTGAATCATTGCTAGAAATGATACTCCTTGATGCAGTTCTAGTGCTCGTCAGCTAATGAATCCGAGAAGGGAACATATGGAAGATAGGGACCACGGGAGTCAGTTCCAAGATTGCGGATGACACACACTTCCCTGCAACCCATTTCATAAGCCATCAATGTATTGTCCCACCCATAAACAAAGAAAACCAAATTACTTTCTGAATGAACTGCAATCACTTGATAGTCAAAATCAAATCGCAGCTTCTTCCCTCCAAACAGACCAAGGGTGCTGATTGTATACTTCACTATCCATTCATCTGTATCATAGTCTTCAAGAATCCAAACCGACAGTTTGTTAGCTTCATTGTGATCCATATCAAAGAAAAGCAGATGGCCATGAGCTTGATGGATGAAGCCAAAATTGTCACTGGGTGGTGTAGGAATTGTCCTCCATCTCTTTCCCTCCATATCCACCGCCACAATTTCATTCCTAAACACGAGCGAGTGCATAATGCCATTGAGAAAGACACTTCTTGAACCATCACAAAGCCTAGCATTATCACTCCATTCACTTTCACTGGAACTCCATGATCCAGTTTTGGATGAGTAAATATCCACCCCTGTGATATACTCATCCTCGTCTTCCACATACTCCACCACATGAAAATGCGAGGAGGCGGCCGGATCAAAGCCTAGACGGGCAGTGCGAACCTCACCACTAGCCCAGCTGCCATCAGGCAACATCACCCACTTCTCGCTGGCAGGATTGCACACGGCATAATGGAACGGCCTATTACCGTTGCTGTCACGAGGACCAGGCTGAAAACAGCGGCAGAGGAGGAGGCCATTGCAGCAGTCCAAAGAGAAGACGTCACTGCTGCAGACGGGCAAGAAGGAGAAGGAGGGGTAGATGAAGGGTATGCCTTTCCCGGTGACATTGGTGAAGTGGTGAGCCAAGCATGGGCAACGCTCGCCGTTGAGGCTCTTGTAGAAGAATCCGACCAGGGTGTGGGGTAGCTTCTTGCGGTGGCCGCGGTCGGAGATGAGGTCGCGCTACGACCGGGATACGCACTTGAAGCGGCACAAAGAGCGGACAGGGAGGCGGCTGAGTATCTCTACCAGGAGCTCATCGGTGAGGCTGGCCAATGGGAACCTCTTCTCAGGTGGCTCTTCCATCTCGTGGAGCCAGGAGCGCCTGCGGGGATGCTGTCGGCGTGCAGTAGGATGAGAGATTGGTAATCAGATGAATAAAGAGGGAAATAATCCAATATAGATTGATCAGTGAAGTGCGAAGGCTTACCCAGCCTTTGGATCCGGCGGAGCGCAGCCGGCAATGGCAGCGGTTATGGCTAGCACCGAAGCGGCGGCGCGGTCGGAAGAGGCAGGAAGCGAGTGTTTGCGTGGGTTGGTGAGGTTTCTCTCCTCCACAGTAACAAGATAAACTGGACTTGGGCCTTCTTGGGTTACACGGGCTTTTATGGTTCCCATGCTGCCCAGTTTCTGTTTTCCCTGAATTGAATCAGAATTCAGAAAACCAAAACCCATTTTCAACTTTTGAAACCAAATCTGTCCAATTTCCTGTTTTCCCTGAATTGAATCAGAATTCAGAAAACCAAAACCCATTTTCAACTTTTGAAACCAAATCTGTCCAATTTCGACAATCTGCTGTAGTTTGGAAGCAATCTTCTCGGACCGCCAAGTACTATCTGCTGTCCGGTGGCTCGGTGGCTGGCTGAAGAACTGCGCAGTGACGTCCTTCATATGCTGAATCACTGCTTCGTCAACTCCATGGTTTGTTAGCTGCAGAAATGAAATGCACAAAGTAGTAATAAACGCATACAGGAAGCGTCTCCTGTTAAACGTGGCAGAGCCAAGCCTGGCTGTTGCCTGTCTCTGATGCCGATGACGCTGGATCAAGGAGCCTGGCCATGTCGATGACCGGCAGCTCGTATGTCTCGTCTTCATACGGCTACAGTACAGTTACGGAGGTGCCGTTTTATAGCACTTCTGCTTTCCTTTCAAGCACTCACTATGTCGCTATTTTGCTCCTACGACGTAATACGACCCTGTCTGCCTAGGATGTTTGTTAAATTAAATACAAAAAGTCAACAACTTTCATGATTAGCTTGTACACTTCTTAGGCCGGGCTTACTTAGGTCCCGTTCGGCTGTGCTGATAAATCGGCTGAAAAACATTGTTGACTGATTTGTCGTGAGAGAAAAATACTGTTTTGGCTGAGCTGAAAAAGATGGATTATAAGCCGGATGAACAGGGCCTTAGTTTCTTCCTAAAAACTTTACGGCCTATCACATCGGATGTTTTAGCACATACATGGAGTATTAAATGTAGACTAAAAAATAACTAATTGTACAGATTGCGTGTAATTTGCAAGACGATTTTTTAGCCTAATTAGGCTGTGATTAGACAATGACGTGCTACAATAACATGTGTCAATGACGGATTAATTAGTCTTAATAAATTCGTCTCACAGTTTATAGACGAGTTCTATAATTAGTTTTTTTATTAGTATCCGAACACCCCTTCTAACATCCCATGAAACATCCGATGTGACACCCTAATACTTTACACCCGATATTCTATGAAATATCCGATATGACACCCCAAAACTTTACAGGTGTATAAAGTTTTAAGGTGTCACATCGTCTGTAAACTATGAAACGAATTTATTAAAACTAAAGTTTTGGGATGTCACACTATTTGTAAACTGTGAAACAAATTTATTAAGACTAATTAATTTATCATTGACACATATTTAATGTAGCACGTTATTGTGTAATCACGAACTAATTAGGCTCAAAAAATTCATCTCACAAAATACGCACAATCTATGCAATTAATTATTTTTTTAGTCTACATTTAATACTCCATATATGTATCAAATATCTGATGTAATAGAGTGTAAAGTTTTGAAGGAAAAACTAAATGAGGCCTTAAAAACACGTGGTCCTCGCCAAATGAGTATAATAATATATATACCTCTAGTGAAATAGAAATTCCGAGCATCTGGTTGCTTAATAAGCATCTCAGTGCCAATGGCATATTAAAAGCAATATAAATGTTCACATTCAAAATCCAAACCGTTGATATTTACAATCCCCTGTTCGACTGAGCTTATCAGCACGGCTTATCAGCCGTGGAACAGTATTTTTTCTCTCACAGCAAATCAGCCACAGCCGGCTTATAACTAAAAAACAGCCTGCCGAACAGGGCCAATGTTCTCAACTGTACTTTGTGGGAGAGCCTCATTTGGCGAATTTTTTTTTAGTCCAAATTTGAAACAAATTTTAAATTTAACCCGGGTTTAAATTTTTTTTAAATCTAACCCGTTTGGCCCCGCCACCATGCATGGCGGGGCAAATGCACTGCACCCCGCCACCCATCATGGCGGGGCGCGGCGTAAATAAAAGCCGCGCCCCGCCACGCCCCCGCGGCCGAAGCCGCTTGCAGCCGCGCCGCCGCCGTTTCTTGCGCCACCAGCGACCCTGAGCCGTCGCCGGAGCCGCCGCCGTCGCCCGGAGCCCCTCCCCCGCGCCCCGGCCGCCCCCGGCCGCGCCCCGCCGCGCCCCGCAGCGCCCGGCCGCTCCCCGCCGCGCCCCGCCGCGACGCCGCTCCCCGCCGTGCCCCGCCGCGACACCGCTCCCCGCTGTGCCCCCGCCGCCGCGCCGTCGCACCGCCGCTGCCGCGGCCGCCGCGCCGTCCCCCGCGCCCCCGGCGCCGCGGCCCCGGCCACCGCGCCCTCGGCCGCGTCTCCGGCCGCCGTTCCCGCGCCGCCACCCCGGCCGCGGACCGTTGCACCCCGGCCCGGCCCTGGCACGCCGCCGCCCGGGCAACCTCGTCGCGCCGCCGCAACCCGTTTTACGGTAAATTTTTTTATTTTATCGTTACTATTATTTATTTGTAGTAAATATTATTAAGTTATTATTATTTATTTAGTTAATTATTTATTATTCATTGTATTAAATGATTATTTAGTTATTTAACATTAGTTATTTAGTTAGTTATTGAATTATTTAGTTAGTTATTTAGTTATTTAGTTAGTTAACGATCATTTGTAGTTAACGATATTTTTGATAGTTAGTTAATATTGGTTTTTAGTTAATGGGTTCGTATTAGTTATTTAGTTATTAGTTAATTAGTTAATGATTATTAGTTATTCGGATTTTATTAGGTAATATTAGTTATTTAGTTACTAAGTAAGTTAGTTACGTGGTAGGTAAGTAAGGTTAGTTAGTTAGTTATGTAGTAATTAGTGGTACCATATTGGTCAGTTGATAATCAGATGTCAAATCGTTTTGTAGATGAATTACGGTGTAAGAGTTTTTTACGGAGGAAGTGTTAGGAGAGAGGATTGCCAGTTTGAGGATATGTACGAAGAATTGGAATGGTTTGATGGCACCCCTAGTTTCCGCGATCTATGTGACTGTTTGAGTTTGAAGTTTGGCGAGGCTTTCACACTAAAGGGTAGGTTCGATGTTGGAAAGAATAGGGCACACTATGTGATGATGGACTTGTGCAACCAAGCAGAGTGGTCCCGATACAATAGGGTCATCCAAGGTTCGAATGTCGGCATGGCTGAGTTGGTGCTGGAGAATATTGAGAATGAGGAGCCGTCCTTCGACAGTGATACTCTAGGAGATTGTGGTGTGCAGATGCAACAAACTATGGAGAGTATGGACTTGGATGGTAAATTGACGCAGGAGCGGGTTCATTCTCCTCCAGTTGGTCATATAAGCAATGATTTTGATGTAGACGAGTTTGAACAGGAGGAGGAGGAGGCGGCAGCGGAGGAAATGATTGGTGATGATGTTAGCACTGATTCTGACGATTCAGGAAATGAGGAAGGAGATCCACATGCCATGCGAGCATCGGTTGAAGACATGCCCTCTGGAGGTGCACCTGCCATGTGTACACCAGTTCGTGGCATGCCCTCAGGAGTACCGCTTGAGGTACTTCATGGCATGCAGAGTCAGGGCACATTAGCCACCGGTTATCCAGATGATGGAGTGGAATATGAAGGATGGAGCAGGGTTAGGGATGCACAACAATACGTTGCACCACCCTCTTATACATCGGCAGAGCTTACACAGCTGAGGGAGGCTGGCTTGCCTTTTACCGGTGTGCCAAATTATAACGATGTAAGTATGTCGCATATGACAGTTTGTGACACGGGTTTGCAGATGTGTAAGGAATCATTGTACAACCATAAAAATTTAATACTGAGGAAGGGAATGCTTTTCAATACGATGTCGGAGATGAAGTTGTTCATTCAGGACTATGCTGTGTATCATCATAGGCCTTACACGGTTCGACATTCTGATAAGGAGGTAAAATTCCACATATTATGTAAGGCTGGATTCCCGTGCTCGTGGAAGTTGAATGCACGAAAGAGGCGGAGTGATGGTAACTGGAAGGTAACTTCGGTGGAACAGCCGCACAGATGCCAGACTAATGAGGGTAAAAGGTACCATCCCCAGTTGACGGCTCGGTACCTAGCCCGTCGTATATTGGGTCTTGTAGATAAGGACAACGACGTATCGGTGTCTTTCTTGCAGGAGACCATAGTCACATTTGTTGGGTATGAGGTCACGTATGGAAAGGCTTGGCGGGCAAAGCAAATTGCCCTGGCAATTCGCTGGGGTAGCTGTTAGGAAGCCTATAACAGGGTTCCACGCATTTTGTGTGCGATGGAACACTTCAACCCTGGCATGAGATCGTTCATATACACAGGAGGGTTGTATCTTCAGAACCCGTTGAGGCATATTCTGTACCGTGTGTTCTGGTATTTCGATCAGTGCAAACATGCATTTCAGTATTGTCGGCCAGTTGTTCTTGTTGATGGCACGTTCCTCACCGGCAAATACAGGGGCACATTGAATACAGGCAGGTTCAGGGTTGCAAGATGGAGGCGCGGGCTCCTCATCCGCGCTTTAGCCTCATTGAGGCTGACTACGACAAGGACCACCGGGCCCAGGCTTTGTCGGAGCAGCAGAGGCCGTTGCGTGCGCTTCGTGTTCGCACGCACCGCGTACATAGCTAGGACGAGCGATACACGCCCTACATACAGCGGGCGGGCTTCCTTGAGATCGTTCGGGTGTACAACAGTACACTCCCCACACTAGACCCTGCACTTCTTACTGCCTTTGTTGATAGGTAACATTGCATTTTTCATTTATTGTCTTTGTTTTGTAAAATTAGGCCGTCAACTTGCCTATAACCAGAAACTTGTAATGATGCAGGTGGAGACCGGAGACGCACACATTCCACACACCATGTGGGGAAATGACTATCACGATGCAGGATGTGAAGATGATATTGTGTCTCAGTTTGGCTGGTCATCCGGTGACTGGGGTCGTCGACGAGTCTAATTGGGTACACTTGGTGGAGCAGTTCTGTGGTAGGAGGCCATTAGAGGCTGAAGTTAAAGGCACAAAGTAAGTTCATATTTGCGCCCCATTGAAATCACTGATACAACCATTTCAGCTACATCTATTTTTGTAGAATAATACTTCAATTGTAATTGCAGGAAGACCTCAGGAGTGTCGACGTCATGGATAACCCAGCACTTTGGTGCAGGGCCTCCGGTCGGTGCTCCAGATCACGAGGTCGAGGTGTATGCAAAGGTGTGGTTGTGGCACTTCTTGGGCGCTTTCTTGTTCCCCGACTCCTCAGGCGACAGCATCAGCTGGATTTTCTTGAGGATCCTTATCCAGCCACTTGAGAACATTGCAACCTATAGCTGGGGTACCGCGGTCCTTGCTTGGACATACCGTCAGCTTTGTACCGCCTGTCGTCGCCAGTCGGACAATGCCAACCTAGGTGGCTGCTCATACCTACTTCAAGTATGGATTTGGGAGCGGTTTCCAGTTGGGAGACCTACTAAACCTCCGCATTTGCCTGTGAGTACATTGACTACTTTGATATCTTCATATGACTAAAGAGATTAGTGACACCGTGTTTGTGTGACTTGCAGGTTTGGCAGCATGAAGACGTTCGACCCACCGTCCTTTTCATCTGGAGAGACGCTAAGGTAGTGAGGGGCGAGTTGGAAAGGAGGTACAAGCAGTACACGGATGCGATAGACGTGTTGACACACAACTACGTAAGTTATATCCACATTTCGTACTAAAGGCACTATTAATGAGATTGATACTAAATTAAGTTTTTTTACTTTGCAGGTAACATGGACACCGTGGTCTAGGTGGGAGCTAGAGGACTACCTTAGTCCGCGCTGTGAGGAGGAAGGGGACGAGTGGCTTTACGAAGGGCCACTTATCTTCTTCCATGTCGTCGAGATGCACTACCCTTTCAGGGTTTACAGACAGTTCGGGAGGTTGCAGGGAATTCCACCGCTGTACTCCACCAACGCTCAGCTGCATGGGTACGATGCCAATATGTTTATTCTACTTAAGTGCCTCATTTCTAATGCAATATGGCAATGCAGGATCGATCGGAGGCTTCGGACCACGCAAAAGGATTGGGCGGTGACGCACGAACCACATTTGCTTAATTGGTATAACAGGCATCCTCGCCACCTCAACGAACTTCCACAGCACCACCCGGCAAGATGGATGGAGTACCTGCAATGGCTGCAGTGAAGTACGAGGACTCATCTTATGGTCCCGTACACCAACATGCCTGCAGATGCGGCCGGTGAGGATGACATCGCCGATGCGTTCGACGATGCGCAAAGGGTGCAAACACAACTTCTTAGGGCCCCTCTTAATAGATACATGGTAAGTACTTTGCACTTACATCCTCAAGCGAGGTAAGTGTTTTAAAATTCAATTACAATGATCGAGTTAACCTTGTGTGATGTTGTAGGAACAACAGTTGGCGAACTACTCCGAGGAAGCTTCCAGGCAACTTTTTCGGACTAGGGACGACAAGACCAACCCTCTTCGCGCCTTTGTCAAGGTACTTTTGATAGTAACATTCGTGACTACAACTCAGTTACCTTTAAAATTCACGCTTAATAATGCTTGTTGTCATCTAAACCTGTAGAGAATGAAAAAAGACTGCAAAAAGTTGGCTCAGAAGCTGAGCTGTGCGGATACGACTTTGGACGTACCGTACAACCCCACGTGGTCCAGGAGCCAGACGATGTCCACCGCAGCTGCTTCTGCTAGCGACACCAGGGCTGCGTCCTCGTCTATTCGTACTCCGCAGGATAGAGGGAAGGGTCCAGCGGCTGCGGACGATGTGGATGAGGCACTTCAGTATGACACGTCGAGTGGCGACGACGACGACGACGAGGACGTTCCCCAGTGGGAGTACACCGATCACGAGGAGATGGGTGCCTCACAGCTGTACGGTGCTCCTTTTGGTACACAGGGGGTCGACTACACACAGCAGGAGAACTACACACCAGCCGAGCAACAGGTCCCTATGCTTTGCTTTCTCTTTAATTCTACAGTTCGTAGCTCAACATTTAGAGTAGCTCATCAGGTTGCTTGCTTGCAGGGGCCATCCTCGACGCAGCAGTTCGATCGTGGACATAGGCGGCAGCGCGAGAGGCAGCAACGGGACCGCACAGACGTTGGCTGGAGAAGCAACGTGGTCCCTACGAATCCGAGGAGGCGACGGAGACCGCGAGACCCCTACACCCCTGGCGATTAGTAGAGTAGTCATATTTAGCACGCGCCGGACACATGTTATCATAGTTATGTAGTGCTAGAACAATTAAATTATGTGTAGGTGTAGCAGCAGTACTCTACTTGGTTATTTCGATTGGACTAATGTAGTTGGTAACACTCGTTTAATCTTTGGCGTAAACGCAATTCTTTCTGCCATGGCTTCCGTAAACTTGCTGTAAATGACTCAACATGGCATGTCTGCATTTGTCACGCTCAGCTGACGCAAAATGAAGGCATAGTTCTTGCGTGGCCGCAGTTTCAGGGCCACCCCGCCATGGGTGGGGGCGGGTTAGGGGTACCCCGCCGCGGGGTACCCCTAACCCGCCCCCACCCATGCCGGGGTGGCCCTGAAACTGCGGCCACGCAGGAACTGCACTAAGAAACTGCATTTATAAACTGCACGGATAAACCACACAACAATCTTAGTGAGTGGACCAACAAATGAAACGAATGAAGATGTGATAATGAAAATTATTACAATGACATGTTTCAAAGTACAACACTGACAAACTACACCACACAAAGTTTGTAAGCCACTACAAAGGACAAACACTAACAACGACGACGTGAAGACGTGACAATGCAAATTATTACAATGACACTTGTACGTCAATCAAATTGCGTGCACCACTGCGTAAGCAACTCGTCTTCGGACTCTGAATCCTCCACTACAACCTCCTTACCCTTGCTGGCCTCGACTGCCTTGGCTTGAGAGGCCTGACGCCGGTAGTAAGCCGCCTCCGCCTCGTCCGCGGCCTGAGAGTACAACTCGGCCTCTTCTTCGGTCATGTCCGTTGGCCCCCATGCGTCGCACAGCGGTGTCTTATGGCTGTGGTACGCTGCCTGACCCTCCTCTACTTCAACATCCTCCTCGGGCATCGGTCCTAACTCCTCTGCAAGACGAAGTAGCTCGGCTATCCTTCCCATGTCGTAGGCATCCTCGTCCTGAGGGTAGCCCAATTCTTCGGCTAGACGAATGAGCTCGCCTATCCTCCCGGTGTCGTCGTCTTCCTCCGGCTCGGCCTCCTCTTCAACCACAATCGGACGGCTTGCGGTGCCACGAACTCCTGCGTCCCGCTTTAGTGTCCTATTCTCCATGTACCTAGCACGAGCCACATCTGCTTGCCAGTTGCCGGTGCATCCAATCTCTGCAAATACAAAATGCAAACAATTAACAGGATATTTGCAATGACTTTATTGACAGTCAAACAAAGAAGATTGAGTTTCCAAAAACGCAATGACTCACTCGCACATAATGAGTCAATAGTATCGTTCAAGCCTTGCATCTCTGCTCTCGCAGCCTCCTCTGCAGCCTTCCTTGCATCCTCTTCAGCCTTCCGTGCCTGGTACTCCTCTACATCCTTCTTCTTTTGCTCGTACCACTTCTTCCACGCAATACTCTCCGGGTTACGAACACGTAGGTCTTGGGCCCGTCGTAGCATTTTCTTCTTATGGTTCTTAACGAAATCAGTGACGTAGTTTGCAGGATATCCTCTCATCTTGCGAAGTGCTACCATTGTCTTATACTCATCCTTGAACTTATACACATCATCATATGATTCCCATTTGCATTTCTGAGTGCTCTGTTGCAACAAATAGATGAATACAGAGTTAGCGTACCAAAGCAAACAAAATAAAACATTAGCACTAAGTGTCAACAGTCCTAGCAAACCTCGTCATAATCGATCATGTGGCCACAAAAGTGCCCAATCCCAAGGCCTGAAGGGAAAGGCCGTAGCTAGCTTCAACACCACATTTGCACATCACAGGAGGCGCAATAGACCTCCTCTTCTTCTTCCAGTCTGGCACCTCCTCATTCTTCTCCGGCTCCGGCCAATGGCTCTTTGGACCATAGATCCATTCCTTGAAACGGCACTTTGGAAAATCATGATCCTACAAAATCAAAACAGTAAAACACACATATAGGACATGACATTCCAAGGTTCACTCAAACCTTACCTCATGTCGTAGAGGACAAATGAACTCTTGTTCATTGCGTGGGTTTATCACGGCTTGCTCTCCGCAAAGGCACTTTGGAGGATCCTCGAGCCGCCGTGCCGATGCTACGGCCTTCTCTTCCTCCGTCATAGGAGGAGGGTTAAGAGGGGGCGGAACCCAGCGAGTGAACACCTCACGCTTGCAATGATCAATGCCGGGGTAGAAAAGGAGAATCCTTGGGTCAAACTTGTCCGGGCCGTCGATCCATTGGAAGAAAAAACACCGGAAGTAGGGCTACAAAAAAGTTTCAATTATCTCATCGCGAATACAACATCAGAAACCAATAAGAAAAACAAAGGGCACAATTACTTACGCTACAACTATAACATGTGTAGAAGCAACGAGCCGCAGTATCCGGATGTCTCGACTGGCCCACGTGCGCCGGATGACCACAGTCACAGTTAGGGAAAGGTTCCTCGGGAGGAACGGGCGCATCCTTGCAAGACACGTCGGGGTACATCTCTCTAGGACGACCCTTTTTCCTCCAAATCGACTCACGATACGAGTCCTCCATCTAATAACACGAAATAATTTCAACACAAAACACATATCACTTATATAATGTACAATATCAATACGATAAAAACTAATATAACTTTACTAACTACATTAACCAAACATACTACAACGATGGACGCAGAGAAGGGGTGGCCGGAACAAAGTCCGACGATGGGCCGGTAGCCGACGGGGAGGGGCCCTAGGAGGGAGGGGCGCCGGAGAAGGGCGCTGAGGGGAGGGGAGCTCGGTCCTGGGGCGGAGAGGGGCGCTGCGGGAAATGGAATGGATGAATGGCTAAAAACAAGAAGTGCCCGGGCTTTTAAATGGGCTGGGGTTGTACCCCGCCATGATGCATAGCGGGTCGGGTTAGGGGTACCCCGCCATGCATCATAGCGGGGTACGCCCGGGGTGGCATGCCATGTCCCCCGCCACGTGGGAACTGTACCCCGCCACCATGCATGGCGGGGTTCAGTGCATTTGCCCCGCCATGCATGGTGACGGGGCCAAACGGGTTAGATTTAAAAAAAATTTTAAACCCGGGTTAAATTTAAAATTTGTTTCAAATTTGGGCTAAAAATAAAAAAAAAATTCCATTTGGCTTCCCTAGCTAGTGGCAGCATCTCAATATCAATAGCTTTTCATCAACTATATTAGACGGACGCCAGAATTAACATGCTAGTGTCTTCAACACTCAACAGCAGCCAATATCATCATAAATAAATTGTTACACACTGCAAATCTGCACGCAGAAGTCAGGTATTGACCTATTTCAAGGCTTTCCCTGTCACGGTGGATCTGTCAAGGTCCAATACAATCCTTGTGGCCTCAATAACAATTTGTCCGTCCATGTAGTGTTGCCTGCACACAGGCATATACACATCTGCTCCTCCAATTAGTTCAGTCTTGGTTTCCTGTGTCTTCCTCAATGTGAAGAAGGCTCGACGACCACATAGCTCACAGCGTGCTGTTAGCTTGGTGACTGAGTCAGCCAGGGGAACAATATCCAGAACTGAACCGAACTTTTTCCTGCCAAAATCACATTCTCAAAATCAAATGCTGGCACCATGCCACCATGTGGCATATTCTCTAAAAGTAATGCTAATTTTTCTTCATATAGCTCTGAATGAGGTCAAATCAAAGCTTATAACTCAAAACCCAGTGATTACCTTTTGTAGTCACCATCTAGCCCAGCAACAACTACAATTTTTCCATCACGATCTGCAGCTTTGCAGCAGAAATCATAAAGGTCATCAAAGAACTGGGCCTCATCAATACCTATAACATCTACCTGCATAAACCAATTTCAGTGATTTACAAAATGTCTAGAGAAGAGGACCTATTTCAATAGCCATGTCATGTGCGCAGTAAGATCAGCAGAAAATATCTCAACCAGACTTTTGGCTGGGTATCATGGCATTGGTGAGACATCTTTCAGGGGATGTCCCACACTGATGGAACAGTCGGGCATATGAGGTTGCTGATTGTGTAATAAGTGCAGGCAAACACAGCTTAAAGCAGAAAATGCATTTTTCGAGGATTATGTGAGAACAAAGAATCCGTGAACCATTGTTAGCATGATACATGGGTCCTGCTTAAGACACTAAACATAACAACTACAGATTTTTTTATCCATTCAGCTTTTTCCTCTCTTTTTTTAATTATATCTTCGTCTTTTTTAATATTAAACATTTCAATATAAAAAAGGCTACAATATACAAATAGACATAGCACCATCTAGAGGACCCTCACAACTAAACTGAGAAAGCTTATGGGTTCCCTAATGGATTATCCAGATTACACATATAACTTAATAATATTAACAAACAAAGAAAACACCTTAATGTTATAGGTCATAAACTTCCAGGGAACATATTATTGATAACTACAACTTTCCAGCAGTATCAAGACCCACTTCCATTATTTTGTTGATACCAATTACTGTAACAAGAAGTGCAAGTTTACATGCTAACGAATCACTGCCTCATCATAGCTGTATGAAAAAAAAACACAATCACAACATCTTTAAGCGCTAGTTTTATAGCTATATGAAGAAAAACTTGCAAACCAAACACACTTCTGACAACAAATGAACTACTATTGTTCATCAGTTCAACTACAGACAATCTTATACACATCAGCGGTGAAATTCGCAATAGAATTAAAAACAGAAAAACATAAGATAGCAAACTCACTTGGCAAACCTAAAGCATCCACATGTAAAGAAACATATCAGTTACAACTAATTTTATCCAACTGGATAGGACTTTAGGTTTGACTTCAAGATATGTCACTCAGCCTAAAATTGACTAAATGCACGACTGCTGAAGTATTTTTGCTTTTCCCACAGAAAATCTTCTCTTTAGACACATGCTGAGTGCAGTACCTAGAGCATAACAAACAATAAGGCAAGCTAGGGGACAAGTAGGCATTAGGCATTAGAATGAAGGCATTACCCAAGGGGCTAGGCAACGACCATTTAAAGCCGTTAGCTTGTCTACAAAGGCATGACTTTTGCAAGCCTACATCTGAATTAGGTGCAAAGCTTCTCATAATCTCATGGCATCTTATGCATATGGCTAAAGAGAAAGTTGATCAATGTCTGTCCGAATTTGTGTGGGCACAAGCTTGCAAAATACGCAAAGGCTTAACTCTTATGGATAATTTTCAAGTTTCAACAAAGAGGAGGCCACAGAACAATGATCAGAAAAGATCAGACAAGAGAAATGCTTTCCTTTCCTTTCCGCACCCCCCCCCCTCTCCTTCTTTTAGGATGATAGATAAGGGTTGAGCAGAGAGAGTAAAAGAACACAAGAAAGTGAGAAGGGAAAAAAAAAAGTATGTGTGCCTGTGGGGTGAAGTAAGCCAGAGAAGTGGAATAAGGTTGGAGTAACCGCTGCTGCAGTCCTGCTTTACTTCACAATCTCAACTTATACAACTATTCAATTAACTACTGCTTTGGGGAGGCCTGTTTACCTGTGCTGTACATGTTGTACAGGTCTGTCATGTGGTCATGCTTAAATAAATAATCAGAAGGTTTCAGTTTTAAAGAAACACTACTGAGGCACTACAGCTAGTAGTATGTTCTACTGGGATCAAACCATATTAGACAACCAATGGCAATCGAACAAGGACTGGCAATTGGTTGCACAACGCCAGTAAACCAGTAAGGAAATAATCACATTTCTTAAACATAGTTAAATTTATAAAGCTGCAAGCTTAGGTGTTAATCTTGGTGGATTGCTAAAACTTATCAGGAATCAGGATTGACCCATAATAAGATATTCAAGCTATAATAGAATAATCACCATATGGTTCTTTATAACTTGCCCTTGTTTTTAATCTGTGAATTACTTCGAATAATAAATGTGTGCTATACTTCCCCATTCCCCAGCACCACCAGCTGAGTTTACTGTCATGATTCTCAAGAATTCTTTGTTCAAGAAAATAATATTGATGGGCACTAACAATATAATGCCTGATGCACCAATCTGAACTATTCGAAATATATGCATGGTAGTAGAGTTCATGGATAGGATACCAGCATGCAAATTAAGAGAACATGTGTTTGAACAAACCTTATTATAGGCCTCAATTCCTAATTTGTCATGAAAACTTGACAGTTCTGACAAGGCCCAGCACGCCATCTTTGTACCGTCATGAGTGACAACAGAATCCAATCCGTAGCGGTTGTCCTTGTCAGACTTTATTAGTGCCACACTCCTATAATGGCACCGGGAAAAGGTCAGAAATGAAAACTTTTAATCCAAGACATAGAACCAGTCAAGGCAACCAAATTTCAGTTTTCCCATGTGTATGTGATGTACACCTAGGAATAGGATTACATGTATATGAATTCAACACGACAGCAGTGGCCTCACAACATGATATCGTATCAAACTGTTCTAGAACTGCCCAAAGAATGGTCTAGTGCCACTCCTATAACGGCACCGGGAAAAGGTCAGAAATGAAAATTTTTAATCCAAGACATCGAACCAGTCAAGGCAACCAAATTTCAGTTTTCCCATGGAATAGGATTACATGTATATGAATTCTTGAATTCAACACAACAGCAGTGACCTCACAACATGATATCGTATCAAACTGTTCTAGAACTGCCCAAAGAATGGTCTAGTACCACACTCCTATAACGGCACTGGGAAAGGTCAGAAATGAAAATTTTTAATCCAAGACAAAGAACCAGTCAAGGCAATCAAATTTCAGTTTTCCCATGCGTATGTGATGTATGTGCACCTAGGAATAGGATTACATGTACAAGAATTCTAGAATTCAACACGACAGCAGTGACCTCACAACATGATATCGTATCAAACTGCTCAAGAACTGCCCAGAGAATGGTCAAACGAACTGTCTAAATTTCATTTTATAGGTTTGCAGAGAAAGCACCTGAAAATTGGAGACTAAAAAACAACATAGCTTACCCAAGAAGCTCATTTGTTATGGCAGTACTTTGACTAGCTGAGTCTATGGAATTTTCTGTATAACAAACAGGAAGATTTATGTATCATTTCATCACTGGACGGTGAAGACCATGACAAAAGACAAATACACTGCTTCCACAGCAAGATATTGACAAATGTAAGCTCGTAAGTTGCAGCGACGGCCAGCACTAACTACATTATATGTTATTACACCAAAAAGACCTATTTTTCCTCGTAGTCAAACCTTTTAAGACGTCTTAGCCAAAAACCCCGGAAGAGAGGTCACTAGAAGGTGGGCCCGCTCTGTCAGCAAAACTAATCGCATCGGAGAAAAGGCACAGCGTCGCCGGCGTTTCGTACCTTCCGTTGCCGGCCTCAGCCTGGACCCGGCGGAGGAGCGCGGTGGTCTTGCCGGCGAACATGGGGCCGACGATGACATGGATCTCGCCTGACTGAGCCGCCCGGACCTCCACAGCCGCACCGCCGCCGGCTCGCGACTGGACCGCCGCAGAGACCGACCTCGCCGCGCCAAGCATGTTCCTGGCAGCACGGCCCCGGCGAGAAGGTAGAGAGAGGAGCGGCGGCCGCGACGGGAAAGCGCTGGCGCGGAGGGCGGAGGCAGCAGCGGCAGCGGCGAGCAGCGACCGCATGGCGCAGATGGAGCGCATGCTGGCGGGATTTGTAGGGCGGACGGGACGGCGGCGGGGTCGAATAATTTTTTGAATTTCTTTGGAGGAAAAATTGGGTAGGTGAGGTCGGACGGTTGACGGTTCTTCCAGGCCTCGATTAGATCCCGACTCGGGGGTGGCCAAATCGGTACAGTGTCACCCGAGTACTTTAGTATTTTTGTTTTTTTATGGTAATAATTATTTAAATTTTGATTAATTAGGCTTAAAATGTTCGTCTCGCAAAGTACAATAAAACTGTGTAATTAATTTTTGATTTCATCTATATTTAGTACTCCATATATATGCCGATATTTTGATGTGATAGAGAATCTTCTTTTTTATAGTGGAATTTGGGGGTGAATTTTAGAATCTAAAAAGGCCCCAATCAACGTGGGGTAGGTGAGCGCTCGCACATGATAGCTTCGATTCGGGGTTTGAAATTTTGGGAGGGAAGTGGAGTGGAGGGAACGGGGATTTGGATTGGGGGCAGTGGTTTTTGCTAGGGTTTTTGCCTTTTCGGAGGGAACACAGAAGTGGCGGCACCGCTCGGCCGGAGGTGGACGAAAGGACCCCGTGGTCTGGCTGCCTATTTTAGCGGGCTTCATTTTATTTTCCTCGCTTTCCCATTCCACCGGAACATTTCTTGCCCCTGCGGCTATTTAGGGCATTTTAGTTCAAAAACTTTCCTACAAATTTTCAGATTTCCTGTCACATCAATTTTTGGACATATGCATAAAACATTAAATATAGATAAAAAATAAAACTAATTATACAGTTTAGCTGTAAATCATGAATGAATCTTTTAAACCTAGTTAGTCTATAATTGGACACTAATTACCAAATGACAACGAAAATGCTACAGTCTGCTACAGTATTTTTTGCGAAAAATTTTGCAAACTAAACAGACCCTTAGAAAGGCAATGTATGTATCAGGTGGAAACCGGACCACACGTGTAAACTTAGAAATTTTTAATCCAGGCTATACAATGTTGATCTAAAGGGGCACATGGGAGAGTGGGAGGAGTGATTTGCAAAAGTGTGATTAGAAGCGGACGGTTAAGCGTAAAATTATCCAATCCTCCTGCGCCCCTTGGATCAATATCCTATGGTCTTACTTCAAAGTTTCCAAGTTTACACACGTGATTCGGTTTCCACGTGATACATTGTCATTTAGAAATCCCGGGCCTTGTTTAGTTGGTAAAAAGTTAGAATTTTTTTAACTGTAGCACTTTCGTTTATATTTGACAATTAGTATCCAATTATAGATTAACTAGGCTCAAAAGATCCGTCTCGTGATTTATAACTAAACTGTATAATTAGTTATTTTTTTTATCTATATTTAATATTTTATGTATACATGCAAAAGTTGATGTGACGAAGAGAGAGTGAAAAATTTTTAACTCTAGGCTCATCTAAACAAGGCGCCGTTCTCTTTTTCTTTCGCAGCAATTTTTCTCTTTCCCCTAGGACACGTTTTGTTTGAGCAGCCAGATTCTAGTGCAAGCACGAACAATTTACTCCGGTCGCAAATAGTGTATAGCGTACGAGAGAAAAATAAACAATCGGTAATTTAATGATGCTAGAAAAAGTATGTACCTTTGTGAAGTGCGAGTATGTTGTTTCACATATTATTTGCAATTTGTAAGTATTTTATAATTACAAAACACTGGGACAGGACTAAACGAAATATGAAGGCTAACCTTTTGTTAAAAAAATGGATCTTGTCAAGTTTGTAAAACCAAAAATATTTGAGAAAGAAACAATCCTATTTTCTTTTTTTGTAAGCGCTGATGTGCTCGCCGTGGTGCTTGTGCTCACTTTGACAAACTCTCTATATTTGCCCGTGCTAACACTACGGGTCATATTAAGTTCAAAGTTAATTCTATCAAATTTAAAATCCTTTATTAAATTCAATCAAAAATAAATTTACGTGGCTCAAAAAAATTGAAGCGAAGTACGTCCAAAAAGCATGGATGTACTTTTGTCGCAAAAGTTAGAATTCAATCACATTTTATAAAAATTCATATAAAATAACAAAAATCACTAAATTTATCATTATCAAATTTTTTTAATTGAGGGAATCCCAACTATCGAAACAAAAGACACCTTTAGAATATGGATGCATCTCATATTTTTTTGAGCAATCGAAATAATTTTTTATGAGTTACCAATTCTCATGGTTTGCACTACATATTCCCTCCCCCGCCTGCTTGCACAGAAGACATTGTCTATGTACATTGCAAATAAGATTGCAAAACAATTTAAACCATGGCACCGAACTACATGTATACGAAAGATTCCGCTGGTACACTCTTTATTAATCCTTAAACACAATCTAGACGTCGCCTCTCAATCTCAGGTGTAAAAGCAATGAACCAGACATGATCTCACAATGCCAACTACAGATCACATGACCAGAGTATAGTTATGATCATCAACATATTCTATCCACTGCGGTAGCAGCCAAGGCTCGGGTGTTCTCTTGTGTGTCAAAGAAACCCATTTCTTGGAGCTTCACTAATTGTGCCGCATACAGTCTGATGGCACTGCAAATTTTGACATTACTTTGTTGATGAGAAGACTTCAAAAAATCATCCACAGAAAAGCTTCAAGAAATCATACTTAGTGGAACTACGGGATTAATTTCTCCATTAACAAAACAAACTATGCACTAACCATTAGGAGCATTTGGAACGCCTAGGCCACCACCAGCACCAAGTCCGCTGAACATGTTCATCAAGGTTTTGGTGTTGACATTGCCTAGGATTCAAGTGTTCCAAAAGTTGTTAAATAAGCAAGGGCATATGTAAATCCACTTAGAAAGGCAGTCAACTATCTAAACAAGTTTCATTAAATCAAGTTCTGGCAAAGAATTAGCTAAAAAAATAAGGAAAACCACATGCTTCTTCCTAGTAGTCACTTGATCAAAGAATATTACTATTCTCGTGTGGAAATTTTCACTCAAATAAGAATATTTAAATGACCTTTGGAAGCAATGCTCAAAGTGATCTTGTGGTTTATCCGTACATAATGTAAAGAAACAAACATCAATAAGTCCTAGTGCAAATAAATTCTAGATAAGTCCATTCGAAGCTAGCAATATTCCTGTCAATGGCTTTTGATGGATTCAGAATCCAGAATTTCTTCACCAGTTGACGTCTCCTGAAACATTGCAGGTGATCAATCATACTGCTCTAGCTACATGTGCATCAAAAATACTAAATGTCTTTCTTTTGCAGCAAATAATTTCATTCCAGCAGTCTTTGATGTCACAACTTGGCCAACAACAAGCTGGACAGTGAGCATTTCAAGAGTACCCAATACCCACCAAATCTTTACATGTTACATAGGTGCCAAAGTGGCAGAAAAGGAAACACAAAACTTCAGATCCGTACGTGGGAGCCGCGGATTCAAAGTGCATTATCTACAGCTGATTATGGTAGGTAGTTCCATTAGTGGAAATGGTATGGTCATCTGACTGGGTAGCTCTCATGAGTCATGAGGCACCAAATTTTCTGCTGGCCATCCCGTACGAGACAGGGACGCAACCACGAAGCACGCAGAACGCCTGGAGGCCAACGAAGAGGAAGAGCAAGACCACGGCGACACAGGCGAGCAGCTCCCTGGAGCCAAGGACACGCGCCTTCACAAACGTCCTGACCCTCACCTTCCAGCAGCCGCCGTAGTGCCTGTTGAGGTCGTCGATGACCCTGTCCAGCGCGGGCACCCTCGTCAGCCTCACGGACCTCGTCATGCCGTTCCACAGCTCGGCCACCTCCCGGTCGCTCTTGAGGTGGTTCAGCACGACGCCGCACTCCCTCAGCAGCCGCGCGTCCTCCTCGGTGTCGATGATCCCGTTCATCAGCTCCACGTAGCGCGCAAGGACGAGCGGCCCGAGCCCCGCCGCCGCCTCGTACGCCACCAGGTTCCGCAGCACCACCTCGCTGTTGACGTCGACGCCGATCACCGGGAGGTGCAGCGTCGCGGTGGCCGGGCAGAAGTCGACCGCGGAGAGGTCGCCGACCGTCGGGCAGAACCTGACGCCGGTGTACGCTAGCTCGGCGACGGATGGCACCGCGATCTCTTCGAGCAGAGGCGATCTGTTCTTGTCCGGGACACGTGGTGCGCCGCCGCTTGGCTCGGCCGCGTGCTGCGTCAGCTGCTCGATGGGTTCTCCGAGCACCGAGAGGCAAGGAAGGCTGACTATAAACTTGAGGAGGACCCTCAGCAGGAAATCTACTGTCACTGACACGATCTTTGAGCCACGACTGACGAGCAAGTCCACGATCGAATTCAGTGTGCTCTTTCCGTGATCATCGTGTCCATGGCAAGACTCGTCTCCGGCTTCTCCATGTGATTCTTCAGCACATCTAGGCACCATGTTTGAGTAGAGGAAGTCAAGCAAGTGGACATGCCGATTGGCGTCGGTGCATGGACGGCCAATCCCTCTGAACGTGGAGACCTCCTGAAAGAACCCAACCAGCATGGAGCTCAGCACGGATTGTGCCGCCGGTTGCGCCACCGCCGTCGGGCACCGGGACTCGATCGCCTTCAGGAGCAGGAAGAGAGGGACCTGGTTCTCCAGCATGACTACGTCGCGGAGCAGCATGCTATGAGAGGATGTCCTGCGAGAGGGGTCTACCAAATGTGACATCCTGGAGGGGATCCTCTGCAGCGCTCTCTGCTGGTTACCGTTGTTCTTGCTGAAAGTCTGCAGGAACTCGAGGAGGAAGGACACGTCGATGGCCATCATCCACCCTAGTGCCTCGTTGCTCAGGTTCAGATGCCTACCGACAAGAAAGATCAGAAATTCTCCAAGTACGAACGAAATTAAGATAGCGATGTTGTGTGTAGTGTGTCTCACCTCACCTGTGATAGTGAGCACGAACTAGATGCTCTAGTTTCGTGAAGACGTCAACAAGCCGTTGGAAGTCCATGCCCGGGAGGTGGCTCTGGGCTCGCTTCGCCGCCGAGAGCTTGTACCTCTCCATGTCGCAGAGTTCTTCGCGGCAATGGTGGTATGGGCCAAGGGCCACCAGCTGAGGGATGTAAGCTTCAGGTTTCGTGCTCAGCAGAGGCTTGGGGACATCAAACACGCAGATGGGCTGATCCTCGCTGACCTCGATCTCCTCATCGAAGATCCGGCGAATTCGGATGATCCATCGTGCTTCATCAAATGGGAGCGTAGGACATGATGTCGCCATAGGTAAAGGAAAGAGAGCCAGATTTGGATGCTGAACTGAAATGGGTTAAAACAAAAGTGGGGTAAAAGAAAAGTCAAGGCTGTTTATTGCATTGATGACGAAACCGCCAATTTATGAGGAACATGAATCTGATTTATTAGTACAGTTAAAACTGAAATGTAACCGAAGTTATGAAAAGCCTTAATTTTTATTTTAGCTCCCATGTCTTTCTGCAACAGAAATTTAGCTGTACTCTTAGGGAAAACGAGTTTTTACTTGAAGACCAATTATTTGTGGATGGGTGCGAAGATCCGTGAAAGAATAGTAAATGGTTATATTGTGTAGTGTACGGTGAATGCCTAAGTTTGAATATGATGTACTATTTAGCATAACCAAACATAATTTGGCTAGCAATCAAAGGTAAACGTGAAGTTTTGAAGAACAATACTTACAACATCTCCAATAGTTCAAAAAAAAATTATAAATCAATGAATTTTTTTAGTGGCTAAAAAAAGTTGGGCACACTGTTTCTAAAGTATCACTCCTAAAAAAATTTTGCATCAGAAAATTCCAAATTATTTCCAAAACACTCGACCACTTTTATACTTTCTTTCTCTCTTGTACATATGTATCGGTAACCTTGTACTTACTTCTTAATCTTCCCCACTTCCTTCCACCTCGGGATTTATACGCGCATGTATATTTCTGCATGATTGGATTTTCCAAGTGCAGAAAGGTTAGGAGCTGAGATAAGAAATTATTGGAGAGCTTTATTTTCCAATCTTGCCCCAAAATCAAGATTGAGCATCTCCAAGAGTTTCCAAAACCCACTCTCAATCTTGATTTTTTTTGGTAAGATTAAAAAAACTGCTCTGCAGTAATTCCCTATCTCAACTCCTAACCTTTCCGCACTTGGAAAAGTCGACTCAATCGTGTGGAAATATACGCGCCCGTATTAATCGGCCAATCTAGAGGTTTGGAAAGACGTGGGAAAGAATAAGTAATTGGTTAGAGTCCTTAATGCAAATTTGCAAGAGAGAGAAAGTATAAAAGTGGTTACGGTAATGGAAATAGTCTGGGATTCGGATGAAAAATTGCCTTCCATATTTTAGAAGTGTAATTTTGGAAATTGTTCAACGAACCCAACAAATGTGCTCCCAATACTTTTTAGCCACTTGGAAAACTCATTGATTTATCAATTGCTTTATTGGAAACTAACGGAGATGCTCTTAGAAATGGGTTTTGGAAACTAATGGAGATGCTCTTACCTAGCATATTATGGCTAACAACCAAAGGTAAACATGAAAATGATTAGTTTTGAAGGACAAGACCTTGTAAAGTCTAGAACCTTGACAAAATTTAACACAATAATAGGTAGTGTGTGTGTGTATATATATATATATATATATATATATATATATATATATATATATATATATATATATATATATATATATATATAATGTCTTATGAAAGTGAAACATGTAGCTTAGGTAGGAATTTTTCCCATAGAATAAACTTATGAATATTTTTATTTTTAAAGAAAAACTCTAAGTCAACACTTGCTAAAAAGCAAGTAGACTAGCTCACATATCACCGTATCACATGGATTGAATGGCAGTTTGATCCGAGGGCATGTGGGATGCTTTCACATGGATTGAAGGGCCCATCTCCTTACTCTCTCAAGGCTATAAATAGGAGGTGACCCTCTCACTTGAAACACACACCACAAGGAGCAAGCCTCACCACTCTCTCAAGATATAGTCATAGTATTAGTATTGTAGTATAGTTGGGAGTTAGAGTGAGTTGAGTTTCCCCAGGTTCCGAGTACTCTTTAGAAGATGGTAAAGCTCTTGTATCTCCACTATTTTTAAGACTTTGGCCTTAATTGATATATGTTCTCTACTTAGTTGTTCACTTAGTCTTATACTATATTTCTTTTTTTAAGCAAGTCTTATACTCTATTTCGGTTGTAGTATATTGATTACTTTATTAAATGAAGGCTTAGTGCCAAAATTTTTCATAGTTGTAGATGTTATTGCAATGACATGAGATTTTGCCCTCTCGTCGATTTGCTCAACTTCACCCCAAAAGCTGAACCTTTACTTCTTGTCCACTACAAATTCCGAAGTGAAAAATAATTTAATTTAAGATATGCCGAAACATTAGGAAAATTAATTTAATTTAAGGTGCGCAAAAACATGAGCAAATATCTTCAATTCATCAGTTTATTAGGGTTGCTACAGTAGCATACATGTAAACCTATAAGGTTTGGTAGTTTGGGAAGGAAAAAACCTACTCGATCATAGCACACTATCACGAATTTTGATTACTCCGAAGTATGTTCTGATTTCTTCTATGGTTCAATGTGTGTTGCAACTCTTATGATATCTATGATACATAAATATGAGTTTTTATCAAATAGTGATCGAATGAGAGGAAAAACATAAAAAATATAACATTAGCATAGGTAAATGTCGATATTTACTCTATTAGAAAGCATGTATGTACTAAAAAACTAGAAACTATACTTTGGAATGTCTTCTGTATCTTTGATCTTCTTTATATTAGTTGTGGGCAAGAAGTTGAGTACCTTATCATTCTCCACTGGTCGATATTTTTGTGTAGCTGCTGTGACTTTGACATTTGTAATGATATAAACTTTACCTTCTTCGATTAGTGGTTTGAATTTTTCTATATATGCCTTATTGATAACTCCATGTATTTTGGTATCCTGATTTTTTATTATCATTATCATATAAATCAGAAGTAATCCAATACTATTATAAACATGATGAAAAAATATTATACCTGATGATCAAGAATGATCATATCAAGACTGACTTGTTCGCCGCTACCGAGCAAGATTGCATCCCATATTCTAGTGACTCGTGCTTTGATTTTCCATAATTCCTTTCCCAGCCTAATCTCACTTGACGTTTTGCTAACCATTGCAACTTTGTAAACCGTAAAACATAATAACAATGGCATTACTTTACCTTTTTCATGTAGAACGCAGGAGACGGATTAGATCGTAAATGGATTCATCACGATGGCCATACCTTTGGTTGGTGACTGATAAAAACAATAGACCTTGTAAACTAGAAAACATAATAATGATGGTATTAATTTACCTTTTTTCATGTAGATTGCAAGAGACAGATTAAATTGTAATTGGATTCAGCAAGACGGACATACCTTTGGTTGGTGATGAAAACGGTAGAACTTTGGTTTGTGATGATGAGGAAACAACGGGAGGATGAACAGTGAGTAAATGGATTCCTGCGGTAAATAATGGATTCTTATTTGCTGGTGGTTGATCTCCTACAACTAAAAAGACTAAAGAGTGGATACTGTTTTGGTGCGACATTCTAATCTGAGTGCATGGTTCTGCCTGCTGCGATCCCGCACACGTCGCCCCTAGGCGCGTCTCCTTGCAAGGAAAGAAACGTCGGTCCGGGAAGGAAAGAAACCTCGCTCTATGCCCGTCTCCTTGCAAGGAAAGAAATGTCGCTCTTGAAAAGAAAACAAAACCCGCTCCCGTGATTCTGGCCGCACCCCCATCGCGCCCACCTTGCGCCCGTGCCCGTCTGCAGCAGGCCGCCGCCGCCGCCCACGCCCGCCCGCAGCAGGCCGCGCCGCCGCCGCCGCCCATGCCCGCCCGTAGCAGGCTGTGCCGCCGCCGCACGCGCACCATCGTCGCCCGCGCCCGCCCGCATCTGGGCTCGCTGCCGCTGGCCACGCAGAGCTGGGGAACCCCCGTCTAGCCTTCTCGGTGGCTCCGTGCATCGCTCCTCGGCGTCCTCGCTCTAGATCTCTCGCGCGCGCGAGGGCACGGTCGCACGCCCGCACCTGCACGGGGGCAGGAGGTCTCGGCGACTGCGACGGGGAGCAACGCAATTGCGAAGGCGGCCTCAATCTAGCAGCGGCAGCACCCCCAGGCCCCGGCGTCCATGATGGAAGTGGAGGCGAGGGACGGGAACAGCGAGCACCTCCGGCGCCGACAAAAGTCTGTCGACCGGAGCACGGAGGTAGGCTCCACGGCAACACGCAGGTCAGCACCGGACCACAAATTAGTTGATTTGAATCTTACAAGAAACGGAAATTAGCTTTGTACCACTTCTCATTTGTTTTCATTCTTTTGACATACAGAGGTAACGATGGTGAGCCAAGATTGGTTGTGAGGAGAGCAGTTCAAAGCTATCAATTCGAAGCTACTTATGCTGTCTGATGTGGCAGGTCTATACAACCATACAGCTCTTTGCAAGTTCATAATTCTTCGATTACCCCAGCAATGTCCCCGACTGCGTTGCCTCCTTCGTCGGCATGCACATGGATGTCGTCCCTGCCAACGGCAGCGAGTGGGTAGGTCCACGTGAATTTTCTGCTAATCGTGGCCATATTTTGTTTGGTTATCGTCATTCTATATCCACCTTTATTGATTTTGTTTATCATCAGTTCATCACTGGCAACATGGCCGGGTGCTAAATTTTAGCATATTGTTGAATGCGATTGGATTTACTGATGTAAAATTTGCACAATTTTTCAGCGTTGTGATCATTAGTGGAGTGCTTCATTAATAATGGTTGTTATTGTGCAAGTTTTTATTTATGGAGTTTCTTCACACTGGCATGCTTTGCTTCATCGATTTGTCTCTATAGAATGAGTCAAATTGTTTCAGTACAGGGGTAGGTTGTAACTAATCAGTGGGACCATGGCTGCTACTCAAATTCACATATTCACATATATTGGTAGATGTGATTGGCTCTGTTGGTGTAAAAATCTCTCCCCTTTTTTTTTCAGTTTTTCAACAGCATGATGAGGTTGGGGACTCAAACGGGCTTCTTGTTTTTGGTATCTTTAGTGCTAACAAAATATCTGGTATTGACAAGGTCACAACCATTGCTTAGAAACAGGGTCTGAAGACTGCAGTGCTCGGTCATTTCCAAGCTCTTGTGGCTCAATTACTGAAGGCTGAAGGCATCGGAATGGGAAGTTATGGTGGGTCAACAAAAATGGCTTGATATTGTGTCAACCTTAACTTGGCAAGCTGCAAGCTATGTGAGGCCAGATACCAAGAAAGGAGGTAGCATGGATCCCACTGATTATGTGAAGGTCCAATGTATAGCATCAGGGGATCCAAGAGATAGGTTTGTTTTTTTATCAATAGCATTTTAGTTGACTAAAATTTACATGGCTATTCTCACCACCATGTGGAACTGATGAGTATTTTTTTGTACAGTAATTTTGTTCGAGTTGTTTGCTCCAAGAATGTAAAACACAAAAGCATGGTCTCTTAAGCACTTGAGTACCACAGGGTTCGTAATAGACTGACATCTATTGACAGGAAACTTGAACAGGTTTGTGTCTAACATACTCTTGCTGGATATTTGTTTGTTCAATTTATGTGTTTACTGAACAAAAGCCCTTAATACAGGAGAAGGAGCACATGAAAATGATCATAGGAAAGATCAAGTCCCGGCAACCTAATGCGTACATCTCGGTAATTACCTTCTGTTGCATACCATGTTTTTTATTTAACAAATACTTTGGGTCAGCTCCAATATCAATCGTTAGGAAAGTGATTCTTGTTGGGAGAATAGAGAAATTTTGTACACATTTTTTTAACCTCAATGATTGGCTATACAAACGGAATTGCAAACAACACATAGCAATTTATCTTATCTGGTAAAGTATAACACGCTCAAACTTAGATTATAGTGACATACAGCTACTGAGTATTTGTGAATTGTGATATTTGTAACACCCCGGTGTTACTCGAGCATTATCATTGCAAATCATACGCACGACATGTCATTGCATGCATAAAAATCTGTGGGATTAAAGTGCACTTTTAGTTAAAACATGTGTGCGGGAAAATTTTTGCATATAATGCCTATACTTGATTCATCCTCAGTAATTTGGTTTGACTTATGAAACATGAGTAGTTATAAATTTTAAATCACTTAGAAATATTTAGTGCAGTCTTTGGAGCAACTTGTTAACCCAAGTTTTGTCAAAAATTTGTTTTTAAAAATATTATTAGAAATTGGTCAAAAACCCTTTCTAATTAGCTTTTATTCTCTAATTCAAAATCTGTGGGGATTTTGGAGTTGGCCCTTTTATCAAAGTTGTAGAGAATTAAATTCTAAACCACTTTCATTTTTGGGCCAATTTCAGAAAAGGTCATCTTCTTGCTCAAATTCAAATTTGAAAACTGAGAATTGAAATTAATTGAAAAATTCCTTGAAAAATAAAATGAAAAACCGGATTTTCCTTAGCAGGCCGCCGCCTCACTTCCGGCCCGCAGCCGCAAGCCGGCCCAGCCCGTCATCGCGCCCGCGCTCCCGCGCGCGTCCGCGGTCCAGTGGACCGGGCGCACGCCGCTCGCCCGCCTGCACCCCGCGCGGCGTGCCCAACCCGCGCGTGCGCTCCGCCGCATGGACGCGCCGCACCGGCGGCCGTGGACGGTGGCTGACCGCCCGGTCGGAGCCCCCGCACCGGGACGGAATCCCGTCCAAGGACGCTCCCGACCGCACCTTAACTCCCGCGCCCACTCCTTCCTCCCCCACGCGCTCACCATTTCCGAACGCGGCTCCCACTCCTCTGTCACCGCCACCGCCATCGCCGACGTTGCCGTTCCGGCTACACTAGCTCACCGCAAGCCGCTCCATCTCGCCCAGAGCTTCTCCCTCGGGCGAAGCCTGCACACACCAGAATCGGCCGTGGTAAGCCTTCTCTCCGCGTGAATTGCTCGTCGGAGCTCCGACCGAGCTCACCGGACTTGCCCGCTCCGTGGAACACCTCTCTCCGCTCCACCTTACTCCTTTCCAGTGCGCGCATCTTGCTCGCCTTAGCTCACCAGTGCTCGAGCACCTTTTCTTGTCCCATTCCTTGGCCGGAGTTGGCCGGCCGGTGGTCCACCGCGCCACCGTTCCGCCATGAACGGCGGTGACCGGTCTCCCGAGCTCCGCTGGCCACCTCGTGTGCACCACTGGGTTCGCAACCGTGCGGTGGTTCGCGTGACGCCTCTGGCTTGGCCGGAGACCTCGCCGCCGGCGAGCTGTGGACGCCGGAGTTCCCCTCCCTTTCTCTGTGACTGACGTGTGGGGTCACGGGCCCACCTGTCGGTCTCGTGGGTTGTCTCTGTGTTCAGTTCCTGGGTGCACGTAGCATTAGCCAGCCGGATTTCAAAAAGGGATTTAAATAATTATTTTCCAAAAAATGTAAAAGGGTTTCAAAAATCCATAACTTGCTCATTTTAGCTCCAAAAATTGTGAAATAAATTTCTATAGACTTCTTAGAATCAGATCTACAATATAAAAATATTACATGTGAATATTGCACTACTTTTCTGTAGGATTTTATTTAATTATTGAAATTGATGCTTTCTTGATAAATATGTAATAAATCATAGAAAAGTCAGAAAAATGTGGTTTCTAAATCTTTTTGTGCAATGTACTTGCTAGGAAAATTATGTATCATGCCTATTCTGTAGAAAAATTCTTATGTGTAGTTCAAGTGCTTTCTATTGCTAATATTTGTTAATTTTGTTAAATATAAAATAATGAATAAAACATGCCAGCAATAATTTTTCTACAGTGATTGTTTACTGTGTAGATTCTAGGAAAAATTATAAATCTGTTGTTTGATACTTTTCATAGTGTAAAGTATTTTTATGCTCATTTTTAAACCCTAGATTGTTATTTTTGTGTAGATAGTTCTAGTACTCAAATTGCAATGGAATTTTTGTGACATGCTAATGTACATGGCAGTAATCCACTGTAATTTTATCATATTTTTCCAGGTTACCAAAATAAGTGTTGCTGTTCAAACATAGTGTCAACTAGATTTAAATTAACATTTTAATGCAAAGAGTTAATTGATAAACTTGCTTTGGTGTATCTTTGAAGCCTCTTAGGGTGCTAGGGTGACTTTGCATGGTAGAGACTGTTGGTGGTAGTTTACGAGTACATGTTCTTGGATGATGTAGACTACCTTGTAGAAGAGTTGTAATCCCACTCAATCCAAATAAAGTAAACATGTGCATCTACATTCCATTCATCATCATCATCTCATGTTATCTATGCAATGCACCTAGACATGAGCACTTATATATCTGCATCATACAGGATCGCAGGAAGCGACCCCAGTAGCAGTTCCCCAGGATCCGGAAGAGCAGACCGAGGTGCAGGAGCAGGAGGTTCCCGAAGCCGAAGAGGAGGTCGGTGAAGATCTTCCAGAGTGCCCCGACCACCGTCCGAGCTCTTTTGAGAGAGGCAAGCCCCGGAGCATTTCTCCCCCGGTTTGCAAATATTTTATTAAATGCTTTCTTTAATTGATGCATTACGTTTATGAGTTGTTTGCAACCGTTGCTGCACTATACCTTGTTCACCCTTGCTTTACCATATCCTTGTTACCTTGGTATTCGCAGTCAAGAAATGCTTAGTCTGCTTAGATCGGTAGAAGTCGGATGATTGCTTGTCACCTGCGAGCCATAGGTGGTTACCTGGATCTGTTTGAAAAGTACGTCTTATAGGAATAACTAAGTGTCGAAATGAATCTGAGACCGGACGGAGACTTGCAGGGTTTCGGACTGTAGTGTTTTCTGTCTGTGTCGATTAAGGACCGACCGTTGTTGGGCCTCGAGTCATGTTGAACGCATGCCTCACGTTTAGCTGGCCGAATAATGTACCTTTCGACCGCGAAGCTGGGAGATTATTCGGGCCGAGTGGATTGCCCGCAACGCACTGTACTGGAGCAGTAGTGGCAGGATACGGGGGCGTGATGATAAGGCCAAAGAGCAGTCGGGCGGCCCCCGGGTACATGTGGTTCCTGGCAAACTCGCGACTTTACCTGGATAGTTGACTCGGTGACCAATACCTCACTTTAGCGGGTGAGTGAGGTTTGTGTGAGGAATAAATTACCAGCTGATTAATAATCGATTCGAATCGCCATCGTTCACTGGATAGTGAACACTTGACTTGAGTTACTTCATCGTAGTAATGTTAATGGAACACTTGGACAGTTATGAGAAATATGACATTATGGAAGTTATTAATGATCATTGGTTATCATTCCTTGTTTAATTATATGTTTACTTTAGTATAGGTGCAATGTAGTCGGCAGGTTAATAATAATTAACTTGGTATAATAGCTTCTAGAAAAAGGTTCTTTAAATGTTAAAAATGCCTTTTGCAAATGAGTCAGCTACCCCGCTATTAAGCCATGCATGATTCCTTGGTGTCACTTTATTTTTTAGTTATGTCGGGTAAGTCTAGCTGAGTACCTTCTCGTACTCAGGGCTTTGTTCCCACTTGTTGCAGATGGGCAGATGTATTACGGCTACTGTATCAACTGCCTTTATCCTGCGATGGGCGAAGCTTAGGACCATGGGCAGTGGTCATTCACTACTTCTCGTCTGATGCTTTTGCTGGAGATGATCATGAGCTGGCACCTTATTTCAAACACTGTGTGCGTGTGTGGTTTGAACAAAATGCTTCCGCTACTTTTATTTGAACCTGATTTGTAATAACTATGTTTAAACTCCGATGTATTCTGTGATGCAAACTTTTATGTAACTTATGATGGTGACCGCTAAACTTAGTACGATCTTGGCTGTTATGTGAACTGGTTTGAAATCCGTCGTGATTTCACGGACTACCGGGTTATACGGGCTTAAGTTTGCTAAATCGTCCGATTTTGGGGATGATTTTCTTACTTAATTTCGTATAATTGGGCGGTTCTGTTACAGCTGGCACCGGAGCATGGTTTAGCGTGATTATTGTTCATAAGTGTATTGAAAACAAAACTATGTTTGAAAAGTGTGATTTTCAAACTAAGAGTGTGCCAGTGGTCATATCCTTTATGCCCAGTTAAGGACTCTAGTGGCTATTTAAGTACTAACTTGGGGGTCTTGCACCATATTTCTCTTTCGTTGCTCATACGGCGTGCTATTGTATGAGTGCCACTTAATTGAGTGGTAATGTATGGATCAGTTGCCTCTACGCCTTGGTAAGTGTGAGATGTGAGAGCATGATCGGATACACCGCCGATCTAGGAGAGTGCTTATATGATACTAGAGTAATTACATGTTCTACACATGTTTTTACAAAGGTGTCGCATGTGTGGTTGTTCCGTCCGTTGAGGCGATGCCGTCAATAGGACGATGTGCTGGGTAGTTACTACCGTTGTACACGCATCTGGGGATTCGTGTAAAGCGTGTAGGCAAGTTTACTGCTTTCATGCATTCATGGGGAATTGGGCTGAAATGAGTTTTCTGCAGGTACATAACAACGCTTATCGTATAGAACGTATTAGTCACGTACGAGAGATCGTCTGTGTGCCACCGAATTCACCATTAGAATGTTCTTATTTCCTAAGTTTGTGAGAACGTAAGAATACGTGCATACATCATATTGCTTGTGCATTTCATTCATGTCATGCATTCCTCCCATTATAAAATGATTATCCCCTCTTTGATAAAAATGGCCTCGACTTAAAATATGTTCTCATCGGGTAATTAAAACTTTGCTACAGATGGCCCGCATGAAGCAGACTGCCCGTAAGTCCACAGGCGGAAGAGCACCCCAACACCCGTTGGCCCCGCGTGAGCACCACAGCACGGACACTTTTCTGAGCGAGTTTGGCATGCCGACCTTGCTTTGGAGAGTGCTCCATGATGTGGGGTACCCGGAGGGTCAGGAGCCAGTGTACTCTTAGAGTGAGAGCCAGCTAGCTGAGGATGGACTGGCAATAGTGGAGATCACCGTCCCTGCTCTTGGTGATGCTCCGGAGTGGGATGGTTGGCACTTGAAGTTTGAGGGACGCACTCCAGTTGAGGGTGCAGAGGGAGCAGCCTTTCGGGTCATCCGAGACATAATGAGCAGATTTCCCAATGAGCTGGCAGCAGCCTTGGCTGGTACTTTTCCTCGGGATGATCCTCGTGATGCTATCTTGGTTCAGCCTCAGGGAAGTGCTTTAGTCAGAGGTCCAGATGAGGGACGGTCTAGCGACAACCATGCCATGAGCGCTATGTTCGCAGCTATCAGGGCTTATGAGGGTCTCGAGTGCACTTATTGGACTTTGACCGGTTTGCGTGGGGATGATAAGCTCCATGCAAGGAAGCGGAAGAAGAAGCAGGCCCGTGTGATAGAGAGCTTGCGGGAGCAGTTGGCTGACATGACCTTGCAGCGAGACCAGGCTGTGGTGAGAGATGAGGATGCTACGCAGCGAGTGCGGACGTTGACTCATGCCAACAACAATGCAGACCGCATAATTGAGCAGCTAGTTCAGGAGAGGAATGAAGCCTGGAACGAGAGGGACCTTCTGAGGCAGAGGGTTGAGGAGTTAGAGGAGTATAATGCCAACCTGCATGAAGAGTTTCATGCCCTCTACAACGGGGTAGGCCCGTATGCTCCTCCAGACGCCGCCGATATGGATGTCGACAACGATGAGGATGAGCCTGTAGTCGCGCCTTCCGACGACGACTACACCACGAATGGTAGCAATGGTGACGTCTCCGACCCCGACGATGGCCCTGAGGAGTAGGCTAGTTGCCTTGCGTTAGTTGCTAGACCCTGTCATGATGACCTTCTTTTGGTTTCATGTATCTTGATGTATCTCGTTTCGATCTTGAGACTTGGCAGTACTTTGGAACTTGGTTGTTTATGCGATGTCTGAACGCATAAAAGTCCAGTGTATGTATGCTGGCAACGTGGTTGTATTGGACGCGATGTTTGTAGTTGAAGTAATTTGATTAGTGATGTTGTTTTAATTGGAATGCGATTATTGTGCCTCTGTTTTATTGTATGACTTGTTCTCTCCAATGAATTCAATATGGCATAATTGTTCATTCAATTACAATTACTACAACTTCGCTTAATTGTTACTTGTTGCTGAAATATGCAGATGGCAAACACTCGCCGCACCACGTATGAGGCTGCCGAAACTGGTGGTAACGGTGCAGGAGCAGGCGGGAGTGGTGGAAACAATGTCAACCACAATGAGCCACAACCAGAACCACATTTACCACCTCCCCCACCGCTCACTGCAGAAGCATTCTTTGCGCAGTTTCTTGGAAGTCAGCGCAATGCTGAACAATCCCAGAAGAACATGGAAGATTTTCTGCGTACCATTGCCAACAATATCCAACGTGGTAACAACCAAGGTGGTGGCAATGGGGTGAACCAGTACAGTAACTTCAAGGACTTCATGGATACCAGGCCACCTATTTTCAAGGAAGCAACAGAGCCACTTGACGCTGAAGAGTGGATCAACACTATGGAAGATAAGTTCCGTGTGTTGAGACTGACAGAAATTCTGAAAACAGAATATGCTACACATCAGCTACAGGGACCAGCAGGGATGTGGTGGAAGCATCACCGCACCACCTTTCCTCCCAATGCCCAGATTACCTGGAGAGAGTTCACTGAAGCCTTTAGGGGAGTTTATATTCCCCCAGGGCTGGTCGAGATGAAGTTGGGAGAGTTCATGGTCTTAAATCAGGGCACCAAGACTGTGACACAGTATTTGCATGCCTTTAACAACTTAAGTCGTTATGCTCCCGACATGATCGACACAGATGCTAAAAAGATTGCTAGTTTCAAGAGAGGGTTGAGTCCGAAGATGATGAAGCATGTGGGTACCAACACTCGCGCCAGATTCAATGACTTCATCAGTGATTGCCTGAAGCAAGAGAAGAATAACAATGCGTACACTGCATCCAAGACTCGCAAGAGGGTCTTTGAATCAGGACCATCCTAGCCCAGAGTTGTCACTGCTAACCGCTCTGCCTACCGCCCGTCTGCACCTGGTGTAAGGTTTAGGCCGCCACAGCATAAGACCCAGAACTATAAGGAACCACAGAAGCCGTACAAGATGGCCGTGCCGCCAGCCAAGATCACCGCAGCTACGGAACAGAGCAATCCTAAGGGAGCTATAGGATCTGCTGGTACAGTGAAGGGACCCTGCTACAATTGTGGTCAGCCAGGCCACTTTTCAAAATTCTGCCCTTACCCTCCCAAAAAGAAGCAGCAGACCTATACTGCTCGTGTACACCACACCACCGTGGATGAGATTCCTGAGGGAGAGCCCGTAACTGCTGGTAAGTTTCCTGTTAACCAACATCCTGCAGTTGTTCTCTTTGATTCTGGATCATCGCATTCTTTTATGAGTCAAGCATTTGCACGGAAGCATGAATAACTATGCACAGAGTTGAGTTATGGTTATCGTATAAGTTCAGCGGGGGCTGATGTTTTAACCAATCAGATGGTTAGGGGGGCAACCCTTGAGTTAGGCAGTCGAAGGTTTCGGGTAAATCTGATAGTTATGCCCGGACTAGTTCTGGATGTCATAATAGGAATGAATTGGATGAAGGACTGGGGAGCAGTTATAGATACCGGAAGTCGAATGCTTACCCTTAAGGATCCCCAGGCAGAGGGTACTTTTCAGGTACCATTGCCTAGGAGAACAGACCTTGTGAGTGTGACATGTGCTATGGAAGTTATTCCTATTCATCAGATTCCGATAGTGTGTGAATTTCCGGACGTGTTCCCAGAAGAGTTACCTGGTCTTCCTCCAGATAGAGATGTTGAGTTTGGGATTGAGTTAATCCCCGGGACAGCTCCCATTTCAAGGAGACCTTATAGGATGCCTCCAGATGAGTTAGCTGAGCTGAAGAAGCAATTAGAGGAATTGTTGAAAAAGGGATTTATCCGGCCAAGTAAGTCTGAATGGGGATGTCCTGCCTTGTTTGTGAAGAAGAAGAAAGAGGGTACCTTGAGAATGTGTGTGGATTATAGGCCTCTTAATGCTGTAACCATCAAGAATAAGTATCCCTTGCCTCATATTGATGTTTTGTTTGATTAGTTAGCCAAGGCTAGGGTGTTCTCCAAGATAGATTTAAGATCGGGTTACCATCAGATAAAGATTAAGCCACAAGATATACCGAAAACCGCCTTTTCCACCAGATACGGGTTGTACGAGTATCTTGTTATGTCCTTTGGCTTAACAAATGCTCCTGCATACTTTATGTATCTGATGAATACAGTTTTCATGCCGAAGTTGGACAAGTTTGTGGTTGTGTTCATTGATGATATTCTAGTCTACTCCGAGAACGAGGAAGATCATGAAGAGCATCTAAGAATTGTCTTAACCAGACTTAGAGATCATAAGTTGTATGCTAAGTTCAGCAAGTGTGAATTTTGGTTGAAGAAAGTTCCTTTCCTTGGTCATATTCTATCAGAAAATGGGGTTTCAGTAGATCCGAGCAAAGTGCAAGAGGTCATGGATTGGAAGACACCAAACACGGTGTCGGAAGTTAGAAGTTTCTTAGGCTTAGCTGGTTACTATCGTCGTTTCATCCCAGACTTCTCAAAGATCGCCAAGCCGATGACAAGTCTGTTACAGAAAGATCACAAGTTTGTGTGGACAGGGGAGTGTGAGACAGCTTTCCACACCTTGCGGAAACTATTGACCACTGCTCTAGTTCTTGCACAACCGGACATTGAGAAACCTTTTGATGTGTTTTGCGACGCATCGAAAACAGGATTGGGATGTGTTCTTATGCAAGAGGGGAGAGTCATTGCTTATGCCTCCCGCCAGTTGAGAAAACATGAAATCACTATCCGACGCATGATCTTGAGCTTGCCGCTGTGGTGCATGCCTTAAAGATTTGGAGACATTACTTACTTGGTAATGTGTGCAATATTTTCACCGATCACAAGAGTCTCAAGTACATTTTTACCCAACCAGAGTTGAACATGAGACAGCGGAGATGGTTAGAATTAATCAAAGATTACAACTTGAATGTACGGTATCATCCTGGAAAGGCCAATGTAGTGGCAGATGCTTTGAGTAGGAAGTCACATTGCCTGGATGTGCAACCCTTGCTCGAAGATGGTTTTGATCTGATGCACCCTGCGGTGTTGCATAGTATTCAGATCAATTGCTCCTTGGAGAGTAAGATAATAGAAGGCCAGAAAACTGACAAAGGGATATTTCACATCAAAGAGAAAATTAAAGAAGAACCATCCAAGCACTTTCGAGTAGATGAGCGGGACGTGTTGTGGTTTGACGACCGTCTTGTTCCCAAGGATAGGGAGCTTAAGAACAAACTTATGGATGAAGCTCATCTTTCTAAGCTATCCATTCATCCTGGCAGTAGTAAGATGTACCAAGAACTGAGACCTCGTTATTGGTGGACAAAGATGAAGAAAGAGATTGCAGCTTATGTGGCCAGGTGTGACACATGTTGTAGAGTGAAAGCCATCCATATGAAACTGGCCGGATTGTTACAACCTTTGTCAGTACCTAGTTGGAAGTGGGACGATATCAGTATGGATTTCATCACAGGTTTGCCCACTACTCCGAAAGGCCATGATTCGATTTGGGTGATCGTGGATCGACTTACAAAGTCAGCTCACTTTTTGCCTGTCAAGACAGATTATCGACCACCTCAGTATGCCGAGAAGTATATTGCTGAGATTGTGAGATTGCATGGCATACCGAAGACTATAGTGTCTGACAGAGGGCCATAATTCACTACTCACTTTTGGGAGCATTTGCACAAAGGATTGGGAACTAGTTTGATTCGTAGTACCGCCTATCATCCTCAAACAGATGGTCAGACCGAAAGGGTTAATGCTGTTCTGGAGGATATGTTGAGAGCTTGTGTTTTATCTTCCAGAGGTTCATGGGAGTCATGGTTGCCTTTAGCAGAGTTTGCTTACAATAATAGTTATCAAGAGAGTATCAGAATGGCACCTTTCGAAGCCCTGTATGGAAGAAAGTGCAGGACACCTCTAAACTGGGTTGAGCCAGGTGAGAGAAGGTATTATGGTATTGACTTTGTAGAAGAAACTGAAAAGAAAGTTCATATTATTCAGCAAAATATGAAAGCAGCTCAATCCTGTCAGAAAAGCTATGCGGATAAAAGGAGGAGACCGCTTGTATTCGAGGTTGGTGACTATGTTTATCTGAAAGTCACGCCAATGAAGAAGAAATAGTTTGGAGTGCGCAGAAAGCTTGCAGCCAGGTTTGTGGGACCATACAAAATCTTGGAAAGAAAAGGTCTAGTAGCTTATAAGTTAGAGTTACCTGAGACAACGAGTGCTATATTCCTAGTTTTTCATGTATCGCATCTCAAAAAGTGTTTGCGCATTCCAGAGGAAAGAATTGAGCCCCGAGGCATACAGCTCAAGTCAGATTTGGTATATCGTGAGCAACCGGTTCGAGTTTTGGACTCTAAAGAGAGGGCTACTCGAAACAGTGTGGTGAAAACATATAAGATACAATGGAGTCATCACGATGAGGGAGATGCATCTTGGGAAACGGGTGAATATCTACAAAAAGCCTATGAAGATTTTTATAACAAATGGTTCGTAAACCAAATCTCGGGACGAGATTTTTATAAGGGGGAGGGCTGTAACACCCCGGTGTTACTCGAGCATTATCATTGCAAATCATATGCATGACATGTCATTGCATGCATAAAAATCTGTGGGATTAAAGTGCACTTTTAGTTAAAACATGTGTGCGGGAAAATTTTTGCATATAATGCCTATACTTGATTCATCCTCAGTAATTTGGTTTGACTTATGAAACATGAGTAGTTATAAATTTTAAATCACTTAGAAATATTTAGTGCAGCCTTTGGAGCAACTTGTTAACCCAAGTTTTGTCAAAAATTTGTTTTTAAAAATATTATTAGAAATTGGTCAAAAACCCTTTCTAATTAGCTTTTATTCTCTAATTCAAAATCTGTGGGGATTTTAGAGTTGGCCCTTTTATCAAAGTTGTAGAGAATTAAATTCTAAACCACATTCATTTTTGGGCCAATTTTAGAAAAGGTCATCTTCTTGCTCAAATTCAAATTTGAAAACTGAGAATTGAAATTAATTGAAAAATTCCTTGAAAAATAAAATAAAAAATCAGATTTTCCTTAGCAGGCTGCCGCCTCACTTTCGGCCCGCAGCCGCAAGCCGGCCCAGCCCGTCATCGCGCTCGCGCTCCCGCGCGCGTCCGCGGTCCAGTGGACCGGGCGCACGCCGCTCGCCCGCCTGCACCCCGCGCGGCGTGCCCAACCCGCGCGCGCGCTCCGCCGCGTGGACGCGCCGCACCGGCGGCCGTGGACGGTGGTTGACCGCCCGGTCGGAGCCCCCGCACCGGGACGGAATCCCGTCCAAGGACGCTCCCGACCGCGCCTTAACCCCCACGCCCACTCCTTCCTCCCCCACGCGCTCACCATTTCCGAACGCGGCTCCCGCTCCTCTGTCACCGCCACTGCCATCGCCGACGTTGCCGTTCCGGCCACACTAGCTCACTGCAAGCCGCTCCATCTCGCCCAGAGCTTCTCCTCCCTTGGGCGAAGCCTGCACACACCAGAATCGGCCGTGGTAAGCCTTCTCTCTGCGTGAATTGCTCGTCGGAGCTCCGACCGAGCTCACCGGACTTGCCCGCTCCGTGGAACACCTCTCTCCGCTCCACCTTACTTCTTTCCAGTGCGCGCATCTTGCTCGCCTTAGCTCACCGGTGCTCGAGCACCTTTTCTTGTCCCATTCCTTGGCCGGAGTTGGCCGGCCGGCGGTCCACCGCGCCACCGTTCCGCCATGAACGGCGGTGACTGGTCCCCCGAGCTCCGCTAGCCACCCCATGTGCATCACTAGGTTCGCAACCGTGCGGTGGTTCGCGTGACGCCTCTGGCTTGGCCGGAGACCTCGCCGCCGGCGAGCTGTGGACGCCGGAGTTCCCCTCCCTTTCTCAGTGACTGACGTGTGGGGTCACGGGCCCACCTGTCGGTCTCGTGGGTTGTCTCTGTGTTTAGTTCCTGGGTGCACGTAGTATTAGCCAGCCGGATTTCAAAAAGGGATTTAAATAATTATTTTCCAGAAAATGTAAAAGGGTTTCAAAAATCCATAACTTGCTCATTTTAGCTCCAAAAATTGTGAAATAAATTTCTATAGACTTCTTAGAATTAGATCTACAATATAAAAATATCACATGTGAATATTGCACTACTTTTCTGTAGGATTTTATTTAATTATTGAAATTGATGCTTTCTTGATAAATATGTAATAAATCATAGAAAACTCAGAAAAATGTGGTTTCAAGTTTGTTAATCTTTTTGTGCAATGTACTTGCTAGGAAAATTATGTATCATGCCTGTTCTGTAGAAAAATTCTTATGTGTAGTTCAAGTGCTTTCTATTGCTAATATTTGTTAATTTTGTTAAATATAAAATTATGAATAAAACATGCCAGCAATAATTTTTCTACAGTGATTGTTTACTGTGTAGATTCTAGGAAAAATTATAAATCTGTTGTTTGATACTTTTCATAGTGTAAAGTATTTTTATGCTCATTTTTAAACCCTAGATTGTTATTTTTGTGTAGATAGTTCTAGTACTCAAATTGCAATGGAATTTTTGTGACATGCTAATGTACATGGTAGTAATCCACTGTAATTTTATCATATTTTTCCATGTTACCAAAATAAGTGTTGCTGTTCAAACATAGTGTCAACTAGATTTAAATTAACATTTTAATGCAAAGAGTTAATTGATAAACTTGCTTTGGTGTATCTTTGAAGCCTCTTAGGGTGCTAGGGTGACTTTGCATGGTAGAGACTGTTGGTGATAGTTTACGAGTACATGTTCTTGGATGATGTAGACTACCTTGTAGAAGAGTTGTAATCCCACTCAATCCAAATAAAGTAAACATGTGCATCTACATTCCATTCATCATCATCATCTCATGTCATCTATGCAATGCACCTAGACATGAGCACTTATATATCTGCATCATACAGGATCGCAGGAAGTGACCCCAGTAGCAGTTCCCCAGTATCCGAAAGAGCAGACCGAGGTGCAGGAGCAGGAGGTTCCCGAAGCCGAAGAGGAGGTCGGTGAAGATCTTCCAGAGTGCCCCGACCACCGTCCGAGCTCTTTTGAGAGAGGCAAGCCCCGGAGCATTTCTCCCCCGGTTTGCAAATATTTTATTAAATGCTTTCTTTAATTGATGCATTACGTTTAGGAGTTGTTTGCAACCGTTGCTGCATTATACCTTGTTTACCCTTGCTCTACCATATCCTTGTTACCTTGGTATTCGTAGTCAAGAAATGCTTAGTCTGCTTAGATCGGTAGAAGTCGGGTGATTGCCTGTCACCTGCGAGCCATAGGTGGTTACCTGGATCTGTTTGAAAAGTACGTCTTATGGGAATAACTAAGTGTCGAAATGAATCTGAGACCGGACGGAGACTTGCAGGGTTTCGGACTGTAGTGTTTTCCGTCTGTGTCGATTAAGGACCGACCGTTGTTGGGCCTCGAGTCATGTTGAACGCATGCCTCACGTTTAGCTGGCCGAATAATGTACCTTTCGACCGCGAAGCTGGGAGATTATTCGGGCCGAGTGGATTGCCCGCAACGCACTGTACTGGAGCAGTAGTGGCAGGATACAGGGGCGCGATGATAAGGCCAAAGAGCAGTCGGGCGCCCCCCGGATACATGTGGTTCCTAGCAAACTCGCGACTTTACTTGGATAGTTGACTCGGTGACCAATACCTCACTTTAGCGGGTGAGTGAGGTTTGTGTGGGGAATAAATTACCAGCTGATTAATAATCGATTCAAATCGTCATCGTTCACTGGATAGTGAACACTTGACTTGAGTTACTTCATCGTAGTAATGTTAATGGAACACTTGGACAGTTATGAGAAATATAACATTATGGAAGTTATTAATGATCATTGGTTATCATTCCTTGTTTAATTATATGTTTACTTTAGTACAGGTGCAATGTAGTCGACAGGTTAATAATAATTAACTTGGTATAATAGCTTCTAGAAAAAGGTTCTTTAAATGTTAAAAATACCTTTTGCAAATGAGTCAGCTACCCCACTGTTAAGCTATGCATGATTCCTTGGTGTCACTTTATTTTTCGGTTATATCGGGTAAGTCTAGCTGAGTACCTTCTCGTACTCAGGGCTTTGTTCCCACTTGTTGCAGATGGGCAGATGTATTACGGCTACTGTATCAACTGCCTTTACCCTGCGATGGGCGAAGCTTAGGACCATGGGCAGTGGTCATTCACTACTTCTCGTCTGATGCTTTTGCTGGAGATGATCATGAGCTGGCACCTTATTTCAAACACTGTGTGCATGTGTGGTTTGAACAAAATGCTTCCGCTACTTTTATTTGAACCTGGTTTGTAATAACTATGTTTAAACTCCGATGTATTCTGTGATGCAAACTTTTATGTAACTTATGATGGTGACCGCTAAACTTAGTACGATCTTGGCTGTTATGTGAACTGGTTTGAAATCCGTCGTGATTTCATGGACTACCGGGTTATACGGGCTTAAGTTTGCTAAATCGTTCGATTTTGGGGATGATTTTCTTACTTAATTTCGTATAATTAGGCGGTTCTGTTACAATATTCTTGACTGTAGTTGATGATGGAAGCCCTAGAGAATACAGTAGGGAATGGAACGTTTTCCTTTTCGACTGGAACCTATATCTGTTCATTCATTGGAGTACTTATGTATGCTATGTTTTGTATTTTACCGTAGCGTTAGCACATGCACACTACTTTCCTTGAATAAGCACTGTCATATTAATTGAGTGCACATGGAAGATAATAGAGTGCACATCCCACTCTTTGATTGCTGCTCTCTCTGATTGCTCAATGTAGAGGAGACTTGAGGGTGCTGCTGCTCTCTACCTGCTGCCACGCTGCTGTTGGTGAATTTGGGAAATATGGAATGATGTTTGCAGGTTATCATCTCAACATCTTTGAAGTATATTTCCTCATGAAAATTTGTGACTTTTAGTTTCTGCTTTTAATGTTTTTCCTCTGACAGCGCAACAACCTGGATTAAAGATTGATAACTAGAGCAATTTATATTCTATGAGCAAAATAGCAGTTTAAATTGACCAGCAATTTTCAGTTGCATGGATATGACCAAACATGGATTTTTTTAGAAACAAGGAGGCGTAATCCCGGAGGGGTTATATGTATTATATATAAATTTTCAGTTGCATGGATACTGCATACAGGCAAGCCATTATAATTAGCTGTCACTGAGGGTTCTTCACTTGTATTTGTTCCATGTATGGCAATGCACCTGTTAGCTTTGTTAAAACAAGATAGCATTTTAGAATTAACTCAGTTCAGCCTAGACTTTTTAGATAAGAGATAATTGCTCCCCACTCCTCAGTTAGAAAAATAAATAAATGATTAGGCCACATGTTTGGATTCCTTCTCTGATCAAAGGGCCACATGTTTGGATTTCTCTGATCAAAGGGCCACATGTTGTGGGTGCAGATTAAGCTCAGCAAGGAATGGGACTTGCTGGATCAGACATCCAAGATGTCATTATTACATATGAGGTGGTGTGCATTAGCATCTGCTTTCGGGCAAAATTGTGAACTTATTGTCTTCTGTTAATAATTGCTCACGGGAAATGTAATTCCACTCTATGAGGTGGTGTGCATTAGCATCTGCTTTCGGGCCATGAGAAGTTCAGACACTAGCAATTCAAGGAGATGTTCTTCCTTTGGGGACATAAGGGATCACGAGGTGCTGGTGACAAGTCAGGGCATGTTAAATGGACTTGTATGATCTCTAGAATATGTAATATTAGGAGTAGAATCTACATGGATATATGAACTGATAAATTAGTTCCAATGTATAGACCTCTTACGAATTTATTTTTAAATTGTGAATTCACCCCTGCAACTAGATTTGCACAAGATTGGTTTGATTTGACCACTACTTATCTGTGTTTGTTTCTCTTATTGAATTATGATTGGTTTGTTTTGCACCATCATTATATGTTTACGTTTCTCTTATTTGCACCCCTGCCTTCGCCGTCGTTGAATCCTCTTATGCTTCTTGTGTTCTCCAAGTGTCGAGAAAGCACATGGAATGTCTTCTTCAGCCATATGAATTCTTGTGTGACGAGGTGATAGATGCAAGTCATAGTACTCAATCGAACATAGGCAACTTCAATGTCCTTTCTTTCTAATAGCTCAATGTATGCAGATCATAGATGCTTATATTAAGATAGCCTAGGAGGGTTTGATAAAGAGGTCGGGAGGTACACTCTATCTTGAAAGTGTGTGCATAACTGCACTCATAAAACGGGATGGAGAAAAGGATGAGACCATCGAAGTCAATTACCCTAACCGTCGCACTTCCTAGCGTCTTGGGTTAGGTCGAAGGGTGCTAGCTTACTTGGACCATGACATGGTAGCAATTTTTTTAAATGATGTATTGTTCTTTGATTATCAAATTTTTATGCTTGATAAAATGTTTATTATTTGATTTCATAGGTGTTCTTTCCAATAAATGTTACCAGTTCACACTGGTACCTTGGTGTTATAAACGCCAACAAACGTGAGGACCAGGTGCTAGACTCATTAGGTGAGATGTTCGGACGTGCTGACCTCAATAAGAGATGCAATATTACCTATGTGACAGATACTAATAATATTTACATATATACTCGAACCTGTGTACAAGATGGTATGGAGATGCGGATGAACTTATTCGTGGATAAGCCACATCACGGAACGGTCTATATAGTAGATTTTATGAGCCTGCGACGCCGCACTCTCTGAACTTTGCTTTTTAGATTAAATGTCACTTTAATGTCGGTATTTAATTTCACAATATTGTTATCTTACCATGCGATCTGTGTATTTTTAATACAAAAGTTTATTTGTCCCGTAGCAACGCACGGCCACGAACCTAGTAAAATATATAAATGCAAATCGATACAGTCGTACGTTCATTTATTGGATGACGAAAAGACGATTGGTGCAAATATGGGCTGGATGGGCCCTGTTGGTACGTGGCTCACAAAATATATAGGCATTCCGGCAGATGGTGTATGCTTTTTGTTGGTGTTGATAGATTGGATCTAATATTGTTTCTCCAGATTTTTTTGTTAATATATTAACTGCATGGACGTACTACTACTCAGTTTGATGACTCCGATATCTTTTATCCAGAAGAATTTTGGTTATAATAATACATTAATAATTAACCATGGACATATACCACTCGGTTGGATGGATTTTCTCATAACGTAATATTTAATAAACAATGGACGTATACCACTCGGTTGGCTGGATTTTATGAGAACGTTTTTCTCCTGAAAAAGAGATATTTGTTGAGTGTAACTAGACTTGCATATAAAGCGCTAGGAGATTTGGATGCTAAACTGTAACGGTTAAAATAAAAGTGGGGTAAAAGAAATTCATGCCCGTTTATTGATGATGAAACCAGAACATAATAGACAATTTATGAGGGACATGGATCTGATTTATCATTACAATTAAGACTAAAATGTAGCCCAAGTTATGAAGAGCTTTAATTTTCTTTTAGCTCCCATGTCCTTCTTCAACAGAAATGTAGTAATTATATGGGGATAGGGAAACAAGTTTTTATTTGAAGACCTATTATTTGTGGACGGATGCAAAGAACCGTGAAAGAAGAGTGAATGGTTATATTGTGGAGTGTCCAATAAAGCCTATGCTTGAATCTAATGTTGAATTTAGCATAAGAAAGTATATTTGGCTTGCAATCAAAGGTAAATGTAAAGAAATAATGTTCAGTTTTGAAGAACCATACTTACCAAGCATATATGGCTAACAATCAAAGACAAACATGACGGAAATTATTTGTTTTGAATGACAAGACATCGTAAGGGCTCAAACCTCAATAAAACTAAACACAAACACGCCCTAGTATCTTGATTTGTAGTTGCATCTTCAACCTTACATGTTGTTTTTTTGTAGAGTATCTTGATTTAATAGGCAACATATCTATTTTTTTGTAGTTGCACTAGTGTATCTTGATTTGTAGTTACTTCTTCAACCTTACATGCTATTTTGTTGGCTACCTCCAAGCAAACAAACACGCCCTAGTGTCTACCTGTTATATTCTTACTATGCATTTTCCATCTTGTACCTCTGCCACTTTTAGTGTCCTATCTCTAGTGCCACCAGTGAGTGTGTGAAAAATCAATATGTTTAGTTATGTTTGAGGCCTTTTTTAGCCAATGATGTTTGTTGCTCCAAAGTGATCTATATGTTGAATCGGCTCATTGGTTTGCTTTTTCAGGTCATCGATTTCCATTATCAGAAGTCGATAAAACTCAAATTGCAAACTCATGGCTCTGATTTCATACTCTTATATGTTCTGGCCACTTTTTTTTTGCTTTTTCCAATGATGTCTACCCTAGTGGAAGCACATATTGTTGCAGTGCATTGGATTGCTTTTTTAGGTCATCAATTCAACTTAATGAAATTGATGATCTCTTAAGCAAACTCATACAATGCAACTACAACATATAAGAACTGAGGCAATTTTTCATTCTCCTCTATCTGTTTGTGATGTGATAATCCAGTTCTAACCTCCATAGTTAACTAATTCAAAATCATTGAAGCAATGAATATCTTTGCAGAATCATAGCTTGGTATGTTGGTGTGTGTACTCTAAATGACATGAGTGCCAAGAACAGGTAAGTGGCTATCCTGGTGCTAGCCACATGAAGTACAATGATTATGGAGAGGCAATTAGAGATTTCAACTCAACAATCAACTCAAAGCTTGAAACAACCCCTACTAATGATGTCTATTTGGGAAAACCACCTCCTTTCACTCCTTCTAGTAGCTTTTTCTGGGAATCCATTTGTATTGTGCTGCTTGTCATCCTTATTTGTGTGCTTTGCAAGAAGATAATTAGCAGTTGTGGATCATGTAATTGTTACTAGTGGGTATGTACTTTGTCAATCTGATAGTTGAACTTCATGTGCAATTTTATTAAGAACTTGTTCTAGATGCTGTTTTGTTGCTTAAGTCTGTTCTCCTCTCTCTGGATTTTGTGTTTAGATGGCTGGGAAGCTGTTCAGTTCACCCGATGTGTAGGCTACCAAACACAATCTGTGTTTGGTAGTTATGGTAATTAGCATAAACTCCAACATGATCCAAGCAAACAAGCAACATGGTTGTCCTGGACCAAATGAAACAAACACAACCCCTTGCATCTGCTGGGCCGGCCTGGACCTTGGTCTGGCTCCTATGAGTGGGCCAGCGATGTCCAGGCAAACAAGCACGCCTATTGAGTTGTAGTAGGCAACCAAATATATATGTTTTGCATGCGCACAAATACGAGCTAGGTTGGCTAGGAATGACAACCAATCACATAAGTACCCTAACCTTAAGCATTTTCAAAAGACTGAATCAGCAGATCTCAAAATTGTCGACTTCACTATAAGCACCTTGATGATGATGTGTGTTGTAATGTGTATGTCTTACAAGTTGGTTCCGTTCAAATTGAGTGGACCAACGGATTGGGAGTTCAATACGGTAATTGGGATAATTCAGGTGCTCCCCCACCCTAATGATTTCTTAAATTCCATGGGACCGACCGAGAGTGGTATAGAGCACCAACAATCAAACTTTTACCCTAGGAACATTTGAAAGAGAGTACACTCGTCCTGTCCCTGCTGGCCAGCTGAGCTTTCTTCACGCGTTGCGATGTCCGTCACGGACTCATGGCTTCGGCCGCTGTCCAATCGCCTTCTGTGGTGTGTCTTAGGTTTGGTAGGCCGGCCGATTGAGCTCCGCAACTACTACCGCACCGCTACACTCGCTGCTGCTACGAATTTGGAGGTGGACACGCAGAACTTAACTTTCTCCCTGGATTGGAGGGCTCTGTCGCTTGGTTAACATGATGCTGTTAGGTTGATCTCTCCTCTAATGAGCCCAACGGCTCATTAGGCCCTTGATCCGCGCCCTGATCGGGGGCGCCCAACCCAACAATGGCTGGTGGGCCCCCGTCGCGCAGCGCTATATAAAGGAGGTGGGGAGCCGGGGCTCGAGTCACGAGGTTCGTCAGAGCCGCCATTCCCCACCTACAACCCTAACCGATCTCGAGGGTCGTGCTGTGAGCGACGGGAAGCACCTCCGCCTCCACTCGGTCATCGCCGATCTCCACTGCACCGACCTTCCCTTCCTCGAACGTCGCTGCCCGTGCGCAGCCGCCATCAACGTTCGTGATGGCGTCCGGATCGAACTCCACCGCACCCATTCCCACAGATGGTTTGCACTACCTCAATCTCCTCCTCTCTACATCTCGGATCCGATAGTTCTTTCACTAGAATCTTGATGTTCATAACTGAAATACATAGTACTACCCCGCTGATCTATTGCTATACGATCCTAGAGTTCTAACAATGGTATCAGACGCCTACATAGCATGTAGATCCAGTTTTGGGGAAAAGAAAAGAAATATAGAAACACCGGTTCGGATTTCGGATCGGATAGAACTCAAACAAACCCTAACCCTAACACTATGAAAAGGACGGAAATGGGGATGACGTACCCGGGCCCCATCTTCGTCACCACCCGCGGTGTCATGGACACCGTGCGGGAAAGAACTGGAGCTGCCGCTCGCCGGCGTGATCCCGTGGCACGCGCGCATGCTCACGGCACCGTTGCCCAGACCGCTCGACGGCGGTGAGCTTCGCCTAGGGCGAGCTCACGCGCCGGCGAGGGGTTCGGCAGCGGCGCCAACACCTTGACTCCACCACCCGCCATGAACAGCGGCGACTGCTGCCCTTGCTTCGGGCGCTCAGAACGGCGGGAAAAAGAAAAGGCATAAAGAAGAGGGTATGGGAAAGGCGGATTTGCTCCGCCGGCGTCTTCCCCTCGACGGTGCGGCCGGGCGCCATGGGCGCCGCCGCTGTGTCTGCCGCTCCACTGCGACTGGAGAGGGTAAAGGGAGGAAGAGAAATGGAAAATGACTCTAAGGTTTTCGAAACTGACAGCGGCTAGGGTTTTTGATCTACCGAAATACACTCTCAGCCGTCGGATGCAAATGCACGGCTCCGATTGATCGGGCTCAGTTTTGGCCCAGGCGGGGCACCGAATTGCCGGCCCAGGCCCAGGTTGCGGCCTGGGCGCGGCCGCGCGCACGTGCGCGTGAAGCTGGCTCTGCTGGGCCGCGTGAAGCAGGCTCTGCTGGGCCGCTTGAAGCCAGTTTCGCTGGGCCGCAAGATGGAATGAGAAAAAAAGGGAGGAAAAGGCCGAGGCCGACTGGGCCACGCTGGGCCTTTCTCCAGCGCGCGCACTGCTGCTCGGCCAAGTGGGCCAAGTGGGCCGTTTTGCTGCGGTGGGCTGCACTCAGCGAACAAGCCATGGGCCAAAATGAAAACAATAATCTTTTTTCTCATTTTTATTTTTCTAGAAACAATGTTAATGCATTTTTGAATGTTTTGATTTGAATTTTGATGTTAGATCTCCGTATAAATTTTGTCCAACGATAAATTTTCGGTGAACAGTACAATATTTTTCATGTTTCTGGAAAAATAATTATGGGAATATTTATGTTAAAAGGTTTTCCGCTGCGTACTTAAAGATGTTATTTCAATATTAAATTCGAACCAACGGGAGAATTTAATTTTGAAAAATGGATAAATTTAAAATATGATTACAATATTGTTATTATTCCGACCAACGTTGATTAATAGCAATATTATGATGTTATTATGATTTTATCATGCATTAATTCTATTTCTGCCCAACGGTGATCTAGAATTAGTGTAAAAAGAAAATTGTATGTTTTAATTTTGACCAACGTTGGAACTAAAGCATGCAATTATTCATGTTATACTTATGTTCTCACTCTATATGATTTATAATTTTTAGGAGGTTACTCTTTGATGGGGTTTATCAAAGATATCCCACCCCTCAAAGGTGACAACTACAACGAATGGAAAAGGAAAATTGACCTCGCCTTTGTTTTGGCTGAGGTGGACTGGGTGGTCACCACACCATGCCCCAGTGAACCTGTGGCACCGGTGAGGAAGGCCAATGAGTCTGATGCTGAATGGCAGAAAAAAGAGAGGGACCATGCTCCCGTACAGATGGCATATGACCTACAAAAGCAAAAGTGGGTCAATGCCAACAAAAAGTGTGTTGCTGTCATAAAGAACACGATTAAGCCTACCATAATGGGCTCAATCCAAGAGTGTGACACTGTCATAGAGTACTTAGAAAGGATAAAGAGTCAGTTCTATAGCTCTTCAAAGACATATGCTACCCAGCTGATCAAGCAGCTGGTGACAGAAAAATACACCGGAGGTGGACATGGCAATGGTATTCGAGAGCACATATCAAAGATGAATCATTTGAACAAGCTCAAATCAATGGACCTGGCTCTTACTGAAGAGTTTCTTGTCCATCTGATTTTTGCTTCTTTACCAAAAGAGTTTGACACTTTTGTTGTCAACTACAACATTCAGCCCGAGAAATGGGATTTAGAACGTTGTATGGCGATGTGTGCACAAGAGGAAGAGAGGATAAAAACCGCCAATGGTGGCACTCTCAGTTTCGTTAAAGATAACAAAAGAAAGAATTTCAATGCCAATGCCAACTCTCCCTCAAAGCCAAAGGGAAAAGGTCCCATGCAGCATCAGCCTCAGCAGAAACAATTTGTAGTGAACAAACATCAGTGTCTTCACTGCAAGAAGACGGGACATTACAAGAAAGATTGTCCCGATTTCCTAAAGATGATCATGGCAAAGCAAGGTGAGAACATGATTACGTTTATAAATGAATTCCTGTATGTACAGTATTCGAAATCTACTTGGTGGATTGACTCAGGAGCAACTGTTCATGTTGCTAATTCTTTACAGGGATTCCGTTCGACGAGAACTACGCAAAGAAGCGAAAGGTACGTTAAAGTCGCAAATGGAGTCCAAGCAGACGTCGAAGCTGTTGGCGATGTCTCCTTAGAGCTTGCTGATGGATTCATTCTTTTGTTAAGAAATGTTTTATTTGTTCCGTCATTACAAAGAAACTTGATTAGTGTGTCATGTTTGGACAACGATGGATTTGATTGCCATTTTGGAGATGGCAAATGTGAAATATTATGTAATAATGAATGTGTTGGCCTTGCTTTTCAAAAGCAAGATCTTTATTTGTTATCACTTCGTGAAAATGTGAATTCCGTATGTGATGCGAATGATAACGTATTCTCGTTTGTGAACGCGAATAGAAAACGAAAGAGAACTCAAGATGCGTCGTCGAAATTATGGCACTGTCGTTTAGGCCATATTTCGAGAGGGAGAATAGAGAGACTAGTTAAGAATGATATTCTTCCTCCATTAGAGTTCTCAGATTTTGAACAATGCAGAGAATGTATTAAAGGAAAATACACAAAGCAAATTAAAAAAGATGCTAAACGAAGCACAGGAATTCTACAGATAATTCACACAGACATCTGTGGTCCTTTTTCTGTGAAAAGTGTGGATGGTTTTGACTCGTTCATAACATTCACAGATGACTACTCCCGTTATGGTTACATTTATCCAATTAAAGAAAGAAATGAAGCGTTGGATAAATTTAAAATATTTAAGGCTGAAGTTGAAAATCAGCATAATTTAAAGATTAAAGTGGTCCGGTCTGATCGTGGTGGGGAGTACTACGGTCGGCATACCCCATATGGCCAAGTTCCTGGACCCTTTGCAAGGTTTCTAAAGGAGAATGGCATAGTAGCCCAGTATTCTACACCGGGCGAACCTCAGCAGAACGGAGTAGTTGAAAGGCGCAACCATACCTTAATGGATATGGTGCGTAGTATGATGAGTTACTCTGACTTGCCATTGAGTCTATGGATGGAGGCGTTAAAAACCGCCATTCATATTCTAAATAGAGTACCAAGTAAAGCGGTGCCCAAAACCCCATATGAGTTGTGGACAGAAAGAGAACCTTCACTAAAACACTTGCGTGTGTGGGGGAGTCCTGCTGAGGCAAAAGTATTTAACCCAAATATTAGGAAGTTAGATCCCAAAACAGTTAGCTGCCATTTTATTGGTTATCCTGAAAAGTCAAAATGTTTTCGTTTCTACTGTTCAGACAGATACACAAAATTTGTAGAAACGAGACACGCTGTTATCTTAGAGGATGAAATGATGAGGGGGAGCATGGTGGCTCGAGAAACTATTCTTGAGGAGAAGCGGGTATGTGTGCCCACTCCGATGATTCAGGAACCATTCTTTAAACTACCTGTTCTTATTGCACCAACAGTGCCAGATACTGTAGTGCCAACACCTGTTGTCAGTTCTCCTGTGGTGACAGTAAATAATGATGAGGAACCTGTCCTTCAGGAACCCATACAAACTGATGCCACAGATGAGGGGGAGCAACAACAGCCCCAAACAGAAGATGTGCCAAATATGGAGGCCCCGAGAAGGTCCCAAAGAGTTAGAAGATCAGCTATACCTGATGATTATGAGGTGTATAACACTGAAGAATTTCAAATGGAGGGTGATCCCACTTCATTTGAAGAAGCCATGAGAAGCGATAATTCATCCAAGTGGCTTGAGGCCATGGAAGATGAAATAAAGTCAATGAGTACCAACAAAGTTTAGGACTTAGAGCCTATTCCTAAAGGAGCCAAGACAGTAGGCTACAAATGGGTCTATAAGACAAAACGTGACTCCCAAGGGAATATCGAAAGATTTAAAGCGCGACTTGTGGCAAAAGGTTTCACACAAAGAGAAGTGATTGATTACAATGAGACGTTTTCTCCAGTCTCATGTAAGGATTCCTTCAGAATTATAATGGTATTAGTGGCACACTATAATTTAGAATTACATCAGATGGATGTAAAAACGGCATTCCTGAATGGGGATCTGGAGGAAAATGTTTATATGGCACAACCGAAAGGTTTTGTCGTAGAGGGAAAAGAACGAATGGGATGCCGCTTAAAGAAATCAATTTATGGGTTAAAGCAACCTTCAAAACAGTGGTACTTGAAGTTTGATAGGACAATAAAGAATTTTGGGTTTAAAGAAAATATTAAGGATAATTGTGTTTATACAAAGTTTAAGAATGGAAGATACATCTTCCTAATCCTGTATGTAGACGATATCTTACTTGCTAGTAGTGATGTCAGTCTACTACTGGAGACAAAGAAGTTTTTATCTTCAAAATTTGATATGAAAGATCTTGGTGAAGCTTCATTTGTTTTGGGCATAGAGATTCACCGAGATAGAAGTAATGGGGTATTAGGACTATCACAAAAGGCATACATAGAAAAAGTTTTAAAGAAATTCAGTATGCATAAATGTAGTGCCTCACCTGCACCCATGGTCAAGGGCGACAGATATGGGGATTTTCAATGCCCTAGGAGCCAATACGAGCTCGATCAAATGAAAGTGGTTCCATATGCTTCTGCTGTCGGAAGCCTACAATATGCTCAAGTGTGCACGCGCCCTGACTTAGCTTTTGTTACCGGGTTGCTTGGCAGATTTTAAAGTAATCCAAGAATTGAACACTGAAAATTGGTAAAGAAAGTCTTGCGATATTTGCAAGGTACGAAAGGCCTCATGTTGACATACAGAAAATCAGATTCTCTCCAGATAGTGGGGTATTCGGATTCTGATTATGCGGGAGATGATAGAAAATCCACGTCAGGATATGTATTCACTCTCGCAGGAGGAGCAATTTCATGGAAAAGCTCGAAACAAACCGTCACTACATCGTCCACAATGTATGCCGAGTTTGTAGCGTGTTATGAGGCAACGGGGCAGGTGAACTGGCTAAAGAAGTTCATACCCGGTTTGAAGGTGGTCGACGGCATACATAAGCCACTAAAGTTATACTGCGATAATGATCCAGCAGTACAGTATGCTCACAACAATAGGTCAAGTGGTGCTGCCAAACACATTAACATAAAGTATTATGTTGTGAAGGATAAAGTCCGGGATCAAATCATAAGTCTTGAGCATATAAGCACTGAAAAGATGCTCGCGGATCCGCTTACAAAAGGCTTACCACCCAACGTGTTCAGAGAACATGTAGCCGGCATGGGTTTAAGGGAAAACCTATGACTCCTGGACTATAATAAAGGGCCCAAAAGTTAAAGTATCTGTTTCAGATCAGAGATGTGCATTGTAGCTGTCAAATCTATCGGCGATTGATCGTGACGATGAAACATGTTCTATGCACTTATTTGTGATGAAACGAGTAAAGTTAAAAGCATTGAAGTCAAAGATGAAAGGTTAAAGTACAAGTGAGATCAAGGGGGAGAATGTTAGGTTGATCTCTCCTCTAATGAGCCCAACGGCTCATTAGGCCCTTGATCCGCGCCCTGATCGGGGCGCCCAGCCCAACAATGGCTGGTGGGCCCCCGTCGCGCAGCGCTATATAAAGGAGGTGGGGAGCCGGGGCTCGAGTCACGAGGTTCGTCAGAGCCGCCATTCCCCACCTACAACCCTAACCGATCTCGAGGGTCGCGCTGTGAGCGACGAGAAGCACCTCCGTCTCCACTCGGTCATCGCCGATCTCCACTACACCGACCTTCCCTTCCCCGAACGTCGCTGCCCGTGCGCAGCCGCCATCAACGTTCGTGATGGCGTCCGGATCGAATTCCACCACACCCATTCCCACAGATGGTTTGCACTACCTTAATCTCCTCCTCTCTCTCTACATCTCGGATCCGGTAATTCTTTCACTAGAATTTTGATGTTCATAACTGAAATACATAGTACTACCCCGCTGATCTATTGCTATACGATCCTAGAGTTCTAACAGATGCGGCCACTCAACTACGCCTTTGATCGAGCTTTCTCCAATGCTTTGGTTGGGCCCCAGCTGGAGTCCATGGCACGCATGAGTGATGAGTGGTGTGTTAGGTAAGCAGATTGAACCCTGCAACAACCGCAACAGAACTTGCATTGGGTGGAAACAGTTTATAAATCAGCACATCAATCATCGCACTAGCCTTGTAGTGCCGAATTCGATCGGAGTCGGAGCTAGGTGCAGCAGAGCAGACGCACAGCAATGGAGGCTCCTGACTACGATGTGATAGGGAATCTTATTTTGCATAGCGGAATTTGAGCAATGCTTTTGTTGGGCCCTGGCTGGAGTCCATGGCACGCATGAGTGGTGTGTTAGGTAAGCAGATTGAACCCTGCAACAACCGCAACAGCACTTGCATTTGGGTGGAAACAGTTTATAAATCAGCACATCAATCATCGCAGTAGCCTTTATTTTCGTGCCGAATTCGATCGGAGTTGGAGTCGGAGGTAGGTGCAGCAGAGCAGACGCACAGCAATGGAGGCTCCTAACTACGACAGTATTGTCAACAGGAATGAGATCACGGACGCTGCGGCTTCAGCGTTCGCCAACCCCGAGCAGATCCCGGAGAAGTATGTCCGAACCGAGGAGGTCCTTGACGGCGTCGTCGTCGGTGAGGACGAGAGCTACGAGCTGCCGGTCGTCGACATGGCCAGGCTCCTCGACCCGGAGCTGTCGGCGTCGGAGATCGCCAAGCTTGGCGATGCCTGCAGAAACTGGGGTTTCTTTCAGGTCCGGCCCGATTTCTTCAATTCTAGCTACTACTATCTGTTTATATATAACGACATTATAATTCTACGATGCTTTTTTGTGTATGTGGTGGAGTAGCTGACAAACCATGGAGTTGACGAAGAAGTGGTACAGCGAATGAAACACAATACCGTGCAGTTCTTCAGCTTGCCACTGGAAAGCAAGGCCAAAGTGGCGGTCCGAGGAAACGGCTTCGAAGGATTTGGGCACCACTACAGCAGAGCGTCCAGTGGCAAGCTGGACTGGGCGGAGAGCATGATCCTCGTCACGCAGCCACCCCAGCACAGGAACATGGAAATGTGGCCTACAAATCCGCCCACGTTCAGGTCTGTCTTTCACGTTCATCTATCGATCGATGATCTTCCCATGCCTAGGCCGAACTCAGTTTCATCTACTACCAGGGACGCGCTTGAGGTTTACTCTGTGGAGATGATCGACCTCGCAATGAGGCTCCTGGGTTTCATGGCGGCCGATCTTGGTGTGGAGCAGGAGGCACTCCTGGACGCCTTCACGGGGAAGGGGCAAAGCATGGCGATCCACTACTACCCTCCGTGCCGCCACCGGGAGAAGGTGATGGGCATCACGCCGCACACGGACGGCCCGGGCCTGACGCTGCTGCTGCACGTGGACGACACGCCGGGCCTGCAGATCCGGAAGGACGGCAGGTGGTTCCCCGTGCGCCCACTGCCGGGCGCCTTCGTCGTCAACGTCGCCGACATCCTGGACGTGCTCACCAACGGCGCCTACGCCAGCGTCGAGCACAGGGTGATCCCGGACGCCGAGAGGGGCCGGACCACCGTCGTCATATTCCAGGAGGCGTCCGTCGGGGGTCTGGTGGCGCCGCTGCCGGGGCTCCTCGAGGAGGAGGGCACCCACGCGCGGTACAAATCCATTGAGATAGAGGAGTACATCAAGGGGAACTTCAATGCGCTGGAGCAAGGGACACGGTTCATCGAGAGCCTCAGGATATAGTACACTCGTCATCTGGATCTGCACGCAATATACGTATATACCACGTCAAAACAGATGTACTGGTTGCTCCTTCCGTCCAAAAATAATTGCTCAACTCATATTTCAAGAAGCCAATCAATCTCAAACTTGACCAGACATGTCTATCTTCTATATCTCATCGGCGTGGATAGCGTCCGGATCAGGGACGAAGCCAGAAAAAAATTTAGGGGGCTGAACAAAAGTATTAGAGTGACTTAGCTCTATTATAACCCCTCGCAATAAAAAAATATAATTGCTTGAAGTAGTTTTATATTGAAAACATCGATTAACGATGAAATTCACAAAATACATCATAAAAATAAAGGTCTCAGCCCACCCTACTGTATACATCTGTGTCTAAAATTGAAAGGGGAGCACCAAGGGCTCCACTGGCTCAGCAGCGGTAGGGGGGGGCTAGAGCCCCCATAGCCCCACCGCTGGCTCCGTCACTGGTCCGGATGTCCGGACGGACGCGTGCGTCTGGACGTCCGCGTATCCCGTCCCCATCCGCCTTCGCCCTGCTCCTGTCCGCCTTCGTCCCGCCCCACGCGCGCACTCCGCCTTCGTCTCCGCGCCTGTCGGTCCTCCCCCTGACCCACTACTCTATCTCTTCACACAGGCGGCACTCGGGAGCCGGGATGAGCGGCCGAGGACGAGCACACCCTAGCGTGCCCTGACTGCAGCACCCCTGTCCGCCGGCCCTCGACTTCCTCTCGGCCTAACAACATAAAACACTTGCAACATGAAAAAACATTTGAATGCAACATACGTCTAGAAACAGATGAAACATTTAGAACATGCATTTGAAACATGTGTGTGAAACACATGAAACATCTAAATAAAAGCACTTGCAACTTGGAACATGAAACCACTTGCCGCAACATAAGACGGAAACAGTTGAAACATATTATTGCAACATATGTGTGAAACATGTGCAACATCCAGATAAAAACGATTGCAACATACGTATGAAAACAGATGAAATATTTTAAATAAATGCTTACAACATGCCTTTGAAACACTTAATATATGCAACATGTGCAACATCCCCCGCTCTACTTTTGCAACATCAATATAAAACAATTGCAACATACATCTGAAATGTCTAAAATACTTGAAACATACATATATAACATAGGGGAGAGGAAAGTGAGCCGCAGCACGCGGGCACCACCAGCACCAGCTACGTTCGTGGGTGCCCTTGGCTCGACCAGGGAATACGTGAGGCGCCATGGCATATGTGCCCCAACGGCCATGGCGGGGTCAGTGGCGTGCGCAACGGCAATGGGGGATGAACGAACGGCGAGGGAGCGAGCGGCGTAGGTGATTGGGATGGGGTGTGGCGCGGTGGGGCACGGTGGGGGGAAAGCGGCGTGGCAGGACGGAGTGGGGCAGACGGATGTGCGTCCACGCGTTCATGCCGAGACGGGCAGATGAGCGGATAAGCACGGTGGATTTTTTTTGAGAGAGCTGATGAATGGATGAGGATGAGCTACATCCGGACGGGCTAATAATATTAAAGAGCCAACATTTCTTCCTCCAACGTCTTGCACTTTCGTCCATCAACCCATCCACTCACTTGCCTACATTGGGCACGACATATTCCTCGCTATCGTATCATTCTTGTTTTGATTTTGGAGCCGCAAAACCTTTATTGACGTCGGACCACTCATATCATGGGCTGACCGCTCAAGCTCGTTCATGTCACCATGGTCGTGCAGATAGAGGTGGGCATAATTAACCAAAACAGAGGGAAAAACGAAAGAATCGTAACTGAAACCAAAATAATCGGATCTGAAAAAAATCGGTTCTTTGTTTGATTCTAGAGAGCAGTTCCTACTCTCGGTTAACCGAAAGAATCGAATTACATGAATCACACTTCACTTATTTGAATTTTGAAAGACTATATTTGATTTGTGTGTAATGTCTCATATTTGAATTGCTATGCATTTGTGTTACTATGTTGATATTGTTCTCTTATCATTATATAGTATTAAAGATAGTGTTTCTTCCAACCCACTTTTTCCTAAAGTACTCCTGCCTCCTTCATGTCCTTTATGTGACCCAGACTCATGATTCGTGGTCATACAAGTTAGAATGACTCGCGTCCAATAATGTTAGAGAATCCATTCCAAAATTTATTGTGTCCCATTGCAGCGCATGACACGTTTGCTAGTCAATTATTATTATCTAAAATAGTGAAAGTGTTGATTAAATTTTCTTTAGAACCTGCACTTTTTTGTTGTTGTCTTAGGACATGTTTAGATCACAACTCAATTATTATAGTCTGGATTATGCATAGCATTTATGATCAGTGTTTGAGTTCCCTAGATTATGGTGATTGATTATGATTGGCTAAAATGAGAAATTCTTATCTTGTCCTTTAGTGTGACATGTTGGACAATCAATTGAAGGGGAAGTTAGACTTTTAGCATCGATAATCCCCTAAAACCTAGTCTCACCTAGATTATGGATTATGATAATCATGGGTTTTGATCATCATATAATCAATCATGTTTGGATCAAATTTTAGTTATACAATTTGATTGTTATAATCACAGGATATTCAAACAGGACCTTAACCTCTACTAAAAAAAATTTAATTAGAACAAAAACCGATCAAAACTGAACCAAAACTGAATGCCTAGGCCTACGTGTGGACATGTGGGCCCCACTTGTCCCATACGGAAACTAAGATGGCCAAACAACCGAACCAAAACTGAATGCCCAGGCCTACGTGTGGACATGTGGGCCTCACTTGTCCCATACAGAAACTAAGATGGCCAAACAACGGATTAGGCATTAGAGGCTCATTTCCTAGTCTCACTAGTCCCCGAAACTATGGCTTTGTTCGCTTAAGTTTATCAACCAAAATTAGCCAGTCATGAAATAGTATTTTTCTCTCAAAACAAATCAACATCAGCATCAGCCAAAAATATAGCCAGTCGAACAGAGCTCTTTATCCCAATTATTTCCATTCCCCTTTCCCACGCATCACCCAAATGTCACCTCAATAGACTAACAACAAATGTACACAATATCTATATATTTATCTCATATCAATTTCCTATACAGGATTAACCTTTTCTTATACTACCATTTATTATGTGTATTGAAATTTATTTAATTTAAGGTTAGATCAGACCCAATTAATCCAGCTTATGACTTATCCCTTTTCTTAGCTTCTTCCTCCGTTCCACCCATTTTTTCCTTCCGTTTTTTTGTCATTCCGTTCTGTCCGATTTTCCTTTTCGTGTTTCCGTTTTCCCCCTCGTATTTCGTCCTTTTCTCCCTTTCTGTGTTTTATTTCCATCAGTTTTTTTCCCTTTCCATGTTTTTCTTAGTTCTATTCTGCCCATTTTTCTCCCGTGCCTCCTATGTGCTTCGGGTGTGATAGCCCGTTAGAGTTCAGCGTGTGCAACGTAGGCAAGACTGTTGTCCGGGACGCAGGGCACCGAGGTATGCCTGCCGATCTTCTCCTGCTTGCTCTATCGTTTTCGAATCTTACTGCTGCACTGTATCATCTTGCTGTAAAATAAAGACGAGAAGTTTCCACTGTGCACGCAGACATTTCCAGCAAAATCGGCAATTTAGCATGCATGTTTGTTTGATTAGTACTTCAATAGGAATACCTTTGATTTAGATAGGGAAAGGCTAGCGTCCGGACTTCTGGACGGGATTCGGATGCCCGCGCCGCACACCTGCATCACGTGGGGTCCCGCGCCGCTCCGTGTCCTCTACCCTCTCCGTCTCGATCTGTGCTCGCACGGTTTCCCGTGCCATACAACATCCAGATGAAACACTAGCAACATAAGTATGAAACATATGCAACACCCAGATGAAACACGCGCAACATCCGTCTGAAAATAGATTGAAACATTTGGAACAAACGCTTGCAACATACGTGTATAGCCATTACAACATATGCAACATCCCGATCTACTTTTGAAACATCCACATGAAACACTTGCAGCATGCATATGAAACACCCGAAACACTATAAATATTTGCAACACGCGCTTACAACATCCGAGGAAGGAGAGGAGTGCGAGGTGTAGCCGGAGAAGCTCTCTCCGGGTCTGGCCATTCCGGATCTTGTGATGTCGCGAGCTAAGGTCGAGCGTCGCGGCGCGCCGGCGTCAATAGCGGCCACAACCTCCTGGTAGCGAATGACGACGTCGGCAGCACCTCGACGCAGCGAGGGATGGGGCACGACGCGCAAGGGTGGGGACCGGGCACGGCGCGACGAGGCAGAGTGGGCGCGGCGGAGGACGGAGCACGGCGGTGGCAGACGTGGCGCGGCTCGACGCGGATGGGGGTGCCGCCGCGAGGCAGCTTGGGGTGGGCGGACGACGCGATGAGCCTCGACGAGCGAAGCGAGGAGTTGGGGATTTTCTATCATCACAGTGTAGATGGAGTAGATAGAGGAGAGAGCGTAGATGGGTCTATTGGGCTGGTCGCTGTGCTGGAGCAGGCGCAGAGCATGACGTCCGATTTTTTTAAGATTCCAGACGCATGTTCTATAGCATTTTGAGATATGGTTCAGTTTTAAAGTTGTCTTATAGGAACTTAGCTTTGTAGAGTTGTTCAAACTTGATCTTAATGTGGAACTTTTGTAGGTTAGATTTTCTGTGTAAATATACGTTATTTGAAGCATTAAGATTTAACTTCCGTAGGTTAGAGAACGTGCACATAGTGCAGTGGTAAGGAAGCAAAAAGTGCTACCTACAGGTACAGGTAGGTAGTTCAAATGCCGACCCAGTGCTCCACTGTTGAAAATTAAAAAAAGAGCGCTCTGCAGCCGCCCGCATAGCAGCCAGCCCGCTAGATACACAAGCTCAGTTCCACTCCTGCGACCCGCGCTCCGCTCTCGCGTTTCGTGGCCGCTTCCACACGATAATATCACACAAATAAATAAATAACTTAAATAGAAAATAGGTTGATAAAATCTAAGAGGAAACAAAAAATAAAAATAAAAAGTCCACCAAATAAATTAAAATAAAAGAGAACATCGTATAGATACTTCTTGAACAACAAAAATATATCACGAGACATCTCATGAGTATTATATAAATAACCAAAGATTAATCATGAAACATCCCGTTTATACTATGTGAACAAACATTACATGTATAGCATGTGAACATCACAAACAAGATATATAGAAAAACAAAAATTAATAAAAATAAAAGACATTTAATATAGGAAAATAAAAAACATTGCATTGACACTATTTAAATAACCTAAAATATACCACACATCTCAGGAAAAACCATGTTGATATTCAAAGTAATTATGGAACATCTCGTTTATACAACATATAAATGCTTAAATATATTATAGAACATCACATGTATACTACACGAACATCACATGAATACTACATAAACATCACATGTATACTACATGAACATCCTATTTATACAATATAAAATGCTTAAATACATTATATATAGAACATCACAGATATACTACACAAACACCACATGAATACTACTAGAACAACCTAAAATATACATAGAAAGTGTAGAGGGCGGGTCGGGAGTCGCAATGGACGAGGCGGAGTGTAAAGTCTCGGGGTGCAGACTCGTCCGTACTACGGATGCTTTCCATGGGAGGGAACAGAGGTTGGTGGAGATCAGCTGGGAGCAAAGCACGGCGGCGAGGAAGACATGTAGGTGGATGCAGTGGCGCTAGGAGGAAGTAGGGAAATGAGTGATATGCAAGTGTCCGATAAGCAAGGAGTTGAGTTTTTTTTATTAATTTGGAAGTTAAGAGTTAGCGGTGGATGAAGCGTCCGAAGGAGAGATCATCGTCGGGACGTTCTAATCCTAGCGTTTTCCGATGATTTTTTTTTCGAATTACACATTTACACAAGCGTTTCCGATGAAATTTTGACGTACAGTAAAAGCTAATCGTAGCTTTGTCAAATCAGCGCTTGTCGATCGTTATTTCAGATAGCAGTGCCTTTTTTTGAGAGATGATTCCAGCCCAGTGTAGACCAGTTCCTATTTTAGCCCAATTGATCGGCTTTCGAGATGCTGGAACGCATGCCAGATGGAAGAAAGCCATGTCACTGGTAAAAGCTCGTTCTGGCCCATACAAGTCCATGATGCCGGTGCTGAATAGAGTTGGGACTTGGATCGTGCTATTTGTGGGCGGATCATAGCACGGTCTTTTGACACGACCCGAAGCACGACACGAAATATTTTAGGTCGTGCCGGCACGACACGAATACGAGGGCCATGCCGTGTCCAGAATCTCGGCATGGCGGGCTACATGGCCCGACCCGCATCTTGGGTCGTGTTTGGGCTGGAACGGCACGAAAATGGCACGTAGACACTTTTACAACTATACAATACAATTTTCTAGCATTTACTATCCTATCTCTTATCTAATTCTTTAATAGATTATGAAATCATTAAACTTTTATTAAAATAGTTAACACAAGATATATATATATATATATTTCATATCACGAGTGAAAAAAGAAAACTAACAAAGATATTTTAAGGACCGTGCTTGGGCCGGCATGACCCGAAGGCGTGCCAACATGCCACGGGCCGTGCTTGGGCCGAAGAAAAGATTTACCGTGCCATATCGGCCCGACGTGCCTTCCGTATTAGAGGACACGACTCAAAATGGTACAAAGCACGATAAGGCCGTGCCGTGCCGGCACGGCAAGGCCCGAGTCCCACCTCTGGTGCTGTCGTGCTGAACTGAACTGCCCGAGTGCCCGCCCGCGGAAGTGGCGGGGCCTGTGTTGCTGCTGATGCTGTTCAGAACTTCAGACCTCATAATCGCCGAGTTCCTCACTGGCTAGTGGCTAGTACTTCGAGTATTTATCAATCAGCACAAAACACAGGATCCCCTCACAAAAAAAGGACAAAACACAGGAGAGAAAGCCCAGACATGTGCATAACAATGATATTGTTTCTCGATCAACCATTTCATGGCATAGGTGAAAACAGTGATGCCTACTTGTGGTAGTAGTCCTTGAAATAAGTGTTTTTTTTTTGGGTCCAGGCAGTATGCTTTGGTATCTGAATAAAATTGCTTGAAAGTTTGATAGTGGTGACCCACTATATATTGCATTTTTGTATTTCTAATATCATAGTTTTTATTTCAAGCATTGTCCTGCCTGTCTTTAGTATCGAAAACATGCTCATCAGATTCTATTTGCATGCTATAGTGATTTTAGTGGAAAGGTAACCGCATTCATCTTGATGAGTACCGTAAGAAGTTTCATGTAATCAACTTCCTTAGCCTACATCCACTAGACTGGATGAAGCAGAGCATTCTACTTAGTAGTCAGTCCGTCCTCGAGTTGTCCTACGTTAACTACTTTTAAAATTTGTCAGCTTTATAAAAAAGAACACTCATATGTGACATCAAAGAAGTACATAGAAAAGATATATTTTATGGTGCATTTATAATAATATAAGTCTGGAATTCTGGATGGAGCAGAGCATTCGACTTAGTACTCAGTCTTTCCCTGAGGCCCGTTCACTTCTCATGCAAACCCAAAATATTTTCTCTTCCACCCATCACATCGAATCTTTGAACACATGCATGGAGCATTAAATGTAGGTAAAAAAATAACTAATTGTATAGTTTGTCTGTAAATGTCGAGACGAATCTTTTGAGCCTAGTTAGTCCATGATTGGACAAATTTTACCAAATAACAAAGAAAGTGCTACATGAATTTTTCCCCAAAAATTTTGGGATCTGAACACGCCCTGAGTTGTCTTGAGTCAAACTAATTTGAAAACTAATCAGCTTTGTAAAAAAGAACACCATCATATATGACACAAACAAGTATATAGGAAATCAGCTTTATAAAAAAGAACATCATATATGACATCAAATAAGTTATATATGAAAGTATATTTTATGATGCATCTAATCTAATAATATAAATCTAGTGTTATAAATATTGGAGTTTTTATAAATACAGTGAAACCTAAAATGTTTAACTAAAAGTTGATTTATTTTTAGACGGAACAGTACACTGCAAGCACTTATTCCCTGTCTTGAGATGAAGTCACGAGGAATACCGAATTAACATGTACATTTCTTTTCGACGTTTAAGAACAGGTATATTGTTACTCTCTGCTTGCATATCAGCATTATTTTGTATTTGGGCAACAACTGCCACTACATACCCCTAATAGTATCACTAAGAAAAAGCTTTGGTTTTATATATGCGCGTATCGCTAATAGTATCTCTATGCGAAACGACGATTGATTTTAATGGGCAGTAGGACAAGCATAAGGTAACATTTTGTCTCTAGCGAAAAACAAATCTGGTTGCATGGCTGGGGCCGCTAATCTGCCAGGATGCTACCAATCCGATTGTATTAGCCCTCTGGTGGGCCGTGGGTGTACAGTGTACTGGCGGCCACAAAACCTCTATCTCCGGCCGTGTCCAATCTTGTTCGTTTGTATTTGTACTCCTGCTATTTAGCAGTATCAATATTTAATTTGGTGCATCTGTATCGTACTCCTGCAGTGCTGCTATCAATCACTCGCTGAGTCGCTGCTCGTCCTTGCAGCAGAAACATTCACAAGGCAAGGAAGCAGCAGCCCAGAAGTGACGGCTGACGGGCCGAATGGCCATCGTTCTCGCGTTCCGGCCTCCTCGTCGTGGCAGCCGCATGCCAGCCGGCAGCCTCCGCATCGCCGTCCGCGCCGGCGAGTAGTCTTGCTCTACCAGCACCAGCGCCAGTCAGCCGCAGAGCGGGGCAGGCGGAGGCGGAGTTCGTGCGCGGCTGCTCTGGCGCGTGGACAACGCGCTCACGTGGCTCAGCGCTACCATGACCTACGAGGAGACGTGCGCTGACGGGCTAGGGCACCGCGAGTCCGCCCCGGCTCCGGTGAGGGCCGAGCTCCGCGCGAGGGTGCGCCGCGCCAAGCAGTATACCGGCATCGCTCTCGCGCTCGTCAACATCCTTGTCAGTAACCCGAGAAGTTAGCCAAACCATGGTCACTTTTTTTTTTGATAACTTCGTACTACAATGTAAATTGACAGTCTTGGCTCTGTGTGTTAGTACAATTTTACGAACAACTATATTATTGGTCTCGGCTGATGCGAAGTTCTTTGCCACTCCTAAAGTCTAAACATGGTAAACATAGCCATATCTTCTATGTTAAATGGTCATGTGTACTTCGCACTCTAAAAAATTTGCCTAGCACAGGCATCACTCCGAGGTGTCCAATTTTGGACGTTTGGGATCAGAAACACATATCTCAGAACAAACCTTAAGGGTAGGATGCAAACAAAAATGCCTCACAAGACTGGACATATCTTGATCAGGCAGCGGTTGAGGCCCTAAAACATAGCACTTATGGAGATTTCTTAGCAAAGATAGTGCATTTGACTTGTGGACACTATATAATGTGTATGCCGGGAGTCTGGCACTCCAATTATCCTCTAGAAGATAAGAGCTTCAACAAATCGTAGCCGTTGATTTTTTTAAATAGATAAAACCATTAAATGATTATATATTAATCAGAAAATGAAAATAGAAAGTGCCGGCCATCTCAGCTCTATAGATGCTCAAAAAGCCCACAGCCCAGTAGCAAGGATCGAAGCCTGCCTTTTTGGCCCAGTACGAGCGCGACACAGCTTGCATTGGTGGCGGGTGTGCTCGGGCCGCCGTCCTGACCCAACATCTACTGTTATGCTTGGGCCACTCCCAGGCATGTTGGGTGGCCCAACGTGACCGCTAACTAAAGGGTGAGGGGGCCGCGCCGCGCCGTCGCATGTGGGGGAGAGAGGGCACCGCACCATCACAGGTGGGGGGTAGTGGGGACGCCGCGCCATCGTAGGATTGAGGAGCGTGAGCCAGCGAGGAGGAGCGCGCCGGCCAGTGTGGCAGGGGCGCGAGGAGGGGCGGGGCTGCCACCACCGCCGCGGGTCGGGGCTGCACGGGTCGGGGAGCGAGGAGCGGCGGCTGGATGGGATGAATGGGTGGGTCGGCCGATGGGGATTAGGGTTTGGAGCGCTTATATATGGCCTGGGAATGTTGGGCCTGGTGGGCCGACGTGTGGGCTAGCGGGCTGCTGGTTTGGTGGAACCAGATAGGTGTGGTTTAGGCTGGGGCTTCCAATAATTATTGGGATATATATATATATATATATATATATATATATATATATATATATATATATATATATATATATATATATATATATATATATATATATATATATATATATATATATATATATATATATATATATATATATATATATATATATATATATATATATATATATATATATATATATGGCTGGGCTATTGAGAGCCCAGGGCTACAAATAGGTATTGGAAGCCCCAGTCCTCCACGAAGCTGACGCGCGCGCAGGTGGGGGACCCCCTGGGGACCCAACAGATCGGACGCTTAAAATTCTAAGTCAGACTGTGCAAAAAGGTTTTTATCGCGACAATGCATAAAATCCAGTGATTGGTTAAATTAAAACCAATTCGTTACCGCATAAAAACCTCTCCGCAATCTGGACGTTATACCTGACAGCAGCTGACACATGCTAACACATGCCTGCATGCGTGCGTCCACTATAATCTCTTCCATTTTTTCACGATAATTTCTCAACGAAAGATCCGATTTAAAAATGGTTTTCACCATTGAACTCCTGACATTTTTTTACACGATTCAAAATCCATTGTGAATATATTTTTGAAAAAAAAATTAAAATTCATAATTTTGCGCATTATGAGATAGAATTTTATGCATCAGTCTACGAATAGATCTTGTGAGCGAGAGCATAGAAATATGGAGACGATCTCGTGTTTTTCAAAATTTAAAATTTGAATTATGACACGTAATGGCCGATTGGATGTATAGAATCACTGGTAAAGATACATAGAAAAGTTTTTGGCATCGACGTTGAATAAAAATTAGTGGTTCGATGAATAAAAATTAATTTTGTTACCGCATAAAAACATCTCCACATGGAGATGACCTTGTCTCCTTCAAAATTTGAAATTTGAATCATGCCACGTGATGGCCGATTAGGTGCATAGAATCAATGGTTAAGATGCGCATAAAGATTTTTGGTATGACGTTGCATACAAAATAGTGGTTGAATGAATAGATTTTAACTTTGTTGCTGCGTAAAAACCTCTCCACGAGATAGACATTCCACCTGACACAACCGTGGTTGCCTCCACCAACATCATGCTTCCCAACATTGGGATGTATAATTAACATGGGGACAATACATAGAACATAGAGTCCGCGCGCGTAAAACATGGAGACAATCTCGTCTTCTCAAAAAATTTGAATTTGGAAAATAGCACGTGATGAACGATCGGATTCATAGAATCAATGATCAAGATACGTTTAAATGTTTTTTGCGCCGACATTACATAGAAATTAGTAGTTTGATGAATAAAAAATAAAAAACACCTAGAAACTGCTCTAACAACATATAGAATTATGAATCAACAATGTATAGAATTATACATCAACAATGTATACCAAGTTACAGTTTAGCCATGTATAGAAACTTATGCATGCAACACAAAATCAACAAACAAAAACAATGAAGATGAATTCAACTTGTGTGGAAACCTTTGCAACTAAGCATAGAAATAATCCAACATATTCGAAACCACAGTTTCACCATGCATAAAAACATATGCTTGCAAGGAAAAAAACCTAGATGACTAATGTTGTCCAGGCCGCCAGGCCATGTTCCGAAGTCACCCCAGGCCGCCAGGTAGCGAGCCAGCGCGATGCAGTAGTAGTCCCCGTGGCCACCGCTACGCCATCGTCCGTCGTCTGAGCATGTAGCTGACCACAGACGCGAGCTATTCATTTGCCACAACCCCATGATCCACAATGCTGCGACCAAATTGAATCAAAACATGGCACAAGAAGCATAAATAACTAACGATATGCAGTGAATTAACAAAGGAACATTGCATAGAACCCGAACCCCAAACAATGCATAGAATAATCCATCAAAGTTAAAGAGGCATTCCAAACAATTCTGTGACCCTCTCCTCTTTCACTCTGGCCTATATTTAAAATTCAGCACAAAATCCAACAAATAACATGTGGATGAGAACATCACGAGATCCGTCTGCAAGGTATAATTTCTAGAACTAGTGGCATAATTTCTATGCATCCAAAAAATGTATATGTATCCAAAAAAAATAAGATTCCAATTTCTATGCATTCAAAAATTAAGATTTCAATTGCATTCACATTATATCGATGATAAGCATAAAAATCCACTTCAGAACGCATAGAAGGTGTTAAGAAATGACATAAAAATTCATCTCCCAGCATTAAACATGTTGACAGGCACAAAAAGGCATATTAAATCATGCTTGCTTGCATTGCTAGCTCTTCATTTAGCGTAACCCCAAATTCCTACAAGGCTGTAACTAAATCGAATTAAAACATAAAAATCCATGGCATAGAAATTGTGGCTCAAGAAGCATAAAAAATCGAAAGTAGACCTGTGGAGGACATCCTAGACCGCCGATTCGCATCAGCGCTGCCGCCGTGGACTGCGTCATGCAGTCATGTATAGAAAGCTCCATCTAAAAATACCTCCAACTAACAACATCCATGACACATGAAGCATAGAAATTAACATGAAGAAGCATACAAACGAGCTCGAGAGGCAAACACAAAATAAATCAAGAAAAAAGAACTAGCCAGCTACGTACTCGATTAGATACTGAACAAATCGATGGCCGGAGCAGCCAGAGCCACTGCCACTGCTGTTCTGTGCGCCGCCGTCGAAGCTTCGTCACTGGTGCTGTGCATTTGCTGTAGCTGGGCCGCTGTCCAAACAGCGCAGGGTCCTCCACGCGCCACCCCACGTGGCATAAAAAGCGCGAACATCATCACCATGCAGTCGCATAAAAAGCAATGACAATATTCATAGTAATTATACACCAGCACACAAAGACTGTGATGCCGCATCTCCTGCAGCCAAAAATCAGAAGAAAGTGCATAAACATTCAGCCACAAGCAACACTGTTGGAAGCACAAAATCAATTACGTGCACATGACTGAATTAGAATGGTAAGCATTGAGTACAAAGTAGTATTCATTATACGAGAATGCGTCAGAAGTAATTCTACTATGTTAAAAAAGTACTACTATACCACCCAAAACTACTGCTAATGTGCTCCGATAATGTATAGAATTGTGTTGCGATAATGCATAGATATTTGTTCTCATTAGAGAGGAATACAACAGCCTGCTACTACTGCTATCAATCTGAAAACCAAGGCAGGCAAAAGAATGATGCAGCTTCACATCGATCATATAATGAGCTAGATAGAAATACAACTGGTAACTGAAACTACATACAAACTGATTCATACAAAGAATATAAAACTGAAAACTAAGTAGGTATGCAAACTAAGAAGCAGAGACCTCTCTTAATGATATGAAATTTCCAATCAGGAAAATCATAAAAGAATACACAGGAATGTGTTTGAAGCTAATGTATACTCCAATCATGATAAGTGAGCAGTAGAAAACTACATATTTGAAATAAAAAATATTTACGATAATGTTGTGTAGAATACACTAGATAAATGGTATGCATTTACCATAGTTTTAGCACAATGTCATGGTGAAGTTACCATATAAAAAGATATGATATGGATCTTTTTTCCGGACACAAGCAGTAAGCAAGCCATGGAATATCATTGCAAAAAAGAAGCGGCAATTGGAATAGTCGTCATTCCGGCCTGAAAATTATGAATCAACCTGTACAGGGAGATACTAATACAGACCAAGAGCAAATTGACTCCATGCTTATCGAGGGATGCAGATTTGTGCGGCGCTCACCTCAAGATACTGTCACCGCCGGAGATGCGACGGGTGTCGGGCCACTGCCTCCTGATGAACGAGCGCCGCCGTGAGGGCCATATGCATAAAAACAAGAGCAAAACTTCAATTTCCAGTGTGTCCCCCTTCTTCCTCTCGTTCTTGCTGTTCCAGTTGCTACAAGATCAAAACAATGATTAGTTATTCAGAGCCATGCATAGAAACATGTTTTAGTACGCGTAAAAACCTATTAGTCGATTTATGCTTGGAGAAGATCACCTGCCGGTTCAAGGTCATCCTGTGCTACACCCACCAAAATGACCAGAGCCTTGCCAAGTATCAATGCTTCAATATTAAATTCTTAATTTAAAAGGAACTTGCAGGAAAGTAGAAAATTTCAACAAGATATCTTTGGCTGCTATATATGAGCATTTGGACCACATCCAAGACACAGCAAAAATGATAATATAGCTATACAAAGGATAAGCCTAATGTTGAACAATGAAATAATTATACTCTTTGCTCTTTAATGATTCTGGTGGTGCCGCCGCCGAAGCCGCAGCCGGGGCCGGCTAGTCCGCGCTTGCCGCCTGGGATGGGGAAGGGCGTCGTGGCCGCGGTCGGGATGAGAATGGGCGCTCCGGCCGCCATCGGGATGGAAGGATGCGACGCCTCGGCCTTGCCGCATCCATGCAACTCGCCGTGGTGGGAAGGGCGCCTCCACGATGTCAGATCCAGGGAGAGTACGCCGTCGCCGATGCTCGGAGGAAGAAGGGCTCGCCGCGCTACCGTAGCCTTCCCCGCGCGCGGCCACGAGCTCCTGGGGCCGCGAGCTCCCTATCCGCCGTCGCGCGTAGCCTCGTCGCGAGATCCAGAGGGTTGCGGGGGTTGCCTGCCACCACGCGCGTGAGGAGAGGGGAGCGGTGCCGATGAGGGATGGAGCCGCTGGGGTTGGGCAATGCACCGAGTCCACCCTGGCCCTACCCTTGGCGTGCGCGGAGCCGCAACCGCGGCTAGCCCAGCCTCGTCGTGAGGCATAGTAGAGCCGTGTTGCCCACCGCCGCCGGGGGATGCGCGCACCGCTGGGGAGAGCGACGAAGGGAGCGAGGTGGGGTGCTCGGCAGGGGTGGCGGCCAGGGGTGGGGATCAGTGGACTAGGGTTTATAGGGGCATATATATGGCCCGGAAGGTGGGCCGGTGGGTGGGCCAGCGGGCTAGTAGGCTGGCTCGGTTGGGCTGTTGGGGAGCTAGTTTGGTGGAGCCAGACCAGCTAAGTTTGGTCAGGGCTTCCATTGCTTATTGGAAGCCCTAAGCTCCGTATAGCATTAATATATATATATATATATATATATATATATATATATATATATAGAGAGAGAGAGAGAGAGAGAGAGCCATCATTCATTGCTAGCTGCAACCACAGCAAGCCACATCATCTGTATATTGGATCACCGCTAATTTAGAGAATCTAACCGTCCATAGTTTCGCTCTTCCTTGCCTCCACTACTCCCTGAAGCTAAACAATCACGTCGCTCGATTTATCACACGGCGAACCCGGTGCATTCAACGCTAGCCATCCAAAGGTATGCCGCTCGATTTATCACACGGCCATATACCCGGTGCATTCAACGCTAGCCAATCCAAAGGTCAGCCGCAAACTCGTTACTTCGCCCGTTAGCAATATATAGTACTTCTGCTGACCTGCTCCGTCACCAGCCCAGTATTTTCACAACGCGTCTGTCGTTGCCACCGCTTGAAATAAAGCAGTACCTGCCGCTCCGCATCCGCATCCGTGGCCACACAGTCGCCGCTGCAGCAGCAGTGCGGGGTCGGGCGACAGTAGCACGGGTTACCAGCTGAGACTGGTGCTGTCGCGTGATCGCGTCACGCAACTTCGCCTGCGATGATGCCCGTCGCGCTCCTTCCCGCAGCGAGCTGGCTGCCTGGCTGGTGGTGGCGTCGGGACGACCTGGGGGCTCCGGCTGGCACCTCACCACCGACACGACGCCGCCTGTCGGTGGCCACCACGACACGCTGCCTGCAATTTTGTAAAACCAGATGTTGGGTTCTGCACAAGTCACTTTCGGAACTCTGGTAGACGACGGCCAATCACCAGGCCATACGATTAATCCTCGCCAGTGTATGTATGTCATACTATTCATTCTGATATTGCAACTAATTATTTTCTTTTGATCCGATTACCAAAACCTTATCTACGTTCAAATACCTGCTCTCTAAGTTTTTCTCCCATACAGAAAAATGTAGGAGCATCAAGAGCTCCTTACTCTGATCACCAATAGAAATTTACCGGGTTTTAGCTAAATAATTGGCTCTTCGAATTCGTATGGACGTATGGTCTCTAATTAAGTAGTCTCATAGTATTTTCTCAATGTGCATACTAAGGGTTTGTGTAATCTCATCTTGACGATTGGCTCCCACCGAAACCTTTGGCTAGCATCAGCATTCAAACAATATTGTCGAATAGCTATAGTGTGAATCTATAGCATGGTATACAAATTCTAGATCTTTTCTTTTAGTTTGATTTATATAAATAAATAAAATACCTTCTACAAATCCCGCAGCAACGTGCGGGGTTTTTGCCTAGTTATAAAACACGCGAGTAGCACATGTCCAGCTACGATATGGATTAAAATTACACAACTAATTGAAATATATGATACGATCATGACGTAGGCCCAGTTGTAATGCACGGGCATATTTGCTAGTACAAGAAAAGGGGTGAGAACCATTACAAATACACACCAACATAGCTCAGTTTACTAAAAAAAAAGTCGCGCAGATCGCCATGGACAAACGACAAACGACATGTTTAACAACATGACCCGACCAAACATGTCGTTTGTGCCTCCACCAGTCACTCAGTCACTAATAAGTAGTATCATTGCCACTCGTGAAGTCTTGATCAACTACTGAGAGAAATAAAGCAGAATGGACAACTTCCTTGACCCTAGACAAAGGAGTCTCAAGCGCAAGGACTACACAACACGAGCACAAGGACAAATCTGTCGCCATGCACGGCAAGAGTCCACTAGACCATCGCAATCCGATCCTCATATATATCTACTCCCTCCGGCCCTAAATGTCTGTCGCTTTACGCTTCCCGAGAAACAACTTTAATTAAATATATATTAAAAAATATTAATATTTACGGTATATAATTAATATCATTGGAAAGGTCTTTGAATCTAGTTTTTTAATAAATTTATTTGGAGATACAAATATTGCACGCATTTTATATAAATCGAGTCAAACTTGCGGGCACAAAAACCGAAAACGACTAACAATTGGGGACAGAGGGAGTATGTGCTTCAGCTTTAGCACATTGTCATAGTCTGGATCCACGTGGGAGGTGGGATCCAGGTGATCTCAAGGGGATTCGAGTTGACAAGGCTAGCTAGTGTGAATATAAATTAAATATTTCTACAACCTTCAGTATAACAGCAGTGGTATGCATGATATATTCTACCTTGTTTCTGAAATATAAAGGATTTTTATATATTTCAGAACTGAAGTAGTATGTGTGTAGTATATATACCATGTCTACTTACATATAAGATAAGTTGATTTTAGGAACAACTAGTTAGGAATATAATAATACTTTATTTGTTGCATGAAGGTCATGAAAGAAACATATATTATTTTAGTTGGTGTTTGAGTTGGTCACATCAATCTTATCCTACTTGCAAGCCACCAGCAGGGATGAGAGCCACAAAGGCGAGCGTGCTGACCCCACTAGATCCATAACACTATCCACACAAGATTTCTCTTTGGGTCATGATCCATGATGCCCTTTGGGCAACAAATAAAGGGATAGCGACTGTGTTTGTTATCATCATCATGAATTCATTATCTTGTCACATCAGGCATCAGCAGATATTTCGTGGCCCCTAATATTTTTTCAGCATGCATGTTTAGGTGTTTTTTAATTGGCAAAGGGAAAGCCGGCCCCAAGGTTCATATCAAGATCAGATGAGTTCCATGACTACAGCTTGCACTGTCATACAAGGCACTAATTGTAATAGGTTGCTTTTTCCAAGTGGTTCTTGCTGCTGATGTACAAGGGCTTGTTTGGTTCATAGCCTGGAGCAAACTTTGCCTAGCCTCTCACCTTCCTAGATGTTGCCTGCAGTGCCAGTGCGTTTGGATGGAAACCTGGATATGTGCCTGAACCAGGCAAGCGTGGCCTCCGCCAGGCTGATTAAAAGAGTGCCTAGCTGCTGGAACATGGTTGCCTGGTGGGGTGATCAGTGCTAGTTGGAATACGTGTAGGTTTTATTTTTTGGTCTTTTTTTTCCCTTGCTGTTACACGGTTAAATTAAAGGAAGGCATAAAACGAAGCTGAATCAATCTTGCCAAATACTCTCCTTGTTCAATAGATGAGTTCAGCAGGTTATGATGGTGTGGCCCAAACGTCTTTTCATTTTCTTATATCCATTTCTTAGTTAAATATGTGTACGCACGGTTAGTAAATAAACTACTAAAATTATTTATATTTTTATGTATATCATTAATATAAAAATGTGTTGATTTATATTATAATGATTTATATTACTCAAATAATATTAGAGTTACAATATATACGAATATATTACAAACAAAACAGACTATCACCTAACTTGCCTCGCTAGGCAATTTCCAGGCAACTCTTAGGCAATACTTTCTACCAGGCAAGTCATTCAGGTCTCCATCCAAACTGGTCCAAGGTGCTATTGTGAAAGCAAAGGTTAACCAAAGTGCCACACCGGACATATTCTTATTGTATCCTAAATAAAGTTTAATTTTTTTGGAATGATTATTGCAATCAGAAAAAAAATCAAGGATGACAAATTTACAAACTGTAATATAGAATGAAACTGAAATTGTGCCTTTAATTCATTAAAGACCGAAAGTCGTACAAATAGACGATCTGGGATGGCATGACTACTTCTATTGTAACTTTGTATATAATAACTAATATTGGTTCATAACTTTTGGAAACAAATGGTACAGCACCAATATGCATGTATCATTATATGTTATTAGGACACAACTAATTAACATGTCACATTATTCTATTCCTTATAGTCAGACGACACACCTGTATAAAACTTACCAATGTGGCTTTTCTTTCTGTCCTCACCCTGCATGCTGCTAATGTTGTTTTCCACTCCTCTCTCCTAATTAAAGTATAAAATGAACACGAACTGTCTTTGTCCTGTGACTCCTAATTAAGACCAGTGAAAATTCTCCTCCCTTCTATCTACAACAAAAGAACTGTTGTTTCATATATGTTGTCCCGTGTAAAAATGTTGCCAACCATTGGACCTTAAGAAGATACTGAACTAGTCACTGATTATTAAGGGTCCAGGATGCTTTATCTCTCTTTTCCTTCCCATTACATGATTGTGGATATGCTGTTTCCACCTGGCACCGCTGATGCGAATGGACTTTCTGGGAGGAGTTCGATCTGATTGCTGGAATTAGGAAAATGTTACACAGATGACATACCAAGACTAACGTGCAAAGTAAGTAATAAAGTGTACCTCTCTTTGTCATCGTAGTTGTTGCTTGACTGTGTTTGGGGAGCTTGGCTCGTGGAGACCATTTCCAAGGAATCTGGCGTCATGAGGGGATGGTCCATCAGCTGGTCGACATCGTCTTTGGAATCTGATTAGCAAGCAAAAAACAAAATTGGAAAAGGAAAACCAGACTTAACCTTATGGTTAAAGATGGAACTGTAAGGTGAAAAATGATGGCATTGCGGACCTGATGCCGGGAGGCAATTGAGGGGATTCACACCATCATCCCCAATGCTGCAATCGAAGTAGGCATATTGCTGCGGCAACGAGTCGAGCCTGACTGCACCCGCGAAGCGCTTCCTCTCAAGCTCGATCATCCTCTCCCGCTTCTCTGCCAGTTGTTTTCTCACCATCCTGCTTGAAGGCTCGTATTCGTCTAGAGCGAACAGATAAGTAGTCGATGATGTCAGTGGTTACGGATAGTCGTAAAATATAGAGGTGATAAGGTTATTTGGCCATTACCGGGATAAAAGTCCGGATGATCATCAATCTCGACAAAGCGGGTAGGGTAGTACTGCATCGGCTTCATCTTGTCCACGCACGTCCTGGGATAGCTGGAACTTCTATTAGGTTGCACACACAAAAGCATGCTATCAAAAAATAAAAGTAAACTGGAAACCAATTCGAGCATGCAAATTATATTGATTACCGTTCGATGTACTTGGATTTCTCTCTGTAGGGTTTAACAAGGACCCTTGATCCACAGATGAAATGTGGGTTGCGCCTCATGAGAATGGTGCTCACCGTCTCCGGGTTCTGGAAGCTCACAAAACCAAACATACGCCTCTCCTGGCATGGGATCCTCACGTCACGCACCGGACCATACTGCCTGCAGAGTGCAGAATGCCGCAGGTCAACACATTATTGCCATGGTTTCGAATAATGTATGACAACTTCAGAATTTCAATGCGCATATATGCATCTTTAACATCAAAATTGAAACCAAATCAAAGATGCCATATATAGTATGTACCCAAAGTAAGTGGCGACGTCTTCCTCGATGAAGGTGCTCTCGGCGGGGAAGGTGAGGTATATCTGGTGCGAGCTGGCTGGGACGGAGCCCATATCACCTCCTCCTCCACCTCCTCTTTCGCCCCTGAACTCCGTGTACCTGGCGGCGTCCTCCGCCAGAACCACCGAGTGCTGCCCGTGCGGCCTGCGCGTGTGCATTATATTTATTTACTTGTCCATCCAATGATTATTACAGTACATTGCTCTAATAAATCAACTGAATGTTAATTCGTTGCATATATGTACCTTTCGATGATACTGATCTTGCTGAGTCGGGAGAGCAGCCTGGTGAGGCTGAAGCCGGCCTTTCCATGGCGCTGGCTCTCGGTGAGGTAGCCCTCGGCCTGGAGGCCCTTGCCGTATCTCTCGCCGTAGAGTGTGGGCAGCGACGCGATGGACAGCGGCTGGCCGTGCCGCGAGTTGAGCAGCTCGATGATCTCCAGCTCCAGCTTCTCCAGCGCGCCGGGTGTGGTGCCGCCACCGCCGCCGCTGTGGTGGCCGTCGTCGGCGAACCCGTAGGCGGCGGAGTAGACCTGGTGATGGTGGTGCGAGTAGTGGTGCGAGTAGTGGCAGTTCTGGCCGTTCTTGCACATGCCCTTGATGAAGTAGTGGCAGGGGCGCCGCGTCGACAGGCCGTTCGCGCGCCTGGCCGCGGCCCTCGGCGGCAGGCCCCCGCCGGCGCCGGCGCCGCCATTGTGGAACGCGTCCTCGGCGGCAGCGTAGTAGTACCCTCCGGCGGCGGCGGCGTAGTTGTGCTGGTGGTCGTCGACGAGGCCGTTGTGGTTCTGCTGCTGCTGCGGCAGCAACGCGTAGTGGCCCTCGGCGGCCGCGGCGGCGGCGTCCACGAGCGAGAAGTCCTCCGCCTGCTGCGCCTTGGGCACCGGCGCCGCGTGCTCCGGCCAGTAGTGGAAGCCGAAGGTGGCGGCTGTGGCCGCCGGGGCGAAGTGGTGGCGCGCGCCGGCGGCAGCCGCGGCGGCCGGGTGGTACCCGGCGGCGGCGGCGGCGCCCATCTGGTGGTGGTGGTGGTGGTGCGCGGAGCAGCGCGCGTAGATGGCGGCGAGCGTGGCCTTGGCGTCGCTGATCTTGGCGTGCACCGCGGCGTCGTTGCCGTAGGCGAGCTGCACCATCTCGTCGTCGTCGGGCTCCCGGAGGAGGATGCAGCCGAGGATCTTGCCGGCGTTCTGCGGCTCCATCTGCTTCACCCTCAGGAACGCCAGCTTGTGCAGCTCGGAAATGTCCATCGCCGATAATCTTAGTAGTAGCTTCGCATCGATCGATGGATGGATGATGGATCGATCGAGCACTCTCAACAACAATATATATAATCTGTTCTCTCCTCCGAGGAAGGAAACAGGAGGAAAACGAGGGAGGCCACAGCTCCTTATAAACGTGAACTGGGACTGGGAGAGGAGCGGCGGCCGAGGAGGCCGGAGACGAGCGGTTCGCAGGGGACGGACGGATGCTTTGCTGAGTCCTCGCTCTCGCTCTCTGCCGATCGAGTAGTGTGTGTAACTAACAAGAGATCGATCAGATCACTAGCGGCGGCGGCAGCGACGCGGAGCGCGTCGTTTGGATCTTCGATGACTGCTGGCCACTTCCACGACTCCTTCCGCACCACGCATGCACCGAGAGATCAGCGGAGGCGGTTCCTCTCCTTAATTTCCTTCTTTTTTCTATAATTGTTATATGTTAATTAATCCAGCCATGTATGCATCCAGGGGAGGAGGGGCAGTTGTTCAATTCAAAGGGAATGGAAATATCCCGGATTACGTGTGTGTGTGTATGCCGTGATGCATGCGCGATAGAGCCGAACGTACAGTTTTGCTTTTGCCCAAGCCCAACCAGGAGGTGGTGGCACGTGATCTTTGAGTTTTCTTTTTTCAACATGCCGCATGATGATTCAACTTTTTTTTGGCGAGAGGCACGCCCCACGCATCACGCATGCTTTGAATTTATCTTTTTATTTTACTTCAGTGGCGAATTAAATTATCTTGCGTCTCAAGAAAAAAAACAAGGCAAAACTGATGCCTTGAAATGAAAACAAAATAATTCAATTTTACTATTCGGGGGAAAAAAAAGTTGTCCAACCAGCTTGTGTAAATGCCTTATGTGTCACCTTCCAAAAATAAATAACCTCAACTCAAGTTGTATGGGCAGGGGGAAACACAGGTTTCATTCTGGGCTGTGAGTTAAATGAGGCAAAATTTTTAAGGGTTCTGACAAAGCAATTGTATTGCGTAGAAAACAGATGCTTCTCTGAAAATTTAAGTGGAAATAAATAAACTATCGCTTCCAAAATTTCTTTGTTTGCACTCAGTGCTTGTTCATCAGTTGGTCAGAATCTTAAATAAATTAGTAAAATAGGAAAACTGCATATAAACCGAATTTTCCCTTCTAAAACGATTTTGTTCTGAAAACCAACGTTTGATTACTCATTATTTTTAGATAAGTATTACATGGTAATTGGTCACAGATATGGACTGAACATGCGGATGATGAGTAAACAATGAGAACAACGTAAGGATGAAAATAGGAATTTAATAAGTGGATGGGTCAATGTCGGCATTTCTTATACTATGAATAATTCCACAAGCGTATGAAACAATATTGCCCCGTTTAGATCCTTGAAATTGAATTCATTTTAATAATCTTAATTTAGACACATATTAATTAAGCTAAAATGGTTTTATATGGATTATATTTGTATATTATTGTTAGCTATATGAGAGGAATAGTGTCGGTATTTTGTAAACCGGACTAGTAAATTTATACGAGTGCCGCGCTGCTCTAGGAAGACGATGGTAGCATTGTCGACAAAGGTTGCTCGGCAGTCCACCGAGAGGTATCCCGCGGTGGTAGATTTGTCGTAGAGGTGAGCGAGATCAGGAGCGAGATGATAATAGAGACACAAGACACAAAATTTATACAAGTTCACTATTGGGCAGTGTCATCTTGTCCGTGCTACGTGGTGCAGGGATGGCGTCTGACCGAATCGAGGTGACCGTTGTCCCCTCGGTCCTTGTGGGGTCAGTGCGGCATTTCTGCTCTTGTCTGAGCAGTCACGCCTAGCTAAGCTCGGCCTCTCCCCATTCCTCCTAGGGGTTGGGACGGTGAGAGGTTGTGGACCCTTGTTGCGTGCACGGCTAAGGCAGATGGGAGGGGTCGTGGCCAACCCCGGTCTTAGCATCTGGCCTAGTCCGCTCGGCTCGGCTAGGCCTCGATCGTATGGGCTTTCGCTAGCTGATGTATCGTGGGCCGCTCGGCCTGCTAACTAATCGATGCCTCGAGACATCCGGGGATCATAACCCCGACAGATAGTTATGTGTTGCATTTCTACCGTACTGGAAATAGTTGAAGAGCGTGTTATAAGTTATAAAGTAGAAACGTAGAATGATGATCTATACAATGAATTTTCATCTCCCACCCTATGAATTTGAGATAGGTTTATATGTGAACTTTGGAAAGTGATGAAATGTCAAATTCTAAGCCAAGTAGCCTAATTTATTAAGTAGATTTAAATTCCTCCAAATAAAAGGATCCAAACGACCCCTTATAGTATTTTACCTGAGAAGTATTCTAGGGTAATGTATTTTTTCCTCAATGAATCAATGGTTAAAGGATATTGATAACAAACAAAGGGAGTAATTAAAATGCAAGCTAAACCAAAGTGGAGGTACGTGATAAATATGAGTCTCAATCATGACTAACAAAGATATCTCCACACCTAAAATAAATAGAAGACTAGAAGAGCGATAGAAAGATGGGAGGACAACAAGTTGAGATCAAGAGGTTTATGAGATGGGACTATTCCATTACTTATAACAAGGTAAAAGAAATGGCTATGCTAGTGTCACTTGGTCAGAGAAAGCAAGGCAAGAGTTGTCACCTCTGCTTATTATAACTCCATATATAGTTCTAAATGGAACAAAGTTCCAACCTAATATTCTCCTCTATTCACATTGGGACTTGGAGAAGCTCTAGCATAGACAGGGATTAGAAGAGGGCGGTTACCGGTTAGATCCAAATCATGGCCTACTGAGTTGCCCTAATGTGGTGGATTATACATAAGATAGATAGGGTTGTCACCATCTGCCACCTAAGACAACTATTCATTGGTACAAAAAGCACTCCAAGCAAATTTCTAGTCTATACACCATGTTTACACTATCAAAGGCTATCTCTATCACAATTGAAGATAAAGACAATCTTCAGAAAATAGAACAAAGTATATCCACATTTTTCATCATTGTGATCCAAGTATAAGCCATAAGCAGTGACACTAACAATAGCTTAAATCAACTATTCCATTACAAGAGATAAGCACTCAAAGGCAATGTGGAAAGTAAGTAAATACATGGCATAAAGTAAATAAGAAAGACCACTACATTAAAAATGAGTGTAACACCAAGAAAGTTGAGTGTATCTTTGAGCCATCTAATCGGCTCAATCATCTAAGGTAAATTACAAAAGTGTGTTAAGATGAAATAGAATATACACAAAATTGAACATAAGAAAATAGTAATACTTACTATGGTCACAAAAGGGAATCATGCTGGCTGCAAATTTGGTGCAAACGGCGTAGCTCTGGGGAGGAATCCAGGTGCCTAAGGAGGAACTGGGGGACCCTACATGACTGATCATGAACACATAAGTTATGTTTCTCATAGTAATCATAAATCGGTTCCATAGCTATGTAACATTCTCCAACAAGACCAATATTGTAAAGATCTTCGATCCTCTCTGTCTCTTCCCGACCACCATTCATTGTATATTGCAAAATGATCTCACCAAGGTGAAATTAAAGCAAGAAGATACCCTGTGCTAGCACACAAACATGCCCTAGTGGGTTTGTTGCATGGCTGAAAAAAAGAAATAAAATCTATTCATTTTGCCTCTAACATCATTTGCATGTATCTCTTGTCCAAACAAACATTTCATCTTCACATCATTGCCTCTATAACTATACATCTATCTGTTTAACATCACATTTGAATATAATTGCAACATAATCACATTATCTTCACGTTGCAGTATAATCAAACGTCTCTAACTTTAACCATCAATTTCAAAAAATCAATGTAGTTTCACAACATGTGAACTATATATTATGAAAATATTTCTCATAGTTAATTGATCTAAAAACATAAACTTGTTGCTAACTTAGAACTAAAAGATCAATGGAGAATGTAGGTTGGACGGCTCACTGAAAGTTGAGGATGTGGGCTGCGGCTATCCTAGGGCCGACGATGGCACACGGCGCGTGGTGGATGATGTCGGGGTCAGGGTTGGAGCCGGCAGCGGCCCTCTTAGGTCTCCTGCGGTCGGCGCGGATGTAGACAAGATGAAATGTTGGCTATAGGGAGACATACCGCAATTTCATCAATCTGTAGACTTAGCTTTTGGTGCACATTAGGTGCACTCTCATCAGCCTGTTTAGCCACTTTTTTTAGCAGCAGCTTAACATATTCTTTCTCCTAGTACTAGCCGTCACATACACTGCCATCTCGCTGAAATTAGAACACCAACTCAAGAACTTCGAATAAAAATTATCATAAAAATAGCTATAAATCTAAAAAATGGCTAACAAGATCGAACCTTGTGATCCGGACACTTGTAGAAGATGCGGCTATAGTTGGGACCTTCCTTCTTAAGTTTTGAGTTTGTTGGTTAAAGATCTTGCCATGAACCAAAGCTTTCTTGGATGAGCGAACCTCTTGAATCCTCTCTGCGCTGAGATAGCTCAGCTGTTAAAGTGTTGAGGATGATGAGTAGGTCTTGACTGTCAGTCTATTAAATTTGAGGGCTCTGATTTGAGGGGTTAAATCAAAAGTAGAGACCCTAATTTGTGGCTCTTGTTGGAGTTGCTCTAGCCTAACTGCCTTCCTCCACTGCCCGGTCAATGGCATCACTATCGCCTTGCCTCATCGCCCTAGCTGCGACCACCGTCAGAACAACCTTTCACACCTAGATTCCCAAATGTTCTTATAAGACTACCTCAATAACAAAACACCACACTTCTAATCTCCAAAGTCGAAGAGGATCAAAGGAAGACCATGGCCATGTTTGTTTCCGTTTACCACATTGGTTCTATAGCATCGAAAGATCGTAAGAATCAAAAAATACCACCAAAAGAAATCTGTTACGGAAAAATACCATCCAAAGCTGGAAACGTTATGTGAAAATAGCATTCCGTCACGTTCCGAAGTAACGTCGTCAGCTCCATCCGCATCCACGCAACTGAAAAAAGAAGCCATGGCGTCGCTGATCTCCATACCTAGGTGGTTCCTCTCGATGGCAAACCTCTCAGCGCTGTCGGCGGGGAGGCAATCGTGCAGCGAGTCGAACACCGCAGCGAAGTACTGGAGGCTGGGCGTGAACGGCGGAAGCAAAGCTTGAGCGTCCTCTCGACGTGGCATTGCCGCCGCCACCGCCGACGCCGCCGTCTTTCTCTACCAAGAAGCAAGAACACCAGGGAAGGATTCAGGGAGCGGATGCAAGCCAACACGCTGCACACTTTTTCTCTTGTGCTCGTCATCGATCTCTGTGTTGCCGGGAACACCAGGTTGACGACCACGGTCGCGTCGCTGTCGAGCTTGATGCCGTTCATGGCAATGGCGGCCACTGTCTTGAGTCTTGACCATCCACGATGCCTTCGAACTTGAATCTTAGGTTGGGGCACCCACTCGCGAACCGCGCTAACCGCGCCTCGTTTTGCCCCAGCTCGTTGGATTTCGTGCCGAGGCCGGTGGTTCGCAGGGAAACCGGCTCGTCGCAGTCACCGTCATCGTGTGAGCTGCTGCTGCTCGTGCTCGCGGCGACGGCGTCCGACAGGGACAGGATCAAGGAGGGCCACTGGAGCAGTCCCGCAGGCAGCGCGCCACGGAGTGCGTTGCCGGAGAGGTTGAGCACCCGGATCGTGGCGAGGCCTGCGAGCGACGTGGCCACCTGCCCCCTCGTCCGGATGTGCAGCGCCAGGCCGACGATGGCGACCCCCGCCTCGGCCACGCCGTACATCACCCCGGTTGGACCTCGTCAGCATGGTCGCGCACAGCACCACTAGCAGCATCGCCGCTGCTCTGCTCTGCTCTGCTCGTAGCTAGCTTGCTGATGTTGATGGTAAGCAAGCGCCATGCAGTCTCTCACATGTTGGCTATCTGCAAGCAGTCCGGCCGGCGAGCAGTAGATGGACGGAGGAGGAAGAAGGAGCATCTCAGGCTCCCAGCGGGTGGAGATTTACGCCGTTACCTTCAAACGTGACAACCGTGACAGAATGCTATTCTCAGGTAACATTTCCATCTTTCGGTGGTATTATATGTAACAGAGCTTTTTAGATGGTATTTTCTGATTCTTGCGATCTTTTGATGCTATAGAACTAATTTTCTCAAAAATAAAAAAATCCATTAAGCGTCATGCGCGTGATTTTACCGACCATTCATGGGAAAAAGAATCGAGAAATGAATTGCACCACCGATTCCTTGTATCGCTGCCACGAAGCCGTGGTTCAGCTACCGCACCGCACAGTTGGAGACCTAGACTCTAGACTCCAAACAGAACTGGTAGAGGGTGAGGAGAAGCCAAGTGCCTAGTGTTTGCCGATTGGTAGAGCAAAGGAAAAATTAAGACATGGCTACTCTAGGAACTCTGCCAAATAGAATCTAACATAGAGGACATGTTTTGATCATAAAGGGTTAATATTTATCTATTTTTTATTTTAGATTAGCTTTAGTGCATTCAAATTCCCAATAGAAGGGATAATAGATGGACTAACTTTTTAGTCAAATCTTTAACTATTTATTAGACATCCATGATTAATTTAAGCTAATTTTTAGTCCTAACTATTAACTAGTCATGTGTATCAAGTATCTCCTAAATCATTCTGAGAAGGAAAAAACGGCTCCTTCGCTTCCACTTCCATCGTGAGTGACTACACAGTCTACACTCTACACTTCCACTTCCATCGTCCATCGATCCTTCGCTTCTTCAAAGTTACGCAAAAATTCGAGCAGTTCCATCAATCCATCGCTCCCGTACACCATGTAGGATCCCCGTTTCCACTGACGAGTGACGACCGATAGCTGCAACTGCAAAGGTTGGGGGTGGTGGCGATGGAGTGCCCGTCCCCTGTTCGACAGGGGGACGGCGAAATAGACTGGGCGCAGGCGGCGAGCAAATACGTCGAAGCGGTCTCCTCGGGCGACGAGGCAACGGCGGTGAGGACCACGCTGGAGGTCAAGCGGCTGGTCAGCCAAGCTCCGGATCCCGCCGTGTGGCTGGTGGTCCGGGCTCTTGTCGGCCTCCTTGCGCGGTAGCCGCCGCCTCGTCTGCAGGCTGCCGCCGCACAGGCCCTGTGCTAAGTCGCTCAGGTTGACAATGGCAGGTTCGCCGCCGAAGTTGTTGATGCGGGCCTCTTCCCCGTGGCGCAGGGCTGCTCCGGGAGTCCGAGGAGGTGTTCCAGAGGATCCTGCTGAAGTGCCTCAGCTGCGTCCTATCCTTCCACGCTAACGCTACTGCCTACTAGGCTACTAGCCGTGTGGAGTTCGCGAGGCGCGGTGGCGCACAGGTTATCTTGGACCTGTTTCCGGGTTGCTCTGGTGGCACGAAACGGCGTCTGGTGGAAATTCTGAGCGCCTTAACGTTGATGAGAGAAGTCCGGCGTCTGCTCCTAACTGATGGAAAGGTCGAATACCTTTTTTCGAAAGGCGGCAAAAAGCTTTTGCCGGATTTTTATTAGACGATAGAAAAGAGAATAAAAGTTGTTACAGATTTTTTTACAACCCCCACTAAACACTCAACTCTACTATTAAAAGACTCAACTCTATTTTAGCCAAACAAACCTAAAAAAAAAGTAATACACCAAGATATAGAGAACGGGGGGCTACTGTTAAGTTTCTGCATTTGGTCTAGTGGCCAACTGGTATTGATCCATCTCCTCCTTGCATAGACGTTGTAAACCTTTGTTTTGGAAAGTTCTTCTGTTTCGATCTTTTCATATGTTCCACCAAAAATAGATCATGAGGCCATCAAAATTCCTCCTGTGTGGAGGCCATTTCGTTGGGTAACTTGGCGTCAAGGACTAGAGCAGCTGCAGCTCAGGCAGCTGGGATGCTTGGTGCATCAAGTGTTGGTCGATCTTTCTCTTGTCGCCATGTGTGCGCCGCGGGCACTGGTTGGATTGCTAAAGGATGGTGATTCCTCAGCAAAGCTTGTTGCTGCCAATGCGCTTGGTATATATAGTATCATCAAGTGGATTGAATTTAAACATCCTATTGATTCATCAAACTGGCACTATACCTTTATATGCTGAGCTGCTAAAGGAAAACCATTCACTTGCAAAAGATATCGTGGAAGATGTATTCTGCATCTTGGCTAGAATCAGGAACATTGCTGGAGTGGTTCTGGAGAATCTGGTTGGAATTCTCAGGGGTGAAGATGACCTTGTAATAAGTGCTGCTGTTGATATTTTGCTGGCTGTTGCTGAATATCAGGACATCCATCCTTTCCTCAAAACTTCTGGAGCAATAACTGTTATTGTGGACCTTATGAGGAACGGAAATCATGATCACCCTGTTCGTTTGAGCTATTCAGCGGAATCAGCAGCCATCCAGCAGTGTTTTTCTCTCACAACAAACCAGCGAACAGTACTTTCAGCCACAATAAACCAGCGATACGAACAGGCTGGATATTATTGAGAAAGTCACAGGAGCTATTGCACAGTTAAGCTATGAGGAGTATATCAGAAAAGTTCTGATGGAAGTTGGTGCTATTCCCATTCTTTTAGACTTGGTTCATGGCCATTTAGGGGACTTGTCTGAGTCCGCAGCAGCAGAAGCTTTGATTAATTTTTCTTAAGATGCATCATCGTGTCAGGAGTATGCACCGGTACTACAAAGGATACCAACACTTTCGGCATTTCATGATCAGTTCTCTTGTTTCCGCATTTCTCAAGGCCACTTGATTCAATCTGTGAGAAGAAGGATAGAGCAGCATTTGAACCCACAAAGAATTTCGTGAATCATGGTATGTATGCCTTTTCAGTCTTTTGAGTAACGATGATACACACATGCTTTAACATGATAATTATCTTTTATGATGATGATTGATGCCTGTTCTGACTTCTGATGGAAGTGGCCTTCAAGGCATTTGATGTTAGTGTACAGTTTCACGAGTAAACTCCAAGCTCAAGATTGGAATTCGACAATGTCTATGAACTTGCAAATATTCAGGAAAACTAATAACTATGTTTGTAATCATAATCCATGAGTAATATCAGAAAATAAATATCTTTCGTCTAGTAGTTTTAGCAAGATAATTTGCTCTAGGCAGACTTCCATCAAGTATTTATTACTATTAGAGGTTAGGTTGTCTAGTAGCTGTATTTTGTTCAATGAAAATTGAATCAATTCAAGATTAAGGTTAGGTTGTCTAGTACCTGTATTTTGTTCAAAGAAAGCTGAATCAATTCAAGATTAAGGCGGTTAGGTTGTCTAGTAGCTGTATTTTGTTCAATGAAAGCTGAATCAATTCAAGACTTAACAATCTGGGAAAGGGACAACCTGAACTAAAATCAAAACAATGTATTTTGTATACTGTAGCAGACAGTTTACAGCAGCTAGTTTTCTCTCTATGGTTGCAAAATGAAATGGGCGTTGGTGTAGCCATTTTTTTTGGCTTTATCGGCTCCGGCTTCTCTCATGACCTTAGCTAGAGCGGGATCAGCTAGAAGCCCTCCCAAACGGACCTTTTTCATAGTCATAGGATATGTGCCTAGCTTGTATGTTGCTTTCATATTTCCTTATCTTTCATAATGAGACGTTTATAGGAGGTTCAGGTTGTATGCATCGGTGGATACAGAAGGCTGGTTTTTTCTGGTGACCTCAATTACATTTAATTTCTAAAATCAGAAACTTCATGATTATGTAAGCTTTTGAATTTATATGGTGGTTTTTAGAAACTATGACCAAAATAAGAAGAAGTTCTATTTCCAGTTCCAGAAAAGTTTGTTGTTTTGAGATATTGATATTACTAATAGATTCAGTACGTTTTGAGTTCTTAAGCATTTTAATTATCTTTCGTTTGAAATCATTTATACTATTTTTGGATCAAATGGCTCTATAAATGAAAAGGAGGAACCCCAAGCGGTTGCGGCTATGGCTGCGGCTTCGCATCCGGGGGGAAAAAAAATAGCGTGGAAACAGGATGCGGCAGGCGTCGGTGCATATCTGCCTTCGATTCTTTCCATGCGTCCACCCACAAGGATCCAACCATGCGGGCCCGAGAAAGGAAGACAGCGCACAGCGGCGACTCAAACCGAACCGCAGCCCAGCAGCCGCGTGAGGGAGCCGTGCCGAGCTTTGTCCAAGCGTGCTCTTGGTTTGACTACTTCTACACGTGGCACATAAGGGCAGCCGCAACGCAGGCTAACATGAGCGTTGGCCTCAAAGCAAAGTAGTAGGCCAAACAGATAGAGCTGCTAATTTCTCCAAGCGAGGCTGTGCTTTCATTTCTTCTCTCTAACATAGCAGCATGCAAGTACTGGCTTGTGGTCTTTGAAAAAGTATGCTGGGGATGGCTTGTGGTCCTTAAAAAAGTAAGCTGGGGGTGTTGCTCTCTCTCTCCAACGCATGGCTCGATGACTGCTTCCAGCCTTTGTCAGACGAAGCTCTCGGTTCTTCTGCAGGATGTTCTGACACCCTGTGAGGCTAACGATGGCTGTGATTTAGACGCCGACTGTATACGTGGAGGTCGAGGCTAACAGCCAGGGTGAAGCATTGGGGAAGACCTAATGACGCTAGGTATGCACGCGGAAGCAATGGATCCTGTTTCCACGCAATTTTTCCCCGCATCCGTGCTTAAAGCCATGCCAACAAACCATTGGTAGGCCTGTGGGATCAGGATATGGCAAAATCTCAATTAATTTTCACAGCCTCAAGGTAGAGACTTGAGAACCAGATCTTTCTACTACGTCACTTCTGGACGGAAGTTGCCATGACATGAGCACAAACAAACCAGAGCACGTTTCTGCTACACCCCTCGTGGAACAGCAAATTGCTATGACAACCACTTGTACTCTTTTGGAAGTTGTGCTAAAAGAATTCGCAGTCAGCTTCGTCAAAGTTCTAATCTCTTGATGGTTGGTTCAACATCGTTATTTAGGGTTCTCTTCGCGATTCAACTAAATCGTTCTTGATACGGTCCAAGCTTGTGTCATACTTGCAACATCCTTTTAAAGATCCGATGGCTACTGCACATAACTAGGGGTATTTAGATTCTAACATCTTTAACCATACTTTATCATCCCACCCCACTAGCTCATCCTGAAATATCTTTCCTTCTCAACCTCCAAAACCAGCTCGTCTTGCCTTCTCTCCCCAACTCCTAGATGTGACACTACTACCCCCTTCGCCTTGCCTCATGCTAACGCCTGTCTTAAGGCTGCCATTGTACATGTCTCTCACCTTCTGGCTTGTTGTTGTAGCTTTCTTATTAGGGTATGTTTAATTTGTTGCAATGAACATCTAGATGTTGTAGAAACTTGATTATATTGATGTTTCATTTTGCAAATGTACAAGCGTGTTGAATAACGATGGAAATGGTGGTAGTCTTTTGGAATAGAAAATTTTGTTTGGTAGCGCCATGATTTTCATGGATATATTATTAGTTGATTGGGGGTGGATGATATAGAGATTTAATTATCTCAAACTACATTTTGTAGGATCTATTTTCTTAACTATTTTTTCAGATCTGGTGGGCCTTTTCATGCCATTTGGTCAAGGAGTTCACTACTACAGAAATGGGCATCCCCGCACCCTTACAACCGCCGAATTTAATAGAATCGGCAGTGAAAGTGTTTCACCGTCGACTCTATGACTGGGGTGCCACAGTGGCCAATTGAACCGGTGGTGAAAAATGTTTTCACCCCCGACTCAGCATACGATTCGACGGAGATAATCATGTTGGGTTTCGCCACCGGACTATACTCTGATCGAGCCGGTGATGAAAGAGGTTTTTACATTGTCATCTGTGACACCACCAACGCGACTTGGTATTGAATTGGCGGCGACAAAACATTTCACTGCCAGCGACAAAGCATTTCACCGCAGGACCAAATTTCCTTCTTTAATATCTAGCATAGAAAACAGTGGTGGCTTAGTGCAAAAAACTTATTAGATGTGTCGCACGATGTGCATGTGTCTGTTTTCAGGGCATTTTGTGCTGCCCTTGGTAACATAGGAAGGATGGATCTTGGTCACCTGTGGCCTGATCGCCTAGTTTGAGTTGGTAACTGCGTCTTGTAACACTCATCATCTTATTATGATGAATCAAACCTAACACCATACTAACACATAATTAACTTGGTAAGAGGTACTATCTTACTAACCATTTTCATGAACAAAGTAATACATCAGAGGTCTAGATAAATTTTATTCGGTAGATGTACCAGCGAATTCATAATAATAACATGTTTCACTTTCAACTTATTATCGTGGAACGTTATGCGATGAGTTCAGGAGAAGAAACTCTTCTTGCGAACCTCCACCTTGACTACTTGAGCACAACCTTATCGAGTCATTGTCCTCCTCCTCTTGCTCCCACTCTTCATTGTCGTGGTCGCTGCAGCCTCTATGCTCGCGGATCATATGGAAGAAACACATGTCTCCATATTGAGGCCATTGTTAATGTGCCACCCGTACCTGAACGTCATGCAGTTGCCTGTCATTACTCGCTTGGTGGACTTCAAGGTCACCACGAACGGTGCCCACGGATCTGTAACACTGAACATTGCTTTGACGTGCGTACTGTGCGCATCCTAGAACTCGATAGGCACATTTTGTGCATCGCATGCACACAGGTTGGGGAAAATATTAATAAGATAGACAACATTGGTGGGTTGCGATTTGGACACGCAAGAAAATTGGCCGACACATCAGGCTGCATTCCCTTAGGGTTACGGTGAACTGCGACGGCTCCGTGATAGGCAGGGAGAGAGTAATGGCGCCCTCGGCAGTGTTTATGTAGTGCTTGTGACAAGTGGTCATTAGGTCGAAGACCATGAAAGTGAGTTCAGAGCAGCCATCATAGCGTCACACCAGCACGTACCCATCATGGAGGTCGTGAGCGTGGGCGATTTACTCCGACCCCCGAGTCGTGGCCACTATTCTCATCAGCGAAGACTTTGACGTCCCATTGTGGCATCCTCTGTCCTCGTCGAGACACACCTTCAGTTCCCGGTGAGGTCCGAGGGCCTGGGGCCACCTTAGCGGGGAGTCTCTATGTGCATAGGATGTCTAGCTGGTTTTATTGTAGACAAAGTCCTGAATGGACGGTCCTCTAATCAAGCGGGAACTATGTCTTGTAAAACTGGTAACAAAGGACATGAATATCTTTAATGTATACATAATTGTGGTCGAAGATAATCTATGCTAGCGTGCCTATAACTTGAAGTATGGATGTGGTGCATCGTTAAATAACGCTGGGTCAACCAATGGACCGGCATTTATAAATAACTCATCACCGCCTGATTGTACTAATAACCAGTGGTGATGAAACGCGCATCACTGCCAGATCAAACAAAAAACCACTGTTGATCATTACCTTATCACCGTGGATTAAGCAATGATCCGTCGTTGCTATAATGATCTTCAACACCGGATCAAACAATCAACCGGTGGTGACCAAATGTCATCACCGCTGGATCAACCTGTGAACCGACTGCAACTAGATGATCATTATTGTCGGATCAACTGCGAAACTGGTGGTGACAACCGAATATCATCGCCGGTTTTAAACCGACGGTGATAACCATGGCTATCACCGCTGATATTTCACCGCCAAGTGCCAAAATCAGCTGTGATGGGGCTTCTAAACTGTTGGTGATGATGTTTCTGCAATAGTGGTTAATCAAGTAACTACATGGAATGTCTGGATTCTGTTAATAATATTCATTGTTGTCCCGTATATATAAAGAGCTAGTAGTCATACCGAATTTGCGTTTTTAGTATCTCAAGTCATGTGCACTGCACTCAAACTATTAAAAGAAAACTGCAATGATTCAACAGGAACAACAAGAGCTTGTTGTGTCTAATTGATAGGGTCCTTTAGAATTTAGAACATTAATACCGAACTGTGTCTGGTGACGTGTATTCACCAACACGTGACTGTAAATCAGTAAGCCTAAAGACAGGTGGTCCACTAAGCAAGGAGACACTATCACACAATGTTGAAAAAGTCCAGGCACAAGGAAGACGTGTGCAGTACCACTAATAGCATGGAAATAGCACGCGGACAGCTCAGTATAATCAAAGCAACATTTTAAAGTAGGTTATCACGTGACAGGTCGTGCTACAGCGTGACCATGTAACCCCGCCCAACACTGCCTCATCTCATCACCACCCACGGCGCTAGCAATGCGTGGCATCGCCTACTACCGTCCACCTCTGCCGCCCCCCCCCCCCCCCCCCCCCCCCCCCCCCCCCACCCATAACCACCTATCGCGCCAGGCTAGCCTGCCCCTGGGGATTCTGGGTTAGGGGAAGAAGCATCTTCTAGCGCGCTCTCTGGCGAAGGCAGTGACAGACGGAGTAGGCGTGGGGTTGTGGCTTACGGTTTGCTTTAAAGTAATGAAGTATTTGCAATTACTATAATTATATGCATTGCACATATAAGGTTAGAAATCTACAGATGTACTCCAAGCTGTGGAATAAGGTAAAAATTTTCCATACATGATAGAACAATTAGAAAAACAAAGAAAGGAAATGGTTTTATGATATATATGCATGATCACAGGATCAGATTGTTGTGTCCTGTGTGTTGTCGTTGTTACTATCCAGATGTGCGCATCAATGATATATATATACACGTGTATGGATTAGCTTGCTGGGTTTTGTTTAACATGCCCCGCGCAAGTAGAGACGAAATGGGAAGGAAGTTTTGTAGTTGCGGTCGTGCACACCTGGAGACCTGTGATGGGCTGTGTGGTTCCGTCGTTCTCCGTGCATAGCTAAGCTTTGACGAATGTGACAGCGAATCTCTTGGATTTATATTTCAGAAAAGGAATCGCTTGTATCCTTGACTATGCCCGTGTCCCTTAGCTATTAAACTAGGGTTATCGACGGAGTGTTTTGTAATTTGAGACAGAAGATGTGGTTACATTGTATAGGCTAACTAGCTATGGGGGCGCGGCCAACCAATTTATTTTTTCACAACTCCTGATTGAAATGTTCATTTCATTGTTTTAGTACATTCAATTTTGCGTAGACTCAATTTTGTCGAATGAAACATGAAATAAATTAATACGGAAGTTGCAGTAATTTTTTTCCTCGAATAATTAGATGGAGTGAGATATATATAGCTCCCATTTCAATGCTTGTTCTATGATATTATAAATATCAATTATAAATTTCGGTACCCGTTGTAAATAAAAGTTGTTAACAAGCATTTAGTCACCGGAAACATAGCAACTAACTCTCTTTTTTATCTATTTTTGGTGAATCCATGAAATAGTTCTATCGGTTCTTTTTTTTTGCGAACAAGTTCTATCGGTTCATAGAAGTACATGAGTTCATTTTCTAGCAGTCGTTTTTCTCTTGTTTTTTCTATTATAATATGTCTCCACTTTAAGCCACGTTAATTTTATGAAATCATCTTCAGTTACTGTTTAAATTTTAGCATCACCAAATATTTTCCTCCTTTATATTTTCTTTAAGTTTGTCAAGGAACAATTAAGTATTATCTCTCAATTTTTCGACCCCTTAGATCTGAAATAGAGAGCCCAGATCAAATCTTCCTCTCTCTATCTTATCTTCTTTCCCTTCTTGAGCCACTCGCCCCTGCCTTCCCGGCCGCTCTTCACCACAGCCCAATGCTAAAATTTATTTGGTGTGCCTCTTTGCCGTCGTCTTACTCATCTCTAGCCAAGCTTCCTCACCGCCACTACCTCTCGCCCGGCTCTGGCGGTGCCCCGCTATATATGCCTCCACCACTATCAGACTAAACCGGCTTTCTAGGGCTATCACCACGACGCCCCTGCCCTTGCCTCACCCAGGATCCTTGCCCCACTGCTCGATCGGCCACACCACCGCCACCACTGTCGAGCAAAGCGACCTCCCCTAGCTAGCGATCCCTCTAAGCCCGATGAACATAGGTAAGTCCTCGAACCTTGGACCTAACCTCACACCCTAGTCTTGCCGGCGTTGGGGAAGAAGGACATCGTGGCATACTTAGATTGGTCAGGAAATTCGAGTGAGGAAGCTTTGAATAATTGGAGTGAAGTTTAGCTTTACTCTTTTACTTTCAATGTCAAGTTTAAAAAGTACCTTTTCTATAAGCCGTGAAAGTCAGAGATGTCTTCAACAACCAATTCTTCCCAGCAGCAGGCTACACAATTATTCCTGGTATTATAATGTATCATCCTCAAACATCAAAGTTGACACGTAAACAGTCCCACTCTGATGATCGATCGGTGGTGTTCACATATCAAGCTTTTGGCCCACTGGCCTATATATGCACGCCCCCTTCACAGCTTCTTTTGCTCATTGGCTAGCTATAGGGACATGTAAAACCTTGTACACCACTACCTAGCAGTAGCCTGATCCAAGTGCAGTGTGTGCACGGTAAGTGATCTGAAGCCGCCAAAGGTAACAATGGCGGAACAGCACAAAGACCCAACAAACAGGGCAGCCTCCGATGGCCTCCCGGACGGTGTTGCGCCGCGGAAGAAGACCAACGTCCGGTTCGCTTTCGCCTGTGCCATCTTGGCCTCCATGACCTCCATCCTCCTCGGCTACGGTACATATATATATTCTTCATCTAATAAGTATATATAGATGTTTTGATGTTTCCTCTTGCCGTCCAAAGTCATGTAGTAAAATTGCTGGTGATGAAGTACGTGCATGATGATGTTTTTGCTAGTGACTGTCTTCATGTCATGTTATGTCAGATAGTTAAAACCTTTTTGTTTGTGTATTTATACGTGCTTTCTAGACATCGGGGTGATGAGCGGCGCGGCGCTGTTCATCAAGGAGGACCTCAAGATTTCAGACGTGGAGGTGGAGGTCCTGCTCGGCATCCTCAACCTCTACTCGCTCATCGGCTCCTTCGCGGCAGGGCGCACCTCCGACTGGATCGGACGCCGGCTCACCATCATCCTCGCGGCCGTCATCTTCTTCGTCGGGGCTTTCATGATGGGCTTCTCGGTGAACTACCCCATGCTCATGGCTGGCAGGTTCGTCGCAGGCATCGGCGTCGGCTACGCGCTCATGATCGCGCCCGTCTACACGGCCGAGGTCTCGCCGGCGTCGTCGCGGGGGTTCCTCACATCCTTCCCCGAGGTGTTCATCAACTTCGGCATCCTGCTCGGCTACGTCTCCAACTACGCCTTCGCCCACCTCAGCCTGAAGCTCGGCTGGCGCCGCGCCTTCCGTCGTCCTCGCGCTCATGGTGCTCGGCATGCCCGAGTCCCCGCGGTGGCTGGTCATGAAGGGCCGTCTTGCCGACGCCAAAGTGGTGCTGAGCAAGACCTCCAACACGCCCGAGGAGGCCGCCCTGCGCCTCGCGGACATCAAGGAGGCGGCCGGCATCCCCGCCGACCTCGACGGGGACGTCGTCGCCGTGCCCAAACGGACCGGCGGCGAGGAGCGCGTGTGGAAAGAGCTGATCCTCTCCCCGACGCCGGCCGTTCGGCGCGTGCTCCTGTCGGCGCTCGGCATCCACTTCTTCCAGCAGTCGTCGGGCATCGACTCGGTGGTGCTCTACAGCCCGCGCGTGTTCCAGAGCGCCGGCATCGCCGACAAGAACAAGCTGCTGGGCACCACGTGCGCCGTCGGCGTGACCAAGACGGTCTTCATCCTGGTGGCCACGTTCACGCTGGACCGCTTCGGCCGGCGGCCTCTCCTGCTGACGAGCACCGGGGGCATGGTCGTCAGCCTCGTCGGCCTCGGGTTCGGGCTCACCGTGATCGGCCACCACCCGGAAGGCACCACCATCCCCTGGGCCATCGGCGTCTGCATCGCCTCCATCCTCGGGGTGGTGGCCTTCTTCTCCATCGGGCTCGGCCCCATCACGTGGGTGTACAGCTCCGAGATCTTCCCGCTTCACCTGCGCGCGCTCGGGTGCGCGCTGGGCGTCGGCGTGAACCGCGTCACCAGCGGGGTCATCTCCATGACCTTCCTGTCGCTGTCCAAGGGCATCACCATCGGGGGCAGCTTCTTCCTCTACGCGGGCATCGCCTCGCTCGCCTGGGTCTTCTTCTTCACCTACCTCCCCGAGACACGCGGCCGCACGCTCGAGCAGATGGGCGGCCTCTTCGGCATCCCCAACATGGCCGACGACAGCGACCAACAGTCGTCGCCCGGCAAGGAGAAGAAGACCTCGAGCAACGTCGAGATGTCATCATCGACGGCCACTAGTAGTGATATCAGAAACGAGTGATGAAGAAATCACGGGGCATGCACTGAGAAGGTTATCTGAAGTACTAAGAACTAAGAAGGCGCGCGCGAGAGAGATTGTGCGGCGGTGGCACGACGCATGGAGGCGATGACCGGCCGGCAGACGCGCGGCGCATCACGCATGTAGTCGAAGACTTTTTTTTTTCTTATGTTGAAAGTATAAGAGTACTTATTGCAAGAGGATAACTTTCTTGTTTGGCCTTTTTGGCCTCTTGTCTGTACGGAGAGGTAGGGAATTATTACACTTGCAGGAGTACGTGTGTGTCGACGTGTATCGTGTAAGCAATAACAAGTGATATATGGACTGCCGAGTCAAAGCACGAGAGTACAATATGCATGCATGGTGGTTGGCTTGTACAGTACTAAGAAGCAAGCTAGGCCTCGTTTAGATTGTAAAAAAAAATGAACCCAATGAATAGTATCACTTTCGTCTTATTTGACAAATATTGTCCAATCGTAGACCAACTAGGCTCAAAAGATTCATCTCGTAATTTCCAACTAAACTGTGTAATTAGTTATTTTTTACCTACATTTACTACTTCATGCATGGGTCCAAAGATTGATATGATGGAGAGAGAGTGAAAAAATTCTAACTTTTCATGTGCATCTAAACAAGGCGCTAGCTAAGGCCTGCCTTATGATGCGAATTCGCACGGCCAGAAATTGCCTCCATCCACTTCCTCCTTGCTTGCATCCATATTAGAACTTATTATCATCATTATCTATTCCAAATCGGACTAATTTGTTCAAAATCAAGACAGAAACTATTGGAGAAATAATTACACACAACGGCCACTATCCACGCCACATTTGAACTTGATACGTTTCCTTGTCTAAACCTTGCTCTACCCTTTCTTCTCATTATAGTGTTAACACAGCATGATTTACTAATTAAAAGAGTTACAACATGAGTAATAATGATATTTGTGATACTACACTAAAAGCATCTAGGTGACTAGGTCTCTAATTCAGTTTTGTCGATTAATGATGACACAATCATTGTGACTAACGTGTGCTTTAATAATGATAGTTGTGATACTACACTGAAAGCATCTAGGTGACTAGGCCCCTAATTCGGTATTGCCGATTAATGATGACACAATCATTGTGACTAACGTGTGCTTTACAGCGTCATTACTTTAGTGAGGTGACAATGATGATTGATGATGGCCAATTATGGTTTTCATGCCCCTAATTGATGGTGGTACTCAGTTCGGTTTCCAAAGGACCAGCGTGAAGATTATGGATCAACTAGTTCTAACATGGTGTTTGGTTTACTCACTGGTAACATAAACAGTTTGGGTAATGGATTACAGAGGGAGCAGCCGTGGCATCGGTGATTACTTAATTTGTTTGGTTGGGGCACGGTAATGTTACTGAGAGCAAGTGGAGCAGATGTGCTGCACCAGTGCTGTCCTATAATGCTTTAACACTTGGGGAGGAGTGGAATCAAACATGAATAGGCCAATATCTGTTTACGTGGTACCTGATAATGGTCGCAGACATGAGTATCATTTTCTATTTCCCTCCGCAATAGGATATCATTACATTTTTACGAACCAAACATCACATAAGTGTTTATCATGTTGAGAGACACTTAGAGTAGTGATAGGATCTTTTGCTTTTCCATAATTTGGCCATACTATAAAGGGGGGGTATGAAGGTGACCTAGTATAGTCTAGTGAATGGATGTGATGCACACTCGTGAAACTAGCACTAGGTAGCTCAAATGAAACCCAAGGATCAATGGAATCAAAACCAAACTCAAAGGTCTTTGAATTGGAAGAGTTTGGTGGTTTTTAGTACTCATAGGAGCTCTCCAATCAAATGGCACATAGAGCTGCAACAGGGATGACTTTCAAATAGAAAATTGGCGCCAACACATTGATCTCTGGTGATGCATTAGTGGTGCACACTGTAGCTTGACCACAGTGAGCCTATCTCTTCTGGTCTTGGCAAGAAGTGCTCTCACTGCAATTCTTCGGTGGGGCACCGTAGCTGCCGACTGGATAGGTGTTCCAAACAAGGTTTGCAAATAGATTTGGTGTGCACCAGTGCTCTCTAGTGCACATCGGTGTTGTGCACCGAAGGCCCCATACAATAAACGTTTAGTTTTCAAACTAGTCGTTGGAGGTTCACCGGAGCCCTCCGATGTGAAGGTTTGTGCTGCACCAGAGCTCTCCGGTGCACACGTCTTCACTGAGTGGAGAGGCAATGATTAGTTTGGGGATTGGCTCTATGAAATACTCATCCATCTCGTGCAAGAGGACTCTCTTGCAACACCCATTTTTGTCCAAGAGAGAGGTTTAGCATATTTGAGTGATTGGGACTTCAAAATTCAAAATTGTGAAGTACATTAGTGCTTAAAAGTAGCAGGTGTGCATCCACTCTTCTCATTAGGCTTGGTTAGGTCAAGTTAGAGTTTGTGCTTGTTACTCTTTTTGATTGGCATCACCTAGAGGACTTGGTGGTGCTTGGAAGCATGGTGATCTCTCGGATGCGATTGTGGGAGACCCAAGTCATGTTGTGAGCGATTGTCGGCAATTCACCATGCCGAAGTGGTGAAGAATCAGATCGTACAGAGCATTTGGTCTTTGCACAAATCATGGGGAAGCTATACTTTGCAAGGTGCTCCAACGAGGACTAATGGGGAGTGCTGGCTCTCTAATACCTTGGGAAAACATCATCGTGTTTCTAACCCTCTGTTTACTTTGTGAGTCTTCATTTGTGTATTACTTAATTGTCTTTACATTCCTAGAATTGCCCTATTAGCTTAGGGTTGGAACTATATTGTAAAACTTGTGCGCAAGCTAGAAACACATTTAAGCAGAGGGGTGAAATGGGCTAAGTGCAAGGTTTTAATTTAATGAGAATTTTAGATTATCCCAATTCACCCCCCTCTTGGGCGTCTTGATCCTTTCATTCTTGCTCCATCTTCTAGCACTAGTCTCTATTATTGCTAAGCCTAAACCCTGCATCACTACTGTCAGAGGTATCGGCTCTAGTACTTTGGATTAGCTTATCGCACACATGAAATCAGAAGGGTAGCACATGGGACATAGATGTATACTGGTTCAGGTACCGAGATACCCTATGTCTAGTTGAGAATAGATCTCTCTACCTCCTATACTCGGTGTTTACAGGGGGTGCTAATGACTAGTTGCCTAGGGTTGTTGTGATCTATGATCAAGTAATAGGACGTGCCAATTGGGTGCTCCCTACCTTGTCTTATATACCTTGGGAGGTAGGGTTATAGATAGAGGCGATTGGTTTACATGTGAGTTTCCTACTTTGTTACAAGGAAATCCAGGTACATAATCAGCTATTCCCTATATGACACGGCTCCTAAGCCACATCTGCCTATTTTCTTGTCTGCCACGTCTGATGATGTGCCCTAGTTCGGTTGGGCCTCATCTTCGCCAGCTTCGGCCCACCCCGAATATAATGGGTCGTTATTTAGACAATGAGGTGCCTTGGGTCCATATCACCAATAGTAGCCCCAAAGGACTTTGATGATGAGCTAGTTGAATGACTCAATCCTTCAAGTGCCTGCATACCAAATACTTTAAAGATGAGCCCTCCAAGAGCTCAGCCCTCCAAGTGCCTGCATGCCAATGCAGTCTTTGGTCTTCTAGTTATTGTGCATCATTAAGTCCTATTATAGATAAGGATGTGCAAGCTTGGGAATCTGATGTGCCTCATCTTCGCCACCATGAATCTTGCGCTTGTGACCTGTATGAGTCACGAATCTTGACTGATCAGTTCATCTCCTTTATCTTCAAGGCTAGGTTATAAAACTTAGGGCAATGTGTGCCTCTTGGGTTTGGACCACTCCTTCCTTGAGTACTTTATATCTAGTGAACGCCTCTCATTGCTCTGAATGCTTCTAGCACCATGGAGCCCTTCCCCTGCACCTCCGACTCTGGTGGTGATGTTAGGAGAAGGCTTTTCGGGTAAGTCTCCTTAGGAAACTAGATGCACCATGGGGCTCTTAATCTAGGTGCTACTAGAGGAAGCTATGAGAAAATAGGGGAACCATCACAATTGGGTGCCTAGTGATGCTCATGGTTATGTGGCCATCATAGCATCTGTGGTTGTCCAGTGTGGCCTTGCCTTTTGCATGGGTTCTTCATCTCTGTCTATGCAGGGGTGATCCTTCTTTCTCTAGAGCGGTGAAGACAACGTGCCTCCTCCACCCCTGCCTGCCTCTCGACTATGAGAGAGATGCAACATGAAGATTTGCCAGGTGATGCCTCATCCTCGCTATCCGGGTCTATGGCCTGCGCCTATGTTGAGTTTGGGTGTTATTTTCTATGTATGCAAATTCTCCCCTAATTTCTCTTCACATGGTTTGGCATTCTTCATTGAGTCAAAGTCGATAGTTTCTCTTGCACAAGTAAATTCAACTTTAAGGTAGAATAGGTTGTTGTTGGGCCTAGGCTTGACCCGTACTCAATCGTAGTTATTGTACACCTCGTTATCTTTGATAGGTCTTTGTTATTGTACACCGGTCAAATGTAACAAGAGTTATGAATAAAGAATTTGCCTTAGTGAAATCCTTACTTGTATGTTTGTGTAGTCAAATTGAGAGAGCAATTTCTCTACTTAGACACGTATTTTTTGCATAATTTGAGTATCCCAGAGCTGGTGGGTCTTTTTTGAATGGTATAGCCTTGAGGCAATTCGACTGCCCTGCGCATGCACTCTTTGACTAGGATTTTTCGTTTATGAAACACTTCAACTGAAGAGCGGACTGATTTGACATAGGACCAAGGGCACGATGTGATTCAAGTGGGTTCCATTTGTGGCACGACCACTCAAGTAGCGACATCATGCAGTTGAGCAGCAACGCGTACCACTCTTCGAGTTACAAACAGGTCAAGAAAGTGATATCCATGTTCTCCTTGGCAAGAACAAGGCATAGTAAACCCTGCATGGGGCATGCCATAAACCCTTGTTCTACTTCAGGGCACCGTACTTGTTTGATTTGATTGCTAGCTTTTCTGAGTTCCCAAATGGGTAAGTTCTCGAATTACACTAAATAGCTTGATCAAGTCTTCAAGAAATTTACTAGGTCACTCGAGTACCATAGTTCTAGAGCTAGATTTCATAGTCGTCTTGAATTCTTCCCTCACTCTATTGGTAGCTTGGCCATCTTGAGTAGCCCAAATACGTAGACTGACCGGTGATACCCAATCTGTTAGCACATGGTGCGAGTGTCCACTTGTGGCCCATCCCATTAGGAGCCTGATATATATTCGAGTGACAGAGAGACTCTTCATCTTCCCCAAGCCACCATGGTTTTAGGCTTCAATCTTTAACTTCCATCCCTTTGACTTAGCAGTTGTTGCGGCCATCAATCCACTCCTTTTCCTCATTTCCCATCTCCACCAACACAATGGTGAAGGTGTCAAAGGGAAGCAAGAAGAAGAGCATCACGAGCGTTGTCGTCGACGATCGTGCTGGCCTCCAGACCATGGTGATTGACCCAAGGCATCACTCTAGGATCCATCAATCATGATAGAAGAGATGACCCAGGTGCTAATCTATCATAGATTCATGATTTGAGGCCTTGTGGAATGCAGTCGTTGGTTCTTTCGACTTGCTCGTTTGTCTACGGATGAGCCATGGAGGCCCAGCTCAATTTTATGTGCTTATCATCACAGAACTCTAGGGACTCAGGTCCCATGAACTGAGTGCTATTATCCATAATGATCATGTTCATGGCGCCGTATCAATTCATGATCTCGTTGATGAACTCGATAGCCTTGGCCACCATGATTGTGGTAACAGGCTTGGGCTCAATCCACTCTGTGAACTTGTCGATAGCCATGAAGAGGTGATTATAGCCCCTAGGTGTGGGTTGTAGCATCCCGAAGGGCCACATCATTGGTATCATCTACACCTCCTATGACAGCACATGTTTCTGCTTTGCATAAAACTAGCATCATTTGTAGGTTCTGGCGATGTCTTGGGCATTGACAATAGCTGTCATACAGTAGAAACCTTCTCAAAAGGCTTTTTTCCACCAATGTGTTGGGAGCGACGTGGTGGCCGCAACCCCTGCATGGATTTCTTACAATAGCTTCTTTCCTTCTTCACTTGATATGAATCTTTGAAGCACCCCTGAGCTACTTCATCTATGTGGTTCATCATCAACAATTTTGTACCACTTCACTTGTCGAACACATGATTGGCCTTCGACTTGTCCTAAGGTAGGATATTGTGCTTCACATAGCCAATGAAGGGTTGTGCACAGCCTTGGGTTGTTACCACCACTTGTTGTTCAGGTGGGGTGGCCCATTCATGTGGTTCCTCTGGATCTACCCCTATATATTCGAATAGAGGGCTTAGTGATTAGTTCAAGGAACACTTCATTAGGTATAGGATCTCAGCTAGAGCTAGCCTTGCAAGACCGTCTGCTTTATCATTATCTCTTCGAGGGATATTGTAACAGAATCGATCAATTATACAAAATTAAGTAAGAAAATCACCCGCCGAAACTGATAATTTAGCAAACTTAAGCCTGTATAACTTGGTAGTCCGTGAAACCATGAAGAATTTCAATCCAACCAAAATACAAACCAAGATCGTACAAGTTTAGCAGTCACAGTCACATATTACATAAAGTTCACAACAACAGTTGAATACATCGGAGTTTAGAACATAAAGTTATTACAAACCAAGTTCATACTGAAATAGCGGAAGCAAATAGTTTTAAAGCCACACACATGTTTAGTTCAGATACAGTGCCAGGAGATAGTCATTTCCAATAAAAAAACATCAGATAAGATATATGGAGCAACCATTGTCCTTGGTCCTAGTTGTCGCCCATCGCAGGGTACAGACAGTGATGCAATAACCGTAGTACATCTGACCATCTGCAACAACAATGGGAACAACGCCCTGAGTACGAGAAAGTACTCAGCTAGACTTACCTGTCTTAAACTTAAATAAAGTGACACCAAGGAGTATGCAAGGCTTTCTTTTGGTAGACTAGCTGACTTATTTGCGAAAAGCATAAGCTATCATGAATAAACCATTTTAAGTACTTTGCATCATCTTTATTATAACTATTAATCTAGGTAAGCACCTATGCTATAGCAATCACTTGATTAAGCAATAACATCCAGTTACCAACTTAGATTTAGCATTTCCAATATCATCCATATAACCAACGGTGTTCCATCATCATTATTACGATGCTGTAACTTGAGTCAAGTGCTCACTATCCAGGAGCGATGGCAATTCGAATCGATTCCTAACCAGCTGGTGATTTATTCCTCACACAAACCACACTCACCCGCTAAAGTGAGCTACAGATCACTAATGACACTATCCAGGTAAACGTCACGGGACAAACTGGAGCCGTAGTACCTAGGGACCATGCGACAGCCAGAACGCACCTTGGGCTCACTCTTCGCGTCCCCGTTATATCCCTTCAGCACCAGTACGCGCACCCATGTAGATCCCGGCCCGAATAATGCCACTAGCTTGGTGGTCAAAAGATACTTTATTCGGCTAGCTAAATGTGAGGCATGCGTTCAACATGACACGAGGGACGAGCAACGATCGGTCCTTAACCGACACAGACGAAAAACTAATAGCACCCCAAAACCCTGTTTGGTTGCCTCCAACTTCTCCGTCCGGTCTCCAATTATCCATCAACACATCATTATCTCCAGGATATCATCCATTACATAGCTAAAGTATTCCAGTAACCACCTATAATTCCAGGTGACCGGAAATCACCGATCGCTACCGGTCTAAGCAGGACTAAGCAGTTATTCGATCCTAAACCTAATAGGGTAAGGATGTAATCAGGTAGGCAAGGATAGTAATAAATGTATCAACGGTTTCACACAACTCCTATAACTTAATGCAACAATATATAAAACTCATATATATAAAGAATTGCTTTTATAAAGTAGGAGACTTAGAATGCTCCGGGGCTTGCCTCGCTCAAACGAACTAGGTTGATGGTCCATGCACTCGGGCAGGTCCTCTTCTTGCCCCTCTAACTCTAGCACCTCCTGTGCCTGGATTTCCTGTGGGTCGGCCCCGGCCTGCTCCTTTGGTACCACTACTTGCACTTCCTCCTACGATCCTATATGATGCAATTGTATAAGTAAATTTGCAAGTGGTGCATCGGATGCAATGACATGTAATGATTGTGATTGCATGCAATGCAAATGAACACACTTAGACTTATAGGATAGTATAGGGGTAAAACCTTTCTACTAGGTAGTCAACATCATCCAAAGACAGTTACTACGAATACATGACATCTACTGCATTCTCTTCTGCTACTAACCCCCGTTACTTTTCCGCTAACTAACATATAGCCCTAACATAAGTGCTACTATACTTTATCAACACAATCATACTAACATGTCAAGTGACATCAACAAGGGATTCGATGCATCAAAGATACACCAAAGCTACACTATTAAACAAATTATGTCTAAAGGATATTAGTTTATTTCACTTTTAAACTAGGGTTACAACAGAAACATGTATTTCTGGTGCATAGAAAAATCTAGAAAAAATTATAGTAGCATAGTCAAACCATAAGTATCCTACCATAAAATTTTCATGGCAATTGAATAAGTAAAACTGCCGACACAAAAATGACAAGCTAGGGGGTATAAATGAGCAAGAAAATACTTTGTACTATGAAAAGTATCAAACGACAGATTTAGTATTTTTTTCATGATCCACACAGTAAACAAACATTGTACAAAAATTATCATATGCATGTTTTATACTAATTTTTCTCTCTAGCAAAAAATAACAAAAATCAGTCAATAAAGGCACTTGAACTGACATCAATATTTTTCTACAGAACATGTATGACATATAGTTTCATGTAAAGCACATCACAAAAGAAGACTAACAAAACTAGAACCATATTTTTCTGAGCAACATGTGATTTACTATGCATTTTCTAAGAAAACAGCAATTACAAGAATTAAATAAAGCCCTATATAAAAGTATCACAAAATTGGTATGCAATATTTTTAAACTATAGATCTAGTCATGAGGGTCACAACAAAATTTGTTTTATAAATTTTGGAGCCATAAATCTCAAGATATGATTCTTTGGAATCATTTACACATTTTCTGGAAATTCATTTTTCAAATCCTTTTAAAAACCAGCTGCTGAAATCGCTGGGTACACCCGCTGCTTCACCCCCAACTCCACCCGAGGGACAGACAGGCGGGGCCTGCGGGTCAACCGGCCCCACCTGCCAGCCACACCGTGGCAGGGGAGGCGCTGACCGCGCTGATCTCGCTGCTGGTGGGCTCGCCGGCGATGAGATCACCACCAGCGGCTTCCCCATGAAGAGGCGAACCCGATGCTCTAGCCGAAGGCGCCGGAGGAGCTCCAGGTTGAGCTCGACGGCTAGCAAGGCGGTGCGGTGGCGCAGTTCACCGGCGGTACGCCGGCTCCGGCCATGGCGAAGGCAGGCGAGGTGCGCGTGGGGTCCGTGAGGTCAAGGCGAGCGCGAAATCGAAGAAAAAAATGAAGGGAAGGGGAAGAAGGGAGCTCTAGCCACGGAGGGCCGAGCTCAGTGGCCATGGTGCCGCCGCGGAGGGGGAAACGCCGCGCGAGCCTTACCACTGCGCGAATGGAGGCAACGGCGAGCGCACGGGGTGGCAAAGGTTGAGGCGGAGTTGTAGGCAGATGCAATCGAAGAATGGCGGTGCAGTGGTGGAGCTTGACGCCGGCGGGTGGAGCGACGGCGTGCAGCGGCGTGAGCTCCCGCTCGGCTTGCTGCTGCTGCTGTGGTGCGGCCGCTGTGGGCGCGCGAGCGAGGAGCGGAGCGGGAGATAGAATGGATGGAGGGGGAGACGGGGCGCGGATCAGGCGGGATGAAGGCAAGCCGGCGGTGCCGCGCGGTGAGCTCGCCGGCGCATGACCGCCACACGGCGTGCGTGGCCTAGCGCGGTCGGGACGACGTGCGCGGGCGCGGGCGCTGGCGGGCCGGGCCGGCTCGCTCGGGTGGGCCGAAAGGGAGGCGCAGGCCTAATTCCAGAGAAAAAATGATTTTTTTATTTTTATTTTTAAATAATCAGCCCCATTTTTCTCCACTCTGAGCAATTAAAAAATATTTTCTCAAATTGGTCCAAAAGCCAAAGTTGTTTAGAATTTAATTCCCTACAACTTTGCTCAAAGGGGCATTTTCAAATTCCAACTAGATTTTGAATTAGAGATTCAAAATTCATTTTAATTCAAAAACTCATTTTTCTAACTTATTTTTAAAAGCAAATTTTGAGATACTTTTGAATACAAAACTTGCTCCAAATTTTAAGCTAAACATTTCTAAATTATTTGTACTACCAAACAAACTTGTTTATTGACCTAATCAAGCACACTCATGGCATAGTTTTATTTAAACAAGAAATCGCAACATTCATGTTTTAGAGTTATGTTTCACATGTTTGAAGCCTCTGTTTTCTTTATATTTCATGTGATTATGAATGCACGATAATACTCATGCTCATGATTTGCAATGCTTAATGCATGCTTAACACCAGAGGTGTTACACATATGGTGCAACTCCATACCATCAAATCTTGCTATAGCATGCCTCCATCTTTGGGTCCCTACATGCTTAGTCCTTTATCACTGAGTTGACAACTAGCTAGAAACTCTATTAATAATGAGTCTTTGTATGCCTAGAGCGATGGCTGGACGCAGACCTTCAGCCTGTTCGTTTCGCTGGTTTATTATGGCTGAAAGTACTGTTCGCTGGTTTGTTGTGAGAGAAAAACACTGTTGGATGGCTGCTGATTCCGCTAAATAGCTCAAACGAACAGGGTGCTTGCACATATATAGGATGTGAAGGCCCTACTAGTGTAATACCCTAGAGTCCAAACGGCTCAGATCCACTCTACACACACCATCCCACTTATGCTTTTGTCCTCGCTTTGCGTAAAAGGATTAACCCGGGATGGTGGGATGGACTCTAGAAGCCTTATATGTTAGTCTAATCCACCTTTAATAACCAAGGTGAGACTCCCCCATAATATTTTATTACCATGCACATGGGCCACTTTAGGCCAAATTCCAAACTAGGCCGGATGTCATATACACCCCTCTCAAAGGGCTCGACGTCCTCGTCAGCCCAACACACCTAAAACCGAGCAAACAATGACCAGGAATGTTCTCTCTTAGCACACACGACCGTGCGTCCAGTGCCGGCACATGTGCCATGCCGTGCACCCCGTAGGGCCTGCACGCGCAATGAGCCACATGTCTGCGCCCCTGACCTACACGCGCCCGTGGCCACGAAGGTCGGATCTGATACCATTTGTAACGCCCTAGAGTACAAACGACTCAGATTCACATCTACCACCATCCCACTTACACTTTCGTCCTTGCTTCGCATAAAAGGATTAACTCAGGGATGGTGAGATGGACTCTAGAAGCCTTATATATTGGTCTAACCTACCTTTAATAACCAAGGTGAGACTAAACCCCCGCAATATCTCATTAACATGCACATGGGCCACTATTAGCCAAATTCCAAACTGGGTTGGATGTCACAACTAGTAATTGGAAAATGTCTGCAAACACAAATATCACTGTATGATCCGCTGAGTGCCATAGACTCAATAGATCATATGGTGATCCTAAACAAACTTGTTTTCTAAAGGTCATAAAGGAATATGCTTCACCAAATGATTAGTTAGGTGTCACAAAGTCATCATGGGATCATACAACACAAATCAGTGACTTGACCACTCGACACATAGTTAAGGCACACCATCACTGGATGATCCACCGGGCATCACACATAGTCACCTCTAGATCATACGATGCTCACCAATATTTGGGCCGCTTTAGCACAGTCCAATTAGGGCCTCACTGGATGATCTTCCATGTGTCACGAAGTCACCACCGGATTATAAGATGAACACCAGTGGCTTGGCCACTTGACACGCAATCAAGGTTGGGCGTCATCAGATGATTCATGAGGTATCACAAAGTTACATTGGATCATACGGTGACCACTTGGTATTAGGACCAAATCTGAAACTGAATAGTGCATAGTTACACCAGATAATGTGCCTGGTCGGCCCCAATTATCAAGTGCACTCCCTGTGCATATTTCATCTTGTTTTAAGTCCAATCTTGTCCAGATCAACTTCTTTTGAGATCCTTAACTTAAAACAATCCAACGAGGCCACTAAGGCACAGACTTGGTGAGAGTGTACCACTTAAATTAATTGTGCTCTTAGCTCGAACTCCCATCAAGTTGCATGCTTGTCTTAGACACTTCTCAATATATAGTACAGCCAAAGGAAAAAAGGCCATATATATACACTCTATGTCAAGTGCTCCTGTCACCAAGCCTACAATTGACCCTATAGAGTCCTTAGTCTTTGTGAATATCGTTTGCTCCATACTTGACAACAATCATCGTGGCTAGGGCTGGATAACAGCTCAGCTCAGCTCATTATGTTAATGAGCCAGAAGGCCAACTCAGGTCGGCTCGTTTACGAGCTCGAGCTGGCTCGTTTACCTCGCGAGCTAGGTAAAAAAAACACAAAAATCATACTCTCTTTGCATTTATCTAAAGCAAGAGAGTAGTAATAATACAAAAGCAACACATCCATAAACCTTAAATCAAACAAATAAAGTAATATGTGTTGACATATATATATATATATATATATATATATATATATATATATATATATATATATATATCATAGTACTACACAAGACATCCATAGTCCATTATTGATTATCGATACATCCACTGAAAACAAGAGTCATAATAATCTTAAGTTTGCAGGGTCTAGGTCTAACCATTAACCAATTATAAAGTGGAGGACATCATGCAATACAAAACTAATATAAGTTTAAGACCAACAACTTGTGGCTCGTTAGGTTCGCGAGTCAGCTCACAAGTTGGCTCGTTAACTATACTGGCTTAGCTCGTTGAAAAATATAAATCAGCAGATTCGAGAGTCGAGCCACTAACGAGCTAAGTCGAGCGAGCTATCAAGCTGTGAGCTTTTCAACCAGCCCTAATCGTGGCCAAGAAAACCAATAAACCATGTGGCTAGCAAGTGACTAATAATGTGAATACCCTTGCAAAAAATCATGTTAGTCACAAGCACTTGTATTCATCAATCACCAAAAACCCAAAGCCAAAATTTGGGGGCTAGATGCATTGAGAGTTCTACAATATTGTTATGAAATTTGTCTCAATCCAAGTTGACATAAAAATGTTATTAATTGATATGCACAACTTCTATTTATAGGTGCGCTTAAGACAATAGCCTCTAAAATGCATTTGTAGAAGCAGTCATCTTAAGCGACCGCAATTTCCAAATATGGTCGCTTAAGATGGCCACCTCTAGAAATAGTTCTATTTGGATATCTTTTTACAGAGATGGTTGTTGGCCATGGGGCCCTGGCTTAATTCACAGGTAGACACCATCGTTTACCACCTATTCATTAAAAATGGGTGCATTAGCGAAACCCCGTTTTGTTGTAGTGTTCATTTCTTTGACAACACTATGCAAATAAAAAGGTACTCGATCGATCACTTTACAGCACAGGACTGGATATATTAAAGTTGACATGCACAAAAGTATGCCTTAAAGAGCTAGGGTGCATGGTCTATATATCTTAAGGATGGCTTGATGTATTGCAACATAGGACTAGTTATTAGAATATGAAAATATGCTTCCAAGATGGTTCATGGTCTTAGGGTTCCTTGGTCTACCTTAGGATATATACGTCCAAATAAATGTTCTATCTTCTTATAGCTAACAATTTTATTTTTTTATTAAAAGGGGGTACAGAGACAGAGAGAAGATTAGATATCATCCCAAAGATATATGAGTTGTTTAGAATACTTAGGCAACTAAATTAATACATGAATATAATATACACATAAAAACTATTTATTTCATTGTTTAATATATATGCAAAACTTGAGAATCTTAAAGAAGTAGAAAACATTTATGAGTTTCTTAACATGATGAGTTGTGTAGAACCTCCATATTTCATTAGCTTGCCATGCACACATTTTTATTGCATGCAGAAAAAGGAGGTCCATGTATACCACCATATTTAATTACTGTTGTATAGATGGACAGCCAAAATATTCATTTCACTAATTCAATATACTAGTTTGGTACAGCTGTCCCTCTATTAAAGAAGTAATACATATCGACAATATTCCTATCTGTCAATACGTTACTATGCTCAACAAAAAGTTAAAAGTAGTAGGAAAAATCAAATTGACTAGCTAGTTTGGAGGTCTCACCCACGTTTTTCCCCGGCTTTGTAATACATATTAAGTCACCATATGGTGGTCCCATTTCCCCTTGCCTAGCTAGTGTGTTCTCCCAGGCCCTCTTCAGTCTCCGGTCTCGCTCACCCTCCCCTACTTCTCCCTCTTCCAAGATATAGAGAGCATCAGATTTTTCCCACGGTATGTGTGCATGCACTAATCTTGCCAAACTAGTGTCACTTCCTGAGTTTTGCATTGTTGGCTCTTTTGCTCTAGAAATTCTCAGAATTTTGTTGGAACTGCACCTGTGTGTGCAACTATGGTTCTTCACTGTATTTTGATACTTTTTGTTGGAACGAGTTTAGGAAGGAAGCAGGGATGGTTTGATTTAGTGATTGTTGTGCCTAGATCGGTGGGGGTCGGATTTCTACACCTGCTATGGCGTTTGTAACATTCCAGCATGTCTCAGGCACTATGTAGGGATCAGATTGAAGGTTAAGTTGCATGACACATACGAGATACATCCTAGCAGTTCAAGGAATTCGATTGGTGTCCTCTTTCACAACATTTTGCGTAATTCTGATGGCTTAGTACTAGCCATTAAGTCAGAGGGTCGATAGATCTTGTAGATGATTACGAACTAGTGTTGTTTCTTCTGATCCACTGGCATTTCCTCCCATGGCCTTTCCGTGTTTTCTTTTTACGAGCAGAGACTAGCCCTCCTTGCGTGCGTGTGAGTGTCGTCCTGGTGTGATTCTAAGTACGTACTGTCCCTACAGGGTCTGCAGATATGCCGCCAGGAGGAGGAAGTAGTACCCCTGGAAACGTTGTTGATGGGGATGTACTACGGAGACTTCGCAGCCGCATATCCAGTAGGCGTTCCATAGAGAAGCCGAACCCAGGCAATTTACCGTTTGTATGTGCAAACCTTGGGATATATAGGGTTTATATATGTTACAATAAGCCACAGACATGGTCTTTTCTTGTATAGTTTATTTGTTTCTGTTTATTGGGATGTTGCAGAAACGTCAAATAGCAGAATTAGAAGCTAGACAGCAGGAGGAAGAACAATGACGACAGAACCAGATGTACGGTTATATTCTTTTCTACATTTACTAGTTCTTCTCATGATGAATTAAGTTGAATAACCTATAAAAATTGTTTTCAACTATGTCTGGCTTCAATAAAAGTTTTGATGGAGTGAGTTTCAAACCCTAGTCATACATAATTGACCCTTGTTTACACTCTGTTGTTTAGAGTTATCCACGTTCAAGAAATAAAAGAAAACATAATTAGATCTCTTATCTAACAGAAAATCTATTGTTTCTCAACACGGCAAATCAGTTTAATGTTATTAATTAATTCAATGATGTGTAATGTGATTTCATTCAACCATAGATGGAGTGAATAGATTGTGTCATTATGTTGAATAGCGAGTAATTGATTCCTTTTGTCAAAAGCATGTCCCTTTTCTGGGTCCTAGATTCAAAACAAAATGATCTACCTGTTTTATGTTATTCTCTAGAATGTTGTTATAGTCGAGTTTAGAGCATTGACCACTCAGATGCATATTTATCAAAACTCATGCAGTACTCCGTGCCTGAATATATTTAAACTGACTTCTACTTAGCATGGCACAGGGTACATGCATTACAGAAAAACATAACACTTCCACAAAACATCGATATTGGCCACTATGAAACAAACTAACATAAGCGATTTTAGGACAGAAAGGCAACAAGCTGCATCTATCTAAATTGGTACTGTTTGGGATAGAAAGGCAACATTTTATACAAACCTTAGCCCAATATATAAGTAATATAATTTAGAAATGAAATGATTTTTAAATAATATAAAAAGGGAAGGAAATAAAGTTTGATTCAGTTAAATGGGAAAGCGATACAAAGCTCATTAATTCAAACTACCAGAGGCACTATGGCTATAGCAAGACCACACAAAAGATTTCTATATATTAGACTTGGAGATGGAATGATTCTCTCTTTGTATGAGCTCTCTCGTCTTTAATTGCTGCCACACCTTTTGTGGACATGTTATTTTGATGCAAAAACCTTTAGTTTCTTTATTTCTACACACGTCTGCGTTTGTAACTTGATCTCACAAAAAAATAGAAATGGAAAGTATGGTCAATTATTGTGTTGTGTACATTCTTGACAAATGTTTGCGCCACGTGATGGGGCATATGAGATGTCTATTCTTCAAACCTTGGATATTTCTCGAATATCGCTTCATTGGTTGAAACACATTTGATGTGTTCATCCCACCAAGCTATATTGTATTCAAGTAGCATTTTGTAACAAATGAGTATTTCCAGATGTTCTTCAATTGGTCTCCAAACTAGGTGTTTGTAATGTAGTATGTTCACAACAACCTTGGAGTTCCATGAGACACTGACTTTGAATGTGTCCCCCATTCCCTCATTGTATCATCCCTAGCTGATGAACTGTATATAGTCTCCAGTGTAACCTCCATAGGTTAAAACATCCTATGGCCAATGGGGGGTGGGGGGCTTCCTCTACTACAAAAATCTTTTTGAATGTGTTCATGCAAAATTAATGGAGGCGGTTGCTTTACCCGGCTCCAAAAATAAATTAAAAACAAAAAAATTGAAAAATCCTGCAGCCCAAACCGGGCCTGGGCCTGGATCTGGACTGCGCTGTTGCCGCCGGGGCAGGTCAATCCAGATGTGCCGCCGCCGGGTTGCTCCGATCCGCCGCCGCCGTTGGTCGAACCAGATGCACTGCCACCGAGTTGCTCAATGTGCCACCGCTGTTGGTCGATCCAGATGCGCCGCCGGATTGCTCGATCCGCCGTCACTGTTGGTCGATCCAGATGCGCCGCCGCCAGATCCGGCCAGCATGGTCGCGGATCCGTCCACCAACAGCGGATCCGGCCACCACGGGCACAGATCCGGCCACCACGGTCGCCGGAGGAGGAGATGGGGGAGGAGGGCGCGTCGGCCGTCGGGGGAGCGCCACCACCGGTGGAGCAACTCGGGGAGGAGGGTGCGCTGGCCACCGGTGGAGCAGCCCGAGGGAGGAGGGCGCGCCTGCCGCCGGTGGAGCTGGTCAGGGGAGGAGGGTGCTCCGGCCGCCAGGGGAGGAGGGTGCTCCGGCCGGCGGGGGAGCGCCTCCGCCCATGGAGCAGTTCGGGGGAGGTGCGAGCACAGCCATCGCCGGGGGAGGAGCTCGGGGAGGAGGGAGAGGCAAAAGGGGCGCGGGCTCAAGGGAGACGGCCACCGCTGTGGGGAGGGGCTCGGGTGTGAGGGAGAGAATGAAATGACTGAGAAACCCTAAGTGCATGGCTTATATATGAGCCCAGTAAAAGGTAAGATATGGGCTTTGCGAGCTAGGCCGGTATTTACAGAGGCGGGCCTTATAGCTGCTCGTCTCCTAAAATAGATTTATGGAGGCTGTTGCCTTAAGACGGACGCCTCCAAAAATAGAGGATTTTTGGAGACAGTTGCTTTAAGGCGTCCACCTTCGTAAATCGATTTTACGAGGCGGGCAAACGTGACCGCCTCGGTAAATGAAAATAACCACCTCCGTTAATAGCTCAGTATTTTAGGAGGCGGTTGGATTTTATGTCCGCCTCCGTTAATGTTTAGACACTGCCTCCTAAAATCATTTGTGTAGTAGTGTTCTCCTTCGAGCCATCATGGCTGAAAGATTTGGAAATAGTTATATATTTGGAATGACCTTTCATGATGAACCTTCTAGTAATTGCAATCTTGTGCAGTTAATAGATATAAAATCTTAGATATTATAGCGATATAGTTGAAAATTACTTAGGACAAATTTGGATGGACTATTATATTTTATTTACAACTGGACGAAGTACTAATTTGCGGAATTGCAGGATACCTCTTTGCAAGACCACATTTTTTGAGTGGTCATCTGATCATACCATAGAGATATCTTCCTAATTATATTTCTTAATATAATATGATAAAAGCCCCATGTCAACTAGCCCTTTCGGTCCACAAACATTCAATCTGCACAAGTACGACCACCTAAAACTTGTTTAATTTTTTCTTTGAATTTTTCATATGAACATAAAATACCCACATCATAGAACAGAATTTAGATAGAAGGGGCAATGGGTCTTACAAGTGCAAGCCCCAATATATGTGCAAACCCCACTCCCTCTCCCCCCGCCGCCACACCCACCCACCCAAACCCCCCCCCCCCCCCCCCCCCCCCAAACACACACACAGCATAATGCACACAAACTGGTTAGAGATAAAGTGTCATGTGAGGCAAGGTAGACTTGTAAGTTAACAAAAGCCATGACTGGTATCTTTTCTAATATTCTAGGAAGGACGCAAAAGGCTAGAGTGGTCATGGGAGAGGTGGTATAGATTTGTGATAGTTGACCATCAGGGATAGCATATGAGGTAGCGCTATGCCACAAACGGGTGCCATACATCTGTCCTAGAAAAATTTTAAATGTACGATGTTTTGATGAAAAGCATGTACATAATGTCACTCTGACATAAGAAGTACGGATATTTTATCTATATTACTGATCAAATATTTTATTTGAACATGGAGTCGACCACCAATAAATTAAAATAGTGGTTTTGAAAGTTTTGAGATTTGGATAGTGATAATGTGCAAGCTAGCTTTAATCTTTTGAAACCAAGATAAGACATTGGTTTGTTTGAACAGTACAATAATGCTCTAAAATCAGTTGTATATTTAAAAGGCGTGCTTCCTATTTGTTTAGATAAACAAATTCATATTCGGCGCTTTAGTTGTTTTTATTGTGTCATATGCTTGCTATTATTTGGCTCTTCTCTCTTGTTTCAGTTCATTACTTGACGACTTTTCTTTACTACCTCTCCAGGTCTGCTTTTTTGGGATCAGTTTGTCACAGAGTAGGTGTACCTTATTGGAACATTTTGTCAGGCCGTGTGGAGGATGGAGAAAGCCCAGTCCCATGGAAGGATGTCTTTGAGTTTCCTGGCTCGTCAGCGCCGATGTTACTTGAAGCTGGCACTCAGCAGGGTGAAGAACGACTTCTAGAAGATTCAGCAAAGCCAACTGATGATACAGATTTCTTGAAAGGTACTTTTATCAATATAAATTCAGATAAACAAAAAGCTACAAGAAACAAGAAGAACAGCAAGAAAAAGGGCAAGGGCAAGAAGGGTAGAAAGCAGTCACATGCTTCAGAAATAGAGAGTGATCCATCACCCACCAAACCTTCTTCCACATGCACTGATGCGGCCGGTGGTGAAGCCCTGGCACTACCGGAAACAGCATCTTTGCCGAGTGTCATATGCTTTGCCGAGTGCCAAATATCGGGCACTCGGCAAAGAGACTCTTTGCCGAGTGCCGCTCTCGGCAAAGTAAGACACTCGGCAAAGATCGCTTTGCCGAGTGCCGGACACGCGGCAAAGAAATACACTCGGCAAAAAAATTCTTTGCCGAGTGTCCAGCTCTCGGCAAAGATTTACACTCGGCAAAGACGTACGCATAAACGGTGAGCCCGAACGGTGATCCTTTGCCGAGTGCCTGCTGTTAGGCACTCGGCAAAGTTTTTTTTTATTACTTTGCTGAGTGCCAGAAGTCTGACACTCGGCAAAGAATTTCTTTGCCGAGTGTCAGAATCTTGGCACTTGGCAAAGAATTTAATTTTTTTTCTTTTTGTACCCAAATTTTTTGTGAAGGCCTACTATAGTATTAGGAGCTAGATTTTAAAATTTGGTACATTTTTTATGTTTTTTGCTGCACTTAGTTAATTTATATCATTTACTTGAATTTTTTCGTAAAAAGCAAATTTGAACTGTAGGTGCATGGAATAATGAAATTTAGCCATTCAAAAAATTATATTCATGCTTTTGAGTGTATTATGAGGCGCTATCTAGGAACACACCCGAAATTTTAAACATCATGTTCACGAAACATGGGCACCGACTTGCGGGTGATTTGTTTTTAAATTCTATTAAATACAAACGAAGTCCGAAAATCATAAAAATTACCGAGATGTCATGATATCGCATATAGAGGCTATGATAAAAAATTAAGAATGTTTTGAGAAAGTTGTGACGTACGTTGCTTGAAACCCAGACAAACCACATGTGATATTGTGATAACACATGTGGAGATGTCTGGGTTTCGAGCAACGTACGTCACAACTTCCTCGAAACATTCTTAATATTTTATCATAGCATCTACATGCGATATCATGACATCTTGGCAATTTTTATGATTTTCGGACTTCGTTTGTATTTAATAGAATTTAAAAACAAATCGCCCGCAAGTCGGTGCCCATGTTTCGTGAACATGATGTTCGAAATTTCGGGTGTATTCCTAGATAGCGCCTCATAATACACTCAAAAGTATGAATATTATTTTTTGAATGGCTAAATTTCATTATTCCATGCACCTGCAGTTCAAATTTGCTTTTTACGAAAAAATTCAAGTAAATGATACAAATTAACTAAGTGCAACAAAAAAACATAAAAAATATATCAAAATTTAAAATGTAGCTCCTAATATTATATTAGGGCTGTAAAAAAAAATTTAGGTGTAAAAAAAAAACTTTACCGAGTGGCAAAGAAGTTCTTTACCAAGTGCCAGCATCCTAGCACTCGGCAAAGACATTTTAAAGAAAAAAAATCAAAAAATCTGAGAAATTTTAAAAAAAAATTTTGGCAAAAAAAATCTTTGCCGAGTGCCGGCGATCTGGCACTCGGCAAAGAAATTTAAAAAAAAATCTGAGAAATTTAAAAAAAAATTTGGAAAAAAAATCTTTGCCGAGTGCCGGCGATCTGGCACTCGGCAAAGAAATTTTCAAAAAAAATCTGAGAAATTTTTTTTTTTTTGGCAAAAAAAAATCTTTGCCGAGTGCAGGCGATCTGGCACTCGGCAAAGAAATTTTTAAAAAAATTTGAGAAATTTAAATTTTTTTTTGGCAAAAAAAACATCTTTGCCGAGTGCCGGCGATCTGGCACTCGGCAAAGAAATTTTAAAAAAAATCTGAGAAATTTAAAAAAAATTTTGGCAAAAAAAATCTTTGCCGAGTGCCGGCGATCTGGCACTCGGCAAAGAAATTTTTTTAAAAAAAATAAAATCTTTGCCGAGTGCCGGCGATCTGGCACTCGGCAAAGAAATTTTTTTAAAAAAAATAAAATCTTTGCCGAGTGCCGAATCACGGGCACTCGGCAAAGTATGTTTTTATACTTACCCGGCCGGCCGCCCGAACGGCTCAGACGCCCGCCCGCCCACAGCACAGAGCCGCCCGCCCGCCCGCCGGAGTCTCCGCGCCGGCCGCCACACGCCGCGCCGGCCGCCACGTGGAGGTCTTAGGGTTTCAACCATCTTGTGTCACAACTTGCTTCAAATATTTTCAAAATTTTTTTATAGCTTCTACATGCGATGTCAAGGCCTCCCGTCTATTTTCATGATTTTCCGACTCCGTTCACATTTTATATATTTTTAAATCAAATCTCACGCAACTTGGTCGCCATGTCGCGTGCACGAGATGGTCGAGTTTCCGCGTCTGTCCCTAGATACGGCGTCGAAATACCCTCGGAAGCATGAATATCATTTTTTGAATCGCTGAGATTCATTATTTCATGCACCTGCAGTACAAATGTGCGTCTTGCGGGAAAAATCAAGAAAATAAAAAAAAATACATGAAATATAGCAAGATGCATGGAAAATACACCAAATTTCAAATATGGCCACCTAGTACTATATCAAGGCTGCAGGAAAAAATTAGGAGCAAAAATCAAAATATATATATATATATATATTTTGCCGAGAGCCTCCTAAAGCTCTCGGCAAAGATCCTCTTTGCCGAGAGCCTGGGCTTGGGGGCTCTCGGCAAAGAAAATCAAAAAAATAAAAACTCTTTGCCGAGAGCCGCCTGACCTAGCTCTTGGCAAAGAACGCCGGCAAATAAAATATAAAAAAAGAGCCTCTTTGCCGAGAGCCAGGGCTGGGGCTCTCGGCAAAGAAAATAAAAAAAAAAAAGAAAAACTCTTTGCCGAGAGCCGTCTGATCTAGCTCTCGGCAAAGGGGTTCGTACATTTAAAAAAAAACCCGCCCCGGCCTCTCACCCCTCACAAACGCCCCTCTTCCCTCACCCGACCGGACGCCCCTCACTCGACCCGCCGCCGCCCGGCCGCGCCCCCCGCCCCTGCCCCCCGCGCCGGCGCCACCGCCCGGCCGCGTCCTCGCCCCGGCCACGTCCTCGCCCCGGCCCGACCGCGCCCCCGCCCCCGCCCGAGTGCGCCCTGGCCCCTGGCCGTCCCCCGCCCGGCCACGCCGCGGCTGTGCAGCCGGCTCCGCGCCGCCGCTCCACCGCCCGCCCGACCGGTTGGAGAGGAGGCCGAGAGGGGGAGTAGGTGGAGGAGAAGGAGAACGGGAGGTGGAAGAAGAGGGGGAGGAGGAGGTCGCCCCGGCCGTCCAAGATCCGGTGGAGGAGGGAGGAGGAGCTCGCCGCGGACCTCGCGTCGTCCCCGCAGCCGTCACCGTCCGCTCACCGGCAAAGGTATAGGCTTCCCTGCATAACGTCTGTTCCTATATCATTGTTGATCTGCGCTTAGGTACAGAGATATGAGCAATCTAGAAATGACTGTTCTCATGTGTACAAATGCTAATTTACTGGCATCACAAGACAAGGTTATTTATCACCAAGTTGGTTTGTAACCATCTTACATACAGAATGCTGGAATGTTGGGTACATAAGCATAGGCTAACATAAAACTGCTTGCAACTCTGAATTTGGGATCAAATTTACCAAACTTTAGGACTTTGTATTCTCTCAAACTGTTGAGAATTTGATCTGTGTCTTTAAACAAAATGGGTAGAGCTATATATGAAGAACACTTTTTGTTAAGGCCATTTGATCCCACTATAAATTAATCTGAGAGAAAAGAGAGCGAGAGCAGTGCAACTTCAACACTAAACTTGGGGGCTCTGTTCTTACACTTGTGAATCAGCCCTGAAAAACATCACGTCGACCAAACTTTGGCCACCTTGATCTCACAGTCCACTGGCTTATGTAATAGGAAGCCGGCCTAGGCTGTCTGGTTACCAGATCGATGTAAACATGTACAGTGTTAGAACATCGAACTCTTGGTGGCGAATGGGCAATGCACGTGTATAGTCCGGCAGTTTCTATTGCCGCAACACTCCGCCACTGGCCCACTGCCGTCGTCGATTCTTTCTTACGAGACTTCATACCACTGGATGAACATCGATCTGCAACATCCATGAAAACCCCATGTTTTTCCTTCAACCGGGTAAACCCCAAGGATGATCGAGAAAAAAAAAGCGATGAACAACCCTACCCGGAGGCTACAGAGGGGAGAAAATACTGGTGGGTAGACGAAAACTGCTGTTCTCATGTCCCATTTCAATAAAATTGGACAGTGCCTTGTTTCTGGTTCTGAAAAGAACATCTTGTGATGATGGTTAAGCACCTTTCCTGAATGATGAGAAACATTTCTGAGCTGTTATGATGGCTAACATGTTCTGATTATCATGCTGGTTTCCATACTAATTATTATGCATCTTGTAAATGTTGCAGGAACCTCTCTCCTCTTTAGCAGCTGAGTTTCAGTCTGGCAGCCCCATTTTACAAGAGAAAATTAAGGTTCTTGTGTGTCTGGCTAATCTAATATGTAATCACTGCATTTTATGTGGATATGTAACACGCCATTGTCTAGTTTGTTCAATTAGTCTCCTACTTTGTCTGTAGTTGCTTGGCAAACAATATGGTGCTTTAAGACGCTCATGTCTCTTGGATATATTGAGTTCACTTTTGAGGATTTCTTTGCGGTAAGTTTATTCAACGGCTATTTTCGCATATTTCCCTCAGTCATACACTTTCTGTTAGGTTGGTTTTCCAATTTATTTGCTCTACATTGTCTACTGTTTGTGGGTTTGTTTACTATGTGCCAGGATCGTTTCCAGATGATTTTTTGGGTATTTGCATAGGAATTGGCTTATAAGCTGTCTGATGTCTGCATCTGTAGAACAGGGCTGGTTTGGGTTATTGTAGTGCATGCTTCCTGTCAATCCTTTGAGGCTCATGGATATGCTGATTTTTTTGTGTGGAAAATTAACTGACATGCAACTTGTTTACTAACCAGCCTGTCTTCCAAAGGACATAAGCTATCAGCTGGAGACAGTATGTCACACAAAGTTTTCTACTGTACTAGGACTTAGGATCAGCATCAGCTGCCCTCTCATGAGGCATGCCTGCATATGATTGCCACAAGTCATTATAAAAGGGAAGCCACCAATAAGTTCTCTCTGTCTCTTCATGCAGCTAGGTCCCTCCTCTCAACTTCTTGTTCTTCTAACTGATCATCGTCTACCTTTTCTTTTCCAATTCATACACCTACAAACACCCACCCACAACTTTAAGGGAGTACTACTGTTGTGCTGACAGCCCATGGCAGCGGCTTTGGTGTGTTCATTGATCCCCTTTTTATGGTGTTTGGTTGAGAGGGGTCCATCCCCCTCGGGAATATACCTCCCGATCGAACAGCTGTAGTCAGTTCCTCTTTCATCCTCAACGGCAGGGCGACCGGTGACCTTGCGTTGGCCAGCTGGGCAGCGGCGGGGCGATCGAACAACTCGCTCCATGACGGGCGGATCGGTGAGTGCGCGCTGGCCAGCTGTGGCGGAGGTGTGGTGACCAGGCCCCCACGTGTCAGTTCATAGAATGATGGTGGGCCCCACGTGTCAGTTATCCTAAATTTTAACACATGACGAGAATGGTCCCATTCTGTACCACCAAACAAGGAACAGGATGGTGTGCTATCCCTAAAATGGGGTTCTTTTTCGGTGGTCCTCAAACCAAATACATTCTTAATTAAATTGGGCTGGACTGTAGAGCCAATTCAATGGCTGATGAACGCATGACAGCCAGTCAAGTCCGGTTCCTAAACAACTTGCCATAGTATAGATAGAGAGTAAGATGGCAACGGGACCCGATCTCCGATTCCCCGCGGAAAATTCCCCTATTAGGGGATGGGGATGGGGATGGAACTAAAATCATCCCCACGGGGGATTAAATGGGGAAAAACCTTCTCACTTGTTTTGCTACATTATATGAATAATCCTTACAACCCACCAAATCCTTACAACGCCACCATCTCACTTGTTTTGCTACATTATATGTAGGATGTAAGTACTTGGATGTAGATGTAAGTACTCGGATGGATGACAGTAGGATGGATGACCGTCAGTGGATGTACTCGGGCCGCAGAAGCAAGAGTGATTTCAGTGATGAATGGTTGCACAAGACAGATACTTTCTTGAACCATGCATTTGGCCCGGCTCGGCGAGGAGAGATGAAAGTATTGTGCCCGTGCAGCAGATGTGGGAACCGGCGAAGGCAAGACAAGGAGAACATGGGTAAACATCTTCTGAACCATGGATTCACGCCGGACTACACCCGGTGGATCTACCATGGTGAAGTACATCATTTGAGAGAGGAGGCGGTGCGACCACGTCTGCAGGACTTTGATGCTGATGCTGGGGTAGCAGACCTGTTAGATGACTTCCAACAAGCATAGTACGCTGCAGGACGTACGGAGGAGGAGATGGAGAAGACCACAAAGGCGTTCTACGACATGATGTCTTCAGCACAGAAACCCCTTCATGATCGGACAACAGTTTCTCAACTGGATGCCATTGGCCGTGTGATGGGGTTCAAGTCCCAGTTCAACCTGAGTCGAGAAGCGTTCGATGCTATGTTGGCCCTATTTGGTAGCATGCTTCCGGACGGCCACATATTGCCAAAGAGCCTGTACGAGTCACAGAAACTGCTTCGTGCACTGAAGATGCCGTATGAGCAGATACATGCATGTCCAAATGGGTGCGTCCTCTTCAGAAAAGATCTCAAGGATGCAGGTTACTGTCCGAAGTGTAAAGCGTCGAGATACATGGAGGTAGACGATGGTGAAGGCCTGAAGAGACAACTTTCTATCCCCATGAAAGTCCTGCGTTACCTGCCGTTCACACCGAGGATCCAACGTCTCTACATGACCGAGGAATCCGCGAAACAGATGAGATGGCACAAACAGGGTACACGATACAATCCTGAGAAGATGGTACATCCCGCCGATGGTGAAGCATGGGTCCACTTTGATCGCATTCATCATGACAAAAGTAGAGAGGCTCGTAATGTTCGTGTTGCGTTTGCTACAGACGGTTTCAACCCCTATGGACTCATGGCTGCCCCCTACACCTGTTGGCCCGTCTTCGTTATCCCCCTCAATCTTCCCCCCGGTGTCCTATTTCAACGTCATACTGTCTTCTTGTCGTTGATAATTCCTGGACACCCGGGGAATAACATGGGTGTGTACATGGAGCCTCTGATTGATGAATTGGAAACTGCTTGGAACGAAGGGGTATTGACATACGACCGAGCTTCAAGGTCAAACTTCACAATGCATATCTGGTACCAGTACTCACTGCATGACTACCTGGCATATGGGATATTCTGTGCCTGGTGTGTCCACGGCAAGTTCTCATGCCCGGTTTGCAAGACAGCTATGAGATTTATCTGGTTGAAGAAGGGTGGCAAGTATTCGGCGTTCGACCAACATCGACAATTCCTGCCTCTTGACCATCCTTTCAGACAAGACACCAAGAACTTCACTAAAGGGGTCGTGGTGACAAATCCTCCACCCCGGATGCTGACCGGTGCCGAGGTTCATGCTCAAATAGATGCTCTCAAGTTCAATGAAAGAGACGGTCGTTTTGCGGGGTATGGTAAGGAACATATGTGGACGCATAAGTCAGGCTTGGAAAGGCTCCCCTATTACGATGACCTTCTTCTGCCACATAATATTGATGTAATGCACACTGAAAAGAACATCGCCGAGGCACTTTGGGGAACACTCATGGACACTGAAAAGTCCAAGGACAACCCTAAGGCTAGATTAGACCTGGCACTCTTGTGCGATAGACCAAAGCAAGAGATGCGGTCTCCTCAACCCGGCCGGAGATGGACACGGCCCAAGGCCGATTTCGTCTTGAGCAGGCCACAAAGGAAAGAAATACTTCAATGGATCCAGACATTGACGTTCCCTGATGGATATGCAGCGAATCTGAGGAGAGGAGTCAACTTATCTAGTCTGCGAGTCCTAGGAATGAAGAGTCATGACTTCCACGTATGGATCGAGCGCCTTCTTCCGGCGATGGTTCGAGGCTATGTTCCTGAGCCTATGTGGGTTGTCCTAGCAGAGTTGAGCTATTTGTTCCGCCAACTTTGTGCCAAGGAGATATCTCGGTCCATCATTGCTGACTTGGAGAAAGCTGCACCTGTGTTGATCTGTAAGCTAGAGAAGATCTTTCCACCAGGCTTCTTCACTCCGATGTTGCATTTGATCGTACACCTCCCTAATGAGGTTCGAATGGGAGGGCCTGTGCATTGCCGTTGGTGCTATCCAGTCGAGAGAAATCTGAAAACTCTTCGCAAGAAATGTAGAAACAAAGCCAAAATTGAGGCTTCCATTGCAGAGGCATTCATTCTAGAGGAGGTGTCAAACTTCACTGAACAATACTACTCCGAGAACCTTCCTAGCGTGCATAATGCACCCCCTCGTTACAATGCTGGAGAAAATGAATCGAGTCTTAGCCTTTTCCGAGGCCAGCAAGGCGTGACAAGTGGATCCACAGTTAAGCAGTTGAACTATGAAGAGTGGCAAAAGATCATGCTATACGTGCTTAACAACCTTGATGAGGTGCAGCCGTACATGGGGTAAGTTCTCAACTATGTTCATTCAATTCGCCGACACTATTCTGCATCAAACACCCTTATTTTTCTTCCGTACAGGGAATTTCTTCATCAATTCTGGAATGGGCCAAGGCCTCCTTCTGACCCGATAGCCGAAACCCTAATTGCAAACGGGGCGGGGCAAGGGAGGCCCGATTTCATTTCTTGGTTCCGACAGAAGGTCCTGTCCAACCGAGGTCATACTTAGTCCGATATTCCAAATGGCTCCTACGTTCGGACTTAATAACGTTATACCTTGCTTCACCTTGCAGGCTCAGACCGATGCGTCTATGAGTCAACAGCTGAGACAGGTTGCAAACGGCTTTGACCGTAGGGTCAAGTCATTTAACGGTTACGACGTGAATGGATATCGCTTCCACACAGCGATATACGAGCAGAGTCGGCCCAATCGGAAAACCACAAACAGCGGAGTTTGTACTCCAGGCAATGACAACCGTGACTACTATGGAAGAATTGAAGAAATATATGAACTTTCATTTCACGGTGACAAGCCTCTGAATCCTGTAATATTCAAATGCCATTGGTTCGACCTTGGAGTAACGAGGCTCACACCAAATCTTGGGCTAGTTGAAATTCGACAGGATTCTGTCTATCCAGGAGCCGATGTGTATATTGTGGCTCGACAGGCCACGCAGGTTTATTACACACCATATGCGTGCAAAAGCAAAGAGCATATCTTGGGTTGGTATATTGTGCACAAGATATCGCCACATGCTAAACTACCTCTCCCCAACGATGAGGATTATAGCTTCAACACAAACACGTATGATGGGGAGTTCTTTCAAGAAGCTGGGCTACAAGGGACGTTCACGATAGACTTAACCGAAGCGATGGAAATGGAAGTAGAGAATGAAGACGAGGACGCTGGGGATGAGGTGGTAAATGAGAAGGACATACAAATGCTAGAACGATTCCTTTTAGGCGAAGCAAATGAAAACAACCTCCCGTCTTCGGATACTGAGGAGTACTTAGACATGGTTGACAGCGATGATGACACTTATGCTCCGGCTAATCCCGATGATGCAGATTATTTCTAATTCACGTAATATTATGTTATATTCTACTCCTGTTATGTTTTTTCTTAGGATCTAGGGTTTTATTTATTTTGCATATATTTCATTATGTTATTTCTAATACAATATTGTTTGTTCTGTTTAAATGCAGGAGGTCGAGCCAAGATGCCAGGCGGACGTCAGAGGTCGATGAGCTCCCTGTACCGGGCCTCGCAGGACGACGGGCCATCTCGGCAAAGGAGGAGTCGCCGCCGGAGGGAGCCGACTCCACCGGAGGACGAGGTGCCGGCCACGCCCGAGGCCGAGGCTCAGGCGGACGAGGGGCAGGAGGACCCCGAGCAGGAGGATGAGCCGTCGGCCGAGGCAAACGAGGGTTCGGCTACCTCAGGGGGGTCCACACCCTACTTGCGAGGTCCCGCCAGCCTCCCGGCCCGACCGATACCACTTCACCAACGCCCAGTGATCCGCCCCGTTGGACAAAGGTACATGTTTTAACTACTCGTTCATATGATATGTTTAAAATTGAAATAGAAACTAATAATCTTTCTGTATCACTTGTGCAGGCATTGGGAGTTTGTGGAGGGTCGCGGCCGCAAACCCAATGGCATCCTGGGTCTCCTGTGCCGCGAGCACTACCCCGGCATAGTACAGTATGCCGGGAAGAGAGAGCCGGCCTATACATTTGACCACTACACCGTCGTCCCAGACCCGAACTACCCAAACAAGGCGGCGAGGGTCAGAGCGGAGCTGTGGGTAAGTCTTCGTCACACAACATCGCATTCATCGTACTTTTCTTGAATTTCTTAGAGTTTGTATTGCATCTGTATGCAGGACTTCTATAGGTGTGAGCAGGGGAAGGAGGCCGAGGCGGAGGTGGTGAGTACAAGGTCCTGCAGGAAGCTCGTCACCGACATCATCTACGAGGCGAGAATTCAGGCCATCGTCAACTACAACGCCACGGTCGAAGGACGGAGGGTCTCGAAGGTCGAGGCGAGAGGCATGACGCTGAGCCGGGCGCAGTACATTCAGGTAAGTGATTCCTTTTGAGATTAAGCTATGCTCATTTCATCTGACGCTTATATGTGAAATACTTGATGATGTGCAGATGGTCCCCCAATGGTGCCAGTCGTTTCCCGAGTGCTGGGAGATGATCGTGGACCGGTGGCTCTCTGAAGAGTGGACCGCCCAGCACGCCGAGGCCCGGGAGGCGCGTCTGCAGATGCCAGGTGTACCACACCACCAGGGCAACCGCAACCTAGCCGAGTACGCACAAGCTTGGGTACGTGAAACACTTTATGTATTGTAACGCTCAAATGTTGCCTAATTACTAATCATCTTGTTGTCTTCCTCGCAGACGGCGTCACACGGTGGCCAGCCTTGCAGCACGTTCATGGCATACGCCATGTCCCACAAGGGCAAGGCCACCGCACCGGAGACCTCCTACAACCCCGACGACCCCCCCGAGGCATACTCCAACTCCAGCGTCCACACCCGCCTCACTGACTACACAGAGGCGGCAAGGGCGGTCCATGTGGCCGACTTTGATCCGGCCAGCGAGGACCTGGACGGAAGCCTCGTGATGAGGGTCGGAGGAGGGAAGAAGCACGGGCGGTATTGGCTTGGCGACGGCGTCATCGACTCGTCCTCCACTCCCACTCTGTCCCAGCTCCGAGCACACGAGCGGGAGCGTCCCCATACGCCCACACCCGTCGCCTTCGCAGTCGCGGGTCGCCGAGCTCGAGGTTATTTTTGTTTTACTCGTCGTACATTGATGTTTAAATGTTTGCATTGTTCTAACATTCCCTTTGTATTATCGCAGGCCCGCCTGGAAAGAAAAAGTGAGGAGCGCAAGCTCGCCGAGTCCCAGATACGGTCCCAGATGGAGGCCCGGTTGGAGGCCCAAGCTAAGCAGATGCAAGATCTCATCACGTTCATGGCCTCCCAGGGCATGCAGGTGCCCGCAACGCTCATGGCTCCTCCACCGCCGTCTCAGAACGCGGATTCTACTCCTGTGAGTATCGATTCCTCAGTGTTTTGTTTATGCATTTGCTTGTCTGACATAGACATCTAATTTTTGCAGCCTCCGTCGGCGGGTTCGAACAACCCGCAAGCGCCTGGATGGAACACGCCCGGGGGTCAAGGCGGGACTCCTCCGGGGTGGCCAGGGCAAGGTTGGCCATGACTGTGTTTAAAGTGTCATCTCTGGTAGATTGTGAACTTTAGAATGAAAACTTATTATGTTTCGATGATAACTTGTAATGGTTAACTTTCGTTTAGTTCAAATATTGTGATGAATGTGCTATATACGTGGTGTATGTGAACGTGACATATATGTGATGAATGTGATATGTAAATGTGATATATGTGTTTATACGTGATGAATGTGATTCATATGTGATAAATGTGATTTATATATGATGAATGTGTTTATACGTGATGAATGCGATTTATATGTGTAATGAAGTGGAAAATCAAAAGAAAAAACTAAAATTTCTCACTTTGCCGAGGGTTGCTCTCGGCAAAGGCTACCTTTGCCGAGTGCAACGGTCATTGCCCTCGGCAAAGCTGGGAAACAAGTCATGTTTCCCAGCTTTGCCGAGTGCAATGACCGTTGCACTCGGCAAAGGACAGGCTTTGCCGAGAGCCTGGCCAGACTGGCCCTCGGCAAAGAGTTTTTCAAAAAAAAAAGGAAATTCTTTGCCGAGAGCCAGCTCTCGGCAAACATTAAAAATATTTGCCGAGAGCCGGCTCTCGGCAAAGAATTTCCTTTTTTTTTGAAAAACTCTTTACCGAGAGCCGGTCTGGCCAGGCTCTCGGCAAACATTTTAAAAAAAAAAAAAAGAAAAAAGTTTGCCGAGAGCCCATTTGGCTGGCTCTCGGCAAAGATTTTTTTTCAAAAAAAAATAAAACTCTTTGCCGAGAGCCAGCCAAATGGGCTCTCGGCAAAGAAAGCGGGCCCGTTAACGGCGCCTTTTCTTTGCCGAGAGCCCGATAAACGGCTCTCGGCAAAGAAGGCTTTGCCGATCGGGTTTTTGCCGAGGCAGCTTTGCCGAGAGCTGCTCTCGGCAAAGCCTTTGCCGAGGGTCTGAGAGGCTTTGCCGAGAGCCTGGAGCCCTCGGCAAAGCCGCCACCTCCAGTTGTGTGGTGTCCTTGTCCAGCCATGTTGCCGTTGGCATACCACTGTTGGAGTTCAACACATCCTCCAGCTCTCTGGTGACAGAACTACTTATTTCTCCTGCTGTCAACAGTACATCTATGTCTACTAATGAGAAGGAACTATCTTCTAGCAGCAATGACGACTTCAGGAGTTTTGACAGCACTACTTCATATTCCACAGCTGCTGCTAGTTCATCTGTCAATGACTATTATACTGGTGGTAACGCATGGAATAGCACCGCCATGGGTGATTATGCTGGCAGCTTGTCGGATGAGAGAAGTGAGCGGTCATTGTCTGCATCAGGATACATAACTTCACGAGGTTTTATTAATAATAAGACGAGTGGTGAAGGAAGCAAACCAAATGATCATCGTCAAAGCCTCAGTTTAGCAATCGGTCCTAGTGGTAGCCAAGAAAGCTCGCCTTGCAGAGATTATGCTAGTAATGGTGGTGATTTTCAGAAAGTAATCTCCAGGAAAGCAGCACACAAAATGAAAAAGATGCAACGTTTGGAAAATCCTGCCATGGCTGCTTCAGGACCTATTATAGCGCGTGCGCTTGTCCCAAGTGCTCCACGCCGTGAGGTTATTACAATAGGACATTACATAAAAGAGGATTGCATCAATGGCAGAAAACCAAACCACAAAATAAAGGGTGAAAAACAGAAGGGGCCCAGTTTGAGTAACGTGTCAAAGACTGGTTACACTGATGGAGAGAATGTTCCTGGTAGCAGCAGAATGCTTCTTATAACAGCGCATACAGGAAAACCTGGGAGCAGTCAGATGGCACTGAGTTCAACTTCTCGTCATCATGTCACCCTAGAGGATATCGAGGAAACTAGTTCTCCAGGATGTCTTCCCATGGAAGGAGAGCTGAAAGCTCCTGTTGGCGGTGACGACACCGATCGCACGGATTCTACAGGGACTACAGCACCATCTTCTGATAAAACATCGTCACTAGTTAATCTGGCTAATTCTTCATGTGTTGATAGGGAAGAACAGGAAAAAAGTATGGCTCCAGTAGCAGTAGGTGGTGACACCGAAGGCACAGATTATACAGCACCATCGTCTTCTGAGGATCATCTGGCTAATTCTTCATGTGTTGATAGGGAAGAACAGAAGAAAGCTATGGCTCCAGTTGGTGGTGACAGTGACACCAAAGACACAGATTCCATAGCACCATCTTCTGATAAAACTTCGCCGTCACTGGGTCATCTGTCTAATTCTTTATGTGTTAAAAGGGAAGAACAGAAGAAAGAAGAGAATGAACAAGCATTCAACACTCATGCATCATCTGAGTTGGATAAGATTATTAAGGCCGCTAACGATGCATATAAAATTCAAGCTGCATCTGATGCGTACATGATCTATGGCGTCCATGCCGATATTGAAACCTTTTTACATTCGGCCACCCCAGTCATTGCACAGATATCTTGGACAACAAATAACATCAGCTTGCAAGACCAGTGTTTGTGGAGCGTATGGAGATGGTACGAAGAACCCGAGTGCTGTGGGATCGAGGTAGAGATGCAGGGAAGCATCAACTCTAGTTGGGCAAACTCATCTACATATTTTGTACCTTCACTATCTGCGGTTCAGTTGTTTGGACGGTCAGGCAATAAGTTTAGCACACCAGAGGAACCTTGCTTACTTTCACCAAATCACGGTGGACTCTTGTTTGAGTATTTCGAATCGGAAATGCCTTTTTTACGGCCTCCACTTTTTACCAAGTATATTATTCCTGCTTATTATTATTTACTTTGATTTTTCTCGTACTTTTTTTATAATTTATTCTATACATAGAGGCTGGTTCCATGGCACTGTTTCTGAGTCTTTTCCATCCTACTTGAACTTGCTGTCATGCAATATAGGATCAAACAGCTTCTGAATGGTGTGAACCTGTCTGGTAATCCAATATTTGGTGACCCTAAGCAACTTAAAAGTGTTAAGCTATGTGATCTTCATCCTGCTTCCTGGTACGTCGACCCTGGTATTGGCTAGAATTTTCCAATTTATAACAAGCTAGATCATTTTCTGTCCGAGTTCTAACCAGATATGCTCTATTTTTAGGTACTGTGTTTCCTGGTACCCTATTTGTCAGATACCTTCAGGTTCAAGGAGCCGCCAAGCTGCATTCCTTACGTACCACTCCCTAGGAAAATTGGTTCCCCAAACTTGCCCTACATATTTGGCTGATGGGCTCCGTCGTATAATTTGTCCAGTTGTCGGACTCCTTGGTTACAGAGACGAGGTAGTAGCTCAACTGGCACTTTTTAGTACTATATATACTTCCTCCATTCCATATTATAAGTTGTTATGGCTTTTCTAGATACATAGCTTTTTACTATGTATCTTAACAGAATGTATATTTAGGTGCGTAGCAAAAACTATGTACGTAGAAAAGCCGAATGACTTATAATTTGAAACGGAGGGAGCAGTAGATAGAAATATGTGTGTATTTATTTCTCTAGGAAAAAGAACTATGTGTTCCTTACAAATATTAATTTTTGTAGAATTTCTTTTGATTCTAGACTTATAGTCGGGTTATATTATCAAAAAATCTTATTTACAGGCACAGAAGTGGTATCAACTGGGAGACCAACCAAGGTCCAAGCCAACACCAAACGGTTACTGGAAAACCCACCGTGCTGAACTCCTGAATAAGAAGATGAGGGCACTGAGGCACTGCGCATCAATCATGTCGAAGGCAGTCATGCCCAGGGCATCTGGACAAGCCATGAACTATCATCCAGATTACGAGTTCTTCTGGTCACGGTCGCAGAATTAAGCATGCGCACTCTGCATGTATGCGGCATTTGAATGAACTCTGACGATCCATTCAGTACCTGCAGTATCTCCATAATAATCTCCTCTTGCATGATAAACTTAAGTTTTGCATCGGGGCTGACGCGAAGCTGCTTCAAACAAGTGCCTCAGACGACATGGGTTTAAGTTGATGAGTTTGAGTTGTTTCTGGTACTAATGCAGTACCCAGACGACATGGGTTTAAGTTGGATGTTTTATATATGTTCAAAAACCCTTGATATATGTCACTGTTACTTCCGGAAACCCCAGGTGCATTCGAGATGGCTTTGATCTGTGTTTGCTTGTTTGGCACTTCCAGGTTTCAACATGTAGTCAGTTTTAGTTTTGTCTAAAGTCAAAGTTGTTGAACTTTAATTAGTTTTAGGAAGGAGCAGCTACAGCCTACACCTATATAACATAAAATTATTTAGTTAAATAAAATATGCCACAAAATATATCTTGATATTGGACATGTTATAATATACTTTCTGTAAACTTAGTCAAAGTTAGCATCGAGGGCATATACAACGAGTCGTCTCGGTCTATCTTCATCTTCGTTTTCTTTTTTAGAAAAAAAAGCACCTCGGCTTGTCTTGGAGATGGCCGCCCCATTGCCTGGCGAGGCGAAGGCGCCCATGCTCCGAGGACCAAGTGCCACGAGGAGCAGGGTGGTATGGCTCGTCCTCGTCTCGACGGCACGCACGGATCCCGCGTGGGTGCTCATGTATTCTAGTTTGGGCGCGCACGGGATGATATGCTACGCGCAAAAATCCATCCGTGGCTCGACAGTAGTAGCTTCTCCCCCAATCCAACTTCTGCGCCAGGCAGTGGCTTCTTCAATGGCTGTGTCGAGATGTCTGCGACGGCTAGGAAGAACAAGGACTTGGCATCAGATAAGAAGGACAAGGGCATGTCACCACCGGCGGTAGGGGCGGCGGTGGCGGCCCAAGCCAATGATCGCGGCAGTGGCCTGCTCCCTTGGTCGTCGTAGTAGCTTGGTGTTGGGAGCGGATGCGGCAGGCTGCACCCTTGGTCACAGAAGTGAATCGGTGGTGGTGGTGGCCCGTCCCATTGTTCATGGCGTGGACGCAATGACAACATACATCACCAAGACCTAACCCTAGCATGGGACATGCTAGAGGACGTGACCAAGGATGCAGACGACCTCAAGCTGATGCTACCGCATGGAGGCTAGGAGGATCCCTACACTGGGCCATTGGCGGTGCCACATTCTCCCGCACTAGCATGCTCTCTAACCGGGCCGTTTCAGCCTTGGGCGCAGCAGCCAAGCTATCCCAACACATGTGAATGGCGTGTCTCTCTCTCCTGAATCCTAATTCAGCCTCGATAATAGCCCTGTTACCTTTTTTGGGGAAAACAGGAGGGTTTGCCCCCTACCTATTTAAAACAAACAGACGTGTTGCAAGTACAAAGGTTCACGAAACAAAAAAGAAAAAAACAAAATCATAAGAATTAAACAAAAACTTCTAGCCATAAACAAAGTTGGGGACAGTTCTGTTCATTTGCACGGAGTATACTCTTGCAAATTCCTATCTGAAAACTGTTATGCACCTTTGTAAAGACACTAGTTGTTGCTTAAAGATCAAATCTTGCGGACTGTCTAGATTGCCCAAGTCATGCAAATCAGAACGAACTTCCATGAAGAAGGGAACTGCTAGCTGATTCTCGAAGCAATGAAGCTGACCAATATATCAAAGGGGTCAATCAGGCCACCAATCTGAAGATGAAGTGCGTCCCAACCCTGTGGCAAACAGACAAGCCTAAAAGAGATGAAGAAGGCTTTCTTCAATTCCAAAACTGCAGAGCACGCAGTTATATTCATCAATCCCTTGTGTTCAGTGTATCCTTAAGGAGCAGCCAAAAAAAATACTTTCCTCTTCTTCTGGCAAGTTTTTTCCCAAAGCCACCGAAAGACTATAGATGTACCTGTCTGTGCCCAATAAGTTGTTTGTAAGACTTGCTAGAGGAAATGATGGGAGAGAGCCCCAAATGTAGGTCCAAACATCTGAATCTAGTGTCTCCTGAAGATCCAGAACAATGGAGCTGAATTCTTGAAACTGAGCAAAAGCCTCAACCGAGAGGGCAGGTGAAAGACAGTGTGAACGTGAGGGGTCAGCCGAGCACTTTGGATTGATATGTTAGGTTCATAACAAAATAGAAAAGCTCTAGAAAGACATGCCAAAGAATTTGACCCTGCCATAGATCATGCCACAAATAACAGGTGGCTCCACTGTACAAGTTAAAAGAAGAAATACTCTTGAACGTCGACATTAACTTTAGGATGTCTCTCCACCAGAAGGAGCCTCTCCTAGTGTAGGCAATCTGCCATTGGAATACAGCTTCTCCCAAAGCAAGTGTACCCAGGGTATGTCAAGCTTGTTGTAAAATTTATGGAGATTTTTTAGCAGAAGACTATCATTTTGGACCAAAAGATTAAGAACTCTAAATCCACCTTCATTCTTATTGGGAAAACACACCATTTGCTACAATGCCTTCGCTGGCTTTTTACTATTGATGTCAAAGCCACACTAGAGGCAATGCTTTTGAAACTTGTGAATTTGCTTAATAATCGTTTTAGGCAACTAGAAGGTGCACATGGTGAAGGTTGGCAGAGTAGTAAAGACTACACTTGTTAACTCCAAACGGCCAGCTTGACTCAAGAAGGTAGAGGTGCTCATCAGACAATGCTCACAATGTGAGACTAATGGCCAAAAATCTACCACACAGGGTTCTGTCGAGCTCAGAGGAAGAGCCAAATATGTACAAGGTGATGAACCTGTTGAGCAGCCAAAGGTGTTGGCAAGCAAATCAAGCTTCTTATCTGACACATTAATGGGGGCCATCATAGATTTAGCATAGTTGACTTTCAAACCTATAGACTCAGCCAGAAGTTCATAAGTGCCTTTAGAAAGAAGAGTTGCCTTGCACATCCTTGCATAAAAATAAGAGTGACATCTGCATATTGAAGAATTGGAAAATCCTGGCAATAACTCAAAGCAATTGGCAAGTTGAGGAGGGCCCGAGTCTTTTTAGAACTAGGAAGGGATTAAGATCAACTACTAGCACAAAAACAAGAGGTGACAAGGGGTCACCTTGTTGGACACACGCCTATGGTGAAAGACCTTGCCAGGTACCCCATTGACAAGAACTAAAGAAGTCCTAGAGCCAAAAAATCAACCTCATCTAGTCAAGCCATTTTGGAGGGAACCCTGTGTTGCATTACCTGAAGCATTGGCTCACGTTCCACCTTATCAAAGGCCTTCTCAAAATCAAGTTTTAGAATAATGAGCTATTTTTTTAGTCTAGTGACACATATGAAGATACTCTAGGGACCAAACTAGACAATCTTGAATAGACCTTGACTTAATAAATCTATACTAAGTTTGGTGTATCAACAAAGCATCATTGTTTGCAGCCTAGTGGCCAACATCTTTGTGATAATTTTGAAGCAGGGAAATAGGCCAAAAGTTTAAAACCTTGATTACCATGGTCATTCTTGGGATCAAGGGTGATGTGTGAACCATTAATGGTCCTCAAACAAATGGTTACCTCAAAAAAAACTAACAAAGAGCATAGAAATCTGAACAAATAATTGGCCAACACTTTTCAAAGAAATCAGTATTGAAGCCATCTAGATCCAGAGCCATATCTATGGGGAAGGCTTGAACAGTTGCATCTATTTCTTCCTTGGTAAAAGGTGTCACCAAAGAGTAGTCTAGCTCACCTAATGAAGTGAGATAATTTTCAAGAGTAAATCTGATGCCTTAGAAAGAAGGAACATCCAACCTTTCTTTGAAATCAGCCCATACCAACTCAGCCTTGGGTTGATGATCAGAAATAGAAACACCATTATCATCCTCTAGAGTTCTAATGAGATTGCGCTGATACGTACCTGATAGTTGCATTGGCATGTAAGAACTTAGTCCTAGCATCACCCGATTATTTAACCCACTTGATGGAGCCCCTTTGTTTCTAGTAGATATATAAGTTGTTGGTTGAACAGGGTCACTGTTGATGGTATCTACTGCAAGAATAAACCATCAACTTCACCTGCATTTATCCTTGAAATCAAACATCAAACATAGGTGTAGAGGTTTAAACTAACAAATTCCACGAGTCTTGGTGAATATTTGTATGCAAGTTGATTTATCTAGTAAATAGATCAAAAGGGTCCATCGTCATACACATAAAGCATAAGAACTGACGCCAACAAATGTGCAAACACGTAAACCCCCACTCAAGATGGAGTATAGACCCACATGCCAGAAAGGGAGGCCCACCTGCCATGAGATGGGGTCGGCCGACCTGCCCAGGTGGCCCCATGATCTCCACGGCCTCATGCACATTTCTAAGATCTATACCCTTGATTCTAAGGCGGTTTAAGGTTGGTTTATCCAACGGTGGTCGAGGAAGTTGACGCGGATCGATGATGTAGCACTGGCTTGCTCCTACTCTATCTCCCCCTATAAAAGGACCCCCTGACCCCCCTCTAGGAGGCCATCCTCAGTTATCCTAATTCTCATTCATCTAGGATCCATTCAGAGAAGAGAAGAACTCCCACAAACCACTAGAGACTAATAAGCATAGTTAGTTAACTTAGATTGAGTAGAGTCGGGTTGTTGCTCGGATTTCGGACTCAGTCACCGGAGGCTTGGTATAGCCCTTGTATCCATCACATTTATCTTATTCAATGACTTTGATCTTCATTTATATTATGTTCTTAACTATCATGATTATAGTATGCTTTGATTATATGCTTGGTATAGTAAGAGTTAGCATTATGTTTATGCATAGGATCACAGAAAGCTTGGCTCAGTGTTCAAACGGGTTGAGTAGCCAAATAGTACGTAAGCATGGTGCTTATATATTGTTTTGCCTGTGGATGCAGCCTGCATGCCGGAACGTGTGGTAGGCCACGTGAGTGATAGTTGCGTTAGTCCTTTGTAATCCATCTCCTGTGTGTAGGACTCGTAGGACCCATGTCACGAGGGAGGAAGTATATTTTGCTATGCTTCTCTTGAGAGATATCCCTTATGCATAGATATGAAGTAAATCTTTTGCTATTGCTAAGTATATAAATATGATAATATGACTTGTAATTAAGAATTACTTAGGAATCTATCTCACTTGTATTTAACTTAGACTAACTATTGCTATCTAATGGGAGTTTGTCTGAATGTTAAACTTATCAATTATTAAACTTATCATATACATCTATCTTTAGGTTTACCCCTGTTTAGAGTAAGTGACTAGTTACTTGATAGCATCATAAATAAGTTATCAATCTTTTTAATGTCATCGTCCCTTCTAGTGGTAAAAATATAAATAACGATACCTAGAATACTCCCGGTGAAATGCTACAATAGTAATCTGTGCGGTTGTAGAATCCTTAATATTTTATTTGCACTCACGAACACCAACAGTCACCAACTTAGGCTCAAGAACTATTGGAACAAGAACTTCCGCTCAAGAAAAGGTAACATTTGTTATTCTCTATGATACCTTTTTTACTGTAGACTAGTCTCACGGTGTTTCAGCTAGCTGATGGGTATTATTTTAATCACTCTAAACTGCTTTGCAACCACTTTGTGTCAACAAGAGCCATCCATAGGACTAAACTATTATCTACTAGATAGCTCAAACATTGTGAAACCTATCAATAGAGTGGTCCATAGCAAAATCTATCCATAAGCTTATGGACTACCCATAAGCAATAAAAAATATTATTGTTTCCACTCCTCCCTCTCTCTTGTTTGCTAGAACAGTGGAAGAGGAATTTATTTTATTTCTAATGGAACCTTTCCTATAGACTACTTGTTGGTTGAACATTATGAGAAAATAATAGTAGCTATGGACTAGTCATGTAGGTCTCGTGTATATGGACTACTTGTTTCATATACATTGTGGTTGCCCTGAGTAGAGCCAAGCCGTGTGGATGCATGCCGCCCATGGGCAGCCCCATGGCCCAGCCACACCCATGAACAAATTGTGACACTGCACGCCCTAACCAGACTGTGCAGTCCATGGAGGGAGAAGTTAGGGGGAAGAGGATGAAATGGATAGGGACTTAGGGAGAGTAAGAGGGAGAGAGTGTGTGAGATAAAAAGGACATTAAATTTAATACCAGCCCACCTAAAGAAACTATTGATCCAAGAATGTAGTTTGTTGCAATAATTTTGTACTGACTTGGCACCTATAGAAACTATCTCATGGTATTGGTATTAGGGTAATGAATGTCCTAATCAAAGCTAACACCTAGAAAAAAGTAGTGTTATATTCCACTTGTTTCCGTTGCGGAAGAAAGCAAACTAAGTGGCAAGACCATCTTCGAATCTATACCTAATTAATAATAAAAAGGTAAAATTTTTCTTCACCTATATTTTTGTCCGGCCATCCCTTAACTAACTTTGTGAATATGGGAAACTGCCTATAGCCCTTCTCTTTATATAACTAGGAATCATAATCCAATTAGATCTCTCCGATTTCGGGTGAATAGGAGTCTTAATCCAAATAGGAAAAATATAATAATATGGACAACTAATAATCTTAATCCAATTAGATCTCTCCAACTCCGAGTAACCGGAATAAGAATCTTAATCCAAATGCAAAAATATAATAATAGAAATCTAATAAGGAGGAAAGAATGGTAGAATTTCTTTGTTTTGTTTCTTTCCTGTTCTTTTTTCACTTTTTTGGTTTGTCCATTTTTACTTGCTTCGAGTACATGTTGCTTTACGTTCATTTGGACGCTTTTCGTTTGGCTCCGAATATGTTTAGATTTTTTTCTTTTCTAGAGTACATTCTAATTTTTGTTATGATTGTTTTCTACTTAATTGGCTTTGAATATGCTCAAATTTTTTTTTCTCGTGGATGTTTTTACACTAGCTCGACTTTTTTATTTTATTTTCATTGTTTTCTCCACCTGGTTTTTCTGTTCTAATAAATATAATAAAAGTAAAAACAAACAATAAATAAGAGATCATAGCCATTTTAATCTTTGACTCCTTAAGAAACAAAGGTTTTTACCACTAATTAATTTAATTTTTGACTTGAACTCATGACCCATGCTACAACTCACTACGTATTGGATTCTGTTGCAACGCACGGGCATATTTGCTAGTTTAGAAAAAAAAATACCATCTACAAGAAGTTCATTGCTCTTCATTTTCCCAGAAAATATTTTAGAAAGGTCCAATAAAATGAAAAAAAAAAGTTTCAGAGCATAAACATTCTCTACACTGTTTCAGAAACTTTTTAGAGAAAATATAAAAAAAAATATAAACTTGGAAACATAAAAAACTGTTGAAAAGAACATGAGAGAAGGGGGCTCAAAGACTAATGTCATAGGGATAGGGTAGATGAATTTTGCAGTATCTTTTGCAATGGATCACAAAGGGCTAGACAGCGGAGGGTGGGAGAGGGGATAGTGAAGGAAAGGACGGGCGGTAGGGGTAAGCTACTCAACCTCAAGAGTTGCCAGTATGCCACTAATCTCACTCAGATCCAGATCTACACTACGGAAGAGGGAGACCTCCCACAATTATCCCATCCGATCACTACCCCACAAAAACGTGACTATTTGGTTAGGCCAAACTATGCTTCCTTTGATCTGCTCATCTGCAATCTATAAGGTTTTCAAAAAAAGATAGGTACACATATATAAATTAACAGCCGCTACCCACGAATTTAAGTGCTACCTATTACTCAATCTTAAATAGTTCCCTGGAATAAAGCACTTTGGAGCAACAGGATACCAATAATTTTATTGCATAGGCTAATTCTGGGTTAAAAATTTGCATTCAAAAATTCTGAATTACAAATTAATGTGGCCTCAACAAACATTGTAAAATTTGCCGCTTTACATGGACTCCTGAGTTGCCACAACAATGTCATCAATCAATTTACAGTAAAATACATACTGCGTTCAACACAGCACTAGCTTCTCTATCTGTTTTCTACAGTGAATGGAAGCATTCTCGTTATTTTGGTTCAACTGAGCGGCTTGTTTGATTCTTTTCTATTGTCAACAAGGTTGCTTTTCTTATCAAATTTCATGACAACAAGCTTAGTATGTCTATAAATCACTCTGGCATTCGGAAAGAAGAGAGGCTCGTCCATCCTTAAAAACCTTAACATGACAAAGCATTCCTCCAGCTTCATCTGCAAACGTTATTTTTCTTTGTTTCCTTGGTGCTTCAGGAAGAGAAACAGCATTCTTCTTTGCTAGGCTCTGCAATTGAAATTTTAGTACAGACATGACGAAAATATCAGTTCAGAGTCATTTTCTTCACTAAAAAAATTAGTACGATCTTCAAAGTGGATAGATACAAACCAATATTTTACAAAAGCGACTGCAGTCTTTGTTCATTATCGACAGCCATTTTCTCGTAGTCCTCTCCACTTCTAATGCATCCTCAGAGGCTGCTCTGATCTGTCCATAGAAACAATGCACCACATTAATCAAATATAAACATCATTCGAGTTGCTTTGCTTTGCATAAGTAAACATAAACTGGATGTTTTCTGAAATAAATTTAAAATTGAAAGAAAAAACATATAACTGTTCAAATCCTGTGTTATGTACTTTGTTAGTGAAATAAAGATTTGAATCAGAGCATTTGGAATCCATGCTTAGACCCACATCTACTGGTCAGCTGGTATTTAACCTCAAACAGTTCCAACAGTATTAGAGGTAATTCATTGCAGTTGTCCTAATTGGTGGATATAGTATTCCTAGTCTCCTAGAGGAAACACTTTCAACAATTAATATAAGGACAAAATCTGCACCTGCACTAACAGGTATGCTTATGGTACAAAAGAGTACAAGTATGTAAACAAGACCAGCAAAAACTTTTTTTGCCAACATTTGACTTGCATGAGAAACAGACAGATTAATCAAATATTTTAGTCTCAAAGTCAACGTGTTTTTTCTATACAAGGATATTAGCATGTACTGATCTTAGCATCTACTCCCTCTGTTCTAAATTATAAGATGTTTTGGTTTTTCTAGATACATTGATTTTATTATGCATCTAGACATAGTGTATATCTAAGTGCATAGCAAAAGTTATGAATCTAGAAAAGCCAAAGCATCTTATAATTTGGAACAGATGGAGTAGTAATCAATTAAGCACTAACAAAAGAAGCATTGCCTGGTGTTGTTAAACATTGCCAACTAAAAAGGCAACACAGAAATGAAGACAACCAAACTAGTACATGGCTTCAAGGTTAAAGGAGTAATCAGATTGTTTTCTTATCTATCTTTAATGAAATGACATGCAGCTCTCCTGCGTGTTCAAGAAAAAAAAACTAGGACACGGCTTTAAGGTTAAAGGAGTATCATATAAATAACAATCTTGAGAATAATTAATCTCTTATCATGTTACTGGAATCACATTATTTTGAGTAGCAGTTTCGAAACATGGTGTAACTTCAACAAACAGAAGTGCTTATCTATTTATTGTGAGAGCAGCAACCTTAGTAGAATTTAGAATGAGAAGTGCACATTCCATTTCATGTCTCACCTCGGCAATGTTAAAGTTAGGAAGTAAAGAATATGCTTCTGTTGACAAACTTTCGTCCACTATACTTTTCATGTGCTTCAAGCTCCTGATAAGCTTTGCAGCTATATTTTCCATATCATGCATCTGTCTTTGTGAAAACTCAACAGCTTTCTCAGTGTCTAAGACCACTGGTGAACTTCTCATGCAAGAACAAGTTGTCTGTTGATGGGGTGGGGATCCTGTTGACTTCAGAACTCCTTTGCTTGTAGGGGAGACAGAAGTCCTGCCCTTAAGTCTCCTGTCTGTGCAGAACATTGATCTGTCTTGCATGTGTGCTGGCTGAGGCAATGATATTGGAGTTTTGCCATGATCTTCAATAATGGTTTTGCTCTCTGCAACAAGAAAGAGTGTGATTATAATTGATCTTGTAAAAATATTAGAAACAGACAGCATATATTGCTTACTCAATCTTTGGACCCCATCACACAAATCAATACCAGTCAGAGCACTGCAAAGCTTCTCCTGAGACGTCGGTGACATAATCTAAAAAAAAGAGAGGAAAAGAAAAGATGTTAGTATGGATATCTTGCTAATGCATATGCAATGGAACAATGTTGAAGGGATGGTTCAGACCTTTCTCTTGGACAGTAATACTTTTGGAGCATGTTCTTCAATTGATTCTTCATCCACAAAAAATTCTGTCTTTTGAATTCGCCCATCAGTTTCCAGAGAGGTAGCAGAAGAATTTTGATCTCCAGCAGATAATTTTTTTAATTCTTCAGCATTAGAGATCTCTGGCATGACACTGCTAAGGTTGAACTTATCACTACACGACTGGTATAACTGATGTTGAGGCACTAATTCTTCTTCTGATCCTTCATCATTATTAATAGATCTAGAAATGCCATAGTCTATTGTAGAGTTTAACTTATAAGGCCAGTCCACATTATTGGGAGGTGAAATTTTATCATCTGAAGCCTTTTTGTCTTCAGGACAGTTGTCAGTGAAGTCAATAAGTGAGCTCTGAATCACAGTAGTATCTGGGAGTCCAACATAAGATTTATTTTTAGAGGCCGTCCTTTGTGCATTATTATTCAAAACATCATATACTATACTTTCTAGCCTTCCATCCTGTGCAACAAAATTGGCAGGATGAGCCAAGTCAATAGCCTTGTCAAAGGTGAATGTACCAGTGGCTGTATCTTCAATTTCCATATCTAGTAACATATGCTTTGGTCTTACACCACAGCAGACTATTGAATCCAATTGGCCCTCAGCCTGCATCTGCGCAACCCCCTCAAGTGAAGTGCAATTCATTTCTGTGTTTCCACATAAATCAGATGGAGTATCTGTGCTAGATTCATCAATAGGAGATAACTCTTCCAAAATCTTTACAGGTTCATTCCCATGAACAAATAAATTCCAGTCATCATCGTTATCTACACGATCATGGCAGGACTGACTGAAAGAACAAGCCATAAATCCATTTGAAGTAGAAGACTTATCCATATCTGAATTAGTTATATTTTCAGATGCAATGAGACCCAATGAAGAAATAACCTCAGTTGCCTTTGCAGCTGTAATGTCATCAAAATTGTTTTCTTTGAAACTGCAAGTTTGTTTGCAGGAATGATCAGAAACATCAGCTAATTGAGCTGGTTGGGTCATGAAACAAGATTGAGGCACACGGTCATCACCCTCCATCAGCTTTTGTTGCAGCTCAAAGGATGAATGCTCAGGATTCTTTATGGAACAAATAGAAGTTCCAAATTCAGAGTAATTTGTATCTTCAGTTTTTATTTCACAAAGTACATCAGGTTTTGCACAGCTCGCTAGAGCTCCAGCTGTATTGTTCACTTCAGCACAACACATTTGCTCCCCAACTATTTCTTCAGTACAATCTGAAAGTGCAGTACAGAAAAAAACATTTAGCCACATAATTGAAAAAGGGTATGCTCATTTCAAGAAAAGTATCTGCAGAAACAAGAAAAAAAACTCTACACATTCATCTAACACATCTAGATGATACTCCCTCCGGTCCGTTTTATCTGGCGCAAATTAGAACGACACGATCTCCTATATTACACTTTGACCATTCATTTGTTTTATATTATATTATTTATGCTTATAAACTTATATTCATTGGATAGTATAATTCCTTACAAATCTAATCATATAAAGTTTGTATTATAATAGTTAAAAATTATTAGCCTAATTATTGGTCAAAGTTTTTAAAGTTTGAATCTTGAGATGCGTGTGCGCCAGATAAAATGGACCGGAGGGAGTAATAGACAGTGATATAAGAACTGGACTTCATATGAATAGGCTAATGACTCACCAATAACAACTTTAGACTGCTCCAGTTCTGCAACTCTCCTTCCAAGCTTCTCTAATACTGGGTCTTGCATTGTTGCTTTGAGCAGGGAGCTCTGTGCAGAACTAAGAATCTCGTCTCTCAGTGATGTTGTATCTTCGGCTTTCGCAGCAAATGGAGAAGATCTTAGTGCATCCATCTTTATATTTGCTTTAGCAGGAGATGCTTTTGGCCTCTTCTGTTTCAATGCAATAAGAGGTTTATCAAGATCAATGTCATCTTCTGTTTTAGCCTGATTCTTAATGCCACATCCTTCCAATGTGATTTTTGAAGTCTTCTGATTCTTAGCTTTACACTGAGTTCTGAGATCCTTGAGAGATACATCATGACAATCTTGTTCACTATCCTTGTCACTGACAGAACCAACACTTAGTTCATAATCAATGACTTCAGTTTTGATCCTCTTAAAAGTAGAAGGATCCCTGTCAGAATCTTCATCATAAATTGTGTGAATATTCTTGAACCTTGTAGATCTTCTAGGACAACCAAAATTAAGATTTGTGCAAGCAGAAGCAGGCATTGTGGCTTTGGAAAGCAATGGTACAGATTGAAAAATATTTCCTGTAGAAATGCAGAAAATCAAGTGTTATGATCAGGTGCATGCTCCATAGACGATGAATATGGATGTTTCAAAAAGCGATAGGAGCAAACGGTCAGGCTCTGCCTTGCACCTAGGCAGTTATATTTTTTCCAAGCAAGAGTAAGCCTTGTTAAACACAGAAGATATGCCATATATATATTAAAAGAAAGACTTTGACATTATCACATGTCCTTGAGTTCAGTGACCATTATTCATCTTCCTCCATCTCCATTTGTCCCATTTTCCTTCACATATAAGTCCTAACCCACCGTAAGTGAAAAATTGCCTAGACGTAACAACTAAGTCTAGGCAAGGCAATGATGCTCTGCCTAGTCCCTAGCGCCTAGGTGCCGCCTAGAACTGCTTTCTGAAACAGAGATGAATATCATCTTTCAAAAACATAAGCGCATATCCAATGAGCGTCAAACTTTCCAGTAAAAAGAAAGAAGGGCATCAACTTAATGTAATAGGCAAAAACAATGTTGACAAAGAATCATATGGTAGTTTTCCCTTGAATTCTTCAAGATACAGGAAAACAAAGACGTGACACTATTGAAAGAGCATAGAAACAATACATAAATGTGCATACGTGATCTTCTACTAATAACTAATAAGCAATTGTATGTATGTGTTGTAGAGGAATGATCCATAAAACACACTAGAAATAAGACACGAGACACTGCTATACATCAAGGACCAGACTTCCACTGCCCAGCACAGGGATTAAAAAAAGGAACAGATAAATGGACAATCTTGGACGCATATATCATTTTAAAGAATGCATTTTTTTGTTCAAATTTGCTCGTATGAATCAACTCTGCAGGGATTATAAAGGAAGAGGACAGAAGTCGCATCCCTGTACTCGTCAAGAAACCCCCAGTGGCATTTACCTTGAGAAACTGGGTGGCAATACTGAATCTCTGAAACAAACACTTTTGCCCGAGAGGAGCATTTCTTCGCCTAATCCCCAGTGGCCAGTGCCACCAACCACACCCCCCAAATCAATAGCAACGGAAACAACGGAAACAGTCCTAGCCACGGCTCATTCGACCAGATCGACTAACAGATCTGCAACTTTCGGTAGGGAAATGCCAAGATAAACAAAGATCTTTTTTCCAACGAAAAACATAACCATAGATCTACTACGGCCCGCAGACCAGAGAGGGCCGTCGCCCCCCGCGGCGGCGGGCGGGCGTCAAAAGCTGGAGGTGCTGACCTTGGATGACGGCGAAACGCGGCTGGCGAGCGGAGGGGGAGACGGGGCCCGGAAGCCGGCTTCTTGGCAACGCCGGAATGGGGAAGGAGCTCTGGCGTCCGTGAGGAGGAGAGAAGGAAGCGGAGGGGAGGGGGACTAGGAACTTCGGCTTACTGTGAATGAATAGTATAATTGCTGGGATGCGGGGAGACTGGGAGGGAGCGCGCGAAGTAGCTGGGCAAATTTCGCGCCCTTGTGCGAGGCTGCGAGCGGGCGGGAAACTGCAGCCGCCAGCCCGCTTCTTGGAGTTTTGAGTTTTGGCGGAGACGAGGAGGGGGAGCCGGGGAGATGGATGCGAACAGCCCAACAGCAACAGGGCGTGGCGCCGTGGGCCGTGGCGGCGGCAGTGTGAAACTGTGAATCGACCGCTCTTCAGTAAGGGCAGCTCCAACGGTCTTAATAAAAAAAAGCAGTAACTCATATGATATTTTAGTTAATATAAAAAAGAAAGAAAAATAAACTAGTTCTTCGTGCAGAGCTAAACTCACACACTCTCTTATGATTGACATACTAGGTTTCTGCATGTAAAGGTTTAGAGCACAATTAGCAATGAGTACCTTCTCCTAGGAATTTTGAGTATCATGTTCCAGAAATTTTCTATTTTCTCTGTAATTTAATTCTTTTTCACTTAGCCAAATATTTTTTTGAAGCATCTAATAATATTTCTTAAGAACCAAATACTTTATTTGGATTCGTCATATCTTAATCAATTTAAGGGATTATCCCCATAAAATATCTTAGACCTTATATATTTCTCTAGGTTTAAATATGGTTTCAGAATTTACCTAGAATTATTCTAAAACTAGGAATAAACCTCGAAACTAAAAAAAATCATAACCTCGTGATGAAAAAAAATCATAACCCAGATCCAGTGGCTAACTATGCTTGTGCATCCAAAAAGTTGGAAAAGGCGACTCCCTTATGCAGTGGGCGTGCGCTCATACACGAAGCGACACGCGCACACCCAAAGGAGAAGTGACGCGCGCGCGTGTGGAACCATGGTAGCGTGCGGATTATTACCGACACGCAGCAGGGTAGGTCGACACACTTGTTTCTCCCTTCCTGTGTCTAGCTTTCATGGGCCGGCATCCAAGAAGGTCTTACAGCCTTTAAATAGGCCCACTGGTGTTTCTTCTGTCTGATTTTGGCCCATAGGCAGATTTAGATTCAACTAACTTTTTATTTCTCTTTCGGGATAGCAGGTACGTGGGAGATGAAAAGGGCGGGAGATGGTTTGACATCTATATAGGTGCGAAAGTACTATTTTTCAAAATTCATTCATACTTTTTTATGTTTCATAATATTGTCTTGTATTAATGATTCAACTAGTACTGAAAAATAAAAAATGGTACATAAAACACATGCAAGGTCATCAACAAAAAAAAAGAAAAAAAGTACATCTTATTTATCGATATATATATGTCTTTGCAGATAGCTAATATAAAAATGACTTGTGGTTTCCGATTGCATATCTCGATAGTTGTCATTAATACCCTGAAACAAAAAAAACAAGGCAAGGTAAACAGATTAGAAAATGCATGAAGTTATGTCAAACTTTATATTTTTATAATCTTTAAAAATATGAATACTAAAAAATTGTAAAAGTTAATTCTAGACTTAGAATTTATAAAACTTTGAAGTATCACATTGTAAACTTTGTACCACTAGATTCAAAACTTTGAACTATCACATTACAAACTTTGTAATGCTAGATTTTAAAATTTTAAACTATCAAATTATAAGTTTTGTAATGCTAGGTTCAAAACTTTACATTCAGAATTTATAAATTTTGAACTATCACGCTATAAACTTTGTACTGCTAAGTTCAAAACTTTACACTAAAAAATTATAAATTTTGAACTATCATATTACAAATTTTGTACTGCTAGATTCAAAACTTTGAACTATCACATTGTAAATTTTATACTGCTAGGTTCAAAAATTTGAACTATCAGATCATAAGCTTTGTACAACTAGTTTCAAAACTTTGCACTTACAAGTTTTAAAACTTTACACTTAAAATTTATTAACTTTGAACTATCACATGACAAATTTTGTATTGCTTGGTTCAAAATTTTACACTTAGAAAGTTATTATAACTTTGGACTAACACATTATAAACTTTGTACTGCTACGTTTAAAAATTTACACTCAGAATTTCAGACTTTGAAGTATCACATTACAAATTTTGTACCGCTAGATTCAAAACTTTGAACTATCACATTATAAACTTTATACCGCTAGTTTCAAAAATTTACACTCCGAATTTAAAAATCTTTGAACTATTAAATTACAAACTTTGTACTGTTAGATTCAAAACTTTAAGCTATCATATTATAAATTTTGTACTGCTAGGTTTAAAACTTTACACTCAAAATTTATAAACTTTGAACTATCACATTTCAAACTTCGTAGCAGTAGATTCAATACTTTGATCTATCACATTATATTCTTTATAATGTTAGGTTTGAAACTTTGATCTATCACATTATAAACTTTGTATTGGTAGATTTAATACTTTACACTCAAAATTTATACAAAACTGTGAACTATCACATTATAAATTTTGTATTGTTAGCTTAAAATCTTTGAACTATCACATTATATACTTTGTATTGCTAAGTTAAAAACTTTGTGATTTAAAAACTCTACAACTAAATTCAGGAACTTTGAACTAACTTATTTCAAACTTTGTACTGAAATGCTATGAACTTTATACACCTAAAAATGAAACTTTGTAATTCGAGACTTTGCACTCTAAATTTTGAAACTTTATACTACAACATTTGAAACTTCATACTCCTAGGTGTAAAACTTTATAATCATGGAAATTGTGTGCTAATCAAATAGGTACTTGGCACTAACCAAAGCAAAATCATATATCAGCTCAGCGAATTGTGTATCACACATTGTTCGCCTACACGGCCGTGTAGGCCATTTACACGGCGTGTAAACGCTACTCGATGGGTAACCGTGTAGGCCGATTAGCCGTGTAAAGCTGTGCAAAACCGTTTTGACCGTTTAAAAGGCCGTTTAAACGGCCGTGTATACCGACTTTTTGCTAAACGATGGGTGACCGACCGTTCACCGTTTACCGTTTAGGCTAACATTGGTATCAGATTCAAAAACTTGTGTGGCTGCAACAGATGTTCAAGGCTATGCTATGGACTAGCATCATCATGGATCAACAAGTGATATTGTAGGGGATTCAGGTGGTCCTGAATTCTTATTAAAAACATAACTAAATATCAAACACTATTTTGGACACCGCTACCTGACAGCCCTCGTAAAGATAAGACCAACAATGAATAAGAACCTCACAGTAAATTTTCATAAAAAAGAAAAATGGGATAAGCAGATCGACTGCACATAATTCTAGTTTCAAGCAGCTTGGGCCTTAACTAACACTAACTGAAAATATGACTGACAATGCTACAATGAAATATAGCTTTTCCACAATATGATGAGGATGAATTTGGTGAAACAGAAACAATTAATCATACAGAAAATCAAAGTTCTATATAAAAATTTAAATGTTTCTAATATCCAAGTAAAATGTTTCTTAGCTGTAAGCTAAAAGTTTTTCTAGAAGGAAACATTTCACTTCTACTTATAATTATAAACACTATACAACAATTTTCAGTATTACAAAGTCTTTTATCTTTAGGTGCATAGTTTTTAGCAATATTAAGTTTACCATGTACTAGTAGAAAGTTTTTAACTGAAATTATTGTCCTGTGCAAAAGATTATGCGACTTGTGAACAAAATTTGGCATGCCATTTTCTTCCATTGGTTACTAGGGAGCAGTTTTAAAATGAAAGATCAGCACAAAATCTTGTGTGAGTTCTAAAAAGAGGTTCTCTGTTTTTAGAACTATATGATGACTACAAATTTATGTAGTAACCTATCGCTCATACGTAATATGTAGGTCTATACACAAAATATTTTATGTAGTAACCTATCGCTCATACATAACATGCAGGTCTATACACAAAAATATATTGATTTACTATATAAATATTTGTATTATAATTTACTCTCTCCATTCCAAATGATAAGGCATTCCAAGAATCTTGGAGAGTCAAAGCATCTTAAGTTTGACCAAAATTATAGAGAAAATTACAAAAAATTATAACATCAAATAGGTATACTATGAAAATATAATTAATGAAGAATCTAATGATACTTAATTAGTGTCATAAATATTATTATCTTATCATATAAATTTGGTCAAACTTGAGATCATTTGACTCACCAAGATTCTTGGAATGCCTTATAATTTGGGATGGAAGGAGTATTTAATAGTAACTTACTACACACAGATTGCCAAAGCCCACGGTGTAGTTGCAGCAATCTAACGAAAGTGAAGACTCAGAAGTTGAGATATTCCTACTAGCTGCTTACTTAAAAGACCAAACACTAATGAATGGAGTGGAGTTAGTTGCTTTCATATTTATGAGGATCACTGTATGTCCGGAGTAACTGCTTAGTTCTGCTAAACTAATGTACAATCCTATTACTCTTACGAAAAAAGTTTGCACAATGTTTTCATAGCTCTCATGCTAGAAAGGCCAAAAGTTTTATGCTTGACCATGGATCACAACATGTATACTCATATGAAGTCCCAACTCCCAACAATAGAAAACATTAGAAAATACACATCTGTTTGGCAAACTTGACCACTTCGTACCATATATGTTTGGCAGTTCGACAAGCAAATAATATGAGATTGATTTTTTTTTTGCAAATGAGCCCTTGCTTACTTTTAATGATGATAAACTATAGTAGGTTGGAGCCATGAAAGAATCAGAGGTGACAACAAGCTCTAGATTGCACACCTTGCTTGTAGCAATATTATCAACAGGTTAGTGCATTGCTCCCTTTGAAAACTGTGATGCCCGAAATATTCTATACAATTAAAAGAAGCAATCAGCATTAGCATTCAGTGAGGCAGTGCTATGAATATGATTCAACTATCCAATATGACATTCATATGTTTCTATTCAAAAATATACTTGCAACAAATGCATTAAATGGATAACATTTGGAGGCACAGATGTTCATGTTAAAATCACAGGACCTCTAATACATTACATCTGAATTGGGCAAGAAAGTACCATCAATAAGAGAAAGCACATATATATATATTCAAACAGGGATTTGCATAGCATCGAACTTGCAGACATTGCGATAATGGATTGCAATGCTACATATTTAAGGTGCTCATCTTTGGTCGATCCCATCAAGAAAACAAGCTACATCCCTAAAAAATCAAGGAGAGGAAATTGACTCACGTAATTTTTTATGCTCGCAGAGATAAATCACACTGACTTGAACACACATGCCTACAAACACATACGGTAAAAACCCTTATGAACAAACACAATATGCCTTGAATCAACACAAAGAAGAAATTAACCCAGAGAAAAATGAATAGCCCAATGAGCATATCAAATCAAACCAAAACAAAAAAAATCTCTAACAATACACAAGCAGGATGTTATCTACATTACACCAATTTGCCTCCCCACCCAGAATCGAGAGTTAGGACGAACCCCAGCAACCAAGGGACAATGAGTACAAGGACACTCGATCCCATTTCACCTAGCCCACAGATCCAGGAGAATTAGCTGACGAAGGGCAGACGGACAGGGCGGCGGTGCCTACTTGGAGGAGCTAGAGCGTTGGAGGTGGTCGCTGGTGACGACGTCGACGTCCTCACAGCGATGCGGCCGGCAATCATGTCGCATTAGGGTTTGGATCCTTCCTCCTGTAGCAGCCACCGAATCATGATGGGCGCCGGACTTGTTGGCCCCCTCGTTCCTCAGCCCTCGGCTCGCTCGAATCCACCTCCGCCTCGATAGGGAAAACCAGTTGGTGCCGCCCCAAATCGAGGTTGTGCCGGTGACGAGAGAGCTTCTGACTCCATGTCAACAGGGGCTGCACCAGCATCAACGAGGCTTCCACCTCCACATCGATGGGGAAGATCTGTAGGTGTAGCGCGAATCGATGGGGAAGATCTATAGGTGCAACGTGAATCGATGGGGAAGAGCTTCTGCCTCCACCTCAAGAAGACGAAGCACACGAGCAAAGAAAGGGGAAAGAAGATGAAACGACCGATTTAGACGCGAACGTGAAACGAAACCAGAAACGAAAAGTTCGGGCATAAAGACAGACGAAACCCAAAAATGGCTAGGGTGCGTTGCTAGCGTTGGTGGCGCATGCACGCTGTACAATAATTTGGCTCTTCGTACACTATTAGTTTGTTGGGATATGTCATATTCATATGGGCTAAGTCCCCTAGAAGAGGCCCAACTAGCGTCATTGGAGTGGCATGCCAAGAACATGAGGGCAAGGTGGGACTCTCTCTCCTCTCCCACTCTCACTTTAAAAACCCTAATGAGTTCCCTCGCGGGGCCTTCGCCCAAGACCTTCATCATAGGACCTCTACCCTGGACCTTTGTCCTGAGACCTTCGTCGCACACCTTCATCCTAGGACCTTCACCCCAGACCTCCGTCCTGGGACCTTTGCCTCACACCTCCATCCTAGGACCTTTGCCCCACACCTTTGTTCAGGGTCTTCTGCCCAAAATCTCCATTAGGGGACCTCGTCCAACCGGCCTTCGTCCGGGACCTTTGTCCACGGACCTCCGCACAAAACCCTCATGACCCTTGCATGAACCACCCCCTGAGTGGCCTTCTCTAGCTAGTCTTTACAAAGGAACCTTTACCTCTCACCCCTGTTCGGGACCCTTGTCCCAACATTAGCGCTCACCGTGATCGGAACGAATAAACTTTTTTAGAGTGAATGTTTCAACCTAAGAGAAGACCTAGGAAAGGTAAGATCCTCAGGGCAAAGGTATGATCTAGGCTTCAAATCACTAGTATATAAAATAAGTATCTCATGTTTTCTTTGCCAGACTACAACCACTTGCATATCAAACACTAACATTTCATGTAGACATCAAAGTGTTGTTTTGTAGGAACATACCACTTGACTAAGTATGCTCGTACAGGAATCAAGTCAACAAGTATTTCTCATGAGCCTTTAAGTCAAAAGTGGCTAGTAATGGAGCCACAACATTCAACAATAGCTTTTTCAGCAGAAAGAGGACCCTCCGTTACCCAAGCCAAAGGCTCAAGGGTACAAAATGACCTTCGGGCATAAAATGCCTGAACTTGACAAAGACTTGGGTAGCCTTTAGCGGTCTATAGATCTCATCAGTTATTGACCTACGTCAATCAGTGGTCTCCGCCTTCATCAATCAGTGGTCTTTATCAGTTATTGGCCTTTGTCGGTCAATAGTCTTGGTTAGTCATTTGCCTTCGTCAGTCAAAACTCTCCATCAATCAGCGGCTTTCATGAAATACTCAACCTTTGTCAGATACTTCAGTGATCCTCTATCAATCATTGGTTTCCATTAGCCAGTGGCCTTTAACAGTCATGAACCTTCTTCAGTCACTGGCCTTCATCAATTATTGGCTTTCAACAGTCAGCGACCTTGGATAGTCAACAACCTTCGTCGGTTATTGGCTCTCATCAGTCACTAGCCTTAGTCAGTTATTGACCTTGAACACTCAGTGCCCTTCATCGTCAACGAACTTCATCTATCAATGGTTCTTAGCAGCCTTCGTCACTTATCGGCCTTCGTCAGTGAACAATCTTCGCTAATCATTAGCCTTCATTAGTTAACAACCTTCATCATCCGTGGGGATGCCATCTATCAATGGTTCTTAGTAGCCTTTGTCACTTATTGGCCTTTGTCAAAGAACAATCTTCATTACTCATTAGCCTTCGTCATTCAACAGCCTTCCTCAGTTGAAGCCAGCCTTCAATCAGTTTCATCGGCCTTCGTCCGAGAAAATGAAAATGGAGTTTCTTCTTCGAGTATCAACTTTCGATCAATTTTCATCAGCCTTCGTCAGTGAAGCCAAAAATTAGGTTTTTTCTCTCTTGGAGCATCAGCCTTCGATCAATTTTATCAGTCTTCGCCTAACAAGCCAGAAAATTTTGAGTTTTTCCTACAACAAAAGTCTTCGTCAGTAGCCTTCGCTAGTGAAACCATCCTTCTTCAGCAACCTTCATCAGCAAAGCAGAGGTTTGAACACGTGAGAACCTTGAGGAAAGGTAAGAACCTCTGAACGAAGTAGAAAATTTATGGCCTATCACACCAAAGGTATCCTCCCGCAGAAACCAAACCAACTAAGTGAGTATTTGTCACCGGTTCATAAATTCTCACCAGCTCATAATGTCTAAGTTTTTTGCTCTTGTGATTTACTTTGTCACAATTTGATCTAAACTTTGTCTCGCAAAACAAATTTCAAAAATTAACCTTCGCATATACAACTTGTCACCAATGTGACCAAGAAAGCTGTCGTAGCCTTTGCCACATCAAAGGCATGGCCAGAGTGGCTATATATGCTTGGGCCTAACCCAGCTAACTTAAAACACTTATTAAGTTTTGTTGAATCTCTTTTTGTTACTAACATGCAGGTCACCACCACTGTAAGTATCTCTTATCCTTCCAAGCTAACCCTTTCAGAGAATATATTTTCTTCGTTGTATGCACGTTTTTTACATCTATGAAATTCAGCCTTTGTCAGTCAATAGCTTTTGTCAGTTATCACCCTTTGTCAGTCAACGGCCTTCATCAGTTATCAGTCTTTGTCAATCAGTGACCTTTGCAGTCAGTAGCTTCTCCTTCATCAATTAGTGATCTTTATCAGTTATTGGCCTTTGTCAGTCAATGATCTTCGCTAGTTAGTGGTTTCGCCTTCATCAATCAGTGGTCTTGGTTAATCATTTGCCTTCGCTAGTCAGTACTCTCCATCAATCAGTGGTTCTCATAAAATATTTAACCTTCGTCAGATATCTTAGTGATCCTCTATCAGTCAATGATTTCCATCAGTCAATAGCCTTCGTCTGTCAGCAGCTTCCGTCAGTTATTGGCTTTCATCATTTGTTAGTGACCTTCACCTAGCATTGGTTCTCAGCAGCCTTCATCAGTTATTAACCTTCGTCAGCCAGCATTCTTCGTTTGTCAGCAGTCTTTGTCACTTATTGGCCTTCATTAGTTGATAGCCTTTGTCATTCAGCAGTCTTCGTCTGTAAGTAGCTTTTGTTAGTCATTGGCCTCCATTATTTAGCAGTCTTCGTCTGTTAGCAACATTCATCAGTTGGCAGCATTCGTCATTCAACAGCCTACTTCTGTCAGCAGCCTTCGTCATTCAGCAGCCTTCATCATTTGACAATCTTCGTCATTCAGCAACCTTCGTTTGTCACTAGCCTTCATTATTTAGCAGCCTTCGTCAGTTAGCAGCCTCCGTCATTCAGCAACCTTCGAGCCAACAGCCTCCATCAGAAATCGACTTTTGACAACCACCCAACCTTCAATTCCACAAACACCAACATGTTTTCCTCTTTTTTGCAGGTTATATTGTTCAATTTTTTAGGTTTTTATAATATACATTAACCAAATTTTATCTGAGCTATCCTTCGCAAGGAACTGATCCTTTGTATGTTCAATGTTATAAGTCACATCTATAACCTTGCATATTCTTGAATGGTAGTCTTCGCTGGCCATCCAAAACTACAACCCTCTCATTCGAGGGCATTATTTCTTATATGTAGAGTTTATCTTTTGTTCAAGCGCAACCATTATTTTTGCAAGGTGTATGATATGTTTACCTCTTTTAATATTTTCACGCAGATGCACTTACTTGCATCATCACATATGTACATGCATTACATAAATGTGTTGCACCGTGGTAACCCGACAAAGACCTGTCCATGATCAGGCATCGGGGCCGTCACTCTCAAAAGCTTCAAAAAGCTTTACTCGACAAAGACCTATCTACAGCAGGCATCGGGACCTTCACTCTCTCAAAACCTGCAAAAACTTCACCCCTTGCATATTATATGAAATGACTAACCATCTTTTGCAGCAAGTAAAAAGTCAGTGTCTTTCTGAGTGTCGAAAGACTTGCAAGCAAGTCGATATTCGACGAAACTACAACGTCCAACCTAAGTCCCTAAAAAATGCAGGAGATCAACTTAGGTGCATTTTCACGTGACTTCTTCAGCCTTCGGCACGTGGCGTCGGTGCCTACATTGGCATCGCCTTTGGCATGATGGGCTTCACCATCATATCTTCAATGACTTCACCAACATTGCCTCCGCCAAAACACCTTCTTCAAAAGGGCCTTCGCCAAACAACTTTGCAGCAGGGCCTTCGCCATCACATTTGGCATCTACACCAACCTCACCTCCGCCAAACACCTTTGCAGGAGGGTCTTCGCAAACAGTCATGGTGAACCAAGATGACTTGCCTCCGCCAATACATCATCATGAGGGGGCTTCACCAACACCTTCATCGTCAAACAACAAATATCTACTCCACTAAACACCTTTATAGGAGGGTCTTCGGCAATAGGGGCTTCGCCATCATCCTTGCCCACTACAACGGTTCAAGAGCCTTCGCCACTTCGGCATCATTGCCTACGGTGGCTCGCACCCATCGCCAAGCATGAGGGGCTACATCAACTCCTTCGACACCAAGGTCTACCACACCTTCGTCGACCACTTCAACTTGAGGGGCTCATCGGTAGCTCCAGTCCAAACATCTACTTCCACTACTATGACTACGTCGACTACACCAATGGAGATGAAGGATTTGGTCATGAACACCAGCCAAGAGGGGCTAGGGGAGCATACCGGAGGACCAGCAACTCTGAAACGAGAAGTCTTTCACCCGACGCTCGCGAGAAGGCCTCGAAGACGAAGACATGCTCACCGAGAAGGCTCAGGAAGGAAGACCTCTGTGCTGGGATGGCCTTGAAGATGAAGACCTCCACGCCAAGAAGGCTCAGAGATGAAGACCGCCTCCACACCGAGAAGGCTCAGAGATGAAGACCTTCGCGCTGAGGAGGCCTCGAAGACGAAGACCCCCTCGTCGTGAAGGCTTGGAGAAGAGGACCTCCACTCTTGGAAGGCCTTGAAGATGAAGACATCCATGCCAGATGGCCTTGAAGATGAAGACCTCAATGCCGAGAAGGCCTCGAAGACGAAGACCCCCTCACTAAGAAGCTTGGGGAGGAAAGACCTTCGCGATTGGGAAGGCTCGAAAATGAAGACCTCCACACCAAGATGGCCTTGAAGATGAAGACCTCCATGCCAAGAAGGCCTTGAAGACAAAGACCCCCTCGCCACGAAGGCTTGGGGAGGAAAGACCTTCGCGTTGGGAAGGCCTTGAAGATGAAGACCTCTGCACCAAGAAGGCTCGAAGATAAGACCTCCGTGCCAAAAAGACCTCAGAGATGAAGACCTTCGCGTCGAGAAGATATTGGAGAAGGCCTTGAAGATGAAGGCCTATGCACCAAGCAAAGCCAACGAACCATGCCATAGAAGTGCAGAAAGAAGCCAAAGCCCAAAGGTGAAGACATCCGGAAGAACAAGGCACTCAGAGATAGATGCCTCAGGATTGAGAACATGTATGGGTTAGAGTCGTGCACGTGCTCTTTTCTCCATGCTCTTTTTTCCCACAGGGTTTTTGGGATGTAGTTTTTAGTGAGGCCGCACATGTGGTTTGCGAAGGGCAGTCCTGGCAATCAAGGTTCGAGTTGTATAGTGCCTCTTCTAGTATGAACATCTACTAGGTCATGTAGTACCGGCCATAGCCTAGTAGATGAGGGGCTACTGTTGGGACATTGAAAGGTCCTTGTTTGGTTTTGGTAATTGAGTGACAACCTTAGGTGGACTAATTGTGTTTAATGTGAGATACACATGAGATTAGTCCACAGGTGATAGTGTCATGGAGGAGCTTATTGCATATAAGACATGACATAGATTCATGTGACCAAGGTGGAGAAGATCAAGATGAGGCTTGGCTTGATGGACCGGTTGCAAGTGTGAAGGGCAAGTCGGAGGCTTTGAAGCGAGGGACCACGTGTGACGGTGAAGCTTGAGAAAGACTTGGCGCCAATGGACCAACGCAACGGTGAAGAGCAAGTGAGGTCAAGATCGATGAACCAATACGGTCACGTGATGATATGAAGTGGATCATATCATTTGGTGATTGGTTGGTGCATGTGTTGCATCAACGTCGGAGGAGTTGGAATGGAATGCGCAAGGCAAAGGTATAACCATAGGGCATTCCATTTCACCAGTCATAGGTGTGTAGAAAAGTTGATGACCAGATTTAGGATAGATGGCCGTACTATTAAGAGGGGCAAACTTGTTTGCATATCGGTCATCTAGTGCCACTTGAGCGATCTAACTTTGCATACGTGTTAGGATCGAGTGGCGAGGCAAGTTGAGTGCCTAACTTCTTCGAGAAAATAATTGTGAAAATGCTAACATACATGCACATGGTGTTTTACACATGGTGATGTTGGCACATTTGCAAAGGAGAAGGTGTTGGAGTTGGTGTTGATCAACTTGGAGAAGAGAGAAATGTTTTTCGGTGTTCTCCGGACACTAGGATGGCTCTTGGAGTAGAATACTACTTTGATCCATTGTGAACTGGATCAAGTGCTTTAGTGTGTTGTGTAGCCCTCTGAGTAAGCTTTCCAAAATGTCCAAGATCATCGAAATCGGAGTTCGGAGCTGAGAGATATGACCGTTTTAGCGTTGAGTGGTCTGTCGACAGACGCGGCTTCCGGGTGCAACAGACGCTGCACCCTAGAGTCTGTCGCACGCGACAGACGTGGGGGTGTGTGAGCGACAGACGTGCGAAGTCCACGTCTGTCGACCTTCTCCTCAGCAGCTTCGTAGGCACAGAGGCGACAGACGCCAGGCAGAGTCTGTTGGGGTCGCGATAGACGCGTCTATCGGCCGAAAACGTTTTTTGGAGCTCTCTGTGCCGCGTCTGTTGGTGCGACGGACGCGCGCCCTCGATGCAATGGATGCGTCTGTCGGATGGAAAATGACCGTTGGAGTTTTGGCCCGCGTGGACACATGGCGCTCTTTGGTGCGACGGACGCGGGCAGCGCGTCTGTCGCTCGTGATTTTCAGCCCAGTGATGGCATAACGGCTATATTCATTTGTGGGCTTATAAATAGAAGTGGTGGCCGGCCTTGGCAGCAGCTTGGCACCCTTGGGACTTAGTGTCTATGCTTGTGGAGTGCTTGGAGAGCCTCTAACTCACTTGAGCTTGATAGTGATCATCCGATCGAGTGAGTGAGCGATTCTAGTGCGTTGCATCGTGAGGATTGCATCGAGTGGCACTAGGTGATCGTGTTGCAAGCCGGTGGTGCTTGTTACTCTTGGAGGTTGCCACCTCCTAGACGGCTTGGTGGCTTGCGACTCCGTTGAAGCACGCGTGGAGATTGTGCGTGGCTCCGGAGAAGGATTTGTGAGGGGGATTGTGCTCACCCTGCGGGGATCGCGAAGAGCAACTCTAGTAAAGCTCATGGCTTGGAGGATCTCCATCTTGAGAGTGGATGTGTGGCACCCACTGAGGGTTTGACTCTTGATAGTCAATTAGCTCGTGATCCATCAAGTGGGTGTATCGCCACAACGGGAACTAGCTTGGTGGCAACCAAGTGAACCTCGGTGAAAAACCGTCGTGTCAACCTTGTGTACATCTTCTCGGTGGTTTGCTTTTGATTCACAAGCTTGTATTTATATTCATATACTTGTGCTTGTGTAGTTGCTCTTGTAACTAGTTGGCTTGTGTAGTTAGCCAGTTACCTTCTTGCTTGTGTAGCTAGAAGTAAGCTCCCCTTTGCGTGGCTAATTTGGTTTGTGTAACCTTGTTAGTCACATTGCTTAGTTTGTGTAGCTAAGTATTTTGCGCTCTCTAATTTGACTTTGGTTGCCTTGTTATTGAGCTTTGCTAGTGAGCTTAGTTGGCTTTGTGTTTTTGCTTACTAGTTGTGTAGGAGCTCCCCCATGCTTGCTAAAGTACTAATGCATAGGTTTGTGTGACCTTGCTCTAGAATTAATTAGAAGAGCTCTTGCTAAGGAAAGCACCTTAGTTGCTTTTTAGAATCTTTGATAGGTGCTTGTGAACTTAGATAGAGGGGGTATAGTCTTGGCTAGTCTGATAGTTTTAATTCCGCATTTGTTTTGGTTAGCCAACGCGATTAATTTTAGAACGGACTATTCACTCCCCTCTAGTTCGCCATCTCGACCCTTCAGACATGCCATATTCATATGGGCCAAGTCCCCTAAAAGAGGCCCAACTGGCGCCATTGGAGTGCATGTAAAACCCACCCCCACCGAGGGATCGCTTGTAAATTTCCACTTGCCTATATAATGCCAAGAACATGAGGGCAAGGGGGGACTCTCTCCTCTCCCACTCTCACTTTGAAAACCCTAATGAGTTCCCTCGTGGGGCCTTTGCCCTAGACCTTCGTCCTAGGACCTCCGCCCTAGACCTTCGTCCTGGGACCTTCGCTGCACACCTTCATCCTGGGACCTTTGCCCTAGGACCTTAGCCTCACACCTCTATCCTGGGACCTTCACCCACACCTTCATTCGGGGTCTTCTACCCAGAACATCCGTTAGGGGACCTCGTCCAACCGGTCTTCGTTCGGGACCTTTGTCCACGGACCTCCGCAGAAGACCCTCATGACCCTCGCATGAAACCTCCCCCCAAGTGGCCTTCTCCAGCTAGTCTTTACAAAGGAACCATCACCTCTCAACCCTGTTCGGGACGCTTGTCCCAACATAGTTAAATGGTTACATCAAAGTATTCCTTGAATATACCTCACTAGATGATATTTGTCGGGCTCCGCTAAGGAGCACCAGGTTGTAAGGTGCCTCTATGTACACTGTCACTCAAATGGTCACACCAAAATATTCAACTACTAAGGTACCTAGTGGATTATATGGTGCATAGAAGTAAGCATATCCAACTTTGAACTAGCCATTGTGCCATGTGATGGGTGATCATTGGGGCCACCAAGCCATTTGCAGGGACGAAACAACCGTAGTGCCTCCTCCTTCTCTTGCTTATAGATCCCAGTACCCGCGGGGCGTCCTAGCGATGTTTTTGGTGGAGGAGGTGCATCACACCATTGTGGATGGACTGCAAGATTGATTCCTATTCGGACTCAAAGGAGGCTGCTCACAATGCTTGGAAAAGGATTTGGGGAGGCGGACGGACTCCCAACTACCAACTGGGTTGCAAAGACAGCGTTGCGGGCACCATAATGGATGGCCTCAGTGAGACATGGTAGGTATGAAATTGCAAGCAAGAGCAAGAGGTGGCGCTGCACGCAAGAGCAGGAGGTGGAGGCATCATGGAGAGATGGGGTGAGACCATGAAAAGATAAGGGAGAAAGGGAGACAGGGGGAAGAGACAAGGGAGAGAGGAAAAGATGGGTGGATGAGAGAGATCAAGAGATAAGGTCTTCCACAATGTCACAACAGTGCCCAAAAATCATCGAGGTCTACCTATGAATTATGGCACCACACTTGATAGCTCACAGTGGTGGATAGCACCAAACATCACTTGTGCTAGCGAAATTTTTAACTATGTAGTTGTACGGTGCATCTCTTTTTCTAGGGTATGTTGGTAAACCAACCGCCCTAAAAGTTGATTTTAAGGTGCACTCCAAAACATCAACTATGGCTAGAAATACCTCTATTGGTAGAAATGGGCCAAACCATGAATCACGGTTACAAACCGATTTTTAGAAACGTTTGGTTAGCTGAGTCTCTCAAATGGCATTTTCTAGAGGGATGTTTTTGATACAACAGTTACTAGAAAAAAACAACGCACCTCAAAATCCTTGCTGTAGTGGTGTGTTATACATACTTCCTCTGGTCTACTTTTATAAGGTGTTTGGGAGGGCTCCTTCTGAGGGCCTTCGGGTGTTTGGCAGGGCTCCTTCTAAGGGGCTCCTCTGGATGAGCTGGGGCTGTTTTGAAAGAATCATAGTTTATGGCTCCTCCAAAACGGCTCCGACTCCTTTGTTTTCACCGAAAAATGGCTCCTCCTATGAAACGTTTGGCAGGGCTCCTCTAGAGGAGCCGGAGCTGGAGCCGGGGAGGAGCCCTACCAAATACGCCAAGAATTAAACTTTATAGAGAAGTTTTATTATGGTTGGAGAAATGAGGACCATTGTGAGGAGCAATCGGGTGGCTAGAGAAAAAGAGGTACTAAGGGAAAAAGTATCAGAAGGTGCCAGGTGCACACTAAATTGGTGGGACCAGTACCAAAAAAATATTCTTATTATTTTTTTTAGATTTTTTATGTAATAACGGTAAAATAGTAAATTTATATTAGAAGCAAGTCAGAAAACTGATGACTCTGCTTGTTCATCGGAGTCACCGCATGCGCTGAACCTGATGGACAAGGTCGAGGACCACGTTAAACAATATAAGTTCATAATTATAAACAATAATACAAAAATGTTATAATCATAAACAATATAATATAAAAATGAATGATCAAAGTGTAATTTTAGAGACCATGTTATGTCAAACTATGCATTATGAAGTAGACCGGAGGGAGTATTTTGCATTCTCTCCACCCTTTGCATTATGTATCTACTATGTACTCACTTTGCCCGGTTTGCAAGTTTTTATTCCGATTTTGCATTCTCTTTACCATATGTGCACACCGTATCTACTAATAGTTTTAATCACTTTCCCCGTTTGGGATTTCCATTATGGTTACCACATTATGCGAAATTGTGTGTGTGGACAACCCTACAGCTATCAAAAATGACCATAGGGCTAGAGGAGAACCGCAGCTATTTCATACCTGAGGAAAAGCTTTTATATCGATTTTGCATTCTCTCTCTGCCCTTTGCATTCCGTGTGTAGTGTAGTGACCGTGCTCAATATATACAAGGTCATTGCATATGTAATCGAGAAAAGCTGTTACAAATAAAATCTATTCGCTTCGCTGAAAAGCCATGGTTAAAAGTACTGTTCGCTGATTTGTTGTAAGAGAAAAACACTGTTCTCGCTAAAAAAACAAGCTGAAAAGTACGAATTATAAGATAAGCGAACATGGCCTACTTTCTACCCTTTGCATTTTGTGTTAGTCATTGGACTCATTTTCCCCGGTTTGCATTTCTTATAAATTCTATAATAATAATAATAACGGTCATGTGTCATTTGTAGGACTGGAACCTAATGTGCAAGATTTTGTCCTGGTAAATGATTTGGCCTAGCTAAACCTTAGCGCACATGTTCATGAAACTTGTTTATGTTTGTATGTGTCGAGCATTCGAAGTTCTAGAAATCACATATCAGTCCTTTTTAAGTGGTATAAAGTGGAGGTCGCAAGAAGTGACAACTGCATTACCCATGCTTTTCTTTATTTCCACCAGATAGCAAAATATCAAAACAAAAAATCTTGACAGCAAAGAAATCAGAAAGAATTCTACCACTTGAGAGCATGTGCAACTGAACGTGGACAAGAATACCAGGGTTGGATCACCCAGTTGACGAACTGCAATCCTCTGTGGTTTGGTATGTACGCCCTACAAACACTTTATGTAGAAAAAATATGCATGAAAGATTGCTCAAAGATGGGCAATAGCCCAAGGTATACAACATTAACGCACCTATGAAGGGGAATCAGTCATGTACAAAGGCAAAGAACCATCTCGTGTTCATCATTTGGTGCAAATCCAATACGAGCACACCCTTGAGTACACACAAACGGACGAACAGTACCACCACTTGGATAAACATCTGCTTTCTACGATGCAATATAAAAATGGCCCAGTTTGCAAACTACGGCCCTGCTCATTTTGCTGAAATTTGGCTCATGCTGATGCTGATTTGTTGTGAGAGGAAAACATTGTTCTTTCACTAAAAAGTACTGAAAAACAAGGCCTACCACAGGTGAAATATCACCTCATAGGCAGTACCCATAATTGAAATATTTTTGGAGTTTGTTTTTCCTAGAAGTTTAGGTTGGAGTTTGCCCCAGCTCACTGTATTTCAAGCTCACTGTATTTCAAACTCAAATAGTCAAATGTAAGAATAACTCTACACATTATCTGTACAGATGTTCAAGCACAGCTGGATCCAACGCTCAAGTATGCAAAACACCTTACCAATACTTTTTTATCCTTCTTTGATGACTGTAGTAGAAGAGATTGATGATAAAAAAAATGATCTTTGTGCTTCGTTTGTTAAATATGATATAGTACAAGGTACCTCAATTGTCAGCTCTTCTTCAATACGGTAGAATTTGACTGTTTGGTATCCCAAGAAGTGCCTTCCGTGGGGGAACGTCGGGAGAGCGAAGATGTTGAGAAATGTCTTTGGCATAGAGAGATTGAAGAGAAGCAACTGAAGGAACCTGTCAGCATTTTTCTCTCACTATCTTCAGCTTGACAACCTGGGTCATGACGGGCTGCATTGATCTTCAGGGGCTCTGGTAGAATGCAGTTGCAAACAGCACCTACACATAAAAAGTTGTGAATTTCAGTGACTGCCATTGACAAAAGCTGTTACAGAAGTTAGAAAAAAGGTATGCATTATATGAGATCAAACATAGTTGATCTGAGCACACTGAATCGTGCAGTTTCCTTTGAACAGCCAAGCTGTCTCACTTTGGATAAATCGCTAGGCTTTCAAGGTAATTACACATAAAATCAGTTCTAGTGAATGTTGTTGCAGATTTTCCAGATACTTTCACATAAAACAACTTCCAGAGAACGTTTTTGTAGAAAACACATGATCCACTCAAAACGGTGATAACAGACGTAGTGAATACAGCAGCCAAATCAGTTAATGTGCTAGTAGGTGTATTTATTGTATTGAACATTCCCAAAACAGCTTTGCCTAACATTATAACCATCAGATACGCTCCATTAGTAGATGTAAAATATCAGTGCCTTCACACAGGTGCCATAAGGTCAGGCATGCAAAATATATATATACATAGGAACTAAGATAAATATCTGGGGGAATTAGGGTGAGTTGGACCTCATGACACATGATCACTGGTGTTTACTTACTTTGAAATAACGAAATTCTACCTTTGAACCTTTAACTCTGACAGCAAACAGATAGACATAGTAATAATTGAGGAAAAAATAAATATAGATATAAAAACTTTGCAGGAACTTTTAGATATCAATATAAATGGCTGAGAAAACATGTCTCAAGAATTCCTACCCATTCTAGCAAGTCGATTAACCCATTTTGGAATTAAATTTCCTGTCAACCTTTTGCAGATATCCTCACAGAAATGGTTGCAGTTTTTACTTATCAAATGGTAGGTATCCCCATTGTAATTTATTGACTGAATCTCCATGAACTCTCTGATTTGGAGAGGATCCAGGCAAGTAGTTCCCATGCATATTGATTTCCTAAATTTGAAACCAGGACACTGCCGAGGTTCCACCTCAAAAACTCCACTAATCGAATGGTCATGTGCTCCAAATGCATACTCCACACCATGAACTGTAAAGAAACAAGGTAGAGAATACCATAAGCCACAACCTACAGTCTTATGTCCAACAGTTAATTAAACAATAAGTACAAATCGTACCAAGAAGAATTAACAAAAACAATGGGTTTCGACGACCTTAGTCATGGGTTTAGGAGGGATTGAGGCATTTCAATGAGAAAACAAAACAAAATGGAATCAGCTTTCTGATTTCAGAGGTGCAATACAATCAGTCAAAATGAGTCCTCGGTGCCAAGGGTTGTTAATGTAGCAAACAAATGATTTCTCCTATGTTTTCAGTCTCTCAATCCCTCTACATCTCTAATTCCACTATGTCTGTCACTTCATTTTAATATCCTATTCTCCTTCAAACCACGCAATCTGAACATACATAGCACATCATCTGATCAATGCAAACCAACACTCACAACAAAAGATGAATGCTGAAAGTTCACAGCTTCAAACACGATTTAACCTTTGCTACTTTTGGTTCCTCCAATCTGAAGTCATGATGTATATATCTAAACTTGTACACTGTACAAGACAGAAATAGTTGGCCAAAAGATGGTCATTCTAATCTGAAATAATCAGCATTCATCACAAGTAACTACTAACAAAGCAACTTAGGCTTGTGTGAGGAAAGATTACTTTTCTAGCATGTTATGGGATCACATTTGTTAAATATCGGTTATTCCCATTTATCAGAATACTTGAATAGTTGAATAACCCATACAATTATCTGAAGTGAAGAACTAGGGTCAGATATAAATAACTTATAACTCATGAAGAATTACACTGGAGACATGCTATCAGCAAATGACGATGGTATTTTCAAGCTATATAAAAGTAGCACAAACCACCAAGTCACTAACTAGGAAAATATTCACAGATAGGACATTATGGTATAAACAGCTAGAAGTTTAAAGAAGAAAGGTGATTTAATTAATAGCATTGCAAACTTCATGATTTGGAAGAGGCCCCAAACATGTGTCATGCCATTCTGCCAACTGAGCCTTACTAGTTAGAGAAGGGGGAGGGTGTGGGTGTACACCTCCAACACCCAGGTTCTGGCCCTTCTCCAACTCGAATTTGGCATCTATTTCTTCTTAACAAGAACCACATAGTCTCTCCTAGGCTGGATCTTGTTTTAAAAATTTTCCCTTTTTGGTTTTGCCACTCCTCTACCCAATATTGTCAGCTAACAGACTTGTTTGACAGAAACAGCCTTGGGATTCTTTTTGATGTGTTTACTTTTGACAATTTTCAATAAACTTCTGACTATGACAGAACACACAGAAACAGAAGTAGCCAAGGACTGTGGAGCACACTGGTATACAGCAACAATGGAAGCAACGAGGATCATGACAGAATGGCAAGAGATTGAGATATGGAATCAGTAAAAAGCACTACAACATCGTGACCATTTGGACTGGACATGGATGTTTGGTGGATTCACTGAATCCAGCAATGTTAAAACAAGTGTAGGAACCTGGTCTACCAAGGCAATCAAGGGGGCACAGGCCACGCGGCCTTAAGGACCTTATGGCAGTCATGCGATTTGGCAAGGGAACAGGTTCACAAGTGGTTGGTGATCAAGTCAACAGAACTTAATCAAGGCATGTTCTTAGCACTATCACAACATTGATATTGTTGTAAAAAAAAAACATTGATACAGTCTCCAAAATTACGACTTCAAGTCTTTGATACCCAATTTATGTTGGAATATGTGTGGAAAAAACGATAGGAAATATGGACATCGATTTTCAAGACAATGTACACTTATGATTTGCACATTTCTGATGTAAAAATTAAAATAGATTGATAGTGAACTTTTCTAAACTTTGACTAAACGTATGACCCAATGACAAGCATTTAGCTAGGTAGAAAAAGGTTTAATATTTAAGAAAAAATGTTCAACATGATTATAATGGTTGTGGCACAGCCTGATGGTAGAATTCTCGATATCTTAAACTTTTGCCAAGGCGTTTCTCCAAGACAAACAAAAAAAGTATTATGGAGCTAATATTCCCTGATAAGGAAATAAAAATTATATTTCAGGCCACATGAAATCCTGTAAGCTGCATTTTTGTGATAAAAGAACTAAAATTTATTCTAGGAATCTTTACTTTCAATGAAATGTTGAGTAAAATCTCTGACAGACTATTCGCTGAAATTCTAAGGCTAGATTAGATATAGGTTATGTGAAGAAATGGATGACAAAAAGGAATATAAAATAGCACAAAAAATATTTCACCAAACAACCCATTGCAAGATTCTTTGTCCATTTTATAGATTGGCTTCCATCATAAGTTTTGCCAACCACAATCAAACTATTTGATGGTTTAAAAGCAGTGGCTTGGTTAATCGACAAGACCAAAGCTTGTATCCCAATGTTGATCCTCCCTAAAAGATGGAATCAGTGTATTCAAACAAGGGAAGGACTATGCACAAAAGATTTTTAAAAAAACTGAACACAACATAAAATTTTATAGCAAACTAGTGCCAAGTGCTATGCAGATGTTAAATAGACAAACCAAATATCATCATTCTTGAAGTCCAATACGAGTTGAATCTTTTACAGGAAGAAAAATAATGTTGACCGTATGAAAACATAAGAAAGAATAAAGGAAACTTGTAGGACATCATACCTTCAATGCCAGAATGAAATATCCCTAGACCAGCCCAGTAAACATAGCCGTTTACTGAAGTCAAATCATACACATTCAGATAAACCAGCGTATTCCCTGGTGGTGGGCTGGCAGATTGGACTTTTGAAAACAAACAAAAATTACCAGAAGGTTTCTGGCCTGATTGAAAGTGCATGCTGACATTCCTTTCCTTCTTTGAGCCCAACATCATGACTAATACATGCAAGGAAAAAATGGAAGTAGGATAAAAAATCCATTATGCAAGAGATAATATTCAAACAGAAGGGGGGAAAGCTAACACACCTGACATTCTATGCTAGCCCAACTGTAGGAAAGGGTGACCATAGTGATTTGAAAAGTAGGACTGGACTAAGTCTTTTTGATCAATTATAAACTTCCTAAATAAACTACTGCCACAAACAAACAGACAAAAGGAGGAAAAGTAAGGCTAGCATCAGTTCAACAAGTAACATAAAAAAAATAACACAGGCTAGATAATTCAGTATTCAGAAATGAGGCATGAAGGTCTTTCTAAGAAATCGTTGCAGTTGCAGGAAATGCAAAGGCATTTTCAAGATACCATCCAGATATAGCACGAGTCATCTATGTTTCTATTAAAAATGTAAAAACATCATGAGTATGTCATGTAGAACGCATTGATAGTTTGGTCAAGACTTTAATATCACTGTCTTTAATATTTTCTTATCATACCATTCCTCCAGTGTAGAAAATATGCAGACTAGTTTCAGTTTGAAATCCTGTTTTGGGTTTTCACTGGAACTTTTCCACTAAATGCCCACATAAAAATTACTAACTGGTGCCAGTAGGGTTAAGCTATGCCAAAAACTAGAACACAAATGCTTTCTTTTCTCACGATATTGACCTAAAACAAAAAAAATGAATCAGACCAGAGGGAGCACCTGTATTTTACTTTTTAGGATACAGACGTAGCTATCCATGGTTGGTCTTGTAGTAATTTATTTGTAGAAGTATCTGCTACAGGCAAAACCAACCAACAACGAAAGGGACTAGAACTCCACAAAAAGCAAGGGCTTGTTTGGTTGAGACCCTGGTGAAAAATTGCCTAGCTTGGAGGGAGCCTGGAACCTGCCTCTATCTCTTCAGTTGCAGCACTGATATCGAGCCTGGTTCAGACAGCAGTAGTTCCAGGCCAGCCACCAAAAACCAGTGCCCTGGCTAATAAAACATGGGTGTCTAGGCATAATCATGATGCTTTCAAACACGTTACTCGCTTCTAGGGTGTTGTTTCATTTTATTTATTTTTCTGTTCATTTGGATGGCTTGTAAATAAGTCGCATAACTATAAATAATTTGGTTTGCCCTTACCTTCATCAATTTATTTTGGAAGCTTGCTCAACATATTCAATCCTACATGTTTTTAGGAAATCCTTTCTCTATCATATTTAATTAAATAATATGGGAGTTTTATTTAAACATTTGTATTGTTAATAACTTAATTCACTGAAAAAACAATATAAACCACTTAGTCGGATAGTCCATTTATGGCACTGCTATTAATAAGACATGTAATTAAACAATTATTTATGATGTGCCAATTTCATTATTAGCGTTCTCATACACAGGCTTCCAACCAAACAGAAATTCTTCACACTTGCCTGGCCATGCAAAAACATCAGCCTTTCAGGTTACTCCTAGGAAGCTCTTTTTGCCAGGCAGAATGCCTAGGCCTCCAACCAAGCAGGCTTAAAACAACTTTGACACTACATCATATATGCAGTAGATTTAGTCCCCTGCCTAAGCAGACTCAAACTCAGCCTCACTGAGGACCTGGGAGAATAGGGTAACCATATGTGCCTCTATGTGCTTCAAGGATCCATATCTAGAAGGCTCTCAAACCCTGCATCCTAAAGGCGTGGAGGGCTTGCCCCATGATGTATTCAAAATCCATATTTGGGGTCCCCCATGATGCATCACAAAGAACCCTGAAGCCTTGAGAATGAGAACTCACTTTTCAGAAGACCCTCAAGACATGTGCTTCGAGAGGTCTGGACTGTAAATACCTCATGAACGAAGGAACCCATGTCACAGTCACGTAAAAGATTCTACTTGTGCTAGTTTATATAAAAATAAATAGTAGCACTCTATATGTCTAGTTATATTTTGTTCTCCTGGTAGAACATATGTAATATAAGGTACACAAACGTTAACAACTGACAACTGAGATGATTTCTAATTCAGAGAAAAAAAATCCCTCAGTCGTTTTTATGTAATACAAAACAAGGAAAGTAAAGCTGAAAGCGATGCATTACAGTACAGAGCCGCAGCACAGGTGGGTATAAATGCATGACACATATTAAGAACAAGAAACAGTAAAGAACAGTCATACTACTTTTCTAGAATTCCATCAGGAAAACAAAAACATTTTAACTCAACAACTACTGACGGCTTATCTCAGCTAAGTCAAACATTGTGAACATAGTAGTCCTTTCAAGAGTTGGTAAACATAATAAGGCCAAAAATAAATGTCAGATTTGTACTCTATCTAAAGTTGGTGGTATGTCAACACTCAACAGACAATCATATACACCAAGTACTAACTTGCTCTAGGATCCGTACAGAATTCCAACTACACTAATAAAGTAATAAAATTCGCACCATGACAACCTCAGAATTTATTAGTAGCAACACTTGTCTACGTACTCCCTCCGTATCGGATTTAGAAATCGTTTAGGACAGTGACTCGGTCTCCAAAACACAACTTTAACCTCTTTTTTTATAAAAAGTATTTATGAAAAAGTGATATACCTATACTTTTATGAAAATATTTTTCAAGACAAATCTATTCATATAATTTTTACATTTGCAAATTTAACAAGTTAAAAGTTATTGATGATTTATATTCTCGATGTTTGACCCAAACCTCGTCAAAACGACTTCTAACAAACGGGAATCCAAGAAACCAAGAAATCGGCGCCCGGCAAGCGGGCGAGCGCCGAATCGCGAGCGCGGCCCGGACCGAGAAGGCGCGTCTCCCGTAAGATCTGCCACAGGAGGTGCGAATTTCCACCATGGATCGGAAGGAAAGTGCAGCATTTCCCAAAAAGTGGCGAGGAGCTATGCAATTGGACAGGGAAAGGGCTAGAAGGAGTACAGAAACAGGAGGGGCAGTTACCAAATCAGGGAACCTGCGGGGGGCACGCACGGCTTGCGGCGCCCGCAGGCAGCAACTCAGAGCACGGCAGTGGAGGACGAGGTGTGTGTGGGGGAAGACTCCGAGCTCCGAAGGTGGTGGGCGAGGGCGACGACCGTAGGAAGTGCTAAGGAAGTTTTTTTTTTTTTGAAACTAGTGCTAAGGAAGTTGGCGTGGCGTCTCCCTCGTCGTTTCGGTTTTCACATCCAGAGAAGATTTTGCTCGTTTGATGTTTGAAATTTTTTCGCTACTCTCACATTGAATCTTTAGACGTACGTATAGAGTATTAAATATAGATAAAAAAATAATTAATTATACAGTTTGTCTGTAATTTGTGAGACGAATCTTTTAAACCTAATTAGTCTATGATTGAATACGGATTACTAAATATAAACGAAAGTGCTATAGTAAAATTTTTTAAAAAAAACTAACCATCTAAACGAGGCCCTCTTTGTGTTTGTATAAGGCACGTTGAATGAGAAGACGACGCGGTTTGGAATGATTTTGTTTTATGAAAACCTCAACCTCACAACCTCACTGATGAGAGCGGAGAAGGCATTAATTATTTAGCTTTTTTTTGCTAACTTATCAGTTAGAATCAGCTAAACAATATTTTTCTCTCACAGCAAATATATATCAGTATCAGCATCAGCACCAGCACCGGCCACTGTCCAACGAACAGGGCGATTAACATTATCAGGTGAGGTGTGACATGTGAATAGAGCATGCACTCAACTGAGTGTTGACTTTCTTTAAAATTTCTTATTACTCCCTCGAAATTGCAAAGCTTTTTTTTTAGAGCTTGACCAACCATTACTGTGTTATATTGCAGCACGAAATTATATCTGTATTTGAAAATAGCTATTTATGGTCATAGTTTTTTTACATCTGGCATATTTGTGGAGAATTGTTGATCAAAACATTATTTTCTAACAAAATGAAGTAAGCCTTGTGAGTAAAATCGTACCATGATATTGCTGTTAGCCACCGCTGAATGTCTTGCACTTGTTGCATGATCGAGTTTTGTGATAAACTGAAGTCATTTGGTTGTCTACAATTCCTAAGTGTGGCGACGTTAATAAGATAGCCATTTGAATCCTCGTACAAGATTGATAAAAACATGTAGACATTCTTTGGTTAGTAATTAAACTTAGATAAATCATATAAATCTACAGAGAGGACGAAGTGCACTCATAGGTCATACAAAAAGGCCTTATGTTTTTTTAACCAAACTTCCTCTATTTCAGATTATAGTTTATTATATTTTAAGATGTTTCATCATAAATAAAACTTCTCTAAGTTGAGTTAAATTTCTAAGAAAAAAGCACTAACATTTATTTAGTTCATTAAATTACGCATGAAACATACTTTGATAGTGCATTTATTTTAACTTACCATGTAAATGCTTGTGCATTGCAACAGAAAAATATAATACAACAATAACACATGTATTAGCATATTTTATATTGTTACCTAAAAAAGATACTGCAGTTGTGATATTTGGAACAACTATATTACATAAGTCTTCATAAAACATAGATAATTAAAATATAACTCCAAATTTTGATGCGAAACTGCAACAATCAAATCATATCACAAGAACCTACTCTCTCCGTCCAGGAAAGAATGCAACTATGGGATTCGTGCCGGCCAAACTAGTTCAAGTTTGATCAAGTTTATAATAAATAGTATTAATATTTTTGTCTCCAAATAAATTTATTATGAAAATATGTCTTATAATGAATTCAATGATACTTATTTTTTATCATGAATGTTAGTACTTTTTATATAAATTGAGTCAAAGTTCAAACTGTCATACTTCTCGAAAAGCGAGTTGCATTCTTTCGTGGACGGAGGGAATATAAGAAACTGAAACAATCAAGTTCATATCGTAATAACCTAGCTATTGTCTAAGATACGCCAAAGATAAGTTTGCACTTCTTTAGAAATTAAATTTTTCTAGAATTTTCTTTGTATGCCAATAGCATGATCACGGAGTCATTTCATATCCTTCGGCCATCCTTGCAAGGTCAAGTATAAAACCAAGTACAATCAGTAGTCTTGTACCTTCTGGGGCATGGTGATGACATAGATTTTTTGGGTTTATTAAGAAATATTATGATTTCAGAATCACTTGAGAAAAGTCCTTTTTTTGGGCTTCTTTATCATGCGTCGTATCAATGCTAAAGCCCTGGTTACCCGATAGAACTCCGAGACTAACTTCTCTGTGCAGGGCTTTTTCCATCCATTTAGAATCATTCAAAGGTTCACTTGAACCTGACATCATAAATGGTGTAGTCACATCTTTATTTTAGTAACATGTTGAACCTCTCGGTGTCTCTGAGCCACTCACGACCTCTACTAATTTGCAACCCTAAAATTATATAATATTATCATCTACGTTAGTTTGTGATCGAGTGAAACTACTTTATCTGACGTGACTCTGATGAAACGCAGAATCTCGATGGAACAGGAACTTTGCTTCCATTGTAATGGTAATACTCCAAGAATAAACGATGTTGACAAGTTGAATGCCTTACCTCTTAAACATTTTTTTGTGAACTTATTGCAACACAAGGTCTATTAACAAATTGCTAACATGTGTTCTTTGCTATCTGTTATAGATTTAAGAGGTTCCAAGACACATTCAACTTTTTGACATTGGTTATTCATGGAGTATAAACGTTAGAATTGAAGCAAACTTCCCGTTCCATCGAGACTCTTAGTGCTTCAAGAATAAGAGTCACATCAGGTAAAATAGTTTCACTCACAAACTAACATAGATAGTAATATTATATAATTTCAGAGTTGCAAATTAGTAGCGGTCATGAGTGGCTCAGAGACCGAGAGGTTTAATGTAACATCCCAGTTTTTCCGAAACCCAAAAATCACAACTGAAAAATTTTTCGCAAATATACCCATGAATGGTGAGAGTCATGTAGGAAAAACCCCCCCTGTTTAGTGCACAAGTAGCACCTACTTGTAGTTGAGCATTGGCATTTTAATAATTAACCTGTGAGATGGCTCTTTTCGATTTTTGTGTACTAATAAAACCAACAACCTTGCTAGATAAATCAATTAGATAATTAAGTAATTAACCCCTAACCTAGGTGCCAGCCCTTGGGCTTGGACCCACCAACCCTAAACTCTAGAGGACTACCCCCTCTAAGGGTGGATGCTTGTTGGCACATAAGCATTTACATATAGGGACCAAGGTGTAGTTAGAAAATAGGATGGAGAAATAGAAAATCTAAATAGAAAAGCCCTAGACCTAATCTGGGAATGGCAAAGGGGCCAATTCGGCCTGGAGCCGCCAACCAGGCCCAGCAGCGCCGCCCGGCCTGCTCCGACCCCAGGCTGGACAGCCCATCAGCAGGCCCGGCCGCGATCGCAGTAGAGGCCCAGCTCGCCAAGGGCTCATGCGCGCGCATGGGTCGGCCTAGCTTCACGGCCCAGCCTGCACCCCCCAGCACACCGTTACACCGTGTGATCTTCCCGCTGCGACTGGCCAGTGGCCCCCGGATGTCATCCCCTCCCTCGGTCCATCCCCTATCCTCTGCTTTACCGGGCGCAACAGCAAGCCGAGCTCGGCGGGGGAAAAAGGGCGAGACCGCGCAACGGCCGTCGATCGCCAGGGCCGCCTAGCAGGGAGGCACCATCGCGTGCCACGTCCACGATCCGAGCTGCAGCCCGCTCCGCTCCATTTCAAAACGCCCGCGCAGTGACGTCCCCGCCAAGGCCCACGGCCGTGACGCCATGGGAGCCGAAGTGCCCCGCCTTTTCCTTGTTGACCGGCCAATCTCGCGCGAGGAGCGCCACCGCGCCACGACAAACCTCGATAGCCCTAGCCGGAGCACCCCGATCGCTGTCCACGTGTTCCCCCGCGTGCCTCCCCACCGCCGATCGAGCATCGCCGCCGCCCGGGCCGTTTCACCTATAAAAAGGGCACCTTGGATGCCCTGTCCCTCCTCATCCACCTGCCGCCGCCTCTAGGTGGCAAACCACGCCCTTCACCAAGAACCGTAGGGGGGAGAAGAGGGACGCGAGGACCGGGCGGGGGAGGAAGGACTTCGCCGGCGCGGGAAACGGCGACCCGAACGGCTACGCCGACGCAGCCGCTCTGCACGGCACCGCACCGCCTCGATGCTGCTTCAGCTCGCCACCGCACCGCCATCCTATCTTCACCAACCCCACGGTGAGCCCATGCCATCCCGCTTGACCTCCGCCTCGCTACTTCCGAGGGCGCCACCGGCGCCGCCGTGGCGCGCGTGGCCAGGGACGGTGCAAACCGACCCCTTTTCGCCCCATGCGCCTAGCACACACCCATGCGCACCCGCACGAGCCCACTTGAGGTGGCACCAAGCCGTAGGAGCCGGGAACGCGGCCGCAGACGCCACATGCAGAGCATGCCCGCCATGGCCAGAGCACGACCATGGCGAGTGCGAACTAGCTCACTAGAGTGGCTAGAGAGGGAGGGAGAGGTGCTGTCGGATTCGCCTTGGCGAGGAACATGTGCCGCGCAGGTAGATGGGGGAAGAGAGAGGCCGGAGAGCCGCGACACGGTCCTAGCTCGCCGGAGGCGGCACCCGCCGGGCACGGCCGTGGCGCGCCCGTTCTAGAGGAACCCGGCCGCCATCAGTAGAGGGGAGAAGGGGATGAAGTTCGCTACGCACTGGTGAGCCTAGCCGCCTCGTTTTCCCCACCACCGGGCCACCGGGCCGCATTCCACGGCGAGCTCGTCGCCGGCAGTCACCGTGCTATGAAAACAGAGGAGAGGGGGGGAAGGTGTGGACCGGGCATACCGGTCCGTGGAATGAGTTCACCGTGAACCCGTGAGAGGAAGGGAAAAGATGGGCGTGGTCCACCATGAGCCGAGCCATCGGTCTATAGGGACGCCACCCCTAGTCCACCGTGAGCTGGATGCGGGAGAGCCGAGCCCATTCGGGGCCCAAAACCATGACGTGGCCGGCCACCTTGCTGACACGTGTCCGGGCCGGGCGGCCCAACCCGGCCCATGTCCAGGCCCTGCACCGGCCCATCCAGACCCGATCCAGGCCCGGTCAACGTTGACCGTTGACCGTTGACCTGGGTCCCACCTGTCAGTCTATGTTTCCCCTCTGACCAACCAGAAGCCGCCACGTGTTGCCTCCAGATTAATCAACTGTTTTCCTTTTTCAGAAATTATTTTAAACCTTCAAAAATTCATAATTAATTAACCGTAGCTCAGAAAAATACCAAACCAGAGCCCAAATTTTTCTAAAAATAAGCTCTACGTCATAGGCCTATGCTTGAGTGTATTTGGATCCTTTGATTTTCAGTTGCTTCTTTGTGCATCTCTATAGGAGCCGCTAACGCGGCCGTATGTTACGTTTAACAGACCCGGAGGAGCCACCGACTGAGGAGTTCGACCCCGACTACACCGACGACTTGGGTGACGACCTGCCAGGTGCCACGCCCCACCCACTCGTAGATCCTATTACGCATTGTAAATGCTTAGAATTGCTAGTGCTTTACTTTCATGCGATAATATAACTGATAGGATGCATGGTAGTTTGCTGCTTTCTGAGCCACTTACCTTGTTGCAACCTCACACCTGCTCACCCTGCTGTTAGGCTAGGCGCTGCTATATTACTTGTTACTTCTGCTTTACTCTTACTCGTATTATATCTGTGATGTGATGCTGGTGAGTGAGAGGCGCTTGAGATAAGGCACGAGGTGCCGTAAACTTGTTAATAATTTGGTAATGAACTTGGGGAGATCTTGGCGTGAGCCTTGGGTGCGTGTGGTGAGGGTCGAGTCGACCGAGCAGGATCTACGACGAGTCGTGAGGACGAGTCTTGCCGGAGGATGCTACCTGGGCGTTCAACATGTGAAGTGCCTATGGCGGGTACATGTGACAGGGAGAGGTCCCGCGGTGGAGTGTCTTCGTGGGATGAAGCCCCGGGATGGGAGGTGCTGTGATGGCACGGGGTGCCGGGTGTTCCGTTGAGCGGAAAACGGTTTTCCCCTTGTGAAGATATCCTGCTTAGTCACCCTAAGGACTGATACGTCCATGGACCGGGTCTTAGGAATCCTTGCACATCCCCTCGCTTCTGTGGGGAGGAGACGGACATTCGACTTGCTAGTGCGGTGCCACTACTATCGAGAGGTTAGCGGATAGTGTAGGGAGGTACAGGCAAGAGGACCCACACCCTTCCAAGACAGCGTAGAACCCAGGGGCCAGGTACTACGTCTCACAGTCTCAGCGTGTCGGTGGTACTCCGACACGGCCCCAGTTCTGAGTGATAGGGTGGTACCGTTTCTAGTCGGAAGGCGGCCCGGAATCAGCTTAGACGAGGCATCGTCGAGGATAGCTATCTTGTGGGATGTATAAACCTCTGCAGAGTTTCTGGTTGATCGATCGATACATATGCCGAACCTTTCGGCTATGAACGTTTCCTAAGTACAGCTTCACTCGACTAGAGAGAGGAGTCCTTCTACCTTCCCCGGGATTTCAGTGTGTGATCCGGCTTTGGCCGTTGAGACATGGACGAGAGGGAGTTGTCCATGCCGATGAGAGAGTGAGATGTGATGTGGAGATGTGTGCTGGGATGGGATATCGTGTGTGAATGAGACGGGTTAAAATTTGATAAACTTATTATTTTAAAATATTGATTACTCGCATAGGAAACCACAACCAAAGATAGGTTTCTCTTCTCAACCCCAATTGCATCCAGATCCACAAAGCAAATGCATCATAGGGTGGGCGATGCGTGGCCAGTACCAAGTGTACTGATAGATTTTTGGCAGGCTCGGAGCCCGAGTACGACGAGGAGGACGACTGGGAGGAGTAGGGGTTCGCCCTGCGCTCAAGCTTGGTGCGAGGAGTCCTAGTTTCCGCTGCTATCTTCGAGAAGCTGTTCCGGATGCTGTGTGTGAGCATGTTCCGCCCTGCGTGGCGATGATAATAATTAATGTAAACCTTCTATTTGTACTCTGATATTCGTGTATGACTCTGTTATTCGACTGAGATTTGGGTAATGGCATGAACTTGTTCATCTATTATACGTCGAATCTGTGGCATTTCCTTCGCGGAATGCAGGATCGTTTCATTTAACATGTTACTACAAGGACCCGACTACACCATTTATGATGTCAGGTTTCAAGCGAACCTTTGAATGATTGAATAGATGAAAAAAAGGTATGCATACAGAAGTTAGCCATGGAGTTCTATCAGGTGACCAGGGCTTTAGCATTGGTACGACTGCATGATAAAAAAAAGCTCAATCAACTAATCAGGTAAATACGACCGAAGAAAAAGGAGTTCCCTAAAGTGATTCTGAAATCATAATATTTCATAATAAACCCAAAAAATCAATGTCATCACCAGATGCCCTAGAAGATAAAATATATGAACTTGATTGTTTCAGTTTCACATTAAAACTTAGAGTTATATTTTAATTATCTATCATTTATGAAGACTCATGTAATATAGATGTTCCAAAGTAACAGCTAATACATGTGTTATCATCATACTATGTTTTTCCATTGCAACGCACGGGCATTTACCTAGTATAACTAAAAAATATACCGGCTCAGGGGTCAAAGAAAACTAATTGTAGCATTAGCATAGCAAGTTAGCAACTCATATTAAGGAAAAAACAGCCGCAACAATTTTTTTGGTAATCACTATCAAAGAGCTAGATGATGGATACACGCAGTTGCATGAATGTTTCATAGCAATAGCATCCTAAGCAGCCCGTTCCGAACCTGAAGGTGAAGCTCAAGCATCTCTGCCATCTCACTATATCGTGCCTTAGGTCACAAATTACTGTATGAGCAGAGCAGCTGGTTCTCAAATCGATCTAAGCATTCAACAGTAGCAGTGGCGTAGGTAGGATTTATAGGTTGGGTGGTTCATTGTTTAATTTTTTTAACAGCTATAAAGGAAATAGGTCGGTACACAACTACTCCCTCTGTCCCCAATTAACTGTCATTTTCGGTTTTCGTGCTACAAATTTGACTTGATTTATAGAAAACGCGTACGATATTACTATTTCCAAATAAATTTGTTATAAAACTAGATTCAAAGATCTTTCTGATGATACTAATTATGTAACATAAATATTAATATTTTTTAATATATATTTAGTCAAAGTTATTTTTCGGGAAGCAAAAACAACGATTATTTTGGAACGGAGGGAGTATATGCACAAATAGATTAAGGTAAAGAGGACATACAAACATCATAAAACAGACAAGTCTAGCTTGTTTAATGTAAAATTAAAAGATTGTATATATATATACCACACCAATAATACAATGCTGCAACAAAAATACTATATTTCAAATAAAATAATCCAGCGTTACACAAAAAATCTTCCAATAACCCAATGTCGTTCTAGATGTCTAAACCTGTCAGTTTAATTTACATATCCTGTGACTCCTGCACTTGTGCACTTTTGCTGTATGTTTCGATTGCTGATCACCGGCCGCTAGCAACGGTCTAAATCTAAATGCATATGCATGCTTGAATCTAATTTGCTTTATGAGACTAACAGATTAATAGATCACAGCGAAACTGAAAAAAAGAACCGTGATTAAGGGCAGCAGGTTGACTAAGTGATTGCTTGATTTTGATTGGCTTATCATTTTACTAACTGCAGTTGGAGACGAGACGATCGACGAGACGTACCTCCTGCTGCTGCCCGGCCGCTAGTACGTCTACTCCGCTGCTGCTCATCGGCGGCTCAGTGCTCGGCCACTCGCAACTCGCAAGTAGCAGCAAACGCTGGTCGCTGGTGGCGGTTCACAAGTCGCAGACGCCGGTGGCCGTGCCCGCCGCTGCAGCGCTCCTGCCGTCGCGGCATCGTCCGAGTTCCGATCGCACGTGCGAGAAGACGAATGAGCACGCCGCCAGCCGCACCACACGGAAGACCGAGGCCTTGTTACTGCCTTTATTTTTTCCCCTTGTGTAGACTTCCATGTTAGATATATATAACTTGCTACGGCATGCATGTTTGTGCACTGCGAACGGATCTGCGGCAAGCCCGGCAACAGATGACGCGCTACAGGCACTACCTTCTGATAACAGCAGTGAGCGGTAATTATGGATTGGCTCGCACGCACGCATGGCAACATAGCAGATAGTAGTAGTTTCCTTCTTGCTCTTGCATGCAAGATTGGCTCACGCGAATGCAAGGTAATCATGTTCCGTTCTTTTGCATACAAGGTAATCATGTTCAGTTCTTTTGCATATAATGGATGGAAAAAAAGAAAATCACAACGCACGTGGTAGAAAGGAAGATTGAATTCAATCTCCGTAATGCGAAGGCAGCGATCATGGGCGATCTTCTGCTTGATGAAAATAATTTCCTTTTTTATAATATTTGATTTGATTGATCTAATTATCAGTCGAGTCTGTGAGATTATTTGATTGATTGCGAAGGGCGGATTCCCTGTTCGGCCGAGGAAGGTGAGATTTTTTTTTCACGAGCGTTAGTTACGCCGAATGGACGTCTGTTTTCCTCCCTTCCTATTCGGCCGGGGAAGTTTCTATCTATTGCTCGGGTAGCATATGATGAGGCATGATCATGTGGGTCTCACGCGGAGTGGCATTTGGAGAGAATTGTGCGTCGCGCAGCCATCACGAGGAGCGCATGCATAAGGAAGTTTGCCACGTGAGATTTTTTTCACAATTTTCTCCCTTCATTCGGCTGGGGAAGTTTCCATCTATTGCACAGATAGCATATGATGAGGCGTGATCGTGTGGGTCTCGCGAGTGGCATTAAGAGAGAATTGCACCGGGTGGCCATCACGGGGAGAGCGTGCACGAGGCGCCAGGTGTGGTCAACGATCGGGTAGAATGTAGTTCGCCAGGTGGACGATAACCTCTGATGTTTTTTAGTTGTAGATAGTGATAGAGATAAGTGCTAATATATTTTTTTCTAAAACTTGGTCAAAATTAGAAAACTTTAACTTACAGCGATGTCAAACTGATTTATAATTACGAATTGAACATAGTTCATCTGGTTAGATCTCTTGTGGCGAAACCTGCCAACCTAACTTTAAATTCTCAATTCGACATGGGTGTTCAAATTTTCCTGGATTTCTAAAATGTGACGGTATTTGTTCCTTTAGTGGTAGTTGATGTGTTCGTCGATAACAAAACGTCTATAGGACTTTGTCAATATCAAGATGTACCAGTTTAGTTTTACGGAGGTACTCATTGTTGGCGGTCCTTAACTCCTTTTATTAACCACCAACTATCACATAAAATGAACCAATATGGACACCAAACTTATAATTAGGGCTTATAACTAATCAATTCCACGAGTTTTGGTGATTCATCCATTCACAAGAGGACATGTCGGAATAACAAGGAAAACACACCCAAATACGTAATAGGAGAAGGCGTAACACCACCCGACATGAGCCCAAGGAGAGAAGGTCCACTTACCAAGCAAATCAGGACCCTGTCACGTGGAGAAAAAGGCCTAAAACCCAAAGCAAACGTACTCCAAATAGGGCCAAACTTTGTAGGAGTGGTCCATGCAGTCCTAGAGGCCTACACAACAAAGATTGGGCCGAGACAGCACCTCCAGGGTGCGGGCGCACCGCTTATAGGCGTGTCTCGGGCCCATCTTTGGTGGGCTATCTCCCACCGACGTTGCAAAGACGGTTACGTAGGTGCCCGGCTAGGCTCAACGCATCTTGAGGTTGGTTTGGTACCTTCCATGAGGAGATGATGCATTTTTCAAAGAACCCCCTCCTCTCCTCCTATAAAAGAGGCTCTCTTCCCTCTCATTTCAATAACACACACAAGAGAAGAGCACCCAACCAAGAGCAAGAGCAACACCACTTAATGGGCTGAGGCCCTAGCTAGCTCTAGAGGATGTGGGGGTATAAACCCCCGGTACCATAAGATGGTACATGGGCCGCACCGTCTAAGGTGGCCCGGCCCATGAGATCAAGGCGTATATCACAAGATTAGTGTGAGCAAGGCTGAGCTCCTTAGCTTGCTCAAGTAGACAAGAGTGAGCTTTTTCAAGCTTAGTGTGAGCAAGGCTGAGCTCCTCATGGTCTTCCTTTAGACACTCATGAGATGCTTGGAGCTCATCAAAGGATTGCTTAAGGGCTTTGAGCTCCTTTTGCAATGCTTTGTACTCCTTTCTCTTCTTTTCATAGCCGGTGCTAAGTTGCTCACATATCTCTATGAGCTCATCCTTGGAGTAGTCCTTCTCATCATCACTCCTACAATCATCACTTTCATCATATTTTACCTTAGTGGGTTTTGCCATAAGGCATGTCGAAGGAGTGTCGAAGAGAGATGGCTTGTTGTGGATGGCGATGCTTGCAAGTGCCTTCTTGATTGACTTCTTGTCATCATCACTTGAGTCATCATCACTATCTTCGGTGCAATCACTATCCCAAGTGACTACATAGCCACTTCCCTTCTTCTTTTTGAAGGTCATCTTCCTCTCCTTCTTCTCCTTCTTTTCTTTCTTGTCCTTCTTCTTCTTCTTATTATTATTTTTCTTCTTCTTCTCATCCTCCTCACTATCACTATTGTAGGGACAATCCGCTACAATATGATCTGGGCTCTTGCACTTATAACACAATCTCACATGTTCCTCTATGTGATCTCTTCTCTTTCATGCACCATAACCTCTCTTCTTCATGAATTTGCCCATTTTGCGTACTAGAAGAGCCATAGCCTCGTCATCAATGTCACTTGCATATTTATCTTCACTTGAAGCTTCTTTCTTTGCTTTGCCCTTGCTCTTGGATGAAGTGGATGCCTTGAATGCCACACTCTTTTCTTTCTTTTCTTTCTTGTCTTTCTTCTCATCATCTTCATTGTCACTATCATTGTATTGAGCATCGGTCATGACATCTTCAAGTATCTCATTAGGAGATACACCAGTCAATCCTTCTCTCAAGATGATAGTTCTCAATGTCTTGAATTTCTTTGGCAAGCACATCAAGAACTTATGAGAGAAGTCCTCATCCTTCACCTTCTCACCCAAACTCTTGAAATATGACTTGGAGCCTATAAAACATCTCCGGAATGGACTCATCATCCTTTATCTTGAAGTTGGATAGTTTGTCCTTGAGCATGTATAGCTTGGCACTCTTTATCGTTGTAGTGCCCTCATATGTTTCCTCTAATCTTGTCCACACTTCACTAGCCCTCTCAAGATCCTTGACTTGCTCAAATACCTTTGAGTCAATGCCATTGTAAATGGTGTTGAGAGCCATTATATTGCATTGCTTGTTTGCTCTCTCATTATCGGTGAGGTTGGTGGGATCAAGAATCATAAAGTCATGCTCGGTTACATCCCACACTCTATCATTGATTGAACCAAGGTATATCTTCATCTTTCTCTTCCAATAATCAAATGAACTTGTGCCATCAAAGAAAGGTGGTTTGCCCCCAACATGATTGAACACAACTTGAGCCATAATTTGAGCACCGAGGTTGTTAAGCCTTGATTAAATGGTGACCACGACTCTGATACCACTTGAAAGGTCCTAATATGGCTAGAGGGGGTGAATAGTCTATTAAAAATTCTACAAACTCACTAGAGTAATTGGTTAGTATGACAAATGGTATAAAGCAATTTTGCTCTAGCTCTACAAGGGTTGCAAGCCACCTATCCAACAATTCTAGTCACTATGATCACTATGACAATCAAAAGCTAAGTCACTACGAGCTCTCAAATGCTAGCTACACTAAAGAGCTCAACTAGGTGAGAAGCTATACTAGCAAAGATAAGACAAGCTCTCAAAACTAATTACACTAAAGAGTTTGTTACAACTAGTTTGCAGAAATATAAATGAGAAGAATGTGATCTTTATACTGCCGCGTAGAGAATGAACCAATCACAATATAAGAAGGCCAATCACCGAGATAAATTCAATCATACACAAGATGAACACATGATTTTTCTCCCGAGGTTCACATGCTTGCCGGCACGCTAGTCCCCATTATGTTGACCAACACTTGGTGGTTCGGCGGCTAAGAGGTGTAGCATCAAACTCGTCCAACCCATAGACACCGCAAGAACCTATCCACAAGTGAGGTAACTCAATGACACGCGCAATCCACTAGAGTTGCCTTTGATGCTCCGCTGGGGAAGGCACAACACCCCTCACAAATCACTTGGAGGTGGCCAAGAACAAGCACCACTCTTGCCACAACTCCTCCACTACCTCCAAGTCGTCTAGGTGGCGGCAACCACCAAGAGAAATAAGAAATCACACAGCTCAAATGATCCTCAAGTGCCACTAGATGCAAACTCACAAGCAAATGCACTTGGAATCACTCAATCTCACTTTAAATTAGCAATCAAGCAAGAGAGATGAGTGAAAGAGAGTATGCTCAGCTCAAGAGGATGTCAAGATGATCAAAAAAATCAAGAGAGTTCCCTTGGAGCCGGCCACCACGTATTTATAGACCCCCAAAACAAAAAGAGTCGTTGGAGTCATGAAGGGGTACTGCTTGACCTGACCGAATGCGCCGGTCGGATCAACCGGATGCAGCGTCCAGTCACTACTGTCCAAGTGCTCGGATGGTTGCCACGTGTCCCTATTCAAATATTATTCGTTGATCTCTAACGGTCAATTGGAACAGCCCACGCGCGGTTAAGTGATGACTGAACGCGCTAGTGGGAACGACCTGACGCCACCCAGCCAGCGTCCAGTCAACTCCAGTAAGCTCCCCGAGGCTATTTTCATCGACCGGACGCATCCGTTCACAAGTGACCTGACGCGCCTAGCGTCTGGTCTGACCAACGCCTCCTGCGCACAACCAGTCAACATTGACCGAACGCTGACGTCAACGTCCGATCACAGCATGACCAGTGTCTGGTCAGTGTTTCTCAGCGAGAAACACTTTCGCGACTTCGTCACCTTCTCAACCCTTGCTCAAATGTGCTAACCACCAAGTATATCACCTTATGCACGTGAGTTAGCAAATTTTCACAAACATTTTCAAGGGTTATGTTAGCTCACACTAGGTCCTAATGCATATGCTCATATGAATTCACCTAGTGGCACTTGATAATCGTTTTAACCGTGAATTTTCCCTCTTCATAGTACGGCTATCGATCCTAAATGTGATCACACCCTCTATGGTGTCTTGATCACTAAAACCAAAACCCTATGCAATACCTTTGCCTTGATCTCCTTTGGGTTTTGTTTTTCTCTTTCTTCTTTTCCAACTTGAGCCCTTGATCATCTTGCGATCATCACCATCATCATCATGATCATATGTAGGCTTCCACCACTTGGCATGGGACTTATCATTTCATGTCTATATACTTAGCATAGTGATTAGTCCCTAGGTTTCATCAATTATCCAAAACCAAACTAAGGCTTTCAACGGCGCATTCAATCATCACTTAAGTGTTGTGCGCGTGGCTAACTAGCCGTTAGGGATGAACGGCACCGGTTGAATCATGTGGATGCATGGCAGTAGATCAGCGACCAGACGTTGAAGGTGGTGCGTCTTGTCACATTGACCAGCGCATCCGGTCGTGTCGATCTCTGCCCAAACAGAGAGCCAACGATTCTATTTCGAGGGGACACCTATATAAGGTGTTTGGACGGCTCAAACTCACTCTCTTGGCCATTTCCATTGATATAGCAACTTTATGAGCTTAGCAAAAGCCCTCCCACTCATCTCCATCATTGATTCATCATCTTTGTGGGATTGGGAGTGAATCCAAGTGCATGCATTGCTTGAGTGATTGCATCTAGAGGCATTTGGTGTTCATGTTTCGCTGCAGGTTTGGCTTGTTACTCTTGGTGGTTGCCACCACCTAGACGGCTTGGTGTAGCGAGGATCGTCGAGCGGAGGAAGGTGTTTGTCTTTGGCTCCGATCGTGGTGATTGTGAGGGGTTCTTGACCTTTCCTCGGCGAAGAGCCAAAAGGTACTTTAGTGGATTGCTTGTGGCTTGTGTGATCCTCATCTTATGTTGGTTGTGCGGTACCATATTGAGGGTTTGGCATGTGATGCCAATTAGCGCGTGAACCTCCAAGTGAGTGAATCGCCATAACGAGGACTAGCTTACCGGCAAACAAGTAAACTCAGTAAAAAATTATTGTGTCATCATTTAATTCAGAGGTGATTGGTCTTCATTGGCATTCATTCTTTGTGATTGATTGGCTCCATTTGGTGATTGGCTCATTCCTTTACACGGCGGTGTAACACTCCATCTTTCCTGTGTATTTACATTTCTTAGTGTAGCTTGGCCCTTTAATGTAGCTAGTTTTGAGGGCAAGCAAAAGTCATGTCTAGTGGTTAGTGAGGCTCTTTAGTTACTCTTTGAGAGCTCACTAACTTAGTGTAGTGACATAGCCTTTGTGTGCTTAGTGACTATAGCGACTAGAATTGTGGTAGATAGCTTGTATTTTTGTAGGCTAGCGCAATACTTGCTTTGTTGTTTAATTGTTTAACATCTTGGCTGTGTTGTTATAGAAATTTTTAATAGGATATTCACCCCCTCTAGTCATTAGGACCTTTCAGCACTGAAAAATCGGCCTTGCTTCTAAGGCACTGCCTAAATTGAAATTTCTTATTAACACCAAGTTTAAATTTCCTTATCTAAATGACACTACCGTCCATTTTCTCCACTAACTGTGTTAAATGGCCACCAAAATGACCCACATGCCCCTCTCTATATCAAAACTACATGGTGTCAAATAAAAAAAGCATAAATGTCCTAGTTGTGTAGTAAGGAAGAGATTAGTGGTAGTATTAGAAATATACTTCTTCTGACATAAACACATGGGTTTTTGTCAAATGAAGGCTACACATAAATATTCAATAAATTTTAAATACTAAGCTAAGAAAATTCGGTGCAAAAAATGATCAAACCAATTTGAATGTGTCTCCGAGATTACACGAAATTTAGTAATTTACCAAACTTGACCCAAAAAGCTGAGGGGTCCTTTGGTTTGCAGGATTTCTAAAGGAAAAATTCAGGAATCAGCTATCCTTAGGAATAGATAATGTAGAGCCCTTTGTTTTTCAGGATTCACGTGTAGGAAAGGTAGAGGAAATTTTCCTTCGCTGGTGACTTTGAACGTATTTCTCAGGAATTCAAACATCCACTCTAGCCTCATTTTCTCTTTTACTTGTGTAGGATTGAGGTATAACTATATGACAGTACACCCTGGTAGGCCTTGGAACAATTGCATTAAAGTAATTGGTTTGGAAAGTGATCTGCCAGACCATTAATTAAATGACCTAATATTCCCATTCCTATGAATTTCCTATGAGTATCCAAACATTTGTCTACTATAGTATTCCTATAGTTTTCAATCATCTGTTTTACAATTACATTCCTATGAAATTTCTATCCTTTTTTTTATTCTTAAGCTTTTGCAATCCCACATTCCAAAGGGGGTCTGAAAGTTTTCAATCTAAAATATGGGGTCCTTTGGATTGCAGGTGTAGTGAAGGATTTTTGTAGGAATACTATTTGTAAAGGATTTGTTCCTATCCTATCATTTGGTTTGCAGGAAACGTGAATAGTGTTCCATATGAATTTACTCCTTTGCATGTTGATTCCAAAGGATTGGAAGCATCCAGGTAGAGCTCTTGGAAAAATTCCTGTGCACGAAGAATGAGACAATCAATGCTGCTACTGCTAGATAATGGTGGTTCATGTAAGTAGAAGAGATGATTTAGCCATGTTTGATCAGCTAGTAAATAAAATAACTTCATTATGACTAAAAATCTTTTTAGGATACCTGGACCCCGACCCTAACCCGCCTATGTCCGCATGCATGCCTTATCAGCCACCGTCCCTCTCTCGCATGCCTCCAGCCTTAGCAGCCTAGGAATGGGGGCCATATTCCACATTCTGGGAACGTCTATGTTCCGGGAATGCGAATGTTCCCGTTCCCACGTTAAAAAATGATACCCTAAGTTCCTGTTTTCATTCTAGGAATGGGGACGGGAACGGAAACATGGTTGCTAAGCCTCCAGCGCTACTCTCCCCCCTCTCTCTCTGCGGTGCGGGCGAGCATCCCAGCGCGGTGGCACAATGGCCTCAGTGTGAGCAGGCCACGGCGAGGAGGCCCGAGCGGCCCTTGACACGACGACGCAACGGGCGGACCAGCGCAACCAGCAGGTGGAGCACAAGTGGCTCCCCAACGAATATGGTTCCCTCTCCCAGTCGTGCGGGCGTTGCCTCCTTGCCGTGTCGCACAGCCACTACCACCGGCCCGCTGCCTACGGTGAACTCCACACACGCCGACGAGCCCTTCTTTCTCCCAAGCAGCAAGGAGATGTGCTATGCATAAAGCACATGTTGCAAGCGTATGTTTGAAGTGTTTTAGATGTTTTAGAAGTATGTTGCAAGTGCTTCATATGAATATTACAAAAGTAGATCGGGATGTTGCACATGTTACATATGTTGCAAGTGTTTTAGATAAATGTTGCAAGAGTTTTTTTCAAGATGTTTTATTTGTTTCCGATGTATGTTTGCAAGCATTTTGATCTGGGTGTTGCATATGTTTCACACTTATGTTGTAAGAGTATATTTCAAATATTTCATTTGTTTCAATCTTATGTTGCAGCAATTGTTTTCATGTTACAAGTGTTTTATCTAGAAGTTGCATATGTTACAATGGCTATAGACGTATGCTGCAAATGTATGTTCCAAATATTTCAACTGTTTCAGACGTATGTTACAAGTGTTTTATCTGTGAAAGGATCAAGATGCCCAAGAGGGGGGGTGAATTGGGCTTTTCTAAAAAATAATTGCAAGAACTAAATCCTACAAGCCGGAATTCACCCCTAGTGCCTACTTGTGTTCCTAGAGAGTCTACCAATAAAAAGTTTTGCACCCTAGTTTCCAATCCTAGTCTAGCATGGCAATTCTAGGAATGTAAATCAAGCAATGAATGTAAATACGAGAATGTAAATGCTTGAATGTAAAAGGGCAAGGAACACGGCGATGTTTTTCCGAGGTATCGGAGAGTCGCCACTCCCCACTAGTCCTCATTGGAGCACCCGCACAAGGGTGTAGCTCCCCCTTGATCCGCGCAAGGATCAAGTGCTCTCTACGGGTTGATTCTTCGACACTCCGTCGCGGTGAATCACCCAAAAACCGCTCACAACATGAGTTGGGTCACCCACAAGCTCCGCCGGATGAACACCAAACTCCCAATCACCACCAAGCCGTCTAGGTGATGGCGATCACCAAGAGTAACAAGCTAGAACTCTCACTTGACCACAACGAGCCCAAATGAGAAGGTGGATGCACACTTGCTACTCTCTAATTGCTAGTGAGGAGCTCTCAAGCTTTGATTCCCAAATCTCTATCCTCACTAGTGCTCTTGCACTCCCTTGCACTCCAAAGGTGTTTTTCAGCTGATCAAATGAGCAAGAGACCTCTAAAAGAGGTGGTGGGGATGTATTTATACACTCCACAGACAAAACGAACCATTACCCGCTGACTCAGCAAAACACGGGCTGACCGGACGCGCCGGTCGAACTGACCGGACGCGCCGGTCGCTCGTAACGGTCGAAATCCGAATTTTCAACTGAGTGACCGGACGCGCCGGTCGAGGATGACCGGACGTGTCCGATCGAGCAGGGAGCATACTGTAAACGCACCGGACGCGCGACCGCGTCCGATCGGTGATGACCGGACGCGTCCGGTCGTCTCTGGACCTTACTGGACTGTGACCGGACGCGCCGATCACACCCAGGTCGCGTCCGATCGGGTGTTTCCCTCGAGTGACACGTGTCGGCTTCTGACCACCGCGTCCGGTCCTCGCAAGGACCGCGTCCGGTCGTTAGAGCCGAAACCCTAGCCGCGGATTTGTACTGACCGGACGCGTCCGGTCATGCCGAAGACCGCGTCCGGTCAAGGGAAAACGACCCGAAACTTTCCGAAACACGTCGCAACTTGAACCAAGTTGCTTCCAACTGAACTTTGAGCTATTCTAGAGCTGCCTAGCGCCAAGTTTAACAAGTGTGCACCACACCTAAACATAGGACTCACCTAGGTCAAGCTACCCGCTCATGCCCCCCTTTATAGTACGGCCAAAAGAGAAAAACGAAGATCCTAACGACTATTCCGAATGCGTCTCAACACCTCGTCATCCGGAACTAACCGTCCTTAATCTTGACGTCACTCTTTTGAAAACCGAAACGATTTCCATCAAGGGGCATGAATACCACGGTGCCCAAAGCAGTTATAACCTCCATGACCTAACTTACCAAAGTTTCTGCAAAACACACGTTAGTCATGGTAATACAGCGTTGTCATCAATTGCCGAAACCAAACCTTGGGGCCTAGATGCTTTCAATCTCCCCCTTTTTGGTGATTGATGACAACACTAAGTTTCAAAGGATTTGAGTTGAGGTTTTTGAGCATGCTTGGTTCACATAAGCAAAAAGCAATAAGCACAAAGGGTTAGGAATTGCTTATGTGCCCCAAACCAAAAGAGTGTACTCATAAGATAAGACATGAAGAGTTAGTACACAAAAAGATATAGCTCATAAGAAATCGGAGTAAGGCACGGAAGCACAACCTTAGAGCTATAACCAAAACGGTGACATTAATTTACGCTGAGACTAGATGAAACATTAGACTCAAAGTTTATTACACGACGACATGTCACACGAATGCAATGACTGAAAAGTAAACATGATGCATGAATGTAGCACACAAAGAACGAAAACCCTCTAACAAAACTCCCCCTGAAACTACTCTCTCTTCCCCTTTGGCATCAAGCGCCAAAAAAGAACTAATCTAAGGATCCGACGGGGGAACAGACGGAGTCGTGTCGGGTGCCGAGGTGCGCGGAGTGATCATGAAGTGCAGACTGTCTCCCTCAGAATCTGAGCTATCTGGCTGACCCTCTGAAGAAGCACGTGGCTGTGAAGCGGTCTGGGTCTGAGCAGTAGGAACAGGTACTGACGTAGTAGCAACAAGAGGATCCGTCTGTGTGACCTGAACCTGTAGCGAGCCAATAGCTGGGGGATCTGTCGAGGCAACTGACGAAGGAATAGTCTCTGTAGTACCGGTCCCTGTCACTGGAGGAACAGCTGCCTCTGGAGCTGACAACCCTGAAGAAGTAGCAAATGTGGTAGTGTGCGAGGGTGTCGGCTGACCAGTCAACTCGCTGTAAGTAGCACTGTAATCACCGAAAGGTGTGCCTGTCAGGAGGTGAGGGCGAGGCTGGTCTGAAGGTGTAAACCCTGTGTGAATAGGAGTGAAAATCGGGGACTGGAACGACTGGGGAACCTGCTGCTGTGGAGATGTGAACTGGAAGCTCGGCTGTCCCTGACTCGATGGACCACTGGACTGTAAAGCAGAAGTCAGGACAGAAGCAGGCGGAGGAACCCCAACAGTGACTAGGTGGCGCAGGAGATCCAAGTACTGCTGCTGACTGCCTGCACTCTGACGCTGTATCTCGTACTGCTGTCGCTGCATCTCAACCTGCTGCCTCTGGATGTCAAGCTGCTGACGCTGAAACTCGTCCTGACGAGCCTGTATCTGTGCAAGTGCTGCAGCTGTGTCCTGAGCCTGTCGCTGTATCTGCTACTGCTGCTGCTCCTGTGCCTAGGTCAACCTCTCAAGTATAGCCACCATGGCTGGGTCTGTGCGGGAGGCTGAACCAGAGCCACCGGCCTCGTGGTCGTGAGACCGAGGAGACCGGTACCTGGGGATGGGCTGGTAGTCCTCATCAGTGCTGTCAGATGTCACATCCTCAGGAAGATCAGCAGGCTGAGCATCAAGATCAGCAAGCTCTGCCTCTGCAAGCTCATCAACTGTGGCGTCCTGCTCAGCCGCTATCTCAGGAACCTCAGGTCGCTCACGCTGTCCTGGCACTGGGGTCTGATCTCTAGTGACTGACGCCCAAAGCTGACGAATATCATACTCAGGGAAAGCAGTAGTAGTATCTGATATCTCAGCTCGGATCTCTGCTGGTAGCTGAATGGATGATCTAACGATGAAGCAGATCCAGTGTGCATAGGGCAGCTGACGATTACCCTTGAAGCCCTCAGCTATGGTGTCCTCCATCTCACTAAGTATGAGATCCCAAATGTCAAACTGTGTCTGTGAGAGGAGGTGGTGAACAACCCATAGCTGCATCCGAGTCAGTCCCTCTCTGTAGCCAAGTCTGGGAAGAAGAGTGCGTCTGACTATAGCATCCAGAACTCTGGCAAGTGGTGTCAAACTGGCAGGCGTGCGACGAGACCCTTCGCCAAAAGGCTCACGGAAGCAGGGTCGAACCAAGTCTATAGGTGGCACTGCCCCGCCGTGAGGGCGTCTCGGTGGAGAAGTCTGACCAAAGCACAGCTGATGTATCTTCGTGTTGGAAGCTGGGAGTCTGAGAATCTCCCGCACTCTAGTGCTGTATAGTCTGTGATCGCGGCCTCGGAATGCAAAGTGAATGAACTCATGGGCAGGATCAATCCAAAGTGAAGCATAAAACTCTCTGACCCATGTGCCGCAGTATGCACCTGTCCGTCCAAGAAGATCCGACAAGCCTGGCAGAAAGGATAGGTGCGGACAAAGCTGCTCTCCCACAACCTCAACCAGTGACTCAAGCCGACAGACTCTCTGTGGTCGGAAAGCAATACCGCTGTCAACTAGAGCCCTGTAGAAATCCTCCTGGAGTGGAGTATAGAAACCCTCTGAAGCTCTGTGATCCCTCACAGGTGGAAACCATCGGCTGACCTCAACGAACCTTAACCCTTGCACCTGACGTGCAGTAGCACCCCTCAAGTCAAAGTGCTCGACCAGGGGTGAACCTCTAGCTTTGGGAGGAGGACGTGCTCCACGACGCTGGCCCTCTGGCCTAGGAGTCACCTGAGTACGTGTGCGTGTGGAGCGGCGACGTGGTGGAGACTGAGCTAGCTGCTCCTCTGTATCCTCTGTAGCCTCTGGAGCCTCTGTGGCCTCTGTAGCCTCTGTAGGTGGATCAACTGACATACCCTCAGTAGCTCCAATATCCTCTGTACCCTCAGTGGCCTCTGTACCGAGCTGTCGACCTTCAAGATGAAAGCGACGCTCGCCTATGCGTATGCCACTGCTCCTGCCACCTCTCTCTGCCTGCTCTGCTGCATCTGCCACGGCCTGAGCAATCTCTGCCTCTGTAAGTATCTTCTTCTTCTTTCTGGCCATGATCTTGATGCGCTTTCCACGCGCAATCTCTGACCGACGAGGAGGACTGTCGTCCCCGTCACCAGGAGCACCACCGGCGTTCTTGCAATGCACCATGCTGACAAACTGACTGAAAACCTCTGAAAGATGATGAACTGTCACTTGAGAGGCTTGGCCTCAATCCGTATCCGCAGGCTTGGCCTCGGATTCAGCAAACTGATCTCACCCTGACACACCGACAAACTCGCTGCAACGACGGAATAGAGAGATCTACTATAAGCACATATATAACTAAAAGGTACGAAACCCTAAAGATAGCAAGCATATGAGATACGATGTGAATCGAAACGCGAAGCTACCTCGGATCGACGAGACGACGGTGACAAGATGAGGTGACCTAGAGCGCGAGATTCCCCGAATTCATCGAACGAGCTCTGAAAGGACCGAGTCGATGATAAGCAATGGAAAGTTACGGTCAAGGTTAGCCCTAACGACGGATTTGAACAAAAATGAGCGAAAAACGAACGAGTTCTTCACCTCGAGTTAGGGTTAGGGCAAACCCTAGAGGATGGGCTCGGCCGAAGGATGGATTTAGGGTGGCTAGGGTGGATGCTTGGCACGAGGGAGGACGTAGCTGCTGCTGTGGAAGAATAAGCAAGGCAAGGCGGTCAGCGAACAGCGGCTCACCGGCGGCGAGGGCGCAGCTGCGGGCTTGCGCGAGCGCGGCTGCGGGCAGGGCGACAGCGAGCGCGAGCGGGCAAGCGCGGGCGAGGAGGCGCGGCTGGGTCGTGGCTGGGCTTGCCGGAGGCGAGGAAGACGGCAAGGGCGCGGCGGCTCCGGCGATTCGATGGCGACTCGGCGGATTTGGCGAGTTAGGGCAGGCGGCGGCGGAGAAACGCGTGCGGGTGAAAAAACACGGCCGAGGACGAACCGTTTTATGAAGGGGTTAGATCCGCTCGACGCGCGATGACCGGACACGGTGGTCGTTATGACCGGACGCGGTGGTGCAGCGTCCGGTCACACTCCAGTAAGCTCCTGGAGCGACCAGACGCGTCCGGTGAGGACTGACCGGACGCGGTCAGAGTCCGGTCGAGGGGAACTCGGGAATTCATCGCGAATGACCAGACGCGGTGGTGGTAACCGGGACCGGACGCGGTGGTCAACAGCGGCGCGTCCGGTGCAGCGTCCGGTCACTAGATCTGGAGTTGGTCTTCTGGATGACCGGACGCGCTGGTGGACGCCGGGACCGGACGCGGTGGTGAAGCATCACTGCGTCCGGTGCAGCGTCCGGTCCAGCGTCCGGTCACTGTTTTTCGCCCTTCTTCGTTCCGAACTTCGACGCGACTTCTCCCAATCAAGTTCCAATTAAAAGAGACACAAATAAACACCAATTGGAACCTGATATGAGTGACCTCACTCAAACCCTCAAAATTTTTTAAAATAGTTTGCCTTAGGCTAGTATTATTTTTACGAAAATAGGCAATAAACACCCGAGGAGCAACGTATGGCCATGCAATAGAGTTTTTGAACCTTTAGGAGCGTCAAAATGCTCTCTCTATCCATGGACGAACACAGCGGTTGCTCAAAGCTAAACTGAAAAGAAACGACAAACAAACACCCATGCATATGCAATGCAATACAAGAAAGTAAAGCTAGGTTGCTTGTCAAGTTTGATCCACGGTTAGGCTTCTTCACTCCTCCAAAGGAGGGTTATCGTAACCGTGTTAGCCAAGCCCTAAATGCATTGCGATAAAATAAACATGACATATAATACAATGCAATGCAAGGGACAACACACGCTCATTTTTTAAAGTTGCTAGAATCAAGCACATTGAGTTCACTCCTTAACCTACAAAAGGTTGCCTCATCCAAAGGTTTAGTGAAGATATCCGCTAATTGATTTTCACTTCTTACACCTTCTAGTGATATGTCATTTTTAGCAACGTGATCTCTTAGAAAGTGATGGCGGATATCAATGTGCTTGGTGCGAGAGTGTTGTACCGGATTGTTGGCAATTTTAACGGCACTTTCATTATCACATAAAAGTGGCACCTTTTCAAGAACAATTCCATAGTCTAGGAGGGTTTGTTTCATATATAAGATTTGTGCACAACAAGCCCCCGCGGCAATGTATTCCGCCTCGGCGGTGGACAAAGCCGCACTATTTTGCTTTTTAGATGACCAAGATACTAAAGATCTCCCAAGCAAATGGCACCCTCCGGATGTGCTTTTTCTATCAATCTTGCAACCGGCATAATCCGAATCGGAATAGCCAACTAGTTGGAATCTAGCTCCTTTGGGATACCAAAGACCAATGCTTGGGGTGTGCTTAAGATATCTTAGGATTCTTTTTACGGCACTTAAGTGAGGTTCTTTAGGGCACGCTTGAAAGCGAGCACACATGCACACACTAAACATGATATCGGGCCTAGATGCAGTAAGGTACAACAAGCTACCAATCATAGAACGGTAGAGAGTTTGATCAACCGGTTTACCTCCCTCATCTAGGTCGAGATGTCCATTTGATGGCATTGGGGTCTTGATTGGTTTGCATTCTTCCATCTTGAATCTTTTGAGAAGATCCTTGGTATACTTTTCTTGAGAGATGAAAATCCCTTCTCTCATTTGCTTGACTTGAAACCCAAGGAAGAATGTGAGCTCACCAATCATTGACATCTCGAACTCCTTCGACATCAATTCACCAAATTCCTTGCAATAATCTTCATTTGTTGATCCGAAGATGATATCATCAACATACACTTAACAAATGAAGATCTCCCCATTAAGCTTCTTGGTGAATAGTGTGGTGTCGACCTTCCCAATGGTGAAGCCCTTCTCAATGAGGAAGTCCCGGAGGCGCTCATACCACGCTCTAGGGGCTTGCTTGAGCCCATATAGCGCCTTGGACAACCTATAAATATGATTAGGATATCTAGGGTCTTCAAACCCGGGAGGTTGATTAACATAGACTAGTTCATTTATAAAGCCATTTAAGAATGCACTTTTCACATCCATTTGATATTGTTTCATATCATGATGTGATGCATATGCAAGGAGGATACGTATGGCTTCAAGTCTTGCAACGGGTGCAAAGGTCTCTCCAAAATCAAGACCTTCTACTTGAGAGAACCCCTTTGCAACTAGTCTTGCCTTGTTCCTCACAACTATGCCTTGGTCATCTTGCTTGTTTCGGAACACCCACTTGGTTCTAATGACTCTTGCACCTTTAGGATGCTCTTCAAGTGTCCATACTTGATTGCGGGTGAAGTTGTTCAATTCTTCATGCATGGCATTCACCCAATCCGGATCTTGAAGAGCTTCTTCTACATTCTTAGGTTCAACACAAGAGACAAAAGAGTGATGTTCAACAAAAGAAGCTAGCTTTTGAGATCAAGTCATTACTCCCTTTGTAGGACTCCCTATGATGAGTTCTTGTAGATGTGCTTGAAGTAGAGGTGAATTTCTTCTATCAACCACTTGAGGAGGTGGATGGGGAGCATCAACATCTTGAGCTTGTGCCTCGGCTTGTTCATGAGAGACATAAGTATCTTCATTTTCAACTCTCTCATTCTTGTCATCATCTTGAGGCACACGTGATGAAGATGGTGGATCAACAATTTGTACATCGTCATCATCATCTTTTGGCTTGATGTCTCCCACCGGCATGTTCTTCATGGCCTCCCTCAAGGGTTCATCACCTACATCATCACAATTCTCAATTGCTCCTTGGGAGCCGTTAGATTCATCAAATTCCACATCATATGTTTCTTCAACCAAACCGGTGGCATGGTTAAATACTCTATATGCTTTGGACTTTGATGAGTAACCAACAAGAAAACCAATATCACAACGTCTTTGAAACTTCCCTAGGTGTTGACGCTTCTTGTAGATGTAGCATTTGCAACCAAACACCCGGAAGAATGAGACGTCCGGCTTCTTCCCATTAAGCAACTCATAGGGGGTCTTTCCAAGAAACTTTTGTAGGAAGAGGCGATTTGAAGCATAGCATGCGGTGTTGATTGCCTCGGCCCACAACTTCTCTGGAGTGTTGTACTCATCTAGCATTGTTCTTGCAAGGGTGATCAAAGTCCGGTTCTTTCTCTCAACTACACCATTTTATTGAGGAGTGTAGGTTGAAGAGACCTCATGCTTGATTCCAATTTCATCACAATAAGCTTCAATGTTGGTGTTGTCAAACTCTTTGCCATTGTCACTTCTAATCTTCTTTATCTTGACTTCAAATTCATTTTGAGCTCTCTTTGCAAACTTCTTGAAGCAATTTGCCACTTCGGATTTGTCATGAAGGAAGAAAGTCCATGTATACCTTGAGTAGTCATCCACTATCACAAGACAATAGAGATTACCACCCAAGCTCTTGTATGTTGTAGGCCCAAACAAATCCATGTGTAGAAGTTCTAGCACTCTTGAAGTTGACATGAAAGCTTTGGTTGGATGAGTGTTTGCAACTTGTTTGCCCGCTTGACATGCACTACAAGGTTTGTCCTTTTCAAACTTTACATCCTTCAATCCTCTCACTAGTTCTTTCTTCAATAGCTTGTTGAGAGTGTTCATTCCAACATGAGCTAGCCTCCTATGCCAAAGCCAACCAAGTGAAGTCTTGGTGAACAAACATGTCATCAAATTTGCATCTTCGGAGGTGAAGTCAACAAGATAAAGATTGTTGTATCTAAAGCCTTTGAATATCACTTGCTTGTCATCTATCTTTGAAACTTCCACTTCATTTGGTGTGAACAAGCATTGGAAGCCAAGGTCACAAAGTTGCCCAACGGATAATAGGTTGAAACTCAATGAAGCAACATAGAGCACATTTGAGAGTGAGTGATCATTTGATATTGCAATCTTGCCTACACCTTTGACTTTGCTCTTTGAATTATCCCCAAATGTGATCTTTTCTTGACATATCCCATTCTCTTCAATGGAGGTGAACATACGAGGATCACCGGTCATGTGTTGAGTGCAACCACTATCAATGACCCAATGAGATCCACCGGTCTTGTAGTTCACCTACACACAAGAGATCAAGCTTTTTGTTTAGGGACCCAAACTTGAGAGGGGCCCTTGACTTTCTCAACTAGTGACTTGGCAACCCATATTTTCTTTGGCCTATTCTTGTTTGGGGGACCCAAAAACATGATTTTCATCTTTCCATTAGAATCTTTTCTTAGCATGTAATGAGCATTGAAGGCAAAGGGTCTAACATGCTTGGGCAAGGGTTGTGGTGGTGGAGTTTTGCATTCATGAGCAAAGTGACCTTCTTGACCACACTCAACACATCTCTTTGGCTTGGGCTTTGACTTGCTTTGTTGTTGTTGAGCTTTTGCCTTCTTCTCTTGATTTGCCAAGTACCCAATACCACTTCTATCCATCTTCATTACGGTGTTCATAAGGAGCTCACTTTGCAAATATTGACCTCTTGTGAACTTGCTTAGGCCGGTCTTGAGATGCTCTTTTTCTTGCTTGAGCTTTTTATTTTCTTCAATGAGTGACTCATTTGTTGGTTGCTTCTCAAGAGCCATCAAACCTTTTAGCTTCTTGTTCTCATTTGCAAGCTTCTCATTCTCACACTTGATCTTGGCATAATCATCATAGTTGCTTGACTCAACCACACTCTTGCCTTTGCTACTAGAACCTTGCTCAATGCTTTCAATAATCAAGTCATCACATGATGTAGCTATATCACACTTAACAACATTGTTAGTAGCATCATGTGTCTCAAGAGCAAGTTCATTAGCAACCACAAGACTATCATAGTCAATTTTCAATGTGGTGTATTTTTCTTTTAGAGAGTTATGTCTAGTGATGAGCTCATCATGCTTCTTCTCAAGCTTATCATGTTGGTCTTTAAGCTCTTTATTAGAGGTTTTGAGCTCCTTGAGATGAGAAGACAACTTCATTTTGATTTCTAAGCTCACCACTAGTCTTTTGAGCATTTTCAAGCTTTGAAGAGAGTGATTCATTTTCATTTTGAAGTTCATCATTTTCATTCCTTGTCCTTCTTATGATTTTAGTATATTTGTTCAACAATTTTACAAGTTCATCATAAGAGGGTGCATCATATTCATCATCACTATCACTATCACTATCATCATCATCATCACTATCATGATTTTGTACCTTTCGTTCACCCTTGGCCATAAGGCATAGGTGAGTAGTGGACGATGATGGTGAGGGTGGCGGTGAAGGTGGTGATGAAAAAGTCGGTGAAGATGATGGCCCCATCACAAATGTGGCAACCTTCTCTTTCTCATCATCGCTCTCATCTTCGGAGGACTCACAAGATGATTCAATGTCGGTGAGCCAATCACCAACAATGTATGCCTTTCCTCCCTTCTTCTTCTTGTGGAACTCCTTCTTCTTGCCATCCTTCTTCTTGTATGGCTTGTTTTTCTTCTTCTCTTCTTCTTCATCACTTGAATCATTTTTCTTGCCCTTGTTCTTGTTCTTGTACTTGTCTTTTGGTGGTCTAGGGCATTGATGAGCTAGGTGGCCAAGTTCACCACAATTGTAGCAATCCATCTCCGAGATTGGCTTTCTCTTGCTACTTGTGAAGAATTTCTTCTTCTTGCCATCGAACTTGATGCCACTCTTGTTGAGCTTCTTTAGCATCTTGGTGGTCTTTCTCACCATGAGTGCAAGTGATTCATCATCAACTTCACTTTCACTTGAGCTTTCTTGCACCATCATGGCTTGGCCCTTCTTCTTCTTCTTGTCATGACTAGCTTTGAAGGCCAAGTCTTTCTTCTTGGAAGATGATGAGCCCTCTTCCGGAGTGATATGCATGTACATCTCATGAGCATTGATCTTCCCCAATACTTGAGTCGGTGTTGCGGTGGAAAGATCACTTTGGTGAAGCACGGTGACAATATGACCATACTTCTCAACGGGAAGCACACTCAAGATCTTCCTTGCAACATCCGATTGGCTCATTTTAGTGAGCCCAAGAGCATTGAGGTCCTCTACAAGAACATTCAAGCGAGTGTACATGTCATTAGCACTTTCTTTGGAAAGCATCTCAAAAGAATTAATTTTCTTTAAAGCTATGTGATAGCGTTCCTCACGCTCACTCTTAGTTCCCTCATGGAGAGCACAAAGATTTTCCCACAATTCATGAGCGTTCTTTGCATTACGCACACGATTGAAGATATCTTTGCCTAAGCCCTGGTAGAGTATATTTTTGGCCTTTGCATTCCACCGGTCGTACTTCTCCTCGTCACCAATAGGGTTTGCGGGATCCTTGATAGTGGGAAGCCCTTGGGTTGCGGCTCTAAGACACCCAACATCTATGGCTTCGAGATACGCCTCCATGCGGATTTTCCAATATGGAAAATCATCCCCCTCAAAGGTGGGAGGTGGTCCTTCCCCGTTAGACATCTTGCTCTAAGCGGTAAAGCCTAAATTAGGAGCAACTCGGCTCCGATACCAATTGAAAGAATCAAGATGCCAAGAGGGGGGTGAATTGGGCTTTTCTAAAAAATAATTGCAAGAACTAAATCCTACAAGTCGGAATTCACCCCTAGTGCCTACTTGTGTTCCTAGAGAGTCTACCGATAAAAAGTTTTGCACCCTAGTTTCCAATCCTAGTCTAGCATGGCAATTCTAGGAATGTAAATCAAGCAATGAATGTAAATACGAGAATGTAAATGCTTGAATGTAAAAGGGCAAGGAACACGGCGATGTTTTTCCGAGGTATCGGAGAGTCGCCACTCCCCACTAGTCCTCGTTGGAGCACCCGCGCAAGGGTGTAGCTCCCCCTTGATCCGCGCAAGGATCAAGTGCTCTCTACGGGTTGATTCTTCGACACTCCGTCGCGGTGAATCACCCAAAAACCGCTCACAACATGAGTTGGGTCACCCACAAGCTCCGCCGGATGAACACCAAACTCCCAATCACCACCAAGCCGTCTAGGTGATGACGATCACCAAGAGTAACAAGCTAGAACTCTCACTTGACCACAACGAGCCCAAATGAGAAGGTGGATGCACACTTGCTACTCTCTAATTGCTAGTGAGGAGCTCTCAAGCTTTGATTCTCAAATCTCTATCCTCACTAGTGCTCTTGCACTCCCTTGCACTCCAAAGGTGTTTTTCAGCTGATCAAATGAGCAAGAGACCTCTAAAAGAGGTGGTGGGGATGTATTTATACACCCCACAGACAAAACGAACCGTTACCCGCTGACTCAGCAAAACACGGGCTGACCGGACGCGCCGGTCGAACTGACCGGACGCGCCGGTCGCTCGTAACGGTCGAAATTCGAATTTTCAACTGAGTGACCGGACGCGCCGGTCGAGGATGACCGGACGCGTCCGATCGAGCAGGGAGCATACTGTAAACACACCGGACGCGCGACCGCGTCTGATCGGTGATGACCGGACGCGTCCGGTCGTCTCTGGACCTTACTGGACTGTGACCGGACGCGCCGATCACACCCAGGTCGCGTCCGATCGGGTGTTTCCCTCGAGTGACACGTGTCGGCTTCTGACCACCGCGTCCGGTCCTCGCAAGGACCACGTCCGGTCGTTAGAGCCGAAACCCTAGCCGCGGATTTGTACTGACCGGACGCGTCCGGTCATGCCGAAGACCGCGTCCGGTCAAGGGAAAACGACCCGAAACTTTCCGAAACACGTCGCAACTTGAACCAAGTTGCTTCCAACTGAACTTTGAGCTATTCTAGAGCTGCCTAGCGCCAAGTTTAACAAGTGTGCACCACACCTAAACATAGGACTCACCTAGGTCAAGCTACCCGCTCATGCCCCCCTTTATAGTACGGCCAAAAGAGAAAAACGAAGATCCTAACGACTATTCCGAATGCGTCTCAACACCTCGTCATCCGGAACTAACCGTCCTTAATCTTGACGTCACTCTTTTGAAAACCGAAACGATTTCCATCAAGGGGCATGAATACCACGGTGCCCAAAGCAGTTATAACCTCCATGACCTAACTTACCAAAGTTTCTGCAAAACACACGTTAGTCATGGTAATACAGCGTTGTCATCAATTGCCGAAACCAAACCTTGGGGCCTAGATGCTTTCAATCTGAATGTTGCATATGTTGCAGTAGCTATACACATATGTTGCAAGCTTATGTTTCACCTATTTCAGACGTATTTTATAGCAAATGCTTTATATTGCAAGTGTTTTCATTAGCAGGCAAAAGGAAGCGAGCGCTGGCGCAGACGGTCCCCGCATGCGTGGGCGATCCCCACGTGCATGCGCAGCAGCCGGCGCCGGCGCGCAACAGCATGGGAGCAGCAGGCGCGCAACAACATGCAAGCAGCAGCTAGGGAGCAGCAGGCGTGCGCGGGTGTTCGGACAGGTGCTAACGTTTGGACATCCGGGCGCTAGCCATGCCGTTCGAAATTAGACTGGTTGTGAGGGGATGTCACGGTAACTGGTTGGCAGGGACATTTTGGTCCTTCAAAATTACTAATATATAATCAAACAAGTCATCTTCTCTGCCCGCAAGATAGGCCTCCATTGATCTAGGGTTTGGAGGATTTTTTTTTGGAGACAATTTTTTTTCGAGGAAGAAGAGAGACCGAGCGCTCCTTGTGAGGGGAGAAGGTCATGGTGACTGGTTAGCCAGGGGCATTTTGGTCCTCCTTTGAAATTACTGATATGGTCAAACAGGTCAATTAACGGATGAATGGAGGAAATGGACGGGTATGCCATTTAGAGAAACAAATACTTCATCATACTTTGGCTAACAGAATCAGGCCAGGCTTGTTACTGTACTTGCGTCTAAAAACCTTGCCTTTACTTGCGGCGTGGCAATGATACCGACAGGCCTGACTGTTTGCTACAACAACTCAGCTCTGATAGAGAGAATCAGAGAAGCTGCGTTAACTCCAAAGTTTCAGAATCCACAACATATTTCACGACCCAAGGAACAAGCCTTTCAGTTTTGCCTACCTCCCTGAAGCACCGCAAGGGCTGAGAAACGTAGTCACAAATTCTTAAAAAATTACAAGACCTGGCTGCAGTCAACTGATCTTGGTGAAGCCGAGTTTTATTTCATGAAAAAGTACAGAAGGATGCACCTGTGGTGTAATACATCTGGAAATCCTTAACTGTTGCTGAACAAATTCGAAAAGGGAGCACCTATACTTTCGAGTTTCGGTTTTCTCAACTTACAGCATCATTGTTCTATCTCGATAAACAGGCTCGCCTGGGGATGCAAGCCTGCTTCCTCCAGTGTCAGGGAGTGCTTCTCTGGACCATATGTGACGCGTGGGAAATTCGAAACTAGGCTGTACTTCTCTGCTTTCAAGCAATCTAAAGAATCGACGTAGTCATAGAGGGAAGTGACGGTTGTAGAACTGTGGAATCTTCGCTCTTTGCGCTCTCCAGTTGGGAATCTTATGAGAACCTGCAACATCATCAGAATGTCTACCAGTTAGTTTCACAAGAATTTGTATTCGTGAATACACTACTAATAGTGTAACATGCTAACTACTCCCTCAATGCCAAATTATAAGACGTTTTGGCATTTCTAGATCCATAACTTTTGCCATGAACTTAGATATACACTATGTCTAGATACGTACTATAAGCAATGTAGAAAAGCCAAAACGTCAATATTATTTGGAACAGAGGGAGTACTGTTCTGAGAATGCAGAGTGCATATGTAGACATCAAATACAGGCACTATGTAGCCAAAATTAACAATCAATTGAGATAGTAACAAGGGATTAATTGCAATTACTGTATAACATATCGCATATGAAACCGAAATTTGCAGGTACAACAGTGATATTTGATGCACTCAAATAGACATACTTCGAGATCAGAACAACATGAAGCATGTTATTGTTATCTTGCAGTAAGAACTGGAAAAAAGGTAGTTTAAAAGACACGAGCATAGAGGGTTAGACATACCCGAGTAACACCTGGTCCTTTCTCAGGTTCAGCTCCAAGAGCCATGGCCTTCTCTTGCCTCCTCCTTGCAAGAGCGGCTTCCTTTTCAGCTGCTTCTTGGGCTGCCCTTGCTAAAGCTTCCTCCTCTTCCTTGCGCTTTCTCTCAGCCTCTGCAGCCTCTCTTTCACGTCTTTCCAGTTCCTCTATCCTTTCACGTTCCCTGGCCTGGTAATTTCCAATAAATAAGTGCGATTAGATAGTGTTGTCACCACCATTAGTAGCACAAAATCAGGATGCATGTTTCTAAACTCTGCTGATGTATTATGCAATAATATAACATGCACAAATATAATACTTGAAGAAACAATTTCCTTAATAACTATAAAAAATTGAAATCTCATCAGTCACAAAGAGCTGTCCACATACCCACCCGCCCACATCATGAACATCCCCACCATACATTCATTTTATACATAGAACATGTGTACTGTTCTACTATTAAGTAATAGAATCAGTGATGCACACTGCCCATATAGCTTAAGATACCTGGTCAGCTTCAAGTGCAGCTCTGTAAGCAGCATCTTGTTCCTCACGCAAACGTTGGTTGTTTAGTCTCTCTTCAGCTTCAATCCTGGCAGCAACGAGTGATGTAGTGCATTCTTCAACAACACGTTGAAGAATTGTTATCATCTCTTCAGGTGATTTGGGCCCTTCAACCTTTGGCACATGAATATATAACTTATTAGCAATACTGATAAATAAAAATTCTTACAGTTTTACAAGCCAAACTTACGATATACCACAATACTGATCAACTCTATATGGTAAAAGAAGCGCATTCAACTGCTTTATAGGCCAAATATATACCATACAGTCATATATATTTCTAAATAAACAATAGCAATACCAAAAGCATAAAAGGCATTGGATCGATTAATGACTAATGAGTAGTGTTCACTAGATGCTTTATTTCACTCAACCATAACATATGATCAATCTTTTGAATAAAATGATTTGAGCCCCAGTGACAATGGAGGAAAGGGACACAGTACTGATCAACTCTATATGGTAAAAGAAGCGCATTCAACTGCTTTATAGGCCAAACATATACCATACAGTCATGTATAGTTCCAAATAAACAATAGCAATAACAAAAGCATAAAAGGCATTGGATCGATTAATGACTAATGAGTAGTGTTCACTAGATGCTTTATTTCACTCAACCATAACATATGATCAATCTTTTGAATAAAATGATGTGAGCCCCAGTGACAATGGAGGAAAGGGATACACATAAGAATATCAAACAAGGTTTGCTATATAAACAGATATACAAGTCATGCTAACAAAAATCATACCAATGCAAACAAGCTGTAGCATCATCCATCAGAAATTCAGAATGAAGCAAAGTTGCATCAACAGAATTTGGGTGCCTATATTACAGGATTGTTGACTGTGCGAACAATGACACTAATCACTTATTTACCAAAAGGTTGCAATGTATTCAGCCATAGCTACTCGGACGGTTGGACCAAGCAGATGACATGAACCAGATTTTTTATATACATATATAATAAATTCAGCCTTCTAGAGAAAATATAGCTAATAATTATAACCAGATGCACAATCAAATACTAGTAAGAAGCCACAATTGCAGCAGTTTGGTCAAATTCTTCTAACAAAAAAAAATCACCACATCAGCTTTCAGATCATGACTCTTGAGCAGTCATAATTCATCAGATTATAACAAAAAATTCCAATATAATTAAAGAACAATCAGCTGATTGCATCTAGTGATCTTACAACATGCTGAGATTGTGTAATAGATCTACGGTCTCAGGATTTGGAATTGGTAGGTGCAACTCCCACAAATTTACTCTGAAGGATCCTATGAATTGTTTCAAGCGATTGGAAATTGAACATGAAAACAACACCTACTAAAATTCTCACTGAAACCTCATGCTAACCGGTTAAGCGATAGAAATGCAAACTATATTCATCCGATCTCAAACTCCGAAGTTTGGTTCGAATTACCATTACATAGCATGAACATATCCAAAAGTGACAGGCAGATCAAAATCTTGTGAATACCATTTCATGATATGCATGCATGCCTAACTAAAGGGACAGTATAAAGTATTCTCTTACAGAGGGGCAGCATGAAAGTTATTACAGCTGCCATCTCAGATAGGAAATTTACATTTTAACTCAAGAAGAAAATAAACTGCAGACACTCCAAATACCTAACGTAGCTAGGTAAACATAAATTACAAAAGAATCTAACGTTTGCACTATCTTGCTGGAGGCAATAGCACTCTCCTTTCTTATTGTAACCAGCACTAACTCCATATAAGGATAACAATAGGCTAACTTCAGCAATTAAAGATTCTAAAGTCTAAACTACCAAACAAATTGAAGATATTAATACTAAGCATTGCTGATCTAAGTCCACAGGATTCACATAAACACCTTCACTGCAATTAATGTGGTAACGAAAATTACCCAAAATCACAAATCTACCAAATACAACAGCTAAATCCAACCTAGATGAATGTCTAAACTTATTTCCGGACCTAACAAGAGTCATTACAACATCATACCTGCTGCAATAGCATGATTCTCTGGTTCGTAGAAGCCATGACCACAGCACAAAACGGGAACCTGGACGCATTCAGACTGTTGCTCATCTTGAATCCTTCAGTCCTTCTGATGCTACCACCCCACGCGACGAAGTTCTCATCTATAAAGGCCGCGACGGGCTCAGAGCAGAGGCAGCCACCGCAGAAGGCAAGGGTATCCGGGTGATCAGGGGAGTGGAGGTACACGAACAGAAGCTTGAACTCCCGCTGCGCTCGCTGCAGCGCATCAGCGAACCCCTGGGCCACGAAGCGCGGGCCGCGGCCAGCGCCGAACTCGCGCTCGAACTCCGCGACGAAGTCGGCCGCCTCGGCAGCTGACGGCGGCAACTCTAGCAGGCGGTCGCCGCTGCCGGCCTGCCCCGCGAGGCCGAGGAGGGAGAGGGAGCGGGACAGCACGCCCCCGGCGACCCAGGCGCCAAGGCGGAAGGTGCCGGCGACGAGGCCGACCCCGCCCGAGACCACGTAGAAGGGGAGCGTCACCAGCCTCCACGCGATCCCCGGCTGCTGCTGCTGCTGCTGCTGGGGCGGCGGGGGCGGGGGCGCGACGAACTCCGCATCAGCCGCCAGCGGGGCGGAAGGGGCCGGGTCGGCGCGTGAGGAGGTGGAGGCCGAGGCGGAGGGCGAGGAGGGGTTGGCGGTGATGGAGGACACCGCGAGCTGCAGGTCCCAGTTGTGCGCGGCGAGGATCTCCGTGCAGAGGTCCGTGTCGGAGATGCCGGTGACTGCCTGCAAGTAGCTGACCTTGTCGTCGACGGTCTCGGCCATGGCCCGCCGGCGACGAGGGCTAGGGTTTGCGGATTTGGGACGGCGGTGGCGGTGGCGGTTAGGAACTAGGAAGGGGCCAGAAGCCGAGAGAGATGCGGTTGCGTTGCGACTTGCGAGCCGGGAGGGGCGACGGTTCAGTGCTGACGTCTTCTTTCTATTCTCCCTCTCGCCGTCTCGGGGGAAAGAAAGCAGAGCCGCCAGGCGCCAGCCAACGAGGGCCTTGTTTAGATTCCTAGATTCATCCCAAATTTCACTGCGGTAATGATACATGTAGGGCGTTCGAACGCGTCGGACGGACCCAACCCGACCGAGCGCGCCTCGTGACGCCCCGTCCACCAGCTCCCACGCGCGCCGCTCACTCCTGCTCGCCTTTTCTTCTTCTTTTCCCACTCCGCCTCGCTCTCTCCGCCTGCAGCGCGCTCGCTCTCTCCGCACCGCGCCTTGCTCTCTTCGTCGCTCCGCCAGACCTCGCCAGCAAGCCGCGCCTCCTCCATCTCCGTCCCTCCCTCCCCTCCCCTGCCCTTCCTTTCTCCTTGCTCCCGCGTCCTCCATGCGACCGAGAGAGGGCGGCAGCGAAGGATGTGAGCCGCGCGCTCCCCTCTTCTCCTGCCTCCCTCCCTCGCTCTGACGACCTCCAGCATCGGAGAAAGCTCAACGGCGGTTGTTTTCCGATGTCACTCTCTCCCTCCCCTCCTTTTTCTGCGAGCTCCCCGTGCCCACACCCGCGCTTACCGGGCTCCCCGCCATGGTGGATGCGGCGGCGGCGTGGATCACCACCGGATCTGGTGACGGCAGCCGTGGATCCATCGCATCTGGCGGGGACGGTGGTGGATCCGACCGGATCAGGTATGTCTCCTCTTTCTTTCCTCTCCTCTCTCCTTCCCTCTGGATCTGAGGCCTCCCTACCTTCCTCCTCCTCTGGATCTGACTCCTCCTCCTCCTTCCTCCTCCTGCCTCATCGTCGTTGTTGGAATGTGATGTTTTCTATCGGTTGTTGCAGTGGTTTTTTGTTGTTGTTGCAACAGGCATTTTTCTCTTGTTGCAGTAGTAGTTCTTGAGTTGTTGCAGGAATTGCAACATCATTTTCTCGTTTGTTTTCATGTTGCAATTCATATTTTTCTTTTGTTTCATTAGAGCTTTTTTCGATGTTGAAATAGCCTTGTTTCGTTGTTGCAGTGGGTTGTTTTTAATGTTGCAATAGATGATTTTTTCGGTTGTTGCAATGGTTTTATTGGTTTGTTGCAACAAGCATTTTCTTGATGTCGCAGTAGCAGATCTTGAGATGTTGCAGTAGTTGCAACATCATTTTTTTTGTTGTTTGTCTTCATGTTGCAATTCATATTTTTTGTTTGTTTCATTAGAGCTTTTTTCGATGTTGAAATAGCCTTATTTTGTTATTTGCAGAGGCGGTTCTATGGGGTGCGAGCTGGCGGTGGTCGGAGGTGCTAGGGTCTAGCGAGATTGAGAGTTGGACGGATCCACGCGCGTGGGGTGCTAGGGGCGGGTTCCTTGCTCGGGAAGCGGTTGGTTTTTCTACTCCCTCCTCGTGCGGTGGGCGGGTGGAGCCGTGCGGACGAAGCGGTTGATTTTTCGGCGGGCTGGTGCAGCGTCCGGCGCTAGCGCCCGGATCCGGACGTCCGGGCGCTAGCAATGCTGATTTCACTGTGGCTGTGTTTAGATCACTTAAAAAGTGCACTATAAAAAAAAAGATTTTCCGTCACATCAAACTTGCGATATATGCATGGAGTACTAAATGTGAATAAAATCAAAAACTAATTGTACAGTTTGGTTGTACTTTGCGAGACGAATGTTTTGAGCCTAATTAGTCAATGGTTGGACAATTATTACCAAATACAAACGAAATGCTACAGTGTATTTTGACACTCCAAAATTTGGATCTAAACACAGCCTGTATAAAAAAAAATTTCCTATCACATCAAAATATCGATATATATATAATATTAAATGTAGATGAAATCAAAAACTAATTACACAGTTTTATTGTACTTTGCGAGACGAACATTTTAAACCTAATTAATCAAAGTTTAAACAATTATTACCAAATAAAAATAAAAAGGCTACAGTAATTCGGTACAGTGAATCGGGCGCCGCAATCTAAGACTAGCCGCAGTGGTTACTCTAAAACGATACTCTAAAGCTTTAGAGTATCAATATAGAGTAAAAACTGCTGCACTGGGTACTCTAAAACAATGCTCTATTCTTTCTCTCACTCTATATTTAGAGTAGTACAGTGCTTACTCTATACTCTATAGTGGCGGACCCTACTAGCTAAACAAAGGGAAAAATGCTATAACTCACAAACCAAAAATCCAAATTAAATTTTGATTGCATCATTAAATTCGTCTCAATAAATCCTTCAAAACTAGATCACACATGGATATATTTAGATAAAGTGACAAGTGGGTCCCACAGTAGATAGAGTGAATAGAGGATGATATAGAGGATGGATGGGTGCGGAAGATTTGAGTATAGAGGAGAGAATCTTGCTGACTAGGACGTATAGAAGATAAATATAGAGGTCCATGAGTGCGGGTAGTCTAACGGCGTGCCGTACTTAACTGCCACAAGTTCTGACGTGACTACGCGTCAGTTTCTACGAGTTTTTTTATTTTATTTACGAGACTTGGGGGAAATAAAAATGAGCGAAATTCTGAGAACTAGGATCAGAATTTTTTTTTAAAGAAAGTCAGGATCAGAATTTCAAAGAATAAAAAAGGATTGCTCAATAAACACTCTGTTTTGGACCAAATCTTCGCTAGTACTACAATGTTTTGTTGCCTCTTGTTTCACGACTTCTGTCACATGCCCTGCCGACATTTGGCTGAATGCAACCATCAGCCCAACAGACACCGCAAGTGTCACGAGTTGTCGCTGCGTGCCTGCGACCGTGCGATCCTCCTACCCAGCGCCGCAGCGCGCGTGCGCTGGTAGGGGTAGCGGCGCGCGCGCTCGTAGGGGTAGGTCCGACGCTCTTCTGGATGGTCCTTCACTCCTTAATAAGAGCATGGTTAATAACTTCGCCGGCGGTCGGCTGTATGACATTGCCAGGTCATATAAAAGCTAATACTGTAGCCAGCTGATATAATAGGTCAACGATTAGCCGGCTGTTAGGTTGGTTCAAATACAGAGTAAGCATTTAATGTTTGTGTGGCATACACGATCCAGTGCGGTCTAGCGTACCCTGTGCCCCTTCGAGCGCAGCAGCCGGGAGGCCAGGATGGGCGCACGGGATCAGGAAGGAGCACGGATGAACGAGCAAGCGCCGAGTTATCGCCGGCGCCGAGCTGAGAGCAGGCGTTTCTATCTCGTAAACCGTGATTCAGCCGGGCGATACATGAACCGCTCGCTCCGTTCTCTCTCTTCTCTTCTCACTGCTCCACCTAGGATTTCGATGACGTGTAACGTGCTGCAGCCCGCTGACTAAGCCTTATTATACTTGCTCTAAAGCAGAAAAGCTAGCCCTACAAGGATAGGCTAATGTCACACCTTTCAGTTTCACGATGATGGGACAAGAGACCAGACAGACACACACGGGAAATACTTACGGTGTTTTTCTCTCATATCAAATCACCACCGGCCACCTGCCAGCAGAATTATTCTCTCTTAACAAATCAGCATCAGCCAAAAGCCAGCCGAACAAGCTGATAAGAATTTTTGCACCGCATCATCTCCAACGCAGGGATTAAGATCAGCCCGCATCTTAACAAGCATCATGACCAAGTAAAGCAGGATCACTTCAAACAGGATTTCAAACTCGTATACAATTTTCAACAAAATTAGAGTGTGTACACCAAAACAACTAACTGCACATTACAAGTTGAAGATCCTCTAGTTGGATTCAGCCTGAGAGATACAGAAGGGTACAGAGCCTCGCAATCCAGTGGTACACCCATATGCCTACAGCTCCTCGATAAGAACCGTGGACTGTCGTTTGCTCTTTCTATCCGCCTTCCAATTCCCGGTGTCCAACTCCTCCAGAGATGCTTTCTGCACCTGGACGATGCGAGCTAAAGATGGCCACGCCTCATTTGGCTGCTCATGGACCCAACAAGTCATGAAGAATAGCTTCCTAGCTGCACTGCGAAGCTTCGTAGAGCTCTGTGCCCTCTCCGTCTTGCCCACTTTCTCCGCCTTGAGCATGCTCTTGCCAACTTCAACGAGTCTATGGAAGTCGCATAGTGCACAAATAAGCGCATTCTGTCCCAAGGAGAGAATGGTGATGACATCATCCACGAGTCCAATAGCAAACCTGAAACCACCAGTATGCCTGTAAGCTGGTGAGCATGTCTCCTCGATGCAGGCCGTGAGTGCTTCAGGTACAGTCTCAGGTTTAGCATCCTGGCCCATGACTTTCGACATTGACAGGGCGACAGTGGAAGCACCCAAAGGATCCGAGTGCCAATCACCGTTGTAGAGCCGAAGTGTGAAGCAGTAACTGTACAGAATGTCAACCAAGTGGACAGCAAGCGAAGGAGATGGCTCTGTCCTTGTTAACTGTTTCAGTGATGGGAGAGGAGATTCTGGCCCTTCAGGGATTTCGTTGATGCTATCCTCTTGGTCAGTCTTTGGATCTGGATATGGTACAGCAGTGACTTCTGCGTTTACTTGTCTGATAAGCTGACTTCCATCCGGGCCAAGGGGAAACGATCTGGCTGACGGTTTTTTCCACCAAGGTGTCCATGGTTCGATCATCTTACTGAGCTCACCTGAGGCCAGAGCTTGACGAAATCGTTTGATCTCATAATCAGATAGGTCTTCAAGCCTTATCTCTTCCCCTGTACGGTAGAAAGAACAGATCAATATGTGCCCAATGAGATACCAATAAAAAAACTCGATATGCATACCAATATTTATTGGTATAATGAACTTGCAGTCTAATATGATAAGGGCATAAATATCACCAAACGTGTGCATGGACGAATGAGCAAAATGAACAAATATAGATGCTGCTTTACTGTGTTGGTCATCTAAAAACATAAATCATGAAAACAATTGAATAAAAAGAAACATCAGAACAAAATAATTGGAGTTGCCACCGATCACCAGTATTTGACAACCTAATTAATTGCTAGGTCAGGCCACAGAAAGCCAGGTTAAATCATGAAAACAATTGGACAGAAAGGAAATATCAGAACAAAATAATTGGAATTGCCACCTATCACCAGCATTTGACACCCTAATTAATTGCTAGGAGGTCAGGCCACAGAAAACAGGTTAAACAAAAGGGAGTACTGAACATAATTCTCACAGGAAGAGTTAATCAGGTAATTCAACTGTGAGAGCTCTTCCCAGACAAGTGCAACGAAACTGCACTTAAGGAATTGTGATTGCTAAGAGCGAGATAATAAGATTGTTTAAAGAGAACCCAAAATTAAACACTAAATAACCTATTATAGTACTAGGAAAAGCTACTGTGCTGTCACATTTAGAATGGCATGATACGTACCAGACATAACTTTTTGAATAAGTTCCTCTGATAACATTGACTCTGCAGGACAAAAAGGTTAACATGTCAAAAATAAAATCTTCAGTAGTTTACTATAGCAATATGTATGACCAACAAATAGAAGATGACATATGATTTATCCATAATTACAGAAAGGAAATAAATTCAGAACAGACAAGCCACCATATACCAAGAACTACAAACAAGAAAACTCAATGTACCAAACAGCCAAACTGTGATTGTAGCATACTGCACATGGAGGTATCTGTAGTTTTGTCCTCATTAACAGTGATCGTAATATAGAAAAATGCAATTATGTGCACCTCTAGTGTTATTATTAAAGGAGTGAGATATATCAATGGCATAGGAACATAGCACACAAAACATACCATCTTCACCATCTGACTCCATCTCTTCTTCCAAGTGGAGCCGCTTGAGAATATCTAGCATCTTTTTCTTTGATTCATCTTCAGGTTGCATCTGCTTAAGCTCATCCATAACATTCTCACGCATGAAGGATTCAGTGCATTGAACGCTATGCCCCTATGAAACAAGAATTGAGAAAATTATTTGAAGAAATATCAAGAAAAGAAAGAACTGAAGTGCAAAATCATCTGCAAACACCAATATTCACTTGCATCTGTGTACATAGAAAAGAAGGCACAAAAACTTGATAGCTTCAACAAACATAAAAGCATGTCTCAATCTCTTGGTTTCGAATAAGGCATTATAACGCCACACAATCAGTTTGCATAAGCCAGAAGCTTGTTCTGTGCGTGAATAAAAAAGAGTTCCTTTCAAAAACTGATTGAAAGTCTCAAACAGACATACTGATACATTCAGACCTGCAACTAGAGGCGAACTACAGCATACGTACAAAAAATCACATTACCTAGATTCTAGATTCAGTTTTTACAACTTATTGACACTTAACATGTTAGCTGATCCAAATTATGCTGGCTTAGGTCACGAAAGAACCCAACTATTAAATCAGAGGACAGATTCACTAAAGTGGGGAACATGGAAACTATGACATATAAACTTATTTTCACTTTTTTGGAGTGCTCATTTAATCTAAATGCATATTGTTTAAACCCAGCACAGCAAACAAAATGAACTTCCATGTAGATCACCAAATATACAGGCCAAAGTGAACAATTGGCCTGTGGATTGTATGATTCAGAGGAAGTTGTAGTTTATATTATGGATAGTTGCACATTTTGAGCAGGAATCAGAGGATTTCTTGTCCAAAAGCTTCGAAAGTCGGTGCAGCAATTCGACAAACACCTTGTGGGCATCGGCAGAAGGCAGCCCGGGCATGAAACCAGTGAAATCCCCGAACGGTATTCTACAAGCCCTAAGACAGGACGACGCGCAACGAGATCGCGCACACACACGAAGCGAGAGGAGGCCGCACCTTGTAGCACGAGAGCGAGCAGTACCGGGCGTTGCAGCGGGGGCAAGTGTACTGCGCGAACTGCTTCTGACACCTGCAAGCAAGCGACACATAGAAGGACGCATTAGCACGAGCAGGTAGGTAGGTACCAAGTTCCGCCAGGGCCCGATGCTTTGCGCCAGCAGGAAAGGAGAATCTGTACGGGGTAGCCAAGCCTTACACGCGGCAGATGACCCTGGTCTCGGCGAAGGAGGAGTACGACGAGGAGGCGGGGGTGGACGAGGACCCGGCGGCCTCGGGGTCGGAGACCACGACGTCCCTCTCCATCGCCGGCACACGAGGTTCCTGCTCGTGCGCTTTCCGTTCTCTCTCTCTCTCTCGCGGCGCCGGCGGTGCTGGCTTTAGTGGGAGTTGCTTTCCTCCGGAAGTGCGTGCGGCGGGCGCGGAGGCTTCTCGATGGTCGGCGATAGCCCCGGGCGTTTGGGTTACCCGAATTTTTCGCGTCGGGTAGTTCGGGTAATAAGAAATTCGGGTAATGAAAAATGTTATCCGATTTCAGTTTCGAAATATCACTACCTGAAATTTCAGGTACCCGATAATTCGGGTTCGGATTCGGGTATTCCCGAACTACCCGATATTCAGAAAAAACAGCATATGTCGGAGGCTCGATCGCGTTCGAGTAGGATTCAGATGGGGGCGTAGGGGGATTTGGGGAGTGGGGTTGTGGGGATCTGGGGGCCGCTGCCACTCGCCCGCTCGGTCTCGGCTGGAGCCTGGAGTTGGCTGCGTTGCTAGGCTGTGTTCCTGTGTAAGCTCCTGCGTAGTTGATGGATTTTGAAAAGATCGGGTAAAATGGGTAATTCGGGTATCGGGCAGTGCTACCCGAATTACCCAAACTAATTTCGGGTATCTGGAATCACTATCCGAAGTAGCAATTGGGTAATTCGGGTCCGGGTAGTTCGGGTTCGGGTTCGGGTAATTCGGGTTCAGGTATTGGGTAGCGGGTAATTTGCCCAGCGTGAGTCGGCGAAGGTTGCACTTCGCCGGGCCCATCGGTGGTGATGGCCCAACCATAGGATTTACATTCGGGCTTGGAAATTGAACGCGGAATGGGCTGATCACCCAATCCAAAGGAGGCGGTAAATTCTGAAGCGGTCCAGTGGGCTACTGTTGTTGCTGGGCTAGGGCTAAAATTTTTCAAGATTACTCGTCACATCAAATCTTTAGATATAGATAAAAAATAAAACTAATTACACAGTTTAGACGAAATTCACGAGACGAATCTTTTAAGTATAATTAGACCATAATTGAACATTAATTATCAAATAACAACGAACTGCTACACTGACATTTTGCCAAATTTTTCACGAAGTAAACCAGCCCTAGCATCAGCTACCAAGGCGGCCATTCACCAAAATTGGTGAAGCACGAGTAGTCTAGTTCGGAGCTTGGAATGAGTGCACCGACAGTTTGAGACTTGAGTGTCCTTCGTGAGTTCATTCCGGTACAAGTACAACGGCGCGTAAATACGCCTCGCGGCCTCGCCCACGCTGCTATGTACGCAAGCTGGTTCAACAGTGTTTTTAGGACAACTCTAATAATGGTTATAAAGTAGCTTCAAGCATATTATTATTTTATATTTTAATAAAAAAGAAAAACATCTCTTGGTTCAGAGCTAGTCCTGTGTATACATTTCAAGATTACGTGGGGACATAGTGTGACACTATTTATTTATTTATTTATTTGGATCAAGGAATATATATTTCATCAAGCAAATAAAAGGTCCCAAACTCTACTATTGGAGAAATTGCCATATGGCGTTATTCATGTTATGAGACAATGAGTTATAGGCTAAAAATTGATATTATTAGGACAGTTATATTAGACCTAATAACTGGCTCGTACTGAGGGAGCATGTCTAAAGCTGCGTGTTTGCCTGCTTAAGTCTTGCTTAGAGCAACAGAAGCATCTCTCTCCATCCTCGGACCTAAAACTTCGGTAGAATTTGGATGGTATAGCATGAATGAATTCTATATTTGAACGGTCTTTTTAAATTAAGTTAACTTTATAGAAAAATATTTATTAATATTTTTGTCTCTAAGTATGTTTACTATAAAATTGTGTTTTATAATTAGATTGGATCAAACTAAAAATTGTTGACTCTTGGAAAATAAGAATTGCTGTGACGATGGAGGGAGAATGCATTTGTTTCATGACGCTTGCGCAATCCATGCGCTGGACGTGCTGTGTCACGCCTCACAGGATCTCGGTCTCAACTCTCACGTGCCGTCCGCGTGTTTGGAGCGTGTCCAGAGTTTTCAGCCTGTTTGTACTTCACGACGACGGTGGTACGGTGCGGTGCGGAGGCGAGTGGGGCCTGCTGACCCCGGACGATTAGAGGGGCCACCCGACCCCACCGCAGGAGAAGCAAAGCGTGCGCGTGCGTCGTCCACGACCGCGACACGGGATCTCCCACTCGTCTCGGCCGCAGACGCCGCGAGAATTTAACGAGAGAGACTGGCGCCGCGCCTCGCGGTCGCAGAGCCTGGAGCCAGCCAGTGACGCGGCGCGGCGAGGCGGCGAGCCACGGGTGGGGCGATGCCAGGAGCGATGGAGCCGGCAGAGGCGGACGGCTGCTGCTGCTGCTGCTGCTGTGAGTCATCGGCGGCCGACGGCGTCCGAGCGCCAGCGCATGTACCGCGACCTGGCGCTGTCGCTGCGGTGCGGACTCCGCGACGCGGCCGCGGGGTTCTCGTTCCTGCGCCTGCGCGGCCTCCGCGCGCTCCTCCGCGCCCTCCGCTCCGCCGCCGACGCCGACGCCGACGCCGACGCAGGCCTCTTCCGCGACTCCCAGTCCATCCGAGATCTCCAAGGCAAGGTCCCCGCGTCACGTTCACGTCTCGCCGTCCTCGTCCCGGCTCTTCTGCCTCTTTCCCTCTTCTCCATTAGTCGCTCGTGCCGACGGGACTGGGTTTTGCAGTGATCCCGGTGCTGTTCGAGCACAACCTGCGCAAGGCGGCGGCGACCGGGGCCGGGGACGCGGTGCTGACGGTGGCGCAGGTGCTGGGCATGGAGCCCGCCGCGGTCAGGCTCAGGAACCCCGCCACCGACTCCGAGGTCGTGCTCGCGCTCAGGGTGCTCGAAGGCTGCTGCCTCCTCTGCCCGACCTGCGCCGCCGCGGCGCACCGCTACAATGCCGTCAAGGTACGTACGGCCTCGCGATCGGTGCTGCTGCATCTCTGCTGCATTTGCTTTCCGCCTTGGGAGATTTGGCGTCCTTCACTCAGGCACCGTTTGGATGCCAAAATTTTTGGCAAAACGCTACTGTAGCGTTTTCGTTGTTATTCGGTAAATATTGTCCAATCATAGTCTAATTAAGCTTAAAAGATTCGTCTCGTCCATTTCGTCTAAACTGTGTAATTAGTTTTATTTTTTATCTATATTTAATGTTTTATGCATGCGTCTAAAGATTCGATGTGATGGGAAATTTTAAAAAATTTGGCATTTTAGGTGCAACTAAACAGGCCCTCAGAGTTGTTCGTTCATCAACAATGCAATGCAATGACGACGTTCGTTCTTCTGGTCTGTCCCGCCTGCCTTTACTTTACTACTGTTAGTTGGCTAGTTCTTTTCAGTTTCAGTTGTCAGTCACCACACACACGCAGTACACGAAGCACTGGAGCTTCAGTTTAGGAAGCTGGGGATACTTGGGGATGCCTGGACAGTGGAACAAGTTCTCCGTAGCTATGCGTTGTGGATGGAGAAGAGGCCATCGAACACATCAGGTCCATGTCCTCGCTCTGGTTTTGGGTGAATGTTTCATGCAAGTACTACGGTTTCAGCTTTCAAGTGCTGGGACACAAGGATCCTTCCCGTGGTCCTGGGCTCCTAGCAAAGTACTTCACCTAGAAGACGTTCAGTTCAAGTTTACTGAATTATGGTTCCTTGCACGAGAGGCGAAATATATATCAAAGTGGGTGGGGATTAGTTCATGCGCCAGTATGTAGAGAAGTCATGTTCTTGCCATAACACAGGAGACACTATGCTAGCTTTGGATTCCTTGGACACCAAAGTAGTAATGCGTATGTTGCTGCTGGCTGTAATGCTGTTTCTGTCTGAACTTTCCATAAACTACACTGATCATGGCCAGGTAGTTCTGAATATACTGATGACACGGGGTATCCTTGAGCAAAGAGCATGTCCGGACACTCTTTTAGCGTTGCTGGTGGATTGTTCGGAAAACCTGACGGTAATTAAGATCTGCTCGTCGAACATGGAACCCTTTTAATCTTCTTTATTTCTAAAGTTTGTCTGCTGATCTTTTTGTGTCTGTATTTCATTTGATCTCTTGCTGGCATCTTCGCAGGATTTCAAAGAACAAAATGGGCTAAATAAAATTGCTGCTACTGTAAAAGATGCAAATAGGGACGACAATGTAAGGTCTGTTGATACTCCATAACACGTTCCATTATGACTAACAGCTTTATCACAATAAAATAATGTCTCTTTTTTTTCAGGTTAAAATGTTCAGAGTTTCTGCTTCTTTACTCTGGAAATGCAAAAGAAAACTGGGGCGCAGATTCCGAGTCTAATATGCAAGAAGACTTGGAAAAAGTTTTTGGAGAAAGATGTGCATCATTTATCTGCTCAATGAACCTATTCAGCTCAACTCTAGATTCACAAATGAGGCAATCTGAGCTAAGCTTTCTAGCAGAGCATGTGTTGGATTACATGTAGCCATACTAAAGATGACCATAATTGTGCCATTGCCTCCACAGTCCACACATATCAACATATGCAGTGGTCAGTGGTCGAAAACAGAGTTCAGTGCTCCAAAATGTTTGTTTCCTATTAATTTGGGTGATTATTGACGGTGTTACTATATCAGCTCAACTCTGAGGTTTCATCTGCGTTAAAAGCGTGCAGTGATTGTCTAAAGGAAATATGCATCAAGCTAACAATAAGTTTATACTGCATGTTTGCGGCAGAGCTATGTATCATTTTATTAAGAAGAGAGTACTGAATGAAGAATGCCATGCACACAATGACACAACACACAAGACCCAAATATTCTAAAAATATATATATATATATATATATATACATGGGCACCACACTTGAACAAATTGAACAAAAGGACACGACAAATGCACAAAAACACCGACCCTCTAGAACAGGGTCTGGAAGGCTAGAAGCCCCGGCCATACACCATAGGCACCCCTCCTTTACCGTCCGCACCAGTATTGTTGACAATGCAGTCATTATGTGTTTCCAATATCACAAGCTACTAATACGATCAAAGTATTTAGGCCTAAACCCGAAATATTATCAGTATCGTCATAATATGGTTGCTGACCACTAAGCTTGCCACACCACATCCTAATCATATGTGAACCACGGATTCTTGGTCATTGGTTCAACGACACAACTATGACAAAACATACTTTCTTAGCCCCTTTCTCACTTGCAAGAAACTCATATTTGTGCCAAACTTTGCCAAATGTGCCAGCCAAAGCAAAACGGACAACGGTACTCACTCCACTCTAAAATGCAGGTCTTTCTGCCTTTTTAAGGTACGTAGATTTTACTAGACATAATATATATCTAGGTGCGGAGCAAAACTACGAACCTAAAAAAACAGAACGACTTACAATTTGAAATGGAGAGAATAGCATTTAAGGCATCCAAAGCAGCTACAGGAAACAATCTGAGTTTTGAAGCAGACTAGCAAGAGGCAATCACAAGCTGGCGTATGCGTGCATGGGAGCAGTATATGTTTCAGTATATGTTTGGAAATTACTGGTTTAACATTAAATGATCTATGAAGACCAACATCAGTGAAGCAACAATCACAATTCACAAGCTGAGGTATGCAGGCATACGAGGGCATGTTTAACATAAACGATAGGAAAATTAGCACAGCAATTTCTGACTAATATCAAAATAAGAAGAAAGTGCAAGCACATTCATCATCAATTCTGGCATTATAGGTTTCACAAAAAGTATCTGATGAACAATAGCACCACTCATGATTTATTCAGATCCAATGCCTCAGGGAGCAATAATAGCATCTGGAATCTCCAACAGGTTGTGTTTGTGTCGATCCTATTATGTTTTATTTCAATAGCGGTATAAATAGAGCTACTAGTGTACAAAGGTAGGAAACAAATGGAGGAAGATCAGCACCTGCAAGAAGTGTCATCAAGGAGAGCCAAAGCCACCGCCACCGGGCGTGAAAATCTGAAGAATGTCACCAGCACTAACCGTTACAGTGTTCTTTCCTCCGAGGTAAATCTTCCTACCATCTTTTCTGACTAAATAGTTTGCACCACGAGCTCCATCTCGTCCTCCTTTTAGTCCCCTGGGAGCATGCACCCGTCTCTCGGATAGAATGCTCACAACAATAGGCCGCCGGAATTCAATCTCCCTTACAAGGCCATCACCACCTCTATGTAAACCAGAACCTCCACTGTTCTCCCTGATGCTAAATGTGTGCAAAAGAACAGGGTACCGCTGCTCAAAGATCTCAGGGTCAGTCATCCTTGTGTTTGTCATGTGACATTGAACACCACTAGTGCCGTCCCAGGTTGGCCCAGCTCCACATCCACCTCCAATGGTCTCGTAGTAACCAAAGGTGTCGTCCCCAAAGGTCAAATTGTTCATGCAGCCCTGAGAGCAGGCACAGGCTTGAAACGCCATTAGGATAACATCAGTCACTCTCTGAGACGTTAGCACATTGCCACCAACAACAGCAGCCTTGTCACTTGGTGAGAGGAAAGAGCCTTTAGGAATGAGGATCTTCACAGGTGCTAGGCAGCCTTGATTTAGCGGTATATCGACATCCACCAAGCACCGGAAGCAGTATATGACAGCAGCTGTTGTAACTGCTTCAGGAGCATTCCAGTTGCCATAGACCTCAGGACTGGTACCCTCAAAGTCAATTGTAGCTTCACCTTTAATGGCATCAAGGGTGAGTTTCAAGTGAAGCACAGAGCCATCATCCATATAATCTTCATCCTCAATAACACATGATCCATTCTCCTTTGCAACTTTAGATGCAACTGTTTTGAACATCTCTCTGACAGCTACTTCAGCATTCTTTTGAACATGGTTCATATATGATTGAACAGTGACCAAGCCATACTGATTTATCAGTTCTTTGATAAGTGCTATACCTCTCTGGTTTGCTGCAACCTGAGCATGGAGATCGGAAATATTATCTTGGATCCGACGTGTTCCTGGGATCTTATAGCCAGCAAGTTCATCAGAGCAAGGTGACTGCAGCAACTGGACTATTCCTTCCTCTTGGAAAACACCCCTTTCGACAAGCTTAAATGCTCTGATGGCAGCACCTTCCTCCCAGATACATTTTGAGAAAGGAGGCATGCTTCCTGGCGTGATGCCACCAATCTCAGCATGGTGACCTCGACTAGCAACAAAAAAAACAAGCTTACCATGATCAAAAACTGGCGTGACAACAGTTATGTCTGGAAGATGGCTCCCCCCAGAACATGGATGGTTTGTTACAAGAACATCACCCTCATGGAGATTGTCACCCCAAAAATTAAGCTGCCAACACACAGTACTAGACATGGCTCCTAAATGCACAGGGACATGAGGTGCATTTGCAACAAGGCCACCATCTGGACCAAAGAGAGCACAAGAGAAGTCTAGCCTTTCCTTTATGTTAGTGGAAATTGAAGTTCTTTGAAGTGTCCGACCCATCTGTTCAGCGATACCCATGAATCGGTGATTGAAAATAGAAAGTTGGACCACATCTGCAACTTTCTCTGATATTGATACAGTTCTTGGAGCTGCATTAATCTCTATTTTTATGTTACCATACTTTGTAATGATGGCTTTACAGTCTTTTTCTATGATCACAGTACTATTCCCATTCATAATAACTGCAGGACCCTCCAAGACATGGCCATAACCCAAATTCTCAAGCTTGTACAGCGGAGTATCTTGCCACCCACTTGAAAAATAAATCCGGCATGAACTTTCTTTCACAGGTTTGGTTGATATCTGCGTCAATTCACGAGGCTGCAGGATGTTTGTACTACCGACACCCTGAACTCTCACATCACATATGAGTATTTTCCTGTTTTGCAATTTGAAGCCATACTCTTGCTGAAATAATTTTTCAAACTCGTTAGCATAGTCATTTCCAGATCCTTGCTCTGGTTGTTTAACCATGATGGCCGTATCAGTTCCCTCATACCTCAAATTCAAGTATGAATCTGTCCTGATGCTCTCCTCTCCAAAACCCTGCTCCATCAGCTTTTCTTTCACCTGTTTTACTAAAAGGGCTTCTCTTCTAGATGCTTCTGCAGATGACTCGGTATTATAAACAGCAGAGTATGGTTCTTGCAAGTCTTCAATGACATCAGCAAGACCCATCCCATATGCACTCAATATTCCACAATATCGGTGAACAAGTACCTCAGACATACCCAAGGACCTTGCCATAGCACATGCATGTTGTGGGCCAGCACCACCAAAGCATGCGAGGGCATGGTTCTTTGTATCGTGCCCCTTCATTTCGGTCAGCTGGCGTATAGGCCGGCACATTGTCTCATTTGCGACATTGACAAACCCAAGTGCAATCTCTTCAATTGACATGTCCTTTGCTGATGGGTCCTGACTCTTTCGGTGAGAGTTTATCTCAACTGCAAGATTTTCGAAGGCCTTTCTTGTAGCCTCATAATCAAGGGGCATATCTTCATTTGGACCAAATATTGATGGGAAGTACTCAGGAATAACAGTTCCTAGGATCAAATTGGCATCTGTAATTGCTAGCTCACCACCTTTTCAGTAACAGACTGGACCAGGGTGTGCCCCAACAGATTCTGGTCCAACCTTGAAAGCACCAAATTGAAACTTAAGCTTTGATCCACCACCAGCAGCCACAGTGTTTATGTCAAGCTGGGGAGCTTGAATAATTGCCCCAGCAATCTGTGTCTCCAGAACTTGTTCATAGCTTCCATCATAGCAGCTCACATCTGTTGATGTACCTCCCATGTCAAACCCAATAAGTGGCTTTGATGTCTCAAGTCCAAACAAGGTCTGCGAGTAGCCAACCACACCACCTGCAGGTCCTGACAATACCGCTTTATGCCCAGAGAATCTCCTCTCCGGTGCAAGCCCTCCATCTGATTGCATAAATAGCACATTCACTTGTTCAGAACCCCCTTCAAATCTCGACATGAACCCCGATAGGTACTCTTTGATGACTGGTGTGAGATAGGCATCCACACTTGCCGTCAGGCCCCGAGGCACTGCACGGACCATTGGTGTCAGCGATGAAGACAATGATACATGCTTGAATCCCATCCCCAGAGCTAACTTCTCAACCAGGAGTTCATGGTGAGGATAAGTATACGAATGCATCAACACCACCGCCAAGCATCTGATCCCCTTGTCAAGCAAACCTTTCAACAGAGGCTTCAATGCTTCGACATCGACAGGCTTTGCCACCCTCACCAGTTCCCCAGAGATCCCTGCAACAGATGACCCATCTCTGTCACCATCCCGAACGAGCTCGACCCGTTCATCGACCTCAATCACCTCTTCATAAAGATTCGACGGCTTTGACACCTTGAGGTCGAATATGTTCGGGCGAGCCTGGTTGCCAATCTGGAGCAAATCCCTAAACCCCCTTGTCACACAAAGCGCAATCCTTTCGCCCTTCCTCTCCAGGAGGGCGTTGGTGGCGACCGTGGTGCCCATCCTGATCCACTCGATCTTGCCGGTGGGGATCTTGGCCGACCGGGGGATCCTCTCTCCGGAGAACTCCTCCAGGATCCTCCTGATTCCTTCGATGGGCGCGTCGTCGTAGTTTGACGGGTCGACGGAGAGGAGCTTCATGACATAGCCTTCTCTTCTCCCGGGTACCTCGGCATAGATGTCAGTGAAGGTGCCGCCCCTGTCAATGCAGAACCTGAACTTCTCCGCCGTGCTGCTGCCCATTGTCCGTCCGCCTCTCCCAACGTCAACACTCAACAGGCGAAAACTTGGAGTTCTCTGAAAAGATCACAAAAGCAGGGTTGGTACTGGTACACCTGAGATTAATCTAGAAGTGATGGCGTATAGCCATGGCCCTGAGCGGTGTTGCGAATTCCTTTTAATCTAATCTACCGCAAAGACTAAAGAACAGTGGATTAGCAGGGATAAACACTGCAGACTAGTCGGAATCTAGCAGGGGGCGAGTGAGCAGGAGGAGAACTTGCCTCGGTGCAAGAACAGCGGCGGCGGCGGGGAGAGCGCTGGAGAAGGTTCGACCAACCACGGAACCACCGTTGCTGGCCGGGCAGCAATGACAGAGCCACACGATGAGTCGATGGTGGGCTTGGTGGCAGTGGCAGACGAGGAGGAGAACGGTTTGGATTGTGTATTTTGTTGGCTGGTGGGCCCATGTCAACGTAAGCCTGTTTTCTCCGGAATTATTGGCCTTGATCGCTAGACGCTAAAGCTGGTGCTGAATGCTGCTGCAACAACACGCTACTTTTTTTATTGAAAGCTCATAGTATATATATATATATATATATATATATATATATATATATATATATATATATATATATATATATATATATATATATATATATATATATATATATATATATATATATATATATATATATATTAAAAACGCTAACTAAAACCAGATTACAGAGATTAGGGTTAACAAACCTCATTACCAACGATTAGAAGAATATAGTTTTGATTTTAATATTAGGGTAGAGGGATAGATAGATTGACACCTGTCCCCTCTACATTTTACCATTCGTATCGAGTAGCAAAAAACATGGAAAACTATAAAGTTAATTTCATCAAACTACAAATATAGACATAGACATTATTTAAATAACGATAACTTGCACCAAACTATGACCCATGCAAAGAAACTACAACTTTGGGAACCAATAAACACAAAAGATCAACTTAATTGTAGGCGGGTCTATGAAGATGGTCCTAGAAGAGTAAACTCATGTACCTCACTAGTCATCAAAGAAGCTTCAGTCGATCTTGTATGAGCAACTCTATTCATGAAATTTGACCATTCACTATTGCGAAGGTTAAAAGAATACAGTCGGCATTATAAGCAAATGTTAAAATCGTACTACATACATTGAGTATCATGCACCGGGTATTACTCATTACAAGGTCAAAGAGCGTGCCATGAAGTAAATTGCCCAAGCTCTGAAGTCAGAATTCTTTTTGAACGCAACTGAAGTCAGAATTCTGGCACATCCTCTATAGTTCATACTGTGATACCCATAGATGGAAAAGAGATTTTTTGAGATCAGTTCTGGCACAACATTCACTGAAGCCACATTGAGGTATTCACCTACGAGTCCAACACTGAACAGTTTCAGAGCTCCATAACAATATTATGGCTTTAACCAAGCTCGAGGATTCTATCGTTTAGTATGGCCAGAGGTCGCCCCAAAGTGACCTTCGGGCCTGAAAATGCAGAGTAGGGTTCTTGCTTCGGGTGACAACTACACGCTCAAAAGTGCCTTCGGATGCGTCCCGTTTGGTGGAACGGCATACATCCATTTGTACTTGCCTCCCTCTTCGAATGGGGCTGTATATAATGCGGCCCCAACCTCCTCCAAGGTCAGCACGGATCGTTTGGTCCTCCTCTGCTTCTTCACTGTCATGGAACAGACTTAATTCGTGTTCATCTGATGCATATGGTACCAGACTATCCCCACCATCGACAGGAACCTCTTCATCTTCCTCGCTTGGAAATTGATCGTCTGAGAAAAAGCAGGAACCAGAAACATGATTTTCAGAAACCACAAATACAAAGGACTCGATGAATAACCATGAATAAATATTACCATAGTCAATGATAAGATCTTCTGGCTTTCTCTTGGCATGGCGTTCTTTAAGTGTCTCAAAGTTCAAGCCATCGAGTGGCCAAGCTTCCCTATTATACAGAAGGGAATCTTACTTAAAGTTGAAAATAAGCATGCAGGATCACATGGAAACTTAAACAAAATGCACTAATACAAATGAATGTTTAGATCAAGAAATAATCAGGAAAATATGAACTTCAAGCTCTTACTCTGGCCGCTTGCCTCTTCTTAAAGCAACATAGCAAAATTTTTCATCCTCAAAACCACGTAAAGGCACACCTTTTGACCTCTGCAGCAAATATAAAGAAAAGGGAGATAAAGAAAACTAATGGCTACATAGTTCAATAGTCTTGTTAATAGGTCAAAATATTTTCAGATGCCTACACTAAATTCAAAAAGGTATTCTGATGCTGTACCCAAAAATGTAAAGCACACATTTTAATACACCCTCTGGATCCTGCATCAGACACTACCACGACTCATACTGCTTAAAGCTGTGTGATCTTCGCTGGAGCATAAAACCATATGCATGAACGTCTATATTATATGAAAAGCAAGCACGAAGCAACGGTACAACATCTTTTATCTGTGGTGCATGGACCATGATAGTCTTTAACTCCTTTTAATGACTCAGATCATGTAAAACATTCAAATTGTTTCTCATACAAAGCATAGCAAATAACCAAGAAAAAGATGAAGACCTTGTAGGCACGTTGAGATGATGTCCTCTCCAATCTCTGGACAAAGTGGCAGTACTTGTCTGAATTCTCCAAAGGGCATCGACCATCATGAGGACACTGGGATGGAGATTGAAATTAGTAAAAACTCAGCCCTGGGGAGAAGACGACCCCAGGTATTGATAAAAGAAGAAACTTTGTCGCCGCAGGACCTAGAAAACACCCTGAAGGCCCTGCCTACAAAGGGAATATGTCCAGGAGTAGCTAGGACATGCCTGCAGGTTACGTATATCCCTGGAACAGCAGGGGACGAAGGGTGTTTTTCTCAATCCAGCCCCAGAAATTCACTCCCATGGGGAGTCAGACCCAGGCCACTGGGGTGCTACTAAGGCACTAGAACCACTAGGCTACAGGCCCTTACAAAATTGAAAATAGTAGTATTGGAGAAACAAATAAAATGAGTATTTCTGCTTCCAACTTACAGGGGCAACCACAAAAGACCCATTTTTCAATGAGGCTTCTTGTGCAACAATGCTCTTCATGCTACTTGGAGGACGGCTTGAGGATTTTTCAATTTTGCGACACTTCTGGAGAACACAAAACTTATGTAAATAAACTGCTACATAGCCAGGGAACACGTGAAAGATTTGTGTAGACACACTGAGTGAGTGGAGCATACTCTTTTTTCCATCCAAAGGATATAAGAGCGCATTTGGCTTATGATCTTTGCTCCTTGAGGTGTTCCAGGCTCTAACAAAACCTAAACATGCACATTATTTTCTTTAGAACAAGTAACTGAAAATTATCACCCACACATATGCAGCTATATTGAGTTGGGTGGAGGTTTGATTATACCAAAACATCACTTGTCAGGTCCCAAAGCTGGCGCACTATTGTGATTCGGTCACTCAAAGAAGGAATCTCGCCAAGTGCATAAGACTGTAGGTTGAAGGAAGACAGTATTCAATAAAGGTTGAAACATTACAATCACCAACCAAAAATAAACTGGATAAAAATGACTTGTTGATCTGAAGTAATTCCACAAAGCAGTAAATATAACTTACTGATACTACAAGATCATGGCCTCGCTCATGTTTTTCTATTTTGCGGTTCAACTCTTGGATGCTGTCATAGCTGTGAATAAGTGGCAACCCCTTCAAATCTATAAACATTTGCCACATAAACAGTAATAATTAGCATTCATTCCAGAGTTCACAAATTAAAAAAATGAATAAAGCAACTAACATTTTTAAGTGTATGACACTGAAGTAGCACCATGGTCATGTAAGAAAAAAATAATAATGACCTTTTCCAGATCAAAGTGCAAGACTCAGATTTACATTGTGGAGTTTATATAACTTTATGGCGCACGGTCAGTGGCTGTGTTATCATTTGCATTATTTACAGTAAGCCTAAAATTCCCATGCTTGCAAGTATCACCACATATACCAGTTAGAGCCACCTGAGAGTCAGCCAATCAATTGGACAGTCGAATATGAATCCAAACAGGTAAGCAAAAGTGAGAGTTAAGCTTACTGTCAAGAAGACTCTGCCCTGCTCTCTGCATTTCCTTGGAAGGCTCGACAAGGTTAACCCTCTCTATTGATTTTGGCCACACTGCCCTCATTGCCCTGCATTCTCATAGACATATTAAGCCTGTAAACAAAACAGCAGTAACAGATGCAAATCAGGACATGCTTACCAGAGCGCTGAGCTTGGCCCGGCACCAAAATCCAACACCTTGGCAGGCGCAAATTCTGGCAACCTCCGTCTAACCTGCAAAGCCAACGAACCGGTCCATGAACGCGCTACATTAAATAAACTCAGCTCATTAAGGACGGCAACAGCAGCGAGGTCTGATGGTAGCAACCTCGCGCAGTACGCGGTGGCACGCGGAGTAGATGGCTGGCATGCGTGACGCGACGTAGGCAACTGTCTCGTCCTCGCGGTACCGGAGGCCGGTATCGCCGTAGGCCGACCGCACCTTCCAGCGCGCTGCCCGCTGCTCAGCGCCCGACGGCGCGTTGGGGTCGTCGAGGAGCGCGCCGCGGGTGGCGGCCGCGGCGAGCTCGGCGCCGGTGCCCTTGGCGCGGTCGAAGGACGCCGAGAGCAGCAGCACCTTGCGGTTCATGTGCGCCTTGTCCTGGTCTGCGTGAGCGGGAAGGGGGTTAGCTAGCAGGGGAGGCAATCAGTCGAGCAGGTGGTGCGCGGGGCGCGTCTATCGGTTACCGCGGAGGTAGCGCTTGATGGCGCGGCGGAGGGAGAGGGGGACGAGGTGGATCCCCTGGGACTGCTTCGCCGCCGTGCGGAGCGTCTCCGGCGTCAGCAGCCGAGGCGCCGTCTCGGGCAGGAGCGCGGCCGCCATGTCTCGTCTCGCGGCGGCGCTAGGACCGTGACCCCGTGAGTGGCACAGGGTTCGGGAAGGGACGCAGTCGCACTGTCGCACAGACAGAGAGCTGGCAAAGGTGTGGTGCGGTATGGAGGCAGGACGGCTCGGATCGAGGAGGCGAACCGTCCGATCGGACATGGGCGGCGCAAGATCAAGGTGAGCATGAGAGGTGGCATTCTTACGTAAGAACCCTTTTCTGTGCCTGTTTTACAGGTTAAAACAGGCCTCAGGCCCTCACCAGACCATCTCAACTCTCACGGTAGTATTTTGGGGCTGCTTTCCTGATCGTGCTTAATGGGCTGGTTCGGCTGGTGGAAAAGCCGGCTAGTTTCGGCTGGTTCAATAGTGTTATGTGAGAGAGAATAAGCTGAAACAAGCTGAAATAAGCCGAAACATGACCAGCAGAACAGGGCTACCTCGTCTAGCTAGTGCAAAGCATCGAGAATTGCCATCCAGGTGAGCTAATCTGGCTTGCTCAGGAAAGCAATGCGAAATCGAGCGGAATTGCATAGGATATGAGGTAGGCTTGTCTCCTGTCCAAACATTTAGCCTCTTTTATGTTATTTGTAGCCACTATATATAAGCCTATAAGGTGTTGTTTGGTTAGAGCTAGCAAGGGCAATGTTAATGCATCAGTGGGCGATGGTACCTATTACAACCTAAAGTAGCTTTTGTTTGATAGATAACGTACTTCATAGAGCCGAAAGGAGCGGAGGTGCAATCGCTTAGCGCCCCGAGGGAAGCGGGTTCGTCTTTCCGTAGGCCTGTATCTGATCCCGCGGCGATACAACCTGACCCAACCAAACACAATGCGACATTAATAGATAGCGTTCTGGACTGATTATTGACCTAAAATGCCGAACCTAACAATAACTCAAATTCAGAAAGAGAGACCAAACACAGAAAATAAGAAAGACGAGCTTCTCCTAACATATATTTCTAGATTCTTTGGGTTTTTTACGAAGGTAAACCCTATTTTTATAGAAAGCACACGCGTATCTTTTACTGTTTTTACCAGCAAGAAGAAATTTTGAAGAATTTTCTTGTTGCACTTTTTCAATACATTTCCGACTAATGTAGTTGGCCATTCCGTGTACTAGCGGCATACTTCCATGGTCTCACGACATCTTCGTGTACACAAATTATGATAAGAATTCAGTCCAAATAAAATTCAATATGATCGCTCCGCATATCAGTATGTCTTGCTGGTAATAGTAATAATCAAGGAGTAATAGTAATAATTAAGGAGAACATTAGTTTGTCACGTCCAACCTTAGATAAATTGTGGCTGCCACAAAAAGTGTGGTGAGCAAAAGCAAAGCTATACTTGTGATAAAATTTGGCAAGAAAATAAATTTATCACGTATGAGACAGGATGCTAAAAAAGTGTGGTGTGTTATAGTTGTACCAGTGAACCAAACCATTGTCTAAAAAACCTATAACACGACTAACCTATAGCATTATAAGTTGTGACCATGAACCGAACAGACTCTTTTGTTCTTCTTCTAAAATGAAGGGCAAAGCTTTTACCGTCTACATTCAAAAGTATTACCCATATGGAAAACTCCTAAGCTATACTCAGATTGTAAACTTCCCTCAACTTTCATTATTGTCTTTTTTTTATAAAACTTGTTACTAAGGTTTGTTTTCCAAACTTTGCCCTTTGGTGGCCACATATAGCTTTTGCTTGGTTATATGAAACTTTTAGAGCTTATTAGTAGAGCTAAAGGCCATTATAGTAATTTTCAATAAGACAATACGTTAGTTTCCGTGCTCTAGTCATGGTCTAATGGATGTGAAGTATTTGAAAAACAGAAGTAAGTATAAGGATTTGTTTGGAACATAGGAAATTGACATAGATTATGTAGGAATTTAGTGGGAATCAGTTTATTTTCATAGAAAGAACTTTGGAACAAGAAAAAAGATCTTGTGTTCCAAACATACGGAAGCCTGGCTAGTTTGCTTTAACTTATAGGGATTCCGCACGTTTCAGCTGCAAATTGATATGGTGGCAAACTGATATGTCTAGAACCACATGTAAAATGTTAGAGATGATGTTACATGTTGGTTTCATTTTCTTTAGAAAACATTAGGAGTTGCCGTTTTTTTAAAAAAAATTACTCAAAACTTATATTTATCATTAAAATCATAATACAGGGATTTAGGAAACAAGAACTTGATCGTAGCAACACAGCTGCAAGAAGAGTCAAGGCATTGACACAGTAGAAAAGGCTGCCACAAAGCCACGACAAAAAACGTCGTTGGTTCCCATGTGTGCACGGCGATGTAACATCACATGTTCCTTATAACAGCAACGTAACATGCACACGTACATAATTGTTAGCCCCAAAGTAAAATTTTATTCACTTGTGCAAGAAAAAAATCGAGACCGCCACTCATCAATACATATCTAATCACTTGTGGTCGTGTAACTCTGTTTCGAGCCAAAAGAGAATGCAAGCCAGTTTTTCTCCCTCTCTATCATTATTTTGCGTGACATAGAATCGAAATTGGACGCATAAGTGAATGTTAGAGACAACACGCCACCATGGTGCGTTGGAAAAGCCCTACCTGGCTAACCCGGACTAGGCACAAGGATCCAAGGAATTGAGCCGTAGATCTATTATGAGCTTCACCGGCTCCAATCTAGTGGCCACGTGCATGCCAACGTTGAATCCCGCTCAGCAACAATTGAAACTGCTGGTGATCAACCCGAACACCCGCAACATCATTGCCACCGCTATGCATGCCGTCCCGAAGTATCTTGTTCTTGAACCTTTTGAATATCCTGTATCTGTACATGTACGCGAATCTCTCCCTTTCAAAGGTGCCGCCTGATTCGCTTGTTTATTAGAGAAGTACGTAGCTAGCCACGCGTTTCCTGCCAACTGACCTACCAAGACGCCACATCAGTGCAAATACACAAGGTGATCTAGAGCGAATCTCTCCCTTTCAAAGGTGCCGCCTAATTTGCTGATTTTTTGTATTCAAGAGAGCAAAATGGGTAAATTTTTCTTGAAGAACGTGCCGAATGCACATGTTTCGTTAAGAGGACAGAATGGGTATTTCAGTTTAAATAATAGGAGTCGGGGCCGGTACAGTAGTACATATCGTAGATTACCCATCATCAGTACAAGAAGAATCTTCTAGCCTAGTCGCAACTGAAAGCAAACAATAGAACACAAACACACGAACTGCAGAATGCAATGTAAAACTTGCACGTCTGCACTCTGCAGTGCGCACACGCCACGTGCATGCCGCACCACTCGCGTAGCCATCTATAGACGGTTGCAATGAAGCATCCGTAACCAGATTGCTCTTCGGCGAGACCAAATTCACCCTGTCGTGAGCGCTTTGCCTGAACAGGCTATTTCCTTGTCCTCTGGCCACCCGAATTCTTCCAAGAATGACAATACCACACCATTGGACCAGCCAAAACCAGTCTGCCAAAACATGTCCATGAGCTCAAGTCAGAACAGATGTTATATCTCCCGTTTTATTGGTTAACAAAGTAATCCGCTGCTTCTGTAATTACTACTAGAAGAAGATACCAAGGCAGAAAATTGTATGAGGTTGTCAGTCATCAGAAATGCCCAAACTGCTGATCATCAGATCAGTCTTGAGAACAACTGATGAAAGGGATTTTCACCATACCTGGGGCTTGTATTCACCACCGCCTCCAGATTCTCCACAAGCGGTAACATTGTACTTCTCATGCATCGCGCCCGTCAATTTGTAAGCGGCATAGTTTGTCCTCACCCGCCTCGTAGCAATGTCCTCAGCTAATATTGTGGCCTCTGATCCAGAATGCAGCAGTCCCTCAGCTATAAGATGCTGCAGTGGGGCCCATCCATTTGGGAAATCCCTGTTCAATTATTTGCTGAACTGTTAAAGAAATTAGAAGAAATAAATATTTCCGGTACAAGTTTCACCTGGTGGAGTTTTATCATTCATAGTTTCCAGCAGGAACTAACCATTGTTGGCCCGTGTTTATCAGAGAAGTTGCTATTCCTGCGGCATGAAGTAATCCAGATGCCTTGAGGCTCGCCATAACTCTCTTCGATTTTGCCTCATCAGCAAAGCGTACCGATCCTTTTTTATTGAAGGCAGTGGGAGTAAGTGAAAATATAAAGGGTAAAACATTTTTTTCCAAAAATGCAAGAATTTCAGATGTACTCCCACCATTCCAAATTATAAGTCGCTTTGACTTTTTTTGGTACATCCATTTTGCTATGCATCTAGATATAATAGTATGTCTAGATACATAGCAAAATGGATGAACCAAAAAAGTCAAAGCGACTTATAATTTGGAACGGAGGGAGTAATAATTGTTCTTCCAATACAAAGACAGACAAAAAAGCTTTCAATTTATGTAGCTGTCTGTAATGTTGCAGTCTTGTACAGTTGTACTAGAACGTTACTTCCTTCACAAGAAAAAGTACCTTCTGCATTCATCCAAAGAAGGAATATAATAACAAAGAGTTTGCTTTCATTCAGAAAATGTGAGCGGATGGTTAGTCCTTCCAGGAAACATGGAAGGAGCATGCTAATACCATCAAGATTTGTCAAAAAGTTGTTGACGATGGTTACTTTCCAGTCCTTTGATAGAACAGTTTAGTTCACAGGATATTCTAGTTATTAACATATAAAAAATGTGGCTGGGATAGTCTTAGAAATTGTCATAATAAAACATTGCACACTCAGGCATTAGAAACAAGCACATGCAAGTCAAGGACGCACCAGAATGGTATGCATTTAGCCACAGCGGAATGAAGTTAGAAGCAAATATGTTGCGGTTCTGTGAGTTAGACTTCCATTCGTGGACTCCCTGGAATAATAATGCATATCAGTTACACCACCAGGAAGCGCTAAATTGCTACTAAAAACTGGATAAGATCATAAAGATCCGTTTGTGAGCACCTGACAGTCTGCATCAGCAGGAAGCCAATAGTCAAGCCACTGTTCCATCTCAGAGTTCCACAAAATAGAGTCAATTGCAATATGACGTGCTTTTGAAGCCTTTAAAAATTTTTCTGAAGTTGCGCTATCTCCTACGAGTTTAGCCAAGGCACCAATATCCAGCTCCATCTGTGTCATGCATAAATAAAGCTAGGCTTTATCACATTTGCAAGCATTGTTGACTGGATTTAGATACATCTTTTTCTCCAAACTAGCTTCCAAGATGTGCTTAATATTATGCACCCAAGTCATGCTAAACCTACATATCATGCCAAATTGAATTTCAGTAAGCTCCACATCTTACCTTAAATATGAATGTGTTCAAGTCCACAGGAATGATGTAAGTGGTTGCCAATGTTGTCATGTCAGTAGAATTCCTACATAAAACAGTAAAACCACTCAGAAACAAATTGTGGTACATGGTGCAAAAAAATAAATTTGTATCAGTGGTCGATGCAGCTTGCAGTACTTGTTTTAACCAGTGTAGCGAAAGCAGCAAAACTGTTAGCTCGTTAGTTCCTTGTTAAGGATAGCAAACATCCAAACCTCATCCATCGAGAGCTAAAATCCCATCCTGATTCTGCCGTGGAAGCAATTTCGCGGTACAGTTTTTCCTTAGCAGCCATAGAATTAACCTTCGAAGCCAGTTCCTCATCCTTAAAGAAGAACCTATATTAGTTGGTCTTTTAATGGTAAAACTTTCACTGCCACCAGCAAACTAATTTAAAATATAGCCAAGGCCAAGACTTTACAATTGTCGCACTTTCAGGCCTAGGTTTGTTCCACCTAGCCTGATACCGAGACAAATTATGGACCTGACCATGATTGTCCGCTATAGCCACATTATGAATCTCTGCATATAGAAACAATGTAATGTTACCTTGCTTTCAATCATGCGAAAACATACCAAATAAATCTGAACTGTTGCTGTCCTCATGGGGTACCTGACATCCAGAAGCTATGCTCTTTAAGCAGAGAGGGGAATACTGTCCTAACAAATTCCACGTCACGAGATGCCCTGTATACTTCTAAAACCATGGAGCTTAAAAGTGGTGGTTGGCTACAATGAGAAAGCATCTATCAGGTGATGATGACCTCTTGGCAATATGTTGCATATACAAGTAGTAGGAGCTGAGTGGAACTCCAACTAGTCTTCAATCAGCCCTCTAATGTTCTCATGAAGCTAAGCATATAACTTTAGACAGACATTATACATAAACCTTCCTTTAAATGTTTTGGGCTGTACATGCAAACTAAAGATCAATCTGGTCCAGACAGAATTATCACCTTCGGTTAATGTAGTAGGATCTTGCACCATTCGGAACAAAACCATATTTTTCCAACAGGTATACAAGGTTAAGCACAATAGCCTTTGCCGTGTCATACATTTTGCTCACCAGCAATCCCCTGCATTGAGCCATACCGCCATATATAAGAAACAAGAACAAGAAGAAGAATAAGAACAACGGTTAGTTTGTTCCCAATGTCTATTTGGATCAGTACGAGTACAGTGGGTACAAAAAAAATATAACCACCATATAAGAGATCAGTAGGAACTAGAACAGATAAAAGCAAGGACTCTGTCAATGATCTCGTCTCAGAAAACTAATTCCAATGACAAGGCCATAGCACGGCGGCCAGCACCCATAAAAATGTCAGGCGTCCATAGTCTTTTACTCCTACATGGTGATGACAAAAGGCGCACGACGGACAGAACAGACATGGCGATGACGCAGCGTACGACGAACAGAACGGACAAGGTGTTGACAAAGCTCAAGACGAACGCAGCAACATACAAATGAAAATCGAGAGATTGCCTTACATGTGGGACCGCATCAGCGATAACTACGAGAGAAGAACACGTACTATCAAACACCATGTCTGGACCTGGATTCATCAATTTTGCATCTCCCAAATCCCAATGAAAAAAAACCACGGATTATTACGTGATCTAGAGCTGTACTATTACTTAATATTGTTTGATGGTAGCAGGCGACAAGGAAAGCGTAGCACTAATGGAGCAAAGCGGCGGCGGTCAAACCAAGCGTAGCAGTAATCGAGCAAAGCGGCGACGGATCGGGTTGGAGGAGGTACCTGACGACCCAGTAGGAGTCCCAGTAGTATACCTCCCGGAACCTGGATCCCGGCACGACGACCCCGCCGGGCAGCGGCAGCAGCGTGTGCCGGTCCGGCCGCGCCGCGACGTCGGGCGCCACCCGCCGCGCCAGTTGCTTCCACAGCGCGTGCACCTCCCGCGCCCACGCCCGCGCCTCGGGGCTGTGGACGCGGGGCAGGAACCCGTGGGGCTCGGTCTGGAAGTCGGGCGGGACGGCCGGCACGAGATCGGACCCGGGGTCCCCGAAGTAGCGGGACAGGAAGTCATCTAGCTCCGCTCGCGTCGGCGCCGGGCGCGGCAGCGCCGCAAGGGCGGCGTCCGCGGCGCGCTCGTCGGTCGCCAGCGGCAGGTCGACGTAGAACTTGGGATCGAAGTCGTGAGGCCCCAGCGCGCGCAGCGCCTCCGACTGCACCCGCTGCAGGAGCCCGAGCAGGGCGCTGGCGCCCTCGTCGGAGCCGCCGGCGGTGGCGGCGCGCGCCATCTCGGTCGTGGCGCGGAGACAGGGAAGCAAGCAGGGGAGGACGAGGAGCAGGAGGAGGACGCGGTGGGGTTGCAGTTGCGGCGGGAGGGGCCCAGCCATCCGCCGAGATTTTTAAGGAAGCTGCTACGTGGGGTCGCCGTACGTGTTGTCGGGCTACGGGCTACGGGCTACGACGAGCACGTGGGCGTGGCGTGGGGAGGCATGCCGGGCCCGGAGACGGTTACGGCGGCGAGGACGACGAGCGTCTCCCGCGCTGGCTAGCTGCTGTGGGGGGGAAAGTGGGAAAAGGTAGTGGGGGGACCGGTCGATTCGACAAGTGGCTCAGACCATCCTCGGCCTGGGCCTTTTTGAACTGAACTGGCTGGCAGCGCGCCAGTGCCGCGCCGTCCGCGGTGTCGCAGTCACAGGCTCGCAGCGCCGGCCCCGGCCGACCAGCCTTTGGGTTTTACGGAGGAATGTGTTGTTGCCACCGAAAAACTTTACGCCACGTCCCATCAAATATTTAAAACATGCATTAAATATTAAATATAGATAAAAAAAACTAAATATACAGTTTACATATATTTTACAAGACGAATCTTTTAAGCCTAATTAGTCCTGGAGTGTTTACTTTCTAGGGTGAAATTTTAGGATATCACGTCAGATGTTTCATGGGATATCAGAAGGGGTGTTCGGATACTAATAAAAAAACTCGAGTGAGGATAAAGTACGCAGAAAAGACTTGTGTGGGTCTGTGAAGGCAGTCTATATTAAAAAAGCTGCCAGATATAAACGGGTCCGGCCTCGTAGAGGCGGGACGTTACACCTCCCCCTCATCTGGTGGTCTGAATGGATCAGTCTTTATTTCCGAACGACTATAGGGATTTTGGAGGGACATGCTTTATCCATATTGAATTTCTCCAACACTTTCTGGACATAGGCAGATTGATGCACAAAATTTTCAGTCGAAAGGTGCTCAAGCTGTAGGCCTAAGCAGAATTTGGTTTTAACCAAATCCTTCAACTCGAACTCGGTCTTTAAATGTTTGCATGCCTCATCAATATCTTGTTGGTTGCTAATGATATTCAAATCATCAACATACACAGATATAATGCAAAACCCTATTTAGGATCTTTTGATGAAGACACATGGACAATCATCAGTGTTAGTGTATCCCTTCTGTAAAAGGTATTCACTAAGTCGATTGTACCACATTCTCCCCGACTGCTTTAAGCCATAGAATGACTTTTGAAGCTTTACACAGTACATGTTGTGACTTACGTTTTGATTCGGTATAGGGATTCCGTTAAGAACCTTCATATATATATATCCAAATCGAGTGACCCATAAAGATATGTAGTTCCTACATCCATCAACTGCATAGATAGACGATTTTGTACGGCCAGAGATATAAGATATCGGAATGTTATTCCACTCATAACTAGAGAATATGTCTCATTGAAATCAATGCCGGGTCTCTGCATGAACCCTTGTGCTACAAGTCTCACTTTGTATCTTACCACCTCATTGTTCTCATTCCGCTTGCGGACGAAAACCTATTTGAATCCCACGGGGAATACTTTTGGAGGTGTAGGTATTACTTAAGAGAATACCTACCTTTTAGAGAGCGAGGATATTTCTGCTTGGATTGCATCCTTCTATTGATTCCAGTCCGAACGCCTTTTGCACTCTGCCATGGTCTTAGGATCTGGATCATTTTTTAGGATTTCAGCAATCATTGCGAAGAAATAAATGTCGACAATTGTAGTCTTTCGGTCATATGATTCTCCAGATTCAAGATAATTGATGGAAATTTCATGTACCCTTTGCGATGCATCTTCATCTCCCAAAATGGTTGCATCAGGGCATTCCGATGTCCCAACATCAGTGATTGAGTGCACTGTTGATGTGGGATGTGAAGGTTGAATCTCCACAGGGTGTTCCTCAACTTGGGGTTGAGTTGCATTTGCTGAATTGAAAGATTTGTTCTTCTTTTTTCTTTACTTGCTAGGAGCTGCATCCATGAAAATAGTCGTACTTCTCTCCCTTTTACTTGGGAGTTGAGTAGTTTTCTTTGGTACCCCTACTCTTTCCGACACATTTCTCGCTGGATTATAGGATTTTATAACACTCTTATAATTAGTAAATGCATCTGGCGTGTTATTTACAATGTGTTGCAAATTGATGATTTTTTAAACTTGGAGTTCAGTCTCTGAAGTACATGGATCAGAGTTAGAGATGTCTGTGGCATCCCAATTGATTTCCTGGTATTCTTTGTGGTATTGGAAGTTTCCCCCTAATGCCGGAAAATGATCTTCATTGAAGATACAATCAGCGTACCGGGCCGTGAAAAGGTCCTCTGTGGTGGGTTCTAGATATTTTATGATCGACGAAGATTTATATCCCACATAGATCCCCAATTTTCTGTGAGGACCCATAGTTGTACGCTGCGGTGGTGAGATCGGTATGTAGTAGCACAACCGAACTTTCGCAAATAGGCAATATTAGGAGAATTTTCATGTACTAGTTGCAACGGTGAGGTTGCATGGTATGCAGTTGAACGTAATTGAATTAAGTCAGCAGCGTGTAAGACTGCATGACCCTAACATGAGGTTGGTAAATTGCAATCCTGTAGTAATGGTCTTGCAATGAGTTTGATCCTCTTGATGAGGGATTCTGCCAACCCATTTTGAGTATGGACATATGGGACCGGGTGCTGAATTTGAATTCCTAAGGCATACAATAATTATTGAAGGCACAAGAGGAAAATTCAGCGGCATTATCCATCCTAATTGACTGGATTTGATGTTCAGGATACTGCGCTTTAAGTTTGATAACTTGAGCGATAATTTTAGCACATGCATGGCTCTGTGTCGAAAGAAGAGACACATGAGACCATCGTGTGAATGCGTCTATTAGAACCATGAAGTATCTAAATGGTCCAAACAAATGTTGAATGGGACCACATATGTCATCTTGAATGCGTTTAAAGAACTTGAGCGATTTGGCTTGTATTTTGAGGGAAGAGGGCCTCAATTAATTTTCCAGTGCCACATGCGGTGCACGTAAAATCCGAAGATTGGGAAAAATTTGCATCACTCAGAGAATGACCAACAGAATTACTTGTAATTTTCCTCATCATCCCTATGTCAGGGTGACCAAGACGATCATGCCAAGTTTGGAATGCATTGACATTTTGGAAAATTACTTTGTACATAACATGTTGTACAGGTTTTATATATGTATAGTACAATCCAGACGTGAGGGAACTCTTTCAAGTGTATCTTTGCCATATCCGTTGTCCTTTGTAATGAGAAGAAACTCCTCATTATTTTTATTATGGGTTTCAATATAGAACCCATTTTTCCGGATATCTCTATAACTCAATAGGGTTCGAGTTGAATCAGGGTACAAGAGTGCATCCTCGATTGTTATCAATGTACCCATAGGGAGCATAATAGTGGCTCATTCAAAGCCTACTATTACAGCATCGCGTCCAGTGATTGTTAAAACATTTTCTTTATTCTTAGTAAGAGTTTGGAAATATTTTATTTCCCTAAGTATAGAGTTAGTGGTACCACTGTCCACTAGACATAATTCCTTATCCATCGGATTGACTCCCGTATAATCTATATATGAAATGGAGAATAAAAATGAAATTCTCAACAAATAGATATAGAATATTTACATAGCATAGATATTAAATTTGCATAATACAAGAAATATCAAATGTGCTAGATGAAGTAAAACAAAGTGCAATAATTATTACAACCCATAGGCATAACGATAATATAGATCTCGAAAGACTAAAGGTCTAAGTGCAATCGCCAAACAGATCATCACAAGTGTATTTTATGATCATGTTGTCGGTGTCGTTTATGTTGCCATTAAGTGGAAGAGGAGCCTTAGAGTTGCTTGGGTCCGCTGGGGCGGAGTTGGAACATCTTGGGGCTGTCAGTGCATTAAAGTGTGCTCCAGACTATTGTCCACCTTGGTTGGAGCGTCCTTGGTCGGAGTGTCCACGTCCCACGGAATTCAAGTATAAATCCACTAAGTGCTTTGGGGTGCGACATTTTCTGAGTCGGGTGATTGTTACAACCACACTTAGCACAAGTGCTAGACTTGTTTTTGTTTGACTTAGAATTGTTGCCCTTTCCCTTAACACTTTGAGGCTTACGGGTTCTCTTGCGCTTGTTTTTGGCTTTAGAGGTTCCAGGATTGCTATTTTTATTAGCATCCTTTTGTGGTTTCTTCTGAGTGATTGCATGTATTTCTGGCAAAGGCTTGGCACCGACAGGTCCTTGATTGGAGTTCCAAATTAGGAGCTCATTGTGCCTCTCCGCCTGAAGCAATATTTTAATCAACTCAAAATAAACGGTGAAACCCCATTGATAGTATTGTTGTTGAAGGACCATATGAGTAGGAAGCATGGTAGACAAAGTCTTTTTAATTTTCTCCGCATCAGTAGGCTCCTTTTCACAAAACTTCAGTTTGGAACTGAGTTTGTGCATAGCACGGTTGAACTCTCCTACGAATTTGAAATCCTGTATGCAGAGGTGGTTCCACTCATGGGTAGCCTCCAGGAGGATGACTGCCTTTTACTGTTTATACCGTTGTTGCAAAGCAAGTCAGAGCCCGTGGGTCCTCTTCCATCAGATACTCAGCCTTAAGATCTGGATGGATGTGGTTCCTTACGATGAATAAGGCGTGATACTTGGTTGGTTCAGGTAATACAGCTTCACCATCTTTGGAAGCTTCAATTGCCTTGAACATTCCGCGCAACGATAGACTCACTTTGAGATCCATCACCCATGTAAGGAAGTTGTGTCCATCGAGAGCAAGCGCATCAAATTATTTCTTTGATGAGATTTGCGCATCAGACTCTCGGGTGGTCATGGTTCCTATATGTGTGTTGCCATATATTTAATTAAAAATCAATAGCATGGTTGTAATATTAAATTAATGCAATTGTGTAAATAGCAAGGTAAACTTGATTAAAATAAAAGGGATTTTATCTCATTTTGTGGAACTTAGGTAGTCACCATGGAGGTGTAGACCTTGTTTATTTTAGTTGTTTCACGTCAAGATGTGATCCTTGTATGTTTATAGTCAAATTGGAAGAGCATTTTGAGGAATAAATCCCGCAGTAGTATGTGGCACTACCTTGTGTTTGCCAATTTGATAATAAATCAAGGTGACATCGAGTGAATCAAGTTCCAATTCGGAGAAAAATCGACCATAGCAATTGCATAGGTACATGTAATAGGGAATTGAAATGAACAAAACACGTTGAAACATGTACGGAATTTGTATTTACAATGCATGGTAAAAAGGGGAATATTTACAATGCAGTACATCAGGAGTCTAAATTACAGGTAATTAGACTAACTAAAACTGATGTAATTAGGGAAGTGAATAAAATACTATGCAATTTAATCAAAATAACTGCAAGAAATGAAAAATGCAGGATAACTAGCCCAGGCTGAAAGCTCGCAGGCCCCAAACTGGGCCTAGGCCGCTAATTTGGCCCAATTGGAAAGGGGGAGGGTCATATATAAGCTGGGAGGAGCCCACCAAGCCGCCGCCAGGGGAAGGCGCACTTGCCCTGCGCCTGCCCGCGTGGGCCTGTGGGCCCGCCTCGAGCCGCTCACTCGTGGGGCCAGCCACGCAGGGGAGCAGACGTCGCGTCGGTCGGGCTGCCACGCGCGCTCATGAGGACGCCGTGCAGCCGCGCGGTGGGGCCGCCGCGCCCGGGGCCGTGCAGCCGTGCGGGGGGGGGGGCGCCACGCCTGGGTGAAAGCCCAAGTTTGATTTTGGTAATTAATGACACCAAGTTGCTAATGCCATGTGTTAAGTGGTTTAAGTTAGGCATAAGCAACACATGTGATGAAGGTGCATGTGGCATGGAGTGGTGGCCACAAGATCACAAAGAGATAGTGCATGGACATGAAATGATGGTCATGGTGATCAAGCATGAGGAGATGGATATGGAACAAAGTGATCAAGGCAAAGGTATAATCATAGGGTTTGCTTTTGCCGGTCCAAGATGAGTAGTGAAGTGATTGACCATGTTTAGGATTGATAGCCGACTATCAAGAGGGGCAATCACGGTTAGCTCGTGAATCAAGTGCTACTAGGTCATCATCTTGAGCATATGCATTAGGATCTAGTAGAGAGCTAACGTAACGCATTGAAAAATGATTGTAAAAATGGTAACACATATGCACATGGTGTTTTACACATGATGGTGTTGGCACATTTGCGAAGGCAACGGTGTTTGAGCGGTAGTGAGGGGTTTGGGGTTCGCTCTCCCTCCCGCCGAGCTTGCGAGCGCGTGATTCAGACGTTTTTGGAGAAATGAAATGCCTATTTTCCATTGCGCCGGAGGTTAAAAAAGTGGTGAAAGCACGGAAGTGTTTCATGAGCTAAAACATGTGCTTTAGTGATACACATATGGAGAGTAGCTCATAAGTAACAAGGGCGATCAAGTGGAACGAGAAAACGACGAAGTGTCGCCAAGATACACGCAACAGACGCGCGAGCCGGGAGCAACAGACGCTGACGTCAGCGTCTATCGGGCTACCCTAGCTCGGCCTGTGCGCGCGGGCGCGACAGACGCACTGTCGCGAAGGCAACAGACGCGGCCTCGCGCACTGTTCCAGCGTCTGACGCTGTGGAACTACGCGGGCGCGCGCGAGCGTGAGCGACAGACGCTCGACGCCGCGTCTGTCGGCCTTGCGGCGTACGCGTCTGACGAACTCAGGCGAAAACATCATCATTGGGCCGCGTCTGTCGGGCGTAGGGGCGCGTCTGTCGACCGACGTCAGACGCGTCTGTCGCTACTGTTCATGACCGTTGGTTTTCGAATGAGCTAGACACGTGGCATCGCACGGAGCGATGGACGCGCCTGTAGCGTCTGTCGCCCCCGAAATTTGCCCAGTGAAGGGTATAACGGCTAGTGGCTTTTCTATTCGCTATAAATAAGAGGTGGTCGACCCTTGGGGGTTCTCTCTTGCACATTTGAGATATTGAGACACACTTTGAGCTAGAAAACACTCCCTCCACTCATCTCCTTACTTGGTTGCATACTCTAGAGAGATTGAGTGAGATTCAAGTGCATTGCATTGAGAGTTGCATCTAGTAGCACTTGATTCTTGAGTTTGCTGCGGATTGCTTGTTACTCTTGGGTGTTTCCCGACATCCTAGATGGCTTGGAGCAGCGGTGGTGTTGAGCTCGACCTTGGAGATTGTTACGAGCCTCACCAAGTTGATTGTGAGGGGTTCTTGAGCCTTCCCGCGGGAGTTCGCGAATTGGCTACTCTAGTGAAGCACGTGGCATGAAGGATCCCCATCTTGTGAGTGGATGTGCGGCACCCACTGAGGGTTCAACTCTTGATAGTTGATTAGCTCGTGATCCATCAAGTGGGTGAATCGCCACAACGAGGAGTAGCTTGCCGGGAAGCAAGTGAACCTCGGTAAAAATTCTTGTGTCATCTCTTTGCCGATGATTTCTCTTGTGATTGCTTATTATGATTGATTCTTCGAGTGCATTGCTTCTCTACATCGTTGGTATAAGAATCAAGTCACTTGCTCTTTACTTTCTTGTACTAGTCCTTGTGTAGTTTGCTTAGTGTAGCCTTTATCACATAGGAGTAAGTAGCTTAGTGACTTAGCCTTGTTGGTGTGTATTAGAGATCATAGCCTTGCTTCACTAGAATTTGTATAGGTGGCATGCATAGTATAGTTGAGCTAGTGCTAGAATTAGCTTAGCCATCTTTTATACTAACGTGGTTGTTTAGTGAAGCTTATAGATTTTTAAATTGGCTATTCACCCCCCTCTAGCCATTTAAACCTTACACGGGGGCCGCCGCGCCGGGTGGGACCGCGTCGCGTCGTCGGAGGATCGTGCCACGTCAGGCCTCCGCACCGAGGGGGGCGCGCTGCTGCGTCAGGCCGCCGCGTAGACGGGGCGCAGCGCCGGGGGCCGCCGCCGCGCCTAGAGGACATGCACGCCCACGCTGGGAGCCGCGCAGCTGCGACTAGAGGACGCACACACGGCCGCGTCGGGAGCCTCTGCGTCGCCCCTCCCCCTTCCCCCTCCCCACCGTCGAGGCCCTCAGGCCGGAGGGGCGTGCCCCTCATCCTCGCTAGAGGAGAGGTAGCGTGCGCCACCACCATGCCCATTCAGGAGATGACCATTGGGGAGGTTAGGAGCCGAAGGCTCGTGAGGGACGTTGATCCACGTGCGGCAGAGTCCGGGGCGTCGATTCGCTGTTGCTATGGCGTTGACGCGCACACGAGGAGCAAGAACCGGCGGAGGAGGAGGTGAAGCAGTGAGGGTGGGATTGACGGCCGGCGAGCTGCGACGATGTGCGTACGCCGGCAGCCGAGTCAGAGCCGACACGCGCGCCACTATCGTCGGTGGCAATGGTCGATGTGGGGACAGGCTGCAGACAGCCCGCACCGGAGACGGAGTCGGCATCGAGTACCGGATCGGCGACATCGGCTCGACGCCCAATGACAGCCATGGTTGGCCGGACGGGCTAGCAGCCATGGATGCCATCGGCCCCAGGCTGTAGCTCGGGGTTGGGCACGGGCTGTCGCCGTGAAGTGGGCATCGTGGTGGAGCCGGTGCCACCAGTGCAAGGACCGGTGCCGGTGCCACCGATGCCGCCGGGGCTGGAGCTGCGGGCGCCTCTGGAGCTGGGGCCGGTGGTGGAGTTGGCACCCACGGAGGTGGTGCCGCGGATGACACCACTGAGCGTCGGGATGGTGGTGCGGCAACCACTACGTCGAAGCGACGGCGTCCTCCAAAACGTCCGCGACCTCACATCCTGTCGAGGCCTCGGCGTTCACCATGGAGGCGTTCACCGAGGCACTCTCCAAGGGCGTCGCGGAGGTCCTGGAGGAGCTCGCCTTGGATGCGATGGTTGCCGAAGTGGATCTCCAATGTGCGGGCACGATGGAATGCCATCCTGACCAGCTGGAGAAGAAGAGCAGCCGAAGGAACAAAAGTACGATGAGGGTACGACATTTTTTACCTTCGGATCGGGCTTCTCACAGCGACAATGGTCTAACCAACTAAGCAATTCTCTCTGTGAGGGAAAGAAGAGCGAGGGTGCTGATAACGTGTTGCGAGTAGAAATTGCGAGTAACAGAGCAAACAAATGTAATGGCAAAAGTAAACTCGGTGTTTATTTCATTGATCACGGGGTATTTATATACAATATCGGGAGAGGTTACGGGAGGAAACTCTCCCGTCACACAACCACAACGCACGTCCGCGGCAGTGGGAGAATGTCCCGTTAGAGACGCGGTCTTCACGGGAAGGACTTCCCCACGTATGGAGACGTCAAGGTTGCGGAGATATGACCGAGGGAGTATCCGAGAAATCGGTTGAGATCACCGTTGAGATATTTCTAACAAAGAGAACACTGTTGGCCCGCGTGGAAGAGCATCGAGTGTGAGCTCAACAGCAGCTTAGGCAAAATAGAACACTGTTGGCCCGCGTGGAAGAGCATCGATCGGATGCTATTCACTGCTGACCAGTCAATAGCGAAGATTGCTGACCTAAAATACGATTGAACATCTCATAAAAAAACAGTTCATAATACATCATGGAATAAACAGAATGAAAATTATAAAAGGAAAGAAAAAAGAAATCAAAATAAAACAAAAGGGAAGGAGTGAAATTAAAAGATACGACATATCATGGAATCTATATCTATATCTATATCTATACCTAATAATAAAGAGGTAAAATTTCCGCGTAAAATGTAAGTAAGACTCTTACTCAACTAAGATTACATGTAAGACTAGGTTGATACTAATCCAAATATATCAAATTCTGACTCGAGTAAGACTCCTACTCAACTAAGATTACATGTACATGCCCACATGCATCTGAGGCACTAATCCAATCCCAAGATAATTAGGATGCAAAACATATATCACATACATAAAGTCTTGGTTGTTTACGTGAGAAAAGGCAATCCCATGCATCTCTCTATGGCAAAAAAAACAGAGAGAGACTCATCTCTACCCTCACGGTAAGAAGTAATGGCCGAGTCCTTCTTCTCCGTACATGGAAAAAAAAGAACGCTACTTCAAAACAACAAAAAACGCTAGAGTCCTCCATATGATCGCGCCCTCTTCTTCTGTAAAAAAAAGCCCGAGCTAAAAAAAGGCCTCCCTCTCCGTAATAAAATAAATAAATAAATAAATAAATAATAAAATAATAGCATATCGTCTTACCGCCCCGTCACCTCTTCCGCTGGCCCTTGAGAGTCCGCACTGTTAAAGAGTTATAGTCGCTTGCAAATTAATCTGCTGTCCACTCATGTCTAATGGAGTCTCCGTGTGAAGCCGATACGTTGCCAACTACTATCCCATGGCTGCGATGGGTTCAACCTCGCCGGGTACATCGCACGGGCTACATGGTTCTCAAAAGGGCGATCACGTCGGGTGGCAGCGCCACGTCCGGAGGCGGCAGCGCGTCGCCCTGCAGCACCATGTCGAGAGGCAGCAGCTCGTCTGGTGGTGACGTCGCGTCGATTGCCACATCACGTATCGAAGATGAACCATCGCCCGTCGGGCAGAGACGAAGAGACGCAACGCGACCTTTCGAGCTCCGGTCATGTCGGGACAAGAGGCTGAAGAGGTGAGGGGAGGATGCCACTGGGACAAGAAGATAAGATTGTATGTACGGACCGTACATTTCATATCCAACTGTTAAAAAGTCTAATGTATTTTTGCTAAAAAAACTATTGATAGATAAATTGCAATTCCCTATAAATTTTATGAAACGGTGAAACATAAACAAATAGATTACTTTACAATCCTTATTTATCATTATTGTTTAATTGTTTTTCTCCCGTTGCAACGCACGGACATATTTACTAGTCTAATAATAAAGAGACAAAATTTTTGCCAAGATTTTTTTCCACCTACATATAAAATGTAAGACTCCTTCTAAACTAAAATTACATGTAAGATGTAAGACCCCTCCTAAATCAAGTTTCAATCTTAAATACGTCTATTTTAAAAAGATGAGTCAAGTACGACCTACCTGCATAAATTATTTAAATTATTTTATAATCAGGAAATCGGACACAACACAGATAGAAGGAAAAGAAAAGGGCAAGGAACGTCCGTCCGTGTTGCCTGCGTCCGTTTTTTTTCATCCGTGCTGTGTTTCCGTGTGCCTTTTCTCCCTTTTTTTTCGTTGTACTCTGTACGTCCGTCTGTGCATCCCCTATTCTGGGTTTTTTTGGTTGAACGTCCATGCGTGCTACACGTTATGTGACTTTTTTCTTTTTTTTTTCTATTAGGTTTTCTCCCTTGTTTTTTTTTCATTATACTCCGTACGTCCGTCTATGCATCCCGCCTATTCTGGGTTTTTTTTTGGCTATTCTGGGTTTTTTTTGGTTGAACGTCTGTGCGTGCTGCACGTTATGTGATTTTTCTTTTTTTTCTATTAGGTGGATTTGGATTATCTCCTATTTTTTCTTACAAATATATACGTAACCAGATTGGAGTTCTATTTTATTTTGGACGGTGACGAAAAAAACTGTTGGACTAAAGTTCGCTTGCAAGATGTTTTGGCCGATGATGATTTGATCGTACGTGATATGATGGGCAGGAAAAAACAAGATAGTACGTGACGCCGTTGTTAATAAAATTTTTTACAAGTCCGAATATGATTATAGAAAATTGACCTACCGTAGGAATTTTGATCTATCTATACATGAAACGATTAGCCGTCTTATCTCTGTGTGCCGAGTCCGGACTTATTGTCCGTGCTCATACAACATAACTCGCATTTCTTATTTTTTTTATCTCCCACATTTTCTTATAAAAAAATAATAAATATATTTTGAGCCTATTTTTTTACTTTCCAAATACGCTCACGCCCTTAGTGTCCCGTATGAGAGTCTGGACTCATGATGCGTGCTCATAAAAGTAACCACGACTCGCATTTAGCAACGCATTATTTTTTCTAGTACAAACTCAGACACGTGATCGGTCGTGCGTTCGCGCCCCTGGAGAGGAAGAAGAGCCACCTAGCGCCGGGGATCACGGTTCCAGGAGAGATTTCACTAACAGACAAATGTACAAAAAGGTTTGGATTGGTGGTCGCAACATGACGGTGATGGTGGCCGAGACGACGTGGGCACCTCTCCCTGGGGCGGTGGGAGATGGTAGTTTGCACAGGGCTGGCGACGAGAGTGTCGTGCCGAAGTAGTCAACAGGAGCCCTGTGGTTAGGATAGGACAGCGTGGGAGGTTGGTGGGGTAGTGATCCTGTGTCAGCTGCCGACCGTGGGTGCTAGAAGACCAATGGAGGTGGTGGCGACTGAGGGGTGCGTGAGGCAGTGATCGCAAGCGAAAGCAGGGGTGGGGTCGGCGCCGACAAGAAAGAAGAAAGATCAGGCGATTCCCAACCACACAACCCTTATTCTGTAGCAACGCACGGACATATTTGCTAGTAAAATAATAAAGAAACAAAAAATGAAAACAAATAGAAAAGGAAGAATATGAAATTAATAAAGAAGTAAAGAAAAGAAAAAAATTTGGTATAATGAGCGTGATTTGGTATGATTTTTAAGACCACACTTTAATTGTTAATTTCTCTTATTATATATAATTTATGGCAACGGCACAAGTATTATTAGAAAATTTTCTAAAAATAAATCCAATGTTACCACTATTGTACTATATTTTTTATTTTATGAAGCTAATTGTTGCTCAAAAATAGCAAAGTTTGAATTTTGAAATACGTGCATGCTTTATATTTTTTAGACAGAGGGAGTATTGCACAGGTGCCAGCACTTCATCTAGGTTTACCCATTCTCACTATTATTATGGAACTATCCTTGAAATCCTTCCTCCATGGATTCTTTACTTTGGCATATAAAATATTTATCAGAATAAACGTCAATCTATCTAACGCCCCTATTGAGGGGCTCTCATATTTCGTATTAAATTTTCTATCTCTAACATGCAAGATAACGCCAGTTTAAGTATTTCTCACCCTTTTTTAACTAACACATTTGTATAGCAAAATAGTATTTCAGACACAAGATTATACCCAAGTTATTTTAGTATCCATATAGTATTGGTTTTTGTGTAATTACTAGAATCATGCCCGTACGTTGCACGGGAAAAATAGTATCACTATAATTTAAATGTAACCGTGTGTTATACTATTATTATAAAAAAAAACTACTCGCAACATAACATTTGTTGCTAAATCCGTCCTTTTAATTCATGTTCAATTAGAACATAATTCAAGTTTTGACATGGTCACCTAAAATCAAATCAATCTAATTCGTAGTGTAACAACCGTATTCATCACAACTATCTAGAGTGAACTTGAAGAAATTATTCTCTACCTACGGCTACGAGATCCTAAGGTGAACTTCTTTTAGTCTGACATACTATTTGTCTGTGTGAGATAAACAACTAAATGATATGCTACGACAGTACAAAATTGAAAAGGAAAATATTTAACTAAATCCAATTTATTTGTTTTTAGGAGCTTGATGTATTTTTTACGGAGTGAGTTTATCCCACTCATTTTTCTAATTTTAATTTTATTATTTTTTTATAAAATATATTTGTATCATTATAGATGCTTAATTTGAAAATCGTGTTAGTCATGCATGCACAATTAATGATTTCGTTTCTATTTTCTAAAAACAAGAAAAGAGCAAATCCGCTATCACTATGGCCTGACAATGGTGGAGCCAGAAACTTAAATAGGAAAAATCGTCTACAAAAAGTAAAGAAGAGTCACGTAAAATCTGGTTTGGGTAACAAGGGTAAATTGGTGTTTCCTTTATTTCCCACGTCACGTACTCCTAGCCGGGCAGGGATAAATTTCTGTGGCCGATGGGTCCAAGCTATTGCCCGTGCGCCATGGTCCAGACGTCTGCGGAGTTGCGCGAATACAGGGTACGAGACTCGGTTTCGGGGCGCGCGTACTCATCGGAGTTTTTGGTCGTGCGCACGATTGGACGAAAGTCCTTTGTATTTTTTAGGTGTAACAGATTAACCTTCGGCGAATATTGGTTTTCTCCATATTGGTCTTCACAATATTAGCCTGATCATTGGCCTTCGCTATGTATTGGTCCCGGGCACATGGGTATTCAGAACTTATTGGTTTTCGTCAATTATTGAATTTCATTGGCTATCAATCTCCGCAAATCATTATTTCTCTACAATAGGATAAGCACAGGTATCAACAACCTCTGCTTTCATAATCTTTGCATTTCGCGTTTAGTAAATTTTCAGGGTTTCTTTCATTTCAAGGCTGTCATTTAAATTTCCATGCTCCAAAGTCCAAAGAAACAACCTGTATTTCGCAAGTAATGCGAAAACTAGCAATTCCTTATCTTTGGAATTTTTATAAGTTTGTTTATCATTTCACAATTCTTTTTATGCGAATGCATTCATCACATGCATCAGTTCATTAATCCATAATATCCATTCATCGCAGCAACATATAGATACTACATAGACAATTATATGTAAAACAAGGACAGGTTCGACATCATATTAGAGGGAACCTATCTAGTTAGACAAACATCACAGAGGTCCTATACCTCCAAAAAGAAAGGAAGAAAGAGAAAAACATTGCAAGCTCGGGTGTGATCGGCAGCCTACTTCTACATTCATGCCTCAGATCAGCGACCCCCGAGCTGCATTTTGGTTGCTCGCTAGTCAAATCAGGTTCTGTTTGCACGGCCCCTGAGAACTTCCAGATCCATGTCATCAGGGTCGGTGGCTTGGATCTCAAAGTGCACCCCATCAAGCTCATGACGGAATTGGTTCCTTGACACGGCATATATGGTCTTGGCACGGATGCGAGAATCTGAAGGAGACCTGCACAGAAAGGAGACACGTTAACACGAGTGTGCAGTAAGAATGTAGCTGTGAAATGATATGATTCCATGATATATCCATTTAGTACCCAGTCATACTGAAACCAAAAATCAGTTTGACAACATGAGAAATATATGACTGCTATACAATACAACTAATCTCTCCTTGGCTTCACGAATTCAAAGCATAGCTTTACTTACTGAAAACAACAAACATGAACTGCTGTGTTTGTTAAGCTGGAGGTGCCTTTTTTTTTTCAATCCGTATACCTATTCAACTGTCCAAGCAAAGAGTGCCATTTTGCAACGAGTCTGCTCTCAGTACAACTGTGCACTGGAAGCTTATAAGATGCTAGTTCCATGAGGTTGAAACATGCTATAACTACCTTGTTTAGATTACCCCAAAAGTTAGAATTTTTTCACTTTCTCCATCACATCAATTTTTGGACGCATGCATGGAGCAGTAAATGTAGATAAAAAAATAACTAATTGCACAGTTTGATTGTAAATCACGAGACGAATCTTTTAAGCCTAGTTAGTCCATGATTGAACAATAATTGTCAAATACAAACGAAATGCTACAATTCTAAATTTTTCTAACTTCTTCAATCTAAACAAGCCCCTACATTCTAACCACATTGGACATATCATGATGACATGATCTCACAAATTCAGAACACTGAAACGAATGTAACAGCTGCTGTCAGCCAGGGCCAAGACTTGAGCTCCAGTAGACCAAATCTTTGTTGCTGTGTGTCACAGGACTAAAACTCGGAGACATCCTCCTCAAGTCTCGACAGACCCACTCACGACTACTGCGTAGCAGTAATGCATGAACAGAGCATATGGCCATTGGATATATCAATTCAGAACATTGCTCATTCAGTAAATCAGATGCGCAGGCAAGAAAAGAAGAGGTGGGAAAGAAAGCACAGATCAGGAGATGAAGAAAATCTTGCTTTTCCGGCAGTTGTCGTCGCTGACGAAATCCAGGTCGTAGACGGCGTACCGGCAGTCATCGGCCGGCAGCGACGCCGTGAAGTCGTCGTAGCTCTCCCCGGGCGCGCCGGTCTTCTCGACGACGATCTCCTCCCTCCTGTCGTCGATCTTGAAGATCACGTACCGGTGGACCTTCCTCCGTTTCAGCTCCATGAACGCGCTCTTGCTCCGCTCCGGCACGTCGATCCACGCTGGGGAACCGCCTCCCTGAACAAGCAAGCAAGAAGAAGAACCATGCCCCCGTAAGCCCAACACGAACAGACAACATATCCGATAGCTTGCCCAGGTCGGAGTACTGATGAAAGTAATAAGCTAGCGATAGGAAGCAAACGACCATTGCCGCGAACCCAAGAACCTCCATGGAGGGCCGAACGGACGGTCTGATCAGAAGCTTATGTATGCTACCGGAAGCGCGAGCAAGGAAAGCAGGGGCGGGGCGGCGGGGGTTAATAGGAGAGGAGATGAGGCATGGGGACTCACCCATGGCAACGCGGCGGCCGCCGTAACCATGTCCATGTGGCCGTCACGATCCCGGTCTTCCGGCGCGGTGGCGCTGATCCGAGGGCGGCGGAGGAGGGGGGATCCCACGGCCCAAGGAGATGGGTTCCGATATTTTAGCTTTTCTCGCAGAGGAATCGAGGAAGGGCATTGATGAGATCATGGGATCCGTGCGCGGCGGCCCGCCGCGTCCACTCAATTTGGCTTTCATCTCCGTCAGCGTTCTCACGCGCCGTCCATCTCCCATCCCACAATTCCCAAAAGCAGATCCAGAATGGGCCTAAAAAGCCCACTGTTTTGTGACAAGGCCGGCCCAACCAATGCTGCGAAAGACCAAAGGCCAGACGGCCCATCAATGAGCCCATGCTTGTTGGACTGGCTGACGCTTCGGGCCGTCGCTCTCCCGCGCCGTCGTCGTCGTCACAGCCAGCCCCGCGTCGCCTCCCTCTGCGCGGCGCCACGCACCAGCCCAGCCATGGCGTTCGCCGCGCGGAGGAGCATCGCAACCCGGCTCTCTCACCATCTCACCCGCCGCCTCCATCCCTGTGTTCCACACGCGCTTACCTCCCACTCCCTCGACGAGCAGGCGAGCCCCTCGCCGCCGCTCCCGCTCCCATCACTTCACACCCCGCTCCAGCAACGTTCTATAGCGGCCCAAACCCTAGGCTTCCTCCCTTTCTCGCTCCACCTCGCGGGACCAACGCGCCGCAGCTTCTCGTCCTCGGCCCCCGCCCCCAACCTCGAGGCCGCACCAGCCGCCGAGGTCGATGCCGCGGGCGTCCTTGCAGATGCAGCGGAGGCGGCGGCGTCAGTGCCGGCGCCGTTCCCGGGGGAGGTAGCCGCCGCGGCTGCCGACTCGTTCCCCCCGGTTGCCGCACTTCAGCACATGATCGACGCCATCCATAGCTTTACCGGGTTGAACTGGTGAGCTTTGAGGATTTAGCTGTAAGGTTCGGGATCTGCTCGCTTGGGTCGTCTGCTTGATGAGCTACCTCTTGGCCTCTTCTATGGTGTGTGGTCAGGTGGGCGTGCATCGCACTGACAACGCTTATTATCCGGAGCGCCACGATCCCGTTGCTTGTGAACCAGTTGAAGGCCACGACGAAGCTAAGAGTAAAGTGCCCCTAATGCGATTCTGCTAAGCTCGTTGTTGCCTGTTTGCTCAATTTAGTGTTATGTGTGGCTCAAAACCTTCTCGTGAATCCATTTTGGAGGAAGTTCTGTTATTTACAAGCGAAAATGCTTTGCAAAACCCATGGGCACAACTGTTGTTCTTGTGCTATGCGAATGGTTAGTGTTACCCTCATCAATTCTGCACAAGGGATTTGCAGTGTGCAAGCTGTTGGTCCACCTTGCAGCATCAAGACTTTTATGTGCTTCTCAGTTACTCTAATATATAAAATCTTATGCATAGTGGTAGAGCATTTGTGCTCAAAATGACTCTGCAACTAAAGTTTGGCTGTGTTTTCATCAAATAACAGAACCTAGCTATGCTGCATGTGAGTTGTGTCATTCAGGAAAGAGCAACCTCTGTATTGCCTACAAAACCAACACATAAGATAAGCAGCTGAGCATGTAACTGGACAGTTGCTTGTGCTCAACGGTCTTGGTTCAAAGACTAGACCCAAGCATCATTCTCTTTTGGAATGCTCAATTGCTCATGGGTTCTTAGATGTTTGGATTTTTGATAGTTGATATACTTATCACTACGCGTGGAAGAAAAAGAAGTACTTACTAGTTACTGCTGTGTATTGCTCCTTGGTTCTCATGTATGTGATTCCGCACTTGCTGCCACTCAAAAAATCCTAACTTTGACGAGTTGTATGTATTTTGGTTAGCTATATAAAAATAAGGCTGCGTTTATTGAAAAAAAAATGTATGGCCACATTATTTTCTGTAATTACTTTTTGTAGCATTAATATTGGACAAATATATATATATATATATATATATATATATATATATATATATATATCTTGGTGGCGTTTGATTCATGATGAGAAATAACTGTGAATTGATTGGAACTCTATTTAAAATAATGGATAGGCTGTCCAATTTCTGATTTAGCGTGTTATAAGTGGTGAAGTCAGAATTCAAATACCTTGTTTTAAAAAATGGTGCCCTGGTTCCAATTCCAGGATTCTAGCGGCAAGCTTGACTTATTTGCATAGATGGTATTCCAGAAGTCATTTGTACAATTTTACATTTGATCACTCTATTTGTCTCATATGCGCAATGAGCTTCATACTTCCTTCATAATGTTCCAACTACCTGATTCTTTGCTTCTTTCAAACTTATATTTTTGCAGGCAATAAATCCAGAGATGGAAGCCATTAAAGACCAGATGAATGTGAGACCTTGTTCTTAGCTTATCCATAGTATACTATATATACCAACTGACTATTGTCAGTCAAGCGCATCTGGTGGCTATGCTTTAACCTTTCAAGTTTATATCTTGTAGAGTATGGATCCAAAATCAGCGCAGGAGGGACAAGCTAAAATGAAAGCGCTGTTCAAAAAGTATGTGATCTTTAGTAGGCTATCAGTTTTATTATTTTAGTGGCGATGTTATTTTCTCGTTAATATACTCTCTTCACAAACTCAATGTCTGTTAAATAACCTTTTCTTGCTAATGCATTCTATTCGCTATTTTTCTTTCCTTTTGCGAATGACTAGGTTTTAAATGTGGGAGAGCTCACTTCCTAGTCTATTGCTCATATTATGCACTTTTCATTGAATTGCATGATGAAACAATCAAACACTGAAGCTTGTAATATACCTTTTTCCTTCATTGTTGTGTGTCATGCATTTGAAATATTGCTCTTTGCTCCAGTTTCTCCAACTTATTTTCTTTTTTCTGCCTCCCCTTTAGACAGGGTGTTAGTCCTCTTACTCCAATGAAAGGACTCCTGATCCAAGGGCCTATGTTCATGAGCTTTTACTTTGCCGTGAGTTTTTTTTTTCATCCACTCAATTCTTTCTTGCACCTTGCTTTCTTTAGTGGTATTTTAATGCACTACCAATTGTAGATATCAAACATGGTTGAGAAAGTACCTTCATTCAAAGGAGGTGGAGCATTGTGGTTTACTGACCTGACGACTCCAGATTCTCTTTACCTCTTGCCTGTGTTAACAGGACTGACCTTCTTGGCCACTGTGGAGGTGTGCAATTTGTCTGTCTTTATTCAGTTTTATGATTGCCCTTTTGGCATTGTGCATTTAATTTGCTCTACCTCTGTTTCATTGTTGGATGCTTATTTCTTTTGCTGGAATAAAACTACCTCCACCTATAAAATGGAAGTCCACACAAGCAGTCATTGATGGTCATATATTCACTTATTCATGTCATGTATGTTTTTTTTAATCTGGACCTGAATTTACCACCATCTGGTCACCATAAGCATTTATGCATTCACTTATTAAACTCACCCAGGTAACTACACTGTGCTTGTCCATGGATCTAGTAAACTATTCTGCTTGTGCACAAATTTTCTTATACTTTCGACCTAGTTTTTCTACCTGAATCATCTGCTCTTTTCTATTTCTGTTTATTGATTCTGCAGTCAAACCGAATAAAAAATTATGCTATTGCAGCTTAACTTGCAAGAAGGAATGGAGGGAAATCCTATGGCCGGTAAAATGAAGTACTTTTCTAGAGGAATGGCTGTTTTGACAGTCCCATTTACAATGAATTTTGCTAAGGTATGACAATATTGCTACATGCTGATATTTTCTTGGTATTTTTACATTAACGTACTCTTATTTGAGATGACTCAATGAATCGCATTACCGGTAATGTGTTGACAACCAATATTGGAATACTTAAGGAATATATTGCCACTAAAAATCTCAAGTGACAGATACTTGGGTAGACATGCTCCATCCCAAATGTTATGCAGTTCTAGCATTCAAATTTTGTCCCAAAAAGAATGCAATCCTAGGTAGGTAGGGGCTATCTTTAAAGCCATGCATGCAACATTTTTGGTGGACTTTATTTCCTTTGGAATTCGCATGCAACATTAGTTACCTAGGCAAACAAGCCTTCCAATGCATGGGAATGAGTAGAGATTAGGAGCATGCATCATTTCACTGTCAACTAATCTGTCTGAGAACTCTAGGATTGTATTCCGCTTGGGACAGAGAGATATTTTTAGCAAGATTCCCTGTGAAGTTTGCTAGGCCTATGGTTTCATAGGTTTAAATTCTTTGAATGTTAACAGGTTTACTATATGTATTATGGCTGAGAAGAAAATGTGTTGATAAATTAAATGACTATAGGACAAGCTGTCTCGTGCAAGGTAATATTACATAGCATATTTTCTAAAATGTAAATAGGGATATTCATGTAATTATAATATGAAAATACTCCCAGTTTTGACTTTTACATGTAGAAGTATTTTTTTACAGAAAACTAATGTGTAATATTGACCATAAATTACCATAAAAAATTATCTTAGCCTGACACCTATTCCAATTTTATTTGTGAATCCATCATGTGATGTTACTATTAACTAAACTACCACCACAATATCAGCCACAATCTTTAGATACTGCCCTGAACCGCCTGTGCAGCATGGATATGGATACGGATATGTGTGTCGGTATCTGGCTGATACAGATACATCATTTTTTGTTTAAAAAAACTAATACGTGGCATTGTGGATACGTTTTAGTTTCTTTTTCCCTAAAAAATAAGTCATAGATGTAGCGTGAATACATGAAAGATCTTAGCTTTATTGAGACAGAGAAACAGAGATCAGCCATCAGCTCTAGGCACTGGAGAGCCTCTCCGCGTACTGATCTGACAGGGACACATCAACAAGGAGGAGCAGCAGCAGTTGTTTGCCACTGAGAGCCACCGCAGCCACGTCAGGAGGGGAAGAAAGATCAGGAGGGAGAAAAATCAAGAAGAAAGAGTCATCACTGGCAACACCAGGGAAGACTTACCACTGGCTGGTGCTGCAGGCAGCCAGGCACGTGCACGAGTGTGTGGGAATGGCTGCCACCTCCTGGACCACCACCTTCATGCCTCCACCGCAGGGTCCTCTGCACTTTGGGGAGGGGGGGTGTATGTGACATCCGGCCCATAGTGGCCCATGTGCATGTTAATGAGATGTTGTGGAGGGTTTAGTCCCACCTTGGTTGTTTAGGGTGGGTTAGACCAACATATAAGGCTTCTAGAGTCCATCCCACCATCCCCGGGTTAATCCTTTTATGCGAAGCGAGAAGTGGGATGGTGGTAGGTGTGGTTCACTCAATGTGCAAAGTGGATCTGAGCCGTTTGGACTCTGGGGCGTTACATTGGGTGAGCAAGAGAAGAAAATAGAAGGGCTGGAGGAGAAGGGCAGGAACTCGCCATGGCTTGCCAATGACTCGTCACCGGCAGGTGATGGTGGTGGTGTGGTGCTCTCTGGACTCTGGTTGCTTTGCAGGCGTCGTGACGTGTTGCGGCAGACATATTGGGTTAGGCAGAGCGGTAGCTCAGAACCGATGCTACCCTGCTGGTGCGCCGGGCATATCAGCGTGATGTATCGGGGAAGCCCAGAACTATGGACCAAGTATCCAGAATTATCTCATATTTGTTTTTCACAGATACTTTGCTGATACGTATCTGCCATGTATCCATGGATCCATATCTGATACAGGATACGAGGTACATGGACCGCTGCTATAGTGCCTGCTTGTTATGAACCCTAGTTCATTAGGTGTAAACACCACTAGGAAGATAGCTGAGACTTGGGTTCTTCATTGTCTCCTTCCCTTGATACATCACTCACCTTTATATAGAGAGGATTCCTTGACCGCTAAGGATGGTCCAATCAAACCCTAACAAATCATATCTAATTGAATCCCTGATTGATCCTAGATCTCTATTATAATGAGGAAGGGCTGCCACCCCATAACACTCCCCCATTGAACTGTAGTTACATCTCTGCTTATTTTATTTACTTCTAAGGTGAGAAACCAGAATTGATGCATGTATGCAGTACGCATATCCTGGATCCCATGGAAATTCAGCAAACCTGGTTGCCTCTATCTATTACAACGTCCATGTACGCACAATGCTACTAGCAAGGAGAAGGGGTGTGGGGTGATATGCCGGTGCAGATGTGATGTTGCAGGTCTGGTGCTGTGACACGAGAGCCAGTGGGTCAACTTGGCCAACAATCAAGGCCTGCAGAATGTCAAAGAAGAGGTTGTTGTGATGGAGTTGTGAGCGAGGATGCATGGTGTTGTGGTCGTAGACGGATCCTGTGGCACCTGGCTTGTGTGTGCGCAGGGAAGGCTGGAAGGGGGTGCCGGTAACACATCCAGCTCGTCAAGCCTGGAGTTACTTTCCACGACACACCATCCAATTTTGGTGAATGTCATCGGACCTGTTGAGGACATAAGTGTCTTTGTTTCCACCATGGAAGATTGTGGCATTGCCCAAGGCAATACCATATACCACTAGTTTGTCGCCCTTACTTGATGCCTTGCCAGGCATCCACACTGCCGCTTGTAGGCGCATCACTGCCTAGCATTCATGCCCATCCTCTCCTTTGACTTCCCAATCAAGTCTTGTATTTTTGCACAGCCAGCCAACATGCTGGCACATATATCCGTAATTGATAGGTTGGTGGCAGCAGAAGCCATGAGATTGGATTGAAACCAATGCAATCTGATACCAGATTTTATGAACTGTAGTTCTTCAAGGGTAAACACTGCCAGGAAGATAGCCGTGTGGAATTGGCTTCGTGGGAGACTAGACTATTCGGGAGACTAGGGATTTATTCTTCTCCGCTGCCTCCTTCCCTTATACATCACCTCCCTTTATATAGAGAATCCCTTGATTGCTAAGGGTCCCTTTGGCACGGCTCCGGCTTGTTGTGGCTCTTGCTGCGGAGTTGTAACAAACGGCCATCTAAAAAGCAGTTCCTTGAAAGGAGCCTGGAGCCACGAAAATGTGGCTTCTCCTGGCCCCTCCTCAGTCCTCACAAACTTGACACAAATTGTTACAAAATTGTCACTGGAGCTGTTTTTGCCAAACGGTTTCAGCTCCACCAGAGAAGCTGCTCCACACGAGGAGCCGGAGCTGAAGCCCTTTTAGTGGATTCCTACCAAATTGGCCCTAAGGAAGGCCCAATCTGATCCTATGTGCATCTTCAAGAATGCTCCTATTCAACCCCCTATAATCAAAATTAAGGTGTACCTGAAAAAAAAAACTTCCTTCAACAGTTTCCTTATTCAACCTCCTAAATTTTATGGCACCCTAAATGACTCTTTGTCCCTCAATTCATGGTTGCGTGCTTAACACCTTTTTTTTTCTGCACGTGCCTTTTCCCTGCCATACCAGCCCCCGTCACGCGCCAAGTGGCCTGCGCTACTCTCCCTCCTGTGCCTGCCATGTGCCATGCAGCGCTGCCCTTCCTTCGCATGCTAACCACCCGGTGCCACCAGGCCATGCCCACGGCAATTTCCATCTGCCGGTTGCTGTTTGTCCCGGCAGGTGCAACATCCCCTGGCGGCTGCCGGCTGGTGTTAAAATGTTGTCAGGACCTGTGGGATTCTTACTGATCAGCTACCATGGTGTAGGACTCAGCAAGAGGCGGTCAGCGTCTGACAGAAAAACGAAGAATAGATCAATACAGAGACTGGGCCCAGATATGTTAAAAGATAGTGGTTGAAATTTAGGGGGACTGTTGTGAGAGAGAACAATTTAGGGTGAATTTATATTTAGATGGACTCTATGACAAAATAGATCTAATTTAGGTGGAATGCTGGAAGTGCTCTAACAAATCGTATTTAATCATATATCCCTAATTGATCCTATATCTCTAGCTAATGAGGAAGGGCTGGCTGGCTGCCGACACATAAAATGGTTAATACTGCAATAGCCCCACCTGCCATTTCTATACTCTAAAACCCTATTATGGATCACTACATTGTATTGGTAGCAACAAAGCCCTATTATTACCCTTATAGTGGGCCCTGTAATATTGTTGGTATTTAGCTTTGTGTTAGAAGATAACTTTATTGTAGCTCCAAGGTACTAAGAAAAACATCATGGATGGTCCCTAATTGATCCTATATCTCTAGCTAATGACTAGTGAGGAAGGGCTGGCTGGCTGCTGACACATAAAATGGCTAATACTGCAATAGCCCCACCTGCCATTGCTATACTCTAAAACCCTATTATGGATCACTATGTTGTATTGGGAGCGCCTAAGCCCTGTTACCCTTATAGTGGGTCCTGTAATATTGTTGGTGTTTAGCTCTGTGTTAGAAGATAACTTTATTGTAGATCCGAGGTACTAAGAAAACAGCATGGATGGTCATATTAGTCACAACTTACAAGCACTTTATAATTAATTTTTTTCTTAGGGCTTGATTGGATTCTGAATTTTGATATGTACATGAAATTTACAAAGATGCACCATGTTATTAGTCTGCATAGGGCACTAAACTAGTCTAGAAGCCTAGAAGTCAAGGCAGTAGCATTGTTTATTCCAACTAGTCCTCATATTTTGGTGTAATATATGTGATGCACTCGTTTCCTCAGTAGTCCTAATTATTATTTCTTTTGTCCAGGCAATTTTCTGTTACTGGATCACATCGAACATATTCACCCTGTTATATGGTATTGGTGAGTATGATCCCAGACTTTGGTTGAATCTGTAGTATCGGTCTCGTGTTCTCTCTCTCGCTCTTTTTTTTTCTTTTTCTTTTTTTTGTGAACATCGTGTTCTCTTTCATAATCTAATAGTAGATAATTTGTGCCCCATCATATCTTTTCATCAGTTATCCGGCGGCCAGCTGTGAGGATGTGGTTTAATCTTCCTGCTTTGGAAGCTCAGCCTTCGATCACGACAAAGCCAATCTTCAATATGTTTGGTGGATCTAAAGCAATACCAGCCGCAGAGTCACCAGTAGCAATCGCAGCAGCCCAGCGATCTGTGGGCCAACCTGATGCTTCTGCTCTTGGCTATAAAGTCAAAAATCTTGAAAAGAAGGTGAAATCCAGGGGTAAATCTCGGAAACACAGGTAAATTTTGGGCATCTATGTCACAGATGAGCAAGCTGTACTTTGACCATTGGAATGATGGATATTTGATTTGTCCTGATATGGTCCCAAAAGTCAGATTTTGCATTAGGAAGCTATCTTCATCATTTTTGGCTGTTGTTGTTTTCATTTTTGGGGGTGAAATAAGCCACACATAAATTTTGACTTAGTATCAGAGTTGATTATACACAAATGTATTCCAGTAACTTATGATAGTTAAAACATTGGGGTTCATCTCCCAAGGATTGGTATGAAAGATATGTTGAAGTTCAGGGACAGTCAGTCCCCAACAACTTTTGAGGCACCGTTTGACATTCTGTAGCAATTGGCCACTAGGTTAAAATGATATTTCACTGTATTCACATGCTTCCAGCAGCAGATGCAAAATATAGTATGGTTCTAGATGCCTTGATCATTGGAGCACCTGCATCTTGTGCTTGTTTGTGTGCACACGGTTCTCTGGATGTAAAAGTGAGCTGTGTAGAATTTGTGGCCTGAATAAATATTGAGTTTGTATGTACTAAACTATCTTAAAATACCATTACCTAAATCAATGTCTTGAGCGATGGCTGCGATGTTTAATAAACTAGTGTGTTAAAATACGTTGGTTCCACCTACTCGGCATTATGTCGTGAAGCAGCTGAAGCATGGACTGTTGCAAGTTTTGCCAGCCTGTTTGGTGGCACTCCGGCAGTCCGGTTCCGTTGACCGCTTCAGCAGTCGAGCAGGAGGAGCTGCACCAAACGACGACACGAGGAGTGTTTTTGCGCGTTTGGATACGGAGGCAGCCATGATTAGCTAGCCGTGCCAAATACTGGGCGACGGCCGTGCAGCAACGGTGCTCGCAAAGCCTTGCTGCACCAAACGACGACGCGAGGAGTGTTTTTGCGCGTTTGGATACGGAGACAGCTACGATTTACAGCTAGCCGTGCAAAACATTGGGCAGCTGCCGTGCAGCAACGGTGCCCGCAACCGCAAAGCCTCTGCTGAGCAGGTGAGTGGTGATCGAGAAGACAGAAGAGTCCCCGTCTGAGTTCATGGAGTGCGTCACCATTAGACTCATCGGGGACTCTAGGGCCTATTTGCTTTGTAGGTGGACGGATAATATCTAATCTATCTGCACATGTTTATACTGTCTATCTAGCCCAGTTAGGAAATAGTGGCCCAAATAAAAGAATCTATGCACGTATGGATGATTGCCGGCAGCTTGCTCCGGTCTGAAAGTTTGGACCGGATGATTGGCAAGCCCTTAGTCTCCATTGTTGTGGAATAGGAATGTATGATACATTATTGAGGACAACACCTAGGTTGAGGCTTTTTTGTGCGTATCTGAAAGTGAAAAACCAAGTATATATGGAACGAAAAATCGGGAAGTGTAGCTGTGCCAGATGTATCTGTGCCGGGCGAGTGGCACCATCTGCATGCAATAATATCCCGTTGCATTCGTGGAGTACTTTTTATTATAATTGAAAGATAATTCCAGCTTTAATATTCTTTAAGAAGAAACAGTCTGCACAAAAAAAAACGTAAACACATCTAAAGTTTAAGCTTATTGCAAGCTTATATATACTAAAGGTACACAAATGACTATCTATTATATATATATAAACATATCGCACTTATTTCAAGCAACTTGCATGTCTCAAGAATTCGATGTTTTTAAAAAAAGGAAAATACTAGCTACAGTGAAGCTTTGAGTTCCAGGTGGGGTAACCTTTGTCGTGGCGCCAGCAGGTTCGGCACAACTGCCGGAATCTGCCGAGCCCGTAGAAGTTCGTCAAGGTTTGGTGGCCAAACAATGTTAACCGTAGCAACTTTGTTCGCTGAGAAATGGGAGTAGAATAGAAAATGGATGACCAAATACATGATATTTTTTTTATTTATTCTCTCCATTGTACAGTAATACGCAATTTGATATGACACGGTCTTCTAAATTACACCTTCACTACTTTATTTATTTTTATTATATTATTATGTTTATATATTTATAATATTTAGATAGTATAATTAAATGTAGCCATATCAAACTTGCATTATAATAATTAAAAAAATTTGTCAAATTATTAGTGAAATATTTTTGTAGTCTGAGTCTTGATATACGTGGGCATCTTTTATATACAATAATAAAAATAGAATGAAGGAAGTAATCTATGATTTTGAGAGCGGAACGGAACACGGGAAACCAGGAAATATACAAGTATCTGATCATCAGATATTTAATAACGTATTATCACAAAATCATGGAGCGTCGGCCCCTGAAGGCCCACTCGTTCAAGAAAGCGCAATAGACTAATACTGGAAGTAAATTAACGGGGAAAGGAAACCGTACATTATTACACATACTCGTACATCCAAACCAGCAGTCATGGGTCAGCATTGCTTATTTACTCCCACTTTAATTCCCTCAGCTTGCACTTGAGCTCTGAGCTCATAAAAAACGTCCGGTGTGCTCGTGCAGCAGCTGGCCAGCTGCGACACACCGCACACGCGACTCGGAGGACATCACACGACCCGGCAGCCAGCAGGAAGCTCGGCGTGGCCCTGGCCCATCCGACGGCCACCGACGTGCGTTCGCGGGCGCGCCGGCTGCCGGCATACTCCGTAAAACCGCGTTGTCCCCGGCGAATAAACAAAGCCAAAGCCGAGTCGTCCGGGAAGCCAGCCATCCAGGCGAGCGAGCACGCAGCACGACCACGTCCACATGCCACAGTACGCGAGTGCGAGGCGAGCGCCCCGATAAATAACACCGGCGCGCGGGATGCTTGCTGCCCACCTACCGCTCCTCCCTCGTCCTTCGATACATCCGGCCGGCCGCCTGCAGACTGCAGTGCCAAGCTGCCTACGCAGCAACCCGCGTTCCGAGGACCAGCGGCGCAGCAAGCAGCAGCCCGGCGGCACCATCCCTCGGACCAATGGAGCGGCTACTGTGGGCGTCCACGCAAGCGCTCGGCTGCGGCGGCAAGCGTGGGAAGGGCGACGATGCCGCCGCCGCCGGCCTGCTGGTGGACTCGATGGGCACGGTGGGGCAGCTGGGCGAGTGGCTGTGCCGGGCCGCGCTGCAGCCGCCGCCGGCGCCGCGGGTGTGCGGGGCGCCCGGGGGCCCGCCCGTGACGGCGCGCCGGGTGCGCCTGCGCGACGGCCGCCACCTGGCCTACGAGGAGTCCGGCGTGCCCAGGGAGAGCGCGCGCTACCGGATCGTCTTCTCCCACGGCTTCTCCGGGTCGCGCCTCGACAGCCTCCGCGCCTCACAGGTTAGCAAGCAGCCATTGGTCTCTCTGCATTACAGCATCATCATCAGCTCCATTCCAGCCTCTCCAAGACTCCAATCCAAGCCACCTGTAATGATGTACTCGTATGGAGTTGGAGACCACGTCGCACAGCACAGCATAGGACGAAATCACGAAATGGAATTCCTAAGTAGTAGCTGTCATCCGAACGCGCAGAAAATTAAGTAAACAGCTGTCCTAGCTGCCAGTATGCTGTGAGTTGTCGATTTGGTCGATTAGAAATCAACGGCCGAGATAAGGGACTAAGGGTGGCAAGAAAGCTGACCAGTTCGCATTTAGGGGGAGATCGTTTATTTCGTCAACGCCCATGAACGAATTTCACTTTGATTACAGCATACGCTGATCTAGTCTTCCGTTGATCCATTGCACACTGTCATTGTCACCACACTTCTGCCGTCATAACGTCACGAAAACAAGAACAATAAGTCAGAACCACGAACAATTCATATTCACATCTACCGTGATTGATTTTACCGTGCAGCGTGTTTAACGAACGCTTCCTTGTAACAAAAAAAAATGCAGGAAGTGGCGGAGGAGCTGGGCGTGTACATGGTGGCCTTCGACCGCGCGGGGTACGGCGAGAGCGATCCGAACCCTCACCGCTCCGTGCGGAGCGCGGCGCTGGACATGGAGGAGCTGGCGGACGCGCTGGGCCTGGGCGAAAAGTTCTACGCCGTGGGCGTCTCCCTGGGCAGCCACGCCGTGTGGGGCGCGCTGCGGCACATCCCACACCGGCTCGCGGGCGCCGCCATGCTGGCGCCCGTGGTCAACTACTGGTGGCCGGGGCTCCCCGCGGAGGCCGCGGCGGCGGCGTACGCGCGGCAGGCGAGGGGCGACCAGTGGGCGCTGCGAGTGTCGCACCACGCGCCCGGGTTGCTCCACTGGTGGATGGCGCAGCAGCGGTGGCTGCCCACCTCCACCGTCGTCGACAACACGACGCACCTCCCCAACAAGCGCGACGCCGAGGTCCGCGCCGCGCTCGCCGCCGACGGCACGCTCCGGAGGAAGCGGGAGGCGGCCACGCAGCAGGGCATCCACGAGTCCTACTACCGGGACATGAAGGTGATGTTCGGCAAGTGGGAGTTCGACCCCATGGCGCTGCCGGAGCCGCCGTGCCCCGTGCACCTGTGGCAGGGCGACGAGGACGGCCTCGTGCCGGTCGTCCTGCAGCGCCACGTCGCCCGGAGCCTCCCGTGGGTCAACTACCACGAGCTCCCCGGCACGGGACACTTCCTGTCCGCCGTCCCCGGCCTCGGGGACACCGTTCTCCGGACACTCTTCGGTTCGTCAGCCGCCGCAAAGCCGTGGTAGCATCAACGAAGTACAGAAACAGAGGAGTTGGTTTAGTAGCTTTAGACCGATGCAAAGTATATTTGATCATGTGACTCATGATAAATGGGACATTTAGATTTTATTCTTTATTTCTTTTTGTAAAATTTGCTCCCAAGAAGCACCTGAAAAATGGAAATTCTTCCACAGAGAGTAACATTATACCATTCTTTTTCCTTGTTTTTTAGAATATATATAAGACTATTTTACAACCTTAGAAAAATTCACTTTGTCAGCTGCTTAATTAACTGTCAATAAAATTTCAACTCAATTTATTCCACCAAACTATTTTATTTGTTCCAATCTACCGCCTAGTGAGATTTTTCGTTTTCATTTCCCCTTGTCAAAATTAAGTATTAAAGTCAAATTTATGAGATTTTTTTTTGAGATGAGAAACGTCAAATTATGAGATGACATACGACATCATAAATGTTGGGCTGTCTAATATTGTGACAAAGCCTATGGGCTTAGAGCCCATGTCAGAGCTAAAGTTAAGGAGGCGATGGTGGTCTGACTGAAGCTTGAACCCGAGGGATGCACTCAAATTGACGACAAATTATGTGCTGAATCAGTCAACAAAGAAATCTATCAAAGGCTTGTGGGAAGGCTCATTTAGTTATGTCATACAAGATTTAACATTTCTTATACGATAAGTGTTATAAGCCGGTACATGCACGGCGATAGAAGTGAGCATTTAGATGTTATTTATTAGATATTATATGAATCTATGATATTTGAAGGGTAGCCTTGGGAATGCACATGTTCATGTGTCATGGCCGTAAGGCTGGATATCGAGCTGGCTCGGCTCGTTGGTGGCTCGGCTCGTTATAGCTCGGCTTGTTATGGCTCGTTACCAAAACTCAAAAATATTTTTATTTTTATTTTTTTTTGAACTAGATACATAGAGATTATAAATACAAAGCAACAACAAATACATCACATACATATTTAAGGTGAAATAAATAAAATACATATGAATTTTACAATGGAAAATATAAGTATGCTATCATCCATGAATATGATCATTAGTTGATCGATTCTATTGATCTATATATATGAAAACCATATGGATTAATTTGGCTCGTTATGGCTCGCGAGCAGCTCGCGAGCCAGCTCGAGCTGGCTCGTTATAAAACGAGCTGGCTCATTATAAAACGAGTCGAGGTCGAGCCGAGCCATTAATGAGCGAGTTGAGCGAGCTAGCAAGTTATGAGTTTTTCGTCCAGCCTTACATGGCCATCTAAATGTAGAAGATGTAACGATACTGATGTATATTACTGAATCACACATATACACAGGTAGCTAGCCTAACATGGATATGGTAGTAATCGATCTCGAGCAGATGCTCGCCGCCGTCTCGAGCCGCAGCTCACCTGTTTTTCGATTACAACCAAATCGAGTCTCCCTTTTCCTCCTCCCTCTCTTAAGTATTGTCGTCGTATTACAGCTGTAAGAGAAACAGCCATTCACCGGATGCAACGGGGCTGGGTCAGGTGTTCTACTCCGGGCCGCCATAACGTTTTGGGCTTTCTGGTCCACCTAGCTCTTGGGCTCTTCTTGGGTGTCGGCAACCTGTACCGTGACAGAAGATTATTGAGATATTGATTGGGCAAACTATCTTGATAATAGGGAACTTTTGTGTTTTTGTCGAATGAAATTTGGTATCATGGAGAAGCAAAAAAAAGTAATTGGTTGTGTCTCATTTAACTACAGAAGCTGACTATAGAGCTACGTCTCTCGTGTTAAACGAGATTTTGTGGTTAAGGAATCTCTTGTTGGAGTTAAATGTGATAAGAAAAGGCCCGTCAAAGCTTTGGTGCGACAACAAGTTAACCGCCAACATTGCAAACAATACAGTCAACACAATAGAACTAAGCATGCTTAGATTGGTCATTTCTTTATCAACGAGAAGATAGATGCCACGTAAATCAACCGATACCGGTACGAGTGGGCGCCCTTCGGATAAGATCAGAGTGGACGGTTCAGAAAAGACGTAACTTCAGTTCATACGGAGGAAGACTTAGCTAGCTTGGAACCAGGGGCCCTGCTTGGAACTGCCATCAATTTCAGAGGGCGATTCATTCTTTTCCATTGACGAAATCATTGGTAGTATGTTGTTCAACAACCGAGTGAAGACTATCGAAAAAAAAATAGTCAAGGATTGGTACAGGGAATTCTCAAATATCATAACTCTTTCGTTGATAATAAGCTCATGCTTTCAGTCCTCTTTCCGGTGCTATGGCTGTTTGCACTAGTTTTTTTTTGTCGAAAGTACGGCAAAAGCTTTACTTCTAAAGTTTATTATGAGGAAGAAAAAAGAAGATAACAACAGGCTAGTGCACCAGATGTGTTTTGAATGAAACATGTGCACTAGACTATATATATGTGTCTTCGTTAAGCTTGTTCAGCTTTTGATACCCAGTTTGTTGTGGGAGCTGGTGGGTGCAGATAGGAGCGGACCCAGTACACAAGGTGCGGGGACATGTGCCTCCATTCAAATTCTGGATTTCCAAAGAAATATATACCTTCTTTCATTTAGCTACAATGATTCATCAGTAACAGGTCGCCACTTAAATTTTGTGCTAGTCGCCCTGGGTGCAAAGATTGTGAAATGCTCTGAACTGCTGTAACGTTGTTTATCCCAATGCAATATATGACGAGCCGAGGCATGTTTTGTCCCCAGAACTCTGAAATAAATCATGTCTTCATATCAGCACGCTGTTCTTGAGAGAAATTTTGCGCCATTGACGTTACTGAGTCTGCATTCTTTGGACGATAACTAGACGGCCAGGGAATGGAAAGACTTGTCGACGGTAAATCAGAAGAACAATAATCAGCATGAAACAGGGAGGTAGCCCAAGTCTAAAGGGTGATTCCAATACGCAAACGATTCGGGTACTGCCATACTTTTATCACATCCACAGACGGACAGAACAATCTGCATTTTGACAATAATGCCGTTTCACAACTTCTGAAACACGTCTTTACCTACCAAGATCACTACCGACCCAATGCAAAAAAAAAAAAAAAAGGCTTAGCCACCTCTCTCATTGGTGCAGTCCACGGGGTCTTCCCAAAAGGTCAGTATTTGGAGTTGGTGAGGACTGAGACTCTAGAAAGGTCGTATTACATGAGATGCCAAAGGGATGAAGATTGCTGTCCATTCATACTTCAACACCACGCACCAACCCCGGCCCAACAACAAATTTGAAGGACTGCATTCTCCCGAAGAAAATAGAGGCGTGACAGATGATCCAGAGGGAGCAAAAAAAATTTCGTAGTGGCACCACCCCCTTTACAAAAGCATCAGTGGATGCAACTTTGGGCAAAGCATCATCACCTACGTCATGCCGATGTAAATAGTTCTTTTTTTATCATATTTTCATCGTGTTTTCAAAATCCCCAGCAAGTACTGAATAATCTGTAGTCAAGCCGGCACGGCATAGCATCTGTGGAATCGCCATGGAGTCTTTCCAAATCATTATTGAGAAAGACTAGAACTCGTGTAAACTCAACCTTTTTGAACTACTACTAAAAGATATACGTAATATATATCAAACAAATATTACATGACCCACATCTACTACATGACCCAGCATCTAGTAATAAACTGGTGTGTAAGACCAATTCTTTTTTCAGAGAAAGAAAAACGAGGCCTTTTCAGGTAGGGTTGGGGGAGAGCAAGACCACTGCACTTTGAAATGGGCCGGCGGTAGGTGAGGTCTTACTGGCAATTAACAATTTGGCATGACCAGAAAATGAAAGCACGTACGCACCGACGAATGAGGCTGATCGATAACGTAGCATATATATGTGTGCAGTGTGCACAAGCAAAGCAGACGTCGTCGGTAGGTTAGTGAAAGGGTTGCCCTGGTTGCCTCTCCACCACCACATCTCAGCAACTGCAAAGCGTCACCACCATTTAGCTCGCAATAGCTCATCAGCGCAATACCTAACACGTTTTAAGAACCCCACCCTCCGTCCTCACAAAGCCTTGTAGTTGTAGCTAAGCTAGCCCTCAACAACACCACACGACCCACTCCATTTCTTACTTCCTCCCAGCTTAGTCCAGCTCGGTCTCCCATGGCTGCAGGTGCAGCAGCTGCCTCCACAGGCTACTGGTCGCTTGCGATCGGCGCAATGCGTGCAGCCATGCTGTGCTGGGTCTGCTTGGCCTACATGCGCGGTGTGTGCGACTGGTTGCCGTTGCCTGCATGGACGATCGGGAGCACGACGAGCACCCCGCAGGTGGGGCTGCTGCTGGTGCTCATGGCGGCGGCGCTGGTGGCGGGGTGGTTCCTGAACGCCGTCCGGCCGCCTCCGCCGACGCCGTGCGGGACGCCCGGGGGCCCGCCGGTGACCGCGCCCAGGGTGCGGATGCGGGACGGGCGGTACCTGGCGTACGCCGAGTCCGGGGTGAGCAAGGACAGCGCGCGCTTCAAGGTCGTTTACTCGCACGGCTTCTCCGGTGGCCGCATGGACTCGCCCCGTGCTTCCCAGGTTGGTGTGAGTGTGACGGCGGCCTCGCCCGTCTCTATCCATCGTCTTCCTTCCACATGCATGCATGTATGCGTGTGCTTCAGGCCGTGGCAACCACTACCACTAGTCCGATAGCGCACCGGCACCACCGGAACAAGTTGGTGGCCAGCGCCAACTCCACCTCCAACCCCGTGCGGGCGCGCGGGCGGCTGACGGCTGCTACGCTACGCATGTGCTGTGCCGGCGTCGTCGTCGCTCACCAACCATCCACCAGGACCAGGAACGAACAACACGCAACGGCGTTCCACGAAAACGACCAGTCACGCACGCGTAGATTCTCGCTGTTGGTTTTGCCTACCTGAAGCGTGTGTGCGCCGGCACGGTGCATACATGGCCAATCATATCGTGTATTTCCAGGCTCGCTCGACCGACGACGCCCCCGTAGAAATTGTAGCACGCGGCGCGACTGTGTCAGTACTCAATAGTCAGTGTAACTGATGGAACGCTCTCGTCTCGAACAGGAGCTGCTGGAGGAGCTGGGCGTGTACATGGTGGCGTTCGACCGCGCCGGGTACGGCGAGAGCGACCCGGACCCGCGGCGGTCGGTGGAGAGCGCGGCGCTGGACATCGAGGACCTCGCCGACGCGCTGGGGCTCGGCGACAGGTTCCACCTCGTCTGCTCCTCCCTCGGCTCCCACGCCGGCTGGGCCGCCATCAGGTACATCCCGCACAGGCTGGCCGAGCTGGCCATGATGGCGCCCGTGATCAACTACCGCTGGCGGGGGCTGCCGCGCGGGCTGGCACGGCAGCTCTACAGGAAGCAGACCGTCGGCGACCAGTGGTCGCTCCGGGTCGCCTACTACGCGCCGTGGCTGCTGCACTGGTGGATGAGCCAGTCGTGGCTGCCCACCTCCACCGTCATCGACGGCTCCGCGCCATTCCCCAACGCGCTCGACGAGAAAAACCGCGTCATGGCGCTCTCCAACGGCATGTTCCACTCGGTTCGTCGGCTCACCTCGCCTTGCCTTGTCTGTCTCCCAGAACGAAACCAACTTTGCAAAGCGATGCTTATGATTCTGCCGGCCGTGCCGTCTTCTTTCTTGTTGCAGAGGGCGAGGCTGGCGACGCAGCAGGGGGCGCAGGAGTCCTTCTACCGCGACATGGCAGTCATGTTCGGGAGGTGGCCGGAGTTCGAGCCGACGGACCTCGAGAAGCCGCCGTTCCCGGTGCACCTGTTCCAGGGCGACGAGGACGGCGTCGTGCCGGTGCAGCTGCAGCGGCACATATGCCGCAAGCTCGGCTGGGTCAACTACCACGAGCTCCCCGGCACTGGCCACTTCTTGTCAGCAGTGCCAGGACTCGGCGACAGGATCGTCAGCACGCTCCTGTCATCGCCAGCGTCGGCGTAACTGATCCAGGACTCGCATCTAGCGAGTGGTAGTACGTACATGACTGATCTGCTGTAGCTACATGCCTCAAAGCACTACTGATCGTTGAAGAAAGGCACTTCCTGTGAGCTCAGGCCTAGCCACTACTGTATTCTACCAAGAAACTGAATAGACGAGGGCACTTTTTATATATCATTAGAGGGGTATTTGACTCGTTGTACATAAATATTTATCATCAGAGACAGAAAATAATTCCATCCAGATCTGGAATTTACATACAGCTACAAAGAACAGTAACTGGCTAGCAACTTTGAAGCTATCTAGAGTCACAGGTGCACGACCCATCGTAGCAAAACTGTTTACACTACACACGCTACGGCTGCAAAGGACGCAGCAGCATTTCACCAATCAAGAAAAATATTGGCTGTAAATAGGAGAGAAAGGAACACAGCTGGGGAGGAAAAATAACCGCTGCTCATCTCCCGCATTGACTTGCTATGAATCCAAACATATTCACAACCACAAATAAAGAATCAAGCGTTGATCTCTGCGTCACACTGCTGCTCCCTGTGGCAGCTTCTTCGGCTCCAGAACATGCCTGAGCAGCTGGTCCGGTCTAGATCCTCCTCCCCCCTCTTGTCCAGCTCCATACTTACACAGTGCGAGGGTCGGGGAGATTGGACCTCGGAACCATCCTGTGCATCTGTAGCACCGCATGGATCATCGTCGCTGCACCTGCAGGTTGGGAGGGCGGACGACGGGAATGGGCTGCAAGTGATTGGACAGACTAGCTCTGAAGAGACAGCTGCCACACGGTTGCGTCTGATTTCTGCTTTGGAGATAGTGGCTGGCGAGTCCATAGATCGGGTGTTCAGTATGCATGGGTTGCAGAATGTGAGTGCTGAACTTGATTTAAGCCCTTCTGTTGGTGTGCTTGGTAGCTTAACGAATGACATTATGCCATTCCGACAAAGAGGGCACGGGATGGACCCAGGTGGGCCTGTGAACTCAACACAGATGTTGCTCGTTGAGCAGAGGTAGAGAGCACATTTGATGCAGAACTCATGACTGCAACCTGAAAGGACAAAAATATAATGTCAGCATACCAGCATGACACTTTACACATTGGGACATATTGTAGCATGATCTACATGACCAAAAAGATCAACGGAAATCCTATTGAAAACATATAGCTTTGTAAAAGCTTAAAAGCATTTTATGCAACCAAGGTCACATATACAAGTGCCATTAGTGTTTTGGTATTTAACTTTCATTTATATAGTGTTGTGTTACTTCCACTGATTTTTAAAGTTTCAGAAAATGACAGCATCTCTTGCAGTCATAGTGTCATGTGAAACGAGAAATATTGAAGAAGCCTCTCTAGGTAAAATTTAAGCAAGTGTCTAAAGTGATAATATTGAAGAAGCCTCTCTAGGTAAAATTTAAGCAAGTTACCTTCAGCAGCAACAGAACAAGACCTTTCTAGACAAACTGAACAGAGATCATTATCATCAACTGTCGGTACGGTATGCTGCAACCCAAATTCTCTGCAAATGCACATCAAATAAAATATATAAACAAATGTTCAATACATTTTAACTTTAAGATCATTTGAATGACTATATCTAAACCACATGTAACACTATCAGCGGAAAGAAAAAGACCAAACGCATCCAAGGAGGAATTGCAAAGCCAGTTAAGTAGGTCAAATTGCAAAATCAGCAGAAGTAACTCAACTTCATTCTAGCAGTTTAACTCCAACATACTTAATTTCAGATTACTAGAAACATAAATGATAAAATAACTGGAGTACGAGAGATGACTATACTACGATGATTGAAGGTGACAAAAGAGACAGATCAATGACCACATTTTCTCCATACCCAACAATCCAAGCCAAGCATTGTTGCCTTAGTAAAAGTAACAATCTCTGGAAATAATGCAATTCTAAAAGAGATGTAAACTGCCCTAACTCTTCACAGATATTATTTCCACTAGAATACAGAATGAAACAGCCTTTCATGGCCTCTTCCTTTACTTTGCAAAAAGCATAGGGCATATGTTGACATATCAAAAGTCTTCTAGCATAGCGACATACATTCATTATATCAAAATCCAGCATCAATAGCTATCTATGAAAGTAAGAAATTCAGTTATAATACTTTACTTCCAGCTGAAGAAAACATGTGTGAGTTGTTAAACACTAACCTGGCTATATTAAGTATGCTCATGAGCGGCAAGGCAAGATAACTGGACGGTTGAAATACAGGGACATTCGAGTGGGAATTCGGAGAAAGTAATGGCTCCAAAGAGCGCCGTCCAAATATTCTAGCAACATCAACGGGAAGCCACCTAAACACAAGATAGTGAAATAAGTTATGGCTACTCATGTGAGTTTGGCCAATGGATAAAATGGTAATATTACTAAAGATTTGGAATACTACATAACATTATTAACAAAAACAACTTACCCATTGCAATTGAGTGTCAACCTGCTAGCACCTTTTGATATTAGTAGCTGCAAAAACAGCATCATCAAATACCAGAACAAATTAATTCTTCATTCCATAGCTATAACTGAAAGTCTGAAACGGGCTTCTTGTCAAAAAGGTGATGCTGCTTTATGGCATTGATTTACCTCACAGCATTCTTGTTTCCCCCCACCTGCTGCATAATGCAACGGTGTACTGCCAGCTCCTGTTCCACCAATGCATTGAAACCTTATTTGAGTAAAGAAAAATAGCATTGTTCAATGCATTGCATCTGAGCTAAGAACAAACACTTGCCTATCAAATTTGTGGTAGTGCCATAGGGAAATGTGACAGCTGAAACATTAGCACCCAAGTCAATCAACAACTGCATGCAATCTAAGTGACCGTTCAATGCTGCCATGTGAAGTGCTGTAATGCCACCATCAGCAGGCTTGTTGATGTACCTCACACGGGCACTGAAGCAAACATGGAGTTAACAGATAGTTATTTCAAACAATAAAATTTGATTCATTGACAACACATACGATTCATTAAACTTCTGCCCCAACAAGGAATTAGGACTGCTCCCACTGTTTGTCTGACAATCACCACCATCCACCACGGAACTTGGGACAAAGTCTGCAACTAAAAGCCTAATACACCGAACAAATCCATCATGTGCAGCAAAATGCAGTGCCGTTCGACCACTCAAGTAATCTGCCCTGGTAACCTGAATCAGCCAAAAAAAAAGTCAGCACCCACGGACCCACCTTGTGCTAAGCCAAAAAAAACGTAGCAGACAAAAATACTATATTAGACAACGTCTTACATTGCATCTGAAGAGAAGAAGCATCTGAACCACCTCCCAGTGCCCATGCCGACACGCATGCATCAACGCAGTCTTGATCCATCCATCAAAGCAATTGCAACCAATCAACAAACTATTTGATACAGATATAAAAACTGAAGAATGAACAAAAATGTAATTCCTATCCCACGTGCAGAAGTGCCAGAAAGAGCTATGAAATCTAATCAAATCTTGGTTCAGCTCTGGAGCATAGGCACAAGTGCATAACAGGTTCAGATTTTCTTATGCCATCGCTGAGCAGAGCAACATAATTAGTCACCCAAAACTGAATCTTGATGCCACTATCTATTTCAATGGCATGGGAGTTGACAAATCCACCACTTGTGCACGACCGATCTTAGCATTTGTTCGAATTGCACTCACAGAAGATAACTGGAACACATAGATGAAAACTTTTGAACCCAGAGAACGCAGAAAGATCTACCTGGCCGCAGTAGTTGCGCGCGTTCACGTCAGCGCCTTTCTCCAGCAGCATCGTGACAATCTGCACAGAGAGAACGATTCTTAACCCAAAATCGAAGGGGGGGGGGGGGGGGGGGGGCGGGGGCGAACGCTGAAAACACGGAAGAATTCGCACGTACGTCGAGATGGCCCTTGGCGGCGGCGAAGTGGAGCGGGGTGTTGAGGCCGCCGAAGGTGGAGTAGCGCGCGAGCGCGGGGCTGAGCTCCAGCAGCATCCGCGCCTCGACGGCGTCCCCGTCGCGCGCCGCCGAGACGAGGCGCTCGCCGGAGGCCGAGCAACCCAGCGAGTTGCCCATCGCCGGCGCCGGCGAGGCAGGCGCGCTCTCCGCAACCACTGGGCGTGCCGGCAGAGGAGCGGACTCCGCCGCCGCCGGAGCCGCCGCCTCCGGGGTTTACGTGCGCTCGCCGGCGGCGAGGGGCGCTTCTGTGATTTGCGCGAATTCCGGGGGGCTGGGTGGGGTGGGGGTGGGTGGTGTCCGCGTCTCCTGGCTGGGGTCTCAAAATTTCGCAGCTCCGGAGGAAGAGGGAGGAGGACGGAACGGGGAGTGCAAATGGAAGGCCTTTATTAACTTTTTTTTCCTTATTATTATACCACATTTTATATTCTCTTGATTTGGATTTATTTATTTACCACCCTTTTATTGTCTGGCTCACTCAAGTAGGAGTGACATACTGACATGCGTGGCCGTGATCATGTGAGCTGTGATTGCGCTTAGGGTCTAGGCTGCTAGTAAAAGAAGCCAGCTAATAGTCTCTTTATTAACGTTATTAGCTAGCATACTATCTAAGATCCTATTTGAATTCTCTAGCAAATACTCCCTCCGTCTGAAAAAGAATGTAATTCTAACATGGTACTACGTATCAAGTTAAAGTATCTCAAGTTTAAGTAACTATATATATAAAAATATATAAATAGCTATGGCATTAAAGAAGTATTATTAAATTTATCATAAGATATATTTTCATAATATACTTATCTAGTGCCAAAAAACATCAATATTTTTATATATATTTAGTTAAACTTTGAATACTTTAATTAACAGCTAGGATCGCTCCTCTAGTGGCTGACACTAATAAGTTGATTTGCATGATGACACTCACGAGCCCAACGCTCACGGATCTTTTCTTTCTCTCTCTACTTTTTGTTTCTACCTTTTGTTTCGGTGGTAGATGAAGTGGGTGTGTTCTTATCTAGGAGCAAATAGAAAAGACGAGCCACAAAAGTCCTTTTCGTTATGGGCTCGTTACAACCCAAATTTGTTTCAACTCTTCGCTTTTCGCCACTCACCATCATCAGTTCATGGGGGTGTTTGAAACTGCTCCACAAACTCTACCGTAGAGTAGCTTCAGAAAAACTAAAGTTTGTGGAGCACCTCTTTAAATGCCCTTATAATTTCACCCTTTTTCATCGAACGGAGCGCGTGAACCTGAAACCGTTTAGCTAAAAAAACAGAGTGCGTGAACCTGAAACCGTTTAACTAAAAAAATATAGAGTAAAGCTTAAAAAACATGTAGCGGAGCAGTCTCAGGCCTTGTTTAGTTCCCTAATTTGGTGATGACCAAATCACTGTTCTGCACTGTAGCATTCTTGTTTTTATTTGGTAATAATTGTCCAAACATTGATTAATTAGGCTCAAAATGTTCGTCTCGCAAAGTACAACAAAACTGTGCAATTAGTTTTTGATTTCATCTACATTTAGTACTTCATGCATATGTCAGTATTTTGATGTGACGGAAAATCTTCTTTTTACATAGTGAAATTTGGCCCTCAATTTGGAGAACTAAACAAATAGCCGGTGTTCGATCGATTCAGCCCAGACACCGGAAATCGACGGCGTGCTGCCTGGGCGTGTTTGGGAAGAGGCCGTACGTAGTGTTTCACGAGACGACCTGCTGCCGTGTGTTTGCGTTACAGGGCGAAAAAGCAGAATGCGGTGGTGATTGCGGTAGGCGGAGTGGGGTCTGCGTAGCGTGTTTGGGAGTCACAGGTTTTGACATGGACGGCGGGTCAGTCTGTCCGCCGGAAAATGGGTCCAACGGGCAAGAATACGGGGCCAAAGCCCTTGTTTAGTTCCCAAATTTAACCCTAAAATTGCACTATATAAAAAGGAGATTCTCCATCACATCAAAATGTCGGCAAATATATGGAGTACTAAATATAGATGAAATCAAAAACTAATAGCACAGTTTTATTGTACTTTGCGAGACGAACATTTTGAGTCTAATTAATCATTTTTTAGACAATTTTTTGCACTAAGAAACAAAACGCGCTACAGTGTTCTGGCAGGAACACTGTAGCGCGCAGATCCAACTCGGTGGCTGCCGAGTTCGGATCTAAACACGGGCAAAGACAAAACTTTCTGGGGCTAGTTTAGACGCTAAATTTTCTCCTAAATTTCTCCATGCAAAAAAAAGATTTCCTATTACATTAAAATATCGATACATGCATGGAGTACTAAATATAGATGAAATCAAAAACTAATTGCACAGTTTAGTTGTACTTTGCGAGACGAATCTTTTAAACCTAATTAATCAATGTTTGAACAATTATTATCAAATACAAACGAAATGCTACAGTGCAATACATTGTTGCACAGTAATTCGGCCGCCACCAAATCGGCCGAACTAAACACGGCCCTGGTTGGGGTTGGGGACATGTTTTGTCACACACACACAGTGCCCGGTAGACGGCACCTGCTGCCTGACGAGCGGTTGGGTCCAAGAAGATCACGCAAAATCTAACCCGTTTTTCTAGGTCTATATAAACGCAGTGCTAGTACATGTTAAACAAGTCGCCGTCGCTGATAGATAGCTCACGAGTAGGCGCTCCGTCGTCGTGTGTGTTTATTTAAGAGCCGAGTGAGTGATCTCTTGCATCACGCTGATAGGTACGTCCCACTCCCATTGCTCGCCTGCGTCTTTCAAGTGAGTTCGGCCCAGCGCATCAACAGCTCTGTGGCCTTGCTTGGAAGATGGAGCTTGGTGGATGGTCGGCGGTGGCAAATGGCAAGACGCCAAACCTTAGGTCTCGTGTGCATGCAGTCGGATTTGCACCATTCTATATATTTTGGAGTGGATTGGGGTGTAACTTGAACTAAATGTCATCTCGGTTCACTCCAACACATATAGATTGAGGCGGGCAGGGCAATCGTCTCCGTAAAGTCATGATTAACAGTGACTTTTGATTGGAGACGATTGCAATGCCCGCTCCGTTAACCCTTTTCGCCCGCCTTTATTAAGATTTCTATACTAGTGGGTGAACCTGACAACCTTCGAATAAAGCTTACGCGAAAGCATATCCAGTTTAAGAAACCATAAATTAACTTAAAAAAAGAAAAGAAAAAAAACTAAACTATTACATATGCGTGAAACGTGTATAAATATGCGTCGATTCATAATAATATTATAAGTGTTGTGTCCTTTTTGCATGCGGTTGACTTCTGCACTAGCACAGGAAAATATCTACACACCCTAAGTGCCGTGTCAACTTGCCATCAATCCCTATCTTTTTTTTTAACTCAACTTGCCACCAACCTGCCTGCTGATGACATGTTCTTGGCTCCTGTTCTGTTGATGAGGTTGGGTTCAGCTACTGCTGATCCGTGCTAAAGTTTCAGATCCGTGACCGCAAAATTAATTGGATGATCAATTTTCTATTTTCCTTGCATCACTTGCTCGAAAAAAAATGCAATCATAACCAAGGCACATGCAAGTAAACTAGAGATGCTGCTGTTTTTAAAACGATGCCAATTCATCAACTGCAGATCTGCTCATGCTGCACCTGGAGAGAGAGAGATGCCACGCGTATTTATGCTTGCATTGGTGGCCGTGAACACAACCGTCGGCAACTTGTTCAGGTCAAAGGTATCAGGGAGATGGAAGATTCAGAGATCTTCAGAAGACGGAAGAAACAAATACTGCTACACATTGCATCGTAGAGTTTGGACATCTGTACCATTTTGTCAGCTTACGTGGAAGAGACAAATACACATTGCATCATACAGTTTGGACACTTGTACAGTACCATTTTGTCAGTTTATTGACGTGTAACCGCTCATTTGTAGCGACCATAAAAGTTAGGCATATTCGCTAAACCACGCGCCAATAGCGGGCAGAATTTTATGCTAGACACCAGTGGTTGATGGAAAGAGACGTGGAATAATCAAAACTGACATTCTGGGATTTCCAGTGAAGGAAGCAAGCACTCTGAATTCTTCTCTTGTTCAACATGAACCTGGTAATACAACAGCCTAAGTTATCGATACACATCTGGGTACACAACATAACGATGTGAAAGGTACAACAAGCCGATTCCACCATGGGCAACAAGCAAACATAAGGTTTGCCTCTAGGGTCACTCTAGTCTTGGTGACACGCCCAATCATGGAACTTTCAGCCCTCTTTACATCTAGCAAGGCTTTCGCTACCTACATCACTCCTCCATGGCGGCCCATAGCATGCCCTGCACGCACATCTCAGAAGAACTAACAGAGAAACTGGGATTTCCAGTGCGTCCACCTATTCACTTCCTCATGTGTTCAGGAACAATCCGATGGACGAGCTCAATTGGGAGCCCTTCGAGTTCTGCATCCCAGTTCCAAATGTATTTTGAGACGAGTACAATGAAACATCAACATCGTTAAGTGTATTGAAAAGTTACCTGCTGCTGTGAAGTTGAACAACGGTGGCAGTGGCCGTCCACTTGGCAAGCAGACCTTGGGGTCTCGCAGCTCATCAAAGAATGGATGGGCACAAGCATCAACCTGAAAATATAATTAAATATCTTTGATCAGAAACTATTGCTTCAGATAACAACTGGCATATAACTGGTTTAACTCAAGGAAAATATAAGGCTTAGTATCAATAGCAACACATCTATACAACTTTGGATATAAATACTAATTGGTCAGTTACAATATCAGATTAGTTCTTACAGCGGTGCAGCGCAGATTTGGTGAGTACTGAAGTAACCTTGACACAAGATCAACAGCTTCAGGTGGCATGCGCTTACCAAAAAGCTACACGAAAATCAAACTTAGGTGAGCTGGTCAACCGACTACAGCTGAAATGAAAAATACCATAGAGATTAGAGATCCCTAACCTTGTGCCATGGATGGGCTTTTATCTGAGGGAACTTGAATTCAGAATAATTTGGATTCATGCACCTGATTTCCTCTCTTGTTGGAGTACCCAAAATCTTGGATAAAAAAGAAAGAAAAAACATTCAGTCTACAAAGTATCACCGGTGATTTCATGACATAATTTGATAGCAGATGCAAACCTTTATTATTTCCACCAGTTGATCAACACCACTTTCACCAGGAAACAAAGGCTGCAATAGGGGGACGCAGTGGACATCAACAAAATTGTCAGCACATAAAAATATCTCAATTAACAGTGAGTTGATCAAATCCTAATGTCCATAAAATCCAAAACTGCAATTTTGTAGCTTATATAGTAATCTTTGACCAAAAAAAAGGATTTTACAATGGTAAAAACAAAATTATGTCCCTCTCAGAAAATGGTTGGCATAATAATCAGCTGGTAAAAAGGTGAACCTGTAGGATTGAGATCCTATACCTGACCAATCAGAAGCTCAGCCACTACACAGCCAACAGACCAGATATCGATTGCAGTGGTATACTCCGTAGCTCCAAATATTAGTTCAGGAGCCCTATAATACCGCGAGCAAATGTACGATATGTTAGGCTCACCAGGGACCTGAAATGGATATTTTACTTTATTAAATCCATGAAGATATTTGGCAGGAGCAAACTAAAAGAGAGAAGTGTACCAATTTCTTAGCGCTCCCAAAATCGCAAATCTTAAGTTGATGTGTATGAGGATTGACCTGGAAGGTTAATCAAGTTGCAATAAGTGTTCAGCAGTTAGCGTAAAACAGAACGAAAAAAATAATTCACAGGACACATTTGGCATGAGAAAACCTGCAGATGTGCACTTACACAATATGCCTATGTTCACAGGTGTTACAGCAAGATGATATCAAAATGGTCCAAAAAGGGAATAACAGAATACTCGCAACACGAACCACTCAAACTGCCTCGAGGAAAAGTGCATCTGGAAACTTACCAGTAAATTTTGAGGTTTAATATCACGATGACACACACTGACAACACGATGGATGTAAGCAAGTGCACGGCACATCTGGACAAGAAGGAATAACAGATCATTTCTAATGCTCATTCCATACCAACCAATGAATCTAAACTTCTTGAAAAAAGCTGATAGGTGAAATGAAACAGAACATCATCACATACCTGATATGCATACAACTTAACATATATTATGGGTACACGCTGGTTCATCCGGTTGTAGTATTTGGCAACACGATAAACTGTCTCAGATACAAATTCAAGTACAAGGTTGAGGTAAACTTCTCCCCTTTGAGTTGTTGAAAAGAAGTGATGCTTCAGCTGAACTACATTCGGGTGGTCAAGTAACTGCATAGTCTGGAGCTCTCTATTCTTGTAGCGCTTATCTTGTAACACCTTTTTTATCGCCACCGTCTCACCAGTTTCCAAGCATTTCGCCTGTTATACAAGACAAGTTCAATGACTTTGGCCTTGTGAACTTCCATTTCTAGAAATAAGTGTTATATGAGGCCAAAAGATGGCAAATGGCGTACCTGGAAAACTACACCAAACGAACCAGTACCAACAACCCGTTCTGCCATGTATGAGACCTTCTGGATGACCAATAGAAACAATATCAATGATTTACAGTTAGAGTTTCAAAAAATGATGTTCTAAAACCAAAAAAAAAATTAGTAGGACAATAAATCAAAGGAATATCTAAAGAGCAAAAGTTTGCAGCCGTCACATAGAGAATATCCAATAACAATACACAAAAGTAGTATAGTGCTGCTGCAATGTCATCCACAGAGGAGTTTTTTAAAATATCTATATATAAAAATCAAGTGGCCCTGTTTACATAGCATGCAGGAATATTCAATGTAATGTACTGCCATTGGTATTCAATGCCTTTTTAGATGAAAGCAAAAAACAATTTGTATTCAGTGCTAGGCTGCTAGCAAGATATAGGTTAATATATTACCTGCTTTGGCTTCCCATTATGACCTCCTATTGTTGTCACAATTATCTGTCCTGTCTCAGTTCCATTCCCATCAAGAGTAACACCTTCACCTTCCTGTAGCCAGAGAACACGAGGCATGACTACCAAGAGTAGAAATGGTATGTGCTCAGCAATCAATGAATCAATGAGATTGAAATAACCTTATCATTGTGGCCATCAGCTTTATCATCACTAATTGTCATATCATTCATTTCTTTGGGAAGAAGATCTGCTCCTGGTTCTTCAGTTTTAACAGGCTTCATGCTAGTAGATGTGCTTGCCTCAGCATCCCTATTAGATGATGACGATGATTCTTGGTCTATCCGCGCAGGTTTGTCCTCAGTTAAGTGCGGCTCGATAACAATATCTCCTGCTCCATCCTGCTCAAATTTTGGCCTTTTGGAGCCAGAGTCACCACCCTAACAATAGACAACGAGAAATGGTTATTTGTTTCGTAGTTCCTTAGCATTTATAGAAGAAGAAAAGGCAAAGTTTCTTCAATGTAACAACCCCCATTTCCCACGTCCTTCTTTTTTTGTGAACGGGAGCCATTTCCTGATTAATCCAATGGTTAAATCCTTCCCGAATGAGCAAATTTTTTTGAACCAATGGACTGACTAGAACCTGCCATTATCCTTTACTAGTAAAGTCTCAGTGAATAGGCTACTATCCATTTTCTACATGGTCCTATGAAGCTCACATTGCTAACGCATTACAGCCAAAACCACATCTATTAGACTAACTGGAGAAATAAATACTTGAGCAAAAACATACAAGATGTCGACTTTAAAGCGCAAGGAGCCGAATGCCAAATCGGCTAAAGCAAAATAAAGCGCTTGCCACCTGAGGGGGCAACATGCCGTGCAACGCTTTAGCCTTTGTAAGGGTAGGCAGCCACAACCAAGCAAGCAAATGGAACGAACAAACGCTGCCGCAAGAGACGACCGAGCGAATCCCAACAAAATGAACCCGAACGCTAGCACAGCGTCATTAAACACCCAATGCGGGTGCCCGGGCCACCAATCGCGGTGGGGAATGGGCCGGGAAATGGAGCTCTCACCGGATCGGAGACTGACGAGCGGCCGGAGGCGATGCTCTTGAGCCGCCGCATCATATGCATCCTCCTCCTCCCTCACAGGGCGCCGGCCGATGCAGCCCGACACCGACCCCAAACCCTAGCCTCGCCTTCGCCCCGCCTTGGTCGACCCCGTCGCCCGGCTCCTCCACCGCCCTCGCGATGCAGCCTCGCCGCTGCCGGAGGCGGCGATCTAGGGAGGGGCGGCCGCGGGGGAAGGCCCTAGAAGCTTCGCGAAGCTTCGGGGGTCGTCGTCGCGGGGAGCCGGGGAGAGGCGTGCGGTGAAAATTTTGGGAATGGAATGGGAGGCGGAGGAAGGGGAGGGTTCGCTCGCTGCACCACTAGATTTCTCGGTGCTTTTTTTAGCTTTGTGACTCGAGCTCTCTCTCCTCCGGTTGTTGGTGATGGTTGCCAAAATGGCAAAGCTGAGAGACCTTTGCATTCGGCTCCCTGGGATTTTTTGCTATCCTCGAATCGGGCTTAGTTTTCAAATGGTTCGGGGGTGATTTGTGTATCGTCCACTTCTTTTTCAAAAATGGTCTTTTTGCCCACTTTTTATTATTCACCAAGTTGTATGTCCATTCAACAGATGTTTATGGACTAAGCAATAATAACATTTTATCACAGAATAAATAAATAATGTGTATGATGTATCAAGTATCATGAAAGAAAACGAACAATTGACACATCAAAACTTCATAAGCATCATTTGACTCATCACCTCCGTAAACCTGGATTGAAGCTTCGTCAACCTCGACTTTTGTAGGATTCTTTTTTATGTGACTTTGGTGTATGATTAAACAACTTTTTATAGCCTTGTGCTCGATTACCTAGGATGAGTCCAACTTGCTATGCTTTAATTCACTGACTCGTTTTCCCTAGTAAAGCAGGGTGAACCGAGGGAGACTCGCTCTCTGGTGTCGATCCTCGAAGGCTCCCCTTGCCTCCGGTAGCATCTACGGCGCCAGAGGGTGTGGAGAACCTTGATTTCGATGGTTGATGTACATACCCTATGCTACTAGGTTTGTATTAAGTAGGTTAGGGTACAGGTTAATAGGGGCAGGCGGGTGCTTTTGCTGCCTTTGCATTATCGTCGGTAGTCATGTTGAGGACTTCGATGAGGCTGGTTGCGGGGCACCCTTTGGCACGTGGTGCTCTGGCTCCTTCACCGACAGAAGCATAAGGCTTTCCTTCCCTCCTTTCAGCAAATGTTTATGGACCAGGCCATAACAACATTTTATCACAAAACAAATAAATAATGTGTATAATGTATCATGTGTCATGAAAGAAAGCGAACAATTGCCATACCAAACTTCATAAGCATCATTTGACTCGTCACTTCCACAAACCTAGATTGGAGCTTCACTAATCTCAACTTCTGTAGGATTGGTTTCTTTATTTAACTTTGATGTCTGATTAAACAACTTTTTATAGCCTTGTGCTTGAATAGCTATGATGTATTTTGTCCAACTTGCTATGCTTTAATTCATCGGCTCATTTCCCCTTGCTACAGTAAGCCAGGGTTACTCGCTTTCCAACATCGATCTCGGAAACCCCTTGCCTCTGGTGGCCTCTATGACGTCGGAGGGTGCGGAGAACCTCAATTTCGATGGCTGTGTGCACACCCTATTCTACTAGGTTTGTATTAGGTAGGTTAGGGTTTGGGTTACCTGGGGCGGCAACCTTGCATGGGTGCTTTTGTTGCCTCCACTTTATCATCAACAATCATGTTGAGAACTTCGATGTGGCTGGATGCGGGGCGCCCTTCAGCACGTGATGCTCTGGCTCTTTCACCGGTGGAAGCATAATGCTCTCATTCCCTCCTTTCAGCAAATGTTTTTGGACCAAGCAATAGCAACATTTTATCACGAAATAAATAGATAGTGTCTATGATGTATCAAGTGTCATCAAAGAAAATGAACAATTGCCATACCAAAACTTCATAAGCATCATTTGACTATCACTTCCACAAACCTGGATTAGAGCTTTGCCAGTCTCGACTTTTGTAGGATTGACTTTTTCATTTGACTTTGGCCTGTGATTAAACAACTTTTTATATCCTTGTGCTTGAATAGCTAGGATGTACTTTTTCCAACTTGGTATGCTTTAATTCATCGACTCATTTCCCCTTGCTACAATAAACCAAGGTGAACCAAGGGTGACTCGCTTTCCGACATTGATTTCGGCAACCCCCTTGCCTCTGGTGACCTCTACAATGCCAGAGGGTGCGGAGAACCTCGATTTTGATGGTTGATGTACATACCCTATGCTACTAGGTTTGTATTCGGTAGGTTAGTGTTTAGGTTAATCAGGGTAGTGACGCTGCACGGGTGCTTTTGTTGTCTCCGCTTTATCATTGGCAGTCATGTTGATGACTTCGATGCAGCTAGTTGCGAGGAGCCCTTCAGCACGCGGTGCTCCAGCTCCTTCATCGGCGGGAGCATAAGGCTCTCCTTCCCTCCTTTTTGCGAAAGGGTGGGCACTTTCGGCATCCCTTTTGGTGGGCTCCTTATTAATGTTGTTGATACTATTGGCAATGGTGAAATCATCTTTCAGGCATCGATCTTGAGGCCGACGGTGCCATATCCCTCTTCCTCTCCTTTCCTTCACTTGCACCGGCGGTCGATTTTCGTTTAGCGTCAATGAATTCTACTGGAGCTTCTAGGTGCTCGCTCTTGTGGTAGATCCAAGGTTTGGCGCCCCTTGTGAGGTTAGGAGGTGGATCTTGACATGATCTCGACAGTCGTTTCTAGTGGACAACTTTCAAGCGAGGACGATGAGAACATTCTGGTGTCTTGGGTGTTATTGTTTATATTTTCTAGTTTTGCTAGGGTGTTTTCTGTAAGACTAGGATGTACTATGCTACGATTTCTTTCATATAATTTCCCCTTTGGAAAAAAAACTTCTATGCTTTATATAGGTTGAACTGGTTGTTCTTATCTAAAACTGACATGGCTTCCTTTTTTCTTAGATACACTTCAAAACAACACTACTGTTGTAGTGGTGTTGTGAGATTCATTCTAGGAGTAAATTTAGACCTATCTTACTACTAAGTGATGGAAACATGCTAAATAGTGTCTCATACACTTTAGTATAGACCTATCTTATCTAAAAGGCAACGTCTATGTGCTAACTAATGTCCCATCCACTTTAGCATAGACTTAACTCATCAACAAGGTAACACTTATATGCTAAATAGTGTCCCATACGCTTTATCATATACTTAACTTGCCAAAAGGTAATGCCTATATGGTATAAGATGAGTTCTATGTTTTAGTGTTATATAGATGGTAGACTTAAACCATCATAGGAATGACAATGAGATGCTATGTTAGCTACATGCATTGGCACTATGTGATGATATTTCAAAATGTATCGGTTTGAGTGCTATTGTTAGTAAATACGAATCACCCAATAACATATTGCTATCGGGAGTTGATGTGTTATTCTTTTAGTGCTACTGATGGTAGACCAATATAACTAACTATGAAAATAACCACGATATGGTCTGGTAATGTCCTGATCGTTATCGTATTTGAGAATGAAGTCAATTCCCACCAAAGTAACAAATGGATACTATAGTGACATGGCTTGGTACGGTAACGTATCAATCGTTATGGTGTTTTGAGGATGGATTTGATTCATACCAAAGAAATAGGTGATACTATAGCGAGTTAGCAATGTCGCGAGCACCATCACCATCGCCCTCCTCGCCATGGTCGATCGGAATGGATGGGTGGTACGATCGAGCACCTGCATTGTGTTTCTTGTTGGAGCCACCGAACAAGGCAGAGTGCGTAGGTTTCGACCGGGGGTAGAGCGGAAATGGTGAGCGAGTGGATGGATGGACGAACAACCTGACCTAGGCCGGGTATTTGAAGGCCATGCCGCCCTGGCAGGGGCTAGGGCTATGTCTACGTGGCGGCGCACAAAACATCTCGCGCGTAGGGCCTTGACCGACCGATGCCCCCACCACCAGTCTTGAGTCCACCACCTGTGATGGTCTTCGCATGATGAGTCATTGCGGCCTGTAAATCACATAGCGTGTCACGCTTGTTTACTCTTCAATAATTGGTACGTAGGTAAACTATATTCACTATAACACCAACAATAAACAAGGGGTGAAGTTAACGCGTGATGGGTTGCGCGTTTATGGAGTGCACGACGGTGTCGTCCTCATCTCGGCCCATCCCCCAACTTCCACCACCTGTGGGTGGCGGCTCCTGTTGCCTCGTCACACCAATAGCCTCTCGCCCCCACCCCTCAAGCCTGCCCTTCCCTAATCACGCGCATTGAGACGCCCCCGCCACTAGGCCTGCCCAACCGCAATCTCTCACCACCCTAGCGGGCAGCACCCCCGCTGCCCCACCCGGCCACCGTTCGCTCGCCTCCACCATCGCCCCAAAACCTCATCTACAGCTACCGGTGAGTGGATTCCCTAATGCCAGAACCCGAACCCTCTCTTCTTCCTCCTGATGAGCAGAGTGTGGATGGATTGTGTGAGTGCACGAACACGTGACCCATTGCGTAAAAGAGTTTGCGATAGACATGGCATTGCTGTTGTTAAATGAAAACTATGTATGGTAGATCAAAATATTAATAGCATGTTTTGAGTTCTATCCAGGAAATATGTTAATTTTTTGCACAAACTTACTGGATTAGTGGTCATTGACGGGGGAAAAGATTGGAATATTAAGTGGTAGAGGCATAAGATGCCATAATGTATACAACATTTAGTCCAAAATTCAAAATATCCTTGCTTCCTACTAAGAAAAGTAAAAGTGGATTACTACGGCGTCTATTTCTAACGACGTGTGGATTATTTTTGTGAGAGATTCCATCGGCGATGTATCCTCATTGCCCCCCCCACACCATGGGCACAGCTCTCCATGGAAGCACAATCGACGAACAACACAAACAGTTAAAACAAAAACACCCGTATCGATGGTCAATTCCCATTAGTTTAGCAAATGAACCAAAACATGCCTCTCAAGATTAATCCATGGCCAAACAACAGTACAAAACAGGAAACATAGTCATACCAAATCCTCTCTACAATAATAGAGGTTCGAAGAAACTAATGAATGGTAATGGTTTCTTCATCCTCCTAGCTAGTGCTACTCCAAGATGCTAATTCGCATGCATTATCAATGGAATCAATGAACCTGCATTCATGATGACTGCCCAGTGAAGGACTTTCCTGGCCTGAATGACTAGAGCCCGCGTCACAACCTCGACGAGATGGAGGCGAGGGCCAAGGTTGGGGCCGGGCTGCGCGATGACATGATCATCAGGGACCGATTTAGCGCCCCTGCTACCTCCGGCTAGAGCGCCTGACCGATGGAGCATGTCGACCATGGATGGCGTCTAGTAGGTGTGGACGAGGACCTTGAGTGCTCAACTTGCATGAAGGAGAAGAAGGCGGGAATATCATCTCGACCACTGTGTCACGTCCAATGCTTCATAGTTATCCTCCGTGGTGGTTGACAGTTGATCGAAGGCATTGACCCACATATTGTGCTTTCTTGCATGTATGGTGGTCCCATTAATCCTTGGATGTCGTCATATATTGATCATTGGATGCAATCGACATTAAACCAGCGTTCTACATTATTTCCAAGTGTGTTTATTGGCCATGTCACTTAGATTGATGGTTATGGGGGGAGGCAGTTCAGCTAAATTAGGGGTAGTTCGGGCGACCTTCCCCATGGGTCTATTTTTCCCATTTCCTTCCATTAGGTCTTGAATGATCTTATTCTCCAAATACATGTGGAACCATATTATTTAACAACATAAATATGCATGAATGCTGATTTAATCTTCACTTTACTAAGAACCTTGATGGTCGAATTTATACCATATACTGACCATCAACATACATGAGGAGAAAATTTTTTGAATTTTTTATAATACAGGTGGTCTCATATGATAGATATAAACTATTCAAACTGCTAGTGAAATTCTGCAATCCCAAAGTTGTTCAATGCTTCAAACCACATTGTACCAAGCCTTCAGATTGTTGCATTCATTCGCAGTAACCAAAATAGAACAATTTAGGAAGGTACAAGAATCCTACAATCCGTAGTCAAACAAGCATTTTTACCTCCGGTAGCACTGCCACACAAACGGTTATCTTCCATGGTCGCAACTCATATTTTTCATCCATGTACAATTATTTTTGGAAGAAAGTCATTGTTTATCATGGCTTGAATGAGTGATTAATTTTGTCAAAGACCGACATATATATGCATCTAGGTTTAGTGTTGAAAATTTAGAAAAAAAATATAGACTGAGAGACTCACAGTTGCAAGTTTTTCACGCAAAAGTTTTCAACGTTCAAACTAAAAATCTCCCTTCCTCTTTCAACCCCCTATAATCTCGCTTATACTTCATTACTAATAGCGATGAGAAAATTCCACCTATAAAGTTTTAGATCTCATTGATGGTAGCTTCAAGAAAAATGTGGTGACACCTGAGAAAACAAAAGGCATATATTCCTACTGATGACAAAGCAAACAATTCCTAGCCTCTGTCACAGATGGGGGCTAACAAAAGTTGACTAGATATAAGATAAAAACAAAATAACAGATAATAGGAAAATGATGATATAAGATAATATGCATCTCATGATTCAGGAGATTGTTGTCATCAGCCTTGTTTCATATCACCAGGTCCACGATGACGATGATACACAATTCCCCACCTGAGACGGAATAAAGGGTAAAGCCGCCGAAGCTCCTCCACATATACCCAAGAAGCATTCTCATCAGGAAAGCCTTCCCACTAAATCAAAACTTGCAACTTGCCATGGATTGACTGTGAGGACACGGCTCGCCGCGGAGTACGTAGCACATACTCTCGCTGCAGAGCATGAATTCTCTCTTGCGGAGACATCTTGGGTCGTCCAGGCATACTGTCCCACCCAAGGTCAAGCAATCACTTGGTGCTTTAGAGAGGAGAAAGCGAGGAGGGAACTTTTGGTTTTGTTTTTGTAGATAGAAAACAATCGACCTTGCCGCTTTATAGAGGTGGGCTCGTTGGTGAAATCCTACAGCTCCAAGATTTATACCTGGCGATGCTCTCATTCACACCAGCTATGAGGTGGGTTCATACGTTTACAAACTATTTTGGAAGTTTGTGTAATCATATTGTACTAAACATTCCAATTGTTGCTCCCATTCACACTGACCGCTATGAATCAATTTTGGAAGTTAATGAAATCGCACAATCACAATGATTTTGTTTGACACCCTCAGTCAAACTAGCCATTCCAATTGTTGCTCCCAATCGAACTAACTGCTATGAATCAATTTTGGAAGTTAATGAAATCGCACAATCACAATGATTTTGTTTGACGCCCTTAGTCAAACTAGCCGTCCCTCCCCAAAACCCTATTCTATAGCCACTGGTGAGTGGATTCCCTAACCCCAGAGCCTAATCCTCTCTTCTTACTCCCAACGAGTAGCGTGTGGATGAGTCACATGAGTGCAAGTAACGCGCGACCCACCGCATGATAGAGTTTCCGATAGACATGGCATCGTTGTTGTTAGATAAAAATTATGTATGGTAGATCAAAATATTAATAACATGTTTTGGGTTCTACAAGGCAAGATGTTAATTTTTTGCACAAACTTACTAGATTAGTGGTCATTGCCGAGGAAAAGGTTGGTATTAAGTGGTAGAGGCATAAGATGCCATAGTGTATACAACATTCAGTCCAAAATTCAAAATATCATCGCTTCCTACTTAGGAAAGTAAAAGTGGATTACTGCAGCGTCTATTTCTGATGGTGTGTGAATTTTTTCGTGAGAGATTCCGCTGGCGCGTGTATCCTCATCGCCCCCTCCCCCTGTACGCCACGGGCACAGATCTCTATGGAAAAATAATCGATGAACAGCACAACCAGTTAAAATAAAAACACACGCATCGATGGTCAATTCCCATTAGTTTGTTAGATGAACCAAAGCATGTCTCTCAGGATTAATCCTTGGCCAAATAACGGTACAAAATAGAAAAATAGTATTACCAAATTCTCTCTACGACAATATAGTTTGGAAGAAACGAATCAATAGTAATGGTTTCTTCTCCCTCTTATAGCTAGCACTACTCCAAGATGCTTGTTCGCATGCATTGTCAATGGAATCAGTGAACTTGCATTCATAATGACCGCTCGGTGAAGGACTTTGCCGGTCTAAATGACCAGAGCCCGCGTAAGGGCCTCGGCGTGCAGGAGGCGAAGGCAGGGGGTTGGGGCCAGGCTACAGGACGACGTGATCGTCGGGGACTGGTTTAGTGCCTTCGCTATGTCTAGCTAGAGCGCCTTGCGACCGATGGAGCAAGTCGACCATGGATGGTGTCTGGTAGGTGTGGACGAGGCCCATGAGCTTGACTTGGCGTGAAGGAGAAGAAGGCGCGGCTACCGTCTCATCAGCCACTACCACCGTGTCATGGTCGCCCTCACCCAAACCCTATTCTACAGCCACCGATGAGTGGATTCCCAAACCCTGAAACCCAACCCTCTCTTCTTACTCCTAGCGAATAGCGCATGGATGGGTCACATGAGTGCAAGAAACATGTGACTCACCGCGTGATAGAGTTTGCGATAGACATGGCATTGTTGTTGTTAGATAAAAATTATGTATGTAGATCAAAATATTAATAACATGTTTTGGGTTCTACAAGGCAAGATGTTAATTTTTTTGCACAAACTTACTGGATTAGTGGTCATTGAAGGGGAAAAGGTTGGAATATTAAGTGGTAAAGGCATAAGAAGCCATAGTGTGTACAACATTCAGTCCAAAATTCAATATACCCTCGCTTCCTACTAAGAAAAGTAAAGTGGACTACTGTAGCATCTATTTTTTCTGACAGTGTTTGGATTTTTTCGCGAGAGATTCCGCCGACGCATGTATCCTTGTCACCCCCCACACGCTACGGGCACAGGTCTCCATGGAAAAACAATCAATGGACAACACAAATAGTTAAAACAAAAACACCTACATCGATGGTCAATTCCCATTAATTCGGCAGATGAACCAAAGCATGTCTCTCTAGATTAATCCACGGCCAAACAACAATGCAAAACAACAAAATAGTAATACCAAATCCTCTATGTGACAATAGAGTTTCAAAGAAACGAATCAATGGTAATGGTTTCTTCTTCCTCCTAGCTAGCGCTACTCCAAGATGCTAGTTCGCATGCATTGTCAATGGAATCAGTGAACCTACATTCACGATGATCGCCCGTTGAAGGACTTTGTCGACCTAAACGACCGGGGCCCGCGTCTCGGCCTCGGCGAGCTAGAGGCAGGGGCAGTTAAAAGGTCTCTGTTTGGTTTTGGTAATTGAGTAACAACTTAGATGGACTAATATGTGGTTATATGAGATACACAGGAGATTAGTCCACAGGTGATGGTATCATGAAGGAGCCTATTGCACAGGAGACATGACATGGAGTCATATGACCAAGGTGGAGAAGATCAAGATGAGGCTTGGCTTAATGGACCGGTTGCTAGGGTGAAGGGCAAGTTGTGTGATGGCTTGGCGCCGAAGGACCGAGGCAACGGTGAAGAGCAAGTGAGGTCAAGATCGATGAACCAATACGGTCACGTGATGATATGAAGTGGATCATATCATTTGGTGATTGGTTGGTGCATGTGTTGCATCAACGTCGAAGGAGTTGGAATGGAATGCGCAAGGCAAAGGTATAACCATAGGGCATTTCCATTTCATCGGTCATAGGTGTGTAGAGAAGTTGATGACCGGGTTTAGGATAGATGGCCGTACTATCAAGAGGGGCAAACTTGTTTGCATATCGGTCATCTAGTGCCACTTGAGCGATCTAACTTTGCATACGTGTTAGGATCGAGTGGCGAGGCAAGTTGAGTGCCTAATTCCTTCGAAGAAAATGTTTGTGAAAATGCTAACACACTTACACATGTTGTTGAACACTTGGTGGTGTTAGCACCTTTGCGAAGGCGGTGGAGTTTGAGCGGTAGAGAGGGTTTGGGGGCGTTTTCGAGGAGTTGAAACGACTATTTTCGTTTACACCGTTGTCGAGATTTGGAGGTGATGTCACGTAGTGTTTCATGAGCTAAAACATGTGCTTTAGTGATACACATACTTAGTCTAGCTCATAAGTGAAAGGGCGAATCAAGCGGAACGAGAAAACGACGAAAATTCGATGAGTTATGAGCGACAGACGCTGGCGCCGCGAGCGACAGACGCAGGCATGCAGCGTCTGACGCTAAACCCTAGCTGAGGGGGTTGACGTGAGCGCGTCAGACGCGGTGTTGCGGTTACGTCAGACGCGGCCGCTGAAGGGTTTCGCGGGTGAGCGTGCGGTGGCTGCGACAGACGCTGGACTGCGTCTGTCGCTGAGTCAACAGACGCGTCCGTCGAGCGTTCAACAAAAATGGCTTCTGGACCTCGTCTGACGGTGGTAAGGTGGCGTCTGTCGGTCGCGACAGACGCGTCTGACGCAGTGGGTGCGAACGTGATGATTTCAAACGGTCGAACACGTGGCGGCCGTAGGAGCGACAGACGCTACTGTGCAGCGTCTGTCGCCCCCAAAAATTGCCCAGTGAGGTTTCTAACGGCTCTATTCGATTGTGGGCTTATAAATAGAAGTTGTGGCCGGCCTTGGCTGTGAGCTGAGCACACTATAGTCTTTGTGGCTTGTGTGATAGTGCTTGGGAGCCCTCTAACTCACTCATGCTTGATAGTGTTCATCAGATCGAGTGAGAGAGCGATTCTAGTGCGTTGCTTTGAGAGATTGCATCGTGTGGCACTAGGTGATCATGTTGCAAGTCTGTGGTGCTTGTTACTCTTGGAGGTTGCCACCTCCTAGATGGCTTGGTGGCTTGTGGCTCCGTCAAAGCTCACAAGAAGATTGTGCGAGGCTCCGGAGAAGCTTTGTGAGAGGGATTGTGCTCACCCCGCAGGGATCGCGAAGAGCAACTCTAGTTGAGCGTGTTATTGAGCTACCACACTTGATGGTGGGTTCTTGCGGCGCCTTTTGAGAGGCTCGGTGTGTGACCGATTAGCCGCTGAACCACGAAGTGTTGGTCGACACAACAGGGACGTAGCTTGGTGGCAACCAAGTGAACCTCGGGAGAAAATCACCGTGTCAACATTGTCTACTCTTCTCGGTGGTTTGCCTTCGTGCAACACAAGCTTGTATTTACTTTCATATATATCTTGATTGTGTAGTTGCTCTTATTCTAGTTGTGCTTGTGTAGCTAGCTAGATATCTTCTTGCTTGTGTAGCTAGAAGTATCCCTTTGCGTGGCTAATTTAGTTTGTGTAACCTTGTTAGTCACATTGCTTAGTGTGTGTAGCTAAGTAATTTTCGCTCTCTAATTTGGCATTGGTTGCCCTGTTATTGAGCTTTGCTAGCGAGCTTAGGCTTTGTGCTTTTGCTTCACTAGTTGTGTAGGAGCTCCCTCGGTTGGCAAAGTACTAGTGCATAGGTTTGTGTGACCTTGCTCTAGAATTGATTAGGTGAGCTCTTGCTTAGCTTAGCATCTTTGTTGCCTAATTAGAATTATTTCTAAGGTGCTTAAGAACTTAGTTAGAGGAGTGAAATCTTGGCTAGACCGATAAGTTTAATTCCGCATTTGTTTCGGTTAGCCGACGTGTTTAATTTTTAGAAAGGACTATTCACCCCCCTCTAGTCCGCCATCTCGACCCTTCAGCGGTGTAAGGTCCTAAATGGCTAGAGGGGGGTAAATAGCCTTTTCAAAATTCTACAAACTTCACTAAACCAAGATGTTAGTAAAACAAATAACGAAGCTTCTCTAGCACTAGCTCAACTACACTATGCAAGCCATCTAAACAATTCTAGTAGATATGAAGGCTATAATCTCTAATCCACACCAACAAGGCTAAGTCACTACTTACTCTACTCCTAAGTGAAAGAGAAACACTACACAAACTAGGAGCTAGAATCTATAAGAGAAAACAAGTTAAGCAACTAGCAAGGTTGACAAGTAAGTAAAGGAGTGAGCATGAATTGTTATACCGACGTTGATGAGTAGAGATATATCCAATGAACCAATCAATCAACACAATCACATACACAAGATGAAATCCTCGGTAAAGAGATGACACAAGATTTTTTTTATCGAGGTTCACTTGCTTCTCGCAAGCTAGTCCTCGTTGTGGCGATGCACTCACTTGATGGATCGCGAGCTAATTGACTATCAAGAGTCAAACCCTCAGCGGGTGCCACACATCCACTCACAAGATAGGGATCCTCCAAGCCACGAGCTCCACTAGAGTAGCCAATTCGCGAACTCCCGCGGGGAAGACTCAAAAACCCCTCATAATCACTTGGTGAGGCTCGAAACAATCTCCAATCACGAGCTCAACACCACCGCTGTTCCAAGCCATCTAGGATGTCGGGAAACACCCAAGAGTAACAAGAAATCCGCCGCCGACTCAAAGATCAAGTGCCACTAGATGCAAATCACTAAGCAATGCACTTGAATCTCACTCAATCTCACTAGAGTATGCAACCAAGCAAGGAGATAAGTGGAGGGAGTGTTCTCTAGCTCAAAGTATGCCTCAAGTATTCAGATCTACAAGAGAGAACCCCTAAAAGCTGGCCATGCTGATATTTATAAGCCCTCAAACAAATAGAGTCGTTGGCCTCCTCACAGCAGCCTGATCGGGGGCATCAGACGCGTCGGATGCCTACGCAACAGATGCGTGCTGCCGCGTCCGATGCACCATGAAGCGCCATGCATCCAGCCACTTCAAAGAACCAACGGTCGATTTTGTGAACACCAGACGCGTCTGACGCTGCGAGCTCGCGCGTCCGACGATGCAACAGACGCAGTTCAGAGAGGGTCGAAAATGCTTGAACTCGCAACAGACGCGTCCGTTGGTGTGGCAACAGACGCACTCCAGCGTCAGGTGCACCATGCTCCTCCGCCGCCTCTGCTCACAGCTGACGCCCACGCCAACATACGCTGACATCACGCGTCCGACGTTCCACCGTCAGCATGTCTGATGCACGACCGCCAGCACTCCGCAAGCTAGAGTTAGGCGTCAGACGCCAGGCCAGCGTCCGACGCTGCCGAACGTCACGTCTGATGCGTGCTTTTTAGTACGAAACACTTCCGTGACTTCGCTACTTCTTTCCACTTCCGGCGTAAAGGAAAATAATCATTTCATTTCCTCAAAAACGCCTGAATTCCGCGCTCGCAAGCTCACAAACCCCTCTCTACCGCTCAAACTCTACCGCCTTTGCAAATGTGCTAACACCACCAAGTGTACATCACCATGTGCATGTGTGTTAGCATTTTCACAATCATTTTACAAGACGTTACGTTAGCTCTCTACTAGATCCTAATGTATATGCTCAAGATGATGACCTAGTAGCACTTGATTCACGAGCTAACCGTGTTTGGCCCTCTTGATAGTCGGGTATCAATTTTAAACCCGGTCAATCACTTCTCTACTCATCTTAGACCAGCAAAAGCAAACCCTATGATTATACATTTGCCTTGATCACTTTGTTCCATGTTCATCTTCTCATGCTTGATCACTATGATCATCATTTCATGTGCATCTTCACCATGATCGTCATTTCATGTCCATGCACCATCTCTTTGTGATCTTGTGGCCTCCACTCCTTGCCACATATGTTGCCATGCCTTGCTCAATTCACTTAATCACAATGGCATTAGCAACTTGGTGTCATTAATTACCAAAACCAAACTTGGGCTTTTCAGGCGGGGGTTGGGGCCGAGCTGTGCGACGTCGCGATCGTCGGGGACTAGTTCAGTGCTTCCAGTACCTCCGGCTAGAGCGCCTGCGACCGATGGAGCATGTCGACCATTGACGGCGTCTGGTAGGTGCGGACGAGGCCCGTGAGCTCGACCTGGCGCGAAGGAGAAGGCGTGGTTGCCGTCTTGCCAGCCGCCACCGCCATGTCACGGTCGCCCTCCCCTAAACACTATTCTACACCCACCGATGAGCGGATTCCCTAACCCCGTAACCCTACCCCTCTCTTCTTACTCCCACCGAGTAGCGTGGGGATGGGTCCCGTGAGTGTAAGAAACATGCAACCCACCGCGTGATAGAGTTTGCGATAGACATGGCATCGTTGTTTTTAGATAAAAATTATGTATGGTAGATCAAAATATTAATAACATGTTTTGGGTTCTACAAGGCAAGATGTTAATTTTTTTGCACAAACTTTACTGGATTAGTGGTCATTGACGGGGGAAAGGTTGGAATATTAAGTGGCAGAGGCATAGGATGCCATAGTGTATACAACATTCAGTCCAAAATTCAAAATATGCTCACTTCCTGCTAAGAAAAGTAAAAGTGGATTTCTGCAGCTTGTTTCTTATGTTTATTATTTTTTTCGTTCCCTGCTCTTAAGACCTTGAGTGTCCACCACATGCATGGTTGCGGACAAAAAGTAAAAAACATTCAAACTCTAGAGTCGGACAAAGGTCTTGGGGCAGTTTTACTCAAGACGTCAGGGTGCAACATGCAAAAGAGATTCAGCCAGAACTTTTGGGCACAGGCGGAGGCGAGTCCGGCGGTCAAAGCTCCCAGGTGAGTGGATTCCCTAACCCCGGAACCCTAGCCCTCTCTTCTTACTCCCAGCGAGTAGCACGTGGATGTGTCATGTGAGTGCAAGAACGCGAGACCCACCGCGTGATAGAGTTTGTGATAGACATGTCATCGTTGTTGTTAGATAAAAATTATGTATGGTAGATCAAGATATTAATAACATGTTTTGGGTTCTACATGGGAAGATGTTAATTTTTTGCACAGACTTACTACATGAGTGGTCATCGACGGGAAAAGGTTGGAATATTAAGTGGTAGAGGCATAAGATGCCATAATGTATACAACATTCAGTCCAAAATTCAAAATATCCTCGCTTCGTACCAAGAAAAGTAAAGGTGAATTACTGCAGCATCTTTCTTACGTTTATTATTTTTTTCATTCCCTATTCTTAAGACCTTGAGTGTCAACCACTTACTTTGTGGATGGTTGCGGACAAAAAGTCAGAAACACTCAAAACTCTAGAGTCGGACAAAGGTCTTGGGCAGTTTTACTCAAGACGTCAGGGTGCAACGTGCAAAAGAGATACAGCCGGAATTTTTGGGCACAGCACAGGCGGAGGCGAGTCCGGCGGTCAAAGCTCCCGGGTGCGAGCCCAATCATTGCCATTTGCCACCACCTCCGGGCCCGCGAGCCGGTCCTCACCCGTCCGATCCCCCTGCCCACCCGATCGGGCGGCGACGCGGGGCGCAGAGCGAGCACCTGCGGGTAAGGATGAAAACGGAACAGAAATATCCCGAACCGAACCGTATCGTTTTCTGTATTTTATCCGATCGAATTCGTATTTTTGTGTCCAACTTTACCGTTTTCGCTTTCATTTTCGTATTTCAAATGTAAAATTAGAAAACGGTTTAGACATTTTCCGACCGTTTCCGACCGTTTTCTACTTTTCTACTTTTAATTCGGAATATCCCGAATTCAAAATTCAGTTTAAACCGAATTTTGTTGTCAATCATTACTGTCTAGGAAACTAGGCAAAGGCAAGTGTGGAGCACTGATGCTCATTGGCCGCATTATATAGGCAGCTCACCCCCGTCGTGCCTCCCTGAGTCGTCGAGGTAGGACTAATCACCTTGCACGGTGTTGTATGCTTGCATGGCTGCATCTGGCTTTACGCGGCGCTGTTGTTGCATTGCATGTGACTGGACCGACCAAAAGAGAGAGAGCTAGATGGGCCAGGCGTTGTTGCTATCCTCTCTAGTCTAGTACCGATGGCATCTCAAATTTTCCTCTTTTTTCTTTTTTTTCTTTTCTTTTTTCTCTTGTCAAAGAAACCAAATTGATAAGTCTGCTCTCTTGCACTTGAAATTTGCCACGATGACACTTGTTAATTGTTATGCATTGTGGATCGGTATTCCGTATTGAATTTTCATATACCGACCGTGTTCGACATAATTTCGCTCGAATGGGTTCGTTTTCGAAATTCTCGATATTCCGTAAGTTCACGTTCGTTTTCGTGTCCGGCTTTACCGTTTTCGCTTTCGTTTTCGTATTAAATATAAAAGTAGAAAATGGTTGAGGAGTTTTCCGACCGTTTTCGTCCTTACCTGCGGTGACTGCCACCCGCGCGGGGTATCCGGGCCGCGGTCTCCTGCCGGTCTCTCGCGATCCGAACGCAGCGCGCGCGTGGCGTGCCCTCCGCGAGTCTCGCTCGCCATGCGGCCGGCCCGACGACAGGTTCGTTCAACTCACTCATCCGGAACTGGAACAGAATCTCGTCGGACTTGACGCCAATCTCTCTCTTTTTTTTTTATTTAGACGACGAAAAAAGTCGAAGGTGACGCCAAGCTTAGCCTCACCTGTATCAGCTGCATGTAGGATAGATATAGAGTATTCCAGTGAGCACAGACCAAGAACCACCGAAATGTTGGTTGGAACATGCGGTAGTAGTAGCACAGTAGCTCTAGCACCTAATAACCTACTACACCCAACAACCGAATTCGTAATTCCTAAAGTACGAGTGTTTGTGTGAAAATGCCTGCTGCCCATGTCTATGTTTCTAGCGTCTGGAAAAGAAAAAAAAAAGGTCTAGTAATGAGAATCAGCTCCACTACCCTCCAGCCTCCATGGTTTCTGTTTTCTTCTCTGGATTTTGTTGTCCGTGTATTGCCGGGAAACAAGAGGACAGGGGGCCTTCCACGCCGAACAGAAGCCGGACGCTCACAGTAGTCTTCGGCAGGAACGCTGAAATTTGGGTTTCAAAGCGTCGCTGTCGCCGTCGTCCCAGAAGCAATTACTGAATTACTCCTACTGCTTAGGCAGACGGAACAACGCGCCCGATCGACAATCATGAGGCTGGACCGCTGGAAGCTTCACTGATTTCTCCTACGAGAACGGCGCGGCGTCCGACGGACACGAGACGGGACGAGCAAGTATCATTACCCCAGGACGATCATTGCAGGGGCGACCGTTGATTGCGAGTTTTGTGAGGCCAGTCTCAATGGGTTGTTTCACTACACGGTTTCTAAAACACCACATCAGCTACTGCAGGATGAAACGATGAATGAAACTAACCTTCACAATGCAACGTTTCATTTCACCAATTCCAAAGCTAAGTAAAGCATTTAATTGCTGCAGAATGATGGGATTATATGCACCAGATGCATCGTGTAGCCATTTATATTGTGCACAGCTAACATTCAGGCCGGCAGCGGCAGCCATCACGGCAAAATAGCAACAAACATTCAAGTGATGTGAAAAGTCAGGTACACACACAAGGATCAGGTGCACACACAAAGCATTAGGTGCACACACAAGCATCAGGTGCAAAATAGCAGCCATCACGGCAAAATCGCTGAGACGGTGAACAGGCCATCAGGTGCACACACAAGCATCAGGTGACAAGCATCAGGTCTAAAGTGCACACAAGCATCAGGTGCACACACAAGCATCAGGTGCAAAATAGCAGCCATCACGGCAAAATCACTGAGCCGGTGAACAGGCCATCAGGTGCATTACTAAGATAAATGTACCAGTACATTGCAACATTCAGGCTTAAGATAGATATAGTGAATAGATTCAGTTTTCACTACTCAGGAAGATAGCAGTTGTCTAAAATTGATAACTAAGGAAGATAGCAGTTGTCTCTAAAAATCTCATGTGCCTCCACGGCAGGCAAAAATCTCCAGTGCAAAACCAATCACCACGGCAGGATAGATAACCAAGTGCACCCTGCAGAAACGAAATTAATTGACGATGAGCATTTTGACATGCTGATGAAATCAACACTGATACAATATAACAAGTGATACAATATTCAGTGAACAGACAGTGAACAGCCTATCATGCATTTCACAGGAACAACATATCACACACTTCACAATGTGGAAGGTAGCTAAAACAACGTTCGGCTTCCGAATCATGTTTAGTCATTTAATTTCTAGGACTAAAACTAAAAGCATACTATTTCTGCAATTTGCACATTGTCACATAACAGTACCAAACCAGACCTTTTTGTTGTTTCTTGAACATGCTAAGTATATAAAATGACTAAAAGTGAATAGCAGAAGTCATGCATAACACACAATTCTGAGTACCAACTGAAAAGTGGATTCATGGAAAACAGTAGATGGCATAGTGATTTTCTATCATCCTGACAATAGATATGTCAGTTTTAAAAATTGGTAGCTCGTGGGACTTATATATGGCATTCATAAGGGTTACATTCAACACATGATCCATATGTTCTTTTAGCACAGTCAGTTTAGGGAAGGCCTACTTGCAAGTGACATAGATACTACATATATGGAAATATGGTTCAATGACTTAAGTCACTACTCAGTACTCACTAGCTAAACTACAGATGGTTCTACGACTTCCAAGTCACTAGCATTATTGTTAGGCTAGATAAAAACAATTCAGATAAGAACAACTAGATAAAAAATCAGAACTAACCTTAGTCACCAAACAATTTTTCCTCAATCTTACGTATTGCCCTGTCTCTTGTACGCTTCCCATTCCCTTTCTTGTTAAAGTCATCAGTGACTTCCTTCCAGAATGTATCACCTTTCTTGTCATTTCCCTTAATTGGATCTTTAGAAGCATTCAACCAAGAACTGGCCTACAAAATACAAAATAAGAAAATGTAAAAATAAAAACTAGTTCTGTACCAAACAATGACATATAAAATGAAATTTAAGAAAACGGTTTGTTAACTTCATCAGTGAATACCAGTCTCTCTTCCTCTTCAGGTGTCCAATATCTTTTCTTCGCTGGCCTATTTGCCTCATTGTTGTCAACTTCATCAGCATCAATGTTCACTGGTTTGTTAGTTGAGGTACCTTGTTTAGCAGCTTCGGGTGTTGCTGTCCCATAGGCACTTGATGGTGATTGAGATATCGGGTTGAAGCTCATAGTTTGACCAACCAAATGAAAATTTTCTCCTTGCACTTGTGGCTGCGGCAGATAGTGTGGTTGTTGCATAAAATTCAGAAAACCACATGGCGGATAGCCCCTGAAATTTACACAGAATCAAAAAACCAAAAATAGAAGTGCCATCAAGCTGTAGAGAAACTGAAACAGACCCTACAAAAAATTGCTTACTGCTAGCTATATTGTTAGCATTAAAACTGTGCAGAGTTGGCAGTGAAGATTGTAATCCTGACACCAGCATGCCACCACTGTCATCAATCATCATCCTACTTTAATTGATAATATGATATGTCCTTGTTAGCTACTTCCATTAGCTTGCACATGAGCAAAAGGTTGTGTGGTATCTCAGTGATCAGGAGGTACCAACTTTTCATGTGTATACTTGTTTAAGTTCTAACCGAGTTAATGACTTTGGCACTCACAATAGGAGAAAAGAAAATCTGACTCTGTATAGTATCTCAGTGATATCATTATGTTGGCACTTTGCAAATATTTCATGGGCATCTAGTTTCTTGCCAGTGGCGAAAGCATGGAGAATGCACTAAATCGCAGATACTAAATGAACAGGAAGCTGAGAATTTTTGGCATTGTCATTTTCTTTGACAGCCTATAACTTCAAGCACTAAATCAGTGACATAAATCTCAAATGTGGTTGTCAACAATACAACATAGTCAAGAACAGCTAAAGACCTCCATTTATGGTTAAACCAAATAGGTAAATAAACCATCAAACCACTTGCACAGATCGAAATCAATTGCTTACCATGAATTTGGGCCTTCTAAATTTCCTTGAGGAGATGTAAAATTTGGGGGTATGGCCCCCCATCCTCCTCCTTGCGGTGGCTGTGGTGGCACAGTTGAAGTCGTCAGCACAGCATGGGCGGAAGTCGGCGCAGCAGGGACGGGAATCGGCATAGCAGGGGCGGCAGTCGGCGCAGCAGGGGCGGAAACCGGCGGCGGCGCTGGTGAGGAAGCCGGAGATGGTGATGGCGCAGCCGAGCGTGCGGTCTTCATTCCCAGGCGGCTAGCTCCGCGCCCTCTCCCTCCTCTGCCAGATGCGCGCCGCCCGGAAGACTCCGCCGGCGGTGGATCCATGGCCGCTGGTTGAGACTGACCGGTGAAACGAGGTAGCGCCTCCGATGGGGTGGGGCGCGGGAAGATTGGGGGCGGAGGCGCGAGAGAATGGGGACGCCGTCGGCGGAGGCCCAAGGGGCAGGAAGATGGGGCGCGGGCGCGGGCTCGATGGCGGGAAGACTGGGGCGGACGCGCGGGAGGATGGGGTGCGGGCGCGGGAAGATGGGGTGCGGGCGCGGGCTTGATGGCGAGGGGAGCGGGTGGAGGCGCGCGTGCGCACGGGATCTCCGGCGATGAAACTCTTCCCCTCAATGCGCGTTTCACACGAATTCCAACTCGTTGGAAACGCCGCTGGCTCGTTTCACCGGGATGAAACGTTTCCCTTCTCTCTCCTCCCAGTTTCATGCAAAAAGCTGATGTGACACATTATTTAATACGCATGAAATACCCCATGAAACCCCACTGAGACTGGCCTGACGGGCAGGTCGCGCCGAGGACCCGCGCACCGATCGATAGACGTCTCTGTCTGGGTCCCCGAACTCGGGCGGACGCTGTACGCGTGCACTGAACCTTTGTACGTATATACACGGATGTGTGATGTCACTGTCTGCCTGTAACGAGCACTTACCCCCCCCCCCCCCCCCCCCCCCCCCCCCCCCCCCCCCTTTTTTCTTTCCTCGCCGCCCTGCGTCGGGCAGTCGCCGGCTCGCCGCCGCCTGCTGGGGTCATCGTCGGTCGCAACCCGCATTGCCGCTTGGGCCACCACGAAAACAAAGCTGGGCCGTGCGTGCGGCGGAAACAACGCGGCAAGGAGGCCGAGATGGCCCGCTCCTCTTTCTCTCCTCCTTGCCCTCTCTCCTGCTGCGTGGCGCCTGGCGTGGTTCGGTAGGACGGCCAGGCTGGGCCGAACGCGGCAGGCATCCAAGTGTATCCAACACACACACACAATGGAACGGGCGTGCGGCCGTCACACTTACACATGGGTGGCGCGAGTACAGTGTACAGCTCGCAAGCGCGTTCCGGTGCCGCCGCGTACCCGAACCGATCGAACCGTGCAGCCGCGTCGCGCCGACAAGTTGGGTCACGGCCAGCTCGCCCCCTCACCTTCCGCTCGCCTGCCAACCATACACGCGCCGGAAACAACGCACGTAACCGCCGAAGCCGAGGTCCGAACGCCGCCCACCACCTGCCGGCATCCGCCAGGTGCGGCCGTTTTATATACCTACACGCCTCCCCTTGCACGTCTCCACTACATCCCACCACCACCACCTCGTCAGCCGCTTCAACACACCACACCGCCGCACCGCACCGGCCGCCGCGCGCTACGACCACCAGTCCACCACCGCCATGGCCGCCGCGCGTTACGACGTGGAGAAGGGCGGGAACAACGGGGAGGGGATCAAGCACTACTCGCCGCCTCCGCCGGAGCACCACCTGTACCCGCAGCGGGATGGGGAGAGGGAGTGGGTGCCGTGGTTCGTGCCGCTCGTCGCCGCCGTCAACATCGTGCTGTTCGCCGTGGCCATGTACGTCAACAACTGCCCCGCCCACGCCGCCGCCTCGTCTCGCCGCGGCGGCGGCGCCTGCGTCGCCCGCGGGTTCCTCCACCGCTTCTCCTTCCAGCCGCTCAGCGAGAACCCGCTCCTTGGCCCCTCGTCGGCCACGTAAGTGCTCGATCCGTTTCCTGCCTTCTTCAGTTACTGTTCCGTATCTTCTCCATTCGGTTATCAATGAACCAGTAGCTAGAGATATTATAGATGAAGCAATGCTACATACAGATCGTAATGGATTCATATAGGGAAAAGATTCCATAACCGACTCCGCCATTGTATCTCTGATTGTTTTGCCATTCAAAGTACAGCTTCATTTTGCCCAAAATAAACGCAATTCGAAATTGTTTGGATTGATGGATGGACGGTGAACGGTTTCTCACGTCAGAACACCTTCTTTCCCGCAGGCTGCAGAAGCTGGGGGCACTTGTATGGGACAAAGTTGTGCAGGAGCACCAGGGATGGAGGCTCGTCACTTGCATCTGGCTGCACGCCGGTGTTGCCCACCTTCTAGCAAATATGATCAGCCTCGTGCTCATCGGACTGAGGCTTGAGCAACAGTTTGGATACGGTATGCACTGCTGCAGGAACTTACTACCGCCCGGCTTGAGTAGCACTATATTCTGATCTGGATCTGCATTCCGGCCCGTTTCCTTGCAGTGAGAATTGGCATCATCTACCTTGTTTCTGGCGTTGGAGGCAGCGTGCTCTCATCTCTGTTCATCAGGAACACCATCTCTGTTGGCGCCTCTGGAGCTCTGTTCGGACTCCTTGGGGCCATGCTGTCCGAGCTCTTCACCAACTGGACCATTTACTCAAACAAGGTGCAGATCTTCCCTCCTCAGTCCTCACATTGCAATGTGAATCTTTCGGCACCAAATGTGGTTCCCAAATGAAATTGTAGCTCGCTCACTCAAGTAGTAATGTCCAATCTGCAGGCTGCAGCCCTGGTAACCCTCCTGGTCGTCATCGCCATCAACCTCGCCATCGGCATCCTCCCGCACGTCGACAACTTCGCGCACATCGGAGGATTCCTCACCGGCTTCCTCCTGGGGTTCGTTTTCCTGATGCGCCCGCACTACGGCTGGATGCAGCGCTACGTCCTGCCCTCCGACGTCAAGTACACCACCAAGAAGTACCTGGCCTATCAGTGGGCTCTTCTGGCCGTGGCTTCGGTCCTCGCTGTCGTCGGGTAAGCATCGTCACATCACATGCTGATGCTGGTGCCTCCTCTTTGTGAGACCTAACACGCTAGTACTAGTAGTACTCGCTCATATCTTAATGCGCCTGATGCCATGATGCTAATCTAATGCATTCTGTCAGCTTTCGTTTCACCACCCCCAAAAGAAAAGAAAAAAAAAGTGTTCTGTCAGTTTGGTCGGTTTGACTGAATTTGAACTCTTGTGTTGCGCAGGTTCGCCGTTGGGCTGGGGATGCTTTTCAGAGGAGTGAACGCGAATGATCATTGCGGGTGGTGCCACTACCTCAGCTGCGTTCCGACCTCCAGATGGAGCTGTGGGAAGTGAAGATTGGTGTGCGGACACAGGGGACTGAAGCCAGGAGAGACTAGAGAGGTCGTGGCCCATGGGACCTTCTTTTCGGGCAAGCATTTCCATGAATAGATACGTAGATAGATAGATAGATAGATAAATGTACAGGTCGCACAGTCTTACTGTGCATAATGTCATCAGAACGTGATTCCCGGGGTTTATATATGACAATATTTTGTTTTATCTGTTTGATCGATGATTCATTCTATTTATTCAGCGAGTTAAAATTGAAATGCCTTCAATCTTTCACCTGTCAGTTATATTTGCAAACTAGCTTGCAGGTGTATTGTTGTCTACCTGTGAATCACAAACGATCTTCCCGATAATTGCTGTGGTTCTCTCATAATAAGTTAAGAAAAAGTCTACATCACCCCCTGAAGTATGGTGTGGTGTCTAATTTACCCCCTCAAGTGTGAAACGGTCTAATTTACCCCCTGAACTTTCCAAAACCGTCTACTTTACCTCCTGGGGCAGTTTTGGACGGTGGTTTGCTACAGTAACCATGGTTTTGCTACAGTAACCGGATCTTAAAAAATCGTAGTAAATCACAAAAAAATCGTAAAATAAAAAATACAATTTTGTTAGACTCCACGTGAGTAGATCTACACAATGAACATATAATATGGTATGCTTTAGTACAAATTTTTTGCTATAGCTTTAAATTTATTAGGATTTTCCAATAAATTTAAAGCTACAGCAAAAAAAATTATACTAAAGCACACCATATTATATATTTATTGTGTAGATCTACTCACGTGGAGTCCAATAAAATTGGATTTTCTATTTTACGATTTTTCTATGATTTACTAAGATTTTTTAAAATTCGGTAACTGTAGCAAAACCATGGTTACTGTAGCAAACCGCCGTTCAAAACTGCCCCAGGGGGTAAAGTAGACGGTTTTAAAAAGTTCAGGGGGTAAATTAGACCATTTCATACTTGAGGGGGTAAATTAGACACCACCCCATACTTCAGGGGATGATGTAGACTTTTTCCTAATAAGTTATGGTATTACTTAGACCTTGTTAGGCAGACGTTTTTGAAACCTCACCCAAGAAATCTGAGAAGCCGATGAGATTATGTTTATGTGAATTCATCCTTGTAGTAGCTAGAAGAGAAAATTAGGAATTTGGCCTCAAAAAAACTTGCTCTCAGGAATTAGGCCCTTTTTTTTTGAATTCAGGCCTCAAAATAAAAATCGCTTAGGAATCAGGCCTTCCGTCAGTTTTGACACTTAACGGTGTTAATTACGGGGTAGAAAGACCATTTTACCCCTAGTAAAAAAAATAAAAAAATAGAGTTTTATTTATTTATTGTATATTTTGAGTATATATATATTCTATATTGTACACTGGGTACCGATTAATAATCAGTACCCGAGCTAGCCCGACGCACCACAACCTGAGTCAACCCATCGGGCGGCGTTGGCCCCGTCTTCCTTTTTTTTTCTCCCGCACCCGCCTCCTGTTTATTATTTTCTTTTTTCCGTCATTACAATTTTTTCCGTTCCAATATTTACAGATCGTGGGAGACGCCGGTTTCTTTCCATCCGCTGTCGTCGCATGAACCCAGATCGCTGCCGCTCCCGCTGGCCCTCGCCGCATGAGCCCAGCTCGCCACTGCCCACACCACAAGAGCCCAGCTCGCCGCCGCCCCCGCCTCACAAGCTCAGCTCCGTCGCCGCCCCTGCTCCCTGGTTCGGCGCCCCTCGAGCTGGCAGCAGTTCGTCTTCTTCACCTCTTCACCTTCATCCCAATCCCTATGCTGAGTGAATCCGTGTTGGCGGCCACGCCTTATCCGCAGCTACCTTGCTTGAGGGATTCGGCGGCGGCGTCCTCGCCATACCTGCAGCACCTGTCTATAGTTGGCGGCGTCAATGGCGCTGTCTGTGGCCGCGTCGTATTCGCGGCATCCACAACGTCCCTCCACAGGCCCCCTCTGCGTGATTAGATGGCGGCGGCGGCGACCCCACCTTATCCGCAGCCTCAGAACGCTACCGATGCTAGATCAGTTTCAGGCCCTCTTTCCTGTGGCGATGCCATCGACATCCTCTTCTTCAGGCGCGCAACGCGACGACCATACGAGGAGGGTGCATGCAGCCATGCACATTGTATCATATCTGATTATGCTTGGTTGCTGTTCAAGTTCTTCAATTAATTATCTAGCAGTTCCTACTAATTTGATGCATGGGTTGCTTTAATATTTGTATTTTAGGGCCTGTTTGGTTGGCTACCCCAATTTACCATGCCACACCACACTTCCTGCACCTAACTTGCAGTGGCACTTTGGTTCGTTGCCGTGTTTGTGGCACGCCATAGCGAAAGCACAGCATGTTAGTTCATTTTCTATGCCACACTCGCCAAAAGCTTGGCACCAAAATCTTGCGCCACACGTTTTGTTCAATGCATGCACAATCGCTGTCTTAGCTTAATTTTCTATAAATTGTGCTTTTGGGTTCACCAGGTCGAAAAGCTTAGGATTGATATTGGTTCTAGATAATAGTACATTGCCTAATTCAAATTTGTTATGTACATAATGCCACATGCTACCTTTTGTTTGTGTAGACATTAGTAGGTAATTGCTTTTTCATCTAGAATAAGAGCCTTTGGCTTCAAATTGTAGTGACCTAAACTTGCTTAGTTGATTAGTTTGGGTGTGGTGTCGATTGTCACTTTCATTCCTTGTGTTGTCTCAGTTAATATAAGGACTTCAATATATTTTCAAAGGGTTGTAAGAAATCTTAACCCACAGACCATCTTATCAAGGAAATTTAAAGTGAAACTAAGGAAGTCTTTTACTTTAAAAAAGGAAGTAGTTTCATTTTAGATAGATGGAGTGCCGGTGTCTGTTTGCATTTAAGATGGTTTGAAGTGACTCACCTGACCTATTTGTCTTGGTGAAATTTTCCAGTTTAAAACCAATATCCATGGCTTCCGATGCTAACAGCAAAATATCAAAACAACCCAAAACAACAACCAAGTTAAACCTCTAGAATGGCCATCCCACTTTCCCTAGCTATCTCTGCATCCTCCTCAACGCCGCCACCTCACAAATACCTTTCTGTCACGTGGTAAACTTGTATTTTTTAGCTCACTCATAGACAATACCTAATGTTTATTTTTCCCACCATGGCAAAGCCGAATTTCATTACTTGATTGATAGCAACAATCGGGCAAGAGTTTGTAACTAAGGAAAGGTAAACAAAACACGCTGCAAAAAGCCACATTGGCATGAACACAGAGGGCTCATCCAATTGGCGCAACCGAAACTACGACCCAGAAAAGCGTTACCCCGCAGCCTAAAGTGTTCAAGTACCTAATGTTTATGAGGCTTATAGGTAGTACCAATGTCATGGTGTCAATATGCATCAGCTGGGTGCAGGGGAGTTGGTTGTAGCATCTTTTGCTGTGCCACCTTCTGTCCAGGTGCATAAACATTGTTGATCATGCACACATCGTAGGTAGTTTGCTTGCAACTATTTATAAGGACATTAAAAATAAAGAATGTTGCATTATTCATCAGCACAAACCACCAGCAAGTTGTAAGAGAAATAGCTATATTTCAGTGATTTAGATTAAGTGGATTTTTTATAGTTTGGAGTGACCCTTCGTGTTTGTGCTGGAAGAATATATGTCATGCTGTCGGGCCACACATGATCAAAATGGTTGGTCACACTCAGAGGTTGGAAAAGCTAGGCTTCCCAATTGGTCCAGAGTTGACAACTGATTTCATTCTCACGTCTCTTCCACCCAGCTATGGAAACTTCATCTCGAACTACCATATGCATGGGGCGGAGAAGGGCTTGAATGAATTGTGTGGCATGCTTAAGACAGCTGAGGCTGATATTAAGAAAGGTGCTGGCACTAGCCATGTGATGGCGGTCCATAACAAGCCTAACTTTAAGAAGAAGGGCAATGCTTGGAGGAAGCAAAAGGGCAAGGGCAAGGCCAAAGGTGAGACCTCTAAGTCAAACCCACCTGCGCCCAAGGCTAGACCATCTGCTGATGAAGAGTGCTTTCATTGTAAGGGTAAAGGTCACTGGAAGAAGAACTGCAAGCTGTACTTGGAGTCCTTAAAGAAGGATGGTGGTAAAGGTACTACCGTTGCTCATACACTTGTTGTTCATATTATGGACATTTTTCTCGCTAACTCTTATATTAATTCTTGGGTATTTGATACCGGATCGGTTGCTCATATTTACAATACGATGCAGGGAATGATAAGAAGTAGAAGCGTGAAAAAAGGAGAAGTTGATTTTCACGTGGGCAATAATGCAAGAGTTGCTGCGTTGAACGTCGGAACGATGCAACTCCACCTGCCGTCAGGATTTATTTTGGAATTGAATAATTGTTATTATGTTCCTAGTATAAGTCGAAACATTGTGTCACATTCATGTTTGATGAAGGATGATTATTCATTTACGAGTAAAGACAATGATTGTGTAATCTCCAAGGATGATATGTTTGTAACTTTTGCATCCATTGTGAATGTGATATTTATTTTAAATCTTAATGATGCACATGTCTGTAATGTTAATGCTAAAAGGCCTCGGCTTAATGAGTTAAGTCCTACTTATATGTGGCATTGTCGTTTAGGTCATATAAGTGAGAATCGCATGAAGAGGCTCCATTCTGATGGGCTTCTAACTTCATTTGATTTTGAACCATACGAGACGTGTGAGGCTTGCTTAATGGGAAAGATGACCATGACGCATTTCACATGTTTTCCTGAGAGGGAGGCATACTTGTTGGAACTTGTATATACTAAAGTATGTGGACCAATGAGCACGATAGCTAGAGGCGGATTTCAATACTTCATTACCTTCACTGATGATTTTAGTAGATATGACTATGTCTACTTAATGAAACATAAGTCTGAGACTTTTGAAAAGTTCAAAGAATTTCAGAATGAAGTAGAGAATCAACGTGGCAAGAAAATTAAGGCCTTGCGATCTGATCGTGGAGGCAAATATTTGAGCCACGAGTTTAGCAATTATCTAAAGAGTTGCGGAATTGTTTCACAACTTACGCCACCTGGAACACCTCAGAGAAACGGCGTGTCTGAGCGACGTAATCAGACTTTGTTAGACATGGTTTGGTCTATGATGAGCCAGTCGGACCTTCCTTTATTGTTTTGGGGATACGCTCTAGAAACAGCCGCTTTCACACTGAATAGGGTACCGTCTAAGTCCGTAGTTAAGACACTATATGAGATGTGGACTGGTAAGAGTCCCAGTTTGTCTTTTCTGAAAATTTGGGGCTGTGAAGTTTATGTCAAACGACTTATATCAGATAAACTAACACCCAAATTGGACAAGTGCTTTTTCATGGGATATCTAAAGGAAACTTTAGGGTATTATTTCTACAACCGATCAGAGGGCAAAGTGTTTGTTGCTCGAAATGGTGTTTTCTTCGAAAAAGAGTTTCTCAAAAGAGAGAAAAGTGGACAAAAGGTGTATCTTGAAGAAGTTCAGGATGAGCCAATAGGGAATGATTCTAGGAGTGATGCTAATATAGCAGAACAAGTTGACATACCTATGGCAATAGAGACACCGCCACAACCACGAAGGTCAGCTAGAATCCGTGCATTATGTGGCGATTTGTTATTATTAGACGATGACGAACCTGCGACATACACGGAAGCAATGATGGGCCCAGATTCCGAGAAATGGCAAAGTGCCATGAGATCCGAGATAGATTTTATGAGTGAAAATCAAGTTTGGAACCTGGTTGACCAGCCTGTTTGTTTTAAACCTATCGAGTGCAAATGGATCTATAAAAAGAAAAAAGATATGGATGGAAATGTTCATATCTATAAAGCTCGACTTGTCGCAAAGGGTTTTCGGCAAGTTTAAGGAATTGACTACGACGAAACTTTGTCACCGGTAGCGATGCTTAAATCTATCCGGATCATTCTAGCAATAGTTGCTTATTTCGATTATGAGATTTGGCAGATGGATGTTAAAGCAGCCTTTCTAAATGGAAATTTGGAAGAGGACGTGTATATGATACAACCTAAAGGTTTTGTTGATCCTAATAATGTTGGAAAAATATGCAAGCTTAAGAAATCTATTTATGGGTTAAAGCAAGCATCTCGGAGTTGGAATATTCATTTTGATGAGGCAGTTAAAGGGTTTGGTTTCCGTCAAAATGATGAAGAACCTTGTGTTTACAAGAAGAAAAGTGGGAGCGCTGTAGTATTTCTAATCTTGTATGTGGATGACATACTATTGATTGGAAATGACATTCATATGTTGCAATCTGTAAAGACTTCACTGAATAATACTTTTTCTACGAAGGATTTAGGAGAAGCAACATACATTTTGGGCATAAAAATCTATAGAGATAGATCAAAGAGGCTTATAGGTTTAAGCCAAGATACGTACATTGACAAGGTGTTGAAACGGTTCAACATGGAGCAGTCCAAGAAAGGGTTCTTGCCTATGTCACATGGTATGCGCTTCAGCGAGAAACAGTGTCCTTCGACAACTGAAGAGCGGGAGCGCATGAGTAAGGTTCCATATGCCTCGGCTATTGGTTCTACCATGTATGCCATGATATGTACTCGCCCAGATGTCTCATATGCTCTAAGTGTTGCGAGCAGGTACCAAGCTAATCCAGGTGAGAGTCACTGGACACTTGTCAAAAATATCCTTAATTACTTGAGAAGGACTAAAGATGTGTTCCTAGTCTATGGAGGTGAGGAGGAGCTCATTGTAAATAGTTATACCGATGCTATCTTCCAAACTAACACGGATAATTCACAATCTCAATCAGGTTTTGTGTTCACAATAAATGGTGGTGCTGTAAGTTGAAAAAGTTCCAAGCAGGAGACGGTGACCGATTCTATAGTAGAATCCAAGTACATTGCAGCCTCTAGAGCTGCAAAGGAAGGTGTTTGGATGAGGAGGTTCCTCATTGAGCTTGGTGTGTTTCTTGATGCGTCTAGCCCATTGAATCTACATTGTGATAATAATGGGGCGATAGCGCAGGCTAAGGAGCCAAGGAATCACCAGAAAAACAAATATGTACTGCGGAAATTTCATCTCATTCAAGAGTTTATTAGACGAGATGAGATCAAGATGTGCAAGATACACACGAATTCAAATGTTGCAGATCCTTTGACAAAGGCTCTTCCACAACCTAAGCATGAGACGCACGTGAGAGCTATGGGTATTAGATATCTTCGAGATTAACTCTAGTGCAAGTGGGAGATTGTTTGGAGTATGCCCTAGAGGTTATCATAGAGATGATTGTATTGCCTTGTATCCATGACATATTATGAGTCCATTGAATATCCATTAAAGACAACTTATATCGATTAGCAATTATGTGAATTGTTTGTGAAACTCTTTTACTTGTATGGTTATTCGAAAATGGTCCCTGATTGGAGTTCATGTTAGGACACACATGAATATTAGATCAGCACATTATTAGTTGATGACTATGTTTCACAAGTCATAGACATAGAGATGTCGAACTAATAATGTGGGCACATGTATGACATGTAGACTAGACTGACCTAATGTGAGATGTTGTTATTGTCTCGATTCACATCATGTATGTTATGTGCTTAGACCTAAGATTGTTGTATGTACTCAAGATGTGAAATGACCTGTTTAGAGACTATCAAATGCTACTCCATAACTGGGTAGTTATAAAGGTGGTCTTCGGGTTTATCAAGAAACATGCTGTGAGACATAGACAATCAAGATGGAATTTGCCCCTCTCTATGTGAGAGAGATATCAATAGAACACTCTAATGATTGGATCAACAAATGCATGGCCGTGCTTAGGTTAAGTGTTAACCTATGAGTTGGACCAAATATCGTGTGGCAAAAGGAATAACATGTATATGGTTTGTGGTGGTTTGTCTGATATGATCTTTGCGTACACATAGGAGTTGACACGTCTTGCTAGAGACTACTATCAACTAATGGCCGAGTAGGAGTACTCGGGCCACGTCTACGTGTGTGTGAACCCATAGGGTCGCACGCTTAAGGGGTTGGAAGCCTAATTCGGGTTGGACCCGAATTTGACTAGGCTTAGGGTTTTCTAATTGGGCCTCTAACTTGGGGCTGATTAGAGGCACCTATATAAGAGAGGAAGGGGGCGCGGTCATGGGATTCACGGCATTAGGCAGCCGCCATCGCCCCCCCACCTCACGCCTACTGCTCCTTGTGGACCTAGCAGTCCGGAGGCGCAACGCTTCCTCCCGTACATGTGGGATCCCTCGGAGGTGCTGCATCTTGGAGCACAAGGACGAACCGCACGAGAGGGATGATCCGCGAGCGGAGAGTGGATGTGACAGACGACCACGCATCTGCATGACACTGCTATGACACGTTCAACTACATCGAGTCGCTTCCGCTGCACCTACGCGTCTAGTGGTAATCCCGTAACCTATAACTAGCAGTAGATCCTGGTTTATGAGGTCGAAATTTTTGATTTTATGGCTAGCGTAGCACCCTCATAACCCCACAACAACTTCCACCGAAGAGTTTCATGTGACATGCCCGAAATGGTTAGGCATGCACAGAGCTGCTCAAATTCCCATAGGTGATGATATGGGTTTTCGTAATCTAACCCCGAGATGGTTTGTTCCTAAACCATGGCTATAAAGCCTGGGTGGAGTTCATAGCTAGAAGCTGTGATTGGCTTCAAGGATTGTGGTGGCTCTAAGAACTCACCCTTGGGAGCAGAAAGTTGATGAATTGTGGGTTGCTACATTGGAAAAAGAATAAAATGAAACAAAAGGTAAAAATAAAGGATACACGGACGAACTAGGTTTAGAGACTAAAATGACGACCGTTCCCCGGCAATGGCGCCAGAAATACTTGTTGGTATTTCTTAGCGTAAGCAGAAAAGTCCTCAAGCGCATGAATATACCATCATAGCACTTCACCCAAAAGTATTCAGGGTATTGTATTTTCCCAAAGGAACAGATGTATAAAGTCTCTTAGCTAGTTCACCCAAGCAGATAACAAGAGGAAGGATAGCTTAGGTAGTGAGGTTTTTCTAAGGATAGAGAACCTAAGTTAAGATAGCTTTGCCACTATAGACTTACTTTGGACATCGGATAGCACTTGGTCTGCCAAGCGTTGCCAGCCTATGGCTCTAGCTGAACCCACACATGGGGGACTACAAGGGACGAACAGGGCTGTCACCACCTATTGCCTACCCATCAACCATAGGGAACGAGGTGAATGAAGGTAGCCTCTAGCCTAGACACCACGTCTATGCTATCAACTACTACTCTAGCATTCCGAAAGGGTTATCCGTCTTTATCAGGGCCCTCTACTAGAGTTTCCGCTACAAGAATAGATGAGGAACCCACAAGAATATAGTGATCAAAGATAACTTTTCTTAAGAACTCACCACCAAAGATAAACATGAATCTTATACTCCAAGTAGTACTTGGTGCATTGAGGTACAAGTGTAGAGGGAGCCAACAACCCCGTCACTCTGTCCACTCAATGTACAAAGGTCGCCAAATACAAGAAGTAGAGGTAGCCGACACTCCGGTACTCCTCTAACTCTTAGCTCACTCACTCCTTATTCTCATTCTAGCTAAAACCTAGATAGGAATGGAGCCCTTCTTCTCTCTTGCTCTCTTGTGTTGTGTGTTGAGGAGAGAGCTCCACTCCTTTTATAGTGGAGTGTGGTCGGTTTGGCGCATAAAAATTAGGAAACCACCGGATACCGCCTATGCATGGTGGCATGCAACCGCCAGAGAAGCGTGGGCCCAAGGGGTGCTAGTGGCGGTGTGGCCACACCCTGACTAGGCCGCCTCGACACCGCCTTCGCTAGGTGGTCTGCTTGATGGTCCTAGATCATAGCCATGTAGGTATTCGGCCCAAATTCATCAAGTGATGTGGACCTTTATTCTTTCTTCCTTTGTTTGCTTAGGCCAAAATGAAGAATGGATGTTTCTTCTCATGACTTTTGGCTCAACTTGATATGTTTCCATGTTTTATCCTACAAAACATTATAAACACCAAAACTTTGTGGAAATGATTAGTTCTAAGTCCTATTTCTAGTTTTGGTGTTGTTTTTAGTGAATTTTATATAAATATTTGTGGTTAATGAAATGAGTTAAGCACTGCCAACAGCTAGAACAGGTGCGGTAGTCAACCTCTTCTTCAATTCCTCAAAACTGGCCTGACACTGATCAGTCCACTTGAATGGTCTGGCTTTCTCTAATAGAGCAGTCATTGGCTTAGCAATACTAGAGAATCCCTCAATGAACCTCCAGTAGTATCTAGCCATTCCTAAGAAACTTCTGATCTCACCAACTATTTGAGGCTGACTCCACTTAAGCACATCTGCCACATTCTTCGAACTAATAGCAACTCCACCATTGGATATAACATGACCAAGAAAAGAAACTTCCTTCAGCCAGAAATCAAACTTACTCAACTTAGCATAGAGCTGATGTTCCCTCAACTTTTGCAATACTAACCTCAAATGCTTTTCATGTTCTTCCTCAGTCTTAGAATATATAAGAATGTCATCAATAAAAACCACAACAAATTTATCCAGATACTCCATAAAAATGTTTTTCATCAAGTACATAAAGTAAGCTAGAGCATTGGTCAACCGAAAAGACATAACTGTATACTCATAAAGTCCATATCTGGTAGTGAACATAGTCTTCGGAATATCACTTGGCCTAATCCTCAACTAATGGTAACATGACCTCAAATCTATCTTAGAAAAGACACAGGCTCCCTTCAACTAATCAAACAGATCCTCTATTCTAGGCAAGGGGTATTTGTTCTTAATTGCTACCTCATTTAATGATCTATAATCTACACACATTCTCTGTGTCCAATCCTTCTTCTCTACAAAGATAACCGGGGCTCCCCAAGGTGATGAACTAGGACAGATATACCCTTTCGACTATAATTCCCTTAATTATTTCTTAAGTTCTTCTAATTCATTAACAACCATTCTATAAGGTATCTTAGATATGGGTGCAGTACTAGGTGACAAGTCAATAATAAACTCTGTCTCATGTTCAGGTGGCATACTTGGCAAGTCCTCCAGAACACATCTAGAAACACTGTCCCTTAACTATCTGGTGACATAGAAACCTTGACCGCAATTCTGTTCCCACTGGGTGCTGTAAGAGATACTGTCTTCTCTGCACACTATATGGTCCCCTTAAATTTGGCTAAGCTTCTCATTCCCAAAATCATATCTATCCCTTCTGACTCGAGCACTATAGGATTAATAGGAAAATCTACCCCCCTTAATTTAATGCTTACTCCAGGACATAAGGTATTAGTATTCATCTTTCCCCAGGTGATTTGACTACCATGGTGTTTTGCATAGTGCAAGTGGCTATGTTATGTCTTTCTACAAATCATGCACTTATGAATGTATGAGATGCTCCAATATCAAACAAAACTATAGCAAGGTATGAGTTGACAAGGAACATACCAAGCACAACATCTGGAGCCTCCTCAGCAGTTTCCACCTTCACATGGTTCACCCTTCCATTCTGAGCTTTCTATCTCTAGGGGCAAGCATTGGCATAATGTCCCACTGCTCTACACTTGAAGCAGGCATTGCCATGGGGTGTAGGGATAGCATTGCCTTTACCCTTTACCCTGTGCATTGTTGGGAGCAGGCTAACGAGGCACCTGGTTGGTCGGGCGTAGCGCCTGGTTGGCAGGACACTACACCTGGTTGTTGTTGAAGCTCTAATTTGGCTGTTGTCCCTGGTTGTTGTATCACTGATTCTGTTGCTACCCTTGGTTACCAGCTTGAAAGGCAGAGTGACTTTGGGAACCCTACTGGTTGTTGTAGTGAGGACGGCTACTACCAGCTTGCTGTTGAGAAGAGTTGAATTTCCTCTTCTTCTCCTCCATCTTACGACACTTGTTCTCTAACACAAGCGCCTGATCCACCACCTCCTAAAAACTATCATACTTGACATTGGACATCATGTACGATATACCATCATTGAGCCCCTCTAGGAAATGGTCCTACTTGTCCTCATCTTTCTCAACCTCATTAGGGCAATACCATGACAATTGTGTGCACTTGTCGCGATATTCACAAACTGACATAGAGCCTTGCTTCAAAGCCAAGAACTCCTTCAGCTTGATAAGACACATAGGCACATGGTGTGCCTTGAAGGCCTCCTTGAACTTGTCCCAAGTGATAGTGTCAAGGTTCCCATGTGCGAAGTAGTACGCATCCCACCAGTCTTGAGTAGCTCCCTATAGCTGCCCAGAGCCGTACATGACTTTCTCCCTATCATTGCACTGAGCAATGACCAGCTACTTCTCCATAGACTTCAGCCAATCATCTGCTTGCATCAGGTCGGTGGTGTGGGAAAAGAATGGCGGACGCTCCTTCATGAACTCCCCATACTTGTCCCTAGGCGGGTGAAAGGTCTTGATGGCTAGAGGGGGGTGAATAGCCTTTTAAAAAAAATTCTACAAAGACAAGCTAAACAAGTTTATCAATACAACAAATAGCGAGATGCGAGTTTTGCTTAGCCTACGGGGTGTTTGCAAGCCACCTATCCAATTCACAATTCTAGTATATTGGCACTCAACCGCACAAGACAAACCGAGAAGGTAACTACAACTACAACTAGCAAGCTACACAAAAGAGCTACTCTAGCAAAGCTAACTAGCTAGCAAAGATAACTAAGAAAGTAATGCGGAGATGAGTTAGAAAGGTTTCACCGAGGGGCGAAGTATTGAGCCAACCAATATGATCAACAATGAATACCAAGACAACCGAACACCGGGATCAATCAATCACAATAAGAATGATGACACAAAGATTTATCCCGAGGTTCACGTGCTTGCCGGCACGCTAGTCCCCGTTGTGTCCCTCTTCACCACGTGGTTCGGTGGCTAATCGGTCTCACACCGAGCCTCTCAAAAGGCACCACAAGAACCTACCAAATGGCAAAAGGTTGCAATGACACGAGCAATTTACTCACGTTGCCTTTGGCGCTTCGCCGAGGTAGGCACAAACCCCTCACAAACACCGGAGGTGGCCAAGAACAATCACCAACTCTTGCCAACGCCTCCAAGCTGCTCCAAGCTGTCTAGGTGGCGGCAACCACCAAGAGAAACAAGAATCCCGCAGCAAATCAACCACCAAGTGCCAACTAGATGCTATCTCACAATGCAAATGCACTTGGATCACTCAATCTCACTTCGAATATGCAAAGAAGCAAGAGAGATGAGTGGGAGGGGAGTTGCTTAGCTCAAAGTGCTCACAAGTATGTCAAAATGTTCAAGAGATGGAGCCTTGAGCCGGCCAACGAGTATTTATAGACGTACCCCTTCGAATATAGCCGTTAGAAACTTAAACAGCCGAAATCGTACTGACCGGACGCGCTGGTCCAACTGACCGGACGCGCCGGTCGCGCAACGGCTCTTTCGCGAAGCACTGACCGGACGCGCCGGTCGCAACGACCGGACGCGCCGCGATCGACCGGACGCGCCGGTCCCGTAACTGACCGGACGCGCTAGTCAAGTCTGAGTCGCGCACAACGAAACAATGACCGGACGCGCTGTTAGAACTGACCGGACGCCACAGTGCCAGCGTCCGGTGAGAGTCCAGTAAGCTCCCTGATCGACCGAACGCGTCCGATTGACTGTGACCGGACGCGCCTCGCGTCCGATGAACAAACTGAAACTCGCGTAGACGCTGAACACTGACCGAACGCGTCCGGTCAAACACAGACCGCGTCCGGTGCAGCGTCCGGTCACTCCAGTGACCTCCGTTCGCCTCCGTTTCTTTTCTGACTTCCGGCGTAGTAGAAAATAGGCATTTCAACTCCTCGAAAAACGCCTGAATCCCGCCTCGCAAGCTCGGCGGGAGGGAGAGAGAGCCCCAAACCCTCTCTACCGCTCAAACTCCACCACCTTCGCAAATATGCTAACATCACCAAGTGATCAACACCATGTGCATGTGTGTTAGCATTTTCACAATCAATTTTCGAGGCGTTATTAGTTCTATCCAAATGCATATGACATGAAATGCACACCTAGAGGCACTTAGGAGTTCAATAGCCGCGTCATTCCCCTCTTTATAGTACGTCTATCTATCCTATAATGTAACCTCACCCACTAGGTGTCTTGGTTACTAAAACACAACCCTTAAGCATATACCTTTGCCTTGATCACGTAGGGTTGCATCCAAATCCAAGTGTGGCCATCATGATCGCCATGTCCATCTTGCCACCAACCTTGGAATGTACTAATCCTCATATGCTACATACAACTTAGGCATAGGATTAGTACTTAGGCATTGTCACTAATTACCAACACCAAACATAGGACTTTCAATCTCCCCCTTGTTGGTAATTGGTGACAACCCTTTTACAAAGATATTATGATAAAATTTTGATTGAACCCATGTCACATTGTCCAAGTATATTACCATGTGTAAGAATTATGGACATGTGATCATGAATTCAAATTGATAGCAATGGCTCCCCCTACATGTATGCTATATGTTTGGATTTTGGAAGCATACACGCTTAGATAGGAAAAAATATAGGAGCATTGACTATCAATAGGTGCTAAGTGTTTTAGATTATAGACCTTTGAAGTGTGATACCATCGGAGTAGCGATAAACACCATCTTAGCACCTTGTGTAGTTAGATACCACTTGAAAAGGCATAAACAAAACTAGAAACCTCGTGAGATCAACATTATAAGCAAGGCTCTAGTACCACTTTGGAAAACATGAAGTAAGAGAAATCTAACTACTTCCTATTCATGCTAGTACTTCAATACACCATTCAATTGTATACTAGCAAAACACCACACAAGCAAAGTATTGGAGAAAAAGAAATGCATAACTATGCATCATACATATGAAGTGCACATGAAAATGCAACATTCATGTTTAAGAGCTTGCTCCCCCTACTTGTGTGCTCAAAATTTTAGTTGATCCACTTCTTTTATCAATTTTCCCTTTTAGGTTTTCTCTTTGTGAACAACATTTTCTCCCCCTTTGTGCTTCTCTCTTTTAGTTCAACAATATTTTTCTCCCCCTTTGTGCTTCTCTCTTTTAGTTCTATCTTTGTGAACAATATTTTCTCCCCCTTTGGCACCAATGACCACAAGGGACCAATTTTAGATAGATTATCATGTTGAATTATGGGGTGAGGATCAAGTTTGTGGTTCAACCTAGATTGCTTGCATAAATAAAATGCTTCGGTTTGATCCAAGGGCAAGCTTCTTCACACCTCACTAAAAGGGTTATCATGCACCATGTTGAAGCAAATATTTAGACAAGTGATCTAGATTAAACACTTAGGATCACAAGCTACTTAAACAAGTTATATGCTACCACTAGATCATGCAAGTCATGGAAACAATAGTGGCACCATATAAACTTCAAATTCATTTGATTTTCATGAATGAGCCTAGAACATGTAAATTATGACTAGATGCACTAAACAAGTCCTTAGCATAGAATGTATGATGTGACAACCAATTGTACCTTGGGGCTCGAAGGAGAGGCATGTCATATATGGGGTGCATCAACTCATGTTGGAGAAGTCAAGTATGTTCAACTCATTCTTTAGCTTGTGAAATCTCTTCTCATCAAGTGGCTTGGTGAATAGATCAGCTAGTTGATCTTCGGTGCCCACACTCTCAATAGCAATGTCACCCTTTTGTTGATGATCTCTAATAAAATGATGACGAACATCAATATGTTTTGTTCTTTGATGTTGAACCGGATTGTTGGTTAGCTTCACGGCACTTTCATTGTCACATAACAATGGCACATTCTTGAAATTGATTCCAAAATCCTTCAATGTTGCCTTCATCCACAAGATTTGTGCACAACAACTACCCGCGGCGATGTATTCGGCTTCGGCGGTAGATAGTGCAATACTATTTTGCTTCTTGGATGACCATGAGACAAGTGACCTTCCCAATAGTTGACAAGTCCCGGAAGTGCTCTTTCTCTCCACTTTGTCACCGGCATAGTCAGAATCCGAATATTCAACTAGCTCAAAACTTGCACCTTTGGGATACCACAATCCAACATCTTGTGTATGCTTTAAGTACCTCAATATTCTCTTTGTTGCCTTCAAATGACTTTCTCTTGGTGAGGCTTGAAATCTTGCACACATGCATACACTAAACATTACATCGGGCCTTGATGCCGTCACATAGAGTAGGCTACCAATCATTGATCTATATAGCTTTTGATCCACCATGTTGCCACTCTTGTCACTATCCAAACTTCCACTAGTGCCCATTGGGGTTGTAATGCCCTTTGCATCTTCCATGCCAAACTTCTTGAGCATATCTTTGATGTACTTGGTTTGGCTCACAAATGTTCCTTCCTTCATTTGTTTGATTTAAAGTCCAAGAAAGAAACTAAGTTCACCGATCATTGACATTTCAAATTCCTTTGCCATCATTTTTCCAAACTCATCACAATAATCTTGATTGGTTGAACCGAAGATGATATCATCAACATATATTTGCAATACAAACAAGTCTTTCCCAATCTTCTTGATGAATAGAGTAGTATCCACTTTGCCCATGACAAATCCTTTGGTTAGCAAGAAGTCCCTCAATCTTTCATACCATGCTCTAGGTGCTTGCTTCAATCCATACAAAGCTTTTCTCAATTTATAGACATGATTGGGTTTCTTGTCATCTTCAAAACCGGGAGGTTGCTCCACATACACCTCTTCTTGAATGTACCCATTGAGAAATGCACTCTTCACATCCATTTGATATAGCTTGATATTATGAGCACAAGCATAGGCAAGTAAGATCCTAATTGCTTCCAATCTTGCAACCGGGGCATAAGTTTCACCAAAGTCAAGACCCTCTATTTGTGTGTAACCTTGAGCCACTAGTCTTGCTTTGTTCCTTACTACTATCTCATCTTGATCTTGCTTGTTGCGAAAGACCCATCTTGTTCCAATGACATTGTGATCCTTAGGCCTTTCAACTAGTTCCCATACTTCATTTCTCTTGAAGTTGTTGAGCTCTTCATGCATTGCATTTACCCAATCCGGATCTCTTAATGCTTTATCAATGTCCTTGGGTTCTTCCATTGACACAAAAGAAGAGTGAGCACAAAATGATGCCAATCTTGATCTAGTTTGAACTCCCCTTTGTATGTCACCAATGATGGAATCCAATGGATGGTCTCTAGCAATGTTGGTTGGTTGAAGCACTTGGACTTGATTGCTTGGATGTTGATGTTGATCATGAGTTGGAGATGATGAACTAGCCACTTGTTGATCTTGTTGCACTTGAGATGATGTACTAGCTTGATTTTGCGTTAAAGAACCACTAGCTTGTGTAATTGGATTTTGGAGCACTTGATCTTTGTTGTCATTCACATCAATCACTTGCTTTGGCCTAATATCACCAATATCCATTTCTTTCATAGCATTGGTCAATTGAGTTCCTCTCACATCATCTAAGTTATTTTCCTCATCTTGAGAGCCATTTGTTTCATCAAACTCAACATCATGAACTTCCTCAAGTAAACCACTAGCCAAATTCTAAACTCTATAAGCTTTGCTAGTAGTGGAGTAACCAAGTAGGAATCCTTCATCACATTTCTTTTCAAACTTGCTCAATCTAGTGCCCTTCTTCAAGATGTAGCATTTGCAACCAAATACCCGAAAGTATGCAATGTTGGGCTTTCTTCCATTTAAGATCTCATATGGTGTCTTCTCTAGAAACTTGTGGCAATAGAGGCGGTTGCTATAGAAGCAAGCCGTGTTGATTGCTTCGGCCCAAAATGAATGACTCACATTATACTCATTCAACATTGATCTTGCCATATCAATCAAGGTTCTATTCTTCCTCTCAACTAGTCCATTTGATTGAGGTGTATACTTGGCCGAGAATTGATGCTTGATTCCAAGCTCCTCACATAGCTCATCAACTCTTGTGTTTCTAAACTCACTTCCATTGTCACTTCTCACTTTCTTAATTGTGGTCTCAAATTCATTTTGCACTCTCTTGATGAACTTCTTGAATATATCAAATACATCACTCTTCTCCCCAAGAAAGAATACCCATGTATATCTAGTGAAATCATCCACAATCACAAAGCCATACTTGTTGCCACCAATGCTTGTGTATGTAGTTGGCCCAAATAGATCCATGTGCAACAACTCAAATGCCTTAGAAGTACTCATGATGCTTTTCAATGGATGAGTGTTGCCTACTTGCTTTCCGGCTTGACATGCACTACATAGCTTATCCTTCTCAAATGTGACATCCTTCAAGCCTCTAACTAAGTCATGCTTCACTAACTTGTTCAATTGCTTCATGCCAACATGACCAAGTCTTCTATGCCATAACCAACCCATACTTGATTTGGTGAGCAAGCATGTTGAGAGTTGAGTGTCACTAGCATTGAAATCAACCAAGTATAGATTCTCATATCTAAAACCCTTGAAGATCAAATTGGAGCCATCAACACTAACTATCTCCACATCATCAACACCAAATATGCATTTGAAGCCAAGATCACACAATTGAGCAACCGACAACAAATTGAAATTGAGCTTTTCAACTAGTAGCACATTGGAGATGCTATGATCATTTGAGATTGCAATTCTTCCAAGAGCCTTCACATCACCCTTGCTATTATCACCAAATGTGATACTATCAATGCCACTATCATTTGATTTGAGAGAGTTGAACATTCTTGAATCACCGGTCATATGTTGAGAGCACCCACTATCAAGCACCCAATGCCTTCCTCCGGCCTTGTAATTTACCTACAAAACAAATTAATGTTTCTTAGGTACCCATACTTGCTTGGGTCCTTGGAGGTTAGTAACTAAGCTCTTTGGTACTCAAATGGCCTTCTTCTTTGGACCCACAATTGGTGTACCAACAAACTTAGCATGCATACCTTTCTCACCCTTGGTAAGCACATAACAAGAATCAAAAGGAATGTAAGGTACATTAGCATTTTTCTTGTTCTTGTTCATTTTATTACAATTAATCTCTAGATGCCCAACTTGCTTGCATCTATTGCAATAACGACCATTGCCCTTCACAAAGCGAGGCTTTGGAGTAGCAAAGGCCGCCTTGCCCTTCTTGGGAGTATAGCCCAAACCCTCTTTGTTAAGAGAGAATCTTTGGCTACCCAAGCATTTTAGCAAGCGGGCATCCCCACCATAGGCATTGCCTAATGCGCGGGTGAGATCATCCACCTCTCTCTTGAGAGTCTCATTCTCAACCACAAGTGATGAATCACTAGTAGTTGAGGTAGAGTTGGTTGTGGTGGATGATGATGAGCTACATGAAGCATTAGTAGGACCAACAAATAAAGAATCATCAATAATATCACATGTTAGTCCAATATCACAAGTGAGAATCACTTGCTCCTCCTTAGCTTCCTTCATGAGCTTCTCCAACTTGAGGTCCTTCTCCTTGATGAGCTCAAGTAGAGAGGAGTGGGCTTCCTTAAGCCTAGTGTGAGCAATTTCAAGGTCCTCGTGGTCTTCCTTTAGACACTCACGAGAGGCCTCTAGCTCATCAAAGGATTTCCTAAGAGCTTTGAGCTCTTGTTCAATTCCTTTGCACTCCTTACTCTTTTTGAGAGTAACAAGCTCCTCCATCAAGGCATCATTTTCATTGCTCTTGGCAATGAGCTCTTGTTCCAAGATTTTGTACTTCTTGGTTGTCCTCTTGTAGCCCTTGCTCATTTGATCTATTATGCCCAATAGATCATCCTTGGAGTAGTCCTCATCCTCCTCATCATCACTCCCACAATCATCACTAGCACAAGAATCATCATCACTATCATCATATTTTACCTTGGTAGGCTTGGCCATAAGGCATGTCGATGTAGTGTCGAAGATGGATGACTTGTTGGAGAGGGCGATGCTTGCAATGGCTCGCCGAGTGGTCCTCTCATCATCACTAGAGCTTTCATCATCATCACTATCGGAGTTGTCACTATCCCAAGTGACTACATAGCCACCACCCTTCTTCTTCTTGTTGATAGTGAAGCTCTTCTTCTCCTTCTTCTCCTTCTTGTCCTTCTTGTTCTTTTTCAACTTCAACTCCCCATCATGATATCTTTTGTCTTCATAGGGACACTTTGCCACTACATGATCGGGGCTATTACAATTGTAGCAAAGCACCTCCTTTGCCTTCATGAAGTCCCTTCTCTTCCTTGCCCCATATCCTTTCTTCTTCATGAACCTCCCCATCTTGTGCACTAGGAGGGCCATGGTCTCATCATCGAATGGATCATCATCGTCGCTCTCCACCTTGCTCTTGCCCTTAGAAGATGAAGCCTTGAATGCCATGGGCTTCTCTTGCTTGACCTTGGTCTCCTTCTTCTCTTCTACCTTATCTTCATCATCATTGTATTGGGCATCGGTCATTATATCTCCAAGCACATCGATTGGTTTGACCTTGTCCAATCCTTCTCTAAAGATCATTCTTCTCAAGGTGGCAAACTTCTTGGGTAAACACATCAAGAACTTGTGTGAGAAGTCCTTGTCCTCAACCTTCTCTCCAAGCCCCTTAAGATCATTGACAATGACTTGGAGCCTATAGAACATCTCCGGGATGGATTCATCATCCTTCATCTTGAAAGTGGAGAACTTGTCCTTGAGCATATATAGCTTGGCACTTTTTACCGTTGAAGTGCCTTCATATGTTTCTTCAAGCCTTATCCAAAGCTCATTTGCCTTTTCAAGATCTTTGATTTGCTCAAATACTTTGTCATCAATGGCATGGTAGATTATGTCAAGTGCCGCCGTGTTGCATTGTTTGTTGATGCGGTCATTTGGAGTGAGATTTTCTTCATCAAGAATGATGTATCCTTCTTTGGTCACATCCCAAACCTTCTCATGTATATTGGCTAGATATTGCTTTATCTTTCTTTTCCAATGATCAAAGGAAGAGACGCCATCAAAGAATGGAGGCTTGCCATTAACATGGTTGAACATAACTTGAGCCATCTTGCACCGAGGTTGTTAAGCCTAGCAAACGGTGACCACGGCTCCGATACCACTTGAAAGGTCTTGATGGCTAGAGGGGGGTGAATAGCCTTTTAAAAAAAAATTCTACAAAGACAAGCTAAACAAGTTTATCAATACAACAAATAGCGAGATGCGAGTTTTGCTTAGCCTACGGGGTGTTTGCAAGCCACCTATCCAATTCACAATTCTAGTATATTGGCACTCAACCGCACAAGACAAACCGAGAAGGTAACTACAACTACAACTAGCAAGCTACACAAAAGAGCTACTCTAGCAAAGCTAACTAGCTAGCAAAGATAACTAAGAAAGTAATGCGGAGATGAGTTAGAAAGGTTTCACCGAGGGGCGAAGTATTGAGCCAACCAATATGATCAACAATGAATACCAAGACAACCGAACACCGGGATCAATCAATCACAATAAGAATGATGACACAAAGATTTATCCCGAGGTTCACGTGCTTGCCGGCACGCTAGTCCCCGTTGTGTCCCTCTTCACCACGTGGTTCGGTGGCTAATCGGTCTCACACCGAGCCTCTCAAAAGGCACCACAAGAACCTACCAAATGGCAAAAGGTTGCAATGACACGAGCAATTTACTCACGTTACCTTTGGCGCTTCGCCGAGGTAGGCACAAACCCCTCACAAACACCGGAGGTGGCCAAGAACAATCACCAACTCTTGCCAACGCCTCCAAGCTGCTCCAAGCCGTCTAGGTGACGGCAAACCACCAAGAGAAATAAGAATCCCGCAGCAAATCAACCACCAAGTGCCAACTAGATGCTATCTCACAATGCAAATGCACTTGGATCACTCAATCTCACTTCGAATATGCAAAGAAGCAAGAGAGATGAGCGGGAGGGGAGTTGCTTAGCTCAAAGTGCTCACAAGTATGTCAAAATGTTCAAGAGATGGAGCCTTGAGCCGGCCAACGAGTATTTATAGACGTACCCCTTCGAATATAGCCGTTAGAAACTTAAACAGCCGAAATCGTGCTGACCGGACGCGCTGGTCCAACTGACCGGACGCGCCGGTCGCGCAACGGCTCTTTCGCGAAGCACTGACCGGACGCGCCGGTCGCAACGACCGGACGCGCCGCGATCGACCGGACGCGCCAGTCCCGTAACTGACCGGACGCGCTGGTCAAGTCTGAGTCGCGCACAACGAAACAATGACCGGACGCGCTGTTAGAACTGACCGGACGCCACAGTGCCAGCGTCCGGTGAGAGTCCAGTAAGCTCCCTGATCGACCGGACGCATCCGATTGACTGTGACCGGACGCGCCTCGCGTCCGATGAACAAACTGAAACTCGCGCAGACGCTGAACACTGACCGGACGCGTCCGGTCAAACACAGACCGCGTCCGGTGCAGCGTCCGGTCACTCCAGTGACCTCCGTTCGCCTCCGTTTCTTTTCCGACTTCTGGCGTAGTAGAAAATAGGCATTTCAACTCCTCGAAAAACGCCTGAATCCCACCTCGCAAGCTCGGCGGGAGGGAGAGAGAGCCCCAAACCCTCTCTACCGCTCAAACTCCACCGCCTTCGCAAATGTGCTAACATCACCAAGTGATCAACACCATGTGCATGTGTGTTAGCATTTTCACAATCAATTTTTGAGGCGTTCTTAGTTCTATCCAAATGCATATGACATGAAATGCACACCTAGAGGCACTTAGGAGTTCAATAGCCGCGTCATTCCCCTCTTTATAGTACGGCTATCTATCCTATAATGTAACCACACCCACTAGGTGTCTTGGTTACTAAAACACAACCCTTAAGCATATACCTTTGCCTTGATCACGTAGGGTTGCATCCAAATCCAAGTGTGGCCATCATGATCACCATGTCCATCTTGCCACCAACCTTGGAATGTACTAATCCTCATATGCTACATACAACTTAGGCATAGGATTAGTACTTAGGCATTGTCACTAATTACCAACACCAAACATAGGACTTTCAGCGAGGCAGGCATGTGGTTTCCTCCCTGGTTCTGGTTCTGATTCTAGTTCTGGTTCATGTTGGCAATCATATGAGCCATGCCCTGCATGAGATGGGTCTGCATGGCCATCAGTTGTTCCATGGTCAAAGGTGGATGTGGCGGTGGTCGGTGAGCGCTACTAGTGTTGATGGCGTTGTTGGTGTTGTTGGCATTCTGATCAGCACCTGTACCAGCACCGCTCCTTGTCATTATTATCTAGGGTATAAAAGTAGAATAGTATGAGCATGTGTAATTCAAATACGTGTCTAATCTGTGAATATAAACTGCATGTATATAATACTTTCTCATAATAGATAACCAACTGACATTCCATAATCTCTTTACATGTGATAGGTAACAGGTGAAATATAATAATTCTGACATGTGGTATGAACAAGTGATATACTGACTATGATAAAGTAAAACATATATGATAAAGCTGTATGAGATATGATAAAGCACAATAAGGAGAGACTAATAACCTGAACTAACAATTCATTAACTTAACCTTAATCTTGTTTTGATGCATTGTGGACATCACCCCACAACTCATCACACTCATTACAAAGATCCAAATCACACCAAGTGCATAATAATAATTCAAGTTCTCACATAGGCCAAACAAATCACTTGTAATGGAACCACCCAAATTATAAGAACACAAGTACAAAAACAATCATCGGAGCAATTAAAGTCCCATACTTAAGCTCCTATAACTCCGGTAGTCCAATGAAATCATGAGGGATTTCAAAATAACCAACATACCAACCAAGATCGTAGTGGTTCAACATAACAACTCACATGTACACCATTTCACAATTAGTTCAACATACATCAGAGTTCATCATAGTTATTACAACTCAAGTTAAAAAGTAGCGAAAGCAAAGTAGTTTGGCACCAACATCACCCTTATTTCAATTACATGCCAGTACCAAGGTCAACTTCCAACAAAAGTATTAGAGACAAGATAACTCAGAAGGATCATGCCCATGATCACACGCGGCCACTACAGTAGGAGCCATCCAATTCTTGCAGTAGTCATAATACATCACAACCTGCAACAAGTAGAAATAAACCCTAAGTATGAGGGGTACTCAGCTAGACTTACCCGTCATAAACTAAAAATACATAGACACTGTTGACACTTCTAACACCACTTAAATTCTAGGTTATCATTCCTAGCATGGCGCCAGAAATGCTGGTACTAATAAATGCAAATGCTCTCTTAAAATAAATATGATATCCAAAAGCGCACAGATAATACCATGTAGTATTCTACCAGGAGTAATCTAGGTATTGTTATTTATATTTTTACCCATGGGAAGGGAAAGCTAAGGATAATGAGCATGAGCATCACTGCATGTCATAATAGAGAGTGTAACCATGTCTTTGTCTATCTTATACAAGGTAAGTGTCACAAGATAAGATATAAATAAATGATAAATGATAAGCACATAGCCACATAATAAATGATAAACATCTCAATAGAGTACTCTAAGTCTATAGCACTATCATGGTATTAGGACGATCTACGAGGATAAATCCTAAGTTATTCTAACTATAAGTCAAATCATAAGATGATTAGTGCAATTACACTTGGCAATCATGGCAAGACAAGGTTATATCTACACACAGAGATATTATGCAGAAAGATCATGAACATAGCCAACCTTTCCTTATAATAGTTGTGTTCTACATGGTCTACATTTGGGAGGTGGACTATATAAGACTCAACAGGAATGTCACACCCGTGAACTACCATACAATCCGGAATATAGGGTGCAATCGCAGGAAAATACGGTATAGGCACCATGCCTACACAATATTGTCCACTCACCATGATATCAATGAGGGAGTGCTATATGATCCTATGTTTGAATATAAATCTAATCCTACTATGCCAAGCATATAATCAAAGTAAACTAAGAACATTATAATTCAAAATATAAGCAAATAGAGCAAAGTCATATCCAATATAGTAGAATTAAGGATGAAAACGGTCGGAAACGGTCGGAAACGGACTTACGATATAGAAAAACGAAAACGGTCGGTTCGGGATATTTCTACATTTAGCAATTAAAGAGTACAAAAAATGATTGAAAATGGTTGTGAAACCAATTGAAACTGATAATTTTTCATGTTAAAAAACGGTTCATAATATAGAAAACGAAAACGGTCAATTCGGAATATTTCTGTTCCGTTTTCATCCCTGAGTAGAATAGACCAAAGTCATATTCATAGTAGTAGATGAACAATATGAATAATACAAGAACAAATATAAAGTAGGAGAGATCGCGAGGAATTACCAAGCAAACTCTTGACAGATCCGGAAACCAAGCTATGCTTGCCTCCTTCTAGTTCTAATCCTATATAGCTATGCTCTAAACTATGGAGCTCTAATTGAGATGGTGGCTCTCTAGCTTGATTAGGTGGCTTCTCTCTTGAATGACAACTAATGATAATGACCTTGAAACCCTGGGGTCTGGGCCTATTTATATAGCCCCCTAGGATTAATCTCGGCCGTCAGATCAAATCGACCTTAATGGATGATTGATATTGGACCTCAAAGGCGGTGGAGAACCGACCCTAGAAGAGGAGGCTGAAAAGTGGGGACACCAGGGTGGGCGCCCTAGGGGCCAGGGCGGCCGCCCTGCCGTGGTGACAGGTGGGCCCGTCCTTCAGTCTAATTCATTCTCGTGTCTTCTAGATTCTTCTTTTGTATACGTAGCCTTTTTATCTCTATGTAAATCTGACATGTGGACCTCCTTTGGGTCTTTTCTGATAACCTCCTGCAGAAATAGACATTCACCAAAACTCATGGAATTCTGTCAGTGTAAACCCTATATCTAGATGGTAATTATATTTAGGTCCTTTTTCATGCTTCGTTGACGGTTAAAAATGATACTTATCTACCATCACCAGACACCAAGGAGTATGCAAAGATTTTATAAGGTGGACTGGCTTAACTTGTTTTGCAAAAAAGCATAAGTTATCATGTATGAACCATTTTAAGTCTATTAGCAGCAAGTTACAATTATAGCCTGATTAAGCTAAGTTAGCACCTGTACTAATAGCAATCACTTGATTAATTATTAAGCAATCAATAGTGACCATATTAGGTTGGGCATTTTTCCAACATCATCAACATAATCATTATTATGTTCCATAGTAACATTACTATGATGACGTAGCTCAAGTCAAGTGCTCACTATCTAGGAACGATGGCGATTCGAATCAATTTCTAACCAGCTGGTGATTTATTCCCCACACAAACCACACTCACTCGCGAAGTGAGCTACAAGTCACCGAATGCACCATTCCGGTCAAGTCACGGGTTGGACAGGAACCACCATACCCAGGAGCCGTCCAACTACCAGGAATCAGTTACAACTGCCCTTGGCCTCACTCTCGCGCCCCCGTTACCACCCCCTATACAACTCCAATACGGTGCGCTGCGGTCAACTTCCAGTCTAAATAGTGTCCCAGCTTCACGGTCAGAATGACTTATCCTTCCAGTTAAACATGGGGCATGCATTCAACATGACCTGAGGGACGTACAATGGTACAGTCCATAATCGACACAAACGGAATCACTATAGTCCAAAACCCTATAAGACTCTGCCCAGTCTCTATTTATCCATCAACACTTTGTTATTTTCCATGATAACAATTATAGCCAGCCATAACTAGGTATCCACCTATATCTCGCAGGTGACAGGAAATCACCTAGCTTCTACCGATCTAAGCATGGCTAAGCATTTATGTCGATCCTGAATCTACCAGGGTAAAGAATATATCAAGTTGGACAAGGAATATATATATATATGCATCAATGGTTCCAAGCAACTCCTATAACTTAATGCATCAAACATATATAAAAGACTCAAGTGATATTTTGCAAACCACAGGGAGAGAATGCTTTGTGGCTTGCCTGGGATCTAACACTTAGGTTAGTGTTTGTCAGATGACACTCGCTTGGCGAGCATCTCCCATCCTGGCACTTGCTTAGTCCTTCCATCTTTAGGATAAGTTCACCAAACACCATCTTCAGGTTTGGCTCCATCATCATATCCTTCATGTGGTTCATCTAGCGTACCTAAATAAGATGCGAGATACATGTGTATGAATATGATGAATGGTAACACAAGATGCATCACATAAGCATTCAATGCAACACAAACTATCATACTAAGCTAGCAAGCATAAAAGGCATGGCACACAAGTTTCATAAGATCTTAGGTGCATTAACTTGACATCATCAAAGACATGAGCCACACTTAGCAACACACCAAGCAACAACAATTACTAAAATCAGAATCTATCATTTTCAAGACTGCAAACAGTAGCTGCTTGTTTAATTCATAACTAGAGTTCTACAAATCCAAATGACATGAAACAAAACATTCTAGAAAGCTTATGAAATTGTATACAATTCATCTTTAATCATCTTAGCATGATTCTCAAGTTAACCAAGTCAAACATACATATTTACAGAATCTGGTCCAGAAATTCTAGAGAACAACCAATTCAGTGACCCAACTTTTAACAGCTGTAACTCAAAAACTACTTGGACAAATGCCACCAAATTTTAACAGCAGCTACATACATGAATTATCTACAACTTTGTTATAAACATGTTTCTCAGCAAACTTAATTTACATGGTGTTATTTACAAAGTTCCCAGAACTGTCCAGAAACCATCAATTGCAAAAAATAAATCTTAACTTATATTCCAAACATACACTTGGCCACAACCAATATAACCATGATGAAGTACATGTTAAATGAACACCAGAAAGTATAGTTCTCATCACTAAATAATTTCTTTTAATTTATTTTGTTAATTTATTTAGATAATAAGGTGAATTAAAGAACATATACCAAAAGGTGCACAGTAAAATCTACAAAAATTATAGTAGCTCTTACATACACTCAATAGTCTACTGCACAAATTTCAAGCCATTTGAATAAGCATAGCAACCTCTATGAAAAATACAACATGCTAATGCAAGAAATCATGTGAGAGCAAGGTAAACCAATAACTCACTCATATGGCAACCAACGACCATGAAATTTTTACCACACATCAAACATCACATGAGTAGCATACCATAAAAATTTCACTTTATTTGGAGTCCTACATCTGCAGTTATGAAAAAGACAAATACAACTAGCATTAAAAACCTAGCTGCATAAATCTATTTTACAGCTAAAACTTTAAACTAAAACATGTCATATTATAGATCTATTGTATAGAAAATTTCACAAGGATTCCAAAAAGTACTCATTTGCTATTTCATGATTTTTCTATGAATTACTATACATTTTCAAAGTTCAGTCAATTTCAAAGCAAACAGGTCCAAAAGGCACTATTCATTTGAGTCAGTGGATGTGCACATAGGCCCCTGTATTTTCTTGAATTCAAGCATGGGGTCCTTGGTCATGATTTACAGAGGGGAGCGCGTGGGAGCTTGTCGATTCAGGCTAGAGGGGGCTCGTCGGTGTCTGTGGAGTGGTGGGCTAGCACAAAGGGGCTCACACGCACCAGCTGGTGGCCGCGGATGGTCGGGAGATGAGCCATGGGCTCCTGGCCACGAGCACAGGAGCCAACGGCAGACGTGGCACAAGCGGCGAGGTGCTCTGGTGATGAAATCGATCGGTAAAGGAATGCAGGAGGTGTGGCGCGAGCTGGAGAAGGCGATGCCATGCTTGGTTGGGACGAAGAGGAGCACGACAACGAGGTGGAACAACGGCGGCCATGGAGCTCGACTGGCCATGGTGCTCACGACCGCAGCAGCAGCAACGCGAGGGGGAGAGAGCAAGGAGGGCAAGAGTGAGTGAGGGAGGCCAAGAGAGGGCTCGGGCACTCCAAATCGAGGCAGCAGTGCCGGCAGAGAAGGCGGGGCACGTGGCAATGGAGGTGGCGCACAGTGTGCATGCACGGTGACCACGTCGCCAAAGCGTTGAACATGTGGCGAGCGTCGCGGTGGGCAAGGTGGGAGCAAATTTGGGCTGGCTACTGGATGAATTAGCAAATGGGCCTAAAACAAAGTTTGCTCACCTCGGCCTGCTCTACATTTTCCGTTAAGGGGCCAAGGTCATTAGAGCAACATATTAGTGGTTAATAACTTCCTAAAACCGCAGTGTCAATAACTTAACAAGCTTCGCTTTGGGCTCCAATTCCTTAGTCGAAACTTGGTCAAACTTAATGCAACTTTTTCCTGGGCCTTCTCCATAAAATTATCTCCAACTTTCATATTCGGCACAACTTGAGTTTCTTAACAAAATTCCAGGAAAGCGAGATGCCAACAATCAATAACATTGAAACCTCAGACTTAGCCAAAATTTCGAGGCTAGAAAACAGCAGCTTATTCAAAATCGTAGCCTCTATTTGACAAGTTTACAAGTTGATCTAGCTCTTGGTTCAAAAACAAAGTTTCTTCTACATAACATGAACTACAACTTTTATTTAAGTTCCAACTTCAAAACAGGTGCAGAAGCTACAGTTCTACTTTGACCAATGTAGTATCACGATAAAGCTTAATTTGTCCTTTGTGATCCATTGGAGCATTTTCTTGGCATTTGCTCAACATGGACCCTTAATAACTTTTGTTGTAGAGTTCATCTAGAGTCATTTGGGCAAAGTGCAAGGTTTGGTTGATGACCTACCTTTCCATTCACTTAATAATGCAATTCAAGCACTTAGTAAAGTCATTCCAATAAGGATATAACTTATCATTTCATGTGACTTTTTGATTCCAAACTTCATAAAACTTTTCGAGTGACCAATATAGATGGGTATTGATGTGAGACACATGAAGATATTCCAATAACACCACCCAAGCATATATCTTGGAAAGGGCCTATATGTAAAGCAAGGGTGCAATATCCAAGTTTAGGTTGGGGCTCCTTTCCATAGGTTTGACCTTGATATCTTCATCACCACCTAATATGTCATGTTTGAGCTCAAACCCACTGCTTAACTGATGACAAACACCTGGTGTGTTACATCACAGTAGCAAACCAACTTAACACTGTACTCACCACAGACTCGGATAACTAGCGACGTGCTACCGTTCTAAATGTGGCACTTATTATTACATAAAGTGGGGCATCTCCTATTCAATCCTAGTGCAATCATTGGCTGCTCCATAGCATGGATCTTCATGGGGCAGAGAGAAGGCTGACCACTGAGGTGGAAGTGGCACTGTACCTGTGATCTAAGCCTCTGTGGCAGAACCGCCTGAATTAACACACTTTTAGAGGCGCTGTCTTCCACTAGACACTAAGCACCCCAAAAGTGAGCCAAGTCAAGCAGTTCTGTCGAGCACACCCAACGGGAGAACTCGAAACGTTCCACAATTTTACACCCGGGATCCAATAATGAGTACAAGCTTATAATACTTAATCCATTTCATACAACAAAGAGTCTCAGAAATTCTTTATTACAGTACCAAAGTTCAGAGTGCGATAAATTAAACAGCGGAATAAAACAACATCTAGCGGAGCGGTATAAGGATCCGTCTGTGCCCACCAGAAGAATCCTCCACACAACAGTTAGCTTCTCAAGCAGCACCTGCAACAAGGGTAAATAAACCCTGAGTACACAATGTACTCGCAAGACTTACCCGACTGGGAATATATTTCCCGACTCTCAAGGATTATGATAGGCTTTATGGCTTGTGGGTTCTTGTTTGCGGAAAGCAATACTAAGGGTGAGTCCTTATTTAATTAAATTATTAACAGCCATGTTAAATTCATTATCCAACCTACTATGTAAGCACCTGTTCTATCATCAAGCAAGGGTTGAGCAATCAGAATCATTTTTCCATCTTTCATATGCCAGTTCTTACTACGGTGCCAGAGTGCAGTCAAGCCGTACCGTCACGTAGAAACGGCGATTCGCGAATCAATGTGCCCAGCTGGGTACCCCGAAAAAACACACGCCTCGCTTGTACCCCAGGCACAAGCAAGACCAACCCGTTCCCCTCCTGTCACAGGTTTCCAGGTCCCCGTCCAAACTTGGACTCCTAGCTCCCGTACTTGAGGCCCGGCCTCAATACGGTGCTAAGACCTCCACCTATCCCCGCCTCCAATCAGTCGGTCCGGAAAGAGCCGGAGCCCATGACAAGAGAGTAACAAGTCTTCCTAGCCCCCATCCGCTAGTATATGCTCGGGATAATAAATCTGTGACTTGACCGGGGATCCAGTGCAACGAACGGTCCTTAATCGACACGGACAGGGAAAAAGTGCAACCAAGCTATGCCCCGTGGCCGCGGGACATAACCTGTTACACCCACCAATACCCATACCATATCCCTGCCCGGTCACCATTTCCTTTTCCATCATTTCATCATTAGTGTAATAATAATAATAATAACCACCTATTGTGAGTAACGACAGGTTACTCACGCTACCGATAAACCTAAGCAAAGCAGCTACACGATCCTGTACTAATAAGACTCATGGGTAGATATATATATATGCATGTGGATATCATAAAACTCCTGCAACGTAAATGCACAACCTCTATATATATAATAATTTGTAAAATAAGGGTTATGCACCGGGGCTTGCCTTGGGCAGGCGCGGTGTCAGCAAAGTCAGTGACGGGTGGCTCTGGAACTTCCTCCTGCACGAGGATCTCCTCGTACTCTTCGATGACTTCGTCGTACTCCTGCTCGCCGAATGTCACGATCTCCAGTGGCTCGTCCTCTATATGCATGCAGTGATGATGATGCAATAATTAATATATAGGCAACCGCAACTCTTAAAATAAGAATACATCTACCAAGCTACAAGCTAACTCTAATGACTAATACGCAAAGTTACCTATTATTCCCACTAAACAAGTATGAAACATTTCATGTATTATCTTAGCAACTAAAGGCATCCTTATTGTTAAAATCAATTTACTATATATATAATAAAACCAGGAGCGCTAGTTACCAAGCATCATAAAAATTTATTCTCTAAACAACCATAATAAGCATTTCAAAATAATAAAGTAACCCTAAAGGTATCACTGAACTATACGAACTAATTACACTAACAGATAGATCATGAATTTAGGAATCTAACAAAATTTATTTCACAATCAATAAATAAATTCAAAAGAGCTCTAGAGATGAAGAAAACGATATTATTGGAGGAGGCTAATCACGCAATTGAACTTGTTGACTTGCACATGACTGTGGGTCTAGAATTACTAGATGAGACCACGGGTCAAGAAAATAATAAAGAAGAAGAATGAAGGAATTCTTACAGACTAGCTACCTCAGAATTGAATGAAGTGCCACCTACGGTGATCGATGTGCGGAGGCAATGCAAGAGGAGAGACACCAGGGAGCTTAGCAAATGCTTGCCCTGCGTGGAGTGGAGCAGAGCCATATATAGCACTGATCGTGGGTGGTCATGACAAGCTAAGTAGTCTGGAAGCACGAAACGAGTTGGCAGGGTTGTCCTCTGGCTCCGTGCCGTGTGCGGTGGTGAGGTCTTGGTCATGAGAGAATTAATTCAAGGATTGAACTTTGAGTGGTCTTGGACTTACGAGCATGTCAGGACTAGGGTGGGCTTTGGGCTGAACGTGCTCAGCGGTGGGGTGCTGGTTCATTTATGCAGGTCAAGGAATTAATTGAGGAGGAGATCACAGGTCAAGGAAACATTAGAGAATAAGAAGATCAATTGTAAACTAACTACCTCAGCTGATGATAGCTCGGGGAGAAATCGATAGACGCAGCTCTCTCGGGCAAGAACAGAAGAACTTGATTTGAGAGGAAGAAACAAGTGAGCAGCGGAGCGAAATAGCTCGGCGTATCCTTTTAAAGACAGAAGACGCAGGAATAGAGAAGCGAAGACATGACAACGACGCGTCATAAGGTTAGTAGCTAAACTAGCTTGCTTAAAGGTAATAAAGCGCCGCGGGAACGACGTGTTGCATGGACAAACAACATTTTCCACTGGCTAGGTGATTTTTCCACGGATGAACAGTAACTTCTGCGTGTGAACAGTGATTTCCACGCGTGAACAGTATTTTCCACTCGTGAACAGTGTTTCCACAACTGCTACAGTGCCAGCGAGTGGAAAAAATGGTGCCTGACCTTTGCCTGCAAAGTACCTCAGCAGCGTACAAGTGGAGTGCTTAGCGGTCCGAACTTGCGAGTGATATTAATGCGTAGCGTGTGCGACACACTATGGCGGTGGTAGCGCGTCGTGCACGAATAATTTTGCAAGGTGATTAGCAAGCGAAGTAAAGGCGGGATAATTAGAACAACGAGAGATGACAGTGGCGCGTCGCGAGATTGATGGAGATAAAAATCTTGCCAAGTGGTATGCTAATAATTAGTGAATGACAATAATTTGTCATTTGACTTTGTGGCTATGGAGCTCTCACGTGAAGATACATGACGTGCTTGAAGGGCTACTTGGACTTTATGAAAAATATTTAGTGACTTGTTGACGCGGTAACACCGAGGGTGTTACACTCTACCCCCCTAAATGAAAATCTCGACCCGAGATTTCATGTGCCTAGTGTGAGAAAAGAGGTTGAAATAAATTTTTAATCTCGATAATTACATTGATGAGCCAGGAATGAGATGAGGATAATTCTTTAAAATATAACTCTCAAGTTCCCAAGTAGCTTCATCCTCCGAGTGATTCTGCCATTGGACTTTGTAAAATTTCACCACATTGTTTCTCGTCACCCTTTCTTTTTCATCCAAAATCTTGACGGGATGCTCAATATAGGAAAGATCAGGTTGGAGAGGGAGTCCTTCGATCTCCACTGCCTCATCAGGAACTCGCAAACACTTTTTCAACTGAGACACATGAAAAACATCATGGACGGCTGACAATATATCTGGGAGCTGGATGCGGTAAGCAACAGTACCACGCCGTTCCAAAACCTTGTAAGGCCCAACATAGCGAGGAGCTAATTTTCCACGGACACCAAACCTATGCACACCTTTCATGGGAGACACTTTAAGATACACATAATCACCAACTTCAAATTGCAAAGGCCTTCTTCTCTTATCCGCATAGGTTTTCTGGCGGTTCTGAGCCGCCTTCAAATGACTCCGAATAATTCCGACTTTCTCTCTTGCTTCATGGATAAAGTCAGGCCCGAAGTAACCACGGTCTCCTACTTCAACCCAGTTGAGCGGTGTCCTACACTTCTTGCCATACAAAGCCTCAAAAGGTGCCATTCGAATGCTTTCTTGATAGCTATTGTTGTAAGAAAACTCAGCCAATCTCAAGCACTCATCCCACTTCTCTGGGAAAGAAATGACACAAGCTCTCAACATATCTTCCAGCACTTGATTGACTCTTTCTGTCTGGCCGTCGGTCTGCGGATGATAAGCTGAACTTCTGAGAAGACTAGTTCCAAGGCATTTTTGGAGTTGAGTCCAAAAGCGGGACATAAAGACCGATCCACGATCAGAAACAATAGTGAGAGGGACTCCATGGAGAGTTACAATGCGGTCAAAATACAACTTAGCATATTGCATGGCTGTATACCTTCCATCCACAGGAAGAAAATGGGCAGACTTTGTAAGACGATCCACAATAACCCAAATAGAATCATGCCCTTTTACTGTGCGAGGCAATCCTGTAATAAAATCCATAGAAATATCCTCCCATTTCCACACTGGGATTGGCAAAGGCTGTAGGAAACCAGGCGTACGCATATGGTCTGCCTTCACCCTTCCACAAATATCACATTCTGCAATATACTTAGTGATATCCTGCTTCATATTTGACCACCAATACAAGTGGCGCAAATCATGGTACATCTTGTTACTTCCCGGATGAATGGATAGCCTGGAACTATGGGCTTCCTCCAAAATCTTTCTTCTAAGCTCATCACTTCCGGGAACCACCAACCGATTCTTGTATCTCACCACACCTTGTTCATCAATGCTGAAATGAGGACCACGTCCTTCAGCAATCAACTTCTTGATATGAGGAATCTCCAAAACATCCTGCCTTTGCTCAATGATAATTTGCTCCAATAAATCTGAGACTAGAGCAATGTGAGCTAAAACTGCAGAGTGAGAGAGAGGTAAGGACTCTTCATCTTTCTGATGTGACTTCCGACTCAACGCATCAGCCACCACATTGGCTTTTCCAGGATGATAATGGACTTCTAGATTATAATCCTTGATTAACTCAAGCCATCTCCTTTGCCTCATATTTAACTCGGGTTGAGTGAAAATATACTTGAGGCTCTTGTGATCCGTATAAATATGCACCTTGCTAGGATCTACCGATACACCTTCAGGGGTCAGAACATGTCCCAAAAACTGCACCCTATCCAACCAAAACTCACATTTGCTGAACTTGGCATACAGCTTGTGCTCCCGCAGTCGGTTCAGGACTGTGCGAAGGTGTTGTGCATGTTCTTCTTCATTCTTGGAATATATCAAAATATCATCAATGAACACCACTACAAACTTATCTAACTCCGGCATAAAGACTGAGTTCATGAGGTACATGAAGAATGCAGGAGCATTGGTGAGACCAAAAGACATGACTAGGTACTCATAAAGCCCATACCTAGTAGAGAAAGCTGTCTTTGGTATATCTTGGGGCCGAATTTTTATTTGGTGATACCCAGAACGAAGATCAATTTTGGAAAACACTCTAGCACCAGCCAACTGATCAAACAAAGCATCAATGCGAGGCAAAGGGTACTTATTCTTGATGGTTACCGCATTGAGAGGGCGATAATCCACACACATCCGCAGAGTGTCGTCCTTCTTCTTCACAAAAATAGCTGGACAACCCCATGGAGAAGAACTAGGACGGATAAACCCCTTCTTCAGCAATTCCTCTAATTGCTTCTTCATTTCTGCTAGTTCTGGTGGAGCCATGCGGTAAGGACGCCGTGAAATAGGAGCAGTGCTAGGCTCTAACTCTATGATAAACTCCACATCTCTATCTGGTGGTAACCCAGGTAAATCTTCAGGGAAGACATCAGGAAACTCACAGACCACAGGAATAGAGGCAAGATCAGGAGAAGCTTCAACATTAGCGGCGACTGGTGAAGCAGAATTTAGAGAGATACGGAGAGACATCCTATCCTCAGAAGAAGGAAGTCGTAACTCAACAACTCTCCTCTTAAGGTCCAAGACTACCCCATAAACCTTCAACCAATTCATGCCCAGGATTGCATCAATGCCTTGTCCAGGTAGCAACATGAACTGGAGACGGTAAGTGTGAGTGGCCAGCACTAAGCTGACTGTGTCCGTCCGGGTATTTATGCACATCTGCGCACCCGGAGTGCTAATTTTATAGGCAAAAGGAATAGCCATAAGAGATATATTGTGTCTTTCTGCAAACCCCATGCTCATGAATGAATGTGATGCTCCAGAATCAAATAACACAAATGCTGGGTGGGAGTCAATGGTAAACATACCAGCCATCACAGGCTCATTCTGTAGGATCTCCTCAGCCTCGGTGTAGTTAACCTGTCCTGAGCGACTCACTGGCACCTTCTTCTTAATAATCGTCCTCTTGATCAAGCGAGAGCTGGCGGACGGCTGGGAAGACTGAACAGCCCGGTTCTCGGGACACTCCCGAGCAAAGTGGCCCTCCTTGCCACACTTGAAACAAGCAGTAGACTTGATCATCTGCCCCTGACGAGGTGGAAACTGCGATCCCTGGGGCTGCTGCACCTGCTGAGTAGGCGCACGGTACTGAGTCGGCGGTGTTTGCCGAGTCTGCTGAGGCTGCCGAGATGGCTGTCCACCTGGGGGATGGTAGGACATCCTCTTGACAACTTGCATCTTCTGTGACTGCGGGTGACTAGAAGACCCAGAGATTCCCCGCTTGCGCTTCCACTCAGCCTGAGTGTCACGCTGCAGTCCTTCCATAGCAATGGCAGCATTCATCAGAGTACCAAAGGTCTGATAGTTCCCAGTATAAAGCTCTTTCTGCAAAATACAAGAGAGGCCACGATAGAAGCGGTCCCTCTTCTTCTCATCTGTGTCAACATGAGTCCCAGCATACTGTGCCAGATGGTTGAATTTATTGGCATACTCCATCACAGACATGCTCCCCTGTTTCAGGTCTAAGAACTCCGAGAGCTTCCTGTTCAGAACACCCGCAGGAATGTAGTACTCTCGGAAGGCAGTGGTGAACTCCTGCCAAGTCACAGGATGACCCACCGGCTGCATGGCATTGAAAGTATCCCACCATGCGCTAGCAGATCCCAAAAGCTGTTGTGCGGCAAAGTGCACCTTCTGCTCATCGGTCACCGTGAGCAGCAGAAACTTCTGCTCCAGCACACGAAGCCAATGCTCCGCGTCTAGAGGCTCTGCAGTCGGCGTGAACGTGGGCGGGTTGGTCTTCAAGAAGTCCTGATAAGAACAGGGCCTCTCAAGACCGCGGGCACCACCCCCGTTCCCGCCGTTGCCACCGTGGCCTCCACGGACGAAGCCACCAAGAGCTTGTGCCATCATCTCCAAGGCACGGGCTGTCTCCTGACGTGAAGCTAACATCTCTGCCATCATCTCCGCAGGAGTCATCGGAGGTGGTGGTGGTGGTGGCGGGGAAGGAGGACCCAAGAGTGGGGCCTCACGGCTCTGTCCATTGGCATTGTTGTTGCCATTGTCGCGACCACTTTCACCATGACCTTCACCAAGGCCACGGCCCGCACCGGCACTGGTGCTCCCACGACCAGACCCAGTGCCCACACGACGGGACCTCAGATCCATCTGCGACCAGATAGTAGCCAACCATTAGGGAACCTCCAGACTAGGAACAAGAGACTTAGAGAAATGACAAGGCTTTTACTAAGGATTGAAGCATTTTTTTTTTATTTATTACCCTATCATCTTAACTATCCAAAATTATACGTGAAGGGGGTTTAGCTTAACAGAGTTTCTTCTTATAATGCATGCATCGGCCTATGCGTTCACTCAAGCCGGAATATAGCGGCACTCGTTTGAATTTTTGGCACATCGTACACTCCTTTCCGAACACTAGCGCTTTCTTACGTAGCGTAAGTTAGCGTACCTGCAGAAAATGGTTAGATAAAACCAGTGCCACTATCCTAGATAGACCATATTGTTAGGGCTTATACTTATTTACGCAGATTTTACCGCATCCTACTTTTCGCAAAGCTTTTGTTGGTCAAAGTTTTAAGTTTTTTAAAAGGTGATTAAGCTCGTGAACTCATTATTAGCTCTGGTACCAACTGTGGCAGAACCGCCTGAATTAACACACTTTTAGAGGCGCTGTCTTCCACTAGACACTAAGCACCCCAAAAGTGAGCCAAGTCAAGCAGTTCTGTCGAGCACACCCAACGGGAGAACTCGAAACGTTCCACAATTTTACACCCGGGATCCAATAATGAGTACAAGCTTATAATACTTAATCCATTTCATACAACAAAGAGTCTCAGAAATTCTTTATTACAGTACCAAAGTTCAGAGTGCGATAAATTAAACAGCGGAATAAAACAACATCTAGCGGAGCGGTATAAGGATCCGTCTGTGCCCACCAGAAGAATCCTCCACACAACAGTTAGCTTCTCAAGCAGCACCTGCAACAAGGGTAAATAAACCCTGAGTACACAATGTACTCGCAAGACTTACCCGACTGGGAATATATTTCCCGACTCTCAAGGATTATGATAGGCTTTATGGCTTGTGGGTTCTTGTTTGCGGAAAGCAATACTAAGGGTGAGTCCTTATTTAATTAAATTATTAACAGCCATGTTAAATTCATTATCCAACCTACTATGTAAGCACCTGTTCTATCATCAAGCAAGGGTTGAGCAATCAGAATCATTTTTCCATCTTTCATATGCCAGTTCTTACTACGGTGCCAGAGTGCAGTCAAGCCGTACCGTCACGTAGAAACGGCGATTCGCGAATCAATGTGCCCAGCTGGGTACCCCGAAAAAACACACGCCTCGCTTGTACCCCAGGCACAAGCAAGACCAACCCGTTCCCCTCCTGTCACAGGTTTCCAGGTCCCCGTCCAAACTTGGACTCCTAGCTCCCGTACTTGAGGCCCGGCCTCAATACGGTGCTAAGACCTCCACCTATCCCCGCCTCCAATCAGTCGGTCCGGAAAGAGCCGGAGCCCATGACAAGAGAGTAACAAGTCTTCCTAGCCCCCATCCGCTAGTATATGCTCGGGATAATAAATCTGTGACTTGACCGGGGATCCAGTGCAACGAACGGTCCTTAATCGACACGGACAGGGAAAAAGTGCAACCAAGCTATGCCCCGTGGCCGCGGGACATAACCTGTTACACCCACCAATACCCATACCATATCCCTGCCCGGTCACCATTTCCTTTTCCATCATTTCATCATTAGTGTAATAATAATAATAATAACCACCTATTGTGAGTAACGACAGGTTACTCACGCTACCGATAAACCTAAGCAAAGCAGCTACACGATCCTGTACTAATAAGACTCATGGGTAGATATATATATATGCATGTGGATATCATAAAACTCCTGCAACGTAAATGCACAACCTCTATATATATAATAATTTGTAAAATAAGGGTTATGCACCGGGGCTTGCCTTGGGCAGGCGCGGTGTCAGCAAAGTCAGTGACGGGTGGCTCTGGAACTTCCTCCTGCACGAGGATCTCCTCGTACTCTTCGATGACTTCGTCGTACTCCTGCTCGCCGAATGTCACGATCTCCAGTGGCTCGTCCTCTATATGCATGCAGTGATGATGATGCAATAATTAATATATAGGCAACCGCAACTCTTAAAATAAGAATACATCTACCAAGCTACAAGCTAACTCTAATGACTAATACGCAAAGTTACCTATTATTCCCACTAAACAAGTATGAAACATTTCATGTATTATCTTAGCAACTAAAGGCATCCTTATTGTTAAAATCAATTTACTATATATATAATAAAACCAGGAGCGCTAGTTACCAAGCATCATAAAAATTTATTCTCTAAACAACCATAATAAGCATTTCAAAATAATAAAGTAACCCTAAAGGTATCACTGAACTATACGAACTAATTACACTAACAGATAGATCATGAATTTAGGAATCTAACAAAATTTATTTCACAATCAATAAATAAATTCAAAAGAGCTCTAGAGATGAAGAAAACGATATTATTGGAGGAGGCTAATCACGCAATTGAACTTGTTGACTTGCACATGACTGTGGGTCTAGAATTACTAGATGAGACCACGGGTCAAGAAAATAATAAAGAAGAAGAATGAAGGAATTCTTACAGACTAGCTACCTCAGAATTGAATGAAGTGCCACCTACGGTGATCGATGTGCGGAGGCAATGCAAGAGGAGAGACACCAGGGAGCTTAGCAAATGCTTGCCCTGCGTGGAGTGGAGCAGAGCCATATATAGCACTGATCGTGGGTGGTCATGACAAGCTAAGTAGTCTGGAAGCACGAAACGAGTTGGCAGGGTTGTCCTCTGGCTCCGTGCCGTGTGCGGTGGTGAGGTCTTGGTCATGAGAGAATTAATTCAAGGATTGAACTTTGAGTGGTCTTGGACTTACGAGCATGTCAGGACTAGGGTGGGCTTTGGGCTGAACGTGCTCAGCGGTGGGGTGCTGGTTCATTTATGCAGGTCAAGGAATTAATTGAGGAGGAGATCACAGGTCAAGGAAACATTAGAGAATAAGAAGATCAATTGTAAACTAACTACCTCAGCTGATGATAGCTCGGGGAGAAATCGATAGACGCAGCTCTCTCGGGCAAGAACAGAAGAACTTGATTTGAGAGGAAGAAACAAGTGAGCAGCGGAGCGAAATAGCTCGGCGTATCCTTTTAAAGACAGAAGACGCAGGAATAGAGAAGCGAAGACATGACAACGACGCGTCATAAGGTTAGTAGCTAAACTAGCTTGCTTAAAGGTAATAAAGCGCCGCGGGAACGACGTGTTGCATGGACAAACAACATTTTCCACTGGCTAGGTGATTTTTCCACGGATGAACAGTAACTTCTGCGTGTGAACAGTGATTTCCACGCGTGAACAGTATTTTCCACTCGTGAACAGTGTTTCCACAACTGCTACAGTGCCAGCGAGTGGAAAAAATGGTGCCTGACCTTTGCCTGCAAAGTACCTCAGCAGCGTACAAGTGGAGTGCTTAGCGGTCCGAACTTGCGAGTGATATTAATGCGTAGCGTGTGCGACACACTATGGCGGTGGTAGCGCGTCGTGCACGAATAATTTTGCAAGGTGATTAGCAAGCGAAGTAAAGGCGGGATAATTAGAACAACGAGAGATGACAGTGGCGCGTCGCGAGATTGATGGAGATAAAAATCTTGCCAAGTGGTATGCTAATAATTAGTGAATGACAATAATTTGTCATTTGACTTTGTGGCTATGGAGCTCTCACGTGAAGATACATGACGTGCTTGAAGGGCTACTTGGACTTTATGAAAAATATTTAGTGACTTGTTGACGCGGTAACACCGAGGGTGTTACAGCCTCCAGCTGAGCAATCCTCCTCTTGTCTTCTTCTGCCTGTAGGCGCAGCTGTCTCATCTCCACAAGGGAAGCATCCAGTTCAGTGTTGGTGATAGCCAACAGCTGCACTGTAGGATTCATCTGATTGCTTTGCTCCCTCACTGTAGAGGCAATCCTCGCTGCCAGCTCTCCACGGTGATGGCGAGGGTAGTAGCAGCGCTCATCCTGACTGATGCAGTGGAAGAAGGGGTCATGGTAAGCATAGAACGCCTGATGGGCTGCATCACTAATGCCCGCCATCTGGGTGGATCTATCAGCAGGAGCTTCTTGGATGGACACAATCCGAAGAGCATGTAGGATAGGATTAGGCTTTCCCACATGAGCGCAGATCCTCCAGAAAGCTAGGTAAATGGGGTGACTCAAGTGCTCACTCCTGTATTCCACGATGTACATGCCATGGCCATACTGCTGGTGGAGAAGGTCCATAAGCTGAGTGTGGAATAAACACTCTCCACCATCACAGGTGCAGATCATCACGATCCACCCGTCCTGAGCCTAGTACTGATTCCCCTATCCTCCAGGTCCATTAGGTCCTCCTGGTCCTCCAGGTCCTCTAGGTCCATTGGTATCCTCATCATCATCAGAATCATCTCCATCGTCATCTGAATCTCCTCCTCTAGCACCTAGATTGGGTGCCTGGTGCCTAGCTTGGTTCCCAGCCTACTGCTAAGCCACCAAAGCTTGGCAGACCACCTACCGTCCCTGATGAACACCATGCCAGAGGTTAGTGCCATCATCCAGGTGCTGGCTATGGCAGAACACGTAGCGATCAACGCTCCCAGTCATAGGGAACTCCATAGAACGGTCAGAGTGATAGTTCACGTAGTTCTGCCGGCAGGACAACCTTTGACGAGCCATCTAATGATATGCATAAGAACATAAACATGCCAGAGATGATTAATAGATCATGATAAAGATGAATTGAGGATAATGACAAAATGAGGATAATGAAATATGCATAATAAGGACAAAAGGAGACAACAATGATGGACTAGAAATAATAAATCACATGAAGGTATAATGCTTTTTGTGATATTTGTGGTAAGGTGTAATAATAGATAATAAATGTAGAGTATAAATGTAACATAATGATGATAATGAAAGCGAGATAATAATTACAATGATGAGATAATAATGAAAGACAATAAATGTAGAGTAATAAATGTAGGGTAGTAATTGAAAGCCCAAGTTTGGTTTTGGTAATTAATGACACCAAGTTGCTAATGCCATGTGTTAAGTGTTTTAAGCTAGGCATAAGCAACATGTGATGGAGGTGGAAATGACATGGAGAGATGGACACAAGACCACATGATTTGGTGCATGAAATGATGAGCAAGATCATGAAGGAATGCACATAAAATGATGGACTTGATGATCAAGTGGAGAAGAAGGATCTAAGAGCATAAGGCAAAGGTATAACCCTAGGGTTTTCCTTTTGTCGGTCTAATATGAGTAGAGAAGTGATTGACCGGGTTTAGGATACATAGCCGACTATCAAGAGGGGCAATCACGGTTAGCTCGGGAATCAAGTGCCACTAGATCAATGTCTTGAGCATATGTATTAGGATCTAGTAGAGAGCTAACATAACGCCTTGAAAAATGTTTGTGAAATGCTAACACACATGCACACGGTGGTGTACACTTGGTGGTGTTAGCACATTTGCGAAGGCGATGGAGTTTGAGCAGTAGAGAGGGGTTTGGGTTCCTCTCTCCCCCGTCTTTTTTATTTTTTAGCCCTTTTTTTGAAAGATTCTCTCAAATATACCCCAGGCAGAAAGATTTCTGAAAATGGACCCAGGGCTTGGCGCCATCCATGCTGGCGCCAAGGTAACACAGCTTGGCGCCGTTGGCGTTGGCGCCAAGCTCCCATGCCACTTGGTCGATGACGCCGAGCTCACGGTGACGTGGCAGCCACCTTGGCGCCATCGTAATTGGCGCCAAGCCTGGCGCCGTCGTAATTGGCGCCAAGCCTGGCACCATGGATCTTGGCGTCGAGCTGTTGAAATTTTTTAAGTTTGGAATTTTACCATGAGATGGACATATGGAAATTTTGGCTAAGTCTATAAATTTACCATGAGATGTGACATGTTAGAATTTGTTAAGTCTAGAATTTTACCATGACATTGACAAATTTGAGGTTATCCCATGGTAGTTGGTATTCTAGCATATCCAGGCCGCAGCAAAAATCCTGACTACCTAATTTTACCGTGAGATGGACATACAAAGCTCTAAATTAACATGACTTGAACCCTGGCGCCATGCCGTGTTACCTTGGTGCCGACGACCATGGCGCCAAGATAAGGGTCTATTTTTTGAAATCTTTCCGCCAGGGGCATATTTGAGAGAATCTTTCGTAAAAAGGGCTAAAACACAAAAAAAAAGACGGCCTCTCTCCCTCCCGTCGAGCTTGCGAGGCAGGATTCGGCGCTTTTTGGGAAGTGAAACGTCTTTTTTCTACTGCGCCAGAGGCGGAGAAACGGAGGCGTAAGTCCGGTGTACGTGTTTCTCATTGAAAAACAGTGACCGGACGCTGGACCGGACGCGGTCCAGGGTGGACCTGCGCGTCCGGTCAGCTCAAGTCGAGGGCAGGCGCAGTGCACCTAGGGTTTGTGATCGGACGCTGGTCTGTCCTGACCAGCGCGTCCGGTCAGTTCAACATGGTGCGGGCACTAGGGTTTGCAACCGGCGCATCCGGTCCCTCACGGAACCGGAGCTCTCTAGACTCCGACCGGACGCCGGGTGTAGCGCGTCCGGTCAAACGGTGAAACGCGTCCGGTCACGGCAACGGCTCTCTCTGACGCTTACTATTACTGTTTGTCCTGTAGTGATCGGACGCGTCCGGTCACCCTGACCGGTGCGTCCGGTCATCACGTTTTTCACTGCGTTGTCCAGTAACGGCTAGCTGCATACCTCTTCGGTATAAATAGAAGTTGGCCGGGGTTTGGGGATCTCTAGCATTCTTGCTGACCTTGAGACATCCTTTGAGCTAGAGAACAACCCCTCCACTCATCTCTTTGCTTGGTTGCACATCTTGAGTGAGATTGAGTGATATTCAAGTGCATTACTTGAGAGTTGCATTCTAGAGGCACTTGATCTTCGAGTTGTTGTGGATTTCTTGTTACTCTTCCGTGTTTCCCAACGCGGTAGACGGCTTGGAGCAGTGGAGGTGATTGAGCTCGCAATTGGAGATTGTTGGAGCCCTCACCAAGTGTTGTAAGGGGTTCTTGATCCTTCCCCGCGGGAGTTCATGAATTGGATACTCTAGTGGAGCTCGTGGCTTGGAGGATCCCCATCTTGTGTGCGGTTGTGCGGCGCCCGCCGAGGGCTCGACTCTTGATAGTCGATTAGCTCACGAACCGATAAGTGGGTGTATCACCACAATGAGGAGTAGCTTGCCAGAAAGCAAGTGAACCTCGGGATAAATTCTTATGTCGTTCTCTTTCCGAGGATTTCTCTTGTGTGATTGATTGATTGGTACTTCTCATCTCTACACGGCGGTATAATCACTCGAAGCTCTTCTCTTGCGTTACTTCTTGCATCTAGCTTATAGTTGTTGTTGTGTTTAGTGGATAGCCTTGTACTAGACTTGTGTAAGTGGCTTGCTTAATTAGTTAGAGCTAGTGCATTTTGCTTCGCCACCTTTTGTACTAACACTTGTGGTCAAGTAAATCTTGTAGAAGTTTTAATTAGGTTATTCACCCCCCTCTAGCCTATTTGGACCTTACAATAATGGTAACAAGAGCGAGATAAATAAATGCATAATGAGACAATAATGGAAGAGGAGATAATAAATGCAAGTAAGTATTAAATGCAAGATAAGACAATAAATGAGATAAATAGATAATAAAGGACTAAGTGATGAAAGTAACCCAAAAGGACAACTTAAACGGTCACTTCTATCTAGGCTACGTGATCCTACGGTCAACATGGCTTTGGTATCACTTCTGTCACACCCGGATTTGAGAGAGCAATCCAGGTGCATATCACAGGTGTGCCAGGATCTCAAATTACACACATGCAACAACATCATCAATGGTAAAAACACAATGTTCATACAACAAAGCATAAACGAGTGCATGAGTATCATTATTACAAATCTTTCATTGAAGTACTAGCGGAAACTTAAATAATATCGTTCGAAGAAGCAAATAAACGATGACATTGACGTAGCGGATCCACCTCGCCACAAGAAGGTTGACGGTAGGAGACACATGAGCCTAACAACTAGGTAAATCTTCAGGGAAGTCCGTGTCCCAATCTTGATCATCTGAGCACCCTTTATTTGTGATTATAGCAAGGGTGAGTCCATGTTGAACTCAACAAGTATAGGCGAAAAGTAATGACATGCAAGGCTTATACAAAAAGGTAGGCTGACGGTTGACTACAGATAAGCATTTTTAGTTGGTAACTTTTATTAGAACAACCTGTTACTACAGTGAGTACAATATTCCCAACCCTTAATTAAAGTGGAGTAGAGTTAATAATTTTATTAAACATCATTGTTATAATTATTATTATCGAGGTAGCAACCTTAATAAGAAACATAGGGTAGCAACCCCAAAGAACATGGGATAGCCATCCCACCAAAACACGTGGTAGCCACCTCAATCCATAAACCGCCTCCATAGACCAAGTGAGTCAAGTTCTAATCATGTGAGAGTCTAGGCCGCTCGTATCCATGAGCATGGCTGATATATCAGTTTTAACTCTACAGAGGTGTACACTTTCACTTCAAGTCATGATTCCCATTTGCCCAGGGTCATGGCTCCCCAAAACACTACCGAGGTGAGCAGGCAGGGTTTCACTACGAGACTTTTCACAGGTTCCAGCTAATAGGATGTAACTCATAAGGTTTGGCTAAGGCGCACGACACCGTGCCCATAACAATGGAACCCGAACTAACCGTCAACTTAATATTCATTACCTTGGTTACTTCCTTACGCCTACCCAGAAAATTACACCCTATTAGTAGAGGTCCTGATACTACGTCAAGCTAGAGCCATATGGCATGAAGTTGTACTGTATGTCCCAGGTGGCCGCTCCATGAACATGCCCTTAGGGAGGGCAGACACGGGTACCCCTGAAAACTAGGCCAAGCTCTAGTACACGTTACCCCTTTCATCTCCACAACCATGATGCTACAAAGCATCCTTTCTTCTCCATCTCCATAGTAACCATCGATCATCATTAGCCATTAATCATCATTATAGTATTCATTAGGCATCGTTACTTTAAGTGGTGGGTGGAGCAACTAAGCATAACTACACTACCCATTTATTGAAACCCCAGGCAATACAACAAATATAAGATAGGGCTAGTCAGGCCCTTAGCTTTGCAATATTGGACAATGCAATGAAAGTAAATGAATTATAAATGTATAGGAGCAAAATGATCAAATGGTGACTGCACTTGCCTTGTCCAAGCTCAGGCCACTCAAACTCCTCGGGATCCTGCTCCTCTTCCTTCATGGACATCTCGTTCTCTATACGCGACAATCATCACACACAGGAGCAATACATGCAAACAAACAAGCATTTAATTAGAAGCAGTACACCAACACATACAATAGTAGTAAACAAGCTCACAGAATTAATCTACGCGTTGAGATGAAACCGTAGGAACAAGAACCACCTAAATCAGAGTTATAACACAAAAGTTATGACCTAATTAAGTTACTGATGGCATTTCTGTGATTAACCTAAATTATTTTCACATTTAAAGTAATTAAAACCGAAATTAAAAAGGGTTTTGGCCCTGTTTTGGAAAAACTGACGGTTGCAAGGGCTAAAGCGCTAAATCTAGGGCTTATTTCTAAATACTTTTCAACTACGCAGGACCACGGGTTAATTAAGGATAACGACAGGGGCTTTTTCGCAAAATCATCGGGGTTTACCGGTGGTGACCGCGTTGACGGCCACACAGTGGGCTGCGGCTGGCCAGGTCCGGTGGACCGACTATGGACTGGCCCTGTGGACCAAGCCCACCGGTCCACGGTGGACCGAGGCAGGGCGGCGGTGCGCCATGGCCGCGATAACCAAGGTCGCCGGGACAGCAATTCGAGGCATGGCGAGGCGATGCGAGGGCACAGGTGCGCAACGTGCATGAAGGCGAGCACGATGCACACCTTGGCCATGGTAGAGAGCGGCCGACGGTGTGGCTAAGTGGCGGTGGCAATGCTACAGCGGCGCGAAGCGACGCACAAAAAGGGAGAGAGAGCGCGTGGTGGGCACTAGCGCGTTCCTCTTGATCCCGCATAGCTTGTACAACGCTCACCCCGACGGAACTGATGGTGAGGGCAGTGAACAGTGGTGGTGGCAGCGAACTCGGCGAAATCTATTCAAGGGTTTGGCGTTCGCAAGCTCTGGGCGAGTTAGGGTTGCGAAGGGCTGCGGCGGCTGGCGCATCCCCTTTATAGGCTGCGGGACAAGGTGAACCTTGGTTCACATGCGAGCGTGGCACGACAGTGGAATCAGACTCAAGCTCGAGTCCGGCTCGGGGTCAGGGGTGACGCTGACGCCTGGGCCCCACCGACGGGTGGGCCCCACCTGTCAGCAACTGCGTGCGGCGAGTTGGGCGAGCTGCGCTGCTGCGGCTGTGGCGCTGTTGTTGCTGGGCTAATCAGCCCATGTGAGCATGTGTGTGAGCGAGGGAAGGGAGCGGGCTGCTACGCTACTGCTGCTGCTATGGGCCAAAAACCAAAGGGAAAAAGAAAAGCTTTATTAATTTTCAAAACCAGATTTTGATTAGGGTTTTCACCTATTAGACAAAGCCTAAGCACACTTAGAGCAAACAAAGGAAAAGATGCAGCAGCATCAATGCAACATTTCAAGGTTTCTACCATATATTTATTTTTTGTATTTTTGTAAATCTTTATTATTTGCCTAATAAAGTAAAGCAACTAATTAAATTAAATCAATTTAAACTCTACTTTTGAAAAGCAAAAATTTAGGGTGTTATACAGGATGTGCCCACCCCTGATTTTGGCGAGATTGTAGTCTTTGTCGACTTCTTTTGCCACAGATTTGGGGTGCCCGTCTACTAGTTCATTCGAGATCTCCTCCGATACCACGAGGCACAGGTACATCACCTGACCCCAAATGGGATCGTGCTTCTGGCGATGTTCATTTCTTATTGTGGAGACTTCACGGGGATCAAACCCCATTGGGCATTGTTCTATCATTGCTTCGATGTTCTTCCTCAATCTGACCAAAAGGTCACCGGCAACCTTTGGATCAAGGCAGTCGACAAATCTCCATTCTTTCACATCAATCTCCCTTTCAACGTCCTGAATTGGGCGAAGAAGTGATTTTATGTCTATGATTGTTCGGCTTTGGCCTTTTCCCACAAGCTCCCACCCCCTGTGCCAGCGGCAGAGAAGGAAGAAGTTCCTAAGTCTAAGCAGGAGGAAGCGAACGAACTTGAGAGTGACTTGCAGGATTACCATTGAAGGAGAGGGGTTACCAGTCAAGCTTGCCTGGTGACCTTCTTTCGGAGGTGGATCCAGCCCCTGAGGGAACGTGCAGCCCTGATGTGCGACTCTCCCAACACTGTCAGTCCATTGGGGGAGCCCATCGAGCCGATGACTACACTTTAGGTGCTAGTGGTTACCAACAAGGTGCTGGGTCTGAAATCCTAGCTCATAGGCAAATACCATTTGGTGGAGCCCCTAAGCTCGAAGCTGAGAGATAATGAGAACTTGATAAGGTATCAATTGATCGGTGATCAGTTGGCAACCCATTCTAATTTCCCTGTTTAACTTGCTCCATTTTGTATGATCATCGAAAGTACCGCTCTAGGGCCCCTTTGGACAAGGTCCAAGAGTGGAGGACCGATGGTGTGGAGACATCCACCAGTAATGGAGAGATGTCCGCACTTCGAGAGGAGTTGAGTGCCATTGTCCCTGCTCCCCACCCGGGCCATGCCGATCGCAGCGCATCCGGTTCGAGCGTGCAGACTGTTCGTGCTTCTTAGCGTAAGCAGAAAGGTTCGTAAGCGCACGGAAGTACCACTGTAGCACTTCATCCAGTGGTATTTAGGGTATCGTATTTCCATGAGGAATGAAGGTGTAAGTAGTCTCTTGGCTAGTTTACATAGGAGAACTAGATGAAGGATAACTCGGGTAGTGAGGTTCTTCTAAGGGTAGACACATTAGGCGAAGATAACTTTGCTACTATAGACTCACTTCGGAAACCAGATCGCACTTGGTCTACCAAGTGATGCCGATGTACAGCTCTACAGCATATCCGAATGTGGGGGATTACAAAGGACGGACAGGGCTGTCACCACCTGCCGCCTACCCCTCAACCAGAGGATACGAGGCAAACAAAGGTGACTTTTAGCTTAGACACCACGTCTACACTATTGATCACTACTCTAGCGTCGGCCAGAAACTTCTGTCTTTATCAGGAGTCCTCTACTAGAGCACCCGCTGACAAGATCTTAACATACAGGTATGTTAAAGCTCGGGTCTAATAGTTCTCGAATGAAGAAGACCCCTCGACCGACCCCTTCAGGATCACCTGGGGGCTCGGGGGCTATGCCCATTGGGCATGTTCGCGCACACCCACTGGCAAAGAGATCCAGCCGAGCCTGACTCAACCGCAGCTTTCATCTAGGGCTCGGGGGCTACCCCGAGCCTCAAGCTCCCAATCTACGGCATCTCCGGTCCTAGCCCTTGGCCCCAAGCCTCAATTTCTCGATATACGGCATCTCTGGTCCTAGCCCTTGGCTCCTACCCGCCTAACAATGCCAGCTAAGGCCCAGGCACAAGAAGACAAGCCCCATGCTACCGATGCCCGGGGGCTCCCTAGCGTCGCTCCCAAGTTATGCCCCTGCCAACTACTCCTCCGACAGGGTCACATCCGAAGCGTGACACAAGAAGACAAAGCTTCCCATAGCCTTCGAGGCCTCAGGGGCTTTTGGGCCCATGTGTCAGCCCTTGGAGCCGACCTCCTTTGCCACCAAGAAGACTCCAGAAGGTCTCACCCGAGGAGGCCGGTCCAAGCTGATACCGTCTGACACACAGAGTGTTAGAATAGAGCAACCGAATGACGCCCAGGCTTCTTCAGCTCTAAGACACCTCGACGGTCCACGCCGCACCGCTGCAAGACCCTCCTAGACTTTGGCGCATGTAGACCGTAGACTAGAACCCTCAAATCGCCTGTACCTGACCTATCTTATTATATAAGGGATAAGGTCAGACCTAGAGGGAGGAGGATCCCGATTCGATCACCAGACACTCCATTCTATTCCATCCACCTCCGCTCTAAACCAAGCGCAAGGTAACCCCGAGAGGGGCACCAAGAGCCTCTTCTCCACTGCATCGTGTCATCTCCTTCCTCTCCGACGAGGGGGAGACTCTACCGGTGGCAAAGCAATCTTAGGATTAGCATCGAGCTAACCCCCTACCAAACTCTTCTCCCTCTACACTCTATTGTAACCCCCAGATTTTGGGTGCTCTTGAGTATAAAGATCATCAACTGCTGGACATAGGGACCGAATTGGCCCGAACCAGGATAAACTGTTGCGTCTTCTCTGCGTGATTCTTGTGTTCCTGAGTCTACCCGAGCCACCAGAGACCTCGTACTCTGACACTGACTAGAACAACATGCTTGCTGCAGTTTTGGCCCTGCGACAGCTGGCATGCCAGGTTGGGGGCAGCATCAAGTGTGATTCTGGCTCTACGGTGGCCGGAGCCACCCGCCTCATCACCTGAGCAAGCGGTGCCGCCCCAGACGGCAACGTCTGCTTCCCCGACAAGTTCCCCGTCGTGACCGGTGCCTACGCCCTGGGCCAGTCCTCCGCTTCGAGAGCTTGGTCTACATCACAGATGGCTCGTAGTCAATCTATGACGTCGATACGTGACAGAAAAAAAATTCTGTCACGGATGGCGATCTATGACGGATTTCGAGGCTATTATGATGAAAGCAATCCTTCATGAATCAACAGAATTTTTGTAGTGCTCTCTCACAAAGTTTTTTGGTTCTTGTGTCTAAGCTAGATGTAAGCTTACAGCTCGCTTTTCCTCTCTCTTCTCCACCTCAGCATTTAGCCAGCTTACTGCATGCTATTATACTTGCTCTTATTGAAGAGAGAAAGGAGAAAAGGAAGAAATCGTTGGCTAGCATCCCAGTGGTAGATTGATCGAGCTTTCCTTGTTTGTGGTCTATGTAGCCAGTTCTTAGAGCATCTCCAAAGCCTTTCTAAATCTCACTCTATAAAATCATCATTTTGAAGTCATTTGCACAAAAATTGTTTTCTATATTGTTTGAGTTTCCAACTGTTTTTCTTTATCTCGTGCTCACTCTAGAGAGTCATTCTCATCTTCTATTTTTAGCTAGCGATAAATCCGAAATAGATTTAGATAATCATTGAGATAAGCTGTTGGAGGGTATTTTTTTCACCAAAATCTCTATTCCTAATATTTAGGAATGATTCATAGAGTCTCTTGGAGTTGCTCTTATGATCTAAAATCACAGTTAGTATTGAAAAACTGGTAGCAAGCGCAAACAAGTAAATGTATAGGGTGCAAACTCAGCTATCTAATGGTTATGTTTGCAAACAAAGATCTTTTGGAAATCCGGTTCGAGAATGTAATATTTGTGATTCTATTTGACACTGTTTGCAAACATAAGCATGGCACGTGTCTCACTAAATAGGGTTCTGATCTCACAAACAATTAAATCTGGAACAACAAAGTTTGATTGTTTAGTCCATTGAAAAAAAATGCAGTTATGTAAATACACCAGAAACCAAATATTGCACTTACCTGGCAATATTTTACTCTTGCACATTTGAGTGGGGTGACTTGGTCATTGGGTCAATAAATTAGGTGACGCCTTTATGAAGAAATGACGGCAACGGTCAGCAGCAGTCATGCTATTATCATCCACCGAAAGAAAGGAACGGATGACGAGCGCAGTTAAACCTTGCAGCTAACTGTTTGACATTGCTAGTATATATGAAGACATTCTCCAATGTCATACGAAAGCACGTCGATGGTAGTACGAAAGAGAGACCATGAAGGTGACGAGATCGGACCCTGTACTAGTGCACGCCACTGGTGATGCCGCAGCCGCGGCCACCCAAGAATACTACTTCCTCTCCAACCTGGATCAGAACGTCGCCGGGCTCATGAAGACAGTCCACGTCTTCAGCGTGCCATGTGAGACGCGTATCGACAATGTGGCAACGCTGCTCAGGGACTCCCTGAGCAGGGTGCTGTCGCACTACTACCCCTTGGAGGGCCGGCTAGCCGTACGCGAGGACGGGAGACTCGCCGTGCGGAACGACCGCCGCGGTGTCCCATTCGTTGAGGCGGTGTCCGATTACGAGCTCCAGGTGGTCGGCGATTTTGCGGCCCCGGGTGCTGAGGTTCTTGGTGACCTCGTCTACGTCGATGACATGCAGAATGAGAACGCCCTGGAGGCGCCAATGCTGACCGTGCAGGTGACCACATTCAAGTGCGGTGGCTTCGTCCTCGGCCTCGCCATGAACCACTGCTTGGCAGACGGCCAGTCCGCCGCCGAGTTCATCTGCTCCTGGGCGGAGACCGCGCGTGGTGTCGCCCTGTCAACGCCGCCGTACCTCGACCGCATGGTGCAGCGCGCCAGGCCGATCCCGACGATCGACTTCCCACATGATGAGTTTACAGAGATTGAGGACGTCTCTAGCCTCGCCGGCATATTCGACAATGAGCCGTGCGTGTACCGCTCGTTCACGTTCGACGCAGCCAAGCTGAACAGGCTGAAGCAAGCCGCAAGCGACGAAGCGCGAGGCACCAAGAGTTCCATCTTCGTCGCGTTCACGGCTTTTGTCTGGGTAACAAGGACGCGGGCCCTGCGGATGCTCCCCGAGCAGAAGAGTAAGCTGCTGTTCGCCGTGGACGGCCGTCTGCGCGTCGATCCGCCCTTGCCGCCGGGGTTCTGGGGCAACGCCAGCATCTTTGCCTGCTGCATCTCCACTGTCAGTGATCTCCTCAGCAAACCACTGTCCGTGGCTGCCCGTTCCATCAGAGATGCCATCATCGTCACCGACGATGCGTTCATCCGTTCCGCCGTTGACTACATCGAGTTGAACAGCGGTGCTCGCCCATCGCTAACGGCAACGACCCTGGTCACTGCTTGGAATCGCCTCGGGTTTCGCGCGGCGAACTTCGGATGGGGTGAAGCAATCTACTCAGGGCCGGCGGAGCTGCCGCAGAAGGAGGTGGCAATGTTTCTGCGCGGCATGCATGACAGCCAGAGCACAGTGCTGGTTATTGGGATGCCTGTGTCATGTATGCAAGCATTCCAAGAAACGGTAGATCTGGTGTGAAATGTGTCTTCATAAATCATAAGTTATAAATAGAAGCCTTCTGCATTAGGATGGGAAAATTGGTGATTCTTTAATGATGCATTGTACGTATTACTAGTGGGCTCACATTTTATAAAATAATAAATATAATTTACCTTCACTCTTTATCAGGATTATACCTCCGAGACCTGATGAAACGTTGGGTCGAAAATATCTATTATTATATTATTATATTATGTGATATATATATATAGAGAGAGAGTATATAATCACATTCAACCACACATATATAATCACACATATATTCTTGCATATGTATCTTTGTAGTATTATTTTAAGGCACGGCCATCCAAAATGTTGTCCGTATGAAAATTCTAAGAAAATGTGTTCCTCCATATGTATATTTGTAGTATTTTTTTAAGGCACCGACATCCAAAATGTTGTCTTTATCAAAATTCCAAGATTTTTAAAAATCGATGTAAGTTTTTGCAATAAATTAAATTTCCAAGATTAATTAGCGCTAATGCATGCATAATTATTAGAGGTCAAAAATATTTCATGAATCAATCAAACTAATAAGATATATGTTGTAAATGATTGTTGCATTCATGCTACAAATCTGCCGCGTGTATGGGAAGTGAGGGGCAAAGTGGTCTTTTCGCTCGAGCTACAGTGCCCAAACTAACAGACTTCACTCACAAACCTGACGGAAGGCCTAATAACTAAGAAATTTTTTTTCAGGGCCATATACCCAAATTCAAAAAAAAGAGTCTGATACCTAAAGTAACTTTTTTCCAGGGCCAAATTCCTAATTCTCCGTGGCTAGAAAAGATAGCTTCTCCTCTCTAGAGTTTATTTCGTACTCAAAGCCATTTCTTAAGAGAAGCTAGAGAAGCCAAAACTGAAGCCCCTCAAAAAGACTTTACAAACAAAGCCCCAATCCAATTAATAAAAATTAAGCAGGTGTTAGCTATCAAATACTGATCTTCTGATGTACGGAGTGAAAAATTAATTTGTTTTTTGCACAGGGAAATAGGCCGCATAAAAAATAAATAACCACGAATTGAAATGAACTGCACCGAAGTTGAGAATACAAACAAAATGGGTCTCCAGAATTAGGATGTGCTTGTTTGAGGTGGCCCATGGGATGGAACTACATAGGTGCAACTTCATGAGTTTATTTGCTAGCCTTCACCTTCCTAGAAGCTTTTCGACCTAAACTGTCTCCAACAACCGTTATCCAAAATATAAGACACATTCCATGTTTGGGTAGCGCTACAGGCAAATGGTTCAATAGTCATTTTTGGTCTTCTCCAGCAACAAGACATAAAAGAGAACTCTTTCTGCAAATGGGTCTCTAGGAGAGAAGATACTCATATTTATGTTATATATAGTACCTCTCCCAAAATGGGTCTTCTATATAAGTACTCTGTTGGAGGCTATATGTATTTTGTTGGAGACCCATTTTGGGTTCGACCTTCCAAAAGCTAAAAATCTCGTAGCTTAAGGTCCCAAAGATCAAAAACTCAAATACTACACAGGGGATGCCGGCGGTGCTGCTAGAAGAAGAGGTCCTTGAGTGTCCCGTTCCTGGACTGGGCTGCGATGGGCCGATAACCATCTATCTCGACAGAGAGGTAAGCGGGCCGCCCGAGTGGATTTCGACGGAGTTTCGGTACGTTGGCTATTGGGCCGAGAGAAAGGTCAAGCCCTGCAGCGTGTTAGCAAAACATCAAATTGGGCTCCTCTGGTCAGAAACAGCCTCGGTCAGTGGCCCATAGCAGCGACAAGAAAAATCTGGAATGCAGTCGCGGAGGGAGGGAGGGATGTTCCGGCTACTGCTTCGCCATCGAGACAACGACCCTGTGAGTGTCAACTGGACTCTCAAAGTCTTCTTGGCTGACGACATCGCCGCTGCAGCCTTGATTTGGTCGCCCAGGCTGTTCTTAGGTACTCCCTCCGTACTGAAAAACCTAACATTTAGGACATGATTGTGATAACCAAGGAGTGATTAATTAGGGGTTATCTTTCCATCCTTGCCCCTATTAAATAGTAAGATGGGTGTGTTCTATTCAAGAATCTTGCTTATCTCGAGTGGCAAGCCCTCGGCGGGCTGAAGCTGTGGTCCACGTTTCGAATCCCACCGCAGGCGCCTTTTTTTGTTCGTGGCCATTTTGCATGGCGTGTTTTGGCTGTGCGCGCTCGCATTTCGCAGCTCGAGTTTTCGTTGCATGGGGCGGTTTTGAACCATTTTTTCGGCCGCGAGCGCGCTGTCGTGTGGTCTGGCCGACGGTGATTAGTGCTCTGGGCGGCGCGCGCGATAAACGAAAGCAATTACGGAAGGGCAGCCGAACAGACCGCAGGGGCAAACAAGTCCACGGACGGGGTCACGGAGCCACAACGTCAAGTTTTGCAAAAACTACGTATACGCCCAGGACGTCCAGTTTTTCGGTACGGAGGGAGCAGTGTTTAGATGGTGTAAAAGTTGGTGTAAAGTTCCTGTAGCACTTTTCGTTGTTATTTGGTAAAATTTATTCAATCATGGACTAACTAGGCTCAAAAAATTCGTCTCGACATTTACAGACAAACTGTGCAATTGGTTATTTTTTACCTACATTTAATACTCCATGCATGCGTCCAAAGATTCGATGTGACGGGAAATCTTATAAAATTTTTGGAATTTTGAAGAAACTAAACACTGCCTAAGATGACTTGAAAAGTGCACTATGCAAAAAAAGATTCTCCGTCACATTAAACTTGCGATACATGCATGAAGTACTAAATGTGGATAAAATAAAAAAACTAATTGTACAGTTTGGTTGTACTTTACGAGACAAATATTTTGAGCCTAATTAGTCAATAATTAGACAATTATTACCAAATACAAACAAAATGCTACAATAAATTTTAGCGCTCTAAAATTTGGAACTAAACACAGCTTAAAGTGCAAAGTGCAAAGCTGCCGGCTGCGCCATCCCGTTGTTACACGCACGCATCACGCCAAAAAGAAAATCCCGAAACTCTCCTCGGTTTGGAACTAAACTCCAGTACTCCAAGAAAATGTTCACACAAATCCCTGAAAATGATTGAAACTCTGAAAAACAACCAACAAGGACTAGACGGTAAATTCGCACCCCAAATACATTGGGATTGAGGACCCGGAACACGCCGTGGCTCCGACGTTCGTCGTCCGGAGGGGCGAGAGGCCCTGGACACACGGCGTGGACCTACGCTTGGACGCCGACGGCGTCCGTGAACCACCGGAGGCTGCCGCCGCGGGCGCCGGCTTCCGTCCAGGCCACGCCGCGGCGCGCCGTGCTGCCGCCCGCGGCGCCGCCGCGCAGTGCCCGCCGCGTGCCCGTCGTCGTCTTCGCCGCCGCGGCCGTAGACGACACGGACAGCCCGGCGTCCTCGGCGGCGTGGTGCGTCTCGAAGTCGAGCGGCTTGTCGGCGTCGTCCCCGCAGGACGTGGCGCCGGCGGCGCTCGGCCCCAGCAGGACCCTGCTGTCCGCGACGCCGCGGCTGTTGTGCCATATCCCCAGGCAGTAGGACGCGGAGCAGAGCGCCGCGGCGAGGAGGAAGATCAGCAGGTCCACGCGCGTGATGTGGGTGCCGCACCACCTCCTGCCGGAGCCGGTGCCGCCGCCGCGCGCTCTCGGCGACGATCCGTCGTTCGCCATGGCCTGGACCTGGAGCGGCGAGGGGGTGGAGGACACGGACACGAGGCGGAGGAAACGGGAGAGCACTGACTCAGGTCGCCTTTGACGAAGCCTCCGGTGCATAGTAGAGGCCAAAGTTTTAGATGGTATTTGTGTGTGTAGGTTGCAACGAAGCTGGAACGTGGAGGTTGGGGTCGATAGTCTCCATGGATGCTCAGGACTGATGAAAGCAGCAGTTTTTTTAAAAAAGGATCGTGCTTTATTTTTGCATCATAATTATATTGATCATACACCAAATTTTACTTAGGTATATGTAGTAGTAGCAGTATCTTATGGATGTGCGGACTGCGGAACTGGTCCACTTTGGCGCCCGGTGCGTTGACTAGTTGACTCGAGTATGGGTGGAGCGTGCAGGCCCGACCAGGAGGAAAGCTCGCAAAGCAAGGGCCCGATTACACTGAGCCCATGGACGGCACGTGTGTGGCTCGGCCTGTGACGCGGCTTATGCAAAGGCCCATGCGGATTATGTAGCCTAGCCCACGAACTCGGGGTCGAAAACACTCAGCAGCAATTGATCTTACATTCGTTGGTTGGGTTGGCCCTAAGTCCAGAGAAACTTTAATGTGGAGAGCAATTAACAACAAAATTCTGTCCATGAACAACATTGTGCCAACCTACTGGAAAAGCATAGTGGCGCCGCTTATTTTGAAGGCGATCCTTCAGCTTGACCTCATCAGAACTGTTAGGATACAACACATGTTGTCCGGACAGGAAAACAGATTGAGTCAGAAAATCCTATTTGGTGTATTGTCTGCCTGCAACCATGTCTGAAGTTAGGACCGGGGCACTTTGAACACGAGAACTGAAAACCGATCTGAACTGGACCTGAATTGTTATCAGTTTATTTAGATTTTTGGTTTCGGCTTCGGTCTTGATTTTATTTCAATTCGGGGTATGGGTTAGGGTTTGGGCTTTGGCCTCTAAAACCTGAATAGACCTTTAACAAGTATTGGGTGATCATATATAATGTGTTCATGCTTGTATTTATCGCTCTTAATTTAGAGTACAAACTTTCAAACTACACCAAAATTATTATCTTTATAAATGTTTGGTGAGGTCAAAGAAGAAAAGATTTGTAACGAAATAACCAAAGAACTTATTTATATGCTTGAAGAGTATGAGAAAAAAATGCAAAGAGTTATTTGGTCAATTAAGTGGAACGGATAGTCTGAACCGAATTATTTCAGTTTCCAGGTTTGGTTCCTATTATTTCTCTCTCTCTCTCTCTCTCTCTCTCTTGATAGGAAAGAGAACATATGAATAAAGAACACCTAAGTTTGGGGAGGACATGACTAAATCCATTAAGGAAGGTTTAGGTGTAGAAATCAAACCTGAGAGGTATTCTTAGTTCTTACAAGAAACTGTATTTGTCTTACTTTGTTGCAATCAATAGTATCCCTGGTTGGTGAGTTTCTGATTCTGTCAAATTTAACCGGGAAGGTTGTAATGGAGCATGTCAGTCAATATCTTGCATATTTGGGTGAGGGTAGTTCTAAGAAGCAGCTAGGGTACATCTGTTTCCTTTATACTTTACTGGAACGTCTTTACCCTACAATTCCATTTATGATTAGGAGCAACTAGAGCGCAAATTTTATTAACACTTTTTAGTGGCTCCAACAAACTAAAATTGTCTCGCTTAACATCAGTCAAGCAAAGGCCGTGACAAATCAATCTTGATTATATTATAAGGTTTCGAGAAACTATAAGCTGATTTTTAGTTTGAGTGTTTCTGAAAAGATTTTGTTGGTTTAACTTTTAATGGTCTTTGCTCTTATAGTCTTGTCAGAGAAAAGATAGAGCATAGAGTTTCTCCCTATCAATCAACTGCTGCAAAAGGCTTTGGCTGTTGAAAGTTGAGGTAAAGATGCTAAGTCTCATAAATCACACCATCCTAACATACACACTATTGACTACAATTCTAATAGCTTGACGATGAATCTAGAGAAATACTCCCACCGTCCCAATATATATGGCATAACCACCTTTTATTCATGTCTCATAATATAAGGCGTGCTCTCTCTAGAGGCACGTGCATCGATGCAGTAGTACTAGTGTTGATAGAGAGAATTAAATGTGTTCCTTGGTCTTTGAACCGGAGGTGGTTACGCCTTATATACTAGGACGGAGGGAATATATGCTGTTGAATTTATATGGTTGTCTCAAGTCAAACCACATGCTTGTGCTTCTCTTAAGTTGGTGCACAAAAATCGGCAGGAAGAGATTAAGTTTACTTTTAATATATCCAAATGATAGGATATATAATTGATGAATTATTTAAGAGTGGACATTTGAAAGCAACACATACTTTATGGTCATTTAAGGCGTTGAAATGACGGAGTATCTTATAAATGGTGACCATTCTACTAACTTTTTTCGTTAGGTCTAACCGGTGGCTATCATCGAGGAACAATTGAATCTATGTGAAATGCAGGCTGACTAGTCTTCTTTCCCTGTCAACACAATTGATCTTCAGCATGTTAAAGTATTAATTCGGCGAGGCGGCGAGGAAGTAGTAGAAGACAAAAGGTGCATAAGGGAGGGTCTAATGTGCGCCGGTGACCGCTATTGCCGGTAAGCTATGGCAGCAGGAGATATGAAGCTTAATAAACAGATAGAGAATACGGAAGGAAGAGAGGGTGGATAGAGAGGAATGTTGACACGTGGATTTCACATGTGTTGTCCACGTCAACACACAGTCGACATGTCATGCTAGAACACAGGACGGGTCGGAACTCCACCAATGTTGACACCCGTGACAAATACAATGACCTAGATAACACCTACGTGTTCGGAGATCTAATATCAATATTTGAGAGCACGAGTCTCAAATGAGACCGCTGTATGAGTTTAGAGAGTCAAATATTAAAATTGAAGAGTTGGAGCCCTGAATAACACATCGTAGTGCATGTTAGATATCTATCGTGAATTTTACTTGAACATTTTTCCCCTTGTAATCACTTGATCGCGCCTACAAACTTTTCCCCCTTGTAGTTTATTTGACCAATTTTACAGCATGCGCCGTCTAGATGGAACAAGTAGCATCGTCCTAGGCGTAGTTTTATTTTAAAATTTCTTTGAGAAGGTCGTACGCATAGTTGATAACACATGAACTCGCAGGATAATAAAACGGTAATACTACTTACCTGACGTCCCGGTGGACAGACACTTCATCGAAATGCGCGTGCCCCTGCTCCCCACTCTTTGTGCCCTGTGAATCTAGCTTTTGCGTCGCTGCCACCCCTCCCCACCCCACCATCTGCGCCATAGCTGGTGTCCCCACCCGTCCTCTATGTCGCCGTCGCAGCCGCCGCGCCACACCCACCCTGTGCACCACCATTGCAGCGCCCACCCGCCCTCTGCGCCCGTGCCGCCCCCTCCTCGCCCTCTGTGCGCCGCTGGCGAGCTCTACACTGGTGATCTCCACGCGCCGATGAGCCTTCATTCGCAGAGCAACAGGGAGATGTTGCGCTGAAAGCGCATATTGCAAACATATATTTTAAGTGTTTCAGAAGTATATTGCAAATCTCTATTCTTCTAAATCTGAGCCAAGGTTCGGGCGGTGGATATGGCCACGTCGCCCGCTAACCCGTTAGCCGTCGGATCTGGCCAAGACGCGATATGGACCGTCCGATCGGGGCCATAGCGGGTCTTCCACCCGTTAAGTTGTGAACCCAGAACGTCGCGAACGCTCTCGAACCCGCTCGGCAGACAACTCGTCTCCTCTGCCACGGGTGGTCTGCCATCCTGCACCTGCGGCGCCCATCCTGCACCTGCGGCGCCCCTCCGCCCTCCCACCATCAACGGCTTCAACGCCCGCCCCATTTGCTGCCCACAGCCAAGGCTTCCTATGCCATCGCCATGGGCGCCGGCTTACCTCCCTCTTCCGCGTCCCCGACGAGGACGGCGGTCGCATCGCTAGGGGCAGGGACCTCGGCCAAGAAATCCGAAGGTCCAAGGGCCTAGATACCATGACGTCCTGAGCCTGCGAGCACTTCGTTGCTGCCCTGTCCGTGCGACGCCCCGTCGTCGTCGTTCTCTCGCATCACCAGCCATCCTTCGTCGTTCCCCTCAGGTGCCGGTCCACATCGCTCCCAATCTCCCCCCACTATTTGTTTTATGGCAGTCTCCCCCAATTTTAGTGCTGATGCTGGTTTTCCAAAAATACTGCATACAAAGCTCTCATTCATGTGCTTCCTCTTACTGATGTTACTTCGTTCCTGAGTCCTTTGAGGTAATTTATTAGAGAATATCCCGTGTGTTCTTCAGTGAGTAGGCATACGTACTCTTTTGCAATTTTTAGATTTATGAGTGGCAGCAGATTGTGGTATTTAAAAGTACTGCCCCTGTACAAGTAGTGACTAATTCAATGCTGCTCAAAAACAGATGAAAATATACATGCCTGATCTATGTGGCTACTATATAAGGAGTTGAGCCTTTATTCAGATAAAAGGATCGCTAGCTGTAACGGCATTCAACAGGCATGTACAAGAGGTGTTTGTGCAAATTCCAGAAAGAAATAGAGTGCCCTTCATTACATTTCATTATTTTTTTAAAAATCCTTCCAGGTGAGTATACTAAAAGCGATTGGGGACAAGCCATGATTTCTTAGACTAATGGCTTAACACAATTTACATGTGATGTGCAATTCATCGGCTGGAGGCTGTGATTGGAGCCGCTTCTCGCACCAGCATCACCTCATTATCTCGAGGTGGGGATGGAGTTCCCAGCATGGCCGCATGGGCTCGTCAACGGCTACAGGAGCAGCAGTGGCGCGACAGCAACCCACGGTTGGATGCCCCGGTCGCCATTGACGCCATCGGAGGTGCGCTGGACACCATGGCCAAGCCCAGCCTTGTGCAACAACAGCACCACGGCAGCCTGGAGATCAAGAGGTGCTCGTCTCTCCGGCTGCAGTAGCAAGCTCGAGCACCTTCTTGCCAACGCCTCTACCGCGGGGGGTGCGAGAGTGGCGGCCGTGGCCATGGCGCAGCGCGGGCCTGCTGGAAGAGGAGCACCGGGGACGCTTGGCGACGCAGCCTGGGCGGGGGCGAGGGCAGGGACGGGGACGGGGGCGGCGGCGGCGGGATGTTTATATGATAATAGATTAGAGAATGGACAATATTTTTCCTTAAGAATGCCAAAGGGTATATGCATTGCAAAATGACAGTGGCTGTGGGAGCTCATTGCCAATTGAATGCGCATGACAGACAGTGTGACACTGATGGACCCTTCTGATCAAGCTCTAGGAAATCACCAGCAAGAATAGAGTAGATACCTGGATCCTTCACAAGGTCATGACATGCCAGGCTCTCTCTGCTCCAGGAAGGATCATGATCCTTTGAGGTCTCTGACCTTTCCCTCTTTTTACTCTTGACATGTTTAAGGAGCTCAGATAGAAGTAGAACTCTGAGCAGGTTCAGTTATATGCTTCTATTTCTGTATCATCCGATTTGATTTTTATAAAACGTATAAATGACAATTTTGTGTGCCATGGACATATATGATGTCTCATCACATTGCACTACCTATGGCAAAGAGATGGATAAAGTGATTGGTCAATAGAGTTGCACTGATTCTAGCAAGCGTCAGGTGGTGACCATGATTTGAATATAAACTCAATATGGAGTTCAGAAACGATTGAAGTACATGCACAACTTACATATCCTACTGATTTTTCTTCATGCGATTTTGAAGGTTTCATGTTACCATGTACTACCTCCATTCTAATTTATAGGTTGTTTTGGCCATTTTATATACATATTTTTCTATTATGTATCCAGAAATGCCAAAACGACCTATAATATGGGACAAAGAGAGTATATAATTTGAGACAGAGGGAGTCTATCTCTTTATCTCCTTTGAAATGCTTTATCTCCTTTGAAATGCCATGATTTCTAGAATATCATTGTGATCGATATATACCAATAGCAAGGTGATGTTCATCAGAAACTTGTATTTTGTTGTCTATAAAATTTCATCAATGCCCCCCACAACTATTGCAACGACAATGATAACTAAATGGTGTATTGGTGTTACCAACTTCCCGCTTATAAAAAAGAGATACATGGTAAAAAAAATTATAAGTCTTGTGATTAACAATACCTCTTTTATATTTTGCATGATTAAATAAATACATCAATGTGTATGCAATCTTTTATATGTATTGGAAGCAACACTCTTCGCATTGATACTCCCACATACCGCGCATGGCTGCCTGGCCTCACATAAGCAGGCGCGCGGCAACGCCGCGCGTGGTTTCTAGTTATATTGATATTGCAAAAGTATATCAGGATGTTGTATATATTGCGATGACTATATACGTATGTTTTAAGTGTATGTTCCAAATGTTTTATACGTTTTAGACGTGTGTTTGAAGTGTTTCGTCTAAATATTGTAAAAGTAGATCTAGATGTCTCATATGTGTGTAAGACATCGAGGGCCTAACAGGGATGGGGCGCGACAAAGGCGGGCACGGACGGGAACGGCGGCACGGCGAGAGACGGAGCGCGGTAGGGGACGGCGGCGCGGCGAGGACGGGCTGCCGCGAGTAGCGTGCGCTCCGTTCTGTTACGAGCGGCCAGACGCGCTCGCTCCAATAATCTTTTTTCCGTTACCGGTTTCATCGAAAGGTTGGAATTAGCTGCGTCCGGACGCTAGCTGTCCCGAAAATAAAATGGCACGTCGCTGTACAAGATACTACTGAAAATCTTGCTAGCTCCGCATGCTTATGTGTTGCTTGCTCGATGTGATGACTGAACGAAGATCTAAAACTCAACTTTCGTTGACGAGGTCACCGGTTTGTCCTCGCCTGCAGTGCCTTTCTTACAAATTGAAGTGCTCGACCACTAGATTGCAGCGCTGCCGGCCCAATTGCTTTCGTTACACACACGCACCACTCCAAAGGAGTTTTTCACACAAGTCCTTGCAACATGCGACCATACATCCCCTGGTATAGAAATCAGAAACTAAAAAACATTGAGGACTAAGGGGCAGCTACGCATTGCGAATGTGGTCACTGGTCAGAGCGACAGAGTCTCACAGCACAGGCGCGAACTCACCAAGGCTCCGACGTCGAGACGTCGCGCACCGGAGGCCGGGAGGACGCGTAACGCGGGCTCACCTCCTGGCGCCGGCGGCGGCCTACGCGCCGCGGCCCAGGCAAGTTCCCCGCTCACGCCACGGCCCCGCTTAATGCCCGCCGCGCTCTGGTCGTCGTCGTCGTTGCGGCCGCCGAAGCCGAGACGGACAGCCCGGCGCTGTCGGCGGTGTGGTGGGCCTCGAAGTCCAGCGGCTCGTCATCTGCGCCAGCCGCGCCCGCGCGTGCATCGCTTCCGCAGGGCCACGAGGCGCCGGCCGCGCCGAGGACGCGGCTGTCCGTGGCGCCGCGGCTGTTGTGCCATATCGCCAGGCAGTAGGACGCGGTGCACAGCATCGCAGTGACTAGGAAGATGAGGAGGTCGCCGCGCCTGATGGTGTGCCACCGTCTGCCGCCGCCGGGGCGCCTGCTAGGCCAGACGGTAGTCGGCATGGGCGGCGACCGGCGAGGGAGTAGGAAGAGGGGGACGACACGACGCGGAGGAAGCGGAAGAGAGGACTGGCTGGCTCGAGCGGCGGACGTGTGTTTTAGGCGCGCGCGCGTATGTGCAGGTCGCTTTTAAGGGAGGGTAGCGCAATAAACAAAAACCGGAGGTTTTATATGGTGTAGGCTTCAGTTAAGCGAGGTGCAGACGACGGTGTTCCAAGGGTAATGAACATATTTGGTGCTTATTTGGATATAATATAATGACGCGTAACCGCTATGTTTATTCTTACCGTGTTGACTAGGTAGTATTTATTTATGCTCTTAATGATGCGAGGAGTTAAGTGTTCGGATACACGGATGCTTCCTAAATTCATCTTTTTGTTTTGTTGTATACATAATATAAATAAGCATGATGTACTAATTTGTGTTTAGTTGTAGTAGTAATATACTAATAGTCACGGTATAAGAGGAAATATATATATATATATATATAGCCTACACTAATCTCAGTTTCCTTCATTCATGTTAAGATGAATCGTGGCGTGAATGATTGGGTCTCCCTCCGCGCGAATATGCGCCAAAGAAAGAGAATATCTAGGCATATCTCCTGCGCGAGAGCTGCGACCACTACATTTATGTACTGCTACTAGTGGATTTCATCAAAACTTGGAATTGCAGGATTGACCCCCGTTCTGGGTCACGTCACTGTCACGGCGTGCGCCCGGCCCACCAGGTTTGGTCAAGGTCTTCGGGTCAACTCACACCCCTGGGCCAGGCCTAGGTTTTTTTTTCGGGGGGGGGGGGGGGGGGGGGGGGGGGAAGCTACACAAGTCTCCGTATCCAACTTCAGCCCGCATAGACGCTGGCCCAGGTCGGCCTGGGAGGCTTAGTGAAGAGCAGAGAGGCCCATGGATTACGAATGGCTTTGTTGTAGCCCATTGGGTCACAAGAAGCCCGCAATGAGCCAGGGCAGATCACGTTATTCTTCAGGCACGCGCACGCCCGCCCGCCCGCAATGACCTGACAGTACACTCTTCAGGCACCGATGTCACAAGCAGGAAAGGAAGGTTCGAGTACGAGCTACGGACGAGGTCTGGACGACTAAGCCGTGGACTTGAAGGACTCTACCGTCCTGATGCTCAAAAAAAAAAAAAAACACAAGAGAGAAAAAACTCTACCGTCCTGACGAGTACACCGGTCTACCTCACGTCCTCCAAACTCCAGAGTCCAGAGAAGCTAGTATCGGCGGCCGCCTACCCAGTACCCACTCACCGCATTTCCATCGCCGCAGTACGCTAACCACCGCCCGGCGCTCTCGTCACGGGCCACGGACGGACGGGTCGTTCAGCACAAGCAGGCAGCAGCTCATCCTGTCTCTGGCTCTCCGTGGTCCGACTCCCGCCCGTACACTACTCCTCTCGCTGTAGGCCACGCAACTGCCGTGGGGGACAGCCGGAGCCGGACTGGGGGCCCGTGGCGTGGCGTGGCGTGGCGAGATGCGGGTGCGGCGATCGAATCCCTGCCCGCCTCCTTATCACAATCATTGCGCTTGCGCGCGCCGGACACGGCTGGCCGCACAGGCTTTATCAGTTGGAGTATTATTATCACCGGCGGGCGGTCCATGCTCACCCTACAGTACGTGCGTGCCTACCCGGCGGTCCCGGCCGGCCGGCGTGGCGTTTTCCGTGCCTGATCATCGGCCAGCTGCGCTGGGCCGGCTTGCAGGGTCCAGTCCATCCCCGGCTGATCGATGGATGGAACTGGTTGATCAGCCAACAAGCTCACCGTAGTACTGTAGGGAGTGATGGACGGTCCCGGCTGCCTTTGTAAGTGTACGGCAACTTAGGAGTACTTCTAGGGAGAAAAATATCTCCTGGTGAATCTGCACGCGTTTGTCAGGTCACGCAGGTCCAGGGATGAATCGAAATTGATATTCGAATGCGACAAGTGACTGCGACAGAGTAACACGAATGAATGATTTGGGTGTTGGTGTATTGCTGTTCGGATGATACACGGATTTTTGAAATAGGGATTCAAAAGCACGTAACTGAAATTTTCAAGTGACATGCCTTCCCATCCGAGGATATTTCTTGTGTTTACCAAAAAAAAATCCTGTATTTGCATTGAGATGAGGATTTCTAGAGCCACCTGAGATAAGGCTCTGTATCCATTTGAAGAACCATAGTGTTTTATGACCAAGTGTGCCATGCACATTTGACAGTTCCGGCTTCTGTAGAGTTGCATTCAGTTGTTGTAGCGCTGGTCCCTCGAAAGCTTCTTGAGAGAGGCGATTCAATAATAAAGAAAAAAGGATTGAATCTTCGAGCCTTTGCCATACTTGACTTGAGATTAGAAAGCAAATGGTCATGGATGCACAATATCTAGTTTAAGTACGACATGCTTACATAAAAGGTTGTACATGCGACCACCACATCATCATCGATTTCCGATTCCTACCTTTCTAGGCATTGCTAGAAACTAAACAGTTAAATCAAAACTCGTAGAAAATTTTAAACTTGCGTTTGAGCTAGAAAACCTTATCTTGTATTTAGCTCTCTCCCTTCCATGTACGTTCCTTAGGTTTGGGTCCATTCTTACCGTGATTATTAGACGGCCGTAGATCTAAAGCCCTCATGGTAGGCTTTGGCCGCCTGGTCCATAGGGCAGCATTGGATCCACGCTCGCGCGAGACTGTGATGGTCTTATCGCTGGCTGCAAGTCCACACCGGCGGCAGGAGGGTGCCGCTGGCATGGCGCAGCTATCCGCATGTGCTTAGCTCAACTTGCAATGCGGTCTGGTCCGTCTATCTGGACGGATTGGGTCAGCAGATCGATCGGTGGACCATCATCTCTCCTTGATAAGCGCAGATGCGTCTGCTAGTCTGCTCTGTATGTACTCTTCTACGTATACACAAGGGAAGTACTCCGCAAGTATTGTTGGAGGAGAGTGTGCGCGCGCAGCGCGCGCCAACTGCTGTCCAGACTTGTGGCCGGTCCGGCGATCCTAGGACGGACCGACAGCGACCCCGTGCCTCCGATCGCACTACAGCACGACGGAAGCAACGGACAGCGACTCCGCTCGGGGGATGCCGGAGGCTAGAGCATGAGCATCCATGGTTGGGTCCGACGAATCTGGGAGACAATTCCCCTCGCACGCGCACTTGAGAAGCTGAGAGTTGAGAGGCGGTGAAACTCGTCGCGAGGCGTGAGGTGTCGCCGAGGGATTGACGCCGAGTCGCTCGTTGTCGTGGGTGCGTGTCTCCGTGCTCCCTGGGCAGCAGGAGTGCAGAACAGCTGAACAGGGACTTCAGTTGCCTTGGGGAATCATTATTAGGGGTGCTAGTGCTACACTGATCTTCTTTCTTTTTCCCCCCCTTTCTTTCTGACTTTTGGATCTTCCGTCTTCTTTTGGTCCTTCAATACCACGCGGTGCGAGGTAGTAAGGACGGAATATGCATGTTTTTTCTTAAAAAAAATGCGAGCAAAATTTCAATGTATTTTTGTGAGACTGAAATTTGGGTTGAAGAAGAAGGAGAACCTGCCTAGTGAAAATGATTGTGATATTGTGGTGCATTAATGTTGATAACCTGCATGGCTTCTTGGGAGATTCCTCGGCTGTCTTATCATGTGCAGAGATGAACAAATTGAGTTTTAATTCTCGACGGTACGTCGCGCTCGCTGGACATCTGTTATTGTGGGCATACGAACAATGGCCTCGTTTAGATTGCAAGTTTTTTCACTCTCTCCGTTACATCGAATCTTTAGACACATACATGGAACAGTAAATGTAGATAAAAAAATAACTAATTACACAATTTGATTGTAAATTACGAGACGAATCTTTTGAGCCTAGTTAGTCCATGATTGGACAATAATTGTTAAATACAAACGAAAGTGCTATAGTACCAAATTTCACTCTCTCTCCTCGGTCTAAACAAGGCCAATATCTTCGTTATCATCATCAGGAATTGAAAACTGTGCCGACTGCCTAAGTGCAAGGTGTAGTGTTTTATTCTACACGCATAAAACCAAACGCCACGTATCCATGACGACCATCTCTTCTATTCTTCTATTAGAAGAAACGAAGAAGCACGTAGCTAACTCAACAACTCTTGTTTTCGTCTCGAGTACTCCCTCCCTCCCAGAAAAAGTATCGTTTTAGATTTTTTAAACATCGTGTTTGACCGTTCGTCTTATTCAAAAATTTTGTGCAAATTATAAAATAAATAAATCATTATTGAAGTATCTCTAATGATAAAATAAGTCATAACAAAATAAATAATATTTATTAAAATTTTTTGATAGCCTGTCTTGTCGAGGCTGTCCCTGTATTCATTGTACTACATCCCTCTGTTTTTTTACATGTCACCGATCTGTTTCTGTAGCAGATTTGATAAGCCGCTTTTTCTTTTAAAACACCTTGGCCCTGTTCGGCAGGCTGTTTTTTTGGCTTATAAGCCGGCTGTGGCTGATTTGCTGTGAGAGAAAAATACTGTTCCACGGCTGATAAACCGTGCTGATAAGCTCAGCTGAACAGGGGGCTTATACACTTCAAAATATATAATATTAATCAAATATGTAAAATGAAAAATCATACTCCCTCCGTCCAGGAAAACATGCAATTCTCGCACAGTATCATATTTTAGTATCTTAATTTTGACTAATTATAGATAAAAAAGTGTCAATGTTTATGATATTAAATAAATATCATTAGATTAATTATGAAATATATTTTCATAATAAATTAATTTGGAGCTATAAATATGAATATTATTCACTATAAACTTAGTTAAACGTGAGCTATTTTTTCTGGCAAGCAACTCATAGTTACATGTTTTTACGGACGGAGGAAGTACGTATGTGTGAAAATTTAATGTATCTAAAAATCTTTAGTAGAAAAAGCATAGTCAAAATTGCTACAGTAAAAATTTATTGACAAGTAAACAAAAACGGAAATAAGTACAACCGGTTAGAGTAATTATTATCTCCGGTGATGACAGGCTATAATTCAAAGAAACAAAGGACAAAGAGCAATTTGAACTTCAAGTTTCTACCAAACTAATATTGCTACAGTACACTTTCAGAGAAAGCGCTCATCCAAACGAGCGCTCTCGATTCAGAAAGACCTCAAAACCTCACCCTAGTAGGCTAGTAGCCCATCCAAAACAGTACATACTCCTATCCTATACGCACAATGTTAGTAGTACTACTTTTTACGTACACACTACAGTATACCGTATATCGCTCACATTATCTCTATGGATCTTTAAACGTGGTGATTGGTACTGTAGATACATAGTAACGGGCAATTCCAACTCTCATTCCCCTATTCATCAAAAGTAATACCCGTGCTACAGTGAAAAGTAATACCCGTTAACCTGGCAATACCGGATCCTGTAAACAGTGTTCTTACCCGTTATTCAATAGTACCGGGCTGCGTGAACCATGCATATTGTTAATGTTCCCCTCCCATGTACTGTTCACCCGAGCCCACCATGGTTCCTTCCTCTCTTTTTTTTTTGCAATACCTTTGCTCGGGCGAAGCACGAGGTCCCCCTCAAGGGTCGAGATGGCGGACTAGAGGGGGTGAATAGTCATTTCTAAAAATAAACACGTCGGCTAACCGAAACAAATGCGGAATTAAACTTATCGGTCTAACCAAGACTTCACCCCTTTAACTAAGTTCTCAAGCACCTTAGAAATGATCCTAATTAGGCAGCAAAGGTACTAGGCTAGCTAGTGCTCTCCTAACCAATTCTAGCTTGCAAGGTCACACAAACCGATGCAACTAGTACTTTAAGAACCGGGGGAGCTCCTACACAATTTTAGTAAGCAAAAGCACAAAGCTCCTAAGCTCGCTAGCAATGCTCAATAACAAGGTTACACACTTTAAATTAGAGAGCGCAAACTACTTAGCTACACAAACTAAGTAATGTGACTAACAAGGTTACACAAACCAAATTAGCCACGCAAAGGGGATACTTCTAGCTACACAAGCAAGAAGATAACTAGCAAGCTACATAAGCAAACTAGTTACAAGAGCAACTACACAAGCACAAGTATATAAAAGTAAATACAAGCTTGTGTAAAGTAAATGCAAACCATCGAGAAGAGTAGACAAGTTGATACGGCGGTTTTTCACCGAGGTTCACTTGGTTGCCACCAAGCTAGTCCCCGTTGTGTCGACCACACTTCGTGGTTCGGCGGCTAATAGGTCACACACCGAGCGTCTCAAAAGGCACCGTAAGAACCCACCATCAAGTATGGTAGCTCAATGACACGCTCTACTAGAGTTGCTCTTCGCGATCCCCGCGGGGTGAGCACAATCCTCCTCACAAAACTTCTCTGGAGCCCCGCACAATCTTCTTGCGAGCTTCGGCGGAGCCACAAGCCACCAAGCCGTCTAGGAGGTGGTAACCTCTGAGAGTAACAAGCACCACCGGCTTGCACCTCGAACACCTAGTGCTACTCGATGCAATCCTTACGATACAACGCACTAGAATCACACTCACTCACAATCGATTCGCACTCTTGCAAGCACAAGTGAGTTAGAGGCTCTCCTAACACTCCAAAAGCTTGGACACTAAATCCCAAGGGTGCCGAGCACCAGCCAAGGTCGGCCACCACTTCTATTTGTAGCCCCACAACCAAAAAGAGCCGTTGGAAACCTCACTGGGCGGATTTCGGGGGCGACAAACGCGCTGCCCCAGCGTCCGTCACTCCGTGCGACGCCACATGTCCAGCCCGCTCAACGTTCCAATGGTCGACTCCCCGGCGACAGACGCGTCCCACGCCGAAGCCACCAGCGTCTGTCGCTGCGACAGACGCGGCACAGAGAGCTCCAAACCGCACTCTAGGCCGACAGACTCGTCTGACGGGAGACCGACAGACGCCGTCCTGCGTCTGATGCAGCGCAAAGCCTCTCGCCTTCTCAGCGCGAAGCCGACAGACGCTGATGTCAGCATCTATCACGCGAAAGCCCGTGCGTCTGTCGCGCCACTCCACATAGCCTCGTGCCACGCCGCTAGGGTTAGGCGACAAACGCTACACAGCTGCGTCTGTCGCGTGCGTCGTGCACGTCTGTCGCGTGTTTCTCAGTGTAAACTTGTTCCACGACTTCGCCACTTCTTCCAACCTTCGGCGTAAAGGAAATTGATCATTTCTATTACTCGAAAACGCCTGAATATCCCAAACCCCTCTCAACAACTCAAACTCCATCGTCTTTGCAAATGTGCCAACACCAACAAGTGATCACCACCTTGTGCACGTATGTTAGCATTTTCACAATCATTTTCTCTGAGGAGTTAGGCATTCAACTTGCCTTGCCACTCGATCCTAACACATATGCAAGGTTAGATCACTCAAGTGGCACTAGATAACCGATATGAAAACAAGTTTGCCCCTCTTGATAGCATGGCCATCTATCCTAAACCAGGTCAACTTCTCTACACACATATGACCAGTGAAATGGAAATGCCCTAGGTTATACCTTTGCCTTGTGCATTCCACTCCATCTCCTCCGACGTCGATGCAACACATGCACCAACCATATCACAAATGATATGATCCACTTCATATCATCATGTGACCTTGGTCCATCGATCTTGACCTCACTTGCTTTTCACCGTTGAGTCGGTCTATTGTAAGGTCCAAATGGCTAGAGGGGGGTGAATAGCCTATTTAAAAATCTACAAGCTTCACTAAACAAACACGTTAGTGTAAAAGATGGCTAAGATAATTCTAGCACTAGCTCAACTACACTATGCAAGCCGCCTATACAAATCTAGTGAAGCAAGACTATGATCTCTAATACACACCAACAAGATTAAGTCACTAAGCTACTTACTCCTATGTGATAAGCTACACTAAGCAAACTACACTAGGACTAGTAGAAGAAAGTAAAGAGCAAGTGACTTGATTCTTATACCAACGATGTAGAGAAGTAATGCACTCGAAGAATCAATCACAAAGATTAACCACAAGAGAAATCCTTGGCAAAGAGATGACACAAGATTTTTTTACCGAGGTTCACTTGCTTCCCGGCAAGCTACTCCTCGTTGTAGCAATGCACCCACTTGTCGGTTCACGAGCTAATCGACTATCAAGAGTCGAGCCCTCGGCGGGTGCTACACAATCGCACACAATAAGGGGATCCTCCAAGCCACGAGATCCACTAGAGTATCCAATTTGCAAACTCCCACGGAGAAGGATCAAGAACCCCTTACAACACTTGGTGAGGGCTCCAATAATCTTCAATTGTGAGCTCAATCACCTCCGCTGCTCCAAGCCGTCTACCGTGTCGGGAAACACGGAAGAGTAACAAGAAATCCGCAGCAACTCGAAGATCAAGTGCCTCTAGAATGCAACTCAAGCAATGCACTTTAATCTCACTCAATCTCACTCAAGATGTGCTACTAAGCAAAAAGATGAGTGGAGGGGTTGTTCTCTAGCTCAAAGGATGTCTCTAGGTTTCAAAATGTGCAAGAGTTACCCTCAAACCCCGGCCAACTTCTATTTATAGGAAAGGGGTACGCAGCTAGCCGTTACCGGATGACGCAGTTAAAATCGAGCTGACCGGACGCACCGGTCAGGGTGACCAGACGCGTCCGGTCACTACAGGACGAGCGTGAACAATGCGCGTCATAAGTTACCGTTGCCGTGACCGGACACACTCCAGCGTTTGACCGGACGTGCTGCACCTAGCGTCTGGTCGGAGTCCAGTAAGCTCCCACCGCGACCGAACGCGTCTGATAGCACCTGACCGGACACGCCGCGCGTCCGGTCGGCTCTACGAACAGCTCTGACCCTCTAGGTGCCTGACCGGACGCTCTGGTTCCGTGAGGGACCGGACGCGCCGGTTGGAAATCCTAGCACTCTCGCGCCTGACAGCTGCTGAGAACTGACCGGACGTGTCCGGTCAAACCGCGACCGTGTCCGGTGCAGCGTCCGGTCACCACAGTGACCGCCAATCGCTTGTGTTTCTTTTCCGACTTTTGGCACAGTAGAAAATAGGTATTTCACTTTCCCAAAAAGCGCTGAATCCCGCCTCGTATGCTCGGCGGGAGGAAGAGAGGAACCCAAACCCCTCTCTACCGCTTAAACTCCACCGCCTTCGCAAATGTGCTAACACCACCAAAAGTACACCACCATGTGCATGTGTGTTAGCATTTCACAAACATTTTCAAGGCGTTATGTTAGCTCTCTACTAGATCCTAATGCATATGCTCAAGACATTGATCTAGTGGCACTTGATTCCCGAGCTAACCGTGATTGCCCCTCTTGATAGTTGGCTATGTATCCTAAACCCGGTCAATCACTTCTCTGCTCATCTTAGACCGGCAAAAGGAAAACCCTATGGTTATACCTTTGCCTTACGCTCTTAGATCCTTCTCCTCCACTTGATCATCAAGTCCATCATTTTATGTGCATCTTCACCATGATCATCATTTCATGTCCATGCACCATCTCTTTGTGATCTTATGGTCACCACTCCTTGCCACATACACCTTCATCACATGTGTTGCTTATGCCTAGCTCAAAACACTTAACATATGGCATTAGCAACTTGGTGTCATTAATTACCAAAACTAAACTTGGGCTTTCATCTATCGGCGCCAAGTCTTACTCAAGCTTCACCGCCTCACGGTCCATCGCTCCAAAGCCTCTGACTTGCCCTTCATACTTGCAACCGGTCCGTCTAGCCAAGCCTCATCTTGATCTTTGCCACCTTGGCCACATGACTCCATGTCATGTCTCATATACAATGAGCTCCTCCATGACACTATCACCTGTGGACTAATCTTCTGTGTATCTCACATTAAACATAATTAGTCCACCTAAGGTTGTCACTCAATTACCAAAACCAAATAAGGACCTTTCACCCCCCTAGTTGTTATTATTTCTATTCGTTGCACACTTCCACTTAGCGTTGAAAACGGACGGAAAAATTCCCGTTCCGACTTGTTCTGTTTTTCACTTTTGTTTGTTCGTTTCCGTATTTGCGGGGTCCCGTTTTCGTATTTACGGAAATGAGAGAGGAGTTTTTTCGTCCGTTTCCACGGAATCCCGTTTTCACCCGAAATTTACCCGTATTTATTCTATTTTTCATTCCGTTTTAAATCTATATGAGATGTGTAGAAATTAATATGTTCATAAACCTATTAATCACCAATTATGGATGTTAACACATGACATGCTAGTGAATACTAGACCAATAACTTCGTATGTGTATATTAATTTGTGACTTTGCTCATGTATATTCATGAATATTTAATCATATTATTCTAACTTAATTTTCTGACTTTCCATCCGTATTTGTTCATTTTCGTGCATCAGCATATCTCGATTCCGTTTTCAAACCCGCATTTTCCGAACCCGATCCCATTTCCGCCAAAAAAAATATAGAAACGGAAGTAGAAATAGGGTTTTTTCCGTCCGTTTCCGTCCATTTTCATCGCTACTTCCACTTCCACCGAATATAGTGGCGGGCATGGCGGGTAGCTAACAAGCATCTGACGCCACAACTTCCATGTGTCGCACGTGTCCACCAACAATCATTCGACGCATGCAGCCCGCAAACCACGGACGAGAGCCTGGAGGCTGGAGCCGAGCGCATGAGTGGCAAGCAGGTGCGCGCTGTTAGATCGGTCAAATTGGACGTGTGGCAGCTATCTATGCCATGTATGCATGGAGGCACGGTGATTATAATATGCATCGGATTTTTTTCCCTGAAGAACCAAAGTGCTTTGAATTTCAAATATATGACCAATGTGTCATGCACATTTGACAGTTGCAACTTCTGTAGAGTTGCATTCAGTTGCTGTAGTGCTGGTTCCTCGAAAGCTTCTTGAGAGAGGCGATTCAATAAAAAAAGGACTGAATCTTCGAGCCTTTGTCATACTTGACTTCATATTAGAAAGCAAATGTCATGGATGCACATGTTGACGGTTGAATAAGCATTACCTTAAGTAAGGCCATGCAATATCCAGTTTCAGCACGACATGCTTACATAAAAGGCTTTACATGCGACCACCACATCATCATCTATTTCCGATTCCTACCTTTCCAGGCATTGCTAGAAACTAAACGGTTAAATCAAAACTCGTAGAAAATTTTAAACTTGAGTTTGAGCTAGAAAGCCTTATCTTGCATTTAGCTCTCTCCCTTCCATGTACCTTCCTTAGGTTTGGGTCCATTCTTATCATGATTATTAGATGACCGTAGATCTGAAGTGCTCATGGTAGCTTGGTAGGCTTTGGCCGCCTGGTCCATAGGGCAGCATTGGATCCTTGCGCGCGGTCCACTCCCTAAAAGGCTAAAACTGTAAGAGCAAGGATAATAATACAATGGGCAGGCTGGCTGTAAGGATCTTTGTAACCTTCTCTCAGCCTACCCATATAGTAGTTAGCTCTTCACCATTAATACATGGCCCACTTGTCTCTCTCACAAAGTTTCTCGGTTCTTATGTCTCAGCCGGCTGTAAACTTACAGCCCGCTTCTCTCCTCTCTCCTCCACCTTAGCATTCAGCCGGCTTACAGTATGCTATTATACTTGCTCTAATGGGTGATGAGTTCATAGTATTCGTCGTTCTGCTCCTTCTCACCCTGCCATGCACCACTGTGCATGCCGAGCTCACGGCGCGTGAGAGCGTGATGGTCTTATCGCGGGCGGCAGGTCCACACCGGCGGCAGGGCAGGAGGGTGCCGCTGGCGTGGCGTAGCTATCCGCATTGCTCGGCTCAACTCGCGGTGGTCCGGTCTGTTTGGATGGATTGGGTCGGCAGATCGATCAATGGACCATCGTCTCCTTGATAAGCGCATATGCGTTCTCTGCTAGTCTGCTCTGTATGTACTCTACGTATATATAGAAGGGAAATACAGAGTGCTCCGTAAGTATGTTGGAGGGGTGGGTGTGTGCGCGCAGCGCGTGCCAACTACTCTCGAGACCTGTGGCCAGTCCGGGAATCCTAGGACGGATTGACGGCGACCTCGTTTACCTCCGATCGCACTAGGCCGGAAGCAAAAAGCAACGGACAACGACTCTGCTCGGTGGATGGACGGACTGCCGGAGGCTAGAGCATGAGCATCCATGGTTGGATTTGACGAATCTGGGAGACAATTCCCCTCGCACGCGCACTTGAGAAGCTAAGAGTTGAGAGGCGATTAGATTGACTGCACTGGATACTCTATACCATCCGCTACGCTATCCTGGAGGAGCATTTAGCGGACGAAGAAGCCGCAGCGCGGTACTCCATCCGGTCCGGTACTCGACGCCATCCGCTATCCCCAGCAGAATAGCGGCCATCCGCTACCCACGAACGTGGCCCTGGCCCCGCTGCTGCTGTTGCTCGGCTGTGAGACGGGAGGCATGCGTGAGAGGATGCAGCGGTGGATCCCACGAGTTCAAGTAACTAAAAAATGTTATAACTCACAAACCAAAAACCCAAATTAAATTCCGATTACACCATTAAATTCGTTTCAATAAATTCTTCAAAACTAGATCTCACATGGATATATTTAGATAAAGTGACAAATGAATCCCACAGTGGATAGAGGATGATATAGAGGATAGATACGTGCGGAAGAAATGAGTATAGAGGAGAGAATCTTGATGACCAGAATGTATAGAGGATGAAAATAGAGAATCATAATTGTGGATAGCCTTAAACTCCACCTCCGCGCCAGGCTTGAGGTGTCGCCGAGCCGTTGGTTGTCGTGGGTGCCGGTTGCGTGTCTCCCTGGCAGCAGGAGTGCAGAACAGCTGAACAGGGGATCTGATGTGAGCAAAATTTCAGTAGTATTTTTCTGACTGTGAAATTTGGGTTGAAGAATAAGAAGGAGAACCTGCCTACTAATCAATAAGGATTGTGATATTGTGATGCGTTAATGTTGATAACTTGCCGGCTTCTTGGGAGATTCCTCGGCTGTCTTATCATGTGCACTTGAACAAATTGAGTTTTAATTCTCGACGGTACGTCGCGCTCGCTGGACATTTGTGGGGATACCAACAGTATCATCAGTAAGTGCAAGGTGTAGTGTTGTACTACACTCGTTATTCTACACGCATAAAACCAAACGCCACGTATCGATGACGAGAATCTCTTCTATTCTTCCATTAGAAGAAACGAAGAAGCACGTATCACTCAACAACTCTTGTTTTTGTCTCGAGTAGAGTAGGTAGGGCTTAGGAGCATGTCATTGACAATATCCTTCGTCATATATAGGACTTTTCAGTTCCCAACTTCTTCCTCCAAATTCCACTATGCAAAAAGAAGATTCTTCGTCACATCTAAATGTCGACACATGCATGGAGTACTAAATATAGATAAAATTAAAAACTAATTACACAGTTTTGTTGTACTTTGCGAGACGAACATTTTGAGCCTAATTAGTCAAAATTTGGATAATTTTTACCAAATACAAATGAAAAATACTACAGTGCACTACAGTGCGCTACACTGTCGAAACACCCAACTTTGGGCTCTCAGAATTAGGAACTAAACAAGGCCAATTTCTACTATCACGTGGTAGCACATTCCCCTTTTCACACTGTAAGAAAACTTATCGGCACGTCGTTTATAAGCTCCTTTATATGTAGGTTGCCTTATACTTAGTACGCCGTATACGATGCGTATAGTGCTGTGCCCCGTGGCCCCCATGTGCATGGCTAGGGGCTGTACAGTACAGATGCGCCCACGGCAAAACGTGATGGTCCAGCTGGACTCCACGCGCCTGCTGGATGCGCTTGATGAATTCAGCTGGAGCTGAGTCAGACACGATAACGTGATGGGCCCAGTTTAGTTCCAAATTTTTTTGGCAAAATGGACACCGTAGTATTTTCGTTGTTATTTAGTAAATAGTGTCCAATCATAGTCTAATTAGGCTTAAAAGATTCGTCTCGTGGATTTCGTCTAAACTGTGTAATTAATTTTATTTTTTATTTATATTTAATGCTTCATACATGCGTCCAAAGATTCGATGTGACGGAGAATACGAAAAATTTTGTAAAATTCTTGGGGAACTAAACAGGCTCATGAGTATCAGCCGCGTACCATCGTACGGACGCTACAGGGAATAGGTCTGTCGGATTGTGGCCGCCGGGCAGCCGGTCGGCAACATCGACGGTCAATTCCCGTCGCTGCACGAGCAAAACTACTTGGCTGTGTTTAGTTCCGCGAAAAGGTGTAAAAAAAGTAGTTTTAGTTTTATTTGGTAAATAGTGTCCAACCGTTGACTAATTAGGTTCAAAACGTTCGTCTCGCAAAGTACAACCAAGCTGTACAATTAGTTTTTGATTTCATCTACATTTAGTACTCCATACATGTATCGTAAGTTTGATGTGACGGGGAATCTTTTATTTGCACAGTACTATTTTTGAGGAAGTAAACACATCCTTTACCAGCCTGGATGGAATCGTTTAGCGGCAGGCCTTTTCCATGGCTTGTCTTGTCGAGGTTGTCCCTGTATTTGTTGTACAGTACCGGTTAATTACCTCCGGTAGCGACAGGCTAATTCATACAAACGACAGGAACAAAGGACAAATAACAATTTGAACTTCAAGGTTTTACCAAACTACTGTAATTTTGCTACAACTTCCAGAGGAACGCTCATCCAAACGAGCGCTCTCGATTCAGAAATACCTCAAAACCTCACCCCCTAGTAGCCGATCCAAAATACGATCGAGTAGTACTCCTACTACGTTCAACTAATATAATGTGCTAGAGTATACTACTACTTTTCACGTACACACTATATATCTTTCACACTATTATTATTTTTATTTATCCGTTGCACACTTCCACCGAATACAGCGGCGGGCACGGGTAGCCAGCCGCCACGTCTCGCATTCCCACGGGCCGAAGCGTGCGTGTGTGCTGTGGGATCCACGCTTCAGAGCTTGCAGCTGCGTGCGCCGGTGCACCGCTGCATGCCCCGATACTTTTGTTGCGGCGGCTCTATCTTCTCGTGCCGTCGTGCGGGGACCGGGCCACGCCGGCTGACGGGGACGGGGACGGTGACCCTACCTGCATGATTGCTGCCATGTGGGTTCCATGGGAGAGCACGATCCGCATGCGGTGCTAGGAGCCTAGGACGATGGACGACTACGAAAGCTCCACCCTAGTGCTAGCGAGCTTCCGATCCGAAGTTTACTGCGGCGCTCGCGGAGTGGCGGTGTGATGTTTATGAAATTCTAAACATAACCACGTAGGCTCTCGTGCCCGAGAAAAAAACAGAAGAATTTATAGTTTCCATTGTCCGACTAATTTAATTTGGCAAGAAGGATGATCAGATGAGACTGAGCGCAATAATCGCTCTGGTAGAGTTGAAGCGCGGCACGACTTCCTTTCCGAACAATTCCTTCCACGTACTTGCCGTCGTGGCCATCTCTATTCCAAACCATGACATCCAAATCACGCACCTCACAGGTACACGTCAGGCAAGGAAAAAGACTCCATTCCCAGCCGGAGATTTGATTTACGAGTACTGTACTCCGTATTTTGCAACAAACAAAACTGAGCAAACCTCCTCCGTTCCAAATAACTGCTCAAATCATTTTTGTGGAGTCATTTTTTTAATGAACATACTCATACTTAAGCTAACTATACTCATTACGTTTTTATAAAATTATTGTTCTTCTTGAATGTATTTAGTTAAATTTTTTTTAAAAAATTAATTTCTTAAGAAGCGAGATTACTCCTAATAACAATGACGATGAAGACAAACACATGACAGGGGCCGAAAGTGACCCTGTCAGGTGATGCACCGGACCGATCGACCCTTCGAGATGAACAGGGCGGACCTGTCACGTCTCCCGTCCCGTCCGTGCCGGGAGGAGGGCGGCGGGTCGCTAGTTGCGCACGGTAGAAATGCACGGCGAACCAGCCAGCACGGTTTTTTGCTAAACTGCTCGTGATCGTCGGTACTGTAACACTAGTTACTAGTACACACTTGACACTGATTTGATTAATTAATACTACTAAACAGTGATAAACACGTACAACCATGTGGCAGGCAGAGTCCGTCGAACGGACGCCAAGGCGGTGGCGCTGGCAGGAACAGAACTCTCGAGAAACACTCGGACTCTCCCTGCAACTGAAAGAAAATGTGGCACTGTATGCGTGCAGCCGCATGCTTTCACGAGCGCAGTTACGAGCTGTTTTACTTAACAACCCCTTTTACAGCGATTAGTAGTATAGTACGTACAATACGCAGAGTGGTATTTCTTTTCTGGGTAAGTACGTTTGTAATGTAACCGTATATACGTACGGTAGATAAGAGTAGATGGCGGCTCAGGCGCTCAGCGGCTGACTTTCCAGCCTGTAGTGAGCTGCCCCCATGCAAGCCGCCGCGGGGGACGGACATCTGTGGAAGGGTCAGTCCATACGACTCCTGCGTCCTACCAGCAGCCCCTGCCTGCTGCGCCTACCCTACGGAGTACGTACGAGTCGCGGCCCATGGACCCGATCGCTGACGCGTGGCCTCGTAGGCGCCAGGCAGCCGACCGGTGTATGGACCGCGTTCACGGATATCGGCTGTTCCCGACGGCCGCGGCCCACTACTAATCGTTAACCCAATCTCTTAACATTAATGACAAAATCCCAGATTAGTACTAATATAATCCTCACTTTCGCGAAATAAACCCTCCGCACTGGTAATACACATACGGAGTAGTTACAGAAAGGTCCCTGAGGAAGGGCTTACCTGCAATTATTAGGAGTACTAATGGCGTTTGGCTAAGATAACGCAATATCCATTGCAATCAACGACCCCCTCTGTCTATTTTGGAGTCCCACCTCCCTCTTTAAATTGCCCCCCTGTTCCCCCGGTCCCAAAGCTAGCGGTTTTCTCTCGCCGACGGCCGACCACCGCACACGCACACGCTCAGCGATTTCGCGGGGGATTTGCATTCATTCCGTGGAGGTCCATCCGCCCGCGGTGGCCGCGATTGGGGATCGGGGCTTGCGGGCCGTGGTGGAGGCAAGAAGGTAGCGGAGAAGCTTGATCCGGGGACGGGGCCTGGCCTCTGGAGATTCGTCCGTCGATCGGGTTTCATCTGCGGAAGCCGGGTCAGAAAAATCGTTGCGACTGGAGGCGGCGCGGGGGCATGGGGGCGTGGGTGTCGGTCCTGCTCGGGATGGACGACGGAGCGGCGGCGGCGGCTGCCGGGCCTGCTGCTGTGGGCCTGGGCGACCTGCCGGAGCTCTGCGCCGCGCAGGTGCTGCTGCGCCTCGACCCGCCGGAGATCTGCAGGCTCGCGCGGCTCAACCACGCGTTCCGCGGCGCGGCGGGGGCGGACTTCGTCTGGGAGGCCAAGCTGCCGGAGAACTACAGCTACCTGATGGAGTTCGTCGGGAGCGGCGACGAGGGGAGGCGGAGGCGGCGGCGGGCCGGCAAGAAAGAGATCTATGCCAGGCTCGCCAGGCCTGTGCCTTTCGGTGGCGGCCACAAGGTGAGATATTTTGCTTCCCTTTTTTTGCGTTGCTTTCTGTGATTTTTGTTTTCGAGACTTGTGAAAATTATATGAGCGGCGGTTCTGTAGTTTGTTGGAGGATTCGAACCCTTCTTCCTTGAATTGGTCATATTTTCTGTGCCCATGACCGAGTCCTTCCTAGTTGTGACCCCTGGAACATTTTTCTGAGCTCAATCGGAGATTAGGGAAGAACAGGCTCAATACTTACTAGAGTAGTATCTTCCAATTGATAAGTCAGTTTTCCTTTTGGAAAATCGCGTTCTTTGTTTTGGGACAGACTCAAATTAGTGGCAGGTAAATTGTTGTTGAGAAAATAGTTTTTTTTCCCCATCTTTAGCTTCAATGATTTAAACTGCTGTCCTCTGTAGTAAGATCGCTACCTTTTAGGCCTAGTAGTGTATATATTTTTTTTGGCGGTAGAACCAGAACAATATAGCTAAAGTGCATGCGCTTGCAAATTGTAGGAATTCTGGTTGGACAAGAGCAAAGGCATGATCTGTATGGCACTATCGTCCAAAGCACTGGTGATAACTGGGATTGATGACAGAAGATACTGGCAACACATGCCAACTTCAGAATCAAGGTGAATATGGCTTTGATATCACATTTACTAATATTTGTTTGTTCAGTTTATGATAGTTTTCTGAAAACAAAGATCATTTGGTGGCATTAATTGCGATGGAATGGGCTGAAGATATTTACTCATGGTGTGATTGACCTGTTCCTTTTTTTGTTTTTGTTTTTTTGCTAAGCATGCCATTCATTTTTATTCAGCTTTCAAAGTAGTGTTACTTTCTCCTGATAATGATTGATTTTGGTCTCATATAATTGTAGGTATTTATTTTCAGATCTGCATAAGCTTATTTATTGCTCTGAAACATAATAGATGTGGATGCATACATGTTGTCAAGTGTTAGGATGTACATGAGCTGATTGTCTCTTTATAACAAGAGATGTAGCTTCCTGCCTTGCTGCACAAGAGGCCTGCATCTGTTTTGTAATATTCATCTAGAATGTTCAAAATAGTTGAATTCAAATTTCTAGTTCATCACAAGTATAGGTGATATCATATTGTTAAAAATGAAAGTCAAATATCTGACCAATAGTTATTGATCTTATCATGCAGATTCCAGTCTGTAGCTTACCTTCAGCAAATCTGGTGGTTTGAGGTGGTTGGTGAAGTCGATTTCTGCTTCCCTGTTGGAACATATAGCTTGTACTTTAGGGTTCATCTTGGGAAGTTCTACAAACGATTTGGCCGCCGCCATTGCACCTCAGAGTATGTTCATGGTTGGGACAAGAAGCCTGTCCGCTTCCAGCTATCGACCTCTGACGGTCAGCAGGCATTGTCTCAATGCTACTTGGAGGAGCCCGGGAGCTGGGTCCTGTACCACGCTGGTGATTTTGTGGCCTCAAAGCCTGACCAGCCGATGAAGCTGAAGTTCTCCATGGCGCAGATCGACTGCACGCACACAAAAGGCGGGCTGTGCATTGACTCGGTGCTCATCTATCCGAAAGGGAAAGGGTTTCAGCAGGAGAGGGTGGTCAGGTCTCAGAAATGAGACTGTAGATGTTGTGGAGCTACTCACATTAGGATGTTAGACCAAATGCAGCTTGCAGCCTGATCTTATTTTTGCTTTGGGCTCTAGTTCGCAACAGAGGTGAAGTGTATATGGTTGTAGAACTCAAGTTTTTGTGTGGTCAGGTGACCACTAGAGTGCTCTGTCAGTCCTTTCCCAAGGTCGTTTTCGCCCCCCCCCCCCCCCCCCCCCCCCTTGAGCTGAATTGGGACTTTGAGATAGCCATGAAACTGTACTGAAATGAGTTTGGAGATGTCGTTCCCAGTTTCTAATTTGCTATCTACTGCTCAGTTTCTGATGCTTTCTGTTTCCTATTCTTCTAGTTTTTGTGATGTGCTTTTCCACTCTTGAGCTGAATTGAGACAGAGTAAGTACACTCTTGAGCTGAATTGAAACATAGAGTAATGTGTGGTATTTTTTTCTGGTCTTTTAATTATTGAGTGTTTTTCCACTCATGCTGAATTGAGACTGAAATGAGTTCGAAGAGGTGTTGTTCCCATTTTCTGATGTGCTATCAATTCATTCTTTAATGTGATGTATTCTTATGATAGCACTCCTTCATTTATGATAAAAGTCTAATGGGATGAGCTTTGCCCATCCCTTGCCAGAAAGTCCTAGGTAGGTCCAAAAGTACAGAAAGCGGAGTTTAACCTTGCTGATGAAAGCCTCCTCACCCGTTGCCTGAAAGTCTGAGGTGGTTCCACAATTACAGAAAGCGAAGTTTAACCTGACTGTTTCGTTTTTCTTGCTCCAGTCAGTCCTGGCAGGCTCGGAGAAAACTGGCTTGTGGGGTTTGACAGGTTCGGTTTCGTTCGTTGTGTCGGTCATACATATCGAGATAACATATGACCGATGAATCACAGAATCAACGCGCACCAACTAACGTTGCACACCGATGGACTGAATCAGTGGGCAACTGCTCATGTTCGCTGCGGTTTCAATCTGAAACCGCTGCCGAATTTGAGTGACATTCGTCTTTTATTGCCTGCTCAAGCACGGTTTTGGCTTACAAGTAGAGCAGACAGAGACTATTCAGCGAGCACACGCTGCTGTCGTCGTCGTCGTCCTCGCCACGATCAGGCGATCCTGCTCGCACTATAAAGAAATGCTATCTGTCGTTTTTCCTGCTGCTGGCTGTTGCGAACCAGTTGGGGCGTTCGTTTGCAGTCAATCGTCTGCTCGCACAAGCAAATCCACACCACACCTCGCGCACGCATCCTGTTGCCAAGCAGCAGATTTTTTCTTGGGCGTTTTTTTTTTCTGAAGACCGATCTGTCTGCGATGTCACTGCATCCGTTGCACGTCTTGGCGTGATGTCCGTGCGTGCCAGTGCTGGAGGGAACCGAAGGAATCCTGTCCTGTCGTATCCTACGGTGGGTGCAGTGCAGTGCAGTTCTTGGTTGGCGCATCGTCGGCTTTCGGTGCGCGCAAGTATTGGCTCGCCCGTTGCTGTTCTTGTGGCCGACCTTCATGATAGCGCATGAATCTGTCCGGGCCTTGCCTCCCATGTTTCTCCCGGCGTCCGAGGGCCTCCGCCAACGCTACCTTTTTACTTGCAGTACCGAGTGTCATTTAGGATCGGATAAAAAAATTAGGTGATATTTGTGACAGTGGCTCGCAGAAACTACGTATACTTAGGGGAGAGAATGTGGTCCATGTTAAAAAAGAAGTGGGAGAGGAAATAAAGGTGAGGTATGATAAAATAAAAAAGTTTCTTTACAAACCATAAATAGCGATAGTTTGTATTGTGTGAATAATAATCTTAACATTTCTTAGCTTACGTAGATCACTTTATTTGTACTAAAGTCAACGGGAGTGTTACCCTCATCGGTGGTGGGGACAACCTTTTCCGTGTCGGCACTCGCCACGCCAACTGGCGCGGCAAGGTTATAGGTGGATGGACCACGGCGGCGTGTGGTGGTTTGAAAGAGGGCATGTTTAGTTCCAAAAAATTTTTAGATTTCTCGTCACATTAATTTTTGGACACATGTATGAAGCATTAAATATAGATAAAAAATAAAACTAATTACACAGTTTAGCTGTAAATCACGAGACGAATCTTTTAAGCCTAGTTAGTTCATGATTAGACACTAATTACCAAATAACAATGAAAATGCTACAGTCTGCTACAGTGGTTTTTTGCAAAAAATTTTGCAAACTAAACAGGCCCTGAATGAAGATGTAAAAAGGATGGGTCTCTTTGTTCTCAGTTAGTGGTGTGACGTCACCGATCACCAGCCAAGAAAAAACTACTCGCGTCGCGGTTAGGAGTATTTGCAGTCGCCCTTGAGCTTTTGTGCTGTCTGCCTACTTTTTTTTTTGATCGGCTGTCTGCTGCCTACTTGACTAACAGGTTAACGTGGTGCAGTGATGAACTGGTGGAGTGGTGGTGGGGAGGATGTGTGCTCCTTGTCTAGGGTATAAGACCATCTTTCGTGTAATTCGCTCAGACGCGACGGCACTATTGGCTCGACTCTGAGACGCCAGACCACTAGACCAGCACTGTGGTTCCGAGAAACTTCTGGCCTGCTTCCCTTTTGCTGGCTAAAGAGGACGAACCCGTTTGACTAAGTGTCTGGTGTTTCTCTCAGCGCTTCATGCCTTCATCATCCCATTCCCACCACCCATGCCGCCAAGCCGGGACCAGTGTCGTGATCGTGTGGCCTTTTGACTGCTGGATTGCCGGATGAGAGCCCACGGAGCGTGGGCCGTTGGCATCACGGCGGCAGGAAACAAAAAGAAATAAGAAAGAGAGGGGCGGAGCCCGCGATGAACAACCCGAAGCGCCGAAGCCCACCTTGTACACAGAACCAACAGCTCTAGCCCACAGAGACTTACTAGGCCTCTAAAGCCCATCTGCACAGCTTTTTGTTTGGCAGTCCAATTGGTGAAGTCTGAGTCGCGCGAGGCTGGCCACTGGCCACGACCACCACCAATCCAGTTCGCCACGGCCACCGGCCACGCCATGCCTCTCCACGCCCGCGCACCGCCGCTCCACCGCTCCTCCCACCTTCTCCCCGTCGCCGCCGCTCGGCTCCGCCCGTGCGCGGCGCCAGCGGCCAAACCGTGCCGCCGCACCCGCTCCTCCCTCGTCCGCGCCTCCAACTCCGACCCTCCGCAGCAGCAGGTCAACCTCTCCGTCCTCCGCTTCACCCTCGGTACCAGCCCACTTCTCCCATTTCCTCCTCGTACGCACGCCGCCGGCGTCTAGCTGGTCCCGGTAACCACGCTTCCTTATCCTTATTATGGCGCAGGGATCCCGGGGCTGGACGAGTCGTACCTCCCGCGGTGGATAGGCCTCGGTTTCGGCGCGCTCGTCGTGCTCAACCACCTCCTCTCCCCGTCCCCAACGCCCGCGCAGCTCGTCGGTCCTCGGCAACACACCCCTCACCTCCCGCCGTCTCCCTTCTTCACCCGTAACCGTAACCGTCCCCGCCTAACTGGTTGTGCCCGCGAACTCGCAGAGGTCCGAGGCTCTGGGGCTGTGCCTGGCCGCGTTCTCGGCGACGCTGCCGTTCCTCGGAAGGTTCCTTGAGGTGGGAAGGGGACTTTTCTTGATGGAATGGTGCGTTGCGTTGCGCTGGGATGGTGGGGACTGAGAGTTGTGCGATTGGGGGTTTTTGGTTGTTGCTGCAGGGCGCTGATGCTGCCAGCCGAGTGCCGTTGCCCGAGGGGAGCAACCAGGTGTTTGTCATGTCTGAGAACCTGTCAGCTGTGCAGAAGGAGGACATGGCGTGGGCGTCGTACGTCCTGCTGCGGAACACAAACACCACGTCTGTGGTATGAATTCGGATCCTTATCATCCATATGATTTGACATTGAACTTGATGGAATTCAGCTCAAATATGCCAAGCACTTCCACTTTTCCTTTTTTTATATAGCTAAGTAGTAGTTGCAGCGATAACAAAATCTTCTCAGGTTTGCAATTGTGGACGGTTTGATAATGTCAATTGGTCTAGTGCATTTTCCATTTCTTGTGTGGATCTTGTTAGAAATAATTGCAATTTTTGAACTGGTCAGATAATCAGATGCCTCATTGTGTCTTTATTTCCCCCTAGGTCATAGCAATTGGGGATCTCTTCTGCGTACGAGGATACTGGAATCCACCTGGAAATACTTCAAAATATGCCATGATTGAATGGTTCAAAAGTCAGATGCAACAAGTAGGACTTGTTAATTTGAAGGACGCTTTGTACTTCCCTAATTCCTCGGGTAAGTGTACCGCTTTTGCCTAGCAGAATATTTCGATGTTTGTTGTTGAAACAAAGTGTTGATTTACCAGTCCGCATACTGATTGTTAGTTTTGCCCCTTCGTTTGATTGCAGAACGGAGCTCTGCAACCATAACCATTTATATCTGACCGAATTCAGTACAGATTATTAGTACTTAGTTACCAGTCATATGAAGTTTGCACTCCAGCTGCTAACAAATAAGATTTATAAATTGTACCTCATTTGTGACTACTGCTTTCATGTCTTTTACGTGGAGGCATATCCATATCATATAGATTTGTGGATGTATTTCATTATGCCAAATTTAAAACTACAAAATTCAAGATGCATATAGGACTAACAGTTGCATTACTAATGTACGATTGGATGGTTATTGAAGTTTCAGAACATTTTGTTTCCCTTGTTTGACGTCTCTAGAAAATATTATCTTATGCTGTCAACCATGCTGCTCTGACCAGATTCTCAGCTTGTGAAGATTCTGCCAGATGGGATTCTTTCTGTGTTAGCTCAACCAATTCTGAGTTCTGATCCAGCTAATAATGAAACAAAAACTGAAGGAGTCATCCTGTTGGCCTCCAATGCAAATTATGCATATAGTGAGAAAGATAGGGCCTGGATAAGAACAGTTGCAAACAAATTTCAACGTGCTTAATTCAGAGGTACCAAAGGTATTCCTACATCTTTAAATGAGATCTCTTGTTTTCATCAATCTAAACTTTCCATTTCACATAAGAAGATATTATTATTTTTCTAGACAAACCAATTTAACCATCATTCCAGTTCTAGACAATAGTACAGACGAATTGCTGACACAAATGTTGTTGTGTTTACTTTCGATTTTATATTGGGTTCATAGGATACTGTTAAACCACTTCTAATTTTTTGACAGAAATGCTGACAGTCATGCAGTAGTGGAAAATGGATTGGGAAAGATTGGAGAGTGTAACTGTAAAGTAGACTGACCGGTGCAAGCAGATTTGGAGTCTTGGTAACATGGACTAAGCAGATGTGATCTAAGAGAATTTCGCAGTTGGAGGGAGATCGGTACTAAGCTATTGTTTCATTGGGTTTGGTACTAGTTGAAGCAAAATAGTCCAGCAATATTTTGTTCAGTGGACAAGAGACTAAGTGCTGATGTGTTTGGTTTGTCTCATAGCCTTATGCTTTGGTATATCTTATTGGATTCGCCATTGAAGCTGAAAGGCTGCTCCAGGGATTTATTGACTTGTGCAAAGTAGCAATGCTATCATAGTTTACACACACTCCATTAAGGTAACTGCCCACCTGGCTGCATTGATATTAGCAGTTAAAGCTTTTCGAGTCCAAAGTGTTGTCACAGATCAGGGTTTCAAACACTGCAGATCAACTACAATCTTTCATATACTATGTACCTAGAGTTTTGAGTGCAGATAGGGACCTTTTCAGTACTGAATTTGCTCGTCGGAATTAGTGCTCAGTTGCTAATATACACAAACTTAACAGAAGATGGGAATGCTTGTTAATTCTGTTGAGCCACTGTTGGAAATCATTTCTTCAGATTGTTAGGTAATTTGTATCTTCAGATTTCGCTGCATCATGTACTAAGGTGAAGATGTGGACCCAACCTTTCAACATATTGGAAATATATTTATGTACTAGTTGTTTCCAAGTCTTTACCATGAGTTATTGTTTTAGTCAGATTTGTGTTTTAGAACTGAGGTCTCGTCTCCTTATTATGCCAAGATTGCTGAGGCTGCTATCCTATCTTTTGCATTTTCTGGTATTTTAGTATAAGATCTTCAAGTGAATAAGTTAGTTTGCAACTTTCTGTCGCTACAATTTTGGCATATATTGGAGAAACTTCTATGGTGCTAAATCAGCCCTCTTGATTAGATAGAAACATAGAATGCAAATTATAATGCTTCATGGGTAATAGTAGTGCAAAATTCTTTTCTAGTTGAAGCTAAGAACATTGGAATAATAAATTTACGGTCACCTTATATTATACTCAAATATATTCTCTTAAAAATCAGTAGGAGATAATAAGTGAGGGCATGAGGTTGTAGTATTAAGATAGAACCCAAAAATATAACCTTTTTACTGCATTACTTGGTCCCATATCCTCCTTTTAAATACCTGACCAAATCTTTGAATTCTTGATGGCACCGATGACCTGTTGCAGTATATGTAAAGCATGTAGTTGGTGCGTGTCTCCTTGTACTGCTTGGTTTGGCACCAATTATTGCTGATGGTGGGTACTGACATACTTCTAAAGAATTCTTTTGGCATTTTGTCCTGGAAATCTGCAAGGACAAATAATAGAAACGGTAACTGCAGCTGATTCTGGTCCTCGGATGAACGAGGATCAAGGATTAACAGTTCTACACTCTGAACACGGATTACGCTTGTCAAGCGTTGGCTGTAGTCTATATCACCATTTCTGTAGCGGTATGATTGCTCTGATAGCATTTTTTTTTTCTGAGAACAGCTCTGTCAATTCAGTACAGATTTTTTTTCTGGAGTAGAACTTTGCGGACAACAACAACACCACGTTGAATTTTATAATGTATCTTGATGTAAAGGCATACTAGTAATAAATTAGTATATCTCAGAGTAGTATGAACTAGTAATACGAACTTTTATCTATATATCATGAGTTGCTGTAGTCTAATTCAGTTATTGCTCATTATTAGTTCTCTTGTCACTGTAAAATTGCACGTTATTTTTTTTTTGACTGAATCAGTAGGGGAACCCCTGCCTATTTTTTTCCCATTAAATGAAAGAATGCTATGCACAAGGAGTTAAAAAACCAAACAAGAGTACAAGGCAACTAGGCCCAAAAGAGTACAGAAAAACAAAAAAATTGCACGTTCTAACGGGATCGTGAACAATAATTCCCTTTTCTTCATCCGCAAAAATAATTTGAAATCATTTGCCGTTGGCCTTTGGGCCTAAGGTGCGTACGAGCCTTGTGGGCACCATGTGACTCATCAAATCGACAGATGCGCGTAGGTACGTTCTTGTATGCACACACCAACTCGATGGCTGTTTAAATGCTCCCAGCCGGATGTGGTTGTGGTTGATGCAGCCTGTATTTCGTACCCCCTGTGGTACTCGGTTCGTCTTGTGGCCGCTGACACTGAGGCTTTGTTTGGATGTGCATGCATTCATCTCAATTTATGTGTTGAAGTGGATCGAAGAGAAATTAAACTAAGGTCTTGTTTAGTTCATCCCAAAATGCAAAAAGTTTTCAAGATTTTTCGTCACATCGCATATGTCGGTACATGTATGGAGTATTAAATGTAGGTAAAAAAATAACTAATTGCACAGTTTGTCTGTAAATGTCGAGACAAATCTTTTGAGTCTAGTTAATCCATGATTGGACAAAGTTTGTCAAATACAAACGAAAAGTGCTACAATGTTTTTCCAAAAAAAAATTAGAAACTAAACATGACCTAAGTTACATTTCATTCCACTCCAATATACGTGGATCGGAGTGGATACACATATATCCAAACAAGACCTGAGAAGTGAGGAAGATTGGTTCAGTTGCAAGTAAAGGGACAGCGGGGAGGGTCACATTCACTGCTGGTTGCTAAAATAAAGAACGAGGGGCCGGGGAGGCGGGGGACTATTCCAAACTGCCAATCGACAAATGATATGGGATTGTTACAATGTTTTTCATCTCCGTAATCCCGTGTTTATTTGCCTGATAATGTGTTTGAAACCTAATTCAACCGGTAACAAATTAACTCTCTTATCTAACCTACCCCACCCCGAAATCTTATTATTCAAACCCAACACAAACCAACCTACAGTTTAGGCCTTTTTATGCACATGTATCCACCTTAATCCACATCGTTGAAGTGGATTGAAAGGAATCTAAACTAATTTTCACCCCCAATCCACCTCCACACATGTGGATTGATGATGTAGATAGATCATAGATGTACATCCAAACTAGCCCTTAGTAAAATCATGGGTTATTACGATAATAACCCATAGACTTACATAAGAGGTGTATACTGTCTAAGTTTGCATAGCATATATGAGTCATAATCAAAAGTCAAATCCTAGAACTAAAATTTCGTGTTCACATTTAAAATTTTAGCAGAATTTATCGAAATTCATTTGATATGATTCAATGTGACATGAAGCTACTATGTGCCAATTAGCATAGTGAGGTCAGCATGTGTGGGCTCACATCAAAACTAGACCCTGAACTGAAACTTTGTGCTCACACGCTAAAATTTTAGGGAAGTTGAATGGAAATTGTTGAATACGATTCAATGTAAAATGAAGTCATTTTGTGACAATTAGCGCGTCAAGATCAACATGTGGGCTCACATCAAAAGAGTACTCTGAAACTAAAAGTTTGTATTCACAGCTTAATATTTTTGACAAAATTCACTTAGAAAGTTCAACAAAAAGCATTGTGCCAATTAGCACCTCTACATGAACAAGTGGGTCCCACACACGGTTAACCTATTGCCAATAACACCGAGGTGTTTGGTTGGGAAATGTAAATGGAATTGTAATCATAAATAGAAAACATTGTAATCAAGGGAGCATGGGATTCGATCCCGCAAGAAAATGGGTGTAATGGGATTTGTACTGTGTGAGCGATTCCCCCGTATCTGTTTACCGCGCACCTAAACCAGACTAAAACAAACGGCATTCCATAACCGCTGTAATCATGTTATGTTACATACCATTGAACCAAACGCCATCCTAGTTCACTCAACCTATTTGAATCCAATAGACATATACCTACAACCCAACATGGTCCTAAACGTGGTAATGGATTAGGATCCATATCCATATGGACAAATCTAAACAAATCCAAGAAAAAAGATCCAAGTTAATTCTATCCCAAATTCCCAATACAAAATCATCAATGTTGAATCCAATCTAATTATTGTAAATCAAATCCATTCAATATGAATCTAATAATAATAAAATTATTATAACTACATGTTAGTCTTATGTCTAAAGCTAGACCAGAAATTAAAAAGCTCGTGCTCACACCTTAGTTTAGCGAAATTAACTAAAATCTATTGGAGATGACTCAATACCATTGTTATAAATAGCCCGCTATAGCTCCACTATAACTTTTTCAAAGGTCTACCAAATATTACCAATTGTTCCACTATTTTCACCAATCACAGTTGAGCTCCGCTAAGTACCAATATTTGGCTTAGCTGTAAAATATTTTAGCACAGCTAATCGTGATCAAGGCAAATATTCATTCCTTGTTCTACAGGAGTATAATGCATGCCGATTCATCATGGTCCTTGCTTAGTATTCCATTAACGATTATTAAACCATAAAATATTGAGCATTGAATGAATATGAATGCTGATTATAGCCGTGAGTATGTTGATTGATTTAGTGAATGTTAAATAATTGATGTGGAGACATGCTCTCCTTGAGCCTGAACATGTATTTGAGTATTTGTGTTTATAAAAAAAAATTCTTAGTTAAATGTTTTCGTGCATAATTAGTTAAGACTTTTCGTGTTTTCTATAGAAACCACTAAATTAAATAACCTCCGCTGTAGTCCGTTGTAGTTTTTTACAACTTTAGAGGAGGACATCGCTAAATGTTGTAGCTCGCTATTTACAACATTGCTCGATATGATTGCCCGCTACTTTGTGTAGATTACAAAGACTAGATATACGCATACGCCCTATTCAAAAGCCAGCTCTTCGAATTAAAACCTCACATTTACACTTTAAAATTATAGCGAAGTTAACTAAAATTTGTTGGAGATGATTCAATACAATTGCTCGATAGGTTGTGCAAATTGGTATGACTGGACATATACATGTGCCCCATGTTGAAACCTTTACCCTACAATTAAAAGCTCATGTTCACACCTTAAATTTTAAGTGAAATTAATTGTAATTTTGTTAGAGATGACTCAATATGTGTATCCCTAACTTTGTGCAAATTAGTGTGACTAAATATATATATGTGGACCTTATATATCTAGAGCTTAGCATTAAAGACTGGTTACCTCTCAAGTCGAAAGAAATCCAATGGACACTCAACCTTTTGGGGTAATCTCCAATATATTTTATTAGATCAAATAACGATGGGCACCTAAATCCAAATAGACCATATTTTAGTATATTCAAAGTAACTAGAGTATAATCGGACTTTTGGATTATCCAAATCTCCACCTCTATATGAACCTAGTAAACCAAAACCCAATTCGATTTTCTAGTAAATCAAACCTACTAGAAGTAGAGACGCATTTCCATCCATGCAAAGAGTACGCACTTAAAAATCAACCTAGTAGCAAGTCTATCGAAGACAGTGTACAATGACGGCGGTTACCCTTTGCGTGGATACACAAAGGCATTGGAAGCACATTGTAGAGGAATTCACAAATTTTGAAAATTGAACCTATCATGATTTTGCTACCATTTTAAATTAAATCTATTTATTCAGGGACGAATGAGAAGGACGACTCCAATCTCATTTGTATGGACCACACGAACATCTCTCCCTGCTACAGCTTTGGTCGGCTCTGTCTCCAGCTTCTTTGTGCACTATAATTTTTTTTCGCGAAACCTTTGTGTACTATAATTACCGTAGTAAGAAAATATTTGTAATTATCTTCTTAAAATGAACTTAACTTGTTGCTTTAATCGGCTTTAGATCCTTCAAACACTTGAATGAGCCGGAACCGAATAAATTCGGGCGGCGACCAAATAGATTCAAAGTGAGAAAAGGGGGGTGTTTAGATGTTTTTTTTTGAAATTTTGCTACTGTAGCACCTTCGTTTGTATTTATCAATTAGTGTCTAATTATGGACTAATTAGACTCCAAAGATTCATCTCGTGATTTACAACCAAACTATATAATTAGTTATTTCTTTTACCTACATTAAATGCTCTATACATACGTCTAAAGATTGATGTGATAAAGAGAGTGTAAAAATTTGAAATTTGAAAGTAAAGTAAACATCCTTGAAGCTCGAAGAAGGTACAGACAGCACAACCAAAAAAAATCCTATCCTCCTCTGTCCATCTCTTTGCCCGCTGCAGTGAATCAGCGAAAAGCCGTAAAAGGTCGCCGAGACTAGCACTGTGGCAGCGAGCCAACGCGACGCAGCAAGTACACGTCGCAACTCACCGCGCGGCAGGCAGCGCATCCCCACCCATTTCAAAATCCGTCCCGTACGGTTGTGCGTGCCCCGCGGCCCCCGCCCCGCAGTCCGCCGCTGCAGCAGCCTCTCAAACGGTCGGATCCCGCAGCCACGGAACCCGCCGATCCCAGCGCCCGTCCACCAGGCCCCACGCCCCGATCCGACGGCTCGCCTCGCTCCCAAATTCAAAACCTCGTTTCCAAGCAGCGGCCGTCCTGTCCAAGACTGCGGTCCACCGGAAATAAATCCCCCAACGGCTCGCTCGCTGGGAAACTACACGACGCGACGCCAGCGGAGGAGGAGCTCCTGGCTACAAGAGGCGGTGGTGGTGCTCGCGGTGAGTGCGCTCATGAAATGATTCCCCAATCCTCTCCCCCCTCCCTCCCTCTTCGCAATCACGCGGCGCTCGAGTAGGAGCAACAGCACCCACGCGCGCATCGTCGTTCCCAGGATGGTTGTCGTTTTTGATTGACTGATGAGTGGCGTCCTGGTTGCAGCCGCTCTAGCTCTGGTTGCACTCTGCGCCGCGGCGATCGGCGCCGGGAGGAGGAGGAGGAGGTGGAGGACGACGGGAAGTGGCGGTGGACGAGGAGGCGCGGCGGGCGGCGACGCGACCGGCGGGAGCGAAAGCGGCGTCGGTGAGAGAGGTAATAACGCAGGACATGCCTCTGTTTTCTGATCTCCCTTTTTTGCGCTCGTCGTTCTCGATCGCGCTTTTCTCTATTGCTGGGAGAGTGGCCTTCAAACTTCAAAGCCAAGTGTTCGCTCTTCCTGCTCCGCTCCTGGCTGCCGCATTCGCCATTCGGCCGTGCTTTATCGAGTCTCCACCATGCAAGCCATGGTCTCTGCGATAATAAGTGTCTCGAATTTTCTAACAATCACGCCGAGTCGTCGTTTGCTTGGGGGAGTTGGGAGAGACCGATCGACTCGAGAGCTAAGAGCCTAAGAGTGCTCTGTTCCTACTATAGATTGCAGACATTCACCCCGTTCGCCGGATGGTTGCCAGTGGTGCTGATGCTTACTGATTTGCTGTGAGAAAAAAATACTGTTAAATAATTGGCTTCAAGCGAACAGGCTGATTGTATTTTAAGCAAATGCTATTACTGTTACTCTTAGGCTATCTAAAAATAATAAATAAAAACGCTTCGGTCCTTTTTGCAACGCACAATAATAGGCTAGGAACCCTCGTCTTTGGTAGTGTTTAGATGGTGTAAAGTTTCTGTAGAGTTTCTGTAGCACTTTTCGTTGTTATTTGATAAAATTTATCTAATTATGGACTAACTAGGTTTAAAAAATTCGTCTCGACATTTACAGATAAACTGTGCAATTAGTTATTTTTTATCTATATTTAATACTTTATGCATACGTCTAAAGATTCGATGTGACGGAGAATCTTGTAAAAGTTTTGGAAGTTTGAAGGGATGTAAACTCTGCCTTTGCCGGCGCCGTCGCGCCGACGCTGCCGACGCCGGCGTCCGCACGGCACTAGCTGTCAAATGACCCAACTGCCCCTGCAACATGGCCCACCAAATGAGCGGCGGGCGCGTGGTACCTGGGCTGAAGGAAACCGGGCCCGCCGCACTGGACTCGAGTGAACGCGCCTTCGGGACCGGGAGCGTCCCGAGAGGAGTCGCTGTGCTCCGGGCTCGCTGCGTTGGATTCCCCGATGCCGCTGCGGGCCCGATTTCGTGTGCCCACATGCATGGCCGCACCCACCACAGTACCACACCAATCGCCACGAGCCCACACGGCCTTTTAATTCGTGCGAGAAAAGTGGTTGGTTGCTATAGTACGAAAAAGGGTACGTGTGCCACAGGTCGCAGCTCGCACGCGTGGTTCGGTGGTTGTGCCACAGCCAATGACAGGCGGGCCCGCACGTCTTTCCGTACTGCTAGGCTATTTGTGGGTGCTTCGCTAGCTTTTGTGCGTGTTTGTGTGTCAATTAACATAAATAAGCCCATTGCTACTGTTATTTTTAACCTCCGGCGAAAGCATTTCTTTGGATCCTCCTTTACATGCACGCGTGGTAGGTCAGTCATAGCTCATGGCAAGCTTAATGGGAAGCATCCGAGGGATTTTGCAGTCATCTTTTCAGAGGACCCGGGTCTTTTAATATACGTTCCCCACGCAATTATTTCGCCATGATTCTTTTGTGTGAAGAAAGTGCGAGGTCTTTGGATAGGATTATAGTATCATACAAGAAAGTAATGTGAAAAAAACATCAGCATGCTAATCTTACTCTTCCAAAGTGGGGCCAGCCGGCCAGTCTTAAGCACACGCCTTTGGCTTTCAGGGGCTCCTTGGTTCGCGACCAAAATCTGACATGCCAAAAGATTTGGTAGCTAAAAGTTGGATAAAAAAAAATTGCTAAATATTTGGCAAGCCAAATGTGAAAAGTTGATAAGTTTTAGTAGCCAACTAAATACTAGCTAAAAACTATCCCCTGTTCGGCTGAGCTTATCAGCACGGCTTATCAGCCGTGGAACAGTGTTTTTCTCTCACAGCAAATCAGCCACAGCCGGCTTATAAGTCAAAAAACAGCCTGCCGAACAGGGCCTATGACTTATCAAATCCTTGGCTTGTAAATTTTAGAAGTAGACCAAACAGCCCCTTAATCACAAGCTCTTCTCAGGTGGAAGTGGAACCCACCACCATACCACCACCGTCTGATGATCAAGTTATTTAGTTTCACCTAGTGCTGTAGTGCAAACCAAATGGATTTTTTTTTAAAAAAAACAAAGTTCTCACGTTCAAAAGACACAGCAATGTATTGGTCACACACTTTTTTGAATTTGGCCATGCAGCTCATAGTGTAGACTGTAGAATCCCATGCCTTATTTTTGTGTGCTCGCATTCACTCGTCACCAACCCATACCGGCATACCCCTCCAGTCAATTTTTGAAATGACCAGACTCTACATTAGGAAACCAGTGTGAAAGGCTTGGGAAATTTTGATAGCGCCTTCGTACCAGCTCATAATTTCGTGTCTGTGGTCACCGCATTTACGCCTCTCAATTCGACGCACCAATCGTCCAGCCAAAGCAAGAAAAGATCATAGGGAGAGAGTATAGCTCGGTGGGGCTTATGGTTTCCTGGAGCTTTCCTAGTCTCCTAGATGAATTTTGATTCAAGCCTTGTTTAAATTGAAAAAAATTTCAAACCGATGAATAGTACCACTTTCGTCTTATTTGGCAAATATTGTCCAATCGTAGACCAACTAGGTTCAAAAGATTCATCTCGTGATTTCTAACTAAACTGTATAATTAGTTATTTTTTTTACCTACATTTAATACTCCATACAAGCGGCTAAAAATTGATGTGATGGAGAGAGAGTGAAAAAATTTGAAATTTCGAGGGTAACTAAACCAGGCCTCACTTAAAATAGCCGACGCTTTCTTTCCCTGTCTCCTTCCAGCTTCTTCTATGCTTTCTCTTTTTTCAAGATTTGTCTTTTCTGCTTCGGTGCCGGGGAGCGAGTTCTGATTCTGAGTAGTGAGCACTAATCTGGCTGTCTGGTGGGAGTAACTGCAGGTCACGAGCTGCGGTGTTGTAGCTGCCAAGAAATGAGCTTGGGGAGCTGCCCGGCCGCGGCCGGGGACGCGACGGCAGAGGAGCTGCTTGAACGGGCGCGGGGGCTGGTGCCACCCGCCCTGGCCGCTGCGCGCGCGGCCACTGGCTTCGGTGGGCGGTGGAAGGCTATCGCGGCGAGGCTGGAGAGAGTGCCACCATGCCTGTCGGACCTGTCCAGCCACCCCTGCTTCTCCAAGAACTCGCTCTGTCGGGAGCTGCTGCAGTCGGTGGCTGCAACGCTAGGGGAGGCCGCCGAGCTCGGTGCGCGCTGCCACGAGCCTCCGAAGGCAGGGAAGCTGCAGATGCAGAGCGACCTCGATGCGCTGGCCGGGAAGCTGGACCTCAACCTCAGGGATTGCTCTCTTCTTGTCAAGACTGGCGTGCTGTCTGACGCGACGGTTTCGGCGGCCCCGGCTGAGACAGCGTCGGCTGCGGGCGCACAGACCGACGTGCGGGAGCTGCTTGCCAGGCTGCAGATTGGGCACGCAGAGGCGAAGCACCGGGCCGTGGATGGCCTGCTCGATGCTCTGCGCGTGGACGAGAAGAGCGTGCTGTCGGCGCTCGGCCGTGGCAACGTGGCCGCGCTGGTGCAGCTGCTCACGGCGACGGCGCCCAAGGTTAGGGAGAAGGCTGCCACTGTTTTGTGCCTGCTCGCAGAGTCTGGCAGCTGCGAGGGCTTACTCATGTCAGAAGGCGCGCTGCCGCCGCTCATCCGGCTGGCTGAGTCCGGCAGCCTTGTTGGGCGGGAGAAGGCTGTCATCACGCTGCAGCGGCTGTCCATGTCTCCCGACATTGCCCGTGCAATCGTCGGGCACAGCGGCGTCCGCGCTCTCATCGACATGTGCCAGACCGGGGACTCAATCACACAGTCCGCCGCGGCAGGGGCGCTCAAGAACATCTCTGCCGTGCCAGAAGTCCGACAAGCGCTGGCCGAGGAAGGCGTCGTGCGTGTCATGATCAACCTGCTCGACTCCGGCGTCGTTCTCGGCTCCAAGGAGTACGCCGCAGAGTGCCTGCAGAACCTTACGTCAAGCAACGACAGCCTGCGGCGTGCCGTCGTGTCCGAGGGCGGCCTCCGGAGCCTGCTCGCCTACCTCGACGGGCCACTTCCGCAGGAATCACCCGTGGCCGCGCTCCGGAACCTGATCACCGCTGTCTCACCTGACAGCCTGGTGTCACTCTGCGTGCTCCCGCGCCTCGTCCACGTGCTCCGTGACGGTTCCGTGGGTGCTCAGCAGGCCGCCGCGGCGACCATCTGCAAGATCTCCAGCAGCATGGACATGAAGCGGCTGGTGGGCGAGCACGGGTGCATCCCGCTCCTGGTGCGCCTGCTGGAGGCCAAGTCGAACGACGCGCGCGAGGCCGCGGCGCAGGCGGTGGCGAGCCTGATGGGGTGCCCCGCGAACGCGAGGGACATCAAGAAGGACGAGAAGAGCGTGCCCAACCTGGTGCAGCTGCTGGACCCGAGCCCCCAGAACACGGCCAAGAAGTACGCCATCTCCTGCCTGCTGGCGCTGTCGGCGAGCAAGCGGTGCAAGAAGCTGATGATCTCCCACGGCGCCATCGGGTACCTGAAGAAGCTCTCGGAGAAGGACGTGGCCGGCGCGAAGAAGCTGCTCGAGAAGCTGGACCGCGGCAGGCTGCGCAGCCTGTTCAGCAGGAAGTAGCATGATGATTCTCATCTCCAGGCTCCAGCTGAAGCAGCTAGCACTGAAGCGATCGTTCTTTTTGCGGTAACCTGTACAAAGATCCCGTCGTGTTTCATAGCCTCTATGAAGTGAAGTGCGGCAGAGCGGTGGACAGAGAGAGTGTGCTTGCGTTCATGTGAAGTGAACATATGGCGTTGTAATTTCGCTGGCTAATGTGTGTGTCAGGCAGTTCGTTCGTTACTTCGTTAGCTCCCTAACCATGGCATAATGAATTCCCAGCGTTCCCGTCGTGATGCTAATAAAATCTCTTGACGGAAAGATGGTTTGCACAGTTTGGTTGTGATTGTTTGCAATCCTTCCAATCTTTCAGAAATTGTTGTCAGCATTGAAGCTATTCAGTCTTCGCTCCTTCTTGGCTCTGAGTTCAAACAGCTATGATTCCAAATCTCGCTTTAGTCGAACCTTTGTTTCGTGGATTAAAGAAATCCAGCATGTCCTTCGAGTCTTAGAATCTGGCGAAGTGCTGATTGTGTCATCACTGCCAACAACAACAACTTCTGGTGAAGTGCAGCCGTGCAGGATTGAGTGACCAGGTTATTGGAGCATGATGCGGACAAATCGGAGATGGGTTTCCGCACGCGTGCGACGGCAATGATTACGCAGTAGCCTTCCATATTGCCATCGACCGATCGACGTCCAGCCCGTGCGATGCGTGCAGTCAGCCGTGGTGGTCGGGGCGTCGGGCTGCAGGCCACGCCGCCCACGCGTACGTGGTTATCCATCACCTGAATATCTGGTAATCGGTCCCCTTCGCAAATACTGTGCTTGTTTGCGTGTAAAAAAAGAACGTGACCATTTTGTCAGGCAAGGTCGTCAACGTGTTTAGGTGGTATATGTCGTAGCAGTTGTATAGCAACCTAAATTACACGGGATCTGCTGAAATATAGCCTTAGGCGACGGCTACAAGCCTAAAGATCTCCATCCAATGCTAAGCCAACAGAGCACACGGAGAAGTCCATTGCTCCATTCAACAGATCGATAAAGCATCGCCTGACCGAAACATAGATTTCAGATGACTGTTCTATAGGAAAAGTGAAATTACACGGTCTGTTCTACTCCTTCGAAGTTATAGATGGCTAGACGCAGGTAACATAATGAAACTGAATCAATCAATCAAGTGATTCGGTGTCACGCCTCTAGATGCAAACGATCGAGTTATGCAGGAACGAGGCTGCAAGAGCAATCTGGTCGGTCAGAGGTCAGAGCTCAGTCTCCTCGTGCTACCATTGGTTCTCTGTACATGGAGCTATTGGTGGTTGAATTTGTTGGGAAAAGTCCGTATGGTTTGATGCTTTGAGTGCGCGAGAGAGAGAAGCATATGTTCTTTTTCTTTACGTGGTTGATTTAGATATGTAGATTCGTTACTCGTCATGATGGGAAACGCGTTCATAGGCTGCGCGCCGACGAGGCATGTCCAGACCGTGCAGCTCTCGTTGTCGTTGCCTTGCCACCTCGTTGACGTCGGCATCATCCAACAGATGAACAGAAGCATGCCTGCGGCCTGCCGCCAGCCGCCGTGAACCTCTCTCTACCATGCAGCGGAAGCACAACTGCAGAAACAAGCCCGGCCCATAGTACCCATGTCGGTTCGGCCCACGAAACGTAGCCCCGCTGCTCTCCAACTCCAAGCCGCCGAAACCACTAGGAAGGCAAGTCTTTTTCTCAAAAAAAATAAAAAAAAGGAAGGCAAGTCTCGAACCAAATTTTGTAGTTGGATCGTCAGCCCCATCTCGTCTCAATCAGTCTGGCGATTCGTCTCCCACTCTTCCTGGTGATAGTGTTGGAAAATCGAACCCCGGCGTTGGATCGGGTCAAGCTGAAGACGATTCGTGTTGTGTTTACTGTCAATTTACGAGAGGTCGTGCAATCTGGAGCTTGACATGATGAGGCACAGTCGAACTGCACTACTGCAGGCTGCACTGACCAGGTTTATTCTACCTCTCCATTGTTGGATGCTCAGCATTAGGTTTTTCAGTACAGTAGTGTAGCAACAGCGTAAGAATACTCTCTATGTTATTCCTTCCGTTCCTAAATTGTTCGTGGTTGCAACTGTTGATTTGATTGCAAAAGGATCAAGTTGTTAATGGTCGGTATCAACTTTCTTAGTGCCATGGGCCATTGCCCCTTGCCATCCAAGAAGTTTGATCTACCTGTTGAGAGAGGACATCTCTGGACATGCTGCCTGACGTAGCATCTATATATGGCACTGCGTTGAGCTTCAGTCGAGACTCTGGTGGCCGTGTAGCTTCGTGCATTCCATATTTTGGAGAATAATAGAGATCTAGTGTAGACATTGCTCAGTGGGTCGGATTTTGTGCTCTCCTGGGTCGACCTTATCACCTAGACGATGACAGCAATGTTTCTTTTATGCGGGACAAGAGTTTGACATTCAAAAAAAAAAAAAAGAGGCAGACATTCCTCCCATACTAATATTATGGAGTACTTTTTTACTTAAAAAATAAAAATATTCAGGCCTCCAGCATTAGTATAGCTGTTAAAACAAGAGAAACATCACTTAAGCAGTTAAGCTAACATCCACACCATAACACAAGACAACACAACAAACAAAAGAATGAAGCCTCAATCCTATTTCTTCTGCGCCATCCAAATATGTTGAAAACTTCCAACACAGGTAAAGCTTCCTATCTGTGATGCATCCTTCTCTGCATCATCAGTAGGTTGACTCCATCTATCATCAGTACAGCGATCTGTTTTACAACAACCAGCTTCGTTCATACAGTACTTACCAACTGAGCAAAGGATGCTCTTCAGAATCTGTGCAATCTAGCCAGCTTGATTCTTACTCTTATCTCTAAGGCTTTGTTTATTTTAAGTGATACAATATTTTTAACTGCTGCATCTTTTATTTATCCTCTCTTCCCTTGGATAATCTAGCTCTGTCACTATTCTTTAGGGTAAATAGCAATACAACGCAAGATCACAGAGGAAATGCTATCCGGTGAGAAGAAGATGCATATATATTGCAGGAAATCCTCATTCTGAAACCGAAGCAAGATATACGTATCATATCAAGATCAGGAAATTCATTTCATATGCGTTCTAGTCTCATATGTATCTCGTTACATATATATACATATCGTGGCAAGTCCTAACGTAAGGTAAGTCGTATACTGGAGATTATTGTACATAGAAGCCAAAAGCAGAGAAGTCCAGAACAGCATAGCAGATATAGCAGTAGCACTCATCAACAGACCCAAAAGAGGATATGGCTAAGAGTAAGAGGCAGCAGCGATATATCTACTGAGTACCGTCACAGCATGAAAGCCATGGAGTTGAGGGTGGCGAAGCGGGTCCACATGTCCGCCGCGGGGAGCCTCGGCCTCGTCATCATGCTCCGGCGGAGCTCCTCGAGCCTCGACAGGAGGAGCACGATCCGGCGGCACGGGACGAGGACGAACGTCAGCGGGATGAGCCATACGCCCAGGTCGACCACCAGCATCTCCGGCCACCACTCCCTCAGTGATGCTTCGTTCTGCAAGTCTTTGGGGTGAGCTCTGATTTTCAGCTATTTTTAAGGGGTCTGGATATGATCTTCGAGGAGAGTTTTACAAGCTCCTTCCTGATGGTAGTGCTTCCCGTTCTTTATATATAGTGGAGGCTTTACTGCTTTAGTCCTTTTGCTTTCTTATTAGTGGACACTGGAGGACCATCAACAGCCTATGAGTGCACATTGCTAGTGCTATCGAAGGGCCCACTAGACTGCCTGCAGGCGGGGCCTCCTGGTCAGTGTCACATTGGGATGGTGTAGTTCAGTGGATTTCATCTTATATATTACTAGTAGGAATGCCCTGCGCGTTGCTGCGGGTCTGAAGTAGAAATATAAAGAAGTTAGACTAAGGATTAGAAGACGTATATGTATAGATGCATTAGCACAATTATGCAGATTGTATCGATTCATATATAGGTTTCATTAGAAGATTTTGTGTTACTTTTCAAAAAAAAATACTTGTTGCTACTATAGCACATTGTTTTTCTCATTCTCTTAGCTTTTTCTTAACTTGTCCTTGCAAGATTTGTGATTCTCTTGTTAGACTTTGGACATGTCCACAAATCAAATATAGATCGTCCAAATCTCATCCACCCGAACCCCTCACTCCTACTATACCTGAGGGTCATCCCCTGTCCCAAAAGTTCTAAGAGTTTTCCTTCACAAAATCATACATATTTCGGAGGACCACATGTAATCCATATGATTTGCAGTTTTGCTAGTTTTTTTTTCTTAGAAACGGCAGTTTTGCTAGGCTTTGCTTAGAAGCGGTTTAAATGTTTGTAAAAAAGTTATCCAAATATATCCATGTGGGATCTTGTTTTGAAGAGTTTATTGCGAGGAACACCATGGTGCAATTGGATTTTAATTACGATACTTGGTTTAGGTGCTATGACTTTTTTTCTATTTCAAAAGAAATAGTCAGTGGGGAGATAAATGGAGTTTAGTGGGCGCATGATGTCACTTAGTGGGCAGATGACATCACTTTTCAGGATTGGACCAATAAGAAGCTAGAGAATAGGCTAGTGGGTCTTTGCTTTATAGGAGGTATAGATTAGACGCAAATCGGATATCACGAGGATGCATGGTTCGGATCACTCAAGTATCAAATCGAAAACCGACCTAGCTGATGTCCAAAACTATACGCAGAATCACCACAAAAACTTACAAATATCTCTTGAGAGGTATGTACTTATCGGAGAAGAGTGTGCCCTAGGTATGCTGGTTTGGTAGGCCGGGTAAAGCGCTCCCTCACACCATAGAGATGAGAGAGGAATAACATAAACATATGGTGTTCAAAAAGTAAGATGGTGAAAGGTAGTAAACTATATATTTGCATTGACAGATGTAACTGGATTCTCTAATTTAGCTTTAGGCTGACAAATACAACTGTAATTTAGCTTTAGGTTGACAAAACCGTCCTAAACATTTTCGAAAACTATCGTAGCCGGTTTTCACGCTCAAGCAACTTGCACATGAAAAGGACTATAGAGCTAAAGTAAGACAACGTAAGAAAGAAAAACTAGCGCTAAGACTAGACTCTAGCATGAAAAGGGACGGAGGTATTTTGCTAGGATAAGCTGAATATCACATCTGAGGCTATAGCCTGGTAGCCATATCGATTACAGTTCCTGCTTGAAGGCTACTTCTGTGATCCGACAAGGTTAAGTCTCGAACGGGGATCCATTGAGTTTTTGGTGGCGGTGGATAAGATTAAGATGGAAGCATCGAGGTGTCACTCCATTTCAAGTAGGACCTCAGCTTCTACTACCAACAAAAAAAGAGCAATTTAGAGGTGCTTCCGCAGATCTATTTTATCTTCTACACAATCTTCTGTACCTAAAAAATAGCATTTTAAAAGATAGAAATACGGCAGCAGGATGTTATCTTTTAGATCTTTTATTAAAGGCAAAGTTCTTTCTCCTAAATAGAGGAGACAGCGGATGGACCTGAGGTCCAGTGGCTAGCTCCCAAGGGTGGGAAGCAGCTGGCGAGGGTTCGAACCCCTGCACCGCACTGGCTTCTAAAAAGGCCGCGCCCAAGGTGGCGCTTTGTAAAAAAAAAAGAAAAAAAGAAAAAAAAGAGGAGACAACCCTCTCTGCTATCTCTAAAAAAGAATATAGAAGACAAAAATTTGAGGTAATCTGCTACCTATTGTTCTCTTATATCCTAAATTGATTTTTAAATACTTTCTTAAAACTTAAACTATATATAGAAGATACAATATAAGACACCTGACGAAGATGTTAGAAACTTTATACCGTCTTTCCCGGCCACCTGCCTGTTTATTACAGTCCGCCCACGTGACCACGTTCATGGTAGCTGCATTTTTTTTCCCTTCCCGGCTAATAAATTATGAAAGCTGCCAAGAGTCCAGACTGTGAGTCACAGTCTTTTGTGCACGGCTACCTTTGTGCACAATTGTTAATGAAGCAGTAGGTTGCACAGCAAAGCAAACCACCAATCCCCCAAAGTAGCAACCTGAAATGGGTCTTGAGGACTCGGGAGCAATTTGCGATTTGCTTTTGAGGACTAGAGAAACATGCAAATTAAGGGCTAGCTACAGTACCTTTTGTCTGATGACTCACTAACGTATGTGGCGTCACTTCCACACTCTTTATTAATTAGTTACGGTCACAGAAGCAAGAAAGTTCAGATACATTTGGTCATGTTCATGTTATATAAGAGATGATACGTACATACGGTGGATGCAAAATACACATCAATAATGGATGAATCAGTGAAGAAAAAGGGTAAAGTGGTAGCCCTTTTCACCTTGAACAGGTACACCCCGTGATTTGCGATTGCCTGCCTGCCTGCCTGCTAGCGTACAAATTGCAGCTCAACAACCCTCGAGGTCGAGGCACGCGCGATCACCGAATAATTCAGGGTTACTGCTAACGTGGCTGCGAAGGCAGGTTAGCTAGCCCAGATTAACCAAGCACACGTCCCTTTCTCTTTGCACACTTTCATTGCTGAGATTCCGGAATCCGATCACAGTTTCGTCGTTCTCTCCAGATTTCAGGCCCGTCGAGTTGTCTGCGGGTTACGTACAGGCATGACCGCATGAGGCAGGCAACGGAGGCATGGCATTGGCACTGCCCTGGAGGCTGGAGGCCTGGACGGAAGGGGCACGACAGCGTGAGCCCTTTCGCCGCGGCTTTCGTCGTCGGTGGAGCACGGCCGGGATGTTGCGTGACGCCTGAGGCTGATCTGTCTGTCGCCGTTCCCTTTCCTTGGCGCGCTTGGCTCCACCTTGCTTTCACCGTCCATGGACTGGCGCAGCAGCTGAAGAGGCAAGGATGCCATTGCCATCGTAAGCAGAGCAGCCTCGCCGTGCTGTTTGTCTTTGCATGCACTGCCTGCCTGTGCCTGAGACCTGAGTGCCTCGTCAGAAACGTTGTCGTATCGATGCGCGCGGTGTGCCGTGTCCTTCGTGCACAGTGCTGCATGCAAGTGGTGGTGTCTTTGTGCAGCCACGTCTCGCTGTATTGTTATGTACTATAGTAGACAGTGAGTGACGTGTTGAAGTAGGATCTAGGATCATGCCGGCCTGCCGGGCCCGACGAGCGGGCGGTCGCCGGTGGAGAGCTAGAGCGGGAGATGCGGCTGTGGGCTCCCGGACCTGAACTGACGAACGCGCTCTCGTCCCTTCATTGAGATCTGAGATGATAGCACTCGAATTCGGTGTTTTGACGAAGCAGCAGCTAAGTCAGTTGTCACTTGTCAGGCATGACAGTTGAGAGATCTGAATTCTGATGTTATTTGTGCTCTCACTCAGGTGAGCCGTGACAAGCAGCAAGCCTCTTCTGACCACTGATGAGAATGACTAACCTGGTGCAGTCGGCCTGTGATGGGAAAGGTCTACTCTTCTTTAAGAGGATGAACTTTTTCTTTTTGATGAGAGGATGGGAAATGCCTACCTTTTTTTTTTTTCTTTGAGAGGAATGGAAAGTGTCTACCGCCTTCGTTACAAAATAAATACACTTCTAGAGCTTTGATGCTGGTGTAAAATTACATTTATACCCCTGTAAAGGTGTCATCATTGCACCTCGAAAAATGAGAAAATAGAAAAAGACAATTAGACTTGGTTTGTCTTATATCTAAAGGTGCATTTATTTTGGAAAAAAATTGAACTCTAGAAGTTTATTTATTTTGGGATGGATCGAGTATTTTTTTTTATTGAGAGTTACGGGATCGAGTACTTGAGCAGAGGGCTATACTCGGATGATGGGCATATGTACATGGGCCGCTGGTATGTGCATGTTAAGCTGATCTGTTGCCATTTGACGCAGTGGATCTCCAGGCCATGCTATCATGTTTCAGCCCAGGCCCAGTGTGATTTTCAGTCCATTTCAGCCCATAGGCGCAAGCAGCCCGTCGCCCCATGTAGTAGACTAGTAGTAGCACGTGCAGAGCTGCAGCTCGCAGACGGCATTGACAAATGACAAGTGAAGTTTGTATCGGCGATTTGCCGCAGGATGTGATGCGTAATTTATCTAAGTTAAACGGCCACGCCAGCAAATCACTCACCTCCGGCTTCCACTGCTCCAGCCAAGCCGGAGACGTCAGAGACATCGGAGATGGCGGGGAACCTGCACCTCCCCGTGGTGGACCTGGCGTCGCCGGACCTCCGCGCCGCCGCTGAATCCGTCCGACAGGTGACTTCACTCGACCCCCCAGACTCACGAAGCAGAACACCCCGAAAGAGATTACGAGCTTATTTGATGGTTGGGCAGGCGTGCGTGGAGCACGGGTTCTTCTACGTGACCAACCACGGAGTGGACCGCGGCCTGCTCGAGGCGGTGTTTGCGCAGAGCAAGGGGTTCTTCGACCTGCCGATGGAGGAGAAGATGGCGCTGCTGAGGAGCGCCAACCACCGCGGGTACACGCCGCCCTACGCCGAGAAGCTCGACGCCTCTTCCCAGTTCGTAGGTCGGATATCTCTGCTCTCGCCTGCTCCTCCGCCTCTGCACCCACCTGGTGTTGGGATTTTGGTCTCAACACCAAAATATGACCGCTGTCGCTTAGCACACGACAGCTGCTTGAAATTGTAGCTGGAGTACCTGACTGATGCAAACTACTAGTACTCGTAATTACAAAACCGAGAGGTTTTTTTTGGTATATAATGACTCACTGCCGCCATAGCTAAAACTGAACTGAACCACAATAATGCTGTGATAGGACTGTTTCTGTCACAAAACGTGTTGTGGGTTGAGGAGGTATTTAGAAGCGTGAAGGAATTTTCATTTAGCCCTGGTGATAGGCAGAAACGTGCAATAGGACACTTTTCCCTGGTGATAGGCAGAAGTGTGAAAGGATTTTCATTTAGCCAATCTTACCATGCTTCAGTTATCTGATTAGACTGCGCATGAATCTAGGAGCTATGTGTAGTGGGTTGAGGAAAAGCCCATAAAGAATGGACAAATACTGAAGAACCCATTCTGCACATCGTTTGTAGTTTGAAGCTACAGCGACACTTCATAGATTTTACCATTTCTTCTGGTCCTTGCAATGATAAAGTTGAATCTGTCAGGATATTGGAGCTTTTGTCTCCTCCCTGTAATTATTCCTATACTGAACTCCCTGAAATTTTGTTCGGCCTTCCTTAATGAAACAGAAGCAGATCTTCTGCTAAAAATATGCCTCATTAAAAAAACAGACTGTTTAATCTCCTATTTATTTCTGAATTTTGATATATTATAGGAGACCTCAAGGAGAGTTTCTACATTGGGCCTATTGATGATGGCGATATGCATAACGATATAAACCAATGGCCTTCTGAAGGTACTTATCTGCTTTGTCATCTCTCAACATCTGATAAGTTTGCTACCTGTCATCCTGCATTATCTAATTGTCTATGGACATCATTCATATGATCAGATTCCATTTTATGCTTTGAACATTTGCTTCTTTTTCTGGCTATCTGTAGAGCGCTTGCCATCTTGGAAGGAGACAATGAAGCTATACATTGCAGCTGTTCTGTAAGTATTAGAAGAACATTGATTCCTCAAAACAAAATAAAGGTTTTGTAAGAATGTTTGTGTATTTGTTAAAACATTCTATCTTATTAATTGATGGTGTTGCTTATTCCCTACTAGGGATACTGGCACAAGGATACTCTCTCTAATTGCTTTGGGTTTGGATTTGGATGCTGATTTCTTTCATAAAATTGGTGCATTGAACTGCCCGTCGACATTTCTTCGGTTATTGCATTACCCAGGTTACATTTTTCCATTTCCTTCTATATCATATGAAAGCATCAAAGTTTATTCGTAAGATTATGAAATGGTTTGCTATACTCTTGGTCTTGCCTTTTCACCGGTCTTCTCATTTCATTGTTGCTGATAGTCTGATAGGTTCTTGAATGGCTTCAGCTCTTCAATATGCATTTTTCGTACTGCCATAAATAACTATAACAGAGAAACAAAATCAAATGGAAGCCAGGTGTTCTTTTTTCCTTGACTGCTTAGCAGATTTGTAATATAAGAAAATGTATGGATGCATATGTTACACTAAAGAATTAAGAACTTTGCATCCTCCTACAGAGTGTTGCTTGGCTGCGGTTGATCATGCATAACTAATGTGCCCAATAAGGTGCTGTTTGGTTGGGAAATTGCGACAGTAAAGTAAATGGTATCTAAAGGCATCGGTAATGGGAACAAATTAAGTGAATACTGACGTTGTTCTTTGTAGCTCGGTAGTGGAAGTAGACTGCAGCTAGGAGAAGAAACAGACTACTAGCACTTGCAATTGACCTATCTGTTCATCTCAAGGTGGCACCAGAGAGAAGCAAGTACACTTGGCATGGAAATGGGCTGCTGCCAGTGTTGGTGATGACACAGCTTCAGTGCACAATACGTGAATGAGAATTGAGAAGTGACTGCAGTTACATGCTCTGCAGTGGTGCACAGGGTGACAGCACGTGGATGAAGCAGTTTAGCCCCGCTTCGCTCCAGTGTTCCTTGATGCACCCTTCACCATTGGAGGGAGGATGAGATTGGGATCTGGGGAGAACTTGTAAGAATAAAGGAGCAGATGCTCTGTTAATTGTTTGCGGTTCCAGGACTTTTGGGCGTAGTTAGTTCTGTAGTGACCCAGTATCTGATTACATAGACTCTAAATGAAACATGAATTAAAGTTAGTGGTTACCAATGTAATCTGGTTTTGTTAAAAAAATGTTAACCAAGCAGCACCTAAAGGTTTAGTGAAAACAGTCAAATTGCATAGAACATAGTCATACTTAATGTACTAGCAGGCTAGCAGCTGCCAGCAAAGGCTATGCAGAGTTGTGCATCTATCTTGATAGTAGTTCAGCATATATATCTTACTACTGTATACTGAAGTGCAGTCTGATTGCTGAACAAAATGTTAAGGAACATGAAATTATTAATGCAAGTTATATAAGCTTGTTGGGTAATTTAACTTCTGTAATACTGTAAGAGGGGAGACAGATAGACAAAAGGACTGAGGCATCTTTTAGGAGTAGGAAGTTCGTCTTGGTGAACTGATTGTTCTTCTTTGTCTTCTTTTAATTTATGGAGGCACTGAAAGACTTTGTTATAAGTCCTTATATAGTATTTCCTTTTAATTGATTCAACACAGGTGAAGTAGATGAGTCTGATAGTGGAAACTACGGTGCATCAGCTCACTCGGACTATGGTGTGATAACCCTTTTAGTGACAGATGGCACTCCTGGCCTGCAGGTATGTTATCGTTTCTCAAAAAGTGTTCACCACCTTCTAGTTTTATTCCCTTTTGTGGCTAACCACTCGTGGATTATCTCTTGCCACCACCCAAAGGAACATGGGCCCGTGTTTAGAAATTCAAAACAGTGTCTTCATCAATTGTCATGTTTATCCTTATATTATGGTTCCTTACGCTATTAGTGTACAGATATGCAGGGAGAAGGATAGGAATCCCCAGCTATGGGAAGATGTTCATCATGTTGATGGGTAAATGATCCTTTCTTAACTTCCATTTTTTTTTCTCGAACACGCATGAAAATATATTAAAGATTGAAAACACGGTCCAATTACATGCTGAATCCACGGCATGGGTTATTTTTTTGACATGTTTACACCCTTGTACATTGTTGTGAAGTGCCCCCACCCATGGTCTAACCTAACAGCTGCCTGAGAGCTTTTGCTCTGTCGATGGTGCAGGCATGCGCCCTGTCACCTGCCTCCTGCATGACCTGCTAGACCATGGGCATGACTTCCATGAATAGTAACTGAATATAGATAGCTGTTCGGTGGTCGGTCATCGGTGCCCCTCTATAGTGAACAATTTTTGTTGTCCTGTTAACTTCTGGACCCCTCTTTCGGGTGTTCTGCTGTTCTTTCTATAATTTCTCGCAGGTATGGTATTTACAGTTCTTTTGTTGCACGTAGGGCCCTTATTATTAATATTGGTGATTTGCTAGAGAGGTGGACGAATTGTGTTTTCAGGTATTATCCTTTATTACCTTTGTTGATTAGTTCTGTGTTTTTATGATGATACCTCTTAAGTCACGACAAAGGTAAATATTATAACAGATTCCTCTTAAATCATGACAAACGTTGGTTTTATCTTGTGAACATTTTCATAAGCATGTTTCTTGGGTCAACGTTGTGAGAATGTATGGTAATATAGTTCAAGATATATGATCCAGAAGATTCTGTTGCAGTTCTGTTTTATGTTGTCTTGTGCACTTATCTATCTTAATTCATTCTCGCAAAAGAAAATGCAGATATGAACTTTGATTTTTCACATTTTCCTGTAACTTGTAGATCTACGTTGCATCGTGTTGTTGCAGTCGGTAAAGAGCGGTATTCGGTGAGTATGTAATAACTTACTTATCTTTAGAAGCAGGAATAAGTTTTATTCTGGCCTCTGCATAAGCATACACTCAAGCATCCATTATCCCTAGTACTCCATCAGCTGTTGTCGATATGCCAACAAATAGCAATTAGGCCCAAACATTATAAGAGGAAAATACTTAAGCACAGAGATATCCATCCACCTCTGGCGAAGATCTCCAGGATTGTTGTCCCAAGAGTGCTCACTTAATGTTCGCCCGTACTTCCTTGTGCAGCGAGGACAAAAACCTTGCCCAATGTGTGCCCTTAAATATGACTTGCCTATATGAACATATTCTGCCTACTCAAAGAATTTCAGTTACCATTTAAGGAGCATTATTATGTGCCTTTACACAAGTTTTTGGATGTACCAGGTGGCTTTCTTTCTTGATCCAAATCCTGACACACTGGTGCAGTGTTTGGAAAGTTGTTGCAGTGAAGCATGTCCACCAAGGTTCTCATCTCTCAGGTCAACATTTAACAAGTTTTCTTTCCGTGACTTCTCATCCTCTTCAAATTTATACACCTTTTCAGGTTTCCACCTATCAAGAGTGGGGAATACGTAGTCGGGCGAATAAATTCGACATACAAATAACCATCCATCACATTTGTAATGCTATGCTCCTTTATAACAGCTTGATACCATAGTAATGTTTGAACCCAGGATTAAATTTATTTTTCCAATAACGGGCAACGAACCCTGATCGCTTGAACTTATCAGCCTGACTTATCAGTTATGGTACAATGTTTTTCTCTTACGACAAATCAGCCGATAGTACTTTCAGTCATGGCTTATCAGCCAAGCGAATAGGGTGTTATGTATGTGAACTGGATCTCCATGTCTCCCCCTGGTGTCTGGAGGACTGGACTTTGTGTATCACGCGTCGTCATCATCAGCAAGCAGGCATACCCGCTGGCGTTGCGTCCACGCAATTCCCGCTGTGGAGGGAGGAGACAAGCATGTGTCACACGTTTCATGGCAGTTTTTCTTTTTTTGAAAGATCCGGATATCCGGCATTATATTAATAAGCAAGAAAAGAGTTGCAAACACATGCGCGAGAGGCGCTAACCCACACGGCAGACCGCCGTATGGGGTACCAGGAAGCCTATGCTAATTACTCATGTTGTTTAAAACCATCCTTGGGAAACCGACCCCTCGCCCCCGCCTTCCCGCTGAAGCCCAGTCAGAGCATTCGTCCTTGATCCTAGTGAAGACAGAATGTTCCCCACTCGATGATTCGTTGAAAACTCTGGCGTTTCTCTCCTTCCAAATATGCCAAACAGTCAGAATGGCTAAAGAATGTGCCTCTTTGTTGCCTCCCGCCGTCATCGCCATGAACCAGTCTTCCATATCTCTGTGCTCAGTCCAAACAGTAGGCTCAAGGTTTGCACAATTACTCCACTCTGCGATTAGAGTCCAAACCTTCCTCGCATAAGGGCATTCAATGAAAAGATGAGTGGCGGTCTCAAGGTTCCTTTCACAAAGCGCACAGAAGTAATTGTTCTTCCATCCCCTTAACTGTAGCCTGGCTGATGTCCACACTCGATCTTGCAGGAGCAGCCACATGAAGAATTTGCATCGTGGTGTGGCCCAAGCTTTCCAAATGAGTCTCGGGAAATTTGAGATGACCTGTCCGCTGAACTGAATTTCGTAAGCCGATCAGGCAGAGTAGTTCCCCGAGCTTTCTAACGTCCAGGTGATTTGATCCTCCTGCTCACATGTCAGATCAAGATGCATCGATTGAATGAGCTGCGACAGTAGGAAGAGATCTCTCAAGATGTCTGCATTCTGATCGTGTGCAACGTCCTCAATCCATTTCTCATTCAGCACTGCCTCACGTACTGATCTATGTTTTCGTCTGCTATGCTGGTACAAGCGTGGGAAGAGAAGTGCCGGTGACTGCCCATCGATCCAGCTAGACAGCCAGAACGAGGCTTTCCTTCCATCATGTACACTCACCCTTGTAGCTGCTGTAAAGAGGGCGATGTCCGTCTCATCGATCGGAAGCTTCATTCCCACCCATGGACTCTGGTTGCTGCTCCACACCAGCCATAGCCATCGTAGCCGAAGCGCCCTACTAAACCTCTCGAGGTCCAGGATGCCGAGGCCCCCAACTTGTACTGGTCTGGCAACAAGTGGCCAGGCGACTTTGCATTTTCCTCCTGTTATCTCACCATCTCCAGCCCATAGGAAACACCTTCGTAACTTGTCCATCTCCCGTAGTATCTGCTTTGGCGCCCTGATCGATGTCAGCATATATATTGGGATCGAACTGAGAACAGACCGTACAAGTTCCCTTCTGCCTGCCGGGTTTAGCAGCCGGCCCTGCCAGCCTGCCAGCCGGTTCCGTGCCTTATCCACTATGCCTTGTAGGTGCACCACCTTGAGTCATCCCAAAGTCAAAGGTAGCCCCAGGTATGTAATCGGAAATCGTACCCTTTGCCCAGAGAATGACTCAAGTATATGGTCCAGATTGACACCACTGCATCTAATTGGAGCTACTGAACATTTATCCCAGTTAAGTCTCAGTCCCGTGGCCGCCCCAAAGTGTGTTAGGATATTTAGGAGAGATGTTACTTCCTGCTTATCCGGATTCAGGAAGATGACGGCGTCATCCGCATATAGTGATAGCCTGATCCTTGCAAATCTTCCTCATAGGGGGGAGAGGATGCCTTCTTGTGTTGCCAACTCGAGTACTTTCTATAGTGTATCAATGGCCAGGATGAACAGGTAAGGGGAAAGAGGGTCACCTTGTCTCAAACCTCTGGCATGCTGAATCCTCTCACCTGCTGTTCCGTTCATAAGGACCGACGAGTGTGAGGTGCGCAACAGCAAGCTTATCCAATCTCGCCATCTAGTGCTGAAACCGCGGTTCTCCATCATTTCCAGGATGTATTCCCACGAGACAGTGTCAAAAGCCTTTGAAATGTCCAGCTTGAACAGCAGAGCTGGGGTTTTTGTTCATTGATAAGCCCGAGCCAAGTTGCGGACATACATGAAGTTATCATGTATACATCGACCTTTGACAAAAGCACTCTGTGATGATGATATGAGCCGGTCCATGTTTTTGGAGAGTCTGATGGCCAATGTCTTGATGAGCTTGGCAAAAGAGTGTACCAAACTTACTAGCCTAAAATCCTTGGCATGTTCTGATACTTCAAGTTTCGGAATGAGTACGATGTTGGCTCCATTCATATGTACCAGCGGTCCGGCTTGGAGATTATAAAAGGAGTTCATCGCCTCCAATACGTCCCCTTTAATAGTTTGCCAACAACGTTTGTAAAATGATCCCGTGAAGCCATCAGGCCCTGGTGCCTTTTCTGCAGGTAGCATCTTGATCGTATTTTCAATCTCTGTCTCTGAGAAAGGGATATCCATGCTGTCATCCTCCATTCTGCATAATTGAAGTTGGTTCCAATCTAAGACTTGGGTTCGCTCCACGCGATTGCCCAACAGCTCCGAAAAGAAATGATATAGGATTTCTTCCTTCTCCTCATGGCCCCAGACAATGGTCTCTGTCGATGTCTTCAAGCATGCAATGAGATTTCTCTTACGTCGTCCAATCGCTCGCTGATGAAAGAATTTTGTGCACGCATCCCCTTCTCTAATCTGGATGAGTCTAGAGCATTGACAACATCGTGATCTCTCAATGGCTGCCCATCCTAGAACCTGTTGTTTGAGGTTTCTCAGCAATGCCACTTCCTGATCTGAGAGTGTTCTTGTCTCTTGGGCAATATCAAGGCGTAGTATTGCCTCGTTCGCTATGTTAAACTGCATTCAGGCATCGCTGAACAGGTTCCTGCTCCATGTTTTTAAGTGTGTCGCTGTGGTTCTCAGGCGGTTATGAAGTCTCATCATTGGGTTGTTTCCCAGGACCGGCTGCTCCCAGGCTGCTTTAACTATCTCATTGAAATCTGATACCCTCGTCCAAAATTGTTCGAATTTGAACGTTGCCAATCTTGGGTGATGATGTTGGCTACAAAGGAACAGCGGACAGTGATCCGATAGTGAGCTGGAGAGCGCTTGGAGGCCAATCTATGGGAAGATGGCAGACCAGTCTTGGTTGCAGAAGACACGATCTAGATGAACAAGCGTCGGCGTGGCTCTTCCATTGCTCCAAGTGTAGCGTCGATTCTGTAATCTCAGTTCTATCAGTTCGCTTGCATCCAAGGCCTGCCTGAATTTCTTCATTAGGTTGCGGTTGATATTCCCGTTATTTTTGTCCCTTGCTTCGTAGATCAAATTGAAATCGCCTAGGCATATCCACGGCGTGGTTTGTGACGGCTGGCAGCCAATCAATTCATTTAGGAAGCCTGTCTTCTCATTGTGTTCAGTTGGCCCATAAACCGTTGTCAGCACGAAGGAGGTATTTGTCAGGTTCACCGTTAACGTCATAGTCAGTGTGTGTGTTTTCATGTCTGTCTGGGTGGCCGTGATGAAGTCACGGTTCCAAGCAATCAAAATGCCTCCCCTGGTTTCGTCTGCAGGCAAGTAGTGCACCCTCCAAAATGACTGTCCCATAAATTCAGACTTTAATTGATCGTCAATCTGGCTCAGTTTTGTTTCTTGGAGACAGACTATATGGGGTTGTGCCTGTTGAATCAAAAGTTTTACTGCCTCCCTTCTTGCTGCACAGTTCAAAGCCCTTACATTCCAATTCAAGAACTTAAGATCGCTGTTGTTCATTCATCACTGTTGGACAATCAGGCTGAGTTAGACCCCCACATCAGTGCAATTAGATTTCTCAACATTTTGCCAGCAAACTGATTCCTTGTTGCTAAAACATTGAAGCGGAAACAAGCACTGCCACAGAACAGGAACAAATAGGGAGCCCCGCCTACAGAACCGCAGGGCCATTCAACACAGTACAACACAGCTGGGACTAAAACTGGAAACAAACCTAAACCTGCCGGCTTAAGGCCGGATTTTGCTGGCACTGACACTGACAGACAACGAAATAACATTGGCAACTGCTAGAGCTGCATCTGCAGTTTCCCATGCTGCTTGTTCCTCATGGGACCTCCATCTCCATTGCCCCTGCCTCAGCCGCCATAGATGCAAGGACCTTGGCAAGCTTCTTGTTCCCCATCCGAGCAGCTGATCTGATCGCGTCCATGGCCTATGGTGGGAGCTCATGACCGTAGAGGTCGATGTACTCCGTGGCAGCAGCATCAGGCGGTGCAGTCGGCGTATCAATGAACTGCAGCTCCCTCATCAACTTCCTCTGCGCCCTCTGTGACACCGGAACTGGTGAAGGACGAGCAGCTTGCCTGAGGCTAGAGCGGGTCGCCACCATGGTCCGCTTGTGTCCCCTGTTGCGGCGTGGAGATGTGGCCGGCCTTGGGAGTAGTGGTGCAGCCGCCTCCCTGAAAATCCCCTTGCAAAAGGCGGCACAGGCAGACATCTCAGATGGTGCACCCTTGCTACCCTTTGCCTCAGCCACGATCGCCTCCGACACCTCACGGTCATCATCCACTGCGCCATCATCCCCACCGTGCTCTCCTGCAACAGCGTAGTTTGCATCACCATCACCTCCGTCCTCCTCCAGCACCGTGCTTGACCGGGGGTTGGCATCGATGTCCATCTGAGTTACCCGGTCCGAGATCTCAGCCACCTGGTAGTCCACCTGCAGCTGGACACCAGGACCGAACAGTATGTCCTCCCCTCCCTGGCAGTGGGTGTTGAAGTCGCCAGCATGCCCCTGCATCACGCCAGTCACAAAGGTGCCCGAGATCGGCACATACACGGGAGACTCGACCCTGCCTGCATCATCATCAGGTGAGTAGCAGATCGCAGGATGGTGGCACGCCGTCGCCTCCCACCTCTGCGACTCCTGGATCATAGGGTCGAAGTCCCAATCACAGCGACGTGGCTCCTGGAGTGCGAACTCCTCTGCCAGGGGATCCCCGAACTGTCCCTGCATGAACAAAGTGTTACGGGCAGTAGCCCGGCTTGGTGGCGAACGTGAGCGACGACGTTCCCAGTCTTTAGTCGCGTGCACCAGGGCGTCGCGCTCCCACCCAGACCTTGACGGCGAGCGACACATCGTGCGCTCGCGGTCCATGGGCTCCAGCTCCCCCATCACGACCTGGCGGTACGTTGGAGGCGAGCGGGTGCGCACCCGCACCGATCGGTCCGAGGAGCAGCCCTGGAAGAGCTGGCGGACCCTGGAAGACTTCTACGAGTCATCCCGCGGCCTCGGTCCCCTGCTGTCGTCGTCGTGATCGCTCCTGCGCACCATGGTTGAGGCTGGCGGCCTGCAGCCCCCCGGATGTACGCGCCTCCCCTGTGCCGGCCTCCCGTCCAGGACGCCGCGTGCCCAGTCGAAGTGGACGAAGCGCGGACCCGAACTGCCATGATCGGACGAAGTACCCGAGCCAGAGTCAGGGGTGGATGGGCTCCAGTCCTCGTAGCCCAGCAGGTGGACCAGGATGATCCTGTCCCCCTCCAACCCAATTGGTGGCGTGGCTGGGAGGCGGGTGGGAGCCTGCAGGCCGTTGATCACCATGGCCTGGCCAGCCCTGGCAGCGAAGAAAGTGTATGACAGCGAACGCGGCAGCTCGTCAGGGTCCTCCATCCAAACCCAGCAAGTCAGGAGGTCCGAGTCCTCCCTCGCCACAGGTCCGCTGTCAATCCGGTCGAAGATGCAGGGGTCCCCCAGGATCAGCTTCACGCCCTCCGCGTTCCAAGCCTCCCTCGGGACGTTCTCCATGGCCACCTTGACATGGAACCACCAGGTCATCTCTGTAGGTCCCCTGCTGAGTGCCAAGGGGTGATGGGGAAAGCAGCTCCCGCAATCTCCACGAACCCCTTGGTCATGGCGCGGTCGCGCTCAGCGGGGGCCCCAAACTCCGCAAGGAAGAGGCCCGAGCTGTATCGGGACACCTTGATGTTGTGCCTGGGGATGCGTAGTTGCCCCCAGAGGGCGTATGCCACCTCCGGGGCAGTGGCCCGGTAGCCCTCCTGAGGCGCGGCCACCAAGACGGCGTGCGTGCACAGCCTGTTGGCCTCGCACAGGATGCCCTCCGTGGAAACGATGTTGACGTGAGCACGCGCCGGGCGCTGGAGCGCCTGACCCGGAACATACGCCATTGCTTCAGTTGTTGGTGTCGGTGGCGGTTGCGAGTGGTGGTTGAGAGGTGGGAAGGAGATGCGGCTATGGATGTTATTGTGGGGAAATTTGAGTCTTGAACGAAGCTCAGCGGAGATGACCTTCCGGCGAGACGGACAGGAACGAGCAAAGTGGCCAACTCCCTTGCAAGCCAAGCAGCGAACAGGTTCGCGGCACTGGGCAAGGAGGTGGTCTGGGGCGAGGTAGCGAAAGCAGCGGCCGGCGAGTCTCTTCTTAAAGGCCTCCCGGGCCGCCACCTTCTTCCTCCCTTGCGAAGCCATGACCGCCTGGAGTGGAATGGTACCCTGGCGTTCCCTGCGCCTCGTCTTCGCCGCTTGCCAAGTTGGTGAAAGCTGTCCATTCTGAAGCTCGCCCAGGCGGTCAATAACTCGAGAAGACTCCCCAACCTCCCACAGCTTGGCAGGCTCGGATTGATGGCCATCCGAAACCTGTGCGGCCGGTGGCTTGGAGCTCTGTGTCGCCAGGGATGTGTTTCCTTCTGCAGAAATCTTCTTCAGCTCCAGCCGTTGCCAGACCTGCTTGCCAGCCCGCAGAGCGGGATCAGGCTGCCTGTCCGGCCTAACCAGAATGGATTTGAGCTTGGGCGGTGGCGCCTTTCCGGCGTCCTTAGCAAAGCCAGGCCCCTTGGCAGCTTGGGGGAGCAGCGAGGGGGCTGACGACCTGGCTGGCGGTGGCGGGAGCGACGAGGTATCAATGACGGTGCAGACGTACCCGGAGGGTGCTTCAGAATCGGATCCGGCGCGTGCCTCCCCAACAGGCCCCGTAGAGGAAGCCGGAGTTACGCCACCAAGCTTTGGATGCCCACCGGAGGCGGATTCCCCGGCATGGGGCGCGGCCTCCGAGGTCTTGAGCTCCAGCTTAGGCGGATCTGCGTATCCGCAGCCAGCATCTACCACGCCGGCGTCTTCAATTCCGTCCTCATCCCAATCCACCAGCTCTACTTCGAAGGCATCCTCCAGATCCGGCGCAAGGGCCGTCGATGGGGTGGCGGGAGCTGCCAGATCAGTGGGCGGGGCAGCTGCCGTAAGCGGCGGAGGCCGGGTTTTGGGCTCAGGGGTGGCCGCCGGCGAGGGCAGGTGGGTGGACGCTCGGTCGCTCGGGCTCGGGCTTGGGGACATCCTTTTAATTTCTCTACAACTCCACGGCCGCTCTTGTGTTCCATAGCAGTTTTTCTCCTTGTCTAGTTTCCTTACAGATCTAGCAAGCAGCATGTGTCCTGATCACAACGTTTCCTATCACAACGTTGCTCAACGCTTTCTGAAGCCATGTAGCCTGCTCCAAATGTTTGTGCCAGACTTCTAGTCTGCTCCCTTGGATGCAACTGATGCCAATCCCATCAATCGCTTTCTTTGAAAGGAGATCGACATCAGACATCAAGTATCTTTTCACTGCTTCCTAGTTTCATACCTGTTGAACACGACCAAGGCGCCGTGTCTACTTATCTAGAAGGTTGACATGCTCGGGAAGTAGGCATCAGACCGCCACTGAAGCACTGCCGTACCCAAGAACTAGAACCAAGTTAACTCAATCCATATGTATCACAAAGACTCTTTTAGCGTTGCTAAGCACGCCACATCTGACTAAGTCTGAAACAGTGAGATCCGTGAAGAAACGCGGTAGCCGTCTCGTTGGCTGGAAGCATGACTTGACGGTTCCGAACGGTCAAAAGGATGAGTGCCAAAGCTTCAGCTCGTTGGCTGAGTCGTGCCAGTGGATTAGCAACCAGGTGAAAAATTTTCGGGCAAGGTGAAAGCTCTGCTCAATTTTGGCCGGGAACCCAGGACCGAAGACTAGTCCATCCGATGGTCACTGGTCAGCTCGAGATGACAGCTCGCAGAGCCACGCGAGTGGCAGCCCAACACGCAGGTCAGCACAAGGCGTTGATGTGTTCTGGGTTGGTGATCGACTGATCGTCTAGTCGTCTAGAGAGAGCTGCATAAACAGTTGTTATGACATCTCCAACGCAGTGTGAAAGACAAACAACCCGAGAGGCATTTATTTTGATTTCTGCACTAATTTCTATCTAACTCAACGCGGGTGATGCACTAGCATCTCTGCATCTGCGACTCACGTGAAGCCATGCATGCCTCTATCTCTTGTTTCTCAACCTTGTTTGCATGAGGCATGGGGTTATACTCTACCGATTGCACTTAACATTAAACATTAATCGTTGAGTTACGAGTGGTTCTGGCCTGAGAGAAGAATCTAACTGTGGTTGCCCTGAAGGGGCAAGGCTAACTGAAGTTAAACTTCACTGGTAGCGTCATTAACAAAGTAGTTATTTCAAGTACTATGATGAGTCACCGAGCAAATAGGAGAGGCGTGCAGGTCAGCTTGCATCCAGTACGTGACCAGTATATCTTGCATTCTTAATCAGATGAAGTCACATAATTGATTAATTCGTACGTCCAACAAAAAGTCAGAAATATTGCCTTCCGACAAAGTCTTGCATGCCTATGGCGCGGCATTTGACAGTTGACATTTGCAGAAAAAACTAGACCAACTTATGAGAAACTAGATGACTTTATATTAACAAAAAAGAACCTAAGTTCGCTTTGACGAGGACTTGAATTTAGATGATCTGGGTGTATGTCCACATTAACATTATCAATCTATAAGAGTAATTAAAAGTCAAAAATAAATACTTCAAAAAGGTTAAAAGACCAAAAAAAAAAGTTCAGATGTACCAGTGAAAAAATAGCAATAACGGTTTGCAGGCTGTTCATTTCTCATTTTCACCAAAATGGGACTTATCTTACTAAAAGGCAAATCTGGAAAAGTGTTAAATAATTAAATTGGCGTACATATTGAATGGGTTTCCAAGTCTATCTTGCATAGTATTCTTCTTTTTCTTATGTGTGTAAATTGATGGCCGTAGAGATAAAAAAAATCCACTGCCTTCACACTATCACAAAATAAGTGATGTTTTAAAGTTGTCACAATACGACTATATAAACGTATAGTAAATGCATAATTTTTATCAAACTATTTTTCAAGTCAAAATGTACTCTTACTGTTTCGAAATAGCCATACTCAACATGTAAAAGTAGCACGTCCTCAACTAGTTGATCTCATACAACCTGAAAACATCACTTATTTGTGGCTGGAGAGAGTACCCACTATTCCTTACAATTGGTTCGCATGCGTTCTAAGGTATACATGACCCACATGATTACGTACTCTAGTAAAGACTACTACAAAAATGAGTTTAGCTGACTTTGTTTCCCTTATGTTCAAAGAAATAGTTGACATTTTGAGTCAATTTAATTATTCTCTAATGAAATAACACATCCATTGTCATACCTAAATTTCCTCATTAGAAGATTTTCATTACTTAGCTTAATGTTCCTTAATAAAAAGTACTTGTATATTTCTTCATTCATACATCATATTGGATAGGATGGTTGCGGACAGCTCAGAGGTTAATTAAAGATTGTTAATATAAAAATATTATATAACTATCCTTGAAGCAAGTTAAGTTAATGAAGGTCCACCAAAAGAAATAATGTGATTGCAGACATCTCAAGTAATATATTATATTATTAAAATTTGTATGTTAAGTCATGAAAGGTAAACGATCAACAACATTTGCATAGGTATTGGTGAAGTTACTTATGCCAGTCTCAGTGGGGATTTCATGGCTATATTACCAATGCATCTATATTTTAGAAACAGTGCAGAAGAGTTTCATCTCCATGAAACTCTCTCTACTCCCATGAAACTCTTATCATCTCTCTCATCATCAATACGGTGCCACATCAGCCTATTTAATACCCATGAAACTCTGATGAAACCCCACTGAGACTGGCCTTAATGTTAAGTTACATCATTAATAACATGATAGTGCTATAGGATATAAGTAGTTCATAAATATCTTATTTACTAATTCATCCTAAAATTCCCTTGCTCAATAGGATCATTTATATTCTTCAATTTTTTGTGAAACAACATAAGACATCGTTCCAAAATTGTATCACTTTGTTATTTCTCCTAGTAAATGCTCTATCACATATCAATAACAAATCTGAAGTGGCACATAATTAATGAGTGTGATACAACCCATCGAGACTAGCCTAACATCTTGTCCTCTTATAAGATCCACTCACTAAAAGGGAAAGTATTAATTCTTTGAGAACAACATGAAATAAATTTTATTTATTTTCTAACATGCCTTGACTGATAAATGGATGTGTAGTTTTAATATTATTGCATATCAAAGTGTGATGAGGTAGAGGGAAAATATATAGAAATAAACTAAAAACACTAATTCTGTACTCTCTCTAGCCATGAATAAGTTATCTTTTGGAGACTACTAATTATTATAATACATTTGTAAGACGTAACAAATAGCATAATGTTATGAACTACTTTTAGTTGCAGCTTTAGTTGTACATGCTCAAACATCCAAGCTCAATATACAAATATACATAACTTGTAATTTTAGTTTGAGATAGTTCACTCTATGGAACTTAAACATCACTTAATCAGGGCTTGTTTAGATCACCTATGGATTGTAGTAATCTGATGGAATAATCTCTAGGTGATCCAAACACCCTAGATTATGGAGGAGGATTAAGGAGTATAACAATCCAACCAGGAGATTATTATAATCCTATAACTATAATCCATCACAAAACCAAATCCTATATTCAGCATCTATTATAATCAAGGGATACAAACAACCTATTTTTATAGCTTAATATCCAGATTATTATAATCCCGTTCATAATCCTGATTCTAATAATCTAAAGATGATCCAAACATGCCTTTATTATTTGTAGTTGGAGCCTTGGAGGGAATACAGCTCTGCACGCCTAAGGTCAAACAACAAAATAGTACGACATCAAAGCCTGAAACAAAAGTTGAACTTCTCTACCCATATATTTATGTTCAACTCAATAAAGCGAAAGGACGGAAAAAATCAAGAGAACATGCATTGACTCTATTATATATATATTATCCCCCTTTTCATGCGTTTGTAAACCCGACAGCGAATTCTAAAACTATTATTTTTGTTATAGAAATATTTATCCAAATCAACGTACAGTACAAAGTAGACTCCAATAATTTAATCCACAATGAGTTGCATAATAATTAGGCAACAAGATATATACGATGATCAGATGATGGTATACTAGCAGTACAGTCGTTGCATGGCCTCAAATCCTGTGTATAAATACCCCCTTCCTACCCTGCTCCTTCTCCCTCATCCCCTTCAGCCTTCGAGGCCTTGGACCTCGCTCTCCTCTCGCTGGTTTTAATTTGTCCCCTTCCATCCAGACACCCGGGGGCGATCCAATCCAACTGAGCCGCCGCGCGTACGTTCCCGAAGCCTCGCCCAGCGCTACGCGCCGCGCGATACAACAACGCCCCGTGCGCGCGCGTCGTACGTGGTGATCCGGGGCCGGCCAAGACCGGCTGAGAGCCAGCCAGGGAGGCAGCCACTTCGGAGGCTCGGAGCTACACGACGAGAGCTTCCGTCTGAACAAATCCCAGCCCCGGATCTTTTGTTAACCCCTCTTCTCTCATTTCCATCGAGCTGATCATATCCATTTCCGCCTATAAATTTAGCTGCTTGCTAGGGTTTGAACTCCCTCCAAAAGCTCCGCGCCCACACGTGCAAAAACCTCCTCCGCCAGCGGCAGTCGGCAGAAGCTAGCCTGCGTTGCGCCGCCATGTGTGAGGGGCTCGTTGGCAAGCTGTTGCTGCCGTGCCTGTGCAATGCCAAGGACGGCGGTGTCGGGGATGGCCACCGTCTCCGCGCGGTCGTCGTCTCTCCGCCGGATGTCGCGGTCGTTGTTTTGAACGAATCGACGACGACCTTGACAACGTGCAAAGACCACCCGGCGCCGCCGCCGCCGCTCTTGGCCGACAGGCCGTCGTTGACCAGGGGCGCGGCGAGCGAGGCCGCATCGATTTTGAGGCTGTCATTGCCGATGATCATGACGGGTCTCATACTCTACGTCCGGCCGATGATCTCGATGCTCTTCCTTGGCCGTCTCGGCGAGCTCGCCCTCGCCGGCGGGTCCCTCGCCATCGGCTTCGCCAACATCACGGGCTACTCCGTCCTGTCCGGCCTCGCCATGGGCATGGAGCCGGTGTGCGGCCAGGCCGTGGGTGCCAAGAACCTCCCTCTCGTCGGCGCCACCATGCAGCGGATGGTGCTCCTCCTCCTCGCGCTCTCTGTGCCCGTCGCCTTCCTCTGGGCGCACATGGAGCCGCTGCTCCTGCTGTGCGGCCAGGACGCCGCCATATCCGCCGCCGCGCAGCGCTACATTCTTCTCTGCCTCCCTGACCTTTTCTTCCAGTCGTTCCTCCACCCTCTCCGCATCTACCTCCGCACCCAGTCCGTCAACTTCCCGCTCACTGCCTGCGCCGTGCTCGCCGTCGCCCTGCACCTCCCCATCAACTACCTCCTCGTCTCCGTCCTCGGGCTCGGCGTCGAAGGCGTCGCTCTCGCCTCTGCCTTGGCCAACCTCAACCTCGTGCTCCTCCTCCTCGCTTACATCTACTTTTCCGGCGTGCACCGCGCCACCGGCGGCTTCACCCTTTCTGAGAAGCTGTTCAAGGACGTTACCGGGTGGATACGGCTGGCCCGGCTCGCCGTCGAGAGCTGCGCCAGCGTGTGCCTCGAGTGGTGGTGGTACGAGATCATGATCCTTCTCTGCGGCCTCTTGGCGGACCCCAAGGCGACCGTCGCGTCCATGGGGGTGCTCATCCAGACCACGTCCCTGCTCTACATCTTCCCGTCATCGCTCAGCTTCGGCGTGTCGACGCGGGTCAGCAACGAGCTCGGCGCGAACCGCCCGGACGCCGCGCGCGCCGCTGCCCGTGCGGGGCTCGCGCTGAGCGCGCTACAGGGCCTGGCCTCCTTCCTGTTCGCCGTGTCCGTGCGCGACGTGTGGGCGCGCATGTTCACGTCGGACGCGTCCATCCTGGCGCTCACGGCGTCCGTGCTGCCCATCCTCGGGCTGTGCGAGCTCGGCAACTGCCCGCAGACCACCGGCTGCGGGGTTCTCCGCGGGAGCGCCCGCCCCAAGGACGCCGCGCACATCAACCTGGGCGCGTTCTACGGCGTCGGCACGCCCGTGGCCGTGGCGCTGGCGTTCTGGGCGGGGCAGGGCTTCAGGGGCCTCTGGCTCGGCCTCCTGGCCGCGCAGGCCGCCTGCGTCGCCGTCATGCTCGTGGTGATCTCCCGCACCGACTGGGCCAAGCAAGCCGAGCTCGCGCAGGTGCTCGCCGGAGTTGTGGCGCCCGGCGGCCACGCCGTTGTGAACGGAGACGACGACGACGGTGGGAAAGAGAAAGACACGGGGCCGCATGCCAAGGTTGCGGCATCGCATGGCGACGAGGACTCCAGCTTGCTCGTCACCGTGCAGGGCTGACCGCCCCTATACTCCTTGACAACGACGGCCGTCTACGTATGAATCACGGTAACTAGCAGGTACCTAGCCTGGTGTATTATAGCACAGTACTACATAGTAGTAGGTGTGAAGGGAAAACAAGAGTTTTTGCAGTCGTGTCTGAACAACTTTTTAGGGGCGTTCATATGAGTGGTATCTAGCGTCTTGGTGAGAAAAAGAGAGTACATGTATGTACCACGTTATTACGGAAAAACACCTGAAACTTTGAGGCGAAAAAGCTGGGTGTTTTCTGTAATTACGTGGCCAAATTACGTATATTGATGATGAGTTACAACTAATATATAGGTGGCCTGTATGCCAATATATTTTTGTATTTTTTATTTAATTAACTGTTCACACCTGTTGTATGATATGGATATATACTTGTACACTGTACATAGAATGTTGCATGCCTTATCCATTAGCATTGTTAGAGCATCTCCAGCCGAACTCTCATCTCATCATCTCCTATCCTTCTTTTAAGGACTTAGGACGTGAGAATAAAGCTCCAACCCAAGCCTCTCATCTGAGCCCCGATGGATGAAGGGCTCTCATTTCTGTCTCTTGAACCTCTATATGTGGGAGCTCCGCATCCTCCCTTTACTCTTCCTTTATCTCTTCCCACAAAGCTGACAAATAGGACTGATAAGCTATGTTGCACTGATACGGGATACGGATATGGCAAAACGGCGATACGTGATTTTTTAGAATACAGGATACGCCGATACGGCGACTACATATAATATTGTATAATAACTTATTACTAATATGCATAAGTATAATGTATAACCTTTTTTGAGGGAAGTATAATGTATATTTTTTAGGAAAAGAAAAAAACAGAGGCCCAATCCAGTTGCCCAACAGCCCAACAAGGGCAACTCATCTGCATATGAACCTTACATTAACTGATTCTTGTGCTGCTGGCCGCCGCCGCCACCGCCACCGCCACCGCCTATCCCAAGCTGCTGTGCAGTGCTCATGCATGATGCATCCTCGCACCTTGCTTTCTTCTTCGATGGAGCTCCCAAGCTGCCGTCCATGGATCCCTACTGAAGATGTTGAGCCGCTCATCCTCCCACCTTGCTTTGCATATTCTCTCTCCCTTCCTCGACAGGTCCGATCCGCCATGCTTGACTGCAGCACTGATACTTCCCCGATACCGTATCGGAGGTGTATTGCGAAGTATTGAGATTAATTGTATCGGAGGTGTATTGCGAAGTATCGAGATTAATTGTATTTACCGATACCGTATCGGAAGCGTATCAGGAAGTATCGGTATCGGATACGTATCGCGATACCGGTATGGCAGTTGGACGACGTATCGGTGTAACATAGCTGATAAGTACGTCCCATGACAATATAGTTGAAGTAGGAAAAATTAGCTTCTTAATTAAGGAGATCGGTTAGAGTGTTCTGAGAAGTAGAGACTGAAACATGGATGAGGGGTGTCTATTTGAGGGAATATGGATGCAAAATTTGAATGCTTAGCTAGTTGGAGTTGCTCTTGTTATTAGACAAGCCAGTTGCAAGCACAAGTAGAGAGGTAGGTGTGCAATAGATTCTTTTTTTGTTTGTGAAAGAAATGCATTAGGCATTAGGCACTGCAAAATGCAAAAGAAGCGGCAAAACCACCCAAACGTGCAGTTGAATTCAGAACCAAACGGTAGTTGATCGATCGGTAACGACGACCCTTTCTTACAGATAGCTAGCACGGTTAAAAAAAACAGAGGCAAAACCACCTACCCACCACACACCCGGCCGGTGATCACGCACGACGCACGTCCACGCTTACGCGCGATGGGCGCGGTGTTTGACGGCCTCCATCCGGCGACGTATCACGTACGCGCGCGTCGCTGTCGAGCGCATGCAGTGTCGGCTGTGGAGGCGGCAGCAGGCTGCCGCCGCCTCGTCCCAGGCGGCACATGCGCACCTGCCGCGCAGGCGCAGGTGAGAACACAATAGTAGTGCGTGGTCAGTGGTGCAATAGAAGGGTTTCTCCAACTCCAAGCGCGCCGTGCTGACCCCGTTCCAGGCCGCCAAACCTACCGCGCTAGCTAGGGTTTACGTTAATTACGCGCCTCTCTAGCTATCTCGCGGAAAAAAAAAAGTGTCGGCCGACGGCCGGTGTGTGCTCGCTGACGAGTTCACGCGTGCACACTAGCACATATACGTCTTGGTCGTCATCGACGATGACAACAATTGATCCTGCACCACCCACATTTTTCAAGCCTGAATTTTTTTGCGTGTTGGGGTTAAAATGTCACTGTTCTGTTTAGTCTGCAAAACCAGGCCCGTGTGTACATGCATCGATCGACATAGTGGTTATTAGCCGTTACTGGAAGAGAACGACCATGGTAGGTCGACATATGGAGAGTTTTCGACAGTCCGTGGCATCATTTTCGACCAGGCTGTACATGAGTACTACACAATTGCCCAGTGGTCACTCGTTTTCCTGTACGTTTCTTTGGTTTGTTCGTCTAGACATAAATAACTATAGGCCTGTGTTGTCGATCACGATTTGTTTATCTTGCTGTCAATTCATTTGTAGTTTTCGATCCGTGATTGGTGCATTTGTAGTCCGAAAATCCAATCATGACTATAACAACATACAATAATGATGACGAATACTGATCGCCTACGTATTGCTGCATATTCAAGTTTGAAGAAGAATCTTGCTAATGTAATGTGCTACGTAAGGAAAGGCCGGGATTCTGCTATTAAGTTGCCGGCCATACGTACGTACGTAGTTGAAAACTAGCTACGACATTATTATCGGAGAAAAATTCATCGGCGGTCCCTGAACTTGCAGCTGGTGTCACTTAGGTCCCCGAACTTTGAACAGTGTATTTCTGGGTCCCTGAACTTGGCTTCGGGTGTCATCTAGGTCCCAATGCTGACGTGACGCGGTCCTACATGTGGGGCCCACATGTCAGTCGGTTATATTTCTATTTCGGGGGTATTGTAGCTACAATTTCTAAAATATTCTAAAAATTATATCTTTTTCATATGATCTCGGATGAAGATGATTTTTATATGAAAAATGTAGCTCTTGACGAGATCTACAACTTTCTAGTTTTGAGTTTTTTAATTTGAGATCATTAAAATGCTTAAAAAAATTAAACAAATTTTCAGTAGTATATTAATCGCATACAAGCGTTTGTCGCCTTGGAAAAATCATATCTTTTTTATATGCTGTCAAATGGAGATGATTTATATATGAAAGTTGTAGCTCTCGATGAGATCTACGACTTTATAGTTTTGAGTTTTTTAATTTGAGGTCGCTAAAATGCTCAAAAAAATTAAACAAATTTTCACTGAAAATTTGTTTAATTTTTTTGAGCATTTTAGCGACCTCAAATTAAAAAACTCAAAACTATAAAGTCGTAGATCTCATCGAGAGCTACAACTTTCATATATAAATCATCTCCATTTGACAGCATATAAAAAAGATATGATTTTTCCAAGGCGACAAACGCTTGTACGCGATTAATATACTGCTAAAAATTTATTTAATTTTTTAAGCATTTTAATGATCTCAAATTAAAAACTCAAAACTAAAAAGTTGTAGATCTCGTCGAGAGCTACATTTTTCATATAAAAATTATCTTCATCCGAGATCATATGAAAAATATACAATTTTTGGAATATTTTAGAAATTGTAGCTACCGTATCCCCGAAATAGAAATATAACCGACTGACATGTGGGCCCCACATGTAGGACCGCGCCACGTCAGCATTGGGACCTAGATGACACCCGAAGCCAAGTTCAGGGACCCAAATGACACCCGAAGCTAAGTTCAAGGACTCAGAAATACACTATTTAAAGTTCGGGGACTTAAGTGACACCCAAAGCCAAGTTCAGGGACCTAGATGACACCTGAAGCCAAGTTCAGGGACTCAGAAATACATTGTTCAAAGTTCGGGAACCTAAGTGATACCAGCTGCCAAGTTCAGGGACCGCCAGTGAATTTTTCTTATTATCGAGCCGCTATATATTGCTAGAGTAGAGATATATAGTACAGATCAAGCTGGCGCAATGGCTTATGATTTAAGTTGCCGGCCATACGTACGTACGTAGTTGAAAACTAGCTACGACATTATTATCGAGCCGCTATATATTGCTAGAGTAGAGATATATAGTACAGATCAAGCTGGCGCAATGGCTTATGATGCCTGAAAAGGCCGGCTAAAATGTACTACAACCATCGGGATTGTATTCTGAGGGGCAATCCGCGGAGAATCGATGCGTCTTCAGAATGCGATCGATGCCTCATTTGCATTGGTGCAGTTGTATCCGTCATCCCACCAACGACCAACGCCCAAAAATTTAAAGAAACCAGCAGTTCGAGCTTCATGTAAAGCGATCATTGTAAGGGAACAACGACGATGAGTTAGTTTACTGTAATAACAAGTACAGTGCAGACGTATTAGTCCCGGCCCTTCTCAATCATCGGAACGAGCAAGTGCAGACGTTCTAGAAATAAAATGCTTGAGATCCTGCAGGTAGATCCGAGAGATGCTTCCCGAATGGTTTTCAAGTATGCTTATCTTGTAAATTCGTTGACATTTTGATGCATATAGCATAATGAGTGATGATAGAGTAGTAGATGGAAGTCCTACTTTTTTATAGACTGCATTAGGAAGATGTATATATAAGGATGATGTACTGTACTTTAATTCATAGTCAGACATTAGCCATAGCAGGCAAGCAAAGGTTGCAGGCTGGCACGCTAACACGACACAAAACGTGCACTTCCATGACGAACACGTTTCTTCTTGTTTTCAGCCAATGAGGATTCGCTGACCTCGGCGATGGCTATTTCGTTCTTGTTGCTCACGAGACAACTAATTAAACAAGTGAAATTTATTAGGTCGTCCTTCTCTATCCACTTCAAATTATAGTTCACTTTGAATTTGCCTTAAGTCAAACTTATCTAACTTTTATTCTAAAAATGACTTATTTAACTTTTACCAAATTTATATATATAGAAAACAAATCAACATCTCAACAATTAAATTTCATTAAATCCCCCATGAAATATATCTTGATATTGCATAGGTTTTATTTGGATATTTAACATATTTTTCTGTGAAATGAGCCAAAGTTAGAGAAAGTTATGACAAAACTAATATGAAGTAAACTATAATATAGAACAGTAATATTTTAGAACCCAGAAATATTTTCAAATTATTTGTTGTTCGACAACCTCAAGTTATTGTTGACCGGCCTGCTTTTTTTTTCAATGTTACCCTCCTTTAGGGCCTGAACCGTGACCTCTTTCTGTCTTGTGTCTTTTATGTCCCTTTATATGTCTCTCTATTTTTCGTCTCTTTTGGGTTTCATCTCTAGCCTACCCCAACTTGCTTGGGACAAAAGGCTATGTTGTTGTTGACCCTCCTTTAGTTCCTTCATTAACTAGTAGAAAGAGAGTAGGTGTGTGCTTTTGACATACTCCCTCTGTCTAGGTTTCATAGGCGCTTAAACAAATTTTCTAAGACCAAGGAATCCTTAACTCCCCTTAATCTTTTTACTCCTAACTGCAAAAATGCTTCGGTAATAAACGATGAAGAGCAGTACTACTACTACAAACTTATGTTTCTTTGGTGTTTTCCCAAATGAGTAAACAGATGAGTACGCTGTGCAGAAGGGACTGGCCGAGTACACGAGGCATCGCAGTAACTCCATGCGGGAAGAGCGGACGCATGCGACGGCACCCAAGGGCCAAGGCATGCAGCAGCTTGTGCGCCTATGAATATCGGATGATTTTCCAGCTCTCATGTGCCTGTAATATCTAGACGGATGGAGTACTAAATATACACTTTAGGGAGGATCAACTATATATACCTCCTTGATCTCATTCCCAATGCTAAAACAAGTATTGTGAAATGGATGGAGCATTATCTGTTATTATAATTCTAAGAACATTGCATATGCCTTGCCATAAGATCAAAATGCTGAAGAGAAAAGGGTGGGAGCTATTTGTGATTCGGCTTCTACAAATTTCTTGTGAAAAATCAAACCTACCGCAAAGCCAAATTCACACAATGTGACTAATGTCCAAATGTGTATATATTCTACTCAAACAAAAGTTTAGCACTATGTTCCAGCCATATACACTAACATGTCACTTTCAAGAATTTAAAATGCACAAATTTAAAAGCTGAATGTAATAAAAAGAGGGTTAGAAAGAATTCAATGTACTTCATGAGGTATTGGAGAGTTGTCACTCTTCACCAGTCCTCGTTGAAGCACCTACGCAAGGGTATTGCTCCCATTGATCCACGCAAGGACCAGTGCTTACTATGAGTAATCTATTCTTGAACACTCCAGAACAGTGGATTTTCGAATAGTGTATGACACTCTCTGTTGGACTTCCAATAAGAAGATCACCAAGAACAATGCTACCAAACCATATAGGTAACATGGCGATCACCTACAGTAACTAGCAAAGATTCTGACTTGACTAATCCTAGCCAAAGAGATGTGTAGATGCATATATACTTGCTACTTTCTAAGCACTATGTTCTTCAACTAAGAACTTACAATCATTCTTATCCTCTTTTATTTCTCTCAACCTCCTAAATAGAGTAGGAATTATTCTTGGTCACAAGAGAGACTGAATGAAGTTGTTGGACAAGTATATGTATTAGTCCAACCACTTAATACTAGTTGTTGCAAACCATTACTCTAAAAACCAGAGCACCACATAGTTCGGTGACATCGTCTGAAGCCTTGCACCAGAGCTTAAAGTGTGTGCAATGTATTGTCAACATGCCATTGCTATTTACAATTTGGTGGATGAACTGGAGCTTTCAGTAAATTAAAGCATCTATAGGCATCTTGGGACCACTAAGTCTGCCTTCAAAGTCTAGGCACGGATAGGGAACATGAGGACAAAGGAAGGAAACTAGTTGACCCAAATAGGTAGGTAAATATGTGGCCCCAGGGTCAACAACAGATGGGAACCACAAAGATCGGTGAGACGGACGACTATAGCGAACAACCCTAGTCGAAGGCCAAGTGAAGGGTGGTCAGGGATTGGTCAGCTTGGCTACATGGGTTAGTTCGATGTGTTAGAAGCGTGTAGGGATGCACCATCCAGTAATTTGCACTAAATGTGAGTGTGATATGGCGTGCTTGGGAAATCTTTAATCCATATCATGGCCTGCTTAGGCATGTATCTAGGGCAACCCTACTCATCCAACGTGGTGCAAGGCATGGATAGCACAACGTTAGATAGGTCATGAAAGCCCTATTTTGGTTTTGATAATTAAGTGACAATTAGTGGACTAATGCTTTGAAGGAGATGATTGAGCTAGGTCCGCACGTGGAGTTGAGCAAGGCCAAGGAGATGGTGAAGATGATGATCACCACATGAAGCAAGTGCTCAAACTTGGAGAAAAGAGAAGAAAAGAATTGGAGAGCAAGCCTGAAGGCAAAGGTATATGAATATAGGGCTTTGCTTTTGTCAACGGAGGTAAAATGGAATGCACGGTCGAGGTTAGGACAATAGATAGTCGTACTATTAAGAGAAAAGCTCTAAAGCAATCCCCGACCACCCTCTGCCTATGGTTGAGGTTATGGTAGAGGTTGAACCCACCAGAGTGACCATTGAAGCTTAGTTGACCTATTTACTAACGGTTGAAAACCCTGTGTGGTCACCTTAACGTCTGGTGCTCATTGGTGGTGCAGCACCAGAGCTTGCGCATAGTGCACAACCAAAACGAGGTTCAGGATGTCAGTGCTCACCGGAGTCATCCGGTGTGGACACCAGAGCTCCCACTAGAGCTTAACATCAGAGAGCCTTTTTTCTATGTTTAGGGCACTAACGTTCATCAGAATTGTTAGGAGGAGCACCGTACATGCCACCGGAGAGATGAGCAGAGCCAAGGCTAGTTTTGTAGCCATTGGAATTCGACCAATATGGATCTCTCTGGTGCACCCACCGGAATTCGACCAATGGATCTCTCCATTAAATCAGAAAACCATTAACGGAGACAGACATTTTTAAATGCCCAATTAATCCTTTAGTAGTGATCCATATGGAGAACAAAATGGCCACTTGTATGTATAAAACACGGATTGTCAGCATTATTGTCTATCATGGCATCTAGTTCCCAGAAAGGAAGCACGACATACGAACGGACAGGGTCATTTTGCGGCAAACGAATTAACATATGTTTGATTGGCTTAAACACCTCAAAGAAATCAACATGTGTAAATACATCATATCGCAAAACACTATCTGCCTCCAAATATATAGCTAGTTTGTTCTATTATTGGTTCTCAAAAGATAATATATGTTATGTTATAGCTACAGCTACACATCATGAGTGAATGAAATGATTATTTTTCAAAGGATATACTCAACTGCTACATTTTTTAAGCTTAAAAGGCAAGGTTAAATATGGTGTTCAAGAGAGAGATTGTGACGACATCTAACATTGCCCATTGAACATCAATGACAGTCCACAATTGGTTGATTGAAAATCAATTCTAATATGGCGATGGAGACAGAGATATGACATCACACAGCTACTAATAATAAGCACAATCACATGCATGAAAACCAGTTATAAGCTCAGAACGCGATCACATATATAACTTCTTCCCTGTTCGCGTTTGCTCTTTATTTATTCGCACACTGTACAGAGATGGAGTAAGATATATAAGACCGCAGATAACTCTACAGTTATGGACATATATGTATTTTTCGTGCACATCTTGCGCCCTCTGGATGTTTAATTTCGTATTGGTTGAATCTGCAGGCATTCAATTTGTTTTAGTATTGTTGCGTCATCAGATAGATTTAAATATATGTGAAACCTAACTCTTAACAGAGTCATAGTTCTTTGACATCACAATAAGTACATGTAATTATTGTTAGCTCATGAAAGAAAAATGCACAAGTTGCACAAAAGAAAACTCAACTACAAATATATCCACGTACAAACTATATAGGTATATGTAGCTTTTCTGACCCCTTCGGCCCCGCGTCGCTTTCCAAGAGGGCGACTTGGGCGGCGCCTCCCCTCCGCCGCCAGCCCTTTCCCGCACCTCCACCGCCTGGCCACTGCCGGAGCTCGACGCCGGAGGCCTCCCTCCCTCCCTCCCTCCCTCCCTCTCTCTCTCCCCCCGGAGGAGCTTCCATGCGCAACCGTCGGCGGCCGGTCCCTAGCACCGGCGCGTGCGGATCCAGCGCCCCTTCGACCAGATCTACGACAGGAAGGCGGGTACGTGCTGATGGTGCCCATGGGGTCGCCGGCGGCGATGGGGTGGCCGCGTGCACGCCTGCTGCCTTGCCATGGCGGCGGCCGACCGGGGCCTGCCCGCCTGTGTCTACACGCCTACTGCCTTGCTGGGGCGGCAACCGGCCGGGGCCAGCATGCCTGTTCCCGCACGCCTGTGGCCTTGCCGGGGCGACGGCCGGCTGGGGCCAGCCCACCTGCTCCGGCCCGCGGCCAGCGGATGCAGTCCTCCAGTGGCCGGATCTGGTCCCCTCTGCGCTCGATCTGCGTGTGTAGGGGCGGCTGGTGGGTCTTTCGGTGGCGGCGGGCCGACGACTGTCCTCTCCCCACAAGATCTCGTAGTGGGAGCGGTGGTGGCCCGTGCGGAAGACCATCGGCGATGTTGGTCTGCGGTGGACAGCGGCAATGCAACCCTATTGCCCTGGGTCGGCAGCTTGGGCCTAGTTGCGGCTGTCCTGAGCTCCAGGGATGGCATTGACGGGTGGCAACCCATGTTTGGCAACGGCAGCAATGAGGCTCGTGCAGGGGGTTCGGGGCCTTGGCGTAACCTTGCCCTTTCGGGCCGATGACGGCGACGTCTTCGGGCGTCGTTTACTTCCTTGGAAGTGTCCATCGCTCAGCCCTCCCCCCTTGCGTGGTGCTTTCTTCCAGGGTGTAAAACCTTAACCTGCTGGTTAGGCAACGATGGTGCTTGTGGCGTCGTTCCCTTCGTTGGAGGCTTCGCTTTGGAAGCTCATGCTATGCCAGCCATGGCGGCTGCTGATAAGGTGGAGACCTAGTTGAGGATTCGGGGTGCAGTGTCCATGGCGTCGGAAGGTGGCTACGAAGAAGGCATTGGCGCAACGTTTGGAGGGCTTGGCATCTGCTTGGTGGAGGGCGACGGTCCTAGAGGGACGTGCGCTAGTTGCGCCCACGAAGATGGCTAGGAGGCCGGCGTGGGCAGCACCCACGAAGTTGGCTAGGAGGCCGACGTGGGAGGTGTGGCCAGCAGATTTGCGTTGCCGAGGTGACCTGCGTGGTTTGACGGCAAATGGTCCCGCTCAGCGGTGGCCTTTCCGGCGTAAGGAGGCTTTCTGACTAGCAGCTGGATGACCCATGCGGCACTTTTATCTTTGATGAGGCAGCTAGGTTGATGGAAACTGCAGTGTACGAGCCTAGATCTGGGTGGACGGGATCGGCTTGGTGAGTGCCAAAGGCAGCCACTCACTCTTAGTGTTGAAAACGGACAGAATTTTTCCCGGTCCGAACCGTCCGTTTTTCTACATTTGACCCGTCCGTTTTTGCATTTTTGGAAAAATCTAGAATCGGTTCGGAAATGGGGCGGAGGTTGTCGGAATGCGAACGGAAGTAGAAACGGAGTTTTTCCGTCCGTATTTGCGGAATTCCGTATTTGGTCGGAATATTTCTGTATTTGTACCGCATTTTACCTGGATTCCAGACAGGCCCAAATAACTCGAGGCCCAATACTAGCCCATCTAAGCCCATTAAAGATAGCAGCAGCGGATGCATTATAGGTAAGCAGTAAGCAGCCACGAGTAGGCAGTAGCCAGTAGCAGTACCAGTGTATATTTGGATCGTGTTGTATATTTGAATAGTTCTATATTTATATATCTACTGGCATCATTTTGTGATTGTAGCATTATCTCCTTTTATGTTAAGTGTCACAATGTTAGTGCGTGGACAGTAAATCCTAAACTATTTTCATTTGCGTCTGAATCTCTAAATTTATGCTTTGCCTGTTTTTCATCGCCAAAGATGTGTGTGATTGTGATTGTGAGTATAAAGATGTGTGGTATTCCGGTTTAAGTTTTCGGCTTCCGCCCGTTTCCGTTGAATTTCCGATCGTATTGGTTCGTTTCCGTGCACCCGCATATCCCGATTCCATTCCCGAACCCGCATTTTCCGAACCCGATCCCGTTTCCGCCAACAAATATAGAAATGGAAGTAGAAATGAGGTTTTTCCGTCCGTTTCCGTCCGTACTCACGCTTTGGTTTGCCAGCTTGTAGCGGACTACGGCGACTAGCCTTGCTTGGCGGCGGCTAGTCCAGCGTGGTACATCGTCTTGACTGGCGGTGCAAGCGGATCCGGGTGTTGGCGGTGCAGCGACCTACGGTGGCTAGTCCTGCTTTGGTTTGCGGGAGAGCTACACGGCTTGCAGCGACCTACGGCGGCTAGTCTTGCTCGGCAGCAGGCTAGCTCGGTGTGGATCATCGTCGGTAACGATGGCGCAAGCGGTGACGATAGTGTTTTCGCCTTGACGCCCTTGCCGTCCGGGTGTTGGCGGTGCAGTGTGGTGGTCTGGAGTTTGGTGGTGGTTCTCTTTTTTTTCTTTTTTCTGAGTTGAGCTTCGGCTTGGTGCGGTTCGTGTCGATGTCCCAATTCAACCGACAAGAGTTGTTGTTTTTTCTTTTTCCTTTGTTGAGTTTGTTCCGGCGTGGTTGTTGGTCTTTGTTGTATCGTTGTGCCCATTTTGGGTTTATCTTCTTTTTAATATACTGTTCGGCTGGCTGTTTTTTTTTGCTGATGCTGATTTGTTGTGAGAGAAAAATACAGTCTCATAGCTGGCTGATTTTGGCTGATAAGTTCAAGCAAACTGACTCATAATCGGCAGCTCTCCTGCCTGGTTCATTTCAAAAAAAAATATGTAGCTTTTCTTAGAGAAAGTATACATAGATGTGTACTAATGATGGAGCTCTTTGACATTTAGAATTCAGGAGGAGTAAGTTTGTGAAATGAAACACGCTACTAACAAGTGGCTCAAGAGAGTCTGTAAAGAGATCAGATTTGAGGACGTGCAATGGAAGTCAAGACTCAAGCGATAAAACACATACTATTTCTTCAGAAAATTGACTCACTATGGCACTGCGGAACCTTACGATTTGAGGCAAGCCGTTGTCTAGATTCTGTAAACCCAGTTGACATCCTTGTCCGGTTCGTAATTGACATTCAAATCAGACTGCACTAGCCATAGTGAGTATGATGCATGCACTAGCTAAACATACATCAACTGCTCATGAGCAATCCAGACTGCACCCAACATGGAGCACAAGATTGCCGTTGCTTTTTTGTCAGCAAAACTTGGGTCGTCAGCCATGCATACATGTGGTGCTACCAGGAGGAAAAAAAACCATAATTAAAGAAGCGCAGTAGGTTAATCACCTTGCAGAGTAGTACGGGTTCATAAACCAGGTAGCGTGCCCGTGTGTTATTACGGGACAGCTAAACTTTGGTAATAGAAACACATGGATCACACGATAAGTGACACGAATCCGAAAGGCAAAGTTCATGAAATTGACACAGTCACGGAGAGCGCGACGTCGCAAGCTCACAAACTCTATTGTATAGAGCTTTCTGTGATGTGGCTAAGACAATGTTTTATATCGTCGGAAAGAAATCTCCGATATCTATTTTTTTCGTGCGCCAATAAATCCATGAATAAGTTCTGCTGCATCTTCGTACCATCCTGTATACAGGTTCGAGTATATATGTAAATATTAGTGCCAGTCACATGGATAATACTGCGTGTCTTGAAAAATCTCTCACAAAATCTTTATACCAAGGTTCGAGTATATATGTAAATATTAACGTCGTATGGCGGTGGCACGGCCTCCCCACGTTGGATGGTGGTGGCGGTGCTGGGTTTGAGCGGCGCGGCCTTCTCACGTCGGACAACGGCGGCGGTGGAGCTGGAGTCTAGCGGCACGGCGTCACAGCATCGAATGGCGGTGGCGCTGTGACCTGGGAGCGATGCTTCGACTAATGGAGCGCCTAACGTTTAAGTAACAAGGTCTACCTAAGAAAATGTATGAAGTATATATTTCTAAAAATAAACCATCCTCCGTAATCGTACTTTAAAAAACCCCCATTCTTACCTCATCTTTGCAATACTTGGCACAATCATGAATTTATAATCCATCTGACCAAAACTTAATTACACCAGCACAAATTGGTAGAAGTACCCATTCATTGTATTATGCACCAAGCATCTTCAACGGTCTACGTTTTGCCAAGCATATAAGGGGCTGCATCAACCGATTTCTCGCATCTGAAATCATGATGAGTATCATCAGCCATGTATCGATAATGGAATGCATACTTGATGCTTGTAGGACAAGAGAAAGGAAATGCAAATATCTTCTCTGGACACGGAGCCATTTTTGTAGCATAGCATTACCATATAACCATCAGATTCAATAGGGTTAGGGAACACATGCCCTTCAAGGCTTAGTTTAGCTTCTGCTATTATCCCAACCACTTACAAAAATAAATAGAGGACGAATTACATACAGCCATCAGGTAAACATGCCAAGTAACCAAATAAATTTTGAGCCTGTCTTCTCAACTTCCTGTATTGCTAGTACCAAGGACAGTTTCAAACTTTCGGTGCTGTATATGTTACTGGTGAGAGGTACTCCATCTTCCTGAAGCTCCTCAGCGTCAGTCCCCTGCTGTGTTGCTAGAATGCTACTCAAGATGACCTGCTGCTCAACCTGGAAAAAGGAGAACGTATCAATGAGGCTGATCTGCAGATATCAGAAAGAACACATCTTTCTGATGAAGGCCCTCAGCACGTATGATTCCAGGAAATTCAGACTGAGCATGTTGTCCTGAACTCTTCTAGAGTATATCAACATGCTGATTAATAGTTCATATATCAGCATGCATGTATAGCTATAAAAAGAAAAAAAGACAGTAGTCGCACAAAAAAACAATTTCAATATTTCATATTTCCATGATTCCATCAAATTCTAAAAGGGCATAATTCCAACTAAGAAATGTGCTTATTTTTTAGACTCAGTAACAAGTGACATACCTCAGTTTTGTGAAACCAACAATTGGGATGGCAATTTTGCGAAGCCCACTGTTTTGGCTAGCAAAAATCCAATTTTCTCCTTAAACAAAGCAGAGAGAAGGCTTGTTTGTCAAAAGCAAACTTTAAACCAAGTTCCAAAATATAACTTACAGATAAATTAGTTTGCACCAAATCTAAGTATATACCTACAGCTACAGGAGCAGGTTTCTAATATCCGTCTTTTAATGAGTAAAGATACCACGATGTCACCAACCCTGGTGAAAGTCCTATGTTTGGTGTTGGTAATTAGTGACAATGCCTAAGTACTAATCCTATGCCTAAGTTGTATGTAGCATATGAGGATTAGTACATTCCAAGGTTGGTGGCAAGATGGACATGGTGATCATGATGGCCACACTTGGATTTGGATGCAACCCTACGTGATCAAGGCAAAGGTATATGCTTAAGGGTTGTGTTTTGGTAACCAAGACACCTAGTGGGTGTGGTTACATTATAGGATAGATAGCCGTACTATAAAGAGGGGAATGACGCGGCTATTGAACTCCTAAGTGCCTCTAGGTGTGCATTTCATGATCATATGCATTTGGATAGAACTAATAACGCCTCGAAAAATGATTGTGAAAATGCTAACACACTCACACTTGACGAGATCACTTGGTGGTGTTAGCACGTTTGCGACGGCGTTGGAGTTTAAGCGGTAGAGAGGGTTTGGGTTCCTCTCTCCCTCCCGCCGAGCGTGCGAGCGCGGGATTCAGGCGATTTCGGGGAAATGAAATGCCTATTTTCTACTACGCCGGAAGTCGGAAATCAAACGGAAAAGAAACGGAAGCGAACGGAGGTCACAGTGGTGACCGGACGCAGCACCGGACGCTGCACCGGACGCGGTCACTGTGCGACCGGCGCGTCCGGTCAGTGTCCAGTGACTGCGCGAATTTCAGTTGCTGCACCGGACGCGAGGCGCGTCCGGTCACAGGCCACCGGACGCGTCCGGTGGTCCAGGGAGCTTACTGGACTCCCACCGGACGCGGTCACTGTGGCGTCCGGTGGGTTCACCAGCGCGTCCGGTGGTTGGTTCGTTTTGCGCAACTCGGTGTTGACCGGCGCGTCCGGTGAGTCACGGGACCGGCGCGTCCGGTCGTGACCAGCGCGTCCGGTCGTTACGACCGGCGCGTCCGGTCAGTGTTTCGAAATTTAGCCGTTGCGGCACCGGCGCGTCCGGTCAGTTGGACCAGCGCGTCCGGTGAGCGCGACTGCTGCTGATTTCAGTTTCTAACGGCTATATTCGAAGGGGTACGTCTATATATACTCGTTGGCCGGCTCAAGGCTCTCACTCTTGGACATTTGACATACTTGTGAGCACTTTGAGCTAAGCAACTCCCCTCCCACTCATCTCTCTTGCTTCTTTGCATATTCGAAGTGAGATTGAGTGATCCAAGTGCATTTGCATTGTGAGATTGCATCTAGTTGGCACTTGGTGGTTGATTTGCTGCGGGATTCTTGTTTCTCTTGGTGGTTGCCACCACCTAGACGGCTTGGAGCAGCTTGGAGGCGTTGGCAAGAGTTGGTGATTGTTCTTGGCCACCTCCGGTGATTGTGAGGGGTTTGTGCCTACCTCGGCGAAGCGCCAAAGGCAACATTAGTGGATTGCTCGTGTCATTGCAACCTTTTGCCATTTGGTAGGTTCTTGTGGCGCCTTTTGAGAGGCTCGGTGTGAGACCGATTAGCCACCGAACCACGTGGTGAAGAGGGACACAACGGGGACTAGCGTGCCGGCAAGCACGTGAACCTCGGGATAAATCTTCGTGTCATCACTTTCATATTGTGATTGATTGATCCCGGTGTTCGGTTATCTTGGTATTCATTGTTGATCATATTGGTTGGCTCAATACTTCGCCCCTCGGTGATACCCTCCTAACCCTCACTTGTATTAATTTCTTAGTTACTTTGCTAGAGTAGCTCTTTTGTGTAGCTTGCTAGTTGTAGTTTCCTTCTCGGTTTGACTTGTGCGGTTGAGTGCCTATATACTAGAATTGTGAATTGGATAGGTGGCTTGCAAACACCCCGTAGGCTAAGCAAAACTCGCATCTCGCTATTTGTTATATTGATAAAATTGTTTAGCTTGTCTTTGTAGAAGTTTTTAAAAGGCTATTCACCCCCCCTCTAGCCATCAAGACCTTTCACCTGGAGAGTTCAAGATCTGTTAACATATAACCATCACTCATGCAAAATATATATGGAAAAAATAAATCATATAGAAGTATGAACGATGTACTTAATTAGATATCCAATTTATTGGTACTTACAAATCGGTGTCATTTAGATACTTGATTAATTTCCAAAGCCTTGTATGAAAATTTGATATGTCAGCTAGCTTAACTGCAATTGAGACACATTAATGTTAGCCATTTGCACAAAATAGAGTAGGGATAAGGGCATGTGAAAAGCTAGATACTAATTGCAGTAAAGAAAAGCCAGATATTGAATCAGTAGAACATATAAGAATCATAATATTAGTACATTCTTCTCGGCGCTGTAGTAATCATGGAACATCTTCTCGGTGTTGTAATAAACCAGCAGTGACTATCTTGACTGAATTTAATAACCAGTAGTGACTATCTTGACTGAATTTAATAAACCAGCATTATAAGTTTGATAGCTACTGCTCCAAGGCCCTGCAAATGGTATTATGTCAAAGAAAGTTAACCTTCGAAACTAACAAATATGCATTAAGGGAGGAAACACAAAATCTCTCTGTTAAAATTGGCAAAAAAAAGTTTGAGATACATGTATGTACAGGCTTTAGAAACATGTTTTCTTTCACTTTGCTGGCAAACCAGTGCAGCTAATAAAAAAGATAGATCTGCAAGGTCCCTAGCTCCAACATGTTCTGCATGGAAACAGTGCAGTTATGCTAACAACACCACCCTGTAAGCATGATCTACCAGCGCATACAACCATAGGCAAACTCTGAGCGTGTCTGAACTTATTCAGTCTAGGGATTCAGCATGTATGAGATGCAAGAATTCAAGAAAAAACTTATTCTTCTTTTTTTGCACTTTAGTAAGGTTCCATGTCGGCAGTTGGAAAATATGATCATAAGAGAAAAACCAAAGTAGCTAATTAAGCATTGACTCTGATGGCACTTGTGCACGCAGGCAATGAAGATGTTTGGTTTGTTGGGCACTGCATTGAAAATTGCAGTGGTCGATTATACAGGAATAAAGCATTGAACAGTGCAAGTGAATCGTTAAATGGAAAGAGGACTTATTAGGACACAAAACTGACTTATTAAGACACAAAACTGGCAATCACTTTAACCATATTTGGGTTCACAGCTCAATGACCTTGCAAACAAACCTTCAATGGATCGGAACTCCAATGCCAAGCAACTTACAAGTGTGGGGAGCTCGATTGGCTGCCTGCCGTTCTTGCGGGCGTGGGGAGTTGTTCAGAGGAGTCCAACAGCTCCATTGCTACAGCAGTGCGCCAGTGCTGAACCAAGAGCGCAGATTGGCGATTTGCAGCAAGATGCGTTGAATCAGGCAGGGATCTCACCAAGGTGCAGCAATGGCGGTGGCACTGATCGACGGGAGCGACGTCCAGTAGATCCAGTATTGTAGATATTTATTTATGAATTCTAGTTTCTACAAGTGCAGGAATGAATATCATTCATTATTTCATTATTTGCAGAAAAGACAAATTGACACAAACAAGTGAAACTAACCCCTTATGTAAAGACTCATAGTATATCTGTTTATAGTGGTTGTAAACTGCAACAGATAGCACCTGCAGGTTTACAAGGCTACATCAGTGCATCGCTCCCAACTAATTCAAAACTACAAAGCTATTGTCAGTATACGAGCAAAACAATAAAAGAAGGATTTTCAAATGTATTAGAGAGCTGGAAAACAACATATCACGTGAAGAAAAAAACAACACATCTTCTATTAGAGTGTTGGACATTTTTTCTAGCATGCAGAAAGGAGTGAACTGTACAATTGATGAACTATTTTTTCAATATAATTCAAGGGTGCAAGCAAGATCTATTTCAAATTAATAGTTATCTAGAAAACATATTCTATAAGAAACCATTTTATACCATATATTGTAGTAGGTGTTTGAAAATAGAGCCTCCACCAACAGTTGACACGCAATGATGCAATCGAAGCTCGCAATTCTTTTCCCCTCCAATGCAAAAATTATGAATAACCTACAATGCATTGAACACAGAGAGTAGAGTCAGCTAACAGAGCACCGTTGCCCAATCAAGATAAAAAATAAGTCGCGTTTCAATTAAAAAACAAAGGCTCCACCATTTCCAGTATCAGCAACAGGAAAAGACTGCATTATAGGACCTTCACAAAATTCACATTTAGCTGCTCACTTCAGGTCAGAAATTTTCTTCACAACAATTGAAGTAGTCATGTGCCATAATCAGTATTTATTAGGAAGCTAGGGCGCTGGAAACATAGGTTATAATTAGCTGAATATTTTTAAGCATTGTGGTTAATTTAATTTGCAACCACTATGCATAAATTTGGACACGTAGGGGTAGTTTCCCTGTTGTCCACCAACACCTAGGATCACATCGAGAGGAGGCTGTAATATAAGCATAAAAAAGAACCTTGCTACAAGATAATGTAGAGATTGTATCATGGCTACTAACACACATTCAATCTTTAAGCTATTACCATGACTAATGGTAACCTCAGATTACAATATACAGAGCATACACCAAATCTCCACATTTAAATAAAATATCTAAAACACCATTAGAATACTTTGATTGCATTATAAGGAAATAAGCTACATATGAAAAACAACTTTCCAGCGCAAAAGAAACAAATCACCTTTGTTTACACAAGTGAAAAATGATCAACATTAAAGGTAAACAAAAGGGACAAAACAATAGGTTCATGGCAGAAAAAACTACTTAAATGGTTCCCTTCTACAGAAAAAAGTGCATCATCCAATCAACCAACATGCAAATGACATTAGAAAAAGGCTAATCACATATTCTAACTAAATCTAGAATCAAAGGCAAGAACCTTTTCTAGCTTGTTAGAGGTTACCCTTGTGGCGCAAATGGGGAAAACAGACTGTGGATCCCTAGGACTGGTTGTATCACACAGACTGACTTTTGAAACCTAGCAACCCTAATCTGTTAGACAAACCTTTGAAAGGCTTCATAGTGAACCCTATCGACCTTCCTTGGAAGTGGGTCAAAAGATTAGCTACCTCGGGCGAAAGGGTAAATCACAACTCACAGTGAAAGTGTACACCTATGCGCAGAGTTTAATAAACTGGTATACTAGCCTTGCTCAAGGATACGAGCGGCCTTGGAATCTTTACATTTAAGATGATGACTTTTGATTGCTAACATGCTCATTGTTTACCGTTTTATGCTCTACATTATTTATGTTACATTGATCATGAGTTTATGGGATCTATACTACCTTGTTGCTATACTTGCGGAGTTCCACATGGAGTCACCCTTGCTATTTCCCCCACACTCCAGTGTGTAGTGAGGTGCTGCTTAGAAGAAGGATGAAAGAGTAGTAGAGTTTCTAGAAGTCTTTTCGAAGTGCTTAGCATACGGAGCCCCCAGTCAGCTGTCCCTGAGAAGAATGGAGCCTGAGCAAAAGCTTAGCCACCTTTCTGTGATACTCTGATAGTTGTAAGTGTTAATATAGTAAGTATTCCGCTTTATATAAACATTGTTTTGATATCTCTATTCTGTTGTTGTATGTGTGGACTTCCTGGGCACACATATAACGAGTGCTTGGTCTTCTTTGGAAAACCGGGCGTGACAGAAATCATGGCTTCCCTCCAAAGCTTCTAAAGTCGTCCTTTTTTATAAAAAGAAAAAAATGTCAACTTGTATGAACATAGTCTTCGGTTATTTATGTTCCTATTATTGCCCATGATATATATTTCTGGAAGTCTTTGGGTGCCCGGCTATGATATTTCTGTTAGATATTTAGGCACATTTAATCTAAAAATTTATGAAGAGAATGTGACAACAAGCAACCATGTGCAATGCAAGAGTGATTGTTTTGCATATGACTGATGCCCTAACTATGCTAATTAGCATATTGATCATATGAAAAAAAGAGAGAAACCAAGGAGCACCATGAAGTGGGACCGATGACGAAGGAACAGGTGGCGCTATTGCTTCAGTCACTTACCAATACAAATTCGATGCAGTGTAAAGGGGTGGATCCACATAGGGGGTGATTGGTTGCCCGAAAAGGTTTGGGCCAGGATGAAAGCCCCATACAGGCTGATCCTATCCTAGTTGAAACGATATAAGTTGCAGTGATTGGTTCCAACTTGGATAGGGATCCCGGATCACAGTTAACATGTTTGGTTGTCTGTGCGGATGGTTTTGCTGAATGATGCGATGCATGGTGCTTGTGATTGGTTTACAACGCATCACAAGGTGCAAGCACCCACGGGCTGGTTTGGTGAGGTTACCACCACCAATTTTTGATGAAACAAGATACAACCGTAGGAAACAGGTTTTGCACAAATAAAAACACAGCTAAACCACCTCAAATTACATTAGCTTCACAAGCAACTTGACCTTGGAGCATTAGCGTTCATTAAAAGGGGTGATTGGTTGCCTAAAAAAGGATGGTGCAAAAGATACAACAGTAGGAAATGGAGGATAGTTGGCTCCAATGTTCACAGTTCCTCATAAGGCCAAGTGCATCAGCTAGTATTTAGGGTGAATGGTAGTAATCATCACAGGCTCCTCTTCCTACCAAATAATTAGCCACAGAACTAACACCAGCAGGCCAACACAAACATAATGCAGACATGAACCGGGCAAGGTGAGTGGTTAACCACCCCATGTTGAGCCTATGGAGGAGCATTATCCAAGAGAGGCACTGCATCTCCTCCACTGAACTCCAGGTAAGCAGCTTCAACTTCATCCCTTGTAGGAAAACTCTGGCGACAGTTATTAGGAAAACCAGTTACCTGGGCATTGGCCATTGCCCAGGAACTATAGACTCCAGGCACCCTGCCCCAGAACACAACATACCAGGCCATATGATCCTTTCAAAACACAAGAACAAGTGTTAGATTGAGCAATGGCTTTGTAAAATCCAAATGATAGGCCTCAGATATTTGCATCAGGTTTGCTCAATATTTGAAAGAACAGGTCATTGGTGGCTGCCTTGTGGTTGAATAAAATGGTACACCACTGGAGGAATCAAATGAAGATATAAAAAAACAATGCAAAGACAAAAGGCAGCCACCTCACAGAAAAACTTTTCATCATAGGCCAAAATGAATCATACCAAATCATGTCCACATAATCCTCATAATACTAGGCAGAAACATGGCATGTGTGCGGAATTGAAGATCTCCGGTTTCATGTGAATCAAATCGTAGATCATCCACTCCTCACAGATGACATGTTTCAAATAAAGAACAGTTACACATTGTCAAGTGGACTCAAATATTTGCATCATGTTTGCTGAGTATTAGAATGCATAGGTCATTGGTGGCAGCCTTGTTGTTGAAAACCAAAGATGATTAAGAAGCAAACACATGTCACCCATGCAATGTTCAAGAACATCCATAGGTTGCCATCAGCTTGATACCTTGTGCAGGAATCAATTGTTACAATCCTATGGATGATGCTAGAACACGTACTGGATGAATCACATGTATATAAGAAACAAACAATGCAAACAAATTCAAAGAAGTCAAATCAGCATAAGTTGAAGACAACCATCCCTAATCCTTGGCATGGGCCCTGTTGTTCCACATCGCGCTGGCCCATTCCTCCCTCTGAGCTACCTAGGCTGCATTGTCAGGGACATCATCATGTTCATTGGGGTTGTTGTTTGGGTTCTAGGACTCCTCAGCAGGGACATGCTCAGCCTCCCCAAACCTCAGTATCTAGTTGTGTAGGATACAACAAGCCAGGACCAACTTCACTTGAGTTTTGTAGGGGTGGAAGGGTTTGTTGTCTAGAATTCTAAACCTATTCTTCAGAGCACCAAAAGCTCTCTCAACTGTCACCCTTAAAGAAGAGTGCCTGAGATTGAAGAGCTCCCTCCTATTTTGGGGCCTGCTGTTGCCATACTCCCTCAAGTGGTACCTTGTACCATGAAAGGGAGGCAAGAAACCAGGCCTCACAGCATAACCAGCATCCACAAGATAGAATTTACCTAAAGAAGGTTTAGACAAGGCAATGTTCAGATGTTAATCTATGGCAATTTACTACTGATGGCTTCATATGCATAACAATTTACCTGGAGGGACTCTAAGGCCATCCTGTCTCTGTAGGGCATCTGATAGAATAAAGGCATCATGTGCAGATCCCTCCCAACCAGCTAGCACATAAATAAACCTCAGATCAAATGAGACAGCAACCAAAACATTCTGGGTAGGGCATCGCTTCCTACCTCTAAATGTATCTTGCATTGTCTTGGGCTCTCTAGCTAAGACATGGGTTCCATCAATGGCTCCAATGCAATCCTACAGCAATTAAAAATGGATGTGAATCAGTGATTCAGTGATAATTACAGTATCTTAAGGCCTACAAAGCAATTAGCATGTGTACCAACCTTAAAATAGGGGTACCACCTTCTGTTACCATTGATCTTTGGAGGGACACTTGTGCTAGGAGGGACAATCATCTCATTCCTAAGTTCTCCTATGGCATGCAAGATTGTCTGGAAGAACCTGCTGATGGTCTCACCAGATCTCCTGAAAGTGAGATCTATGACTCTAAACCTCTCATTATGCCCAACAACATGCAAGAACATGGCTACCTGCTCCTCAACAGTAGCATTGATGCTATCTTTGACCAACTCTCTAGCTCTAAGAAGAGAACACAACTAGAAAAAAGGTGCCCTTCTCATCCTAAGCAGGTTCACATAGTGCATATCATCTGAATTGTAGATGTAGTTAAGGTTGTACATCCTCTGTTGGTCCCTCTCTGTCATGGGGCCATAGGAAATGGGCATGGGAGCTGACAGTCTTCTCCTAAACCACATGAAAAACCAACTTGCAACTACAGTAACCATAGCAGCAATGGCTCTATGGTAAGCTTCGCGGTCCATTGCTAACAAAAATAATTGCATTTGTATTAACAAATTAGAATGTGTGGGGGTATAAACCCCTATACCCTTACGGCTAGACATGGGCAAGCCCAGACTCGACGGTCCGGCCCATTACATGACGACGCGTGATCCAGATCATCGAGATGGAGTCTCGCGCAAGGCATGAAACCAGACTTAGGGATCAAGCAAGGTCTTGGTCGGTTAGGTTAGGAATCCTTATCCGGCTCCATATGGCAATTGTAACCAGCTAAGATTAGTTTCCAGATCTGTAACCCTGCCTCTCGGACTATATAAGGAGGGCAGGGGACCCCCTTAAAAAACATTAAAACACACTCTAGGGCAATCTAGCTTGTTATACATTGTTTGAGACAGCAATAACAAAGTAGAGCAGGACGTAAGGTATTACGCCCACACGGTGGCCTAAACCTGGGTAAACCCGCGTGTTGTTCTTCATCACCATCTCGTTCATGGCTTGCACACCTGTCTGCCGATAATCTACTACCTTAGGCATACCCCTCGGTAGACTGCTAACCAGGTTTTATCGATAGTGGTGCGCCAGGTAGGGGTGTGTGTACTACTTTTTAGGCGTGCGAGATGGTCATCTTCCCTGATTCCATGGCCACGGCGGCGGGCCTCATGTTCATGATCGGCCAGATCACCTGGATCACCGGCTCCAATGACTTTGTCGTCACAACCATGGAGGAGGCGCAGATCCAATCTGCATCGACTACTTCCCCGACACCGGCATCGACTACGACTACACTGGCTCCAGCTCCGCCTGCACTAGCACCATCACCGACCACGCCGGCAACTCATCGACTTCTTTCTCGCTACCAGGGGAGGAAACTCGACAACACCGACCTGATCGACTCCATCGACCGGCTCGGTGGCAAACTCTCATTTACCCTAGCTCTGGTCGATTCGCTCCAAGAGCAGTTTACCGAGCAGAACTCAAACAGCTACAACAGATCTACTTGACCTGCTCGAGCCACCTGTTTTCAACGGTTGGGTACAGATCTAGTAGTCACTTCAAATCCTGAAGGGCGCTCTGCTCGACCTCGACCTTGACCACGCAACTTCGTCAATATGGTGGGCTCTGATCAAGTTTCGATCCATACCACCCAGACAGATAGCCGTTTGAGCTCTGGATCGAGCACCGTGTCCGACGAGACTACTCAAACCATGGTATTACACCATGTGAGTAACGGTGATGAGGAGAGGCTATATCCTCCAGGCTTTCCTCAAATCCCGGCCTTCCCTCTAAGGCGTGGTGCCATGATCAACATGGTTAGCCAAGATGAAGATCCACCTGCTGGGGGTGAGACCGATCAACAGCGACAAGAGCGACAACAGCGCAATGCCGACCGAGCTCAACGTCGCATAGATGAAGATGCACGCCTAGCACAACAACAAGCAGACCACGACCAGCAAGAAGTTGATGCTACAATTAGGCGTAATCGACTGCAAGGGCGCAACCTCAATGATGCTTTCGACATGGTGGGGAACAGACCAGTATTCAAAACCCCAAGCACCAACGTGGTCGTCGCCATTGAAAGCCTGAAGCAGTTACCGGATACCACAGAAATACAAAACATCCGGGAGGATTTGCAGGCTTATCTCCAGGCGGCCATGGTTCAGACCAATGAATGTGTCGTGGGGCCATCCGTGTCTGGCGCGACTAGCAGGAGCCGCCAGCACTCCAGTCGACCTTTCAGGTCTGGTCAACGTGGCTTACGCGCACCCACTAGCATAGACAACCGCGTTATGGACAACATAGCTCCTGGTGTCAATCCAGGAGCTGATGGAGGCAACGACGGCAATTGCAGAAACCCTCCCCGTGATGATAACCACCGCCTCAGCCACCGCCGCAATAACAACGACGACGACCGGTGCAACGACAACCGGTGTAATGACCACCGGGACCATCGTCATCAAGGACAACAATACGGTGACGAACGAGATCGCCATGATGGCAATTACGATCTCCATCACGACCTCAACAACGGTGACCTACGTCCTCGCATTGAATAGCGAGCTCGGGACCGTGCGTCCCATGAAACCAGTCGTCGCATGGAGTACGATATGATCCACGGTCCCCCGGGCCCCAAGCAATTCACCAACCACCTACGATAGGTCATCTGGCCTAGAGGTTTTAAGCTTGAAAAGCTTAACCATCACGACGACAAGGTCAATCCCGAGCTATGGGTCTAACTTTATGAGACCGCTTGCAGATCCACTATGGGCGACGAGCATGTCATGGCCAACTACTTTCTTGTGGTGGTCGGCCCGGTGGGGCACCAATGGCTTGTCAGTCTCCCAGAGAACCACTTCAATTCCTGGTATGCTTTGCGTCGAGCCTTTGTCAAAAACTTCATTGCTACTTGTGAACAGCCAGACAACAAGTACGACCTTCAACGCATCCACGACGCCAGGGATGAACCATTGCGCGAGTACATCCGACGCTTCTCGGATATGCGCATCAGGATCCCTAGGATCATCGACAACGAGGCTATTGAAGCCTTCATCACAGGTCTACGCTACTACAACAACCTTAGGGACAAGCTCCTTCATAAACAGCCTATAATGGTGGTTGACCTCCTCACCACCGCCAAGAAGTATGCAGATACAGACGATGCCAAGAAGCTGCTGAACGAGGGCACCGGTAAAGCACCGTACTCTCCACAACGCGATGACTACCGTGACAACCGCCGCTGTGATGACTTTAGAGGTCGCAGCGACATCAGGGACCGCTGTAACGACAATCGTGATCAGCGCGACAATAGAAATCAGCACGGTGATCGCCGTGACAACTTCAAGGGCAAGCGTGCTCACGATGACGACGGCGAGGTCAACGCCGTGAAAAAATTTGGTGGGCATCGCAATTATGAAGAAGACTATGCTAAAGCCTTGAAGGGGCCTTGCCCAGCTCATCCTAAGTCCAACCATACGTTAGAAAACTGCAAGGTCCTTAAGGAGATCTACCATCGCAAACAGGCTTCAGAAAATGCCGACAAGCCTGATGACGCAACAAACCAGCGTAACCGCAGGGACGATGATGAGGACAATCCTGATAAGAACCCCAAGCACCAGTATTAGGAACTGGTGAGGCATGTTGCAACCATCGTCAGGGGCAAGGTGTCTGTTGAAAGCAAACGCGAGCGGAAGCTGCTCGCCCGCGCTTGCCTGAACGTGGCCAAGACAGACGACCTCATTGCAGATCCAAGACTACCACCCTGGTCACACCGAGAAATCAACTTCAGCAGGGCAAATCAATAGGCCACCATCCCCGAACCAGGTCGTTTTGCTCTCGTCCTCAGTCCCTTTATCAATAAAGTGCAATTTGATAGGGTGCTCATCGACGGCGGTAGCTCCATCGACATCCTGTTCAAGAATAACCTGTCAGCATTGAACATATCTGAAGCTGACTTGAAGCCATACGACGCACAGTTCTGGGGGGGTCCTGCCCGGACAGAGCTCTACACCTCTCAGGCAAATTGCCCTACCTGTGCAGTTTGGCACGGCAGATAACTTCTGTACCGACTACGTCAACTTTGTGGTCGCTGACTTCGAAGGCACCTACCATGCTATCCTTGGTCGCCCCGCGATCACCAAATTCATGGCCGTACCTCATTACAGGTACTTGGTGCTTAAGATGCCAACGGAAAAGAGAGTCCTCACTCTCAGAGGCAATGTATTTGTTGCCTATACCTGTGAAGAGGACAGCTTTCGCGTAGCTAAAGCCCACGACCTCTCCCTGCGGATGGCGACAACGATGATGGAGGCAAAGAAGACTCCTCCCAACCAGCTGGAAATTCTAGAGCTTGAAGCACCACACAAGTCTATCAAGTCTAAGGAGTACAAGGAGATCCAACTGGTCGAGGGTGACTCTAGCAAGACGGCACTGATCGGGTCAAACCTCGATCCCAAATAGGAAGACGCGCTCGTTCGGTTCTTGAGAGAGAATGTAAGCGTGTTCGCTTGGAAACCATCAGACATGCCCGGTGTATCTCGAGACCAGATCGAGCACCCTTGAACGTCGACCCCAAGGCAAAGCTAGTCAAGCAAAAGCTACGGTGGTTTGGGAAGGACAAAAAGGAGACCATTAGGGTAGAAGTTACACGACTTCTTGTAGCCAGTTTTATCAAAGAGGTGTATCACCCGGACTGGTTAGCCAATCCGGTTCTTGTACGCAAAAAGAATAATGAATGGAGAATGTGCGTTGACTACACCAATCTCAACAAACACTGCCCTAAAGACCCCTTCGGTTTACCTCGCATTGACGAAGTCGTGGACTCCACGGCCGGCTGCGAGTTACTATCTTTTCTCGACTGTTACTCTGGTTATCACCAGATCGCTCTCAATAAGGACGATCAGATCAAGTCGTCCTTTATTACACCCTTCGGCGCTTATTGCTACATGACCATGTCGTTTGGGCTCAAAAACGCCGGAGCTACTTATCAGCGTGCAATACAACAGTGCCTTGAAAAGGAGATACAAGATGACCTGGTCGAAGCCTATGTAGATGACGTAGATGTCAAAACCAAGGAATCCCACTCCTTGATTGACGATCTGACATGTACTTTTACAGCGCTCAATCAATATCAATGGAAGTTGAACCCTAAAAAGTGCATCTTTGGCATTCCATCTGGTGTATTACTAGGCAATGTTGTCAGTCGTGACGGCATACATCCTAATCTAGAGAAGGTGCAAGCTGTCCTCAATATGAAGCGACCAGCAAACGTCAAAGATGTCCAGAAACTTACAGGGTGTATGGCCACCCTAAGTCGATTTTTATCTCGATTTGGTGACAAGGGCTTACCTTTCTTCAAGCTACTCAAGGCAGGCGAGAAGTTTGAGTGGTCGGAGGAAGCAGATATTGCCTTTACATAGCTAAAGCAGTACCTTGCATCACCTCTGGTCCTTACTGCCTCCAAGTTAGGAGAAGTCCTTCAACTCTACATTGCTGCGACTGATCGAGTCATCTCCACTGTCCTTGTGGTCGAGCGCCCAATCTATTTCATCAGTGAGGTGCTCAACGAGTCCAAAACCAGGTACACTTAGATTCAAAAATTGATCTATGTCATACTCATTACAACCCAAAAGTTGAAACATTACTTTGACGGGTTCCACGTGGTGATCAAAACTGAGTTTCCTCTTGGTACCATTATACGCAACAAATATGCAAATGGGCGCATCACCAAATGGGCAATGGAGTTATGTCCTTTCGACCTGGAGTTTGCGCATCGTGATACTATCAAAACTCAAACACTTGCTTACTTCATGGTCGAGTGGACAAACTTAAGTATCTTGACCTCTCAAGGACCCGTTGACTACTAGAAAATGTATTTTGATGGCTCACTGACTATTGATGGTGTGGGAGCGGGCATATTATTCATATCACCAACCAATGAGCAATTACGCTATGTCCTTAGGATTCACTTCCCGACATCTAACGATGCTGCAGAATACGAGGCATGCTTTCATGGTTTGCGCATTGCAATTGACCTCGGTATCAAATGCCTCTATGTCCACGGTGACTCAGCCCTAGTTATTAACCAGCTCAACAAGGACTGGGATACAACTAGCGAGAAAATGGATGCATATTGCAAAGAAATTAGGAAGCTTGAAGGCAAATTTTATGGCGTTGAATACTCCTATGTGGTCCGAGACAGAAATCAAGCAGCAGATGCGCTATCGAAGTTAGGATCATCTAGAGCTCAAGTACCGCATGGCGTTTTTGTTCAAGACCTTTTTAAACCATCAATCAAGCAAGAAGACGACCCCGTGGTCGAGAAGCCCCCGGTCCAGCCTCTGGTAGCTATGGTTCCATCATCGACCGCTACGGAACCATCCCCAACCACAGTGGGACCATCTCAGACCCTGACTAAGATAGCAGACTGGCGCGTTCCATTCATTAAGTACCTAACAGATGGCACCGGGTACTCTGATCGCAATGAAAATGAATGCCTTATACGCCGCAGCAGACAATACCTCGTGGTCGAGGGTAAGCTGTGGCGCAAAAATGCGAAAGCAGAAGTATTGATGAAGTGCATCGAGCAAGAAGACGGTATTAAACTCTTGGAAGAAATACATTCTGGCACTTGTGGTAATCACGCCGCATCTCGGACATTGGTTGGTAAAGCGTTTCGCGCAGGTTTTTACTGGCCATCCGCAGTAGCTGATGCAGAGAAGCTTGTTAAACACTACGCCAACTGTTAGTTTTTCTCCAAGAGAATTCATGTGCCAGCCCATGAGATCCAGACCATACTAGCCTCCTGGCCTTTTGCGTGCTAGGGCCTGGATATGATTGGACCCTTCAAACCAGCACCAGGTAACTTCAAGTTCGTATTCGTGCTGATTGATAAATTTTCCAAATGGATAGAGTACATGCCCTTGGTCAAGGCATCTTCCGAAAAAGTAGTCGAGTTCCTCGACCAGGTCATCCACCGCTTCGGTATACCCAACAACATCATTATAGACCTGGGGACTCAGTTTACCGAGAACACGTTTTGGGACTTCTGTGATGAACAGAGCATTGTAGTGAAATACGTCTCGGTGGCACACCCCAGAGCTAATGGACAGGTCGAGCGGGCTAATGGAATGATTCTGGATGCATTGAAGAAAAGGATGTACAGAGAGAACGACAAAGCCCCTGGCCGGTGGATCAAGGAGTTACCCACCGTGGTCTGGGGACTTCGGACACAACCTAGTCGCAATACTGGTGTCTCACCATATTTCATGGTTTACGGCGCCGAGGTTGTGCTCCTAGCGGACATTGAATTCCGGTCACCTCGGGTTGAGAACTACAACGAAGATCAAGTTACTGAACAACGAGAGCTTGAGGTGAATAGTGTAGAGGAACGACGCCTTGACTCCTGTATACGCACAACCAAGTACCTCGCCGTGTTACAAGGTACTACAACAAAAATGTTCAGGAACATTTCTGATGAGATATAGGCCCGATCTTCCGAGAGGTAGCCAGTAAGTTCGATTTGTTGTGATCTCGACATTGACGATCCAGCTTCAAATAAGACACGATTCAAACCCTACAACCGTTACACCACTGCTCCGTTGGTTATCAACCAAGCACAACTTGATTGACCTCGCCAAAAAGGCTTTTCCTGCAAGCGAATCGAAGAGCACAAGCAAAAAGGTAAAAACACACAATCTAAAATTGCAAATATGAATGATGCGAATATCAATAGAGGGTTCAAGAACTCGGTTCCAAAGGACTAATCGACACAGTGGAGGAGATCAAGAACAGGGGCCCTGGATCACTGTAAAAGGATTTGTCACCACAGTTACATTGAACGATTCAGTTTCTCGATGGAAAACTAAACTCTAAAAAAACCCAATTGTCTAGCAGCGGTGGCAGCTATTTTTATAGTCTAAGACTTGACCTAGGGTTGAGGACGGCCAGGGGTTGGGCGCCCACAACTTGGGCTTAAGGTCCGACACGATACATGGCCAAGTTGGCCCAAATAGGTGACGCAGCACCTTGCTGTGGTCACACAGAATGATCCATGGACCTTCTGGAGCTGAGACCAGATCCAAAACGACGGCGTCATCATCCCCTTTCGAATGCATCCAAGAACGCCCCATTTTGATGTCGTATGAGAAAATTATGACCAAAACAGTGACGACGTGTCTGCTGAATCCGAGGGTGATGTGGCAGCTGAGTTGGGGACGAATTGCAACTTGGGGAAGACCATAGCATCGGTGTCCAGCATGGCGATGTCCTCTTCAATTTCTTTGTGGTCAGCGACATCATATTCAAATGGAAGACTAGCCAAGATGGCGTCCACAAGTTGGCAACTCCATGGGAAAGGCCATACATCGTCAAGGCTGTTACACGACCTACTTCGTACAGGCTTGCAAGACTTGACGGCACTGACATGCCCAACTCCGTCCACATCGACAAGCTTAGGCATTTTTACGCCTAATTCTCAAATACAGATATGTACCTTTTTTTGTACTACTTTTGCACTATATATATATACTCGACTATAGTTGACTACACTTACTTACATTGTTGATTCTACAATTACAACAACTTTTTGATAAACCAGTACATCGATCACCAATCCTCTCGAGTTCTCAGAGCAGCTCTGTCCTCGACCTCACTCATAGCGTGCACGAGATCCACCCTCTGCATTTTGGGTGGTCGGCAGATGCCCTTTGGCCAGACCAGTTGTACTCTTACGTGTATGCAGGCTCTGATAGCCTTATACTCGGATCACTGGCCTCTCCAAAGCCGTACAGACCTACAGGATGACATCAATTACGCTAGAACAACTAAAAACAGAACATTCCGCTGTTCTAACTTAGTTCACATCGATTATGCTGGAACAACTAAAACAGAACATTCTGCTGTTCTAACTTAGTTAAATCTACACGCAATACAAAGCTTCAATGTTTTTTCATACAAAAACATAAACAACTTTACATTGTACCACTAATCACCTTATTACAAACTCGCCTCTTTGAAGGCACAAGTTTACAATAAGCTTATGAAAATCAGCTTCTCCTATGAACTATTTGTAGGTTACTACTACTGTTGGCTTCACCCAACATGCTGACTTTTTGGGAGCTCAGAGACCTTTGGCGTGGTTAAGGATGGAGCTGATCGTGCTTCGCTGGTCGCTAGAGATGGTGGCACTGGTACCTGACCCATGTACAATTGAATCGTCCCTGCAATTGGTGGGGCTGCAACCGGGCATAAGATGATATCTTTGGTGATCGCGGCAGCATGCTTCATCTCCTCTAACCGTAGCTCGTCTGCTCGCTCCACCCCGACCTCCCTGGGATAACCGGCTTCCAGGTGAGCAATATCCAACAAGGGGTAGTGGGCACATACCAAGCTAAGTACATGTGCACCCACATACTCCTGATGTCCTTCATCCATTGTTGGAGCCATCCCAGACTTTTTGGGATTTCTCGACCAGACCTAATTTTGGTGCATCCACTCCAGCTTTGGTGAAGTCGGCACCAATGACATCGAGCACTAGTGTGATCCCCTTTGCCATTTCAGCACAGGCGTGGTTCCAAGTTTCCCACTCCTTGATGAGTATCTTGCATTTGCCATTAAGGGCTTCTTGCTCCTTCATGAGCTTGTTGCACTTCTGGGACCACACCTCGATCTTTTTTTGCACCAGCTTGGTTTTGAAGCTCCAGGTCGTCGTGATCTTTCTTCATCTTCTCAAGGTGCACTTTGGCATTTTTCTTTACAACTGCAAGGCATCATGTCGATAAGAATTCACTGCCACAAACTTCAATGAAAACTACGACAATGATGAGGAATACTTACTCTCCAGATCCTTTGCTAATTTAGCATGTTCCTCCTTCATGGTCTGCTGTGTTTGCAGCCATTTGTTCTTCTCTTTGGACAGCCGGTCACGCTCAGCAGCTACCTGAGCATTTTCTTCGTGAAGCCGGCTGACTTCGATGTCCTAAAGAGCTCCGATTATGAACAATACAATATTATAGCATCCTAAAGTGCTCGAGTACCTAACAACAGAAGGGTTTCCTACCCGATCTTTGTTTCTCGACCACTTCCAGCTGTTGGAGTACCGTGCGCATTTTTTCTTCATGCTCGATGTTTTGCCTCGCATAACCCTCTAACTGCTGCTGCAGTTTCTTCTGTTCTGCACTAAGCTGTTTGTTTTTCTTGGCCACAGTCTGCAGTACACAGGATCACAAAGCATTTCTTATGGATTATATAATAACAGGTTATACAGTTGCAAGAGGCTTACCTTCACTTCCTCCAGAAATATTTTACCAACCACTTCCATGGCCTCGACCTCGTCTCCTGCTGGGATTTCCACAGTATAGGAGCGGGTACCATAAAACCTGCTTTCTTTTTCATAATGCCCGAGGATTTCTTCCATGGCTGGGGCTGAAGACTCGAGTTTTTCCCCTGGTCTAGCACTTCCAGTTGGCTCCTTGGTGGTCCCAACAACCCCTGTAGGTTTTGGGAATTGCTGCTCTGAGGTCGGTTGGGGTTGTTCTTGGTTTTCTGAGGCCGGCTGGGGCTGTTCTTGGTTTTCTGGGGCTGGCTGGTGTTGTCCTTCTGGTTCTGGGGCCTCCCGTGGTTGTTCCGGCAGCTCTAGGGCCCCATCATCTCCTGCTTGCCCCAAAACTTCGGTTTGCGGACCAGGAGCAGATGCTATAGGAGCTTGCAACTCGGGGACTACCCTCTCTGCTATGGTCTGCTCTAGGACCTGCCGCTCGGTGATGGCGGTATTTGGTGGTGGCAGTGTTGCATCGCCAGACAGTTCTTCTGGCCTTTGGGTCGATGCAGAGCTATATAAATCCATGACAAATAACAAGCAGAATACAGTGGTGAACCGAGATTTCTTCACCTTTTTGGGCCCGGCACCCTTCTCTGCCACTGGGCGAGTGGTCAGGACTGGCTTAGCCACGTCGCTTCTAATAGCGGCAGCAGGCTTTGGGATTCCTAAGGGCTATGCCTGTGGTTGCGGTGGTCGAGGTGTTGGCTCATTTGTTGGCAACGGCGGTGTCGGCTCCTGTCTTCTAGCCAGCCACTCCCTCCGGCTGCATGCTATGATACCGGAGACCTCATCGACCTCCTCATCTTCCTCTTCTAGCCAGTCAGCAATTAGGCGTCGACGCTTGCTTGCTGGGTCCTCTGCTTCCTTCAAGTCAATTACCCCTTCTAGACTTTCATCTGAGGAGGTTCCTTGTGAGGTCTGGCCCCTTTTCTTCGTTGGGGCAACAATTGGTTTCTTGCCTGCAAGTCGGCTGGCTTGCTCTGATTCATCTTCAATTGCAAGCCAATCAATTTTGGAAGGATCTTCATCCACGGGTGGCGGTTGTGCATCATGGGCCCGTAGCACGACCTCAGGCCACTCCACGCCTGGAGGACAAGACACGAATGTTTGCGCTCTCTCCTGTCCATTAAACTGGGCAACAGAGAGCAACATGAATATCAGAAAGACAACACATCAAAAAAGTGGTTATTATGCAGAGTTTAAATCAAAAGGATAAACTAGCAGACAACAATCAACTTACCAGTGGTGGTGGGCGAGTAAGCTTGAACGCTGGCTCGATGACTTGGGGATCAAGCAAGGTCTTGGTCGGTTAGGTTAGGAATCCTTATCCGGCTCCATATGGCAATTGTAACCGGCTAATATTAGTTTCCAGATCTGTAACTCTACCTCCCGGACTATATAAGGAGGGCAGGGGACCCCCCTTAAAAACATCGAAACACACTCTAGGGCAATGTAGCTTGTTATACATTGTTTGAGACATCAATAACAAAGCAGAGCAGGACATAAGGTATTACGCCCACACGGCGGCCTGAACCTGGGTAAACCCGCGTGTTGTTCTGCATCACCATCTCGTTCGTGGCTTGCACACCTGTCTGCCGACAATCTACTACCTTGGGCATACCCCTCGGTAGACTGCCGACCAAGTTTTGTCGACAGAATGCTATTGTGATGTAACCCAATTAGGTAAATGAACACCATGGCCGCGGTTGCCACACCAAGATGGTGGCCCTCCAGTGCCAAATGTTTCTCAAAAAACAGTAATCATTGACCTAGGCACTGATCTCAGTTTAGTTTCATGAAACTACCAATTAAACAGAACAAGAACATATTCATGAAAAAGGTACAACATGACGCGGTTGCAACAGCAAGAGGTTGCCATCCAGCGCCAAATCATAGGAAACATGCTAAGAATCATGTGTACTGACCAAAACACCACCCAAATCGGCCAACATGCACAGATCTATGCATACAACAACTAGATTTGCATCAGAACGGCATAGATCTAGGGGTACAGGAAGAACATGAACCCTAAGCAACATCGCACTAATCAAAATGTAAAGAAATCAAGGTATAGAGAGAGGGGCAAGGCGAGGTATACCAGCCGAGGCACCGGAGAACCAGAGGTCCACCGCCGGATGGAGACACTGGCGAGAAAACGGTAGTGAGAGGGAACCGAGAGCTCACCGGAGTACTGGAGGCAGAAGAGGAGGAGTAGAGAAGTGGCGGCGGTAACCCTATCTCCAGTAACGCGCGTGCCCTTTTATCGCGGGATGGAGCCATCTCCCGCCAAGTTTTCTTGCGCATCTGCGCTGCGCCACGCCATCCCTGCTCGCGAGGGAAGCTGGAGTTGAAGATACGGCAAGAGCCGGGATGGAGGGGCCGAAATGAACGACGCGGTGCGGGGAAACGGTGCGATCAGGGAAACCAAACAAGTGGTAGGTGACGTCAACCAGCAGGGATGGCCCTTTGCACCATCCGGTGCGGGCAACCAATCACCCCCATAGATCTAACTGGGTGCCCAGACCAAAATGCAAAATACGATGTAGTACACAGGTTTCTAACGTATCCGCACCCCTCTGGTACAAACATCAGCACCCACAGCCCAACTTAGCCAACAGAGAAAGCCCACAACAGCCCAACAATTACCCAATACTCCCTTTGTTCCATAAAAACTGACGTTGTAGCATCTGGCAAGAGTACCAAGGAGAGGGGAGAATGACCTGCGCACCTCTACAATTGCAAGTGGAGCAGCTGCATTAATTGATGTACAAACAAGAACACTCATATCTGGTTGGCTCCGGTGGTGGGAGGGAGGCTACAGTAATAGGCCTGGCACTGACAGTACGGCGCGACACTCTTTGCAGGACACATTTTGAATGCTAAAACAAACGTGATTGGTTTCCTTCCCTTCGGTGCCTGGCTCGCATGTGCAGATGTTGTCTCCTGCTAGCCTGGCTGAGTTCGTGCACAAGCTCTTGTTTGGATGGCAGCATGTGCGTGTCTTGCTCTAGCTGAGCTGCTGTTTGGATGCTTGGATACGTGCATGCGCTTTAGCAGTTCTGGTTGCTGCACACGGGCCCATCCGTCTGGCCGCCCACTGTGCGAGCCTGCATCTATGGAAACGAGCGAAATTTTTGCATCTCGCGGGACAGCTCCGGCGCTGTTTCTGCAGCTAGCCGGCCAGGCCTGTCACATGCGCCAACCAAGCACGCGGGCCTTCGCGCAGGTGCTGCATCTCGGTAGAAGCAGGCAACCAATCACCCCCTAAAGATCAGCTACGCTCTACACGGAAGACAGAACCGTCGCCTGGCACTTCGACTCACGCATCACCACCTCCCCTCCCCTCCCCTCCCGCGCCTCTTCTCTCCCCTTCGCAATTGCCCCGTGCCCATTCTCTCACCTTGACATGAGCTGGCCAAGTCCGGTGGCAGGCGATCGGCTGGCTGATGGCCGCGACACTGCTGCACACTGGCCAGGTGGCTAGCCACCAGCACTCAGAGCACGTTCACCAGGAGCAGTGGTGGACCTAGCCACAAATATGAGCTAGGGCGGATCGTTATGTACAGATACAAAACTTCACCGATATACCGGTCTTCATATATATATATAGCTGCTATTTTAATTCAACCATTTTAATTTGCCGAGTTGGAGCGCTACCGCCGTGTGCCGAGTGCTCGAGCTGGAGTAGCGACTACGATGTGCGATGCGAAATTGGAATGCACGGTGTGCCCCTGCACCTTTGCCTAGCCCTAAGGGCCAAAATGGGCCAGAACCAGAAAATGGGCCTTGTTAGTTGTTGGTCAGATGGCCCAGTAGGTGCCCAGTGCCCCAGCCATCTTCTATTCGTCTTCAACCTCATGGCGGCGGCGCTAGCTCGACCTCGACGGACTCAAGGATGCTATCGCCGGCCGGAGAACTGAGGGGTAGTAGTGGTGCTCGTCGGTGATGACCTAGGGTGATGAGGACATGACCTCCATGCATATGACCATGCTTGGAGAACCATATGGAGACCAAGGAGATCAGCAAGGGTGTCCAAATCGAGAAGGAGGCCCGAAGCTTATCCGGTTTGAGTCACCAATGTGGAGGCTCAAATCAAGTTCGAGTCCACCTCGGAATCCAGGAGCAGTCCCTAATAAAACCAACGCCTAGGGCACATACGGACTCCGTTTTTTATGATCCACATATGGATGGAAAGATAATTTGATAAGCTAACCAATGGCTTTAGTTTCATGTTAAAATTCATCCAGAGTCAATGGGAATCGTTGAAAAAATTCAGCATCTAGAATCTGCTAGGGTGTTGTGACACCGTCTTTTGGTCCGTTGGGCCGTGTATTGTCTTAAAGCACATTAGGGGGGCGCGTCATGCCCAGACCAGAGCCTGGGACGATTTCACGTTAGGCTGCCCCAACTCACCCTACGGTGGTGCTCCATCAGGAACGGCCCCTCCGGCGATAGAGGGGGTGAGAGGCACGGACGCGGAGGCCTGCCCCGTCATCACGACTGCCGAGGACACCGCGGGTGTGTCCTCCTTCATCTTCCCCACCACAGAAGCGACTGCCTACGCGGACGACGGCTTTGATTGTGCCACCTCTGCTTCTGACGACGCGACCACACCTGGTCGCGCCACGTCCACCATGGGCGCCCCGGACGCGCCCTCATCCGTCCGCCCCGCCGCAAACATGACCGCCTGCACGGGTGACGGCTCCAGTCATGCCATCTTTGCCTGCGACGTCATGGCATACCCAGCCCCGTCACATCTGCCACGGGCACCCCAGCCGCACCCTCCTCCATCTGCTCCCCCATGGACGCAACCGTCGGCCGCGCCTCCGCAGTTGGTGCCGTGGCGCCACTCCTCGCCTCCAGCGCAGTGCCGGTCGGCTCCTGGTGCACCAGCCAAAGGGTGAGGCTCTTCTTCGGCGCTATCCTCAGGGAAGCCCCGTGTCCGCCGACACTACAAAAGACACGACAGTCAGCTTACAACAAAGTTCGTTGAGAGCGAAGGAGCGAATAAATTCTTAACTTACCTCGGCACCACCAGGCAGTTACATTTTGGGGTCGGCTCGTCTGACCCTAGCCATGCCTCATTGGCGTGTTGCTGCTTCGAACCCTCCCTCTGCTCAGAAGGCTAGGGCGGAGCGAGGCGGCTCAATTCCGCCAGCTCCTGGGGCGCGTCCCCTGCCCCGGGGCATGCCACAGGAAGGGCCCCACCTGCTATGAGGACGAATCCATGTCCCCACTTGCCAGCTCGTCCTAGTGGACGGGTGACTCAGGACTGTGCCCTCCCTCTTCTTCCTCTTCTTCTTCCTCCTCCTCCTCCTCCTCTTCTTCTTCTTCCTCTAAACCTTGTCGCTGCCTCCCTCGATCTAGCCTTGCTTGCCTCACCCACCACTTCGCCTTCTCATCATCCTTCTGCTTCTTCCTCTCATCTGTGGCACGGTTCGCTGCCCTCACGGCCGCGTGCTCTGGCAGTGGCGTGATGGAGTCTTGAAAGAAAAAGCCCATCTGCAAACCCCAGCTCTCAGAGTTAAATAGCGAGGACAAAGGGTTGACTGGGTGAGAAAACTAAAAAGAACTTACTAGATTGATGAAACCCATGTCTGGCCGCATCACAGGATGTACCGGAATCAGGAACACGAAGTCAAGCTCCTCCACTGATGTTGCATCCATGATGCGCTATGCGATCTGACTATTGTGGAGCGTCTCCTGGGCGAGCACCATCCCATTGAGCGGTCCACCGGGCATCATCTCGTATAGCAGAAGGGCACACGCCATCAGCAGTGCCACTCTCCTCGTGTGATATGCTCTGATGACTTCGGTCCCTCGGAGACCGTGCTGCTTCAGGAGCGTGATGGCGTTTAGGTGGTCGTGGAGCCTCTTCTTCTCCTTATCAGGGGGCCTCCACCCCTACACCGGCAGTGCCTCTTCGATTAGGCGCATGGTGAAGTCCGGCAAGGGAGCAGCAGCATCGTTCTTTAAGTGGAACCATAACGCGTGCCACCCCTTGATGGACCTTGACAGTTGGAGGGACATGTACTGGGAGGCTTGTTGGCTCTGGAGATGGATGCCTGCGCATCCCATCGGCACCGATGATTCCCCACCTCTCTCCCTTTTCTTGAGCAGGGAGACGGTGAAGAAGTACCTCCATAGCTCGAAGTGGGGTTCAATCCCTAGGTACCCTTCGCACAGTGCGATAAAAGGCCATGATGTGTTGGATCCCATTGGGATTCAAATGTTGCAGCTCAATCTGGTAGTGGTGCAGCAGTCCCCAGAGGAATCAGTGGGGAGGAATTGCGAGTCCGCACTCGTGAAAGGGTGCGAAGGACATGACGTAGCCATTGGACAGCGCTAATGCCTCCTCGGCCCAGGCATGACCCACTCCATCACCTTGGTCCTCACACGAAGAAGACTGCACTTGACGAGGCCCTCCATGCACGTGTGGTTAACATCAGAATAGTACCACGACTCCATGGGAAGCAGGGGGTGGAGGAATGATTGTTTCGCCGAAGGTGAAAGAGCGAGGGTGAGAAACCCTAGAATTGGCAGTGGAGAAGTGGAGAAGACGAGGCTGTGGTTGGGCATACTGAAGATGAAGGGAAAAACCCCTATTTGTAGGGGAAGACAGAGCGAGAGGCGAAGCGTCCACCTTGATCTGTGCGCCTGCCGCGTCTCATCACCATGCCTCTTTGGGAGTCATGCGCATGCCACCTCCCTGGCCGCCCCCTCGGAGGGCATGCCAGATGATGGTTTGCCCCCCCAATGGGCCATGAACCTCCATAGGTAAGAATGGATATGGAGATAAAAATGCTCCCACGGCTCATTAAGGCCCAGGAGTTCGAAGGTTGGTCCACCAATGGGTTCACAACCGCTCAGGGGCACCTTTAGAGTGAGGAGTGGATAAGGATGGGCCTGCTAGTGGCTAGTACCCAGGCGCACGAGCGCCATGGGTGTCCTGACCCACGTTCGAGTCTTGGCAATGCTTGGTCCATGGTTTTTCCCTGAAGAAAGGCAGCGAGCCCTTGGGACCGGTCGAACAGACTCGAGAACTATATGGACTAGCCGCCAGGAATCTAGAGTCGATCACCAGCTAATCCATGCTGGACCCCCATGAATGGGAAGCCAGGGCCCCACTTGGACTCGCCCGTTAACAGCTCACCGAGCACCATGATTCGTCCAATGAGGAAAACATAGCACCGCTCAGCCCCTCTGTTTTATCGAAAAACGATTGAGGGAAATGATCACAAGGTGAGCTGACCCCTCGGATGGACCCCTACTACGCGCGGGGACTCAGGGGCTTGGACTCACAAGGAGACCTAGTGCGCGGTCACATACGAACGATAGATCGATCATCGCAACCTAATCAAGACGCCCTACGAGCCGCAAAAGATGAGCTAGGACTTTGAAATCCTCCCCCGCAAAAAGCCTATGAAGGAGTATCCAACTCCTCCATAGGCTTCAGGGCTACTGTCGGGTATCAATATTAGGATACCTAGAGAAGGGGAACTGATGGTCATCGACATTAATTCCTCGAACGATCAAGGGTGCGACTACGACATCGTCTGACCCCTCCGGGGGGATTCCGTCTCGCCCGACCCTGACGGCACGGACTCAATCTTGCCCAACCCAAAGGGCTCGGGCTCTGTCTCGTCTGACCCCGAGGGCACAGACTCCGTCTCACCTAACCTTGAGGGCACGGACTCTGTCTCACTTGACCCAAAGGGTGAGGGCTCTGTCTTGTCCGACCCCGAGGGCACGGACTCCATCTCGCCCGACTCTAGGGGCGCGGGCTCGGTCTCGCCCAACCCCAAGGGGCACATGCTTCGCCCTGTCCGAGCTTTTCGAGTAGCCAAAAATACGAGCTTTTCAAAAATTTTCCTGCAATTGTGTGAAGCATGTAGCTTTAGGTCGAACCCGCGAACCCGAGTCTAACCCGCTAACAAATCGTTGCACTCATGTAGATTTGTTTGTAGGAGTGTGCCGGAGTTCCTTAGTTGGTTTAGGGTTTTGTGTCAGAGTGCACAGATCCATAGCAAAGTTCCCTTCAATCTCTTTCGAACTCCATCTCAAATCCCATCCACATCCCTTCTCAAACTTCCCTTTGGGTTCTTCTCTAATTTCCCTATAAACTCTCTCCGATCTCTTTTCGAATATCTCCCAACTCCTTTGAAATTCCTTTCTCAACCCTCTTTTGAATTTCCTTCAATTCCTACATTCATAAAGGGGGAAAATACCTTTTTCCTTATTTTCCCCAAAACAGCCCACTCCTTCTCCTCAAACTCTTAGAGCTTAAGTGGAAAACCTCTCCATATCCCTCGGCCAGCTAGCAGGCTACACAAGCTAGTGCACGTGCATGTGCATGCTCCTGTGTCGATCTGTATAAGTGTATATACGTACAAAGCCCAGCCCCTATTCCGGCTCAACATCAGCAGCAGCACGTAGCATGCTCCTGTGCAGGGCTTTGTTAATTTAATTATCTTTACGTGCGCCCCTGGGTTATCCAAGGCCGAAGCCAGACAGCGTCCTAAGCTACACCCTCTGCACCTGTATGTATGTACGTGTATGTATGTAGAATGTACACGTATATACCATGCTCCAATCACAAGCAAGCTGAAGCCGATCGCATAGCACACACTGCCCTTGTTGGCCCAGTCTGCCATCTCCCTCCGGCCCAGCTCGAGCACCAGTGTAGCACGGTGCTTCTCCTCTCACGAGCTCAGCGTGGCCCAGCGCCCCTCCCTTGCCCCTCACGTGAGCCGAACAAGCAGGAGCTGCCGCCGCCAGTTTGGGCCCACCGGTCAGCCGCACCGTTCCCAACCGCGTACGCTCGACGCACAGGGAAGGGACGCCGTACGCGGGGCCCAGTAGCCAACCGAAGGAGCCCGGCTTCTGTTACCTTGCCGTCGACAACGCCGTCTCCTTCTTCTTTCTCCGTACAGCAAGTCGCTCCCCTGCTTCCACCCGGAGTCGAGCAGCGCCGTCAGGAACCGTAGTGCCCCATCGGATGCCCCTCGCACCCACGCCAGCAGCGGACCCCGCCGAGCCGCGCCCCGCGCCGCGTGATGCGGACGAGCGCCCTTGACCACAACCGGACCAGCGTCACGACCTGCTCTCACTGGTGCCTTCGCGAAGCCTCGCCGCTGCTCATCCGCGAGATGGCCACCACGTGCCCTTGCCTCGCGCCCCAAGGATCGACGCTGTCCACTGTAGGTCGCAGGGAGCCACGACCCTAGCCTCCATGATATAAAAGGCGCCGCAGCCGCCGCTTTCCCTGGGCCTCTCCGAAGCTGTCGCCGCTTTTTCCTCCTTTCTCCGCGCTGCCGCGGAGCAGCAGCCAGTCACCGGCCGATCGCCAGCGCCCCGGCCGTCCACACCGAGCTGCTCGCCGCGGCCACCCTCGTCTCCAAGCCGGTCCGTGCCACCACTCCGCCGAAGCCGCTGGACACCGCGAGCAGGAGCTGCACCGACGCCGCGTCCCCCTCTCCGCCCGATTGAGCTCGCCGCGGGCCTCGCCCTTGCCGCGTCCCCGTACTCGCGAACAAGCTGCACCATCGCCATCACCTCGCCGTCGCCCAACTGCTCCTTGCCGGTCAGCAGCGGAGCACCACCTTGTCCGCCCGCACGCCGTCGGTCTTCCTGCACGCCGCACGAGCGAGTTGAGCACCTCACTAGCCGGCGTCCGCTCCACCGTACCGCCTCGACCACGGGCACGAGCTCGCCACCATGGCCTCACCTCCACTCCCGCGAGACCTGCGTCCTCATCGACGTCCTCGCCGCGCCGCATCCAGGAGCCGCCCCCGTCCTCGCCGAGTTTGTGGCGACGTTCAGCCAAGGCCCCTCCGCGTCACGACGTCGCCGGCGCCGTGCACTGCATCGACAACGCGACGCCCTATGCCACGATCGCCGACATCGCCGTGCCGCGGCCTCCTTGACAACGGTGACCGCCGAGCCACCGTGGCCTCGTCCCATAGGTCGCAACGTCATCTTCTTCCTCTCCGGACCCCGACGCCCGCCGGCCCCTTCTGCTCCTCGCCGTGGCCACCATGCCGAGTAGCAGCCGAGCCTCACCACGAAATTAAACCGTGACTGTGGCACTGGTGCAGCAAGCCGTCCCATGCAGCCTCACCAGAGTTCATCTACAGCCACGGGTGAGACGCCCAAGCCCCAAGGCCTTTGCCTTTTTCTTCTCTTTCACCGAATTTGTCGCCGCATAGCTGAGACCGGCCTTCGTGTGCCGTGAATCTACACTACTGCAGGGAAGCAGCCGATCTCTGCAGCATCGTTCGCGAACGCCGGCCATGTCCCAGCCAAGCCAGCTGTAGCAATGCCCGGTCAGCTGCGTCCAAGTCCAGCAGGTCTGCAACAAGCCGTAGCTGGCCAGAGCCTACTGCAGCTAGCTGTAGCTCGCTCGGACGCGCTGCAGTAACCCGTGCCATCCTCGTCTTCACAACAAGGTCAAATTCCCCTTCGAAACCCTCACCAGCGTCGTCTTTGCCATCGGCAAAGCTCTGCTTTTCATTCTTGCTCTATCATATACTTATCTTACACATGATCTACCTATATCTATCGGTGCCTGTGCTGTGCCTTCGCGCCGGTCTATCTTCCTATTGCTATGGATAAGTGCTACTCCGTCAGTTGTCGTGTCGTGCGTTGTGCGTTGTGGGTCCTTTGCGGGTTGTTCGTGTGTTCTCTGTGGACCGTGCCTTTGAGCCAGTTGGGAAGCGACCTACTTGTTCGTTGCGATCGCGAGTCGTCTCGCCATGGCCGTAACGCCGAGCATGGTCCCTTGCCTCGTGTTTGGTTGACACCGTCAGATTACGAGCGCTAGCTCCTATTTTTGTCCCTAGGATATGGTCATTTGGGACTCGATGTCGATATCGACGTGGTTATCATCCGCACCACTCGAGCCCTCTGTGACCTTCTCTAGTGGGATAGGAATTAGGAGACAACCTTTGTAAGACTGGCGGAAGCCAACTAGTGTGGGTGAAGCTCATGGCCGCGAGTTGCCTCGCCGTGACCATCGGGCTTTATCCCTTTTGCTCGTTGTTATCCTAACCACCTCATATGCTTGTACCACCTTGACTATGGCGTTCCTTTGGATCTAGCGGTGACAACCGCATCGCTATGAGCTGTAGGATTAGCCTTGTGTCGTATAGTTGCACGGTCATGGTGCCCTACGAGTGGGTTCAGATCATGGGATCGTGCCTTCTACCAACCTTCGTCCTTTCCATGACGAGTTGGGAAAAGGAGTGCGGGTCCCATTCTTTCTTCCTCTTTTGTTCTCAATCCTCGTCGATCCAGTAAGGTGTGGATTGAGCTCTTCGCTAGTTTGGTGTTTGTCGCTCTCTTGATTCCATTCCTCTGATTCCCGTCGTTACAATGGCGAGTGGATTAAAGGAAGATGAATCTCGTGTCTCCTGCCGTCTTTTGGCTCTTCTGTGCTCGAGCCCTTGTATGCTTGTACCTTATTCGACCGCAACGTTTCTATGGTTCTTGCAGTGACAACTGCAGCGCTAAGAACCCTGGGGATGTCTTAGTGCATTTAGTGCACCTAGGTCGTGGTACCCTACAAGTTGTTTGGGCACTCATGTTCTTTTGTGTGTCACTCCTTTCCAATGCCTCATCTTTTAGCGTGACGTGGGTATTGGGAGAAGTAGACCGCCCCTCTTCTCTTCTCTCCCCTGTTCCGCCCTCTCTTGGTTCTCGTCGATTATAATGGCATATGGATTGAGAGAGAACGGAACTTCTCTTGCTTGTAGTCTTTTTGGTTCTCGTCAGTCTCCATGACGCTCGGATCGAAAGCCGCGAGCTGTGGTGTTTGCTTAGGATGAGTTAGGGCCTAAGCCATTTCTATTTAAGCCATACAGGTCGACACGATCGACCCAGGAAGTACTGGCTAGGCTAAGGCTTAAGCTTGTACATAGCAAATCACCACTCCTGTTCTTTGGCCCAGGGATCGGACATCCGCCGAGAGGGCTAAGTCGTTCTCCTTCTGCATTCTTTCGGTGTAGTTGTTCTTTCTGTGCCTTGTTGCCTCTCTTTTTGCAGTCTTTCTAGGTCTAGTGGTCTGATTGTTCTTTTGTTTGTTGCTGAACCGAGGTAACTGCATCGAGATTAGCGTTGATCGGATCGAGACCGTTGGAGGAAGGACATGCGGATGGAGAAAGGACCATGGAGGAGTACGACTACAAGTGCACCGAGGATCTCGGATATGACAATTAACAGGTGTTCCATGTCCCACCCAACCTCGTAGAACCTATTAGACATACTACATGTAGATGCTAGTGCTTTACTTTCTTGCAAAAGAACTATGATAGGTTGCATGGTAGACTGCTTGTAAGCCATTACCTTGTTGCAACCTATTCCCCTGCATACCCGCTGTTAGGCTAGACACTCGCATACTACTTACTGCTTTACTTTCACTACGCATTATATCTGTGATGTGATGCTTGGTGAAGGGATAACGTGAGTGGATAAGGCACATGGTGCCGATAACTTGGTAAAACTGGATAATGAACTTGGGGAGATCTTGGCGTGCGTCTTGGGTGTGTGGTGAGGGTTGAGTCGATCGGACAGGATCCTACGACGAGTCTTTGGGGCAAGTCATGCCGGAGGGGTGTGACCTGGGCATCCCACAAGAGAGGTACCTGTGGCAGGTGCATGAGTGAGCAGACGGGGTGTTGGTTATCCCCGGTGGAGGTGCCGTCGAGGCACGGGGTGTTGGTTATCCCCTTGAGAAGATATCCTGTCCGGTCCCCCTAAGGACTGGTATGTCTTGAGAACCGAAATCATGGGACCCTTCGTGCACACCACTCGCTCCCGATGGGCGGGAGACGATTACCCGACTGACTAGGGCGGTGCCACTACTACTAGGTTGGAAGGTGATAGTGTAGGGAGGTACGGGCATGGGGGCCCACACCCTCCTAAGACAGCGTAGTGACCTTGGGGGCCTGGTACTACGTCTCACAGTCTCAGCATTTCGGTGGACTCTGGGGTGGCCCAGGGCTGAGTGGTAGGGTGGTACCGTACCGGTTGGGAGGCAGTCGGCATCAGCCTAGGCGGGGCACCGCCGATGATGGTGATCTTGTGGGTTACCAGGTGTACACGCTCTGCAGAGTTGATCGATCTATACGTATAGTCGCGTCCGCGGATATGGACATTCCCATGACCTACGCTTCACTTGATTAGTGAGAGGAGTCCTTTCTACCTTTCCCCTGGGTTTTGGTGTTGGATCCGGTTTTGGCCGTTGAGGCAAGGTACGAGTGGGAGTCGTCCTTGCCGCCTAGAGAGTGTGAGAGTGTGGTGAGATGTGTGTGCTGGGATGGGAGAACGTGTGTTTGAGATCGATTAAAACTTGATGCACTATTATTATAAAATCTTGTTGAACTTGCATAGGAAACCTACAGCCATATATAGGCCTTTTCTTCTACCCTTGCATTCCACTTACCACAAAGCATACGCAAAAGCATAGGGTGGGAGACAGTGGCCAATACAAATCGTACTGATAGATTTTGGACAGGTTTGGACGAAATCTATGACGACCATGAGGACTTGGATTAGGAGTAGATGGTCTCGTACCTACGCTCAAGTGTGGTTGAGAAGATGGAGTCTATGCCCGCTGACATTCTACGCCAACTCTGATGACTGCTGTGAAGGAGGAGCCTTCACCTGCCGATGCGCTACAACGACTCTGATGAAGATGAGTGTGTGTTTCCGCTAGATTAGTTGATGTAATAGGAGTGTTAACCAGTGTTGTAAAGCTTGTGTAAACTTGTATTTCCATGATGTATGACTATGATATCAGCTGATAATTGATAATGTGATGGATTGCTCTCGTGATCTACTACATTATAAATCGTATCTGTGGATTTTCCCTTCGAGGAAAATCGAGGTCGTTTCAACGGGACAGGGCGCCATGACTGGCTAACGACGCCCACGTGTGGCGCCAGTGGCAAATAGGGCCATGACGTGGAGCCGTCCCCATCGTCATCTATGTCACGACGTGGGGCCATCCCCGTCATCATCGGTAGGATCAGTAGGACCCACGTAAAAGAGAAGAAGGATGATGCAATCCCAGAGGCCCTTTTTCTCCTCGCTTCTCTCTCTCTCGTGTAACCCACGCCTCCCCCTTGGCCTATAAAGGGGGAAGCAGGGCGCCCCATAGGGGGCAAGCAACTAGAACACAAGCAATCTAGCTAGACTCAACCCCATTCGACACTTCCACTAGAGACTTGGGACCTTCTCCCCCTCTCGTCCATTTGTAACCCCTACTACAAACAAGTGCCAGTAACACGAGCAACCCCAAACTGGACATAGGGACGTTCTACCCAAACCAGTTTAATCCTTGTGTCCTCCGACACAGCATCCGACCTAGACGCGCAAACACAAATTTACTCGTCAGTTGCTCGAAACACTGACAGGTTGTAAACTTGGCAAACAAATACAACTTCCTTATACTTCTAGTGTTTCTCATTCTACTAGACCATTTGATCTTATTCATTTAGATGTATGGGGTCTTACACCTTTTGCTACAAAGGGTGGCCACAAATATTATGTCATTTTTATTGATGATTATTCTTGCTATACATGGTTTTATTTCATGAAACATCATTCGTAGTTGTGTTCCATTATCAGTCTTTTGTTCAAATGGTTCACACACAATTTTCTACTCCTGTTAAAATTCTTTGCTCTGACTCTGGGTGAATATTTGTCTACTACTTTTCACCACTTTTGTCCTTTGAGGGTACCCTTGCACAACTCTCTTGTCTAGGTGCTCATGCTCAGAATGGCGTTGCTGAACGAAAACATCGCCATCTCATAGAGACAGCTCGCACCCTTCTGATTTCATCTTTTATCCCTTCTCATTTTTTGGGTGAAGTTGTTTCCACTGCTGTCTACCTCATCAATAGGCAACCCTCATCCAAGCTGTCCGACCAATGCCGTGGTGTAGTACTTTATGGTACTCCTCCTAGCTATGGTCATCTTCGTGTTTTTGGATGCACATGCTATGTTTTGCTTGCCCCTTGTGAGCGCACTAAATTGACTACATAGTCTGTTGAGTGTGTTTTTCTGGGGTATAGTCCTAAGCATAAGGGTTATGGATGCTATGACCCTTCTTCCCATCGTGATGTTCATTTTGTTGAGGATTGTCCTTTCTTATATAACCCATCCACCAAACCCTCGTATTCACCCACAGAGTCTACCTCCTTTTTGTGTCTTCCTCCATTTTCATCTGGCGATGATGCCTCCACACCTTCTGCTCCTATTTCCATCATGCCACCTTTACCTCCTGCAACAACTCCACCTCCACCATCTCACTCTTTTTCTAAACCACCTATCATACGTGTTTTTAGTCATCGTCCTCAAAACCCCACCCAGCTTCCTTCTAGTTCTACCACCTTGGCCAATCCTGACGAGCTCGCTATCAATGATTCTAATAATAATACTATTGATGAGTCATCTATTGTTTCTGATGAGTTACAGGTTGGTCCATAATACAATCTTCGAGATCGTAGCTCTATTCATCCTACAGACAAGCATGGTTTTCCTCATGTCAATGCTATTGTTGATGAGCCATCCACTTATCAGGAAGCTTCTTGTATTCTAGAATGGCAGCTAGTTGTCTCTGAGGAACTTGCTGCCCTTGATCGTTAAGGCACTTAGGATCTTATTCCATTGCCATCACACATGGTACTTATTACATCTAAGTGGGTATTTAAAGTTAAGACCAAGTCAGATGGCTCTATAGAGAGATATAAAGTGCATTTTGTTGTCAGAGGTTTTCAACAGACCCAAGGTCTAGATTATGATGAGACATTTGCACCTGTTGCTCATATGACAACGGTTCGTACATTACTTGTAGTGGCTGCTTCTTCTTCTTAGCCTATATCTCAAATGGATGTCAAGAATGCTTTTCTTCATGGTGATTTGATCCCAGGCGTTGTTGCTCCTCCAGGATATGTTTGTCTTCTTCGCCATGCTTTATATGGCCTTAAATAGGCCCCTCGTGCTTGGCATGAGCGTTTTGTATCTATGATACAGGCTACTGGTTTTTCACCTAGTGATCATGATCCGACCTTATTTGTTCATTTGCCACTGCATGGTCGTACTTTGCTTCTTCTATATGTTGATGATATGCTGATTATGGGTGATAATGAGGATCACATTTCTTATGTAAGGCAACAACTTAGTGCTGAATTTTAGATGTCTGATTTGGGTCCTCTCAATTATTTCTTAGGCATTGAGGTCAAGCAATCCACCAAGGGATATCATCTTTCTCAGTCTAAGTACATACATGATCTTATTGCTCGTTCAGGCATCACTGATAACCGAACTGCTGCTACACCGATGGATCTTCACTTGCAGCTTCGTCTCACTTATGGGGTACCTCTTGATGATCCCTCTCGATATTGACATATTGTGGGTAGCCTTGTTTATCTTACTGTCACCAGGCCTGATATTGCTCATGTCGTCCATATTTTGAGTCAGTTTTTTGTGCCCCAACTTCTATTCATTTTGAACATTTACTTCGTGTGCTACGATACTTACAGGGGACATCATCTCAGAGTTAATTCTACGTGCATGATAGTCCTCTTCAGCTTCATACTTACTCAAACTCCACTTGCGCGAGTGACCCAACAGATCGATGTTCCATCACGGGATACTGCATTCTTCTTGTGTCTTCTCCTATTGCATGGAAGTCCAAGAAACAAGCAACTGTATCTCATTCTAGTATGGAGGCCGAACTTCGGGCCCTTGCTACTACTACCGCACAGATTGTATGTCTTCGATGGTTGTTGGCTGATTTTGGTATTTCTTGTTATGTTGCCACACCTCTTCTCTGTGATAATACAGGGGCCATACAAATTGCCAATGATCATGTGAAGCATGAACTTACAAAGCATATTGGTGTGAATGCCTCCTTTACTCAGTCTCATTAAAAGGGCAGACCCAATGCCAGAGGCTCCCACACGAGTGGGGTCTGGGGAAGGGAATAACCGAAGCAAAGTCTTACCCCCGCAGAAATTCTGCAGAGAGACGGCTTCGAACAGTCTCATTGTCAACAGAAAACTATTTTTCTCCAGTATGTGCCTGCAGAGTTGCAATTGACTGACTTTTTCACTAAAGCACAAACTCGAGAGCAGCATTGATTTCACTTGATCAAACTTAATGCTTCCAATCCTCGGCTTCCACCTTGAGTTTGAAGGAGGGTGTTAATTGTATGAAGGCTCTTATATTATACTATTATAGGCCTATATGGCCTGGCCCATGATGCTCTCTAGCTCTCTATATACTCATCTCCACTTCTGGAGTGGTTAGGCTCTCAGATCCCCAAGGTATGTAACAATGTGAAACATGATCGAGGCCTATCACATGCTATACGCATCTGGATAGAATAAAAAATGATTTGGCCTCTTGAATTAGACACTGCAAAGTTTGTAATATGGTCATTATGTGAATTCAACCAGACCTGTATGCTGTTTGGCACATATCTGAGTCGCTTGCAGTTTACTCTCCCTGCCTAGTTGTCATGTTTAATTTGGCTATTATTTTTTAGATAATTATAATCATTGTTTCCATTATTTGTAAGAATCACATAATGCTTGAATATGCTATTTTGTATTACAAGCAACACAATGGAATACAAGAATCATATTCATGCTTGATCATGGCTATATGCAAGCAATGAACAATTTGTAGACAGTACAATGTACAAGCTATCTTTAAGTCCTTTTAAATTAATACTGTGGGCAAAAACCCCCCAGCAAGGAACCACAGAGCACAAGGTCACCAAGGAGCTGGCAAAACACCCAACACAACTCACACTTACCTAACAGAAAAAAGAAAGAACGAAAAGAATAGAAAAGAAGAAACAGAGCTACACTAGACCACACTAGACAACCAGATCTTGACAGCTTCATGCAGTTCAGGCTTGACTCTATGAAGATGCAGGATGATTTCATCAGCAAAAGAAACTTTCCAAGTTGCCAGGCTCGGCTGTCTTCCTTCAAAGATTTCAGCATTATGTTCCTTCCATATACACCAAGCCGCAATAAAAAAGACCTCCATAAAGAAAGGTGTGGAGCAAGTCCTAGCAATAATCAGTTTTTGATAACAGTTTGGTACTCTTGGCCATCTAATTCCAAGTGCTTCGCAGCGCACCCTTGCTGACTCATAATGAAAGAACAAATGCATAGTCGTTTCTTCATCCCCAATATTATACATAGCACAATTGTATCCTTCTTCAAGGAACTTATTACGCCTTCTGAGTACATTTCTAGTATTCAGTCTGTCCACCAGCAATAACCAATCAAAGAATTTGATTTTGGGGATACACTTAGATTTCCAAATCCATTTGAGAGGCTTTGGAGGGACAAGGCATGCGAACTGGTGCTGATAGAATTTCCTTGAGCTATAAGTGCTAGAACCCCAAAAGAACGTCCACACATCAGCATGTGTATTACTTGATTCAAGAATTAGCATCTCCCCTTGAAGAATTTGGAACTCACTAAAAGCATCTCTGGTCATGGGGAGTCGAAATAAGTCAACAAGATTATTCTGACTCCAAGCCGATGCAAGTGAGATATTCTTATTCTTGGCAAACTCAAAGAGATTAGCAAATTTGAAGGAAAAGATACTATCTAACAGTAGATCATTCCAGAGACTGACAGTGTTTCCAGCAGCAGGATTGCAATGTGTAGTACCTCTATAAGTGATGTTTAGTCTCATAAAGTCCTTCCACCAGAAGGAACCTTTTTCCTTGGCCAAATGGGGGGCATCATCACCATGATAATATGCATTCCAGACCAAATGAACCGACTGAATATCCTTTTTCCTATAGAACTTGTCCAGTTGCTTGGGCTGTAGTGCTTCATTTTGCAAAGTCAAATTTATGACCCCTAGGCCCCATTTATCTTTAGGCTTCATCACTAGATCCCAAGCAGCCAAGTTATAGCCTTTCCTATCAAAGTCATTTCCACGCCATAGACAATTCTTTCTGAGCTTGTCCATTTCTTCAATCACAGTACAGGAAGCTTCAGGGAGCACATAAAATAGGTGGGGAGAGTTGAAATAACTGAGTTCAGCAGCTGTAGCCTACCAGCATAAGTCAAGAACTGAGAACTAGCAGAAAGGCGTCTCTCAATTCTACAAATAAGGGGTTCAAAATCCTTGACAAGGGGCTTTGTGGTCTCAAGAGGGAGACCCAAATAAGTGAAAGGAAAAGTGCCAAGGGAACAACGAAAGACATTTGCAAGCTCCAAGGCCCTTTCATTGTTTATATTAATGGGCACTAGACATGATTTAGAGTACTTAACTTTGATACCAGTGGAGACTGCAAAAGACTGAAGAATACTCTTTAGAAGGATAAGCTGATTATCCTGTCCTTGCATAACAATCAATGTATCATCGGCATATTGGACAATTGGATAGGGGAGGTTCTGATTTTGTGGGAAAGGGAAATGAAGTGTACCATCTCTATAGGCCTTGTTGATGACACATTTGTTCAGTCCTTGTGAGTAGGACGAAAAGAACTTGCACAAATAAACTGTTTGTGGGTTGTATGTGCCCTTAACGTAAACAGCTTATAATGAATACTTACTAGGTTTGAGAGCGTAGCAACAGGAGTTGGAAATTTGTCACCGGATATAACATGTCTTATGGATCAACATCCAGCTGTCCAAGGTGGTCATCGATAACTCATCACCATGTCTGTGTAGCTAGATAGTCATTGAGAAGTTGCCTCCAAGATATTCATTTCATAGCTATCAAAAATCCTTATCGCATATATTAGAGTACTATAGATTTTCTAATAGCAATCAAGATACAAATGCTAGAAATGATGTTAGCAACAAATCAATTGGTTTTCCAGACCATAAAGTTCCTACTTTGTCCTCATCAATGCTCAGCAAATGGTCGTTCCTTCATCCTACACATATTAGATGTTGTCTATCAAACTTACGCTCCATGCCCCTATGTTACTACAGGCCATGCAAATGTACAAACCCAGTGGAGATGGGTCGTCGAGGAAAGTTTCAGTCTTACTGCTTCTTTACAATTGGTCTTCTGTGTCAACAGTGTTGAAGAATCTTGTCAACATCTCTTCCTTCAGTGCCCCTTTGCAGGCCAGTGTTGGCAAAACATCCAAATTGAGGCCCCAGTGAACACACCATTTCCTGAAGAAAAGGGCAGACCCAGTGCCAGAGGCTCCCACACGAGTGGGGTCAGGGGAAAGGAATAACCGAAGCAAAGTCTTACCCCCGCAGAAATTCTGCAGAGAGACGGCTTCGAACCAGGACCTGGTGACTCGGCGAGCTAGCACTCACCAACTGCATCAGGCCTGCCCTTACACCATTTCCTGAAGCTTCCTCTCAAATTAAAGATCAGATGCAGTCCCAGTTCTTCATGGCCACGATGATGTTGATGTGCTGGTCCATATGGACTACTCGAAACAAGTTGATCTTTGAAGGGATTCAACCCTCAATCCCTGCAGTCAAAATTTGTTTTAAGAAAGAGATGCGCCTACTGCTGCATAGAGTTAAAGACAGTCTCCACCAGAACCTGCTTTCATGGATGCAGTCCCTGTTTTAGTGTTTGGTTTCAGCTTCCTTTTCTTTGTTTCTTTTTTTTCCTTAATTCGGCCCTGGTGGCTGCCTTTGTCCCTGTATTTGCTCTTTTAACTTTTCAATAAAATGCCTGTAGGGGCCTAGGCCCCTCCAGTTTCTAAAAAAAAAAACCATGAAATTGGCCTACATTCCTTTCCAGGGTCCCCCTCGCGCTCTTGGGGAAACGGGAATTTCTCTAAAGCATCCGTCTCCAAATCGAACACAAATACCTAGTCCTTCAAGTCCGAATTAAGAGCATGCACTGCATAGTAGACGCAATTTTGCCTGATCGCAGCAGGGAACTCGTGAGCAGACAAGGCGAATGCATCGCCCCGCCCCAGGAAGAGCGAGTAACCTCCAAGGTCCATCACTCTCTCGCCAAGCTCCAGGTCCCGACCCGGCATCAAGTTATTTTGTCTGTAGACTTCCGCGAAGGACGGGTAGCGGTCGTAGAACAACACGACGAGCAGCAGCTCGCCGTTTCAGGTCACAAAGTGCGCGGCGCGCGTGCCGTGCACCTTCTTGCCGCACCTGCGGTTGCATAGCATATTGCTGATCTCATACCCGGCGTACATGCCTCGGCGAAGCACCGGAGGAGAGGCCGTCGTCGTCCTGCCCAAGGTTGATGAGGTATAGACGGCCAACCTTTTCAAGGAGTCCATGCAGTACATGTAGCCTCCGTGGAACGCGACGCTGTGGAGCCGCTCACGGGGATACACCTCGGCCGCCGCACTCCACGCGGCGTCTCCGGGCCACAAGAAGAATAAGTTGTGGAACACGCTGTCCCTGGCCTGCGTCGCGACCGCCATCCAGCCCGACGACGCCGAGGCTAGCGGGTCGGCGGAGAGGAAGACCTGGAGGATGTGGGCCAGCGGCGGGAGCGGGATCTCGGCGCCAGAGCAGGGCACCCATAGCACGAGCCGCGTGGAGGATTGCTCGTCGTCCGCCAGCCACCCGCACGGCGTGCCACAGCAGTAGGGGAGGCCAGACGAGCCCTCGTTCATTGCAACGCTACACCCTCGTTCCAAAATGTTTGCTTAAGGTTGCGGTAAATATCCACAAGTATTATAATAACATAACTATCGTAAATATGTATTCACTTTATCATAAATTAAGTATAAAAATTATCGTAAATGGAGGCGGCTACAAAATAACTTATTCTATAGCTAGCTACTATATATATATATATATATATATATATATATATATATATACACACACACACAACTAGGGAGTGTCTCAATCTACACTATAATTAAAAATAGAACTTTACTATGACTTGCGCTTGCAGAAAATCCAACATCGTACTGCACGGGAGATGTTTGCGCAGCAACGGATCCACCTCCCCTCCGCGCCGCGTGTCCAGCGTCCGCCGCACCACACGGCCAACTTCTGCATCTCTAATGCTCTCCCCCGCCGTTCCCCGATCCAGATGAGTGTACGAGACTAACAAGAGAGGGAGAGAACGAATGTTGGAGAGAGAATGCAGAGAGCATCGGTGGATAAAATCTGCTTGAATGAGTGGGGCCCACCTTGTGGATGGAAGGCCGAATGCCTGAACCGTAAGGTAGCATGCAGTCGATGTGCAGGAAGAATAAAAATAAACGGTCGATTGGATGGAATGCGAAGTTGCCAAAGTGTGAGCGGCCGTAAAGAAGTATTTGGGTTAAAGAAAAGGAAACAATGGCACACGCAGTGCTCATGTCGATGTAGAGTAGTACACAATTGGCTACACTTGCTCACACCTCGATTCACAGCCGTTGATCGCAAGGCCTGAAGTCAACTCAGATTCTTCACATACACAAATCGACCATGGCCGCCTCCTTTTGTCGGACTCGCCGTGCAGCCTCTTGGAGCAAATCTTGTTGGTGTCACCACTCACCACGGCCCGAATTTGCCGCCAGTGCCGTCGCCGGCACGATCATAGCACCCGAGGTTTAGCACCAGGCGTCCAGACCACCGTTGCAAACAGTCAGCACACCGCTCCCTGATGTGTGACCCGGATGCCGCCGCATCGGCGCACCGTAAACCACCTCCCCTCGAGCCTCTATGCCCCTGCGGGCTTCGGCCCTGCCTTGCCGGGCACCCCAACCAATGTAAATGGGCCACGACAGGCCTGTTACAGAAGGCATGTAAAAACGGCCGAAAGAACATAACGGGCCAGGGGGGCGCACGAGAAGAGAAATTCTGAGAGAAAAGATCCAAAAAATAAATAAATAGAAAGGACTCATATTAATTTGAAATTTATACTAAGCCTTGTTTCTTTCTTTCAGAAATTACACATAGGTACTGTATTCTTGTAGAATAGCACCTATAATTAGTGGAAATTACGATTTTAGGGTAATTTTGCATATAACCTCTCAAAAAAATATTTTTTACAACTGCTTTTAACTTTTTGAACCAAGATCCTTTGTTTTATGCATATATTTAAAAATATGTTCTTATATCCCACATGTATAAGAGCTTGTATATAGATGATAAACCTGCACTTTAATTGATGTTGTTTTGCATAACTTTTCCTGATTAAATGGTAAATTAATTCTAATATTTTATACAATAGATTTGATTCTAAAAATGCAAGTGCAATCTCCTTATGAATTATATACCATGTAATTGCAAGAAATTGTTTTTGCATGATTACACTAGAAACATGGTATAATATTTATGATCTCCCTTAAACATGTATACCTTAGACTTATCAACCTTTTTTTGAGACGAAAGAAGAATTATATTAAATCAGAGTTGAGTACATCATCATGTTACAACCACACTGGAATACACTAAGTGTATCCAGAACCTGATCATCTAAATTGTACCCCACATTTTGTATAGCCCAAAATCTCAACTTCAAACCTGTATGACGATTCGTATAAATGACCGCATAGGCAAGCACTTGGCAAAAAAGCCTGATAACATATGCCCAACGAACGACGGCCAATATTCCTGCAGACGAAGTGGAGAAACTTCTTCTTTCTTGCGTCTTCCTTCTTCTTTCTGCCACCGAATAATAAGGAAGACTGATATGAAACATATTCTCCCTAGACCTTCATCGTGGTCAGATCTAACCACAACAAAACGGAGAAGAGACCAGAGAAAATTATTCCATGGCGGCGACATCATCTCCGCCTTGATGTCGCCGTCCGGAAAGCCAAGTCTCCATGTCATCAAGCTGATGAAGTTGCTGACACCGTTGTCGCCCTCATCTTCAACAGAGATGCCATGGAGAAAACGAATCCATCATGCCCCCTCGCCGTCGCCGGGGAGAAAGAGGAGATAAATCCCTCGTACCAAGAAACTTGGCATGGAGAGACTCTAACCCTAAAAGACTCGATCTACTGAAAAACTTATAAAAACAATGGATCCCCACTCCCTCCAAACTCTGACGAGATGCCGGAGGTGGAAGGGAGGGGACCAACGGTGGTGGATGCGGAGGCGGCGGGGCTAGGGCGAGCGTGTCGCAAGTCGCAGAGCAGCGGCTGCGAGTCTCATAATTGTTTTTGCTAGCATGATGAACTTTTGGGATGAATAAATGCTTATTGTTAATTTTGAAAATTTGTGTATATCATAATTAAATCCTGAAAATGCAAGGATGGTTCTTACTAGCAAGCACCTTTTTGCACCTTGCTACTTGTTTACTTCCTTAGACTACAAATTAAACAAATGAAGAATGACACTTTTGTTAGTCAAGGCAAGTACATCAAGGACATGATCAAGAAGTTTGGTTTGCCAGATGCTAAGCCAATGAGTACACCAATGGGCACAAATGATCAATTTAGTGTTGATGCTAGTGGAAACATGGTAGATCAAAAGCTATACCGGTCCATGATTGGAAGTTTGCTCTATGTCACCGCTTCTAGGCCGGATGTGATGTTTAGTGTGTGCAAGTGCGCAAGATATCAAGCTTCACCTAGAGAAAGTCACTTGAAAGCAACCAAGAGGATATTGAGATATCTTAAGGGCACTCATGATGTTGGACTATGGTATCCTAAGGGTCTAATTTTGAGTTGATTGGATATTCGGACTCCGACTATGGTGGATGCAAGATTGATAGAATGAGCACAAGTGGTACTTGTCAATTGCTAGGAAGGTCTCTCGTTTCATGGTCATCAAAGAAATAAAATAGTGTTGCACTATCTACCGTCAAGGCCGAATACATTAGTGCCGGTAGTTGTTGTGCACAATTGCTTTGGATGAAAGCCACCTTAAATGATTTTGGAATCAAGTTCACGAATGTGCCTTTGTTTTGTGATAATGAGAGTGCTATCAAGATGACACAAAATCCGATTCAACATTCAAGAATCAAGCACATTGACATAAGGCATCACTTCATAAGAGATCATCAACAAAATGGTGATATTTGTATACAAGGCATTGGCACCAAAGATCAACTAGCCGATATCTTTACAAAGCCACTTGATGAGAAAATGTTTTACAAGTTGAAGAATGAATTGAACATACTTGATTTCTCCAACTTGAGATGAGTGCACCCCCACATTCTTATATGACATGCCTCTCCTTTAACAATGTAAGGTAAAGTTGTTTGGCATATCATTCATACTTTACTAAGGACTTGTTTAGAACATATAAACATGTTTGCATGACAAATAGGCTCATCCATGAAAATCTAATGATTTTGATGTATATATGGTACCACTATTGCCTCTATGATTAATTGATCTAGTGGTAGCATATGACATGTTTGTGGGCTTGCAAACCTAGTGTTGAATCTAGAAAATGAGCTCATGATGTGTAATTCAACATGGCCAAGATAACCCTTATACTTTATGAGGTGTGAAGAAGCTTGTCCTTGGATTAAACCGAATTACATATTCTAGGCAAGTGATCTAGATTGAACCATAATTTGGACTCCCTCATATTGATTGACTTAATTCTCACTAAAATTGGCACCTTTTTTGTGATTGTTGACAAAGGAGGAGAAGTAAGTCACAAAGATATAGAAAGGGGGAGAGACAGCAAAATATATAGAAAGGGGGAGAGAAAGCAAAAGATATGAGGGGAGAGAAATCAAAGATATGACGTTGGAAAGGGATCAATTAAAATTGAGCAAACAAGTAGGGGGAGCAAGCTCATGAATCACTTGTTGCATTTGTATGTGCATTAACATGATGAATTGTTGCATTGCAAAGCTTAAATTCATATTCATGATTGTATGGTGAATGCTAGAAATAGAACTTGAATGATGAATTATTGAGAGTAGCTTCACAAGTGATACCTTTGCTTATAATGTTGATCTCACGAGGTATTTTAGTATTTGTGATCTTTACAAGTGATGTATTACAAGTGGTGTCTAGCTACATTGGTGCTAAGGAAGATATATATTGGCAACTCCGATTGGTATCATGCTTCAAAGGTCCATTCTATATACCTTAGCATCTTATTGGTAGTAGTATCTCTCCCAAAACTTCGATTCATGCATATGTGAGGAATTGAACCAAACTCATGGAAACACATATGTAGGGGGAGCTAGTACTACCAAAACCAAAATATGATTTCATTTCATATCTTTGTGATGGTTGTCATTAATTACCAAAAAGGGGGAGATTGAAAGCCCAAGTTTGGCTTTGGTAATTAATGACACCAAGTTGCTAATGCTATTGTATCAAGTGGAATGAGTTAGGTATAAGCAACACACGTGATGAAGGAGCATGTGGCATGGAGTGATGGCCACAAGATCACAAGAGGTGGAGATGCACATGAAATGATGATCAAGGTGATCAAGCATGAGAAGGTAGACATGGAACAAAGTAATCAAGGCAAAGGTATAACCATAGGGTTTTGCTTTTGTCGGTCTAAGATGAGTAGAGAAGTAATTGACTGGGTCTAGGATTGAGAGGGGCAATCACGGTTAGCTCACGAATTAAGTGCTACTAGGTCTTCATCTTGAGCATATGCATTTAGGATCTAGTAAAGAGAGCTAACATAATGCCTTGAAAAGTATTTGTGAAAATGCTAACACACTCGCACATGGTGATTTACACATGATGGTGTTGGCACATTAGCGAAGGCGGCAGAGTTTGAGCGGTAGATAGGGGTTTGGGGTCCTCTCTCAGGCGTTTTCGAGGAGATGAAATGCTAAATTTCCTTTACGCCGAAGGTCGGAAGAAGTGGCGATGTCACGGGAGTGTTTCTCGCTGAGAAACACTCGATGGACGCTGGCCACGGTGGCGACAGACGCTGCCCTGGCGTCTGTCAGCTTACCCTAGGCGTGGCCTGGATCGAAGGAGGCGACAGACGCTGCAGTGGTCGTGCGACGGACGCTGGCGTCAGCGTCTATCGTGCGTGGCGTCAGCAGGGTTGCGAGCCTCGGTAGCGACAGACGCTGAGCCGCGTCTGTTGATCGACCGACAGACGCGTCTGTCGCGGCTGAGCGCGGCGCAGGAGCTCTCTGTGCCGCGTCTGTCGCATGGTGAACTCGATCGTTGGATTTCGAAGCTCAGGGACACGTGGCATCGTGTGGTGCGACAGACGCTGCCGACTGCGTCTCTTGGTCAGGCGACAGACGCGTCTGTTGGGCACAACAGTGGCATAACGGCTAGCTCCTCTTCCCCACTCTATAAATAAGAGGTGGCCGGCCATGTGGGAAAAACTCTTGCACTTCTGAGATATTGAGACATTCTTTGAGCTAGAGAACACCTCTTCCACTCATCTCCTTGCTTGGTTGCATACTCTAGAGAGATTGAGTGAGATTCAAGTGCATTGCATTGAGAGTTGCATCTAGTGGCACTTGATCTTCGAGTTTGCTGAGGATTGCTTGTTACTCTTGGGTGTTTCCCGACACCCTAGACGGCTTGGAGCAGCGGTGGTGTTGAGCTCGTGATTGGAGATTGTTTCGAGCCTCACCAAGCGATTGTGAGGGGTTCTTGAGCCTTCCCCGCGGAAGTTCACGAATTGGCTACTCTAGTGGAGCTCGTGGCTTGGAGGATCCCCATCTTGTGAGTGGATGTGCGGCACCCGCTGAGGGTTCAACTCTTGATAGTTGATTAGCTCGTGATCCATCAAGTGGGTGCATCGCCATAACGAGGATTAGCTTGCCAGGAAGCAAGTGAACCTCGGTAAAAAAATCTAGTGTCATCTTATTGCCGAGGATTTCATTTCTGTATGTGATCACGTTGATTGATTGGTACATTGGACATATCTCTTCTCATCAACATTGGTATATCTATTCAAGCTCACTCCTTTACTTATTGTTCTTTGCCTTGTTTAGCTTGAATAGAATAGCTTATCTCATAGGAGTAATTAGCCTAGTAACTTAGGTTGTTAGTGTGAGCTAAAGATCATAGCCTTGTTGTTTACTAGAATTGTGTAGGCGGCTTGCATAGATTATTTGTGCTAGTGCTAGAAGAGCTTCGCCATCTTATTTACTAACTTGTTGTTTAGTAAAGCTTGTAGAAAATTTAAATAGGCTATTCACCTCCCCTCTAGCCATTTGGACCTTATAGCATCGTCGCAGCTTCTTCGTCTGGAGCAGGCTAGGGTCAAAAGTCCTACTCGTGTGCTTCTACCAGCGTGGTTGGCGTCTGTGGATGTCAATATCCTTCTTGAAGGCATCGTTGGAGCACTGTTGCAGCCCATCGCCCACTACCCTCGCTGGAGCACTAATGGCTATTCGTTTACTCCCCATGTCTTTGTCGACGTCCGTGGTCCCGTCGTGCCGCCGGTTGCTGGTGAAGTTCCTAACTGTGCCTGTCTGAGCCTATGTGTGTTCCACTGCGATGGTTTGTCCTGCTGCACTTGACCTCATCGGCGTCGTTACTAGCAGATGCTTTGCCGCTATCGCTTTCTCCGCTGGCAGATGCTGTGTCATCGTTGTCGTTGGCCACCTCTTTGGCAGATGCTTTGCTGCTGAGAGTGTCATGGCCGCCCCTCCCTGCGAATGCTTTGCCGTAGGGGGAGTCTTCTCTCCCGACGGATGCTTAGCCGTCTATGGAACTCTGGCGGATGCTTTGCTGCCACCGGCTCTTTGGTCCCCTCTCTGGTAGATGCTTTGCTACCAAGAGTGTGTTGGCCAAATTCTTGGTGGATGCTTTACCTCCAGGGGTGGATTTGGGCCTAGGGCCATGGCCCTAGGCATGGCCCAAAAAATTGTTTAGGGTACCAGTAGATTTTCGGCCTGGCCCTAGGCGTTGGGCCAAATTTGTTGGCCTAGCAGAGAGAGAGCGCCAGAGAGGGGAAGGAGGCAACACGAGTGCCACACCACACGTCTGTGCCTGTTCGTGACCCCCTTTCCCTGTTTCTTCTCGCAGCCAGGGCCAACCCTAGGTGCCGCGGCCACCCGCTGGCCATCGCCGAGGGCCGCTCGCCACTCGGTGCCACCCTATGCGCGGCGCGGCGCGGCGGGACCCCTGCCACTGCGGGTCTGTGGCTCTGCGACCGACGCCCAGCTCCCGGCGGCCGACGCGGCGCCCGCCTGGGCTTGTCCCTGGCCGCAGCGGCGCATCAGACCCAGGCCAGGCAGAGGCGCAGAGCCCAGAGCGGCAGTCCGACAGAGCTAGAGCATGTGAGGTAACTAATCCCCCTTTTCCCATTCAGGCATTCTCTCTTCTAATTTCTAATTTAATGCTGAACTCTTCTGGATCTAGTAGGAATTCAATGAATGAACATTATAATTGATTATGTATTTATGTCAAATTTTTGTAGTACTTAAGAGTTGCACAATGAAGAGGACCAGGGCAATAAAATCCTTTTTTACTCCGGCTCCTATGCAAATTATACAACCAGCGTCACAAACCCGACCATCTGCACAAGCACAATCAGAAGTAGTAGAAGAAGCACAGGTTGTTGAAGAACCAGAAACATCAGAAGAACCACCTAGCAATCAGGTATGTTGCTTTCATATATTACTATCATTTTTGTTGAGTGATCAATTGTATTTATGGACTGCATTGCTAATATTCTTAAATACCAAATGTATGTGTAGGTTCAGGTCCATATGAAGCTCTTGATGAAAATATGAGAGGCGAGGGCGAACCAAACCATAATTAGTTAGGTATTTTTTAACCACTTTCATGTTCCATCAATTATATCATGGATTTAAATATGAAAATTGAGATGTCATCTAAACTTATGCATTTATGAGCTAGTTTTGTTATTTATCGATATTAGTCCCGGTGCGGGCGGTATTTTAACCCGGAGCAGGCGGTATATGTATGCTTTGATAGTGGCCCTAGGCGTCAAAATTGACGAGCTCCGCCACGGTTGCCGCCGTGGTCGCTTGGTCTTTGTTGGCGGATGCTTTGCTGCCATTGCTGCTAGATGCTCGTTCTCTGAGTGGATGTTTTGCCACCTCGGCTTTGTCTTTGCGTAGGCAACCATTGCATTGTTGTATCCTTTTTTTCTGCAGGCTCAGTTGATAGGTCTAGGGTGGTGGAGGCTGTCGCTCTTTATTTTTCTTTTTCCTGTCTTTATGTTTATTCTAGGTCACTCACCACTTGCTCTGTGGTTTGTAACTTGTGCTACGAGGGCTCTCTTGTAGCTATGTCGTGTAATTCACTCTGCTTAATGAAAAATGGGTTATATTCCCCGATCGCGAAAAAAAATAAGCCAAAGAGATATAAAACTGTGGTTTAGAATAAAAAAATCATGAGTGGAGTTTCTAAAACTCCAAAAAGACTGTAGTTTTGACAAAACTATGGTTTTAAAGACTACAAGATTTGTTGCATCCAAACACCTAGTAATTTTTAAAAACCAAAGTATTTTGTAAAACTATAGCATTTCTCTAATACTTTTAAAAATACTTTGTATTCAAACATGGCCGAAAGATCAGTGCAGCGAAGAAGCGCAATAATAATGAACCTTGACCGAGCTTTGCACGCCGGTGGTTGCACATGATTCAGGACCCAGAGGCCGGATTGCCGGCGGATTCCCACTCCTCCAGCTTCACAGGAGAGCAGGTATTCATAATCATTCAGCCGTGACCGTGAGGTCCGTGGTGCCAAACTCTCCCCACCTCCCTGCATGATAGGAATCCAACAACAGGCAAGTCACGGTCGCAGAAAAAAAAAACTCTGCCCATTCGGCTTGTTCTGACCTGCCTCGTGCATGCACGCACGGCACGGTGCAGGTAAAAAAGCCCCGCAAGAGCCAAACGGCAGTTGGCGATCGGTTGGCTCCGGACCAGGCCATGTGGCATGTGGGTGGACGCATCGCTCGGGTACATATTCCACTCCATGGTCTGCAGCTGCAGCTGCAGCAAATCTTTGGGCTTGGGCGTCCGCTCCTCGTCCTCTCTTTCCCCTGATAAGCTCTCGCCTCTCGGTGTCGGAGCAGGGAAACGGTAAGCTACAGACAGCTACGGGGCGGAAAGCACCAAGCCTGTCGTGTTCGTGTAGCTTTGGCATTTTTTTTTAAGATGAAAGGTTTCCCTGCTTTTGTATTTCAAAAAGCAAAATCACTGAGTTCAGACAAAGTTTAGCGCTCACGCGCGGCGACGCATAGAAAAAATAGGTCTAGCCCAATGGCTCATTACAGAACTCAGCCGTAAACAAATCACTCCTGGCATCTACTGAAGACTGAGCATCCGATTGATCCAACTGTGATGATGAAGCCCTTGTGATCTCCTCCTTCCATTCGATCTGTGCCGGACGTCTTGATAACTCCTTCAGCTTGACGATCAGGCCTTCTAGCCGCTCCCCAGCTTCCTTCTTGTATAGTGACAACCAACCCCTTAGCATCCTTGAAATCCGAATCAGCACCATCTTCATACCCAACCAGACCACACCCTGAAAACAAAGCTCATTGCGTAATTTACATATAGACCAAAGCACCGCAGAAGAAACAACGTTAGTGATCATATGCTTCTTATTTGCAATCCAGAATTTGGCCACAGACTCATAATTACTACCAATCTCCACTTCCAACACCTCAGAAATGATCCCCATACATTCATCGCAACAGTGCACTCAAAAAACATATGTGAAATAGATTCTTGTTCAGAGCAAAATAAGCAAGTTGGGTCATTAACATCTCGTCTTTTCTTTAGATTATCTCTTGTTAGCAGTCTATTACGAGATAACAGCCAGAGAAAAAAGTGTACTCTAGATGGAATCACCAAACTCCAAATTGCATGAACAAACATAGGCATCTCCCCTGCAATTTATCACAGCATAAAGGGACTGAACTGAGTAAGTGCCTTGTGAAGTGTAAGACCACATAATCTGGTCCTCATTATCAGTGAGAGAGGTCCCTTCGACTAAACTACTCAACTCCCACCACATGTTCATAAGCGCTTTAGACACATTTCTCCTGAAAGTAAGCATGAGATCTTGACCATTCCAAACCTGACTCACAGTTTTACCGTGCTGCTCATTAATAACATACAACGGCCAAAAAGCAATAGCCAAACTAGTATTACCTATCCATTGGTCCTCCTAAAACCTGACTTTCTCCCCATTACCAACCACCCACTTAATACCTAAGTGAGCAGCTTGAGCAGCCCACAGCACCCATTTTCAGAAGGGGGAAGCACCCACATCAGGACAGCAAAAGATGTTAGGATGTCTAGTTCCATACTTATAGTCTACAATGTTGACCCAAATAGCATTTTTGTGCAACTGGTATCTAAAGATCCAGGAGCTTAACAGGACTAAGTTAAGGCTTCCGTGTAGCTTTGGCATCACGTTCAAAAACTCAATTCTTGGAAAAAGTACAAACACCCATAAGACAAAATAAATATCATTAGATTAGTTATAGAATATATTTATATAACAAATTTATTTGGAGACATAAATGTTAATATTATTTACTATAAACTTAGTCAAATTTAAACCAGTTTGACCGATACAGTTTCCATAATTATATTTTTATCTGAACTGAGGAAGTATTGAGGAAGTATTAAAGATGAACCTTGACCGAGCTTTCCACGCCGGTGGTTGCACATGGCTCAGGACGCAGAGGCCGGAGTCCCACCCCTCCAGCTTTACACTACGCGCAGCGGGTACTCTAAAATGATACTCTAAAGCTTTAGAGTATAAATATAGAGTAAAAGTTGCTGCACTGGATACTCTAAAATGATACTCTATCCTTTCTCTCACTCTATATTTAGAGTAATACTATGCTTACTCTATACTGTATAGTGGCGGCCCCACTAGCTAAACAAAGGAAAAAATATTATAACTCACAAACCAAAAATCCAAATTAAATTTCGATTTCACCATTAAATTCGTCTCAATAAATCCTTCAAAACTAGATCACACATGGATATATTTAGATAAAGTGACAAGTGGGTCCCACAGTGGATAGAGTGGATAGAAGATGATACAGAGGATGGATGGGTGCGGGAGAAATGAGTATAGAGGAGAGAATCTTGCTGACCGGATGTATAGATGATGAATATAGAGGTCCGTGTGGATTCATTCAGCCGTGGGGCCCGTGGTGGCACACTCCCCACCTCCGTGCCCTGCATGATAGGAATCCAACAACAGGCAAGTCACGGTCTTAGGAAAAAAAAACTCTGCCCATTCGGCGCGTTGTGACCTGCTTCGTGCACGGTGTAGGTAAATGCTGTGTTTAGTTTTCACCTAAAAATTTTTCATCCTATCACATTGAATATTTAGACATATATATAGAGTATTAAATATAGAAAAAAAAAACTAATTACACAGTTTGGTTGGAAACCATAAGACAAATCTTTTAAGCCTAATTAGTCCATGATTAACCTTAAGTACTACAGTAACACACGTGTCCGTTCCCTGGACTAGACGTGACCACGCACACGGCACATGCGCTGTGCTCCGCGCCTAACTTCTAGTACACTACTCTCTTCATCCCAAATTAATTGTCATTTTGGGTTTTACGCTACAAGTTTGACTCGATTTGTATCTCTAAATAAATTTGTTAAAAAACTAGATTCAAAAATCTTTCCGATGATACTAATTATGTACCATAAATATTAATATTTTTTAAAATATATTTAGTCAAAGTTATTTCTCAGGAAACGAAAACGATAGTTATTTTAGAACGAATGGAGTACAGTACTACGCTGCACTAGACATGTGAAAATTTCGCACATTCGGAGGAGAGGCGAAATTGGTTAGGCTCTCCGCACTGGGTGCGCTACCTGTATACTGGAGGAGCGGGTAGCGGATGAGGCAGCTGCACGAGATACGCTATACATTACGCTACGCTACAGTCATCCGGGAAATTTAGCGCTCAGAAGTGGGATAGCGGACGTACGGAGGCTGGAGACCGCATGCACGCGTCGCTGCCGACAAAAGTGGAGGGAGAGCACATGCACAGTGGGTCTCACTTATTCAACTAACTAAAAAATGTTATAACTCCCAAACCAAAAAAATCAAATTAAATTTCGATTGTACCATTAAATTTGTTTTAATAAATACTTCAAAACGAGATGTCACATGAATATATTTAGATAAAGTGACAAGTGGGCCCACAATGGATAAATGATGATATAGAGGATGGATGAATGCGGGAAAACTGTATATTTTAGGATGACTATGATGAAATATTTCTTTTAGAGGATGAATATAGAGTTCCATGAGTGCGAATAGTGTTAGGGCTGGAATTTTTACTACCGTCCTTTTCTTGTGGCTGTAGTGGAATCAGGGCATGGGTCCGATTATCTTATATGGTGCAGAGGATCAGGACACGCACTTATCACCGACAGGTACGTTTGGTCAGAATTTTCTTTCCCTTGGCATGTGCCGTGGATGGTAGTGCTGCCTGGACGCTACCACGGCGCACTGCCTAGGCCTTGTTCAGTTCTCAGAAAATTTTGTAAAATTTTTCAGATTTTTCATCACATCGAATATTTGACACATACATGAAGTATTAAATATAGATAAAAAATAAAACTAATTACACAGTTTAGACAAAATGGTCGAGACGAATCTTTTAAGCCTAATTAAACTATAATTGGACAATATTTGCCAAATAACAACGAAAAAAGCTACAGTGTCGTTTTGCAAAAATTTTTGCATCTAAATCAGCCCCTACTCCTAGCAGCCACCGGCCCCACAAGCACGGGAGACGGGACCACCGGGCTTGCTTGCGACTGTGCGAGCACGACTGCTCCGTAGAGTGATTCTGAAATCGAATCACACGATAACACGTCTCCGAAACCACGGGGGTGCTCCAATCATCTCGCACAAAATACACAAAGGTTGGGTTTAGATCTAAATTTTGGAGTGCCAAAATACACTGTAGCATTTCGTTTGTATTTGGTAATAATTGTCCAACCATTGACTAATTAGGCTCAAAACGTTCGTTTCGCAAAGTACAACCAAACTGTGCAATTAGTTTTTGATTTTATCCACATTTAGTACTCCATATATGTATCGAAGTTTGATGTAACGGGAATTTTTTTTTTTTGCATAGTATACTTTTTAATGATCTAAACACAGCCAAAGTAGTACAGTAAGTAGTAGTTTACAGATTCCCGGGTGCTGCAGCTGCACAAGATTCCGGCCGGGGGATCCGGGATCCCTGCACAGAGCCCTCACCCACTTCCACTTGGACTCAGAAATTCGTCAGATTCCCCAACCGAGCCAGGAGACCGACAAGAATGGCTCACTGCTGGCGGCTAAAAAAATTAGTCCAGATCAGCTGCGAAAAAGATTAGAAACGGTTTACTAGTCGCTAAGCAGAGAATCGTTGAGCTCGTGGCGGCCTTAACATATTGTTGGCTTGTTTCCAAACATTACGGGGTGACGTGAGTTCTTGTGGTGGGAAATTGTTCAACTCCACGTGCTTTTGTAAAGCACATCAGTAGATCTGCATATCAACTCAGAAAGTTCAGTGCTGAAAAGTGAAAACATTACATTACATGATTTCGATTCTCAACATCCTAGCGCAGCAATAGCAGAATGAAAGTTTGTAGCAAAACCTAGCACAAGAAAAAAATTTTTGCAAAAACGTGCTTATTAGTACGTGTTTTATTAAGTAGACCACGAGAAATTTACAAGAGAGAATCCAGTCATGACCAACAACAATACTTACATCTTTACTAGAAAGTAGAAACATCCTTCAGCTGGCATCAGACTACCCACAGTGGTACTCTAAAGGATACTCTAAAGCTTTAGAGTATGAATATAGAGTAAAAACTGTTGCACTGGGTACTCTAGAACGATATTCTATCATTTCTCACTCTATATTTATAGTGATACAGTGTTTACTCTATAGTAGGCAGTGGCGGCCCCACTAGCTAAACAAAGGAAAAAAAATGTTATAACTCACAAACCAAAAATCCAAATTAAATTTCGATTACACCATTAAATTCGTCTCAATAAATCCTTCAAATCCAAATTAAATTTCGATTGCACCATTAAATTCGTCTCAATAAATCCTTCAAAACTAGATCACACATGGATATATTTAGATAAAGTAACAAGTGGGTCCTATAATGGATAGAGTGCGGGAGAATTGAGTATAGAGGAGAGAATCTTGCTGACTAGGACGTATAAAAGATGAATATAGAGTGGTTTCTGAATAGAGGAGAGAATCTTGCTGACAAGTTGGTCCATGAGTACGGATAGCCTCATCACCATTCACCAAGCTTCAACCAAATCCAGTGGTAATAGGAAGATTCTTATTGCATCTGTACAAAAATTACGCAGCAGCAAGCAACTAATCTAACCGAAAGCTGGTTTCTGAATACTACTGCTAGCTAGATCTGACAGCTTTGTCCAATTAACAGCGAAATCACGGCAAACAGGCTAGCTAAGTCCGACTGCTCTGGTTCACCATTACGATGCTGATCCTGAATTGCCCCCCACTCACTGCAGGTCGTAGACGGTGGAGTCGGCGGCGTAGCAGCCAAGCACGCGCACGAAGACGGCGAACGTCTCGATCTCCTGGATGGCCTCGCGGACGCGCGGGTCGTGCGCCGCGCCCTCGCAGTCCACGTACAGGACGTGCGGGAACGCGCGCAGCGTGGGCGCGCCACGGGCGCTCGTGTCCAGGATCATCACCGGCGGGCGCGCACCAGATCCGGCGTCGGCAGCGGCGCCGTCATTGTTGATGACCTCCAGCTTGGTGAGGTTGATGTTGCGGGAGGAGAAGGCGGAGAGCACCTTGAGCACCACCATCATGGAGCCGCCCCGGTGCGCGACCACCATGCTGGTCTTGGCGCCCGCGGCGGCGGCGTCCACGGGCAGCACGACGGGCGGCCTGGAGAGGAGCAGGAAGCGCGTGACGTTCCAGGACTCGTCCTGCAGCCCGTGCGCGAGGACGTCGAGGCCGTACAGGTCGGCGGCGCGCGGGCTGGCGATGGCGGCGGTGTCGAGCATCCGTTCGGAGCGCAGCATCTCGACGGCGCCCGCCGTGTCCTCCACGGGCTCCGGGTCCACCCCGAGCCGCGCCAGCGCGCGGCCGCAGTGCGCCAGCGCCATCGGGTGGCTGATGACGCGGCGCACCTCGGCGGCGCGCACCCCGGGCATGGCGAGCAGGCAGTAGTGCACGAAGAGGTTGATCTCCTGCACCACCACCAGGCCGTGCCGCAGCAGCAGGTCGTAGTTGCGCAGCGTGGTTCCCTCCATGGTGGACTCCACGGGGAGGACGGCGCGGTCGGCGGCGCCGCGCTCCACGGCCGACAGCGCGTCCGCGAACGCGCGGCACGGGACCGTCTCGCACCCGGGCAGCGCCGTCTTGGCCGCGAACTCGCTGTAGGCGCCCGGCGCGCCCTGGAACGCCACGCGGAGGCCCGAGCCGTCCTGGCGGCCCCCGCCCCCGCCGCCCGGGCTCACCGAGAGGTGGATCCGGTCCGTATGCCCGTTGACGCCCTTCTTGCCGCCCTGCCCGTTGACGTGCCCGTTGACGCCCTTCTTCTTGCCGTGGCCGTTGATGTGTTGTGGTGCCTTGCCGTTGGGCGCCGGCTTCTCGGGCGCGTGATGGCCGTTCACGCAGCCGTTGATCTTGGCCGCCGCGGAGACGGGGACGAAGGAAGAGGGCCTGTGCCTTGTCCGGCGGGAGCTGGGGAGGAGGAGGTGCTTGGGGAGGTGGAGGGAGGAGGTGTAGGCCATAGAACGCCGCGCCGGGGGTGAGGAGGTGGAGGAGGAGGAGGCGCCGGGAGGTGGGGATCGACCGATCAGGCGGTGGCGGTTGGGAGCGGGGTGGCGTTACCTTTAGCTTAGCTTAGCGTAGCGTAGCAGACAGGGGGTGGTGGGCGGAGGCTGTTGACTTTTATAACCCCGTTCCGGACTTCCGGTAGCGAGCGGCCGGCGTCAAAATTAAGGAGGAAAGCGGTCGGAAACGGTCGAAAAACTCCTTAATTATTTTCTACTTTTACATTTAAATACGAAAATAAAAGCGAAAACGGTAAAGCCAGACATGAAAACGAACGCGAACTTACGGAATATCGAGAATTTCGAAAACGAACTCATTCGAGCGAAATTATGTCGAACACGGTCGGTATACGAAAATTCAATACGGAATACTGATCCACAATGCATAACAATTAACAAGTGCCATCGTGGCAAATTTCGAGTGCAAGAGAGCGGACTTATCAATTTGGTTTCTTTGACAAGAGAAAAAAGAAAAGAAAAAAAAAGAAAAAAGAGGAAAATTTGAGATGCCATCGGTACTAGACTAGAAAGGATAGCAACAACGTCTGGCCCATCCAGCTCTCTCTCTTTTAGTCGGTCCAGTCACATGCAATGCAACAACAGCGCCGCGTGAAGCCAGATGCAGCCATGCAAGCATATAGCACCGTGCGAGGTGATTAGTCCTACCTCGACGACTGAGGGAGGCGCGACGGAGTGAGCTGCCTATATAATGCGGCCAATGGGCATCAGTGCTCCACACTTGTCTTTGCCTAGTTGCCTGGACAACAATGATTGATAACAAAATTTGGTTTAAACTGAATTTTGAATTCGGGATATTCCGAATTAAAAGTAGAAAAGTCGGAAACGGTCGAAAAATGTCTAAATCGTTTTCTACTTTTACATTTAAAATACGAAAACGAAAGCGAAAACGGTAAAGTCAGACACAAAAATACGAATTCGATCGGATAAAATACAGAAAACGATGCGGTTCGGTTCGGGATATTTCCGTTCTGTTTTACTGCTGGGTCCAAATGCCGAGCAGCCAAGTGAGCAAGGACGGCGGTGGTCCGGCTGCTTTGCTGCCCACGACTACAATAATTGTCCGCTACCGAGCACTGCCCGTTTATTCGTTGCCTTGGCTTTGGCGGGCCGACCGGTTATAATGTTTTGCTTTGCTTCTAGAAGAAGCTTCGCATCGTTTTTGAAATTACTAGGCATATGTCCAGCTCACGCACATCTACGATGACAAATTTAATTATTTTCAAAAAATAAAAAAAAAACTAATACACAAATTTATATTGAGAACCCTAAACTACTAATTTTATTGAGATATTCACTTTTTATTAAGTTTTTTATATGGAACCCTATTATCTTTCCATCTACTCTCGCATACGCCCCCACGGCCACGAAGCTCCATATGGCCTGTTGAATAAATGATAGGCTCGACGACTCATTAGGTGTCGATGACGAACGATTGTCTTCTCTGCCCATCAGGGCGGCCACCAATAAGCCTCGGGATCAAAGGTTCCCTACTCAGAGACCCCCGACCGACCCTTTCAGGATCGCTCGGGGACTCGAGGTTATCCCCATCGGGTACGCTCGCACGCACCCTCAGACAAAGGAATTAGGCCGAGCCCGAGTACGCCCGCCGCCTCTACTTAGGACTCAGAGGCTCACCCGAGCCCTAGGCTCCCAATTGACGAGAGCCTGGACTTAACCCTTGGTCCTTTCCCAGCCTCCAATGTCAGTCAAGGCTCGGGCGCAAGAAGACACGCCTCGAGCCACCGAGGCTCGGGGGCTCCCAGGCGCTGCCCCTTGCGCGTGGCTTTGCCGGCCATTCTCCTGATAGGGTCACACATAGGGCGTGGCACAAGACAAACTCCTCCGTGGCCTCCAGGAGCTCGAGGGCTTCCGGACTCGAGTGTTAACCTCTGGAGCCGACCTCCTTCGCCACCAAGAAGACTCCCGAAGGCGCACCTGGGGGAGGCTGGTCTAAGCTGACAACAGCCTAACACGTAGAGTGTCAGAGCAGAGCAGCCGAACGACGCCCAAGGCTTCATCGGCTCCATGACACCGCGACGGTCGACAGAGCTCCGCTGCAAGACCCTCCTAGACTCCGGCGCATGTAGACCATAGGCTCATCCCCCCTAAAACCGCCATGTACCCGTCCTACCTCGGAATATAACAGGAGGTCGGATCCTAGAGGGGGGACGATCCGAGACAGATCATTCCATTCCTCATCAATCCACTGCTGCTCAGCACCGACAGCAGGGCAACCCAGAGAGGGGCACCAAGAGCTCCTCCACCGCATCCGTCGTCTTCCTCCTCTCCGACAAGGGGAAGGATCCAGCGGCGGCAAGACAACCATAGGATTAGAATCGAGCTAACCCCCTACCAAACCTCTCTTACACTCTGTTGTAACCCCCGATTTTGGGTGCTCTTGAGTATAAAGATCATTAGCTGCTGGACATAGGGCATCGATCGGCCCGAACCAGGATAAACCATTGCGTCCTCTCTGTGATTTTTGTGTTCTTGAGTCCACCCGAGCCACCGGAGACACATACTCTAACACCAACTCAAACAACAATGCTTGCCGCGGTTCCAACCCCGCGACAACCACCTTCTCGCTATCGCAGGCCACTACCATGGACTGCCACATCGGCACCTCCTTCAAGATCCCGGCATGCTCGCTCACCGTCTTCTTCATCGGCTCCATCTTGCTCATCGTCCCGGTCTACGACTATGTCATGGTGCCCGTGGCGCACCGCGTCAGCGGTCACCCGCACGGTCTCACCTTGCTGTAGCGGACGGATCGCCATTGGCCTGGCCCTCTGCGTGGTCGCCATGGCCGGCGCCGCACTCACCGAGATTATTAGATTGATTAGGCACCTCCCTGTGGCGCGCGCGTCCTCCATCCTCGTCGGAGGCGTGGTGCCCATGTACGTGTTTTGGCTCATCGATCCTGCAGTTTCTTCCTGGTGGGCACCGGCGAAGCATTCACCTACATCGGCCAACTCGATTTATTCCTCCGCGAGCGCCTCAATAAGGGCATGATGACCATATGAACACGGGGTTGTTCCTCATCACCCTGTCGCTCGGCTTCTTGGTTAGCTCCGCGCTCGTCGCCGCTATGCACCGGGTCACCAGCTGGCGACCGCCACCCCTGGATTGCTAACGACCTCAAAAGAGGGAAGCTCCACAACTTCTACTTTCATCGTCTGCCTCGCCAACCTGCTCGTCTACCTAACCCGTCGCCGCCAGGTGGTGCAAGTCCAAGGCAAGCTGATCCCGCTGACGCCGATGGTAGCGTCAACGACGTTGAAATGGCCGATGAGCCCCCAATCCTCCATGCTCCACATACTGAGATTGATCAACGAGGCACGCGACGCGACGACCCGGCCCGTATAGCATGCATATCCGTTCTTGGACCCTCAGTTCCGTATGGGAGACTCTCGGTTGGCATGCACCGTAACCGAGCCTGGGGGTGGGCGTCGGACTCTCGGTTCCGTATGCGGTGGACGCGCACACCAAGGTGGAGGTGGACGAACCCTCTACCTAATTTTTAGGTGGTAGAGATAAGATTACTTTATTTCAAAAAAAAGATTTAAGAGTATTGACCAGTGACCACTCCGCAAAACGGCTTGATTGGAGCGTATCCCCGAGAAGTCATCCGTTTGTCAATGGTGTTGCTAAATCTCTTCTTTTGTCATTGGCTATAGGTAGTGTTTCGTCGAGAGACAAGGTGGGGTGGGATGGTCCTATCTCTGATTTGTGGCACGGGATAACTTCATTTTCTGTTTAGTTAATGAGGGATCATACCAACCCATTTTCTCTTTGGCGCAAGGACATAAAAAATGTGATCAGCCACTGATAAGTGGGACCCATTCATCAATTTTTTATTTTCTTTTTCTTAGTCTCTCTCATTATCTCTCTTGTCTCAACCGCCGCCCAGCGCACTGCGGTGGCTCCGTCAACGAGCACTGCCACACCCTGCCTTCGCCACGTGCTGCCCCATGCCACCCCGCCGGTGAGCCTGGCCGCGCGCTGCCCGATGCCTAGGGCAGCCCCAGAGCTCGCGCTAGGGGCCTTGCCTGTGTCGAGGACCTCCATGCTAGGGGCCTACCCACCCCGGGTCCTCTGCGCTAGGAACTCTCTGGCCAAGGGAGCTCACGCCAGGCTAGGATCTCTGCGCTGAGAGAGCCCACAGTGGGGACCTCCGCGGCGGGGAGCTCGCCTACGCCGAGGGCGCTGGGAGCTCTCCTACGTCTGCCCGATTGTCGTTGCCACCAGATCTCCGCACAGTCATGCAACCACAGAGGAGCAGAGGAAGAAACGGAGAAGCACGACACGAAAGTGGGACAAGCCAGTCCATTGTTTTTTATGGGATGAGTTTGCCTCACATTCCATGAAATATTATGGGTGGGATGTCCTTGACTCTACAAGTCTGTCAACCAAACACCTACAAAAATAAGCCGTTCCCATCCCATCCCACTTAGTCTTTCAAACCAAACACTACCTAAATCTGAATCCGTTGGTTATACTCTACCATCCTCCTCGACACATCACCATGAGCTCGACCCCAAAAATCACAAACATACCCAGCATCGCAAATCCAGATCACAAAGATCAGAATCCTTGCCTTGTGTATTTAGGGCAGACTGCAACCGTCATATTGATATCTGTCGAAAGCCTTTCAAGATCACCGGGCCATGTTAAACGTGCGAGATTATACTTTAATTTGACTTGGATGCCTAAGCCAACATTGCAAGTCTGCAACACAAACGAGTTGCAGGCCTGTGGATGGAACACGGACAGCATGGTCATTTCCCCGCGAACGCTCCAGACTTGATCAATTGTCCCAACCAGTCGCGCTCGCTCTTCAAATGTACAGCCAAGCCGCCGCCGTCCGCGTTCAGACGCTCTCAATTCCGTAGGCCCGGCCGCGGATGCGCGACGGTTTCGTCTGATTTCGACGCGTCTGTGAACGTGAGCTCCCGCGTTGGCACCGCCCTTGCATTTGCATCCCATCCGGCGAATAATCCGTCGCGTTTGCTCTTTGGCCGGAAGCCGGGCGACGCTGTCACGATTTTGACAAGATTGCAAGTGCTTTTCGATCTGTAGTGGTAAGCGATAGCAGGGCCGAGTTGGTGATAAGCTCTGGGAAGTAAACCACGCGCGTCCATGAGCCAGATAAGAACGGTGCGGGTTAACATCCCACCCGCTGGCCGCCTGGCCCACCGCAGTGACCCTCGGTGCCACGGGGAGGAAGAGGAACCAAGTGACACTCTGACAGTGAGGTGCTCTCAAACCTCAAATTGATATAGGATATTCCTGCGCTCGGATTCTTTTTTTTTTCGGTGCCTTTCCACTTTTTTCTCGCAGTGACTTCCCCAATTGGCTTTATAATCTCAGGGAAACAAATAGAAAATGGAAAAGACGACTTTGCTTTTTCTATGTGATGTGGCCGAATGAATTCGTGCTAGGGTGAAAGAGAAAACAAAGTTATAAGGATGGTGTCTTCGCAGACGCGTTAGAAAGCAAAAATAAAAAAAAATAAAAAAATTCTCATAAAATTCAAAAAGATCAAATCATATTTACTCTTTTTAAACATGAGGAATCATTTACAACTAATAGTTCTCCATTTGAATTAGGAGGATTAATCCATGAAGTTTTTTTTATACAGTTAGAGATACTTCGCAAAATATGCAAGAAAGCCATACGCTCTCCAAGAGTTGGGCAAAGAATATAAATGGAGCATATAAAAAGGAAATGAAATGCTTTTAGATAAACCAGATGAGATGGATAAAAAGGAAAAATCGACCCATTGAATCCAAATGAACTAAATCTTAAACATGTGTTGAATGATAGAGCAGAGCTTTTAAGAGAAAAGGAATCGAAGTGGTATCAAAAAACAAAGTTAAAATTTTATGAGAAGGAGATGCTAATATGAAATATTTTCAGTCAGTGGTAAATGGAAAACATAGTGTCGGGGTTATAACCCCGGGGTATCTCAAGATACCGATTAATTAGTGGGCCACGTGTCCCACAATATATCAGCTAGCAAAGGCCCGAACGACCGAGGCCAGCCTAATCCAAGAGAATCAGGCCAAGCGCTAAGAAGGAGGCTGGCCACGACCCCTTCAGTGGACTTAGCCACACGACGCACGACCTCTGCACTGTCTCGACCCCTGGGAGGAACGAGGAGAGGTCAAGCCCAGCCAAATATGTCCGCTCTGGCAAAGGTAGGCACGCTACTCTGACTCTGCAAGGACCGAGGGGACAACAATCACCTCGGTCCGATCAGACGCCATCTCTACGCCACGCTGCGCAGACAAGACAACACTGCACGGCGGTGACGACTAGTACGGCGATCCACCATCCGAATACGGTCCGACAAGACGCATATACGATTCCACCCACCACGGGATGGGATCCATGATGAAGGCCATGACTTAGAGGCCATCCAACCTGGCGGGAGCCACGACCCCAACGATCGGGATCGTGGCCCTCAGCCCATCAAACTAACAAGGCGATCGACGATCCGGGGGCGGCTACCAATTCCTGTATGACGCCCTCGAAAACCAGGAGGCAATGACGAAGACCATGGCGGAGATCACGTCGCACAGGACGGCTGGCGAACCACCATTGTGCCTACAGTGCCGCCACGGCCGGCATAGTGGCACCACGTCACACCGTGCCGCGACGTGGCCACAAAACCATGACGACAACCACGCCCAGACGTGCTCCACAAGACGGCGTAGCTTACAAGCCAAGTTAGCTAGGACCTCCCTGAGGCTCACGACCCTTCGGTCGGGAGAACCTTCTTCCTTGTATACGCCCTAGCCCTGAACTCTATATAAGGGCAGCCAGGGCACCCCTCTTGGGGATCCAACTCTCATTCACTCATTCTTACACCGTAATAGGGCTCCTGAAGCTTCCCTTCGGGCAACCCGTCTCCTAGCTTTAGGTCTCCTACCTCAACCACCATTCTTGCACCCCCATTGTAAGAACTTTAGAGCACTCAAGCGAGGAACACGCACTCGATCATCTCTGAGACTGGACGTAGGGCTCCAGCCTGAACCAATATAAATCCTCGTGTCTTTTGGATGCTACCATCGTCTTTCTAAAATAGCGCGACAATCATATAAATTTACTAGTCCAGTTTACAAAACACCGACACATAGAAAGTCTCACATTTTCTAGTTGGAACAAGAGCAAGGTAATATGCGGTGAAGTTGAACTTAAAAATATATTATGTATATTCTAAGAAGTTGTTTCGTCCACTACATAAGAGTGAAGTGTCTTTGGATGAGTCACGACGTGACAATATTCCTCAGGTTCCAACACAAGAAAGCATGGTTTTAGTATCATCTTTTTCGAAAAGAGGAGGTAAGTAAGGTCTTTTTCAAATGTACCATAACTTTTCTCTTGGTCTGAGTGGATTCCCAATAGAGTTCTATCAAGGATTTTGACATGTGCTAAAAAGCAACATGATGACGATGTTTGTGGAACTCCATGCAGGGCACTTTGCCTCTTTATAGCTCAAATTTAGTACAATAATTCTTCTATCAAAGAATAATCATACAAAATAATTCTAGCAATATAGACCTATCTGTTTGTTGAATCTGAGCTTTGAGATTTTAAAAAAGGTAGCCACAAATAGAGTCACAAAAATTGCTCAAAGAATTACTAAACCCTCTAAGACAATGTTTCTACCAGGGAGAAATATTATGGAGGGCGTGGTAATCTTGCATGGAACAGTGCATGAATTTCATATAAAAATAAAAAGTTGTGATTTTTAAGATTGACTTTGAAGAAGCATATGACAAAATTAAGTGAGAATTCCTACAAGAACTCTAAAAATGAAGTGTTTTAATCCTATTTGTTGAAGACTCGGTTAAATCATTTGTTCTAGGAGGTTATGTAGGGATAAAGTTAAAAGATCAATTGGGATCAAATTTTTAGACCAACAAGGACCTAGTACAAGGTGATCTACTATCCCCTATATACTATTCAATATATAGTAGTGAATGTGTTGGCAATAACTTTGGCTAGAGCTAAGGAAGACTATCAATAAAAGGGTTGGTGCCTCATTTAAATGAAGATGGCTTGTCCATACAATGAGGAATGTGGTAAATTTTGCTCTGAAACAAATATCTTAGAACTTAAGCCAAGTTAGTAAGAAAGCGGGAGGCTCACACTTTTGTCAAGCTTCATGTGAAGGACTAGTTCCTAAACCTCAGGAGTTTCAATCGGTGGAGTGGACACCAGATTAGGTTTTCAGAAGACAAGTGGTTACGTACCTAAGTTTTGAAAGTTTGATACACTTCATTGTTTAATATTGTTCGTTGAGAACATGTAACATAGTAAGTGCTTAGTTCGAGTCCTCTTAACGTCTTCCTCAGAAGATTTTTAGTTCAGAACAAGCTAATATTCCTAGTGTATGAGCACTCAAAGAAAAGATGTTGGATGATAGTGAAACCTCTATAAAAAAAACCATGGCAAAAAGTATCTAATAGTAATAGTACTATATTGAGCATGCGACACGGGATAAACCAAAATGCTTTGACGCTGGATAAGCCAAACCTAGCTAGTGCAGTCAACTGAAGTCAATGCTACTTAATTCATTGTTGGCTTTGGTCACAAATGGTGGGCAGGGCAGGCGTCATTGCTCATTAACAAACCATTTAGGCTCCGTTCGGTTAATGCTTCCGACGCCCGGAACTATTCCAACTATGAAAAACTTATATAAATTAACGTTCCGGCTGGGCATTATTCCTGGGGTCAATCCCCGCAAAGCGAACGGGGCCTTAAAGAAAAAAAAAACAAGTGGCAAAAATTCGCGCCGCACGTCCCTACCAGCGCGCTCTCGCTTGCGTCACGTCCTTCCCCTGTCATGTGTCAAGAAGAGAATTAAGCGCCATGACAGTATGGGGCGTATGGCACGCTGGTTTGGTAGGGCCAGATCGGCAGATCAGACGACACTAGTGCATCATTACAAGCACCCGGCACCACCGGCGCGTCGCCGTCGGGTCTCCATGGCATATTTGGCATTGGGCATTGGCACGTCCCGTCGTCATCACCACCCCGCCGGAAGCGCTAGGCTCCGTAGCTCCCGTGATCCTCGAGGAAGCGCTAGGCTCCGTAACTTGACGATTCCAAGCTCCAGCACGGCAGCACCCATGTTACTCGAGTTAATAAAGCTCAGCGACGTAATAGTAATAGTAACACCTAGTAAGAGAAACTTCAACGTAGACGTAGTGACACCTAAGAGAAATTTTGTCATATAGGAGATGTACGACCAACTCTCGGATCTCTTATATTACCATATCCAGTGGCGGACTAGGAATGGACCAAGAGGAGGGCTGACTGCTCAATAGCTATGGTGAGTCTTGTAGTATACTTTATGCTTACCAGAAAAGAAAAATCATATAATCATGTAAATTTGATGATGACAATAAAGGTAATCATATTCTTAAAAATTAATCGCATGCATACATAGATAAAACTAATGATGCACCTAAGCAATAGATAGAATAAATTATGTGCCAATTGGGTTATCTCTACTACTAAAAACAGTAAATCGGACCCGTTCACGGCCCGTGGTGAAGCTCCAGCGCCAAATGCCTCCCCTGAGATTTTTTTGGCTCCGACATGTGGGCCCATGCCCTCTCCTCACATGCGCCTCCGTCCGTGGATCCACTCTGGTGCTGCAACACGCCTCGCCCTCCGCTCCCCTTCCGCAACCTGCATCGCCCCAATCCCACTGCCGCCTCTCGCTGCCCTGTCCTCCGCGCCACCATTGATTGACCGCCCATCTTCCTCGCAGCCGATGCCAACAAATTCGATGGCCGACACCGGCACCAATACGCAATCTCACATTCTCTCCGTCGCTCTGGACCATATCCCGGTCAGTTCTCACAAATGTGCCCTAAGTCACCGAGCGAGTGGCCGGATGCGGACAAGCTCCCCGCCGGCGCTAACGCCTCCCCGCCCTGCTTCCCTGACGTCGCCGCCTTCACGCACCACGCATCTAGGTACGTGCGCTGCGCCCCCGCTGCAGCGCTAGCAGCCTGTAGAGGCCTCACTGCCCAAACCCGCCCCGACTCTTGGTCTGGCTCCGCTTGCCTCTCCCGCTCCGGTTCCTCCGGCCCCGTCTCATGCACAGGTCAGGTCGGTCGACCGTGCGGTGCCCACCGTCCTGTCACGCAAGCACTAGGCCGCGCCGATACAGTGCACCACTGCTAGCCAGGGGCGCGCCTGAGGGGCTCTACCTCAGCGCGCTTGCCGTGCTCACTCGCAAGCCACAAGAATCTCCTTGATTCCGTTTAGTCGCATGCTAGGGTTATAGTTTGGGTTGGCGATTCTGTTTATGCCTCAGACGGAGGCGGCGGTGCAGGTACTTGGAGGCCGTTAACATGATCGGCTTCCTGTATACTGTATTCGGTGTTCCAGTTTGTCGCTGTTAATTTCTACCTATTTGAAGTTGAGCAGAGAATATTCATCAGCGTGGAAATAAAATCTTTGCATGCATACTACTCGGCATCCGTGACTGCTCTTGTCACTTCATAGATGAGGATCAGCAACATCAAATCCATGTTCGACCTATTTCATTAGATGAGGATCAGCAAGATCAAATCCATGTTCAAATGTTTGTTTTACATTCCAGTGAGTGAGCAGTTGATGAGATTGCTTAGTTAATTTGTCTTCAAGTAAAGCAAAATTATTTCTTGAGGATTATGTGCTCGAGTGCATAGAATTGCAGGATCACTTGCCGGCCCCGGTTTCTTATTTGACTGAGGAGTGAGGAATTACAAGGCCTCCTTATGCTGCTGCAGGCCTGCAGTATACCATCTCTGCTTCAAGCTGCTATTTGTTTACCTATCCTTCACATCTCTGATGCCACTCCCACTCTAAATGATCAGCTGCTTCATAAATAAAGCAGGAGATTTGAATCTTATAGGCTTATAGCACAACAAAAACATCTTGTTATTGGTGCATTACATCTGATAACAATGTTACTGCCTTTGACTATCACAGTTCAGGATGGTGGTATTGAGAAGGGACGAGGAATGGACAGCCACGGCAATGGCAAGAGAGCTGGTTGTGGCAAGTTGGACCCGAGCTTCAGCTATTTATTTGCAATGAGGATGACAAACCGGATGCTGCTTGAGTGTGTGATTATTGAGCAGCGGGGACTCCATGACTTGAACAGCAAAGATACGGGCGGAGTAGCTCCACGAGCTTCTCTTTGAGTTCATTTCCTGCACACCATTGTGAAACTATGTTTCAGTTGTAGCACTTTACAAATCGTTGTTTGCTGGGGCAAGTTAATTTTGAGTTCTTCCATCCTGCAGGTGGGCTACTTGTCGCCTTCTCAGCCTAGCGCCCTAGCAGCATGCATGATCTCAATCTCTCTCCTTAGCCGGGGTAGCCTCCTGTAAGGCCGTAAAAGAAAAAGATACAGGTTCTGCTCATCCGCAACTGACCTTGTTGGAATTGATCTCCACCAACGGTCAACTGTGCCCTTGACCTGCGCCTTGATTGGGGGTGCCCAGCCCAATGCATGGCTGGTGGGCCCCTGTCGCGCAGCGCTATAAATAGAGAGGTAGGGGCCAGGGCACAGGGTATGAGGTTCATTGCCACAGTTTCACCCCACCTCCATCCCTAGACCGATCGAGAGGGTGCGCTGTGGCGACGGGAAGTCTGCCGCCTCCTCTGCTCCACGCCGCGACGTCCACTGCACCAACGGGACGCCACTGCTCTGCATCCTCTTCCCCGACCGTCGCTAGCAGTGCCCAGCCTCCATCGACGAACCAGCGAAGGCCAACTCCAACGACGGTATGAACCCCTACTCATCTCCTCCTTCCTCTGTCTCCCTAGATTCCATTTAGGATGAACACATCGCACACAGAAATGTAAACACCCACTGGATCCACTCCTAGATGATCTAAAGAATTCAACAGACCTAACCTATTTGTTAGGTCTGTAAAAAAGTTTACTGAATTAACTATCACAAGAACTTGTGGCCCCCTGGATATAGGAAAATAACACATGGAGCTCTGCTGAGATTGCTTGTTGCTGCCTGCTGATTACCCCAAATCTGTTTAGTGCCAGGTCTATGCATACTGAAGGAATAATTGATTCGTGCAATCATCAGTAGTTGCTAGCACATCTAATAGGATTGTTCAGTGCCAGTCCTATACATACTCAAGGAATAATTGTGCAGCCTGTTATAACTCATAATTATGATTTGGTAAAATGCTGTAACACCCTAAAATTTTCATAATTACAAAATAGTTAAATATGATTTATTTGTGTAATTGAGTGTGCATTTAAATATAGGGAATAATAAATTTTTGTGAAATTAAAATTAATCATAAGGTTAGCAACTTGTTTTTGCACTCATGCTGTTGCATTATATTTTGTGTGATGACTGGTTTTTTTTCAAATGCCAAAAGGATTTAAAAATCTGTTGAAAATGTATTTGGAAAATCAAATTGGAAAATGAAAAGAAATTCTTATTCATTTCCCTCCCTCCTTCCATTTCGGCCCGTTGGCCCGTTTCCTTTTCAGCCCGCTCGCCTTTCCCCTCTCCCCTCTTTCCCTTGCTGGGCCGACCCGGTCAGCGCCGCAACCGTCGCTGCCGCGCCCGCACACTCCCCTTCTCAGCGACTGCCTGCTCGGGCCCGCACGTCAGTGTCGCCCCCAACCTCCAGCCGCTCCCTCCCGTTTCGCTCGCACTCGCTGCAACCGTCCGCCGCCCTGCGCCCACGTTCTCCGCTTCGTGGGAGCATCTCCGCGCCCCGCGCCCGGCCTTCAAAAGGGAGCGCGACCCCGCCTACGCCTTCCCTTCTCCAGTTTCTTTTCACTCGCACTCGCTAGAGCTTCCCAGAAACCGCAGCGGCGATCCACCGGAGTGCCGTCCGTCCCCACCGCGTCGGCATTCGTCTCCGAGCCGCCCTCGTCCTCGTTTTACTGCTCGGTGAGCTCGCCTTCATTCCCGCTCCCTCCCCATGCTTCCATTTTCTTGTTTGGTGGCCTCTAGGGCCGAGTCCGCGAGTTCCGACGAGTTTCTCCACTGCCATCCATGGCGGGTGCCCCTCGGGCCTTCCCCGGCCGCACTTGTGACATGGCCGAGTTCTCCATCCCCTCCGCATCCTTCCCGTAACCTCTATTTGGAGAATGGGGCTCCGTGGCGCTCAATTTCTTTGCTCCGGTGAGCTCTCCGCCGCCGGCCATGGCGGGCACACCGCGCGGGTCACCCCGTGGCCGTATTTTGTTCCGGGGCGAGTTCGCCTTCCTCCCCGCGTCACCCCGGTGCTCTCGGTTTTGAAAACCGTGCACCATAGCATCGGTTAGGACAACTCCGGTGAGCTCCCGATCGCCGGCCATGGCGGCGCCGCCGTCTCTTCCTCAACTCCGGCGACCCGGTCTCTCTCTCTCCTCCCCCAACTAATCGCAACCGTCCAAATCTAATCCAAAGGTCACGATCACTCCATACCCCTTCACGGGTTCTATTTCTAAAAGAGCCCCTCAGTTTCTGGCAGGATTAACCCGCCGTCCTTGGCGCATTTCCGAACTACGCATTCCCTTTGTGAAGACGTAGTTTCTTCGGTTTATATGAAAAATACGTTTTCAGATTAATTACAGAATTGCCACTGTAGTAAAACGTTTATAAAATCGTCGTTTTAGCTCCGATTTGACCCGTTCAACTTGCGTTAGTTTTATCCTTTCATGATCTACGCAATAGTGCTACTGTTAGACCTGTTAGGAGCTTTTGAATTTCTCGATTAAGTCTAGTTAATAGCTAGCTTTTGGAATCGTAAATATCTCGTAACTTGTGCATTGTAGCTCCGTTTTTCGTGCTTTTCGCGTTGTTGTGATCGTAGCGAGACGTAGATGATTTTGGTAAACATTTTATTCAGATTTATTTATTGTTGGTGTACTATTCTAATCGTAGTCATGTTTTGCTTGTATGTCTGTTCTGGAATGCGTGTTGTACTTCGTGTCGTTCGAGTTCAGACGGTGAGGAGTACTTCGGGAATCCGGACACGTGCGAGGAGCAGCAGGACCAGCAACAGTTCGTGAACCAAGGCAAGTATAGCATGGGCCTACCTTGTTGTCCTATTCATTATATAATATACTCATTATGCATGTGTCTAATATTGCTCAACTATAAGGACACCCTAGTCGTTGATGACTTGTACCTTGATTCCTATGGGGTTATTTGCATATGGGTAGAATGCTAGTGCTCTAACTAAACATGATCTACACTATGACTAATGGAACCAATGGATAAACATGATGGTAACAGTGGTACTATAGGGTGAAGGTGCAAGTGATGTTGATCATGTTTCCCTAAACCCTCCGTAAGGACTTATCTATAGGGCAAAAGCTGGGACATACAGTGCAACCGTAAGAGTTATATGGCTCTGACTTTAGCTCAGTAATAGGATCTTTTCTAGCTTGTTAGAGGTTAACCGAAAGGGCGCAAGAGGGGCTTGCCACGTTGGGTATAGAACTGCCTCTGTTCTGATGTGTATAGCCTGCGGAAAATGTGCCATCGAAAGGGGGTTCTCTATATCTGCCTGCCGAGAAAACCTCGCGGCCCTAACTTGTTAGAAGAGGCCTATGGAAGGCTTCATAGTGTACCCTGCCTACTCACCTTGGGAGTGTTAGGGGGTCGACGGGCCCCGGGCATATGGGCAACACGACTCACGGGTAAAGATGCACAACCTCTGCAGAGTGTTAAAACTGTTATAACAGCCGTGCTCACGGTCACGAGCGGCCCGGAAAACTCACAGAATAAATGGTTACTTGACACGTGGATGACTTATGATGATGATGAGATTATACTGATGCTTACTCTTCTTAATTCTAGTAGGTGATCATGTGGGTTAAATGGGAGCTTAAGCATAACTTAATAATAATTAATAATGCAATGTTGATCTATTAAAAGTGCTAACTGCAGTCAACCGTGTCTATCCTTTTGAGCCTCATGAATCCTCATACTATACTTGCGGAGTACAAGTGTACTCACACTTGTTATTATTTCGTTTTTGGATAAAAATCCCGGATGGGTAACAGATGACAGTTTCTATGAGAATTTCCCGGAAGATTTCTAGGTTTGGGTCAACCAGTCGTCCTTTCCTGTGGAGCAGATACTTCGTTCGAGAGTGTTATTTACTTTCCCGCTTGTTATGTTAAGAACTATGTGATGTAATATCGTGATGTATGTACACCGTGATGATACACTTGTTAATTTGTCGGCTTATGTGTGCGACTATTCCTGGGGCGCACATAAGATGTATGCACTCTATATTGTCCTTTAATTAGAGTGTGACAAATGCTCTCACGGTGACTTTTAATTATTGGAAATGGTTTTGTAGGTATGTAATGCATAAGGCTTTCCTATCTTTGCCATTTTTCAGTAGTTCGTTTTTTTAGTTCACATGTTTTATAGTGCAACTCACCTACCCATGTAGTTCGTTCTTTGGATAATTTTTTGAGTGTAGGTGGTTCATTTGCAACATATTCACTAAATGATCTAAAGAGATAATAAATTTATTCAATGTAAGACAAATGTTTAGCACTACCATGACACACGATGGACCATTTTTTTTATACAAAGAGCTCGTACCAAAATTCCCAACTCTGATACAGTTCATGTTACTAAGACCAGTTTTAAAGGGTAATAACAAAGCTTTGTCAAAAAATGGAGAAGATGGGATTGCTATGTTGATTCTGTATGCTAACTAAAAAGTTCATGTTTTCTACAGATTTTGCACCTGTAGCTAGGCATGCAGGAATTAGGATTTATTTTATCCAAAGGAGATGAGGTAACTGATGCAATGTTTTTGTGCCGTCTGGAGCGTTTGCATTGCTTACTTACATGAATAACATGATGAGTAATGAAATTCCAATTTTATCATGATGAAGCTATTACTTCAGACTTATACATTCTCTCTAATAGTTGGAACTACTATTCTTCTTGCTTGCCCTGCATATCTTGAGAATGATGCTTTCCTCAATACCAGTCAAACTTGCTTAGGCTTCTAATTTCCTAATGTTAAATTTACCTCACATATGGTGGCATTTACTCTTCTTCAGATCAAGCAAAAATGTTCAGTTGTGACTTTTCTAATTATTCTTATTACTCCATTTTCCATGCTGCTCCCTCTCTCTTAGAATCTTACACCACATCCAATTATTACCGATGTCAAAGCTGCAAAAGCAACACAAATACTTTTTATGTTGCAATGTCAATCTTGTAAATTTCATACATGGCTGTTTAAAATTGGTACAAATGTTCTCAAGTTAGCTCACAGCTTCCATTTTTCTTTTTGTGCAGAGCTTTGGAAAGGAGGAGAAGAAACAACTTACCCAAGATAGTGGGAAACTGCAGCTTGTGGCATGATTTGATGAAATTAGAAATTAGCTGAGCCAGAACAAAGCAAAAAACTAGAAATTGAATTCTATATTATCATCATCATCTCTCTTTACTAGATCATGTTTGATCCTACAAGTCTCAATTCACAATAATTATGTAACCCTTTGTTTTTGGGTCGTTGAATTCTGCACTTCTGAGATGGGGAGGTTCTAATATTTGTATGTTGATTTTGACCAGTATTTGTTTACCATACTCTTTTTGCACTGAAAATATTAAAGCTCCCGTACCAACGCACGAGCATCAGCAAAATGAACTGGCGGGTATCAAATAAAAATTGAACTGACGGAACAAATCAAGATTTGGAGTCATCCAAGACACCACATCTCTAGCTAGGCCTCAGTGGATTCGGAGGATGTCGCCAGCCGCTGTCTACCAAACTACTATATCGAAGACAAATAGTAGAAGCAAACAATGTGGTGGCCGAGTTGCATGCACAGGAACAGGATGGGGCCGGGCCTTCTTCCAGGTCGTTCGTGGGCTAATATTACATATCAGTGGTGACTGCTACTTCAGCCCACTGACATGTAACCAAAACCCGGGCTAATATTACATGTTAGTGGCCCCTTAGATCAAGGTAATGTCTTTTGCTTTCGCTTGCCATGATGGGAAATCAAGGTTTTGGTTTTGGCACCAGCCTGCCCATGCCAATTTGTTCTGCTTTTCAAACCACTGATGCCAGGGCATGCTGGAACAGTTCCTCGCTGTGTACCACTAGAGTAGTACTCCGTAAGTAACCTTGGCGGCCTTCTAGAATGATTGTCTTTCATTTTATTCTTCTGCATGGTAGCATGCCAGCATGGGCAAAATGATCTGGAGTTTTTTCTTTAACATATGTGGTTTGCCGGATCGGCTACACATCAATCTCATGGCACCACATTATGTCACGCTACTTTTTGGTTGCTGGCAATTTCTTTAGCTTATCATGTGGTATGTCTTTGACTTTGTGGAGTGTGGATGCAGGGGTCGCGTCACTTGTGGACCAGATTCTTATCCGAATCAGATAGGAATAGGATAGTGTGCATCATTTGCAAATATGAGGGGGGGGTGTTTAGATGCAAAAAAAACTTTTGGAATTTGACTACTGTAGCACATTTGTTTGTATTTGGCAATTAGTGTCCAATCATGGACTAATTTGGCTCCGAAGATTCGTCTCATGATTTACGACCAAACTATGCAATTAATTATTTTTTTTATCTATATTTAATGTTCCATGCATATGTTCAAAGATTCGATGTGATGGGACGAAAAGTAAAAATTTGGAATTTTGAAGGCATCTAAACAAGGCCCAAGTGGTCAGGTCAGGTCCCCTCCTACTGTATCTCTTTTTAATGCACTTTTCCTTTGCACTTTTGAGTAAAATCAGGGGCAGTAATAAAGTTTAGCACATCAAGTTAACTGTGGCTAGACTAATATCCTTCCATATCCTGATCCAGAGATGAGAGAAATAGAGGTATGCCACTAATACTCTAAGGCCCTGTTTGGAACACAGGAATAGAAAATGCAGTAATAGGAGAAAACGTAGGAATAGGAAAGGAATGAGATAGGAAAACAGAGGAACGAAAAACACCGGAATTTTACAAGAATATGTGTTTGGAATGCAAGAATGAGAAGAGTGTAGGAAACTGAAAGCAAGCACTAATATCACATGTTTAGAATAAATAAAAGTACTATATCTCTTAGTTGACGGTAGACCAATAATAAAAAATAATGTAAATTGCCCTTAAAAATGAAAGAATAATATAATACTTAATGAATGATTAATTAGTCTACATGGTTATGGTTTTTTTAAGTGCATTTAGACACGGATATTCTGCAATTTGTCAAAATTTTATACAGCTATTGGGTTCTCACTCTCTATGTCGTGTATATGTGTATTTATAGCACTTCAACGAAGTAGAACCACCTCACATAAGCTTTGTTTATTCCTAGGTGTGAGTTCATAAGCGACACAGCGACACAAGAAAGATTTCTCTGAGCTAGGAGCTCATTTTATATTTCCTCCAAAAGTACAGGTTTGTTTGCCTTTCCTATGGAATGGTAAGAGGTGATCCCTTTGTTCCAAACGGTGTTACAGTGATGAAAACTATAGGAATCAGATTTCTCCATTTTTCCTACATTATTCCCGTGATCCAAACGCGCCCTAATAGAAATAGGATAAGGGTTTCAAATGTCTTTACCTTATTGCTACAGTCATGAACTATCGAATCTGGTGAAGGAAAAAAAATGACTTCACTGGCTTTTAGTCCCAATTCCAGTTCCACGAGCATTCGCTCATCTAGAATCCAGCGGTCGATCTACAGTGACACAGACCACATGCGCTTTTTTAGGTGGAAATTTTGCTTTAAAGGGATAACCCCAACAGTTCCTATAGCAGGGCCCACTTTCTCTTTTTCTTTTTATCTGCAGTGTCGTGTCCAATTTAGACTTTGGAGCGAGTCATCCATGTCCATACAGTTTTCACTTTGTTCTTTTTCTTCTTATTTGTTTAACTTTTATTTCTATTTTTATCTTAACTTATCGATTTTTTCTGTACACTGTGAACAAATTTAGATTTAGAAGTTTGTTCGAAGTTATATGAAAAATGGTTAGACAACAAAAACATATGTGTATAAGTTATGTGATTTATAAAATCCAGTTTGGCAAGGGTTCACATGGAACGAATGTTTCTGCTATCTGAGGATGCCATGTGGGTGGATTCATGCTTCAAGCCACTTGCGTCTTGCGGTGATTAATTCCGGCTGTCTGACTAGTGTGGTTCCTATTCTCTAGTTTGTATTTAACTGTGGATCGATGATAATTTTAGCTTTCTATACCTACCGTTCCTCAGTATTAATTTCTTTTTTCTCCATTTCTCTCACCTTGAGCTTGGCAATTTATCCATAGGTACCGTTTGGTTACCAGCGGATTTTAACAGTCAAGACCAAAAAAAAAATCTCAGAATCCTAAAATCCCATCCAAATAGCCTAGGATTTTAGGAGATTTTAACACACATGATCAGAATCCAAGAAACATAAGAGATTATTTTTATCTGGAATTCGGATTTAGAATCCCATCCAAATGGGACCATGGTCATGTTCATGGGCTGACGTCCGTTTAATCTTCTCACGTTTCCTTTTATTTTTTATATTTCTTTTCTCTATCAGATTTTATTTTCTCACTTTCTTTTCCTTTTGTTTTTTCTTTTTCCTTTTTTAGTATCATATGTTGAGAAATTTGATTAAAATAAATTACATAAAAAATTTTGTTGGATAAATTGTATGTACATTTTTCAAAAGATGTTAGACAACAATAACTTACATGCTTAAGTTATGTTATTCGTATAATTTATTATAAAGTTGTGTTTATAAAAGTAATATTGAGGAATTGTTATTAATAAGTTTGCATAGAAAAGTTATCATGATAAGTTGTTTACATAATATTGTTAAAAAATATATTACTAAGTTATGCTAATAAGATATGTCTAGTAAAATATTGTGCATAAAAGTTACATGTATAATTTTATATTTTTTAAAAATTAAAGTTGTGGAAACAATTTTTACTTGAAAAGAAAAGTGGCAGAGGGTTGTGGGATTGACTGCTGATTTTGAAACTAATGGTCGTTCGCTGATTATTGGAGTCGGATTTTAGTTCATTAATTGGAGAAGGTGAGAAAAAAAACTCAGGTAAACGGTGTTACAAATAATGCGAGTGAAGCTGAAGCTACTTTAAACCCGTCAAAGAGAATTTGCACACTAATGAGACAGAGACAACTTAGGATTTGACCCGGGATCAAAACTTAGGATTTGACCCTGGTTGGTAGGAAGTACAACTGTCTCAACTAAGATTTTGCTTCGATCTCATAGTTAATTCTCATAGCTTATGTAGAGCCGTTTGGCATTGATTCTTTGAACAGTTTCTTCATAAGAAATCATTCTTCCTCAACCAAACAACAAAAACTCACAGGATTTTAGTGTGGGTCAAACTTTTTCATTTACCCTTGGAGCTGGGAGCTATAAAAATAGACTCCTCACTCCTTTGTATTCTCACCACTAGAATTATTTTTACCTGCTCCTATCTTGGTCCTCACTTGAACCGTCAGGTAAGAATTAAGAAATAAAACTCTACTAGACGTACATATGTTTAATATTTCTAATTTTGTTAGGAAGTGGGCTCAAATTTCCAGACAAGTCTTTCATCGGCGGCTATGATAAGTGGCTTGTAATGAGGAGCCCAAGACTATTCAGGACATGCCCGACTTGGGCCTGCTGGTGTATATCGGAACTTCAGTTTTGGCCCAGTATTTTTAATTTAGGCCCAGAATGCTCTAGCTGTCTGTTTACAAGAACTCCAGTCACAGTACTAGATATCGGAAGAAGTTCAATTTACCCCTCAGGTATCACACTCGTCTGATTTTTCTCGCTAATCTAGAAAGCAGTTTCTTAACCTCCGCAACTTTGAAAACCACTCGCTTTTGCATCCTTGCGATTTGAGCAAATTGGTTCCTCAGCCTTAGAAAAACTTCTCCTTAGTTTCTTAGCCCTATTTCTGTTAAACTTTGATATTTGGCCCTGAATCGAAATTGGTTTGGGAATTTGGCCCTTCCGTCCATTTGGCAGGTTGATGGTGTTAGCAGCATGGTAAAATGACCTTTTTACCCCCGAAGCAAAATGAAACATTTCTATATATCTAGCTCATAACGGGATAGCATGTATCTGGCTGAGGTTTCTAGCTTTTAACGTAAGTATCTCCCCACAGGTTTAAAGGTCCCTTTTACAATATAAACATATCCCCGCTCTAGTTAGGTCAATGTCAAGCGCAGACCAAATCAGCACTGAGAATTAGAAAGAACAGTGAAAAACAGAAACAACTAGTGGTATTCAGGTGCTGCCTTGTACTGCTTGAGTAGAAATAACAAGTGCACAACATTGCATTGCTTGTGAAGTAGATGACATGCTACTCAGGCTGGGCATTCGGTTAACCGAAACCGATCGGTTCGGTTCCTCGGTTCCCCAATAAATTTGGTTCCAGAGAAAACAGGTATCGTTCGGTTCCATAGCAAACGCGGAACCGAGGAACTTCAGTTTCGGAAAATTCGGTTCAGTTTCGGTTCTAACCAAAGGAACCGAGAATTTCAAAATTTAGGAAACAACACATTCAATTGCAAATTTTAGCAGCATTTCACCTAATTTTTATGCAATCAACAGGGACAATTTAAAGAGCAATGCAGCATAAACAACAGCACAACACATATATGTTATTGTTTTCTCAAACTCAAAGGAAAACAAGCAACAATTCAGCAACAGTGATGAAACATGCAAACGCAAACAGTAGTCCAGCTCCACTGCTCCTGTGCTCTGGGCGTCTAGCAGCACCAGGCCACCAGGCATCAGCAGTCCAGCACACACACACTGACACACATATTCAAGTTCAAGGCTTCAAGATAGACCAATAAAAAAAAGAAGAGGAACCACGGCTGCACCAGGCCACCAGCATGCAGCAGCACACACACACATTCAAGTTTAGCAGCACACAACGGCTGCACCTTCAGTCCTTCACTTCACATTTCACAAGTTCACAGGAACCAGAAGTCCAGAACCACGAACCAGTCCATCTCCAGCTCCAAGCATGCGTCCAGCACCAGCACCACACACACACATGCAGCAGTCCATCTACACAGCTCCAGGCGTCCAGCAGTCAGCACGACACACACATGCATATCATATCAAAGGCTAAGTCTTCTCTTGCTTTGTGTACTCATTGCCGGGTTAGGTGGTTGCATTTTTTTTGCTTCTAGTACCCATGGATGGGCTGTCAAGTGGCACTGATGAAGTGTTAACATTCTTGGTACTTGGCACTTTCTTCTTCTCTGTGGGTTTCACCTTCTTTGTAACCACCTTAGACTTTACAGGTTGTTGCATGTGTGAGGGAAACTCGGTGGAAAGCGCTTCCGGCTGATTTGAGCCACTTCAAACGTTCATTTTTAGCAGCAAATATTGTTAGTTTCATAAACAATAGTCGAATGGAAAAACATTTCAGATTTATGAAAAGTACCTTCTTGATAGCCCAAAGCTAGATTGATTTGTTTTTCCCTTAGTCTTACTCGAAATTTCCAAGCTTTGGCTGTGATGATAGAGAGCATATATTTAGTTTCCTAACCAAGTGGTCATTAGTAGTAACACAAAAATTTCAGCACTAGTGTCAATTACCTTCTAGATGCTTCGGGAGTACAATCATCGCTATTTCTCTTTTTGCTAGTTGTTGTCTCCAAGTTTTGACTAGAGGGGCAAAGCTACTATTAGAATTTATGAAAATTTTCAAACAACTAAAAGAGGAAGTAATAAATTGCAAACCTTGGTGGAAAAGACATGGATGCAGCCGGTGCATCGTCCTCCAAAGCAACAATAGAACTATGAGCAGATTTGACCCTCTTCTTTGGTGGACCCCTACAAGAACAAACCATCAAATCACTATGTTTTGTAGAAAGAAAAAACATAAATGATAGTAAGAGTAGACACATTATCACCTGATTGCTTTCATAGCTTCAATGTCCTCTGGTCTACCCCTCTTGCAGTTATGCCAATGATGTCCATAGTCCCCACAAATAGGGCACTTGTGTTGCCCTTTCCTTTTTTCTTGTCACCATTACCTTTATGCCTTTCAGTTTTAGGCCTACCCGCTACTGGTTTCAATAAAGGTGGATACATGAAAAATCCATGGGTGGATTTAGGCCATTGTGATTTGTCAGGCATAGCAGGAATGAGTTGGCTGTATGCAACTCTAAATTTATCAACTGAGTAATACAAGTCAACATATTGCTCAATTGGTGCATCACTAAGAGATGTGATAAATGCTAGTGCATGCTTGCAAGGTATCCCAGAAACCTGCCATTTCCTACAGGTGCAAGTCCTCTCCTTTAGGTTCACAACAAACCGAAATCCACTACCTCCCATTGTAGTCACTTTAGTAACATCTTCTGAACATTCTTCCACTTCCAAGTTGCATTCTCTACTCTTCTCGCTCAGATCCTTTATTATGTGAGGTAGAATCAAGCCATCAAATTTCTTTGATATTTTCCTTCTTTGGTTCCACTTGCTCATGAGCATTTGCCTAATCTTGTCCATCAAATCATCCAAGTGCGTGGACTTATGATGCTTGATCCAATTGTTCAAGCATTCTGCAAGGTTGTTGGTCACGTAGTCCACCTTGCAAATAGTGGAGAATTGGCTCCTTGTCCATAATTTTTTGTGGCACTTCCTTATATAGTCCATCGCAGCAGGCTTTTCTCTCTCCATGGCAGCCCAATTTTTCTCAAACAAATATAGGTTCCATGAGTAAGCAGCTGCCCACAAATGGTCATCAAAAACATTTCCATGATACCGCTTCTTAAAGTTGGTCACCAAATGGAACATACATTCCCTATGTTCGGCCCCTGGAAATACTTCACCCACCCCTGCCATCACAGCCTGTCCTGCATCGGTGCATATGGCTAAGCCCCTAGGTGATCCAATAGCCTCTCTAAGGTGACTGAGAAACCAAATCCAATTTTCATTAGTTTCCGAATCAAAAACTCCAAAACAAACAGGATACAACCATTTATGACCATCAACGGTAGAAGCACTAGCCAATTGCCCTTGAACTTTCCTATCAAAAATGTGTTATCTATTGCAAGGTACGGTCTGCAACCATTAAGGAACCCATCTATGTAAGGCTTCAATGCAAAGAAAAATCTTATAAATCTGATCTTGTCATTAATGGTGTGATGGTCAATGATGACTAAGCTACCAGGGCAACAGCTTTCAATTTGTGCTTTGAACCTATAAAGGTTGTCAAAACTACTATCCCAATCTCCATAAAGGTGTTTCAATGCTAGCTCTTTACCATCATACACTCTGTTGTAGGGGATGTGTACCTTATGGTGTTCTTTTAGCTTCTTCTGCAATTCCGTTGCACCCAAAGTCGCATCTGTTATGAGGAAGTCCTTCACCTTTTCACAAATCCAACGATTGTTTGCATTCTTCACCTTCTTGTTCCTTCTTGAACTAGAACAGTTGTGAGCAAAAGGGTTTTTTTCACCTATAAAACATAATTAGTAACACTAAAAAATAATTAGTAACCAAAAACAACACAAGAGATAAAAAAAATAATTACTAAGATTCAGTAATTACCGTAACAGTGGTACTACTCTTACTGGTAGATGCGTACAACCACCATGGACAGTTGTCAATGTCTCTCCTTGAATAATATGCCCTGAACCTTTGAGGTCCACTTTTAGCAATATTGAACTCAAACTGATGTTTGATTGCATGCTGAGACATAGCCAATCTAAAAGTAGGCATGCTAGAATAAATGGAGCCTACTACCACTGGAGGATCTTCTGTATCACACTCTACATTTGGAGCATTATTTCCATCATTACATGGCACCTCATCTTCCTCCTGTACTTCATCATCTTCCTTCGCTTCATCATCCTCACTACCATCCTCCGTTTCACTATCCTCACTTACATCAACATAATCCGGGTCCTTTTGGTTTTCAATTGGATAATTCACAACATGTAGTGCTTTCTGTGGTTGAGTCTCTAAGTACATTGCCTCTTCATCTACACCTACATGTTCATTTTGCGGTGCAGGATTTCTAAGGCAATCATCCTCATGAACCTCTATGTTGTTTTTGGGTTGGATATCAAGATTAAAATCCCACTTTGTGATTGGCTCATATGAATCAGAAGGGCCTTGATATACAATGAACATGATGATAACCTTGCTCTTGCAGTGCTTACTAAACATAGACATCAAATCTTGGTCGGATGTAATTTTAGGGAAGGTTTTTAGAGCTTCATCTTAGTACTGAATATGAGTTACTTCCATATACCCTGGAGGATATTTCTCTACCACTGAATCGACCAAATCCTTATAATTTGTTCTATCTGAATCGACATCCATCTCAAAGCTAAAACATTTACGATCCTTTCTACGAGTCCTACTGTTGTCCAACAATTTGATTTCCAACTTGAAACTAGAATTAAACCTGTTAAAACAAGCAATCCACCATGTTCATGGGCATGCAAATTTGTAGGTGATGCAAAAGGAAAACGACGATGGTAGACTCACCCTCCCAGAAAGTCTCTATGGTCGTCGGCGGTGCCCTGCTCGGTGGCGCCCTCCTCGTTGCCCTGGCTCGCGGCGCTTTGTAGGGCCAGCCCCGCATCGCCCTCCTCAGCCTGTCCAGCGGGGCTTTGCCTCGCACGGCTGCCCAGGCCCGAGCAGACGATGCCCTCCACAACCTGCCCCGCGGCGTCCTGGTTCGCGTGGCCGGCGCGCTGCCCGGCGGTGCCCTGCCTCGCGCGGGGGGCGAACAACCCCAACACCAGGCGAGCCGCCCTACTATGCCGCTGAGGAGGTGGATCCGGCGCCGCACCAGGTGGATCCGCCGGCGGAAGCTCGTCGGGGCCGTCCATCTCCTCCAGCGCCAACGATTCTAGGGTTTGGGGAAGGCCCAATGCGCCACGGCCTCCGACCGCGCGGCCTACGACTCGCGACACGAAGGGGTACGGGGGAAGGCTCACGCGCCTGTGTTAGGTGACTAAGGGGTATGGGGGTATTTTGGTATTTTCGTGTTCAGTCCTAAGGATGGTTGACGGTACATGTCGACAGAAGGGACGGAAGGGCCAAATTCCCAAACCAATTTGGCCAAATATCAAAGTTTAACAGAAATAGGGCCAAGAAACTAAGGAGAAGTTTTTCTAAGGCCAAGGAACCAATTTGCTCTTGCGATTTTGATGGTGGTTTTGATGATGTGACGTCACGTTAGAGGAGGTAAATCTGAGTAAGTTGAAAGTTGAAGGTGGGAAATCAGATTAGAATTATTTTTATAGAAAATATGAAATTTTTTTAAAAAAAACTCAAAAATTTTATTTAAATATATTTCACATGGAAAGGTAATACAATTATAAATCCTAAAACCTGGTTAAATCTTGAAAATTCATAGAAATATTATTTTAGCTCGGAAAATTATTGAACTTGTTTCAGATTTTTCTAAAACCATGCTCTATGTTATGGTGCCTAGCTTGAAAGTGTTTGAATTACAGACTTATTTTGTTGCTTATTTATAATGGTCCATTTAATTTAGATGTTTGATTTGGAAACTACAACTTTTTCAATTTTTCAAAAGATTTCATCAAGCATTGACAACAAAATTGGTTTTCTTGAGTTGCATATATTCGTACTGGGGGTGGTCGGAGATGTGTTGTAGAAACAGTTCAACTACACATATTCATGCAGCATAGCACAGCATTACGAATTTACAGCCCATGAAGACAAATCCTACGGCACAGGTGGTCATGGTTGGCGACTCACTCGCTTTCAACTAGTCGGTGGTAAGAGTCCCCTTAAAACTCCATAAAATGGTTATTTGGACATTTTAGTGTTCTTTTGGAAAAAAAAAAGGGTGGGTGTGGGAAGAGGGGAGTATAGAATATATAGTTTTATAGATGAGGGGTTAGATAGTCAACTACAAATAGTGAGAGAATGAAGGTTGAAACTACTAATTTGTTTGTACCATTTACAGAAACATTCAGCCTCCCACAATACATAAAAATAATATAAATAAACACTCGAAACTAAAGCATCACTACCTTTTTGTGAATGATGTATATAGTTTAGATATTTTTCGAAAAACTTCTACAGCACATATAGCTGTGCTGTCGTCGTGCACCATTGGTAGCGTTCTTTAGACTTGGTCAGCTTCAGGAAGCTTGAAGAATGTGCATGGTGCTGCCAAAAATTGAAAGGAGGAAAGAAAAGAAAGAAAAAAGTCTCCTTTTTCGTGGTGACAATAGTATTTGGAGGATAAGATCAAGAGCAGGCAATAATGCAAGCAGAAATATGCTTGAATTAAACTTTACTTCATGCTAAGATATGGACTGCAGCATCGTCACAATGTGTGCCTGTGGGCTGTGAGCACTCATCCTCGAAATTCTTTGGGTCCCAACGACCCACAACGATGCACACCCACTTGGGAACCATGGCCTAGATGGAGCCGTGCGTGTTGTCTGGCTATTCGTGAACGATTGTTCAGAGATAAACGTGTGCACCGGTGCTAATGCGTGCGTACTCTTGCAGCATATATAGCTGCTGAATTTGGACATCTCTCCCACGATGAAAAAAAAGGTGAAAATAGCTAGTATCCGGTAACCTTTTCTTTTTACAGGCGTCCACACACGGAATGGAAATAAGCTAGGCAAAGCATGTTACAGTAGTTTTTCTCGAATACGCAGGAGAACTGCGTATCATTGTATTAAGAAGAAGAGTTGTAAAATACAACACGCACGCCACGCACACACTGTTCAGCACAAACAATGCGCATCTAGCGCGCTAGGTGGTCTAACCGGACCAACCTAGCATACTGCTCCCCGGTTCGATATTACATAAATGGAACAAACAACGTGTGAACACCGCCGCGCCCTATGGGTCTTCCACGAAGAGCTCGCACACGCGCCCGTTGAACGCTGGAAACAGCGCGTCAAGGGCCTCCACCTCGCTCGACGACAAGGTCCCAGAACGCAAGGCGTCGAGTATCCCCTTGGGCGCAGGTGAAACCGTAGTGACCGGCGGCGCAATCCCCAACCGCTGCTGGGGGGTACCTCTCCTCGCCGGGAAGCCGGTATGTGTGCCAACGGTTGGGCGGCAATCCGTGTGCTCCTATGCCTGACAGGCAGGGGCCTCCCGGCTCTCGCCCTCTGTCGTGGTGGAGAGGCAATCAGGGACGGCTCCCGCTCGACCCGCACCTCGTCAAGAAATCGTGCGAGGCGCCGAGCGGCCTCGCGCGGCGTGGGCGTCTCGTCTCCAATCTCAACGTCGGGCTGACCCACCTGAGGAGGCGTGAGCAGCGCCAACTCCTACGCCGACGGCTGAGGCAAGGGGACAGCCGCCACCGGAGGTGGCTCCGCGAACCCCGGGGGGTGGCCACGTTGCCAAACTCGGCGTCAGGATGACCCACCCGAGGAGGTGTGAGCTGTGTCAGCTCCTGCGCCGACGGCTGAGGCGAGAGGACAACCGTCGCCGGAGGAGGCTCCGCGAACCCCGGGGGGGCAACCTCAATAGAGCAGCTCATGACGAACGCGGCGGCTAGGAGCTCCTCCAGCATCGGGTCGAAGGAGACGACCAAAGCGGGAGGACCATCGCCCGCGCATATCGCCTCCGCAAGCGGGTCGTGGTCGGGGAGGCACAGCGCGGGCGCCCCCGCGGTGGAGCCCGGTAGCGCTTGGGCGGCCCCGGTCGAGCGACCGTTGCCGTCAGTGGCAGCACCCGTTGCCACCGCGATGCCCTCCCCCGTCCGTCGGTGCCGACATCGACGACGCCTTCGTCGCATGTAGCCGCAACAGGCACTTCAGCAGCCGCACCCGGTGCCGCCCAACCCGCACCCGGCGCGTCGCCTAGGGCATGCGGCCGGCAGCCCGGCGTAACCTCCCGGACTGAGCGTCAATCAGGGGCACCGACTACACGGGAACCGGGAGAAGGCACCTTCTGCCGCTGCTTGCAGTCCCGGGCGAGGTGCCGGAACCCCATACAACGGAGGCAACGTGGGGGTAGCCGGCAGGTTGCCACCCTGTGGGCGGTGGAGAGACAGTTGAAGCACTTCCCGTGAAGATCCACTGGGTAGCGGCTGTGGGGCCGCTGGCTAGCCGGTGCGGGACGGGTGGGGTGTGTCCCACCGGTTCCACCACGCGACGCCAACGACAGGACCTCGCGCCAGCCTTCGACATCCGAAGTGAAGATGCGCCGACGAGCGGAGCACCGTTCGCGACGCTCGAGGCGTTGTCGGGCGGGGATGCGGCCCTCCACGGGCCGTGCAGGCAGGCCGTGCACTAACTCGGGGCGTGGCCGACGCCCACGCGCCGCGCCAGTGCCAGGCAGGGGTCGCTTGCCCCGCTCAGCAACGGCGCTGGCGCGGGAGCCGCCGACGGTGGGGCGCGTCACGACCCGCTCCGGCAACGGCGATGACTGAACCTGCGACCCCAGGCGGACTGTGTCGAGGTAGGAGGTTGGGGTCCCCTCTGCATCAGAGTCCTCGTCTGCCCAACGACGAGCTTTGGAACGCCCCATCGAGCCGTCCCCAGGGTGGAATGGGGGGCGAAGGGGGATAGAGAGGACGATGGGCTAGGCGCGGAGGGGTGCACGAGGAAGCTATCGAGCCCCGATGCCGGAGCAGCCCGCAGCGGTGAGCTGGGCGCCGAGCCGTCGTCGTCCTCGAAGACATCCTCGACGAGGATCACCGACCCGTCCTGCATCAGCCGCGAATCGGGTTGGGCAGCGGCTGTGCCCTGCGGCGGGCGACATGTTCCCCTGCAGAGATTCGGGGAGCCCAGCGACAGCACACCTGCATCAGGTGCGGTAAAGTGGACGACGGCGGCGGGCAGGGCCCCGCTCGCATGGTCCATACCCGGCGTCAGGCCGGAGGTGGGGGAAGTGGACGACGGTGGGGACTGGCAGCCGCTGGCACTGGCAGCCGGTGGCGGGGAAACCGCTGGCACTGGCGGCGGATCGGGGGCGGTCAGGGCGGGGGTGCGGGGGAGCGCGAGTCCGGAGCCAAGAAACGGGGATGGGGAGGGGAGGGGGTGGCGGGGGAGGTGGGGGAAGAGGGGTAGGCGGAGAGGGTGGGTGTGGCGGCCGCCGGCGCCTGGAAGGCAGCTGGCGCCGCCGGCGGCGGCAACGTGGTGGGGTCAGGGTCGAGGACGGGTGACTCGTCTACAAATTTCTCTTCAGTGAGATTTAATTTAGGGCTGTCACAGTAGTTTGGTCAGGCCTCAGTGAACTCTCCATCGGACCCTATTCAGGCGGCTTCTGAGTCGTGACCATTGGGCTACCGCGTTTGGAAGAGCTAAGTGAAATCGACAGCACGTGCTTTCCAGCTCAAGCAAGCACCAAGCAGGGATCGACGACCTCTGCTGGGTATGGAGCTACAGGCTTGCAGAGATTTTCCCACCATTCGTACGCAGAAATATCTGGCCATGCACGCACCGCCCGCCCGCCCGCGTAATCTAGTACCAGTTCTACTAGATATGGTAGGTGACAGGAAAAAGACAAACGGGTCATGCTTCATGCATCGTATCATCATCATTCGCCTTTACGTTAACGAAGCCTCGGGCCCGTTTAGTTCGCGAAATTTTTTAGAAAATAGTATTATAGCACTTTCGTTGTTATTTGGTAATTAGTGTTCATGGTCTAATTAGGCTTAAAAGATTCGTCTCGTGAATTTCGTCTAAACTGTGTAATTAATTTTATTTTTTATCTATATTTAATGCTCCATGCATGCGTCCAAAAACTTAATATGACGGAGAATCTTGAAAAATTTTGGAAACTAAACGTGTCCTTATTATTATTATACTGTCCTTGAATTGAACGGGTCAAAACACCAGCCGGAGCGAGACACTTCACTTGCCCTGCACCTGCCCAGTCAGCCGCGAAGCCACCTGGTCCTGGACGACCCCGGCCGGCGCGGGTCGTACACCAGCTAACCTCGTCGCGCACTAGCCAAAAGCGGCTTTGCGAGACCTCAGATTGCACCACCCCTGGACTGGTTGCCGCGATGTGGCGAGTCCCCGTTGGCCCGGCCGTCGAAAAGCCCCCCTGGCTGGTGACTGGTGTGCTTCACAGCTAATCTCTAGCCGAGCGTTGAGCGACCAGGAAACGCGTTTCTCGTCACGTCGTCTTCGATCGTCTCGAGAATGTTTTCACCAACTCCAGCCGGGGTTCCTCGTTTTTTTAAACCCTCCTGAGATCCTCCATTTCAACGTAACACTGAGTACGAGTAGTCTGGTGGCCAGTAGGGTTTATCCTCCGGTTAATCATCTATCATCGCTGCCAATCTTGCTGTCACTTTGTGCAGCTTAGCTTGTGCCTTTCACATGCTACTAGCGGTGGTCATTGTAGTGTTGTTCTAGCCGCGTCCCCAGCCTGGCGCAAGTGGTTGATGCAATGTAGTGCGTCGATCGATCAAATCGGGACGTGCTGGTAACCTGGTGGTCGATGGAGCAGAGGCAGCAGGAGCGGAGGACCGTGCAGACGTGCGGGCGGCGCGCGAGGGCGGAGACGAGGCACCCGGTGTACCGCGGGGTGCGGCTGCGGGCGGGCAAGTGGGTGTCGGAGATCCGGGAGCTCCGGAAGCCCAGCAGGATCTGGCTCGGCACGTACCCGACGCCCGAGATGGCCGCCGCCGCCTACGACGCCGCCGCATTGGCGCTGCGGGGCGCCGGCACGGCGCTCAACTTCCCCGACGCCGCGATGGCGCGGCCGGCGCCCGTGTCCGCGTCCGCGGAGGACGTCCGGGCCGCGGCTGCTGCGGCCGCGGCCGCGATGGCGGACTTGGACAGCCGCCGCCACGGAAGAAGCGGTGGTCGGCACGACGAGCTGATGCATGCTCACAGTAGCGGCGGCGGTGCCGACGAGAGGCTCCACGGCGGCGCGGGCGTCGTGGACGAGGACGACCTGTTCGAGATGCCGCGGCTGATGCTGAGCATGGCGGAGGGGTTGATGATGAGTCCGCCGCTGCTGGGCCCTTCGGCGGCGGCGGCGGCGATGGAAGCAGACGAGGAAGGCGTCAGCCTGTGGGATCACTCCTGATGCGCTAGCTGGCGAGCCACACTGCTTTGGCGCAGTAGTGGTAGTGGGAGGCGGTGTAATGTGAGATGAGGACGCGCGCCACGTAGTACCTTGTGTCTGTAAATGGAAAGCGTACATATGTCGTGTGGGATCACACCTGATGTGAGCAGAGGAATGTTCTCAGGAATGCGTGTTGGTGCTGGGGCAACATTCCTGAGTACGTACGTAGCGTGGATGATGCAGACAGCACGGACACGCACGTATAATGAGTTTGCTACGTACTCACCATCTCATTGTCACTGTATGTATTACAAACGCGGTACAATCAGCCTGGCTCTACAGTTTTGAGGATCCTCTGGCAAACATGACACCATCAGCCCTTTTAGGTTTTTTTTTCATATGTAATATGATGAATAAAGCATTTAGTAGTACTACATAATGTGCACCATGTATTTAGTTCATAAAAGACAATCGTATTTAACCAAAAAAAAAACTAAAAGAACGGTAAAATAATGTATGATTACCTCAAATAAGAGTATAAGACAATAATGCTGGAATGCCTTCGAGATCAAATGTTGTTTAAAACATTCTTCTGAATGATGTTTATAGCCAAACCATTCAATCTTTCTTGTAGTACAGTTGGTCTCAAATAAATTTTTGGTAGTTTCAATTTGGATACAAACAATTATCTCACTATAACCAGGTGATCAACATTGAACGAATAGGCTTATGGGATGAGCAGCAATTGTCAATCGAGCACACCAGATGTGGATCAAAAGATGGTTGTGGTGCCTTGATGACCTTAAACGACGACAGTTGCATAGGACAATTTCCATCTAAAATTACTAACCGCTATCATTATCAAAGATGTTCCATAGTAACTGCTAATTTTGCATCGAAATTGCCCACATCTGCTATTACAAAAGACAAAATAAAAAACTCCTTTAATTTGTAGTTTTAAATTGGCTATTCGCTCAATGGTCATCCAAGCCATTTGAACTCGCACTACCCCCGGATAGGGTATGTAGTCCAACGTCATCGCCTAACTCATTTGTCTTTGTCATAAGTATGGTTGGTGCAGCCTGCTTGTTATTTGCAGTTGGAAAGTTCGTCATCACCGGAGCTCCCATCCCATAGTCGTAGAGGAGGAACTACGATACAGACCTACAGGGTACAGGCTCCTCTCCTGAGCAACTGGCCTCCAAGAAGGCAAAAATCCTTCTTTGCGGAGCCTTTATATATCTTTAATATGTAATTAGTTAAAACCTTAGCTTAAACTTGGTGGTTTTCATTGTAACCTACGGAGTATACCTTATCTAAATTTTGACTTTTGAATTTTAATCTTATTGATTGCAACAATTTTTATCCTCACATTAAGTTGAAACTCTTATGTTTATTACATCTTTTATTAACTATTCTCTCCGTTTCATTTTATCTGGCGCAAGTTAGAATGATACGGTCTTCTAAATTACACTTTGACCAATCATTTGCTTTATATTATATTATTATGCTTATAACTTATAATCATTGGATAGTATAATTCCTTACAAATCTAATCACATAAAGTTTGTATTATAATAGTTAAAAATTATTAGTCTAATTATTGGTCAAAATTTTTTAAAGTTTGAATCTTGATATACGTGTGCGCCAGATAAAATAGAATGGAGGTAGTATCATTTTATACTTTTTAATAGACTGTAGACTGCACTCTTAATTAGCGTGATGGCTTAAGATCAATAATAGAGTTTGAAGTGAGATCTAGGATGGAGAGCATCTCCAACAACTTGGAAAAAATCACTTGGTAAATCTTGAGTTTTAGCAAGTTGCTAATTTATTTGGCAAGTGAAAAAAAGACCTCTCTCCAACAACTCCTTAAAACTCACTTGCCAAAATGAAGAAGCCCGCTAACGAACGAAGAGGCCCGCTAAATGAACGAAGAGCCCCGCTAAGCGAACGAAGAGCCCCGTTAACTTTTCTCATCACAACGGCGGCCCGCGCTCGTCGCCGGCGCCTCACCGGCGGCCGCGGCACCTCCTCCCCGCGCCGGCGAGGAACAGCAGCACTGGCGCGGTCCTCCTCGCTCTGACCAGCCCCGCCCCTCGGCTCCAGCCCCGAGGCCGTCCTGGAGCGTCGCCGAGGCCCCGAGATCGGGATAGCAAGTCTTTTCCGCGCGCGTATTCTTCCGCGCGCGAGGCCGGTGAATAGCAAGTGCGGATAAATAGCAAGTTGGTTTGAGGAGTTGTTGGAGAAGGAATTTTGTGTTTTTGCCAAAGTTATAAGAATAGCAACCTATTTTAAGGAGTTGTTGGAGATGCTCAACAATGCTAATCTTGAGAGGATATTAATATTTAAGCCCTCTATTCTACACTAACCTCCTTCACCTCTCAAGATGTTTCAATTTTCTTATCAAGAAGTATTTGACCAGTAATGTTTATAGTATAAAATCAACATAGATGTGTCAATCATTTTAACTAGAATTATCAATATATCTAAAGTAAAAAACATACAAAAAATGTATGTCATGATTGTTAATATAATTTTTAAAAAAATATTAGAATTATTAGTGTATGAGTAGTTAAGGGAACATTTTTCTCATGCTTGTTAAGGGAACATTGTTTGTGCTAAGACTCCTACCCAAGCCACCGCCTTCCTCTACTCCTCCATCGTCGTCAGGGCTCGCTGAGACCAAGGCTTGTCGGCCCATTGCCACCTAGGTCAAGCCTGACACACCTCCCTCTCCTCAGCATCGTAGGGGCTCGTCGACAATCGCGTGCCCACGATCGCTTGCTCGCGTCAGTGCCAAGGAGAGACAGTGTGTGATGATGTTGATGCGGGATGACCTCGTCTGCTTCATTCTAGAGTACGGGTTGCTCCAAATTGTTGGATTTATTGTGGGCCTGGCCCATGATATACCTAATAAATCAATATACTCTATGGTGCGTAACATTATGCGGTATGTGGTTTTATACCGTATGGAAAATTGACTAAGCGTTGACCCGACTTATATGGTTGAAAATTAGCCATCTAAATTGAGAAGTTGAGAAAAGAACAAAGGTGTGCCACACGCGCGCGTGCCGCCGCCGGCCGGGCGTGGGCGTGGCAGGCAGGCGGATGGGCGTGGCGTGGCTTGTTTTTGCCACTCACGTCTCATGATTGCAGGAGTTTCAAGTCTCTTGCATTATGAAGGATATGAGTTGGTATTAATCCTGTCAGTTACCGTTCTTTCGCTCCCGCATCTCCTGAGTTTCCAGCTGGCTCTCCTCCTTCCCGCAGAGAATTAAAAGAGTCCTGGTTCCTATCTCGTGTTCTTCTCTCTTTCCAACTCGAGACAAACCAAAAACTCATCTTCTGCTGCTCGATGTCTCGATCTCCGTCCTGTGACTCCGCGCACATGGAACCACGGGACAGCAGGTGCCTCCGGAACCGCTGCTCACCTGAGAACCCTGCTCGGAGTGTGTGGGCAATTAGGTTTTTGGGGAGCGACTACGCGACTGCTCGCACTTCTTCTTCGTCTTCTTCATGGTGATCTCACATTCGCGGGAATTGGCACTGCGAACCTCTTCCTGTGTCGCCTGTGATCCACTACTTCGAGCAACGCGCTAATTCGCACACCATGACTGGAGGTGCTAGTGCGAGTGGAGCCTCCAATGCCTTCGGCATGGGACCCTTCTCTGGGTATATTCGCAACTTATCTCTTGTTTCTATAGTTTTATGTGTTCTCTTTGATATGCCATGGTTATATGTTTTCGATCATGTTGTTGTTTTTCACATGTTATATGATCTTGCTGGTACCTTTCATATGCCATGTTTACATGCTTTAAACCATGTTTTTGTCATCTAAATGAGAATATATGATGTCACAATTTTGATGTTATTTTTCCTATATGTCATCATATTCATGCTGTTATTTTTTTAGATTAAAATGACATGGAAATTGCCTAAATATCTAACAATCCAAAAACCTAATATTAGGCAATTTTCTCTCAGTGGTTTTGCTGTTGCTCTGAAGCTAAACACTTTTGATGGAAAAAATTTCATGATATGGCATGCCAAGATGGAGTTATGGTTAACTGCTATGAATTGCTATCACGCTGCATAGGGGAAGCCTGAGAACCTTACTCCTGAGGAGGAGTCAAAGTTCCGGGCGGCCGATAACCTGTTTTGAGGCACTGTGATTAGTGCTCTTCATAGCAAGTTTGAGAAATACTACATATCTTGTGCATCCGAAAAAGAATTATGGGATGCTCTTGAGGCAAAGTTTGGAGTTTTTGATGCTGGTAGCGAGTTGTATCTCATGGAGTAGCTATATGACTACAAAATGGTTGAGAACAGTTCTGAGGTTGAACAGGCTTATGAGATTCAGGCACTAGCTAAGGAACTAGAACTTTTTCCATGTCTGTTGCTAGACAAGTTTGTGGCCGGCGGTATAATCGCTAAGTTGCCACCTTATTTTGCTATCTCTCTAAAGCACAAGAGATAAGAGTTCAGTGTGTCTGAGCTTATTGGTACTCTTGATGTTGAGGAGAGGGCGAGAGCAAAGGACGGTCATGGAAAAGAGGTTGAGACCTCTGCTGCAAATATGGTGTAGAAGAAAAACTCATTTGCATTATGTAATAACAAGAAGAAGAACCGGCAAGAAAACAATTAGAACAATCAGAACAACAAGCCTAAGCAAACAACAGAGTTCAAGAAAAAAACAACAAGAAAGGTGGAGGTTGCTTTATTTGTGGTAAAGATGATCATTGGGCAAGTGCGTGACCAGATCGCAAATTTAAGTAAGAAAAGAAAGCAACTAACATGGTGATAAATGAGACTGGAGGAGGAACATCTGGGTATGGTAATCCTTTACCTTTTGTTCTTTCAGCTTGTCATTCACCTAAGTGGTGGATGGATAGCGGCGTCAATATTCATGTATGTGCTGATGTTTCTTTGTTTGCTTCCTATCAGGCCGGCGGGACTGGAGCCTTGTTGATGGGGAACAGCTCACGTGCGCGTGTTCTTGGTGTTAGCACGGTCGTTCTGAAGTTTACTTCGAGAATACGGTGCTATTGAAGCACGTGCAGCATGTCCCCTCCATCGAGAAGAATCTCGTTAGTGGATCCATGATGTGTCACGATGGCTACAAGATTGTGCTTGAGTCTAATAAATATGTCGTGTCGAGAAATGATACTTTTGTTGGTAAAGGTTATGATTACGGAGGTCTATTTCGCTTATCTTTGCTTGATGTGTGTAATAAGGTTGTGAACACCGTTGATGTTTCAAATGAGTCAGATTTATGGCATTCACGCTTATGTCATGTTAATTTTGGCTATCTCATGCGGTTAGCGAAAATGAATTTAATCTCGAAATTTAACATGGTCAAAGGTTCTAAGTGCCATGTGTGTGTAAAATCCAAACAACTGCACAAGCCTCACAAGGTTGCTGGGGCGAGGAATTTGGCACCGCTAGAACTCGTTCATTCTAATTTATGCAAAATGAATGGCGAATTGACTAAAGGTGGTAAATGATACTTTATGACTTTTATAGATGATTACACTAGATTTTGCTACGTGTATCTACTTAAAACAAAAGATGAAGCGTTAAATTATTTTAAGGCCTATAAAACTGAAGTAGAAAATCAACTTGAGAGGAAAATTAAACGGTTAAGATCTGATCGAGGTGGAGAATATTTCTCTAGTGAATTTTCTGAATTCTGCATGGAACATGGTATTATTCATGAGAGGACACCGCCATACTCACCACATTCTAATGAAATTACCGAAAGGAAGAACCGTACTCTAATTGAATTGGTGAATGCCATGTTAGACACTACGGGACTATCTAAAGAATGGTGGGGTGAGGCAATTTTGACTGCTTGTCATGTCCTAAATAGAGTTCCTACAAAGAATAAAGAAATCACACCATTTGAGGAATAAGAAAATAAAAGATTAAATCTCTCATATATGTGCACTTGGGGTTGCTTGGCTAAAGTGAATGTGCCGATCAACAAGAAGCACAAACTTGGACCTAAAACTATTGATTGTGTATTCCTTGGTTATGCTATTCACAGCGTTGGATATACGTTCTTAATTATAAATTCTGAGGTACCTAACATGCATGTATGTACAATAATGGAGTCTAGAGATGCTACATTTTTTTAGAATGAATTTTCTATGAAAGTTGCACCTAGCACGACTAGTCATAAATCTACAATTCCCCATGAGCATGAGAATTTTATTCCAATAGAACAAATTGAGGAGCCCCATACGCAAAATCCAGAGGAGGATGATATTATAGTCACCAGGAAAAGCAAGAGGCAGAGGATTGTTAAATCTTTTGGTGATGACTATATTGTATACCTTGTGGATGATACACCAACGACCATTGAACAGGCATATTCCTCTCCTGATGCTGACTTGTGGAAAGAAGCGGTATAGAGTGAGATGGATTCTATCATGTCTAATGGAACTTGGAAAATTGTTGATCGTTCTTATGGGTGCAAACCTATAGGGTGCAAATGGGTGTTCAAGAAAAAGCTTAGGTCTGATGGTACTATTGAGAGGTACAAGGCAAGGCTTGTGGCTAAAGGTTATACTCAAAAAGAGGATGAAGACTTCTTTGATACTTATTCACCGGTTGTCCAATTGACTATAATTCAAGTGTTGCTTTCTCTGGCAGCCTACTATGATCTTACCATTCATCAAATGGATGTTAAGATAGCTTTCCTAAATGGAGAGTTGGAGGAGGATATCTATATGGATCAGCCGGATGGGTTTATAGCAAATGGTCAAGAGGGCAAGGTGTGTAAGCTATTAAAGTCGTTGTATGGCCTAAAACAAGCTCCTAAGCAATGGCACGAGAAGTTTGACAAAACTTTGACATCTGCTAGCTTTGTTGTGAATTAAGCTGACACATGTGTGTATTATCGGTATGGTGGGGGTGAAAGAGTTATTTTGTGCCTGTATGTTGATGACATATTGATCTTTGGATCAAGCCTCAAAGTGATTGAGGAGGTGAAGAAATTTTTATCGAATAATTTTGAGATGAAAGGTTTGGAAGAAGTTGATGTTATTCTTAATATCAAACTTTTAAGAGAAAGTGATGGTGGGGTAACTTTGTTACAATCTCACTATGTGGAAAAGGTACTGAGTCGCTTTGGATTTAGTGACTGTCAATCTACTCCTACACCTTATGACCCTAGCGTGCTACTGAGGAAAAATCAGAGAATAGCAAGGAATCAATTGAGGTATTCCCAGATCATTGGTTCGCTCATGTATCTTGCTAGTGCAACAAGGCCTGACATCTCTTATGCCGTGTGCAAGCTGAGCGAGTTTGTGTCAAACCTGAGAGATGACCACTGGTAAGCTCTTGAGAGAGTAATGAGCTATCTAAAAGGCACTATGAGCTATGGTATACATTATACCGGAAACCCAAAAGTGCCGAAAGGCTGTAGTGATGCCAACTGAATTTCTGATGCTGATGAGCTTTATGCCACGAGCGGATATGTGTTTCTGCTTAGAGGTGGCGCTGTTTCTTGGAAGTCTTGCAAGCAGACTGTCTTAACGAAGTCTACAATGGAAGCAGAACTCACAGCGTTAGACACTGTTGGGTCTGAGGCCGAGTGGCTGCGTGATCTCCTTATAGATTTACTGGTTGTTGAAAAGCCGATACCGGCTATTTCTATGAACTACGATTAATAGTTCTAAGGATAACATGAAGTTCACGAGACATGTTAAGAGACGATTAAAATCTATCAGAAAATTGAGAAACTCCGGAGTTATTGCGTTGGACTATGTTCACACGTCCAATAATCTGGCAGATCAGTTTACAAAGGGTCTGTCACGAAATGTGATAGAGAGTGCATCGAGAGAGATGAGTATGAGACCCACTTGAAATCTACTATAGTGGTAACCTATCCTATGTGATCGGAGATCCCGTAAAGTAGGATAGTGAAACAAGCTAGTAGTAGATTGTGAGGAAAGATCCCTTATAAAGGCTCATTTCTGATACACATCTTTTCTTCTATAAGGCATATTGGTTGTTTATCTTAATGTGTTCCAAGTGTCTTGATGAAGAAGAGATGTTGTCCTACAGAACATCTTTTGAGGAACACACCTATATGAGTCAGACTGCTGGTCACAGTTTATGAGATTTGGGTAATCTCTAAGTACTCATGAAAGGCACTGAAGTATGACTTATACGCTTCAAATAGAGGGGATGCCTTTTGTAGCCTAGTACCAGCAAAGGACTTTAGTGGATCTCACCTCACACAAAACTGTCAATTCAAGACCTAGTCCATTGTTCAGTTATGACTGAGTGAAACTATTATTCTAGATGGATGTTAAACTTAACAGTCTCCATTGAAACATTGGTGTATCAAAGAAATATAGTTCTGAAACTACCTTGTTACTAACCCTAGAGTTTGGTGGGGATTGTTGGATTTATTGTGGACCTGGCCCATGATATACCTAATAATAAACTCTATGGTGCGTAACATTAGGCAGTATATGGTTTTATACCGTACAGGAAATTGACTAAGCGTTGACCCGACTTATATGGTTGAAAATTAGCCATCTAAATTGAGAAGTTGAGAAAAGAACAAAGGTGTGCCACACGCGCGCACGCCGCCGCCGGCTGGGCCGGACGTGGGTGTGGGCGTGGCAGGCAGGCAGCGAGTGGGCATGGCGTGGCTTGGTTTTGCCACTCACGTCTCATGATTGCGGGAGTTTTAAGTTGGTATTAATCCTGTCAGTTACCGTCCTTTCGCTCCTGCATCTCCTGAGTTTCCGGCTGGCTCTCCTCCTCCCCGCAGAGAATTAAAAGAGTCCTAGTTCCTATCTCGTGTTCTTTTCTCTTCCCAACCCAAGACAAACCAGAAACTCATCTTCTGCTGCTCGATGTCGATCTCTGTCCTGTGACTCCGCGCGCACAGAACCACGGGAGAGCAGGTGCCTCCAGAACCGCTGCTCGCCTGAGAACCCTGCTCGGGGTGTGCAGGCAATTAGGTTTTTGGGGAGCGACTACGCGACTGCTCACACGTCTTCTTCGCCTTCTTCCTGGTGATCTCACGTTCGCGGCACTGCGAACCTCTTCCTGCATCGCCTGTGATCCACTATTTCGAGCAACGCACTAATTCGCACACCATGACTGGAGGTGCTAGTGCGAGTGGAGCCTCCGATGCCTTCGACATGAGACCCTCCTCTGGGTATATTTGCAACTCATCTCTTGTTTCTATAGTTTTATGTGTTCTCTTTGATATGCCATGGTTATATGCTTTCAATCATGTTGTTATTTTTCACATGTTATATGATCTTGCTGGTACCTTTCATATGCCATGTTTACATGCTTTAAACCATGTTTTTGTCATCTACATGAGAATATATGATGTCACAATTTTGATGTTATTTTTTCTATATGTCATCATATTCATGCTGTTATTTTTTCGGATTAAAATGACATAGAAATTGCCTAAATATCTAACGCAAATCTCGTGAGAATATTCTCACATAAAAAATTAATCCTATTCCTATCCCTCATATCAAACATTACGTATCATCTCGTCCCCTCCCGTCCTCGGAACCAAACGGGGCCTTAGACCCAACCCGTGCACACTTTGTTGTAGTATACATCGTCATCATCATCATTACCATATTGATGTGCTAAAGCGCTAACCGCCGGTCGCCGGATACTTCGGTGGACAGAGAGGGTTCAAAAGAAAATCTAAGCGTTTGCGACGTGCCAGTCATTTATTTGTCTTGTCCCCTTGATTTGCCAGCGATTTCTTTCTTGCTGATTGCACACTCCCACTACCATGCAATTTCAACTGGATCAGGGCAGCCGTGTGTGATGTGTGGCTACCAGTTCACAGACCTACCCTTTTTTTTTGTGTTACACCATGAATCTTTGAAGCGGGCATATGAAGGTATTTTGATGATTTAGCATCAAAAAACTGTTTCTAATGCAATTCTAGAACGAAGTCCCCAAACAGAAGCAGCCACATCAAATTTACTGGCACGGTGCTCGCTGCTTCCAGTAACCAGTGGAACGCGGCATTTCCCAAGATTGAGCCAAAAAGTTAATTTTTTTTACTCTCTCTTCATCACATCAATCACATCGATCTTTGTATGTATACATGAAGCATTAAATATAAATAAAAAAATAACTAATTACACATTTTAGTTATAAATTACGAGACGAATCTTTTAAACTTAGTTAGTCCATAATTAGACAATAATTGTCAAATACAAACAAGCTACAGTTAGAAAAATTCTAACTTCTCGCGATCAAAACGAGGCCTAGTACTCTATTACCAGCGCATCGGTCCGACGAGACATGCCGTGCTGTGCGGCAGAGTACAAGCATACCATGCCCTACGGGCAGTGCAGGTTCCTGACCTGAACTCGTCACGGCAAAACGTGAGGCCGTGAGGACTAGTCAGTCAGTACTACTTACTACAAGGCGACCCCACAGTGCTGTGTCATACAAACACCACAACCTTGATGTGATCATAGTCCAAGAGCAGGCACTCGGCCTGATCATTGCTCGCCGTGCATGGACCGCGCGCGACAGAGGAGGCAGCCAGTAGTGGCGACCTTAAAGCGCCTCTGGTTCCATGCCGGTGCCGTCGCTGTTGCCATTGCCCGTGCATGCACGCCACAGCCACGCTGCATCTGCATCTGTCCCCTGCTGCCGCCGGTTCGGTTTGAGCTCGGCTCGGAGCCCATCCATCACCTGCAGACGCGCATTCGAGATTGAAAATGGGTGGGTGGACCGTAGATCGAGCTCGTTCGAAGTCGAAAGACCGGGTTAATAAACGGAGCATAATCACCGAGGACAAGCGGCAGCTGGAACTCGAATCTAGAGACTAAAATAACACGCAGATTCAGATTCTCCGTACGCGAGGCAGTCAGCTGGAGCTTGACTCGTAGCGGCGGTAGCTAGGCCTAGGCGCAGCGCTAGGTTATTACAGTACAGGAGTGAATCGAATCGAATCGTGACAGCACCAGACGGCCAGAGCTTGCGGCCGTGGAAACCGCGCCGAAGGTTCCTGCGGTCAATGCGTGTTGTTCGATGGTGATTAAAGTAAAAAAAACTAACAAATCCTCGCCATCATCCATCGTAAACAAGAACCAGCATTGACAGAGTGCAAGGCTGGCTAGAGTGAATAGGACGGTTACAGTTACAGCCGTCGGTCTCGATCTTAACATTTTTTTACTTTGCCACTAGTTACCGTGCCATGCGCAGCTTCGATCTCTACGTTTAAACAGGGTCAAAAACATTTTTTGAAAAAGTAAACGGAGTCATCGTTGCGAGGCACCGCGACGTCCTGTCCTAGCTGTAGTACGTCCCGCAGAGCAGACCAAACCAGAACAGACCGGACACATGCGACCGGCCGGCTTTTTCATCGGTTGCTGGAGTATATAGTACGTGACCAGTGCGCAGCACAGTTTGGTGCAATCATGGACTGGACCCCAGCACTCCTTCACATTTTCACTTGCTTATGCTGCAGCTGTTTTCATGAATCCTTGATCAGCTGAGCGATGAGCATTGGCTTTCAGGCCTTAGGATGTGTGTTAACTAGGGCCAAGCAAGTACGTACCAACCAACTACCGAGTGCGGCGAGCTGTTTGTTGTCGCAAGCATCGTAGTAGTCTACCACTGTCGAACCGGCACCGTGCAGTTTCGTCCAGCACATGTACATGGTGGCTGTGCGTCCAGTTTCGTCGAGTCCAAGGCAGCCACCAGCACTCCAGCAGCCGCGATCGTGCAGCAGTGCCTGGTCCAAGCCTCATCAATTCATTTACATGTGCTGAAGCCAATGCTCGTGTGAGTAGCTAGCAGGGATTGGCAGGAGCAACATTGCCCGTGTCGCGGCGGCGCCAACGAACGACGGAGAACACTAGCCGTCTCGTCGCGATCCCCCGTGCGTCTGGCATATTTAACCCGCGGCCGCACGCCCACCCTCACTCTCACACCCACCCACGACCTGAGCGCTGACCCCTCCTCTCGCCTCCGCCGCTGCCTGCCACGCGCGCAAAGCCGCAGCCCGGAGCGGAGCGAGCACCTGCTCCCGCATCAAGACAAGCTTCAACTCGCGCATTTGTTTTTATGCCCGCCCGCACGCGCACGGGCACGGCCAGCCACGCCGCGGAAGCTGCCCAGCGCCCGCGCGCCGGCCGAGCGCGCTTCCCTGCCGTCCGCCCGTCCCTTAAAAACCACTCGAGCTCGAGCGCTGATCAGTGCCTACCACAGTGGACACACACACGCACGCGTGGCGACCGACCTTTAGCCGAGAGCTCTCAGTTCCAACTTCCATCCCATAGGCCATAGATTATCAGGGACCCAGGAAGCGGCACGCGTGCAGTGCCCGGCGATCGAGACACACACAGTCCCGGCGATGGCTGGCGCGGGTGGGACGCCGGCGCCGCTGAGGCTCAAGGACCTCCTGGAGCTGGACTGCGACTGCGACTCGTGCAGCGCCGCGGGGTTCCGCTGCTACCCGCGCCGCCTGGGCGAGTCGTCGGCGCTCACGCCAATGCGGCACCTCCTCGAGTCGTCGCCCTCCCTCTCCCTGCGGCGCCACCGGCCGAGCAAGCTGTCCCACCTCTCCAGGAGCCTCTCGCGCCGGCTCAGCAGGCGGGGCGGCTTCTGGAGTAGGCGCCGCGGCGAGGAGGACGAGGACGCCGCGGCAGCGTCCGCCGGCTCCGAGGAGCTGGAGCTGGAGACGTCGTCGCGGTCCGAGTCCGACTCTGACTTTTCGTCGGTCACCGAGGACAGCGTGCACCATCCTCCTTCGCAGGCCGCCGCCGCCGCCGGAGGCGAGCACGAGGTAATTGTTGACTGCGGTTTTTAACTCTATGTTGATGGCTCAATCAATTACGCACCACCATTGACGCGCATTATGCTCCGGTAATTGGGCGTTAATTTAGTTGGGGGCGTCTCGTTCCCGTTCCGGTCCCGCTCTCTTGCTTTCCTTACGCATTTAAACGCTAGTTACTACTATAGTATAATACTTTATGTCGTGTAGAGCTCTTGTATGCAAGCGGATTTATCCATGAAATGAAACGATCACGGAAGCCAAGCCCCACACACATTGATTCCATCCACAAGCAAATGCACAGTACTAGCCAACCGAACGCGGTCTGCTCATTGATGCGGATCTTCTCGATCGATCGCCTGTGCTGTGCCTACCTATCTACACGCTCGAAGCATCCAAGGGAACCCCATCAGCTGCGGCATTGACGCACGGCGAGCATGTGCTTACACGGCCCTCTTTGTAGTTGTCCGCTGTTGAAGAGTAATATGCGTGCGTGGGGTTCATGACGGCATTGCCAGTGTTACTCAGCCGCAACCGCAAGCACCCGTCGTGGCGATCGGTCGATGGAGACGACCGGTCGAGGGGTTGCAGTGTCTCCTATATCTGTCATGGACCTGGAACGAGCTAAAGATCCGACCAAAACCGCTAGTCATGGACGGTTCCCTTGCTGACCTGTGCTTCAGTGAGAACTGTGCCTTGCAATTTGTAATAGTAGGATTAAGGGCATGTTTGGTTCACCCCTCCTAAAGTTTACTAAACTTTAGTCACTTTTAGTCACTAAAATGTCAAACACCCTCACTAAAATTCAGTGGCCACTAAAGTTTAGTGGCTTTAGTAACTAAGGGGTAGTTAAAAGTGACTAAGATGTACATGAGACAGCTGCTTTAATGGGTGGAATCAAACAGGGGTCACTAAACTTTAGTGGGAGAACCAAACATGCCCTAAGTTGGTGCGATCGAGAGCCATCTTCTCGAGACAACTTTTAAGGCCAGTTTCAATGAGAGTTTCACTAGAGTTTCATTTGCATTTAATAGTCTGTCATATATGCACTTTTGATAACATGACAACGTTTTAATAAAGAGAGAAGAATTAGGTTTCATGGGATGAAACTCTCTTGGCACGGTTACCAACTCTCTATGAGTTATAAAATTAAATGCCCATAAAACTATGAAATGGAACTTTCCATTAAGAATAGTTATTTTATTAAATTTCATTTCATTCTATATGACATGACAGTCTCGAAAACAACGAAATAAAACTCATCGTCGAAACTGGCCTAAGTACGCGGTACTTGTTGTCTCTCTGGCCCTGTCCGTAATAGGCGGTCGGTGCAGTGAAAAATGAAGGATCACTGGTCCATCTACCGCTGCAAACAGCCTAGCGCTCAGTCGCTCACTGTATGGCCACCCACCCAAACCGCCCTGTTCAGTGTTGAACTGCACGCCGTTGCTGCCCGGGCGGCCCAGCGTCCTGCTCCTGCCTCCGCGGCGTGCATGGGCTGTGGACCAGACGGAAAAAGTAGCTGCGCGCATAAATGTGTAGTACGCAGTAGAAAGCGAGCGAGCGCAGCTTGCCGACGAGGAATAAGCGAGCCCTGTAAAAAGGCCGCCGGGCGCCGCTCAGCACGAGCAGAAGCGGCGAGTGGAGTGATGGCTGCCATGGCATGCATACACACGCTCAGTACGTTCGGCGTACCACAAACCAACCTCCCTCAACCTCCAGCCCCACCGCGTACCACTGCCGTGTCGTATCTTTGTCTGCACTGCAAGCATCGCATCGCATCGCATCGCATGTGCGGAGTCCAAGGCGATGCTGCCCACAGCCACATGTGGTCTAATGGCCTCACCTGACCTGATGGATTAGCATTAGCCAACGCCCGGTTACGGCTAGTTCATTCGTCAAACGAAGGAAACCTCTGGATCCCCAGAGCCAGCGCGTCGCACGTTCTGCTGTCGCCCCGTGCGGCTGTCTGTGCTCCTTTGTCTTGTACGAAAAGTTCAGTCCACGGCACCACCCCGCACGGCGATGCCAGCCGCCCAGCCCCCAGCATTGCTGCTCGTTCCGTACGTACCGCGGCTTGGCGGCCTTGCGTCGCTATTGCCGTGCCGAATTATTTAACAAGGAGTTGTGGCTGCATGCTGCTCTGTTATGTTATCAGCGGTTGCTCATGTTGTCTGCCGTGCAATAATGCAGGTGGTGGCGATGAAGAGGGTGTCCAAGGAGGGGTCCAGGTCCAGCTCCGGCTCGGAGGCGGACGAAAAGGAGCAGCTCAGCCCCGTGGCCGTCATGGACTTCCCCTTCGACGACGACGACGACGACGACGAGTTGAGGGACGCCGCCGTCGCGTCCTACCCTTCTTTCAGCCTCGCACGTCTCCAGAGTAAGTCATCATCTCTGAGCATATATAAAGGAAACAAAAAATGGTCGCAGGAAGAATACAAGAAAGTACGATCGTTTTTTTTCACGTGCTGGCTTGCCACTTGCGTACCCGATCGGGTCCTGATCCACGGAACAGGTTGAGGTCATGCGCAGTGGCGTCGTGACAGTTCGGAAAAATGCAGCAGATAGAGCAGAGGCACACAAGCACTGAGCAGTTGACGGTGCCTTCAGAAACGTCGTCCGGTTTATACGCTTAAATGCGGTGGGACAAACACGAATTATTGGGCGTCATAGTGCTGTGTACTAATCTTAAAGAAAAGGTCTAGTGGTGTTACTGTGTTCGATCGTCGGGCAGTGCCGGGCTCTAGCTACTCTGTTCCTGTCTTTTGCCCGGACAGGATACGGACATCCCAAAAGCCGTGCCAAATGTTTACGTACAACTGTGGGACACGATAGGGAGATCCTGCTGGACCCACATCACCAGTGAGGATCGAAAAAGGCAAGAGGCCTGCGTGTTCATGTTCGTGTCGTTTAGTTTGACCATCATGTGAACCAAGGCAAGCAATCATCCACGTACTACGCTTAAAACGATTTCCTTTCTCATGCAACAGGGAGAAAGACGCACAAGATCCGACGGTTCGGGAGCCGCGACGACGAGCTGGCCCCCCTGGATCTCGAGGCGCGCCTCGCCACCACGTCAGACCCCGCCGCCGCCGACCCACCGCAGCAGCAGATGATCCAGTGCCGTACGGAAGACGCGGCAACGCCGACATGCGCAATCAGCGTCCACGACGTGCCAGACGAGGACGACCTTATCTCGCTGCTCATGGGCACGGTCTCGGCCGGCTTGGACGGCGTGTCCGAACGCCTTCTGCTGGACTTCTTCGTGGAGATGAAACGCCGGCGCTCGGAAGCGCACGACGCCGAGGCCGAGCTCCCTCTCCCTGGGCCGGCGGCCGGCGGTGTGCTGCGACGGAAGGCTGAGCGGGTCGTAGACGGCGAGGCTGTGGCCGCAGCGGCGGCCAGGGGGTGGTTGGAGGGCACGGGAACTGAACGATGGGGCTTGGCGGACGTGCTCAGCGGCGGGGCGGCCATCGTGGCGGAGATGGAGCGGGGCCGGCGGTGGATGCAGGTCGCCGAGGAGCAGCGGGAGGTCGGCGCTGTGGTGGCGGGGATGCTGGTGGATCAACTGGTGGGCGAGGTGGTGAGGTGTTTGTTTGTGTAGTGTAGCTTCTTCAGATATGAACTTGGCTTGTTGATGTAAGTAACGTGGAAGGAAATCGAACATGTCGCAAATGATTAGTAGAACTAGCTTTGGCAGAATTGCATGGGCGCGTCAGAACTCAGAAGACCTTCCAGTCGGAGGGCTCGGTAGCAATCTCAGAATCTATTTGGCACGGGCTCCAACTCAGAATCTGTTTTCGAAGCTGTAAAAGCTTACTCATCCTCGGATACTTTGGTTGTGTTTAGTTCCTTTGAAAAGTGCACTGTATAAAAAAAGATTCTCCGCCACATCAAAGTTGCGATATATGCATGGAGTACTAAACGTGGATAAAATAAAAAACTAACTGTACAGTTTAGTTGTACTTTACGAGACGAACGTTTTGAGCCTAATTAGTCAACGGTTGGACAATTATTATTAAATACAAACGAAATGCTACAATGTCGCTACAGTGAATTTTGGCACTCCAAATTTGGGAACTAAACACAGCCTTAGACAGTTGAGGAATCGTACCAACTAGATCTTATTGATAATTGAGACTAACTAACATTCTAAGGGAGCGGCCATCAAGAACTCAAAGATAACATTACTAAAGATCGGCTACTGCTACACTTGAGATGGAAATATTTAAATTAAATCGGCAGCTACAGGAGGCTTGCCGCAGTCCGCCTCTCATCTGCTCGTCGTCATCACCTCTGCCCGCGCCGCACCGATTTTCCTGAGATTCATCTGTGTGCCTACCATCATTGTATTCGGACAAGACCAAGCTCCAGCATATTATAAAAAGAAACAGCAATATGAGAGGTTAAGGCTACTTTAGCAGATTACGTCCAAATCTCCTATAACCTAAAAATAGTATTTTAATAGATAGAGGTGCTTCAGCAAAACTCCTCTCTCGTCTCCTATACCTATAATATTTTAAGAGATCTCCTAAAAGAAATATCTTCTCTCCTACGGAAAGGTGACAACCTCCTCTCCCCTATATTATCCCTAAATAATTATAGGAGACAAGTTTTAAGTAATCAGCTGCACTGGTACTCTCATATATCTTAAATTGGTTTTAGGGTACTCCCACTATAAGAAATGTGAAGGTTTATGATCATTAATCTTTGTCATAATATATGGAATTTATGTCACGTATTAACACTTGTGACACTCGCATGACGAAAAAGCTGGTGTCAAAAACCATGCGATTTAAACCATATTTTTTGTCGTTTATATGTTTTTGTCATAAGTCTATGATATTAGTTTTAAAGTCACAAAGTTTTATGACAATTAATTTTACGTCACCACTTCTTACACTAACTCACATAGCAAGCAGGCTTATAATGGGCCAAGCCCACTATTGATACTGATTTATGGCCTAGCCTGTTTTTGGCAGGCTTATAAAATGAATGATGGCCCTTCAAAGCCCACATAGCAAACTACATGTTCATGGGCCTATTTCAAGCCAAGCCCGTTTATAGCTCATCAATTTAGCAATTTTTTGGCCCACTAATTTTTAAATCCGCATTTTTAAATTTTAAATTGGGAGAGCCCATTTCATTTCAATAGCCCACATACAGTAACACCCAACATATGAATATTAAGCACTTTGCATTTTGCAAAATTTACAAAACCCTTATATAATAAAGATTACAGCACGATATAATAAAGATTACAGCACAGCCCATACAACCACACGTCCAGACTTATACTAATATTCTTATACATACGTAACGATACATGACGAGCAAACCAGCGGTTCATTGACATGCAGAACTCACGAAAGTGACCTGCCAGTGTTCACAAATTCAAAAAAAAATAACATTTGTGACCAGTCAATGTTCACAAATTCAGAGCAATAGAAGTGACTAAGTCACAGTATACCAAAATCTTAGGACAATCTCACGTTCTTCACATATACAGTCTCCACCTAAACAATTAGGAAAAGAATTTAGTAAATTTCTATATAGCACATATATGCATCCCTGCTGCATAGACTGAATATATAGAAAAAAGAAAAAAATATGTATATAGGACCCACACGATTAGGTGATAGTGGGACTCGTCTTGGTAGTTGGGGCCATATGCCACCTGGACAATAATGTTAAATAATCCAATAAATTCATTTGTGACACCCTATCCATATCATAAATTTATTACTTTGGCAAAATGATCCTTATGACACCATAAATATAGTCACAATATAGCATTTGACTACCTTTAAGACGTTTTTTATGACATTTATTTAGTTATATCACTAAGTTGAAATGCTTCCGAAGCAAACATCATAAAGAAATCGATTTAGTGACCTTTTGATCGAATGATATGCCGTAAACGTCATAAACTGTCTCTTAAGACAATCTATAGGATATGCAATATCGGAGAATTTTTTATCCTAAAAGTTTTAATACCTGATAATTTTGAGTAACTACTCAATTTATCTGGTCTGTCCTATTCACTTGTAAAGATATTGGTAATTTCTTAGAAGATGAAAAAGGTTACGCTACAAATAATACGAGATCGCTTATATCGAATTTTAGGATATGCACGATAAGTAATCTTCGAAGAATCTCTATCTCCCCGTGTCTCATTTTTGGATTGGGATTGATAAAAACAGATTCCATTGATCTGATTCCTAACAATTAGTTCGTTTATTTAATCGCGATTTAGTTATAGAATAATGATAAACAGATAAATATCCTACGAATCCTACGAAGTACTTAGTAGAACAAAGATAAGGGAGAGATTACAGAACAAACCATGCAATCGGCAACATGTTTCATGTGATCAAATGGAGAAACGGCGCATGATAGTAGTATGATAAGCACAGAGGTCTGTGCAACAGCAAAGTACGTGTGCCTCCGGCCTAACCCACCGACTGCTGCACAGCCTCCGTTGTCCGCAGTCCGCACTAAACACATCTCTTGTGCTGTTTCCCCACTCCCCACCCCCCCCCCCCCCCCCCCCTCTTGTGCATGAAATTAAAGTTTGCTAGTCCGTCCGGCGGCTAGAACGAGCGTGCGTGAACAGCCGCTGCACGCCCGCATCCATGGGATTACGCCCAAAATTTCCAAGAGCCGTAGCATGCGTCCGAAAAATTAAAGCGCAAAGCAATTCCACGCATGAGACTACGCTACACGCATCGCCGGGTCGTGCCACTGCGAAAAGCTTGAGGAGACAGTGAGACACCAGACATGCATGGGAAAACTCCTGACCACGCCCAGCCCATCCGCTGACGCCTGGCGAGTAATAATTTGAGTTGGTTCAGTGAGGTATAGTTTGGCGAGGCGACGCGTCGGACTGAGGGAGGTGCGTCGAGCGAGAGGCGGCTCGCGCGCGCCACCTGCCGCCCCTGCCCGTTTGCCGTGGCCCTGTGCCGAATGCGTGCATGTCGCTTGGGTTCCCACGTCCCACGAGCTCTGGAACACGGTCGCGATGGAGATTGGCTGTCACCGCGCCCGCACTGGATAGCGTTAAAAGCGTCGTCAGAGCTCGGATGCTGGATCGCCGGGAACCGAATCATACCAACACGTCGCATGTGTTTAGCCGCCGTGCATGTTTTATTAGAAGAAACAAAGGTTCACCTTCGTTCTGAAGCACTGCAAACCGGGCGCCTGTGCTCGTCTCTGTGTAACGAATCTCCGAATCTCTAACAATTCTAGAGGTGCATTTTGAGGGAATCGTTTTTTACAGGCAGGCCTCAAGACCTGGGAATGATCTGGCTACATATATACGTGGTCGACTAAACTAGCAGTAGCATATATCCGTCTCACAGATGGATTCACATTCACAGGTTCCCTAAGCCGAGGATCCGGGCGGCGTACGTGCAGTAGTGACCGTGAGTCAGTGAGCAACAGTGAAAATGGTGGTAAGGTTTTGCTTCGATGGCTAGGCCACGAAGGACAGCACCAGACCCAGACGAGCTGCTTTCTTGGACTTTTGGAGATCGTGGCAGTTCTGCCTGTCGGGATGATCGAACCACTAGCCTTTTCTGCAGGCGCAGCGACAAGAGTGTAGGTTCACGAACGTCTGGATGACATGGAATCACGTTCCACAATTGGGTGTGCCGCCCGTGGGCTTTGCGGCACTTTCCGACGCACTCACACACAGCTAGTCTTCTTTTCTTTTCTTTTTCACTTTTGTAAGATTAAAAAAACACTCGGAACAGCTTAAACATGTGACCTTGCATGGTTGCCTCTGTACTGCTCTTTTCATCTTTTGCTGTTGCACGTTCGAAGATCATCGAGAACAAAAGGTACGCTGATGAATGATTGATTGGTACTACTCTGTTCGTCTTTTGCTCGATCGCACCACGCCGACGTCTCCATGAAACCATCTCATGTCAGTGTCTTAGCTTGCACCCTGCAACGGCAGGCAGTCTACTCTCCCATGAGTCTCCTCATCCTCGTGTATATAAACCAGCCCCTACCCGTTAGCTACTCTGAAGTTCAGACATACATACACTGATACACACTTCAAGCTCTCATTGGTCCTCTTACCAGTGACGATGGCCGCCGGACAGCGGCGTCGGTCGGGGGCGGCGAACGTGGCGTCGTCGTGCACCCTGCTGGCGCTCGTGATGGTCGTTGGGTCGCTCGCCGGGTCAGGGGACGAGGAGGAGCAGTACTTGTACAACAGAGGCGGGTCAGTGGTGGGGCGCGGGGCGCGGCTGGCGGCGGCGCGGCCGTGCGACGAGCTGTACGTGGTGGCGGAGGGGGAGACGCTGCACAGCATCAGCGCCAGGTGCGGCGACCCCTACATCCTGGAGCACAACCCGCACGTCCACGACCCCGACGACGTCTTCCCCGGCCTTGTCATCAAGATCACGCCGCGCGCCGGCAACTCCGACTCCAACTCCGGCGACGGCGCCAACAAGTGACACGGCAGCAGATCACGCGCAAACCTGTATCTGTATATGTCGCCCGGAACCTCTCCTGCCGATGGAACGCGAGGCGCCGACGACGTGACGGTCGGGCACGGGCAGGAACGCTCTCGCTGTGTTCCAAGATTCCAGTCGTGTCTTGTCTTGTACATACTGCATGTGAAAAGAGCTCGACTACGAGCATACGAGCAGAAATAAGAGGTCGCATTGCTGGGAATCCCTGACGTGCCCGGCCGTGACACTATCGTCCTGATTTGTTTCGTTCCGTTTCCTTTGTTCGGCTAAGACTACCCGCAGTGGGTGCTCTAAATCGATACTCTAAAGCTTTAGAGTATGAATATAGAGTAAAAACTGCTGCACTGGGTACTCTAAAACGATACTCTATCCTTTCTCTCACTCTATATTTAGAGTAGTACTGTGCTTACTCTATACTCTATAGTGGCGGGCCCCACTAGCTAAACAAAGGAAAAAATGCTATAACTCACAAACCAAAAATCCAAATTAAATTTTGATTTCACCATTAAATTCGTCTCAATAAATCATTCAAAACTAGATCACACATGGATATATTTAGATAAAGTGACAAGTGGGTCCCACAGTGGATAGAGTGGATAGAGGATGATATAGAGGATGGATGGGTGCGGGAGAATTGAGTATAGAGGAGAGAATCTTGCTGACTAGGACGTACAGAGGATGAATATAGAGGTCCTGAGTGCGGATAGTCTAAGCGACGAAGAGAGGAAGTGTGAACAGGGTAGGACGGTACGTAGAGTGGCTGCGCGCCGGCGCCTGCCATGGCTGTGCCGGTGAACGCCACTTCATTCGTGCTCCCTCCGCCTCAAACCAAGCGGCGTTTTTTACTTTCAAATATCTTATTTGACTATTTATTTTATTAAAAATTTTTATAGAATAAGTATAAATCAATATTAAAGTATCTCTAATAATAAAATAAGTTATAATAAAATAGATTATATTTATAAAAAAAACTAAATAAGACAAACGACCAAACATGATGTCTAAAGGTAAAAGAAAAACGTCACTTATTTTTGAAACGGTGGTGGTATATGGGAGCGGTTGTATTGCCGTGGTCTATTTACTGGTTTGCGGCTTTGTGCAGAGACAGCACAAGAAATCGAGTTCAAATTTCCTTGGCTTTACGCTCGGCGCTGGTGTCGATCGACATTACAGTACATCGCAGCAGGATTTTGTCGCTGCTGCACCGGCTAGGGTGCCATTTCCGAAGCTTGATAGGACTCCGAAGCACGTTCAGACAATCACCGACCTCAATTTATCATGGGAATGGGATTATGCTTGCACTAGGCAGCTTTTTTAGACAAATGATAACTCTGCGACTTGCTGGGATACCGGCTTACAAAGGCACGAGAAAACCGATAACAGCAGCAAAGTACTGAAGTTTAAAACCACAACCTCCCAAAAGCAACCGTGACACGCAGGCCAAAAACAAGATGAGAAGAGAAACCATCCTCTCTCACACTACCATTACAGAAGCTCCTCCATATCTTGAGGCTTCTTGTTCTTCAGGAAGTGCTCCATCCACTTCTTCGTAACGCTGCTCACATGTTTCACCTTTGATTTCTCCGTCGGCTTCAGTAAGATCTTCCCATTTGTGCAGAAAGTTGGACATTTGAATAACAATTCAGTTGGTGATTCTACAAAAAAATTCTCAATCATTTTTAGCTAAGACAAAGTTAAGGAAAACAGGATCAACAGAATCTAGGGAAATTACAGATAATGAAGTTAGCATTCCCCTTCCATTTTCTTTGTTTCAGAACTACTACTCCTGTTTGGAGCCATAGCAAGCCATGAAAACTTTCAGCTTTAGAGGCATCCACCTATACATTGGTTTCGTAGAATATACTCCACAGTTTCTTCCTTCTTTTGCATACAACCCCTTTGAAGGTATTCCACCTGTACATTGATTTCGGGGAACAGACTCCTTGTTTCTCTATTTTCTATGAAATTATGTCTTTCTCATCATTAACTACAACTTTCTGTAATTTTCTAACAGCCATTCCCATTCTGTAACTTCCTCCATCCCAAAACTTCTCACAAAATCAAAAATCCAATCTTCTCCACCCCAGCATTCCCTGACTAGAGCCTTTTTTATTTCTGTAAATATGCATAAATTCTTTTTTTTTGGGGGGGGAAATATGCATAAATTCTTGGGAAGGCAAGTTTTAACGGAATCTCCTCCGGCCATACATCATCCCAAAATAAGGCGTTGTGGCCATATGTCCTGTAAAGCAAGACGGGGAGGCGGAATCATAAATAGATTACAAATACTATATACCAGTTCACGTATGAAAAGCATGCACACGATACCTGTAAAATAACCTCAAGATTGGCAAGTAAACTCTCCTGCTTGCTGCTCACAACAAATTCGTCTGACGCTTATCGTCATCCAGCTCCGTTTAAAAAGCTCACCATCCCTCCAGCATGCTATGATGCAAACCATATCTGTCCTTTGTAAAATTATCACCTCCTCGATTCCTCGCAGTCGCAGCTCATCTTTGCACCGTAGAACAACCGTGCAGTATTTATTTTATTTAAACATCTACTCTTGATCTACCCATGAGCTAACTCCGAATATATAAGCGAGCCGAACTTTTCTCCTATCTGATCACTGCTGTTGCTGAATTACCCGGCGAAAATGGCGCCTGGGCTTGCCAGCTCGGCCGCGCTGGGGGTTTTGGCCGTCGTTCTTGTCTCCTCGTGCCTCGTCGCGCTCTCGGAGGATGGTTCGTGCCGGACTGCCGTGCACATGGTCATGCATTTTTTTTTGGAATTTCTGCAGTTCTGCAACGTGTGAATCGGTGCATGGTCATATGTATGTGCAGAACCACTGGAGAACCTGCGGTTCGTGCGCCACGCGCAGGACGCGCCCCTGGTGTCGCAGTACAACTACATCGTCATCGGCGGCGGCACGGCGGGGTGCCCGCTGGCGGCGACGCTGTCGGAGCACTCGCGCGTGCTGCTCCTGGAGCGCGGGGGCCTGCCCTACCGCAACATGTCCAACCAGCAGCACTTCACGGACGCGCTGGCGGACACGTCCCCGGCGTCGCCCGCGCAGCGGTTCGTCTCCGAGGACGGCGTGGTGAACGCGCGGGCGCGGGTGCTGGGCGGCGGGAGCTGCCTCAACGCCGGGTTCTACACGCGGGCCAGCAACGACTACGTGCGCGCCGCCGGGTGGGACACCCGCCTCGTCAACTCCTCCTACCGCTGGGTGGAGCGCGCGCTCGTGTTCCGCCCCGACGTGCCCCCGTGGCAGGCCGCGCTCCGCGACGCGCTGCTGGAGGCCGGCGTCACGCCCGACAACGGGTTCACCTTCGACCACGTCCCGGGCACCAAGATCGGGGGCACCATCTTCGACAACAGCGGCCAGCGGCACACCGCCGCCGACTTCCTCCGCCACGCGCGGCCCCGGGGGCTCACCGTGTTCCTCTACGCTACCGTCTCGAGGATCCTCTTCAGGCAGCAAGAGGGTGTGCCGTACCCGGTGGCGTACGGCGTGGTGTTCACGGACCCGCTCGGGGTGCAGCACCGGGTGTACCTCCGCGACGGCGCCAAGAACGAGGTGATCCTGTCCGCGGGGACGCTGGGGAGCCCGCAGCTGCTGATGCTGAGCGGCGTCGGCCCGCAGGCGCACCTGGAGGCGCACGGCATCCAGGTGCTGGTCGACCAGCCCATGGTCGGGCAGGGCGTGGCCGACAACCCCATGAACTCGGTGTTCATCCCGTCGCCGGTGCCCGTCACGCTCTCGCTCGTGCAGGTCGTCGGGATCACCCGCTCCGGCAGCTTCATCGAGGGCGTCAGCGGCTCCGAGTTCGGCATCCCCGTCTCCGAGGGCGCCCGCCGCCTAGCTCGCAACTTCGGCCTCTTCTCTCCTCAGGTGCTTCCATATCCATACTGACAACAACTCAGACGGAAATGTCCTGTACTGACGGACCGTACGTCGTGCGGCAGACCGGGCAGCTGGGCACGCTGCCGCCGAAGCAGAGAACCCCCGAGGCTCTGGAGCGCGCGGCGGAGGCGATGCGGCGGCTGGACAGGCGGGCGTTCCGGGGCGGCTTCATCCTGGAGAAGATCCTGGGCCCCGTCTCGTCGGGCCACATCGAGCTGCGGTCCGCCGACCCGCGCGCGAACCCGGCGGTGACGTTCAACTACTTCCAGGAGTCGGAGGACCTGGAGCGGTGCGTGCACGGCATCCAGACCATCGAGCGGGTGATCCAGTCCCGGGCCTTCGCCAACTTCACCTACGCCAACGCGTCCGTGGAGTCCATCTTCACCGACTCCGCCAACTTCCCCGTCAACCTCCTGCCGCGGCACGTCAACGACTCCCGGACGCCCGAGCAGTACTGCAGGGACACCGTCATGACCATCTGGCACTATCACGGCGGATGCCAGGTCGGCGCCGTCGTCGACGACGATTACCGGGTGTTCGGCGTGCGGCGGCTCAGGGTGATCGACAGCTCCACCTTCAAGTACTCCCCCGGCACCAACCCGCAGGCCACCGTCATGATGCTCGGAAGGTATATGGGTGTCAAAATTCAGGCCGAGAGGTGGAGGAAATGATCGAGAGCGAGTGGTTTCAGCATGGTCTAGACTCTGATTATGAATATCAACACATCTGTAACTGGGTAACTGCTTTAGATAGGTTTTATTTTTCTCTAGACATTTTTTAATCTCCTCTAGACATACTTCTAGCTTCCCCTTGTTGATTCCAATCCTTCACACGCCTTGAGATGCATTGCTCAGCATTTCGCGAGAACAATGAGAATTATGCTGCAAAGCCATGATCAAGAAATAAGGAATTCGCGATTTCACCAATCAAATACCCCAAACGGGGAAAACGCTTCAAAATACTCTGCAGGATCAATTTACTCTCTAAACACTTACTTTCCAGGATTTACATGGAATATCTTGGCAGTAGATCCAAATGTGATATTCCTGAACCTCTTTAATTTTTCTATATACAAGTAAAGGTACCCAATAAAGGTACAAATCGATCGCCTACTTATATGTACTAAACGAACAGATAAAAAATGGCAAGGCAAGAAAGCCCTATTAGCATTTCCCCTACTTGCCTACAACCTGCTCTTGCAAAATCTCCACCCTATCTACGCTCTCAAGGAAGAGGATAAGCTAGTGCTCTATCTTTGATCTCCAGGGTCCCTCAGGTCATCAGACATAATTGCACAACTAAAATTTATGTTGTGAGGTTTTCCTGGATGGCGGTAAATGAGCCACAGATGTTCCCACCCAAATCTGGGAATGTTGTGCATCCTGGTAGTGGTTTCACCTTGCCTTTACGGTCAACGCTTACTGGATACTTCATGAGGTGGCCTCTCATCTCTGTCACCTCATCAGCAACAAACTGCTTCCAGTTCTCTTCCCCAAGATGCCGTACACGCCTCATGCATTCCAGGCTCTCCGGATAGTTGAAGTCTTCCTCAATGCTTCCAATATGCTCAGCCCATAAGGACATTCTGTAGCCATAAATCTACAAGGTGAAAATCAATCAATAGATTAAATTTAGTGTATGGCACAAGGTGCGTCGTGAAATCAACTGCACCCCTAGCATGACAAACAGCTGAAACTAATGTATAGCCTCAGCAAAGCAGTAGATGACAGTATAAATAAATCCAAGTCCAATCTCATAATAGGAGCTTAGGGGCACAGCCCAGTTTTGTATGTTTCGATAAATATGGTACACCAGATATTTGTCAGCTTGAGTCAAGGGGCAATACCTGTCCACGTGGGGCAGAAAGCTTATTAGCCCATGTATATTGTGGCTGACACGCTCCCATTGCAATCTCAGTGTCTCTTATTCCTTCCATGGATCTCTGGTTAATATTAGCCGATCCAATGATAACATACTCATCATCCACAATCATGCCTTTTGAATGTACATAGACCATGAATCTCCTATTTTTCCTAGCTTGTTCCTGAACATTAAATGCAAAATAAGCTTCCATACATGCCCATATTCAGGAGAAGAACACAGCATGAAGAAAGTCAATTCCAACACTGATTACATGAGGGCAAGTAATGTTTAGGTAACAATTACAAGTTCGATATCCACAAGTGGCAACTTTTTGTAGAGCTAGTTCAGTATCCACAAAGACACAATTTTTTGTCGAGCATCCACATGAGTAAGTCAAATCACTTGTCATTGACCAAGAAGTTCTTTTCAAACAAAAACCTATATCCTTCAAGAATCATCATGATATGGGAATTCCCAAAAAAAAAATCAGTGGCAGAGATGGACAAAATCCAAATCTTAATGTTTTCACACTTCAACATACAGTCTAAAGGAACCATATCAGTACTTTGCCAAGAAAAAGGGAGAACTGTTGAGCGAATTCCACCTAAAGGTCACATAACTCGTATTTTTACCTTCACTGAAATGTTTTTTGCTGCAACAAATTAAAATTGCTCTCTAAGTCAGCATAATTTGTTGAACAAAAACAAGAAAGTAGTCACCTGAGGATTATTTGCTGTATTTGAAGCATTTGAATTGCTAGTGCTGTCAGCAACTTCACGGTTGCCAAGACAGAAGAAGTTTAAATAATCCTGAGGCTCATACATATCATCCAGGCCTACTTCTTTCAAGGCCCTGTATATTGTCTCATACATCATTTGCATGGTTTTGTTCTGCAGTGTAAATATAAAAAAGACGTGATTAAGCCATATAAAAACATATCATCTACAGGAACACATGAAACAAGAAATGAGCAATGACAGAACTGTGAATATAACCTGCCAGTAAAGAATTCGTTGTGTTGCAGCACCAGTTGGATTACCCTCAGGCCACATAGGAACCACTATGTATGCAGAAAACCTTTCATTTGCCTTAATCTTGTTTGCAATTTTGAGAGCAATTTCAATTGGAATTAAATTGTTAGCCCCTGACATGTAGAAAAAGTTTTCAAGTGAGATGTGTAGTGAAAAGAGGAAAGGGGTAAAGGACTGTAGAATGTTTTTCTGGAAGAAACACTGTGCATTGTACTATATAGAAGAACGCAAAGCAAAAGTTGACACGCATCATGTACCTAAATCCTTGTTTGAATCCCAATTAAATGAAGAACCAATGAAGTACTGATTCTCAATATAAATATAATGTTGAGCTGCCCGGATAGCATGGACATAAGCCGTATGTATGCTCATGTCAATAAGTACATTCTTTCCACAAACAAGATTCTGTTGGCCAAAGCAGAAGAAGTGTTAGTCAACATCAAAATGGAAAGTCCTACAAATATAGCATTGCTAGATGGTAGATAACAGTTACCTTCACGGTTGCTGCTCGTGGATCCTTTGGAAATCCCTTGGCAGAGTTTGAATCAATAGACCGAAACACCTGGATTCCAAAGTAAAAGAAAATTCAGTGCTTGCAAGGCAAAATAGCACAAAGGGATAAAAGTTGGTTTTCCTTTTCAACTATATAGGAATGCTATAAACACCTGAACATGCCAAGTCTCTGGATCATTGTCGCTAAAATATATTGCATCATTTATGTTTATAATATCTGGCATTCTTTCAATACTGAGCAGAGCATCGTCATACGATTTTGCCAACTTTTTAATCCCATGGCGTTTAGCCGCTTTTAACCAACGCTCCTGGAAGTTTTGTAGAACATCATAAGCAGCTGGACCATCGATCTTAGAATGCAAGTCATGCCACGGTTCCCTTGGACCACGAGCATCAACTGTCTGCAAAATAATGAGAAGAATTGTTTTCAGGATCAGCGCAGAATATTTTTTTACTCAAACACGCAGGAGAGCTGCATATCATTGTATTAATAGAAGAAGAGTCATACATAGACCCAAACCCACACACACAAACACCCACTACTACAAGGAAACTAAATCGCCGGTTAAAAGCAAAAGGATGACCCGACCGCTACATCAGTCCTCTAGACTGCTCCTCCAGCAGTAAGCAGGGAGACCGGAGATCCCCTTGGCTCCTGCCAGGCTCCACCAATGGGCCTCTTCCCTTGCCAAAGCCAGCACCATAATAACATTTGGGGTTGCGTCATTGAAAACGCAATCATTTCTGTGCCGCCAGATGCTCCAGGCTCCCAAAATGAAATTCAGACCCTTCCTCAAATCTCCACTAGCAGAATTATCAACTTTTCTCCACCATTAATCCAAGGATTGGTCAGTAGGTTGTGGAGCAAGTGATGCAAAACCAAAATGCAACAGGAGGGAGAACCAAAAATCTCTTGAGAATACACAGCCCACAAAGAAAATAGGGCAAGCGCTAATATTTTTTCCGATGCTAGAAAATGGCAAAGAAGAACTATGTTCAGTATTGCCACAAAGAAAAGAGAATGGGGCAATGTTAATATTTGTTTTTCTTATGCTAAAATATTTTCCTTTTGATGAACTAAGAACGAAATATCATAAAAGGTTCCTACATTTTCAGTATTAAGAAAATTCTAGGAATCATTACATAAGAAACTGCACAGAAACGAGACTTACATTAAAGTTTGGATTGTGATAATCCTCCTTGTGCTCATTCTGAAGAGTCCGAAACAGAGGATGCCAAGGTGTATCATATCGCCCGCCACATAAATCAAGGCCTCCAACAAAAGCAACTATCTTTCTCCTATAGTTGCCAGCATCAGCATCCACAATAACTGTTTTCTGATGATGAGTAAAAATGGTTCCTGTTTCCTGGTCCACACAAACTTCTTACATAAATAGATGGCACTCAAGAAACACAATGCAAAGGCAGGGGCAACGGCGGCACCACGGGGCAGGGGTGGGGGCGGGGGGTCGTTGGCCCCAACTATGCTTGATGTACACAAGTACACGTATGGTAAAGATTGATGTAATACTTTGTGACAAAAAAACAAATATGAACCATCATGAATGGTAATTTTGTACGACATCATCGTCACCGTTGACATTTGAGAATAGAGATAACCTGCTGTTTCACCCAGCTGTGGCGTTTCCCAGCAGATCGTGGGCACAGCAACACTTGGACTGAAGAATGCTTGAAAAATCTGCGTGTCTCCTCATCTCGTGTGCCCATGAAACCATCCTATGATGGAAACTTTCATAAACATGATGCACTCGATTCTTAAACATCATGAAATATGTGAAAAGCATGTTATCAAATGTCTAGTGAATAAGCTACCAAACTACCCATGGAGAATTTAGTAAAACTAATTTCATGTTATAGATGTTGGCGCATTTTTCTATAAACTTGGATAAAGTTAGAGAAAGCTGAACTGAACTATAATTTAGAACGGATGTAATATATGGGAAGCTGGAAAGCTGGACACTACATTGATGAATATCCAGTTAATACTATACAGTACAGATGACAGCTAGTATTTCTGCAAATCATTTACTTGAACACCACAGAAACAAATATAAAGGTTACATCATAGTTTGCTCAATGCCATAAAGTTTAATCATGAAATTGGTGTACCGATTCCAATAACAGAGAAATATCATTGGTGCTACCATGCAGCTAATTTGAAAAGACACCTAATAAGTAATTAACATTAAAATCATTAAAGTTTCTAGACACAAAATTATATCTTTTGTAGCATGAAGACCTTAAAGCAGCATATTTTCAACTTGATAGATAATAATACATACCAACTTATATCCAAGAATGCTCCTTGATGTAGGATCATCCCAAACAAGCAGCAGCACACGCACCCCTTCCTGTGACTTCATCTTCAACAGGTCCCCAAGTGATGGAGCTTGAGTGCCATCTCTCACGAGGTGGATTGTGTGGAAAACAGACCACCCCACGATGTAAATCAACTTCCTTGCCTGGCATATGGCATCATAGATATCACGCCAGCACTGCCCGTGCTGGTAGCGCAGCCCATTGCCAAGCCATATGTCTGGGAGACAACCATCAGGCACATGCGCGTCTTGATACAGGGTCACTCTCATGCCGCGCCTAAGCGGGAAGTAAGTATGAGGTACGCCAAGACTGTCTGGACCAGCAATGACGCCATGGTGGTACATTGTGAGCTGAGCGACGGGGATGTACTGTATCGACAAATGTAGTACAGCTCCCGGAGCACATGGCTTGCCATTGGGCTCAAGGACGGGGTAGACACCCTGAATCCTTTCCCCTGTCAGAAGCTTCTCAGCGGGAATGGACACAACACCGATGATCTGAGCGCCGAAGACATCACTGTCCTTGACAACAAACTGGACTTCGGCAGCCTCATGCCCGACGGGCACCAAGAAGTTCTGTGACCAGACTGGATTCTCACAGTTGGGGATGACATAGGTCCGCGCGACGGTGGCATAGGAGACCTGAACGGTGACATAGGGGTCGCTGGTCATGGACGCGCTGGACATCTTGCTGCCGACCGCGCTGGTGATGCGCGGGCCGAGGAGCTCGCCGACCCTCTTGGAGAACATATCCTTATTAGGCAAGTGCCGGGCGTCGTGCACCCAGATGTCGAGGCTGCCGTGGAGCAGCACCACCTTGAGCGATGCCCTGAAGCTGCCGCCGTGCTGCGACCCTCCCGCGGCCGCGCCGTAGGGCACCATCTGCATCCCGCCTCCGTGCTGCGACCCTCCGGCGGCCGCGCCATAGGGCACCGCCTGCATCCCACCGCCGTGGCTGCTCCCATCGCCCGAGAAGGGGGTGGAGGGCGGGGGCACGGAGGGCGACGACGCGTAGTCGTGACGGTCGGAGAGGCGCATGGAGGCGAGGACATCCTCGATGGGGTAGGACGGCGCGGAGGGCGCCGGCGACGGGGGTTCGGGCGCGGAGGCGTGCTGGTGGTGGAAGCTGGAGCTGGGCGAGAGCCCCGGGCTGGGGCTGGGGCTAGGGTTGGTGCTCGGGTAGGAGGATGGGTACGGGGATGATGGGTAGGGGTCGTACCCGTGGCCATAAGGCGATGGATGCGGCGGCGGCGGGTAGGCGTGGTACCACGGCGGGAGCGGGTACGCCTGGAGCGGGCCGGAGTGGTACTGCTGCTGCTGCTGCGGCGGGGGCTGGGCGGGGGCGTAGCTCGGGAAGGATGGAGACGGAGAGAGGTATGGCGCGGCCGGCGCGGCAGACGACGACGGCGGCGGCGCAGGCGGGTACTGGTACCCGTAAGGATACAGCTGCGCCTGCGGGTACGGGTATTGGTACGGCGGGTAGTGCGGCGGGTGGCCGGCGTTGTTGCCGTTCTCCATCGCCGCCCGGGGCGCCTGGTTCCTCGGTTGCTCTCAACACGGCTCCGCTTTCGATTGATCTCTCCCTGTGGTGGTGTGGTCCGAAATTGAAACGGCCAGAGAGTGGAAGGTGGCGACCACGACCACGACGGCGGCTGCGGGTACGAATTGGAAAAAAATGGATGTTGACTTTGGAATCGGAATGGGATCGGAGGAAGCAGACCAGTGGTTGGCCGGAACCGGCCAGCCGATTGGATCCGCCACCCCTGCGGGCGGCCGTGTGGATTTGGACGATGACCACGTCGCCGGATCACCGCCTCGCCTCGGTCTACCTGCGTGTCGTGGGGCCCGTGTGTGAGTGAGTCTTCTCCGTCATCAGGTTGAAAGGCACGTGTCAGAGAAGGGAGAGACTTGTTGCTGGCCAGGCAGACACGCTACGAACGGACAAAATGACGTGATCGGGTTATACTCTTCTTTAATTTTCCTTGTGATGAAAAGGCAGAATCTTTATCCATCCGTACCGTAAGCAAAAGACGATACGGGATTTCATTTTTGTGAGTTCTACCAGAACCTGCGTGCGGAACGACGATTCCTGCAAGGTGGATAAACACACCCACACGGCACGAATGGCTCGATCCGTTCACCGCGTAGATTGCTGTGTACTCACGGCATACGCTATTAGCAATTTGGCATAAACGCGTTGGCAATTTTAGACTTCTAAAAAAATGATCTACCGTACGGCTCCTTTTATCTTATACGTCTGAAATCTTTAAAAAGTCAGATGCTATACTCCAACACGGCGACCGGTCTAACAGGTGTATCTGCGCTTTTTTTTACGGCGTTGCTAGCGCCCGGACGCCCGGCTTAAGGGCCGCGTTCGGACGCTGCAAAAACCACGCGAGCGCCCCCGCCCGTCCCGCCCCGTACTCCCCCGCGTCACGAAAAAAGGAAAAGGCGAACCCCGCTCCGCTCCCACACCGGCGAATCCCCTCGCCCCCCCCCCCCCCCCCCCCCCCCCGCGCGCGGAGCCCCACCGCCAGCTTACCACCAAGCCCCCCTCCCTCACGCGCACGGATCTAGCTCGCCCCCAACCTCGCCGACCCTAGCACCTCCGCCCCCCACCAGCTCACCACCATAAATCCCCCCAACCCCCCACAACTGCAAACAAGGGGGGAAAGCTATTGCAACAACGAAGGGACCTTAATGAAACAAACGAAAAAAGCTGTTGAAAATATACGCAAAAAGCTATTGAAACATCAGAAAAACAACTAATGAAACACAAACAAAAACTGGTGAAACGAACAAAAAAAAAGAAGTTGTTGCAACAAAGAGAAGCTGCTGCTGCACCAAAGGATAAGAAGCTACTGCAATAAAAAGAGAAGAAGCTACTGAAACAAAAGAAGAAGAATCTACTGTAACAAGGAGAAAAAAGCTGCTGCAACAACAAGAAGAAAGCTAATACAACAAAAGAAAATAAGCTACTGCAACAAGAAGAAAAAGCTAATGCAACAAAGGAGATGAAACTACTGCAACATCAGAGAAACGTGCTTCACATCATCTGTTGCCATGTAGCTTAAATCTGACTCGCCAAAAGGAGAAGAAGCTACTGCAACAAGGGGAAAAAGCTACTGCAACAACAAGAGAGAAGCTGCTGCAACAAAGAAGAAGAAGCTACTGCAACATCAGAGAAATGGTTGCTTCACATCATCTGTTGAATATAGCTTGCATCTGCCTCACCACAAAACCGAGAAGAAGCTACTGCAACATCACAGAATCGTGTTTTCATATCATCTGTTGCATGCAGCTTAGATTTGCTTCGCCACAAAAACCGTAGCCACCATCAAAACCATAGATCCAGAGGGGGCGAGGAGGAGGAGGAGGGGAGGGAGGAAGAAGAGGGGCGCCTCAGATCCAGAGGAAGGAGCGCGTGGGGATCCTTCCCCACCTACCTCGTCGGAGCACATGGATCCACCACGGGGAGCCCCGATGCTCCATGGATCCGCCACGGTGGGAGGCCCCCGTGCTGCCATCAAGGTGGAGGAGGACGCTCTAGGGTGGAGGAGACTACCACGGCGCTGGATTTGCGCCTCCTCCCATGGATCCACCACGGGGAGGGCAGAGCTCCCATGGATCCACCACGCGCCGCCCTCTCTCGGTCGCATGGAGGACGCGGAAGCAAAGGAGGAAGAAAAAGGGGGAGGGAGTGGAGGGAGGAGGGAGAGGGAACAGGCGTGGCTTGCTGGCGAGTGCTCCTCCCCGCCAGCGTCGCGGCCGACTCTGGTGCCATGGAGCCGAGCAGAAGAGCGAACGCGTGACTGTGAGGGGGCGGAGTGAACAAAGAGAAGGATAGTGAGGCCGGGCGAGCGGATAAGGATGGGGAGGGAGCGGGCTTGGTCGGGTGAAGTCGGTCGCGCGCGTCGAGTCCGTCCGTCCCGTCCGAACGTACGCACTGTATCATTACCGTTTTTTTATCTACTCCATCTACGCCACGACAACCGATAGAAATCTTCAACTTTTCACTTCTCGCTCGTCGTGTCTCACCGCGCCATCCGCCCACCCCAAGCCGCCTTGCAGCAGTGCCCCCATCCCGCATCGAGCCGCACCACATCGTCGATGCACCGCGCTTCATCCCCTATCGCGCCCACTTTGCCTCGTCGCGCCGTGCCCGGTCCTCACCCCTGCACACCATGCTCTGTCCCTCGACACCTCGAGGTGTTGCTAATGCCGTCGTTCCCCATCATGAGGTCGTGGTCGCTGTCGATGCCGGTGCCGCCACGACGCTCGACCTCAGCTCGTGACACCACGAGATCCGGAGTGGTTAGACCGGTAGACCCGGAACGGGCTTCTCCGGCTACACCTTGCCCTCCCTTCTTTCATTTGATGTTGCAAACGTATGTTTCAAGTGTTTCATATGCATACCGTAAGTGTTTCATGTGGATGTTGCAAAAGTAGATCGAAATGTTCCATATGTTGCAATGGCTATACACGTATGTTGTAAGCGTTTGTTATAATTGTTTTAGTTATTTCAGACAGATGTTGCACGTGTGTTTATCTTGGTGTTGCATATGTTTCACACTTATGTTGCGAGTGTCTCATCCCGATGTTACATGTTTTTCACATATATGTTGCAAATGTTTTCATCTAGATGTTCCATGTGTTTGTAATAGTTACACACGTGTTTCTTTCGTGTTTCAAATGTATGTTTCAACTGTTTCGGACATATGTTGCAAATGTTTTATCTAGATGTTAGAAAAGTAGATCTGTTGTTGCACATGTTGCAATTGACCCCATGTGTAGCAGTTGATGGGCCCACTTGCATACGCGTGGGTGTGGAGGGGGCGCGAGCGGTAGTGTGGGAAACCGTGAGAGTGTAGATCAAGATGGAGCGGTGTGGGACCCTACGTGAAGGAGACATGCGGTGCGGACACCCGGGCGCTAGTCTTTCCCTTATATCTTCCCAAATGTTGTTTCTCGTCTCTCTCTATTACGGATAGATCTATCGTGTTTCTGCCTCCTTAGTCCTTATACCAACACCTCTTAGGCCCCGTTCGCTTCGCTGAAAAAACAAGCTAAAACACTGTTTTAGCTGATTTTTTATGAGAAAAAACATTGTTCCAACTGAAAAGCCAAGCCAAAAAGACGGCTTATAAGCCGGGTGAACACGGCCTTAATCTGACACAAAAATCCAGAGTACGCGTACTCTCTATCAACGTCTGAGGAGCCGTGTCCAGTCGAGTGATTCTTCTAGGTGTCCTGTTCCCACTCTCTATATGTCTAGAGTTTAATTTTTTTTATCAATTCTGCGGCGATGAGTAGAATGACCTATTCCCTGTTAAAAAAATTTACATATCTCATTCTTCGAGGAGTCTAACTTTTTAAAATTTAGTTAAATATATAAAAAAACTAGTATTGTTTAGTGAGAACATACAATAATAATAAAAAATAGAAAATTGCTAAAATTCAGGTGCCTGAATTTTAGCATTTTTTAGACAACGATTATTTGCTTATATTTTTATAATAAAATTGCATTTTAGTTCGTTGCAGTTTATGTTGGCATACTCTGTAATTTTTTATTCTGAGAATAAAAACCCATTGAACAAAATTATAAATCCGACAAAAATTGATCCGTATGGTATTGGCACAAAGACAAACAATAATTTGCAATTGTTTCTATAGTCAGAGAAGGACAAAATTTAATATGTTATGACACAAAGACAAATAACAAATCACAAAAGTAACAATTTGCTTACGCTAGTTGGTGTTATAAGAATGTTGCCTGAAATCTATATCTCTTATAAACACAAACCCCACTGGCATATTTCTCTTGCTTCTCCTTGCGCCACATCATCAAAATGATGTTATCCGCCCACTAAATGACGTCATCCACCCACTAAGCCTCATTCATTAACAAAGAGTTAGGCACCCACTATCCTATCCGCACACTTTCTTCAGTTTCCCTCAACGCATGCATGACACGTATGTATTAGATTGAATTGAAGACCAAACGAACAGACACTTGCCCCTGAAACCATTTTAGAAATTTTCATTCAGTACTACTTTACTTCGGAGTTTAGACATTAGTTTCAGTGATCTATACCATATATGTCAATGGATATAATCTCCACAATTGTGCTAATACATCTATACTTATACATCTTCTGATTCTTAGTAATTAACATTCTATCCTATTTTATACCTGCGGCAACGCACGGAGAATCCTCCTAGTCATCTTAAAATTTAGACACCTGAAATATAGAAGAAGTGTAATAAATATTTAAATTAATTGTTGAATATATTTGTCACCAATCCTACCGTGAACCCAGGTGACAAGCAAGAGCCCAAAGGTAGGAGGCCCAGGAAGGCTGGGTGTTTATAAAAAAATTATACAAAAGTTAATTTTTCTATAAACTTAATTAAATTTGAAATTTTTTATTATAGAGAATGATATTTTCTCACTCAATTCTAAATTATAAGAAGTTTTGACTATCTAGATGCATTGATTTTACTACAGATCTAGACATAGATGTACATCTAAATGCATAGTAAAATCTATATATCTAGAAATGCCAAAGTGTCTTATAATTTGAATGGAGTGGGTATATTTTTGGGATAGAGTACACCTAAATCGTTGCTGTACGTTCGCCTACAGCGTTCAGGATATGTTCCATTATAGTTGATCGATTCTGTAACTGTGTGTCCGATTGGTTTGTGACCTCGCTGATGGGCTGTTGGTAACATTACCTTCATTCAACAGGAAAATAGTCTTTGGACAGCAGGCCCCGGATATTTTTGTGTCATCGGGGAATCCTTGTGGTCCGACCAAATGAAGATGCTCACAACAGTAATTTGATTGTCTGTCCCACATCTTTCAGTGTCCATCCTGAAGATGCTGCATTATGTTGACCATTCAGATTTCTAGCCCTTTTGATCCAAAAGGGGAAAAAGATCCGCAACGGAGAGAGAGATGGCACGCTTGTCTATATGGGCTTACTCCTACATCATTGACTAACAATATATGGTCTATACGAAGGTCATTCAGGAACATGGTAGTACATCAGTGGTTCCATTGTGTACTACTGATCAATTTGTGGCCATAATTTTAGATCACGCTGGTGTCATTAATATCTTGAATACTGTAGTTCGATCTCTTTTGACAGTGCGTGGCTGAATGTTAGTAATGTCCTTGGGAACAATGAATTGAAGTCCCAATGAAGTTGCTGCCGCTTTGGTACTCTACTGTCTGTACTCCCACACTTGTTACGGCAATTCCTGCCGAACATGCTGGGTTGTACTCCGTATTGCAGCAATGCAGCCCAGTAGTAACTCCAAAATGGGAACTGTATGTACTGTACAAGAGCCTAGTAGATCTAACAGTGCCCCGTAGTGCGTAGGCAAGTTGCTAGTAGAAGGCATGTCATGTGACAGACAGCCCAAAAGCTTCATGTGCATTTGTACTATATATCTACGGAGTACGCGCTTTGTTACTTACTGTTTGGCCAACATTCGCACAAGCCAAGCCACAAAATAAACTTTTTCGAAACCAATACAAAATAAACTTTGATGACAACAGGCTGGAAACCGATGCCTAAGAAATCTAGTCACGTCTTGAAAAGTGGCAATAGGTAGCATGATCCTTGTACTTGCCGAACGAGAGCACTTCATCTTCGGCAAGCAACGCACCCATACGTACCTCTGGTCACTGCGTCGTCATGGCTTTTGGCACAGTGTACAGTAGCTGTGATATTTGGAAAAGGCAACCAGCAACTCATGTTCGTTGGCACCGAACATGTCGTTAGGTCAGCTAGAAGCCTAGAATCTCTCTGAATTTTTTACATGATCCATCATGTGGTCACTTTTGAGTTTTGAGTAGGGATGACTGCGTTTTTTTTTCCTTCTGAATTCTGAAACGCAGCGGCCGCATCTGCACGAGGCGGCCGAGCAAAGCGCAACGATTCAGAGGCTGGAATCGAGAAACCCAATCACTGAATCACATCTCAAAAGGTAGCAATAAGTAGAATGATCTTTGAGCTTACCGAACAATGGTACTTCTTCGTTAAGCAACAGAAAAGGATCAACCGTGTTACAGTAGAACTGCATCATCGCCGCATCGCTTTCCTTGAAGTGGCAGTAACGGTGAAGTAGCCAGAAGTAAAGGAATATTTGCTGTTGCTGAAGAACACTTGTCGATCATGTCTGAATCTGTTGGCAGGATCGAAGACCGATCTGGCCAGTTCCCAAAATATTTCCCAAAATATTTCAGATTCCCGTCACATCGAATCTTTAGATACATGCATGAAGCATTAAATATAGATAAAAAATAAAACTAATTACACAGTTTAGACGAAATGGACGAGACGAATCTTTTAAGCCTAGTTAGGCCATGATCGGACAATAATTGCCAAATAACAACGAAAATGCTACAGTAGCGTTACAGTTATATTTTCCAAAATATTTCGCAAACTAAAAAGGGCCAAATAACACATCCTCACCAGATCTTGGCTGGAGTACATACATTCTCGGGAGTTTCAGCATCTTGCAGAGCTGAGAAAATGCATTATGATATCCCAACTTCCCATGGACACAGCTTTATTGATCTCCGCTATTTACAGAACAAAATCGCAGCTGAGAGATAGCACACGTCGAGCGAGAAGAACTCCAGTCCCCCGTTTCGTAGTAGCCTATACAAACATCCATGCAAGCGCCGTATCCTAGAGACGCTATACATACTCTGTACGTACCATGGTTGCAAAATTAGCGTTCTGAACACGAGCAACACAAGAACCTACTGCTGCTCGCGCGCTACTCTCCCTTGGGTGGAATCACAAGGGGGCTCCTCACGATGTAATCGTCGGAGACCCACTTGAGGTTGCCCTCGGCGCCGGCGACGTTGGGCTGCCCCGCCCACCGCACCGTCACCGTGAAGCTCTGCTTCTCGTTCAGCTCCGCGAACCGGAGCATCGGCGGCTGCACGGTCACCGACACGTCCTTGGGCATGTCCACCACGGCGGTGTACACGGAGCTCGCCTTGCCCACGTTGGTCACCGTGCGGTTCACCGTGATGGGCTGGGACAGCAGGTTGACGACGAGCGACGGGTAGTTGAGCTCCGCTTCGGTGATGGCCCTGAGGCCGCCGCAGGTGACGGGGCGGTGGGCGATCTCCGTGACGCCGTCGTCGCCGAGCCCCAGCCCGCAGAGGTAGGGGATGTAGTCGTCGGCGTGGAGGTCGTAGACCAGGCCGGGGTCGAAGGCGACCGCCGGGTTCACGTAGCCCGCGCCCATGGCGTAGAAGGTGGCGTGCCGGTACTGCTCGTCCTTGATGGGCAGGCCCGTGCGGTCCACCGCGTCGGACGTCGTCATGATCGCCGACTTGATCGCGGCCGGTGACCAGTCCGGGTGCAGGCTCTTGAGGAGCGCCGCGATGCCGCTCAGGTGCGGCGTCGACATGGACGTCCCGGACTCGACGAAGAAGGAGAGGTCGGCCCCGCCGTCGGCGAACTCCGTGTGCGAGTCGCTCGGCGCCCACGCCGCGAGGATGTTCATGCCGGGACCCGTGATGTCCGGCTTCAGGATCCCCGGGCTCGCCTTGCTCGGCCCACGGGACGAGAAGAAGGTGACCGCCGGCGACGGGTACGAGCCGATGATCGTGCCCTTGAAGTCGATGCTCGCCGTCCCGTTGGCCGTGGAGTTGAGGTAGGCCATGATCTTGGCCCCGGCCTCGTAGCTGACGTGCGACGCCGGGAGGACGTGCGCGTCGGCGAAGGTGGTGTACCCCTCCGCCGCCTTGTTCATCACGATCATGCCCACGCCGCCGTACGCCGCCACGGTCTGCCCCGCCTCGATGCGGCCGCTCAGGCCCCTGCTCTCGCAGAGCACCACCTTGCCGGTCACCTCGGCGCCGCGCAGCACGCTGCAGTCGCGGCTGGCGTCGAAGCCGTCCGCGCCGGGGTACACCAGCGGGAGCGGGTCCGCGGCGGAGTTGTTCCTGGGCTGGAACAGGGACTCGCCGTGGAACTCCTCGCCGTTGCCGAGCCTGACATTGGTCCGTATCGCGCGGTCCATGGTGCCCGCGGCGACGGTGAGCATCCACGGCGCGCCGTTGCCGACCGTGCCGGGGTCCGGCCCCGCGTTGCCCGCGGCGCAGCTGACGAAGATGCCCCGCTCCATGGCCTTGAACGCGGCGATGGCGATGGGGTCGTAGTTGAACTGCGTGCCCGAGTAGGCGCCGATGGAGAAGGACAGCACGTCGACACCATCCTTGACGGCGGCGTCCAACCCCGCGATGATGTCCATGATGGAGCAGCGGCTGCGCGTGCACACCTTGTAGATGGAGAGGTGCGCGTGCGGCGCCATCCCGGACGCCGTGCCGTCCGCGTTGCCCCTGACGTTGGCGTTCTCGACGAAGTTCCCCGCGGCCGTGCTGGCCGTGTGCGTGCCGTGGCCCGCGTCGTCGACGGGCGGCGCCGTCGAGTTCACCGCGGCGCTCCCGAACGCGCGCGCCCCGATGATCTTGTTGTTGCATCCTCCCCCCGCGATGCTCTTGAACTCGCAGGTCCCCTTCCACCCCTTGGGCGGCGGCTGGAGCCCGTCGTCGCCGAAGGACGGGTGGCTGGGCAGGATCCCCGTGTCGAGGATCCCGATCACCACCCCGCGCCCGAAGCCGGAGCGGCTCCAGAAGCCCTCGTTCCCGAGGTGGAGGCCGAGGAAGCCCGGCGAGCGGGTGGTGGCGAGCGGCAGGAACACCTCCGGGTACAGCCGCGCGCACCCGTCCGTGGCCCTCAGCGCCTCCGCCTCCTCGTCCGTGAGCCGCGCGGCGAAGCCCGTGAAGACGTCGCTGTAGGAGTATATGATCCGCGGGCCGTCGTCGGCCGCGGAGTCCAGCCGGGGCGCCGCCTGCGGCAGGAAGGAGCGGTGCCACTCCTCGACAGAGCCGTCAGCGGCGCCTTCCCGCGGCCGGAGGTGAACGATGTAGTTCTTTCGCTCCTGCAAGTACGCCGCGCCGCGGAGAGCCAGCGACAGGAGCAGCAGCAGGGTGGCGCGACACCACCGGGACTTGTTCATCTCCATCAGCCAGTAGCTTGCTGGGCAATGTGTATGCGGGCGGGAGAGGAGTGAGGTGGGGCGTGGCGTGGCCAAGGGTGGCGGCGACGAGGCGATCCGCGGGAGTTTTTATGGCTGGGGAGGAAGGGAGGCAGTGGCACAGCTGCTGCGAGGTGTGGGTGAGTGGAGTGATGAGCGGACAGTGGCACTGGCAGTGAGCTGGAGGGCAGAGGGCTAGAGGCGTCAGCTCAGCTGGTTTTTAAATGATGGGAAAAACCAAAAACGCATCGGCGTGGGGGTGGGCGTACCCGGTGTCCGACCGGCGTTCCCTCCCTCCCCATGGATTGCATGCACCTGCGGTTCGGGTCCCGGCTGTGCGTGTCCGTGCCAGGTCTCTCCCGTCTCGTGATGATGCCGGCTGGATGGGTCAGCAGAGCGCGCTAGCAGTACTTATACCCTACAGAAGTCTGTCTAGTAGGGCAGATATTTTCCGTGGCCCTCGTCTGCCGGTGAAATCCGGCGGCGGTGAGGGTCTCTTTTAGCGGTGTGTCGAGTTCACGTGTCGAGTTCACGTGTTGCATGAAGTATTTAGATACTAATAAAAAAATAAATTAGAGAATTCGTCAGTAAACTATGAGACACATTTATTAAGCCTAATTAATTCGTTATTAGCACATGTGTTACTGTAACACTTTATTGTCAAATCGTGGACTACTCAGGCTTAAAAGATTCATCTCGTAAAGTAGTCACAATCTATATAATTAGTTATTTTTTTAGTTTATATTAAATACTCCATACAAAATATTCCATGGAACATGACGTAAACTCTTTGAAGAGGAACCAAACAAGGCGTCGGCGAGAGGTCAGGGATGGTTGACCTGTGGGGTCCCCAATAGTTGGAGATGGAGGTTGTTTTGACTAGGGGCGGCGGCCAACGCCGGTTAGCCAGGCGGCACGGGCATGGGCCGAAATGCACTAACCTTTTCATGATTCGAGCAGGAAAACACACATGCAACATCGGCACGCGCATGATGCGCTCCGCGCCTGGCACGACGTGGAACGCTGTCTGCCTGGCTGGAAGGACGCCGTCGCCGGAGCCACCGGACAAGGATTTCCTCGTCCTCTGACTTCTCCCGGCAGTAGGAGTAACTTTGAGCGCTGCGTGGGCACGGTCACGGCGGGAAGGAAATTGCAGTTTTTGCAACGAAGGGATGTCGAGGAAAGGGACGACGACGGCCCTGTTTATCCGGCTTATAATCCGTCTTTTTCAGTTTGTTTTTTTAACTGGAACAATATTTTTCTCTCACAACAAATCAGCCAACGGTGTTTTTCAGCCGGCTTATCAGCACAGTTGAACGGGGCCGACGCCTGATCCGCTCAGCATATTCGGTGGCCAGTGCACACGGACGGACACGGGCGCATGACGGTGAGCCGGTGAGGGGATGGAACCATGGAGGCGGCCCCCTGCGGAAGCTTCCAAAAGCAAATGCGGTGCCGGTGCGGTGGCCGGTGGACGACGACTGGACGGTGGTAGTAGAGCTCGCGCTGCCGAGGATATTCTTTTTTTTTTCTTTTCTTTCCGCCGGTGGCCACCACCACTGTTGGTAGTGCCCGCTCGACTCGTTCATTTGGCACGCACACCGGCAAGGCAAGCAACAGAGGCGCACAGTCAGTCACGCACCGCCTCCTAGGAATTAGGACGCGGACACGTACTGGCGCGCCCACGAGCAGCAGCAGCCAGCAGGGTTTGTTTTGTTTCCTGCTGCGTGCTCTCTCGAGCAGATTAACCTTTCGCTTTAATAGCCCGGTCCCCGAGGATCAAACTACCTCCAAAAGCGTTGTTCGTGAGGAGAGTTTGTATGCTAGCTTGGCAAAGCACCCAGGGTGCCAGGGCCCGTGTTTATTTTCCCAATTCCCGCGAACAAAGTGGTGGCTTGTTTAGCCCGTGGCACAAGTATCCAAGGCGCGAACGTGATCCTGATCCCGCCTGCACCAGTGCCGCCGTCGTGTCCGGTTGGCAGGGCCGAGACGGGGTAGATGCTCGCGATTTGGACGCATCGATCAGATTGGCAAGCGTGTGATACAAAAAAGCAAACAAGCACGGCATACGACGATCCTACCACGTCCTGCCAGTACGTACTATAGGAATACTAGTACAGTCACGCGAGGGAATTTCGGTGGCAAGTCAATGCTGCAGCGAATCAGAGTCATGGGTGGATGATCCATCGACTATCCCTTTGTTCCCGCTTCTTAATTTCTCATTCCCGGCACATCTGTGGTGTGGATGGCGACGGCTCGGGCGAGCCCTGCCTGAGAGAGCGGTGGTGTCCTGCATGGCACGGCACCGGACCATGCAGATTGAGATGGTGGTGCGTGCCGATGCCGCGCCAGTGCCAGATACGGGCATGTCGACGTCGATGCATGATGGATTGATGGAATCGATGGTGCCATGTGTTCCCGGTCCTCGTATTCCCGCCAGCCAAACAATGGATTGATGAGACCAGCTTTAACTAATGGCCTACCTAAGCGCTAGACCAGTGGCCACAAATACTAGGTCTACCATAGAGTCCTGTTCGTTTGGCTGATAAATCATGGCTGAAAGTACTAATGACTAATTTGTTGTAAGAGAAAAACACTGTACCATGACTGATAAACCAGGTTGATAAGTTCAAGCGAACAGTTTTTGCTGTCGTCAAATTGATCCATGATTATTGTTAGGATTTCTTGGTGGCACACGTCGATCTACGCGTCCCGTGCAGTGGCGTCTCTAGCTACTTGATTCTACCTTCTTAAATAAAGTTTGTATATACTCCAATTATTCGAATCCAACATTATTCTTACTAGACCCTAAATCTATTTCAGCTTTTCAAGTGAGTTGGGGCACAATTAAGAACATCCATTTGAACTTTGAAGAGCTTGCTGCTGAGACATGACAAACGGTAAATTGAATAAGAGGTATACAGCGCTTGCTATTAAAATCATATCTACACGTTGATGTGTACACAACAGAAAATACAGCTAAAGATCTCGGCAAGATAACGGTTGCTAAAGAGTTCAATTGTGACGAGCTTAATGTCCCCTTTGGAACGAAGGTTTTTTTCCCTTTCCTTTTTCTATGAAAATTGGAAAAATGAACTAATATCTGTTAAAGTCCTACATAATTCTGTTGGCCCTAAACCAAAATTCAACTGTATGGCTTCTGTATTTGTGCCTAGGAATACTGGCATGACAAAAAGTGTTCAAGGACATGCTTTATATGAGCTTGAAAAGATAGAGTACAAGAACATTCAACAACTCCACATCAGTTCAGAAGCAACTGGTTCATCTCGTCCAGGGATTCCTCCAAAATTAGAGGTACGTAACCTGCATTAGTGAGTGCAAATGTTTTCTTCTTACTTGATCCTCTGTTTATGTTCATTGCATGGAAACTTGGTGTCTAGACTTTTTCCACACACAACGTTCCGTCATTAGTATAAGATACTTCCTCCATTCCAATTTGTAAGTCGTTCCGATTTTTCTAGATACATAATATATCTAAATAGGAAAGGAGTGTATTATTATAGCGATAACCTCCAACGCTTTGCTTGCACATCGAAACGTCTCCCTTTTATCTTCACGCTGCAGGAGTGCCCAGAATCGCAACCAATATGCTTCTCTGAAAATAGCCTGCATAAAAAGAAATATTTTGTTTTTCCTCAAAAACAATGTCATTACGAGTATACCAAATTGTCCAAATAATAGTAGCATCTCCCACAAAAATCTGTTTTTTAACCCTCCCTCCCCATGCCCGTGAGCTAGCCTCCAAGCATGTGAGTAGTAGATCTAGGTGGGGTCAACCCAGTAGAAATAGGAAGAATATTCCAAATACTTTTGGCATGGCAGCAATAAAAAAAGGCGCTTTATTGTTTCATTGTGATCACATAAATGACACTTTTGGCTACCAGTCCAGTCCCTCTTAACTAAATTGTCCTTTGTTAAGATAACACCTCTTTGGAGGTACCAAAGGAAGATTTTTATCTTAAGTGGAAGCTTCAATTTCCAAATGAATTTATTAGTGAAAAGGGTACCTTGGTTTATCATGTACGCATACATTGACCGTATAGAGAAGTGACCATGATTATGTAGGCTCCAGTTAAAAACATCCATCTCATTTGAAAGTTGAACATTGGCTATTTTAGCTATTAGGTTAAGCCAAGCCGTCCATTTATCCTTCGTTAGTGCTCTACGAAAAGAGACATTAATAGGCACTTGATTCATGACCGTTTTCACGGTTACATGAGGATAATTGGCTATGTTGTACAGGCTAGGAAATTGCTCTTTTAGGGGTGAAGAGTCTACCCATGTGTCTTACCAATATCTGGTTTGCGAGCCATCTCTTATTTTGAAAGACCTGCACCTCAAAAAATCCTCCATTACATTTAGCAAACCTTTCCAAAACTGCGAGTCCCCAGGTTTAGTTTGGGAACCTGGGCAAGGTATTTTGAGCTCAAATATTTGTTTCTGAGCAAGGTTTGCCAAGTTCCATCTTCATTCAACAATTTGAAAGGCCATTTCCTTAAGTCCCTATTTGAATACCTCTCTGATTACAAAAATCAGATTATATAATCAAATGTTGGTCCAAACAGAGTTGATTATATCATAGATTATTATAATCAAATCTCTTGATTACCATAATCCTACAATCCAGGTGAAACCAGGTCATAGGGGATTATGGGTGTTGAAAGTCCAATTTGTCCCCAACTGATTGTCTAACCTGCCCCCAACTGATTGTCCAACTTGCCAAACTATACAGGATAAAATAGGAATTTCTTATTTTAACCAACCATAATCAATCACCATAATCTATTTAACCAAACACTCTGATTATCATAATCCATAATCCTGATTATAATAATCCTATCCATAATACAGATTATAATAATCAAGTTGTGATCCAAATAGGCCCTAAGTTTCCATGATTTCAACCCACGACTAGGGATGAAAACGGACGGAATTTTTTCCGTACCGTCCCGTTCCGTTTTCTATATTTTTCCGTCCGTTTCCGTATTTGCGAGATCCCGTTTTTGTATTTGCGGAAGTAGAAAATGGTGTTTTCCGTCCGTTTCCGAGTAATCCCGTTTTAATATGGAATAGACCCGTATTTATTCCGTTTTTATCCCGTTTTCAATCTATGCTCAACTTGTTCAACAATTACATGTCCTTATGTTATGTTAATATAACTACGAATCACCAAATATACATGTTATGTTCACGTATATAGTATGTAAATGAATATTAAACTTTGTATATATTATTACATGACTTTATATATGTATACTTTGAGAATATTATATTATGTGATCTTAATTTAATTTTCCGGCTCTCTATCCGTATTTGTTCGTTTCCGTATGTCCGCATATTCCGATTCCGTTTTCGAACCCGTATTTTCCGAACCCGATCCCGTTTCCGCCAAAAAATATAGAAACGGAAGTAGAAATAGGGTTTTTCCGTCCGTTTCCGTCCGTTTTCATCGCTACCCACGACCTTACCCTCGCATTATCATTTCTTATCGTCCCACTACAAAGTTACTACTGATAGCAGCAAGATAATATTTCATCTAAACCTTGTATGAAAGAATTTCATAGATTGTCCGTATAAGAAGTTGTTTATGGAAATGACATTTTCACATGTAATTTGCTTGAGTAAATCTATTAAAAGTTTGTATTGTCTTGTTTCCTATTAAATAAGATCAATTTGTAAATGAAATTTGGCGGGGGATATATAGCGTCCTCCTCATATCTAATAAAGATTGTAAATCTTCACAATCTTTTTTATACTTGTTTGAAGGTACATCATTAATTGGCCCTGTTTTTCAGCACTACTTCAGCAGTACTTTTCAGCGAAGGAACAATGTTTTCCTCTCACAACAAATCAGCATCAGCAGCAGCCAAATTTCAGCGAAACGAACAGGGCGCTTCAAAAACGGATCACTTGCCTCTTTAGTTAGTCTCTCTGTCCTGTAATATAGTACATTTTAGAGATTTTAGGACATATTAAGAAAGAATACATAAGATGCATGTGCCCTCACTTTATTTTCTAATTTAGATATTATATCAATATCATGATTAATGGCAAATAACAATATAATACCTACAAATTTTGTGTAACCATTTAATGCAAAATTGTTTTGTCCTTTTAGAATTTCTCATATCTTTTGTATATTTTTGAATGTTTAAATGCGCTAAATTACAAGACGAATCTTACTTCTTACAATTGATACACCCCAATTATTGGGTCGAATCCAACATTATTCTTATTCACTAATCTATTTCAAGTGAGTTGGGTCACACTCATTGAATGCGCTATATTACAAGACGGTCTAACTTCTTACAACTTACACCCCAATTATTGGGTCCAGTACTCCAACATTATTCTTATTCCCTAATCTATTTCAAGTGAGTTGGGTCACACTTAAGTTTCATCCACCGTTCCTGTGACGCAAGAACGTTGAACAGCTGAAGTGTGAAGTGAGCACCGTATGTCTCGATCCGGTGCCGTCCGTCAAATCGATCACGTACGACCATTTTTGACACAAGTAGCTGTCCGAGACGACTCCATGGCCGTCTAGACCAGGATGTCCGTTAGTCATTCGTCGGCACTAGTTAGAGAGGAAACAGATGCGTGCGATGACTTGATGTGTGCGACAGAGATCCCGGGAAACTGCGTACGCGTGGCGTTTCGCCGTGAGCGCCAATGCCCAAAACGTGCTCTCAAGGACGACGATCAACTGAGGTTCAGCCGTTCAGGTGACAAGTCCGATATTTTCAGACACGGGCGCATGGCGTGGAACACCGACCTCACCGCCGCGACACTGACTGCAATTCAATTAGCGGCGCAACTTATTATTCCCCAACAAGACGCAGTACACAAAGTGGTTGCCATACAAGGAGTCAAGGATCTGTCGCTGGCGTAGCTGCAGCTGCAGGCGCCGGCGTCTACGTCTACGTGCCCACTGCTGGCCAGGCGACAACCTCATCTCGCCGTCGCTGTCAGATGCAGACCCTCGTCGATGTGGAGCGTGATCATGGTCCGGTAGTTGACGGTCGCCTTCTCGCCGTCGCGCAGGCGGAACACGAAGAAGCGGAGGAGAACCGCCGCGAAGACCTTCATCTGCCGGTAGGCGAACTCCTTTCCCAGGCATATCCTCGGACCAGCCTGTGGAAGACGCATAATTTAAGGACGTCGTGAGACTAGTTCAGTCAGAACATACACGGTCTGCATGGTTGCAACGGCGTTTGATTGAGAAACTGAAGTCATTGTACCTGGAACGCTGTGAACTTGAACGGGCTTTCCTGCTGGAATTCGCCATTCTGATCCAGCCACCGTTCCGGCCGGAAGACCTCAGCGTCTTTGCCCCAGAGGTACTCCATCCGGCCCATGGCGTAGGGGACGTAGAACACGATGTCGCCCTTGCTGACGCTAGAACCGTCAGGGAAGACATCGTCTCCGAAGCACTGCTTGTTATCCTGATATAACATGGTCAGTAGCTCAATTTCTAGAAAGGGGTGTCCTTTCAATTCCAGTGACTACTGACAAGAGTGTGTAGCACGAAGCCGTACTCACCAGAGGAACTGATGGGTACAGCCTGAGCGTCTCCGTCAGCGCGGCGTGCAGGTAGTGCATCTTGTTCAGGGCCTCGTCGGTCAGGCTCTGCGCGAACTCGTCCACGGTTGCCGTCTCGCTGGCGCTGGTCACCTTTGTGGCCTCTTGACAGATCTTCTCCTGGATTTCCGGGTGCTTGCACGCCATGTAGAGGAACCAGGCAAGTGCCCCCGCCGTCGTGTCCTTGCCGGCGATGACAATGTTCAGTATGATGTCCCTCAGGTACTTATGGTCCACCGTCCCGGTTTCGTTCGTCGCCGTTCGGATGAACCTGGACAGCATGTCTTGCCTCGAATCCTACATCGCGCAGTCGAGGGATGAATGTGTAAGTTCATTCAGAGTGCATAGCGTTCGACAGAGCGATGATGATGGCTTTACACTCACAGGGACAGCGTCCTCGGTCGCCTTGCTGTCAGAGAGCTCCTGGGCCCTGTCGCGGATGCACTTGTACACGAACTCGTCGACGACCTTGACCCGCCGCCTGAGCTTGGCCTCGGGGCCGACGCCGAGGAACCTCTGCGCCTTCCAGAAGGCGTTGACGTAGCGGAGCAGCGTGAACTCGCTGGCGTCGTCGAAGGCCGCGGCGAAGCGGCTCCCCTCCCCCGATCCCGAGCCGCCGCCCAGCAGCGTGTCGAGGTCCAGGCCGAAGGCGATGGTGAAGATGGAGTCCATGGTCGCCCGGAGCGCGAGGCCCTGGAACTCCATGGGCTGCCCCGACGCCGCGTTTCGCGAGACGATGCCGGCCAGCCTGGCGGCGTTCCGCTTGAAGACCGCGCCGCTGAAGTCGCGAAGCGCCCTCGTGGAGAAGTCGTAGCTGGCGATCTTCCGCTGCTGCCTCCACTTGTCGCCGTCCACGGCGAAGATGCCGTCGCCGAGCAGGTCAGACATGTTCTCGTAGTTGAAGGTGCCCTGCACGGTCCAGATGAAGCACACGTCATCATCAGCCGGAAACACGCAAGGAAACTCGGAAACTAGACTAGACTAGATAGCTGCTCTAGAAGTGGAAGGCCCATTAAAGGTCCATACGAAAAAGACATGCTTTATGGAGGCCCATTCATTGTCCAACCAAAAAGGGATCTCTTCCATCCTTTTGCGTGGATCGGGATTCATAGGCTCGTTACAGTGGGCCACACAAAATGGACAGCAGCCAAAAAAAAATGTTTAAATCTAGGACCTAAAGTTTAAGGGTGTTACGTGAGAGTGTCACATCGAGTGTTTAGATAGTAATAATAAAATAAATTACAGAAGTTCTCAATAATCCGCGAGATGAATTTATTAAGCCTAATTAATCCATCATTAGCACATATTTACTGTAGCACTAAATTGTCAAATTATGGACTAATTAGGCTTAGAAAATTCGTCTCGCAAATTAGTCTCAATCTGTGTATTTAGTTTCGTAATTAGTCTATATTTAATACTCCATACATGTGTCGAACATCTGATGTGACAAAGACTAAAATTTAGAAGGGGAAACAAATACAGCCTTAGACGGGTAATTATTAAAAAAATATCATTAAAATAAAATATCAGCTGACTGCTTTGAGAAGGACGCCTGATAGCATTGGCCGTTGGAAGCTGCGCGGGCAACTTGGATTGGGACATTGGGTTGGATTAGGGATGCTAACTTGGTCCTAAATGTCAAACTGTCAAAGCACCTCTCCCGTGAACTTCTTGTGTGCTTCCTGACTCCTCAAGGCACATAATGAGATGCGGACAGTTCTAGTATATATCGAACACCGATCAAGCTCGGTTCGGCCAGCTATAAAGTTTTGGCGTATATACGACATAGTGTACGGTGGAGGACTGGAGGGCACCCCAACCCAATCTTGTGATGCCGCTCAGCCTCCACAAGTTGCTCAAGACTTCAAGAGCGACGTCGGAGGAAAGGCCAAGGACGGAGAGGGAGTTCGTGTCTTCCTAAGTACGTAGCTAGGCGAAGCTCTGGCCCCTCGGCCAGACTTGCAGCACACCAAAAAAACTTGCAAACAGAGAAGCATATATACTAGCTTCATAAGCTTGTCACTCTGCTCACCTTGCCGTAGTTGGCGAAGTTGGTCCTAAGGATGTGCTCGACCACGGCGGGGTCGCACGTGTAAATCTGCCGCCGGCCGGCCGGCACCAGCAGCTGGAAGGTCTTACGCTGGCGGAACAGGTCCGTGTGGTAGTCGTGCAGCCGCCGGACGTGGTACAGCTGGTGGAACACCGTGCCCACCACGGGCGCGTACCGCTTCGGCTGCTTGCCGTTGCCGCCACCACCGCGCTGCCCGCGGCGGCTGACGAGCAGCAGGTAGTACGAGCAGATCGCGAGCAGCGCGAGGCCGGCGGCGGCCACAGCCGTGGAGTAGTAGTCTTGTGCTCCCATGGCTGCTAGAGGCTTCAGAGTTTGGGTTGGAGGCTCTTGCGGGGCAGCTGTGCTTGCAGAATGGTCGTTTATATAGGCGTGATGGCCTCTCACTCGTCGTCAAGTCGTCATTATAAGAATATGGCCTTGATTAAATTCAGGGTAAAGTTTCGGGGTGTCATATAGAAGTGTTTGAATAGTAATAATAAAATAAATTATAGAAGTTATCAGAACTCCGCGAGACAAATTTATTAAGCCTAATTAATCTAGCATTAGCACATGTTTACTGTAGCAACACATTATCAAATCATGAACTAATTAAGTTTAAAAGATCCGTCTCGTAAATTAGACGCAATCTATGTAATTAGTTATTTTTAATCTATATTTTATACTCCATACACGTGTCCAAACACTACTGCAGACGGGCTCTTTACCGAGTGCTTGGGGCACTCGGCAAAGCCCCTATTGCACTCGGCAAAGACTTTGCAGAGTGCCGACTCGGCAAAGAGTAGTCGGCAAAGAACCTATCGGCAAAGGTTTCTTTGCCGAGTGCCACGTATCGGCACTCGGCAAAGCCTTTGCCGAGTGCCACGTAAGCACTCGGTAAAAAAAAATCTGCTGTCAATTGTGACGGCCTCTTTTGCCGAGTGCCACATCAGCGGCACTCGACAAAGAATTCTTTCTTATTTTTTGAAAATTCTTTACCGAGTGCCATAGTCTTGCGCTCGGCAAAGAATTTTTTTATTTTTAATCTTTGCCAAGTGCCATGGCTCTGGCACTCAGCAAAGCTAGAAAATTGGGTCTCTGCTTCCTTTCTTTGTCGAGTGTGGCACTCGGCAAAGAGGAAAAATGCTTTTTTTTGTTTTTTTGCTTTCCATCAGTACAAACAAAGAAATCACATATATATCAACACACAACACAGGATATATCACATACACATCCATAACCCATCACATACACATCCACCATCCATAATACATCACATACAAATCCATTGTCCATAATCTATCACATACATTCGCATCATCCATGACAATATTCATCACAATATATATATATATATATATATATATATATATATATATATATATATATATATATATATATATATATATATATATATGTCTCTAGTAGTAGTCCAACATAAGGCTAAGTCTAACACAAGTCCATGCAACATGAAAAGAAACAAATAAACGGTACCTACTGCCACCCTCCCCACCCGGAGTGTGAACTACCACCTTGAGGAGGGCCACTTGGCCACCCGGCCTGTGGAGAAGGGCCAGCTTGAGGAGTCGGGTTCGAACCCGCCAACTGTGGCTACACAAAGGAGAAGCGAATTCATGAGTATTTGTAGGAGGGCCGCACAAGCTAAATGAATAAACAACCATATATACTCACCGGAGTCTCTACAGGACGAGGAGGAGCCACAACTGGAGCGAGCAGCGATTGGGGCACGACCACACCTGGCAAGGCCTGAAGGCTCACCATGAAGCTAAACATGTCCTGCATCCTCTGCGTCTCGACCGCCCTCTGGGCTTGTACAGCCTCCATCTCCAGCCGATGGGCCTCCGCCTGGGCCGCCTGTTGGGCCTCCAACCTCCACAAGTCGGCCTACAATATTCCACCCGCAATGTTTAAACAATACAAAGACAAGGTAGATGTGTAAAAGCAATGAATGACGAATAAAACAGTACTAACCTAGAGTTCCGCCATTTGCTGCTATGAGCTCTGCTGCCGAGAGCATATGGGGAGGGAGGAGCTCGTGCTCCTTGCTCGAATCTCGGCGAGGTTGGGAACAAAGGCGGAGTCGACTATGTTGTCCGCCATCCAGTACCGGCAGTGCTGCTTTCCTCCTCCCAGCCTCATCAGGAGGTCTGTGTCTAGGGGCTGGGTGGCCGGATCGAAGTCCTCCCCATGGCGTTGGCGGGCCGCTGAGGTGTACTCGCTAAGCTTGCTGTGGACGCTCGTGTTGGTGTACGCCTCGGGCCATCCGTCGGGTTGTAGGTGACTTCAGGGGCCGTCGCCTTGCCCTTGTGTGCCAGGGCGTACGCCATAAACTTGTTGCATTCCTGGGCTTGGTGCGCCTGGGACTGAGAGGAAAACACAAAGATGATTACAAGTAATGAGAATTAAGCGTTAGAATAAATAAATAAAGAAGAAAACACAAAGAAGATTACCCATGTTTGGGCGTACACGCTGAGGCTCCGGTTGCCTTGGTGGTGTGGCGCCCCACCCATCTGCAGGCGGCAGTCCCGACGGATGTTGTGCTTCTCCGCCCACTCCTCCGAGAGCCACCTGTCCACAATCGCCTCCCAGCAAGGGCGGTGCCTGGCGCACCAATCAGGACATTGCTACATGCCGTCAAGTTATTGATATGTCAGAAGATGAAATGAAGCCTACCTATTCTTCATGGAAGGAGTTAGTATTAATGTTTCATACTTACCAAGAGGTACTGCTCCCTGGTGAGCATCCTGGTCCTGGCATCGGGCTTCCTCACCACCTGACCAAGGACGTCGACGCTATAGTTGATGATGCACTAGAGTCACGTCTCGTGGTATAGGTCTGAGAGTCGGGACCTACAGACCTTGTCCTACACTCGCGCCACCCGGTCCTCAAACCCTTCGTCTCACCTAAAGAAGTCCTGCATACAGACATCATGTATCGTTTCATTATTTCAAGAACGACCAATGAATATGTAGTATTGACCAATTTAGTGCGATGAAGACTCACCCAGAACTCGGCCTTGATCCACGCCGCAACGGTGCCGAACTCGCTGTCCTCGGCGGCGTAGAAGTGGTCCCACGTCCAGGGCGGCGAAGTCACCCCGGTGTAGGTGACCATGCCAGGGTAGTGCTGCCGAATCAGAAGGCCCAGGGTGCCATTGATGTGTCGGCCCGTTCCAGACACAACTTCCCAGTTGCTGCAAGTGTCATTAAGAAGAATTGTTAGTCTCCAGTTCAATTTTCAACATGTCATATGAAATAGTAGTGAAATAATACTTACTTGTCGCCCCTAGGTTGAATCACCAGGCGCCGATGAAGTAGGATCGGCAGCGCCGGAAGCTGCGAGGGCCCACGCAAGTGTTGACACCTCTAATGCCACCTAAGCTAGGTTGTCATCCCCAGCATGACACCAACGGTGCTGGTACTAAAATATGCAAATGCTCCTCTGAAATAAATATGAAATCCGCAAGTGCACAGATAATACCGATGTAGCATTTTAACCGGATGTAATCCAGGTATCGTTATTTATATTTTTACCACTGGGAAGGGATACTAAGGATAATGAGCAATGAGCATTACTGCATGTGCTAATGGAGAGCATAACCATGTCTTTATCTATCTTCTCATACAGGGTAAGTGTCACAAGATAAATAATATATGAATAATAATAAAGGATAACTGGTAAGCACATAGCCACATATAATGATAAACATCTCAATAGATTACTCTAGATATATAGCACTAGCATGGATTATGACGAACTATAAGGATAAATCCTAAGTTATTCTAACTATAAGGTCAAAGCATACGATGATTAGTGCAATTATACTTGACAATCATGGCAAGAAAAGGTTATATCTACGCATAGTGATATTACTAAGGAAGATATAGAACATGGCCATCACTTCCCTGTAATAGTTATGCTCTGCCTGTCCTATACTCGGGAGGTGGACTACAAAGGACTCAACAGGACTGACACTCCCGTGATCTACCACACGATCTGGAATAAGGGTGCAATCGCAGGTAAATACGGTATAGGCACCATGCCTACACAATGTTTATCACTCACGCATAATATCAATAATCAAGCGCTATATGATCCTATACTTGAATATAAGTCTGATCGAACTATGTCAAGCATATAATCAAAGTAGACTGAAAACAATATAATTGAGAACATAATCAAATAGAGCAAAGTCATATCCAATATGATAGAATAGACTAAAGTCATATTCATACAAATGATGAACTAGATAAATAATATAAGAACGAATACAAAAGTAGGAGAGAATTACCAAGTATTCTCTTGATAGATCTGGAAATCAAGCAATGCTTGGCTCCTTCTAATTCTAATCCTATGTAGCTATGCTAAACTAGAGATCTAATTGAGATGGTGGCTCTAGGGCTTCTCTGAATGGAATGAGATGAATTGAATTGAATGAATTAGGGTTTCTCCTGGGGCCAGGGGCCTTGCTTATATAGCCCTCTTGGAAGCACCACAGCTCTTGGATCAAACTGACCTTGATGAACGATTATTATTGATCCTCAAAGACGGCGGCCGCCCCATCTGCCTGGCCTATGGGCCCTCCCCTCCGGGGGATCTTCTCGAGTCTCTAGAATATTCTTTTTCATAGTATGGTTGGTTTCTCTCTATGTAAATCTGACATGTGGACCTCCTTTGGTTATTTTCTGATAACCCCTTGCTGAAATAGATATTCACCAAAATTCGTGAAATTCTATCAGTGTAACCCCTATATCTAGATAGTATTTATATTTAGGTCCTTTCTTTTCTCATGCTATGTTGACGGTTAAAATGATACTTATCTACCGTCAACAAACTCTTCCAAGCTTACCTTTTGCTCGTCCCTGAGCAAAGATAGGCTCAGTGATGGATCAGGAGTTGCTACAATACTTTCACGCCTTACAGGTGCATATGCGTTCAAACAAGAACTTTCCTCTGAATTAGAATGAACTATTCTGATGAAAAACTTACTCATATTACCTTCCACCATGGGGCTTGTAGCCGTCACTTAGGTCTTAAGTAGTTGAAAGACAGAACGGTCAAGTCAAGCGCCATGTTTTAAGCTCCTTGATCAACTATTATTCCAGAGTTTTGCAAGATTTTCAAAATAAAACTCAGAGATTCCTATGTATGACTCTTTCAAGTCTTTCCTTTGTGGTATTTCTAGATCCTCTCCAAGGAATTTATGGTGTATGTCTTTTCTCTCCTCTCAAAATATGTGGTATTTTTGGTGGCATAGTAACATTATGCCTTCTCTCTCTCACCCTACTTCTAATAGGCTTATGTGGAGCTCATAGGTGGGGAGACAGCGAAACATATATTGCATAATCAAAACTATGGATCCAAAGGAAGGAGTCATAAAGTCAAATCAAGATATGCATGTATCTTGGGCTATATGAAAGATGGTGGTAAATGGTAAATGGTAGATGGAGTAGAAGTGGTTATAAGGGGTAAAGGGATGATGATGGTGAATACTTAGCTCCTTCGGGAAATTTTCTCATATACCTCTTTTAGAAAACTTGAAGAATTTGAGGAGAACTTGGGCTGCTAAATCTCTCTTTATTTCTGAGTGGGACATTTGTCCTCTTTCTTTTTTTTTCTCTTTCTTTTTTTTAATAGAATACCCAAGCTTCTTTTGGAACACAATAACAAGAGGTAGCATAACTAGATATTTGGAGCTTTATTGGCTAGCAAGGGATAAAATGGATGATAGGAATATTTTTACAGTTCACTCCCAATGTAAGAGTAGAACTATTTTCTGGGTGGATCTGAATGAGATATATGTGGATTCGTACTTTCAGGGTAGAAGCAGAATATGTGGGTGGATATATATGGATGGATATGGATACATACTTACTGGGTAGAAGCAGCATGTATAGGTAGAGTGTATAGGTAGATCTCGATTTTAACCGCATGACCAGTTCCTAAGGATCGACACAGCCTGACCATACTCAATGCTCACAAATAGTAAATATGAATGTAAGGCTTCCTAATCTATAAGCATGTATATGGCTGTGGTAGGAATTTAAACTCTCGTCATACAGGAACTCATCATGTAGCAAGTTAATTTTCAAAAGATAAATTCTCCAGAACTCTAGTATCTCTAGGAACATGATAGACAACAACTCAAAACATTCTCATATCATATCCGTCAACTACCTAGACTTAGATCAAGCATTTGCTACCCACAAGTTCAGGTTTAGAGCAAATCTTAAATCAAAACCATTGTATCCAAAACTCGGGAGAGTTCAAGGCTGAAAACTAGGTACTTGAAAGGAATTACGATAGAGCAACTATTCATCATTTCCATATAAGAGTTTATTCTAGGGGTTCACTTAGCAAGATGAATCTTAGCACACTCTCCTATATTTATTTATCAAACTTAAATATTATACAGAAAACATATATATGTATAAGAAAATATTTATTTGGGTTTCTATAGGTTATGCATCTTTTTATTTTATTTTATATATCAAAATAGGTAGGTAAGAAAATACTTAGCTGGATACATGTGAGATGCTCTCCCCCAAGCTGAATGTTGACATAGTCTTACTTGATGAAATTGGCAGACAGTGAAGGTGTACTTCCCCTCATCGGAGTACTTATGATGATGATTGTTGAGACAGCGCTCCGACAGAAAACATATTGTCCTTTTTGTCTGTTTGCTTTCCTTGATCCTTCAAATTCTATGAAACTCAAATAGACAACAAAGCTTGTGGAACTTGATTAAGTGTTAGTGATAAACCTCTAAGCCTTGAGCGTCTAGAACCTCTTAACAGATGTATCTTTCTAGCAGGATCTCTTGTACCATATTTTTATGTTTTTATATTTTTATACAATGCAAGGAATAAAATGATGAATGCTTCTTTATTTTATTTTTATGCCACCACAGCAAGTAGACTTATGGGTTTTATGCCACAAATTTATTTGCATGGGGCTTAGCAATTTTATAATGCAATGCGAGACATATTTATTTTCTTTTCTATGCAAAAATAAAGTATAACTAAACATATAATGAAGGAAAGTAAATATGATACAGAAAATAAAATGTAGAACTAAAAAGGAAAATATTGATAACTACCAAGTTACCTCTTGGCGCGGCGTTCGATGATTTGGGTCTACCGAACAGAACCTCTTATTTGTTCTAATCATTCTAGGGCACCTCGGATATATCGAGTGGTGCCTCTGATTGTGCAGAATCTAACTTTGAATTAACCTTTACTTTCCATACCTGTTTTATTGGTGAGGTTGACTTTGAGGAGGAAGCTTGCTCTTCTGTCTTATCGTCTTCGGGGAATCGATCTTCATATCTTTATACTTCTCTTTGATAGTTAGCCCATCCATCCTTGGGGATCTGATTCTTCTGGGTGCGGTTACGACGCCTTCTTCTGGTTCTGTTCTTCTTGGTTTCTTCATCAACTATATAATTATTATTGAAATAACGGCGTACCTTCTTTGAGGAAAATTGGAAATGTACTTCTCCTGTTGCAAGGTAGATGATGGCCTTGGTGGTGCTTAGGAATGGTCTCCCTAGGATGATCGGTGGATCGTACTCATCTTCTCCCATGTCGATGACTAAGAAGTCAGTCGAGATAAAGTGGTCATCAATCTGTACAGGGACGTTCTTCGCTATTCCGTCCACAAAGCGAAATGATTGGTCCGCCATCTGCAGCTACGCATTGGTTGGGTCTAAAGGCATAGTACCATATAGATATTCATAAATTACCTTTGCCATTATGTTGACACCTGATCCAGTGTCACAGACAACTTTCTGAAAGAAGCTTCTGTTGATTGTGCATTCAATGGTTGGGACACATGGGTCATCTCTCTTGAGCAGATATGGGGACTTGAGCTGATGATCATGCTCTCTGTGGACTACAGTGATCACTCTCACTGACTCCATCTGTTGTGGCTTCCTATTCTTGTTCTTGTTCTTGTTCCTCCGATTGTTCTTCTTCCTTGGCTCATAGGAATGTTGAGAGTGTGCAGGGAACTGCAACACTCTGTCCTTGAAGAAGAAGGTCTCTCTCTTGCCTTTGATGTTGAAATAGATCTTGGCAGTGTTGGCGTATATGATAGCTCCAGCGGTGTTCAAAAACGGTCGTCCCAAAATGATGGGCGACTTCTCATCACCACCTGTCTCTATTACTACAAAGTTTGCAGGAACATACGAGCTGCCCACTCGTATACCTATGTTTTCTAGAATTCCCTTGGTGTAGCAAAGTGACTGGTCTGCAAGCTTAGGCATGATGTTGACGCTTGCACCGAAGTCATAGATAGCTTCGTTAAAGTTCACGCTTTCAATGGAGATCAGGATGACAGGTCTTCCTGGATCACCTTTCTTAATCGGTAGAGTCTCGTCGTTCTATCCTTTGGAGATAGGGTCACTCCAATAACTTCCTGCATTAAATATGTCTACAAGATTTGCAGTTTCTAGATCTTCCGGTTGTCTCGGAATTTTACCTTGGTTAGCAGGAATAACATTGGCAAGCTGTTGCAACTGAGACTCTAGCATCTTATTGAAACTGAGCTGATTCTTAATGGCAGTGAAAAAATTATCCATTCTATTATTAATTGTTTCTAGCGTTTTATTATTGGATGCTAATTTCTTAGATAGGCTATCCATTAATTTTCCTTGATTAAGCACTAACTCTCTCAGAGGGGGTTGATTAAAAGAATTATTACCTTGATAATTACCTGAGTAGTTAGGCCTCTGCTGCTGATTCCAACCTTGATTTTGTTGAGGACGGTAGTTGTTGTTGTTATTATTGTTGAGGTAGTTCACATCCTCTTGTAGCTCTGGGCAATTGCTTCCTGAGTGCCCAGTGTCTTCACACTCTTCACAAGTCATGCGAGAATCATGAATGTGCATGACTTCCTTCTTCTCGTCGGCTCTCTCATCGAGCCTCTTCATGAGTAGGTCCATCTTGGCAGACAACATGTCTACCTCCTTCAACTGGTACATACCTCCACCTCTCTTGTGGGTTTGAGTTCTTTCTTCGTTCCAACCTTGGTTGGACGCCATCTTCTCCACAAGAGCTGTGGCTTGATTGATTGTAAGTGATAAGAATGCTCCTCCAGCGGCAGCATCCATAGTCTCACAGGTGCTATTAGTAAGCCCGTGATAGAAGGTATGCATAAGTAGCCAATTCTCCATTCCATGATAAGGACATTCTAGGATGTAGTCTTGAAAGCGCTCCCATGCTTTTGGGACTGACTCATCATGTTGCTGCTGAAAACTTGATATCTTCCCACGAAGAGCATTTGTCTTGCCCATGGGAAAGAACTTTGCCAGGAAATTGGTGGAACAGAGTGCCCACATAGTATTCTTTTCCTTATTCGCATAGAACCACCACTTCGCTCTCCCCAAGAGTGAGAATGGAAAGAGGCGAAGTAGTATGGCATCTCTGGGGACATCCTTGATGGTGAAAGTGCTACAGATCTCCAGGAAGTGTTGAAGATGAGTACTAGCATCTTCATGTACCTTCCCACAAAACTGGCTAGCTTGCACCTTGTTGATCAACGCAGGCTTTAGCTCAAAGTTTTGCTCAATCTCTGCCGCAGGTCCAGTCCGGATGTTAGCTGTAGTTGGAGCTGAGAACTCGCGGAGTGACTTGTTCGCCATAACGTCGAACTCTGGTGTTAAGTTCCGAACTATGCTTGGTTTGCCTTCCAAATCAGAGAGTGGAGCTTCAAGCTGAGATGATGATGTTTTTTCTTGAACTCTCTTTAGCTTGGCTCTTACTCTCCTAAATTACAATTCTGGATTATCGATGAAGTTATCTGGACGACCAAACCTGCTCATACATTTCCCTGTATATACTATATAAAATAGATAAAATACAAGGGTAAGGCTATATGAGTAGAGAAGGATGATGGTTTCTCGATCACATTAGTGGATGCAAGTGATGACTCATTATCCTTTGGATAGCAATTCAACCTTCCCCGACAACGGCATCAAAAATGCTTGTTGACACCTCTAATGCCACCTAAGCTAGGTTGTCATCCCCAGCATGACACCAAAGGTGCTGGTACTAAAATATGCAAATGCTCCTCTAAAATAAATATGAAATCCGCAAGCGCACAGATAATACCGATGTAGCATTTTAACCGGGAGTAATCCAGGTATCGTTATTTATATTTTTACCAATGGGAAGGGATGCTAAGGATAATGAGCAATGAGCATCACTGCATGTGCTAATGGAGAGCATAACCATGTCTTTATCTATCTTCTCATATAGGGTAAGTGTCACAAGATAAATAGTGCTTAATATTTATTCCTATGGGTTAGTACGTAGTAGGGACGATTACATGAAATACTTATTGGTTGACATTAATAAAGTTTAGACCTTTTAAAAATCATGATAAAGTGCTTATGGTTGTGTAGTTCGAACTGAACCCTTGATTTTTTTTCTAAGACTGAAAAGGTAGTAGATGGTGTCATTGTGACGTTTAGATTATAACTAAAATATGTAAACACTAGCTTTATAATTTTGTATTGTTGATTGCCTTTAAGTGAGCACTTGAGCGCAGTATATGTCGCAGTTGTGTTGGTGTCACGTTACCCTCTTGCAAATTGCCCACACCTGACGGCATGACGCACTGCAGCAGTGCCGCCGTCCCTATCGCCACGCTAGGACAGGGCAGGCCACCGTGAACGCCGGGGCGGGCATGCGGCCGGGATGGATGGATGGCTAACGCATAGTACAGATGCAAGCCAGGCACTCACCAGCAGCTCTGGCACAACACCAGTTCATAATCATCCTCTCAATGTTGTACATATGCCCTTCCATGGTCCACGCAGACCTGCAAAAATTAAAGGATCCAATCCAATCCCCAGTCCAGTTGAAAGCATACATGGAGTTTGGAGTAGATTATTCTGATCCTATCACTGCAAAGGCGCACATAAGATGGCAGAGATCAGTTTAGGTAGGCCCATATCATTGCCACGGCACAAAAGACAGCAGCTCTTGAGGTTCAGAAGCATGGAGTAATAAAAAAGTAAAAACATCTACTAGTTGGTGCCTGCCTACACTTGAGCTCATGAGCCGTGACAGGTGGTCATGACCCAGCGTAGCCGACTAATAGCTCTGCCCATGTTGCACGTTGCATGCACATGCTGTTGCCGTGTAGAGGGGGAGAGTGTGGCAGGGCTGCAGCTCAGCTGGTGACTCCTGCGCGCCATTTTTGTTGACCGGCCAGGGCGCATCCAGACTGGCAGGGATTTAATACATCTTCTTGTTTTCTTTCTGTACGTGGGCAGTCAAAACGAGAATGTTTTCAGAAGCTTTTAAAACATGATTATAGAATAATTTTATATTTAGTGGACAAACACATAAATATATATAAATGCTAAAATGTATCGCATTTTTTTTCCAAAAAAAAGTATTATATAGCAGTGAGACAGATCACGAATAGTACCTACAGGCTATAGCCTATGCTGCACGTCCAGCACTATAGGTCTGCACGAGCTAATGAACCTTTAGAATTTAATAATTAATTAACCAAAAGAAATAATTCCGAGTATACTAATACAAGAATACAAGACAGTTAGCCACAGAAGACATCTCAAATATTACACGCATAAGCTCATCGGCGGTTTAGCTCTACGGCAAATCAGTGGACTTGAGATTCGTTGGCCTGGCGAATCAACGAGTTTGAGCAGGCCTCCATGGAGCCAGATGGACGGCACTGGCAACGTGGACTCGAGACATGCATGTTGTTGACACCGTTTTTAGTACGTGTCAATATAATCAGGAAAGGCTGATTAGCAAGGGAGAGATTGTTGTGTGAATTGATGACCAAGAAGAATAAGTTTGTTTTGAGCGGTGGCAGTGTTTGGATTTGATTAGGAATGTTGCCGATGAAGTCAAAGGTGTTATTGCCGATGCCGATGGAAGAAGGTTGCCGATAAGGAAATGTACCGATGAAGGAAAGTGTGAAGGCTGCAGCCGATGAAACAGGGAATGTGCCGATGGAAGGAGATCGAAGGTTGCTGCCGATAGAAAAGGGGCTGTGCTGGTGAAAAGGAAGCCGATGAGGATACCATCGTGATTAAGGCGGATTATGGAATAAAATAGGAGTTGATTTCCTTGTTTACGATTAGTAGAGTCTGAGTTGTGTAAAAGTCATGTTCTTTTTCTTAGACTTGAGTTTAGTGTCCTAGTCGTATTCGATTATGTTTCTATAGATCAGGGTATAAATATAGAGTGAAGGGCAATGTAATAGATAACAATCAATACATCAAAAAACAGCTTTTACTCTTATTTACATCTACTTTTCGACGACTTCGTCAATTTGCATATTTTTCCTTTTTTACGAGTTCTCATCGATTCGGCGAGTTGCATTGCTCTAAGTGCAACCTTTGTCGATCCTCGAGTTCCGCGTGAGTACCTCTTGGCCGTGACTTCCGGGCGTATCGCTGTTGTCAGGACCAAAGTGCTCGTATCTTCATCCTTGTCGATTAACAGGTCAAATCGACTGGCACGCCTTGGATATTGATTTCGGGTATTAGCCCTTTGTGTTTGCAGATTCACTTTTGCATCAACACATCTTTTGGCACGCCCGGTGGGACAGATCTAATCAAGATGCCTAATCATGAGATCAATGCTGGGAATATCATCGCAGTAACAGAGGAAGATCTTAAGGACGATCAGAAGCAGGCTATGGAGAGGGCTATTGAAGAATATAGACAGCTTTGCTTAAAGTCATTCAGCATGAATAAAAGTGGACAAGTTATCCAGAAGCAGGACTTGCCGTTGCCTCGGCAGGTTACCTTTGATCCTAATCCTGGTAAACTTCAAGAGATGGTTAATTCTGCAGTAAATCATGCTTTAATTAATCACTCCAATGTGCTGTCCAATACTGTTCATAATGCTGTGATTCGAACTTTCAAAGAAGGGCAAGCGTCACATCATTACGTCGGACCTGCTTATCATCAACCAGAAGCAGCATCTGCTGTTGCTCCATCGGCTCCTCCAGCCGTTGTGGGTATAGAGATTTCTTCTCCTCCAGTATCAGCAGGATTATCTAATGCATAATCTACTCCGATTCGTCCAGATTCAGCATTATCAGGGCGAGTTCAGCTTGGTACAGATCTATCAGCATCAGCTTTATCAGGTCCTGTACTACAGAGTAATCAAACTCCTGCTAATTGGTGGGGATATGGTATGCCTCCGGAGCCATCTACTGTCAATTACGGATTATCTCAAGTGTTTGACGCAGCAGGAAAAACTCCTATACCATCGGCTGGTTCGCCGATAGCCCAAACGTCTCAATATATTACAACTACTGCACAACCAAGTTTGGGAGGTTTTCAGGCGTCTCTGGGTCAAACATCTGGTTCAAGTCCATCGGCAAGTTTGTTACCGATGCAGCAGAAGGCTCCTATAATCAGTCAACCTGCTGGAGTACAGGTTATGCCTCAAGTTGGATATAATTATCCAGCAATGCCAACAAGCTACCAGCCATCGGTAAATTCTGTGCCGATGAATACTAATAATTGGTCAGGACAGTTTCCTACTTAACATACAGTTCAGCCAAATCAGCAAGTCACAGGAGTTCATCAAGGTCACATGCATGCTGGTTTTCAGAATCAAGCATCGGCAGCTCAGCCGATGAATCCTTTTCAGCAGATTAATGGACCACAGTTAGTAGCAAATATGCCAATTGCTGGAGATCGTGGGCAACAAAGGCATGCAGAAGGATATCAACAGATACCTCCAGCAGAGATTCAACCATATCGTCAGCAAGACGTCGATGTTTTCTGGGCCGATAAGATAGCAGAAATTATGAGAGATCAATTTGGGATCAAGCCCAAGGTTAATACTTATTCTTATCGGACTCCGTATCCTCCAGCATATGATTTAATTCCTCTCCCAAATCGTTACAAAGTGCCAGATTTCACTAAATTCTCTGGGCAAGACGATACATCAACCATGGAGCATGTTAATCGTTTTATTATTCAATGTGGAGAGGCAGCTTGTAGGGATGAATTGAGAGTTCGTCTTTTCTCGTCATCTCTATCTGGATCAGCATTTACGTGGTTTATTTCACTACCGCCAAATTCTATTATCACTTGGGCTGATCTAGAAAAGCAATTTCATAAATACTTCTTTGCTGGAATTCATGAGAAGAAGCTTACCGATTTGGTAAAGATGAAACAGCGCAATGATGAATCGGTAGAAGGCTTCGTGCAAAGGCTACGAGATGTAAAGAATAAATGTTACAGTCTGGTATTGGATGATCGGCAGCTTGCCGATTTAGCCTTTCAGGGATTATTGCCACACCTAAAGGACAGATATGCTTCTCAGGAGTTCGAAAGCCTAAGTCATTTAGTACAAAGGATTTCTGATCAAGATACTAGGGTTTTTGAACCTAAGAGAAATTGGAACAAGAAAGTTTCATTTGTTGAAGAAGCGGAAGATTCTGATTCAGATAATGAACCAGTTATCGGTTTGGCAGAGTGGGTTAAGAATAAGAAGCCGATATCTTGTCCCTTTGGTCACAAAGAGCCGGAAAAGTTTACTTTTGATGTCACCAAAGCCGATAAAATATTCGATCTTTTGCTTCAGGAGGGCCAGATTAAATTATCACCCAATCATGTGATCCCATCAGCAGAAGAGTTGAAGCATATGCTGTATTGCAAGTGGCACAATGCAACTTCACATAGTACCAATGATTGTAAGGTGTTTAGACAGCAGTTACAGTCAGCTATTGAGTCTGGCAGGATAAAATTTGGCAATTCCAAGATTCAAAAGCCAATGAAAATTGATCAACATCCTTTTCCAGCAAATATGTTGGACGCTGAAGGAAAAATTAAGGTGTTGACGTCGGAAGCTGCTGAAAAGAATGCATCAGTAGATCCCCAACATCGGATAACTACCGATGATGCAAAAGGCAAGGGGCTATTGATAGAGAGTGGCGGTTCTGGGAGGCCTCCTCGATCTGGCATCGTGATCACTCATCGAAGACAACAAGAAGGCTGGCGTCAGCGAAAGGACCGATATAGACAACAACAAGAGGAAAGGCGTCAAGAAGAATGGAATCGGCATAAGGATCATTGGAATTGTCCGTTTTTTATTCATTGTTGGGAGGAAGGTATTAAGTTACCTACTGTTGAAGATTGTCCAGAGTGCAATGGTTATTATGGAGTTAATTATCCTGCAAGAAGGTTTCAATCTGGTAATCAAGGTTTGCTCATTAATGAGCTGATCAGAAGGAGAGCATCAGTACATGATCGGCTGGGGGGCAGGCTTAGTGTGCATGAAAGGCTTGGTAAACGCGTTGCATATTTTCCAAGGAATCAAGAGGAACTTGAAGAGATGGCAAATGCAAGAGTCCCTGATGAAGAAATATTCTACAGGGACCCTAATATACGTCGTGTGGAGACAACTAGAATTCATCAGCCAGTTTGGAAAACTAAGCTTCCTCAATGGTGTCCAGAAGGTTTGACAAAGACACAGAAGAGAAAAATGCAGCGGGATCGTCAAAAAGATTTATATCAAGAAGAAAGTCCCTCCAATGAGAAATATGGTAACCAGCAGTGGCAGATAAGGCACAAGGATAAAGGTCCATCGGCAGACATCAATATGGTGTTTATGTTGCCGATGGAATTTTTGGCTTTGTCTGATAGTGAGGAAGAGGCTGTTTCCTCTGATCAGATAGCTCAATTAATGTTAGATCCAATGATGGCTGCTTTTGAGAAGCCTGCTGATGATGAGAGGCAACACCTCAAGGCTTTGTTTGTAAAAGGCAGAGTTGATGGGTAGCCCGTATCTAAGATACTTATTGATGGAGGAGCTGAGATTAATATTATGCCTTATGTGATGTATCGGAAGCTTGGTAAGGGAGATCAAGACTTAACTAAAACCGATATGATGCTAAAAGATTTTGAAGGCAATGTGTCACCAGCTAAAGGAGCAGTATGTGTTGAGTTGACCATCGGTAGTAAAACTTTGCCGACAACTTTCTTTGTTATTAATGGCAAGGGTGCATATAATTTACTTCTGGGAAGGGATTAGATTCATGCTAATTGTTGTGTTCCTTCTACAATGCATCAATGTTTGGTACAATGGATCGGAGATAAGATTGAAGTTGTTCCTGGTGATTCTTCCTATATCATTGCATCGGCAGAATCAGATACTTATGAATGAACCAGGTGCATATCGGGAGAAGCTTGGGAGAAAGAGTTCCTCAAGGTTGCTGATTATGAAATTCTACCGATCCAAGCAGTCGGTTCTGAAGAAGAGTTTTAATGGATAGATTTGCCGATGATGGAAAATTAGGGCAAGGATTTACATCGGCAGATGATTTAATAGAAGTAGATATTGGAGAAGGCGATAGGCCAAGGCCCACTTTTATTAGCTCTAAATTGGATTCCAAGTGTAAACAGCAATTAGTTGATTTGTTAAAGGAATATAAAGATTGTTTTGCTTGGGATTATACTGAAATGCCTGGATTAGACCGATCTATAGTTGAACATCGGTTGCCGATTAAATCTGGATTTCGGCCACATCAGCAGCCGGCTCGCCGATGCAATCCTAATATACTCCCTGATATTAAAGCTGAAATAACCAAGTTAATTGAGGCAAAGTTTATTCGGCAGTGTCGGTATGCAGAGTGGATTTCTAATGTGGTTCCTGTATATAAGAAAAATGGAAAACTTCGTGTTTGTATTGATTTCAGGAATCTTAATAAGGCCACACCGATGGATGGTTATCCGATGCCGATTGCCGATTTGTTGATTGATGCTGCAGCAGGGCATCAGATTATTAGTTTCATGGATGGAAATGCGGGTTATAACCAAATATTCATGGCTGAAGAAGATATTTCCAAAACTGCTTTTAGATGTCCAGGTCATGTGGGATTATTTGAATGGATAGTTATGACATTTGGTTTGAAAAATGCCGGTGCTACTTATCAGAGAGCTATGAATTTTATTTTCCATGAGTATATCGGCACATTGGTGGAAATCTACATTGATGATATAGTGATTAAGTCTGGAGACATCACGAAGCATCTAACCGATCTGCGAAAGATATTGGAGTGCACAAGAAAACATGGATTAAAGATGAATCCCAATAAATGTGCATTTGGTGTATCGGCAGGACAATTCTTGGGTTTTATGGTGCATCAGAGGGGCATTGAAATTAGTAGAAAATCTATTGAGGCAATCAACAAGGTTGTTGCTCCTGCCGATAAGACTGAATTGCAATCTTTGATCGGTAAGATTAATTTCATCAGAAGGTTTATATCTAATCTGTCAGGTAAGATCAAGGCTTTCAGTCCGTTATTAAAATTGAAAGCCGATCAGGAGTTTAAATGGGGGTATGAACAGCAGTTGGCTTTAGATCAGATTAAGAGTTATTTAACAAATCCTCCAGTGTTAGTTCCACCCCAGCATGGAAAACCTTTCAGATTATATTTATCAACTGAAGATACTGTTATCGGTTCAGCTCTTATTCAAGAATTTGAAGGAAAAGAGCGTGTTATCTATTATTTGAGCAGACGATTGATAGATGCTGAAACCAGGTATTCGGCTATTGAGAAATTATGTTTATGTTTATATTTCTCCTGTAGTAAGTTAAGGCATTATTTACTATCGGCTGAATGTACTGTCGTATGCAAAGATGATGTGGTCAAATATATGCTATCTATGCCGATATTAAATGGTAGGATTGGTAAATGGATTTTAGCGTTATCAGAATTTGACTTACGTTATGAATCGGCTAAGGCAGTTAAAGGACAAGTTATGGCCGATTTTGTTACTCAACATTGCAATACAGTAGATTCTTTGGAAGTTGCTCCATGGACATTGTTCTTTGATGGGTCTACTTGTAGTGAAGGGGCAGGCATCGGCATCGTGTTGATTTCTCCTCAAGGGAAGAAGTATGAATTCTCATTGCCGATCGTTGCCACATCAACAAACAATCAAGCTGAATACCAAGCATTGATAAAAGGGTTGGAGTTGCTTAAAGAAATACAGGCTGATGCTATTGAAGTCTTTGGTGATTCTATGCTAGTTATAAATCAGTTGATTGGGATGTATGAATGTCGAAGTGAAATCCTGATTTCATATCATGAGAGATGTTTGGAATTGTTAAAAGGGTTTAGGAGTTTTCATCTGGAGCATATTTCCCGGATGCATAATGAAGAGGCTAACCGATTGGCTCAGCATGCTTCAGGATATCAACCTGTTCAAGAAGCATTGACATTGGTGGCTAATCCCGATGACTGGAGAAAGGAAATCATTGATTATTTAAAGAATCCATCTAAAAAGGTTGAGAGACGTGTAAGATTCCAAGCGACAAAGTATGTACTCCTCGATGATGAATTATATTATCGTACCATAGATGGAGTTTTACTCAGGTGTGTTAGCATAGAGGAATCAAAAAGCCTGATGAGTGAAATTCATGAAGGAGTATGTGGGGCTCATCAGTCAGCGTTCAAGATGAAGTGGATGATCAGAAGAAATGGATATTATTGGCCAGCTATTCTTGAGGATTGTTTTAAATATTTTAAAGGATGTCAGGAATGTCAAAAGTTTGGTAATATTCAGAGAGCACCCGCATCGGCTATGAATCCTATAATTAAACCATGGCCGTTTAGGGGTTGGGCTATTGATCTCATCGGTCAAATTTATCCACCATCGAGTAAAGGGCATAAATTTATTCTGGTTGCTACCGATTATTTCACAAAGTGGGTTGAAGCAATTCCTTTGAAAAAGGTGACATCGGCTAACATGGTTGATTTTGTGAAGGAGCATATTGTTTACCGATTTGGCATCCCTTAAACTATCACTACCGATCAGGGCACTATGTTTACATCAGGTGAATTTGATGAGTTTGCTTTGAGTATGGGAATTAAAGTTTTGAATTCTTCACCATATTATGCCCAAGCAAATGGCCAAGCTGAAGCATCTAATAAGGGGATTATCAAACTTATTAAGCGCAAGATCAAAGAATATCCTAAAAAGTGGCATACCATATTAAATGAAGCTTTGTGGTCATATCGGATGGCATGTCATGGTGCAACCAAGGTGTCGCCTTATCAATTGGTGTATGGGCACGATGCAGTATTACCTTGGGAGATTAAGATTGGATCTAGGCGGATGCGTTTTCAGGATCAACTGACAGCTGATGATTGTGATATCCTTATGAAAGATGAGTTGGAGGACGTAGCAGGTCATCGGTTAAAAGCTTTGGTTAACATCGAGGAAAACAAGAAGAGAGTAGCTAGGTGGTATGATAAGAAAGTGAAGGTAAAGGAATTTGCCGATGGTGAATTAGTCTGGAAGTTGATTTTACCGGTTGGGACTAAAAATTCTAAGTTTGGCAAATGGTCCCCTAATTGGGAAGGTCCATATCGGATAAGTCAGTCTGTTCCTGGTAATGCATATATTCTTGAAACTCTCGAAGGAGTGGTATTTCCCAGAGCGTTAAATGGAAAATATTTAAAGAAATATTACCCTAGTATTTGGATAGATGCATAAAAAGTATAGTTGCCAATAACAATCCTATCGGCTGGAGTTAAAACAAAGTATCAATTATGCCGAATTTAACAAAGCCTGGATGGCTGATATCGCACGCAGACGAATTTCATCGGCTTCTTTTAGCTCCTTGGCATCTTCATCGGCATTTCCTTCCACAGGTTTGATTTTCTTTTTCAATGCCAAGGCCTTGCGAGCTTGAGCATCCCGTTCCTGTTGAAGGGCTTTAATGGCGTCGGAAAGCTGGTCTTCTTCTTGTTTGGCCTGGGTCAGAGCTGTCTCAACTTGTTCCAGTTCAGCTAGCAGGGCTGTTTTCTTTGCCGATAGATCTGAGATCTTCTGTCTAATATCGGCACTGGAGGCTTACAAATTATTGATGTTCTTGTGCTTCTCGTCGGCAGTCTGCTTCAGCTGTAGCATCTCTTCTTTAAGTTGAGATTGGGCTGCTCTGTCAGCAATACGATGAACGGCCCTTTGGTATTGAAGCTGTCTGCTTTCCAGATGGACTGCTGGAAAGATGATTTCTTCAACATTGGAGGGGACTTGGCCGCGGATTGCCTTGAAAATAGACTTCGCAGGATCAGAGTCGATTACCAATTGGGCAGTTTCTTGCTGAAGCAGGTTTAGGAGGGTTTCCAGCTTGCCATATGTGTCTGATGATATTGTTCCCAACGCCAGGGAGGAGCTCGCTTCTTCTCCGTCGTCATCAGAAATATCGATAGCAAAAGAAAATAAGCTATCGGGAGAGTCTTGTTCCTATGGGATAAAGAGAATTAGAAATCTTGTTTATAATATTCTGAAGATATAATAAATCAGGTAATTGACTGGTTTACCTGCTTCAAGGCTATTTCTTGAGCTTGACTTGAAGGAGCGGCTTGTAAAGGGTCCTGTGGAGGATCGGCAGAAGATGCCGATGGAATGTTTTCAATGACCACATTGGTAGTCGGCCCTTGAGGTACAATTGTCGATGATGTATCTTGGGCAGAAGCAGTTTGTTCAGAAGGTTGATCGACGGGTGTTGGAGCAGATGCAGGGACCGGTGTAGGTTTTTGTCGTTTCTGTTGAGCCTCAGCATCGGTCAAAGCTTTACGTTTTTGTTGTGCTTCGACAACAACTGGCTGGGGGGCATCAACATCTATTGGTTGAGGAGCTTGAATGATCGGTGTGCTTACTGATGTATCCATTTGTTGCTGCAAAAACAGGTATAAGATTAGATGTTTAATGGGTTAAAGAAACAGATAATAGCAAGCATCAGTTGGAGTAAATTTCGGAGCATCAGTATCTTATACTCCGAAATTGGGGGGCATGTGTTGACACCGTTTTTAGTACGTGTCAATATAATCAGGAAAGGCTGATTAGCAAGGGAGAGATTGCTGTGTGAATTGATGACCAAGAAGAATAAGTTTGTTTTGAGCGGTGGCAGTGTTTGGATTTGATTAGGAATGTTGCCGATGAAGTCAAAGGTGTTATTGCCGATGCCGATGGAAGAAGGTTGCCGATAAGGAAATGTACCGATGAAGGAAAGTGTGAAGGCTGCAGCCGATGAAACAGGGAATGTGCCGATGGAAGGAGATCGAAGGTTGCTGCCGATAGAAAAGGGGCTGTGCTGGTGAAAAGGAAGCCGATGAGGATACCATCGTGATTAAGGCGGATTATGGAATAAAATAGGAGTTGATTTCCTTGTTTACGATTAGTAGAGTCTGAGTTGTGTAAAAGTCATGTTCTTTTTCTTAGACTTGAGTTTAGTGTCCTAGTCGTATTCGATTATGTTTCTATAGATCAGGGTATAAATATAGAGTGAAGGGCAATGTAATAGATAACAATCAATACATCAAAAAACAGCTTTTACTCTTATTTACATCTACTTTTCGACGACTTCGTCAATTTGCATATTTTTCCTTTTTTACGAGTTCTCATCGATTCGGCGAGTTGCATTGCTCTAAGTGCAACCTTTGTCGATCCTCGAGTTCCGCGTGAGTACCTCTTGGCCGTGACTTCCGGGCGTATCGCTGTTGTCAGGACCAAAGTGCTCGTATCTTCATCCTTATCGATTAACAGGTCAAATCGACTGGCACGCCTTGGATATTGATTTCGGGTATTAGCCCTTTGTGTTTGCAGATTCACTTTTGCATCAACACATGTGTTCGTCATGGACTCAGTACATGCATGAGACATCAATTGCCCACAAGACTGGGGCTATTGGGTATTGGACCTCGCCTGATTGGCTGTTATAATTATGTCCCCTGAGAATCCGGGGCCCTGTTTGATTGCACGGGTTGCACACCCCGTGCATGGACCTGCCGTGTAGCAAGGGAGGAGGCAGTAGCTTACAGCCTGTTGTCTTGGCCAAAAATTTTGACGAGAGCTGCAACCAAGCTTGACCGAGCAATCAAGTTGGATTCAGCTGGAGTGTCTTTATTAGTAGCACCAGCAGCCGAGCAATCTAGCTCCTTTCTTCCTTGCCTCCAACCCGACCCTGCATCCCGGCATCTGTACCCCGACGTCCGCACCCCAGCACGCCTATGCTACTGCCGTAGCACTATGACGCGGCCGCACTTCGTTGTTTTCGCAAGCCTGCAGCCAGCGGCGATCGCACACGACATTCATCTTTGCCTACCTGCTGCCATGGCTAAGCTCCAACTTATCTCTTTTATCTTTTAAATATCTTGTTTATGCATGTTTCGATTAGACAAGCATATTGCAACGATGTATTCCATTTAGGTGCGATGGTGGATTAACTGGAGTAACCAAAAGAAGGCGTGATGGTGACCACACCCCACGGATGGAAATGCTAACTTAGTTATAATGATGTTTACCCAGGCAAGCCCCGGTGCATAACCCCTACTATTCTGCACTTTAATTTATGCTTGTGCATTAAGTTTAAAGGAGTTGAATGAAACCCATGAGTCTTACTAGTATGATATATATATATATATCTTTATCCCATGAGTCTTACTAGTATGATAGGGTCGTATAGCGTGCTATGCTATAGGATCCCGGTAGAAGTCGAGTGATTACCGGTCACTCGCGAGATATAGGAATTATATTATTGTTACTATTATCCTGTTACTATCACATGGAATGTAAGTATATATGGATAATTGGAGACCGGGCGGAACGGGTTGGATGAACTTGGACTTGGTTGGGCAACAGAGCGGGGCTCTGATTACATTTGTTCCGCCTGTGTCGATTAAGGACCGTTCGTTGTATTTGGATGGTTGTCAGGTCACAGATCTCCTTATCCTGAGCATATACTAGCGGGGCTAGAAAGACTTGTTATTCTCTTATCATGAGTTCCGGCTCCATCCGGACCAACTGAAGGTGGATTATATATGGGTATTAGGAGGTCTAAGCACCGCGAGAGGGCGGGGGCTTGGAGTCCTAGTATGGATGGGGACTCGGTTCTCTTGATAGGAGGATAATGGGTTGGTCCCGTTTGTACCTCGGTATAGGCAGGGCGTGTGTTTTTCGGGGTACCCAGCTGGGCTACATTGATTCGCGAATCGCCGTTTCTACGTGATGGTACGGCTTGACTGCACTCTGGCACCGTAGTAAGAACTGAAGATGAAAGATGAAAAGATGGTTCTGATGGCTCAACCCTTGCTTGAAAGTAGAATAGGTGCTTACCTAGAATGGTTGGTTAATAAACTACTGATGACTGCTAATAAAAATTGAATATAAGGATGTACCTTTAGTAATGCTTCCTGCAGTTGCAATAAACCACAAGCCAGATAGCCTTGCATATCCTTGGAGTCTTTTCTTTCCTTCTAACGGGTAAGTCTTGTGGAGTACAATTGAGTACTCAGGGTTTGTTCTACCCTGTTGCAGGTGACAGGTGTTCTTAAAGCTGACACTTATGTGTGGAAACCTCCCGGTGGGCTCAGCGAGGATTTTCTTTACGCGCGGACATAGAGTTTATTTAAAACTTCCACCAAGAATGTTTTTCAAAAGAAAGGTTTATAACCGGCTATCATTTCATGCATATAAATGTTCTTCATGATAATGTTTAACTTGACCTTAAATGATTTCTATTTCGCTGAAACTCTGATAACGTTTTATATTCCGCTGTTATAATCAATTAATGAATTACTCTGATGTTGTACTAAAATGATGTAAGAAATGGTAAAGATGTTGTAAGCTTTATCTCTCATTTATGATCCTGAGATAAAAATGTGGATTTTCGAGTTCTCCCTCGGGTGTGCTCGACGGAATCGTAAAATTTAGTGCACTCTCTTGGGTACTTAGTGTCTAATGGAAGACAAGTACTCTTGGGAGGGCATTAGATTAGACGGTTCTGCCACAACGGGCCTGCATGGCCCCCCCATTCGTGCCTCGTATGGTAGGTGCAAAATCAGATGTTGTATCGCCAAGAAGAAGCCGGGTGGGAAGATCTTCTCCAACTTGCAGAGCAACATAGGTGCCACTTTCTCCAAGTCATCAATCATGTCCCGAGATAACTCCTTGGCACAAAGCTGGCGGAAGAAATAGCTCAACTCTGCTAGCACGCGCCACACATGCTCCGGGACGTATCCCTGGGTCATCGTAGGAAGGAGCCGCTCAATCCATATGTGGTAGTCATGACTCTTCATCCCTAAGACTCGCATAGTGGACAAGTTCACTCCCCCTACTCAAATTCACCGCATGCCCATCAGGGAATATTAACGTCTGGATCCACTGCAGTACTTCCTTCCTTTGGTCCTTTTTCAAGATGAAATCGACCGGAGTCCTTCTCCATTTCTTGCCGAGCGCGGGAGGCTTCATCACTTGCTTTGGCCTATCGCACATCATTGCCAGGTCCAGTCTAGCCTTAACATTGTCCTTTGACTTATCAGGAATGTCCATGAGTGTTGCAAAAAGCGCCTCGACGATATTCTTTTCTGTGTGCATTACATCAATGTTATGTGGAAGAAGAAGATCATTAAAAGTCAAGCCCGATTTATAAGTCCACTGGTGTTCCTCACCATATCCAATAAAACCACCTTTCTCTTTATCATCTTTGAGAGCCTCTATCTCAGCACGAACCTCTGCACCGGTCATCATCTGAGGTGCAGGGTCGGTGACTTGAACCCCTTTCCTGAAGTTCTTGATGTCTCATCTGAATGGATGGTCAAGAGGGAGGAATTAACGATGTTGGTCAAATGAAGAAAACTTGCCACCCCTCTTCAGCCAAGTGAACCTCATAGCTGTCTTGCATATTGGGCATGGGAACTTCCCGTGAACACACCACACGCAGAATATGCCATACGCTAAGAAGTCATGCAGGGAGTAGTGGTACCACACATGCATTGTGAAGTTCTTTGTAGCTCTGTCGTATGTCAGTACCCCTTTTCCCAAGCAAGGATCAATTCATCAATGAGAGGCTCCATGAACACACCCATCTATTTCCCCGGGTCTCCAGGAATTATCAGTGACAAGAATACGTTCTTGGGTTGAAACATGACGCCGGGGGAGGGGGGAGACTGAGGGGGATCACGAACATGGGCCAACAAGTGTACGAGGCCGCCAGCAATTCATAGGGGTTGAACCCATCTGTTGCCAGTGCTACACGTACATTCCGAGCCTCCTCAGCTTTACCATGATGTATGCCATCGAAATGGGTCTATGCATCGCCATCCGATGGGTGTACCATCTTGTCATCATTGTATCTTTTGCCATGTTTGTGCCATGTCATCTGTTTCGCGGACTCCTCTATCGTGTACAGCCGTTGGATCCTCGGTATGACAGGAAGGTACCGTAGGACCTTCGCGGGGATACCAAGTTGTTCCTTTTTGCCATCACTAGTGTTGACCTCTAGATACCTAGAGGATTTGCACTTTGGACAGTGCGTTGCTTTCTCATGATCTTTCCTAAATAGGACACAACCATTCAGACAAGCATGGATGTGCTCATACGACATCTTAAGGGCACGAAGAAGTTTCTATGACTCATACAAGTTCTTCGGCAGAATGTGACCCTCTAGAAGCAGGGATCCAACAACTGTCAACATACCATCGAAGTTGTCTTGACTCATGCTACACTGCGACTTGAACACCATTAGGCGTCCAATGGCATCCAGTTGCGAAACCATTGTCTTTTCGTGAAGGGGCTTCTATGCTGAAGACAGCATATCGTAGTACGCCTTTGCGGATTCCTCTAGCTCGTCCTCTAATCCTTCACTGAACCGTGCCTCCTGAAAGTCATCCATCCAGTCTGCTACCCCGGCATCTCCATCAAAAGCCTCGAGGCGTGGTCTCACCACCTCCTCTCTAATATGATCGGCTTCACCATGGTGGATCCAGCAGGTATAGTTTGGCGTGAATCCAAACTTGCAAAGATCTTCCCCCATGTTCTTCCTATTCTTTCTTACACGGTTGTCACATTTGCTATAGGGACACGACATCCGACTCGACCCTCTAGCAGCCTCGCCAAATGAATGCTCCAAGAAAGCATTAGTCTTAGTCATCCATTCTGGGGTCATACTTGCGTGGCCCGTGTACATCCAATCACGGTTCTCCATCCTCTGGCATGTACATATGTAAGTGAGTAATATAACCAACAATTGCATCTGCACGGCGTTCCTACCATCTAATACGTGAGGATAGGTCCTAATCCCACCCGCGGATACGTAGATGAGGCCAGTTTCAATGCTCCGCTCCTATCCGAGATAGAATTTTGGCAGCACCTCCCCGTTGTTCTCCCGATACACGTCCTGCAAGGAAGAGTGTGTATCCGGAGAATAATAGGGAGGTGATGCCGAAAGTCTGTCTCGGACCGGAGCGAACCATAGAAACTAACCTCATCTACGCATCCGCGAGCTGTCCAAAATACGTGGACAATCCGAAAGAGATACGGTCGCAGATATGCAAAGATCTGCATACCTCCAACCGTATCTCTTTCGAACGGGAGACGTCTAACTGGGCTACGCGATCTACGACCATGATAAGAAAGAGAGGTTATTTATATCTAGGGTGGCGGTGGAGACAGGCTAGCGGCGCAATGGCGAGTCGGTGTAGTGGTGAGGCGACGCAGTGCACGTAGGACCGCGGCGCCAGCGAAGACGATCGGGGCGGCCGAGGTACTCCGGCTTGCCTCCGACGAGTCCTGCTCTGCAAAAGAAGAAACACAACACTATAAATTGAAAATTTTGGTAGAACCTCCCCTCTACGGGGAGGTTTCCAAAACCTGCAAGAAAAACACCGGCACGATGGCTGACATCCACATTTCTGGCACGATGGCCCACACATCAACAATTCAGGCACGAAGGCTGTCAACAACATAAACGGCACGACGGCCGACAACCGAGGGATTTACCTTCTTCTCCGGCGAGGGGCGGGGACGACGGTGTGGACAAACGGCGTGGATGACGTGGACGGTCGTCGGACCGAGGTCCTTCTCCTCCCTTCTTCCTCTCCTCCTCCTGCCTACTGGCCACATGTAGAGATGTCCTAGTTTGTGAGCATCGTACGTGCCAACGTGCTCGAAACTTTTTCAAATTTTACCACGGCATACGCATACGATATGACAACAACTCGACAAGTTTCATGATTTTCGGAATTCATTCGCATTTTATATAATTAAAAAACCACTCACACACAAGTTGGCGGCGTTGCCCCGTGAGCACGTTGATTGAAATTTTGAGACAGTTTCTGGATTTAGCCTAAATTTACACTAAGAAAAGAAGATAACATTTTTGAACGAATGAAATCTATTATTCGATGCACCTGCAGTTCAAACTTACATTATCCGAAAAAATTCAACAAAACAAAATAAACTAAAGAAATATATACCAAAAAGCAATGAAAATGTGCCAAATTTTAACATGTTGTTTGTAATAGTGCAGTAAAGCTTCAAAAAAAATTTGGTGCCAAAAAACAAAAAAAAATTATTTTACCAAGTGGCAAATGGCAGGCACTCAGCAAAGAGGACAACGCTGAATGTCGTCTGCCCCCTTGGCAATCTTTGCCGAGTGCGGCACTCGGCAAAGAGCGGGTTTCCCGTAGTGAAACATCCGATGAGATAGGGACTAAACTTTAGGGGGAAACTAAACCAGGCCTATTATCGTTACTACATGTCTCTACTTGGGGAAGGGGGAAACATAGGGTAGGGAATTTTGGGTGGCTTCGAAGAATTTGCAAGATGGTCGTTATATAGGCGTGATGGCCTCTCTCTCACTCATCGTCAAACCGAGTACATTGTTATATAGTCATCACATGGCATGCAGCATGCAACGTACATATCCACAACATTTTGAACTTGTCTCCGGTACATTGTTAGACAATTTGGCACATATAGCCACATATATCTATCGCCGGCCGAGTAAAGTTACAGTCAAGGTGAAATCTTGATTCTGTCAGCAACGGAACAAGGTAGGACGATGGCGACCGACTTGGGTCATCGCTTATCGGAGTGTGCGTGCGTGACACAAGATTTTCCTTTGTTTTTTTTGATAGCTTCGTGTTATTATATTAAGGTAGTACTCCGTACGTCCTATCAATGTCTTTATCATATATACAGCTTAACAAAGAAGCAAAACGCCGGCCGGGAGCGCCATTTTGGATCGATACGATCAGCAAGATGTATCGAAAGCTCTGCATAATGATATTGCCTATGTGATGTGCATGCTGGTGCCATGTGCCTTCTTCTTGGGGGAGTCGAAACAAGTGACACATGATCAAATTTTCAGAAAAAGAAAAAGAAACAGGGCACATGATTGGAGGCTCTGACAAACGTGACTTTGGCGACACACATAATAGTACTTGAAATGTAATTGCAAATTGAGCATTGGTTGCTTTGTTAGTTTCTTTTTTATCACGGGAAAATCTACCTATTTGAGTTTAAGTCATAGATTTAATGCGAGTATTAATATTTTTTGAATTTAATTTTTAACTAATGGCTCTATTTTTAAGATCTGCTAGCTCAATCTCTTTGAAATACTAATAGGATAAGGTGCATGGCATTTATATGTATGTTAGCTTCTGCATGTGTAATGTGCTTAAAAAACCTCAGAAATGCAAATAGCTACTGAGGTTAACTATAAAAAGCACAGTGACGAGAGAATGCGAAATTTTAGTGACTAGCTAGTCAAATTGTCCAGGGGACGTTGGTTGCTAGCCTTTACCTAGGTTGCGTTGTTCTTGGGTAACATATGAGAAAACGGTAATACTCGCCTCTAATGGTGGACCCGACGTCTAGAAAGCTATCCTATCAACTCCGCTCAGGTCACCACAATTTATAAACAAAATCACGCATCGTCGTGACTATGCTCCGCTGCGCCTCCCACGCACGCCTTCCTGTCCACCACGCCTGTCACCGGCCTTCCTCTCTAATGCTGCCGCGTCCACACCACCGCGGCGTACTTCCCCACGACCACACAACCGCTGCCACCTCACCATGTGAGACCGCACCCAGCGACTGCTGCTATCACCTCCACTGCACGCACCCTATCACCAGGGCACAACCGCTCACTGGGGGCTGCGCAACTGTCCGCCCGCTGCCATCCTCCTTCTCCACCGTGACCGCACAACGGGATCCAGCTGTGTAGTGCTCCGCCCGCATGCCAACCAGGTTTTGCTGAAAGCGCAGATTGCAAGCGTATGTTTCAAACGTTTGAAAGGTCTTGATGGCTAGAGGGGGGTGAATAGCCTATTAAAACTTTCTACAAAGATCACTTAAACAATTTAATTAGTAACACAAAAGGCGAGATGCGAGTTTTGCTTAGCCTACGGGGTATTTGCAAGCCACCTATCCAAATCACAATTCTAATATATATATATATGCACTCAACCGCACAAAACAAACCGAGAAGGAAGCTATAACTAAAACTTAGCAAGCTACACAAAAGAGCTACTCTAGCAAAACTATCTAGCTAGCAAAGGTAACTAAGAAGGTAATGCGGAGTTGAGTTAGGAGGGTATCACCGAGGGGCGAAGTATTGAGCCAACCAATATGATCAACAATAAATACCAAGACAACCGAACACCGGGATTAATCAATCACAATATGAAAGTGATGACACAAGATTTATCCCGAGGTTCACGTTCTTGCCGGCACGCTAGTCCCCGTTGTGTCCCTCTTCACCACGTGGTTCGGTGGCTAATCGGTCACACACCGAGCCTCTCAAAAGGCGCCACAAGAACCTACCAAATGGCAAGAGGTTGCAAATGACACGAGCAATCCACTAACGTTGCCTTTGGCGCTTCGCCGAGGTAGGCACAAACCCCTCACAATCACCGGAGGTGGCCAAGAACAATCACCAACTCTTGCCAATGCCTCCAAGCTGCTCCAAGCCGTCTAGGTGGCGGTAACCATCAAGAGAAACAAGAATCCCGCAACAAATGAACACCCAAGTGCCAACTAGATGCAAACTTATAAGCAAATGCACTTGAGATCACTCAATCTCGTTTTGATTAGGCAAACAAGCAAGGGAGATGAGTGGGAGGGCGTATGCTCGGCTCAAAGGAGTGGTAGAAAGATCAACAAGCCAAGAGAGGCTCCAAAGAGCCCGTCAACACGTATTTATAGACGTACCCCTTCGAATAGAGCCGTTAGGCACTTGATTCTGCTGCAGTCGCGCTGACCGGACGCGCTGGTCGCACAGACCGGACGCGCGAAGCTCGACCGGACGCGCTGGTCCTGTAACTGACCGGACGCGCTGGTCAAGCCGAGCAGCACTCCAGCGAGTCAACGACCGGACGCGCTGCTAGACAAACCGGACGCCACAGTGCCAGCGTCCGGTTGTTTCCAGTAAGCCTCCACGCGTGACCGGACACGCCACCGCGTCCGATTAGAAGACTGAGACGCGCGCAAACACTAAGCACTGATCGGATGCGCTGCAGAACAGACCGGACGCGTTACACCCGACGTCCGGTTTGAGTCCAGTAAGCACCCACCACGACCGGACGCGTCCGGTCGACTGTGACCGGACTCGCCACCACGTCCGGTTAGTTTTTCACTGAAACTGCTCCACGCCATGTTGACCGCTGACACTGATCGGACGCGTCCGGTTACGCTGAGACCGCGTACGGTCACCTCTGTGACCTCTGTTCGTCTCCGTTTCTTCACGTCTGGCGCAGTGGAAAATAGGCGTTTCATTTTCCGAAAAGCGCTGAATCTCGCCTCGCAAGCTCGGCGGGAGGGAGAGAGGAACCCAAACCCCTCTCTACCGCTCAAAATCCACCGCCTTCGTAAATGTGCTAATATCACCAATTGATCATCGCCTTGTGCATGTGTGTTAGCATTTTCACAATCATTTTTGAGGCGTTAGATTAGCTCTCCACTAGATCTAAATGCATATACAAATGAATCTTCATCTAGTGGCACTTAGGTGATCAATAGCCCCGGAAATTCCCCTCTTTATAGTACGGCTATCGATCCTAAATGTGATCACACCCTCTAGGTGTCTTGATCACCAAAATGCAAAAACCTATTGATACCTTTGCCTTGAGCTCCATAGGGTTGCACCTTGTTCCTCCTTCATCACCATGGTAAACACTTTATCATCCATACTTGATCATCATGCTTCACCATGCTATGTGCTAATCATCTTTTGCTACATATAATCTTAAGCTCATGATTAGCACCAAGGTATTGTCACTAATTACTAACACCAAACATAGGACTTTCAATCTCCCCCTTGTTGGTAATTAGTGACAAACCTTACACAAAGATATTATAATAAAATTTTGATTGACTTCATGTCACATTGCCCAAATATGTTACCATGTGTAAGAAATATATATATATAGGAAGATACGCGCGCGTAGAGGAGGAAAAAACAAAATCAGAAAAGAAAAGCAAAGAAAAAATGGAAAAAGGGAAAAATGGAAAGGGGAAAAATAAAAAAAATAAAATAAAAAGCGAAAAAATAAAAAATAAAAAAGATATCGCGTCAGCTACAGTGCCAACAGTGCCGACGCGGCCAGGGATTCTTGGGGCCTTAAAGAGAGTAGTTATTCCCTACCCTTCAACTTCAAGCAGCCCGGCTCTCTCTTGGATGTTTCTTAAATACTCCGTATCAGCCCAACTACACCAAGGTCCTTTTTAGTTCCTAAAATCGTGCAAAAATTTTTAAGATTTTCTGTCACATCGAATCTGTGACGCATGTATGAAGCATTAAATATAGATAAAAAATAAAACTAATTATACAGTTTAGACAAAATTCACGAGATGAATCTTTTAAACCTAATTAGACCATGATTAAACACTAATTATCAAATAACAACAAAAGTGTTACAGTACTATTTTCAAAAAAATTTCACGAACCAAACAAGGTCCAACCATATGCTGCTGCGTCCAAGAAGCACACCAACCCAATAATGACGCCACATCAAATTGGTTAATTAAGGGCTCGTTCGGTTAGGGTACGAGGACGTCAGGAATTAATTCGGCCAGTGAAAGCTTCTGTAAATTGAGTAAAGATACCGGCCTAGAATTCTTTCTGGTCTCGTTCCTGGTCAAACGAATGGTGGAGCCTAAAGGTCGAAAGCGGGTTGTTGGCTGTTGGATATTTTCATTTTCTTTGGACATCACTTAACACGTTTGTTCCTAGCTAGATCTCACTATTTCTGTCAGATCGTGAGAAGATCTGATGGACTGTAGTCCTATTGCTAGGTTGTTTTTTTTAAGAACAACTAGGTTGTTTTTCTTTGCTCATCAATCTCTATGTCTATCTTCTCTATCTCTCCTCTCTATCTCTACCACTAATAATACACCGGCTGTGAGCTTTCCTACGGCTACCTCAGAACTTGTCCCATGTAGTCATGACCTATCGTACGTGCAAAAAAAAAAACTGCACCTAGAAATAGCCCACCTTTAAAACGAAAGGACGAGATCTACTCTGACCTCACCTTTCTTTCACCCACTCAAATCCAGCGGCCGATGTTCTTTGCACCAAACCTTCATCACTCATCCTCACCCCGTGCGCAACTCCCCTCTGCCCCAACGGCCACGGTTCGATTTAAAGATGTCAATGGGGCCCCGAACCCCGATTCTCCCCGGGGAATTCCTCTATTAGGAGACGGGGATGGTAGTGATTTAATCCCACGGGGATTTATATGGGAGGAATTTTATCCCCGTCGGGTTTTGCGGGGACGAGGATGGTTCACCATCCTTCGTCCCCGTTCCCCGTGTACCCGCCCTGCGAAGCGTGGCTTACTCTGAACTAGGCCTTCGTCTGTTGAAGCTCAACAAAGGCCCAGTGTATAGCCAATATAAATTGCCAAACCAAACCCTAATCTTTTATTCTCTCCCCTGTTTGAGATGCCTTCTCCACGACAATTGTTTTTCTCTTTCTCCCCTGTTCCCTTGAGCTCAAAGTGTGCTGGACGCCTGGATTAGTATTCCTATTGTTTATTAGTCTTGTACTTGTACGCTAGTTCGGATTGATTTGTTGGTTGATTTTTGTAATAAGGATGATTTCTTGTTGGTTGTTCGTATGATGCTGAATCTGAAAGGTATACTCAGTCGTACGAGGACGGAAGCCCCGCGGGGATTAATTCCCCGCGCAGGGACAGGGATGGGAAAAAACAATCCCCGATGTCCTTCGCGGGGACGGGGATGGAGAAATTTCTCCCCGGTGGGGATGGGGATGGGGGCCTGAAAATCCGACGGCGAATTCTCCGTTGCCATCCTTAGGTCTCGTTTAGTTCGCAAAATTCTTTGGGGAATGGTACCGTAGCACTTTCGTTGTTATTTGACAATTAGTGTCCAATCATGATTTAATTAGGCTTAAAAGATTTGTCTCGTGAATTTCGTCTAAACTGTGTAATTAGTTTTATTTTTTATCTATATTTAATGCTTCATGCATGCGTCCAAAATTTCGATGTGACAGAGAATCTTGGAAAATTTTGCAAAACTAGGTTCGTGCCCGTGCGTTGCTACGGGATAGCTAAACTTTTGTCCTTAAAACATATGGATCACACAATAAGATATACAAGAATAAAGTTTGTGAAATTAACACGGTTATGAAGAGCGCGGCGTCGTAGGCTCACAAACTCTAATATATAAATCTTTTCGTGATGCGGCTAAGATAATATTTTATATCTGCAGAAAGAAATTTCCAATGTTTGTCAGGTGGCATTTTATCAATAAGCGTTCGGGTGGGTCCATAGGGGGAGTGGCATTTCGAGGGAAAGGATGGGGAAGTGCTAGGGCAGGATCACAGGATTCGGCAGACCGATGACCTGAGGTTTTCGCCGCACCATGTAGTTGTCCACCGTGCGGCGCCTTCACCTTGGATTGGAGAGCGCCGCCGCTGAGCGACCGACGGGATGCGCCGTGTGCATGTCTGGCTGCAGGGAAGAGGGAATGACAGCTGGAACAGGTGCTCTAGCAATGGCTCTGTCCAGGAAGTTCACTGCGTGTCTCAACACTAAGCAGCCTAGACAGGGCTGGATGGTCACAAGTTGAAGATCACAAAAAAAAAGTTAATAGTATTGCCTGGTGATTTATAGAGGATTAATAGTATATTGCTAGGACTGCACATATTCTTAGTAAATGAATGAAAGTATTGCATCTAAGCACAAGTCTGCACATAAGCTCAATGCAACTAAATTTAACTAAGCTCCAAAAGCTCATTGCAACTAAATTCATAGACTATACCTAAATTCAGAGACTGTACCATGAATCAAATTGCACGGAAAATATTACCACCTACTAACAATAAATCCCTTTAAGTAATAATCAGTGTTACCTACCCAAAAATTTGGTGAACCAGTCTTCTATTCAGTCCTATTCACTTTCCGACAACAGTTCTACATGCTGTAGATGGAGGTTAGCATCCTGAAAGTTCCAACGTTTCAGGAAACAGTCTAAACACTATGGCCAACAAACCACCAAGTGAAGAGTAGGCGAGAGTGAAAACAATCTTCAATTGTCGAATATGGCCAGTAGGGCACTCAGAATTCAGAAACACCGGGACTGACCTTAGGCTGGCCTTCAGTGCTATGAGCAACATGTGTTTGACGATGACGATGCACGATGGCAGCGAGAGACAGAGGTACGTGATGGGCGGCGATGTCAGCTCTTCAACGCATGTCCTCACGTGTGCTGCGGGGGATCATGTCGGGCAAGTAGGGAGCGCGACGAGCCGCAGGCAGACGGGAGCAAAATTTTGTTATGAGATAATATAATATTGCACGGCAACAATATATAATACAACACATGAAATGATCGAAAAAGGCAACATGGAGAGCTTCCTGACAGATATATTGAAAATAGTGTTCAAGCAAAATAGTTGCGCACTCAATGAACTTCACTAAATAGCTTTACGATTCTTCAATTAATCAAATACATAAAAACCTACTGAAGAGCACCATTTTGTTCAATCCTATGTCAAACTAATTTTCAATCAAAACTAAATTGTTCTTGCCTCGCATTGACAGAACGAAGGAACTTACACACAAGACAGTAAGACATAGCTGCAGGCCAACCATCGTGTAGTTAAGATAGTCCTTTTCACTTACTTTGGTTACAACTCCCATCTCCAAGTTCAGCTCCTTTTGAACTCATGTCGAAATAGCTGCCTGAGGAGGTCCCTTCGATTTCACAGGAGCCAGTTCATAATCAAGACCAACCACATCAACAACACCATCCCCCCTTGCCACAGCACAAACCTTGTAGAGCCCTCCCAAAATACCCCTCTTCAGAAACTGTTACAGAATGAACAAAAGCAGGGTAAAACATTGCCATGCACTAACAGAAGAACTGCCATTTTGCAATTCAGGTGATCCTGAAACTCAATAATGGATATTAAGTTGATGGTAGGAATTGGACGGTACTTTGAGGTGAAAAACAACATTGGTACAACTTTTTCATAGATCAATAGAAACTTATATTTCTATGTGATGCAGCAACGTTAACTGACTTTTTGATGGACAATATAAGGGCTCAATTAGCCATGCTTAATGGAAATGTATAAGATCTTCAAGGAACTGCTATGCCCATTGCCCACACCAGTTTCAAACGTACGCGATCATATACGAAACAAAATTAATTCGCCGGTTCAGACGCAGACGCTACATCGTCCTGGAAATGGGTTGCAAATCGTGCTTACCTGAGCATCCTACTCCTGGGCGTACTGCTTGGCGCAGGCAAATATGATCTTGCGGCTAACAAGCACCTTCTGGTTCTTTCTGTCTGCGAGGGCCTTCTCCTTCCTATCCACTTGCCACTGCTCCTCCCGCTTGCGCTTGCGCAGCACAGACTCCAGGACCTCCGCCCCCTTCGCCTCCGCTGAAGGCCTCTGCACAGAGAGACAAACATCACCGACTCAGAGTCTCAGATCCGCGTGGAGGGAGATGGAGTCCGCCACGAACGCCGCCGTCCCTCAGCCTCAGCCTCTTCCGTGACCAAGATATGGTGGCCGGCCATCGCTACCATAGCTGCGCGGGGGCACGGGCCCGCTGGCCGGCATCCCGCCGCCGCGGCCGCACTGGCAAGCGAGCGCGCAGGCGCGGGCCCTCTGGCCGCCTGCCGCCGTCACCCCAATCGGTGGGCGCGCAGGCGCAGGCGCGGGCCTTGGCTAGCAGGCCGCCGCCGCTGCCGCCTCGACCATCGATGTTGAAAAATCCTCATCTACTCCCTCGGTCCCTAATTAAGCGTCGTTTCCGGTTTCTGTGCCCGCAAGTTTGACTCGATTTATAGAAAATACGTGCAACATTTGTATCTCCAAATAAATTTATTAAAAAATTAGATTCAAAGATCTTTCTAATGATATTAATTATATACTATAAATATTAATATTTTTTTAATATATATTTAATTAAAGTTGTTTCTCGGGAAGCGTAAAGCGACAGATATTTAGGGACGGAGGGAGTACAAGTCAAGCCGTACAACACACGGGCATGACTGATTGGGTGCTTGACCACAGGGCAGAGAGGAGGATGGAGAGCTACCTGGAGATGTGGTTCGGGGGCTTGTAGGCCAAGAACTCCAGCAAGGAGGCTCTGTCGCTGGCGTTGCTTCTGCATCGTTTTCAAGAACCCTAAGCGCCGCTTCCGCTTCGCCGCCGACCTCGAGAAGCGTAGCGAGATGGAGGCAGTGGTGGGCCCAGCTATATTCAGGGTATTCAGTTGAATACCTAAATTTTTTAGTAAATTTTTTTTGTACATATAGTGTTTATATATGTATATGTATTGAAAAAAAAAGAAATAGGAATAAATGAATAATCTGTGAAGAATTTAGCCCAAAAACGCTACTACTCCCCTTCCTCCTCAGTCCCCACCTGCTGGCCCAACAGCCCAATACGACCCAATACGGCCTGCGTATTTCTCTCTACGTTCGACTCCTTTCTCCCGATGGGCTGTCTCGTTCAGGGGTGACCGATGTATAGATACGAAGTATACGACTGAAAGATGGATGGACGCATACGCATCACGCATGCTGCCAACACCTGGATGGACTCGTGCCCATCAACCCTGCCCAATTGAGGTTGGCTGGATTAGCAACTTCTATCATCCTCGTGTGTGGAAGGAACGCCGGTTAATTAGGCTCTGGATCAAAAGCTGGGCCAAAAGTCATACTGTCATACATGTTTAGGCTCTGTATGTTGTCACTTTGCTATGTTATATATATTATTGGTGTATCTTTTATGTTAGACGATTTCAAATTATGCTTAATTGGGAAAAACTACAATGCAAATGGATAGCTAAAATTGATAGAAGCAAGAGTCATCGTGCTATTGGAAAAAAAAATTATGCTTAAATTCTATGAATATATACATTATATGCTATATATTTTCTATATGTATATATGCGGCGTTATACATGTCAAATATTAGGTTTTGGTTGCCAAAAAAAACTTTGTACCCTCTTTCATTTTGAATACCCACCCTCAAAATCCTGGGCCCGCCACTAGATGGAGGCCACCAAGCACGCACCACGTGCGTCCTCCGCTGTCGCCGCTTAGTTCCACTGGGATCCGCGACAAGGCAGGGCGTGGGATTTGGACCTGGGCAAGGAACGATGGGGATGATGTTACGGCAGGAACACGGGGGGCGGGGACGGGGAGCGGCGGCGTGTGCGGCCGCAGGGTGCGGGGATGGGTAGTGGCATGCGCAGCGACGGTCCTGCGTGATTGGAGCAGGATCCGGATGGAGAGTGATCGGAGGAGATGGGTCGCATGAGCCAGTATCACGAATCGCGGGGGAGCCATGGGGACGGCGGTTTCCTTTTCCGGGCCAGCTATCGCACGAGGAAGCGAGGTGAAGGCAGGCGGGGATCGCAGGGGCAGACGGACGACGGGAGGCAACGATTGTCGCACGAAAAAAAAAATTATCCCCACTTTAGTGTTTGTGGGAGATTTTGAGAAGCCAGTTCGATTGCTGGGGCGACTCTTTTTTTTTTTTTTCCATCAACGCTACCTTCCCCTTCGCTCGCGCCCCTCTCTCCGTTCCCGGCCGCGGCACCTCCCTCTCCACCCACAGCATCCCTCTCCGGCCGGCCCCGCGCGCCCCTCTCTTCGTCCTCGGCAAGCGCCTCCGTCTCCTTCTCCCAGTTCGGCGGACGGCTAGGGTTTTGGCCGGCGGCGGCCGTGCCCGGCGCAGCTCCCCCGCCGGCCGCGCCTCCCTCTCCCTCGCCAACATCGTCCTGCACCTCTCTACCTCCCCGAACAACGCCTCCCTCTCCTGCTCCTGGTCCGCCTGGCGGCGGCGCCATCAGGCGCGGGCTCCCTGTTCGGCCACGCCTGATTCCAGCGTGGCGACCCCTCCGGCCCTCCCGGCGGTGGCGCCCTTGACCAACTGCAACTACCGCGCCCCAACAATAGGTAGCATCATCTCCTGCCCCTCCATATCTCTCTCTGTCTGGTATTCTTCCCCCTTCTCTCTTAATTTTCTCGGCTTTTTTCTTTCAGGAAATCTTGCAAATTTGAGAGTGAGTATAGAATGTTTACTTGATCTACATTTATTTTCATATTAAAAAGGGACCATTGTTTGTATGGATAGCTGGCAATTTAAAAAATTGCTCCCATGTATTCATTGTTTCACTGCTATGTAAATCTGAAATGTTTGTTCTCTTTTTACATAATACTGTAGTCTACTAAGGAAGTAGGAGTATTTTTATCTCGCATGTGAAGATGTATTTTACCCCATATTTTGCTGCTCAACAAGGTAGGTGTCCATAAAAAACTGCAATGGTAGTTATAACATGCTGGTATGCCTTCACCATCACTTTTCACATCAACATATATGGTACCTTACAGACCTTTTTTTTCTTCATTAGCTGAACACCAGCAGATTGATAGCAAATCTGTTTCTAAAACATGTGCCGAAACCTTTTTTTCCAGTCTTAACAGAGAAATTTTGAGTTTCCTCTCTTAATGCATATTTGTTAGTTTGGAAGGTTAATTTTTTTATTTAACAAAATGCCATTTGCAGGTCCTTTGAACATTAGGCACCAAACTCATACAGGTTGTGCAAAATAAAAGGTGTATCCTGAATTTGAGAACTTAAGTTACTTTGGTGCTTGTCTAGTAATAAATCTGCACCCTCATCATTGCAAGGTTTTTTATATTGGCCAATTTTTTATTGGTTGATTGTAGAATAAGATGATGGAAGATGAGAACAAATTGCTGGCCTTTGAACTTGTAAGTGTCCTTGCAGGGTTGCATATCTCCAATTGTTCTTTTATGGAGAGGAGAAACAGCTTCTCATTTAGAGCACGAATGCACTACTGATGTGAAATGGTAATGCATATTTCATGAAATGCAGATTACGGACTTGTCGTTCTCTCTTTATTCAACTTTTGTTATAGAGGCTCAACATGGTTTTAACAAGGTGCGCTCACATTTTCTATTTTTTCTTGTATTTGTTACTCGCTAGGTGGAAATATATATCTTTGAAAAAATTGTCAACTTGCAGTGTTTGATAAGTACTGAAGTAACTGGGGTTATGAATTCTTATCTCCATTTGCCTGATATTGGGGCCACCAATTGTTCAGTTTTTTTGGTTCCTGCAATACGGAGCCTGCAAATGCTAATCAGTAACAAACAGCCCTAAAAGTTGAGTCCAGGCATCTACTTATTGTAGAACAAAAAAAGGGATATGATTGTATTTTAATTTACATTTTACCTCTCCTATGTGATGTTCTCTGTTTGCGTGTTTAAATACCTTGTTATTTATTTCTCTTAAATTTGAGTTCCCTTTGTTATGTTGGTGTATACATTTGTTGAGACTGTGCTGGATACCTTGGTACTACTTCCAAACTTTCTTGAGTTTTTTTCAAGATGAATGTAGGCGATCCAGCTCTCCTGGGGATATTACTATTCTATTTCTTGCTTTTGGTAAACGTTTTCCTTTCCTTGGAAGCATCAAACTTACTTACCTCGAAGTTGTGCAAGTTATTTGACAGTTGGTCTTTGTTGCAGTTCTCAATTTGGCATTTGCACTGAGCCTCCTCTGTTTCTGTTTTAAATTTTTATATTTATCGTATGCTGATTAAAATATGTTGCCAACTGCAGGTTCAGATATGCTGTACACTGTTCAACCTGTTGATATCCTAGGAAAGGCAAAAGTTATTGTTGCTCCAGCAAAGGCAACTGCTGCTGGTGGGGGTAATGCACTGCTGGTGTTGCTCAATGCATTGTGATATCAAGTTTCAACCTGCTTGGATCGGTTTCCATTTTTTATGGATGTTTTGGAGTGTCTAATTGGCTTCCTTGCTCTCTCCCAAAATTCTATGGAACTTGCTTCTTTGCAATGATGCTATCAAGATGGCCAGTTACATGCCATGGTCACAGGATATTATTGCTCTATTTAACCTACCTTTTTTATTGGTTAACACTTGTAGACTTGTAGTGAAATCTGAAAACATGATAATCAGGTGGCTCCTGGACGTGAAGTCATCAACTCTTGGCAACAGTATGAAACTTCTTGCTGTGCTGTGCTGGAATATTTCAAATGACCACAAAAACCTTTGCAGATAGTAACTTCGGATCTCATGCTGTGAAGCTCATAATACATGTGACTTGACTTGAAGTTGGTGTCAATGCAAAGGGATCAAGAGTCACTGTTCTGATGGCCAATAATACGATGCATGAAAATTCTGTCAGAAACCCAAATAATGTAAGAGGGTGACTGCTTTTTACAAGCTCTTTGATGGGCATTTTGGAGCTTCATCTCACCTCTGATGGAGTAGGCTGGTGTCATTGGTAGCATCATGGCCTGTTGCCCATCGGTAATCAACACAACCTGCATCATTTCCAAACTAAATTTTCGCTCTGCCAGTTTGCAAGTTTCAAAGTTATAAAATTGTTTGCACTGACATTTATGCAGATACAAACTGATCTTCTGTCGGATACAGAAGAATGAAGGATCTAGAAATATTGCAAATCCTATGAGAGGGCAAAGATTCTAGAAATAAATCCACACGGCCGACTATACTTTTTCACTTGCGGCTATCATTCTGGATGATCTTTTGGGGCTGGTGTGCTTTTTTAAATGCCCCTCTATTATATGCCATCCTGTATTTTTCAAAAATCGAAGTGTAACGATTATCCCTCTGTTAGCTGCTCGTGACATGTGAGCCTAGGCATACATTGTGGAGGTAGCAATTGTACCACTTTCAACTTGCTAGGTAGAGCATACACATTTATTATTTTTCTTCCTTGGAGGTTTGAAGCAAAGTTGGGATTACTGATAAAACCAGGTATGGTCGTACCTTGCTTTTCTATGAGATCACAGTAAATACAATTTCTGTGCTATAGACAAAAGCACTTTTTTGGTAGAAGAAAAACTATACTGTATTAAATGAAATTGTTGTGATACTATGATTTAGTAAGCCAATTGTTATGATACGGCTCATTAATTTAGGGGTATGATTTGTTTCCTTTCGGATCTATCCTGTATTTATATTGCAGAAATGAGACATGAAGTTAGGCAAAGTATTCGCTATTAGGTGCAACTGTATCCTGGCTGCAAACGGATTGTAGCTTGTATGGATAGATCATTTCTCTTGGCTGATAACAGAGCACAAAAATAACGGAATAACCAGATGATCATATATTGCAGCTAACAGTTCCTGTTTTCGTGCCTGAATCTGAAACTTCAGTTTGGAATCTGTAATTTGGTGAATTGTTTCATTTAGCTATAATACTTCTTGTATGGTTTTGAACTATGTCCATTTGCCTGCAGCTCCAAGAACCATACAGTAGACAGGTGAAAATAAATAAGCTTGGTCGTTGTCTCCGTCGATGTCTCCATCTCCATCGATGGAATCGACAGAAGACATCTGAGCTACAAGGGAGACAATGTTGAAGGCTGAAATAGTTGCTAGGAATTATCAGAAAGTCGTCAAATGTTTAGTGTAGTTTTGACGTGTTCTTGAGATGTGCATTTGTATGTGATGTGATTCCCTGTTATTCTACTCTGAAGTCATCCATCATGTCACAAGAACTAATGGTTCGTGATGTCAGGAAAGCTATCCTAATTGTTCAATCGCAACCTTGTAATTTTTCTTTTACATGAAAAAATTGGTGCTTTACTCAGCTTCCTACCACTTTGGTTGTTTCCATAGAAAAAAAATATAGTTGTTTGGTTGTTGTCATGCATCCTTAATGCTGCCGTGGCGTTATCATGGGCACTATACTAGTTAAGATAAGAGGATGCTAGACAATGTTTGGTGTGTTTATGTGAGCCTGCGTCTGTACTCAGGAAAAAACTTCAGTATTCCTCCACTTTTATGTCTTTATAAATTTATATTAAAGATAGAAAGGGCACTTTCATCATTTTTTTTACTTCCCACAATATTCTCACACCCTTTGTATCCCGTATCCATATGTGACCTAGATTCATGATCTGTGCTCATACAAGTTAGAACGACACATGTTTAACGATGCAATACACGGACGAGTTTACATGTGAAACCAACTGGAATGGACGAGTTCAGTAAGTTTTGTATTGAAGAATACGGAGCCTGTGTATGCATTGATTTTCCTTTCAATAGTACTTTTCAGTAAAGAAACAACGTTTTTCTCTCACAATAAATCAGCATCAGTAAAAAGCAAATTTCAGCTAAAGGAAGAGGGCAAGAAAGCTTTATTTCCAGTGGAAGGACACAGACTACAGCTTATTGACAGTGACACCACTAGCACACGCGCAGTGAAAATCGCGAAGCAGACCCTTTTGCTCACTTGGGACCATTGATGATAGGCTTTGAGAACGACCCATAGGTGACGCTGAACTCAACGAACTTGTCCGCGTCAGGGATCGCGTCCACCACGGCCGGGTGGGTGCAGAGCCGATCGGCCCACGCCACCAGGTTCGGAGCCTTCGCCTTGTCCAGGAGAGTGACCCCGGCCATCTTCTCCACCGCCTTCACCCAGCCGACATACGACACCAGAGCGATGTCCAGGTACCCGACGCTGTCGCCGCCGAAGTAGTGCTTCCCCTGGCTGAGCTTCGCGAAAGCCCCCTCCAAGAGCTGCAGGGCAGCGGACAGCTGCCCCGCCGCTTCGTCCTTGCCCTCGTCATCCGTTCCCCTGAGTATGCGGATCGCCGAAGGGACCTGCGTGAGTGTTAACCAACAGGGAAGCACAGGATTAGTCTGACACTGTTATTAAATTGCTGCTGAAAACTGGTCAGAATTGCTCAGAGAAAGAGATCGACTACCTTGTCATCGACGTACTGTGCCCAGAACCGATGGACCGCACGGGTGTAAGGGTCGGCGGGGAGGAAGGCCGGCGTGTCGGAGGACCAGACCTCGTCGATGTATTGGACGATGATGAGAGACTCGGAGATGGGCTTGCCGTGGTGGAGCAGGACGGGGATCTTCTTGTGCACCGGGTTGGACCTGAGCAGCAGCTCGCTCTTCTTGCCCACCACCTCCTCCACGAACTCGTACTTGACGCCCTTCAGCTTCAGCGCGATCAGGACGCGGATCACGAACGGGCTCGGCCATAGGCCGATCACACGCACGGCCTCTGCCTCTGACATTTTTGTGGTTTGAGTTCTCGGCCTAGTGCAGAGCTCTACTGACAGTATTACTGTTTCTGTCGTGAGTTGTGACTGAGGAGAAGTTAGCTGCACGTAATAGTTGTATGTGGATATATATATATATATACAAAACGAGCTCGAGCTCTTTCTTTTCCTTTTCTCTGTCCGGGCTATCTAGACGTCCTTGCGTGCGTCATGTTCCGGACAGCTGCCTCTTTTTTAAGCGTCTCGTCAAGTCGTCGTACCTTGAGTTTCGAGCTGATGTAATCGCTTTCGTCATCGAAGCTGCTGTGCCTTGGATTTTATACGGTCGATCAGTTTAAGATCTTCACTTTACCAATTAGCCAGCCGTTTCCTAATCATAAAGACAGAAAGATAGAACGAATTAATTTAGAGGTAAGAGAAAGAACAATCAATTGCAGCGTGACAGTTTTATCAAAAAAAAAAAACAGTGACACAGAAAGACAGATTTTTTCTCCTTCCGTCCCATATGTCAAACTTTCTTAAGTTTGATTAAATTTGTAAAAAATATTATCATCATTTGTATCTCTAAATAAGTTTATTATAAAATATATTTAACGATTTATCTAATAATACTAATTATGTGTCATAAGTATTATATTTGTTCTAGTTGAAAGTGTTCGACTTCTTGGAAAGTAACAATGACACTTTTTTTTAGGACGAAGAGAGTACACTACTATCCAGGACTGGAATGCTCATGAACAGTTGTATCATATTGCTTTCTGTTACCATTTTTCTTTTTTTTCGCCATTACTGAGCTTGTTTTTTTTGTATATATATAATTTAAGTTTAAGTCATGACACAGCATTCAGATCGATCATCTAAAACTGGATACGCGGTGTTCCATGCTCGTCGCTAAATGTTACAAAATACTTTAAAACATTTTATTTTTACCCCAAATCAAATTCCTCTAACTTTGACTAATTTATAGAAAAATAACTAGTATCCGGAGCATTAGTAATTTCATTAACTCTAACCGGAAACACATCTTGATAATACATTTATTTATTTAGAGAAGCCTAGCAATAGCCCACAAAACAGGTCTCCTACTTTTTATTTGAGGGCTCCTATACTTTTGACGGCCCTATTTTCTGGGCTATACTCCAGCAGTAGCTCTCAAAACAATATCCTCAATTCATTCTAATAGAGAATGACACATATATGCTTGTTATTCTCTTTCCTATCTTCTTTGTTTATCTTCTCTCCGTTGATGAACACGGCTATGCTAGGGGCGCAGCCATCAGGAAGCGCTCCAACGCGGAGGGGCATAGCCATGGCTCCGGATGAGAGTGGAGCAGCTAGGGAGGGGCTCTAGCGGGGAGAGGCGACACGGGGAAGTCACCGGAAGAGGAAGGAACCGGTGCATGACTTCTCTGGTGAATACCTGCTCGGGTGACGCGCGGATGCATGGGGAGGGAAGAAGCCGGGGAGGGATGGTCGCCAGAGCTGCCATGTTGTTTTCTTGCTCGAGGTGCAACCTCTCTCCCTCAGATCCAGTGATGCATGGACAAGGATGTGCACGGGGCACACAGACGGGTGAAAGCCCTAGTTTGGTTTTGGATAATTGATGAAACCTAAGTGTACTAACCTTTGACATTTGTGATATGTAATATAGGTTGGTACACACCAAGTGATGGAGCTAGATGGCACTCAAGTGATGGAAATGGCCACATGTGATGATGATCAAGTGCTCCAACTTGGAAAAGAAGAAAGAGAAAACAAAATTCTATGGAGATCAAGGCAAAGGTATAAATAGGGATTTTGTTTTGCCGGTCAAGACACATGTTGTCCGTGGGTTGGAAACGCGTCATTTTTTTTGCAACGAATGAGTAGCCAGTTGTCGGGGTGGCACCAGTGTGTCTGGTGTACACCGCCCCTGTGTGGACGGTGCACCGCCGTGGGCACCGCCATCCCAGGGCGGTGACATCGCCCATTTATTCCAAAGACTACGACTTTCGGGGTTGGGCACCGCCGCGGGCACCGCCCCTTTTATCCAGAGAGTAAGAAAAACGGACTTCGTCACTGCTAGGGCACCGCTGTGGACACCGCCCCCCTTTGGCGGTGACACCACCACCCTAGGGCGGTGCCCCACTGCCCTGTCCAGTGACCTCTGATAGCCAACGGAACTAGCCGTTGCAATTCGACCATTGGGGCACCGTCACCCCCTGTCCGGTGTGACACAGTGGTGTCCAGTGCCCTCGCAGAAATTAGCTCCAAGGGGGTAACAGCTCTATTTGCTTGTGTGGCTATAAATAGAGGTGGTGGCTGGTCATGGCCACTCTCTTGGAACCCCATACACCTGAGAAAACCCTTTGGGAGCTAAAGCAACACAATCCTAAATTTTTCATAATTTCAAAATAGTTAAATATGATTTATTTGTGTAATTGAGTGTGCATTCAAATATAGGAAATAATAAATATTTGTGAAATTAAAATCAATCATAAGGTCAGCAACATGATTATGCACCCATGCTGCAGCATTTATTTAATGTAATGATTGGTTTGATTTCAAAGTTCAAGGGAATTCAAAAACCTTTTGAATTTGAGTTTGGAAAATCGATTTAGAAAAAGATAAAGGAATTCCTTCTCTCTCTATTCCTTCCCCACTTTCGGCCTGCTGGCCTTTTCTTTTCCCCGGCCCGCTCGCCTTCCCCTCTTCTCCTCTTGGGCTGGCCCAGCCGAGCCAGGCGCCTGTTGCCGCTCTCTCCTCTCCGTGCTCATCTTGGGCCGGCCCGCATCGGAGGCCTCAACCGCCGCTGCCGCGCCCCGCTCTTCCCCCTTGAGCCGCTGACGCGCCGGGCCCAGCTGTCGGCACCATCCCCAACCTCCCGCGCCCCTTTCGGTCAAGGCAGCAACCGCCGCCCGTGCCCACCTCCTTCCACGTCGTGGGAGCGTCCCGACCCGCGCCGGTTTACAAAAGGGGAGCGCGACCCCGTCTCCGCCCTTCCCTTCTCCAGTTTCCCCCGCTTTTCACTCGCTAGTGCACCGCAGAGAACCGCAGCAGCGACCCTCCGGAGCAACGTCCACCCCGCTGCGGCGACCGTCACCTTCGAGCCACCCCCGCCCCGTGTTTTTCGCTCGGTGAGCTTCGCCTCGCTCTCCTCTTCCTCCCCATGTTGTCGCTTTCTTGTTTGGTGGCTTCTAGGGCCGTTTTCCCGATCACCGGCGAGGTTCTCGCCACCGGCCATGGCGGCCACCGCGTCGATCGTCTTCCCCGGCCACGCAAAGGGCATGGTTGTGGTCTACATCGCCTCCGCATCATCCCGGTGCTTTCGGTTCGTCAAACCGTGCACCGTAGCGCCTTTTTGGGCAACGCCGGCGAGCTCCACGCCGCGGCAATGGTGGCGCCGCCGTCTCCACCCTCAACTCCGGCGTCGCACTCTCTCTCTCCCTCTTTCATCTAATCATGGCCGTCTCTAGTCAACGGCTAGAAACACTCCATACCCCTTCGCGGGTTCTTTTTCTAAAAGAGTCCCTCGACTTTTGGTAAATGTAACCCGCCGTCCTTGGCGTACTCGCGGAATACGCATTCCCATTTTGAAAACGTAGTTTCTTCGGTTTAAATGAAAAATATGTTTTCAGATTAATTACAGATTTGCCATTGTAGTAAAACGCTTGTAAAATCATCGTTTTAACTCCGATTTGACCCATTCAACTTGCGTTAGTTTCGTAATTTCGTAATCTACGCATTAATGCTACTGTTACACCTGTTAGAAGCTTTTGAATTTCTCGATTAAGTCTAGTTTAATAGCTAGTTTTAGGAACCTTTTATAGCTCATAACTTTTGCGTTGTAGCTCCGTTTTTCGTGCAATTCGCGTCATTGTGATCGTAGCGAGACGTAGATGATTTTGGTAAACATTTTATACAATTTTATTTATTGTTGGTGTACTGTTCTAATCATAGTAATGTTTTGCTTGTATGTCTGTTCTGGAATGCGTGTTGTACTTCGTGTCGTTTGAGTTCAGACGGTGAGGAGTACTTCGGGAACCCGGACACGTACGAGGAGCAGCAGGACCAGCAGCAGTTCGTGAACCAAGGCAAGTATAGCATGGGCTTACCTTGATGTCCTATTCATTAAATAATCTGCTCATTATGCATGTGTCTAATATTGCTCGACTATAAGGACATCCTAGCCATTGATGACTTGTACCTTGATCCCTATGGGTTTTATTGCACATGGGTAGAATGCTAGTGCTCTAACTAAACATGATCTACACTATGACTAATGGAACCAACGGATAAACATGATGGTAACAGTGGAAATATAGGGTGAAGGTGCAAATGATGTTGATCATGTTGTCCTAAACCCTCCGTAAGGACTTATCTGTAGGGCAAAAGCTGGGACATACAGTGCAACCGTGAGAGTTATATGGCTCTGACTTTAGCTCAATAATAGGATCTTTTCTAGCTTGTTAGAGGTTACCCGAAAGGGCGCAAGAGGGGCTTGCCACTTTGGGTATAGAACTGCCTCTGTTCTGATGTGTATAGCATGCGGGAATTGTGCCATCGAAAGGGGGTTCTCTATATCTGCCTGCCGAGGAAACCTCGCGGCCCTAACTTGTTAGAAGAGACCTATGGAAGGCTTCATAGTGTACCCTGCCTGCTCACCTTGGGAGTGTTAGGGGGTCGACGGGCCCCGGACATATGGGTAACATGACTCACGGGTAAAGATGCACAACCTCTGCAGAGTGTTAAAATTGTTATAACAGCCGTGCTCACGGTCACGAGCGGCCCGAAAAACTTACAGAATAAATGGTTACTTGATAAGTGGTTGACTTATGACGATGATGACGAGATTATGATGATGATCAATTACTCTCCTTAATTCTAGTAGGTGATCATGTGGGTTAAATGGGAGCTTATGCATAACTTGATGATAATTAATAATAAAACGTTGATCTACTAAAAGTGCTAACTGCAGTCAACCGTGTCTATCCTTTTTGAACCTCATGAATCCTCATACTATACTTGTGGAGTACGAGTGTACTCACACTTGTTATTATTTTGTTTTTGGATAAAAATCCCGGATGGGTAACAGATGACAGCTTCTACGAGGATTTCCCTGAAGATTACTAGGTTTGGGTCAACCAGTCGGCCTTCCCTGTGGAGCAGAGTCTTCGCTTGAGAGTTGTTATTTACTTTTTCCGCTTGTTATGTTAAGAACTACGTGATGTAATATCGTGATGTATGTACACAGTGATGATACTTCTGTTAATTTGTCGGCTTATGTGTGCGACTATTCTTGGGGCGCACATAAGATGTATGCACTCTATATTGTCCTTTAATAGGAGTGTGACATACCTAAACGGCCCGGTGATTGGAGGATCGTTGAGCGGAGTTGGTGATTGTCTCTGGCTCCGATCGGTTGCTTGTGAGGGTGTTGTGCCTTTCCCGGCGAAGAGCCAAAAGGTAACTCTAGTAAATTGCACGTGTCATTGAGTACCCTCATTTATGTTGGTTCTTGCAGCGCCTTTGTGTAAGGCTAGGCTTGTGATGCCTATTAGCTCTTAAACCACAAAGTGAACGGTCCACACAATAGGGACTAGCTTGCCGGCAAGCAAGTGAACATCGGGAGAAAAATTGTGTGTTAAATTGTTCATTGGCTTCCTTGGTATTCATTGTGATTGACATATCTCTTGTCGAGATAGGTATACATTTCTATCGCTTGTATTTACATTTTGATATACTTGTGTAGTGGTAGAATTAGCTAGTATTACTAGTTGAGTAGAGTAGGAATTAGTTCAGTAGCTAGAAGTAATTAGTTGTAACTCTTGTGCTAGCTAGCTTACTAGACTAGAAGTAGAGACTTAGCTCATTGATTGAATTAGAGATCATAATTCACTAGTATATTGGTAGGTGGCTTGCATTTTTTTGTAGGCTAGAGCAAAACACATTTATCGCCATATTATTGTCTAACAATTTGCTCTAGTGCTTTATAGTATTTTTAATTAGACTATTCACCCTCCTCTAGCCATTTAGGACCTTTCAACGAGGGAAGCCGAAAGCGGGGTGGTGCGTGGATGGGGAAACAAGCGGCACACCAATGAGGAAAAAGGAAACGTGGGAAACAACCAGAAACAGTGATTTGAGGGCTTGGCCCAGGACCCCCTAGGAATGAGGGGTGGGAGGGGGATTTGAGGCCCCTCTCAAGTTTGAGGGCTCTAGGAGGTGCCCTGTTAGAGTATAGTTTTGGCCTCTGAGCCCTCATAAATAGGATGAGGACCCAAGTAAGAGCTCTGTTGGAGTTGCTCTTCGTATTACATATGTTCATATATCTTTTTATAAATCTAGTCAAAGTGCAAGTATTTAGCTGCTCATCTCTGTAAATCACGTGTAATCCAAAGAGTCAAATCCATGATCTTTAGCCTCATGTGATAGGTCTCCACCCACTGCACTGCATACTCACTCGTGACTCGTGAGTATGTATAGGATGTTACTATTTTGTATTAGCATTTTGTAATCTTGAATTAAATATTCTGACCGATAATCTTAAATAAAAAAGGTTTCGACTACAAAGTTTTAGAAATTTGAATAAAAAAACATATGTAATAATATGATAAATTAAAACATATGTAATAATATGATAAAAAAAACATATGTACCGATAATCTGAGATTGTTTAAAAATTTCAAAAATTTGAATATAATAATATGATAAATTAAAACATATGTTCAATACTCTAAACGAATTGAATAAAAAAACTTGTCAACTACAAAGTTGAAGATCACATCGACCACTATAAATAGGGTATATTGACTATGTTAACAATTGAGGTCTTTTGAATTTTTAAAAAATGAATTTCAAAAACTAAACTACTTAAATAAAAAAACATGACAACTACAAAGTTCTAACTAAAATGTGGTGTAGACCATGTCAACATCCGAGGTCATTCAAAAATTCTTAAATTAAACTCCAAATTGAAGGAACTATGACACCTAAGACGGGGGAGGGGGTTTGAATTAGGCAACTTAATAGTAAACACGACCTCTAATGTGTTACTATCTCTACCGCAAAAGAGTTAAGCAACCTAGGTTCCAATCCTATCGCTAATGTAGCATGCTAGACTAGGACTATAAAGCACACAACTTAAGTACACAATATAAATGCAGAAGCTTAAGGGTAGAAAATGCAAACTCCCGTTGACGACTCTCGATTTTTACTGAGGTATCGAGAACCCCACGCTTCCCTCTAATCCTCATTGGAGCCCCTCGCGAGGAAGCCCTCACAAGGGCCAAGCTCTCGACCAGGTAACTCCATGGAGCTCGCGGGCCTTCTCCATGTGCAAGTGGGTCCATTAGGCCTTCTCCAAGATGACTCTGGTGCACACCGGATATTAAGGTGTGCACACTGAAACTATGCCCAAGTCAGTACATTGTGGGAGCACTATGGTGAGCACTCCGGTGACACACCGGAGCACTTTGATGAGTGCAAAACAGCACTATCAAGTGCTTTTCTCTCATCTTCACAAGCAAGCATGGTAACTTCAAAATGTTTTGCCAAACATTTGAGCACTAAGTTAGTATTTTTCAAAGTGTTTTCAAATATATTTTCGCTTGCTACTCACCATGTCACTAGGTATAATGCATATGCTTGTATATCAACACCTAGTGGCACTAGATAACCATGTAACTCTAGAGCTCCCCTCTTAATAGTATAAATATGTACCCTAAACCCGAGTACCTGACCACGCACTCCATTGCATCTCGACCGGCAAAAACAAAACCCTTAACATACACCTTTGACTTCGGCTTGTTTTCACCTCTTCATCTTCGCTCCAAGTGTGAGATTGTTCCATTTGCATTGATCACGCTTCATCCAAGTCCTAGCCTTGCTCACCACCTTGGCGTGGACTTCACCTAAATTAATCAACACTTAGGCAAAATGTTAGTCCACTAGTTATCACTCAATTACCAAAACCAAACATGAGACTTTCAGACAGACTAAGCACAACAAATATCTTGAGAATGAGCAACATGGATTTGGACGCTTACAATTAATTGTGTCTTGTGCAAGTGAGATGTTGAAGAAACTTTGCAACACTTGTTCCTCCATTGTCATTTTTGCAAAACAGTGTTGGAGATTCATCAATCTAGACATTCCACCAAATGGGAGCTTCTCTGAAATCACAAGCTATTTCAAGGACAAGATACAGTCACAATTCTTCATGGTAGCAGTGGTGCTGCTGTGTTGGGTAATTTGGATAGCAAGAAAGGACTTAATTTTCAAAGGAGTCCAACCTAGTATAGTAGCTTGCAGACGCCTCTTCTTCTAGGAAGTCCTGTTGATCTCCACAGAGTCAAGTCAAGACTTTCGCTACCCTTTGATCAATGGACACAAACTATGGTGTAAATGTGTAATTAGTAGGCTCCTCTTAATTTTCTTTGTCTCTTTTTTTATTTCTTCATTTACTTCTTGTAAGAGCATCTCCACCATGTTTCCTATTCTTTATCTCCTATAATTACAGGAGATCTCTCAAAAGCAACTTTAGGATATGAGGGACTTTTGCGCCAGCAGATTGCCAAAACCTCACCCTGCTTTTTAGGAGAGGAAGAGGTCTCCCCTTTCTTTAGGAGAGATGACGGTGAATAATTTAGGAGATCTCCCAAATAACATAGCGAGAAGACATGTGATAGGAGATGCTGCAGCTGTTACATTTTCTATTTAAGAGATAGGGGAGAGTATAAAAAATCTGGTGGAGACTAGAGATGATCTAACTTTGCTTCCTCTGGTTTAACAATTTAATCTATATCTATACCTAATAATAAAGAGGCAAAATTTCTCACCCCTTGATTTTGGTTTGGTCCGGCCATCTCTTTTCCTAACTACCTACGAGATGATGGAAATTGGAAACTCCTTCCACAGTCGTGTCCTCTGTCACCCTCCCCTCCAACTCTAAATCAAGTTCCAATTCTAAATCTAGGCCTTCCGTCAGACAAGCTGACCGTCCATCCAAGCATGATTCACTTTGGCAAGGTGAGGCGGAGCCGATAGAATCAAACAGAGTTTGTTCGGCACATTGTTAGGTTTGGTCACCAAAATTGCACTCTAGAACGTACACAAGAAAAAAAAGTAAAAGTAGTGTAAATCTTATTTCCTATATTAAATCGCAAAGAGTCCCGGTCCTTTTTCTATTTATTTATCTTACATATTTGAGTACGGAGAGTCCGTTTCTTTGTAGATTGGCCGTTTTTTTTGTCCAACTTATTTGGTTTCTTTTCTTTCAGTGTTATTTACTCTAGAACGGACACAAAAAAAAGTAAAAGTAGTGTAAATCTTATTTCCTGTATTAAATCACAAAGACCCGGTTCTTTTTCTATTTATTTATCTTACATATTTGAGTACGGAGTAGATTGACCGTTTTTTTTGTCCGACTTATTTGGTTTCTTTTCTTTCAGTGTTATTTCCTTTTTGCCAACTTATTTAGTTTCTTTTCTTTCCATGTTATGTCCTTTTCTTTATTAGTCGTTTTCCTTTTTTTTACTCGAGTAAGCACCGGCACATTAGCTCCGTCCGTTTCTTTTCAATTTTAACGTTTATCATCTTTTTCATTCATCACGTTCCAATAAATAAATATGGAAAACAAGAATAAATAAAGGCCTTTGGACCTTTTTTTTTGTTATCGTCAAATTATTGATGCAGTTTTCATTAAGAACAAAACTTATCCAATAAGAACCTGGTTGAACTAATGGTCTACCCAATCAAATGCAAACTAATATCTCGAGGTTCTTGTTGTTAGTTCAGTCGTCTAAATAAATTTGAGTCTTGACTGTACGAATGCACCAGTGTAATCCCTGATGAGTCCAGCAATATGGAAACTAGAGAGAGGTCTCCTGTCATAATTATCGGCGAGCGGACCAATACTTGACATATCGATAACTAACTTCTTGTCAGCTTATAAACTAAAGATTAAAATAATAGATTCTTATGATCCTCAAAGAAAGTCATGAAACTTAATATTTAACCGTACCAAAGCATGCATAATATGAAATTGAAGTTAAGATATATTTATAGCTTCTTGTTTTCCATTGCAATATGATAACTTATTTTCTCCCGTTCATGGTGGAAAAAAGTTATTTTATCCTGTTGCAACGTACGGGCATACTGCCTCCACCCGCTGTCCATGCATGCGGCGCCATATGTGGCAGTAACCTTTACGGTTGTACGTTGGCGGCAAGCCACAGCAGCAGTGCCCTCTCCCTACTTGCAGTCAGCGGTCACAACACTCACAGATCACCTGACACTGAGAAAGACGCCCTTACGGACTCTTTAGCCTAGCAAGTGGCACAGCTTTCGCGGAAAGCAAAACTCCTTCGTACTTGTGCGCCTGGGCGTGTGCGGGCACTCATGGAGGTGGCCTGGCCATGGCTGGCCGGCGAGCAACGACATGCCGGCGTGCACCCATCCAGCCACAGGCCGCTTTTAATCGTGGCATACGGTAGTCACGTTGCAGTAGCGGGGCTCCACGCACGCAGGGACGCATGCACCAGGCTCCACGCTCCAGGCCCTCCTGTTTGCATTGCCCGCTCTACATGCCACTGTGCCCTCGGAAGACAAGGAGTAAGCGTGTGAAAAAAATAAATATAGAGAGATTTATACAAAATGCAAACATAAATAAACGGGTACAAACCTAAATCACTTAAAAAGTTTAGGAATCACTTAAAATGTTTAGGGACAAAAATGTAGTTTAAGTTCCATAAAAAAATGATTGTTTTTCCCGTTGCATCGCACGGGCATGTTTTGCTAGTAATACTTAAGTCTCTTAGAATTGCTATCCGTTCTCTACTAAGAAGAGGAAAAAAAAAAACTAGCCTGCGCAAAAGTATAGCTTTATGAGGCGCATGTGGTCAATGTTCAGCATGCGCACTATGTCACAGATGAGGTCATTCACGCAAATGTTTAGCAACCCTATCATTTGCATCCATTGCGTAGTCAGATGGCAGGATATTGTTATCTAGTATGGTGACTTTTACGGGAGTTCTGAAGTCAAAGTAATCAACACGTAATGCATTTAGATATAATAATAATGTTAGCTTGAATCGCAAATCTACCTACATAAAAGTTATTAAGTATCTTACTATATATTACTAATTAAAAGAGCGTTAATCTATTAAACATGCTAGGAAAAGTGATAAATCCTAAAAATGAAGAGGTCCGAACCAGGAACAATCCTAAAAATGAAACATTGACAGTCAATTTGTTAGATTCTAATTAAAATTAGAGTTTTACTCCTTTGCAGGCGACCGAAAATCTGCGTAACCGTCAGTCACCTTCCCACGCCCATGCCCAGTGCACCCGGATGCCCGCACTGTTTATCTTCCCCACTGCCTCACCCCCTTCTTCCCCAACTCCGGCGGGCTTAGAAGGGGCCGGCCGGGGGAGACAGGCAGGCCAGGCAGTGGGGACGGTGGCCGAACGGTTAGGGGCCCTGGCGGCGATCACGGCGGCCGGGCTAGTGAGGGGAGGGGGAGCTCCATGGATGCTACCGGAGCAGGAAGAAGCCGGCTGGCGCGGAAGAAGGGGGAGGGGAAGAAGGCGGCCACCACAGACGCGCTAGGGTTGCGGCGGCGGGGGGGGGGGGGCAAGGACGAGGTGGAGGAGGCGTCGGCGAGTGGAAGAAGAGGATCAGGAGGGGATGGGGCGCGAGGGCGAGCGGGGGCAGCGGGGGTGGGGGAGGCAAGGCGCCGACGATGGAGAAGAAAGAGGTGCTGCGGGGGGAGGAGAAGGTGGGAGAAGATGACTGATGCGGAAACAAAAAATTAGGCACATGCGCTGGATACACACCCTTATTACTAATAATAATATATAGTCTTCTTTGAAGAGGTCCAAAGCCAGAACTTTTGCATTATCTAAAAAAATAATAATAATAGTCATTGAAAGTATATATTATTCTTCTAAGAATTACTTCTTTGATTGCAAATAACAACTTAAAGGAACCTCTAAATCTGCATCTAAATAATCCACTAGTCTAAAGTAGCTCCTATGCACCTAATTTGCATATAAATTGTCCACCTTTGCCATTGTGTAACCTCTGAAATTTACATCTAAATTACCCACCTATATCAGTATTAAATTAGTGTCCAGTCCAAAGAGACTTTAACCTCACGAGATGCACTTAAGAGAATTAATCTATTACTTCTTATAGAAAAAACTACCCTCTTCCACACCATTATCAAAACAACCAAAATTGACCCCTGAATCTATCTCTCTAAATTACTAACACCTGCCACTATGAAAGATAACATAGACATTATAACTTTCTAAGTCAGCATCTAAAAACACACACATCTGCCATTGCAATAGATAATCTAAGTAACCATTACATTTGCATCTGTACCTACATCTATTATTGTTTAAAATAAACCAAAATATCACATATATACATTGCCAACATTGGCTATTATGAAAAAATAAAAACTTAATTAACCGTCCCTCAAATCTACATATATATACATTGTCAACATTGGCTATTATGATAAATAAAAACTTTTAATTAAACGTAAAGTGTGGTTATATATAAGTATTTATAAAATATCCACATTTATTATTACTAATACATACTATGTGCCACCATATAGACAACGTAAGTATACGTGCATCTATGAGAGATAAATATATATTTCTATAGTCTAGGAATCATGTAAAATATGTTCCCTTAAGGTCTATAGTCTAGGAATCATATAAAATATGTTCCCTTAAGGAATCATGGACGAAAATACCAGTAATTTATTATAAATTATATTAATACATGTTACAATAAATTATGTAAGTCGCAAATTTTATAGATATTTATACATTTTGACTAAACAATACAACATATCCACACCTACAGTTTTCTTTAAAAAAACTATAACACGGTTTTTAGATAGCGGAAACTTGACATTTTAAGCTGCTCGACATGATGAAACATTTTTTTTGAAACCTGATGAAACATTTATTTATGTTATTTGTAGTACCTATGTGCCTAGAATCAATTTTTTAATAAATCTAAAAGGAGAATTTTGAATAAAAAGTACTAGTTTTAACTTAACCATGGGTAAAAAAATGTGTAATAGCTCGTGGAGTATTTTTCTAAGCATTGACAGTAGCTAGGTTCATTTAACATGTCTTCATCGTCGTTATCCAAACATGTTTGCAAATTCTTAACTTGATTTCTGCAACTCCCTAGCTTGCTGCCCGCCTCTCATCGGCTGCTAGCTTTCTGTGCCAAGAACAGGGAAACCTCCTTATCGAAAAAAAAAAGGAACAGGGAAACCTACAGGAACTAGTAAAACCTACGCACAGGAGAATGTTCTAGTAGCGAACAAACAGGTCAAGTCAAACATGACGACTCCCAAACTTTAGTATATGTACCATCGTCGTCTAATTAAGCATTGACTGTAAGGAACATTTTACTAACACAACCATATAGTACGACACGCGCACTAGCTAGGTTCTTTCATTTGAATCTATATTTTGCACTAACATGTCTACATCATCGTTCTTCAGCCATGTTTTATTTTTTTTTATTTCTGTAATTTCTAGCTGATTCCGGATCAATGTAGCGTCATGGATATGATCGATGATTTTTCCACGCACACCACATAGCAAACTCTATATATACCACCTCTCCTCTCTAGCCATCCGCCAAGAACAAGGAAATAAACACAAGAACAAAACTTATCATAGGAAGGTCCAATCCTTCACACGAGCGTAGAACAAGTTCTACTTGAAATGGCCTGACAAAGCAATGAGCTGAAGCTTCTAGGCTCGTTCGCGAGCCCGTTTGTGCTGCGAGTGAAACTTGCGCTAAGCTTCAAAGGCTTGAGCTACGACTACCTCGAGGAGAAGGATCTCCACAACAGCAAGAGCGAGCTCCTCCTCAAGTCCAACCCTGTGCACAAGAAGGTGCCCGTACTCATCCACAACGGCAAGCCTGTATGTGAGTCCATGATCATCATTCAGTACCTCGAGGAGGCGTTTGCTGACGCCGGCCCCTCCCTCCTCCCTTCTGACCCCCACGAACGCGCTGTTGCTCGTTTCTGGGCCTCCTACATTGACGAGAAGGTACATATACAAACCATGTCAACTCATAATTTCATATATTTATCCCTGACTAATTTTTTATTGTGGCGTGTGTGAATGTGTGATTGTGCGTGTGCAGCTCTTCAGCTCGTGGATGATGGTGTTCAGGGGCAAGACGGATGAGGAGAAGGCGGAGGGCACGCGAAGCAGTCATTCGCCGTGGCGGCAACGTTGGAGGGAGCCCTGAGCGAGTGTTCCAAGGGGAAGCCCTTCTTCGGAGGCGACACCGTCGGGTACGTCGACGTCGCACTTGGAGGGTTCGTCGCCTGGATTCACGCCATCGACAAGCTATATGGACTGAAGCTGTTCGACGCTGGGAAGACCCCGCTCTTGGCGGCGTGGCTGGAGCGCTTCTGCGAGCTGGATGCTGCCAAGGCGGTCATGCCGGACGTTGAGAAGCTGGTCGAGCTCGCCAAGATGAGGCAAGCCCAAGCTGCTGCTGCTGCGGCCGCCGCCGTGGCCCAAAGCAACTGAAGGGGTTGGGTTCAGAGTGGTGTCCAAAATAAACATATACGGTTTGATGCCTTCTGTTGCAAATGGTTTGTTACTTTTGTCCTCTCGAGTTGATTCTTCGTCGTGTTATGTCTAGTGAACCGTGTATGTATGGTTCTTTGTGAAGTTGCATGTGACGTACCTATATATGTGTGAGCTATTTGGCCGCTATTTCCCAAAGAGAGAAAGAAAAGTTAGGAACACATGTCCATGCATAATCATCTAACGCCTGAGATGTTGTGGTCCTCCTAAATTTATACAATAGTTTTTTTAATTGCTCCTGCTGAATTTATGAACATTGGATGCTTACGTGTGGACACATGTGGTGAATCTATGGCAGTTCCTCATAGCGTCTCAATGCACTACACCACATCCCCAGAACAATGACTACATTGGAGTCGTTAAAGCCGTTATACTGACTTAACATCAGTCGATATAAATGACAGCTCCGCACCTAAGTCCATGAAAGTGACATCGGTATAAGTTTATATCGACCAACAAAGTTTTACCAAAGTCAGGTCAACTCCCTAAGGATGTTTTACCGACCAATAGTTCGACGAGATCATTAAAATCGATAAAAAAAAGAAAACTAAAGACCCAAAATTTAAGAATGATTTGGTATCCATGTTATGAATTTTATCACATCATTAACTCATTCATGTATGTTCAAGTCTCTTTAGAATGCCACAATCAACATCGATTACACTAGATACTAAATTACACATCCTAGGTGAACATAGCTCATGCTATCCATGGAAGGATGCAAGCCATCAAACTAAAAAAAAAGCTTACAATTTTTCACAATAACCAAGCTAGATACTAGGATGCAAAAGATTGGTTCAACACAACAAGACATGTCATCTCCAATGAGTCCAAAATAAATGCCAAACTCGCATCCATTAGCATTTTGGTCACTTGATGCTTGCAAGCTCCTACCTAACGTCTCCTAGTTCATGAAAAATCAAAATTAGCATGCAATTAGCAAGATCTACAATCCTCTAGTCTCAATGCATGAGAACACAACCTACACAATGCCATTTGCCTTGCAGAACAATAAACTAAACTGTTTTGATCCTCTATGATGGACTGAAATATAATGGTGACAAGAGGAGGGGGGGGGGGGGGGGGGGGGGGGGGGGGGGGAGGAGGGGATGAGAGCCAATCAAAATTATCTAAGAATTTGGGCTATATCTCAAACTTTGCCAAAAACTTCTCTCCTCTAATAGACTCAAGTCCTCAGTCATGACAAGGCTACAAGACTTATTAGATATAGTTCTAGGAAAGACCAAAGATCAAGCAAAAGCAAGAACAAGTCAGAGAAACACTTAAGAAACTCATGAAGTCAATTTTCAGGGCAGCATTGTGCGGAGGTTCAGCGAGGGTCCGCGCAGACAATTTTGAGCATGTCAAATCCAAAGAGAAAATAATGCAAAACTCGAAAGTCCAAATGACACAAAATTTTGTACACACCTTCCCTATAACATGGAGAAGGTATCCACAAGTGATCTTGCCCATTGTTCAGATATTTGGAAAAACAAAATACGGTCAAAGTGGAATAGCCGGTGAACAGAGACACCCGTTTAAAATGGTTCTCCTTTATGTAAACAGAATTACTCAATAGCAGTTGCCTGCTATCCTGCTTATCCGTCAGTCGACGGGAAAAAAAATCTCAGCAACTCTGCTGTACCGTGGGCCCGTGGCTCCCGTGCAGCACCAAGTGCAGGCCGTCGATGTATCGTTCTGCGTGAATCTGTACAGCACGACGGCGGCCATGTGCCCGAGAACGGCCACGAGCCCTTGGGACTAGAGACTGCACCTGCACCTGGCGATCACGTGCATGGTGCCCATGCTTCTGCTGCGTTTTCGGGCCACGGAGTAGTAGCAAGCAAGGCAATTATTGACGTTTCTTTTGCGGGTCGCTGACACATGGGATGGGCAGCCGTGAGATTAGGATGGTGACTAACCATCAGTCACCTGAAACGGAGACAATGTAAAAGGTTATGGAGTATCTGGTGATCTTATCCTTCCAACATGGGCACGTGCCATTGCACAATTGTCTATGCAGCGATTCTAGCAGTATTGATGATACAAAAAAAAAGCCACATCTCAGCCAACGACCAGGAACCATAAACTACAGTTACCTCTCTCTCTCTCTCTCTCTCTCTCTCGTAACAACAGTTACCTCTTTGGTAACAGCAGTGAGAAACTGATAACACACGCGAAAAGGAGCTCAAGCTCAAACCTCTGTACGCCAAGCAGAAAATGGCTGGGGAAGAAGAGCCGAAGCTGCTGGGCATGTGGGCGAGCCCGTTCGTCCTGCGTGCGAAACTTGCGCTGAGCTTCAAGGGCCTCAAGTATGAGTACGTTGAGGAGGAGATCTTTGGAAACAAGAGCGAGCTTCTTCTCAACTCCAACCCGGTCCACAAGAAGGTACCCGTGCTCATCCACAACGGCAAGCCCATCTGCGAGTCACAGATCATCGTGCAGTACATCGATGAGATCTACGGCGGCGCCGGTCCTTCTCTCCTCCCCGTCGACCCCTACGACCGTGCTGTGGCTCGCTTTTGGGCCGCCTATATCGACGACAAGGTACATGCCACCATGTATAATCCCGTTGTTGATTGTTCCCTATTTTTACTACTGATGTGTGTTTGGTACACTCCTTTTGTTTCAATTCCAAAGAAATGTGAACTTGTTTGTCTGTGATTTTTCTTTTGTGCAGCTGTTCAGCTCGTTCATGATGATGATAATGGGCAAGACGGACGAAGAGAAGGCAGAGGGACAGAAGCAGTTGTTTGCCGCGGCAGAGACCTTGGAGGGAGCACTGAAGGAGTGCTGCAAGGGGAGACCCTTCTTCGGCGGCGACAGCGTCGGGTACGTGGACATCGCGCTCGGAGGCTTCGTCGCGTGGGTGCAGACGAGGGACCTGTTGTCTGGCTTGAAGCATTTCAACGCCGACAAGACCCCGCTCCTGGCGGCGTGGCTGGAGCGCTTCGGCGCATTGAACGAAACCCAGGCAGTCATGCCGGACGTGATGAAGCTGGTCGAGCTCTCCAAGAAGAGGCAAGCCCAGGCTGCTGCTGCTGCGGCTGCCGCCGTGGTCCAAGGTAATTGAAGTGGCTGCCGCGCCCATTTTGGAATTAGCTTGGACTCACCTATTTGTTGCTGCATCCTCTCAGATTGAAAGAACAGCTATATGTTTTCTTTTTTGAACAAGTCAGCAGGGAAGCTCCCTACCTGATTTTTTTTCATTTTCATTAATAAAGGGTACAAAAAATTACAGATATATGCATGTTACAAGGGCTACTAGGACCAAAAGAAAAGCGAAATACATCATAAAAGATTCTCGCCACTGTTTCAAAAGATGGCCCCTGCTGGGCTTGGCTTTGGTGCACACCAGTCCAAGCTCCTCTTTGAAATTGCTCTTCCAAACTGAGACGCGCTAAATAAAGTAATAATTTCTAAAAGTTCTTACAAAAATCAAAGAGATTTTAAGTGTAAGGCTTTAGGGTGTAAGCCGGCACTAGTCTGTTCTACGCATTGAATGAACCGCACACTTTCATCAACTCACTTGCATTTTCAACTTCACCTCTTGTAAAAAAATTAACCCGGAGTTACGGATGACATTGACTCTACAAGGCTTATATAGTCTAATCCATGCTCAACGACTAACCAAAGGTGGAACTACCCCACAATCTCACATTATCATACAAGTGAAAGTACTGTGGACCAAATCTAATCTCCACTAGGATGTCACACTAGAGGCTAGAACTTTGTTCCCTTATCTAAAAAAATAATACTTTAAATTTGCATCTAAATTGCCCACTTATGCCGCTATTAAAAACAAACTAAAAATATCTTATTAAATGTAAATCTAAATCACCAACTTTTTCTATTATGAAAAGTTTAAATAACAAAAATTATGTCTATATATATATATTTGTTTCTAAGTAACCCACTTTTATGGCTACTACTCTCTCCATTCTAAGTTATAAGATGTTTTAGCTTTTTTTAGATACATGGATTTTGCTATGTACTTAGATATACTATATGTCTAGATACATAGTTAAAACACTAGAAAAGCCAAAACATCTTATAATTTAGAACAAATGGAGTAGCACATAAAAGTAAACTTTAACTGAGAATACATGTTATCTCATCATGCCAATAAAGTATCCATGCATGAACAATAAATATACTATTTTTAGTAATCATGAAAATTAATATTCCATTCATGATTCATATATCAATAAAACCCATGAAAATAATTTGTGCTGTTTGTAACTTTCAATAAATTTGTACATTTTGATTGAAACATTGTGATATACCTCTGCCCGGTTTGGATACCCCTCTAATTATAATAATCAGATTATATAATCAAATTTTGATCTAAACAAGATTGCTTATATGATGAATTATTATAACCAAAACTCTTGATTACCATAATCACACAATCGAGATGAGACTAGATTATAGGGAATTTTGGGTGCTGAAGTCCAACTTGCCCTCCAACCGATTGTCCAACTTGCTAAAGTATAAAGAAAAAGATAGGAGTTTCTCACTTTAACCAACTATAATCAATCACCATATAATCCATGGCCCAAACATTCCGATTATTATAATTCATATTCTTTAATATAATAATTGTATGCATAATCTAGATTATAAAAATCTAGCTACTCCATCCCAAATTATAAGACGTTTGATTTTTTTGACCCCAAGTTTGACTACTCGTCTTATTTAAAAAATTTGTGCAAATATAGTCAAATTTAAGTCATTCTTGAAGAATTTTTATTAATAAAGCAAGCAACGACAAAAGAAGTGATATTTTGCACAAATTTTTGAATAAAATGAGTGGTCAAACTTGGTGTCAAAAAAGTCAAACATCTTATAATTTGGGATGGAGGAAGTACAATCCAAACAGGGCCCTATATTAATAATACAATGGTATGTACTTTTTTTGAAAGAAAAATATACTACCGCAGTAACCTTAAGCTTGTTGTGCAGTGGAGAAAGTTAGTGCCAACCAAAGGTGGCCACGAAATTCTTGGTTTTGAGACTCCTATAGAGTAAGTAGCTATTTTTAGGCTCAAATATCAATATGCCCTTGAGGTTAGTATGTTTTTTTTTTATCTCAGGCTAGTATGGTTGGCCTACCTTAAATCTCAGTTCAAGCTATACCATCAATTTACAGTCCATATAGTGGGGTCATGATGGACAATTTAGGTCATTGTAGTAATTTAGAGAAAAGTTTAGTAGATACAACAATTATTTTAAGAGAAGGGACTTGCTAAAATTCAGGCTGAATTTTAGCTTCTTTTTAGACGACGGTTATCGCATATATTTTATATTAAAATTATATCTTTAGTTCGTTGTAATTTTTGTAGGCATAATATGTAATTTTCGGTTCTTAGAGTAAAAAAAACCGTTAGAAAAAAACACAAACCGGACAAAATCTGATCTGTGTTGACATAAAGGTAATTAATAATTTACAATTATTTGTATAATCAGACAAGGACAAAAAAAATGATGTGTTATGATAGAAAGACAAATAACAAATCACAAAAATAACAATTTAATTATACTAATTGGTTGTACAAGGAAGTTACTTGAAGTCTTCTTAAAATTCAGGCCGCTGAAATATAGGAGATGATGATATCTTAATTAAAGTTCTCAATAAAAAAATGTATTAAAACATAAGATTTTCAACTTAAGTGCGGACAAAACATTTGTATTAACCAACGAGGATCAAAATCCAGATTTAGACGTTACGAAGACATCGGTTGCAACAGGTGCACCAAAATTAACGGCGTGCTTGGAAGCTTTTAACAGGTTTGCCTCGCCTCGCCTAGATGACGCCAATTTGGCTCTCCCTGGAAAGAAAAACTTTGGCAGTGCGGAAACCGAGGCAGAAGAAGTGCAGGATCCAAACAGCTTTCCTAAGTCTATTTTTTTAAAACTAAGTCTAATTTCTTACTTGGCTAGACCACAGTGTTTGGCAAAGGTTCTAAACACGCCCGTATTGGCATTTGGCAAGCTTCTCCCTCGGGGGAGGCTACATGACGCCCTTTCACGGACGGCATCGTGTGACACCGATTCCTGCAACTTTACAGAGTCGATGTAGTCACCTTAGTTTGTACCATTCTCAGATATTTCGTGGAAATATGACAGAATTGATTTAGTCAAATGACTTTCACCACACTGCATACACACTGACAAATAAATGCGTCGAGTCGTCGACTCACACCGTCACACGTCTCTTGCAACCGATTGGAAACTTCTCTATCGACGGGTGGGATTATTGACCGCATGGAAGAATAACCGGAAAAGGAAAAAAAATTTCTCTGCGGCGGTGCCGCGCACCACGCCAGGTGCGACACCGCCTAGATCGCTGCCGCATGGTCAAAATCTTAATCCTAACGCCAAGTGCTGCTCGTCTTCCGTAGCCGCAACTGGTTCTGGTTGGACCCACACCCACCTCTCCTCGGCTCATTGCGCGCAGTCGCAGATGGTAGAAAGCTCGATCTGTTTGTGGTGGACATGTGGAAGCGATCTGGGCGGTGTCGCACCACCGCCGCAGAGAATTTTCTTCCAGAGTAACCATCGCATTTTTTTTCTTTGATTCATATACACGTAAAAAGATCTGCAGATTGTTCAATCTCAGATTATGCAACTGAAAAAAAAACTAAGCCAGAAAAAACAAACGTGATATGCAACCAGTCAAACACGTAGTCTAAGCAAACAAAGGAGTCGTCGTCTCAGCCGAGGTTGCTATAAATTTGTAGTCATTTGGGACTACCTCCTCCATTATCTCTGCATATACAAAAACACAAGCAACAATTAATCTTAGTCGGGAAGCTTGAGGTATCAGCAAATGGCTGGAGGAGATGAGCTGAAGCTGCTGGGCTTTTGGGGGAGCCCGTTCGTTCTGCGAGCGAGGCTTGCCCTGAGCTTCAAGGGTCTGAGCTACGAGTACGTCGAGGAGGATCTCAAGAACAAGAGCGAGCTCCTTCTCAAGTCCAACCCGGTGCAAAAGAAGGTTCCCGTGCTCATCCACAACGGCAAGCCCGTCTGCGAGACCCAGATCATCATGCAGTACCTCGACGAGGTTTATGGTGGCAACGGTGGTCCCTCTCTCCTCCCTGTTGACCCATACGACCGGGCCATGGCTCGTTTCTGGGCTGCTTACATTGATGACAAGGTACACTTTTATATAAAATTTGAATTAAAATCCCATGCTTCTTATTTTCACTCGTGCGTTTGTTTTAATTAGAGAATGAGAAAGCAACAAATTAAATGAATAATCTGTAACCTGTGCTACTGCAGCTGTTGGGCTCGTTGATGATGATGAGCATGGGCAAGACAGAGGAGGAGAAGGCTGAGGGCAGAAAGCAATCGTCTGGCGCTGTGGAGACCCTCGAGCGCGCACTGAAGGAGTGCTCTAAGGGGAAGCCTTTCTTCGGAGGTGACAGCGTCGGATACGTTGACGTCGTGCTTGGAGGCTTCATCGCCTGGGTGCGTCTAATCGATCGCTTGACAGGCTTGAAGGTGTTCGATTCCAGCAAGGCCCCGCTCCTGGCGGCATGGCTGGAGCGTTTCGGCTCGCTGGACGCGGCCAAGGCGGTCATGCCCGACGTGCAGAGGCTGGTGGAGCTCAGCGCGAGATGACGATGCGGCTGCTGCTCGAGTCAAAAGCGAGAAAGATATTTTGTTTTCAGATTTCGTGGAGTCTTCCGTCCAATGCTGCGTCCGACAGTTTAGGCCAGCATGCAGGCCCAAGCGCTGCAGTCGTGCACACTCTAAAACTAGCATTTCCCTGAAAGGCTGGGAACAAATTCAAAATACAGTAGGACCTAGTGCGTCATGTGCGTGCACACTGTCAAAAATACGTCGACGATGATGTTTTAATGTCTCTTTTGAAGTTGGAAATGGCAAATTACTCTGTCGTCAGTAGTGAACTCATCATCATCGCCACCTGACCAAAAATTAAAATTGATTGCCGGCATCGGATGTTGCTCAGCATTTCTTGGATCCTACTCCTAGTCCAAGTAGCAAGGGCCGGGCCTCTAACAATCAGTAAAATTAACGTGGGCGATGCTACAATTCAAGACAAACAAAAGAGTTGTCATCATCCATTAGCAGAGGATGCGCGCTGTGCGTTTGTATATAGACTCCCCGGCATTTCCCTTCCCAAATCACCAAGAATTAAGCCAACGAAAAAAAAAGCTACTCGTAGAACATTAGTGAGACCCTGAAGCACCTGCAATGGCCGGAGGAGACGACCTGAAGCTGCTCGGCTTGTGGTCGAGCCCGTTCGTGCTGCGGGTGCAACTCGCTCTCAGCCTCAAGGGCCTGAGCTACGAGTACATCGAGGAGGAGGCTCTCGTCAACAAGGGCGAGCTCCTCCTCAAGTACAACCCCGTCCACAAGAAGGTACCCGTGCTCATCCACAACGGGAAGCCCGTCTGCGAGTCACGGGTCATCCTGCAGTACATCGATGAGGCCTTTGCCGGCACCGGCCCGTCCCTCCTCCCTGCCGACCCCCACGAACGCGCCGTCGCTCGCTTCTGGGCCGCCTACATCGATGACACGGTACCTACGCATCGCCTCAAATCTTCCCATCGCCTTGCGTTGGGCTGCGATAGTTTCGTTGACCCGTCGTGTATGCGTGCAGATGCTGCCCGTTTGGAACAAGTCGTCGATGGGCAAGACCGAGGAGGAGATGGCTGAGGGACAGAAGCAGTCGCTCGCCACGGCGGAGGTCCTAGAGGGAGCGCTGAGGGACTGCTTCAAAGGGAGGCCCTTCTTCGGTGGCGACAGCGCCGGGTACGTGGACGTCGTGCTCGGCGGCCTGCTCGGGTGGGTGCGCGCATCAGATGAGCTGCACGGCGTCAAGCCCTTCGACCCCGAACGGACTCCGCTCCTCGCGGCGTGGTCGGAGCGTTTCGGCGCACTGGAAGCCGTCGAGCCGGTGGTGCCCGACGTGAGCCGGCTGGTTGAGTTCGGCAAGATGTTGAAGGCACGTCTAGCGGCTGCGGCCGCCGCCGGTGCAAGCAACTGAAAGGGCAGGTTATATCAGTCTAGACTTGCGATGTGTTTCAGGCTTTCATTCATCTAGTCTAGTGACGAAAAAGGAAATAATGCACACACCGGAACGCGGCTTTGTGCTCTGCACGGTGTACATTGCGGACTTGCCGTTGGCCAGTTTGTTTGCTGCGAATGTTGCCGTGGATGTGTCTTTAGTGTGTGCTAGTTTGTATGCTGCGAGTGTTGCCGAGGAACATTTTTTTTTCTATGAACCAGGAGGGGAGGGGTGTGAGCCCCTACTGAAATTTTATTAAAAAAGAAAAGGTTTTGGATAGCTGAGCTTGTCAGACGTACAGTGCTCGGATGACATATGGTACTCCATTCGTTCCAAATTATAAGTCACTTTAATTTTTTGGTTCATCTATTTTTGTGATGTATCTAGACATATTATTATATCTAGATGCATAGCAAAATGAATATACCAAAAAAAAAGTCAAGGTGACTTATAATTTGAAACGGAGGGAGTACAATCCAACAGTGTATGCAGCTCACAGTTCACAACTATGGCTAGAAATAAAACGTTGAGAGTTGGTCAAACCTTTGTGATGTTAAGTTGCTTAATTGGATGACGAAGTATGATCGGATCCCCAAACCGCCAAAGTCCTTCGGCCAGCACAAAATACTCCATTTAGTGAGCCTAGATTTTTTTATTGTGCTCATCGCATTGCCAAAAAAATCTCGATTGGTAGTAATAAGTTCCTTAAGAACTCCCCTAGGAACCTCAAAGAAGGATAACATGTACATTGCTAAGCTAGTCAAAACAAAATTAATCAAAACTAGCCTGCTGCCTACCGAAAGAATTTTTCCTTTCCAACTACTAAGCTTCTTCAAAATTTCTGTTCAATTATTATCCAATCACTATTAGATAATTTCATATGGTGCATGGGAATACCAAGGTATTTAAAAGGAGTGAACCCTGTGTTGCATCCAAAAAGTTGAGCATACTCAACTTCAAAGTGCTTGATCCTGCAATAATAATAGAGTTCACTCTTATAGAAGTTTATTTTAAGCCCTAACGATTGTTCAAAAGTACTTAACACTAATTTAAGATTTTTGGCATGGTTTAGATCATGTTTCATAAAAATGATGGTGGCATCCACATATTGGAGTATTGAGAGTCCATCATCCACTAAATGTGGAATGAACCCCCTGATATCCCCATTAACCTTGGCTCTTTCATTGAGAACTGCCAACATATCATCTACTAAGTTGAAAAGAAGAGAAGATAAAGGATCTTCTTGTCTAAGTCCTTTCTTAGTCTAAAAATAGTAGCCAATGTCCTTATTCACCTTAATTCCCACACTACCCCCTCTCACAATTTGGTCAATCCATTTACAGCATAACGGTGTAAATCCTTTCATTCTCAATGCCTGTTGAAGGAAGGACCAATTGACCTTGTCATATGCCTTCTCAAAGTTTTTTTTCCTATGCAATTCATGATTGGTTTCATGTAAAATGACCACACCTTCCATGATATTTCTACTAGTCATAAAAGCAGTTTGGGAAGGTCATATAACCTTTCCGACCACGATAGCCACCCTATTCTCCATGACCATGGTGAAAATCTCAAAGCTTACATTGAGTAAACAAATGGGACGGAATTGTTGAATTTGTTTAGCTTCTTTTTGTTTTGGTACTAGTGGGATAATACCAAAATTGAGGTTGAGGTGTGGTAGAGTACCTTTGTGAAACTCATAAAAAAAGGCCATTAGGTCCCCTTTGATGAGTTCCAAGAAAGCTTGATAAAACTCGGCAGGGAAATCATCTGGTCCCAGCGCCTTGTTATGTTCCATAAAAAAATGGCCTTCTTCACCACATTGAGGACATCATTCTCTTCCCTAGAGACTTGAACGATATCCTCTCTATTTGATTCTATCATATGAAATTATTCTCCTCTGCACCAAAGAGTCCTTTATATAATAGTTAGTGATGTATCATTTTAAGTTTTCATCACCTTCTATGACCCCCCTTGTCTTGTCTAAGTTGGAAGATCCTTGTCTTCCTATGCTTCCCATTTGCCACTAGTTGGAAATATTTGGTATTACAACCGCCTTGTAATAACTTAGTTGTCTAGGCTCTTCGATACCAATGTATCTTCTTCTCTCATAGCAACTTTGCTAACTGTTGTTTTAAACAATGTTTGAAATCAATTTCTATAGTACTTAGTGGTTGACTCTCAGATTTTTTTATCTAACTCATCCACCTTTTTTATTATCTCTTCCTTTTCCTTTTTATATGTATCACTTGTATTTTGCATCCAACCCCTAAGGAAATGTCTAAGTCATTGAATTGCGAATTGTCATCTTTGTAGTGGTGTCCTACCTTGTTTCTCCTTATTCCAGACCTTCACCACCAACTCAGGAAAACTTGAATAGGGGGGTGCTTATTGGTATAGCACCACTCCCAGAATTTAGAAGTAAAGGAGTATGGTATAGTATTTCTCTATTCAAGGCTTGAACAATTGAAAGATGGAACTTTGACTCCCACTCGGTACTCACCAAAATACAGTCAAGAGTCTCATAAGTTGGTACATCTCTAGAATTCTCCCAAGTGAACTTGTCTTCTAATTATGTTCAAAATCCCCGCCGAAAAGAATGGGAAAATTCTCCTTGGCACATGTTTGAACAAGCTCACAGAAAAGCTTCCTTGAATTTAGCTTGAGCGGCCCCATAAACCGTTACTAAATTCCATTGTTTCCGAGGTGGAACTTTACATAAAAATCACCTTCATATATGCTTCCAATGTCGTAAACCTCCAATTTTATTCCCAGGAGGATGCTACATACCTGACCTACCACGAGGCTCGGTCTAGTGCCATAGGAAGTCCTAACCCGCACAAATGTTGTTCAAAGTGGATTGAGTGAAATCTATTCTATCGGTTTCTAGTAAAGCAATAAAGTCTAGCTTTTGTTCTCTACAAGTGTGTGAAAGGAATCTAAACTTAGCCAAGTCACTTACACCTCTACTATTCCAAAAAATACCTTTTATCTCAAACCATTTTTATTTTCCATAACTATCCTAATTTTAGCATTTTTCTTCTTCTTTGAGGCCGCTCTAGATTTATTTTTTTTAAAGACAGCTTGAAAATCACAACTTATGTGATCACCGTCTTCATCCATTACCTCCTCCATTAGGTCACCACATAAGTGACCAAGAGTGAGGTTCTCCGTTTCATAATCTTCCTCATTATAAATAAAATCTGAATTTGAAAAACAAACATCTCCTTGCTACTTTCATTAGAATATGATGTTCTTTGAAGCTCTAAGTTTTTTCAGAGATCAGACCATATAAATACATCAGTAGAGGCGATTGGTTCCAGTGGGATTCAAGCACCTGCACTGTAGGGGCGGTTCTGTAGTAGTGTCAGGTGCATAGATTGATAGACTACTAGTGGTGGATAAATTTGAGGGAATAATATTGAAGTTTGTGATCTCGTATCAAATTGCACTATCATTCTGAAGAGAAACTATCATTTTTGTGGGCTCACGTTTGCGATTGTGCTCTTAGACTTCCAAGAATCATAAAGCAACCAAGACCGCTGGATAATATGTGGGACACAGATATTGAAGAATTCACTACAATAGTATACTCCCTCCATCTCTAAATAAATCAATTCCTAAAATTCGTGCAAGTCTAACTATCTTAAGTTTGACTAACTTTATAGAAAAGGGTAATAACATCTATGACATAAAATGAATATATTATAAAAATGTATTCTATGGTATACCTGATATTAATTTGACGTCATAAATTCTAAAAATTAGGTCAAAGTTTACAACTCTAGAAATATATTTATTTAGAGATAGAAGAAGTGAACTGTAAAAAGGTTTTTAGACCAAAGAGAGTGCCCAAGTACAGACCAAACACTTGCATGTGACTCGTGGGCATGTGGCACTGCTGAACTCCGCCCCTGCTTCCATTTCGCACGTGGATGCTCGAGCGCCGTACGTCACCATCCATCCAAACAAAAGTCAAATTTTAGTCTTCATTTTTTTCTTGAGTCAAGTTAATCAAGTTTGACAAATCTAATACCAAAAGCACTAATATTTATGATACTAGAATATATTTTTCATAAATTTATTTGGAAACAAAAATGGTGACTCTGTTTTTCTATAAATTTTGTTAAACTTTGAAAAACCTAAAATTACACTATTTGTTTGAGGGAAGGTGGACTGTTACTCTCCTTTGGTCAAGGAAGTGCTGACGTCACTGACGGTGCCGCAGTGCCTACACACTGGCAAGAAGTCAAGAAGAAATACATGGACGACGACGTAATGTCTCTTCGAAGTTGGACTGGAACGGGCACGGGATGTTGATCATGATTTACTTAGGTCCTTGTTTAAGTAATAAACGGATTCTGCTTCGTTCGTTTTGCTGAAAAGTCAAGCTAAAAAGTACTGGTTACCGATTTATTATGAGGGAAAGACACTATTGGCTTGACTGATAAGACAATCAGAAAAAATGAAGTGGGACACTCAAACAAAATACAGTAGCTGTCGCTACCATCTTGTGGAGGCTGTGCCTTATCTCGGCCTGACTCTATATAGACGGGGGAACGGGGCCAGCACTTCCACAAGAATTAACCCAGCGGAAACACATCAAAAGAAGGTGGAGTCTTGTTCAGACCTTGCCACACCAGGTCAACAGCAATGGCCGGAGGAGACGACCTGAAGCTGCTGGGCATGTGGGCGAGCCCGTTCGTCCTCCGGGTGAAACTCGCGCTCAGCTTCAAGGGCCTGAGCTACGAGTATGTAGAGGAGGACCTCTTCGGCGGCAAGAGCGAGCTGCTCCTCAAGTCTAACCCGGTGCACAACAAGGTACCCGTGCTCATCCACAACGGGAAGCCCGTCTGTGAATCGCTGATCACCCTGCAATACATCGACGAGGCCTTTGCCGGCACCGGCCCGTCCCTCCTCCCTGTTGACCCCTACGAACGCGCCGTTGCTCGCTTCTGGGCCGCCTACATCGATGACAAGGTATGGAAACCCCGTCTTCCAATCGATCGCATCAATTGGCTGGGACTGCGACATGGTTTCGTACGTTGATAGATGGGGCATGCGTGATCGATGTGGTCGTGCAGATTCTGGACGCTTGGATGCAGGCGTCGAGGGGCAAAACGGAGGAGGACAAGGCTGAGGGGAAAAAGCAGTGGTCCGTCGCGGTTGAGACGCTAGAGGGAGCGCTGAGGGACTGCGGCAAAGGGAAGCCCTTCTTCGGCGGCGACAGCGTCGGGTACGTGGACGTCGTGCTCGGCGGCCTACTTGGGTGGATGCACGCAAACGAGGATGCGTTCGGCATCGGGTCCTTGGATCCCCAACGGACTCCGCTCCTGGTGGCGTGGTCGAAGCGCTTCGGCGCACTGGAAACCGTCGAGCCGGTGATGCCCGACGTGAGCAGGCTGGTCGAGTTGGGCAAGATGGTGCTGGCCCGTGAAGCGGCTGCGGCCGCTGGTGCAAGCAACTGAAAGTGCATGTTCTATCGAACCAGATTTCCCATGTGTTTCAGCCTTTCAGGCGTTCAGCTAGTGTTGAAAAAGAAAATAATGCAACACACAGCTATGCCACGTGTTGCCGTTAGTCAGATTGTGCGGAGGAAGTTTGCAATTCGGATTTTGCCGTTGACCTGTAACTTCAGATGTATCCGTTTGGTTTAGTAATTACTAGCAAACATGCCCGTGTATTGCAACGGAAGAATCAGATACGTCTTAGAATCATATTTTATACTATAGTTGTGAGTTATACTAGCTTTTATGAGCACAGATTATGAGTCAAGATAAGTATAGAACACATAGGACGTAAGTGCAGGGTAGAGTTATCATATCAGATTTGGATTAGGACAAGATAGGTTGTCATTTCGGATTTGGATTAAATTTATTGACATGTGGAGGATGGCCTCAAGCCTCGAGGTGAGTTTCTAAAGCGGCGAAAAAAGACTTGTTTTTCTTTTAATATTAGGTAGTATATGTATATAACTGTAGATTAGATTGGATGACAAACTTCTTAAGATTTTAATCACGATTTATTTATTCGTGAAGAATAAAGTGTTCAAAGATCAATAATACTATATTTATTATTTCTGATAAGAAAAACATAGGAGAAAAAAAAGTAAAACAAAAAAGTCACGAAGCCATATGTACGTACATAGATATAGATCATGTTTATTATTTGTTTATAAGAAAAACACAGGAGACAAAATATATAGATATAGATTAGATTGGTTGATGAACATTTTTTTCTGTTTATATGAAAAAACGGGAGAGAAAAATTTAAAAAGTCACGGAACCATAGGTATAGATAAGTTTAGATTGAATGCAAATTATGTAAGATTTTACTCATGAATTATTTATATTAGATTAGAGAAGGATAAAGAGTTCAAACACCCATAGTATTCTATCTGTTATTTATTATTTTGTTTTTATATAAAAAATGACGTGAACCAGGAAGGGGAACCGAAAAGGACACATGAGCTGAAACGTCTTTCACGGGAAAAGGTTTCCATCTCACGGACGGGAATTATTTTTTTCGGGAAAACATTTCCATCTCACGGAGAAACACGGACGCGGGATTTTTTTTTCCCGAGCTGATGCCGAAACCGAGCCACTTTAGGCTAAGGTGGACGAAAATTTAGGGTGACAAGAAATTTTGCCATTTTAGTATTATTAGTAGTAGGTATAGAGGTATAGATTTATTCAATGGGAAATTGTTTTTAACTAGCAAAATATGCCCGTATGTTACAACGGGAGAAAAAACTATCAAAAGATACGTGTATTGATAGATTTTTATATTATAATTTATTTTATGTAAATTAATATTGGTAATAATGTGACAATGCTCTGTTAAATCCATATCAAGTTAAAATGGGTAAATATAATTTTGACAGATTTTGCTCTCATTGTAAAGTACATAAATATTTACTCGTGAATATACCATAACTTTAGTTTCCTTACTATCAATGTGTCAGTAGAGTCAAATATCAAGTTTCACGATTTTCTTTAAGGACCCATGAAAATATCTATACCTAATACTTGTTTATTAGAGAAAGATCAAGGTTCGAAGAGTCGTAATATTATATTTATAGCAATCAAGTTCGTTCGTTGCAACGGAACCTATGGCTTATGGTGCAGTCACCTAAACGACTTGCGACTCAATGATTTATTTAAGGATTGCGTCATCTATCCCAATGCATGTTGAAGTTGGACGCATCTTGTAGTCAGACACTATATCATTGTTGGACGCGTGTTGTTCTAACTTACATGAGCATGGCTCATGAGTACAGGCTACATGCGGGACAGAGATTCCATATCGTTGCTGGACAATTGTTGTTCTAACTCATATGGGCATGAGTTCAAATCACGGATGGGACAAAGAGAAGCGCAAGGGTATTGTAAGAAGTAAAAAAAGGCAGTTGGAAGAATCCTTTGCCCTCTAATATTAGACGTAGAATATAGATATGAATTAGACCGGAGAAGGAACTGCTCAAGATTTCATTTTACGCATTCATTAGTCAGACCATTGATTGATCTAAGTTGTAATAAAAATAAATTTTATTTCTAATCAAAACTATACCAAAAATCTAGTGGTGAGAATATTTGTTTGTTAAAAATAGAGAAGAGTTAAGGATTCAAAGACCGATAATTGTAACACCTCAGGCCCGGCACACGGGCTAGGCCCACTCTGCTAAGGGGTGGGCAGCACCTATGTAGCAATCCACTTATGCTTTCGTTCTCGTTTCGCGCAAAACAATTAACTAAAAGTTACTATGTGTTCTTGACCTGGCTAAACTCCAGCGCTACAGTAGCCTAGCCCAACTATAATTCAGCCCATGTCTCGACCTGGGAAGACGGTTAAAGCCCACTCTACATGTTGAATGAACCATACCTGCTAATTAACTCTCATGCGCTTTCGTTTCGCTTCGCTTAAAAGGATCGATACAGAGTTAACAGCCTCCCAGGTCTAGGCTATGCGCTTTCGTTTCGCTTCGCTTAAAAAGATCGATCTAGAGTTAACAACCTCCCAAGTCTAGGCTTTTAAGCTGGCTCAGCTCTCCTCCAACTTCCAGTATGGTACTAAACTTCGCTGCTACAGTACCTTGCAAACTTGGCCTACCCCACGGCCTGCCAGTTGCTATAGTACTGGGGCCTCAATTTCAGTGGGTCCCGGACTCTCTTGGCCACGTTCGTATTTTTAGTTCCCGGCTCAGGCGCCATGCCCTCTCAGGAGCCATACACAACCTGTTCAGGCTTCCAGACCATACGAAGCGTGAAACCACAAGAATTGGCTCTGAATACCATTTGTAATGCCCCGACCCGGGAAGACGGCTAAGGCCCAACTCTACACGTTGAATGAACCACACCTGCTAATTAACTATCTTGCGCTTTCGTCCTCGCTTCGCACAAAAGAATCAATCCGGAGTTAACAGCCTCTCATGTCCAAGCTTTTAAGCTGGCTCAGCTCTCCTCCAATTCCCAGTACGGTACTAAACTTTGCTGCTACAGTACTTTTTCTATGCTGCTACAGTGCCTTGCAAACTTGGCACAGCCATTGCTTGCCCCGTTGCTACAGTACTAGCCTCAATTTCAGTGGGTCTCACAATAATATTGTATTATATTATTGGAGATGATCCAGTAAAAATTACAGCAACATCACAAAAAGGACACGAAGAAACGGACTCAAGATATTCCTCCAGAAAAATAAGAAAAAAAGAATGAGAAAAGAAAAATGAAAAAAACAGAATGGGAATAGGAAACAAACGCCGAATAAAAGAAAAAGAACAAACGCGGAAAACAAACTTGAATGGGTACGTCGTGAAACAATGAACAGAAAAGATAATCCCGACCGAAATAGAAAAGAAGAAAAAAGCTCCAAGCAGACTAGGGAAAAAAGAGGCGGACAAAAAATAATCGTAGGTTACCGAGCGGTGGAAAGTTGGACCAAAATATTTTAGTGGCAGAAATTTTGCCTCTTTATTTGTTCTAGCAAATATGCTCGTGGCGTTGCAACGGGACATCTTATGCGGTCATCTAGGTGACTTATTGTTCAGAAAACTATTTAACAATTGCGTCACATATTACAATACATCTTGGAATCGAACTATATTACATGGTTGTCTTCAAACAATACCCATGCAAATTTTAACCAAATCAAGACTCTTGTCTTTAATTTATTACTGTTCTTAATAAAGACAGCTAGAACTTTTATGCTCGAGGGAGTGAAGGGACACATGAATCTTGAGTGAAGGATAAAAAGTTGAAGGAACAAAATTTCTCCTTTTAATATTAGAAAAAGATTCATATAGAGAGATCAATTTTATATCGTCTTACTGGTCCAAAGTTTGGATATTGTGTTTAATTTGAGTCGGCGAGAAATTGGCAACCTGGTAGATTGTGATTAAGTCAGCGAGAACCAGCTACATATTTTTGACCTTTTTTTTATTTTTCAGACATTTACTTCTTTAGTATTATTTTTTTTCTGTCTCATAATGTAGTCACGTTAAACCGGGGCTGAACTCCTTCACATATTGGCAAATGGACTAAACTCTATAAAATGAACCAATATGGATTGAATTTCTATAGTTTTTTTATTCAAAAAATACAGCACATGTCCTAACTCTCGGAACCGTACACCAGGCCCAATACTAAGGCCCAACGCACCACAACAGTCATTCCCATTGGCCATCCATCGCAGCTATCCCAAACCTTATGTCCTTATCTCCTTCCTGTCCTCGGCGACGATGGAAACACGGAAGTCGCATGGGCAGACAACAGTAGCGGAATGACGCGGCAGTAGCGGCGAGGCCGCGGCCACCAGCCAGCGACCATGGATATTATATTTATTTTCATATTTCTATCTGGATTTGAATTTAAATGCGGATAATGTTAAACTATGCCGGATAGAATACGATTAGATATCGTCAAGGTACGAACTTCTGTGAAAACGGAACCTCGGCCCTCCGCAACGTTGCTAGTGCCGTCGTCGATCGGGAGGTGCTCTTGGAATTAAATAACCTGATGGGACGATTAAGTTGGACTGATGTCGGACTCTACAGATGCCTTGACGTGGACTCGATATGGTGGAGAGGAGCGGGGCGATTAAGATCAGGACTCTGTAGACGCCGTGTTGTGGTTGGATCGGGACTATTTGGAAAACTCCTCCACCCGTGTCGGTTTCTAACTCTCTGACCACCAGGAACCTAGAAGTGAACTCACAGTCGGTCTCCAACTCTATGTACGACGACGCGACACATAAAGGGAGGAGGGGCGGCCTAGGCTAATAAATAGGCCAGACCAAAAACATCCGGACAAAAAAAAATAGATTTATTAATAGGTATAGATTATTATATTATATATTATATATATAATAGATAATAGATAATAGACAGATATAGATATAGATTCGAAAGCTGAACCAGTGAGACGGATAGCTGCAAAAATGAAAATATAGGAATTCTTAGGCTCTTCCCATCGTTTTTGAGATTTCTCATATTCCAACAACATAAAAGCATCTCCAATACTACTGTCTAAACCATGGTCCCTATTTTTCTATTTGAGTAGCCACCTACTTTCAAAGGGCTTGTTTTCACATGACTATCAAATTTATCTTAATAGACACTATCATGTGGGACCCACTTTCCATTCTCCAATTCTTCTTCCTCGCTTTATCAACTAAGCTATGCGTGTCATGCATGAAGGGAGACCACAATGATAAGGGCCGACAGGGAGGGAGCTCTAGCGGGCGTGAGGAGCCGGAGAGGACCAGTCGCGTCTAGGCTCACTGGACATGGAGGCACCAGCGGTGGAGAAGGGGCCACCGGTGGTTGGCGGTCCTGCAGAGGGGAGGCGTCTCACAGGGTGGATAAGTGCTAGCGGCAGCTGTGGAGGCACGGCTAGGTCGGCGCACCTATATCCGACTACGGGGATGGGTCTGACGGCAGGGGAGGCGTGTGATGGCGGCAGACATTGTGGTGGCAGGGGAGGTAGTGACGCAGGCATTCACGAAGGGGCAGAAACTGTCGAACTAATTTTTAGGTGCCTATCTGTTATGTAGGTGGCCTATTATGTAGTGTTGCTGGAGATGCTCTAATCCTTTTTTCCTTCCTATACATTCGGAGAGTCGATCGGGGGTCTTTCATACTATCGCTTCCTTTTGGGGGACTTAGCATACCCCCTATGCTAGGCTCTCATCACAAAGCAATATGAAATCCAATAGATCTAGGCCAAAGTAGCTAGCTAGTCCACATACATATTAGGTCTTATTCTAACTGAACATCGCCATCACCTATGTCATCTGTAGTCTTGAAGTTGATATATCCTAATATAACACTTAGCAATGAACATAAATGTCTATTAGTTTCTTAATTTGTGCTAGATAGTTAGTTTTGTTGTTGTTGGCTGAACCAGAAGGGTCAGTTAAGCACACTTTATAGAAAACACACCTTTTAGCTCTAAACCCATCTTGGAGACATGACAAGGCTTCTACATTCTTTCCTGTACCCTCTTGCCATGCTACAGTTGAAGCAGCTGCTACAGTTGAAGCAGCTGCAGGAAGTACATCTCTTGCCATGCATGAAATTAGGGTATTAGTAGAATGCATCACCCGCCATTGCAAAACATCGAAGCATCAAGATCATTTTTCAATTTTCTCCTTTTTTGTCGTGTAAGGTGTTGTTCCCTTTTTGTCTAATCATCTTTGTCATAAGCAATCTCATTAGTTCGTCTTGACAGAGAATTGTTGTTTACATCAGGCAGCATTGGTGAATATGTAGAGAACAAATCCTTCATTGTTTTTTTTTCACTTTTTCAGTACATATGGGACCTTTATCACCAAAACTAGCATCCAATAGAAACGCTATAAAATTGAACTTGAACCTAGGATCTATTACAAATGGAACACCAATTTGTAGCAAAGATAGGTCCCAATACTTCTGAAACTTCTCTTTCATCTTAACCACCATAGCTACAATGGAAGGACCTTTATATGAAGCCTCCTTTACTATCCTTTCTTTGACCTTCTCGGGGACATGGAATAGAGGTTGGATGTTGGGAACAATGAACCTGAAACTGCATTTGTGTCAGCATAGAAAATCTTGGATATGATACAAAGTAGATATGCCATTTCCCATTCTAGAACAGATGGTATATCTATAATGTAACTCAGATCATGTTTGTTCAAACATTCAAATGTTGTCTTGTAATCTATTGCAGACTTCAGTATTAGGTAAGTTGAATTCCAACGTGTTTATATATCAAGAGAGGACACTTCTCACATGATATATCAATTTATGCAATGATCTCCTCAAATCACTGCTTATGAGCTTGTCAGCTTCTAATATACTTTGCACTGTCTCGATTGTCCACTAACACTATCAAGTATAATAAATCCATCTTGGATAATAAGCTTCAGAACATGTGATGCACACTGTCTTTCTACAAGATTTTCTCACAAATAAACAACCATTTTGTTATTGTTCTTTGCATTGTCTAGCTAATGTGATACTAAAAAAACTAACGCTCTAATTTCCAATCCTGTAAGCTCTTCAATAAAACACTAAACATTGTAAATCAATCATGGGAAGAAGCAATAAGACCAAACTTGTAATTATTTCATGTAATTTCGAATCATTATCAATGAACTGACATGTAACACACAAGTAACCCACATTTTGTATTGATGTCTACATATCCGCTATTAGACAAACCTTTGAATCTAAGTTTTTGACAATTTTAGTAAGGGATATTCTTTGCTCCTCATATGACCTTACAACGTCCTTAGTGACTGTAGTTCTAGAAACTATTCTAAATAGGGGGTTTAAAGTAGTGATGAATTTCCTAAAAGATGTCCATGAGCAACTAAATTGAAAGGTAATTCTTGCAATAGAATGAAGTCAACCATTGCTTTATGAGATCCTCTTTGGTCAAATTTTAGTTTTCAATGTAACTACATTAGGGGATAGAGAACATGTGGTCATATTCTCAACAGCTGATTCATTTTTTCCAACTGAGAAGTTCCCATTTCCATTAAAAGGATTTAACGGAAATACAGAATTTATGGGGATAGCAGACAGAACAACAGAGAAGATCACATGTTTCAGAATCCTGCAACTAGAACTACCAAACTAAAACTACCAAAGCTCTGACTTAGAGCACCAAATTCTAAACTTCCTATCAGTTTCTCCAGCTCTCAGAACGTTTTAAAAGAAAGAGAGTTTAACAGGAGTATCGACTAACACCAGGATGACATCTCATCATATTACATAACCAAAAGAATTGCACCGACTCCGATGAAATAGCTTCTGTGATTCACTTCCTGTATTCTCAAGCCGGAGCATTGCCTTGCCCACATGGATCACCATCTTGAAGTTGTCTTGCAACGCCATTGTCTTTCTTCTGGTGCTTCAGGATCTTCTTTGCTATCTACAGCACTGTGTTTGGCCTTCTTTGAGTTGCTTCCTATCTGACTCAGAATATAAACCTGCCCAGTACTTCATTAGTGCACATACATGGTAAATAATAACAACAATTGATTCATTCTAATGCATTCTTTTGTATGCTTCTAAGTGCCTCAATAAGTGCTTCTACCAGTCTCTCAGTTTGTAGATATCCAAATAGTGAGTGCATTAGCTTGTACAATTAAATTTGCATCATAAATTAGCTCGAACTCTTTCCAAATGGAAGATCTATGTTTACTCCTTTTAGTTTTTGATGCATCTATACCATAAGTAAGCAAGTATTGATCAGGATAGGATTTAGATAACATCAAGAGTGAAAGGTCAATTAATATGAAGTACTACTACATAGAAACATTTTTTATTACTCCAGTTGAGGAATATACACATACTATAAAAAACTGCAATCTACGAAGGATTGGCACACAACAAGGATATCACCCTCAGTTTTAAGAACAAAACTAAGTACTAACCATATATGTGCCCAGGAAGTCAAATCACACATATAGCGATAAATTATAATAGTATTAAGAGATAATGCTTTATTATTATATAACAAACAACAATATTACATATAGACAAGATATTTATCAAAGTAACGAAAAACACATTCTAATCTTCAAGTGAAGCCTCTAGAGCCACAAGGACGGTTAACTGGGGGTACATACGCCTAACACTCCTCAGAACTTAACCAAGCTCCGCCTTCTAGTACCCATCCGGGATTTTCCCAAAGTAATTGAAAAGTAAAGCAAGCGTAAGCAAACCACCGCTTAACAAGCAAAATATGAGGAGATGTATGCTCAAAAGGTTTGACACAGCTAAACTGCGATAGGCAATTTTAGTAGATCATGTTTTATCATTAGAACCTGAGTTGCTAAATTATGCTTAAGCTCCAACGCCCACATGTTCATAAGTAATGGCAATAATACAATAATGAATAAACATTAGCACCAACATCATAGAACAACAATAAGAACCAAGTATTCCGTTAGTTTTTCAAGCCGCTCGTGACCGTGAACACGGTTGATATACCAATATTACACTCTGCAGAGGTTGTACACTTTCACCATGAGCCGTGATTTACCCTTTCGTCCAAGGTAGCTAATCTCTTGACCCACTACCAAGGAAGGTCGGCAGAGTTCACTATGAAGCCTTTCAAAGGTTCGTCTAACAAGTTAGGGCCGCTATGCTTCCAATCGGCAAGTAGATGTAGAGCTCTCATTCCAGATGGCACATTCTACGTAGGCTATACACATAAGGACAGAGGCCGCACTATACCTGACTCGGTGAGCCCCTCTTGCGCCTTTCGGTAACTACTAACAAGCTAGAAAAGGTACTCATACTTGACTAAAGCCAGAGCCATACATCACTCATGGTTGTACTGTAAGTCTCGGATTTTGCTCACAGATTAGTCCTTAGGGATTCCATGTTGCTAAAAAACACATTTTAAACATCATTGCATATGCCATTATTCATTATTAAAGAGCTTTCATCATTAAGTAGGGCAACTAGCAAAACTACCCATATGCATAAACTATAGGTATCAAGGATGAAGATAACAAATACTAGGAATATCCTTAAGGGCTATTCATATTTGACACATGCAGCAAGAATATAGTGACATTATGATTATTAGGTGTCAAGGAGAGCCTCATATAATACTTGCCTTAACACTTTCTCGAACTTCCTCATACTTTGCTTCTGGTCATCACCTTATGATCTTTAGAGCTCATAAGCGGTTTTCGTTCTACTCATAGCAAGCACCATGCATAGGCAACACATACAAGCAATAAATAAAAGCAACTAAGAACAATACACCACACAAGGTAAAACAACGTACTAAAAGAAAGCTAGGTGCTATGGTCACAAAAACACAAGAAACGTCGATAACTGAACTATCGTCGAAAGAAACGACTATCGGAGTTTTAAATTATAAAAGAAAGAACCAACAACATGCTTGATTTATTTTTATTGATAAAAACCATATGAATAATATTAATTCAGATTACACAAAATCACATTTTCTTTTAAAGCCGAGTTGTACTAGTCATTTTTTATGCATGTATCATTTAAACAAATTAAACTTTAACTTTGCAAGAGAAAATGCATGTGAAAGCATCTAAACCGACTTTGTATGAATCATGTTTAAACTAGGCAAATTATAGTTAATAAATACATATATAAGTTGACATTAATCAAGTTAACAAGTAATTATAAGAAGATCAAGATTGTCCTATGTTGTTTTTATTTAGAAACAAGTTTGTGTAATCATTAATCAAACTAATAGGATTAATTTCATAAACATGTGACAGGGTAAATGTTGCCACTAGCACCTAGCTTAAATCAGCCCGATCGCAACACAACAAGAACGGAGGTACAACCCTAGGTTGTTTTTAGATAGAAAGCTATTAAATAAATATTAATCAAATTACATTTAAATCAAAAAATTCATAATTGAGTGACATGATAAACGTTAGGACTACTGCATAGAGCACGACAATACAAAAGTAACGCAACAAGAATGGACTAAAATGGTGCTAAAGAGATTGAACGGTGGCTAATTTAGGATCGGTGGCAAAACCGTAATTAACTGCATCATCTACCTGTCTTCTCCTTCCTCTGAACAGACGCCTGCTGCTGCTCGCGCGGAGGGACTCGGGGATGGCCAGCAGAGGGGCGCTAGGTGCTGATCGGCAGCGGTGCGGTGCGGGGCCCGCTCGTGGGGCCAAGTAGGGGCCGCAGGGGATGGCACCCAAGCGGTCGTAGCAGCGGCGGCTGCCTGGCCCTGCTCTCTCACGCGGGGCGCGGGACGGGAACTGGCGCACGGGTCCAATGCCCGGGCGATGGCAGCGCAGGGTCAGGGCGTGTGGCCCGAGGGAGATGCGTAGGACGGCAGGGTGGCCAAAGAAACGGAGAAGGTGGCCGGTCATGGAGTTCCTCACCGGAGAAGACAAAGAAGGGTTAGGGAAACGATCAACGGATGACGCGATTCGCCAAATGAAAAGCGTGCCGGTGTAGAGGAGATCGAGACAAACCTCGGAGTTCTGACAGTTTCTGCAAGGGACTCCGAAGATGGCCGAAAAACCTCGTCGAAGGTTCGCCGAAAAAGTTCGCGTGCAAACTTCGGTGTTAGATTTAAGGAGTTAGGGGTGGCGGCTGAGGATGACGTTTTTAGATCTGGAACGAGGGCATCGAGGAGAACACCAGCATGTATATATATGTAGGGTTAAGGGTCGAGAAAAAACAGGGTATTTTTGCTATTTTTGAAATTTCCAGAAAATCATTTTCAGCTCGAAAACTATTCCAGAAAAGGCTGAAATCGTTGTATGTCTCTGAAAAATATTCCTAAAACTCCAAAAATTCAAGGAAAACTTCTAGAGATAGATTGAGAGATGATGAGTCCAAATAAAGTATTTGAAGCCCATGAAAAGAGATTTTAGAGCATCTAAAAATTGGATTTTGATCTAGGAAAAATGGGAAAGGTTCCGGAAAAGTCTAAAAAATTTCCGAGAAGGACTGGACGACGTCTAAACGTGTTTTTAAAACTTAGCACACTCAAAAGCACGAAACTCAAGCAACAAGCAAACATCACATTAAGCAAAAGCCCGTCAAATTAATTTTAAAAAAGTTTGAAATCACAGTTTTCTATATTTAAGTTAGCAGAGACTTAATTAATCTTGAAACATTTTATACAAATATTGAAATAATTTATTTTATTTAGTGTTTTCCATGCACAAACCAAAATTTGAAATTTTGGGGTGTGACAAAGGACTGAGCATGAACAAAACTATAACAATGTCTCATGAATTCCTTCAATCTATGAATTAAGGCATGACCAACTGTTGGATTCTAGAACTTTGCTTATACCTTCATCAGGTGGAAGGTCAAGCTAAGGTACCTAGACCCACACAGGATAGAGGGGGAAGGGAATAAGAGATCGAGTTTTGGTATAAGTGGGCAAAATGCCTAGCTCTTGCCCCATGGGCTCTATTTATAGGGGATGGGGAACAGTGCCATCTTCCTCCCAACGTCCTTTGGTTTATGAATTATAATATGAGTCTCCGGCCCTTATAATTTGGGCTTTTTTAAGCACTACAAGAAATATGGGCTTTTATGACAATTGTCAGATGACAGAGCACTTATCTATCACAAGCAAGTCATGTTTATGACGACTTTGTTGGAGATGACAGATGCTTATGACAGAGTCATGTTTTGGTCATAAATGTCAGCTCAAAGTCATCACAGCTTGCTTCTGTGATAAATGCTTGACTGTCATGGTCCCAAAACCCTGTTTAAAGTTCTTATATTTTGAATTCAAATTATCAAATTATTCAAACGAACATGGATAGAAACATTACCAAAATAAAATTTGTAGATCTCGATGAGTTCTACAACTTTATTGTTGATAACTTTTTCATTTGAAATCATTTATTGTCCCAAAATTCCTTTTAAAATTCTCATATTCTGAAATTCAAATTTTGAATTACTCAAACAAACTTGGACGAAGAAATGATCAAAACCAAAGTTATAGATTCCGATGAGTTCTGCAACTTTGTTTTCGACAACTTTTCATTTGAAATCATTTACTATCCTAAAATTTTATTCGAAGTTCTCATATTTTTAAATTTAAATTTTGAATTGTTCAAACAAAGTTGGGTAGAAAAATGACCAAAACAAAAGTTGTGGATCTCGATGAATTATACAACTTTGTTGTTGAAGTTTTCATTCGAAATCATTTAATATTCCAAAATTATGTTTGATGTTCTCATATTTTTTAAATTCAAATTTTGAATTGTCCAACCAAAGTCGGATGGAGAAATGACTAAAATAAAAGTTGTATATGTCAATGAGTTCTACACTTTGTTGTTGATGACTTTTTCATTTGAAATCATTTAATATCCTAAGATTCTGCTCGAAGTTCTTGTATTTTGAAATTCAAATTTTGAACTGTTTAAACAAAGTCAAATGGAGAGATGACCAAAATAAAAGTTGTAGATCTCGACGATTTCTACAACTTTGTTGTTGACTTTTTCATTTAAGTTCATTTAATATTCTAAAATTTTGTTTGAAGTTTTCATATTTTAACATTCAAAATTTTAAATTATTGGGCCAGATTCTGGGCCTATTCTAATCATGGGCCCGTTCTCATGCTTAACGCACTTCATTTTTTTCATTATCAAGTGAATAAAGATAAATGTTTACTATCCCAAAATTGTTTACTATGTCAAAATAGATACAACACTTTGTTATGTGACTAAGTTGAAGATGGTTATATTTGTGAAAGAAGTATGCTTATGGACCCAAAATATGTCGTGTGTTAATTTGAAGAATTTTCTAACCAAATTTAGTTATCATTGTAATTATTTGTAGAATTAACATATAATAAATGTAACAATATCTAAAATTGGCTACAAATTCTACAAACTTGCATGACAACATTATTTTGGTGTATAATCATCCCACAAAAAAATCAAATGATTTTAAGAAAGCAGTGCTGCACATTGTTCACAAATGCACACATCTCTCACATAGCTATAAGTAACTATGGGGGTGTTTAGTTTCCACCCAAAAACTTTACACCCATCCCATCGAATGTTTGGAGACATGCATGGAGCATTAAATATAGATAAAAAAAACTAATTACACAATTTGCATGTATTTTGTGAGACGCATCTTTTAAGACTAATTAGTCCATGATTGGATATTAATTGCTATAGTTACACATGTGCTACAGTACCCTCGAAAACTTTACAATCCCTGAACTAAACACGCCCATATGTGAGATATATATGAATTTGTGAACAATGTATAACCCTGCCTTATTAAAATGGTTTGAAATTTTTATGACGAGCTTATACACTCATAGTATGCCCACATACCAATTTTTAGGATATTATTACTTTTTTCCGTCGAAGCCACCAAAATACAAGTTCAAGTAATCCCTAACGAAACACTATTTCCATCAATTTTCAGGATGTGAGGTCAAATCGAACTTGTATTTTTATATATATTATTGTATAATTTTTGGATATTGGTTGGCATCACATGTAGTTCAAGTTGGATTTATTTTTAAGACCATGCAAAAAAATCACTTAAACCTTAGAAAATAGCAAATCGCTTCTGTTTAGATAGTCTAGTTCATATTAAAATTATGTTGGGGCGCACAGAGATCATGTTAAAAGCAATATATAGCTAACTAAGCACTAGTACATATCTGATTTAATTTCAGTAATGCAAAGCAATAGCAGAATTTTTTGTTCCTAACTGTTAGATGAAAATTAAATTTCATACATGTTAATTACGTATCATATTTAATGTGAGCATCTCAGATATTTGATATTTGTTTCAAGGATGATTAAGCAAATTAACTGAGTGGTGGCCTAGTACATATTTTTTTTGTCTCCAATGTAATCTGAATACCAATCGTTGATGCAGTTGCAAGGTTGATTAAGGTTGCAGAGCCGATTTGATGAAGGAAGCTGAGGAGGCCAATGTTGTTAGATATTTGGTTTGTCTCAGTTCTGAACCGTATTGTCATCATCAGTATGATTTTTTTGTTAATTCTTACTAGCTAGATCATACATATTTTATCTTATATGCACTGAAGCTACCTGATCATGTTTTTTCTTCAATGTTTAAGTTTTCTACCACATGGGATCATCTAAAAATTGATGCACAAACTGAAACCATGTCATCTCTAATTAACTGGGAACATGCCTAACTTCTCTGTCTGAAAATATTCTGATGTATACTTTTGTGAAATAGGATTCTGTACTAATAGAATTATTCTGGCTATTTATTTCAGAGTATGCATATGACACCTAGGAATACTTTTTTATACTGTTAGCTATGCACCTAATATTTTAAATTTTGGTATATAACCTTCGGATGTTTCGCACCTACTTACATAAGGATGGAATAATAGATTTGAATATTCATGTATATGTAACAAGCACTTTTATTCCAAAGAAATACAACATCAACGAGAGCTGGTAGAACTAAGACAATTGCTCCTGTTGCCCCTTCACTTGTGTGTGCTAATCGTGCTAACAAAGGAAGGAGGTGCGCATATAATTTTCTTGTATTATTTTCAGATGATTGCTAAATTCATACTGATTATTCACAATTAACAAGCACTTTTATTCCAAAATGAGTTTGGGTAGCAACCTAGTTTTTTTTATTTACTAGCACTTCGACATGTACGTATATGTGTACAGTGTGACAATTCTTGCGCTAGATAAAGTAGTTTGCCTACTCATATTTCTGTTTTCAAAAAATTTTCTATGAATAGTGTTGTATCTAATGATGTCAATTTGCACGTGACTACTCTTTTATGATGCTGATGCTAATATTGTTCTTTATTGTTGAACTTGATAGTGCTGCAAATTGAACTTGATAGAGCTACAAGAAGCGGATCGAGCTGGTGGGTTAGCTGCAACGTTGTCATGTGATAGCAGATTGTATAGTGAAGTTCAATTTTTTTCTATGAAGTGCTTTGTTACTACTGCTGACTGATGCCTCAATGTTACAGGCTGTTAACGTGCTCCTTGTTTTGATTTTCAATCTTGTCAAATGGTCTTGTAATTGGTATGTACGTGAAATGGGCCTTAATTTAGCCACTCATTGGCCATAATAATTTTTTTCTTTATGGTTGTTTAAATATGCGTGTTTTGTCCATGTGACAAATGGGCTTGGCCCACAACTACAATGGTAGAAAGCAACCGTCATGGATCAACTCTAACAAATCCAAATTTATGACGATTATTATTTTTATTATTGATTGATGTATATACAACATCACCTGCCACGTCATCTACTACGTCAGATATGACATGTCACTAGACACATGTGTCGCCTCCTTGTTTCCACCGCTCTGCCAGATCATATGCCAAACCGACGGTGAAAATATTTATCACCACCAGTTTGTCACCTCACTATGTCCTGCCTGCCTTTGAACCGACGGGGAAAGTTCTGGCAGTGAAAACACAATCTATAGTAGTGTAACCGGTGTACCATTAGATTTTAGCTTTGCTAATGGATGTAGCAGTAACAATCTATTTGACATTTGTACCCACACGTTATAAATACAGTAATAAGTAATTCTACGGAGGAAATTTGCTAGTCAAAGGTGCTCTATTTTGCATAGTGCTTCTGTTATGTGCAGTCACGGGACAAACAATCAATTGTTTAGTGCCTTCAACTTTTTCACCAAGTCCTTGTCAAGCTGTGGGAGAATAGATCAAGTCAAAAATTAGAGATTGCTCCACTACTGCGGCAGATGGAGGAGATGAGCCAGAGCTTTGAATTTTTCTCTTTACGTTTTGTTAATGGAGATTGTAATAAGTTAGCCTATGAATGTGCTCGTTTGGTATCCACTAATTCTCAGGTGGAGTGGCATGTAGCCCCACCTAGATTAAGGGATATCATAAACATTGATTGTAACCCTGATCTTGATTAATGAAGCTCTGGCTGTTCTCAAAAAAAAAAAAAAAACACCAACGGATTGTCCAGTGCACTGTGCTCCTAAATTCGCAGCCTCTGTTCCTCGTCTGATAAAGTATAATTCTGCAGTGATCTTCTCCTCCCTTCATAGGACTATTCGGTATTGACAACTACACACTGTGCGCAGTCACTATGATCACTGGACAAATAGTTGATTGTCCTCTGTATGCATTCGATTTTGGCACCCTTGGATCCTCCAGAGTACATATTTTTCTGTGTTTTCATGGTTGAACTTGGTTTCTTCTCTGAACTTTACACCACCTGTTGTTCTTATTGACTGTGTTATCTCGATCACCAAAAATACTAAAAAAACATGGCATAGAGTCTATGTTTGTTACAACCTCAAGTGAATATTAAAATTTAAGCCAACAATACTTATTTACTTTAAAATAATTTCAAAAATCCATCAGGCTGTGGCCACCTTTGGCCTGCACTAATCTCCTGCATCGCTCAAGATGCACTAATCTCTGCATTAACGATTCACAGAGCTTTTTTTTTTTTTAGATAAAGGAACAAATTTATTCCGGCCTCCCACATTCAAACTCGAATGGGTGCAACCAAACTGAACTGATACAAAACCATGATCTAAGACCAAAGTCTGCTAAGCAGAAACGCCCCACTCCAGACTACTGTTAACCAAACGACAACTGCAAAGACACCTATAGTGCCAAAAAAAGAAACGCCACAAACCAGGGTGCTACCAAACAACTAAACAGCCATACCCCAGCTCCAAACTGTTGCATAAACAGACAACATTCTAAGTGTTCAGACAAGACACACCAGACAGAGCAAAAGAAGCTAATGCTCTAAACTCTTGTGTTGCCGCCACACCGCACTTGTGAAGAATTCCAGTACCATCATCTCCAACTTCTTGCATCCACAAATCACAGTCGTTCTCTCTTCCTCTTTAGATAGCTGTGACCATTCCTGGAACCAGTTCGACCCCCTTACAGCCAACAACGACCTTAAAAAGGCTTCACTGCCAACAACCACCTTACAGCTTGCAGCAGCTTCACTACCAACAGATAACAGGAAATAAACCAAACCAAAGTTTCCCAGCACACCAGAAAGGTATCGCACAGGGATCTTTACTGTTTTATCCTCTTTTGACTCCACCACCAACTGTATCCAAAAAATTGCAACGCCAAGCCCTCTAGACGCCTGCAGCCCTCCTTCATATTTCTTCCCTCTTCCTCTTCAGACAACATGGACCATTGCCTGATCCAAAAAGTCCCCCTGAAAAGTACCTGCAAGCAAGAGTTAGTAACTCGACTTTGGAATACTACATCATTTCTATTCAACCATAATACCCAACACATGGCCGCAATCCCCACTATTATTTGATTTCTTAGTCCAGGAGCAAATCTCCTTATCCAAGATCCGAACAAGTGAGTAATGCTCTTTGGTGGTTGAAAGTTAAATGTGATGAATAACATATTCCAAACCGATCTAGCTATTCGGCAATCAAAGAAAAGATGTTGGATGTTTTCTTCTAACCCACAAAAGCTACACTTAGTATCTCCTTTCCATCTTCTCTTACTCAAGTTATCTTTTGTTAAAATCACCCCTTTCTTTAAGTACCAAAGGAAAATTTTAATTTTCAGAGGTAACTTTGCTTTCCAGAACACTTCGTTCCCTGAAATCTTCTCTCTTTTCATTAATTCCCTATATAATGACTGTGTAGAGAAAACTCCATTCTTCTTTATTTGCCAAATGAAGCTATCCTTGTCATTATTTAGGTTCACCGGAAGAACTAAAGAGACTAGCTTTAGCCACTCATTTAGTCTTTCCCCCGCTAATCCCCGCCTAAATGAGACATTCAGCGGTGTTGAATTTAAAACACTTGCTACTGATACCCCTCTTTTCCTTACAATTCTATACAGTTCTGGAAACCTGCGCATTAACGGTTGTTGATCAATCCACACGTCCTCCCAAAATCTAGTTTGTTCACCATTGTTAACTTTGAACTTACCATGGTGTAGCATTAAATCTTTTACCCCCATCAGCCCAGACCAAAAATGAGAATCCCCTGGACGTTTTTCTAACTGTGAAAGACACTTGTCCTTGACATACTTCCTTTTAAGTACATCTTGCCACAGACCCTCCTCATTAAAAAGCTTGAATAACCATTTACTAAGTAAACAATGGTTCTGTGTTTCCAAATCTAAAATCCCCATTCCCCCCATGCATCTCGGTTTACACAGGATACTCCATTTAGCCAGCCTGTATTTCCTTTTGTGTTCATCACATTGCCAGAAAAACCTAGATCGGTAATAATCCAACCTTTTCCTTACCCCTTTAGGGATGGCAAAGAATGACATCATGAACATCGGCAGGCTTGACAAAACCGAGTTGATCAACACTAGTCTGCCTCCTGAGGAAAGAAGCTTCCCTTTCCAGCTGCTTAGCTTTTTCTGAAAGCGCTCTTCAATCGAGCACCAGTGCTTATTTGAAAGCTTTCGATAGTGCATTGGGATTCCTAAATATCTAAAGGGAAAGCTTCCCTCTACACAGCCAAAAATCCTCTTATATTCCAAACTACGCTTTTTAGCCGCATCAAAACAAAACAACTCACTCTTATGAAAATTGATTTTTAAGCCTGACAATTTTTCAAAAGTTACCAGCACCAGCTTTAAATTTTTGGCCTCTTCTACATCATCTTCCATAAACAATATCGTGTCATCAGCATACTGTAGAATGGATATCCCATCATCGACTAGATTTGGTACCAATCCCCTAAATTGTCTGCAGTTTTTTGCTCTCGACACTAGGATAGCCAGCATGTCAGCTACCAGATTAAAAAGGATAGGTGAGAGGGGATCCCCCTGTCTAAGTCCTTTTCTGGTCTGAAAGTTATGGCCTATTTCCTCATTCACTTTAACTCCCACGCTTCCTCGACTCACTACCTCTTCAGAGATATCGGAGGAAGATTCCGATATCTCTGAAGAATATAGAGTAAAGAATTTGGTGTCTTGTGAGTGATGAGAAATAAACAGGACTGGGGTCTGTCACTCTCTCTACATTCTTGCCATTTGACGTCGTCGCCTACCGGTTGGCACTTGGCACATGCTGTTTGTACGTTCGTGGTACTCATCCACATCATCTTCGAACTGATCGGTACTCATCCTCTGTATCCGCAGTAACAGGCTAACAGCGATGGATAATAGGAAAGCACGGATGTTCCGAGCATCCTCACCACGCAGCTTGGTGATTTGCATATGTGTTACGCCACCTACACTACACTACAGCCAACCCAACGACCTCGCCAACTCTTTTTTTTCTCTCAAATATGCAAAAGGTTTGCGTATCATTGTATTAAGATCGAGAATTAGTTTGATTACAACGACGCGCCATTGAATGGCGCGCTAGGGGGCATATGATTTTACATAAGGCTTATCCCCGCCTGGCAGACTTTTCGCAAGGTGATTACTCGCGCACGAGACAACCTAGTTTCGCCGCCCCGACGTCTATCTATTGGTCTACCAGGTGCTTGATGTGCGTGAGGACCTGTATAACCGTGGACGAGGCTTGGCGAAAGCACCTTCCATAGTTTCCAGGCGACTAGAGCGAACAATGAGTCCGCTCCTTTCCTCTTGTCTCCTGTCCAGCGAGTTCGCCATGCATTCCACCATGCTTGAAGGCTATCTCTTCCAACTTGGGAGGTATCCACACCTAGTGCCTCCAGGATGTGCCACCATATTTGTCTGGAGTAGGACACGAAGCAATGATGTGGTCGATTGACTCCATTTCCTAGTCACACAGGAAGCAGTGCTCCACAGCTTCAAGTCCATGGCGTGCTCGCCTGTCAACAGTACAATGCCGTCGCCTTACTGCCAGCCATAAGAAGATTTTGACTCGAAGTGGTGCCTAAATTTTCCAGATCCTATCACAACCGGGATGGGGGTGTGATCCCAAGTGTAGCGCTTTGTAAGCTGATCTCGATGAGTACACACCGTCCACTGTCCACCGCCATACTAAGGTGTCCTGTGCGTCACTGAGCTCAACGTCCCGCACACGATCCCAGATGTCCAAGTACTCCTGGATCGCTGGCGCGGTGATTCCACCGGTTATGTGCCTGACCCAGTTTTGGTTGGGCAGCGCCTCCGTGACTGTGGCTGAGTGAAGGGTCCGGTGATCGACTAGACTAGAGAGTGCTAGTGCGAGGTCCTAGATGGCGCAACCGTTGAGCCATCTTCCTGTCCAAAAGTATGTGGTCGCTCCATTCCCGAGTATGGTGTAGGTCGAGGCGTTGAAGAACGCCGAAACCTCCTTCGAAGCTTGGATGGGAGCTGTGACCATGCACGTTGTGTGTCTGTGTGCTGCAGCCAGAGCCACTTTGTTTGGAGTGCAATGGATGAGTCCTCCCAGTTCCTTTGGTCGGCATACGTACAGTTGGCCATGCAGCCAGAGGACGATGAGCGCGTTGTTGAGCAGGTGGAACGCCCTGCTGTCCCCGTAAAGCACGCAGTTTATCACTGCCATTATGTCCTCCTTGATGACCTCCCAAGCAAGGTTTTCTCTACCGGTATTTTAAAAATCTCGGTGGTTACCGATAAACGGGAATATCAGATATATCGAAAATTTATCGGCGATAAAAATAAAATTTTGGAAAAAAATTTAGACAAAAATGACTAATTTTGTTCAGGAAAGCACATAGATCATTTCTAAACAATCTAACATAAAAAATAAAACATATTATCAATTGCTTATTTAATGAGGAGGGCAGTGACATGGCTAGAGTGTGCTGAATGTGTTGCGGTGGTGACAACTTGAACTTAGAAGAGAAGGGGAGAGAAAATGAAACATGGATTAAGGTTAGAGTATTAGGTGGGCTTTGGCGTCTATTTGGATGACAAAATTTTAAAAATATGAAAATTTCAGACGATAGAGGAAAATTTTCAGACCCAGCTGGTAAACGAGATATCTCAGAAATTTCGGATTCTATCGGCCGATATTTTTTTCCCTGCTCCCAAGCGGATCGGTAAAACGCGCCGGTGAAGCCGTCCGGCCCCGGTGCCCGGTCCGGCGGCATGTCCTTAATAGCGGCCCAGACTTCCTCCATGGAGATCGGTGTATCAAGCGCCGAGAGGTCCGCTGGGGCGAAGCCGAGGCTGCCATAGTCGACGGCGAATCCACCTTCACCAGGTTGCCCGAACACGGAGGTGAAGTGGACGGTCAGTGCCTCCTCCATGTCCTGATGCGACTTTCGGATGTCATTGTCGACCCGGAGATTTAGAATGCAATTTCGTCGTTTCCTCTCGCCAAGTCTGAAAGCCTTATCTTCCTTCCTGAATGAGCTCGCCTTGTTTGACCATTCTTTGCTAAATAAGAGTTAATCTGCCTCTATCTAAATTAAAATATCACTGTATCACGTCATGATCGTGTTCTCTCTCTTGTTAGTAAATGATTCCAGTAAAAGAACTAAACTATCAGAGTTTACGCATGTAACTCTTGTAGAAAATCTGGGGAACCAAATAACTTCCCCAAAAAGTTGAATTTCCATTGAAATGGAAAAATAAAAAAATATACTACCTCTGTTCAGCTGGGGCCCTCCTTTACTGTAATATGTGTTCTATTGCCAGCATAATTACCCAGAGAACTACTTAAATTTAAGTTATTAAACAGCTTTCATGTCTTTACATTTGTGACAGATGACATCTACCGCTGGACATTTTAATCTCATAATAGGCCGATGCCCATCTTCTTGCTTATGCTACTTAGCGGTGGAATATAACATGTAACAAACATGTAGAATATTGAGGTGAGACATTTATTTGGATGCATGGATGCAGGACAGGCTAAGAGTTGGGTAAGAGCTTGATAACAGGTAACTGCCAGTTACTTGTTCCCGAATTTGATTGGCCAGACCAATGCACCGTCTTAGAGCTTGATAAAGTCATCTAGATGGTCAACGGTCAATACATACCACGTGGGAGTAGGAGACTGAAATGAGAGATGGACTGCATTTGCAGACAAGCATGTGACCAACTTTAACTAAATTGGTGCTCGTGAAATATTCTACGTATATATCATCAAATGGATTGCTAGCGTCGCGGATGATGCATCGATGGCTCCATACTTCCTAACTGATGGCAGTGCAATCATATCACATCGCAAGTATATAGTTCTCTCGCTCAACCAAGAGCTAGCAGAGTGGAAAGTGGAAACAGAAGCTAACCAACAAACACAGAGCAGAAAATGGCAGGAGGAGGTGATAAGCTGAAGCTGCTGGGCATGTGGGCGAGCCCGTTCGTTCTGCGGGTGAAGCTCGCGCTCAGCTTCAAGGGCCTCAAGTACGAGTACGTCGAGGAGGATATCTTCGGAAACAAGAGCGACCTCCTGCTCAGCTCAAACCCGGTGCACAAGAAGGTGCCGGTCCTCAGCAAGCCCGTCTGTGAGTCGCAGGTCATCGTGCAGTACCTCGACGAAGTCTACAGCTCCACAGGCCCCTCCTTCCTCCCCGTCGACCCTTACGAACGCGCCATGGCGCGCTTCTGGGCCTCCTTCATTGACGAAAAGGTCAGTACCGTACCGTACCCCCAAATCATCCAGTATTTGCAAGAAATTAGTGTGCTGATCGATGTGCGCGCGCGTGTGTGTTTCAGTTAATGGCGTCGTGGTTAAAGGCAGGCAGGGGCAAGACGGAGGAGGAGAGGGCGGAAGGGTTGAAACTGACGTTCGCGGCCGTAGAAACCTTGGAAGGGGCGTTCAAGGAGTGCTCCAAGGGAAAGCCCTTCTTCGGAGGCGACAGCGTCGGCTACCTGGACATCGCGCTCGGGACCCTGCTAGTGTGGATGCACACCGCCGAGGTGCGTCATGGTCTCAGGCTCTTCGATGCCTCCAGGAGCCCGCTGCTGGAGAAGTGGGTGGAGCGCTTCGGCAAGCTGGACGAGGTCGTGGCGGTCATGCCGGACATCGACCGGTTTGTAGAGCACGCCAAGGTCAGGGAGGCCGAGGTTGCAGCTGCTGCCGGGAACAACTGATCAACCGAATGCGTCGCGGTATTGAGGCGAAATATTTTGATATTCTGTGTAACAAGGGAAAATCAAATACACAGTAGGAGTTTGTACTTTGTACTGCCTCTACGGACGTTTTGTTTACTATATGGTTTTGTTTACCACTTACTAAGCTTGTACTCAAGGGAAATTTTCACAGCTTGGGCCAGGCCATGATCGAGTGGTACGCTAACAGCCTGTCAGTGCGGACAGGGACATGAGACGTTTACTTCCTAGGCTTCATCTCCAAGAAGAGTTGAACGTCTACATTTCCAAATTACAACGTTGTTTACTATCTCCTATACTTTGTCGATCGCATGTCGGTGATGCCCGATGCATGCATATTGATGGTTATGGATGTGTTGTTTCTTCTTTGCAGCTCCTAGCCTCGTGGTTGCAGTTGACAAGGGCCAAGACTCCGGAGGAAAGGGCGGAGGGGATGAAGCAGACGCTCGTCGCGGCTGAGAACGTGGAGGCGGCGTTCAAGGAGATCTCTGCGGGCAAGCCCTTCTTTGGCGGTGACAGCGTTGGGTACTTGGACGTCACGCTGGGGGCCCTGGTCGCGTGGGTGCACGCCGCTGAGAAACTGGACGGGACGAGCCTCTTTGATGGCGCAAGGACCCCGCTACTGAATGCGTGGGTGGAGCGGTTCGGCGCGCTTGAAGCGGCCAAGGCGGTGCTGCCAGACGTCAACAGGCTGGTCGAATTCGCTAAACGGTGGCAGCCCCAAGCCGCGGCAGCTGCAGCCTCCAACAACTAAAAAATTGGCTCTGCGACTTTACCGACAGCCGTGTTGGACGAAGATATGGACATCTGCAAAATACAGGCTATACAATTGACCTACTGTCGTGTGTGTTAGCTAGTTATTATTAGATTAGAAAACAAAAAAAAGATGGGCTTTCATTTATACTTTCTTCGTTCCAAATTATAAGTCATTTTAATTTTCTCGTAGAGTCAAAGCATTCCAAATTTGTCGTGTGTGTTAGCTGTTATTTATACTCTCAGGACTTGACTGCTATGCAGTGGCTTGCTTTTGTGCTTTGTGAGTTGCGTTTCGTGTCCTATTACTTTCATTGGTCTTCTATTGTGCTCGGAATTGTTTCTCAGTACTCAAGTCGCCTGTTGACTTAGGGGATTTCGAGTCAGAATCTTGTCTCATCGTAATTGGAGTGGAGAGCTCCGTTTTGGGTTTCAGAGTTTCCTTTGACTTTTCGTCTTAGTGAGTGTCTCGCTATGTTCGCCGGTCATCACCGAGAACATCCAGCCACCCGTTGGCTTAAGGGTATCATGCTTGGAGTGTGGTATTTTTTTTTTTGTGATTTTGGGACAACGGTCGTTTCAGAAAAAAAAAATAGATTGGGCTCTAGTTCACCCTCCACATCTGGTCGCCTTTCAGTTGCTAAGTCCAGACTGATATAACCTGCGCTTTCAGTTGCTTGCACCGGCGTCCGCAGCCGCTAGACGTGCCTTCAACATCTTGCCGAACTCAACCAGCCGGCTCACGTCTGGCATCACCGGCTCGACGGCTTCCAGCGCGCCGAAGCGCTCCGACCACGCCGCCAGGAGCGGAGTCCGTTCAGCGTCAAAGGGCTTGACGCCGTGCAGCTCATCCGATGCGCGCACCCACCCGAGCAGGCCGCCGAGCACGACGTCGACGTACCCGGCGCTGTCGCCACCGAAGAAGGGCTTCCCTTTGCCGCAGTCCCTCAGCGCCCCCTCCAGGGTCTCCACCGTGACGAGCGACTGCTTCTTTCCCTCAGCCCTCTCCTCCTCCGTCTTGCCCATCGTCGACTGGTTCCAAGCGGGCAGCATCTGCGCGCACACACGATCGGTCAACATGCAATCGATTGGAAGATTTGAAGCGATGCGTACGTACCTTGTCATCGATGTAGGCGGCCCAGAAGCGAGCAATGGCGCGTTCGTAGGGGTCAGCAGGGAGGAGGGACGGGCCGGTGCCGGCAAAGGCCTCGTCGATGTATTGCAGGATGATCAACGATTCAGAGACGGGCTTCCCGTTATGGATGAGCACGGGTACCTTTTGGTGGACGGGATTGGACTTGAGAAGGAGCTCGCTCTTGTCCCTGAGATCCTCCTCGACGTACTCGTAGCTCAGGCCCTTGAGGCTGAGAGCGAGTTTCACCCGCAGGACGAACGGGCTCGCCCACATGCCCAGCAGCTTCAGGTCGTCTCCTCCGGCCATTGCTGGAGCTGCAGGGTGTCACTGATGTTGTAGTAGCTTGTTTTTTTTTGTCGTTGGCTTAATTCTTGGTGATTGGGGAGGGAGTGCCGGGGAGTCTATATATATACGAAGGCAGAGCATCCTCTGCTGCGATGACAACTCTTTTGTTTGGCTTGATTGACTTCTAGCATCTCCCACTCTTTTGTTTAACAGACAGATCGTTGGAACAATCTAGAGAGCCTCTATTACTTGGACGAGGATCCAAGAAATCGTGGGCAACATCCCATGCCAGCAATCAATTTTATTTTTTGGTCAAGTTCACTTCTGACGCCTGAGAAATTTGCCATTGGTTCCATCTTCAGAGGGACACTAGCATCATGATCGACGTATTCTTGACAGTGTGTACGCACTAGGCGGTAGGCGCTACTGTATTTTATATATTTCCAGCCTTATCCTCCTCCAAACTCCAACCAAACCACGACCGAAAGGCCTGCCTTCGGCCTTTTGACTCCCTTGCTATAGTTCCGAGTTTCCTCATCCGAATCCCAGGCGGGCGGGGGCGGCGGCTCGGTGGCTCAACGTGTGGCGGTCGGCACCTCCGCATCATCCACGCCCTTCCGTGAGGGGACACGTCTTCAACTTCATCCACTCGGCATCCCGAAGCCCAGCATCCTCGAAGATCAGGTGCTGAATCATTCAGTTTAACTCCCATCAGATTAATATTGTGACAAATGCACGAAGTACTAAATGTAGACTAATTACATGTATGTCGGCACATATTAAAAGTAATTTATGAGACGAATCTATTAAGCCTAATTAGTCTAAAATTAAAAACTTTTTATCAAATAAGACGAAAATGCTACAGTATTTATTAAACTTTAACACCTCTGACCAGCAGGCCGTAACGGATAGGAGCCCCGCGCCGACCCCCCCCCCACTCTCGCGATTCGGCCCAGGAGCGCGCGAGGCCCAGCCGCAAGCAGGCCCCGGTCTTTTTTCTTTTCTTTCCGTTGTCCCGTGTCGTACGTGTGTCTTTCCGTTGTTCAGGGTCGTACGTGCGGGTACACCTATGGTAGTTGCGTTTCTCTTTTTTTCTTTTTCTTTTCTCTATTTCTTTTCATTTTCATTTTTCGTTTCTCTATGTTGTTTTATTCTTCTTTTTATTTTTTCTTTTTTTTATTTCCATTGTGCGTTTTTTTCCTTCTTTGATTTTCTTTTTCTTTTTTCTTTCCTTTCATTCATTTATTTTTCTTTTCTTTTTTTCCTTTTTCTTGGACTTTTGTCATTCTTTTAATTTTCTTTATTCTTTTACTATTTTTATTTTACTCTATTAATTTCTATTTCCGTTTAATTTTTCTTTTTTTCTTTCCTTGCTTCTATTTAATTTTTTTATTTTTATTTCTTTTTGTTTTCTTATCTTTTTATTTTATACTTTTAAATTTTTTTGATAGAATTAATATTTTTGTTTATTTTATTTTAATTTTTTGTATTTTACTCTTTTTTATTTTCCTTTCTTTTCTTCTATTTTATAATTTTATGTTTCGCTTTTTTTATTTACAGATATACATGATATTCATGTAGTATACATGTAATGTTCTATGATGTATTTTTTATATCCGTGAGTAGAAATGTGATGTTCTACGATGTATTTTATATGTTCAGTAAGCATACACTGATGTTCTAGGATATATTTTGTGATGTTTGATAGCATTTTTCTTTTTTTATTTGACTCTAATTAATTACTTCACTAATTTTATTATTTTATTTTATATTTTCATGATATATGTGATGTTCACGTGGTATACGATGATGTTCTATGCTATATTTAGTGATGTTCGTGTAGTGTTAATGTGATGTTCTACAATGTATTTGTGAACTTCGGTACTATACATTGATGTTCTAGGATATTTTTTTTTACATTTTTATGATATTTGTGATGTTTACGTAGTATACATATGATGTTCTATGCTATATTTAGTGATGTTCGTAAAGTAAATGTGATGTTCTATAATGTATTTGTGATGTTCGGTAGTATACATTGATGTTCTAGGATATATTTTTTATTTTTTTTACATTTTATGATACATGTGATGTTCACGTAATATATATACGATGTTCTATGCATTTGTTGATGTTCGTGTAATGTTAATGTGATGTTCTACGATGTATTTATGATATTCCGTAGTATATATATAAATATTTTTTTCTAAATATATCCAAGTGAGATCTTGATTTGAAGGATTTATTGTAAGAAATACATTGGCGCAATCGAAATTTAATTTGAATGCATACTTTTGTAGTTATAACTTTTTTAAATTTTAGATTGTACATGCAAGTGGTGGGCCATAGGTTGTCTCCTACTTCTTCGTGCTCTCTTCCAGATCTGTATGCATGTGTCAAAGCGTACGGAGAAGCACGTACGCGTCAGAATCAGGAAGGCCCAACAACAAAAGTAAAAGTGGCCCATGTGCGTGTAACAGAACATTATTTTTTTTGGGGGGGGGGGGGTTGTCGGCGGATGATACCGGTCACCAGGGTCGGCGCATAGACGCCCCCCATGTGTTAAGGTGGATTGAATTGTATAAATTAGGACCTAAAGTCGTTACGTGGGGAATCTTCCATCATCATATTCATTGCAAGCATGGACAATAAATTCAGAACTCCATGTGTACCTGATTGATTTCAGCAGTTTTACGAGTATAGGCCCTATATGGTGCCCTAATGGATCATATAAGTATACTTGGTCAAATGGCTCGAGGCCTGATGGCCCGCCCACAGCCCGGTGTTTCGGCCTAGCCCGGTGACTGTTGGGCCCAGGCTGGCCCGGCCTGACCCTAGGGCTATGCCTGGGCCTCACCCTCGGCACGGCATGCTGGCCCGGCTCGGCCCGGGCCGACTTCTGCATCTCATATATATACACAAATCAGAAAACCCTAACTCTATCCATCCTCAGCTGACAGATCCCCACCGCAACTCCCGTACGCGCGCTCTCCTTCTCACCGTACCACTTCTTTCTGCGCCGCGACTCTCCAACAGTCTGACTCCCATCTTCCCATCCATCTCCACCGGGCAGCAGCGCTGGGCGACGACGGAGGGGCGTGGCGCAGTGCCTAGTGCCAGCGCAACAGCTCCTCCACGCTTGACGGCCAGTGCCTGGCGGCGGCGCAGCAGCTCCTCCACGCGGTGGCCAAGCTCTCCTCCGCTTTCCATGGCCCCGCCCTGGCGGCGGCGGCATAGCAACTCGCCACTGGGCCGGCTCTGGCACGTTGGGCCGGCATGGCACGGCACGAGGCCTTTATGGCCATGCTTGGGCCGTTGGTGCCGCCCTTGGGCCAGCACGGCATGGCCCGCTACACCTGAAGGGCCGTGCCGGCCCGTGACCACTAGGCCGTGCCAAGCACGAGCCTACCATATTAACCGGTCAATATAGTTTGTTGTATTCAACACTCAACAAAGGACACATGCAGTGATTATCAAAGTGGTTACGTGGGAATCTTCCATCATCATATTTCATTGCAATCTTCATGGATGATGAATTCAGAACTCCATGTGTACCTGATTGATTTCAGCAGTTTTATTACGAGTATATGAAGTTCTCTTGTGGCCGCAATGAAGCATACAGCTAGGACAGAAAGCGATAGAGTTCAAACACAAACTTGACAATTTAACAGATTGTTGGAACAATCTAGAGAGCCTCTATTACTTGGACGAGGATCCAAGAAATCGTGGGCAACATCCCATGCTGGCAATCAATTTTATTTTATTTTTTGGTCAGCAGGCGATGGTGAGTTCACTTCTGACGCCTGAGAAATTTGCCTTCCATCTTCAAAGAGACACTAAAACATCATGACCGACGTATTCTTGACAGTGTGTACGCACTAGGTGCTACTGTATTTTATATTTTTAGTATTTCCAGCCTTATCCTCCTCCAAACTCCAGCCAACCACTCCTCAGGCCTTTGACTCCCTTGCGTATAGTTCTGAGTTTCCTCGTCCGAATCCTAGGCGGGCGGCGGCTCGGTGGCCCAGCGTGTGGACGATGAATTTAGAACTCCATGTGTACCTGATTGATTTCAGCAGTTTTACGAGTATAGGGTGCCTTAATGGACCATAAAAAGTTTCTGAATTTGACCGGGTTTGATCTATTCAACACTCAACACAGCATGTGACACCTGCAGCAATATATCTGATTATTAAAGTGGTTACGTGGGAATCTTCCATCATCATATTTATTGCAATCGTCATGGATAATGAATTCAGAACTCCATGTGTACCTGATTGATTTCAGCAGTTTTGCGAGTATATATAAAAGTTCTCCTATGGCTCCAATGAAGCGAGCAGCAGCTAAGACAGAAGCGATATAGTTCAAACACAAGCTAGACAATGGCTGGAGGACATGATGAGCTGCAGCTGCTGGGCATGTGGGCGAGCCCGTTCGCGCTGCGAGCGAGACTGGCGCTCAGCTTCAAGGGCCTCAGGTACCAGTACATCGAGGAGGACCTCAGCAACAAGAGCGACCTCCTCCTCAGTTCCAACCCGGTGCACAAGAAGGTGCCCGTTCTTATCCATAACGGAAAGCCTGTTTGTGAGTCACAGATCATCGTGCAGTACATCGATGAAGCCTATAGCGGCACAGGCCCCTCCCTCCTCCCTGCTGACCCCTATGAACGTACCATGGCGCGATTCTGGGCCGCCTTCATTGACGACAAGGTTAGTAGCACTACCTCCTCTATCCCTGCATTCCAATTTGTATCCATCAATTCAATTCAAGTATTTATGCTGACCGACGTGTGTGTATATTGCAGCTCCTGGCCTCATGGGTGCAGGCTAGCAGGGGAAAGACTATGGAGGAGAAGATGGAGAGGCTAAAGCCTACGTTTGCGGCGATCGAGACTCTAGAGGCTGCCTTCGGGGAGTGCTCCAAGGGGAAGCCCTTCTTTGGCGGCGATAGCGTCGGGTACTTGGACGTCATGCTTGGCGGCCTAGTGGCATGGGTTCGTGCCTCCAAAGCGCGCCATGGTTTGGAGCTCTTTGATGCCTCCAAGAGCCCACTCCTAAACGCATGGGTGGAGCGCTTCAGTGCGCTGGATGAGACGAGGGCGGTCCTACCGGACATTGAAAGGCTAGTTGAGTACGCCAAGATGAGGGAGGCCCGGCTGCAGACGTGAATTGATGTTGATGAACCGGACTAGTGTCGGGAACTCGGGATGGCATTTTTACAATCCTTTTCTGTTTTTTTTATTGCTGGTGAAAACTGTACGTACGTAATAAAATAGACACGGACAATGCTGTCAGTGTCTCGATGTCTATGCGTTAACCTATAAACAAATACTCCCTCCATCCCTTAAAAAAGTCAGAATTGATTGGGTGAGGACGTCCGGACGACGTCGGACGCACCTGCGACCCGTCCCGCCCGAGCCCGCTCCCCCTCTCCTTATCCATTCGTCAGACGACGCCCACTCACTCGCGCGGCGCTCCACTCCTCACTCGCACTCACCCCGCCCGGCCCCGCCTCGCCCTCTCATCCTCTCTTCGCCTCCGCGCACCGTCCTCCGCCGCTCCCTCCCCTTTCTCCGGCCTGCGCCGCGTGCCCGCATCCTCCGGCGTTCCCCGTGTGCCTTCGTGCTTCCTCACTCTCGCTCTCGCTCTCGCTCTCTCGCCAACGTTCCTCACGCTTGCCCGCCGGGGGCCTCCGCCATGGCGGATGCGGTGGCAGCGGCCGTGGATCCGCCGGATCCGGCGATGGCGGCTGTGGATCCGGCGGTGGTGGCTATGGATGCGGCCGGATCAGGCCCAGGTACCTCTTCTCTTCCTCCCCTCTCCTCTCTCTTCCTCCATGAATCTGGATCTAAGGCTCCTCCCCCCTCCACCTCTGCTGACTCCTCTTTCTTCGTCGTGCTCCTCTTCCTCTTGCTTCTCCCCTTCCTCCCTCTGTCGTTTTGTTTTGCAGTGGCGTTTTTGGGTTGTTTCAATAGGCTGTCTGTTGATGTTGCAGTAGTATACTCTTCGTTGTTTTGCGTTGTTGCAACAGATAAATTTCATTTGTTGCAATAGATTTTTGTCCATGTTTCAATTCGTATTTTTGCATTGTTTCATTATTGATTTTTTTTATGTTTCAGTAGCCTTGTTTTCGTTGTTTGCAGGGGCGGTTCGGGGGGAGCAAGCCGGCGGTGGGCGGAAGCGTTGGGTCCGGCGAGGCGGGGCGGATATGGACGCGCGGGGGGCTGGGGGTGGTTGCCTCCGTGGTTGGGAGGGTGTCCGATTTCATCTGTTGTAGAAAAAAGAGTTTCTGATGTTTTCAGTACTATTGTTTCAGATGTTTCAGTATATTTTTTCAAATGTTTCACTACTATAATTTCAGATGTTTCAGTATTATTTTTTCAATAGTTTTAGTACTATTGTTTCAGATGTTTCAGTACTATCTTTTCAATGTTTCTGTTCTTGTTTTTCACCAGTTTTTTCTGTTTTGTTTCATTGGGTATTTCTCGATGTTTCAATTGTTTTTCCTTTTTTGGTTCTCTAGTTTTCCCCTTGTTTTTGTTACAATAGGAGTGTTTCGTTTGTTGCAGTAGCATCTATTTTTCCCTGCTGCATCTGGGGGGCGGAGTATGGTGGTGAACTGGTGGCGGGGGGGGGGGGGGGGGCGGATGTGTTGCGGGCGGTGGCAGATCCGTTCGCCAGGGGTGGGGGGCACGCGCTTCTTCGTGCGGGGGCGGGGCGGGGGCTCGCGAGGGATCGTGCTTTCTCTCTCTGTGCGGGGCGAGGCGAGTGAAAGGTCTTGATGGCTAGAGGGGAGGTGAATAGCCTTTTAAAAATTCTACAAAGACAAGCTAAACAAGTTTATCAATATAACAAATAGCGAGATGCGAGTTTTGCTTAGCCTACGGGGTGTTTGCAAGCCACCTATCCAATTCATAATTCTAGTATATTTGCACTCAACCGCACAAGTCAAACCGCACAACTTAGCTACAACTAAAGCTAACTAGCTACACTAACAAGCTAGCAAGGTAACTAAGAAATTAATACAAGAGAGAGTTAGGAGGGTATCACCGAGAGGCGAAGTATTGAACCAACCAATCAATATGAGCAAGAGAAGAATTCCACAATACACAACCATCGGGATCGATTAATCACAATAAGAATGATGACACGAAGATTTATCCCGAGGTTCACGTGCTTGCCGGTACGTTAGTCCCCGTTGTGTCCCTCTTCACCACGTGGTTCGGTGGCTAATCGGTCACACACCGAGCCTCTCAAAAGGCGCCACAAGAACCTAACAAAAGGCAAAAGGTTGCAAATGACACGAGCAATCCACTAACGTTGCCTTTGGCGCTTCACCGAGGTAGGCACAAACCCCTCACAATCACCGGAGGTGGCCAAGAACAATCACCAACTCTTGCCAATGCCTCCAAGCTGTTCCAAGCCGTCTAGGTGGCGGCAACCACTAAGAGAAACAAGAATCCCGCAGCAAATCAACCACTAAGTGCCAACTAGATGCAATCTCACAATGCAAATGCACTTGGATCACTCAATCTCACTTCGAATATGCAAAGAAGCAAGAGAGATGAGTGGGAGGGGAGTTGCTTAGCTCAAAGTGCTCACAAGTATGTCAAAGAATACAAGTGTAAGAGCTTTGAGCCGGCCAACGAGTATTTATAGACGTACCCCTTCGAATAGAGCCGTTAGGCACTTAAACAGCTGCAGTCGCGCTGGTCGCGCGGACCGGACGCGCTGGTCCCGTAACCGACCGGATGCGCTGGTCAAGTCTGAGCAGCTCTCCAGAGAATCAGCGACCGAACGCGCTGCTAGTCGCACCGGACGCCATAGTGCCAGCGTCCGGTTGGAGTCCAGTAAACTCCCATAGCGACCAGACGCGTCCGGTCGACCGTGACCGGATGCGCCACCGCGTCCGATCAGAAAACCAAGACGCGCGCAAACCCTGAGCACTGACCGGACACGTCCGGTCAAACAGAGACCGCGTCCGGTCACCTCTGTGACCTCCGTTCGCCTCCGTTTGATTCACCCTTTCACATATGAGCTAGACTAAGTGTGTGTGTGTGTCACTTTAGCACAAGTTTTAGCTCATGAAACAACATATGACAACGCCTCCAAATCTCGACATTAGCGAAAAGGAAAATAGGCGTTTCAATTCCTCGAAAACGCCTGAATCCCGCCTCGCAAGCTCGGCGGGAGGGAGAGAGGACCCCAAACCCTCTCTACCGCTCAAACTCCAACGCCATCGCAAAAGTGCTAACACCACCAAGTGATCACGTCATGTGTGAGTGTGTTAGCATTTTCACAATCATTTTTCGAGGCGTTATTAGTTCTATCCAAATGCATATGATTATGAAATGCACAACTAGAAGCACTTAGGAGTTCAATAGCCGCGTCATTCCCCTCTTTATAGTATGGCTATCTATCCTATAATGTAACCACACCCACTAGGTGTCTTGGTTACTAAAACACAACCCTTAAGCATATACCTTTGCCTTGATCACGTAGGGTTGCGTCCAAATCCAAGTGTGGCCATTATGATCACCATGTCCATCTTGCCACCAACCTTAGAATGTACTAATCCTCATATGCTATATACAACTTAGGCATAGGATTAGTACTTAGGCATTGTCACTAATTACCAACACCAAACATAGAGCTTTCAGCGAGGGGTCAGGTTCTTCATCTTTTCATTAACGTTCTTCGGGGGAGCGGGGCTAGGGCAGCGTCCGGCGCTAGCGCCCGGATCCGGACGTCCGGGCGCTAGCAGGCCCCTAAAAAAGTTTATTCTGAGCATTTAGAGTGTTCTCAGAAAGGAGTTCGTTTGGTGTTGGTAATTAGTGACAATGCCTAGGTACTAATCCTATGCCTAAGTTGTATATAGCATATGAGGATTAGTACATTCCAAGGTTGGTGGCAAGATGGACATGGTGATCATGATGGCCACACTTGGTTTGGATGCAACCCTACGTGTTCAAGACAAAGGTATATGCTTAAGGGTTGTGTTTTAGTAACCAAGACACCTAGTGGGTGTGGTTATATTATAGGATAGATAGCCGTACTATAAAGAGGGGAATGACACGGCTATTGAACTCCTAAGTGCCTCTATATGTGCATTTCATAATCATATGCATTTGGATAGAACTAATAACGTCTCGAAAAATAATTATGAAAATGCTAACATACTCGCACATGACGTGATCACTTGGTGGTGTTAGCACATTTGCGATGGCGTTGGAGTTTGAGCGGTAGAGAGGGTTTGGGGTCCTCTCTCCCTCCCGCCGAGCTTGCGAGGCAGGATTCAGGCGTTTTCAAGGGTTTGAAACGCCTATTTTCCTTTACGCCAATGTTGAGATTTGGAGACGTTGTCACATGTTGTTTTACGAGCTAAAACATGTGCTATAGTGACACACATACTTGGTCTAGCTCATATGTGAAAGGGTGGATCAAACGGAGGTGAACAGAGGTCACAGAGGTGACCGGACGCTGGACCGGACGCGGTCTCTGTTTGACCGGACGCGTCCGGTCAGTGTTCAGCGTCTGCGCGTGTTTTAGTTTTCTGATCGGACGCGGTGGCGCGTCCGGTCATGATCGACCGGACGCGTCCGGTCGTTGGGGGAGCTTACTGGACTCCAACCGGACGCTGGCACTGTGGCGTCCGATCAGTTCTGCAGCGCGTCCGGTCGCTGGTTCTCTGGAGCGCGGCTCAGGCTTGACCAGCGCGTCCGGTCCGTTACGAGACCTGCGCGTCCGGTCATGCTTCGCGCGTCCGGTCCGCGCGACCAGCGCGTCCGGTCAGCGCGACTTCAGCGGTTTCGAGTGCCTAACGGCTATATTCGAAGGGGTACGTCTATAAATACTCGTTGGCCAGCTCAAAGCTCTCTCTCTCTTACACTCTTTGACATACTTGTGAGCACTTTGAGCTAAACAACTCCCCTCCACTCATCTCTCTTGCTTCTTTGCATATTCGAAGTAAGATTGAGTGATCCAAGTGCATTTGCATTGTGAAATTGCATCTAGTTGGCACTTGGTAGTTGATTTGCTGCGGGATTCTTGTTTCTCTTGGTGGTTGCCGCCACCTAGACGGCCTGGAGCAGCTTGGAGGCGTTGGCAAGAGTTGGTGATTGTTCTTGGCCACCTCCAGTGATTGTGAGGGGTTTGTGCCTACCTCGGTGAAGCGCCAAAGACAACATTAGTGGATTGCTCGTGTCATTTGTAACCTTTTGCCATTTGGTAGGTTCTTGTGGCGCCTTTTGAGAGGCTCGGTGTGAGACCGATTAGCCACCGAACCACATGGTGAAGAGGGACACAACGGGGACTAGCGTGCCGGCAAGCACATGAACCTCGGGATAAGTCTTCGTGTCATCATTCTTATTGTGATTAATCGATCCCGATGGTTGTGTATTGTGGAATTCATCTCTTGATCATATTGATTGGTTGGCTCAATACTTCGCCCCTCGGTTATACCCTCCTAACTCTCTCTTGCATTAAAATTCTTAGTTACCTTGCTAGCTTGTTAGTGTAGCTCTTAGCTTGTGTAGCTAGTTAGCTTTAGTTGTAGCTAAGTTGTGCGGTTGAGTGATATATATATATACTAAAATTGTGAATTGGTTAGGTGGCTTGCAAACACCCCGTAGGCTAAGCAAAACTCGCATCTCGCTATTTGTTATATTGATAAACTTGTTTAGCTTGTGTTTGTAGAATTTTTAAAAGGCTATTCAAAAGGCTATTCACCCCCCCTCTAGCCATCAAGACCTTTCACCGGGCGGTTGATGGTCGAGCTCCTGCCCGCCAACGTCTCGGTGCGCGAAGGCGGGTCTCTGCCCCCGACGTCGACGGATGGCGTGAGATTCTACCCCAACAGGAGGGGGGAATACATCTGCCTCGGTTGAGTCTCGCCACGGCTCTGGCCTGCGCGCGCAAGTTCAGAAGATTCCCGCAGAGTTCCATGGTAGATGTTTCAACTGCCTCTCCCTCTCGCACCGCGTGGCGACTTGCCGGTTACCTCGGCGTTGTCTGCGCTGCCGCGGTCTCGGCCATCTTGCTAGGGACTGTTGTCGGTCCAAGAAGATGACGAACGGCGGGGGTGCCGGCCAACGACCGCCCTCCCAGCTTGCTCCCCTCAGCGGTACACCGAAGGCCGATGGGATCGCGAGGGGGGTCGTGGGGGGTGCCCTCGGCACCCGCCGTCGCCGGAGGCGACGCCGGCACCGCGGTGGTATGCCTGCGGCGGACACCGCCGTGGACGCGCCTGCCAACCCCACCGACGATGCCACTGCTTCGACTACCGAGCGCTGCTTCCTCGAGTCGGATCCTTTGGCGGAAGCGCTCTGTGAGCGCACAGCTCCCTCCGCCCCGCTCACCTCGGTCGACCCGATCCTGGATGAGCTTGCTGCCCAGCTCGTCTCCCGACCAGCGGCCGCACAGGCCCCAGACAGCCTGTCTCCGGAGGGTCCAGCCTCGTTGTGGGACCCGTCGTCAACGACCCCTCAATGCACGACGGACCTCGGGTCGCCTCAGTCGTCTCCCGTGCGCGGCACGCCGGCGGCCGTTGTGGCACCGGCTGAGGAGGACTCGCCTTCCCCGGGGGAGGCCGCGCGGCGGCTGGCCAAGTTCATCGACGAGGTCCGAGTGGTGAGGCAGCCACCCCTCATCAGCTCCCCTCCCAAGCATAAGATGCCTCCCAAGCGGACCTTGCCTCTTCGGAGCAGGCGGATTGCCGCTCAGCAGATGGACCACATCCCGGTGTCCAAGCGCGGCGAGGTACTGCTTATGAAGAGGATGGGGTTCTTGGAACCTTCGGCGCCGTCTTCCTCTGCGGCCAAGCGTTCCTACGAATCCTACTTCGAGGCCAACCTTTCGACTACTGAAGTTGAGGCCCTCGACGAGCGGTTCCCAGCTTGTAAAGGGTTGCGCGGGTAGTTTGGTTGATCCCAGTGGATCCCAAGGTTGTCATATTCAAAATGTAGCCCCGTCGTGGTGTCGGTCTGGCCAGAAACAGCTGCTCTTATATTTGTTTGAACTTCTATCTTCTTAATAAAAAAAAATACGCACACTCGTGCGTATTCGCTAAAAAAAAATGGCCTTTCGTTTCAAGCGCACGCAGCCGCTGGCGAGCTGGCCGGCGAGCGCTGCATGCAGCGAAAAAGCTGCTGGGGACCGCTGCATGCAATGAGTGCACCCACATGCGCACCGTGCAAAAATAGCAAAACTCGCAAAAAACACACGACCGAGGGGTCGAACCCGTGCCAGCTCACTAAGAGCGCCCGTTGATAGCCGGTTGAATAGAGATGGATATTTGTCTAGTGGATGCCCAAGATGCTATTTAATAAGAGCAAACAGGCAAAAATAGACTCTGATTAATTACTTCTTCGTATCCTAAATCATGTCCAAAACGAACTTATTTCTGGGATAGAGAGAGTATACAATTTCTTTGCAACTGCCTTCCCGAACTCTCAAATGCTTTTACTACGCATGCTACTGTTTTTAAAAGTGAAAAGCTAGCGCCCAGACGTCCAAATGGGGCTAGCGTCCGGACGCCCGTGCCACATGCCTACTTTACATGGGGGTCTCACGCCGCTCCGTGTCCCGTGCCCACTCCATGTCCCGCACCGCTCCGTGTCCCGCACCGCTCCGTGTCCCGCGCCAGCTCCGTCTCGATCAACGTCCACAGGGTTTTCTTGCGCCTACCGCTCACGCCTCCTCCACACCCACGCCATGTAGGCGGGCCCAGTAGCTGCAGCAGGTGGTTGCTGCAGATGAGGTCCACTGCAACATGTGCAACACCAGATCTACTTTTACAACATCTAGAGGAAATATTTGCAACATACACCCAAAACAGTTGAAACACTTGCAACATACGTCTGAAACACGAGAGAAACACGTGTTGAAAACATATGCAACATCCGGATGGAACACTTGCAACGTAAGTGTGCAACATATGCAACACCTATATAAAATACTTGCAACATAAGTTCGAAACATATGTAACACGCAGATAAAACACGTGCAACATGCGTATGAAAGAGCTGAAACATTTGGAACAGACACTTGCAACATAAGTGTATAGCTATTGCAACATATGCAACATCCCCGATTTACTTTTGTAACATTCACATGAAACACTATAACATACATATAAAACACCTGAAACACTTGAAACACGCGCTTGCAACATCCAAGGAAGGAAGAGAGCGCGAGCTGCAGCCGAAGAAGCCCGCTCCGGGTCTGGCCACTCCGGATCTCGTGATGTCACGAGCTGAGGTCGAGCGCCGCGGTGGTGCTGGCATCGACAGCGGCCACGACCTCGTGGCGGGGAACGGCGACGTCGGCAGCACCTCGACGCAGGGAGGGACGGGGCACGGAGCGTAGGGGTGGGAACGAGGCACGACGCGACGAGATGGAGTGGGCACAGTGGGGGTTGGAGCACGGCACAGCTCGACGCGGGATGGGAGAAGGCACCATTTTTTTTTTTTGCTTACTACTTCCTAAACTTCTTCTCCAAGGATTTGAACAAATCTTCAATGGTTCCAAATTTCAACGTTGATCGAGTGGACACTATAGAGAATAATAAGATAATGCACTATCTGAAAACATGGAGCTAGTGAGTTTTATCTACAATTTATTTAAGTGGACTTTCTGTTCATCTGACCAGTTGACCGTTCAATGATTCCATCGGATACGTTTATTTAATCTAGTACCATTATATTTCTGAGGACCAGTGAAGATCCATTTCAATGCATGATCACTCTTCAACTAATTTAGTGTGGGGAATGGCATTGCTCACACAGTGGCGTATATATGTACACCTGTCGCTCGGACCCTGATTAAGAACACAACAGAGGCACAAGCAAGGAGTTAAACCTTTTGTGAACAAAGCAGAGAATGGCTGGAGGAGGAGAGGAGCTGAAGCTGCTCGGTACGTGGGCGAGCCCGTTTGTGATCAGAGTGAAACTTGCGCTCAGCTTCAAGGGCCTGAGCTACGAGAACCTGGAGGAGGAGGACCTCTACTGCAACAAGAGCGAGCTGCTCCTCAAGTCCAACCCGGTGCGCAAGCAGGTTCCCGTGCTCATCCACAACGGTAAGTCCATCTGCGAATCCCAGCCCATCGTGCAATACATCGACGAGGCCTTCAGCACACATGGCCCCTCTCTCCTCGCCGTCGAGCCCTACGAACGTGCCATGGCTCGCTTCTGGGGCGCCTACATCGACGACAAGGTACTGATTACTGAATACTGATCCAATGGTGCTAATTTGCTCAAACATACTGATGGATCGAGCGCGTCTTGCAGCTGTTTGCCTCGGCATTTCAGGTGAGGAGGGCGAAGACAGAGGAGGAAAAGGCCGAGGCACTGAAGCAGACGCTCGCGGCGGTTGAGACCCTGGAGGCAGCCTTCAAGGAGATCTCCAAGGGGAAGCCTTTCTTCGGCGGTGACAGCGTGGGGTACCTGGACATCGTGCTTGGGGGGTTCGTACCGATGGTTTACTACGGCGAGGCGCGCTATGGCATCAAGCTCTTCGACGACACCAGAAGCCCGCTTTTGGTAGCGTGGGTGCAGCGCTTTGGGGCATTGGATGCCGCCAAAGCAATCCTGCCAGACGTCGACAAGCTGATCGAGTACAGCGAGATGAGGCAGGCACGAGCTGCAGCCATGGCCGCGGACACTAGTAGTAGCAACTAAAATCGGTTCAATGATGTAATGGCCATTTGAGCGCGTGAAAAAAATAAAAAATTCTACTACTTCTTTGCAGAACCACTACTACAAAAATAATTTTACGAGACAGTGCCCAAACATTAACCGAGGCGGTCACAGAATCCAACCACTTTGGAAAATATCGGACGATTTTCGGAAGCGGATGTTTTCATTTACGGAGGAGGTCAAGTTTGCCCGCCTCGTAAAACTGATTTACGGAGGTGGTTATTTTATTAACCGAGGCGGTTGGAAAATGTCTGTCTCCGAAAATGGATTTACGAAGGCGGTCGTTTTAAGACAACCGTCTCCAAAAATGGTCTATTTTCGAACGTCCGCCTCCATAAATCCATTTTCGAAGGTAGGCACACTATAAGGCCCATCTCGAAAAATACTAGCCTAGCCCAATATCATGCTAGGACTATATATACTCAGACTTAGGGTTTCATTCTCCAATCTCTCTCTCGGCTCTTCCCTCTCTCTCTCTCCCTCCGACGGCACACCCAACGCCTCTCCCCCTCAGTCGCCCAGTCGCCCTCCTCTCTCTCCCTCTGACGCCCACCTCTCTCTCCCTCTCTTGATGGCATGTGGGGCAGCCCCCACCGGCGGCGGCGGCGCGCGGGCCGGCCCCACCCATGGCGGCGCACCTCTCCTCCATCTCTCCCTCTCTCGGTGGCACGCGGGGCGTAGGGCGGCCTCACACACAGCGGCGCGCCTCTCCTCCCTCCCTCCCTCGTCACACGACCGACGGATCTAGCGGCTGCGCTGGCGCGGGCGCGGGCGCAGCTGCGGGCGGTCGGATCCGGTGGCGTGCAGTCGGATTCTGATGGTGGGAGGTTGGATCCGGCGGCGGGCGACCGAATCCTAGCTGTTGGCCGCTCCCCTTCCCCCTCCACCTCCAGATGCGGCGGTGGGCGGCATGATCCAGCGGCGAGAGGTTGGATCCCGGTGGTGCGCGCGGTGCGCGGCTCCCGGCGACTGGATCCAGCGGCTGTGGCAAAAGATCCAGCTAGCGACGGCGGCAACGCGTGGATAGGCTCAACAGACCCGTGGATGGACTTGGTGGGCTCGTCAATGGATTTTTTTTCCTTTTTTCTGAATGATTTACGGAGGCGGGCATTGCAACCGCCTAGCATTGAGTAGTACTGTACAACATGGTACTCTGACGGAAGCAATGACATCACTGTGACGCCATGATTCTTGCAACAGTCACACTAGTCCGTGGAGGCGTCGACTCCAATGCTTGTCAGGGGTCATCGATCTCGACAGCTCCGGTTTGCCATTCTGGCCATATTCCACAAGTAGTCAACCGTTGAATTTGAAGAGTAAGCGGTGGATTTTATGCGACTTGTGGCCCGTAGTAACGGGTCGTCACGCACGCACGGCGCTCAGTCGTCGATAGGATTCGAGCTCTGAATGATCCATGCATCTGTCATATCCCCTAGATCTGAACATGGAAGAAATCATCCACAAACGGTAGAAGATTCGCCCAATATCAGGCTGTCAGCTCCTTGCCGGCCATGATAAAGAGCCCATCGAAGCACTCTAGAGCTCCATCCACAAAGAAGCAAACACACCCTTCTAGTTTTGTGGTAGGACACAGGAGACTGTATAGTAAGGGATGGCGAGAGACGGTGGTGAGCTTAAGCTGTTGGGGATGTGGGCGAGCCCGTTCGTCACCAGAGCGAAGCTGGCGCTCCAGATCAAGGGCCTAAGCTACGAGTACGTCGAAGAGGATCTTGGCAACAAGAGCGAGCTCCTGCTCAGCTCCAACCCGGTGCACAAGTTGGTCCCAGTGCTGATCCACAACGGGAAGCCGGTCTGCGAGTCGTCCGTCATCGTACAGTACATCGACGACGCCTTCGCTGGCAGTGGCCCGTCCCTCCTCCCCGCCGACCCCTACCAGCGCGCCGTTGCTCGCTTCTGGGCCGCCTACCTCGAAGACAAGGTGACATGTCCATGTCCACTCCACTCTTTGTTGTGTGTTTGTTTTTTTATAGCTAGGAGAACATTTAGTTACGGTGCTGAAGAATTAACTGAGCTTACGCCGCACGCGCAGATTTTGACGCCGTGGAGGCGGGTGTTCATGGTCAAGACCGACGAGGAGAAGGCCGAAGCGATGAGGCAGACGATCGCAGCGGTGGACGTGCTGGAGGATGGCCTCAAGGAGTGCTCTGGGGGCCAGGGCCCCTTCTTCGGCGGCGACAGCGTCGGGTACGTGGACGTCCTTCTTGGTGGCATGGTGTCATGGTTCAAGGCATCCGAGCCGCTCTCCGGCCCCAAGCTCATCGACGCAGCCAAGACGCCGCTCCTGGCCGCGTGGATGGAGCGCTTCTGTGAGCTCGACGCGGCCAAGGCGGTCCTACAGGATGTCGATGCAGTGGTCGAGTACGTCAGGGTGGTGCAGGCACGGGTTGCCGCCGCAACTGCAAACAGTCAGTAGTGGAAACACGGTGGAACCCGGCATGGCGACGTGATTCCCACTAGGTTGGTGAAAGATACGGCGACGTGTCATTTATATGTGGATCTGTGCTTATTTAAATTCAATGTTCCTGGAATCCTGGTGGTTGTCTGCATCAGCTGATCGATGTAGTAATAATAGGCGTGTAGCGAATATATGGGATGAAAGTGGTTACCAATGGGTAGCGGTTCATTGTCACTTTCTGTTAAATTCTACCATAATGATACGCCACGGGTGTTCATCCCCGTGACTCTAGTCCAGACGTGCTCTAAAAAAAAACCTCCCTGTGACACCTCCATCCGCGGCATGGCACCTCCATCGGCCAGCGCCCACTGCCGGCCCCTTTTTCTCGCCCCCCTTGCCTGGCCAGAGCTCCCCATCGGCCCCTTCTTCCTGCCCCTGCCCGGCTAGAGCTCGCTGGCAACCGCCTACGCGTGTGGCCGGCCCCTTCTTCCTGGCCAGAGCCTGCCGGCGGCCTGCGGCCGTTGTTGGCCTATCCCCGCCTCCCTCTCCGCCCGCCTGCGACGGTGGCAGCCTGCAGCGTGGCCAAAGTCGCCGGCAACATGTCCCCGCTGCCCCCTTTTGTCGGATACCACAATTAGGGGTACCCAAATTAAGGCGAAAGCCCACCACTAATCAAACGTCCGATCTCTCACTTTAAGGGAAAAAATCGACAGAAGAAGACCCATGGGCCAGATCTCCCCTTGCTGGACCTCCAGCGAGCCGCGAGAGCAGATCAACCCGTGTCCCCGCCTCGTCCAAGGCCTCCCACAGGGGGGTCTCGGGGCACCTCCGATTCGCCCGAGGCCTCAGCCCCGGGGGTCTCGGACACAGGACGACCCTCAACAGTTCTACCGCCTCGCCTGAGCCCAGAGACGGCATTGCCCATCTCCGACTCGTCCGAGGCCGACCTCCGACGCCGCTCTCTCATTGGTGCGCTCGAGACCTCCCATGACGTCGCCCACGTTCTTGTGCCCGCCTAACCAGACAGGCCAAGAATGACCGGGGTCAAATCACCATACCCACCACTGCAACAAGCATGAGGAAGAGCTGCTGACCACTATGCCACCCACGACGGCACTATACGCAGGATTCGTGCGTGTACACAGTATGGAACGACTGCTCCGGACCACTATTCCCACGATCAGAGCGAGATCGTGCCACATTTCCCGCCCCTGAGGCCTCGGCCCTCCACGCCAAGTCAAACTGTAAGGACCGAAACGCTACGCCGGCCACAGGACCAGGTATGACGAGACGCACCGCTACAATACCGAAAGACAGAAACCACTCCCTCAACAGTGGCACGCCTGCCTTACCATGTAGCAGCAGTACTAGAAGTACCGACGCCATGCCTCTACAGTACAGACCACGACGCCACCGGATAAGGCCTCTTGAGGCCTCCGGGCTGCTTCCCTGGCAAGGATCTCCTACACACCAACATCTTGTAACCCTGTACCTCCTTGAGGCTATAAAAGGAGCATGCAGGGACCATTCTAGAGGACACGATCAGGAAGAAAGCATCACACGATCACACAACTCTCTTGGACCTTGCGAGGGCTCCAGCAGAGCCACACTCCACTCACGCCCTGAGACTTGGGAGCCCCTCCCTCTCTCACTCTCGCTTGTAATCCCTACTACGAGCGCTTCGGTGCAAGATAATACAGATCTCTCATCCCCCACTGGATGTAGGGCATTCTTCGGCCCGAACCAGTATAAATCACATGTGTTCTTCTTGCACACCATCCGGACCCCCGACGCGTAGACACTCATTACTCGTTGGTGCTAAGACCGCCGTTTCTTACACCGACACCTTTGCTCGCCTCCAGAAGAGGCCATGATGGTGCTGCCCTTTGCCTGCCTATCTCCGCTCTTTGCTGCGTCGTAGGGAAGAAGAAGGGTGAAAAACACATGTTGCAAGCATATGTTTTAAATGTTTTATCTGTTTCCATACGTATGTTGCAAGTGTGTGCATTTAGATGTTGCATATGTTTCACACATATGTTACAAGTGTTTTATCTACATATTGCGTATGTTTTACAATGATTTTGAGGCGTTTTTCAGGTGTTTTTGCAAGTGTTTCAGATGCATGTTTCAAGTGTTTCATCTGTCTTCAAATGTATATTGCAAGTGTTGCATCTGGATGTTTCAAAATTAGATCAGGTGTTGCATCTCCTTCCTCGCTTTCTGCTGCCTCGCCTCAGTGTCTTCTCCTCCTAGTGCCGGCTGGGCATCCGCCGCCCCCTCCCCCTCTTTTCAATGCTGGTGACACTCGGGGCGCCACGGGCCCTGCATGGGTGCGCGAAACGATGCAAGAAACAGACTGCATGCGCGGGCGTCCGGACGTTCCGTCTGTCCAGACGTCTGGGTGCTAACAAGCCTGTAATTTCTATCTCATTCCTTTGCATTGAAATACATATAGATTAAATAGGTTTTGTGTCAATAACAAGGTTTCCGAGACAAAAATAAACGTGCATCCCCACATACGATGCATGTTTGGTTCAGGCTTTGTATTTTTTTACCCTTTGTTACCTTCATTCTCTTTTATAAGGCGTGGCTGGACATGACACGGTGTACCAAATTACACTTCTACCCTGTAGCTACCCTTACATCCCATCTCCATCTCTCTTTCCTCTATGTATGTCGCCTATCTCTAAGTTTCTTGTATCTCCATCTCTATCTCTGTCTTCCTTCTCTACTCTCGAAGGGTGCACGACCGATGACGAGGGGCCTCGGTCCTAGCCATGGCGGGCGAGGTGGCCCCAGGCTCAGGAGACAAAGCAGAGGCGCTAGGCGTTGCGATGGGGCAGCCTTGGACCCGAGCGCGACAGGCGAGGTGGCCTCGGGCCCCATCGCAAGAGGGCACGACGGGCTCCAAATGTGAGCGACACGCGGGCCCACTAGGCCGTGGTGGGTCACGCTTTTTATCTTTCTAATCACTTTTGAGAGGCATGTTAATTTATGATCTTCTCTATAAATCAATTTCTGGGGACGGGTGGGCACCTGCATCTAGACATGATGGATGCTGAAAGACAAATGCATAGAGGTGGTTAGTATAGCTGCCTCCAAGGGGCATTTTGACCGCCTTTAATAAAAAGCACCTATGTTTTAGAGCATCTCCAAAAGTCTCTATATATCGTTTCTTTTTTATAGGAATGAAGATTTCGGTGAAAAAATATCTTCCAACAGCTTATTTAGTCAGATCTTCAATTATTGCCATCCTCTATTCTGGATTTTTCGACGGCCAAAGATAGAGAGCGGGGTTCGTTCTCTAGAGTGCGCACAAGATATACAAAACTATTGGAAGATGGAAAGATATTGAAAACGAATTAGAGAGTGAATTTAAGAAATGTGGGATATTCACTTCATCTAAAAGAGAATGTAATTCTAGGTCTGTCCTGAGTTAAATTAACTTAAATTTGACCAAAATTATACAAATAATTAATAAAATTTATGACAAAATAATTATTATTAAATTTAATTATGTAATATATGTTCATAGTATATCTATTTGAAGTCATAAATATTTCTATTTTTCACAAACATAGTTAAATTTAAGATAGTTGACTTACCTAAAAATTTACTTTTTTTGAGGAAGCAGTACAATATTGTGTATAGTCATGATAAGTCATCGTTACATGGATAAACATTCCGAACTTCCGATGTCAATTATTAATTCTTATTGACATGGTTCTGATAAGATTTCATTGTTCTCACATCTCCATATATTTGCTATCTTTTTTTATTCCTTTCTTTCGACTTATCGATTTAGAATTCAAGCAAACGGGCGGGTCAATGGGCTAGTACAGTAAGATGCAGAGCTGGCATCAATTTTACTTTACTATACTATACTTCGTATAATTTGCTTCTTCACCAAGGAGTTGAAGAATCTCCGGTCGTTCCAATTACTAAAGCATTGCTTGGTCCACTACAACAGTAGCTTGAAAAAAAGGTAAAAAAAATGATAGCAATCAATCTGGTCAAACATGGAAGTTTATCTAAAAATATCACTAGAAGACTTTCTGCTCCTATCGCTGTCCACTACACTATGTCGTTTCAAATTAAAAGTAAAAAGAATTTGAAACACTCTCCAATCAAAGCCTTGAACTATCGCTGAGCAGCACGCGGCGAGAATGAAGATAACCGAGGGTCATCTGTTTTGAATTTTTTTTTAACACCGCCAGGAGCACTGACATATCATGTAAGACTCGTATTGGACATCTATACTAATCGCACGCTCAAGTACAGATGAGACTGCCCGAAAAATACTCGTATTGGACACCTACACTGACCGCACGCTCAAGTACAGATGAGACTGCCCGAGATTTCTCGGAACGCGTCCATGAGGCGTTTTTCTCGGAACGCGTCAACGAGGCGCACACGCACGCACTACTCACACACACCGCCCGGCTCCCGGCTCCCTCAGGGAAAAGTCCCTTGGGCCCAGCCAGGGCTCGAACCCGCGAGCGGCTGCTCCCTCACCTGGGGAGCGAACCACCCGAGCTATGCTCGGTCCTCAGTATTGAAAAATTCATTCATTGCCCACCTGTCTTCTTCCAATACTAAAAAGATCGGTTCAGTTTCTTATAAACTACTTCGTCTGTCGTAAAAGAATACGATTCTGATTTTATTTTTAGTTCAAAAAAATATTTATAGCACCAAATTGTGAAGCTAAAATCTTTCTCATCAGGAGCAGTCGTAGAAACAGGACAATCACAGACAGATCCACAGTAAGAGATGGCCGGAGAAGACGGCGAGCTGAAGCTGATCGGGCAGTACGGGAGCGCTTTCGTCACCAGAGTGAAACTTGCTCTCCACCTCAAGGGCCTGAGCTACGAATACGTGGAGGAGGATCTGAGGAACAAGAGCGAGCTCCTCCTCAGCTCTAACCCAGTGCACAAGGCGGTTCCAGTGCTGATCCACAAAGGCAGGCCTATCTGCGACTCGCAGGTCATCCTACAATACATCGACGAGGCCTTCGCCGGCGCCGGCCCGTCCCTCCTCCCGGCTGACCCCTACGAACGCTCCGTTGTCCGCTTCTGGGCTGCCTACATCGAAGACAAGGTTCGTTTTTAAACCATATAATCTCTTATTATCTGCTTCGAATTTGCATAGCTCCGATTTTGCATGCTAAGTGCTGACAGCATGCTTGCGCGCACGCAGCTGGTGCCTCCATGGGATCGAGTGTTCCGGGCGAAGACGGACGAGGAGAGGGAGAAACCGATAAAGCAGATGTTTGCAGCAGTGGATACTCTGGAGGGAGGCCTCAAGGAGTGCTCCAAGGGGAAGCCCTTCTTCGGCTGCGACAGCGTCGGGTACGTGGATGTCGTTCTGGGCGGTGCCGTCTCGTATGCCAAGGCACACGATGCGCTCTTTGGTGCCAAGCTCATTGATGCCGCGAAGACGCCGCTCCTGGCAGCGTGGATGGAGCGCTTCTGCGAGCTCGACGCGGCCAACGCGGTCCTGCAGGACGTTGATAGAGTGGTAGAGTACGCCAAGATGGTGATGGCGAAGAATGCTGCCCGCGCCTCAAATAACTAGTAATATTGAACCGGCAATCCGGCATGGTTTTCTGATACCGATTGCAAATAATAATGTTGCTGGTGGCTGTATTTCAGTATTTGGCAGTTGATCGATGTGAGTGTAAGGAATATAAGGCTGCGTTTAGTTCGCGAAATGAAAATTTTTTGGGTGTCACATCAGATGTGTCGAAAGAATGTTGGGAGTGGTTTTTAGATACTAATAAAAAAATAAATTACAGAACTTGTCAGAAAACTGCGAGACGAACCTAATGATACTAATTAATCTGTCATTAGCATATGTTGGTTACTGTAGCACTTAAGGCTTTTTATGGACTACTTAGGCTTAAAAGATTCGTCTCGCGATTTCTCCGAGAACTGTGCAATTAGTTTTTTTTCGTCTACATTTAGTACTCTATGCATGTATCCAAACATTCGATATGATGAGTGAAAGCAAAAATTTTTGGGAACTAAACCAGACCTAAGTAAGCAATAGAAGATGTGTGTGCTTGTACGCTCACAGTGCATTCATTGAGTTCTCGTGATTCGTGAAGAGTCTTACTATGAGTCTTGTATTTTTTAATCCATTTGTTTTTGTCATGGTTTTTCTTTTACATTATACAGTAATACTGGGAAGCGGACGTTCGCCCATTCGGATGCTACTTGGCCGCGACTCTAGCCCAACTACCCCTCCTATCCGCTTGGGAGTTTCAAAAAAAGAAAGAGAAATTGGTCTTCGTGCCTCGCGGCTCTCTTTCTTCTCCATTGCGTTGCACCCGTGCGCAGCTTGCGCCGCCTGCTTGCAGCGCTGCGCCGTCCCCGCAGCCCCGGCCTGCCGTCCACCAGCGCAACCGCACGCCCCCACCGCCTCCTCACTGCTCCGACCCAACATCGCGCCGCCCTCCCGCCCCACCTGCCGCGCCACCCATGCTTGCTTCCCCGCACCCCAGACCGCTAGCTCCTTGAACTCTGGGTGGGAGCCGAGGCCACTGGTTGCCCTTCTTCCAAGATCCGTCTGTCACCTCCTTGAACTCGATGTAGGCGGCATCTTTTCCGCTCTTCGCCAAGATCCACTCGCCAACCTAGCTCTGCTCCTCGCCCCTGGCCGCTGCCTTCGAAGGACTCCACACACAGACAAGCTGAGCTTCCATTCTCGCATGCAGCAAGAAGATGTTGCGCTGTTTCATAGGTATCATGCAAGTGTTTTATACGGATGTTGAAAAAGTGGATCGAGATGTTGCAATTGTTTTACACGTATATTGCAAGCGTTTGTTCCTGATGTTTCATAAGTTTTTCAGACGTATGTTACAAGTGTGTTTATCTGGATGTTGCATATATTTCACACATATATTGTAAGTGTTTTATCTACTTGTTGTGTACGTTTGTAATGGTTTTCCAAGTGTTTTAGGTATTTTTACAAGTGTTTCAGATGTATGTTTCAAGTGTTACATTTGTCTTTTTTTTTTGTATGTTGCAAGTGTTGCATCTGGATGTTTCAAAAATAGATCTTGTTTTGCACATGGGATGTGCGTGGGAAGCGGGAGGGAGCGCGAGCAGTCCCCGTGCGGGTGACGTCAGGGCGGCACGGGCCCCCACATGGGCGCAAAAAACGCAGGCGCAGGCGGGCGATGTCTGAGCAGCACAGGCCCCTCGTGGACACACGAAATGGGGCGTGGAAACGGACTGCAGCCATAGGCGTCCGTCCGGACGTCCGGGCACCAGTAGTACTGCATTACATTATGCGGAAGTGGACAAGTAGCAGGACTTCTCTGTGCACAACATCCTTCTCAAAATCAAAAGATTATCCAGCTTCTCTCTACTTTAGTGCAGTTGATCGTCCATACGAATGTACACTCATTTTTCTAATAATAAAGAAATAAACATTTGGCTTCATCCCTTATGACTAAGGGCTTGTTGGATTTCAACCCACATGTGTTGAGTTGGATTGAGGTGAAAACTAAAGTAATTTTCACTTCAATTAATCCACCTTAATACATGGGAATTGATGTGAATATATGATCATCCAAACAAAGCTTAAGAGAATTAGCACCACGACAGAACACTCAATCACTGTCGGACTATCACTCCCGTTTATGGTGGAGTCAACAGTGATAAATTTATCACCGCCGGTTCGTGAATTCAACCGGCAGTGACAGTGTTGCTTGTCGGCTGAATCCAGGAACCTATAGTGAAAAGCTATTTTGTTCAAAAAATTATAACTTTTCATATGACATCGAATTAAGATAAACTTTATAACAAAATTGTAAAGTTTAAATAGGTCTAAAACTTTGTAGTTGACAGCATTTTGATTTGGATGGCTTACAAGTCCGAATATGCAATATAAGATCTTAGATCAGATTTGAGATGATTAAAAATATCGAATGGAGATAAAGTCAACATCAAAGTTGTAGTACTTGACGAGATCTACAACTTTGTAGTTAATAACTTTTTCATTTGAGATCGTTTGGAGTATCAAATATATAATAATAATATTGGAAATTGTGTATTTAAAAGAATAGGGTTAGCCATATAGTCACATGTGTCGCATAACTCAGCTGGTATGTGTGCTCGAAGGAACACTAACGTTGAGATCTACATCGTTGCGGTTAACAACTTTTTCATTTGAGATCGTTTGGAGTGTCAAATATACTATATAAGATTCGAAATTATGTAGTTAAAAGAATACTACAGTTAACAACATTTTCATTTAAGATTGTTTGGAGTGTCAAATATACAATATATGATTTGAAATTGTGTACTTGAAAGAAATAGCATCGGCTATATAGTCACATGGTTGGGACTTGAGTTAAAATCCTAAGAAACACATACATATTTAGTCCTCGTTGGAATTTAGAAATCATGGGAACTGTAATTTATTTCTAGGTCACGTGGGGAGAGACCAGACCACCGCACTACAAGTGCGTCTGCGGAATTGGGATTATGAAAATTACCTGTGCTCAAAGTGACGTTGCATGTAAGTTTCCAAGCCTTGATCAGCTAGTATATCAATCTAGTTGCTGCAGTCCATAGTGGTGACAACAGTCATATAATTCATTTCCCTGCAGGAGGTTATAGTGGGTTCATCTTGCACTTGTCAGGAGATGAGGACATGGTTGCAAGTTCACCAGTCATCAGCAATGTACTACTACCTTTCTCTTTGCGTCTGTCTTCCGAACGTGCTGCACAACCCTTCCTGGCTGCAGGCAATGGTAATCCTTAATTGCAAAACTGTGGTACAGGCAAAGGTCCATCCGAGGGCCTTGGTGCAGATGGTCAAGCACAAGAGATTATTGTTGGTGAAGTTGGCTGGCCAATGGATGGTGATAATTACAGTGATGACATTTATCTTTGTGTCACTGCTTGCTTTGTTGATGCTGGCTGGAAGTTGCAGAGAAGAACAGTAGAAGTATACCTTGTGCATTTCATCATTGATAGAAGAACTGGGCTGCTACTTGGTATTGACAATTGGGGCCTGATTATACTACTTGCATACATTCACCAAGGTGCGTTTCTGGTGGACGGTGTACATGTCCTGGTGGCGGTCACAATTGCTGAAACTAGAGCAACACTTTGGACCTTCCCAATAGTGGTTTGGCTTTCGAATTGGCTCTGTTCTCGCTCGCTCTGGAAGCCACCATGGGAGCTACCTGCATTGGTTGAAATCATAGATGCTGGCCTTGATGATGTGGTTTATGATGAGGACCATGAGCATGAAGCAGAAGATGTTGTCCCTGCTGAATCTACTGTGCCGAATGCTGCAGCTCCACTTGCACTACCCAAAGACATTGAACGACAACATTTCAAGACAGAATTGAAGAAACAGGTGATCGTCCAGTTCACATGGGATCCCGGTGGTTCCGAATTTCTACATCGGCTTGGGGGCAAGCCGAAGCTTAAGAAGGGGGGAATGTCAGGGACTACCCGTGGTTGGGCCTTCATATGGGCCGTGGGGTTGGGCCTAGTTGAGCACTGGCCTGCTGGACAGCTGGGCATCGTCTACAAGAAGGCACGGGGGCAGCAGCGAAGGGGCATAAACCAAATTATCAGAAGCATTACCTTTTTACCTTAGTTACCGTTCATCTTCTTCCTTTAGTCTATTGTACCCGAATTCCTATTTCTAGTTTTTCTAGAGCCTTCTAGATACTGTCGGTGTGAGACTCAGTTGCGGGTTGCTGACACAATCTTAAACCAAATCGTTGAAGTTTAATGGTAAGTTCCATGTTAAAAAATACTAGTTTGACAAACTCTAATTTAAGATGTTTCACGATTATATAGTCCCTCAGAAGGTAACAAAATTATGGATTTTGTCTTATTTGCCCTCGTTTGAGTCGACAATAAAATTGTTATTTCCGACATGGCAAGTAATATCTATGGAACTGGAAGTATGAAATTGCCTGTATCCAGAGCAGATCCTAAAATACGAGAGAGAGAGAGAGAGAGAGAGAGAGAGAGAGAGAGAGAGGGATCAGACGTGCCCTGATTGAGAAGAAAAGATTGTGATATTTGGAAAGAGGGGGGAGGAAGATCACTAAAGTTGCATGCTTCGACTGGAAACTATGGCCGAAGTTCTTGGACAACAAAGTCGGCTCTGACCCAAAAGTCGATGTAATCAGCATAAAAAAAACTAGACTGTGTGTTTTATAGTAGTGAAATTGGACACCTCTGTCAGAGCTTGACTTGGGGAGTAATCACCATTTCGCATGCGCGATGAGTCGCGCGCATATGCTTTTCGTGCAAGACAGGCCCTAATCACCTACCGCGATGCAGGAGTCTTGTTTTCTGCTCTTTTTTTTTTCTTTATTTACAGCAGCTGAGCCACTTCATAGAAAACGTGAACAACTGTGTCAGCAGTCCAGGAGCGGGCCAAGGTGTGACCGGCGATGAAGACATGCACGGTAACAGCAACGAAGATGGGCCAAGGCGCGGCACAAGGGAGCGACGGCCCAACGCAAGGACCCAAGGCTCAGAGTGGGCGTGAGGAAGAAGCCAGCTGCCTGAGAGCCGTAGCAAACTAGTATAAGTCTCGTTAGCAAGTGAGGGGAGAGAACTTGCTCAAAAAAAAAAGTGAGGGGAGAGAACTAAGAAATATATGAACCAACTCTGTATTCAAGCACTCCTCTGTTCTATGTTCATCTGAATCCAACTACCTATGCTTGCTGCTCTCTTGATCCATTCCATCCATATGCTGGTACTAACATCTGGTATCAGATTCTCTTTGATCCGTCCCTTCTTCCGCCTCTGATTTCTCGATCTGCTTTTCTGATTCGTCGATCCATTGAGCACCGGTACCAGTCCTGGGTTGTAGAGATCAAATCGATCCGATTGGGTTCTGATCTCCGTAATTCCCCGACATGCTAGTGCTCTGGATCGACCGCTTGCGCTGGCTCAACACCCGCCGCCACTGCCGCCGTCGCCACCACACCTGCACTTCACTCGCTTCGCCCGAAGTCGCGGCGCCATGAATCTTGAATCGAAGCTGCTCCTCGACGAGATGAACCGCCTCTTCTCCGAGGAGAAGAACCAGATCGAGTCCCGGTTTGCTGAGGCCGACCGCAAGCTCGACGCCCGCTTCTCCGACAGCCACGCCAAGCTCGAGCAGCGGTTCGCGGCCGTCGACGACTCCATCACCAAACGCATCAACGAGGTCGACGACGCCTTCAACAAGCGTTTCGCCGACTCGGATCTCGATTGGGAACGACGCATCACCAATTCGGAGGTTCGCCAGATCTCGCTCATCACCGAATCGGAGAAGCACCAAGACGACCGCGTCGCCACCATCATGAAGGCGGCCGGGGAATTGCAGAGCTGGCGCCAGGAGTCTGAAGGCGCTGTACACGATCTCAAACTCAAGGTGGACAAGCTCACACGCTATTGGGATCGATCGGTCCTCGACAACGCTGCGGCGTCGACAGGCCTGATCTCCTCGACACCACCTCAGTCGGAGCCGGTCGCCGTGCATCATTCTGCGGGTTCATCGGCTGCTCGGCCCAGCAGTCACCACTACACGGGTGGATGGCGTTGGGGGAAATCTGTCCCAACCCCATTCCCCGGCCAATGGTACGGCACCAAACCCACCACCAGCTACTGCTTCCTTGTATCATGGCGCTGCTTATGATATTCAGTCTCGTGACCATTATCCTGAAACCCACCCATCCGACAATGGTCGATTGCCTAAGATGAATTTTCCTATCTATGAGGGTGAGTACACTAGGTTGTGGGTTCAGCAGGCCGAGGATTACTTTGAGATGTATGATGTTCCGCCTCGCCGCTGGGTCAAGGTTTCGCGCATGAATTTCCGAGGAGCTACTGCATGTTGGATTGAGTCTATTTCACATCCTGACCGAATCCCATGGCCAGATTTTTGCAAACAACTACATGACCGTTTCGGTCGCGACCAACGCGATCGGCTGTTGCGTCAAATGTTCCACATCCACCAAACCACCACAGTCATAGACTATGTCAAACAATTCTCCACCCTCTTTGATCAACTTAAAGCCTATGAACCCAATCCTGACCTTTACTATTACACAACCCATTTTGTTGATGGCCTCTGAGCTGATATTCGCAGTGTGGTTACTATGCAACGTCCATCTACTCTCGATACTGCGTACGCCCTTGCTTTGTTGCAGGAGGAGGTGGGGGAGTCTTCCGACAAGAGCGAATTCCACGCATTCAACCGTGGAGCAAGCAACAAGCCCCAGTTCCGACAAGCTATACAGAGGCAACAACCACAAGCCGCAGCCGAGAAGCAGTTGGTCAAGGCGATGCCTCAAGCTTCTGATGACAAGCTGTCAGTATTGCGCTCCTACAGGCGTGCCAGAGGTTTGTGTGATTTTTGTGCAGAGAAGTGGTTCAAAGGTCACAAATGTGCTTCCACTATTCCACTGCATGCCATGCAAGAGATCTTGGATTTATTTCAGCTAGAAGATCTGTCTGATCCGTCAGTGGAGGTGCCTTACTCTACTGAGCCATCTCCTGAGCACCTGTTTTTGGCATTGTTGCATGAAGCACAAATGGGTTCACATGGGCGCAAAACTATTCAGTTTCTGGGTTCTATATCTGACATTCCTGTCACAGTGTTGGTGGATTCCGGTAGTTCAGCTTCGTTCCTTGCTGCATCAGTGGCTGCTCAGCTCCCTCATCTACACCGGTCACCAGTGACAACATCTGTCAAGATCGCTAATGGGCAACTATTACAATGTTCTGCAGCCATACTGGGTGTCAGTTTTCATTGGGAGAACAATCCTTTCAGCATGATCTGCGTATTCTGCCATTAGATTCATATGACTTAATACTGGGCATGGATTGGCTAGAAATGTATAGTCCAATGGAAATTCACTGGCAAGCTAAATGGATGTCGTTGCCCATCAATGGTGAAACTGTCCTACTACAGAGTCTGATAGCTACATCTGATTCTGATATGGTGGTTCAATTATTATCAGTGGACCTGCAACCCAACCAGGAAGCACCAGCTGAGTTGCCGCCAGATATTGCAAAAATTTTGGCTGATTTTCCTCAAGTATTCACAGTTCCATCGTCTCTGCCACCACCACGGGCCTGCGATCATGCTATTCCCTTGATCAGTGGAGCAACTCCGGTGAACATTCGTGCATACCGGTATCCGCCAAGCCTCAAAGATGAAATCAAGCGCCAGGTGAACACCATGCTAGACCAAGGTCTGATACAGCCCAGCAAATCACCTTTTTCTTCTCCAATGTTATTAGTCCGGAAGAAAGATGGCTCGTGGCGCTTTTGCGTTGACTACAGATATTTGAATGCCATGACAGTCAAGTCTGTGTACCCCATCCCTGTTTTCAAGCAACTCGTGGATGAATTGGGATCGGCCGCTTGGTTTTCTATCATGGACCTCCACTCTGGATATCACCAGATTCGGTTGCAGCCTGGGGAAGAATACAAAACAACCTTTTCTACTCATGTTGGGCATTTTGAATTCTATGTTGTGCCATTTGGAGCCACGGGTGCACCAGCAACTTTTCAAGGGGCCATGAATTCAACCCTAGCTCCACTACTCTGGCGCTGTGCATTAGTCTTTTTTGATGACATCTTAATCTACAACTCCTCATATGAAGAACACCTACAGCATCTGAAACAGGTACTTGCTTTGCTAGCCAAAGATCAGTGGGTGCTCAAGCTGAAGAAGTGTCGCTTTGCACAGCAGGAAATACATTATCTTGGACACATTCTGAGCGCGCAGGGTGTACAGACTGATCCTGAAAAGGTGTCAGCAGTGTTGCAATGGCCGACTCCTACCAATGTCCGTGAGCTGCGGGGTTTCCCGGGCCTTGCTGGTTTCTTTGTCCGGCATTTTGCCATTCTGGCCAAACCTCTGACACAGTTACTCAAAAAGCATCAGCTGTTTGTCTGGACCGATCACCACCAGAAAGCTTTTGGGGCTTTACAATAGGCACTTTGCTCGGCTCCAGTACTGGGGATTCCAAACTTTACCAAGGCCTTTGGTATTGAGACAGACGCCTGTCAGTCTAGGGTGGGAGCAGTACTTCTCCAAGATGGCCACCCGTTAGCATATGTCAGCAAGCCACTTGGGCCCAAGACTCAAGGACTCTCAATTTATGAAAAAGAGTATTTGGCAATACTTATCGCGGTGGAGCAGTGGCGTTCATATTTGCAGCTTGCTGAGTTCACTATTTTCACTGATCAAAAGTCTTTCACACACCTCAACGATCAGCAGCTCCATACAGTGTGGCAACAAAGAGTGTTTACCAAGTTACTCGGCCTTCGTTACCGCATTGTATACAAGAAGCGCAGTGAGAATAGCGCTGCCGATGCTCTGTCCCGGCGCCACCATGACAGTGGTGTATGCTGTGCCATTTCAGTAGCTACCCCGCAATGGTGTTCAGAGATAGTGGAAGGCTACCGTTCTGATCCCCAAGCTCAAAACCTGATTACAAAGCTGTCGGCCACACCTGCAGGCCCTTCACAATTCTCGTTCCAGGATGGCCTCATACGCTTTCAAAAGCGCATTTGGGTGGGTAACAACCCCAAGCTGCAACAGCAATTGATTGCTGCCTTCCACAGCTCCCCCCTTGGCGGGCATTCAGGGATTCCAGCCACTACTAAGCGCCTTCGCGATCTTTTTGCCTGGCCAGGTCTCAAGCACCATGTTGATTAGTTTGTTCGCAGTTGCCCAACTTGTCAGCAGGCTAAGGTTGAACGGGTCAAGTACCCAAGCCTCCTCCAACCATTGGCAACTCCAGCAACCGCGTGGCAGGTGATTTCTTTGGACTTTGTGGAAGGGCTGCCGACATCACATGGGTATGACTGCATCTTAGTCGTTGTTGATTTGTTCTCTAAGTACAGTCATTTCATCGGCCTCAAGCATCCGTTCACAGCATTATCTGTGGCTAAACAATTCATGCTGCACATTTACAAATTACATGGACTGCCCTCGGCCGTCGTCTCTGATCGAGATCGTATCTTTACAAGTCAGTTGTGGCGTGAGTTATTCAAATTGGCCGGCGTGGAGCTCCGCATGAGTTCAGCATACCACCCCCAATCGGACGGCCAAACGGAGCGGGTGAACTAGTGTATGGAAACATTCTTACGCTGTTTTGCTAATGCAGCACCCTCCAAATGGTTTGAGTACCTCCATTTGGCGGAATTCTAGTATAACACTACCTAGCATTCTTCACTGAAGTAGTCGCCATTCTTTGTCTTGTATGGACAGTCTCCACGCCAGCTGGGTCTTGATGCTTCTGCTGCTTGTTCCGTTACATCCTTGGATGAGTGGTTGAAACAGAAAGCTACAATGCAAACTCTTATTCAACAGCACCTGGCCCGAGCTCAAAACCGGATGAAGATGCAAGCTGACAAGAATCGGACTGAGCGGTCTTTTGATGTTGGCGCTTGGGTTTATGTCAAACTTCAGCCGTATGTGCAGACATCAGTGGCTTCGCGTGCCAGCCAGAAGCTCTCTTTTAGATTCTTTAGCCCATATCAAATCATGGACAAGATCGGTTCAGTCGCTTACAAGTTGCAATTGCCACCGGCATCTTCAATTCATCCGGTCTTCCATGTATCGCAACTTAAAGGTGCTGTTCCAGTGACCCATACTGCTTCACCGTTACCGGATTCCCTTGATGGCTTCCAGGTGCCCTGCGCATTCTTCAGAAACGTGTGGCAACATCTGGTGCTGAAGTCCACCTTCAAGCACTGATTCAGTGGTCTGGATTACCACCAGCTCTTGCAACTTGGGAGGATGTGGAAGCATTGCGGCAACGTTTCCCTCGAGCACCAGCTTGGGGGCAAGCTGGTTCTCATCAAGGGGGGGATGTCAGCAGTCCAGGAGCGGGCCAAGCTGTGACCGGCGATGAAGACACGCACGGTAACAGCAACGAAGATGGGCCAAGGCGCGGCACAAGGGAGCGACGGCCCAACGCAAGGACCCAAGGCCCAGAGTGGGTGTGAGGAAGAAGCCAGCTGCCTGAGAGCCGTAGCAAACTAGTATAAGTCTCGTTAGCAAGTGAGGGGAGAGAACTAAGAAATATATGAACCAACTCTGTAATCAAGCACTCCTCTGTTCTATGTTCATCTGAATCCAACTACCTATGCTTGCTACTCTCTTGGTCTATTCCATCCATATGCTGGTACCAACAAACTGGACGTCCATGATTGTGCCTTTTAGGGAGAGAATAATTTGGTTATTCAACTCAAAGAGCTTCATTCAGTCTCCTGCTGGCTTGGTTAACAACTCCGCTCGTTTGGTCAGGACTTGCAGCACAAGCTAATCCATGATGCCTTACAATCACTTAGTGACTTACCCATGTTTATAATGTCGTAATTTGAGATGTCAAAAGGTACTCTAAAACAACTAGATTATTACTGGTCAAGGTTCATTTTTAAGCAAGGCAATAATACTAACCATAAATACCCCTTGCTAAGTAGGACATCTTGTGTTGTCCTAAAGGTCAAGGAGGCCTAGATATAACAGACCGCCTAATTAAGAATAAATAATGCCTCCGACTTCAAATAATCGTTTTATTATGGTCACGTAAAGAAGTATTTGACCTCAAATACACTGTCCAATTTCAAATTAAAGCATGCAACTCTCATTTTTGGAAAAGGTTTTTTTAAATGTCAGACTAGTTTTCGGGCTGTGGAACTAGTTTCGAAGTACAAGATAGCGTCTATATATACTAGATTTTGAGAAGCTGTCTCTCTAGACCCCAGCATGCGGTGGAGCAGCATTGAACATGCACCTTACCGCTGGCAGTACAAGAAACAAATGTGGAGTCCAACGGCGGGTGTGATGAGGCACTGAGAACATAATTCAACTCACTCTCGTATATCTTATAAGGGAACGTATCCCATGCAAACCAGGGAACCTGTGCAAACTTTGGAAACTCACGAACTGGACCTTAGGATGATCATCCGATGGCTTGGAGCTGAGATAGGTCCAATTTGCATTTAACCGCCCGCCATTAGCAATGATAATTACGTTTTTTTTCCAAATCACCCCCTCCACGCCGGACTGCAGTCTCCTGCGTCCAGTCCACGATTCGGCCCCCAAACCCCATCGAACACAGAACAGCCGCCGCCGTCCGCGATTCGCCGGCCACCGCCCGCGATTTGCTGGAGATGAAGGACGCCGGCGTGTCTGGAGAAGATGGCCGGCCGCCGGACTCATCTGCTAGGACGCTGTGGGGGCCTCATAATCGTGCACAGTCCATGATGGGGCCGACGATCGCCGCCACAATGGTGCCCATGACTGTCACCCCGATGTTGCCCACGAACACTCACCGTACCATTGGCAGTGGCAGCCCTTCATGCTATGGTTAGTTTGTCCTATATGAACTTTCATCTTAACTTTCATCTTGACTATGATCATTGGTAACGTCCCTGCATGCCACAGATGGTGAACCTGCAGTCGCCGTGGATGATGCCGTCTTGACCATCATGAGCGTCGACGCCGGAGTTGGAGCCCACCTTGAACAGCCAAGCACACCACGGACAACATCTACTCCGAGTATAGCAGAAAGTTGCAAAGAACGTTTGAAGCCTGTGGTTGGAATGATATTTGATACACTCACAGATGTGGAGAATTTTTATAAATCGTATGCACATGAAGTTGGTTTCTCTGTTCGTGTTGGTCAGCACAAGAAGCAAAATGAGGAAATATTATTCAAGCGGTATTATTGTTCAAGGGAAGGGTACAGAAAGGAGATCAAACAGCCTTTTTGTGGTGAATCCGGAAAAAAAAAGAAAAACACCAAATGTGATGGAAACCAGATGTGGCTGTGAGGCAAATATTGTTGTCAAGCTTGACAGTGACAAGAAATATCGAATATGTTCAATGGTTGAGGAGCACAGCCATGGTTTTGTGTCACCAGATAAGAGGCACTTGCTAAGATCCAAACGTAGTATTAGTGAAAGGGCAAAGAGTACTTTGTTCAGCTGTCATAAGGCTAGCATTGGCACGTCTCAGGCATTTCGACTTCTCCATGTCAGTGACGGTGGATTTCAGAATGTTGGGTGCACGCTGAGGGATTTGCAGAATTATTACCGTGACCTGAGGAGCAAAATCAAGGATGCTGATGCACAAATGTTTGTGGGACAACTTGAGCGAAAGAAGGAGGTAAATCCTGCCTTCTTTTATGAGTTTGAGGTGGATAAACAAGGTCGACTTGTTCGTGTCTTTTGGGCAGATGCCATATGCAGGAAAAACTGTAGTATTTTTGGTGATGTCCTTTCGGTAGACTCAACATATACCACTAACCAATATAATATGAAGTTTGTGCCATTTACTGGAGTCAATCATCACTTGCAAAGTGTTTTCCTTGGGGCAGCATTCTTGGTTGATGAAAAGATCGAGTCATATGTATGGTTGTTTCAGACCTTTCTTAAGGCTATGGGTGGAGTTGCACCTCATCTAATCATAACAGATGAAGATGCGAGCATGAAGGTTGCTATTGCTCAGATTCTACCAAATACAGTTCATAGACTTTGCATGTGGCATATCATGGAAAAGGTACCTGAGAAGGTCGGGCCCTCCATAAGAGAGGATGATGACTTCTGGGATAGATTAAACAAGTGTGTTTGGGGCTCCGAGAATTCAGATGATTTTGAGTCTCAATGGAATTCTATCATGACAGATTATGGGCTCATGGGAAATGAGTGGTTTTCCACAAAGTTTGATATTCGAGAATCTTGGATTCCAGCGTACTTTATGGACATATCTCTAGCAGGAATCCTTAGGACTACATCACGATCGGAGAGTGCAAATTCTTTTTTTAACCGTTTCATTCATCGAAAATTGACCTTTGTTGAGTTTTGGCTAAGGTTTGACACAGCTTTGGAGTGCCAACGCCAAGAGGAGTTGAAAGCCGACAATGCAAGTCTTCACACCAATCCTAAATTGATGACACCATGGGCCATGGAGAAGCAATGTAGTGTCATATATACACATGAAATTTTTAGTAAGTTTCAGGAACAACTCATAGTTGCAAGAGACCATTGCATTATTCAAGGGATTTCGGAGTCTGAAGATATGAAAATTGTCACCATCAGCAGCGTATCTGGAAAAGAGCGAGTGGTTCAGATGAGCAAGTCAAACATGTTTGGTACGTGCTCTTGTAAATTATATGAGTCCTATGGCATCCCGTGCCGTCATATCATACAAGTGCTTAGAGGCGAGAAGCAAAATGAGATACCATCGATTTATATTATGAAGAGATGGGAGAAAAGATGTAAAAGGTGAGTTTATACTGCTGTTCTTTTTCTATGCATGTATTGTTTTCTATGTGCAATAGTGCTGATCAGATCTTTAATTTCACAGAGAAGCGTTCTTCGATGACGAAGGTAACCTTCTGGATGAAAAGGCTAAAGATCCTATGGAGGTGGCAATGCTAAAAAAAATTCAGATTCACGTAACAAGTTTGAAGATCTTATCCAAATGGCCAAGAACTCTGAACAAGGGATGGAGTTTTTATATTCTAGTTTATCCAACCTTGTAGAACCTCTCCAAAAGATCATTCCTGCTGCTACAGTTAATAAACAGGATGAATTTGAATCATTCCTTGGTACCAAAATTCCACATGAAGTCGAGATACATCCACCAAATGATGTCAAGTCGAAAGGGCGATGCAAAAGAATTAAGAAGAGCAAGGAGAAGAAGGCACCGAGAAAACGGAAGTGTGGAAAATGCAAGCAAGTAGTGGACCATGATGCATGAAATTGCCCAAACAACGTTGTTAGCTGAAGCTTTTATTTCTGTTTGTGCCCTTGATCTGAAGCTTGACACTTGAATTCCTGTTTGTAGCCCTTGCACAGAATGGGACATCCAAATGATTCATATTCGATATAAGAGACCTGTATTTGAAACATCCATTTTTATTTCATAATATCAAATTTACAAGGGATCTCATTTCTGTCGATAACAGATACCTAGATTACAAAAAGAAATGAGATTGTAATCTGGATTACATTTCCTGACCAAGCACCTAGATTACATTTCCAGAATTTCAGATTTCTCTGAACCAATGCAGTGAATGTAGCAACATTTGTAGTGCATCCTGTGATCACCATCCTTGCGATGTGTCAATGTCCTCTTTGGTTGCCACTCTGGTGTACAGTGCCCAGAAAGTCTCATTGATCATCGGCATGAGGATCCGAGTCTGCAAAGTTTTGAAATCATCAGGCAATCTCAAGGGCAATCTCAAGGCTAAAAATAGCTAAATTCATCATTAGTTCCAAACTGAAAATGAAACTGTCAACTTGTGCCTGTTTTGTTTCCTCCAGATTGTGGAGCCATCAGCCAAAAGCACTATAAATTACAGAAGACTGAACTGGTTACCAATTTAAAACTTGCACATCAAGCTCTAGTGCTGAACCATTAGAAGGAATGGCAATCAGGCCAATTCCCTCTGCGCTAGTTCAAAGAGGGCATAGAAATATTGTGAATGAATACACGGCTAGCAGATCAGGTTCATTGCTCTGCATCATTAGCTGCCTCCTTTGCTTACTCCACTGCTGCCCCTGGATGGAATCATGGCATGGAGCCTGCGTAGAGGGAAATGAAACAGCAATTAGTCTCTAACACAAAGAAGTGCATGCCTATCACCTGCAACCATGAAACTCACTTCACAATCCGGAAGAGCGAATTCAAATTCCCTGCATGTACTGTATGCCAGGTTCTCCCGCAGCAGCGCGTCGATGAGGTGGTTGTAGAGCCGTGGCTCGGTGCACTGCGCGCAGCCCAGGTCGTGCACAGCGCGGGCGAACGCGCCGACGGCGGCGACGACGGCGCCCTCGGTGCACGGGACGCCCCACACCCGCGTCTCCTCGCCGTACGCCGCGGGCAGTGGTCAGCAAATCACGGGCGGTGGCGGTAGCTGTTCTTGGTGAGGTCGGCGGCGACTCGAGGGCGGTGCCCGGCAAATCGCAGGCGGTGGCCGGTGAAATCGCGGACGGCGGCGGCTGTTCTGTGCTCGATGGGTTTGGGGGCCGAATCGTGGACCGGACGCAAGAGACTGCAGTCGGGCGTGGAGGGGGTGATTTGGAAAAAAACGTAATTATCATTGCTAATGGCGGGCGGTTAAATGCAAATTGGATCTATCTCAGCTCCAAGCCATCGGATGATCATCCTAAGGTCCAGTTCGTGAGTTTCCAAAGTTTGCACAGGTTCCTGGTTTGCACAGGATACGTTCCCATCTTATAATACATAATTTTAATTTTATTGTTTTATAGGCTGGTCACATATCATTTAATGCCTGTTGCGGGATTAGAGGAATATTGGATGAAATGAAACTTTTGACCCATGTAGATTAAATTTCATGTTTTAGAAACAACTAGCAAATATGCCCGTGCATGTTGCAACAGGAGAAAAAAATTATTAAACATTCATGTAAAACGATAACGTGAATGGTACATATTTATTTTATGCTTTTATAATTTATTTTATGATGACCGTCTCATCCATAATATAAGTTAATGTTGACAATAAATAACAATGTCCTATTAAACCTGTATCAAATTGAAATACACCTTGGCATAATTTTTCTTCCATTGCAAAGCGCATAATTATTTAAATATAAGTATACCATAACTTTACTTTTTTATACTACCCATGTATTTCTCTGACTCAATATTGACCTTTGTGGCTTTTTTGACGCATCATATCAACCTCCGTAACTTTTTTGGACGTGTCAAGGATTGGTCTGTCCGTCAATGATTATGACGAGAGACATTTCTTAATTTTTCACACGGCAACCCTCGTTAGGAATTACATAAATACATTCGTTTAGATTTCATTAGACAATAATCTGCCTAAGATTCTAGTTCATGAAATAATTAGTTGTACCATTGACTAATTCATATTTAATAAAAATAAGTTTTATTTCTAATCAAAACTACATCAGACGGTGTAAATCGATCTCCTCAAAACTTAATGCACAAACAAACAGTGCTAAAAAGTAGGGGGTTATGTACCGGGGCTTGCCTTAGGCAGGAATCGGATAGTGGAAAGTTAGTGAAGGTTTCGGGAACACCGACGACGAGGACATCCTCCTCGTGCTCCTCGGCCACATCTGCGTATTCCGGGTTTGCTTCTGGCACATTCTCGATTATCGCCAAACCTATATGCATGCAACATATGAAGAGATGATTTAACGCACCTATAGGTAAAGCACAACTTAACAAGATTTATAACATCTATGGATAAATCACATTTTTATGAAGCTAACAAAACTGATTTGACATTTTCTAATTTTTCTATAATTTTTTTTTGAATTTTGCAAAATCTCTGTTTTTATAGAAAAAGGGAAAACAAAAGAAAAGGAAAAAGGCTTGTGTGGGCTTGGTAAGGATTCAGCCCAGGTTAAAAAAAAGCCCACCAGGAGAGGTCCACTCGGTTCTGAATATTTTGCATCTTAAAAACTATTAAGTCCTCTCACATTTTCTTTCTCTCTGGCATCTTTACATCTGGAACCCTAAATTTCTTTCTATTATCTTCCCCGCTCCTAATCTTGGTCGGTTAAGGCAAATAGATCGGCATACTGAGGCTGAGCATGAGACCGAGCTGGATTTGGGGTTGGACGAAAAAATAAGTCAGAAGGAGGCAGAAAAAAAACTACTGTAGAAATTTTGCCTCTTTATTATTAGGTATAAAAAACTTGTTTTGTAGTCGTTGAACATCAAGTTTCTTTTTAAAAATAAATAGCAAAGATGCCCGTACGTTGCAACGGGAGAAAGAAAAACAATAGTATCCCTAGACCAATAGACTTTATTCAACTCAAACGATAACCTCACCGTCCTTCGTCCCTTACCTACCCCATTGATTACTGTAGCTCAAATTCAGAATACATGTTTCTCTACCATTTGCAACTACCTGTCACAGTATATTTTTCTATAAATATGGTCAAATCCTAAATAGTTGGACTTAAGATATTTTAAAAGTTGATTTCATTTGTGGCGGAGTGAGTATGAGAAAGAGTCTTCTAAACAATAGTAGTAGTTACATGCACATTATTTTCCACTGCATTGTTGTGCTTTAGCTATGATAGGAAAAATACCCGTGTCTGGCTAGAAAAAGATATAACAAAATTAATCTATTAACTAAACAGTGGGATCGTAATTTTTCTCTATGTCACGCAACTCTAATACATTTCAAAAAGAAAATATGGCACAAATTTAATATTTGAGAAAAAAATTATTTTTTCTAAAACCTGAATCTTGTCGTCATACTGTGCAAGTGTTACGAAAAGGCACAACTTTTAGTTTGGAGGGGCTGAAGCAAAGTTATGACAGTAGCAATATCATTTAAATTATTGTAGCTAAAAATAGTTCTTTTACGGTGTCGAGCTTCTCGTCATCAAACTGTGCGAATATGAATTTTGTGAACCATAACTAAATATGTGGTATGTAATTAGGAAACGAAACATATGCTTAGTTGAGGGCGTTTTCTGTACAACAACATGCAACACTTCCCGGATTCTAGCCCAGTAGCAGATTTAATATGGGCTGCACTTTTACATCAGGAATCTCTGAGTTTCTCAAATTCCATTTAGATCCTTCCATCTTTTCTTTCACTCTTGTGCTTTTCTACCTGGAACCCTTCCTTCTCTTCTATTTGTTTTTGTCATCCTTTTCCCCAAACCACTCAACAGAAGCGCCCGATCTCGGGCCAATCCCTGCCGGCGGCGACCTAATCAGAGTTGAGGACCTAAGTTATCCCCAACCAGGTGCGCATCTGGGTGTCCCTATTATAACCAGAATAGTAATCCCCCGCGGGACACCATGGTCGCATCATGGACCACACTCACGCACCGGCGCGAGAGCGGCCTGCGCGTCGGCGTCCGTGCCAGCGTCGATGCGTTGCACGGAGCGCGGCGATAGCGACGGGGCATGGCCGCCGTAGCATATCAGGCGGCTTTGTCTGGGAAGTTGAGGTGGCCCGCCCGGCCGTGGATGCACGCGGCGGCGTTGTGCACGACGACGGCGGCCTCAGGAGCGATGTAGGACCCCAGCCACATCAAGGAGCCGCATGTGGTCGCTTTGCAAGGAACATCTGGCCACGCTCCAGACGCCATCCATCCCTGCCGCCACATCGTCGCTAATGACGGCCCTAACCCCGCTCACGAGCCCCACGGCCTCCGCGTCCTCCCTGAGCCTATCTATCTCATCGCCGAGGATGCGGTAGGACGCCTCCACCAGCGCCATGCCGGCGTCCACGGCATGCCGAGCACGTATATTTCCGATGCCCACTTCTCACGCTCGCCGTCGCACGCCCTGTACCGGCACCATCATCGCGCGGACAGAAGAAGAGTACCGGGAGACGAAGAGAGTGTCCAGGCGAGTGAATGGGCCATGGTGGGTGGGCCGAAAGCCATGAGTGATAGAACACAAGAGGGAACATAGGCGAGCAGCCATAAAAAATATGGATGAAAACCGAACTTGAAAAGGAATTTGAACCGGACTGGAAAAGAAATTCAGAGGAGGCAAAAAAAAAAGTACGGCAGAAAAAAAAGTACAGCGAAAATTTTGTCTCTTTATTACTAGGTATAGATAATGATACGGTGTGGACATGCATCCATCCGGGCACCGTCTTCCCAAATAAAAGAATAATATCTCCCACTCCATCTCACGAGCTCACCACAGAGGAAGCGGAAAAAATATCTCCCACTCTGTTTCACGCGCTCGCCGCAGGCTCTGCTCCGCATCCTCTGCCCCACGCTTGCCGCAGGCTCCGCTCCGCATCCTCACGCCCTGGTAACAGATGAAGCTCGCAGGGGGCTAGGTCCGTGGTGCTCTTCGCTTCGCCGCCTCCCAGCCCCGATCTACCCATCGAGGTGGTTATCGAGTTACTCAGCGCGCCTAGCATGGTGGTCGCCACCCACTACATAGAGTGCCGCACCTGACATGTTGCAAGCGTGTGTTTCAAGTGTTTCAGATGTATATTGCAAGTGTTTCATGTGGATGTTGCAAAAGCAAATCAGGATGTTGCATATGTTGCAAGTGTTTCAGAGGCATGTTGCAAGCGTTTGTTCAAAATGTTTCATCTGTTTTCAAACGTATGTTTGCAACTGTTTTTAATTTGGATGTTGCATATGTTTCACACATGTTGCAAGAGTATTTTCCAATGGTTTCAGCTGTTTCAGTTTTACGTTACAGTAAGTGTTTTCATGTTGCAAGTTGCAAGTGTTTTATTTGGATGTTGCATATGTTTCACACACATATTTCAAGTATATGTTCCAAATGTTTCATCTGTTTCAAACGTTGAGCCGGGTGCCGGCGGTCGGGTCGCGTGGCACGCCAGGGTCCTGCGGATGGGGCATGCTCATCCTCGTCCCGGCTCCTGGATCCTGCCGCATGAGAGAGAGGAGCGGGGTCGCTGGGAAGGAGCCGCCGGCACAGCGACAGGGGCGGGGCGAGGCGGACAGGGGCAGCGAGCTGCGCAGGTGTCCGGACGCGCACATCCGTCCAGACGTCCGGGCGAGTCCCTGGGTGCTCTGCATCTCAAGGCCCTGAGCTATGACTACGTCGAAGAGGACCTTGATAACAAGAGCGACCTCCTCCTGGCGTCCAACCCCGTGCAGGGGCGGAGCCAGGATTTAGATATAGGAGGGGCCGGGTCATCGAATGTGCATAGAAAACTATCAAAATCTTGATGTCAGTTTAAAAATTATCATTTTGATGTTGGCTTAAAAAATTAAAATAAATTGTTTTTAGAGCATGTCCAGAAGTTTTGTAAAAGGAAAAAGTCTACTTAACCCTCTGAAACCTACACCCCCAACTATAAAACTGTCTATTTTACACCCTGAATTTTTCAAAACCGTTCAAATTACACCCTAGAGCGGTTTTGGACGGCGGTTTTGCTACAGTAACCATGGTTTTGGTACAGTAACAGCGGTTTTGACTTTTTCTTTTTCTATTTATTTCCGCTGAATCTTTGAAAAATCATAGTAAATCACAGAAAAATCATAAAATAGAAAATCTAATTTTGTTGGACTCCACATGAGTAGATCTACACAATGAATATATAATATAGTATGCTTTAGAATAAATTTTTTCTGTAGCTTTAAATTAGTTAGAAAATCAAATTTTGTCTGTAATTAATTGGAATAATTCATAGCTACAGCAAACCGCCGTCCAAAACTGCTCCCGGGTGTAATTTGAACGGTTTTGAAAAGCTCAGGGTGTAAAACAGACGGTTTTATAGCTGGGGGTGTAGGTTAAACACTAGCTGATAGTTCAGGAGGTTAAGTAGACTTTTTCCTTTTGTAAAACAACTCCCATTTTGGATTTTTAGAAAAAAAAAGGTGCCCTCCAACTATTCGGTAAAAGGGCTCCTTAAAAATAAAAAGTTACTAAATATCCTCTACAACATGTAAGTTTCAAATGAAACTCCGTATTCGCTTCCTGTTCAACATTTTTCTCTGGAGATCGACGTAAATTGGACGCATGAGAAAGCGGTAAGAGACAAAAAAAAAACTATTAAAAAGGGGTTTAGTTCGTAAAAAATAGTCTAGGATTCCCATGCAAAATAGTTTAGAAGCTATTATAGAAGACTGTTGGAGAAGGACAAAATTTAAGGTTTCTATTTCTTCTATTAACTTGCTAGATCTATTAGTTTTGCAAGTAAACTATACCAAATTCATAGAGATACTATTAATCTTTTTATTTAGAAAAATGCTAAATTGAAAATAAAAAGGTTGTTCATAGGTCAACGATACCATCATATTTACTATATTTAGACACTTAACATTAGACAATTAAGAGATTTATTTAAAAAGACATTTTAGAATTGATCAAGAAAGTTTGTTTATTTAATTTTTAGTGATATGTAAGAACTAATGAGAGTTACTAATGAAAATTGTGCATGATAGGGGGGAGCAGGCCCCTGCCCGCCCGCGCCCCCCCCCCCCCCCCCCCCCTGTCTCCGCCCCTGACCCCGTGCACAAGAAGGTGCCTATGCTCATCCACAACGGCAAGCCTATCACTGAGTCGCTTGTCATCGTGCAGTATCGACGAGGCGTTTGCAAGCAATGGCGGTTCCTCATTCCTCCCTGCCGACCCTCACGAACGTGCAATTGCTCGTTTCTGGGCCGCTTACATCGACGACAAGGTCTCACCATTCGCTAACTTTTCGTGCATCAATGGCTCACTCTGCATCAGTTTAACATTTTGATGCATGTTGCTCACAACAACACATCCATGTGTGTTCACGTGTGCAGATAATAACGGCGTCGTGGAAACAGGCATTCAGTGCCAAGACGGAGGAGGAGAGGTTGGAGAAGACTAAGCAGATGCTCGATGCGGTGGAGACACTGGAGGGGGCCCTGAGGGTCTGTTCCAAGGGAAAGCCTTTCTTCGGCGGCGACAGCGTCGGCTACTTGGACGTCGTTCTTGGCGGGCTCCTCTCGTGGCTGCAAGGAACCGAGGCGCTGTGCGGCGTGGAGTTCTTCGACGCCGCACCTGTCGGCGTGGGCGGAACGCTTCGGCGCCCTGGACGCTGCCAAGGCCGTTCTGCCGGACGTCGGCAGACTGGTCGAGTTCGCCAAGGCGAGGCGCGCACAGCAGGCGGCAGCAGCCCAGGCTGCGGCGGCCGCGGCCGCGAAGAACTAACCCGGCAGCCGCAGCACGACGGTCCTGACTCGTGAGTGCGGTCTGGTCGGGGGAAATGTTCGGTTAAATAATCCTAGCTGAATTAAATAAAGAAGTTTATTGTTGTTGATTGTTGACCATGATTTCCTGATTCTTGAGACTATACAGTGAATAATGAAGTTTTGTTCTGTGCTGCGAGTTCATGTGCATCACACATTTCGTTGCATAGTCGCACTTTGTCACGCTCTACCAAGCTTGCAAGCTTAATTGTGTAGTGCTAGTATCTACTCCTTCCGTCCCATCATTCTCATTTTTCGAGAAATCAACATTGTCAATCTTGACTAAATATATAAGAAAATATTCATTTATGGTATATAATGAGTATCATTACATAGACTGTTTAATATATTTTCATAATAAATTTATTTAAGGATACAAATGCAGCTAATATTTTTTTACAAATCTAGTCATTTTAAGAAGTTGGATTAGCACAAATGACATAGCAACACTTTTTACAGGACGGCGGGAGTAACAATTTGACATGGCTAATTGTATGTTCTATTTGCAACGATATGCATGTTGCTAGTCTGTATATAAGCCAAATCGAATATGGATTCACCGTGATGGAGGTGGAGCCCTCGTTGACATGATCAAAATAGATATCCTATTTCCTCCAATTTAGAATTGAGGGGGAGGAAGCTTGTCGGGGTTATGACCCCGGGATGTCTCAAGACACCGATTAGTTAGCAGGACACGTGACCTGCTACTCATCAAATTAACAAAGGCCCGAACGACCGAGGCCCAGCTAGGACGGGCACGCCAATGCAACATCTAGACACGACCCCTTTTCCTGCCTCAGCCACACTGAAGATGGGCGACCTCCCCCCGTCATGACCCCGGGCAGGAAGGGGAGAGGTCGAGCATAGCTTAGTATGCCTACTCTGACAAGAGCAGGTGTGCCACTCTAACCCTGCAAGGGCTGATGTGACAGCGGTCACCTCAGTCTGGTCAGACACCATCCTTGTGCCACGCCGCACCAACAAGACAACACCGCACAGCGATGGCAACGGGTACGAAACCCAATGTCCAAATACGGATCGACAGGACGTGCATACGATCCCACCCACTATGGGATGGGATCCATGACAAAGGTCACAACCTGGAGACCTTCCTGGCTGGCGGAGTGCCCCGACCCCAACAAACGGGGTCGTGGCCCTCAGCCCCACGAAGCGACCAGGCAAACGACGACCTAGGGCGGCTACCTACTACGGGTACGATGCCACCGACGTGCCTACAGCCCCGGGGAACAGCAGCGAAGACCATGACAAACCACCGACGTGCCTACAGTGCCCGCCACGGCCAACACAGAAGCACCACGTCTCGATCTGCCACAACGTGGCCACAAGACCATAACGATGGCCATGCCCGGATGGACACCAGAAGACGGCGTAGTTTGCAAGCCAAGTTAGCTAGGACCTCCCTCAGGCATCGACCCTTTAGTCGGGGGAACCTCCTCTTTGTATCAAGCCCTGGCCCTGAACTCTATATAAGGGCAACCAGGGCACCCGCCTCGGAATATCTTCTCATTCTTCATCCTTTACCACTCCATTCATAGCAGTAGGGCTCCCAGAAATTCTCTCCGGGTTGCCCCTGTCTAGCATAGGTTCTACCACCTCTTTCACCATTCTTGCAACCCCCATTATAAGAACTTTAGAACATTTAAGCGAGGAACACGCACTTGATTTTCTCTAAGACTGGACGTAGGGCCCCGGCCAGAATGCAGGGGCGTTGTGGAGTGATGTGCAGGGAACCCGACCAGAGGCCTTCACCCCTGTGGCCTCGCCCGGCGAAGGCCAATGGAATGCGACGTAGGCTCCGGCGGTGTCGGCAAAGACAACGGATAGAGCGGCGAGACAGAGGCTTAGGCGAGGATCACAAGGAACCCTCGAAGGTCTCCGCAGGCAAGGAAGAAAGTTCCTGCAAAGATACGATACTGGGCCATGGGCCGCCCACAAGCATGCGAGCTCAGCCCAAGAGGCGAAGGCGGTTCAAGAAGAGAATACCTAGGCTACCCTTAGCAGTTTGCATTAGTAGGAGGATATTCCTAGAATGTGCTCTAGCCGTCAAGGGGCAAAGATGTAAAGTAGGAAGGTAGCAAACAGTGCCCTATAAAAGGGGGATTTGAGCCCTGTGTAAAGACAGGTTGGTGAATACATTTATGAAACCCTAATTGAGCTTGGATCCACTTACTACCTTCCTAACCTTCGCCTAGGGCACTCGGCTGGCGCGAAGGTCCCTCTGTACCCCACCTGCTGGAATCCTTATTTTCCAACAGTCAGCTTCTGCAACCTTCGATCTTGGTAGGCTTGAGGGCCACCGAAGATGAACATGGAACTTCTAGCAGCCGCATCGGTGCCTTGATCATCATCATGGTCTCCCAAGTACCCCTCTTGACCTGTCCACCTTTCGGCTTCCAGAATGACACGCTTGTGGTAAGCGAGGCAATCTTTGGCAAGGTGGATCACAACAAAGCAGTGATTCTAACATGGGCTGTTCATGATCCTTTTGAACATGTCTCGATATGCTTGTCTCTTACGAAGGATCAAGGCTGTTCTCGAGATGGTGTACTCGAGTTTGATCTGTGGCTGAGTCTGTTTCCCGGGAGCTGTTGAATGCTGGGCAGGGCCGCGAGTATCGCGTTCATGTTTCCGTGCATTGATCAACAAGCGAGCATCTTGCCCGTTCCCTGGTCGACCGTAGATCGGGTTGGGGGCGATATGCTCCAGGTCCTCCCCTTGGTCGGCCCCTGGTCCCTGGAATGCACTGCTGGCGATCGCGTGGAGCAGGCCTATGGCTTACTTCAGGAGTATCCTGACTGAACCACGACTTTCGAGTTGTTGGGTGCATCATTGGCTCAGCCCTGGGAGCCAATTGAAGCAGCCTGACGGTTTCATAGGGACGATTAGCCAAGTTTTGACTACCCACGGGGTGGGTGTGCTCAACTTGAATTTGCTGAGTGTCAGGAGATTGGCTAAGCTATTGGCGAAGGTGATTGTTCTCCGCTTCGAGATCATCGATCTGACGAAGGAGGCGCAGGCGCGCTTCGTCGCTGGTCTCGTATGAGGTGTCTGAGATGGTAACGTCTCCCGACGGCGGTGTGGCGCTTTTGAGCGCAAGCTTCTCGAGTGCTTCCCGAGGTGGCACGGGGTCTTGTAGATTCATATAACACTCGGGTTGCTCCTTAGACTTAATGCCTTCCTCTTTGGGTAGTTCCTCCTCTAAATCTGGGTTATCGAGGAGGAACTGATTGTATTCGTCAAGATCAAAATCCAGCATAGGCTCATCGTCCTCGGCATGTTCCCAATCTTCCGGTATGTCGGCCATATCTTCGTTGCTGTTGGCGATCATTCCGATGTACTGGGTAGCCAGGTTGTCGAAACGCTCGGGAGAGTGAGAACCATAGATGGGGTGATCCTCGGTACGAGGTTTGGCAGGTTCTGTAACGGATCAACATGATTATACGAGATTAAGTAAGAAAATCTTCCGCCGAGATAGATAATTTACCAAACTTAAGCCCGTACAATCTGAGATTCCGTGAAATCACGAAGGATTTCAAACCAACCAACATTTCAACCAAGATCGTACTGGTTTAGCAGCCACCATCACATGTTACATAAAGTTCGCAACAACAATTGAATATATCGGAGTTCAGAACATAAAGTTATTACAACCCAAGTTCAGAATAACATAGCGGAAGCAAGTAGTTTTAAAACACACACATTTAGTTCAAATACAGTGCCAGTAGGTAGTCATCTCCAACAAAAGCATCAGAGGGGAGATACGGAGTGACCATTGCCCTTGGTCCTAATTGTCGCCCATTGCTGAATACAGACAGTTAATGCAGTAGCCGTAGTATATTTGACCATCTGCAACAACAATGGGAACAACGCCCTGAGTACGAGAAGGTACTCAGCTAGACTTACCCGTCTTAAACAAAAAATAAGTGACACCAAGGAGCATGCAAGGCTTTCTTTAGTGGGCTAGCTGACTCATTTGCGAAAAACATAAACTACTATGAAGAAACCATTTTAAGTACTTTGCATCATCTTTATTGTAACCTATCCAACTAGGTAAGCACCTATACTATAGCAATCACTTGATTAACCAATAACATCCAGTTACCATTTTAGATTTAGCATCTCCAATTCCATCCAATAACCATCAATGTTCCATCATAATTACTACGATGCTGTAGCTCGAGTCAAGTGCTCACTATCCAGGAGCGATGGCGATTCGAATCGATTCCTAACCAGCTGGTGATTTATTCCTCACACAAACCACACTCACTCGCGAAGTGAGCTACAGGTCACCAATGACACTTTCCAAGTAGCCGCGGGATAACAGTCATGGACCGCACTACCCAGGGACCGACCGACTGTCAGGACGCACCTTGGGCTCACTCTTCGCGTCCCCGTCATACCCCCTTCAGCGCTAGTCTGCCAATCCGAGTTTATCCCGGCTCGAATAGTGTCACTAGCTTTGCGGTCGAAAGGTACTTTATTCGGCCAGCTAAATGTGAGGCATGCGTTCAACATGACAAGAGGGACGAGCAACGATCGGTCCTTAATCGACACAGACGGAAAACTAACAGCACCCCAGAACCCTGTCTGGTTGCCTCCAACTTTTCCGTCCGGTCTCCAATTATCCATCAACACATGGTTAATTCCAGGATATCATTCTTTCCATGGCTAAATTCTATCAGTAACCACCTATCTATGTAGGTGACCGGAAATCACCGATCGCTACCGGTCTAAGCAAGGCTAAGCAATTATTCGACCCTGACCTAACAGGGTAACAGATAATCAGGAGGACAAGGATAGTAATAAATGCAACAACGGTTTTACTCAACTCCTATAACTTAATGCATCAATATATAACTTATATATAAAGAATTGCTTGAATAAAATAGGGAATTTAGAATGCTCCGAGGCTTGCCTCTTTCAAACAAATTAGGCTGGTGATCTACGCACTCGGGTAACTCCTCTCCTGGTTCCTCTTCCTCGGGCACCTCCTGTGCCTGGAGATCTTGCGGATCTGCTCCGGTCTGCTATTCCGGCACTGCTACTGGCGATTCCTCCTGCAATCCTGTATGATGCAATTGCATAAGTAAACATGCAAACGGTACATCTGATGCAGTGGAATGCTATGTTCATGATGTCATGATATGCAGATGAACACATTGAAACCTATAGTATAGATTAGAAATGAAAAGCTTTCGACAAAGTAGTCCACATCATCCAAGATTAATCATTAATCAAGTAAGTCATCTTTTTCATACCATAGCTAGCATATAACCCTATCATAAGTGTCACTACTCTTCACCAACAATACTACACTTAACTTTTCAAGTGACACCAGCAAGGTGGTTGGGGTGCTTTAAAGATACACCAAACACTCCTTAGTACTCTAACTTATTCATAAAGAATGACATTTTATTTCCTATTTAAACTAGGGTTACAACAGTGACAAGCATTTCTGGTGTCTAGAAAAATCTACAAAAATTACAGTAGCCTAGTGTTACTCCAAATAGCACACCATAAAAATTTCAGGAGATTTGGATCAGTATTACAACCTACACAAAAATGACAAGTTCTAGCATGATATTGAGCATGAAAATATTTAGTACTATGAAAAGTATCAAACAATAGAATTAGCATTTTTCCTATGTTCTACACCACACACCATCAGTATACAAAAATTATCATGTGCATGTTTTATATAACTTTTGCTCTCTATCAAAAATAACAAAAATCATCAATTAAAGGCATTTGAACTACACCTGAATAATTTTTCACAGAACATGCATCATATACATTTTTCCTAGAAAGTACATCACTAAAGAAGACTAATGAAACTGGAACCATATTTTTCTGATCAATATTCTATTTATTAGACATTTTCTAAGATAACAGCAATAATAAGAATTAAATAAATCTATACAGAGAAGTACCACAAAACTAACATGCAATATTTTTAAGCCATAGATCTACTCATGAGGATCACTACAAATTTTGTTTCACAATTTTTGGAGCTATATTTCTCGAGATATTAATTTTAGAAGCTTTTTCACAAATTCTGGAAATCAATTTCAATAAATCCGAAAATCTACTTGGCTCTAAACGCTACGCACACCCGAGGCCGTTCACCCAAGCCGGCCTACTGCGGCTGACAAACGGGCCCAAAGCGCTGATCGGCCCCACCCGTCAGTGAGCCAGGCAGGGGCGGCCGCTGACCGGCGGCCAACTCGCCGCTGGTGAGTCCTCCGGTGACGGGGAGGGCACCACCGTGCTCCCCGCACCGAGGCGAAGCCAGGGGTGCCTCGCACGCGACCAGCCGAGCTCGGCACTGAGCTCGCTGGTGTGCATGGCGGTGAGGCGGCGCTGGCGCACGGTGGCCGGCCGACGCAGGCCGTGGTGGCGGCCAAGGAAGCGCGCACGAGCACCGCGAGGTGGAGGCGATGCTGGTGCCCAAGAACGAAGAGGGAGAGAAGGTGGAGGGAACTCCGGCCACGCGCGCCGGCCAATGGCGGCCATGGCGGGCAGCGGAGGGGGACGCGGCCGAATTGGCCCTCACCTGAGCACGAACAACGGAGACAGTTCGTGTCCGGAAAAATAGAGGGCGAGGCGGAGCTGTGGGCGTGGCGAATCGAAGGGAGATGGAGTAGCGAGGGTGGAACGGCGGCGGCAATGGCGCGGCGGCTGCCGTGGCGAGCTGCGCTGCGGGCGGGCGAGAGCGAGCAGGCGGAGTGCGGAATGGCGAGGATGGCGAGGGCAGCGGCTCGAGTCGGCCGCTTGGAGGCGTGGCGCGGCCGTGGGGGCCACCGCGGCCACGCGTCGGGCGACGCCGTACGCCGGCGGCCACGGGGTGGGCGGCTCCTGACCGCGGTCGCCACCGGCGCGGGCGCGCGCGCGGGGGCGGGAGGAGGCAGGCTCGCGGGAGAGGCCGGGCCGGCTTCGGCCGTGGCCCGAGAAGCGGGGCGGCGGCCCAGTAAGCCCGAGAAAGCTTTTTCTTTTTCAAATTGAATTTTCAGAAATTCTAAACTGTTTCAAATTCAAATTTTGAAGAAGAAAAAGACATTTTTCAAGATTTGTCCCCAAAATAAAAGTTGTTCAAAATTTAATTCTCTACAACTTTGATTTAGGGCACATTTTGAAATTCCAAACAGATTTCGAATTAAGAATTCAAAGTCCATTTTTCAATTAAAAACCCATTTTTCTAAAATATTTTTAAAAGCAAAATTTAGGGAAATTTTGAATACAAAAGTTGCTCCAAAAATCATGCTAATTGATTCTAGGTTATTTAAAATTGTAGCCAAACAAGCTTTACTAACCTAGCAAGCAAAGTTAGGTCAAAAGTACAATTAACAAGCATATGCAACATGAATGTTTCAAAATGATGTTTCAAATGTTTCAATTCAACTTTTCACTTACATTTCATGCGATGATAAATGCAATTGATGCTAATGCTCATGCTTTGAGATGCTAATGCAATGCTTAACACCTAGGGTGTTATAGGTTCCACCAGGGCTTGTTGAAGCCAGTTAGAGTATGTTGCCGCCGCTTTCCTTAACCCGGTTGGGAAGCTAGAAAGGAAGTGATCGGGTGGCAATTGTAGATCAGATCCGGGGGGTCCAGTTCGGATCTTCCCAGAGTCGAAGGGTGGCCTTGTGATTGCTCTCTCGGCCGACCTTGGTGAAGATGTCGCGTCCGTAGCGGTTGAGATGTTGGGCGAGAGAGCAGGGCCCAACATTCACAGCTTCCACCAATTCGGCGAAGAACGTGCAGATCGGGGGAGGCTGCTCCTCCTTCTCCATGAGTAGTTCAGGTTCTTGCTGATGCAAGTCCCCAAACTGGTCGGCGATGAAGTCGAGGCTGCCGAAGGTGATCTTCTCACCCGGTTGCATCCTCTCTACGGCGTTGTCGATGTTGATGATGATTCCCATCTGAACCATAATATTAATTTGAACGCAAAAGGCCCCTTCCTAGCACGCCAACTATCGGATTGTTTAGCTCCGGTAATGCCTAGCAACGTGATCGCGTAGATTGATCCAAATGGTTGCACACGAGACACAGAGATTTATACTGGTTCGGGCCCTTGGAAAGCGAGTAAAAGTCGTACGTCCAGTTGCTACTTCTTCTTGTATTCATATGTTCGGTTACAGGGGCTGTTGCTCCTAGCTACGAGGTGGATTGGAATGAGGCGATGGTATCATGGTGGACGTGACGATCGCGGAGCCCTTACCCCTCTTTATATAGGCAGAGGTGTAGGGTTACAACAAAGGCGATCAGCACTACAGATTGGATTCCTAGTTGGTTACAACAAATCAATTCTATCTTACCGTAGCTGTGATGGCGGCGATATCCTTGATACGTCATGATCTCCAAGTTGGTAGTTTCGCCTAGTCCTCGCAGGCTTCCTCCTCGGTCGTCATCCGTTGATGGGCCAGATATATGGTCGATGAGGGCACCCCGGGCCTATATCTCTAACACAAAGCATTTCAAATTTGTCGTGTGTTAGCTATTATTTATACTCTCAGGACTTAACTGCTGTGCAGCAGCTTGCTTTTGTGCTTTGTGAGTTGCGTTTCGTGTCCTGTTACTTTCATTGGTCTCCTATTGTGCTCGGAATTGTTTCTCATCGTGCAGAGCACAAAGCCGCGTTCCGTTATTTCTTTTTCGTCACTACCTGAAAGCCTGAAAGTCTGAAACACGTGGCAAGCAGCTAAGTCCAGACTGATATAACCTGCGCTTTCAGTTGCTTGCACCGGCGTCCGCAGCCGCTAGACGTGCCTTCAACATCTTGCCGAACTCAACCAGCCGGCTCACGTCTGGCGTCACCGGCTCGACGGCTTCCAGCGCGCCGAAGCGCTCCGACCACGCCGCCAGGAGCGGAGTCCGTTCAGGGTCAAAGGGCTTGACGCCGTGCAGCTCATCCGATGCGCGCACCCACCCGAGCACGCCGCCGAGCACGACGTCGACGTACCCGGCGCTGTCGCCACCGAAGAAGGGCTTCCCTTTGCCGCAGTCCCTCAGCGCCCCCTCCAGGGTCTCCACCGTGACGAGCGACTGCTTCTTTCCCTCAGCCCTCTCCTCCTCCGTCTTGCCCATCGTCGACTGGTTCCAAGCGGGCAGCATCTGCACGCAAACACGATCGGTCAACATGCAATCGATTGGAAGATTTGAAGCGATGCGTACGTACCTTGTCATCGATGTAGGCGGCCCAGAAGCGAGCAATGGCGCGTTCGTAGGGGTCAGCAGGGAGGAGGGACGGGCCGGTGCCGGCAAAGGCCTCGTCGATGTATTGCAGGATGATCAACGATTCAGAGACGGGCTTCCCGTTATGGATGAGCACTGGTACCTTTTGGTGGACGGGATTGGACTTGAGAAGGAGCTCGCTCTTGTCCCTGAGATCCTCCTCGACGTACTCGTAGCTCAGGCCCTTGAGGCTGAGAGCGAGTTTCACCCGCAGGACGAACGGGCTCGCCCACATGCCCAGCAGCTTCAGGTCGTCTCCTCCGGCCATTGCTGGAGCTGCAGGGTGTCACTGATGTTGTAGTAGCTTGTTTTTTTTGTCGTTGGCTTAATTCTTGGTTATTGGGGAGGGAGTGCCGGGGAGTCTATATATATACGAAGGCAGAGCATCCTCTGCTGCGATGACAACTCTTTTGTTTGGCTTGATTGACTTCTAGCATCTCCCACTCTTTTGTTTAACAGGCAGATCGTTGGAACAATCTAGAGAGCCTCTATTACTTGGACGAGGATCCAAAAAATCGTGGGCAACATCCCATGCCAGCAATCAATTTTGTTTTTTGGTCAGCAGGCGATGGTGAGTTCACTTCTGACGCCTGAGAAATTTGCCATTGGTTCCATCTTCAGAGGGACACTAACATCATGATCGACGTATTCTTGACAGTGTGTACGCACTAGGCGCTACTGTATTTTATATATTTCCAGCCTTATCCTCGTCCAAACTCCAACCAACCACGACCGCAAGGCCTGCCTTCGGCCTTTTGACTCCCTTGCTATAGTTCCGAGTTTCCTCGTCCGAATCCCAGGCAAGCAGGCACTGGTCTTTTTTCTTTTCTTCCCGTTGTTCTGTGTCGTACATGCGTCTTTCCGTTGTTCCGGGTCGTACGTGCGGGTACACCTATGGTAGTTGCGTTTCTTTTTTTTTCTTTTTCTTTTCTCTATTTCTTTTCATTTTCATTTCTCTTTTCTCTATGTTGTTTTATTCTTCTTTTTTATTTTTTTCTTTTTCTTGTATTTCCTTTGTGCGTTTTCTCCTTCTTTGATTTTCTTTTTCTTTTTTCTTTCCTTTCATTCATTTATTTTTCTTTTTCGTGGACTTTTGTCATTCTTTTAATTTTCTTTATTCTTTTACTATTTTTATTTTACTCTATTAGTTTTGATTTCCTTTTATTTTTTTCTTTCCTTGCTTCTATTTAATTTTTTTATTTTTATTTCTTTTTGTTTTCTTATCTTTTATTTTTTAACAATTATACTTTTAATTTTTTTTATAGAATTAATATTTTTGTTTATTTTATTTTTAATTTTTGTATTTTACTCATTTTATTTTCCTTTCTTTTCTTGTATTTATAATTTATGTTTCACTTTTTTGATTTATAGACACACGCGATGTTTATGTTGTATACATGTAATGTTCTATGATGTATTTTTTTGATATCCGTGACTAAAAATGTGATGTTCTACGATATATTTTGTGTTGTTTAGTAAGCATACATTTATGTTATATGATATATTTTGTGATGTTTGGTAGCATTTTTCTTTTTTTATTTGACTCTAATTAATTACTTCACTAATTTTATTATTTTATTTTATATTTTCATGATATCTGTGATGTTCATGTAGTATACAATGATGTTCTATGCTATATTTAGTGATGTTCGTGTAGTGTTAATGTGATGTTCTACAATGTATTTGTGATGTTCGGTAGTATACATTAATGTTCTAAGATATTTTTAATTTTTTTATATTTTCATGATATTTGTGATGTTCACGTAGTATACATATGATGTTCTATGCTATATTTAGTGATGTTCGTATAGTGTTAATGTGATGTTCTATAATTGTCGGTGTCTAGAGAACCGGGGGTCTAAACAGAGCGACGAGTAAATTTGTATTTGCGCGTCTAGGCCTGGATGGTGTGCAAAGTAGACACAAGGATGTATATTGGTTCGGGCATAAACGGTCATACGTCCAGTGGGTTTGGCTGCTGCTCATGTTACCTTGCACCAGAGTGCTCGTAGTAGGGGTTATAAGCTTTCGAGAGAGGGAGCGGATCCCAGGTCTCTTGTGAGGGGTGGTGTGTGTGCTGATGTCTTAGCGAGGTGAACTCTACTGGTTTGATCTATGTGTGGTCGCCTTCGCTAGACGTGGCTCCTGTCTCCCCTTTTATAGCTTCTAAGAAGAGGCTTCGGGTTACATTCGTGGTAAAGATGTGAAAATGAAAGAGAAAAATGAAAAAGGTGGCCTCGGGCGTGGCCGTCTTCCTCCTTATCCGATGGGAACAGTTTTTCTGTAGCGCAGAGACACAACCAGCGTTGATCTGTTGGCCTCTTCGTCTGCCGGTGCCGCGTGTTACAGCCATGCTTTGTCATGTGTGCTTCTGTGCCATTGAGGACGCACGGTATGGGCGCCTAGATTTACGTAGAGAGGGGGTTAGGTGGTATAGTAGTCATTACCTCCGTCGCTGTGGAGATATGGATGTCATCGTAGTGGAATGACCGGGGTCATGTTGGGTCAGGGCGTGGTTCCCGTACTCCTGTTGACTGTGCACGGTCACGTCCGTCCCATCGGCGGGAGCGGGTGCCGTGGTTTGGGGGCTCCCGTGGCTCACCGTCCTGCTAGAGGGTTCCACGTGTCCCTCGGGCGAGGCGGAAGCAAACTGAGGGGGTCGGGCGCTTTGATGACGTCACGGGGGCTCGGGCGAGGCGAAAAAATGCCGCCGGAGACGCCCATCTCGCCCGAGACCTCTGTGCAAGGTTCGGGTGGGATGGAGTTTGTCGTTCGTGCCGCAAGCGACTGACATGCTGCCCACGCTTTTGGTGAGTCAGTTTTACTAGGCCCCTACGATGGGGCTTTAACAATCGTACAGGATACCGTATTTCACCGTCTGTTGGGTACCCTGATATTTTGATACCCGACAGTAGCCCCCGAGCCTATGGAGGAGTGGAGCACTCCTTCAGAGGCTTGAGAACGAGCAACTGTGGGTGGTTCTTGAATTGTTTTTGCGTTTGAAGAAGACTATCTAGTGGGTGTGCGCGAGCGCACCCGGCGGCTGTAGCCCCCGAGGCCTTGGAGGGATGAGTTATCCCTTTAAGGGTTTTAATTGAGCATGCGTGGTGTTTCTCGTATGACCGCGGGACGGGTGAGGAGTCCCCGAGCCTGTGGCTTTGACCATTCGCTAGGTCGGGATGTGGGAGAAGCCTCCGAGCCCCCGCGCGTTGCAAGGGTCCAACCGGGTGGTCTCTCTGCTGTCGTATCATTATCCCTTGCGTTCTTTAGCAGAACGGAGGGGTATGTGGTGGCCCTCATCATCCTATTTGCAGTTTATTTATGTTTTTTGGAAAAGACTATCCGGTGGGTGTGCACGAGCGCACCCGTCGGGTGTAGCCCTCGAGGCCTTGGAGGGATGAGTTATTCCTCCAAGGGCTTTTGAGTCAGGCGCGTGGGCCTGCCTGGGGAAGACGAGGGGTCGCGCCGGACAGTTGTTATTGTGACGCTTCATGTCCAGCGCGTGGGAAGGTGGGGGTGCCCAGTTTTTTGTGTTTGTGGGGAGTTGGGTGACTGGCGCCCAGTCGGTTGCCCTTTCACACGACTCACTTGTCATGATTAAATATGCCGTGAACCATCTATGAGAATGGTTCATCTTCCCGAGGCATGGCGTGAGACTGACGTGGCTCCCTTAGGGGACGAGTGGGGCAGTTGGGTGGATGGGCGACGTATTGAATGCCACGGGAGTCGAGAGGCCTCCCTAGGGCCCTTTATAACTCGAGCCGTGGTGCCCGACCCTGGCATCTCCCCTCCTCCAACCCTGCTTCCTATCTTTCTTTGCCACCCTAGCCATTGTCATGGAGCATGGTGACTCTTCCAGGGGTTCCTACGTGGGCATGCCGGGAGAGGGGGATGGGGCACCCTCCCACTGCCGTCGCCTTAATCTCGGCATCATCTCCACGTGGTATCCTGGGGTGTTCCTACCTCGCTTTAGGAGGCCCGGGAGGAGGAGGCGGCGCTTGCCCATTCGCAGCAAATGGAATCCGACTGTCTGTGCGTAGGTGAGTGGGCTTCTATCTCCTTGCTTTGTTCTTTAGCCGATGTGATGTCCGATGTTTGGCTTTTGTTTTCAGCAGAGCTGCTCAAGGAGGTGGAGTCCCTCCGCAGCGCCGCCCATGTCCTGGTAGACTTCATGCATGCTCCAGCGAGGCGTTGGGAGGAGTGCCTCCTCAGTGCGTGGGCGCTGATCCGGGCGACAATCGAGCGTGGCGTCCATTGAGGAGCGGCAGTTGCGCTGACGATGGCCTAGGCGCCACCGACGTGGAGCTCTAGGACGTTGAAGGCTTCCCGATGGGGGAGGGTTTGGGAGATTACGAGGACCTCCTTGAGGGCTTCGAACCAGCGATGAACGTCGTTGCTGCCCTGGTCCCTGTGGACTAGGTCCTCAACGAGGACCCGTAGACTTAATCTAGGACTCCTCCCTTCCCCTAGAAATGTAAAATAGTTTATTATCTAAGAAATCAGTTTGTCCGATCGTTTCCGCGTTCATTTCATTTCCCCATTCCCATCATTTTGCCTTAAGTTGATCGATAATGGCGGTCGGCGAGGTCGCCGAGACTTTGTCTATTGACGGTTTGAGGAAAGAACTCATGTGCACGTAACTCTCATGATTTTTGACAGATCGATTAGGTGTTTAGGTGTGGCAGTTTTTCGCGTCTCGAGGCGGGGTCGGACATGCTCTCATTGATGCCTCTGCCAAGGCCTAGGGTCATAGGCCCGTCGAGACGCTCGAGAGAGTTCGTTCGCGGGTCAGACATTTCTGCCCCTAGGTCCCGTGTCCCAAGGCGGGGTCGAATGCGCTCTCATCGATGCCCCTGCCTATGCCTAGGGTTGTAGGCCCGTCGGGACACTTGGGAGAGTTCGTTCGCGGGTCGAACATTTCTACCCCTAGGTCCCATGTCCCAAGGCAGGGTCGAATGCGCTCTCATCGATGCCCCTGCCTATTCCTAGGGCTGTAGGCCCGTCGGGACACTTGGGAGAGTTCGTTCGCGGGTCAAACATTTCTGCCCCTAGGTTCTCAGGAGGGTTTGGGCAACACCACGGCATCCCTCACTAGGTCGAGCCGTGGTGCCCGTTGAGTTACAATTGGGTCGGTTCAAGTGAAGGCCCAGTTCCCGTTCGCGGGGATCTGACGGAGGTAAGCTAGTGACCGGCTTCAAAATTTCCTGGCGGTTGGTTCGAGGAGTTCCCGGGATTGTTCGACCGACCCCGAGGGCTCGTTGCCTTTTTTCGGAAAAAAAAACTCCTGAACCATAAACCGGCCTGAACTTGAACATGGCTCGAGAAGGCCCACGACGCTTAGCACGTCCAGAACTTGCCACTTATGTGCCCCTTCTCATGCCATCCCTCACTCGGGTGGCTCGGAGCGGCTATCAAACCCTTCGCGGGCCAGCCTTCGAACTCCGCATCGTCACGGACTGTAAGGGGCGAAAACCGTATTACGTAATTATTGCTGATAATTTAACTCATGATTTAAGTAAGGAAATAAATTACAGCGGATAATCATGCAAAGATTTCGAATGCATGCACGAACAGATTATGTTCCAAAAAACAGAATAATAGATCTTGGACAGGGGGTGATGCGATGATCTACCAATCATGGTGTGTCGACACCGTGCATAGCCTCCGCTCTCCGGCGTTATGGCCACGTGAACTCGTAGCTGCCATCGTCAGAGTCGTCATCGTCAAGGAGGTAGTCGTAGATGCCGATGAAACAACGTAGAGCCCCCAGGTCATTGAGCCGGAAGAAGTCAACGCTGGCCCAACTGTCGTCGTCTTCGTCGGAGCTAGTGCTAGAGGTCGTCTCGGTGCTCGCGAGTACTTCCATGATAGCTTGCGCATGGTATGTCGGTAGATCTGCGGGAATCTCCCCTGTAGATGGATTAGGATGAACTATAGTCGAGGACTGGCCACGGGCCTTCCCGTGGTCGTGTGGCTTGCTGACCTACGTCGTTTTGACCTAGGAACTTCCTGGGCAGTCGTTCTCAAGGGCCTACCCCTCGTCCATGCCCTGGCGAGGTTGGATAGGGCCTCGGAGATTGCGTCGACGTCGATGAAAGGGGGAAGAAGGACCAGATCGTAGTCCACTCCTGTGTAGAGGAAATCTAGGTTGCTGAACCAAACATGGGAACCTAGGGTGAAGCGGATGCGAGGGTTGGCCATCGAGACCTAAGATATGGATCGTGACGCGCAGAAGGCCCCTACCTGGCGCGCCAACTGTCGGTGTCTAGAGAACCGGGGGTCTAAGCAGAGCGACGAGTAAATTTGTATATGCACGTTTAGGCCTGGATGGTGTGCAAAGCGGATACAAGGATGTATACTGGTTCGGGCATGAACGGCCATACGTCCAGTGGATTTGGCTGCTGCTCGTGTTGTCTTGCACCGGAGTGCTCGTAGTAGGGGTTACAAGCTTTCGAGAGAGGGAGCGGATCCCAGGTCTCCTATGAGGGGTGGTGTGTGCGCTGATGTCTTAGCGAGGTGAACTCTATCTGGTTCGATCTATGTGTCGTCGCCTTTGCTAGACGTGGCCCCTGCCTCCCATTTTATAGCTTCTAAGGAGAGGGCTCGGGTTATATTCGTGGTGAAGAGGTGAAAATGAAAGAGAAAAACATAAAAGGTGGCATCGGGCGTGGCCGTCTTCCTCTTTATCCAGTGGGAACAGTTTTTCCGTAGCGCAGAGACGCAACAGGCATTGATCTGTTGGCCTCTCCGTTTGCCGGTGCCACATGTTGTGGCCATGCTTTGTCCTGTGTGCTTCTGTGCCGTTGAGGACGTGCGGTATGAGCACCTAGATTTGCGTAGAGAGGGGGTTAGGTGGTATAGTGGTCGTTACCCCCGTCGCTGTGGAGGTATGGATGTCATCGTGGTGGAATGACCGGGGTCGTGTTGGGTCAGAGCGTGGTTCCCGTGCTCCTGTTGACTGTGCACGGTCACGTCCGTCCCATCGGCAGGAGCGAGTGCCGTGGTTTTGGGGCCCCGTGGCTCACCGTCCTTCTAGAGGGTTCCATGTGTCCCTCGGGCGAGGCGGAAGCAAACTGAGGGGGTCGGATGCTTTGATGACATCACGGGGGCTCAAGCGAGGCGGAAAAATGCCGCCCGAGGCGTCCATCTCGCACGAGACCTCTCTGCAAGGCTCGGGTGGGATGGAGTTTGTCGTTCGTGCCGCAAGCGACTGACATGCTGCCCCCGCTTTTGGTGAGTCGGTTTTACTAGGCCCCTACGATGGGGCTTTAGCGATCATACAGAGTGCCGTATTTTGCCGTCTGTTGGGTACCCTAGTATTTTGATACCTGACAACAATGTATTTGTGATGTTCGGTAGTATACATTGATGCTCTAGGATATATTTTTTTATTTTTTACATTTTATGATATATGTAATGTTCACGTAGTATATATATGATGTTCTATGCATTTTTTGGATGTTTGTGTAATGTTAATGTGATATTCTACGATGTATTTATGATATTCCGTAGTATATATATAATTTTTTTCTAAATATATCGAAGTGAGATCTTAATTTGAAGGATTTATTGTAAGAAATACATTGACGCAATCGAAATTTAATTTGGATGCATACTTTTGTAGTTATAACTTTTTTGAATTTTAGATTGTACATGCAAGTGGTGGGCCATAGGTTGTCTACTACTTCTTTGTGCTCTCTTCGAGATCTGTATGCATGTGTCAAAGCTTGTACGGAGAAGCATGTACGTGTTTGAATCAGGAAGGCCAAACAACCAGGGATGAAAACGGATCAGATACGGACGGATATCACTGATATCGTATTTGTTTTCATATTTGTGTCCGGATTCGGATTCGAATACGAATAGTATAAAAAATGCCGGATAGGATACGATTGGATATCGACATCATAAATATGTGATTTAAATATTCGGATACAAATACGGTATCGGATGTTAAATATTCGGACTCGGATACGGACGGATTAAAACCCCTCTAAACGGATTCGGTCTCGAATACGGTCGGAAAATATCCGTACCGTTTTCATCCCTACAAACAACAAAAGTAAAAGCGGCCCATGTGCGTGCAATAGAAGATTATTTTTGTTGGGGGCGCGGGTCGGCGGATGGTACCGGCCACCAGGGTCGGCGCATAGACGCCCCCATGTATTAAGGTGGATTGAATTGTATAAATTAGGATCAACCTCTCAAGAGCCAGTACCCTTTTAGGCAAAGGCATCCCTTTTAGGCAAAGGCATCCCGAAACCCTAATTCATATTCTCTAGTCAGGATCAACTGAGAGGGGTCCCATGAAAGGATCAACCTCTCAAGAGCCAGTATTCAAGAGAAGATTAGTCCTCATTAGGATCTAGTCTTTAGAAATAGAGAGGTAGAGAGAGGAAAGAGTTTGGAGGAGGTGCCGGCCTGTTGGTGCTCCCTCTACGGCTTGTACCTTGGCGGAAGTCAACCTACGTCTTAGATTTCTCTGGTAATCAACTTCTTATTTCAGTAAGCAACATTGTTTATATTGTTTTCTTGGTTTGCAACTCCTTTGAGTACTTTAATCTATAGGACGTTGTAGGTTAAAGTAGTAATTGTAGGTGTAAGCGTGATGCTTAGACCTGGTAACTTGTGGATGCAACCTACATTTTGGATCGGTGGTATATCATGAAGTATTGTTAGAACGCAATAGTGAAACATTCGTTGAATCCTCTGTAATCTACCTCCCGTTTGTAGGTCAAGTAGGACCTGGTTGCTAAGGAAAGCATCCTCTACTGGTGTCTTTTCTTAAGTAATGTCCTCAGATAGAATAGTAGAAGACATAGCTTACTAAGATTAGAACCAGAAGACCTTGGCAATTTTCTCTACACTCCCGATCTTCTTAAGTCTTGTTGCCACTCCGGGTTAAGTTAGACAGTAGTTAATCTCACATGTTTTCCTATGGATACAATACTTGAAATACCTCCAGGTGAAAGTTACAGCGGTATCCATACGCTTGCTGATTTATCTGTGTGCGTCTTAAAAATACCAACAAGCTTTCTGGCGCCGTTGCTAGAAAAACGGTTGCTGAATTAACTATGAGCCTAGCTTAACCTTATATTATACTTTTATCCTTTTATCATCTTATCCCTTCATTCTTTCTTTTCTTTTTCATTATAAATTCCACTCCTATCTATCAATACGTTCAACCCACGAGTGTGAGCTACGAGCCACCAGAATCTTCAGAGCCTATCCTAGCACCTGGCTATGAGCTGTGCCCGTGTTTTATAAACATGATTCGGGAACAATCCTTTTTGGGAGATGACAATGCAAACCCATACTCACACCTACAAGAGTTTGAACAGATTTGCGCATGCTTACATATCGATGACATGTCAGATGAATCTTTACGATGGAAGCTCTTTCCATTCTCTTTAATGAGAAAAGCTAAACATTAGTACAATCTGACCGTAGGGAGTATGCAAGGAGATTGGAAAATGTTGTACTCTAAATTTTACTTAAGATTTTTTCCCATCTCTAGAGTGGTCAGCCTTCAAATAGAAGTTCTAACTTATAAACAACACGAGGATGAGCCTCTTGACGCATCCTGGGATCGTTTTAATGATCTCATCACCACTGGCCGAGACCTTGCTATTCCAGACCCGATTTTTCTTCAACATTTTTATTTGAATCTTAGCAAGGATGATGCGCAAGACCTTAGTGCAGCCTCTGGAGGATCTTTCCTTTCTTTGTCTATTAGTGAAGCAAGGCATATCCTTGACAAAATCATTAGATGCGCCCCCTACACTAGCATTCATGACGCACTCCCAGAGAAAGAGAAGGAATCATCCCCTGAACAAGAAGAGAAAGCTTTGATAGCCAAATCACAACCATTCTACTCCCAAGATTTAGCTATCAATCCCGAACTATCAATACCCGAAAATCCTCCAAGGGAAGAAGAAATTCCACCTTTGGAAAACCCTTTTGAATTTAAGGGTAACCTCATTGATTTGGGAGAACAGTGAATTCTTGTCCACGTAAAAGACCTCCAAGTGAGCATATTCCAAATCCTCTTAAGGAAGAGTCCCTTAGAAAGCGTCTTTATTCTCACATAGGCGTTGAGAAGAACCCAAGGATGGCATGTCAAATGATGCCATAGAAGGAGAGCAAAGCCATCTAGAAGACAATCTTATCTTCTTCCCTTCTATGCTTAGACTAGATGACTTATCCGAAACCATCTTTAAACCCATCCTTGACCCCGATAAATCCTTTTATGCTCTTTCTCCTAAGCCTCATGACGACCCTAGAAATTCGCTAAGACAAACAAAGCATAGGAGTCATGAAGACCACAAGGATGACCAAAAGTGGCTACGACAATGGCTGGAATGTATGAAGAACACATATGCTGTTGTTAAAGAACGGATGGACGAGAACAAAGCCTTATGGTTAGGATCCAAACTTGGCTTAGATCCAAACGGAGAGCTTAAATCAATCTCTTCAATGAACATGACTTATCCAAGTTTGGAGGAAACCTTAGATGAGATCAACCCGAGAGTCACCAATTCAAGAAAAATTTTGGGTATTCATGAAGAATCAACCTTGGAGTTGGAAAAGGAAGATGACATCAATGAGCATCGAAGCTACTTCATAAACATTCCATCGAATCCATACTCGTATGAGAAATCTCTTGATTCAATTGGTCTCTTCAACTTTGCCACACACGAGATCTTCAACCCCCTCATGCTTCTTGTTTATAAAGATTTTAAAAGGATGGTTGTAAATACATATGTTTATCATAAATATTGTAGATCTTGTTGTGTGAATCTTGAGATAGGTACACGAAGATTGGTGTTAGAGGAAAAAACCACTTCACCAATTAGAAGCACAACTCAAGGTTTCCCAAGGACGAGCTTGTGTCCTAAAGCAAGCATTTTCGAGAGATAATTTGAGTTTTCAACTTCTGCTGTGATGACCTTGTGAAGTGAGCGTAAAAATATAATTCTGAAACTATCCCTTTGAGTATTTTTATCACTAACCATTCTAGGTTTAAAGCAACAAGGATGAATGATAGAGACTCAAGGTATGTCCAACCAATCATCATGCAATATTAAATTACATCCATCTAAACTTCACTTTGCTTGCAAAATTCAGGCTTGGGGGATGGGTTTCTCTGAAAAATCTTAAGCCATGTTGCTAATCTTCATTGTCTCTACCTTTAAGCTATGCTTAATTTGCTAAACAACTAGCATGCCCTTTCATTTCCACTTGAATAAATCTCTGTAATACTTTCATGCTACCATTGTTTGCTATAATACGCTTAAGGTTTTGAGTATTTTCATACACCTTTTAAATTAGGCATGGTGCTTAGTTTAATTTTTTTCTGAATCAAATTAGACAAGGTGTTTAGTTTAATTTTCGAACCAAGAGGTGTGTTAATCTTACTTCCAAAGGCTTTTTAAATTAAGCGTGGTGCTTAGGTTAAAATGTCTTCTTAAATCAAATTAGATGTGGTGTCTAGGTTGATTTTTGAGCCGAAAGTATGCTATAGTAGATACTGGTTATTTTGCTGGACTAACCCCATGGAGGGAACTCTCAATTCAATTTGGGTAAGTCACGAGATAAATTTAAATCAGAGATGAAGCAAGGCACATGACGAACTTCAACAACATTATGTAAGAACTACATAACTCATTCATGATGGATAGAAGAATTGTAAGTATCAATATTCATTCACTCTATCCTCTACTGCAGATTAACTTCTGCCTTGTGTCACGCTTGTATAGAACATGAAAAACAAAATCTATGCTAAAAGTAATCCTAGAACCATCTTTTTATTAGCATAGAAGGAACACAACAAAATTCTGGACAAACAACCTGTGTTTCAAAATTATATATTCTTTCAGGTATGTGTTGTCCACTAATCCATTGCAGGCATAAGAACAAGTTAAGTGGAAGATCTAACAAGATGTCAAAATATCGAAGAGCAGAAAGATGGCATGATAAAAGGATAAGAAAGGTGTACAACATGTGAGACAACATACTCATGAACAACTCAAGATGCAAGGAAGGAAAGAATCATCGGGAGTCATCTGTCCTTCATCACATGGTATCATCACACTCCAATGATAAAGATGCTGCCAGCTTCCACTATTAATGCTTCACTTCATACTGCTGGACAAGCAAAGAACAAGGATGGCACTACCATCAGAAGCATCACCACACTGAATCACCTTGAAAGATGAAACTACTCCGCCTAAGACCAGCTCACAGACCAAGCAGGTATGGAAGCAAAAGGTGACAACATCATTAGTCACCAACATGAGAGGTGCAACCATCAAGGTCTCCATCTCCGAGACTAACAGATGCACCTGAGGAATAAATAAGATTAGAGAAAAAGTCCTATCTGGAGGACTTAAAAATTCGAACTCTCATCGGGTAACATTAGTAGTTATCCATATTTACTTTTAGCATCGCATGAATTATTTTTACTTTAGCATATTTACTTCTCTGCATTAGGATTGCATTTAGAAAAGAAAATAAAAAGTTTATTATTACATTATATAAATCCTAAGCCCTATGTGAATAGATCAATGGTGTGTAAACACCCGCGAGAATATTCACTGTGGTAGCATAAAAATAAAAATATATCATGCATACGTATTTTCTTTCATGCATTATAAATTTAGAAAACTCCAAAAATATGAGATAGACATCCTACTAGAACTCGGTCAATTAGAGAATATCTTTCACCCACAAGAACAACTAATCTCCAAATGGCTGACCGCTAACCCCTTATTCTAATTCGAGCCTTGAGTTTTTGCTGTTCTCGTTGGAGTATGTTGCAGGATGGTATATATGATCAAGAGCAAGTTCACTCAGCTGGAGTCATCTCACTCCATTCGTAAGTGAGAAGGACATCCTCCAACAAACCCGCTCTAAGGATCACTTCAATATTCGACCACGACAACATCCAGCTTGGGGTCCCCCATGTATCTAGCTAAGTATTTCTTTTTCCTTTCAGTTTTACTATTTTAGAGTTTGCTATGTATTTGCTAAAGAAATAAAAAGATGCATAACAAACAAAACAAAATAAAAATTTGTCTAAGCTAGTTATATACTATTGGTAAGTTGTGATCTTAAATCTTGAAAACAAAATAAAAGGTGTGTCTAGTTTGCTTAATTTATTTTTAAGAGTTGAATAAATAAGATGACTTAGAGTAATCTCTTAAATGAAAACGATGAATAGTTGCTCTATCATAATTCCTTTCAAGTACCTAGTTTTCAGCCTTGAATTCTCCCGAGTTTTGGATAAGATTATTTTCATATAAGAATTTGCTCTGACCTTAAAACTTGTGGGTAGCATATGCTTGATCTAAGTCTAGGTAATTGACGAATATGATATGAGAAGGTCTGAGCTGCTATTTATATTGTTCCAAGTGACACTAAAGTTTTGGAGATTTATCTTTTGAAAAACACAAAAATGTTACGTGTATGACAAAGCTTGAATTTCCACCAGAGCCATACATGTTATTTAGGCTAGGAAAACTTCCACATATATGTTGCTTACTTTTACATTGAGTTTCGTCAAGCTTTGTTGACCCTTATGAGAGCTTTGTCATGCTTTTAAAATCAAGATCACGTACACACCACCCAAAAATGTTCTACTCCTACACTGGGGTGAACACAAAAACATATTAGGTTTTCTATCCACCAAATAAATTTTCCACATTCTTGTTACTATCTCTTAAAAGTTGTGTTGCAGAAAAGAGATATGGGGCTATGCAAAAAGTTATTCATAAAAGAGAGAAGAGATGGGAAAAAATGGACAAGTGTCCGAGATATCTAAAACAGTGGGTACTTAGATGCCCGCCTGAAAAAAAGAAAGAGATGAATAAGATAGCTCATATTCTCTTACAAATGTTTCCAAGTTTCAAAAAGAGAGAGAAATTTTCAAGGAGCAAAGTAGAATTAGGATTAGCCACCATATATATCCACACACATGCACATCTTGATTTGATTGTATAACTTAACTCTCTTTGGATCCATTGTTTGATTTTACAATATATGCATTGCAAGTAAGCTCTAGCTTTCTCCCTACCTATGAACTCCACATAAGCCTTAGTAGTAGGAAGAGAAAAAGGCATAACACCTTTATTGCCTTGGTGAGGATACATAAATACCACATATTGAGAGACTTGAGAGTGTCATACTATAGAATATCTGAGTTTTATTTTAAAAACTTATAAAAACTCCGGAACAAATGGTTGAACAAAGAACTTGAGACATAGTGCTTGACTTGATTGTTCTATCTTTCAATTGCTCAAAACCCAAGTGAAGACTAAGAAGCCCTATGGTTGAAGGTAATATGGGTAAGTTTGGAAGTCATATCAGTATATTCAAATTTGGAGGAGAATTCTTGGTTGAACGCATGTGTACTTTTGAGACGTTAAAGCATTAAAGCAACTCCTAATCCATTGCTGAGTTTGGCTTTGCTCCGGGACTAGCAAAGGGTAAGCTCGGGGGAGTTGTTGATGGTAGTTAACCACAATTATAAACCATCAACATAACTTATATAAATACAAAAGGATGATAACCAACATAGGTTTAGGGGTTTAAACTAACAATTTCCATGAGTTTTAGTGAATCCATGTTTTTGCCGGGATTAAACAGAAAAAGAGCCAAAAAAGACCCACATGTCGGACTAAAAAGCATATTCTACGTGAGAACTAACTTGAGAAGACTCTAGAAGACACGAGAAGGTGACCCACCAAAGGGGGCTCACCTGGCATAGGGCATGGCCGACAACCCATGCCCCTTGGCCGGCCGACCACCCCCGGGCCCACTTGTCAGCCGCCTTTGTACGTCAGTCCTCCGTCGCCTTAAGGATTGCATCTATGCCATTGATCAAGGTCGGTTTGATTAGAGGGCTCTGGTTCATCGCTCTAGCCTATATAAACGGCCATGTACCCCTTGAGGCAAAGGCATCTTGAAACCCTAATTCATATTCTCTAGTCAGGATCAATTGAGAGGGGTCCCATGAAAGGATCAACCTCTCAAGAGCCAGCATTCAAGAGAAGATTAGTCATCATTAGGATCTAGTCTTTAGAAATAGAGAGGTAGAGAGAGAAGAGTTTGGAGGAGGTGCTGGCCTATCGGTGCTCCCTCTACGGTTTGTACCTTGGCGGAAGTCAACCTACGTCTGAGATTTCTCTGGTAATCAACTTCTTATTTCAGCAAGCAACATTGTTTATATTGTTTTCTTGGTTCACAACTCCTTTGAGTACTTTAATCTTAGGACGCTCTAGGTCAAAGTAGTAATTGTAGGTGTAAGTGTGGTGCTTAGACCTGATTACTTGTGGATGCACCCTACATTTCGGATCGGTGGTAGATCACGAAGTAGCGGTAGAACGCAACAGTAACACATTCGTTGAATTCTCTGTAGTCCACCTCCCTTTTGTAGGCCAAGTAGGACCTGGTTGCTAAGGAAAGCATCCTCTGCTGGTGTCTTTTCTTAAGTAATGTCCCCAGATAGAACAGTAGAAAATATAGCTTACTGAGATTAGAAAGAGAAAACCTTGGCAATTTTCTTTATAGTCCCGACCTTCTTAAGTCTTGTTATTACTCCGGGTTAAGTTAGACAGTAGTTAATCTCACACATTTTCTTATGGATACGATACTTAAAATACCCCCGGGTGAAAGCTACGGCAGTATCCGTGCGCTTGCGGACTTATCTGTGTGCGTCTTAAAAATACCAGTAGATGTCCAACACCCCAAAGTTCAACTACACACACCAAGTTCATGCAAGCACAATGCAAGTAGATCACCGCCAAAGTTGACTACATCGCATTTTATAGTCGGTGAAGTGTAGATCGCCGATGTGGTGTCCATAAACGTCATTGATGAAGTCCAAAGTATGCAATAATTTGCTCTCCCTTGCTTCAAAAGTATGAGCACAAGGTCTATTGACAACGGTGTACGACAGTGGGTCAGATTGTCCCCTCTTAGTCACAAGCAGCTTCGCCTGAAATCCTTCCATAGTGAGTGTTGGCCAATCATCGGCATATTTCCATTCATAACCCAATGCATGCATTGTTTGGTTAAGAATGGCTTCAAGGCTACAACCTGCGTAGGTTAAGTCATAGTCCTCAACCTGTAGTTAAGTGTTGGCAGAAAAAATGGATATGAGAACCAACCTTTTCAATAACAACAAATCTTGATACAAGCTAGGAGTTCAACTTCGACTTACCACATCATTCCGGTTGTTTCGAGCCATCCTTGCACAAAAGCTCGCTAGATCATGATAAGAGCCCGCATCAATAGATTGTATCTTCATGGAGGAATAAGTAGGCAAGTTGTACCCAATGGTCACAAGTTCATTCACACATGCTAGGACACCATATTTTTGTGCAATAACCTGATCAGGTTCCTTTCTTCCCACCTCTGAGATTTGTACAACACCACCTCTACCCCTCGTAGCTGCGATGGAAAAGCTAACTCGATATGCATCAATCGACAATTGCCTACCTCAAAGCATTCAACATCCACTTCCTCAACCCTGAAATATGAGAGTGTCTCTTCAAGCCAAATGACTTGGTCAATTCTCTACAGTACATTTAAGAAACACATATATATACATATCGAAAATATATTTATACAAGCATATTTGATACATTAATTTATTGGAAACATATAGAGTTGCTTACTATGCTTGGATGATTAAAGGGAACATTTGGCAATCGGCAATTTGACAGCATAAGCAATAAGGAAGCCAAAATACAGTAGTACTTCTAATGTTGTAGGGTATGATTGATTAATAAATCATTCTAAATCTAATCCAGGTTCATTGGAACCATATAATCCCACACCCAGAACTCCAATTAAGAAAAATGGAACCGCCTGAAGTATACAAAATAAACTTGGTAGCTGAATACAGGCGCCTCAACACTACTGGATCGAATCCCCTCCATGATACGTAGCCACCGAAACCTATGACTTCCGGCGAAGGGAGACGACGTCCAGCCATCTCTTCTCACAAAAGTCAATATATCAAAAATCATATCACTAAAGTCTATTTTTTTTCATAAGTCTACAAATATCAAAATTCACATTACTAAACCCTATATATCAATATTCAAACACGAAAATGCATATCACTAAAGTGTATATACAATTATCACAGTAAAGTCAATATATCACCAAAGTCAGTATCTTTCCGCATATATATCGAATTAGATCAAAATATATCACTAAAACAATTACAAGTTAATTAAATTAGATCGAATACAAATAGCTAGCCAAGCAAATTAGCTTAAGTTAGGGTTGTGCTCGGTTTCACACAGCATAGGAAGGGATGAGGTGAGGTGAACCTACGCGAGTCCGAAGACGAAGATGCAGGTGGAGACGAGTGTCGAGAGGCCGAAGACGAAGGTGACGGTGGAGACGATGTCTAGGCCGAAGGCGCCGGTGGAGATGAGGATGAGGCCGGCCGGAGCAAGACGGAGGCGAGGGTGAGGCTGCGCGTGCTGGAGCCAAGGACGAGGGCGAGGCCATCGGAGCCAAGGACGAGGGTGAGGCCATCGGATCGGAGCCGAGGACAAGGGCGAGGCCACGCGCGCCGGAGCCGAGGACGATGTTGAGGCTGCGTGCGCTAGAGCAGAGGATGAGCGCGCCGCCGGAGCTGAGGATGAGGGCGAGGGCACCACCATGCGCATCGGGGAGAGAGGCCGAGCGCGCAGTAGTCGAGGACGAGGGTGAGGTCGGACGGGAGAGCGGAGTGGTGGCGAGCGGCGTGACTCTCTGGTGGCGGTGATTGAAAGGAGGAAGAGGAGAGCGAAGCGACGCGCTGGCGATTGAAAGGAGGAAGAGGAGAGCAAAGCGACGCGCCAGTGATTGAAAGGAGGAAGACGAGAGCGAAGCGACGCGCCGAATATATAGTTAGGAACATTAAGTCCCGAGTTGGGCCACCAACCGGTTGGAGGGCCAACCTGAGACTAAAAGTTTAGGCTTTAGTCATGGGTTGTGCCTCCAACCGGGACTAAGGGAGGCTTTAGTCCCGGTCGGTGTCCCAACCTAGGACCAAAGCCTAATTTTGGCGCACCACGAAACTGCTGCCTACATGGCAGTTTCGTTTCCTGCCGAGGCAACAGTTTTTAACATATCCTTTAATATAAATAGGATAAGAACTACAAATTGCATAGTAAAAAAATATAGCTCCAAAAATTGCAATACAAAATTGCTTTGATATACAATTTATAATGTTTTTGTTTCATGCTTCAAATGTTTAATAACATATGCTACAAAAATTCGAGAAAAATTCAAACATAGTTTTCCTTGACAAGATGATTTAAAATGAAAAAAATTGTCAACTGCAAAGTTGTATAACTTTTCAAGATCTATAACTTTAGTTTTAGTTGTTTCTTCATTTGAGGTCATTTTAAAAATTTAAATTTCAAATGCAAGAAATTCAAACATAGTTTTTCTTGAAAAGATGTCTTCAAATGAAAAAGTTGTAAACTACAAAGTTGTGTAACTTTTTTCGATAATAATAAAGATACAATAACAATAATAAAGATCTTAGAGAACCTTACATAAAAATTGCATATACAATAACAAAGATCTAACAATAAAATTACATATACGATAACAAAGACCTTTCTCTGAGTAGGTCAATGTTACAATCAAAGTGTACCAACATATTATAAAATAACCACATCAAAAACATTCTTCTAGCACCAAGGTAGGATCAAATAAGGGCTAGAGGGTGCCGGAGGTGGATGACAAACTACGCCAAGCATGGAGACGAAGGGGGCGGCTACACGAATAAACCAAACTAACACAATAATCCTACAAACCGGATGCAACCCTAATCTGTCTCCACTCCCAGTAGCGTACGTCTCGGATGGTGTAACCACGATCATTGTCTATGTAATGCAAGGCCTGCACTACAGCACTCTCCAATGCCTCACAACGCCGAGGACATGGCATCCCATAGATGTAGCCTACTGACGGACTATCGATGGCCTAGTTCTGCCTAAATCTCATACAAAACTGGTAGCCTGCTGTTGTCCTCTGGCCCATCACACCCTCGAAGTCTCAGACGTACCCTAGTCGCTTAAGAGCTTGCGTGAGAATAGGCTTCAAGGCACATGAAGCATAGGTGTGATCATAGAGCAAAACTTGCAAGCGGACAAAAAAATATCAGAAAGCGCTCGTATAATAACAAGAATAAATAAACGTTACTCTGATATCATACACGACATATCACATCTATTAAGTTGAATGTCGCATGCCTCTCGATTACTCGAGGCACGTCCAGACTGCCCTGCTATAAAGCTTGTATCTTCAACGCCGACCAATCAGGTATATGGTAGTTAATTCGCTCAATTGTCTGCAAAAAACAATAGCATGGCATCGATCTGCGCACCTACCTTGGTCGGCGTGGGTCGTCTAACCTACAAGATTTCCTGGCGCACCTCATTATTGTACCTAATGGGGATGTTGAAGGCGAGACTGCACTTCCATATCTCGTCATCATTCATGACCTCACTTGTCGTGTTCTCGAAGATGTGCTTCACCCTGAGCAGCTATAGTGTTTCTTCCAGCTACCTGACCGGTTTTATAGTCTGTGACATATGCAACAATCATACTATGAATGAATGTATATATGTAAAAATTATATTAGCACGCAAAACTTAAAATATTCCATACTATTGATGAGTTTGGGTTACGCGGGACAGCCCTATTTGATGATGGCGCGAATGGAAGATCGCCAAGGTGGACCTGGTTCCTGTGGCTGAGGAAGTTCGCCGCCATTCATCGTAGCTAAAAAAACTGAAAAAATATCACAATAAATATAGAACCCCCATATAAATATACCATGCAACAATATATATTAGGGAAACATATAAACAATAAATCATCAATATATATATATATAATGTCAAGTAAACTTAAACATTTTTGCACATATTTTTTTAATGATTATTAACTCTGATGAAGAAATAATGTTGCAAACAAAGATCTAGAAAACAATAAATGTTTAAGGTTATGTAGAAATGATGTATAAATAAAAATAAAAAGCTACCATTATTATTTCTAATCTTAAAAAACCACATATCTGAATATTTCTATGCTTGTTACTAAAGCATGAAACAATCTACATTATTAGCAATGAAAGATTAGAAGATGAAGTTGCTAACCTTTAAGATATTGAAGATGAAGCCGGCGGCCGAGAGCAAGAACTTTGTTCCCCCAAGCAAGAACACGATGAACACGGATGAACAAGCAGCAGAACTTTGCTCCCCCAAGCAAGAACACGATGAACACGGATGAACAAGCAGCAGATAGGGCCGGCGGTCGAGACTAAAGATTTGACCACCTGTGTTTTGGCTTGGGGGGACATGCAAGTGGGTATATATAGGTGTGACCTTTAGTCTCGATTAGTGGAGCCAACCAAAACTTAAAGATCAACCTCTAGTCCCAATTAGAGCCACAACCCGCGACAAAAAGCTGGCTGGACCTTTGGTCCCGGTTGGTGGTTCCAACCGGGATTGAAAGGCAACCTTTAGTCCCAGTTTGAACAAAAAACCAGGACTAAAGGTCCCTGCTGTAAAAGCCTACTGCACTATCCGTTGAGCAGGGGATTCTAGTCCCGGTTGGTGGTTCAAACTGGGATTAAATCTCCTATTACTCCCGGGCCAATTTCCGGCCAGGACTAAATCCAAAAACCGAAAGTCTGTTCTCTACTGGCGCAAGTTTTGTTCTATTCAACACTCAACACAGCATGTGACACATGCAGTTATATATCTGATTGTTAAAGTGGTTACGTGAGAATCTTCCATCATCATATTCATAGCAATCGTCATGGATGATGAATTCAGACCACCATGAAGTTTTCCTGTGGCTGCAATAATGAAGCACACAGCTAGGACAGAAGAAGCGATAGAGTTCAAACACAAGCTAGACAATGGCTGGAGGATATGATGATGAGCTGCACCTGCTGGGCACGTGGGCGAGCCCGTTCGTGCTGCGAGCGAGACTGGCGCTCAGCTTCGAGGAACTCAGGTACCAGTACATCGAGGAGGACCTCAGCAACAAGAGCGACCTCCTCCTCAATTCCAACCCGGTGCACAAGAAGGTGCCCGTTCTTATCCATAACGGCAAGCCTGTTTGTGAGTCCCAGATCATCGTGCAGTACATTGATGAAGTCTATAGCGGCACAGGCCCCTCCCTCCTCCCTGCTGACCCCTACGAATGTGCCATGGCGTGATTCTGCCGCCTTCATTGACGACAAGGTTAGTAGCCCTACCTCTTTTATCCCTGTATTTCCAATTTGTATCCATCAATTCAGTTCAAGTATTTATGCTGACCGACGTGTGTATATATTGCAGCTCCGGGCCTCATGGGTGCAGGCTAGCAGGGGAAAGACTATGGAGGAGAAGATGGAGAGGCTGAAGTCTACGTTCGTGGCGATCGAGACTCTAGAGGCTGCCTTCGGGGAGTGCTCCAATAGTCCAATGGGAAGCCCTTCTTCGGCAGCGATAGCGTCGGGTACTTGGATGTCATGCTTGGTGGCCTAGTGGCATGGGTACATGCCTCCAAAGCGCACCATGGTTTGAAGCTGTTTGATGCCTCAAGGAGCCCACTCCTAAACGCATGGGTGGAGCGCTTCAGTGCGCTGGATGAAACGAAGGCGGTCCTACCGGACATTGACAGGCTAGTCGAGTACGCCAAGATGAGGGAGGCCCAGGCTGCTGCCGCGAATTGATGAACCGGACTGGTGTCGAGGTGGCCTATTTTTTATCGTCCTTTCATATTTATGTATTACGTAGCTTGCAGCGGACCACGGCGGCTAGCCCTGCTTGGCAGTGACTAAACCTGTGTGGGACAACGCCCGGCACAGCGGGCTACCTTGGTGTGGGCCATCGTCGGCGACGACAACGCGAGCGGTGACGACGGCGTTTCGTTTCGACATCCAGGGGATGGCAGTAAATTATGACAACCGGCTGATGGTGGTTTAGAGGCGGTACGGTGTGCGGCTTCTTTGAGTTTTCGGTTTTGTTTGACTCGTGTCGATGTCCTAATCTGACCGTCCAGAGTTGTTTTTCTCTTGAGTTTGAGATCGGCGCGTGTTGATGTCCCAATCCAACCGGTCTGAGTTTTTTTTCTTGTGTTGTTTGTTGTTGTCCAGTCTGGATTCATCTTCTTTTTAATATAATCGGCAGCTCTCCTGCCTGCCTGATTCGTTTCAAAAGTAATAAAACAGCTACATACAATGCCGACATGCCGACGGTGTTTCATTATCTGTGCGTTAACCAATGAATAAATATAGGAGTACAATTTCTTTGTAACAATGTGATTTTTTATGCTTCACGTCTTCAATTAATCCCTCTGTCCTAAAATAAGTGTTATTCTCGTTTCACGAAGAGTCAAATGCTTTCACTACCTCCGATCCATTTTATTTGGTGCACACGCATATTAAGATTCAAACTTTAAAAGCTTTGACCAATAATTAGGCTTACAATTTTTAACTATTATAATACAAACTTTATATAATTAATTAGATTTGTAAGGAATTATACTATCCAATGATTATAAGTGTACAAGTATAAATAATATAATATAAAACAAATGAATGGTCAAAGTGTAATCTAGGAGACCATATCATTCTAACTCGCACCAGATAAAATGAACCGGAGGCAGTACTACGCATGCTACTGTTTTTAAAAGGTATAATGAGGTAAGTAGACCTTTAAAAAAAGTAATGATGCAAGTAGACCTTTAAAAAAAGCAGAGAAGGCACTATTTTTCTGCTTACTACTTCCTAAACTTCTTCTCCAAGGATTTGAACAAATCTTCAATGGTTCCAACTTTCAACGTTGATCGAATGGACACTATAAAGAATAAGATAATGCACTATCTCAAAGCATGGAGCTAGTGAGTTTTATCTACAATTTATTCAAGTGGACTTTCTGTTCATTTGACCAGTTGACAGTTGAATGTTCCATTGGATAAGTTTATTTAATCGAGTACCATTATATTTCTGAGGACCAGTGAAGATCCATTTCAATGCATGATCACTCTTCAACTAATTTAGTGTGGAGAATGGCATTGCTCACACAGTGGCGTATATATGTACACCTGTCGCTCGCACCCTGATTAAGAACACAACAGAGGCACAAGCAAAAAGGAGTTTTTTTTTTGACAACACAAGCAAAAAGGAGTTAAACCTTTTGTGAACAAAGCAGAGAATGGCTGGAGGAGAGGAGCTGAAGCTGCTGGGCACGTGGGCCAGCCCGTTTGTGATCAGAATTAGCGCTCAGGGTGTATTTAGTTGACGAAAAGTGGTGAAAAGGTACTGTAGTACATTTCGTTTTTATTTGACAAATATTATCCAATCATAAAGTAACTAGGCTCAAAAGATTCGTTTCGACATTTACAGACAAACTATGCAATTAGTTATTTTTTTACCTACATTTAATACTCTATATATGTGTTCAAAGATTCGATGTGATAAATGAAAGAGGAAATATTTTGAGTTTACGTGTGAAGTGAACACAGCCTCAGCTCCGACGGCCTGAGCTACGAGAACCACGAGGAGGAGGACCTCTGCTACACGGCACAGCTAATTCACGAACGTTCGTTGAACTTGAAACCGGCAAACAATATTTCCACAGGCCAAACTTTCCTTTTTTTAGAAAAAAATAATTTCCACCGCTTCCTCTAATTAGATAGTGCCGCATGTGCTCATTTGCTCGGCTGCACGCGCTGGTAAATCTAGCCAACCGCGGCATGCCCACTCACTTTTAACTGTTGTGACATCCGCTGATGTAGCTAAAAAAAGCTAAACATTTATTTTAAATTGCTATAACTTCTAAATGGTGTATCCATTTTAAATTCTGTCTGTGCACCGGTGTGTTCTACGTGATGAGACGAACAAAACTAGATTCCATTTGCACTTGTTTCAAAGATTTTTTTTTCTAGCAGCAAATTATATTTACTAACTTATAACATATAACTTATAGCATATAACTTATAACATATAACTTATGCGAAAAACTTAGAAACTCAAAAGTTATGAAACACAACTTATTTAGAAAAGGTTATTAAACACAAAGAAACGAATTAACTTATAACTTATGGCAAAACTTGTAAACACAAAAAGTTATTAACACACAAAGGAACGAATTAACTTATAACTTATACCAAAATTTAAAAATACAAAAGTTATGAAACACAACTTATATACAAAAGTTATTTTATACAACTTGTGTACATAAATTATTTAAGACAACTTGTGTACATAAGTTAGAAGTTAGAAGTTAATATATAAATTACTATCAGAAAAAAAAATCGAAACATATGCAAATGGGGTCTAGTTTTATTCGTCTCATCACGTAGAACACACCGGTACAAACGGAATTAAAAATGAATTCACCATTTAGAGGTTGTAGTATTTTAAATAAATGTTTTGCGCATTTTAGATGACATCAGCAGCGAGGGAAGGGAGTAGGGGAGGAGTGTAGGCAGGGCCAGCATGCTGTGTAATGGTTCGCTCAGGAGAAATCGAGTGAACGATAACTAAAATGGAATTGGGCTTCTGGGGCGCGTACATTGACGACAAGGTACTACTGAATATTGCGCAAGTGTTCACCCATGGTGCTAATTTGCTCAAATTTAATGATGGATTGCGCTCGTACGTCTTGCAGCTGTTTGCCTCGGCATTTCAGGTGAGGAGGGCCAAGACAGGAGGAGAAGGCCAAGGCATTGAAGCAGACGTTCGCGGCGGTTGAGACCCTGGAGGCAGCCTTCAAGCAGATCTCCAAGGGGAAGCCTTTCTTCAGCGGTTTGCTACGGCCGGACATCGTGCTAGGGGGCATTGTACCGATGGTTTACTACGGCAAGGCGCGCTATGGCATCAAGCTCTTTGGCGACACTAGGAGCCCCGCTCTTGGTGGCGAGGGTGGAGCGCTTTGGGGGCATTGATGCCGCCAAAGCAAGGATATTTTTTATTTTTAATTCTTTTTTATTTAATATTTTAATAATAATCGTTCCTAAAAAAACTTTTGCCGATTTGACTCTTTTGGTCGCGCCACATGTATTGGCGCAGCAACATCCACCACGTTAGAAAGCATTTTCGACATGTGGAAAACGCTGTCACGCCACTCCCGGTGGCGCGACAGAACAATATTGTCGCGCCACCGGGAGTGGCGTGAAAAGAATAAATTTTAAAAAATCATTACTCTTTGATATAATGTTGGATGAAGATGCAATTTATATGAAAATTGTAGCTCTCAATGAGATCTACAACTTTATAGTTTTGAGTTTTTTCATTTGAGAACGTTAAGATACTTAAAAAAATAATATAAAATTTCAAGAGTATAATAACCGCGTACTGGTGCTTGTCGCATTAGATAAATAATATTATTTTCGTATGGTATCAAATGAAAATACTTTTTACATAAAATCTGTAGCTCTCAATGAGATCTACAACTTTATAGTTTTGAGTTTTCACATTTGGAGTTTTTAAGATACTCAAAAAAATAATATAAAATTTCAGTAGCATAATAATCGCGTACTAGCGCTTATCGTATTAGAAAAATAATATCATTTTGATATCATGTCAAATGAAGGTACTTTTTATATCAAAGTTGGATCTTTCAGTGAGATCTACAACTTTTATATAAAAGGTATTTTTATGTGATATCAAATAAGAAATATACGATTTTTTCTAAAAAGATAAGCTTTGATAGACAATTAATATGCTGTTAAAACTTTATGTTAGTTTTTATAGTATGTTAATGATCTCAAATATAAAAACTCAAAATTATAAACTTGTACATCTCACTAAGGGCTACAACTTTGATATAAAATGTATCTTCATTTGACACCATACAAAAATGATATTATTTTTCTAATGCGACCAACACGAGTACGCCATTATTATGCTGCTGAAATTTTATATTATTTTTTTCGTGTATTTTAACGATCTTAAATGTAAAAACTCAAAACTACAAAGTTGTAGATCTCTTTGAAAGCTACAACTTTTATGTAAAAAGTATTTTCATTTGACACCATATGGAGATGCTATTATTTGTCTAATGCGACAAGCATTAGTACGCGGTTATTATGCTCCTAAAATTTTATATTATTTTTTCGTGCATAATAACGATCTCAAATGTAAAAACTCAAAACTACAAAGTTGTAGATCTTATTGAGAGCTACAATTTTCATTTAAAAAGTATCTTCATATGATAACTTACAAAAAAAAAGTATTATTTTTCTAATGCGACAAGCACTTATACGTGGTTATTATACTCCTGAAATTTTATATTTTTTTAGCATCTTACCGTCCTCAAATGAAAAAACTCAAAACTACAAAGTTGTAGATTTTATCGAGAGCTATACTTTTCATATAGACTTCATTTTCATCCAACGTCGTATCGAAGAGTTATGATTTTTCAAAGGTTTTGTCTTGTCACGCCACTTCTGGTGGCACGACAGAACAATACTGTTACGCCAGCGGGAGTGGCGTGACAGCGTTTTCTACATCGGAAATGTCATTTAACGTAGCGGATGTTGCCGCACCAGTGAATGTGACGTAATAAAGTTATTTGGTCACGCCAGCGTAGTGACCAAAAGAGTTAAATCCGCAAAAAAAATTTTAGACTGATTATTATTAAAATATTGAATAAAAAATATTAAAAAAATAAAAATTCTCCCAAAGCAATCCTGCCGGACGTCGACAAGTTGGTCGAGTACAGCAAGATGAAGCAGGCACGAGCTGCAGCCATGGCCGCGGACACTAGTACTGGCAACTAAAATGGGTTCAATGATGTAACGACCATTTGAGCGTGTGAAAACTAAAAAATTCTACTACTTCTTTGCAGACAAAAATGATTTTACGAGGCAGTACCCAAACATTAACCGTCGCAAAATGTCGGACGATTTACGGAAGCGGGTGTTTTCATTTACGGAGGCGGTTATTTTATTAACCGAGGCGGTTGGAAAATGCACGCCTCTGAAAATGGATTTACGGCGCCTCTAAAAATGGTCTATTTTCAGAGGCGGTCGTCTTAAGAAGTCCGCCTCCGTAAATCCATTTTCGAAAGGCCCACATCGAAAAATACTGGCCCGGCCCAATATCATGCTAGGACTGTATAGAGTTAGACCTAGGGTTTCATTCTCCAATCTCTCTCGCGGCTCTTCCCTCTCCCTCCAGCGGCGCACCCGACGCCTCTCTCCTTCACTCGCCCAGTCACCCTTCTCTCTCCCTCCGACGCCCACCTGTCTCTCCCTCTCTCGGTGGCGTGCAGGGCAGCGCCCACCGGCGGCAGCGTGCGGGCCAGCCTCACCCGCGGCGGCCCGCGTCTCCTCCCTCTCTTCGTCTCTCAGTGGCACGCGGAGCAGCCCTCACCGCGCGTCGGTGGAGCATGGGGCGCAGGGCAGCCTCACACACGGCGGCGCGCCTCTCCTCCCTCCCTCCCTCCCTCGTCACATGACCGGCGAATCTGGTGGCTGCGCTCATGTGGCCGGTGGCGGCGCTACCGCGGATGTGGCGAATGCAGCTGCGGGCGGCCAGATCCGGCGACGTGCGGTCAGATCCCGACGGCGGGAGGTTGGATCTGGTGGTGGGCGGCCGAATCCCGGCGGTGGGCCACTCCCCTTCCCCCTCCACCTCCAGATGCGGCGCCGAGCGGCCTGATCCGGCGGTGAGAGGCTGGATCCCGGCGGTGCGCGCTGTCCGCGGCTCTCGGCGGCAGGGGCAGATCCAGCGAGCGATGGTGGCGGCGCATGGATGGGCTCGGCGGACCCGTGGAGGGGCTAGGTGGGCTGGTCGACATATTTTTCTTTTTTTTTGTTTTTCCTGATTGATTTATGGAGGCGGATAAAGCAACCGCCTCCGTAGGTCTGGATTAACCGAGATCTTTTAACTGAGGCGGTTGCAATGCCCGCCTCCGTAAATCACTTTCATCCGCTCGATAAAGATTTCTGTAGCAGTGAACATAGATCGACAAAATTGTGTCAGATGACACTAGAATATGAAGCATTGAGTTGTACTGTACAACATGGTACTCTGACGGAAGCAATGACATCACTGCGACGCCACGATTCTTGCAACAGTCACATGAGTCCGTGGAGGCGTCGACTCCAAGGCTTGTCAGAGGTCATCGATCTCAACAGCTCCGGTTTGCAATGCTGGCCATATTCCACAAGTAGTCAACCGATGAATTTGAAGAGTAAGCGGTGGATTTTATGCGACTTGCATTGTGCCCCGTAGATCTGAAGGGTCGTCATGCACGCACAGCCCTCAGTCGTCGATATGATTCGAGCTCTGAATAATCCACGCTTCTGTCATATCCCCTAGATCTGAACATGGAGGAAATCATCCACAAACGGTAGAAGATTCACCCAATATCAGGCTATCAGCTCCTTCCCGGCCATGATAAATAGCCCATCGAAGCACCTAGAGCTCCAACCCCAACTTTCAGAATCACAAAGAAGCAAACACACCCTTCTAGTTTTGTGGTAGGACGGGAGACTATTAAGGGATGGCGAGAGACGACGGTGGTGAGCTTAAGCTGCTGGGGCTGTGGGCGAGCCCGTTCGTCACCAGAGCGAAGCTGGCGCTCCAGATCAAGGGCCTAAGTTACGAGTACGTCGAAGAGGATATCGGCAACAAGAGCGAGCTCCTGCTCAGCTCCAACCCGGTGCACAAGCTGGTCCCAGTGCTGATCCACAACGGGAAGCCGGTCTGCGAGTCGTCCGTCATCGTACAGTACATCGACGACGCTTTCACCGGCACCGGCCCGTCGCTCCTCCCTGCCGACCCCTACCAGCGCGCCGTTGCTCGCTTCTGGGCCGCCTACCTCGATGACAAGGTGACATGTCCTGTCCTCTCTTGTTGTGTTTTTGTTTTTTTATGGCTAGAACATTTAGTTACGGTGGTGCTGAATTAACTGCGCTTACGCCGCACGCGCAGATTTTGACGCCGTGGAGGCGGGTGTTCATGGTCAAGACCGACGAGGAGAAGGCCGAGGCGATGAGGCAGACGATCGCAGTGGTGGCCGCGCTGGAGGATGGCCTGAATGAGTGTTCTGGGGGCCAGGGCCCCTTCTTCGGCGGCGCCAGCGTCGGGTACCTGGACGTCCTTCTTGGTGGCATGGTGTCATGGGTCAAGGCATCCGAGCAGCTCTCCGGCGCCAAGATCATCGACGCAGCCAAGACACCGCTGCTGGCCGCGTGGATGGAGCACTTCTGTGAGCTCGACGCGGCCAAGGCGGTCCTGCAAGACGTCGATGCGGTGGTCGAGTACGCCAGGACGGTGCAGGCACGGTTTGCCGCCGCAACTGCAAACAGTCAGTAGTGGAAACAGTGTGGAACCCGACATGGCGACGTGATTCCCATTACTAGGTTGGTGAAAGATACGGCGACGTGACATTTGTGTGGATATGTGCTTATTTAAAATCAAGGCTGGCTTAGCTCCTGCTTAAAGTTTACACCATATCCCACATGTACGGAGTATTAAATCTATATTTATACCTAATATTTAAAAGAGAAAATTTCTGTGATTTTTTTGTTTTCGTCTTTTCTGTCTGCCGACGCGGAGGCGGAGGGAGTCGGGCGTCCGATGGTATGAGTCGGGGCCTCGGTGTGATGGCAGACTCGTTGAGGGCACCAGGAGTGAGGATGGGCCCATGGGGTGAGGCGGGCCTTTGACTCTTTGTTGGGCTTTTCATTATCTAAGCCTTGAAATGACTGATGTCCATAATATTTGGATAAGTTTTTGAAAAAAAAATTACGTACTCCTCATGTCCTGATATCTATAGTGTCACTTTTTTTTTCTTTTGCCTACTTGTCCTATACGTTCATGGTCAACAGCAAGGGTCGTGCTCGTGGAGCGCCCTTCACCGGCCCGGGGATCCTATCATCATTGTGTCCACTACAAAGCGACTTGGGTGATCGTGAATGCACAGGTGGCGCTGTTGCTACCTGTCCGGACGCAGAAGACATAGCTGGCACAACACGCCACCGCGGGGCTGTCAACATGCGACCACGACGAGACCGTGCTCCATTCGCTGATCCCGTGGTCCGGGAAGCTGGACGTGCGCCGACCCGCATCGCTAATCGAGCCCCTCGCCGTCATCCAAGAGGTTGTCTCGATCTGATGGTCGAGAAAAATACTTTACCTGGTTTATTTATAGTATACTAACCACGACCAATAAATTCTTTTGTCATCAACGGTAAAATAAGGAACCTTCTTCTGCTACATCAAATAAGTTTAAAACGAACCATATAATATTCAATCCATATATACAGTTTATAAAAGGTTGACCGGTCCCTATAGTTTACACATTACATCGATTTTAAGACATATTAGAGCAGATAACGCGCCCATTATACTTATATAAATCTCCAAGACGCTATTCATGTAATCACTCAGCAAGTTGTCCGACCCGGTGCAACGCATAAATAATTGCACAGATTGTGACTACTTCGCGAGAAGAACCTTGTAAGCCTAATTAGTCCATGATTTGACAATAAAGTGCTACAGTAACACATGCGCTAATGACGGATTAATTAGGCTTAAAAAATCGTCTCGCGGTTTACTGACAGATTCTGTAATTTGTTTTTTTATTAGTATCCAAACACCCCATAAGACACCCCTATACGACAACCCAAAACTTTACACCCTGAAACTAAACAAGGCCAACATAATGTTCCTGGTGGTTGTCTGCATCAGCTGATCGATGTAGTAATAATAGGCGTGTAGCGAATATATATATATATATAGGGATGAAAGTGGTTACCAATGGGGTAGCGGTTCATTGTCACTTTTTGTTAACTTCTAACATAATGATACACCACAGTCGTCCATTTCGTGACTCTAGTCCAGACGCGCTCTAAAAAAAACTCCCTGTGGCACCTCCATACCGCGGCGCGGCACCACCATCCCGCGCCATCCCCTGCGGCACCTCCACCGGCCAGCGCCCACCGCCGGCCCCTTTTTCTCGCCCCTCCCCCCCCCCGCCTACCTAGAGCTCCCTGTCGACCCCTTTTTCCTGCCCTAGCCCGGCTAGAGCTCGTCGACAGCCACCTATGCCTGCGGCCGGCCCCTTCTTCCCGGCCAAAGCCCTCCGGCGGCCTGCGCCCGTTGTTGGCATGTCCCCGCCTCCCTCTCCGCCCGCCTGCGACGGCGGCAGCCTGCAGCATGGCCAAAGCTCGCTGGCAATTTATCCCTGCCGCCCCCTTTGCCCGCCTCCAGAAGGGGCCGCGACGACACTGCCCTTCGCCTGCCTATCCCCCGCTCTTTGCTGCATCGTAGGAAAGAAGGGTGAAAAACGCATGTTGCAAGCGTATGTTTCAAGTGTTTTAGATATTTCAGAGATATGTTGCAAGTGTTTCATGAGGGTGTTGTAAAATGTTTCAGAGGTATGTTGCAAGTATTTTTGCGGATGTTGCAAAAGTAGATCGGGATGTTGCATTTGTTGCAATGGTTGTACATGTATGTTTCAAGCTACTGTTCCCAATGTTTCATCTGTTTCCAGACGTATGTTGCAAGTGTGTTTAATTGGATGTTTCATTTGTTTCACACATATGTTACAAAGTGTTTTATCTGGATGTTGCATATGTTTTACAATATTTTTAAAGCGTTTTTCAGGTGTTTTTGTAAGTATTTTAGATGCATGTTTCAAGTGTTTCATCTGCCTTAAAACGTACGTTGCTAGTGTTGCATCTGGAAGTTTCAAAAGTAAATCGGGTGTTGCATCTCCCTCCTGGTTTTCTGCTGCCTCGCCTCGGTGTCTCCTCCTCCTCCTGGCGCTGGCCAGGCATCCGACGTCCCCTTCCTCTCTTCTCGATGCTGGTGACGTTCGGGGTGGCACGGGCCCCGCGTGGGCGCGCGAAACGGCGTGGGAAACATACTGCATGCGTGGGCATCTAGACTCTCCGTCCGTCCGAACATTCGGGCGCTAGCAAGCCCGTAATTTCTATCTCATTCCTTTGCTTTGAAATACATATAGATTAAATAGGTTTCGTGTCAACAACAAAGTTTCCGAGACAAAAATAAAATGTGCATCCCCTACGTACGATGCATGTTTGGTTCATGCTTTGTATTTTTTACCCATTACTACCTTCATTCTCTTTTATAAGGCGTGGCTTGACATGACACGGTCTACCAAATTACACTTTGACCTGGAGCTACCCTTACATCCCATCTCCATCTCTCTTTCCTTTATGTATGTCGCCTATCTCTAAGTTTCTTTTATCTCCATCTCTATCTCTGTCTTCGTTCTCTGCTCTCGGAGGCGCACGACCGATGCCGAGGGGCCTCGGTCCCAGCTATGGCGGGCGAGGTGGCCCAGGCCCAGGCGACAAAGCAAAGGCGCTAAGCGTTGCGATGGGGCAGCCTTGGACCCGAGCGTGACAGGCGAGGTGGCCTCAGGCCCGTCGCAGGAGGGCACGATGGGCTCCCAATGCGAGCGACACGTGGGCCCACTAGGCCAAGGGTGCAGGCGCGTGGTGTGTGGGGTCGCACTTTTTATCTTTCTATAATCACTTTTTAGAGGCGTGTTAATTTATTATCTTCTCTAAGAGAAATTTTTCAGTCGGGGCTCGGTCCTCATCTGGTGCTCAGGCTTTCTCAGGCTGCCATATCTAAACTACAATATGTCGAAGAGGTGTTAGCCAATACCGAACTATCTGAAGAACCGGACCGAAGACTCACTCCTTTCAGCAAAAATGCCTACGGCATTGACAGCGGTGCTATCTACAAACTGCTAAAAGCTCGTGGACAACCTTCAGATGACAGAGCCAAATTTGTCTGGTGCAACGTGGCTCCTCCACGAGTTCAAATGTTCGTGTGGCTCCTGACACAAGGAAGGATACAATGCCGGAAAATTCTACATCGTAAACATGTGCTGCCTCATGCCACATGCGAGGTGTGCAATGATGAAGATGAAACTCCAGAACACATCATCGGAGGTTGCTCAATCGGCAGGCAATTCTGGGAAAAAATTGGTTTCAACTCAATGCCAGGAATGGCCGTGGACAACACCCACACTCTCAGCCCCCCGTCAGGTATCCCGTCTGATGAGTTTCCTACGCTAATTTCCCTGTCCTGCTGGCAACTCTGGAAAACCAGAAACGCGGCCGTCTTCAGAAGTGAAAGGCATAGAATCACTCAAGTTCTGGCTGCATGCGCTGCGGCGGCGGAGCAATGGCGATGCAGGTTCCCCAGGAAGAAGTGGCACGTCGTCAATCAATGGTGCCTGTTGTTTCAAACAGCTAGACAACGTTGTCTTCCTAATCCTATGACTGACTGACATTTAGCAGTCATCATCATCACCACCTGGGTGATGCTTTAACCATGTAAAAATCTCATGTAACCTTGTTATACTTCATTACGGGTCGTTTTGGGCCATATATAGAATTTCAGGTGGGGAACGCCTCCCCCAGCGTTGACCGTCAAAAAAAAATCAATTTCTAGGGACGGGTGGACACCTGCATCTAGGCATCATGGATTTTAGAGACAAATGCATAGAGGCGGTTACTATAGCTGCCTCTAAGGGGCATTTTGACCGCCTTTAATAAAAAGCACCTATGTATTAGGGCATCTCCAAAAGCCTCTCTATATCGTTTCTTTTTTTATAGGAATGGAGATTTCAGTGGAAAAAAATATCTTGCAACAGCTTCTTTAGTCAAATCTTCAATTATTGCCATCATCTATTCTGTATTTTTCGACAGCCAAAGATAGAGAACGGGGTTCGTTCTCTAGAGTGCGCATAAGATATATAAAACTATTGGAAGATGGAAAGATATTGAAAACGAATTAGAGAGTGAATTTAAGAAATGTGGGATATTCACTTCATCTACAAGAGAATGTAATTCTAGGTCAGTCTTGAGTTAAATTAACTTAAATTTGATCAAAATTATATAAACAAGTAATAATATTTATGACACAAAATAATTATTATTAAATTTAAATTATGTAATATATGTTCATAGTATATCTATTTAAAGTCATGAATATTTCTATTTTTCACAAACATAGTTAAATTTAAGATAGTTTACTTACCTAAAAATTTACTTTTTTTGAGGAGGAAGCAGTACAATATTGTGTATAGTCATGATAAGTCATCGTTACATGGATCAACATTCCGATGTCAATTATTAATTCTTATTGACATGGTTCTGATAAGATTTCATTGTTCTCACATCTCCATATATTTGCTATCTTTTTTTATTCCTTTCTTTCGACTTATCGATTTAGAATTCAAGCAAACGGGCGGGTTAATGGGCTAGTACAGTAAGATGCAGAGCTGGCATCAATTTTACTTTACTATACTATACTTCGTATAATTTGCTTCTTCACCAAGGAGTTGAAGAATCTCCAGTCGTTCCAATTACCAAGGGCCTGTTTGGTTAGAGGTGTTAAAGTTTAACAAATACTGTAGCACTTTCGTCTTATTTGACAAAAAGTTTTCAATTTTGGACTAATTAGGCTTAATAGATTCGTCTCGTAAATTACTCCTAATCTGTGCCGACATGCATGCAATTAGTCTACATTTAGTACTCCATGCATTTGAGGGAACATTGATGTGATGGGAGTTAAACTGAATGATTCATGAATCAAATAGGGCCTAAAACATTGCTTGGTCCACTACAACAGTAGCTTGAAAAAAAAAGTAAAAAAAATGATAGCAATCAATCTGGTCAAACATGGAAGTTTATTTAAAAATATCACTAGAAGACTTTCTGCTCCTATCGCTGGTCCACTACACTTATGTCGTTTCAATTTAAAAGTAAAAAGAATTCGAAACACTCTCCAATCAAAGCCTTGAACTATCGCTGAGCAGCACGCGGCGAGAATGAAGATAACCGAGGGTCATCTGTATTGAAAAATTCATTCATTGCCCACCTGTCTTCTCCAATACTAAAACGATCGGTCCAGTTCTTATAAACTACTTCGTCTGTCGTAAAAGAATACGATTCTGATTTTATTTTTAGTCAAAGCATCTAAACTTTGACTAAGTTCAAAAACATATTTATAGCACCAAACTGTGAAGCCAGGAGCAGTCGTAGAAACAGGACAATCACAGACAGATCCACAGTAAGAGATGGCCGGAGAAGACGACGGCGAGCTGAAGCTGATCGGTCAGTACGCGAGCTGAAGCTGATATGAGTACGTCGAGGAGGATCTCAGAAACAAGAGCGAGCTCCTCCTTATCTCTAACCCAGTGCACAAGGCAGTTCCCGTGCTTATCCACAAAGGCAAGCCTATCTGCGAGTCGCAGGTCATCCTGCAATACATCGATGAGGCCTTCGCCGGCACCGGCCCGTCCCTCCTCCCGGCCGACCCCTACGAACGCTCCGTTGCCCGCTTCTGGGCTGCCTACATCGAAGACAAGGTTTTTGTTTTTTTAACCTTAATCTCCTGTTATCTTCTTCGAATTTCTAAACAGTTCCGGAACTTACATGCTCAGCTGGTGCTCCCGTGGGATCGAGTGTTCCGGGCGAAGACGGACGAGGAGAGGGAGGAGCCGCTAAAGCAGATGTTCGCGGCAGTGGACACTCTGGAGGGAGGCCTCAAGGAGTGCTCCAAGGGGAAACCCTTCTTCGGCGGCGACAGCGTCGGGTACGTGGATGTCGTTCTGGGTGGCGCCGTCTCGTATGCCAAGGGACACGATAAGCTCTTTGGCGCCAAGCTCATTGATGCCGCGAGGACGCCGGTCCTGGCCGCGTGGATGGAGCGCTTCTGCGAGCTCGACGCGGCCAAGGCGGTCCTGCAAGACGTGGATAGAGTGGTCGAGTACGGCAAGATGCTGATCGCCAAGAATGCTGCCAGGGCTTCGAATAACAACAACTAATATTGAACCGGCAATCCGGCATGGTTTTCTGATGCCGATTGCAAATAATAATGTTGCTGGTGGCTGTATTTCAGTATTTGGCAGTTGATCGATGTGAGTGTAAGGAATAAGTAAGCTACGGCAGATGTGTGTGCTTGTACGCTCACAGTGCATTCATTGAGTTCTCGTGATTCGTGAAGAGTCTTACTATGAGTCTTGTATTTTTAATCCATTTGTTTTTGTCATGGTTTTTCTTTTATGTTATAGTGATACTGGGCAGCGCGCGTTCGTTCATCCGGCTGCTACTGGGCCGCGACTCAAGACCAACTACCACTCCTATCCGCTTGGGAGTTCCTAAAAAAAAGAGAGAAATTGGTCTTCGTGCCTCGTGGCTCTCTTCCTTCCCCACCGCGTTGCACCGGCGCGCAGCTCGCGCCGCCTGCTAGCAGCGCCGCGCCGTCGCCTGCAGCCCCGGTCTGTCAGCCACCAGCGCAACCGCACGCCCCCACCGCCTCCTCGCTGCTCCGACCCAGCATTGCGCCGCCCTCCCGCCCCACCCGCCGCGCCGCCCACGCTTGCTCCCCGGCACCCCAGACCGCCAGCTCCTTGAACTCCGGGTGGGAGCCGAGGACCGCTGGTTGCCCTTCTTCTGAGATCCGTTCGTCACCTCCTTGAACTCGATGTAGGCGCCATCTTTTCCGCTCTTCGCCAAGATCCACTCGCCAACCTAGCTCTGCTCCTCGCCCCTGGCCGCTGCCTCCGGTGAACTCCATGCACCGACGAGCTTCCTTCTCTCATGCAGCAACGAGATGTTGCACTGTTTCAGAGAATGATGCAAGTGTTTTATATGGGTGTTGCAAAAGTAGACTGGGATATTACATATGTTGCAATAGTTGTAAACGTATATTGTAAGCGTTTGTTTCTGATGTTTCATGTGTTTTTCAGACGTACGTTGCAAGTGTATTTATCTGGATATTGCATATATTTCACACATATGTTGCAAGTGTTTTATTTGCATGTTGCATATGTTTGTAACGGTTTTCCAAATGTTTTCAGGTATTTTTGCAAGTGTTTTAGATACATGTTTCAAGTGTTTCATCTGTCTTCTTTTGTATGTTGCAAGTGATGCATTTGGATGTTTCAAAAGTAGATCGCGTGTTGCACGTGGAATGTGCGTGGGAAGCGGGAGGGAGCGCGAGCAGTCCCCGTCCGGGCGACGTGCGAAACACAGGCATGGGTGGGCGATGTCTGAGCAGCACAGGCCCCACATGGACGCGCGAAATGGGGCGTGGAGACGGACTGCAGCCATGGACGTCCGTCCGAGCGTCCGGGCGCTAGCAGAACCGCATTACATTATGTGAAAGTGGACAAGTAGCAGTACTTCTTTGTGCACGACATCCTTCTCAAAATCAAAAGATTATCTAGCTTCTCTCGCAGTTGATCGTCCATACGATGTACGCCCATTTTTCTAATAATAAAGAAATAAACAGTTGGTTTCATCCCTTACAACTAAGTGCTTGTTGGATCTTAAACCACATGTGTTGAGTTGGATTGAGGTTGAAACTAAAGTAATTTTCACTTCCATCCACCTCAACATATGTGAATTGAAGTGAATATATAACGTCCAAACAAAGCTTAAGAGAATTAGCTCCACGACAGAACACACAATCACGTCGGATTATCACTCCCGTTTATGGTGGAGTCGACGGTGATAAATTTATCACTGTCGGTTCGTGGATTCAACCGGCAGTGATAGTGCCGCTGTCGGCTGAATCCACGAACCGGTAGTGAAAACCTATTTTATACAAAAAAAAATTATAAATTTTTCATATGACATTAGATTAAGATAAACTTTATAACAAAATTGTAAAGTTTAAATAGGTCTAAAACTTTGTAGTTGACAACATTTTGATTTGGATGGTTTACAAGTCCAAATATGCAATATAAGATCTTAGATCAGATTTGAGATGATTAAAAATATCGAATGAAGATGAAGTCAACATCAATGTTGTAGTACTCGGCCAGATCTACAACTTTGTAGTTAATAACTTTTTTTATTTGAGATCGTTTGGAGTGTCAAATATATAATATAAGATTTGAAATTGTATAGTTAAAAGAATACTGCAGTTAACAACTTTTTTATTTAAGATCATTTGGAGTGTCAAATATACAATATAAGATTTGAAATTGCGTACTTAAAAGAAATAGAATCGGCTATATGTAGTCACATGGTTGGGTCTTGAGTTAAAATCCTAAGAAACACTCAAACATATACATATTTAGTCCTTGTTGGAATGCAGAAATCCTGGGTACTGTAATTTATTCCAAGGTCACGTGGGGAGAGACTATGGCCGGCTGGCTCACCACCGTGAGCACAGACCACCGCACTACAAGTGCGTCTGCGGAATTGGGATTATGAAAATCGCCTCTGCTCAAAGTGACGTTGCATGTAAGTTTTCCAAGCTTTGATCACCTAGTATATCAATCTTAAAACAAATCGTTTAAGTTTAATGGTAAGTTGAATGCTAAAAAAATACTAGTTTGACAAACTCTAATTTAAGATGTTTCCCGATTATATAGTCCCTGAGAAGGTAACAAAATTATGGATTTTGTCTTCTTTGCCCTCGTTTGAGTCGATAATAAAATTGTTATTTCCGACATGGCAAGTACTAATATCTATGGAAATGGAAGCATGAAGTTGCCTGTATCCAGAGCAGAACCTAAAATACGAGCGTTAATAGACCGAGAGAGAGAGGATCAGATGTGCCCTGATGAGAAGAAAAGATTGTGATATTTGTAAAGAGGGGTGAGGAAGATCACTAAAGTTGCATGCTTCGACTAGAAGCTATGCCCGAAGTTCTTGGACAACAAGTCGGCTCTAACCCAATAGTCGATGTAATCAGCATAAAAAACTAGACTGTGTTTTAGGCCTTGTTTAGTTACCAAAATTCACCTCCAAATTTCACTATGCAAAAAGAAGATTCACCATCACATCAAAATGTCGGCATATGTATAGAGTACTAAATGTAGATGAAATCAAAAACTAATTGCACAGTTTTGTTATACTTTGCGAGACGAACATTTTGAGCCTAATTAATCAAGATTTGGACAATTTTTATCATAAAAAAACAAAAGTGCTACAGTACTCGAGGGTGACACTGTGCAGATTTGGCCACCCCCGAGTCGGGGATCTAAACGAGGCGTTATAGTAGTGAAATTGGACAGCTCTGTCAGAGCTTGACTTGGGGGGTAATCACCATTTCGCATGCGCGATGAGTCGCGCGCATATGCTTTTCGTGCAAGACAGGCCCTAATCACCTACCGCGATGCAGGAGTCTTGTTTTCTGCTCTTTTTTTTCCTTTATTTACAGCAGCTGAGACACTTCATAGAAAACGTGAACAACTGGACGTCCATTATTGTGCCTTTTAGGGCGAGAATAATTTGGTTATTCAACTCAAAGAGCTTCATTCAGTCTCCTGCTGGCTTGGTTAACAACTCCGCTCGTTTGGTCAGGACTTGCAGCACAAGCTAATATAAGTCAGGTGCTCCATCCAGTCTCCTTCCAATCACTAATCCATGATGCCTTCCAATCACTTAGTAACTTACCCATGTTTATAATGTCGTCATTTGAGATGTCAAAAGGTACTCTAAAACAACTAGATTATTACTGGTCAAGGTTCATTTTTAAGCAAGGCAATAATACTAACCTTAAATACCCCTTTCTAAGTAGGACATCTTGTGTTGTCCTAAAGGTCAAGGAGGCCTAGATATAACAGACCGCCTAATTAAGAATAAATAGTGCCTCTGACTTCAAATAATCGTTTTATTATGGACACATAAATAAGTATTTGACCTCAAATACACTGTCCAATTTCAAATTAAAGCATGCAACTCTCATTTTTGGAAAAGGTTTTTTAAATGTCGAAGACTAGTTTTCGGGCTGTGGAAATAGTTTCGAAGTACAAGATGGCGCCTATATATACTAGATTTTGAGAAGCTATTTGATAGTCTCTAGACCCCAGCATGCGGTGGAGCAGCATTGAACATGCACCTTACCGGTGGCAATACAAGAGACAAATGTGGAGTCCAACGGCGGGTGTGATACTGAGAACATATTCAACTCACTCTCGTATATCTTATAATACATAAATTTAATTTTATTGTTTTATAGGCTGGTCACATATCATTTAATGCCTGTTGCGGGATTAGAGGAATATTGGATGAAATGAAACTTTTGACCCACGTAGATTAATTTTCATGTTTTAGAAGCGACAATGATACGGTGTGGACGTCCATTCGTCCAGACGCCGTCTTCCCAAATAAAAGAATATCTCCCACTCCGTCTCGTGCGCTTGCCACTGAGGAACTAGAAAAAAAATATCTCCCACTCCGTCTCACGCGCTCGCCGCAGGCTCCGCTCCGCTTCCTCTGCCCCACGCTTGCCACAGGCTTCGCTCCGCTTCCTCCGCCCCGTGGCCCTCGCCCACCTCCGTGACGCCGGGCTTTGCCGCTAGAGTCGCACCTACCGCTCGCCATACCCTCATTGCCGTTGTCGGCGCCGCCCTCCTCCTCATCAGCTTCTCCTGTGACTGGAGATGGCGAGGGTGTCACAGCCAGGTCACTTCGCACCGGCCTCGAGGCTCCTTGCGCCCCAGTAGCAAAAGAAGATCGCAAGGGAGCCAAGTCCGTGGTGCTCTTCGCTTCGCCACCTTGCAGCCCTGATCTGCCCATCGAGGCGGTTATCGAGTTCCTCAGCGCGCCTAACATGGTGGTCGACACCTACTAGAGTGTCGCGCCTGACATGTTGCAAGCGTGTGTTTCAAGCATTTCAAGTGTTTCACAGGTATGTTACGAGTGTTTCATGTGGATATTGCAAAAGCAAATCAGAATGTTGCATATGTGGCAAGTGTTTCAGAGGCATGTTGCAAGCATTTGTTCAAAATGTTTCATCTATTTTTAGACGTATGTTTGCAACCATTTTTTATTTGGATGTTGCATATGTTTCACACATGTTGCAAGAGTATGTTCCAATTGTTTCAGCTGTTTCAATCTTACGTTACAGTAAGTGTTTTCATGTTGTAAGTTGCAAGTGTTTTATCTAGATGTTACGTATGTTTCATACATATGTTTCAAGTGTATGTTCCAAATGTTTCATCTGCTTCAAACGTTGAGCTGGGTTCCGGCGGTCGGGTTACGTGGCATGCCTGGGTCCTGCGGACGGGGGCATGCTCATCCTTATCCTGACTCCCGGGTCCTGCCCGTAGGAGAGAGAGGAGCAGGGTCGCTAGGAAGGAGCTGCAGGCATAGCGACAGGGGCGGGCAAGGCGGACAGGGGCAGCGGGCTGCGTGCGTTCGTCCGGACATCCGGGCGCTAACCACGCCCTTTTAGAAACGGTGTAGACCAAGTTTCATCTAAACGAAACTCTTTCCCTCTCTTTCTAATTCTAGAGTCATGTCATCATCTTTGCTTATTTAATGAGAATAAAACTCTCCACTCAAACAAATAACACACGTGTATTTGGAAATTAATCCCCTCAGACGTCGGCACGAGCATCATGGATGATGCACTTTTGCCGTTGCCACATACGGTGGCACCGCCACCATGTTCCTCATCGCCCAAGCTCCATAAATACCGCTCGTCTTGTTAGCCAAGAGCCCTGGCAAACCAAAGCAATAGCAAGCAAAACAAGGCCCAAACCCACGCACTCAATCGCTGAGTACTAACTTTTGCAGGTAAGGAAATGGCAGGAGGAGGTGAGATGAAGCTACTCGGCACATGGGCGAGTCCCTGGGCGTGCAGAGTGAGACTTGCCCTGCATCTCAAGGCCCTGAGCTATGACTACGTCGAGGAGGACCTTGATAACAAGAGCGACCTCCTCCTCGCGTCCAACCCCGTGCACAAGAAGGTGCCTGTGCTCATCCACAATGGCAAGCCTATCAGTGAGTCGCTTGTCATCGTGCAGTACATCGACGAGGCGTTTGCAAGCAATGGCGGTTCCTCACTCCTCCCCGCCGACCCTCACGAACGTGCAATTGCTCGTTTCTGGGCCGCTTACGTCGACGACAAGGTCTCACCACCATTCGCTAATTTTCGTGCATCAATGGCTCACTGCATCGGTTCAACATTTTGATCCATGTTGCTCACATCCATGTGTGTTCACTGTTCACGTGTGCAGATAACGGCGTCGTGGAAACAGGCATTCAGTGCCAAGACGGAGGAGGAGAGGTTGGAGGGGACGAAGCAGCTGCTCGTTGCGGTCGAGACACTGGAGGGGGCCCTGAGAGTATGTTCCAAGGGAAAGCCTTTCTTCGGCGGCGACAGCGCCGGCTACTTGGACGTCGTTCTTGGCGGGCTCCTCTCGTGGCTGCAAGGAACCGAGGCGCTGTGCAGTGTGGAGTTCTTTGACGCCGCCAGGACGCCGCTCCTGTCGGCGTGGGCGGAACGCTTCGGCGCCCTGGACGCTGCCAAGGCCGTTCTGCCGGACGTCGGCAGACTGGTCGAGTTCGCCAAGGTGAGGCGCGCACAGCAGGCTGCAGCAGCCCAGGCTGCGGCCGCGAAGAACTAAGCCGGCGGCTGTCGTGACTCGTGAGTGCGGTCTGGTCGGAGGAAATGTTTGGATGATAAATAATCGTAGCTGAATTAAATAAAGACGTTTATTGTTGTTGATTGTTGGCCATGATTTCCCGATTCTTGTGATGTAAAAATAGACTATATAGTGAAACTAGCTGCGCGGGGGCAACTCAGCATGAGAAGAGGGGGTACTACAGTAACGGGGTGGATACTGTTCACCAAAATAACGGGTGGGTACTGCTCGTAGGACCCGCTACTGTTCCATACCGGAGTGGTACTGTTTGATACCGGGCGGCAATGTCTATGTTTATTGGGATCCGGCACTGTTCACCGGACCCGTACTGTGGATGAATAGTGATCTATGAGAGGAAACTGTGTTCATGAACAGTGTTATTAAACAGTATCCGCACATCACCGGGAATAAAGATTTTTATAGATGAAGTTTTGTTCTATGCTGCTGAGTTCATGTCTATCACACATTTAGTTGCATAGTCGCACTTTGTCACGCTCTACTAAGCTTGCAAGCTCAATTGTGTAGTGTTAGTATCTACTTCCGTCCCATCATTGTCACTTCTCCATAAATCAACATTGTCAATCTTGACTAAATATTTAAGAAAATATTTATTTATGGCATATAATGAGTATCATTAGATAAACTGTTTAATATATTTTCATAATAAACTTATTTAAGGATACAAATGCTGCTATATTTTTACAAATCTAGTCACTATAAAAAGTTGGATCAACACAAATCATATAGCAAACATTTTTTATGGAGTGGAGGGAGTAACAATTTGTCATGGCCAACTGTATGTTCTATGGCAACGACACATGTGTTGCTAGTCTGTATATAAGCCAAATCGAATAGGGAAAATTGGCTCCTGGACACCTAAAGTGACAACGCTTTGCTGCTGGACATGCAAAATGAAGCGATTTGCTAAAGGACACTCTAGTTCTTGACAAATTTACTGGTGGACGCTTCGTCCAATAAAATATTAATTTCTGATTTTTGAGGCGAGAGAAGGGCGGTAAAATATCCTTTTTGCCCCTGCCTCTTTCTTCTACCTTACTCTCCTTCTAGCCGCTGCGCTTCTGGTTGGCGAAGCTCCAGCCAAGCTCCTCCATGGCCAAGCTCGTAGCAGAAGAAAAGGGCTCCTTCTAGCCACTGCGCTTCTGGTTGGCGAAGCTCCAGCCAAGCTCCTCCATGGCCAAGCTCGTAGCAGAAGAAAAGGGCACTGCTGGGGGCGGCTCGGCAACCCAGGCCGTCGCGGCTAGGGGGCAGCGCGGCCACCTAGGCCGGCGTGGCTGGGGACGGGATTGCAAGAATGGAGACGAGCTCACCGTGGACCGGGACGAGGTCGCCGTCGGTTCAGACGCGGCGCCCCATGGCCCGCCACCTTGCTCGCTCGCTAGCGTGGTCGCGCTCAATCATTCGCGCCTCCCTCGCGGCCTACCGCTCGCACCGCGCCCGCTTGCGGGCTCCAGGCCGAGCCGTCCGCCCGCGCGCCAGTGAGCCGCTGCTCTCCGGCGACCTACCGCTTGTGCCGCACCCGCTCGTGGCCTCCTGGCCGAGCCACCCGCCCGTACGCGCATCGGTGAGGCGTCGCCCTCCCGTGGCCTGGCAGCCGTGCCGCGCCGGTGACCCGCCTCACGCCTACCTGTACGCGCGCCGGCGAGGCGTTGCCCTCCCGCGGCTTGGTAGCCGTGCCACGCCGGCGATCCGCCTCACGCCTGCTCGTACACGTGCCGGTGAGGCGTGCCCTCCCGCATCCTGGCAGCCGTGCCGCGCCCGCCCACGGCCACGCGGCCGGGCCGCTAGCCCGCGCGCCGGCAAGCCGCCTCCCTCCCAGACAGGGTTGAGGTCGCGGGGGATGGGGACGAGCTCGCCCATGGAGGATGGGGGGCTTGGCCATGGAGGAGGCGAACACAGAGGCGGCGAGCTCTGCCATGGAGGAGGCGGGGCTTGCCTCAGGAGAGAAGGAGATGGGAAAGAAGAAAGAGCCAGGGGCAAAAAGGACATTTCATGCCTGTTCTCTCTCCTCAAAAGTCAGAAATTAATATTTTATTAGACGGAGTGTCCACCAGCAAATTTGTGAAGAGCCAGAGTGTCCTCCAGCAAATCGCTTCATTTTGTATGTCCAGCAGCAAAGCGTGGTCACTTTGAATGTCCGGGAGCCAATTTTCCCAATCGGATTCACCATGATGGACGTGGAGCCCTCGTTGACATGATCAAAATACATATCCTATTTCCTCCAATGTAGAATTGAGGGCTAGGAAGCTACTATCCCCCCCACCCTCCGCCCGCACGCGCACGCAAGCCACCATTACCAATACCTCCCCGTCGTTGTCCCTTCTCACGGCCAGCCAAGCTCCTGGTCGCGAACGCCTAGCAGCTTCTCCACCCAGCTCGTTCATTGCCATCACCTTTGTGAGCACTACCATCGTTGCCATAATCTTCTTCATGTCCAGCCTATAGCGCTTGTGTGTTCGGTCAGCTTGATGCTTCACTCCTTGGCTCCTATGCTATACCGTGTTGTTTGGATCAAGATCAAAACCCTAGAGCCCTATTATGATTTGAAATTCATCATTTTTCATGCAATGTTCTCTATTTGGGGCTTAAGTTCGTGTTGTTGATACTCTAGGGGTTACATACGTATCGAATTGAACTAGATTCTTCTTCATTCTATAGTTACAGTTGAAAAATATCTTTGTTGGCACATGATTCCTATTTCTAATTGCCTAATCTATCAAAACTGGTCATCTTGATATCTTTTTCTGCGTGTAGGTGTTAATCTTTATGATGCATACTTAAGGAAAATGACACCTAGCTAGGGTCATTAAGTGATTTTGGTGATTGAGTGACAACATGATCAATTGGACTAATATATGTTGTTTGCTACTATACAAGGTTTTAGTCCTATGGATGCAAGGATGCGTTTGGGCAAGGCTACATGAAGATCAGGTGACCAACACCTCAAGCAAATATCGAGGAGCTGCTATGTAGATCCTAGAAGACAAGCAAGAAGTCCAAGACATCAAGTGGAAAAAGCCCGAATGAAAAGACACAAAGAAAAGGCACTCATTAGGCACCGGAGTGCACCATTGAGGATGTCTGGTGCTAAGCACCGAAGATTAGTTGGTTGAAGAAGAATGAAAAGACACAAAGAAAAGGCACTCATTAGGCACCGGAGTGCACCATTGAGGATGTCTGGTGCTAAGCACCGAAGATTAGTTGGTTGAAGAAGAAGACATCACCTTAACTTCCAATGGCACCGAAGTGCAACCACCATATTTTAGGCTTTGAGGTAGTTGGAGACATGGTGGAGAGCAGTAGAGGGCATCGGACAGTTGCACACTTCGTTCGATATCCGATGCTTAGTGCTAGGACCTTTTGGTGCTTTGAGCCAAACGGGGAGAGTGTGAGACTAAGGGGATAGTCGTGAGTTTGGGTAGCTTAGACCGTTTTATTGCATTGTATCTAGGCTGTAATATACTTCTTGTATATTTTGTTTGTCTAAGCTCAGTCAAACAAGGTGACAAGTTTTGTTTTAAAACTTTTGTTATATATATCTCTTGTCACGCTAATGCTTGTTTGGGGACCTTTTCTTATAAATTTTGATTGAAACACAAGTGGTTGGGTTCCAATTTGGTGATTTGGGCTTTTGGTGGTTGATGAACGCAAGTGGTTGTGCACTAACATATGTTTTGCACAGGTTAATCACATTGTGTTAGTTATAAGAATGGCCACAGTGTTAGTCAAAAAGTGCATGCCTTGCAGAGATTTAACTTTTTTTTCCTCTAAACTGGTAATACTTCTATTAAAATATTTATCAATGAGATGAATAATATCAAGATTTTCCTTGCTATAATATTTACGTTTTTTTTCCAAATAAGGATTTCTACGATCCAATTTCTGCCCAAAGAGCCAGCCCACACGAAAGGAAAATAGAACCATCTTCTTCGATCTGTGTAACTCCTGGGTCTTGAACCACTCATGGATTTTCTAACTCCCTCTAGTTTTTCGTTGACTGAACCACAAATGCGTCCTATGGTTCTTCGCAAAATTCTCATCAGTCAATCAACATTGGCTCATAAAACGTCGATCGAATGACGGAGTAACCAACGCCCAAGCTGTATATATACCGCTACTCTGCTTTGTCCAAGAACCACACAGCAAGCTAAGGCAACAAACACGTCCGGCCGATCCAAAAGGAAGACGAAATAATCTTAAACACTTCGCTAACGCCTAACTTGCTGGAGGTGCAGGAAAAATGTCAGGTGGAGGCGATGAGCTGAAGCTTCTGAGCACATGGTTCAGCCCGTTCGGGTCCAGGGTGAAGCTCGCGCTCCACCTCAAGGGCCTGAGCTACGAGTACGTCGAGGAGGACCTCATGAACAAGAGCCAGCTCCTCCTCGAGAGCAACCCCGTCCACAAGAAGGTCCCCGTTCTCTTCCACAGGGGCAAGCCTCTCTGTGAGTCCATGGTCATCGTGGATTATATCGAGGAGGCCTTCCCTGACGCCGGACCGCCGCTTCTCCCCTCCGACCCCTACGAACGCGCCGTTGCTCGGTTCTGGGTCGCTTTTATCGAGAACAAGGTACTACGCATGAATTCTGCATTCATGTAGTATTTGAATAATCGAGATGCACATGTTGGCGACTCGATCGATACTGCAGACTCAAGGATTTGTTGGTTATTTGTGTGTGTGTGTGTTTGTGCGCGCGCGCGTGCAGTTTGTGGCGCCGTGGTGCCAGATGTTCGACGTCACCAAGACGCGCGAAGAGAAGGCCGAGGGGTTGAAGCAGATTCTTGCGGCGAGGGAGACCATGGAGGGCGCTCTGGAGGAGTACTCCAAGGGGAAGCCCTTCTTCGGCGGCGACAGCGTCGGGTGCGTCGACATTGCGCTGGGCGGACTGCTCGTGTGGGTGCGCGCGTCGGAGGTGTTGTCCGGCGTCAAGTTACTCGACGCCGCCACGGCCCCGCTCCTGTCAGCATGGGCGGAGCGCTTCGCCGCGCTTGACGCGGCCAAGGCGGCGCTGCCAGACTTCGGCAGGGTGCTCGAGTACGCCGTGACGATGCGAGGCCCGGCGGCAGCAGGCGCAGTGGCGGCGAACAAATGAACCTACGAATCTTGAGCGAGATGAAGGTTTACAGCGTGCAACACCGAATAATGTTACGACTCATGTCGTGTTCTTTGATTGCATCGTGCATGCACGTTGCAGTTAGTGTGGTCGTCTGTATGCATGGTTTTTACACCGTGTATATACGTGCTTTTCCCCTTTTCTAGGCTTATATATGTAGCCATTTTTAACAATAAATGGTTATGATCAAGCTGCACGTCCATGCATGGTTTATTAATCAATAATCTTATAATCATAGACGTTTAATTTGGATGTTATGTTAAACAGCGGCGGCAGAATGCAGGAGACTGGCAGTGTTTTCTAGAAAAAAAAAGGATTTTTTTAAAATTCCCGTCTCTGTGGTCTCTATAACTGATACACTTAACCATTCATCATTACACGTCTAGCATCCAGTTGATAACAACTAACTCTCAAAGAGCAAAAATATATAAAACACCACTCATGCACCAAACTAAGTGCCAATTTCAGTGTTAGCATCTACTGCAAGATTCACTAAATTTCACTAGTACTCCTCCTATAGGCTATAGAGCGACTAACAACATATACAAGTTCCGAAGTTCGTTGTCGATCGAAGAATATTTGACGCCTCCAAGATGAACTATATGTTTCATGCTTAGACGTGTTATCTCTCCTTTATCTCTCACTGGGCTACACGTATTGGGCAATTTGGGTTGGGCTTGATCTGCGTCTTTGTCCGCTAATGACTCCTGAAAGAGCATCTAGGCCCATAAATGGTTTGTGTATTCCTAAATGGTTTGTGTATTGATGACCACTCAATTAAAGATGCAATGATATCTACAACACGATGACAGGTTATAAGTGATTGTGGGTGCATGACAACCCAAGGAGATCCCCGCCTTGTGGTGGAACCTGCCCACCCGGATTCAAAGTCCTCGACTTGGCACTGGTGCTCACATTTTCCAGTGGTGATTTCGTGAATCTCGAGATCTGCCGGCTCAGTCTTTCGGAGGTGCTCATAGGGGGTAGGGTTTGCATACGTATGTATAGGGGTGAGTGTGCGTGCGTATTGAAGACGTCTACTGTACTGTGTAATTCTTAAAAAGAATACAAGGAGATCCCCAAAAAATTGAATGGAATACGGCAAAAGAAAAAATGAAGGGTTACTTATATTTTATTTTACAATTGAGTATAAGAGAAAAGACGTACTACCAAGGGATACAAAATTAGCAGCTTAAAATGATCAAGTGCTCAATTCCTATCCAAAAGTTTGTTACAAACGACGTATAGAAATATGAAGTAAATGAAATCAATCACAGCGGAGATACACGATTTACGTGGAAAACCCCTTCAATGCGAAGGGGAAAAACCACGGGCACCAGCCGGCAACAATCTCACTATCTCAAGAGTTTGGGGTTACACGCCTGTGGCGGCTTACAAGAGAATCAAATCTCCACGAAACCCTAGCAAGGGCATATATACCGTACCGCGGGGGGCCTCCGCCCCCCTGCACCCCCCCACGTGTGTGCACTGGCGCGCGCCCTGATGGGGGCCTCCGCTTCGCTTCGTCAGAAGCCCGGCCAATATCCTAAAGTGAATTTGGAACAACTCCAACAAACTCCACATTGAGACAAATTCATCTTGCATCATAAATCAACCCTTCATCCTGAACACAACAAAGATAGAAAACCACTGGTGCCAACAATAGTCTCTTGGACTATCCAATTAAACCAACTAAGCTTGAGCACAACTCAAACTTAGCAACAGGAACAAGCTTTGTCATCATATCAGCAGGATTATCATGAGTACTAATCTTGCATACCTTCAGCTTACCTTCTTCAATCACATCACGTACAAAATGATACTTGATATCTATGTGCTTAGTTCTCTCATGGAACATCTGATCTTTAGTGAGGTAAACTGCACTTTGACTGTCACAGTGCAAACTTATGCAAGATTCAACTCCACAGAGCTCAGCGTACAAACCTTTCAGCCAAATTAATTCTTTGCACGCTTCACAAATAGCCATATATTCTGCTTCAGTAGTAGACAAAGCAACAACAGACTGTAAAGTAGCCCTCCAACTCACAGCACAACTGCCAACAGTAAACACATAACCAATAAGTGATCTTCGCCTGTCTAGATCAGCAGCATAATCAGAATCCACATAACCAATAAGACCCTTATCAGTTCTTCCAAACTTTAAACAGGAATCTGCTGTGCCTCTGAGGTACCTGAAAATCCACTGAACTGCCCTCCAATGTTCTTTGCCAGGATTAGACATATATCTGCTAACAAGACTCATAGCATATGACAAATCTGGACGAGAGCAAACCATGGCATACATCAAAGACCCAACAGCACTAGAATAAGAAACCATTGACATGTACTCAATCTCTGCATCTGTACTAGGACACTGAGCAGCTGACAACTTAAAGTGAGGTGCAATAGGGGTACTAACAGCCTTAGCATTTTGCATGTTGAAACGCTGAAGAACTTTCTTGATATAATTTTGTTGACTAAGAAATAGCAAACCAGATTTTCTGTCTCTACTAATTTCCATACCAAGAATTTTCTTAGCACTACCAAGATCTTTCATATCAAACTCACTACTCAACAACTTCTTTAACTTAGTGATTTCAATCTTACTCTTGGCAGCAATCACATATCATCAACATATAACAACAAATATATAGGTGATCCATTAACATGCTTGATGTAAACACAGCTATCATATTTAGATCTTTTAAAACTGTGTGACAACATAAATGAATCAAACCTCTTGTTCCACTGACGAGGGGACTGTTTCGAACCATACAAGGATCGCTTCAACTTGCACACATATTTTTCCTTGCCAGGCACTATGAACCCTTCCGGTTGGTCCATGTATATGTCCTCCTCAAGCTCTCCATGCAAAAACGCAGTCTTCACATCTAACTGCTCAAGCTCAAGATCATGTGAAGCAACAATACTAAGGAAAGTACGAATTGAACTGTGTTTTACCACTGGAGAGAACACATCATTATAGTCAACACCCGGAATTTGACTATAGCCTTTAGCAACTAACCTTGCCTTATACATTGGAGGCTCGCTAGGAGATAAACCCTCCTTTCTCTTAAAGATCCATTTGCAGCTGATGGTCTTCTTTTTCTTAGGCAAAGGTACAACCTCCCATGTACTGTTCTTCTCAAGAGACTGCATCTCCTCATGCATAGCAAAAATCCAATTCTCACTATCACCACAACGAACAACTTCTTTATAGGTTGCTGGCTCAGGAACATTCTCCACCTGTTCAGCACAACTCAAAGCATAGTAAGACAAATTACATTCTTCAATGAGATGTTTAGGAGGTGCAACTGTCCTTTTTGACTTGCGTTGAGCTATAGGTAAATCCTCCTCTAGCTGCAAAATAGGAGGAGTTTGCTGAACATCATCATGAGCATCATTCTCAGCAACATCATTATCATGGTCATCCTGCTCATCAACAGGCTCCACCTGCACACCTGTATCATCATCAACATGCTCCACCTGCATGCGCATATGCTGCAGCTCTTTTTCTGGAACATGATCTGAGGGCAAACTGTTAGTAAACATCACAGATTCATTAAATACAACACTCCTGCTCAAAAAAGTCTTTCCTGTTTCAGGATTCCACAATTTATAGCCTTTGACTCCTGAACTATAACCAAGGAAAATACACTTAACAGCTCTAGGCTCTAATTTTCCATTATCAACATGAGCATAAGCAGTGCATCCAAAAACTTTCAACTGTGAATAATCAACAGGCGTACCAGACCATACCTCAATGGGAGTTTTCTTATTTAGTGGAATAGAAGGCGACCTATTTATCAAGTAACAGGCAGTATTAGCAGCTTCAGCCCAAAAACGCTTGCTCATCCTTGCATTAGACAACATGCAACGGGCCCTGGATATGATGGTCCTATTCATACGTTCAGCCACACCATTCTGTTGTGGAGTATGAGGTATGGTGTGATGCCTAACAATGCCTTCCTGTCTGCAATAATCATTAAAGGCATGCGAACAAAATTCTCCACCATTATCAGTACGAAGCAAATTTACCTTCCTTTCAGTTTGTCTTTCTATCATTACTTTCCTGTTCTTAAAAGCAGCAAAAGTATCATCTTTATGTTTCAGAAAATAAGGCCAAACCCTTCTAGAGTAGTCATCAATAATTGTAAGCATATAACGAGCACCACCAAGTGAGAGCTTCTTAGAAGGACCCCATAAATCAGCATGAACATAATCAAGAGTACCTTTAGTGGTGTGAACAGAAGTGTTGAAATGTACCCTTTTATGCTTCCCGAAAATGCAATGCTCACAAAACTTGATTTGACTCGAAGTGCAGCCATCTAGCAGGTTTCTCTTCATCAATTCTGCCATACCATGGTGACTCATATGTCCCAAACACATGTGCCAAAGGTTAGTTTTACTAGGTTCATCATTAGTAACAGCAGCAACAGCGGAATCAGAACCAGGTAAAGTACACCCTCTAAGGACATATAACTTTGCAGAATTAAGATCACCTTTCAAGCAGACAAGAGAACCTTTTGATACCTTTAGAACGCCATCTGAACCGGAATATGTGTAACCTTCTGCATCAAGCGTGCTCAATGAGATAAGATTTCTGGACATCCCTGGTATATACCTGACGTTTTTCAGCGTGCGTGTCATGCCATCATCAGTATTGATCTGAACTGATCCAATCCCCACGATGTCACATGGGTTATCATCTCCCATCTGCACAACATCCCCTTTCTGCATAGGCTTATATGAACTAAAACAATTTCTGTTAGTGCAAATATGAAATGAACATGCGGAATCAAGAATCCATTCATCATGACCAGCAACACAACCAGCAAATACTACCAGACAATCTCCAGAATCATCATCAGAAGCAGCAGCAGCAACAGAGACCTTACCAGCCGACTTGTTTTTTCTCTTCTCCTTATTCTGTACTTTTCTGCAATCCTCAACATTATGATTTGTTAGCTTACAATAAACACAAAACTTTTTATTACCAGGCGGCTTGGACTTTGAACGGCCTCTCCTTTCGTAGCTCTTTTCATTTGAGGGTCTGTTTTCAGTTCTGCCTCTCACATGCAAAGCTTCTCCCTTTGAGGACGACATCACGTCATTCTGCACCATGACTTTCATCTTCTCCCTAGACTGGAGAGCCTCATAAACTTCCTTTAGGGTTAGTTCATCTCGGCTCAAAAGTATGGTGTCACAAAAATTTGCATACGAATTTGGCAAAGAACATAACAGTAAAAGACCTAAGTCCTCATCATCATACTTCACCTCCATCGACACTAGATCAGCCACGATCTTCTTGAATTCAGTGATGTGGTTCATCATCGAATCCTCCTCCATCTTCAGAGTGAACAACTTCATCTTCATCTGCATCTTACTGGTTAGATCCTTGGACATACAGATCGATTCCAGTTTCAGCCATAGTTCTGCAGCAGTTTTCTCTGTCAAACACTCCTGCAAAATATCATTATGAAGATGTAACTAAATTAGGGCGAGCGCCTTCTGATCCTTGCGGGTCTCCTCAGGAGTCCACTCGGCCTTCCTCTTGCCGAAATTATCCAGCGCCTCATCATAGTCATGAGTCTGCGCCAGAATCCCCCGCATCTTGACTTGCCATAGTGAGAACCGCGTGTCGTAGTTCAGCAGCGGAAGATCGAACTCCATCGATGTCGTCATGAACCCTAACAGCAACCAAAGCTCTGATACCACTTGTTACAAACGACGTATAGAAATATGAAGTAAACGAAATCAATCACAGCGGAGACACACGATTTACATGGAAAACCCCTTCAATGCGAAGGGGAAAAACCACGGGCACCAGCCGGCAACAATCTCACTATCTCAAGAGTTTGGGGTTACACGCCTGTGGCGGCTTACAAGAGAATCAAGTCTCCACGAAACCCTAGCAAGGGCATATATACCGTACCGCGGGGGGCCTCCTCCCCCCCCCCGCACCCCCCGTGTGTGCATTGGGGCGCGCCCTGATGGGGGTCTCCGCTTCGCTTCGTCAGAAGCTCGGCCAATATCCTGAAGTGAATTTGGAACAACTCCAACAAAGTTCAGATAGCCATCTACAGACTCCAGCAGGGCCCTCAAACCAAATTTTAAGAGATTAGATTAAAAAACAGAGGTCCATTAAGGATCCTACTCAGGCCATTAAATTAATAGACCCTCAACTCCTACTCTTCGTCCCTCACTCCTGCGAGCGTGAACGCTGACAGAGCAGGCATAAAACAAATATGGTCAATTGTTTCCAAATTGCCACGCAAGATGCATCTGTGATCCACTTTCCATCCTCTTCGTTTTGGGGAATGCATGCAGCTTGGAGTGGAGTTTTGCTTTTCCATATACGATAATGCTCTGAGAGCATCCGTCCGTCCGGATGCTGCACTTCCCAGTACATGCCGCTCGCCCGCTCGTCGCGCACCTCACCCACAACGCTCGCTTCCACCACGGACACTGCACCTCGTCCGTTGTAGCCTTCTTCCAGCACAAGGGCATCGTGCCGCTGGCACCGCACCCCGTCCACCACGGCCTTTCTCTAGGGTAGGGGCGCCGTGCCGCGCCACGGGCACCGCACCCAACCGCCTGCAGCGGCATTCTCCAGCGCGGGGATCGCTTGCCACGGGCACTGCACCCGCCCACCCGCTGCACCCCCCCCACACACTCCACGCCGGCGTCGAGCTCTACGTGCCAACGAGTCTCCATTCATCCGAGCAACAAGTAGATATTGCACTGAAAACGCATGTTGCAAACGTATGTTTCATGTGTTACAGATGTTTCAGAGGTATGTTGTAAGTATTTTATATTGATGTTGCAAAAGTAGATTGAGATGTTACACATGTTGCAAAGGCTATACATGTATGTTTTAAGTGTATGTTCCAAATGTTTCATCTGTTTTAGACGTATGTTGCAAGTGTTTCATTTGGATATTGTAAAAGTAGATCTGGTTGTTGCATATATATGTAAGTGTTTCAAGTGTTTTCATACATATGTTGTAAGTGTTTCATCCGAATGTTTACATATGTTTGCAATGGCTACACACGTGTTTCCAAGTTTTTTCTGGTGTTTTGCAAGTGTTTCAGACATATGTTGCAAGTGTGTCAACTGTTTTGGACGTATGTTGCAAGTATTTCATCTGGATGTTGCAAGTGTATCGGGTGTTGCTAATGTTACAATAGGACCCACCTGCAGCAGCCGCCTGCTGCAGCTGTTGGGGTGCCATCGTGGGTCACCATGCAGGCGCTTGAGGCCGTCAAACGCATCCACGGTGCGGCATCCACAGGCGGGGATAGGTGACAGGGACCCACGTGGGTTCCTACGTGCGAACGTGGTGGTTATGTGAAACAGAGCGAGTGCGATGGTAGGGCGGTACACAGCATGGGGTCCACACGGTGGGGCGCACGAAAATAGGTGCCACGGGCTTTTTTTTCATGTGTGGCACGGCCTCCCGCGTGAAGGACTGGAGGCATCCGATATTTTGGAGCAGCTCCGGACATCCGGGCTCTAATAATTAACGCCCTTTCATATAAGCTCAGCCTTCTTGCCCCCCTGGTAAAGCATATCACTACTACAGAAAGTTAATTACCGCCGGCTCCAGACCCCCTTCACTGACGGTTTTGACCCTCGACAGTGAAAGTCCGTGGTGATGTCCATGGTCATTACCGCCGGTGATGAAAAGCCACCAGCGCACGGTCGAGCGTCGTAAGTCACAAGTCATGCTATTTTTCGCGTGAAATTCAGCGCGCTAAGTCACTTGTGTCCATACAGCATGTATTTTCCTTTAGTATTAACTTCTCAGGATTTTTAAATGAATATTTAGAACCCTAAATGACTTTAGTTAAAAAAACCCATCAACTACAAAGTTATTGTTCTGATTGAGATCTACAACTTTGATGTTGGTGGTTTCGCCATCCGAGGTTGTTTGACAAATTTGAATTTCAAATCGTCAAAACTTCAGCTATACTATTGGGACCTTAAATGATTTCAAATGAAAATGTTATCAACTACAAAATTATAGTTCTCATCGAGGTCTACAATTTTGGTTATGGTCGATTTTCCATCCGAGGTCATTTGTAAAATTTGAATTGAAAAATTTTAGAACTTCAGATACAAATTCAAGACCCTAAATGATTTCTAATGAAAAAGTTGTCAACTACAAAGTTGTAGATCATAGCGAGATCTGCAACTTTGCTTTTAATCATTTTTTCATCTGACGTTGCTTGTACAATTCAAAAACATGAAATTTTAAAATATAAGAGCTTCAAACATAATTCTGGGACCGTAAACAATTTTAAATAAAAAAATCATCAACTAGATTCAACTAGATCAACAACCTTGATATAAAGTTTGTTTTCTTCCGACTTTATTTGAAAAAGTTATGAATGATGCAGCATAACTCATCACCGCCTGGTCGTATTACGAACCGATAGTGAAATGATTTTTACCACCGGTTGGTACCTTAAAACCGGTAGTAAAAATAGGTCGGCCATCATTACCGGTTGGAAACACAAACCGGCCCAGTCGGCGGTGATAACATTAACTGCCCAAATTTTCACCAAAGGTTCATAACACGAACCGCCGGTGACAATCATTTCACCAACGGTTCGTAATACGAACCGGCAGTGATTATTATCACCACTGGTTTTTAGCAAACCAGCGGTGAAAGTGGCAGCGATGATTATCAATTATGTAGTAGTGTATTGGTAGAGATAAAATATACAGATTCTGAATGACATTCACAACTCGACTTTAATAGGCCCGTTTTCATGGTAGATTATGGGTCATGAGTGTTGAGTACTCGCATGTAACGGGCCAAGTCTAACCTGTTCGCTTGAACTTATTAGCCTAGCTTATCAGTTAAGGTACAGTGTTTTTCTCTCAAAATAAATCAGCGAACAATACTTTTTAGCCTGGCTTTTTAGCGATGCAAAGGCCAGGCCAGATAGTTGATATGCGAAAAAAGGCCAGATAGTTGGATCGAGACGAGGAGAAAGGGCCAAATCTGTATGGGCCGTCCATCGAAACAGGTAGAAAGACGCCCAGTTTTTTTTGTATGACGTGCTCCCTTGGTGTTTTTTCGAGAACATGCTATAGCACGTGTTTCATTAAGCAGAATAAAGGAGTTTTTGTTACAGACAGGGTAAACTTACGGTAATCGGACGATTACCGAAAATCGTACCACACACCCTTACGACACTCGCACGAGGTTGTAATTACATAAAACTATAACGACAAAGGTGCTGGTGCCGATGGGCTAGTTGTCCTCGTCGTCCAACCCGATCATGTTCAGCTCCATGGTCACTGGGTCGAACTCCCCACCAAGAAGAAGCTGTAGCGCGTCATGGGTGGAGTCTGAAAGCGGCTCCCGGAAGGCCGCCTTGTATTTGCGCACCGTGTCGGAGGCAACATTGGGGGACGGAGCCTCCAAACCTAGCTTGTTCATGAGAACACGCTGAGCCTGTTTGGTGGTGTCTGCCTCGCGTGGTTGGGCGGCGATGCGCTCACTGCGCCGTAACGACGTAACCGGAGCCGGCGTTCGAGGTCTGCGCAACCTCGGTGGTCCCTGGATGAGGAGCGTCTGCAAAGGAAGACAGAGCCGCTCCTCCAAACTCTCCTCAAACGACAACGTGGCTGCAACGACAGCCGGCATGGCTGGAGGGGATCTCCCCACCAATACCGTCGCCAAGGATGTTTCGCCCGAGCCGCATACGTCCGGGCCTGAAGGGCAGAGTTCCACAGCCCAGGCCGCCTCCGACACGGCAAGAGCCGCGTCGCCAGCCTCGACGTCAAGCCGACCCGTGTCGTTGACGTGTTCCAGCTCTCCTGAGTAGTCGTGGCCTTCCAGCTCACAGATAGGCGGCTGCACAGCAGCAGGCGCCCCTGTGGCGAGGCCTTGACCGGGCGTAGAAGGTGCAAGAGACACCGACCCAGTTAGCGGAGCAGCAGGTGTGGTCGACGGTGTAGTAGTGGCCGGTACCGTAGCGACCTCACCATCTACCCCCAACTCCTCTCCATCTGCGAAGTTGAGCTGGACCATACGTGGCGGCGAACGAGTGTCCGCCAGCGCCGCCTGAGCCTCCAGAGAGGCAGCCGTCGGAGGAGACGGGCGCCGCACAGAAGCTCCCGTTGGCCAACCCACGACGAGGGAGGCATTGAGCTCATCGAGCATCGCATCAACCCAAATGGGAGACCACGCGCCCTCACACAACGCAAGCGCGAGCGGGTCAACAACATTGTCGGCGTAGTCCAGGGGCTCGACGGCATTGGCCTCCCGCAGCAGCTTGCTTCGGCGCCGCCGGCGTCGACGATGGGTGCGGTTGGCACCCCCCACAGTCCCCTTTGGTCCGTCCGAGCAACCGCGTGGCGCGTGCGGGGAGGGTTGTGGGCTACCATCCGCCACCAGCGACACCGAAGGGGTCGGACAAAGGATCTGTCCGACCATGATGTGTGCCACATGGTGTGTTTCCGGCGCGCCAATAGCGCCCTGGCGGTCGCCGCCGTTATCATCAATGCCGGCGGCGTCGGGACGTGGTTGGTGCGAGAGCGAGCCAGCGCGACCGTGGTGGCCTCCATCGGCACGATGCCGAGGCTCCCGCACACGGTCCGAGGAGAGGTGTCGGGGCGGACGACGAAGCCTACAGTCCCTCGCTCGGTGATTCCTGCTAAGGCAGATGAGGCAGCGGGACGGGAAGGTGCACCGGGCGGCGATGTGGTCTGCCGCCAGACAGTTGAAGCAGAGACCGACGAGCGAAGGCGGCACTGGCCGTTGGCGACGAGGGTGAGGCAGACCATGGCAGCGCTTGCGTCGACGACTTTGAACCAGCGTGAAGCCATCATCGTCGATGGGCGCAACCGTACGGGGAAGGCGGTCGCCCGGCGCCGATGCCCTCTGCCGCTGTCGTAGGCGCAGGTGCACGGGCACACGTGCGGCCGGCTGGGGGCCGAGCCGTTGGCGTGCGGGCACCCTATCGGCCGAGTGTTGGGGGGCCACTGGAGGACCAGTGGCCTCACTGGCCCTGGCGCGGCGGCGCTGCTTCTTGGAGATGACGACCGAACGTGAGACAGGGCTGCCCCCATCACGCGGCCCGGCCGAGGCCGTCGCCTCGAGGGCACAACGAACAGCTTCTAGGTATGGCGACGATGGCTGGACCCAGTCGAGATCGGGGTCGCTGGAGTCCTCCCTCCAACGCTGAGCTTTGGATCTGCCCGCGGACTGCAAGGCTGGGAAGAAGGGTGTGGCCAGAGGAGACAGGGAAGAGCTCCTGCCCGTGGGGATGGCATCCTCCTCGTCCTCGTCTTCCAAGCAATCTTCGACGATGACCGACTCCTCGTCCACCGGCCATCCACTAGTGGTAGGCAACAGCGGGGCGGTGACGGCCTTGGCCCCAGCGGTGGCGTCCACGACAACAGCGCCCGGCGTCGATGGCGATGCGGGTGGAGAGTGAACTCGTAGCCGGGGCCCATAGCCGGAGTTGGAGAGCTCAGTGGCGGCTGCGACGGCGACAGCATGCGCGCACGCACCAGCCCTAGCGTCGACGAGCATCCCCGGGGTGTCCGCGGCAGAGGGGTCCGTCGGTGGTGGTGCCGTGGGAGGGGCCCGCGGAGACATCGGCGGCGTAAGCGGAGGTGACGCGGAGGGCCTCCGCGCGACGTGCCCAGCGACGGATGGCTGTGGAGGAGGTGCCGCGGCGGTTCCAGCGGTGTCAGCAGCGGGTGCCGGCACGGCAAGGACCACTGACGGCGGCGGCGCGGACGGTTGCTGCTCCGCTGTCTTGGGCGCAGCCTCCTCGCCGTCGCCTTGGTACGTCGAGGGAGCTACGCAGGGTGGAGGAGGCGGAGGGAGGGCCGCAGCGACGGATCCTGACCCGGCTGCCGTGGTGGCGGCGCGTAGGGTCGTGATGAGGGAAGAGCCGGCGAGCCCCGTCGCTTGCTCCCCATCCTGCGTAGACCCATGACGATGTAGATCGGGTAGCTGGGACTCTGGATCCGCCCAGGATGACGGCGACGGTGGCTTGGAGGCGCTGGATCTGGGGGATGGAGGGTGGCTGGGAGCAGGCGTGAGGAGGGGGACGAGAGAACGGTTGGGAGGCTCCTTCATCGCGTCATGTCGGTGAGAGTCGAGTTCCCCATCGCGAACTGGAGTTCGTGAGCCTCGTTGCTCCCTTGGTGTGATTCTGCCCCGCGGTCCTATCTCGTGTGCGCGATGCGCCGTTAAAAACTGGCTGCGAAACCCGAGCGCCCGTCCGAGCCAATGTGCCCTACTTGCCCCTGCATTCTGCGAGCCGCCGAGCCGAGCGACACCGACACGCCGAAAGGCAAGTAGAACCTTGTTTTCCGATCGCATGTTGATCCTGGGTATTGACTCGACTACTTGAACTTGTGTACTGTTCACCCTAACCACTACTGCATAGCATAATAAGAGATTCTAAACAACGTTTGTCCGTAGAAGTCACTCGAAGCCTCAAACGACGGAGCAACCAATGCCCAAGCTCTATATATACCACTATTGGCTTTAACGTCGCTCGAATCACATCACACGGCGAGGAAACAAACACATCAACAGCAAAATTAAACAAGACTCAAGACGTAGGAAGCTAAGGAAATGGCAGGTGGAGGAGACGAGATGAAGCTTCTGAGCACCTGGTTCAGCCCGTTCGGATCTAGAGTGAAGCTCGCGCTCCACCTCAAGGGCCTGAGCTATGAGTACGTGGAGGAGGACCTCACCAACAAGAGCCAGCTCCTCCTCGAGAGCAACCCCGTCCACAAGAAGGTCCCCGTGCTGTTCCACAAGGACAAGGCCCTATGCGAGTCCATGGTCATCGTGGACTACATTGAGGAGGCATTCGCCGACGCTGGACCGTCGCTCCTCCCCTCTGACCTCTACGAACGTGCCGTCTCTCGGTTCTGGGTCGCCTTCATCGAGACCAAGGTTACCTTATCGGCGTCCTGTGCTATTTTGAACTGATGCATATTGTTCGCGGTTCACGCTGCAGATTGAGCTGATGATGACGTTTGTTTGCGTGCGTGCAGCTGGTGGAGCCCTGGTTCAAGATGCTTGACGGCACCAGGACACGAGCGGAGATGGGCGAGGGGGTGAAGCAGATGCTCGCGGCGGTGGCGACCTTGGAGGGCGCGCTGGCGCAGTGCTCCAAGGGGAGACCCTTCTTCGGCGGCGACAGCGTCGGGTACGTGGACGTCGCGCTGGGCGGCCTCCTCGTGTGGGTGCGCGCGTCCGAGGTACTGCTCGGCGTCAAGTTCCTCGACGCCGACAGGACCCCGCTCCTGGCGGCCTGGGCCGAGCGCTTCGCCGAGCTGGACGCGGCCAAGGCGGCCCTGCCGGACTTCGGCAGGGTGATCAAGCACGCCATTATGAGGCGGGGCGCGGCGGCAGCCGCTCTGGCGCCGAATAACTGAACCTACGCGGTTCCTAAGCTGACGAAGGTTTGCGCGGTGGCCGTGCGATATTATCGATTGAGTGCTCCTGTTCCTCTTTGGTGCGATGTTGTGGCACGTGCTTCTTTGGTGCGATGTTGTTGCACGTGCGATACATAGCAAGAGTGCGACTTGTGTGGTTACTTGTTAGAGCCCGTTTGGCCGGGCTCCTGCCGGCTCCGGCTCTTCTCCTGTAGCAGCACTGTAGCGTGCAGGAGCCGGAGCCGGAGGAGCCCAAAAAACGAGCTTCTCCGGCTCCTGGTTTGTCAGTGAGAGAAGAAGGGAGGAGAGAGAAAAACGGCTTCTTGCTACAGTACTGCTACAGTGCACGTCGAGGAGGAGCCGGAGCCGGTCGGAGCTGTGCCAAAGAGGGCCTTAGTGTGTTAGGTAATGATCGAGTATACGTCCTTGGTCCTTCGCCTTTCTACACTTTTTTGTTGTGCAGGTTTCAGTAGAAATGTAGTCCTAAAAAGTAGAGTTAATTAAGGTCCTGTTTGGAGCTTCTATTGGAAATGCTCTAAAGACTATAAAAAGCTAAAAATAGCGGAAATATTTTAGAATAGATGTTTCTAAAAAGTTAAGGTTTTAAATAGACTAAGCTATTTAGCTATGGTTTCTTACAAAAATCATAAAATGCTATAGCGAGGTATATGGTCTGTTTGGTTTACCTATGAGGTGTGAAAAAGCTATTATGAGCTATATGTGGTGGAAAAGCTATTGTGTGAACTATTTGCAGTGAAAAAGCTATAAGCTGTTTGTTTGGAACAACTATAAAATTTATCCCTTCTCTCTATCTCCTTTGAAACAACTATAAAATCTCTCTATTTCCACCTATTTGGAACATTAGAAAGTTGAAAGTAGGATCAAGGTACTGCAAAAAATTATACTACATGAAAATAATGCTTTTGAAAAGCAGCTTGATGTGCCACTCGTTTAGTTGGCATTCTTTTTTTTGGCAGCAAAAGCGCTTTGTAAAATCTAAACCAAACACGTACATAGTAGAAATTATTTTATTTAACGGTTTTAAATAAAACATAGAAATTTTCAATCAATTCTGCAGAAATATACGGAAACAAATACTCAAATACATGTTCACCGCTCTAGGCGAACATATCTGCATATTCATTACTGCAATCATTCAATCAATTAACATACTCATGAATATAATCAACATTTGTATTCATTCAGCATTCAACAATAAATAACTTAATAATTTTATTGGTTCATTACTTCATTTGTATTAAGTAAAGAGCACAATGATAAGGTGACTATAGTCATCTAAAGTAAAAAAAAAGGAATATTTTTCTTTGCCAGGGTTAGCAATACTAAATTTTTTTGACAGCTAGCCAAATAACAGTATTTAGTAGAGCTAAAAGTGTCCTTAAATACAATAGTGGAACAATTTTCTATTCCTTAAAAAGCTATAACGAGCTATTTAGAATTATGAGCTATAACGAGCTATTTAGAATTATGAGGAGTTATATATGTGGATTTCCTAAGTTGGAATTATTTCGAAAAAAAGACTTGTCTTGTAATTACTACTAGTAGTATATATAAAAAATAAAGAATTCAGCTAAAAATAGTAAGAATTCTCTGTTAGTCAAAGTCTAAAACTTTACAGTGTCTGTCATCTTTTTTATCCGAAGCGAGTGCACGTCATGGATGACGAACACGAACAGTGAACGTCTGAACCACGCACATGGTCACATGGACACAATCCTGACGTTCGCACACCGGTCCAAATCATGGACCCAATCCTGACGTTCGCAGAACGGAAGGAATACTCCTCCAAATCCCATAGGAACTCCAGAATACTCGCTCACTCTGTCACTCACCAGCAAAACCAATGGCTGGACGAGAGTCGGACAAAGACCAGGAGCTGAAGCTGCTCGGCGTGTGGTCGAGCCCGTTCGTTATCAGGGCCCGCGTCGCGCTCAACCTCAAGGGCCTCGCCTACAGATACGTCGAGGACGACCTCGACAGCAAGAGCGAGCTCCTCCTCGCCTCCAACCCCGTGCACAGGAAGGTGCCAGTGCTCCTCCACGACGGCAGGCCCGTCTGTGAGTCCCGGGTCATCGTGGAGTACGTCGACGAGGCCTTCCCGGCCAACGTCCCCCGCCTCCTCCCCGCCGACCCGTACCACCGCGCCGTCGCACGCTTCTGGGCCTCCTACGTTGATGACAAGGTGCCGTGTCTTCCGTGCACTTGCCCTGCACTTGCAATTGCAAATCAAGCCCGTTCGTTTCGCTGGTTTGCTGTTGCTGAAAGTATTTTCGCTAGTTTGTTGGGAGAGAAAAACACTACTGGATAACTGCTGATTCTGCTCATATGCTCAAACGAACGAGGTGAACTTAATTCAGATTTGGTACTAATTGACTAACCCCGGTAGCTGTGCGCGGCTTGCATTGCAGCTCTTCACCACCTGGATACCCGTATACAACGGCAGGACGAGCGAAGACAGAGTCGAGGCGGCGAGGCAGGTCGTGGCCGTCCTGGAGAAGTTTGAGCAGGCGTTCGAGGAGTGCTCCGGGGGCAAGGCGTTCTTCGGCGGGGATGCTGCCGGCCTCGTGGACGTCGTGCTAGGCGGCTTCCTCGGGTGGCTGCGCGCGTCCGAGGTGATGTGCGGCGTGAGAGTTATCGACCCCGCCAAGACGCCGCTCCTGGCGGCGTGGGCGGACCGCTTCGCCGCGCTCGACGGCGTCAGGGAGGTGATACCTGACGTGCACAGGCTGCTGGAGTATAACAAGATGAGGCGAGCTCGCCGTGGGCTACCATAGGTGCTGGGCCTTGGGCCATCTATCTGCCTGCATGTAGTCAGACAACTCTAAATAAAACATGCATGTCTTTCCGAAATTTCAATTGAAAAGCAAGCGATTGCTTTCGTGCTAAAGATGCTGCAAAATTTCTCTTTCGTCAGCTCTGCAATGTAGATTTGACAGGTACACACATTTACGATGAAATGTTCTAGAGCCGATCATAGTCCGATGGCCTACCTCACATGCCTAGCTAGGCTAAAGGCCTGTTTAGAACATATTCTAGCCGGATTCTGGTAAAAAAAAATGTGGCCTGTCCCCCAAATGCCGCGTTTCATGCCGGGCTTTTCTCCCCGTGATTCTCTCCGCAGCGCCAATTACACGTGAATGCAGAAGCGGCAGGGAGGGAGCAGTGGGAAAAATCACTGCAGCTTCTCCCTCTGCCTGCGTCGCCCTCCTCATGTCCGCCTCTGACCACCTCTCCTTCGTCCTCGCCATCCGTGTCTGCCTCGTTTCTGCCGGCGACCATGCTCCCATGCCCTCCTCCCTCCATCCCCATCGTGTCATGCTGTCGGCCCCTCCGCTGTGTTGATTTGCATCCTTGTAATCGTGTCATGATCAGTATCCATGTTAGGTGCATTTAGTTTAGTTCATTTTCATTTGAACATGTTTTGTAATCACGCGTAGAATTCTGGGTGTCACGTTGATTGCACACGTGAGCACGCCGGGACCGCGTCTTCTGGCACTTCTCCGCCATGGCTGGCATGCCGTGCATGTCGCACAGGTGAGCGCAAAACAAGCCACACCGTGCAGCGGCTAACTGTGGCGGGGAAAGTGGATCGTGGCCAACATAAGGCCAAGTTGAATGCATCGGTGAAGCTGCGTCATTCGCAGTGAAACTAACTCGCCATCTCTCGCGCTCTGTATTGTGTTCTCGTTCCTGGTGATCGCGCTCCGGGCACCGCCGGCAGCAGCGAGTTCATAGATCCGGCGAGCCGCCGGTTCTAACATTTTGGTACCAGAGCCAGGGTGTATGCAATACGAGGGTTCAGTGAGTCCACCGAGAGAGCCACCAAACAAAAAGCGCGTCATCCCGCGCGCGACAAATTCCGGCGATCGCCATGGGCGACACCGACACCTCCCGCGGAAGCGGCGGCGTCAAGGAGAGTTCTCTTCTCTGGCCGATGCTCACCACCGACAACTACACCGAGTGGGCTATGCTGATGCAGTGCAATTACGAAGCGCTCGAGATCTGGGGGTGATCGACCCAGGGACCGGCGTCAAGCGTGCACAGGATCGGCAGGCGATGAGCGCGCTCCTGCGCTCAGTCCTGAAGGAGATGTGGCAGTCGTTGGGGAGGAAGGCGACGGTGAAGGAGGCTTCGGAGGCGGTGAGGACCATGCGAATCGGGGCCGATCGGGTCAAGGAGGTAAATGCTCAAAAGTTACTGAAGGAGTTTGAGAACATCGCCTTCAAGGACGGCGAGTCCATCGATGCTTTCGGGATGAGGATAACCAACCTCGTCGGCAACCTCAAGACCCTCGGTGAGAACATCGACGACGTGCGCGTGGTGAAGAAATTCCTCCGCGTGGTGCCGCCTTGGTTCACTCAGGTGGTAGTGTCCATTGAGATGTTCTATAATCTCAAGGACCTGACCGTTGAGGAGCTGATCAGCAGACTGCGGGCGGCGGAAGAAAGATTCGACGACAAGACGGAGCACGTCACCGACAAGATGGGCCGTCTCCTCCTCGCCGAGGAAGACTGGATCGAGAAGAACAAACACCGGTTCCACCCCGGCAACAAGGCTGGAGGGAGCGGCGGTGGTGCCGGATCCAAAAAGGGCAAGTCAGCGCCGCGCCCAGATGGTGGTGCCTCGGGCGAGGTCAAATTGACCTCCGAGGGCACACCAAGGAGGAAAGGCCGATGCCGGAACTGCGGCATCTATGGCCACTGGGCCGAAGATTGCAAGAGGCCCAAGAAAGAGAAGAAGAAGGAAGTGGTGCAGCCGGAGGCGAACGTCGCCATCGGTGGTGCTGATCATGGTGGCGCCCTGCTGATGGCCGCGTGCGACGTCGTGCACGGGCCGTCGCAGATCGTACACCTAATGGAGAAGGTGGTTCCCATCGACGTCCCGGAGGGGGTATGGGTACTGGACACCGGCGCCAGTAATCACATGACCGGAACGAGGTCGGTGCTGACACAGCTCGATCATGGCGTTCGCGGCACTGTGCGCTTCGGCGATGGCTCCCGCGTCGAGATTGAAGGGCTTGGGTCAGTCGTGATCCAGGGTCGCCACCAACAGCATAAGGTACTGACCGAAGTCTATTACATTCCAAAACTGAAAAGTAATATTGTGAGCTTGGGTCAGTTAGAAGAAAAATGTTGTAAGTCGGTTTTGGACAATGGGAAACTTTGTGTGTTTGATCAAGATAAAACAACTCTGCTGATCTCTGCACCTAGAACTGTTAATAGGCTCTATACAGTCAAGTTTGGTCTGTCTGCACCAGTCTGTCTGTTAGCAAAGTCTGATGATGCAGCTTGGCGTTGGCATGCTAGAATGGGACATCTGAATTTCAGAGCTCTGAGAAATCTCAGCAGTAAAGGGATGGTTCAGGGTATGCCTACAGTTGATAGAGTAGAGCAAGTATGTGATGGTTGTATCCTTGGCAAACAGCATAGAGCTCCATTTCCACAAGCTTCAAATTTTAGAGCTGAAAAATGTCTAGAGTTGGTCCATGCAGATCTTTGTGGTCATATTACTCCAAAGACCCCAGGTGGTTGTTCATACTTCTTACTGGTAGTTGATGATAGCAGCAGGTATATGTGGGTGGAGTTGTTGAAGTCAAAAGACCAAGCTCTAGAGTATTTCAAGAAGGTTAAGAATAGAGCAGAGGTTGAGGTTGAATCCAAACTGAAAGCACTCAGGACAGACAGGGGTGGGGAGTTCACTTCCCAATTGTTCACTGTTTTCTGCAATGAACAGGGAATTAAGCACTATACCACTACACCATATACTCCTCAGCATAATGGAGTAGTGAAGCGTCGAAACCAAATAGTGGTAGAGATGGCTAGGTGCTTGCTCAAGTCCATGAATGTTCCTGCAAAACTTTGGGGTGAAGCAGTCTCAACAGCAGTGTACATTCTTAACAGGTGTCCTACCAGGTCTTTGGACAGTGTAACTCCATTTGAAGCTTGGCACAAGAGGAAACCAAACCTCAGTCATCTAAGAACCTTTGGGTGTGTGGCACATGTGAAGCAAAATGGTCCGGGTCTAAACAAGTTGTCTGACAGATCATCAAAAATGGTCTTCATTGGGTATGAATCAGGCACTAAGGGATACAGATTCTTTGATCCATCATCTAACAGACTTGTTGTCAGTAGAGATGTGATCTTTGAAGAAAACAAACCCTGGAATTGGGCCAGTGCAACAAACAACTCAGAAAGTTCAGAACAAGAGACTGAATCCTTTACAGTGCATTATCAGAACACTGTAGCAGAACCGACAATAGCTGAAAATGCAGGAGAACAGCCTGCAGATCCAGAGGGTGAACATTTTGCTGATCCAGGGGGTGATGTGGATCCAAATGAAGCAACTCCCAACCCTCAGAACAGCCCAGGATCAAATCAACCAGCTGGCAACATTTTTGCAACACCACCATCACAGCACTCTGAACAAACACATAGTGGACCATTGAGGTTCAGAACACTGAGCAACCTGTTTGACTCCACATATGAGATAGAAGATTATGAGTATAGTGGTGTTTGCATCCTTGCAGCTGATGAGCCATCCGGGGTAGATGAAGCTCTAGAGGAGCAATGTTGGACTGAAGCAATGAAAAGTGAGCTCAAGTCAATTCAAGAAAATAACACATGGTGCTTTGCAAATCTGCCAAAGGGTCACAAAGCCATTGGATTGAAGTGGGTCTATAAGGTAAAAAGGGATCCACAAGGTAATATTGTCAAGCACAAGGCAAGACTTGTTGCAAAGGGATATGCTCAAAAACATGGGGTGGATTATGAGGAGGTCTTTGCTCCTGTAGCTAGACTTGAGACTATCAGGCTCATGCTAGCTCTAGCTGCTAATGGGAAGTGGGAGGTACATCATATGGATGTCAAATCTGCCTTTCTCAATGGTGAGCTGCAGGAGGAAGTCTATGTACAGCAACCACCAGGTTTCCAAGATCCTAAGCAACCAGGCAAAGTTCTAAAACTGTCTAAGGCATTGTATGGCCTGAAACAGGCACCCAGGGCCTGGAATGCCAAGTTGGATAAGGAGTTAGCAAAGTTGGGATTCTGTAGAAGTGATGAAGAACATGCAGTCTACAAAAGAGGCAGTGGTAATTCTCTATTGCTCTTGGGAGTGTATGTGGATGATCTTGTCATTTGTGGGCCTGACAACAAGAAAATTCAGGAGTTCAAGCAACAAATGAACAGAACCTTCTGCATGAGTGATCTAGGCTTGCTAAGCTACTACCTGGGAATGGAAGTGAAACAAAGACCTGGTGAAATAACCATCTGTCAGAGGACATATGCAGCAAAGATAGTTGACCAATGTGGCATGACAGGTTGCAACTCTGTAGACACACCAATGGAACAGAATTGCAAGCTGTTACCTGGGAAACCAAATCTAGCAAGAGATGCAACCAAATTCAGGAGTATAGTTGGTAGTTTGAGGTATCTTGTGAACACAAGGCCTGACATAGCCTTTGCAGTTGGCATGGTCAGTAGGTTCATGGAGGCACCCACTACTGAACATTGGGCTGCACTGAAGAGGATTGTCAGATACATTTCAGGCACAACTGAATATGGGTGCAAATACACTTATAGATCATTCACCAATCTGAAGCTCTTGGGTTACTCTGATAGTGACCATGCTGGTGACTTGGAGAAAAGGAAAAGCACATCTGGTGTTGTTTTTTTCTTAAATGGCAATGTGGTGACCTGGACTTCTCAGAAGCAAAGAGTGGTGTCATTGTCGAGCTGTGAAGCTGAGTACATAGCTGCAGCTTCAGCAGCATGTCAAGGAGTTTGGTTGGTCAGGCTAATTGCAGACTTGACTAGTGAGAAGATGTAGAAATTCAGACTTCTGATGGACAGTAAATCAGCCATTGAGCTGAGTAAGAATCCAGTGTACCACGAGAGGAGCAAACACATTGACACTCGTTACCACTTCATAAGAGAGTGTGTTGCAGATGGCATTGCTGAGGTTGATCATGTTAGCACCGACAGACAGCTTGCAGACATCCTGACAAAACCTCTCGGGAGGATCAAATTTGTGGAGATGCGTCAACAGCTGGGAGTCGGCGACGTGTGTCACGATTAAGGGGGTGAAATATTGATTTGCATCCTTGTAATCGTGTCATGATCAGTATCCATGTTAGGTGCATTTAGTTTAGTTCATTTTCATTTGAACATGTTTTGTAATCACGCGTAGAATTCTGGGTGTCACGTTGATTGCACACGTGAGCACGCCGGGACCGCGTCTTCTGGCACTTCTCCGCCATGGCTGGCATGCCGTGCATGTCGCACGGGTGAGCGCAAAACAAGCCACACCGTGCAGCGGCTAACTGTGGCGGGGAAAGTGGATCGTGGCCAACATAAGGCCAAGTTGAATGCATCGGTGAAGCTGCGTCATTCGCAGTGAAACTAACTCGCCATCTCTCGCGCTCTGTATTGTGTTCTCGTTCCTGGTGATCGCGCTCCGGGCACCGCCGGCAGCAGCGAGTTCATAGATCCGGCGAGCCGCCGGTTCTAACACGCTGCCTCCTCTTCGTCGAGTGTCGCCCCTACCTCCTCATTTGTCAAGATTTGGGCGAGAAGCACCTCCCAACCAAGTCCGGGTGAGGGGTTGTCATGCGCACGCCTCCATAATAGTGACCGAGCATGGAGGCACTTCCTCCTCCTCCTCTTCAGTGCGCCCCTTCCTTTGTTCTGCTTCCTCGTGGCGAATTGGGAGATGGCAACCCTCGCCCCTTCTATGAAGATCCGGGTGAGCTGGCGAGGGTTCATCGCCGCACACGGCCCCTCTTCCTCCTCTGCGCCGGAGCCAGAGTAGGGAGGCACGGCCGATGCCCCTCCTCTACCTCCTCTTCGCTGCTGCAATGGTGGTTCTTCTCTCTAGAATTGGGCGTGCCAAACAAGAAGCTTTTTCTCCCCGTGATTATTTGGTGAGAGAAAGCAAACTTCAATTCGAAGCGTGGTGGAGATTGTCCCAAACAGGGCCTAAAGCTGCTAAACAGCAACAAAAGCGCATCGTTGGAGCCACTGCAAAAATGATTTTAAGAGATAGTCCCATTTTATTTACAATAGATGCACTTAAAAACCATCTATGTCTTCTAAAATACCTAGCTAACTTCAGAGGCAATTGCTTTTATTTTGGAACCATCTCTACAAAACTAAACTGGTTTGCCACTAAAAGTCGAAGCCCACTAGCCCATCACTATGGTTCATATACATGCGGAACACTCATCTTTTTCCCTCAACCATAATCTGTCTCACCCTCTCGCTCCTCTTTCTCCTCGGCTCTCTCATCTCTAGCATCGCAGCAGAGGCGGCGTGCTGGGTAAGGGCTTGGCGACGGCAGCGCGATCAAGGGCCCAACGGTGGCACTGTGGTCGAGGGCCTAGTGGCGGCCTCTGCGAGGCTAATAGAGTGGCAACGAATATCCGTCTCTACCGACAACAACCTCTACATCCTTTTTGATGTTGACGGTACCCACCTCCTCTCTAATCCTCCAGACATGGCGAGATCCCCACCCACCACGACGAGATCTAGCATGGATGAAAAGATCCCCTTCATCCTCTCAACGAGATCAGGTGGCAATGGCTTTGGATCCGTCCCTCCTCCGCACTTAGATGTAATGGATTTGGGTGCTCTCCCACCACTAGAGCCTGTTTAGAGTGCTGTCTTGCTCGCCCTCATTGACATCAACCACAGCCACCTCATCCCTACCGGCCTTGTTTCCGATGAGTCTATCCTCCCGCTCTCTCGTTCAATTCGATTTGCTCCCTGCAGTGGATTCAATTCCAGTATAGTATACATGAGTTTGACGAATGTGAAATGCGAGGGTTGGTGTCCGACGTTGTCTCCGACAGGAAGAACCTTGGTGGGTTCGTCATCAGTGGGCCTCCTGACAGGCCTGCTGTGCTCACCAGGCTCGCGATGGGTTCGACAGTAGGCTTAGCGATGGGCTCACTGTCGACGGGCTTTTTTTGTTTTTATGCCTGGATTTACATAGGTGGGCATGAACTGCCATCTCTTTTGTTTTCGATTAACAGTGACCACGAAGTCTGCTAAAAAAACAGTGACCACGAAGTAGAGGCGGGCCCCTGATATTCTGTGGCAGTGATACGATAAGAAATCTTGTAAGAACATTCGTTTCTCCACTTCATCGAAACCAGCATTAAAAATTTATTTCTCGAAAAAGAAGATGTGCAGTCATTTCAGAGAGAGGAAGTTCACACCAAAATAATCATATTTATTGCGGAGCAGACGACTGGAACCACATAATCAGATGACAAAGTCAACCCAAGCATATTATCAATATCTAAGCTTTGAACATTATTCGGTTGGAATTTGGATCATAGCTAGCACCTACAGTAGCTTTGAACATTACAGCCTGAACTCATTCTGAACTCGCTAACTTCGCAGCGGCGGCGGCGGGGGCCCGAAACTTACTGATATACTGTACCGCCAAGTCCGCCTTGGTTACCGGCACCGCCTCCTTTGCTTCTACACTCCCTCCAAACCTCTCCGCCCACGCAGCCAAGAGCGGAGTCTTGCTCGCGTTAATGATCTCCAGGCCGTCAACCCTGCGCAGCGCCTCGAACCAGAACAAGAAGGAGCCGAGCACGACGTCGACGTAGCCAATGGAGTCGCCGCCGAAGAAGGCGTTGCCGCCGGAGCACTTGGCAAAGGCCACTTCCATGTGCTCAATCGCCGCAAGCGTCTCCTTCACCTTCTCCGCCCTCTCCTCCTCCGCCTGGGCCGTCACCACGCCGTACCACGCCGGGAACAGCTGCGAGAAAGGCACGTTCGATTGGGGTCCGTCGTTTGTAGAGAACAGAGAAGTAAATTAACGCGCGTGCGTGCATGCATGTTTGTACCTTGTCGCCGGCGAAGGCTGCCCAGAAGCGAGCGGTGGCGCGCTCGTAGGGGTCGGTTGGGAGGATGGACCGGCCGGCGAACAGCTCGTCGACGTACTGCAGGATGACGAGTGACTCACAGATGGGCTTGCCGTTGTGGATGAGCACGGGCACCTTCTTGTGCACCGGGTTGGACTTGAGCAGGAGCTCACTCTTGTTGTTTAGGTCCTCGTCGACGTACTCGTAACTCACTCCTTTCATGTTCAGCGCCATGCGCACGCTGACCACGAACGGGCTCAGCGGCAGGCCGAGGAGCTTAAGATCCTCCTTGCCCGCCATTGTTTTCTTCTCTCGATATTTTCCTCTACTGCTCTACTGGCTCTTGGCTTGTAGTACTAATACTAACTAGCTAGTCCTATCTTGCTCCGAGTCTGTGCAAGACTAGCCTCACATAGTACGGGCGTCTAATCGTCTATATGTGGCCGTGTTTAGATCCCGATTCCGGGCTCCTGAATTGCTACAGTGTGCATTAAATGAGCACTGTAGTAATTCATTTGTATTTGGTAAAAATTGTCCAAACTTTAACTAATTAGGTTCAAAATATCCGTCTCGTAAAGTACAACAAAACTGTGCATTTAGTTTTAAATTTCATCTACATTTAGTACTCTATGCATGTGCCAGCATTTTGATATAATGGAAATCTTCTTTTTACATAGTGAAATTTAAAGACAGAAGTTGGGAACTAAACAAGGCCACAGGCATATAGCAGGTGTCACGCATGACGCATATAGTTGGTCATAGCTGTACCCCGAAAAGGACAGTGGAGCATCGTGGTCAAATTAAGAAAGAACATTGCAGCACTACTTTTCAAAAACGAATCCAAAGGGGATTGTTACTTTTCTTAGGACGAACATGCTATCTGATCGACTGACGACCATGCTGGCGTAAGGATGGCAACGGGTCGGATTTGGATTGGGTGGAGTCTCTGTGCACCTAAAACCAAAGCTCGAAGTCGAAACCCGAACCCGAACCGAACACCGATTCAGGTGAAAATCTATCACCAAAACTAAACCCACGGATACCCGAAACCCGAACGGATACTCGAAACCCGAATGGATACAGGAAACCCGCGGATAAATATACACATATTCACATGTATAAATAAGAGGCAATAAATAATAAATATTTTCATGAGTCAATTTTGAATAGATTTAATAATCTAAGTAAACAAGTTATTATTAGCATATTATAAACATGAGTTTTAATTCCAAATGATTTATTTCGGGTATCCATTGGATATCCACGGGTGGAAAACCAAACCCGAAACCGAACCCGAAAACCGTGGATGAGAAATCATCCCCAAACCCAAACCCACAGGACCCGTAACCCGCGGATATCCGCCCCGAACCCGATCCGTTGCCATCCTAACGCTGGCGGCACCGACCAATGCATCCTACCTGTATCACCTGAACCAAAGAAAAACGGACCCCTACGTTGACATCAAGACGGCCAGTCGCAGCATTCCAATCAAACAAAAAAACTGAAGGCTCCAGATCTTTGGCAGTCCTAGCCACTTTGGTTTGTTTCTCCTTCATCCGCCGTCTGCTCTTCTGCAGCCCGGCGTCAAGTTTCATCAAGTCGTCCTCGGCCCATTCACTACTGTCTCAGCAGACTCGCCTTCCCCCTAGGTTCCAAGGGAAGCTCACCAGGTATCCTCCGTCAACGGTCCCAACATCATCCTTGGTTTGTCAGAGGTGACTTTCATCGACGGCTTCGCCCTCTTTAATCATCGCATAGCGCGGTAGGTCCATCCGAGTCTATGCGTCTGTGACACCTCTGGCTCTCACCAGTTGGAGGACTTATAGATGCACATCTCCACCAAATTTTGTGCATACTGAATTTGTACATTGTGAGATATGGATTAATCTTCAGAGGGTACAGATTCTGAAATTTTGTGTCAATTATTGGATTGATTCAATGACACATGAAATTGGACGGCTCTCATGTTGGAAATTGTTTGAAACTTTATGAGAAGCCCAAGTTTGGTTTTGAATTGAGATCAAGAGCATGACAAGCAAAGGGTACAAGGCCATTTGAATGTGAAATGTATTATTGGATCAAGAGCATGACATGCAAAGGGTACTCCAAATTGAAGAATTAAGACCAAGCTCTAGAAGATCAAGTTTGAGTACAAATGATAAATCAAGATGGAAGAAAGAAAAGGACTCAAGCAAAGAATTAAAGATCAAGTCTTCAACTTGCCACTAGTCTCCTGTGATGACTTCAGATTTACTCGCCGCTATACAAGATGGACAGAGGCTGAATCTGATTAAAGAGATGGGATTCGAAGGTTTGAGGAACCTTAATATCTCTAAGACAAATAGATATTTTGGTGCATGGTTGCTTAGTAAGTATGATCCATCTCCTCTGCCTTAAATTGGGGAACTAGATCTGAACTCAAGCGGACATACCAGGATGTCAACCTTGTCCTGGGTGCCATGGGAGGGAAAAGACATAGTACCTGCAATACATCAAGAACTGGTTATCATGAAGAAATATAGTTGTGGAATTTTTGGAAAGGAATCATTTGATCAAATCACCGAACCAAAGGTATATTTCTTCATGGTAACCAAAGGTATAGTGATTTGATCACATGACTCCTTTCCAAAAATTCAACAGATATATTTCTTCATGATAACCAGTTCTTGATGTGTTGCAGATACTATGTCCTTTCCCTCCCATGGAATACCCATGACAAGGTTGACATCCTGGTATGTCAGCTTGAGTTCAGATTTAATTCCCCCAATTTAGGGCAGAGGAGATGGGATCATACTTAATTACTAAGCAACCATGCACCAAAATGTCTATTTGCCCTAGAGATATTAAGGTTCCTCAAACATTTGAATCCCATCTCTTTAATCAGATTCAACCTTTGTCCATCTTGTATAGTGGCGAGTAAATCTGAAGTCATTATACCTTACCTTTCTTTGATTTCCTTGCAATACTAGCGCTCCTTTTCCGCGAACTAGTATGGTTAGTGCCTAAGTTTTGTGGGAGCTGGACCCCATTTCTACGTTGAACAACATGCAAATCTTTTGCAAAGGCTTATCTAGAACTCGAGCCTAAACCATTGACGTTTTTTTGGTGTTTTCGCCATCTTCAAAGAAAATAAAATAAATTGTTACCTTGATGTGTATGTAAACTCCATAGAGTGGGAATAAATTTCAAGTTCTCGTGTGACTATGATTTTGTTCAAAAAAAGAGGAGACAAATATCCGGTGATACTTGCAGCCAAAACTTGGTTTAAAGCAATTTTTTTGAAACGTCACTAGGGGATGAACTATCCCCACCTGGATTTCATTACCACAGATTCTGGCAAAAGCTAGTGATGGTATTTACATAGTTGGGTCATGAACCCAGAATTAAAAAAGAGCACCAACAACACCACATAATAAAAAGGAAAAAGGGGGAAAACAACCATCACCAACCGCCACAGCCCCCACAACAGAGACATGTTGATGGTTGTCGAACATTGTCCACTAGCAGGCAAAACTTCGATGAACTCCATTCCACAGGCGACTGTAAGACACTGAGTCAAGATGACGGACGACAACTGTGATAAACATCTTCTATGGAGATCATTCGAGATCTAATCGCCTTCCACCTACACACCTAGAGGGGAGGAAGCCTCAAGGGTTGGAGGACCGACGATTAGAGAATGAGGAGATCCAAGAGAGGGGATTATGGTCCCGCTAACCCCGCAAATGATGAGAAGATGCATCAAGGAACCTAGAAGACATCAGAGCTAGGACATTGCCAACAAACATCATCCAGCAACCAGCTTTGTGCCCCTAATTTGGAGGTGTGAGCAAAGGAAGGACCCTATAGAAAAGTTGTGGTTAAGCCTGAGGCGACCCTCCATGGCGACGCCTACAAGTAGGACGCGACATCAACGACGCCACCGCCACCGGCCCCAGAGAACTGGAGCTAGGTTTTCACCCAAAGATATCCTATAGTTACATGGGTGAAGAGGCTGTATCAACGTCTCCAAAGAGGTTAACGGCGCCCATTGATAGCACCGACAAGTCGGGCATGGCTTTCGCTTAGGCTCTGGAACCCATAAACCGTAGGTCGCCTTATCAGAATAGGAGACCATGGCACGACGGCATGCCCACGCCCCCTACACTGTTTAAGCCCTTGGCAGCTCGCACAGGATAGTTGGGAGCACACGGTGGTCGATGGCACATGGCCCAATAGCACGCCCACGCCCCCACTGCTTGAGCCCTCACACAGGGCAGCAAGGAAACGTCACAGTGGACGATGGCACGCCCATGCCCCCCACTGCTTGAACCCTTGGCAGCTCGCACAGGGCAGCAGGGAACGTCGCGGCGGTGCGCCATGGTGAACTGTGGTTAAGCAAACACAGCAGCAGGCCCATGCCGTATCGGCCCAGGTCACGTTACGCCTAACAGAGACAGCCGAGATCCTCAGCTTCGTCGCCATGCCCTCACCGGCTGCGGCGAGCCGACAAAAGAGCAGTTGGTGGCCACCGTGCCTACGTGCGATAGGCAGAGCTGGTGCGGGCAGCTACGCCCACGAGTTGGCGGCTGGGTCATGGAGCATGTGGCTGGAGTAGCAAGCGTTGGAGGCAACGAACCTGCGGGCCGATGCCAGTGCCGTCGAGCGGAGGCTGCTCCTGCGCAAACGTGAGGAGTGTTGTGGGCCAAAGTGTGCGGCGTGAACCGCGAGGACATGGTCGGCCGCGTCGAGGAGCGCGAGCCATCGAGGGGCAGGCTGCGTGGGCTCGGTGTCGGTCCCCACTGTCTCTCGCCCGAAGCAGATCGGCACTGCCTGCACTGGCCATGGAGCCGGCTGGCCACCACCGGGTCGCGCCGCACAGGCTCCTCGCGTAGAGATCCAGCTAGGGAGCCCCCGGATCCGACCTTAGAGAATGCGGATTTGACCCGTCGCCGGCCACTCTGCCACCTACCGCCATAAGCAGAAAAAGCTCGGAGAGAGGAAAGGGAGAGGGAGAGGGAGTGGAGGAAATAGGGGGCTGCGGACGGCTGCCTTGTTGGGCACCACCACGGGCCGCCGCCACCGCTCGCCGGTGAGCGGCGGCGGCCGGGGGGCTTGTCTGACGGGGGAGCTAAGACGGCAGTGCTGTCGCCCCCCGAGTCCTTTATGCTTGTTCTAATTTAAAGCAATTTGTGTAAATCTGAATGGAGTATGTGGTCATACTCATGCCTCGGGTCTCAGATTTTAGAGCATACATATAGGTTATTGATGAGAAAACAGATACACAAAAAATGCCCTAAAATATTGACCACTAATCAATAAATAAAAACCTAATCTGGCCTAAATTAGGCATTTTATCAGACGCCTGAACTACAAGCAATGGTTGGCTAGCAGTGCAGGGTATCTTGGAACGACTGCTCCCTGCCAATGGACGATAAAAACAAAATCTCCCCATCCCAAATCGTCGTAATTTCTCATTCCAATCTCATTTTCCCTATTCTGCCATCCATAATCAACACACTGTAGATTGTAGAAGCACAGCCGCACAGGTGGCCAATGTTTGAGCTCTGGACGGACAAGCACAGGACAGATTATCTCACCGAGGGTGAGGCAACAGAATTTCTCGGAGAACCAGAAGCAGCGTCCTACGGGTGAGTGCGTAACAGGGCTCCCGGACAACCAACACCAACGTCCTCGAAGGAGGCCAACTGCAGAACGCGAGGGGAAGGAAAGGAGAGAAGTATGAACGCAAATGAATGAATGAAAGTACAACAAGCAGTATATGTATGGAGTCATACCTCTTTCGTGATCACTGATGACTTGCCGGACAGCGAGTCGCCAATGCAGCAGGATCGTGAATGGCGAACGGCGAACTGGAAGGTGGCAGACGAACAGGAGTATCGTGAATGGCGCAGACGAACAGGAAGGTGTCGAACGGCACAGCCTAGCTAATAATCGGCGAAGTTGGTTGGATATGGATACAGATGCAATGGAATCCTCCGGATATCTCTCGCCGAGTTTTAAAAATTCAAACCATCTTCCGTCATCCGTCATGAGGAATTAAATGTAGAGAATTAGTTAGACCTCCGTCACGAGGATAATGTGTGTATAGCGGAAAATTAATTAGACCGTATATTAGTGTATATCGTCTAACGGGTAATGATCTGAAGTCAGAACGCAAAGCTCCGTGGATGAGGACCGGCCCGTACTGACGGTGGAGGGCGAGCATTAGACTCGAAAAGAAGGACCGGGAGAAATTTTCCTATTTTATATTAATGTTTCGTAATCTATACCTCATATCTATATTTTTTTTCGTCCATCTTTTTTTTTTTTTTGTCCGTCTTCCTCTAACGACCGAACAATGAAGAGTTTCTTTTGTCTCCAAGAGTTTGCCAAAATTCACTTGGCAAATATCGTGATTTGGCAACTCGTTAAAATATATGGCAAGTGAAAAAATAGACTCTCTCCAAGAGTTTGCCATTTGGACTTGGTAAAATAAGAAGAGGCCCGCTAAGCGAACGAAGAGTCCCGTTAAGAAACGAAGAGCCCCGCTAAGAAACGAAGAGCCCCGTTTAAATTTGCACGTGAAGCCGGATGCGCGCTCGCGCTCAGCGCGCAAATATGCACGTTGAGGGGGGAGATTTGCCAAGTTGCTAAAATTTGCCAAGTTGGATGCCAAACTGTTGGAGCATAATTTTTTCTGTTTTGCCAAAAATAGATGGATACCAAGTTGATTTGACAAACTCTTGGAGATGCTCCCGTGCCTATACGAGTTAGAATAGCTTACATGTAAACCAATATGGAGTAGAAATCGTAATCTAAATAGATTCCTCAACTAATAATAATAAATAGAAAAGGATAAGAATTATATTTTTTATTTTGCACCGCTTTCTTTATTTACGTACGAGTTAGAATAGCTCACGTCTAGACGAATATGGAGTACGAATCCTATCTAAATAGATTCCTAATACTAAAGAGGCAAAATTTCTCGCCAACAATTTTTTTCTTCCAACTAAGACAACGACTTTGTTTCAGTTTATGTTTTTCGTTTTAATGTCCGAGTCCTAATCTCCGTTCCGAGTCGCTTGCCTGAGTCCAAATCAGATACGTCACCTCTAGCTCTAAGGCAAAAGCAGGAGACGTACATTTATAGACAGCTCACAGCAACTATGTTAACCTACTATTTAAATAAATAATAATAATAATTTTTTAATGGTCATTCATTCTCTAAAATACCATATATAGGCTGGAGCAGCATGTTCAGACAAGTACAAAGTTTGAATAGAATATAAAACGTTTCTATGGTCCATTACTCTTTTCGATACTCATAAAAATTAGAGCAGTTTATCTACATATGTCATATGATCTACTAGGTGACTCTGAGAATCTATACATCCCATTACAACCACTATATATTCCTATATATATTTTCTGAAGCTTAAAATAAAAAACCGCCCCTATACACGTAAAACAAATTATGAGAAAAATAAGTAGGTCTAAACTACTTGAATTCAACACTTTACTTTAATTAAGTATTTTCTTATAGAATTAAAATCCATAACAATGCACACTTATACCATCTATTTTTTTCTAATATTAAAGTATGAATCGTTTCCATAGTGCTTTTTTACCAATCCTGTACGAGTTTAAGCAGTGCGACTTTTTCTTATAGAATTAAAATCCATAACAATGCACACTTATGCCATTTTTTTATAATATTAAAGTACGAATCATTTTCATGATCCTTTTTTCCCAATCCTGTACGAGTTCAAGTAGTGTGACTGAAATAAAATCTTAAGATCAATTGAGAAACATAACATAATAATTAATCTCAAATCCTCTCATGTCTAATGTATCAATACATTTTTAAGCCACAGGCAATCCAGTTATAGATTCTAAATCCCGTTGCAACGCACGGGCATTTTTGCTAGTTAATATTAAAGAGGTAAAATTTCTCTCCACCCATTTTTTTTCGTCCAACCCTCCTTAACTGACTTTGTGAACGAGGAAACCGTCCCAGACATATCTACACCCTACTATTTTATTACATTAATATATGGACTTTCTTAAGGTAACTTGAATATGAATCCTAATCCAACTAAATTTCTTCTGTCATATGAGCCTTCTTGCCTAGAATAGCCTGATCGAATAGGAATCCTATTCGAAATAGAAATAGAAAAGGAAAAAAGCAGAAAGTAATAATAAGCAAATATAAATTAGATAAAGTGATCACGTTCTTCCTCCGTGAAATTTGATCGGTTGCACGTTGCTCCTCTATTTATTTTATATATATGTGGGCTATCATGTTGGTCTCTTCCATGTTCCATCCAGTTTTAGAAATCAATATCAAATTAGAAATCGAATTGAATCTTAAATCTAAAATATGGAAACCCAGCAACGCAAGGATTTAGGAATCAGAAATCAAGATCAAAATAGAAATCAAATTAAATCCTAAATCTAAACTATGGAAACCCAGCGACGCAAGGATTCAGGAATCAAGATCAAAATTGAAATCGAATTGAATCTTAAATCCAAACTACCGAAACCCAGTGATGTGAGGACAGCAACCATGGATCAAATCAGAACAGAGCTCTATATTTTAACACAAATATATACAGCCATAATCCACCAAATAACCAAGCAATAAACAGCAGACATGCAGACGCGTTCTTGTGTCCACGCAAAGCATCACCGAACTGCGGTCGCCACAGCTCTGCGACTCTGTGTACCAAACGGGACAGAAAGTCTCCGCTTTGCCTTGCTCCTCCAGAAAAGAAATAAAAGAAAAAAAGGTGTTATGGATTATTATATTTATCTACCATGAGAAGCTATTTAGCCAAAAGTTTTTATCAAAACTAGGTGAATTCCCCGCGCGTTGCTGCAGGATTTAAAAAAAATGTTATTGAAAGAAGCAAAAGATTTTAGATAATGAATTATGGAGAGCATCCAGAGCATTTGGAATTTGCCAAGAGCATGATATGCTGCATTGTATTCCAAATAAAGGAAGCCTAACATGGGGGTTAATGACAACTTGAAGAAAACTACACAATAGAAGTAATTTTCACATAAAGGAAATGGACAAATGTTTCTTAAACGGGAATTTGTAAATGATATTATCACTGACTTGAACAATAGACTTACATGAAGTATATTCCATAAATAAAAAAACATTATAATTTAATTCCTAAACGGTATTTTAGAGAAAGGACAATAATATAGATAGAACCCACTAAAGAAAAGATATTTCTATTCTCTGTAGAAAACACAAACAATTTGTAAATCTCAGAAACCATGAGGGGCATAAGCTACATCATCCTGAAGACAGACAATTATAATGATTAAGGAAATATATATTGTTTGTTGAAAAAAGAAGAGATATATTCAAATTTAGCACATTAGTAATTTAAAGTGATAGCCTCCAGAAATGGTTCCTGAAGACTGCATGATAATTCAAAAATATAAAAACATAAGTTAGAAAAATGACAAAAAGTTAAATGAACACACACATGCCTTGTAGCTTCTGCCATGCAAAGTGATGATGGCAGCTAATTCATGTTTAGTGTTCCGATTCTTGCTGTAAAAGTCATTAAGAACAACTAATTGAAAAAATACCATATTAATCTGGAGGTGTATTCTAAATGACGTCGTAGTATGCATCAAATGAGATCTGAATCTATACCTATATATAATAATAAAGAGGCAAAATTTTAGTCCATCCATTCTTTTTGTCTGTCTCTCTCTAACTACTATTCTTTTTGTCCGTCTCTCTCTAGCTATCAGACAATGCAGAGTTTCTTCTGTTCGAACTTATATATAATGATGACACGTGCTCATACAAATTAGAATAGGTCTTGTCTAGCGCGATACGGAGTCCGATTCCAAAACACTTAATTTCCTCTATCAAAACTAAAAAGTTATTTTCCATCCGAGTCAAACTCCATCTCTTCTCGGAGTCAAACTCCACACGTTTTTGTTCAGTTTGTAAAGTCACAACTCATAGTCCTAAACAAATAGTCTACAGTCCATTTGCACACATTCCGTAACGTACCAGCTTAAAATCCTAAATAAATACACTCTGTTTGCCAGAAGTCACGTCACGTAACATCTTATAGGTCACGTACAATCCAAAGTTCTAAACAAATTCAAATTTCTCCAATTCCTCAAATTTCTAAACAAATACAGTCTATTTTACCTTTGTCAAATACGGTCCGTTTTACCTTTGTACGGTTACTAGAGACTGAGTTCCGTACATATGTTTTCTATCGTGTTAAGATGAAAGGTTTTACCTTTGTATACGAATATACCCGAGGCCGAGTTTTGTACGTATGTTTTTCGTGGTGTTACCCATGACCTGAGTTTCTTACCCACCAACAAAAATGCCACCCACAGCCCAAGATCACGAAGGGTTACACATTGTGCTCCACTACCCGGACCTCGCTGGGGCGAAGCCTCCGCGGTACACCCCAGAGGAGGACGGCAGCGTGAGCGACCAGACCTGCATCGTCAGATGTCAGGTTTCCACACGGAGTGGCTGAGGATTTCGCGTTCAGGATCATGAACGTTAGTGCGCTCGCGGAAGGCGAGGTTCAGGAACACCTTTGAGAGGGGCGTCCTGGGTCTCAGCTTCCACTTCAAGCGCTTCTTCTACCGGAGATGATGGCGGTTGATCTCAGTGCGGCTGTTTGTAATTAGACGACTCAAGACTCTAAGACACGACACGAATGGAATTGAATTGTTTACTCATCTGGAATTGGCCTATCAGATCTAGAACCGGCCTATAACTAGATCCAGGTTAACTCGCTATCAACCATAGCAAAAGATGTTCCAGTAAAGGACTCGATGGTGAATACCGAATTAATTGTTTGTCTGTTTTGTTTTTGCACACAATCACAAAGATTTTTCTTGGTTGTCATCCTGTTTTTGGTTTTAATAGAACATTATCATATTATTGTCAACATTAACTCATAATATGAATGTCATAGTCGTCATAAATAAAATATATTATAGATTTCAAATACTATATAATATGTAAAACATAAATAGATATTTACTATTGCCGTCATTATTTTTCTCACGTTTGTTAGTTTTTTTCTCCTGTTGCAACGCACGGGCATGTTTGCTAGTAATTAATAATATATCACAGCCAAACAGAAGCATCCAACTCAATGATGATTAACAAAAATCAAATAGCCAACAGCATAAGATATCATCGACTGACCTTATTGACTTAAAAGAGAGAAGCAGAAAAGTTCTCATGTGTACTGGCAGCAGATGGTTTATGCATAAAAAATCAGCAATATATAATCGTTGATGAAGATTGATCTGGAGGTTTTGCCATAGGTAGCTGGCTTGTGCAATCGATTTGTCGCTGAAGATCGATCACCGAGCTGAAAGGGAAGACGATCCTTGGCTCCTTGCTGTTGTAGTGCTGCATAAATAACAGGGTGCATAAATGACCGGGAGAGGTGAAAGGTCGTGGCTGTTGGTGCTTCAGATGATTCATTTAGGATTCGCAGTGGAATTAAATATGACTGTTCGTTCCTATGCAGACTCTAGAAATGGCCAGCATGATTAAGACACATGGACGGACAGATGTGCTTGGAAGCTCATGATCCAACGGTGAAAATAAAAGAGATGACGTGGATCAACGTGGTTGCAGAGAAATAAAAGTAAATGACCCTTATTGGGGTTTTGCTTTATAAGAGTATAGGATTATGGAGCAGCTAAAGTAAAAAAAATACTTCACCAGCGAAGCGGAGCTCTACCAAATGATCCCTAAAGTAGTGTATGAAAACATGGATGGACCAAAGGATGGAGAGGAAGTCAAAGCCGAGCCAGTAAGGGTGAACTTTGAGAGGCCAAGCTTCAAGGCTTGCGACTTACTCCTAACTTATATGGTGTATAAGACAAGATCAAAGAGAGTCATGTTTCCTGCAAGTATCTTTCATGGATCCGAGCACAAGGATTCTAAAAGAGAATTTTCTTACTTTTTCTTGTCTAGCCTCCTAACAAACTAACCACTATTTTATGATATATCAGTAAGCATGGCTAAAGCCATTATCAAAGGCATTGGCCCTCCTTGAACTGTCTACCATCCTATAGAAGATGATGTCAACTATGACACATATTTTTTTCACCCGTTGCAATGCACGGGCACATTTGCTAGTAACGGTAATAACATATATGGATAGGTTGAATCTAAACTTAGGAGGTTATACTTTATATTATCTTTTACAATAATAAAGGTGGGTAATTTATAGAATCATTAGGGGTGTTTTAAATTATCTTTCATAATGACAAAGGTGAGTAATTTACATGCAATGTTGTGGGGTTATTTTGAATTATGTTTCATAATGACAAAGGTGTGTAATTTAGATACAAATCTAGAAGGTTATTTTGAATTATCTCGTGTAATAGCAAGGGTGGGTAATTTAAATTCCAAATTATTTGAATTATCTCGTGTAATAGCAAGGGTGGGTAATTTAAATTCCAAATTAGAGAATTACTTTATGTATTTTTCATAATAGCAGTACCAGAGGTGGGTAATTTTTCTTCTAAATCAAAATAAATTAAATGGCTATCATTGATGGTGATGATTCGATTCTACCAAATTGAAGGTTAGATGTTTCTTATTATTGTGAGAATTTCTAGGATTTATCTTTTTTTTTAGCATGTCTAGTGGGAATTAACACGTTGCCTCCATTGGAGGCCTCTAGTTAGTAATAGTAAGGTAGGTTGAATCCAAACTTAGGAGGTTACTTTACATGTCTTTTATAATGACAAAGATAAGTAATTTATAAAATAATTACGGGTATTCTAAATTATCTTTCATAATGACAAATATGGGTAATTTATTTACAATATTGTAGTGTTATTTTAAATCATGTTTCATGATGACAAGGGTGCTTAATTGAGATGCAAATTTAGGAGGTTATTTTGGATTATCCTGTGTATTGGTAGAGGTGGGTAATATATGCAAAATTAGAGGGGCCACTTTATGTATTTTCATAATGTAGAGGTGGGTAATTTTCTTCTAAATTGCAATAGTTCTGATGGATATTATCGACGATGATAATTCGAGTCTACCAAATTGAAGGTTAGATATTTCTGATTATTATGTGAATTTTTAGTTTTTTTTGTAGCGCGCGTCTAGTGAGAGTTAACATGATATCTTCATTAGAGTCTCTAATTAGTAATAGTAAGATACGAGTAAGACAAAAGAAATAATGAATGGACTGTGAGGCCGAAAGTTGTCGTTTTTACTCCAAACCACATTACAGTCATCTTTTTTTATCAACTGGATAATCATATCTTTTTACTCTAGAACTATACTAGAACATAAAAATGGATGATCCTTGCTAATAACTAGTAAATCAATACTAGTCGGAGAGACGATGTTGTCAACCATAATCACTGCCTTGTGACAGCCACCATTAGAGAAAGAAACGACGACTATTTATGGACGTAGTCTGACTCCAAGAAGCGAAGAATCGTCAATGGTGAGTTGGTTAAGTCCAAGGCCACTAAATTCAGTAAATTGCGTCATCATCTATTCCTATTCCTCCTAATAATAAAGAGGTTCCTCCTTCTAATAATAAAGAGGCAAAATTTCTAAACTTTTTTTTTCATCCAACCCATTCAAATTGGCCCAACCGTTCTGGTCCACTCGCTCTCCACCCTAGGCCCACTCGCTCGGCGGCCCACTTCAGCCACCGGATCAAGCAGTGCTTGCGTTCGGCCCACCGGCGGGGAAAAGACAAAAATTCTATGCCACTGGAGGGATTTGAACCGTGGTTTCCAACCTCAAAATCCAAAGGGCTTACCACCACAGTATACATGCTGATGTGAAGGTTCATGAAGTTTTTTTTATTTAGCGGTGCTAACACCTTCAAATATATGACAACCTTGTTATGGTTGGTAAGACAATAAGTAAATAAGTAAAACTATGAAAATATGGTATTGCTTGCATATATTATATGTAGTAATGTTGAAATATATCCGCTGCTAGACTTGTCAGTTTACTTTAAATATGACATAACGGACTCCAAATATATGTTCCAGCTTCTCCTACGTATGGGCGTTGCATGCTACTTGAAATGAGTTGTGTTAGCGTCCGAATCAAATTCCTCCTCAAGAATCATAAGAAAGGAAAGAAAAGAGAAGAAAAAATCGGCCTAAGCTCCAATGCAATGGAAGAGGAGTTGGAAATCGATAAAAAAGAATACAAGATTTTTCTGCCCTATTTTAAATTTCAAACTACTCCAATACAAACTGTTTAAGGCACTGAAGCTATTTTACACAGAAAGGAGTCCTCAGAAATAGATTTTTGAAAATAGCAATCGAACTTATCTTCGCTCCTCCTATAGATAGAAAAAATCAAGATTCCCTCAGGCAATAGATCACAAATAAAATTTAAAATATATAAAAAAAACCGACTATCATGCCAAGTGATTAGATCTGCAGCAAATTTTACAAATCAATTTGTCAAGTGAATAGATCTGCAATACATTTTTCAATTAATTTGTTAGGGGATTAAATAAGCAATAAATTTAATTTCATGGCTGCAATGCAACAAATACATATAGAAGTGTATTTTTTAAGGAAGATAGTACTTTGGTACAATTTGATAAACTGATGTCTCATTCAAAAATGAAAAATGAATTGGATTACAAAGTGTTTTCATAGTCTGTCACTCTATCATGTATACTATACAAGACATGGTACAAAGTTTGACTCCAAAGTGAATTCAAACACATGACGTGATCGTTGAATAAATCTTCTAGCCACATGTGGTCTTAGTGACCATACAACAAGCTCCCGTTGCAACCCACGTGCATATTTGCTATTTGCTAGTCATAAAAAAAGAGTGGCGAGGGGGGAGGCATCCAGTTGCCGTCGCTGCTCGCCAGCCGCGGAAGTCTTATCTGCAACGATCAGCTATGACCTTTATATGGACGATCAGACTCCCAAACTGTGACTCTGTACAGGCCGCCAGTCTTGCATAGAGACGGAGCAAGATAGGATTAGTCGCGAGCCAAGGAACCAGTAGAGGGAAAACATTGAGAGAAGAAAACAATGGCGGGCAAGGAGGATCTGAAGCTCCTCGGCCTGCTGGTGAGCCCGTTCGTGATCCGCGTGCGCATGGCGCTAAGCATGAAAGGAGTCAGTTACCAATACGTCGAAGAGGACCTATTCAACAAGAGTGAGCTCCTGCTCAAGCTCAACCCGGTACACAAGAAGGTGCCCGTGCTCATCCACAACGGTAAGCCCATCTGTGAATCACTCGTCATCGTGCAGTACGTCGACGAGCTGTTCGCTGGCCGGTCAATCCTCCCAACCGACCCCTACGAGCGCGCCACCGCTCGCTTCTGGGCTGCCTACATCGAAGACAAGGTACAAATAAACATGCACGCGAGTTTACTTCTCTGGTCTCTGCAATTGTGAACTCTGTTCTCTTGCTTGCAGTTGTGCCCGGCGTGGATAGGCATCTTGAAGGCCAAGGCGGAGGAGGAGAGGGCGGAGAAGGTGAAGGAGACGCTTGCCGCGATCGAGCATGTGGAAGTGGCCTTTGCCAAGTGCTCCAACGGCAACGCCTTCTTCGGCGGCGACTCCATCGGATACCTCGACATCGTGCTCGGCTCCTTCCTGTTCTGGTTCGAGGCGCTGCGCAGGATGTACGGCCTGGAGATCATTAACACGAGCAAGACTCCGCTCTTAGCTGCGTGGGCAGAGCGGTTTGGAGGGAGTGTAGAGGCGAAGGAGGTGGTGCCGGAGGCGGACAAGGCAGTGCAGTACGCCAATAAGCTTCACGCCGCGGCCGCTGTCAAGTTAGTGAGCTCAGAATGAGTCGTGAATTGAAGCAGGAAAAAGTAAATGGTGGGGTAGCTATGGTCCAAATTCCAACTGAATAATGTTCAAAGCTTATATATTGATATGCTTGGTTATGTGATTCCAGTTGTCTACTCTGAGTGCAATAAATGAGTATGATTATCTTCGGTGTGTAGGAGTATGTTTTTAAGTTATTTTAAACAAGGTACGGACATGTGTAACTAAGAAAATATTTCTTATACTAAACGAAAGGTATATGTATGTTGGTTGCTGGAATAAAGAGTAAAAGTTGTTGAGTGAAAATATCATCTACTCTCCCTTATAAAAGTTTTTTTTATCATTTGTATGAGCATTATAATGTTTACTTATAGCCAAAATTTTAAATCTTCGGCTATAGCTTTTTGATAGGACTTAGCTATATTTTTATGTACAATTTAGCTGTTAGGTACCGCTATAACACGCTATTTACTGTTTCAGGACATAGATTGGTAAATATCTTAACTAGCGATTTAAAACACTGCTTATAGCAGAGAAGACACCGGAGCATAGGGCATGTACAACAGTAGCAAGCAGCGTCAACTCAAGCACTAGAAACCTTCAGATGGTTGCGGCCAGGAGGGCACTGGAGGAAAATGTTGGCCATTCGAAGTCCCTGCAAAAGTTTTTTTATCAACACCAGATAAGTTTTGGTGGTACCAGGTGTCAGCCACCGAAGAAAACAACGTCTTTTGATGTTTCTGTAGAAGGTTTATAGGGCACCAGAGAAAGGCCCAACGCTTAGCAATGGCTAGCTAAGGTAGCGTTTGGTTAAGAGTTAAGGTGAGGTGGGATGGTCCCGTCTCTGGACGGGACGACTTCAGTTTCTGTTTGGTTGAAGAGGGATAGGATCAACCCATTTTTTGTTTGGTCTAGGACAATAAAAGAGGGATCACCCAATGACAAGTGGGGTCCATCGTTAGTTTTTTTCTTTTCGTCATCTGTAACACCATGTGTTTTGCACCATGTTAAATTTCACTAAAAATTTGAATTTTTAAAACTTTACAACAAATTAAAACTTGATTAGTTTATTTTCTACGGAACCGTTTTAGAAAAACTTTTCTCTAAAACCTTGCATTAAAAATCCACCATATGCATTTAGCATCGAACGTTTGAATTGTTGCTTGCGTGATTGATCGAATGCTCGTTTGATTTGAATACTTGATTGCTTGCGTGTATGTTTGTCTTCTGGAATTTATTTGCGGCACCAAAATAACTTCCTTAATTATAACCTGCATTCCTAACCTTTCTTTATAACAGTATATAATGCATCGTAAATATAAATAATATTTGTTACCTTCTCTGCTTAATTACATTAGCCATCGCATTACTAGATTATATGTTTAGTTATTCTTCCTAATATTAGTTTACATTTAGTTAATTCCTATACGGTATGAAATCCTTGCTTTTAATTACTATGGTTATAATAGAATATATGTAATATTTAGATACACATTATAGTTGCATTCTTTGACTTCCTAGCACTAGAAATACGTCGTCTATTTACAAAACATAATGCATGGTTAATTCATCGTCCGCCCAATTATATGCTAGTTAGTTCCTTTGCCGTGAAATATCTAGAAATACATACATCGTATACACATATACACATGCATTGTTACATTGTTTAGTTAATACCTACAAAAAGGAAGATAACTTCTACTGTGTACTACCTCCTCCCACCGAACGGGCTCAGCCCAAGCACGGCAGCCCAGCTCGGCCCAAGCCGAGCAGCAGCAGAGCATGCACACGCCAGCGCCGCAGGCACGTGGTGCGCGCCGTCGAAGATATTTTCGACGAACAAACCGCCTCTCAATGACCAAAACAAAAGTTGTGGACCTCAATGAATTATACAACTTTGTTGTTGAAGTTTTCATTTGAAATCATTTAATATTCCAAAATTATGTTTAATGTTCTCATATTTTTTAAATTCAAATTGTGAATTGTCCAAACAAAGTCGGACAGAGAAATGACTAAAATAAAAGTTGTATATGTCAATGAGTTCTACACTTCATTGTTGACGACCTTTTCATTTGAAATCATTTAATATCCTAAGATTCTGCTCGAAGTTCTTGTATTTTGAAATTCAAATTTCGAATTATTTAAACAAAGTCAAATGGAGAGATGACCAAAATAAAAGTTGTAGATCTCGACGATTTCTACAACTTTGTTGTTGACTTTTCATTTGAGTTCATTTAATATTCTAAAATTTTGTTCGAAGTTTTCATATTTTGACATTCAAAATTTTAAATTATTGGGCCAGATTCTGGGCCTATTCTAATCATGGGCCCATTCTCATGCTTAACACACTTCATTTTTTTTCATTATCAAGTGAATAAAGATAAATGTTTACTATCCCGAAATTGTTTACTATGTCAAAATAGATACAACACTTTGTTATGTGACTAAGTTGAAGATGGTTATATTTGTGAAAGAAGTATGCTTATGGACCAAAAATATGTCGGTGTGTTAATTTGAAGAATTTTCTAACCAAATTTAGTTATCATTGTAATTATTTGTTGAATTAACATATAATAAATGTAACAATATCTAAAATTGGCTACAAATTCTACAAACTTGCATGACAACATTATTTTGGTGTATAATCATCCCATAAAAAATCAAATGATTTTAAGAAAGCAGTGCTGCACATTGTTCACAAATGCACACATCTCTCACATAGCTATAAGTAACTATGGGGGTGTTTAGTTCCCACCCAAAAACTTTACACCACATCTCATCGAATGTATGGAGACATGCATGAAGCATTAAATATAGATAAAAAACAACTAATTACACAGTTTGCATGGATTTTGCGAGACGCATCTTTTAAGCCTAATTAGTCCATGATTTGACACTAATTGCTATAGTTACACATGTGCTACAGTACCCCGAAAACTTTACAACCCCTGAACTAAACACGCCCATATGTGAGATATATATGAATTTGTGAACAATGTATAACCCTACCTTATTAAAATGGTTTGAAATTTTTGTGACGAGCTTATACACTCATAGTATGCCCACATACCAATTTTTAGGATATTATTACTTTTTTCCGTCGAAGCCACCAAAATACAAGTTCGAGTAATCCCTAACGAAACACTATTTCCATCAATTTTCAGGATGTGAGGTCAAATCGAACTTGTATTTTTATATATATTATTGTATAATTTTTGGATATTGGTTGGCATCACATGTAGTTCAAGTTGGATTTATTTTTAAGACCATGCAAAAAAATCACTTAAACCTTAGAAAATAGCAAATTGCTTCTGTTTAGATAGTCTAGTTCATATTAAAATTATGTTGGGGCGCACAGAGATCATGTTAAAAGCAATATATAGCTAACTAAGCACTAGTACATATCTGATTTAATTTCAGTAATGCAAAGCAATAGCAGAATTTTTTGTTCCTAACTGTTAGATGAAAATTAAATTTCATACATGTTAATTACGTATCATATTTAATGTGAGCATCTCAGATATTTGATATTTGTTTCAAGGATGATTAAGCAAATTAACTGAGTGGTGGCCTAGTACATATTTTTTTTGTCTCCAATGTAATCTGAATACCAATCGTTGATGCAGTTGCAAGGTTGATTAAGGTTGCAGAGCCGATTTGATGAAGGAAGCTGAGGAGGCCAATGTTGTTAGATATTTGGTTTGTCTCAGTTCTGAACCGTATTGTCATCATCAGTATGATTTTTTGTTAATTCTTACTAGCTAGATCATACATATTTTATCTTATATGCACTGAAGCTACCTGATCATGTTTTTTTTTCAATGTTTAATTTTCTACCACATGGGATCATCTAAAAATTGATGCACAAACTGAAACCATGTCATCTCTAATTAACTGGGAACATGCCTAACTTCTCTATCTGAAAATATTCTGATGTATACTTTTGTGAAATAGGATTCTGTACTAATAGAATTATTCTGGCTATTTATTTCAGAGTATGCATATGACACCTAGGAATACTTTTTTTTATACTGTTAGCTATGCACCAAATATTTTAAATTTTGGTATATAACCTTCGGATGTTTCGCACCTACTTACATAAGGATGGAATAATAGATTTGAATATTCATGTATATGTAACAAGCACTTTTATTCCAAAGAAATACAACATCAACGAGAGCTGGTAGAACTAAGACAATTGCTCCTGTTGCCCCTTCACTTGTGTGTGCTAATCGTGCTAACAAAGGAAGGAAGTGCGCATATAATTTTCTTGTATTATTTTCAGATGATTGCTAAATTCATACTGATTATTCACAATTAACAAGCACTTTTATTCCAAAATGGGTTTGGGTAGCAACCTAGTTTTTTTATTTACTAGCACTTCGACATGTATCGTATATGTTAGAGTAAATAGGAATAGTACCACATTGTGTACCCACGTGAGGTGTTAGTCCTATGTACCCTATATAATCAGCCCATGAGGCCCAATGCAATACATCCAATATTCCACCAATTATATTCTCCTTCATGGTATCGGAGCCTGTGCATCTACATCGCCGTCACCTGTGCATCGATGACTGTGATGCGCAATCCCTGCTGCGCTATCCGTCTGCACAAGGTCTTCGTCTTGCTGATTGGGTCTTCGTCATCGAGCTGCCCCTACCCGCACCGTTGCTGAGCCCTGCTCGCCGGTCCGGCCGCCACATCGCGTCGTCGCTGAGTCCTACTCGCCGATGCGTCCTCTCCCGCATTGCTTCTTCTTCGTCCAGCACAACCTCGCGGTTGGGGCCCTCTCCCTTGTACGCCTGGTATTGGCAACACCGTCGCGTGCTTTCGTCCCCGACACGTAGCTGGATCTGGCAAATCTAGCCTCGCCTCGGCGCTCAGGCGGCTTGACTGCATCGACTTCGGCATCGACCCTCCCGTTCCCACCCCGTCTACCTCGATTGCATCGTCGCCTTTCTTCTACGTCCACGACGGCCCTGACTGCGTCGACTTCGGCATCGCCTCCTCCCACGACGATTGCCTCAACGCGTCTCCGTCATCACCATGGCGCCCCTTGTGCGCCTGCAGCTCCATCGACACGGCAACCCGACCACAACTACGTCGACCTCGGCCATCTTCAGCACGGCTTCTTCGACCACGGCTACACACTCGGCTACCTCGACATTGGCATAAAGGGCTACCGCCTTGCATAAGGAGTCATCGGCTTCTTCTCCAGCCACAGCATGCGCGACGCATCGACTGTTATGACTGCAGGGGATGTTAGCTTTGTCAGCTTCTTCTCCAGTCTCACCGTCTGCAGCGCTCCCGCTGTGACTGCGGGGGGATGTTAGAGTAAATAGGAATAGTACCACATTGTGTACCCACGTGAGGTGTTAGTCCTATGTACCCTATATAATCAGCCCATGAGGCCCAATGCAATACATCCAATATTCCACCAATTATATTCTCCTTCAGTATATGTGTACAATGTGAAAATTGTTGCGCTAGATAAAGTAGTTTGCCTACTCATATTTCTGTTTTCAAAAAATTTTCTATGAATAGTGTTGTATCTAATGATGTCAATTTGCACGTGACTAATACTCTTTTATGATGCTGACGCTAATATTGTTCTTTATTGTTGAACTTGATAGTGCTGCAAATTGAACTTGATAGAGCTACAAGAAGCGGATCGAGCTGGTGGGTTAGCTGCAACGTTGTCATGTGATAGCATATTGTATAGTGAAGTTCAATTTTTTTTTCTATGAAGTGCTTTGTTACTACTGCTGACTGATGCCTCAATGTTACAGGCTGTTAACGTGCTCCTTGTTTTGATTTTCAATCTTGTCAAATGGTCTTGTAATTGGTATGTACGTGAAATGGGCCTTAATTTAGCCACTCATTGGCCATAATAATTTTTTTCTTTATGGTTGTTTAAATATGCGTGTTTTGTCCATGTGACAAATGGGCTTGGCCCACAACTACAATGGTAGAAAGCAACCGTCATGGATCAACTCTAACAAATCCAAATTTATGACGATTATTATTTTTATTATTGATTGATGTATATACAACATCATCTGCCACGTCATCTACTACGTTAGATATGACATGTCACTAGACACATGCGTCGCCTCCTTGTTTCCACCGCTCTGCCAGATCATACGCCAAACCGACAGTGAAAATACTTATCACCGCCAGTTTGTCACCTCACTATGTCCTGCCTGCCTTTGAACCGACGGTGAAAGTTCTGGCAGTGAAAACACAATCTATAGTAGTGTAACCGGTGTACCATTAGATTTTAGCTTTGCTAATGGATGTAACAGTAACAATCTATTTGACATTTGTACCCACACGTTATAAATACAGTAATAAGTAATTCTACGGAGGAAATTTGCTAGTCAAAGGTGCTCTATTTTGCATAGTGCTTCTGCTATGTGCAGTCACGGGACAAACAATCAATTGTTTAGTGCCTTCAACTTTTGCACCAAGTCCTTGTCAAGCTGTGGGAGAATAGATCAAGTCAAAAATTAGAGATTGCTCCACTACTGCGGCAGATGGAGGAGATGAGCCAGAGCTTTGAATTTTTCTCTTTACGTTTTGTTAATGGAGATTGTAATAAGTTAGCCTATGAATGTGCTCGTTTGGTATCCACTAATTCTCAGGTGGAGTGGCGTGTAACCCCACCTAGATAAAGGGATATCATAAACATTGATTGTAACCCTGATCTTGATTAATGAAGCTCTGGCTGTTCTCAAAAAAAAAATCACCAACGGATTGTCCAGTGCACTGTGCTCCTAAATTCGCAGCCTCTGTTCCTCGTCTGATAAAGTATAATTCTGCAGTGATCTTCTCCTCCCTTCATAGGACTATTCGGTATTGACAACTACACACTGTGCGCAGTCACTATGATCACTGGACAAATAGTTGATTGTCCTCTGTATGCATTCGATTTTGGCACCCTTGGATCCTCCAGAGTACATATTTTTCTGTGTTTTCATGGTTGAACTTGGTTTCTTCTCTGAACTTTACACCACCTGTTGTTCTTATTGACTGTGTTATCTCGATGACCAAAAATACTAAAAAAACATGGCATAGAGTCTATGTTTGTTACAACCTCAAGTGAATATTAAAATTTAAGCCAACAATACTTATTTACTTTAAAATAATTTCAAAAATCCATCAGGCTGTGGCCACCTTTGGCCTGCACTAATCTCCTGCATCGCTCAAGATGCACTAATCTCTGCATTTACGATTCACAGAGCTAGGCAGAGGATTTGCTTCCTTCTAATGCTAGCTGTTTTCTGATGATCCATGAGCCGTCTCAGATTGTCACTATCCCACAGGAATAATAAGTGGCCGCGCGCGAAATCCTGGTCATCAAATAAACAACGGCAAATGCAAAGCAAAGCATCTCGTATGCACTGATGAGATCCCTTTTTCACCCCAAGCAGCATGTATATATATATGGCATGTCTCAAGAGCACAGCACAGAGGAACACAAGATAAAAAGAGCCAGAACTAGGTGTAGAAAATGGCCGGAGCCGGAGGTGGTGTTGAGCTGAAGCTGCTCGGCAGCTTGGCGAGCCCATTTGCTCTGAGAGTGAAGCTCGCACTCAGTTTCAAGGGCCTGAGCTACGAGTACATCGCGGAAGACCTCCAAAACAAGAGCAACCTCCTCCTCAGCTCCAACCCGGTGCACAAGAAGGTTCCCGTGCTCATCCACAACGGCAAGCCCATCTGCGAGTCACAGATCATCGTGCAGTACATCGAAGAGACCTTCGAAAGCACCGGTCCCTCCCTCCTTCCTGCCGACCCATACGAACGTGCTATTGCTCGCTTCTGGGCCGCCTATGTCGACGACAAGGTATGCCATGCAGCGCGTCATGCCTTCTTGCATATGTTTCCCTCCCAAAATAAGACGGATGTGTGGCGTGCCGTTGCAGCTCCTGCCCTCGTGGCTGCAGTCGTTCAGGGGCAAGACGGACGAGGAGAAGGCGGAGGGGCTGAAGCAGACGCTTGCGACGGTGGATCAACTGGAGGCAGCCTTCAAGGAGTGCTCCAAGGGTAGTAAGCCCTTCTTCGGCGGCGACAGCGTTGGGTACGTGGACGTGGCGCTAGGCAGCCTGGCCTCGTGGGTGTACGCCGGCGAGAAGCTCTATGCCTCTATGGTTTCAGGCTCTTCGACGCCGCGAAGAGCCCGCTCCTCAACGCGTGGTTGGAGCGGTTCGGCGTGCTCGACGCGGCCAAGGCGGTGCTGCCAGACGCCGACAGGCTTGTCGATTACGCCAAGATGAAGAAGCAGGCCGAGGCTGCTGCTGCTGTCTCATCGAACAACTAATAACGGTCTGGACGTTACCAGCGTTGGATCGGAGGAAGATTCCGATATCTCTGAAGAATATAGAGTAAAGAATTTGGTTTCTTGTGAGTGATGAGAAATAAACAGGACTGGGGTCTGTCTACGTCGCATTCTTGCCATTTGACGTCGTCGCCTACCAGTTGGCACTTGGCACATGCTGTTTGTACGTTCGTGGTACTCCCCACATCATCTTCGAACTGATCGGTACTCATCCTCTGTATCCGCAGTAACAGGCTAACAGCGATGGATAATAGGAAAGCACGGATGTTCCGAGCATCCTCACCACGCAGCTTGGTGATTTGCATATGTGTTACGCCACCTACACTACACTACAGCCAACCCAACGACCTCGCCGAGTCTTTTTTTTTTTTCTTTCGAATATGTAAAAGGTTTGCGTATCATTGTATTAAGATCGAGAATTAATTTGATTACAACGACGCGCCATTGAATGATGCGCTAGGGGGGCATATGATTTTACATAAGGCTTATCCCCGCCTAGCGGACTTTTCGCAAGGTGATTACTCGCGCACGAGACAACCTAGTTTCGCCGCCCCGACGTCTATCTATTGGTCTACTAGGTGCTTGATGTGCGTGAGGACCTGTATAACCGTGGACGAGGCTTGGCGAAAGCACCTTCCATAGTTTCCAGGCGACTAGAGCGAACAATTCTATTCTACCGTAGCTGTGATGGCGGCAGATATCCTTGATACGTCATGATCTCCAAGTTGGTAGTTACGCCTAGTCCTCGCTGGCTTCCTCCTCGGTCGTCATCCGTTGATGGGCCAGATATATGGTCGGTGATGGTACCCCGGGCCTATATCTCTAACACAAAGCATTTCAAATTTATCGCGTGTGTTAGCTATTATTTATACTCTCAGGACTTACTGCTGTGCAGCGGCTTGCTTTTGTGCTTTGTGAGTTGCGTTTCGTGTCCTGTTACTTTCATTGGTCTCCTATTGTGCTCGGAATCGTATCTCAATTCTCAAATCACCTATTGACTTAAGGGATTTCGAGTCGGAATCTTCTTTCATCATAATCGAAGTGGAGAGCTCTATTTTGGGTTTCGGTGTTTTCCTTGGCTTTTCATCTTAGTGAGTGTCCCGCTGTATTCGCCGGCCATCACCGAGAATATGTAGCCACCAGTTGGCTCGAGGGTATCGTGCTTGGAGTGCATGGTGTTTTACTTTTTTAGTGATTTTGGGACACCAGCCATTTCAGGAAAAAAAAATTAGATTGGGCTCTCGTTCACCCTCCACATCTGGTCGCCTTTCTCTGTCCTCGGCTATCCAAAATAAAATGTTCCAAATAATCACTGAACCGAACGGGATACATCTGAACTAGCACACTAAAGACACATCCACGGCAACACTCGTTGCACATACAAACTGACCAACGGCAAGTCCGCAACGTACATCGTGCAGAGCACAAAGCCGCGTTCCGTTATTTCTTTTTCGTCACTACCTGAAAGCCTGAAAGTCTGAAACACGTGGCAAGCAGCTAAGTCCAGACTGATATAACCTGCGCTTTCAGTTGCTTGCACCGGCGTCCGCAGCGGCGCAGCCGCTAGACGTGCCTTCAACATCTTGCCGAACTCAACCAGCCGGCTCACGTCTGGCATCACCGGCTCGACGGCTTCCAGCGCGCCGAAGCGCTCCGACCACGCCGCCAGGAGCGGAGTCCGTTCAGGGTCGAAGGGCTTGACGCCGTGCAGCTCATCCGATGCGCGCACCCACCCGAGCAGGCCGCCGAGCACGACGTCGACGTACCCGGCGCTGTCGCCACCGAAGAAGGGCTTCCCTTTGCCGCAGTCCCTCAGGCCTCAGCGCCCCCTCCAGGGTCTCCACCGTGACGAGCGACTGCTTCTTTCCCTCAGCCCTCTCCTCCTCCGTCTTGCCCATCGTCGACTGGTTCCAAGCGCGCAGCATCTGCGCGCACACACGATCGGTCAACATGCAATCGATTGGAAGATTTGAAGCGATGCGTACGTACCTTGTCATCGATGTAGGCGGCCCAGAAGCGAGCAATGGCGCGTTCGTAGGGGTCAGCAGGGAGGAGGGACGGGCCGGTGCCGGCAAAGGCCTCGTCGATGTATTGCAGGATGATCAACGATTCAGAGACGGGCTTCCCGTTATGGATGAGAACGGGTACTTTTTGGTGTATGGGATTGGACTTGAGAAGGAGCTCGCTCTTGTCCCTGAGATCCTCCTCGACGTACTCGTAGCTCAGGCCCTTGAGGCTGAGCGCGAGCTTCACCCGCAGCACGAACGGGCTCGCCCACATGCCCAGCAGCTTCAGGTCGTCTCCTCCGGCCATTGCTGGAGCTGCAGGGTGTCACTGATGTTGTAGTAGCTTGTTTTTTTGTCGTTGGCTTAATTCTTGGTTATTGGGGAGGGAGTGCCGGGGAGTCTATATATATACGAAGGCAGAGCATCCTCTGCTGCGATGACAACTCTTTTGTTTGGCTTGATTGACTTCTAGCATCTCCCACTCTTTTGTTTAACAGGCAGATCGTTGGAACAATCTAGAGAGCCTCTATTACTTGGACGAGGATCCAAGAAATCGTGGGCAACATCCCATGCCAGCAATCAATTTTGTTTTTTGGTCAGCTGGCGATGGTGAGTTCACTTCTGACGCCTGAGAAATTTGCCATTGGTTCCATCTTCAGAGGGACACTAACATCATGATCGACGTATTCTTGACAGTGTGTACGCACTAGGCGCTACTGTATTTTATATATTTCCAGCCTTATCCTCCTCCGAACTCCAACCAACCACGACCGCAAGGCCTGCCTTCGGCCTTTTGACTCCCTTGCTATAGTTCCGAGTTTCCTCGTCCGAATCCCAGGCAAGCAGGCACTGGTCTTTTTTCTTTTCTTCCCGTTGTTCCGTGTCGTACGTGTGTCTTTCCGTTGTTCCGGGTCGTACGTGCGGGTACACCTATGGTAGTTGCGTTTCTCTTTTTTTCTTTTTCTTTTCTCTATTTCTTTTCATTTTCATTTTTCGTTTCTCTATGTTGTTTTATTCTTCTTTTTATTTTTTTTCTTTTTCTTTTATTTCCTTTGTAAGTTTTTTCCTTCTTTCATTTTCTTTTTCTTTTTTCTTTCCTTTCATTCATTTATTTTTTCTTTTTCTTGGACTTTTGTCATTCTTTTAATTTTCTTTATTCTTTTACTATTTTTATTTTACTCTATTAATTTTGATTTCCTTTTAATTTTTCTTTTTTCTTTCCTTGCTTCTATTTAATTTTTGTTTTCTTATCTTTTTATTCTATACTTTTAAATTTTTTTTGATATAATTAATAATTTTGTTTATTTTATTTTTAATTTTTGTATTTTACTCTATTTTATTTTCCTTTCTTTTCTTCTATTTATAATTTTATGTTTCGCTTTTTTTATTTACAGATATACGCGATGTTCATGTAATGTTCTATGATGTATTTTTGATATCCGTGAGTAGAAATGTGATGTTCTACGATGTATTTTGTGTGTTCAGTAAGCATACACTGATGTTCTAGGATATATTTTGTGATGTTTGGTAGCATTTTTCTTTTTTATTTGACTCTAATTAATTACTTCACTAATTTTATTATTTTATTTTATATTTTCATGATTTATGTGATGTTCACGTAGTATACGATGATGTTGTATGCTATATTTAGTGATGTTCGTGTAGTGTTAATGTGATGTTCTATAATGTATTTGTGTACTTCGGTACTATACATTGATGTTCTAGGATATTTTTTTTACATTTTTATGATATTTGTGATGTTCACGTAGTATATATATGATGTTCTATGCTATATTTAGTGATGTTCGTAAAGTGAATGTGATGTTCGGTAGTATACATTGATGTTCTAGGATATATTTTTTATTTTTTACATTTTATGATACATGTGATATTCACGTAGTATATATACGATGTTCTATGCATGTTTTGGATGTTTGTGTAATGTTAATGTGATGTTCTACGATGTATTTATGGTATTTCGTAGTATATATATAAATATTTTTTTTCTAAATATATCCAAGTGAGATCTTGATTTGAAGGATTTATTGTAAGAAATACATTGGCGCAATCAAAATTTAATTTGAATGCATACTTTTGTAGTTATAACTTTTTTAAATTTTAGATTGTACATGCAAGTGGTGGGCCATAGGTTGTCTCCTACTTCTTCGTGCTCTCTTCCAGATCTGTATGCATGTGTCAAAGCGTACAGAGAAGCACGTACGCGTCAGAATCAGGAAGGCCCAACAACAAAAGTAAAGCGGCCCATGTGCGTGTAACAGAACATTATTTTTTTTGGGGGGGGGGGTGTCGACGGATGATACCGGCCACCAGGGTCGGCGCATAGACGCCCCCCATGTGTTAAGGTGGATTGAATTGTATAAATTAGGACCTAAAGTCGTTACGTGGGGAATCTTCCATCACCATATTCATTGTAAGCATGGACAATAAATTCAGAACTCCATGTGTACCTGATTGATTTCAGCAGTTTTACGAGTATAGGCCCTATATGGTGCCCTAATGGATCATATAAGTATACTTGGTCATATGGCTCGGGGCCCGATGGCCCGCGCCACAGCCCGGTGTTTCGGCCTAGCCTGGTGACTGTTGGGCCCAGGCTGGCCCGGCCTGACCCTAGGGCCATGCCTGGGCCTCACCCTCGGCACGACATGCTGGCCCGGCCCGGCCCGACATCTGCATCTCATATATATACACAAATCAGAAACCCTAACTTTATCCATCCTCAGCTGACAGATCCCCACCGCAACTCCCGTATGCGCGCTCTCCTTCTCACTGTACCGCTTCTTTCTGCACCGCGACTCTCCAACAGTCCGACTCCCATCTTCCCATCCATCTCCACCGGGCAGCAGCGCTGGGTGACGATGGAGGGGCGTGGCGCAGTGCCTAGCACCAGCGCAACAACTCCTCCACGCTCGACGGCCAGTGCCTGGCGGCGGCGCAGCAGCTCCTCCACGCGGTGGCCAAGCTCTCCTCCGCTTTCCATGGCCCGGCCCTGGCGGCGGCGGCATAGCAACTCGCCACTGGGCCGGCTCTAGCACGTTGGGCCGGCACGGCACGGCACGAGGCCTTTATGGCCATGCTTGGGCCGTTGGTGCTGCCTGTGGGCCGGCATGGCATGGCCCGCTACACCTGACGGGCCGTGCCGGCCCGTGACCACTAGGCCGTGCCGAGCATGAGCCTACCATATTAACCGGTCAATATAGTTTGTTGTATTCAACACTCAACAAAGGACACATGCAGTGATTATCAAAGTGGTTACGTGGGAATCTTCCATCATCATATTTCATTGCAATCTTCATGGATGATGAATTCAGAACTCCATGTGTACCTGATTGATTTCAGCAGTTTTATTACGAGTATATGAAGTTCTCTTGTGGCCGCAATGAAGCATACAGCTAGGACAGAAAGCGATAGAGTTCAAACACAAACTTGACAATTTAACAGATTGTTGGAACAATCTAGAGAGCCTCTATTACTTGGACGAGGATCCAAGAAATCGTGGGCAACATCCCATGCTGGCAATCAATTTTATTTTATTTTTTGGTCAGCAGGCGATGGTGAGTTCACTTCTGACGCCTGAGAAATTTGCCTTCCATCATCTTCAAAGAGACACTAAAACATCATGACCGACGCATTCTTGACAGTGTGTACGCACTAGGTGCTACTGTATTTTATATTTTTAATATTTCCAGCCTTAACCTCCTCCAAACTCCAACCAACCACTCCTCAGGCATTTGACTCCCTTGCGTACAGTTCCGAGTTTCCTCGTCTGAATCCTAGGCGGGCGGCGGCTCGGTGACCCAGCGTGTGGACGATGAATTTAGAACTCCATGTGTACCTGATTGATTTCAGCAGTTTTACGAGTATAGGGTGTCTTAATGGACCATAAAAAGTTTCTGAATTTGACCGGGTTTGATCTATTCGACACTCAACACAGCATGTGACACCTGCAGCAATATATCTGATTCTGATTATTAAAGTGGTTACATGGGAATCTTCCATCATCATATTTATTGCAATCGTCATGGATAATGAATTCAGAACTCCATGTGTACCTGATTGATTTCAGCAGTTTTGCGAGTATATATAAAAGTTCTCCAATGGCTCCAATGAAGCGAGCAGCAGCTAAGACAGAAGCGATAGAGTTCAAACACAAGCTAGACAATGGCTGGAGGACATGATGAGCTGCAGCTGCTGGGCATGTGGGCGAGCCCGTTCGCGCTGCGAGCGAGACTGGCGCTCAGCTTCAAGGGCCTCAGGTACCAGTACATCGAGGAGGACCTCAGCAACAAGAGCGACCTCAGCTCCTCCTCAGTTCCAACCCGGTGCACAAGAAGGTGCCCGTTCTTATTCATAACGGCAAGCCTGTTTGTGAGTCACAGATCATCGTGCAGTACATCGATGAAGTCTATAGCGGCACAGGCCCCTCCCTCCTCCCTGCTGACCCCTACGAACGTGCCATGGCGCGATTCTGGGCCGCCTTCATTGACGACAAGGTTAGTAGCCCTACCTCTTCTATCCCTGCATTTCCAATTTGTATCCATCAATTCAGTTCAAGTATTTATGCTGACCGACGTGTGTGTATATTGCAGCTCCTGGCCTCATGGGTGCAGGCTAGCAGGGGAAAGACTATGGAGGAGAAGATGGAGCGGCTGAAGCCTACGTTCGCGGCGATCGAGACTCTAGAGGCTGCCTTCGGGGAGTGCTCCAATGGGAAGCCCTTCTTCGGCGGCGATAGCGTCGGGTACTTGGATGTCATGCTTGGCGGCCTAGTGGCATGGGTACATGCCTCCAAAGCGCGCCATGGTTTGAAGCTCTTTGATGCCTCCAGGAGCCCACTCCTAAACGCATGGGTGGAGCGCTTCAGTGCACTGGATGAAACGAAGGCGGTCCTACCGGACATTGACAGGTTAGTCGAGTACGCCAAGATGAGGGAGGCCCAGGCTGCTGCCGCGAATTGATGAACCGGACTGGTGTCGAGGTGGCCTATTTTTTACCGTCCTTTCATGTTTTCTGTATTGCGACCTTGCAGCAAACCACGGCGGCTAGCCCTGGTTGGTAGTGACCAGTCCGGTGTGGGACTGTTAGGTTGATCTCAGGCCCAGCCCAACGGCTGAGGCTTTTTTCCCTCTAGATTGCGTCTTGATCGGGGACGCCCAACCGATCCATGGTTGGTGGGCCCCCGACGCGCTGCGCTATAAAAACAGGAGTGGAGGCCGCAGGCACAAAACCTGAGGTTCGCCGTGCACAGATACCGACTCGACAACCCTAGGCCATCCGATCGGTTTTGCGCAGTAGCGTCGGGAAGCACCACCGCGCCGCCTCCCTTCTACTCCTTCCCCGCCGTCGTCGGTCAGCGCCGGTGGAGGCCCGAAGGACGACGAGATCTATATCGCCGCAGCGTCAACACCGTCGCCATGGACGCCACCGGATCCACACCCGCCGCCAACGACGGTCACAACCCTAACACCCCGATCTATGTGTTTCTTTGTTTCGATTCTTTTGTAATAGATCTACTGCATGTTCTTGTACATCACTGTCTATTTATTTCGTACCCCGAATCCCCGTCCGTGCTACCAGTAGTAGATCCTAGCCAAGTTCAACAATGGTATCGGACGATCTAGTAGTAGATCGGGCTCGGGGACTACCCAGCGAGCACAGCAAGTAGAAGGAGGGGTTTTCCTTTTTCCAAACCCTAACCCTAGCGCCCAGATCCAAACGCGAAAGATCGAGAAAGGGAATACCTAACCCTAAAAGCAAAGAGGAAGGGCGGGGGAACCATCCACTTACCTGTGGCGCGGTCATCCCCGCACCGCCGCCAGGTCACCGGCAACCGGGACGAGCAAAGAGACCGGCTGGGGAAACCACGCCACCGCGCGGCTCTCCGTGACCGTTCACCCAGCGAGGCACCGCGCACGAAGCCGCTCGACGGCGGCGCGCTCCGCAATGGGCGAGCGCGCGCACCGGCGAGGGGCCTCGGGGCGGCGCCGTCCTTCTCACCGGCCGTTGCAGGGTGGCCCTCTATCTTGCGTCTCGGCGCGGCTGAGAGAGTGGATAGAGAGAAGAGAGAGAAGGCGACGGCGCGAATGGGGCTAGGGTTTCTGTGGTGGCCTGCCTGGGGGGTTTTGTTCACCCGAGATCAAAGGAGAGCCGTCGGATGTGATCCAACGGCCAGGATTCGTTTGGACCAGAATGAGCCCAGGCGGGTTTCGGCACTGGGCCGATTTCGCACCGCCGGCCCAGGTTGCGGCCTGGCTGCGCGCGCGCACTCCCGCGCATAGACGGGCTGAGCCGAAAGTGGCCGTGGGCCGCTTATTTCGCCCTAGCCCAACCAGCACAGTAACCTTTTTCCATTTTTCAGAAGCTTTTTCATTTTGATTGCACCAACGTGTTTTTTATTTTGAGAGCAAAGTCAGCAAGTTATGCTTCTGAAAAATAGCGAGTTAATTAACGTTTTCCGCTGCGCAAGTTATAGTTTTAATTCTCATATTAAATTGAACCAACGGGATATTTAATTTGAGACGCCGAGTTTTCAAGCACAGAATTTTTTGTAATATTGTTATTTTTTGACCAACGTTAATAATAGCAATATTGCAAATTCCAAGTTCCAACTTTTATGCATTTACTTTATGCAATTACTTTTCCTGGTTTTAATGTTGATGTTCTCACTGTTTTCTCATGTCCAATTTCAGACCAAGCGCTCAATGCGATGCACTTCATAAGTGCAATCCCAAAGCTGACGGGGCAAAATTATGTTCTGTGGCGCGAAGAACTTGATGCAGCTCTAGCACTTGCTGAGATAGATTTGGCTCTTCAGGAGCCAAAGCCCACTGAGCCAGAGGAGCCCGAAAGGGCCCAGAATGAGACCGATGAAGCTTTTGCTAATCAGAAGCGAGACTATGCTCCTATTAGAGCAAAGTATGATCTTGAGAAGTACAAGTGAGAAAAGTCAAACCGCAAGTGCAAGATTGTCATCAAGAAAACCATCACCGAGGGCTTAAGAGGTGCTATCCCAGAATGTGACACAGCAAAAGCATACCTTGAGAAAGTGAAGAATCAGTTCATTGGTTCCACCAAAGCTCATGCTTCCACCCTGATCCAGAAACTCACTAACATGAGGTTCACAGGGGTAGTGTGAGAGAGCATATTTTGAGCATGAGCACCATGGCAGCTAAGTTAGAGGAACTAAAGATGCCCTCGCAGATGGTTTCATCATTCATCTAGCTCTAAACTCACTTCCCAAAGAGTATGAGACATTTGTTGTTAACTACAACACACAGCCAGAGGAGTGGGATTTAGAGAAGGTGATTGCTATGTGTGTGCAAGAGAAAGAAAGGCTAAAGAATGCAAATGGTGGTTCTGTGAACTTTGTGAAAGGAAAGAACAAGAAACCATTCTACAACAAGAAAGCTTCAGATGCCTCCACCTCTCATAATAAGGGAGGAAGCTCTTCACAGCCCAGAGCACAGCCAAAGCAAGACAACCAGCAAAAGCAGGAGGACTCGGATCGCTGTAGATGGTGCAATGAGACAGGGCATTGGAAGCATGACTGCCCTAAGTTCATGAGACATTGCCTAGTAAAAGGTGAGGACATTATAACTTTTGTTGATGAATCCTTATACATAAGCTATGCTAGATCCACATGGTGGATTGACTCAGGTGCAACTGTTCATGTTGCAAACTCTTTGCAGGGATTCAATAGAGGGAGAACCCTTCAAAGAGGAGAAAGACAGATTAAAGTGGCCAATGGCGTTGAAGCTGAAGCTCAAGCTATAGGAAATTTATCTCTAGATTTAGCTAGTGGTTTCACACTTGAGTTGCATAATGTTCTTTATGTTCCCTCTCTAGCTAGAAATTTGATTTCAGTTTCATGTTTGTCAGACTATGGTTTTGATTGCCATTTCAACAAGAATGATTGTAAGCTACAGTTAAATAATAAATGTGTGGGTCTTGCCTTCCGACAAGACAAACTTTATTTATTATCTATGTCTGAGAATGTGAATGCTGAATGTAACAATGCTGAGAATGCAATGACCGCAAATACAAGCAAGAAAAGAAAGAGAATTGATTCCTCATCGAAATTATGGCACTGTTGTTTAGGCCATATTTCGAGGGGGAGAATAGAACGCTTAGTCAAAGAATCAATCCTCCCACCACTAGAACTCTCAGAGTTAGAGCAATGCGTTGATTGCATTAAAGGCAAGTTAGTAAAGAATATAAAGAAAGGCGCTAAGCGAAGCACGGGAGTACTAGAATTGATTCACACAGACATCTGTGGACCTTTTCCAGTGACATCTGTGGATGGTTTTGATTCCTTCATCACATTCACAGATGACTACTCTCGCTTTGGATTTATCTATCCAATCAAAGAACGTTCAGAAGCTTTAGACAAGTTTAAGATATTTAAGGCTGAGGTTGAAAATCAACTAGACAAAAAAATTAAAGTAGTAAGATCTGACCGTGGGGGGAGTACTACGGTCGACATACCCCTTATGGACAAGTTCCTGGACCTTTTGCAGGGTTCTTATAGGAAAATGGCATAGTAGCCCAGTATTCAATGACGTGCGACCCACAACAAAATGGAGTAGCAGAAAGGCGTAACCATACTCTAATGGATATGGTGCGCAGCATGATGAGTTATTCCACTTTGCCATTGAGTTTGTGGATGGAGGCCTTAAAAACCGCCATTCATGTTCTCAACAGAGTTCCAAGCAAGTCAGTACTTAAAACACCGTATGAGTTGTGGACTGGCAGGAAACCCTCAGTCAACCATTTGCATGTCTGGGGGAGCCCTGCTGAAGCAAAAGTATTTAACCCAAACATAGGAAAGCTAGACCCCAAAACAGTAAGTTGCCATTTCATTGGCTATCTAGAAAAGTCGAAAGGTTATCGTTTCTACTGTCCTGGTAGACATACCAAGTTTGTGGAAACGAGACACGCTAGTTTCCTAGAAGATCAGATGATCAGGGGGAGCAAGACAGCACGAGAAATCACCCTTGAAGAGAAGCAGGTGTTTGTGCCCATTCCTATGGTGCAGGAACCCTACTTCACGCTGCCTGTTGTTGTTGGACCTACGCAAGTGATGACAACACCTACTGTAATTTCGCCTACGGCTAATTCGGAACCTGTCTTTCAGGAGCCGAATGAACCCATAGCCGATGAATAGCAGCCCCAATAAGATCAGCCTCAAGAACAAGAAATGCCAGTAGCAGAACCTTCTGGCAGACCTCAAAGAGTGAGAAAGTCTCCTATTTTAGATGACTACATAGTCTATGAATGCGAAGAAGTTCAGATGGAGGATGAACCCACTTCATTTGAAGAAGCCATGAGGAGCACTAAAGCATCTAAGTGGCAAGAAGCCATGGAAGATGAATTAAAATCTATGAGTACCAATAAAGTTTGGGACCTAGAGGAAATTCCTGAAGGAGCCAAAATAGTAGACTGCAAATGGGTCTACAAGGTGAAACGTGACTCCAAAGGGAACATAGAAAGGTACAAAGCAAGACTGGTAGCAAAGGGTTTTACTCAGCGAGAAGGGATAGATTATAATGAAACATTCTCTCCCGTCTCGAGCAAGGACTCTTTTAGAATCATAATGGCCCTAGTGGCACATTTTGATCTAGAATTGCATCAAATGGATGTGAAGGCAGCGTTTCTCAATGGAGATCTAGAAGAAAGAGTATACATGGCACAACCGAAAGGTTTTGTTGTGACAGGCAAAGAAAGAATGGGCTGTCGCCTGAAGAAATTTATTTATGGATTAAAGCAAGCATCCAGACAGTGGTATTTGAAGTTTGATAAGACAATCAGAAAGTTTGGGTTTAAAGAGAATGTTGAGGACAATTGCGTCTATGCAAAGTTCAAGAATGGGAAATACATTTTCCTAGTACTGTATGTAGATGACATTCTACTAGCAAGTAGTGATGTCACTCTGCTGCAGGAAACCAAAAGGTTTTTGTCCTCAAATTTTGATATGAAAGATTTAGATGAAGCTTCTTTTGTCTTGGGCATAAAGATTCACCGAGATAGAAACCGAGAGGTATTGGGATTGTCCCAAGAGGCATATATAGAGAAAGTTTTGAAGAAATTCAATATGCATAAGTGTAGACCTTCACCTGCTCCTATTGTAAAAGGTGACAAGTATGGGGAACATCAATGTCCCAAGAGCAAGTTCGAGCGCGATCGCATGCAAGCCGTTCCATACGCTTCAGCTGTCGGAAGCTTACAGTATGCTCAAGTGTGCACACGCCCAGACCTGGCTTTTGTGACCGGGCTACTTGGCAGATATCAAAGTAATCCAGGTATGAAACACTGAAATCTAGTAAAGAAAGTCTTAAGATACTTGCAAGGCACGAAAGGGCTCATGTTAACCTATAGAAGATCTGATGACCTACAAATAGTAGGATATTCAGATTCTGATTACGCGGGAGATGATAGAAAGTCTACCTCAGGGTATATATTCACTCTCACGCAAGGAGCCATATCATGGAAGAGCTCAAAACAAACAATAGTCACTGCATCGTCCACAATGTATGCTGAGTTTATTGCTTGTTATGAGGCATCAGGGCAGGTGAATTGGCTTAAGAAATTTATACCCAGTTTAAAGATGGCCGACAGCATCGATAAACCACTAAAGTTGTATTGTGACAACGAGCCAGCAGTGTTGTATGCTCACAACAATAAGTCAAGCAATGCCGCCAAGCACATTGACATAAAATATTATGTTGTGAAGGATAAAATCTGGGATCACGTCATAAGTCTTGAACATATAAGCACAGAAAGGATGCTAGCGGATCCGCTTACGAAAGGCTTACCGCCCAATGTGTTCAGAGAACATGTAGCCGGCATGGGTTTGAGGGAAAGCCTGTGATTCCTGGATAGTAAGGGGCCCAAGGCAAGAATTCATCTCTAAACAGAAAAGTGCTCGTGGCTGTCTAATCTAATAGTAATAACTGTTAAGATGAAACATGTTCAATGCACTAATTTGTGATGAGGTGGGTTAACCAAGCGAAAGAGCATAGATGAGATCAAGGGGGAGAATGTTAGGTTGATCTCAGGCCCAACCCAACGGCTGAGGCCTTTTTTCCCTCTAGATCGCGCCCTGATCGGGGGCGCCCAACCGATCCATGGTTGGTGGGCCCCCGACGCGCTGCGCTATAAAAACAGGAGTGGGGGCCGCAGGCACAAAACCTGAGGTTCGCCGTGCACAGACACCCACTCGACAACCCTAGGCCATCCGATCGGTTTTGCGCAGTAGCGTCGGGAAGCACCACCGCGTCGCCTCCCTTCTACTCCTTCCCCGCCGTCGTCGGTCAGCGCCGGTGGAGGCCCGAAGGACGACAAGATCTATATCGCCGCAACGTCAACACCGTCGCCATGGACGCCACCGGATCCGCACCCGCCGCCAACGATGGTCACAACCCTAACACCCCGATCTATGTGTTTCTTTGTTTCGATTCTTTTGTAATAGATCTACTGCATGTTCTTGTACATCACTGTCTATTTATTTTGTACCCCGAATCCCCATTCGTGCTACTAGTAGTAGATCCTAGCCAAGTTTAACAGGGACAACGTCTTCAGAGGCGACACAGCGGGCTACCTTGGTGTGGGACATCGTCGGTGACGATAGCGTGAGCGGTGACGACGGCGTTTCGTTTTGACGTCTTCGTCGTCCAGGCGACGGCAGTAAAGTGTGGCAACCGGCTGATGGTGGTTTAGAGGCAGTACGGTGTGCGGCTTCTTTGAATTTTCGGCTTTGTTTGGCTCGTGTCGATGTCCTAATCTAACCGTCCAGAGTTGTTTTTCTCTTGAGTTTGAGATCGGCGCATGTTGATGTCCCAATCCAACTGGCCTGAGTTTTTTTTTCTTGTGTTGTTTGTTGTTGTCCAGTCTCATCTTCTTTTTAATATAATCGGCAGCCTGATTCATTTCAAAAGTAATAAAACAGCTATATACAATGCCGACATGCCATCGGTGTCTCATTACCTGTGCGTTAACCAATGAATAAATATAGGAGTACAATTTCTTTGCAACAATGTGATTTTTTTTATGCTTCACGTCTTCAATTAATCCCTAAATCCTAAAATAAGTGTTATTCTCGTTTCATGAAGAGTCAAACACTTTTACTACCTCCGATCCATTTTATCTGGCGCATACGCATATCAAGATTGAAACTTTAAAAACTTTGACCAATAATTAGGCTTACAACTTTTAACTATTATAATACAAACTTTATATGATTAATTAGATTTGTAAGGAATTATACTATCCAATGATTATAAGTGTATAAGCATAAATAATATAATATAATATAAAACAAATGAATGGTCAAAGTGTAATCTAGGAGACCATGTCATTCTAACTTGCGCCAGATAAAATGAATCGGAGGGAGTACTACACATGCTACTGTTTTTAAAAGGTATAATAAGGTAAGTAGACCTTTAAAAAAAGTAATGAGGTAAGTAGACTTTTAAAAAAAAGCAGAGAAGGCACCATTTTTCTGCTTACTGCTTCCTAAACTTCTTCTCCAAGGATTTGAACAAATCTTCAATGGTTTCAATTTTCAACGTTGATCGAATGGACACTATAAAGAATAAGAAGATAATGCACTATCTCAAAGCATGGAGCTAGTGAGTTTTATCTACAATTTATTCAAGTGGACTTTCTGTTCATTTGACCAGTTGACAGTTGAATGTTCCATTGGATACGTTTATTTAATCTAGTACCATTATATTTCCAAGGACCAGTGAAGATCCATTTCAATGCATGATCACTCTTCAACTAATTTAGTGTGGAGAATGGCATTGCTCACACAGTGGCGTATATATGTACACCTGTCGCTCGGATCCTGATTAAGAACACAACAGAGGCACAAGCAAGGAGTTAAACCTTTTGTGAACAAAGCAGAGAATGGCTGGAGGAGGAGAGGAGCTGAAGCTGCTCGGTACGTGGGCGAGCCCGTTTGTGATCAGAGTGAAACTTGCGCTCAGCTTCAAGGGCCTGAGCTACGAGAACCTGGAGGAGGAGGACCTCTACTACAACAAGAGCGAGCTGCTCCTCAAGTCCAACCCGGTGCACAAGCAGGTTCCCGTGCTCATCCACAACGGTAAGTCCATCTGCGAATCCCAGCTCATCGTGCAATACATCGACGAGGCCTTCAGCACACATGGCCCCTCTCTCCTCGCCGTCGAGCCCTACGAACGTGCCATGGCTCGCTTCTGGGGCGCCTACATCGACGACAAGGTACTGATTACTGAATACTGATCCAATGGTGCTAATTTGCTCAAACATACTGATGGATCGAGCGCGTCTTGCAGCTGTTTGCCTCGGCATTTCAGGTGAGGAGGGCGAAGACAGAGGAGGAAAAGGCCGAGGCACTGAAGCAGACGCTCGCGGCGGTGGAGACCCTGGAGGCAGCCTTCAAGGAGATCTCCAAGGGGAAGCCTTTCTTCGGCGGTGACAGCGTGGGGTACCTGGACATCGTGCTTGGGGGTTTCGTACCGATGGTTTACTACGGCGAGGCGCGCTATGGCATCAAGCTCTTCGACGACACCAGAAGCCCGCTCTTGGTAGCGTGGGTGCAGCGCTTTGGGGCATTGGATGCCGCCAAAGCAATCCTGCCAGACGTCGACAAGCTGGTCGAGTACAGCGAGATGAGGCAGGCACGAGCTGCAGCCATGGCCGCGGACACTAGTAGTAGCAACTAAAATCGGTTCAATGATGTAACGGCCATTTGAGCGTGTGAAAAAATAAAAAAATTCTACTACTTCTTTGCAGAACCACTACTACAAAAATGATTTTACGAGACAGTGCCCAAACATTAACCGAGGCGGTCACAGAATCCAACCACTTCGGAAAATATCGGACGATTTTCGGAAACGGATGTTTTCATTTATGGAGGAGGTCAAGTTTGCCCACCTCGTAAAACTGATTTACGGAGGTGGTTATTTATTAACCGAGGCGGTTGGAAAATGTCCGTCTCCGAAAATGGATTTACGAAGGCGATTGTTTTAACACAACCGCCTCCAAAAATGGTCTATTTTCGAACGTCCGCCTCCGTAAATCCATTTTCGAAGGTGGGCACACTATAAGGCCCGTCTCGAAAAATACTAGCCTAGCCCAATATCATGCTAGGACTATATAAACTCAGACTTAGGATTTCATTCTCCAATCTCTCTCTCGGCTCTTCCCTCTCCCTCTCTCTCCCTCTGACGGCGCACCCAACGCCTCTCCCCCTCAGTCGCCCTCCTCTCTCTCCCTCTGACGCCCACCTCTCTCTCTCCCTCTCTCGATGGCGTGTGGGGCAGCCCCCACCGGCGGCGGCGGCGCGCGGGCCGGCCCCACCCATGGCGGCGCACCTTTCCTCCATCTCTCCCTCTCTCGGTGGCACGCGGGGCGTAGGGCGGCCTCACACACAGCGGCGCGCCTCTCCTCCCTCCCTCCCTCGTCACACGACCGACGGATCTAGCGGCTGCGTTGGCGCGGGCGCAGCTGCGGGCGGTCGGATCCGGCGGCATGCAGTCGGATCCTGATGGTGGGAGGTTGGATCCGGCGGCGGGCGACCGAATCCTAGCTGTTGGCCGCTCCCCTTCCCCCTCCACCTCCAGATGCGGCGGTGGGCGGCCTGATCCAGCGGCGAGAGGCCGGATCCCGGTGGTGCGCGCGGTGCGCGGCTCCCGGCGACTAGATCCAGCGGCTGTGGCAAAAGATCCAGCTAGCAACGGCGGCGACGCGTGGATGGGCTCAACAGACCCGTGGATGGGCTTGGTGGGCTCGTCAACGGAAAGCAACCACCTCCGTAGGTCTGGATTAACCGAGATTTTTGAACGGAGACGGTTGCAATGCCCGCCTCCGTAAATCGTTAGCATTGAGTAGTACTGTACAACATGGTACTCTGACGGAAGCAATGACATCACTGCGACGCCACGATTCTTGCAACAGTCACACGAGTCCGTGGAGGCGTCGACTCCAATGCTTGTCAGGGGTCATCGATCTCGACAGCTCCGGTTTGCCATTCTGGCCATATTCCACAAGTAGTCAACCGTTGAATTTGAAGAGTAAGCGGTGGATTTTATGCGACTTGTGGCCCGTAGTAACGGGTCGTCACGCACGCACGGCGCTCAGTCGTCGATAGGATTCGAGCTCTGAATAATCCATGCATCTGTCATATCCCCTAGATCTGAACATGGAGGAAATCGTCCACAAACGGTAGAAGATTCACCCAATATCAGGCTGTCAGCTCCTTGCCGGCCATGATAAAGAGCCCATCGAAGCACTCTAGAGCTCCAACCCCAAGTCCCCAACTTTCAGAATCACAAAGAAGCAAACACAAACTTCTAGTTTTGTGGTAGGACACAGGAGACTGTATAGTAAGGGATGGCGAGAGACGGTGGTGAGCTTAAGCTGTTGGGGATGTGGGCGAGCCCGTTCGTCACCCGAGCGAAGCTGGCGCTCCAGATCAAGGGCCTAAGCTACGAGTACGTCGAAGAGGATCTTGGCAACAAGAGCGAGCTCCTGCTCAGCTCCAACCCGGTGCACAAGTTGGTCCCAGTGCTGATCCACAACGGGAAGCCGGTCTGCGAGTCGTCCGTCATCGTACAGTACATCGACGACGCCTTCGCTGGCAGTGGCCCGTCCCTCCTCCCCGCCGACCCCTACCAGCGCGCCGTTGCTCGCTTCTGGGCCGCCTACCTCGAAGACAAGGTGACATGTCCATGTCCACTCCACTCTTTGTTGTGTGTTTGTTTTTTTATAGCTAGGAGAACATTTAGTTACGGTGCTGAAGAATTAACTGAGCTTACGCCGCACGCGCAGATTTTGACGCCGTGGAGGCGGGTGTTCATGGTCAAGACCGACGAGGAGAAGGCCGAAGCGATGAGGCAGACGATCGCAGCGGTGGACGTGCTGGAGGATGGCCCCAAGGAGTGCTCTGGGGGCCAGGGCCCCTTCTTCGGCGGCGACAGCGTCGGGTACGTGGACGTCCTTCTTGGTGGCATGGTGTCATGGTTCAAGGCATCCGAGCCGCTCTCCGGCCCCAAGCTCATCGACGCAGCCAAGACGCCGCTCCTGGCCGCGTGGATGGAGCGCTTCTGTGAGCTCGACGCGGCCAAGGCGGTCCTACAGGATGTCGATGCAGTGGTCGAGTACGTCAGGGTGGTGCAGGCACGGGTTGCCGCCGCAACTGCAAACAGTCAGTAGTGGAAACACGGTGGAACCCGGCATGGCGACGTGATTCCCATTAGGTTGGTGAAAGATACGGCGACGTGTCATTTATATGTGGATCTGTGCTTATTTAAATTCAATGTTCCTGGAATCCTGGTGGTTGTCTGCATCAGCTGATCGATGTAGTAATAATAGGCGTGTAGCGAATATATGGGATGAAAGTGGTTACCAATGGGTAGCGGTTCATTGTCACTTTCTTTTAAATTCTACCATAATGATACGCCACGGGTGTTCATCCCCGTGACTCTAGTCCAGACGTGCTCTAAAAAAAACCTCCCTGTGACACCTCCATCCGCGGCATGGCACCTCCATCGGCCAGCGCCCACCGCCGGCCCCTTTTTCTCGCCCCCCTTGCCTGGCCAGAGCTCCCCATCGGCCCCTTCTTCCTGCCCCTGCCCGGCTAGAGCTCGCTGGCAACCGCCAACGCGTGTGGCCGGCCCCTTCTTCCTGGCCAGAGCCTGCCGGCGGCCTGCGGCCATTGTTGGCCTGTCCCCGCCTCCCTCTCCGCCCGCCTGCGACGGTGGCAGCCTGCAGCGTGGCCAAAGTCGCCGGCAACATGTCCCCGCTGCCCCCTTTTGTCGGGTACCACAATTAGGGGTACCCAAATTAAGGCGAAAGCCCACCACTAATCAAACGCCAGATCTCTCCCTTTAAGGGAAAAAATCGACAGAAGAAGACCCATGGGCCAGATCTCCCATTGCTGGACCTCCAGCGAGCCGCAAGAGCAGATCAACCCGTGTCCCCGCCTCGTCCAAGGCCTCCCACAGGGGGGTCTCGGGGCACCTCCGATTCGCCCGAGGCCTCAGCCCCGGGGGTCTCGGACACAGGACGACCCTCAACAGTTCTACCGCCTCGCCCGAGCCCAGAGACGACATTGCCCATCTCCGACTCGTCCGAGGCCGACCTCCGACGCCGCTCTCTCATTGGTGCGCTCGAGACCTCCCATGACGTCGCCCACGTTCTTGTGCCCGCCTAACCAGACAGGCCGAGAATGACCGGGGTCAAATCACCATACCCACCACTGCAACAAGCATGGGGAAGAACTGCTGACCACTATGCCACCCACGACGGCACTATACGCAGGATTCGTGCGTGTACACAGTATGGAACGACTGCTCCGGACCACTATTCCCACGATCAGAGCGAGATCGTGCCACATTTCCCGCCCCCGAGGCCTCGGCCCTCCACGCCAAGTCAAACTGTAAGGACCGAAACGCCACGCCGGCCACAGGACCAGGTATGACGGGACGCACCGCTACAATACCGAAAGACAGAAACCACTCCCTCAACAGTGGCACGCCTGCCTCACCATGTAGCAGCAGTACCAGAAGTACCGACGTCATGCCTCTACAGTACAGACCACGACGCCACCGGATAAGGCCTCTCGAGGCCTCCGGGCTGCTTCCCCGGCAAGGATCTCCTACACACCAACATCTTGTAACCCTGTACCTCCTTGAGGCTATAAAAGGAGCATGCAGGGACCATTCTAGAGGACACGATCAGGAAGAAAGCATCACACGATCACACGATCACACAACTCTCCTAGACCTTGCGAGGGCTCCAGCAGAGCCACACTCCACTCACGCCCTGAGACTTGGGAGCCCCTCCCTCTCTCACTCTCGCTTGTAATCCCTACTACGAGCGCTTCGGTGCAAGATAATACAGATCTCTCATCCCCCACTGGACGTAGGGCATTCTTCGGCCCGAACCAGTATAAATCACATGTGTTCTTCTTGCACACCATCCGGACCCCCGACGCGTAGACACTCATTACTCGTTGGTGCTAAGACCGCCGTTTCTTACACCGACACCTTTGCTCGCCTCCAGAAGAGGTCATGATGGTGCTGCCCTTTGCCTGCCTATCCCCGCTCTTTGCTGCGTCGTAGGGAAGAAAAAGGGTGAAAAACACATGTTGCAAGCATATGTTTCAAGTGTTTCAGATGTTTTAGAGGTATGTTGCAAGTGTTTCATGTGGATATTGCAAGTGTTTCATGCTGATGTTACAAAAGTAGATCGGGAAATTGCATTTGTTGCAATGGTTGTACATGTATGTTGCAAGCTACTGTTCCCAATGTTTTATCTGTTTTCATACGTATGTTGCAAGTGTATGCATTTAGATGTTGCATATGTTTCACACATTTGTTACAAGTGTTTTATCTAGATATTGCGTATGTTTTACAATGATTTTGAGGCGTTTTTCAGGTGTTTTTGCAAGTGTTTCAGATGCATGTTTCAAGTGTTTCATCTGTCTTCAAATGTATATTGCAAGTGTTGCATCTGGATGTTTCAAAAGTAGATCAGATGTTGCATCTCCTTCCTCGCTTTCTGCTGCCTCGCCTCAGTGTCTTCTCCTAGTGCCGGCTGGGCATCCGCCGCCCCCTCCCCCTCTTTTCAATGCTGGTGACACTCGGGGCGCCACGGGCCCTGCATGGGTGCGCGAAACGATGCAAGAAACAGACTGCATGCGTGGGCGTCCGGACGTTCCGTCTGTCCAGATGTCCGGGTGCTAACAAGCCTGTAATTTCTATCTCATTCCTTTGCATTGAAATACATATAGATTAAATAGGTTTTGTGTCAATAACAAGGTTTCCGAGACAAAAATAAAACGTGCATCCCCACATACGATGCATGTTTGGTTCAGGCTTTGTATTTTTTACCCTTTGTTACCTTCATTCTCTTTTATAAGGCGTGGCTGGACATGACACGGTGTACCAAATTACACTTCGACCCTGTAGCTACCCTTACATCCCATCTCCATCTCTCTTTCCTCTATGTATGTCGCCTATCTCTAAGTTTCTTGTATCTCCATCTCTATCTCTGTCTTCCTTCTCTACTCTCGAAGGGTGCACGACCGATGACGAGGGGCCTCGGTCCTAGCCATGGCGGGCGAGGTGGCCCCAGGCTCAGGAGACAAAGCGGAGGCGCTAGGCGTTGCGATGGGGCAGCCTTGGACCCGAGCGCGACAGGCGAGGTGGCCTCGGGCCCCATCGCAAGAGGGCACGACGGGCTCCAAATGTGAGCGACACGCGGGCCCACTAGGCCGTGGTGGGTCACGCTTTTTATCTTTCTAATCACTTTTTAGAGGCATGTTAATTTATGATCTTCTCTATAAATCAATTTCTGGGGATGGGTGGGCACCTGCATCTAGACATGATGGATGTTGAAAGACAAATGCATAGAGGTGGTTAGTATAGCTGCCTCCAAGGGGCATTTTGACCGCCTTTAATAAAAAGCACCTATGTTTTAGAGCATCTCCAAAAGTCTCTCTATATCGTTTCTTTTTTATAGGAATGAAGATTTCAGTGAAAAAATATCTTCCAACAGCTTATTTAGTCAAATCTTCAATTATTGCCATCCTCTATTCTGGATTTTTCGACGGCCAAAGATAGAGAGCGGGGTTCGTTCTCTAGAGTGCGCACAAGATATACAAAACTATTGGAAGATGGAAAGATATTGAAAACGAATTAGAGAGTAAATTTAAGAAATGTGGGATATTCACTTCATCTAAAAGAGAATGTAATTCTAGGTCTGTCCTGAGTTAAATTAACTTAAATTTGACCAAAATTATACAAATGATTAATAAAATTTATGACACAAAATAATTATTATTAAATTTAATTATGTAATATATGTTCATAGTATATCTATTTGAAGTCATAAATATTTCTATTTTTCACAAACATAGTTAAATTTAAGATAGTTGACTTACCTAAAAATTTACTTTTTTTGAGGAGGAAGCAGTACAATATTGTGTATAGTCATGATAAGTCATCGTTACATGGATAAACATTCCGAACTTCCGATGTCAATTATTAATTCTTATTGACATGGTTCTGATAAGATTTCATTGTTCTCACATCTCCATATATTTGCTATCTTTTTTTTATTCCTTTCTTTCGACTTATCGATTTAGAATTCAAGCAAACGGGCGGGTCAATGGGCTAGTACAGTAAGATGCAGAGCTGGCATCAATTTTACTTTACTATACTATACTTCGTATAATTTGCTTCTTCACCAAGGAGTTGAAGAATCTCCGGTCGTTCCAATTACTAAAGCATTGCTTGGTCCACTACAACAGTAGCTTGAAAAAAAGGTAATAAAAAAATGATAGCAATCAATCTGGTCAAACATGGAAGTTTATCTAAAAATATCACTAGAAGACTTTCTGCTCCTATCGCTGTCCACTACACTATGTCGTTTCAAATTAAAAGTAAAAAGAATTTGAAACACTCTCCAATCAAAGCAACGCGGCGAGAATGAAGATAACCGAGGGTCATCTGTATTGAATTTTTTTTAACACCGCCAGGAGCACTGACATATCATGTAAGACTCGTATTGAACATCTATACTAATCGCACGCTCAAGTACAGATGAGACTGTCCGAGAAATACTCGTATTGGACACCTATACTGACCGCACGCTCAAGTACACGTGAGACTGCCCGACATTTCTCGGAACGCGTCAACGAGGCGTTTTTCTCGGAACGCGTCCACGAGGCGCACACGCACTACTCACACACACCGCCCGGCTCCCGGCTCCCTCAGGGAAAAGTCCCTTGGGCCCAGCCAGGGCTCGAACCCGCGAGCGGCTGCTCCCTCACCTGGGGAGCGAACCACCCGAGCTATGCTCGGTCCTCAGTATTGAAAAATTCATTCATTGCCCACCTGTCTTCTTCCAATACTAAAAAGATCGGTTCAGTTTCTTATAAACTACTTCGTCTGTCGTAAAAGAATACGATTCTGATTTTATTTTTAGTTCAAAAAAATATTTATAGCACCAAATTGTGAAGCTAAAATCTTTCTCATCAGGAGCAGTCGTAGAAACAGGACAATCACAGACAGATCCACAGTAAGAGATGGCCGGAGAAGACGGCGAGCTGAAGCTGATCGGGCAGTACGGGAGCGCTTTCGTCACCAGAGTGAAACTTGCTCTCCACCTCAAGGGCCTGAGCTACGAATACGTGGAGGAGGATCTGAGGAACAAGAGCGAGCTCCTCCTCAGCTCTAACCCAGTGCACAAGGCGGTTCCAGTGCTGATCCACAAAGGCAGGCCTATCTGCGACTCGCAGGTCATCCTACAATACATCGACGAGGCCTTCGCCGGCGCCGGCCCGTCCCTCCTCCCGGCTGACCCCTACGAACGCTCCGTTGTCCGCTTCTGGGCTGCCTACATCGAAGACAAGGTTCGTTTTTAAACCATATAATCTCTTATTATCTGCTTCGAATTTGCATAGCTCCGATTTTGCATGCTAAGTGCTGACAGCATGCTTGCGCGCACGCAGCTGGTGCCTCCATGGGATCGAGTGTTCCGGGCGAAGACGGACGAGGAGAGGGAGAAACCGATAAAGCAGATGTTTGCAGCAGTGGATACTCTGGAGGGAGGCCTCAAGGAGTGCTCCAAGGGGAAGCCCTTCTTCGGCTGCGACAGCGTCGGGTACGTGGATGTCGTTCTGGGCGGTGCCGTCTCGTATGCCAAGGCACACGATGCGCTCTTTGGTGCCAAGCTCATTGATGCCGCGAAGACGCCGCTCCTGGCAGCGTGGATGGAGCGCTTCTGCGAGCTCGACGCGGCCAACGCGGTCCTGCAGGACGTTGATAGAGTGGTAGAGTACGCCAAGATGGTGATGGCGAAGAATGCTGCCCGCGCCTCAAATAACTAGTAATATTGAACCGGCAATCCGGCATGGTTTTCTGATACCGATTGCAAATAATAATGTTGCTGGTGGCTGTATTTCAGTATTTGGCAGTTGATCGATGTGAGTGTAAGGAATATAAGGCTGCGTTTAGTTCGCGAAATGAAAATTTTTGGGTGTCACATCAGATATGTCGGAAAGATGTTGGGAGTGATTTTTAGATACTAATAAAAAAAATAAATTACAGAACTTGTCAGGAAACCGCGAGACGAATCTAATGATACTAATTAATCTGTCATTAGCATATGTTAGTTACTGTAGCACTTAAGGCTTTTCATGGACTAATTAGGCTTAAAAGATTCGTCTCGCAATTTCCCCGAGAACTGTGCAATTAGTTTTTTTCGTCTACATTTAGTACTCTATGCATGTATCCAAATATTCGATGTGATGAGTGAAAACAAAAAATTTTGGGAACTAAACCAGACCTAAGTAAGCAATAGAAGATGTGTGTGCTTGTACGCTCACAGTGCATTCATTGAGTTCTCGTGATTCGTGAAGAGTCTTACTATGAGTCTTGTATTTTTTAATCCATTTGTTTTTGTCATGGTTTTTCTTTTACATTATACAGTAATACTGGGAAGCGGACGTTCGTCCATTCGGATGCTACTTGGCCGCGACTCTAGCCTAACTACCCCTCCTATCCGCTTGGGAGTTTTAAAAAAAGAAAGAGAAATTGGTCTTCGTGCCTCGTGGCTCTCTTCCTTCTCCATTGCGTTGCACCCGTGCGCAGCTTGCGCCGCCTGCTTGCAGCGCTGCGCCGTCCCCCGCAGCCCCGGCCTGCCGTCCACCAGCGCAACCGCATGCCCCCACCACCTCCTCACTGCTCCGACCCAACATCGCGCCGCCCTCCCGCCCCACCTGCCGCGCCACCCATGCTTGCTTCCCCGCACCCCAGACCGCTAGCTCCTTGAACTCTGGGTGGGAGCCGAGGCCCACTGGTTGCCCTTCTTCCAAGATCCGTCTGTCACCTCCTTGAACTCGATGTAGGCGGCATATTTTCCGCTCTTCGCCAAGATCCGCTCGCCAACCTAGCTCTGCTCCTCGCCCCTGGCCGCTGCCTTCGAAGGACTCCACACACAGACAAGCTGAGCTTCCATTCTCGCATGCAGCAAGGAGATGTTGCGCTGTTTCATAGGTATCATGCAAGTGTTTTATACGGATATTGAAAAAGTGGATCGGGATGTTGCAATGGTTTTACACGTATATTGCAAGCGTTTGTTCCTGATGTTTCATAAGTTTTTCAGACGTATGTTACAAGTGTGTTTATCTGGATGTTGCATATATTTCACACATATGTTGCAAAGTGTTTTATCTACTTGTTGTGTACGTTTGTAATGGTTTTCCAAGTGTTTTAGGTATTTTTACAAGTGTTTCAGATGTATGTTTCAAGTGTTACATTTGTCTTTTTTTTATATGTTGCAAGTGTTGCATCTGGATGTTTCAAAAATAGATCGTGTTTTGCACATGGGATGTGCGTGGAAAGCGGGAGGGAGCGCGAGCAGTCCCTGTGCGGGTGACGTCCGGGCGGCACGGGCCCCCACATGGGCGCAAAAAACGCAGGCGCAGGCGGGCGATGTCTGAGCAGCACAGACCCCTCATGGACACACGAAATGGGGCGTGGAAACGGACTGCAGCCATAGGCGTCCGTCCGGACATCCGGGCACCAGTAGTACTGCATTACATTATGCGAAAGTGGACAAGTAGCAGGACTTCTCTGTGCACAACATCCTTCTCAAAATCAAAAGATTATCTAGCTTCTCTCTACTTTAGTGCAGTTGATCGTCCATACGAATGTACACTCATTTTTCTAATAATAAAGAAATAAACATTTGGCTTCATCCCTTATGACTAAGGGCTTGTTGGATTTCAACCCACATGTGTTGAGTTGGATTGAGGTGAAAACTAAAGTAATTTTCACTTCAATTAATCCACCTTAATACATGGGAATTGATGTGAATATATGATCATCCAAACAAAGCTTAAGAGAATTAGCACCACGACAGAACACTCAATCACTGTCGGACTATCACTCCCGTTTATGGTGGAGTCAACAGTGATAAATTTATCACCGCCGGTTCGTGGATTCAACCGGCAGTGACAGTGTTGCTTGTCGGCTGAATCTAGGAACCTGTAGTGAAAAGCTATTTTGTTCAAAAAATTATAACTTTTCATATGACATCGAATTAAGATAAACTTTATAACAAAATTGTAAAGTTTAAATAGGTCTAAAACTTTGTAGTTGACAGCATTTTGATTTGGATGGCTTACAAGTCCGAATATGCAATATAAGATCTTAGATCAGATTTGAGATGATTAAAAATATCGAATGGAGATGAAGTCAACATCAAAGTTGTAGTACTCGACGAGATCTACAACTTTGTAGTTAATAACTTTTTCATTTGAGATCGTTTGGAGTATCAAATATATAATAATAATATTGGAAATTGTGTATTTAAAAGAATAGGGTTAGCCATATAGTCACATGTGTCGCATAACTCAGCTGGTATGTGTGCTCGAAGGAACACTAACGTTGAGATCTACATCGTTGCGGTTAACAACTTTTTCATTTGAGATCGTTTGGAGTGTCAAATATACTATATAAGATTCGAAATTATGTAGTTAAAAGAATACTACAGTTAACAACCTTTTCATTTAAGATTGTTTGGAGTGTCAAATATACAATATATGATTTGAAATTGTGTACTTGAAAGAAATAGCATCGGGTATATAGTCACATGGTTGGGACTTGAGTTAAAATCCTAAGAAACACATACATATTTAGTCCTCGTTGGAATTTAGAAATCATGGGAACTGTAATTTATTTCTAGGTCACGTGGGGAGAGACCAGACCACCGCACTACAAGTGCGTCTGCGGAATTGGGATTATGAAAATTGCCTGTGCTCAAAGTGACGTTGCATGTAAGTTTCCAAGCCTTGATCAGCTAGTATATCAATCTAGTTGCTGCAGTCCATAGTGGTGACAACAGTCATATAATTCATTTCCCTGCAGGAGGTTATAGTGGGTTCATCTTGCACTTGTCAGGAGATGAGGACATGGTTGCAAGTTCACCAGTCATCAGCAATGTACTACTACCTTTCTCTTTGCGTCTGTCTTCCGAACGTGCTGCACAACCCTTCCTGGCTGCAGGCAATGGTAATCCTTAATTGCAAAACTGTGGTACAGGCAAAGGTCCATCCGAGGGCCTTGGTGCAGATGGTCAAGCACAAGAGATTATTGTTGGTGAAGTTGGCTGGCCAATGGATGGTGATAATTACAGTGATGACATTTATCTTTGTGTCACTGCTTGCTTTGTTGATGCTGGCTGGAAGTTGCAGAGAAGAACAGTAGAAGTATACCTTGTGCATTTCATCATTGATAGAAGAACTGGGCTGCTACTTGGTATTGACAATTGGGGCCTGATTATACTACTTGCATACATTCACCAAGGTGCGTTTCTGGTGGACGGTGTACATGTCCTGGTGGCGGTCACAATTGCTGAAACTAGAGCAACACTTTGGACCTTCCCAATAGTGGTTTGGCTTTCGAATTGGCTCTGTTCTCGCTCGCTCTGGAAGCCACCATGGGAGCTACCTGCATTGGTTGAAATCATAGATGCTGGCCTTGATGATGTGGTTTATGATGAGGACCATGAGCATGAAGCAGAAGATGTTGTCCCTGCTGAATCTACTATGCCGAATGCTGCAGCTCCACTTGCACTACCCAAAGACATTGAACGACAACATTTCAAGACAGAATTGAAGAAACAGGTGATCGTCCAGTTCACATGGGATCCCGGTGGTTCCGAATTTCTACATCGGCTTGGGGGCAAGCCGAAGCTTAAGAAGGGGGGAATGTCAGGGACTACCCGTGGTTGGGCCTTCATATGGGCCGTGGGGTTGGGCCTAGTTGAGCACTGGCCTGCTGGACAGCTGGGCATCGTCTACAAGAAGGCACGGGGGCAGCAGCGAAGGGGCATAAACCAAATTATCAGAAGCATTACCTTTTTACCTTAGTTACCGTTCATCTTCTTCCTTTAGTCTATTGTACCCGAATTCCTATTTCTAGTTTTTCTAGAGCCTTCTAGATACTGTCGGTGTGAGACTCAGTTGCGGGTTGCTGACACAATCTTAAACCAAATCGTTGAAGTTTAATGGTAAGTTCCATGTTAAAAAATACTAGTTTGACAAACTCTAATTTAAGATGTTTCACGATTATATAGTCCCTGAGAAGGTAACAAAATTATGGATTTTGTCTTCTTTGCCCTCGTTTGAGTCGACAATAAAATTGTTATTTTCGACATGGCAAGTAATATCTATGGAACTGGAAGTATGAAATTGCCTGTATCCAGAGCAGATCCTAAAATACGAGAGAGAGAGAGAGAGAGAGAGAGAGAGAGAGAGAGAGAGAGAGGGATCAGACGTGCCCTGATTGAGAAGAAAAGATTGTGATATTTGGAAAGAGGGGGGAGGAAGATCACTAAAGTTGCATGCTTCGACTGGAAACTATGGCCGAAGTTCTTGGACAACAAAGTCGGCTCTGACCCAAAAGTCGATGTAATCAGCATAAAAAAAACTAGACTGTGTGTTTTATAGTAGTGAAATTGGACACCTCTGTCAGAGCTTGACTTGGGGGGTAATCACCATTTCGCATGCGTGATGAGTCGCGCGCATATGCTTTTCGTGCAAGACAGGCCCTAATCACCTACCGCGATGCAGGAGTCTTGTTTTCTGCTCTTTTTTTTTTCTTTATTTACAGCAGCTGAGCCACTTCATAGAAAACGTGAACAACTGTGTCAGCAGTCCAGGAGCGGGCCAAGGTGTGACCGGCGATGAAGACATGCACGGTAACAGCAACGAAGATGGGCCAAGGCGCGGCACAAGGGAGCGACGGCCCAACGCAAGGACCCAAGGCTCAGAGTGGGCGTGAGGAAGAAGCCAGCTGCCTGAGAGCCGTAGCAAACTAGTATAAGTCTCGTTAGCAAGTGAGGGGAGAGAACTTGCTCAAAAAAAAAGTGAGGGGAGAGAACTAAGAAATATATGAACCAACTCTGTAATCAAGCACTCCTCTGTTCTATGTTCATCTGAATCCAACTACCTATGCTTGCTGCTCTCTTGATCCATTCCATCCATATGCTGGTACTAACATCTGGTATCAGATTCTCTTTGATCCGTCCCTTCTTCCGCCTCTGATTTCTCGATCTGCTTTTCTGATTCGTCGATCCATTGAGCACCGGTACCGGTCCTGGGTTGTAGAGATCGAATCGATCCGATTGGGTTCTGATCTCCGTAATTCCCCGACACGCTAGTGCTCTGGATCGACCGCTTGCGCTGGCTCAACACCCGCCGCCACTGCCGCCGTCGCCACCACACCTGCACTTCACTCGCTTCGCCCGAAGTCGCGGCGCCATGAATCTTGAATCAAAGCTGCTCCTCGACGAGATGAACCGCCTCTTCTCCGAGCAGAAGAACCAGATCGAGTCCCGGTTTGCTGAGGCCGACCGCAAGCTCGACGCCCGCTTCTCCGACAGCCACGCCAAGCTCAAGCAGCGGTTCGCGGCCGTCGACGACTCCATCACCAAACGCATCAACGAGATCGACGACGCCTTCAACAAGCGTTTCGCTGACTCGGATCTCGATTGGGAACGACGCATCACCAATTCGGAGGTTCGCCAGATCTCGCTCATCACCGAATCGGAGAAGCACCAAGACGACCGCGTCGCCACCATCATGAAGGCGGCCGGGGAATTGCAGAGCTGGCGCCAGGAGTCTGAAGGCGCTGTACACGATCTCAAACTCAAGGTGGACAAGCTCACACGCTATTGGGATCGATCGGTCCTCGACAACGCTGCGGCGTCGACAGGCCTGATCTCCTCGACACCACCTCAGTCGGAGCCAGTCGCCGTGCATCATTCTGCGGGTTCATCGGCTGCTCGGCCCAGCGGTCACCACTACACGGGTGGATGGCGTTGGGGGAAATCTGTCCCAACCCCATTCCCCGGCCAATGGTACGGCACCAAACCCACCACCAGCTACTGCTTCCTTGTATCATGGCGCTGCTTATGATATTCAGTCTCGTGACCATTATCCTGAAACCCACCCATCCGACAATGGTCGATTGCGTAAGATGAATTTTCCTATCTATGAGGGTGAGTACACTAGTTTGTGGGTTTAGCAGGCCGAGGATTACTTTGAGATGTATGATGTTCCGCCTCGCCGCTGGGTCAAGGTTTCGCGCATGAATTTCCGAGGAGCTACTGCGTGTTGGATTGAGTCTATTTCACATCCTGACCGAATCCCATGGCCAGATTTTTGCAAACAACTACATGACCGTTTCGGTCATGACCAACGCGATCGGCTGTTGCGTCAAATGTTCCACATCCACCAAACCACCACAGTCATAGACTATGTCAAACAATTCTCCACCCTCTTTGATCAACTTAAAGCCTATGAACCCAATCCTGACCTTTACTATTACACAACCCGTTTTGTTGATGGCCTCCGAGCTGATATTCGCAGTGTGGTTACTATGCAACGTCCATCTACTCTCGATACTGCGTACGCCCTTGCTTTGTTGCAGGAGGAGGTGGGGGAGTCTTCCGACAAGAGCGAATTCCACGCATTCAACCGTGGAGCAAGCAACAAGCCCCAGTTCCGACAAGCTATACAGAGGCAACAACCACAAGCCGCAGCCGAGAAGCAGTTGGTCAAGGCGATGCCTCAAGCTTCTGATGACAAGCTGTCAGTATTGCGCTCCTACAGGCGTGCCAGAGGTTTGTGTGATTTTTGTGCAGAGAAGTGGTTCAAAGGTCACAAATGTGCTTCCACTATTCCACTGCATGCCATGCAAGAGATCTTGGATTTATTTCAGCTAGAAGATCTGTCTGATCCGTCAGTGGAGGTGCCTTACTCTACTGAGCCATCTCCTGAGCACCTGTTTTTGGCATTGTTGCATGAAGCACAAATGGGTTCACATGGGCGCAAAACTATTCAGTTTCTGGGTTCTATATCTGACATTCCTGTCACAGTGTTGGTGGATTCCGGTAGTTCAGCTTCGTTCCTTGCTGCATCAGTGGCTGCTCAGCTCCCTCATCTACACCGGTCACCAGTGACAACATCTGTCAAGATCGCTAATGGGCAACTATTACAATGTTCTGCAGCCATACTGGGGTGTCAGTTTTCATTGGGAGAACACTCCTTTCAGCATGATCTGCGTATTCTACCATTAGATTCATATGACTTAATACTGGGCATGGATTGGCTAGAAATGTATAGTCCAATGGAAATTCACTGGCAAGCTAAATGGATGTCGTTGCCCATCAATGGTGAAACTGTCCTACTACAGGGTCTGATAGCTACATCTGATTCTGATATGGTGGTTCAATTATTATCAGTGGACCTGCAACCCAACCAGGAAGCACCAGCTGAGTTGCCGCCAGATATTGCAAAAATTTTGGCTGATTTTCCTCAAGTATTCACAGTTCCATCGTCTCTGCCACCACCACGGGCCTGCGATCATGCTATTCCCTTGATCAGTGGAGCAACTCCGGTGAACATTCGTGCATACCGGTATCCGCCAAGCCTCAAAGACGAAATCAAGCGCCAGGTGAACACCATGCTAGACCAAGGTCTGATACAGCCCAGCAAATCACCTTTTTCTTCTCCAATGTTATTAGTCCGGAAGAAAGATGGCTCGTGGCGCTTTTGCGTTGACTACAGATATTTGAATGCCCTGACAGTCAAGTCTGTGTACCCCATCCCTGTTTTCAAGCAACTCGTGGATGAATTGGGATCGGCCGCTTGGTTTTCTATCATGGACCTCCACTCTGGATATCACCAGATTCGGTTGCAGCCTGGGGAAGAATACAAAACAACCTTTTTCTACTCATGTTGGGCATTTTGAATTCTATGTTGTGCCATTTGGAGCCACGGGTGCACCAGCAACTTTTCAAGGGGCCATGAATTCAACCCTAGCTCCACTACTCTGGCGCTGTGCATTAGTCTTTTTTGATGACATCTTAATCTACAACTCCTCATATGAAGAACACCTACAGCATCTGAAACAGGTACTTGCTTTGCTAGCCAAAGATCAGTGGGTGCTCAAGCTGAAGAAGTGTCGCTTTGCACAGCAGGAAATACAATATCTTGGACACATTCTGAGCGCGCAGGGTGTACAGACTGATCCTGAAAAGGTGTCAGCAGTGTTGCAATGGCCGACTCCTACCAATGTCCGTGAGCTGCGGGGTTTCCCGGGCCTTGCTGGTTTCTTTGTCCGGCATTTTGCCATTCTGGCCAAACCTCTGACACAGTTACTCAAAAAGCATCAGCTGTTTGTCTGGACCGATCACCACCAGAAAGCTTTTGGGGCTTTACAATAGGCACTTTGCTCGGCTCCAGTACTGGGGATTCCAAACTTTACCAAGGCCTTTGGTATTGAGACAGACGCCTGTCAGTCTAGGGTGGGAGCAGTACTTCTCCAAGATGGCCACCCGTTAGCATATGTCAGCAAGCCACTTGGGCCCAAGACTCAAGGACTCTCAATTTATGAAAAAGAGTATCTGGCAATACTTATCGCGGTGGAGCAGTGGCGTTCATATTTGCAGCTTGCTGAGTTCACTATTTTCACTGATCAAAAGTCTTTCACACACCTCAACGATCAGCAGCTCCATACAGTGTGGCAACAAAGAGTGTTTACCAAGTTACTCGGCCTTCGTTACCGCATTGTATACAAGAAGCGCAGTGAGAATAGCGCTGCCGATGCTCTGTCCCGGCGCCACCATGACAGTGGTGTATGCTGTGCCATTTCAGTAGCTACCCCGCAATGGTGTTCAGAGATAGTGGAAGGCTACCGTTCTGATCCCCAAGCTCAAAACCTGATTACAAAGCTGTCGGCCACACCTGCAGGCCCTTCACAATTCTCGTTCCAGGATGGCCTCATACGCTTTCAAAAGCGCATTTGGGTGGGTAACAACCCCAAGCTGCAACAGCAATTGATTGCTGCCTTCCACAGCTCCCCCCTTGGCGGGCATTCAGGGATTCCAGCCACTACTAAGCGCCTTCGCGATCTTTTTGCCTGGCCAGGTCTCAAGCACCATGTTGATCAGTTTGTTCGCAGTTGCCCAACTTGTCAGCAGGCTAAGGTTGAACGGGTCAAGTACCCAAGCCTCCTCCAACCATTGGCAACTCCAGCAACCGCGTGGCAGGTGATTTCTTTGGACTTTGTGGAAGGGCTGCCGACATCACATGGGTATGACTGCATCTTAGTCGTTGTTGATTTGTTCTCTAAGTACAGTCATTTCATCGGCCTCAAGCATCCGTTCACAGCATTATCTGTGGCTAAACAATTCATGCTGCACATTTACAAATTACATGGACTGCCCTCGGCCGTCGTCTCTGATCGAGATCGTATCTTTACAAGTCAGTTGTGGCGTGAGTTATTCAAATTGGCCGGCGTGGAGCTCCGCATGAGTTCAGCATACCACCCCCAATCGGACGGCCAAACGGAGCGGGTGAACTAGTGTATGGAAACATTCTTATGCTGTTTTGCTAATGCAGCACCCTCCAAATGGTTTGAGTACCTCCATTTGGCGGAATTCTAGTATAACACTACCTAGCATTCTTCACTGAAGTAGTCGCCATTCTTTGTCTTGTATGGATAGTCTCCACGCCAGCTGGGTCTTGATGCTTCTGCTGCTTGTTCCGTTACATCCTTGGATGAGTGGTTGAAACAGAAAGCTACAATGCAAACTCTTATTCAACAGCACCTGGCCCGAGCTCAAAACCGGATGAAGATGCAAGCTGACAAGAATTGGACTGAGCGGTCTTTTGATGTTGGCGCTTGGGTTTATGTCAAACTTCAGCCGTATGTGAAGACATCAGTGGCTTCGCGTGCCAGCCAGAAGCTCTCTTTTAGATTCTTTAGCCCATATCAAATCATGGACAAGATCGGTTCAGTCGCTTACAAGTTGCAATTGCCACCGGCATCTTCAATTCATCCGGTCTTCCATGTATCGCAACTTAAAGGTGCTGTTCCAGTGACCCATACTGCTTCACCGTTACCAGATTCCCTTGATGGCTTGCAGGTGCCCTGCGCATTCTTCAGAAACGTGTGGCAACATCTGGTGCTGAAGTTCACCTTCAAGCACTGATTCAGTGGTCTGGATTACCACCAGCTCTTGCAACTTGGGAGGATGTGGAAGCATTGCGGCAACGTTTCCCTCGAGCACCAGCTTGGGGGCAAGCTGGTTCTCATCAAGGGGGGGATGTCAGCAGTCCAGGAGCGGGCCAAGCTGTGACCGGCGATGAAGACACGCACAGTAACAGCAACGAAGATGGGCCAAGGCGCGGCACAAGGGAGCGACGGCCCAACGCAAGGACCCAAGGCCCAGAGTGGGTGTGAGGAAGAAGCCAGCTGCCTGAGAGCCGTAGCAAACTAGTATAAGTCTCGTTAGCAAGTGAGGGGAGAGAACTAAGAAATATATGAACCAACTCTGTAATCAAGCACTCCTCTGTTCTATGTTCATCTGAATCCAACTACCTATGCTTGCTACTCTCTTGGTCTATTCCATCCATATGCTGGTACCAACAAACTGGACGTCCATGATTGTGCCTTTTAGGGAGAGAATAATTTGGTTATTCAACTCAAAGAGCTTCATTCAGTCTCCTGCTGGCTTGGTTAACAAGTCCGCTCGTTTGGTCAGGACTTGCAGCACAAGCTAATCCATGATGCCTTACAATCACTTAGTGACTTACCCATGTTTATAATGTCGTAATTTGAGATGTCAAAAGGTACTCTAAAACAACTAGATTATTACTGGTCAAGGTTCATTTTTAAGCAAGGCAATAATACTAACCATAAATACCCCTTGCTAAGTAGGACATCTTGTGTTGTCCTAAAGGTCAAGGAGGCCTAGATATAACAGACCGCCTAATTAAGAATAAATAATGCCTCCGACTTCAAATAATCGTTTTATTATGGTCACGTAAAGAAGTATTTGACCTCAAATACACTGTCCAATTTCAAATTAAAGCATGCAACTCTCATTTTTGGAAAAGGTTTTTTTAAATGTCAGACTAGTTTTCGGGCTGTGGAACTAGTTTCGAAGTACAAGATAGCGTCTATATATACTAGATTTTGAGAAGCTGTCTCTCTAGACCCCAGCATGCGGTGGAGCAGCATTGAACATGCACCTTACCGCAGGCAGTACAAGAAACAAATGTGGAGTCCAACGACGGGTGTGATGAGGCACTGAGAACATAAATTCAACTCACTCTCGTATATCTTATAATACATAATTTTAATTTTATTGTTTTATAGGCTGGTCACATATCATTTAATGCCTGTTGCGGGATTAGAGGAATATTGGATGAAATGAAACTTTTGACCCACGTAGATTAATTTTCATGTTTTAGAAACAACTAGCAAATATGCCCGTGCATGTTGCAACAGGAGAAAAAAATTATTAAACATTCATGTAAAACGATAACGTGAATGGTACATATTTATTTTATGCTTTTATAATTTATTTTATGATGACCGTCTCATCCATAATATAAGTTAATGTTGACAATAAATAACAATGTCCTATTAAACCTGTATCGAATTGAAATACACCTTGGCATAATTTTTCTTCCATTGCAAAGCGCATAATTATTTAAATATAAGTATACCATAACTTTACTTTTTTATACTACCCATGTGTTTCTCTGACTCAATATTGACCCTTGTGGCTTTTTTGACGCATCATATCAACCTCCGTAACTTTTTTTTGACGTGTCAAGGATTGGTCTGTCCGTCAATGATTATGACGAAAGACATTTCTTAATTTTTCACACGGCAGCCCTCGTTAGGAATTACATAAATACATTCGTTTAGATTTCATTAGACAATAATCTGCCTAAGATTCTAGTTCATGAAATAATTAGTTGTACCATTGACTAATTCATATTTAATAAAAATTAGTTTTATTTCTAATCAAAACTATATCAGACGGTGTAAATCGATCTCCTCAAAACTTAATGCACAAACAAACAGTGCTAAAAAGTAGGGGGTTATGTACCGGGGCTTGCCTTAGGTAGGAATCGGATAGTGGAAAGTTAGTGAAGGTTTCGGGAACACCGACGACGAGGACATCCTCCTCGTGCTCCTCGGCCACATCTGCGTATTCCGGGTTTGCTTCTGGCACATTCTCGATCATCGCCAAACCTATATGCATGCAACATATGAAGAGAAGATTTAACGCACCTATAGGTAAAGCACAACTTAACCAGATTCATAACATCTATGGATAAATCACATTTTTATGAAGCTAACAAAACTGATATGACATTTTCTAATTTTTCTATATTTTTTTTTGAATTTTGCAAAATCTCTGTTTTTATAGAAAAAGGGAAAACAAAAGAAAAGGAAAAAGGCTTGTGTGGGCTTGGTAAGGATTCAGCCCAGGTTAAAAAAAAGCCCACCAGGAGAGGTCCACTCGATTCTGAATATTTTGCATCTTAAAAACTATTAAGTCCTCTCACATTTTCTTTCTCTCTGGCATCTTTACATCTGGAACCCTAAATTTCTTTCTATTCTCTTCCCCTCTCCTAATCTTGGTCGGTTAAGGCAAATAGATCGGCATACTGAGGCTGAGCACGAGACCGAGCTGGATTTGGGGTTGGACGAAAAAATAAGTCAGAAGGAGGCAGAAAAAAAAACTACTGTAGAAATTTTGCCTCTTTATTATTAGGTATAAAAAAACTTGTTTTGCAGTCATTGAACATCAAGTTTCTTTTTAAAAATAAATAGCAAAGATACTCGTACGTTGCAACGGGAGAAAGAAAAACAATAGTATGTCTAGGCCAATAGACTTTATTCAACTCAAACGATAACCTCACCATCCTTCGTCCCTTACCTACCACCATTGATTACTGTAGCTCAAATTCAGAGTACATGTTTCTCTACCATTTGCAACTACCTGTCACAGTATATTTTTCTATAAATATGGTCAAATCCTAAATAGTTGGACTTAAGATATTTTAAAAGTTGATTTCATTTGTGGCGGAGTGAGTATGAGAAAGAGTCTTCTAAACAATAGTAGTAGTTACATGCACATTATTTTCCACTGCATTGTTGTGCTTTAGCTATGATAGGAAAAATACCCGTGTCCGGCTAGAAAAAGATATAACAAAATTAATCTATTAACTAAACAGTGGGATCATAATTTTTCTCTATGTCATGCAACTCTAATACATTTCAAAAAGAAAATATGGCACAAATTTAATATTTGAGAAAAAAATTATTTTTTCTAAAACCTGAATCTTGTCGTCATACTGTGCAAGTGTTACGAAAAGGCACAACTTTTAGTTTGGAGGGGCTGAAGCAAAGTTATTACAGTAGCAATATCATTTAAATTATTGTAGCTAAAAATAGTTCTTTTACGGTGTCGAGCTTCTCGTCATCAAACTATGTGAATATGAATTTTGTGAACCATAACTAAATATGTGGTATGTAATTAGGAAACGAAACATATGCTTAGTTGAGGGCGTTTTCTGTACAACAACATGCAACACTTCCCGGATTCTAGCCCAGTAGCAGATTTAATATGGGCTGCACTTTTACATCAGGAATCTCTGAGTTTCTCAAATTCCATTTAGATCCTTCCATCTTTTCTTTCACTCTTGTGCTTTTCTACCTGGAACCCTTCCTTCTCTTCTATTTGTTTTTGTCATCCTTTTCCCCAAACCACTCAACAGAGGCGCCCGATCTCGGGCCAATCCCTGCCGGCGGCGACCTAATCAGAGTTGAGGACCTAAGTTATCCCCAACCAGGTGCGCATCTGGGTGTCCCTATTATAACCAGAACAGTAATCCCCCGCGGGACACCATGGTCGCATCATGGACCACACTCACGCACCGGCGCGAGAGCGGCCTGCGCGTCGGCGTCCGTGCCAGCGTCGACGCGTTGCACGGAGCGCGGCGATAGCGACGGGGCATGGCCGCTGTAGCATATCAGGCGGCTTTGTCTGGGAAGTTGAGGTGGCCCGCCCGGCCGTGGATGCACGCGGCGGCGTTGTGCACGACGACGGCGGCCTCAGGAGCGATGTAGGACCCCAGCCACATCAAGGAGCCGCATGTGGTCGCTTTGCAAGGAACATCCGGCCACGCTCCAGACACCATCCATCCCTGCCGCCACATCGGCCCCGTTCGGCTGTGCTGATAAGCCGGCTGAAAAACATTATTGGTTGATTTGGTGTGAGAGAAAAATATTGTTCCAGCTAAAAAAATAAGCTGAAAAAGACGGCCCTAACCCCGCTCCCGAGCCCCACGGCCTCCGCGTCCTCCCTGAGCCTATCTATCTCATCGCCGAGGATGCGGTAGGACGCCTCCACCAGCGCCATGCCGGCGTCCACGGCATGCCGAGCACGTATATTTCCGATGCCCACTTCTCACGCTCGCCGTCGCACGCCCTATACCGGCACCATCATCGCGCGGACAGAAGAAGAGTACCGGGAGACGAAGAGAGTGTCCAGGCGAGTGAATGGGCCATGGTGGGTGGGCCGAAAGCCATGAGTGATAGAACACAAGAGGGAACATAGGCGAGCAGCCATAAAAAAATATGGATGAAAACCGAACTTGAAAAGGAATTTGAACCCGGACTGGAAAAGAAATTCAGAGGAGGCAAAAAAAAAGTACGGCAGAAAAAAAGTATAACGGAAATTTTGTCTCTTTATTACTAGGTATAGATAATGATACGGTGTGGACATGTGTCCATCCAGGCACCGTCTTCCCAAATAAAAGAATAATATCTCCCACTCCATCTCACGAGCTCACCACAGAGGAAGCGGAAAAAATATCTCCCACTCTGTTTCACGCGCTCGCCGCAGGCTCTGCTCCGCATCCTCTGCCCCACGCTTGCCGCAGGCTCCGCTCTGCATCCTCACGCCCTGGTAACAGATGAAGCTCGCAGGGGGCTAAGTCCGTGGTGCTCTTCGCTTCGCCGCCTCCCAGCCCCGATCTACCCATCGAGGTGGTTATCGAGTTACTCAGCGCGCCTAGCATGGTGGTCGCCACCCACTACATAGAGTGCCGCACCTGACATGTTGCAAGCGTGTGTTTCAAGTGTTTCAGATGTATGTTGCAAGTGTTTCATGTGGACGTTGCAAAAGCAAATCAGGATGTTGCATATGTTGCAAGTGTTTCAGAGGCATGTTGCAAGCGTTTGTTCAAAATGTTTCATCTGTTTTCAAACGTATGTTTGCAACTGTTTTTAATTTGGATGTTGCATATGTTTCACACATGTTGCAAGAGTATTTTTCAATGGTTTCAGCTGTTTCAGTTTTATGTTACAGTAAGTGTTTTTATGTTGCAAGTTGCAAGTGTTTTATTTGGATGTTGCATATGTTTCACACACATATTTCAAGTATATGTTCCAAATGTTTCATCTGTTTCAAACGTTGAGCCGGGTGCCGGCGGTCGGGTCGCGTGGCACGCCAGGGTCCTGCGGATGGGGGCATGCTCATCCTCATCCCGGCTCCTGGGTCCTGCCGCATGAGAGAGAGGAGCGGGGTCGCTGGGAAGAAGCCGCCGGCACAGCGACAGGGGCGGGGCAAGGCGGACAGGGGCAGCGAGCTGCGCAGGTGTCCGGACGCGCACATCCGTCCAGACGTCCGGACGCTAGCCACACCCTTTTAGAAACGGTATAGACCAAGTTTAAACTAAATGAAACTCTTTCCCTCTCTTTCTAATTCTAGAGTCATGTCATCATCTTTGCTCATTTAATGAGAATAAAACCCTCCGCTCAAACTAATAACACACGTGTTTTTGGAAATTAATCCCCTCAGACGTCGGCACGAGCATCATGGATGATGCACTTTTGCCGTTGCCACATACGGTGGCACCGCCACCATGTTCCCCATCGCCCAAGCTCCATAAATACCGCTCGTCTTGTTAGCCAAGAGCCCTGGCAAACCAAAGCAATAGCAAGCAAAACAAGGCCCAAACCCACGCACTCAATCGCTGAGTACTAAGTTTTGCAGGTAAGGAAATGGCAGGAGGAGGTGAGATGAAGCTACTCGGCACATGGGCGAGTCCCTGGGTGCTCTGCATCTCAAGGCCCTGAGCTATGACTACGTCGAAGAGGACCTTGATAACAAGAGCGACCTCCTCCTGGCGTCCAACCCCGTGCAGGGGCAGAGCCAGGATTTAGATATAGGAGGGGCCGGGTCATCGAATGCCCATAGAAAACTATCAAAATCTTGATATCAGTTTAAAAATTATCATTTTGATGTTGGCTTAAAAAATTAAAATAAATTGTCTTTAGAGCATGTCCAGAAGTTTTATAAAAGGAAAAAGTCTACTTAACTCCCTGAACTATCAGCTAGTGTCTAACCTACACCCCCAACTATAAAACTGTCTGTTTTACACCCTGAACTTTTCAAAACCGTTCAAATTACACCCTAGAGCATTTTTGGACGGCGGTTTGCTACAGTAACCATGGTTTTGGTACAGTAACAGCGGTTTTGACTTTTTCTATTTATTTCCGCTGAATTTTTGAAAAATCATAGTAAATCACAGAAAAATCATAAAATAGAAAATCTAATTTTGTTGGACTCCACATGACTAGATCTACACAATGAATATATAATATAGTATGCTTTAGTACAAATTTTTTCTGTAGCTTTAAATTAGTTAGAAAATCAAATTTTGTCTGTAATTAATTGGAATAATTCATAGCTACAGCAAACCGTCGTCCAAAACTGCTCCCGGGTGTAATTTGAACGGTTTTGAAAAGCTCAGGGTGTAAAACAGACGGTTTTATAGTTGGGGTGTAGATTAAACACTAGCTGAGAGTTCAGGAGGTTAAGTAGACTTTTTTCTTTTATAAAACAACTCCCATTTTGGATTTTTAGAAAAAAAGGTGCCCTCCAACTATTCGGTAAAAGAGCTCCTTAGAAATAAAAAGTTACTAAATATCCTCTACAACGTGTAAGTTTCAAGTGAAACTCCGTATTCGCTTCCTGTTCAACATTTTTCTCTGGAGATCGACGTAAATTGGACGCATGAGAAAGCGGTAAGAGACAAAAAAAAAACTATTAAAAAGGGGTTTAGTTCGTAAAAAATAGTCTAGGATTCCCATGCAAAATCGTTTAGAAGCTATTATAGGAGACTGTTGGAGAAAGACAAAATTTAAGGTTTCTATTTCTTCTGTTAACTTGCTAGATCTATTAGTTTTGCAAGTAAACTATACCAAATTCATAGAGATGCTATTAATCTTTTTATTTAGAAAAATGCTAAATTGAAAATAAAAAGGTTGTTCATAGGTCAACGATACCATCATATTTACTATATTTAGACACTTAACATTAGACAATTAAGAGATTTATTTAAAAAGATATTTTAGAATTGACAAAAAGGTTTGTTTATTTAATTTTTAGTGATCTATAAGAACTAATGAGAAGTACTAATGAAAATTATGCATGATAAGGGGGGCCAGGCCCCTGCCCGCGCCCCCCCCCCCCCCCCCCCCCCCCCCCCCCCCCCCTGTCTCCGCCCCTGACCCCGTGCACAAGAAGGTGCCTATGCTCATCCACAACGGCAAGCCTATCACTGAGTCGCTTGTCATCGTGCAGTACATCGACGAGGCGTTTGCAAGCAATGGCGGTTCCTCATTCCTCCCTGCCGACCCTCACGAACGTGCAATTGCTCGTTTCTGGGCCGCTTACATCGACGACAAGGTCTCACCATTCGCTAACTTTTCGTGCATCAATGGCTCACTCTGCATCAGTTTAACATTTTGATGCATGTTGCTCACAACAACACATCCATGTGTGTTCACGTGTGCAGATAATAACGGCGTCGTGGAAACAGGCATTCAGTGCCAAGACGGAGGAGGAGAGGTTGGAGAAGACTAAGCAGATGCTCGATGCGGTGGAGACACTGGAGGGGGCCCTGAGGGTCTGTTCCAAGGGAAAGCCTTTCTTCGGCGGCGACAGCGTCGGCTACTTGGACGTCGTTCTTGGCGGGCTCCTCTCGTGGCTGCAAGGAACCGAGGCGCTGTGCGGCGTGGAGTTCTTCGACGCCGCACCTGTCGGCGTGGGCGGAACGCTTCGGCGCCCTGGACGCTGCCAAGGCCGTTCTGCCGGACGTCGGCAGACTGGTCGAGTTCGCCAAGGCGAGGCGCGCACAGCAGGCGGCAGCAGCCCAGGCTGCGGCGGCCGCGGCCGCGAAGAACTAAGCCGGCAGCCGCAGCACGACGGTCCTGACTCGTGAGTGCGGTCTGGTCGGGGGAAATGTTCGGTTAAATAATCCTAGCTGAATTAAATAAAGAAGTTTATTGTTGTTGATTGTTGGCCATGATTTCCTGATTCTTGAGACTATACAGTGAATAATGAAGTTTTGTTCTGTGCTGCGAGTTCATGTGCATCACACATTTCGTTGCATAGTCGCACTTTGTCACGCTCTACCAAGCTTGCAAGCTTAATTGTGTAGTGCTAGTATCTACTCCTTCCGTCCCATCATTCTCATTTTTCGAGAAATCAGCATTGTCAATCTTGACTAAATATATAAGAAAATATTCATTTATGGTATATAATGAGTATCATTACATAGACTGTTTAATATATTTTCATAATAAACTTATTTAAAGATACAAATGCAGCTAATATTTTTTTTACAAATCTAGTCATTTTAAGAAGTTGGATTAGCACAAATGACATAGCAACACTTTTTACAAGACGGAGGGAGTAACAATTTGACATGGCTAATTGTATGTTCTATTTGCAACGATATGCATGTTGCTAGTCTGTATATAAGCCAAATCGAATATGGATTCACCGTGATGGAGGTGGAGCCCTCGTTGACATGATCAAAATAGATATCCTATTTCCTCCAATTTAGAATTGAGGTGGAGGAAGCTTGTCGGGGTTATGACCCCGGGGTGTCTCAAGACACCGATTAGTTAGCAGGACACGTGACCTGCTACTCATCGAATTAACAAAGGCCCGAACGACCGAGGCCCAGCTAGGACGGGCACGCCAATGCAACATCTAGCCACGACCCCTTCTCCTGCCTCAGCCACACTGAAGATGGGCGACCTCCCCCCGTCATGACCCCGGGCAGGAAGGGGAGAGGTCGAGCATAGCTTAGTATGCCTACTCTGACAAGAGCAGGTGTTCCACTCTAACCCTGCAAGGGCTGATGTGACAGCGGTCACCTCAGTCTGGTCAGACACCATCCTTGTGCCACGCCGCACCAACAAGACAACACCGCACAGCGATGGCAACGGGTACGAAACCCAATGTCCAAATACGGATCGACAGGACGTGCATACGATCCCACCCACTATGGGATGGGATCCATGACAAGGGTCACAACCTGGAGACCTTCCTGGCTGGCGGAGTGCCCCGACCCCAACAAACGGGGTCGTGGCCCTCAGCCCCACGAAGCGACCAGGCAAACGACGACCTAGGGCGGCTACCTACTACGGGTACGATGCCACCGACGTGCCTATAGCCCCGGGGAACAGCAGCGAAGACCATGACAAACCACCGACGTGCCTACAGTGCCCGCCACGGCCAACACAAAAGCACCACGTCTCGATCTGCCGCAACGTGGCCACAAGACCATAATGATGGCCATGCTCGGACGGACACCAGAAGACGGCGTAGTTTGCAAGCCAAGTTAGCTAGGACCTCCCTCAGGCATCGACCCTTTAGTCAGGGGAACCTCCTCTTTGTATCCAACCCTGGCCCCGAACTCTATATAAGGGCAACCAGGGCACCCGCCTCGGAATATCTTCTCATTCTTCATCCTTTACAACTCCATTCATAGCAGTAGGGCTCCCAGAGCTTCTCTCCGGGTTGCCCCTGTCTAGCATAGGTTCTACCACCTCTTTCACCATTCTTGCAACCCCCATTATAAGAACTTTAGAACATTTAAGCGAGGAACACGCACTTGATTTTCTCTAAGACTGGACGTAGGGCCCCGGCCAGAATGCAGGGGCGTTGTGGAGTGATGTGCAGGGAACCCGACCAGAGGCCTTCACCCCTGTGGCCTCGCCCGACGAAGGCCAATGGAATGCGACGTAGGCTCCGGCGGTGTCGGCAAAGACAACGGATAGAGCGGCGAGACAGAGGCTTAGGCGAGGATCACAAGGAACCCTCGAAGGTCTCCGCAGGCAAGGAAGAAAGTTCCTGCAAAGATACGATACTGGGCCATGGGCCGCCCACAAGCATGCGAGCTCGGCCCAAGAGGCGAAGGCGGTTCAAGAAGAGAATACCTAGGCTACCCTTAGCAGTTTGCATTAGTAGGAGGATATTCCTAGAATGTGCTCTAGCCGTCAAGGGGCAAAGATGTAAAGTAGGAAGGTAGCAAACAGTGCCCTATAAAAGGGGGATTTGAGCCCTGTGTAAAGACAGGTTGGTGAATACATTTATGAAACCCTAATTGAGCTTGGATCCACTTACTACCTTCCTAACCTTCGCCTAGGGCACTCGGCTGGGCGAAGGTCCCTCTGTACCCCACCTGCTGGAATCCTTATTTTCCAACAGTCAGCTTCTGCAACCTTCGATCTTGGTAGGCTTGAGGGCCACCGAAGATGAACATGGAACTTCTAGCAGCCGCATCGGCGCCTTGATCATCATCATGGTCTCCCAAGTACCCCTCTTGACCTGTCCACCTTTCGGCTTCCAGAATGACACGCTTGTGGTAAGCGAGGCAATCTTTGGCAAGGTGGATCACAACAAAGCAGTGATTCTAACATGGGCTGTTCATGATCCTTTCGAACATGTCTCAATATGCTTGTCTCTTGCGAAGGATCAAGGCTGTTCTCGAGATGGTGTACTCGAGTTTGATCTGTAGCTGAGTCTGTTTCCCGGGAGCTGTTGAATGCTGGGTGGGGCCGCGAGTATCGCGTTCATGTTTCCGTGCATTGATCAACAAACGAGCATCTTGCCCGTTCCCTGGTCGACCGTAGATCGGGTTGGGGGCGATATGCTCTAGGTCCTCCCCTTGGTTGGCCCCTGGTCCCTGGAATGCGCTGCTGGCGATCGCGCGGAGCAGGCCCATGGCTTACTTTAGGAGTATCCCGACTGAACCACGACTTTCGAGTTGTTGGGTGCATCATTGGCTCAGCCCTGGGAGCCAATTGAAGCAGCCTGACGGTTTCATAGGGACGATTAGCCAAGTTTTGACTACCCACGGGGTGGGTGTGCTCAACTTGAATTTGCTGAGTGTCAGGAGATTGGCTAAGCTATTGGCGAAGGTGATTGTTCTCCGCTTCGAGATCATCGATCTGACGAAGGAGGCGCAGGCGTGCTTCGTCGCTGGTCTCGTATGGGGCGTCTGAGATGGTAACGTCTCCCGACGGCGGTGTGGCGCTTTTGAGCGCAAGCTTCTCGAGTGCTTCCCGAGGTGGCACGGGGTCTTGTAGATTCATATAACACTCGGGTTGCTCCTTAGACTTAGTGCCTTCCTCTTCGGGCAGTTCCTCCTCTAAATCTAGGTTATCGAGGAGGAACTGATTGTATTCGTCAAGATCAAAATCCAGCATAGGCTCATCGTCCTCGGCATGTTCCCAATCTTCCGGTATGTCGGCCATATCTTCATTGCCGTTGGCGATCATTCCGATGTACTGGGTAGCCAGGTTGTCGAAACGCTCGGGAGAGTGAGAACCGTAGATGGGGTGATCCTCGGTACGAGGTTTGGCAGGTTCTGTAATGGATCAACATGATTATACGAGATTAAGTAAGAAAATCTTCCGCCGAGACAGATAATTTACCAAACTTAAGCCCGTACAATCTGAGATTCTGTGAAATCACAAAGGATTTCAAACCAACCAACATTCCAACCAAGATCGTACTGGTTTAGCAGCCACCGTCACATGTTACATAAAGTTCGCAACAACAATTGAATACATCAGAGTTCAGAACATAAAGTTATTACAACCCAAGTTCAAAATGACATAGCAGAAGCAAGTAGTTTTAAAACACACACACATTTAGTTCAGATACAGTGCCAGTAGGAAGTCATCTCCAACAAAAGCATCAGAGGGGAGATACGGAGTGACCATTGCCCTTGGTCCTAATTGTCGCCCATCGCTGGATACAGGCAGTTAATGCAGTAGCCGTAGTACATTTGACCATATGCAACAACAATGGGAACAACGCCCTGAGTACGAGAAGGTACTCAGCTAGACTTACCCGTCTTAAACCAAAAATAAGTGACACCAAGGAGCATGCAAGGCTTTCTTTAGTGGGCTAGCTGACTCATTTGCGAAAAACATAAACTACTATGAAGAAACCATTTTAAGTACTTTGCATCATCTTTATTGTAACATATCCAACTAGGTAAGCACCTATACTATAGCAATCACTTGATTAACCAATAACATCCAGTTACCATTTTAGATTTAGCATCTCCAATTCCATCCAATAACCATCAATGTTCCATCATAATTAGTACGATGCTGTAGCTCGAGTCAAGTGCTCACTATCCAGGAGCGATGGCGATTCGAATCGATTCCTAACCAGCTGGTGATTTATTCCTCACACAAACCACACTCACTCGCGAAGTGAGCTATAGGTCATCAATGATACTTTCCAAGTAGCCGCGGGATAACAGTCATGGACCGCACTACCCAGGGACCGACCGACTGCCAGGACGCACCTTGGGCTCACTCTTCGCGTCCCCGTCATACCCCATTCAACGCCAGTCTACCAATCCGAGTTTATCCCGACTCGAATAGTGTCACTAGCTTCGTGGTCGAAAGGTACTTTATTCGGCCAGCTAAATGTGAGGTATGCGTTCAACATGACAAGAGGGACGAGCAACGATCGGTCCTTAATCGACACAGACGGAAAACTAACAGCACCCCAGAACCCTGTCTGGTTGCCTCCAACTTTTCCGTCCGGTCTCCAATTATCCATCAACACATGGTTAATTCCAAGATATCATTCTTTCCATGGCTAAATTCTATCAGTAACCACCTATCAATATAGGTGGCCGGAAATCACCGATCGCTACCGGTCTAAGCAAGGCTAAGCAATTATTCGACCCTGACCTAACAGGGTAACAGATAATCAGGAGGACAAGGATAGTAATAAATGCAACAACGGTTTCACTCAACTCCTATAACTTAATACATCAATATATAACTTATATATAAAGAATTGCTTGAATAAAATAGGGAATTTAGAATGCTCCGGGGCTTGCCTCTTTCAAACGAACTAGGCTGGTGATCTACGCACTCGGGTAACTCCTCTCCTGGTTCCTCTTCCTCGGGCACCTCCTGTGCGTGGAGATCTTGCGGACCTGCTCCGGTCTGCTATTCCGGCACTGCTACTGGCGATTCCTCCTGCAATCCTGTATGATGCAATTGCATAAGTAAACATGCAAACGGTGCATCAGATGCAGTGGAATGCCATGTTCATGATGTCATGATATGCATATGAAGACATTGAAACCTATAGTATAGATTAGAAACAAAAAGCTTTCGACAAAGTAGTCCACATCATCCAAGATTAATCATTAATCAAGTAAGTCATCTTTTTCATACCATAGCTAGCATATAACCCTATCATAAGTGTCACTACTCTTCACCAACAACACTACACTTAACTTTTCAAGTGACACCAGCAAGGTGGTTGGGGTGCTTCAAAGATACACCAAACACTCCTTAGTACTCTAACTTATTCATAAAGAATGACATTTTATTTCCTATTTAAACTAGGGTTACAACAGTGACAAGCATTTCTGGTGTCTAGAAAAATCTACAAAAATTATAGTAGCCTAGTGTTACTCCAAATAGCACACCATAAAAATTTTAGGAAATTTGGATCAGTATTACAACCTACACAAAAATGACAAGTTCTAGCATGATATTGAGCATGAAAATATTTAGTACTATGAAAAGTATCAAACAACAGAATTAACATTTTTCCTATGTTCTACACCACACACCATCAGTATACAAAAATTATCATGTGCATGTTTTATACAACTTTTGCTCTCTATCAAAAATAACAAAAATCATCAATTAAAGGCATTTGAACTACATCTCAATAATTTTTCACAGAACATGCATCATATACATTTTTCCTAGAAAGTACATCACTAAAGAAGACTAATGAAACTGGAACCATATTTTTTTGATCAATATTCTATTTATTAGACATTTTCTAAGATAACAGCAATAATAAGAATTAAATAAATCTATACAGAGAAGTACCACAAAACTAACATGCAATATTTTTAAGCCATAGATCTACTCATGAGGATCACTACAAATTTTGTTTCACAATTTTTGGAGCTATATTTCTCGAGATATTAATTTTAGAAGCTTTTTCACAAATTCTGGAAATCAATTTCAATAAACCCGAAAATCTACTTGGCCCTAAACGCTACGCACACCCGAGGCCGTTCACCCAAGCCGGCCTACTGCGGCTGACAGACGGGCCCAAAGCGCTGACCGGCCCCACCCGTCAGTGAGCCGGGCAGGGGCGGCCGCTGACCGGCGGCCAACTCGCCGCTGGTGAGTCCTCCGGTAACGGGGAGGGCACCACCGTGCTCCCCGCACCGAGGCGAAGCCAGGGGTGCCTCGCGCGCGACCAGCCGAGCTCGGCACTGAGCTCGCCGGTGTGCATGGCGGTGAGGCGGCGCTGGCGCACGGTGGCCGGCCGACGCAGGCTGTGGCGGCGGCCAAGGAAGCGCGCACGAGCACCGCGAGGTGGAGGCGATGCTGGTGCCCAAGAACGAAGAGGGAGAGAAGGTGGAGGGAACTCCAGCCACGCGCGCCGGCCAACGGCGGCCATGGCGGGCAGCGGAGGGGGACGCGGCCGAATTGGCCCTCACCTGAGCACGAACAACGGAGACAGTTCGCGTCCGGAAAAACAGAGGGCGAGGCGGAGCTGTGGGCGTGGCGAATCGAAGGGAGATGGAGTAGCGAGGGCGGAACGGCGGCGGCAATGGCGCGGCGGCTGCCGTGGCGAGCTGCGCTGCGGGCGGGCGAGAGCGAGCAGGCGGAGTGCGGAATGGCGAGGATGGCGAGGGCAGCGGCTCGAGTCGGCCGCTTGGAGGCGTGGCGCGGCCGTGGGGGCCACCGCGGCCACGCGTCGGGCGACGCCGTACGCCGGCGGCCACGGGGCGGGCGGCTCCTGACCGCGGTCGCCACGGGCGCGCGCGCGCGGGGGCGGGAGGAGGCAGGCACGCGGGAGAGGCCGGGCCGGCTTCGGCCGTGGGCCGAGAAGCGGGGCGGCGGCCCAGTAAGCCCGAGAAAGCTTTTTCTTTTTCAAATTGAATTTCCAGAAATTCTAAACTGTTTCAAATTCAAAATTTGAAGAAGAAAAAGACATTTTCAAGATTTGTCCCCAAAACAAAAGTTGTTCAAAATTTAATTCTCTACAACTTTGATTTAGGGCACATTTTGAAATTCCAAACAGATTTTGAATTAAGAATTCAAAGTCCATTTTTCAATTAAAAACCCATTTTTCTAAAATATTTTTAAAAGCAAAATTTAGGGAAATTTTGAATACAAAAGTTGCTCCAAAAATCATGCTAATTGATTCTAGGTTATTTAAAATTGTAGCCAAACAAGTTTTACTAACCTAGCAAGCAAAGTTAGGTCAAAAGTACAATTAACAAGCATATGCAACATGAATGTTTCAAAATGATGTTTCAAATGTTTCAATTCAACTTTTCACTTACATTTCATGCGATGATGAATGCAATTGATGCTAATGGTCATGCTTTGAGATGCTAATGCAATGCTTAACACCTAGGGTGTTACAGGTTCCACCAGGGCTTGTTGAAGCCAATTAGAGTATGTTGCCGCCGCTTTCCTTAACCCGGTCGGGAAGCTAGAAAGGAAGTGATCGGGTGGCAATTGTAGATCCGATCCGGGGGGTCCAGTTCGGATCTTCCCAGAGTCGAAGGGTGGCCTTGTGATTGCTCTCTCGGCCGACCTTGGTGAAGATGTCGCGTCCGTAGCGGTTGAGATGTTGGGCGAGAGCGCAGGGCCCAACATTCACAGCTTCCACCAATTCGGCGAAGAACGTGCAGATCAGGGGAGGCTGCTCCTCCTTCTCCATGAGTAGTTCAGGTTCTTGCAGATGCAAGTCCCCAAACTGGTCGGCGATGAAGTCGAGGCTGCCGAAGGTGATCTTCTCACCCGGTTGCATCCTCTCTACGGCGTTGTCGATGTTGATGATGATTCCCATCTGAACCATAATATTAATTTGAACGCAAAAGGCCCCTTCCTAGCACGCCAACTATCGGATTGTTTAGCTCCGGTAATGCCTAGCAACGTGATCGCGTAGATTGATCCAAATGGTTGCACACGAGACACAGAGATTTATACTAGTTCGGGCCCTTGGGAAGCGAGTAAAAGTCGTACGTCCAGTTGCTACTTCTTCTTGTATTCGTATGTTCGGTTACAGGGGCTGTTGCTCCTAGCTACGAGGTGGATTGGAATGAGGCGATGGTATCATGGTGGACGTGACGATCGCGGAGCCCTTACCCCTCTTTATATAGGCAGAGGGGTAGGGTTACAACAAAGGCGATCAACACTATAAATTGGATTCCTAGTTGGTTACAACAAATCAATTCTATCTTACCATAGCTGTGATGGCGGCAGATATCCTTGATACATCATGATCTCCAAGTTGGTAGTTTCGCCTAGTCCTCGCAGGCTTCCTCCTCGGTCGTCATTCGTTGATGGGCCAGACATATGGTCGATGAGGGCACCCCGGGCCTATATCTCTAACACAAAGCATTTCAAATTTGTCATGTGTGTTAGCTATTATTTATACTCTCAGGACTTAACTGCTGTGCAGCAGCTTGCTTTTGTGCTTTGTGAGTTGCGTTTCGTGTCCTGTTACTTTCATTGGTCTCCTATTGTGCTCGGAATTGTTTCTCAATTCTCAAATCACCTATTGACTTAAGGGATTTCGAGTCGGAATCTTCTTTCATCGTAATCGAAGTGGAGAGCTCTATTTTGGGTTTCGGTGTTTCCCTTGGCTTTTCATCTTAGTGAGTGTCCCGCTGTGTTCGCCGGCCATCACCGAGAATATCTAGCCACCAGTTGGCTCGAGGGTATCATGCTTGGAGTGTATGGTGTTTTACTTTTTTGGTGATTTTAGGACAACAGCCATTTCAGAAAAAAAAAATTAGAATGGACTCCCATTCACCCTCCACCTCGGATCGCCTTTATCTGTCCTCCAGCTATCCAAAATAAAATGTTACAAATAATCACTGAACCGAACGGGATACATCTGAACTAGCACACTAAAGACACATCCACGGCAACACTCATTGCACATACAAACTGACCAACGGCAAGTCCGCAACGTACATCGTGCAGAGCACAAAGCCGCGTTCCGTTATTTCTTTTTCGTCACTACCTGAAAGCCTGAAAGTCTGAAACACGTGGCAAGCAGCAGTCCAGACTGATATAACCTGCGCTTTCAGTTGCTTGCACCGGCGTCCGCAGCCGCTAGACGTGCCTTCAACATCTTGCCGAACTCAACCAGCCGGCTCACGTCTGGCGTCACCGGCTCGACGGCTTCCAGCGCGCCGAAGCGCTCCGACCACGCCGCCAGGAGCGGAGTCCGTTCAGGGTCAAAGGGCTTGACGCTGTGCAGCTCATCCGATGCGCGCACCCACCCGAGCAGGCCGCCGAGCACGACGTCGACGTACCCGGCGCTGTCGCCACCGAAGAAGGGCTTCCCTTTGCCGCAGTCCCTCAGCGCCCCCTCCAGGGTCTCCACCGTGACGAGCGACTGCTTCTTTCCCTCAGCCCTCTCCTCCTCCGTCTTGCCCATCGTCGACTGGTTCCAAGCGGACAGCATCTGCACCACGCACACACGATCGGTCAACGTAACGAAACTATCACAGCCCAAGGCGCTTGCCTGATGCAATGCAATCGATTGGAAGATTTGAGGCGATGCGTGCGTGCGTACCTTGTCATCGATGTAGGCGGCCCAGAAGCGAGCAACGGCGCGTTCGTAGGGGTCAGCAGGGAGGAGGGACGGGCCGGTGCCGGCAAAGGCCTCGTTGATGTATTGTAGGATGACCTGCGACTCACAAACGGGCTTCCCGTTGTGGATGAGCACGGGTACCTTGTTGTGGACGGGGTTGGACTTGAGGAGCAGCTCGCTCTTGTCCCTGAGATCCTCCTCGACGTACTCGTAGCTCAGGCCCTTGAGGCTGAGAGCGAGTTTCACCCGCAGGACGAACGGGCTCGCCCACATGCCCAGCAGCTTCAGGTCGTCTCCTCCGGCCATTGCTGGAGCTGCAGGGTGTCACTAATGTTGTAGTAGCTTGTTTGTTTGTCGTTGGCTTAATTCTTGGTGATTGGGGAGGGAGTGCCGGGGAGTCTATATATATATACGAAGGCAGAGCATCCTCTGCTGCGATGACAACTCTTTTGTTTGGCTTGATTGATTTCTAGCATCTCCCACTCTTTTGTTTAACAGACAGATCGTTGGAACAATCTAGAGAGCCTCTATTACTTGGACGAGGATCCAAGAAATCGTGGGCAACATCCCATGCCAGCAATCAATTTTATTTTTTGGTCAGCAGGCGATGGTGAGTTCACTTCTGACGCCTGAGAAATTTGCCATTGGTTCCATCTTCAGAGGGACACTAACATCATGATCGACGTATTCTTGACAGTGTGTACGCACTAGGCGCTACTGTATTTTATATATTTCCAGCCTTATCCTCCTCCGAACTCCAACCAACCACGACCGCAAGGCCTGCCTTCGGCCTTTTGACTCCCTTGCTATAGTTCCGAGTTTCGTCATCCGAATCCCAGGCGGGCGGGGGCGGCGGCACGGTGGCTCAACGTGTGGCGGTCGGCACCTCCGCATCGTCCACGCGCCCTTCCGTGAGGGGACACGTCTTCAACTTCATCCACTGGGCATCCCGAAGCCCAGCATCCTCGAACATCCACATGTGTTAACGGAATTCTTCCCTGCTGACCAGTCGGATCGGAGCCCCGCATCGACCCCACACCTACCACTCTCGCGATTTGGCCCAGGAGCGCGCGAGGCCCAGCCGCAAGCAGGCCCCGGTCTTCTTTCTTTTCTTTCCGTTGTTCCGTGTCGTACGTGCGTCTTTCCGTTGTTCCGGGTCGTACGTGCGGGTACACCTATGGTAGTTGCGTTTCCTTTTTCTTTTCTCTATTTCTTTTCATTTTCATTTTTCGTTTCTCTATGTTGTTTTATTCTTCTTTTTATTTTTTATTTTTTCTTTTATTTCCTTTGTGCGTTTTTTCCTTCTTTGATTTTCTTTTTCCTTTTTCTTTCCTTTCATTCATTTATTTTTCTTTTTTTTTTCTTTTTCTTGGACTTTTGTCATTCTTTTAATTTTCTTTATTCTTTTACTATTTTAATTTTACTCTATTAATTTTGATTTCCGTTTAATTTTTCGTTTTTTCTTTCCTTGCTTCTATTTAATTTTTTATTTTTATTTCTTTTTGTTTTCTTATCTTTTTATTTTATACTTTTAAATTTTTTGATAGAATTAATAATTTTGTTTATTTTATTTTAAATTTTTTTACTCTTTTTTATTTTCCTTTCTGTTCTTCTATTTATAATTTTATGTTTCGCTTTTTTATTTACAGATATACGTGATGTTCATGTAGTATACATGTAATGTTCTATAATGTATTTTTGATATCCGTGAGTAGAAATGTGATGTTCTACGATGTATTTTGTGTGTTCAGTAAGCATACACTGATGTTCTAGGATATATTTTGTGATGTTTGGTAGCATTTTTCTTTTTTATTTGACTCTAATTAATTACTTCACTAATTTTATTATTTTATTTTATATTTTCATGATATCTGTGATGTTCACGTAGTATACGATGATGTTCTATGCTATATTTAGTGATGTTCGTGTAGTGTTAATGTGATGTTCTACAATGTATTTGTGAACTTTGGTACTATACATTGATGTTCTAGGATATTTTTTTATATTTTCATGATTTTTGTGATGTTTACGTAGTATACATATGATGTTCTATGCTATATTTAGTGATGTTCGTAAAGTGAATGTGATGTTCTATAATATATTTGTGATGTTCGGTAGTATACATTGATGTTCTAGGATATATTTTTTTATTTTTTATATTTTATGATACATGTGATGTTCACGTAGTATATATACGATGTTCTATGTATTTTTTTGGATGTTCGTGTAATGTTAATGTGATGTTCTACGATGTATTTATGATATTCCGTAGTATATATATAAATATTTTTTTTCTAAATATATCCAAGTGAGATCTTGATTTGAAGGATTTATTGTAAGAAATACATTGGCGCAATTGAAATTTAATTTGAATGCATACTTTTGTAGTTATAACTTTTTAAAATTTTAGATTGTACATGCAAGTGGTGGGCCATAGGTTGTCTCCTACTTCTTCGTGCTCTCTTCCAGATCTGTATGCATGTGTCAAAGCATACGGAGAAGCACGTACACGTCAGAATCAGGAAGGCCCAACAACAAAAGTAAAAGCGGCCCATGTGCGTGTAACAGAACATTATTTTTTTTGGGGGGGGGGTGTCGGCGGATGATACCGGCCACCAGGGTCGGCGCATAGACGCCCCCCATGTGTTAAGGTGGATTGAATTGTATAAATTAGGACCTAAAGTCGTTACGTGGGGAATCTTCCATCATCATATTCATTGCAAGCATGGACAATAAATTCAGAACTCCATGTGTACCTGATTGATTTCAGCAGTTTTACGAGTATAGGCCCTATATGGTGCCCTAATGGATCATATAAGTATACTTGGTCATATGGCTCGAGGCCCGATGGCCCGCCCACAGCCCCGTGTTTCGGCCTAGCCCGGTGACTGTTGGGCCCAGGTTGGCCCAGCCTGACCCTAGGGCCATGCCTGGGCCTCACCCTCGGCACGGCATGCTGGCCCGGCCCGGCCCGACATCTGCATCTCATATATATACACAAATCAGAAACCCTAACTCTATCCATCCTCAGCTGACAGATCCCCACCGCAACTCCCATACGCGCGCTCTCCTTCTCACCGTACCGCTTCTTTCTGCGCCGCGACTCTCCAACAGTCCAACTCCCATCTTCCCATCCATCTCCACCGGGCAGCAGCGCTGGGCGACGACGGAGGGGCGTGGCGCAGTGCCTAGCGCCAGCGCAACAGCTCCTCCACGCTCGACGGCCAGTGCCTGGCGGCAGCGCAGCAGCTCCTCCACACGGTGGCCAAGCTCTCCTCCGCTTTCCATGGCCCAGCCCTGGTGGCGGCGGCATAGCAACTCGCCACTGGGCCGGCTCTGGCACGTTGGGCTGGCACGGCACGGCATGAGGCCTTTATGGCCATGCTTGGGCCGTTGGTGCCGCCCGTGGGCCGGCACGGCATGGCCCGCTACACCTGACGGGCCGTGCCGGCCCGTGACCACTAGGTCGTGCCGAGCACGAGCCTACCATATTAACTGGTCAATATAGTTTGTTGTATTGAACACTCAACAAAGGACACATGCAGTGATTATCAAAGTGGTTACGTGGGAATCTTCCATCATCATATTTCATTGCAATCTTCATGGATGATGAATTCAGAACTCCATGTGTACCTAAGGATGAAAACGGTCGGAAACGGTCGAAAACGGACTTACGATATAGAAAAACGAAAACGGTCGGTTCGGGATATTTCTACATTTAGCAATTAAAGAGTACAAAAAATGGTTAAAAATGGTTGTGAAACCAATTGAAACTGACAAATTTTCATGTTAAAAAACGGTTTATAATATAGAAAACGAAAACGGTCAATTCGGAATATTTATGTTCCGTTTTCATCCCTATGTGTACCTGATTGATTTCAGCAGTTTTATTACGAGTATATGAAGTTCTCTTGTGGCCGCAATGAAGCATACAGCTAGGACAGAAAGCGATAGAGTTCAAACACAAACTTGACAATTTAACAGATTGTTGGAACAATCTAGAGAGCCTCTATTACTTGGACGAGGATCCAAGAAATCGTGGGCAACATCCCATGCTGGCAATCAATTTTATTTTATTTTTTGGTCAGCAGGCGATGGTGAGTTCACTTCTGACGCCTGGGAAAATTGCCTTCCATCATCTTCAAAGAGACACTAAAACATCATGACCGACGTATTCTTGACAGTGTGTACGCACTAGGTGCTACTGTGTTTTATATTTTTAATATTTCCAGCCTTATCCTCCTCCAAACTCCAACCAACCACTCCTCAGGCCTTTGACTCCCTTGCGTATAGTTCCGAGTTTCCTTGTCCGAATCTAGGCGGGCGGCGGCTCGGTGGCCCAGCGTGTGGACGATGAATTTAGAACTCCATGTGTACCTGATTGATTTCAGCAGTTTTACGAGTATAGGGTGCCTTAATGGACCATAAAAAGTTTCTGAATTTGACCGGGTTTGATCTATTCAACACTCAACACAGCATGTGACATCTGCAGCAATATATCTGATTATTAAAGTGGTTACGTGGGAATATTCCATCATCATATTTATTGCAATCGTCATGGATAACGAATTCAGAACTCCATGTGTACCTGATTGATTTCAGCAGTTTTGCGAGTATATATAAAAGTTCTCCTATGGCTCCAATGAAGCGAGCAGCAGCTAAGACAGAAGCGATAGAGTTCAAACACAAGCTAGACAATGGCTGGAGGACATGATGAGCTGCAGCTGCTGGGCATGTGGGCGAGCCCGTTCGCGCTGCGAGCGAGACTGGCGCTCAGCTTCAAGGGCCTCAGGTACCAGTACATCGAGGAGGACCTCAGCAACAAGAGCGACCTCCTCCTCAGTTCCAACCCGGTGCACAAGAAGGTGCCCGTTCTCATCCATAACGGCAAGCCTGTTTGTGAGTCCCAGATCATCGTGCAGTACATCGATGAAGTCTATAGCGGCACAGGCCCCTCCCTCCTCCCTGCTGACCCCTACGAACGTGCCATGGCGCGATTCTGGGCCGCCTTCATTGACGACAAGGTTAGTAGCCCTACCTCTTCTATCCCTGCATTTCCAATTTGTATCCATCAATTCAGTTCAAGTATTTATGCTGACCGACGTGTGTGTATATTGCAGCTCCTGGCCTCATGGGTGCAGGCTAGCAGGGGAAAGACTATGGAGGAGAAGATGGAGAGGCTGAAGCCTACGTTCGCGGCGATCGAGACTCTAGAGGCTGCCTTCGGGGAGTGCTCCAATGGGAAGCCCTTCTTCGGCGGCGATAGCGTCGGGTACTTGGATGTCATGCTTGGCGGCCTAGTGGCATGGGTACATGCCTCCAAAGCGCGCCATGGTTTGAAGCTCTTTGATGCCTCCAGGAGCCCACTCCTAAACGCATGGGTGGAGCGCTTCAGTGCGCTGGATGAAACGAAGGCGGTCCTACCGGACATTGACAGGCTAGTCGAGTACGCCAAGATGAGGGAGGCCCAGGCTGCTGCCGCGAATTGATGAACCGGACTGGTGTCGAGGTGGCCTAATTTTTACCGTCCTTTCATGTTTTCTGTATTGCGAGCTTGCAGCAAACCACGGCGGCGAGCCCTGCTTGGCAGTGACCAGTCCGGCGTGGGACAACGTCTTCAGAGGCGGCACAGCGGGCTACCTCGGTGTGGGACATCGTCGGTGACGACGGCGTGAGCGGTGACGACGGCGTTTCATTTTGACGTCTTAGTCATACAGGTGACGGCAGTAAAGTGTGGCAACCGGCTGATGGTGGTTTAGAGGCAGTACGGTGTGCGGCTTTTTTGAGTTTTCGGCTTTGTTTGGCTCGTGTCGATGTTCTAATCTGACCGTCCAGAGTTGTTTTTCTCTTGAGTTTAAGATCGGCGCATGTTGATGTCCTAATCCACCCGGCCTGAGTTTTTTTTTTCTTGTGTTGTTTGTTGTTGTCCAGTCTAGGTTTATCTTCTTTTTAATATAATCGGCAGCATGATTCGTTTCAAAAGTAATAAAACAGCTACATACAATGCCGACATGCCGTCGGTGTCTCATTATCTGTGCGTTAACCAATGAATAAATATAGGAGTACAATTTATTTGCAACAATGTGATTTTTTTATGCTTCACGTCTTCAATTAATCTCTCTGTCCTAAAATAAGTGTTATTCTCATTTCACGAAGAGTCAAACGCTTTTACTACCTCCGATCCATTTTATCTGGCGCACACGCAAGATTTAAACTTTAAAAACTTCGACCAATAATTAGGCTTACAACTTTTAACTATTATAATACAAACTTTATATGATTAATTAGATTTGTAAGGAATTATACTATCCAATGATTATAAGTGTATAAGCATAAATAATATAATATAAAATAAATGAATAGTCAAAGTGTAATCTAGGAGACCATGTCATTCTATCTTGCGTCAGATAAAATGAACCGGAGGGAGTACTACGCATGCTACTGTTTTTAAAAGGTATAATGAGGTAAGTAGGCCTTTAAAAAAGGTAATGAGGTAAGTAGACCTTTAAAAAAAAGCAGAGAAGGCACCATTTTTCTGCTTACTGCTTCCTAAACTTCTTCTCCAAGGATTTGAACAAATCTTCAATGGTTCCAATTTTCAACGTTGATCGAATGGACACTATAAAGAATAAGAAGATAATGCACTGTCTCAAAGCATGGAGCTAGTGAGTTTTATCTACAATTTATTCAAGTGGACTTTCCGTTCATTTGACCAGTTGACAGTTGAATGTTCCATTGGATAAGTTTATTATTTAATCGAGTACCATTATATTTCTGAGGACCAGTGAAGATCCATTTCAATGCATGATCACTCTACAACTAATTTAGTGTGGAGAATGGCATTGCTCACACTGTGGCGTATATATGTACACCTGTCGCTCGCACCCTGATTAAGAACACAACAGAGGCACAAGCAAAAAGGAGTTAAACCTTTTGTGAACAAAGCAGAGAATGGCTGGAGGAGGAGAGGAGCTGAAGCTGCTGGGCACGTGGGCCACCCCGTTTGTGATCAGAGTTTGCGCTCAGCTCCAAGGGCCTGAGCCATGAGAACCACGAGGAGGACCTCTGCTACACGGCACCGCTAATTCACGAACGTTCATTGAATTTGAAACCGGCAAACAATATTTCCACAGGCCAAACTTTCCTTTTTTTAGAAAAAATAATTTCCACCGCTTCCTCTAATTAGATAGTGCCGCATGTGCTCATTTGCTCGGCTGCACGCACTGGTAAATCTAGCCAACCGCGGCATGCCCACTCACTTTTAACTGTTGTGACATTACGCTGATGTAGCTAAAAGAAGTTAAACATTTATTTTAAATTGCACCAATGGATCCTCCAGAGTACATATTTTTCTGTGTTTTCATGGTTGAACTTGGTTTCTTCTCTGAACTTTACACCACCTGTTGTTCTTATTGGCTGTGTTATCTCGATCACCAAAAATACTAAAAAAACATGGCATAGAGTCTATGTTTGTTACAACCTCAAGTGAATATTAAAATTTAAGCCAACAATACTTATTTACTTTAAAATAATTTCAAAAATCCATCAGGCTGTAGCCACCTTTGGCCTGCACTAATCTCCTGCATCGCTCAAGATGCACTAATCTCTGCATTAACGATTCACAGAGCTAGGCAGAGGATTTGCTTCCTTCTAATGCTAGCTGTTTTCTGATGATCCATGAGCCGTCTCAGATTGTCACTATCCCACAGGAATAATAAGTGGCCGCGCTGGAAATCCTGGTCATCAAATAAACAACGGCAAATGCAAAGCAAAGCATCTCGTATGCACTGATGAGATCCCTTTTTCACCCCAAGCAGCATGTATATATATATGGCATGTCTCAAGAGCACAGCACAGAGGAACACAAGATAAAAAGAGCCAGAACTAGGAGTGTAGAAAATGGACGGAGCCGGAGGTGGTGTTGAGCTGAAGTTGCTCGGCAGATTGGCGAGCCCATTTGCTCTGAGAGTGAAGCTCGCGCTCAGCTTCAAGGGCCTGAGCTACGAGTACATCGCGGAAGACCTCCAAAACAAGAGCAACCTCCTCCTCAGCTCCAACCCGGTGCACAAGAAGGTTCCCGTGCTCATCCACAACGGCAAGCCCATCTGCGAGTCACAGATCATCGTGCAGTACATCGAAGAGGCCTTCGAAAGCACCGGTCCCTCCCTCCTTCCTGCAGACCCATACGAACGTGCTACTGCTCGCTTCTGGGCCGCCTATGTCGACGACAAGGTATGCCATGCAGCGCGTCATGCCTTCTTACATATGTTTCCCTCCCAAAAATATGACGGATGTGTGGCGTGCCGTTGCAGCTCCTGCCCTCGTGGCTGCAGTCGTTCAGGGGCAAGACGGACGAGGAGAAGGCGGAGGGGCTGAAGCAGACGCTTGCGGCGGTGGATCAACTGGAGGCAGCCTTCAAGGAGTGCTCCAAGGGTAGTAAGCCCTTCTTCGGCGGCGACAGCGTTGGGTACGTGGACGTGGTGCTAGGCAGCCTGGCCTCGTGGGTGTACGCCGGCGAGAAGCTCTATGGTTTCAGGCTCTTCGACGCCGCGAGGAGCCCGCTCCTCAACGCGTGGTTGGAGCGGTTCGGCGTGCTCGACGCGGCCAAGGCGGTGCTGCCAGACGCCGACAGGCTTGTCGATTACGCCAAGATGAAGCAGGCCGAGGCTGCTGCTGCTGCCTCATCGAACAACTAATAAATTGGCTCCGCGACGTTACCAGCGTTGGATCGGAGGAAGATTCCGATATCTCTGAAGAATATAGAGTAAAGAATTTGGTTTCTTGTGAGTGATGAGAAATAAACAGGACTGGGGTCTGTCTACGTCGCATTCTTGCCATTTAACGTCGTCGCCTAGCAGTTGGCACTTGGCAGTTTGTACGTTCGTGGTACTCATCCACATCGTCTTCAAACTGATCGGTACTCATCCACATCATCTTCGAACTGATCGGTACTCATCCTCTGTATCCGCAGTAACAGGCTAACAGCGATGGATAATAGGAAAGCACGGATGTTCCGAGCATCCTCACCACGCAGCTTGGTGATTTTCATACTGTGTTACGCCACCTACAGCCAATCCAACGACCTTGCAAGTCTTTTTCTTTCTCGAATACGCAAAAGATCTACGTATCATTGTATTAATATCGAGAATTAGTTTGATTACAACGACGTGCCATTGAATGGCGCGCTAGGAGGGCATATGATTATATTTTATGTAAGGTTTATCCCGGCCTAGCAGACTTTTCGCAAGGTGATTACTCGCGCACGAGACAACCTAGTTTCGCCGCCCCGGCGTCTATCCATTGGTCTACCAGGTGCTTGATGTGTGTGAGGACCTGTATAAGCGTAGACAAGGCTTGGCAAAAGCACCTTCCGTTCCTCTCCTTCCAGCAAACTCGCCATGCATTACACCATGCTCGAAGGCTCTCTTCCAACCTGGGAGGTATCCGCGCCTAGTGCCTCCAAGATGTGCCACCATATTTGTCTGAAATACGAGCACGAAGCAATGATGTGGTCGATTGACTCCATTTCCTAGTCACACAGAAAGTAGTGCTCCGCAGCTTCAAGTCCATGGCGTGCTTGCCTATCAGCAGTCTAGTGCCGTCGCCTTACTGCCAGCCATAAGAAGACTTTGACTCGAAGCGGTGCCCAGATTTTCCAGATCCTATTGCAACCAGGATGGGGGTGTGATCCCAAGTGTAGCGCTCTGTAAGCCGATCTTGATGAGTACACACCGTCTACTGTCCACCGCCATACCAAGGTGTCCTGTGCGTCACTGAGCTCAACGTCCCGCACATGATCCCAGATGTCCAATTACTCCTGAATCGCTGGTGTGGTGATTCCACCGGTTATGTGCCTGACCCAGTTTCGGTTGGGCAGCGCCTCCGCAACCGTGGCTTAGTGAAGGGTCCGGCGATCGACTAGACTGGAGAGTGCTGGTGCGAGGTCCTGGATGGCGCAACCGTTGAGCCATCTTCCTGTCCAAAAGTATGTGGTCGCTCCATTCCCGAGTATGGTGTAGGTCGAGGCATTGAAGAACGCCGAAACCTCCTTCGAAGCTTGGATGGGCAGCTATTACCATGCTCACTGTGTGTCTGTGTCCTGCAGCCAGAGCCACTTTGTTTGGAGTGAAATGGATGTGAGCTTCAGGTCCGGCACACGAAGTCCTCCTAGTTCCTTTGGTCGGCATACAGTTGGCCATGCAACCATGCATTTTCCTCGTATGGACTCGTCTTTGCCAGCCCAAAGAAATATGCGGTAGATGGCATCAATCTCGTGTCTCGCCCAGGGTGGGAGGCCGTCCGCGAGCATGCAATAGATGGGTACTGCCGTGAGGACGGACATGATCCAGATGAGACGGCCGCTCCTTGCCATGAGAAGGCCATGGCAGGCTGGCAGCTTCCTTGCGATGGCGTCCACCTAGCCTGCATACATTTCTTGGGAAGCTTTTTCGTGCTCAGCGGCAATCCAAGGTAATGGATGGGGAATTCCGCTAGCTGTACACCTTTGGAATTCCGCTAGCTGTACACCTTTTAATATCTTGAACAAATCATGGCCCTTGATTTTCAAACAAATAAATATATTTTTAAATGCAAAAATAGTTTTGTATATTGAGAATAATGGAAAAAACAAAGAATATCTCGGCTGGCCATTCCTTTCCTTATCCTGGCGCCCCAAGCATGGATCAACAATAGGGAAAAAAATCATGTCATGACAATCTTCATCCGGGATTTTTGCTATGATATTGTACAACGTACAAGATATTGTGCAATCAAGACGATGCACACGTAACAAAAAAAACTGATTATAGTTCGTACCTAGTAATTATATGCAGTTACACGTAGCAAGCTGTCATGCACCTTGTATTATTTGTTGTATTATTTTATCAAAAAAAGTTACACTGAAGATCACAATTTTGCCTTTGATCACATTATAAAAATTTTTTACAGTAAATCACTTCGTGTTAAATAAAAAAAACACCGCGCACTTGTGTATCATGTTCCAAAAATTGGTACCATTATGTTATGCACCATACATGCATACACACCTATCACGTTAGAAAAACATTGCTAATTCTCTCTTATGTTAAAAAAAATTAGATGTACGAAACTTTCCAAAAAGAAATAGTCCACATATTTGGAAGCTTTCTTTATTCCAAAATTAAAATGAATTAAATAACAAATTTTATTATTACCTCTTATGAAGTAATATGTGATAAAAGACATCTAAATTAACAGTCCACAGTTATTTGGGTGTACCATAGTAAGGCCGTTGAAGTTAATATGTATCGTGCGTCCCTGGATGAAGGCGTTTTCGTTTGCCGACACAAGTTCTGCTAGGTGCTGCGCCAGTCGCGTGGCCAATAGCTTGGAGACGAGCTTGCCGAAGCTATGGATCATGGTGATTGGCCGGTAGTCGGCCGGCGTCGCTGCGTCAGGCTTTTTGGGGATGAGGACGATGAGCGCGTTGTTGAGCAGGTGGAACGCCCTGCTTTCCCCGTGAAGCACGCAGTTTATCCCTGCCATTTTGTCCTCCTTGATGACCTCCCAAGCGGATCGGTAGAACGCGCCGGTGAAGCCGTCTGGCCCCGGTGTTCAGTCCGGCGGCATGTCCTTAATAGCGGCCTAGACTGCGTCCATGGAGATCGGTGTATCGAGCGCCGAGAGGTCCGCTGGGGCGAAGCCAAGGCTGTCATAGGTCACGTTCGGCTGTGCTGATAAGCCGGCTGAAAAACATTGTTGGTTGATTTGTTATGAGAAAAAAAACATTGTTCTAGCTGAAAAAACAAGCTGAAAAATACGGATTATAAGCCGAATGAACAGAGCGACGGTCAGTGCCTCCTCCATGTCCTGATGCGACGTTCGGATGTCATTGTCGATCCAGAGAGATTTAGTATGCAATTTCGTCGCTTCCTCTCGCCAAGTCTGAAAGCCTTATCTTCCTTCCTGAATGAGCTCGCCTTCTTTGACCATTCTTTGCTAGATAAGAGTTAATCTGCCTCCACCTAAATTAAAGTATCACTGCATCACGTCATGATCGTGTTCTCTCTCTTGTTAGTAAATGATTCCAGTAAAAGAACTAAACTATCACAGTTTACGCATGTAACTCTTGTAGAAAATCTGGGGAACCAAATAACTTCCCCAAAAAGTTGAATTTCCATTGAAATGGAAAAATAAAAAAATATACCTCTGTTCAGCTGGGGCCCTCCTTTACTGTAATATGTGTTCTATTGCCAGCATAATTACCCAGAGAACTACTTAAATTTAAGTGATTAAACAGCTTTCATGTCTTTACATTTGTGACAGATGACATCTACCGCTGGACATTTTAATCTCATAATAGGCCGATGCCCATCTTCTTGCTTATGCTACTTAGCGGTGGAATATAACATGTAACAAACATGTAGAATATTGAGGTGAGACATTTATTTGGATGCATGGATGCAGGACAGGCTAAGAGTTGGGTAAGAGCTTGATAACAGGTAACTGCCAGTTACTTGTTCCCGAATTTGATTGGCCAGACCAATGCACCGTCTTAGAACTTGATAAAGTCATCTAGATGGTCAACGGTCAATACATACCACGTGGGAGTAGGAGACCGAAATGAGAGATGGATTGCATTTGCAGACAAGCATGTGACCAACTTTAATTAAATTGGTGCTTGTGAAATATTCTACGTATATATCATCAAATGGATTGCTAGCGTCGCGGATGATGCATCGATGGCTCCATACTTCCTAACTGATGGCAGTGCAATCATATCACATCGCAAGTATATAGTTTTCTCGCTCAACCAAGAGCTAGCAGAGTGGAAACAGAAGCTAAGCAACAAACACAGAGCAGAAAATGGCAGGAGGAGGTGATGAGCTGAAGCTGCTGGGCATGTGGGCGAGCCCGTTCGTCCTGCGGGTGAAGCTCGCGCTCAGCTTCAAGGGCCTCAAGTACGAGTACGTCGAGGAGGATATCTTCGGAAACAAGAGCGACCTCCTGCTCAGCTCAAACCCGGTGCACAAGAAGGTGCCGGTCCTCATCCATAACGGCAAGCCCGTCTGTGAGTCGCAGGTCATCGTGCAGTACCTCGACGAAGTCTACAGCTCCACAGGCCCCTCCTTCCTCCCCGTCGACCCTTACGAACGCGCCATGGTACCGTACCCCCAAATCATCCAGTATTTGCAAGAAATTAGTGTGGTGATCGATGTGCGCGCGCGTGTGTGTTTCAGTTCATGGCGTCGTGGTTAAAGGCAGGCAGGGGCAAGACGGAGGAGGAGAGGGCGGAAGGGTTGAAACTGACGTTCGCCGCCGTAGAAACCTTGAAAGGGGCGTTCAAGGAGTGCTCCAAGGGAAAGCCCTTCTTCGGAGGCGGCAGCGTCGGCTACCTGGACATCGCGCTCGGGACCCTGCTAGTGTGGATGCACACCGCCGAGGTGCGTCATGGTCTCAGGCTCTTCGATGCCTCCAGGAGCCCGCTGCTGGAGAAGTGGGTGGAGCGCTTCGGCAAGCTGGACGAGGTCGTGGCGGTCATGCCGGACATCGACCGGTTTGTAGAGCACGCCAAGGTCAGGGAGGCCGAGGTTGCAGCTGCTGCCGGAAACAACTGAACCGAATGCGTCGCGGTATTGAGGCGAAATATTTTGATATTCTGTGTAACAAGGGAAAATCAAATACACAGTAGGAGTTTGTACTTTGTACTGCCTCTACGGACGTTTTGTTTACTATATGGTTTTGTTTACCACTTTCTAAGCTTGTACTCAAGGGAAATTTTCACAGCTTGGGCCAGGCCATGATCGAGTGGTACGCTAACAGCCTGTCAGTGCGGACAGGGACATGAGACGTTTGCTTCCTAGGCTTCATCTCCAAGAAGAGTTGAACGTCTACATTTCCAAATTACAACGTTGTTTACTATCTCCTATACTTTGTCGATCGCATGTCGGTGATGCCCGATGCATGCATATTGATGGTTATGGATGTGTTGTTTCTTCTTTGCAGCTCCTAGCCTCGTGGTTGCAGTTGACAAGGGCCAAGACTCCGGAGGAAAGGGCGGAGGGGATGAAGCAGACGCTCGTCTCGGCTGAGAACGTGGAGGCGGCGTTCAAGGAGATCTCTGCGGGCAAGCCCTTCTTTGGCGGTGACAGCGTTGGGTAATTGGACATCACGCTGGGGGCCCTGGTCGCGTGGGTGCACGCCGCTGAGAAACTGGACGGGACGAGCCTCTTTGATGGCGCAAGGACCCCGCTACTGAATGCGTGGGTGGAGCGGTTCGGCGCGCTTGAAGCGGCCAAGGCGGTGCTGCCAGTCGTCAACAGGCTGGTCGAATTTCGCTAAACGGTGGTAGCCCCAAGCCGCGGCAGCTGCAGCCTCCAACAACTAAAAAATTGGCTCTGCGACTTTACCGACAGCCGTGTTGGACGAAGATATTTTTTAGATAAAAGGATAAAAAACAATATCCGGCCTCTACATCCTTGGATGTACACAGCCAACTAAAACAAAGTTGTGGATCACAAAAGAAAGAAAGCCAGAGTCTTAAACATAGACCAGGAACTAAAGCAAACGGTATAAATGCTTCCACCCTCTATTTGAAATTTCTAAAGCAATCATCTCTAATTTCTTGCTCATCATCGAGAGGGCGTCCGTGGCTTACTCTTCACGCTGCAGCTGAGCCCAGAAGCGTAACCAATATGCTCCCCTGAAAATAACCTGCACGATAGAGTTAGTTTTCATTTTGTTAAAAATAACATCATTCCGGCATCTCCAGATAGCCCAGCAAAAGGCAGCTACCCCAACCCAGATCAAACTTTTGACCCTGTTATGCTGATTCATAAGCCAGGTACCAAACATATGGCTGATAGATCTCGGTTGGTTCAAACCAGTAGCAAAGAAAATAATCCTCCACATCATTTTTGCACCAGGGCAATCAAGGAACAAGTGTTGGATGGTCTCATTCCTATTGCAGTAAATACATTTCTGGCTCCCTCTCCAGTTTTTTCTAGCGAGGTTGTCTTTAGTTAGAGTGACACCCCTTTGTAGAAATCAAAGAAAGATTTTAATTTTTAGAGGAATTTTTATCTTCTAAATCTTCTTATGATGAAAAGGTGGTTGTGAATCAATGAGGTGGAGATATATTGATCGAACAGAAAATAACCCGGATTTGGTTAAGCTCCATTTAAAGTAATCTGAACTTTCCACCAATTCAACATTTGATATCCTTGCTACTAGATTAAGCCACTCTATAAGTTTATTATCCACCAAAGCCCTCCTAAAAGAGATGTTAAGAGGGCTTGTGGCCATCACTTTCGATACAGTTGCGTGAGGATCACGCACTATATTGTATAATGAAGGATATTTAACTTTTAGCGGCTTATTTCCTACCCATGTATCATCCTAGAACCTCGTACTGGTCCCATCTTTGATATGGAAGGAACCATTAGCCAACACCTCATCTTTGATATGCATGAGGCCTCTCCAAAAATGGGAGCCATTAGGTTTGGCTGTCACTTGAGTAAGTGATTTTAATCTTAGGATATTCCTTAACAACGACTACCACATGCCATCTGTGTTGAGTAAATTAACCAACCATTTGGCCAGTAGGCATTTGTTTTGTAATTTTAAATCTAGGATACCTAGACCCCCTTGGTCCTTAGGACGACATAAGATGTCCCATCTGGCAAGTCTATATTTATGTTTAGCTGAAGATCCTTGCCAAAAGAACCTTGACCTAAAATGATCAAGGTTTTTTAGGATTCCCTTAGGAATCTCAAAGAAGGACATCATAAACATAGGTAAACTGCTTAAAATAGAATTAAGCAGGATTAGTCTTCCCCCATAGGATAAGTACTTTGCTTTCCAGCAAGAGAGTTTTTGTTGAAAACGTTCTTCAACCTTTCTCCATTCAGAATTCAGGAGTTGTCTATGGTGCATTGGAATCCCTAAATATCTGAAGGGATATTCACCAGCATTACAACCAAAGAGAGTAGTATAAAAAGATTTCATCTCTTTAGCTGCACCATAGCAGAAGATTTCGCTCTTGTGGAAATTGATCTTAAGCCCAGACAATTGTTCAAAAGCGCAGAGCAAAAGTTTTAGATTCTTTGCTTGCTCCGGGTTGTGATCAATAAAGATAATGGTGTCGTCTGCATATTGTAAAATCGACAGACCATCATCAATTAGATGAGGGACGACTCCACTTATTTGACCATCGTTCTTTGCTCTATTAATAAGAAGAGCTAGCATATCCGCAACGATGTTAAATAAGATGGGTGACATAGGGTCTCCCTGCCTTAGTCCACGCTTGGTTTGGAAGTAGGGGCCGACATCGTCGTTAACTTTAATCCCCACACTTTCTCCCGTGACCATACTTTCGACCCACCTATACCATTTGGAAGAGAATCCTTTCATACGTAAGCTTTGCTGTATGAAAGACCACTTAACCTTATCATAGGCCTTTTCAAAATCAATTTTGAAAATGATGCCATCTCTTTTTTTGGTATCCAACTCATGGATGGTTTCGTGTAGGATAACAACTCCTTCCATGATATTCCTGCCCGGCATAAATGCGGTTTGCATTGGACTCACCACTGTCTTAGCTACCTTATTCAGCCTGTTTGTGCCCACTTTTGTGAATATTTTAAAACTTACATTAAGAACACAAATTGGTCTATATTGCTGAATTTTGGTGGCATTTTGAACTTTTGGAATTAGAGTTATAATTCCAAAATTCAGACTGTATAAGTCAAGAGCCTCTCTATGTAAATCAGTAAATTGAGGTAGGAGATCATCCTTGATTACCCCCAAAAGACTTGATAGAATTCTGCCGGTAATCCATCAGGACCTGGAGCTTTATTATGCTCCATTTGGAATACAGCTTCCTTGACCTCAGATTCAGTGAAAGAACTGATGAGGATATCATTTTCCTCCGGTGATACTTGTGGAATATCTAAATTTTGATCTTCCACAAGAGTGACCTCCAAAATTTCTGGTGGCCCAAAAAGATCTTTATAATAATTAGTAATGTGGCTTTTGAGACGATCATCGCCAACAACAACACCTTGATCATCTTCAAGTTTATAAATATGTTGCTTGCGATGTTTTCCATTAGCCACCAGATGAAAGAACCTGGTGTTAGCATCACCCTCCAATAGGGTTTTGATTTTGGCTCTCTCATACCATTTTAGTTCCTCTTCTCTCAAAAGACAAACTAAAATAATGTTTAAGATTAATTTCTTGATCAGATAAAGAGGAACTCTCAGTTTTCTTATCAAGATTCTCTAAAAGAGCTAATAGAGTCTTCTTCTCTTTTCTGTATGACCCTGCTATGTGTTTGGCCCAGCCTCTTAGGTGTTGTCTGAGTCTACGGATCTTAGACTGCCACCGTTCAAGAGGGGTCGACCCTGACGTTTGTGATTGCCAGATATTTGCAACCATGTCATAAAAGCCTTCCCATATAAGCCAACCCCTTTCAAATTTGAAAGGTCGGTTTTGGGACTGGTGGGTCGACGCTCCTGTGCTAAGCACAAGGGGTGTGTGGTCAGATATGTTCCTATCTCTAGGTTCGACCGTTGTCAATGGGAATTGATCTTCCCATTCCGTACTGACGAGAACTCTATCTAGCTTCTTGAAAGTTAGATTGTCACCCGACCCCGCCCAAGTAAATTGGCGGCCAGCCATCACTATCTCCTTTAGATCCAGAGACTCTATGACAGCATTAAAGAGATTTGGCCATTTAGGGTCGAAATCCCCTGAGCTTTTATCCCCTGGATTCCTCATTATGTTGAAGTCCCCTCCTATCATATACGAAAGGGATTCTTTAGAGCAGGTGTTGGCTAGCTCTGAGAGGAATGCACTCTTATATTGATGTTGTGCTGGCCCGTAAACCGAATATAGCACAAACTTGAAGCCATTTGTTTTGCATCTAAGGGTAAATTTAACATAGAAATCTCCCTCACTAATGGCTCCGATATCGAATACATTCATGTTGACACCCAGAAGTATGCCCCCTGATCTCCCGTGTGGTGCCATGGTATGCCACAAGAAGTCATGTCCACCGCATAGATTTTTAAGGACATGATCCGGGAAAGAATCCCTTCCAATTTCAGAGAGAGCTATAAAATTAATCTGCTCCTCCTTAACTAGTTCAGCCAAGAATCTGTGTTTAGCCAAGTCTGCTAGACCTCTGCTATTCCAGAATATCCCTTTCATTTTAGAATAATTTTTGAAAGGGTTTTTGGCTTGTTGGGAAGTTTGCCTTGGTTAATATTTTTGGCATTATTATATTTTTTCTTGCGACGTAGAGGAGAAAGATCAAAGATTTGATCATTCTCCACGTCCAGCAAATTCTCATTTAGATTACCACAGGCGTGGCTGAGAACTGCTTCAAGTCGGTCTTCCCTCTCCTCATCACTTTCTAGATTAGTGGTATTAGATTTTAAAATACCCTTTTTTTGATTAGCACGGAGAACCAACCTATCAACCTCAAGATTTTTAATGACAGCTACACCCGAAGGTCCTAGGTTGATGCCTATCCTACCAAGGTTTGAAATAACTTGCTTATCAGAAAAGCTTGAAAAAGAAGTACCTGCAAATTCTAGGTTCTTTTTCGCCGTTAAGCGTTCAGCCTTAAGTAGGGTATGTTCATCCGCCCTTGCTGCAGACCTGGTACTACGGTGTAGTAGCTTCACGACCACCTCCTTTGCTTCAGCAGCAGCGGCCTCAGCCATGGTAGCCACAGGTGCGGCCCGCACCATGGCAGCAAAAGCAGCCTCGAGTGCCACTACAACCTCCATAGCTGGCGGTAGGTCGGCCTCCTTGCGGTGTGTAGAGGGCCCCTCTACCACTTCAAAAATGGCAGGTGGGTGAGTAGGGGGGGCGGAAGTTGTCGATGAGCCCCCCCACCATTCTCCAAGCTGCCCCCGGTTGGGAGCAGTTTCTCCACGGGTGGGATGGGCGGCACACCCCCTCGGTGGTACCAGGGGCGGGTGTCCTAGTGGGAGTGCCCCCAGTAGGAGGAGTGGCAGGGGTGAAACCACCGTCCTCCTATCCAGGTAGGGAGTGGTCTAGCGCATAGGGGGTAATAGGTCCCCCCGCACCGGCCAGACCCGCTGCGACGTCTAGAGTGAAATCCAGCGCTTGGGGGGCAATAGGAGATGTAGAGCCCCCCGCACCGGCCTGACTCACCGTGACGTCGTCCACCTATCGTGGCAGAGGGTAGACTAGTGCTACGGGGGCAGCAGGCGATGTAGAGTCTCCCGCACCAGCCTGACCCACTGTGACGTCGTCCTCCTGTCCTGGCAGAGGGTAAGCCAGTGCTCGGGGGGCAGCAAGTGATGTAGAGCCCCCCGCACCGGCCTGACCCACTGTGATGCCGTCCACCTATCCTGGCAGAGGGTAGGCCAGCGCTTGGGGGACAGCAGACGATGTAGAGCCCCCCGCACCAGCCTTACCTACTGTGATGTCATCCTCCTCGCATCCCTGTAGATCACCAGCATCGGCAGAAACAACCGAGATCTCCGACAACGGTAGTTCAAAAACAGAAGAAGGGTGAATTTTGTTAGGAGAATCCACACACGCATTGAAAGCTGCCAACTCTTCTTCTGTGAGAGGAGAATAATTCTCTCTTGTTGGCCCGTCATCCGGCTCAAGCATAACTTTGATACTGATCTCGTTAAACAACTGTTCACATGCCATGTCTAGTCCCTCTTCCACCAATGATGCTAGCTTCTGAGAGGACATGTTCTAAGGAGGTGTCGGAGCCTTGTCAGAAGTGTTTTGACTATTTTGAGAGTTTGGAGGGTTGGGATCCTCTGCATCCTCCATCTCCCGGTCTTCCCCATCAAGATCCTTCCCCTTATCACCATCTCCCTGTAAATCATCTTCATCTGGGTCGATGGCAGCATTCTGTACAGCTTCATCAGGTTTGAAAAAAAGGCGGTAAATACTGCAACCGACACAAACATCCGCCTGCTTAGGAATTTGTTTGGTATGAAGAACCACTACTAGGATACGAACCTGACCAGTTGCATGAAGGTGAACCATGTCCACCTTTTGTGTGGCCCCGACAATGGAACCAACTGCCCACAGCGGAAGAAAGGAGCGAAGCACCCGGGGCACCTTAGTGACTGTCACCCAAACTTGGTCCAATACTTTGATCGGTTGGACATCATCAATAAATTCTTCAAAGATAAGCGTGCCCTCTTTGTTCCTTGTGGTGATCGTGCGAATTGCAATCATACGGTCCAGTTCTTCTTTGCTCGGGAACGGGACAACAAAAGATTGAGGTCCTTGCTCTTGCACATCCCAATCCCAACGGACTGGGATAATCCTAGCCAGTTCAACCTGTAGCAACTGTGCAGACACCTGTCCTGCTTCCACTGTGATGAGAGCTGCGACTGATGACTGAACCGGACTAACAATTTGATTGTTCATGGCAGCCTGGATCTAGAAGAAACCTGACCCGTCCTCAGCGGCGCCGCAATAAGCAACCGTCGGTTTAGGGCCCCGGAGCTGCGGGCACTGGTTTGTATAATGTTCCTCTGTACAGATAGAACACTCCAGCTTCACAAATTGGTCCTTTCGCTTCCTTTTTTTTGCCTTGTTCGTCTTTGGTCCCAGAAGTCTCAGTAGTGGTGTTGGTGCGGCCTCGACCTCCACCCTGGGGGCGCTCACCGCCCCCCTCGCCATGTGCAGCAGCAGCGCCACCGCGATCACATGACTCCACGTCAGTCGTAGATGTGTCAGCAGCCGCGGGTTTAGGACCCCCGCGACCCCGACCTCGAGCTTCTGTCCCTGCCGCGCCGGCGGGTGCTTGACCACCGCGGCCGGCAGCCCCAGCAGGTGGTGCTCCTCCACGGTTGCCACGGCCGTGGCCCTGGTCACCACGATCGCGTCCATGGTCAACAGCTTGAGGATCTCCCCCCCGACCATGGCGGCGATCAGACGGTGCCCCCCTTCCATGGGCAGCACGGCCATGGAACCTTCCATGATTGTTCCCGGCCATCAGCGCGTCGCGGTAGGAGATCGGTGGCGTGGAACCGGCGGCGTGGAAGAGTGAAGGATTGATCAGCCGGCGGCTAGGTTTCCCCAACTTCGTGGCAGGCGCGACAGTGGGGCTTGTTCCACCTGGACCGGCGCGTGCAGAGGGACTTGTTTCACCCGGTTGGGCCCAACCGGTTCTTTGATCTCGACCCAGTTGTTGACCGATCCAGGTGGGGCACCAGTTGACCTGCAATTCAAAAAACGTACACCCGAAGCCTGGCAGCTCTGTGAGGTGGAGAAGGCTGGCAGGATGAAATCACCGATTGTCGTCACCGGCGTGATGCGCCGCGGGGGTAGAGGACCCTTCCATAACCTCTTCCAAGGCGCTTGGATTCTCTTTGGGGATGAGGGAGAATCCAACACCGCCACATGAAGGGCCGTCGTGGAAGTCAGGTTGGCCTCCTCTAGCCGGATACCCGATTGGGTGACACATTTAGATAGTGTCTCGGCCTCCCCTAGGTGTTCGTCCTCTGATTCGGATTCAGAGTCCCAGAACTTGCCTTGGACGAAGATATGGGCATCTGCAAAATACAGGCTATACAATTGACCTACTGTCGTGTGTGTTAGCTAGTTATTATTAGATTAGAAAACAAAAAAAAATAGACTTCATTTATACTTTATTCGTTCTAAATTATAAATTATTTCAATTTTCTTGTACAGTCAAAGCATTCCAAATTTATCGTGTGTTAGCTGTTATTTTTACTCTCAGGACTTGACTGCTATGCAGTGGCTTGCTTTTGTGCTTTGTGAGTTGCGTTTCATGTCCTGTTACTTTCATTGGTCTTCTATTGTGCTCAGAATCGTTTCTCAGTACTCAAGTCACCTGTTGACTTAGGGGATTTCGAGTCGGAATCTTGTTTCATCGTAATTGAAGTGGAGAGCTCCGTTTTGGGTTTCAGAGTTTTCCTTGGCTTTTCGTCTTAGTGAGTGTCCTGTTGTCGCTGTCACGCTATGTTCGCCGGTCATCACCGAGAACATCCAGCCACCAGTTGGCTCAAGGGTATCATGCTTGGAGTGTGGTATTTTTTTTTGTGATTTTGGGACAACGGTCGTTTCAGAAAAAAAAATAGATTGGGCTCTCGTTCACCCTTCACATCTGGTCGCCTTCCTCTGTCCTCAGCTATCCAAAATAAAATGTTCCAAATAATCACTGAACCGAACGGGATACATCTGAACTATAACACACTAAAGACACATCCACGGCAACACTCGTTGCACATACAAACTGACCAACGGCAAGTCCGCAACGCACATCGTGCAGAGCACAAAGCCGCGTTCCGTTATTTCTTTTTCGTCACTACCTGAAAGTCTGAAACACGTGGCAAGCAGCTAAGTCCAGACTGATATAACCTGCGCTTTCAGTTGCTTGCACCGGCGTCCGCAGCCGCTAGACGTGCCTTCAACATCTTGCCGAACTCAACCAGCCGGCTCACGTCTGGCATCACCGGCTCGACGGCTTCCAGCGCGCCGAAGCGCTCCGACCACGCCGCCAGGAGCGGAGTCCGTTCAGGGTCAAAGGGCTTGACGCCGTGCAGCTCATCCGATGCGCGCACCCACCCGAGCACGCCGCCGAGCACGACGTCGACGTACCCGGCGCTGTCGCCACCGAAGAAGGGCTTCCCTTTGCCGCAGTCCCTCAGCGCTCCCTCTAGGACCTCCGCCGTGGCGAGCGACTGCTTCTGTCCCTCAGCCATCTCCTCCTCGGTCTTGCCCATCGACGACTTGTTCCAAACGGGCAGCGTCTGCACGCATACACGACGGGTCAACGTAACGAAACCTGACGCGATCGATTGGAAGATCTGAAGTGGTGATGCATACGTACCTTGTCATCGATGTAGGCGGCCCAGAAGCGAGCAATGGCGCGTTCGTAGGGGTCAGCAGGGAGGAGGGACGGGCCGGTGCCGGCAAAGGCCTCGTCGATGTATTGCAGGATGATCAGCGATTCAGAGACGGGCTTCCCGTTATGGATGAGCACGGGTACCTTTTGGTGTACGGGATTGGACTTGAGAAGGAGCTCGCTCTTGTCCCTGAGATCCTCCTCGACGTACTCGTAGCTCAGGCCCTTGAGGCTGAGAGCGAGTTTCACCCGCAGGACGAACGGGCTCGCCCACATGCCCAGCAGCTTCAGGTCGTCTCCTCCGGCCATTGCTGGAGCTGCAGGGTGTCACTGATGTTGTAGTAGCTTGTTTTTTTTGTCGTTGGCTTAATTCTTGGTGATTGGGGAGGGAGTGCCGGGGAGTCTATATATATATACGAAGGCAGAGCATCCTCTGCTGCGATGACGACTCTTTTGTTTGGCTTGATTGATTTCTAGCATCTCCCACTCTTTTGTTTAACAGACAGATCGTTGGAACAATCTAGAGAGCCTCTGTTACTTGGACGAGGATCCAAGAAATCGTGGGCAACATCCCATGCCTGCAATCAATTTTATTTTTTGGTCAGCAGGCGATGGTGAGTTCACTCCTGACGCCTGAGAAATTTGCCATTGGTTCCATCTTCAAAGAGACACTAAAACATCATGATCGACGTATTCTAGACAGTCTGTACGCACTAGGATAGGTGCTACTGTATTTTATATTTTTAATATTTCCATCCTTATCCTCGTCCAAACTCCAACCAACCACGACCGCAAGGCCGGCCTTCGGCCTTTGACTCCCTTGCGTATAGTTGCTCATCCGAATCCCAGGCGGGCGGCGGCTTGGTGGCTCAGCGTGTGGCGGTCGACAACTCCGCGCCTGGCGGTCGGCACCTCCGCATCGTTTACTACGGCGAGGCGCCCTTCCGTGAGGACACTGTCTTCAGCTTCCTCCACTCGGCATCCCGAAGCCCGGTGTCCTCGGAGGTCCACACGTGTTGAGGTGGATTAGAGTGTATAAATTAGTTTAAGTTCCACCCAGCCAATGCACTCCAACACATGTGCATTGAGGTAGATATGATTTCAGCAGTTTTACGAGTATAGGGTGCCCTAATGGAGAATGTACAAGTTTTGTTCTATTCAACACTCAACACAGCATGTGACACATGCAGCTATATATCTGATTGTTTTTTTTAAGAGATTAACTCTGCTTATAAGAAAGCAACGTGATACAAGTTCACCGGGGATACCGGCCACAATACATGAACTAGCTAGGCATACCCAGCTTGGAGCAAGACGCAACAGACTTAGCAGAGTACCCGAAGCACAATACAAAGCAGACAGAAACAACCAACTGAAGTCAACAACCACTTTAGGTAACTAAAGCTCAACAACATCTGTCGTCGTTGTCGTCGTAGGCTTAAAGCTCCTCATCCGGTCCCGGATAGCCTCCAGTGCTTGCTCGACCCGATCTCTGTCTTTTTCCCTCAGCAGAACAGTCCATCTTTGTAACAAAGAGATTGCCGTGTATATTACCTCAGTTGGGGACTTGATAAAGATTTTTTCAATAGCCATTTTATTTCGAGAAATCCAAAGCGCCCAAGCAAAGCCCGCAAAAAAGAACATAACCAGCTTACTCGGCCTAGGCCCCTTGCCCTGTAACCACTTCACCGACAGATCCTCTAAGGATGTCGGGCATGCCCCTAGACTAAATATTTCCCTAAGCAGACCCCAAATCAACTTAGCAAGATGGCACCTGAAGAACAAATGATCAATAGTTTCCACATTATCACACAGACAACATCCCTTGTCGCCTTTCCATCCTCTTTTAACCAAGTTCCCGAACACCTGAAGCTTATTGTGAAACACTTGCCACAAGAAAAACTTTATTTTTAGAGGAATCTTACATTTCCAGATATAACCAGCAATCTTACTAGGCATACCTCTATTAGTCAAGAACCTATAAAGAGATTTCATGGAGAACTGATTTTTAGGTTCCAGAGCCCAAAGAATGGTGTCAGCTCCCCTCCCTTCAGGTTTGTGCTCATTCAGGGATTCAGTCAGCTCTACCCAGTCATTATATTCTTGTATTGTGAGAGCTCTTTTAAAATCCATATCCTAACCATCCTCATCCCAACAATCAGAAACACTACAAGAGGGATTCCTAACCAACTTATACAACTTCTCATGACTTATACTAATAGGGACCTCCTTGGCCCAACAGTCTTTCTAGAACCTACAATGCTTCCCATTTCCCACTCGAAAGTAAGAGCCCCAGTCAAAAAGGTGTTTCACTTTATGCAAACCTTGCCAAAATTGGGACACATTTTTGGTTTTAGAATCAAAGAAGGCCCTATCCCCCAAGTATTTTGCCTTAATTATCTTAAACCAAAGTTCATCATGTTCCTGAAAAATCTTCCAAATCCATTTGACAAGCAAACAGTCATTCATTATCCTAGTGTTTATAATCCCCAAGCCCCCTTGGTCCCTAGGACGGCTGACCATATCCCATTTCGCCATGTGGTATTTGAATTTCACCTCAGCTCCTTGCCAGAGGAATTTAGCCCTAATACTATCCATGTTCTTGTGAATCCCATCAGCTATCCAATAAAAGCCCATGCAGTATAAGGGAATACTACTCAAGCAGGAGTTCGTCAAAATTTGTTTTCCTCCAGAAGTTAAGAACTTGCCCTTCCATGGGTCAAGTCTAGAAAGCATCTTTTGAGGTAAGAAACCAAAGACCCCATGCCTAGGTGATGATCACTAACTGGAATCCCTAAATATTTCATGGGTAGCTCCCCTAGCACACAATTGAGCATATTAGCCAACTCCTCCTTTTCTACCTGTGAAACCCCAAATCCAAAAACCTCACTTTTGTGATAATTAATTTTTAGCCCAGTTAACCACTCAAAGCAATATAGCACCAACTTGAGATTTGTTATAGAGTTGACTGACCCATCTATCATAATCACAGTGTCATCGGCATACTGGATATGGGTTATACCTCCTGGGATCAACTCACCTAAAACCCCTTTTATGTGCCCCTTGGCTGAAGCTTTATCAAGCATGACCCCTAGGGCATGAACAACTATGTTGAACAGCAAGGGGGAGAGGGGGTCACCCTGTCTCAGCCTTCTAAAAGTCTTGAAATAAGGACTCCTTTCCCCATTGACATTAATACACACTTTTCCCCCCTCCACTGTTTTCATTACCCAGGAAATCCACGCCTCTGGGAAACCTCTCCCTCTCATGACTTGTTCTAAGAAACTCCATCGCACTCTGTCATATGCTTTTTCAAAGTCTAGCTTCAGAATTAGACCTTTCTCTTTTGAAATTCTAAGCTCATGCAAAACTTCATGTAGAACCACTACGCCCTCTAAGATATTCCTCCCTTTGACAAAACCAGACTGGTTCCTATCAATGATTTTCTTTGCCACAGGGACTAATCTATTAGTCAGAACCTTGGTAATGCATTTGAAGTCCACATTTAGAAGGCAAATAGGTCAAAATTGTTTAATATTATTAGCTTCCTTAAGCTTGGGCATAAGAGTAATGACTCCGTAGTTCAACCTCTTCACATCTAAAGCGTCATTATGCAGATCTGAAAACATGGCCCCCATACTCCCTTTTATAATATCCTAGAATTTCTTAAAGAAAACCACCCCATACCCATTAGGACCTGGGGCAGAATTTTCTTTCATCCCAAACACCACCTCTTTTATTTCCTCCATGGAAAATTCTTTGATCAAATCAATACTATCACTCTCAGAAACAATAGAGGTCTTGGGCCAAAAACTAGGACCCAAAGACATGTTACAAGGATCATTGTGACCAAAAAGACCTTTGTAGAAATTAACAATATGAGTAGTGATGGCCTGCTAACCTCTAATCTCCCCATTTTCTGAATCAAGAGTAGTGATAGTTTTCTTTCTCCTTCTCCCATTCACAAATTGGTGGAAGAATTGGGTATTTGCATCCCCTTTCAAAATCCAATTCTTCCCAAATTTCTGTTCCCACTGGAGTTCTTCAATAGTATTCATCATATCTAGATTATTTTCTAGGTTTATCCTCTCCTCCCATTCAGACATAGTTAAAAGTCTTTTTTCAGCCAAGACATCTATTTCTTCAATTCTAGCCGAGATATTCTTCAAATTTTTCTTTTGTTGACCAGCAGTTTTTAAACTCCATCCCCTTAGATACTGTCTCAGGGACTGGAGGCATTCATGCCAAGTGTCCAAAGAATAAGCCCCCACCCCTAATATTTGGTTAAACTCAAACCATTTAGTTTTTATTAAGTCACAAAACCCCTCTTGATGACACCACTTTTCTTCAAAGAAAAAATATTTGGTCTTAGGAGTCCCCTGCTCCCCAGTATCTGGAATTAATGGTGAGTGATCAGAACCTATTCTTGCTTTTGACCAGGCAAAGCTTCTGTAATAATGCAGATCCCAACTAGTAGAAGCTAGGATCCTGTCCAGTTTGACTAAAGTAGGATTCTTCTGTTTGTTGGACCAAGTGAATCTAACTCCACTAATAAAAATATCCCTAAGTTGAAAGGAACCAATGAAGTCATTGAATAAGTTCATCAGTCGTGGCTCCCCTTGCCCCTGATTCCTGTCCTTATTATTTCTAATGAGATTAAAATCCCCTCCCATTAAGATAGGCAAAAGTTCAGTATCACAGAAGGAGGAAAGTTCCTGAATAAAATCCTCAGAAAGATCATGATGTGCTCGTCCATAAATGTCCAAGAACCAAAATCTGTAGTTAGTAAGTCTATTTCTAACCAAACAACCCAGGAAAAAATTAGCTGATTCCACCTTCTCAACCTCAAAAGTCTCCTTTTTCACACCTAGCAGTAACCCCCCAGAGTGACCTGGACACCATTTCCAGATAAAGTCCATCGGACCAGACATTTCTTTCAGCTCCCTATCACTAAAGTTTTGTTTAATGGTTTCCTGGATCCCTACAAGGTCTAGATTCTCCTGCAAAATGTGTTTCAGCACCATACCTCTCCTATGAGAAGTCCCCAACCCTCTAACATTCCAAAACATGCACCTCATTTTGGGCTAAATCTCTAGATAGTTCACTCCCATCACATGAGTCAAGACTGACCAAACCTCCCTTGTTTGGTTTAGACATAACTCCACGCCCTTTATTGTCAAAGACCTCCATGGTCAAATCATCCATTTGATTGCTAGATAGACTATCTTGCTTCCCATTTTGTTTTTCTAAAAAGACCTTATAATTGACCTCTGCAAGAGCAGCCCTAGCCAGCTCTTCTACCCTAAAAATGTCAATTTGCTCCCCCACATTTTCTGTTTCTATATCTAAATCAAGCATTACTTTTTTCCAAATCAGCCTTATCAGTATTATTGAGCAAAGTAAATGGATTAAATGTAGAAGAGTTACCAGATACAATGTCCCTAGCCTTTGCCCTGTTCGCAGCCTTTGTAGCAATTGGGATGCCATCCCTAGGCACCCTGTTGCTGGTTCTGGCTGCAACCACCACCTTCTTCTTGTTTTTCTTCTTTTTTTGGATTTAGGAGACTGCCACCCTTGGCTTTCAATCTCAGTATCAGTGTTCTTACTTTGATCAGAAAGCTGGTCTAGGAGGTCTTCAGCAGCAGCTTGACTGTAAGTCTTCTTATGAAGTATCTTACTGCCCACAAAAGTCTCTTTGCCTAAGATCAGATTCTCTTTGCCCAAAGTAGCAGAAGAAAGCTCCAGAACAGTTTGAGAACCACCCTCCATTATGAGACTATCCTCTTGAGTCAGTTCCCTAAGGCCCCCTGGCTTTGAGCATCCTGCTCTATGGGAAGTGATAAATTAGGTCATTTGTTCTTGTTCATCAAGAAAGGACCATCGGCCCCATGAACCACATACTGCTCATTGTTTCCCATCAGGGCCTCTTCTTTACCCCCGGCACCCCCAGATTCTACTAAGACATTGCTTACTAGCAGCCCATCTGAACTGACCATCCTAGTTTGACTATCAGAGCCCTGTGTAGATGACAGCTTTTCATGCCGTTCCACTTTAACATCCATGTTCACAGTAAGTTGCCCCAGCATAGGATGAAAAGCAGCAATAGGTACAGCCATTCTTTGCTCAGCATCCTTAGCCACCTCTTGAGACTTTCTCTGTATGCCATCCTCCATGGAGTCATCTTGGTTAGAATCCATATCTCTATCTATATTCCCAAATCTCTTGAACTTGTCAACTCCCCTCTTCTTTCCATCTTGAAAATGCTTGTCATAGTCTTTATCAGAATTCCCACCCTGATTCCCAGACCCTGATCCTAGAGGGCCCCCTTTGCCCCCTTTAGATTGCCTTTACCATCCTCTAGCTCAAAGCCAATAGGAATCTCTGTCCCATTGAAGAAAATCTCAATTGAACCTTTGACCAGCGAGGGAGTTCTGCATCTGCCCTGCACCCTCACAGGGCCTAGCTTGATCAAGCTAACCTCATCTACCATGATGGGTTCCACAACTAGAGTAGCAATTTCTTTCACAGACTCTACATCCTTGGCCATCCCAGGTATATTGGAGATTTGCACCCACACAGTATGAAGAACTAATGATGCCTCTGGATCAACATTGGCGATCTCTAATTTCCCTTTAAGCCTATAAAGAGGCATTGCAAACTCAGAAAGTTTAGAGAACATGCCCAGGGTGTTTTTGTCAGGGAACACCACCATGAACTCCTGTTGATGTGACTTTCTGACTCTGAAGTCCCAATCTCCCCTGACCAGGTTCTTCAGTTCTTGATCTATCTTTTCTTCATTGGCCTCCCCGAGAAGTACGGTAAGGAAACCAGTAGCTTGGCTCGTCTTCACTTTTGCCTCTGGGATGTCAATAGAATAGAAACCTTGGCCTGGGATCCCAAATCCACAAATCTTCAGCTTCTTGCCAGATCTACAATCCACAACCATATGCCCTTTCTGCTTACACTTGTAACACACTGGTTCATTGTTGCAATCAGACTGATGGTGCCCATTTTCCAGACATTTGAAGCATTTGACTTTGGCCAGAGAACCTGCTCGACCATCAAAAAGGATTGACCCCCAGTTCTGAAAAATTGACGATCCCCCCGGCTCCCCCTTGGTTATTGTAACCCCAATTACCTTGTTGGTTGTTGTTGTTGGACCAGCACCCCTGGTAACCTTGTTGCCTGTTGGGATCCCACCTCCCTTGGTTGAAGGATCTTCCACCTCCTCCTCGTTCCTGATCCCGATTTCCCACCTCTAATTTTCTTCCCTTGAAGGCTGCCTGATTTGGCAGTATCGACTCCACTGGAGCTCTGCCTCCCTTCTGGATCTGCCTTCGTAGGTCTTGCTCTTGCTCCAGCTCTCCTCCCAACAGATCGTCATCTTCCATCCACTCCTCTTGCCTACGTTTCCCCATGATTCGATTTGGCAGCGCCATCTCTCTCGCTCTCACCGCCTCCACGAAGGACTTGGCTAACTCTCGAGGTTGAGGAGTGGCCCTGACTTTTCTTGCAGCGTGACCAAACCTAATGACCTCTCCTGACCTAGCTGGGTAGGTAATATCCAAACACACCCTCCCTCTAGGGATCCAGAACCAGCCTGGTCCAGATCCATTTGGTGGCCCATTGGGGGTCCAAGAATGTCCAAAACGTGAATCCACTCCATTCCAGATAGGGACATCTTCTTCCCCACCTTGAGGAATGGACACACTCCCTCTGTCAATGAACAAGTCTTCCAACCTCATCATCCTATCGATAGTCTCCTCCAATCGATCCGAAGCCGCCTCCAATTCTCGCAACTCCGACTCCCATGTCTGAGTTGAGAATAGGTTTTGCTTGATTTCCTTTTCAACCTGCATCCTAAGGCGTTTCTGACCATCACGAGTCGTCGGATGGTAACCAGAATCATCGACGCACCATTCATTAAATTTCTGAGGAATCATGGTTAAGCGTCTCCGGGCACCCTTGCCCGTTTGAATTGCATCCTCAATCGAAGGCCAATTATCAAACAAAGTTGGATCCCCTGATCCCACCGGAGAACTCAACGCCACCCCTGTAATGGCGCCCAGCCCCCTCCCCGAGTCCCCACCCCTCTCGTCCTGATCGGAAGGAAAGGGAGACATACCCACGTTGACGGCTCGCCATGCATCCCTTTGCTGAAGTCGCTCCACCAGCTCGTCCTCAGCGGCGCATTCGCCTTCCCCTTTCCGACCACAGATTGGAGCAGGGGGTTTCGCAGAGTCGACAGGGCCCGCTCGACATCGCCCCCCAAGGAACTGCCCCCCCGCGAGACGCCTGAGAACGCCCTAGCCGAGGAAGTCATCGGAGGAGACTCCCCCGCCGTCGGAACCACCCTACCGCCCGGCGGAGGGACGCCGTGTCGTGACATGTGACGTTCCGCTCTATATATCTGATTGTTAAAGTGGTTACATGGGAATCTTCCAGCATCTTATTCATTGCAATTGTCATGGATGATGAATTCAGACCTCCATGTGTACCTGATTGATTTAAGCCGTTTTATGAGTATATGAAGTTCTCCTGTGGCTGCAATGAAGCACACAGCTAGGACAAAAGCGATAGAGTTCAAACACAAGCTAGACAATGGCTAGAGGACATGATGATGAGCTGCAGTTGCTGGGCATGTGGGCGAGCCCGTACGCGCTTCGAGCGAGTCTAGCGCTCAGCTTCACCTTTCAAGGGCATCAGGTACCAGTACATCGAGGAGGACCTCAGTAACAAGAGCGACCTACTCCTCTGTTCCAACCCGGTGCACAAGAAGGTGCCCGTTCTTATCCGTAACGACAAGCCTGTTTGTGAGTCACAGATCATCGTGCAGTACATCGATGATGTCTATGGCGGCACAGGCCCCTCCCTCCTCCCTGCTTACCCCTATGAACGTACCATGGCGCGATTCTGGGCCGCCTTCATTGACGACAAGGTTAGTAGCACTACCTCCTCTATCCCTGCATTCCAATTTGTATCCATCAATTCAGTTCAAGTATTTATGCTGACCGACGTGTGTGTATATTGCAGCTCCTGGCCTCATGGGTGCAGGCTAGCAGGGGAAAGACTATGGAGGAGAAGATGGAGAGGCTAAAGCCTACGTTTGCGGCGATCGAGACTCTAGAGGCTGCCTTCGGGGAGTGCTCCAAGGGGAAGCCCTTCTTTGGCGGCGATAGCGTCGGGTACTTGGACGTCATGCTTGGCGGCCTAGTGGCATGGGTTCGTGCCTCCAAAGCGCGCCATGGTTTGGAGCTCTTTGATGCCTCCAAGAGCCCACTCCTAAACGCATGGGTGGAGCGCTTCAGTGCGCTGGATGAGACGAGGGCGGTCCTACCAGACATTGAAAGGCTAGTTGAGTACGCCAAGATGAGGGAGGCCCAGCTGCAGACGTGAATTGATGTTGATGAACCGGACTGGTGTCGGGAACTCGGGATGGCCTTTTTACCATCCTTTTCTGTTTTTTTTTTTGTATTGCTGGTGAAAATTGTACGTACGTAATAAAATAGACACGGACAATGCTGTCAGTGTCTCAATGTCTATGCGTTAACCTATAAACAAATACTCCCTCCATCCCTTAAAAAAGTTTATTCTGAGCATTTGGAGTGTTCTCAGAAAGGAGTTCGTTTTAGCCGTAGTACAGTCACACGAGACGAGTTTGCCCCTGCATACTCTGGCTTCGAGGGCATGCTGTTGTTAATGGCCTTTCGTTTTAAAAATGGCCTTTCGTTTCAAGCGCACGCAGCCGCTGGCGAGCTGGCCGGCGAGCGCTGCATGCAGCGGAAAAGCTGCTGGGGACCGCTGCATGCAATGAGTGCACCCACATGCGCACCGTGCAAAAATAGCAAAACTCGAAAAAAACACGCGAGCGAGGGGTCGAACCCGTGCCTGCTCACTAAGAGCGCCCGTTGATAGCCGGTTGAATAGAGATGGATAATTGTCTAGTGGATGCCCAAGACGCTATTTAATAAGGGCAAACAGCCGAAAATAGACTCTAGTTAATTATTCCTTGGTATCCTAAATTATGTCCAAAACGAACTTATTTCTGAGATGGAGAGAGTATACAATTTCTTTGCAACTGCCTTCCCAAACTCTCAAATGCTTTTACTACACATGCTACTGTTTTTAAAAGTGAAAAGCTAGCGCCCAGACGTCCGAACGGAGCTAGCATCCGGACGTCCGTGCCACATGCCTACTTTACATGGGGTCTCACGCCGCTCCGTGTCCCGTGCCCACTCCATGTCCCGCACCGCTCCGTGTCCCGCGCCAGCTCCGTCTCGATCAACGTCCACAGGGTTTTCTTGCGCCTAACGCTCACGCCTCCTCCACACCCACGGCATGTAGGCGGGCCCAGTAGCTACAGCATGTGGTTGATGCAGATGAGGTCCACTACAACATGTGCAACACCAGATCTACTTTTGCAACATCTAGAGGAAATATTTGCAACATACGCCTAAAACAGTTGAAACACTTGCAACATATGTCTGAAACACGAGAGAAACACGTGTTGAAAACATATGCAACATCCAGATGGAACACTTGCAACATAAGTGTGCAACATATGCAACACCCATATAAAATACTTGCAACATAAGTTCGAAACATATGCAACACGCAGATAAAACACGTGCAACATGCGTATGAAAGAGCTGAAACATTTGGAACAGACGCTTGCAACATAAGTGTATAGCTATTGCAACATATGCAACATCCCCGATTTACTTTTGCAACATTCACATGAAACACTGCAACATGCATATAAAACACCTGAAACACTTGAAACACGCGCTTGCAACATCCAAGGAAGGAAGAGAGCGCGAGTTGCAGCCGAAGAAGCCCGCTCCGGGTCTGGCCACTCCGGATCTCGTGATGTCACGAGCTGAGGTCGAGCGCCGCGGTGGTGCCGGCATCGACAGCGGCCACGACCTCGTGGTGGGGAACGGCGACGTCGGCAGCACCTCGACGCAGGGAGGGACGGGGCACGGAGCGTAGGGGTGGGAACGAGGCACGACGTGACGCGACGAGGTTGAGTGGGCACAGTGGGGGTTGGAGCACGGCACAGCTCGACGCGGGATGGGAGAAGGCACCATTTTTTTTTGCTTACTACTTCCTAAACTTCTTCTCCAAGGATTTGAACAAATCTTCAATGGTTCCAAATTTCAACGTTGATCGAGTGGACACTATAGAGAATAATAAGATAATGCACTATCTGAAAACATGGAGCTAGTGAGTTTTATCTACAATTTATTTAAGTGGACTTTCTGTTCATCTGACCAGTTGACCGTTCAATGATTCCATTGGCTACGTTTATTTAATCTAGTACCATTATATTTCTGAGGACCAGTGAAGATCCATTTCAATGCATGATCACTCTTCAACTAATTTAGTGTGGAGAATGGCATTGCTCACACAGTGGCGTATATATGTACACCTGTCGCTCGGATCCTGATTAAGAACACAACAGAGGCACAAGCAAGGAGTTAAACCTTTTGTGAACAAAGCAGAGAATGGCTGGAGGAGAGGAGCTGAAGCTGCTCGGTACGTGGGCGAGCCCGTTTGTGATCAGAGTGAAACTTGCGCTCAGCTTCAAGGGCCTGAGCTACGAGAACCTGGAGGAGGAGGACCTCTACTACAACAAGAGCGAGCTGCTCCTCAAGTCCAACCCGGTGCACAAGCAGGTTCCCGTGCTCATCCACAACGGTAAGTCCATCTGCGAATCCCAGCTCATCGTGCAATACATCGACGAGGCCTTCAGCACACATGGCCCCTCTCTCCTCGCCGTCGAGCCCTACGAACGTGCCATGGCTCGCTTCTGGGGCGCCTACATCGACGACAAGGTACTGATTACTGAATACTGATCCAATGGTGCTAATTTGCTCAAACATACTGATGGATCGAGCGCGTCTTGCAGCTGTTTGCCTCGGCATTTCAGGTGAGGAGGGCGAAGACAGAGGAGGAAAAGGCCGAGGCACTGAAGCAGACGCTCGCGGCGGTGGAGACCCTGGAGGCAGCCTTCAAGGAGATCTCCAAGGGGAAGCCTTTCTTCGGCGGTGACAGCGTGGGGTACCTGGACATCGTGCTTGGGGGTTTCGTACCGATGGTTTACTACGGCGAGGCGCGCTATGGCATCAAGCTCTTCGACGACACCAGAAGCCCGCTCTTGGTAGCGTGGGTGCAGCGCTTTGGGGCATTGGATGCCGCCAAAGCAATCCTGCCAGACGTCGACAAGCTGGTCGAGTACAGCGAGATGAGGCAGGCACGAGCTGCAGCCATGGCCGCGGACACTAGTAGTAGCAACTAAAATCGGTTCAATGATGTAACGGCCATTTGAGCGTGTGAAAAAATAAAAAAATTCTACTACTTCTTTGCAGAACCACTACTACAAAAATGATTTTACGAGACAGTGCTCAAACATTAACCGAGGCGGTCACAGAATCCAACCACTTCGAAAAATATCGGACGATTTTCGGAAGCGGATGTTTTCATTTATGGAGGAGGTCAAGTTTGCCCACCTCGTAAAACTGATTTACGGAGGCGGTTATTTTATTAACCGAGACGGTTATTTTATTAACAGTAGCCTGTTCGGTTGGACTGATCTGGCTAGCTGAAAGTAGTGCTGGCTGATTTTTGTGAGAGAAAAATACTGCTGGCTGATTTGGTTGATAATCTCAAGCGAATAGGCTACTGCTGGGCACGTGGGCCAACCCATTTGTGATCAGAGTTTGCACTCAGCTCCAAGGGCCTGAGACTACCCGCACTCGTCATACTATATTTTCATCCTCTAAAAGGAATATTCTGTCCTGGTTATCAAGATTCTCTCCTCTAAACTCATTTCTCCCGCACCCATCCATACTCTATATCCATCCTCTATACCAACTACCAGCTGGTGGGGTTCACACGTCATTCTCTCTTTTCTCTCTCCTCTATCATTTTCCTCCCAACCGTCTCTCTCCTCTATCCGTTTCCTCCCCCACCGCTCTCTTCCCCACCTCACATCCTGCTCCTCCGCGCGGCTCGGCGGAGCTCGCCCGCGCGGCGCCACCTCCTCCTCCTCCACGCCTCGTCCTCCTTCACCGCGCGGCGGAGCAGGGGCGCGGCGTCGGCGGGCGTCGGCGGAGCTCCCCCTCCTCCCTCTCTGCTTCCTCCCCGGTCTCGAATCGGCGGCGTTGTGGAGCTTCCTCGGTGGAGCTTCCATCCGGCGAGGTGGAGCAGGGGAGCGCAAGCAGCTGGTGGAGCGGCACCGGCGAGCCTCGGCGACGGCGCCGCAGGCGTGGTCAGCCAGCGTGGAGGCAAACAGGTGAGCTGCGACGGCGGCCTCCTCGAGCTACGACGGCGGAGCAGGTTGCGGTGGCCGGAGCTGCGGTGGCGGTGGCCCGCGACGCGTCCTGCCTCCCTCTTTCGCGCGGCGATGGAGGCCCGCAGCGGCAGCGTCCGCTTCTCCCTCGCCCCTTTCCTCCTTCTCTCTCCTCTCTGTCACGGGCCCCGCAGTGTCCTGGTGCGGGGAGCTACTGGATGGTAGCGTGCATTTTCTAGTACGCCGGTGCAGCGATTTTTACTGTAAAACTCTCCTCCGGGGTGCTGTCCAGTATGCCGGTGCGGATAGTCTGAGCTATGAGAACCACGAGGAGGAGCACCTCGGCTACACGGCACCGCTAATTCACAAACGTTCATTGAATTTGAAACCGGTGAACAATATTTCGACAGGCCAAACTTTCCTTTTTTTAGAAAAAATAATTTCCACCGGTTCCTCTAATTAGATAGTGCCGCGTGTGCTCATTTGCTTGGCTGCATGCGCTGGTAAATCTAGCCAACCGCGGCATGCCCACTCATTTTTAAGTGGTGTGACGTCACGCTGATGTAGCAAGAAAAAAGCTAAACATTTATTTTAAATTGTTATAGCTTCTAAATGGTGTATCCATTTTAAATTCTGTCTGCACTGGTGTGTTCTACGCGATGAGACGAACAAAACTAGATTCCACTTGCACATGTTTTAAAGATTTTTTTCTAGTAGCAAATTATATGTACTAACATATAACATATCACTTAAAACATATAACTTATACGAAAAACTTGAAAACTCAAAAGTTATGAAACACAACTTATTTAGAAAAGGTTATTAAACACAAAGAATCGAATTAACTTATAACTTAGGGCAAAACTTATAAACACAAAAAGTTATTAACACACAAAGGAACGAATTAACTTATAGTTTATACCAAAATCTAAAACTACGAAAGTTATGAAACACAACTTATATACAAAAGTTATTCTATACAACTTGTGTACATAAGTTATTCAAGACAACTTTGTGCATAAGTCGTAAGTTATAAGTTAATATATAAATTACTATCAGAAGAAAAAAAAATTCAAAACATATACAAGTGGGGGTCTAGTTTTATTCGTCTCATCACATAGAACACACCATGCAAACGGAATTAAAAATAAATTCACCATTTAGAGGTTGTAGTATTTTAAAATAAATATTTTGCTTTTTTTAGATGACATCAGCAACAAGGAAAGGGAGTAGGGGAGGAGTGTAGGCAGGCCAGCATGCTGTGTAATGGTCAAGTTTACCCGCCTCGTAAAACTGATTTACGGAGGCGGTTATTTTATTAACCGAGGCGGTTGGAAAATGTCCGCCTCCGAAAATGGATTTACGAAGGCGGTCGTTTTAAGACAACCACCTCCAAAAATGGTCTATTTTCAGATGTCCGCCTCCGTAAATCCATTTTCGAAGGTGGGCACACTATAAGGCCCGTCTCGAAAAATACTGGCTCAGCCCAATATCATGCTAGGACTATATATACTCAGACTTAGGGTTTCATTCTCCAATCTCTCTCTCGGCTCTTCCCTCTCCCTCTCTCTCCCTCCGACGGCGCACCTGACGCCTCTCCCCCTCAGTCGCCCAGTCGCCCTCCTCTCTCTCCCTCCGACGCCCACCTCTCTCTCTCTCTCTCTCCCTCTCTCGATGGCATGTGGGGCAGCCCCCACCGGCGGCGGCGGCGCGCGGGCTGGCCCACCAGTGGCGGGGCACCTCTCCTCCATCTCTCCCTCTCTCGGTGGCGAGCGAGGCATAGGGCGGCCTCACACATAGCGGCGCGCCTCTCCTCCCTCCCTCCCTCGTCACACGACCGACAGATCTAGTGGCTGCGCTGGCACGAATGCGGCTGCGGGCGGCCGGATCCGGCGGCGTGCAGTCGGATCCTGATGGTGGGAGGTAGGATCCGGCGGCGGGCGACCGAATCCTAGCGGTTGGCCGCTCCCCTTCCCCCTCCACCTCTAGATGCGGCGGTGGGCAGCCCGATCCGGCGGCGAGAGGCCAGATCCCGACGGTGCGCGCGGTGCGCGGCTCCCGGCGGCTGGATCCAGCGGCTGTGGCGAAAGATCCAACTAGCGGCGGCAGCGACGCATGGATGGACTCAACAGACCCGTGGATGGGCTTGGTGGGCTCGTCGACGGATTTTTTTTTTCTTTTTTCTAAATGATTTACGGAGGCGGGCATTGCAACCGCCTCCGTATGCTCGCCTCCGTAAATCGTTTTCCTCCGCCTTGATAAAAATTTCTGAAGTAGTGAACACGGATCGACAAAATTGTGTCAGATGACTTTACAATGTGAAGCATTGAGTAGTACTGTACAACATGGTACTCTGACGGAAGCAATGACATCACTGCGACGCCACGATTCTTGCAACAGTCACACGAGTCCGTGGAGGCGTCGACTCCAATGCTTGTCAGGGGTCATCGGTCTCGACAGCTCCGGTTTGCCATTCTGGCCATATTCCACAAGTAGTCAACCGTTGAATTTGAAGAGTAAGCGGTGGATTTTATGCGACTTGTGGCCCGTAGTAACGGGTCGTCACGCACGCACGGCGCTCAGTCGTCGATAGGATTCGAGCTCTGAATTAGGGATGAAAACGGAACAGAAATATTCCGAATTAACCGTTTTCGTTTTCTATATTATGAACCGTTTTTTAACATGAAAAATTGTCAGTTTCAATTGGTTTCACAACCATTTTCAACAATTTTTTATACTCTTTAATTGCTAAATGTAGAAATATCCTGAACCGACCGTTTTCGTTTTTCTATATCGTAAGTTCGTTTTCGACCGTTTCCGACCGTTTTCATCCTTACTCTGAATAATCCATGCATCTGTCATATCCCCTAGATCTGAACATGGAAGAAATCATCCACAAACGGTAGAAGATTCGCCCAATATCAGGCTGTCAGCTCCTTGCCGGCCATGATAAAGAGCCCATCGAAGCACTCTAGAGCTCCAACCCCAAGTCCCCAACTTTCAGAATCACAAAGAAGCAAACACACCCTTCTAGTTTTGTGGTAGGACACAGGAGGCTGTATAGTAAGGGATGGCGAGAGACGGTGGTGAGCTTAAGCTGTTGGGGATGTGGGCGAGCCCGTTCGTCACCAGAGCGAAGCTGGCGCTCCAGATCAAGGGCCTAAGCTACGAGGACGTCGAAGAGGATCTTGGCAACAAGAGCGAGCTCCTGCTCAGCTCCAACCCGGTGCACAAGTTGGTCCCAGTGCTGATCCACAACGGGAAGCCGGTCTGCGAGTCGTCCGTCATCGTACAGTACATCGACGACGCTTTCACCGGCACCGGCCCGTCGCTCCTCCCTGCCGACCCCTACCAGCGCGCCGTTGCTCGCTTCTGGGCCGCCTACCTCGATGACAAGGTGACATGTCCTGTCCACTCTTGTGTTTTTGTTTTTTTTATGGCTAGAACATTTAGTTACGGTGGTGCTGAATTAACTGCGCTTACGCCGCACGCGCAGATTTTGACGCCGTGGAGGCGGGTGTTCATGGTCAAGACCGACGAGGAGAAGGCCGAGGTGATGAGGCAGACGATCGCAGCGGTGGCCGCGCTGGAGAATGGCCTGGATGAGTGTTCTGGGGGCCAGGGCCCCTTCTTCGGCGGCGACAGCGTCGGGTACCTGGACGTCCTTCTTGGTGGCATGGTGTCATGGGTCAAGGCATCCGAGCAGCTCTCCGGCGCCAAGATCATCGACGCAGCCAAGACACCGCTGCTGGCCGCGTGGATGGAGCGCTTCTGTGAGCTCGACGCGGCCAAGGCGGTCCTGCAAGACGTCGATGCGGTGGTCGAGTACGCCAGGGCGGTGCAGGCACGGTTTGCCGCCGCAACTGCAAACAGTCAGTAGTGGAAACAGTGTGGAACCCGGCATGGCGACGTGATTCCCATTACTAGGTTGGTGAAAGATACGGCGACGTGTCGTTTATGTGGATCTATGGTTATTTAAATTCATGGCTTATTTAGTTTCTCCCTAAAAGTTTACGCTCTATCCATCGAATGTTTAGACACATGCATGGAGTATTAAATATAGACTAAAAAAATAATTGCACAGATTACGACTATTTTGCGAGACGAATCTTTTAAGCCTAATTAGTCCATGATTTGACAATAAAGTGCTACAGTACACACATGTGCTAATGACGGGTTAATTACGCTTAATAAATTCGTCTCGCGGTTTACTGACGGATTCTGTAATTTTTTTTTATTAGTATCCGAACACCCCATGCGATACCCCGATGTGACACCCTAAAACTTTACACCCTAGAACTAAACAAGGCCAATGTTCCTGGTGGTTGTCTGCATCAGCTGATCGTTGTAGTAATAATAGGCGTGTAGCGAATATATATATAGGGATGAAACTGGTTACCAACGGGGTAGCTGTTCATCGTCACTTTCTGTTAACTTCTAACATAATGATACACCACAGTCGTCCATCTCGTGACTCTAGTCCAGACGCGCTCTAAAAAAACTCCCCGTGGCACCTCCATCCTGCGGCACGGCACCACCATCCCGCGCCATCCCCTGCGGCACCTCCGCTGGCCAGCGCCCACCGCCAGCCCCTTTTTCTCGCCCCCCCCCCCCCCCGCCCAGCCAGAGCTCCCCGTCGACCCCTTCTTCGTGCCCTAGCCCGGCTAGAGCTCATCGGCAGCCATCTATGCCTGCGGTCGGCCCCTTCTTCCCGGCCAAAGCCCACCAACGGCCTGCGCCCGTTGTTGGCATGTTCCCGCCTCCCTCTCCGCCCGCCTGCGACAGCGGCAGCCTGCAGCACGGCCAAAGCTCGCTGGCAATTTATCCCTGCCGCCCCCTCTGCTCACCTCCAGAAGGGGCCGCGACGGCACTGCCCTTCGCCTGCCTATCCCCTGCTCTTTGCTGCATCGTAAGGAAGAAGGGTGAAAAACGCATGTTACAAGCATATGTTTCAAGTGTTTTAGATGTTTCAGAGGTACGTTGCAAGTGTTTCATGCGGGTGTTGTAAAATGTTTCAGAGGTATGTTGCAAGTGTTTCATAAGGATGTTGCAAAAGTAGATCATGATGTTGCATTTGTTGCAATGGTTGTACATGTATGTTTCAAGCTACTATTCCCAATGTTTCATCTATTTCCAGACGTATGTTGCAAGTGTGTTTATTTGAATGTTTCATTTGTTTCACACATATGTTACAAGTGTTTTATCAAGATGTTGCATATGTTTTACAATGCTTTTGAAGCGTTTTTATGTGTTTTTGCAAGTGTTTCAGATGCATGTTTCAAGTGTTTCATCTGCCTTAAAACGTATGTTGCTAGTGTTGCATCTAGAAGTTTCAAAAGTAGATCAGGTGTTGCATCTCCCTCCTCGTTTTCTACTGCCTCGCCTCGGTGTCTCCTCCTCCTCCCGGCGCCGGCTAGGCATCCGACGTTCCCTCCCTCTCTTCTCGATGTTGGTGACGTTCGGGGCGGCACGGGCCCCGCGTGGGCGCACGAAACGGCATGGGAAACATACCGCATGCGTGGGCATCTAGACGCTCCATCCGTTCGAACGTCCGAGCGCTAGCAAGCCCGTAATTTCTATCTCATTCCTTTGCTTTGAAATACATATAGATTAAATAGGTTTAGTGTCAATAACAAGGTTTCCGAGACAAAAATAAAATGTGCATCCCCTATGTACGATGCATGTTTGGTTCAGGCTTTGTATTTTTTACCCTTTACTACCTTCATTTTCTTTTATAATGTGTGGCTTGACATGACACGGTCAACCAAATTACACTTTGACCCTGGAGCTACCCTTACATCCCATCTCCATCTCGCTTTCCTCTATGTATGTCGCCTATCTCTAAGTTTCTTGTATCTCTATCTCTATCTCTGTCTTCGTTCTCTGCTCTCGGAGGCACACGACCGATGCCGAAGGGCCTCGGTCCCAGCTTTGGCGGGCGAGGTGGCCCCAGGCCCAGGCGACCCAAGCGAAGGCGCTAGGCGTTGCGATGGGGCAACCTTGGACCCGAGCGCGACAGGCGAGGTGGCCTCAGGCCCCGTCGCGGGAGGGCACGATGGGCTCCCAATGCGAGCGACACGAGGGCCCACTAGGCCAAGGCCCAAGGGTGCAAGCACGTGGTGCGTGGGTCGCGCTTTTTATTTTTCTAATCACTTTTTAGAGGCGTGTTAATTTATGATCAATTTCTAGGGACAGGTGGACACCTGCATCTAGACATCATGGATTTTTAGAGACAAATGCATAGAGGCGGTTACTATAGCTGCCTCTAAGGGGCATTTTGACCGCCTTTAATAAAAAGCACCTATGTATTAGAGCATCTCCAAAAGACTCTCTATATCATTTCTTTCTGATAGGAATGAAGATTTCAATGAAAAAATATCTTCCAACAGCTTCTTTAGTCAGATCTTCAATTATTGCCATCATCTATTCTGTATTTTTCGACAGCCAAAGATAGAGAGCGGGGTTTATTCTCTAGAGTGCACACAAGATATACAAAACTATTGGAAGATGGAAAGATATTGAAAACGAATTAGAGAGTGAATTTAAGAAATGTGGGATATTCACTTCATCTACAAGAGAATGTAATTCTAGGTCAGTCCTGAGTTAAATTAACTTAAATTTGATCAAAATTATATAAACAAGTAATAATATTTATGACACAAAATAATTATTATTAAATTTAAATTATGTAATATATGTTCATCGTATATCTATTTAAAGTCATGAATATTTCTATTTTTCACAAACATAGTTAAATTTAAGATACTTACCTAAAAATTTACTTTTTTTGAGGAGGAAGCAGTACAATATTGTGTATAGTCATGATAAGTCATCGTTACATGGATCAACATTCCGATGTCAATTATTAATTCTTATTGACATGGTTCTCATAAGATTTAATTGTTCTCACATCTCCATATATTTGCTATCTTTTTTTATTCGTTGCTTTCGTCTTATCGATTTAGAATTCAAGCAAACGGGCGGGTCAATGGGCTAGTACAGTAAGATGCAGAGCTGGCACCAATTTTACTTTACTATACTTCGTATAATTTGCTTCTTCACCAAGGAGTTGAAGAATCTCCGGTCGTTCCAATTACTAAAGCATTGCTTGGTCCACTATAACAGTAGCTTGAAAAAAAGGTAAAAAAAATGATAGCAATCAATCTGGTCAAACATGGAAGTTTATCTAAAAATATCACTAGAAGACTTTCTGCTCCTATCGCTGGTCCACTACCCTATGTCGTTTCAATTTAAAAGTAAAAAGAATTTGAAACACTCTCCAATCAAAGCCTTGAACTATCGCTGAGCAGCACGCGGCGAGAATGAAGATAACCGAGGGTCATCTGTATTGAAAAATTCATTCATTGCCCACCTGTCTTCTCCAATACTAAAACGATCGGTCCAGTTCTTATAAACTACTTCGTCTGTCGTAAAAGAATACGATTCTGATTTTATTTTTAGTCAAAGCATCTAAACTTTGACTAAGTTCAAAAACATATTTATAGCACCAAACTGTGAAGCTAAAATCCTTCTCATCAGGAGCAGTCGTAGAAACAGGACAATCACAGACAGATCCACAGTAAGAGATGGCCGGAGAAGACGACGGCGAGCTGTAGCTGATCGGTCAGTACGGGAGCGCTTTCGTCACCAGAGTGAAACTTGCTCTCCACCTCAAGGGCCTGAGCTACGAGTACGTGGAGGAGGATCTCAGGAACAAGAGCGAGCTCCTCCTCAGCTCTAACCCAGTGCACAAGGCGGTTCCAGTGCTGATCCACAAAGGCAAGCCTATCTGCGAGTCGCAGGTCATCCTGCAATACATCGATGAGGCCTTCGCCGGCACCGGCCCGTCCCTCCTCCCGGCTGACCCCTACGAACGCTCCGTTGCCCGTTTCTGGGCTGCCTACATCGAAGACAAGGTTTTTTTTAACCTTAATCTCCTGTTATCTGCTTCGAATTTCTAAATAGCTCCAGAATTTGCGTCTAACAACATGCTTGCGCGCACGCAGCTGGTGGCCCCATGGGATCGAGTGTTCCGGGCGAAGACGGACGAGGAGAGGGAGGAGCCGCTAAAGCAGATGTTCGCGGCAGTGGACACTCTAGAGGGAGGCCTCAAGGAGTGCTCCAAGGGGAAACCCTTCTTCGGCGGCGACAGCGTCGGGTACATGGATGTCGTTCTGGGTGGCGCCGTCTCGTATGCCAAGGGACACGATGCGCTCTTTGGCGCCAAGCTCATTGATGCCGCGAGGACGCCGGTCCTGGCCGCGTGGATGGAGCGCTTCTGCGAGCTCGACGCGGCCAAGGCGGTCCTGCAAGACGTGGATAGAGTGGTCGAGTACGGCAAGATGCTGATCGCCAAGAATGCTGCCAGGGCTTCGAATAACAACAACTAATATTGAACCGGCAATCCGGCATGGTTTTCTGATGCCGATTGCAAATAATAATGTTGCTGGTGGCTGTATTTCAGTATTTGGCAGTTAATCGATGTGAGTGTAAGGAATAAGTAAGCTACGGCAGATGTGTGTGCTTGTACGCTCACAGTGCATTCATTGAGTTCTCGTGATTCGTGACGAGTCTTACTATGAGTCTTGTATTTTTAATCCATTTGTTTTTGTCATGGTTTTTCTTTTATGTTATAGTGATACTGGGAAGCGCGCGTTCGTCCATCCGGATGCTACTGGGCCACGACTCTAGACCAACTACCACTCATATCCGCTTGGGAGTTCTAAAAAAAGAGAGAAATTGGTCTTCGTGCCTCGTGGCTCTCTTCCTTCCCCACCGCGTTGCACCGGCGCGCAGCTCACGCCGCCTACTTGCAGCGCCGCACCGTCGCCTGCAGCCCCGGTCTGTCGGCCACCGGTGCAACCGCACGCCCCCACCACCTCCTCGCGGCTCCGACCCAGCATCGTGCCGCCCTCCCACCCCACCCGCCGCGCTGCCCACGCTTGCTCCCCCGCACCCCGGACCGCCGGCTCCTTGAACTCCGGGTGGGAGCCGAGGACCGCTGGTTGCCCTTCTTCCGAGATCCGTTCGTCACCTCCTTGAACTCGATGTAGGCGCCATCTTTTCCGCTCTTCGCCAAGATCCACTCGCCAACCTAGCTCTGCTCCTCGCCCCTGGCCGCTGCCTCCGGTGAACTCCACGCACCGACGAGCTTCCTTCTCCCATGCAGCAACGAGATGTGGTGCTGTTTCAGAGGTACGATGCAAGTGCTTTTATATGGGTGTTGCAAAAGTAGACTGGGATATTACATATGTTGCAATTGTTGTAAACGTATATTGCAAGCGTTTGTTTCTGATCTTTCATCTGTTTTTCAGACGTATGTTGCAAGTGTATTTATCTGGATGTTGCATATATTTCACACATATGTTGCAAGTGTTTTATTTGCATGTTGCATATGTTCGTAACGGTTTTCCAAATGTTTTCAGGTATTTTTGCAAGTGTTTTAGATACATGTTTCAAGTGTTTCATCTGTCTTCTTTTGTATGTTACAAGTGATGCATCTGGATGTTTCAAAAGTAGATCGTGTGTTGCATGTGGGATGTGCGTGGGAAGTGGGAGGGAGCGCGAGCGGTCCCCGTCCGGGCGACGTCCGCGCAGCACGAGCCCCCCCCCCCCCCCCCCCCGCATGGGCGCGTGAAACACAGGCACGGGTGGGCGATGTCTGAGCAGCACAGGCCCCACATGGACGCGCGGAATGGGGCGTGGAGACGGACTGCAGCCATGGGCGTCTGTCCGAGCGTCCGGGCGCTAGCAGAACCGCATTACATTATGTGAAAGTGGACAAGTAGCAGTACTTCTTTGTGCACGACATCCTTCTCAAAATCAAAAGATTATCTAGCTTCTCTCTACTTCAGTGCAGTTGATCGTCCATACGATGTACGCCCATTTTTCTAATAATAAAGAAATAAACAGTTGGCTTCATCCCTTACAACTAAGGGCTTGTTGGATCTCAAACCACATGTGTTGAGTTGGATTGAGGTTGAAACTAAAGTAATTTTCACTTTTATCCACCTCAACATATATGAATTGAAGTGAGTATATTAGCGTCCAAACAAAGCTTAAGAGAATTAGCACCACGACAGAACACACAATCACTGTCGGACTATCACTCCCGTTTATGGTGGAGTCGAGGGTGATAAATTTATCACTGCCGGTTCGTGGATTCAACTGGCAGTGATAGTGCCGCTGTCGGCTGAATCCACGAACCGGTAGTGAAAACCTATTTTATACAAAAAAAAATTATAACTTTTTCATATGACATTAGATTAAGATAAACTTTATAACAAAATTGTAAAGTTTAAATAGGTCTAAAACTTTGTAGTTGACAACATTTTGATTTGGATGGTTTACAAGTCCAAATATGCAATATAAGATTTTTGATCAGATTTGAGATGATTAAAAATATCGAATGGAGATGAAGTCAATATCAATGTTGTAGTACTCGGCCAGATCTACAACTTTGCAGTTAATAACTTTTTTATTTGAGATTGTTTGGAGTGTCAAATATATAATATAAGATTTGAAATTGTATAGTTAAAAGAATAACGTTAGCTTTATAGTCACATGTGTCGCATAACTCAGCTGGTATGTGCGCTTGATGGAACACTAACGTTGAGATCTACAACTTTGCGGTTAACAACTTTTTCATTTGAGATCGTTTGGGGTGTCATATATACAATATAAGATTCAAAATTGTGTAGTTAAAAGAATACTGCAGTTAACAACTTTTTTTATTTAAGATCATTTGGAGTGTCAAATATACAATATAAGATTTGAAATTGCGTACTTAAAAGAAATAGAATCGGCTATATGTGGTCACATGGTTGGGTCTTGAGTTAAAATCCTAAGAAACACTCAAACACATACATATTTAGTCCTTGTTGGAATGCAGAAATCCTGGGTACTGTAATTTATTCCAAGGTCACGTGGGGAGAGACTATGGCCGGCTGGCTCACCACCGTGAGCACAGACCACCGCACTACAAGTGCGTCTGCGGAATTGGGATTATGAAAATCGCCTCTGCTCAAAGTGACGTTGCATGTAAGTTTTCCAAGCCTTGATCACCTAGTATATCAATCTTAAAACAAATCGTTTAAGTTTAATGGTAAGTTGAATGCTAAAAAAAATACTAGTTTGACAAACTCTAATTTAAGATGTTTCCCGATTATATAGTCCCTGAGAAGGTAACAAAATTATGGATTTTGTCTTCTTTGCCCTCGTTTGAGTCGATAATAAAATTGTTATTTCCGACATGGCAAGTAATATCTATGGAAATGGAAGCATGAAGTTGCCTGTATCCAGAGCAGAACCTAAAATACGAGCGTTAATAGACCGAGAGAGAGAGAGAGAGAGGATCAGATGTGCCCTGATGAGAAGAAAAGATTGTGATATTTGTAAAGAGGGGTGAGGAAGATCACTAAAGTTGCATGCTTCGACTAGAAGCTATGCCCGAAGTTCTTGGACAACAAGTCGGCTCTAACCCAATAGTCGATGTAATCAGCATAAAAAACTAGACTGTGTTTTATAGTAGTGAAATTGGACACCTCTGTCAGAGCTTGACTTGGGGGGTAATCACCATTTCGCATGCGCGATGAGTCGCGCGCATATGCTTTTCGTGCAAGACAGGCCCTAATCACCTACCGCGATGCAGGAGTCTTGTTTTCTGCTCTTTTTTTTTCTTTATTTACAGCAGCTGAGCCACTTCATAGAAAACGTGAACAACTGGACGTCCATTATTGTGCCTTTTAGGGAGAGAATAATTTGGTTATTCAACGCAAAGAGCTTCATTCAGTCTCCTGCTGGCTTGGTTAACAACTCCGCTCGTTTGGTCAGGACTTGCAGCACAAGCTAATATAAGTCAGGTGCTCCATCCAGTCTCCTTCCAATCGCTAATCCATGATGCCTTCCAATCACTTAGTAACTTACCCATGTTTATAATGTCGTCATTTGAGATGTCAAAAGGTACTCTAAAACAACTAGATTATTACTGGTCAAAGTTCATTTTTAAGCAAGGCAATAATACTAACCTTAAATACCCCTTGCTAAGTAGGACATCTTGTGTTGTCCTAAAGGTCAAGGAGGCCTAGATATAACAGACCGCCTAATTAAGAATAAATAATGCCTCTGACTTCAAATAATCGTTTTATTATGGACACATAAATAAGTATTTGACCTCAAATACACTGTCCAATTTCAAATTAAAGCATGCAACTCTCATTTTTGGAAAAGGTTTTTTAAATGTCAAAGACTAGTTTTCGGGCTGTGGAAATAGTTTCGAAGTACAAGAAGGCGCCTATATATATATACTAGATTTTGAGAAGCTATTTGATAGTCTCTAGACCCCAGCATGCGGTGGAGCAGCATTGAACATGCACCTTACCGGTGGCAATACAAGAGACAAATGTGGAGTTCAACGGCGGGTGTGATACTGAGAACATATTCAACTCACTCTCGTATATCTTATAATACATAAATTTAATTTTATTGTTTTATAGGCTGGTCACATATCATTTAATGCCTGTTGCGGGATTAGAGGAATATTGGATGAAATGAAACTTTTGACCCACGTAGATTAATTTTCATGTTTTAGAAGCGACAATGATACGGTGTGGACGTCCATTCGTCCAGACACCGTCTTCCCAAATAAAAGAATATCTCCCACTCCGTCTCATGCGCTTGCCACTGAGGAACCGGAAAAAAAATCTCCCACTCCGTCTCACGTGCTCGCCGCGGGCTCCGCTCCGCTTCCTCTGCCCCACGCTTGCCGCAGGCTTCGCTCCGCTTCCTCTGCCCCGTAGCCCTCGCCCGCCTCCGTGACGCCGGGCTTTGCCGCTAGAGTCGCACCTACCGTCCGCCCTACCCTCATCGCCGTTGTCGGCGCCACCATCCTCCTCATCAGCTTCTCCTGCGACTGGAGATGGCGAGGGTGTCACAGCCAGGTCACTTCGCACCGGCCTCGAGGCTCCTCGCGCCCCAGTAGCAGAAGAAGATCGCAAGGGGGCCAAGTCCGTGGTGCTCTTCGCTTCGCCACCTTCCAGCCCTGATCTGCCCATCGAGGCGGTTATCGAGTTCCTCAGCGCGCCTAACATGGTGGTCGACACCCACTAGAGTGCCACGTCTGACATGTTGCAAGCGTGTGTTTCAAGCATTTCAAGTGTTTCACAGGTATGTTACAAGTGTTTCATGTGGATGTTGCAAAAGCAAATCAGAATGTTGCATATGTGGCAAGTGTTTCAGAGGCATGTTGCAAGCATTTGTTCAAAATGTTTTATCTGTTTTCAGACGTATGTTTGCAACCATTTTTGATTTGGATGTTGCATATGTTTCACACATGTTGCAAGAGTATGTTCCAATGGTTTCAGCTGTTTCAATCTTATGTTACAGTAAGTGTTTCTATGTTGTAAGTTGCAACATATGTTTCGTACATATGTTTCAAGTGTATGTTCCAAATGTTTCATCTGCTTCAAACGTTGAGCTGGGTTCCGGCGGTCGGGTTACGTGGCATGCCTGGGTCCTGCGGACGGGGGCATGCTCATCCTTATCCTGACTCCCGGGTCCTGCCCACAGGAGAGAGAGGAGCAGGGTCGCTAGGAAGGAGCTGCAGGCACAGCGACAGGGGCGTGCAAGGCGGACAGGGGCAGCAGGCTGCGCGCGTCCGTCCGGACGTCCGGGCGTTAGCCACGCCCTTTTAGAAACGGTGTAAACCAAGTTTCATCTAAACGAAACTCTTTCCCTCTCTTTCTAATTCTAGAGTCATGTCATCATCTTTGCTTATTTAATGAGAATAAAACTCTCCACTCAAACAAATAACACACGTGTATTTGGAAATTAATCCCCTCAGACGTCGGCACGAGCATCATGGATGATGCACTTTTGCCGTTGCCACATACGGTGGCACCGCCACCATATTCCTCATCGCCCAAGCTCCATAAATACCGCTCGTCTTGTTAGCCAAGAGCCCTGGCAAACCAAAGCAATAGCAAGCAAAACAAGGCCCAAACCCACGCACTCAATCGCTGAGTACTAACTTTTGCAGGTAAGGAAATGGCAGGAGGAGGTGAGATGAAGCTACTCGGCACATGGGCGAGTCCCTGGGCGTGCAGAGTGAGACTTGCCCTGCATCTCAAGGCCCCGAGCTATGACTACGTCGAGGAGGACCTTGATAACAAGAGCGACCTCCTCCTCGCGTCCAACCCCGTGCACAAGAAGGTGCCTGTGCTCATCCACAATGGCAAGCCTATCAGTGAGTCGCTTGTCATCGTGCAGTACATCGACGAGGCGTTTGCAAGCAATGGCGGTTCCTCACTCCTCCCCGCCGACCCTCACGAACGTGCAATTGCTCGTTTCTGGGCCGCTTACGTCGACGACAAGGTCTCACCACCATTCGCTAATTTTCGTGCATCAATGGCTCACTGCATCGGTTCAACATTTTGATCCATGTTGCTCACATCCATGTGTGTTCACTGTTCACGTGTGCAGATAACGGCGTCGTGGAAACAGGCATTCAGTGCCAAGACGGAGGAGGAGAGGTTGGAGGGGACGAAGCAGCTGCTCGTTGCGGTCGAGACACTGGAGGGGGCCCTGAGAGTATGTTCCAAGGGAAAGCCTTTCTTCGGCGGCGACAGCGCCGGCTACTTGGACGTCGTTCTTGGCGGGCTCCTCTCGTGGCTGCAAGGAACCGAGGCGCTGTGCGGTGTGGAGTTCTTTGACGCCGCCAGGACGCCGCTCCTGTCGGCGTGGGCGGAACGCTTTGGCGCCCTGGACGCTGCCAAGGCCGTTCTGCCGGACGTCGGCAGACTGGTCGAGTTCGCCAAGGTGAGGCGCGCACAGCAGGCTGCAGCAGCCCAGGCTGCGGCCGCGAAGAACTAAGCCCGTGTTTAGATCCGAAGTCGGCAGGGCCGAGTTGGATCTGCGCGCTACAGTGTTTCTGTCGGAACACTGTAGCGCGTTTTGTTTTTTTATACAAAAAATTGTCTAAAAAATGATTAATTAGACTCAAAATGTTCGTCTCGCAAAGTACAATAAAACTGTGCTATTAATTTTTGATTTCATCTACATTTAGTACTCCATGCATTTACCGATATTTTGATGTGATGGAGAATCTCCTTTTTGCATAGTGCAATTTTGGGGTTGAATTTGAGAACTAAACAAGGGCTAAGCCGGCGGCTGTCGTGACTCGTGAGCGCGGTCTGGTCGGAGGAAATGTTTGGATGATAAATAATCGTAGCTGAATTAAATAAAGACGTTTATTGTTGTTGATTGTTGGCCATGATTTCCCGATTCCTGTGATGTAAAAATAGACTATATAGTGAAACTAGCTGCGCGGGGGCAACTCAGCATGAGAAGAGGGGTACTACAGTAACGGGGTGGATACTGTTCATCAAATAACGGGTGGGTGCTGCTCGTAGGACCCGCTACTGTTCCATACCGGAGTGGTACTGTTTGATACCGGACGGCAATGTTTATGTTCATTGGGATCCGGCACTGTTCACCGGACCGTACTGTGGATGAATAGTGATCTATGAGAGGAAACTGTGTTTGTGAACAGTGTTACTAAACAGTATCCGCACATCACCGGGAATAAAGATCTTTATAGATGAAGTTTTGTTCTATGCCGCTGAGTTCATGTCCATCATACATTTAGTTGCATAGTCGCACTTTGTCCCGCTCTACTAAGCTTGCAAGCTCAATTGTGTAGTGGCCGTATCTACTTCCGTCCCATCATTGTCACTTCTCTATAAATCAACATTGTCAATCTTGACTAAATATTTAAGAAAATATTTATTTATGGCATATAATGAGTATCATTAGATAAACTGTTAAGTATATTTTCATAATAAACTTATTTAAGGATACAAATGCTGCTATATTTTTACAAATCTAGTCACTTTAAAAAGTTGGATCAACACAAATCACATAGCAAACATTTTTTATGGAGTGGAGGGAGTAACAATTTGTCATGGCCAATTGTATGTTCTATGGCAACGACACGTGTGTTGCTAGTCTGTATATAAGCCAAATCGAATAGGGAAAATTGGCTCCTGGACACCTAAAGTGACAACGCTTTGCTGCTGGACATGCAAAATGAAGCGATTTGCTAAAGGACACTCTAGTTCTTGACAAATTTACTGGTCGTCCAATAAAATATTAATTTCTGGTTTTTGAGGCGAGAGAAGGGCGGTAAAATATCCTTTTTGCCCCTGCCTCTTTCTTCTACCTTACTCTCCTTCTAGGCGCTGCGCTTCTGGTTGGCGAAGCTCCAGCCAAGCTCCTCCATGGCCAAGCTCGTAGCAGAAGAAAAGGGCGCTGCTGGGGGCGGCTCGGCAACCCAAGCCGTCGCGGCTAGGGGGCAGCGCGGCCACCTAGGGCGGCGTGGCTGGGGACGGGATTGCAAGAATGGAGACGAGCTCACCGTGGACCGGGACGAGGTCGCCGTCGGTTCAGACGCGGCGCCCCATGGCCCACCACCTTGCTCGCTCGCTAGCGTGGTCGCGCTCAATCATTCGCGCCTCCCTCGCGGCCTACCGCTCGCACCGCGCCCGCTTGCGGGCTCCAGGCCGAGCCGTCCGCCCGCGCGCCAGTGAGCCGCTGCTCTCCGGTGACCTACCGCTCGCGCCGCACCCGCTCGTGGCCTCCTGGCCGAGCCACCCGCCCGTACGCGCATCGGTGAGGCGTCGCCCTCCCGTGGCCTGGCAGCCGTGCCGTGCCGGTGACCCGCCTCACGCCTACCTGTACGCGCGCCGGCGAGGCGTTGCCCTCCCGCGGCTTGGTAGCCGTGCCACGCCGGCGACCCGCCTCACGCCTGCTCGTACACGTGCCGGTGAGGCGTGCCCTCCCGCATTCTGGCAGCCGTGCCGCGCCCGCCCACGGCCACGCGGCCGGGCCGCTAGCCCTCGCGCCGGCAAGCCGCCTCCCTCCCAGACAGGGTTGAGGTCGCGGGGGATGGGGACGAGCTCGCCCATGGAGGATGCGGGGCTTGGCCATGGAGGAGGCGAACACAGAGGCGGCGAGCTCTGCCATGGAGGAGGCGGGGCTTGCCTCAGGAGAGAAGGAGATGGGAAAGAAGAAAGAGCCAGGGGCAAAAAGGACATTTCATGCCTGTTCTCTCTCCTCAAAAGTCAGAAATTAATATTTTATTAGACGGAGTGTCCACCAGCAAATTTGTGAAGAGCCAGAGTGTCCTCCAGCAAATCGCTTCATTTTGCATGTTCAGCAGCAAAGCGTGGTCACTTTGAATGTCCGGGAGCCAATTTTCCCAATCGGATTCACCATGATGGACGTGGAGCCCTCGTTGACATGATCAAAATACATATCCTATTTCCTCCAATGTAGAATTGAGGGTTAGGAAGCTACTATCCCCCCACCCTCCGCCCGCACGCGCACGCAAGCCACCATTACCAATACCTCCCCGTTGTTGTCCCTTCTCACGCCCAGCCAAGCTCCTGGTCGCGAACGCCTAGCAGCTTCTCCACCCAGCTCATTCATTGCCATCACCTTTGTGAGCACTACCATCGTTGCCATAATCTTCTTCATGTCCAGCCTATAGCGCTTGTGTGTTCGGTCAGCTTGATGCTTCACTCCTTGGCTCCTATGCTATACCGTGTTGTTTGGATCAAGATCAAAACCCTAGAGCCCTATTATGATTTGAAATTCATCATTTTTCATGCAATGTTCTCTATTTGGGGCTTAAGTTCGTGTTGTTGATACTCTAGGGGTTACATACGTATCGAATTGAACTAGATTCTTCTTCATTCTATAGTTACAGTTGAAAAATATCTTTGTTGGCACATGATTCCTATTTCTAATTGCCTAATCTATCAAAACTGGTCATCTTGATATCTTTTTCTGCGTGTAGGTGTTAATCTTTATGATGCATACTTAAGGAAAATGACACCTAGCTAGGGTCATTAAGTGATTTTGGTGATTGAGTGACAACATGATCAATTGGACTAATATATGTTGTTTGCTACTATACAAGGTTTTAGTCCTATGGATGCAAGGATGGGTTTGAGCAAGGCTACATGAAGATCAGGTGACCAACACCTCAAGCAAATATCGAGGAGCTGCTATGTAGATCCTAGAAGACAAGCAAGAAGTCCAAGACATCAAGTGGAAAAAGCTCGAATGAAAAGACACAAAGAAAAGGCACTCATTAGGCACCGGAGTGCACCATTGAGGATGTCTGGTGCTAAGCACCGAAGATTAGTTGGTTGAAGAAGAATGAAAAGACACAAAGAAAAGGCACTCATTAGGCACCGGAGTGCACCATTGAGGATGTCTGGTGCTAAGCACCGAAGATTAGTTGGTTGAAGAAGAAGACATCACCTTAACTTCCAATGGCACCGAAGTGCACACCACCATATTTTAGGCTTTGAGGGAGTTGGAGACATGGTGGAGAGCAGTAGAGGGCATCGGACAGTTGCACACTTCGTTCGATATCCGATGCTTAGTGCTAGGACCTTTTGGTGCTTTGAGCCAAACGGGGAGAGTGTGAGACTAAGGGGATAGTCGTGAGTTTGGGTAGCTTAGACCGTTTTATTGCATTGTATCTAGGCTGTAATATACTTCTTGTATATTTTGTTTGTCTAAGCTCAGTCAAACAAGGTGACAAGTTTTGTTTTAAAACTTTTGTTATATATATCTCTTGTCACGCTAATGCTTGTTTGGGGATCTTTTCTTATAAATTTTGATTGAAACACAAGTGGTTGGGTTCCAATTTGGTGATTTGGGCTTTTGGTGGTTGATGAACGCAAGTGGTTGTGCACTAACATATGTTTTGCACAGGTTAATCACGTTGTGTTAGTTATAAGAATGGCCACAATGTTAGTCAAAAAGTGCATGCCTTGCAGAGATTTGACTTTTTTTTTCCCTCTAAACTGGTAATACTTCTATTAAAATATTTATCAATGAGATGAATAATATCAAGATTTTCCTTGCTATGATATTTACGTTTTTTTTCCAAATAAGGATTTCTACTATCCAATTTCTGCCCATAGAGACAGCCCACACGAAAGGAAAATAGAACCTTCTTCCTCGATCTGTGTAACTCCTGGGTCTTGAACCAGTCATGGATTTTTCTTACTTCCTCTCGTTTTTCGTTGACTGAACCACAAATGCGTCCTATGGTTCTTCGCAAAATTCTCATCAGTCAATCAACATTGGCTCATAAAACGTCGATCGAATGACGGAGTAACCAACGCCCAAGCTGTATATATACCGCTACTCTGCTTTGTCCAAGAACCACACAGCAAGCTAAGGCAACAAACACGTCCGGCCGATCCAAAAGGAAGACGAAATAATCTTAAACACTTCGCTAACGCCTAACTTGCTGGAGGTGCAGGAAAAATGTCAGGTGGAGGCGATGAGCTGAAGCTTCTGAGCACATGGTTCAGCCCGTTCGGGTCCAGGGTGAAGCTCGCGCTCCACCTCAAGGGCCTGAGCTACGAGTACGTCGAGGAGGACCTCATGAACAAGAGCCAGCTCCTCCTCGAGAGCAACCCCGTCCACAAGAAGGTCCCCGTTCTCTTCCACAGGGGCAAGCCTCTCTGTGAGTCCATGGTCATCGTGGATTATATCGAGGAGGCCTTCCCTGACGCCGGACCGCCGCTTCTCCCCTCCGACCCCTACGAACGCGCCGTTGCTCGGTTCTGGGTCGCTTTTATCGAGAACAAGGTACTACGCATGAATTTTGCATTCATGTAGTATTTGAATAATCGAGATGCACATGTTGGCGTCGATCGATACTGCAGACTCAAGGCTTTGTTGGTTATTTGTGTGTGTGTGTGTGTGTTTGTGCGCGCGCGCATGCAGTTTGTGGCGCCGTGGTGCCAGATGTTCGACGTCACCAAGACGCGCGAAGAGAAGGCCGAGGGGTTGAAGCAGATTCTTGCGGCGAGGGCGACCATGGAGGGCGCTCTGGAGGAGTACTCCAAGGGGAAGCCCTTCTTCGGCGGCGACAGCGTCGGGTACTCGGGTGCGTCGACATTGCGCTGGGCGGACTGCTCGTGTGGGTGCGCGCGTCGGAGGTGTTGTCCGGCGTCAAGTTACTCGACGCCGCCACGGCCCCGTTCCTGTCAGCATGGGCGGAGCGCTTCGCCGCGCTTGACGCGGCCAAGGCGGCGCTGCCAGACTTCGGCAGGGTGCTCGAGTACGCCATGAAGATGCGAGGCCCGGCGGCAGCAGGCGCAGTGGCGGCGAACAAATGAACCTACGAATCTTGAGCTCGATGAAGGTTTACAGCGTGCAACACCGAATAATGTTACGACTCATGTCGTGTTCTTTGATTGCATCGTGCATGCACGTTGCAGTTAGTGTGGTCGTCTGTATGCATGGTTTTTACACCGTGTATATACGTGCTTTTCCCCTTTTCTAGGCTTATATATGTAGCCATTTTTAACAATAAATGGTTATGATCAAGCTGCACGTCCATGCATGGTTTATTAATCAATAATCTTATAATCATAGACGTTTAATTTGGATGTTATGTTAAACAGCGGCAGCAGAATGCAGGAGACTGGCAGTGTTTTCTAGAAAAAAAAAGGATTTTTTTTAAAAAATTCCCGTCTCTGTAGTCTCTATAACTCATACACTTTACCATTCATCATTACACGTCTAGCATCCAGTTGATAACAACTAACTCTCAAAGAGCAAAAATATATAAAACACCACTCATGCACCAAACTAAGTGCCAATTTCAGTGTTAGCATCTACTGCTAGATTCACTAAATTTCACTAGTACTCCTCCTATAGGCTATAGAGCGACTAACAACATATACAAGTTCCGAAGTTCGTTGTCGATCGAAGAATATTTGACGCCTCCAAGATGAACTATATGTTTCATGCTTAGACATGTGTTATCTCTCCTTTATCTCTCCTCACTGGGCTACACGTATTGGGCAATTTGGGTTGGGCTTGATCTGCGTCTTTGTCCGCTAATGACTCCTGAAAGAGCATCTAGGCCCATAAATGGTTTGTGTATTCCTAAATGGTTTGTGTATTGATGACCACTCAATTAAGGATGCAATGATATCTACAACACGATGACATGAGCATCTCCAACAACTCCTTAAAATAGGTTGTTATTCTTATAACTTTGACAAAAACACAAAATTCCTTCTCCAACAACTCCTCAAACCAACTTGCTATTTATCCGCACTTGCTATTCATTGGCCTCGCGTGCAGAAGAATACGCACGCGGAAAGGACTTGCTATCCCGATCTCGGGGCCACTGCGCGGAAGGAGAAGCCTCCCGGGCGGCCTCGGCGGCGCTCCCGGGCGGCCTCGGCAGCGCTCCCGGGCGGCCTCGGCGACGCTTCGGGACGGCCTCGGGGCTGGAGCCGAGGGGCGGGGCTGGCCGGAGCGAGGAGGACCGCCGCCAGTGCTACTGTTCCTCGCCGGCGCGGGGAGGAGGTGCCGCGGCCACCGGTGAGGCACCGGCGACGAGCGCGGGCCGCCGTTGTGATGAGAAAAGTTAACGGGGCTCTTCGTTCGTTAGCGGGGCTTTTCGTTCACTTAGCGGGGCTCTTCGTTCGCTTAGCGGGCCTCTTCGTTCGTTAGCGGGCTTCTTCATTTTGGCAAGTGAGTTTTAAGGAGTTGTTGGAGAGAGGTCTTTTTTTCACTTGCCAAATAAATTAGCAACTTGCTAAAACTCAAGATTTATCAAGTGATTTTTTTCCAAGTTGTTGGAGATGCTCATTGTGGGTGCATGACAACCCAAGGAGATCCCCGCCTTGTGGTGGAACCTATCCACCCGGGTTCAAAGTCCTCGACTTGGCACTGGTGCTCGCATTTTCCAATGGTGATTTCATGAATCTCGAGATCTGCCGGTTCAGTCTTTCGGAGGTGCTCATAGGGGGTAAGTTTTGCATACGTATGTTCATAGGGGTGAGTGTGCGTGCGTATTGAGGGTGTCTACTGTACTGTGTAATTCTTAAAAAGAACACAAGGAGATCCCAAAAAATTGAATGGAATACAGCAAAAGAAAAAAATGAAGGGTTACTTATATTTTATTTTACAATTGAGTATAAGAGAAAAGACGTACTACCAAGGGATACAAAATTAGCAGCTTAAAATGATCAAGTGCTCAATTCCTATCCAAAAGTTCAGATAGCCATCTACAGACTCCAGCAGGGCCCTCAAACCAAATTTTAAGAGATTAGATTAAAAAACAGAGGTCCATTAAGGATCCTACTCAGGCCATTAAATTAATAGACCCTCAACTCCTACTCTTCGTCCCTCGCTCCTGCGAGCGTGAACGCTGACAGAGCGGACATAAAACAAATATGGTCAATTGTTTCCAAATTGCCGCGCAAGATGCATTTGTGATCCACTTTCCATCCTCTTCGTTTTGGGGAATGCATGAAACTTGGAGTGGAGTTTTGCTTTTCCATATACGATAATGCTCTGAGAGCATCCGTCCGTCCGGATGCTGCACTTCGGGAAGTACACGCCGCTCGGCTGCTCGTCGCGCGCCTCACCCACAACGCTCGCTTCCACCGCGTTCGCCTGCCGCGGACACCGCACCCCGTCCGTCGTAGCCTTCTTCCAGCACAAGGGCATCGCGCCACTGGCACCGCACCCCGTCCACCGTGGCCTTTCTCCGGGGTAGGGGCACCGTGCTGCGCCACGGGCACCGCACCCACCCGCCTGCAGCGGCCTTCTCCAGCACGGGGATCGCTTGCCACGGGCACTGCACCCGCTGCACCTCCCCCCCATACACACACACTCTCTCTCTCCACGCCGGCGTCAAGCTCTACGTGCCGACGAGTCTCCATTCGTCCGAGCAACAAGTAGATGTTGCACTGAAAACGCATGTTTCATGTGTTATAGATGTTTCAGAGGTATGTTGTAAGTATTTTATATTGATGTTGCAAAAGTAGATTGTGATGTTACATATGTTGTAAAGGCTATACATGTATGTTTGAAATGTATGTTCTAAGTGTTTTATCTGTTTTAGACGTATGTTGTAAGTGTTTCATTTGGATATTGCAAAGTAGATCTGGTTGTTGCATATATATGTAAGTGTTTCAAGTGTTTTCATACGTATGTTGTAAGTGTTTCATCTGAATGTTTACATATGTTTGCAATGGCTACACACGTGTTTCCAAGTTTTTTTCTAGTGTTTTGCAAGTGTTTTAGATATATGTTGCAAGTGTGTCAACTGTTTTGGACGTATGTTGCAAGTGTTTCATCTAGATGTTGCAAAGTAGATCGGGTGTTGCTAATGTTACAATAGGACCCACCTGCCGCAGCTGCCTGCTGCAGTTGTTGGGGTGCCATCGTGGGTCACCATGCAGGCGCTTGAGGCTGTCAAACGCATCCACGGTGCGGCATCCACAAGCGGGGATAGGTGACAGGGACCCACGTGGGTTCCTACGTGCGAACGTGGTGGTTATGCGAAACAGAGCGAGTACGATGGTAGGGCGGTACATAACATGGGGTCCACACGGTGGGGCGCACGAAAATAGGCGCCACAGGCTTTTTTTCATGTGTGGCACGGCCTCCCGCATGAAGGACCGGAGGCATCCGATATTTTGGAGCAGCTCCGGACATCCGGGCTCTAACAATTAACGCCCTTTCATATAAGGTCAGCCTTCTTGCCCCCTGGTAAAGCATATCACTACTACAGAAAGTTAATTACCGCCGGCTCCAGACCCCCCTTCACTGACGGTTTTGACCCTCGACAGTGAAAGTCCGTGGTGATGTCCATGGTCATTACTGCCGGTGATGAAAAGCCACCAGCGCACGGTCGTGCGTCGTAAGTCACAAGTCATGCTATTTTTCGCGCGAAATTTAGCGCACTAAGTCACTTGTGTCCATATAGCTTGTATTTTCCTTTAGTATTAACTTCTCAGGATTTTTAAATGAATATTTAGAACTTTAAATGACTTCAGTTAAAAAAACTCATCAACTACAAAGTTATTGTTCTGATTGAGATCTACAACTTTGATGTTAGTGGTTTCGCCATCCGAGGTTGTTTGACAAATTTGAATTTCAAATCATCAAAACTTCAGCTATACTATTGGGACCTTAAATGATTTCAAATGAAAATGTTATCAACTACAAAATTATAGTTCTCATCGAGATCTACAATTTTGGTTATTGTCGATTTTCCATCCGAGGTCATTTGTAAAATTTGAATTGAAAAATTTTAGAATTTCAGATACAAATTCAAGACCCTAAATGATTTCTAATGAAAAAGTTGTCAACTATAAAGTTGTAGATCATAGCGAGATTAGCAACTTTGCTTTTTAATCATTTTTTCATCTAACGTTGTTTGTACAATTCAAAAACATGGAATTTTAAAATATAAGAGCTTCAAACATAATTCTGGGACTGTAAACAATTTTAAATAAAAAAATCATCAACTAGATTCAACTAGATCAACAACCTTGATATAAAGTTTATTTTCTTCCGACTTTATTTGAAAAAGTTATGAATGATGCAGCATAACTCATCACCGCCTGTTCGTATTACAAACCGACAGTGAAATGATTTTCACCACCGGTTAGTACCTTAAAACCGGCAGTAAAAATGGGTCGGCCATCATTATCGGTTGGAAACACAATCCGGCCCAAATTTTCACCAAAGGTTCGTAACATGAACCGGCGGTGAAAATCATTTCACCAACGGTTCGTAATACGAACCGGCGGTGATTAGTATCACCACTAGTTTTTAGCAAACCGACGGTGAAAGTGGCAGCGATGATTATCAATTATGTAGTAGTGTATTGGTAGAGATAAAATATACAGATTCTGAATGACATTCACAACTCGACTTTAATAGGCTCGTTTTCATGGTAGATTATGGGTCATGGGTGTTGAGTACTCGCATGTAACGGGCCAGGTCTAACCTGTTCGTTTGAACTTACTAGCCTAGCTTATCAGTAAGGTACAATGTTTTTCTCTCATAATAAATCAGCGAACAGTACTTTTCCGCATGGCTTTTTAGCGATGCGAAGGGCCAGGCCAGATAGTTGGATCGAGACGAGGAGAAAGGGCCGAATCTGTATGGGCCGTCCATCGAAACAGGTAGAAAGACGCCCAGTTTTTTTTTTTATGACGTGCTCCCTTGGTGTGATTCTGCCCCGCGGTCCTATCTCGTGTGCGCGATGCGCCGTTAAAAACTGGCTGCGAAACCCGAGTGCCCGTCCGAGCCAATGTGCCCTACTTGCCCCTGCATTCTGCGAGCCGCCGAGCCGAGCGACACGCCGAAAGCGCGTAGAACCTTGTTTTCCGATCGCATGTTGATCCTGGGTATTGACTCGACTACTTGAACTTGTGCACTGTTCATCCTAACCACAACTGCATAGCATAATAAGAGATTCTAAACAACGTTTGTCCGTAGAAGTCACTCGAACTCTCGAAGCCTCAAACGACGGAGCAAGCAATGCCCAAGCTCTATATATACCACTATTGGCTTTAACGTCGCTCGAATCACATCACACGGCGAGGAAACAAACACATCAACAGCAAAATTAAACAAGACTCAAGACGTAGGAAGCTAAGGAAATGGCAGGTGGAGGAGACGAGATGAAGCTTCTGAGCACTTGGTTCAGCCCGTTCGGATCTAGAGTGAAGCTCGCGCTCCACCTCAAGGGCCTGAGCTATGAGTACGTGGAGGAGGACCTCACCAACAAGAGCCAGCTCCTCCTCGAGAGCAACCCCGTCCACAAGAAGGTCCCCGTGCTGTTCCACAAGGACAAGGCCCTATGCGAGTCCATGGTCATCGTGGACTACATCGAGGAGGCATTCGCCGACGCTGGACCGTCGCTCCTCCCCTCTGACCTCTACGAACGTGCCGTCTCTCGGTTCTGGGTCGCCTTCATCGAGACCAAGGTTACCTTATCGGCGTCCTGTGCTATTTTGAACTGATGCATATTGTTCGCGGTTCACGCTGCAGGTTGCGCTGATGATGACGTTTGTTTGCGTGCGTGCAGCTGGTGGAGCCCTGGTTCAAGATGCTTGACGGCACCAGGACACGAGCGGAGATGGGCGAGGGGGTGAAGCAGATGCTCGCGGCGGTGGCGACCTTGGAGGGCGCGCTGGCGCAGTGCTCCAAGGGGAGACCCTTCTTCGGCGGCGACAGCGTCGGGTACGTGGACGTCGCGCTGGGCGGCCTCCTCGTGTGGGTGCGCGCGTCCGAGGTACTGCTCGGCGTCAAGTTCCTCGACGCCGCCAGGACCCCGCTCCTGGCGGCCTGGGCCGAGCGCTTCGCCGAGCTGGACGCGGCCAAGGCGGCCCTGCCGGACTTCGGCAGGGTGATCAAGCACGCCATGATGAGGCGGGGCGCGGCGGCAGCCGCTCTGGCGCCGAATAACTGAACCTACGCGGTTCCTAAGCTGATGAAGGTTTGCGCGGTGGCCGTGCGATATTATCGATTGAGTGCTCCTGTTCCTCTTTGGTGCGATGTTGTGGCACGTGCTTCTTTGGTGCGATGTTGTTGCACGTGCGATACATAGCAAGAGTGCGACTTGTGTGGTTACTTGTACTTGTTAGTGTGTTAGGTAATGATCGAGTATATGTCCTTGGTCCTTCGCCTTTCTACGCTTTTTTGTTGTGCAGGTTTCAGTAGAAATGTAGTCCTAAAAAGTAGAGTTAATTAAGGTCCTGTTTGGAGTTTCTATTGGAAATGCTCTAAAGACTATAAAAAGCTAAAAATGGCGGAAATATTTTAGAATAGATGTTTCTAAAAAGTTAAGGTTTTAAATAGCAGACTAAGCTATTTAGCTGTGGTTCCTTACAAAAATCATAAAATGCTATAGCGAGGTACATGGTCTATTTGGTTTACCTATGAGGTGTGAAAAAGCTATTACGAGCTATATGTGGTGGAAAAGCTATTATGTGAACTATTTGCAGTGAAAAAGCTATAAGCTGTTTGTTTGGAACAACTATAAAATTTATCCCTTCTCTCTATCTCCTTTGAAACAACTATAAAATATCTCTATTTCCACCTATTTGGAACATTAGAAAGTTGAAAGTAGGATCCAAGGTACTGCAAAAAATTATACTACATGAAAATAATGCTTTTGAAAAGCAGCTTGATGTGCCATTCGTTTAGTTGGCATTCTGTTTTTTTAGCAAAAGCGCTTTGTAAAATCTAAACCAAACACGTACATAGTAGAAATTATTTCATTTAACGGTTTTAAATAAAAACATAGAAATTTTCAATCAATTCTGCACAAATATACGGAAACAAATACTCAAATACATGTTCACCGCTCTAGGCGAACATATCTGCATATTCATTACTTCAATCATTCAATCAATTAACATACTCATGAATATAATCAACATCTGTATTCGTTCAGCATTCAACAATAAATAACTTAATAATTTTATTGGTTCATTACTTCATTTGTATTAAGTAAAGAGCACAATGATAAGGTGACTATAGTCGTCTCAAGTAAAAAAAAAGGAATATTTTTCTTTGCAGGGTTAGCAATACTAAATTTTTTTGACAGCTAGCCAAATAACAGTATTTAGTAGAGCTAAAGTGTCCTTAAATACAATAGTGGAACAATTTTCTATTCCTTAAAAAGCTATAACGAGCTATTTAGAATTATGAGCTATAACGAGCTATTTAGAATTATGAGGAGTTATATATGTGGATTTCCTAAGTTGGAATTATTTCGAAAAAAAGACTTGTTTTGTAATTACTACTAGTAGTATATATAAAAAATAAAGAATTCAGCTAAAAATAGTAAGAATTCTCTGTTAGTCAAAGTCTAAAACTTTACAGTGTCTGTCATCTTTTTTTTCCGAAGCGAGTGCACGTCATGGATGACGAACACGAACAGTGAACGTCTGAATCACGCACATGGTCACATGGACACAATCCTGACGTTCGCACACCGGTCCAAATCATGGACCCAATCCTGACGTTCGCAGAACGGAAGGAATACTCCTCCAAATCCCAAAGGAACTCCAGAATACTCGCTCACTCTGTCACTCACCAGCAAAACCAATGGCTGGACGAGACGCGGACAAAGACCAGGAGCTGAAGCTGCTCGGCGTGTGGTCGAGCCCGTTCGTTATCAGGGCCCGCGTCGCGCTCAACCTCAAGGGCCTCGCCTACAGATACGTCGAGGACGACCTCGACAGCAAGAGCGAGCTCCTCCTCGCCTCCAACCCCGTGCACAGGAAGGTGCCAGTGCTCCTCCACGACGGCAGGCCCGTCTGTGAGTCCCGGGTCATCGTGGAGTATGTCGACGAGGCCTTCCCGGCCAGCGTCCCCCGCCTCCTCCCCGCCGACCCATACCACCGCGCCGTCGCTCGCTTCTGGGCCTCCTACGTTGATGACAAGGTGCCGTGTCTTCCATGCACTTGCCCTGCACTTGCAATTGCAAATCAATCATATTCGTTTCGCTGGTTTGTTGCTGCTGAAAGTACTGTTCGTCAGTTTGTTGTGAGAGAAAAATACTGCTGGATGATTACTGATTTTGCTCGTATGCTCAAACGAACAAGGTGAACTTAATTCAGATTTGGTACTAATTGACTAACCCCGGTAGCTGTGCGCGGCTTGCATTGCAGCTCTTCACCACCTGGATACCCGTATACAACGGCAGGACGAGCGAAGACAGAGTCGAGGCGGCGAGGCAGGTCGTGGCCGTCCTGGAGAAGTTTGAGCAGGCGTTCGAGGAGTGCTCCGGGGGCAAGGCGTTCTTCGGCGGGGATGCTGCCGGCCTCGTGGACGTCGTGCTAGGCGGCTTCCTCGGGTGGCTGCGCGCGTCCGAGGTGATGTGCGGCGTGAGAGTTATCGACCCCGCCAAGACGCCGCTGCTGGCGGCGTGGGCGGACCGGTTCGCCGCGCTCGACGGCGTCAGGGAGGTGATACCTGACGTGCACAGGCTGCTGGAGTATAACAAGATGAGGCGAGCTCGCCGTGGCCTACCATAGGTGCTGGGCCTTGGGCCATCTATCTGCCTGCATGTAGTCAGACAACTCTAAATAAAACATGCATGTCTTTCCGAAATTTCAATTGAAAAGCAAGCGATTGCTTTCGTGCTAAAGATGCTGCAAAATTTCTCTTTCGTCAGCTCTGCAATGTAGACTTGACAGGTACACAATTACGATGAAATGTTCTAGAGGCGATCTATAGTTAGATGGCCTACCTCACGTGCCTAGCTAGGCTAAAGGTCTGTTTGGAACAGATTCTAGCCGGATTCTGGAAAAAAAAATGCGGCCCGAGTCCCCCAAATGCCCCATTTCTTGCCGGGCTTTGTCCCCATGATTCTCTCCACAACGCCAATTACACATGAACGCAGAAGCAGCACTGTGGGAGCAGTGGGAAAAATCACTGCAGCTTCTCCCTCTGCACGCGTCGCCCTCCTCATGTCCGCCTCTGACCGCCTCTCCTTCCTTCATCCTCGCCATCCATGCCCGCCTCATGTCTGCCGGTGGCCGTGCTCCCTTGCCCTCCTCCCTCCATCCCCGTCGCGTCGCGCTGCAGTCGGCCCCTCCGCTGCCTCCTCTTCGTCGAGTGTCGCCCCTACCTCCTCATTGGTCAAGATCTGGGCGAGAAGCACCTCCCAGCCAAGATCCGAGTGAGGGGTTGTCGTGTGCACGCCTCCATACTAGCGACCGAGCATGGAGGCACTTCCTCCTCCTCCTCCTCCTCTTCGGTGCGCCCCTTCCTTTGTTCTGCTTCCTCATGGCGAATTGGGAGATGGCAACCCTCGCCCCTTCTACGAAGATCCGGGTGAGCTGGCGAGGGTTCATCGCCGCACACGGCCCCTCTTCCTCCTCTGCGCCAGAGCCAAAGTAGGGAGGCACAGCCGATGCCCCTCCTCTACCTCCTCTTCGCTGCTGCAATGGTGGTTCCTCTCCCTAAAATTGGGCGTGCCAAACAAGAAACTTTTTCTCCCCGTGATTATTTGGTGAGAGAAAGCAAACTTCAATTCGAAGCGTGGTGGAGATAAGTTGTCCCAAACAGGGCCTAAAGTCGCTAAACAGCAACAAAAGCGCATCGTTGGAGCCACTGCAAAAATGATTTTAAGAGATAGTCCCATTTATTTACAATAGATGCACTTAAAAACCATCTATGTCTCCTAAAATACCTATCTAACTTCAGAGGCAGTTGCTTTATTTTGGAACCATCTCTACATAACTAAACTGGTTTGCCTCTAAAAGTCGAAGCCCACTAGCCCATCACTATAGTTCATATACATGCGGGGCACTCATTTTTTTCCCTCAACCATAATCTGTCTCACCCCTCTCGCTCCTCTTTCTCCTCGGCTCTCTCATCTCTAGCATCGCAGCAGAGGCGGCGTGCCGTAAGGGCTTGGCGACGACGGCGTGATCAAGGGCCTGACGGTGGCATTGTGGTCGAGGGCCTAGTGGCGGCCTCTGCGAGGCTAATGGAGTGGTAACGAATATCCGTCTCTACCAACAACAACCTCTACATTGTAACACCTCTGGTGTTACGAGCCGCTTAGCACCTCGCTTAAAACCTAAGAGAAATTATCACGACAAGTTCTCAAGGTTTACAATTTTACCTCACAGGAAATGATAAACGAATAATGCAAGTTAGTTTGTTTCATGCGAAATCATGCTAGTGAGATCTAAGTTGTTTGAGTTAATTGACATGAAAAACAATTTTTATAAACACAAATAAAACATGACGTGTGTAGCGCTTAAGCAAAAATTAATGAGCAAGTTGTGTAGATAAAAATGCAACTCTTATTTTGGAAAACTAAATGTTGCTAACTAGTATTTTGCAAGCTCAAAAATCGAATTCGAAATCCAATTCCTTCTCAGCTCTAGATTTCTCCCAAGTCGGGAAGAGGGATGGCAATGCCATGTTGGCATTTAAATTCTAATAAAAGGCTTAAGCACTAACATCATGTTTTGGCATAACTGGTTGCTTCTAACCTAGCACTTGAGCTTGGTATGGGTCGTGGTAGTGCCGGATGTCACCTAGCCCTCTTAAAAATTTGCCTAACTTTGCTAGAACCTTGTCCTTGGCGTTCGGCTTGTGGACCGACGTCGAGTGACTATCCCATCTTGGCGTCCTTCTATTCTCATCTATAATTGCTCTCTAGCCATGTTGATGACCTCGCTAGGCAGCTGGCATTATCGTTCCAGGTAAGTGAATTCAAGTGGGCCTCAATCGGGTTTGTTAGCGGCTTTTGTCTCGCTTTGAGATTCACGCACGCCTTTGTATCGGGCGTTTGGCCCCGTGGGCGCGGTCACTGCGTGCGCGCGTGCACTGCTGGTGCCCGGCTCAGGCCGCGACAGCTCTGTTGTCGCTGTGCCGCGCATAAGGCCAAACCGAGACCGCAGGACGTGCCGACGCTGCAGCTGCCCGCCTCGTCGCGTCGTGCTGTTGCCGCCTCTGCCTCATTGACTCAGCCACAGTCACGATGGAGACGTCTTCTGCCTCGTCTGTTCCCGCTAGCTGACGTAGAGCAATCAAGGCAGCTGCTGCCGTGCGCGACGCGCAACACTTTCTCAGACTCGTCAACTGCACCTCGTGCTCGTTTGCCACCGACCGGAGCTGCCCACCTTAATGGCGACCCGCCCGCGTGACCTCCTCCACCCACGCCATGAACAGAGTCACTGTTTTCCTTCCCCCTCTCTTCAACCACTCGATTTTGCCGCAATTCCTCGTGCCCGCGAGTGGCATAGATAGTCGACTAGCCGTCCGTTCTTTTCGCAAGCCGGTCAAGCATTGCCAATCAGCAATTTAGGTGCTGCTCGTCGCAGGCCATGAGCGCCGCCGCACCGATGGAGTTGGGGTAAGGGCTCATGTTGGTTCGATTGTTTTTGACCTCGAGCTCGCCTTGACTTCGCCTATGTGGTGCTCGCCTTGACTTCGCCTATGCGGTGCTCGCCTTAGCTTCGCCTGGGACGCAGCCGGGGGTGAGCTGACACATCGGTGTCCGCTCAGGGCGCCACCGCGCGATGCGGCCGCACGTGGCTAGACCACCTCAGCACACCTTTGCCTCAGCCGTCGATGCAGGATGCACCAGGGTGAGCTACTGATACTCCTCCGTCATCTCTTCCATTTCGAGAGCGCGTAGGCACGCCGGAACAGGAGCATCGCCATGGCGGATGGTCGCCCAGCATGGGCAGGGTACTAGGGGCACCGTATGCCGTTCAACCACCGCTCAGGGTTTTGGTTTGGCCCCGCGGAGCTCATCGGCCTGCCCGTCCGACCGGTGCTCCGCTCGGCAGGTCGGCGTGGTCGTGCTGTGCCGGCCGGAATCGCGCCGGCTTGCGCAGGGATATCGGGGACCGGCTCATTGAGAAGGCAACTTAGTTCAGGGTGGTTGGTGCAATGTATGTCTTTGGTACAATAGTGCGGAGCTGTGTCGCGTAATAACCTGAGGTGCTGGGGATTCTTTTGCATTATTGCAGGGTGCGGGTGGTATTCTGTAACACCTCTGGTGTTACTAGCGTACTTAGCATGCGATTAAGGTCTAAAAGAAATTAACAAAACAAATTCCGTGGGTTTTAAAATTTCAAACGCACATAAAATGATAAGCGAATTTCTATAAATAAAAATAAAACATCAATTGAATGTAGTACTTAATAAAATTTGAAGCGCAAGTCTAGTAGATGAAAACGCAACTTTTGTTCCGATAAATAAGTGATCAATAGCATAACTGGTAGCTCAAGAATTGATTTGGAAATGGGTTCCAGCTCCTAGAACTATAATGACCAAGTCTGAAAACCTAATGGTAATGTCGCTTTGGCATTTAAATTTTGATTAAAATTCGTAAACACTAGATCTATGTTTTTGCACCGATAATTGCACCTTTGCGAGTACTTTAGCACGGTGTAGTTCGTAGGGTGGAGTGATGTTGAGTGGTTACTCCAAAAATGGCCGGAAGTTCCTTAGAACGAGCTGTAACCTTGTGGTCGATGCTCTGTTCGTGAGCCAGCGTCAGCACGACGAACCCGTTTTGGCATCACTCCATCTCCCTCTCTGGTTGTCCTTTTGACGTGCTATTTGTTTCTTTGGGAAGCTGTTAGGGCCATCTTGAGGGCAGAGGAGTTGGTTTAACCTCAACCAAGACGGGTAAGTGTTGGTACACGCTTTAAAATCCGTGCATAGCACGTTGTCGGTCGTTCGGCCGAGGTGTGCGCGGTCACCACGTCATTTTACTCGGCGTTGCCTGGCCGAGCCGCACCCCGTGCACGCGCACCACCGTGCGTTGGCCGGCCGAGGCCGTCTTGGTCTGACCGTGGCGTGGTCGCGCCTTGGCCACTCTGGCCGCGGCACCTGCTGCCAGCCACGCGGAGCCGCTGCTGCTCGCGCGCGCGTTGAGTGGCCACCGCTGGCCCCGCTGCCCTCCCCTGTGCTCACATGGCTGCCTCGTCTTGACGTGGCTCTACCCAGCGGTCACGCCACGCTATCCCTTTACCACGTTCCGCCAGGGCGAAGACTGACCGAGCCGTCCTCACCTTTCCGTCTTGGTTTTTCTTCCCTGTCACCGTGGCCGACGGGCCGCACCATCGCTTACGGCAAGGAGACCAATTCAAGGCAAGTTTTCACCTCCACGCCTTCGCCATTAAGTGTGTTAGACAACCAACCCCACTCCGCCTAGAACCGTGCCCGGACAAGCCGCAATTTTGGAGCTCTTCACTCTCAGTGTCGATAAAGCCGAGCCATGCCATTACCAAGGGCAGCGCTTCCTTCGACCATCTCGAGTCGAATTGGATGCACCAGTAGACTCGCCTTGAACCCCTCTTCCTCCCGCGCACCTTAGTCGAGCTCCTGCCGCTACCCTGCCGCCGGTGACACGACCGTGTCATCACAGAGCGCCGCCGCATGGTGCGGGCGCGCGTGGTCAGGTCACCTCGGCAGTTCTCCACCTCGACCATCGGCACTGCTGGCATCCGGGTAAGTCATGGATACTCGTGCGCCATCCCTACCGCTCTCGGGCCGCCTAGACTCGCCGGAACGGCCTCGCCACCATGGTGAATGGCCGCTCGCCGCTACAGCTCGCGTGCGTGCGTAGCTCAGTCCCCTGTGGTCACCTAGCGTCACCGTTTGGGTTGTAGGTGGTGGTCGACCGTTTAGCAGGGGCATAGTGGGCCCCAGATGGCCGGCGGGACCGTCCGATGCCGGCCGGAGCCGCGCCGGCGGGCACGGGGGCGTCGGGGACCGGCTCAGGGAGAAGAAAAGATTGTTGGGGGCGCTTCGTGCATAAAGTGTCTCTGGTGCAATAGGGACCTGAGGCTCCGCGTAATAGCCCTTTTGTTCAGGGGCTCTTCTGCAAAAAGAGCGACCTCGCGCGCGCTGTGGGCCAGTTGGGCCGGCCTGCTGTCGCCTGACCCGTCCCGCGTGGGCCGCATCCGGGTGCTAGGCCAAATAGTGGGCGCCGGCCCGTTGCTTTAAAAGTATATCTTTCAATTGTTTTTCCTTTTTCTTTGTTGCTAGGAACTTGTAAATTTAATATCTAAATGTATAGGAGTCCAAAAATGGTGAAACCAATTTTGTTAGTTTCCTAAAATCATGATCTAGATAAAGGTGTAATTGGTTCATGTAGATTTCTACTATTTTTAGGCTTGCTCTAATTAATTCGAGGCGTTTAATATTATCAAACATGAACTTGTAAGAATTGTTATGAATAATCAGTGATAGTATTAACGCTGAAAATTTTATAGTAAGCTAACCATAATGTTAGTTGTCCACTGTAATTTTTGTAGCTCCAAAATAATTAGTTTTGTTAGGTAGCTAATAAACCCTAGTTTGTATATATATTAAATCGACGAAACGAAAAGAGCAACACCCTGGGTTGTTGGGAAATAACGCTTAAGTCGATAACATAGATACGAAACCTAGTTCGTTAGCCATAAGGTTAGCTCGTTAGCTTGAGAGACGAAATCGTATGATACGAGGTTGCGATTGCCGTCGATTATTTACATTTCTATGTCGCATCTCCGAATATTATAATAGGAACAATGACGGAGCGTGAAGTCTTTTGGAGCAGCGGAAAAGATGGTGTCCTGATGACCGTGTCGCCGTGATGGAATGCTAACTTTTGGTTATATCTTAATTCCCATCCAGGCAAGCCCCGGTGCATAACCCTTATTTTACAAATTATTATATATATATATATAGGTTGTGCATTTACGTTGCAGGAGTTTTATGATATCCACATGCATATATATATATCTACCCATGAGTCTTACTAGTACAGGATCGTGTAGCTGTTTTGCTTAGGTTTATCGGTAGCGTGAGTAACCTGTCGTTACTCACAATAGGTGGTTATTATTATTATTATTACCCTAATGATGAAATGATGGAAAAGGAAATGGTGACCGGGCAGGGATATGGTATGGGTATTGGTGGGTGTAACAGGTTATGTCCCGTGGCCACGGGGCATAGCTTGGTTGCACTTTTTCCCTGTCCGTGTCGATTAAGGACCGTTCGTTGCACTGGATCCCCGGTCAAGTCACAGATTTATTATCCCGAGCATATACTAGCGGATGGGGGCTAGGAAGACTTGTTACTCTCTTGTCATGGGCTCCGGCTCTTTCCGGACCGACTGATTGGAGGCGGGGATAGGTGGAGGTCTTAGCACCGTATTGAGGCCGGGCCTCAAGTACGGGAGCTAGGAGTCCAAGTTTGGACGGGGACCTGGAAACCTGTGACAGGAGGGGAACGGGTTGGTCTTGCTTGTGCCTGGGGTACAAGCGAGGCGTGTGTTTTTCGGGGTACCCAGCTGGGCACATTGATTCGCGAATCGCCGTTTCTACGTGACGGTACGACTTGACTGCACTCTAGCACCGTAGTAAGAAATGAAAGATGAAAGACGAAAGATGGAAAAATTGGTTCTGATGGCTCAACCTTTGCTTGAAAGTAGAACAGGTGCTTACCTAGAATGGTTGGTTAATACACTACTGATAACTGCTAATAAAAAGTAAATATAAGGATGCACCTTTAGTAATGCTTCCTGCAGTTGCAATAACCCACAAGCCAGATAGCCTTGCATACCCTTGGAGTCTTTTCTTCTGACGGGTAAGTCTTGCGGAGTACAATTGAGTACTCAGGGTTTGTTCTACCCTGTTGCAGGTAACAGGTGTTTGAAGCTGACAGTTGTGTGTGGAAACCTCCTGGTGGGCTCAGTGGGGATTTCCTTTACGTTGCGGATGTAGGGTTGATTTATAACTCTCACCAAAAATGTTTCACAAGGGAAAGATTTACCACCTGTTATCATTTGCTGTATATAAATGTTCATCATGATAATTTTAACTCATCATCAAATGGTTTCATTTCCGCTGAACTTTGATAATATTTTATATTCCGCTATTATAATCAAATAATGAATTACTCTGATGTTGTACTAAAAGTGATATATGAAATGGTAAAGTTGTTATAAGCTTTATCTCTCATTTATGATCCTGAGGTAAAATGTGGACTTTCGAGTTCTCCCGTTGGGTGTGCTCGACGGAATCGCAGAGTTTAGTGCTCTCTCTTGGGTACTTAGTGTCTAATGGAAGATAAGTACTCTTGGGATGACATTAAATTAGGCGGTTCTGCCACAGGTGGTATCAGAGCATAAATGGGGAAATAAAGCTTCAAAACCCTTTTCTAAATTAAAATTTGACAACACCTTTTTGCAAAAAGTTAGGACGTTTGCATACGAAGTTATATAAGTAGCCCTATTACTATAGTTAAGTCTCCGGAATAAGTTTAAGTAGGCTTTCGTCCGGTAAGCTAACTGGTGTGTAGCATGCGGTCCTAAAGTCAGACGTGCTGTTTTGCTATAGTCATCGTGCGAGTCCTACTTGCAGGTGCCCTGTTTCTAGGTACCACGCGTCCCTGTCCCGGAGTTACTGTTGTACAGTGGCTTCATGTTTCGCGTTCACTCGTGCTTCACGGCTGTCGGGGCTTACGTTTTCGGCACTCCTTCTGCGCCCTTGTCGGACCTCTGCCCTGCAACCATGCTAGTCTTTATGGCCTCGAACACCGCTCGCCTCGTGTGCGTAAAAATCCTGCTATTTTACTTTACTGATCCTCGTGCAGGGCTCGAGGGTGGCCTGCGCCAGGACCACTGGCTGCTCTGCCTTTTTAAGGGGGCAAGCCCAGCCACTTGGTGTCACCACCCAGTGCATTCCAGCTCGCTTAGCCCTTTTCTCTTGAGCAAGCTTCTCCTCAAGCCTTCCTTGCAACCACCACCCACCTAGGATGGCAGGAGTCTGGGTTAGCAGCTACTGCTTGAACACCGAGGGTTTTCCCAAAATCCTGTATGCCACCCTGCAAAAACTCGGCGTTCGGGAGCGTCCCGAGTATGAGGGCCGTGAGTACATGAAGCGTGGCACTGAGCGGTGTAAGGTCACCGTCTACATTGGCAAGAGTGAGGAGTTCCCCGACCTCACGGAAGCCTGGAATGTGACTGCAACCGGGTTTCGCTTCGGCGACACCTACCAGGTTGTGGCCCGCAAAGCCTTGCAACATCTCTGTCAGATCTTTGAAGGGCCCATTGCTCGTACCCCCATGCGGTTCTTTCCCCCTTGGGATAAGAATCGGCGGGTATGGAGGGCTTGCATGGAGGCTTTGCATGGTCTAGACGTGCAAGAGGACAACCCGACCTTGGTGCACCTGACCTCGTACTTGCTTGCCCTGGATGAGCAGTATGACCGGCAGGCCTCGGAGCTAAGGGAGTGCCTCCACCGAGCTGAGGAAGCCGAGATCTTCTCTAGGATGCTCGAAGTGCAGCTTGCTGAAGCTCATGCCAATCTAGCAGCCGCTGAGAGTCGAGAGGCTGCCATGGCGGAGGCCGTCAAGGTGGACCAAGACCGTCATGCCCAGGAGCTGGAGGACGCCTATCTTGCCACAAGGGCCAAGCGTAGGACGCTCGCCACGGAAAGGCAGGAACCCTTAATCCTGGAGGGGATCCCTGTCCATCCGCTGGAGCGAAGGAGAACTGGTTTTGCAGCACCTCCACCCACGGAAGCCTCGGAAGTAGAGTCATTGTTTCCCCTCACCCAGCCACCACCACAAGAAGGAGCAGATCCACAACCTAGTGCAGCAGAAGAACCCCAGGAGCCCAGGAAGGAAGCCGTTTGGGCCGACGAAGTAGATTAGTTGTCCTAGGGGAGATGTAATCGTTGCTAGTAGTGCTTTTCATCGTTGTTCCCTAGTGTTGTAATCTTTCCGTTGTACCGCATCCGTAGTTGTTAAGGCCGCCTGGTTGTACGTTCGAGCGCTGTGTCGAGTGTGGGAGAGTGAATGTCTGTATGTTGCACCCGTGTAAGGCCGTTGGTAATGAGTGTTTGCTTTATCGGTTGTGTTTGTTACGTCGTTTTTCCTTAGACCTCGTTCGATTTGCTTAGGGTTCTTGAGACGACAATAAGCAGGTTACAAGGGGAACAACTGTTCTGATGCAACAGATCGGCCGTGATTGGAAAACAGAGGACACTGTATCACTAATTGTGGATGTCCCAGTAGAACACTTGAATTCCCTTGATTTAAATCCGCCTTGGGATTTACTTACTTGTTCCTTATTTTGAAAGGAACCCGTGTTGCCTGAATTTTTCCCTTACTCCTCTGATTCTGTGGTCTATGACCCCGTTGTTTTTACTGCGAGTAAGTTGGTAATAGTTACTTAGTTAATAGCTTATGGTGCCGCGACGGAACCGAGGGCCACCTGTGGAACAGCTGCCACCTGGTGACGCTGCTCGGCGCGCGCTGGTATCGAGGTTGTTGACCAAGTGCTTTTACCGAGTTACACCGCGGTATCGCTCTTGCTATAAAAATTCTCTTGGTAAAAATATTCTTGTGTTCAAACGGGAAATCCACAACGGGTTGATGGAATTGTGCTCTGTCAAAGTAACAAGGTTTTTGAAGAAAGGAAAAGAAGAAAGAGAAAAACAACAGGAAGGTTAGCCGCACGTAGGTCAGAGAAGTTGAATTGCCCGACTCGACGTCGTTCCTGTGACCGGTTTGACAATGCTACGCATGCCGGGTCGCTGTCACTGTGTGCCCTGCGGACGCCGTCGGTGGTGGGACCGCGTGTGTCGCTCCCGTGCGACCGCGGCGTTGTGCCGCACTCGCCTCGTCTTGTCGCACAGTACGCCCCTCTGATCCCGGCACCCGTGTCGGCTCTCGGTTTTCGCTCTTGTTCCCGTACCGGACCCCCCTCTCTTTCTTTTCCTTTGGGGCCCCGTTGCTCGCACGCCGCCTGGTCGAGCGAACCCCATCCCCTCCTTTCTCCTTTGCCCCACTCAAGCTCGCACAGGGAGCGCACTATGGCCGACGCTCTCCCCACCTTGTGACCCCCCCAGTGATTCCCATCTCCTCCGCTTCCGGTGCACTGCATCACCACCTCCGTCCACCAAGCTTTTATAATGCCACCTTGCTTGCTCCTCCTCCATTCAACCCCCAGATCTAGAGTAGAGCTCATAGTATCAACTTCCTCCGTCAGCGCTCAGGTAGAAGAAGCTCAGGAAGCCGTCGGGAAGAAGTGGTTGGAGGCTGAGCTACGAGATCCAGCCGTTGCTCGCAGATCTAGGGTTCCTAGTCAGAGGCAATGGTGTAACTGGAGAAGAAAGGATCTAGTTTCTGTTGGAGAAGTTCAAGTTCATCCCTGGTTAGTTTAGGTTTAGAGTTAACGATGATCTTTGTACCAATCTCCAATTTCTGGCTTTGTTGGGCATACGCCATGTTCTGGATAATCGTTTTCCTATTGCTCTTCCACTGTCCCCGTCTTCGTCGGTTTCTAGAGAGGTTGTGAGTTGTATTAGAGTTGTTCTTAGCCGTGCTATCTCTAGATTCCAGAGTGGTTTAGCGTTTGAAGTCGTGTAACCTCTCATGTAAGCTCAGATCTGTGAAATGTAATCGTGCTTCCCTCTTTTGTTTCTTGTTCCGGATCTCGGGACGAGATCCTTTTTAAGGGGGGAAGGATGTAACACCTCTGGTGTTACTAGCGTACTTAGCATGCGATTAAGGTCTAAAAGAAATTAACAAAACAAATTCCGTGGGTTTTAAAATTTCAAACGCACATAAAATGATAAGCGAATTTCTATAAATAAAAATAAAACATCAATTGAATGTAGTACTTAATAAAATTTGAAGCGCAAGTCTAGTAGATGAAAACGCAACTTTTGTTCCGATAAATAAGTGATCAATAGCATAACTGGTAGCTCAAGAATTGATTTGGAAATGGGTTCCAGCTCCTAGAACTATAATGACCAAGTCTGAAAACCTAATGGTAATGTCGCTTTGGCATTTAAATTTTGATTAAAATTCGTAAACACTAGATCTATGTTTTTGCACCGATAATTGCACCTTTGCGAGTACTTTAGCACGGTGTAGTTCGTAGGGTGGAGTGATGTTGAGTGGTTACTCCAAAAATGGCCGGAAGTTCCTTAGAACGAGCTGTAACCTTGTGGTCGATGCTCTGTTCGTGAGCCAGCGTCAGCACGACGAACCCGTTTTGGCATCACTCCATCTCCCTCTCTGGTTGTCCTTTTGACGTGCTATTTGTTTCTTTGGGAAGCTGTTAGGGCCATCTTGAGGGCAGAGGAGTTGGTTTAACCTCAACCAAGACGGGTAAGTGTTGGTACACGCTTTAAAATCCGTGCATAGCACGTTGTCGGTCGTTCGGCCGAGGTGTGCGCGGTCACCACGTCATTTTACTCGGCGTTGCCTGGCCGAGCCGCACCCCGTGCACGCGCACCACCGTGCGTTGGCCGGCCGAGGCCGTCTTGGTCTGACCGTGGCGTGGTCGCGCCTTGGCCACTCTGGCCGCGGCACCTGCTGCCAGCCACGCGGAGCCGCTGCTGCTCGCGCGCGCGTTGAGTGGCCACCGCTGGCCCCGCTGCCCTCCCCTGTGCTCACATGGCTGCCTCGTCTTGACGTGGCTCTACCCAGCGGTCACGCCACGCTATCCCTTTACCACGTTCCGCCAGGGCGAAGACTGACCGAGCCGTCCTCACCTTTCCGTCTTGGTTTTTCTTCCCTGTCACCGTGGCCGACGGGCCGCACCATCGCTTACGGCAAGGAGACCAATTCAAGGCAAGTTTTCACCTCCACGCCTTCGCCATTAAGTGTGTTAGACAACCAACCCCACTCCGCCTAGAACCGTGCCCGGACAAGCCGCAATTTTGGAGCTCTTCACTCTCAGTGTCGATAAAGCCGAGCCATGCCATTACCAAGGGCAGCGCTTCCTTCGACCATCTCGAGTCGAATTGGATGCACCAGTAGACTCGCCTTGAACCCCTCTTCCTCCCGCGCACCTTAGTCGAGCTCCTGCCGCTACCCTGCCGCCGGTGACACGACCGTGTCATCACAGAGCGCCGCCGCATGGTGCGGGCGCGCGTGGTCAGGTCACCTCGGCAGTTCTCCACCTCGACCATCGGCACTGCTGGCATCCGGGTAAGTCATGGATACTCGTGCGCCATCCCTACCGCTCTCGGGCCGCCTAGACTCGCCGGAACGGCCTCGCCACCATGGTGAATGGCCGCTCGCCGCTACAGCTCGCGTGCGTGCGTAGCTCAGTCCCCTGTGGTCACCTAGCGTCACCGTTTGGGTTGTAGGTGGTGGTCGACCGTTTAGCAGGGGCATAGTGGGCCCCAGATGGCCGGCGGGACCGTCCGATGCCGGCCGGAGCCGCGCCGGCGGGCACGGGGGCGTCGGGGACCGGCTCAGGGAGAAGAAAAGATTGTTGGGGGCGCTTCGTGCATAAAGTGTCTCTGGTGCAATAGGGACCTGAGGCTCCGCGTAATAGCCCTTTTGTTCAGGGGCTCTTCTGCAAAAAGAGCGACCTCGCGCGCGCTGTGGGCCAGTTGGGCCGGCCTGCTGTCGCCTGACCCGTCCCGCGTGGGCCGCATCCGGGTGCTAGGCCAAATAGTGGGCGCCGGCCCGTTGCTTTAAAAGTATATCTTTCAATTGTTTTTCCTTTTTCTTTGTTGCTAGGAACTTGTAAATTTAATATCTAAATGTATAGGAGTCCAAAAATGGTGAAACCAATTTTGTTAGTTTCCTAAAATCATGATCTAGATAAAGGTGTAATTGGTTCATGTAGATTTCTACTATTTTTAGGCTTGCTCTAATTAATTCGAGGCGTTTAATATTATCAAACATGAACTTGTAAGAATTGTTATGAATAATCAGTGATAGTATTAACGCTGAAAATTTTATAGTAAGCTAACCATAATGTTAGTTGTCCACTGTAATTTTTGTAGCTCCAAAATAATTAGTTTTGTTAGGTAGCTAATAAACCCTAGTTTGTATATATATTAAATCGACGAAACGAAAAGAGCAACACCCTGGGTTGTTGGGAAATAACGCTTAAGTCGATAACATAGATACGAAACCTAGTTCGTTAGCCATAAGGTTAGCTCGTTAGCTTGAGAGACGAAATCGTATGATACGAGGTTGCGATTGCCGTCGATTATTTACATTTCTATGTCGCATCTCCGAATATTATAATAGGAACAATGACGGAGCGTGAAGTCTTTTGGAGCAGCGGAAAAGATGGTGTCCTGATGACCGTGTCGCCGTGATGGAATGCTAACTTTTGGTTATATCTTAATTCCCATCCAGGCAAGCCCCGGTGCATAACCCTTATTTTACAAATTATTATATATATATATATAGGTTGTGCATTTACGTTGCAGGAGTTTTATGATATCCACATGCATATATATATATCTACCCATGAGTCTTACTAGTACAGGATCGTGTAGCTGTTTTGCTTAGGTTTATCGGTAGCGTGAGTAACCTGTCGTTACTCACAATAGGTGGTTATTATTATTATTATTACCCTAATGATGAAATGATGGAAAAGGAAATGGTGACCGGGCAGGGATATGGTATGGGTATTGGTGGGTGTAACAGGTTATGTCCCGTGGCCACGGGGCATAGCTTGGTTGCACTTTTTCCCTGTCCGTGTCGATTAAGGACCGTTCGTTGCACTGGATCCCCGGTCAAGTCACAGATTTATTATCCCGAGCATATACTAGCGGATGGGGGCTAGGAAGACTTGTTACTCTCTTGTCATGGGCTCCGGCTCTTTCCGGACCGACTGATTGGAGGCGGGGATAGGTGGAGGTCTTAGCACCGTATTGAGGCCGGGCCTCAAGTACGGGAGCTAGGAGTCCAAGTTTGGACGGGGACCTGGAAACCTGTGACAGGAGGGGAACGGGTTGGTCTTGCTTGTGCCTGGGGTACAAGCGAGGCGTGTGTTTTTCGGGGTACCCAGCTGGGCACATTGATTCGCGAATCGCCGTTTCTACGTGACGGTACGACTTGACTGCACTCTAGCACCGTAGTAAGAAATGAAAGATGAAAGACGAAAGATGGAAAAATTGGTTCTGATGGCTCAACCTTTGCTTGAAAGTAGAACAGGTGCTTACCTAGAATGGTTGGTTAATACACTACTGATAACTGCTAATAAAAAGTAAATATAAGGATGCACCTTTAGTAATGCTTCCTGCAGTTGCAATAACCCACAAGCCAGATAGCCTTGCATACCCTTGGAGTCTTTTCTTCTGACGGGTAAGTCTTGCGGAGTACAATTGAGTACTCAGGGTTTGTTCTACCCTGTTGCAGGTAACAGGTGTTTGAAGCTGACAGTTGTGTGTGGAAACCTCCTGGTGGGCTCAGTGGGGATTTCCTTTACGTTGCGGATGTAGGGTTGATTTATAACTCTCACCAAAAATGTTTCACAAGGGAAAGATTTACCACCTGTTATCATTTGCTGTATATAAATGTTCATCATGATAATTTTAACTCATCATCAAATGGTTTCATTTCCGCTGAACTTTGATAATATTTTATATTCCGCTATTATAATCAAATAATGAATTACTCTGATGTTGTACTAAAAGTGATATATGAAATGGTAAAGTTGTTATAAGCTTTATCTCTCATTTATGATCCTGAGGTAAAATGTGGACTTTCGAGTTCTCCCGTTGGGTGTGCTCGACGGAATCGCAGAGTTTAGTGCTCTCTCTTGGGTACTTAGTGTCTAATGGAAGATAAGTACTCTTGGGATGACATTAAATTAGGCGGTTCTGCCACATATTCTTGCCGCCTTGGGCCTTTGCTGGGCCGGCCTGCTGTGCGCTCCATGCCTACGCCTGGCCAGTTGGGCCGGATGGTGGCCCCCAACCCTTTTCCCTTTTCCAAATGATTTTCTAATATAGTTTCTAGCTTAAATTGTAAATTCAATATCTAAATGTGTAGAAGTCCAAAAATTGTGAAACAAAGTTTGTTCAGTTTCTAAAATCATGGTCTACCTGCTGGTATAACTGGTTCACATAGTTCCATAATATTTTCAAGAGTTTCGTAATTAACTTGCGATGCTTAGCATTATTGGGATAAAACTTGTAGGAATTTTAGGAGCAAAATGATGATAGTGTTAGCTTTGAAAATTTCACAGTAGTTTTATTATAGGATTATCTACTCTTTGTAAATTGGTAGCTCCAAAATAATTAGTTTGCTTAATTAGTTAATGAGCCCTAGTTAGAGTATAAATATTAAATCGATGAAATAAATAAAGCAACACTTTGGGTTCGTGTAACTAAAATACTTGCTGGGGAAAATAATGTCTTGTTTAACAACATGGGTATGTAGCCTAGTGCGTTAGAGTTAACTCGTGAGCTTGCGAAGCATGTCGTGTTCTCCTAGTTACAATTATCATTGTTTATTTACGTCTTTACGTTGCATCCACATATATCACAATAGGAACGATGAGCGATCGCGCAGTCATCTGGAGTAGCAAAAAAGATGGTGTCCGGAGGATCGTGCTGCCACGGTGAAATGCTAACTTTGGCTATATGTTAACCAGGTAAGCCCGGTGCATAACCCCTATTATTCTGCACTTTAAATTATGCTTGTGCATTAAGTTTAAAGGAGTTGAATGAAAACCACTTGCATATATATATATATATCCTTATCCTAGGAGTCTTACTAATATGATAGGATCGTGTAGCGTGCTATGCTATAGGATCCCGGTAGAAGTCGAGTGATTACCTGTCACTCGTGAGAGATAGAAAATATATTATGGTACTATTATCATGTTACTATCACATAGAATATAAATATATATGGATAATTGGAGATTGGGCGAAACGGGTTGGATGGACTTGGACTTGGTTAGGCAGCACAGCGGAGCTCTGATTACATTTGTTCCGTCTGTGTTGATTAAGGACCGTTCGTTGCTTTGGATTTCATAGTCAGGTCACAGACCTACTTGTCCCGAGCATATACTTGCTTGTGAGAGCGAAAAGACTTGTTTCCCTCTTGTCATGGGTTCCGGCTCTTTCTGGACCGACTTTTTAGGTGGTTATATATATTGGGTTGAGGATGTCTAAGCACCATACTGAGGCTGGGCCTGTAGTGTTGGGGGCTTAGAGTCCGAGCTTGGACGGGGACCTGAATCCCTTGACAGGAGTGGAACGAGTTGGTCTTGCTTGTGCCCGGGGTTCAAGCAAGGCGTGTGTTTTTGGGGCACCTAGCTGTACACATTGATTCGCGAATCGCCGTCAACTTGACGGTACGACATGACTATAATCTGGCATCGTAGTAGAAACTATGAAAGATGGTAAAATGGTTCTGATTGCTTACCACCTGGTTGAGAGTAGTCTTGGTGCTTACATAGAATGGTCGGTTAATGAATTAATGATGACTGCTGACAAAAGAAATATAAGGATGCACATTTAGTAATGCTTCTTGCAGATGTAGTAAACCCACAAGCCATAAAGCCTTGCATAATCCTTGGAGTCTTTTTCTTTCCTCCTAACGGATAAGTCTTGCGGAGTACAATTGAGTACTCAGGGTTTGTTCTACCCTGTTGCAGGTGACAGGTGCTGATAAACTGACCCTTGTGTGTGGAAACCTCCTGGTGGGCTCAGCGAGGATTTCCTTTACGATGCAAAGTAGAGTTTATCTACCAAAAATCTCACCAAAAGATTTACCGAGAAATTACTTGCAACTTGTTCTCATTTCATGCTTATAAAAGTTGATCATGTTAATGTCTATCTTATCATTAAATGATTTTATTTCCACTAAACTCTGATAACACTCTATATCCCGCTGATATAATTAAATGATGTAATCCTCTGATGTTGTACTAAAAGTGATGTAAGAATTGACAAAAATGTTGTAAGCTTTACTCTCTCATTTATGATCCTGAGGTAAAAATGTGGATTTTCGAGTTCTCCCTTAGGGTCTGCTCGACAGAATCGCATGATTTAGTGCGCTCCCTTGGTACTTAGTGTCTAATGAAAGACGAGTACTCTTAAAAGAGCATTAGATTAGGCGGTTCTGCCACATATATCCTCTTCGATGTTGACAGTACCCACCTCCTCTCTAATCCTCCAGACATGGCGAGATCCCCACCCACCACGACGAGATCTAGCATGGATGAAAAGATCCGCTTCATCCTCTCAACGAGATCAGGTGGCAATGGCTTTGATCCGTCCTCCTCCGCACTTGGATTTGGGTGCTCTCCCACCACTAGAGCCTGTTTAGAGTGCTATCTTGCACGCCCTCATTGACATCACCCACACCCACCTAATCCCTACCGGCCTTGTTTCCGATGAGTCTATCCTCCCGCTCTCTCGTTCAATGCGATTTGCTCCCTGTAATGGATTCAATTCGAGTATAGTATACACTAGAAACATCGCGCGGCGTTGCCGCGTGGCTTTGTGGGATGGAACCAGTTGTGTAAGAGCTTAGATCAATTGTTGATTAATTTTGTAGTGGGTAGGGTATCTAGCGTTTTGAGCCAGTTTGGTTGTGCATTTATGTTGCTACGGATCCTAATTTTTTTTTGTTGATGACAAAGACCGCACGGCTTCATGGGATGAAACTAGTTGTGTAGGAGCTTAGATCAATTATTGATTAATCTTTTAGCGGGTAGGGTGTTTAGCGTTTTGAGCTAGTTTGGTTATGTGTTTATGTTGCTACGGACTCCTTTTTTTAAGCAATGACGTATAATTTTGAGATTTGGCTAGCGTAGGTTTTAGCGATTATTTATAGGCGTAATAGAATCGGCAGTAGGTGTCATGGAGTATTCATTTGTTTTTTTCATGACAAAGAAGTGGCGAAAAATATTTATCTACATTGTAGATTGATTTTAGTTTATTTATGAATGTTTTGAAAAAATTCTACAAAGAAAAGAGTCTACTTTGACAAAAGGTGAACGATAGGAATTTAGATTTTTTTACCTTAAAGAAGAGGGGAATTTTTTTACAAAGAAAAATGGTGTATTTTGACAAAAGGTGAACGATCGGAATTTAGTTTTTTTATGACAAAGAAGAGGCAAAAAATATTAGGCATGTTTTTGATTGGTTTTAGTTTATTTACGGATTTTTTGGAAATTTTCTACCAAGGAGAAGGGTCTAAGTTGATCTTCTGGCGTTTATGTTGCTACCGACCCTTTTTTTAAGCAATGGAGTATAATTTTGAGATTTGGCTAGCGTAGGTTATAGCGATTATTTATAAGCGTAATAGAATAGGCAGTAGGTGTCATGGAGTATTGATTTGTTTTTTTTTCGTGACAAAGAAGAGGCGAAAAATATTTAGCTACGTTGTAGATTGATTTTAGTTTATTTATGAATTATCTGAAAAATTTCTGCAAAGAAAAGAGTCTACTTTGACAAAAGGTGAACGATAGGAATTTAGATTTTTTTTACCTTAAAGAAGAGGGGAATTTTTTTCTACAAAGAAAAATGATATATTTTGACAAAAGGCGAACGATCGGAATTTAGTTTTTTTATGATAAGGAAGAGGCAAAAAAATGTAGATATGTTTTAGATTGGTTTTAGTTTATTTACGGATTTTTTAGAAATTTTCTACCAAGGAGAAGGGTCTAAGTTGATCTTCTGGGTACGATTCTCGTGTGCGCGTAGCAAAGATGTTTGAACAGTATTGAACAGTGCACGAATAGTGACTTTTGTAGGTACGTTTCTCGTGTGCGCGTAGCAAAGATGTGTGAACAGTGATAAACAGTAGATGAACAAGGACGTGGACAGGCCCGTCAGAAAAAACGTCACGTCATGAACAGCAGTGCACAGTAGCCGAACCGCCGAGAAGGCTCGGATTCTTTCCCCTTCTAGGACGTAGATATTTATTGCAGAGCAGACGACTGGAACCACGTAATCAGATGACAAAGTCAACCCAAGCATATTATTAATATCTAAGCTTTGAACATTATTCGGTTGGAATTTGGATCATAGCTAGCACCTACAGTAGCTTTGAACATTACAGCCTGAACTCATTCTGAACTCGCTAACTTCGCAGTGGCGACGGCAGGGGCACGAAACTTACTGATATACTGTACCGCCAAGTCCGCCTTGGTTACGGGCACCGCCTCCTTTGCTTCTACACTCCCTCCAAACCTCTCCGCCCACGCAGCCAAGAGCGGAGTCTTGCTCGCGTTAATGATCTCCAGGCCGTCAACCCTGCGCACCGCCTCGAACCAGAACAAGAAGGAGCCGAGCACGACGTCGACGTAGCCAATGGAGTCGCCACCGAAGAAGGCGTTGCCGCCGGAGCACTTGGCAAAGGCCACTTCCATGTGCTCGATCGCGGCAAGCGTCTCCTTCACCTTCTCCGCCCTCTCCTCCTCCGCCTGGGCCGTCACCACGCCGTACCACGCCGGGAACAGCTGCGAGAAAGGCACGCACGGTGTGTTCACATACGATTGTAGCTAGAGAACAGAGAAGTAATTAAACGCGCGTGCGTGAGTGCATGCATGTTTATACCTTGTCGCCGGCGAAGGCTGCCCAGAAGCGAGCGGTGGCGCGCTCGTAGGGATCGGTTGGGAGGATGGGCCGGCCAGCGAACAGCTCGTCGACGTACTGCAGGATGACGAGTGACTCACAGATGGGCTTGCCGTTGTGGATGAGCACGGGCACCTTCTTGTGCACCGGGTTGGACTTGAGCAGGAGCTCACTCTTGTTGTTTAGGCCCTCGTCGACGTACTCGTAACTCACTCCTTAAATGTTCAGCGCCATGCGCACGCTGACCACGAACGGGCTCAGCGGCAGGCCGAGGAGCTTAAGATCCTCCTTGCCCGCCATTTTTTTGTTCTCTCGATATTTTCCTCTACTGCTCTACTGGCTCTTGGCTTGTAGTACTAATACTAACTAGCTAGTCCTATCTTGCTCCGAGTCTGTGCAAGACTAGCCTCACATAGTACGGGCGTCTAATCGTCTATATGTGGCCGTGTTTAGATCCCGATTCCGGGCTCCCGAATTGCTACAGTGTGCATTAAATGTGCACTGTAGTAATTCATTTGTATTTGGTAAAAATTGTCCAAACTTTAACTAATTAGGTTTAAAATATTCGTCTCGTAAAGTACAACAAAACTGTGCAATTAGTTTTAAATTTCATCTACATTTAGTACTCTATGTATATGCCGGTATTTTGATATAATGAAAATCTTCTTTTTGCATAGTGAAATTTAAGGGAAGAAATTGGGAACTAAACAAGGCCACAGGCATATAGCAGGTGTCACGCATGACGCATATAGTTGGTCATAGCTGTACCCCGAAAAGGACAGTGGAGCATCGTGGTCAAATTAAGAAAGAACATTGCAGCACTACTTTTCAAAAACGAATCCAAAGGGGATTGTTACTTTTCTTAGGACGAACATGCTATCTGATCGACTGACGACCAGGCTGGCGTAAGGATGGCAACGGGTCGGGTTTGGATTGGGTGAAGTCTTTGTGCACCTAAAACCGAAGCTCGAAGTCGAAACCCGAACCCGAACCGAACACCGATTCAGGTGAAAATCTATCACCAAAACTAAACCCACATATACCCGAAACCCGAACGGATACTCGAAACCCGAATGGATACAGGAAACCCGCGGATAAATATACACATATTCACATGTATAAATAAGAGGCAATAAATAATAAATATTTTCATGAGTCAATTTTGAATAGATTTAATAATCTAAGTAAACAAGTTATTATTAGCATATTATAAAACATGAGTTTTAATTCCAAATGATTTATTTCGGGTATCCATTGGATATCCACGGGTGGAAAACCAAACCCGAAACCGAACCCGAAAACCGTGGATGAGAAATCATCCCCAAACCCAAACCCACAGGACCCGTAACCCGCGGATATCCGCCCCGAACTCGATCCGTTGCCATCCTTACGCTGGCGGCACCGACCAATGCATCCTACCTGTATCACCTGAACCAAAGAAAAACGGACCCCTACGTTGACATCAAGACGGCCAGTCGGAACGCATACAGCATTCCAATCAAACAAAAAAACTGAAGGCTCCATATCTTTGGCAGTCCTAGCCACTTTGGTTTGTTTCTCCTTCATCCGCCGTCTGCTCTTCTGCAGCCCGGCGTCAAGTTTCATCAAGTCGTCCTCGGCCCATTCACTACTGTCTCAGCAGACTCGCCTTCCCCCTAGGTTCCAAGGGAAGCTCACCAGGTATCCTCCGTCAACGGTCCCAACATCATCCTTGGTTTGTCAGAGGTGACTTTCATCGACGGCTTCGCCCTCTTTAATCATCGCATAGCGCGGTAGGTCCGTCCGAGTCTATGCGTCTGTGACACCTCTGGCTCTCACCAGTTGGAGGACTTATAGATGCACATCTCCACCAAATTTTGTGCATACTGAATTTGTACATTGTGAGATATGGATTAATCTTCAGAGGGTACAGATTCTGAAATTTTGTGTCAATTATTGGATTGATTCAATGACACATGAAATTGGACGGCTCTCATGTTGGAAATTGTTTGAAACTTTATGAGAAGCCCAAGTTTGGTTTTGAATTGAGATCAAGAGCATGACAAGCAAAGGGTACAAGGCCATTTGAATGTGAAATGTATTATTGGATCAAGAGCATGACATGCAAAAGGTACTCCAAATTGAAGAATTAAGACCAAGCTCTAGAAGATCAAGTTTGAGTACAAATGATAAATCAAGATGGAAGAAAGAAAAGGACTCAAGCAAAGAATTAAAGATCAAGTCTTCAACTTGCCACTAGTCTCCTGTGATGACTTCAGATTTACTCGCCGCTATACAAGATGGACAGAGGCTGAATCTGATTAAAGAGATGGGATTCGAAGGTTTGAGGAACCTTAATATCTCTAAGACAAATAGATATTTTGGTGCATGGTTGCTTAGTAAGTATGATCCATCTCCTCTGCCTTAAATTGGGGAACTAGATCTGAACTCAAGCGGACATACCAGGATGTCAACCTTGTCCTGGGTGCCATGGGAGGGAAAAGACATAGTACCTGCAATACATCAAGAACTGGTTATCATGAAGAAATATAGTTGTGGAATTTTTGGAAAGGAATCATTTGATCAAATCACCGAACCAAAGGTATATTTCTTCATGGTAACCAAAGGTATAGTGATTTGATCACATGACTCCTTTCCAAAAATTCAACAGATATATTTCTTCATGATAACCAGTTCTTGATGTGTTGCAGATACTATGTCCTTTCCCTCCCATGGAATACCCATGACAAGGTTGACATCCTGGTATGTCAGCTTGAGTTCAGATTTAATTCCCCCAATTTAGGGCAGAGGAGATGGGATCATACTTAATTACTAAGCAACCATGCACCAAAATGTCTATTTGCCCTAGAGATATTAAGGTTCCTCAAACATTTGAATCCCATCTCTTTAATCAGATTCAACCTTTGTCCATCTTGTATAGTGGCGAGTAAATCTGAAGTCATTATACCTTACCTTTCTTTGATTTCCTTGCAATACTAGCGCTCCTTTTCCGCGAACTAGTATGGTTAGTGCCTAAGTTTTGTGGGAGCTGGACCCCATTTCTACGTTGAACAACATGCAAATCTTTTGCAAAGGCTTATCTGGAACTCGAGCCTAAACCATTGACGTTTTTTTTTGGTGTTTTCGCCATCTTCAAAGAAAATAAAATAAATTGTTACCTTGATGTGTATGTAAACTCCATAGAGTGGGAATAAATTTCAAGTTCTCGTGTGACTATGATTTTGTTCAAAAAAAGAGGAGACAAATATCCGGTGATACTTGCAGCCAAAACTTGGTTTAAAGCAATTTTTTTTGAAACGTCACTTGGGGATGAACTATCCCCACCTGGATTTCATTACCACAGATTCTGGCAAAAGCTAGTGATGGTATTTACATAGTTGGGTCATGAACCCAGAATTACAAAAGCAAAAGGTGAGAAAAAAGAGCACCAACAACACCACATAATAAAAAGGAAAAAGGGGGAAAACAACCATCACCAACCGCCACAGCCCCCACAACAGAGACATGTCGATGGTTGTCGAACATTGTCCACTAGCAGGCAAAACTTCGATGAACTCCATTCCACAGGCGACTGTAAGACACTGAGTCAAGATGACGGACGACAACTGTGATAAACATCTTCTATGGAGATCATTCGAGATCTAATCGCCTTCCACCTACACACCTAGAGGGGAGGAAGCCTCAAGGGTTGGAGGACCGACGATTGGAGAACGAGGAGATCCAAGAGAGGGGATTATGGTCCCGCTAACCCCGCAAATGATGAGAAGATGCATCAAGGAACCTAGAAGACATCAGAGCTAGGACATTGCCAACAAACATCATCCAGCAACCAGCTTTGTGCCCCTAATTTGGAGGTGTGAGCAAAGGAAGGACCCTATAGAAAAGTTGTGGTTAAGCCTGAGGCGACCCTCCATGGCGACGCCTACAAGTAGGACGCGACATCAACGACGCCACCGCCACCGGCCCCAGAGAACTGGAGCTAGGTTTTCACCCAAAGATATCCTATAGTTACATGGGTGAAGAGGCTGTATCAACGTCTCCAAAGAGGTTAACGGCGCCCATTGATAGCACCAACAAGTCGGGCATGGCTTTCGCTTAGGCTCTGGAACCCATAAACCGTAGGTCGCCTTATCAGAATAGGAGACCATGGCATGACGGCATGCCCACGCCCCCTACACTGTTTAAGCCCTTGGCAGCTCGCACAGGATAGTTGGGAGCACACGGTGGTCGATGGCACATGGCCCAATAGCACGCCCACGCCCCCACTGCTTGAGCCCTCACACAGGGCAGCAAGGAAACGTCACAGTGGACGATGGCACGCCCATGCCCCCCACTGCTTGAGCCCTTGGCAGCTCGCACAGGGCAGCAGGGAACGTCACGGTGGTGCGCCATGGTGAACTGTGGTCAAGCAAACACAGCAGCAGGCCCATGCCGTATCGGCCCAGGTCACGTTACGCCTGACAGAGACAGCCGAGATCCTCAGCTTCGTCGCCATGCCCTCACCGGCTGCGGCGAGCCGACAAAAGAGCAGTTGGTGGCCACCGTGCCTACGTGCGACAGGCAGAGCTGGTGCGGGCAGCTGCGCCCACGAGTTGGCGGCTGGGTCATGGAGCATGAGGCTGGAGTAGCAAGCGTTGGAGGCAACGAACCTGCGGGCCGATGCCAGTGCCGTCGAGCGGAGGCTGCTCCTGCGCAAACGTGAGGAGTGTTGTGGGCCGAAGTGTGCGGCGTGAACCGCGAGGACATGGTCGGCCGCGTCGAGGAGCGCGAGCCATCGAGGGGCAGGCTGCGTGGGCTCGGTGTCGGTCCCCACTGTCTCTCGCCCGAAGCAGATCAGCACTGCCTGCACTGGCCATGGAGCCGGCTGGCCACCACCGGGTCGCGCCGCACAGGCTCCTCGCGTAGAGATCCAGCTAGGGAGCCCCCGGATCCGACCTTAGAGAATGCGGATTTGACCCGTCGCCGGCCACTCTGCCACCTACCGCCATAAGCAGAAAAAAGCTCGGAGAGAGGAAAGGGAGAGGGAGAGGGAGTGGAGGAAATAGGGGGCTGCGGACGGCTGCCTTGTTGGGCACCACCACGGGCCGCCGCCACCGCTCGCCGGTGAGCGGCGGCGGCCGGGGGGCTTGTCTGACGGGGGAGCTAAGACGGCAGTGCTGTCGCCCCCCGAGTCCTTTATGCTTGTTCTAATTTAAAGCAATTTGTGTAAATCTGAATGGAGTATGTGGTCATACTCATGCCTCGGGTCTCAGATTTTAGAGCATACATATAGGTTATTGATGAGAAAACAGATACACAAAAAATGCCCTAAAATATTGACCACTAATCAATAAATAAAAACCTAATCTGGCCTAAATTAGGCATTTTATCAGACGCCTGAACTACAAGCAATGGTTGGCTAGCAGTGCAGGGTATCTTGGAACGACTGCTCCCTGCAAATGGACGATAAAAACAAAATCTCCCCATCCCAAATCGTCGTAATTTCTCGTTCCAATCTCATTTTCCCTATTCTGCCATCCATAATCAACACACTGTAGATTGTAGAAGCACAGCCGCACAGGTGGCCAATGTTTGAGCTCTGGACGGACAAGCACATGACAGAGGATCTCACCGAGGGTGAGGCAACAGAATTTCTCGGAGAACCAGAAGCAGCGTCTTACGGGTTAGTGCGTAACAGGGCTCCCGGACAACCAACACCAACGTCCTCGGAGGAGGCCAACTGCAGAACGCGAGGGGAAGGAAAGGAGAGAAGTATGAACGCAAATAAATGAATGAAAGTACAAGAAGCAGTATATGTATGGAGTCATACCTCTTTCGTGAATGGCGAACGGCGAACTAGAAGGTGGCAGACGAACAGGAGTATCGTGAATGGCGCAGACGAACAGGAAGGTTTCGAACGGCACAGCCTAGCTAATACTCGGCGAAGTTGGTTGGATATGGATACAGATGGAATGGAATCCTCCGGATATCTCTCGCCGAGTTTTAAAAATTCAAACCATCTTCCGTCATCCGTCATGAGGAATTAAATGTAGAGAATTAGTTAGACCTCCGTCACGAGGATAATGTGTGTATAGCGGAAAATTAATTAGACCGGGTAATGATCTGAAGTCAGAACGGAAAGCTCCGTGGATGAGGACCGGCCCGTACTGACGGTGGAGGGCGAGCATTAGACTCGAAAAGAAGGACCGGGAGAAATTTTCCTATTTTATATTAATGTTTCGTAATCTATACCTAATATTAAAGAGGCAAAATTTCTCTCCACCTATTTTTTTCGTCCGACTCTCATTAACTAACTTTGTGAACGAGAAAACCATCCCAGACACATCTACACCGTACTATTTTATTATATTAATATATGAACTTTCTTAAGATAACTTGAATATGAATCCTAATTCAACTGGATTCCTTCTGTCAGCCTTCTTACCTAGAATAGCCTGATTAAATAGGAATCCCACTCGAAATAGAAATAGAAAAGGAAAAAAAGAGCAGCTCTGCCAGAAAAGAAATAAAAGAAAAAAGGTGTTATGGATTATTATATTTATCTACCATGAGAAGCTATTTAGCCAAAAGTTTTTATCAAAACTAGGCGAATTCCCCGCGCATTGCTGCGGGATTTTAAAAAATTGTTATTGAAAGAAGCAAAAGATTTTAGATAATGAATTATGGAGAGCATGCAGAGCATTTCACTACGCCAGATTCGTACTGTAGGAACGGGGGCATTTTTACTGTAGGGGCGGCTGGGGTTGGAGGCGCCCCTACAGTGGACGTCCCCGGCCCCAGCAGCCCAGCCGCCCCTACAGATGTCACTGTAGGGGCGGCTGGTAACCTGAGCCGCCCCTACAGTTGGGGTTGATCTGTAGGGGCGGCTCAATCACCAGCCGCCCCTGAAGCAGATGTCACTATAGGGGGCGGCTGGTAACCTGAGCCGCCCCTACAGTTAGGGCTGATCTGTAGGGGCGGCTCAATCACCAGCCGCCCCTGCAGTTATGACTGTAAGGGCGGCTCAATCACCAGCCGCCCCTACTGATAGCGCACGAATAAATAGCAGCCACCCTCTTCTTTCACCTCGGGACATACTCTTCTACACACAAAAAAAAGGTTGGGAGGCCTTGGGCTCCTCCTAAAAATTGCTCTATTAAGGGGGGAGGTTTTGATCTCAAATCCTTTGGTGGAGAGGCTCTAAAAGGTAAGGAAATGCGTCTCCAACTCTTTATTTAAGTTTAATTTGTTGGTTAGTGAGTAATTTGATTTGAGGTTTTCTCTTTCTTCCATGGAGCTTGAGCTAGTTATGAGTGAAATTAGACCCTAATTTTCACTATACTAGGATAAATTATGTAGGAAAGTAAGATTGCACCCTTTATTAGTACATCTTTGTTGATTTTAGTGTAGTATTAGTAAAGTTTGATGCATGTGTCATGAAACCCTATATCTAGATCTAGGATTTTGTTTTTTTTTCTTTTTCAATTTTTCCTTTATGTGACTAGGGTTTGCATGTAGGTGAATGTGTAAGATTTTAATTGTTGCTAATGTGTAAAATATCCTCTACCATGGCTACTAATTATCATTTAATATTTATTTTGATTCCTTTATATAATGTGTGTTTTTAATTAGTTATGGATAAATAGGCCATTAATTAATTATCCTCTACCATGAAATTGGAATGGAGTTTGCATGAAAGGTAGTGGATGAAATATTAAATGTTGCTAATTGTTTTATGTGAAATTGTTTATTTGAACCAATTAATTTATATTTTAAAATATTTATGCATTAATAGTCAATTAATTAACTATCCTCTACTACCATAGTGCGTGTCTCAGGTATATACAATTATTCTCGAGTAATATTCTTTCTTTGGTTATTTTGTTTCTATAAGATGGACTACAGGAACTCTTGGATGTATGGTTCGTTAAGACACGACGCTCTTTTCCGTGATGAGGTGGACAAATTCATCAAAGCCGCAGAGAAGCATGCAGCGACGTTGAAAGAGAATAGCGACACGATTATTTGTCCCTGCAAAGATTGCAAGAACCTTATTGCATTTCGAGATGTGAGTACCATCAAAGAACATCTTATTAGAAGAGGATTTGTTCCGGACTACACAGTGTGGATTCATCATGGTGAAACAGTGGTTGTTGATGACAGCGACGATGATCTAGCTGATGAAGCTGAAACCCAAGCATACTTGTCCCGATTCACATACGATCTTGAGCAACAAATGGATCGTGACTATGGTAATCAACAAGGTGGTGGCTTTGGCAATGAACAAGGTGGTGGCTTTGGCAATGAACAAGGTGGTGATGATGCTGGTGGTGCCAGCAATGATGGCGAAGCACGTGAGGGGGATGCAGATGACGGTGACAACTTGGACGAAATGTTTGGGGCCTTTGGACCAGAAATATTAGAAAAGAGCAAGAGAGGTCTAGAAAATCTTGAGAGGGTGACAAAAGCATCGAAGAAGACTGTGTATGATGCTGAGAAGGGTTGTCCGACATACTTCACACTGCTACGTTTTGTGCTTGAGCTACTCATCCTGAAGGCTAAGTACGGCTGGTCGGACTGCAGTTTCGATGATCTGTTGTGCCTCATGTCACGGTTGCTCCCACGGCCAAACACAGTTCCCGCCAACACATACCAAGCGAAGAAGGTTATAAGTCCACTCACATTGGGGGTTGAAAAAATCCATGCATGCCCCAACCACTGTATCCTTTTTCGACGTGGCACATCGTTCGAGACTTTAGATACATGTCCTAGGTGTGGGGCTAGTCGGTACAAGAACAATGACCTTCAAAGTGGGGTGGAAGCCTCCACAGGAAAGAGGAAGAAGGGTGGGAAGAAGGTGGTGCAAGAATCTCAGCCCCTAGAGAAAACTCCATTAGGCAACGATACAAATAAGAGAAGAATTCCTGCCTTGGTTATGTGGTACTTGCCAGTGATCGACCGCTTAAGGCGTATGTTCCTAAACCCTAAGGAAGCCGCACTGATGACATGGTGGGATGATGAGCGCAAGGTGGATGATGATACGATTGCACACCCGGCTGATTGTAGCCAGTGGCAAGCGTTCGATGCCAAGTACAAAGCAGAATTTAGTGATGACCCACGGAATGTACGGTTCGGCTTGAGCACCGATGGAATGAATCCCTTCAATGAGAGGATGACCGACCACATCACATGGCCAGTCATCTTGACCATGTACAACCTCCCAACATATTTGTGTCAGAAGAGGAAGTACCTTCTCCTCACCATTCTTATCTCCGGCCCCAAACAACCATGCATTGATATAGACGTGTTCTTGGAGCCTCTGATGCAAGAAATGGAGAAGCTATGGAGGTATGGGGAGCCGATGTACGATGCGTTCCGGCGGGAGGACTTCATATGCAAAGCAATAATATTTGTTACTACCAATGATTACCCCGCGCTGTTTGCCCTGTCTGGACAGTTCAAAGGCAAGACTGGATGCTTAGTCTGTTTGGATGGTACTAAATGGGTGTTCCTAGATGGATCCAGGAAGATAGTTTACATAAGGAACCGACGCTTCTTAAAGACAGGTCACAAGTACCGCAGCAAATTATACCTAAGATACTATGGCAACATCCCGGAGGATGAACCCCCTCCAGAGAGACGTCATAATGGAGAACATGTGTTCAGAATGGTCCAAAACATACACGTCGTCTATTACCATCAGTCTGGAGAAACCATAGAATGGACCAGAACATACAGCCTGGAGAAACCATAGATTCTATTACCATCAGTCGGTTGGCGGCCGGACCATCGAAACAGGTGACGTCTTGGAATGCTTATGACATCAATGGGTACACATACTATACCGACACAAAGGACAGGAAATCTGTGAATCAGAACAGCGGCGTCCGAATAGAGGCTCTCGACGGAGTGGGGCGAAAGGTCCTGTACTTTGGCATAATTGAAGATATATGGGAACTTGACTATGGAAGGGATATAAAGGTGGCCCTATTTCGATGCCGCTGGATCAAGCAACATCAATTCAATGAGATCGGACAGAGAGTCGTCGATCTCCAGAATGTAGGCTACCAGGATGACCCTTGGGTGCTCGGTGAACGTGTCGCGCAAGTCTTCTATATGCCCGACCCGCAAAGTAACCTCCCCCCAAAGAAGAAGACAAAGCACGTGGTGGCCTTCGGGAAACAACATATCATCGGAGTTGATGGCGTGGACGATGTTGAAGCTTACAATAAGTGCAATGAGATGCCGCTATTCACAAACTTTTGTAAGAAGATCGAGGCTGTGGAAAAGAACCTGCCCAAAGATGTATTGCCATGGGAACGAAAAGGTGTCAAGGGGAAAGTTATCACGGTGGGCTAGCTAGTTTATGTAAGTGTGTCTGTGTTCATAAGACTACATTCATGTATGTGTATGTGAGACTACATTCATGTATGTAAGACTACATTTATGTATGTGTGTTTGAAACTATATTTATGTGTGTGTTTGAGACTACATTCACGTATGTTTGTGTGAACAATGTGTACTAATAATTTATCAAATTATGAAATTATCAAAATAAAAGTTGTCAATATATACATATGAAAAGTTTGAGCAATTTAAATTTTGAATTAAAAAAAATGCAACTTCAGACAAGATTTTGGTACCCCAAATGATTTCAGCTGAAAAGGTGATAAATACCAAAGTTGAATAACTCATCAAGATCTACAACTTTTGTATTGGTCATTTCTTCATATGACAAAGTGGTAATGATATTGTTCACAAATGTGACACATCTCTTGTAAGGTTTTATAAACTATGTGAGACATGTGTAAGATTAGTGAACAATGTGTGCTAAGAATTTATCAAATGAATAAATGATCAAAATAAAAGTTGTAGATATTAATGAGTTGAACAACTTTGGTATTCATCACTTTTTATGTTGAAATCAATTTGGGTCTCAAATTTTGGTTCGAACTTGTCGTTTTTCACAATTTTAAATTTGAAAGGTCCAAATTTTGTCAAATGACAAGATGAATAAAATAAAAGTTGTAGATATTAATGAGTTGAACAACTTTGGTATTCATCACTTTTTATGTTAAAATCATTTTGGGTCTCAAATTTTGGTTCGAACTTGTTATTTTTTAAAATTTCAAAATCGAAAGGTTCAAATTTTGTAAAATGACAAGATGACCAAAATAAAAGTTGTAGATCTTCATGACCTCTACAACTTTGACGTTTATCAAATTTTTATTTAAAATCATTTGTTGTCTCAAAATTATTTTAGTAGTTTTGATTTTAATTTTTAAAATTTAAATTTTTTTTCAAATTTTTAAATGTTCAATTTTGCAATTTTAAACTGTTGTAGTTGTTTTAGTTATTGTATATGTAAATATATCTATAAAAAAATAAATATAAAATTTTGTATTGTATTACTTATTATTTACATGTGAATAATTCATTTTGATTTAGAATTTTTAAAAAAAAATCAACTGTAGGGGCGGCTTATAACCTCAGCCGCCCCTATAGTGGCTAATTCAACTATAGGGGCGGCTCATAAGGTCAGCCGCCCCTACCGTGGTCTGAGATATATCAAACCCCGCTGGGCACTAGAAGCTGAATTTGGGCGAAATTAGTTTCAGACGCCGTCAGGCTGCTCGCCCGCTCCGCGCCGCCGCCCGCTCCGCGCCGCCACCCGCTCGCCGGCGCTCACCCCACCGCGCCGCTCCCCCGCTCCACGCCGCCACCCGCTCTCCCCTTCCCCTCCGACCACCACACCATTCTCTCCTCCGCGCAGCTACGAGGTTAGGGTTTGGGACCACGTCGCGCTCTCCCGCCGTACCGCATCGCATCGCGTCCTCCGCCGGCCTCGCCGTCGGCGCCATTGGCGCGGCTCGCCTTCAACTGCCCGTCCACCGGAATCAACCAGGTCCGTCCCTTCCTCGACCCTCGTCTGCACTGCGCTCCCTCCAACGTCGTACTACTCGCGAGGCGCTTGGTTTCGTAGGTCTGATGAATCGGGCCTCCACCGAGTGTGTGGCGGACGATTGTGTGGACTGTGTAGTAGCTTCCATGCGCGATTACCTGCGCTGCGCGCTCGCTGCCGAGCGAGCAAATGTGTCCCGCTGCCGCCGCTCGTCTAGCCTAGTTGATTCCGCGCCGCGTTTCATCTGCCTCCCCTGTCTGCTACTCTGCTTCGCCCTTTCTCCAATCTCCAGGGGGGTCCTTCGTGGACAGCAGTTGCCACCATGTGCCTTCGGCAACATCAGTTAATTTTACTAAGATATGTGTTCCTTGTTTTTTTAGGCAGAAACTGCATGCTCATCATCAGGTTGCATTTGCGATCAGCTGGCAAAGCTAAACTGGAAAGCCGAGGAACTCCTGTCGAATCACCTAGAAGTACAATTAAAAGGATGACAGTAACATTTGACTATCATGTTCTCCCTCCAAAAATAAAAACATCTGATTATGGTGTCACTGAAAGCGTAATCAATGTGTTGCCAGCTGCTTCGGAGATGCTTTCAGTCAGAACTATGACTTCGATTTTACATTACTTCTTTCATATGTCCCATCTTGTTTGTTTTGTTGTGAAAAGGAGTCAGTTCATCACCTGTTCTTTGAGTGTGTAGTGGCCAAGCAATTGTGGTAGTGGTTTATTTAAGGTCCTTGCAGTAGACTGTGGTAGTGATCTGATCATTTCTCTACTGAACAGATGTGGCTTAGACGCTTAGTAATAAGAAATATCTAGTTATAAATGTTTTAACTGATCGCTGCCCTACGCGTCTTGGTGAAACTGAAATCTCTTGTGTTTTCAGAACGTCTCTTAGGGGTTATGGCAAATGTATTGCTCAAACAGTAGTAGTTCAGAACTGGGGCCTTAAAGTCCAACTAACAGAGACAAGACAGGTGATGTGCCAAAATTTGCAAGACTTGAGGGAGGTAGCAAACAGCCCTATGGGGATTGGTTGGCAAGGAGGTTGCTTTTAACAAGTGCTCTGGTGTGGTTGAAGAAAGGGTGCAAAGAGGAGATGGCTTCTGCTTGAAAGCATAACATTTTTCATCAGTTTCTTATCTCTGTCAGTATCTTATCAACACAAGCACATATATTTGGTGTCACCATGTTATTGTTTTGAGCGTTGATACCTGCCACTTAATGTATCCAATGATGGGAATTCAAATTTGTGCAGTTACATTTTCTTCCTGCTTTAAACCAGATTTCATTAGTTACTGTACTGAACGTATGCAGTCAAGGATTCCGTTTAGTGTCATTTGATTTACTATTTTTTTTATTTCACAAAATGTTCTGTCACAGCTGTCTCTTATAATTAGAAACACAATCTCTTATGCGTCATCTCTTCATCTTCAACATTCATGTCTGTCTCGAGTCCACTTTCATCCCCTCTTGTCTTCTTTACTACTGCAGGGTTTTTCGCTGAGCGAGAGCAGCTGGGCTGCGGCCCCATTTGTGTAATCCGGGAGCGAGTATCCAGCAGGTGAGCACCAGATCTATCTATCACAAGAATTTTACTTCTTCATTGTACTATAGTTTGGATTTTAGTACTGTAGGAGTGCACATTTTATTTCATGGACTTGTTGTTTATGAATTATGCTTAGCAGTGCTTTTCCAACAATTATCAATTAGTTTTAGTATATATTCATCTGTACAGTCAACGAAAACATGGGCTTGGTAACTGGCCGGGTGATGGCTGTGACCTTCTGTCATTGAGCCTGTACTGTCAGTTCCTGGACTGTAGGAGAATCATTCTATTCTTTTTTCGGACATCTACACGTATTGACAGTAGGGGTTGTTTATGGTGACTGTCAATCTTAGATCTGTCTGCAGCTTATAGGGATAAGCTGTACATATATGTATACGAGTGTCTGTATTTGTGCTGAGATTCATTAAAAAAACTATACACTTTACATGTACTACTACTACTACTAGTACTACAAGTACTAGTAGTACTACTACTAGAAGTACTACTACTACAAGTAATCCAGTGGGTTCCTTTAGACTGCTTTCAACTACTACTACTACAAGTACTACTATTACTACCAGTACTACTACAAGTACTACTACTACTAGTACTAGTACCACTACTTGTACCACTAGTACTACTACTTCTACTACTTATACTACTTTTTTTTCTTGCATCTCTTAGAACAAGGCACGAAATGTCGCGAACATCAAAGAGTGCATCTCGATGCCCCGTGAATGATGAGCAGCCATCCCATGGAGACCAAGAACTAGATGATCAGCTTACTCAGGAGCAGTTCGATAACGAGTTAGAAAAGGGTCTAGAAGTGATGCTTACTCAGGAGGACCTTGTCGATGATGATGATCTAGTGGGGGGAGCCCAGGGAAGAGAAGGCGGAGAGGATGCCCAACGCGAAGAAGGGGATGATGATGAGGATGACGACACCTCATCAGGGGGATATGTAAGTCCCGAGGATCCTTTCCCACTAGAACCCAGACGGAGGCCAACGGAGGACGAGTTGGACAAGGATTTTGATCCGAACGATGAGGTACGGATAAAGCCTTACAAGCTTGTAAATTTGGCTAATGCTATGGCTATATGTTACCTCTGCTAACACTTTTGACCTGCCGTAAACACAGGTCGTCCCTACTCAACCTCAGAAAAGACGACGTCGGCCTCCGGCTCATCTTGCCGGACAATATGTAGCGGGGCAAAGGAGATCAGAGGAAGGAGCCACAAATACTCACAATGAGGCCTCCGCTCCACAACCTCAGGACACAACCACGACTGAGACTGCCCAGCCAAAGAGGAAACGAGGGGGGATTAGAAAGCCAAACCAATATCACGACAAGGCATGCTATGTGATAACGGAGGTCGGGCCAGACGGGCAGATCCTTGAGCCATATACATACAGGGCGAAATTCCGTAATCACATCGGGTTTGTAGTTAGAGATAAGTTGAACCCAGCTATCCGTGGCTGGAATCTTGTACCTATGAGCCAAAAGGTAGACCTATGGGAGAAGCTGAAGCAGAACTTTAGGTTTCCGGAGGGAACGCACGAGTTGGTACAAGAAAATGCTTTTAAGATAATGGGGCAGAGCTTCCGACGTTGGCGGTCGGATCTGAACAAGAACTTTATCCAACAGAAGTTAACTCCTTTCCACGAGTATGGCAACATAACTCCTAGTCAATGGGAGGAGCTCGTGGCTGAGAAGACTTCAGAGGCATCATTGGCCCTCAGTGCCCGTAACAGCGAGCAGGCGAAGAAGAACCAACACTACCCTCGTCTAGGCCCCGGTGGCTACGCTGGCAAGCAAGAGGTCTTTAGGAAGATGGACGCAGAGGCCGAAGCTGCCGGGAATACGGAAGTGCCGAAGTTGAAGCCACGCCTCAAACAGTGGATATACGCGAGGAGTGTGGATTCATCCGGTAGTAGCCTCCAGTTTGCTAAGCCGGAGACCGGAGAGGTGGTATCAAAGATACTGAAACTTGCTGAAGACAAGGAGAAGGGCGCATTCAACCCTTCCAGAGAGAGGGACGAGCTTACCGTTGCCTTGGGAAACCCCGAGCACACAGGACGCACCAGGGGGCTAGGGAAGAGGATGTCCTAGAAGCACGGATTCGCAGAGGAGAGGCACATGTACAAGAAACATGGCAGAGACCGAGAGTCTAATCTTGAGCGCCAAGTGAAGGCTCTATTTGAAAAGATGTTGGTGGAGAAAGGACTGTCTACGATGGAGCCACAGACACTAATGGGCCCGCCCGGAGAACTGGCGGTAGTTGGCAGCCCTCCGGATGTTCCCAGCAGTCAAGGTTCCAATGCAACCGGAACCCCCGTCGATCGCATACGGGCACCAACCAGTTGCAAATTGGTGGTTCTGATGGGCAGGCAAAACGTGATCATTGAGGTGGCAACGGGCGTGGCACATCCTCCAGGCGGCACGTGGCACAATAGGGACATCCCGCAGGACTACAGTCGGGTCGAGGTGCATACCGTGAAGCCCGAGTTCATGACTTGGAAGATAGAACACCCTACTCCCGAGGGGCTCGTGTTACTCGGAGACGTCATGAACCAGTTCATCCTCTGGCACAGACGGGACATTGTATTGACCGAGTCTTCACCAACTTCGACTGAAGTTCATCCTCTGGAGCGACCCGTCGAGGACGAGGAGGTATACTCACCGACCCATGACCATGACCACCACACGCTAGATACTTCTCCACCTCGTACCGATCAAGGGCATGATGACATGCCACATCCTTCTCCACCTCGTACCGAGCATGGGCATGATGACATGCCACGTCCTTCTCCAGCTCGTACCGAGCAAAGGCATGATGAGATGCAACATCCTTCTCAACAAGCGCAGCCGATACATGAACAACAAGTGTCTCATGAACAACAATTGCCTCGTGAACAGCCGATACGTGAAGAACAAGTGGCCCCTGGAGCAGGTGATGCACAAGTTGACAAGGACGTGCCCGAATGGGAAGCTCGAAACAAAATCCCAATCAAGATAAGGCCATCGTATGTGGGCATTAATGACGTCTCGTCGGTGCACAAGTGGATGGCCCATGACCAGTTCAAGACTAAGAACCAAGTAAAAGAATTCAGAGCACCAGCTTCTGAGGAGGGCACCACTAGCAAACTGCACAAAGGGTTTAAAAAGTATCCAGCTGTTGATAACCTCAAATGGTCAAATGATTGCCCAGATAAATATGAAAAAGGCAAGAACTTCCTACCAAACCGAGTCATACAGTGCTTGCCACGTGGAATGAGAAAGTTCCACGATTGGTACTTGCGTGCTCAGATAACAGAATTAGAAATCTTACAAGCATGGATCCCTGCTGGCACATTTGGAGCCCCAGGTGGGCAAATTGCCGTTGAGTTTAAGGATATCCAGGCATGCTTTCACCTCGGACGAATGGAAATGAATCTAATTCGTATGTGGTGCCTGTAAGTCCTTGCCCTCTCTATATGATATGAATGTAATCTTTTGATTTTGTTGTAACTAACCCGCGCCGTGATTTATAGAATGCAAGCGGACTTTGTGAGAAAGAGGCCAGCTCTGAAACATGGGTATATAGACCCTTCACCTATAGCATCAACAAATTTTAATTACCCTAAAGAGTGGAAACTAGATTGCAAAGAACTAGGAGGTGGAAAGACACTTAAGGAAAAAGAGGATATCAGGAACAAGAAAATATTGGAAGAGTCCCTCAAGGTTGCGGCATACATTGCCCTATGTTTTAAAAATCTCCAACAACACGATAATATATGGATACCATACCACTTCAAGTAAGTTCGACTGTATACTTAGCTTTGTTCAATATACTTTGTTCGATGCAAAAGAGCTTATGTGTTCTTTCTATGACTAAATTCATGCAGCGATCACTGGATTTGCATAGGCGTCTGGCTCTCACATAGCATGGCATGGGTCTTTGATTCAGCGGATTCCCCAGTCGAGACATACAAAGACTTCATAGCGATTGTTAAGACGTATACATATCGACAATCCTTATTTTAGCTACTATGTTTGTATACATACTTGTAAGGTTCAATGTGGGATACTAACAAGTTGCATTTGCTAAAACCATTGGAACAGGGCATTCAGGCACTATGTCCAGGAACATAAGGGGAGGCATCATCCAAATAGGAAGGAAAAGTTGTATGTCAAAACTCTATGTGCGGTAAGTGTCATTTACTTTGGTACTCCATATATTACGTGTCTGTCAATAGTATTACTTAACGTCTCCATATGCAAAACACACAGTGCCCCAAGCAGAAGCCTGGGAGTCTACATTGTGGATACTACACATGTATTATGATGAGTACCATCGGTGGCTACAATAGAAATCCCAATCTGGTAAGTTTGAACCTCTTCGCTCGTAGTATGAAAAATTCGCATATGTTGTGATATAGTAAACCTAAACTTGTTCTCTTGTAGTTGGAGAAAGATAAAGACACGAGAAGGAACCCATACAAGGATGACGAGCTCTTAGAGATGGTCGGCGACCTTTGCAACTTTATAATGGACCAGATTGTGTACCATAAAGGCACTTACCATCATCTTCTTTCCGACTTAGGTAGTAATCCTCTATACCAACACCTTCGTGAGACTGATAGGCTAGCCCTAGGCCGTTGATGACAATGTGGACTTATGGTATGGTTTGGATCAGACTTTGGAACGGTTTGGACTTTGTTTTGCACGTGGACTTATGGATTTCTTAATGGACTATGTTATAATGATTGACTTCATAATGGACTATGTTGTAATGATGGACTTTTGTGAATTATGACTTGTGATGATGTTCTAATTAATGGTCTTGTGTTTGTGGATGTATATATGTATATTTGTGGCGGCCAGATTCGAATTTGAATTATATATATATGGTCAGATTTGAATTTGAATTATTTTTTTTTGCCTGAAAATCCACTGTAGGGGCGGTTCTTGATTGAACCGCCCTTACAAATACACACAGCAGGGGCGGCTGGTGATACAGCCGCCCTTACAGAAGTCCACTACAGGGGCGGCTGATATTACCAGCCGCCCCTACAGAGGTCACTGTAGGGGCGGCTGAAAACACAAGCCGCCCCTATAGAGGAACTGCAGGGGCGGCTGAAAACACCAGCCGCCCCTACAGAGTGCACTGCAGGGGCGGCTGAAAACACCAGCCGCCCCTACAGAGAAACTGCAGGGGCGGCTAGGAAACCGCCCCTACAGAGGCACCCTCTGTAGGAACACCCTGGGAAGGGCGGTTGGCGTAGCCGCCCCTACAGAGGCTCTAGAGCCGCCCCTACAGTTAAATTCTGTAGTAGTGTTTGGAATTTGCCAAGAGCATGATATGGTGCATTGTATTCCAAATAAAGGAAGCCTAACATGGGGTTAATGACAACTTGAAGAAAACTACACAATAAAAGTAATTTTCACATAAAGGAAATGGACAAATGTTTCTTAAACGGGAATTTGTAAATGATATTATCACTGACTTGAACAATAGACTTACATGAAGTATATTCCATAAATAAAAAAACATGATATTTTAATTCCTAAACGATATTTTAGAGAAAGGACAATAATATAGATAGAACCCACTAAAGAAAAGATATTTCTATTCTCTGTAGAAAACACAAACAATTTGTAAATCTCAGAAACCATGAGGGGCATAAGCTACATCATCCTGAAGACAGACAATTATAATGATTAAGGAAATATATATTGTTTGTTGAAAAAAGAAGAGATATATTCAAATTTAGCACATTAGTAATTTAAAGTGATAGCCTCCAGAAATGGTTCCCGAAGACTGCATGATAATTCAAAAATATAAAAACATAAGTTAGAAAAATGACAAAAAGTTAAATGAACACACACATACCTTGTGGCTTCTGCCATGCGAAGTGATGATGGCAGCTAATTCATGTTTAGTGTTCCGGTTCTTGCTGTAAAAGTCATTAAGAACAACTAATTGAAAAAAATACCATATTAATCTGGAGGTGTATTCTAAATGACGTCATAGTATGCATCAAATGAAATTTGAATCTATACCTAATAATAAAGAGGCAAAAATTTAGCCTATTTTTTATTCCATCCATTTTTTTTTGTCCGTCTCTCTCTAACTACCGGACAATAGAGAGTTTCTTCCATTCGAACTTATATATAATGATGACACGTGCTCATACAAATTAGAATAGGTCTTGTCTAGCGCGATACGGAGTCCGATTCCAAAACAATTTCCTCTCAAAACTGAAAAGTTATTTTCCATCCGAGTCAAACTCCATCTCTTCTCGGAGTCAAACTCCACCACCTCGATGCGTGTATTTCTCAGGAACTCCGGGTCCTGTGTGGCGGTAGAGTTTCTTGGCTCGGTCCTAGATCTGATCACGTTTTTGTTCAGTTTGTAAAGTCACAACTCATAGTCCTAAACAAATAGTCTACAGTCCGTTTGCACACATTCCGTAACGTACCAGCTCAAAATCCTAAATAAATACACTCCATTTGCCAGAAGTCACGTCATATAACATCTTATAGGTCACGTACAATCCGAAGTCCTAAACAAATTCAAATTTCTCCTCTTCCTCAAATTCCTAAACAAATACAGTCTGTTTTACCTTTGTCAAATACAGACCGTTTTACCTTTGTACGGTTACTAGAGACTGAGTTCCGTACATATGTTTTCTATCGTGTTAAGATGAAAGATTTTACCTTTGAATACGAATATACCCGAGGCCGAGTTTCGTACATATGTTTTTTGTGGTGTTACCCATGACCTGAGTTTCTTACCCACCAACAAAAATGCCACCCGCAGCCCAAGATCATGAAGGGTCACACATTGTGCTCCACTACCCAGACCTCGCTGGGGCGAAGCCTATGCAGTACACCCCTGAGGAGGACGGCAGCGTGAGCGACTAGACCTGCATCGTTAGACGTCAGGTTTCCACACGGAGTGGCTGAGGATTTCGCGTTCAGGATCGTGAACGTTGGAGCGCTCGCGGAAGGCGAGGTTCAGGAACACCTTTGAGAGGGGCATTCTGCGTCTCAGCTTCCACTTCAAGCGCTTCTTCTACAGGAGATGATGGCGGTTGATCTCAGTGCGGCTGATTGTAATTAGACGACTCAAGACTCTAAGACACGACACGAATGAAATTGAATTGTTTAGTGCGATTGATTGTAATTAGACGACTCAAGACTCTAAGACACGACACGAATGAAATTGAATTGTTTACTCATGTGGAATTGGCCTATCAGATCTGGAACCGGCCTATAACTATAAGTAGTAGATCCAAGTTAACTCGCTATCAACCATAGCAAAAGATGTTCCAGTAAAGGACTCGATGGTGAATACCGAATTAATTGTTTGTCTGTTTTGTTTTTGCACACAATCACAAAGATTTTTTTTGGTTGTCATCCTGTTTTTGGTTTTAATAGAACATTATCATATTATTGTCAACATTAACTCATAATATGAATGTCATAGTCGTCATAAATAAAATATATTATAGATTTCAAATACTATATAATATGTAAAACATAAATAGATATTTACTATTGCCGTCATTATTTTTCTCACGTTTGTTAGTTTTTTTCTCCCGTTGCAACGCACGGGCATGTTTGCTAGTAATTAATAATATATCACAGCCAAATAGAAGCATCCAACTCAATCATGATTAACAAAAATCAAATAGCCAACAGCATACGATATCATCGACTGACCTTATTGACTTAAAAGAGAGAAGCAGAAAAATTCTCATGTGTACTGGCAGCAGATGGTTTATGCATAAAAAAATCAGCAATATATAATCGTTGATGAAGATTGATCTGGAGGCTTTGCCATAGGTAGCTGGCTTGTGCAATCGATTTGTCGCTGAAGATCGATCACCGAGCTGAAAGGGAAGACGATCCTTGGCTCCTTGTTGTAGTGCTGCATAAATAACAGGGTGCATAAATGACCGGGAGAGGTGAAAGGTCGTGGCTGTTGGTGCTTCAGATGATTCATTTAGGATTCGCAGTGGAATTAAATATGACTGTTCGTTCCTATGCAGACTCTAGAAATGGCCAGCATGATTAAGACACATGGACGGACAGATGTGCTTGGAAGCTCATGATCCAACGGTGAAAATAAAAGAGATGACTAGGATCAACGTGGTTGCAGAGAAATAAAAGTAAATGACCCTTAGTGGGGTTTTGCTTTATAAGAGTATAGGATTATGGAGCAGCTAAAGTAAAAAAAAAATACTTCACCCGCGAAGCGGAGCTCTACCAAATGATCCCTAAAGCAGCGTATGAAAACATGGATGGACCAAAGGATGGAGAGGAAGTCAAAGCCGAGCCAGCAAGGGTGAACTTTGAGAGGCCAAGCTTCAAGGCTTGCGACTTACTCCTAACTTATATGGTGTATAAGACAAGATCAAAGAGAATCATGTTTCCTGCAAGTATCTTTCATGGATCCGAGCACAAGGATTCTAAAAGAGAATTTTCTTACTTTTTCTTGTCTAGCCTCCTAACTAACTAACCACTATTTTCTGATATATCAGTAAGCATGGCTAAAGCCATTATCAAGGGCATTGGCCCTCCTTGAACTGTCTACCATCCTATAGAAGATGATGTCAACTATGACACATATTTTTTTTCACCCATTGCAACGCACGGGCACATTTTCTAGTAACGGTAATAACATATATGGATAGGTTGAATCTAAACTTAGGAGGTTATACTTTATATTATCTTTTACAATAATAAAGGTGGGTAATTTATAGAATCATTAGGGGCATTTTAAATTATCTTTCATAATGACAAAGGTGAGTAACTTACATGCAATGTTGTGGGGTTATTTTGAATTATGTTTCATAATGACAAAGGTGTGTAATTTAGATACAAATCTAGAAGGTTATTTTGAATTATCTCGTGTAATAGCAAGGGTGGGTAATTTAAATTCCAAATTAGGGAATTACTTTATGTATTTTTCATAATAGTAGTACCAAAGGTGGGTAATTTTTCTTCTAAATCAAAATAAATTAAATGGCTATCATTGATGGTGATGATTCGATTTTACCAAATTGAAGGTTACATGTTTCTTATTATTGTGAGAATTTCTAGGATTTATCTTTTTTTGTAGCATGTCTGGTGAGAATTAACACGTTGCCTCCGTTGGAGGCCTCTAGTTAGTAATAGTAAGGTAAGTTGAATCCAAACTTAGGAGGTTACTTTACATGTCTTTTATAATGACAAAGATAAGTAATTTATAAAATCATTACGGGTATTCTAAATTATCTTTCATAATGGCAAATATGGGTAATTTATTTACAATATTGTAGTGTTATTTTAAATCATGTTTCATGATGACAAAGGTGCTTAATTGAGATGCAAATTTAGGAGGTTATTTTGGATTATCCTGTGTATTGGTAGAGGTGGGTAATATATGCAAAATTAGAGGGGTCACTTTATGTATTTTCATAATGTAGAGGTAGGTAATTTTCTTCTAAATTGCAATAGTTCTGATGGCTATTATTGACGATGATAATTCGAGTCTACCAAATTGAAGGTTAGATATTTTCTGATTATTATGTGAGTTTTAGTATTTTTTGTAGCGCGCGTCTAGTGAGAGTTAATATGATATCTTTGTTGGAGTCTCTAATTAGCAATAGTAAGATACGAGTAAGACAAAACAAATAATGAATGGTGAGGCCAAAAGTTGTCGTTTTTACTCCAAACCACATTATAGTCATCCTTTTTTATCGACTGGATAATCATATCTTTTTATTCTAGAACTATACTAGAACATAAAAATGGATGATCCTTGCTAATAACTAGTAAATCAATACTAGTCGGAGAGAGATGTTGTCAACCATAATCACTGCCTTGTGACAGCCACCATTGGAGAAAGAAACGACGACTATTTATGGACGTAGTCTGACTCCAAGAAGCGAAGAATCGTCAATGGTGAGTTGGTTAAGTCCAAGGCCACTAAATTCAGTAAATTGCGTCATCATCTATTCCTATTCCTCCTAATAATAAAGAGGCAAAATTTCTAACCCTTTTTTTCGTCCAGCCCATTCAAATTGGTCCAACCGTTCTGGTCTCCACTCTAGGCCCACTCGCTCGGCGGCCCACTTCAGCCACCAGATCAAGCAGTGCTCCACTGGTGAGGAAAAGACAAAAATTCTATGCCACTAAAGGGATTCGAACCGTGGTTTCCAAACTCAAAATCCCAAGGGCTTACCACCACACTATACATGCTGATGTGAAGGATCATGAAGTTTTTTTTTCTATTTAGCAGTGCTAACACCTTCAAATATATGACAACCTTGTTATGGTTGGTAAGACAATAAATAAATAAATAAAACTATGAAAATATGGTATTGCTTGCATATATTATATGTAGTAATGTTGAAATATATCCGCCGCTAGACTTGTCAGTTTACTTTAAATATGACATAACAGACTCCAAATATATGTTCCAGCTCCTCCTAAGTATGGGCGTTGCATGCTACTTGCAATGAGTTGTGTTAGCGTCGGAATCAAATTCCTCCTCGAGAATCATAAGAAAGGAAAGAAAAGAGAAGAAAAAATCAGCCTAAGCTCCAATGCAATGGAAGAGGAGTGGAAATCAATAAAAAAAGAACACAAGATTTTTCTACCCTATTCTAAATTTCAAACTACTCCAATACAAACTGTTTAAAGCACTGAAGCTATTTTACACAAAAAGGAATCCTCAGAAACAGATTTTTGAAAATAGCAATCGAATTTATCTTCGCTCCTCCTATAGATAGAAAAAACCAAGATTCCCTCACGCAATAGATCACAAATAAAATTTAAATTATATAAAAAAACCGACTATCATGCCAAGTGATTAGATCTGCAGCAAATTTTACAAATCAATTTGTCAGGTGAATAGTGTGGCATAACCGTCTAATCTAATGCCCTCCCAAAAGTACCCGTCTTCCATTAGGCACTAAGTACCCAGGGGAGAACACTAAGCTACGCGATTTCGTCGAGTACACCGCAAGGGAGAACTCGAAGATCCACATCTTTACATCAGGATCACAAATGAGAGAGTAAAGCTTACAGCATCCTTACCATTTCTTACATCACTTTTAGTACGACATCAGAGTGATTTATTATGTAATTATAACAGCAGAATATAAAACATTATCAGAGTTCAGCGGAAACGAAACCATTTAAAGACAAGCTAAGCATTAACAGGAAGAACGTTTAAATGCATGAAATGATAATATATTAATAGTATTTTCCTTGTTAAACTTTTGGTGAGGGTTTTGATAATTAAACTCTACTCTGCATCGCAAAGGAAATCCTCGCTGAGCCCACCAGGAGGTTTCCACACACAAATTTCAGCTTATCAGCACCTGCCACCTGCAACATGGTAGAATAAACCCTGAGTACTCAATTGTACTTCGCAAGACTTACCCGTCAGGAGGAAAGAAAAAGACTCCAAGGATTATGCAAGACTTTTTGGCTCGTGGGTTTCTTGTTTGCGAGAAGTAGCACTAAGAGTGTGTTCTTAATTTCTTACTTTTAATAGCCGTATTTTATTTCTTATCCAACCTTCTATATAAGCACCTAGCCTATAATCACGCAGCGTTGAGCAAAAGGAAACATTTCTTCATCTTTCAACTGTCAGTTCTTACTACGATGTCAGAGCGTAGTCAAGCCGTACCGTCACGCAGAAACGGCAATTCGCGAATCAACGTGCCTAATTGGGTGCCCCGAAAACACACGCCTTGCTTGTACCCCGGGCACAAGCAAGACCAACCCGTTCCACTCCTGTCAAGGGGTCCAGGTCCCCGTCCAAGCTCGGACTCTAAGCCCCCAACACTGCAGGCCCGGCCTCAGTATGGTGCTTAGACCTCCTCAACCCAATATATATGACCACCCTAAAATGCCGGTCCGAAAAGAGCCGGAACCCATGACAAGAGAGAAACAAGTCTTCCTGCCCCCATAAGCAAGTATATGCTCGGGACAATAAATCTGTGACTTGACCAGGGTCCATGCAATGAACGGTCCTTAATTGACACAGGCGGAACAAATGCAACCCGAGCCCCGCTCTGTTGCCCAACCAGGTCCAAGTCCATCATCCCGTTCTGCCCGGTCTCTAATTATCCATATACATTTATATTTCATGTAATAGTAACGTGATCATAGTAACAAGAATATATCTCCTATCTCTCACGGGTGACAGGCAATCACTTAACTTCTACCGGGACCCTATAGCATAGCACACTATACGATCCTATCATACTAGTAAGACTCATAGGACAAGGATATATATGCAAGTGGGTTTCATTCAACTCCTTTAAACTTAATGCACAAGCATAAAATAAAGTGCAGAATAATAGGGGTTATGCACCGGAGCTTGCCTGGGTAAGATATAACCGGAAGTTAGCATCTCATCAAGACACAATCATCAGGGCGCCATCTTTTTGCTGCCTCCGGGTGACTCCACGATCCATCATCGCTCCTATTATAACATTCGTGGATGCAATGCAGAGACGCAAATAGACAACAGTAATTGCAACTAGGAGAACACGATACACTTCGCAAGCTCACGGGCTAACTCTAACGTGCAAGACTACGTACCCACATGGCTGAAATAAGACATTATTTCCCCTGCAACTATTTTAGTTACTCGAACCCAAAGTTTTACTTATTCCGTTCTATCGATTTAATATTTATTCGCCAAAGGGCATCATTATCTATCCTAGCCACTAATTATTTTTGGGCTACCAAGCTTACAGTGGCGGATACTAATGTTAGGAACGCACTGTAACGTTTCTAGGATTAATACTAGTACAAATTACTCCTAACAATTCCTGCAAGTTTACCTACTCATGGTACTAAGCATCTTGGTTTACTTATAGCGCTCCTAAAAATATTATAGAACTATGTGAACCAAATATACCAGTAGCTAGATCATGTTTTATGGATCCTGATAAAGTTTGTTTCACAATTTTTTGGATTTCTACACATTTTTAAATCGAATTTACCATTTGTATCCTAGAAATAAATTAGAAACAAACCTTATAAGACTAGCGGGCCGGCGGCAACCGAAATGGCCCAGCGGCCAGTCGCGACCCGCGCGGGGGCAGCCACACGCGTAGCAGGCCGGCCCACACACGGCCCGCGGTGGGGGAGCCCGTGCACGCCCTTCCCCTTTTCCGCCCGTAGAGGCCGAGCAGAGGGCTGGAGGCAGACCGGCCGACTCGGCCGGCGGAGGCCACACTGCCGGCATGGCAAGCCGGTGAGCCGCAACCGAGCTGCGCACGCCCCACGCGGAACCGGCGTGCCCCCATGGCAACCCACGGCCAGGCCGGGCATGGCCCACAGCCGGCTGGCCACGGGCGCCAGCGGCTGAAGCGGCGGCAACCCGACGACGGGGGCGCACCTAGGCACGGCGGTCGGTGAGGGCGGTCAAGAGGCAACGGACGGCCATGGCGCACCTGTGGCTGGGCTGCTCCTGAGCCGGGGCATGGCGCAGCGCCCTGGCCGCGTGCGCACGTGGCGGCGGCGGTCCGAGCCGGAGCCATGGTGACTCCCGGCGGTGCAACTGTGACGAGCGCGCCCCGAGGCACAACGGGGAGCGAGGCAGAGGTGATGGCGGCTAGCGGCCCAGTGCTGGGGTGGGTGAGAGCGGTGAACTGACTGCGGCACTGGTGAACACGGAGCTAGGCCATGGCGGCGTCGCGCACAGGAAAAACAGAGCGATGAAAAGGAAAACACAGCCGGAGGGGGAAGTGAGAGTGGGCGAGGCAGTGGGGCGCGTCGGTTAACGGGGACATGAGGACGGAGCGGGGCTGACCACGGCACCATGCACTTGGCGTGCCAGCGCGGCCACGACGCGACGCGGTGACAGCTGCAGCCCCGCGCGGAAACCGCCAAGGCGAGCAGGGCGCAGAGGACAGCGACTGGCCGGCAGTGCGGCGTGCCGGGCACGTCTGACGCGCAGCGCAGAGTGGCCACGCGCGATGACCGCGGACAAGGGCCGAGCGCGAGCAAGCATTGACGAACACGAATTTTAAAGCGCGCACCCATTTTAGATCGACTCGGTTGAGGCCAGACCAACTCGCCTGTCCCATGGCCCAACCTACCAGCTATCAAGAAGAGCACACACACAGACCAAATGATAGCTGGAGAGGACGGTAAAGACATGCGGAGATGGGTTCGTCGCTGGAGTTCCAGTTCGTGCAAAAGAATGTAACACTCGGCTCACAGCGCGTTCAAGCGAAGTTAGAGTAATTTTTGCAAGAGCAAGCCGATCTCCAACACCACCACGACCTACACACACTCAAGAGCCAGGTGAGGAGCAACCAACTACTCGAAAACATGTTGTTAGCGCTTAGGCAATTTCGATAGAATTTAGCTGTCAAAATAACCTTGTCATCCTCTCTTTTCGCCCCGGACGAGATCCCAATTTAGGTGGGGTTAGATTCGAATTCGATTACCGAGCTTGCAAACACTAGTAGACGATATTTATTCCCCAAAAAAAATGAACGTTGCACTTTTATCTGGGGAACTTGCTCATAAATCTTTACTTAAGCGCAATACTCAAGTTATATTTTATTTTTGTTTGTAAAAATTGTTTTTCATGAGTTTTAAATCTGAAATCCGTGGAACTAGTTGTGATAATCCCACTTAGGTTTTAAGCAAGGTGCTAAGCGGCTCGTAACACGAGGGGTGTTACAAATAGATCTGCAATACATTTTTCAATTAATTTGTTAGGGGATTTAATAAGCAATAAATTTAATTTCATGGCAGCAATGCAACAAATACATATAGAAGTGTATTTTTTTGGAGGAAGAGAGTATTTTGGTGCAATTTGATAAACTGATGTTCCATTCAAAAATGAAAAATGTATTGGATTACAAAGTGTTTTCATAGTCTGTCACTCTATCATGTACACAAGACATAGTACAAAGTTTGACTCCAAAGTGAATTCAAACACATGACGTGATTGTTGAATAAATCTTCTACACACATGTGGTCGAAGTGACCATACAACAAGCTCTCGTTGCAACGCACGTGCATATTTACTAGTAAAAAAAAAGTGGCGAGGGGGGAGGCATCCAGTTGCCGTCGCTGCTCGCCAGCCGCGGAAGTCGTAGTCTGCAACGATCAGCTATGACCTTTATATGGACGATCAGGCTCCCAAACTGTGACTCTGTACAGGCCGCCAGTCTTGCATAGAGACGGAGCAAGATAGGATTAGTCGCGAGCCAAGGAACCAGTAGAGGGAAAACATTGAGAGAGAAGAAAACAATGGCGGGCAAGGAGGATCTGAAGCTCCTCGGCCTGCTGGTGAGCCCGTTCGTGATCCGCGTGCGCATGGCGCTAAGCATGAAAGGAGTGAGTTACCAGTACGTCGAAGAGGACCTATTCAACAAGAGTGAGCTCCTGCTCAAGCTCAACCCGGTACACAAGAAGGTGCCCGTGCTCATCCACAACGGTAAGCCCATCTGTGAATCACTCGTCATCGTGCAGTACGTCGACGAGCTGTTCGCTGGCCGGTCAATCCTCCCAACCGACCCCTACGAGCGCGCCACCGCTCGCTTCTGGGCTGCCTACATCGAAGACAAGGTACAAATAAACATGCACGCGAGTCTACTTCTCTGGTCTCTGCAATCGTGAACTCTGTTCTTTTGCTTTGCAGTTGTGCCCGGCGTGGATAGGCATCTTGAAGGCCAAGGCGGAGGAGAGGGCGGAGAAGGTGAAGGAGACGCTAGCCGCGATCGAGCACGTGGAAGTGGCCTTTGCCAAGTGCTCCAACGGCAACGCCTTCTTCGGCGGCGACTCCATCGGCTACCTCGACATCGTGCTCGGCTCCTTCCTGTTCTGGTTCGAGGCGCTGCGCAGGATGTACGGCCTGGAGATCATTAACACGAGCAAGACTCCGCTCTTAGCTGCGTGGGCAGAGCGGTTTGGAGGGAGTGTAGAGGCGAAGGAGGTGGTGCCGGAGGCGGACAAGGCGGTGCAGTACGCCAATAAGCTTCACGCCGCGGCCGCTGTCAAGTTAGTGAGCTCAGAATGAGTCGTGAATTGAAGCAGGAAAAAGTAAATGGTGGGGTAGCTATGGTCCAAATTCCAACTGAATAATGTTCAAAGCTTATATACTGATATGCTTGGTTATGTGATTCCAGTTGTCTACTCTGAGTGCAATAAATGAGTATGATTATCTTCGGTGTGTATGTAGAAGTAATTGTTAAACTATTCTAAACAAGGTATGGACATGTGTAACTTAAAAAATATTTCTTATACTGCTATATGTACGATGGTTGCTACAATAAATAGTAAAAGTTGTTGAGTGAAAATATCCTCTACTCTCCCTTATAAAAGATTTTTCTGTCAATTGTATGAGCATTATAATGTTTACTTATAGCTAAGGTTTTAAATCTCCGGCTATAGCTGTATGAATAGGACTTAGCTATACTTTTTATGTACAATTTAGCTGTTAGTTGCCGCTATAGCCCGCTATAACGGCTAATTACTGTTTTAGAAGATAGATCGCTAAATGTCTTAACTAAGGATTTAAAACACTACTTAGGGCACCCACAATGGTATAAGTCAATTACTAGCTCTAAGTCAATCTTTCCAGTACTAGCTTTTAGCAATGGCTCATAGTATGGTTAAGCTCACATGATATTCTCATATGATCTTGGAACATGTGTATGAGTCCAACTCTTAACCAAAAGCTAGTTTTTTTCTCTTTTATTAAAATATAAAAAATATTTAGAGCTAGCTTATAAGTTAGCCATTGCGAGTGCTCTTACAGCAGAGAAGAGCACCGGAGCATAGTGTACAACAGTACCTAGTTTTTTTTTCTCTTTTATTAAAATATAAAAAATATTTAGAGCTAGCTTATAAGTTAGCCATTGCGAGTGCTCTTACAGCAGAGAAGAGCACCGGAGCATAGTGTACAACAGTAGCAAGCAGCGTCAACTCAAGCACGTACTGGAAACCTTCCGATGGTTGGGGCCAGGAGGGCACTGGAGAAAATGTCGGGCATTTGAATTCTCTGCGTAAGTTTTTTTATCAACACCGGATAAGTTTGGTGGTACCAGGAGTCGGCCACTGAAGAAAGCAGCGTCTTTTGATGTTTCTGCAGAAGGTTTATTAGGCACCAGCAAAAGGCCCAACGGTCAGTAATGGCTAGTTTCCAATGGCTAAGTAACGTGGCAGGTATCAGAGAAGTCTGGTGACGTGAACGGATCTTTCTGGCGAGTCTACGGAACGTATTTCGTGGGGAGGCTATAAATACCCCCAAGCCGACCATTTGGAGTATACGGGACAGAGCTCAAGTAAGTTGCAGGGGAGCTAAGGCTCATCTCTAGTTGTTCTAGCCACCAAAGGCTTAAAGATTACATAAGTGATTAGTTTAGGTGCTTTACGAAATGCATAGATTAGTTAGACACCATTTTAGCTCTTGCATTAGGCTTAGATCTAGTGTTTAGGGAGGTTTGTATACCTCCAGATATAAGTGCTTGCACGCACCAAAGAGTTGTACACTAGGGTTTTGTAGTCTTGAGAGACCCTCCGACGTGTGGAGAGGCCGCCTATGGTGTACCAGGGGAACATGTGACCCGCAACATTTTTGCTGGAAACACGATAGTGAAGACCGCGGGAAGCTGTCCATGAGAGACCATCTTGGAGACCCACTTATGTGTGGGAAGCCCCATGGTCTATTCATGAAGTTACCAGACCGGGAGCTTGGCCCTGGCATCGTTGCGAGGGGCTCCAATGAGGACAAGAGATAAGCATGATCTTCTCGATACCTCGAGGAAAATCCACCATCAACTAGATTTGCATTTTCTACCTCTTTAAACTTTGCATTTATATTGCTTCCTTAGTTGTGTGTGTTTTACGCTAGGTTACTGATAGGATTGAAACCTAGTGTGCAAAACTCTTTTTACGGTAGAGATAACAATACTTAGGAACTGTAGTGTGAATTTAGATAGAATCTTGCATAGGTTTTCATAAGTAGAAAATAGAGGCAAAGTAGTTTTTTAAAAGCTCAATTCACCTTCTCTCCTATCACGGTCCCTTCAACGGCCACTATATTTGCTAGGACCTTGACTAGCATGTTACCACTACACATATCTTCTGTTGGTGGCAAATATATCTTAAAACCAACATAGTAGTATATATCTATGGTTTTAAGTTTCGATTTCATTCGTTTTTTTTTCAGTTGAGCCAGCCATGAGTTCAATCGCAACAGAACAACCACAGTGTTGCAGCACTGTTCTTGAGGCTCGTCAACAGAACGAGTTCCATGTGTATCCAACGATGCATGCACATGGAGGTATATGCCCTTAAGTTCCATGTGTATCCAACGATGCATGCACATGGAGGTATATGCCCTTAAGGACAAATTAAACTTTGGCAACTACACGAGTAGTCAACCCTACAGTGCATAGTACTATAACAACCATTGAGGGAGGGAGCAGCACCGTAGATGCCATGGACGACGTCAACAGGGATGCCGGATGCCATCAACGCCAACAAACTCGCTGGCAAATTCAGTGGCAATGGCGGCGCCGTCGTCGACCTGATCCTTAACCTGACGATCGGTTTTGCAATTGGCTCTATTCTTCTGCATTTATATATTACTAGAATCATGTCATGCGTTTCAACAGGAAAAAAATAATATCACAATAATTTGAGTTGCAGCATAATAATCTAGGGACGGATCTAGTAGGGTGCTAGGGAGGCTCAAGCCCCCCTACCGCCGCTGATCCCATTGAGCCCCCTAGAGCCTCTCCAAAAAAATTTGCCATGGCTTCTTTGAGGAGGAGAGGCTGGAGGTTGAAGATGAACTTTCAGTCCCCCTAAACTTTCATTCTAGATCCGTCATTATGATAATCCAAGTTTAAACGTGTTATACTTTATAAAAAAATATTACTTTGAGCAGGTTGTTTGCAATTCCTTTTGTATAGCTAATCATCAATTATGTAGGACGATCAACCTTGAGACCCTGGTTATAGAAAACATTACTTTGAGTAGGTTGTTTGTAATTCCTTTTGCATCAATTCTGTAGGACGATCAACCTTGAGACCCTGGTCGGCATCACAGACGAAGAACTCACGATCGTATTTCGTGTCTGTGACGATAGACGGGTGGCCAGTGAAGCATGATGATATAAAGACGTATGCATGAATAGCAAGTGATAGATAGAACAGGAAGTGAGAGAAGAGTGATGGGATGGTAAGTGAGAGAAGGAAGGCAACTATGTATGTAAATCTCCTTGGTTTGGCGTTGATGGGAAATTTGTGCGCTCTTAGTGCTGGTGCAGCTTCAACTACTGAACTATAAGCTTGTGATCGGAGATGATCCAGATCTGCCCCTGCGTGTGTTCCATTGTCATACGTCTAATGGAGGCTCCCCAACCTAGAGAACAAGCCGAGGAAGACCCAAGGAGGGGTGCCGGGCACCTCTAGCGTGCCCTAGAAGGGTTGTGCGTGCGGCAGGGAGGGCGCCGCCGCTGTCGTTCCCGGAAAGAGTTACCATATCAAGTTTAGTTAGTTTACCATATTAGAGTTTGGTTAGTTATGGAAGGGAGAATCCAATCTATAAGGATCTCTCATGGGTTGCTTGAAATACAAATTCACTATATATACTAGGGGGATGTAATCAATCAAAGCAAGTAATAGAAGAGCGATATTGCTCCTTCCTATCCCTCTATCCCTCTATCCTCTCCCTCTCCTGCGCCTGCCACCCCTCTTCCTGCGCCGCCTAAGCCCTAGCCGCACCCCTCTGCCCCATAGCCACCACCCCCCCTCCAGGAGACTCTTACACCTAGTATCTAGAGACTTTAACTCCTGGTATCCGGAGACCACGTCGATCCCCACACCACTGCCATGGGTAACAACGTCAACACCGCCGACCTACAAAACCTATTTGACAGCTTCGCCAAAGAGATCAACGCCAAGCTCAACCCCCTCAAGGAACAGCTTGACGCCGTCAACTCCCGTCTCACAAACATCGAGCAAGGACGCCAGACGGATGAAGCTGTAGCAGTAGCAGCCCAACTCCAACATGATCGGGAGATCACCTCCAACAAGCTAGAGACCGCCGCCAAGCTGGCCATGGAAACAGCTAGCCGCGCCTACCTCAAGGAGCAGAAGGAGAAGGCATCGTCCCAGTTGATCCCTAAGATCGTTGATGCCATGGAGACCAAGCTCTTCGACATCTTCAAGGAGGCACCAGAGACGAACGGCCCACTAAGAGCACAACCAGGCTCCTTCCTGACGCCCTGTATCCACAAGCTCTTCTTCCCCACGTACGACGGCAAGGAGCATCTGCTACCGTGGATCAACCGCTGCGAGTAGTTCTTCAGGGGTCAGAAGACTCTAAAGAACGATCAAGTCTGGTATGCATCTTACCATCTGACAAGCACGGCACAACAATGGTACATGCGCCTCACGCTGGACAAGGATGTGACGGACTCGGCATACTTCACCACACTGCATCAACGAGTGCTTTGGACCACCGACACAGTGCAACCCCTTGGGAGAGCTGGCATCCCTGCGCAAGACCATCACCGTCGACGACTACACGGAGCGCTTCCTAGTGCACGTAGCACGGGCCGACGCCCTCGACAAGCAGCAACAAGTGAACATCTACACCACTGGCCTCCTTGAACCGCTGAAGATGGATGTCGAGCTCCAGAACCCGCAAGACATGGATATGAACATGTCCCTTGCCCGAGCATACGAATGATGACTCGTGGTGATCACCGACGCCAACAAATCACCAGCACCAAAGACGGCACCACGATCCCTACCTCTGAAGGTGCCCACCCCGACACCATTGGCGACGACACCTACTTCGGGCTCATCCTTAGCTGCTCCACCATGCCCTTTCAAGCGCCTCACCGCCGAAGAGATGGTGAAACATCGCTGATCCAGACTCTGCTTCAACTGCGATGAACCCTTCACCCGCGGCGACAAGTGCAAACATCTCTTCGATATCACGACTATCAACGACAACGATGACATCAACAACTGCCTGCTCATGATGATCAGGACCGACCACTCCTCGGTCAAGGGTTGCCCCCAATGTACTTGACAGGAGTAGTGTCCGAGACTGGCGTCCACATCCTGATCGACATGGGCGCCACACACAACATCATCGACATCAACGTCACCCGCCTCATCGGCATCCAAGAGCAGCGCATCGACACCACCATACTTGTTGGCAGCGGCAGCGAGGTACCCTACCGAGCAGCAGCTTTCAGCGTGCCGCTCCGCATCGACGCCGATATCTTCTACATCAATGCCTACCTGCTCGACATTAGCAACGACGTCAACATCATCCTCGGCACACCATGGTTGGCCAGCCATGGCCGCATGACATGGGACTTCTCCACCATCGAGCTACAGTACATCCGCAACGGCCACCCCATCACCTTCACCACCGTGCGACCACGACATGCTCCGCCCACCGTCCGCCCCCTGCCAGCACCACCACCGATCCGTCGGGTCCGAGAAGCGGCGCTGCCACTGTTGGCAGTCCTTAACTCATACTTTTAACCGTCAACATTTATATAAAATCCATCCAAATGAACACCAAACCTAGAAAAGGGCTCATAACTAACAAAGTTCCACGAGTTTGAATGATTCATCAATTGCAAGAGGACATGTCAGGATAACACAAGAAATGTGTCAAAAGTACACAAAGAACAAGGCGTAACATCACCTAACATGAGCCCAAGGGGAGAAGGCCCACTTACCAGGCAAATAAAGGCCCAGTCAGGTGGAGAAAAAAGGCCAAAATCCATATCAAATCAACTCCAAATGGCACAAAACTTTGCAAGACCAACCTAGAGGCCCAAAGGAAGCATGACCGAAGATGGGGCCACTTGGGTCCAGGGTATGGCGGCACCCCTGATGCACCTGCACCACCACTGGGGCCTCTCGGGCCCATCTTTCGCATGCTGTCAGATACCGCCTTACCCACGGCGATTCCTAGGGTGTCATCCAGGTTCAGTGCACCTAGATGGCGGTTAGGAGGTCGATTTGGTGCTTTCCATGAGGAGATGAAGCATTTTTCCAAGGAACCCCCTCCTCTCCACCTATAAAAGGAGGCTCCCTCCTCCTCATTTCACAACAACACACAAGAGAGCACAAGAGCATCAAAGAGCAAAAGCAAGGGCATCACTCCATGGGCTTAGGCCCTAGCTAGCTCTAGCAAAGTATTAGGGAGAGATGTGAGGGAGAGTTTGGGGAAGAAGTGCCGAGCTCATCGGTAACCTTCCCCCACTTGTTCCTCGATGAATACACACTTTGTACCTCAACGGGTATCTTAGTAAGTATTCGTGGTTCCTTTGGTTATAAAAGTCTTTTGAATAGTTGAGCTTTACTTTTATTTGCTTGCGAGATCATCGTCCGTCCCCGTGGCAGATGCTCTAGTAGAGAGTCCTGATAAAGACGGATAACCCTGATCGCGCTAGAGTAGTAGTCGATAGCATAGACATGGTGTTTAGGCTAGAGGCTACCTTCGTTTGCCTTATTTCCCATGGTTGAGGGTAGGTGGCAGGTGGTGATAACCTTGTCCATCCCTTGTAATCCCCCACGTTCGGGTTTGACGTAGAGCCTTATGCCAGTATCACCTGGCAGACCAGGTGCGCTCCGGTGCCCGAATAAGCAAGTAGAAGTATAGTTTATCTATCCTTAGACCCTAAGCCATAGGAATCCTTCTCTACCCTCATCAGCTATTCTTGTGTTGTCCTTGGATGAATTAGTTAGAAGAAATACCTCCGTCCCCTGTGGAATACAATACCCCGAATACTTCCGGGTGAAAGCTACAATGGTAATTCCGTACGCTTGCGGATTAACTTCTATAGACGTTAACAAATACCAACAATCACCAGCCCGCAACATCCTGAGAAGGGCGAGTCGAGCTCGCCACCCCAACGCCCTCGACTACATCGACACCACCAATGTCATCTTCGAGCATCTGCGCCGAGCTACACTTCAACAACGGGAGTTACGCACCATCGCTATGGCCATAGTAGATGGCGTGACCGCACTGGCTTGGTCAATAGACCAGGGTCTCCTTTTCTTCGATAGTCAACTCTACCTCCCAGCAGCAGCATCGTTGTTGCCTAATCTTTTGCAGGTCCTACGCCAAGGTGGTTCCACAAACATGGAGCTCTTGGTGCTTAGCACCCACCCCCCACCAAAGGTAGCTTAACATAATGGAGTCCCCACCAGCATCCTACTCGGGACGCCCATGGCTGCAAGGGCGCCCCATCACATTGATGACGGTAGTCTTCCTCGATAACCTGAGCCGTCAACTCATCCACGTCGACAGCGTCCACATCACCCTTCAACCCGACTCCAACGTACATCGTCTTTCTCTAGGCGAGTTTGACTTAGGCCACTTCATGTTCGGCACCAGCTGGACTTGACGACATCGCCATTAACACGCTCTAGCGCCACAATTTGGCGCCGCGTCCTTGCATACCTCACTCCTGACGCCGACAACCACATCCATGACTTTGTCGCACCACCAAGGGAGATAACGCACTTCACATGGGGCAGCAATTCCCCGCCCCCTGCTTGTCGCTGCCCGCCAGGCTACACGGGCTAGCACGGACACTGGAGCGCACTACTACTTCTTCTACGGCTACATCGGCAACTCTTCAACTGCTTCGAGTTCACGCCAACATACACGTGGGAGCATATCATCGTCTCTGACCCCGTCTACGGTCGCATGTTTGCTCGCATCGACACCATCCTACCCGGGCAAGCCTTCCCGCCCAATGGTGCCAACGATTGGACGCTACTTCGGCATGAGGACGCGCCGAGTGGAGAAGGGGGGTGGTGTCATACGTCTAATGGAGGTCCCACCAACCTAGAGAACAGGCCGAGGGAGGCCCAAGGAGGGGCGCCGGGCACCTCCAGCGCGCCCTAGAAGGGCAGCGCGCGCCATGGATGGCGCCGCCACCGTCGTTCCCGGAAAGAGTTACCATATCAAGTTTAGTTAGTTTACCATGTTAGAGTTTGGTTAATTATGAAAGGGAGAATCCAATCTATAAGGATCTCTCGTAGGTTGCTTGGAATACAAGTCCAATCGGGACTATAAATACTAGGGGGAGTAATCAATCAAAGCAAGTAATAGAAGAGTGATTGCTCCATCCTATCCCTCTCTCCTCTCCCTCTCCTGCACCTGCCGCCCCTCTCCCTGTGCCCCCCTCTCCCCCACGCCGCCCAAGCCCTAGCAGCACCCCTCTGCCCCATAGCCGCCGCCACACCCCTCCCGGAGACTCTTACATGCATCCAAATATCATCAAAAACGGGTCCATCCCATTCTATCCCACCTGATCCTCCCTTCCAAAAAGTACATAAAAAATGCTTCGTGGGTGCACGCTCTCGGCTCTTCAATCATAAGGAGTTATTTATCCTATCTCACCTAGCTGGTGCAGGGTCAACTAATGAACTGAGCTCGTGATCGGAGATGATCCTGATCTGCCAACTCACGTTCCTGGAGCAGCCCTTCCGATCCATTTCACTTCTGTTGCCCAGGATCGTCGACGCTCCAGATCACTCGGGATCGCCATTGGACGCTTCTCTTTGAGTCCCAAGCCAAGGATTGTTGGTTTGTGCAAGGCGTGCACTGCTGACAGCATAAATGTGATGTAGAAGATCTTAATACACCTACTAGTTCCATCGCTTTGCCTGAAACAAAGCGGGGAGACAAGCTGTACCAATAGTTGGCACGTCCATTCATTCGATTTCCCACTACCCAAATCATCCGATTATTATGTATGCCGAGGATAGGTTTGCGCACTACCTAACGTGCTAGTGCAATCATAATCTCCTGAATGCCAGCAAGTATTTATATGTCCTGGCCACTCTCGCATTAGTAAGCTCCACTGGCCACTGCGTCCCCTGCAAAACATCCAGAATAGAACCACCTATCGAGCTTGGTCGCTTGGCAGAAATGGCGGCCAAGGGAGGTGAGCTGAAGCTGCTGGGCGTGTGGGACAGCCCGTACGTCAACAGGGTTCAAATCGTGCTCAACCTCAAGGGCCTCAGCTACGAGTACGTCGAGGAGGACCTCCTCAACAAGAGCGAGCTCCTTCTCAAGTCCAACCCTGTGCACAAGAATGTGCCCGTGCTCATCCACGACGGCAAGCCGATCGCCGAGTCGCGGGTCATCGTTCAGTACCTCGACGAGGTCTTCACCGGCACGGGCCTGTCGGTCCTCCCCGCCGACCCCTACGGCCGCGCCACCGCCCGCTTCTGGGCCGCCTTCGTCGACGATAAGGTACACGCGGCAACAAACATCACAATATTCTTGTGTCTGTGTAGAGGTAAAAACAAAAAAAAAAGAAAAAAAGGATGCCTTGGGCGTACGTGTAGGTCGGGTCTCCATGGCACACCATCCTGTTCGCGCGGGAGGCCGAGAAGAAGGCGGGTGCAGCGTCGCGGATCATCGCGGCGCTGGAGACGCTGGAGGGCGCGTTCAGGGACTGCTCCGGCGGGCGGGACTACATCGGCGGCGACGGCGCCGGGTTCGTGGACGTGGTGCTGGGCAGCTACCTGGGGTGGTTCAAGGTGTTCGAGAAGATGGTCGGCGTCAGGGTCCTGGACGTGGCGAGGACGCCGCTCCTGGCCGCGTGGGGGGAGTGCTTCGCCGCCGCGGAAGCGGCCAAGGACGTCCTGCCGGACGACGTTGACAAGGTGCTCGAGTTCCTGCAGCAGTTCCTGGATTAGGTGGGCGCCACCATGTGCTCCGGTGTCGAACTCCCAACGTTTGCTTTGGTCATTTTCAGTGCGCTGTTAATGGGCCGTCGGATGTTTCCCAGTTGATTTTATATAGAATTAAGGCCTGATTTTACCCGAGCCTGCATTTAGAGGGCAAGCTAAACCATGAAATGTTTTCCCGTTCGGAAGGGCTAGCGTCCGGACACCGCTCCCGTGCCACCTCCGTCATATGCGCCTGCAAGGTTCGCTCACCCGCGGCCAGGTGTACACGGGGACCACCCGAGCCCGCTCCATCTAGACGCAGCTCCTGTGCGTACTCGTCACGCACACCCGCAGGGAGCTCGCTCCGTTTTCACGCGCCTGCATGCGAATGGGACCGGTCTCAGTCACCTGCCCCGCCTGCGTATGCACGCTACAAGGCATCTGCCAGCCTTAGGCACCCGCACGGTGACCCATGGCGGCGCCCCAATAGCAGCAGCAGACGGCTGTGGCAGAATGTTGTCCGCCAACCACCAGCTCTATTGCAACAAGTGCTTTCTCAGATCTACTTTTAAAACATTTAGATGAAACACTTACATACATCTGAAAACAAATGAAAGGCTTGAAACATTCGTGTATAGTCATAACAACATATGCAATATCCAAATCTACTTTTACAACATCCAGATGAAACACTTGCAACATACGTATGAAACATCTTAAACACTTGAAAACGTACGCTTGAAACATGCATGTTATGCAACATCTAGATATACTTCTGCAATATCTAGATGAAATACATGAAACATACGTCTCAAACAACTGAAACACTTGAAACATACGCTTGCAACATGCGTATATAGCCATTGCAACATTTAAAAAACCCAGATGAAACACTTGAAACATATGTCTAAAACACCTGAAAACACTTGAAACACAGCATCGCCGGCGGCCATGACCTACCTGTTGGAAAACTGCGGTAACCAGTAAGCTCGGGTCAGGGGAGACGTCGAGAACGACGACCCATCGTACACCTCCGCCGTAGGCCTCTGTACCGTGTCCGCACCACAGTGCAGGGCAGCAGTGACATGGCAGGGAAGATCAGCGAGGAGGACAGGGAGCGGATGGATACCACCCTTGCGCAAGTGTTGGAGTAGCTGGAGGTGCAGAACGGCACCACAGGACGAACAACAGAGGAGGATTATGAGGAGAAGCTCAGGGAGGTGGAGGAGGTGTGGGGCCCAATCATCAAGCATGTGGGGCGGCAGAGATGGGGGCGTGGCGCAGGATGGGCGTGCGCCGTGCACTGCGGCATAGGATTGGCGTGTGGCGCGGCGCGGGATGAGCTTCTGGTGAACAGAGAATGAATAAGAGAGTGAATGGATAAGAGAGGGAAGGTGAGCGGTGGACTGCTTTTAGTGGGATGTGGGCCTGCGTCCAATGTGTCCGGACGTCACATAAATAGCATTATGGTTTCTGGTTTCGTGTGAACATGAGCGAGAGGGTGATTTCGGTTTCGTATGGAGTCTTTTCCATGTTGTGCCTTCTTATGTGCTAAAAATTCTATTTTTTCAGTTATAATCCTTTATTTAGTTTTAAGTGTAGGGGTTGCATTTAAGTTCTTCTTGACCCACAAAAACTTTAGGCCCCCATTTAGATCCTTTCATTTCGCGCTGTGTTCAGGTTCAAAACTACAATTGCGTTTTTTTGGATGGAGGGAGTACGATTCTATGTTTCTACTTTGCAACTTATAATATGCTCTTCAACTCATTCCCCTACGGTAGAAATGCAACAAATAAGTATCTCTCGTATAACCAACAATAATATACAAATATAAAACATATACAACCATATTAGCTTAATTAATATGTGTCTAAATTATGATTATTAAAATGAATTCAATTCTAAGGATCCAAACGGGGCCTTAGATTTTTTAAGCATATTTTTATTTATATGATTTGAAAAAAAACTTTTTTTGTTATGAATCAGGTTCCCCTACTAGCTAAATAGTCTCATAGAATGATTCTAATTTATCATTCGAAAACGTTTCCTTAAACAATCTATATCAGAAACATTTCTATAAGATTCTGGATCACTACCAAATACCATCGTAATTCTAAGAGTAAAGTCCATTGACCCCTAAATTTGGCATTGAATCTGAAAACCCACCATCAAGAGGGTGGTGTTCAGCCACGCAGTCCTTTTTTAATAAAAAACAAATCCATTAACATTATATAAGATTATTAAACATCAAAAATATCTTCAAGCGACCAAAAAATCCAAGAAAAATCTTGGAAATATTTTTGAAGAGACACCAAATTTAATAATATTTTAGGCTTGTATAATTTTGTCTGGAAGCTACTGAAAATTGATTGAGCTCTACAAAAATGAGAAAAATATCAAGAAAAATAGAAATTTCCCAAAACGCTCCTATTGATGTATAAACACATTTTGAGAACTTTTTTTTTGAGGGAACAACAGGGGAGGCCCCTACTTGAATTTTTTTGATATATATACAACTGTACCACTTACAAGGCTTGCAAAGCCCAAAAAGCAAAAGGAGAAAAGCATTAAAAGGGATATTCTCTAACCACAATTGTAAAGACAGCTTTACACTTTGCTTGGCTCTGATGCAAACCAGGCCGAGCTCATTTTTAAAGTCTACTAACCATCTACTAAGTGTAAAGCTAGCACCATCAAAGACGACTCTATTTTGAAAACTTTTCGCAATAAAAACATGAGATGCAACCGGCATTACAGTGTGTTTAGACATTGATTATAATGTTTAGGAAATTTTCCAGAATTTTTGAATTTTCCTATAAGTCAATCTAATCTTTGGAAACTTCTTTAGATAATTTCTCGACCTCCCAATATTTTATTTGGTAGTCTCTTGTCCTAATATATCTCAAATATTGTTTTCTCCAAATTTTTAGGCTTAATATTTTCAGACTTTCAAAACCTTATGTAGTGTGTACCAGATTTATCTTTAACTAAAAAACACCCTCAAAACCACTTTTAGGCTCCTTTTGGAAACGTAGGATGCTTTTTTTGTTCCTACATTTTTCTTGTGAAAAATGAGCTGAATCATGTAAAATTCCAATATAATTCCTGTAAAATTCTTGTGTTCCAAAGGGACCCTTAAGTGATGTAGGGGTACTTTGTTCTGTTTTGAAAGTCGAAGGTTGTAAGATTTCTAGATTTTGAGTTAAGGACATTTTTTCAAAATTTGTGATAAGTTGAGAGGAGTCAAATGTTTCACTCTAGTTTGAATACGGAACCTGTTCCTGGGCTTCTAAAATTATTGTACTACTTCTAGTTTTTAACTGGGTACCTACCAACTACAAATTGATTTTTTTTATGTTCTTAGCTAATGGAAATAAGCAATTCTGGCTTCAAAGGAGGCAATTATTCGTCTACACATGAACTTCGTTACAGCATTTCCAACTGGTCCTAAAAATCACTTGTCAAATCTATGATTATTCTAACTCTAGAAAAGAGTATGGAGGGATTTTGTTGTCTTTCTCTAATAGTGTTCAATAATTTGCTTTAAAAATTAAAAAAAAAAGGAGGAGGATGACGGCAGGTTGCATGAGATGGGCAAAAATGTAAGAAAAGCACCCACTAACGTAATTCTGGCCGTACGCGGAAAGATAAGCGCGCGCCTTCTGTTTTCGCAACATGTAAGAATTGGTAGTCGGTATACAAAACTGTTTGTGAGTGGTTTCCCCTCCTCCTACCAAAAATCTCAATCTGAGATTAGGAGTGGAAACTGATATAGTAGTGGGTTTAGAAAACTGTTGATTGGATTTCAAAAAAAAAAACTGTTGATTGGGTGAAGCTACTAGTTACCAAAAGTTGCTGATGAGCCAGAAATTATTGAGCAGACAGTACTTGTATTTATCTCGATTGGCTGGAAACAACAATGACATGGAGACATGTACCAGTTGGTGATACAGATCAGATATGGTGCAATGGATCGGAAGTTGTCGAGCCTTTTATATATGTGCAGGTGCAGCAGGTCATTGGGTGCGTCATCTTTTGCATAAATTATTTCGAGCAATGTCCTTCAGAAAAGTGAAGAACCCGTTTCAGAGAAGCTAACCAGCAGAGACCAGAGAGTAATCACTAGCAACACCAATGGGCGATGGAGTAGATTAGCAGAACTAGAAGCTGGCCGCCCAAACTGTACCGTGAAAAGGGCAGGAAAGCATCTTGGTCAAAGAAAGAACATCGCAGCACTACTTTTCAAAAACGAATCCCCAAAGGAGATGGTTAGTGGCGTGGTAACTGTTGCTGCTACTTTTCTTAGGACGAACAAGGCATGGCTGCTATCTGATTGACTGACGACCATGCTGGCGGCACCGCTCAATGCAGAGTACCTGTATCACCTGAACCTAAAACGACGGACCCCAACGTTCACATCAAGACGGCCAGTCGGGACACGCATACAGCATTCCAATCAAACAAAAAACTGAAGGCCCCACGTCACATTCTATATAGGGTTAAGTTCACTTTTAGGACCTCTAACTATCGCAAAAGTCTGGATTTCGACCTTCAACTTCAAAATCGGATAACATTGGTCCTCTAACTTCAATTAAATATAGAATGTGATGTGCAGATTTTTGGATGGGTGACTTTTTCCTGTGGATGACCCAAAATCTGGAATGAGTGTGGAGTTTAGGTCTCCATCGTTGGAGACAGTCTAATAAAACTAGTACACAAAAATCAAAGTTTTATCCTCCATATTGATCCCCGTTCTCACTTGTTTTATTGAAATATTTAATTTTTTCACGAAATAAAACTATCTCAAACAACAAAATGGAGTACACCATTGCAAAGAGCTCGTCGAGACGATCAAAATTGATATATTATTTGCTATATTTAGAGCTCCGAATAAAAAGATATTAATTTCACAAATTAAAAATGAGTGTTGATGTCATCGCTGACGTCAGCACCACAAACAGTGCCATGCAAACCGCCTAGAAAACCGCTCAAGGTTGAAAAGTGAACTTTTTCAAAAGTTAGAGGGCCAATATTTTCCGGTTTTGAAATTAGAAGTTGAAATCTAGACTTTTGCGATAGTTGAAGGTCCTAAAATGGACTTAACCCTTCTCTGTAACCCCAATAACCTGACACGATTACGGACACAACACAACAGATTCAAACCACAACCTGAACGCCTACACTACGCGCTACGCCTCTGCATACACATTTTCGCCTTGTCTGCACGCTCCGATCCGAAAGCAAGATCTTCCAATATGGCTGGAGGCGGCGAGCTGAAGCTGCTGGGCCTGTGGACCAGCCCGTTCGTGATCAGGGTGCGCCTCGCGCTCAACCTCAAGGGCCTGAGCTACGAGTACGTCGAGGAGGACGTCAAGAACAAGAGCCAGCTCCTCCTCGCCTCCAATCCGGTTCACAAGAAGGTGCCCGTGCTCATCCACGACGGCAGGCCTGTCTGCGAGTCGCAGGTCATCGTGCACTACATCGATGAGGTCTTCTGCGCCACCGGCGGCCCTTCGCTTCTCCCCGCCGACCCCTACGAGCGTGCCGCCGCCCGCTTCTGGGCCGCGTACGTGGATGACAAGGTGCGTTCGTCGGTTCGTACAATACATCTCCATCGTCATTGCTCGTTCGTCAGGGACCTCAAATAATGTACCTTTGCTTTGCACATGTACTAGGTTGGGTCTGCATGGCACACTATGCTGTTCGCCCGTGAGACCGACGAGAAGTTGGACGGCGCGACGCAGGCGATCGCGGCGCTGGAGGCGCTGGAAAGCGCGTTCCAGGACTGCTCCAAGGGGAAGGGCTACTTCGGCGGAGACAGCGCCGGGTACATGGACGTCGTGCTCGGCGGCTACCTGGGGTGGTTCAGTGTGTTGGAGAAGATGATCGGCGTCAAAGTCCTGGATGCGGCGAGGACGCCGCTCCTGGCCGCGTGGGCGGAGCGGTTCAGCTCGGGCGACTCGGCCAAGGGCATCCTGCTGCAGGATGTGGATAAGGTCCTCGAGTTCTTGAAGGCGTTCTTTGCTTAAGGGCCATTCATCAACACTAGAAACTTTTGCGCGCCCTACCACCTAGACTATTGAGCATTTAGTAGATAAATAAATAGTTTCCAAGTCATTTTTCTCTTTTGTGTTTACACAGACAATTGTTAAAACTTTCATTCATCTGCATATCATTCAGACAAAGGATAACTCGGAGAGATCGGCATTTGTGTATCATGAACTCAAAGTCTCAAACACGATAATAATTATTACTAAGCAGCAGTGGCGGACCCAGAATCATTTCTTTAGGTAGGCACACAGTATAGGAACAGTGCTCCAAGTATAGGCAACAGCAGATGCAGCAAGGGGGCAACACGACAAAACATAGTTTATTTCCATTTATGTATATATATCGTATTGTCCTCTACGGGTGAGCAATGGACACAAATATTAGTTTCGTTGGCAACGACACAAAAGTGCATGTGCAATGGCATAAAAGAAAATCCAAGAATGGATATATATAACCATATGTGCAATTGAAACAACATCCAAGTATGATCTCATTTCAGCTGGGCCAAGTCTAGTTACAACACTAATTGTGTCAAGTGCTAAAAGAATATACAAATAACAAAAGTAGCCGTATCATAAATCTAAAAATACAACCAGTCCCATTACATCTTAAAAAAAGGAGCTCCAGTCCCATTTTACAACCTATGGAAATCATGTAGCTGCAGAAAACGTTAGTTCTCACCTTATCTCATCTCTGGGTTTGGTTGTGATAACTGAGAAATAAGATTTGCTGCTTCTAGTATGTAGTCCACCACAAAGAAATCAAAGCAATTGTTTGCAATGTTCATATCCCGTTCATAGTACTCACCAAATGGATGGCTGCATTTAGTGATAGATATACAATAGAAATAAGGCAACCCCAACTAAACAGATCCATAGCACGAGTTTGTCATAGATGGCTAACCAGGTCTCTCGTGCGATGTAGTTTCTTTGTAATATTCAACTAAAGATTTCATGTATACACCACAGGAAACAAAAAGGAACTATGAACAAAAGACAATCCATTCAGCGGACATGTAGGTAATCAGGCCATGCAGGACCAAGAGTGCTCATGTAGGTAATCAGGACATGCAGGACCAAGAGAGCTCATTTAGTAAGTATTATTGTGGTGCAAGGAAAAAGACAGTCCATTCAGAAGCTATTCACTGTGATAAGGGGAAAAAAAAGAGGATGCTCCCAGAGTCTATTGCAGATAATTGTGATTCAAGGAGCAAAACAGTGACACAACAAGCTAACCCAATCTTAGCGAAAGTAATTAATGGAATCTGGTTTCCAGGTTAGTTACTTCGAGTGAAACCTAAGGGAATAACTCATCAGTCAAAAATATAAAGACAGCCATTTTGCAAACATGAGTACTGAAATGTAAAAAATTAATGAGAAGTGTTCTAGCTGAACAATAGGAAGAAACACCTAAATCACTGCCATTGGAATCTGAATAGACCACTCTGTGTTGTGATTCATAGTTCGTTGATTCGTCAGATCGGGTACGAATTACAGTAAGCAGTAGACAAACCGATTCACAGTATACAAATAATTCTAGAAACGAACAGTGACGCGATAGAAGGAAAAAAGGGTAAAGGTCGCAAACCGTCCGACGGCGTAGGTGTAGCAGATCCGGAGGAGGCACCGGTGTTGGAGTCATTCGCCGGAGGAGCCATTGACGCGATGAAGAGGTTGCGCGGTGGAGACGGTGGCGGCTTCCCGTCACTGGCTGCGCCCCTCTCAGATCGGGAGTCGGGAATGTCGGTGGGAATGGCGGCTGAGGACAACCTCGTGTTCTGAGCCGGCCAGCCCCCCACCTCTATTTATGCGCAGTGTGACGGGGGCCCACCAACCATGTAGGGTTGGGCGCCCCCGATCAGGGCGCGAGAAGCAAGGCCCATTAGGCCGTTGGGCCTAATGGCGGGAGATCATAACCTAACATTCTCCCCCTTGATCTCTCATCATTTTCTTCGTTCTTTAATTTCATACTCAAACCTTCGATTCATATTTTTCTTGTTTCTATCCTATTCCATTGCAGATTAGTGTATTGAACTGTTTCATCGTCACAGTAATTAGTGCCGTTAGACTAACAGCTACAACACATTTCTCTGTTTTGGAATGAAGTTTCTTCTGGGCCCTTCGTATGTTCGGAAATCATAGGCTTTCCCTTAAACCCATGCCGGCTACGTGTTCTCTGAACACGTTGGGTGGTAAGCCCTTTGTGAGCGGATCCACGAGCATTTTCTCTGTACTTATATGCTCAAGATTTATAATATGATCCCGAACTTTATCTTTTACAACATAGTACTTTATGTCAATGTGTTTGGCAGCACCACTTGACCTATTGTTGTAAGCATATTGTACCGCTGGGTTGTTATCACAATACAACCTCATCGGTTCATTTATATCATCAATCACTTTCAATCCGGGTATGAATTTCTTTAGCCAATTCACCTGCCCCGTTGCCTCATAGCATGCTACAAACTCGGCATACATTGTCGAGGATGTAGTTACAGTTTGTTTGGAGCTTTTCCACGATATAGCCCCTCCTGCGAGAGTAAATACATATCCTGACGTGGATTTTCTTTCTTCTCCCGCATAGTCGGAATCTGAATACCCCTCTATCTGCAGGGAATCAGATCTTCTATATGTTAGCATGAGACCTTTCGTACCCTGCAAATAACGCAGGACTTTCTTCACCAATTTCCAATGTTCTATTCCTGGATTCTTTTGATATCTGCCAAGTAACCCGGTGACAAAAGCCAAGTCAGGGCGTGTACACACTTGAGCATATTGTAAACTTCCAACTGCTAAAGCATACGGTACCGCTTTCATTCGGTTAATCTCATATTCATTCTTGGGACATTGATGTTCCCCATATCTATCGCCCTTGACAATAGGAGCAGGTGAAGAACTGCACGCATGCATACTAAATTTCTTCAAAACCTTTTCTATGTATGCCTTTTGCGACAGTCCCAGTACCCCCTTTCTTCTATCTCGGTGAATCTCTATTCCCAAAACAAACGAGGCCTCACCGAGATCTTTCATATCGAAGTTTGAGGACAAGAATTTCTTCGTTTCCATTAGTAGACTGACATCACTGCTAGCAAGCAGGATATCATCCACATATAGGATTAGGAATATATACTTTCCATTCTTGAATTTTGTGTAAACGCAATTGTCCTCAACATTTTCTTTAAACCCAAAACCTTTTATCGTTCTATCAAATTTCAAATACCACTGTCTTGAGGCTTGTTTCAATCCGTAGATTTATTTCTTTAGGCGGCATCCCATATTTTCTTTTCCTTTTATAACAAAACCTTTCGGTTGTGCTATATAAACATTTTCTTCCAAATCCCCGTTAAGGAACGCCGTTCTTACATCCATTTGATGTAACTCCAAATCATAGTGGACCACAAGTGCCATTATAATTCTGAAGGAATTTTTACATGAGACTGGAGAAAATATCTCATTGTAATCAATCCCTTCTCTTTGCGTAAAGCCTTTCGCCACAAGTCGCGCTTTAAATCTTTCTATGTTCTCTTGGGAGTCATATTTTGTTTTGTAGATCCATTTACAACCTACTGTTTTGGCTCCCTTAGGAATAATTTCCAAGTCCCAAACTTTGTTGGTACTCATTGATTTCATTTCATCTTCCATGGCCTTAAGCCACTTCGATGAGTGGTCGCTTCTCATGGCATCTTCAAATGAGGTGGGATCATCCCCCATCTGAAATTCTTCTGTTTCATAAACTTCATAGTCATTAGAAATAGCTGATCTTCTTGTTCTTTGAGACCTTCTAGGGGCCTCTGGCACTTGTTCCACATTGGGCTGTTGTTGTTCTTCCTCATGTGCGACGTTTGGTTCTATGGGGTCCTCAAGGACAGCCTCCTCAAGGACAGGTTCCTCATGTTCATTTGTTGTCGCCACGGGAGAACTTGCAACAGGTGTTGGCTCTGCAGTGTCCTGCACTGTCGGCTCAACAGCAACAGGTAGCGTAAAGAATGGTTCTTCAACCATCGGAGTGGGTACATGTACCCGTTTCTCCTGTAGGCTTATTTCTCGTGCTACCATGCTCCCCCTGATCATGTTATCCTCCAAGAACACAGCGTGTCTTGTTTCTACAATCTTCGTATGTCTGTCAGAACAATAGAATCGATATCCTTTCGATCTTTCTGGATAGCCAATAAAATGGCAGCTGACTGTCTTGGAGTCTAACTTTCCTATGTTTGGGTTAAACACTTTTGCCTCAGCTGGACAGCCCCACACACGCAAATGGTTAAGTGAGGGTTCCCTTCCTGTCCATAATTCATACGGTGTTTTAGGCACCGATTTGCTTGGTACTCGATTAAGTATGTGAATGGCGGTTTTCAGTGCCTCCATCCATAAATTAATCGGTAAAGTGGAGTAACTTATCATGCTTCTTACCATATCCATTAAGGTACGGTTACGTCTTTCAGCCACTCCATTCTGCTGAGGCTCCCCCGGTGTGGAGTACTGAGCGACTATGCCATTTTCCTGTAGAAACTTTGCAAACAGTCCAGGAATTTGGCCATAAGGGGTATGTCGCCCATAGTACTCTCCACCTCGGTCAGATCGTACTATCTTTATTTTCTTATCGTGCTGATTTTCAACCTCAGCTTTAAATATTTTGAATTTATCCAATGCTTTCGATCTTTCTTTAATTGGATAAATATAGCCATAACGAGAGTAGTCGTATGTGAATGTTATAAACAAATCATAACCATCCACGCTTTTCACAGGAAATGGACCACATATATCAGTGTGGATAATTTCTAAAGTTCCTGTGCTTCGTTTGGCATTTTTCTTAATTTTTTTGACATACTTTCCTTTGATGCAATCAACGCATTGTTCTAAATCTGAAAATTCTAAGTACGGAAGAATTGATTCTTTAATTAGCCGTTCCATTCTCCCCCTCGAAATATGGCCCAAGCGACAGTGCCATAATTTCGAAGAGACATCATCAATTCGCTTTCGCTTCTTAATTACATTCGCAGATGGGGAATCATTCACATTCTCATCGCTTACATTGTTCATATTTTCATCAAGAGATAATAAATAAAGCTTGTCTTGTCGGAAGGCAAGACCAACACATTCATTATTAACAAGTATCTTACATTTGCCATCACCAAAATGGCAATCAATTCTATCATCATCAAGTTTCAAAACACTTATCAAATTTCTACGCAAAGAGGAAACATAAAGTACTTCTTTAAGTCTAAGTACAAAGCGGTTGTTCAATTCTAAAGATAAATCTCCAATTGCTTCAACATCGGCTTGTACTCCATTTGCAACTTTAATCGTTCTTTCTCCTCTTTGCAAGGTTCTCGTCCCACTTAACCCCTGTAAGGAATTTGCAACATGAGTAGTTGCTCCTGAATCAACCCACCAAGTGGATTTAGCATAACATAAATATAGGGATTCATCTACAAATGTAATAAATTCATCACCTCTTTTTAGTAGAGATTTCAGGAAGTCTGGACAGTCTCTCTTGTAGTGTCCCTTCTTGAAGCAGTGCTTGCACTGGTCCTTTTCAACTCCACCATAGGAGTTGCTCTGCTGATTTTCAGGTTCCTGGGGTTTCTTTCCCTGAGAGTTTGAGAAAGAGGCCTTGTCCCACTTGGGTTTCCCTTGTGGTTTAGAATTCTTGTTATTAAAGTTCTTCCTTTTATTATCCTTCACAAAATGAGCGGACTCACTCTGTGAGGATTTTATCCTCTCCTCTTCTTGAGCACACATTGAGATAAGTCTTTCTATGTCCCATCTTTCAGGCTGCATATTGTAGTTCACAATGAAAGTATCATATTCTTTTGGCAAGGAAGCAAAAATCAAATGAATCTGGAAATCATCTTCCTTCAAATTCATTTCTTTCAGCTTAGATGCCGTAGTGTTCATCTTCAAGATGTGCTCTCTGATGCTACCACCAGTATATTTTTCATTCACAAGCTTCTTTATCAGTGAATTTGCTGTGGCCTTGGTAGACCCAGTAAACTGACTCTTGATCTTATCAAGATATTCTGTGGCAGTAGCACATTCAGGGATTGAGCCCCTTATTTGTTCTTCTATGGTGGCCTTAGCTACCAATAAGCACTTGCGGTTAGAGAGGGTCCATTGCCTGTGTTCAAGATCATATTTCATTCTTATCTCAGCATGATCACGCTTTCGAGCAGTGAAATCAGCATCAGATTCATTGTCTTCTCTCACCGGATCCACAGGTTCAGTGGGACACGGTGAGATGATGGCATAATCGACCTCTCCCAATGCAAGTTCAAGTTCATATTTCTCCCGCCACACACGGTAATTTGTCCCGTTGAGTGTCGGGATGTTCGAGATGTTCACAATGCATTTGCCTCCTGAAACCACATCAGAGTAAGTGAGAAACATTTATACATGGAATCATATGCTTTAACTCAACGTTGGTCAAATTGAAACATATAATTCATCTATGCAATAATTTTACATCACCGTTGGGCAGAAATAAAATTAATGCATAATTTTCATGAATCAAAATTATAATATTGTTATTAACAGTGTTGGTCAGAAAATAACAATACTACAATTCATCTTCAATTGTTATTCATTTTTCAAAACCAAATTCTCCCGTTGGTTCGAATTTGATAATGAAAATAACTATATCAAGTACGCAGCGGAAACAAAAATAAAATTCTCATAATGTTGTTTTCCAGAAGCACTAAAAAAAATTTCATTATTTCTGAGCAAAATGTCGTTGGACAAATTTGCACGAAAATTCTTATCAAAATTTCATTAAATTCATTTAAATATTCATCGAATTCATGTCACGGTATTACTTCTGGAAAAAAATAATAAAACGAAATTCGTTTTCTTCAGATTTTGGCCCGAAGGCCCTTCTTTTCCCCCTTGCGGCCCAGCCAACGAAACCGGCCCACGCGCGGCTCGGCCCAGTTCAGTGGATGGCGATCCGGCGGCCCAACTCAGCGCGAAACGGCCCGACGCCGCGCCCACGCCGCAACCTGGGCCTGGGCCGGCAATCTGCCCCCCGCGCCCTTCCACCTGGGCCCGAATTTGGCCCAGCTCAGTCGGGGTTCATCTGGACCGTCAAACATGATCCGACGGTCGTCCTTGATTCTCGGTTCAACAAAACCAGCAGCCGCCGGTCCTTAACCCTAGTTTCATTTCACTTTCTTCTTTCCTCCATTTCCAGCACAGCCGCCGGCCACCACCGTCCGGGTAGGAAGCCGCCGGAGGCCGGGTAGGAACCGGCCATGGGCCACGACCGCGCAAGGGCGAGCATCTCTTTCCTCTTCCCTTCTCTTTCTCCTACCCATCCTCAGCCGCAGCCGCACGGGCTACACCACGGCGACCGTGGCGGGTTCGGCGGGTGGCGGCCGCCGGCCAGGAGTTCTCGCCGGAGCAGTTCACCGGCCTGCTTTTCCTCCATCTTTCCTTCTTCCCCATTCCATTCACAGGACCTGCGCCTTTCATGGTGACTTGGCCGTGCCGCCGCCGGTCCACTCGCCGGCGCGCGAGCTCGCCATGGGCAGTGCTCGCCGCCGTCGAGCGGTCCCGCGTGTGGCACGCATAGCCCCGACCGGCTTGGCAGCCGCTAGGGTTAGGATTCGTAGGCCGTTCGGTTAGGGTTCGTCCATTCCTTTCCGATCCGAAAAATAAAATTCTGAATCGGCGGTCCGTTCTTCGTGTATTTCGTTTAATTGTATCCCGATCTAGGGTTCTTAGTTCATGAACATGGCTCCGGTACCATTGTTGTGATTCATAGTTCGTTGATTCGTCAGATCGGGTACGAATTACAGTAAGCAGCAGACAAACCGATTCACAGTATACAAATAATTCTAGAAACGAACAGCGACGCGATAGAAGGAAAAAAGGGTAAAGGTCGCAAACCGTCCGACGGCGTAGGTGTAGCAGATCCGGAGGAGGCGCCGGTGTTGGAGTCGTTCGCCGGAGGAGCCATTGACGCGATGAAGAGGTTGCGCGGTGGAGACGGTGGCGGCTTCCCGTCACTGGCTGCGCCCCTCTCAGATCGGGAGTCGGGAATGTCGATGGGAATGGCGGCTGAGGACAACCTCGTGTTCTGAGCCGGCCAGCCCCCCACCTCTATTTATGCGCAGTGTGACGGGGGCCCACCAACCATGTAGGGTTGGGCGCCCCCGATCAGGGCGCGAGAAGCAAGGCCCATTAGTGGCGGGAGATCATAACCTAACACTCTGCACTTCTGTAGGTACGCCTCGAGGCTGTGGATGTAGTCTTCAAACCCCAGTGGCCACCATGGCCCAAAACATATCTTCTGCTTCTCCCTTTGATACACGACAGTTGCTCATTATCACGTACAAAAGGAAACCTTAGTCATTTTTTTTAAAAAAAACATGTATTCAAGCTGTCAAGTTCACTATTATACTTTGTACATATTCAATTCCATCATATGGTGTACATCCTATCGATGAACTTACTCAACAGGAGCTTGTTTTTTTGGCACTTGCAAGAGCTTGCCACTGCTGTGGACATACTGCTGCAGCCATCGAGTACTCTTGCCAGGCAAAAATGGGCATATGCCGCCGGCTGCCGCACCAGGATATAGTGCCTCTACTAATTTTACCCTTATCCCAAATAACTACGATTGGCCTCCTTGGAAATGAAATTTGTCCATCCAAATTATTGTCTACATAAAGAAAATTCTTGTCTCAAGCTTTTACCATCCAAATTCTTGTCTGCATAATGAATGTGAAATTTGTCCATCAATTATTTCTTTTTCCGAATTAACCCTAAACAAAACCACCACAAAAAAAACCATGTAGATTCTGGAAGGCTTTAAAGAAAAGCATCTGCGCATATAGGTAGCAACGACCAGATGAGAAATCAGGAAAGAAAGAAATATTTGACAAGATTAGTATACACAGCCTCCAGGCTGCTGTTCGACTCCCTGCTACTGCTGATGGCATGGTTGCTGTGGAAAGAACGTAACGCGAGAGTGTTCAGAGGATCAGCGTCCACAGCAGCGGAGGTTGCGGCGGCGATCGTCGCCGAGGGGGAGCAGTGGGCTATGGCGGGCTACGCTCCGATGGCGGCTCTGAATTTGCTTTGGTTGTAAAATGTAAACGTCATGTAATCGTATTTGGAACAGCCAGTAGATGATAGGGCTCTCCCGTGTGGCGTTCGAGGTCACTCGCCTCATTGTCGCATTCGCGCTCGGTTGTGTACTTGACATTTCTTTCCTCTTAATGAAAAACGGGCACACACCTGGTCGCGAAAACAAGATTAGTACATGGAGAACGAAAGTTACGAAATCAGGAATGGTAGACTCAAATGGTTTGAGAACGAAAACTATACCCTTACATCTAGGGCAGATCTACCAGTTTTTTTTTTGAACAACACGTCAAGTCTATTTATTCATGCACACAGGGTCCAGCGGAGTCGCGAACCAAAATATCAGATACAAAACTCGGGAGGGGATCAAGCCAAACATGAGGTTGATCCGGGTCCCAATCAAGACTCAAACGAGCGAGTTCGTGAGCACTCCTATTACAAGATCTAGGAATATAAGCAATCTGTACAGAAATAAAGGATGACAGGATCAACTCCCGTGCTTCCTTGTAGAGGACGGATGCAGGACTAAGATCACGTTCGTCCGACTGGAGCGCCTTCACCGTATTCACTGAATCAGACTCAAGTATAATTCTTCCCATACCATGGCTCGACGCCGCTTGCAAACCTGCAATGCAGGCCTGAGCTTCGGCACACTCAGCATCATGAACGGCTCCCAGGGAGCCAGATCCCACCACAGATGCATGCCCATTATGGTCACAGATAACAAAGCCCCAGTTACCTGTTTTGGTTTCAGCAAAGAAAGCTCCATCACAATTTACCTTGACGATATCCCTTGGTGGTCGAGTCCATGATGCATGCAGTCGTGAGCCTTTTTTCGCCTTCTCCTTTGTAGTCCCAGATTCCATCGCTAACAAAGATGCACGATGTACGACCTGGGCTGGAGAACGCATACCCTCACCTGCATAAGCTTTGTTCCGCGCCTCCCACCATGAGTATAAGAGCATGATCACCCGCATGCATAATTCATTACGTAGGGACAGTATGGCCAAGATCACGTCGGCAGCTGATTGTTTCTGAAGCAATTCAGTTCGTATGTCTTCCAATGAGGCCTCTCGCCAACACTTAACAACGAACTTGCATTTCAAAAAACAGTGACCCCCATCTTCATTGAGTCTCCAGCATACCGGGCATCTGGTATCTATATCCATCCCTCTCCTCCTTATATTCATTTGTACTGGGAGGCTGTTGTGGGCTAGGCACCAAATGAACTGTTTGATTTTCGGAGCACAGTCCAAACGCCAAATGCTCTTCCACTTCAGTTTCTTGTCTATTTGTTCATGTGATGAGTTTCCTCGCTGCCTTCTTGCTCTCTGTACTGACTGATCATGGAGAGTGTGGTATGCTGACTTAACAGAGAATAGCCCTTTATTATCAAAGTGCCAAGCTATGACATCCTCCCTACCAATTTGCACCGGTATAGCAAGGATATGCTGGACATCCTCCTCCCAAAAGACATCCCTGACCAGCACATGGTCCCAATCTCCAGTAACTGGGTCGATCAACTCTGAGACCCGAGTGATCAGGGTATGCCTTCTCGGAGTAACGGGCATTCTTGTTACACCACGAGGTATCCATGGGTCAAGCCAAATATTGATTGAGTTTCCATCACCAACTCGCCATATTAAACCCTCCTTCAAAGCTTTAATTCCCCGCAAAATGCTTCTCCACGCATAAGAAATCCCCATGGTCTCCTTTGCATTCAACAGATTACAATCCCTGTAGTACTTGGCCTTTAGCACCCGTCCACACAAGGAGTCCGGAGCCTTGAGTAGCCTCCAGGCTTGTCGAGCCAGCATCGCCAAGTTGAACAAGTACAAATCACGAAAGCCCAGTCCTCCTTCATCCTTTCTTCTACACATAGTGTCCCAGGATAGCCAATGCATTTTATTCTCATTGTCTTGTTGTGACCACCAATATCGACAAATCATTGCACTGATATCATCGCATAGATAAATCCTCCATTATGTTCAGTAAGAATACAAGTGATAGAGATAAAAGTGATATGCTATCCACCTTACACATATCATCAGAAGCAAGAAATGAAAAGTACTTGGGTCTCCCTGTATATATGGGCCGTTCGAGATCAAAGACTTTTGCTTATCTGAAGGATAGGGTATGGAAGAAAATTCAAGGATGGAAGGAAAAACTTCTTTCTAAAGCGGGCAAAGAAACTTTGATTAAGGCCGTAGCCCAGGCTATCCCAACATATGCGATGTCATGTTTTGACAGATCTACCAGTTTAGGATGCATCGTTGGTGCAAGACAGGGAAGGATTGAAGGGGGCGCATCAGTGATCCACTCGAGGGCGGCGGCAGCAGAGCGTGGAAGACGCACGAGGAGCCCGACCTCCAGCGCTGAACTCGGCTTCACTGTCGTGGTTGGCTTCGCCGATCACCTCCTGTCGCTGCTAGTAGGACCAAGTAAACTTTGGGACCACACGTCATTTTCTAATGTCCACGTGAAACAAGCAAAGGCGTAAGCTGCAATGCAAAATTTCACTGTTCAACTCGTAGCCAATGTCTCTGGCGCGTGGACCTGCAACCAGGCGTTGCTTTCTTGTGTCCTACTCCAACAGAAACAATGCCGCAATGGGAACTTTTGTGTCAACCCCGAGGAGGTTATACAGTTGACTAGCTACGTCACTGGAGCTAATTTAAAACATAATATAAAATGAAATATGCTAGAACACCCTAAATTAATTATCAGCAAAATATAGAGCAATATATAATGGAATATCAGATCATGTTAGGACTGTCTAGTTTATTTTTTGGCTTAGAGAAAAAAAAACACCAGGTACCTCCCAAAAGGCTTATGGGGCAGGTTGTTAATGGTTTGATCATAAAGAAAAGCATATCTTCAGTGGATCAGTGCCTGTGCCAAGTAATCATTTTCTACTGCAGTATCAGAAGGTAGAAGCTAACGAACCGAATGTGAGGAATTGAACACTTCATACAACTGCCCAAACAAAAGCAGAACACTAGAAGCACAAATAACTGGACATTTTTCAATCCAGCAAGCCCGGGGGGCAATTCATATATAATGTTTTATGTGCCCGGTGACAAAAATGCAGTTTAACAACTTCTAACAAAACAAATAAAAGGGAACTTTCAGTTTGGAATTACGGTGAAACGTAGGTTCCAACAAAGAAATTTAAATAGCGCATGCTAGCACAGGATATTTCTAACATTGGGTGATAAATTAACAATCATTCCTTTAACTATAAACTGATACGATATTATGAGGGATTCATACCATGCAAAATAATTTGGCAGCACACTTCTAACAATACTGGAAGAAACACCCATTATTAAAACAAGCAGCCATCATAATGAGTAAACAGAGCAAAGCAAGAAAAGTATAAGCAACAGACAGCCCAAGTTAGGTCTCCTAAATACCTCAATGATGCTACCAAGCTATAAGAGCAATCACGGCATCGATATTTTTTTTGCCATTTTAGCAGTTCTAACTCTTGCTCGTGTTGCAACTGTAGCAAAAGTTGTTTCACCGTAGCATTGCTCTAGAGATACACAACACATTTCTAGCTTGCATACACCGCAATTCAAGAAATAATAATGGACCAAATACATGGAAACAATATGCTAATCATACAAGTGCGCAACAAGCCATATGATCATGAAAGAATGAAATTCTTCCAAAATTATCCAATCTTTAGTCATCTCCAACAGAAACAATACGAGAGGTTTTTGGTCAACCAAGAGTTTGCTATACAATTATCAGTAGCAATACACACAGGGAGGGAGGGAGAGAGAGAGAGTTTAAAAACTTTTTTTCTCGAACTACGCAGGAGAGCTGCGCGTCATTTCATTAAGAAAGAAGTGAACAGATACAAAAGATTAGGGGAGACCCCCCAGTCCTTGCACACCAACACACCCACCAAAACAGAAAACAAAAATTGCCAACAAAAAATTGCAGACTTGACCGGCAGCCATGGCACCTAAGTGCCCAGCACAAGCGACCTAGTGAGGAGCTCCTGGAGCTTTGAGGCCCCAGCCATACACCACAAGGAGCTCTCATTTGCCACTGTTTGGAGTAGTATCTGGATGCTTGGACGTACTCCTTCAAACACGCAGGAGTTGCCGTGCTTCCAAACCTCCCAGGCCACAAGTATGATGAGAGAGTTCAAACCTTTCCGCATATCTTTTTGCACTGCCCGGATGGTGTTGCACCACCAGACCGAGAAACAAGAGGACTCAGCCGTGGGCAAGTCGATGACAGGTTCAGATATTGGAAAATGAAGAACCAAACCTGACGAGTGAGCACGCATGATAAAAGAAGGTGCTGGGCTGTTTCCTGTGCCAGGTCACACAGAGGATAGGCGTCTGGGTGTTGCATCCCACGCTTGGCCAGGCGATCCGCCATCCAGATCCTTCCTTTTAATGCCAACCAAATGAAGAATTTGCAGCGTAGAGGTGCCTAGCTCCGCCAGATTCTTCGCCATGCAGCAAATTTTATGGAACCAACAAGGCCTCGTAAGCGGACTTGCTGCTATATGTACCAGTTTGGGTCAGCTTCCATCAAAAATGATCCTGAACTTCCTGCTGCAAGACCACTCTATCCAACAAGTCCCAAATCCTAAAATAGTCCATCAGAACTGGGACAGTGAGAGCCCCTTTTATGTCAGACGCCCAAACCCTATTATTTAGAGCTTGTGCTACTGTCCTTGATCTCACCACCCTTTTGGGGACGGTTTTATAAAGGTTAGGAGCTATTTCTGCCATAGTGTTGCCATTTATCCAGCGATCTGACCAGAATAAAATTGTGTCCCCATTCCCAACTATTGCAACAACCGCCATATGAAACAAGGCTTGAGCTTTTTGTGGTACCTGGATGGTGAGACCAGCCCAAGGTCTTGATGGATCTGTTTCTATGCCCAAAGCCAGCGGATCCGAAGTGCCCAACCAAAATATTCCAGATTGTGAATGCCCAGCCCTCCATATTCAAAAGGCCTCTGAACCTTTTCCGAGGCTACCAGTCAATTTCCTCCATTAGCCTTTTCCTGTCCTCTCCATAGAAATCCCCTACGTTTCTTGTCGGTGGCTCTGATAACCCATTTGGGGAGATCCACCGCAACCAGAAGGTAAATTACAGTGGTTGTCAGGACCACCCGTGTTAAAACCAACCGGCCTGCTCTATTCATCAGTGAAGCTTTCCAACCTGGTAGATGGTCCGTGACCTTGTCAATGAAGAGCTGGAACACCTCCTTAGTTGGCTTTCTCAAGGTCAGCGGCAAACCCAAATAGGTACATGGAAAATCTTTGATTGCACAGGCCAAAATATCAGAGATCTGCTGCAAGTATTCATCTGAGCAATGAATTGGGGAGGAAGAGCTTTTTGAAAAATTGGTATGAACTCCAGACGCTTGACCGAACAGATCCAACACCTGCCTCATAACTAGGAGGTCAGAGCTGCTGGGCCGTAGAAAAATAACTGCATCATCCGCATAGAAAGAAACCCGGTGCCTGAACTGCTGGACTGCCAAAGGTTGCAGGAGATTCTCACTAGTGGCAAATTTAATCAGAGGGTTTAACACATCCATTACCAAGATGAAGAGCATGGGGGAAAGAGGGTCCCCTTGCCTGAGGCCCTTTTGACGGAAAAAACCAGCACCCGGCTCCCCATTGACCAGCACTTGAGTAGAGGAGGTTGACAGGATCAGGCATAAAAGATTACACCACCGCTGCCCAAAACCAAGATGCTGCAGGACCTCCAGAAGAAAAGGCCATGAAACTAAATCGAAAGCTTTAGAGATGTCTAGCTTGAGAAGAGAGAGTTTAAAGACTAAATATGGGGATATAGAAAACATAAAACAAAATTTGCTCACATGCACACAATTAAGTACCAACAGAGTATTGAAGAAGCAGCTTAAGGATCAGCTCCATCATATTAGAATTCTTTGGATTATGGAGCAGGAACTTAAGATCAGACCTCAACACAAGCCTAAGTTTCTCCAATACAGTGTTAGGTGTGGTACAACTAGAATGAAACTGTTGGACCATGTCACGAACAACTATTGAACATGATACTGCTATTGGTGGTGTGGTTCAATTAACCTGAGGTATTGCCATTTCGACAGAGTTGTCTGCTTCAACTCCTATGCCATGCTATATTGTTCTAATTGCACTGAACTTGATTTGCTTCAGTTGGCTTTAGTTCAATGATTACAAGTTCACTCTTGTAATTATAGTTGCGGCTAGTAATCCATACTCTGCCCCAGGAGGCGAGGAATGAAAAACGGTACACACTAAAAACCAGGTGCTTAGTGATCGAACTATCAATCAGCTTCTCAAAGACAATATACAAATAGTGCCAAGTAATCATTCCATTGCAGAACTGAAACTAAATATAACAATAAGCGAGGAGTTAAGTATTTCATACAACTGCACAATAAAAAGGTAGAAAAGCAGCAGCATGAAAAAGAATTTCATAGCATGCACCAGGGGTAGTTCAAAGAATTTCACTGTGCCAGATGACAAAACAACTTCTGTTGTTCCTAAGACGAATGAGTAAGTTCTTTTAAAAGCAACTACGAAGAGATGACAACCACAGTTTGGAACCATGGTGAAAAGTTAAGTTCCAACAAAGTATAGAAATCAGCAAACATATATAATTAGGACATCAACCCCAGGGAGTGAAAATATTAGCAAGCAGTCTAGTATCTCTAAATCAATAGGATATACTACAAAGAGTTCATAAATCATAACCACGTGTAGAAACCAGTCAAGTCTAAAGATTCACCAGCTATAAAAAGATCTTAGTTTCTTCTTAATATAATGATCCACAGCCACTAGACACATCACTCACACCAACTTAAACAAATATTTGAAAAAAGAGCATGAGCCTAAAATATTGTAGCAGATAGTACAACTATAATTTCAAAGCAGAGGCCACATACCGATCGCACTATATTGGTAGTGATTAAGCTTTGACATAAGAACATGTAAAACAAAACAGTCTCATTCTCAATCCATTTGATTGCTAATGATCCAAAGGCATATGGACTAATTTTACACTCAAACAGATAAAATTTGCAGTGTTAATAAACAATGAAGATAGCGGTCCAGCTATATTTTTCATAGCTAAGACTTATAAGAGATGTATTTGGACATTTTGATATATAATGGAGCAATCTCTAGCCATGAGCCAGGAAAAAATAGCAAGGCCACTTAGTTCCATTGTGCTTGTAGCTTAGCAGCAAGTGAGACCATTGCTTCGGGCTTTGGGCAAAAGAAGCTATACTATTTAGAACCTCGGTCCTAAAGCTATCTCCAAATCCATTGTCCTGTGTCTACCTTCACTAATACCTAAGAAGATTGATACATTACATCACTGAGTAGATATGACCAACATCACCTCTGCAACAATATTGCAAAGGAATACCAAATAGCACTTATGATTCATAAATTTTGATAAGTTTCTAAAGGCGCTAAGTATAGAGTATAGATGTTTCAATTAGCTATCAAAGCACCATTTAGTTAGAGATCCACAAAGAAAAAATTCTACTATTTATGTATTCAGGTGCAGATACAACTGATTATTTTTTTCATTACAAATTTTTTTAGTTTTCCTTTTAATTCCTCCTTTTGGTTGAAATAATAGTAATAACCTTTCTTACCACTTGGGAACTCAGCTAAACGATGTTGATATCAATTCCAATTGTTCTTCTTCATGAGGTTCTCCTAGTGCATCCAGTTCTTCATAAAACAGGAATTTATATGTTTGACGATACCCTTCATCCTTCATGTGTTTTGCTAGCCTAATCAACTCTACATTTATATTTTCCGCTTCAGGATGTTGCTGTTCCCCAACAACAAACACATGAACTCGGCTATTAAGCTCAACCCAGCTACACCCTGGATCTTTGCTAACACCTCAGAGTCTCATCAAATGTCTCACCCGCTCAACATCATTCCACTTCCTCTGGGCAGCATAGATGTTTGATAACAATATATAAGCAGATGAGTCCTCAGTAGCTAACTCCATCAGTTGTTCACCTGCATATGCTCCAACATCAAAATCTCATAGACTGCAACATGCCCCTAGGACTATACGGCATAGGCATGTTCCATGGTCAATAGTTATTGACTCTATGAAGTCATTTGCTTCTTTTAACTAGCCTGTTCGGCTCAGAATATCAACTATGCAAGCACAGTGATCAAGCGTAGGAATTAAACTATAGTCTTTGCTCATTGCCCTAAAATAAAACCAGCCTCTGTCAACTAAGCCCATGTGGCTACAAGCACATAACACATTAATGAATGTTATATGATCTGGTGCCATTACCTCTAGCTTCATCTCCTCGAACAGATCAAGTGCATCACTTCCACGCCCATGTTGTGAAAAACCAGAAATAATTGAGTTCCATGAAATAATATCCCTATCAGGCATCCTTCTGAAGACAACCATGCTATCTTCAAGGTTTCCACACTTTGAATACATAGTAGACAAAGCTGTTCCAACAGAGCCCCCCAAACCAAATCCACACTTAAGATTTGTGCATGCAATTGCTTCCCAGGCTCCAGTGCTGCAAGGCACGCACATGCTCTAAGTACACTAGTTACAGCTAAATAACTGGGCATAACGCCCTCTTTGTCCATCCTGGAATACAACATCAGGGCTTCCTCATGCTCCCCATTCTGCACATGTCCAGTAATCATCGCTATCCAAATGACAACATCATACAATTGGTGAAACCCATCTTTCGCATCACCAATACAACCACACTTGGCATACATGTCCACCAGTGCCCTCTTCACATAAACCTGCCTCTCAAACCCAAGCTTTCACCATCAAACCATGTGCCTGCTTCCCAACCACCAATGCGCCCATATCACTGGATGCGTTCAGTATCCCAACAAAGGTGAATTCTGTTGGTGAGAATCCTGTCGAATGCATCTGTAGGAACATCCTAGCTGCACAATCTGCTTCCCCATTCTGAGCATACCCCGTGATCATTGCTGACAATGTGATGGAGTTCCTCTCCTTAGATGACCCAAACACCGTCATTGCTGCATCCATACACTCAGCCTTTGCATACATTGTGACAAGTGAATTCTCCACGGACACAAATCCCACCAAGCCATCCTTCAATACTAGCCCATGCAACTGCACCCCCATAAGCAAACCCAGTGGCACACGAACTGCGCTAAGAACTGCTGTGGTGACGAACTCATTTTTCTCCAATGGGCACTCCTGAAGCATCAGCCGGAAGAGCTCAAAGGCCTCCTCAGAACACTTCCTCGTGGCATATCCTGACACCATGGCAGCCCAGGACACCGCATTCCGATGTGGCATTTCATCAAACACCCTCTGGGCATCAGAAATAGCTCCCAGCTTGCAGTACACAAGAAAATTTAGCGCGCTTCGCGGCGCCCTACCAAGCATCCTGGAAACAATAGTGCACTGTACAGATATTTCACATGTGACAACATATGAATACTCTTATTGCAAGCATAGCTTTTCAATCATCTTAGGCAGTACAAATATTTCAGTCTCTTCTTTACAAAATCAAAAAATCACATATGCAATTAGCAAGACTGCACGATACATGCTTTATTAGTTGTCTTCACGACTGTCAAAACAAAGGCCAACCTCTAGCTACATGGGGCATAATATGAGGCTCTACAGTTAGCCAAAGAGAGAAAAATGAAGAAACGACAAAGGCCAACATCAGAAATAATAGAAATGTGATTGCTGATGGAAATGGTGCGTTAATATTTGCAACGACTCTACAGCCAACACCCCTGGGTGCATGAGCTGCTAATCCAATAGAAAAAGTGAGCATCACTTCCAACCAATTCATCACTAAATTACCTTTTGCTAAGAACAGCGATGCACGTGCGTCTTACAGGTTCCTACATAGGAAAAGAAGAGCATGATCAAATATGTATGTTTAATGTCAAATTCAATGGCAAGTAGTGCAAGATCAACAGAAGGCAAATTAGTTTGTACTGTGGATTGGTACCCTTTTCAGCTGCAAGGTGTTAGAATCTTAGGATCATTCTAGGTGTAGATCAGCGGGTGGTAACTTCTCTATTTGGTATAAACAAGTGACAGTTTGATCTTGGGAGAAGGGAGGAGAGTGGAAGGTGATTTTACCAACTGTCGGAGGGCTTGGTGGAGGAGTCGGAGTCCGGTGACGCAGTGGTGGCGTAGTGACGCCGACTGTGGACTTTCCGTCGCTAGCAGTGTCGCCCTTTAGATCGGCTAGGGTTCGGAGTGGGGTGGCGGCTGGGCGAACCTCGTGTTTTGAGCCGCTGGCCCCCACCTCCTCTTATAAGCACTGTGCGACGGAAGGCCATCAGCCAAACACGGACTGAGCATCCCCGATCAGGACGCGAGATTAGGGCCCACACATAGCCGTTGGGCCAAGTATGGTGGAGATCAAACTAACATTCTCCTCCTTGATCTCTCATCACTTTCTTCGTTCTTTAATTTCTTACTCAAAATTTCGATTCATATTTTTCTTGCTTCTTTCCTATTTCATTATAGATCAGTGCATAGAACTGTCCCATCGTCACAGCAATAGTGCCGCTAGACTAACAGCCACAATACACTTCTCCATTTTGAAATGAAACTTTCTTTGGGCCCTTTATTGTCCGAAAATCATAGGCTATACTATAAATCCATATCGACTGTGCGTTCTCTGAACACACTGGGTGGTAAGCCTTTATAAGCGGATCTGCAAGTACTTACTTTTTACTTATACATTCGAAAAGATTCCGAACTTTCTCCTTCACAACGTCTAACTTCATGTCAATGTGTTTGGCAGCACACTTGATCCGTTGTCATAGGAGTCAATCATTTTAAATGGTAATTGCTGTTGTATACCATTACCAATTCCGGGTATAAGTTAACCATTTCGCCTGTCCTATAAGCCTTATAATAAGTTGTACTATAGGTATGCATCATTGATGATACCACAACTATTTCTTTGGAGCTTTTCCACAATAAAACTCTAACTACGAGTGTTACCTACTATGTGGGTTTACTAAACATCTCGCTGAAATTCAACATTCTTGTACCCACAACCATTTGAGAGTACTCGTTCTTTCTTAGTCATCATGAGGCTTATTAAATCTTTGTAAAATTGCAAGATATTCTCAACTCCATTCCAGTGATCTATATCTGGACTGGACTTTCTGCCAAAGCATCCCGGATAAAATGAACTATGTTAGGGTAATATCATACTTGTGCACTCATTAAACTGTAATATCATAGTTGTGCACTCATTAAGCTTCCAACATCTGAAGCATATGGATCCATATTCATTTGATCTATCTCATGTCGGTTCTTATAACACTAAAGTTCTCAAAACTATTATCCTTGACTATATGAACAGGCGTAGGTTCACTTGCATGCATACTTTGTTTCTTTACAATCTTTTCTAAGCATATCTTTGTGATAATCTTAATACCCCTTTCATCTGTCTCGGTGAATTTCAATTCTTATAACGAGAGTCATTTCACCGAGAACATTCTTGTTGAGTCTCGAAGACAAGAGCTTCTTCACATATAGTAGATTGACATCACTACTAGCAAGTAAGGTGTCATCCACATATACAGGATTTGGAATTAAATCTCCCATTCTATAACTTTGTACAGATGCAATTGTCCTCTCATTCTCTTTAACCCAAAATTTCTAGTTGACCTTTCAACTTGAAATGCCACTGTTTAGAGACTTGCTCTAGTTCATAAAAGATTTTTACAGGTGGCATCACATTCGTTCGTTCTTTCTTTCCACGACAAAACCTTTAGGTTGTGCCATGTAATTATTTTCATACAAATCACATTAGGGAATATTGTCTTTACTTTCATCTGATGTAACTTAGATCATGATGTGCCACTAGCATTCATTGTAATCTATTCGTTCTCTTTGTATAAAATCTTTCAATTCAAGTCATGCTTTATATATTATATTCCTTTTGGAGTCACATTTTTTCTTGTAGACCCTTTACAGCCTGCTGTTTTGGCTCCATTCGGAACTGCTTCTGTTTCTCAAACTTCGTTGGTATTCATCGATTTCATTTCAATTTCCTTAGCTTCTTGCCATTCAGACGTGTTAACGCCTCTCATTAATATAGAATTTATAGTCATAAGAAAAATCTGATTCTCTTATTCTTTGAGACCTTCAGGTCTTTAGCTAATAGCACTTCTTTCGCATGGGGTTGTTGTTGCTCTTTTATCGCCAATTGATTCTATAGGGTCCTGTAAAACTAGATCCTTGTTTTCTTATTCATCTTCTTGAAGGGCTAACAACATGTGTTGTATGAGTCATACAATATCAACATAGTGTTGAGCATTTGTCGATCTTGAGTCATTGGAGTAGGCACTGGTCTCACTTCTCTTCAAGTCGTAGATCTTTTCATACCATGCTCCCCCGACAGTGCGTGCAGCGCGATGCAAGGTGCGGCAGCGGCGGCGGCGAGAAGAGAGAAAGGAGCGAGGCCGCGAGGGGAGCTACGGCTGGGTCAAAGAGGGCTCCTTCGCAAAATCGTCTGCGGGGTTTGTGTTGTAAAAAAATGGCGATGATATCAAATTTTGTCTCCTTCACGTTAAAATAAACTTTGGATCAAGGAGATATGCGTAAAATATTGGCATCCACGTACTATTCATTTCTAATCAAATAGGATGGCGGGTTTATTTAGTAGAAAGTAGAGGGGTTTTATGAAAAACTTCTGACACCACGTGTCCACACGAGAGGGCTCAGAACGCCCGTGGAGAATGGAGAGAGCAGCAGATCTTGGTAGGTTTTAAGAATCCTGATGTTGAGAAGGGCGGTCGAGACGAAGACATTATTGGAACCAGAGGAGGACGGCAGCTTGCACGCGAGTGCATGTGCGACGGCGCCAGCAGACGCGGAGGGCACGCGGGCAGCGGCAGTGAACGCGGCGGCGAAGGAGTGCGGCGTGGGAAGGACGGCGTCGGTAGAGGACATCATGGAGCGGAAATGGGAGAGAGCGGCGAGGGGTGGTGGCGGGAGAGCGGGTTGAGGAGGGAGTTCCACGAGGCGACGTCGCGCAAGGCGGCGGGGATGTCGGCGAAGACGTCGAAGGCTGCACCGAGTAGGGGCCGCGGGAGGGAGCAGTAGAAGGTGATGAGAGAGTTGGAGACAGGCATGTGGGAAGCGGCGCCAGACTTGAGCGCCCAGCCGTGCAGAGCCTCGCCGGCGCGACGGGTGCGGTCTGACGAGGCCGCACATCGAAGGTGCTCGATGAATTGCGCGTGCGACATACGCAGGGCGGGTGGCGCCGCACCTGCAATGGTTTGAGTTGGTCTGCCATGGGTTTGGGTCGATTTGGGACGGATGAGATGCTGCTCGCTCGATTTGGGACGTGAAGCTGTCGGTCTTGACGAGGACCGCGAGAGGAGCAAACTCAAGATGGCAACCCGACGGTAGTGCCCATCCGTACCCATACATGTACCCGCACCCGCAAAATTTTACCCGTCGGGTTACCCGTATCCGCATGTGGGTAAAAAAAATAGTTCCATACCCGTACCCGTCGGGTAATTCTCACCCGACGGGTAACCTGTACCCGATAGCATACCCGAAAATTACCTAAAAATATCAAATAGTCACATACAAAAATAAATCATTCTAAGCTTCCAACAAGTTATAAACATACTAACAAACATTATTAGCATCATTACAACAAAGGCAATCTACTAGAAATATAGTGGATGTCTCAATGGGCCAAATTCATGACTTATATGCGCTAAAATAACTGAGGTTGACTAGTTTTTTTACGAGTATGTCTTACCCGCGGGTATGGGTAGTATACACCCGCACCCGTACCCGATGGGTATAGGATTTTGTCCAATAACGTACCTATGGGTAGAAAATTCATCTCATACCCGCCTCTTTATCGGGTAATACCCATCAGGTTTTGGGTACCCATTGCCATCTCTAGAGCAAACAAGGAGAATGCGCGGGCGATGTCGTTATAACATAGCACTATCATAATGATATACATGAAATACGTGTTCTTCTTTACCTCTGCTTGTTCTTCGCTCCAATTTCTCAATTGAGCTATCCTTGTTCCTGATTCTGTCGCAAATTCACTGCGGGATACATACAACAGCCTTCTCCGTGCTTGCCGAGTTGCCGTTGCGAACGCGCGCCACGCAGGCCCGCCTCGACGGCGCGGTCACGGGGATCCTTCGGCAGGATCGGTGGACCTGTGTCAGGCCGGCCTGCGGATGAACACCGGCACCTTCCTGTACACCGGGTTGGACTAATGGACTTGACGAGGAGCACGTTCCTAGCGGCCACGTGCTCCTGGACGTAAACGTGTCGCACGCTCTTAGACTATCCGCACTCATGAACCTCTGTATTCATCCTTTATACATCCTAGTCATCAAGATTCTCTCCTCTATATTCAATTCTCCCGTATTCATTCATCCTCTATATCATCATCTATCCACTGTGGGACCCACTTGTCACTTTATCTAAATATATTCATGTGAGATCTTGTTTTGAAGAATTTATTAAAACAAATTTAATGGTGCAATCGAAATTTAATTTGGTTAATTAGTTTGTGAGTTATAACATTTTTTTACAAGTTAAAGTGTTGGGACCCACCCTGCATCCACTTTTTCCCTCCTCCCTCTCTCTGCGTGCAGGACAAGCCCGGCCCTGTGCCCAGACGTAGCGGAGGTTCCTTAGACTACCCGCAGTGGATACTCTAAAACGATACTCTAAAGCTTTAGAGTATAGATATAGAGTAAAAACTGCTGCACTAGGTACTCTAAAACGATACTCTATCTTTTCTCTCACTCTATATTTAGAGTAGTACTATGCTTACTCTATACTCTATAGTGGCGGCCCCACTAGCTAAACAAAGGAAAAAATGTTATAACTCACAAACCAAAAATCCAAATTAAATTTTGATTTCACCATTAAATTCGTCTCAATAAATCCTTCAAAACTAGATCACACATAGATATATTTAGATAAAGTAACAAGTGTGTCCCATAGTGGATAGAGGATGATATAGAGGATGGATGGGTGCGGGAGAATTGAGTATAGAGGAGAGAATCTTGCTGACTAGGACGTATAGAGGATGAATATAGAGGTCTATGAGTGTGGGTAGTCTTACGTGCGTCAAATTTGTGGTGCGTAGAGCTGTCGGGTAGCTTAGCGTATTGTTTAAAGGCCCGCGCTACAGCATTTTTGCTCCGGTATACTCCCTCCGTCCTGTATTAAAGGTCGTCGAAGCTCTGAACATGGTGCAGTCAAGATGCCTTGAACATAGAGGTTGCGTGTGTGTATGTACATGGAGGAGACAATAAATCTAGACATTCTACAGCTGGGCTACAGCGACGAGAAAAATGGGACAGAAGGAGTATTGTATACCGGACCTTTTACAGTCACCGATGCAGTCAGTCTTACGCGGAGCGCGACGACGCGCCGACGCCCAGCACTGCCACCTCGTCGTCTTCCTCGGCTGCTGACATTGACGCTGCACCGTGACAAGGCGTTGGAGTTGAGATTCTGATCTAAGATGTTCGGTTGGCTAGGTTAATTAGGTGCACACCGTTAACTGACGATTGATTTGTGGTGTGATCGTGATGGGGATTAGGATTGACTAGAGAGGTGGACTAGTTACTATTCTGGATGAACGTTATCTGTTCGAATCACGGCCCGACAAAAGTGGTCAGCACTCAGGACTTTGTTGGCCAGGCCAGGAAATTCAGCATCATTTGCACCTGCACGGTTGATGTGCCAGGCCACCGGCAACGATTGCGCCAGCACTTTCGTCACTAAAGGTTCCAAAGCCCGCAAGGATTCTTTGTGGTCTCTGCCAGCCGGTTTTTTTTTCTCGAACACACTTCACGTGTCATTGCATTAAGAAGAGGAGGCCGAAAGCACGGCAAATACAGAGCGGAATATAAAACCACAGAGAGAGTGGTTAGCACCCCAAACACAACAACACAACAACAAACAGCAAAAAAAGAGAAATAGAGCTCTCCACCACAAGCCTAACAACGCAACCAGCAAGGCAAGTTGCAACACCGCAAGGGACCAAACTCGGGAGATGTAGCCACGGCGGAAGAATCCACCGAGAGAGACGACCAAGGCGACTGTCGAGGCCCACGCAGCAAAGCATCCACGAGGGGGCATCACACGCTCGGCGGCAACTGCCCGAGGTGGAGCCAAGCGCGACGTCGGTGACCAAGGACGACCAAGCAACGACGACGGCGAACAACTTCGGCAACACCAACATCCGAGAGGACCAAAGCGAAACCCACGCGGCGAAACATCCGCAAGGGGGCATCACACGCTTGGCAGCAACTGCCCAAGGTGGAGCCAAGCACGTCGTCGGTGGCCGAGGACGACCAAGCAACAACGACGGCGAACAACTACGGCAACACCATCCACCGAGAGGACCAAAGCGAGGGTGGGGCCTAGCACAGCGGGCGAGGAGGGTGCGTCAACGTAGCCTTCAGGAAGGAGATGACGCCCGCGGACGCCAACCACGTTGAGATGGCACCCGAAGGAACTTTCATTCCGAAGCTTGCCCCAGGAGCCGTCGACGACGGGATGAGCAGTGACGACGCCTCGAAGAAGGTGATGATGCGGATGCGCCACCGTCGTCGGCCAAGACACGAAGCTTGGCGGGGTTTTCACCCCAACCCATCGTCAGCAACAGCAGTTGCCGCCAGGGGAGCACCATCAGAGGGGAGGGTGGCCGGCCACCCAGATCCAGCCCCTAATGGGGTGGATCCGCGCCTGGACTTACGTCGGAGCCGTGATTGGGGCGCGGAGGACGCTGCCATCGGCACGGGGCCTGGGCGAGCCGCCACCGCCACACGGCGTCCTCGGCAAGGGCCGGTCGGGACCGAGCCACCGGATCGGCGTCCATCGAGCCTAGGAGCCCGACGCAGATCCGGCCGTCGGCCGCCATGTAGCGCCGTGGGCCGAGCAGACCTCGCCATCCGCACACGGGCGCACGCGGGGGGGGGGCCTAACCCAGGGCGGGGGGCGCCAGATCCGCGCCGAGGCCACCCGGCCGCCGCCGGCGTGCGCGCCAGGGCCAGCCGCCGCCCGCCGGCCACCGCACCAGATCCGGGGCGGGGCTTGCCGGATCAGGGCCTAGGGCACCCGGATCTGAAGCCCCAGCCCGCCGCCGGCCGTCCTCGCACCATGGCCGAGGTCGGAGGAAGAGGAGGAGGGGAGGGGAGGGTGGGAGAGGAAGGGAAGAGGGAGGAAGGTGCTGTGGGCCGCCGCCGCCGCAAGCCGAGGAGCGGCGACAGTAGCCAGGGGGAGCACGCCGGCGGTGGTGGTTTCGAAGGAGGGAGAGCCGACCCCGTGTCACCCTGTACGGAGAGCGACGCACGGGGGAGAGGAGCGTCCTGCCAGCCGTTCCGTTTTTTGAACACATTTCACATCTGTGCCTGAGATTTTGTGTCCAGCTTCAAGAAACGGAGCACTTATAGGACTGAACTTCTGCAGTACAAACCAAAAAAAAAGTAGAAGAAAGAAGCAAAATCAATTATTAATAGGCACCCTTGTTACAAGACACCAACTACTGTTGTACATTTATCAAGCACACCGATTATTGACGGAAGAAGCAAAACTGAGTGACAGGCGGATCGAGATGAGCTCGTCGTGGGTCGTACGCACACGTAACGCGCCGAAACGCTCTCACTTGGAGATGGCGAGCAGGGTCTGCAGGAACGCTAGCACCTTGTCGACGTCGTCCGGCACGACGCCCTTGGCGACGTCGGCGGCGCGGAACCGGTCCTCCCACGCGGCCAGCAGTGGCGTCCTGGCCGGGTCGATCAGCCTGCGCCCGATGATCTTGCCGACGGCCCCGAACCACCCCAGGTACCCGCCGAGCACGACGTCCACGAAGCCGATGCCGTCGCCGCCGAAGAAGGGCTTCTTCCCCCCCTTGGAGCAGTCCCTTAAGGCGCCCTCCAGCGTGTCGAGCGCCTCGCCGGCGCGCGCCACCGCCTCCGCCCTCTCCTCCTCGTTCTTGCACCTGAACAGCATCCCGAGCCACGCCGACCTCACCTTGTCGTCGATGTAGGCCGCCCAGAACCGCGCCGCCGCGCGCTCGTAGGGGTCGGACGGCAGCACGGCCGGGCCGGTCCCCGCCCACACCTCGTCGATGTACTGCAGGATGATCTGGGACTCGTTGATGGCGCGGCCGGCGTGGAGGAGCACCGGCACGCTCTTGTGCACCGGGTTGGAGCCCACGAGGAGCGCGCTCTTGTTGCCGAGGTCCTCCTCCACGTACTCGTACGCCAGGCCTTTCAGATTGAGCACGATGCGAACCCGGATCACGAACGGGCTCGTCCACACGCCGAGCACCTTCAGGTCGTCGTTGGCTGCTCCCGCCATTGGCAGCTCTAGCTTTCGCTTCTGTTCGACGAGATGCACCGTGCACGCAGAGGATGAGGATCGGGAGAGAGTGTTTGAGGTTGTGTTTTGGCTCTCTGTTGTGCCTGTATACACGCCAGGGCCAATGGGCTTTATATAGAAAGAATGTGAGCAGTGAGCTGTTGCCATTTGTTTCACGAGTTCTCGATTGCATCTGTACCTGGCCGTCTTGACGGGCATGTGGTGGCTGCGGTGATACATGTGCGTCTGGAGCTCTTGATCTCGCTTTATCGAATTCGCCAGCATGGTCGTCACTCGTCAGAAACGTAGCAGCCACAGCGACCAGGATGCTAACCACATTTCTTTGAAAAGTAGGAGTATTATTACTGTCATGTCCTTTTCGTGGACGAAGATGCATGCTCTTCCACGCCCTTTTATGCGACCAACTACCGCTTTATTACTCATATACTCGCCCCTATATAAAATACATAGGAACATTGGCCGACACATCTGTAACTGAAGTCAGCACATACGATTTGCTGAGCATCTTATCTAGCGTTGAAACAATGCTTGACCTGGCAATACGAATATACGATACGAGCGTGCAATTACTGAAGTACCCATGCTCCACTGAAGCAAAAACTCTGGCTTAATTAGTCGCAACTAGTCGCACTTTACTTTTCAGTGCACTACTACTTCATTTCTGAAACGCATCCTTCATTAGTTCATTTATTTATCAAGGATCTTATACTTTCATAAAGTGAAATTCCAAACGGCAAATCCTGGCGCACTTCTAATTGTAATAATCTTGTGACCTGCAAGCTGCAAAACAGCTGAAGGCTTGAACTTTGTTGTGTTCTATCTTTTTTTTCTTTTACGACACCAAGAGCCACGGTATCTCAAGTTCTCAACAATCTATTCCTCCATTTTGAGCATAGCTGATTAGCCGGCACAATTTGCGGGTCATACAATACAACATATGCAGTTTTAATTCTCATGTGATACTATAATTACTATGTGAAAACCTAATTTCTGTGGCCAGGTTTTGCTTTAGTGGACCTTCCCAAAGTTTGTGCACAAATCTTAAAACATCTTAAAAATTGGTTAATCCCTTTCTTAATTCATTTTCCAAGGGTTCTATTTGGGCATGGCCATCCTCAAGCCCAACTCGTGGCCTGCCTATGCCAGACGCAAGTAAGGAGCACCCAACTACTGATCTCATTTGTAAGCAGTGCGTCTGTTTGGTTGCTGACCACCGAACAGTTAAAATAAGGGACCTGGATTGCTGCCTAGTCAGGCAAGCTTGTTTGGGCAAGCAACCAAATAGACCCGTAGTCGTTGCGCACCTCATTTCATCGACGCCATTGAGATCTCTGTGCACATGACTGCAAATTCAGGCCTTGCTGGACGGAGGCACATTTTCGTGTGCCCCAGTTGACGGAGGTCAACAGCTTCGAGGTGATGATGCTCCACCGGGCGTTGACGTTCGGATATCTATCCCCTGCGTTAGATTTGACATCCTCGTTCCATTCTGCCACGGTGCCGGTTGGCATTTGAGAGTAACTTGGATGAAAACCGATATGAGAATTCAGAAGGAAGGATGCCTAACCGTACCTCTCGAGCGTGGAACATGTCTGACTCGATCATAGTTTTTTTCAGTGCAAGAAAGTTGCTAATGTTGCCTTCCAAATTGACGAAACAAAAATCAGGACCCATCTGATAAAATTGGCACAACTTACTAAGAGTAAATTTGAAAGACACAAATTTAGACTGTACCAATTCTACGCAAGGTCATTGGCTTCTCCTTGATATTCTGGGCATTTGGTAATCCAGGTCAGGGGACGTTCATTATTCATTAGAATAGATGTCAAAAAAAAAACTCGGGCCGCAGGGTAGACAACCTCGAGCTATTTTAGCTTAAAGTAGAGGATTTCTCACCCAGCTCGAGAAAACCCCTGAACCTCACGTCCTATCCACACACACAGGGACCGTTACCCAGTGAGAGAGTCAGTCAATTTTAACTGTGCTTTGAGAACACGAGACAAGCGAGAGGATTTTTTCCGTACCACCGATAAGAAATTCGCCATTCAAGGATTCGAAATCTAGTCATGGAGAATACGTCCATGCATCGCCGTCCGTCCTCCGCGCACAGCCACACGAAGATGTGCTCGTATGAGATCCGAGTTGTGCGAGGCGTGCAGGGCCAAAACTCTCCCTGTACGCGATACGTGCTGTGCGCGGAGGGCACCGCACGGATCACGTGCATTTAGAGTTTCGGCCCTCGGTGACGCCACCGCGGTTAGTCATACTCGTTTAGTACTCGAAAAATCTGCTTGGCCGGACCGACAAGCCCACGTTCACTACTCACACAAGGCCGATCAGAGTTTCCAACGCAAACGTTATTTCAAGAGAACGTCTATCTTCCTCGGTCAGAGTACCGCGAATACCAAATTAGGTGAGGGCGGCGCAGTGGCGCAACTCATTCCAGCCTTCGATGGCGACGTGTCGGCTACGTCGACGCTATGCTCAGTGGGTTCCTGTTGCGGTTTGGTGCGATTGATGAGATGGCTGGAGGCGGCGACGCGGGACACCGCACCTGGCCGCACGGGCGGAGCGGCCGACGCCGCGAGGGGTGTGGTGCCGGTGCGCTAGGTGGTGTGGTATTTGTGCTTCATAATCATACCTTACCAGCTCGAAACGTGGACACATGGACACGTTCTTCGTTCGGGAAGGTTCACGTTCTTAATTCAGAAACATTTATATTTTCACGGTATAAAATATCGCACTAAGCTTTTATTCTTGTTCTACGTTCCCCCATTCTCTCTTGAGAACACTAGAAAATCAGGGCGCGGCGTTGCCGCGCCTACCGTGAGGTTGCCGTTCTATAGTGTTATATATTGTATATTATAGTAAAACATATATGACATATGTTACATTTGAATATAATGCAAATTATATAAATTATTTCATATTGTTTTTATTGTGAATATATTGTTCCTTTTTTATGTTTTATTGTATTAGTAGAAGAAGGTTGCTGGTATAGTTTACACTGTAGTGTGACAAAGTATAAAAGGAGGTGAAATAAGTAACTTGCGTCTATGAAAATGTGTGTAACATCAAAACCCAGCAGTAGTGTTATTGATTTTTTTAAAAAAAAACAGAGGAGGATCGTAATCATAGTAATTGTGGGTCCGCGTAGAGGAGATGGCTGTTCATACATCTAAAATTTGCTCATAGCTGAGTATAGATGTTGAAGTTCGCTAGAAAAGAGACAAATTATTGGATTTTAGAAGATTTTTTGTGGAAGAATTACGAGATTCGGAGTTAGGATGGATGAGATATAAAGTTCCTATGTTTATCGGCGAAACGCGAATGAGAGGAATTTGTAAATTATTCTAGATTTTTTGGATGACGAAGAAGGGGTGAAAAATATTTAGGTAGGCTCTAGAGTGGTTCTAATTTATTTAAGAATTTTTTTGAAAGGAAAAGGGTTTACTTTAATCTTCTGGGTACGTTTATTGTGTACACGTAGCAATTCTCTTCTCGGCTGTTAGATGAACAGTGACTACTGTCAGATGAACAGTATATAAACAGTGGACACTGTCATATAAACAGTGCCCACTGTCTTATGAACAGTGTATGAATAGTGGACGCTGGCATATGAATAGTCGCGAATTGATACTCTAGTGGAGCTCGTGGCTTGGAGGATCCTTATCTTGTGTGCGGTTGTGCGGCGTCCGCCGAGGGCTCGACTCTTGATAGTCGATTAGCTCGCGAACCGACAAGTGGGTGCATCGCCACAACGAGGAGTAGCTTGCCGGGAAGCAAGTGAACCTCGGTAAAAATCTTGTGTCATCTCTTTGCCGAGGATTTCTCTTGTGGTTGATCATTGTGATTGATTCTTCGAGTACATTACTTCTCTACATCATTGGTATAAGAATCAAGTCACTTACTCTTTACTTTCTTATACTAGTCTTAGTGTAGTTGTTTAGTGTAGCTTTTATCACATATGAATAAGTAGCTTAGTGACTTAGTCTTGTTGGTGTGTATTAGAGATCATAGCATTGCTTCACTGGAATTGTATAGGTGGCTTGCATAGTGTAGTTGAGCTAGTGCTAGAATTAGCTTAGCCATCTTTTATACTAACGTGATTGTTTAGGTGAAGCTTGTAAATTTTTAAATAGGCTATTCACCCCTCCTCTAGCCATTTGGACCTTACAGACTCCATACTATTGTCGGATGTCCATGTTATTCTAACTCATATGAACATAGATGATGAGTCCAAAGTCACACAGAAGATAAAGAAATGCTTGAAGTTAAAAATATGGATGGAATAATCCATTTGCTCTTCAGTATTTAGATAAGACAAAATATTGTCCTAAACTCATCATAAACGTTTATGGAGAGTTAACAATGGATTTGGATCACTTTGAACGAGGAGGATTCCCCGCGCGTTACCGCGAGTATAAAGAAGAAATCTATATTTTAGCATTTTGATGTGGACAACTAAATATATCTACTACTATATTGCGTACATGAACTTAGAAGACAAACTACTACTACACATGCATGCACATGATCAGACGGTGTTAATTGAAAGGGACAAGTGGATGACGTGACGCAGGGAGGTTCAAGATAATAACTCAGTGGGGTTTGTATTAATTGCAAAGGATAAGTAGATGACGTGGCACAAGTTCAAGATAATTAGCTTAGTGGGGTTATATAGATTCTAGAAGACCAAGCGAACTAGGATCAGTGATACTATACTTATAGTACTGTTTAAAAATTAAAACGCACCTGCTGGGATAGCTTAGTTGGTTAGAGCGTATGGCTGTTAACCACAAGGTCGGAGGTTCGAGCCCTCCTTCTAGCGTCTGTTTTTTATTAACTAGTATAATTCGCGCGCCCTCACGCGCGTAGGTAGCAGAACATATGTTTAACTTATGGATTATAAAATAATTGAGAGCGGTAGTAATATATATTGCACAAATTTATGGATTGGTTGAGCGTCTTTGCATTTGGATTTTTATAATGGTCATAAAACATGCATTTAGATATATTCTGGTGCCTCTCAGTTACCTATATAAGCTGATTAAGTAGGGGCATGCATAGTTCTGGAGATGACTACATAATGATCACTACCCGGTGTACAGAAAACAAGAAATGATTCACTATTTGGTGTAAACTCTGACTAATAAGGACCCACAAAGGTACAGATAGAGTCAAACAAACTGGACTAAGATCTCAATAGATAACCAATGCAGCAGGTAACATGCATGCATACTTTGCAATCACTTTGGCAGTTTCTAAGTGGTGACACACATGATGGTTCAAACATCCATGGTCTTGTTGATCCCATATAGTGCGAGCAAATCAATTCATACAAAAGGCACTTGTAAAAATGGTGGCTGAGGATTACATTGTGTGACCTCAAAATCAATACCATAAAGTCTGGGAGTGAGGAAATCAATCTGATACAAAAGGCACCTGTCAAAATGGTGGCTGAGGATTACATTATGTGACATCAAAATCAATACCATAAAATCTGGGAGCGCATAAAACCGGCAAGGTGTAGAGGCCTGCATTGAGTACACTCATATAGCAACCCATTCAATTATGTAGATATATTATTTATTTCTTTGGAGAATGCATGTACCGTGTAGCAGAGATAAAAAAAAACACGTAGATACTGAAAGGATCGTGGGAAAGAAATCCATGTATAGATTAAAAAAAGAGCCTATTTAAACAGGGAAAATCTAACCAATAACATTGTTCTAGTTAACTTTTGCTAATAATCTCATCAAGTAAATATTGAATATATATAGGTTCTAAACCTAAACTGAGCACTCAGAGGCATATTTAACAAAAGGTTTAAATGGGCAACTGTAGTCTTGGAATCCCCAATGATACTTGCAAATAGAGGTCAGAACAAACGAGAACAACTATTTAAATTTTAAAGTACAAAGCAAATCAATTAGTTAGGTATAGTTACATTTTTTTGGTAAGATGGCACATGGATTAATACGACATTTACTGATAGAATCAAAGACGTACAATTGATAACAGGGCATGACACTTTACATTATATTAAACACTAAGGACTGTGGGTAAAGTGACTATAGTGATATCCAAACTGCCTACACCAATGCATTCGTTTGTGAGTAAGGGGTTGTGTGATAGTTAGAAGGTATGTGTATTTGATTTATGGGTTGGAAAGTAGTTAAGAGTGGCACAGTAATACATAGAGAGGTATATATATGCACTGAAATGTAACATTGTGTCAAGTAGTTGCAGATTTTCTGAAGGCATAGCAACATGATGTCTAATGTTATAATGACTGGGTCCATGACCAAAAAAAAAAGAAAGATGTTTTATATAGGGAAGTAAAATTCATTACTGCAATGGTGGATGTGCTCTCATATCCTCTGTCTGTCCTTTGTTCAGACACCTGTTGGTCCCCAGGAACTTGTGGTACACTACAAAATCATATTTTGCACTTGGAGCCCCTTTAATCTAGAAAAGAAACAGGAAGAAATAGGGCATATAAGCATCAGCACACAAAGAATAGGCATATGCAGAGTTTTGGCAGTGAATGGCGTAGATGGTGAATGTTGATTTATATTGATAGTATGTGTGTGTTTTAACTTGGCGGCACAAAAAATTTTGCACCCATTCAAGTCATATTGGCTGTTCTGTATCCCAGAGTAGGCAAAGTACCTGCAGGAATACAGAACGTGAAAGGCTTTCTTTTTTAGCATCCTGACTATATACTGTGTGCTGATCTCCGGAAGTCTACATCGGAGAAAGAAGCAACAAATAGGGAAAAGAAGTGCTCTAGCATTAGGTGGTCTTTGCATATAGTGGCAAAACCTGACGGTTCAACTCTAGAAGGCACAATTTTATAGAATGGTCATGTTGCATTGCCCCTAAATCTGACTGGAGGCTTATTTCAGAAGACACAGTTTCAGTTTGAAGGCACAATTTCAGAGATCTATTATGGAGTTCCCATTCCAGGAACTATAGGTTGACAAATGTATTCTGCTAAGGAGATTGTTCCTTATCTCACAATTTATTGCGTCAACACCTGTGTACGGCGCAGCCGCAACATTGCTGCCGCTGAATTCCATAAAGACAAGAACTGAGAGGAACTTTCAAATCAGAAGTAAACAATGACCCAAGGAAGATTGAATAAAGATCAATACTACATCAATAAATGAAAGTAACTCTTAAATCTATATGATGTCAAATTTGGAAGGACTTACTGTTAAATATACAAAGATGTCTTGGAAAATAAACTTAAGAGCTGCGAGGAAGTTTCAAATTAATAAGCAATCATTAACCCCTGGTCTTGTATTGCAGGACATGAAACACATACTTTGAAGCAATCATTCTGTAAAAAAATATAGGTTCAGTGCAATGTGGCTGCATGCAATACACACAAACAAAAGCATGGGACATCACTAAGTGAAGAACAGCATTAACCTAGCAGTAATTGTGGTCCGAGCTGCAGTAGATGGACACTAATTTGCAAGAGGTAGATGGGGGGGATTGCGTGTGAACTGAAATGGGCGGAAGCGTTAAACTGTTTCAAAAGAACCACAACAATGGTGTTCCTTGAATTACCTTATCAGTGTTCCTTGGCTTCTTGTGTAAACCTCTCACCTGGAGGAAATGAAAACCTAGCCAATGATACACAGACATTATTAGGTTGATACACAGACATTATAAATGTGCGATTCAGAGGAAGGGAATAAAGTCTGATCACACAAGATGACTATCATAATAGAGCTGAGGTCTACAGAGAAGGCATTGAGGAGGTACTGTTTTTTATCTTTCATACACAACTGCAAATTTCAGGTGAGGTCTACAGAGAAGGCATTCAGCAAATTTAAGGTGGCATTTCATGTTCAGATAAAACATAGCCAGTACATTGTTTTGTACAATATATACTCTCTATCAATCATTTAATTTGAAAATAAATACCTCTTTAGAAAGTCGACCAAAACTTGTGCTGGTGCTGTCACCATTTTTCTATCACTGTCTTTTTGCCGGGTGACAGCCTATGCAGTTCGTATCGCCGATGCAATTTGTACCCAGACTATAAACAGGGAAAAGGGTCGATAGCTTGATTCATGTTGGCGAACTAAGAAAGGATGCAATACCCATAACACTCACCTTTAAGGATAGTTGGCTGCATTTTCTTCCATGGTGTTGTTCAGCCCATTCACAATTGAAAGGAAGGCCTCTGAATTGAACTGTCAACCAGGTAGAACAGAATTATGCAATACCATTTAGTTGCTGTATTGTATTTATGGTCTTCTAAGCCCCTCGTGGTCTGGTTAGGACGATGAAGAATTCCTATGGATGGTGAAACATAGCCATGAAGGAGAAATTTATATTCAGTACTCTAATATATACCTTTTAAGTGCTGTATATATGGTCCTGGCAACCTACTCATGGTTTTCACTCATTGCATCTGATTGTCAAGGGTCAATCTTAGGACACGAAAATTTTTCATGGATGGTGGAACATACACATGCAGGGAAAATCAGATATCAAATTTATGCATACATGTCACTATGGAAGAAACTAAAAGCACTGGATTGACATAGTTATAAATAGATGAAGGAACCACAAGAGCCTAAACGTAAAAATACAGGAGGCATAACTGAAATCAAAGAAAAACTGAAAAAAAACATACAGAAGGCCACAGCTCGTCTAATTTGTACACATGTATCAAATCAGATCAGAGAAAGTTAGGGTTAGAGAATTTGGTACCTTGGAGTGAAGAAGAGAAGGGAGACGGCTGCGGGACCAAGGAAGGTAAGGGGCGACGCACTGGCGCTGTTGGGGCGGCGGCCGGCCGGGATAGGCGCTGCTGGGGCTGGCTCACGCACCTGGGCGAGCACGGATGGCCGGTGTTCGCCGGCACAGTGGGGCCGCGCGCTCGCCAAGGCCGGCCTGGGATGCAACGGCTGCTGGAGCTGCCGGCAGCGGCGCGAAAGGAACGCGGAGGAGAGTAGAGCAGAGCCGCAGGCACGACCGGCGAGGACGCGACAGCTAGGGTTTCCTCGAGCCACCGCGGATGGGCAGGAGGAGGCAGCGCCGAGGGGAAGCCGCGCCGGCAGCCACCAGCAGGGACCGGTCGCGTCGCTCGGTGGCTGCGGCCACCATGGGGGCGCACGCGCGGCACGGCGTCGTCGCTGTCGCCCGCGCCGGGGGAGAGAGCGTCGGGGGAGGGAGAGAGAGCGAAGAGGAGAAGGATCGGGAAGCAGAAGAATCTGGATGGAGAATCCGAAGTCCGCGTATATATTTGGTGGTTTGGCTCCCGATCCGAAGCCGCACGACACGGCCACAAGGAGGTTTCTGTCCGAATCCGCTCCAGGCAATCAGAGGCACACGATCGAAGATCCGACGGCTGAAAATAATTAGGGCGACGTGGCCGGCGCTTCCATTCGGGAAGGCCCCGCGGCTTATCAGTCCTAAATTTCCATATTCTTCAATTTCATTTTTTTCTACATTCACAAAGAGGAAATTCTTCATTATTTTTCATTCTCCATTTTTTTGCGTGCATTCAAAAATTTTCTACGTTCACAAAGAACTATGAGGAAATTCTTCATTATTTTTCATTCTCCATCTTTCTTTGCGTGCATTCAAAAGGAACTATCAGGAGTAAGTTATGTTTCATTTTTCTTGCGTAGATTCAAAAAGAACTAGAAGGAAGACAAATTTGAACAAAACACCAAATTCAAAACTTCAGAGAACATATGTTTCACATGGAAAATGGAACTTTCATTTTTTTTAAAAAAAAACTGCATTCTAAAAGAACTATAAGAAGCAAGCCAAATTTGAACAAAACACCAAACTCAAAACTTAATAAAACATATACTTCACATGGAAATGGGAATGTTTTATAGTTGTGATCTCCTAGTGTTTTCCGTTATTCTGTTTTCTTCTATTTTCAGCTTTTTTCATGCATTCTAAAAAGAATTATAGGATGCAAGCCAAATTTGAACAAATCAACAAATTCAAAACTTAAGAGGACGTATATTACATGGAAAGTGCGAATATTTTTTATTTGCAATCTCCTAGTATTTTTTGAATTGTTTGACTATAGTGAAGAACACCACGTAATTGATAACCCTTTTTCCTAAGAAGTACTACCTCCATCCCAAAAAGAATACAACTTTCATGTTTGACCAATCTTATAGTGAATGGTACTCACATTTATGGCTCCAAATTAATTTATTGTGAAAATACATTTCGTAATTAATCTAATAGTATTTATTTAGTATCATAAATGTTGATACATTTTTATCTATACTTAGTAAAACTTATAAGGTATTAAAACATGACACTGCGTTTTCCAAAAAAACATGACATAGAATTACATTCTTTCTGGAACGGAGGTAGTACTGTCGACAAAATACGTCTGGCGGTCTACCGAGGGATATGCCCACGATAGTAGATGAATCGGTGGAGGTGCGCGTGAGGGAACCGGATGGTGACACAGAACGCAAGAGACAGTGATTAGACAGGTTCAGGCTGTCAGCTCGACGTAATACCCTATGTCATGCGTCTTTGTGGATTGTATTACGAGGAATCAGAAGAAAACGAGAGGGTCCCTGCTCGCCTTATATAGCTCGGGAGTAGGATTATAGGTCGGTTGCATCTATCCTAATCGGTTTACAAGATAGAAATTACAGAGATTGCGAAATCTAGCATATCCGAACAGATTTCCTTGATCGCCAAGGATCCTTCACGTAGTATTGCAACGCTGGAAGATTGCAAAGATATCTTGTAACAGGGTCAAAGAAATAAAATATCGTGTCGTAAATATGCAAAAAATACTTCAATATACTGCTTAGGGCCTGATTGCTTTTTACAGCCCATGTGAAACGTGGCTTTGACTATGGAGCGTAACCCGCGTGCGACGCAGCTTCAGTTCTGGAGACAACGGGCCCAGTTAGCGGCCCATGAAAGCGAGTGGAGGTTTCGGGAGGCGGAGCGGCGCGGGAGGCACGGTTTCCCAAAAACCCTGGAAGGCGAAGGGTTGGGGTCGAACCGTTATAAAGCACCGCGGCCCCCGGCACACACTTCCCACCTCTCTCTCCATCGCATCATCTTCTTCTTCCTCACACCGCGCACAACAGCCGCTCCACCATTAGAGCAACTTCAATCGCTTAGCCTCCACCAGTCCCCGGATCGGCTGAATGGCACCCAAGAGGAGTCGTAGCGGGTCGAGTAGGGCAACGCGTGAGTTGAATCGCGCCGAGGAGTGGGTGGAGTCCATCAGCGATGAGGCGGCGCTCAATCGGTTGGTAGTGCACGGCGTGCTGCCCAACAAGGTGATGGCGGGATGGCAGCCGGCGGCCTGTGAGAGCTTTTCCTACTCCCGCCGGCGATGAATTAGTTGTTTTTTAGGATTACTTCTATCGGGGATTTGGTGTTCCAATCCATCCATTCATCAGCGGGCTGATTGACTATTATGCAATTAGCCTTTGCAATCTCAGCCCGAACTCTATCCTTCACGTTTCGGTCTTCATCCATTTCTGTGAGGCTTATCTTGGCATTCTTCCCCACTTTGATCTTTTCCGCCACTTCTTTTGTCTGAAACCCTGGGGAGGATCTGGATCTAGAATTGTGGGTGGCGCATACTTGCAGCTTCGAGAAGGGATGGTGGGTCAGTACGTCGCCACCCCGTTGAACACAAATGTGAATTATTGGGCGCAGCTTTGGTTCTACATGCCACAGTCGGAGCGGTTCGTGGCGTGCGACATTGATCAGATCCCTGTGAGCAACACCAGGTGGTTGGAGAGGCCTGCTGCCAACGAAATGGAGCAAGTGAGGGAACTCCTGGCGCTGATAGATCAAAGAAGGCTAGATGGGGTGATTGTGGTGTCGAACTTCGTCTTCTGGCGGGTACAACCCAGCAAGGAGAGGGCACATCCCCGATTCGAGTTTCGGGGTGAAACTGATAGGACCCGCGATGATGTTCAAACATGTGGAAGCCAAGCGGCGCCTCGCAATGATGTTCAACCTCACGGGGCATCCCTGAATCAACGACTCGCAGAGGCCTTTCCGCGTAGGGAATCTTTCGCCACGGGTGAGAATCATCGTATCTTGTTTTATTAATTCCGTGCCCTGATGCTATGACTTATTTGTACTTCTAAAGATTCGTTGGCAGGATCGGGCGGTGTACTTCTCAGCGATACCATCGGTGGACTGGCCGAGGGGGGTTGACGCTAAGCCGAGCAGTCCCCGACATCGAACCAGCTCGAAGGCTGGTGGGGACAGCTCGATTACCTTGATGGCGAGGAGGGAGACGCGTGGACGTCATACACCCGTGAGAAGCTCCGAGGGAAGCGGCCTGCCGATGAGGAGTCGCCACCGAAAAGAAGAAAAATAGCAGGGTCATCTCGTCATGAAGAGAGGCCAGTAAGCATTGGAGCTACCACACAGCCCCGAAGACGGTCGTGGGTGGTGTCGAGCTCATCAGACGATGATGGACCGACGGCGCCTCCTTCACCAAGGGATGTGATGCCTTCACTGTCTGCGCCGGCTGGGACGGAGACGCATGAGAGGCGGCAGATACGAAAGGCCGCAGCAGCGATGCCCGATAGGAGTTGAACGACACCAGCGACGACAGCTTGGGTGGCACCGGCAGTGGTAGCCTGGGCGACCACTACAGTCCCCAAGACCGCGCGGATGGCCCCAGTGGTGGCAGCACAGGTACCCACCGCAGTCCTCGAGACCGCACGGGCTACTCCAACGGCGACAGTGGAGACGCCTAGTAGTTCGGGTGTCGGACCAGGCAGTTCCGGGCGAGCGCGCCGGTTCCGAACAGCGCAGCGTGAATCCTAATTGTAAGTTCCCCTTTCTATTTGTCATGTTTCTTCAGTGCAACACTTTGTTTCTTGACAAGTTGTTTGCCTGTTAAAGTGCAGAGTCGAAGGAGGACCTGCATCCCTCAGTTGCTGATGGCGAGAGGCATACAGAGGAGCCGATGGCTCCCCATGGCGAGCAAGCGCAAGTGGGAGCAGATCTAGTTGCCCCCACCATGGGCAACCAGAGGTTGTGGAGCCAGCCACCCCAGCGGTGGAGGAGCCACCAGTGACTGGGCTGACCTCACCTGGTGGAGGGGTGCACGACGACGGTGATCCTGGTGATGATGAAGTTTGGGGTGCTGCAACGACGTCGGCTGACCCTGCAGGAGCAGGAGTAGGGGTTGCAGGGGATGCACCGAGCAGTGCAGCACAGGGCCACCCACGGCAGCACCAGCGGCGTTGACAGCGGCGATAGGGCTCGGACGAGCCGTCGGAGCGCGGCGGCAACCGAGGAGGGCACCTCCGTCGGTGGCCGCTATAGAAATCGAAGAGATTGCACGGGAGCCCACTCCACCCCCAGCTCCTCCACACAGTTATTCAGCGTAGTGAGGAATTTGAAATGCTGGAGGAGAGGCGAGCATGTGTAGATATAATGATAATCTTAGCCATGATTACTAGGTGTAATTGCACTAATCAATGTATGCTTTGACTTGTAGTTAAGGATGACTTAGGAATTATTCCTCTAATATTCTAACTTGATCATGCTAATGCCATAGATTTGAGTGATTTATCATTAATCAGTACTTATCATACACATAACTTATCCTATGACTTACCCTTGTTGTGAGTAGGATCGTGGTTATGGTTCGTTTCTCCATTAATACTATAAGTTATCAATATCTGTCCATGCTAGACCTTCCCTGTGGTAAAAATATAAATAACGATACATAGAATACTCCCGGGTGAAGTGCTACAATGGTATATTATCTGTGCGCTTGCGAATTCCTTATTGTTTATAAAATCTTTCCTCATTACAAGTGTCATGTTAATAAATACCAACAGCATCACGGTTGCCACCCCGGCCTCCCTAGGGGCACGGAGGTGAAAGGTCCTAATTGACTAGAGGGGGTGAATAGCCTAATTTAAAAACTACAAACCACTAGATAAACTTGTTAGACAACTAATTGGCTATAAAGCTTTTTGCATTAGCTCTAACAAGTGTTGCAAGCCTCTACCCAAACAATTTTAGTTGCTATAATCTCTAAGACAATCAATGGCTAAGTCACTAAGAGCTCTCAAAGCTAGCTACACTAAAGAGCTCAACTAGGTGAGAAGCTAAACTAGCAATGGTAAGACAAACTCTCAAAACTAGTTACACTAAAGAGCTTGGTACAACTAATTTGCAGGAATATAAATGAGTGAGCTAGATGATTATACCACCGTATAGAGGAGATGGACCAATCAATCAATGAACACAATATGAATACCGGGAGAAATCCAATGGCAAGAGACAAGTGATTTTTCTCCTAAGGTTCACGTGCTTGCTGGCACGCTAGTCCCCATTGTGTTGACCAACACTTGGTGGTTCGGTGGCTAAGAGATGTTGCACAAACCTCATCCACACGTTGGACATCGTAAGAACTGACCCACAAGTAAGGTAACTCAATGACACGAGCAATTTACTAGAGCTACCTTGCGGCGCTTCGTCGGGAAAGGTGCAATACACCTCACAAGATCACCGAAGTCGGCCACGAACAATCACCAACACGTGCCAAACCTCCACCACTACTCCAAGCCATCTAGGTGGCGACAACCACCAAGAGTAACAAGAAATCCGCAGCCACAACTATCCTTAAGTGTCACTAGATGCAATCACTCATGCAAACACACTTGGAATCACTCAGTCTCACTTTGGATTCACAATCAAGCAAGAGAGATGAGTGAGAGAGAGTTTGCTCAGCTCACAAGAATGTCAAAAGTCCAAGAGAGATGCCTTGGAGCCAACCCCTTCTATTTATAGAGCCCCCTAAGTGAATAGAGCCATTGGGGGCTCGCGGGCTGACCGGACGCTGCGACCAGACGCTGCCCTACGTTCGGTCGGGTGAGTCCAGTCACTCGATGCCTGCCGCCTGTCGCCTCTTTAAATTATGTTCGTTCAATTCCAACGGTCGCTAGCCAATCCAATGCGAAGTCAATCGATGACCGAACGCGCCCTAAGATGATCGGACGCGCCGTCACCGTGTCCGTTCACGCACTCACGCGCAAACGCTTAGCAACGATCGGACTCGACGAACGAGTTACCTGACTCACGTACACAGCATGTCAAATCGAGTCCAGTAAGGGTCCAGGGCGTGTTTTTCTTGACCGGAAGCGTCAGGTCCAAGTTGATCACTCGCGCTGGGGAGTCCGGTCCTCTCTGCGTCACAAGCCGAGCCACTGCTTGGCCAATGTCACCACAATCGGACACGCAGGTCGTGCTTGGCCAGCGTCCGATCAAAACAGTGCCAACATCGTGTCCTCTCTGCTGTGAACGACCGGACGCAGCGCTGGACTCAGATCCAGCGTCTGGTCCTATGTTCGATCAGGTACCAACGCCACCTTTTCTTTTTCTATCTCCTCAAACACTTCGCCCTTGCTTCCAACTTGGTAACCACAAAGTGTAAAACTTGTGTGCACGTGTGTTAGCATTTTTTAAAGCATTTTACAAGGGTCAAAGTTAGCACACTAGGTTTCTAAATGCATATGCAAGAATCATGTCACCTAGTGGCACTCGATAAACCATTTAGCCAAAGATTTCCCCTCTTTATAGTATGGCTATCGACCCTAAGTCACTCACACTCTCTATGGTGTCTTGAGTGCAAAACAAAAATATCTCCTATCAATATACCTTTGCCTTGAGCCTATTTTTGTTTTTCTCTTTCTTGTTTTCCAAATGTGAAGCACTTGATCCATATTTTTGTGGCCATCACCTTCACCATGACTATCATCTAGCTTCACCCCTTGAATTGCACCAACCTAGCTTATATCATCACTCATGACAAAGGTTAGTGTTAGGTTTCATCAATTATCAAAAACCAAACTTGGGCTTTCAGGAGGGCGTCCGTCTTGGGTGAATGCGCTTCGTAGTTGCCCCTGCATCCTCTATAGAGATAGGGCCCACCGGCTTAGCGTCGGGGCCACTCAGCGTGTTGATGTTGACTTCCTCCGTCACGGCAGGTGAAAGTCCTATGTTTGGTGTTGGCAATTAGTGGCAATGCCTAAGTGGTAATCATATGCATAAGAATGTGTGTAGCAATGATGATTGGCACGAAACATGGTGAAGCATGGTGATCAAGTAATGTGATGATAAAGTGCTTACCATGATGTGGAGTTGGAACAAGGTGCAACAAGTGATGCTCAAGGCAAAGGTATCATGTAAGTTTTTTTTATTTTGCATCCAAGACACCATAGAGGGTGTGGATGGCTTAGGATCGATAGCCGTACTATAAAGAGGGGAATTTCTAGGGCTATTGATCACTTAAGTGCCACTAGATGAAGATTCATTTGCATATGCATGTAGATCTAGTGGAGAGCTAACCTAACGCCTCAAAAATGATTGTGAAAATGCTAACACACATGCACATGGTATTATACACTTGGTGATGTTAGCACATTTGCGAAGGCAGTGGAGTTTGAGCGGTAGAGAGGGGTTTGGGGTCCTCTCTCCCTCCCGCCGAGCTTGCGAGGCGGGATTCAGTGCTTTTTGGGAAATAAAACGCCTATTTTCCACTGCGCTGGACGCGAAGAAACGGAGGCGAACAGAGGTCACAGAGGTGACCAGACGCTGGACCGGACGCGGTCTCTGTTTGATCGGACGCGTCCGGTCAGTGCTCAGTGTTTGCGCGCGTCTCGGTCTTCTGATCGGACGCGGTGGCGCGTCCGGTCACGTTCAACCGGACGCGTCCGGTCATGGTGGGTGCTTACTGGACTCAAACCGGACGTTGGCACTGTGGCGTCCGGTTCGTCTAGCGTGCGCGTCCGGTCACTGACTCGGTGGAGCGCTGCTCGGCTTGACCAGCGCGTCCGGTCGGTCACGGGACCTACGCGTTCGGTCATGCTTTCGCGCATGGGTGGTGTGCGCACCTGCATGTCCGGTCAGTGCGACCAGCGCGTCCAGTCAGCGCGACTACAGCAGAATCGAGTGCCTAACGGCTAGTTTGTGTTGGGGACGTCTATAAATACTTGTTGGCCGGCTCTTTGGGGGTCTCTCTTGGCTTGTTGATCATTCTAGCACTCCTTTGAGCTGAGCACATCCCCTCCCACTCATCTCCCTTGATTGTTTGCCTAATCAAAGTGAGATTGAGTGATCTCAAGTGCATTTGCTTGTGAGTTTGCATCTAGTTGGCACTTGGGTGTTCATTTGCTATGGGATTCTTGTTTCTCTTGGTGGTTGCCGCCACCTAGACGGCTTGGAGCAGCGGTGGAGGTCCGGCACGTGTTGGTGATTGTTCGTGGCCTGCTCCGGTGAGCTTGTTGTGAGGGGGTTGTTGTGGTTCCCCGGTGGAGCACCGAATTCCAACTCTAGTGGATTGCTCGTGTCAGAACTTCTCGCCATTTGGTAGGTTCTTGTGGCGCCTTTTGAGAGGCTCAGTGTGTGATACCGATTAGCCACCGAACCACGTGGTGTAGGGGGACACAACGGGGACTAGTGTGCCGGCAAGCACGTGAACCTCGGGATAAATCATCGTGTCTTCACTTCGTTGATTGTGATTGATTTGTCTCGGTGGATTGGTTATCTTGAATATCATCACTTGGAATTATTGATTGGTTGGCTCAATTCATCGCCCCTCGGTGAAATATTTCTTACCCTACTCTTGTATTACATTTCAAGTACTTAGTTGTTTTCTCTAGTGCTTAGTAGCTTGAGTAGAGTAGCCTTCTAGTTTTCCTCTTGCGGTTTGACTTGTGCGGTTGAATGATATATATATTAGAATTGTCTCTTGGATAGGTGGCTTGCAACACTCCATAGGCTAGGAAAAACTCACTTCTCGCTATTTGTTATTGCTAATTAAATTGTCTAGCACTTTTTCTAGAAAGTTTTATTAGGCTATTCACCCCCCCTCTAGCCATCAAGACCTTTCAGCAGGAGCGGTGGCTACGGGCCGACGTAGTCGAATAAGACGGGCTAGGGTTCCAGAACTTGTTGACCTGGACTTGAGCCGCAATAAGATGCGCTCGGACCTTCTCAACCTCTGGTGTTTGAGGAAGTTTCTCGAGCTCGTTGAAAGCAACGGTGAGATTGGCGCTTGGGGTTTGGTGGACTGGTTGATCACCTACCATGTCGAACTCCTCCTCCAGATTACGGCCCCAGCACAGTGGGCCGTGTACATCCTCGTCACCGCCATGGGCCACCTCGGCATCTCGACAACGTTGGCGATCAGCGTTCTTCGCCAGGCGAGCGTTGCGCTCGTCGGAAGTTTCACCATCCCTGGTGGCGCTGTCGTGGCTGACGTGGAAGATCATGCCCCCAAACCTCAGAGGGAAAGTAGGGCAAGTTGATGCAGTCTTGGTCGAGCCCCCGGAGTAATCACCGGGGCTGTCCTCCAGGACGTCGTGGAGGGAATCACTTGGAAGCTGGCGAATATGCACCATGTTGACCATGGGCGCGGGCTGATCGAACTTAGTCAGATCAATCATGTAGAGGTCGGAGATGCGATCGTGCTCGACGTGGTCGGCAAAGAGGTGGTGGATAGCATTTTGGTACACAGATCCCGCACCCTCCAGCCCACAGGGATAGGGCTTCGGCGGGTTCTTCGTCGGGGCCTCATAATCGGCCAAACGTAGGCCGGTAGCAGGAAGTGGTCGGCACCATGCCGTATGCCCCTCTGGAGTGGCCGTGATCACAAGATCAGAATCTGGCCGCCTCGAATGATGTGGTCGAGCAGGTCGCTCAGTTGCAGCGGCTTGGTGATCTTGGAGTGCACGAAAATCATTGCTCGTGGAAGACCAATCTAAGACCAAGTCCATGAGGAGCTGACATTCCGCTAAGCGGTTTGTGACCCGATCGATAGATGCGATCAGGTCATCATTGTCGATGAATCTCCTAACCCAGTGGGGGGCGCCGGGATCGGAGATGTCATTGTAGATGTTGGCGCGATCAGCGTAGGGTGGTCCTATGCCGCCTCCATGATCTCCCCATTGCCATCGGGGCCGATGACCCAAGTCATGGATCCAACCGTGAAGATCTAGCCTGGCTCGGGAAAGGCCATGGAGCTCGGAAAGTGGACCATCTGGCTCGCCATGGATTCAGCACACACACCCCCTACCTGGCGCGCCACTGTCAACGAAATACGTCTGGCAGTCTACCGAGGGATATGTCCACGGTAGTAGATGAATCGGTGGAGGTGCGCGTGAGGGAACCGGATGGTGACACAGAACACAAGAGATAGTGATTAGACAGGTTCAGGCCGTCAGCTCGACGTAATACCCTACGTCCTGTGTCTTTGTGGATTGTATTATAAGGAATCAGATGAAAACGAGGGGGTCCCTACTTGCCTTATATAGCTCGGGGGGTAGGGTTACAGGTCGGTTGCATGTATCCTGATTGGTTTACAAGATAGGAATTACAGAGATTGCGGAATCTAGCATATCCGAACAGATTTCTTTGATTGCGAAGGATCCTTCACGTAGTCTTACGGCGCACGCCGACCTATGCCATGCCCCCACGCGGCTTGATCCTGTGGGCTGGGCCTCTCCTGGCGGTTCGGCCCATGTACAACCCTGTGGGTATCGGGGGTTATACCCCCACAAGTACCAAGTTGGCTAGGCTGACACTACCATATGTCTGCATTGGTCATGCCTTTAGTTCAAGTAGTAAACACCTTTGCATCCGCAAAGCGTACCAATGTTCAGTCAACAAGGCGAGATGTGGCAGTAGAGGTGTGATTTGGTTCAGGTCGTACCTACACTGCTTGGTCCTCTGATGTCGTCTTGCTTCGGGCCACGACCTCTAGACCCGCGAGGCGTGTTGGGCCTTTCCGGCACACCTTTGTGCCGTGCAGCCTAAGCATGGCCCTTAAAATATATTTACTTATTTTTTTATTTCCTCATGACATAGAAAAATATATTTTATATGTACATTATCTTGAAAAGTTTCAACGATTTTCATTATCTATTCAAGAATTAGATAATAGATGTTACAGTAAATACCAGGAGATTATATTATAACAGTGTGCCCAAACGAATTCATAAATGACAGTACTACAAAAGAATGTGAATTCATTACATTTTTCACCAGCTATGACAACTCCAGCGACAACCATGGTTCTGAGAAGAACATAAAAACCATTCAGAAACGTACGGGGTCCCTGCCGGCCCAACAAACATAGTATACTACTATATATAAACGAGATCATAGCTTCAAGATAAATGGGTTAGGAAACGTAATTTCCATATCATCTATGGGACTAAGGTTGTTTTTCTGTGTAACCCAGTGCAGGTAGCTGAGGTACCACATCCTCATTTAGGCTCGTGGTTCCTCGGCGCGCCGTTCTGCTCCAGCTGATAGAACGGTATCTGCTCACCCTGTTGCTGCTGCTTGTGCAGCTCCGCCATCTGGTTGTTATGGCAACGGAGCTGCATCTGCTGGGATAGGTTGCCGGACGAGCCTGTGTCGCCAAGTTTCAGGCGCTGGACTTCACCTGTTAGAGCCTCGTTCAGCGCTGTTCAGTAAAACAGAAATTGTTTGTGGTCAGGGAAAAATGGCTACATTTCTTGACAAACAAATTGCATCCTATATGGTGCACATGTTTGATGTAAGCTATGTATGAAAGAACTAGTTGAGATGGTATTGCTGCTGACGGTAGTCTTAATAAAAAGGTAGTTGCTGCTCTTGTATTATCCAAAGACGGCCGGCCTCTTGTGACAGGGGTAGTGGCCACCAGCATCGGTCCACGAACTAGGCAACGCGGTGTCAGTTTGCATTGACAAACACTTGGTTATTTATTAAGTATGTTATTGATACGAGAATCCAAAACAAGGCGATGTCGCCAATGCCTGACGAAGTCGCCGCGGAATTCTATCATTCAGGCACATTCTGATTTTGCACGACATGCTGGCAACTAACAGCATCAGAGAACAACGGTTCCCCTTAAAAAAACAAGCAATTGTAAGGCGAGCTGGTAAGCGTATCGATCGGCACTACATGACAACGACTAACTGCCAATGCGCAGGCGCCAAATGCCGCATCCATGGCGATCACGTCCAGCACTACGATCCTAAGAACACATTGGGAACTCAGAACAAACGACGGCAACTGAACTGGAATTTTGAACAGAGTATACTCATCCTGGGTTCCATCAACCATGCAACTGCTACTGCTATGCAAGAAAGCGGAATTGGTTCTCACCGTCGCGCAGCTGCGCCTGCTGCTCCATTGCCTGCAGCCGGAACTTGAGCTCGTTGTTCTGCGTGGCGAGCCCCGCCGAGTCGCGCTGCGAGCGACGAAGAGAACGATGATTAAGCACACCAAGCTCTGAACTTTTGAACATTTCCCTCGGAATGCAGTAGGCAAGCGGTTCATAATCATACCTGTAGCAGAGTGAGCTGCGCGGACAGCGTGGTGGCCTCCGTCTGCAGGATCTGCACCTTCTGCTCTAGCTCCGCGATGTACCGCATCCGCCGCTCCTTGGACCGCGCCGCCGACTGCCTGTTGGCGAGAACCCTGCAGCGCGCGCACCCAGCAGCAACGATCACGATCACGATGGAGCAACATTGTGATTATTAAGATTATTTGCATTTGCGGTCTCTTCTGGATTGTAATTGAAGGATCCGGCTATTATGGGATGATCGGATCCGGGCTTTTATGGTAGGATAGAATTTGTTAGAAACGGTGCGGTGCGTACCTCTTGACGCGCTTGGGGTCGGCGAGGGCCATCTCGGCGAGCTTCTCGTCGGCCATGATCCGCTTCATCTCGGCGGGGGTAAACTCGCCGCCACCGAACTCGAGGCTGAACTTGCCGGGTTCCCCATTGGCGGAGGAGAAGCTCAGCTTCCCCAAGATGCTGTCCATGGAATGGCTCCTGGCGTGCCTCGCCGGCGGCGGCGGCGGCGCGGCGGGCTCTCCGGAGGCATTCCTCTTCTTCTTGCCACCACCATCGCCGCCCCAGAGGAGGAACTGGCTGTCGGCGCCGCCGCCGTAGTCCTCGGACTCGTTCTCGCTGCTGTCGGCTCCGTTGGTGCGCATGCCGCTGCTGCCGCGGCTATCCCCGTCGGAGTGGTTCAGCCCGTCCATGCCCTCCATGCTCATGTACGCATTGAACAGGTCGTCGCATGCGCCGGCGCCGCCGGCGGCGGCAAGGCCCCAGCCTCCTCCGGCCTCCATCTTGGGCGACGGCGGCGGCAGCGGCTGGAAGTACCCGTAGGCGACGTCGCTGCGGGACCTGCGGTGCGCCTTCCGCGGCGGCAGCCCTCCCGCGCGCCCCGCCGGCGCCGAGCTGTCGTCCATGCACATGTCGGCGGCGTGCAGAGAGTGGGAGGCGGGCGCGGGCGGCGGCGTCGGCGGCAGTCCCGGCGGCCGCTGCTTCTGGTGCTGCGCCGGAGGCATGGACGCCTGGACGTGGTGGTGGTGCATCAGCCCGTGCCCGTGCCCGTTCGCGGTGTTCATGTCGAGTCGAGGAGGCCGCGCCGACCGTGTCGCGCGCGCACAAGCTGCTGCGTGTGGGTGCGGTGGAGTGGCGGTGGCTGGCTCCCGATCGGGTTTGTGTCGCGCGGTGTTTCTACGCGATTTGAAGGGTGGTATTTAATCGCTGGTTGCCGAACGCTGGAGAGAGAGAGAGAGAGAGCCTTTTGGCAGCAGCGTGGCGTGGGGTTGAGGAGGCCCATGTCTTTCCGGGATTCCGCAGCGCGCCGGCAGCAGCCGCAGCATCATCTTCGGTCTGCTCGCCCGGCGGTTAACGTGCTGCCTGACAGGATTGCACGGACATTTGGATGTTCATATGCTTGCCATCTGAAAAAAAAAGGGGGGGACCCGAGCTGCGTGTGCAGAACGCAGCGTAGCGTAGAACAGCAGAGTTCTGCTCTGCACAGGAAACACCATGGTGACATGTCAACTGTCATCACTGCGGTCTGCGGTACCCCTGTAGTATTTGTACTACTGCCTCCATTCAAAAGAAAACATAATTCTGATTTTGTTTTTAAATCAAACCATCTTTAAGTTTATCCAGATTTATGAAAAATTATCAATACTTAAGATACCAAATAAGTATCATTAAGCTCACAATAAATTGCACTTTTATATTATACTGTACCTATTTAGTGTCTTCTATATATTCTTTGTATATTTAAGATAGTTTGGTTTAAGACAGACTATAATTTATATTCTTTTGATTTGCACAATGGTGAAAAGTAATACTACTATGCAGTTGCAAGCAGTAGCATCACTGATGTGTCCTTCTAGTGTGATGTGTTGAGGAACAGTGACAAAGCTATAACGAATTAAAGAGAATGCATGTGCCTTATAGATGCATAGACTTGTGCTTCAGTGGGTGCACATATGGTGAAATTTTTGAAAAAAAAAACATTGTTTTCATAATTTTTAGGTGGTGGTGGGTACATTTGAATCACCTAGAAACTACCTAGTTTTGCCCCTGTTGATGAAACAGATGGCCATTAACACGACAAGTTTTCAACCCCCAAATATTCCCTCTAAGGACAACGATTAAGTTGTTCATGCTCCTTTCCCTGGCTATGAAGTGCTCCTCGATGAAGCTGATTAGAACAAGCATAATGCTACCGTCGATTTGGACCAAGGAATCTTGCGCCTTGATTCGGTGGATCAAGTGGGTACTCATTTGATAGTTTTAGCTCACTCCCTTAGTTTATTTTGTCTTCCTTTTCTTGCTTGAAAAACCATTATTAGTTCATTTGGATAAGTTGTAAATCGCCCTATTAATCTCGAGGAGACCGGACATACATGCCTTATGGTTTTTGTAGTGTGTAAATTTGACCATGTGGTTTAGGCTGCACTAGTTGTAGCTGTTACTCCCTCCATCCCAAATTATAAGGCATTCCAAGAATCTTGGAGAGTCAAAGGATCTCAAGTTTGACCAAATTTATATGATAAGATAATAATATTTATGACACCAATTAAGTACCATTAGATTCTTCATTAATTATATTTTCATAGTATACCTATTTGATGTTATAAATTTTTGTAATTTTCTCTATAATTTTGGTCAAACTTAAGATGCTTTGACTCTCTATGATTTTTGGAATACCTTATAATTTGGAATGGAGGGAGTACAACCGAAAGTACTATAGTTGTTCCTGCATCTGCAGTACTTTGCAGCGCCTGCTGCTGCAGGCTAATATATCTCTCATGGTTTAAATTATTCCATACCCGAGCTCATCTTGTTAGAACTCCGATAAGTTAGGCAATTACACTTTTGGTGGTCCAATTAATAACTAGAGAAGAGTTTGCATCATGTTTTCGCTTTTTTCATAGTTGACTAGTCTAGTTTCCTTATTCGGCCGTGCATCCATGTTCTCTTCGAGTCTCTTTGAGCGACAGATCACGTGGCCGTGGTGCGGCAAAGCTCCAGCATTAGGTTATCAGCACATTGGAAAACGACGCCGAAATGCAATCGTCCGGCATCCGGCTTTGACAGAAAAAACGAGCCGTGAGGCTCCAAGCTCCAAAGCCAGGCCAGACAGCACGTAGCTAGCGATGAAGATGTGTGTACCCAAACAGCACAAAGCCAGGCAACTGACCCCATTCACACTCGACGCCTCACCCTGTTAAACCTGTTCGGGCGAACATATACTCTCCCCATCCCTAAATATCTGTCATTTTCGTTTTCCGAGAAATAACTTTGACTAAATATATATTAAAAAATATTAATATTTATGGTACATAATTAGTATCATTAGAAAGATCTTTGAATCTAGTTTTTAATATATTTATTTGAAGATTCAAATGTCACATGCATTTTATACAAATCGAGTCAAACTTGTTACGTGCACCCCAATAACGACAGGTATTTAGAGAATGATGAAGTAGTACTGTGGAAGCCACAATGCCACATTCAGCGGATCAGAAAAGGGTCGAAGGGAGGGACGCAGGATTCTGGGCACGGCCGGTACAGGGCACAGTACTTTCATCGTTGGAAAAGGCAAGGGCACCAGAGAAAAAAAGGTGCCTTTGAGAAACCGTGTGGAGCCCATGACCGCAGGGGACGGCTACCGCTACGTACTCGATGAACAATGATTCTGCAGCTGGCTAAAACCCTGGATGAAGGTACTGGAGCACAAGGCGAGACCTCGTGACGCTGGGACAGAAGCCTGAGCAGAGCTGCACAGGTGTTGGCACGCTCTGAAAGTCTTGGGACACGACGGTGATGGATACCGGTGTGTAGGACGCGCCGGCCCCGGCCGGGGCCGACGCGGACCAGGACAAATCGAGGCCCCTGCACACGCCTGAACCGTCGTCCTCGTCTGGGGGGGGCATTTTACTAACCAGCTGGATTTTCTCGGGGAAAAAAAAAGTAACCAGCTGGATGGACGGTTCCTTCGTCACGGACAACGGACGGGGGTGACGCGAACGGACGTAGGCGAGGACGAACGCGCCCTCCCCCGCCCCGCGAATGGTGGAGCAACCGATGCTTGCTGCCCGGCCCCGGCCCCCGAGCGATCGAACGAACGAGCAGCATGGCAATCATCAAAGTCCAAAAAGCATAGGGCGCGCACGACAGCGACGCGTGCACACGCGGGCGATCGGACTCGTCGCCACAAATCAAGGCGGGCACGGCCACGGGCCATGGGGCGCGGTCGGTCGCGTACCGGACGAAGTCGGCAAGCCAAGCCGGTGCTGCGCGTCCGTTGCGTCCGCGCTGGGAACTCCGCCATTTGTTCGTTTGGCCGAGGACGAGGGCGAAGACGGACGGGCGGAGGCGGACGGACGGAGCGGTGGCAGACTGGCAGGGCAGGAAAAGCGTACGTACGGCGCGCAGGCGCACACGAAGTCACGTGGCGTTCGGTGCGGATCGTCAGTCACATGGAGGACGGCGACTCGGCGTACGGGGGCGGGGGCACGGACGTGACTAGTGACGGTGACCCGGTGACTCCCTCCATCTGAGCCGGTGTGTCCTGACGGTGTCTCAGCTTGGCCCTCGATCTCGATCGGTCGGCATGGACGGGACGGGCGGTCGCGCCAGGCGCCCGCGCAGCTCGCTTGGTCCGTCCGTGGACGCTGCTGGCCGGATCGACAGGCTCACTTTTGCTCATTTAGAAGGCGTGTCAGTGAAGTGCTCGTGTGTCGGCCAAAAGGATGGGTCGGGCATTTGGGCCGGTTATATTATTTGTCATTAACAATTAACAAAAGGGCCCTTATCTCTACAACTAAAACATTTGTAGAGGAATCGTCCCCCGGCCTGGCTTCGCTCGCTCTGCGTTCGCCCCATCCGGCTTTGTCTGGCCTCCCCCGCGCGAGCCCTCCGCCCGGCGCCTCTCCTTCTTCTCTGCTCCGCCCGGCGTGTGATGGACCCGGCTCCCGCGCGTGCGCCTTCGCTCCGATCGACGTCTTCGCTAGCTCCCCCGCGGTGGCCCCAGCCTCGCTCGCTCGCTCGCTCGCTCCCCCGCGCCTCTCTCCCGGCTCCGGTGCTCGCTCTCCCCGAATCCCCCGTCATCTAGCAGAAAAGGAAAGAAGAATCGATCATCAATCAGCCCTCAATCACAACAATCCCCATCCGATGACACGCCCTGCCCTTGACGCCGCCTACACGGTCCACGCCCTCCCCGGCGCCGCCGCCTCCACGCACTCCCACGGCCACCGCCGAATCGCCCTGTTCGGACCTCCATGGCGCCGCGTCCCTCGACGTGACGAACGCGACGACACCTCGCGGCCCTCCCCGTTGACGCTGCTGGACCGCCCCTGCCCGGTCAGGCCATCACGCCAGGCACTCAAGTCTCCGCCGCCGCCGCCGCCACACGCCAGGCACTCGGGTCTCCGTCTGTCCCTTAGCCTGATCTTCGTCGGGCCCTTGCTGGTGAAGAGCACCCAAGAGCCCTTTTTCCCCTTCCTTTTGCAGCATGGAATCTGATCCTATTCTTGATGTATGTTCTGCTTTCGTGTTGTTTAGCTAGATTCTGTCGTTCTCGATTTGGCCTGCATTTGTTTGATTTATGGTACCCCAACCTCTGAATTTGTTTTCTTTTTATTCAGCAAACACGCAACACCCATGCTTGACTGATCTGCTGCGGTGGAATCTTCTGCAGAGCAACTCATAGTTGAGCTTCAAGATGCATGAATGCAAGTCCACAATTTAGAGAAACAAGTTGATGTGTCGCATAATGAGAAGGATTTAGAAAGACAATTAAAAGAGCTTCAAATATGGAGTCAGTGGCAAGTGAGCAACATGGAAGAATTGAGGAATTGACTGATGACCAAAGCAGAAAAGACCAAGGTGAGCTGTCATACATTTTGGTTCAATTCTTTGCGATTTGTTCACTGCTGCATGTTCTCGTCGTAATGTTTGCGTTTTGTTTACTGCTACATGTTCTCATGTAATGTAAAAAAAAACATTTCTTCTTTTGGTTGTTTATACCTTTTTGGTAAAAAAAATAGAATCTTTGTTAGCTATATCAGATGATTTCGTCTCAGATAAACAATTTCATTAAATAGTTAGAGAGAGCACTGATGCAGTTCGTGTGCATTCTGAGAGTACCAATGATTATGATACCACCCGAGTAGCAATGTAGCGTTGCTGCCGGGAAGTGGCAGCGACATCTGCGAATGGGGGTGGAGCGGCGCTAGGATGTGGTTGCCAGCAACGCTCTGGCCATCCCTGCTGAAGAACAAGAGAGGACAGGGGGATGAAGGAAAGAGGAAGACAGCAGAGTAGAGCGTCTATCCAGGAGGGAATGAGGATAGGTGGAAACATCATGTGCAAATTTGGAAGATCAGGTCTATGGATAATGTTGGACAGATTGGAGCTTTGTTTAGCAAGATGATTGGTCATGTCAATGGCAACAAAGCCTGCACTGCCACGGATATATTGATAGGATGGTTTTGGAGATTAGTCATCCCTTATTGAAACAGTTTTTTTATTAGAGAAGAAACCAGTCTACGAATGACCTGCAGGCCTGCTACCATGACAATATGATGGCCACACAGCTTGTTCTATCGTCACTCTGACTAAATTTGGGCCATGATTGTGATGCTAAACATGTCTTGTTTTCTAATGTGTTTTAGAGGAATATTTCAGATGTGTTTTAGTTACAAAATGTTTGAGATACTATGCTTGTTAATGCTTCAGATGTCGGTAACACTCCCTGGACATGGAGGCTGCCTCTTTGCGATATAAATTTACACCTAATACTGGCCGTTTCCTATGCTCTATTTGAGAATGCTTACACCTGTTTTCCCCCCTATGAATCCTTATTTACACATAATCATTGTGATATGCAGGATGTGTGATGCTTATTAATTTGTTATACTCGACTGTACAGCTACTGATCTAATTTAGTAAGACGTATTGCACACGTGTGTATGTGGTCTATCTGTTGTGCATTGGCCAAAGAGAAAAAATTATGGGGGGCCAAAAGGGCAAGGGTGCCGAAACAGCCCCCACAGAAAATGATGTTTGCCCCAAAAACTAAAATTGTCGCTTCCTGTCACAGCTTAGAATTTCAATTTTGAGTCATTTATGCTATTCTTGCATGTTTAGGAAATTAAATTATTCCTTATATATAGACAGAAAATATCATATATATTGAATTATTCTCATGGGACTATTAGCTAGATGTATTGAATTCACGCAAACTAATTGTGTATTTTCATTTTGTACAGATTACAGTTTCAGTAAAGATAGACAAAAAGCATGTACGAGTAAAGGTGAGCAATTCATGCATAGAGCATTGATTTTCCATTTATCTTTTTTTTTCAGTCTGAAATGAACCTATCTGATGCTGCAACACCTTTAGAATTTGGTGTCAACCAGAGTAAAAATTACAGAGGATATCAAAGCTATCTTTCAGGTGCCCGTATCCTAATCTGTACATTCTTGTCTCAGTTCCAGTAATCTGATGGAAGCTAATAGATTCTTCGCAAAAGGTAGATATATGGCTACTGGGGTGCTTCTGCATGTTCTACTGATGGACAGTCCTCCATTCCAAGGAAACTCTGTCGAAGCTATCTTTGATGCTATAAAGACTATATAACTGTTTTTCTAAGCAAACTTTAGGTACAGACATACAGTGAGGATGGCATGGCTGCAGATTGGTACGTAACAGTGAGGATGGCATGACTGCAGTTTCTTGTTCACCTTCTTCTTTAACCAACAATGGTTAATGTTACCAATGGATCATATAGTAATGGAACTACATATAGTAGCAATGGGTACTCACCAGAGGAGCATCCTGAGGTTGACACAAAAATTTTGCCAATACGCTCAAAACAAGAAATGGTTTTCAGTGATGAATACAAGCCAGCTGGCAAGCCGATCAAGAAAGTCGGGGCAGAGCAGCGTGTGTTTTGCCATACATTTGATTTCGATAGCTTTGAGCTTCAATTTGTTACTTCAACATATTAGTGAAAATACAGTGACCCTTTTGTTCATTTTTACAATAGTTTGTTTAGTGTTGAACCTTCTGATAAGCTCCATCCATGGATATTTTTTCTCGCGTTATTGACTGCCGTAACTCAACTTTTGAAAAACGGGCAATGAACATATTCATATTTCTTACACAGGGGGAGGTTGTGTACCTTGATGATATCCCTATTCCCATGGGTTGTTTGCATGAAGCATTTGTCTACAGTACATGCCCTCATGCTCATTTTTTTCGTGGTACGCAGCATCCATTTTAGGGTTGAGAATCATGTTCTGGAGATAGCATTCCAATCATAATGATGTTAACCAGTGAGAACCAAAGGTAGCATTGAAAATTTTAATTCGTTGTAAGTTCATAGGAACTATAAAATCGATGGCCTCTAATTGTAGCTTATTGTTTTCTTTTTCCTTTCTCACACAATTCTCACGATGAGCAGATCAAAGAATTTGAAAGCATGCTTGACAAGATAGAAGCCTGGAATATTGCGAAATCGTGAAATATGTTGAAGGGAAGTCTCAAGTGAAGGGTATAACACCCGTTGCAACGCACGGGCATTTACCTAGTAACAACAAAAAAAAAATAACAACGTGTGCCGTGTGCGGCTTAACTTTGGCGAGAAGGCGAGCGGTTCACGGGCTGGGATTCTGGGAAGTGTGTTTCCGGCTCCGCCGTGGCCGTGGGCCTTTTCATGCTTTCAGAGGGATATTGAGTCCATGGGCCCAGGTGTGAAGAAGCAAAGAAGATGTTGGGGCACTTGGACAAAGCCCAACACAGATGGTCCAGGCTTCGTGGTACTTAGGGCTTCTCCAGTGGCCCAAAAAAAGCGACTCTTCGATGACGTGGAATCGAATCAAGCTGAATCAAACAACCGGAGGAGTCGATGCATGCGCAGGTGAGAGAAAAGTTGATGCAAGTTCTTGAGTCGATGCAAAGAGAATCAAATAATATTTTTGTAGACACATTGCCTGTACCTCTAAGGAGGCAATAATGATTTGGTGCCGAGCAGTTTGGTTTTTCTCCATTTGTATATTCCTATCGTGGGGTCCATACATGCAATGAATAGTAAATCAACAATAGAAATTTATTTATCGACTCTTCCCAATCTCACGTGGCCACGGTGATTCGACTCACAACTGGAGAAGCCCTTATTTTTATGGCACGTGGTTCTCATCCTCTTGCGTTTTTCGGTAATGCTACCATTAAGACATCCGGAAGGTTGGACGTCTCGCTCTATTCACTGTCGCATGTGCCGCTCGCCTAAAAAACACGCCTCGCCTAACAAAATCAACTCCCGCACGACTCGCTCCGCTCCGCTCCCGCCCTTACCCCTTCCACGCTCCTCATCTCCTGCCGCGGCGCACCAACGCCCGGCATCCTCCCCTACAGAGCCTCCAACGCCCATAGATCAGGTGGCTCTCTCCCCCACCCCAGGGAGATCCATGGAGGTGTTGCGGCGTGTTGCAGGGGAGTGACCGGCTCTCCTCCACCCCGGCGCGGTGCCTTCTCTCACCCCGACTAATGAGCTCCCCCACCCCGGTGGCCATGGCGCTCCTCGCATCCCATCCCCCACAGTCGTTGCCGAGCCGAGCCCAGTACTGGTGGCGCTGGTGGTGATGGTGCTCATGCACCGGCGCTCGCCATCGGCTCCAACCACGACGGCTGGAATCGACTGGCCCAGGCTTCCCCTCCCCTATGATGCAAATGTATGTTCTCAAGTGTTCAGTCGTTTCAAATGTATGTTGCAGTCGTTTCTTATGGATGTTGTAAAAGTAGATCGGGGGATGTTGCATATGTTGCAAGTGTTTCAGAATCATGTTGCAAGCGTTTGTTCAAAATGTTTCATTTGTTTCCAGACGTATATTGCAATCGTTTTCTATTTGGACGTTGCATATGTTTTCACACATATGTTGCAACAATATGTTGCAGATGTTTCAGCTGTTTATCTTATGTTGCAGTAAGTGTTTTTTCATGTTGCAATTATTTTATCTGGATGTTGCATATGTGTTCCCACATATATTACAAGCGTATATCCCAAATGTTTCATCTGTTTCAAATGTATGTTGCATTCGAGTGTTTCATGTTGCAAGTGCAGACCGCCAGCATTGGTGTCCGTGAGGGCAGGCCAAGCCGCGGCCACCGATGCGTGGAGGAGGCGTAGGGCGCCGCCGGTGGTGTGGGGAGGAGGGCACAGGCCGCGCATGCTGTTGTATAAGAGGCGGGGGCGAGTCTTACGGGCATCCTGGAAGAGACGGGCACTGTGCCGGTGTGGAAGAGGCGGGGGCGAGTCATCTGAGCAACATGGGCTGCAGATCTGAAGCGAGCGATTCGGATGCGAGCGCAAGAAACGGATTTGGCGTGGGCGGAGCACAATCCAAGCGGACAGAGCCAAGCAGATGTGCGCGTCCGGATGCTAGTGCTGCCGTTTTTTTTTTCCTTTCATGTGTTTGTCTGGCTCATGCCCTTCCTGACATCCTGAGCCCTAACTTACGACAGGGGAAGAGTGAAAAAAAAGGCATCAGAGAATGTGCATGGCGAATAATTACCGGGCAGAGGAGTCGCAGGGAAGAAAGCAGAGCGTGCGATATCGGCGGCGTCACCGTCACGATTGGCGTTTCAGAGATCGTCATTGCGGTGGTGGCGATTGGCATACGATGCGATCGGTGCCTATCAAAACCAAAAGCTGAATAATTGATGAGTTGGTACAGCAGTAGAAAGAACCCAACACACTACGCGTATCGGTCTGCACGCGGGGCTCCAATCACACCCTCTCCGGCTGTCCGTCAGGCACCATAACAGCTGGATGGAGACTCAAGTTTCTCTTCGTTCGTCTCCGTAGGCGTAGGCGAAGATCTGTGCTGTCGGCACTCGGCAGATATATACCATGATCATTCACAGCCCGGTCGTGGATGGCCGCCCTTGCCGCGATCGATCGGTGCGAAAAGGACGCGATCATTCGGCAAGGTATTAGTCCAGGGATGTATCGATGCGTAGGCACGGCGTGCACGCACGCCGGCCGATCAAGCACGAGAGCCGGCCCTGTGCATGGCTTCGGCTTGGCTGAGATGCATGGACACAGCAGGTCGTGCGTACAGAGCGCGGCGAGAAGTAATGATGATCGCTCGCCGGCCGGAGAATCGCCGTGCATGCACAATCAGCGGGGGAGGAAGAAGGGAAGCCTGTCCCTATCTCACAAGGTACAAGAGTGTGCGACAAGCTGCTTATACAATGATACTACCCGGCCTGTTTTGTTTCAGGACTTGCTTTGCCACCTGTACACGCACGCGTTCTGTGCTTTTTTCCTTCCAATCGCCAACGTTGCCTGCTGTTCGTTAATAACCTCATGTTTAGGAGCCAAGTATGGAGACGAATCAACCGAAAACTTCCGAGTATTATCAAACGTAAATGAAGCAATTCCATGTCGCTCCAATAGTTAATGTGCGATGCGCTGTCATACTAGCACTAGTAGTATCACCTAAGCATAGAATCGAATCGGACACTACTTTACTTCTATTCTGAAGCAGTGCAGTGAAGCTTGAGCTTTTTATGTGGAAAGGGTGACAGTACCACACCGGCCGTTACTACTGTCTGTCATACACACACTGCGATCCATACAGCAGCAGCAGGATGCCGCGGGCACAAACGTGGCTGTAGTAGCCTTTTTGCCGCGCGCTTACGCCAAGGATCTTCCATGTTCCATATGCATGCTAGCTAGTTTGCCACGCATGCACCGTACCTTTCTGCACCAAATAAAAGGTGGTATATGTAGCTGAAAAGGGCATCCATTTTCAGGGACTGAAACAACAAGAGAAACGGATCGTGTCGAGCTAGCTAGGTGAACTACTACTGAACTTGCTTGCTTGCCGTAGTTAACCCGGTTGCAGATATGCCAACATGTATGTATCCACGGTCGCAAGCCAAGTAACCGTGTTGGGGCGGCGCGCGAGCGCATTAGCCAACCTGCGGCCGCCCAGTGCACCGCCGGCGCCGCCGGAGCGCGCGGGGGCCAAGGGGCCTACGACGTGCGGCCGGCCGGACGCCCGGAATGATGCCGCGCGCGACAGCGCCTGGCTCTGGAACTCGCGAACGATCGAGCGCGCGCGTTTGCCGGATTCTGTCTGCACCGTACCCACCGTGCCGGCCGGAGATATGCTCGGGCCTGGCCGGCGAGGCGTAGCCGTACGTCGACGTCCGTGCCCCGAGCCCTCGACGGTTCGGTGGCCACCGCCCACCGCCCCACTTGGGAATGAACGCGGCAGGCATGGTTGCCGCTAGCTAGCATCCATCCATAGGCATGACACTAACTATTGCGACCACGTACGAGCCCACATCGTGTAGATATTTTCTCTCCCTGCTTCCGGATCCGGACTAGCGATCGATCGATCGATCCATGCATGGTATGCAGTGGCATGAAACACGCTGAAATGGGGTGGAGCAATGATCAGAGAAGGCCAGGCTGCCCCATTACACACAAATTCAACTCAGACTCAGCTCTAATCTGCTCTTTTGAGCAGTCACCTCGTCGGCCATGGCCACGAGTTTTGCTGACACGACGCCACTTAGCTAGTGGGATTCAGCACCTGGATATGCATGGCTGGAACGATTGTTCAGTGTAAATCATAGCGGCTCCATGTGGAAGCCGGACCCCAGTTCTTCGTCCTCATCGAGTACAGGTATTTGCATTGACTTGTGTGCTGCTCCATCGATCGATCGCTGCCATCACAGTGTATGATGTTCCGAGATCGGAGATGGGTCCAAGGTAATTACAAGAGCAGGGCACCTGAAAGCTCAGTTGCTTAGCTCCATTGCTTGATCCACTGAATGTAAAGAGTGTCCCAGCTGGAAGCTCAGTTGCTTACTACCGTGTGTTGTGTTCAGATGACACATGTTATTCACTTCTCACGCGCGTACGCTGAATTACTGAAGTACAAAGTGACACTGTACCTTCTCATCATTAAGTTAGTGAGCCGTGTCGCTCGGATAAGAAAGTGATCAAAGGGTAATTAGGGTGTGGGTGCGTCCGGGTCTGCGCAAAGCAAAGCAGTAGGCCTCGGGATCAGTGCGCGTGAAAATCGTCTCGAGGATGCACGATCATTTTAGTAGCAGCAACTGGAGACTGGTCGATCTCGAGAAAAAAGCTTCCCCTTTTGACATCGCCCAGGAGTAGTTATGAGCAGAAAAAGCCACAAGAACGACGCACGCCAGGCGAATAGTCCTGCCACTGCTGAGGTACAGTCTCCGGTCTCCACCAATCCTCTTTCGTTCGATTATTATTCCTACTAGTTTTCTAGAATATCGTTACATTTAGGAAAAAACAAACTAGTACTAAGAATATGTCCTCTCTCTCCTCTGGTGTGAAGAGTGGTGATCTCTGAATACATACACCTTTCAGTTTTCATTTTTCTGCTAACTCAAGCAACAAGCATTGTGAATCAGAGGTACTAGTAGCAACTAGCTATATATATGAGCACAAGTACAATTTGCAATGCATGCTTCATTAGAATTATTTTTGGGGAAAGGTGGAGTTGTGTTGCACAAGAATTTGACCAGTAATCAGTACAAAACTGAATAATGTATTGTTTCTGGTAATCATCCTTAATCATGCCATTCTATTCTATGTATACATTATTTGCGCTCGTGCCTTTTTGTTCCTTTACATGTTCATTATACCGGTGGTTATAGTTGGATTCTGGTGTATAAAGCTAGATATTAATAGAGTGCACATGCAGTAAATTTCAAAAGCATCTACAGAGACATATTATGAGTGTTGAGTGGTTAAGACTGCAGCAGTTGTTCTTAAGGAGTCAGTGCTAATTTGATCTCATCATGATTGTCTGAAAGTGTACTCCTATTTTTATTATCAGAGATAAACAACAATGACAGCACATGCAAGTGCAACTATGCAAGGCCAATCCCATATAGATGGAATAGTTGAAAATTTGCCCAAAAGAACAAAAATTAATTTAAGATATACAAGGTTAACCTAACCCCTCAAGTTCACTCATTCTTGGTTGCATCACTGTAAGAACTTGAGACCTCGTACATGATATGTGTGAGAGGACTTCCAAACTTCACTGGTGATGAATGAATTTTATAGCTAGCTGTCGCCCTAAGGAGGTGGCGTCATCCATAGCAGAAACCATCCCCGTAGTCCAACTTCAATATGTTACATTATGTAGTGTCGATTTCTTGAACGATCGATATTTCTCGAAAAGCATTTCTGGTGGATGCGAATGCGGGCCGGACTACAAACCAGCCAGGGGAAGGGCCTTGACTCACTTTTCGCGTTGGTGTCCTGGCACCTGTGGAAGGAACGCAACGCCCGCTGTTTTAGGGAATCCGCATCTCCGGTTGCCGAGTTACTGCAGGTCATCAAGGCTCAGGCGGAGCTGTGGGTGCAGGGCGGGGCGAAACACTTAGGGAGTATTGCATCGGGAGAGTAGGCCACTACCTGCCGAGTTCATGGGAGTTGCTATAACAATGTAGTGATTCTTGTCCCAGTTTCGGCCATTCTTTGTACTTGCATATTGCTTACTCCTTTCTTAATGCAATGATATGCACTCTCGTGCATATTCGATAAAAAAAAAAGCATTCTCAACCGTGGCCGATGGCGCATAGTCGTGCAGTACCTTCACAAGCACAGTAGTATATGATTGGAACAGTAGTGTGTCTTATCAGTCAAGATTGGGAAATGGAAATATCAAAGGAAAGAAGCAGAAAAGGCCTGCCGGGAAGACAACGTGACATCAGCTTGGTGGCCAAAAGGGTCCCCTAGGGCCCCACTGGCTTCATTTCCCCAACCCACGCGCGAAGGAAAAGGAAAGCCTCCTCAGTCCTCCCTCCTTTTTAAACACCCTCCACCTTTCTCAATCCCTTTTAATCTGCTTCTCCTCTTATTCACATCTCCAGTCTCCGATACAGGCTCACGCATGCACTCCCTCTCAGCTCTCACACTCTCCTTCCCTCTTCATGATCTCAAACTAGTTACTAGCTAGCCTGAAGAAAGTACTCCCTGTGCGTAGAGTATTTGATCCCTTGAGGTCAGTTGGAGACATTACTATTTACGTCTCATGAAAATCAATTTTGTGCACAAGTAGAAGGATCTATGTTTTTTTGATCTGTTCTTGCATTCTTTTCCTTTTTGATGAAAGCATTGTTCTTGCATTTTTTTTGGGGCTGTATGTGCATCTTGTTTTGTGTTATCAGAGATTTGGAGTGATCTCTCTTCTTTTCCCCCTTTCCCTGGGTAAGGAGATGCATAGGAGATTATCGATTACTGGGTCCATGTCCGCGAGACTTTTTTGAGTTTGGGTTTTTTAGACGATTGATTAGAGCAGTGTATTCGTCTCGTGTAACCGAATATTGGACGCTCTAATCTTCATTTCTTTTACGTTCTCTTGTTGATCTCGTACTGGCCGGTCGGATGCATGCAAACACGAGAAGGCTAGGCATTTTCAATACCTATATTAATCTATTTTCCTGCTTGCTGTTCATTTGGCCTATCTACAAAATCCATTCTCTGAATAAATAGATATAATTTCGTTTTTAAAAGTTGTGGTGTATTCTGGAGTGATCTTGCGCATTTAGATAGCATGAATGAAACACCTCTGGCTTTCCTTTCCTTTCCTCTCTATCTCTTCCTTTCCTTTCCTTTTCATAATTAATACATTTTCTTCCTATAATGGAGATGGGCAGTAAAAATCTAAGGGCATCTCCAATGTTTGTTCCATGACCAACAACTGTCAAATTGATGGAAGAATGAAGGAGCGTTTCTAGAGCTAGCTGCTGCCAAGGCCCTGGTACTGGTACTGGTCATGAAAGCCCGGAGTAAGGAACCTCATTTTTAGATGGAAAGATATGATATGATGATGCAACACGGAGACAAATAATCGCCACACACTGCTAATGCTCGGTGTTGCCAACGATGTTAGCCACAAAACTTCTTCCCACTACTCATGCTTCCTAGATCCATACATGGCCCATTTACGCCAATTACATCGTCCATTCTCCGTGCTTGTGATTTTAAGGCCTTGTTGGATAAACCCATTCCCCATGTGGATTGGAATGCAGTGGTGAATTGAGGGGGGGGGGGGGGTGCTTGATGGGAAAATTAGTTTATTTTCCTCAAAAATCCCCGTCGTATTTGGGAGGGAATCGATTTATCCAAACAAGGCCTAAATCTGTAATGTGTTGTCCTAAGTGTTGACAGCTTGACATTGGCCATTACTAATAACATGCATGGAAGCATCTGAGATGAGAGAAGGAGAAAGAAAATTGACTATGGATGTTATTGTAGGAGAGTAGGTTCTTTAACGAGTGGTTGTGAAGGAGTATATAGGTTAAGGAATATGAGAGAAATTGGCACTGGGGTTAAGGGACATGTTTGTTCTAACAAGGATTGGAGCAAGGAGACGACAAGAACTAGACGGAGTCACGGCGATGTTTGAAATTGATTGGGGTGGTGGTGGGGTAACTCCAAGAGCTCCTTTATATCCTTTCTAGTTGGTAGGTAAAGATTTTGGTCAAAAAAAAATACTCCAACAACTTATTTAATTAGATATCCAAATAGATATGTTCTATTCTGGATTTCTCGCTAGCTAGAGATGGAGAACAAGATTTGCTCTCTAAAGTGCGCACAAAATATAGAGAAGTTGTTAAAGGATGGAAAACATATAGAGGGAAATTTTATTCAAATGGCTCTATAGATGGTTTAGAGTGAGTTTAAGAGGTACTATTCGAGATGCTCTTATAAAACTTTTTTTCACATCCCTTTCTAAAGTTTCCACCTTGGTATCAATGAAGCGTTTTCTATCTGTCTTATGTGCCACACGCATACAACTGCATGCGGTCATATATAGTATACTAGACATGCAACAAGCTAGTTAGTTCGTTACGCAGCGCGCGAGGGCCACAAAGGAGCAGAGCTTTGCCATGGAATTCCTAGACAAAGGGACAGAGCGGTCAGAGGCCGTGTAAGGAAGACCCAACTGTGTTTGTGCCCTACTACCTGCTAACTTTATAGAGCCAGCCCCTCCAGTCCCCAGAGCAGCAGGCAACAAGCCTGATCAAGTTATCATCCAAAAGACGGCTTTCCCATCTGAATGTTGCTCAACTCCATTTATATATACTGTACATATGAATCTCTATACACGTACTACTTTATATGTATTCTCTCTCACTCCCATGCGTCGCTAACAGGACTTGAGAGAGTGCTGTCTGCATGGCGCATTGCCCACGTCATTGGTACTAATATGCAAAGAACTGCATAATTTGCAATGGAGTTTGCTGGAATACATACTACATTTCTGGCAATTCCTCTTCCTCCTATACGTCCATACCATACTTTTCTGCACGAAAACTCTGTTTTACTTTCCTTTTAAATAAGCAATAAGCAAGGAGCTCCATCTCAGCTGATAGATTTTAGACGGCGCGATATAGCATTATTGGTTTCTGGAACCAGATACTATACACGGGTCACTGTGGCAGCAGCTATTATTCCCTGCTGACTATGGCCAATGTGTGCTCCTGATCGTAACCTCGACACCATCATTCACTTCCTGCAACATTGCTGTGGATTGCCCCGGCCTGCTGCCCAGGCTTTTACCGTACCCTGTATACTAATAATGATGTCCAGGCCGGCTTCACCGTACTGACTGACCTAGGCCTTGTTTAGATGCTAAATTTGGCAACCAAAATCTGCATAGTAAGTGTCCCGTCACACTGTAGCAATTTTGTTTTTATTTGGTAATAATTATCCAAATATTGATTAATTAGGCTTAAAATATTCGTCTCGTAAAGTATAACAAAACTGTGTAATTAGTTTTTGATTTCATCTACATTTAGTACTCCATATATGTGCCGACATTTTGATGTGACGTGGAATCTTCTTTTTGCATAGTGGAATTTGAGGTGGAATTTGGAGATCTAAACAAGGCCCTACTACAGACGAACACAAACCACAGCATGCGGCATTGCGGCATGGCGCCTGCGTTAAACTTTTCCAAAAGCACTGAAACCCATACATCCTCATCCATGCACATCGTGCGTTTGCATACTCCCAGTACTCCACAGCCAACCAGTAGTCAAGCTTTGCAGTACTACTGTCTCTCCTTCTGTGTGAGTGTGAGCGTGACTGACTGCAGCTTATAAAAATGCAGGCCCTGCTACGCACACATGTTGCGTTTTTCAGTGTACTGTATGGCCTTGTTTAGTTACCGAATCGGGTGGTGCCGATTCGGTACAGTAAGGTAATGTAGCACTGCAGCACTTTCGTTTGTATTTGGTAAAAATTGTCCAAATTTTGACTAATTAGACTTAAAATGTTCGTCTCGTAAAGTACAACAAAACTGTGCAATTAGTTTTTAATTTCATCTATATTTAGTACTCCATACATATGTCGGCATTTTGATGTGATGGGAATCTTCTTTTTGCATAGTGGAATTTGGGGTTGAATTTGGGAACTAAACAAGGGCCTCGTTTAGTTCAGAGAATTGGGGAGAAAAACACTGTATCAGAATTCCTGTAGCATTTCGTTTGTATTTGGTAAAAATTATCCAAATTTTGACTAACTAGGCTTAAAATGTTCGTCTCGCAAAGTACAACAAAACTGTGCAATTAGTTTTTGATTTCATCAACATTTAGTACTCCATGCATTTGCCGACATTTTGATGTGACGGGAAATCTTCTTTTTACATAGTGAAATTTGGGGGAGAATTGGGGGAACTAAACGAGGGGAAGGGCTATGTTTGAATGATTCGAGCATCACTTTGTTGTGTCTGATCGTCGTGGAGAGACTCAAGTGGACTGAGGCAGGCATTGCTGAATTTGATGCAGGCTGGATTTACGAGCTGCTGGCAAAGGTAGCGTGTGGTGATCATGGAGTCATGCGTCCCTCCTGGGTTTAGGTTTCACCCCACGGACGAGGAGCTCGTCGGCTACTACCTCCGGAAGAAGGTGGCCTCGCAGAAGATCGACCTCGACGTCATCCGCGACGTTGACCTGTACCGCATTGAGCCATGGGATCTCCAAGGTCCGCAGCTAGCTTTGCTTGCATCCCATCCGCTTTGCAATATTACTGGCAACATTTTAATCGTAATGTCTACGCATAAGCATAATAATGCTCGTAGATCTCTCACTGCTATTGCCTGTGTGATGATGTGAAGAACACTGCAAGATTGGTTACGAGGAGCAGAGTGACTGGTACTTCTTCAGCTACAAGGACCGCAAGTACCCGACGGGGACGCGCACGAACCGGGCCACGCTGACGGGGTTCTGGAAGGCGACCGGGCGGGACAAGGCGGTGCGCGACAGCAAGCAGGGCGCCGGGCTCATCGGCATGCGGAAGACGCTCGTCTTCTACACGGGGAGGGCGCCCAACGGCCGCAAGACCGACTGGATCATGCACGAGTACAGGCTGGAGACCGACGAGAACGCCGCACCTCAGGCAAGACCCGTAGCTCGCATGCATTGCATTCCCTCGCCTTCCATTGCAATTGCCAATCATATCGATCTATCCTCTGTCTTTTCATGCGCTCGTTCGTGGCTTCGATCCGTGCATATATGCAATGCATACTACAGCTAGTCATCTGCGTGCTGCTTCTGTCGCGCTTACCTAGCCTCGGCCGGCCGCAGCTACACTGTCCGCCGGAACCAACGGGGTACCAGGACCGGGTCGGCCGGCAAGTTTCAATGTCTGTTTGGCATGGCTCTTATTTCGGTTATGGATCAAGAATTGGAGACGACGAAGTCAGGTTTTTTTTACAGGATATTTTCTAGAAATTGAAGCATTTTGAGAAGAGAATCCCTCCCAATCGTTTTTTCTTGTTTGTGAGCCCTTTTGTTTATTTGCAATAAAAGCCCAGGACACCCCCCTCCTGTTCCCCTAAAAAAAATGGGGCTTTAGATTGACACGGCCTCTCATCTCTATGGGGCCTTTAGATTGACACGGTCTCTCATCTCTGTCTCCTCAACTCTCGAGCCTTGCTCGTCATTTCGGTTGTGCTCCATATACTACCCAGCCCGCTTGGAATTTATTTGGCACGGTTTCGGCTCCATCAGCTATTTCAGAGAAGCTACACCTCCAGGAAGAGGAGCCAATTTTTTTTGTGTGTTCGGAAGAAAAGCTGGAGCCATTTTTGTGTATGCAGCTACGATTTCGTGGCTCCTCCCTCCAGCTCCGGCTTATCCAGAAAAACACATGGAGGAGGGGCCATATCAACAGACACTTGGTACTATTTACGGGTCTAGCTAGGTTGCTAAACATAACATTTGTTAATTTTCCTAACTTGTAGAAAATTGGCAGAATTAGTAACAGGACAATTGGCCCAGAAAATATAAGTGTAGACTTCGAGTTTTTATTTAATAAAGGAAAACAAGATATAGTTGGTGGACGTTGGAATATAATTTTATACTGAATGAAATTGTAGCACCACTTTAGCTCAATTCACCACCATTGATTCGTTGTTATCAGCTTTTTGAGGCAAGAACTGTGTATGCACGCAGGAAGAAGGCTGGGTGGTGTGCCGAGCGTTCAAGAAGCGAACAATGCACCCACCACGGAGCGCCGCTGGAGCTGGCTCATGGGACCCGAGCTACTCGTACTACCACGATCCCATCGTCGTCGCCAGCGCGGCGCGTTTCAAGCAAGAGTCGCCCGAGGATGGTGCGGCGGCCGCCGCCAGTGCCGCCCTCCTGCAGTACTCCAGCCGCCTCGCCGAGCTCCCGCAGCTCGAGAGCCGGCCGCTGATGCCGCACCAGGGCAGCCACCGGGCCGTGGCCGACGGCGAGGGAGACTCCGCGGCGACCACGGACTGGAGGGCGCTCGACAGGTTCGTCGCGTCCCAGCTCAGCCCTGACGAGGAGCGCTCCGGGCAGGGCTTGCACCCGGAATATTGCGGCGGCAAGCAGCCGCTGGGGACGCATGCCGGGGACAATGAGGACGCGACGGACATGGCGGCGCTGCTGCTCCTCGACGGCGTCCGGCACGGAGATGCCGGGCTGCTGGGCTCCGTGGCCGACCCTGCGTGTCTGCACACATGAACGCGGCAATATATGGCATCCACCCTGAACCATAGATGCATGGCAGCACACTATACATGTATGTAGCTGAACGCTAGCCTTCAACGTCGTCCCGTCGTTTTCGTTTCATGCATGTCTGGATCACGTACTGGTCGTCTGGTCGTCTGGCAGTGGCCGTAGCTTTTGCCCATTGACGCACCGGCCAGTAAGATCCTTTTCACCTGTGTCGTCGTATATTGGTATATGGTAATTCACTACTGGAAAACCCCCCTTGTAGCTACGCTTTTTTTAGATAGTAGACACGCTTTAATTTGTCTCTATAAGGATGTAGACACGCTTTACGAAAACGTGTTAGAAGCGTCTTCGTATGGACCGTGTCAGGCTTCATAGAGATGATTTTCGTAAGCGTATATATTAGATGAATAGACGTTTTATAGACACGTTAGATGCATGTCTAAACACAATGATACGCTTTTATAGATGCATTTATAACATGTGTCTATTATTGTAGTTACGCCGTATAGTACCGTTTCATTACGTGTGAAAAAATATAGAGACAATATTGTAGATACGTTCACAATTCGTGTCCACTACTATAGCCATGTTTTGTAGTGACGCATTATTGCACATTAAGGAGTATAGAGACGATGTAGTAGGTGACGTGAAAGATGACGTGGCAGTTGACGTGGAGAGGTGACGTGGACAGGTGACGTGGCGGGTGACACATTTTATAGTAATGCGTAAACACGTGTTAACAAAAGCAGAAACAATATTGTAGCCACATTTTTATTGCGTGTCTACATATATCGATACGTTGTATAGTAACATCAGTGTGTATTAAGATCTATACAAACATTTTGTACATACACCTATATTTTGTGTGTAGTAATATAGACACGTTATATTGTAACGCTTTAATAGGTCACAACAAAAAATAGGCATTTTCGTTATATATATAGTGCATCGAGATGAATGTAGGAATTGGAATCAGATTATTTTATTTTCTATGATTAATAATGGGAAGTAAACCACTTATTATATTGCATTCGGCCTTGACAAAGCATCAAGAATCTGACTAACTTGATAGTCAACATGTCCATTACTCAATGGATAATTGTGTTCACAAAGAAGCATAGACAAAGTGGCAATATCATACAAATATTACTTAAATATTTTTTGTAACAACTAAAACTTATCTTGTTCACTTTGAAATTTGTAATTTGCTTCCCATCTAGCTTTGTCCATGTGCTGCGGGTACCAACTTGTTGCGGGTACAAGATGAACTTCTAGCGTTCTTCACCTACAATAGAGCATATGTTAGATGAATAACTCAATTTGAAGATGTTACGGACACATGTACTATTTCAAATGAAAAAAAAAAATCAAACTTACATGTGTACTTAGCCAACAGTCGGACATGGGGCCGCGGAGCGGCGGAGGGCACAGACGGTGGCCGGTCATTTCCTTCTAGATTTGTTTCTGTCTATAGAGAACTTGTGATTTTCATGTTCCAAATCCACATGCTGAAGAAGGCAAAACCAATGAGTGTACGCTAAAACCTTTTAGTAGAGAAGATTACGGCAGTTGTTATAGTACCTTTGGCGTGACAGATATATATGCGGAAGGTGGAGCAACAGATGGATTTGATTCCTGTAGAAATATGGGAGTAAGCAATGAAGAACTAACTTCAATATAAGCTCATCAGGGGGAAATCAATTGTATGAGGACATAACTAATTACCTCCATGCGTGGGAGCATTTAGGTGCAGACCTTCTGGAAAGTTGGCTGTGTCCTGAAGGCTGTGGTGAGACAGTCCTTTCAGAATTGATGCAAGAGAAACCGACTGCTGTTCATGTGTAACATCACAATGCATGTCTGTATGTATATCAATTAAAAGGCAAGGCAAAGGGTACCAGAACAACAGAATGAAACCACATCAAGCCTACCGATCCCATCCAACAGAAGCAAACATGGAAACTATTGAAAATGATGTAGGCAATCAGCTAACAACTGATCAATAGTTTGCAATTATAGGAGAATCGAACCAGCTTGATTAAATTGTTTCATGGTACTCTTAGAGGCGATTTGTTGTCCTTCCTAGATATAAGATGCTCAGTATTTACTATTGGAAAGACAATACATAATCTGATAAATGAGATAGAAAGCGCCTTGGTTCAGCAGTTTCCGCAAGACATAAAGCATTTGTATCTGTCAACATGAAACTATAGCATTATGTAAACCAGAACCTGCAAGAAATGCTGCATGCTATTCTGTTAGGAGCACCGACACATATAGAATAATTTACTTCAGTATAGTACATAATAAGATAATCATAATAGAACCATTTAAACTATATCACAGCATACTTGGCAATCTGAATATATATATCCAACTTTACTTGCAGCCCTTTGTCTGATCGACTCATTGGCCTGAAAATTTTAATACAAAAAGAAAAAATATCATCAGTTAGTATAGGTAGACAAAATTGGTAGGAAGAAGAGAGGAACCGGGCAATGATCAAGCCTGAATAATCAACATAGTTATTAATAAAGATACTTCTTACTACATAAAAATGTCGGGAGGCCTGGTAAAAGCTGAGAGGACATTGATTTAGGAATGTCTTGGTAAAAACTAATACAACAATTATTTCTACCTATGTAGGTAATTCTTTTTTTACCTCTCACAGAATAAATTGACATGGCAAGATCACAATTCACAATAGAGGATAAGGACATCGTCTTCACAGAATAAATTGTCGTGTCTCTCAAATTGAGAGTAAAGATCGCAGACATTGCAAAGTACGTAGCTCCAAGAGGGAAAAAAAGAATTTGTACCTTTGAGGAGCAACCGTGTTTGGCTTTGGTCTTGCTGGTCGAGCACGTCTGATTGTCAGAACTAAAGCAAACTCACCAGGACTGAAATGGCTAGGGTTAGGATTTGTGGTTCAAGGAAAGAAAACAGGACATATAAAGGATTTCAATCAAGTGCTCCACCACAAACTGATTTTTTCGTCTCATCAATCAGCTCCATGGATGCGAGGGCAGGAATCTGCACGGGAGGCAATGGCCCCTCCAATTATCTTTAGCATCCAACACAATATGCAAATTAAAGTTGTATAGAATAACAAGTTATATCAATTAAACACAGTACCCTAGGTCCTTAGCTGGCGGCTAGCTCTACTCACTACTACATCCTAGAATAAATATATGATCGATCGTGTAATTCCAATAGACAGAAGGATGCAATCAGTACATGATTGTTTTTATTATCTTGCATCTAAAATTAAAAGTTGGTAGTCACAAACCATCTCTTTCATTACAGCTGTGTCGCAAGCATATTTTTATATGTTCAACATCAGCAATATATGTTCACATATTTTTATAGTTAGATGGCACGTCATACAACTAGTAGAACTTGTTTCTCATCATAAGGAGTCATCATTCATTTATGTGTGTGTGACGTCACAGCCCAAGAATCTAAACAACACTAGGTGAGCCATACTATTACTGCAATCTAAACTAGTTCATTGGCGAGTAATTGGCAAAAAACAAGTGAACTTTTCCTATGCAAATCTACATGATTCACACAAGGCAGAACAGGTACTTCTCCATCCTAGGTACGCTTCGCACATCACAAATCAATCTAGTAATCACTAGCAAAGAACGCATGCCTATGGACCTCGAAATCAATCTACCAATTGCTTGCTGCCTACCAGCCGTAGGGCAGATAAGGAGACTACCCGATCTACTAGTCGGATCTCATACATTTGCTCTGCCCCCACTCAGTCGCTTGCTCGCATTAGCTGCGAGGTTGCGCCGCCACCGCTGCAGGGTGCTGAGGTTGGGAATCACTGAGTCGGGACTAGCGCCCAGAAGGGGAAGACACGACGGGATGTGGGTTCACCTGGGGGCTTGAGTGCTGGCGGACCTCCATGGCGGCTGCTGCATTAGCAAGGATTAGGAGGGGCTCTCCGCGCCGCCGTCGAGGTCGCTTGGTTGTCGATCCAGGCCGCCCGGTCGTGGATCCAGGGTACCCGACCACGGATCGACAATGCCAAACCATGGATCAAGGCCGCTCGTCCTCGGATTGATGCTGCCCGATCATGGATCGACGTCACTTCGCCGTAGATCAACGATTGGGTGCCGGCCAGGACTGAGATCCCGCTGTGCCGGGGTGTGACGCCTGAGATCTAGTCATTGGGGTAAGGCCGTAAGGGTTGGGGGCGGCAGCCACACTTGCCCCAGCACCTCACCAATGGCGACAGGAGGCCGGAGTTGGTGAAGTTCCCGGCGGCGGCGGATGATACCCTCAATCTACCGAGATGGATGAGGAAAGGGAGGAGACTGAGGAGGTTAGTGCGGGGTGGGGAGGTTAAGCGACGCGATTTGTTCGCTAATTGCAGGATGCGCGGGCGCGTGGGTGGTAAATTTGTGGCGGCAAGTGAAAATTTCTGCCCGCGGGCCGGCGTGGGCTGCAAATTATCTTTCTCCGTTTATTCTCTACGCGAACGTGGGCGGCAAATTTTATTAACTTTATATTATTTTCTAAAAATGATAAACTCATCTTAAACTTTTAAAAATGCATAATAAGAAATCACATAATTACTAAAAAGAGTGAAATCAATTTTGAAAGGTTTCTATAACCTACATCTAAACGATACAGGTCAAAAAAAACATGAAACTGACTTTATATTTTTTATGTAATTATATTTATAGATTTTTTTAATATGTTCATCTAAGCTGCAAGCCACTAATAATGACGAGGTTAGTGTACATGCTTGTGTTATTCAACTGGCTCTTGCAACAACAATGCCTGACCTCAGTAGACATGATTTTTTAAAAAAAAATGGCAAAAACTATACCATGAATTTATTAGACGAAAAAGGAAAAAACTGGCCAAGTAAATTACAGGAAGTAGATTAGGGTAGAACACATGCATTTCTTTTTATAAATGCAAGTAGAACATGATGATCCTAAAGACATGGACAAAGTGAAATGGAGAATTGAGATGGCTATGGATGATGCCAAAGACTCCGTCGATCACTATGCGGAGAAGATGAAGCGTCAAGTTGATAAGAGGTTTGATAAGCTCTACGACGACATCAAGTAGGACAAGATGGTAGCGGAGAAGTACAAGCGGAAGAAAGGATCGTCACGCAAGAAACACAAGTTCAATTGTATTTACACTCACTCACAGGGATATTTAACATCAACAAATTAAAGGGACATCCCCAGTCACTCAAAAAATGTGCACTAATAGAAAAAACTTAAAAGATATGAGCATTGCTCGCTCAATGCAAGGCGTCCTCTCGCTGCCACTACATTAGTTCCCCTCCTCTCTCCCATCTAGTGATCTCGCCAGTGGTTAGAGGAGTGGGGACCCGACACCTTCATAGATATAGGTTTGCTCTCTGTTTTTGTAGGATTTGGTTTCTGGTTTTATCGACGAGGTAGGCAGGTGGTGTTGTTCCCTTGGGGAGTGAGATGCAGGTTCAAATCTTGGTGGTTGCCTTATTTTTGTTTTCCTTATCATGTTTTTCCACGCCATGCTAAAGTTTAATATAACAAATAATATAAAACACTAGATATTGCATAAACAAATAAGAGATCTAGTGGTAGTGGGGGTGTTATCGTCTTGGGGGTAGTGTTGAGGTTGCAATTTCGAATCTTGATAATCACCATATTTTTATTTTTCTTGTCATTTTTCTGCGCCATGTGAAATTTAAAATTTCAAAGTATGAAAAATTCAAATATAATTTTTGGACAACAAATTATTTAAAATAGCTTTTTCTTGTTATTTTTTCACGCTGTGCTAAATTTAAATTCCAAAATATAAAAACTTCAAATAGAATTTTGAGATACTAAATGATTTTGAATGAAAAAGTTGTGAAGTACAAGTTTTTAGAACTCACCCGAATCTACAACTTTTGTTTTGGTTGCTTCTCTATTCGAATTTGTTTGAACAATTCAAAATTTGAATTTCAAAATTTAAGAATTTCAAATAGAATTTAGGGATAGTCAATAATTTCAAATGGACAAGTCATCAACAGCAAAGTTGCACAACTCATCGAGATCTACAACTTTTGTTTTGATCATTTCTCCCTCAAACTTTATTTGAAAATTTCGAAATTTATGTGCAGATAGCTCAACTCATGGTTCCTATAACAAATGAAATAAAACACTAAATTTTAAACAAACAATTGGTCTAGTGGTAGGCAGGTGTTGTTGTTCTGTTGGGGAGTGAGATGCAGGTTCAAATCTTGGTGGTTGCCCTATTTTTGTTTTTCTTATCGTTTTTTCCCACGCCATGCTACAGTTTTTTTTCATCAAACATCTAGTGGTAGTAGGGGTGTTGTTGTCTTCGGGTGATGGTGAGGTTGCAGGTTCAACTATGTGTCAGCTCTAGTGGAAGATATGACACGTTAGCTCTAGTGAATTAATGTTGATACTATTTTAGACTCAAATAATATATGACACGTGAGCTCTAGTGGAAAATATGCCACATCAACTCTGGTGAATAATATGCCACGTCAGCTTAAAGCCCCCCTCGGTAGACTACACGTTTTCAATATCGCACCAAAAAACGTCTCTACATGGTTCTAGACAAATTTCTAATACACATTCAAACATCTCTACCAGATATTAATGTTCAAAGCGTATCTAATTTCATGTCAACTAGAGATATTTCGATATCGCATAAAAAACATCTCTACGCGCGTAAGGACGTTTATTTGATACGCTTTTGAACGTGTCTTCATGTTACTCACGGTTGAAAGCATGTCTAACTATGTGTCATTTTTATACGTTTTTAGTCGCGTGTCAAAAAGCACTTTTAGGTGCCTATTGACAATTTTGAGATGCGCTTTACAACGTGTGTAGAGGTTACTGACGGTTGAAAGCGTGTCTAATGTCGTGTCTTTTTAATACGATTTCAATAGCATGTTAAAAAATGTGCTTAAATATCTCTTAGCGTTGAAAGCGTGTTGAATATCTTGACACTTCGATGCGTTCTTGAAAATGTGTCAAATAACGTCTTTACGTGCCGACGTAGAGACGCTTTTAATGTGCGTTACAAATAAAGCGTAGCTACAAGGGGGGTTTTCTAGTAGTGATTACGTATATAAAAGATAAGATAAGACAGCTACACAAATCGTAATAATCATGAATAATGCAAGAGACCAGCTAAAGTTTACCTGGATTTAGCTATTTCAACCCGGCTAAAATTTAGCTAAGTTTATTAGCTGGAGCATTCAAACACCCGAGCTAAAATTTAACTAAGAAATTTTTAGCTGGCTAAAGTTTTACTTTAAAATTTTAGCTAGCTACATTTTAGTTGGGTGCATCCAAACAGTCCCCGGCTCCTAAAAGTGCAAAGTACACTTCACCAGATGTCTAAAAGGAAAATCTAAGCATACTTACTCGAAAAGTGTATAAATCAATTAAAGAAGAAATTGGTAGTAGCAAGTTCTGTATAATATATGGTTGATTAATCTCGAGATGAAACTAAAAAGAGCAAATACTGCGGCAATAATTGTGTGTTCTGGCGTAATAACTTTAAATGGATTTTTCTATTTTTTTTCTTCTGAGAGGGAAGATTTGTGTTTCTCTAGATGAGATATTTTATGTTATGTTTGCTGCATTTTATCTAGGTCCTATAATACCATATATGTTGTGTGGCTAGAGATCTATATCGAATTCTGGAAATCTGACCTCAAAACCCAGCTAGGATCATGGTGGCTTGAGGCACGAGGAGCTCCTCCTCAGCCTTACACTCCAAAACAGGGCCCTTTAAGAAAATAACACTCCAGAGAGGCCCTTTCAGAGAAAATAACGAGGTCCCATCAATTGCCTCCTCCTGAACACACACCACTAACACCACCAAAAAAACAAAAATGCGATCTTTGCTGGCTCTTGGCTCACAATAAAATTGTCTTCAAATAAATCTTTTGTTATTGTTTTATTACCTTTTCAAGTTTGGATGATGATAGGGTGTCTGAATATTGAAAATTTTGAGCGCTTACTAATATTTCTTCTTGGTGTATGGTATAAGAGTTTATCGTGCTATAGATATCACCCCTTTTATCACTATATATGGATCGAGCTATAGATTATGGCAGCATGAAAGAAAAGAGAGAGCAAACTTTAAAGTACCATATTAACATTAATTGGATATATTTGCATATTTTAGTGTGTAGTCTTTTGGATAATACATCAATGTGTGTGTATCTCTACTCACTGCCGCCATATTTGATTTTGGTGTAGTTTACGTGTGCTGAACATTAATGTGCAAACTATGATATAGGATGCACTTTTTGGTACTACCACATATCATGCTTCCTCCATTTCAAATTACAAGTAGTGCTGACTTTTCTAGATACATAGTTTTTGTTATACACTAAGATATACGTTATGTCCAGATACATGCTAGAAAAAAACAGAATGACTTCTGATTTGAAACGAAATAAATACCTTTCATGCTTTTTCAAGTTAATTCAATCCTAAACACTCTTTGGTATTGCCACGTGTCCCCTTTCATATATTTTCACGTTAATGTAGTTCTATGCTTTTTTTGGTACTATCACATATTGTGCCTTATTTAGTTTCAAGGTAATACACTTGAATGCATTTTTTTTTGTTTCCATATATGCTCCACTGTTTCAAATCTTTGCCACTAGATGTCATCTTAATAATAACTTTTATTAGAGTTAAAAGCCCTTTGATTTAATAGAGACATTTCGCGAAAAACATATTTGTCAAATAGAAAAGGTTGCATTCATAATAGTATCTATTATTAGCTAGATCGAGCATCGTTCCATGAACTTTTGGTTAAGTAACATGAAGCATGCGCATCAAGTTTAAATCCTTGACTTGGTATATGTGTTCCTATATTTATTTTATGTTGATCTAATGGAACTATTTTTTAGTAGTAAGAGACGTGCCCTTCGCTAGCCACACTTTTATCAATCTCAAGACATATTGGCCTATTCTTTCAAAAGTGATATGGGTAGCCTATGCTTGTGTGCACATATTTATATAGGTAAGTGCATATATGTACTTGTGAGCATCTACTTCTTTATTATTCCATATGATTTGGTTTCGATAGTATTATTATGATATGTATTGTCTGTTGTGTAGAGTGTTTGCTTTTTTCTATGTTATGAGATGATGTAAGTTTAGCTTTTTTATGCAAGTTGCAGCCTTGTCCCCTTCCATTCTATGTTATGAGATGCTATAAGTTGTAGCTTTATCTCCTTGCATCCTATGTTTTCATTTTTCGCAATTGCTTCTTTCTGCACGCGCGTGCGGAGACATTTGGTGTGCATGCACTAGAAGCCCAACAAAATTGTAGACAGACTCAAATGCTGTCACCGTTGCCGGAGAAGAAGAAGCCCGCGACGTTAGGGTTTGGGGTTTCGGGGATTTCCATGCTCTCCAAGCTTAGAAGAAAGCTTCTGGGGAGGACGCTGGACCGGCGGCAGTGGTGGTCGAGACGGCGGTGGAGGGCGGGGGCACCGCCCGCCAGGCAGTGGGAGAGAGGCCGGTTGGATGGTGCCAACGGCGGCAGGCATCCATCAGAGAAGAAGGGGAGAAGCTTGGGATTAGCATAGTGGTGGTGGCAAAGGCGGCGGCGTGCTGCGAGAGCATGGGAGGTGGTGGAGGCAGGGTCCCCTCACGCCAGATCTGGAGGAGAAGCTTAGGTTAGGATTGGCCATGGTCGAGGGCAGTGCGGAGGCGATGTGGACGTCGCCGGAGTCGGACGGGGTGAGGAGGCTGTGGGGGAGCGCAGGAGGAAGGAGGAGGTGTCTGCGCAGGGGGAGGAGGAGGCGTGCTGATGGAGTCGTGGGGGCCTGTGCACGTGGGACATAGTAGAGTTCTTTCTTTTTATTAATGTCATGACAAACATCCTCAGCCTCTCAAAAACAAGCTCTTCATTTAATATTTGCAACAATATATAGCTCCATGGTCACTTAGTTAGTCCCTTGGTATTGCCTTGATGCTCCAACAAGAATTGATTGCCTACCACTTCTTCTACTAAGTGCTTACCAAGCGGCATACATATAACAATTTCCCAGAGCATAACCGTTGTTGATATATTTATTTATAGTTTAAAATACATGATGGGTTAAGGAATTAAATGAACTTTAGCCGCTAACTTGTTGTGCTTGGTCTATACTTTTGGACCTACATCACTTTTCTTGCCCGGATGCTCTATTCCACGAGATTTGCACGTCTACCATCTCTTTTTGTCGTTTTATGCGCTTCTTTGGAGTATTAATTATGCAAAACCTTGACCGATATATTTGTAAACATGATATGCTACGCTTGTCACCTTTCTCTTCCCGCGCTTTACTACACACCCATGCAAAAATAGTAAAACAAAATTTTTCGCTACCTTCTACGCACATTGCAAGCTAACACGTCTACGAAGAAGAACATCCACATTGTCACTATATCATCAAACACAATATTATCATTATCATATATATAACATATAAACATCTAACTAAAAACCTCGTAGTAGATATATATACCAAGAACTTAAACCTATTATTTTTTCTAGCAGAAATAGACACAAAAGTAACTAACACTTTTGAAGCCATCTCCAAATATATTTCCATATTGCGCTAACATATATAAAACCGTACACATGTTTTTGATGATTCGAAAAAAGCTGGTAGAATTGTGAAAAACAGTGTGTTCGCACACAGAATCGCAACAAAAAAAAAACCGAAACACACAGCCAAAGCATAAACCGTATTAATCCCCTCTTTTTTTTTTTTCCCTTCCAGTCCTCCGGCACGCTCCCTTCCCCCTCCCCCTCGCCGAGCAAACATCCGGCCCTCGTCGCCGCCGCCGACCTCGCCCGCGCCGCCGCCGAGTTGGGGCCGATAAATAAAGGGGAGGTTAACGCGCTACCCGTCGCGACCTCGGGTAGCGCGCGACTGCTCTCCCCATCGTCTTCGCCGCCCTCGCGTGCCCCTCCTACGCCGCCCCAGCCCCTCTTTCACCACTGGCGGCCGGCGGCTCCCGCCGCCTCGAGGCCGTCCTCCCCTAATCGCAGGGACGCCCCCGCCACTCGCGCCGCGACGCCCCCGCTCACCGCTCTACTCCCGCCCGCAGCTCCGGCGCCGACCTCGCCGCCCCGCCGCACCTCGGTCCACCGCCGTGTCACGGACACGGCTCCCCGGAAACCCCAGCCTTTGCCTGCGACGAGCATCTGTCAGGTATGCCCGCCCCTCCCTTCCCTTCCCGCCGCACGAAACCGACCACCCCAAACCCTAATATAAGCATTTTGTAATCGGATCTGATCCAGTTGCGTTGCAAGTTTATACATGTATTGTACCTAACAATGTTTTTGCTAAAATTATCGGGTGTACACACCCATGTCATATACCAGCTCCACAGTGCCAGGGGAGATGGAGGACACCTTGGCTAGTATAAGGAAGAAGTTGAAGAAGCGGAAGAAAGGCAAGGATAGTAATGACTTTGGTGCAGTGGCTGAATGTGGACCCGAGGTTCCGACATTGGTTCAACAGGAAGATGTACAGGGTCTTGTTGATATAGGTGATGGTGCTGCTGATGAGAAGAGCAATTTAGATGTCTTGAATCTGGAGGGGAGTGATGTTTATGGGAATTGTGCTCAGGGTTTGGATGATTTAGGGTTGAAAGACTCCTTGTCAGTGCTGTTTACGAGATCTGGTCGGAAGTCACTGCAGGTCTCGAAGGAGGCAGAAGGCATGGAAGTTTCTTGTTCGCATGATGAGGATGGTCTTAACAAGGGATCTGGTTTGGCCCCAGACACAGCTTCCAAGGGCACTAAAAGGAGAAGGCGGCGCACAAAGGAAGAGATGAAGAATGCTTGTGTACAGGATCGGAAAGCCTCATTGCCTCGGAAGGCAAAGGCAAAGGCAAATGGTAGCAAGTCCACTAGACACTATAAGGTTGGTGCTGGTCCTGGGCAAGCTTTGGGAGGATTGTCTTCTGTTTCTCCTGAACTGGAAAAGTCTGTTGGGGAAGAGAATGCTGCAGATGATGGATTATTTCACCGATCATCAGCTGAAGAGCTTCTACGAGATGTGGAAGCCAGCAAAGTACTACAGGATGGATCAATAAACTCTTTCAATGGGGTCACTGATCACTTTGAAATCTCAGCTTGGGCAAGCAATCACCCTGGGCTGGAATCTTATTCAGGAAATCTTGATGAAAAAACATCTTGCACAGCAGCAAATACAACCAATGTTGGTGTTTCTGATGCACACACATGTTCCCAAACGCTAGGGAAGGAAAGCAGCGATGATGTTGATTGTTCTCAAGGCAAGTCACCAACATCAACCATAAAAAGGAAAACTGGTCTAAAACCAAAACAGGTGCCTGGGAAATCTGTTCGACGAAAAGAGGCAGTATTATCTGTTGACGCTGATAATAAACCAACTGAGATAACAGAAATTATTGAAGCAAGTACTACTATGGTTATTGAGGAAAATTTGTATCAGCTGCCTGTTATGGGGCCCAAGGATTCTTGTTCTTCGCATGACATTGTTGGAAATAATCCTATGTGTCTAGGTGCAGACATGGCAGCACAACCTGTGAAAGATGTGGATATAGTTGATGTGGCAGCACCATTGGATTATGAAGACAAGGAGAATGCATCAAAGGTGAAACTGAAACGTGTTACGCGAGGTTCCAAAAAACGCAAACACGGTGACATGGCATATGAGGGTGATGTTGACTGGGAAACTCTAATGCAAGAGCAGGGGCTGTTCTCAAATCCCTCAGCAGGTTTTCCAGATCAGTCAATAAAAACAAAAGATAAAGTTAGAGCTTCAGAAGTTTATAAGGGTGGAGGTGATACTGGTGTTGCTGCAGTACGTGCTGGCCTAAAGGCAAAGACTATTACACCGATTGAGAAGATAAAGTTCAAGGAAGTTTTGAAGCGCAAGGGTGGCCTTCAGGAGTACCTAGAGTGCAGGTAGGTTAATGCTTCCTTCTTACCATATTAATATCGAATTTCTGTGCTTGCTGGCATTAACCCTGCATCATGATTTTCCTATGTCTGTTTCTTTTTGTATTCCAGGAACATGATACTAAGTCGCTGGAGCAAGGATGTTAAACATTTATTGGATCTTGCAGACTGTGGTGTTTCAGATGTTCCTTTGAAAGATGAGTTGCCGCATCAAGCACTTACTCGTGATGTGTTTTTATTCTTAGACCAATATGTAAGTTGAGTTGCCGTTAGTCTTCATTATTTTCCAAAATTGCCTTACCAAATTAAGCCATCAACTTTCACCTACCATTAGCTGCAGCTATTGCACCTCTTTGATGACTTTCTGAAAATCATTGAGCATTTGTTTCCCAACCAGCTTATAGATCTCCAATTTACTACTAACCTTATTACCTTGTTAAAGATTTTCTTTTAGTTACTATGTTTTGCTGAATTAGAAAAGCGCCTGAATGATTGCACTATGTCATCAATTTTCAGGGCTACATAAATGCTGGAATTGCGTCAGCTAAGGTGGCAAAGGGGCACGATGACACTCCGTATGAGGTTGTTGAAGTACCCAAGCTAAATGAATCACATCAAATGGAATCAGTCAGCATTCAAAATAGCATTGTCTCTATATCACAAAAGAACAAGGATTTTGAGTGTGGAACAAGCATTGAATGCTGCAGAACTGTAAGTGTTAAAAACACTGAATGTGCTTTGGTAGAAGCATCAAATGAAAAGAATTGCCCCACTGTTCACTGTGGTGCCCTGGAGTTGCTACCTCACTTGAAGTCTGAAGAACATCTCACGGAAAAAAATAATCTAGACATGTCAACTGAAGTTAGAAATGCATCACTGCCATCCAGCAATTTGGATATCCAATCTACGTTATATCTGGATAGTTCTGTTGGAAAAGCTGAAGTCCCTCATCAACAAGAAGCACGTGAAATTGAAAATAGTGGAAACAGCTGTCGAAGTGACAGGGTTGATTTTGCTGTGCATGGCAAAAGAATAATCATTGTGGGAGCGGGCCCTGCTGGTTTAACTGCTGCTCGCCATTTGCAATGTCAAGGTTTTTCAGTCACTGTTCTTGAGGCACGAGAAAGGATTGGTGGCCGTGTTTATACAGATCGCACATCACTTTCGGTTCCTGTAGATTTGGGTGCTAGCATTATTACAGGGGTGGAGGCTGATATAGCTACTGAAAGACGGGCTGATCCATCCTCTTTGATTTGTTCTCAGCTTGGTCTTGAACTTACTACGTTGAATAGTGCTTGCCCTCTGTATGATGTGGTAACTGGTGACAAGGTTCCCGATTCTTTGGATGAAGATTTAGAAGCCGAATACAATGGCCTTCTTGAAGAGCTGGCGCTGCTTTTTGCGCAAAATGGTGACAGCGCAATTGGTTTATCCCTGGAGGATGGGCTGGAGTATGCTCTTAGGAAGCATCGTGCAACTCAACCTATGGATTCTGTGGAGCAGGATGGCCACTTGAGATTTATGACAAATTCTGGAGCTGTAGACATTTCCGTAAGTGCTTCAACAGGAAAGGAGATAGATCATTGTGGAAAGAATGATAAGATAGATGTCCTCAGCCCTCTTGAGAGAAGGCTTATGAATTGGCACTTTGCACATTTAGAGTATGGTTGTGCTGCAACGCTGAAATCTGTATCCCTTCCATACTGGAACCAGGATGATGTATATGGAGGATTCGGAGGTGCTCATTGCATGATCAAAGGTGGCTATGACACTGTTCTACGGAATCTTGCTAAAGGACTTGATATTAGGTTAAACCATGTTGTAACTGAAGTACTGTATGGACCTGAGGAGTTAGGTGCTAGCCGTAAGGATGGGAAATATGTCAAGGTTTCCACTTCAACTGGAAGTGAATTTACTGGAGATGCTGTGTTAATAACTGTTCCTCTTGGTTGCTTGAAAGCAGAGACAATCAAATTTTCACCTTCCTTGCCAGACTGGAAAGTATCTTCTATAAACCGGCTTGGGTTTGGTGTTCTAAACAAGATAATTTTGGAGTTCCCTGAGGTATTTTGGGATGATAATGTGGATTACTTTGGTGCAACTGCAGAAGAAACAGATTTAAGAGGACAGTGCTTTATGTTTTGGAATCTCAGAAAGACCGTTGGGGCTCCAGTTCTGATAGCTCTACTTGTTGGGAAGGCTGCTATAGATGGACAAAGCATCAGTTCTGGCGATCATGTTAACAATGCTATGGTGGTTCTCCGAAAGCTCTTTAGGAATGCTTCTGTACCAGATCCAGTTGCATCCGTTGTGACAAATTGGGGACTTGATCCCTTTAGTAGAGGTGCTTACTCTTATGTTGCAGTTGGAGCATCAGGGCGAGATTATGATATTCTTGGAAGGCCAGTTGAAAATTGCTTATTCTTTGCGGGTGAAGCAACATGCAAAGAGCATCCAGATACTGTTGGTGGTGCAATTTTGAGTGGTTTGCGAGAAGCTGTTCGCATCATTGACTTACTGAACACTGGCAATGACTATATTGCTGAGGTAGAAGCGCTACAGACTTACCAAATGCAGTCAGACAGTGAAAGAAATGAAGTCAGGGACATGTCAAATAGACTTGAAGCATGTGAACTTTCTACTGCTCTAAGTAAGAACTCATCTGATGCAATGTATCCAATTGTTAGCAAGGAATCTTTGCTGCAAGAAATGTTCTTCAGTGCAAAGACAACATCAGGGCGCCTACATTTGGCTAAGGAGTTATTGAAGCTTCCTACGGATGTTCTTAAATCATTTGCTGGGTCTAAAGAAGGACTAAATACGCTAAACTCTTGGATACTTGTAAGTTGATTAATGAGTTGTTTCTTTAAGCATTACATGACACTGGTACTTTTCCTATATTGAAGTTCTTCATGTTTGCATTTTGATTTTGGCAGGATTCACTTGGGAAAAATGCTACTCAACTACTGCGGCACTGTGTGCGTTTGCTTGTGCTTGTTTCCACTGATCTGGTAGCTGTACGTTTATCAGGTCTGTGCAAAGCTCATTGTCTCCATGTCCCTTTAAATGGCGTTAGGGAATGTCTCTCGACGTAAACAGATTTTCATGTTCCTCCCTTCCAGCCTTATCTTTGGAAGGGTACAAAACCATAGGTTATCACATTCTTATTAGGAATCTAATTTACCTTACCAATTTAGCAAACCCCTTCCTATTATACTTTTTATGTATTTGTTTATTCACTAGGTTGGTCAAAGGATTACAAATAAACAAATATCTGACATTACTGAGAGAAGAGTATCTAAGTGCACTACTACATTGATCTATGTTTGTTATAACTAGTGTGTCCCGTGGATGTTTGTATAAGTTATTTGCCATTGTAGCCTGGCGACAAACCTGATTCTTCTTTTTCAACTTCATGCAGGAATTGGGAAGACTGTAAAGGAAAAGGTTTGTGTGCACACAAGTCGAGATATTCGTGCTATAGCTCGGCAGTTGGTCAGTGTGTGGATTGAAGTGTTTCGTAGAGAAAAGGATAGAAATGGTGGACTCAAATTGCTGCGTCGAATACCATCAATTGAATTGAGTAAGACCAAGAGTAAGGATCTGCAATCAGGAAAGCCTGCCTTACGTGTGCCAAATGAAACTTTGGACAATAATAAAGTAGTTTCCCAGCGCCAGCGTACAAGATTCGCAAGTAGTCAGTCACCACCAAAGACAAAGAAGTACGAGAACAAGGAAATGAAATTGGAAACTGTGACAGCTGCTATGTCCAATGGCAAGTTGCTTTCCCAAAAGCAACAGCATGGTATTGAATCTAAGGTGGAGTGTGCCATTCCTATGTCCGAGGAAGAAGCTGCTGCATTCGCTGCTGCCGAGGCTGCTCGAGTTGCTGCCATAGCAGCTGCACAGGTCTGTGACTAAAATTTTCTTTTGATTAAGATTTGTCCAACCAATCAGGTTTTAATATTGACCATTGACCATCCTTATCGTCTCTGATAAGAACATTATCCATAAAAAGCTGAGAAAGATTGTTATCTGCCTCTCTATATTAGAGCAGTTTCATTACCTGACACCACAGAGTTGGCTCTTTACATTGATATCACAATTTCATTACCTGCCACTGCAGACATGGAAATTTATGCTAGTTTAGTCGTTATTAAGAAGGTAGTTCTAGCTCAGTTGGTTGAGGGTATGCCCAATTTCAATTCCTCGTCGAGGTGAATTTGTGTGCCTATTTTCTTCTTAATATACAAAGCCAACCTTGTTCCTCGTAGGTTGCTTTAGTTTTTTTAAGCGTTATTTATCTGTTTCAAAATTCAGGGCGTGTATTTTTTGCTAGACTTGTTGCATACTACATGGTGTGTTATTGTGTACTGTGTAGCTCTGAATGCAAAACTACAGAGACATTTTCATTTTTTTTTCGTTATTTATAATAATCTGTTCCCCTTCTTTCTGTTCATTTATCACCAAGTGAAGCACTTCTCTCCAGTATTTTTAAAAGGAACTAGTTTGGTCATTTCCATGTTATTTTCTTGAATTTATAATCTCCTTATCTTGTGCATGTTTTTGGGACATACCTTGCATGCAACTATTAGAGCAAGTATATTTATCACTGTTGATCGAATATATCACTAAAATGGAAATTTAGAAATTAAACATGGAAATTGGAGGTTTAGAAATTTCAAACTTGTAAGCAGTTTGATCTGACTAGTTTATCGTTTAGATTCAGTAACTGAGATAATGAATAGAAATTAGACAAACTTTGAGGTGGCCAATGGCCAGTTATGGTACATAAGGCTTGAATTAGAATTAGAGTGCATATACAAATATTCTAGTTTGTGGTGTTGGTCCAGAATAATGAACATGTTCTATAAAAGAAAAGGAAAGCCATCTAACTCATGACTCCTGTCTGTTTTTAGGCATATGCATCTGTAGAGGCAGAGATAAGTGTGCCTCGTGAGCTTCCAGAGATACCATCGTTCGAATCTTTTGTGATTCGTGATCACCGTTTGGACGAATCCAATACAAGAAAAAGAGCATTGAAGGATAATTTTGGGAGACTTGAGTGCATATCAGAAAATGATTCCAAGAATGTCAAAGCTAAGGATTTGCCTGACAACACCAACTGTGCTGATGCTGACAGCTTGAAAATGTCTCGTGATAATTGTACTCAGCAGAACCACTCAAATGAGACAGCTTGCCTAGCAAACACTGATACTGGTGTTGTATACGGTCGGTTTACAAGGGCATGGGTGGATACTGATACAATATGCATTGATGGTGTCAAGGATCCTCTAGCCATTGAGAGGTGGCAGGCACAGGCAATGGAAGCTGATAAAGAATTCTACAGTCGGATACGCATACCTGATGAAGATGATTCAAGTAGTCAGAAGCAGACATGCCGTAGTTCTGCCTCACAGGGTGCCGATAGCAAACCTGCATCTGAGCGGCAATCAAGAGGTGTGGAGCATATAAAACAGGGTCTCGTGAATTTTATAGCCTCGCTGCTGATGCCATTATATAGAGGAAAAAAGATCGACCGAGAGGGGTACAAATCAATCATGCGCAAATCTGTTAACAAGGTATTATACCATGTAGATATGTTTTTAAAATGTCTTTTGATTTTTGGGTTGACAACTCGAAAACTTAGTTTGGTAGTGGTAGTTGGTTCATACTTTAAAAGTGTTCATTTTCCACATAACGCTGCATGTGTTGCTCTATTCTCTTTTAGTGTTATTTCCATCATCCTTCTGCGATCTATTGAGCATTGTTGCCTGGTGAATTTAGGTGATGATAATAATAATACTGACAGTAGTCTCTGTTTTCTCTGGCCTCAACAGATCATTGATACATGCTCAGAAGGAGAGAAATCGATGACTACTCTTGAGTTTCTTGATGCTAAAAGGAAAATTAAGGTACAGCAGTGTTCATTTACCAAAGTTTTATAGTTCTATCCAGACCCTTGCTAATACTGCGTAGCTCTCTATCAATGATGAACATTATTCTGTTGACTTCTGCCTTATGGCTTGGGCTTCTGGCCACAGGATGAGCCATTCTGCACCGTGATAATGTCTTCTGATAATTCTTTTACATTAATTGGAATAATGTTATGTGTTTTAACTCATGGTGTTTACCATCCATGCAGATTGAATCCTTTGTGAACAAAATGGTTGACAAGCATTTGCATGTTGTTAGCAAGTCTGCCAAACCTTAAGATTCACATGTGTAGTGAGGTGTTTTGTGCGAAGGAATCTACTCTCTTTTAAAACACCAAGCTATCAGTCAGTGATTGTTGATCCAAGTGAACTAAAACCTCACTTCAGAAGCCAGCGTGGCTCATCAGTGTCGCCGCAAGATCAGCAAGGGCACCTATTACCCAGACTATAAGCGTGGTCCAGAAGAGCATTGACCAGATCAACACCATGTAATTCTGTACTTAGATAGGCATCATTTCCATCATCGTAACTATAGGTCAGTCAAAGGTTTAGACCTCTGTGCACTCGACAAGCATGTTGTGCATGCAGTAAGCTTGGATGCCAAGTTAAGTTTCTGTGGCTTGATGAAGTGGCATATGAAGATCCTGGATTCAGCGTGGTCTCATATGCAATGAGGGCTTTTGTGCCTTTCATGGCGGTAGTTGAGTCTAGCCTAGCGGATTAATCCTGTTCGTTGTTCAGAGTTAACTTCACCAAAGTAGATCCTCTTCTCTCTTTGTTGTACAGTTTTGCAGTTTCTAACAAGCGTTTTACTTATAGAAAGGCTGCAATTTGACAGAGATTTGCAGCCGTTGTATATCCTTGGTTGCTTATAATGAGCCCCCTTGATGATTCTCGAATGCTAAATGATTGCCCCCTAAAAAGATGTTTTGCCCCGAAGTTCCCCAGTTGATTTGCGTCTCTCCATATGTTATAATTGTATGATATGATTGATTTTCATTCGACTCTCCCAGCTGATTGAAGTTTTTCCAGAATCTTTGCATGGAGTCAAGGGAGACAGAAGTCTGTCTATTCAGTACACACTGCCGTTTTGTATTACTTTTTGACCTTCCAGTATATTTTATGTTTTCTTTTATATACTAAAGCATCATGTTTCTATTCTTTTTGTGTCATGTATCTGGAGCTCTGACGGTAGAACTTTACTTTCTCCTCTTGGATGTGCTTCAGATGTTCAAGTTCAGGATGTTTACTACTCCCTTCATTTCAAATTATACGACGTTTTGGTCTTTCTAGATGCATTGTTTTTACTATGCATCTAGACACAGTGTATATCCAAGTGCATAGCAAAAACTATGAATCTAGAAAAGGCGAAACGTCTTATAGTTTGGAATGAAGGGAGTACCATGCATCAGGTTTCAGTAACTACGTGACATGTTTGTTTCTCAAATATGTTTCGGATGTTTTCCCATGCTAAGTATTGCTCTTTGTTTCTTCTTAGCTTGTTTTTTTCTTGAGACCCTGTAAAGCTCTTTTTTCTTCTTCTTGAGACTCTGTAAATCTCTTTGTTCCCAGGGTGTATCTGATACTAATTCCTATTGAAGTTCTTGTCTAAAATTATTGGTCCCACAAGATTCGGTAGCATAATCTTCCAGAGCTGGTATCTAAGTTTTTTGCCCAGTGATTTCTTTTGACTTAATTAATTACTCTGCACAGCTTTCTCTTGATGTATTGTTTATTACTGTGCTTTCTCACGTGTATCTTGTGTGCTTTAAATGTTGCAGCAGTTTCCTATGCTCTCCCTGCTGGACAAGGGTTAATGGGTTACCCAGTAGGAAACGCCTTAATGGCTTAATTTCAATATGCTCCATAGAAAATCCGAGTCCAGGACTACAGGTATTGTGTTTCGATCTCCAGATCTAATCTGAACCATTTTATTAAATAGCTTCTGTAACTGATACCATTTACTTATCATTGCTTTTCTGAATTCTTGTGCAGGACAGACATGTGTACTGAGGTAGCTGCTGCAAGTGTCATGGAGGGAAATCAACGATCCTAGGTTGGTTGGGACGTGGCTACCGCGTTGCTTACTTGTTCTTATGCATGGGTGCTCTGCACAGTTCTTGAACGGCAGGATTGTGGTCCGCCACTTGCCTGGTCTGGGTGGTGGTGGTGTGGTGGGCACGGGAGGATTGATGGAACACCTAAAAACGGAGAGCACTTGTATTGAATGAGCAGGCTTAAGCTCACTGTAGCACATTATGAAATCTTTACATGTCTGCCCTGCATGAGCCATTCAGTTCAGTCAACTCTTGCTACCCTGATTACTTAGTGTGGCGAGTTGTTAGGTTTGCGTCGTTCTGTTGTGCAGGCAGGCATGGGCAGCTGTAATAAATCTGCACAAGTACAGCAAGCTGTGGCCCGAGGTGGGGGATCGTCCTTCTGTGGTAGGCTCTTATGATCTTATCTACTCCCTTCGTCCCTATTTATGTGTCGCCGTTGGTGTTTGTGCCACAAGTTTGATTCGATTTGTAGAAAATGTGTGCAACATTTGTATCTTCAAATAAATTTATTAAAAAACTAGGTTCAAATATCTTTCCAATGATACTAATTATGTATCATAAGCATTAATATATTTTAATATATAATTAATCAAAGTTATTTCTTGGGAAGCGCAAGCGACAAATATTTAGGGACGGAGGGAGTATCAGGTAAAGATCAGGACGGCCGAGTGAACAGTTGGTGGGAAGGAGTTGGACAGGGCGCAGGTATATTGATTTTGCTACACTGTGAGAAGGCATGTATGTTTATTTTTGGAGCATGTTGGGGCCATTCACAATTTCGTTGCATCATTTATGGAAACCATTGAGACGAAGATGAATTTCTTCGACACAATATGCTCACAGTCACAGGGTACAGCAAGGTATGGTGTGGCAAACTTGCTCTGAATCTCTGCAGGTTGACGCGGAGACTTTACACTATCTCAGAGGCCAGATCTGAGGTGGACCGACCACTCGTAGCCACGGCATGGGATGATGGGAATGAAGTGGATGTTCAATCTCACGATGTTTCCTTGGATCGTCTTCATATATATTGATTGATTGGATTCTTTTCGTAGGATTAGTACTGAGATGGAAGCATCGAGCATGCAAGACGTCAAAAACTCCTCTTCAGTTCTGGTACTATTTGAGTGATTCGTAATCCTGCATTTTCATATATGATTCAATTTTCATTATATATATTATTATATGGTTCTATTTCTTGTAGGAGTGCACGGGTAAGAGTAATGACCCTGTTCTGCAGCACTATTTTTCAATAAATAAACAGTGTTTTCCTCTAATAACAAATCAGCATAAGCGAAACGAAGGGGGAGGAATGGGCCAAAAAGCGGAGAAGAAAAGATACAAGCTCCACAAATCGGGTCATGTCACTTTCTGTTCAGGGATTACAACTGAAACGACTAACCATTTATATCATAATTACACACAGGCCGGGCAAGAATTTTTCTCGGCCTTCAATATGAAAACCTGAGAACGCGTCGAAAAAAACAATGAACAAAAAAAAAGTAAATGTAATTAAGTACTCACATTTCTCTCGAGCCCGTCTGCTCTTACACTTCCTTCCTGCAGCCTCCATTAGGAAACTCTCATTGTTGCTTGTTGGCAGCCATCTTCTTCTTCTACGAAGACCCATCCTTTTGTTAACCTGATTATGAGGTGCGTGGTGTTCTTAACACTCCTTGTGGCTTCTCACCATCCTATAAATTACCCGGCCAGCAATCTCACCGTTTCCTGTCCCATATCTCCTCCAGCTCCCTGGCCAGGTCCTTCTGGCGTCCGACGACGATGGTGACGTGGTCCTTGCCGTCGATGACCTTGACCTGGGCGCGCGGGATCTTGGACTTGACCGCGTAGCTGCACTGCACGGGGAGGAGCTCGTCGTCGCTGCCGTGGTAGACGGTGACATCGCAGGTGAGCTGGTCCCTGACCACCTCGAGGCACCTGTCGATCTTGCCCGCGCTGCCGCAGATGATGTTGTGGAGGGTGTGCCACGACGCGATGTGGGTGTGGCAGAAGAAGCCGTCCATGAGGTAGGTCCGCACCCTGCCCGTAGGATGGAGCACGACGAATGGTTGGTTAGGTTAGCCAAAAAGACATAACCGTATCTTTCAAAAAGTCAAACCAAACCCTGCTGCGCTTGAATTAGTTGCTAGTCGGAGTGCATCAAATTCTTGTTCAGCTACATCTGAATATACAGAGAGATGAACTGTATCCACTCCTTTTATGGCACGCTTAACCAAATCTTGCTGGAAGCGAGGGTATTGGACAATTAATGGTCATTTCCTTTTATGCTTACGCTGCTTAATAGGCTTTACCTTTAGGCATTAATACGATGATGCAACTTTTTCGTGAAAAACACCTATTGTTCGTTGGCACTAAAAATGAACGATACTTCTGTTCCCCCCCCCTACGAAAGTAAGTTGCTCTCTCTCTCTCTCCAGCATATGTTGTGAAGCGTTGAAACCATTGAAGAAATATAAACATTATTGAACCATATTCGTACAAATCTAACAGAAATTTCGTAGAAAAAAGTTGAGGGCTGCAAGAAACGTAAAAAAGATTCCACCCCAAAATGTTTCTGCCAAGCTTATGCCGTCTTGCCTAGCCTGAGTCTTCACTGCTATGACAGTGCCTCTATTTTAAATTTTATAAGTTGTTTTAGTTTTGTTCTAAATTAAACTTATCTAGGTTGATCAGGTTTATAAAAAAATATATTAACATCAAACAAATGCACTGTCCAAATATTTTCTATGGTGTTGATAATGATCTTATTTGAAGTAATAGGTGTTTGTATAATTTTTTTTATAAATTTGTTCAAAACTAGAAAAATTTTATTTTATGATAAAATTAAGAACGGGTTGCAATTTGGAACGGTCCTAGAGATCACTAGGAAATTCAGCGAAATCAGCCGAGTAGCTGGAGCAGTAGGTTGGTTAGTGGGTGGCCATGCGGCCATGCCACACGGCACCGGCAGTGGACCGGCAGATGGCCTGCCGGCCCACCCCAACGGCTGACCGCGGTCAACTGGTTCCTATGCACCCTATTAACTGCCATTAATCACATCGACGCAGCGGTGCAGGCTGGGCCCCGCCGGAGCTCCTAAATGCCGCAGTACGAAGAGAGTGGAGTGGACAGTGGAGTACCCTGAGATCCTATCGATGTGATCTCGTCCTTTACGAGCTTGATGAGTCGTAATAAATCCCGTAGGTTTGTGCAAATCAAACAAAACCAATGGAAGACGGCCATGCGGCCGCATATCGTGAGCCAGTACCCAAAACCTCTTGGAGGATGCCAAGAAAAATGCCGTTGGGCCGGTCGATCGGTCGCTGACCTTAATTTCACCTTGCAGATGCATGCGCACTGAATTGGATGGATTTGCGTTGTGTAAGGGGTGTTTGGTGGGAGGAGTTAAAAGTTTAACAAACACCGTAGCACTTTCGTCTTATTTGACAAAAAGTTTCTAATCTTAGACTAATTAGGCTTAATATATTCGTCTCGTAAATTACTTTTAATCTGTGCCGACATAAATGCAATTAGTCTATATTTGGTACTTTATACATTTGAGGGACATTAATGCGATGGGAGTTAAACTTTATCGTACTGAAACCAAACGCGGCCTAAATTTGCCTTCGATGATTCACGTACGTACCTGTAGAGTGTGAAGACGCGGAAGGCGAGCTCCCAGAGGCGGTGGTGCTTGCAGAGCACGATGCTGACGGTGCGGCTGAGGTGCTCGTACCAGCACGCCACGGAGGCGCCGAACGCGATGGGCGGCCACACCCGCCGCGGCGCCACCGTCCGCAGCACGTACCGCGTGCCGATCTCCCCGCGCGGCACCGGGAAGTAGGGCGGCGCGACGAGCGTGAGGGACCTGACGGCGGCGGGGTGCCTGACGGCGAGCGCGAGCGCGAGGATGGAGCCCAGCGAGTGCGCCACGATGTGGAAGGACCTGACCCCGTGGCGCTCGATCACGGACCGCTCGATCATCTCCACGTGCTCCCGCAGCGTGTACAGCGAGTCCGCCGGCTTGGGGCTGCGCCCGAACCCCAGCAGGTCCACGGCGAACAGCCGCCGCCGGGACCGCGCCGCGGGGCTCACGTGCGGGAGCACCGTCTCCGTCCAGAACCCCGACGACGAGATGAACCCGTGGATGAACAGCACGTCCTCCTCCGTCGACGCTGCGATCGAGGCATGGAGTGTGTGGGTTAATGCTTTACGTAAATGGTGGTGCCTGCTGCTCATGACGGGAGAGCGGGCGGGCGTACCTTGCGGCGGCGCCTCGACGTGGACGAAGAGGCGTTCCGTGTCCGCCGGGTTGCAGTTGGCGCAGTGGCAGTCGGACCACCGCGGCGACGGGTACGGCCTGTGCTTGCTGCCGTCGCCGACCTTGCCCCGCAGCATCTGCACGATGGCGGAGTGCACGGTGACCCCTGCCGGCGCGCGCCGCGTGGAGGACCCCGACGCCGACGCCGCGGCGAACGCGAGCAACGAGGGCCGCGTGTAGAGCGTGTCGGAGATGTCCTCGAGGTGCAGCCTGGTGGCGGACAGCATGCTGACCACCTTGGATCCTCCCCGCTCCGACACGACGATCTTGCCCGTGGCCGCCGACGCCGCCGAGCGCGAGGAGCAGTAGCAGGGCCGCCACACGCCCTCCACCACGTAGTCCGCCACCTTGTACACCACGCACAGCAGCACCTCCAGCGCGTCCAGCAGCAGGAACACCACGAAGCTCACGGCCTCGTTCGCCGCACGGCCGGCGGACGCCAATGCCGACCGCGCCGCCGCGGCGCCCATGTCAGCAACGACGCCGGCCACGCCGAACGAGCACCGAGGCCCGCCGCCAGGAAGGAAGGCTCTAGCAGCAACGCAGGGAGGGAGGGGAGGGGAGGGGAGGGAGGGAAGGTGGTGGTGGACTGGTGCCTGGTGGTAAAGAAGGGAAGCAGAGGATGCAGCGAGCGGTGAATTGAAGGTGCTCTGGCATTAAAGCGCAGGGGTTGGTGGTTGTTGAACTGACACGGCCAACTGGTGCGCGCGAGGCTGGGCTCTGGGCCTCTGGAGCAACCGGCCCCTTGTTTAGTTCCTCAAGTCTCTCCTAAATTCTACTATGCAAAAAGAAGATTTTTCGTCACATTAAAATATCGGCAAATGCATGGAGTACTAAATGTTGATGAAATCAAAAACTAATTGCACAGTTTTGTTGTACTTTGCGAGACGAACATTTTAAGCCTAGTTAGTCAAAATTTGGATAATTTTTACCAAATACAAACAAAATGCTACAGGAATTCTAATACAGTGTTTTTCTCCCCTATTCTGTGAACTAAACGAGCCCCGAGCCTTGTGTAGTTCCTCTATTCTCCCCCAAATTCCACTATGCAAAAAGAAGATTCCCCGTCACATCAAAATGTCGGCAAATGCATGGAGTACTAAATGTTGATGAAATCAAAAACTAATTACACAGTTTTGTTGTACTTTGCGAGACGAACATTTTAAGCCTAGTTAGTCAAAATTTAGATAATTTTTACCAAATACAAACGAAATGCTACAGGAATTCTGATACAGTGTTTTTCTCTCCAATTCACCCATCCAAACGAGGCCCCGGGTGGAGTAGTAGGCCAGGCAGGCAGGCAGGCAGGCAGCCCAAGTAAGCTCTGCTCAGCGCCTGCACCTGTCGGAGGTGCCTGGCAGTAAAATAAGGTCCGTCTTTAGTTCCCGATTCAGACGTTCCAAGTTGGAATAGTGGCCATTAAATGTGTATGGCAGCATTTCGTTTGTATTTAGTAAAAATTGTCCAAACTTTGACTAATTAGGCTCAAAATGTTCGTCTCGCAAAGTATAACAAAACCGTGTAATTAGTTTTTAATTTCATCTACATTTAGTACTCCATGCATGTGCCGGCATTTTGATGTGATGGAAATCTTCTTTTTGCATAGTGGAATTTGGGAGTAGAATTTGGGAACTAAACAAGGGCAATGCTTTGTTTAGATACCCGATCCGTGGCATCTGAATCACTGTGCATCACTGTAGTAATTTTGTTTTTATTTGGTAATAATTGTCCAAACATTGATTAATTAGGCTTAAAATGTTCGTCTCGCAAAGTACAACAAAACTGTACAATTAGTTTTTGATTTCATCTACATTTAATACTCCATGCATATGCCAGCATTTTAATGTGACGAGGAATTTTCTTTTTGCATAGTAAAATTTAGAAGTGAATTTGGTATCTAAACAAGGCCTAAAAGAAAATTTAAGGTGAAATCAGATAGTACTACTACTACCATTGTTTCACTTTGGGACCTTTCACTTTCACCCAGCGGAGGTACTTGCTGTAACTTGCAATTGAGATTCTTTATAGTACAGCACTCCTTTTTCCTCCTTGAAATTGGAGGCCAGGTCCAACTGTCCAAGAAAACAACAACGAGACAGCGAAAGCACAAGCGCAACATTTTTGTGAGCCAGCCCAATGTTGTTGGCGTCGCCGTTGACGCTTGTGCGCCCTGATCGGCAGTCACGAGGGCGCAGCAACAACAGCATCTGCCTAGCTTCCCCATCGGACAGGACTCTTTCAATCAAGGTAGCTGCATGCAGGCTTGTGTGGCCACATGTTCTGACGGTGTGTCCAGTTCGCGAAAAATTTTGGCTTTAATTACTGTAGCACTTTCATTTATATTTGTCAATTAGTGTTTAATTATAGATTAATTAGACTCAAAAGATTCGTCTCGTGGTTTTCTACCAAACTGTGTAATTAAATTTTTTTCGTCTACATTTAATACTCTATGTATGTGTTCAAACATTCGATGTGATGGAGAATCTTGAAATTTTTTGGAAACTAAACGTGGCCTGCATTTCTGACGGTATTCACACGTACGCTCCGATACAGCCTTTTCGGCTGCTCCATCTAGTGCTCGATCGGTGTCCCCAATGCAAGGCCCCAGCTAGCTGCATGCAGGCTGCTTGCTTTCATCGCAGACAAGCCGGTGCGGCGGAGTGCACCACCGCGGCTAGGCCTCGGCAACAGAAACTATGCGAGAGCAGCAACAGCAGCACAAGCCAAAAGGCGCTGGACAATGGTCCGCACGCCGCGTGTGCATTTCTGTTCTATCGGGGTGTATATAGGGGCTCCAAATACGGTTCTCAGGTACACGACTGGAGGTGGAGGCGAAGATCTCAGCCACAATGCATACGCCCGGCAGCGTACATTTTCTGAGACGAATTTTGTCAGCGTACATGGCGGAGCATTTGCAGCGTTCTACGTACGCACATGGCTGTGTAGTGTGTGTACTTACACAGTTTACTACACGTCTCACGTCTGGCTTTCTGGCACGATGCACGTGAGGGGAGTGTGTGCAGTGTAGTAAATGTATGTGTTGTACCTGCTTGCACTAGTCAACAATATCCGATTCGTCCATATCCGAAAATTCGTGCGGCTGTGCTCCAAGTGCAGAAAAAAAAATTCCTTCCGTGCAGACACGTGTACGTGTGGTCATTATGTAGTACAGGTTTACTGCAAGTACTTCTGTGTTTCAACACAAGTAATTGAACGCACTCTCCACGACCTGAACATCCTTATGTACATAAGTACATGAGCTACTAGCTCACCAGGAGTTAAAAGATGGTGGAAACTGAAACAACCAGATTGACCGGACGCAACGACCTGAATCGATCTAGCATAGATCATCACCACCATCTCCGCTGATGGCGGGCGCGTGTGGAGCGAGATTAGAGTACCAACCGGTACGGCCATGGTGATCTTACGTGATTTTACACTTGTTTAGCAGTAGGTGAGCTACGGCGAGACCACGAGAGGAGGAAAGCTGAGACGAGCGGCCCGTGTAGGTGAGCAGGAGCCGGAATCCAGAGGCCCTGCTGGAACATTGTTTATCAGAGCTCGAATCAGAGCAGATTGGTTCTAGATTTAGGTAGGGGTTGCCTCCCTTCGCCACGCCCACGCGGCGGAAGAAAGTTGGCGCAGGAGTCACCGGCTGAAAGAGATCGGTGGCATTGGTGAGCTGACTGACTGTCCAGCATGTGCAGTATACTGCACCGAGGATATCTGTACGTAGAGTGATTAGTGACCATAGTTGTGGGAGTTGGAAAAATAGAGTGAGTGAGATGGTCTAATATAGACGGAAAAATTCGCGTGATTCGGTGTGTGCGTGTGTGTGTGTATTGCGTGCAAGGAAGCAGAGTTTTCGTCATTTTCAATTTGGCAACTGACGATTTCCTGTCTGAGTGAGCAGCATCGAGTCAACGGTGTGATGGCTAGGGTTTTTGTTGGTGGGGGGAAATGGTCACCGTGGAAATCAACAGATTTCATTATTTCAAGTACAGAAATACGTGCTGAACAACCATTGCACATTGTATTAACAGAGCCTTCACATTAAACTCGTACTCCAATAAACTTTAATCGTCATTAACTAATAATAGCCACAAGCCTAGATTGTTGTAGGTACATGCATGCATGAGCGATAAAAATATACATACATCTATATTTCAATGATCATGAAAATTGTTCCTTTAACAACTTGTACACCAAAACATCATTGAAAAATATATGATATGAATTACACGAGCTATGCATGTAACTGTTAGGTAGATATGGCCAACTAGAGGGAGGGTCAATAGGCGTTTTAAAGTCTAATCATGTCGGCTAGCTAAAACAAATACAAATTAAACTATTCGTCTAGCCACGGCTATACCCCTCTATCTATTAACACTAACACCTTATAAAAGATCCGGTGCAAAATATAGCTAAGGTGCCGAACTAGTAACAGCTCATCTAATCATGTCTAGTTTGCAAAGTCACATTAACTTACGCAACTAGTTGCAAGCAACCGAGAGCTCTTACACAAACCAGTGAACAAGTAAGCACTAAGCTCAAAGGTACATATTTAGGTGTATGCTTGTTAAAAAGTATTTATAAATCTATAACTAAGTTATACGTGATCCAATGAGTATGAAACTTTTACTACAGTTTAAGCATATAAATTAGCCCACCTAAAAAATTTCACCACAATTGGACCATAAAAAACTGCAGCTCTGAATTAATTACAGAAAAGCATAGATCTTAAGCTATAATAAAAAAAATTATACTAAAGCATACCATATTATATGTTCACTCTGTAGATCTACTCATGCAGAGTCCAACAAAATTGGAATTTTTATTTTATGATTTTTTTTATTTACTATGATTTTTCAAAGATTCAACCGCAATAAATAAAAAAGAAAAAGACAGAACCGTCTTTGAAAACCGTTTATAATCGGTCAGAGAGGTAAAAGTAAAACGAACGACTTTAAAGTTTAGGGAGGTGGTTTATCCGGTTTTAGAGTTCAGAGGTAAAAAAGACTTTTGCAAAAGTTGAGGTGGACGCATCGTGACATTCAATGTCAGAGGAGCCGGTACCAGGCACCTATGAGACGGACTGGGAGGCGCTGCCAACGCTGGCCAACTGGCCCATTAAGCGATCAATACGAGCGGCCCAATAGAAAGAGAAAGCCCAATGAGTAATAACGATTCGCCAGCTGCCCAGCTCAGCTCAGTGTCGTCTTCTTCCTTGTGTTTAGATTCCATCTTCCAACAAATCCATTAGACGACGGTCCTGATGATCAATGATCATTTTACTGTTGGGAAAAGACAGCATGCTCAACCGTGGTTGGCATGTATGATGAATTCCTAGACCCACTGCAGTAATCGTGCCCAATTTATTAGGATCTACAACCGGAACAGTTCGTTGTGAATTTGTAAGTATCCTTCCATTCCTTTTCAGATAATAATTTCAGTGCTCAGCTGCTACAGCACAAGGAAAGAGGAAACAGTGAATTTCACAGCATGTTCAGTTTTAGATTCTGACCCACACCCACCCCTCGCAAATGAAAGTTGACATTTGGCCAGATAAGCCTGAAACGTCCTGATCATGCGGCTCACCAGCACCCAAATGTTTCAGACAAGAGAACGAGTGGTTTTGGTTGAGACCGTCCAAATTTTCCTTCGTCACCTGACAGTTGCCACGCCTGCACTCCATCTCCATTTCGTGGATGCAAGTAGGCACGCCCGTGTGCGCAAACGCCCCTATCCCTTTCATCTCCTAGGTGTTTCCATGTTGAGTACTACCAAAAATTCCATCCCGCTCTTCAGATGTGCTGGACCTGATGGCTGATGTCAGAAGAATTGGTGAGCTCATGCATCTTTGTTGTTTCCTCTGTGAAGATTGTAGCAACAGGCATGCGAGTTGTACTAACTTATACTAAACCTTGTTGCGGCCATTAAACTACGGGTATGGACTAATGATACTCCAATGTAGAATATGAGAAATTTAAGCCAGAGTACTGGAATATAAGTGAATTGCCCACCTCTTCCCATTAGCTTAAGCTTTTGGATTGAACTGGTCGGTGCATGTAACTTAATATGGTATTAAAGTCAGAGGTCTCGAGTTCGAGTCCTAGTAGAGGCATTTTTAAGTCCTCCGCTCCCTTCTTTATTTCCACGTTTGCGCCTTAGTTCTGGCTGCACGTGAGTGGAGTGTTGTGAAGTATTAGTGGATTACCCATCTCTTCCCAATCGCTTAAACTTTTGGGTTCACTTGGTTGGTGTTTGAAACCTAACACAGAGCATTCAGCTGTTTGAGACATTGAGTGAGCGGTCTCGCTGAAGACTTTGGGCGAACCTGCCTGTGGAATACTGGAATGTGAATTTGGCTCCAAATGGGCGTGTGTTAAATGAAGTCAATAATATATAGCTCGCTGATCTGATTGATAATGGTGCCATGACATCCAATATGTTTGGCCACTATGTGATGTAATTTCAATTTTCAAGTGAAAGATAGTAGAGGTGTGCGTGGGACGGTGGGTAGGTTTGCTTATCTACGAGACTATGACTATGAGAGAGTGGGAGTGTGAGATGTGTGAGGTGTCGGCTTGGCACTCTGTTCCCAATTGCTATCTTTTAGCATATCTGTGTGTGTTTTTTCTCTGTCTTGATTTGAAACTTGCAATTCTCGTGTTCAACTTGTCGTAGACCAATAAGTCTCTCGAGAGGCCAGCGAAAAACATTTCTTGGTTGGCATTATGTGGCGTATCAAGATTCTGTTTCTCCGATAATTCATTTTTTGTTGGGCGGGCTGTGAATATCATGACCTGACAGCACTAAGACGAAGAACAAAGTTAACAGTGATTTTGAACATGCGTCAAATTGCTCATATTACAGATATACATCACTTCTGTTGAAAAAAAGTAATACGGACAGGTCCCTAGCATATAGTCATAGGCCCTCGCAAAAAAAGCATATAGCCATAGGCCCCACTTGTCAGTCTAACTATGGATATTGTTTCCCATGCCATTCATGATGCTGCGATTGAGCAAGCGTCAACCGGAAATAGCACATTAAGCGAGTGTGAGTTCACATATATTCACACAAACATGCATCAACAATTATAATACTCTAAAATCCAAAATTGTAGCTACAAATCATCATTACAGCTCTGGTTATACCAGAAAGCAAAGTTCCACTTACACATACCCGCGTCATACGTGTTATTGTTCTATATATACACAGTAATACAGACACGCTGCGCCTCCTCCATGTCCATGGCACCATGCATGGCCACACGAGTAGGCGCTATGCATGCAGCAGCCCAGAAGATTTTCTTACACGTCACAAAATGCACGGTTCAACACTACCTTGACCTTGTTCTTAGATCGTCCGTGCGAGAAGGTGTACGCATATATACATGCACACAGCTACTAGTAACTAAATAACCGGGCAAGCTTAGCTTAATTACCTCGTGCAACAGCCAGAGCCAGAATGGTTTAGCAGATGGTGCAGGAGTTGGGGTCCTCCTCCATGCTCTGCACGTAGTACTGGGTGGGGGTGATCATGTGCGGGTACGGGTAGGGGTAGTACGCCCGGTACTGGTTCATCAGCTCGGCGAGGACCTGCTGCTCCGTCGGCGCCGCCGCCTTCTTGCCGTCGCCGTCCTTCTTCTTGTCCCCCTCGCCTTCCTTCTTTGCCTCGCCGTCCTTCTTGCCCTCGCCGTCCTTCTTCTCGCCTTCCTTCTTCTCGGGCTCCTTGGCCGGGCCGACGGAGTCGATGGTCGCCGACCACGACGCCTTGCGCAGCTTGCTCACCACGTTCACGGGGTCCACCATGCCGATCACCGTCATCTTGTGCGACGCCATGTCCACGGATATCTCGTCGATGCCTGCAAATCAAGCACAATCAGCAGGACACGGTTGTTAGGCGTCGCTGCTCTCCTAGACGCACTGCACGACGAGAAACAGGCAAACAGCATCAAGAAGAAGCTGCCATGATACCGGTGAGCGCCGAGACAGCCTTCATGGCCTTCTGCTTGTCCTTGTTGTCCTGCAGGTGCAGCTTCACCACGATTTTCTGCATCATCCAAAGTCCAACAGGGAAGCAGAGATGAGCAAGAAGGACGAATGGATTCCAAAGCAAAACGAATCATTTCTTGGATTCCAAAGCAAGATCCTTCCCCGTGCCGCTGGAAAGGCGACCAGCTTTGTGCACACGAATGGCAGAAAGACAGAAATCAGATCACGATCAATGCGAGCAACGCGAGCGCGCCTTACCTTCGACATGTCGCCGGGGTGGTGCGAGCACTGGCCGGCGGCACACACCAGAGGAGGCCTGCTGCAGGCAAGGAGGAGGAGGGAGCGTGGGGGTGGAAAGCAGGAGAGGAGGGAATAATGGCGACGAGAGGAGTAGGGGGTCAGAGCGACATATAAAGCAATGGTGGAGAGGGCGGAGGCAACACTAGAGTGAAGCTGTAAATAAAGCGCGTCAGCTGTGGCTGCTGGGTGCGTCACGTTTCAAAAGGAGAAAGGAAAATAGGGAAAGGGGGTGGCCAGGGAAAGTTGGTGAGGAGCAAATCTTGGTTCTTCCACCCTGTTGGCTCTCTTTAGTTTTATTATTAGATCCACTAGTTCATCAATCTGTGCTTCTTTTCAAGCAAAATTATATGACATATAAGCAGTGGCGTAGCTAGGATCTAGAGGAAGGGTAGTCCATCTTAGATGTAAAACCAAATTAAAGAGTGATCCACGTGCAATTTTCATGATTTTAGAGAGCTCATCTATTATATTTTAACATTAAACTAAATTTTTAGGGTGATCCATGACCACATTAGTCGATTGCAAGATGTTTGATCATATGTCTTATTGAAACCTATACCTAATCAAGCAACCAAAATAAAGTAAAGCACTAGCTATGCAATGACTAAGGGTCTCTTTGGCATAGATTGTCAAACACTCATTTCTAAAACCGCTTTATAGGTGAAGTTGTTTTCTCCTTCTCTCACAAAGACATGAGTTGAGATGAAACTGAAAAAGTAGCTTATCCGAGCTCTCTCCCTCATTTCTCTCTCTCATCCATGCATGAAGTCATTGGTGAAGCTGTTTTGCTAAACAATTTTTTCAAAACAGCTCAACTTCACCTAGAAAGTTGCTAAAAAACAGCTTTACTAGTGAAGCTGAGCCAGTGCCAAACGGGGCTAAATAGGATATATATTTGGCTGAGCATAGCATCTTTGAGGTTGCCGTCACTTTGGGATCTTCCGTGTACTCAAAATCCATTTGATGCTTTTTGGTTGAATCTGGTCGTCTAATATAGCGAAAACAGATTTAAATGAATAATGATCTCAACAGCCAACAGGAGCAATAAAATACAGTAATACGACCATATAAAATCCACATAACTCTAGACAAAGCACTAATAGATAGATTATGTTTTTAAACAAAATTTTGTACTAGTTCGCTGTTTTATTTAAAATGAATTAGTTATGAATTCTTAAATATGTAACCATATTTTTATTTTTTTAATTTCTTAAAAATATATATAGGAAAACCACCTTTGAAGCTAATAAGTTCGATGGAGAAAAACAACTGGTTTTAGAATTTAATGACAAATCAAGCTCAAACAATAGTTCGGTGACAAAAGAACAGACTTTATCTTGTAACTTTTTTATATTTTAAGTTAAAATCTAATGCTAATTGTTCATCATATACAAAACTCCTTGTTATATTTTATTAAAATGGATTCTAAGTCTTAGAGACCACACTCTTAGTTGCTACAACAGCATCTATAGTTGTTTAAACATTCTAGATGTTGAATATTTTTATATAAAAATATACTTAGAGCTTGTTCAGTTAATCTCCAATCCGAGCAGATTGAAAGGAATTGAGAGGGAATTTATCCCCTACAAAAAGTCAAAATACCCCTCAAACCCCTTCAAGTCAAAATACACTCAATCTCATTCAATCCCTTCCAATCTCCTCAGATCGAGGATTAACCAAACAAGCCCTATCGAAATGTGTACTTACCGCTCGTGCATGCATGTATATTTGATAATATGCATGGTAGCATACATCATGCATCTTTACTTTGAGCGCCTTTTCCATGTTTATAGTGGTAAAATTGGATTGTTTAGAAACATATATATAGTCGTACTTAATGGTTATTTATTTTTTTCATATAATAAGACGATGTTGCTCATTTAGAATTGAATTTGGGAACAACCAAATATTCTAATGTCTTGCTGTACTTTGCCTCAAGACATGTTCCTCATGTAAATATTCTTATGTCTAACTTTGTCAGACTTAGGCAACCTTTTTCTTTGTTAAATCTCTAACTTACTCCCTCCTCCGTATTATAGCATAGTACTGAATTAAACTATTTTAGTTTCGATCGAGTTTATACACAAAAATATCAAGTCATACTTTTATCGTACATCTATTTTGTGTTATAGTTATTACTGATATTTTTTGTGTAAATTTTATCAAACTGTACAGAGTTTGACTAAAGATGAGTTATACTCGTTCTTTTCATGACGGAGAGGTAGTAGTTATCATAAAGCTATGCACCAACCAAATAGAGCATTCAACCTTTTCATAGGCTACGTATAACCCAATATACTTTGATATGGTATCGGATACAGGATGGAGTTCAATACGAAGTGAGGCGGTAAATGCCGAGTGATAGACGAAAAATACTCCATATGTTCTGCTTTCCTATATATTTAGACATAGTGTATATTTATGTCCATAAAAATATGTATCTAAAAAGTCAAAACGTCTTATAATTTAGAATGAAGAAATTATATACCATCTTTGCCTAACAGTGTAAAGTTTCAGTGAACTGTTGCTAGTGCACAGAGAACCCAACAAATATATGGGTTTTAACAAGTTGTGCTTGCGCATTTTATTTGGATCTTAATCAAGCATTCTAGCGAAAACATTTGAGGTCTATTAAATTAGGTATAGATCATGCTATTTCGTTTTATTCTAAAGACTAGTTCGAATAGGGGAATATACCGAACATTGATGAATATTTGAATATTATTTTTCAATGAGCTTGGTGGGCCTCAACACGAGCTAAACCTAGGCATCAGAACTTCTTGATAAGCATGATGCCAACACTATTTGCACACTGTTTTTCTGAACCTTTTTCCGCTGTCTCTCTCACCATATAGACTATAGCCCCTACCTTTTCTGACGTGGCATGATAACGCTGAGATGGAGGGATTAGTTTGCCGTTTGCAACCTTATGTGCTGTTTGGATCCGGCCCGCCCGGGCCCAGAAGGCGGACGGAATCTCCATCAACCGACCCTGCAATATGAAACGCAGACGTGTTCATGTGGATTTGTTTCACCGTCAGCAATATTGTGCTGCCATTAGTTGTGCATAGACTTGTAGTGTAGCGGGAGTTTCAGATTCTTGTCATTCCTGCAGCCAATGGCAAAGTCCACGTACCAAGTAGCATGACACGAACACATGGACCGACCAAACCTGTATGGATGTTGTGGGATTGTGTCCACTAGCTTGTGTCTTTCTGGAGTTGGTGTACAATTTGAAATGTGGAAGTCACGGTGCCAAGAAAATTGTATACGAACTAGTACTAGCTATTTCCTCCGATTCAAAAATATATAGAACTGTGTTTCTATTAAAAAATTAACTTTGATAGTAATATACATAGCATAGCTATACCGACTATGCAAATTAGATATTACAAATAAAGTTTGTAATAAGGCGGTATACACAGCCATTAAGGAAAAAAGAAAGAAAGGAGAAAGAATAGTGATACCCATAAAGCTCTAAGCATTTGGGTTTCAATCAATAATCAGCTCAAGCAGTGGCGGATCTACAGGGGGGCTGGGTGGGCTCCAGCCCCCCTAATGACTTGATTTACCACTAAAAACACTGTAGCAAAAACCTCAAATCATCGTTAAATCTTCATGCAAATCAACATCTCCATTGTTTTAGCCCCCCCTTGATTCTCATCCTGCATCCGCCACTGAGCTCAAGACCACCTGTCCACTACAATCTGGCTACGGAGAAATAGCATGATGTATTTCCCCTATCCTCTTCTACCACGAAGTGTCGCGATATGGCCAAAGCCTCTAAAACTTTATCGCCCTCCTACAAAAGAAGGAAATGAATGTAAATCTAAATTCTAAAGGATGGTCATCACCATTCTCGAAGCCACCAAATGGTCTGGCATGGCTTTCACTAGTGAGTCTCTGTCAACCTAGACACATCCATACCGGCAAGACCATTGCGACCATAGACATAACACTGTTGGCCAACTCTAACGGTTAGTGCTCGTAGTGCCATTCAAGATGTTGAGGGTTAGCCCAACTGCCACCACGAACAATGGAGAGATGAGTGGCAAGAGGAAAGCCCTAATTGTCATGCTATTATCACCAGCACTTACCGAAGGACCATGCAAATGTATCGACAAGGTAGCAACCAATTGTCACCAGATTTAAATCAGAGTACACAACCTAGATGTGGGGGAAAGGGAGAGGGAAACAAGGCAGAGGAGAGAGAAGGGGATGTCCACTGTGACTATTAACGGTGATAGCGACAGTGACCAGCTAGATCAGCGTGGTGGTCAATAGAACATGCTAAATCTACACGCTAAAGGGTCTCTAGATGGATAGAGGGGGTGAATAGGCTAATTAAAAATTCCTTCAAAATACAACACCTAGGCACTAGGTAGACAATATGATGGCCCTAATAAGCACTATGCTTAACTAGCAAGCAAGCCAAAGCAAGAGCTAGCACAACACAATTCTAGTAGTGAAGCTAACAACTAGCAAAACAACTAGAACAACAAGCAAAGGCTAAGCTCAAGCAACCCTACACAAGTCTAGCGAGCAAAGGTAGACAACAAGCTAACACTAGAGCTAAGCAACTACACAAGCAAGAATAACTTTGTGCAAACCACAAGTAGAGGATGACACAAGATGTATCCCCGAGGCTTGGTGACTCACCGATCACCTATGTACCCATTGAGAAGTGTCCAAGGACCACCACCTCCTTTGCTAGCTCAACTACCCTCAAGGTAGGCTCCAACTTGAGCACTAGACAATGAGCCGGCCGATCATGAGGTACATCACACGCCTCAATTCCACTATAGTTTCTCTTTGTGTCCCCCGCATGGTTGATCACAAGATGCCAAACAAAGCCTTCTCTAGAGCACCTCACAATCTCTAAGTGAGTGCTTAAATAGAGTCACTGCGGCTCCAGGCTATCTAGGTGTCAGCAACCAAGAGTAACAAGAAACCCGCAGCAACATGCTCACCAAGTAAAGGCACCAGAAGCTTTAACACCTAGTTCAATGACTAGTTCAAACTAGTCATTAACTGGCCTTTTCTCCGGTGGTACTTCTCTAGTGGCACCGGAGTTTTTCAGTGGCTTCAAAAGCCACAAAACACTGCACATAGCCTCCTCTAGTTGTTACTTAGGCGATCTCTCTAGTGGTCACCACTAGAGAATTCCGGAGCTAAAAATAATCTATGCAGTATCGTTTTAGGGGGCATCAAAACCCTTCAGTGGTACGCACTAGAGTTTTTGGTGCCCCCTTTAAATTTCCCACACATCCCTTTGCCGATGGCCACTACTTGTCTCTAACCTATTCTTGGGTACCCCTTCTTTGGTGGGCACCAGAACAGGAGGTTAACATAGTTAATTTTACCGAGAGCCCCTCTCATACTTTTTTCAAATGCGCTAACTCCAAATGGATTCCCACATAAATACCAATACCTTTAGAACCAAGGTAGCATTCTCAAAACATTTTTTCAAAGGTTTGCACTTGCTTCCTGACCCCGCCACATGATCTAACATATATGCATTGTTAGTCCTTGCCTAGTGGCACTAAACAACCGTATTAGCCAAAGAATTCCCCTCTTTATAGTACATCTATGTATCATAAACCTGGCCATTCACTTCTCTAGACACATTAGCTGACAAAAGCAAAGCCCTATAGGTTATACATTTTCCTTCGGGCTCTTGCTTCCATACTTCTCCGATCCATCTCCATCATCTTCAATGTCACTAAGTGTTGAGCTTCTCACAAACATGTCCATGCCACCTTTTCTCCATGGCCATCACCTTGCTGAACACCATCTTGTGGACTAAGCACCTAATCAACTCGCATAAAAAAGCATTAGTCCACCTAATGTTTTCAGTCAATTACCAACACCAAATTGGAACTTTTAACAGTGCAATAAGGAGATATAGTGGTACTACTGCAATAACATATTACATTACATACTCCCTCCATTTGATTTTAGGAAGAAGCTCATTCTAGTTGTTTTTTTTTTGAACCGAGGAGATTCCCCATTCCTATTCATTTGAACGGAAATACAAGTTGGGCAACGAGTGGCTTGCTCTGTTCCCAGGTGCGAGCTCGGGGTTCGAACCCCGGCCGGTGGGTGCTACGACGAGCAGCCACACCAACTAAGCTATCGCTCAGTCCGCATTTTAGTTGTATAAACCCAGTCAAACTTCTTTATTATATATTTTATTCTAATTTCCGAAACTGGGAGCAATAATTCGGAAAATGATTTGCGCGCTGAAGCTACCGTGCAGTATGGATCATTTTTTCCACGTTTGCAGTCTCTTGTACGTGCCTGTTGCTACGTACTCCTACTCCTACCTCGCGGATAGGTGTACGTCTCTGCTGCTTCAGGTTTTTTTTAGACCAAAGACGTATAACCCAGCTTATATTGAAAGCTTAACGCTGCTTCAGGTTTCGTTCGTTCACCTGTCGCTTCTTCGAACAGGAGGCTGTGGCCTCGGTCGCCTACGATGATGACGATATCATAATAATTGAGTTCGGAAAGCAAGCAGGGGCAGGAACATCTGCAACTTTTGCTCACGGAAGAGGATGAAAGAGAGAAACCGTGCACGCTAACACTATGTCCACGGCCGGCCTACGATTATTTGCAAACCAAAATCCCGAAGAGATTTAAATTTGTGAAACTCTGAAGCTCCGATCCGAACAAGAGAGTAGTACAGTATACATGGCGTGTCGACGTCTCGACGGTACGATTAGAAAGCTCTGGAACCCGACGGTCAGTGGGCCGGCGGCCGGCCAAGCTAATCGGCAGCCGGCCACTGGGTTCGTGCGTCCTCTCCGTCCTCACGATCGAGCCCGTCGTCGTCGATTCGTCGCCGTTCTCTCTGCGGTCCCGTGCATATGCATATGCATGTCAACCTGGCCGTGGCCAATGCGTGGTGCACCGCGCGCCGCGCCGCTTCGATCGGCCCCTTCTGGCTTCCAGCCACGCAGCCGTTGCTTGTTGGGCTGCTGGATCCGGTCTCGGTTTTTGTTCGTCTCTTGCTGGTGCGTGTGTGCCACTGCCAGCCAACCAATTCACTTGTCCTCTGCCCGGTCTTGTACGTGCACGTCCAGTCAGGTCAGCTGTCGTAGACGTAGAAAACCTGTGTGAACCGTCGTCGTCAGGTTCGGATCAGATTTCGGCAGCGGCAACGCATAATAGACTCAATTGAAACTAGAAGCTTCTTCTACTTATATACTATTATGGCGTCTGATCTGACCACATGTCCAACTTGGTTATCGTTAAGCTCCAGTGTCACGCTCACGCTCTGCAGTTCTACTGGAAAGCCCGTGTTGGGGCTATCCTAAGAGCAAGCACAATAAACAAGACTTATAGCCAAGCAATGTCATTTGGGGACTACATCTATAGACAAGGTATACAATAACTTGTCTTTTCCAATATTCGAAACATAATTTTTTTTAATCATGTTAGACTCAATCAGTGACCAGAAATAAGACCCATCTGACACAATGCTCCTAGCACACTCTTGGGAGGAGGTCACGGCAGGCCATGCAGTTCTAGGAATTGTGCAAGCGCCGAGGATCGAAGCTGGCGACAAGTGATCTGTTTTTCCTCAATTCTCTTGTCTACGTTGAATTTTGCTTAGTTGTCTTGGCTATAAGCCAAGTTGATATGGCTTACTGTACTTGCTCTAAGGACGTTCTCAATGGCAAGTCGAAACTAGCTGACTTCCTACATGGAGGTGAGAGAATAAGCGCAAATTTTATCGCCAGCGATGAGTTCGGCACTAGCTCGCACGGTTCCCTACGTATTGCTTCTTTTTTTTTATTCCGCTCCATGCCATATCAGCCGGTGATTTGACCGGCCCATTGGGGCGCCCTAAGGTAATGACCAATATAGGTATATATATAATAGTAATGGTTTCATTTAAAAGTAGTACATTTTGGTTTGTCATTAGATTTGTTGGTTCTAAAAAGTCTTCTCATTCCTTGTGAATCAATCTAGTTAACTTTGGAGCTATGGTTTAAATACATACACTGAAGATTTTTTTTTTATAGCTATACACTTATAAGATTGAGTCATCTGAACGCCTCACCGAGATTCTAAGTTCTTAGCTGAGTGTAAGTCCATTGGATTATATTATTCTATTTAAGAATTTTGTTTTAATTTCTACGCATTTTTGGATCTCTTGTACACTTAGAACAGATGAAACATTTTGAACAAACCACTGAAACACTTGCAACATGCCTCAGAAATTGCAACATATACAACATATGCAACATCCCCGATATATTTTTGCAACATCCATATGAAACAATTGCAACATACCTCTAAAACGTCCGAAACACTTGAAACATACGCTTGCAACATGTGCTTTAATCACAACATTTCCTTGCTAAGGTCGCGCGTCGCGGCGGACACAGGGTCGACAACGGACATGACCTTCTGGTGGGGAATGATGGCGTTGGCAGCACCTCAGCAGCACCTCGGCGTGGGCGGGCAACGGGGCATAGCTCACAAAAGCGGGGACACGGTGCGCAGCGAGCTAGAGCAGGCGCGGCGGGGGATGGGGCGCGGTGCAGCGCAGGATGGGGTGCGCAGCGGGGAAGATGGCAACAGCGAGCGCACGACACAGCAGCATGCGATGGGCGAGCACGGCAGAGGAGATATTTTTGAGAGAGAGAGAGAGACGGGGAGACGCAAAGAGGAAGCAGGCCTATTGGGCCGGTTGCACACAGGCCTGGAAAGCGATGTCCGGACCTAAGCATTACCGTTTGCAAAAGGAAATCGGGGAGAGGGCTGAACATGTCACCATAGTCGGCCATCTCCATTGAGACGCTATGGGCACGTCGTCGCGTCGGGTAGTGGAATATGGAATACGATGAAAACTCCTAGGTAGGACCACACACGGGCTCTAACCATACTTATTTCTTACTAGCAAACATGTCCATAAGTTGGAAACACATTGTTGCAAATTGACCTGAACGACCCCCTAGTCTACACCTTGATACGCAGTTTGCAGCTTATATAGAAATTGAAGTAACAATTACGTCATCTGGTCCAACACGCGTAGGAATCGGATTCTGTACCATTGCTAGATATAGGAACATGCACAATTCTAATTCATATGAGTATGAATCACGAGCATGAATCACAAACAGTATACAGAGCGGGGCATGGCATTGTAGGAAACATGAAAAAAACGGTGGAAAGAATCCCTTCGGTCTTGCTGTAGCGAATGTATAGATAGATATAGAATTAGAGTAGGTTATTGTTATAAAAGTGTTGACGCCGAAAATCAACACAGGAGTCGCCAATGTATAGATTGCCTCACTTTTGTAGAGGTGCACACGACTAGTTTTCGAGCAAACTAGCAAAGAGATAACTTCTTCGATTACGGCGAAGAATCACCGGCTGCTTTACGAGCAAGAACAGCAAAGGATGATACTCCGATGACGCCGGAGCACGCGGCTTGTTTGTGGGAAACTAGCAAAGCATGGCTACTGACCTAGATGCGAAAAAGTAGAAGAAAAGTAAAAGAACGATAATAATAGATTTGTTTTGTGTCGGTTGTGTTTTTTCCAATCGGCCTTGACCCTCTAAATATATAGGGCGCTTGGACCTAGCCAGGACCATCGAGAGCCCATCTCCAATACAAATACAATATGTTTCAGTTATAGAAATTTATATCTAATCTCGGCATGCATCCCCGTGCTGTACTCTTACGAAGGGGCAGTTGTCCGGCTCCTTCTCACCCTTGATTACGGCAGATGTGTCCGCCTTCCTTTCTCCTTCCTAAGGCAAAGACAACCATGTGAGCATCACGTCCCTGCACTTGATCAAGCCCAGCATGCAGACTCATGCAGCAGCGCAACTCGCGTGTACACACGCCGACTTCCTCCTTCTGTACAGCACCTGTGCTCACTTCCTGATGGATAAGCTGTCTAACAAAATCAGTAGTTCCATTCATTTTGTGCTAGTCAACCAGCTAGCCTGACCAAATATTCATCAACTAATATTTCGTTTAAACACCAGGTATCCTTTACTTCAAAACCGAATTAAATACAACTCGGCTAGCTTTATCTATGAAGTGCTAATTTTAGTTGTCAACACATGCCCCCTGTTTTCGGTACAATTGTATTTATCGAAAACATTATACTAGTTTCGAATTTTTCCATAGATTCAGTCGTAATAATTTAATCAATGAAACATTGATAACCGAATATTTGTTATTTTCTCTGTAAACCAAATCACTAATCTGCCGTACCAACCGTTTTGCAAACAGCCAAAAACAACAATAATCGGCCAAATTATCTAATAAATAAATCTACATCAGTTACTCGGCCACATGGATTGTGCATGATAATTAAAGAACTAACAGCCGAGCCCAGTAAATGAGCAGTACTAAAATGCTCGGCCAATTCCCAGGACGATGGTAAAGAAAGCATCGGCCATATAGCCATATGTCTTATACTAACACAGTAATTAAAACAACGTCATATATTTTTCTAAGGACGATGATAATCAATTATCGGCCATATTTACTGTCCAATATATCTCGTTTAACTTATACTATATATAATGAATAAATTTGCTCACAATGAATCATTATGCGGCCGAATTTTTATTTGCTCTATTAATGAAATCACTGATCGGCCATACCAATTATTTCGTAAATAGCCCAAAAGAAACTAAACAGCCGAATTACCTAATATAAATAAACCAACACTAATTACTCGGCCATATTAACTGACATGTAGTTTGAAGAACTAGTATCTGAACCTATAAGAAAAGAACCGCACTATGCTGTTCAACTAACTCAATCTTAAGGCGATGTAAATAAAACATCGGCTATATATGACCATCCTCATGTATAACCGAAATAAATATATGCATGAACAAAACAGAGTTTGACCCATAAATATTTCGGTTTGTTGATCGACAAAAACAATTTTAATCAATCAAGTGTAATAATTTGGTGATATCCCTCCATGATATGACGACTGCATCCAAGGGTTATAATAGGACCATGAGGGATAACCAGACATACCTGAGAATGGACTCCATGACATTGGTCCTAATGGCATGGCTAAAGAATATGGGTGATAGGATGGCCCAAGATAATAATGATCCGATGCAAGCCTTTGGCTAAGTAATTGTTTCTTGACTCCTTTCTTCTTCAATCTCACTGCTTCCATCAGAACGGACGCTCGGCCATCATCCTTGTCACAAATTTGATCTGTCCCTTTGAGAACCCATGCCATATTCCTCTTTTTCAGCTCCTCTACACTAAGCCTTCGCAATTTCTGCTCTTGCCAACTCGATAAGCCGAGTGGGCATCTCGGCTGTGATTTTGATTTAAGTGGCAATTCTTTCTTGATCTCGGCCCCTGTTGCTTCCATTGGAATAGATGCTCGACCATCATCCATATCTCGAATTTGAATTATTCCTTTGGGAACCCACGCCATGTTCATCTCCTTTAACTCTTGTTCACTATGCTTTTGCAACCTTCGCTTTTGTGAATGCGAAAGCCTGAGTGGACACCATCTCGGCTGTGGTTTTGTATCAGACAACAAGGATAATTTCGGGACAATCTCTTTTATACCGGAATCATTGGTCAATTCGGTCAAAATTACTGTCTTTGGTTGCCTGATATCTGCATGCTTGGTAGCAAGAGTGGACGGAAACATAGCCAACGTACTAAACACACCATGTACCGTTGCTTCATTGCTGTTGTTTGCTCCTGCAGCTGTCCTGCCATTGTTCTTATTCCCAGATGGAACAAACTGCTCAGACTCAGTTATTTTTCCACTCTTGCCAGCAACAGTATCATTGAACACCACATCCTTTTGTCCCTTTTTGATTTGATAAACCTGTTTAACCACTTTGCCTCTTCTCTTTGGATCAGACCGCTTTTTTTTATTAAAACGGTCGTTATTATTAGAATATGTTCTGTGCGTGGATCTTCTTGGAGCAGCCCAATCCGGACAAAAATAATCACCGTGCATAGGAGGATATGACATCCATGTATTATAATAACTCCAAGATGGATAAGGAGAAGACATACCCGGAGGATACCCCCATAGCATATGCATAGGTTGTTCATAAGGTTGAAACGGCGTCGAGATATGAAAATTCTCCTGCTGCCGATTCAAACCATTAGAATCTCGTCTCGGATATGATCTTGACTGCTTGAAATTATCTGACTGACTAGCACTCTTTGCATCCGCCTGTTTTTTATACTTAGCCAGAAGCTCCTTGAAAGAAAGCTTCGGCCTTTTAAGCGTCTTCTGTTTAACTTCAATATGCCCCCCAGTGCTCGATGCAATCTTGGTGCTTTCCATAAAAATCTTTGGGCGCTCATCAATAGTATCTGAATGTTTACAATTTGCAGCAACTGAATTCCCTCTCATTTTAGACATGTCTGAACTATTAAGTTCGGCCATAACTACTGTTTCTGCCTTGGTCAAATAAATAACCGAACTGTCATTGTGGTCATCTGTAGCTGCTATTCTTGAAGCACTAATACTCATATCTGAAATAACATGGCTTTGTTCAACTGTCGCATGAGCGAGCGAGCCAGTGCTTGAATCCGAACCAGACAGCACTCGTTCGGCTATATCCTTTGCAACACTGTTTATGGAATTTCCCTCTCGGTCAATCTGTACACTAGCCGAAGCATTGTTGCCTTTGGCTGTACTGTTTTCTTGTACAGGACTACTACTAATCTTAACGTAAGGACCAACTTTATTATCTAGTTGACTCATTGCAGCGGCTTTTAATGCCTCACTACTGGACACTGGGACTTTGCCGAGTGTTTTTACACTCGGCAAAGAGCCATTTGCACTCGGCAAAGACTTTGCCGAGCGTAGCACTCGGCAAAGTCCGCTCGGCAATTTTTTTCACGGCAAAAATACTTTGCCGAGTGCTTTTTATCGAGGCGCTCGGCAAAATATTTAAAAATTTTGCCGAGTGTTTGTAAAGGCACTCGGCAAAGTTTTATTGCCGTTATGGCACCCACCGTTAACGAATATTTTGCCGAGTGCCATAGATCGGCACTCGGCAAAATTATTTTTTATTTTTATTTTTTAAAAACTTTGCCGAGTGCCTTCGATATGGGCACTCGGCAAAGATTTTTTTTATTTTTCCTAGATATTAACTTTGCCGAGTGCCCCTGTTCCGGGCACTCGGCAAAGTTTTGCTGAATTTTTTTAAAAAATATACTTTGCCGAGTGCCTCTGTTCCGGGCACTCGGCAAAGTTTTACTGAATTTTTTTAAAAATATACTTTGTCGAGTGCCTCCGATATGGGCACTCGGCAAAGACCCCGAGGATTGAAAAAAAATAATATATATATATATATATATATATATATATATATATATATATATATATATATATTGTCAATCATCACAGCTATATCACCAGCATGCAATATATATCAAAAGTACACACATATTTCATAATCCATCGAAAATCCATCACAAGTCCAGCGAAGTTCAACAACAGAAGTTTATTATTACAAGTTCAACATCCCTACTCCGGTGGCGGAGACTGCTACTGCGCTGAAGGATCGGACTGCGGTGAAGGATTGACGCGATCAACCGTCGGGGACGCAGTAGCGGCAGTGTTTGAACCCGCCGACGGAGGCTGCACAAAAGAGAAGTGTTAGACTCAAAATTGAAAATTTCGACAGCACCTCCCCTGCATGGGGAGGTTTCCAACCTGCAAGAAACAACGACACAAAGGCCGATAATCCAAACGGCACGAAGGCCGACAATCACAATGGCACGAAGGCCGACAATCCGAACAGCACGAAGGCATTAAACTTTCATACTCACAGGAGTGAAGTGTCGACCCGAAGCTGCAGCTGGCAACGGCACTACGACGCCCGATGCTTGCCCGATGGTTTGCATGATCTGGTACATTTCCGCCATCTGCTTCTGCGTGGCCTCCAACTGAGCGGTCAGGTGCGCGGTCGTCTCCTTTGTTTGTGACAGCTCGGCCTGCAGTGTAATGTTATTATCATTGCTGTTTGAGTAGTGAATTGGGTTATGTACTTATATGATAGCTTGATCATCAAAATATCACAAGAATTAATGGCTGGTTATGGTTAACTTGTACTGATCCGCTTGTGCAGTGAGTGTATTTGCCCCGGTACAACAAAAGTGGCTCTACTAAATACCTACTGCTTGTGCACAGTGCCACGTCAGAGCATGATTTCTATTAGATTTACTAATCTAATCCACACCCACAAAATGGAAAGTTGAATTCACAAGCAAATCATGTACATCCAGAAATACGGAGTAGTAAACAAAGGACTAGACTTATTGGCTCAATCAGTTCAGCCCCCCTCGAATATTTGACATTCTGTCGAGTGGAGAGGAATTTTATTAGGCGCAGCTGACTATCAGAAGAACAAAATGCAGCCGCTGAAAAATAGGTACCATCCTTCAGCTCCTGATAATTTCTCAGCACATTTCCTAATTTTCTAAAACTGAGAAGTGTTTGCAGCTTGTAGGGTTAGAATCTAAAACACACCCATCTAGATACCTCTGAACAACGACAAACATACTGGAATATGATAAACTGACCCTATTGGATAAACTGACCTGAAGTTCGTCGACCCACGACAGTGTTGGAGTAGGCCGTGCACGTATGGGAAGGCTGCTCTGTGCCCTCGCGTTAGAGAGAGAGGGTGCAGAGCTCGAGGAGTCGGCGCTATCTGCAATAAACAACCGCCCGTGCTTCCTGCCTTGCCCTATCCTCACGATCGTCTGTGTGTCAAGGGGCTCAGTGCTCAGATTGTAATCTGAGCCATGGACCGCCCGGACCGCCTCCGCGTAGTCTCTAACTTTAGCGTGAACGGTCGGGTCAGAGTAAGCCTGGGCAGGGGCATCCGGGTTGAAGACGACACCGGATTTCACCCGGCCCATGTGGGACACAGCCCATGCTGAGAACTCCGACACCGGCACGTCCGGGTGTGCCACCTCCTGCGAGAGACGGCAAGATGATAAGAAATCAGGTCAAATTAAGCGTTAGAATAGATAAATGACATCACGCACAAGTGCTCGCTTGAATGCTGGGAGGTTGCGGCTGCCTTGGTGGTGAGTTGGACCGGTCTTCAGTGCCCGCTTCTGCTTGCCTTTCTCATGCTTTTCGAGGTACATCGGGTCAAGGTACCTGTCCACAATCATCGCCCATGCCGATCTATACGACATGCACCACGAGGCCGGCACCTACACATCATCAAGTGAATCATGTCGCCAGCACCTAAATCTCAAAACGAATCAATATTATTCACCTACCTGAAGGTACTGCTCCTTGGTCAACGCCACCTTTCTTGAGTCGGCCTTGTTGAGGGGTTGTTTGTTTATGGACTTGTAGTAGTCAACGTGGGCCTGGAGTCGCGCCTCGTGAATCATGTCACCGACGTACTTCTGACAGGCTCTGTGTGCCATCTGATCTGCCTCGTTCTCTCGACCCTCTTCGGCCTTGAAATACCTCTGCATACAAACACGATGTATCCGTTCACTATTTCAATAAAAGACATAACCAATGGAGATGTATTGCACTAAGTTGTGAGACCCTTACCCAAAAGTCCGCCAAAACCCTCTCCTGCTTGTTGTCCTGCTCGTCATCCATGGCTTTCGCATACCTATTCCACGACCAGGCCGGCTCCAGCTTCCCATCTCCCAAGTCCACAAGGCCGGGGAAGTGTTTCCTGCATAGACATCCCAGGACGGTAGCGGGGGTGCGTGGGGGATCAAGAGCACCCGACAAAAGTAGCCAGCCCCTGCATAAGTGATTCTAAAAAATATCAGTTTCTCTTTTGATTTTCAATGTATCATATGAAATACTAGTGATAACATCTATAGTTGCTTACCTTCTTCCCACTGGACGAACCACTGGGCGTCGGTCAGGAAGCGGAACCGAAGGGAGGCTTGTGGGACCTCGCAGGTAGGGAGTCGACTGAGCAGAACTGTCCTCTGTCTGTTGAGTTCCCTCGTCCGTCTGCCTAGCCCCCTCGTCCTCTGTCTGCTGAGACCCCTCCTCTGACTGGTCACGAGCTGGGGGAGGCGGCGGGTCCCTCCTAGGCTGACCCCAGCCCCTCCCCCTCCCCGTCCCCATCCCCGTCCTGGGGCGACCCGGGCCTGCTCTCCTAGCTGCCCCTGAAGACGTCCCCTCACCTCCATCAGGAGGGCGTAGCCTCTGGTACACGGAGGCTACCTGCCTCGGTGAACGGTTGCTCACCATCTTTGTTGTCACCTGCAATTTACAAAGAATGAACAAGCATTAGTACATACATTACAAATAGTTCAAAATGAATAAACATAACAAAATTTAATAAAAAAATATAGTATTACATGCTTTAGGAATAATCTTCCCCCGGGTCATAGGTCTCATCATCACCTAAAGCTGTGTGTATATATGTATATATATATCAAACAATAATGCAGCTAGATAGCAGACGTGATAGACACTACACCACAACCCAAATATAGCGTCGGACGGAGGGTCATTATAAGCCGTTTCAATGTCGTACGGTACACCATGCAAGACAGGCAGCAACATCTATAGGGAAGTGGTAGAGAGCTTTACCTGATACTCCTTAGTCTAATCCATGAGCTGGCTCCGAGTGCTTGGTGAGGAGGCGCCTATAGATGTTGCGGCTTGTCTTCGAGCAAAGATCCAATCAGCTACTTCTTCTTGTACGCCTCAGGCAACCACAAAGATAACCTGCTGGTTATGATGAAACCACAGATCCATGATTTAGTTAGTATAATTAGGAAAGAAAGCATGTCAACAGTAGTGGCAGAGCCTGGACAAAACATAGAGGGGGCCAATTTAGGTGAAACTATGAACAAGTGAAAAATCTCAAATTCTATAAAAAAATAAAAGAGTAAAGTCCAAATCCGGTCCATAAACTTTTAATGATGTGTCATCTCAGTCCATAGACTTTCAAAGTATGTCATTATAGTGCCTAAACACTGTTTGGGTCTAAAAATAAAAATTTGCTGTTCATTGGTGTCATGTTCGATCATCTAAAAATTCATTGTTGTTCATTGGTGTCATGTTCATCTAAAAATTTGCTAGAGAAAAAGTGAAATATGGTTGTTTATATCGGCACTATTGCTGCGGTAAATTTGTTGCCAGGCAAGGCATCAGGCATCAGGCGTTCAGGCTCTGTTTCAGTTTCAGTTCTTCATCAGGCATCGTAGCTCTGCACCTCTGCGGTAAATTTTGCAGTGTTTTGTTTTGCTGGTGGAAAAGATCCTGCCTTCTCACGATCTACTACTCAGACACCTGATTATTGAAGTAGTACTAGCAGCTAGCAAATCAGATGGCTTTGGGGCCGTTTGCATCTGGCGAATACAACAACAGCAAATACAAGTGCAGACTACAGAGGGAGATGGCACCTCCTAAATGAACCTGAACTGAAATCCATTCACGAGGTGGGGGTGTAGGCAATGCAGAGGTGCAGGAACCATGGCAATGCAGAGGTCCTAACTCTCTTCAGCAGTACTAAAATAATTTATTCCCATAGTAGCTTTCTGAAATAAACACGGGATCCCAATAAAAATTGATCTTACCATGACCCGTGATGTGCAGCAGTAGGCACCACAGACTGCTGGATCTGGGGGCACCTGGCACCCGCCACTGCCAGCAGTCCCGGCCGGCAGGAGATGACGAAGCTGCGAAGGACCCTGGCGCTGGTGGCCTAGAGCAGGCGCCGGAGGCTGGGAGGGCGGAGGTCGCGAGTTCCGCTGGGGCACGCCGGCGCGGTCGCTCGTGGAGGGCGCGAGAGCGAGGGGGCGCTAGTTGGGATTGGGCGAAGCTGAGGTCCCCGCCGGGAGGGGCCGAGCTGAGCTCACCGATGTCCCGTTGACTGACTGAGCGGAGGAGGCTAGGAGGAACCAGTGAGGGGGCCGATGGCCGGCGGCCGGCCGACGGCAAGCAGGGGTGTGCAGGGCACTGCTATTTTTTTCTTCGATGGATTGGCTTCAGGCGGCGGCCGGGCGAGTGGAGGAGGAAGGAGTGGGGTTCGTGGGCCGGCCCAGATTTTAATTTAGGTTAGAAGGCCTTTGCCGAGTGCCTGGTCCGGCGGCACTCGGCAAAGAGTTTTTTTATTTTTTTTTTAAATAAACTTTGCCGAGTGCCCCACTTTGGCAGTCGGCAAAATATTTTTATTTTTTTTATTTTAGTTCCAAATTTTTTTGTGTAGCTTTTTGACAGTATTTAAAACTCTACTTTAAAGTTTGGGGCAATTTTGACTTTTTTTTGTATATTTTATTAATTTATTTCGTTTCCTCAAATTTTTCCGGATATTTCAAATTTGAACTACAGGTACATGGAATAATGGAATTCGGTCATCCCAAAATTAATATTCATGATATTTAGCGTATGTTGAGGCCGTATCCAAGAGGTTAAATGAAATATTGAGCACCTCGTTGACGTAACATGTCGAAGTACTTGCGGGGGAAAGTAATTTAAAATTATATAAAATCCAAATAAAGTCCAAAAATCACGAAACTTAGCGAGACGTTGTGTTATCGCATGTGGAGGGTGTGGTAAAAATTTAAGATTGTTTTGAGGAAGTTGGGACGTTGGATGCCAAAAACGCACACATCTCCACATACAATAACCATCTCAAATTTTCGGAGATGTGTGGTTTTTTGGCATTCGACATCCCAACTTCCTCGAAACCATCTCAAATTTTTACCAGACCCTCCACATGCGATAACACGACGCCTCGCCAAGTTTCATGATTTTCGGACTTCGTTTGGATTTTATATAATTTTAAATCACTTTCCCCGCAAGTACTTCGACATGTTACGTCAACGAGGTGCTCAATATTTCATTTAACCTCTTGGATACGGCCTCAATATACGCTAAATATCATGAATATTAATTTTGGGATGACCGAATTCCATTATTCCATGTACCTGTAGTTCAAATTTGAAATATCCGGAAAAATTTGAGGAAACGAAATAAATTAATAAAATATACAAAAAAAAGTTAAAATTGCCCCAAACTTTAAAGTAGAGTTTTAAATACTGTCACAAAGCTACACAAAAAAATTTGGAACTAAAATAAAAAAAATAAAAATATTTTGCCGACTGCCAAAGTGGGGCACTCGGCAAAATATTCTTTGCCGAGTGCCAGGCCCAGGGGGCACTCGGCAAAATACATTTAAAAAATTAAAAAAAATTTGCCGAGTGCCAGCCGTTAGGCACTCGGCAAAATATCGCTGCAGGTGGTGGCCGCCACGGGTCGGGCGCTGTTTGCCGAGTGTAAACTTTGCCGAGTGCCACGGCACTCGGCAAAATAACGGTTTGCCGAGTGTCTTACTTTGCCGAGTGTCTGACACTCGGCAAAGTCTTCTTTGCCGAGTGCTATATTTTGCCGAGTGTTTTTTATCAGGGCACTCGGCAAAATATATATTTACCGAGTGTCACGATAAAAAGCACTCGGCAAAGTTTCAGACACTCGGCAAAGTCTCAGTTTCTAGTAGTGCCTGGTTTGTTTCATGATCCGAACCAACTCGATGTTCGGCTATACCAAAAGTAAAATTGCTACATCGGTTTCTTTCATCTAGCAGCAAGCTGACAGCTAGCCCCTCATTACTATTATCAACAAAAGTAGGAATCGGCCTTTCCTTCTCCAAAACATGTCCGGATATTTTATTAGTGATATCTCCTGTGACCGATTCATCCACCACATTAACTATATGCTCTAGGCTAGATTTTTGAACTAACTCATGCCCCCTAATTTCCTGAGAACTTGAGAACATCAATCGACCTTTATCAATGGCCGATTGTACTTTACGACGAAATACATTGCAAGCATTGGTGCTATGATCAAACGAATTATGCCACTTGCAATACATTCGTTCTTCTAAATTCCTAACCAGTGGCATGAGTTGGTGATCAATTATTCTAATATATTGATTTTCTAACAAAATATCAAATATGTGATCACACAAAGTCATATCAAAAGTGTACTTCATTTTATTTAGCCGATTCTTTTGTGGAGACGGCTTTAATGCTAAACAAACAAATGGTTCAGATTTGATATCGACCCATTCAGCTACACATTTACTTGTATTTCTAATGTCCGATAATTTAGAACGATATTCTATTTCCTTATTATCGGCTTCTTCAATATTTTTCAACCTCGGCTTTGCATCTTTGAATCCAAAATAATTACAGCACATGTATCTCATTTGAGACTGAGTGTAAACCGAGTGTAAAACAAGTAAAGCTACCCATGCAAATATTAAATTTGGAGGAAACAATGGGCAAAGCTTTAACTCTAATAAAATGCTACTGTCGGCCTCTCTAGATTGCTCAATACACTGGCCGATATGTTTTAAAATATTGCTAGTAAGTAAACTACCATTCTCAACCGATCTCTTATAATTATTTAGAATAGAATCACTAATATAAGCCTCAATTGCAAATCTATGATCAGATTGAAAAATAGGCAGATTACTTGTGGATAGTACCTTCTGAGATAAGTTTGAGAAGCATGATGGTTGCACTTGAATGATATCTTGCCTTGCCTTTTGATAGCTCTCCAACAATATTTCCTTAACTTCAAGGTCCCGTGCTCCATCATCTTGATGCATCTTGTCAGCTGAATTTTGTTCGGCTTTATGTTGTGCTTCATCAAAATCATCCTCTGGGGCACGGAATTCAGATGGCAAAACAAAAGGTCCATTGATTCCTGAGAAATCAAACATCGCTACCTCGTTGCGCTTGGAACGTTTTTGCAAAGCTAAGCTTGATTCTTTTAATATGATGGATTCAGAACAAGTATGATTGTGTTCGGCTTTAGTAACAACCGAACTATTGTCCACATCTGTCACTATTATTTTTCCTTTGCTAATTTCATTAACTAGCAAAGCTTCTTCCTCTTTCTCACTATTAGCCGACAATTTAATAACAGCTGGCCTTAGTTCTTGTGAAAAAACAGGTTTTCTTCCCATACTTACAAGGCAAGCATCTAAATTTTTCCTAACATCCTCACGTTCTTGAGCTATAATAGTTTCCATGGCAGCTCTTACATTTTCATCAAGTTGCCTACTGCTGTTATGCTCTAAATGTTGCTCTGCCATAGACTGACTAGATGTGGAACCAACTTGTAACACCCGTTGATCATTAAGATGAGTTTCCGAAAATGAACCATAGGGAATTTCGGCAATTTGGGGTGGTGTAGGATACACACTATGTGCTACAGTGTTATGTGGAGGTGTACTTATGCTTGTTGAAAACTCATTGACCCGGCCATGTTTTGCAAATGTAGCCGAATCATGTGCATTCGGTATTGCGCATGAGAACGAAAATCCAAACAGTACACCCTCTAGTCTATTAGCATTTGGTGTAGCAACTGATAGCTCAAAATAATTGACCGAAACGCTATTATTTCGGTCATACGTACTATCCATCGGTAGGATTTGTTGAGTAACTAAATGCGATGAAAATGTTGCCGATGGACTAAGTGGTACTTCTTGCTGTGGATGGCTAAAATTATTAATGCATGAATGGTTAAAATAATAGGTTGATCCTGTCCCACTAATTCGTCCATGTTGGTCAGTCATCGGTATACTAATTTGTGGTAAGCTATATTGATAATTTGTTACCGATAAACTAAGATGTGAAACATCTTGTTGCATATTAGCAAAATTATTAGGATGTGATGTTTCATGAACATTGGCCGAATTCATCATGTTAGTTTGGCCTTGCTGATTATACATCGGCATTTGGGATTGCGGCAGTGCCCATGTATGGGAAAACATATATGCATGATTTGTATCGCTAGGGGCATTATTAATATTAAAAGCATGCATATTATTTGATATAGGATTTTGCATATATGTTTCAGATCCATAATTTGCATATCTAAAACAATTATCTGAATAATTACCAGCCAATACAGTACGTTCATTAAATGTAGGCCTAGCATGGTTAAATATATCCATCTTAAAGCAAGGTAGGAAAATTGATGACGTACCTGTACTAATTGATGTTTCCTCTGGTGCAGTCACGTAGCACTTTCACCTGAAATCAATCTTTCACGCAGCTTCTCTTCACGTCGGGCCGTAAAGTCGTAGGCGTAGATTCACTCTGGCGCAGCTTCCGAGTTGGATTAGCACAGGAACCAAGCGAATCAAAACAGCCTTTTGCCAAACCACGTATGCAAGCCACCGATCAATCAGGATAGAACGGCACCAATTTTACTTTGCCGGCTGAATTCCCCAGCAATTCGTGGCGGCGATGGTAGACACGAACACACGACCGGCCTTCCTTATTCGCCGATAGACGTCGGGAGAAATAGATGCAATCGGCACTACAAGGAATTGTGCTTTACACGACGAACCGTTTGGTCACAGATGGTCGAAAATACGTCACTGTTAACCTGCCATGACGATCGAGAAATCCGTCATGTATCTCACGTCATACATTTGCTGGACCGAATTGAGCCGTCACAGATTGGCATTTGTGTTCGTCATGAATTAGTTGTCTGTATGCTATAACCGGCCCATATCTAAGCCCAGATCCAAACCATAGTGACAAAAAAGAACGTCACAGATTAGTGCTAAATCATTATAGCATTGCTACAAATTTGTTTTTGTATATCACAAATTAGTGCCAAATCATCACAACATTGCTACAAACATTGCTTATCATTTTCATTGAAACATCAACATTTGTTTGTGTGTACAAATTTTCAGAGGAAATAATAAAGCAACAACCAAGCTACACTCAAGTTCCTACAAAACTAAGATTTTGGCTTGTACTGCACACAACTCATATGATTTGTTCGGACAACTAAATCTTTATCACTAACAAAACTAGCCACCATGAGCACCTTGATCCTCCTCCTTTCCTTCCTCAATTCAGAGATAGCCTCATCAAATGCCTGAAAAGAATACTTGATCAGGAATAAAACTTACACGTGCAAAGGTATAATACAAGTTAGTCTAGTTAAATCTGAACTAGTTATAAGACAAGTTCACTACTAAAAGGTATGGAAAAAAATATTTCACCAACTGTACTAAATCTCATAGACTGATATCAATCAGTTATGAACTATCGATGTTGCAATATGAAACTGACATTTGTGCAATCCATGGAAGCATCCATTATTTATTACAGAATTATTGCACGCAATATACATCAGGTTGGAGAACCAATGTCAAACTTATGATAATAATATACCTGCATTCTTGCTTAACTAGTTCAATGCATATTTTTTGAGATCCCATCAAGTATAGCTGAAAGGTAAATAATGGGATTTTCTATACCTTCAGACAAGACTTGGCGTGGCAACCAATCTTCATATTTGTATTGAAGTCATAACATCATCCTAATGTGCTTGATCATTTTGTTCCTGTCCACCTGCAAGTATAACTGAACAAGGGCAAGAAGACTAAATCAAACCAGTACTTCAGAACTAAAGCAACCAGAATAGACTCCTATGTACTTGAAAATACAGTCAGACAGCTAACAAATTGATCAGAAAACTGATGACACTTGGCTCTTACAGAAAACCAAAAAACGATGTTTCAGAGAGAGAGCACATGAAGCAGCGTCTCAGAAACATGTTATGGCGATTACGTGAAAAAACTGTAGATCGATTTAAGAGTTGGTTAGGAAAAATAATTCGGCCGTAGATAGCCGAATCGATCGAGTCCCCAGCGGAGTCGCCAAATTGTGTTGACGCCGAAAATCAACACAGGAGTCGCCAATGTATAGATTGCCTCACTTTCGTAGAGGTGCACACGACTAGTTTTCGAGCAAACTAGCAAAGAGATAACTTCTTCGATTACGGCGAAGAATCACCGGCTGCTTTACGAGCAAGAACAGCAAAGGATGATACTCCGATGACGCCGGAGCACGCGACTTGTTTGCGGGAAACTAGCAAAGCATGGCTACTGACCTAGATGCGAAAAAGTAGAAGAAAAGTAAAAGAACGATAATAATAGATTTGTTTTGTGTCGGTTGTGTTTTTTCCAATCGGCCTTGACCCTCTAAATATATAGGGCGCTTGGACCTAGCCAGGACTATCGAGAGCCCATCTCCAATACTAATACAATATGTTTCAGTTATAGAAATTTATATCTAATCTCGGCATGCATCCCCGTGCTGTACTCTTACGAAGGGGCAGTTGTCCGGCTCCTTCTCACCCTTGATTACGGCATATGTGTCCGCCTTCCTTTCTCCTTCCGAAGGCAAAGACAACCATGTGAGCATCACGTCCCTGTACTTGATCAAGCCCAGCATGTAGACTCATGCAGCAGCGCAACTCGCGTGTACACACGCCGACTTCCTCCTTCTGTACAGCACCTGTGCTCACTTCCTGATGGATAAGCTGTCTAACAAAATCAGTAGTTCCATTCATTTTGTGCTAGTAAACCAGCTAGCCTGACCGAATATTCATCAACTAATATTTCGTTTAAACATCAGGTATCCTTTACTTCAAAACCGAATTAAATACAACTCGGCTAGCTTTATATATGAAGTGCTAATTTTAGTTGTCAACAAAAAGTACGTATGGTTTGTTGTGTTGGGGTATTCACAGAGACTCATAGACCATGTGCTGATGGACCAAAAGAATTCCAAGTTGGCTACCTGTATTTCATCTCTCATCCGACACAATCATGAAATAGGGTGTACTGCACCTAGATAGATCGAGTCCACACATGTAGAATGGACGGCAACAGTAACAGGTGCCTAGGTAAACGAGCACCTAGTAGCGGACCTATGAAAATGTAGGAACCAGGGCGAGGCAACTATGATCTCCTAATACGCCGCTCCCAATCCCATATAGCCATGCTCATCTAATGGGCCGTCTATTGAGTCCTAAGGAATTATCGAAAGAGCCCAGGCAAGGCCCTGGGTGCCTGAACAAGGGCCAGGGTCGCCGGGCCCTAGGTTCATCCCTACGAGTGCCTAATCGTGTTTGTGTGTATTTAGCACCCTGTTCGCTGATGCTGAAATTTGGCTTATGTTAATGTTTATGCTGAAATATTGTGGGAGAAAAACACTGTTTCATGGCTGAAAAGTAGTTCTGAATAAGCTCAAGCGAACAGGATGCCAAGTAGGTCTGTGCTAGCCTACTAGTATAGAAAGAGTTTCTACTAGGTGATTTATTAATTTCTAGAGCTATTTCTTAAACCGTTCATGTGAAAGGCTAATGAAAATAGAGACGTAGCACTAGTATCAACTTGAAAACTGCCTGTGTAAAATCTATTGACAGTTGGAGGAACCTGAGCCAACCACATGTGTAAATCGGCAGCCGGCCACTGAGTTTGACCCCGCACCAGGTAGGAGCTGAAGCCCTGCGGCAGGCTGCTGTCTATCAACCATTGGCACCATTGCAATATGTGCAACATCCGATCTACTTTTGAAATATCCAGATGAAACATTTGTAATATAAGACAGATGAAACACTTGAAACATACATCTGAAACACTTACAAAAAACCTAAAAACACTTGAAAAGCATTGCAAAACATATGTAACATCCAGATAAAACACTTGTAACATATGTCAAACATGTGCAACATTCAAAGAAACACACTTGCAACATAGGTCTAAAAAACAGATAAATGTTTGGAATAAATTTTTGCAACATATACGTGTATAGCCATTGCAACATATGCAACATCCCAATCTACTTTTGCAATATCCATATAAAACACTTGCAACATATATCTCTAAAACATCTGAAACACTTGAAACATACGCTTTTAGCAGACCCTGGCAGGCGGGTGGGCGAGGAGAGGACTGCACAGCGGGATCTGGCGCTAGGTTGCGATGGGGAAGGAGGATGACAGCGGGCCGCGGCTACGCAGCCCCCCAGTGAGCGGTTGCGCTGCCCCCGGCGAGCAGTCCCCGCGGTGGAGGCGACAACGACAACCATCCAAGCCAGCCTAAGTGTGGCACGACATGGCCAGCCCGGCGAGCTACCCGGTCGGGGGTGCGCACCACAGGGAGCAGGGGCATGGCCGGAGCGAGGAGCGAGAGGCGCCGGTGGGGTGTGCGACGGAAGGGGGCGAGGAGCAAGCGACACGGAATGGGGCACGTGGCGGGGGAAGCGCGCAGGCGCGTGGCATCCGACGGACAGACGCCCACGTCCTATTGTTATAAAAAAATATACGAAGTGTACTTTAGGACGGAGTTAGTATATATATGGTTGCATAGTGCCTTTCAGTAAAAACAGAGCAATCGCTGTTTCTAAAAGGTAATATCGTCTCAAAGGTCGTCTGAGCCATTTAGCGGCTACTATCCAGTGTCACAGAGTGACATGTGGCCCTACCCTACTCGCACAAATGATAAAATTTTCTAATATATGGACATCTTTTATGTATACATGATATGTACTTCTCTCCTCTGTATAACTCTGTACCAAGGGCACGGCCAACGTAGGTAGCTCGCGCTGTTAGCCTCGCAAAAAAATGCCATCCAGGCAGACACAACTAAACGAGGCTAATGTCCTTCCCAACGCGAACTACTAGGTAGTCTATCCTTGCTGACCCCATGTATCTCTCTCTTGTCCCATCGGAGCTACCGCATGCTCAAGCTACAACGCGCGTTTAGTACTGTCTCAGCTTTTTATCAGGTGTGGCCATGGTCTCTTCTGCAAGTTGCACTGAGCCTCTGCGAGACTACCACTTTAGCCTATCTGGACGTGCTGTGCAGACATGGCGCTTGAGGCAGTATCTAGCATGGTGCGTTGGGGAAGGCCTAAGTACTCTAGTCATCTGGTATGCAGGGGGGGTTGGCGGCGCGCTCAAGCCCCCCTACCGCCGTGATTCCCACAGAGCCCCCCTACAAATTTGAGGAGGAAGAAGAAGGAAATGAGGGGTGGGAGGAAGCCCTCTGCCGTCAATCCTGTCTCCGCCGCTGCTGGTACGACTGTTCTGTACTATAGTACTTCCGTATCTCAGAAGCACCGTTGGAGTTTTTGTCACAAAGATCTCGCTTTGATATCTGGTGACTGCTGATCAGCTCTATCTTGGACGGACAGAGGTAGCAAAAGAAATGCGACTCTAAGACTACCCGCAGTGGGTATTCTAAAACGATACTCTAAAGCTTTAGAGTATGAATATAGAGTAAAAACTGCTGCACTGGGTACTCTAAAACGATACTCTATCCTTTCTCTCACTCTATATTTAGAGTAGTACTGTGCTTACTCTATACTCTAAAGTGGCGGGCCCCACTAGCTAAACAAAAGGAAAAAATGCTACAACTCACAAACCAAAAATCCAAATTAAATTTTGATTTCACCATTAAATTCGTCTCAATAAATCCTTCAAAACTAGATCACACATGGATATATTTAGATAAAGTGACAAGTGGGTCCCACAGTGGATAGAGTGGATAGATGATGATATAGAGGATGGATGGGTGCGGAAGAATTGAGTATAGAGGAGAGAATCTTGCTGACTAGGACGTATAGAGGATGAATATAGAGGTCCATGAGTGCAGGTAGTCTAATAAAGTCTAAACCGCCAAATCCATTTGAAAGATGCCTACAAAATCAGTACATGATACATGTTCAGGATAAACGCGTGAAAGGTCGATCACCGGAACCGGAGGACGAAGCAGGCGAATGACTCGGCGCTGATGGGGACGCGCGGTGACACCGTGGCAGCAGTGCAGGACTGCAGGTTGTACCTTTCACGTGAGACCGTGAGTGTTAGGAGCAAAGTGAATATCGTCATTTCAAATAAAGGCGAAGAAAAAGGTGAAAATGGCGTTCTACTTCTACTAGAACCTTCAAGAAAAATGAACCTGCTGAGTCCATTATTTACCAATAAAAAATTAATTTGGCTTGACACATGAAAATAAAGTGACCGAAAGCATATTGCCCATTATCTTTGTCATCCATCTCTCATTTGAGAAGAACTCTCATTTTTTTTCGAACAGCTCCGCTTAAATTCAAGTGGTAGGATACATGTCCCTCAACAAAAACCTACAATGTTGATCTCGACTCTCGAGGTCTCTTAGTTCAGCCTTTTAAAAATGCTTTGAATTATGTGCGTTCGTTTTCATAATGATAAGGCTAACTGGGTAACTGAGTATAGGGTTTGAGAGTATTGTGATTCAAGGAATAAAAAGAACAGCTCGGGGTATTCATATTTCATACCGTGGTATGACGTTGTCCGTCGAACATATGAACTTTCAAGTGTAGTACAAACAAGTGAGACGCACTCGAAGCCCAGGCGGAAACTCATTTTAAATCCATGGCACTACTCTTGTAGTCTTTTTTTTTTTGGAAACACTACTCTTGTACTCTTGTGAAAAGCTTCAACGGACAGAGTGAAAGCCCGGACACTGTATTGCTACGCTAGCTCATCATCACCCTTTTTTTTTCTCCGGGCTATAACGATGGGATACCCAGACACAAATGACGATGGCCCAATAAACTAGTAGTTTAAGAGGAATGGGCTGACCAGAGATCGTATTGGGCCTTGGAATCTACTACTGCACGCCACTTTTGTGGGCTTGTTTGTAGAACCCTCTCCGTCTCTGGATTCTACGGGGTAGTCCAGTACTCCTCCAGTTTGAGGGCCAATGGGGTACCGCAAGCATGCTACAGTATCGCAGTGAGCGAGCGCACTAGTTTTCCTTCCACTTTGCAACCACCGAACGATGGAGTCGTATCCTCCAGAAGACTAGAACTGAGCCCAGGCTTCACCTTCGTTTACGCCTTCTTCATCACTTTCACACAACCACGCCCACACCTGCCTGTACTGCACCGGGCACCGGCATGAGTACGACTGGCCAGTGGCCACTGCACTCGTGGAACGGGAACCCGATCATTTTTCCTCGGCGCTCGACTCCGCCTGCCTACCTGCCTAGCGCCTGCACGACCAGAAACCGATCGAGGTCTCGTTTAGATGCCAATTTTTTCTCCAAATTCCACTGTACAAAAAGAAGATTCCTTATCACATCAAAATACCGGCACATGCATGGAATACTAAATGTAGATGAAATAAAAAACTAATTGCACAGTTTAGTTGTATTTTGCGAGACGAATCTTTTGAGCCTAATTAGTCAATGTTTGGACAAAAATTCATAAATACAAACGAAATGCAACAGTGCAGAATCTTACACTGTGCAGATTTGACCTTGTTTAGATGTCAAATTTCAACCCTAAATTCCATTATGCAAAAAGAAGATTCCCATCACATCAAAATGCCGGCACATGCATGGAGTACTAAATGTAGATGAAATTAAAAACTAATTGCACAGTTTTGTTGTACTTTGCGAGACGAACATTTTGAGCCTAATTAGTCAAAGTTTGGATAATTTTTATCAAATACAAATAATGTGCACCGTACCTATTCGGCCGGCCGAATTCCGCATCTAAAACACGGCACGGCCCGAAGCAAAAAGGCCACCGGACCTTTGGCCTTGTTTAGTTGGTGAAAAAGTTTGGGTTCAGCTACTGTAGCACTTTTCGTTTTATTTGGCAATTTATGTCCAATCATGGACTAATTAGGCTCAAAAGATTTGTCTCGTGATTTACAACCAAACTGTGTAATTAGTTTTTTCTTTCGCCTATATTTAGTACTCCATGCATATGCCGTAAGATTCGATGTAACAAGTACTGTAACACTTTTTAGGTTTGCTTTTTGCAAACTAAACAGGCTCTTTGTAGCAGTATTGCTGATGCATGCACGCCAAGGCCGAAAAGGCACAGCGCAGTGCGCCAGAGAGAGAAAAGACGCCTGCCGAGCTCAGCTCACCGGTCACCAACGACACAACGTGCGCCCGGAAAAAGCCGATCCAAAAGCCCCTGATGACGAACCGGCGGCATTCAAGGCGTTTCCTTTTCGCCTTCGGCCTGGTTGAGCTGGCACTCCAAAACTTTACGTCTTATCATATTAGATATTTGACACATGAATAAAATATTAAATATAGACTAAAAAAATAACCAATTGTAGAGATTGCTTATATTTTACGAGATGAATTTTTTAAGCATAATTAATTCGTGATTAGATAATGTAATGATACAGTAAACATATGTTAATAATGAATTAATTAATCTTAATAAATTAGTCTCACAGTTTACAGACGAGTTCTGTAATTAGTTTTTTTATTAGCATCCGAGCACCCCGACCTCCCATAAAACATCCTTCTCTGCGCGCGCCGTTCGTTTCCTCCGCCCGCCGCCGGCCAAATGGCCATCCCTGCCGGCACACTGATGAGAGCGAGACTGAGACCCAATGATTCGTGTCGTGTCGTGTCGGCCTTGGCCGCCGAATGATTAATCTTCCGTCAACATGCACGCCCAGGCTGCATGCGCTGCTCTCGCCTTCCTATCAATTATCATCCAAATGGAGGGTGTTCGTTAGACTACCCGTACTTATGGACCTCTATATCCATCCTCTATACGTCCTAGTCAATAAGATTCTTTCATCTATACTCAATTCTTCCACATCCATCCATCCTCTATATCATCCTCTATCCACTCTATTCACTGTGGGACTCACTTGTCACTTTATCTAAATATATCCATGTGTGATATAGTTTTGAAGGATATAGTTTTGAAGGATTCCTTTGTTTAGCTAGTGGGGCCGCCACTATAGAGTATAGAGTATAGAGTATAGAGTAAGCACTGTACTACTCTAAATATAGAGTGAGAGAAATGATAGAGTATCGTTTTAGAGTACCAAGTGCAGCAGTTTTTACTCTATATTCGTACTCTAAAGCTTTAGAGTATCGTTTTAGAGTTCCACTGCGGGTAGTTAGTCCTCAGACATTAGATATTTGTTTAATTAGTTTTATAATAGTGTGTCGTCGCATTCGTCAGTACGGCACAGAGCGACAGTAGACGGACCACCTACTGCTACAATCAAGCAACCTGTGCACTTGCAGCTTGCCCGTACTACTACTACTGTACTACATACGTAATCGATGTGTTGGAGCACACTTGCGACAGCTTTATTAGGTGACACTTGCGATCATTGAGGCCCCCAAAGCTTTAGGCCTTGTTTAGATCCTAAATATTTTCCTAAATTTTACTATAAAAAAGAAGATTCTCCATCACATCAAAATGCTGGCACATGCATGGAGTACTAAATGTAGATGAAATCAAAAACTAATTGCACAGTTTTATTGTATTTTGCGAGACAAACATTTTGAGCCTAATTAGTCAATGTTTGAACATTTTTTACCAAATAAAAACAAAATGCTACAATGCACTGCAGTGACGCACAGTAAATCCGCCGCCCCCGGTTTGGGCCAACTAAACACGGCCTTACTACTTCTTTTCGTTTGTTTATTGCTTCCTGGGCCAAAAATACTATATAGGGTGTGTTTACTTCCTATGCAAACCCAAAATATTTCATCTTTCACCCATCACATCAAATATTTGGACACATGCATAGAGTATTAAATATAAATAGAAAAATAAATAATTACACAGTTTGTCTGTAAATATCGAGATAAATCTTTTAAGCCTAGTTACTTCATGGTTGGATAATATTTGTCAAATAACAATAAAAAGTGCTACAGTAACTTTTCACCTGCTTTTCACCCACTAAACACACCCATAATATATCCTGCGCCATTGACGATTGATTGGACACGGCCTGGTCAGTTGGCTCGGCATGATTCCCGACACTGTCCATCCAATGCCAACGGTATCGGCAGTTCGGCACAAAAGCGTCCCTTGGTTAGATAACAGTACTACCGGTTTTCGCTTTTTTCCCCAAAACCAAATGTCTTATAATATTTTGTTACAGTAGCAAGATGCGAGAAGGTTAGGTAATTCGTAGGATATATCAAATTTAGTGTGTAATTAAATATATCGGGACCATACATACCCACCACACTGCTGTCACAGCCGCCTCTCTATTTGCTCTTTTCATCTCCTATATTCCACAACGGCATTATGCCTACCGCACTGCCAAAGTACAAGTCGACCATCAAAGCTGACACTCTAACTAACAACAATTTTGTGTGCGTCAACCTCTCTCGTTCAGTCATTTATGCTGTATTTGTCGTGCATGGCCATGGCACTAATTATATATCATTGAACGAGTTGTTTTCTTCTATGTAAAAAAACAAAAGGATAAAGGAAGAAAATAAAATCGTCGAGCGTGCACTATTCTGTCTAGAAGTGATGCACTATGCGCACCATCAATAGTGATCCATGAAGACGTAACCCACCACATCTAGGATGAAAGTTCAGGATGCCTGAAACTATCTTCAACCTCCATCCTCTCATCCTCAAAGCAGCCATTACGAAAAAAAAGAAGAGACTCTACGGAGGCTCGACCAGCCGCAATGGAGGCCGCGAGTCACCAAAACTAAATGAGATAGATAAATTTGAAAAAAAAACCATTAGAGATAAGATGCGGGGAAAAGCATGCCCCAGCTAATCTAAATGAGATGTCGTCATCAGCTTATTTACGATTCATATGGCCCCTAGGCGGCACAGTTAGAGTTAGCACGCACTGGCCCCCGGCGGATCTTTTAGTACATTTTACTTTTACTCATATGTAAAACATCTATATACTACTCCGTAATAGCTACTAGCAGCTAGTCCTCCTACTACTTTCGTCGTCTATAAAATACCCACTCGCAGTGGCTACCTCATTAGCAGTAGTGCCAGTGCAGTAAGCTGAGCAAAAACACAGTAGCACGACGATAGCGGACGGTGCACATGGCGATCCGGAGCGCCATAGGCAGAGGGGGTGAACAGCCTATTTAAATTTTCTATAAGCTTTACTAAACAATAAAGTTAGTATATAAGATGACGAAGCTAATTCTAGCACTAGCTCAATTACTTTTATGCAAGCCACATATACAATTCTAGTGTAAGGTTATGATCTCTAATTCACACCAATAAAGCTAAGTCTCTAAATTAATTACCCCTAAGTGATACAAACTACTCTAAGCACACTAGACAAAATATAGTACATGGATATAAAAGGGAAGTGAATTGATTCTTATACCGACGGTGTAGAGATGAGATGTATCCAAAGAATCAATCACACACAATCACAATGAGAATCCTCGACAAGAGATGGCATAAGATTTTTTACCGAGGTTCACTTGCTTCCCGGCAAGCTACTCCTCGTTGTGGCGATGCACCCACTTGATGGATCACGAGCTAATTAACTATCAAGAGTCAAACCCTCAGCGGGTGCCACACATCCACTCACAAGATGGGGATCCTCTAATCCACGAGCTTCACTAGAGTAGCCAATTCGCAAACTCTCGCGGGGAAGGCTCAAGAACCCCTCATAATCGCTTGGTGAGGCTCGAAACAATCTCCAATCACGAGCTCAGCACCACCGCTGCTCCAAGCCGTCTAGGGTGTCGGAAAACACCCAAGAGTAACAAGCAATCCGCAGCAAACTCAAGAATCAAGTGCCACTGGATGCAACTATCAATGCAATGCACTTGAATCTCACTCAATCTGATTAGGATTAGCAACCAAGCAAGGAGATGAGTGGGGAGGTGTTCTCTAGCTCAAAGGATGTCTCAATATCTCAGAAGTGCAAGAAAGAACCCCCAAAACCGACCACCAACTATTTATAGCGAAGGGGTAAGCAACTAGCCGTTAGTGCTGAGTCAGGAGCATCAGACGCGGCCTCCTGCGTCCGATGCACCCCGAGTCGCCACGTGTCCTGTGCGTTCGAAGTTCCAACGGTCGTAATGCCGATCAACAGACGCGTTCGACGCCCCGTTGGCCTCCGCGTCCGACAAGCAACAGACGCAGTCCAGTAAGCACCCAAAACCATCATCCGCTCAACAGACGTGTCCGATGGAAGGGCAACAAACGCGCCTCAGTGTAAAACCCTAGGTGTTTGTCTTGCATTTGTGCATGTGCATTGCATAACATAAGCACATTCATTTCATTATCACATATGCATCCTTGTATGTTTCAATGTTGCAACATAATGTTTCAGTAGTGCTTATGCATAGGGGTATCATCTATGGTGTCTCACTATTATCCCTAGTACCCTTGAGGGGTTGAACATGCCTCATAGGCCATGTTGCAAGTGTTGCATGTCATTGTTTCAATGTTTCAATTGATTGTTTCGCTTGTTTCAATCGAATGTTTCATATGTTTCAATTCTATATTTCGGTTAATTTGAGAAGTTAGAATACATGGATCATGTGCAAATGAATGTGGTGACCCACCAAAACACCCTAGCTACACTTAGGATGTCATTAGGAATGATGTTCATAAAGGTCATTAGCCCTAATTATGTTTCTAAGTGCTAGTTTGACTTGTGTTGACCCTAGGACTATTCTGTTTGACTATTTAAAAAGGGCATCTAGAAGTCAATGCATGGTGGTGCACCCTTAAACAAAGTTGTAGTACTTTTGTTGGGGAACAAAAGTTGTAATATGGTCATCTCATGAAAATGGACCTAACATGCTCAAACAGGGCCCACAAGTCAGTGAAGTGCTATCAAACACTTAGAAAATTTTCTAAGTCTGAAATTGGCAGTTCACAGTTTCATATACCGCACTTTGGAGCACTGTATCCTTTTAGCCGTCCCGATCTAGCTCGATCTCCAATTGACAATATTGGAGAGTTCATGTAGCTCTACAATTTCTATAATACCAACTTGCACTGGATCGGTCTGGTTTGGGAGTTCTAGGGCGTCCAACATGCTTTGTCAGTCGGCGTCGTCGGTCTCTAAATCAAAAATGAGCTGAGCTCGGTGGCTGACTGGCCATAGGCCGTTGCCGCCATGTGGACGCGCTGTGGCATCCGTACGCTGGCCGCAGGCCCACCGATCAGGGTGAGGGGTGCCTCAAGGCCACCACGACTCCCTCCACTCATTTTCCCTCCATTTCGCCTTCTCTCCTTTCTGCGGTGCTCACCGAGGCGGAGGAGCCGAGCACCATCGCTGCCGCGAGCTCGCTGAGCTCGTGCGCACTCTCCACTGCGCCTTTGCCCACCAAATCGCATCCGCAGCTTCGCCTAGCTCCGCTCTACCTCGTCATCCCTTCCGTAGGGCCGACCGAGCTTAGGTTAGGGGCTATTGGCCATTTCCGCCGCCAACCTCCATGGCCGAGGCTCGCCAAAGTTGGAGCTTACCGTGGCCAGCTATCACCGAACCCCTTTCACCCCCTTCTCTTCATTCCCTCAGCTTCCCCGTGAGTCCAAGAAGCTCGTACTGAGCTTCGCTGCGTCTGCAATGGTCGGACCTCGCCGGAGCACCGTCGGAACCCTCCGCCGTCCTCCATGCATGCGCGGTGGCGGTGTTCCCATGCCCCACCGGTCAAATTGGAGGTACCCATGTGTGTGGGTGGTCGCTGGGAGGACCACAACGGTGACCTCGCCGCCGGTTGTCTCGCCGCTGACGAGTAGTGACCGGGTGAAGCCGCGCCCTGTCCACGTGTGTATGACGTGCGGGGCCCGCGTGTCAGCGCGCGGGATCTCCCCTATGATGGTTTGCTGGGCCACCGTGGGCCGAGCTGTGCATTCGGGCCGGCCCAGCAGCCGAGTAAAGTTAGGATTTTTGTTTTGTTTTTATTCTTTTCACATATTTGAATGCAAGATTCAAAAATGCATATCTGGAGTTTTAGTGGTCCAATTGTTGTGATTCAAAATTTGTAGTGTTTCTTGGGAAGTCTAGTTTTTATTAAAAATATAAAATATGCTATGTTCTGTTATGGAAATAGAAGCTATAAATTATCTCTTTTATTCATTAGGAAATAGGAGGAAATTGTATCTACTATTGTATAGCTCCAAATAACTTGAAAATTTTATGGAGTGTTGTTTATACCTTGAGTAGCTTGTAGTTTAAATTTCACTAATTGTGGATACTGTGTGGTGGAGTTATATAATTTTCTTGTTTGTTTGGGTGGATCTTGTGGGAATTTTTATGAATTATTTGTAGATCTAGTAAAGGTAAAATTTAGGGAGTGTTATTCTTATGTTAGGAAGAACCCAAGAAAAATATGAAATCTATTGTTTGATACTTTTCAATAGAGTTTCTTAATTATGCAAAAATCTGCCTTTCTATCTATTATTTTTTGGTATAGGAAAATATACTTACTCAAATACTCTAAAAATTTTATGGTAGGCTTCTAAAATCTGCCTTTCTATCTATTATTTTTTGGTATAGGAAAATATACTTACTCAAATACTCTAAAAATTTTATGGTAGGCTTCTAGATGTATATGGTAGCCACTGTAATTTTTATGAAATTAATTATGCAGTTTTGATATGGGTTCCGTTATTTAGCTAATTATCTAAATAAATTAATAAATGCATTAAAGAAATAATTTAGATATTGGCACCACACTTGCTGATATTCTTTTGATATGGGAAATAAGTTGGTAAACTTAGTTTAGCTCAAATGTGCTTTTGTTACATCACTAAATATTTAATTTAGCGAATCTGTCATTTTTGGACAGATTTAGACGTATTGCTAATTACTCTATGAAAATGATGTTTTCATGTCTTGGGGTATATAGCAAAGTTGTTGTGAATTTCATGATCTAGTTGCTGTTAAAGTTTAGTGACATTTGGTCATATGGTTTAGTAGTTATAGCTGTTTAAAGTTGGTTCTCAGCTTTAATTGCTCTTTGTTTGCACAGAACAGATTCTGTGTTTGCTTGATTTCGACTTAGTAAACTTTGAAATCATGCTTTGATGTTTATAAATATTTTGGAGATAATTTCATAAGCTTTCCAGAATGTCCTCTTGCAAGTTAATTGGATTTGTAGAACTCCTGTTGTGATTGATATAATGAACTGTTATTTTGCATATGAATCATTAAATTTCTGATTAAGTATGCCTTTACTATTCCTAAGCCTGTTGGTAATGTTCCTGGGTGTTTGGCCTTTAACTGAAGATGAACATCTTTATCTTAGGTTATGCAAGTTAGGTTAGTTGATCTTGTTCTTTCGAGTTAAGTTAGATACATGCTTTTAAAGTGATTTGAATAGAGCTATTCTTACTCGGTAAACGAGTGTTCGGCGATGTTTTGGTTAAATACTTACTTACTGTTATCCATTCATCATGAGCATCATGTCATTCCTTAAGCATCCATGATATTTATCTTGTGCATATGCATGCAATAGGTGTTCTGGAGGGAGTCACTCTTCTGGAATTCGAGAAGAAACCAGAGGAGCAACCATCGGAGCAGGAGGTGCAGGCCCCCGAAGAAGCAACAGAAGAAGACGTGGTAGATTGTTCGGACCACACGCCTTGTAACTTCGTGAAAGGTAAGCCGTGGAGCATTATAAGCCTCCTAATTTCTGAAATGCAATTAAGTCTTATGTTATATTTATTGTTGCATTAAGTGGTAGGTGTTGGATGAAAAACCTTGTTGCATTGATATCCAATCCTTGTCCAGATATTACGACTGAATCCTATGTAGCTCAGGATCGAGTAGAATGCTTAGCCTTGCTTTAATCGGTAGAAGTCGGGTGATTTCCTGTCACCTACGAGCTATAGGGATATACATGTGGCACAGTTGGCTATATTTGCTATCGTGAGAAAAGAACCTGGTTTAATTTGAATAAAGACCAGACAGAGGCTTGCCAGTTTGCAGTGACTCCGTCGGTGTCGCTTAAGAACCGATTCTTGGAGCCTTTCTTGGTCATGTTGAACACATGCCTAACACTTAGTTGGCCGGTCTAGTGATCGACCACGAAGTTGAGTAGCTCAACTCAGGCCGGGAGTCGATAAGTATAAAGTGCGCCTCGAAAGGGAGCCGTAGGCGTGAGTCCAAGGACAGGTGATTTAAAAGTCCTGAACGTCCTGGCAGAAGGGTAATCCCTAAGACTGAGAGTGTTGGCGCTGATCGAACCCGCGAAGTTGGTTCCTGAGTTGTACCAAAGGTGATTGACGGCTGCCTTTAGCGGGGTTTGCCGGGTGAGTGTTAGAAATACCCCCTCAGCTGAGTTGTAATTCGATTCGAGTCGCCGTCTCTCACCGGTTAGTGAGAACTTGACAGGAGTATCTCCAAAGTAGATACACTAAATAAACTGATGGTTCAAGAATGATGATATGATGACGGCCTGATTATACCTGCTATGGTTAATATTGTTTGCTCCTAATAAGTGAGTGCTCTAGTACATGTGCTAATATAGTTGACAGGTAAATGATGATGAACTTGATGCTAAGTTTAAATTGGTCACTTATGCTCATAAGCTCTTTTATGCAAATGTGTCAAGCTAGCCCACCTTATAAAGCCTTGCATGATCCTTGGTGTCCTTATTTCTGATTTTTTACGGGTAAGTCTAGCTGAGTACCTTCTCGTACTCAGAGTTTATTTCCCACCTATTGCAGATGACCTGTTCTACTCTGGGTGCTGCAAATACTGCCTCCTCCCTACCGGAGATGAGGACTAGATCGTCAGGCATGATCTCTATTAGTTATCTTGCCTGAGATGCTTTTGTTGGACATGACTACTCCTGGCAATGTATTTAAACCTATGAAGTTATGTACTGAACTATGTTGCTTCCGCAAAACAAACTTGGTTTGTAATATTTTATTTTGAACTCCGATGGGTGTAATCCGCATACTACTTGTGAAATGATGTAACAGATGATGTGTTGTGTTGAATCACTACAATCTTGGTTTGTATGTTGAAAGTTGTTTGAAATCCTTCGAGATTTCTGGACTACCGGGATTATGGGAGCTTAAGTACAGGAATTTGATCACTTCGGTGATTGTTTTTATACTTACGTTCTTATAATTTGGTCAGTTCTGTTACAGCTGGCATCGAAGCAAGGTTCAACACTAAACATGTCATTTGTGTATTTAAAACAAAAGTATTTGTGAAAACTCTAAATTTAATCCTAAGTATTGTCAGTGGTCATATCCTTTATGCCCAAATAAAGACTCTTAGGTAGCTTATTTAAGTACTAACTTTGGGGGGTTCTTGCTTGTTTTCTGTTTCGTTGTTCATACGGCGTGCTATTGTATGGATGCCCTTCGCTCGGGTGGTAATGTATGGATCAAAATACCTTTACGCTCTGGTAAGTGAGAGTTGTGAGAGCATGACCGTCCAACCGTCGGTCTAGAGGAGAGTAGTTGTGGTTACTCACATACTTACATGTTCAATCATATATCTATGAGAGTACTTAATTGTGGGTATATCTGTTGGGTAGTTGTGATACTGAAGTATATACATCGGGGATGTATGTAGGAAAGTATTTAGTTTACTGTTTTCTTTGCATGCCTTATTGGAAAATTGTTGGGCTGAAATGAATTTTTCTGCAGGTACACTAACAACGCATCGTTGTAAATCGACTAGTTACCGTATATGAGAGAACGTAGGCATGCCACCGTATATTCCGCTAGCCTTTAAATTTTCTAAGTTTGTGAGAACGTGCAGATCGTGCATGCATTATGTTCAAGCATACATGACATTTCTTGCATTACTCCCTCCCTTAAAATTTGATTGTTCCGACTAATTAAATTTTGTATCCCTTAAATGATTCTCACCTTAACTTGCAACTGTGCCAACACCACCAAGTGTACATCATCATGTGCATGTGTGTTAGCATTTTTATAATCATTTTATAAGGCGTTACGTTAGCTCTCTACTAGATCCTAATGCATATGCTCAAGATGTTGACCTAGTAGCACTTGATTCACGAGCTAACCATGATTGCCCCTCTTGATAGTCGGCTATCAATCCTAAACCTGGTCAATCACTTCTCTACTCATCACATGTGTTCCATGTCCATCTCCTCATGCTTGATCACCATGATCATCATTTCATGTGCATCTCCACCATGATCGTCATTTCATGTCCATGCACCATCTCTTTGTGATCTTGTGGCCACCACTCCTTGCCACATACACCTTCATCACATGTGTTGCTTATGCCTAACTCAAACCACTTAACACATGGCATTAGCAACTTGGTGTCATTAATTACCAAAACCAAACTTGGGCTTTCACACTTGCATGGCCATGGCAGTGGCGGGGATGACCGTTCATTTCATTGCTAGTACCACCACCACGACTACGTTCGCCCTGCCGAGCGCAGCTTCTGCTGGTGCTGCATTGGCACTGCCACCGCGCCGGCGGTAGGGGGCTTGAGCCCCCGTCCCTTCTTGCTATCATCGTGTATGTCTGCCCCTCATCCTCGCGCCACCAGCTTGAAACGCAGCATGATGTGTGGCGAACAAGGCGAGAGCCAAGTTCTCCTCTGGCGTTGACCAAACGAGCCGCGCCATAGCCACCGTTGACAATGACAAAATAGCCGCCACCACCATGGTTCACCGTCGACTGTTGGGACAGTTTTGTCAGTGTGTGCAGACTACGGTAGCTAGCTATCTTTTTTTTTGAAAATTTAAAACATCCATTACAGCACAAATAGGTTACAAACGGGTTACAAAGATAAATAGTTAAAAAGGTGTAAAACTAGAAAAATATGGTTCCATTGCCTTTTGATGATGTCGTTATGAATTTTGAACACTTTTGATGATGTCGTTATTAATTTCGAACATTTAACATCACCATGTTGTTACAGAAAATGTTGAGCTTTAGATTTATCTTTGCATCACATGATTTCTTGCAATTAAGACTTGTTTTTATTGTAGTAATTAATCTACTAATTCTGGGCATGTAATATTCTTATGTCAGTCTCAGTGAGGATTTCATGGACCTGTTACCAATGCATTCATATTTTAGAAATAGTGCAGAAGAGTTTCATCCCTATCAAACTCTCTCTACTCCCATGAAACTATTATTATCTCTTTCTTAATCAATACGGTGCCACATCAACCTATTTAATGCCCATAAAACTCTGATGAAACCCCACTGAGACTGCCCTTATAGTAGCCATGCTTTGTTATCATCTATCACCCATAGAAATCTCAGCTTCAAATTAAATATTTGGTACACTACCAAATAATAATGGGCATGTTTTAACTATTTATTAACTATTAAACAAGCATAAACCTAGGTAAATCAATAACTCATCCATACATTTTCCAATGAAGCTGAAATTTTTATCATAGCTCAAGCGTACAATTATTAGCCTACCATAAAAGTGTCACTACAATTAGAGCATAGGAGTTGCAGTTATGAATTAAACAGAGAAACACATAGATCTAAATAGATCTACAGCTACAACAAAAACTTAAAACTAAAGCATGTCATATTATATATCAATTGCATAGATATACTCATGTGGAGTTTAACAAAACTAGATTTTCCTTTTTACCAATTATCTATGATTTTATATAATTTTTCAAAGTTTCTGTCATTTTATGAAATAAAAAAACATGTGGCGCCACATCAACAATGACGTAGGTGATAGCTGGATGGTGGCTAGGACATAGATAAAGTTTATGGATCTAGATGAGTGAAAAAAAAGTTCATGATCCTAGGTGAAAAATAACCCACAACGCAATTCATTCTTTATAGTACGTGTGCCACCCAATGTACCATATGTTTTTTTTCGCTCTTGTCAGTTTATTTCAGGGGTCTTGCTCGGCATGACTACCCGTGCCGTGTCGTCGCAGTGTTGACATACGTACAAGTACAACTACAAGCTAAGGTTGGAATAATAATGCAGCATCCAAATCAGAGTAGCGCAAGCTTTTCTAAACTTCTACTGCAACAGTGCTGCAAACTAAAAGAATGATGGTGACAATTATCAGGATACAATTAATCATGACAAGGGATAAGCCAACGCAGTAGAGCATTATCGACCGCATATTTAGGGGGCACCTGTTGATGCAAACGTTAACATAAATGGGTATTTAAATGATATTTAATTCAGATAACACGCTCATCCTCCTCCTATCAATCCTTGCAAGGGGCTGATGACACCCTACCTAGAGCGATGGAAATGTGTCAACAGATACAGATAGGACAAAGCCGCTCTAGCTATCCTTCCTAGCCTGCGTGTTGTTTTTCTAAAAGGCATCGTCGCATCGCATCAATGCTGTGTAGGCTCTGGGATGAAATAAACAAGATGTTCGTACCACTTGCATTGGTTGGTAGCTTCTCTTGATTCCAAAAGCGCTTAACTATCTTCAACACACTTTCCCTTCATTCCAATGCAATTTAGCATAAATGCAGGTTTAAGAAATGTCAACGCTGTGTAGAGTACGTGTTGCTCATCACGGTAAATACACCAGTAGTCCACTACTCCGATCCAGATGTACCTTAGGTTGTTTAATTAAGATTTGCCTAAAAAATTTAGTTTTAACCACCAATATCTACAATTCTAAATAAATTGACAATATAAAGTTGATGCAGGAATTTAGAAGTCACCATTTTAGAAACTTTATTAGTTTTGGCTGGAAATTTAGCAACAGCACAGAAGTTTAGTCTTTCTTGGACTTTCTTTCCTGTATCTTTTTTTGTCTTCTTTGTGTGCATAGCCTCAGTGCTATTTGATCTATCCTTGGCTATATGCATTCATGTCTGAATGTGGAGGCTAGATTACTTTCCTTTCTATAAAAAACATAAAGTTCATGCTACTGAATTCATCACAAAAAATACATAATTATAGCTATTTCTAATATTATATATTATATAAGACTTACTAGTCAAAGTTTAACCTTATATATAGATTCTGTCAATGTCATAAATGACTTACATATGGGATTAATGGGGATTGTATTTATGACTAGATGATTATTTGTGGCTCTACATGAGGGAAAAAATAATTATGATCACCCAATAAGGGCCCACAACAATGAAAACCTCCATCCATCCCTAATTAAGGGGGTGTGTGGATGTAGGGACTAAAGTTTAGTCGGATGTTACATAGAGTGTCGCATGGGGTGTTCGGATACTAATAAAAAAATAAATTACAGATTCCGTCAGTAAACCGTGGGACGAATTTATTAAGCCTAATTAATCCATCATTAGCATATGTTTACTGTAGCACCACAGTGTTAAATCATGAACTAATTAGGCTTAAAAATTCGTCTCGCAAATTAGTCGCAATCTATGCAATTAGTTATTTTTAGTGTATATTTAATACTCCATGCATGTGTCAAACATCCGATGTGATAAGGACTAAATTTTAGCTGTGGGAACCAAACACCCCCATAAATCGATTTCTAGCTTAAAACTTTGTCCCATATTAAATCGGTTAGTAGGAAAGACAGTCAGCCCCCTGTATTTTCTCCTTGGAGCCATTGTTGAATAAACCACACCCACCTCTTTCTTCTGTGTCTTTACCTCCGTGCCCATAATCCTGCCAATCCACAAGTCCACAAGAATATTTAATTTACTCTTGGATAAACCAAACTACACCACATGCCAACCACTGCACCTTAATTGCTGGCCAGTTGGTTTGTGGTGTAGTTTTGTGTATGTAAGAGTAAATTAAATGTTCGTGTGGACTTGAGGATTTGAGGAACTATGGGCACGGAGGTGGGAGATACACAAGATAGAGGTGGGCGTGGTTAATGCATCGGGGGCTCCAAGAAGAAAGTAAAGGGGGGCATGGATCTTCCCCCTATGAATGAATCAATTTAACATGAGACAAAGTTTTAGGGTAGAAATCGATTTAATCAAGACTGAGAGAGTAGATAAGGGTGTTTGAATGCTTCATAGCAAAAAAAAAAACAAATCTTTTTGAGGAAGAATCTCTTCACAAAAGAGTAAGAAAAGAGGACCAGCGGCTTTACAGAATGCCTCCATGCATGAAGTTTGAGCAAAAACTTGTATTTCGATGGCAATTATAGAAAGAGGTTTTCGTAAGAAAAAAATATTTTTAGGAGGGATTTTGATGGCCCTAAACAAAAAAGGTTAAAAAGGAAAGAGGGATCAGTAAGTGGAAAAAAAAGAAGTATGTTAACATATAGCCTCTAGACCAAATAAATGGACGTATATGATGGATGAGAGAGGTACCGAAATGAGACGTAGATGAAACACTGTAAACTAACATGGATTTGATTGGATCAAGTAATTGCCATTGTATAAAACGATGGATGCCCTTACCAACTTGTCTCTGTCTTTTTCAAATTCATTCATGCTTGCATGGTTTCATCGAATTCATTAGTGATGGCTAGACTTTAGTTGTCGTCATCACAAAACCGAGTTGGTTAATTATCTATATTGTCCCCACCCGATATTTCACTATGCTTATGGCAAGCCAAGCGCACAGCTAGCTTGTGTTAGATTTTCTTAATTAATACTTGAATATCCATAGGTATTGCAGATTAAATTTTTCTTTAGAACGACTACCTTATATTATTAAGGTGTCGATCTCTACTCCCATCTTGATTGCGACAGTTTATGAGAGATGTGAAAAAGGTCTGACATCGGTCTCACCAGAGATGAGTTTGTGCTTAATTAGGGTTTAATCTAACCGCTTTTAATTTCACACCAACACCTGCCAGATCCGGTCCACGCAAAAACGAAAACACTATTGTGGCCGTTTGACTTTGCATGGCTGATGATCCGAATTCCGATCCTGTCCTCCGGCTCCGGATGCAACAAACGTGCACCAGATGGCTCGCTCTTTTTAAGGCCTCTCCGTTTCTCTCCTTCCTCCTCGCCCCAGCCCACGACAGCCTTTTCCTTCCGCAACACCCACCCACGGGCGCAGCAGCCTCCGATCCGGCGGCATCGATCTCCGCACTGCTCGCTCCCGCCCCACCCCGCCAGAACAGAAGCCTTCCATGAGGGCGTTGCTGTCGCGCCGGCGCGGCTCCGCCGGCCGCGTGCTGTGCATCAAGAAGAAGGCCCGCGGATTCATGTGCGGCTGCGGCGGCACCAAGGCTATCTCCATCTCCGACGGCTCGTCCGAGAAGTCACCAATGGCCACGCCGCAGACTGCCGCGTCAACCACTCCCCTTACCGCCATGTCGACCACCACCACCACCACGACCAAGTCGACGAGAAGAGGACGGAACAGGCCGGTGGCGGCGACGACAACGTCAACCGCGGAGGCTCCCGCCTCCTCGTTCTCATCCTCGTCTTTGCACGCGGACACCACCACCGACGACGGGCCCAGCAGCATGGAGAGCACGCCCAGCCTGTCGGCGCTCCTGCGCCAGCTCGGCGAGCTGGAGCGCAGCGTCCGCTTCCTGCACGCCGGCACCGGAGCGGCGGAGGCCGGCGCCGGCGGCACTGATGGCAACAAGCAGCAGAACGGCGGCGGCGGCCGGCGGCACCACCGTCGGACCGTGAGCGAGGTCTGCGGCGGGTCCGGGCGTGTGGAGGAGAGCGTGGCGGTGGTGAAGGAGTCGGCGGACCCACTGGGCGACTTCCGGCGGTCCATGCTGCAGATGATCGTGGAGAATGAGATCGTGGGCGGCGCGGAGCTCCGGGAGCTGCTGCACCGGTTCCTGTCTCTCAACTCGCCGCAACACCACCACCTCATCCTCCGCGCCTTCGCCGAGATCTGGGAGGAGGTCTTCGCCGGGTACGAGCGCACGCCGGACTTGCTCGTCTCCCACCGCCGCAACAAGAAGAAGCAACACCTGGCAACGACGCGCGGTGCTTGATTCGTCGTCTGTTCATCGATCGATGGGATCGGTCGATCCGTCTATCCCATCCGTCGATTTCTTGTTCGTGGCTGGGCGAACGAGACTGCAAGGTTTTCAGTCGGTAGTTTTTTTTTTTCCATCGATTTCTTGGCGCATTGGTATCATCAAGCATTCAAGCGTGCTGTGTACAAACGATTGAACGAACGAGACTGCAAGGTTTTCAGTGGGGTTTCTGTCGATTTCTTGACGCATTGAAATCATCAAGCATGCTGTACTGCTGGGTACTCCCTCAGTCTAAAGAAAATGCAACTCTTATTTTTCAAAAACAAAATCAATAATTTTAAAGTTATAAAAAATATTGACATATATGTTGCGGAACAAGTATCATAAGATAAAATTAGAATATATTTTTATTGTAAACTTATTTGAAGATATAAATATCGGTATTATTTTTTTCTATAAACATAATTAAATTTAAGGAAAATTAATTTGGTTTAAATAAAGAATTACCTTTTTTGAATGGAGGAAATACAAACGACTGAGCGGATGAGCCGGCAGGAATACCGAAGGCTCCACGCAACAAATGCCACTGTTTTTCTAAGCTGCTTGCAGACTTTCAGTGCACAGATAGTGTGTTTTCTCCTCCATGCACGATCGAGTACGACGTCGCTTTTGGCCGTTGCATTCGTGAAGAATTGACGGATCACGCGACGCAGGACGCCGCACTGCACGGGAAGAGAGAGAAGGCGAACAACCTACTTCCTTCGTCTGAAAAAACGTGTAATTCTCGTTTTTCGAGAAGTTAAACAGCTAGAAATTTAACTAAATTTATATAAAAAATACTAATATTTATGATATAAAATAAGTATTTTAGATTAGTTATAGAATATATTTTTATAATAAATTTATTTAGAGACTTAAATGTTAATACTATTTATTAGTATAAATTTGGTTAAAACTTGAGTCAGTTTAACTGATACGCATCCTATAATTATATTTTTGTTGGAGTGAGGGAGTACCAGAGATACAGCCGGTGGAAATGACCAAACGGCCGGAAAGGCGCCGCCCGTGATCCCCGGGCGCTTGACTCGTTGCTGCGCTGCGCTACGTAGTACTAGAACGGGGACGGGGCGAAAGCGAAATGATGGTGCTTGGCTTTTGGCGTGCGCGGCAACCGCGCCCGAGGGGAAAGGAAATGCCCACCCGATCCATGCATCCGTCGCCGTCGCACGGCGTGGACGCGCGCGCGCGCTCCGTGCGGCCGTGCGCGTGCCTCACCAAGGGTGCTTTTGCCGCGTGGTAAATACGAAGAGATGCCTTGCATCGGTGCTGTCGCACGGATATCTGGCGGGCTTGATCCAGCCAGCTCTCTCTTTTTTTTTTAAAGTTAGGTTGCGTTTAGTTCGTGAAAAGAAAATTTTTGGATGTCATGTCGGATATGTCGGAAGAATGTCAGGAGAGATTTTCGGATAGTAATAAAAAAACAAATTACAGAACCCGTCAGGAAACTGCGAAACGAATCTAATGATACTAATTAATCCATCATTAGCACATGTTGGTTACTGTAGCACTTAAGGCTTTCATGGACTAATTAGGCTTAAAAGATTCGTCTCGCGATTTCTCCGAGAACTATGCAATTAGTTTTTTTCCGTTTACGTTTAGTACTCTATGCATGTGTCCAAACATTCGATGTGATGGCTGGAGACAAGAATTTTTGGGAACTAAACCAGGCCTTAGGCCTTGTTTAGATTGCCAAAAAGACCCAAAAAATTTTGCATAGTACCTATCACATCGAATCTTTGAACACATGCATGGAGCATTAAATGTAGGTAAAAAAAATAACTAATTGCACAGTTTGTCTGTAAATATCGAGACGAATCTTTTGAGCCTAGTTAGTCCATGGTTGGACAAATTTTATTAAATAACAACGAAAGATGTTATAGAATTTTTTTCTAAAAAATTTTGAGATCTAAACAAGGCCTTAATGTAATGTGAGGACATCAGGAGACAACCAAGCGCCGCGCACGTTTTGGAGTTTGAGGAGATGAGCTGTTCTATTCGGCGAATTCAAGAATGGCCGGCCGGTCGCTAGATCCGAGTTCCCAGCTAGGCCACTCCACGGTTGCACAGTTGCACACTTGCACTAGCACTCACGTTCACGAAGCAGAGCATGTTTTTTTTAAATACTTGATCAGGGCGTCCGGTCCAATAGGAATTCGTCGGTCGCCGCTGTCGGCCCAACAGACTCACACCGCATTCCTAAAAATAATGTTCCACCACGGCTCTCTCCACCACTCTCGCCCGGCCGCCATCCTTCCTCTCCACCACGCCAAAGCGTGGCCGCTCGCCTTCATCGCTCTCCACTGCGCCTCCGCCCCGCCGTGGCCTTCTCTAGCGACTGTCCGCCTTCTCCACCAGAGCGGGGACAGCTCGCTCTAGACCCGCCACGACCTTCTCCACCGGAGTGGTGAGCTCCGCGCCATCGGCGAGCTCTACATCGATGAACTCCATGCGCCAACGGTCCTCCATTCCCAAGCAACATAGAGATGTTACGCTGAAAGCGCATGTTGCAAACGTATATTTTAAAGTGTTTCAGATGCACGTTGCAAGTGTTTCATATGGATGTTGCATATGTTGCAAGTGTTTCAGAGCTATGTTGTAAGCGTTTATTCAAAATGTTTCATTTGTTTCGAACGTATGTTGCAAGCGTTTCGATCCGGATGTTACATATGCTTCACACATATATTGCAAGAGTATGTTCCAAATGCTTCAACTATTTCATTCGTATATTGCAGTAAGTGTTTTCATGTTACAAGTCACAAGTATTTTATCTGAATGTTGTATATATTTTCACGCATATTTTGCAAGTGTATGTTTCAAATATTTCATCTACTTCAGATGTAGGTTGCATTCAAATATTTTATGTTGTAAGTGTTTTATGTTTTAGAGATATGTTCAGAGAGTCATAAGGTCACGACCCGGGCGCCGGGGAAAAAGGCGCGGTGAGCCGGTGGTGCTTGCCTTTTGGAGTGCGCGCCTGGGGGAAATGTCCCACACGATCCATGGATCCGTCGCGGTTGCACGGCGTGGCCGCACGCGCGTGCTCCGTGCGGCCATGCGCGTGCCTCACCAAGGGTGCTTGTGCCGCCTGGTAAAGACGAAGAGATGCGTCGCACCGGTGCCGCCGCACGGACATCTGGCGAGCTCTCTCTCTTGTTTTGGAGTTAATGTGCGGACATCAGGACACGACCGAGGGCCGCGCACGTTTTGGAGTGTGAGGAGATGAGCTGCTTCTTTTCAGCGAATTCAAGAATGGCCGGCCGGTCGCTAGATCCGAGTTCCCAGCTAGGCCATTCCACGGTTGCACTTGCACTCGCAGTCACGTAGAGGGTGATTGTTTTTGTTACCGTCCGGGAAAATCCCGCGATACTACATGGGGCCACAGCTGTATCTGCTTCTGGGCCTCCAAGAAAAACGTTTTACGTATCTGCTGGACTCTTAAAGTCATGTCCAGCCCAAACAGTATCCTTTCCCAGACGCGGTGCACCCCGTGAAGGAACTAATACGAGGCCCATCATAGTTGATCTGAGTCTTGCGGGAGGGCATACAGTACCAGAGTACCATCTCAAAAAAAAAAAAAAACCAGACCCGTGCGAAACTCCAGTTTTACCCGTGCACCGCGCAGACCGTTGCCGACCAACGCATGGGATTCACTGGCGAATTGCGGTCAGCAACACTGGCAGCAGTCTGTGGCTGGCATGGCAGTATGCCAGTATGGCACCTCGTCCGCGTCCCGGCCGGCTCGAACCCCGTGCGCCGTGCGCCGAGACTGAAGCACGGCACGCGGTAGGACCCGTCGCTTTCAGTATAGCGCCTGGCCGCCCGCACCGCACACACAAGCAAAACAGCAACCAAACCAAACGGGGCGCGCAGTCAACTCCTCTCCTCGGCCCCCGCGACTGGCCGGCCAAAGAGCCCAGAAAATGCTGCACGGCCCGGCCCACTCCGCTTCGCCGGCGAGAGCCGCCGCCGCCGTCGCCGGCGGCGGCGTTCCGCCGCTGGTGGTCGCACTCAACTGCCTCGAGGACCCGTCGCTGGAGCAGGAGGCCCTGTCGGGCGCCGCGGCCGTGGAGCACGCGCCGCTCTCGGCGCTCTCCGCGGGGCGCGTCGAGGCCGCCGCCGCCGTGCTGCTCCCGTCGCTCGCCTTCCTCCCGCGCGCCGCGCAGCGGAGGCTCCGGCCGTGGCAACTGCTGCTCTGCCTCGGCTCGCCGGACCGCGCCGCGGACGCCGCCGCGGCTGCCGAGCTCGGCCTCCGCCTCGTCCACGTCGACGCCAACCGCGCCGAGGAGGTCGCCGACACCGTCATGGCGCTCTTCCTGGGCCTCCTCCGCCGCACCCACCTGCTGTCCCGCCACGCCTCCTCGTCGTCCCCGACCGCCGGGTGGCTCGGCTCCGTGCAGCCGCTGTGCCGGGGCATGCGACGATGCAGGGGGCTCGTGCTGGGCATCATCGGCGTCAACGCCGCCGCGCGGTGCCTCGCCACCCGCAGCCTTGCCTTCCGCATGAGCGTCCTCTACTTCGATCCGCTGTACGAGGTATCGGATCCGCCGCTAATACACTTCCATCCTGTGTGATCTGTGCTGCTAGATTCCAGTTGCCAGTTTTGTTGTTCTAGGGTTCAAATGCAGTTGTGCGCCGTGACCCGTGGGCATTATTAGGCTGTGTTTAGTTCCCCATGGAATGCAAAATGCAAAATGCCAACTACTTTGGAGTGATGAAATACAAAATGCCAAAATTTTTATGGGTGTGTTTAGTTCCATCCAAAATACCAAATTTTTCATGAGATGGGTGAGAGCTTTTTGGCTTTTTTTTTTTTGCCCTCTTCAGGCCAAAATCCAAAATAGAGAATGGATACCTTTTTGCCAAAAATTTTGCATGGTGTTTAGTTCCATTTTGCAAAATGATGGGTCAAAACCCAAAATTTTTTTGGGTGAAATGGGGAACTAAACACACCCTTAGTTAACGTGATTTGGAATTTCTGAAATGTGTTAGCAGATGATTGCTCACTAGTTTCCTTCGTCCTTTAATGTAAAGGCGATCTGCCTTTTGGCTTCTAGTGTATCATCACACGCCTACTTGTAGATTCAGTGGTCCTTTTTTTTTTTGGCCTCGTTGTTGGGCATTAGTTGAACATGATTGTGTTTATGCAGATTGATTTCTGGCAACCCTGAACTCCTAGTCAAACACTTTGAGAGCTTGACTCTTTTTTTCTACCTTTCCACAAGATCTTAACTAGAGAAATTTACATTCAAATGACCTTATAAAAGCATATGTTGCCATAAGTAAGTCATAGTCAGGTTCATTTGGTTTCAAAAATAAAATCACTTTAGACTTATATCCTCAGTTCTGGCACTTTTACTGCAAATTTCATAACATTGCTGCAGTTGTATAAGTCTTCATGGTGTTTCTGGATTATTGGCACATGTAATATCGGTCATGATGTTACAACAACAACAACAACAACATAGCCTTTTGTCCCAAGCAAGTTGGGGTAGGCTAGAGATGAAACCCAAAAGAGACGAGAAACAGGGAGACACATAAAGGGACATAAAGGGCACAAGACAAAAAGATGTCACGGTTCAGGCACTAATATCGGTCATGATGTTAAAGCACGATATAGATCTGACCTTGTTAATTGTACTGACATTATGTGAAGGTTACTGGGAAAGTAAAGCGTCCTTCTATTGTATTTCCTTCTGCTGCAAGAAGAATGGATACTCTCAATGATTTGTTAGCAGCAAGTGATCTTGTTTCGCTTCATTGTGCATTGACAAATGATACAACACATATACTTAATGCTGAGCGCCTTCAGCACATAAAACCTGGTAAGACATGCCTTACTTGCTTCCTTGTTTTTTCTTTCTGTTTTAGCCCCTCCTTTTGGCAGTCTTATGCTCTTTGCATTATAATTACTTTTTCTGTTTTATTCTTCGTGCTATAAGCCTATAACACACTGTGTGGGTGACTACCTTCTGAATGTTGCAGGAGCGTTCATAGTCAACACTGGTAGCTGTCAGCTCATAGATGATTGTGCACTCAAACAACTCTTGATTGATGGCACTATAGCTGGATGTGCATTAGATGGCGCTGAAGGCCCCCAGTGGATGGAAGCATGGGTATGAAACTGGTTTGTTCTTCCCAATAGGCTTCCTTTGGAATTTTGCTTCTACCAAAGTATATGTTCCATTTCATTTAGCATTTTTTAGCAATGTTTGCTACAATATCCAGTTCACTCTATTGCTCCCTATTTAACATACACGAATAGCTCTGTCATCATGGGGTTAGGGAAAAATTCAAGTGTTACATCAATAGGAAACTTGATCTTTATACTCTATGGAGTTTTTCTAGTTATAGACTATACAAGCAGCTAGCTCTTAGTTCCGAAAGAATGGAAAAAATAAAAATGGTGTCCTATCAGAGATAAGGACAGGCAACTGATGTGCTATATAGTTTCCTTAACTCTGTTCACTTGCGATGCTTGCTTTACTCATTATACGCCAATAGGAAAGTCACCTTTCAACAAATTAGTTAATACTAATTATGTGTTCATTGATTGCACAGGTGCATGAGATGCCAAATGTATTAATTCTTCCTCTAAGTGCAGACTACAGTGAGGAAGTGTGGATGGAGATTAGAGAGAAAGCAATCGCAATATTGCAGTCCTTTCTCTATGATGGTGTTGTTCCAAACAATGTTATTTCTGATGAAGATGAAGAGATAAGTGAAGTGGGATGTGACGATGATCAACTCGGTAAACAAGAAAAAGAATATGCTTTACAGATTTGTGATGGTGAACAGCAAACAGAAGAAAGCCAATTAACTGCAGAATATGACAAGAGAAGAGCCATTTCGCAACCTGAAGAGCCTCAAGCTTCTGCACAATCTCATAGTATTGGCTCCAGATCTGAAGGGAGGCGCAGCCGATCTGGAAAGAAAGGGAAAAAGAGACCTGCTCGCCGCAGATCACAACAGAAAATGGATGAATTGTCAACTGTAGAGGGTGGAAGTAACTATTCTTCACGCAGAGATGATGATAACCAAGTGTTAAGTTCTAGTTCACGATTTGCATCGCCTGAGGACTCCAAAAATAAACATAAGTCTTCTGTTGAATCTCCAATGGAGATAATTTCTGAAAATAAGTTGCCTGCAGGGCTTGGTAGAAAGCCTCCTGAGAAGCTAAAAGAAGGTTTTGTTATTGCTCTAAAGACAAGAGATAATTCAGCTTTTTATATTTCAAGAGAGAGGGTCGCTGGCGGTGGATGGTATCTTGATGTGATACCAAATGCTACAAAGAGGGATCCTGCTGCTCAATTTCTAGTGACTTTCAGAAACAAGGTGTTGTTATTTTTTCTTCCCTTGTTTTTCTATCCTTTGTTTTTACTTGAATCACCAATTTGGAACTGTACACATACAGATACTGATTATATGTTTTATGCTCTTTAGGACACTATGGGACTGCGATCTTTTGTTGCTGGGGGCAAACTATTAGAGGTATCGCTTTTAAAATTACTGTTATTAGAAAGTGAGCTCAGTATTCCTATGTTTTCATAGTTAGTGAAGTAGGGATACTAGGTAAGCACCTATGCTCTGTTTGTGTTTGGTAGCTAGCGACTGATGAATGTTGTTGAGCATATGCATTCACATCCGCATTGATCCTACGATTATTGGCACCTTTGTTCCTTGCTCACAATTATCTACTTGAATGCATGATTTGTTACAGTGTTGCTATCTGCTAAACTGCTCTCCTTGCTTCATCCTTTTAGTTGTTTTTGATGATGTACATGCATGTTTTTTCATGCTTGCTCCATATCTGCAAGCTTAAAAGGTTGAGAAATGGAATTACCAGGTTTGGTTTGTATTAAATCACCCAGGATCCATATGAGAAATTTTGATACTTGGGACTCGAAAGCTCCATTACAAGACACTTTCTCTTTATTCAGTTAGCAACCAAAATAATTGGGGTGGTTCACGAGACAGACAAATGTAATGTGGCAACATAAAGCGGATTAGTTAGGGGCATGTAGCCATCTCATGTTTATCTTAATAACCTCCCAAGTCAAAGCTTGTCAAAGGCCATCACCCTGTTTGTTTTGCTGGTTTATTGTGGCTGAAAGTACTGTTCGCTGGTTTGTTGTGAGAGAAAAACACTGCTGGATGGCTGCTGATTCTGCTGATCTAGCGAAACGAACAGGGTGCATGTCTTCACCTTATAAAGTGAAATATATGATCAGCGTTGATGTTTCTAAATGTTGGACTGACATTTATTGCATTGTCAGGCTAATAATAAGATGGAGTTCGTCTTCACAAGTCATTCTTTTGATGTTTGTGAGAGCTGGATGCTGGAAGGATCCCTTTCAGAATGCTGCAAACTGGTTAATCGCAAAAATTCTTTGGTACGTTCATTTGTCGCTGCCATTCTAAGCAGGATGAACTTAGCATACACAAATATCCCCATTAGTTAGACAAAATGAAATACTTTCTCTGATTCTATGTGTTGTTTATACCTTTCCCGGTGGTCAAATTTTTCTGTAGGCCGTACTTGAAGTCTATATTGAGGTCCTTGGAGCTCCGAGTGAAGATGGTGTCGTTCGGTGGCTTGATTAATACATCAGGGATATGCTATATTTAGAGAACACTTTAAGGCTATGTTATTTCTAGAGAACAATTAAGGATTATGCTGCCAAAGCCACTGGCCCACTGTTGTCCTCGGCTTAGGTCTTGTCTGAGTTTCCCTCTTGACAAGTCTCATCAGTTTCGGTTGTTGTTCTACTGCATGGACCCGCAGTGCGCAGTCATTGAGTTTTTGTTTTTGACTGTCTGCTTGTTGTAAGATGTGTCTGTAATTTAATTATACAGTATGACAAGCACAGTCACTACTCCCTATTCAAAATTCAGTACGACTGTATGCACTTGTGGATTACTTAGCTAATTTATATTGCCTTTTTTATTCAAAGGTAAGATGACTAAGATCAATGTATACCCCCAATGAATATTACATGATCACTACAGTAGCAAGGTGCACAGGATTTTCAGCCTCATGCATGTCCAGCCAGTCATTTCTTCATCTGCTTGGCCTTGGCCTTCTCCTTCTCCTTCTGGATCTCATCCTGCCACAGCACGGGCCAGTTGGCCCGGGCCTCGTCGATGCCGAGCAGCGAGCCTTCCTTGTCGGGGTCCCAGCTCGCCGACAGCGTGCCGTAGGCGATGCCCAGCGCCGATGTGCCGAAGGCGACGAGGATGGTCAGCAGCGGCACCCACGACGGCACCACCACCCCCTGGCCGCGCTTGAGCGCGTCGTACACGTTGAGCAGCGCGACGCCCGACGCCATGGGAAGGCCCACCGTGAACGCGATCTGGCGCAGGATGCGGTCGAACACGGGCTGCGGAAGCTCGTCGTCGTCGTCGACCTCGCTGTTTCTGCTGCCGCTGCTGCTGCCGGTGCCGCCTTCTTGCTTCGCTTCTTCCATCATCAGGAGCTGCTGCTGCCGGTCCTGCAGGTCCTGCTGCCGCCGCCGCTCCTGCTGCTTCTCCTTCCGGGTGGTCTTCTTGGACGGCGACGCCGCGTCGCCGCCGGTGCCGAAGCTGCTGTCCGTGGCCGCCGAGCGGATGGTGATCGGGGCGCGTCGTCGTTTAGAGAGCGGCGAGAGTCTGGATGTGGTGGAGGAAAGAGCCCATGGGTGGGGTGGTTTTGCGGTCGGGGCAGCCGCTTGGTGGAGTAAGGCGGCCATGTCTATCCTCCGCGTGGTTTCACCGTCGAAGACGACGACGACGACCTCTCTCGGTATGGTGTTCTTCAGTGCGTGGTTTCGCCGATGATAAATTGCCTTATCATCGCCTTGAGCGAGTTGTGGCGCGTAGTGCATGTGTTGGAGATAAGATAATGCTTTTGGTTTTGAAAGATATCTCGTGTGGATCCACAGAAAAATATCCCATGTCAGCAATCGCAGGCCCACCTGATAGTGAAAATGGCGATGCTCTTTTTTGAAAGATAAGAAGAGGCCGCTGTCGAAGCTGGCGTTCCCGGTGCCGACGCAGTGCGCTCGAATCCCGCCGGCGATGACGACCACCGGTACAATACAAGAGGCGTTGGCACCATCACGATTCACGAATTCACACCCCTCTGCTGCGGATGGGCGCGTGGTGCGCGGCTAGCGAGCAGCAGTCGAAACTGACACTGCGGGCGGTGGGGGTGGAATGGTGGATGACAGAAACAACTACGGTCGTCGCCGCCGCCTACGGGCTACGGCCGCAAGGTCTGAGTTGCTGGCGCATCTGCTAGAGCACGGGCGGCCTTTTCGTGTAAGCCAGCTGAGATTTGCATCAACCGACCATGCAAGCCGGATCAGCGCCATTTGATGCTGGCTTGTGACATCCAGCAAGGAGTCGTAAACGCACTAGTTTCTTCCTTCACGAAGTGGCAACTCGCAAGGCAGACTGTACCTTTGTTAGGTTTAGATCATGCAAAAGAGGGGCTGATGGAGCATTTTGTTTGGTGGTCGGTGGTCAAGAACACCGTGTAGCTGTTATTAACCATCGCTGTCACAGAATGAATACAATCTTACAAGGCGAGAGATTTCAACTTGTACCAAAAACATTTCGTTATTATTAGCATCCCAGTGTCCCAGACGGCCAGAGCCAGACTGTAGCCCTGCCTGCCTCGCGTAGCCTCCCCTCCCATCACCTGCTGCGTTCGCGTTCGTAGCTATCAGACTCCCAAGGAGACAGATCCCGCGCGAGCTTGAACTCCTGCAGGCCACGCATTTTCAAAGTGGTTACCACTATCAGAACGAGAACGCCATGAAGCTCAAGCTTACATTGCACGGGGATCGATCGGCGTACGTACGTCTCTGAGAATCTGGTCGTCTTCGAGCATATGAACCACATGCGGCATCGTGGGTCTCTGGCCGCCGTCCGGGTCGACGCACCGGAGCGCGGCGAGGACCGCCCGCTTCAGCGCCTTGGACGGAGGCGGCTCCGGCAGCCTCGGGTCCAGCACCTCCTCCACCCTCCGCTCCGCGACCATGCGCTTCAGCCACTCCACCAGGTTCACCTGAAGACAGAGAGACAGCAGCAGTGATTTAGCATGAATGGTTCGGCAGCAAATTTGTACGAATGGGAGCTGGTAGTGTTAGCCCACCTCATCGGTTGGTCTAGTGTAGTCCACTGGAGTCCTGCCGGTTATGACCTCCATCACGAGCACTCCGAAGCTGTACACGTCGCTCCTCTCGTTCAGCATTCCGGTCTTGGCGTACTCCGGTGCCACATACCTGCAATGCAGCAAGTGCGATAGGCCGATTGCCAATAATAATGAACTCGAGCAGCATACCTTCCCTGCGAAAACGGAAGGAAACCAACACAACACTGACCCGAACGTTCCCATGACGCGAGTGGTGATGTAGGATCTCTCAGAGCACAGAAGCTTGGCGAGACCGAAATCCGACACCTTGGCGTTCCACTGCCGGTCCAGGAGAATGTTGCTGGATTTGATGTCGCGGTGAACTATCTTGGGCTCCAGACCCTCGTGGAGATACGCCAACCTGAAACGTCAGAAATTGTACAATTCAGCTTTCGACAGTTGTAACAGATTAGGTACAGAGCAGAGAGGGCCAGACAGGCAGGCAGACAGTGTTGCTTTCAGACGCAGCTTGCTAGTACTTCCCTAATCATGCCCCATTAAACAGGCTTGCCCCATTAAACAGGCAAACTAGTACTACTGTTGTGCTGTGTCAACAGAGTTTTAATGTTTTCTGGTCATCATAATTTCAGTCCGGACATTAGACGGGCAAACTAGTAGTACGATAAAGCAAAAGAAAGCGTCACCCTTTAGCCGTTCCAAGGAGTATGCGCATCCTGATGTCCCAGGTCAGTGGGCTGATTTCACTGTCATCATGGTGCAGCCACTTATCCAGATTACTGTTCTCCATGTACTGGTAAACAAGCATCCTGATGATGGGGGGACACAACAACTCTTTGGATCAAAATACTGTCAATGTGGTTCAATCACGTCTCGTTTAAATCGAATGGTAATGGTGATTTGCACTGTACCTGCAAGCTCCCTCGCTGCAGTAGCCGAGCAAACTGACCAGGTTCTTGTGCCGGACGCGCCCGATCGTCTGAACCTCCATCCGAAAATCTTTCTCGGCCTGACCCCTGATTAATAAGTATACAGCAACCATTGATTTTATTTTGTATTTTTTCTTTCTTTAATTAACTGATGAATAATACGATCACTGGCGTGGCTAATGCGCTACATCTGACTCTAATCTGAAGAGTGGAGAGAGTTTGAATTTGTTGTGTTCAGGAGGATACTAGAAGCAATTTAAAACGTACCAACCACCACCTCTGCTTTTGCGGCCAACCAAGAAAGAAGCACATATTTGGTGATAATGAACTTTTAGAAAAATGAAATGAGAGATTTTTTCAGCATGAGATCCAGGAAACGAAAAAAACGATCGTAAGCCCCGCAACCGGACTAGAAAAGTTTTGCGTGTGAGTTTTGTTCACGCTTCGAATCCAAACGGACACATCTCGACAAATCTCGAAGCGGAGGAAAGAAGCTAACCTGTTGTTGTGGAGGTTTTTGATGGCGACGGCGGTGCCGTCGCGGAGCACGCCCCTGAATACGACGCTGTACCCGCCTTCCCCCATGACGTTCGCGGCGGCGAGCCCGCCCGTGGCCTCCTCCATCTCACGGCGCGTGTACCGCCGGCCCCACCCGCGCCGCGCCGCCGCCTCTGGAACCTCTGCATCGCTGCCGCCGCCGCGGTCGCTCTCGGCGGTGCTCTCGCCGTCGCCACCGCTGCTCGTTGCCGTCTCCTCGCCGCTCGTCCTCGCGAAATGCTCCGCGAGGATCAGCGGCGCCTTCTGCTCCGCCTTGATGGCCTCGATCGGCGGCTGTTCGAACAAAGCGGGGTGCCACCGAGCGGCGGCAGCCTCCTCGACGTCCTTGTTGGCCGGCGCCGGCGGCGGCATTGCCACTGATTGATGTTGATGATGCGCATGCACGCGGTGCTTGAGGGACTTGATGGCGCCGGGCCGGTGCGGGCACGGGGCAAGGCGAGGTGTGCGGCGGCGCCGGCTGCAGCGGCGGCAGAGGCAGACGATGAGGCAGACAAGGGCGAGGGCGGCCGCCGCGGCGCCTGCGGCGACGAGGACCCAGGCGCGGAGGCCGAGGACAGGGGTGCGCTGCGAGAGCCAGTCGACTCTCGGGACGCCGACGCCCAACACGGACGCCGGAGCCGTAGGCCCCTGCTGCTTGTGCTGTGGACGGAGATGGTGGCGCGGCGGCGCAGGCGTGGGGGAACGGGGGTGGCGGCCCTGGAGTCTGCTGCTCGCCACGCGACGCGCGGTGTGCTGGGGTAGCGCCCTCGGAGTCGGAGTCGGAGCAGTCATGGCTGCGCGCCGACGCTGAGCCGTGGAAGCTCGTGGTCGTGGAGTTGTAGCTGTAGGTTCGGTTTGCATTTAATTAGGGCTTTCCAGTTAATGGGACTACCGTTTAGATCGGCTTGAAACTATAGTTCAAATTTGTTCCACAATCGCGAACACTCCTACACACAAGGGACTGAAGGGAGCCCGTTGCCGACTTTGCCGTTGGTTACTTGTGGGTGAGGCTTGTGGAGTGATTTTTTTCTTCTAGTCACAAATGTAGGGGTAGCATTTGTATGCAAGCACATATACTCACACCTACGAAGATACAAATACACGCTCTATGCATATTAGCACCTCCGACCGTATCCTACGAGCATCTCAAAGTGTCTTTCTAAAATTTACTTTTTTATATCATCATTTGGAGAGCCATCTACGTAAAAATCGTTTTCTATATCTTTTCGCTCACTAACAGTTTTTCTATATCTTTGGTACACTCTAGGAGACATTTTCGCTATCTATCTTTGGCTAGCGAGAAATTCCGAATAGAAGATAGCTATATTTGGATAATCATTTACACAAATTGTTGGAGAGTATTTTTTTATCAAAATCTCTATTCCTAAGAGCATCTCCAAGAGACTCTTTATGTCTTTCCTAGTTTATAAGAATGGAAATTTTGATGAAAAAATATCCTCCAACAACCTCTTCAATTGAATATCCAAATATAGACGACCTCTATTCTGGATATCTTGCTAGCCAAAGATGGAGAGCGAGAATGGTGATATAGAAAACATTTTTTACTCAAATAACTCTCTAAAAGAGTAAATTTTATAAAGACTCTTGGAGATGCTCTAACAATTAGGAAGGATATAGAGTCTTTTTAGAGATGTACTAAAAAATAGCATCATAAATCCTCAAATAAACTCAGAAAAATATGAGGACCTACCTCAAGTTGAGAACCTTCCCATTGTGGCATTGTCAAATCTAACTAATTTGCCTTGACTGAGAAATATTTTCAATTTTAACTAATTTATCTTGACTAAGAAAGGCAGATATATGTCCTTTGCTACATGATGAGATTGATCTCAGGCATGTATTAAAAAAGATTCTTTTTTCGAGAACGATTAAAAAATAACTAGTTCATTTACTAATTTATTGAAAGGGGATTGTAATATATGGCACTTCCAAGTTCCAACTGGTTGATAATGGAAGGTATCGTAAATCATGGATTTTTTCAATTGGTGAAAGGGGACAAAGTTTTAATGATAATGAAGCTCTTAAATCTCATATTGCTAATTATTATATATAGAGGCTTATTCGATCAACCTGGGGTGAGTCAATTATCGTTGATTGAATCACAAGCTGGTGACACCTCAAATAAGTGATATTGAAAATTAGCTTCTTATACAACCGTTCTATGAAAAAGAGGCGAGGATACGATTTTCCAGATGAAACTTAATAAAGCACCTAGGTTGCATGAAAATTAATCAAGCACATGACCCATATGTGTTCTGTTAGAAAACTTAATAGTCTCTGGAAATAATAAAGGTCAATCTTATGGCGTTGTTTGAAGAATTTCATAAAGGATCCTTGCCTATTTTTAGTTTAGGTTTTGGCATATAGAGCAATTCTGCCAAATATGTTTTTTTTTCTCGAATACGCAAAAGATTTGCGTATCTTTTGTATTAAGATCGAGAAATAGTAAAAGTTACAACGACGCGCCACGAATGACACACTAGGGAGGATAATGTTATACAATCGGCTCTGCCCTCCTAGCAGAAGGAATTAGATGGCGTAGCAGATATGGATTGTGAATGTTAGCTTCAAAATCTCCACAAAGATAATTTCAATCTTAGATGGTGTAGCAGATAAAGTAATTAACATTACAAAAACTGCTGCTGCTTTCATGTCAAGTAGATACATTATAGAAGTTGTCATTCTCCATGAAAGCTTACATAAATTGCATAGGGAAAAAACCGAACGTTGTCAACCAAATTGGATTTTGAGAAATCATATAAAGTGAAATGGTCCTTTATGCAAGAATCTTTGCTTATGCATGAGAGAATTTTCACAGAAATAGTGTAGCTGGATCGATTGGTTTGTAACATGGGATGTGTGGGAGTTAAGTGAATGATGATATATGTGAACCATTCACTCCGACATTCCTAAGGTCCTGTTTGATCTTATGGTCTTAAGTTTAGTTGGCTAAAGTTAAGGGCAAAATTTTATATCACTTTAGCTCATTTGTGTGGTCTAATGAAGTAATGACCTTTTATGAGGATGTCTAAACTTTAGACCATATGATCTAAGCAGGACCTTAGCATTCTTGTTTTGAAAAGAACTATTTTTTTTGTTGCTATTGGCTAATTGTTGTGATAATGTACAGCCAAAAGCATCTTTTGATACAGACCGTGATGTTACTATTCTTTTTTTAAGGAGTGACGTTACTATCCTATCATCTAAAAAGCTGAATTGGAATTACTTCACGTCCAGCCCGTTAAAAACATAGCAAACCTTCAAGACCTGTTTGGAACAGAGGAATGCAAGGAAAAATCACATAAATAGAAAATGGGTGTAGGTAAAAAGACACGAGATTGAAAAACACAAGAATTTTATAGGAATGAGTCTTTGGAACATAAGAATATATTTATTCCTCCATTCTACTAGTGAATACGCACTTGCTCATTCTCCATTCAAATGTAGAAAAAAATTTCCAAAAGCTTGAAGTGGATGTTTTATTTTCTTCATTTTACGAAGGAAAGGAAAACTCTTCATCCATTTCAAACATCATGTGATATAAGTAAAGGGGAGGAGGCGGTAGCTCAGTTGGTTAAAGCAGCACAAACCTTGCGCTGCCACCCGGGTTTGAAGCTCCTGCCCACCGTATTTCCATGCACAATGCATGGGAATGGGAATACTGCGCCCCAGTTCAAAAAAATGATATAAGTAAAACATATGAACTGGATTCTTTTGAAATTGATATGAAAATCCTCGAATACAAACAGGCCTCACTTGGCAAACCATGCTTGTTGTCTTTTTCTTTACTTGCGAAGCCCAGTACGTGCTTGTTGTCTTGTTTGCTGCTCAGAAACATGGTAGAGACGACAAAAGTTTGTTAGGTTAATTAGACGAAATCATGCTGTTGCAGAAAACAAAATTCATTGTTAGAAGGAGATTATTACGTACTCCCTCTGTCCCCAATTGTGTGTCGTTTCTGGTTTTTGTGCCCGCAAGTTTGACTCGATTTGTATAAAATGCGTGTAACATTTGTATCTCTAAATAAATTTATTAAAAAACTAGATTCAAAGACCTTTCCAATGATACTAATTATATATCATAAATATTAATATTTTTTAATATATATTTTATTAAAGTTGTTTCTCGGAAAACGTAAAGCGACAGACATTCAGGGACGGAGGGAGTACGTATTATAGATAGAAAAATTATGGTTTACTAGCTAGTTGGGTCCCGGTTTAGTTGTAGCCAGTGCGCCTCTGGTACTGTTGGGCGAGGGAAAGGGACACATCAATGCTCGGTGCTCGGAACTCTCTTCGCTGAGAAACGTCGGTGCTGAAATGCATGCCGAGCGGAGCTGTTGTAAGTTGGTGACAATACTGGAAACGCATGGGCAAAGCCTTTGCCGAGTGTCGCACTCGGTAAAGCATTTGTCGAGGGTATACGGTAAAAAATTCATCGACAAAGACCTCTTTGCTGAATGTTTTTTGTTGGGCACTCGGCAAAGAAAAGTTACCGTAACAGCGCACGACACGTTAATTTGAAAAAAATCTTTGCCGAGTGCTCACCACCCTGACACTCGGCAAAAAAAAATATTTTTTTTGAAAATTTCTTTGCCGAGTGACCCTCTGCATGGCACTCGGCAAAGAAAATTTTTCTTTTGAAAATTCTTTGCCAAGTGCTCAGCACTCCGGCACTCGGCAAAGAAAATATTTTTTTTGAAAACTTGTTTGCCGAGTGCTCCTCTGCATGGCACCCGACAAAGAAAAAAAGATTTTTTTAAAAAAAAATTCAATTCTTTGCCGAGTGCTCACCACCCTGGCACTCGGCAAAGAAAATATTTTTTTTTGAAAATTTGTTTGCTGAGTGCCCCTCTGCATGGCACTCGGTAAAGAAATTTTTTTAAAAAAAATCTTTGTCGAGTGCCTTCTTCCCCGACACTCGGCAAAGCTGGGAAACTATCCAAAATTGACTTCGTTTTTCCAGCTTTGCCGAGTGTTTTTTGCATTGCACTCGGCAAGGCTTCCTTTGCCGAGTGTTGCACTCGGCAAAGTGACCATAACCGACCTATTTTTTTGAATTTTTACATTCCATCATGACAAAAATAATATTTCACATATATATCACATCCATCACATATATCTCACATACATCACATATATCTCACGTAGATCAGATGCATCACAATATATATCACATATATAACCATAAGTGCATCACAAGTCCAAATAGCTAACACAAGTCCGCAAGTCCATCACAAGTCTAAATAACTAACACAAGTGCATCACAAGTCGATCACCAAGTGAACAACAAATGTAGAGACAATTACCCGGATCCTCAAGCTCCCCACTGAGACTATAGTGTACCATGAACTGGATCATTCAAAGGCCTGAGAGGTGGATTATTCGAACCCGCCGATTGAGATTGCACAAAGGAGAAGACATTGCATGTGTCAGACAATAAATTCACTAGGCTACAAGTAGTGTTGCGGTTTGACCTTAAACATGAACATACAAACTTAAACAATCATACTCATACTTCCAGGAGTACCATGCCCGAAAGGTGGAGGTGGCGGTGTAACGAATAGCGAAGCTGGCGGAGCTACACCCATCTTTTGTCCAAGAGCTTGCATGTACTGGAGAACCTCCGCCATCTGCTGCTGCTGCCTCTGCTCCATCGCCACGCGCTGGGCCTCCAAAGCCTCCATCCTCTGCCGATCGGCCTCAAGCAGGGCCTCCAATTGCTCGACCTGGGCCTGCAACATTTCACCACAATGTTTGAATAATGCAAAGACAAGGTATGTAAATATCAATGTACGACGAATAAAACAGGAATCACCTGAAGTGACAGAATCCGCTGCTGTGAAGTGTCCGACCGTGGGCGTATGGAAATGCTTGCGTCCGTGCTCCGTGCTCGGATCTAGAAGAGAGAGGGAGTAGAGGTCACGTCGATGACGCCGTCGCCAAGATAGTACCGCCCATGCTTCTTGCCTCCTCCAATCCTCATGACGACCTCTAGATCAAAGTCCTGGGAGCTCGGGTCGTAGTCGTCTCCATGGAGAGGCCTTGCCGCCGACGTGTACTCATTGATGCGGGTGTAGATGGACGGGTTGCTGTACGCCTCGGGCGGGTTCGCCTGGTGGTCGCCTTGCCCTTGTGGGTCATAGCATATGCCATGAACGTGGTGCACTCCTAGCCCGCATGTGGCGCCGACTGCGAGAAAGACAGCAAGATGATTAGAAATCAGGTAGAATTGAGCGTTAGAAAAGAGAAATGAATTCGAGTACCCATGCTTGTCTGTATGCGGTGAGGCTGCGGCTGCCTTGATGGTGCGGTACACCTGGCATCAGCAATCGTTGCTCCCGGGCAGCGTTGTGCGCTTCGGCCCACTCGGGGCCGCACCACCTATCCACTATCACCTCCCAGCACTCGGGATACGCGGCACACCACCAGGGACACATCTGCACGTCATCAAGTATTTGACATATAAGAGAAACAAATTAAGACTACTTAATCTTAAAAGGAATCAATATTAATGTTCTTTATCTACCTATATGTACTGGTCTCGGGTCAGCATCATGATTCTTGCTTGTGGCTTCTTAACATCCTCTCCAAGGATCGACCTGTGGTAAGTGACAATGGCCTGGATGCGCGCCTCATAATGTATGTCCATGATGAGCTTTTTGCAGACTTTGGTAAGCACCGCCTCCGCCCTGGCCTCAAATCCCTCCTCACATCTGTAATAAAGTTGCATACAGACATGATGTATCCATTCATTATTTTAAGAAAAATCCAATGAATGTGATGTATTGAGCAATGTGGTGCGATGAAGACTTACCCAAAAGTCCCGCTTCACCTGCACCGTCTTATTCTCAGCCTCCGTGTCGGAGGTGTTGGCGTAGTGGTCAAAGGTGTAGGCTGGCTCCCTCTTCCCGGTGTAGTCAACCAGGCTAGGGAAGTGGGTCTTGCACAGAAAACCCAGGATGCCATTGACATGGCGTGCGATACCGTCACCCGACACAACGGTCCAGTTCTGGCATAAGTGATTAAGAAAAAATATTAGTTTCTACTTTAATTTTCAACATATCATATGAAGAAGTATTAATAACATCTTAAGTTACTTACTTTTGCCCTTCAGGGCGAATCACCGGGCATCGATGAGTTGCCGGTGGAGGAGGGAGGCTCGCGGGACCTCGCAAGTAGACACTCGATGAACTAGAGGAAGCGAAACGCGTACCTACCACCTCCTCCTCCTTGTTCGAGTCCCCACCCCCCTCCTCGTCCGTCTGCAAAGCCTGCTCCTCCTCGTCTCCGTCCCCGTCTCCGTCCCCGGCCACCACCTCCTCCTCCACCTCGTCCTCCACCGACGTGGGAGGACGAGCCTGCCTTCTGCTGCTGCTCCTCCTCCTGTCCGACGGCTCCTCTTCTGCAGCCGGCGTAAGGCATGTCCTTCGGTAAATCGAGAATACGTTCCTCTAACGGCTGCCCACCATCTTTGTTCAATCACCTGCAATTGGAAAGGATAAATAAGAGCTAATTAGAAATTAGAAAGAATAAACAAGAAGTAATTATAAATAGTTGTAAAATAAACAAAACATAATTATAAAATAACATAGTATTACATGTATTAGAAATAATCTGCACGATCGGGATTAGCTGGATCATAAGTCTCATCATCACTATCAACCATGTCAAAATAATCAACACTATCCGAAGGAGAAATGTTGTCTTCATTGTCATTGCCTAAACGTAATCACTCAAGCATTTGTAAGTCCTTCACATCTTGCACGTCATCTCCATCGTCCTCGTCATCAACCCAATCATTGTCTACATCCATTCCTATCGCTTCATTTAAGTCTATCTCGAACCTCCCTTGTAGCCCCTCTTCTTGATAGAACTCTCTGTCATATGTGTTTGTGTTGAAGTTGTAATCTTCACCGTTTGGGACAGGTAGTTTACCGTGTGGCGATACCTTGTGCACAATAGCCCAACCCTTAAGATGCTCTTTGGTTTGGCATGCCTATGAGGTATAATAAGCCTGCGTGGCCTGCTGAGCCACAATATAGACATCATCTCCTGGATAAACAGAATCCTTTTGAATTTCGACTAGCCCAAGATGAGGGGTTTGTCTCGTTACTTCAGGATCAAACCAATGACATTTGAATATGATAGAACTAAGAGGTTTGCAACTGATGGCATTTGCAAATGAAAAGTTCGTATATTCCTTCAATTCTTCCATAATAGTCGAGGCCATTAGTGCCGAGGGTAAAAACTCCGCTATTTGTGGTTCTTCGGTTGGGCCGACTTTGCTCGTAGCTTTCTGTGTGAAAGCGATATCTATTCACATCATAACCGGTAAATGACTTGGCCCTATAGGTACAACCGTTTACAACCTGTCTCAACTCGCCACTGATAGACGCATCGGTTTGGGTCTACAAGCTCGAGCAGGATAGATCATTATATTATTTGAACGTATGAGTAACTTGGAAGGTCGAACTAAGTACGAGCTAAATTTGAAAGTACCTTGTTTTTGAACAAGAAATGAAATCGGGCCTCCCTGGTCCTGTACCATTTGAAAGAAGGGTATCAGCTTCCTGCGGGGTAGGATCCCTTATTGATTCTAGAAGTGATGAATAAATTCCCTGTACCAACGTGGAACAAGGGGTTAGATGAGGAACAGTGATGGCGTATTGAAACAAGTTCGTTGAGAACTTACCCAATGTACGGCGCCACCTCGTCAAGGTTGTTCAACACATATATCATGATGCAGCGCCACTCTTTATGTGTCAAGGTCTTAGTGGTCGATGCACTTGCGCTTTCGAGTTGCCCTCGGAAAAGGCTGAGGTTTGATTCATTTTTACCAGCATTGTAACGAGGGGGTGGATTATGCACGCTAGGAAGGTTCTCGGCGTAGTATTTTTCTGTGAAGTTTGACACCTCCTCCAGAATGTATGTCTCTGCAATGGAAGCCTCAATTTTCTCTTTATTTCTACATTTTTTGCGAAGAGTCTTTAGACATCTCTCGATTGGATAGCACCAACGGGCCTACACGGGCCCCCCATTTGTGTCTCATACGGGAGGTGCAATATCAAATACTGCATCGGAATGAAGAAGCTGAGTGGGAAGATCTTCTCCAACTTATAGAGCAACATAGGCACCTCGTTTTCTAAGTCATCAATCACGGTCCGAGATAACTCCTTGGCACAATGCTGGCGGAAGAAGTAGCTTAACTCTGCCAGCGCTAGCCACACATGCTCAGGGACATAGCCTCGAACCATCGCTGGAAGAAGCCGCTCAATCCATATGTGGTAGTCATGACTCTTCATCCCGTTGACTCGCAGAGTAGATAAGTTCACCCCCTTCTCAGATTCGCTGCATACCCATCGGAGAACATTAGCGTCTGCATCCATTCAAGTATTTCCCTCCTGTGTTTCCTGGCCAAGACGAAATTGGCCTTAGGCCTTTTCCATGTCTTGCCACTTCTATGAGGCTGCATCTCTTGCTTTGGTCTATCGCATAACGTTGCCAAGTTCGCTCTAGCCTTAGAGTTGTCCTTTGACTTTTCAGTTTCCATGATGGTTCCCCAAAGTGCCTCGGTGACATTCTTTTCAGTGTGCATTATATCAATGTTATGTGAGAGAAGGAGGTCATCAAAATAGGGGAGCCTTGTCAACCCCGACTTATAAGTCCACATGTGTTCCTCACCATACCCCACAAAACCATCACCTTTTTGATTGGCCACGAGAGCATCTATCTGAGCATGAACCTCGGCACCAATCATCATCTGCGGTGGAGGGTCTTTCACTACGACACATTTCATAAAGTTCTTTATGTCTTGTCTGAATGGATGGACAAGAGGGAGTAATTGACGATGTTTGTCGAACGACGAATACTTGTCACCATTCTGCAACCAAATGAACCTCAGACATTCCTTGCATATTGGGCATGGGAACTTTCTGTGAACACACCAGGCGCAGAATATCCCATAGGCCAGGAAGTCATGCAGGGAGTAGTGGTACCAAACGTGCATTTTGAAGCTTGTCTTTATAGCTCGGTCGTATATCCATACGCCTTCCTCCCAAACACTGACCAATTCATCAATCACAGGCTCTATGTACACACCCATATCACTCCTAGGGTGTCCAGGAATTATCAATGACAAGAATATGTTCTATCTTTGAAAGCATACGTCAGGGAGGAGATTGAGGGGGATAACGAACACGGACCAACATGTGTATGGGGCAGCTATCAATCCATAAGGATTGAACCCATCTATTGCCAGCGCAACACGTACATTATGAGCCTCATCTGCCTTTTCACAATGAATGCCATCAAAACGGGTCCATGCTTCACCATCAGATGGATGTACAAGTTTGTCAACATTGTATCGTTTCCTCTTTTTGTGTCATGTCATCTGTTTCACAGATTCCTTGGTCATGTATAGCCGTTGGATCCTCGGTACAAACGGGAGGTGTCGTAGGATCTTCACGGGGATCGTAAGCTGCCTCTTCTGGCCATCACCAGAGTCTACCTCCAAGTACCTGGAGGATTTACACTTTGGTCAGTAATTTGCATCCTTGTGTTCTTTCCTAAATAGGACGCACCCCTTCGGACAAACATGTATCTGATCATACGGCATCTTGAGTGCACGAAGAAGTTTATGTGACTCATACATGCTCTTTGGCAGAATGTGGGCATCCAGAAGCAGGCTGCCAATCACGGTCAACAAACCATCGAAGTGTTCTCGACTCATGCTACACTCGGACTTGAACCCCATTAAGCGTCCAATGGCATCAAGTTGAGAAACCGTTGTCCGATCGTGAAGAGGTTTCTGTGCTGAAGACATCATCTCATAGAATGCCTTTGCAGTTGTCTCCATCTCCTCCTCCGTACGTCCTTCAGCGTTCTATCCTTCGTAAAAGTCATCTAACATGTCTGCTACCCCAGCACCAGTATCAAAATCCTCGACGCGGGGTCTCACCACCTCCTCTCTTAGATGATGGGCTTCACCATGGTGGACCCACCGAGTATAGTCTGGCGTAAATCCATTCTTCAAAAGATATTTACCCATGTCCACCTTGTTTTTTCTTTTTCTATTTGCACATCTCTTGCAAGGACACAAAACTAGAATCGCCCCTTTAGTAGACTTGCCAAATGCTAGTTCCAAAAAATCATTGGTCTTCATCATCCATTTAGTGGTGAAATCACTCTGACTTGAGCGGCCCGTGTACATCCACTCACGGTCATCCATCCTCTAACATATATACCAGCGAGCAAAGTAACCATCAATTGCAGCTACATGTCGTTCGTACTGTCTAATAGGTGAGGATAGGTCCTAATCCCACCAGTGGATGCGTAGATGAGGTTAGTTTTCATGCTCTACTTCTATCCGAGATAGAATTTTGGCAGCACCTCCCCGTTGTTCTCCCGATACACGTCTTGGCAGGGAGAGTGTGTATCCGGAGAACAATAGGGAGATGATGCTGAAACCTTGTCTCGAATCGGAGCAGACCAAAGAAACTAACCCATCTACGCATCTGCTGGCTGTCCAAAATACGTGGACAATCCGAAACAGATACAGTCGTAGATATGCAAAGATCTGCATACCACCGACCGTATCTCTTTTGAACGGGAGACGCCTAACTAAGTTACGCGAGCTACGACTATGATAAGAAAAGGGGGTTATACCTAGGGTGCCGGTGGAGTCAGGCTAGCAGGGCCGTGGCGAGTCGGTGCAGTGGCGAGGCGACGCGGTGCAGGCAGACCCGCAACGCCGAGGAAGATGATCGGCGTACTTCGGCTCCGCTCCGACGGGCTCTTCTCTGCAAAAAAACAAAGAAAAATAATATTGTCAATTAAAAATTTCGACAGAACCTCCCCTGCACGGGGAGGTTTCGAAAACCTGCAAAAAACAACGGCACGATGGCCGACATCTACATACGACGGCTCGATGTCCGAAAACCACATACAACGACAACACATACAACAACTACTACTACTAACACGACTACTTCTCGCACTGCACGAATTGAGTAGAAAGAGATGGGCGAACCTAGTATGTGCTCGTCCGTGGTGAAGATGCCGGGGCGGAGTCAGCCTACGTGTCGGGGCCGGCGAGCAGGACACCGAGGGCAGGGCACCGTCGCTAACGGGGCGTGGCTGGCGGTAGGGGTTCCTCCTCCTCCCTTCTCCTTCTTCCTCCTCCCTCCTCCTCTCCTTCTCCTTCCCTTCTCCTCCTCCTCCTCCCCTGCTCCTCCTCCCCTCCTCCTCCCCTTCACCCCACCACCCACCGGGGCAGGGCCGGGCGGCGCGCGGGCAGCGCGCGAGCACGCGGGCTCGGGCAGAGCGCGGGCGCGCAGGCGTGGGCAGCGCGCGGGCGCGGATGGCGCGTGGGTGGGCACGACTATTTAGTTATAAATAAAGCATAGATTTAACAAGCATAAACCTAAATAAATTTAGAACTAAGTTATACATGATCTAATAAGTATGAAATTTTTATTACAATTCAAGCATATAATAATTAGCCCACCATAAAAATTTCACCACAATTGGACCATAGAAGTTGCAGCTATGAATTATTCCAATTAATTACAGAAAAGCATAGATCTAAAGCTACAGAAAAACTTTGTACTAAAGCATAACATATTATATGTTCACTGTGTAGATCCACTCACGTGGAGTCCAATAAAATAAGATTTTTTATTTTATGATTTTTCTATGATTTTTCAAAGATTCAGCGAAAATAAATAAAAAAGAAAAAGACAAAATTATTGTTACTGTAGCAAAACCACCGTCCAAACCGCCTGGGAGGTTATTTGACCGGTTTTAAAAAGTTCAGGGGGTAGAAAATCCAGTTTTATAGTTTGGGGGTGAAGTAGTCCACCCTAAATAGTTGAGGGACTATGTAGACTTTTTTCAATAAACTAATGACTTTTTTGTGAGGATGGCTAAACTTTTGAAACACTTTACACCGTGTGTTTGGAACCGCAAGAGTTAAAATGGTCTGACCATATGATCAAAATACGGCCTTAGCATTGTTGTTTTGAAATCACTATTATTTTTGCTTTTGCTTTTGCTATTGGGTAATTATTGCAATAATGTACAGCCAAAAGCATCTTTTGATACAGAGATCATGATGTTACTATTCTTTTTTTAGAGTGACGTTACTGTCCTATCATCTAAAAAAATTGGAATCACCTTACGGTCATCACGTTATAAAAGAACAACAAACCTTCACTTGGCAAACCATGCTTCTTGTCTTCTTCTTCTGGCTTGCTAAACCCAGGGCGTGCTTGTTGTCTTGTTTACTGCTCACAAACATGATAGAGATGACAAAAGTTTGTTGGGTTAGACGAAATCATGCGGTTTCGGAAAACAAAGGTCATGTTCATCCGGCTTATAATCCGTCTTTTTTAGCTTGTTTTTTCAGTCGAAACAATATTTTTCTCTCACAACAAATCAGTCAACAGTGTTTTTCAGCCGGCTTATCAGCACAGCCAAACGGAGCCAAAATTCATTGTCACAAGGATATTATTATTTATTAGTACGTATTAGAGAGAGAGATTCTGGTTTACTAGCTAGTTGGGTTCTGTTTTAGTCGTAGCCGGTGCGCCTCTGGTACTGCTGGGCGAGGGAAAGGGAAAACGTCAGTGGTCACTGCTCAAAACTCGCTTCGCGGAGAAACGTCGGCGCTGAAATGTCGAGCGGAGCTGTTGTATGTTGGTGATCTGCTGCAGCGCTGGGGTGGGTGCGTTACGTGACTGGGACACACGAACCATCGTAAGCGTGTCGCTGGTCGCTGCGGCCCGCCCCGGTAAAAAAGCAGAGGGCCACCACGGCAGGTTCTAGATATGGCTGGCTGATTCCTCGCTCATATCCCTCTCGTCTCGAAAAGGATGAAGATATGATGGCCGCCTGATGAATGATGACTAGCACAGTTGAGCGGGCTGCCATCACGCCGGCGATGAACAGTGAGAAAATATCCTAAATTTGTCTGAGAAAAAAAAGAACGTGAACAATGAATATCGATGTCGCATCATGAACAGTATCAGACGTCATGTTATAAACAGTGTCAAACAGTAGCGTGGATGCTCTTCGGTCTCCTGATAACTTTTGGTGGAGGGATACTTATATATGAACCAATCAATCCGACATCTGTTCCTCAACTGCGCTTCATACGTACGGAAAAAAGAACTGGTGCCAATATTAGCTAATTTGCGTTCTCTTTTTTTTAAGGAAAACAGGAGGGGGTGCTCCCCTACCGAGCTTTTATTGAATTTTAATTTAAAGAACTATTTACAATTCTTTACAAAGTTTCAAGAAACAAAGAAAGAAATAAAGAAAATCTGTAAAATTACACATAAGCTTCTAGCCATTGAGACAAAAAAAATATGCTAAAGTACTCTTTGCTCTAAAAATAACCAGAGCAAATTATCTTCTAAGTTGCTCTAAGAATAATTTGCGTTCTCCTGCTGAGCAGTCGACTGGAAATTGCAGATTTCACAGTCAAACTCAAGTTGATATGGGCCGAGGCCTACATTTGTCGGGATCACAACTATATTTTTTTTGAGATCACAACTATGGGCGTGTTTAGATGCTCGAATTCGGGCCTGAACTCGGGGCATGAACAATGTCTAGATACTGTAGCAATTTTGTTTTTATATAATAATAATTGTCCAAACATTGATTAATTAGGTTCGAAATGTTCGTCTCGCAAAGTACAACAAAACTGTGCAATTAGTTTTTGATTTCATCTATATTTAGTACTTCATATATGTATCGGCATTTTGATGTGACGGGGAATTTTTTTTTGCATAGTAAAATTTGGGAGAAAATTTAGAAGGTAAACAAGGCCACATATTAATAAGTACTCTAAACAATTAAACAGTATCGTCGGTTGCCGACGTGCCGTCACTGTTTGCGATATCCCTGAGCATGCTGGCGTGGTTCGTGGTTGACAGCCCCTGCTGTTCGGGACTGCGCCCACGCTGAGGTGCCGGCGCTATGGCTTGTCGCCAGATGTGGCGGTGTGGACCGAGCATCTCCAGCGGTCCCCGTTAAGATGGTATTGGATTAGTCCAATATCATTTTCTAGTTTTAATGGAGAAGATGTTGTATCAGTATCTAAATATATCTTCCCCAATATCCGTATGAAATGTGGGTCACATAGAAGTGTAAGAGAAAATAAGGTTGAAAAGTGGTAGTTGGGACGTCCTCATGGTATCGGGGGAGTTGTATCTTCCCCTTTCTTTGAGGGGAGATGAGAGAAATATTGGTGGCCAAAAAAAGAGAGGTATTGGGGGACTGCTGGAGAAGAAAAAATAGCACATCTTTTTCAATACGACAGTTTTACGAGGATGAAGTGTGCTCTGATTGACTGCTGTTGTGTTTCTAAACTCTGTTTCTTCACACTCACAGCGCTTAAACCTTTGTTTTGGCTATGTAATGAGCTCAGTGGAATAATGAATTTCAACCCTACAAAGATGAACCGGTCGCCGAGTAACCAGCCTATCCACGTTAGCCGCCGTTCGATCTCAGGTTTCACGGTGAGATTTGTTCCTAGCTCCCGTTTACGGTGTGCTTACGTGTGGTGTTCTCGAAACCTCGTGCCGTCGCGTGAGTCGGCCAAAATATCTCTCTCCACCTCCCACCCACGCTACGAGTAAAAAAAAAAAGACCGGCCTCTCCTCTTCCCATCTTCTCGTCCCCTCCGCCACCTCCCCTCCCCGTCCGACCTCCACCGCGGTGCTGCCAACGGGCGCGGCCGCCGCCGCCTCCCTGCTGTCCTGTGCTTTGCGCCGGCGGCGGCTCCGCTCTCCTGCGCGCCGCACGCGTCTCCCACCTCCCCTCCCCGTCCGACCTCCACCGCGGTGCTGCCAACGGGCGCGGCCGCCGCCGCCTCCCTGCTGTCCTGTGCTTTGCGCCGGCGGCGGCTCCGCTCTCCTGCGCGCCGCACGCGTCTCCCTCCCCCCTCTCTCGATGTGCCTCAGCGTCGATGGGTCCTGGCCATGGCGTCGTCGGCTCAGAGCAGAGCCATGGCCTCGAAGTCGCTCGTCCTCATCTTCCACCCTCTCTCTCCGACTGTGGCACGTATGCTGGCCTCACCCGGTGGCCTGGACGGTTCCGGGATTGGTAAAGATCAGTCGCAGGTGCTCCCGTTCCATCTTATTTTGTGATTTTGTTTTCCTCTATCTGATTTCGCCCTATGTTGACTACGAATCCTGTTCTATTGTTTGGCCTATAATGCCTGCAGCTCCAATATTTGCCTTCTCTGTGTTGATCTTTGTGAGGACGGTACCAATTGTCAGTTGCCACCTCACTATCGCTGTGACAAAGGTCCTGTAATCTCTCTGTTTAGCTCCATAGAAGTGCGTGGGTCTGCCATTTTTCCCCCTTCTTGAGCCTGTGATGAAGATTCCATACCCATTACTCAAGAATGATCTGATGTTCATTAGCTTGTGAGGTACTAGGCATGACCTGCTACTTATATTATGTAATTCCTGAGAGTAACCTAGCTGTCAGCATGCCTTAGGCTCCAAGTGGATGAATAAATGATGATTGGTATGTTTCTGAGGCCTCTAAAAAATTATGTCTTCATTCTATACATCCATTTGTATGTGCCCCCAACTTCAGTTGTTGTAGATGGTGCATGTCATTGTGCCTAACTACATCCATTTGTATTCTCAGTGCATGTCATTGTGCCTAACTACAGAGATCAGATGGTGCCATTTTTTTACATATATGTACCTACTCTTATTGGCTATATTATTCCTCTTTTCCTACTGTAGTGAATTCTTATATAGTTTCGGAATATACGACGGTGATCTTGAAAGGGAAATATTTAGTATTTATATATTTTTATGCTATTCTGAAGATGTGGCTGGTTGTAGAGAGTCAATAGTTTTGCAGCTTCCTAAGCGAGGTCTCCCCTTTCTTCTGTGCCATTTCTTTCTTTTACTTTGTTTTGAAGAACAACAGGAGGGCAATGCATCAAAAAGATAGAACGACCACTCTTGGTAAGGAAAAACTCTTTCGGTATAATTTTTTTTAATATCTCTAGGTTCTACCGTCTACTCAAATTGACACATTCTATTTCAAGACCGACCTCTCCATTCATTGCATCACCCTATGCTTATTGCTTGTGTTTCCATGTGTATAGACATCATGGGTGTTCTCATCGCAGTACAGGTACCGAAATCTAAGTGCCCTGTGCGAGCAGCTGTTCCACCTCAACAGACGCCAACACAGCCAACAAGGGAGAATCCACAGGCCAAACCTACCTCTGCTGCTAACAAGCATAGTAATATTGCAGTATGTAATACATATCTCTTTTTCTGCTTTATACTTTGATTTACACCCATTGATTCGCCATCAAATTGTTCAAAAAAGATATACCATGGATATGTTCACAAATAGTTTGCGCTCGACATGCAGATAGAAGTACAGCCTATCCCTGCTGCTTCTTCTAGCAAAGATATCGATATTGCAGGAAGCCATTCTTATCCCTTTATTATTGTCAAGGCCCAGATCATAGTTATGTTTGCCCACTAATTCTGTCGAAAGAACTATGGCACAACTGGTAGAAATTATGGTACCTCAAATTGCAAACGTCTTCGCTGCCATCACCACCAGAAGAAACAGCTCTGGACGACCATGTAGTGCTAAACTTACAGAGTGCTCACATCACTGCATCTTCTGCATGTCATGTTTGCTCCTACCATTGAGAGTTTTATACTTGCAGCCACATATATAGTTTGGCGTTCCATATAAATTAAGTACACACTAACACTTACTTATCTGTTCTTATTGTTAGACACCTCCACCGGGATTTAACCTTCAGGAAACACCTCTGAGACCGACACCAGCCATGTAAGATCCATATAAACATTGACAATATCCATCTTCCTTACTTTCCCCTCCCCCCTCCCTTTGCTCCTGTTTAGATTTTGAAATATAGTTCTAGCTTGCTAGCGCCCCATAGTACATCGGCATAACCTTTCACACTAACCTGAAACATTTTTAAAAAAATATTATATATAATCTAAGTTAATTAGTCTCTCTTCTTTTTAAAGTTCCTTATTTTTCCCCTTCTTCTTCTCCTCTTCTTGCTTTTGTGCAGGTCTACTCCAGCATGTGAACACTCGGCTTCAACTCATGACAAGGTCCGGAAATGTTTATATGGGGACGCTGCATTAGAATATGATGAGCTCTGTACCCATTGCCCGCCAGCCTGAATGTGCCATCAATGATGCATCAACAGCAGCCAACTGCTATGTACCTCACAAGCAACTTTACTTTAGATTTATCTTGCATATACCTCAAATCTCCGCACTTATTCTATCATATGCAGGAAGACAAAGGTATTGGAAAAGATGGCGATCATCACACCGAAAAGAATGCCAAGAAACACAAAAGCACCGTCGCCTCCGACTTAGCTGCAACAATGTAAAATTCTTAGCATACCTGTCTCATGCAAAAACATATAATAGGTGTCCTCCAGTCCAATAGTCTCCTTTACCTAATGCAGTGATGCACCTGGTGGTTCTAAGACTACTGCCTCTGCTCAGGCAGCCGCAAAGAAAAACCCCAAAGGAGCCTAAACAAACATTACAGGTTTGCACTGGTACGCTTCACTTACATTCTACAAAAAACTCAGCAGCAGTAGATACATAACTATAGAAGGAATTCTACTATTAGTGGATACACGCACCACAAATTATATCTATAATAGTGTGCCCAATTTTACATTCCAGGTCTCCTTGGTATGGATGCGAGCCCCATATCATCTTTTGCATCATGGAAGAAGCTTTTGTGCAGAACCTTCAGCACAAATCACTGCCTACCTGCATTGTGCCTACGTGTCATCAGACCTTTTGTAGATAGCTATATACTGTATGACTACAGCGTTCAGTTCTTTAAAATACTGAACTACTACATGTAAAACTTAATTGAAGATATGCCGTATCCTAGGGAAACCTTGTGTGGTAACTACAGTCAGCGTGCCCCTCTGAAATGCTCGCCTACAATCAGCGGCTACTGTATGGCTCAAACTCTATGCTACCATCAAATTGTAAATATGTATTAGCAAATCTATGTTACCCATGCAAATGAACACATCTATCACCTGCATCTACATCTTGGCCAAGCAAACCTCAACAAAATCATTGGCGATCGCGCGCAGGGGCGCGCGTTTCCACTAGTCAGGGATAAAGAGGAACAGGCGCAAGGTCTAGAGCACCTCCTCATTAGACTGTACTCCCTCCGTCCCATTATAGATGTCGTTATGGGATGCGTGCAGGTCAAATTTTCTAAACTTTGACTAGATTTGTAGAAAATGCGTGCAACATTTGTATCTCCAAATAAGTTTATTATGAAAATATATTTAACGATCTATCTAATAACACTAATTATACATTATAAATATTAATATTATTTAATATATAATCGGTCAAAGTTTAAAAAAAGTTGACTTCTCAGGGAGCGAGAATGACATCTATTTTGGGACGGAGGGAGTATGCAGTAAAGAGCTCAAAACGGCTCAGGCTTGGGACATGAAAACCACAGTAGAAAATACTGTTAGTAGTAAGAAGATCAAAACTGGAGCGGAGTTGACCACGCGTCACAAGTGCCGAAAACACATCAAAGAAAACAGAACCAAACGTCCCAGCATTCGTTAACGACCTCTCTATTCTCCCTTTATGAATTGTTTCTGGAAATCAAATTTCATGCACTTGCTGCGTATTTCTGTGTGGAGACGTTTCTGCCAGATATTTCAAGGATTTGCTGCGGACTACTGAAAAGTGAAAACTTGACCAACGGAACGGCCGTTCCGCCGGTGGAACGAAACGTACGTTCTGACAGAACCTGTAGGTCTAATCTAAAAGCCACGCTACCAGCAGTAAGACTATCCACACTCTTCGACCTCTATATTCATCCTCTTAAAGAAATATTTTATCATAGTCATCACAAAATATACAGTTTCTCCGCACTCATCCATTCTCTATATCATACTCTATCCATTGTGGGTCCACTTGTCACTTTATCTAAATATATCCATGTGAGATCTAGTTTTGAAGGATTTATTGAAACAAATTCAATGGTGTAATCAGAATTTAATTTGGCTTTTTGATTTGTGAGTTATAATATTTTTTGTTTGTTAAAAACGTGGGGCCCACCACTGCGCTCTCTTTCCTCCCTCCCGCTCCTGCGCGTGGACGTGCGATCCTGCGCGTGGTGGGGTCATGCGTCGGATAGAGTAGCAACGCAATGACGCTAGATGTAGCGTGCACGCGGCCGTAGCGTACGACATGCAGATCCCGTTGCAGCACTTTTCACACGCTAAATGCTTTACCGGCCACGGTAGCACTCCCCAGTGCGGATAGCCTAAGTACTGCTCTTGTTAGCTCTGCCTCTGCACAGTGACTGCAATTGTCCTCTGTGATTAGCGCAAATCAATTGATTTGGTGCTGGTTAATGGTGGACATCTGCATAACTGAACACCTGCGATGCCTTTTCAAGCTTCAAGTCAGTTCGCTCCTGGCACGGGGCGCTACTGATCGATGGTGAATAATCGCTTCTACCTGCAATGTTATAGCACTACCGGTAGATGGCGAACGGAACGGTGATGCTGCAAAAGTGCAAAGTCAGTTAGTTTCCACGCTTTTTTTGCAAGCGCACGACAATTGATTAACGCTGATGTTGGGCAGTGATCGATACTCAATGGCGAGCACTGAACACTGATGCTGCAAAGCCAAAGAGCTGTTATGTTTTTTCGCAAGTAGGTTTTTAGACCAAAGGTTTTTACCCCTGCTTATATTGAAAGCATAGAAAGTATCTGCTGGGATTGCCAGCTTACATAAAAGCGTTCAGACAAACAACCGAAACAGATTTTATATAGCTACAGGCACTAAAAAAGAGAAAAGCAGGAGCAGCTGAGCTATCTCTGCGGTTGATACGTCGCAAAACACCTCTAGAATAACACCTCCAGGATACCACCTCCAGAAACTCCTCTCTTGTTGGCCAGCAGCGCCATCTTCAGAAAGCTTCTATTCCACCGCAGTCACCATGCCTGAAGTCCTTCCTGGAGCTTCTTCAGGTTGTCCTCCATGATCAGCTTCTCCTTCGGCCTCAGAAGAATCCTCCACTGTGACAAAAGACCCAAAATTTTATGAGCAATGACTTAAGGCAACTTGATCAGGTGATCGTTGAACACCCAATCATTTCTAGTCTTCCATAAACACCAAGCCACACTGGCAAGAAGGTTCGTTAATGCCTTGCGCACTTACGGCGGTGCACAACAGCTGAACCCTGAAAAGAGGCTAGGCCCGCTAGGCAGTGCAGAGCAAGTCGGAAGAGATCTGAAACCGGGTCTGCCAAACTGCAAAGTGGAAGTCATGACCGTGCCCAGTTTAAGGGGCTGCTGGGTGAGTCTTTTACCTGTATGCCATTAAAAAAGTTGGTCTACTTGTCCATGTCCCTGAAAGTTGGCCTCTACCGTCCATGTCCCTGCGTTTCAAAAGTTTTATCTCCCACGCCATTCCGTCTGTCTTCTGCTTGTTTTGGCCGTTTGGCTGCCCTGATCAGTGAGACCCGCGGTGACAAATGACCTCAGTTGCCCCTTAGAAGTTTGTTTCTCATGTGCCACTCGGTGCTCGGCGCCAAGCTGTTGGCATTTGGCGCCAAAACGGTTGGCCTTATATATGTGTGTACTCAGAGGCATTTGGCGCCAAAACGGAGTACGTGTATATACTTTGTTTTTACAAAGGAGTATGTCTGCATACTATTTAGATGCAAGATGCTGGAGATCTTGAAGGGACTATATACTAATTTTTCAGACCTCGATGTAAGGGTATGTATGTATGCCGAAAGAAAGTACACATGGCAGCAAGTCGTCGAATGCGTCCACAAGCAGGTGCCCTTGCGGAGGAGGTCTTGCCAACGTCGTCCATGGCCTTTCCCCGCAGGAAGCTGGAGTATGCACCCTTGCGGAGGAGGACGTGGCGACGCCGTCCATGGCCTCGTCCTCGCAGGAAGCAGGGCGCGCCGTCCTTTCGGCAATGAACTTCAGTGCCCTCGCAGGAAACTCGATTTGTTACAGCGTCGTGGACTCCGCTCGAATCAGCCAGGCACTCGGCGTGGTGCTGCGAGCCGAGCCGCGAACGAGAGTGTTGCTAGCCAGAGCCATGCGTCCGCGAGCGCTTTCGTACGAGCCACCCCTCCCGCGAGCGTTGATTTGTTTCCTCGCCACGCGTCAGAGATCGGGCGAAGGGGCGCATGGCCGGGTCAATGAGCCCATCGTGCATCCATTTTTTTCCCAAAATAGAGCCCCCAAATCTATTCTCTCAGGGAATGACGTGTGGGACCCACTTGTCATAGATTGCTCGGCCAATAGAAAGAAAACCGACTGTCGCCGGTGGGGAAGTGGGCGACGCCTTGGCGGATGCAAAAAGAAAATCAACTACTGGTGGGGAAGCGGACGACGCCGACGAGGGAAGGGAGAAAAACGGGGATGGACCTGGCCGCGAGCGTGCGAGAGGATAGAAAACCTGGCCCCGAGTGAAGGAGCGTCAACGAGAGGAGCGGGTACCTGGCTGCGAGTGCGACGCGAGAAGCGAGGACCCAGCAGTGACGTCTACCTCGTCGCCAACCTCGAGCACGACGCGAGGAGCAAGGACTGACCCGGTCACGAGCGTGACAAGAGGACCTAGCCGCCACCTCTACCTCGCCACCGGCCGCGACCGCGACAAGAGGGGCCAACCGCCATCTCTACCTTGCCGCCGGCCACGAGCGCAGCGAGAGGAGCCGGCTGCGGGCGAGGAAGGAGGAGCCGTGTGCGGGGAGTTCGTCGCTCATCCGAGCGGCAGCTGGATCTCGTCGAAGATCCACACCTCCGCGCCTCCGATGGGCGCAGGGCCCTATGTCCAGGTCCGTCAGATTTGCTACTGCTGGAGAGGGGCGCGCCGGGCACAGCCATTGGGGAGGGGTTCGTCGGAGAGGAGCGCCTGTGCGACAGAGGCAGACTGTTCCCTACGAGCGCGGGGGAGGAAACGACTGCAAGAGAAATAAGAGGGCCGAGGGGTGAGCCTCCATTCTCCCACAGGAATGGGATCTAGAGGGTGGATTTGGATGTTCATCTCAAATTGGGGGCTCTAACAGGAATTTACTGGAGCTGCGTTTTTTACTTGAACATCTATATTTAGCTATGGTAGCTAGTAAGGGCCTGCTGAGTTACAGTGCCGTGCTTCTTCCACTCATGGAGACTCAATCGGTTGGATGCCATAGGAGCGAATTCGTCACGAAGAGGTATATATAAATTTTTCGGTCACGAAAAATTCGTTTGGAGTGAAACAATGCCAAGCATATTCGGCTTGCCAATGTGTCGCTAAATAATCCCCAAGCATAATTCTACCTTCTACGACGACAAATTGGACAACACCAACCTTTAGCACTCTTCTAAACAGAAGCATTTTCGCATGAGTTCCGTGTAAATTGCTGAACATATGATAGGAAATTAGGAATGGGAATTTCGCAACCTGAAAATATCACGTTGACTACTTGACCTGGCTGCTTGGACGAAATTTCTAGGGAGCTAACTGTCAACCCGGTCAACGCCACTCCTGGCTCTTGTTCGTGTGCCCACATCCCCCTTTCCCAGCCCAGCCGGCCCAGCCCCCGGAACCCGAACGGCCAAACCCGCATCCGCGAACCGACGATTCCACAACCCCAGCGAAACGGAGGCGCAGCGGAGCAGAGCAGATCAGGCATGGCGGCCGCGCCGTCGCACCCGTTCGTCTACATCGACGCGGCGGCGCTCCACTCGCTGCTCCCCTTCACGGCCCTGATCCCGCACCTCCGCGCGGGGCTCGCCCACCCCGACCTTTCCGCCTGCATCCAGTGCCCGCAGCGCGTCTCCTTCCCGCTCCCCACGGCGGCGCCGTCCGCGGCGCTCCTCCTGATGCCCTCCTGGTGCGCGCACCCGTCGCTGCCCTACCTCGCGCTCAAGGCCGTCACCTCCTTCCCGTCCAACTCGCCGCGTCTCCCGTCCGTGCACGCCGCCGTCTCCCTCTTCAGCGCCGCCACGGGCGCCCCGCTCGCCGCTATCGACGGCACCGCGCTCACGCTGCGCCGCACGGCCGCCGTCTCCGCGCTCGCCGCCTCCCTCCTCCTGGCCTCCCGGTCCCGCCCGCCCTCGGTGCTCGCGCTCGCGGGCGCCGGCGCGCTCGCGCCCTACCTCGCGGAGGCGCACCTCGCGGCGCTCCCGTCCATCTCCCGCGTCCTCGTCTGGAACCGCACCAGGGCCAAGTCCGCGGCGCTCGTCGCCAGGCTCCACGAGTCGCACCCGGGCCTCGCCGTCGAGGAGGTGGACGGCATGGACGAGGCGGTCGCCGCGGCGGACGTCGTGAGCTGCGCCACGGGGTCGCGGGACCCCATCGTGCGCGGGGCGCTGCTGCGCCCCGGCGCGCACCTGGACCTGGTGGGATCGTTCACGCCGGACATGCGGGAGTGCGACGACGACGCGCTGCGCCGCGGGAGGGTGTTCATCGACTTCGAGGCGGCCATGGAGGAGGCCGGGGAACTGGTGGGCGCGGTCCAGCGAGGCGTGCTGAGGAGGGAGGACGTGGCCGGGACGCTGTCGGAGCTGGCCGCCGGGACTGTGGTGGGGCGACGGAGCGACGACGAGATCACCGTGTTCAAGTCTGTTGGCACCGCCGTGGTGGATCTCTTGGCGGCGCAGCTGGCCTACGAGACGCACGTCGCCGCTACCAAGGATGTTCATGCTTGAGCGAGCAGCTTGTAGTTGTAGATGATGCGGCCGGCCGCCGGTGTTCCTTTTTCTTCTCCATCCAACGAGTCATCAGAACACAAATAAACGGATCACTCAATCTTTATGCATTAATAATAGTTGGTGATTGCTGATACATTCCCTTGTTAATGAATTCCAATGAGAATGTATGTACTCCGCATCTATATGTTTGTTTGTGCTTACTCATGTTTGCTGGCAAAGTGAATCTTTTAATTGTTAGGTACTTGTTTCGCTGAAATTTGGCTTACGCTGATTTGTCATGAGAGAAAAACACTGTTCGTTCGCTAAAAAATAAAGCAGACCAGAATAGAGCTCCATGGTTCGAACATCCGCGTTCTTTCCATGCCATACCAGACCTATCATGATTTTTAGGATATGTTTGGAATAAAGGATTCTAATATGCAGGAAAGAATACTTTGAGCTGTTTGGATTGCATGGATACGATTGAATCATCACATGTCCCTAAATAATAGGTGGAAATGCTAATGCCAGTCTTAATAGGGTTTCATCAAACTTTCATGGGCATTAATTATGCTGATGTGACACCATATTTACGAAGAGAGAGATGATAAGAGTTTTATGGGAGCAGAGAGAGTTTCATGGGGATGAAACTCTTCTGCACTGTTTCCAAAATTTAGATGTGTTGGAAACAGTGACATGAAATCCCCATTGAGACTGGCCTAAGAGCAACCGGGTGTTTTCAGCGCTGAAAACACACGATTTTTTACTTTGCCTAACGTATAGGGTCCACACCTGACTTAAAAAGGCATTAGGCGAGGCGAGGCGACGCTCCTCTGATCCCTCGAGACTCCGACGCTTCACCGACGCTCCTCCCTCTCTCTCTCTCTCTCTCCCCGGCGCTGGCCATGCCCCTGCGACCTCCAGGCGACCCCACCCGCGCCCTGACGACCTCCACCCGGCGAGCCCCACCCCCGCCTGCGCCCCCACCTACGCGCGAGCTCGCCGGGCATGGCAGTGGTGGTGGTGGCGGCGGCGGCGGATCCGGTAGGCCTCTCCTCCTCCTTCTCCTCCTCTCCTGTGATCTGTGATTTGTCTTTCCATAAAAAAATGTTTCTTGTGATCTGTGATTTGTGATCTATGATCTTGTGATTTGTGAGCTCCGGCGAACCCTAGCGCTCGTGGCGGAGCGGTGGGTGCCGGCGGGGTGAGAGGAGGAATAAGAACAGTGGCGTCGGGAGGAGGAAGAAGCAGCTTGGGCCGTTGGATGGGGAGATCAACGGCCAAAAAAATTCGTGTGCTGGGAGAGGGAAAAACAACCGTGTGTGAGGTAGACAAACTCAATAATAAATCATCAGTTGTAACTGTTGCTGCATCCTAGAGTGATTTAGAGGCTCAGAGAGTCATAACTCATAACTACATCTTTTTACTCTAGCAGTTGTACACCTGTATCATCTCTCTTAGCTTAATCATCTGAACAGTTGCTGGGCATTCTCTCTCCCGTGGACGTCATTCTTATCTTCTGTGTTCTCTCACCCTGGCCGCTCCCTCGATGTCTTTTTTCTTTCTGTTGGCAGTGGTTGCGATTTGCACTGTGAATCGATCTTATCCTCATCATCTCAAGCCCCGGGAGGAAGGAGTGAAGATCATGCAAGCGCGGGTAGCCGTGATGAGAGAGCGAGCAGCTGTACAGTACCAGTAGATAGAAAATACATCCACTGCTGCTGTAAACAAGCCGTAGTCTTAGCAGAAGAACAGACTGAGATTTCCATTGATTTTGGCGTGGATGCTTTATTCCCTATGAAATGCACGTAGCTTGGTCACTTTCCTCCGGAACGGAAATTTATTTTCCTTTGTCCAAACGCAACCAAGCACTTCCTTTCCTTAGGAACGACAACCTCCAAAACTTATGTAAAAGTCCATCAATCCAAACAGGCCCTTAAGGTTTCCTGCATATGCCTGCCCAACTGTTCATAATTCTAGCTGGGCAATTTGGTTGCAAGTACTGCACTTAGTGCCTTTGTCATACAGATGCTCAATTATGCGTTTAAAAGTAAGTAAATAAAGATCAAAACATCAAAGTGGCTGTAGTTTAGTGGTAAGAATTCCACGTTGTGGCCGTGGAGACCTGGGCTCGAATCCCAGCAGCCACAATGTAAGTTATTTTTTTATTTTTTAACCTTCCTGTACAAGTAGGTCTTCGAAAATTTTCCAAATTGTTTTTTCAATTCTTTTACCTTCCCATGCTGCCTGTACAAATGTTTGCTTTTAATTTGTTTTACCTTCCTGTACAACTAGGTCTTTGAAAATTTTCCAAAATGTTTTTTCAAAGGTTGTGGCAATAAAAAAAGAGCATGTGAAGGCGCATCAAAGTGGCCCTAAGTCTCTGGAAATTTTCGAAAACCAAAGTGCTACACGCCCGTCTCTTGTTGCATTTCTTTTTACTCTTCCATAGAAATTTTTTTACCTTCCCGTCCCAATCGCTTGGCTACATGTACAAGATCTCTGGAAATTTTTCCAAAAGGAAACTGCTGCGTGCCTGCCCCTGATTCAGCATTCGCTTTAGAGTTCCATAGGCCTCCATCACGCGTTCACGCGTGATTATTGCACATCTATTTGTAAACAGAAGATGATAAAACGAATTTTTAAGTAGGAAAATGAGAAAGTCAATTTTGCAAGCACAAAGCGCCTTGGATAAAAACACAGGGGCATTCGTTTCTCCTTGCTGCAGCCTGCAGCTGCAGATGTTTATGTTGCTTGTGGTTGGCAGCTGTGGTTTTGCAGCGGCCGGTGTAGCGGCACGTGCAGGGGCAGAGCTTAGGCCCTGTGTCGGCTGATGGGTTTTTTTAGCTGATACTGATTTATTGTGAGAGAAAAATACTGTTGAATGACTGACGGATAAGCTCAAGCGAACCGGGCCTGTTGGGGCCAAAGGGGGCTGGCCATCCCTACCATCACTAGTTCTCTATTAAATTCAACTTGAGCTCAAGCTTCGCCACTGGACTCGTTGTTCTGACTTCCAAACACTCCAACGAAAGCATGGATCAAACTAGTTTCATTTTTCGGAAGCGCAAGGCTTTGTTACTTCGGATAGGATGTTTAATTTTGGTTATTATCACTCTCGGCAATTAACGAGTCTTCAGTTTTTCTGCAAGTTCTTTTCTCTGTCGTTGTGAAAAAATTGTGTGCTGTACGGTTAAAACAGCTGTGAAACATATCTCTATTTTCATCCAAACAACTACTACTAATAGCCTGATTCTTCATATTTCTCTTCTTCTGCCTTCTCTAGCTCGCTTCCTCCCTGTTTTTGTATTTCGACTTCATGTCCCTTCTCAATGGAGAAAAAAAATGTCTTCAGAATGTTCTCGGAAAAGAAAGGACATGTCATCTGCTGACCCATGCATGGATAGTGGTTCTACTCTTTACAGGTTGAACAATCCACAGCTTTAGGCGACGTGGTACGATGACATCACCCTTAAACATCCCAAATATTTATCTAACAGTCTTCTCTTTTCTTTTTTTAAAAAAAGATAAACATAGTGGGCATTCATTATTATATCTTTGTAAAATTGACCTAGCACCAATACCTTTTAATTTATTGTAGTGTCCATAACACAATCTTTCTACCACGGTACTACAAATCCAGTCCTTGTTCCAAGTCCGCACGTACGACGACCAAACGTTGACCTGGGCTACTATATAACGCAAGGCAGCTCGTGATTTCAGATTGCTTTGGGTTTCGGCCACATGAGCTTTCACACAAATCCTCTCCTATGATGCGTGCATACACGCTATCTCTTGAATCCTTGACATCGACCGTGGAAGAAACGTGTGGCTCTTAGCAAGGTCAAGAGGTGGTTGAAAGGTACAGCGCCATCGCCATGCCCCCAAGAGAAAAGAAACCCTCCGTGCCGTGCCAAGTTGCCAACTACATTTTTTTTTAATCGCAAGTTGCCAACTACTTGGGAAGTAAAGCTCGCAGATTGACCTTTCTGGCGAGTGATGTTGATCCCATATCATGCTGACGAGTGAGTGAGTGACGAGTGCTTCTCTTGGCCAGGTTTTAGCTGTTCACAATGGGAAGTAAACGAGTTAACGCATCACGTATTGAAGGTGTGAAGCATGATATTTCTTTCTTTCTGTACGAGTGTACGTTGAATTCAAAGAGCCTAGCGGTCTCTGTTGTGCATTGGGATGGCTGTGATTTTACATGTTTTTTTTTCACTCTCTCACTGTAACCTGAGGATCTGTTTGGTAGGATTAAGGTTCTAGCTTTTTTGAGCATATTATATAGAATCTTGCGAAACGGTTAAAATATAAATGTATTTTGATGTGAAGAGCTATAAGAATCACTTCTCTACTTACGTTACAATCTAGGGATGTGTTTGGGAGCGTTCCATGGAGCGGATTCTCGAAGAGAATCACTCATCGGCTGCCAAACGGTTTTTTCAGAGTGAAGTGATTCTCTGCTGGTTATGTGAAGTGATTATCTGAAATGAACTAAGAGACTGAGAGCTAGAAAAAAGTAGATTCTCCTGATTCTGTAAAGTGATTCTCCATAGTGATTTTAAGAGTTTATGCTAAAGAATCTAAGAGAATCATTTTCAGCCTCAGAATCACTTCATCAGAGAATCATAGAGCACAGCTGAAGAATCAGGGAGCACAGCTCTGCCATACGGACCCTGGAAGTTAAAAGAACTCACTTGCTATTGCTCCCTATTCAATCACTGCCAGAATTACTTCTCCTCACTAGAATCGATTTATAAAAATATATAAAATTTAAAAATCAGAAAGTGGAACTCTTTTTTTTTTGAAACGAAAGTAAGTGGAACTAGGATTCCTATTCTTCTCCTAGGGTGCGTTTAGATTGTAAAATTGGTGTAAAAAAAGTACTGTAGCACGTTTTAGCTTTATTTGGTAAATAGTGTCCAACCGTTGACTAATTAGGTTCAAAACGTTCGTCTCGCAAAGTACAACCAAACTGTACAATTAGTTTTTGATTTCATCTACATTTAGTACTCCATGCATGTATCGCAAGTTTGATGTGACGGGAAATCTTTTTTCGCATAGTGTTTTTTTCGTGGAACTAAACAGGGCCCTAATACAAAACCGCTGGTCACACTCAGATGTGGTCATGTCACCGGATCATATGTGGTAGGTTGATGGCCACGTAGGAAATACAAATGTGTAGAATTTTTGTTTTTTTGAAGAAAAAAAACGAGGTGCTTTCCCCCAAACACCGCCCCACCTCCTTCCTCGTCCCGCTCCCGATCCATCCATCCCCATTCCTTCCCCAGTCGCCGCCCGAGTCAAAAAGAGGGAAGCTTCTTCCACCACAGTCCTTGAGGCCGCCCTCCCATCAACGACTAGACGCTAGTCAAGCAGCAGCACCCACCCTAGCAGCCCCACAACCCTAGGCCCCTCTCTCCTCCACACCCCCTTCCCGAGAGGCGAGGAAGGAAGGAGACGAAGAAACCATGGATTCCTCCTCCGGCGGCGGCGGAGCGCAGATCAAGGGTATGGCGACGCACGGGGGCCGCTACGTGCTGTACAACGTGTACGGAAACCTCTTCGAGGTCTCCTCCAAGTACGCCCCGCCCATCCGCCCCATCGGCCGCGGCGCCTACGGCATTGTCTGGTGCGTCCCCTCCCCCCTCCCACTCTACTCCTTCCTTAGTCCCCGCTGGTGGTGGCAAATCGAGTTGCTGTCTCTGCGCGTGTAGGTTTGGTGCGGCTGTGATGGGTTATTAGGCAAAAATTTATGGAGAGATGAGAGTCACTGCCGCAGAGTTTGTTCGTTTGCCGTAGCCCGTAGATGTGCTTATGTTGTAAACATTTTGGGGGGGCTGTTCCCTTGTTTCAGCGCGGCTGTCAACTCGCAGACAGGGGAGGAGGTTGCGATCAAGAAGGTTGGCAATGCGTTCGACAACCACATCGACGCCAAGCGGACGCTGAGGGAAATCAAGCTGCTGCGCCACATGGACCATGAGAACGTACGTATGTGTGATGCTTTTTTACCAGTGCCTCTGGCCATTTCTGGGATTCTGGTTCTGTGATGTACTTGGATTTGGGGCTTGTCCTCGTTTGTTTGTCCAGAATCTCCTAGTTCTCGGCATTATGTTTGTGTTGTGTGCTCTTTAGGTTGTCATCATAGCAAGCTTACAGAGTTACAGTTGTGCTAGTCCTTTCAACTGTAAAGATCTATGTTGGCAATTTGCTAAAAATGGCTGCAACATGCAGTGCTTTTTGTTATTGCTTATCTAAGAAGCACAGTTACTGATATTAAATGTATTCAAATTTCTGTTTCTCTGCATATTTAGAACTTCTTCTATAAATAGGATGGAGGACAGTACTCCTTCCGGATTTTCATGGTTGACATATAAAGCGAAGTGGAGATGTGGGGTTGAATTAGGGATGGTGCATGTCTTTCTTTTCAAATTTAATTTATTTTGGAGAAAAAAACTTTAGCCTTTTCTACTTTGTTAAAAAAGGAATATCCAAAGACCATGACGTGCTGTTTGGTTTGTAGAATAGTAATGTAAATAGAAATGAAATCAGATCACGTCGTATGTGTGGCCGTTACGTCGAAAGCTTTGATTCCTTTACGTTTGTGTTACCAATCCTAAAACCAAACAGTGCCTTAGTTCAGCTGACACCCACATGGTTGGCTGCGCATCCATTGACATTAATTTGGCAGGCTTGTACTATTGGTTATCGTTGCTTTTGTTTACATGGCTTAAAGGTAGTATTGAGGGTTTGATTTGTTCACAAATTCCGTGTGCATGTGTTATTACCATGTTGTGCACTTCTACTCAGCAATTATGTTCCTATGATCTAATTTGTCTAATAATGATTTTAACTTGTGGTCACAGATCCTTGCCTTAAAGGACGTAATACGCCCCCCAACTAGAGAGAACTTTAATGACGTGTACATTGTTACTGAGTTAATGGATACAGATCTCCATCAGATCATACGCTCAAATCAGCCATTGACTGATGATCATTGCCAGGTCTGTTGCTCCAGCTTGGGCCAAAGTTATGTCATATCAAAATAAATTCCAATCCAACTATCCAAATAAATGTTGCTTGTGTCCAATTCAAAAATTGATTACCATGTATCTTGCTTAGCAACAATGATTTCTATGTTTCCCCTTTTTCCTTGCAGTACTTTTTGTATCAGTTGCTAAGAGGACTAAAGTATGTGCACTCAGCAAATATATTGCACCGCGATCTAAAGCCGAGCAATTTGTTCCTAAATGCAAATTGTGACCTCAAGATCGCAGACTTTGGGCTTGCAAGGACCACCTCAGAGACAGATCTCATGACGGAGTATGTGGTCACTCGTTGGTACAGGGCACCAGAGCTGCTGTTGAACTGTTCACAGTACACTGCCGCCATTGATGTCTGGTCAGTTGGATGCATACTAGGTGAAATCGTTACTCGCCAACCCCTGTTTCCTGGGCGGGATTACATCCAGCAATTAAAATTGATCACTGAGGTAAATTTAATGTAATGAATTGTTGGTGCGAGCATTTCTCTTAGTGCAATACAGTGATTAATGGATTGGTTCATTTGGAAAAACCAAAATATTAACTTGTCTTGTTTGTGCCTATATTGTGTTGAAGTTTTTCCTCTTTATGTATGTTTGAGTAGGAGTCACATGTGATTTTAACTGAAGTCAATTTGCAATGTTTACCAGATCAGAAATCCATATTTGGCCTTTTAAATGTTTTGTCTTAACTTCTTGTTTCTATGAACTTTCCTCTGTTCTATTGATATTTTTCACAGACATCCTGGTCTATTATTGTAGGATGCATTATTAACTTCTATTAATCTGCACCATTGAGTACCTTTCTCCTTTATTAAAATGTGAACCTGTAATCTGGGCACCAATATTAATGAGTTTTTTCTCTTCCAAAAGCTCATAGGCTCACCAGATGATGCAAGCCTGGGATTCCTTCGAAGTGATAATGCAAAAAGATACATGAAACAGCTACCACAGTTTCCAAGGCAGGACTTCCGCCTGCGTTTCCGCAACATGTCTCCTGGTGCAGTCGATTTGTTGGAGAGAATGCTTGTGTTTGATCCAAGCAGACGGATTACAGGTACCTGGCTTCACGCAAGCCACTTTATTAGTGGTGGCTTAACTATAATCTCAAATACCTTTTTTCTTATGCAGTTGATGAGGCTTTGCATCACCCATACTTGGCTTCACTTCATGACATCAATGAAGAACCTACCTGCCCTGCACCTTTCAGCTTTGATTTTGAGCAACCATCCTTTACAGAAGCGCATATAAAAGAACTTATCTGGAGGGAATCTTTAGCATTTAACCCGGATCCTCCCTACTAATATCAAAAGGTCTGTATTGTTTTTGTTTGTCACTTGAGAATGGCTTGCCCAACATAACAAATCACCTAAATGAGTATAGTTTGTCTTAACAATCTAGATCCTAGATGAAAGTGGTTTCTGACAGCATTGTAGACACTGCATAGCTGTTTAGACTTCTTATGAAGGCTTTTATGGTATGTGCCCAGCTTGACTAATTTAGATTCAGAAATTGGTTCTCGTTCAGAACCCTTAGGACAAATACTTGTGCACATAGCATCGTGGGAAAATAAATTTAGTCCAGCCCTCCTGTCCCAAGTCTATGTGAACTAGCTGAAGCTGTTTGGCACCTTGCTTCAGACAAGTTTCTCTTGCTATCCACTAGTTTCACTTCACCATTTTGAGTGTATATTCTCTTTGATCCACGCCTGCTTCCAGATAAATGTATGTTGATGTACCAAATCAGTACATTTCTATTCCTGATGTTGAGTCCTCTAACCCACCCCTTTCTGTGGCTTTGTGTGAGTGCAGGATAAGTTATCTGCTAGAGGCATATGAAGATCTCTAGCTCCAGCGGACGCAAGAACTTAGTGTCAGTGTGCATCGATTATTTGTGTGCGGTTTGTTGGGAAACGGGCATGGGTTGTTGCTGCAATAGCAACTCTATTAGGGCTTGTGAGAGCAAACAAACGTCTGTATTCCTTTTCAGATGCCTGAACCCAGGCTTGTATTATACCGCTTGATTTCATAAACTATTTTTATGTATCTAAGCTTGTAATTTTGTAGACAATTACTTGAACGCCCCCTGTATATCTGAGTTGACATCACTTCCCTATTGTAACATCTCAAACATATTTTATTGTGATCTTACCAAGTTACTTAAGATTGAAGTTGCCAATCAGGTCGCTCTGAATTACATTATCTGAAACCAGGCTTTTCCCCAATAAAGGTGCACAGTACTGAACATGACTTGCTCTTCATGATCATAACCATCTCTTCTGACTAACAGAATATTCCTAAGATAATAATAATAGGAATCCACCAAGTCAAGCTGGGGTGATCAAGCCAAGTTACTGAACAGGATTGTTCATCTTCCACCCTGTAGCGAGCCAGCTGATATTGTCGCGCACGACGACCATGTCAGACGCCAGAGAGCCGAAGTCGATGAGATCGTCATCTGCAAAGACGATCATTGCCTCCCCCTGCATGTCTACCTCCCCGTCCAGGTACTGGCAGACCTGCCTCATGCTAGGCCGTGTCTCCGGCCGCGTTTGGCTGCACATGAGACCCAGCCACAGCACCAGCTTCACCTCCTCAGAGTCGTAGCAGCCTTCAAGTCCCTCGTCCACGGCGTGCAATAGGTCGCCCTTGGCACCCAGTTCACGGACCCAGCGCACCAGGTTGACGCCGGTGGCCTGGTCAATTGGCCGGCGCCCGCACGCCACCTCGAGGAGCAACACGCCGAAGGCGAACACGTCGGTGGCCGTGGTGGCCCTGCCGGTCACGACGATCTCCGGCGACATGTAGCCCAGCGTCCCGACGACGCGCGTCGTGGCCGGGTCCGCGCCGTGCTCGTAGAGGCGCGCGAGGCCGAAGTCCCCCAGCCGCGCGCTCATGTCGGCGCCGAGCAGGACGTTGCTGGCCTTCACGTCGCGGTGCACCACCACCTGCTCCCACGCCTCGTGCAGGTACACCAGCCCCGAGGCGACGCCCCTGAGGATCCTGACGCGCTCCTCCCACGACAGCAGCAGCTGCCGGCGCGGCCGAACAGGTGCGTGTCCAGGCTGCCGTTGGGCATGAACTCGTAGACCAGCAGCAGGTCCTGCCCTCGTTTGCACCACCCGCGCTGCTCCACCAGGTTCCGGTGCCGCATGCGCCCGAGGCTCGCGATCTCGGCGACGAACTCGCGCATCCCCTGCGACCCGTTGCTCGAGATCCGCTTGATGGCCACGACGTCGCCCGACCGCCGGAGCACGCCTCTGTACACCTTGCCGAAGCCACCGGCGCCGAGAAGCTCGCTGTTCTTGAACCCCTTCGTCGCCTTGTAGATCTCTCTGTACGGGAACCGGTGCGGGTGGTCCAGCTCCCACTCCTCCAGCGTTTGGGCGAGCGCCGCCCTCTGCCGCAGCCAGAGCGCAGCAACAATTGCCGCGACGATGGCGGCAAGTGTGGCCACGCAGGACAGCGCGACGATCTTGAAGACGTCCGATCTGGAAAGCGGAGGAGGTGGTGGCTTTGGAACTTCCGGCAGCCGGGAGAGATCGATGGACTGTGCTAGTCCTCTAGTGCAGCAACTCCATGAGAGGATGTAATGTGATTATGAGCTCGCCAGCTTCCCGGTCGACGCCGAGAAGCCAACGTACATGTCTTGCTTGAAGATGGGCAAGAGGTCAACGGCTGTGAGATGAGCGGGCGGCGAGGCCGACTTGCCACGGACACGGGAGCTATGGTCACGTTGAGGATCTTGGTGCGGCCGTCGTAGTCCACCCAGGACTGGATCGGCTGCATGCTCTCGATGGGCACGGGGACGTTGCTGCCATCGTCGGCGAAGTACGCGGCCGGCTCCGACACATTGGACACCAGGCTGTTCAGGTCGACGCCGACGTGGTTGTCGTTCGTCTCGTTCAGCAGCGCGGCCGCCTGCGTCGTGTCGAACTCGACGGCGAAGACGTGGTTGGAAGAGTTGCCCATGGTGTCCTGGCCGAGGAGGCCAAGGTAGAGCCCGGGGCTTGCTCCGGGGAGCACCTTCGATGCCGCCACGACGAACGCAAGGCCGGCGCCTCCGCCCCTGCCGACAGTCACGATCTCGAACACGAAGGCCGTGCTGAAGGAGACGACGGCGTCGCCGCTGAGCATCCGCACTGGTGAGTCGAAGAAGGCGTGGCCCATGAGGTGGCCGCGGTCGGTGGTGAGCCGGAGCGCGCCGCCACGGAGGACCGACGCCGAGCCGTCAAGGCTCAGGTTGGCGGAATCCCGGAAGCCGTTGTAGGTGAAGTCGACGTCGGCGCGTGAACAGGGAAGGCAACGGGCGAGGAGGAAGAACAGCGCGATGCGGTGGGCAAGCAACGCCATGGACGACGTCGAAGACATGGATCAAGTTTCGGTGAAAATAAAGTTGTGTCCAAGTCCGCTAGATCAGTAGATCCACGCTTCCATGACATAAGTTGTGTCGAGCTGTGAACAAGGTTGTTTTCTTCGTCGTAGTAGTATTATCTGGGGAAAGTGACACGAGTGCCATCAGGTGTCAGCTGGTCTGACGTGTCTCTCAGACGCCAAGGCACAAGTGACAAAAGAGAGAGAAGACACACGCCAGCCGCCAGCGTTCTCCCAACTACTGGCCTGTACGTACTACGTAGTACATGATGATGATACCAAGCTCGGAGACAAAAACAGAGTCAGCTTCTTCCGGAGGACATGACAAAATTGACCTGTGACTTCTTGTGTGGCTTTGCTAGGCATAGACAGCTGTGGACCTGTGGTGGTGCGGTGGGTGACCTGGTGGGTGTGCAGTGTAACAATTGAGTTCATACGTACACAAACTAACATGTTTCAAAATCTATAAAACTACAGGATTTTTTAATACATTTTGTATGAAATAACAAGATGATCTGCACAAATAGCGTATGTAGCTAGTTTTTTTTCACTATAACCATGAAGTCCTTTTAGATTTTGAATCATCTTATGCCTTATGGATTTGCAATGAGTAATTATCGTTTTTTGCCCTAAAACATTACCAGATTCATCACAATGCTGCTCATGTCTATTGGGGTTGCCTTGAACAACCATTGGCCGGTCTCGTCATCACACCAATATCCATTGACACGATATTATTCCAAAATAAAACTGTGGAGCCATCACTCACATCAGTGAGTTGCTGATTTCTGGACTACTACTTATGTCGCTCTATTGTATTGTTGTAAATCAATCTGTGACCATGATTGTTTCCACCTGTGACCAAATAAGATATGCTTTTATCAATTTTGTCATAACATCGGCCAACCAAACTTCTTTTCATTTCCTTGGTCACGACCATGAAATGCATCAAACTGTTAGAGCCACAGTTGTTGTAATTGACACATTCATTTTAGTTGTTCTCCTTTGTCGAATTATTTGATGGTGATGCTAAAACTTTCCGGACATGAACACATGAAAAGAGTGGATCAACAATCTTAGGGCTATGACAAAAGAACAATTTGAGATGGCGAAGCTTACAACACTATGGGGGAACAAGCGGCATAGGAATTTAAAGCGCTTGAATGATTGTTATGGACATGCCATTGCCAAAGATATTGGCAGCTGGCTTGGATAGCTCTTTTGCATGCGTTTTATCCCTCCCATATAATGTTATTTGTATTGTATACCATGAAAAAAAATCAAGTTCTGATGCTATTTGTATTATGTACCATCGTCTCATTCTATACTTGAATTCGTACTAGATTATCTTTTATGTATCTTTTGTTAGATCTAGATCATTACAATCTTGACCTAGCAGCTTTTAGGATTAATATGGTGGTTTTTAGCACTTGAGAGCGAAAAAGTAGAAACTTATCTACGCGACCCGTTGCACTCACCGTGGAATGAGCGACGCTCGCCCGTGCCCATGCCACGTCAAAGAGGAAGAAGAGGGGGCTCACCGGCATCGGAGACGAGAAGCTTGTAGGTGTTAGGGTTTTGATTCCTCACCTGCGGGCTTAGAAGGGGGATTTTGGGGGGCGGCGGTTGCGACCCAATGGCGAAAGCAAGTGAGACGGTGGACAGGGCGGGTGGGAGAAGGTGGTTGGGCGGGGCTAGAGGCGGGGCGAGAGGCGGGTGGCACGATGAGGCGGCTTCCGCCGTCAGCCGCTGGTGGTGGGGGTGGGGGCGGGGCGAGGACGACGCCGGCGCACCGTCCTATGGTTAGTGGAGGGCAGAGTCGAGGGGTGGGAGGTGGGTGGCGCGACCGACAACGAGGCAGCCGCTGGTGGAGGTGAGTATGACGTCCGCGAGGAGGAAGACGACGAGAGGGCATCACTCAGAGGAGGAAGACGGGCGACCCATCGCGTGTCTGCAAGGATGGCAACACACTGTTTTTTTAATTTATATCTCCTACAACTAAAAAGAACAAACGATGGACATTTTTTTCGTGCGACAATTGCTTCGTCCGTCTGCCTGCCCAAACCTGCGATCTTTGTAATTTTACCGCGCCGACATGTGGGCCAGCGTCCTCTCCTCTCTCCCCCCACGCGCCGCCGCCTCCGCCTTTTCTTCCTCCGCCAGTCCCAGCACGTGAGCCCGCAAGGGGCCAGGGGCCATGCCGCTGCGCTCGTGCGACCTCCCCTCCTCCATGGCCGGCACGAGCTCCCTCCCCATCGAGGTCTTCTCCGTGGGACCTCCTCGAGCCGGCGCAGCCCCAGCCCGATTCCTTTCGCGCGGCGCATGACCTTCCGTGCTTGCAACGGGCGGGCTCCGGTGCGGTAGGCCCGGGTGGCCTCCAGGCGCGGTGGTGCAGCGGCGCGGGGCAAGCACGCACCCCAGCAGTGCGGCGGCGCGAACGCACCCCAGCCCGACGGTGCGGCAGTGCGGCCTACCGCCACGCGCGCCGCTCCCCATCCCCGCACCCTGCCCCCACAGAGCGACGGCCATGGCCCTTCTCCCTATCGCGGTGCCTGCTCCCTTCCTCTTGCTTTCCGTGGCCCTTCTCCCTTCAGCGGAGCGCGCCGCGAAGCCGGTCGCTGGCGGGGTGGTGCTGCGCGTCCACCCCACCTAGGAGGCAAAGTGCCGCCGCCAGGACATCATCGGCTACCTCAGACGACTCCTCGGCTGCGAGGTGCGTCCGTACCCGCCGCTCCGATCTGTCTCCCTCTGATCCCCGTGGAAGCACCCCGAAAGCCCCCGCCCAGCCCCGATCTAGACTTCCGTTGCCCTAATCCCCGTCCACCTCCGTGGCTTCGTCACCAGCGACACTACTCCACCTACTCCGTCGCCAAGGCAAGATGGAGGCGACTGGTGGCAACACACAATGGCGCTGGAGGACCTGGTGCTCTAGGCCAGATCCACGAAGGAGGTTGCCCTGTCAACCACAGCTAAGGTGAAGGCTAGATCTGATGGTTGTGTGTCGAGGACAAGAGATGCTTCCCTTGGGGGAGGACATAGTAGCCAACGGCGCCGTAGGCAGGGAGTTCAACAAGGGCGAGCTTCCTCCATGGTAAGAACACTATTCTAAATGTATTGTTCCTGTTGTGCGTTTTTGAACGAAGAGGTAGCATAATTATCTCTGAATTACCTGAAGAGCATAAACAGTGCCTTGAAACCCATTAACAAATTGGAAGTTGGTTGATGGCTACCCATTAACAGAGTATCTGATGATCTGCAAGAAATGCTATTTATCCACTTTATCAGACCATCCTCCAGTACACACTGAAGGGGTGGAATTATACCTGCCTTTTTCGTTTTCCATAAATTAGTGTAGCTGACATGGATGGATGAACAGCAATGTTGTTAATTGATTTCTCTCCTACTATGTAATTGTGCTCAGGCTTACTAATCTACATAGTGTCAACAGATAATCAGAAGGTTGGCTCAGAATCGCGAAGCTGCAGGAAAAAGCCAGCTGCGAAAGAAGGTGTTGGTCTGAGCATCAGCGGTGACTTTCCCAAGTTCCTGACAGTTAGTTTTTGTCATTGCGCCATAGGCCATTCAGCAGCTTGAGAGATGTAAGCTCAAGCTTTCTCAGATGGAACAGGACATGCAACAACTCGCTCAGTCTTTTCGTCATCGGTCATTGAACTTGTATCTTGTGATTGAAATTATGTGAAATGTTCTAGGAAGACTCTTTTCACTGAAATTATCTAATTTGGTATGTGTTTTCACTGGAATGCATGTGACTGAACTTAGCTTATCTACCTAGCTGTAAACTGAACATCGTATGTTTTTCCCTACTGTGTGCATGATGCTACCATGAAGACTGCTGCCGAGGAGACTGAATGATCATAGGCCTTCTTCTCAGTTACGGATGATGGTGAGTCTTATTTTCAGTTACTGGATGCTGCTGTTAGTATGCGATGGTTTGCAAATACTTTGTATATTAAAAGGTCTAGCGTCTGCGTGCAATACAGTTTTCAACATGAAGAATTCAGATGTCATACAGATCATAGTTCTTACGGCGTAAAGGCGAGGCACGGCGATGCACCAGCGCCTGGACGCCTAGGCGCCCGCCTTGCTCGCCTAGGCGCCTGCCTTGCCCGCCTAGGCGCCCATTCTGCAAGGCGACGGGGGAGCGCCTGGACGCCTAGGCGTCGCCTAGGCGACACCTAGGCGACGCCATGAGAACTATGATACAGATTAATGCAGATGATGCCAGCACAAAGTGGGTCAAGAACACCATACAGACTTGTGCAAACCGTCTGGTTGACGCATTGGACAAGTTGGATATACCTTGGACCAATTTCGCCGATCTAAATGTACAATGACCAACGATAACAACGACACATGATAAAAATTGTTATTTTGCTGCTATGGTCGTGAATTAGATGTTTTTTAGTTGTCTGTTACAGCTGCCATAGCTGTATAGCACGAAAATTGGAATTAGATGGTAATTGCTAACACTTACTACAAGCGTGTGATTTTTGGTTGCCACATTGCAGGTTAACAGGGCTATCATGGAGGCTGCTGGGAGGGTCTATGTATGATGTATGGCCTGTCTCTTACATTGACATATTAAGAATTCAAATGGAGGGCATGCTTCTTTTTCTTTTCTGTTGTGATGGTTATGGAGGGTAGTGGAGTGATGCTGAATTTTCTGCCGGTCTGAATTACAGGAACCGTGCTAGGTTTGTATGAGGACAACAGATACAAGTTTGAATCAAAAAAGGTGCACCTGAAACAGGTTGATATTATTGGACTAGGTTCTGGTGCCGAGGTGGATCTGAAACTTAAGTATGCTAATGATCTTTTCGTCCGGTGTGATATTCGGAAGAGAGCTTGTGAACTAGAAGTAGACATGAAGGTGGAACAGTTTGTTATTTTTTTTATGCTTGATTTGTCTATGGAGACTGTGTTAGTTTGAGTTGGATGCTATGCATGTGAAATCCGGTCAAGCAGCTGACGATTGTCCTTTGTACATTGACATTGCCTTATTTTTTTGGCTTCATTGGGGCTTGGTGGTGAAATCATATGGTATATTTCTGATGACCCCTATATGTATCGAAGATTATAGCATCTGATTTTAAAGATATATTGAAGTTAAGTTTTTTTATGTCTTTTGAATAAAATTCCTGTTCTCTAGCAATTATTGATCTAACCCAAGTTCCTTACAGGTGTTGACATCTGAAGCTGCTGGTGGTGGTATAACACAAGGGATTGGAACATATCAGGGTTTTTTTTGTGACTTGGAACATATCAGGTTGGTGCTAACAATGTCAACTAGATTTTTTCTTTCCACTAGGTTGGTGCTGGGCATCCACGCTCTTGTGCTCTGTTCTGCATCCAGTGTGGCAAGCTGTTGCCAGAGTCGTTCTTCACCACGCAGGCAGTCCTCACTGGAAGCAAACCATGATAAAGGTTCACTTTGCCCTTTCTTCGGCATTCTGCAGAGGTCGATGTTCCTGCTCTCTCTACCTTGCCAAGCATAGAAGAGTATATATTATTAGGCAGCCTCCAGGTGTAACATCAAATAGTAATATTGTAGTGCATTAGTGATTAGTGCTAAATTTGCACTGGTCAAGGTTGTTTGCTCTAATAATAAGATCGACCATTTATGCTTGGCAATGGACGAAGTTTTGGTCTTCATGTCTGTTGATCTCGACTGGGGCTACTGCTGGGCCCATGTTGATGTGATCAGATATTATTTTGTTCCCCTTGCAACACATGAGTACCCTTATATAATACACCAAAATTTGCTAGGCCCATTCATTATGTGACAAAAATATTTGGTTGTACAATATATGAGACATGAATCTTAATGAATATGATTGTTTATTTATTTTTACAAATTTTATCTTATTTTGTATTTTTACTGTAGCATTAGCACGGGCACGTTATCTATACCGTAGGGTTGGTGAGCCTGCGCCGCGCTCTTTGTGACTGTGTTAATTTCACGAACTTTGCCTTTTGGATTGAATGTTACTTTAATGTTGGTATTTAATTTCATAGTATTGTTATCTTATCATACGATTCATGTGGTTTTAGTACAAAAGTTTTGTTATCCCGTAGCAACGCACGGGCACGCTACCTAGTATAGAAAAGAAACTCGTTGAGAGGGCCCGGTCGTCGTTGACTCCAACAAGATCAAGCCGAAAATGGGTTGATAAGAGCAAGACCAACCCGACCACACCACCACGGCACCACCGTCTCCTGTCTGTCTCTCCTCTCCTCTCCTCTCCTCTCCTCTCTTGCAACTGCAAGCGACCACCCACCACCCCCCGACGCTTCGATCCCCTCCCTTGCTTTCCGTGTTCCCACCCAAACCCCATAGGGGCCGCCGCCGCAGCAACCGCCGCCGCCGCCGGAGGCCGGGCCGTGGGTGCTGAAATGAAGGAGGTGGTGCTTCACGTGTATGACGTGACCAACAGCGACTCCGAGAAGACGAACAACACCATCCTCCAGATCAACCGCATCTTCAAGGACCGCATCGGCCTCGGCGGCATCTTCCACAGCGCCGTGCAGGTAGTGGGTCTAGCTCCCCTCTCCCCGTTCCCTCGCCACCCGCTCAGATCCCAGGGAGCGACAGCTTCTCCAGATCCCTAAATCTCACGCCATTTCTTGAACCCCTCAACGCAGGTCTATGGCGAGGACGAGTGGTCGTTCGGGTTCTGCGAGACCGGCAGCGGCGTGTTCAGTTGCCCCGTGGGGAAGAACCCCATGTACACCTACCGGGAGAGCATCGTCCTCGGGGAGACCGAGTGCGGCATCGCCGCCGTGAACCGGATCCTGCGGGAGCTCAGCCGCGAGTGGCCGGGCCACTCGTATGACCTCCTCTCCAGGAATTGTAACCATTTCTGCGACGTGCTCTGCGAGAGGCTCGGCGTCCCCAAGCTCCCAGGTAAGGACCACGGAGGGGCATTCCATGGCTTTCTTCCTCTGAATGGCGACAGCCTGTTGCAAGGTGTATCTCATAGTGGCATTATGTACAATTCTCGTGTTAAAAAACACACACTGCGTCCTCGAATTGGTAGGAAGATTGCAGGTTCCGATTTAGATGCGATTTACATTCTTGCTAGGAAAAGAATGAGCAAACTTAATGAGCAAATGTGTGAACTGAACATTGCAAATAAAGCATGTGTTTGCTACCACTGAAGCATTGAGCAATTTAACTGGTGTTTTGTTGCACTTGAAGCTTTGATAATATGGTTAATGTATGAAACTGAGTGCTGCTAGCTCTAGGACTCAACTTTGGAGCATAAGACCATGTACAACACAGACGTTTAGCAGGCTCTTAGAGGCAGTTTCATTGATAGAGCCAGTTTCATTGTTTTCCTTGCCACTGTGGACCTGAGCACAAGCTCATGTGCAGGCGTTGCCACTTGACGAGGTTTTTGATGCCTGCCTTGAAACTTGCATGCGAGACGGATGTCTCCCAAGAGCAGTAATTAGCTTAATTATCTATTACCTTAGCAAAATCGTTGAGTTTCTATTTGAGACAAGGCTCTTTTATGTTTGCTTCATGATTCATGTCCTCATGCACCTACTTGTGTGACAATTTGAAGAGGCTGAAGATTCCTATAGGTCAACGTTGCTAGTTATTTCTGATCATAATGTTGAATCATTGAATTTTTGTCTATGTTGCTAGCACTAGCAGCCTAGCATGATTGTTTGAAGTGCCATGAACTTACTCTTTTATTCTGTCTAACCTTGCAGGTTGGGTTAATCGCTTTGCCAACGCTGGTGATACTGCGGTGGTTGTTGCTGAGAGCACAGCAGTTAAGGTAATTTCAGAATCTGTTGCTGTGATACAATGTGCTATCTCCAATTTACTTAATCCTAGCATGAACTTATGATTGCTTCTTGCTTTTTATTATTTTTCCTAGTCTATTACTCATGTTTTAGATCTGTTTTTTCCCCACCAATACAAACATCCCTTATATTTCTGTTTGCAGTCTGCCCATGTGTTTGGTTTGGAGCTTGAAATATCGATTATATGCATAGGCCTTTCTGTTTTATCAATACCTTTCTGTTTATCCTTTCTGTTTTATCATCATTGTTTTCCTTGTGAATTTATGTTTTGCAGTTCAGGCAGGCTAAAACAGAAATCGCGAACGCCAGTAGAGTAGCATACAGATTTATGGCAGGCCTGGCTTCAAAAAATCAAGCCTCACCCGAGTCCCCAGGTAACATCCAAAACAGAGGCAGCCCTACTTTCCAGGGAGCTTGGTTCAAGAACATCATCTCAGCTGGTGCAAAGCCTTCATCGAGTGAATCAACCCCCTCTCATTTGCAGGATGCTGACGATGGCACCCCTCTGCGGCAGCAAAGTTCAACAGAACATTCAACACAGTTGTAGCTTCTTTCCCAGCAGATCCAACAGTTGAATTGAATCTGTCAATCTGTAGTGTAACATTATTGAAATATCTGTTCGAAACCTGTTGTTAAATTGAATCTGTAGTGTAACAGTTGCTGATATTTGTTCAAGAACTGTGATTTGGCATTTGCCCATGAATCTATTCTTCCCAGCATTGTTGAACACCCTGATATTGTGCGTAGCTGCTGATCTGGTTTTTGCGTTATTTAGCATTGTTGCAAGTTGGGCAAAGAACTTGGGTTGGACCAGAGAAAGTGGGGGTAAATGGGTAATGATCCACCCAAGATCCAGCTGCTCATTCTAGTGGTGCTTCATCAAGTGTACCTGGTAATTTGATAGGGCATTTCAAGATATCAGGCGGCTCACGTAACCTCGATTATGAACACTGGAAAGAGCAGTCCTGATTGTTACTTGCCATTCGATCATCTCCAGTGAAGCTCCAGACCTAGGTTACTTTCAACCAGTCCTCAGAAACCCAAAATGGTACAACAGTCCACTCTAACACAACAGTTCTATGATCTATCCACTGGACCAAAAAGAGAGGGGGAGGCTCATTTACAAGAATGTAATTCATACAATTTACACGCGGGCCTGCACAGAAGGGGAAAAATACAACAGGGGGTAAAGAAGCTTCTGGCTCACTAGATGAAGTGTTCCTCAGATAGTGATGGTCGTCGTGAGGAATATAAGCGGCAACAAAACGTCGATCCCAGTTCTGGAGGGACCTACGGGTGAAGAAAAAGGATACAGGTTCAATTTGCTGAGGATGGAAAACAGTAGATGATACCTCTGCAGCAAATTGTAAATTAAGTACCTGAGCTTTCTGATTTCGGCGAGACAGGCAAAGCAGGCAGCGACATTTCTGAATCCAAAAGAGGATGCCAATGTGATTAGACAAACAGTAGTATTGAACATGTTAAAGAAAGTAGTGAGAATCATGTTGTGATTTCGGAAAGTGTAGTAATGTGGCCCAAATTAGAATGCCTGCTCCTTACCTGGAGCACAAAGTGACAATGATTGGACAGAAGATGAGGAGGGCCATGGTGCTGCAATATTGTCACTCAAATCGCATGTAAAGCTAATGCCAGTAGTGTTGTCAAACACAATATCTGTAGGTAAGCTCCGAAGTAGACAGCCTACAATAGTGAAGATTGGAAATTAGCATCAAGTCACGGAAGTCCATGGATCAAAGTATCAAACAAAGTCGATTGATTGACACTGACCTTGCTGTCCAAAAGCTGCTTCGGTTAAGTGGTGCCAAGGAAAAAAAAAGAGAGTTATAAAAGGGTTCCATGATGAATAAAATATTGAAGATAAGTAAATAAGGCTTCAGTGCATACCTTGCAAGCTGAAATCTTTCAAGTCAATGTCACAAAGCCCATAAATATCATCCACCACACCAGCTTTCTGTAGCATTGATCCAAACTTTGTTGCACAATTAATTGCTTGCAGGTTTGTGACAAATATCTGTTTCTGCCTAGTTCCAATGTAAGAGTGCAATGCTGCGCAGCATGAAGGCGTTGAAGATGATGCCTTGCCACATGCCTTAACGACTGAAGAAGGTTCATCAAACTCCAATGGACAAACTACATCATTTAGAATAAGAATCAGGCAATTCACTTGGTTTTGTGCATGATAACAATGAAACTTACAGTATTGACCACCTAGAGAGTATGACATCACTTACCTTTGTTCACCTTGCAGCCAGATAATACTCTGAAAGCACTATTAGCTTCCTCTGATGAAAGCTTCATAGATAACCAGGAGTGAACTACCCCTTTACAGTCACTAACAACGTCAATCCCAACAGCGCTCCCTGGCATGCTAGAACTTCCAAACATGTTAGCCCCACCTGAAGATATGTGAATAGCTGCTTCTGCTATAGCAGGTTGGCAAACTGGCCTACAACACTCTTTCAGTGGGTCAACACTGCTGCATGCATCTAGGAGTTTACTGGTGTTGACTATTTTCTCAAAGGAGCTAATATCCTTCACAGGACAAGAAGCATCAGTAAGATTTGATGGCCTCAGAGTACATAACTCAGGGATGTTGGTGTTTGCCCCTTTGCTTGCAAGGATGTTCATAATGTCAGAGAAACAAGCATTTGCTGAAGCCTGGTTGAGAACTAGGGTATCGTTTCCACTGCCATATGCAGCTTGGAAAACATTCATCAAGCTATTAACTTGGGGGCAACATATAACATCAGCAACTAGTGGTGCTAAAGGAATGGAGCAATCATATGCTGTCTTCTCCATGACATAAGAGAGTGCAGAAAAATTCACATGGCATTTTCCAGTCAAGACTGGATCATAGGATGTATAATTTGGATACATAGGTGACAGTGGCTCAACAGGGTTAGTATTGTGTGGAAGAACAGATGGTGAAATCTCTATGGGATCAAAGAGACCAATAGGTGGATCCGACAGAAGGAATTTATCTTTTGGTTCAAGTGGTGTTTTCTGAGACAGAACATGCTGGCTGCCACAAAGCCAAACTGCAAACAGCACAAGCCAGTGATACAATGTACCTGCAATGTGATGTTCTCTTCAGCAAAGCATATCAAAGACGCGAACGTAGAATGCACTTCAATTGCATCACTTTCGCTAGAAAAAAAAAATGTAGCATGTCTAGTATTTCCATAACAATCTACAGTAAACTCCATCTTATTTCCTCACAAGAAAGGAGTTGTTTACCTAGAATGCCTAGCGACCCAGCCATACTCATTATATTAGATAAGTTGCAAGGAATATCACTATCTATTGTGTTAAGTTGCCAAAACAGCTTTTCCTCCTAAATGTATATCCATGTTGAACCATTTCCCAATGTAGCATGAAACCAAAGACTTCGTTTAACTATATCATTGTGAAAATCAACCCCAATTATTAGCGGAACATAAACGGATTCCAAATTAATGTGAGTACATGACTCCAGAACAACATACAGCTAACGACAAGGTTACAATTAAATCACATGTTTAGCATTCAACAGGAATCACCGGAGACAGCATCAAACTTTCGAGCAGAAATCTACATTGTATTGTTAACACAATTAAACTTATCTACTTGAACCTCACAAATTTAATTACTACATTCATTATGAGTAAACAACTCCAAACAACATAATGGGGGTAAAGTACTCACCCTGGCCACAAGAACCAGAACTGGAACTCTCCATTTCTTTTAGCCTGAAGATGTATGTGCATGCATGAGGCAATGTGTAAAGTCCTCAGTTCACTTCAATCAAAGGTCTAAGAACTCCACTCAGGGGATCACAAGAGAGCGACACTGCACTTGAAGGGGATAAAAATAACCTAGAGATATAAGTAAACTGGATGGTAATGCACAAGGTGGGAAAAGAATCTCAAGCAAGTATGGCTAAGAACAACATTTTTGTGAACCTAAATCAGTGGCGGAGCCAGGATTTCATAGCTGGCTATCCCATATACAAAAAAATTTCGATGCAAATGTGCAATAGTAATAAGCAAATATGCTAACATCCTTCTTCATCTATGTTACAAGAATCAAATGAAAAAAAAAATAGAAACCGAAAACTCCAATTCTTACTCAATGGATCTGACTGCTCACCTTTCTTCGACCTTCAAGTCGGAGCTCGAGCTGGGACTGGGAGGGCCGGAGGGGGCCTAGGGGAAGGGCCGGACCGCCGGCGGGTGCTGCTTCTCTGCTGCAGCCTGCAGAGAACCCCGGCCGTCGCGGCGCTGCCGCCGCCGCCCGGCGTCGGCCGCTAGGGCTGGGCGCAGGTCGCGCAGCCGTGCAGAGGCGCTGGCCCGAGGGGACGAGTGGGAGAGCCGGGGAGGACCGAGGGGGAGGATACGTGTCGCTGCGCCGCTGGCCGCCGCGGCGCCGCCGCCGCCGCCGCCGCTTCCGTGCTCCTTCTGCGGCAGCCAATGCGAGCGAGACAGCGAGTAGAACCTACAGCGACGCGAGCGTGATAAATATTTGTCGCTTTCGTTTCCCGAGAAACAACTTTATTAAAAATATATATTAAAAAATATTAATATTTATAGTACATAATTAGTATTATTGGATAGATCTTTGAATCTAGTTTTTTGATAAATTTATTTGAAGATAAAAATATTGTACATATTTTCTATAAATCGAATCAAACTTGTGACACGAAAACCGAAAATAACGTTTAAATAGGGACAGAGAGAGTAGGCTGCTACTGCTGGTTTCTATTGTGCTTATGGACATATTTGCAATTTGCCACAGGTAACAAACAACACATGCTGTTGTATTATACATGTATACATATATTTATGTTTGTTAGCAAAAATATGGGTATTCCATGAGGCTTTCACTAAATTGTGTAGCCTACTAGCATCAATGCCAAAATGGAGTTACATCCAGCAAAATATACAAACTAGCTTTCCAAAACATGGATACACACGCGATCTTTTCCTGGATTTGGAAATCAAGGTGCACAAATAGAATCAAATTCTTTGCATGGTCGGTCAGGAGACAAAATCTTCTTGTTGTGGAAGATGTGAACTGTGTCATGTGCCCAAATAATGAGGAAGAGAGCATTGATAAAAGTCATAGTTTGGTTTTGGTAATTGAGTGACAACTAGTGGACTAATGCTTTCAATGAGTTTGATTAAGCTAAAGTCCAAATAGTAGAATTGAGCCTTGCTAGAAGATGTGGAGATGATAATCATGACCATTAAGCAAGTGCTCAACCATGTAGGGAAGATGGAAATCAAGCCCGAAGGCAAATATATATGCATAGGGGTTTTGCTTTCACCGGCCAAGATGAAATAGAGTGCATGGTCGGGTTTATGATTGATAGTCGGACTATTAAGAGGGAGCTCTAATGTGTTTACAATTGTCTAAGTGCCACTAGGTGAGAATTAACAATGCATGTGCATTAGGCCTAGTGATGTGGTGAGGAGGCAAAGTGAAAATACTTTGAAAAATGTTTTTGAAAAGCTAACTCAGTGCCTAAGGTGATGGTGTTCTTGTTGGAACACATCAAGGTTAGCAATTTTGAAAAGTAGTTAAGAGAAGCTCTTGGGACAAGGTTTTACCCTCACCGAAATATTTTTGGTGCCCTAGCTGGGGGTCACAAGAGAAAAGGGTCGGTGCCCGTGCTGTGTTGAGTGTACTATGTTGGGGGGCACCAAAATTTCAGTGCTCCCATGGAGGGCAACACTAGAGAAAAACACGTGCCATAGTTGTGTTAATTGCAGACCACCTAATTTCTGGTGGTACCCTTGTGCCAGGCACTAGAGAAAGCGCCCCAAAGAGAGGACATGCGACGTGTTCCTGTGCAACACGCAAAAATTCAAAAGGTCTATCACTTGTTCCGGTGCGGGCCATCAGACTTTTCCAGTGACCCCCTAGAGCTATCAATGTAAGTGTCTAGAAAGATTCTGAACGCACCAGAATATTTTCGTGACGGCCACCGGAGAACCCTTAGAAAAAGGAGGGTTTGACCATTTCCTTCTAACAGTCGTCTGCACGGCTGTTAGAGCTCAAAGGGGGGCACCATATTCTCCAGTAGTGGCCTATCTGCAGGCACCGAGAAAAGCTGATGAACACTATGCTTGAGATCAAAATCTGTCCGTTGGATCTCTCTAACATTTTTTCTGGTGATCACTAGCGTTTTCGGTGACCCGTCCTTTTGCTCCCAATGGTTAGTTGAGTGGTTGAGGCTATAACTACATGGGTGGTCGGCCTTGTGAGATCTTTCAGCACCCTTAGTTGATATTCTTGCTTACATAGAGCTTGAGACATACACTCTGCTCACTTGCTTTGCTAGAGATTGCATTTGTGTGAGATTGAAGAGGATTCTAGCGCTTTGTATTGAGAGTTTGCACCTATGTAGGGTCAAGATGATGGACTAGAGGGGGTGAATAGTCCTTTCTAAAAATAAACGCGTTGGCTAACCAAAACAAATGCAGAATTAAAACTATCGGTCTAGCCAAGACTGCACCCCTCTATCTAAGTTCTAAAGCACCTTAAAAGGATCCTAATTAGGCAACAAAGGTGTCGGGCTAGCTAGAGCTCACATAACCAATCTAGCTTGCAAGGTCACACAAACCTATGCAACTAGTACTCAAGCAACCGGGGGAGCTCCTACGTAATCTAGTAAGCAAAAGCACAAAACTCCTAAGCTCACTAGCAATGCTTAATAACGAGGCTGCACAAGCCAAATTATGGAGCGCGAATTACTTAGCTACACAAACTAAGCAAAGTGACTAACAAGGTTACTAAAACCAAATTAGTCATGCAAGGGAGCTACTTCTATGCTACACAAGCAAGAAGGTAAAGCTACACAAGCTAACTAATTTCAAGAGCAACTACACAAGCATAATGTATGAAAAGTAAATACAAGCTTGTGTAAAGGAAAATGCAAACCAACGGGAAGAATAAGGTTGACACGATGAATTTATCCTGAGGTTCACATGCTTGCCAACACGCTAGTCCCCGTTGAGACAAGTTCCAAGGTTGCCACCGGTCCTCTTGCTAGTAGTGACTCATAAGTCACACTCTCCCACGTGGAGTGCTTACCATAAGCTCTAGCACTTGACACGTCCGGACCACTTGTTGCCCTTCGCGTCTCGATCTACTAGAGTTGCTATTCATGGATCCCGCGGGGTGAGCACAATACCCCTCACAATCGCTTCTCCAGAGCACCACACAATCTTTCTTGCATGCTTCGATGGAGACCACCACCAAACCGTCTAGGAGGTGGCAACCACCAAGAGTAACAAGCACCACCGGCTTGCAACTCGATCACCTAGTGCCACTCGATGCAATCTCTCAATGCAATCACACTAGAATCACTCACTAGCTCTTGATTCACAATTTAGCAAGCACAAGTGAGTTGGAGGGCTTCCAAACACTCTCAAGCATGGACACAAAGTCCCCCTAGGTGCTCAACCTCAGCCATGGCCGAGACACCCCTCTATATATAGCCCAAAGGCCAAATATAGTCGTTATACTTTTTTGCGCATCGATCAGACGCACATGCGTAGAGACCGGACACGTTCGGTCGCATGTGTCCGGTCGCTCCAACGCCGCCACATGTCACAACCGTTTAAAAATAGCCGTTGCCGTCCAACGGATCTCTTCGCGCATGCTCGCACACATGATCGAACGTGCATGCAAGTCATGACCGGACTCGCGATGCCACAGCGTCCGGTCGAGTCTAGAGAGCTCTTAGAGCCTCTTTTTCACAACCGGACGCGTCCTGTCCTTGGTGAGCGGACTCACCCCTGCGTCTGATCACAACGCCACCTCTGTGCCGTCCTATGAATAGTGTTAGGCACACGTCCAGTCGCCTAGCCGAGCCAGCATCCAGTCGCATGTAGACGGCTGCCTTCGCCTCGGGTGACTTGACCGGATGAGTCCGGTCATCCCGGACCCAGCGTCCGGTCACCACGACCACTCGTTTCTTTCACTTCACGCGGTGCGTCCTTTCTCTTGGTCAACAAAGCAAGCATACAACCACACTCTCCCTCTCTTTGGCTTAGAGTACATGCAATGATTTCTATTTTTGCCCTTCTCAAAGTGCATGCAATGAAAGAGAAGTCGAGCGCACAAGGCTCCCTCTCTCTTCTTGCAATGCAAGTGTGCTCTCCTCCATTCACTTTAACATAGATTTCTTCTCCATTATCATCACCTTTGCAAATGTGCCAACACCACCAAATGTACACCATCATGTGCAAGTGTGTTAGCATTTTCACAACCATTTTTCAAAGGACTAGTCACTCATTTCACCACGCCACTCGATCCTAACACGTATGCAAAGTTAGATCGCTCAAGTGGTACTAGATGACCGATATGCAAACAAGTTTGCCCCTCTTGATAGTACAACCATATATCCTAAACCCGGTCATAAACTTCTCTACACACCTATGACCGGTGATATGAAATACCCTATAAATATACCTTTGCCTTGCGTATTCCATTCCATCTCCTCTGGTGTTGATGCAACATATGCACCAACAAATCACAAATAATATGATCCACTTCATATCATCACGTGACCGTATTGGTTCATCGATCTTGACCTCACTTGCTCTTCACCATTGCCTCAGTCCATCAACGCTAAGTCATCACTCAACTTGCCCTTCACACTTGTAACTGATCCATCAAGCCAAGCCTTGTCTTGATCTTCTCCACCTTAGTCACATGACTCTATGTCATTTCTCATATGCAATGAGCTCCTTCATCACATGTGTGAGCCTTGCAACATTTTCAAGCCATTTCACCTCCATGCCATGTTTAGCTCACACACATGTACCTGTGGACTAATCACCTGTGTATCCCACATTAAACACAATTAGTCCACCTAGGTTGTGTGGCAGAACCACCTAATCTAATGCCCTCCCAAGAGTACCTATCTTTCATTAGACACTAAGTACCCAAGAGAGTGCACTAAACTATGCGATTGTATCGAGCACACCCAAAGGGAGAAACTCAAAAATCCACATTTTTTTTGTGAGGATCATAAATGAGAGGATAAAGCTTATAACATTCTTAACCATTTCTTACATCACTTTATTACAACATCATAGTATTATACCAATTGATTATAACAACGGAATATAACAATGTTATTAGAGTTTCAGTGGAATTAAAGTTTACTTGTCACTAGTGAACATTAAGCATAAAATTATAATTATATACATGTGGGTGTAGCAGATTATAAGTTTTTTTTTCTAAAACATTATTTTGGTGAAGGTTATAAATCAACTCTATGTCCGCAATGTAAAGCATGTGGTAAGCAATCAGAGCCATTTTACCTCCTTCCAAGTTTCAGTTCTTACTACGGTGCTAGAACATAGCCAAGTCATTACTGTTCCAAAAACGGTGATTCATGAATCAATGTATCCCAGTTGGGTACCCCAAAACACACGCCTCATCTGTACCCCGGGCACAGACAAGACCAACCTGCTCCACTCCTATCAAGGGGTCCAAGTCCTCATCCAAGCTTGGACTCCAAGCCCCCAACACCTGAGACCCGGTCTTAGTATGGTGCTTAGACCTCCACCTAATACCCACCCCTAAAAGCCAGTCCGGAAAGAGCCAAAACCCATGATAAGAGAGTAACAAATCTTCCAGCTCCTATAAGCAAGTATGTGCTCAGGATAATAAGTCTGTGACCTAACTACCATTCACAACAATAGACGGTCCTCAATTGACACAGGCGGGACAAATGCAATCTGAGCCTCGCTCGGTTGCCCAACCATGTCCAAATCCAAATCTAAAGTACGGTCCTGCTCGGTCTCCGATTATCATTCATAGATATTCTATGTGGTAGTAATATGATAATAATAACAATAATATCTTTTCCTATCTCTCGCGAGTGACAGACAATCACTCGACTTCTACTGGGGTCCTATAGCGTAGCAAGCTACACGATCCTGACATACTAGTAAGATTCATGGGATAAGGATATATATATATATATATATATATATATATATATATATATATATATATATATATATATATATATATATATATATATATATATGCAAGTAGATTTCATTCAACTCCTTAAAACTTAATGCACAAGCATGAAATAAAGTGCAGAATAATAGGGGTTATGAATCAGGGCTTGCATGGGTAATTTGTACACTACTAAGTTAGTATTGCTTCATCTTCAGGATACATCCACCATCATCTTCAGGTGACGCCGACATCCTTAGTTGATCCATTGGCTTACCGTCATTCCTAAATGGTATGCAAATGCAATATGCTTTTCTAAGTGAAACATACATAAACAAGATATTAAAAGATGGAAGAACAAGTTCGAGCCTAGCCATGGCAGCAGGTAGGTAGAGATGGAGTCACCCTCTTTTCTCTCTTTCGCTCAATGAAAAATGGCTGCAACAGGCATGTAGGGGCATGATCAATTTTCATCAAGCCCAAAGACCAAGAAACCACCGATGCATGCACCAGGCACTCTCCCTGCACACACATAGCTCTCTAATGGCCGGCCATATGCAAAAACAAGGGAGGCATTAACTCAGCACATGCCTACTCCTCTCGCTTTCTTTTTCTTTCATTCCGGCCACAGGATGGTCAAGTCAAGCTTGCGTGTTGCCTGGTCTTCAACTACTATAATAAAGTGATGGATCCAGTATGCAAGATGTGCTGTCACCTGACAGCATTGCCTTCAAGCCTGGGCCAAGTACGCTTCTCTGTTTTACCGTGGGTGACAACAGTCCAACGTACATGGTGACATCAGTGCTCCCTAAAACCAGTCTACGTCCTCTCAAATTGATAAGTCAGCACACGAGATTTGTAGCGAAAGCTGATTGCCTTCTCCACTTGCAATAAGGGTCTGAGTCTCTCGCTCCCTCTCTTGCTTTTAATGATTTCATTTGTGGTGTTTGAATATTTTCATTTGAGCCATAGAACAAAGGATGTTCTGTTCATCATTGAGGTGTAGCAGGGTGAGCCTTTTGGGGTTTCTTTAATCTTTCCAAACTCCTTGAAGAACATGGGTGGCAGGTGGTTCAGGTAGGAAATTAGTATTCTTTATTTAGAAAGCAAACCGTCTACTATACAAACAATTATATATACATAGAAGAGAGATACAAATATATATGTATGTACCTAAAAATACATTTTGGCATAATTTAAGTTTGTATATCTATTTAAATATCGGTTGTTAATACTTTTAGCTAAGCAGCTACAACAAGCACTAAAACAAAGCACAGTCAGGGTTAAGTTAACGTGTCTAAAAGCATCGCATACACCGTAGGAATACATAGCGTGCGTGACCAAGGGCGAGGTTGGTGAGGTGAGCAGCTGAGATCCCTTGCTACAAGGCAGGGCAACGTGATAGGGGAAGCAAGGTGCAGCCCTATGCGTGACTCAACAATACGCGCACATGACGTGAAGCGGTGGGCGCCACACCTGGTTTGGCGTGCAACTGGCCGACCCCAGCGCTAGCCAGCGGGGTACGGCCACGGTGCTGAGCCTACCACCGGCAGCGCACCCACGCGCACGGTGACCGTGGCCATGGGGCCAAACGGCCGAAACGGTGGCAAGCACGCTTTTTAAAGCAAAACAAAAACTTCTAACAATCACAATTGAGGTTCAACTAATTCCCATATTCTTAAGAAAACCATATCAGCTATCTAGCGGAGCAATCGCCATGACCAGAGAGCAACTGGACAGGGAGGTAAAGGAATGCCAACATGAGTTTGTCATGCTGAATGCCAGTTCACGAACCGAGCACTGAGTCATGGCCCACGGCACGTTCTAAGGAGGTTTGGGCAATTTGTAAGAGGGCAACTTGACACCCAACATCACTACGACATATACTATGCTCAAGTGCTCACTTAGAGGCAACCAACAATACAAAATCATGAAGCTAGTGTTTACATATTTTAGTTATAATCTAGAAGTCAAAATGACAGTGTCTACTACCTTTTCAGTCTTAGAAAAATCAAGGGTTCAGTTCGAACTAAACAACCATTAGCACTTTTGTCATGATTTTTAAAAGGTCTAAACTTTATTAATGTCAACCAACAAGTATTTCATGTATTTCATGTAATCGTCCATACTTCATACTAACTCATAGGAATAAAATATTAAGCACTATTTAATTATTTTGCTCAATATAGTTCATAAAAAATAGCACTCTTAGACCTAAGTTCATGTTTTTGTAGACGCAACAAAAGGACTCATTTTAAATTTTTGGATTTGGATTCTCGCAACCACAAACATGGGTTACATAGGAGTTGCTTATCATTTCATGGGTGCTTTAAACCTAAAATCCAAGGAATTTGTTTTGATTATTTCTCTTAGGCCCTAATCTAGGTGCTAAGCAGGCTCGTTGCACCAGGGGTGTTACAACCTTCCCCCCTTAAAAGAAATCCCGTCCCGAGATTCAGAGCAAGAATCAAAAAAGGGAAAACGCGATTACATTTCACAGATTTGCAATTACACAGGAGATTACATGACTTCGAATTCTAAACCACTCAGGGATTTAGAGATAACACAGCTAAACACAAACCCCGCACACCCAATAGCTTACTCCAGAAATTAGTGAAGACGGGGATAATGGAAGAGTAGTAAGAAAACGATTATCCAAAACATGGCGTACACCCAACAGATCCAGAAACAAGAGGCTGTGAAATAGATCATCGTGAACCCTAAGACCAAATCTAACCAGAGGTGAACTTGATCTTCTTCGGCGAGAACCAGACCTTTCCACTTCTCAAGTTACATCATCACCTCTGACTGGCAACCCTAGATCTACGAGAAATGGCTAGATCTCGTAGCTCTACCTCCAACTGCTTCCTTCCCGACTGCTTCTCCTTCCTGAGCACTACCGGAGGAGACCGATTCTATGCGCTCTGCTTCAGATTTGGAGGTGGGATGGAGGGGAGGCGCGCAAGGTGGTATCTTATAGCTTGGTGGACGGGGGTGGTGGCGTAGCGCACCGGGAAGTGGAGGTGGGGTGGAAGGAGACACCGGCGGGTCACGAGGTGAGAAGAGCGTCGGCCATGGTGCTCTCTCTCTCAATGCGAGCTCGAGTGGGGAAAAGGGGAAAAAGAAGGAGACGGGGTTCGCTCGGTGAGGAGGCGTGCAAGCGACGGTGCCCAAAAGAGGGGGTCATGTACGGGGACGAGGATGGGAATCGAGAGCCGACAAGAATGCCGAAAAGGAGGGGCTCACTGTGCAAAAGGACAAGGCGAGTGCGGCACAACACCAGGCCACGCGAGAGTGGGCACAAGTGGGCCCTGCCACTGACGGTGTTCGTAGGGCACGCAGCGACAGTGACCCGGCGTGCGTAGCGTGGTCCAGCCAGTCATAGGGACGATGTCAAGTCAGGCGCTTTAATCACTCCATACTACTCGAGGACTAACTATTCCATGTTATTCTTCTCTTTCTTCAAAAACCATATTAACTCTATTACTTTGAAAGAGCACTACTCCATCAGCCCGTTGTGGATTTCCCGTTAGAACACAAGGATATTTTCCAAGGAGAATATTTTGTTGCAAGAATGGTATGGTGGTGTAACTTGGCAAGAGTGCTTGGTCAACAACCTTGATACCAGCGCGTGCTGAGCAGCGTCACCATGTGGCAGCTATTCCACAGGGGCCCTCGGTTTCATCGTGTCACCATAAGCTAGTGACACAAGCTATTAACCAGGCAACTATTACCAACTTACACGCAATGAAGGCAGTGGGTCATAGACCACAGAATCAGAGTAGGCAACAAAGGTTCCTTTCATAACAAGGAACAAAGAAATTAAATTCCAAGGCGGATTTAAGTTAAGGGAATTCAAGTGTTCTCCTGGGACATCCACAATTTGTTGATACAGTGTCCTCTGTTATCCAACCACGACTAATCTACTGCATCTGAATAAGTGTTACTCTTGTAACTTGCTTGTTATCATCTAAAAAAACTTAAGCAAGCCTAACGAGGCCTAAGGGTAAATCGATGTAACAAACACAAAGAAATAAGCAAAATGCACGTTTCAAATGCCCACACACGGGTACTAGCATACAAGCATTCGCTCTCACACCTCACGACACATCGCTTGCTCCCTACAACTAGACGGCCTTTGCCGCTACGGACGAATTACAATGGAAGGATTACAACACTAGAGGACAGCGGTGAAAAGCACTACTAACTACGGGTACATCTCCCCCTAGGACAACTAATCTACTTTGTCAAACCGGACGGCTTCATTCCTAGGCTCTTGTGGTTCTTCTGCTGCACTGGGTTGTGGATTTGCTTCTTCTCACGGCAGTGGCTGGTTGAGGGGAAGGAAAGGCTCTATCTCTGAGGCTTCCGTGGGTGGAGGTGCTAGCGGTGCTGCAACACCGGTTCTCTTTCTCTCCGGTGGATGGACATGGATTCCCTCCAAGATCAAGGGTTCCTACCTTTCCATGGCCAGCGTCCTATGCTTGGCCCTTGTGATGAGATAGGCATCCTCCAGCTCTTGGGCATGTCGATCTTCGTCCACCTTGAGGGCTTCTGCCATGGCAGCATTTCTACGGTTGCCACATTGGCGTGCGCTTTAGCAAGCTGCACCTGGAGCATCCTGATTTAGATGTCGACTTCTTTGGCCCGGTGAAGGCACTCCCTCAGCTCCGAGGCCTGCCAGTTGTACTGCTCATCCAGAGCAAGCAAGTACGTGGTCAGGTGCATCACGGTCGGGCTATCTTCTTGCATGTCTCAACCCAGCAAAGCCTCTATACGAGCCTCCATACCCACGGATTCTTATCCAAAGGTGGAAAGAACCACATGGGGTATGAACAATGGGTTCCTCATAGATCTGGCAAAAATGACGCAAGGCTTTGCGAGCCACAACTTGGTAGGTGTCGCCGAAGCGAAACCCGGTTGCAGTCACATTCAAGGCTTCAGTGATGTCGGGGAACTCCTCACTCTTGCCAATGTAGACGGTGACCTTACATCACTCGGTGCCATGCTTCATGTACTCGCGGCCCTCATACTCGGGATGATCCTTAACTCCGAGCTTTTGTAGGGTGGCATACAAAATTTTAGGGAAACCCTCAGTGTTCAGGCAGTAGCTGCTAACCTAGGCTTCTGCCATCCTAGGTGGGTGGTGGTTGTAAGGAGGGCTTGAGGAGAAGCTTGCTCAAGGGAAAAGGGCTAAGCGAGTTAGAATGCACCGAGTGGTGATACCAAGTGGCTGGGCTTGGCCCCCTTTTAATGGCAGAGCGGTCAGTGGTCCTAGCGCAGACCACCCTCGAGCCATGCGCGGGGACCAGTAAAGTAAAATAGCAGGATTTTTACACACACGAGACGAGCAGTGTCCGAGGCCATAAAGACTAGCACGGCTGCAGGGCAGAGGTCCGACAGGAGTGCAAAAAGGAGTGCAAAAGACATAAGCCACGACAGGCACGAATCACGGGCGAACGCGATGCATGAAGCCATAATACTGCAGTAACTCATGGACAAGGACGCATGGTACCTATGAACAGGGCACCTACTAGCAATACTGGCACGATGACTATGGCAGTAACAACGCGTCTAACTTAAGGACCGTATACTATGCATAAGTTAGTTCATCGGACGAAAGCCTATTTAAACCTATTCTGAATACTTAACTATAGTAATACGGCTACTTATACAACTTCGTATGCACACGCCCTAACCTTTTTGCAAAAATATGTTATCGGAATTTAATTTAGAAAAGGGTTTTGAAGATTTATTTTCTTATTTATGCTCTGATACCACCTGTGGCAGAACCGCCTAATCTAATGTTCTCCCAAGAGTACATGTCTTCTATTAGACACTAAGTACCAAGAGAGTGCACTAAACTATGCGATTCTATCAAGCACACCCAAAGGGAGAACTCAAAAATCCACATTTATCCATCAGGATCATAAATGAGAGGATAAAGCTTATAATATTCTTAACCATTTCTTACATCACTTTATTACAACATCAGAGTATTATACCAATTGATTATAACAGCGGAATATAACAATGTTATCAGAGTTTTAGCGAAATTAAAGTTTACTTGTCACTAGTGAACATTAAGCATAAAATTATAGTTATATATATATATATGTGGGTGTAGCAGATTATAAGTTTTTCTTTCTAAAACATTATTTGGGTGAAGGTTATAAATCAACTCTATGTCCGCAATGTAAAGGAATTTCTCACTGAGCCCACCAGGAGAATTCCACACATATGGTCAGCTCTTTCAACACCCATCACCTACAATAGAGTAGAACAAACCCTGAGTACTCAATTGTACTCCGCAAGACTTACCCATCAGGAGGAAATAAAAAGACTCCAAGGATATGCAAGGCTATCTGGCTTGTGGGTTATTGCATTTGTAAGAAGCTTTACCAAACGTGCGTCCTTACATTAATTTTTATTAGCAGTCATCATTAGTTTATTATCTAACCATTCTATGTAAGAACCTATGCTACTTTCAAGCATGTGGTAAGCAATCAGAGCCATTTTATCTCCTTCCAAGTTCTAGTTCTTCTACAGTGCTAGACCATAGACAAGTCGTTACCGTCCCAAAAATGGCGATTTGCGAATCAATGTATCCTAGCTGGGTACCCCGAAACACACGCCTCATCTATACCCCGAGCACAGACAAGACCAACCCACTCCATTCCTGTCAAAGTTTCCAGGACCCCGTCCAAGCTTGGACTCCAAGCCCCCAACACCTGAGACCTGGTCTCAGTATGGTGCTTAGATCTCCACCTAATACCCACCCCTAAAAGCCGGTCCGAAAAGAGCTGAAACCCATGACAAGAGAGTAACAAGTCTTCCTGCTCCCATAAGCAAGTATGTGCTCATGATAATAAGTCTATGACCTGACTACCATCCACAACAACGGATGATCAAGTATGTGCTCATGATAATAAGTCTATGACCTGACTACCATCCACAACAACGGATGATCCTCAATCGACATAGACAGGCCAAATGCAATTCGAGCCTCGCTCGGTTGCCCAACCAAGTCTAAATCTAAATCCAAAGTATGGTCCCACCCGTCTCCAATTATCATTCATAGATATTCCATGTGATAGTAATATGATAATAATAACAATAATATCTTTTCCTATCTCTCCCGAGTGACAGACAATCACTTGACTTCTACCGGGGTCCTATAGCATAGCGAGCTACACGATCCTGACATATTAGTAACACTCATGGGATAAGGATATGTATATATGCAAGTGGATTTCATTCAACTCCTTAAAACTTAATGCACAAGTATGAAATAAAGTGCAGAATAATATAATCGGGGCTTGCCTGGGTAATTTGTACGCTACTAAGTTAGTATTGCTTCGTCTTCAGGATACGTCCACCATCATCTTCAGGTGACGCCGACATTCTTAGTTGATCCATTGGCTTACCATCATTCCTAAATGGTATGCAAATGCAATATGCTTTTCTAAGTGAAACATGCATAAGCAAGATATTAAAAGATGAAAGAACGAGTTTGAGCTTAGCCATGGCAGCAGGTAGGCAGAGATGGAGTAATGTGCGAGCGCCGCTGGGCTGCAGGTGTGTAGAGGCAACGGGTGCGCGGCTGCGCTAGTGTGCGGTGGTTGTGGCGTGGGCGTGCCGGGGTGCAGGGCGCTGACGCCGTGGTGCCGTGCGGGGTTGGAGGCAAAGAAGAAATGGTCTATTGCAGTTGGATTGCTCGGCTGCTGGTGCTATAAAAGGTGCACTGGTTGCTTGGCTGCTGGCGCTGTCTATCATGTATGCACCCACACCAATCCTGCATGGTCTCCTTTCTCTCTCTTTGCATGCACTAATAGACATCGTATTAACTCGAGATGGAATAATGGCCTGGGCGCCTGGGGACCTCATGCCTACAAAGAGAGACCAAGGGCGCTAGCGCGTCCTACTGTTGGCCCTGGTCAATCGGTCAAGCTTGGCTACTGGTGCTAATAATAGCATACACAGACTTGCGCCATTGCCGGTTGCTCGTGTTCCCATTATAATTCCTAACAAGACAATAGGCTTAGTCGCTCGCATTGATAGCAAGGAAGAAAACAATGGTGCAACAATAAATTTCATGAAGACCAAGAAACCACGGGCATGCAGGCAGGGCAGCGTATGCATGGTAGCAGCAGCTTGGAATGCTTGGCTGCATGCATAGACGTGCACCATCTTTTCTCTCTTTCGCTCAGTGAAAAAATGGCTGCAGTAGGCATGTAGGGGCGCGATCAATTTTCATCAAGACCGAAGACCAAAAAACCACCGGTGCATGCACTAGGCACTCTCCCTGCATACACACAGCTCTCTAATGGCCGGCCATATGAAAAAACAAGGCAGGCATTAACTCAGCCTGCATCCCTACTCCTCTCGCTTTCTTTTTCTCTCATTCCGGCCACATGCTGGTCAAGTCAAGCTTGTGTGTTGCCTGGTCTCCAACGACTGTAATAAAGTGACGGATCCAGTATACAAGATGTGCTGTCACCTGACAGCAATGCTGTAAGGTCCAAATAGGCTAGAGGGGGGTGAATAGCCTAATTAAAACTTTTACAAGATTTACTTAACCACAAGTGTTAGTACAAAAGGTGGCGAAGAAAAATGCACTAGCTCTAACTAATTAAGCAAGCCACCTACACAAGTCTAGTACAAGGCTATCCACTAAACACAACAACTACAAGCTGGATACAAGGAGTAACGCGAGAAAAGAGCTTCGAGTGATTATACCGCCGTGTAGAGATGAGAAGAACCAATCAATCAATCAATCAATCACACAAGAGAAATCCTCGGGAAGAGAACGACACAAGAATTTATCTCGAGGTTCACTTGCTTCCCGGTAAGCTACTCCCTGTTGTGGCGATACACCCACTTGTCAGTTCGCGAGCTAATCGACTATCAAGAGTCGAGCCCTCGGCGGGCGCCGCACAACCGCACATAAGATGGGGATCCTCCAAGCCACGAGCTCCACTAGAGTATCCAATTTGTGAACTCCCACGGGGAAGGATCAAGAACCCCTTACAACACTTGGTGAGGGCTCCAACAATCTCCAATTGCGAGCTCAATCACCTCCGTTGCTCCAAGCCGTCTACCGCATTGGGAAACACGGAAGAGTAACAAGAAATCTGTAGCAATTCGAAGATCAAGTGCCTCTAGAATGCAACTCTCAAGTAATGCACTTGAATCTCACTCAATCTCACTCAAGATGTGCAACCAAGCAAAGAGATGAGTGGAGGGGGTTGTTCTCTAGCTCAAAGGATGTCTCAAGGTCTCAAATGTGCAAGAGTTGCCCCCAAACCCCGACTAACTTCTATTTATAGCGAAGGGGTACGCAGCTAGCCGTTACCCGACGACGTAGTGAAAAACGTGACGACCGGACGCACTAGTCAGGGTGACCAGACGCGTTCGGTCACTACAGGACAAGCAGCAACAGTGCGCGTTAGAGAGAGCCGTTGCCGTGACCAGACGCGCTTCACCGTTTGACCGGACGCGCTGCACCCAGCATCCAGTCGGAGTCCAGAGAGCTCCTACCGCGACCGGACGTGTCCGATCGCATGTGACCAGACGCGCTTCACTGTTTGACCGGACGCGTTGCAGGCGTCCGGTCGGAGTCTAGAGAGCTCCCACCGCGACCGGACGCGTCCGATCGCATGTGACCGGACGCGCCGCGCGTCCGATCATCACTTCACCACGCTCTGCCCCTCTGGGTGCCCGACCGGACGCTCCGGTTCCGTGAGGGACCGGACGCGCCGGTTGCAAACCCTAGTGCCCACGCCGCGTTGAACTGACCGGACGCGTCCGGTCAAACCGGGACCGCGTCCGATTCAGCGTCCGGTTGGAGTTTTTCAGAGAGAAACACTTCGAACTTTCGCCACCTTTTCTTGCCTCCGGCGCAATGAAAAATAGGCATTTCATTTCGAAAACACCTGAATCCCGCGCTCGCAAGCTCGGCGGGAGGGAGAGAAGACCCCAAACCCCTCTGCACCGCACAAACTCCACCGTCTTCGCAAATGTGCTAACACCACCATGTGTATACCACCATGTGCATGTGTGTTAGCATTTCATAAACATTTTTCAAGGCGTTATGTTAGCTCTCTACTAGATCCTAATGCATATGCTCAAGACATTGATCTTGTGGCACTTGATTCCCGAGCTAACCGTGATTGTCCCTCTTAATAGTCGGCTATGTATCCTAAACCCGGTCAATCACTTCTCTACTCATCTTAGACCGGCAAAAGGAAAACCCTATGGTTGTACCTTTGCCTTGCACTCTTAGATCCTTCTCCTCCACTTGATCATCAAGTTCATCATTTTATGTGCATTCCATCATGATCTTGCTCATCATTTCATGCACCAAATCATGTGGTCTTGTGGCCATCTCTCCATGCCATTTGCTCCTTTATCACGTGTGTTGCTTATGCCTAATTCAAACCACTTGACACAATGGCATTAGCAACTTGGTGTCATTAATTACCAAAACCAAACTTGGGCTTTCAAATGCCTTCAAGCCTGGGCCAAGTACGTTTCTCTGTTTTACCGTGGGTGATAGCAGTCCAACGTACGTGGTGACATCAGTGCTCCCTAAAACCAGTCTACGTCCTCTCAAATTGATAAGTCAGCACACAAGATTTGTAGCGAAAGCTGATTGCCTTCTCCACTTGCACTAAGTGTCTGAGTCTCTCGCTCCCTCTCTTGCTTTTAACAATTTCATTTGTGGTGTTTGAATATTTTCATTTGAGCCACAGAACAAAGGATGTTCTGTTCATCATTGAGGTGTAGGAGGCCAAGCCTTTCAGGGTTTCTTTAATCTTTCCAAACTCCCTGAAGAACACGGATGGCAGGCGGTTCAGGTAGGAAAATAAGTACTCTTTATTTAGAAAGCAAACCATCCACTGTACAAACAATTATATATATACATAGAAGAGAGATACAAATATATATGTATGTACCCAAAAATACATTTTAGCGCAATTTAAGTTTGTATATCCATTTAAATATCGGTTGTTAATACTTTTAGCTAAGCAGTTACAACAAGCACTAAAATAAAGCACATGCACGGTTAAGTTAACGCGTCTAAAAGTATCACATACACCGTAGAAATATAGAGCGTGCGGGACCTGTGGCGAGGTTGGTGAGGTGAGCGGCTAAGATCGCTCACTACAGGGCTGGGCAAGGTGATAGGGGAAGCAGGTGCAGCCCTGTGCGCGACTCGGCAATACGCGCACACGACGCGAAGCGGTGGTGGCCACACTTGGTTTGGCGCGCAGTCGGCTGACCCCAGGGCTGGCTAGCGGGGTACGGCCACGGCGCTAAGCCCGCCACCGGCAGCGCACCCGCACGCACGGTAACCATGGCCACGGGGCCAAACGGCCGAAATGGTAGCGAAGCAAAAAACTGCTAACGATCACGATTGAGGTTCAACTAACTCCCCTTTTCTAAAGACAACCATACCAGCTATCTAGCGGAGCAATCGCCATGACCAGAGAGCAACTAGATAGGGAGGTAAAGGAATGCCGACATGAGTTCGTCCACGCTGAACGCCAGTTCACGAACCGAGCACTGAGTCATGGTCCACAACGTGTTCTAAGGAGGTTTGGGCAATTTGTAAGAGGGCAACGTGACATCCAACACCACTATGACATATACTATGCTCAAGTGCTCACTTAGAGGCAACCAACAATACAAAATCATGAAGCTAGGGTTTACATATTTTAATTATAATCTAAACGTCAAAATGACACCGTCTACTACCTTTTTAGTCTTAGAAAAATCAAGGGTTCAGTTCAAACTAAACAACCATTAGCACTTTTGTCATGATTTTTAAAAGGTCTAAATTTTATTAATGTCAACCAACAAGTATTTCATGTAATCGTCCATACTTCGTACTAACTCATAGGAATAAAATATTAAGCACTATTTAGTTATTTTGCTCAAAATAATTCATCAAAAATAGCACTCTTAAACCTAAGTTCATGTTCTTGCCGACGCAACGAAAGGACTCATTTTTAATTTTTGGATTTGATTTCTCGCAACCACAAACATGGGTTACATAGGAGTTGCTTATCATTTCATGGGTGCTTTAAACCTAAAATCCAAGGAATTTGTTTTGATTATTTCTCTTAGGCCCTAATCTAGGTGCTAAGCAGGCTCGTAACACCAGGGGTGTTACAGGTTGTCACTCAATTGCCAAAACCAAACAAGGACCTTTCAAGCTAGTACCACATGGGAATCATATTGGCAGCGAAGTTCTTATTAGTCTTGCTGGTTACCGCCACTTAGATCACTTGGTGTTGTGGTGGATCATTGAGCACTGCTTGGTGAATGTATGGGGGCTCCGACCGGTTGGGCTTTGTGCTCATCCTTGCAGGAGTTTCGCAAAGAGCAATTATATTGGAATCAAGAGGCTTAGAGAGGTCCTTGGTGATCCACCTACTTCCGCACTAGTGCCCATGTTGTAGGGGCTGAATTTGTGTGCTTATGAGGCTAGTGAAGCAGTGATCTAATAGGATCTGCCTTAATGGGGATTAAGCTGCTAGCAAGTAATTGAATCTCGGGATAAAAATCTTGTGTCACTTGTCCTCTTGGTTTGCTCGGTTACTACACTTGTATTTAGTTTCTTACTTGTGCTTGTGTAGTAGTATGTGTAGTTGTAGCTCTCTAGCCAAGTAGAAGTAGTTTGCTTAGTTTCTTATTTGTGTGGCTCGGTTAGTAGTACTCCTAGCTTCGAGCAGCTTGTGTGGTTGCCACTAGAATTATATAGGAGAGCTTGCATTAGGGGCGTTTGGTTCCCTGCACGAGGACGAACCACCCCCATCTAATGCGAGCACAACATGATTGGTTGGCTGCACGCGCCTTCTAGCCAGGCTGAGTTCATGCAAAAGGCGTCGTCGGGCCTGGCTCTCCCCATACGGGATTTTCCTGCGTTCCAATTGAGCCAGGCCGGAGTGGTGCGAGAGCAGGTGCGTGGATGAGTGTTTGAGAGAGCAAAAGCTGCAGGAGTCAGGCAACCAAACAAGTTCTTTCATGAGCCAGGCTACATGCATACGGGAACCAAACAACATGCACCTGCACCTTCAAAGCCTGGCCACCCGCAGCCTGTATCTCTGCTACGGGCCAGGCCCTGCTCGGAAGGGAACCAAACACCCCCAAGTGAACAGGTTATGCTTGTAGTGGTTACTAGTATTGTCTCTAGTACTAACCACTTGGCCTAGTGTTTTGTCTTTAAGGAATTTTTAATAGGTTTTTCACCGCATGTAGGCATCCATAGATCCTTTCAACTGATCACCTTTTGCTCTTCTACCCATTTGCCCGCTGATGCTAGGAAAAAATTAATATCCACTAGGATGATTCACAGAGCCTCATGCCCTGGGTATCTTAATTTTGCTAGGAGCCAGCACAACCTACCATTCTTCATGGAAATTGTGCTCACTTCAAGCTCAAAAATATGAAAGATGAGAAACAGTAGGATCTTTGAAAATGGACGGAAATCATAGCACTTGCACTACTACAGAAAACTTAATCGAGGCGGGTAAAAATGATTAACCGAGACGGGCATCTCATCCGCCTCCGCGCAAAGGTCATAGTTAATCCGGCCTTAACGGAGGTGGTTGGTTGCCCGCCTCAGTAAATCAAATAAAGAAAACAAAAAATGAAAACCCATGGACAAGCCCAGCGAGCCCACCCACGGGCCCGCCAAGCCCATGCATTGGCCGTCGTTCGCCGGAGGAGGAGGAGCGCCTTAGGAGGAGAGGCGCTGCCGTCCCTCGCCGGATCTGGCCTCCCAACCACCGGATCTAGCCTCTGTCGTGCCTGCGCCACCGCCCATCTAGGATCTCTCCCGCTGTCACCGTGGATCTATGAGGGAGAGAGGGTGAGGGATGGATCCTCCCTGGATCTGAGAGAGGAGAGAGAGGATGAGGGCATACCTCTTTCGCCAGATCTGCGTCGGATCCACGCCGCCGGCTACTAGGGAGCGTGCGGTCACCGCCGCTGGCTAGGGAGGGAGCAGAGGCGTGCCGGCCGTCTGCGTGGTGGAGGAGCTGAGGGCGCCATCACGCTGTGGGGGAGAGAGAGGGGCAGGCGCCGCCGTTGTGGGAAGAGAGAGATAGAGAGGAAGAGAGTGGAGGGAGGGGGCGGCGGGATGGGGAGAGGCATCGGGCTGAGGGAGGGAGAGGCGGCTGAGTGAGGGAGAAGTGAGTGAAACCCTAACCCCCCTCTATATATATATAACTCTATAGCTAGCTACAAAATAAGTTATTTTGTAGCCACCTCTATTTACGATAGTTTTATATACTCATTTACGACAATGTCAGTATATATTTACGATAGTTGAATTACTATAACACATGCGGATATTTACCATAATGTTATAGTAAATCACATAGTAAGGAGTTACTATAATCTCGTAAATTAGCATAGCAATTATCGTAATTCAAAGTGGCTACAGAATAAGTTATTTTGTAACCAGCTATATATATATATATAAACCCGATAGTTGGATTGGATATGGGCTTTTTGCTGGGCTTCAAGAATATTTACCGAGGTGGGCCTTCTCCGAAAATGGGGGTATTTTTGGAGGCGGTTAATAACCGCCTTTGTAAATCGATTTTGTGAGGTGGTTGATTGTGACCGTCTCGGTTAATAAAAATGACCGCCTCGGTTAATCACAGACATTAACCAAGGCGGTTCAAATGCCCACCCGCTTCCGAGCCCCTTTGCCAAACGCCTCGGTTAAGTTTTATTTTAGTAGGTTTGGTTGTCCAATTTCAAAACAACAAGTCTTGCTTGGAAACCATGCTCATTGAAAGATGGGGAACCTAGAGGATGAGAAACAACGGGATCATTCTTCGTGACAGTCATGCTCATTGCAAGTTGGGGAATCTAGAAGATGAGAAACAACGGTGGAATCAGTCACAACACTTTCAAAACATAATGTCTCTTTCAGTCGGTTCAGCTTCAAGGAAGATGTTAGTTCTTCCTTTTGTTTTTTGCCAGATGCTTTTATTAAGCTAACTAACTAATGTTTGTATTCCCCCGTACGATGCCTTCTAATTGAAAATTGAAATATCCTACCCACAGTTTTTGCCTTGAAAAAACGTGATCCGTGTGACGGTGGTGGACACGATATTTCCCTCAAAAAAAAAACTTGGGTTCTTTTGATTCCTCCTGGAAAATACAAAGGGCCTGTTTGGATTGTAGGGGAGAAAATCTTGTTCCTGCGTTTTTTTTTCATAAAATTAAAGTGATTCTTGTGAAATTCAAGCGAGACATGCCCATGGTCTAGCCCGTCGGTATCAACAAGGAAGAAGTCTACTTTTCCTCCCCCAACTTTCATAAAAGTCCGCTTTTCCTCCCTCAACTTCAAAACCGGACAAACCACCTCCCTGAACTTTTCAAACCGTGCATTTTACCTCCCTCGAGCAGGTTTGAAGGCGGTTTTGCTACAGTAAACGACGGTATGCTACAGTACACGGTGGTTTGCTACAGTAACCTTGTTTTTTCTTTTTCTTTTTTTATTTATTTCGGCTGAATCTTTGAAAAATCATAGTAAATCACCGAAAAATCATAAAATGGAAAATCTAATTTTGTTGCACTCCACATGAGTAGATCTACATAGTGAACATATAATATGGTATGCTTTAGTACAAAGTTTTTGCTATGAAGATTTTGCCTTTTTCTTTTTATTTATTTCGGCTAAATCTTTGAAAAATCATAGTAAATTACAGAAAAATCATAAAATAAAAAATCTAATTTTGTTAGACTTCACATGAGCATATCTATACAGTGAACATATAATATGGTATGCTTTAGTACAAATTTTTTGTTGTAGCTTTAGATCTATGTTTTTCTGTAATTAATTGCAATAATTCACAGCTGCAGCTTCTATAATTATTTTGTTGGACTAAATCATACCATATTATATGTTTACTATCTAGATATACTCATGTGGAGTCCAACAAAATTGGATTTTCTATTTTATGATTTTTCTGTTATTTATTATGATTTTTCAAAGATTCAACCAAATAAATAAAAAAGAAAAAGACAAAACCTTCATAGCAAAAACTTTGTACTAAAGCATACCATATTATATATTCACTATGTAGATCTACTCATGTGGAGTGCAACAAAATTGGATTTTTCATTTTATGATTTTTTGGTGATTTACTATGATTTTTCAAAGATTCAGCCGAAATAAAAAAAGAAAAAACAAGGTTACTGTAGCAAACCACCGTGTACTGTAGCATACCGCCGTTTACTGTAGCAAAACCGCCTTCAAACCCGCTCGAGGGAGGTAAAATGCACGGTTTGAAAAGTTCAGGGAGGTGGTTTGTCCGGTTTTGAAGTTGAGGGAGGAAAAGCGAACTTTCGTGAAAGTTGGGGGAGGAAAAGTAACTTCTTCCTATCAACAACAGAAGCCTAGTTCCGTCGAAAGCAGAGCACGTCCACGCTCCCTCGCTCTCCGTCGCTCGCAGACATCCCTGCAGGCCGCGGCCCGCGCGAACCCCAGCCCATCAGCACAAACAGTTCATCAGCCTAGCCTAGCAGTGGGAAAGCTACGCTCGTCGCGGTCAGGCCCCGAGGGCCGAGGCCCCTACGCTTTCCCCTCACGCGCATGGCCCCGAGGGCAGCCCACGTCCCCCCAGCCCGCATCGGCACACTGTTCACTCGCTCAGCCTCGCTCCACGAAGTCCTCCCACGTTACCGTCAAGACACCGTCGCGTCACATCCTATGTTTGCTACGCTCAAGTAGCAAGTATCCTGGTCCCTGGAGTAGGTTGTAGGTAGATTGCAGGGTAAGATAGATTTTCCTGAGCTGATGAGCGTTGGGTGAGAAAATCTGGAGCTCTGGCAGCTAAGCATGTGCTCCTAGGTTTTAGCCTTTAGGTGGCGTCATCGAGAGGGTTGCCAAGTGAAGCAACGCTGCTGCCAATTGTCTTTGAACACTCAACCTTCCTCTTGAACGTTGAAAAGTTCGACAGGAAATGTTGGGGGAGTTAGAAAATATCTTTTCCTTTGGTGGGACAGTCTTCCGTTTCACGTAGGCGGCTCCTGGTTTTCAAATATCATTTTTACGTCCACAACAAATATTTATACCGCTTCAACTGTTTTCATTCTTAAGTCGGAACATTACAAATGTGAAAAAATGGTACTCCCTCCATTCCAAATTATAAGTCAGAACATTACAATTTTTTTGGTACATCGAATTTGCTAGTTTACATACATAGCAAATTCAATGTATCAAAAATATCAAAACAACTTATAATTTGGAATGCATGGAGTATTAGTAATTGTAAAAAAGATGACCAAGGAGCTCCGAGTGAGATAAATGGAGTGTAAGGGAGAATCGAGCATGTATTGAGTAAAAATGATTCTACAAATAGAAAAATATTCCACGCGTAAAAGGAATTTTAAAAAACCCAAGATAAAGAGATACTTTGTTAACTACTCCCTTCTTTCCAAATTATAAGAGCATCTCCAACAGTTTGGCATTTTTTGTTTCCCAAATCATGGTGTTTACCAACTCCCAAAATAATATGGGGAAGAAAAAAAGAGCTCATCTCCAAAAGTTTGGCATATTTCACTTGCCAAAATCAAAAATTCAAGTGAAGCCTTCACGTGCGCGCGCCAGAACGCCACCGCCGTCTCCTTCCCTTCGTCGTGCTCGCGGTTGGTTCATGGCGGCGATTCCTCCCAGCCCGTCAGCACCTCCTCCCAGGCGGTGTTCACACAGCAGCAGCAAAGCGAGGGTCAGGTCCAGCAGACAAAGCACTGAAGCACTCACGTCCTTTCGGTCAGGTCGCGAGGGTGTCCAGCAGACAAAGCACTGAAGCAAGGTCAGGTCCTTTCGGTCTGGTCTTTTTGCCGGCCACGATCACCTCACTTCTCTTCACATCAACGTACACAGCAGTTGTCATACACAGCAACAGTAGACAGCCGCAGGAGCAGCAGCACAGCCATGCACACAGCAGGCGCGGAGCGGATGCGCGCTCGTCGGCAGCGCGCATATATGCGCGTGGAGGGCTGAATTTTGCCAACTTGCCAAATATGCCAACCCCTTTTGCCAAACTGTTGGAGTCTCTTTTTTCTCCTTTTGTCAAAAAAATAAGGATGCCAAAGCCCTTTGGCAAACTGTTGGAGTTGCTCTAAGTCATTCTAGAGACGCGCAGCTTTTATTACATATATAGACATGGTCTACATCTAGGTGCATAGCAAAATCAGTGTACCTACAAAAATTAGAACGATTTATAATTTGGAACGGAGGAGTACCATCAAGGTGAAATGGAAAAGGTGTAGTGTACAGAAAACAAGAAGAGAGAGAGATAGGACATTTTAGGTTTAGAAATAGGAATTAATAAATGATGAAAATGTGTAGTGTACAGAAAACAAGGAGAGAGAGAGAGAAATAAAGAGATTTACTATTGAGAAAAGAAAATTTTGTATTGGTAAAAAATAAATGTGCATTGAGAAAGAGATTATGAGAATGACAACTATTTTGGGATAAAATTTGAATGCTAAGGTCAAGTAGTTTGAGATGGAGAGAGTATGTAGTGGCGTTCAAGATGTCTCCCTGAGGCCCTTTGATGATTCATTTCCCAAACACGAAACATTTGTCAGCAACAGATTTTTGCTTTCGGATTGAGAACTTGGAGATGCAAAAACGTGTTAGACCCCTCAAACGTCTTATTGTCAATGGCTTTTAATGGGTTGTGCAAATGGAAATGTGAGATACTGAGATGCCGAGAACATATGCTGTACTCCCCATGCACTTAGATGCTCCCGTGCCATGTCCTGAACTCTTCGTCGCCATCTCTGTCCTAGACCCCACTTCTTCCACCACAGTGCCATGGCTTCATTCTCCTCCACCGCGACCTAGCGCCGGATCCCGCTATGCCCCGCCCGCCTATCAGGGTTTGCTGAAAGCGCATGTTGCAAGTGTATATTTTATATGTTTCAAATGTTTCAGAGGTACGTTGCAAGTGTTTCATATAGATGTTGCAAAAGTAGATAGGGATGTTGCATATGTTGCAATGACTATACATGTATGTTGCAAGCGTCTGTTCCAAATGTTCCATCTGTTTTTTCAGACATATGTTGCAAGTGTGTTTATCGGGATGTTGTATATGTTTTCACACAAATGTTGCAAGTGTTTTTTCTGGATGTTGAATATGTTTTTAATGGCTTTTCAAGTGTTTTCAGTTTTTTCCAAGTGTTTTCAGACGAATGTTTCAAGTGTGTCATCTGTCGTTAGACGTATGTTGCAAATGTTCTATCTGGATGTTTCAAAAGTAGATCGGGTGCTGCACATGTTGCAATGGCGCCGGTGGCTGGCGGACAGCGGTCTGCCGCAGAGCTTCGATTCCTTCCTCGTGCGGCGTGCCTCTCCCTCTCCTCTCCTCTCCCTCCCTTTTCTTCCCTTCCCTTCCCTTCCTCCATCTCGACGCGGCGAGCTCAATGACGCGGACGCCCGCGGATGCGTGGTGGCATGATGAGCGCGCAAAGGTGGCCTCCGGGTGGTCCGACGGTGGGCGCAATGCTCACATGGTGGCCCCGCAGCAAGCTGAGGTCTGCGCCGTTTGCTTGCTACGCGCACGAAACAGAGCAATCGTGGGCGTTCGTCCGGACATACCTGCCGATAATGCATTGTTCCAGCTCTTTGCACTTGGCCGATGCATGCATAGTTGCACAGAGCAAGGCCGAAGACAGAGCACATAGGAAGCCGTACCGTACCTCTACTGTACAAAGACAGTAACTACAGTAAATCGCCTCACAAGGTCAAATTCCCATGGGCACAATTCATCACCACTGTACTGCATGTACATACATGCGAAATCAAAATTACGTGAAAAAAAGACTAACGAAATATTATATCCATCTTCCTCTTAATCCTGTCGCTTCACCAAAAGTGTTCTTGCAAGAGGCCCATTCTTGCATGTCCCGTCCCTTAGCGGTGTTCAGCATTCGGTGCGAGCGGTCAGCAAGGATTTCTTGCAGTGGAGGATGGCGTCGCGCACGGCGACGTCGGCGTTGCCGTGGCACCAGTACTCCGCGGCGGCAGACGAGGCGCTGGACGTCGATCGGCGCGCTGGGGTCGTGGGCACCGCCCTGCTGGAGCGTGGCGCGGAGAATACCCGCCCTGGCACTGGAACTGGCAGCCGCAGCGCCCTCGCCTTGCGGCACAGGGGCACGAGGAAGCGCAGGTACCTGAGCAGAATCCTCCGCGTCGCCAGCAGCGGCTTGTTGGCGCCGCCTGCGCCTGGGCGCCGCGAGGCGGAGCTGATCACGGACGCCGGCGTGCTGTGCGCCGTGTGGAACGCCGCCGGCGACGAGCACGCCGACGACGCGTCGGCGTACGACGAGCCGCCAACGACGTCACGGGCGCGGCCCTCGCAGGGCAGGAGGAGGCTGTCGTCGGAGAAGATCACGAGGCCGGCGCTGCTGGCCAGCAGCGGGGAGCAGCACGCCGCCCCAGCGGGCGGCTGCAGGCCGAAGTGGAATCCGTCATCCTCCGGCGTCGTCCACCGCATCGAGAACAGCTCCTCGGGGTCCATGTCAATGAAGGACGCCGTGGAGCTGCTAAAAGACTCGCCGAGGGTAGCATCGACGACGTCCAGGCGCTCGAACGACCGCGGCTTGCACCTGGGCCATCCGCCGCGGGAGAAGCTGTCGCTGCGAGACGGCGAGGGGGCCTCCATGGAGAGAGAAAGAGAGCAAGCGCACGGCACGGCACGGCACGGCAAGGCGAGCGAGAGAAGCTCTGGTTCGTGCGTGTAGGCAGGCGTGTGAGCCGAGACGAGACGAGGCGAGGCGAGCGGCGAGTGAGTGGGGCGACGAGGATGATATAGGGGCAGGCGGGCGGGTCGCCGATCGGTCTGGGGGCGCGCGAGCTGGTGAGTGAGAACAAACAAGTAGACGTCTGGCGGGGACAAGGCGTTTGGTGCCGTGTCCATGCTGTCTCCCGCGCCCCCCTGCTCTTCGAAACAGTGTGCCTTTCACCGTCCCAAACCGTAGTAGACTCTGGCCATGTGATTTCTTTAGCATTCGAACGATTTCATGTAACAAAAAACTTGTGCATTCGATGTACGTGAGATGCACTCAGTTTCAGACTGAAGCTTGACGGGCTAAATTTGGTCTAAAACAAGGACTGGGCTCCCGTAAAAGTTGCTGGTGAAAGATGAATGAATACCCGAGACATGCATGGTTGGTATGTTGTGTCGTGTGCTGGAGCTGGACCAGAGAGCCAGACAAATGACAAAACTTGTGTACTAGACTACTACTAATCAGCAGTGCTCTTCCAAAACCCGTCAGAGACAAGGTCATCAATGTTGGCAGCAATAATACGGGATTAGTCGGGTGGGTGAGATAATCCTGACAAAACACCGGGGCAGCATTTCAGCAGGCAGCAGCATCCAACCCATGCCAGTGCCAAGGTCCTACATCCACACGGAGCAAGGCTCAACGCTCGTCGGCCTTCATCACATCACAGATCTAGCAATTCAGGGAAGAATAGATAATCTATGGTTGGAGGCAGGGAAAGCATCGTGCAAGATCCGTGGTCCTCACATGCGAAGGAAGACGGTCTCTTCAAGCCGCTGCAAGTGCAAGGCATCTTTTATGCGGTTTTCGTCGTCGTGTCGCCCTTTTTGAGCCACACCTGCAATATTCAAACCATGGAGCAGGAGCAGTGTAAGCTGACTGGGGAAACAAGTTCAGATTCTCAAGGGAAGATCAAAATGGAGTTCCGTGAACCTGGACTCGACGAAGGGAGACAGGGTTCAAGCAGACCCTTGAACAGGGGACAGTGGTCTCTGTAAGCAGCCAGGGGGACTGCAATAACGACATGGAGCTACAGCAGCAGCCTGCTGCAGCCAGTAGGTCTCTGGTCTAGACCTCAAAGTAAAGATGACATGCTCTACTAACTGTCTAACATAATACAATACTCGTCAAGTAAGGTTTAGTTAGTGGCGTAGACCTGCTTGTAGCACACAAAACAAGCACCGGTCTTGACTCATCAAGTAGGCACATGGAGCGGTCTTAATGCAGATGCGGGCACTGTTCGCTTGGCTTAAAAGAAAGATCGCAAATAAGTACACAGGCGCTGAGCATAAGCTAGATAGTACACTCTCTAAATAAAACCAAGAGCATTCCCATAAATGAAGCATCGAAAGTTCAAAACTACACGAAAATGAATAGAATGTACTCGACAATGGTTTACTTCCATGCATGTTCCTTTCTTAAAGTACAAGATTCTACACCCTTAACCCGTGGGCAATGCCAGAAACTCTTATTGTTTACTATCAGCATCCCAGTTGCCTACTCCAGTAGGTAAGTCACTTTATGTTTACTATAAGCATCCCAGTTGATTAAAAAACACTCTCGATTTTAAGGAGCATTGACCTCTATGTTTACCATAGTTCTTAAGGCGTAAAGGCGAGGCACGGCGATATACCACCGCCTAGACGCCTAGGCGCCCGCCTTGCCCGCCTAGGCACCCATTCTGCAAGGCGATGGGGGAGCGCCTGGACGCCTAGGCGTCGCCTAGGCGACGCCTAGAGAACTATGATGTTTACTATAAAGGTGTGCATGATATCATAAAACTTAAAATGAGACGCACAAGACACAGTAGCTATCTAAATGATTTCATGTTAGTCGATACACAAAAGATAGCTTTACCATGTATAGACATGAATGACATTGCTGCTGTGTTGTCATTGATCTTCTGGTCTTTGTTCCAAAACTTAGAAACAGATTAGATAGGCTGAAAGTAATTGGGCTAATAGATTGATTGAATGACAGATGAGTACAAGGGTACAATTATATAGGCAAGGAGCACTAGGGTTTATAGAAACACCCAATCAATTGTGATCCTTGCCTATTCAAGTCATCTATCTATTCTTAACCTACAAGGCACCTCAGCCCATGCGGCTGGTGCCAGGCCCAAGGCCAGCCCAATAGGGCGCATACTCTAACACACCCCCGCAGTCGAAACGTCAGCCACTCTGCACGTTTAGACTGGTCCTGAACTCCGTGAATACAGAAGATGGTAGCCCTTTGGTGAAGATGTCTGCATACTGTGAGGAAGTAGGGACATGCAGAACTCGAAGATCACCAATAGCAACACGCTCCCGAACGAAGTGAAGGTCAATCTCAATGTGCTTAGTTCGCTGATGCTGAACCGGATTGGAGGACATGTAGACGGCACTGATATTGTCGCAATACACCAGTGTAGCGCGCCGGAGAGGAAAGTGCAATTCGTGAAGAAGCTGGCGCAGCCAGGTGGCCTCTGCAACTCCATTGGCCACCGCGCGATATTCGGCTTCAGCACTTGATCTTGACACCGTGTTCTGTCGCTTGGAGGACCATGACACAAGGTTGTCACCAAGAAACACCGCATAACCCGAGGTGGATTTGCGAGTGTCGGGACAGCCAGCCCAATCAGCATCAGTGTAGACGACAAGATCAGTCGAAGTCGACGGTCGCAACAGAAGACCAAGATGTAGAGTGCCTCGAACATAACGAAGAATCCTCTTCAGAGCAGCAAGATGAGGCTCACGAGGGTCGTGCATGTGAAGACAGACCTGCTGAACAGCGTACGCAATGTCTGGTCGAGTAAAAGTCAGATACTGAAGAGCCCCTGCAAGACTGTGAAAATCTGTAGGATCAGATACTGGCGCCCCATCAGCTGCAGCAACCTTCGGATTGGTGTCAACTGGAGTGGAGCAGGTTTTGCAGTCAGCCATCCCTACACGGTCTAGGATGTCAAGCATGTACTGTCGCTGGGAAAGAAAGAGACCATCACCACTGCGCTTAACGTGCATGCCAAGGAAATGATGCAGGTCACCAAGATCTTTCATAGCAAACTCACGCTGAAGGGCTGAGATAATCCGCCGAAGGAGATCTGGTGAAGAAGCAGTGAGGACAATATCATCAACATAAAGCAACAAGTACGCTGTGTCGGACCCACGCCGGTATATGAACAATGAGGTGTCAGACTTGGCTTCCACAAACCCAATAGAAATCAAGTAGGAGGCCATCCGACTGTACCAGGCTCTGGGCGCCTGCTTGAGACCGTAGAGCGACTTCTTCAGGAGACACATAATCTGGATGAGCGGTGTCCTCGAACCCAAGTGGCTGCTGGCAGTAGACTGTCTCTGTCAAGTTGCCATGAAGAAACGCATTCTTCACATCAAGCTAATGGATCGGCCATTGACGAGAGAGAGCCAGCGACAACACGGTACGAACTGTAGCAGGCTTCACCACGGGACTAAAAGTTTCATCAAAATCGACACCAGGCCTCTGAGTAAAGCCACGAAGAACCCATCGGGCCTTATACCGCTCAAGAGAACCATCAGACTGGAATTTGTGCTTGAAAATCCACTTGCCAGAAACGACATTAGCATGCTGAGGACGTGGCACAAGATCCCAAGTGTTGTTCTCAAGTAATGCACGATGTTCTTCCACCATAGCTGCTCGCCAGTTGGGGTCAGAAAGAGCGCTACGAGCAGTCTTCGGTACAGGTGACAAGGATGCGGCATGATAAGCAGCAGGCATCCGAAATCCACTCTTTGACCGAGTGCCCATGGCGTGCTGATTGGTGACTGGTGGAACAGCAACCGCGCCCTTGGGCAAGGGAGCAACTGGAGCCTCAGGTGGTGGACGAGGCCGACGCGAGTAGACGAACTGAGGCGCCGGGCGAAGAGGCGGGAACCCAGGCGGGGGTCCTCGCGCTGCTGCTGGAGATGTCGCGCCCGCACGGAGGGCAGGCGGGACGTACAGAGCTCCCGTGGGTGAAGGTGCTGGAGAGACCGTCCTGGTGGCCGCGCGTGGCGCGGGAGGGGTCCCCGGTGTCCGCAGCGCGGGCGGGATGTAGAGCGCGGGCACCGGAGAGTCCTCAGGGGAGTCCGCGTCGAGTGAGGGCGCCCCAGGCACAGTCACAGAAGGACCGGCAGGGGCGCTAGAGGCAGAGGGCGCCCCAGGCACAGTCACAGAAGGACCGGCAGGGGCGCCAGTAGAGCTGGAGGCGCCTGGTGAGGTTCCTGCAGGTAAAAGCTTGTGCAACGGTCCAATTGGAGCGGGCACATAATCAGTAGCATCATCAAGAAAATCCAGATCCGCTGGAATAGAGGGACCATGTTTCTCAGAAAACGGGAAGGCCTTTTCATCGAATATGACGTGCCGAGAAATTAGCACTCTATTGGTGGAGAGGTCAAGGCAGCGGTATCCTTTATGATGAGAGGAGTATCCTAGGAAGACGCACAGGGCAGACCTAGGGGAAAGTTTGTGGGTGGCAGTGGCCGACAGGTTGGGATAACATTTGCAACCGAAAACTCGAAGGTGATCATATTTGGGTGGAGTGCCAAACAATGCTAGGTGAGGCGTGGAAAACTGTAGAGTCTTGGTTGGCAAAATGTTAAGTAGAACCGTGGCTGTAGAGAGGGCCTCTACCCAGTAGGACGGAGGCATGGAGGCCTGAAAGAGTAAAGAGCGAACAACATTATTAATAGAGCGAATAATGCGTTCAGCTTTACTGTTCTGGGAGGAAGTGTAGGGGCAGGACATGCGAAGATGAATGCCCTGTGTGAGAAAGAAGTGGCGGGAGGTAGAGTTGTCAAACTCTTTCCCGTTGTCGCACTGGACAGCTTTGACGCTAGCACCGAACTGAGTGGAGACATGGGCAATGAAGTTTGCTAGTGTGCTGAAAGTATCAGATTTAAGGCGCAGAGGAAACGTCCACAAATAATGAGTGCAATCATCAAGTATGACTAAATAATATTTAAAACCAGAAATGCTGACAACTGGAGATGTCCACAAATCACAATGTATAAGGTCAAACTTATTAGATGCGCGGGAGGTGGACACATGAAATGGAAGACGAACATGTCGTCCTAACTGACAGGCATGACATAACTCTGAGCAATCTGAAATCTGACTAGAAACACTAGATGCAATCTTGGATAACGCGTCATGACCGGGGTGGCCGAGATGGCGATGCCACAGTGGAGATGAAGTTCGGGCGACAAGAGACTGTGCTGGTGGTAGACGAAGTGGGTATAGCGGCCCGGAGCTATCACACCTGACGATCTCTCTCCGAGAGGGAAGAACCTTCACAGAACAACCAGCGGGGTCAAATTCCACAGAACAATTATTATCGATAGTAAATTGGCGGACAGAGATGAGATTCTTAATAAGCTATGGAGACACAAGAACATTATTAAGACGTAAATTAGGAGATAACTCTGTCGAGCCGGTGGCTGTAACAGGGAGTGTAGAACCATTACCGACAATAATTGATGAAGGAATAGGATACCGCGGGAAAGAATAATGAGAAAGAGAAGAGGAGTGAGATGTCATGTGGGAGGTAGCACCTGAGTCGAAAAACCAGTCATTGGACGCTGGAGGATTGAGCGTCGTTGTGCTGAAACTGGAGGCGAGAGCCGCGGGATCCCAAGAAGGGAGCCCGGCCACGGGGTTGTAGAAGCCCGGAGCACCCCACTGTCCTTGGCCATCAGCAGCGGCAGGAGGCTGCTGAAGCGCCTGCTGATGCAGGAGCGCCTGCTGCTGCTGGAGGGCCTGTTGTTGCTGTTGCAGCGCCTGCGCCTGCTGCTGTGCCTGCTGCTGGGCAACGAAGAGCGCCTGCTGCTGCTGCGCCTGCTGTTGCGCCTGCTGCTGCGCCTGCAGAAGGTGGGGAGGCACCGGGATGGGTGCTAGAGGGGGTCGGGGGCCTCCTGGCCACATCTGGATGGACCCCATCCAGGGGTTGTAGTAGCTGGGCCAGGAGCGCCCGCCGCCGGTGCTGGACTGTCCACCCCCGGACTGCTGCGGTGCCCCAGAGGGAGGGCGCTGGGTGTTCCCCCCTCCAGAGCCCCCTTTGCCACCGCCGGTTTTCTTGTTACGGCGATTGGCGTTGGAGTTCTTCTGGCCGCCATTGCCCCCGGTCGTCAACGGGGAAGCGCTGGACGAACCAGCAGCTGTAGAGGTAGTAAGTGCAGCGGCTGGAGAGTCCTTCTTGTTGGCCAGCGTGATTTCCTCCAAGATGAGGTCGTCGCGTGCCTCCAGGAAGGTGGGGAATGGCCGGGTATGCCGGAGGAGAGCGCCGACATGACTGAACCGCTCATTGAGGCCACGAATAAGGTTGAGGACGAGGGTGCGGTCAGTGATCACCTCGCCAAGCGCAGTGAGGTCGTCGGCCATCTTCTTCAACTTGCGGCAGTAGGAGGTGACAGAAAGATCGCCTTGGACGAAGTTGCGAAACTGGGTCTCCAGGTGGATGGAGCGAGCCTCGCGGTTCCCAAGGAACTGAGACTCAACAGCAACCCAGGCATCTTGTGCTGTGGAACCCTGGGCGGAGATAATCTCGACCAGATCGTCGGTGAGGGTGGCGACGATCTAGGATTTGACAACGCAGTCCATCCGCGCCCAGTCCGGGGAGATGGGGACGGGGGGCTCCTGAAGAACATGATCCTGGAGGGAGAATTTGCCAAGCACCAGGAGAAATTGATCACGCCAGCGATTGAAGTTTCTGGAATCGACGTCCAGGACGATCGTGACGTGATTCCGAATGTTGTTGACGGCGACGGCCTGCGCGTGCAGATGGAGCAGGGCCATGGCCTCCTGGACCAGCATGGCAGAGCGAAGGTTGGTGGGGGACTCGCCGGTGGGGGACTCGCCAGAAGGGGCCGCGTCGGGGGCGGCAGCAGAGGCGTCCGCGCGGGCCTGAGCCGCACGTGCGCGCGCGTCTTGGACGCGTTTCTCGGCGGCCGCGCGTTCCTGCTCGGCAGCCGCAGCCTCGAGTTCGGCGGCGCGAGCGCGCGCAAGGGCATCGTCGTGCGTGGCCTTGCGCTGGGCAGCAGCGGCGTCCGCGCTCGCCTTCTCCTTGGCGAGGCGCTGGGCGAGCTGTTCAGCCTGGGTCACCGTGAGGTTGCCGGCGGCAGCAGAGGCTGCGTCATCCGTCAATTTGGGAGAGGAGGCACCGGAACCTAGCATCGTGCGGGGAAGGGAGAGCCACCGCAGGGAGGTCCGGCAACCAGGAGCCGCAGGGAAGGCCGCCGCGGCTGGGAGGTGGTGCGCGCGGCAGGGAGGCCGGCGCGGGTTAGGGGCAGCGGAAGGGACCTAACCTAATTTGATACCATGAAAGTAATTGGGCTAATAGATTGATTGAATGACAGATGAGTACAGGGGTACAATTATATAGGCAAGGAGCACTAGGGTTTATAGAAACACCCAATCAACTGTGATCCTTGCCTATTCAAGTCATCTATCTATTCTTAACCTACAAGGCACCTCAGCCCATGCGGCTGGTGCCAGGCCCAAGGCCAGCCCAATAGGGCGCATACTCTAACACAGGCAAACTATGCATCAACTACTGTCGACCATAATATGACAGATTCTGAACTTCTGGATGTACTTTATCGAACATCACAGTACATTTTGCCCCCACCAGTCTTAGCTTCCCAGTAGCACAGATCTGGAGCCCCTTCACTCAAAGAACACATCATCATTAAGAACATGACCCTGGACAACCCATGGATGTCAATGATCGCATCATTATCATTATAACCATATCAAACAGAAACTGGAGCAATAGATAGTCTAAACCACTCCACCCAAATACAAATATAATAACAGAACCAGATCAACATTTTTGGCATGCACTACTAATACCAATTGTCAGTTTATAGAACATCTAGTTCATAATGTGAATTTGTCATGGCTTGAATTTTCATGAAAAGTATTCCAATAATGTAACAATTTTGTGATTTATAAAAGCATATTACTAAAAAAGTAGTTGTCCAAGTGATATCTTGTATACAACACATGCTGATGTTCAAAGCAACTTATAGCAATATTTGCAATTTGAGTTAGCAGCAGTTAAACATTACCAGGATGCTTTTAATATATGGACGCTCAGGATTACAGAAGAGGTGATAAAACTCATTTGTGGTATAAAAATTGGACACATATGTGATTTCACCTAATGCTACTCCAAACATGCATACAAAGAACCATGGACATTCTCTATTTGAAACCAGACATATGATATATATATATGAAAAGTTGAATATTTGCCAATACTGTCAGATGTCAAATTTTGTAACTGAGCAAGTGCCAAAATCAGTTCAGTATAGTTCAGAAGATATACTAGTACATGTTGGGACTGTAGCACAAATAGGACAATGTGAAGGAAAATGGTTAGTCAAACTTCGCTGGACATGGTTCAACTTTCAGGAAGTAATGTGGAAATTGCCATGGATTCTGTTCACCACTATGGCAGTGGTGTAAATGTAAGGATTTTACTGATATTGAATTACTGACTGATGCAAGCACACATTTTTGTTTGTATAACAGTAGCAATGTAGCTTGTAAACAGTAGCAATGGACTAGAACTCACAGATCAGCACATTATCAATGCCAACTGCCATGGCAATATATTGTCACAATGCTTTTTCAGAAACAGGTAACATGCACAGACTGTCATAAAATATGACGGCCTGCGAGAGATGTTACACATGTGGATTGACTAACTCCCTAAAGCTAAAATTATAGAATGGCTGCTTTAGTTGTGTCACCAGCATGACAGGGCACAAGCTCCCAGCATTTCGAGGAATGAAAAAAAAACACACTTCAAACCTGATGTGTCGCCTGGTGTCTGTCAAGCACTCAAGCCATTCGGTGTAAGACTTGGTCCTTCTACACTACAAGCCTCTCCCTCCAGAGATTCTAACTTTTTTTTTAGTTTTAGCTAACTAGCTATCATTGCAGCAAGATCAGTTTGTTTGAATGTGCCTACCGAGCAAACTCAATATTCAATGCACGGTAAAGATGTGCATGATGTCATAAAACTCAAAATGAGATTCACAGTACACAATTAGCTGTCTAATTATTTCATGATGGGCAATGCAGAAATGACAGCTTTTCCAGGTGGAGACATGAATGGCCACAATCGCTTGATTTTGTCAGTGATTTGCTGGTCCTTGCTCCAAAACTTAGGAACAGATCAGACAGAGCAACCACATGTCAATTATTGTCCATGATAACATGACACCATCTGAATGAACATAACAGTACATTTTGCCCCCACAAATCCTAGATTTTAGAACTATAGATTTGTTGACCCTTTACTCAAAGAACTTTGCATCATCATTCAGAAGATGACCCTGGACAACACATGGATGTCAATGATGGCATGATTATATCCATAGCAAACAACACCCAGAGTACAAACCCAAAGGATAGTTTAAATTACTCCATCCAATTGCAAATGCAAGTCATCACAGCAGCCATCACATTCTTGGTTTGGACTGCCAAGTATCAGTATACTGAAAACAAATTAGATTAATAATATGCAATTGGTATGACTGTTGTATTTCACTAATGTACAACTGTATTGGTTTTTAAATATCAATGACCAAAGTGATACGATACCAAAAAATTAATGGTCAAAGTGATATAATGTCTCAATGGTCAAAACGATATACACTTGCAATCAGACATATATACCTACACTACATGCTTCAAAAAGAAAAAGAAAAACTAAACCTGCGAGATTCCAACGGACTAAAAAGTATGAGATTTCACCTAAGGGTGCTCCACTCATATATACAAAGAAGTAAAGAACAATAACAATTCTATGTTTGAACCAGACAGATGATATAAATCTTTTCAATATGGACCCATATACGGAGTACTATCATTGAGCAAGTACCAAGACCAAGACTGATTTAATGGAACTCAGAGCATTTAATGCATGTCAGGAACTATAGCACCGACAGGGCATTGCGAAAGCAAATGATTACTCGATCTTTGCTGGATGCTGTTATGCTTTCAGGTTATTGTTGTGGGTTTTGTTATACTTGCAGGTAGACATGTGCAGATGAACTAGTTTCTCACAAAACTTTCCTGTGCAAGAATGTTCTTACAAAACCATGAAAGCACATAAAATCCTAGAGGCCTACAGGTAGAATCATAATGCATTATGTGGAATGACAAACAAAATGGTACAAGAATAGAATCTTTCAAAACAGAACAAAAAAAAAAGAAAGTTTCCAAAATGTTGGCATCCAGTTTAACTCCAAAATAGTAAGAATAAAAATGATTTTATGCAAACAAGATGTATTTCTAGAAAAGTGAGGTCAGCGATTTCAGTACAAGTGGATAAACTAATGCAAGACAATTAAGTTGAGGAAACATATGTTCAGCAGGGGTACACTGACAATATGTTGTCAATAACAAGACAGTATGTAGTCACAATGATTCCCCCATCAAAAGGACAATTCATTCAGGCAAAAAGATGATTGGTACAAACTATTGTACATATTTGATGCACTGTGGAAACGCTACACTTGTGACTTGACTAACTAACTAAAGCTAGAATTATAGAATAGCAGCAGCTTTAGAAGTGTCACCAGTATGAGAGGGCACAAGCACTCAACGTTCCGAAGAACGAAAAAATCCTCACTTCAAAACTTCTTATGAGACTGTTCCCTGATTCCAGTCAAGTTGTCTGGATTAAGTCTTGGTTTTTTTGTGCTACATCCCCCTTCCTCCAGAGATTTCAACTTGTTTTTTATAGCAGCTATCTTTGCAGCTCGATCAGTATATTGTGATTTGCCTCCTGAACCACCGGCCAGCTTCTTGTCTTTCACTGCTCTATGTGAACTTGAAGAGTCTAGAGAACTTTTCTCACTAGCAAGGTGAACTACCATTGGGCGTCCGCAGACTAACTTTCCATTCATCTTCTCCTTTGCTAACTGAGCTTCCTGCATGCTTACTTCAGGTGGCAAAGGTGAGAACTGAGAATACCATAACCAACTGTCATTTGCCACAGGAGATGTATACTACAATTACCTCTTTAGTGGTGTATTGAACAAAGGCATAGCCCCGGGGTTCGCCTCTCTTTGGACCGCGTGTGTGCCACAGAAAATCCTCAGCTGTAATCTTTCCAAAGGGGGAAAACATCTTGATTACATCAGACCTGAAAAATTAACACAACAATGTTAAATTGCAGAACACAAGGACAAACCTTGAAAAGAACATGCAAATAGATATACAAGAAACAAGTAACTCACTCTGATATCCTGAAGTCCAGGTTCCCTACATAGAGCCTGCACTCCAGTTTATCTGCCTCAAGACCTTTAATGTCCTGCAACTTAATTTGGTTAGAAACAGCATTTATCAACGCTGAACAATCAGCTATTTCTAATTCAGAGCAACATACCATTTCTGCTTGCAGCCAAAGATAGACAATGCAGTGAAAATACATCCAGGGGTGGACGGCGTACACCCGATAAATTTTGCAAAAAATATCAAAGTTAGTAGGCAGCATAATACATGTATATACTATTATAATTAGATCAGACCCGAATACAGATAGCTTGTGTTAGGGTTTGGGTGCTCGGTTGAACCACCCAGACCATATACTGATAATTCACAAAAGCTAAGGATAAAATGAATCATTTAGTCGATCACTCATTTTGCATTGCTAGCAACTGTCCCGATTGTTGGTTGTTCTTCTATGCCTACTGTTTCAGGTTCTTGTATAGAAGTTTGGCTTTACATTGGTTGTAAAATAGGTGCAGGAATAGGAGTACGATAGCAAATTGACTTCAATATCTTGGTCCTCTTCATTCAACAACTCTAATGTTGTACAAGTCCAATAAAATTGAGGAATTTAGGATCGAAATAGAGATTGCAGCTTCCAAAGTGGGGGAATTCTATTACCTGTCTCCTGCTGCTGCTGTCGCTGGCTGCTGCAGCCCACCTGCCCGGTGCCCCCCTGCTGGCCGCTGGCGTCCTGTCGTGCTGCACCCTTTAGTCCTTCACTGCTGCCCGCCTGCCAAGCCCCCTGTGGCCGGTGCTCCACGCCGGCAGCCCCCAGCGAAACCCCACCAGCCGCCCGACGCCCCCGAGTCCCCAATCGCCGATCCGTCCTCCAGCGGACCGCCTCCCGCTCGCCGGCCGTAGATTTGGTGATTTGGTCGCTGCGCCGGTTGATTTGGCTGCTCCGGCCGCCGATCGCCACTAGGCCACCGGGTTTTCGACGGTCTGCAAGGGCAGTCAGGCAGACGCCACGGCCACGCGGGGGCGATGCGGGAGAATGGGAGAGAGACGAAGAAGTTTGCTGGGCTGAATGAAACGAGTTACTCCTAGGCACTTAGCCTGGGCCGCACATATGACCAGATCGAGTTTGGGCTAAGCTTTCCAGGGGTATAGGGGTTTTATTTGGGGAAAAGTCCACGTTATCTTTCTTAACTTTCGTAAAAGTCCGTTTTTTCCTCATTGAACTCTAAAACCGGGCAAAATACCTCCCTTAACTTTTAAAACCGTTCATCTTACCTCCCTGTCTGGTTATAAGCGGTTTTGAAGATAGTTTTGTCTTTTTCATTTTTATTTATTTCGGTTAAATCTTTAAAAAATCATAGTAAGTCACAGAAAAATTATAAAATAGAAAATCAGTTTTTGTTGGATTCCACGTGAGTAGATCTACACAGTGAACATATAATATGGTATGTTTTAGTATAAAGTTTTTGTTGTAGACTTAGATCTATGCTTTTCTGTAATTAAATGGAATAATCCATAACTGTAGTTTCTATAGTCCAATTGTCGTGAAATTTTTATGGTGAGCTAATTATTGTATGTTTAAACTGTAGCAAAAATTTTATACTCCTTGGATCATGTATAACTTAGTTATTGATTTTATTTAGGCTTATGCTTGTTAAATATAAATAAATCTATAACAAAGCTATACATGATCCAATGAGTATGAAAATTTTAATACAGTTTAATCATACAATAATTAGCCTACTATAAAAATTTTATTACAACTGGACCATATAAACTGCAGCTATGAATTATTTCAATTAATTACAAAAAAACATAGATCTAAAGCCACAACAAAAACTTTGTACTAAAGCATACCATATTATATGTTCGCTGTATAATCTACTCATGTGGAATCCAACAAAATTAGATTTTTCTATTTTATGATTTTTCTGTGATTTTCTATGATTTCTCAAAGATTCAGCCGAAATAAATAAAAAAGAAAAATACACAACCGACTTTAAAACTGCTTATAACAGGGCCAGGGAGGTAAGATGAACGGTTTTAAAAGTTGAGGAAGGTGTTTTGCTCGATTTTGGAGTTCAGGGTGGAAAAAACGGACTTTCACAAAAGTTGAACGAGGTAATATAGACTCTTTCCTTTTATTTGGACCACGTCTAGGATGTGGCTTTACTAGCCCTAACTAAGCCTACTAAATGTGCTCCTGTTTTTCTTAACAACAAACTTAATTTATTTCAAAAACAACGAATTGTTAGGAGCCTGAAGGACTCCTAGTTTACGGCAGCGAGTGCTTCCCTTAAGGGCATTGAGAGGCATGAGCCATATTTAAACACTAGGTCGATGCCCGTGCGTTACTACGGGTTCAAAAATCCATAACAACCTAACAAGTATTCGCTGGTTAACACATATGAAAAAGAAACAGTTCATCATCGGTATTGTTGATGCATATTAACAATAATTTAATTACCTAATAACTAATTGGATACATCATCAGTATTGTTTCCATAGAGCAAATCATTCCTATGCAACCAAATCATCTGTTTCAATAGGATCCATATTTTCCTTATTTGATGCATGATGACCATCTACCAATTGACACAGCACATATGAGAAACATCAATAGTAAATATCTATATCATTATTCACCAATGTTTCTACTATACAACCATTGGTAGTTTCGCTACGTAGTTGTTGCTCGTTTTTTTCTTTTATATGCTTCTCATCGTTTTTTATTTCTTTTGTCCTTTTTCTCGTGAGATATTGCGAGCCATCGAGCATTATCTCTTTCTCTCTTGCGTTCACCAGCATCGTTTCCTGCAGTGTTACATCCATATACTATTGATTATCATTTATATAATATAAACAATACTACAAAGTGAATATAATAATTGCCCTTCTATTTTGGTTAACTCAATTAGTAGTGTTAGTATTGTCACCCAATGATGCAGGAGAGCCCCCTATTTTCCGTTGAAACAACCCACAATTGCTTCTAATCTACCTGTTCCTTAGACCATCAGACCACACCCATATGAGCTACAATTCAGGACCAACACATGTGTTCTATTCTATCTCTGCCATCAAATAATCACTCCAGAGTTACTGATGCATTCAAGTACTATTTTTTATTCAGATTACTTATTCTCAAATTCTAATGCCCAAGCAATAATTTGAAGGAGGTGAAAAAGAAATACAATGACAAACATCCAAGCACGCACAGAACCTTGAATAAATATCTCAGAATCTAATGATTGACTAAAGAATTTGTTATTTGCCATGGGGTATACCAGCAATATGGCAGGACCTGCTATGCATAGTCTAAAATTATGATATGGTAATGCATGTTGAGGGAAAATTCTCAAATGAACAAACTCAAGGAGATATGCTTCCACAAAGAATTTGTACTGAGCCTGAGGGCATACCAGCAATATGGATGGACCTGATATACCAAAGCTTCAGGATGCAACAGATAAATCAAAAGCAGCTATGAGAGGTAGATGCAGTAGTGGTGATATATCGAACCATCGAATAAATCAAAAGTTTGACCATTTCAATGCCATCGAGCACAGAATAATCAACACAAGCAAGTGTGACAGATAACACATATGAAATTGATTCTAGAGAAAAATAGATTTGGAGATACTCGAGATACCTGATGTATGAATCAGCTTCTTTGTTTCTTCTCGTTCTTTAACTTCTTATTGCTTCTCTGCAAAGAAATGAAACTGATTCTGAGTTTGCTTGTGTAGGTTTTCAGGGAGACTCTGACAGGAAAGGAGAATCACCTTAACCATTAGGCTGCTGCAGCCATATTAGACAAACACGTGCTCTATTTACTTTCTCTAACTTTTCTTTGTGTAAACTTCTCTATTTACTTTCTCTAACTTTTCTTATTCAGTTAAACATGTCTGGTCTAGTGTAGTATTACAATTTCTTAACTATGTAATTCAGGGGCCAACTTCACCACCAAGTATTCATGCAAAATCAAAGCCCTCACGATCCATCCCCCCGCCAATGATTTTTTTTCACACATGTTTTTTATGCCATCCAGTTTTCCGTTGTGTTCTTAAAATACCTGATAACAGATGAATAAAGCTTGAACTCTGAATTTTTGTCTGAACTCTGAAATAGGTAGATGGTTAGCTGTGTATCCCTATTGTCATAATACAGTGACAAAGCCTGATGAATCCACACCTAAGAACTGAAACCAGGATCATGAAATTTGAGGTAGTAGCAATTTTTGTCTGAACTCTGAAATAGGTAGATGGTTAGCTGTGTATCCCTATTGTCATAATACATTGACAAAGCCTAACGAATCCACACCTAAGAACTGAAAGCAGCACATAAAATTCGAGGTAGTAGCTGTTGCAGGCTAACAGTAACTACAGAGTATATAAAGAGACTATTGCAAAATTGCTTATACATGTGGTAGAGAAGGGAAATAACTTTTTGAAAATAAATGACAAAATATCTTACTATTAAGATACTCTTGATATCTTCAAATCCAAAAATGTCCAAAGAACCTGTCACTGCCTCATATCCAAGCAGAGATGATGACAAAGCAACAGGGGGGGCCTTCGGAACCTGTCATCACAAACTATCCATCAGCATGGCATCAACAGAGCCAAACTGGCCGATCACCAAGAAAACAATATCTTTAGTTCTCTTTTGATGGTTCTGCTTGGAATCATGCAGATGGTAATGATGAGGCTCCTATTGTGAAGTTCCTGAAAAGCTCAATTCAGCTAAGCAAGACTGGCACAGGTTAGCTGCTTTATCTACTGGCCTAAAATATTTTTAGTTTTAAGACTATGAAAATTAGTTTGTTTGCTGCCCAATAAAAGTATTAGTTTAATAAATTTAGTTATTTTAGTTTAAGAAAGTATACTTCTCACTTCTATGAATCAATTCAGTCTTATAAATCATATGTTCCATCAAGGCATTTTCTCTGGCACTTGGGTGAAGCCAACATTTCCAAATTCTGTCAAGGCATTTTCTCAGGCACTTTGTGTGAAGCCAACATTTCCAAATCTATTTATTTCTCAAAAAGTTATTCTGAATCCTATTTATTTAGATGTGAATTATGAATTTCTGATGACTGATGGTGAAAAACTAAATCTTTTGCACAACTTAATTTTCTGAACTGCAACAGACAACCAATCAGTCTGAAAAAAACACACTTGAACATCTATTTGTATTTGGGATTGAAACAAAAGGGCAATGGCAGCTACACTTAAAGAGATTAACGATGTCAAGCACGTTGTGAACGTCGACCTTGAACTATTTACCTAAGAAAATCACAACAGAAGAGTAGGGTTGTTCTGCAGATTTAGAGATTAAAATTCAGAAATATTCTTTTTACTTTTTTTGAATGGAAAGGCAGAAACTCTTCCATTCAGTTAACAATATACTCATAGTTAATCTGTACTACTTTGAATATGATGAGGCATATCTTTGTAGCTATTTAAACATCTATTGAATATAAGACTCTGAATTTACTTGGGCATCTCAGAGCTCTGAATAAACTGTGGATTCAGTCTGGGCATCTCTTCTTAAGATTGCATGTCTCTTTGCATCGTTATTGTTGACCGATCGAAGTATGACAACACATGGCTGAATTGGCTTCAAACAAAAGGGGGATGGCGGCGAAACTTACTTAGAATGAATGATGTGAAGCACACTAACAACCTGAAGCACGAACTTACTGTCGCCTGATTTGTCACAGCTAAGAAGAATATGTTGGAGACTGACAACTCCTCGTAGTTGCTTGTCGCTGCGGCCGTGAATGAGGATGGCGTCCTGGACGTCCTCCTCGAAGGCAAATCACATGAGCTTATTATAAAGGCTTTACTCACATGAATCGAACAACTCTCTGCTCTAGAAATCAAGTTTGCTTCCTATTTGTTTGGAATATAGACAGAGGGGCTGCTATGGTAAAATAGACAATTATGTATGTTTTTCAATTAGATTCAAAAATTGAACTTTTAGGATTGGTAGAAAATGAAACTATATAGCTGACACTTTGTGATCCTGGTTTTGCATCAAGTGAAATTTCAGTCAAAAAATACTTTGTGAAACCAACCTGCTTAGCGGATAGCAAGGCATCGTCCTAAATCAGTGTTGTGGCCTGCAATATCCTCCTCCTGCTGCTAGCTATTCCAGTTCCAGCTGATAGATTAAACCATTGATTTAATCATTGCAACCTGATCTGAATCTACATGAGACAACCTAACACCCAAGGAGAGCACAGATCCACTTTGGAGAGAAGATTCAGTTTCACACATCAGGAAGGGAGAAGAGATGGCATATATACCTCGCTAGCAGCCTAGCACTCGGTAGAGAAGGCCAACAAAGACGAGGCTCTGAATGCTGCTGCCGTCTCCGTGGAGTTCCACTCAGCGTCGAGCTTCTACCACAGCTCCGGCCGTGTCCTCTGCAGCCGCCTTCTTCCCGAGCAGCGGCCCCGCGCTGCGCCCTCCGGGACCTCCTCCGCGAGCAGCTGCGCCAGGGCCACCGCGGTCGCCACCACCGCCTCGCCGGCCAGCAACACCACCTCCTGCGCCGGCAGTGCGTTGTCGATTTCTGGGTAGCCACCACCGGTGCCGCCTCACGATGACCCCAAACCCTAGATCGGAGAGGGCAACGGCGCGGGGAGCGATGGCGGGTGCAGAGAACTATGTGCGTGGAGCTAGGCGGCGATCGAGTTGCGGAGCTATGTGCGTAGATTAAGGTACATTACCTCTGTCTGATCAGCCAGAATCACAAGGATGCCATCACGCAAAGCAGGCACAGGTATCCGCATTCCATCCTTCAATACCTCGAGCCCACCAACATCATCTTGTATCAGAAGTGTTATTGCGCCCATATCAGAATGAGATTGTAACCCAAGAGCAAGATCAGGTTGTGGACAAGGAGAATAGTAGCTAATAGTAATATTCTGGTAAACTTCTCCAACCGCCTCTTGTATATAAGATGGTGGTAGGTTCAGATTTTCTGAGATGATGCACAGCAACTTTTGAGCAAGATCCTTCATGCTGTTACTGTATTTTGCAATAGTATCCCTGTAAAAAGTACATGGTGTTAGCTCCTGTGTTACAGAAAAAAGTAACATGCTGAATATGGACTGGTATGGAAACAGGATGCTTAAATATTTTATTCTTAGTACAAGATGATCACTCATAGATTTCATATAATGATGCAGGAGCATACAGTTAGATTCTCCAGACTGTAATAGCATACTCATCAGCACTATCTAGTATGCTATCAAAGAAAGCAATACAAGGGTGTCACACTAAAGCGGCTATATTTGGATAGAAGTTCAAAATTTAAAATCAGAAAACTAAACATCCTCTGTGCTTTAGCAAGTCTTGGTCAGTTGGTCCTCTAGACTGTGCCATGACCTGAATCTCAACATCACGACAGAGACAATTAAAATGAAGACAGCACAATGATCCCCAAACCACTTTCTACTTGTCTCCACATCTGAGCATAAATTCCCTACATGTATTATGCTTACCAACTCTACCCTCTGATTCCTGTATGATTTTTTTCATGAACAGACCTGCACTCGTAGCAATTCGTGACTAAACCGGAGATGACCTGAACAGACAGGCAGGTTTTTCATGAATCACCTGTAACCGGGGACGAAGTCGGGCCAGTGGGCGGGATCACGGCGGGACTCTGGGAGCGTGTGGTGGTCGAAGTAATCGCGCCAATCGAGCACGGAGTCGTCGTTAGCGAGCATGCGGCTGCCGTACCCTTCCGCGGCGGTGCCCCTGGCCGGGTCGCAGGCGAACCGGAGCTTGTCCCCCATGGGCGCGCGGAAGAAGGCGAGCCCGGCCTCGCGCACCGCATCGAGCAGCTCCCCCGGCACGCCGTGGCCGACCACGTGGAAGGCGCCCCAGTCCGTGCACGCGGCGCAGACGGCATCGGCGGCGGTGGAGGACGAGAGGTCAACTACCGGCACCGAGAGCGCGGCGGCAACGGGGGAGGGCGAGGGGGTCGGGCGGTTCTCAGGCGTCTGGATGTACTGCGCCGGGAGGCGGGACACGCCGGAGCTGGGCGGGGTGGGGAGCTGGGCGGCGGGAGTAAGAAAACCGTCGCGGAGCTGGGCGGCGTGGGGAGGGAAACCGTCGTGTGCGGGCGTCTCGTGTGCGCGGGCGTTTAGTGCGGGGGATTAGGAGCGGGGCGATTACGAGAGGGGCGGGGTGATTTTGCTAACTAAGACGATAACAAGTGGGGCTTTTTAGTTGTAGAGATATAGTATAGAGTATGAGGAAGAAAGAGAGGACATGGCTACGTGAGCTTGCTTAGCTAACGGGTGAGGCGTGTGATTAAGGTTCTTCCCAATCTTGAAGATGTTGTATTGGTTTCTCTGATGCAATCGATGAATTTCTAAGTAAGTACTTTGATCCTCCAAGTTGATGGTGAAGAGAAATTTGTATTGTTCAAGAAGGCACTAGTTCTTGACTATCCGACAGGTAATTTGGGATTTGAAGATTGATCAAAGAAGCAACTGATGTAGCCAAAGCTAGAGTTGCCGCCTCCGCCATGCATGATCACTGATATGGTATTGCTCATCCCTCCCTGTATGCATATAGATTGTGTTGGCTGAACCAAGAATGTCGACAAGCTAGAGCCCAGCAGCTCAGCACATACAAAGGACTACATGATAGTATAATTTGTGACTGTGGATACAACAAGGCAAAGTGTTGGGACCACTTGGCCTACTCGACGTTGTCACCGGACCACGACGCCGGCGTCTCCTAGGAAAGAGTACCCGCGCATGGCTTCCCGCCTCATAGAGGATAGTGGCACGGTGAAAGTTTGCTGAAATTCTTCAAAGGGCGCCTCATCAGGCTTCGCCGTCTCAGCCTGAAGTCCGAGCTTTTTCATTAGCACCTTTCTTGCCTGGGCCTCAGGCTTCGATGCTCTGAACTTGTTTTTAGCAGCTAAACTGACACTGTGCTTGGGGTGGGTTGACAACGAGTTATTGAACACATTGCATCAGCACTTGAAAACGATTTCGTCATATAGCAGCTTCGTATAGAGTTTTCATTCCACAAACTGGTTGCTAATTAAACACAAACCGTCCCCGGAATCCGGCACACAGGACGGCTCACTAAGACTAAACACACGCACGAAGTTAAGCACCATCCAGACTCCTTCCAACTATAGCAAGTCAACTCAAAACGTGGGGAGCACTTGTCACATGCGTCGACACGTACACGGTAACACGGAGACACAGCTGCTGTGACGACGTTTCAGACAAGATCGACCTTCTCGATACGCCGAGACTACTGAGCTATTACTAATAGCCTATTTAGTCGACCCAACATTAGCTAGCTCTCCCTGCTGTTTGTTCCGGGACCTCTTCTGCCGCCGCTAATGCCTCTTTCCCTCTCCTAATCCATCCTGATCCCTCTGCGTCTGCGAGAGCCACGATGCAGCAGAATGTTAGGCCAGAGGATGACTAGGATTAGCAAGGGTATCATGCATACGCATACGATGCATGCATAGTTGTGAGATTGGGCACTTACCTATGAATTAATTAATTAATTAAACCTTGGCGAACTCGCCGTCCCTGCACACACCGACGTCGATGGTCATCGACCGGTCCTTCCCCTGCTTCGGCGACGACACCACCCTGCAGCAGTTCCTCCTCGGCGACTGCACAGCACAGGCCATATATAACCAACTTAACGAACCAAACCTTGTCGTGTGCCAAGGAACGTTGGCACTACTGTCAGAACCCAGAATGCACGCACGCACGTACCCTCTTCCAGAGGTCAGGGTCGGGCTTCTTGAGCACGACGATGCTGTCGAGCAGCGCGCTGGGGTCGGCGATGCGCCACCGGCAGCCCGGGTGCTTCACCCGGTGCCGCTCGTACTCCGTCACCGTCACGTTCCGACGCCGGTCCATCCGGCTTCCGCGCATGTAGTACACGTGCGGCTTCTGGCACGGCTGCCGCGCCACGGGCCGCGTGTTGAACGAGTAGGCCGTGTAGTCGGCGCGCTTGTACCAGTTGAGGAAGCTGCGCATGGGCGTCTCCATCTCCCGCGGCGACAGCACCCCGCGCACCACCATCACCGCGAACCCCCACGACACGGACACCGTCCACTGGTGCGCGTGATCGTAGCACACCGACTGCTGCGCCACCGCCGCCGAGTCCAGCCGCACGGGGCCGTCGAACAGCCTGCGCAGCGCCCCGGCGCGCGACGGCGTCGTCGGGAACACCGGCTCCAGGAAGTCCAGGTGGTGCAGCGTCACCAGGGGCGCCACGGGGTGCGCGCCCAGCAGGCCCAGCACGTCGCCCCACAGGTCGCACTGGTGGAACCCCGGGTGGCGCGTCAGCGGCACGCCCAGCTCCGACATGCACGCGTGGATGCGGTCGTCGCTGCCGTACAGCGCCGGGTACCGGTGCAGGCACCCGTCCTGCATCTTCGCCAGCTCCGACGCCAGCGCGCGGCTGATGGCGAACCCGCCGCCGCCGAACGCCATGCCGTACGAGAAGATGAGGTTCTGGATGTGGCTCTCCGACGGCGAACCGATGTAGTACGGCTGCCGGTGGTCGTACTGGGACAGCACGTGCACCAGGTTCTCCGGCAGGAACACCGTGTCGTCGTCGCCCATCACGAACCACCGCACGCCGGGGAGACCCAGCCGGAACGTCTCGGAGACGATGCGTGAGATCCGGAGGGCCGACCGGCTACCGGCCCCGTGAGTGTAGGGGAACTTGGACGTGTCCGAGCTCACCATGATCGCGGGGAGTCCCGTGCGGGAGCTCTTGGAGTAGAACTCTCCCACGGGCTTGTCCATCCAGACGAAGCCGCGCATCCGCCCGGGCCGCCACCACAGCTTGATATACTCCTTCCGGCTCTCCCACAGCGACGCCGACGCGCCGATGCCGAACACGATGTGGCGTAGCCCGGTGGGCGCTTCCTCTGCCGTCAGCCTCGTTTTGGACGCCGGAGCCGGTGGTGGAGGAGTTGACGACGACGAAGCGTTCAGCGACGTGGCCGACGAAGCGTTGTTGGGCTTATTAGCCACCACGAAATGGGTCGCCATGGCGTTGCCCTCCGGCGAGCACCGGGGGTTGTAGAACTGCGACGCGGCAATGACGACGAAGTACAAGACCAGCACCGGCAGGACGACGTAGAGGAGGAGGCCGTTGAGGAAAGAAGTCTTGGCGGCGGCCCCCTTCCCCGCCGCGCCGGCGCCGTACACGGCAGCGGCGCCGTGCGCGACATTGGCCTCCTTGTGGTGGAGCTTCTCTCCAGCTCCTCCTCCTCTCATGCCAATGCCGTCGTAGTCTGGACGGGTCGAGGCTAGCAAATCGCGATGGTGGATGCTGACGAGTTTCTAAAAAAGGGCATGGTAATTGTGGTGGTGAATTGGTTAATTGAGTGGGTAGACGTTCTCTTCTCTACGGTGCGGAGGACGCCAAGCATGTTTGCATGCATATATTTCCTCACTTGTGTCTTGGTCAATGGCTGCATCACTTATTTTGGATCTTTCTCACACAGAGCGCTAGTGTTGATCAAATCCATACCGAGAGAACATTCTTTTTATTAATGGAGTAAAGCATATCCCAATGTTTATTTTGGAGGCCGGATGCACATAACTTGTACTTATTATAATATCTAACCTCGTTGCACAAAGCATCGAGTCTTAATAATGAACAAAACGATGAAAAAAAATCTTTTGTTTCACTATCTAGCATAATCCGTTGCATACTCCATTTATGATTGGCAAAGATGTGATTTGAGGTCATTACCTAAGTGTGATGTGGTGAAAAAGAGTCCGGCTCTTTCTCTTTTGATAATGCTCTGCTGAGGGTGTCCGTCTATGCGTGTCCGTCCGAATGTCCCGTTCCCAGGCCAGTGTAGCATCGGGCCCAACAAGCCTGCTCCGCTCGTCCTTCATGGCTTCACGATGTCTAAAAAAGGCAGCAACATTTCTTTTTCCCACTCGCATGCGACCGCCGCGGGCGCCTACACCGTGCCGCTCGCCTTCTCCAAGGTGGGTTCCATTCGTGCGGGCAATGCACCCGACCCCATCCAGCACTGCTCTGCGCCCCAGGCTGCGCCCCCATCCACCTCACCCGCCGCGGCCATGGCGTGCACCACAGTCGACCAAAGACAATGTGGTAGGAAGGGAGGTCTGCGCCTGCATCTACGCCTGCTCCTGCGCCTAGGTGTACGCTAGGCCGTTGCTCTCGACGTCCCCTTGACCCACAGTTTCCCACCAGGTAGGCCATGGCCGCTGGTGACACTGTGTTTCAAGTGTTTCAGGCACTGCAGATGTTGTGTTTCAAGTGTTTCATCTAAATGTTTTAACTGTTTCAAACGTATGTTTCAAGTGTTTTATATGGATGTTGCATATGTTTGCTATGACTCTACCTAAATATTTCAAGTGTTTCAAATGTTTCAGACTTATTATGTTGCAAGTATTTCATCTGGATGTTGCATATGTTGCTATACCTATACACGCATGTTTCAAGTGTTTCATCTGTTTTAGACGTACGTTGCAAATATTTCATATGGATGTTTCACAAGTAGATCTGGTGTTGCACAGTGCCGGTGGCTAGTGGACAGCGGCCTACCACAGCCGTGCCTACTGCTGCTTCTAGTGCGCTGCTGTGGGTCATCTTGCGGATGCCCGAGGCTGGCAGCACGCCGCAAATCCGTAGGCGGGGCAGGTGACTGGAACCCACGTGGGTTTCCTGTGTAGGCACGGGGGCACGGGTTCTGTGTCCGGACGTAGGTGATGATGTTGGCGGGATGCGAACATGGGGCGTAGGACAGGATGCGAGCGCGGGTGCGGGAGCAGCGTCCGAACGCGATGTCCGTCCGGATGTCCTAGCGCTAGCCCTTTCGATTGACAAATTTGAAGTAACATGCTCTTCCATTTTAAGTCTTCAGTGCCGAAAACGTTAGATTAGGACAATGATTCAAACATTAGTATGGATACATCTGAGACTGCAAGGTATGTATGGTGAGTTTGTATACAAAGGATGAATAGGTGATACACTAAGTGTAACGTATCAACCTAATGCAAAACTGCAAATTTGAGACTATCTCCAACAATAAGACCCGTAGCAGGAGACCCATTTTGACAGTATGTATCACACTACAGCACAAGGGTCACGTACCTATTTCTTGTCTTCTCCAACAGGGAATGCAAAAGAGAACCAAAATGGGTCAAGAAGAGAGGACACTTATATTTGGGTTCTGCCTCGCCTCACACCCATAATGGGTCTTTCGTATGGGTACTCTATTGGACCATATTTTCTTTGCCTAGAGCATGTATTTTGGGTTTGGATGCCCTTATGCCTAGCCTGTTGGAGATAGTCTCAAAGCGATACTCTGTCAAACAAACTCAGAAACACAAGAAACAGGCTAACAAAGTGCTATGTTACTAGAAGGTACCTTGCACATTGCTGCAGAGATTGCGAATAATTTAGAATGAAATTAAGTAGAGATGGAGTGGATAGCTTGCATTAAGAGTTGGATGTTAGAGATGTGACATGGCTATTAGTGAATGATGATGTAGATAGTTAGTGGGAGATGATGTGGATGTCTTGCATGTTAAGATAGAACTTATAGTGAGTGTTGACGGTAGTTATCATCCATCATAAACCGTCAACTTTGTGTATAGAAATGGTCACCAATAGAAACTTAGGGGTTTTAACTGACAATTTCTACAAGTTTTGGTAAATTTATATTTTTAGCAGGGTTATTCCAGAAAACAAGAAAAGGAGGATTGAAATGTCAAAAAGGAACAAAACTTAACCGCGACGAAATATGCACCAGAAGCCTGTAGAAGACACCAGACCGAAGCGGAGGAGCAAAGGCTGCTAGGTGGGGCCACCCGGCGCCACCATCAGGCCGCCCAACCCTCCATAGAGAGATCTGGCCATGAGCTTCTGGAACATTCCTCCACCGCCTCCTAGGGTCGCATCTACACCATTGCTTCAAGTCGGTTTGATTTGAAGGCTGACGTTCCATCCTCAGGACTATAAATACAGGCCCTGACCCCCCTGAGATATATCATTGTATTCTGCAATTCATTTGTCAAGAATAGACCAGAAATTAGGGTTTTCAGAGATTAGAGAGAGAGCTCTAGTTCTTCAAGTTCTTAGTATAGGCTTTCTAGCAAGGTTCAAGTAGAGTTGGGCTATTTTGTTCGGGATTCCGGATCTGTTCGTCTGGAGATTGGTAATTAGCCACTGTATCTCATTTATGACTATGTTTTATTTCATTATTATGTTCTTAGTTTGCTCCAGTTATATATTTGATATAACTATAGTTGATGATGAATTTATGCATATATTCATAGAGCGCCTAATTCAGTTCTCAAGAGAGTTAGGTAGTATGTATTATGTAAGCGTGATGCTTAGATATTATTTACCTGCGAATGCCCCCTACATGCCGGGTTGTGTGGTAGATCGCGGGTGTAATAGACTCATTGAGTCCTATGTAGTCTATCCCCTGTGTGTAGGACTTGTAGAACCCGGTCTCAAAGGAGGGGACGACTATGTTTCTGATCCTCCCTAGTTGATGTTCCTTATGATTATTTTCTAATTTAGTTATGCTATTGATGAAAGTATATATGCTTGAGTGTGCAAAAGACTTATTTAGAAATGACTTGGAAATATTTTACTCTAACCGAATCTCGAGCTTAGCTATACTATATTAGTTGAGTCTCTATTCTTTATCTCTAGAATACCATTATCATGTCACATTCATTATCATTTATTTATCTTTTACTTGACTTACCTCTGCTAAAGTATAAGAGTGGTTGGTTTATCATAGGTCTAAACGTTTATAGTTAGCCATATGAACATTTGTCTCACAGTCCTTCCTTTGGGATTAAAATAAATAACGATACTCAGTATACTCTTGAGTAGAACGCTACAATGGTGATTTATCTGTGCGCTTGCAGATACTTATGTTTTAATATTATTTAGAGTTTTCAAGTGTAGTTATAATTACCAGCATTTCTGGCATCATGCTAGGGACGACAACTTAGTACATAGTGATGTAAGAAATGTCAACAGTGAGGATTAGCTTTATAAGTGATATAGATTAACAGGATTACAATTTGGAGAGCTATGGTATCTTGTATCTTGACAGTGTATATATTATATTATAGGTGTTGTTTGGTTCTCGTCTAATTTCTAGGCTGGCTAGCTTTCTAAGCCAGGACAAGTCTAGCCTGCTTGGCCCAAGCCAATAGACCCTTGTTTGGTTGGAGTGACTGTCCAAGCCTGGATAAGAAATTGTGTGTTTGGTTGTCTAGTTTTGCTTGAATAGAATCACTCCTCTTTGAGCTGGTAACTTTACGCCCTTTGAAACATTTCGTCGAATAAGTGTGGTGCATCACCCACTGGTAGTGGCAGCCGACAGTGGTGCAACCCAGTGGCGGTGTGGCGAGCTTCGTGGCTGGCGCGAGCTCTAGTGTGGATGAGAACCATGGATGGCGCGTGGCCAGTGGGGGTGGAGCCATGCCCCATGGCCAGCACAAGCTCCATATCATCATCCCTGCTGGTGGAAGGGAAGCGAAAAGCAGGAGGCACGACGGAGCGAAGAGGACGTGCAACGATCGGCGGAACCCTCAAAGCAGCCGTAGAACTGCCCGCGGTAGTGGAAGGGAGGAGAAGGGAAGGAGGCGCCGCAACCATGGATCCGCTTGTGCTGGCAGAAGGGAAGAGAAAGTGAGGCACAATGGAGCGAGGTGGTGGCGGACTAGCGGAACCTGGCAAAGGTGTGGTGAGTGAAAGATCGAGAGTGAGCCATGCGCCAAACCTAGCTAGTGGGAAGCATCCTGCCGTCGCATTCCTAGTTAGCCAGGCACAGGAGGTCGCTGCTCTTGCCGAGCTAGGCTAACGGGCATGATCAGCCCACCAAACATCCTCAAGGTGGTTTCCTAAGAATAGGAGTTAGCTACCCAACCAAACGGCCACATACCAACTAGCAAACATACATGTGCGTTGCAACTAAACATAAAGTTTGAATTATCTATTCTAATATGTCTTAGAATTAGACCATGTTAGTGTGTAGATATGTGTTACTCCAACTCGTATGAGCATGAGCCCTGAACCACATAGTTCTTTTATAATTCAATGTATAATCAAACCATGTATAGTGTCTAGATGCATGTTATTCTAACTCATATGAGCAAAGTCTTGAACCAAGCAGTGTTTTATAATTCATCCTATACTGCTACTCTCAATAAAAACCAGCCAGAACTGTTAAGCTCAATGGAGAGTGAAGGGACATGTGGGGGAGGGAGTGACAGACTGAGATATGGAGAAAGAAATTTTCTTCACAGCAAACATGCCTATGCGTCATAATGAAACATACTCCCTCCATCCCATGATAAAAGACTTTATAGGGTTCAAATTTTGTCCCAAAATATTTGACCTTTCACTTCCCAATACATCTTTCTCTTTTTGCAATACAACTTTCTCTTTTCCCAATACATTTCTACCTTTACCTCTCTCTATCTCTATCTCTCACCTTCTCAATTTCTATGCATCAAATTTTGTGGTCCACGTGGGTCTAGATTGCCGCCAGGCCCAAGTGACCATCCAAACACGCATGCACCGTATGGTCATTAAGCTACATTTTTGTGGGTATATGGCAACCTCGATGTTCTACTCGGTAGATTTGTCTTACAGTGGTCTTCACCAATTAATTTCCTGAGATGACAAGAAAATAACATGAATTAATTCTATTAGAAATGACTGATTTAGTTAGCAACGACATTACTTCACAATGATTGCTTAGTTACCTTATCAGGAAAAGAGCATCACAATCACCACATAGAAAACTAGTCAATCTACAAATGGTACAACCAACAAAGAAAGATGATTCATCGCCTGTACCATGTTGAACTGGGTCGTTAATTTCCTTCCTCCTTTTTCATCCATATCTAAGCAAATAATTTGGAAATTAACAATGTATTCATGCCAAACCTACCAAATTCAGCAAATGGACAAAATTATGTTCACCAAATGCGATGAAAAGCACAAATTAAAAAGGAGCTACCAAATTTAACAATTTTGTGAACCAAAAAATTGCTTCACAGGAACTAACATATTTTAGCACTTGTAGTTTTTCACATAAAGTATTTCATACAATTTTTTACTTTATGATCCATTTTCATGATATAGCGGTACTTTAAGAGAAAATGAGGTCATATCATCAGCCAACAAAATTATTAACAAGCTATTTTTATAGTGTTAAAAAAACTAGGTCAACCATGACTTTGACTGGAGTGACAATACCAATTTGGGCACATGTGATGTGTTGGGTTAGAGTAATGGTCCGAAGATCAGGGATGGGTCACTCACCCTCTTGTATGAGCACTAGCTTTGCCACGCTAAAGAGAGGCTAAGGCTTAGTTAACTATTGGTTTCTCATGCTGAACATCTTTTTGTTTCATGGGAATAATAGACACTCATCATACTGCTGCAGGGTACATTGGCATATTAGTGTTAGTGGAGTACATTGCTCTCTTTCTAGGTAAGGCATGGCCGTGGTTTAGTAACAATGAACATACTAGGCACCTGCAGTACTAACAAAAAAAATTCCTCGACCATTGGGGGGAGGCTCCCCCAGCCTTTGTCTAAGAAGGTGTTGTGTTTCAAACCCGGGTCAGACATGAGTTTCAATGGCTCCAAAAGTTCAAAGGTCTAGCCGGTCCACTGCAAGAAGCATAGCATAAGAATACTAACCTCTTTCATTGGATCTTTAATAACACTATAGCAGTCATGCTCATAGTATCTTGTGTACATCCAAAACTCAGAAAGTGATGAAAGGATGCATAAATAAACAAATACTGCCAAAGCAACAATCAAGTTGTGAAAATGCATAATTCAGTACTAGATGACGGCTTTCCATCCACCTCTCGTATGGTCCACCAACAACCTGATAACAAACCAATAAGGAACATAAAATTTATTTCTTAAAATATCCACTGCCACTTAAAAAACAAATAACAAAATTATGGGTTCATATCCCACCGCTGTGAAAGCATCTATCAGAGTTCTATCCTTCATACATAACATTTGCTGAAGATCCTAAAATTCAACAGATCAAATCAAGGTTCACTATTTACTTTAAAAACACAAATATTGGTATATTGGTATTGTATAAAAGATCATAATTCCCCGAATAACAAAACATTTTGGAAGGTGAAGCCCAGCAAAGGCATACTCCTCAAATTTATCCATGAGGTCTGAAAACCGTTTCTTCCCCAACAAAAGGACACATAAAAAATTAAGCTTTAGAAAATAAATATAAACATTTATTAATTATGCATCCATAGTTGAACAAAAAGATAAAGGATTATCAATGCTAGAAGTACCCATTCAATATCATCCACCAAGAAAAAATGCTTTGCGTCCAGCTCATCAATCAAACTATGAAGTCTATTTATTAGCTGAAAATTCATATATTCACAGCCAATTAGCAATGAGACCATAGGGAAGTTGATATTGCAATTCCACAGATCAATACATATTGGACTCAGCAAGCTTTTTGAATGTCAAATCTGAGCCCATGAATTGTGAAGAGATAAATCACATCACATTATAGAAATAACAAGATAATACTCGCTCCATCCCTGAATAAATCAATTCTTAGTATCTTAAGTCGAACTTTTTAAAGTTTGATCAAATTTATAGAAAAGAGCGCCAAGATTTATGACACCAAATTAGAATCATTAGATACACCATAAACTATATTTTTAATGTGCTCATTTGGTGTCACAAATATTTGTACTTTTTCTATAAATTCGGTCAAACATAAAAAAGTTTGACATAAGATTACTCTAGGTATTGATTTATTCAGGGATGGAGGGAGTATACTACTACCTAAGATCCTGTACTTCTCATTTAATTACATTTATGAGAACACTTCTCACTTAGTCACCATAACATTAAACTCTTCCTTTAAGTCTTTCAAATAAAGTTGGGTGTCCCACGTTAGCATAAATCAGCATGCCGATGAAAAATGGATTAACATGAAATTTGAATTGACAAATATCAAATCAAATCAAATACACATGATCACCTGAAAATTCCTGCTACTCAAGCTATCAAATTATACCCCAGGGATGGCCATGCAATAATGAACTGACAATGGTGTTAGTTGTTTTGGCCATTGAAGTAAAATGCATATTGAAGGCTGGATACATAAAGGAGTATGAGTAACAAGAAACCGTCATCTGAGGGGAAAATAGGATAGCAAGGTACTTGGATTGTTTGAAGCTAACAGTTGTAACTCTTACTACTTGTTTGCATAGGAATATAACTCTTCTTTGTTAATTATAACTTAGAAGCATCATAAGTGTTTCTGTAGTGGGAAATCGAAGATTCTTCTTTATGGCAAGACACTAGGATAGTGCTCCCAATTCTTGTTGTCATGTACTCAAAATTTCTTTGTTCTAAAAGAAGATAGGAATGGACTTGGCATCTAGTATAGGTTTTACATTAGGGGTCCCATATAAGTAGCAGTGCACGAACCCATTTCGCTCAAATACTTGAATAGTTGTATTTTACTACATCCATCCCAAAAAACATGTCAATCTAGGTTTGTCCTAAGTCAAACTATTTTAAGTTTGACCAAATTTGTAGATAAGATTATTAACATTGTTGGTAAAATGTAAGAGGGATCACATGTAAGAATGAGAAGATAAGAATAGAGAGAGTGGGAGCTAGGCAGTGAACCAGCGAGATTCTTTCCCAAATTTCAATATGGTATCAGAGCCATGGTTAGGGTTTCGGGGGGCGACTACGACGCCTGAATTGAAGCTGGAACTCATACCAAATGATGTGAAGCTAGAGGGAAGCAAGAATTATCTGAGTTGGTCCAAAAGGGTGCAGGTGCTCCTAGGAGGAAAAGGGATAGAGCACTATATGGTGGAGGATTGTGTTGCACCGAGTGGAGAGTTTGGCATACGACAAACTCTACCATAGTGGCGTGGTTATTGACATCCATGTCACCGTCTATTAGTAAAATGGTGGAAGCTATGTCCACGGCAGCACAAATATGAAAAACCCTGAGTAACATGTATTCCAGGCGAGGGAATGTGTTGGTGATGATGGAAATTCAAAACAAGACCGATGCAGTGAAACAAGCACTTTTCATTTTCATTTTAATTATATTTAGACCTGTTTGGATCCATGAGAATAAAGTTTAGCCTACTCCTTTTAGTTACCTTTTAGCCCTTATAAATCCAAATAGGAGGGCTAAAAGTGGGGACTAAACTTTAGCCCACCCCTTAGCCCCTCCAAGGTGAGCTAAAGAGGGCTAAAAGTGGTCCCTTTATGGCAAAAGACACATATTACTCCACCCATCCCATTTTAGTCCTGTAGACTAGCCTCATGGATCTAAACAGGGTCTTATATTTATTAGCAACATCAATATGATATTGATGAAATAAATTTAAAAATCCAAATTTAAAATATAGTAATAATCAGAAATAGTGATAAATGGTATCACTATTACGAAACTTAGAGTAAATGGAATTTTCTATTCTTACTTTTCAACCCTAGACATTGGAAACAAATGCAACTTTTTTTAAATATAAATATAATGAACCTGCGCGGCGCTAGTGTCGAGGGTGTTGCGTGCGCAAGAGGAGCCCACACCTCCTATTTTTCGTGCACCCTCGCGTGGGCCCCACGCCTACGCTCGGTTTCTCAGCGCCCACTCGGCGACACCCTAGCAGCGGGCCCATGCTGCCCGGACGTCACCCAACAGTTGCAGCAGATGGCTGTGACAGGTGGATCCATTGCTACATGTGTAACACCAGATCTATTTTTACAATACCCATGTGAAACAATTATAACATATGTTTGAAACACTTGCAAAATACGTGGAAAAAACTTAGAAGCCATTGTAAACATACTCTCTCCGTCCCTAAATAACTGTCATCATCGGTGTGCGTGCCACAAGTTGGACTCGATTTATAGAAATATGTGCAACATTTATATCTCCAAATAAATTTATTAAAAACTAGATTAAAAAAACTTTCCAATGATATTAATTATGTACCATAAATATTAATATTTTTAATATATATTTAATCAAAGTTGTTTCTCGGTGAGTGTAAACTACAGATATTTAGGGATAGAGGGAGTATGTAACATCTAAATAAAACACTTGCAACAGACGTATGAAACACCTGAAACATTTGAAGCATATGCTTACAACATGCATTTATATGCAACATCCATATCTACTTTTGCAACATCTAGATCAAAATACTTGTAACATACGTCAAATATAGATGAAACATTTGAAACATATGTGTATAGCCATTGCAACATGTGCAACATCCCGATCTACTTTGTAACATCTTGATCTACTTTTGCAACATTGATATAAAACACTTGTGACATACCGCTAAAACATCGAAAACACTTGAAACATATGTTTGCAACATGCTCTTTCAGCGCAAATATCTCCTTGTTGCTTCGGTGAATGGAGGCTCGTTGGCGTGTGGAGGTCACTAGTGTGCTCATCGGTGATGCATAGAGGGCGAGTGTGGGGGTGGCATGGGTGGCGGTGCACATAGAGGGCCGGTGGGTGGCGCGTGGAGGTCATCGGTGTGCTTGTCGGTAGTGCGAGCTCGCCAGCAACGCAGAGCTGGGTGGCGGCACACTGAGGGTTGTGTGGGGGTGTCACATCCGCCGGTGGCCTATAGGGCGGGTGGCGTAGAGAGTGGGTGGAGTGCCGAACGTTCGACACTCGGGTTAGAGCGTTCCTATAAATATAAACTAGCATTGATGTTGAAAGAAAATATATATCTTACTATGTGATCACCTTAATGATTTATGGTTCAAAGATTTTATTCAATGATCGTCATCATCTAATTCAATACACTTTGAAATCCAGCTTCATATCATCGCTACGTGTCTTAGAATCAGACTTTGTATCATCATCAGACGTATGTTTTTCTAACTCGTATGAGCATAGACCATGAGTATCAATCATACACAAGATACAGAAGCGTGTGAGGTCAGTGTGGGAATTATACATATTAGGCATATAAATATAGATATAGATTAGATAGGGATAGATATTGGAAAAGAAAAAAATCATCATCAACATTTTTCAATACTTTACTCTAAAAAAGCAGGAATACTTGAATTTTTTTAATTGTCATCATTCATACCACAGAGATATCATTGCCAGTCGTCCCATAGCAGGACATCCCTAGCACCTAGATATGACCATGCCATCACCAATTCAAGATGCACCAAGTCCAACCCAAACATCACCTATAGCTACACCAGATCACGTCTTTGATGGACTGTTTACACGTAGTCGAACAAAGAAACTACAACACAAGGTGAACGCGCTACTTTGTGGAACCCATTATAACCTTAATGAGAAATTTATACTACCTAATTTGTGTGCATTGCTATTTCTCATGTTCACAAAGGAGGGTGCACCAAAGGATGACATTAACACACCAAGAGTGGACTACAAAGATGGACCACGCTCAAACCCGTCTAGCATGATAGAACCGTCAGAAAGAATCAGTCATAACCTTTTATTCTCAAAAGCTACGAAGGCCCATGAGGACTTGTTGGAAAGCTTGTCAGGTCTAGTTTCATGCTCAAGTAGTCTCAACTGATTTTGACTTTTCAATATTGAGATATGACTGCATTAGTGAAGACTGGTCAGCAGGTCAACAGTTTGCCTGATGTTCAAGTTCCTGTGCAAACCTGTACCATTCTATAATATTTTGTAGTGCATGTTGCACATGGTGTGAAAACTTATCAAGTTAACTTTCGAACCCAACAAAAGGCACGACAATTGGAGTTTCCAAGGTGGAGTTATTGTCAAAACACTGAAGACTGCACAGCCAACAACCACGCAGGAACTCTTCAGGAATTCATTTCGTGAAACCCTTTCACACAGTCTATCTTTTCTTTTAGAATTTCGCATTCATACCCATCTAGGAGGCCTATTACTAGTATAAATACCCCTATGCTTGTTAGCAAACGAGAATTTTGATAATCGAAATACAGAACCCCTTTGTTCAGATGTATGCTAACAAACCCTTGAGAGTGATCTCTACCCCTTTGATCTTGTGATTTTCTTCGCGGGATTACAGAAGCAGCGGCTTCATCGCTCCCAATTGGTGCTCCTACTCCCTTCAAGGTACTCCTTGATTGATTGTAAGCTGTGTTGGTTGATTCTTTGAGAGTGTGGTTGGACGAATCCTCGATTCAGGTTGCCGGTTAAAGACGATGGTTGTCTTCGAGTTTTATTTGTCAAGTTGCACGAGTTATCGCTGCTTGCAGCAAGCTATATTGGCTTCTTTGAAGCTAGTTATATGGTGTTCATCCAACGTCGTGAAGGTCGGGACCCCGTGACATATCACCTAACTACACCTAGAACCTCCAAAACGAATCTCTATTTTCCTGTTCTACTTCCTAATATTCTCGTATATGAAGATAGTGCTTGGAGATCCAATCCCCACGAAACTCCAAGGTGGCGATGGTGGGATGACTGCGACCACTATCCTAACTCACAACTAGAACCTTCAAAATGAAATATCCATTGTCTACTCCTTGGTATTCTCGGATATCAAAATAGTGGCATAAGACTCAATTCCGATGAATCCCCAGTGGTTAGAGCAACTTCACAGTGGCGGAGCCAGAATTTTTAAATTGGGTATTCCCAACATAAAAGTTGTAAATGCAAAAAAATTGTGATAAAGATAAATATGAGTGCAAATGTTTCACAATGTAGATATCTCTGGTGCTTTGGATAAATAATTATATAATCGATTCGTTCTTCATTTTCAAAACTCCATCTACGTAAAGATAACATTTGGGTGCTGAACGGCCGTTTGGGCGTGCGTGGCCTTTTAGCATGTTTTCTGATAGACCTCTCCGTTGCTCATGAATTGGCATTCTTATACTCTGGCATGTCGTTGATTGCTACGCCGACAACATGCCTAACCTAGGGTTTGGATTTCATTTGAGAAGTTGAGGAGATAGGGACTAAAAGATATAATGGGTGGCAAGACTCCAGAGGCGAAGAGAGACAAAGAGCGCATTTAGATGCTGCCACTAGCTCGTCCAACCAATTTGCAGCTGTTCAGCAATGGTAGCGTGGTCTTTTGAATTGATGCTAAATAGTACGCCCACGAAAGACGAAAAATGACACACAACTACACTTAGACAACCAAATCCTCCGCCAATGCTTGGTCAACCAGAACATCGGCCGGCTAAGTGGATGATAGCTTCAAAACACACATAATCGTATATTATATTATGTCAATGTTGTTGACATGGGCTCCTCTCTCCATTCCAAATTATAAATCGTTTTAACTTTTTTGATATATATTTTGCTATGTACTTAGATATAATAATATGTCTAGATACATGACAAAATGGATGAGAAAAAAAGTCAAAGTGACTTATAATTTGCAACGGAGGGAGTACCTCATGAGTAAGAAGATGGCTAACATGCTAACGCAGGAGTGCAGAACTAGAAGAGAGGAGTAGCTAGAGTTGAATATGCTGCTCAGGAACTAAAATGTCATTTTGATCAAACATAAAACTGCATATATACATAGTATTTTGCAAAATAAGTTGGGTATTCCGCCTAGCAATACTCAAGAATCATGCTGCCTCCACCGATGCAACTTGAAGAAACTCTTTATATCCTTTCTAATTTATAGGAATTAAAATTATAATGAAAAATATCCTCCAACAAGCTCTTTAATTAGATCTTCAAATATAAACATCCTCTGTTCTAGCTCGCTAACAAAAAAAAAAAGAAAAGGAGAGCAAGGATGGCTTTGTACAGTGCGTATAAGATATAGAAAAGTTGTTGAATAGTATAAAGATATATAAAACGACTTTTACTCAGATGAATTTTCAAATGATGATTTAGAGAGTAAACTTTAGAAAGAGCCATCGATGCTATGATAAGAAGAAGAGGGTCGCACGAGCGTGTAACAGTAACCACGCGGAGCAAGACGTCCACGGCAAACAATGGCAATCTCCGATCAGAGCTAGCACCAAAGCGATACACTGACACATATAGACAGAGACACCCTGCCAAGAATTGAAGGGAGAGGAATCTAAAGTTCTAAACCCTACAAAAATCCAAAGCGCACAAGCTGCGCGAGCGCCATGCGCCCATGCCAATGCCATCCCCTAGCTGCTGCCGTTGGCACATCCCCGTCAAGCGGCCGCGTGAACCTCCGAAGCAAATTAAAGCACTCGATCGGCTCTGGTCATCACGCGGTCCGTCCCTTTGCCATGCTAATGCGATCAGCCGGCCAGGTCGTGGAGGAGCTGGAACCCGGTGGCGGCGCTGAGGCCCCCCCGGTGGTAGTGCGAGGAGGCCACGCCGTCGCCTTGCATGCCGGCGGAGAACTGACCGTGGTGACCGTGTCCGTGGGACGGGTGCACGGCTCCACCCGCGACCATCTGCTGCTCGCCGCCGCCGCCTGCCATGAACAGGAACTCGTGCGCCACCGACGGAGCGGCGCCGGCGAACGCGATGTTCACGCCGCCGTGCGGGTCGTCGGCGTGCTGCTGCAGCCCGAGCGTGAGCGACACGCCGCCGGAACCACCGGCACCGAACCCGCCAGCTGGCCCGCCGGCCGCGGCGGGGTCGTCGTTGTACGCGTCGAAGTCGAGGTGGTCCATCATGCCAAAATTGATGCTGCTGATATGCTGCTGGTCCCTGCTGCTGCTTCCGATGCTGATGACTGAGGCTAGCGACCCGGCGTCGTGGACCAGCAGCTGCGCCCGCGTCGGCTTCCGCTCGCCGCCGTCCACGCCACTGGCGCCCCCGTGCCCCAGCTGCTGCTGCCCTAGCTCGGACGCGTAGCTGCTAGTGTTCACGCTGTTGTTCGCGTTGCTGCAGGCGCCGCTGCAGCCCTCCTGCGGGTCCTTCATCTCCTCCGAGTACATCTCCTCCACCATCGGCTTCCACAGCCTGACCCTCGCGTTGATGAACCAGTTGGAGACCTGCATGCCAGTGCACGCACCACGCACGCGGTGGGCGCGCAAGAGAGAGCGGTTGATTAGGCTCTTTCCTTCCTCTCGCACGACTCCGACGTGGTACCCGATCGATGGGGCACTCACAGCACCGGCCGGCAGATGCGTGTGCCATCAGTTTTGGTTTAGTGGGACATTATTAGAACACGGACAGCATTGCAAATGCAAGTGTGCTTGATGCAAATAAGGCAAAATGATTGTGGCGTGTGTCACTGCCGAGCGGCATCTAGTTAGTTGTTGGATAGGAACTGGTTAGCATTAATCTGTACGGACTTGGTTGATCAGCTGATCGATGACAAACTAGATATAGAAGAAGAAGGAGGCGTACGTACTTGGTTGCGTGATAGGCCCGTCTGGCGCGCCAGGATGTGCTTATCCACGTCGCTTGGATACCTGGATCAGAGGATACACCAGCTAGGGGCATTAGTTTGTCTTCCATCTCGTATAGGATATATAGGATGATGTAGTTTGGAAAGAAGAAAAAGAAGAATCCATGAGCATGCATTGTAATATTGTAACATATATATTGTTATACGATATCTAGAGATATTGATGTATTTGCTAAAAAAAGATATTAATGTAAACTGTCCATGGACATATGCTACATGGAATATTCGTACAAGACAAGTGTGGTATATATTTGATGCAGACATTGTAACAGTAATGGAGGAAGAAGAACAGTATTGTATTGATGTCAACTGGAGTGCTGGCTAATACTTAACAAGCCAGTTCTTGATCAATGATGAGGGATAACCCTAAGCACATTACATTATTGTATTCACAAAGAAATGGAGTACCGTACCAATATGATTTATCCATGCATGGAGATTAGGGTTGCTCCTAATTAAAGCACCATAACCATGTAATGTGGTATCTTATTTGTTTCATTGGGGATGCTAATTAATATAGTAAGAAAATAGTATTGCAACCAAGCAAGTGGCATATATATGGGCTGGGCCTAACTAAATAGGAGTATATAAATACAAAGTACAACATCTAGAACTGTTCTTGACATATGATACTACCTTTTGTGTTGAAGTATAGCAATAGATCACTAATAAGGTATTCCATCCATTCTCAAATACTCCCTCCATCCCGGAATGAGAAGCATATTTTATACAGGGAAAAGTTAAATTTTACATACTTCAACCACCAACTATTCAAGTTATACACGAGTAGAACATAACACTTGCATCGATAGATTTTTATTTAAATTAAAGTGCCTATGAGATGATATTCAATTACAACATATTGTAAAATAAATTAAGGGTCAAAATCTATTGTATTTAACTTTTCACTGATCAAAATGAGCTTATCATTTTTGGATGGAGGGATAAGTATATAGGATTCATGGATGCCGAGCAAACGAACTTTAGAAACTTTTGCACAAAAATACACAAAAGTATCACTTGTAACATGAAAATGTTGCTAATAAATTTGTTACAACAAATACATGCATTGGAAAAACATAAAAAGACTATATTTTTAATAAATATGAACAACAAAGGTTAAAAATGAAAATGGTAAAAGGCATGCATCAGAGACCAAAATGTTCAAATTGTCAACTAGAAAAAGACGGGAGTAGTAATTCATTTGTAAATCGAGTGTAAAAGTTTATTTAAGTATTTGACTGTATCCAGTGGAAAGAAAATGTATATGGCTCAGAAAGAATGATGCTACACATAGACCACAGGGTAAAATATTACTCAGTCTGTTCCAAATTATAATAAGACGTTTATTTTGGTTTTTCTACATACATAACATTTATTATGTATCTAAACATAGTATATATATCTAAGTGCATATAAAAACCATGTATTCTAGAAAAAAAGTCAAAACACCTTATAATTTGGTATGGATAGAGTATTAAGAATGACAAGCACTATTTTCTGGAGTAGGATGATTCACATGGATGATTCTTAGTGTTAGTTTGTTAGGGTATGAGTATGACTTCTCTTAGGGGCCGTTTGGATCCCTTCATTTTAGAGGAATTGAAATATATATAATGGATTTGGCTATTTGGCTTGGAATTTAATATTCCATAACATTTTTAAGCTCACAAATAAGTCTATCTCAAATTGATAGTGGGAGATGGAAATGGATTCTATAGATCACTGTGCTATAATTCTATTCTCCAACTTATATTACACTCTTCAACTCACTTCCCTACAATAGAAATGCAACATATAAGTATGTCCCTTGTATGTCTAACCATAAATATACAAATATATTCTATATATAACTATATTAGCTTAATTAATCTATGCCTAAATTATAATTATTAGAATGAATTCAATTCCAAGAATCAAACGGACCCTTAGTTGTTTAGAGACCGGCCGGGAGGATATCTTTACCTTGGGCACCAATCCTATATATACACAAAAACGTGCAAATTAACTGAGCGAAATGGAATTAGCAAGAGTTGGAACGATCATATTACGGGTGCAAGAAGTGCTCGAATAGCCAGGCCCGGAGGATGGAAACGGCGCGCTCTGGCAGCCCGCGCTGCGGCCTCCACGGCTGGCTCTCGAGCACGCCGGCCTGGTACGCCCTGTGCTGCCTCAGGCACTGGTCAATGACCCGCAGCCTGGGCGTGGTCTCCCCCTTGGCCATCCCGGTCGCCAGGACGTCGTCCGCGTCCTTCTCGCCGAGCGCCCGGCGCACCACCTGCATCTGCGCCGCCACCCCATCCCTCAGGCTCCGGAAGTGCTTGGATATCGTCCGCGATGCCAGCCTCGTGTACGCCGCCGCCGCCTGCTCCCCAGCCACCGCCTCGAAGGATCCCGCCACCGCCCTCATCTGCTCCCGGTACCTCCGGTACCTCCTCTCCACCTGCATCACCGTTAAAGCTAAGTTAGCACCAACCAAATTGGACGCCATGCCACGCAAGTAACCAAGCTCTCGATCACAAACGGCAATGTAACAGTAGCTGCAAGCCTGCAACAGCTCCCAGATTGGTGACACTGTAGCTTTCTGCTGGTACTCATGTACTTGACTTTGATTAGTGCAGTGATGCACCCTGCAACTCTGTGGCTCTGGCTGCACCTACCAATGAATCGCACTGTGCAGCTGTGCAGCATATACAGGAACAGCAAGCAGGGCCCAGTTTAGTTCAAAAACACCCAAAATTTTTTTGTGCAGTACCCATCCCATCGAATCTTCGACACATGCATGGAGCATTAAATGTAGGTAAAAAAATAACTAATTACACAGTTTATCTGTAAATATCGAGACAAATCTTTTGAGCCTAGTTAATCTATGGTTGGATAAATTTTACCAAATAACAACGAAAGTGCTACAGAATTTTTTTTCAAAAAATTTCGGATCTAAACAAGGCCCAAGACGACGGAGCACAGGAGATGGGCACCGTCTGAAGCTAGTAGACCAGTAGTGGAGCAGTGCTAGCTCATGGCACGGCCCGCCTGCTGATCTGCGGGAGCTACAGCCTACAGGTTACCCTGTACAGCTGACGCGTTGCTACACCTGCAGGCCAAGGAATGGAGGTTTCCAAAAGCAGATGGCAACCCCAGAATGGTTTCGCGGGAGCAGGAGGCCCAGGAGGTCTCTTCAGACAAGCCAAGCCATAACTGAACTCCCACTTGCATGCAGCTTTTTAGATTTCCAAGGACAAGCAAGGGCTCCTGACTGGAGCTGATCCTGCTGGTGGACCTGTGGCCTGTGCCGTGTGTGATGGTGAATTGTCACTTGAGCCGTGGTGAGTGATGGGCGATCAGAGAGGAGGACCTCTTGGAGCATGGCGTAGAGCTTGGCCTTGAGCCTCTGCAGCTCGGACGCACTCATGGCCTGGATCTGCGCCGACGGGGCCGAGGACGAGGAGCCGGCGCCGACGCCGTCCTCGCTCGCTGGCTTCGTGGGTAGCTTGGAAGCAGCAGCTGTGCTGGTGGTGTCCACGGGAAGGGTGCAGAATTCTTGCAGGAGCTGCTGCGTCGGGCGCAGGAACCTGGAGCCGCGCAGGTGCCACGCGCCCTGCGGCTGCTGCAGTGGGCCTGGCCACGCCGCCGCCGGCTGGTGGTGCTGCCGTGGCACGCCGCCGGCGAGCTGGTGGTGGTGGTGCAGCCCCAGCGGCACGGCGTCCGCGGTCCCGTGGAGCGACAGCGACAGCGGCGCCTGCAGGAGACCCTGCCGGTGGTGGTGGTCGCCGACGTCGTGCCCGCCGACGCCGCCGAGCGCGGCCTTGCCGTGCGCCGTCGCAGAGGCAGCGGGGCCCGCCATCATCGCGGCCGGCGGCATGTGGCCCCTGCCGGCCCCGAACATGTCCACCCCGTGCTGGTGGTGCACGCCGTAGAGGTGAAGATCCTCCTCCCCGGCCCCGCCGACGGCGTCCACCTCCGGCACGAGCGTCGCCACGGCCGCCGCCGCGAAGTAGTCCGCGTACGCTAGGCCTGCTGGCTCGTCATGCGCCATGTTTATGTGTACTCCGATGGATGGCTTGATTGAAGTTAGACTAGGCTGGAGACGAAAAGCAGCTCAGCTCAGAATCGAAAGGCGGAGACGGTGTAAAGTACCAGTAAAGACAAAGGCGCCAGACGCAAGTAGCAGCGCCGACGAGAAAGGAGAAGGAAGCAAAGGAGACGCAGCGTCGGCAGCGACTGCGCACGCACCTTTGCGCCAGGGAGAGGGAGAGCGAGAGCGCAGGGCCATACACAGCTTTTCCACAGGGCTGAGGCGACGAGGATAGACAGCGCCAGTGCCAGCACTCATATACACACACAGTCGCAGACCATCGACATGCTGCGCCAGACCCAGACGATGAGACGAGAGACAGGGAGAGCGCGGCCACCGGGCGGGTGCGGATGAGTGAAGCAGCGACCGATGAGCGAACCTGTGGTGTGGTGTGGTTCGCTAGCTCGCTGGCTCGTCGGTCGCTCGGGTAGCTAGCTAGCTGGCTGGTGCCTGGTGGCAGTTGCCGCGTCACTGTTCCGATCGTTAGTTCCGACAGATTCTCCCGGCTGCTGATGCTGCTCGCACTCCTGCTCCACCGCACTCGTGCCGCAACTCCAAACGTGTACGAGCAGTGTTTGTTTACAATCCTTGGCGATGGCTGTTGGCAGGAGGATGGCCGGCCAGTGTTATGCAGCGATTGACCAATGCATAGGCGTGCCGGGCCAATGAGCCTGCAACTGGTTAGCAGCGAGCGCTAGTAACCGCCCCGGTGGCCGGTGGGGAAAGAAAAATCAGCCGAGCCGCCGACGGTGGGGCCAGGAGACCTACGTCCGTGGTCCACGGCTGCCAACTAACTGATATTTAAAAACAGCCCTGGTGGAGGCAACGGTGGGGCCCAGCTGCGCCCTGGCCTGTTTGTGTGGGGGCCACCCACGTCACTCTCATACATCTCCCTTGATTTTGCTTCGTCCTTAATTAATCCGGCTAATTTGGCTGAATAGCTCAAACACTGCTGGATGACTGCTGATTTAGCTGAATAGCTCAAACGAACAGGGTGTTAGCTTCTCCCGTGTGCCCGAGTGAATGAAGATAATAAAGCCAGGCCCTGTTTATTTTACTATTCGAATCATGCATGTAGAGAGCACCTTTTGTAAGCCAAGGTAGAAACAAATCATGTACTCAAATTATAGATTGTTTCGATTTTTATAAGTACACAACTTTTATAATACACATCGATATATGTTATATCTACCTATACATTAAAATTATATATGTAAAAAACCAAAAACAACTTATAGCTGCGAACAGAATGAGTACATCTTTTCATGGCTACTACAGTCTACCTTAAATTTTCAGAATTCTACAATCCACTTGCTACCTCCTACTGGTATTCACCCATCGTACCATCGGACCTCACGTGTTATGAGAAAAGAGACTCAAAATTTTCATGAATTCTACAATCCACAGCTACCTTCTACTAGTATTTACCCATCATATCATTGGATCCACGTGTCATGAGAAAAGAGACTCAAATTTTCATCATAATTCTACAATCCACGTGTCATGAGAAAAGAGACTCAAATTTTCATCATAATTCTACAATCCACTCACTACCTTCTACCAGTACTTACCCATCGTACCATCGAACCCACCTGTTATGAGAAAAGAGAGAAGGAGACCACATAATCGTACCATCGGACCCACGTGTTATGAGAAAAGAGAGAAAGAGGCCACATAAGCTACGATCCATATTTTCAAACACTACTTTTCAGCCCTGTTTGTTTGAACTTATTAGCCTGGCTTATCAGTCATGGTACAGTGTTTTTCTCTCACAACAAATCAGTGAACAGTCCTTTTCAGCCTGGCTTTTCAGCGAAATCATCAGCTTTTATGATCTAAGAAGCTTTTACGATCTAAGATATAATATGCTTCTCAAGTTATCTAACTACGATATAAACAGAATCTCATAATAGAGAATTATCTTCACTTGGCGGAAGATCGGGCACCCCATTCCCATCACTTATCCCCTAATTTTGTTGACTGGATTGCCAAACAGTTGGTGGCTATGTACATTTCACTACACCCAAGGCTGAAAACGATAAGATCCCTTAGTAGAGATCTGATGTTGTCAAGTGAAAGTGTGAAACCGCATAAGCCGAGTGAAATTAAGTAAGCCTTGAAAGGATCAAGATGCCCAAGAGGGGGGTGAATTGGGCTTCTCTAAAAATTAATTGCAAGAATTAAAACCTACAAGCCGGAATTCACCCCTAGTGCCTACTTGTGTTCCTAAAGATTCTACCGGTAAAAGTTTTGCACCCTAGTTTCCAATCCTAGTCTAGCATGGCAATTCTAGGAAAGTAAATCAAGCAAGGAATGTAAATACGTGAATGTAAATGCTTGAAAGTAAGAGTAAGGAATACGGCGATGTTTTTCCGAGGTATCGGAGAGTCGCCACTCCCCACTAGTCCTCATTGGAGCACCCGCGCAAGGGTATAGCTCCCCCTTGATCCGCGCAAGGATCAAGTGCTCTCTACGGGCTGATTCTTCGACACTCCGTCGCGGTGAATCGCCCAAAACCGCTCACAACATGAGTTGGGTCACCCACAAGCTCCGCCGGATGATCACCAAACTCCCAATCACCACCAAGCCGTCTAGGTGATGGCGATCACCAAGAGTAACAAGCTAGAACTCTCACTTGACCACAACGAGCCCAAATGAGAAGGTGGATGCACACTTGCTACTCTCTAATCGCTAGTGAGGAACTCTCAAGCTTTGATTCTCAAATCTCTATCCTCACTAGTGCTCTTGCACTCCCTTGCACTCCAAAGGTGTTTTTCAGCTGATCAAATGAGCAAGAGACCTTTAAAAAGAGGTGGTGGGGATGTATTTATACATCCCACAGACAAAACGAACCGTTACCAGCTGACTCAGCAAAACACGGGCTGACCGGACGCGCCGGTCGCTCGTAACGGTCGAAATCCGAATTTCTGACTGAGTGACCGGACGCGCCGGTCAGGGGTGACCGGACGCGTCCGATCGTGCAGGGAGCATACTGTAACCGCACCGGACGTGCGACCGCGTCCGAACGGAGATGACCGGACGCGTCCGGTCGTCTCTGGACCTTACTGGACTGTGACCGGACGCGCCGATCACACCCAGGTTGCGTCCGATCGGGTGTTTCCCTTAAGTGACACGTGTCGGCTACTGACCACCGCGTCCGGTCCTCGCAAGGACCGCGTCCGGTCGTCAGCGCCGAACCCTAGTCGCGGAACTGAACTGACCGGACGCGTCCGGTCATGCCGAGGACCGCGTCCGGTCAAGGGAAAACGACCCTAAACTTTCCGAAACACGTCGCAACTTGAACCAAGTTGCTTCCAACTGAACTTTGAGCTATTCTAGAGCTGCCTAGCGCTAAGTTTAACAAGTGTGCACCACACCTAAACATAGGACTCACCTAGGTCAAGCTACCCGCTCATGCCCCCCTTTATAGTACGGCCAAAAGAGAAAAACGAAGATCCTAACGACTATTCCGAATGCGTCTCAACACCTCGACATCCGGAACTAACCGTCCTTAATCTTGACGTCACTCTTTTGAACACCGAAACGATTTCCATCAAGGGACATGAATACCATGGTGCCCAAAGTAGTTATAACCTCCATGACCTAACTTACCAAAGTCTCTGCAAAACACACGTTAGTCATGGTAATAAAGCGTTGTCATCAATTGCCGAAACCAAACCTTGGGGCCTAGATGCTTTCAATCTCCCCCTTTTTGGTGATTGATGACAACACTAAGTTTCAAAAGATTTGAGTTGAGGTTTTCGAGCATGCTTGGTTCACATAAACAAAAAGCAATAAGCACAAAGGGTTAGGAATTGCTTATGTGCCACAAGCCAAAAGAGTGTACTCATAAGATAAGACAAAAAACGTTAGTACACAAAAAGATATAGCTCATAAGAAATCGGAGTAAGGCACGGAAGCACAACCTTAGAGCTATAACCAAAACGGTGACATTAATTAACACTGAGACTAGATAGACCATTAGACTCAAAGTTTATCACACGACGACATGTCACACGAATGCAATGACTGAAAAGTAAACATGATGCATGAATGTAGCACACATATAAGAACGAAAACCCTCTAACAAAACTCCCCCTGAATCTACTCTCTCTCCCCCTTTGGCATCAACCGCCAAAAACTAATCTAAGGATCTGACGGGGGAACAGACGGAGTCGTGTCGGGTGCCGAGGTGCGCGGAGTAATCACGAAGTGCAGACTGTCTCCCTCGGAATCTGAGCTATCTGGCTGACCCTCTGAAGAAGCACGTGGCTGTGAAGCAGTCTGGGTCTGAGCAGTAGGAACAGGTACTGACGTAGTAGCAACAAGAGGATCCATCTGTGTGACCTGAGCCTGTAGCGAGCCAATAGCTGGGGGATCTGTCGAGGCAACTGACGAAGGAATAGTCTCTGTAGAACCGGTCCCTGTCACTGGAGGAACAGCTGCCTCTGGAGCTGACAACCTTGAAGAAGTAGCAAAGGTGGTAGCGTGCGAGGGTGTCGGCTGACCAGTCAACTCGCTGTAAGTAGCACTGTAATCACCGAAGGGTGTGCCTGTCAGGAGGTGCGGGCGAGGCTGGTCTGAAGGTGTAAACCCCGTGTGAATAGGAGTGAAACTCGGGGACTGAAACGACTGGGGAACCTGCTGCTGTGGAGATGTGAACTGGAAGCTCGGCTGTCCCTGACTCGACGGACCACTGGACTGTAAAGCAGGAGTCAGGACAGAAGCAGGTGGAGGAACCCCAACAGTGACAAGGTGGCACAGGAGATCCAAGTACTGCTGCTGACTAGCTGCACTCTGTCGCTGTATCTCGTACTGCTGTCGCTGTATCTCAACCTGCTGCCTCTGGATCTCAAGCTGCTGACGCTGAAACTCGTCCTGACGAGCCTGTATCTGTGCAAGTGCCGCAGCTGTGTCCTGAGCCTGTCGCTGTATCTGCTGCTGCTGCTGCTCCTGTGCCTGGGTCAGCCTCTCAAGTATAGCCACCATGGCTGGGTCTGAGCGGGAGGCTGAGCCAGAGCCACCGGCCTCGTGGTCGTGAGACCGAGGAGACCGGTACCTGGGGATGGGCTGGTAGTCCTCATCAGTGCTGTCAGATGTCACATCCTCAGGAAGATCAGCAGGCTGAGCATCAAGATCGGCAAGCTCTGCCTCAGCAAGCTCATCAACTGTGGCGTCCTGCTCAGCTGCTGTCTCAGGAACCTTAGATCGCTCACGCTGTCCTGGCACTGGGGCCTGATCTCTAGTGACTGAGGCCCAAAGCTGACGGATATCATACTCAGGGAAAGCAGTGGTAGTGTCTGATATCTCAGCTCTGATCTCTGCTGGTAGCTGAATGGATGATCTAATGATAAAGCAGATCCAGTGTGCATAGGGCAGCTGACGATTTCCCTTGAAGCCCTCAGCTATGGTGTCCTCCATCTCACTAAGTATGAGATCCCAAATGTCAAACTGTGTCTGTGAGAGGAGGTGGTGAACAACCCATAGCTGCATCCGAGTCAGTCCCTATCTGTATCCAAGTCTGGGAAGAAGAGTGCGTCTGACTATAGCATCCAGAACTCTCGCAAGTGGTGTCAGGCTGGCAGGCGTGCGACGAGACCCTTCGCCAAAAGGCTCACGGAAGCAGGGTCGAACCAAGTCTGTAGGTGGCACAGTCCCGCCGTGAGGGCGTCTCGGTGGAGGAGTCTGACCAAAGCACAACTGATGTATCTTCGTGTCGGAAGCTGGGAGTCTGAGAATCTCCCGCACTCTGGTGTTGTATAGTCTGTGATCGCGGCCTCGGAATGCAAAGTGAATGAAATCATGGGCAGGATCAATCCAAAGTGAAGCATAAAACTCTCTGACCCATGTGCCGCAGTATGCACCTATCCGTCCAAGAAGATCTGACAAGCCTGGCAGAAAGGACAGGTGCGGACGAAGCTGCTCTCCCACAACCTCAACCAGTGACTCAAGTCGACAGACCCTCTGTGGTCGGAAAGCAATACCACTGTCAACAAGAGCTCTGTAGAAATCCTCCTGGAGTGGAGTATAGAAACCCTCTGAAGCTCTGAGATCCCTCACAGGTGGAAACCATCGGCTGACCTCCACGAACCTCAACCCTTGCACCTGACGTGCAGTGGCACCCCTCAGGTCAAAGTGCTCGACCGGGGGTGAACCTCTAGCTCTGGGAGGAGGACGTGCTCCACGACGCTGGCCCTCTGGCCTAGGAGTCACCTGAGTACGTGTGCGTGTGGAGCGGCGACGTGGTGGAGACTGAGCTGGCTGCTCCTCTGTATCCTCTGTAGCCTCTGTAGGTGGATCAACTGACATACCCTCTGTAGCTCCAGTATCCTCTGTAGCTCCAGTATCCTCTGTACCCTCAGTGGCCTCTGTCCCAAGCTGTCGACCTTCAAGATGAAAGCGACACTCGCCTATGCGTATGCCACTGCTCCTGCCACCTCTCTCTGCCTGCTCTGCTGCATCTGCCACGGCCTGAGCAATCTCTGCCTCTGTAAGTGTCTTCTTCTTCTTTCTGGCCATGATCTTGATGCGCTTCCCACGCGCAATCTCAGACCGACGAGGAGGACTGTCGTCCCCGTCACCAGGAGCACCACGGGTGTTCTTGCAACGCACCATGCTGACACACTGACTGAAAACCTCTGTAAGATGGTGAACTATCACTCGAGAGGCTTGGCCTCAATCCGTATCTACAGGCTTGGCCTCGGATTCAGCAAACTGATCTCACCCTGACATACCGACAAACTCGCTGTAACGACGGAATAGAGAGATCTACTATAAGCACATATATAACTAAAAGGTATGAAACCCTAAAGATAGCAAGCATATGAGATACGATGTGAATCGAAACGCGAAGCTACCTCGGATCGACGAGACGACGGTGACAAGATGAGGTGACCTAGAGCGCGAGATTCCCCGAATTCGCTGAACGAGCTCTGAAAGGACCGAGTCGATGATAAGCAATGGAAAGTTACGGTCAAGGTTAGCCCTAACGACAGAATTGAAGAAAATTGAGCGAAAACGAACAAGTTCTTCACCTCGAGCTAGGGTTAGGGCAAACCCTAGAGGACAGGGCTCGGCCAAAGGAAGATTAGAGGAACTAGGGTGGAGGCTGAGCACGGGGGAGCACGGTGGTGGCTGCGGTGGAGAAAAACGACGAGGCAAGGCGGCGGAAAGCGGCTCACCGGCGGCGAGGTGAACGGGCGGCGGTGGCGCGTGGCTGCGGGCAGTGCGGGCGCGGCTGCGGGCAGGCGAGGCCGGGCTGGCGCGCGAGCGAGGGCGAGGAGGCGAGCAGGCGCGGCGGGATCACGGCAGGGCTCGCCGGAGGCGAGGAGGACGGTGAGAGCGCGGCGGATCCCGGCGAACTCGGCGAATCGGCGGTTAGGGTTCGGCGGCGGCGGTGAAAAGCGCGATGCGGTGGAAAACACGGCCGAGGACGAACCGTTTTAAGAAGGGGTTAGATCCGCTCGATGCGCGATGACCGGACGGGGTGGTCGTTATGACCGGACGCGGTGGTGCAGCGTCCGGTCACACTCCAGTAAGCTCCTGGAGTGACCGGACGCGTCCGGTGAGGACTGACCTGACGCGGTCAGAGTCCGGTCGAGGGGAACTAGGGAATTCATCGTGAATGACCGGACGTGGTGGTGGTAACCGGGACCGGACGCGGTGGTCAACAGAGGCGCGTCCGGTGCAGCGTCCGGTCACTAGGTCTGGAGTTGGTCTTCTGGATGACCGGACGCGCTGGTGGACGCCGGGACCGGACGCGGTGGTGAAGCATCACTGCGTCCGGTGCAGCGTCCGGTCCAGCGTCCGGTCACAGTTTTTCGCCCTTCTTCGTTCCAAACTGCGATGCCACTTCTCCCAATCAAGTTCCAATTCAAAGAGACACAAATAAACACCAATTGGAACCTGATATGAGTGACCTCACTCAAACCCTCAAGTTTTTCAAAATAGTTTGCCTTAGGCTAGTATGATTTTTAAGAAAATAGGCATTAAACACCCGAGAAGCAACGTATGGCCATGCAATAGAGTTTTTAAACCTTTAGGAGCGTCAAAATGCTCTCTCTATCCATGGACGAACACAGCGGTTGCTCAAAGCTAAACCGAAAAGAAACGACAAACAAACAACCATGCATATGCAGTGCAATACAAGAAGGTAAAGCAAGGTTGCTTGTCAAGTTTGATCCACGGTTAGGCTTCTTCACTCCTCCAAAAGGAGGGTTATCATAACCGTGTTAGCCAAGCCCTAAATGTATTGCGATAAGATAAACATGGCATATAAAACAATGCAATGCAACGGACAACACAAGCTCATTTTTTAAAGTTACTTGAATCAAGCACATTGAGTTCACTTCTTAACCTACAAAAAGTTGCCTCAACCAAAGGTTTAGTGAAGATATCCGCTAATTGATTTTCACTTCTTACACCTTCTAGTGATATGTCATTTTTAGCAACGTGATCTCTTAGAAAGTGATGGCGGATATCAATGTGCTTGGTGCGAGAGTGTTGTACCGGATTGTTAGCAATTTTAACGGCACTTTCATTATCACATAAAAGTGGCACCTTTTCAAGAACAATTCCATAGTCTAGGAGGGTTTGTTTCATATATAAGATTTGTGCACAACAAGCCCCCGCGGCAATGTATTCCGCCTCGGCGGTGGACAAAGCCACACTATTTTGCTTTTTAGATGACCAAGATACTAAAGATCTCCCAAGCAAATGGCACCCTCCGGATGTGCTTTTTCTATCAATTTTGCAACCGGCATAATCCGAATCAGAATAGCCGACTAGTTGGAATCTAGCTCCTTTGGGATACCAAAGACCAATGCTTGGGGTGTGCTTAAGGTATCTTAGGATTCTTTTTATGGCACTTAAGTGAGGTTCTTTAGGGCACGCTTGAAAGCGAGCACACATGCACACACTAAACATGATATCGGGCCTAGATGCGGTAAGGTACAACAAGCTACCAATCATAGAACGGTAGAGAGTTTGATCAACCGGTTTACCTCCCTCATCTAGGTCGAGATGTCCATTTGATGGCATTGGGGTCTTGATTGGTTTGCATTCTTCCATCTTGAATCTTTTGAGAATATCCTTGGTATACTTTTCTTAAGAGATAAAAATCCCTTCTCTCATTTGCTTGACTTGAAACCCAAGAAAGAATGTGAGCTCACCAATCATTGACATCTCGAACTCCTTCGACATCAATTCACCAAATTCCTTGCAATAATCTTCATTTGTTGATCCGAAGATGATATCATCAACATACACTTGACAAATGAAGATCTCCCCATTAAGCTTCTTGGTGAATAGTGTGGTGTCGACCTTCCCAATGGTGAAGCCCTTCTCAATGAGGAAGTCCCGGAGGCGCTCATACCACGCTCTAGGGGCTTGCTTGAGCCCATATAGCGCCTTGGACAACCTATAAACATGATTAGGATATCTAGGGTCTTCAAACCCGGGAGGTTGATTAACATAGACTAGTTCATTTATGAAGCCATTTAAGAATGCACTTTTCACATCCATTTGATATAGTTTCATATCATGATGTGATGCATATGCAAGGAGGATACGAATGGCTTCAAGTCTTGCAACGGGTGCAAAGGTCTCTCCAAAATCAAGACCTTCAACTTGAGAGAACCCCTTTGCAACTAGTCTTGCCTTGTTCCTCACTACTATGCCTTGGTCATCTTGCTTGTTTCGGAACACCCACTTGGTTCCAATGACTCTTGCACCTTTAGGATGCTCTTCAAGTGTCCATACTTGATTGCGGGTGAAGTTGTTCAATTCTTCATGCATGGCATTCACCCAATCCGGATCTTGAAGAGCTTCTTCTACATTTTTAGGTTCAACACAAGAGACAAAAGAGTGATGTTCAACAAAAGAAGCAAGCTTTTGAGATCGAGTCATTACTCCCTTTGTAGGACTCCCTATGATGAGTTCTTGTGGATGTGCTTGAAGTAGAGGTGAGTTTCTTCTATCAACCACTTGAGGAGGTGGATGGGGAGCATCAACATCTTGAGCTTGTGCCTCGGCTTGTTCATGAGAGATATAAGTGTCTTCATTTTTAACTCTCTCATTCTTGTCATCATCTTGAGGCACACGTGATGAAGATGGTGGATCAACAATTTGTACATCGTCATCATCATCTTTTGGCTTGATGTCTCCCACGAGCATGTTCTTCATGGCCTCCCTCAAGGGTTCATCACCTACATCATCACAATTCTCAATTACTCCTTGGGAGCCGTTAGATTCATCAAATTCCACATCATATGTTTCTTCAACCAAACCGGTGGCATGGTTAAATACTCTATATGCTTTGGACTTTGATGAGTAACCAACAAGAAAACCAATATCACAACGTCTTTGAAACTTCCCTAGGTGTTGACGCTTCTTGTAGATGTAGCATTTGCAACCAAACACCCGGAAGAATGAGACGTCCGGCTTCTTCCCATTAAGCAACTCATAGGGGGTCTTGCCAAGAAACTTTTGTAGGAAGAGGCGATTTGAAGCATAGCATGCGGTGTTGATTGCCTTGGCCCACAACTTCTCCGGAGTGTTGTACTCATCTAGCATTGTTCTTGCAAGGGTAATCAAAGTCCGGTTCTTCCTCTCAACTACACCATTTTGTTGAGGAGTGTAGGTTGAAGAGACCTCATGCTTGATTCTAATTTCATCACAATAAGCTTCAATGTTGGTGTTGTCAAACTCTTTGCCATTGTCACTTCTAATCTTCTTTATCTTGACTTCAAATTCATTTTGAGCTCTCTTTGCAAACTTCTTGAAGCAATTTGCCACTTCGGATTTGTCATGAAGGAAGAAAGTCCATGTATACCTTGAGTAGTCATCCACTATTACAAGACAATAGATATTACCACCCAAGCTCTTGTATGTTGTAGGCCCAAACAAATCCATGTGTAGAAGTTCTAGCACTCTTGAAGTTGACATGAAAGCTTTGGTTGGATGAGTGTTTGCAACTTGTTTGTCCGCTTGACATGCACTACAAGGTTTGTCCTTTTCAAACTTTACATCCTTCAATCCTCTCACTAGTTCTTTCTTCAATAGCTTGTTGAGAGTGTTCATTCCAACATGAGCAAGCCTCCTATGCCAAAGCCAACCAAGTGAGGTCTTGGTGAACAAACATGTCATCAAATTTGCATCTTCGGAGGTGAAGTCAACAAGATAAAGATTGTTGTATCTAAAGCCTTTGAATATCACTTGCTTGTCGTCTATCTTTGAAACTTCCACTTCATTTGGTGTGAACAAGCATTGGAAGCCAAGGTCACAAAGTTGCCCAACGGATAATAAGTTGAAACTCAATGAAGCAACATAGAGCACATTTGAGAGTGAGTGATCATTTGATATAGCAATCTTGCCTATACCCTTGACTTTGCTTTTTGAATTATCCCCAAATGTGATCTTCTCTTGACATATCCCATTCTCTTCAATGGAGGTGAACATACGAGGATCACCGGTCATATGTTGAGTGCAACCACTATCAATGACCCAATGAGATCCACCAGTCTTGTAGTTCACCTACACACAAGAGATCAAGCTTTTTGTTTAGGGACCCAAACTTGAGAGGGGCCCTTGACTTTCTCAACTAGTGACTTGGCAACCCATATTTTCTTTGGCCTATTCTTGTTTGGGGGACCCAAAAACATGACTTTCATCTTTCCATTTGAATCTTTTCTTAGCATATAATGAGCATTGAAGGCAAAGGGTCTAGCATGCTTGGGCAAGGGTTGTGGTGGTGGAGTTTTGCATTCATGAGCAAAGTGACCTTCTTGACCACACTCAACATATCTCTTTGGCTTAGGCTTTGACTTGCTTTGTTGTTGTTGAGCTTTTGCCTTCTTCTCTTGATTTGCCAGGTATCCAATACCACTTCTATCCATCTTCATTACGGTGTTCATGAGGAGCTCACTTTGCAAATATTGACCTCTAGTGAACTTGCTTAGGCCGGTCTTGAGATGCTCTTTTTCTTGCTTGAGCTTTTTGTTTTCTTCAATGAGTGACTCATTTGTTGTTTGCTTCTCAAGAGCCATCAAACCTTTTAGCTTCTTGTTCTCATTTGCAAGCTTCTCATTCTCACACTTGATCTTGGCATAATCATCATAGTTGCTTGACTCAACCACACTCTTGCCTTTGCTACTAGAACCTTGCTCAAAGCTTTCAATAATCAAGTCATCACATGATGTAGCTATATCACACTTAACAACATTGTTAGTAGCATCATGTGTCTCAAGAGCAAGTTCATTAGCAACCACAAGACTATCATAGTTAATTTTCAATGTGGTGTATTTTTCTTTTAGAGAGTTATGTCTAGTGATGAGCTCATCATGCTTTTTCTCAAGTTTATCATGTTGATCTTTAAGCTCTTTATTAGAGGTTTTGAGCTCCTTGAGATGAGAAGACATAACTTCATTTTGATCTCTAAGCTCACCACTAGTCTTTTGAGCATTTTCAAGCTTTGATGAGAGTGATTCATTTTCATTTTGAAGTTCATCATTTTCATTCCTTGTCCTTCTTATGATTTTAGTATATTTGTTCAACAATTTTACAAGTTCATCATAAGAGGGTGCATCATATTCATCATCACTATCACTATCATCATCATCATCACTATCATGATTTTGTACCTTTCGTTCACCCTTGGCCATAAGACATAGGTGAGTAGTGGATGATGATGGTGAAGGTGGCGGTGAAGGTGGTGATAAAGATGTCGGTGAAGATGATGGCCCCATCACAAATGCGGCAACCTTCTCTTTCTCATCATCGCTCTCATCTTCGGAGGACTCACAAGATGATTCAATGTCGGTGAGCCAATCACCAACAATGTATGCCTTTCCTCCCTTCTTCTTCTTGTGGAACTCCTTCTTCTTGCCATCCTTCTTCTTGTATGGCTTGTTTTTCTTCTTCTCTTCTTCTTCATCACTTGAATCATTTTTCTTGCCCTTGTTCTTGTTCTTATACTTGTCTTTTGGTGGTCTAGGGCATTGATGAGCTAAGTGGCCAAGTTCACCACAATTGTAGCAATCCATCTCGGAGATTGGCTTTCTCTTGCTACTTGTGAAGAATTTCTTTTTCTTTCCATCGAACTTGATGCCACTCTTGTTGAGCTTCTTTAGCATTTTAGTGGTCTTTCTCACCATGAGTGCAAGTGATTCATCATCAATATCACTTTCACTTGAGCTTTCTTGCACCATCATGGCTTGGCCCTTCTTCTTCTTCTTGTCATGACTAGCTTTGAAGGCCAAGTCTTTCTTCTTGGAAGATGATGAGCCCTCTTTCGAAGTGATATGCATGTACATCTCATGAGCATTGATCTTCCCCAATACTTGAGTCGGTGTTGCGGTGGAAAGATCACTTTGGTGAAGCACGGTGACAATGTGACCATACTTCTCAACGGGAAGCACACTCAAGATGTTCCTTGCAACATCCGATTGGCTCATTTGAGTGAGCCCAAGAGCATTGAGGTCCTCTACAAGAACATTCAAGCGAGTGTACATGTCATTTGCACTTTCTTTGGGAAGCATCTCAAAAGAATTAATTTTCTTTAAAGCTATGTGATAGCGTTCCTCACGCTCACTCTTAGTTCCCTCATGGAGAGCACAAAGATTTTCCCACAATTCATGAGCGTTCTTTGCATTACGCACACGATTGAAGATATCTTTGCCTAAGCCCCGGTAGAGTGTATTTTTGGCCTTTGCATTCCACCGGTCGTACTTCTCCTCGTCACCAATGGGGTTTGCGGGATTCTTGATAGCGGGAAGCCCTTGGGTTGCGGCTCTAAGACACCCAACATCTATGGCTTCGAGATACGCCTCCATACGGATTTTCCAATATGGAAAATCATCCCCCTCAAAGGTGGGAGGTGGTCCTTCCCCGTTAGACATCTTGCTCTAGGCGGTAAAGCCTAAATTAGGAGCAACTCGGCTCTGATACCAATTGAAAGGATCAAGATGCCCAAGAGGGGGGGTGAATTGGGCTTCTCTAAAAATTAATTGCAAGAATTAAAACCTACAAGCCGGAATTCACCCCTAGTGCCTACTTGTGTTCCTAAAGATTCTACCGGTAAAAGTTTTGCACCCTAATTTCCAATCCTAGTCTAGCATGGCAATTCTAGGAAAGTAAATCAAGCAAGGAATGTAAATACGTGAATGTAAATGCTTGAAAGTAAGAGTAAGGAACACGGGCACAGCGGCGAGTCGCCACTCCCCACTAGTCCTCGTTGGAGCACCCGCGCAAGGGTATAGCTCCCCCTTGATCCACGCAAGGATCAAGTGCTCTCTACGGGCTGATTCTTCGACACTCCGTCGCGGTGAATCGCCCAAAACCGCTCACAACATGAGTTGGGTCACCCACAAGCTCCGCCGGATGATCACCAAACTTCCAATCACCACCAAGCCGTCTAGGTGATGGCGATCACCAAGAGTAACAAGCTAGAACTCTCACTTGACCACAACGAGCCCAAATGAGAAGGTGGATGCACACTTGCTACTCTCTAATCGCTAGTGAGGAACTCTCAAGCTTTGATTCTCAAATCTCTATCCTCACTAGTGCTCTTGCACTCCCTTGCACTCCAAAGGTGTTTTTCAGCTGATCAAATGAGCAAGAGACCTCTAAAAGAGGTGGTGGGGATGTATTTATACATCCCACAGACAAAACGAACCGTTACCAGCTGACTCAGCAAAACACGGGCTGACCGGACGCGCCGGTCGAAGTGACCGGACGCGCCGGTCGCTCGTAACGGTCGAAATCTGAATTTCTGACTGAGTGACCGGACGCGCCGGTCAGGGGTGACCGGACGCGTCCGATCGTGCAGGGAGCATACTGTAACCGCATCGAATGCGCGACCGCGTCCGAACGGAGATGACCGGACGCGTCCTGTCGTCTCTGGACCTTACTGGACTGTGACCGGACGCACCGATCACACCCAGGTCGCGTCCGATCGGGTGTTTCCCTTAAGTGACACGTGTCGGCTACTGACCACCGCGTCCGGTCCTCGCAAGGACCGCGTCCGGTCGTCAGCGCCGAACCCTAGTCGCGGAACTGAACTGACCGGACGCGTCCGATCATGCCGAGGACCGCGTCCGGTCAAGGGAAAACGACCCTAAACTTTCCGAAACGCGTCGCAACTTGAACCAAGTTGCTTCCAACTGAACTTTGAGCTATTCTAGAGCTGCCTAGCGCTAAGTTTAACAAGTGTGCACCACACCTAAACATAGGACTCACCTAGGTCAAGCTACCCGCTCATGCCCCCCTTTATAGTACGGCCAAAAGAGAAAAACGAAGATCCTAACGACTATTCCGAATGCGTCTCAACACCTCGACATCCGGAACTAACCGTCCTTAATCTTGACGTCACTCTTTTGAACACCGAAACGATTTCCATCAAGGGACATGAATACCATGGTGCCCAAAGTAGTTATAACCTCCATGACCTAACTTACCAAAGTCTCTGCAAAACACACGTTAGTCATGGTAATAAAGCGTTGTCATCAATTGCCGAAACCAAACCTTGGGGCCTAGATGCTTTCAAGCCTAATTCCCCGCATGACATGCTTTGTTACTTGAGTAGAAACTGCTTGGATTAAGTCAACTAGATCCCTCTTGTTACTTTAAATCCAACTCCACCCAATTGTTTACACGCATGCTTTCATCAAATTCTTGCACATCTTCATTCATTTTGGGATGAACATCCTTGAACACTCTCTTCTGAGAAACAATAATATGACGAGGAGATAATCAGGGAGTATGAGGAGGAAGTCTTTGGTGATACAGTTCCTAAAGCCACACCTAACTTGGATACTAACTCCAAGTTCACCCAAGGGAAGCCATGGTGCATCTCCCTACTTTTCCCACTACTAGCTATGAACTATTAAGCTATATCTTATTGTGCATTAGGTTGTGTAGGAGTTGTCTGACACCTTGATGCATAAAGATCCTGAACCCAAGAGTCTTACTAACATGATAGGTTCGGGTCAGGGGCAGATCTATATGCATAGTAGGGGTGCGGCTGCACCCATGAAAAATAAAAAAAAAATAGTGATTTTGATCAATTTTTCACCATATACGTACCGATACAGTAAAAATCTATGCACCCACAAGGCCAGCGCACCCCCTCAAATTTGCTCTAGCTCCGCCCCTTGTTCGGGTAGCTACTGATAATTGAAGCTTTCATCACTCATAAGAGATATAATCTTATATATTTCCCTCGTTACTGTTATCACTAATGCTCTTATGTTGGAACATGTGATGAATGATAAACTTGAGACCAAGCAGGAAATGATCATAGTTACTGTCGATGATATGGACCTAGGGTACCTCACCGTATCAGCCTAGTACAGACAGGATGTGCCGAATATGACGAGGATGAGGCCTAGCAGCACTAGGTACATCATCAGATGTGGTGTGCAAGAAAACTACGAGGAAGATTTGGACACCAACTCCTACGGAGATATGATAGATTAGTTGTTATACTTTCCATGTAGTCAACTAGGAAACATATTTATAAACTAATCCGATCTTGTAACCCTAACCCCCGGACTATATAAGGAGGGGGTAGGGACCCCCGATCAGTTCAACACAAGCTACATCAGCACCCCTGTAAACTCAAGCATACGAGACAAGAGATCCTCCTCAAGCTGGACGAAGGGTACCACATACCTAAACTAGTATAAACCCTTGTGATATCGTGTGCTATGCTTCTGATTCCCTGTGCGTAATACGCCGATACGTATTGCCAAAGCTAACAATTCCGACAATTGGTGTGTTATATAGGGGCCTTTTGCGCACAGATTCATTATGTTTCAGATGGGTGCTGTCTTCAACTTTGACGACGTTGAGAAGATGCAACCAAGCGCCGAGATCACCTTCGGTGGTCTGGACTTCATCGTCAACCAGCTCGGGAACTTGCATCTCCAAGAAGGCAAACCACCTATGCCATGGAAGCCGGACCTCTGGTGCTAGCCGGGCACATGAACCTCCACGCTCAGGAGGCCTTCGCCGAGTTTAGTTCGGAGTACCTCCTCGACAAGATCTGCATTCTCTTCGTGGATCCATGCTGGGTACCCGATGCAGATCCAACACCGCTACTAGACTTCATCCTAACCGGTTTCCCAACCGAGATCAGGAATGTGGCGGCTACCTATTGTAACGGAACCGCCCAAATTATAAGAACAAAAGTACAAAAACAATCGCCGGAGCAATTAAATTCCCGTACTTAAGCTCCTATAACCCCGGTAGTCCAATGAAATCACGAGGGATTTCAAACCAACCAACATACAAGCAAGATCGTAGTGGTCCAACATAACAAGTCATATGTTACATCCATTTCATAAGTAATTCAACATATATCGGAGTTCAGTAGAGTTATTACAACTCAAGTTTAAAAGTAGCGGAAGCAAGTAGTTTGAAACTAATATCACCTTAATTCAAATACATGCCAGTACCAAGGTCAATTTCCCATAAAAGCATGAGAGACAAGATAGCTCAGACGGATCATGCCCATGATCACACTCCGCCACTACAGCCGGAGTCTTCCAATTCTTGCAGTAGCTATGATACATCACAACCTGCAACAAGTGGGAATAAACCCTGAGTACGAGAAGGTACTCAGCTAGACTTACCCGTCATAAACCAGAAATAACATGACACCAAAGAGTATGCAAGGCTTTATATGTTGGACTGGCTTGACTCATTTGCGAAAAGCATAAGTTATATTAAAAACTATGCTAATACTTTTTGCATCATTTTTTATTATAACCTATTCAAGCTAGGTAAGCAACTATTGCTAAAGCAATCACTTGATTCATCATCAACATCTAGATTACCATATCAGGTTTAGCATTTCCAACATCATTCACTTAACCACCAGTGTTCCATTATTGTTACTACGATGCCGTAGCTCGAGTCAAGTGCTCACTAACCGGGAGCGACGGCGATTCGAATCGAATTCCTATCCAGCTGGAGATTTATTCCTCACACAAACCATGCTTCCCCCGTCAGGGTTGCGTAGATCACCAATGACACTTTCCAAGAAGCCGCGGGATAACAATCATGGATCGCACTACCCAGGGACCGCCCGACTGCCAGGACGCACCTTGGGCTCACTCTTCGCGTCCCCGTTACACCCCCTTCAGCACCAGTCTGCCAACCCGAGTTTATCCCGGCTCGAAATAGTGTCACTAGCTTCGCGGTCGAAAGGTACTTTATTCGGCCAGCTAAATGTGAGGCATGCGTTCAACATGACAAGAGGGACGAGCAACGATCGGTCCTTAATCGACACAGACGGAATCACTATAGTCCAAAATCCTATAAGACTCCGCCCGATCTTCCTTTATCTACCAACACTTGGTTACTTTCCATGATCACAATTACAGCTAACCATAACCAGGTATTCACCTATAGCTCGCAAGTGACAGGAAATCACCCGACTTCTACCGATCTAAGCATGGCTAAGCAATTTACTCGATCCTAACCTAACAAGGTAAAAGGTAATCCGGTGGACAAGGATAGTAATGCAACAACGGTTTCATTCAACTCCTATAACCTAATGCAACAGGATATATAACTATAACTCATGTAATAAGGAATTGCTTTTATAAAGTAGGAGACTTAGAATGCTCCGGGGCTTGCCTGGGATCGAACACTTAGGTTAGTGGGTGACAGATGACACTCGCTTGGCGAGCATCTTCCATCCTGACACTTGCTTAATCCTTTCATCTTCGGGATAGGTCCACCAAACACCGTCTTGGGGTTTGGCTCCAACATCTCGTCCTTCACGTGGTGCATCTAGCGAACCTAAATGAAATGCAAGATGCATGCGTATGAATATGATGAATGGTAACACAAGATGCATCACATAATCAATTAAAGAGGGCAAGCACATCAAGCATAACACAAGTTTGACAAGATCACAAGTATCTTAACTTGACCATCATCAAGGGTATAAGCCACACTTAGCAACACCTGGAGTAAACAACTATAACTAGCATCTGACAATTTCTGGACTGCGAACAACATCTACATATTTGGATCATAACTGGAGTTATACAAATCCAATAGCCATGCAACAAGACATTCTGGAAATCTTATGAAATTGTCTATAATTCATCTTTAATAATCTTAGCATGATTCTCAAGTTAATCAATTCAAACATGCATAATTACATAATCTGGTCCAGAGATTCCAGAGAACAACTATTTCTGGAACCCAACTTGAAACAGTCATTACTCACAAACTATAAGGCCAAATGCCACCAAAATTTAACACAAGCTAGATTAATGAGTCATCTACAACTTTGTTATAATCATGTTTCTCATCAAACATCATTTTCATGGTGCAATTACCAAAGTCCCAGAAACTGTCCAGGAAAGCATCAATTGCAAGAATAAATATTAATTTATATTCCAAACATGTATTTGGCCACAACCAATGTAACCATCATAAAGTGCATGTTAAATGATCACCAAAAAGCATAGTGCTCATCACTAAATAAATTCTTTTAATGCATTTCTTAATTTATTTAGATAGAAAGGTGAAATAATAAACATATACCAAAAGTCCATAATAAAATCTATAAAAATTACAGAAGCTCTTACATACACCCAATAGTCTACTGTACAAATTTCAAGTCATTTGGACATGTATATCAACCTCTATGAAAAAGACAAATTACTATTGCAAGAATTCATGTGAGAGCAAGATACACTAATAACTCACTCATATGGCAACCAAAATTCATGAAATTTTTACCACATATTAAACATCATACTAGTAGCATGCCACAAAAATTTCACTTCATTTGAAGCCCTAGATCTGCAGTTATAAAAATGACAAATATAACTAGCATTAAAAACCTAGCTGCACAAACCTATTTTTACAGAGAAAACTTTAAACTAAAACATGCCATATTATAGATCTACTGCATAGATAATTTCACAAGGATTCCAAAAAGTCCTCATTTGCTATTTTATGAATTTTCTATGATTTACTATGCCTTTTCAAAAATCAGCAAAAACTACCACAAAAAGGTCCTTTTGGCACTATTCACTTGAGTCTATGACAGTGCAGAAAGACCCCTCCAATTAGTCGAATTCTGATTCGACGTCCCTGACGCGAATGAACAGAGGAGGATTTGGGGGGAAACGGCCGGTGGCGGCCGGAGGAAGCTCGTCGGAGGTAAAGGAGTGGTGGGGGAGCATGAGGGGGCTCGCGCGCACCCACAAGTGGCCTTGGGTCATGCCGTGGTGGCCCGACGCGGCCTGGCCACGCGCGCCGGCGGCCTGGGCGATGTCGGCAGGCGGCAGCAGTGCAGCGGGCCGCGGCATGGCCGACGGAGGAGTGCGGGAGGGGCGGCGTGGTGAGAGGAAGATGATGGTGCAGTCGGCTTGGACGAATGAAGGGCGAAGCAGCGGGGACGCGGCGGGGCCGAGCTCGGCCATGGCGGCCATGGAGGTGGGGCGCCGGCGGCCATGCTGTACACGCACTGAGCGCACGGCAGCGGCAAGGGAGGGCGAGCGCGAGTGAATTGGGGCGCTCTGGTGCACCCCCATGCGAGTGGAGAAGCAGGAGGGACGCGGGGCAAGGAGGAGGACGCGCGGCGTCCATGGAGGGCGTGAACTCGTGCATGGAGGACGCGTCGGCAAAACAGCGAACACGTGGTGTGCGCCGCTGTGCCCGTGTTGGAGGCCGAGTTCAGGCTGGCTCTGGACCGAATCTAGAAATGGGCCAAAAAGCAAAGTTGTTCCTCTCCTAATGCTCTACATTTTTCGTTAAGGGGCCAAAATCATTAGAGCAACCGATTAGTGGTTAATTAGTCACCAAAACAGCAATGTCAACACACTAGCAGCGATCACGGAAACTCAAACTTGATGATCAAAACTAAGTCAAACTGGTGTCATCCTTTTGCATACTCTTCTCCACATTATCTACTCCAACTTTTATATTTGGCTCAACTTGAGTTGCTTAACAAAAATTAGAGAACGCGGAATGCCAACGCAAATCTGGAAAAGCCTCCAAACAATGGAAACTTACATTTTTGCCTTCTTGTATCTCTCCAATGGTTCAATGAATCACTCAACTAATTGAACCTTGTTGTAGAACTACATAAGTAGTACGACTTTTATTAAAGGATGTTGGCCAAATTCGAAATGGTTTGCATACTAAACATCCCCAAATATGGCTTCATGAAAACTGAAAACCGAAAACTGCAGTTCCCATACTTAGCCAAATTTTGGAGCTTCAAAACAGCGCTGAGTTCAATCTTTGAGCCTCGGTTTGACTGGCTTCCAAGCTGATCTAGCTCTCTATCCAAAAATAAACTTTGTTCTACCCAACATGAACTACAACTTTCATTTAAGGTCCAACATCAAAACTGGTATAGAACCTACAGTTATACTTTATCCAATGTAGCATCACGATAAAGCTGAAATTATCATTTTTGATCCATTGGAGCATTTTCGGGGCATTTGCTCAACACGAACCTTTCACGACTTTTGTTGTAGAGTCCATCTAGAGCCTTTTGGGCAAGGTTGCAAGGTTTGGTCGATGACCTATATTTCCATCCACTTAATAATGCAATTCCAGCACTTAGTAAAGTCATTCCAACAAGGATATAACTTATCATTTCAAGTGACTTTTTGATTCCAAACGTCATGAAAACTTTTCCAGTGACCAATATAGATAGGTACTAAAGTGAGACACATGAAGATATTGCAATAACACCACCAATAAAGATCAATGTCATATCATTTTCTGGTATCTTCATCATGACTTTGTGCTAAATGGATGACACCGTTATGGATTTAGTTACTGCAGGTGCGTGCTGATGGGCGATTGCAGTGGTGGCGGCGCCTGGTGCTTTCATCGTCAACATCGGCGACACCTTCGTCACAGCTCGTTGACTGCTGGGCGCCATGGCCGGCTGTGGTGCATATCACTGGTGGGATCAGATCGGTGCGTGGCCCAGCAGACGTTGGCGAGGGGGAAGTACTCTGGCTAACTCTGTTCCATCAACCAGATGCTTCCAATTTGATTGTGCTGGAGTTACAACAAGCAGACGACTGACCATTTTGGGCACAACTTTCAGATTGTTGTGTGATGTCGATGTGCATGTAAAAGCAGATTGTACAGGTTTGAGTAATAGTGCCGGATCGAATGTGCAAGCAAAACAATTCAGATTGTGTCAGATAGAACTTGAAATATTGGGCTATGCATTGTAGTAAATTTGACGTCATTTTGTGCCAGTACTTTACGCCATTATGGTAATTGATATGAAGTATACTATTGAGGCATTCGAATTCTCGTAACTATTTTATAGTAAATTCAGTCACAACTATAGTGAGTCGTTTACTTGCAATAGCTTGACAGAATTGAGGTAACTCCTATACTAATTCTGGTACTGAGCCATTATCAAATTCTAGTAACTATTTTATGGTAAAATTCGATTTGTCATTCTAATATCTACGACAACATGATTCCAAATTGTGGTAACCGGTAAATTCATCTCGCCATTATAGTAATTGGTTCTTGTCGTCTTGAGGCCATTAGTACGGTGACCTGAAAATGCATTCTCGTAAATATCTGTAGTGCAGATTCTCGTAAATATTTCTTGGTGTGAATTCTCGTAAATATTTCTTCTCTGATGGAAAGTAGTAATTTGCACCGACGCACAGGTACATGCATGCACTTCACTGGACGGAAATCACGGAAACAAATTTCCTATTTACATGCGGCTAACTTATGTGCGCCAGTAAATGACGCATGCATGCACTCGGCTTGACAGGTACCAACGGATCAGAGGTGGGTTCGGTGTTTGGACCTGGCTACAAAATAAGCTATTTTATAGCTAGCTACAGAGTATACTATCCCTATATATATATATATATATATATATATATATATATATATATATATATATATATATATATATATATATATATATTGAACACGCCAGGATGAAAACACAGGTCCGTCGTATCAGTCCTCGTCAACACATACCAACCTCCCTCAGTTCCTCCACTTCAAATTTAAACTCATCAGTAAGAACACCTCCAGTTGAGTCCAAACGGATTATTGATCACTCTGAATATAAAAAAGCATAAGAATCAAGAGAGCAACCTAACCAATATATAAGAAAACCCTAGTAGCGTGTCACTTTCACCAAAATCTGGATTCGCATTTTTCTAGATAGCTATCACCGGATTTTCTTGTTCCATGAAGTCCTCTGTCCTATCATGCATGTATGCGAGATTTATTTTGCATCGTACTGCACCTGATTCTTTCATCGGATTATTCACACGTCACTCCTGGCGTTCGCATTGTGCCTGCACGGCTGCACTTGCGACTGCTTAGCAAGGAGCTGAGGGAGGAAACAGCAGTGGAGCTTAATTTATGTGACGGTCCAGTCACCCAGATGTGTAATGCCAAATTTAGTCGGTTGGTATTTTGGTTCCTTGCAAAGTGCGTCGATTGACGATTATTATCATACACTTGATTACTTTATTACACTAATGGATTACTTTATTACACTAATGGTTTTTGACAGGGTCGTCGTGTGTACACCGGACCCTTGCATTCATGTGCACTGACGCGTGTTGGTTATATATAGCACTGAGCTCATGCCATCGCTATATAGCCTGCTGCAAGAACATGAACATATATATGGCCATGTGCACACGTACGCATAAAAGATCGAAACTTCCGCTCTCACTATGCTGTATGAGTTATTATGGCGGCTTTGATCTTTTCACTAGAAAATTCTTCCCTTTCAGAGCCCTTGTTTAGTTCCCAATTCCTACACTCAAATTCCACTATGCAAAAAGAAGATTCCTCATCACATTGAAATGCCGACACATGCACGGAGTACTATGAAATAAAAAACTAATTACACAGTTTTGTTGTACTTTGCGAGACGAACATTTTAAGCCTAATTAATCAATGTTTAGACAATTTTTACCAAATAAAAACAAAAGTTGCTATAGTGCGACGTAACGCGTACTGTTTCAAGTTAGGTGCGCCAACTTTGGAATTAAACACGGGCCAAGATTGAACTGTCATGTTGCACTGAAAATTCGCATATTTCTAGACTCATTGAGAATCGATCACATCGGATAAGACAACACAGAAACTGCACATTACCTGTCCGTTCAACATCGGTTAATCAAATTGGTAGGGACCGGGATGTTTGTCAAAGAGCGTGCGGTTTACCGGTCTCTGGGGATTTTTCTGCAACGATATTTACTTCATCTGGAGAATTTTATTCAGATTTGCTATCTCACAACCGGTTATTTTCTTGGCCTCCAGCAACCGAATTTCTGAGCGTCCGATCTGCCGCCCGACACACGTGCGCTCCGCTCCCTCCGTCGCACAGCTCCCCACTTCGAGCTCCTTCGCTTCCTCTGCTATCGCCTCCAGGCCGCCGCCCCCATGCCGCCACCCCAAGGCTTCCTCTGCCGCCGCCCCTGGGCCGCCTCCCCAGGCTTCCTCTGCCACCACCCCAGCTCGGCCGCCCCCATGCCGCCGCCTTGGCGCGGGCTTCCTTCTCTGCTCTATGCTTCCTCTTCCTTGTGTTGGGACGTGGAGGTGAGCCGCGGAGGTCAAGGCGTATTACAACACTAAGAACTAATGTTGACTACTTGCTGGAGAGATGTGCAGGCCTGCAGGGACGCGCACCCGAGGCCTTCGTGCCTGTGGCCCCGCCCGGCGAAGGTAGGTGGGCCACAGTGGAGGCTCTTAGAGCAAGACTAATGGCTACGCCGACTGTCGGCTGCAAGAGACTCCAGGTCAGCCAAGCTAGTGCCAGACCCCACAATGTTTAATGCCTGCTATGCAACATGGAAGCACGGGAGTGGAGGAGAGACAGCCACAGAGCATCTCGCCCGCTTTTTGCCGACGCTAAGTGAACCGCCCGCTTTTCTCTCTCTCATGCCCCACGTCGGATTTCTCTCTCGCCACGTTGGATTTCGCCAGCTGAAACGCCCATTATAATACTTGCTCTTATGGTGGCGGCGAAGGCCACAGCCCCAGCAGCGCGGTGGGTTCGGATTCCTGATCAGCCTCTGAGATGCCTTACTAGCTAGTCCGTCCATAGGTAGTCCATACTGGCCGTCTTTTGGAAAGTCCTGTGCATTATTAGTTGTAGAAAAGTACTGGTAGAATCAACTGGAAAGTCTTCCAAAAGTTATGGCGAGACCATGATATATAGATGCTGCCAATTGCAATCTAACATCGTATTTCAGCTTTCCACAGTCACAGTCGATTTCGCATAGCTAGAGCTTTAGTTAAGAGCTGTGTTCGTTTTCTGGATAGCTAGCTAGAACTCTCAACATATATATTAGCCGCTCTTTGTTGATTTGGTCTGTATACGATGAGACCCTACCTGTTTGTTACTACTAGTATAGTTGACGATGAGACCCTAGCTGTTTGTTACTACTAGTATAGTTGACGACAACGCGTTCTAGTTCCCGCAGTCCGTGCAAGAAATAAACAGCAGCCTGCAGCCAATAGTCGTAGTCGTACCGCGCGCGTCTACATCAAGGTCCTTTACTGTTTTCCTGGAAGCTCGGGAGCTCCATAAGTGTCGAGATGGATGGTGCGGCCAATGAAACACTGACTGAGCACGCATGTTGACGAAGGCTAGTTGCTTGAGGACTTGAGGCAGCACAGGACGTGTACGTACCGCTAGGTAAGGCTACACAGTGATCCGTCGTCGGCATGCATGATCTCCTCCTGTATATGTCGGCCGGCGCCGTCTACGGGCTGTTTAGTTTCCAAAATTTTATAAAAAATTTCAAAATTTCTCGTCACATCGAATCTTTGACGTATGCATAAAGCATTAAATATAGATAAAAATAAAACTAATTATACAATTTAGACAAAATTCACGAAATGAATCTTTTAAGTCTAATTAAACTATGATTGGATACTAATTATCAAATAATAACGAACGTGCTACAGTACCATTATCCAAAAAATTTACGCGAACTCAGCAAGGCCTACGCCAAATCGGCAACTCGCCGAACAGACGACGCTCCTGCGGCCAGTCAGGGTCAGGCAGTCACTGATCGATCATACATACATACCAGAGCTCTATGCTCACGCGGCACGCGCACGTCCTCTACGACTCTCTCTTTCCCCTCGACCCCTCCCCGCGGTCCGCGGAAACTTAAGCGCAGGCGCGGGGCCGTTGGGACGGGGCTTTCCAAGCGGATGGCCGGTCGCAGGCCGGCGGCACTCGCTTGCCTAGTAAGTAGCCAAGCTATTAGCTATCCTGTCCGTCGCACCGCACGTACGTCTGCCTTGTTCGTGCCCCGCCCTGCCGTCTGCCGAGCTGCACCGGGCCGCCCGGATTGTAGCTCACCATATGCTTCTCGTGCAGAAAACTGATCGCCCGGCTACATAAAAGCTGACGGCGATATGTAGGCGGTGTTCAGCTTCAAAATTCCAAAAATTTTACAAGATTCCTCGTCACATCGAATCTTTAAACGCATGCATGAAGCATTAAATATAGGTAAAAAAATAACTAATTACACAGTTTGGTTGTAAATCACGAGACGAATCTTTAGAACCTAATTAGTCTATGATTGGATATTAATTATCAAATACAAACGAAAGAGTTACCGTACTTCTAAAATATTTACAGGGGCACACCCGTAGCCACCGATGGCAATGGCACTGCCCTTTGTACGTACCAGGGCGCGCGGGGAGGCAGACAGAGACAGCTCCGGCGACCGGCGGGGTTGATGGCGCGACCCGATCGACCGCACGAGACGGTAGCGCGCGCTGCCCTAGTAGTCGCCACTTGGAAATCATACTGTATGTCCCATCGAACTGATCCGGCTTTCTCGGACCTGCGAACGGCGACTGTATCGCGGAACAGATGCGGTTGACCGTGTGCCGTGCAGCCGCTGCACCTGGCCCGTGCATGAGGCGTGTACGTACTGGTGACCGGTGACTGTGAACAGTACTGGATTGCCGACAGGTATAATAAAAGAATAAAATAATGGAAGAGCTTACCGTCCGCCTCTGTTGGTGTGTTTTTTGTGCAACATCCGATTCCAAACTGTCACTATTGGTAGCTGTGATTCACTTTACAGTGGCTCGTCTGCCTTTATGGACTGCCCAATACCCTTTTTTCGCCTGATCATATATCATATCAAATCAAGGCCTTGTTTAGAACCCTTCTAAGTTTTTTCACTCTCTCCATCGCATCAATTTTTAACGTATGCATAGAGCATTAAATATTGGTAAAAAAATAACTAATTGCACATTTTGATAGTAAATCATGAGACGAATCTTTTAAGCCAAATTAGTCCATGATTAGACACTAATTACCAAATACAAACGAAAGTACTACAGTAGCTAGAGTTGAAAAAATTAATCTAAACAAGGCCCAAATCAAATCAAATCCTCGGATCACGAGACAACACAGTCATACGGTGCCCCGTCGCATCCTTAGCCGTTCGATGTGGCCATCCAAAGGGTACTGTTTTACTGTTCCGGCGGCACCGCCCACCTCACGTACGAAGCCACGCAGTCGTCGACACCCGGACGCGTGGCCCGCATCGCAGCCAGTCGCTCAGAAATAGAGAAAAAAGAGGTGACCGTTGCCTCGTCCCTATCCCCATTCTCCTCCCTCCGCGCCTCCGATCCCTCGCGTCGTCCTCCACCTCCGTGCCGCGCCCTCCGCCCCTCCCCATCGCGTCGTCGTCTGCCTCCGCGGCGCCTATTCAGGACCCAACGCTCTAAATAGCCGGCGGAGCTCTGCCGAACTCCGACGAGGACGCCAAACCAGGCTCATGGTAGTAATAGTCATTCCCGCAGCCGTAATTCATGCGAAGCGTTAACTCCGCATGCGTAATTACGACCAAAGACAGCTTCTAATCATATTAGACCGCATATATAGAAACCATCTAAGGCTGTGTTTAATTGAGAAAGTTTGAGTGAAAAGTTACTGTAGCACTTTTCGTTGTTATTTGGTAAAATTTGTCCAACTATGGATTAATTAGACTCAAAAGATTCGTCTCGAACTTCACGGACAAACTATGCAATTAGTTATTTTTTTTTACCTACATTTAATGTTTCATGCATGCGTTTAAAGATTCGATGTGATGGGTGGAAAAAGAAATATTTTGGGTTTGCATGGCAACTAAACAGGGCCTAACGCTAATTTTTTGTTTCTTCTATTCTCCTAATGCCAGCCATCGCAGCCTGTTTAGTTGGTGAAATTTTTTAGGTTCAGCTACTGTAGTACTTTTTGTTTTATTTGGCAATTTATGTCTAATCATAGACTAATTAGGCTTAAAAGATTTGTCTCGTGATTTACAATTAAACTGTGTAATTAGTTTTTTCTTTCATCTACATTTAGTACTCTATACATGTGCCGTAAGATTTGATGTGACAGGTACTGTAGCGCTTAACGTCGTTTTCGAACTAAACAGGCTCCATCTAACACACGGTGCTGGCGGCGGCTTCCCCACGGTTCTCCCAGGCGGGCCCCCTCCACACCACAGCCCACCGGCGGCGCCCCCTCCCGTCCTCGACTCCACCGGCTCTGGTGGTGGCGGATCCAGTACACCCTGCGTTCCCTCGGCCTCCCCACCGGCGGCGTCGATCTCGTCATCCCCACCGGAGGCGGCTGTGGGAGTACCTTTGCGCCCCCTCCCCCATCCCTTGGCGAGTGCGGCACGGCCAGCTGGTCGGCCGGCGTGGGGGCGAGGCTGGCAGATCCCGGCGGGTGCGGCCCAGCAGGCGGCGACGGCGGTGGTGGCCGGTGGCGCTCCTCCCATGGCGGCACAGATGGCTTCAGGAGAGGCACTTTCAAGGCTTCTTCATCGAGCTGCTCCGTCGGTAATTACCCAGCCTTCAGCAAGGTATTTCAACGAAGAAGCACTCTGCAATTCTGCATGTCCTGTCTTAGACACACCCATTTACATGCCCAGTCTGATCGGATGAACTTTATGATGACTGACACACTGACGCCTCTGCTTTATTCAGTGAAAATTGCGCTCTGTTTCCTCATCGGATATACGATTGTTCGTTTCTATCCTGCATAGTTAACGCGCTCAATAATGTGCAGAAAATTGAGTGTCGCAGATCAAGTAGATCGATTGTCAACTTCTATTGTAAACTGAAAAACATGTTCGTAATGGAATGTACATTGTTTTTTCTGTAATATTGCACTTATCCTAGCTTGTTTTCATCATAGTAGGAAAGATTAGTAGTATTGACCAACTTTGAAGGAACTTATCCACATGTTGTAGAAGTATCAGTATGAACATGAAGAGTAGTAACCACAAAAGTGCATCCCATTACCTCTTGAATTTCCTAAAGAAAGATAGCTGTAAAAATTGGTAGTAATAGATGTATATGATTTGTTTACGAGCGACAGATCAATCTTGGACTAGCCGCAAACGCCTTTTAAGTTAGCAGTAGTTCTGGTGGTATAGTAGTATTTTTTTTAACATAGCAAACTTACCCCTGACACGTTCTCACATAACGAAATATACTTTGGCCCTGTTCATTCGGTTTATAATCCATCTTTTTTAGCTTGTTTTTTCAGCCGGAACAGTATTTTTCTTTTACAACAAATCAGACAACAGTGTTTTTCAGCCGGCTTATCAGCACAACCGAATGGCTCCTTTGTATTAGTAGTTTTATTAGTAACCAAATACTTCATAGGAAAACATGGTAGTAGTATTGTTAGTAGTATTCAGACATGGCATTAGTAGTATTGATGGATTTGTCTTACCAGTATGACACATGCCATTCAGTCTCTTCACTTTGTATTACTCCCTCCATTCCAAATTATAAGGCATTCCAAGAATCTTGGAGAGTCAAAGCATCTTAAGTTTGACTAAAATTATAAAAAAAATTACAAAAATTTATAACATCAAATAGGTATACTATGAAAATATAATTAATGAAGAATCTAATGATACTTAATTGGTGTCATAAATATTATTATCTTATCATATAAATTTAGTCAAACTTGAGATTCTTTGACTCTCCGAGATTCTTGGAATGCCTTATAATTTGGGATGGAGGTAGTAGTAGTGTTAGTAGCATGGCTGCCGATACTGCATTTTCGACTGAGAGATTTTAGTGTGTTATTATGATGATGCATTGTATCATATTGAAACCTTTTTAGTTTCAACTCTGTTCCTTGTTCCACAATGCAGGGCAAGGTATAATGGAGTCTGAAGATAATACACATCAGCCCCTCAGCATTCGCAAGCACAAATTGCTATTGCCCAAAATGTAGAACACCAATCACAAGGTATGATTAGGAAGAGTAGTAGTCGTAAATGTGCCTGCAATTACCTCCTAGGTTATATACAGAAAGATAGCTGTAAAAATTGGTAGTAATAGATTTATGATCTGTTTACGTGCGGCAGACGCACACGCTCATCAAAATACTACTTCAAATACAACAACAACATAGTCTTTTGTCCCAAGCAAGTTGGGGTAGGCTAGAGATGAAACCCAAAAGAGACGATAAACAGGGAGACACATAAAGGGATATAAAGGGCACAAGACAAAAAGATGTCACGGTTCAGGCATGTTGATTGCGAATCTCCAAGCGCTCCTATCCATAGCTAAATCCTTGGAGATATTCCACTCCTTAAGATATCTCTTAACGGACTCGTCCCAAGTTAGTTTAGGTCGACCTTTACCGCTCTTTATATTATCGGCCCGCTTTAGAACTCCACTATGCACCGGCGCCTCAGGAGGCCTCCGTTGGACATGTTCAAACCATCTCAACCGATGTTGAATCAATTTCTCCTCAATTGGTGCCACCCTAACCCTATCCCGAATATCGTCGTTCCGGACTCTATCCCTCCTTGTGTGCCCACAACACCAAATAAGAAAAATTATTACTATATGAATATACTAACCATGGTCTGAATTGTCAGGTTAGTCCTATGTGAAGATCCAAGGTAAATTAGATAAATTCTTCTAGTGTATTTGCATTTTGATAGCTTTCCTCTGTTTTTTATATGACTAGTGATCTGGATGAGAGGTACCAGCGCCCAGAATTGGCCACTCTTCTCTTGTAGCAGTAATGATTATTATCAATTTTATTAACAAGCTGGGAAACATCAAAATTGATCTTTATCTTTTGTTTTTCCAGATTATGGAGCCATGTTGGTGATGCACGCAGTCTGTGAGGACTTAGTGTGGACAGAGTAGCCAAAATGTTGCAGTTGCTACTTTATACTCCAAGAAAACAAGATGGTTGATTTTTTTTCCATTGTTGTGTGTACGAACTGAGCAGCAGAGAAAAAAATGTACTTTGTCTTCATGAATGTAATAGTGTACTCAATTTTAAACAAATCTGATTTCGTATGGTCATGTACATCAATTACTTGCTGCTTCTCACGACCGTAAAGGTTCTTTTATTTTATTTTATTAGGGCATGTACAGCGCGTCAGTATAAGCCGTCTGTGTCTCGAGAGTTTTGCAAAGAAACCCTCGCACGCAGCTCCCAAGACGAGGTCGTCGTCTCCTGAGACGACGATGATGGCTCGTGCTCCCAGGTGTACTCGTCATCTCAGCCACGCACTGTACAGGGTCGTCGTCTCCTAGCGACGAGGCGTGGGATCTGGCTGCGGCGCGCGGGAGAATCCAAGGTTCGCGCCAAAATCTTCCCTGCCCCCGCGAGCACACCCAAGCATTGAGCGCGGCAGCGGCGGTTAACCTGGACGGGGAGGCAGGCGGTGCACAGGGGGCCGTCGCGGAGCTCCAAGGAACTGCCGGATTTCGCCGCGGACCTGGATTGTGCGGGATTGAGTTGCTCGTCGCCTTTACAAGATGGGACCTGCGGGTTGCGACGGTGTGTGATTGTGTAGCCTGCACTCGTCCGCCGCCGCCTGGCGATGAGATGACGACGCTGGAGACGAAGCTCATCCCCTCCCCCGCGAATGGCGTCAATGGCCTGGGTCTGGGCCAGCTGCTCGGCCCTCGTGGGGCCGACTGCTCGTCCATCCAGTTCCAATCCATGGGCACCTGCGACTTCGGAGGCACTTGCAGTGCTCTGCACTCTAACACTCCCATTGGCTTCAGTTTCACGAAATTGCATGAGACTTTTCCCTGTGTGCCATTATAAAAGATCGCAATCCCCTGTGTGCCCCTAAAAAAAATTCAGCGGTCTTCAGCGCCACTACTCTAACTTTTTCGTGTCCTCCATGCCACTTCCGTCAGTTTAGGCTCTAACGCCGTCAAACTGCACGTGTGAAAAGACGAAAATACCCTTAAGTCTAAATATGTTATTAATTTTTTTGAGCATCTTAACAACTTCAAATAAAAAAACTCAAAACTAGAAAGTTGTAGATCTTGTCGAGATCTATAATTTTCATATAAAATTTATTTTCATTTAATTCCACAAAAAAAATATGATTTTTCTAAGATATATTAATCATATCAAATCATATTTTTTGCGGAATTAAATAAAAATAAATTTTATATGAAAATTATAGATCTCGACAAGATCTACAACTTTCTAGTATTGAGTTTTTTCATTTAAAGTCGTTAAGATGCTCAAAAAATTAATAACATATTTAGACTTAAGGGTATTTTCGTCTTTTCACACGTGCAGTTTGACGGCATTAGAACCCAAACTGACAGAAGTGGCATGGAGTACACGAAAAAGTTGGAGTAGTGGCGCTGAAGACCGCTGAATTTTTCTAGGAACACACAGGGGATTATGATATTTTATAATGGCATACAGGCAAAAGTCTCAAATTGCATGTACTGAATCGGAGGTTGCTAGACGAGGTGCAGCAATTTTGCTTGCATGCTAGGTGCTCGAGAAAATTTCCATGAAGTTCTTTGTAAGATCTTTTTTTTTCAGTTTCTGCATGAACTGTTCCATATGTTCGTGTTAACTGTGAAGTTCCTGAAAGAAAATTGTTGTTCAGTTTCTGACGATGTTCAGTCCAAGAATGCCAGAGAGGCTCTTTGTTTGCTTGTGGGTGAAAGAAAAAAAATCTTTATAATTGTATGAATATTTGTACTATTTTGTTGCTCGAGGCCTTGTGGTTGTGAAATCATTTTGTATCAAATAGCAACACACTAATATACAAAAATAACATTCACAATTGATCATTACTACATGTACTAAGTATTAACTGCACACAGACAGTTAAATAGACAACTCTTGTCTATGGGTTGTATAAGCTGTCTATGTTGCGAATTCCAATAACTTGCAGACAGGTCCTTGTCTCTGGGCTGTACATGCCCTTAGTATCGTTTGGCTCACGGGAGATGGTCGGAGCGAGATGTTAGTGCGCCAGGTTATGCCAGGATCGTTTTTACGGTTTGCGGCTTCAATCAATTGGTGATAAGTTCAGAGACCAATTTATATAAATTACTACTTGATTTGTGCAAACTGCTTCATTATTACTAATCACGTTAAATTAGGTGTAACAGAATCTTAAATAGTGATATAGTTTCTGGAATTTTGGGAAATAAATAATCCTGAAATTATTAGTCCATAAAGAACCATTAAACGTAATCAATAATTTCCTTAATTATAGGCATCCACAGTTTACACATGCACTCCTTTACGGTTGAGGAACCAAATCTGTCAAATCTTTACGGTTGGAGAGAGCTCGCTACGGAGATAATTTTTTCTTTCCATTTACGTTGAACATCCTATATATTTACGATTTCCCTAGATGATACGTGCCATGTTGATCTTTCTGCCAACCACGGCCGCTGCATTGATTCATCTGCATGCACATGCATTGACCTCCAGCTGGTAACCGCCGATCACGGTAGGAATAGTTACTATAAAAATTGGTTCTTTAATTGGCATGCTGGCGTGCATTTTTCCTAAACATAAACATGAGCCTTCATGTGCTTATATATTCCTTTTCTTATTTCAATACTTTGGACCTTCATGTGTCCATAATTTTTTCTTTTCTTTTTCTCATATTTTTGCATAGCCCATGTCTCTTCTACTAAGCCATATATTTAGAGAGAGATCACTACTTTTTTAAAACATGGAGCATATATTTGGTGGAATGTAACAAGCATGTTTTTGCCTACTCCCAGTGTAGGAGTAGAGCATTTTTTTGTGGATCTAAATGGAAAGCAAGTTTTAGCGCCTACTCCCAGTGTAGGAACAGTGCATATTTTAGTGGCGTGTGCGTGATCTTGATCTTGGGAGTATGATAAATTTCTCAACAAGGGTCACAAGGTTTGACTAAACTCAACACAAATACAAGAGCATATGTAAAAGGTTTAAAACATGTAAAATATCATATTTGGCTGATTGGCTCTGGTAGAAAATTCTCACCATCGAGGAGTATGTGACACTATGATTTTATGATATTTTTTATCAAAAACAAATCTCCAAGTACCTTGAATAGAAAAGGTAGGATTCTAAACCAGAACTATATCACACTCCACAACAATTCAGTCAATATGATTGTCCTACGAAGATATTTTTCCACAAGCATAAATATATGTATACGGAACAATCTTTATGCAAGCTTCTATCTCAAAATGTCATAAACATGTCACTTTTTAAAATTTTTAATCGAAATGTGGTCTTGGTTCATTTTAGATTGCATAAGAATATATCAAAGTATCACACATGTACCAAGAAGATGAGAGGAAGTGTCAAACCAGCGTTTTGAAGTGAAGCATCAACAGTTGAGGCTGTCAAGTGGGCTCAAGGCACCAGGGTATGGTCGGATGACCCTACCTGGAGGTACCCGTCCACAGCTGAGCTCCCAAACAAGAAGATGTACCCAAAATTGTACAAGATGGTTACGAAGCATATGATGCATGGCCCTTGCGGAGCGCTTAATCGCAACTACCCATGCACAAAGGGTCGTGGCTCCTGCAGGAACCATTACTCTAAAACTTTTTGTGACGCCATAGTACAGGGCAAGGATTCATACCCAGTTTATAGACGGCGTGAAGATGGTCGAAAAAAAAGATCCGTGGACACGAGCTTGACAACAGATGTGTCGTGCTTTACAACCTATATCTCCTCCGTCTATTCAACTGCCACATCAATGTTGAGGCATGTGGGAGCATCAAGCCACTAAAGTACCTATTTAAATATATATACAAGGGTCATGACCGGGCGTCTGTGGCTGTGAGAGAGGCTGATAAAAGGTCCTTGTTTGGTTTTGGTAATTGAGTGACAATCTAGGTGGACTAATTGTGTTTAATATGAGATACATAGGTGATTAGTTCACAGGTACATATGTGTGAGCAACATATGCCATGGAGGTGAAAATGGCTTAGAAGTGTTGCAAAGCTCACATATATGTTGAAGGAGCTCAATGCATATGAGACATGACATGGAGTCATGTGATCAAGGTGGAGAAGATCAAGACATGACTTGGCTCGACGGACCGATTGCGAGTGTGAAGGGCAAGTCGGAGGCTTCGAAGCGAGGGACCACGTGTGACAGTGAAGCTTGAGCAAGACTTGGCGTCGATGGACCGACGCAACAGTGAAGAGCAAGTGAAGTTAAGATCAATGAACCAATACGATCATGTGATGATATGAAGTGGATCATATCATTGTTGATCATGTTGGTGCATGTGTTGCATCAACATCGGAGGAGTTGGAATGGAAATGTGCAAGGCAAAAGTATAACCTAGGGCATTTCTATTTCACCAGTCATAGGTGTGTAGAGAAGGTGATGACCGGGTTTATGATAGATGGTCGTACTATCAAGAGGGGCAAACTTGTTTGCATATCGGTTATCTAGTACCACTTGAGCGATCTAACTTTGCATTCGTGTTATGATCGAGTGGCGCGGTGAATTGAGTGGCTAATTCCTTGAAAATGATTATAAAAATGCTAACACACATACACATGGTGGTGTACACTTAGTGGTGTTGACACATTTATGAAGAAGTGTTTGGAGTTGAAGTGGATCAACTCGACGTAGAAACAGAGGCGAGTAGAGGTCACTAGAAGTGACCGGACGCTGGTTGTGGGAGCACCTACGCGTCTGGTCAGTGGCTGCGGCACTGGCGCTAGAAGTGACCGGACTCGCAGGTGTCTGCGTTCGGTCAAGCTGACGTATGCTGACGCAATGGCGCGAGGAGCAGCAGTGGTACATGGCAGCAGGAAAGTGACCGGACGCTGGGTGAGCGTCAGGTTGCATTCGACCTGACACGTCTAGTCATCGGTTGGCCCTCTCATGACCTCTCTAGAGTCGACCTGACTCCACGCGGCGTGGCGCGTCTGCGCATCCTGTCATCGGCTCAGTGAGGCGCGAGCGGACGCGGGTGGCAGCGTCAGGTTGAGCCAGCTGCCACGTTCAGTCGTAGTGACCGTTGGGGCGCGTTGTTACCATTGAAGATCAAGCAGCTCCGGTTGAACGCGCGTGACAGTTGACCGGACGCTGGCCGGTGCGTCCAGTCATCCCAAAAATTGCCCAGTGAAGGAGTAACGACTTTATTTGACCGTGGGGTTATAAATAGAAGTGGTGGCCGGCCTTAGGCTGGTTGCTGAGCACCCTTAAGCTTTGGTGGCTTGTGTAGGTGTGCTTGGATGTCCTCTAACTCACTTGTGCTTGCAAAAGTGCGATCCGATTGTGAGTGAGTGTGATTCTAGTGCGTTGCATTGAGAGATTGCATCGAGTGTCACTGGATGATCGAGTTACAAGCCGGTGGTGCTTGTTACTCTTGGAGGTTGCCACCTCCTAGATGGCTTGGTGGTGGTCTTCGTCGAAGCCCGCGAGAAGATCGTGCGGTGCTCCGGAGAAGCGATTGTGAGGGGCTAAGGCTGGATAACGAGCCGAGCTGGCTCGGCTCGGCTCGGCTCGTTCTGGCTCGTTAGGATAACGAGCCAGCTCGGCTCGGCTCATTATCTTAACGAGCCAGAAAGCCAGCTCGGCTCGGCTCGTTATGAACTCGAGCTGGCTCGTTAGGCTCGCGAGCCATGTATAAAAAATACATAAAATATAATATTTGCATTTATCTAAAGCTTAAAAATATTAATAATATAAAAATAATATATTCAATAACCTTAAATCGAATAAAATATTCATACGAGCTAACGTATCATCCATTTGTGAAGTGCAAGACATGAAGTAATACAAAACTAATATAAGTTATGATGACTTTTTTTCTAAAACTACAGCTCGTTTGGCTCGTGAGCGGCTCACGAGCCAGCTCGAGTTGGCTCGTTATAGCTAACGAGCTAAAATCCTGGCTCGGCTCGGCTCGTTATCATAACGAGCCGAGCCGAGCTGAGCCGAGCCAGCCACGAGCCGAGCGAGCTAACGAGCTTCGAGTTTTTCGTCCAGCCTTATGAGGGGCATTGTGTTCGCCCCGCGAGAGCCACAAAGAGCAACTCTAATAAAGTGAGACGCGAAGAGCGACAAGTGGTCCGGCCGGGTCAAGTGCTAGAGCTTATGGTAAGCACTCCATGTGGGAGAGTGTGACTTGCGGGTCACCACTAGCAAGAGGACCGGCGGCAACCTTGGAACTTGTCTCAACGGGGACTAGTTTGGTGGCAACCAAGTGAACCTCGAGATAAAAATCATTGTGTCAACCTTGTCATCCTGTTGGTTTGCAATTCCCAAACACAAGCTCGTATTTTTACACTCACTTATATTGTGTTTGTGTAGTTGCTCTTGTAATTAGTTAGCTTGTGTAGCTTGTTAGTTACCTTCTTACTTGTGTAACATAGAAGTAGCTCTTGCATGACTAATTTGGTTTGTGTAATCTTGTTAGTCATTTTTCTTAGTTTGTGTAGCTAAGTATTTTGCACTCTCTAATTTGGCATTAGTTGCCTTGTTATTGAGCATTGCTAGTGAACTTAGAAGCTTGGTGCTTTTGCTTACTAGTTGTGTAGGAGCTCCCCGGTGTGCAAAGTACTAGTGGCATAGGTTTGTGTGACCTTGCTCCTAGAATTGGTTAGGTGAACTCTTGCTAGTCCGGCACCTTAGTTCCTTAATTAGGATCTTTGTAAGGTGCTAAAGAACATAGATAGAAGGGTGTAGTCTTAGTTAGACCGATAGTTTTAATTTTGCATAAGTTTCGGTTAGTCTGTGCAATTAAGTTTTAGAAAGGACTATTCACCCCCCTCTAGTTTGCCATCTCGACCCTACAGCTGACAAGGAGGATAGTGAAGGAAACATAGATGAGATCAAGCAGTACAAAGATGCTAAATGGGTAACCCCTTCAAAAGCCTTGTAGAGGATATACGGTTTTGATTTGAGCGAGAGGTCCCCTTCTATTTTGTCCTTATAGCTCCATCTTCTAGACATGCACATGGTGTCATTTCACAAGCACGAGGGTGTTCAACGAGTGCTTCATCATCCATGCATTGAAAACCTAATGTTTACATAGTACTTTGAGATGAATAAGACAAATGAAAGAACCCAAGGTATCTTGTACAGGGACTTCCCTGAGTTCTATAGGTGGCACACACAGGACAAAAATTGGCAGAGGAGGGTACAAGATAAATCTCTACAATAGATTAGAAGAATCGTCTCTGCCAATCCAACCGAAGGGGAGCGTTACTATCTTAGGGTTCTTCTAAACAAAGTTCCCGGTGCAACCTCCTTCAATGATCTTAGGCTCGTTGATGGTGTAATCCTATCGACCTTCCATGAAGCTATAGAAAGGAGCCTGATCATAGCGGACAACACGCTGGACAAGAGCCTTGTTGAGGCTATTGAGTGGATGATGCCATATGCATTGAGAAGGCTCTTTGCAATGATATTAGTGTTCTATGAACCGAGCGATGTATTTGGACTCTAGGAGAAACACAAGGGGACAATGTCGGAGCACTATAGGTGCAACAATCAATCCAACTTCATGGTGGAGCATATAGTCCCCATAGATATTCAGAAATTGCTACAATCAATGCAGAAGGATATAAAGATGTACCCACTTCCTGATATCAACGACACATATGACGCCTCTAGCGACATTCCTAGGGAGATTTTTGAGGAGGCTAGCATTGAGGTTGATGCTATTACATAACTCTATCAGACACCCTTAATGAGGAGCAATGGGCTGCCTACAATGAGATTATGTCTGCTATTGATACCTAAGATGGTGGTCTGTTCTTTGTGGATGGACCTAGGGCACTGGGAGGACTTATCTGTACAAGTCCCTGCTCGATACTATACACAACCATAATAAGATTGCTGTGGCAACAACTACGCCCGATGTTGCAACCTCAATAATACCTGGTGGCAGAACCGCCGACTCAAGATTCAAGATTCCCCTCACCATCAATAATGGGCCCTTTTACAACTTCACAAAACAGAGTGGTACTGCCAGCTACTTTGAATTGCATCTCTCATTATTTGGGACGAGGCTACCATGACAAAGAGGCAGGGTGTCGAGGCGCTAGACAATAGCCTTCGTGATATAATGCACCGACCTAAGCTGTCGTTCGGGGGCAAAACTGTTGTGTTCGGTGGAGATTTTAGACATGTTCTTCATGTTGTTTGAATAGGGTCAAGGTCTCAGAAAGTCGATGCCTCGCTGCAGATGTCGTACCTTTAGGATTCCATGTGACATCTAAAACTGGTGCGCAACATGTGGATAAAAAGCGACCCGTGGTTTGTAGAATACCTGCTACGCATCGGTGGAGGCTCTCAAAGAGACCAATGATGATGATGAAGTTCGTCTTCCTCCTGATATATGTGCACCGTACACCATGAAAGATAGTGATCTTGATACACTGATTGATTGCATATTCCCCAGGCTCAATGCAAATATGCCAAACGAATACTACATTACCTCTCGAGCGATATTGTCTACACGGAACGAATGGGTCGATATGATTAATATGAAGATGATAGGTTGTTTTCAAGGGGGTCAGATGGTGTACCATAGCTTTGACTGTGTGATGGACGATCTGCACAACTACTACCCTGAGGAATTTCTTAACACTTTAACATCAAATGGTCTACCGCCACATGTGCTAAAGCTAAAGATTGGCTGTCCGGTCACGTTGCTTAGGAACATTGACCCTACGAATAGACTTTGTAATGGTACCAGGCTTATCATACGAGGATTCCAAAAGAATTCCATAGACACAGAAATTGTGTTGGGGCAGCATGCTGGAAAGCGAGTTTTTCTGCCTCGCATACCCTTATGCCCGTCTGACGATGAAATGTTCCCTTTCCAATTTAAGTGAAAGTAGTTTCTCATTCAGCTCAGCTTCGCCATGACCGTTAACAAGGCACAAGGGCAGACTATCCCTAATGTCAGGGTGTATCTGCCAGAACCAATGTTCTCACATGGTCAATTATATGTAGCGCTATCTAGAGCCACGACAAGATCGAACATTAGGATCTTGGTCGTGCCGGCTGTTGAGAAGGACGTCAACAAGGGGAAGAGGAAGAAGAAACTGACAGAGGATATATTCACGAAGAATATCGTCTATAAAGAGGTGCTAACGTCATAAAAGAGGTAATTTCTCTCGGCAATACATATATTTTCTTTAGATTTGCTGAGTCAATACCTTTAGGATGCTATTAAGAAGGTGTGACATAGATGTGTTGGAGGATACAATTAAAACATAATTTCCTCTATTAGTTATAGCTATTCACAAAATTTAGTTTGTAATATTGATGTTCCGAACATCACGTTAGAAAATTGCTTTTTTTTGTAACACGTTCATACTATTTTTTTTTAAAAAAAATACAACACACGCTCATACTTAAAGTACCATATCATTGTTACGTTTCGTGCAACGCACGGGTATTTATCTAGTATATAAGAGAAAAATTAAACAACGCTGGTAATTGAGGAAGCTAAATGGACTTTTTCCTATGGGTCTGTCCACTCATCCGTGTAACTTTAGTGGGCCAAATAATTTGGACAGTATAGCCACTGTTGGGCTTGGGCCGACCTTCTTAACCGGTCCGTCGAAAGTTTTGACAGGACGTTTCTCCTGTTATAGTACGTTCCATCAAGGTTTTCCGGCAAACAAACTGGATATTTCTTCAGAAGAAAAAGCAAACAGAGTGGAAGTATGGCCAAATGGGAGTTTCAGCGTTACAAATTCCATGACTCAAAATTCTTCGTGAGGGGATCTGTTTGGGTCATGTCTACTGTAAAGCCTTTTATTTCCGAGCTTTTTTAGTTGCACAAGTGTATACGGATTTGGCACAATTTCGTGGCCCAAGCATTCGTCAATCTATGGCCCCGAACCAAACATGCACTCGATGCTTCACGACGAGACCTGCGTACGTGTTTAGCATTAAACTTACATCTTGTTAGGGCTGGCTGCATACCGTTGGTGTCACCCCACCTTCAGAGCACATCCATTCATCAGTCGACAGTCATCACTTGTACTTTTGCCGAACGAGCGCTCCATTATCTTCGCAGCCTTGTAGTTGTAGTAGGCACTAGGCAGCACGACCTAGAAAAACGACATGCGCCCCAACCATCGCTGGGCGTGCGCTGGTCTCTCAGTAACAGGACTCTGTTCACGTCAACTGACGCGAGTTTTTTCGGCTTTTGCATCCCGACCTGCAGATTTTACACAGACCGCTGCTGCTGCCGTCTCTGAACGGTGTCTTCGACGGTGTGAAGTGGCGCTTTCAAACTGGTAGAGTATCTCTGTATCCGTTTTCACTTTTCAGAGGCTTGCTAAACGCACACACCGCAAGCCTGACGAAAAACACGGATTTCTCTGTCGTCAAGAACCAGAAGGTTCTTGGTTTCAGAATTGTCTCCTCTAATTTTTGTCCTGAAGTGGCTTGGTCTGAAACGTTAGGAGGAGGCGGTAGAACGCCATTGACCCCGAGCCGTGTCTCCTTTCGAAAAGCGAAAATTCTTCCGTGAAAACGAAGTTTCTCTGAATGTGTTGGTACAGCGTGGAAATTTTCTTCACAAGTCCAACATGGATGTGCAGGTACCGACTAGTATCTTCAGATACACGTACAAGTCTGGTTTTCCAGAAGGACATACGTATAAAACTGCAACTGCAATTGTATTGTATGTATGGACACAAAAGATAGCACGAAGAAACCGGGCATCGAACGCGGCTCGTCCTGCGTCTGCAATCTGCATCGCAGGAGGCCGGGTGTATAATAACAAAGCATATGACCGTCTCGTATTTACAGTAGTATGTTCACTTTGCGGCAGTGACAGTAGTTACACGGGTAACAACGTATCTTAGTGTACACATGACGAAGACGAACTCAACCAAAATTTGCTCCTAAAAAGGAAATTAATCTTCCTACGTACGTGTATGGGTGATGTGGCGGATGCAAATGGTGGTGAGGATGATGGGAACGAACAGGGTGTCAGACGCTACACTGCTTCAGCCCTTTGGGTGTTTGAGACTGTCTCCAACACCAGGACCCAAACCCAAAATGCATCTCCCACAGTGCTTTTGCCTGCCCAAACCAACCTCCAACGGATGACCCATACACGTGACCCATTTTGGGTACCAGCTCAAACGATAGGCAGAATGCATCTCCTCTCTCCTCGCGACGCAAACGTGCGGTGGTGGCCCGCTCGCGTCTTCTCTCCCTCTCTCGGCCGGCGAGCAGCTTCGGGCGCCTCCCATCCCGGTGCCGCTCCTCCCTCTCCGACCGGTGGAGGTGCTCCGGCGAACCCTGCGACCTCCGGCGAGCGCAGTTGGGGGGCCCGCGAGCTCCTCCCTCAACCTCTCTTCGCCGCCGCAGTTGGGGCCCCGCGCTGCCGCCGCCGTGGTCTGCGAGAACGCCGTCGACGTTGCCGTAGAGCTCGACCTCAGCGAGACGGAACCCGAGGCCGAGCTCGACGGGCTCGAACACCGGCAGGGGAGGAGGGAGAGAGGAGAGAGGGTGGCCGGCGCCTGCGAGCTCCGTCCCGAGCACCGCGGTCGTCCGAAGCTTCTTCCTCTTCCTCGATCCGAAGCTGGGCTCGCCGGAGGGGAGCAGCCAGGGCGGAGCTCGCTCACGGAGGCGGGGCTTGGAGGCCACTGCGGACACCACGCCATCGTCGACGATGGACGCGCAGCACCGGAGCCGGCGGCGCGAATCGGAGGAAGGGTGCGGCCACCCGCGGCAGCGCGAGGCCGGAGGCGGCAACCATGGCGCGGACAGCCGGAGATCTCGCGGCGGAGGGAGCAGGATGGAGATTCGGGCGCCGGAGGGAGGGAGTGGGCGAGCTTCGAAAGCTCCGCCTCCAAGGCTCGCCGGAGTAGGGCGCGGGGGGCGGGGGAGATTGGGAATGCGTTGGCTGTTGGAGAAGTTTCGTTTTGCGTCACTAGCCGTTCTACTGTGCGCTACCCAAACCACGGTATGCGTCTCGTGTTTGGGCACCGACGGTTGGAGACAGTCTGATGGCCTCCTTTTAACCTCACCTGCATATACAATGTTAACTAGTAGTTCAGTAAAAAGGTCTCATCAGAAAAAGATTAACAAATTTTGTGTTTGTTGCGTTTATCTGGATGCCCAATTAGACTAAGGCTGTGTTTAGTTCCTCAAAAAAAGTACTATGCAAAAAAAAGATTCCTCGTCACATCAAACTTGCGATACATGTATAGAGTGTTAAATGTAGATGAAATCAAAAACTAATTGTACAGCTTGGTTGTACTTTGCGAGACGAACGTTTTGAACCTAATTAGTCAACGGTTGGACACTATTTACCAAATAAAGCCAAAACGTGATACAATACTTTTTTTTTACCCCTTTTCAGGGATCTAAACACAGCCTAAGTCAATAATTATACATAGTCTATTAATAAGGTGGTTGCAGATGCACTAGATACTATCTAGTCTGGCAGGATGCAACTAGCCTGTCTTAACCTTAAGCCTAAACTAAGGAACGCGTTAATGACTATGCACCGAGAATCTGATATCCTCCTCTTTGTCACCGAAAGCAGAGGCGACTGGGTGTCGATGTGACCAACAAAATGCCTGGATTATTCGTGAGAATAATCACGCCACCCACTATGCTCAAGATCATGGTCATGGGCTCGTACCTGCGAGCCTGCACTGCAACTACGCGCCCAGAAAAGTTTTTTCTCTCTCAAGTAAAAACAAAAGAAAGTCATTCGCATCTAGGGTCTTGTTTAGATAGGCTCGAGAAGTTAGAATTTTTTCACTCTCTCTCCATCACATCAATCTTTGCACGCATGCATGAAGCACTAAATATAGATAAAAAAAACAACTAATTACACAGTTTAGTTATAAATCACGAGACGAATATTTTGAGCCTAGTTAATCCATGATTGGACACTAATTGCTAAATACAAACGAAATGCTACGGTTCCAAATTTTTGGAACATCTTCAATTAGGAGTATTGCGTTGCGCAGACGTGAAGCTTTGAGCAGAGAAGCGCGTGCAATTCGCAGCACACGGAAGGTAATTAACGCGGATGGAGAATTGGTTGCGTTGCGATGGTACTCACGGCGCCTTCGACGTCGATCCTGTAGACGAGCATTCGCCGGCGCTCGCGGCAGCTGGTCCGGTACGCCGCGGCGAGGTGCGCGGCGGCGAGCGCCAGGGAGAGCAGGAGCATGGCCTCCGGGCCGGCCACGGCGCGAGCGTCACCACCCGCACCCGCCTGCGGCGCGGAGCGGCGCGGCAGCACGGCCGCGGCCTTGGCGAGCACGTAGGACACGGACCCCGCCGCGCACGCCACCACCACCCCTAGGTACGCGCCGCCTCCGCCGCACACCACGTACGCGCCTGCCATAGACACGAGAAGCGGTCGGTTCATCAGCTGAGCTACGGGGGTGCAGTGCAGGGAGGAATTCGAAAGACGATCTGGAGTGGACGGGATAGGAGATACTAACAGAGGATGAGCAGCGCGCGCGCCGCGGAGACGGCGGGCAGGTCGACGAGCGAGGAGCGGAAGTCGAACGCCCGCGCCTGGGCCACGACCGCCGGCGCGAACGAGCCGTCGCCGGCGCGGAGGGTCGCGGACAGGAGCGCCGGCGGGAGCGCGAGGTCGAGGAGCACGACGAGCAGCGGCGGCGCGCAGACGAGCAGGAGCGACGCGAGCATGGCCGCGAGGAAGAAAGCGGTCTTGGCCCACCGCCACGGCCGCGCCCACATCCGCTCGGCCCCGCCGCCGCCTCCTTGCGCGTGCGCGTGCTTGTGCGCCACCGCCAGCGGCAGCAGCAGCTTCTTCTCCATGGCCGGGCGGCCAGCGCTGTGATCGCTAACCAAACCAAACCAAGTGGTGGGCGAGTTGTGATCAGGCGGTGGGGCTGCGCGCCGGAGTCTTTTATGGGAAGGCAAGGGAAGCGGATGCGGATGCGGACGGGGTTCCGGCAGCTAGCAGCTCATCTGTGTTTTGCTTCGCCGCGTTGAGGCCGACGGACGGTTGAGGGGGACGTGGGGCGGGCGGGCCGGGGGGGTGCGGCGTCGCTCGCGACTCGCGCGAGTTTGGTTTGACCTGTCCCGCGCCCGCGCGGAGCTGCAGCCAAGGTTTTTTTTACCGACCGGTTTCCGGTAACCGCCGGCCTTCCGGTAGCGGTAAACTGGCCCGGTTTACCGGTAACCGGTCGGTAACCGGCCGAATTCAAAATCAAATTCAAACCCTGCTTTGGTTCGGTTCGGATCTGGTTTACCGGCCGGTTTGAAGCGGTAACCGGCCGGTTTGACCGGTTTACCGCTCGGTTTGATTTTGGAATTTTCTTTTTTCTTTTTTTTTCAAACTTCTATACGTATAAATAAATACTAAACGAACTCGAATTTGAAAAAATTTTACACCATTGGCTTCTATAAATCATGAACTATTTTTAGGAATTTTTTCAGCATTTTTTGTTTTTTTCAAATTTTAAATTTGAATTTGGGGGCCTTAACGGGCCGGGACCAGGATTTTTTTTCTTTTTTTTCAAACTTCTATACGTATAAATAAATACTAAACGAACTCCAATTTAAAAAATTTTTACACCATTGGCTTCTATAAATCATGAACTATTTTTAGGAATTTTTTCAGCATTTTTTTTTTCAAATTTTAAATTTGAATTTGGAAAATACCTAACCGGACCGGACCGGAACCGGACCGGCCCGGTTAGGGCGGTTACCGCGGTTTACCGTGGTAAACCGACCGGTTTTTTTAACCCTGGCTGCAGCAACTGCCTCTGCCTGCCTGCCTTAAATGGCCGCGCCACGTAGTACGCGCCCAAGCTTCGGTCTGGCTCTTTGAGCTCGAGGGTGCAAGCCTGGGGATTGGGATCTGGGAAGCAGAGAAGAGAGAGCACAAGATTCTGAACCGGAACAGGTTTCTGATTTTCCTCCTGGTGGACTCGTGGTCATGGGCAGGTCTTTGACTCGTAATCGTAGCCAACTTTTTTTTTAAAAAAAAAGGAGAACTCCTATCTTAGCCGAATATTTAAATTTAATATATATACCCGCAACTGAATCTGAGGTTTACTGTAGCTATCCATATTAGGTCAATTTCGATGGAGAGTTTTATTACGTTGTTTTCAGGACTGCTATGTCATTTGAAATAAAATGAAACTTCGATGAAACACCCACTCTCAATGAAAAGTTTCATTCCATGGTTTCATAGGCATTTAATTCCAAGACTTATAAAGAGTTGGTAACCGTGCCAAGAGACTTTCATCTAGATGAAACCCATTTCTTTTCTCTCTTCTTAAATATACTGTCATGTCATCAAAAGTGTCTACGCGGCAACCTATTTAATGCAAATGAAACTCATATGAAACTCTCGCTAAGACTGGCCTTAGTATCCATAGGTAAAACCGTATCTAATCCGTATATCTAGCCAATAGCAGGCCAAATTATTGGTCATGCTGCAAGTAGGGATAAAAATGAACGAAAAAAATCCTGTCCCATCTCGTTTCATTGTCCTGCTCATTTTCGTATTTACGGAAAAATACGAGAAACCGGAGATGGGTATTTCTGCATGTCTTTTGTGGGATCCTTCAGTTGTTATCCCAGATGAACCCATGTTTACCGTTTACAAACTATGCGGGATATACCCAACAATTACACGCTCTTGTACTACGTTAATACACCTACTAATCACTGTTATGTATGTTAATGTATTAAAACATTAGACATGTAAGTGAATATTTGACTGATCACTTCATACATGTGTATTGTTGTGTGGACACTAGATCATGTGATTCTAACTTAAAATTTTCGACTCTCCATCTATATTTCTCTATTCCTCTACCTATGTTCGCATATATCCCTATTTCATTTTCATCCTACAATTTTCGAATTTGATTTATGTCAATAGAAGAGAGATTTTTCTGTCAATTTCTATCTATTTTCATCCCTAACTATAAGGGTTCGTTCGGTTCTGACAGTCTATGCCCGGATACACCGCAAATCTAACAAGTAAATCAAGCCCATAGAATCGGCCGCACTTTACATGAAAAATGAAGTGTGATAGCTCATGCGCGGCATGACAAGGCAAAACGTGGCCTAGCTAGGGAGTAGATCTAGTTGCGAAGCTAAGGGGTCTAGAAGGGGCCATATGCCTCCCTAACATTTTATAATAAAAAAATTATCGGAGGCCTTGGTCTTACCATGACGACCTGTAGCATACTCAGGTTGTCAGCGCTCGTAGGGCCGACGACCTCGAGAGGCAGGAGGAATGCAAATCCAGGTTTAATAGCGTTCTCCACTATTACAAATACGAGAGGCGCTGCGGCAAGGCCCCAAATGCAAGGTCGTACATCTATGGGGTTCTGCTAGAAACCCATGTGAGGCGGCAAGAGGCTGTAACAGAACCGACCAATTATACGAAATTAAGTAAGAAAATCACCCGTCGAAGCAGATAATTTAACAAACTTAAGCCCGTATAACCCGGTAGTCCGTGAAACCACGAAGGATTTCAAATCAACCAACATACAAACAAGATCGTACAAGTTTAACAGCCACAGTCACATATTACATAAAGTTCGCAACGACTGTTGAATACATCGGAGTTTAGAACATAAAGTTATTACAAACCAAGTTCAATATAAAGTAGCGGAAGCAAATAGTTTCATAAACCACAGACACACACTTATTTCAAATACAGTGCCAGGAGATAGTCATTTTCTACAAAAGCATTAGGTAAGACATAGGGAGCGACCATTGCCCTTGGTCCTAGTTGTCGCCCATCGCCGGATACATGCAGTTGATGCAATAGCCGTGGTACATCTGACCATCTGCAACAACAATAGGAACAACGCCCTGAGTACGAGAAAGTACTCAGCTAGACTTACCCGTCGTAAACCAAAATAAAGTGACATCACGGAGTATGCAAGGTTTTCTTTTAGTGGGCTAACTGACTCATTTGTGAAAAGCATAGGCTATCATGTCTAAACCATTTTAAGTAAGTTACATCATATTTATTATAACTTATCCATCTAGGTAAGCACCCATGCTATAACAATCACTTGATTAACCAATAACATCCAGTTACCACTTGGATTTAACATTTTCAACATCATCCATATAACCATCAGTGTTCCATCATCATTACTACGATGCCGTAACTCGAGTCAAGTGCTCACTATCCAGGAAAGATGGTGATTCGAATCGATTCATAACTAGCTGGTGATTTATTCCTCATACAAACCACACTCACCCACAAAAGTGAGCTACAGATCACCAATGACACTATCCAGGTAAACATCGCGGGACAAACTGGAGCCGCAGTACCCAGGGACCGCCCGACAGCCAGGACGCACCTTGGGCTCACTCTTCGCGTCCCCGTCATACCCCTGCAGCACCAATACGCGCACCCGTGTAGATCTCGGACCGAATAATGCCACTAGCTTCGCGGTCGAAAGGTATTTTATTCGGCCAGCTAAATGTGAGGTATGCGTTCAACATAACAAGAGGGACAAGCAACGATCGGTCCTTAATCGACACAGACGGAAAATTATTAGCACGCTAGAACCCTGCCTGGTTGCTTCTAACTTTTCCGTCCGGTCTCCAATTATCCATCAATACATGGTTATTTCTAGGATATCATCCATTCCATAGCTAAAGCATTCCAGTAACCACCTATAATTGCAAGTGACCGAAAATCACTGATCGCTACCGGTCTAAGTAGGGCTAAGCAGTATTCGATCCTAAACTTAATTAGGTAATAATGTAGGCAAGGATAGTAATAAATGCATCAACGGTTTCACTCAACTCCTATAACTTAATGCAATAATATATAAACTCATATATATATATATATATATATAAAGAATTGCTTTTATAAAGTAGAAGACTTAGAATGCTCCGGAACTTGCCTCGTTCGAAGGAATTGGGTTGGTGGTCCATACACTCAGGTAGATCCTCTTCTTGCTCGTCTACCTCGGGCACCTCTTGTGCCTGAGTTTCTTGTGGATCGGGCACAGTCTATTCCTCTTGCACTGCTACTAGCGCTTCCTCCTGCGATCCTGTATGGTGTAAGTGTATAAGTAAATATGCAAACGGTGCATCGGATGCGATGATCATGATGACATGATATGTAGATAAACACATTGCGACCTTATTGGATAGCAGAAAGGTAAAACATTTCTATAAGGTAGTCAACATCATCCACGATCAGTCACTACGGACATGGGCGGAGCCACGTGAGGCCCATAGGGGGCTGCGGCCCCCCTTGCTCAAGGGAGTTTCCTGAAGAGCGAAACGTGAGCAGCTGCAGCGTACGTTATTAAAGTGCAATTCGCTTGAGGCTGTGTTTAGTTGGTGCTGTAAAATTTTTGGAAGTACAGTAACTCTTTTGTTTGTATTTGGCAATTAGTGTCCAATCATAGACTAATTAGGTTCAAAAGATTCGTCTCGTGATTTACAACTAAACTGTGTAATTAGTTATTTTTTTTACCTATATTTAATACTTCATGCATGCGTTTAAAGATTCGATGTGACAGAGAATCTTGTAAAATTTTTGGAAGTTTGAAGTATCTACGTCTGGTGCTATCCCAGCACCTGCTGCTGAACTCAGCGCAGGGACGCAGGGTGCTTCGATTAAAAAATTGGCTTGCACTGCTATATATGCGCCTGAAGTCTTTGAACGGTTCTCTCTCTCTTTCACACACTCTCTGGTTAATTCACCTTGGTCTACATGTAGGAAGGAGAAAAGTGACTTTTTTATTTGTTACTAATGCTTGATACTTGATAGATTTCATGCTTGGTGTAATACGCTAGACTGAAATTTACTAAGATAGCCTCTTTTGACGTGGACTATGGCTAGCAATACCTTCTATTCTAAATGCTACAACTGCTATTAGGCACTATAGATTTTTTTTAGGTCCCATGACAGTTGGCTGCTGCTGCCTACAACAATTGCTATACTATGTAAAACAATATATGTCTAGCAAGCATTTCTCTTCTTAAAGCATTGGCAGGCATTGTATTGAATGATGTAGGAGCTCATCCACGATGTCATCAAACGAGTTTTACATATGCACAAGCACTTCATCTCATTTTTCATCTTACTTGCAGGCTTCTCTTGTTCATGGAGCGAGCGCAAGCTGGAAGGTAGTAGCATCTAGCTAGGTGCAGCATGAGCTTATGGAATTGGCCCCCTCTTGATTTTAGCTCAGGCTCCGCCACTGACTACGGATACACGTCACCTACTGCATTCTCTTCTACTACTAGTTCCAGTTACTTTTATGCCAACTAACATATAGCCCTAACATAAGTGCTACTAAACTTTATCAACACAACCACATTAACTTGTCAATTAACACCAGCAAGTGATTTGGTGCTTCAAAGATACACCAAAGCTTCATTTTTAAACTAAATATACATAAAGAATATTACTTGATAATTAATTTAAACTATGGTTACAACAACAACCCATATTTATTGTGCCTAGAAAAATCTATAAAAACCACAGTAGCATAGTCCTACTCTAAGTAGCCTACCATAAAATTTTCATGGGATTTGGATCAGTAAAACAACCTACACAAAAATGACAAGCTATGGCATAAAAATGAGCATGAAAATACTTTGTATTATGAAAAGTATCAAACAATAGATTTAGTATTTTTCCTATGATCTATACAGTAAGCAAACACTATAAAAAATTTATCACATGCATGTTTTATACAAAGTTTGCTCCCTAGCAAAAATAACAAAAATCAGCCAATAAAGGCACTTGAACTACACATCAAAATTTTTCTACAGAACATGCATGACATATATTTTTCATACAAAGTGCATCACATAAGAAGAATAACAAACTTGGAATCATATTTTTCTGAGCTCCCTATGATTTATTATGCATTTCCTAAGAAAACAGCAATTATAAGAATTAAATAAAACCCTATACAAAAGTATCACAAATTTGTCATACAATACTTTATACTGTAGATATATTCATAAGGAGTCTAGCAAAATTTGTTTCAACCAATTTGGAGCATTATTTTTCGAGTTATGAAATAAACAAGCATTAACTAAATTCTGGAAAACCATTTCTGAAATCCTTTTCAAAATCAGTCGTGGAAAATGATAAGTGCACCCCAGCTCCACACAGAGAGACAGACAGGCGGGTCCCGGGGTTTAGGCCGACCCCACCTGTCAGCCGACCGGGAGCAGAGCACACCACTGGCCGGCGCTTGCTCGCCGACAGCGAGCTCTCCGACGAAGGGGGCACCACCCCGTGCTTCCCCACGGCGATGCGAACCCGCTGGCGCAAAAAGGAAGGGCAGAGGCGGTCGCAATCGGCGGCTATGAGGCATGCCGACGAGCGGCGGCATGGCACGGCGGCAAGCTCGCCGCTCCTGGCCACGATGGGGCTCAGCAAGGTGCGCACAAGCACCGCGGGGTCGAGGCGACCTGGCACGCGTGAGAAACGAAATAAAGGAGGCGGAGAGAGGATGGTTGACGAGGACCGAGAGCTCGCCGGAGCTCCAGCCATGGCGGGAAGACAACTAGCCTCCTCGGCCTTTACCTCGGGCGGTGGCGCGTGCGGAAGGTGCGACGAGGTTGAGCGGGCTGCTGTGGCGCGTCGGTCATGAGCAGGAGCGACGAAAGCGTGCGACGACGAGCTCCGCGGCGGCGCGGCAATGGCGGGGCGGCCGCGGCGGTGGGTGGTGCAGCGCTGCTGGCGAGAGGGGGCAGGGTGAATGGAGGAGAGAGTGGAGCGGAGGAGGGCACGGTGCTGCGGCTAAGGGCGAGCAAGACGCGGCGAGGCCCGCCAGAGCGCCACCTACGCGGCGTCGCTGTACGCCAGCGGCCACACGGCGCGCGGGCTCTGCCGCGGTCGGCCACGGCGTGGGCGAGGCGCGGGAGGGGGAGGCAGGCGGGGTGAACGGGCGAGGGCGCTGGGCTGGGCCGGCTTGGCCAGCTAGGCTAGAAGGGAGGCGCCGGCCCAGTAAGCTAGAAAAACTCTTTTCTGTTCTATTTTCAAATCCGAATTTTTACTAAACATTCTCAAATTCAAATTTTTGAAGCAGAAAATGGCATTTTCAAAACTTAACCCCAAAACAAAAGTTGTTCAAAATTTAATTCTCTACAACATTGCTTTAGGGCACATTTTGAAATTCTAAACATATTTTGAAATGGGGGTTCAAAGTTCATTTTAAATCAAATTTCCATTTTTCTAGATTATTTTTAAAAGCAAAATTTGAGAAAATTTTGAATACCAAACTTGCTCCAAATTTTATGCTAAACATGTCTAAATGATTTGCATTAATAACCAAACATGTATTTAATGGCCTAACAAGCATAAGCATAGCAAAATTGTATTGAAATAAGCACATGCAACGTTTATGTTTCGAAGTCATGTTTCGCATGTTTCAACTCAACGTTACACTTATGAATGCAAGATGATGCTCATGCGCATGATTTGAAATGCTTAATGCATGCTTAACACCTAGAGTGTTACAGAGGCAAAGGCCAAGGTGGTGGAGGCGGCGGCGGCGGCTTCGTCGGCGGCGGTGGCGGGGGCAACGAAGGCGAAGGCGAGGGTGGCGGAGAGGAGGAAGCGGCGAAGGATGCTCGACATCGGGCCAAGCTCCGACCAGGGCGGAGCGGGGGGAACGCCGGCCAGGGCGGCGCGATAGAAGCTCTCGCCTGCCAGGGTGACGGACTACTGACTCTGATCAGTCAGGAGCTGGACAAGCGTGACGAGCACATTATCGAGACCATCCGGCAGCTACTTCTTGCCGCTGGCATCCTGCCGAATCTTCTTCCCCCTTCCTTCGACGTGTCCCTCCTCCTCTCATACAAGACGCCTTCATGTTTCCTCATCTCAACCAGGATGGCGATGCCTTTTTTCTCGCTTGCATTCTGCCTCTCATGAACACCAGCCTAATCTAATGAGTAAATCGGGCACATAGAATCGGTCGCACTTTAGCCGAAAAATGAAGTGTGATAGCTCATGCGTGGCACAACAAGGCAAAATGTGGCCTATCCGAGGCGTAGATCCAGTGGCAAAGCTAAGGGGGCTGGCAAGGGCCATGCCCCCCTCCCCTAACATTTCACAACAAAATTTTTTACTAGTATACTAGTAACTTATAATCTTTATTTATATTAAAAGGGAGAATATACAAAATTCATTGTTCTTCATATGCCCACTTTTGTCCTGGTCTATAGCACAAGCCTTGGTCTTACCCCGCCCTGCAGCATACTCATGTAGTCAGCGCTAGTAGGACCGACAAGACACACGATAAGATAATAATTTTTTTTCTCGATTACGCAAAAGGTTTGCGCGTCTTTGTATTAAAGTAGAAAAAATGTTTAATACCACGCCTTAGTGGCGCCCTAGGTGCTCAGAAGAGTAGTACATGGACGCTCGGACCCTCCCTAGATAATAAAATTATACAAAACACAAATAGATAATGAGCTTGTTCTGCTGCTAGTTGTAGCTGCAGCTTTCATCCATCCAAAAGTTTCATATTGTCAGCAATACTCATGCAGCAGCAGCAGCAGCTGGACCAGTGGTCTTGGCAATCAGCCGAACAGGCTAAATAAAATCGTTCATATGAGTATCTCAGAAAGAATGAGTTGGCAATGGCGGATCTACGATTTAATAGAAGAGGGGCCGAAGTCATCTTCATCCTCTAGAGCCCCTCACTTTTTGTTCATGTCTAAAAAAATTAGGAGGGGCTCTATAGTCACAGAGGTGGTAGGAAGGGCTTGAGCCTCACTCACCCCACCGCTAGATTCACCCGTGTGAGTCGGTACAGAAGAATTACAAAGTTACCCTAGATGTCTTACTATCAACAGGCATGTTTCTTACCACTTAAACAATATCACCTTTGATTCTAGGATATACATATAAAAAATACAAGAAATCTAATCAGTTGAGTTACCTCAGTTTTTCATGTTGGCTCTTTTTGACTTGCCCTCCTAATTATAATTTCCGGCTCCGCTCCAGCGTACACCCAAACATGCCCTTGGTATCGGGACGACCGTAAGATTGGCCGGCGCTATCGCGGTCGAACACATGGCGGACATGTGTTGTGTGCGGCACCGGGGGAGGCAGAGGCCAAGCCGACCCAGCCAGCGGGGCTGGAAGCCTCGAAAACCACATGGCGCGCACGCAAGACGCGAGAGAGCGCACGCCGATTGCATTTACGGAGTAGCCAATTAGCGCCACGGGGGTTGCCCTGCAAGTGGCACGGCGCCGCCCAGGCCCGGTACGGTGCGCGCGCGGGTCTGCTCATCTTGTTCTAGAACTCGGAACCGATAGCCATCAGCCAAGTGGAGGCAGAGGCGCGCTCCCGATAACAGCTAACCGCCTGCCGCCGATTAATAATAACTAGTGGAGGGCGCGCGCCCTTGCGCGCGAGAGTTAAGCATCCTAGATTGCCGCGTGGTGGTTTCTCATGGGCATGAGACCTGGGTACTGATAGATAGGCCTCAGCTGCCATGCCTCGCTGGTGGCATTCGTAGCAACAACAGTCATGAGGGATCGTTGACACCGAATCCCTGAAGTAATTTTGAACCTTAGGAACACATACATTGTTTTGGGGACGTGAACAATTTGTTTTACTTTGTCAATGAAACCATGGAACAAGGTGACATGACCACTAAACAATTCGGTTAAGGAAATGGCCCGGAAGAAACCTATAAACTGAGCAGAAATTTAGAGAACTTCAGTAATCATCAGTGCCAGTAGCGAGGACCCAAAACATATATTTTCATGTGTAGGTGCACAAAAAAATAACTTCTTCCTCTGAAGAGAACTTCTGGAGGGTCACTGAACTACAGCGCAGAACTAAAAAAAAAACTCATGCTTCTGTAATCATAGTCATTTGTAAAATTTTCCTTATAGCCTATCCATACCTTCGGTACAATAAAAGGAATAAAATCCATGTCGTTATTAGCTCATACCTGATATTTCGTTTAGCCAATTGGGGACTAAAATAGATTTGCTGACATCGAAATATTTTGCCTTGCAACCAAACATGTAGATGCATTTGTGAAAAGCATTTCTTCATTGCCGTTATCAAATTTATCTTCTTGCAGCCATCACACACCTCACCAAAGTTGCAGTGCAAGACAAGGCTAAAAAATTAATATGAGTTTGAAAGCTGTGATATAGCAAGGTAAAAGAGCACATTGATATAAAAGAAACCAATAGATCTTTGGTAATGTGATTTGCATAGCCTGCGTTAAGCAGTAAGTCCGTTTTTTTTGGACAATTCTCTAAGCTGCAGCAAACCAAAATAACTGCCAATTCTTTAAGCCTAATATTAGGCTCTGTTATTAATGGTGCGGTGTTGGATTATCTGACCAGGCAAAAAATGTATAAATATAAATAACTATTGTAAAGCACCAACAACTCATGCCATGAATCTAAAAGCATTACAATATCTAGTGCGTTTTGAACCTGATCTTGTAAGACACATGGAAATGAGGAACCATTTCACAGATAGGAAGCTCTTAGGCTTTCTTAAAAATGAGTAAATCATGAACTGGGAAGCACACAAAGAAGAAAGAAAGGAACTTACAAATGCTGATGTAATGCACCCAGCCCCAGCCAAAGTTCTGCCTATACAATCCAAATGGGATGCTTCCCCAACATGTGCTGACTTCTAGGGGAGGCACAGTGGTGAAGGATGCCCCAAGGCTGCATGGCTCGATGCTGAAGTACTGTATCCTGCATTTAGCAAGCAGAAACAGCAAAGAAACGGATCAACCAAATTTAAGCAAAAATAAAGGACAATGTAGCAGAAAAGGGCCAGTGCACATTTGTGTAACCCTCAGCATGGGTATCTATGGACTAAAACTGAGCAAGGGTCAAGAGCATGGAAAAAATGAAATTTCCCTCACTCCCTGCATGTTCAAACCCTTTCGTTTCAATATTAACAGCAGCCATCATCACATATCAGTTTATCAGGCTGTGAGGTATGCATAGGAATTGTGGTGACAATAAAATTCATTGGTAGGTAATTCAAAGAAAAAGGGGAAAAGCACACACATAAATATCTTGCTGACTTCAATGTACACAAACTATGACATGCAATTCTATATGGACAGCTTAAGATAAAGTAATTAATGGAACTGCTATCCTCAAGTAAATATGTCCTGAGGAAGTGTAGATACAGATTATTAAAATGACAAGACAAACTGAAAAGAGCAGAGCACGCACAGTAGCAAATTCCAAAGTTGCATAGAAATGAAGTAGATTATCTGAGGTATATGTATACGCAAAGTTAGGCAGATGGCCATCGGCTGGCCGAGATTGGGAGGTGGAGAAGGAGGACTCACCTTCAGCGTTCTAACGGAAATGGAAGCTATAGTGTCGGTGATGCTTTCTGGTTGGACTGGCTGGATCTTTGTCGCTTTGTAGTACCGTGGTGTGATTCTTCAAAAGCAGGTATGGACTCTGGTCATGGACTGGAGTCGCTGAAGATGGCAGGCATGCTGTGTTCACAATCAGGTAGAGTTAATAAATTCCAGATCTTGACTGTTCAGACAGAAATAGTCAGAACACCTAAAATGCGTTTTGACATATGTAGTCTTACTTTATAAATAGCAGAACAATATAAGTAGTTGAAGGGCTATTTTCTGTTTGCATGTTCATCTTAAATATAATCTGAGCCAATTGTGTAAGATGGGCAGAATAATTTGAACCGAACTGTTATTATTGTACGATGAGAGCACATTAGGTACTATGATTACAGTAGGAAACTACTGAAACTGCAATAGTAGATTACGGGACATATAATGTGGTTGTAGTGGGGATTTTGAGAAGAAAACTAAATATGCATTAACACATAAGATGAAACTGAAATTCAATCTATGTATAGGAATTTGCATCTTGCAAAAATAGCACACTATATTCCTTTATGAATTGATCAATAATCCTGGGATTGATCCTGAACGACTTTATGTAAGGAACAGTATAATTCTTTGACTGCTGATATATGCATGAGCAAAGGCAGTGCAGAGCACGCCTCACCACTATGAGCATTCTGCAACCCAAGCGTCACATGGATGTCAATTAACTGGGAGTATGTATTTATTAGTTAGCAGCAAGCTATAAAATATACCCATGCAGTAAAGCAGCTTACATGACTGGGACCTGTGAATGCAATGCAACGAGGTAGCCAATTTGTGAATACAAAGAACAGAAAATCCGGGTGCAATCCAGGAATGGAAGCTGCGAAGCTAACACTCATAGTAAACAACTAAGTAATAAGATCAGGGTAGACTACTAATGTGTAGAGCAGATCTCTTGGGAATTCACGAACAAACTGACTAAGCTATCTGACACAAGGCAAACTGATCTTGCCAATTTCGATCTGGCAACAAAGCAACCTATGAGGAACACCGAGCGCTTTGCCAAATCGAAATTGGCCAAAAGAAGGAAGAGCTGAACATATAATACTTCCATGAAGCTTGGAGCTCACAAACTGATTTTATTATTGGAGTAAAAGATAAGAGACCAAGAAGTTCTAACAAATCGTTACCCGCCTAAGAGCATCTTAAATTCATACCTACCTAAAATAAAATGTGAAGTCATGAAATATTTCATCAACATTAGACCAAACTAACGCTTACATGCAATTCTGGACATGAAGGAAAGTCCAAGGGATCCAAATGAGTAGGTTGATAAGATGAGCTCTGTTGCTGTTAATGGAAGAGTTGTGAAGGCGGCAGCACAGCATGGAAGGCTGCTCCTAAATTCCTAAGATCTTATAGCTACAAACACTAAGACACTAAGGACAGTTGTATTACTAATATATATTTGGAAAAATAGGCAAAGGCAAAGCAACAGAAGATGCAAGAAAGGAATGGTGCCAACTTTAAGGTGTTGGTTAGGAGACCATACTGGTGTAGAGGGCAGCGCCCAGTGAGGAGCGATGGGCCGTGGCAAGCCAGGTTTGCAGTCGCAGTCGACTCACTGTAGACATCCGATGAGCTGCAAAACACAAAAATATTTAGACAAGATCCAGGAAATGCTAGAATCCTTATACCCAGGCCACAAGCTAGCGAAAGTGGGACACTTTTTTATGCACTCAAGTTAGAAAGCACATGTAATTCATGATAAGAACATGGAACTGTAGCAGAACAGAATATCATAACTGAAGCATAAAATCTCTAAATTGGTCACATAGGTTTTTTTAACAGGTTGTACTAAAGCTAAGTAAGGAAACACTGCTGACATACCTTTTACAGTGGCAACACCTTAAAGGCAGGTAAAGTAAAATTGGTTACGGCACCAAAAAAAAACAATGGAGATCGCGACGCAGGCGGTGACGTTGGACATAGGCAGCTAGGGTTTCGTTGAGCGTAGGCGGACCGTGCTGGACGAGGTAGCGATGGGGGAACCCACGCCAGCGGCCACCGGTGGGGTCTGGTCGCGCCGTTCCGCGGCCAGCAGCAGCCACCGCCGGGGAGGACGCCCGGCCCTGCGGTCTACTCCGGAGCCGGCGAGGTAAGGAGAGGAGGAGGAAAGGAGAGAGGCCGTACCTTGGGGCCGGGGTGCGCTCGTCTGTGGGGCAACGCCGCACCACCACGCCGGGGGAAGGGAGGGACGGCCGCAGCGGCCGCGGTCCGTTGACGCCATCCGCCGTGACCTCATCTGCGTCGGTCGCCGAGCGCTGCCATGCGGGGGCTGCCGCGGTCGGGTGCCACCGCGCCGGCGTGGGGGAGGGGGAGGGGGAGGGGTGCGCCGGGGCTGCTGCGCCGGGGGGCGCCCGCACCGGACCGCCGCCGCCGAGAGATCGAGCGAAGAGGAGAGAAAGAGGAAGGGTGGACAAGCGGAAGTGCAGGTAACGTGAGCCGCGAGACGGAGATCGAACGGCAAAAAAAAATTCAGGTGACGTGTCCTATCTCCCCGTGCTGGGAGCTCCCGCGGCTTATCAGTCCTAAATTGTGGTACTACTAAACAACTACTCGTAATAATATATTGATGAGACGATACGAGCTTGATGAATCAGTCTCCTGTCAATTTTCTTATCTTATATTATCTCTGCTATAAGGGACCAATCTAAATTAAGCTCGGTCCACCCAAGAATTTGTCCTCAACACAGATAGACTTTCCTACATCTGCCCCACTTCATACACCCAGAAAATCTCATCCCACACAAACAAATGGCTTAGATCTATTCTGACAAAACTTCGCCATCATTCGATGGCCAAGATTGTTTTGGTGGTGAAGCCAGGCTTCAACGCATCACCCCCACGCGCATAGGCTTCAACGCACCCCACTTGCGACATCCCGTCCGTCATCCCGCGGCGGACCGTGATCAGCGTGAGACACCGCGATCACCGCGGGGAGAAAGGAAGGAATTGCCGCGGCCATCACATAGAGCGAGGATGCCCATCCTGATCGAGCCCATCCCGGCCACCATGAAGTTCACCGACGTCCCTGTCCCCGGCACTAGCGCCCGCGCTTCTATCCGCGGCGCTACCATTCGTGCACATCGGCCGCGCCATTGACGCTACTGCCTGTCGCCTGGGCGCCTGCCTCCCCCGCGTCCCCGTTGCGCGGGCCAACCTGGCTCCGCCCCCGCCATGGCGGCACGAGAAGGACGACAGAGGAGGCCAGGAGCGGGTGCAGATCAGCGAGCTCGCGGTGCGGGGAAAGGACGGGGAGCCACTGGAGCAGCCCGAGCTCGAGGCCCCAACGCCGCGCTCACCGTGCAGGAGGTGTAGGTTCGTGTGCTCATCTGGTCTCCGATTTTTTTTTTCTGTGGGCTGTCGAAGTGAAGGAAGTTCCGTCTAGAGGACGAATCCATGGAGGTGCGGACGGAAGTGCCGACTGCCGACGTCTCCACAGACCCAGCCGCCGCCACGCCCATCCTTACCTGCTCCACTCCAACCGCCTTCCTCGTGCGCCACTTGGCAGGCCTCCGCCGTCGCCATCGTCCTCGCAGTCCCGCTCGGTGCGTGCGCTGCTGCTGGGCCTCAGCGAGGAGTGATGCGTCGCGCTCCGCTGTTGTCGTGCTCGGCGGTGATGGCGATCTGGATCCGTGCCTGCATGCTGCTCAATGAATAATAAGCACAGGCTCCCCTCGCAGGCCAGACTCTCCGCTCTGATATAGGTAAATCTTTTTTTTTTGCTTGGTTCATTACTGATTCGATGAGATTGTTTCGATGCACATTCTGGCAGAACGCTGATAGGATCCCGTCGGTGGTAACCAAAGATTGCGATTCTTCATTTCTTTAAGATGAGAATTTCATTTCTTACACAGGTAAGATCCATCTGTATTTTTCACTCTTTTGCAACAAAGTGAGTTTCGCAATCTGCTTCATTAAATGGAGCTCTGGCACTTCTGAGTAGCTCTTAAAAAGTGGGAAAATAAGAGATTTGTACAAATTTAATGGTTCAAACAAAAGCAAAAAAATGGGATAGAATGATCAGCACAAAACTAATTTTGTTGTTAACTGTTAGTAACAATGATTTGTTTTTCTTTTTTTTCTTAGCAGGAGCAATCAATGTTTGTGTAGCAAATGCAATGTTTGTGTCAAGTGCACCAGGGGATAGGGTAGCAGGGCCCCGGCTACGTAATTCGTAGCCGCGATCCGTGGTTGGGGCGAGGTTTTACCCCTCAGCGCCCTTGCTGTTCAGAGGAGGAAGAAGAGAGGAATTGGGGGTAAATTCTTGCTTGATTCTGATGAAGAGCCATGCGGCTTACATATAGGCAGTGGCCTGCCAGTCACTCCTTAAACCTCTCTAACAATTACTCCTCTGATTTCTTTCCACCACTCACTAATGAGTTACTAAATTTAGCACCAGCTAATAGTGCGTCAACTACCTGGAGCCAATTGCTCCTAATTCTAAGCCCTCCTTGATCTCCTCTCTGTCTGCACCTAGCCACTTTCCTGGCCAGAGCGCCCAGCTGCAGCTCTGCGCATGTCTCGGTCGCGCCTTCTCCTGGCATATGCGCGGCCCCACATGACAGTTTGTTTTCAGGTTCGTCTCGAATTTTTTTGGCCATGTAGATTTCTTTTCCAGTGACCTTTTGTCAGAACAGCAAACTTTGTTAGACATCAGTCTGTCAGTTGTATCCACGCTAATCAGTGTAGAATAAGCATGTGTGTAGCAAAAAATCACAAACTTTCTCCACCGCGACCATTGTGCTCTGGTGGGAAGTGGTCATGGATATTTAAACTGGAAGCTTGAAAATTGACCATATTGTTTGCAAATAAACTGCTGAGCTTCACTTGCAGCATTTTTTTTAAAAAATAAGTGCTAAAAATGAGATTCAGCTGCCAGTTTTATTTTTTTCTCTTATCATCAAAGAAATGCTATGATTGTTCATCGTGCAGGTAAGAAAATTCTTATGAAAGAAATGGCTGAGGGGGCAAGAACAATTTACCACATATGTATCACTGTTAGTTTCATGATTTAGTTTTTGAAAAGCTTCAAAAGTGTAGGTTCATCATCAACGCACAGTTACTTTAAGATTTCCAGTTATATAGTTCATAGATGGTTATACAATGTTCTTATTTTGTCTTCTTACTGCAGGGTGTTGCTCAGTGTGTTGGCTATATATATTTGTATCACGTTTGTGTGAAATCTCTGAATAATGAAAATAGGTGTCTCATTTGCTGTCGAAATAAAATTAGTGAAACTTTTCAGTCTCCTATTTCATATTAAATTGGTGTGTTCATGACAAGATTGCATGGTTTGAACATTATACAACTCGTGGAAGAGGTAATACTACTAGGACGGCTATGGATCGCGGAGGTGGTAGTGCCGGGCATGGACGTGGACGAGCTGCACCTCCTACTCCGGCACTGGAGGGAGTCGGCTGAGGTATGGAGATGGGTTTGGTGGTCGGTCACCGTTGCGTGAGTAGTTTTCTGTTGTTTTGCAGATGAGGGGGCAGCCGTCCTTGCTGCCAAGCGTGCGGAAGCAATGGCCCGGGAAGCCATTGCTGTACGGAATCGGCACCCTCTTGGTCATGAGATACCTGATACTTCCATTAGAATAGAATTTTTGTTACATGCTTTAAAACTGAGCCTGCATTTAAAATAGGTAATGAAAAACTGTCGTCCTTCACTTAAGGCCCTGCAATATAAGCAGCATGAACACACATCACTGATGGTGTGAGAAAATCTTGTCAATGACAGGTACTGCTCTGGTTCTCAGGCTTCAAAGCATATGAGAAATGGGAGGACAGCATCGACAGCATTGTGGGCGACGCGTGCACCATTCTTCTGCTCTTTGGTTCTGCCAAGAAATCGTCTAGCCAGAAACAAACGTAGGTGGGCGGAACTTGCAGATGGCCAGTTGCTTTGTTTAGTAATATTATCTTCAGCTCCAGCGGTTTATGGTTTTCGTTGACCTAAATTTTTTCCTGTATTCTTCAGATGATGTTGTAGAATTGCCTAGCGGCCCATATGCCATTTTTGTACTCTTTTCCTCTATATAGGTAGTTGATGTACAATATGAAACTGTGCATTTTTTTCCTTTCCCCTCCGAGAGGTTCTATTCCCACGCACATATATTGTTTGACATATGAATGATGAATGCATCTCGTCTCAATAAGTTCCCCGGATGGATGGGTGCATTCTTGAATAAGTATTTGTTGCAAAAGTTATGTCTCGTAGTAGCCCCCGATCGGCAAAAGCTGACATTTTAGACAAGATTTTGGACCGAAAACGTCAGTTTTTTTTGCTTAAGTGTTATGTCACAAGTTATTTGTTGCACATTTATATAGGCTGATTACGTGGGGGGGGGGGGTATAGTAATATGGCATGAATTCACATGGTTTTTTTAGATGCTCATGAACTAAGGGCTTATGTGTTATGGTTGGTTTATACTATCTGAGATCCAGTATAGATAAGGTGATAAGCTATCAGTGATAAACCAGGCCATATATCTATCTATTGAAGTACTCACATGGACAATTTAGGCAGAACAGGTAAACATTATTTTTCTCGGTTGATTCTTTCTATCAATTGAGTTTGTGTTTCTTTCATCAGTTGATTTACATTTTAGTTTCATGACTTATTTTTTTTCTAGACGTCACCGTAGCGTTAGCCCGGGCAAATATACTAGTAAATATAAACGTGAGCAATCAGGCAGTTGGTAGGGACCCCCATCCAATCCAAGTCGATTGTCCCGATTGAGACGAACAGACGTGACGACGAAGAGAAAGTACTAGTAGAAGTACTCCTTATATATATGCCAGCTAGTCGAGGCCTGATGCATTTTCAATTCCGCGTTTCTTGTGTGTGACGATCTGAGTTGGAGTTGCAGTTGAGTTTGGATTTTGTTTCGGAGCGCTTGATGCGCGTGGGCGTGGCGACCTCTCCTGTCTCCTCTCCTCCCTCGGAGCGGGTTATTGGATATACACCGTGCAGATGCTTAATTAGCTCTCGTACAGGCCAGCACTTTAGCTCTGTTTTTTTTTTAATAACTGACCTTAGTTCTGTTTGGATGACAGGGTTTAAAGTTTAGACGCCTCGCAGCCTAGCTTAACACGAACGAATAACAGGTAGAAGATGGATGGATAGAGCTGTCGTCTGATGAATAAAGCACTCCTAAGTACACATACGGCGCTTCTGTGGGCATATAAAAAAACTAGGATTAGTAGTACACTCCAGGGTCTCCAGCAGTACAGATTTTCATTGGCGGATCAGGTGCGTAATTTGTCTGCACCCACAAGGACGTACGGATCAAAGCAAGAAAACGAAGCTGCTTCGGTCAGCTCTGCCCGGACAAGAACGATGCTCCACTTCACGCTCAATAATAATATCAGCTTTCTCCTGTTTAGTTCCTCAAAAAAAAGTACTATGCAAAAAAAAAAATTCCCGTCACAGCAAACTTACAATACATGCATGGAGTACTAAATGTAGATGAAATCAAAAACTAATTGTACAGCTTGGTTGAGACGAACGTTTTGAACCTAATTAGTCAACGGTTGGACACTATTTGCCAAATAAAACCAAAACATGCTACAGTACTTTTTTTTACCCCTTTTCAGAGAACTGAACACAGCCCAAGCAATCTTTCGTTCAGAAAGAAGTTCCGGCGGCGGCGTTCTCAGCGCTGCTAGACAGCTTGCAGAGTTTTTGCGCCATGACTGACGGTCTGACGCAACAGCTGCAGCTACAGAATAAGGTTGACAGGACTTGATTCTTTAAAATGATCTAAGAAGCTGGGTTGAAAAAATAGCTTCTTCTAATTTTATGAAGTAATTATTCATTATGATTTTAAGGGTTTAAGCTAAAGAATTAAAGAGAGTCACTTTCAAAATTACTCCTCTTGAAGAATGAGCTTTACCAAATAGGCTCGTATCACGTGATTTGTGACTTGTGAGCTACTATACGGCTACTCTTCGAATCTGCAAATGCACGCGCGTGTGGAATGTTGCAGCGAGCAGCCGCGGCAATGCGACGCGTTCAGTCTCAGATGCAGCAGACGAAATGCACGCTTTGTCGTACTACCCCAGTGGCACGTACTGTATGCTAATGAGGACTAATCCAACTCGTCGTACTTGACCCGCCGCTGCCATCGGAGGAGAGCAACATACATGCGTTAGATTCAGCACAATCAAATCTTCGGACGAGTAAAAATCCTCAAAACTAGCTCGGTATGCAGGCAGGTCACTGCATTACCCGCTAACATATTTTGCATGTCCTGCAGGTTCCCAATAGCATACAGACCACCGGCTGCAACCACCTGCTGGGCTTAGTGGCAAGACGCATTCAGCTTTGTTGTGGACAGCTGCGGACGCCTGCTTTTTGCGAACGAAGGAAGACAAAATCGCAAAAACAACACATATGTACGTGCCAGAAATTAAGGTTTAAATGTCTGAAAAAAAATTAAAATTGCGGCCGGAGCAGCTGGCGGTGTGCCGTGGCCATCAAATGGGCGCAGGGCGGCACACCATGCGAAGCCAGGCCGCAGGCGAGGGACGAACAGGTGGGGACAGAGAACTGGAACCGGCGGCAAGGATGCGCTGCGGGTCAGTGGACCCTAATAGACGTTACAGGCCACCCGGCCCACTTAAGCCCGCTAAGGAAGCACAAGTGTCTGCATGGACCGGCCAATGATGTTTTTGCATGACGGATGTAGCAGGTTGCAGGCACACCTGCACCTGTTTGCATCCCTAAAACTAGCCCTAATTAATAGAAAAAATAATACTCCTACTAACCTTCGACTGCTTTCATTTGTCCTCTCACACAAATTTTCTATCCAATGAGCCCATATCACTTTGCAAAAACCAGAGAAATTGGTAGAAAAAAAATCTCAATTTCGGTTGAACTTTGTGCCTAGAAGAGAAATAGGCTACTACCATGTTCTAAAATAAATCAACTTCTACAGTTTTTTTAACTCAAACCATTTCAATTTTGACTAACTCTATAGTAAGAAGTACCAACATATATAACCACAAATAAATGCACCATGAAATTGTATTTTCACAGTGTATATAATAATACTAATTTGATGTCATAAATATTTGTTCTCATATCTATAAATATTTGTGCTAAAGAAAATGGTAGATTTATTTATTTGGGGATGAAGGGAGTATCTTCTTTTTGAACCAAAGAAAAATAGGCTATTTCGTCTCAAGGTTAGCTGTATTGTACTGTTGTCACCATGGCCTTGGTCAATCGAATCTTAATGATGCTTGTGTCTACTTCTCAAGAGAATGAACACAATCCTACTTCTTCCGTCCAGGAATGAAAAGCTTATTCTAATCAAGGTTAGACAAGAGTAGATTTTGACTCTTAATTTCCCTTCAATACGTTGACAGATGCTAAAAAATTGATATTATTTCAAAAACACTTTACAAATCTACTGACGCAAGTTTTATGTCTAAATTTGTATATAGTTTAACTAACTGTTGGTCAAAATTTGTAGAATTTGACTTCCCTAACCAAAATACACTTATCGTGTACGGACGGTGGAGTATAATAGCTCAAGAGAAGCATTTATACTATGCCTGTATCAGCCTATATGTCATTGTGTTTTTGCTTTAGCACTTCTTGTATTTTACGGCATAACTAAACTAGGGTATGTTTATATCTCCTAAAAAAAATATGAGAATACTTATATACAACCACCAGGCTATGAGAGCCCAGCTATCCGCCTCCACCATACTATTTGGAGATAATGAGTGTGAAACACCTTTGGTTGACTATGATGTCTGGCTACAGTCCAAGGGATCTAAACATACCTATAGAATTTGTAGGATCATTGTCTAGAATCTAGATTCTCATAATCTTTAGGAGATTCAAAATATGACCTTAGACTTGCTTAGAAATTTGTATGATATATAAATCGTAAATAGATCTTGCAATTCTTGAGGCCCCGTTTAGGAGAGCTCCGCTCCCCGATTCTTCAGCTCTGCTGCTTGATTATCTGATGGAGTGATTCCATTTGATTCCTATGAGGGAGCAAGGTGAGGAGCTAATGAGAATTGATTCTTTGTTGATCCCCACCAAAATATAATAGGGAACATGATGAAGTAGGTTATTTTAGCTCCCAACTCCTAGTGTAAATGGAGAAGTGATTCTCTACTCATGCCCACCTAAATTAGTTGGCATTTTGAGCGTTTGGCTGGTTGGGAGTGATTCTCTTTGGAGAAGCTGGAGCTGGAGCTCTCCCAAATTGCCCCTGAACTTTACTTTCAAAATTTTTCTTCTAAAACATTTCTAACTTGTTAAATTATATCTTAATAATTGTTCAATTAAGATTTAGAAAATGGTTGATTCATTCAATTCTGTTGAATTAGTGAAAGCATGTAGAGAGAAGAAAACAATCAACAAAATCCAAATTAATTGGATTGCATCGTATGCGATTTCTTTTTTATTAAAAAACTGAAACAAAGATACATGAAAAAAAATTATGTGGAACTAAAACATCAGTAAGAAAACGAAAGGTAGAAGAGGAAGGAGAAAATAAGAACAACGCGAGCTAGGTCCAAGGAAATTTTGAAGACCAAAAAGAATCCTCCCTTCGTCCAAAAAGAACACTCTAATTTTGTCAGTCAAACTATTTTAAGTTAAATCAAGTTTATAGATAAAATTATCAACAGTTATTACACTATAAATAGGTGTACTATGGAAATATTTTTCACATTGAATCTAATGATTTTTATGTAGTAATATAAAAAACGACATTCTTTTATAAACTTAATCAAACTTAAGATACTTTGACTTTATACAAAACTAAAATATTTTTTTGTTGGGACGTAAGAAAGCATCTCTATGTGCGCATGCGGGCTGGGTGTTGCTTCATCTTTATGTTTGAGAGTTGTATCTGTGCATGCATTCTGTGGGTTTCCAAAGCCAGAAATAATGAACCAAGATATTGGGCTGAAACTAGAAAGAAAAAGCCCACAAAGCAAAACAACAACAATGCCAAGAGATGACCCACAATGAGAAGAAATGGGCTAAGGCACGACTCACCAGTCACCAAGTACATCGCTAGCTTAATATTTGACGAAGAACAAAGTGAAACTAGTCCATGGTACTAAGAAAAAACATAAAAATGGTAATCCTTTTAAAAAAACTAAGAAAGGGTTACTATTTAGAGAAGATTTCTGGCGAAATAGTCAAATTCGTCCTTGAACTATCACCGAAAGCTCAGTTTAGTCCCTGAACTATGAAAACGGCCGTTTTAGTCCTCAAACTTTCACAGCCGGCTCAATTTCGTCCCTAAACTATGAAAACGACCGTTCTCGTCCTCAAACTTTCGCAGCCGGCTCAATTCCGTCCTTAAACTATGAAAACGACTGTTCTCGTCCTCAAACTTTCGTAGCCGGCTCAATTTCGTCTCTGGTCCGATGTGGAGCGCCACGCTGGCTCGTCTCGTCATCGCCTAGTCAGTTAGAATCGGTTTTTGAAAGTCTACAACTGATTTATTCCTATTCCAACTGGTTGCAACTAGTTGTAACTCTTCAATACAACATTGATGAAGATGATTTTTAATTGTAGATCTCAATAAAATCTACAAATTTTTAGTTTTAATTTTTTTATTTAAGGATGTTAAGATGCTCAAAAAGTTAATATAAAATTTAGCACTATAATAATTACCTGCTGCTGCTTGTAATTAATATAAAAGTTAATATAAAATTTTAGCACCATAATATGAACTTTTTGAGTATCTTAATGTTTTCAAATAAAAAACATTTAAACTAGAAAGTTGTAGATCTTATCGAGATCTACAATTTTTATGAAAAAATCATCTTCATCCCATTTTGTATTGAAGAGTTACAACTAGTTGCGACAAGTTGGAATAAGAATAAATCAGTTACAGGCTTTCAAAAACTGATTCTAACTGACTAGGCGATGACAAGACGAGCCAGCGTGGCGCTCCACATCGGACCAGAGACGAAATTGAGCCGGCTACGAAAGTTTGAGGACGAGAACAGTCGTTTTCATAGTTTAAGGACGGAATTGAGCCGCCTGCGAAAGTTTGAGGACGAGAACGGTCGTTTTCATAGTTTAGGGACGAAATTGAGCCGGCTGTGAAAGTTTGAGGACTAAAACGGCCGTTTTCATAGTTCAGGGACTAAACTGAGCTTTCGGTGATAGTTCAAGAACGAATTTGACTATTTCGCCAAGATTTCTCTTGGACGCTTTAAGATCTCTATATAATTTGCCCACTTATGCCATTGTGAAAAAAAATAATCTAAAGCAAAACCCTGAATTTACATCTCAATCACTTTACATTATGCTATTTTTAAGAATAAACTAATGTAACCTCTAAATCTGCATCTAAATTATCCATGTTTCATTATAAATTATAGAAAACAAGCTAAAATATCCATCCATGTGTTTCTTAGTTATCCACTTTTCATTGTTAATATAGAAAAAACACTAAGTCAAGGTATTACATGCATATTGTGTGTCACACCATGCAGGCCATTTGGCCTAGTTGAAATCAAGGGTAGTCAGTTGAATGCACATTATTTTTTCGCCGAACAATCAGTACTTCTATGTTGAACAGAACACATTCAAGTTATGATAAAGTCAATGCATCTAGACTTCTATGTTTTGGAGGGTGTGTGTGTGCGTGTTTAGACTGGGCGAGGCAAACAGTGCGCTTAATTGGGGTGTTTGATACAGGGACTAAAGTTTAGTTGGTGTCACATCGGATGTTACATGGGGTATCACTGGGGTGTTCCAATACTAATAAAAACAAATTACAGATTCCGTCAGTAAACCACGAGACGAATTTATTAAAACTAATTAATCTATCATTAGCACATATTTACTGTAGCACCACATTGTCAAATAATGGACTAATTAGGCTTAAAAAATTTGTCTTGCAAATTAGTCTCAATCTGTGTATTTAGTTTCGTAAATAGTCTATATTTAATATTCCATACATGTTTCTAAACATTCAATGTGATAGAAACTAAAGTTTAGTCGGTGAACTAAACACCGCAGTCTTGCTTGCTTGCTTAATGTTTATTGCAGTATTACTACAGTCCGGCACTGGAAGCGACAGACGCTACGACCAAATCAAGTCCCTAGGATTTGCAATGTTGGTGGAAGCCGGCTCCCGGACGCGCAACTGCGCGGACTTTTCCTGCAAGCTTCTTCTGCAATCCAACCAGAAGTGCCTGCTCCATCCACAGCATGACAATTGACGAGTCTCCTCCACTCCAGCCGTTCCTCGACCGCCTGCCTTGGGCTTGGGTCGTCGCGCGCGTTGGACCCGTCAAAACTTCCAATGAACGCCGTGGTGCCGGCCCGGGGCGTTACGCAAGAGGAAATGCGACGCGCACGCGCACCCATTAAAGCAGCGTAAGGCTGTGTTCAGTTAAAAAAAAAAAACACTGTGCAGAAAAAGATTCCCCGTCACATCAAACTTGCGATATGGAGTACTAAATATAGATGAAATAAAAAACTAATTGTACAACTTGGTTCTACTTTGCGAGACGAACGTTTTAAACCTAATTAGTCAACGTTTGGACACTATTTACCAAATAAAGCCAAAACGTGCTACGGTACTTTTTTTTACACCCTTTTCGGGATCTAAACACACCCTAAGCAACCGTCCCTGGGCGTGCGTGCACTGCCAGTGCCAGAGCTCCCGTCTTGTGCTAGCTTGCGGTCGCCGCCGACGCAGCAAATCCGAGCGGCGAGGGAGATGGCGGGGGCGCAGTCGCAGGCGATGCTGGAGAAGATGGAGCTGCGGCAGAGCTACCGCAACGTCTGGCACACCGACCTTACCAACGCCGTCGCCGCGGACCTCCCGTGTGCGTATCCCCCCCCCCCCCCCCCCCCCCCCCCCGACCCCTGCGAACCTCTTCTCCTTTCCTTTTCTGCACTCTGCACCAAGCACCATCTTGGGCTCTTGGCCTTCTGGCTGTGGTTTCGTGTGATTGAGGAACTGATGCGATAGTCTCTCTCTTTGCTCCTCTGCAGGGTGCTGCCTGTCGCTGTGGTGGTGAGTGGGAGCTCGTCCTCTGATTTCTCAATTCCTGCTTGGTTGCTTGCTCGGATCTTGTGACTTACATACGTCATCTCTGTTTTTTTTTTGCTCCTGTTGGCGTCCAGCGGCCCGTGCGTGTCCTACATGCTGCGCAGGCGCGCGCTCTACAATGACATGTCAAGGTGCTGAACTGCTGAAACTTCTTGTTCTATTTTTTCCCCACCTTCCTCTGTCATCGTGCACCTGATTTGCATAATATGCAGCGAGGCTGTGTGTCTCTACTCTCTTGTCTCCTTCGCAGCGCAGTGTTAACTCTCTCCATGCTTGCTTGTGTTCCTTTCCTGTGTGTTTTCCAGGTACGTGTGCTGCGCAGGGTACATGCCGTGCAGCGGCAAGTGCGGTGAGAGCCAGTGCCCGGAAGTATGCCTTGCAACCGAGGTGACGCCTGCCTGACCTGAGTCACCTGACACGCATATGCTATCGCTGTTTCTGTTCCCGTTTCTCAGCCATGCTCCCTTGTCAGGTGTTCTGCTGCTTCGGCAACTCGGTTGCTTCCACCCGGTTCCTGCTGCAGGACGAGTTCAACATCCAGACGACGCAGTGCGACAACTGCATCATCGTGCGTAGCTTCCTTCGATTCGCCCCCCTGATGATTTGATTTGATTTGATTTGATTTGATTTGATCTTCCGAGCTGATGATAATCGCAGCAGGCAGGCCTGTCGAGTGACACTCATCTTCTTCCTCGTCGTTGCAGGCCTTCATGTTCTTCCTGCAGCAGCTCGCCTGCATCTGCTCCCTAGTCGCCTGCATCGTCGGGAACAGCGAGCTTTCCGAGGTCGCGCACGTCATCTCCTGCATGTCCAACTTGGTCTACTGGACGTAAGCCTCTCGCTCGATCCGCCCCAGGCTCTGACGTCTCTAATCTATCTTGGCATCTTTAAAACTGACACCCACAGCCTTGCTAATCTTGTGCTGCTCTGTTCTTTCTGCAGGGTTTGCTCGTGCATGCAGGTAATTTGCACACCCATTTTTCATGCATGTCAGCTCAGGTATTCGATCAGGTAATCCCCATGTTGATTAAGACTCACAATCTGGCATTGCCATGCAAACTTCAGACGCAGCACAAGGTGGAGATGGATAAGAGGGACGGCACGTTGAACACCATGTCTGCGCCCCCGATGCAGCAGATGTCGCGTTGGTAAACGTACGTGCGAGCGAGTGAGATTATGTGACGCTTCTATGAGCGGAGCCGGCCCCGTCTCAAGCCGGATTTATATGGAGGAGGGTAGCTGCTGCCTGCTGGAGGCTGCATCAACCATCTCGTACTCTCTGGTTAGGAGGACGATTCATTTTTCAGATTTGGGTGTGATACCATGGCTAGTGTGTAAACTCTGTCCCGTTTGTTTGGGTGATTTTTCGTGTTTAATGAGTTGTGGTTTTCCTTAGGCCGCGTTCGTTTGGCAAGAAAAACTTCCAGGAACAATTCCGATCCAGGATTACTATTCAATTTTATATAAGATTTTATTAGCAGGAATGATTCCAGACCAGGATTTCCCTAACCGAAGCTGCCCTTAGGGAATTTTAATCCTCGTCTGTCTTTCTGTTCTGACTTGTGAGACATTGACATCATCGCCTAGGAACAGTGGCGGAGCTTGGACACGAAATTAGATCCTGAGTCCCCGACTGCAAAACGATTGGAATGGTCTGAAATAATCGACTATCCTAAAAATAGCATATGCCCTTGCAATTCATGTAGAAATGAGACGAGCCAATGAGAGTCCGTTTACAGTTGTCCACGATAAAATTCCTTGCTTGTTCTTGTTTCATGGCAGCAGTGTTGTTGCGAATGCACCGGGCACCGCAGGAGCACACCGGCCTTCATGTTCGGCTGACCCAAAATTATTGGGATGAATTATGAAACCATCTTACTCCAACATTGTTTTTTTAAAAGAACTGGGTAAAAGAGCTGCCGATTATTATATTAAAACGAAGATAAATTCAGATTAGGTAAAACAACGGAATTACAACAGAGCAATGTGACTCCAACAGCAAAGACAACTATAAGCTAACAACTAAAGACAAGAAAAAAAGGCTACACCAGACGATTGGATTGAGACATTAATACAGCCTGCACAACAAAGAAGCACCACAAGACACATCATTGCCCCCCTCAGCAAAAGAAGGCACAACACAACAACATGGGTTGACCATTAATCAGCAGTTCAGCACCAAGTAATAAAAGATCAAATCATTCTCCAGACCTTACCGGCCGGCATGAACACCATATTTATTTATAATAATGTCTTGTAACTAAATTATTATGCTACATTCCTCCGGTACTTTTTGGATAACATGGAATTCTTTTCCCCTATGTGGCTTCTCAAGAATCCCAGATTCGAAACCAAATGTCAACCAAATAGAAGAAAAAACATTCTTCCCAATCTAAAAGACACGTTAAAAATTTCAGTCAGAAGACACACTCGCAATATCCAATCAGCCGTACCGGCAAAAACCGATAGAATACAAGGATACAGCTCTGTTTCTTGCCCGCACGTATGGCTGGTAAACCGTACCGATATCCATGGCTCGCCGTTGTGCGTGCACGTCGTTGCGGACTTGCGGGGAGGTCGTGAACAATGTGTTGGTCCCAATCATCACCGAATTGCTCTCTGATTGATCCAACGCAAGCTATAAATACACTCGCCCCTTGCATTGTCTGCAGAGCTCAACTGCCTTAAGCAAAGAACAGTACAACACCACGAGCGAAAACAAACACAGAGTAGCAATGGCTTCTCCCTCAACAGGCACAGCCTTCTTGGCACTTGTCACCATCGCTTTGCTATGTGCGGCCACCACGGCGAACGCGAGGTTCACGGCGATGCAGTGGACTCCGGCGCACGCCACGTTCTACGGCGACGAGACCGCAGCGGAGACCATGGGTACGTTGCTCACATCGCGGTGCACTGCCACGCTCGTCTCCCCTTGCCATTTTGTCATTTCACTTACGGCCGGGGCGTGCGACGTGTTCCCACAGGTGGGGCGTGCGGGTACGGCAACCTGTACGCGACCGGGTACGGCACGGACACGGCGGCGCTGAGCACGACGCTGTTCAAGGACGGGCACGGGTGCGGGACGTGCTACCAGATCCGGTGCACGGGGTCCCCCTGGTGCTACCGCGGCTCGCCGGTGATCACGGTGACGGCGACCAACCTGTGCCCGCCCAACTGGGCGCAGGACTCCAACAACGGCGGGTGGTGCAACCCGCCCCGCACCCACTTCGACCTCTCCAAGCCGGCCTTCATGAGGATGGCGCAGTGGCGCGCGGGCATCGTGCCCGTCATGTACCGCCGGGTGCCCTGCGTGCGCAGGGGCGGCCTCCGCTTCGCGCTCCAGGGGAACCCCTACTGGCTGCTGGCCTACGTGATGAACGTCGGCGGCGCCGGCGACGTCGCCGAGATGTGGGTCAAGACTGGCGGCTGCGGGGGCGCCGCCGGCGCGTGGATACGGATGACCCATAACTGGGGCGCCGCGTACCAGGCGTTCGCGCAGCTCGGCGGCCAGGCGCTCAGCTTCAAGGTCACCTCCTACACCACGCGGCAGACCATCGTCGCCACCAACGTCGCGCCGGCCAACTGGTGCCTCGGGCTCACGTACCAGGCCCGCGTGAACTTCTCCTGAGAGGCCAACGGATCACTGCACGCCGATTTGCGACTCAAGCTGCAGGGGCTGCCAACGCTCTGTTCTGCTTTCGTAGTTTCGTTTCAAAAATCGTAGAGTTAGGACGTGCTTCCGTAGTTTCATTTCACTCGAAGTCGAAGAGCTAGCATGTCGCGCGTTGCCCCCGTCCATGAGGAGCAGAGGGTTTGACGCGAGCATTGTTGATGTAAATTGAGTTTTACATTCAAAAGCAACATGAGAATTTATTGTCAAATTTGAAACCCGTCAACTGTCATGGTTGTTATGGACATGAATGACAGGTGCACGAATTTCCTAAGCTTGTGGTCATGTACTGTCAGGCTGTCTTCAAGAACGGCACCCAAGATACAAGATCCATTCGTCTTTTGGTAGCGCTATAGGCAAATAATTCAATATTTATTCAGCCAAAAGAGAATCTTTCTGCAAATGGATTTTCAGGAGAAAGATGCCTATATTTGGGCAACCCAAAATAGGTCTTTCGTATAGGTACTCTGTTGGAGAATGATTTTAGGTCTCTTGCTATCCATTTTAGGTTTGATTTCCATATGGGTTCTTTGATGGAGATAGTCTATGGCGACGCATCCTATATATTCTAATCTTTACACCTAAAAAGACAAAGCCCTTTTCGCTTGAATTTATTATAGTGTTTTTCTCTCAAAATAAATCAACTAACAGTACTTTTAAGTCTGGATTTTCAGCGAAACAAACAGGACGAATTATCTACTCGGTGATACCAAATCTTTACCTATACTCATGCGTCCGTGTCCGACTCTAAGCTCACACGTCCGTGTGAAGGACCGGAAATGGCGACCAGAGGGGGGTGAATGGGAGCCTCAAATTTTTGTTGAAATATTTTCGGCCGCTGTCCCAAATTCACCACCAAAGACAAACCATGACAAATGTTTCCAAATCTATAATACCCAAGCCAACTGGTGACGAGAGTACCTAGATAGCTTCTATGAAACGATAGAAGATCAACGCAAAAGACGGAACACAATTTGGATCTCAAACGCGCAAATCACGGATGAACAAATTGCCGGCCCGAAATTTCACCTGGATATCAGGTAGCAGCACTGCACCAAAAATCTCTCTTGTCCATGAAAGAGATTTGCTAAAAGAGCAAGCAATCAAAATGCTCTGTAGCTTGAAAGTGACTACTCAGGAATTTGGAAAAATAAATTACGAGCAAGCAAAGCTCTTGCTTTTGGACATGCTACCCCTCCACTGTCTGCTGCAAGTGTTTGTTCAGCGACGCAGAAATGGAGAAACAAAAAGCACGAACAGGCAGGCAATTAACACTGGACAGGAGCTCCCTGAAGCTGTCGATCTGTAACAGAATATCACAAAACCTGCTGCTGCCCTGCTGAGCAAGAACCGTCGCAAGATCGTCTAGGTGCCATGACCGAACCTGCTAGTTGCTGCACAGACACAGAAAGAAAGAAGATAGAGACCGGCAGACAGGAATGAAACAGAGGCAACTGGCTCGGGACTGCACGAGCTTGGTGCTGGGCAAAGCACACGACGAACTGGTCGGGCTTGACAAGCAGCCGTGCCGCTCTGGTGAGCACGCCGGCGCCTAAGCGCTTGGCACTGATAGCACTGCTGCTGGGCTGCTGGAACCCACGCGCCCTGCCTCTGCTGACAAATAGCGAAGCTGCCAAAGAAGAACGACCTGAGAAAAGAACAGAAGGGTGCTGTGCGCATGAACAGTAACTCGCAAGAACAGAAGGGTGCTGTGCGCATGAAACGACCTGACAAATAGCGAAGCTTGGTGCTGGGCGCATGAACAGTAACTCGCAAGAACAAAAAAAAACTACGAAAAATCACTGAGAGAAAAACTAAATCCCGGAGGATAACTGGAGGATTCGGACCTCCATTCCCTCTCTAAATCTTAACACAATACACCACGAAAATCTCAGAGTATTTTGACCTCTCTCATAAACTAGAAGAAGCTAACCCTAGGGGAGAAAGGGGGGAATGAGGAATGGGAGAGAGGTAAAGATGGCTTGGGGCTGCCATCCCCTATTTATCAGGGCTATTACACATTCCCCTAATTGCCCCTGGATACATAAGAGCTAAACCAATAAGCCCAAGGGCATAGAGGTCCAACCCGGTCTTCATGTTGATCCGACGGCCACCGTGCCTCCTCACCGGTAGCTTCGCTTCGACGCGAACTCCCCGATGCCGCCACGTGGATCCGTTCCTCCTCGGAACCTCCGCTCGGGTTTTGAGGCCCAAACCCGTAAACCCCGCCTCCGATGGTTTTGTGGCCCAAACCATCAAACCGTTCCGCGAGTAGCGTACTCCGTACGCGTCCCCCGCCATCCGACGCGTGTCACCTCCACGGTCAACACGGTCACTCCCATGTCTTCTCGCGCTTGTCGATGTCCCAAGTGTCAGCCCCCGCGGCTAGCCGCCCGGCCTCCGGGTCCCTCGGTCCAAGCCTCACGTCCGTCCTTCACCCCTCCGGTCCATCGGCACGGCACGTCCTCCTTGACCTTCACCTCGCCGTCGGCTACCGTCTCCGTGCTCCACACATGCACAACACAAGCCAAGAGATATATCGCACACAAGGCTTTCGCCAAGGTAGGATTAGTCACCACTCAACCTACTTCGTGGATCACATTGACAATCACTCATCACAAAATGAACACACAAGGGTACTTGTCAACCTTGTGTTCGCAATCTCCCCCTTGATGAGTGCATTGTCAACACCAATACACGAACAGCTTGAGCAAAAGAAAAAGAAGAAGAAGAGAAAACAAAGAGCTCAACCAAATGACCAAAAGCCAAAGAAAAGCCGAAACCGGTCATTTGAAATGAGCAAGAAACTTGGTCCCCAAAGACATGGGCAACGGCTCGACGCAACCAAGTAAAACAAAGCTAGCCCTCAAGAAGAGGCAACGAGCTCAAACACCACTAGCAAAGCTCGAAAAGCCGAAAAACTGCTAGACCCTCCAGAAGAGGCAAAGGCTCAACACATCTAGCAAGCAAAAGCAAACTCAAGTGCAACTCCCCCTGAACAACTGCAATCTCTCTCAAATGAATGCACGAAATGGAGACTTCTCTCCCTTGTTGACAACTTATCCCCCTTGTTGACATGGTGAGTGTGACATATCTCTCCCCCTTGTGGACACATGCACTTATCAAGCTAGAGCCCAAGGATTACAACTTCCCCTCAAAACATGCTATGAATGCAGAAATGCACAAATGCAGAAGCTTCAAGATTATAGCAAGTAGATTGAAAAGATGCTCTAGTTGATGCTGTCATGTATATATAGCAACAAATACAAGTGCTAGCAAATGCTCAAAATGACCAAATGAGATGAAATATGGCATTTTAGCAAGTTTGATCAAGTTGGAGCAATTTAAAAGAGGGTTCACCACCAAATGAGCACATAGCAAATATAGACAGGAGATCAACCTTGTGCTACACATGTATGCAAAGTGAACTACCCCAAACAAAGTTCACACATCATGTCATGAGACAAACTTGTGATTTGATCAAATTTTCAATCAATTGAATTTTATCGGAGTTATGCAGCTTATCACCAAAGTTTGTCAAACAAATGTGTGCGGGAGATTATCGATGCCATCAAAACCTGACTTATCGATCATGTCAAGCCTATGCCAAAAGCAATCAGAAGCTTAAGACAGTGATCTCGGTATCCATTACAGAGCTCAAGTTCACCCTTAAGTGCAATAAGGAGCTGTCTCGATACTCTAACATGGGACAGCAAAGACCCATCCCGATCTTTTCATACCTTGTTTTTCAAGTTTTAGCATAAATTCAAGTTTCTCAAGCAAGTGTGTAACTCAAGGTATGAGCCATAGCAACTAAGCATATATATGAAGCAAAAGGGTTCTCGACACACCTATACATGCTAGTTGCCACAAGTAGTGGTGAACACGTTTCAAGTTTCATCAAGTGTTATTCAAGTTCACAATTGAAAAAGACATTTTTAGCTCATATCAAGAGATCAAAGTGAGCCTAAGCAAAGCACATCATGTATATCCATAACATCCCCAACAAGAGCATAGTGTCAATCTAGCTACTATAAAGATGAAGCTCAAGATGCAATATGATACATGATGATATGATATGCAAATATGATACAAAAGCAAAAGCAAAAGCTAAAAAAAACAAAAACTAATGTACAAGAACCAAAACTTCCCAAGCTAAAAAGGGAAGCAAACTCCAAGCTCTCCTCGCAAGCGAGCAAACTGGGCTTGGTCAAGGGGTTTGGTGAAGATATCTGCGAGCTGGTTGTGGGTGTCAACATGAATAAGGTCAATGTCCCCTTTCTCATAGTGGTCTCGTAAGAAGTGAAAACGGACCTCTATGTGCTTGGTTTTGGAGTGGAGAACAGGATTTTTGGCTACACATATGGCACTAGTGCTATCACATAATAAAGGCACTCGCCTAAACTCTAAGCCATAGTCTCACAAAGTAGCAACCATCCAAAGCAACTAGGAACAGCAAGCAGCAGCAGCAACATACTCAGCTTCTGTGGTGGATTGGGCTACAGTGGACTGCTTGCGAGAAGACCAAGACACAAGAGAAGACCCAAGAAACTGGCAAGTCCCAGAAGTGGACTTCCTCTCAGTACGACAACCAGCATAATCCGCATCAGAGTAACCGCAAAGAGAAAGAGAGGAGGAAGCAGAAAACCAAAGACCAAATTCGGGTGTGAAACGAAGGTACCTCATGATCCGCTTGACGGCTTGACGATGTGATGTGCGCGGTGAAGACTGAAAGCGCGCACACAAGCAGACCGCGAACTGGATGTCCGGTCTCATCGCCGTCAGGTACAACAACGATCCGATCATGCTTCGGTACTCCTTCTGGTCCACAACTTCTCCTTCCTTGTCCTCATCCAGGGCCGTCGTAGTCGACATGGGCGTCGAAAGAGGCTTGGCCTCGCCCATATCAAACTTCCTCAGGAGATCCTTGGTGTACTTGCCTTGGTGCACGAATGTTCCTTCACGTGTTTGCTTGATTTGCAGCCCGAGGAAGAATGTCAACTCGCCCATCATGCTCATCTCGAATTCCCTGCTCATAGTCTCAGAAAACTTTGCAACAAGAGCGTGAGAGGAACCACCAAAAATGATATCATCCACGTAAATCTGAACCAAAAGTGTGTCAGTGCCTTGCTTGAGGAGAAACAAAGTTTTATCTACGGAACCCATCTTAAAGCCCTTAGCAAGCAAGAAGGCTTTCAAACGCTCATACCAGGCTCTCGGGGCTTGTTTCAACCCATACAAGGCTTTGTGGAGTTTGTAAACATGGTTGGGATACTTGGGATTTTCGAAGCCAGGGGGTTGTCTCACATACACCTCTTCCTCTATGTACCCGTTTAAAAAAGCACTCTTCACATCCATTTGATACAGCTTGAACCCTTTCGAAGCTGCATAAGCTAAGAGCATCCTTATAGCCTCGATACGGGCCATAGGAGCAAAGGTTTCTTCAAAGTCTACTCCCTCTTTCTGACAAAACCCCTGAGCCACTAGCCTAGCCTTATTCCTCACCACCACTCCATCCTCACTTTGCTTGTTCTTGAAAACCCATTTTGTACCTATAGGGTGACACTCAGGTGGAGGTGGAACTAAGACCCAGACTTCATTTCTCTCAAAGTTCTGTAACTCCTCGTGCATAGCATTGACCCAATCGGGATCAGAAAGTGCGTGTCCAATATTTTGTGGCTCGAAATTAGCGACAAAAGCAGAATGAGCGAAATGTGAGATTTCATATGACCTTGAGCGTGTAACACGCTGACTGATGTCGCCGATCATGGTTTGAGGCGAATGGCGACGCTGGATGTGCCGAGGGGCTTCCCTTGAAGATGTCGCCTCCCCCTCAACAGCTGCAGGGGCCTCCTCAGGTGTAGCCGGCGTAGGATGAGGAGGCGGCTCATGCGGACCCCATGTAGTGGAAGAAGATGAATTTGGTCCGTGAGCCGAAGTAGTTGTTGCAGACTCAACTGGAACAGCCGAAGAGGTCGGTTCTGCATCTCCCCAATCAGCATCTTCCTCATTCTCCTCAACGAAGATGCTCTCACCAATCTCCTGATTACCTACACTTTCAAAGATAGGAACAGAACAAGGCATGGTCTCGTCGAAAGTGACTTCACAAGTCTCTATGACTCGGTTAGTTTCAAGGTTAAGTACTCGATATGCATGAGAATGTGAAGCATAACCAAGAAAGACACCATCCGAGGATCGAGACTCAAATTTGTCTAAATTACCTTGTTTCAGAATGAAGCACCTGCATCCAAACACTCGAAAGTGGCTCACCTTGGGTAGTCGACCGAATCGCAGCTCATAAGAAGTTTTCTTCATGAAGGCTCGAAGAAAGATGCGATTGGAAACATGACACGTGGTGTTGATCGCTTCGGCCCAATATCTCCTAAGAGTCCTATGCTCATCGAGCATCGTCCTAGCCATCTCAACAAGGGTCCGATTCTTGCGCTCAACAACATCGTTCTGCTGAGGGACATAAGGCGAGGAGAACTGATGCTCAAGACCCAAATCAGAGCAAAAGTTATCAAACTGAGAGTTCTTGAATTCTGTGCCATTGTCACTGCGTATAGCTCTTATGGCATTCTTTGGCAACTCTGTCTGTAACCGAATAATCAAATCTCGAGCATGAGAAAAAGCCTCATCCTTACCCTCCATGAAAAACACCCAAGAGTAGCGAGAAAAATCATCCACGATCACTAGAACGTACCACTTCCCTCCCTCAGACCGAACCCGAGCCGGACCAATAGTGTCCATATGGAGTAGCTCACCGGGTCCCTTGGTCATGACCTGAGTCACAGGAGGGTGAGAAGCGGCAACCATCTTCCCATGACGACAAGGGTGACACACCAAATCCTTCTCAAATTTTAACTTGGGCAATCCTCGGATTAGATCAAGTGAGCTCAACCTAGCTAGTAAGTCAAAGCTCAAGTGACCAAGTCTCCTATGCCACTTCCAAAGCTCAGAGGAGGATCCGGTCACCAAACATCGAGAAGAGCCGAAAGAGTGAGAAAAATCAGCTCGAAAGACATGGCCAAAAGGAACAATCTGGCAAACAAGATTTCCTTGGGAATCAAGAACTCGAGACAAGCCGGTCTTAAAGCGCACTTCAAAGCCATCTTGTAGGAGTTGTGAAACAGAAAGCAAGTTGAAATGCAAGTTTGAAACCAAAGCAACATCCTTCAAGACAAAACTCTCATTGACCCGAATGGTCCCATGAGAAAGCACTTTACCTTTGCTATTGTCCTCGAATGTGATGTACTCCTTACATTGTACGGGGTCGAGGCTGGAGAACCATTTGGAACTTCCGGTCATGTGGCGCGAACATCCGGAATCAATGAGCCATGTGTTCTCCAGGCCTCTGTCCTACATCAATAGAAAGACATAGGATGAGCAAATGGCGCAACACTGGGGTTAGTAAACTGTGAAGGATACCAGTGTTGGCTCATTTGCCCTGGAAAAGTGTTAGGAAAAACACCAAACATGCCATGTCCCATTTGAGGAAAGCGGGTACCACGTGGGGAAAAACGTGGTCCGCTAGAACTGTAGGACTGAAAGCCACTACCGCGAGGTCCAAAGTCATATTGATCACGACCTGAACCACGCCGGGCACGACCACCACGACCACCGCGTGGTCTCGCAACCTGAGGCCTAGCACCTTGAGGCATAGCACCTCTTGGCCTAGCATTGCGCCTCTCAACAGGCGGCACATGTACGCCATGGGGCGGGCGGTACATGTTCTGGTTGTTCAACTCGTACTCTCGCCGCTCATCTCTCTTCCTCCTGAAGCAAAACTCAACAAGGTGACCATCCCTATGGCAGTAGTCACAATGATACCTCACCTCTCTCTTGGGTGGTTGTTGGCTCACTTTCTTGTGGGTATGTGTCACTCTTGGTAGCTTTCTGGCTTTAGGAAGGGGATCCTCAGAGATGTTCGGTAGAGTATCAAGGGGGTTCCTGAGATGGTTCGGTTTTGGAACCCAAACTTGTTTCTGGGGTGGAGCTCTTGGAGGTTCTTCAAACACTCCATCTTTCACAGTGGGTTCGGTAGGCTTAGGTGGATTGATCTTGATCAATTTGGGAGTAGTGGAAGGTTTCTCACTTGGGCTCAAACCACTGAACTCACCAACTTTGCCATAGACATGTTCACCCTTCCCACCTAGAGCAAAGCCTACTCCCGATGTCCCAGTTCCCCGCCTGAACTGGCTCATCATCATGCCCAACTGTGGCTCACTACAAGACACCCAATTCAAGATGGACCGAAGGTATGTGTTGTCTTCCTCGGATCTCATCTTGTCATGCCTGCAAGACTCAAGCTCCAACACCAAGCTCTCACAACGTGCACACTCAACAACCGTGCTATCTGAACTGGCCTTCTCAAGAGCAAGGATCTTGACATTCTTCTCTGCCAGCTCAGATTGCAAGCCTGAACAAGACTTGCACGCACCCAACAAGCTAGACCTAGCCTTCAGCTCATCATTCTCATCTAACAAGGCAGCATACTTAGATTGCAACTCAGAAAAGTTAGTCATATGAACAGCACATTCATCGCACTCAACCTCGTCAGACACATGAACAACAAGCTTCTTAGCTTCCTCAAGCTCTTTCTCCACAACTTCTAGCTTGTCCTTAAACTCTTTCCTCTCACGAGCAACACGTTTCAGCAGCTTATCTTGACTCATCAAAGTATCGGTCATGATATCAAGCTCGGCAATAAGAGCATCGACGGAGGGTTTTACCTCGGTAGAGTCATCGTCGCCGGGAAGCACGTCCTTGTTGGGCTTCACCCCTTCATCCATGGCCATGGTGTAGTAGCCTCCGTGGATGGACTTGGCGACGAAGCAAAGCCCGGTCAACTTGTCCTCACGCCTCTTCTCGGACTCATCATCGCTCGAGGGAGAAGAAGACCGGTCGTCGTCGATGTCGTTGTCGAGGTCGCTGAGGGAGGCGAGGAAGGCGCGCTCTTGGGCCTTGGCCTTCTTGAAGTACTTCTTCTTCAGCGCCTCCTTGTCGAATCCGCCCTTCGACTTGTGCTTGGAGGTGTACTCGCGCTTGTCCTTGCGCTTGCTGGAGTCGTACTTGTCGAAGGAGTGCTTGTTCTTCTTGGGGCAGTGGGCGACGAAGTGGTCGGGATCTCCATAGCCGTAGCATCCTTCCTTCGAACCACCACCACGCCGACGATACAAGCGGTTGTTGTGAAACCGCGAGAACCGACTGATGATCAACGCCAGCTCGTCATCCCCAAGACTCTCCATCTGCTCCTCTGTAACAGACACCAAAGAAGACAAAGCAAAAGACACTTTGAAAGGTCCTTGTTTGGTTTTGGTAATTGAGTGACAACTTAGGTGGACTAATATGTGGTTATGTGAGATACACAGGAGATTAGTCCACATGTGATGATGTCATGAAGGAGCTTAATGCACATGAGACATGACATGGAGTCATGTGACCAAGGTGGAGAAGATCAAGATGAGGCTTGGCTTGATGGACCGGTTGCTAGGGTGAAGGGCAAGTTGTGTGATGGCTTGGCGCCGAAGGACCGAGGCAACGGTGAAGAGCAAGTGAGGTCAAGATCGATGAACCAATACGGTCACGTGATGATATGAAGTGGATCATATCATTTGTGATATGGTTGGTGCATGTGTTGCATCAACGTCGGAGGAGATGGAGTGGAATGCGCAAGGCAAAGGTATAACCTAGGGCATTTCCATTTCACCGGTCATAGGTGTGTAGAGAAGTTGATGACCGGGTTTAGGATAGATGGCCGTACTATTAAGAGGGACAAACTTGTTTGTATATTGGTCATCTAGTGCCACTCGAGTGATCTAACTATGCATCGTTGCTAGGATCGAGTGGCGTGGCAAGTTGAGTGGTTAACTCCTTCGGTAAAATGATTGTGAAAATGCTAACACACGTACACAAGGTGGTGATCACTTGTTGGTGTTGGCACATTTGCGAAGGCAGTGGAGTTTGAGCGGTAGAGAGGGTTTGGGTTCCTCTCTCCCTCCCGCCGAGCTTGCGAGGCGGGATTCGGCGCTTTTTGGGGAAGTGAAACGCCTATTTTCCACTACGCCGGAAGTCGGAAAAGAAATGGAGGCGAACGGAGGTCACTGGAGTGACCGGACGCTGCACCGGACGCGGTCTGTGTTTGACCGGACGCGTCCGGTCAGTGTTCAGCGTGTGCGCGTTTTTTGGTTTGATGATCGGACGCGTGGCGCGTTCGGTCATAGTCGACCGGACGCGTCCGGTCGATCAGGGAGCTTACTGGACTCTCACCGGACGCTGGCACTGTGGCGTCCGGTCAGTTCTAACAGCGCGTCCGGTCATTGTTTCGTTGTGCGTGACTCAGACTTGACCAGCGCGTCCGGTAAGTTACGGGACCGGCGCGTCCGGTCGTTCCCGACGCGTCCGGTCAGTGCTTCGCGAAACTAGCCGTTGCGTGATCGGCGTGTCCGGTCGTTGCGACCGGCGCGTCCGGTCAGTGTTTCGCGAAAGAGCCGTTGTGTGACCGGCGCGTCCGGTCAGTTTCGACCGGCGCGTCCGGTCGTCCCGTTTTTTTGCCCAGTGAAGGGGTAACGGCTCTATTTGACCATGGGGTTATAAATAGACGTTGTGGCCGGCCATGGCCGGTAGCTGAGCACACTATAGTCTTTGTGACTTGTGTGGTAGTGCTTGGGAGCCCTCTAACTCACTCATGCTTGATAGTGTTCATCGGATCGAGTGAGAGAGCGATTCTAGTGCGTTGCTTTGAGAGATTGCATCGTGTGGCACTAGGTGATCGTGTTGCAAGCCGGTGGTGCTTGTTGCTCTTGGAGGTTGCCACCTCCTAGACGGTTTGGTGGCTTGTGGCTCCGTCAAAGCTCGCAAGAAGATTATGCGAGGCTCCGGAGAAGCTTTGTGAGGGGGATTGTGCTCACCCCGCGGGGATCGCGAAGAGCAACTCTAGTTGAGCGTGTCATTGAGCTACCACACTTTATGGTGGGTTCTTGCGGTGCCTTTTGAGAGGCTCGGTGTGTGACCGATTAGCCGCCGAACCACGAAGTGTTGGTCGACACAACGGGGACGTAGCTTGGTGGCAACCAAGTGAACCTCGGGAGAAAATCACCGTGTCAACATTGTCTTCATCTTCTCGGTGGTTTGCCTTCGTGCAACACAAGCTTGTATTTACTTTCATATATACTTGTGCTTGTGTAGTTGCTCTCGTAACTAGTTTGCTAGTGTAGCTTGCTAGTTGTCTTCTTACTTGTGTAACTAGAAGTATCCCCTTTGCGTGGCTAATTCGGTTTGTGTAACCTTGTTAGTCACATTGCTTAGTTTGTGTAGCTAAGTAGTTTGCGCTCTCTAATTTGGCTTGTGTAGCCTTGTTATTGAGCATTGCTAGTGAGCTTAGGCTTTGGGCGCTTTGCTTACTAGAATTATATAGGAGCTCCCTCGGTTGGCAAAGTACTAGTGCATAGGTTTGTGTGACCTTGCTCTAGAATTGATTAGGTGAGCTCTTGGTAAGCTTAGCACCTTAGTTACTTAATTAGGATCTTTGCAAGGTGCTAGAAAACTTAGATAGAGGGGTATAGTCTTGGCTAGACCGATAAGTTTAATTCCGCATTTGTTTCGGTTAGCCAACGCGTTTAAGTTTTAGAAAGGACTATTCACCCCCCCTCTAGTCCACCATCTCGACCCTTCAAGTGGTATCGGAGCCGGGTCTCTCATTTGCGGTCTTCACCGACCCGAGAGGATGGCGGCTTATGGGCTAGATGATTGTGTGGAACACATTTTTGATGGCACTCACTATGCACGGTGGAAAAATCACATGCTTGATCATTTTCGTGCTCTTGGCCCTAAGTTTTGGTGGATCATAGTTGTTGGCTTTTCTCATGACTTGGATGGGTGTGGTAACCGTACCCAAGCTCAAAAGGATTGCCGAACACTTGATGCACAAGCTAAGTTTTATCTAATCAAAGCTTTGAATGATGAGATTTTTGACAAGGTGAGGGGTCTCTCAAGTGCACATAGCATGTGGACGGCACTCAAGCATCACTATTGTGGCTCCTCAATTTGGGATGATGGGAAATTCAAGAAGGATGATCACATAGTGATGGAGGTACATGAGGATGTTGAGCATGACCACAACGAGGTGGTTGTGGAGGATTGCTCCACCTCAATGTCAAGTGATGATGATCATGCCACAAGATCTCTTGACAAGAATGATGATAATGCCACAAGTGATGCAAGCAATGATTCTACTCCATGCACACTTGATGGTGAAGATGATGGCTATGAGAGTGATGCTTCAACAAGCTCTTCAACATCACCACATTGTTCCATGTCACATGGTGACACTAAGGTATCTATTGGTGGTTTTGTTGTTGATTGTGATGATCCAAATTTTGAGCTTCTTTATAAACTCTCAAGAGCCTTAAAAAGAGAAATGGAAAAAGCAAGTAAATTGGAAAATGAAAACTCTTTTCTAAAGACCACATGTGAACAACAAAAACATCTACTTTATGTTACTACTTGTTCATATGAGGAGCTAAAATTGGCTCATGAGGAACTTAGTGTTGCTCATGATAACTTGGTACAAGAACATGCTTTACTCACTAAGAAGCTTTCTAATGAAGAAACCAAATTTAGTGAGAGCTCATCATTTGGGTCAAATGATCAATCACATATTACTAACCCTTGTGATGAAGGCAAGAAGCATGTATCCACCTCTTGTGATGATTTATTATATATGCCATGTTCTTCACAATTAGTTGCTTGTTCTACTTCTATGTCTTGTGAGACTAACCTTTTGAAGGAGAACAATGAGCTCAAAAGTGAAGTGAAGAATTTGAGCAACAAGTTGGAGAGGTGCTACAACTCTAAAATCGCCATTGAGCATATCATGACCAATCAAAGAAGATATGGTGATAAGAGTGGTATTGGCTACAACAAGAGCAAGGGCAAGATTATGAAGAAGCAAGATGCAAAGAAGCTATCCCAACTCATGTGCTACCGATGCCATGAAGTGGGACATATTGCCAAGTGTTGCCCTACCAAGAAGACTCAAGTTGAGCCAAAAGCAAAGCCCCAAGCTCAAATCAAGATCAACCATGAAGATGATGGTGACTTGATGAAGAAGGAGAAAAAGAAAACAAGAAGGGGTGGAAGAGCAAGGCATCCAATGCAAATTCAAGATGCCAAGATAGTGAGCAAGAATCAAGACAAGAAAAGAGATTGTGCTCACATCAAGTGCTTCAAGTGTGGAGATATGGGACACTTTGCCTCGGGGTGTCCTACTAAGCTTGAAAAGAAGATTCAAGCAACTCGTGAAAGGCAAGGCAATGAGAAGCAACATATGAGCAAGGAAGAAAAGGCTCAATCTAAGAGAAGTTGCTACTCATGTCGGGAAAGGGGACACATGGCACATTCATGTCCCCTAGGTGAGAATTCTAAGCCTAAGTCAATTGATGATACTAATATGCTTAGAAAGGATGGCAATGGTACCTCATTGGTTGGAATTGCAAAACATCCCGCTACTTATACTAAGGCTATGCCTAAGTATGTTGCACCTAACTTGAGAGGACCCAAACTAGTTTGGGTACCATCAAAAAGTGGATGAATGATTGTAGGTACCATCGGCATTGGAGGCTTGATTCAATTGGTTTCATCTTGTTCATCATATATTGAGTCAAGTTATGAAGCTCAATGCATATCCAATCCCAATGCCAAGTCAAAATAAGTGAAGTCCAAAGTGCTATAACATACAAGTGTCATGATCAAGTTATGGATGATTTATTAGAATTATTTGATGGCTTGCAAATATTCAAGTTGAAAGCTTGCTATTGGATGATCATGAGCTAACCAAGGTATATCTCTAGTTGATCATTTCATTTGGGTGCATATGAGTTGATTGAATTGGATATATATGCAATGTTGTTTGCTACGAGATGATTGAATGGATTAAATACTTAGTAATCAAGTTTGGATTGGTTTGTGTTGGATAAATTCATGAGATGACATTTAGTGAGTGATTGAATGGATATATATCTTGTGAAAGTGTTCAAACAAGTTAATCTCAAGTTTGATTCACATTTGATGAAGAATAGCTCAAGTGGTGAAATCTGTCCATTATTTAAAATCTGAGCTAGCTGTGATCTTAGCCATGTTTGAGTAATCAAATCTATTTGGATTGGCTTGAAATTTGGTATACATGCTCTACACTTATGAAAGAAGATGCTGTAGAAATTTCATGAGAATTGGATAAGAGATGCTTCGGTTTTGGAGTGCATCTTGTCAGCTATAGTGCAGCAGTTTTCAGCATGTAGCAGTGGTGGAAGATTTGAAATCTGGTAGCAATCTAAAAGTCAAATGAAGCTCAAATTTTTACAGCTGCTAGATGACTTTGTAATGCACATCTCCACCAAATTTCATGGCATTTGGATTCGTACATTGGGAGATATGAATTATTCTTTGAAGGGTACAGAATCTGCCAGAAAAATGACAATCATTGGATTAATCTAGAGTCACTTTGATTGAAAGGTCCTCAAGTTGGAAACATGTTTATAAGTGGTTGAGGTACCTAAGTTTGTTTTTGGTTTGATCTAGAAGCATGAAAAGCAATGAGTACAAGAACATTTGATTGTGGAATGTACTTGGTGTACATATTCGGTACTCAAATTGGAAGATCAAGATCAAACTCAAGATGAAGGTGAAGTTTAAGTTCTAGTGATAATTGAAGATCATTTGGTAAAAAGAAAAAGACTTAAACAAGTAGAAAGAAAAGGACTTAAAGAAGGATTCAAGGTTATTCATCAAATTAAGTTCATCACTTGGATCAATCAAACAATGTCATTTCAAGTGAGTATCAAGAGTGGTTCTTTGGAGAGAGGTCACTTCTCCCTAGTGAGGGGCTTGCCGCCGTGTGTAGGTGAAACCAAGTTTGGGACTTGGAAGGCTAACATGGAAGTGGTGATCCGAGGAACTTGTGATGCTTAGTTGAAGCAATCAATAGGATTGATCTAAAGAGCAAGCAACACCCAAAAGAAAGTTAGTCATTGCAATTCAATTGATATTCTAAGTGATTCTCTCATACAAGTAAAGATGATATAATGAAGCAAGCCAACCACAACAAGATAGTGCACTTGATCATTAGTGGTTTTCATTTCATATGGGTGAAGAATGGATTTATCTATGATGATTGGTCTTCACCAAGCAATAAATTGGACTTCACATTGCTATTGGAGTAATGAATTAGAATCTATATGACTATCCTCCACTCCAACATAGCAAAGGTATCATTGTAATGTGCATGATCATTCTCATTCCTTACTAGTATGCGGTTAGTGCATATAGTACATGTTTATTAGGATCATGCATGACAAATGAAAGTTTTAAATTCATAACCTACCACTATTGCTTGATTGATTAATTGATCTAGTGGTATGGATATGAGTTTGTTCATGAGCTAGTGAACCCAAGTACTTGATCTAAGTTTGGATTGCTAACAAGTGACAAGTACAACATTGGCAAGATAACCCTTAGCATAAGGTGTGAAGAAGCTTGTCATTGGATCAAACCGGACTTGGAATCTTAGGCAAATCAACATAGTTCAAGTTATACAAGAAGCTCATGACAATGATAAGAGTACAAGCACAAGACAACAATGAAAATGGATATCTAGTTTGTTTCAAGTAGTATCTAGACTCAAATTGATCTTCCAAGTGGTATTCACAAGTGGTGTCTAGATAATGATCTACAAGTGATATCTTACAAGTGGTACTCATGAAGATAGCAAATATTCAAGAAGTGAATATTATTGTTAAATCCTTCAAAGTGGATCCATACTAGAAAATTCTTTCAAATGGTATCACATTCCTACTCATGGTATCTTCACGTGGTATCATTCATGCAAGACGATGGTTTCACAAGTGATCCTCAACTTTAAGTGATCAACTCAAGAAATGCTACCCTCATCTTCAAGTGGTATCTCAAGTGAATGACACATGCTATGACATAGGGGGAGAAGCCCCACCGATTGGTATCAAGGTCAAAGATTCTATGTGGTATCTCAAGAGCAACCATAAAGTTTGTCATTCCAACATATGTGGTAATGTCCATCAAAAATGCAAAATTCAAGTCTCAACCATCTACCCCAATGCTAGCCTTTACATCAATGAGAAGCACATCTTTTATGGAAATTGATGACAAAGGGGGAGAGATTGGACAAAGATATAAAGATTTCCTTTGGGGGAGAGATTGCTTTGGGGAGAGATATATATAATATTGGACATGGATATGGACAAAGAGGGAGCAACATTGAACAACATTGAAGAATGTAAGGAGATCAAAATTCTTGGACAAAGAAAACACACAAGTAGGGGGAGCAAGCTCATGAACATTGAATGATTACATTTGATATGTGCATAATTCATGTGCTTGCTTGCATTGCATAAGTTCTTAAATTCAATATGCTTGCTTGTGTGGTGTATGCTAGTTATAGAACTTGAATGATGCTTTGATGACTAGCATGCATAGGATGTTAGCTAGACTTGAGATTATCATGCAAAAACTAGAACCATGCTTATAATGTTGATCTCACGAGGTTTCTAGTGTTTTTGATGTCTAGCTACTCATGATGCTAAGGATGATGGCAAACTTGTGATTTTCAAATGGTATCAAGCCACTAATTGGTATCGAGCTACAAAGGTTTATTCTATACACCTTAGCATCACTTAGTAGTGCTAACCCTCCCACAAATTTCATATTTACGCATATGTGCAAGCTTGAAACCAAACCATTTGAGCACATATGTAGGGGGAGTTATCACTACCAAGTCGGATTTTATGGTGCTTATCCAATTCTTGACATAAAGCTTAAATGTTGGATAAGTAGTATGAAATCCAAAACAAGTTAGCAATTTACACTTGTGTGAAGTGCTAGCTTGAAAAAGCTTAATTTCCATATCTTTGTAGAGTTGTCATCAATTACCAAAAAGGGGGAGATTGAAAGGTCCTTGTTTGGTTTTGGTAATTGAGTGACAACTTAGGTGGACTAATATGTGGTTATGTGAGATACACAGGAGATTAGTCCACATGTGATGATGTCATGAAGGAGCTTAATGCACATGAGACATGACATGGAGTCATGTGACCAAGGTGGAGAAGATCAAGATGAGGCTTGGCTTGATGGACCGGTTGCTAGGGTGAAGGGCAAGTTGTGTGATGGCTTGGCGCCGAAGGACCGAGGCAACGGTAAAGAGCAAGTGAGGTCAAGATCGATGAACCAATACGGTCACGTGATGATATGAAGTGGATCATATCATTTGTGATATGGTTGGTGCATGTGTTGCATCAACGTCGGAGGAGATGGAGTGGAATGCGCAAGGCAAAGGTATAACCTAGGGCATTTCCATTTCACCGGTCATAGGTGTGTAGAGAAGTTGATGACCAGGTTTAGGATAGATGGCCGTACTATTAAGAGGGGCAAACTTGTTTGCATATCGGTCATCTAGTGCCACTCGAGTGATCTAACTATGCATCGTTGCTAGGATCGAGTGGCGTGGCAAGTTGAGTGGTTAACTCCTTCGGTAAAATGATTGTGAAAATGCTAACACACGTACACAAGGTGGTGATCACTTGTTGGTGTTGGCACATTTGCGAAGGCAGTGGAGTTTGAGCGGTAGAGAGGGTTTGGGTTCCTCTCTCCTGTAAGGTCCAAATAGGCTAGAGGGGGGGTGAATAGCCTAATTAAAACTTCTACAATAATTACTTAACCACAAGTTAGTACAAAAGGTGGCGGAGCAAAATGCACTAGCTCTAACTAATTAAGCAAGCCACCTACACAAGTCTAGTACAAGGCTATCCACTAAACACAACAACAACTACAAGCTAGATACAAGATGTAATACGAGAGAAGAGCTTTGAGTGATTATACCGCCGTGTAGAGATGAGAAGTACCAATTAATCAATCACACAAGAGAAATCCTCGGGAAGAGAATGACACAAGAATTTATCCCGAGGTTCACTTGCTTCCCGGCAAGCTACTCCCCGTTGTGGCGATACACCCACTTGTCGGTTCGCGAGCTAATCGACTATCAAGAGTCGAGCCCTCGGCGGGCACCGTACAACCGCACACAAGATGGGGATCCTCCAAGCCACGAGCTCCACTAGAGTATCCAATTCGCGAACTCCCGCGGGGAAGGATCAAGAACCCCTTACAACACTTGGTGAGGGCTCCAACAATCTCCAATTGCGAGCTCAATCACCTCCGCTGCTCTAAGCCGTCTACCGTGTCGGGAAACACGGAAGAGTAACAAGAAATCCGCAGCAACTCGAAGATCAAGTGCCTCTAGAATGCAACTCTCAAGCAATGCACTTGAATCTTACTCAATCTCACTCAAGATGTGCAAACAATCAAAGAGATGAGTGGAGGGGTTGTTCTCTAGCTCAAAGGATGTCTCTAGGTCTCAAAATGTGCAAGAGATACCCTCAAACCCCGGACACCCTCTATTTATAACGAAGGGGTACGCAGCTAGCCGTTACAGATGACGCAGCGAAAATCGCGCTGACCGGACGCTCCGGTCAGGGTGACCGGACGCGTCCGGTCACTACACGACAAGCGAAAACAGTGCGCGTCAGAACTAGCTGTTGCCCTGACCGGACGCGCTCCTGCGAATGACCGGACACGACAGTGCCAGTGTCCGGTCGCGTTCCAGTAAGCTCCCGTCGAGACCAGACGCGTTCAACCGAGTGACCGGACGCGACAGTGCCAGCGTCCGGTCGCGTTCTAGTAAGCTCCAGCTGCGACCGGACGCGTCCGATCGCACGTGACCGGACGCGCCGCGCGTCCGATCGTCACTCCACTGCTCTCTGTCCCTCTGGACGCCTGACCGGACGCTCCGGTTCCGTGAGGGACCGGACGCGCCGGTCGCGCACTTTTCTTTTACGCCCAGTTGAACTGACCGGACGCGCTGGTCAGGCCAGACCAGCGTCCGGTCACAAACCCTAGCGCTCGCGCCGCGTTGAACTGACCGGACGCGTTCGGTCAAACCGTGACCGCGTCCGGTGCAGCGTCCGGTCAACGCAGTGACCTCCGTTCGCCTCCGTTTCTTTTCTGACTTTCGGCGCAATAGAAAATAGGCGTTTCACTTCTCCAAAAAGCGCCGAATCCCACCTCGCAAGCTCGGCGAGAGGGAGAGAGGAACCCAAACCCCTCTCTGCCGCTTAAACTCCTTCGCCTTTGCAAATGTGCTAACACCACCAAGTGTACACCATCATGTGCAAGTGTGTTAGCATTTCACAAACATTTTCCAAGGCGTTATGTTAGCTCTCTACTAGATCCTAATGCATATGCTCAAGACATTGATCTAGTGGCACTTGATTTTCGAGCTAACCGTGATTGCCCCTCTTGATAGTCGGCTATGTATCCTAAACCCGGTCAATCACTTCTCTACTCATCTTAGACCGGCAAAAGGAAAACCCTATGGTTATACCTTTGCCTTGCGCTCTTAGATCCTTTTCCTTCACTTGATCATCATATCCATCATATTATGTGCATCTCCACCATGATCATCATTTCATGTCCATGCACCAATTCTTTGTGATCTTGTGGCCACCACTCCTTGCCACGTACACCTTCATCACATGTGTTGCTTATGCCTAACTCAAAACACTTAACACATGGCATTAACAACTTGGTGTCATTAATTACCAAAACCAAACTTGGGCTTTCAATCTCCCCCTTTTTGGTAATTGATGACAACCATCACAAAGATATGAAATGAAATCAATTTTCAATTTCGATAGTATTAGCTCCCCCTACATATGTGCTTTCATGAGTTTGGTTCAATTGTGCACATATGTATGGATTTGAATTTTGGGAGAGTTACTACTATCAAATTGATGCTAAGGTATATAGAATGGACCTTTGAAGCGTGATACCAATCGGAGTTGCCTTTATATACCATCCTTAGCATCGATGTAGCTAGACACCACTTGTAATACATCACTTGTAAAGATCACAAACACTAAAGTACCCCGTGAGATCAACATTATAGGCAAAGGTGTCTAGATACCACTTGTAAAGCTACTCTTAACAAATCATCATTCAAGTTCTATTTCTAGCATACACCATACAATCAAGAAGATGAATTTAAGCTTTGCAATGCAACAATTCATCATGTTAATGCACATACAAATGCAACAAATCATTCATGAGCTTGCTCCCCCTACTTGTGTGCTCAATTTTAATTTTTCTCTTTCCAATGTCATACTCTCCCCCTTACTATACTTTTCTCCTTTTCAACTTAACTTTTTTATCTTTGTGACTTTTCTATCTTTGTGACTTTTCTCTCCCCCTTTGTCAACAATCACCAAAAAGGTGTCAATTTTAGTGAGAGTTAAGTCAATCAATATGAGGGAGTCCAAATTATGGTTCAATCTAGATTACTTGCCTAGAATATGTAATTCGGTTTGATCCAAGGACAAGCTTCTTCACACCTCATAAAGTATAAGGGTTATCTTGACCATGTTGAATTACACATCATGAGCTCATTTTCTAGATTCAACACTAGGTTTGCAAGCCCACAAACATGTCATATGCTACCACTAGATCAATCAAACATAGAAGCAATAGTGGTACCATATATACATTAAACTTATTTAATTTTCATGAATGAGCCAATTTGTCATGCAAATATGTCTATATGTTCTAAACATGTCCTTAGCAAAGTATGGATGATATGCCAAACAACTTTACCTTGCTATGTCGGAGGAGAGGCATGTCATATAAGAATGTGGGGTTGCACTCATTTCAAATTGGAGAAGTCAAGTATGTTCAATTCATTCTTCAACTTGTAAAATCTCTTCTCATCAAGTGGCTTTGTGAATATGTTGGCTAATTGATCTTCGGTGCCAATGCTTTCAATGCTAATATCACCCTTTTGTTGATGGTCTCTTATGAAATGATGCCTTATGTCAATGTGCTTGGTTCTTGAATGTTGAACCGGATTTTGTGTCATCTTGATAGCACTTTCATTGTCACAAAACAATGGCACATTCTTAAACTTAATTCCAAAATCATTCAAGGTGGCCTTCATCCAAAGTAATTGTGCACAACAACTACCGGCACTAATGTATTCGGCCTCGGCGGTAGATAGTGCAACACTATTTTGTTTCTTTGATGACCATGAAACAAGAGACCTTCCAAGCAATTGACAAGTGCCACTTGTGCTCATTCTATCAATCTTGCATCCACCATCGTCGGAGTCCGAATATCCAATCAACTCAAAGTTTGACCCCTTTGGAAACCATAAACCAACATCATGAGTGCCCTTAAGATATCTTAATATCCTCTTGGTTGCTTTCAAGTGACTTTCTCTAGGTGAAGCTTGATATCTTGCACACTTGCGCACACTAAACATCACATCCGGCCTAGAAGCGGTGACATAGAGCAAACTTCTAATCATAGACCGGTATTGCTTTTGATCTACCATGTTGCCACTAGCATCAACACCCAATTGATCATTTGTGCCCATTGGTGTACTCATTGGCTTAGCATCTTGCAATCCAAACTTCTTGATCATATCCTTGATGTACTTGCCTTGACTTACAAAAGTGCCATTCTTCATTTGCTTGATTTGAAGTCCAAGGAAGTAACTAAGCTCTCCAATCATAGACATCTCAAACTCATTAGCCATCATATTTCCAAACTCTTCACAAAAGTCTTGGTTGGTTGATCCAAAGATAATGTCATCCACATAGATTTGCAACACAAATAAGTCATTTCTAAGCTTCTTGGTGAAGAGAGTGGTGTCAACCTTTTCCATCTTGAACCCTTTAGAGAGAAGAAAGTCCCTCAATCTCTCATACCATACTCTAGGTGCTTGCTTCAAACCATATAATGCCTTCTTGAGCTTGTAAACATGGTTGGGCTTCTTGTCATTTTCAAAACCGGGAGGTTGCTCAACATAAACTTCTTCATTGATGTAGCCATTGAGAAATACACTCTTGACATCCATTTGATAGAGCTTGATGTTGTGTGCACAAGCATATGCTAATAAGATTCTAATAGCTTCCAATCTTGTAACGGGTGCATATGTCTCTCCAAAGTCAAGACCTTCAACTTGAGTGTAACCTTGTGCTACCAATCTTGCTTTGTTCCTCACAACCATGCCATCTTGATCTTGTTTGTTTCTAAAGACCCACTTAGTACCAATCACATTGTAGTTCTTTGGCCTCTCAACAAGTTCCCAAACTTGATTTCTAGTGAAGTTGTTTAGCTCTTCATGCATGGCATTTACCCAATCGGAATCTTTCAATGCGTCTTCTATTTTCTTAGGTTCTTCAAATGACACAAATGAGTAGTGCTCACAAAAGGATGCTAATCTTGATCTAGTTTGAACCACCACTTTGAATCCCACCAATGATTTGATCCAATGGATGATCTCTTGCAATGCTAGTAGGTTGGAGTATTGGGAGTTGATTACTTCCACTAGCTTGACCTTGATCTTGAGCTTCATTATGAGTACCACTTGAGCTTGCTTGATTTGTATCAATTTGCACACTTTGGTTGATCACATGAATATCATCATCATCAACTTGCCTTGGCCTTACATCACCAATGTCCATGTTCTTCATTGCATTTGACAATTGATCTCCTCTCACATCATCAAGATTTTGATCTTCATTTTGAGACCCTTGAGTTTCATCAAACTCAACATCATGAACTTCTTCCAAGGTGCCATTTGTGAGATTCCAAACTCTATATGCTTTGCTTGTGGTAGAATAACCAAGTAAGAACCCTTCATCACATTTCTTTTCAAACTTGCTCAATCTAGTGCCTTTCTTGAGAATATAGCATTTACAACCAAACACTCTAAAGTATGCAATGTTGGGCTTTCTTCCATTCAATAGCTCATATGGTGTCTTCCCAAGCTTCTCATGGCAATAAAGACGGTTACTACAATAGCAAGCCGTGTTGATAGCTTCACTCCAAAATGAATGACTCACATTGTATTCACTAAGCATTGATCTAGCCATGTCAATCAAAGTTCTATTTTTTCTTTCAACTACACCATTGGATTGGGGAGTGTATGTTGGAGAGAATTGATGTCCAATACCAAGATCATCACACAATTCCTCAATTCTTGTGTTCTTGAACTCACTACCATTGTCACTTCTAATCTTCTTGATATTAGTTTCAAATTTATTTTGCACTCTCTTGACAAAAGATTTGAATAGATCATGTACATCACTCTTGTCAAAGAGAAAGAACACCCAAGTGTATCTAGTGTAGTCATCCACTATCACAAAACCATACTTGTTGCCACCAATGCTAGTGTATGTTGTTGGCCCAAACAAGTCCATGTGCAATAGCTCAAATGCCTTTGATGTGCTCATTTCACTCTTACTAGGATGTGTATTTCCAACTTGTTTGCCGGCTTGACAAGCACTACATGGTTTATCCTTTTCAAAAGTCACATCTTTCAAGCCTCTAACTAAGTCATGCCTCAAAAGTTTGTTCAATTGTTTCATTCCAACATGACCAAGCCTTCTATGCCACAACCATCCCATACTAGATTTGCTAAGCAAGCATGATGTCAATTGTGTCTCACTATCATTGAAGTCAACCAAGTATAAGCTACCATGTCTAAAACCTTTGAATATCAAATTTGATCCATCAACACTAATGACTTCAACATCATCACTACCAAATATGCACTTGAAGCCAAGATCACAAAGTTATGCCACCGACAAAAGATTGAAATCCAAGCTCTCAACTAGCAACACATTAGATATGCTCATGTCATTTGAGATAGCAATTTTACCAAGCCCCTTGACCTTGCCTTTCTTGTTGTTGCCGAAAGTGATAGCATCAAAACCACCATTTTGACTTGTATCAATTGATTTGAACATACAAGAATCCCCGGTCATATGTTGAGTGCACCCACTATCAAGCACCCAATGCCTTCCTCCAGCTTTGTAATTGACCTACAAGACAAGATCAATTCTTTTTAGGTACCCAAACTTGTTTGGGTCCTCCAAGGTTAGTGACCAAGCTCTTTGGTACCCAAATGGCTTTCTTCTTTGAGCCCATCCATGGTGCACCAATGAACTTAGCATGAACACCATTTGTACCCTTGGTAAGTATATAGAAAGAATCAAACTTAATTGAGGATACATTAGCATTGGATTTCTTGTTCATGCAATGTCGCTCTTTGTGACCAACTTGCTTGCAACTTTTGCAATAGCTACCATTGTTCTTCACAAAACGAGTCTTGTGAGGAGCAAAAGCGGCCTTGCCTTTCTTGGGGTTATAGCCCAATCCCTCTTTGTAGAGAGAAGCTCTTTGGCTACCCAAGCACATAAGCAAGCGGTCCTCACCACCATAAGCCTTAGCTAAGGTGTGATTGAGCTCTTTTACCTCCTTCTTGAGATTTTCATTCTCAACTATAAGTGTGGAGTCACAAGTGAAACCATCACTACTAGATGAGGATGATGTAGATGCGCTACATGAAGGGTTAGTGGGAGCAACAACAATAGGCTTATGAAAAGATTCATCAATTATATCACATGATATGCCTATGTTGCAAGTTTTAGCTTTCTCAACATTTGTTGGCATGTTTTCATATTTTTCAACTAGAGAGGAATGAGCTTCTTCAAGCTTAGTGTGAGACTTTTGAAGCTTCTTATGGTCTACCTTTAGACTCTCATAAGATGCCCTAAGCTCATCAAGTTCTTGCATAAGGTTTTTCTTTTCCTTAAGCAAGCCCTTGCACTCCTTTCTAGATTCTTTATAATGTTGAGTGCAATCTTCTAGTATAGTGATTAGTTCATCTTTAGTGAATTCTTCTTCATCACTATCACTATCACTAGTATTATCATAATCACTCTCATCATCGGATGATACCTTAGAGGCCTTAGCCATGAAGCACGATGGAGTGTCGAAGAGGGAGACCTTCTCTTGGATGGCAATGCTAGCATGTCCCTTCTTCTTGCTCTTGTAGTCATCCTCATCATCACTTGAGGAATCATCACTATCCCATGTAGCAACATGAGAATCATTCTTCTTTTTATGAGAACTCTCCTTCTTTTCTTGCTTTCCTCTTTTGCTTCTTCCTCTCCTTCTTAATAGCATCTTCATCATCACTATCATAAGGACACTTTGCAATGAGATGATCTTTGCTATGGCATCTAAAGCATCTCATGGTATGCTCATTCTTCTTAGATGAGTTCTTCCTCCTCCTTGCACGATAGCCCTTCTTCTTCATGAATTTGCCAAATTGCTTGACAAAGAGAGTCATCTTCTCATCAATGTCATCACTATCACAAGAGCTTGAGTCTTCATCACTTGATGATTCAATCTTGGACTTGCCCTTGGATGTGGTGGCTTTGAATGCCACACTCTTCTTCTTTTCATCATCTTTCTTCTCATTTTCCTTCTTCTTCTTCTTGACCAACTCATCTTTCTCATCATCTTCTCTATATGAATCATCGGTCATCACTTCTTGAAATATTTGTTGAGGAGTTGAATCCTTCAATGTAGTTCTCACTAGCACGGTGATCAATGTATCAAATCTCTTGGGCAAGCTTCTCAAGAACTTCATAGAGAATTGGTTGTCCTTGACTTCCTCACCAAGTGCCTTGAGCTCATTGACAATGACTTGCAATTTATGAAACATCTCCGGTACACTCTCATCATCTTGCATCTTGAAGCTTGAAAATTTTTCTTGCAAGATATATGCTTTAGCAGTCTTTGTGCCTTCGGTGCCCTCAAATGTTTCTTCTAGCTTGGCCCAAGCATCATGTGCAACTTCTATATTCTTCACTTGCTCAAATGTCTTGTCATCTAATGCTTCATGAAGAGCACTAATGGCAATATCATTGCATTGGAGCTTCTTCTCTTCCACCGGTGTAGGTGCTTCCGGATTAGCTACCTCAAATTTTGTTTCGGTGACCTTCCACACTTCTCTATTGATTGACTTGAGGTGTGCGGTCATCTTAACCTTCCAATAAGCATAATTTGTGCCATCAAAGTGAGGTGCCTTCTTGGTGTTGTTGATGTGCAAACTTAATTGAGCCATTTCTTCTTCACCGTAGGTTGTTAAGCCTCAAATAAATGGTGCCTCGGCTCTGATACCACTTATAAGGTCCAAATAGGCTAGAGGGGGGGGGGGTGAATAGCCTAATTAAAACTTCTACAATAATTACTTAACCACAAGTTAGTACAAAAGGTGGCGGAGCAAAATGCACTAGCTCTAACTAATTAAGCAAGCCACCTACACAAGTCTAGTACAAGGCTATCCACTAAACACAACAACAACTACAAGCTAGATACAAGATGTAATACGAGAGAAGAGCTTTGAGTGATTATACCGCCGTGTAGAGATGAGAAGTACCAATTAATCAATCACACAAGAGAAATCCTCGGGAAGAGAATGACACAAGAATTTATCCCGAGGTTCACTTGCTTCCCGGCAAGCTACTCCCCGTTGTGGCGATACACCCACTTGTCGGTTCGCGAGCTAATCGACTATCAAGAGTCGAGCCCTCGGCGGGCACCGCACAACCGCACACAAGATGGGGATCCTCCAAGCCACGAGCTCCACTAGAGTATCCAATTCGCGAACTCCCGCGGGGAAGGATCAAGAACCCCTTACAACACTTGGTGAGGGCTCCAACAATCTCCAATTGCGAGCTCAATCACCTCCGCTGCTCCAAGCCGTCTACCGTGTCGGGAAACACGGAAGAGTAACAAGAAATCCGCAGCAACTCAAAGATCAAGTGCCTCTAGAATGCAACTCTCAAGCAATGCACTTGAATCTTACTCAATCTCACTCAAGATGTGCAAACAATCAAAGAGATGAGTGGAGGGGTTGTTCTCTAGCTCAAAGGATGTCTCTAGGTCTCAAAATGTGCAAGAGATACCCTCAAACCCCGGACACCCTCTATTTATAACGAAGGGGTACGCAGCTAGCCGTTACAGACGACGCAGCGAAAATCGCGCTGACCGGACGCTCCGGTCAGGGTGACCGGACGCGTCCGGTCACTACACGACAAGCGAAAACAGTGCGCGTCAGAACTAGCCGTTGCCCTGACCAGACGCGCTCCTGCGAATGACCGGACGCGACAGTGCCAGCGTCCGGTCGCATTCCAGTAAGCTCCTGTCGAGACCGGACGCGTTCAACCGAGTGACCGGACGCGACAGTGCCAGCGTCCGGTCGCGTTCCAGTAAGCTCCAGCTGCGACCGGACGCGTCCGATCGCACGTGACCGGACGCGCCGCGCGTCCGATCGTCACTCCACTGCTCTCTGTCCCTCTGGACGCCTGACCGGACGCTCCGGTTCCGTGAGGGACCGGACGCGCCGGTCGCGCGCTTTTCTTTTACGCCCAGTTGAACTGACCGGACGCGCTGGTCAGGCCAGACCAGCGTCCAGTCACAAACCCTAGCGCTCGCGCCGCGTTGAACTGACCGGACGCGTCCGGTGCAGCGTCCGGTCAACGCAGTGACCTCCGTTCGCCTCCGTTTCTTTTCCGACTTTCAGCGCAATAGAAAATAGGCGTTTTGTGGAAGTGAAACGGAGGTCACTGGAGTCTTTTTGGGGAAGTGAAACGCCTATTTTCCACTACGCCGGAAGTCGGAAAAGAAACGGAGGCGAACGGAGGTCACTGGAGTGACCGGACGCTGCACCAGACGTGGTCTGTGTTTGACCGGACGCGTCCGGTCAGTGTTCAGCGTGTGCGCGTTTTTCGGTTTGATGATCAGACGCGTCCGGTCGATCAGGGAGCTTACTAGACTCTCACCGGACGCTGGCACTGTAGCGTCCGGTCAGTTCTAACAGCGCGTCCGGTCATTGTTTTGTTGTGCGCGACTCAGACTTGACCAGCGCGTCCGGTCAGTTACGGGACCGGCGCGTCCGGTCGTTCCCGGCGTGTCCGGTCAGTGCTTCGCGAAACTAGCCGTTGCGTGATCGGCGCGTCCGGTCGTTGCGACCGGCGCGTCCGATCAGTGTTTCGCGAAAGAGCCGTTGTGTGACCGGCGCGTCCGGTCAGTTTCGACCGGCGCGTCCGGTCGTCCCGTTTTTTTGCCCAGTGAAGGGGTAACGACTCTATTTGACCGTGGGGTTATAAATAGACGTTGTGGCCGGCCATGGCCGGTAGCTGAGCACACTATAGTCTTTGTGACTTGTGTGGTAGTGCTTGGGAGCCCTCTAACTCACTCATGCTTGATAGTGTTCATCGGATCGAGTGAGAGAGCGATTCTAGTGCGTTGCTTTGAGAGATTGCATCGTGTGGCACTAGGTGATCGTGTTGCAAGCCGGTGGTGCTTGTTGCTCTTGGAGGTTGCCGCCTCCTAGACGGCTTGGTGGCTTGTGGCTCCGTCGAAGCTCGCAAGAAGATTGTGCGAGGCTCCAGAGAAGCTTTGTGAGGAGGATTGTGCTCACCCCGCGGGGATCGCGAAGAGCAACTCTAGTTGAGCGTGTCATTGAGCTACCACACTTTATGGTGGGTTCTTGCGGTGCCTTTTGAGAGGCTCGGTGTGTGACCGATTAGCCGCCGAACCACGAAGTGTTGGTCGACACAACGGGGACGTAACTTGGTGGCAACCAAGTGAACCTCGGGAGAAAATCACCGTGTCAACATTGTCTTCATCTTCTCGGTGGTTTGCCTTCGTGCAACACAAGCTTGTATTTACTTTCATATATACTTGTGCTTGTGTAGTTGCTCTCGTAACTAGTTTGCTAGTGTAGCTTGCTAGTTGTCTTCTTACTTGTGTAACTAGAAGTATCCCCTTTGCGTGGCTAATTCGGTTTGTGTAACCTTGTTAGTCACATTGCTTAGTTTGTGTAGCTAAGTAGTTTGCACTCTCTAATTTGGCTTGTGTAGCCTTGTTATTGAGCATTGCTAGTGAGCTTAGGCTTTGTGCGCTTTGCTTACTAGAATTGTATAGGAGCTCCCTCGGTTGGCAAAGTACTAGTGCATAGGTTTGTGTCACCTTGCTCTAGAATTGATTAGGTGAGCTCTTGGTAAGCTTAGCACCTTAGTTACTTAATTAGGATCTTTGCAAGGTGCTAGAAAACTTAGATAGAGGGGTATAGTCTTGGCTAGACCGATAAGTTTAATTCCGCATTTGTTTCGGTTAGCCAACGCGTTTAAGTTTTAGAAAGGACTATTCACCCCCCTCTAGTCCGCCATCTCGACCCTTCACACTTGTGAAGGGTTAGCCAAAGAACTTGAGCCATTACCTGAGACCAAAGCCATAGTCGGTGCAGAGGGATTATTGAGCTTGGCTTGGGTCTGGTAGTCGATCTCGGTGGACTTGAGCTTGCTGAAAAGCTCATCCACGGTGAGGGTCTCATACCCTGAAGACTCAATGATGGCGGTCACTTTCACATCCCATACCTTCCGATCTAGGGCATATAGAAGCTTGAGTGCCCTCTCATGATCATCATAAGGTAATTGTGCCTTGTTTGCTCGCATCTTGTTGACGATGGTCTGAAAGCGAGAAAACATGGCATCGATGGACTCGCCATCAAGCTGAGTGAAGTTCTCATACTCCCTCTTGTACGTCTCATAGAGTCTGGTTTTGACCTGTGCGGTTCCCTCGTGATAGCTCTGAAGCCTCACCCAGATCTCTCGAGCAGTAGTACAATCAGAGACTCTTTCGAACTCCTGAAGAGAAAGACTCGAGAAAAGAACTGCGCGAGCTCTGCTATTAGCGTTGTGCCGATCTTTTTGATCTTGCGTGACACGAGCACGGGGTTCAAGCACAACGTAAGTAGCATCCTCGCAAATCTCCCAGACAAGCCAATCAATCCCTTGGAGATGCGCGGACATGCGAATCTTCCAATAGGGATAATTTGTTCCATCGAAGAACGGTGGTTTTCCGGAACCACGCTCCATGTCGCCTTCATGGATCACGGACCGATTAAGGTGGAATGATCCTTAACCGGCTCCGATACCAATTGAAGGACCGGAAATGGCGACCAGAGGGGGGTGAATGGGAGCCTCAAATTTTTGTTGAAATATTTTCGGCCACTGTCCCAAATTCACCACCAAAAACAAACCATGACAAATGTTTCCAAATCTATAATACCCAAGCCAACTGGTGACGAGAGTACCTAGATAGCTTCTATGAAACGATAGAAGATCAACGCAAAAGACAGAACACAATTTGGATCTCAAACGCGCAAATCACGGATGAACAAATTGCCGGCCCGAAATTTCACCTGGATATCAGGTAGCAGCACTGCACCAAAAATCTCTCTTGTCCATGAAAGAGATTTGCTAAAAGAGCAAGCAATCAAAATGCTCTGTAGCTTGAAAGTGACTACTCAGGAATTTGGAAAAATAAATTACGAGCAAGCAAAGCTCTTGCTTCTGGACATGCTACCCCTCCACTGTCTGCTGCAAGTGTTTGTTCAGCGACGCAGAAATGGAGAAACAAAAAGCACGAACAGGCAGGCAATTAACACTGGACAGGAGCTCCCTGAAGCTGTCGATCTGTAACAGAATATCACAAAACCTGCTGCTGCCCTGCTGAGCAAGAACCGTCGCAAGATCGTCTAGGTGCCATGACCGAACCTGCTAGTTGCTGCACAGACACAGAAAGAAAGAAGATAGAGACCGGCAGACAGGAATGGAACAGAGGCAACTGGCTCGGGACTGCACGAGCTTGGTGCTGGGCAAAGCACACGACGAACTGGTCGGGCTTGACAAGCAGCCGTGCCGCTCTGGTGAGCACGCCGGCGCCTAAGCGCTTGGCACTGATAGCACTGCTGCTGGGCTGCTGGAACCCACGCGCCCTGCCTCTGCTGACAAATAGCGAAGCTGCCAAAGAAGAACGACCTGAGAAAAGAACAGAAGGGTTGCGGCCAAAGATTCAAAGAAAAACGAACTAAATCAACATGGATTGCAACCAAACTTTGCACAGGCCATCACAAGAGGGTTAGTGAGCATACTCCAAGAGATCATCGCCCAATTTCTACTCTAGCCATGGGAAATTTCAGATCGAGCCAAAAACGTAAAAGGAAACCTCAAAAAGGAAATCTGCTTCAAACTTGATGCACGAGTGGAATTGATGAAAATCACTTGGTGATCTGGTTCGTCACTCTTCAAAGCGTCAACTGAACCAAGCAATCATGAGAGAAAGACTCAAACCAGCGAGAAATCAGAGGAACAGGGGCGCATGAACAGTAACTCACAAGAACAAAAAAACTACGAAAAATCACTGAGAGAAAAACTAAATCCCGGAGGACAACTGGAGGATTCGGGCCTCCATTCCCTCTCTAAATCTTAACACAATACACCACGAAAATCTCAGAGTATTTTGACCTCTCTCATAAACTAGAAGAAGCTAACCCTAGGGGAGAAAGGGGGAATGAGGAATGGGAGAGAGGTAAAGATGGCTTGGGGCTGCCATCCCCTATTTATCAGGGCTATTACACATTCCCCTAATTGCCCCTGCATACATAAGAGCTAAACCAATAAGCCCAAGGGCATAGAGGTCCAACCCGGTCTTCATGTTGATCCGACGGCCACCGTGCCTCCTCACCGGTAGCTTCGCTTCGACGCGAACTCCCCGATGCCGCCACGTGTCGTCCGTTCCTCCTCGGAACCTCCGCCCGGGTTTTGAGGCCCAAACCCATAAACCCGCCTCCGATGGTTTTGTGGCCCAAACCATCAAACCGTTCCGCGAGTAGCGTACTCCATACGCGTCCCCCGCCATCCGACGCGTGTCACCTCCACGGTCAACACGGTCACTCCCATGTCTTCTCGCGCTTGTCGATGTCCCAAGTGTCAGCCCCCGCGGCTAGCCGCCCGGCCTCCGGGTCCCTCGGTCCAAGCCTCACGTCCGTCCTTCACCCCTCTGGTCCATCGGCACGGAACGTCCTCCTTGACCTTCACCTCGCCGTCGGCTACCGCCTCCGTGCTCCACACATGCACAACACAAGCTAAGAGACATCGCACACAAGGCTTTCGCCAAGGTAGGGTTAGTCACCACTCAACCTACTTCGTGGATCACATTGACAATCACTCATCACAAAACGAACACACAAGGATACTTGTCAACCTTGTGTTCGCACCGTGTCCTACCAGTTATGACACCAAGACCAGATCCACTTATTCGCATCTGATACGAAGTCGTGAGAGGTCACGTGTACGCCTCTGATTACTGAAGTTCAATTAAAAAATTGTGACGCCAGTAAACAGGCACAGGGAAAAATAGTACTAAAAAACGTAGCAAAGATTCTGACAGGAAGCGGGACCCGCTCGTAAGACACGGCGCAAAACCTCCGTAACACCGCAGCGCGGCGGCCGATGTCCAAAACCCAGAAACCCCTCTTCCTCACCACCGCCCCCACCCCCAAACCCCTCCTCCTCCCCTGCTCCGCTCCGCCCGCACCCCCTGACCAACCAGGCTGCCGGAACCCTACCCGGCGCCCCGTGATGCCGCCGCGGCCGTACCTCCACTCGCTGCTCCTCATGGCCGCCTCCGCCTCGTCCACCGCCGCAGCGGCCGGCGGGGACTCGGGCCTCCTCTTCGCCGCGCACCGCCGCCGCCGCGTCGACGGCCGCCGCTGGGGCCACCACATCCGGCTGCTCCACTCCTCGGCGGGACGCGTCCCCAGGCGGCCCGAGGTGGCCTGCTGTGTGCTCAGCGCACCGGACGCGCGGCGGTATGCCCCCGCCCCCTGCGCTCCAGGAACGGTAATGCGCTGTGCCAGCTGTGGACCATTCGTTGCTCTGTGTCTGTCCTTTTTTTTACAATTAAATAAGTGATTGCGTGTGTCACGGCTTTGGATTGGGAGCTAAGCACCTGGGAAAGTATGGTAATGTTTCCATGTTTTAAGTTTTATTTATTTCGTTGCCAATGGTCGTATCTTTGGCCGGTAGATATAGCTCAGAAGTGTTGTGTTTTTATGGCCCCAAGCGAGCTCACACTTGAAAAAAAATGTTTCAAATTTCAAACTCCACTACTTCCTACTGGACTTGCAGCAGAACAGCTCAGTGCACGTGCTCAAATGTTTGTTTAGAACTTTAAGTTAAATGGTGTTAGCCTGTTTGACGTATATTATAAATTAAAATTGGTGATACGCACTGACTATGCCTCAGAATTTCAATGTTTCTGCAGTTTCGGTGCTCTCCTCTACTTAGGATCTACTTTTTTACAATTTAATTTAATTATTTTCATTTTGCTTATAACAACTGGATGCAAAAGCATATTTCTTTTTTAAATGAAGCGATTTTTTTTTCATTACAGTTCATTTGGCAAACTACACAGCTTCTTCTGAGGAGAGACTTGGGCAGCTCATTTAGAAGTTGAAAAACGAAGGTATTAATCCCAAGCAGTGGAAACTTGGAAATTTTCAGCGCATGTTGTGCCCACATGTATGGAGCATCTGTTTTTTACAACCTTGTGCTGCTTCCAGTTTACTGTCTTTTCATGAATTATATCTAGCTTTATAACCAAGCAGTCTATCTGATTTAAGACATGAATGATAAGAAATTGTTCCCCAGAGGTGACGCATCTCTAAACCATCCATTCAACATTTCAAATTGGCTTGATTCAAGATAACATTTCAACCCACACGCAATACTGGTGTATCATTTCTTTTAGTGATCCATTGCATTTTGGATCGTTGAGCTATCTAGTGACAAATAATGAAGTATAACTTTCCTTCTGTTCGCTAGTGCAATGGTGGATCTAAGGGGGATTTGAGCCTCAGTGTCTACATCCGAAGGGACGGGTGAGTTGTCCACACCTGAATATGTGATTTTGTTGGTCTGTTGTTTCTTTAGCTATATATTTCAGGATCTAACTATCATCTGACGTTCCTTGTATGTCATTTCTTCAGTATGAATGCAACATGGAACTGTTTTAGATCTAAATGTGGCTGGAGAGGTTTTATCCAGGTCCGCACACGAATCGAATGAAACAAAAATTGAAGTAAAAACCCATCTTGATGTGTCTCTCTCTCTCTGCAGCCTGACGGAGTTACCAACATATCCCAAGGAAACACTGACAGAGAAAGTGAAACTGACCAAGAGGTTAAAGCTAAGAAGACCGCGAATAAAGTTTACAGAAAAGTCAGTGAAGAGGACCTCAATCTTGAGCCACTTTGTGAAGAGGTAGTTAACTGTTGCTACTTGTATCAAAGAGGTGTTTTGTAAACCATAAAAAATAAAAATAAAACCCAGTTGTATGTTACTTCACTATTAAAAGCTTCTGTGATCTATACATTGGCATTCTGTAAAATGATGGCTTTGGCAGCTTGTAGAATACTTTTCTACGAGAATAATTTCAGAGGACTCGCAAAAAAAAAAGAGAATAATTTCAGCGGAAACACTTCGAATGTCTAAACTGTCCACATTTGTTCTTTATTGAAACATCTAATTAATAAACTTTCTCTTCCATAGGTCTCCAAGTCCACATTTGACCTCATGGAAGCCCTGGATGCAAAGGTTGTTGCCCCATCATGCAGAAGCTTGACCCTGTGGCTGGGCAGGTCGACGACCTTAGTAAGAAGGTGGACGCCATAGTTGAGAAGCTTGACGCTGCGGCTGGGCAGGTTGACGACCTTAGTAAGAAGGTGGACGCCATGGTTGAGAAGCTTGACGCTGCGGCTGGGCAGGTCGACGACCTCAGCAAGAAGGGGGATGCCAAGGCTGAGAAGCTTGACGCTGTGGCTGGGCACGTCGACGACCTCAGTAAGAAGGTGGATGCTATGGCTGAGAAGCTCAACGCCCCCACTGCAGACAACAAGTGATGCATGCATGTATGGGCAATTAACTATAGTTTGACTTTGGGCAGTGATGATGTAGGGCAGTGATGAATTTGGGCAGGCAGTTAGCATATAACTTTTGGGCAGCTAGCAATTAACTAAATATTATGATGTAATTTGAGTTAGGACGTGCTTTCGTAGTTTCATTTCGCTCGAAGAGCTAGCACGTGTTGTGCTGGCCCGTCGCGCGTTGCCCCCACCCATGAGGAGCAGAGGGTTTGACGCGAGCATTGTAGATGTAAATTGAGCTTCACTTTCAAAAGCAACATGAAAATTTATTGTCAAATTTTAAACCCGTCAACTGCCATGTACTGTCATGGTTGGGCGGCTCATGGACATGAATGACAAGTGCAGGAATTTCCAAAGCATAAGATCAAAACGACGCATCCTATATTCCTATATGTCCTAAAATATAAGGAATCTAAGTTTGGCATAAGTTAAACTATATTAAGCTTGATCATACTTGTGAAGAAGCGTGTCAAATAGATAAGTTATGAAACTACATTTCATAAATATATCTAATCATGCCGATTTGATGTCAGCCTAATTATTATTGTGTTTTCTAAACTTGATCAAATATACTCCCTCCGTTCCAAATTATGTTGCTTTGACTTTTTTATTTATCTATTTTGCTATGTATCTAGACATATTATTATATTTTTTATGTATAGCAAAACGGATATACTAAAAAAGTCAAAGCGACTTATAATTTGGAACGGAGGGAGCAGGATAATGCATACTAGCATGTCACACCCATTTAAAGACCAAATGGAATGCATACTCTTATGTGTGCCCAGAGATCAATCACACATAAGTTAACAAATTATAAAGAAAGTATCATCACAAATGTTATTACATCACGATTATTAGCACATAGTCTTTACACCAATGTAGCGGAAGTAAAAATATAAATCTCTCGTGGTAGCTCCAAACACATGCACATTGACTGGTTGACTGCAAGTCTAGTAATCTTCAGAAAAGTAGGAGTAGTAGTCACTATTTGCACCATCTGTTACCCATCCGGGATTTTTATCCAAGTAAGAAAAATAAACAAGCGTAAGTACATCTCATACTCAACAAGTGTAACATGGGGTTCATGAGGCTCAAAGGCACGACATTGGTTTATCAGCATGTAGCTTTTATTTAGCATAATTTTAGCATATCAATAGCATCAAGATGTCTCAATATAAACAATAAACATATGATCCATGTGAAATGATTAACGAATAGCAAAAACATATTCATTATTAATGATCAACTATTCTATAAGGGTCCAAGGCCACTTATGACCGTGAGCACGGCTGTTATAACAGTTTTATACTCTGCAGAGATTGTACACTTTCACTGTGAGTCGTGTTGCCCATATGCCCGGGTTAATTACTCCCAAAACACTCCCAAGGCGAGCAGACAGGGGAACACTATGAAGTCTTTCGAAGGTTCGTCTAACAAGTTAGGACCATTAGATTCACTCGGCAAACAGATGTAGAGCCCCCTTCCAAATGGCACAATGACACGCAGCCTATACTCATAAGGACAGAGGCCGCACTATACCCGATTCGTCAAGCCATTCTTACGCCAAAAAGGTTACTGTAACACCTCAGGTGTTTAGCTTCCATAATTGCATTGCATTTCATAAGCATGAGCATCATTAATATCATCCATATCTTTATTTTTCTTGCAACATGAGTATGCAACATGCCTTAATGTGTTGTTTCACAAAGTACTTGCTTATGAATGTGAGTGGTGCAACTTGTAGATACAACTTTGGGTCTCATACTATGAAACATGACAATGTGGTTAGCACATCTTGATAGGCTCAATGGGTGCAACAAAGTCTTGCAACATGTGCAACATGATATTGCAACATTTTGGGTGGATTTAGGGTTTTGCTTGTTTCCAATTATGTGACACTAGTATTTTTGTGTAAACAAGGGGTAGAGTGTCTAATTATATCTTACAACACCTTAATTACACTTAGGGTAACTAGTGGAGCAATATTCATGTTGACCAAAATGACCAAATTGCCCTCCAATGTGCAGTTGACCAACACTTGACCTTGAAATGTTTGGGTTTGACCAATTAAAAAGTACAGCTTAGAGATCTTGCATGGAGAAGCAACCTTAAGCAAAGTTGTAGAGAATTTCCTAAGGAACAAAAGTTCCAATATGGCTATCTCATGAAAATGACTAGAACATGCTAAAAAATGGCCCACAAGTCAGTTTGAGGGGCTGGCCAACACTTAGAAAATTTCCAAGTCTGAAATTCGAAGTTGCAGTTTCAATGTGCCTCACTTTGACGCCATATAACTCCCAAACCAAGCCGAACCAGTTCTTGAGCCAATTAACAAAATTGTAGCCCTCATGTAGCTCTATAATTTTGATGTTATCATCTTCTGCTAACTCGAGCTGGTTTAGGAGATAATCATCGTTAAACTTGCTCTGTCAGTCACCTAATGCAGTCATCGATTCAGTTAAATCCGGCTCTGATGTCGGTCGTGGCCGACCGGCCACAGGCCATCGTCGACGCGTGGCCGCGCGGTGGCGACCGTACGCCGGCCGTGGCCCCACCAGTCAGTCCAAGGAACCTTCAAAGACTGCCACGACGCACAGAGCTTCCCCATTTCCTCTCCCTCCCTCATTCGGCTTCAACACGGAGAACCGGTGCCGCCATTACCGCCTCCACTCCGGTCTCCGGCGAGCTCGCGCGCGCTCGCCACCGCACCGCAAACCACCAAAACCTGTCCACTGCTCCGCCTTGAACCCCTCTTCATCCTCCACCTCGCCTTTGGGTCGTTTGTGCGGAGGTAAGGCGGCATTGCCATCTCCACCACCGCCTGCTCGGGCATTTCTCGCCGGAGCACCCCCGTAGCGTGGCCGTGCTTCCCTAGCGCCTCCCTATCCTCCGTTCTTAGTCCATCGCGTCTGCCTTGAACCACTGGTGCTCACCAGATCGGCCATTAGGGCCGAGCAGCCGTCCAGCTCGTCGGGGCCGGCATGCCGCGGCCGCGGGCCGCCATTGCTGTCGCCGGCTACCTTAGCCACTGTCGTAGCCCTCTTGGATGGTACCCTTAGACTTGCATTGAGGTGGGGAACATGACGGTGCACTTGGCCTCGCTGGAACCGCCACCGACGGCGAACTCCGGCCACCGTCCCCTTTCCCCTGCCCTTTCTCTCTCTGGCCTGCGGGCCTGCACTGGCAGCGTCACGCGCGTGGGCGGGACGGCCGTAGCAGGCCGCGCGTGGTCTGGGGCGCGTCGGCGTGACAGGCCGGCCCAGTAGCGGTTTAGGTTTTTGTTTTTGTTTTTCCTTTAATTATTTCACAGGTTTAAATGATGTTTATAAATTTCCTATCTAGGGTTTGCCTTGTCCAAAAAGTGTGATTTAAATTTTGTTGAGCTCTGTATGAAGTGTAGTATTTAGAAAAAATATAAAATATGTATGTGATGTTTATTTTCTGGAAGAATTAATTAGGGTTTTGAAATGTGCTTTAAATTGAATATAAACTTGTTAAATGAATAACTGGAGTTGTGTTGTCCCAAAAATTATGAAAATTGGTGGGTAGGTTATTTTATGCATGTGCTAGCTCTGGTAAAAATTTGGGTACTAGTGCTTGAGTATTTTTCAAGTTATGATGATATCATGTTATTTTAGGAAATACTTGAATGAATTTTAGTAATTTTTCTATATGTGCAATGTTCATATAAATTTGTGGAGAGTGTCATGGTACCCTAAAGTGGTTAAGAAAAATATGATTTCTGTTGTTTGATACTTTTCAATGTGATTTGTTAATTATACAAAAATCAGCCTTTTTGGCTTGTGAATTTTGTGTAGGGAGTTTCTTTGGATAACTTTAATTCAAATTTTTACAGTAGCCTTTTTTTTGGGTCAGGGAGCCTCCTGTAATTTTTGTAGAATTTTATAAGTAGTATGCATATAAGTTTAATTTCCCACTTAATTAAGTAAGTAAATTAAGAAAGGGGTAAAAATACATGTTCTAGGGTGGCACACCTTACTTTCTGGTGTTTTCATGACATGTGTGAACTAATAGTATCATTTGTTTGGTCATAGAGGAAGTTTGACACATGAATAAATATTTAATCTTCATATTTCTAGGTTCTCTGGACAGCTGGTAGCATTTTTAGATTTGATCCTTGATAAAAGTGTTTGTTGGGAAACTTATGAATACCAAAGTGGTAGTAAACTTGATAAACTAGCTTGTGGCAAAATTTGGAGACATTTGGCTTAGTAGTCTAGGAGTTATAGCTGTTTAAAGTGGCTGTCCAGAAATGACTGCTCTCTATTTGGAGAGGACAGATTTCTGGAACTCTAGAATTTCGACTAGGTAAACTTAGGAATTAAGTGTTGAAGTCTAAAAATGATTTGTAGAGCACTTTATAAGCTTTCCAGATTGTCTTGTATCATATCTTTTGGATTTGGGAATCTACGGTTATGATAGAAACACTTAGCTGCTGTCCAGAATGTCTTGCTTTGATATTTTGTGCTTGGATGTGGTAACCTAAGTAAAGTTGTTCTTGTGATTGTTAGGTGTTAGGGCCTTAATAGAGGAGGAACAATTATATATTAGGTTGTGTAGATTAGGTAAGTACTTCTCTACCGGAGAAGAGATTTGCACTTATTATTGAAGTGATTTGAATAGAGCATTAGGAATTATTGTAGTGCATTTCATCCCGAGCATGCTGCATTCTTCCTTATGCATCCATGAAATTTATTGTGCATTCATGCAATAGGTGTTCCGAAGGGAGTGACTCTCCTCGAGTTCGAAGGGGCGATTCCGGAGGAAGATCAGGAGCAGCCGAGGGAGCCAGAGGACCCATCCGGCGAAGGAGTTCCCGCAGAAGATCTACCTGAGTGTCCAGATCATCGTCCGTCCTCTTTTCTGAAAGGCAAACCCCGGTGCATGCTGACCTAATTGTTTATAAATCAATCTTGAGTACTTTTACTTGTTTAATGCATTAAGTTGTAGGAATTATGTGAAAACACTTGTTGCATTATACCTGTCATTGTCCAGATATCATACTTAAATCCTAAATTAGGTTTAGGCGCGTGTCAATGCTTAGCCCTGCTTAGTCCGGTAGAAGTCGGGTGATTTTCGGTCATCCGCGAGATGTAGGAAGTGGGTCACGAGTGGCTATACTGGCTATCATGGATGGAACCATGCCTTAAAATAAAATTAAGACCGGGCGGGAGTTCGATAGTGCAGCCGCAAGACACTTCACGTCTTGGGTGCGGAGCTATGCCCGTCTGAGTCGTTTAAAGACCGATTCGCTGTACGTCCTTGAGTCATGTTGAACGCAGTCTAACACTTAGTTGGCCAGATAAGTCGTTCCGACCGCGAAGCCGAGTAATACGGTTCAGGCCGGGAATCGAATGGTAGGTCGCATCTTGGAGGAGAGAAAGGATGTGCTTGAGGACATTGGCGTGAGACCAAGGGGGGTTAGAGTCCCTGTCACCTAGCAGAGTGTCGCCCTTGGGGATGCGGCATCATTCGGACCCGCGACTCCTGAATTATACGAAAGGTGGCTTGTGCGACCCTGGCAGGGGCCTGCGCGGTGAGTGTTAGAAATACCCCTCCAGCTGGATATGAATTCGATTCGAATCGTCGTCGCTCCCGGTTAGTGAGCACTTGACTTGAGCAGCGGCAACGTAGATCTCATTAAATTGAACAGATAGTTAAGTGAATGATACAATGTTGCCACAATTTATACCTGCTATAAATATAATGATATTATTTGTTTGATTATAATAAAGTGAATATTTAGTACAGGTGCTAAGATAGATGACATGTAAATGCTAAAAATAACTGCTAGTACAGGTTGAAAGAGTTTCAATTACTTATGCTTTTCTGCAAATGTGATGTCAGCTAGCCCCACTTATGAAAGCCTTGCATAATCCTTGGTGTCATCTTATTTCTGGTTTTTGATGGGTAAGTCTAGCTGAGTACATTCCAGTACTTAGGGTTTATTCCCTCCTGTTGCAGATGACATGCTTTACCAAGGTTTCTGCAAGAACCGCCTCCACCCTGCAGGTGACGAGGACTAGATCACTCGGGCGTGATCGTCTATTATGTACTTTCCTTAATGCTTTTGCGGGATGTTGATCAGTAAGACTGGTAGTAGTATTTGAACAATGTGCGTGTGTTATGCTTCCGCTACTTTATGAACTTGGTTTGTAATAAATTGCGACTCCGTGTGTTGTAGGTGGAATTTCGGAACTACTTGTGAAATGTAACGTGTGATGTGTTATGTTGAATGATGCGATCTTGGTTGTAAGCAAGTTGGTTTGAAATTCTTCGTGGTTTCGATTGACTACCGGGATTATATGGGCTTAAGTTCGAAAATTTGAACGTTTCGGTGTTTGTTTTTGTACTTGCGCTCTTATAATTTGGTCGGTTCTGTTACAGTTACCACTAACAAGCTATAAAAGGTCCTTCTATATGACTAAAGCCAGAGCCATATAGCCCTCACAGTTGTACTGTAAATCCCGGATGTTCGCTTACAGATAAGTCTTTAAGGAGAGTAACTAGAGCATCAAAAGTAACCCCATACTCTAGTCCCTTTAAACAGTAATCAAAATCAGCTTTTAATGTTTATTGCATATTCCATTAGTCAGATTACATGATCATAGTTCATGTTAAGCACTAGCAATACTACCCAATGCAATATAATAGGTGTCAAGGTATAAGATCAACACTAAGTCATCCTTAACAAGGGAATAGATGCATAATGATATTATTTGCGTATTGTGAATAGGACAACAAGGATAATCCCATGCTATAATTGCCTTGCTCAAACTGGTCCTGAAGATCTTGCTCGTAGAAAGACTCTTGGTCCCCAACGAATTGCTTACCGTCTATACTCGATCAACAACAGCAACAACATTCATCCAGAACAATCATGCATAAACAAACAAGACTATAATTAGAACAGTACACCAACAGTAATAAAACAAGATAAAAAGTCTTTAAAACGAATCTACAACTCACTAGGATCACACAGACGCAAAGATCACGAAAAACGGAGCTAAAACGACGAAGTTATGAATTTATGAAGATTTCCTATAGAAAAATAATTACTTTAATATAAACTCGAAAATAAATTGTCACAAACCTATTATACAGTACTACCAACATGTAGAGCTCGCAAATACGAACCTAACGCAATTTGAACGGGTCAAATCAGAGTTAAAACGGAGATTCTACGCATAAATTATCATAATGGCAGAACTGTAAATAAGTGAAAACGTATTTCTGAAGTTACCGCGATCAAAATACGCTTTACGAAAAAGAATACGTAAATCGGGATTACGCTTTGGACTGCGGGTTCGATATATAAAAAGTTCAGGGTCTCTTTAACAAAATCTCCAGCGAACCGGTAACTTCTAATCTCGGCCGTTGTTCCTCGATCCGACGGTCCAGATCAAAAAGGGAGGATGACGGCGGCGTTCCAGTCGCCGACGGCGAGCCGCCCAGCGGCGCCATGGCCGGAAAACGCGTTTCCTCGCGTTCGGGCATCATTCAATGAATAGAAAACACCGGGAGGTAGTACGGGACATGGCGAGCTCACCACGCACAAGAAAGAGATCGAATGGCGGCCGAGGGCGGTGCTTGGCTTGGAGAGGCGGACGGTGGCGGCGAGATGAAGCCTCGAGCTCGCGGTGACACCTCGAGAGCTCGGCCGACGCTGCGAAGGGATGAGATGGAGGCGGCTGGGCGCGGCCCCCTGGTTATATAGCCCGGAGATGCACCGAATAAGGAAGGAGGGAGATTTGGCGGCGGATTTGATTCGGTGGAACAAGGAAAGCGTCGTGACCGACGGCTTGAGGAAGGAGGCACGCCTGACGCGTGGGCCCGCGGCGTCAGCGAAACGCAGAGAAGGGAAGGCGCTCGCGCGGGGAAGCTGGGCCAGCGGCGGTTGCTAGGCTCGGCCCAAGCGGACGCGGGGGGGAAGGCGGGCCGCGCGCGCGGGAGACAGGTGGGGCGCGCTGCCGGCTTCTGCTGGGCTGGGCCGAAAACGAGAGGATAAATGAAATTCCTTTTCTTTTTCTTTTCAACATTTTCAAAGCAAATTTTCAAATGAATTTTGAATTCTCTTTTGCATTTTCAAAAAGTGCACACAATACAAAATATTATGCAGCAGCATGAATGCTCAATCATGTTCGTATCCTTATATTTGATTTTGAATTAATAAAAATTATTATTCTTCTAAGTTTGTATGCTCACAAAATTGCATAAAAAATCATATTTACCTATTTTTAAACCTTTCAAAATTTTAGGGTGTTACATAGCACAGTTGGACGCGCTGCCGCCGCGCCCGTGATGAACAGTGGGGAAAATATTTTAAATTTGACTGAGAAAAAAAAAAGTGAACAGTGAATGCCTGATATCATATCATGAACAATGTTAAACAATAGACGGAGCGCGGAGGAGGCAAGGAAAAAACTCCTGGTTGAGAGATAATCTTATACCTAACCTATCGCTTATAATAATAAAAGAAGTTGTTGAATACTTGGGCCACGGTGGAGCCAATGTGGGCTACAACCAAGGCCTTAAGACTACAGGATAATGAGATGCAACTCCCTGGCAAGGGTGCTGAATTTTGCACTCAGTGCTCCACGTTTTTTCTTCCGTGTCTAGCTTTAGTGAGAAGCAAATGGTTGTAAGAAGAGTTGGCTTTATTATTATTTTTTTCCCATTCAGCTGGGTCCTACATCAAGATGCTTCACGCTGGATCGAAATGAGCCGATATCTAGTGGATATCTAGTGCTGTGACGTGCCCTTGGTGTCGTTTCTGTATTGTGTGCATGTCCTAGCCATTGTAGATTTGTACATGCTATATGTCGTCTCAATGTAATCACTAAATAACATGTTCTTATAAAGGTACAACTTAATAGACAAACGCAGATAACTTTCTTTGATAACAGACAAAACATTTGTCTTCAAGATAGACTACCAACACAACAAATAGTTTTAAGTTAAATAGACAAAATATCAGTGGTTGCAGCACTTACAGCATTAAACGAATCGGTTTTGGTTACCAATACCGGACCCCCCACACATCATAAAAGGTTCAGGTTTACACTGGGCAATCCTCCGGGACAACTTATATCTTGTCAAATCCAAATCGAGACCATAATTTTAACATGTTGCAACTACTATGCGGATGTGCAGGATGGATCATGGATCTCTTAGTATGCCAACATCCTCAGACCAGAGCAGGATATTGCTTGGCCTGCAGACGAACACGTCGCTTATATTCTGCTGGATCCTGCATTTTTTGGTTTGGTGGAAAGAAAAGCTGATTAATCTCGAGAGAAAGGAAAAACAAATAGCCGAATGATCACTGTTTCTTTCGAACCTGGATGAATAGGTGATAACCATCAGTCTGAGCAGGATCAGCGGGATTGGGCTGATCAAGCAAGTCCTGTATTCCAACTAGAATCTGCTTAACAGTGATAGCAGGTCTCCAACCCTGAAATTGTACAATGAGAAGTGAAAAATTCTCAGCAGGCGTAATGCTAGACAAAGCCTGTGGACTACAGTTTGAACACTTACGCTATCTTCATTGAGAATTGAGAGGCAGACTGTTCCTGAAGGATAAACATTTGGGTGGAAAAAACCCTGTGGGAACTTGCATTTGGGAGGTTTGCTTGGGTAGTCTTCACTGAAATGAAGGGTAAGTGGGTAGTACCCACTTTCCCAATCAGTCTGCATAGAAGAGAGGATAGTTAGAAACAAATGAAATGTAAGGTTCGAAAGTAAAATGGTACATCAGTCGAAACAAAATGGACACTGGACCTGAAAACATTCCAGAGTGCTGGGAAGTAATCAGCAAAAGACACTGTAGATCAAAGTTTCAAGATTGTTTACAAATAGTACACATACATACATGCTACAAAATAGGAACAAACAAACATTTTGCCAGGATCAGGGGATGAAAAGAATATCACGGAGTTATGGAGCTAGAAACCACTACAAAACAGCATGCCAATGTAACTACATGTTGGTAGAGTGGTGGAGGTGGCATATAATTCTTAATTCCTACAACACACTGGTATTCTAAATCTATTGACATGAATCACTGGGACAAAAAAGAAATACATAGTCAACATGATTTTCCAACTTTCTACCACGGGTTCCAACTTCGAAACGATAATGAAACGCTTAAAAGGCAAATCGTGTGAGGAAAGTCTTAGTAATTCTTTTAGCTTGTATTTCAATCAAAAAGTAGAACGCACAGTTCCTAATATAGAAATCCTTAGGTATTCAATAAGCAATACAGTCAAGAAATAATAAAAACCATAGACCATGTGTGGGGAAAATAAAATAATTAAAATTCATCATTGAGCAAAACTGCAGAAGGGCGTTGATGCACACATCGCAACATCGTGTTTCCCTAAAAATCCTATCGAGCATGATTACAATTATACTACCTAACCGGGTCAAATCGAATCCAACGGGTGTTACCGGGGCTTACCCCCTGCTTGCCGGGGATGGTACAGTTCCAGACCATGAGGTTCGCCGACCCGTCGGCTAGCGTCTCCGGCCTCGCCACGAAACCCTGCAGAAGATGAAGGAGATCAGATCGAGACTTGAATTGGGCGGCGGCACGAGAGATAGAGACAAAGGGTGAGGGAATCGAAAGTCAGGCACGGACGTGGGGGTGGTTCTTGCGCCAGGCCTTGCGCTCCTCGGCGAGGCGGCCGCGCGCGATTCCTCCCGACATGGCGGCTGCGGCGGCGGCGGCTAGCAGCTCTCCTCGCACCCTTGGATTGGAAGGGTTAGTTTGGGTTTCGGGTAGTCTTCAATGACAAACCGCCTCTTTACTTTCCCCTTTCCTTGTTCATTCATTTATTTTTGTTATCCTTCCATTATTGGAGGCGTTCGGTTGGCAGAATCTTGACTGAAACTGACTGGTTTTAGAAGAGAAAATACTGTTTGGCTGGTTTGATAAATAGTAAAATAAATGGGGACCAGCCGGCTGGTCTGAAAAGTTCAGACCAGTGAACGGCTCGATTATTTAGAGTTGTTCTTGACATTCACGACTGACTCGGAGGGATTGGTTATTGGCGGCGAGGTAGTGGGTCCATCGTATCAAAGAGTTGGTGAGCCGGATCAGATGTGCTGTGGTTGTATTTTCTTTAATACAAAAAAAAATTGTGTGAAACATCTTTCAACGCAGATAAATTTCCTCAATACTGAAAGCATACCTCGCGCGATGGTGACACTGGGCATTTTTAACCCGAAACCCGAGTCAAACCAACCCGAAATATCGGTTTATTTGGGTTTTGGTTTCAGCTTCGGTTTCCATTTGCGTGAAGTTCGGCTATTGGCTTCGGGTTTGGTTTCCTCGTCCCACCGAACCGATGATCGAAGAAACCGATCCATCGCAGCGCACTGCTTTTCAGTCTCCAGTCTCAGCGCCCTCCACACAGACTCTCTCCAACGGCCCAGCCCAAGACAGCCCAAGCTGATCCCTATCAAACAGAGGCAGCCTGTGACATCCGGTCCAGTTTGGAATTTAGCCCATAGTGGCCCATGTGCATGTTAATGAGATATTGTGAAGAGTTTAGTCCCACCTTAGTTGTTGAAGGTGGGATAGACCAACATATAATGTTTCTAGAGTCCATCCCACCATTCTCGTGTTAATCCTTTTACGCGAAGCGAGGACGAAAGCGTAAGTGGGATGGTGGTAGCTGTGTGGTTCACTCAGCGTGCAGAGTGGATTTGAGCCGTTTGGACTCTGATGCGTTACAAATAGTATAAGAGCCGACCTTCACAGCCACGGACGCGTGCGGGTCAGGTGCGCGGACATGGGGTTCATTGCGCGTGTACCTGCCATCGTTTGCCCAGATGTGGGTGTGTTGGGCCGATGAGGACGTCGGTTCCTTTGAGGGGGTGTATGTCACATCTGGCCAAGTTTGAAATTTGATCTATAGTGGCCCATGTTGCATGTTATGAGATATTATGGAGAGTTTAGTCACATGGACGTGCGACACGCACGTGTTTATGAAAAGTATTTAAAATGCAATGGGAATCTTAATATGGAGTTGAAACACATTTCACATTAATATCTTTGGTTCGTATAAACATGTTTTGCATTAATATTTTTGGTTCGTATGGATGTTCGATTTGAAATGCAATGGGAATATTAATATGGATTTCAAACACATTTCACATTAATATTTTTGGCTTGTATAAACATATTTTGCATTAATATTTTTGGTTTGTATAGATGTCGGAGTCCTTTTGGCTCGTATTGGTGTTTGAGTCCTCAAACAAGATAATTTGGCTTGTATAGGTGAAATTTGTGTCTTGGATAAACATATTTTTGCATTAATATTTTTGGCTCATATGGGTGTCAGAGTCTTTTTTGGCCCGTATGAGTGTCGGAGTCCAATTTCGCTTCTCGCTCGTATGGGTGTTGGAGTGTTTCAAAAACTCGCTCCGGCATCGTCCTCACATGTTAGTTTTCTAGTTTCCTTTTTTCCGTATCAAACAAAATATTTTTATCGTAACAAACAAAATCACGTGTGTTTAGATTTTTATTATTTTTTTCAGGGTATAGAAGTAATCTTGGTTTAGGAGGAGTCTTACAAAATTATGTGTTCAGATTTTTATTATTTTGAGATCAAGGACTTTAGAAAGATGCTATAATCCGAGTCTGGATATTGGAAAATCGACTTGCGAAGATCGAAGAAACTGTGTTGCTGAATGGTATCCCTGAATAGGAGGACATTTAGGTGAGTGCAATACAAATTCTGCCCATCCTCCCGACATCACTGATAACCTGGATTTGCTTGAGCAACCTCTTGTTTGCAAGATCATATAGCCCCACCCAACGGCCGCCGCTGTCTTGTAGAACAATAATCACATCATTGTTGTTATTCTTATGCTGACCAGCGTTGGCATTGATCACCCAGCGTGTTTGCAGAAACGGTGGCGGCAAGCAGTCTACTCGGCGGCGGTGCGCCCAGCTCTCGTCGTCGTCGTAGTCCTGGAGCACCCGAACGTCCATGGAACCGCCAAGGATGGCTGCCACGGCCACCATCGCGTCCATCTACAGCAGGCAAAGCGAGAGCTCACCACCACCTTTGAATTCGCCGTGGTCGTTCCCGTTCCTCAGCGGCGGCGGCCGCGCCATCCGCTGGAACGTCTCAAACACCGTGTCGAACGCCAAGACCATGCCGGTGGCCTTCGCCTCCGGATGGTTGTCTAGCCAGTGAAGCCTACCGCGATGCTCAAGGCTGTGGAATGTGGATTACCATCCAGTCGCACTATGTAGATGCCTGTCACCGCCGAACCATGCAGTGGCTGGGTCTCAGCAGCCTCGGGCGAGCGGACGTAGTGCGACGCCCACTTGTCCCAGTCGTATCCCTCATCGTCGTTGGTGAGCAGAAGCAGCCTGTGCTCGCCAGACGGCCGGTGGATGTACAGGGAGCAGGGCCGCTGCACGATGAGCTCCAGGGGCCGCCGCCGGGCATAGACCGCCACGAACCCCGGGCCGCTGGTGATGCCGTGCAGTGCCCTACACAGGCGCGGCACCGGAACACGGACACTGACGGTAGGTGGAGCAGGATCTCCACCACCATGTCATCATCGTTCAGGTGCTGCAGGGACGTCGTCGTCGCTTCATCCGTGCGGCCGCCGGCGCCATGATCCATTGTTTGCATTGTTTTCTTCGCAGATTGGTTTTGGTTGGAGACCTACGACGCCTTGATGATTATATAATTGATGTATGTATGTAAGCACACTTATATATTGTAGACGTATACATGTATATAGCTAGGTTCAAATTCGTAACATGCACGTTATTTTTTTAATCAGAATCGTGCACGTTATTAGAGTATACAATACTACGTACGCCAACCCTATCTAAAAATCAAGGTGTGTTCGGATAGATTTTTATTATTTTCCTTTTTTAGGCCTAGGAGGAATATTTGGTTTAGAAGGAGTCTTACAATTTTTTTTCAGAGTCGAGGAATCTTGGTCTAAGAGGAGTCTTACATTACACATGTAAGATCTCAAACGACGGATGGCTCATATAGCACGACATCTAGATCCAACGGTTACTGTAGAGGGAAAGCGCCCCTCAAAAAACTCGCTCTTTTATAGTAGGAAAGGTGGGATAGACCAACATATAAGGCTTTTAGAGTCCATCCCACCATCTCTGAGTTAATCCTTTTACGCGAGCGAGGACGAAATCGTAAGTGAGATGGTGGTAGCTGTGGTTCACTCAGCGTGTAGAGTGGATCTGAGCCGTTTGGACTCTGAGGCGTTGCTACGAGCGTGTACGGGTCAGGTGCGCGGACATGAGATTCATTGTGCGTGTAGGCCCTCCGGGGTGCACGGCATGGCACATGTGCCGGCACTGGACGTGCGGTCACGTGTGCTAAGAGGGAACATTCCTAGTCATCATTTGCCCGGTTGTGGGTGTGTTGTGCTGACGAGGACGTCGGTTCCTTTGAGGGGGTGTATGTGACATCTGACCTAGTTTGGAATTTGGCCCATAGTGGCCCATGTGCATGTTAATGAGATATTGTAGAGAGTTTAGTCTCACTTTAGTTGTTAAAGGTGGGATAGACCAATATACAAGGTTTCTAGAGTCCATCCCACTATCTCCGGGTTAATCCTTTTACGCGAAGCAAGAACGAAAGCGTAAATGGGATGGTGTGAGGTATGGTTCAATTAGCGTGCAGAGTGGATTTGAACTGTTTGGACTCTAGGACGTTACACAACCCATCACTCTCTAGAGTCTAGACTCCTATCTAACCTTATCCCTTCCTCTCGACCTCTCTTATCTTACCCCTCGGCGGCGGCAGCGCACTCGCCTATCGCACGGTTGCAGCAAGCCAACGGCAGTCGGCGGGGTGCTGGCATATGACGATGTCGCTGTGGCAGGCGGAGGCAGAGCCACAGTCACAGCAAGCCAGCAGTAGGTTGAGGTGGAGGATGTGAGCAGCAAGCGCAGGCAGGCGGCGGCGAGCAGCGAGCGTGGCTCTTCGGCTGTGTCCGGCGGGAGCGTACTCGCGCGTGCGCACATGGCAGTTAGCGGTAGCGGCGCTCGCACTATGGTGGCGGCGTGGCACAGCTTCTCTGGCCTCGGTGCACTCTTCCTCTCTCTTCTATATGTCAATCGGTTTGCTCAGTTCAAACCGAAAATCAAACCAAAAAATAGACACCGAACTCGTCGATTTCTTCTTCTGCGACAAACCGATCGGGTCCTGGATCCTGAAAATCGAAGTTTGCAAAAACCAAAAAAACCAAAACAAATAGTCGGCTAAAACTGATTGCCTAGCTTGACGCGTTGCTACGAGAATCGCAAGTGAATTTTAGTGGGTGATGTGGCATGGTGACTATTGGCGGTTGTTATCGACAAATATTTACCACCAATATTCTACCAAAAAGGAGGGAATAAACAATAATACAAACATAAACATGTGATAGTGCCTTGTTTCTAGTTGTACCCTTGAATTATCAGAAATACAGAAACAGGGACGGAAACAGGCAGAGCAGATGAGAAAATACGCTTTTCTGGAAAGCGTATTTGAAGGAGAAGAGGAGAAGGGCCACTTCAACCCAGAATCTGGCCAAGCCCACCACGGAGCAAGGATCCAGGCCCATCCAGGAGGCAACCAGGTGAAGTCAGGCCTGAGGGGGCCGGCCCTGGTGAGCGCGTGCCAGGGGCGCGGCTACGGCCCCCGTGCCACCGACCTGGCCCCACTTTCTCTTGCCGACAGTAATTAATGTATTGATGGCGGTGCGAGGGTGGGTTTAGTGAACCTGGTCACCTGGAGGCCTAGCCAAGCTGCTATATAAGGAGGGGAACCACCCCCTCACACACACACACACCACACTTGGGCTCCTCACTCCTCTCTACCTCTCTTCCTCCTCCTTCATTCTTCTTCTTTCTTTAGAATAGGATTAGAAGTAGGAGTAGTAGTGGAAAAGGTTGAGCTACAAGGAGAGCTTGGCTCCTTAGAGAATTTGGTGAGAATAAAGGTTTACCTTCTTCCATCTTGTTCCTCCAACTAGCTATGTTCTTATTCTTTTCATATAGTTGTGCTATAGAACTAGAGTATAGTTTGCATGTTATAATCTTGACATATATGAACTAGCATATAGTTTGTATGTGATGATTATGATATGTTCATATGACATGATCATAGTATATGAACTAGTCCATAGTCCATATGCTAGGGTTTCGTCATATAAAACTTTATGCTTAAACATTCATACCATATATCAGTTGGGGTTTAGAGATAGGTACAGGTGGTGGTTCATCATGCCTTCGGGTACACCCAAGTTCTTTACCTGTCGATCCGCAGGGTCGAGGACCGTGGGGGACTTGGGTGGTCACTATATATGCGGGCAAGGTGCCCGGGTATATAGTGGCGGGTGATTGCATGCCCTTTCCATGGTCGAGGGGTAGGTGGGCAGGTGGTGATAGCCCTGCCCATCCCTTGCATTCCCCCATGTTCGACTAGGGTGTAGGAGTTCATAAATATGCCACATGAAGTTGCTAGGAGACCAGTACTCGGTGGTCTCCCGATCCATTCTCTTGCATAACTCTAACTCTATACCATGTTTGTGCATGATCATTCACTATTCTTTGTTTAGACATGCCTGCTCCACTTAGGATCATTCTTTCATTCTTTGTTTCCCTTTATCCCTTGAGGTTAGCCATGAGTGTGTGTCACACTATCTTGAGCCTTATCATGTCTTACCCTAGTATCGAGTAGTGGTCTATTGTGCATTCATGTTATAGTGTCCATGTCCCTATTAGATACTTTTACACCATGCCTTCCTTAGCGAAAATATAAATAACGATACCATGAATACTTCCGGGTGAAATGCTACAACGATAGCACTTGCGGATAACATATGTAAACGTAATGACCTATTAGTTGACACTCCATAGTATTGTCGCTAGGATACACCAATCCTAGTGGCGATGCTAGGAAATACCAACAAGCATTTCTAACACTGTTGCCAGGGGTGGGTTTTTGTAACATCCTAAATTTTTCATTATTTCAAAATAGCTAAATATGATTTATTTATGAATTTATGTGTGCATTCAAATATAGGAATAATAAACTTTTGTGCAAATAAAATCAAACATAAGGATAGCAACTTGTTTATGCATACATGTTGTTGCATATTGTTTACTGTATTGATTGGTTTTGATCCAAATGCTAAATGGTTTGAAAATCTTTTTGAAAAAGCATTTGGAAAATCAAATTAGAAAAAGGAAATTTCCTTTCCTTCCCCCTCCCTCCTTCCGGCCCAAGCGGCCCAGTCAGCCTGCTGCTGTTCCCACCGAGCCGGCCCGTGCGCGTGCCTTCTTCCCCTTCCTCTTCCTGGGTTGACCCAGTTTGGCTCAGCAGCCGCGCCGCCCTCTTCCCTCTCTCAGCAGCTGACTGCCTGGGCCCGCCCGTTAGCTCCTCTCCCAACCCCCGCGCCCACGCTCTGAGTCGTGGGAGCGTCCCCCGCTCCTCGGTCTCTTTAAAAGGGAATAGCACCCGACGCCGCTCCCCCTGCTGCCCCTCTCTGCTCCAATCCCGCTCGTGAGAGCCACAACCACAGTGTTGCAACCTGCCGGAGCGTCCCGTCTGCCCCTCTGCGTTGCCCGTCGTCCCCAAGCCATCTCCGTCTTCGGTATTCGCTTTGGTGAGCTCGCCTCACTCTCCTCTCCATCCCTATGCCCTCAGTTTCACGAATCATGGCCTCTAGGGCAATAGCCGTGACCACCGGCGAGTTCCTTCCGCCATCGGCCATGGCGAGCGCCGTGTGAGACTTTACCCGGCCGTGCAAATAGCACGGTCGAGGTCGCCATCACCTCCTCTTCACTCCGGTGCTTCCTTTTTGAAAACAAGGCACTGTAGCACCCGTTCACGTCACTCCAGTGAGCTCCATACCATCGGCAATGGCGGTGCCGCCGCATCCTTTGTCCCCCTCCGGCGGTCGTGCCCTTCTCTTCCCTCCATCTAATCCGAGCCGCTCATCGCGAGATCAATGGCTCAGAAAGCCCAATACCCCTTCGCGGGTTCATTTGCTAAAGAGCCCCTCGGCTTTTGGCAATTCGTGCCCACGGTCCCTCGTTCGAATTCAAAATAGAATTTCTTTTGATTTATTTAAATCCGAATTTAGTTGATCTATTTACAAAATTGCCACTGCACTATTTTGCTTATAAAATCGTCGTTTCAGCTCCGATTCGACCCGTTCAACTTGCGTTAGTTTTGTAATTTTATAATCTATGCATTAGTGCTACTGTTACACCTGTTAGAAGCTTTTGAATTTGTCAATTAGGTCTAGTTGATTAGCTAGCTTTTGGAACCTTAAATAGCTCATAACTTTTGCGTTGTAGCTCCGTTTTTCATGCACTTCACGTCGTTGTGATCGTAGCGAGACGTAGATGATTTTGGTAAACTTTTTATACAGTTTCATTTATTGTTGGTGTACTGTTCTAATCGTAGTAATGTTTTGTTTGTATGTCTGTTCTGGAATGCGTGTTGTGCTTCATGTTGATCGAGTTCAGACGGAGAGGAGTACTTCGGGAACCCGAATGCGTACGAGGAGTAGCAGGACTAGCAGTAGTTCATGAACCAAGGCAAGTATAGCATGGGCCTGCCTTGATGTCCTATTCATTATATAATCTACTCATTATGCATGTGTCTAATATTGCTCGACTATAAGGACATCCTAGTCATTGATGACTTGTACCTTGATCCCTATGGGTTTTATTGCACATGGGTAGAATGCTAGTGCTCTATTTGAACATGATCAATACTATGACTAATGGAACAAACGGATAAACATGATGGTAATAATTGAACTATAGGGTGATGGTGCAAATGATGTCGATCATGTGCCATAAACCCTCCGTAAGGACTTATCTGTAGGGCAAAAGTTGGGGCATACAGTGCAACCGTGAGAGTCACATGGCTCTGACTTTAGCTCAGTAATAGGATCTTTTCTAGCTTGTTAGAGGTTACCCAAAAGGGCGCAAGAGGGGCTTGCCACTTTGAGTATAGAACTGCCTCTGTTCTGATGTGTATAGCCTGCGGGAAATGTGCCATCAAAATGGGGGTTCTCTATATCTGCCTGCCGAGGAAACCTCGTGGCCCTAACTTGTTAGAAGAGGCCTATGGAAGGCTTCATAGTGTACCCTGCCTGCTCACCTTGGGAGTGTTAGGGGGTCGACGGGCCCCGGGCATATGGGCAACACGACTCATGGATAAAGATGCACAACCTCTACAGAGTGTTAAAACTGTTATAACAGCCGTGCTCACGGTCACGAGCGGCCCGAAAAACTCATAGAATAAATGGTTACTTGACATGTGGATGACTTATAATGATGATGATGAGATTATAATGGTGATCAAATTCTCTCCTTAATTCCAGTAGATGATCATGTGGGTTAAATGGGAGCTTATGCATAACTTGATGATAATTAATAATAAAATGTTGATCTACTAAAAGTGCTAACTGCAGTCAACTGTGTCTATCCTTTTTGAGCCTCATGAATCCTCATACTATACTTGCGGAGTACGAGTGTACTCACACTTGTTATTATTTCGTTTTTGGATAAAAATCCTAGATGAGTAACAGATGACAGCTTCTACGAGGATTTCCTCGAAGATTACTAGGTTTGGGTCAACCAGTCGGCCTTCCCTATGGAGAAGTCACTACGCTTGAGAGTTGTTATTTACTTTTCCGCTTGCTATGTTGAGAACTACGTGATGTAATAACATAATATATGTACACAGTGATGATACTTCTGTTAATTTGTCGGTTTATGTGTGTGACTACTCCTGGGGTGCACATAAGATATATGCACTCTATATTGTCCTTTAATTAGAGTGTGACAAATTGGTATCAGAGCCGTGTCGACTGTAGGACGCAAACCTAGATAGAAATGGTCGTTTTTAGGATTTTGGTTTTACTTATTTACTTGCTACTATCTCAGTCTTGGTATTTTATTAAAAAATTTATGCTTTACTCTTTATTCTATTGCATAAAATATTGACTCTGATAATATTTTAATTCAAAACTATAGATGCCTCGCCTTAGTGCAGCTGCCTACGTCGCTCAATTCACTCCAGCAGCACCTGCACCACCAGCACCACCAGCGGTACCACCAGTGGTGCCTGAGGTCGTCCACATCACCGACGAGGAGGAGGAGGAACCTATGGAAGTGGAAGCATATTCAGCTACCTCATCGAATGGATCTACTTCAACACCTGTGGCTGTACCCATCCTACTAGTGGATGCGCCAGTCCCTGCTGTTACACCTCCACCAGCTTCACAGGCCGCTTCTGCACCAACACCAGTGCCTTCCCCAGCTGCTCTAGAGGAACCAGAAGAGATGGGGTGGACTACCAGTTATAAATTCAAGGATGCCCCTGAGGATGCTCATTACCACAACTTGCTCACTATCGTGCTAGCTGAGTACTACCCAGACCTTGCTGCCACTATCAAGTACTACTGCGCGGAGCACAAGCACCCTGTGGAAGCGACATATTAGAAGACCAATGTGATCATCACCGTCTGGAAGAACACTGACCACTCACATGATGTAGAGACTACTCACAGCCACAGGTCCAGGCGTGCCAGTGCCTATGACAGCATGGAGGATGCTGCGCAGGAGGCTTACCTGTACTACCATGATCGTCGCTTTGAGGCCATGCAGGAGAATCGCTACAGGTTTCTCCCATGCTACGACCATGTGGAAAGGACATGGGCGGTGTTGGCTCCCTCCGTGGCTGATCCAACCATGGATACCACAGTGAGGCACCTCTGTGCCATGCAGGAGGCCAATGAGGCACTCAAGGAAGAACTCTTTGTGGCGCAGAAGTCCGAGAAGCGCCTTCAGAAGCAGATTGATGACATGGGTGCTCATCTTAGACAGCCTACCATGTACAAGAAGAAGGCCAGGGAGTTCACCATGGTGGATCACGCTCCTTAGGTGTTGCAGCCCCGTCGAAACAAAGCGTTTAGATTGAGAGTCGTGTCGAGTCTATGTTTTTCTTGTGAACCATTAGTGTTTTGTTGTTTGTGTTGATGAACATGGTTGATTTGAAGTTTGTGTGACTACTGGAACAGTGGTCTTGTCCACATGTTCTTTTTATCTAAACCTTAAGTTAGTCTTTGCTTAACATAGTTGGGGTTTAAAATCTCGTATCTCTGCTGTGCTGTTTTTTGGAGCAGTCTGCAATGTTTATCTCGTATCTCTGAATCCCTATATTCAAAAATTATGAAAATTTTGTGGAAGAAACTAGACTTGTGTACCCTTCATTTCCCACTAGAATCACCTCATTATCAATTCTGGTTTGAGAGATATGCCTGCTACAATCTGGCAATTCTGTGCAGTCTATAACTTAGCATAGAAATTGTTTAGCTCAATTTTTGATGATGTTGCCGTCAGAATCTGTGAGAAAGTTCTATATAAAAGTTGTAGCAGACTTCTTAAGATTTCCAACGATGTATGGCATGTCTCTTTTGGATCTCTAAAACTTGAGTTACACCTCAATTTCTGATCTGCTGTTGTTGACACCCGTCCAGAAATTTTCAGCTATGCTATTTACCTTTTGTAAATAATTTATAAATTTTTAGAAGTTCTCTAAAAGTCTTGCACATTTGTTTGGAAGCAGATGACCACTAGAGGAGGAAGAGGCCGAGGCCATGGATGTGGCCGTGGACATGGGGCTCTCGTGGATCCATCTCCGCCACCGCCTGTGACGATTGAACAATTAATGACAATGTAAGCGCAGCTCATGCAGACAGTGATGGACCGTCTTGGTGAGCAACTAGCAGGAGCACCCCCACCTATATAGGTTCATGACAAATGTGGGGAGTTTCTGAAAGGACGCCCACCCGTGTTCACACATGCCTCTGACCCCATGGAGGCTGATGATTGGTTGAGAGCTGTAGAGAAGCAGCTAAACATTGCACAGTGCAATGATCTGGAGAAGGTCCTGTATGCCTCAGGCCAACTCCAAGGAGCTGCTCAGGATTGGTGGGAATCATTCCAGTACAGACGCCCAGAGAATGCTCCAGAGATCACATGGAAGGAGTTCACGGAGAACTTTAGGTCCCATCACATCCCTGAGGGACTTATTGAACTGAAGCAAGAAGAGTTCCAGGCTCTCAAACAAGGTTCTATGTCTGTGGCGGAGTACAATGACAAGTTTGCCCAACTGTCGTGATATGCCCCGGCTGAGGTGGCCAGGGATTCTAACAAGTAGGGCCGATTCCTGAAGGAGCTGTACAATGGACTCCAACTGCAGCTGATGTCCAACAAGTATGCTAGTTTCCAAAAATTGGTGGATCGTGCCATAGTGATAGATAACAAGCGCAAGGAAATGGACCTCAAGAAGAGGAAGCTCCAAGGACAGGAGTCGAGTAGCAACACTCATCCGCGGGCTTTCCCACAGCAAGGTTTCCCACAGAGGAACCAAGGGCCATCCAACGAATGGAGCAAAGGCCAGTACCCCTAGAGGAACCCGAACCAGCAGCGTCCTCAGTACCCATAGCAGTTTGGCAACCAGAATCAACAGCACCCCCAGCAACATCAATCTAGCAACTAGGCACCACGTCAGGGAGTGCCCAACAATGCCCGAATCAAGAGTGGCACTCTAGGAAACAACCCTAATGGATGTTATAACTGTGGAGAGGTTGGTCACTATTCTTACCAGTGCCCAAAGAAGCAGAACCGGCACGCCCCGCAGAACCAGCAGAGCAATTAGAGGCCCAACACTCAACCTCCTTCATCGGCAAGGTGAATCATGTGTTATCTGAATCAGCTCAGGAGGTGCATGAGGTTATGCTGGGTACGTTTAGCATCAACTCCATCTCCGCTACTGTACTTTTCGATTCCGGTGCCTCACATTCTTTCATATCACAAGCTTTTGTTAGAATGCATAGCATACCCCTATGTGCCATGAAAGATCCCATGCTGGTAAACTCATCGGGGGGTAGCATGCCAGCAAATTACTAGAGCCCTTCTACTAGTATTTTTCTAAGGGGGTAGCTTTTAAAGTAAACCCAATTGTTTTGAGAACCGCTGGAATTGACCTCATCCTGAGAATGGATTGGATGAAGCAGCATAGAGCAGTAATACAATGCCAGGAGAAATCTATTTTTGTGACATCTCCCAGTGGTGATAGAATCTATGTCGAAGTGGAAGTGCAAGCTCAACCTACCGCCACCGTCAACCAGTTGAGTGATGATGCGAACCAGGAGGACCAGGTGGTGGATGAATTCCCAGATGTGTTCCCTGATGAATTGCCAAGTATGGCACCCGATCACGACATCGAATTCCTTATTGAGTTATTACTTGGAACTACACCCATAGCTAAGAGACCATATAGAATGAGGGTAGATGAATTAGAAGAACTAAAGAAACAAATTAAGGAAATGCAAGGGAAAGATTTTATTCGCCCTAGTTCTTCACCTTGGGGAGCACCTATTATATTTGTTGATAAGAAAGATGGCACGCGAAGAATGTGTGTCGATTACCGGTCCCTTAATGAAGTAACAATCAAGAACAAATACCCACTGCCTAGAATCGATGATTTATTTGATCAGCTGAAAGGTGCTTGTGTGTTCTCAAAAATTGACCTCCGTTCTGGGTATCATCAACTAAAAATTCATGCATCTGACATACCTAAGACAACATTTACCACAAGATATGGCCTTTATGAGTATACAATGATCTCTTTTGGACTGACAAATGCACCTGCATACTTTATGTATATGATGAACAAGGTGTTCATGGAGTACTTGGATAAGTTTGCAGTGGTATTCATAGATGATATCCTAATATTCTCCAAAAACAAAGAGGAACATGTTGAACACCTGAGACTAGTCTTACAAAAGGTCATGGAACATAAATTGTATGCTAAAAGGAGCAAGTGTGAGTTCTGGCTGAAAGAAGTATCTTTTTTGAGACATGTGGTCTCTAATGGTGGAATAGCCGTAGATCCTAGTAAAGTGCAAGATGTGTTAAATTGGAAAGCCCCAACCAATGTTAGTGAAATCTGTAGCTTTTTGGGATTGGCTAGGTACTATAGGAGATTTATTGAAGGGTTCTCTAAGCTAGCTAAGCCTATGACAGCCCTATTAGAGAAGAATGCCAAATTTATATGATCAGACAAGTGTCAGACTAATTTTGAGGAGCTAAAGAGAAGATTGACAACATCCCCAGTGTTGACCTAACCTGATTTAAGTAAGAGCTTCTCTAGTTATTGTGATGCATCACGCCTAGGCCTTGGTTGTGTGCTTATGCAAGAAGGAAAGGTTGTGGCATACGCGTCCAGGCAGTTGAGAAAGCATGAACTGAATTACCCAACCCATGATTTGGAATTAGCCGCAGTTGTCCATGCTCTGAAAATTTGGAGGCATTATTTGATTGGACATAAGTGTGACATCTATACTAACCACAAGAGTTTAAAATATATTTTTAATCAGTCAGAGCTGAACCTAAGGCAACGTCATTGGCTGGAATTGATTAAATACTATGATTTGGAAGTGCATTATCATCCTGGAAAGGCAAATGTTGTTGCCGATGCACTTAGCAGGAAGAGCTATGCTAATGGGCTTCAGTTGACCTACCTACCTATAGAATTGCATGCTAAAATTGAGCATCTTAATTTGGGCTTTGTCAATAATGTAGTGGAAATGACAATAGAACCCACATTGGAGAAAGAAATATGCAAGGGACAGGTGGAAGATGAGAAATTAAAGGAGATAACTGAGAAAGTAGTGCTTGGAAAGGCACCAGGCTTCAGATTGGACGATGATGGAACTCTATGGTTTAGAAAGAGAATATGTGTACCTGAAGTGAAAGTTATCAGTGATACGATTCTACGAGAGGCACATGATTCTGCTTATTCTATACACCCTGGAAGCACCAAAATGTACTTAGATCTAAGAGAGAAGTATTGGTGGTATGGGATGAAGAAAGAAGTAGCAGAGTATGTAGCTATTTGTGATACGTGTCAAAGGGTAAAAGCTGAGTACAAAAGACCTGCAGGATTGCTGCAACCAATAAAGATACTAGAGTGGAAATGGGAAGAAGTCGGTATAGATTTTATTACCGGACTACCCCGCACACAACGTTGGTATGATTCAATCTGGGTAATAGTGGATCGACTTACTAAGGTAGCCCATTTCTTACCAGTCAAAACCACTTATAGTGGTGCAAAGCTAGCGGAGTTGTATATGGAGAGAATAGTGTGCCTACATGGAGTTCCAAAGAAGATCGTATTTGACCGAGGAACTCAGTTTACATCGCATTTTTGGCACAAGGTACATAGTGCTTTGGGAACGAGATTGGATTTTAGTTCCACATATCACCCCTAAACGGATGGGCAAACTGAAAGGACCAATTAGATCTTAGAAGATATGTTGAGAGCTTGTGCGCTACAGTATGGTACCAGTTGGGACAAGAGCTTGCCCTACGCTGAGTTTTCCTACAACAACAATCACCAGAAAAGTCTCAAAATGGCACCCTTTGAAGCATTGTATGGGCGTAAGTGTAGAACACCTCTATTCTGGAATCAGACAGGCGAAACTCAGTTGTTTGGACCTGATGTCCTGCGCCAAGCAGAGGAACAAGTGAGAATGATTTGAGATAATTTGAGAGTGGCACAGTCCAGACAAAAGAGTTATGCTGACACTAGAAGAAGAGAGTTAAGCTTCAAAGTAGGTGACTATGTGTACTTGAAGGTGTCACCTATGAGAAATGTGAAAAGGTTTAGTATGAAAGGCAAGCTAGCACCGAGATATGTTGGACCGTTCAGAATTCTAGAAAGGCGTGGAGAAGTGGCATATCAGCTAGAATTGCTAGAAAGTTTGTCAGACGTGCAGGATGTGTTCCATGTATCTCAGTTAAAAAAGTGTTTGCAGGTACCAGAAGAGCATATTCCATTAGAAGAACTTGCTGTTAAGGAAGATCTTACCTACGAAGAGTATCTGATAAAGATTCTTGAAACTGCAGAAAGAGTTACCAGGAGCCGCACTATAAAGATGTGCAAAGTACAATGGAATTGATATTCGGAAGATGAGGCTACCTGGGAAAGAGAAGAAGATCTGAGAAAATCTTATCCGCAGCTTTTTGAGTAAGCATCATCCAATCTCGAGGACGAGATTCTTTTTAAGGGGGGTAGAATTGTAACATCCCAAATTTTTCATTATTTCAAAATAGCTAAATATGATTTATTTATGAATTTATGTGTGCATTCAAATATAGGAATAATAAACTTTTGTGCAAATAAAATCAAACATAAGGATAGCAACTTGTTTATGCATACATGTTGCATACTGTTTACTGTATTGATTGGTTTTGATCCAAATGCTAAATGGTTCGAAAATCTTTTTGAAAATGCATTTGGAAAATCAAATTAGAAAAAGGAAATTTCCTTTCCTTCCTCCTCCCTCCTTCCGGCCCGAGTGGCCAAGTTGGCCTGCTGCTGTTCCCGCCGAGCCGGCCCGCGCCCGCGCCTTATTCCCCTTCCTCTTCCTGGGCCGACCTAGTTTGGCTCAGCAGCCACGCCGCCCTCTTCCCTCTCTCAGTGGCTGACTGCCTGGGCCTGCCCGTCAGCTCCTCTCCCAACCCCCGCACCTCGCTCGGTCTTGACAACCGCCGCACCCGCGCCCACGCTCCGAGTTGTGGGAGCGTCCCCCGCTCCCCGGCCTCTTTAAAAGGGAATAGCACCCGATGCCGCTCCCCCCTGCTGCCCCTCTCTGCTCCAATCCCGCTCGCGAGAGCTGCAACCGCAGCGTCGCAACCCGCCGGAGCGTCCCGTCCGCCCCTCTGCGTCGCCCATCGTCCCCAAGCCATCTCCATCTTCGGTATTCGCTTTGGTGAGCTCGCCTCACTCTCCTCTCCATCCCTATGCCCTTAGTTTCATGAATCGTGGCCTCTAGGGCCATAGCCGTGACCACCGGCGAGTTCCTTCCGCCATCGGCCATGGCGAGCGCCGTGCGAGACTTTACCCAGCCGCGCAAATGGCACGGTCGAGGTCGCCATCACCTCCTCTTCACTCCGGTGCTTCCTTTTTGAAAACAAGGCACTGTAGCGCCCGTTCACGTCACTCCAGTGAGCTCCATACCATCGGCAATGGTGGTGCCGCCGCATCCTTCTCCCCCTCCGGCGGTCGTGCCCTTCTCTTCCCTCCATCTAATCCGAGCCGCTCATCGCGAGATCAACGGCTCAGAAAGCCCAATACCCCTTCGCGGGTTCATTTGCTAAAGAGTCCCTCGGCTTTTGGCAATTCGTGCCCACGGTCCCTCGTTCGAATTCAAAATAGAATTTCTTTTGATTTATTTAAATCCGAATTTAGTTGATCTATTTACAAAATTGCCACTGCACTATTTTGCTTATAAAATCGTCGTTTTAGCTCCGATTCGACCCGTTCAACTTGCGTTAGTTTTGTAATTTTATAATCTATGCATTAGTGCTACTGTTACACCTGTTAGAAGCTTTTGAATTTGTCAATTAGGTCTAGTTGAATAGCTAGCTTTTGGAACCTTAAATAGCTCATAACTTTTGCGTTGTAGCTCCGTTTTTCATGCACTTCGTGTCGTTGTGATCGTAGCGAGACGTAGATGATTTTGGTAAACTTTTTATACAGTTTCATTTATTGTTGGTGTACTGTTCTAATCGTAGTAATGTTTTGTTTGTATGTCTGTTCTGGAATGCGTGTTGTGCTTCATGTTGATCGAGTTCAGACGGAGAGGAGTACTTCGGGAACCCGAATGCGTACGAGGAGTAGCAGGACTAGCAGTAGTTCATGAACCAAGGCAAGTATAGCATGGGCCTGCCTTGATGTCCTATTCATTATATAATCTACTCATTATGCATGTGTCTAATATTGCTCGACTATAAGGACATCCTAGTCATTGATGACTTGTACCTTGATCCCTATGGGTTTTATTGCACATGGGTAGAATGCTAGTGCTCTATTTGAACATGATCAATACTATGACTAATGGAACAAACGGATAAACATGATGGTAATAATTGAACTATAGGGTGATGGTGCAAATGATGTCGATCATGTGCCATAAACCCTCCGTAAGGACTTATCTGTAGGGCAAAAGTTGGGACATACAGTGCAACCGTGAGAGTCACATGGCTCTGACTTTAGCTCAGTAATAGGATCTTTTCTAGCTTGTTAGAGGTTACCCAAAAGGGCGCAAGAGGGGCTTGCCACTTTGGGTATAGAACTGCCTCTGTTCTGATGTGTATAGCCTGCGGGAAATGTGCCATCAAAATGGGGGTTCTCTATATCTGCCTGCCGAGGAAACCTCGTGGCCCTAACTTGTTAGAAGAGGCCTATGGAAGGCTTCATAGTGTACCCTGCCTGCTCACCTTGGGAGTGTTAGGGGGTCGACGGGCCCCGGGCATATGGGCAACACGACTCATGGATAAAGATGCACAACCTCTACAGAGTGTTAAAACTGTTATAACAGCCGTGCTCACGGTCACGAGCGGCCCGAAAAACTCACAGAATAAATGGTTACTTGACATGTGGATGACTTATGATGATGATGAGATTATAATGATGATCAAATTCTCTCCTTAATTCTAGTAGATGATCATGTGGGTTAAATGGGAGCTTATGCATAACTTGATGATAATTAATAATAAAATATTGATCTACTAAAAGTGCTAACTGCAGTCAACCGTGTCTATCCTTTTTGAGCCTCATGAATCCTCATACTATACTTGCGGAGTACGAGTGTTGGAGATTGATGGTGTTGGAGATTTTGAATTAGGAACTTGGGTACATTGAAACTGGAAAATAGGTTCAGTTAGGTTTTTGAAATCTGTTTCAGTTAAGCATATTTGAGCAATTAATTATTGATCAACCATCTAATAAACATCTCAACCAAATACACATTAACATAGAGCAAGTATACTATCAAGCAATGAAACAAAAGTTGCACAAATTTTAGTCATGAAAATTGATTTATTAATTCACCAAAGTTTGAACTTTAACACTGAATTTTAGGGACGGGCTTAAATGGCTAAGTTCGAAAATCAATCTTAAATTCAATCTTTGGGCTCCAAATTAAACATGTTTGATTTGAAAACATTTCCCAACTTTGCTTCCATGTTAAAGAGCATACTTTAAACAACAAAGTTTATATTTACCAAATTTTAATTGTTTAAGCAATTTTATATATGCAAAATCACAAAATTTCTTTATCATTAACATTGACATCATTTCATGCAACATGTGAAACACTATATGCAACATAGCAATGAAACATGGAGTGCATACATGACATGATACTTGGTGATTATGCTTGATGATGCTCATGATAAGTTTTAATTGCTTTTTAACATCTGGGATGTTACACCAACACACCACGTTTATGTGAATAGAGGTTTCATGACAGCAATGATCACTTACATCCCTAAAAGGCCTGCTGTTTCGGAGTTCAAGTATTTCTGTATATGGTTGGTGTGTATTAATCAACCTAGACATATGTACGTCCGACCCATATTAATTTTGTACTGCTACTGAAATACTGAATGATCCTTATCGGGACCATTTGCAATTTCCTAGCAGAAAATGTGTCGTCAGAATTTGTTGGCAGCTAGGTCTACTAGCTGGGCTTGTAAGAAAATGGCTTCTACCCCGTCTGTCCCATATTATTCGTCGTTTTCGGTTTTCGTGCCATAAGTTTAACTTGATTTGTAGAAAATCCGGGCAATATTTGTACCTCCAAATAAATTTATTAAAAAACTAAATTTGAAGATCTTTTCAATGATACCAATTATGTACCATAAATATTAATATTTTTAATATATATTTTGTCAAAGTTTTTTTCGGAAGCGAAAGCGACAGATATTTTGGAAGCGAGGGAGTACGTGCATGGTATCTGCCGGTTTCTCTAAAGTTAGATCTTGTTTGGATCCTAGCAAATTCCAAACAGTCCACAACTTCACTATTCAGCTTTCACAATCTCACTTGGTGAGAGAACCCAACTTCTACCGGCATGTGGAAGTTGGGATAGATCCCAACCACCACCCTTGCTTTGCGGAAGGGACCGAGAGCCCGTGTAGTCAGTGGCAAAGCTAGCTCTCATCAGTATAAACTTGAGTTTGCAGATGCCTATTGTAGCACGGTGTTTCATCAGCTCATGTACTCGACCTCCATTTTCACTTGTTCTCCGCCACTGCCCACTATGTATAGTCACGATGTCACGTCAATGGCGACCACAGATTCGTGTGGGAGCAGATAACCATACAGATCATGTGATGTCAGTTGGCAGCTGCAAGTCTGCAACTGCAACTCCCAAGTCTGCAACTGTAACTCCTACTACATGCATACACTGCGCAGCTGGGGCCTGGGGACCTCAGAGGGCTATCAACTTTGCGTCGATGCCCAGGCACGTCAATCCTCAGGCCTTGATCCAAACACAGCGCGATGCATCTGAGCAGGAGTGAAGGACAGACACTCCGAGCACGAGATCTCATCCATATCGGCATCTGCAGTTTAGAGCACCAAAGTTTGCCGATTCGCTTGGACTCTCGCAGTCTTTGCTTCCCACTTTGGAATTGGAATCACCCCTTCCTTTGGTCACTGCGCGTCCGCTTACTCGGGCCGGCCAGTCCCTCGACCTCGATGTCGTCTCAACGAGCCGCGCGCACCGGCGGAAAGGCGAGACCTCGCCGTGGCCGGCCGCTGACTGGTCTGTGGTCTGTGGATGGAGCACGCGGAGTGCGGCAGGGCTAGCTGTACGTGCGGCACGCCGCAGCTCAGCTGTCACTGTTGTTCGGTGAGCTAGGTGTGTGTGTGTTCCAAGGAATTTTTTCCCCAACTCCAGTGTCCACGTCTGTCACTGTGGGCGCTTTATTCTGCTTCCAGGTTGAGATTTGTGAAGACGGCTGGACAGGATCTCAACGGATTGTCGAGGACAGCAACAACTCAAGTGTGCTCATTCGGGAATATTTATCTGTGGCCCTTCCTCCATGTTGCATAGCAATTGACAACGGTATAATGTTGACAACTTGTACAATGAAATTCTAAATAACTAGGGTAACCCGCAAAATTGAGCCTATTTACAGGTTTATGGCAACCCGCCTTATATCTTGTTATGAATTACACTATAGAAAGCATTTGTGTAGAGGTGGTGGCTTCGTCCGTCTCTACCTCTGCGTCTCTAGCAATGAACGATTTTTTAAGATGTTGCCAAGCTGTCCCTAGAAATCAATTTTTAGAGGTAATTGGAAACACAAGCTACCTTTAGAAATAGATTTTTCAAAGCGGCAGTTATTTCTAGCCGAACGTAGAAGTCTGTTTTTTTAGAGGCGGATATTGTTTCCCGCCGTCTTAGATTTGTATTTTTTTTTAAAGTTGCCCAAGCTCCTCCTTGCTTCCTTCTCGGGCTATGTACAATATCTGTCTCGAGAAGGAAGAAAGGGGGGCTGAGAAAGAATATGGGTTGTAATACATACTACAGTCATTAGTAGAGGTAGCTCTAAATATGTATTTCTAGAGGTGACTGGGTTTGTGGGACCCAATGAAGATCCTGTAGAGATGGCTAGGAATTTAGCCGCGTCTGTTCTAAACAAGCCACGTTACTAAAAAAAAATCATTCCCCGCAGGTAGTGATATACACGTAGTTTCACAACTAATATATTTTTCCTATTCATTCGCTGTGATGCATATGAAGGTATGCTACCTGCACCCTAGGACCAAATGCCCATCCCTCCGTCCCTAAATATTTGTCGCTTGCGCTTCCCAAGAAACAACTTTGATTAATTATATATTAAAATATATTAATGCTTATGATACATAATTAGTATCATTGGAAATATATTTGAATCTAGTTTTTTAATAAATTTATTTGAAGATACAAATGTTGTACGTATTTTCTATAAATTGAGTTAAACTTGTGGCACGAACACCAATGACGACAAATAAATAGGGACGGAGTGATACTGCGCTACTAGTGCAGCTAGTAGTACATCTGCTGCTATTGCATGTCCCATTGTCTACTATTCACGTGAATACATATACGGATGCCATTTTTTGCTCTCCTCCGGGAAAGATAGGCGGGCTAGCTTTACCTCTGCACAATGCCGGACGGTCACTCAGACAATCGCCTAAAAAATGCAGCAGTTTCAGCTAGCGTTCAAAGCACCAAAGTGGGATGTCACCACACGTTACAGCGAAAAGACCAATCACTTGATCACGTCCGGTTTTAGTAGACCTCAACAGGCCTTCAAAAGGTACGAGCTGGTCAGTCAGGTACCAGGAAAAACCCTTTAATTACTGGATAAAGAACGAGCCTTCCATAATTGCATGGACCACAAAACCACTCACTGCTATTCTAAGCTCCCTGGTACAAATCTCAAAAGAAGATATCCCCAGAGGTTTTACATGCTCCCACGCACAAGCTCACAAACCTAGCCAACGGAAAACCCAACATATAATGTTTAGGAGTATGAGGCTGATGAAATTTTGAGTGGCCATTTTCATGTTGTACCACTGAACAGTAGGTACGGATGAGGGCGGACTCACATGTTAGTATCTCATGACAATCTTGCATCTAGATCTACTACTCGTAAAGATGTGAAGATCAATGCGTAATCTGGTGAAGGATTGCGCATTTCAAGTTTGTACTACGAGGGACGAAGCACTTGTGACTACCATCATTTGACAACTATGATCGATCTACTGCTCTAGCATAACACACCTACTACGGGATATTAGTAATTTATTAATATATATTAATATAACTCTAGATAAACTTGTAAGTGACGCGTCAGTACTCTATAGTAAATTTTTAATGCTCAGAGATCTCGAGATCGTATAGAATATGCAACAAGTACTACTAGGTTCATGGTGGTCGAAAAGATCGCCAACCTAGTAAATTTTCTCTTGAAGCTAGGAATTTTATATAGTTGCAAGTAATTAATATAGCAAATCAATGATATAGTTTATCATGTCTTAAGCTACTGTAAGCAACAACGTGATGCTATGCACACTTGTTCATCCATACATACATACAAACAAACAGGACATCCGAATATGGCAATGGGGAAAAAACCCATGGCAGAGACGAAGTATAACGAAGTGGCTTACCATCACACAAGACACTAGGAAGGGGCAAAAGTCCGGGGAATATTATTAGTAAGTAACCGGGGTTCAGGTTGCTTTATTTGGCTGCCTTTATTGAAGGATTAGCATTTGCTTTGTACTGGCTAGTGTGGCATCTATTATGCTGGTGAGGGTGCTTGATATGCTATTTCTCCAAATTATACTCCTACGGCTTTCTTATTGCTAGCTTGCCGATTATTTATGCCGTAGGAGCCAAAAGTAGCCCGTTCTACGATTAGGCAACTTTCCCAAACCAACAAAGTAGGGATGTCATAGCGAATTTCCAAGATTACTTTATAAAGTATAATGACGACAAGTTATGGCTCATTAGTTGCCCTTTTTGTAGGTTAGCTTGCCATTTGGTTGCCACTTGCTTGTAACCAAAGGAGTTCAGGTACGGGTACACACATGATATCACTATGGCTAAGCTGTGCTGATTTCCGTAAGGCATGTTTTCACAAGTGAATTGGGTGGCTATATTAAGGCCATGTTTAGATCTAGGACTAACAACTAGTCTTGTTAGAGCAACTCCAAGAGACATGGTACAATTATATTCTAAATTGCAAGATTTAGCCATTATGTAAAATAGAAAACCCATAAAAATATAGAGTTCTACAACAGACTAGGTAAAATTTCCTTACCTGTTTATGGACTAATGGATTAACAATTAGTCCATGACTAATGGACTAACAATTAGCATGTCTATTTGGATCCTTAGGGACAACTACCCTAGCCAACTTTTCCGTGATGGCTAAAACCAACAAGGAAAGTAGGAAAAATTGGTCACATAGCCTTTCCGTGATGGTAACTGATGAGAGTTAAACATAGTGATATGTTAAGTCCCCGGGAAAGAGGAAGCCGACCGGCGGACCGCCCGACCGATCCCACAGATCGCCCGGAGGCTCGAGGGCTATACCCATCGGGTACGCTCGCGCGCACCCTCTGGAAGGAGTTAGGGAGAGTCCAAGCATGCCCATAGCCGTTGCTTGGGGCTTGGGGCTCGCCAAAGACCCCGGACTATTGAGCGACAGCAGCTCGAGCTTGACTCCAACCCAGCGCATACCCGGGCCAGTTCCTAGACAGCCACCGATGTCCAAAGCCATAGGTAACCCTCCATCGTCTGGCAAGTATGGAGATGCTACGTTGTCTGCCCGTTCAAAGGGCGCGAGGCCATGTCGGCCATCCCTTCGGCAGGGTCACACAATCGGCGTGACATAACAGGACAAGGGGCTTCAAACAACTCTAGGGGTGAATGGCTCCAGGGCCTGCTCATCAGCTCCTCTAGGCAAGGGCTCCTTGCCAGCCAAGTAATCCTCGAGAAGGTTCACCTGGGGGAGGCGGCTCCGTAGCAGACAGCCCTGACGGTCAAATGCCAAAACGGTGGCAGCAACGTCGGGAGGCGGTTGCGGCTTTGTCAACTCCCCTGCTTAGTCCCTTGTTTAGGAGCGACATACTTAGGAGACAAGCTAAGTAGGTTGCTTGGTTGGTAACTAAATTTGCCACTCCCAAAAACCTTGGGCGGCCGGAGTCATAATAGGCAATAATCTCTATTTACCATCACAATTTAGTCTACCTAACATCTTAACTATCTAGCCCACATATCATATAAGCTGATTTCTTGATTGACTCTATGCCTAACCTTAATTAGGTGGCTATTTTTCTTGCCACAAAAGTGTGGCAAAACTAAGATTATAGCTACATACCTTAGTCAAGAAAGTGAAGCAACGTTAGTTGCCAAATGCCAACAAAAACATGCCACATTTTGACATAAGTGTGATATACGTCTAGGTTGCGTGTATAAGAAATGATAAAGCCATTGTATAAAACACAAATAATAGATTGGCGAAGAAGGGTCACCTGAAAAATAAAGCTACACCAATCTCAAACCTCTCCTGTATTGTTGGTCCCCAAAACCCCAAGTGTACATGAAAGGGGACCAACTAGTGGCTTCAATTTTGCAAGTGCAACGAAGGGGACCAAATGAGAAAAGGAATAGTTTGCATAGTTCCCTAAGGTAACCTCAGTCCTGAGCCTAGAACACAAACTAACCGAGGGATCGAAATAAGTCTGCTTTCTCTTGGTGAGGGGCATCATTATGTGACACTCTTGTTATGGTACGACCAAGCCTACTTATTGAGGATTTTAAACCTTATTTGTTAATACCGTTCCCGTGGCTATTCCGGTTTGCTCATTGGAATGGAACGTTTTGGTACCGGACGATACTGGTGTACCATTCCAGAAATAAATAAATAAAATAACAAATATATTTAGAATTAATAATAACATGTGCATATAAGCATGTATTCTAATACAAGCATGGGAGCCGTGGATTGGAAGCAACCAGCCTAAAACAAAATACTAATGTAACTACAATAGGAGGTTCAGGTGTTTGGAGTAGTATACAGACTACGATCTACAGTCCTGCAGTATACTCCGTACTACAGACTGCAGAGTTCGGAGTAGTAAACGCAAGGAGAGAAAAAGTAGGCCCTTGCCTTTCCTCATTTGCTGAAGGGAGTGCGTGGCAGCCTGGCAGGAGCACAGGACGACCGATCTGACAGGGGTCAGTACACGTTGCAAGAGATGTTGTGACAGGGCGGTACCGAAATCCGGGATTCTAGCCGGTACGGGATACTGCCTTGTCTATGCCGGTCTCCTTACTGGTACAAGGCATTCCGGCCGGTACCGGAACGGTCTACTATGTTTTAAACCCATATGTCATACATACATGCACATTACAATGTGATGTACAACTTGTTGCGCAGTCATTCGATCTAGCTCGTGCCAACAATAATGAGCTTTATTGGATTAATTAGGCTTAGCACAACTTAATTTCAGCTAAATCACTGCTACACTCGCACCTTTCACAGCCACGTCGTAACCCACGTCGCAGTCCAATTTCGACTTTGGCAGTAAGTTGTCGACAGTGATGGTCATAGCCTTCACCGTCGCCATCTGGGACCGACTGCGGTGTACACTAACACAGCCGATTGGCTTATGATCTGTTCGTGATTAGGTCCTTGCTTCAGTCGCATTAGAGCACGACCCGGCTATGGATGTATACTAACACCGTCGTATTGGCAAATGATCCGACTATGTCGAGGCTATCAAAACCGTCGTGTGGGCACATCAACCACCTGTGTAGTGGTCACCAGCACCGTCGCCTTGTACTTCGACTCGACTGTCAGCGGTGCGGGTTCACTGTCGGTTTGACGACCGAGACGCCTGTGTAGAGGTTAACACAACCATCGCTTCAGCGTATGATCCGCCAGTGCAAAGTCATGGTCACCGTCGCCTTGCACCACGATCCGCCTTTGATGATTGTTTTGTCGGGGTTCGGGTTACTAAATGATTCGGCGGTGATACACTTTGATCCCTACCGCATAATACGTATAGCGATAGCGTTGGACGTTTGCACCACCAATGGCGGTGGTGATAACAAAACAATAAACGACCCTTAATAACTTACTGAACACAAACCATGTTCTTACAATAACAATAGACGCTTACCATAACATCTTTCTCAACTGATGTCCTAATACAAGCGGTACATAGATTGCAAAGTAAATGTACTGATCTCTATAGACTTACATAATGAAACGACGTAGCTGTGCTCCTCCTATATGGCACTCCTGCTTGCTAGGCAAAAAAAAAATAATTAGTGCATCCTTCGAATTGGTAGGCAATGCACCATGGAACCCCTCTTCTTCCTCTTAGCCAATACAGGAAAATTGTTCAAAAACACTCAGACTCCACCTGCACAAAGCAACACAATTAATAATATTCAACACACCATTCCTTTAGTTATGAAGCCCAAATTGGCCTATATATAGAAACAAAACAACTACCTACCTGAACAAAGACATGACGTAATTACAACAAAATACAACATATGCACCTTGACTGCTCTGCTAATGACTCCATGAACGAGGAAATATAAGGAAGATAGTAAGGTCCGCCACGCCTCATACATAATAGTTTCTAGGTACTTCTTGTAGGATCTCCAGAAAGGTTAAGGAGGCCTAGAGGAGGGTGAATAGGCCTATAAAAATTCAACTCTAAATTCTATCAGTAGACAGGGCGGCACTGCCAGCCTTATAGGGCGGCACTGCCAGCCTACGAATAATGCTCAGACAGAAAAGAGATTTCACAGAGAGTAAACTGAATCTATGAGCTACACAGTCTTGCAATATGAAGATAAAGTCCAGCTCAAAGACTGGATACCACAGAACCCTAGCATAAGAGTAGATCGAGCTCACAAACCCTAAAATCAGTTAAGCAAGAATAAGAACCAGCAAGAACATAGAAGACACAAAGATTTATCCCGTGGTTCAGCTCACCACCAAGGTTTGCCTAAGTCCATGTTGTTGAGAAAGCCACAAAAGGCTTAGGTTTGCCACAAAGGCTTGCCCCACCCTCGTTCTCAAATCAAGAGAATGAACTCTTGATATGAGGGTTGATTTATTAGCTTCGAGAATGAGGTTACAAACCTCCCAAGGCTGCCACACGAGTTAGCAAGCTCAAGGGCGATGCATAGTCGGCTAGGAGCAAGCTCCAAGAGTAACAAACCCTAGAACCACCGGCCAAACGTGAACCAAATGCTCTTAGACTTTGGGAATTAGTGGATCTGCTCTCTAATCGAGTTTTGCTGCCTTTTCTCTCAAGTTTTGATGGTTGGAATCAAGGATTTGCTTGAGGGATGGAGGAGCAACAATGGAGGAAGAGAGAGTGAGCTCTGGTCTGTCTGTTCTTGAAATGAATTGATAGAGGAGGAAGATGACCGTTGTGGGCCGGGCCTGGTGGTATAAATACCCCCCAGGGCCCAACGGTCGTTTATGGGCGGCACTGTCGCCCTAGCCAAAACAAAAAGAATCAGGAGATTTTTGGCTGGCTATTTTGGCTAGGTATGAGAATGTTATTCTAGGATTTTGAGCATCTGGTTGCACAGTTGACCAACAGTCCTCGAGCCCCCCTTAATAGTATGGCATTTCCTAACTCAAATTCAAAACATAAAGAAATTTAAACCTCCTTGAGTTAAGTCCAGCCATCTTTTGTAATTGGGGGCACCTGCAACCTATACATCATCCTCGTTTTTCGATTCCCTGCTTGTCATCTCGATAAATCTCATTAGTCCTCTAATTTGGTGGTCATCAACGCCAAAACCCACAATAGGTCTTGATTGCACTTAGAATCTCCCCTTTTTGGTGATGGATGACAACCCAATTAGAGCTTACAAAGAGATATAAATTATAACTGAGATTTTCGAGTCATGGGTGTAGGAGCCTCCCCATGAAAATGTGAATGGAGATTTGATTTCTCAAATTGGCATTTAAGGACAAAATTCACATTTTAGGTGTATTGGGTCTCCCCCTACATCCATGCCTGCTGTAGGGTGCTGAACATGGTGTCACAAGAATAAACGTGATGCATAAGACAGAATGTATCAGTTCAAGCACACAAGGTCTGGCTGTTGAAGCACAGGGCGGCACTGTTGGCCTCGCCTCAGCAGTCAGATCACAATCAAATTTACACAACAGATAATATAAATAAAAAATAGCATAAACTAAGAATATGAAAAGCTAAACATGGTAACCTCAATACATGTCTATATCCGAGGCAAATAGAGTCAAAAAGGTAGCAATATTACATAAATTAGAGTTTTCATCGTCTCTCTAACTCACAAACTAACAACTACTCTCAACGGATAGGACATGAAGTCGAAAAGCGATTGACCCCTCTAATTTTCTCCCCCTTTGGCATCAAATACCAAAAAGAGCGGAGAAGAGAAGAGAATTCACTCCTCATCACTGTCAGTCTCCTCGATGCGGGCTCATCCGGCAATGTGGCTGGTGGACGAAGTGAAGCGCGCTGAGTGTCGAGGAGGAGCTGAAGTGGAAGTACCAGCTGCCTGAGGATCTCTCGGTCTCCTGGAGTAGACACGAAGTAAGGTCTCCTGAACAGCTGGATCAGCCTCTGTTGCACGTATGCCCTCATCACCACCACCATCATCATCACCGCCCTGCTGCTCCTCATCCTCTAAGGAAGTGTCAGACAAGCGAGGAAGATCAGGAAACTGAGGTGGAGGCCGAATAGGTGGAAGAGGTGGTAGTCCTGCAAGCTCTCTAGCCTCCCTGATAGCTTCCTGACTCTCTAGCCGGTCTTCATATGTAGTGTTTGCAGCATAGGTGCAAGTAGTGAAAATGGCCTTCAACCATTCAGCCATCTTAGCAAACTTCTTGTTCTTCCTCATTCCACCACTCCTGGAGGACTCTAGAATATCTCTATGAGCAAAAGATGTACCTCCAGATGAGTGATATGCTGCTGTCCCGCTGCCTCCTCTACCACCATGAGTCTTCTTGATATTGTAGACTGTGTGAAAACAATCTTTTAGAAATCTCTGTCCAGTGACTCTTTCAATCATAAACATAAGATAAGGAACATAGGCTAGAGATCTCCTTCCATCATCCATAGCATAGGCTAACTCAACCCAAATGAACCTTGGAATATTAAATCTTTCACCATTTGGGAACCTAGACAATACATTTGTAATATATCCATTCAAATCAGTTGCATTGTCCTTGGGGTTGAGAGTGATCCTGAAGAGGTTGTTCTTAGTGTAATAAAGTCCTTTCAACCCTATCACACCCAATTTTAAGGATAAAATCGAGTGCACATCATATGTATGCCAGGATCAATTATTCATACATATGACTACGTCATAATAGTATCATTGCATTGTTCAAGACTTAAACGTTAAACTTCATTACAAAATGACCCGTGGGTCTGAAAGAAAATTACATAAACTTTATTGAAACTCTAGCGGAAAAGGCTCCATCTTCACAGGAAGGTTGACCGGGGGTAGCACCAGCCTAGTACACGTCATAAGGGTCGAAGGCATCGTCCTCAGCATACTCCTCCACATCATCTCTAGCATCTGGGTGGGGTAGCAAGGGGACAAAGAGGAAGGGTGAGTACATCGAAATGTACTCTGCAAGTGTAGGAAAAATATGAGATGAGGCTTAAAGCAAGGATAGGCTAACTTGGTTTGACACTAGCACCTAAAGCAACACACCTATTACCTTAAAACCTTAAGTACCTATTTAACTAAGTGAGATTTTGCCTTCTCCTCAGAGAAACCACTTGAACCAACACTCAGATCCCATCTGAGCACCACACTTGGATTCCATCCAAGCTCCCATCTAAACCACCCATTCCCTTACCAAGGGAACCACCCAACCAAACCAAGCCATCTAATCAAGAAGAAGTCTAGGCCGCTCTTGTCCGTGAGCACGGCTGATATATTAGTTTTACACTCTGCAGAGGTTGCACACTTTCACCACGAGTCATGTTTTCCCCATCACGCCGCACACTACCTAGGTGCTCAGCGGGGTCACACTACAAGGCCTTTACAAAGCTGTTGTTCCCACCCCTGTGCATTCACTAAGGATTCGCCGATTTAGGCCCCCTCTTGTGCCACCTAACTCTCCACAATGCACATGAATGGGCAGCTAATTAATTAGCCAGGTCATACCATATAGACCTCGTGGTTGCGCTATTAAGCCAGGTTACTTGTCCATGAACCGGTCCTTAGAATCCAACAGGAACGAGCACAAACCCAACCACCAACATCAGCCGCCATTCCATGGCATAAACCAACCTCAACCAAACCTTCCCTCCTGCCAGATTCCTAGTCACCAAGTTGCTAAAAAGGTTACCAACCCACATGTTGCATAGATCATTAATCAATGTTAAATTATAACATTCCCAACCCATCCATGACAGCAAGGCTAAGCATGACTTCTATCAATTCCCACCACGTTACAAGGATAATGTGACAAAAGCTAGTAAACCCTAATCATAGGATTCAATTTAAGACAATGCATGCAACTAATGGTCTAACTAAAACTAACTCAAAATAAAATAAATGTAGGAGCAAGTATGGTCAAGGACACTTGCCTTCAAAGTGGTTCGGATCAAAGGTGTCGAACTCCTAATCTTGGAAGTTCACGATGTCGGCACCGTCTGCGCACAAACATCAAACATGGCCCACAAAATAATTAAAAATAGTACACCATAGCATATCAAAATTTTATAAAACATGTACTAAACAGTAGTACTCGTCTCTACGATTGCATGGATATAAAGAACGCGAAAAACGGAGTTAAAATGAATAAGTTATGGCCTTTGGAAAACTGAGGACTAATCTGCGATTTCAAAAATATTTTATTCATGAAACAGTCCTTCTTCTTCCTCCTCTGTACATAATGTACATGGCAGCCATGGCCGACTGTGAGGCTGTTATGCTGCTCGCGCGTGGGAGAGGAGCTCGGCCTCGGCCTGCCGGCTAGCCGGCAGCGCGGCAGCGGCGACGCAGTGCGGAGCCCACGAAGAGCCACGGCAGGGGTCCGCTCGGTCGGGACCGAGAGGTGGCCGTCGGCCACAGCAAGGGCGCCGGCAGCGCTGCTGTTCGCGGCAGCAGGGCGCGCGCGGAGGGGCGGCGAGGCACTACAGGTCTGTGGGGGTGCGGCTCCATGGCTGGGGCGAGGGTAGGAGGGGCAGGGCTGACCGGAAGATGAAGGTGACCGGCCATGGAAGCTCCTCGCCGGAGATAGGAAAGATGAGATGAGAAACGGGTCAAACAGCGATGGATTCACGCAAACGAGTATACTACGGCGAAGAGAACGATGAGGGCTACCTCTTGGTGGTGGTGGTTGATGCCGGGACGCGACGGTTTCACCGGAAAAGCTCGCCGAAGAGTTCGTCAGAAACCTAGCTATTTCCGAACTTCGGCATCCGATCTAGATCGCTACGAGTGGCGGCTGTGGAAAAGGGTTGTACTTTTAGAAACCTCTCATCGAGGAGAACACCGGCATGTATTTATATGTAGGGTTTGGAAAAGTTACGAGAATTATTAATTTCAGGATTTATTTCCTAGTTAAAAATAATTATAGAAAATTGCCGAAATCATATTTAAGCCACGAAAAATCATAGGTATTAGAGAAAATTCTGAGAAAATTTCCAGAGGTAGATATGAATATGATGGATCAAAAGAAGGTGTTTGGGGTTCATGAAATGATTATCGAAAGGTTGCTAGAAAAAGATTAAGCTGTAGGAAAAAGGAATTTAATTCTCGGTAAAGCGAGAAATTTTTTTTCGAGAGACTCGAAATGACTTCTAAACGTGTTTTGAAAGATATCACAACATAAAACAAAGATGCAAACGGCATGCATGCAATAGAACAATTAAAGCCTATGTTGAATTGAGTTTAAATTATAAGTTTTTTTCTCCTACTACAAATTTGGTCTTTGCTATAATTGAATTCTATTGAATTTTAGAAGCTTGCAAAATTTGAAAAGTTTGGGTGTTACAAACCCGGTCCTTCTTCCATCAGCCTTGCTAGGATCATCCCACAGAAAACTCACCTCATGTGGCTCAAGATAGCGCACATCATGAATCCGACTGTAAGTCCTGTGGATGTGCCCAAAACCAAGAATACGACAGAAGGTGACAAAGTCAATGCGATAATGCTGACCATCAGTCATCCAATGAATCTCATCAGCATCCCTGTTCTAGAAATATGTGGCATGGAACTGGGCTAAGATCTCTCTTTTCCAATCATACCTGAAACTCATGATATCTGTCAACTGAAAGCGATCACAGGTCTTGATTGCAGCAGCAAACTCATTCCTTTCTTCCAACTCACTGAAGTCAATGAACTGCATCTTATTTATCTTGCCCCTTGGCTTGGTCAGGATGGAAGTGGCATAGAAGTTGGAATGAAAGACATTCCAAAACCTATAGTCAATGCCCAGAAGCTTGTCAGTAGCATACGGATCAATCTCTCTAGCTTCACCTGTCCCTTTCCAACTCTTAGCATAGTCAACAATGGGGTGTCTGATGCTGTCCTGTGGAGCTTTGAGGACGAACTCATCATCGTTGTCCCTCATATAGCTGTCATCAAACTCAGAAAGGTGGTTGGGAGTGTCGGGCCTCTCAAGAATGGTATGCTCGATCCTCTGATTTCTTTCCTCCTCGGCAAAATACTGCTCATGTGCTGCTCTATCAACTAAAGCTCGAGGAGCACCACCACTGCTGCCAGCACCTCTCCCTCTACCTCGACAGGCCAATTGCTTGGTCATCAACTTCCTCTTGCCCCTTCCATCATCTCCTCCTTGCTCCATCTATGCAGGAGAATTGACTAAATAAGAAACTATACAAGATAGAGGGTTAGAAGAGGCTGCAAATAGGTTTTAACAAGAAGAAGAATTTAGAATTGGATTTTGAGAGCATGTTGTCCAGAACAGTCCAAGCAGGGCGGCACTGCCGCCCTTAGTTGCTCCACAAGATCAACTTCTAGTTTCTTGTTCTTGCTCAATCCCACTTCCAACTACTTCTGCTCTCTACCATAATCTCTGAATCGTAGTCAACAAGAACATACATGAAACCCTAGCCATAGACTTGAAAGGTTGAGCATGAAGAACTTGCTGGAATAATTTTGATAGATGAATCCAGTCCATTTGGGAGTTCATCAATTGAATGAATTTATGTTAGGCAGGTGGAATCTGCTGGGGGCGGCACTGCCACCCTACCCGATTCATCCAACAGGTGAACTACCAAATCGATTCGATTCAACCACAAAAACCATTCCTAAACCCACCATGCTCCCCCTAGAAACTAAAATCTATGAATAGAAGCATCACATTGCATAGATCAAAGAGGATTAGGGTTTCACCTTGAGTTTCAACAATGGAGAGAAGGGAAGAGAGGGAGAGAGCAGCCCTGCCCAAGGCTGCAGCAGCCACCAGTAGCGAGGAAGGGAGGACGAAGGTCAGGGCGGCAATGCCGGAGTGGCTGCCGCAGGCGGGAAGGCCGGCGTCACCCCTGTCCTTGATAGAGAGAGAGATAAGGAGAGAGGAGGCGTCGGGTAGAACTGAGGGCGAGTGAGAGAGAATCGCGGAGCCTGAGAAGAAATAGATAGAAGAAAATAGGCCCCACGATTCAGTCAAATTTGATAGAAAATAGAGCAGTTTTCAGAGGGCGGCACTGCCGCCCTGTCAAATTGATAGGGATTTAGCCACAACTTTTTGACTCTCTTTACTTCAGACATGGACACATATTCTATAAGTATCATGACTAGTAAGCAATAAAAAATACAGACAATGGTCATGCCACTTAGAGTAGATTTTATAAATCATTTTGAAACACATATAATTGAAATTTTGCAAATTTTGCCTATGTTGCTAGGTTGTCAATCAGAGGCATGCAAGATTTCAAACCATGTTACGAGAATCAAGGATATTTAGTTCACTACGCAGCGCACAAAACCTTGACTCATCAAGAGACTTAGTGAAGATATCGGCTAGTTGCTTTTCGGTGCTCACGTGGCGAATTTCGATATCTCCTTTGGTTTCGTGGTCTCTCAAGAAATGATGTCAGATATCTATATGTTTTGTTCTTGAGTGGCTTACGGGATTGTTTGCAAGCTTTATAGTGCTTTCATTGTCACACAATAATGGGATTTTGGTGAAATGACATCCGAAATCTTGAAGGGTTTGCCTCATCCAAAGTAGTTGAGCACAACATGCACCGACTGCAACATACTCGGCCTCGGCGGTGGATAGGGCTACACAATTTTGCTTTTTAGAGATCCAAGACACTAGAGACCATCGAAGGAATTGACATGTCCCCGAAGTGTTTTTTCTATCTACTTTGCAACCGGCATAATCAGAATCCGAATAGCCAAGTAGATTGAACTTGGAGCCCTTAGGATACCACAAGCCAAGGTTTGGTGTGTGAACTAGATATCTTAAGATTCTCTTAACGACCGATAAATGGCACTCTTTTGAGTTAGCTTGAAATCTAGCACACATGCACACACTAAGCATTATGTCCGGCCTAGGTGCACATAAGTAAAGTAGTGAGCCGATCATGGAGCGATATACCTTGATATCCACGACTGTTCCATTTTCATTTAGATCAAAGATGTCCATTGGTTGGCATGGGAGTTTTGATGGGCTTTGCATTCGTCATGTGAAACTTCTTGAGCATATCACGGGTGTACTTTGTTTGGCTAATGAAAGTCCCTTCCTTCAATTGATTGATTTGAAAACCGAGGAAGAACTTCAATTCACCCATCATAGACATCTCAAACCTCTTGGTCCTGATCCTACTAAACTCCTCACAAAACTCATGGTTAGTACTACCAAATATTATGTCATCGACATATATTTGGCACACAAATATATCTTTATTGACTTTGCGAGTAAAAAGGGTAGGATCGGCTTTGCCTATTTCAAAGCCTTGTTTAAGCAAGAATTCTTTAAGGCATTCATACCATGCTCTTGGTGCTTACTTAAGCCCATAGAGCGCCTTTTGGAGTTTGTAGACGTGTTTGGGGAACTTGGGATCTTCAAAACCCGGTGGTTGCTCAACGTAGACAACTTCTTAAATAGGGCCGTTGAGGAATGCACTCTTGACATCCATTTGATATAGCTTGAAGTCATGATGGGCAGCTGTAAGGTCCAAATAGGCTAGAGGGGGGGTGAATAGCCTAATTAAAACTTCTACAAGAATTACGTAACCACAAGTTAGAACAAAAGGTGGCGGAGCAAAATGCACTAGCTCTAACTAATTAAGCAAGCCACCTACACAAGTCTAGTACAAGGCTATCCACTAAACACAACAACAACAACAAGCTAGATACAAGATGTAATACGAGAGAAGAGCTTCGAGTGATTATACCGCCGTGTAGAGATGAGAAGTACCAATCAATCAATCATTCAAGAGAAATCCTTGGGAAGAGAATGACACAAGAATTTATCCCGAGGTTCACTTGCTTCCCGGCAAGCTACTCCCCGTTGTGACGATACACCCACTTGTCGGTTCACGAGCTAATCGACTATCAAGAGTCGAGCCCTCGGCGGGCACCGCACAACCGCACACAAGATGGGGATCCTCCAAGCCACGAGCTCCACTAGAGTATCCAATTCACGAACTCCCGCGGGGAAGGATCAAGAACCCCTTACAACACTTGGTGAGGGCTCCAACAATCTCCAATTGCGAGCTCAATCACCTCCGCTGCTCCAAGCCGTCTACCGTGTCGGGAAACACGGAAGAGTAACAAGAAATCCGCAGCAACTCAAAGATCAAGTGCCTCTAGAATGCAACTCTCAAGCAATGCACTTGAATCTCACTCAAGATGTGCAACCAAGCAAAGAGATGAGTGGAGGGGTTGTTCTCTAGCTCAAAGGATGTCTCTAGGTCTCAAAATGTGCAAGAGTTACCCTCAAACCCTGGACACCCTCTATTTATAACGAAGGGGTACGCAGCTAGCCGTTACGGACGACGCAGCAAAAATCGCGCTGACCGGACGCTCCGGTCAGGGTGACCGGACGCGTCCGGTCACTACACGACAAGCGAAAACAGTGCGCGTCAGAACTAGCCGTTGCCCAGACCGGACACACTCAACCGTTTGACCGGACGCGACAGTGTCAGCGTCCGGTCGCGTTCCAGTAAGCTCCCGTCGAGACCGGACGCGTCCGATCACACGTGACCGGACGCGCCGCGCGTCCGATCATCACTCCACTGCTCTCTGCCCCTCTGGACACCTGACCGGACGCTCCGGTTCCGTGAGGGACCGGACGCGCCGGTCGCGCGCTCTCCTTCTGTGCTTAGGTGAACTGACCGGACGCGCTGGTCAGGCCAGACCAGTGTCCGGTCACAAACCCTAGTGCCCGCGCCACGTTGAACTGACCGGACGCGTCCGGTCAAACCATGACCACGTCCGGTGCAGCGTCCGGTCAACACAGTGACCGCCGTTCGTCTCTGTTTCTTTTCCAACTTTCGGCGTAGTAGAAAATAGGCATTTCACTTCCCCAAACAGCGCCGAATCCCGCCTCGCAAGCTCGGCGGGAGGGAGAGAGGAACCCAAACCCCTCTCTACCGCTTAGACTCCACCGCCTTTGCAAATGTGCTAACACCACCAAGTGTACACCATCATGTGCAAGTGTGTTAGCATTTCACAAACATTTTCCAAGGCGTTATGTTAGCTCTCTACTAGATCCTAATGCATATGCTCAAGACATTGATCTAGTGGCACTTGATTCCCGAGCTAACCGTGATTGCCCCTCTTGATAGTCGGCTATGTAACCTAAACCCGGTCAATCACTTCTCTATTCATCTTAGACCGGCAAAAGGAAAACCCTATGGTTATACCTTTGCCTTGCGCTCTTAGAACCTTTTCTTTCACTTGATCATCATGTCTTTCATTTTATGTGCATCTCCACCATGATCGACATTTCATGTCCATGCACCATTTCTTTGTGATCTTGTGGCCACCACTCCTTGCCACGTACACCTTCATCACATGTGTTGATTATGCCTAGCTCAAAACACTTAATACATGGCATTAGCAACTTGGTGTCATTAATTACTAAAACCAAACTTGGGCTTTCAGCAGCATAGGCTAGAAGCATTCGAATTACTTCAAGTCTTGCCACCGGTGCATATGTTTCTTCAAAGTCCAAGCCCTCTACTTGAGTGAAGCCTTGAGCAACCAATCTTTCCTTGTTCCTAGTCACCACTCCATTTTCATCTTGCTTGTTGCGGAAAACCCACTTGGTGCCAATCACGTTCGTCTTGGGTCTTTCCACCAATGTCCAAACTTGATTTCTTTTAAAGTTGATCAACTCTTCTTGCATGGCCATCACCCAATCCTCATCTTCAAGAGCCTTTTCAACCTTGACGGGTTCCACAAGAGAAACAAAAGAGTAATATTGATAAAAATTTGCTAAATGAGAACGTGTTAATACCCCCTTTCGAAGACTCCCAAGGATGTTTTCGGCGGGATGATCTCGTTGAATAGTTTGCTTGAGTCTTGGATGCTCGATGGCCTCTTGATCACTTTCTAGATCTTCAACTTCTTCTTCTTCAAATATGGGTTGTAGGTTTTGTTCTTGAATTAGAGTCGGTCTAGCTGCTTGTTCCGGAGGGAGTGCGGCACTGCCGCTCCTGGGGGCGGCACTACCGTCCTGCTAGATAGCAGCAGGGGTCCGCTCTCCCTCAGCATCAGGTATGTCAGCGGATTCTTGTTCAACAGCAGCTGGAGTATCCACCTCATTGTTGGCTTCATCTTCTTGTGGTCTTATGTCACCCAAAGCCAATTACTTGATTGCCTCACATGGTGGATCCTCCTTTCCTATAACACTTGAATCAACTTGCTCTACTTGAGAGCCATTAGTTTCATCAAATGTCACATCTACCACAATTTCAACACTCCCGGAGGTTTTGTTGAAAACACGGTAGGCATGCTCATTTGATCCATAACTAAGAACAAAACCTTCATCAACTTTAGGTGTGAATTTAGAGGTTTTGGGTTTTTTTTGTTAAGTATAAAACACTTGCACCCAAACACTCTAAAGTAAGACACCTTTGGCTTGTTACCGGTGAGTAGCTCGTATGAAGTTTTCTTCAACTTCTTGTGTAGGTAGAGGTGGTTGATGGCATGGCATGCGGTGTTGACTGCCTCACACCAAAAGATATCTGGCGTCTTGTACTCATCTAGCATTGTTCTTGCCATGTCAATCAAGGTACGATTTTTCCTCTCTACTACACTATTTTGTTGAGGGGTGTATGGAGTTGAGAACTCATGCTTGATACCCTCTTCATCAAGGAACTCATCGACTTGAGTGTTCTTGAATTCGGTCCCATTATCACTCCTCACTTTCTTTATGGGGAGACCAAACTCCTTTTGGGCTCTTCTAACAAATGTCTTCACTTTATCCCTAACTTGACACTTATCAAACAAGAAAAATACCCAAGTGAAATGAGAATAATCATCAACAATAACAAGACCATATTTGTTACCCCCGATACTTAGGTAGGCGACCGGTCCAAAGCTATCCATGTGGATGAGCTCCAATGGTTGAGTGGTGGTCATGATGCTCTTTGGTGGGTAAGGTACGCCAACTTGCTTTCTGGCTTGACAAGCGCAACATATCCTATCTTTCTCAAAGTGAACATTTGTTAGTCTAAGGATGTGTTCATCTTTTTAAAGTTTGGCCAAGTTCCTCATCCCAACATGAGCTAGCCGGCAGTGCCATAGCCAACCCATGCTAGATTTTACCACTAAACAAGTCTCAAGATTATCTTTCCCTTTGTTGAAATCAACTAGGTAGAGCTTATTCTTTAATCGACCTGTAAAGACAATAGAGGAATCCTCCCTTCTAAAGACTTCCACACCCTTATCCATAAAGAGGCAATTGTAGCCCATTTCACAAAGTTGAGAAACGGACAACAAATTGTAACTCAACGAATCAATATGTAAGACATTTGTAATTGAATGCTCAAGGGTTATAGCAACTTTAACGAGACCAAGCGCATCCCCCCTAGAATTGTCTCCAAAGACAATATTTTCATTTTGAGTCTAACTTTGGGGAATATGATTGGAACATACTCCTTTCTCTGGTCAAATGATTTGTACATCCACTATCAAGCACCCAACTTGATCTATCGGAGGAGTATGCTTGCAAAACAAGTTTAGTTCCTTGTTTTATGTCCCCAAACATTCTTGGGGCCTTGCATGTTAGTCACAAGAATTTTAGGAACCCAAATAGAGGTGTTACGATAAATATTTTTATCGTTGCCAACATATTTGGCAATCACCTCCCCCTTGCTGTTGTTCTTCAACACAAAACAAGAACTCAAACTTTGTCGAGATACTTGAGCCTTCAGTTGATAAGAATACTTGTTTGGTGTGACCTAGATTGAATTCTTTGGTTTCTGGAGCTCCTACTTTGAATTTGAGACCTTCTTCTTGGGCTTTACATGAGCAGAGAAAGAAGAGGTAGCCTTTCCTTTTCTGTGGGGGGCGGCACTACCGCCCTTCACAGCGGCACTGCCGCCCTGGGCAGGCTATGCTGCTCGGGGTAGGCCTTGTGCCACTAGCTGTGCAGGCTTATCTGTACCTACTTTTCCCTTGCTCATGAACTGGACACACTTATAGCCATTTATTACCTTTCTCCCATTTGATTTGGCTCCTTTTGTATACCCAAGTCCATCCTTGATGTGAGGAGGTCTCCCATCCTTGTATTGTGGCCTCTTTGGTTGATTCTCTTTGCCACTAGCAGCTCTCTTGTCTTTCATGCACCTTTCACTTAGCATAGCATTGAGTCTAGCAATCTCCTTTTTCATTGCCTCCATATTTGCAAGGTTAGTGGAATAGACATTCAAATCAAGATTATAACATTTTCCACAACCTTGGATAGTGGATGGATTTGAGGTGTCCTTTGTATTAGGGGGCTATGAGGTGCTCTCCCAAAGAAAACTATATTGCTCCTCAAGTTTGTTGTGCTTTTCAACTAAGACACAATACTTGTCATTGAGTGCAATATTTGTCTTCTTTGTGAGAGCATGTTCTCTTTGCTCTTCGGCCAAGGCCTTGTTCAAAGAGTCCACGTCACTTCTCTCTAACATAAGAGCTTACTTGCAAGCAATATACATTTTCTCTTGTTCAAAGAGATCATCATCTCTAGTTGCTAGCTCGGCTTGGACACTCTAAATCCTCCATTAGCTTAGTGATGAAGATTTTGGTTTTAGGATCCAAATTTTTAGTTACTTGAAAAAATTCATCATCATCACTAAGGTCATCATCAGTAGAGCTTTCACTAAGTTCACTACTAGAGATGTCAATAGGAGGTGGAGAAAGTTTAGCTTTTGGTTTTACCTTCTCACCCTTTGCCATGAGACAAATGTGAGGGGAGTGGTGGTCATTATCATCGGACAAGTTGGTGAAGAGTCTTGGTGTAGAGGATGACTTGTGGATAGCCACGGTTGCAACTTTCACATCCTCATCACTTGACTCTTTAGTTGAGTCCCACTCATGCCCAATGTGTTCCTCTCCCATTTGCTTGTTTCTCTTCTTGTGCTCATGCTTGCATTCTTTGTTATCCCTCTTGTAGTTGTTCTCTTTCTTCTCATAGGGACATTTGGCAACAAAGTGCTCGATGCTGCCACAATTGTAGCATGTTCTCTTTTTCTTGTTTGGGAACTTTCTTTGCACAACTTTATACCCATTTTGCTTTAGCCCCTTGTGATACTTCTTTATGAATAATGCCATATCATCAATCTTCTTGAAATTAGCCCCATGATCTTCATCTTCACTTGAGGATGAACTTGTATCATTATCTTGTTGCACTTGCTTGGTTTCTTTGGGTTGACTTGTTGATGCTTGCTTGCTGCCCTTTGCTTTGCTTGAGGTGCCTTGCTTGCTTGATTTGTTAGCCTTGAGAGCAACCTCCTTGATCTTCATGCCATCTAACTTGGCTTGCAACTCATCAAGCTTCCTTCTCTCATTTGCTTCTTCTCTTTGCATATCAAATGTCAATAATCTTCCAAGCACATCATTTGGTGTGAAGTGCTCAAACTTCTTCTTGTCTCTAATCAAGGTGACTACGGTCTCATTTCTTGGTGAATATGCCTCTAACATAACCTTCACCACCTTGTGATCATCAAGCTCATCACAACCATAACCTCTAATCTTGCCCACCAAGGTCATCAACCTATGAAACATCTCTTTTGGTCCTTCTCCATCAATAATCACAAATCTATTTAGCTTGATCTTGGCTCTTCTCACTTTGTCAACACCCTCATGAGCAAGGTGCAAAGTGTCCCAAATCTACTTTGCCACATCAACATTCATCACTCTATTGTACTCATTTCCATCTAGAGAACTAAGAAGAATACTCGTGGCTTGGCCATTGAGATGGACAGCAGCTAGCTCTTCATTTGTTGGCTCTTCGAGATCCTCCGGTGGTTGAAATCCACTGCACACAATCTCCCAAAGACCGGGGTGAAGACCAATAAGATAAGCCCTCATCAAGTGCTTCCACTTGGCGAAGTTTGTCCCATCGAAATGAGGCAACTTGCCCGCGGGTACGTTGATGAAAGACTTACGGTCATGGTTAGATAAATAAGAATAGTTAAAGGATATGGCGGCATATTTCTTCTTGGTGCTGCTGCCCTTGTCCTTGCTGTCCTTCTTCTTGTTCCCTTTGGAGGCATGATATGATACATCATCATCACCATCATCCGAGCTACTTGATAGCTCACTAGATGATGCATCATATGCCTTCTTCTCTTCTTCTTTAGCTCTTGCGGCCCTTCTCTTAGCTCTTTCTTCACGAATGAGTCTTCTTTCTTCTTTTCTTTGCAACTTCTCATAAAGCTTTTGCTGCTCTTCCTTCTTCTTTTCTCTTGCTTCTCTTCTTGCGGCCTTTGCGTCTCTTCTTTCTTTTCTTTCCTTCTTTCTCTCTGCATCGGTGGTCTTGGCATCTTTGAGAGTGGTGCTACTTGCTGTCGAGAGCGACTGGTCGCTACTGCTGCCGGCGTCCTCGACATGCACACCACCCGTGTTCGGATCGCGAGCAGTCCTCGAACCTCCTCCTTCCATACTTCACGCGGTGAAGCATATACGAAGCAACACGGCTCTGATACCACTTGTAGGATCTCCTGGAAGGTTAAGGAGGCCTAGAGGGGGGTGAATAGGCCTGTAAAAATTCAACTTCAAATTCTATTAGTAGACAGGGCAGCACTGCCGGCCTTATAGGGCGGCACTGTCGGCCTACGAATAATGCTCAGACAGAAAAGAGATTTCACAGAGAGTAAACTGAATCTATGAGCTACATAGTCTTGCAATATGAAGATAAAGTCTAGCTCGAAGACTGGATACCACAGAACCCTAGTGTAAGAGTAGATCAAGCTCACAAACCCTAAAATCAGTTAAGCAAGAATAAGAACCAGCAAGAACACACAAGACATAAAGATTTATCCCGTGGTTTAGCTCACCACCAAGGTTTGCCTAAGTCCACGTTGTTGAGGAAGCAACAAAAGACTTAGGCTTGCCACAAAGGCTTGCCCCACCCTCGTTCTCAAATCAAGAGAATGAACTCTTGAGATGAGGGTTGATTTATTAGCTTCGAGAATGAGGTTACAAACCTCCCAAGGCTGCCACACGAGTTAGCAAGCTCAAGGGCGATGCGTAGTCGGCTAGGAGCAAGCTCCAAGAGTAACAAACCCTAGAACCACCGGCCAAACATGAACCAAATGCTCTTAGACTTTGGAAATTAGTGGATCTGCTCTCCAATCGAGTTTTACTGCCTTTTCTCTCTAGTTTTGATGGTTGGAATCAAGGATTTGCTTGAGGGATGGAGGAGCAACAATGGAGGGAGAGAGAGAGATGAGCTCTGGTCTGTCTGTTCTCAAAATAAATTGATAGAGGAGGAAGATGACCATTGTGGGCTAGGCCTGGTGGTATAAATACCCCCTAGGGCCCAACGGTCATTTATGGGCGTCACTGCCGCCCTAGCCAAAACAGAAAGAATCAGGAGATTTTTGGCTGGCTATTTTGGCTGGGTATGAGAATGTTATTCTAGGATTTTAAGCATCTGGTTGCATAGTTGACCAACAGTCCTTGAGCCCCCGTTAATAGTACGGCATTTCCTAACTCAAATTCAAAACAGAAAGAAATTTAAACCTCCTTGAGTTAAGTCCAGCCATCTTTTGTAATTGAGGGCACCTGCAACCTGTTCATCATCCTCGTTTTTTGATTCTCTGCTTGTCATCTCGATAAATCTCATTAGTCCTCTAATTTGATGGTCATCAATGTCAAAACCCACAATAGGTCTTGATTGCACTTACACTTCTAGGATAGCCGATGGCCCAAGCAAGGAGGACATGAACTTTACTGCGGTTCATGTCATATGTAAGTAGTGATTTATCCTCCCCAACAAGAAAAATCAAATTTCATTCTGGATGAACTGCAATCACTCTGCAGGCCGCATCACAAACCTCGGTACCAATTTCAATATTCTTCTTTCCAAATAGCTCCAGCGTGGTTACCTTATGCTTCAATGTCCATTTACTAGTACCATAGTCTTCAAGGATCCAGAATGAAAGCTCATACTGATTCAATGTATCAGCAGTACATAAACATAACCAACCCTAAGCTTCATGGATGGAGATTACATCACCATTTGGCCTATGAATTTTCCTCCATGTCTTTCCCTTCATATCAACAGTAAATATCTGGGTGAACTCCAGCATGTGCATAAAACCATTAACAAACACACCTTTCTCATATGTGGATACTACAATACCCTCGCCCCATTCAGATTCTTTAAAGATCCATGCTCTAGTTTTAGATGAGTAGATGTTGACCCCTAAGGAGTCATCATCGTTGATCCCATAATCAAATACATGGAAGTGCGAGGAGACTGTCGAATCGAAACCCAAGCGAGCTGAACCACAAGAAGGGTGGCAACCCGGTAGTAGTCACCGGATTGTAGACAATATAGCGAAACCCAGAGTACCAGAAGAGGATGAGGCCCCAGGGGTAATCTGATATCAGGACATCCTAAATGGGAGGGACAAGAAGAACAAGGAGGGGTATTCACCGTTGACGCTGGTGAAGTTGCGTTTACATTTCTAGTTGTGGTAGAAGAATCCGGTGAGAATCTAGGGCAGCTCCTTATAGTACTTGGATCCCAAGATGAGGCTATTCCAGGAGTGACAGACACACTTGCAGCTGCATAAGGAGCGGGCGGTGAGGCGGCTAAGGATGAGGAACAAGACATGGTCTAAGAGGATGGCCACTTCAATCGTCTTGTTAGGGGCCTCCTCCTCTATCTTGACGAGGATTTGGTGGAGTAGGGACAGCGATGGAAGCGACGGCGCTATCGCCTGAATCAGAGAAGGAGCGACTACGAAGATGTGTTCGTGAGCTCATTAATAATCAGATGGAAGCTTCATTCATACTCAGATGAGTGAGGAAGGAAATAAAAATCCAAGAACAATGCATAAGGGAAGTGCAAAAGCATTAACATTGCCTTTGGATCTTGCGGCATTGAGCTCAAGCGGCGACAACGGTGATGAGTACCACCCTGGTCACCGGTGGATTTTGCTGTCTACCTACCGGTGAGGCGTACCGGCGTGGAGCACTAGCTTGTCGGCGGTGACCGGCGGCTTGCACACCACTGAGTAGGGGCGGTCGCGCAGTTCGGCACTAGGGAGCAGGGGCGATGATGAGGAATAGCAGCACCGAGGAGAAAGATATGGTGGGGAGCATCCTTTGTAAGCAACTATATCAAATGCGGGAATGCAAATTTTTGAAAATTTTGTAAATACGCGTAGGAGTGACGCATAGGACTCATGCGCGGGCTTGGAAATTGACGAAAGCAGCAGTGAAGGCTACCGACGGTGATGATTGGGAGATGTTAGCATCTACTAACGACGGATGTGTCATACGGTCTATGAACTCTAAGGCGCACAAATGGAACGTTCAAGTCACAGCAGGAGTTAAGGAATCATGTACTTGATTCCCTGCTTTAGCCTCCGCTTTTATAGAAGGATGGGTGAGATAGACGCCTGTTGGAGTTCCCTTCGATTGCACTGAGTGAGAGCAGGAGTTAAGGTGAGGCCACGTCTCGCACGATCTTAGTGGAGCATGCTTCTCTCGGTGGAAGTAATGGTGATGGAACGGTGTTGGAAGTTGGACGGAGAAAATTGACTCGACCACGCGGCTCGACCCCTCTAGCGCTAACCACGATCTTAGGGGAGATGAAGTGACAAACCGCTAACCTATTTTATTCTTAATTATCGACTGCTTTGAATTATCTTTTGTAATGGCAGAGGTGGGTAATTTACATGCAAAATTAGGGGGTTCACACAATTTACATACACGGTTTACGCGGTTTACGCCGTTGGGGCCTCTAATTAGTAATCGTAAGATAGTAAGATAAAAGATTTTTTTCATTCTGATTTTTTTTTGCATTTTCATACATGTTTTACGCGATTCACACAGAGGATGATGATTGACTTCCCTGAGACATTCGACATCCCCGCGCCGCGGAACCTTCAAGAACGAAGCGATCATAAAATCCCAAGAGGGTTTTTTGGAACTCACCTTGCTTTGCTCCGATCCCCCTCCCCAGTGCTCCGCTCTGCCGTGACATCACTCCCCATCCCGAGGATCAATCTTTTGCAGCCGCCGCGCATATCCTCATTCCATGGAGAAGCTCCCAAAGGATATGGTTGTAGAGATTGCTAGCCACGTCGCTACGGCTGCAGCGGATCCCATGGAAGATCTTGGCAGCCTGCGGGCAACCTGTTCGTAGATGCGTAGGGTGTGCGGCGATGTCGTAGTGGGATGGAGCATACCACTGCGGTGGGTGCTGCTGCATGGGCTACACCTTGGGACCTGGAACTGGTTCTACGACCACGAGTACCGCGCTAAGCTTATTGCCAGGCTTGCTAGCATCGGCAACCCGGACGCCTGCTTGTACGGTAGGATGCGCACCATCTTCGTGGAAGACCGCACTGTGCTCATGCCGTGGCTCGACATGCTTGAGCGCTCCATCGCGGCAGGCCATGATGTTGTTGCATTTGTTCTCTCCCCTGTGCTCCACAAGTCCAATAGCGATGCTGGCAATGACAACATAAGGCATTGCCAGTACAGGAGCATTACACATTACTGCTTGGCGGTGGTTGAGGAAGGTCAAAGGTGATGAAGCGAGCCCAGTGGTGAATGTGACATGGAAGAACGAGATATGTACATGGCACCTCCAACAGGCCATGTTAGTGTTGGAGGACTTTGCTAGGCGGCTGGTACCAGGTCAGTCTAGTCCTCTGCCTTCTCTAGCCATGTCGGTGCATTGTCAGGACGGACATCAGTGCGGAGGCGGAGGCTACAGCGTCCACATAGGATGGGAAGGTTGGGAGGAGTGGGCTATGTTCTGTAGCGAGGAGTGTAGGATTCGCTATGAGTGTGATAGGTTCTTCAGATCAATGTGGTAGATTCTGTGTAAACAAATGTTGATATGTATATATCTGGATGACGAGATTTGTATGATGAACTCTTTTCTTTGTATGATAAACTTTTCATTCTTCTTAATACAATGATACACAAGTATGATTTCTTTCTAAACTTGTTACAGTTACCTTCTTTCTCGTATGATGCGGTTCAGATTCCCTTGCACATGTTTCTAATTTCTTAATACAAGTTATTCAAGTCATCTCCACTAATAAACACGAGCGGGGAATGCAACAGTCAAGGTCTGTGACATCCACAACCACCCACGCGAGTCGCGAGCGACGGAGCAGGGAAGACAACGAGGACCATTTGATTCCCTGCACTTTGCGATCTAATACTAACGCTGAATCACCGTATGAAACGGCGATGGGAGCTACAATAATGATAATTTGCAAATAAATCAAGGCAAATACTTCTAGCCCAGCACCATCTCAGTGAGGTGCTTTAGCTCACATCTGTGTAGCCAAGGCAAATACTATGACACTTCAAAAAATGGAGTAACAAGCATCACAACCATTCAGTTATTAATTGTTTTTAAGGCAAAAGCTATATATAAACAACACAATAACAATCATCACAGTAATTTCATTGATAACTCTAGTTACATTCTAGTTGTACAATAATAAAGACCTATCAAAGACTACTGAGTATACAATAATAAAGACCTGTCGAGTACTGGTACATCCCATAGTCGAGTCTAGAGACAGGCAGTGCAAGCTAAGGACGAGGCAGCACCTCGCAAAACTTCCACTAGCATCTGCACCTCTCACGGTCGAGAGAGAGCAAGAAGAGGAACATCTCAGTGAGGTGCTTTACCCTCCCTGCTGCACCTCTCACGGTCAAGAGAGAGAGAGAGAGCAAGAGGAGCATCTCCACCTCTCATGGTCACGAACGTGTGCATTCCTGCATAGGATGACTAATTGTCAACATGTAAGTTTAGCAGTAGAAAAAATGAAGAAAACCATTTTTTGTTCACCTTTCTTGTGTAGTAACTTCCTTGTCGATTAGGATATGGTGGTGCTCATGTCTCATGGTTGCGAATAGGGCATGGAAGAGAAACGTCGCCGTCGTCGCTGCTGCTCCAGAGGAAGGAGGATCACCAGGGCGTTGGGATGGTGAATCGGCACAAGAAATGCGCAGGGCAAACCAGGGATACACCAAAGTGCATTCAGTACCCCTTGGCTTGCCCAAATAAGAGAACCCCGTTAATCGCAAAACTTCCACTACCACCTAGATCGAGCAGCCCCCGCTATGCCTAGATGCCAGTAGTACCCAATCTTGAAGGCCTTTTCCCAACGCCGCTGCTGCCGCCAGAGGAGTTAGAGAAGGAGCGCTATGGCGATGAAGAAAGTATAGATGGTTGGCTCAAGAGCTTTGTCTGTATCTATCTATATCTAAGGAGGAAGGAGTGTGTGGATTGCCAAGAAGCGCATCCAGCCCCGGCTTAAATAGGCCAATCTTGAAGATGGAGAAGCAGAGAGGAGCAGTTAATATAAGCATCAGGGTAGACGAGGCAATACTCCCTAGGAAAGTAATGATGATGCAACTATGTTGTGGGTTGTTTTTTATCATGTGTTGTGGGTAGTTTTTTTATCATGTGTTGTGGGTAGTTGGAAAATGGGGAAATAACTCACGCTGAATTTACTACCGCTGGTGCACCAAACGGTCGTGTAGGGCCGGCGGCCATAACGCCTATCCTAGTCGGCTCGGCGTTCCAAACGATGGTCGAATTTAACCCCACTACCACCGCCGCATTGATGGTTTTCAACTGCCGGTTTCCATCCTTAGGAGGCTGAAAGCTCTATGTTTGGTGTTGGTAATTAATGACAATGCCTAAGTACTAATCCTATGCCTAAGTTGTATATAGCATATAAGGATTAGTACATTCCAAGGTTGGTGGCAAGATGGACATGGTGATCATGATGGCCACACTTGGATTTGGACTCAACCCTACGTGATCAAGGCAGAGGTATATGCTTAAGGGTTGTGTTTTAGTAACCAAGACACCTAGTGGGTGTGGTTACATTATAGGATAAATAGCCGTACTATGAAGAGGGGAATGACGTGGCTATTGAACTCCTAAGTGCCTCTAGGTGTGCATTTGATAATCATATGCATTTGGATAGAACTAATAACGAATCAAAAAATGATTGTGAAAATGCTAACACACTCGCACATGACGTGATCACTTTGTGGTGTTAGCACATTTGCGATGGCGTTCAAGTTTGAGCGGTAGAGAGGGTTTGGGGTCCAAGTTTCAGGCGTTTTCGAGGATTTGAAACACCTATTTTCCTTTACGCCAATGTCGAGTTTTGGAGGTGTTGTCACATGTTGTTTCACGAGCTAAAACATGTGCTAAAGTGACACACATACTTAGTCTAGCTCATATGTGAAAGGGTGAATCAAATGGAGGCAAACGGAGGTCACAGAGGTGACTGGACGCTGGACCGGACGCGGTCTCTGTTTGACCGGACGCGTCCGGTCAGTGCTCAGGGTTTGCACGTGTGTTGGTCTTCTGATCGGACACGGTGGCATGTCCGGTCACGGTCGACTGGACGCGTCCGGTCGTTGAGGGTGCTTACTGGACTCAAACCGGACGTTGGCACTGTGGCGTCCGGTTCGTCTAAACAGCACGTTCGGTCGCTGACTCTCTGGAGAGCTGCTCAGGCTTGACCAGCGCGTCCGGTCAGTTACGGGACCAGCGCGTCCGGTCAAACTTCGCGCGTTCGGTCTGCGCGACCAGCGCGTCCGGTCAGCGCGACTGCTACTGAATCTGCTGCCTAACGGCTATATTCGAAGGGGTACGTCTATAAATACTCGTTGGCCGGCTCAAGGCTCTTACTCTTGCACTCTTTGACATACTTGTGAGCACTTTGAGCTAAGCAACTCCCCTCCCACTCATCTCTCATGTTTCTTTGCATATTCGAAGTGAGATTGAGTGATCCAAGTGCATTTGCATTGTGAGATTGCATCTAGTTGGCACTTGGTGGTTGATTTGCTACGGGATTCTTGTTTCTCTTGGTGGTTGCCGCCACCTAGACGGCTTGGAGCAGCGGTGGAGGTCCGGCACGTGTTGGTGATTGTTCGTGGCCGGCTCCGGTGAGCTTGTTGTGAGGGGTTGTTGTGGTTCCCCGGCGGAGCGCCAAATTCCAACTCTAGTGGATTGCTCGTGTCGAAACCTTTTGCCATTTGGTAGGTTCTTGTGGCGCCTTTTGAGAGGCTCGGTGTGAGACCGATTAGCCACCGAACCACGTGGTGAAGAGGGATACAACGGGGACTAGCGTGCCGGCAAGTACGTGAACCTCGGGATAAATCTTCGTGTCATCATTCTTATTGTGATTGATCGATCCCGGTGGTTGTGTATTGTGGAATTCATCTCTTGATCATATTGATTGGTTGGCTCAAAACTTCGTCCCTCGGTGATACCCTTCTAACTCTCTCTTGTATTAATTTTTTAGTTACCTTGCTAGCTTGTTAGTGTAGCTAGTTAGCTTTAGTTGTAGCTAAGTTATGCGGTTTAACTTGTGCGATTGAGTGCAAATTTACTAGAATTGTGAATTGGTTAGGTGGCTTGCAAACACCCCGTAGGCTAAGCAAAACTTATCTCACTATTTGTTATATTGATAAACTTGTTTAGCTTGTCTTCGTAGAAATTTTTAAAAGGCTATTCACCCCCCTCTAGCCATCAAGACCTTTCAGAAGCCTCCCTATCGGTACAACCGACGGTGGAAGTATCACATCGACGCTATTATCGCTACGGGAGTGAAAGTGACGATAGTGATAAGTCAATCTAGTGAATCAAATAAATTTTAAGGTTCTATAATAAATGTTACGTGCAATAAAAGATTAATCTTGTATAGAAATTTATTCAAGTTTGACTTTGCTTAAATGGGTGGTCATTGTATACATCAGTTAAGAAAGGTGGATGGCGAGTCACATGCCTGAGCGCGTGTTGCGCCATGGGCTAAGGCTCAGGTGGCTAAGCCACAATATGAGTGATGCTATGTCAGCGAAGCAAGTTTTATGACTCCAAAATATAACTGACATTGTGTTTAAGGAGGATACGATCTATCGGGTCTTGGACTCCATTGGGTCAACGTTTGCCACTGGGCCTCAAACTCTTGCCATGTGTCTAAGTTGGTCATCCTAGAAAGTGAGAAGAGTGGGAGTTAAGGACAACGGATCAAGGAATGGATAAAAACAAGTGAGTGCGAAATAGACGGGCATGGTGAGAGTGAGAGATGAAAATTTACTGATTCTAATATTAAGTGTGTAGATTTAGGACAAAAAGATATGATCGAAGATAAGACTATAATCAAGGTACTAAATAACGTATCACGGGTTGGTCGTGGATTGCGGATAGCGGATAGCAGGTGCTATTGCGAACGCTAAGTTCTAATATGTGTATATATAATAATTACATGTAAATTTAAGCATATATATCATGAATAATAGATATAAATGGACATTTAAATTTACTCAAAGAATTGAGGTTTCACATATTTAAATTAAGAAAAACATATGGTGTTCCATATAAGTCATCATACATCCGAGTTTACAAAGAAATACATTATGAGAGCCATATATACTTCATGATCACTTAAACCATCTTAGTATCTTAAGTGGGCTAGGATTATTAATTTATTATGTACCATACCATGTTACTGCAGTCGCCAAAAAAAATGGTGGACCACTGTAGCAGCCCGCTAAATCAAATTACTGCCTCTAAATTCTAACTTGCTAAATTCAGTTTGCTACATCGTAACGGTGGTGGTAGGAGATCGTTACCGCTATAGCGGCCGCTACAACTGCTATTTAGAACCTTGACTATAATAGGGCTAACAAGTAAAGCGCTAGTCATAACCACATAGCACCGGTAGACTTAACTAAATACAAAAGGTATTTTCTATCTACAGTATAACTATTTTGGGCCGGTTTAGGCCTCGTTTAGATTCCAGATTTTGCCTCTCAAATTCACTATGCAGAATTCATATTCCCCGTCACATCAAAATGTCGGCACATATATGGAGTACTAAATATATATGAAATAAAAAACTAATTGCACAGTTTTGTTGTACTTTGCAAGACGAACATTTTAAGCCTAATTAATCAATATTTAGACAATTATTACCAAATAAAAACAAAATTGCTACAGTGTGACGGGACACTTACTATGCAAACTTTGCCTCCAAAGTTTGTCATCTAAACAAGGCCTTAGTTGCAAAATAACACTGTAGCAAATTCGTTGTTATTTGATAATTAGTGTCCAATCAGGGTCTAATTAGGCTTAAAAGATTCGTCTCGTCCATTTTGTCTAAACTGTGTAATTAGTTTTATTTTTATCTATATTTAATGTTTCATGCATGCGTCTAAAGATTCAATGTGACGGGGAATGTCGAAAAATTTTGCAAAATTTTTGGTATCTAAACAGGACTTTTGTGTAGGTGGGTGCTGATTGGTCCAACAATAACACATTTAAACCGCTCAGTTTGATGCTCTGGAAGCCACTGCCCGGGCGATCCCATGCGGCTGGCTGTTCGGGCTCGTCAGCAGAGCGCAAAGAAATAATTTCTATATCATATATAAATACTGTATAGTTTTTGGTTAAACATTTTTATACAGTAAAAGTCTCTCGGGCTCTATGGCTCCGCCACTGACCGAGCGAATGAGACTTGTCTCTCCCTTGACAGCTCACCGTTCAGGGCCTTTCAAAGTGTGTTCGTCCGGATGGACGGACCCGCACTCGCCCACGACGCCCCCACCTGCGTCGCCCGTTCGCTCTGCTCGCAGGATGGACCTTGTCCTCGCCTGTGCCGTCCCCGCGCGCGCCTCCACCGCTCACCGCGCCGCGCATGGCAAGCCCGACACACTAAGTGCTCGCTAGCTCGCTCTCGGACTCACGCCTCCCGTCGCGGCCGTGCTCTGTTCGCCTGCCCTTGCCGAGGTCTGTGGCACCGACGAGCTCTGCACCGCTCCGTGGCTTCGCTCTCCATGCCAGTGTCGAGCTTCGCATCAACGAGCCTGTCCAAGTAGCAAGCAGAGTGTTTCATCTTGATGTTGCATATGTTTGCAATGATTTTCAAATGTTTTTTTAGGTGTTTTTTTAGGTGTTTCAGATGCTTGTTTTAAGTTGTCTCATCTATGTTTTTTATGTTGCAACTGTTGTATCTGAATGTTTCAAAAGTAGATCGGGTATTGCACATGGGATACACGTGGGTAGTAGCCGGCGGCGCGAACGATGTCTAGGACGCGCGTGGGCAACGTCCGAGGCGATGTGGGACCACTATTGGTATTCTCCCTCGCAAGCCCGATGCGTTAGATGCTCATTCGCTCCCTGTGCAGCAGCGTCTAGGCGCTAGCAAGTCCGTTTCAAATATGGTGTACATATATACATAAATCCTTTCATGTTTAGACTATATTTACATCAATATAAATATCCGGCCTTTCAAAGTTATTTAGATACTATGGCCCTGTTCATCCGGCTTATAATCCATGTTTTTCAGCTTATTTTTTCAGTTAGAACAGTGTTTTTCTCTCACAATAAATCAGCCAACAATATTTTTCAGCTGGCTTATCAGCACGGCCCAACGGGCCTATATATATATATATATACACCATATAAAAATAAAACGTACACCAACAGTCTGTCCAATAAAAAGCTCGCGTGTTCAATACGCGATCTTAATTGTGGACCATGTTTATCTCCACCAAGTCGTTTTCCATTAAACAAATCCTTTTTTTTAACGTAGTGAACGGCATCAACTTCACGTAGTACCACAGACCAATAGCCTCCTCTCTGTCTCTCTCCTTGCTGCTTGGTGAAATACTCCCTCCGTCCCATTGAAAGTGTCGCCCGGGAAACGTGTTTGTGAGGGGGGCACGCTTTTCCAACGACACTTTCAATGGGACGGAGGGAGTAGACACCAACGTCCTGTCTTAAACAGAAATAGACACCCCCACATTTCTGTTCAAACTTTACGAGAAAAATAAGGAACTGCCTTTAATTAGCAGCTCATGGAACCACCAATACCAAGCCTTATTTAAAACTTTTGCAATTTGGCTATCGTAGCACTTTCGTTTGTATTTAGCAATTAGTGTCAATGACTAATTTAACTTAAAAGATTCATCTCGTGATTTACAATCAAATTGTACAATTAATTATTTTTTTATTTATATTTAATGCTCCATACATGTCTTAAAAGATTTAATATGATAGTCTGAAAAGTAAAAATTTAAAATTTATAGGCATCTAAACGTACTCCGGACGATAAGCACCAGAGTAGTACCAATTATAGCAATTCTTTTATTGGCTAGGTGTCACTCCCTGGTACCGTGCTGGCACGTGAAAGGGCTCGGGGTCCCTATCACCCCACCCAGCGAGTGGCACAGGCGGGAGCGGCCTTCCCGTCAACGTGTCGCCCTCCGAGAGGCCTCGTCCGTACAACGCGCCGGGCCCAGAAGACCGACCGGCTCCCCACCCTCGTACGCGTCCGTGGGCGCGGCATTTCATGGGATTGGCACCCGTCGCATCGCATGGCCCGACAGTCTAAGTTGGGCCTGGTTTAGTTCCCAAATTCACTTCAAATTCTACTATGTAAAAGAAGATTCCCATCATATCAAAATGTTGGCACATGCATGGAGTACTAAATGTAGATAAAATTAAAAACTAATTGTACAGTTTTGTTGTACTTTGCGAGATGAACATTTTGATCCTAATTAATCAATGTTTGGACAATTATTACTAAATAAAAACAAAAGTGCTACAATGATTCGACACAGTGTTTTCATCGCCGAATCGGTGAATTAAACCAGGCCTTGGTGCGGAAGGCTGGAAGCCTCAGACTACCCGCAGTGGGATACTCTAAAGGATACTCTAAAGCTTTAGAGTATGAATATAGAGTAAAAACTGCTGCACTGGGTACTCTAAAATGATACTCTATTCTTTTTCTCACTCTATATTTAGAGTAGTACAGTACTTACTCTATAGTGAACAGTGGCGGACCCCACTAGCTAAACAAAGGAAAAAATATTATAACTCACGAACCAAAAATTCAAATTAAATTTCGATTGCACCATTAAATTCGTCTCAATAAATCCTTCAAAACTAGATCACACATGGATATATTTAGATAAAGTGACAAGTGGGTCCCACAGTGGATAGAGTGGATAGAGGATGATATAGAGGATAGATGGGTGCGGAAGAATTGAGTATAGAGGAGAGAATTTTACTAGAACGTATAGAGAATAAATATAGAGGTCCATGAGTGCGGATAGCCTCACGCATCTGGACTTTCTGTATTTTCTCAAAAAAAAATCTGGACTTCTTGTAGACACAATAGTTTAGCGAGTACACGTACTCCTATAAAATTGGTCCCGGCATTTCAGTGACGTGGAGAGGAGTGACGGCGATGGAGACGGAACCTCTCGGCTGGAGTTGGTTGACTTTGCCTTTTTTTTTTGTTTCAATTCAAATGCTCGTGAGTTGACACCGGAACAAAACGGGGATTAAATAACATTATGACAATTGTAATTTGCATCTATGTACAGCAACTAAAAACCGATCTTTGTTCTTAGTAAGATCTTTGCAATGTTCTGTTTAGGAGTGCATCGTTCGGTTACGTGAATATGCTAAAAACTAAAATGTCAAACACCAATTGAAAATGGCTGTGCATAGAGATGGAAACAGATTGGATACGAATAACACTATTTATCATAATTTTTTTCAAAGATACAGATACAATCCTGAATATCCTCGCATACTAATATAAAATTGACAGTTTGGATACGAATTTGGATTTGGATATCCATTTAAATTTGTTGTCTATATGTATCCAATGATTTTACAAAGCAAATCGTGCAACGAGCTGAGATATCAAAATGTAATAGGTATACTAAATTCCTACACATATAGATAAAATAATATAAAAATATATTGTTAATCATACTAACTACTCTCCCATCTTGAAAATAAGGGATCCTGAGTTCAAAATTGTACCAACTACCTCTTGAAATATAAGGGATCCTGAGTTCAAAATTGTATCAAAATATAAGGTATTATGGGTCCTCAACTCCCTCTGTCCTTAGTCTTTTTTTGTTAGTAAATATTGAGATTTCTTTTAAACTCAGTGTCACCTAAAACAGCTAGCCAGTAATAAGGAAAATAACAACTAAACTACTCTATATGATAATTAATGAGAGGCAAGGTGGTCTTTTGCTAGGCTTCTTATTTGGTTTAAAAGCTACTTAGATACCTTGTATTTCAGGATGAAAAGGAGTATCATATTAATTATAAAATCAATAATCATATTAACTATATAAATTATATACTAATAATCATTATTAATTATGTGTGCATCATTAGTATTTAAGATAAAACATGAGTTACTAATTACTCATAGACACAAATCTAAACATGTTTTTAAACACAACTTTTAAAATAGTTTCAACCATTAAAAAACTACATTATATTTCATTGGCCACATTAACTAAAATTAACAAAATTATAAACATTAAATGAGTGACCTTACTTATATAAAAATTAACTAAAGTTTTACTATCTATCCTTATTAATATTAAAATTAAAACTATTAGCCATTGTTTTTAAATAATTTTAATGGTACATATTATATATCATTGGTCATATTAACTGAAATTAACATAATAAGGCATATTTTAGTTATATAAAAATTAATTAAAATTTAATTTATATTTCCTTATTAGTATGACAAATAAATGTTATTAGTTATTAATTTTAATATTTTAATTCTAGATATTAGTAAAAATGCAAAATCAATATTGCTAGTCAACACAGGAATAACTTTCAAAGATTGTTAACCAAACTTCTTTCAAAGATTTTAAAGTTTGAATCTTGATACGCATGCGTGCCTTATAAACGAATATGGAGAGATTTCACGGATACAGATGTTAGTAGATATTTTTGAATATGGGTATGGAATCAGATAACGGTGACATAACCCATGTAGCATTGGGTTTGTGGCATAGTCGTCTGTCGGTGTTTGATGACTGGCAACTCGTCACGGGGTTACCCGGGACGATGATTGAAGGGCTTCGGCGTACGCTAAACTCGACAGTAAACGCAAAGAGATGAACGATTTATACTGGTTCGGACCCTCTTGAACAAGTAATAGCCTTTACGCTCAGTCGGCGTGTAGCCTTTTGCATTGGATTGATTGGTATGATTGTGTGTATAAGGGGGTGCTCCGTACCTCTCTTTATATAGGAGAGAGGGTAAGGACAAATATCTAGTCCTAATTGGTTACAATAGAAGAGTCCTAGTCCTACTACAGAATGTAGTTTTCTTGGTAAGCCGACTAAGTTGATCTTGATACCTTAAAGTTCACGCCACCTTGTCTCGTGTCCTTTCAGCAGATCGTGGCCCAACCTAGGGCCTATCCAAGTAGTAACCCCTATGGGGAACCCCTAGGACCTTGGTCCATCAAGCCCCCGAGCGTGTTATGGTTGAACTTGGTTGTTCCTCCAGGTCTTGCCGAGTAGAAACAAGCATCGTCCAAGTGCTTTCATGAGCGAAGCCATGTGGTGCTCTTAAAATCTTCAAGTGGTGTGAGCTTTCTGGAAAAGTGCACTCACTGAGTGTAACCCCCGAGCCAAAGCTTTCAACGACAAGCTTGTGGCACTCCATATAGGTGTGAGCCCAGGCCAAAGCTTTCAACGACAAGCTTGTGGCACTCCATATAGGTGTGAGCCCAGAGCTATAGTTCTTCTAAGAGCCTAGAGATGAGACCAAGACAATGGCCGAGCTCACGGAGACGATCCCCGATTGTGCCAATGCTTATGCGCAGTCGCTTGCCAAAGATGGAATTACCCATACTCTTGCCACTGTGCAGTTGTTTGCTCCCAGAGTAGAGTTGGCACCTTTGAAAGAGTTTCGAGTAGTGGACTATTCTTTAGAAGTGCTTATTGATGCCAAGAAATCTATTGAAGACTTGGCTGGGCACCTAATGGGACAATTCTAGCCAGAAACTGGAAGCTCGTCATAAAAGATAAACTCCTATGTAAAACAGCTGTATAGTTGGCCGCAAAAACAATTCACTTTTGTACTAAGCCGGGTACCCACTAGGACTTGGTTTTTTGTATAAAGTTGTTTAGACTTGTTAATCTATGAGTAAGATTGTAGTCTGCATGGGTTAGTCTTATGTTTGTCTTGTATGAGTCCTTTGAAAAGGCGCCTAAGACAGATGAGTCGAGTTAAAAAGTAGTCAACATAGTCATTATGATTCTAATCATGTTTGACCCTTCCGTCGATGTTAAGTGCATAAAGGCACTTGTTCAAGGGACCTTTTTAGCGATTGTTCACTGTGAGGGTCCCGCACCAGAGTGAACGAATTAGGTTCCTTGCTTTCGGGGATCACCCAACCTAGGACGACATGTGATAGCCAGACTAAATGTCGGTAATTGGCACGCACCGACCACAGAGATGTAAGCCATCCGGGTAGGAGGTGTATCTCATGTGAAAAAACCACCTAGCCAAGTACTCGGTGTATACAGAGTAAAACTGTGTTTATGAATGACATTAGCATAATTAGAGATGTGTAGCCATGTAAGTAATCGACTGTATATCTCACATATGATATATAAAAATGCTAAACAAGGGTGTATACAACCGCTAAGTTGTGTACCTTGCAAAATAGTAAAGAACAGATGCATCTAGCAAAAAACATTGACTCTGTATTAATAATAAAGAATCTTAAGTACTTAGGCTGGAAGATTGAAATTACTAAAAAAATTACTTAAAGACTATTAAGCATAAAATCTCCGTAGCTGGTCAATGTTCTAGGAGTTAGGATGGGATCGCCATCCTCTGTGATTAACTCGAAGGAGCCCGGCCGAGTGACTTTGGAGACAATGTAGGGACCTTCCCAGGGGCTGAGCAACTTGTGTCGTCCTGTAGTATTCTAGATACACTTAAGGACCAAATCTCTGACTTGAAAGGTGCAGGGGTGCACATTCTTGTCATAGTGGCGATGCTAGCCTTGTAGGTACCTGGCATACTAGAAGAGTGCGTTAAGCTTGACTTCTTCAGCACTGTCGATTTTTAGTCGTCAGGTGTTATTTGCTTCGCCTTCGTCGTACTGCTCAACCCTTGGAGAGTTCCATATCAAGTCTGTTGGTAAGATGGCTTCTGACCCATAAACCAGGAAGAAGGGTGAGTACCCTGTCACTCTACTCTGTTGAGTGCGTAGTCCCTAGAGACCTTGGGCAACTCATAGATCCACTTGCCGCCACAATCCTTGAGCTCATCAAACAACCTAGGCTTCAATCCAGCTAGCAATAGCCCATTAGCCCGTTCAACCTGGCCATTTGCTTGAGGATGAGCGACAAAAGCATAGTGTTGGTGGTCCTTAACTACTATTTTATACCGCCAACATTTGTATAAAATTCATCAAAAACAACGCCAAACCAAGAAATAGGGCGTTAAACAAATGATTTCCATAAGTTTTGGTGAGTTGTGCATTTGTAGGGCATAAACATGGAATACATGTAAAATGTGATCAAAGTGTGCCTTCAGGCAAAGCGTAAAGCTGATTTTATGCCAAGGAATGTGAAGAAGGCCCAACCTACTCAAAGAATTTGGGCGAAGCACCTACATGGGCTTGATCCAAGTCCATCCAGCAGGCCACTAGGCGAAGGCGGTGCTGAGGTAGCCCAGCCAGGGTGCGGTCGCACCCCCACTGGCCCCGTTTGGCCTAAGCTTTGGTTGGTTGCTTGATACCGCCCTTGCAATGACAGTTGCACAAGTGCTTGCCAGATTCAATGTACCTACATGGCGGTTTGCTCCTTCCATATGGAGATCAAGCATATTCCTTAGGATCCTTCCCTTCTCCACCTATAAAAGGAGCTCCCCTCTCCTTGTCATTCATTCATTCATTCATCATCAAGGAAGAGTAGACACAAGGGACACAATGTAGCAAGAAGAGTAGAGCTCCATTTCATATCTTAGCTCTCTAGCTAGTTATAGTAGGGAATGAGTGAGTAAGAGTGGAGAAGTGTCGGAGTTGTCGGCTACCTCCTGTGTACTCGGGGCCCCGTGTACACTTAGCGGTAGGAATGCCAGGAATATCGGCACCCTCTTCACTTGTACCTCGGCAAATCTAGTACTATTTGGAGTACAAAGGTTTGTGTTCTTCTACGGTGGTGACCTCTTACTTTAAGTTAGTCTCATTTACTATTTACTTGTGGGTTCATCGTCCGTTCCTGTGGTAGATACTCTAGTAGAGGGCTCCTGACAAAGATAGATAACCTTGTACGACGCTAGAGTAGTAGTCGATAGCATAGACATGATGTATAGGCTAGAGGCTACCTTCGTTTGCCTTGTGCCATACGGTTGAGGGGTAGGCGGCAGGTGGTGACAGCCCAGTCCGTCCCTTATAATCCCCCACGTGTTGGCTTAGTGTAGAGTCATAGGCCGGCAACGCTTGGCAGACCAAGTGTCACCTGGTGCCCGAAGCAACTCTTTAGTGGCAAAGCTATCTTAACTTAGGATCTCTATCCCTAGAAAACCTCGCTACCCGAGCTATCTTTCTTCTTGTTATCTTAGGTGAACTAGCTAAGAGATATTTACACATTCGTTCCTCATAGAAATACGATACCTTGAATACTTCCGGGTGAAATGCTATAACGGTAATTCCGTGCGCTTGCAGATTATTTTTGTATGCGTTAAGAAATACCAACAAGCATTTCTGACGTCGTTGCCAGGGAACGGTTGCTGTAGGATCTCTGAACCTAGTTCACCCGTATATCCTTGTGTTTTACCATTAAAAAAATATTCCTTTTTCTTTTTATCATGAAGCTTTCAACTCAAAATCCTTTTGCTCCTAAGGGCGAGTACTTAGAGCCACCACCATCGAAGCCAATCACAGCTTCTGGCTATGAACTCCATCTTGGCTTTATAGCCATGGTTCAAGAATAAAACCTTCTTTGGTTAAGTTTACGAAAACTTTTGCCATCATCTACGGGAGTTTGAGCAGCTCTGTGTATGCTTGACAATCTTAGGCATGGCACAAGAAAACCTTTGGTAGAAGTTGTTTCCCTTCTTTTGAGAGGGCAAAACATCCTCCACCCATAATGTAGGGAAGGTAAGCAGAGATTGGGAAGGATTGAGGGACATATTCTGTTCCACATTCTTCCCTATATCTCAAATTGCTTCCCTGCGAGAAGAGATTCTCATCTCCGCCAAACATGAGAAGGAAATCATAGGTGTAGCCTGGGCTAGATTTTCAATATTAACACACTCTAGCCCAGCCTTGTCTATACTAGACCATGTGTTGTTACAACACTTTTGGTCAAGTCTAAGCAAGGAATCTGCCCTATAGCTTGATATCATTACCGGAGGGTCCCTTGACAACAGAACCTTAGCGGAAGGTGAAGCGCTTCTAGATCACATCCTAGAAAACACTCTTTCCATCAAACACCTCATGTAGAACCTGAATCAAGCCATGAGAAAGTCTCTATGGCTGAGTCTGATCCCATAATTCCCATGTAGAGACCCTCACCTGAACCAAAAACTCCGGAGGAAGGTTTCCAACCTTCGGACTTTTCATTTTTTTGAGGATGAACTTTTTCGAATATCTTGGAAATACCTCAAATCAATAAACAAAACCGAGGTTCAGATAGGCTTTCACATCCTTGCTAACCTCGATTTTGATCTTCTCATAGGCTACCCCCTTTAAAAAACTTGTTTTTTTAGAAAAACCATCCTATGGGAGCCTTGATGAAGAGGTTGGGAAAACTGCTTTCGCCACGTTTATAACTCACCAAATCCTATGGCGAAGCATAATCCCCAAGCACTAACTCTAGAGACTAGGAGAAGGTTTTCACTGTTGAGCATGAGAGTTTTTCTTTCAAGATCCCTCACGTCTCGTGCTCACTTTGGAAATCTCTAGAGTTCGTCACGCTTAATGCCGCCTGTTTCTGTGTGGATCGCAACCACCTCTTGACCCTCGTCTTCAAACTTTTTAAGAGGATGGTTGTGGATGCTTTTGTTTTCCATAGATATTTGTAAATCCCATAGAAGCACTATGGCACTAACCTTGTAGCTTGAACATCAATGCTAAATGTTTAGTGGTGAAGCTAGGAACTATACCACCACGGATAGCTGCGAGATGAAGTTCCCACAGTCAAGCTTAAGACCGTAAATTAAGCACTGCCAGAAGATACCCTAGATTATCATAGAATATATATAATTATCCTAAAAATATATATATTTTAATAATTAAAAAACTTTCCTTTCTAATAAAACCAAGAACATGTTTTCAAGTTAGTATACACCTTCGGGTATTCTTGTCGCTAACCATTTTAGGTTGAGACTAAGAAGAACAAGGGACATACGATGCTAGAGAATATGAGAGCTACATCAACTAAAAACCTTGATGTCCTTCGATGAGGGAACGCACTCAAACAGGAGATTCCAACCTTACACACTTGACTTTTACACAAAAGTCCAATTGTGGGGGAGGATGGTGAGAGCCTCACTACAAGTTCCATCCATATCAAAGGTCATCCAAAAAAATGACGATGTCAGCTCTAGCTTGCTATATAAAAAAGAGAGAGCTATAAAAAAAATAAAAAAGGGGCTAAAAAAGAGAAGAAAAAATATATGAGATATATATAAAAAAGAGAAGAAAGAGAAGCAGAGAGAGGAGCAGGCTAGCCCCACATGGCCACCACAAAACACCAAAGTGCCACCTGACTCCATCAAGAATTCTCCTCTTCTATACCTTTGCCTTTTACCACCAGGGTCCATGGTCCATACACACTCACTATGTGTGTGGCCTAGCCTTGGTGCCAACCTGAGATGGACCTTCTACAATCAAGCCGCTACTACAGCAGCTCCAAAGCTTCCATCCACAAATGCGGCTGGTAAGAATACTCAGTCATGCAAAGGTAAATAAAAGTTCACCAAATCCTTCTCTCATTTTTATCTCCATAAGAATATATCTTGCTCATACAAATTCATACTCCCTTTGGTTATGATGTTTGCTCTAGTTTGGATGTATTTATTAATGATACATCCATAGGCTTTTAAAATTAAGCATGGTGCTTAGGTTAAAATAGCCTTCTTTAATCAAAGTTTGACATGGTGTTGAAATTTGATTAATGAACTTGGAGTATTATTTTCATAAACAATGGAAGTAATTTATATGGAGATAAATCAAGGCTATGATTTTTTCTGCAAACTTTACCATAGCCTTTGTATAAGTTATGCTAAAAAGATAAAAAGTTAGGTGGGCGATAAAAAAATAAAAATAAAAAAATAATATATATACATGTATATAAAAATATATATAAATGTTTTGCTATAATAATAATAATATATATAAAATAAATAAAGTAATACTTGAAATAAAAATTTAGGCTCCCTAGTGTTTTAGCTGGAGGAGACCTTGTTTGTTCTATTTTTGTTTTTCTATTTGAATAAAATAGGTACAACAATAAGTGTGGGGGTAGATCTCTCAAGCATAACGAACACACATTCGAGATCTCCCACCAACACGTTGCACAACCTCAGACGATCATCATGCAGAAGGACGGACAAATAACTTCAGAGTGGATTGGCTGAACCTTTGGTTTAGCCAAACCACATCTGAATCCTGTAACTCCTTCCTCTTCAACCGATGGTTGTGCAACACTACCCTTACTCCCTACATTAACAAAAGTTTAAAATTAAACAAATTTAAAATATAAAATAAATGATGCTCCTTCTCCATGCTATCCTTTGATGAAAAATTTGCATACTCTTTATTTCTTGCCAATATTCCTAAACTTGTGAACAACTTATCATAGGGACCCCATTTTATCTAGGTAATTGGAATATGAGATATAGTAGAATGGAAATAAAACTTGCTCACTTTTGCAAAGTTCTTGGGATTTATTTATAAAATCAAAATCTTGATTAGCATGCTCCTCAAATGATTATAATTCCTACCAAGGCCATATGACAAATATTCCATGATACAAAATCTTAGTCATATGTTGCTTGTATTTACACTGAGCTTTGTCAAATTGTTGTGACCCTTGTTGAGATTATCATCATGCACCCATGATCAAGATTCACATACACCCACAAATAAAATGCCAATGAGAGTTACGCATAAACATGCTTTTCCGCCCACCAAAATAAAACTCCATTCATTTATCATGAGTCTCTCTCCCTCAAGTTTTCATATGCCAAAAAGAGAAGTATGGGCTATACTAAAAAAACCCATGCCAAAAGCATGATAAAAAAGAGAAAAAAATGGACACAAAAGTGTCTGAATATTAAAACAATGGGTACTTAGATGCCCGCCCCCTTAAAAAAAGAAAAAAAGAGAAAGTAAAGCCCATACTCTCAAATAAAAGGTATTTATCAAAGAGAGAGAGAGAGCCATGATTTAAAGGAGTACAAAAAAATAATAATATATTTAATTTCACACACTTGCACAATCTTGATCAAAGTGTATGACTTGCATCTCCTTGGATCCGGTTTTTAACTTAGCAATATTATGTGATACAAGTATGCCTCTCTTTCATACCTACCCAAAACTCCACATAAAGCGTTTAGATGTAGGATGAAAGGAAGGAAAATGTCAAAAGCCTTTGGTGAGGGCTTTACACATTGAGTGATCGAGTGAATCATTTTGAGGAGCAAAAGCTAAATTTCATATTTTCAAAAACAAACAAAACCCAAGTTTCTGAGCAAAGTGTAGTAAGCGGATTTGAATCCTTACTATTCCATTATCCAATCACTCAAGATTTTATGGTAGACACTCAGAATGTTCACAAGTCTAGGTGAGGTTTGGAATAACTTGTATATAGATTTCAGAATCAAGGAGATGAACCAGTTTAGTCCTTAGCACTTTACTCGAGGATGAGTAAAGGACTAAGTGTGGGGGAGCTTGTTGGTGGTCCTTAACTACTATTTTATACCGCCAACATTTGTATAAAATTCATCAAAAACAATGCCAAACCAAGAAATAGGGCTTTAAACTAATGATTTCCATAAGTTTTGGTGAGTTGTGCATTTGTAGGGCATAAACATGGAATACATGTAAAATGTGATCAAAGTGCGCCTTCAGACAAAGCGTAAAGCTTATTTTATGCCAAGGAATGAGAAGAAGGCCCAACCTACTCAAAGAATTTGGGTGAAGCACCTACATGGGCTTGATCCAAGTCCATCCAGTAGACCACCAGGCGAAGGTGGTGCCGAGGCGGCCCAGCCAGGGTGCGACTGCACCCCCACTGGCCCCGTTTGGCCCGAGCTTTGGTCGGTTGCTTGATACCGCCCTTGCAATGACAGTTGCATAAGTGCTTGCCATCTTCAATGTACCTACATGGCGCTTTGCTCCTTCCATATGGAGATCAAGCTTATTCCTTAGGATCCTTGCCTTCTCCACCTATAAAAGGAGCTCCCCTCTCTTCATCATTCATTCATTCATCATCAAGGAAGAGTAGACACAAGAGACACAATGTAGCAAGAAGAGTAGAGCTCCATTTCATATCTTAGCTTTCTAGTTAGTTATAGTAGGGAATGAGTGAGTAAGAGTGGAGAAGTGCCAGAGTTGTCGGCTACCTCCTCTTGTGTACTCGGGGTCCCGTGTACACTTAGAGGTAGGAATGCTAGGAATATCGGCTCCCTCTTCACTTGTACCTCGGTGAATCTCATACTATTTGGAGTACAAAGGTTCGTGTTCTTCTACGATGGTGACCTCTTACTTTAAGTTAGTCTTGTTTACTATTTACTTATGGGTTCATCGTCCATCCTCATGGCGGATACTCTAGTAGAGGGCTCCTGATAAAGACAGATAACCCTGTACGGCGCTAGAGTTCTTGTGAGTTCTTGTGATTGGACGCGCAGGTGAAAAGCAATATCGCTGACGTACGCTGACGTTGCGTGCATGAAGAAGAGAGAAGTGTGGACCGGATGTATGGTTGCGTCAGGTCGCCTCTGACCTGACACATTTGGTCAATGAAAACTAGCTCTGGTACCTTTCTGTTCATGACTTGACGCTGTGTACTCCAGAGTCCGGTCGATCAAGGAGCGACTCCGTGCTCAACTTAATAGCACGAGCGATCGACAGATGACCATTGAGATCTAGTAGCTCTGGTTCAAACAGGGACACGTGGACGACCGTAGGTGACCGGACACTGGCCGATCGGACGTAGAGGCATGTCTGGTCAGTGCGTCCGTTCAGCTCGAGAGTGCCCAACGACTCTTTGAGTCTTGGGGCTCTATAAATAGGAAGGTACCAGCTTGGGGCTTATTCTCTTGGCACTTTGACATACTTAACATCCCTATGAGTCTAAGCAAACACCTTCCACTCATCTCTATCAATGATTCTTCATCATAGTGAGATTAAGAGTGATTCCACGTGTATTTACTTGAGTGATTGCATCTAGTGGCACTTGGGGATCGTTGTGGCCATGGATTTCTTGTTTCTCTTGGTGGTTGCCATCACCTAGATGGCTTGGAGCAGCGGAGGAGCTTCAGCACGTGTTGGTGATTGTTCGTGGCTGGCTTCGGTGATTGTGAGGGGTCTTATACCTTCCCCGGTGGAGAGCCAAAAGGTAACTCTATTGGATTGCTTGTGTCATTGAGTTACCTCACTTGTGGGTTGGTTCTTGCGGTGTCCAAGTGTGTGGACAAGATTCGTGTATCACCTCTTAGCCACCGAACCACCAAGTGTTGGTCGACACAACGGGGACTAGCGTGCCAGCAAGCATGTGAACCTCGGGAGAAAATTGCTTATCTCTTGCCCTTTGGTATTCTTCCAATGATTGAATTGGTATTCATCTTGTGATTGGTTTACTCCTCTACATGGTGGTATAATAATCTTGCTCACTCAATTATTTACCTGCAAACTAGTTGAAGCAAGCTCTGTAGTGTAGCTAGAATTGAGAGCTTACATTGTAGCTTAAGTTCATCTAGTGGAGCTCTTTAGTGTAGCAAGTTTGAGAGCTCTTAGTGGGTAGCAACATAGCCAATTATGTGCCTAGTGATCATAGTAACTAGAATTGTTGGATAGGTGGCTTGCAACCCTTATAGAGCTAGAGCAAGTTGCATTATGCCATTTGTCATACTAATCAATTGTTCTAGTTGGTTTATAGATTTTTAAATAGGCTATTCACCATCGTCTAGCCATATTAGGACCTTTCAAGTGGTATTAGAGCCGTGATCACCCTTTGATTGAAGGCTTAATAACCTTGTAGTAGAACCTCCTAAATAATATGGCCCACATGCACTTGTCCTTGTCCCAAAGACCTCTGACGGCTATGCATGTGTACTATTGAAATTAAGAAGTCTGTCAGGTGTCCTTGGGAAACCCGAATCATCCATGATCTTTCGAGCAGGATCATATTACAGAGGTATTGCAGTATTACAACAGCTTATATAATAAATTACATCAGAGTAAAAGTGTGGAAGTCTTACATAACATAAGTTTACAAACCATTGGTTCTGAACCCTACAAACCTTAAGTTTAGTTATTACAACCATAGTAGTGGAGTAACATTAGTAACTTTATTACAGATCACCAAAACGGAGTGCTCTGCCCAAGAGCCAAACATACTACTCGTCGTCGCTTATCACAAAGACGGTCATGCAGCAGAGCTCGAAATACACCTGCTCATGAGACGCACCTGCAACAAGGGTTTAACAAACCCTAAGTATAAAAGTACTCAACAAGACTTAACTGATGAAAAGGGTGGAGAAGACTCAGGAATGCAGACTCAGGGAATTTAAGATAAGGCTTTAGTAAGAATCAAAGTCTTTTGCAGAAAAGCTCACTAATAGTGAATCCTTACTTTCAATCTTTTAAACTCATCATTATTTATGACTATCACTAGGTGAATCTATACTATAACAATCACTTCTTAACATTCATCTCAAGATTCCAATTTCCAAAGTTGCATCCATTAACTACGATGTAGTTGCGGAGGTCAAGTCTCCTTGTCTGAGAAGTAGCGGTGATTTGAGTTGATTGTACCCAGCTAGGGATCCCTAACCACATGACATATGTAGGACTCTAACCTACATATATCAACCTTCACCCGGATCCTCCAAAATGTGACCGGGTCCAGCGCCACCTGAGAGTACAGTACACCTCTAGTCCAGCCCTTGGCCATGAGGATACACACTACTCTCGCTATATCTCCACTCCTAGTGCGCGGGTCGACTGTTCACATGATAGAATTACCGAGGTCTTAGGCTTACCGGAGCATGCGATCAGTTGCAAAGGTCTCGACCAAACGAGACTACAACAGACGGTCCTTAACTGACACAGTTGGAGACACTACATTGGGACTCCTTTCCTGATGCAAGTCCACCGACCAGTCTCAGATTATCATCATCATTATTCATTAAGTTGTTCCACAACAACCCTTCAAATTTTGTTAAACATTTTAAAAGTTTTCTCATTTAAGCAGGGCTAAGCATACTAAGCATTTTTAAATAAAATAGTATCAACGACGGTATTGAAGTATCAAGAATGGTAATGCATCAATTAGGTTATCACTCAACTCTTATCACCTAATGTAACAAAGCATAAGCACAAGTGATGTAAACTTTGTAAAACTCAAGGTAGGGTTAAATGCATCCGGGGCTTGCCTTGGTCAACGGAGATTTCAGGTTTGGGGTCAGTCCCACAGATATCGAATCCAACCTCCACTGGTGACTGTCCTTCCTCGGGGACTGGTTCGACAACATTAACCTCTTTGTTCACGGGTACTACAGAGATGACAATGTATGCTCAACATGATGAAGTACGAAACATGATGCTTGATGGATGTATAACAAGATTAAGATCTTGAGTACAACTTTCCTTTGTGGTACAGTTGCAAGCCAACAAAATCAACTGACACTAACATCTAGGGTTTTGACACGTTTTATTTCACATGAAATGTCATTAGGGTTCACTAATCCCAAGTTAAACAGGAGCTCAAACAATAAAGTAAAATACCAAGGATCATCATGTGTTAATGACCAAGGTCAACATCCAATCACAAAGTCAAATAAACCCTAAATAATTAAGCATTAATTAAGTGAATAATTAATTAAATAATTAAGCCTAAATTAGGTATAAAATCAACTTTACCTAATTAAGCCCAAAATTTTTGTGAAGGTTAGTCATATCATAAAACAGTGGCAAAACAATTTTCATAATTTTTGGCCATTTATTTAAGCCTACAAAAATCATGAAACATGCATTTATTAATTAAAAAGAGGTAATTGTTAATCATATCAAAAGTACTAAAAATGACCATATCATATTTTTCCATGGTAAAGCATAACATAACAAGCATACAAAATTAATTTAATGAATTTAGCATCATTAATTATTTACTTATGAATTTACAAAGAATTGTACTTTTAACATTTTTCAGAAAAAGGAAAAAGAGAAACTTCTCATTTCTCTCTCGGCCCGGCCCGTAACGTAGCGGCCTACTCCTTCTGTCCATCTCTCTCTCACTCAGCCAGCCCGAGTTAGCCCAGCTCCAGGCTACGGCCCAAGGCCAAACAGGTGTGAAGACTAAGTTCATTGGTACACCAATTGTGGGCCCAAAGAAGAAGGTCATTTGGGTATCAAAGACCTTGGTAACTAACCTTTAAGGACACAAACAAGTTTAGGTACCTAAAAAGAATTGATCTTCTTTTGTAGGTCAATTATAAAGCTGGAGGAAGGTATTAAGTGCTTGATAGTGGGTGCACACAACACATGACCGGTGATTCAAGGATGTTCAATTCAATCGATGAAAATGAGAGCAATGGGATTGATAGTATCATATTTGGTGACAATGGCAGAGGCAAGGTCAAAGGTCTTGGTAAGATTACAATTTCCAATGATTTGAGCATTTCCAATATGCTACTAGTAGAGAGCTTGAACTTCAACCTATTGTCGGTAGCTCAATTATGTGATCTTGGCTTCAAGTGCATATTTAGTGTAGATGATGTAGAGATCATAAGTGTTGATGGCTCTAACTTGATATTCAAAGGTTGTTTTAGATATCAGAATCTATACTTGGTTGATTTCAATGCTAGAGAAGCTCAATTGTCAACACGTTTGCTCACTAAGTATAGCATGGGTTGGTTATGGCATAGAAGGCTTGGTCATGTTGGAATAAAATAATTGAACAAGTTGATTAAGTATGATTCAGTTAGAGGCTTAAAAGATGTCATATTTGAGAAGGATAAGCTTTGTAGTGCATGTCAAGCCATAAAGCAAGTTGGTAACACACATCCTAAGAAGAGAATGATGAGCACATCAAAGGTATTTGAGTTGTTGCACATGGACTTGTTTGGACCAACCACATACACTAGCATTGGTGGAAACAAATATGGATTTGTGATTGTGGATGATTTCACTAGATACACTTAGGTGCTCTTTCTTGTTGATAAGGGTAATGTGTTTGCAACCTTCAAGACATTCATCAAGAGAATTCACAATGAGTTTGAAACAACCATCAAGAAAGTGAGAAGTGACAATGGAAGTGAATTCAAGAATATAAGAGTTGATGAATTATGTGATGAGTTTCAAATTAGGCATCAATTTTTTGCCAAGTATACTCCTTAATCAAATGGCCTAGTTGAGAGAAAGAATAAAACTTTGATTGACATGGCAAGATCAATGTTGAGTGAGTACAATATGAGTCATTCATTTTGGGCTGAAGCAATCAACATGGCTTGCTATTATAGCAACCAACTCTATTGCCATCCATTGAAGGAGAAGACACTATATGAGCTCTTGAATGATAGAAAGCTCAACATTGCATACTTTCGGGTTTTTGGTTGTAAATGCTACATATTAAAGAAAGGCACAAGATTGAGCAAGTTTGAGAAGAAATATGATGAAGGTTTCTTGCTTGGTTACTCCACTACTTGTAAGGCTTATAGAGTTTGGAACTTGGCTAGTGGTACTCTTGAGGAGGTTCATGATGTGAAATTTGATGAAACCAATGGTTCTTAAGAGGAAGATGAGAATTTAGATGATGTGAGAGGCACTCAATTGGTCAATGCAATGAAGAATGTGGACATTGGTGATATAAGGCCTAGAGAGGTGATTAATATTGAAGATAACAACAATCAAGTGCTCTCTAACTCAAATGTGCAAACTAGTGGTTCTCACGATCAAGTTTAAGCAAGTGCAATTGATGACAAGGTGCAAGATCCACAAGTGGCTAGTTTATCATCTCAACCAAGTGATCAATCAAATGTAAGCAATCAAGTGCAAGTGCTCCAACCTATCAATGTTGCAAGAGATTATCCTTTGGACTCTATTATTGGTGATATCTCAAGAGGTGTGCAAACAAGATCAAGATTGACATCATTTTGTGAACATTTTATCTATTGAACCGAAGAAGATAGATGAAGCTTTGAAGGATGTTGATTGGGTGAATGCTATGCATGAAGAGCTAAACAACTTCAAGAGAAATCAAGTATGGGAGTTAGTTGAGAGGCCTAAGGATCATAATATGATTGGAACAAAGTGGGTCTTTCGGAACAAGCAAGATTAAGATGGGATAGTTATAAGAAACAAAGCAAGATTAGTAGCTCAAGGTTACACTCAAGTTAAAGGTCTTGACTTTGGAGAAACATATGCCCAAGTTGCAAGATTAAAAGCAATTAGGATCTTGTTAATTTATGCTTGTGCCTGAAAGGTCCTTGTTTGGTTTTGGTAATTGAGTGACAACTTAGGTGGACTAATATGTGGTTATGTGAGATACACAGGAAATTAGTCCACAGGTAATGGTGTCATGGAGGAGCTCATTGCATATGAGACATGACATTGACTCATGTGACCAAGATGATGAAGACCAAGATGATGCTTGGCTCGATGGACCGGTTGTGAAGGTGAAGGGCAAGTCGAGGCTTCGAAGCGAAGGACCATGCGATGGTGAAGCTTGAGCAAGACTTGGCGCCGACGGACCAATGCAACGGTGAAGAGCAAGTGAAGTCAAGGTCGATGGATCGAGACGGTCATATGATGATATGAAGTGGATCATATCATTTGTGATATGGTTGGTGCATGTGTTGCATCAACGTCGGAGGAGATGGAGTGGAATGCGCAAGGCAAAGGTATAACCTAGGGCATTTCCATTTCACCGGTCATAGGTGTGTAGAGAAGTTTATGACCGGGTTTTAGGATAGATGGCCGTACTATTAAGAGGGGCAAACTTGTTTACATATCGGTCATCTAGTGCCACTTGAGCGATCTAACTTTGCATACGTGTTGGGATCGAGTGGCGAGGCAAGTTGAGTGCCTAATTCCTTCGAAGAAAATGTTTGTGAAAATGCTAACACACGTGCACAAGGTGGTGATCACTTGTTGGTGTTGGCACATTTGCGAAGGCAGCGGAGTTTAAGCGGTAGAGAAGGGTTTGGGTTCCTTTCTCCCTCCCACCGAGCTTGCGAGCGCGGGATTCAGGCGATTTCGGGGAAATGAAATGCCTATTTTCCACTACGCCGGAAGTCGGAAAAGAAACGGAGGCGAACGGAGGTCACAGAGGTGACCGGACGCTGCACCGGACGCGGTCACGGTGTGACCGGACGCGTCCGGTCAGTACAGCGCAGCAGTCAGGCGCGCGGGCTAGGGTTTGCAACTGGCGCGTCCGGTCACTCGCGGGACCGGCGCGTCCGGTCAGGCGCCCTAAGTGAACTGCAGTTCGCAAGGTCCATCGGACGTGGTGCGCGTCCGGTCACACATGATCGGACGCGTCCGGTCGTCGAGGGAGCTTACTGGACTCTAACCGGACGCTGGCACTGTCGCGTTCGGTCGTTGCGAGGAGCGCGTCCGGTCGTTGCTTCGCGGGCGCGGGTGCTGTGCGCATCGGCGCGTCCGGTCGTTGCGTGGAGCGCGTCCGATCGTTGCTTCGCGGGCGCGCGGTACTGTGCGACCGGCGCGTCCGGTCGTTTGAGCTGCGCGTCCGGTCATCGCGTTTGTCCGTTGGCGCGCAGTGACCGTTGGAGGATCTGGCGGCCGCAGTTGAATTCAGTGGACACGTGGACGGCGCAGGGCGACCGGACGCGGTGAAGCGCGTCCGGTCAGTTTCGACCGGCGCGTCCGGTCATCCCGAGTTTTTGCCCAGTGAAGGGGTAACGGCTCTATTTGACCGTGGGGTTATAAATAGATGCCTTGGCCGGCCTTGGCCGGTAGCTGAGCACACTTTGGCCTTGGTGGCTTATGTGGTAGTGCTTGGAAGCCCTCTAACTCACTCATGCTTGATAGTGTTCATCGGATTGAGTGAGAGAGCGATTCTAGTGCGATTGCATTGTGAGATTGCATCGAGTGGCACTAGGTGATCGTGTTGCAAGCCGGTGGTGCTTGTTACTCTTGGAGGTTGTCACCTCCTAGACGGCTTGGTGGCTTGTGGCTCCGTCGAAGCTCGCAAGAAGATTGTGCGAGGCTCTAGAGAAGCTTTGTGAGGGGGATTGTGCTCACCCTGCGGGGATCGCGAAGAGCAACTCTAGTTGTGCGTGTCATTGAGCTACCTCACTTGAGAGTGGTGTCTTGCGGTGCCTTGTGGGGCGTGCCTTGAGGGGTAAGTGACTTGAGGGTCACACCGAGGAACCATCTAAGTGTTGGTCGACACAACGGGGACGTAGCTTGGTGGCACCCAAGTGAACCTCGGGAGAAAAATCACCGTGTCAACATTGTCTACTCTTCTCGGTGGTTTGCCTTCGTGCAACACAAGCTTGTATTTACTTTCATATATACTTGTGCTTGTGTAGTTGCTTTCGTAACTAGTTTGCTTGTGTAGCTTGCTAGTTGTCTTCTTGCTTGTGTAGCTAGAAGCTTCCCCTTTGCGTGGCTAATTCGGTTTATGTAACCTTGTTAGTCACATTGCTTAGTTTGTGTAGCTAAGTAGTTTGCGCTCTCTAATTTGGCTTGTGTAGCCTTGTTATTGAGCATTGCTAGTAAGCTTAGGCTTTGTGCGCTTTGCTTACTAGAATTGTGTAGGAGCTCCCTCTTGCTTGCAAAGTACTAGTGCATAGGTTTGTGTGACCTTGCTCTAGAATTAAATAGGAGAGCTCTTGCTAAGGAAAGCACCTTAGTTGCTTAATTAGGATCTTTGTGAGGTGCTTGTGAACTTAGATAGAGGGGTGTAGTCTTGGCTAGACCGATAAGTTTAATTCCGCATTTGTTTTGGTTAGCCAACACGTTTAAGTTTTAGAAAGGACTATTCACCCCCCCTCTAGTCCGCCATCTCGACCCTACAGTGCCCACAACATCAAGTTGTACCAAATAGATGTGAAGAGTGTATTTCTCAATGGGTATATCAATGAGCGTGTGTATGTTGAGTAACCTCCCGGTTTTGAAGATGAGAATAAGCCCAACCATGTTTACAAGTTGAGAAAAGCTTTGTATGGTTTGAAGTAAGCACCAAGAGCATGGTATGAGAGATTGAGGGATTTTCTACTCTCTAAGGGATTCATTATGGGCAAGGTTAACACCACTCTCTTCACCAAGAAGATTAGCAAGGACTTGTTTGTGTTGGAAATCTATGTTGATGATATTATATTTAGATCAACCAATCAAGATTTTTGTGAGGAGTTTGAGAAGATGATGGCAAGTGAGTTTAAGATGTTCATGATTGGAGAGCTTAGTTACCTCCTTAGTTTTCAAATCAAGCAAATAAAAAATAGCACATTTGTGAGCCAAGGTAAGTACATTAAAGACATGCTCAAGAAGTTTGGAATGGATGATGCTAAAGCTATTAGTACACCAATGGGGACAAATGGAAACTTAGATAGTGATGCTAGTGGCAACATGATAGATCAAAAGATGTATCGGTCTATGATTGGAAGCCTACTCTATGTGACCGCATCAAGGCCGGATGTGATGTTTAGTGTATGCATGTGTGCTATATTTCAAGCCTCACCAAGAGAATATTGAAGGCAACAAAGAGAATATTGAGGTACTTGAAGCATACACAAAATGTTTGGTTGTGATATCCCAAAGGAGCAAGATTTGAGTTGATTGATTATTTGGACTTCGATTATGCGGGATGCAAAGTTGAGATAAAGAGCACATCGGGCACATGTGAATTATTGAGAAGATCACTTGTGTCTTGGTCATAAAAAAGCAAAATAGTGTAGCACTTTCAACCGCCGAAGCAGAGAACATTTTAGCCGATAGTTGTTGTGCTCAATTACTTTGGATGAAGACTACTTTGAGTGACTTTGGAATCAAATTCAAACAAGTGCTATTGCTATGTGACAATGAGAGTGCTGTGAAGCTCACCAATAACCCAGTTCAACATTCAAGAAAAAAGCATATAGATGTTCGCCATCATTTCATAAGAGATCACCAACAAAAAGGGGACATATGCATTGAGAGTGTGGGCACCAATGATCAAGTTACTGATATCTTCACCAAGCCACTTGATGAGAAAAGGTTTTGCAAGCTAAGAAATGAATTGAACATACTTGACTTCTCATATATGTGTTGATGCACCCCCATTACATGACATGCCTCTCCTTCAAGCAAAGCAAGGTAAAGTTGATTGACATGTCATTCATCCATTGCCAATGACTTGTTTAGTGCATCTAGTCATTCCTTTTATGTCTTAGGCTCATTCATGAAAATCAAATGAATTTGATGCTTGTATGGTACCACTATTGCTTCTATGCTTGATTTAATCTAGTGGTAGCATATGACATGTTTGTGGGCTTATGAACCTAGTGTTTGATCTAGAAAATAAGCTATAAGTGTTTAACCCAACATGGTGCATGATAACACTTATTTGGAGGTGTGAAGAAGCTTGCCCTTGGATCAAACCGAGTTAAATATCTTTTGCAAATGATCTAGATTAAACCAAATTGAAAAAATGATCCTCACTTCACATGGTTTCACCCCATCCTAGCTAAAGTTTGAGCTCACCTTTTATGTTAATTATTGACAAAGGGGGAGAGAAATTCACAAAGATAGTAAGCGATAGGGGGAGCAAACAAATGAAATGACATTGTAAGGGGATCAATTAAAATTTGAAGCACACAAGAAGGGGGAGCAAGCTCATAAACTTGTATGTTGCATTTGTATGGGCATTACATATGTTTGCTTGCATGGCATAAATTCTTAAATTCCCTATTCATGCTTGTGTGGTGTATGCTAGATTATAGAAAATGATTGATGAAATGAAAGCTAGCATGCATAGGATTATAGTTAGATGTGCTTTGCATATTTTGCAAGTGGTATTAGAACCTTGCTTATAATGTAGATCTCACGAGGTATCTAGTGTTCATGTTTTGCAAGTGCTATGTAACTAACCATGGTGCTAAGGATAGTGTTCAAATAGCAACTTCGATTGGTATCACGCTTCAAAGGTCCATTCTTTACACCTTAGCATCATTTGGTAGCTATTACTCTCCCAAACTTTCAATCCATGCATATGTGCAAGCTTTCAAATCCAAACTCTTAGCACATAGGGGGAGCTAATAATACCAATTTGGGTTGATAAAACTTGTCCATAATCCTTACACATGGTAATATGCTTGGGCAAGAAACATGAATCCAAAAAGATTTTATTGAATATCTTTGTAAATAGGTTGTCATCAATTACCAAAAAGGGAGAGATTGAAAACCCTAGTTTGGTTTTGGATAATTGATTAAAACCTAGCACTAACATTTGTCATGAGTTGTGATATGAGCTAGGTTGGTGCAATCCAAGTGCGGAGCATGGTGGCACACATGAAGTGATGAGAAGGCCACATGTGATGATGATCAAGTGCTCAACTTGGAAAAGAAGAAAGAGAAAAACAAAGCCATGGAGATCAAGGCAAAGGTATATCATAGGTTTTATTTTTGGTGATCAAGACACTGTAGAGAGTATGATCACGTTTATGATCGATAGCCGTACTATAAAGAGAGAAAATCTTGGTTAAATGGTTATCGAGTGCCACTAGGTGACATGATTCTTGCATATGTATTTAGGAATCTAGTGTGCTAACTTTGACCCTTATAAAATGCTTTGAAAAATGCTAACACACGTGCACACAAGTTCTACACTTTGTGGTTAGCAAGTTGAAAGTAAGGGTGAAGTGGTTGTGGACTTAGAAAAAGAAAAAGGGGAGAACGTCCATGACCGAACGCTGGCCATGGGGTGACCAGACTCACCCCGACGTGTCTGGTCATTTTTAAGCCATGATGAAGTCTCTATCTGAGAATACGGAGAAGTAACCGGACGTAGTGATCTGACGCTGGCCGTGCGTTCGGTCAAACTAATCAGAGGAGGCGACGCTCGATGGCGCGATCGGATGCCGTTGAATTCTTGTGATCGGACGCGCAGGTGAAAAGCAATTTCGCTGACGTACGCTGACGTCGCGCGCGTGAAGAAGAGAGAAGTGTGGACCGGACGCACGGGCGCGTCAAGTCGCCTCTGACCTGATGCGTCTGGTCAATGAAAACTGGCTCTGGAACCTTGCTGTTCGTGACCTGACGCTGTGTACTCCAGAGTCTAGTCGATGAAGGAGCAAGTCCGGTCTCAACTTAACAGCACAAGCGATTGGGAGATGACCGTTGAGATCTAGCAGCTCTAGTTCAAACAGGGACATATGGACGGTTGTAGGTGATCGAACACTGGCCGATCGGACGCAGGGGCGCGTCCGGTCAGCTCGAGAGTGCCAAACGGCTCTTTGAGTCTTAGGGCTCTATAAATAGGAAGGTACCAGCTTGGGGCTTATTCTCTTGGCACTTTGACATACTTGACATCCTGTAAGCCTAAGCAAACACCTTTCACCCATCTCCATCATTGATTCTTCATCATAGTGAGATTGTGAGTGATTCCATGTGCATTTGCTTGAGTGATTGCATCTAGTGGCACCTGGGATCGTTGTGGCTGCGGATTTCTTATTTCTCTTGGTGGTTACCGCCACCTAGACGGCTTGGAGCAGCGGAGGAGCTTCGGCATGTGTTGGTGATTATTCGTGGCCGGCTCCGGTGATTGTGAGGGGTCTTGTACCTTCCCCAACGAAGAGCCGAAAGGTAACTCTAGTGGATTGCTCATGTCATTGAGTTACCTCACTTGTGGGTAGGTTCTTGCGGTGTTCAAGTGTGTGGACGAGGTTCGTGCAACTCCTCTTAGCCACCGAACCACCAAGTGTTGGTCGACACAACGAGGACTACCGTGTCGGTAAGCATGTGAACCTCAGGAGAAAAATTACTTGTCTCTTGCCCTTTGGTATTCTCCCGGTGATTGAATTAGTATTCATCTTGTGATTGGTTCACTCCTCTATACGGCGGTATAATCACCTTGCTCACTCATTTATTTTTTCACAAACTAGTTGAAGCAAGCTCTTTAGTGTAGCTAGAATTTAGAGCTTGTATTGTAGCTTAAGTTCATCTAGTGGAGCTTTTTAGTGTAGCAAGTTTGAGAGCTCTTAGTGAATAGCAACATAGCCAATTGTATGCCTAATGATCATAGCAATTAGAATTGTTGGATAGGTGGCTTGCAACCCTTGTAGAGCTAGAGCAAAATTGTATTATGCCATTTGTCATACTAATCAACTGCTCTAGTTGCTTTGTAGATTTTTAAATAGGCTATTCACCTCCCCTCTAGCCATATTTGGACCTTTCACCCGCGCTCGTTCAGACTCCACCAGACCTCTCTAGTCCATCCATGTCCGGTGTACACCAGATGGCAATGTGCTTGGCCAAAAACTTTAGCAAGTCTGCGCATAGGCTGACCTATCCGATGCCCATGTTCGGTGTCTGCTAAACAACAGCACCGGTAGCATACTTTCTTCTCTTCGGAAGGGTGCTAATTTCTTAAATGTTTTGTCGAACCTCTAAACCCTGAATTAGCATTTTTCAAAGTGTTTCCAAAACATTTTCGATTGCCACTCACCATGACACTAAATGTAATGCATATGCAAATAAAACTCACACTTAGCGGCTCATAAAAATTTCACTAACATTGCCTAACATGTGGGAAAAGAAAAGAGGACGGGAAACGGTAGCCGGAGAACAGAGAGAAACATGAAAATGATGAAGACTCCGTCGTCAATGGAGGACAGGCCAAAAGAAAAGAGGACGAGAAAACATGAAATGGTGATTGATTTGATAAACAGAGTGAACAACTAAATGTCATGGTGGAGTTGGTTTTCACCGGAACGAGACAGACTCATCGGAAAAGCTCGTTGGAGTTTGTAGGTTTTTAAACTTTGTCTTCAGATCTAGGACGCCATGAGCAGTGGCCCCTGAAATGATTTTGAGATCTGTAATGACAAAATCAAGGAGAACGTCGACATATATTTATAGGATTTTCAGAAGCTCCAAATTTTATTATTATTGTGATATATTTCCCATTTTAAAAATAATTCCAAAAAAACACGTGAAGTCATTTTTAAACCACGAAAAATCTCCAAAATTAGAGAAGAAGTCCCAGACGTGGATTAGGACATGAGGAATCCTAATAAAGTATTTGGATCCCAAGAAAAAAGCCATTGCTAGTTTTGAATAAAGAGATTAAGCACAAGGATAAAGGATTTACATTTCAGAAAATATTAGAAAAAAATCCTAGAGATAGATATTCATCTCCTAAACATATTTTGAAATATTTTTATTTTTATTTTCACTAATTGGAAGATTTGTAAAAGCATTTTTATTTTCACCAATTTGTTTACTCGCTAACTAAATCTTGAAATATTTTAGAAAAATATAAAATTATTCACTTTATTTGGTGTAAACTATTCAGATCGGAAAATAGAAATTTTGGAACGTGACAATCACTCTCTCACATACTAGGGTTTGTGTCAAATGCTGACAGTGGCAAATTGTTACATAACCCATGGTGGCTAATTAGTAGCCGATCACCCCGCGTGAGAGTGAGACTGAGACCCAGGCAAGCACTCAATTTCCACGCACCGATGGCGATGGCCAATGGCGACCGCACTCGCGCTCGCGCCCTGCGGCAAGGCCCGATCGATTTTGCCCAGGAGAGTAAGGATGTGTTTGGTTGGTTGGATTTATACGATGGGATGGGACCATCCATAGATCGGTAGTGTTTGATTTGCTGGATCACTTGGATGAGGAAATCCCTGTATAGGGAATATACCACGAGATGCTAGATTTCCTGGTTCGTAAAAATCTCACGGACCAGTTTATCCATGTCTTCTAATCTCTGTCATTAGTAAATAAATTAAGGATTATTAGTATGTTATATTACTACTTAGTAATTATGATGGTAGGATTAGTTTTGATAAGTGCTAATACGCTGATTAGTGCATGTTTCGTGTGCTAATTAGGATATTAGTGGTGTAAATTAACATATTTTATTTGAAATTAGTGATCATCAAGACAAAATTAGTATTAGTGCATATTTATCAGTGTCTAATTAGTTATTATTATTTTAAAATAATAGATATAATCTCATCCACTTTCATCCATCAAACAAAACAAAAAAATAGCACATCCTATCTATCCAATCAAACATGTATAATATGGATCGCCGTATCCCATCCAACCTCGCGCTCGATCCAAACGCAGCCTAAACCTCTCGCGCGATCGCCTTTTTTATTTGGGCTCTCTCCCCTGGCCCTGGTCCCGTCCTCTTTTTTTTACCCTCGCCTAGCGGTCGCCTCACCCGTTCACCCCGTCTCCACCACGAAATGGCAAGCGTCGGCCTCCACCGCCACCAGTCCGCCTCCTCGGCTTCTCCTCCGGGTCACGCAGTTTCCCCGCCCCGCCACTATAAAAATCCACCTGCACCCCCACCGCGTGTGTACAGTACACACACGCGTGCACGGGCGGGCAAGCACAAGAAAGGAAAGCGGGGGCCGGCCGCGCGGCGGGCGCCAGCCGAACCCACCAGTTCACCACCGCCTGCTTGCCTCCCTCTTTCGCTTTGCCATTTTTGGTGAGCGCCCTCCTCTCTCAGATCTGCCTAGTTTTGTCTCAGTCCCGTGGCTTCTGATCCTCTCGTTTTTTAAAAAATTTCTCGCCTTACCTCACTGTTGCTGCTGTTGGTTGGCTGGTTTGCGTTCGGTGCAGCTTGTTCGTGCAGCGTCTCTGGATTGGGGCCGCTCCCGTACGTTTCGGGAAGCCGCGGAGGGATCGGCCGGCCACGATGGTGCGGGGGAAGACGGAGCTGAAGCGGATAGAGAACGCGACGAGCCGGCAGGTGACCTTCTCCAAGCGCCGCAACGGGCTGCTCAAGAAGGCCTTCGAGCTCTCCGTGCTCTGCGATGCTGAGGTCGGGCTCATCGTCTTCTCCCCGCGCGGCAAGCTCTACGAGTTCGCCAGCGCCGCCAGGTGCGTCCTCCTCTTGACATCCTTCCTCCGGCCTGCATGCTTCTCCCGGCCCACCGACGAATCTGAATACGAGTCCCGCGCGTTCCATCCGTTGTCTACCGCCCCGCAGGCCGCAGCAGTTGCTCCTTCGATTTCAAACTGTTGGTGGTGAATTTGACTTGATTTTTCTGGGATTTGTTTGAACTGGGGGTTTTCCTGCGGTTGGGTTCGTCTTCTCGAAAGCTTGGGCATTTCTCGCCGCAGTTTTGTAAATCCGCTTGTTTTTAGCCAACAAAATAGTGTTTTTCTCTCACAACAAATCAGTATAAACATCAACCTAAACCAAATTTCAATTTCAGCATAAGGAACAAGGTAGCATCAAGCGTTCTTTCTTCCTTCCTCCTTCCCCCCTCTCTCTCCTCCTGCCCCTTCGCTGCTACTGTTCCTTTTGCTCTCCCCAGCCACACCTATGTCCATCCCTGCTTTCATGTCTCCTCCCATTTGATACCTGGCGGACTGGCTGAAAACAGCAGGACCGGCAGGGAAAACAATTAAAAGCCTGAAGAAATCGATGACAACATCGTACATGCGCGGCCAATAGGAGGAAGAGTGAGTGAGTGGAAAAAGAGGCAGGCGTGGTCAGTAACTGCGTGGAGGATAGCTGCTCATGGCTAGTACTACAAACGGAGAAACATCGCCATGTGACTTCTGGTCGCTTGCCTTGTTCCTCCAGCCAGCCAAAGGCACTTTTTTCTTTGGTTTGTGTTTTGGAAACAATCTTTCTAGGTATGGAGTAGTGGTGGTACCGATTGACTTTTCTTGCTTGTGTTCTCCAATCACATCAGTTCCGGACGAGGTATTATGGCTTGGGCCTCACCGGTCATTTTGCTGTGACGGTCGCTACAGTTTGTAGTAGCATATTAATTCTTTGGTTTATTGGTTGCGTGCTTTTGGTCTGGGTTTATTTCATCCAAAGGTTAAGAAATATAGTACATGCGATATTGTAGTTTCAGTAAGATTTCTACCTTCAATTTTATGATGAGAAATAGGTCTGTTGACCTGAATGTCTTTAGCTTCTCTGGTGAGCCTTAGTTTCAATTAGTTTCTCCTGTTTTACTGTGAGTATTCCATCTTAATTAATCTTTCGTTGGGTAGGTTAGGTTTAAAGTTTTAAACTGACTTGATTTCCTAATGCCTTTATATGTATATGAAATCTAACCCTTATGAACATATGAGAACAAACTGTCTGGTTGGTTATCATCTTAACGGTTTTATCCAATATATATGCTTGGTAGATGCTTAAATTAATAATCTATAACATATTCTGATGAATTGTTTTTCCATGTTCCAACCAAGTTTACGCGCACAACCAATTCTCCTTTCCGTACATCATCCCATGCCCATATTTGCACAAACCTTTCGGATTGGTTCAGCCTTGATAGTCCATTGTTTGATGATATAATAATTTATAAGCTAATAAGAGTACTTGTTGTTAGCAATCACAACTGTACATGGTGTGTATTCCCTTTCATACAATCCAAGATGATTTTTTACTGTGCTGGAGCCATCCCCTTTATTCACCATGGTTTTCGCCAAACAATAAACAGTATTATACGCATTCTGAACATGTTACTACTGGGGTTGCAGTGAATCCGATTTACTTTGGTTAGTTCTTGAGATGATACACCTCGGTTATGAGGTTTCATTTATCAGTGCTGGTTGATTAGGAGATATTACAGAAATCATCAAGTATTACGTGTAATATGATTTTTTCCAGACCATGTAACGTTTTGTTGAGCCCTCATTCAGTTAACCCTTATCCTTGACTATTAATGATCTTGTTCTGAAAATTTCTCTAACTGAAGTGTAAGAGTTATGAAGCTATAGAGAACTAGAGTCATGTATGTCCTGTAGGTTGCCAGATTACTCATTAGGTCAAGCTATCTTACATCACAGTTTGGAGCTTTTGTTGAGACGATACCTACATTTGAAAACAATAATCCATATATTTTAGTTGTAGGTACGTCCAATTATCTCTCGAAATAAAAAACATACTACTGCCAAGTTTTGCTTGAATGAAGCATGTGATAATGGCATCTATTTTCCTTACCAGAGATTTGGTTTTGTTAGTCACACTGTAGTTTTTCAGATTGTAGCCAAGTGGATTTTGCTTGACGAAACCCATGCCATGAGGTGAAGAACCATTATTACAGCCCCCAAAACTTGCACTCGACTGGCATGTTGATTTTGCTTACAAGTTATAATAAGGCCAGTCTCAATAGGATTTCATTCTCATTTAATGTTATGACGCGTCAGTAAATTTGTTGAGTGGGCGGGTTAATTATGAAGAGATATAGAGAGTTTCATAGTTTCATTTAGATGAAATCCAACACAAAAGCTGATGTGTCAGTCTTGGTAACTGTGTTATGAAACCTCCCATCGAGATTAGCCGAAGAAGCACAATTATATCTATTATTATCTAATTACAAGTGTTAAAAGAAGCCATCACATTCATGGAGAGTTCTTAGAAATTTCCACATAACTTAAAAGTAAAAGCACCTACACTATTTGATTTTATAATGATCTAATAGCATATATTAAAGCAACGAGTCCACAACCAGAAACTGCAACTTCTCTTAGGGATGTGGGATTCTCCTAGTGTTTTGGCATTCAACATTTATTATAAACCTTTCCTACCAAATGCCTCCTAGTGAGGATTCCCATGTGCTATAACTAGTGGTAGTGTTTTATTATTACTTAAAACCACTAGGAGAACTCCACCATTTTGGTAGTGATGTCTAATACAATTAATAAATAGCGAATTCAGAATAATAAATTTAGGAAAATTAGCAATTTGATTTCCATGAGTTGGAAAGCAAAAGGTACCTATATTAAGAGTTCATGTAAAACGCAATCATTGAAGCCAAAATTTGAATAAAACTGCGCAAAACTAATAGTTGATCTCCAAATGAATTGGAAAGAAAAAAAATCCAAATAAGTAGTCTATATAAAATTCAATTATTAAATAGCTAAATTCAAATTTCAAAAAAATAGTAGTTTTGTTTTCATATGTTCGAAAACGCCTAAAAATTAGTGTATTAGTGTAAGTAAGTTAATAGTTATGGTTAATCGAATATATTATAAATGTCACGTTTGAGCTATACCGTTACTATTGATCACATTGAAGCGGTGCCATTACAATTCTTCACCTCTTTGAACCGTCCCACTTTATATGTATCCGATGATGTTAGGCCCATGTGCAAAAGTGCCCCCATGGTCTTCTTATTTCTATCTTTTTATCTTTCTTACTTCTTTAGCCCCCTCCTCTATGGCCGCCATGCTTGACCTCATCTCTTTTCCCACCCCAAATGATGGGTGTGTAAGACCTCCTTGCCCTTTTCTAGCATTGACCTCTTGCACCTGCCGCTGACATTGGCCTCACTACGCTACTCCTCCGCTAGACCTTGCGTTCCCAAAGGTGGCTGAACTCACAGAGCACGGCGAGCTCATCAGGCACTACACGACGATGACGAGCACACACCACATGGTGAGCTCAAGCGCTCTGACCCTGCTACCACTAAGCGAGATGCAAGAGAGCATTGTAGCGAAGAGCTTGGAGACGGGGGAGGTCTTAGCGACATAGACGTCACCAAGGAGGGGGCAAAGGGAGATGAGGTCGGCCACACCATCGAGCATGGGCTTGGCCACCATCGAGATGCTAGGTCGAGCATTCCCTGGCTCCGTTCTTGTTGGTTCCATTCTCGCAGGCTTCTCAATTGTGCTCGCACTCGCTATGCTACGTGTGGAGACATCAAGAGAGGAGAGATAGGGAGGTAGGGAGTAGATGATAGGTTTGATGAGTGGGGCCCATGCAATAGTGAGTGGGAGAGGGACAAAGTAGGGGCATTTTTTTTCCATACAAAAATGTGGTAGCCTAGAGTGAGTCATGTTGCATCCCAAACTTATGGCATGGTAGATCTCAGTTGGATGTAGAATTATAAAAGAACCGATCCAATATGAAGAGCAGTAAATGGTATAACTCAGAAGAGCGATGATATTTATAATGTCATAGATCCAACTGACCTAAAAGTTTAAACAAAATAGTCATCTCTTTTACTCTCAAAGGCCAAAAACAATCACAATGATCTTATAGATCTAGATTGTAGTGGTCTAGATCTATCAAAAGATATAGGAAAAAATGTAAAGAATCCAATATAGATAGAACAAGTATGGAAAGAGATAATAATATATAATTCATTCAATACTACAATTCGATTTTTGTTGTGGTAATAAAATTCAAGGAAATTAGATGCAATGTTTTTGGTAGGGGTTACATTCATGCACGTGTTCTATCCAAACTGGATACAAATGCCTTAGCACACCCATAAAAAATCATCCTTTCAATCCCCCCACCGCTCTCTTCACCTGTCATGCTCTATACCTTGCAATCTTAGTCATCGCAACTTAGCCCTGAGCTTATTGAGTTGCTCTTTATGCATGTTCCTATCTTGAAAGCTTTGGCATCACTAACATCATCAACGAAGGGAAAATAAACAATCAGAATGTGTTGATTTCAATGCACGTGGCTCAAATATGAAGACTTTTATGGCTGCAACCTAGGGGAGGGAATAGGTACCAACGACCGAGATTATGATGAAATCATGAAAGCATATAGACTTTTGATATCTTATGTGTAATTGGTCCATCTATTTCTAGATGCACGTGCATGAGAAGCTCGTGTGAGCAGCACAATACACATCATTTGGCTTTTTTCTTCACGACAAGCTGGTTACAAGTGAGAACATACATGGTCACAACATGGCCAATTGCAATGCAGTAGAGTGGCATGGCACATGGGTTGCAGGCATGATATTGGTAGCTTTCGGTAGTTTCTTTGTGATGGCATGAGGAGCCAACGGGTGTTGGCATGATGACAAGGCCGATCAGTGACTACTTGAGGTAGTAATGGCTCTAACAAACACAAGCAACATGTTTATGAATTTGATGACATTTTTAGAGAAAAGAAGCAAGTATAGATACACAATACATTGCACAGGATGATCTAGAATTTAAATTTATAAGACGTAAGCAGCATGGTTATGAACCGAACAATTTGTGTTAGTTTGGAGAAGAGTTGACCAAGAAATTGAGCTCATTAAGAGGATTCTAAAGGCTATCTTGATTTGACCTCAATAGAAATACAAGGGATATGACAAGAGAAAAGGGATACAACAATAGCTTTAAGTGAAGGAATTGTTTGACTTGGTTAACAATCAATTAAACTTCATACATAACTATTTACAAAAGATACTTTGAAGTAAAAAACCTCAAATGTTATAGAAACTACATGAAGTTCATGCCCATAGAGGCAGTGGGATGCATATAAAGAGGATAATTACAATGAATCAAACATACATAACTGTTTGCAAAAAAAGATCAAGTGAAAATGATCCTAAATGTTAGAACTGAAAAAAGCTCGCTAGGCACGTTACTTGTGCGGGCCACCTTGCCAGCTCATAATGCATACATGATTTAGGGCTGAAGGGAGGAGTTCAGATCAGCGCAACAAAGTTCATAATACCAATTAGCAAAACACAGTTTATGTCATTTTCCATCTATACAACATCATGAATATCCAGTGGTATATATAATAGAAGGAATTTCTTTGCTAATGGATGCATCCAAATGTTGTTCTATACATGGTAAATCTTTTTTTTGAGACGTATGAATCTGAGTATATAATAAATGCAGGTACTTGATTTTCTCGAAAACAAAATCACATTGACATCATAATTAATTACCAAAAGTCAGACACATGCAATGGCATGTGTACAAGTTTCTATCTAATAATTATACTTGCATCTGGTCTCTGCAAGTTGTCACATTGAAATAATTTATTTTTCTTCAGCAAACACAGAATGTAATTTTGCCACTGAGTATCAAAATCGTGTCGTCCCACGTTAGGGTGCTAATCATACTGAAGCAATAATTTGTGCTGGAAATGTTCCTACCATGATAATTGAGATGTCTCAGGTCTTACTACTGCCTACATTATTAATGTACGCAAGGTTGGCCCACAAATTATTTGTACTTAGGGAAAATCTTGGCTACAATCATCAAATAAACATGGGCTCTTTGCAAACTGCCACTGAATTTTATTTTGTTCATTTCAATATCACTAAAATTCAGAATCATTAATTCTTTTGCTATTGCCTATCAAATTGCTTATTCCAAAAAATTTTGACCCCATTCTAGTGTTCTAACTCAATACCCCGTCTTTGTCTAGCTACAACTGTTATTTCTCTCTTTTTGTTCTCTCAGCACATAGCTACAGGGAAAGGAATTTTGGAGGTTTTGTTATCTGATATTGGCGGCTAGAGACGATGCAAAGTGGAGCATAGTTTCCCTTCAGGTCACAATGTACAACTAAAAATACAAGGTCATCTTTCTCATTTAAACTACTCAGGTTTCTAATACAATAGTTCAGATTAGAATCAGCAGAAAGGAAGGTTGGTTGGAAGTAAAATTTGTAAGTAAAATAAGCAAAAAAAGGGAAACCAAAATATGATTAGAATATAAAGAAAAGGGGTGAACACAGTGGTAAAGCTCCCACACAAGCTGGGGTCCAGGTTTGCAATCTCTAGGTGAGCTTACACTTATTTTGTAAGGAAGCTCATTCAAATTGAGGATTTTAAAACTAATTAAATGCAAATCAACTATGAGTAAACAATATTTCAAAAATAAATTGAAGTAGTTGTGATATTTTTAGATAAATAATAAATTGAAGACTTTGTGAAACACACAATAGCAAACTCAAGGACCGCTGTCAAATGGGGATGAAAATTTGATTGATAATTCCCAATTGTCCAACTGCCCAAAGGTTTTGTTAAACAAATATGAGATGCAATAGTGAATATCAAATAGCATATATGTCTGATCTGAGTTCGAGAAAAACAAATGGGATAAGGTACTGAGTAGTACCCATATTCGAAGTATACATATCCAGGTTTTTTTTTCTGAAAATGCAGAGAGCAACATGTCTTTGTATTAAGAAGATGACTCAACCAAGCTTAAACCTTCTATTGTTCCCCATTCAGCACAAAGGCAAGGAGGTGAGAAATTCCTTTAGCCTCGGCCAAACTCCAGTCCATTAGTTCCTCTTTAGTGAGCAATGATGCACTAGCTAAATTTGGAGATGCCATATCGAAGACACACCAATTGTAAGATTATCCAAATTGACAAAGCTCTCAGGATTATAATAGAGTTGAGTCCTCTTCGGATCTGATTGGATTCTGTCCTCAACCACCAATTGTCAAAACAATCATCATTAGTCCGTGGGGTTAGAGCCTGCAAGCCGAGCCTTCGTAGCAAAATAATCCAAAATTCCCATGAGAAGGGGCAAGCACAAAGCAAGTGGTTTATCAATTCCTCCTCTTGATCACAGAGTAGATGGGTAGATTGGCACATATGAGTAAACAGATAATACAAAATGTTCTTATTTTCATGTTTTAGAAGTCACTCTTCCAGATCACCCCTTTATTGTCTAATGTATTGCACCTGTAAGTCCTGTATACAAATTGAAAATGTTTAGTCTATCCAACCAACTTAAAGCTTTCGGCACTCTGTGTTTGAAACTCCGACTAACCGTGGCAAAAATTATCCTATGAGTTTTCATATCCAATTTAGACTGTTAGAATATTGTAGGACATCATCTGGGGTATTTACTAGTGTGCAGTACGTTAACTAGGGGTAGATTTGCAAGACTGAAGAAAAAAAAAGTGTATTAGAGTTATCATGGATATATAATTGGTGCACTTGGGAGAATGGTAGATTGACTTAGTTATATCATGGATCAAAAGGATTGCCGCATTTGTTCACTTAAAATGAACTTCACTATTTAAGGGGAAATGAAGATAATTGTTTTATTTTTGACCTTAGCATATATGGACAAAGGTGAGGGTTAGTTAGGACCAACATTGGCCATTGCCCTCATTTCATTTTGTGACTCCTTGAAACGAATACTGAATATAAGTATAATGCCTACTTAAACTTGAAAATGCCAACCACTTCCTTGTGCAATAGAGTCACCCTAAATATTGTCCTATCTAACAGTGATTGCTCTCTTCATTAGTTATAAACTGTAAACAGCCTCTTTGAATTTTTTATTGAGTTGTCTGTTCTAACTATTGATTGAATTGTAGTGCACATTATAGAAATCTCTATAGATTTTATTTAATGATTTCTCTTGTGTGGGTCATACAAATATGGAGATAGATGCTTAGTCAATGGAGTGGCTTATGGGATTTATAAGCACAATTACATTTATATACAAGATGGTTTTCCGATTCTTGAATAGCATCATCACTACGAATTAAGGCCAATGTTGGTTACTTCCCTACGGAAAGACTTACATCACCAACCTTCTTTTAAAGATGCAGATCAATAATACCTAAAACTACAGATCATAAAGTTTTTGCATTTTTCTTGTGAATTCTCTTTTGGTTGGATCGCTGTTGCATTTACACATTTCTTCCTAATTAACATCCAATGTTACACTGTGATTGCAATAGTTCCACTGAAGTGATGAGAACATGAGACTAGATGATAGGATTGGTATCCTAACAGTATTGGTTTAGGAGGATGCATGTGGACTATACATGTTTTTTCGAGGTCATGTGGACTATACATGAAGCAACGGTTATCCCTTGATTAGAATAGCAACCTTTTGATACTCTTCATCTCACATCTAGCCCCTGGAAAATTGGTTAAAGAAGTTTTACTTCCCCTCAAAATCACCAAGGTTATCTTTGCTTATTCTTGAATATAAGGATTCTTTGATCAGCTTTATGAGCCATCATACCCTTTACTATTGTATGTTTCTAATCACCTGTGGCGTTACCAATTTGGATTCATTAGAAATATTCTCCAGTCAATAATCTTTCTAACAACAAGAGCTCCTTATTACTGATCCTACTCTAACTCCAACTAGGAAACTCAGCCATATCTCGATCATGCATCAGCTGCAGCTTTTTAGCACAATGCTATTATCATCTCCAGACTGTAGTACTGCATATCAGCTGCGTTTGGGACTTTGGGTAGATGTGCAACAAAACAAATGGTCATTCTTTTGTGTACAGCATTAATTGTATTCTTGTTTTTTCATCTGAAATGGCCCAATATTATTTTAATTTCAGTTTACGACCAGCTTCAAAAAATAAATTTGATGTGAATTTTGAGAACCTATTCAAAGCATGCACAATTTCTTCTTAAACTTCAACCAAATTGCTACCACACTATTTTCTCCTTGTTAGCTTAGCTCCAGTATGCGCAGATACAATAATATTTGCTTTATTTTCGCATGTAAGTACATAGTTTTAGTAGAGTTGAGCCAAGGCTCATATTCTCATGTATTTTGGTTTTTTGTTCTTTTTTAAGTTTCCTTGTATCTAATATGTCAATTAAGTACCTTTTTTTCTACCTATTAGTTTCGCTGAAATTTGGCTTATGCTGGTTCAAGCGAACAGGGTCTAGTTGATGAATAATGTCAGTGCGATCAACTAACGTTATGCTTAACTTTTTTGAAGAAATATTATTATTTTCTTACTGTTTGCTTCATTCTGCAGCCTCCAGAAAACAATTGACCGCTACAGGACGTACACAAGGGAAAATGTCAATAACAAGACTGTTCAACAAGATATACAGGTGAAGTTCTCACAGTATAGTATGTATGACCTACCTGGTTTTGATCATGACAGACATGAGTTACAAGGCTGATGAGATGTTTTTATTCAGAAGATACTTAATTTGCTCATTATTTCAGATTCTATTACTTTTCATGTGGCTGATGTATCTACTAAACACATCTTTTCACTATTGCATCTTCACTTAATACAACAAACCCGAAAGTGAATTTACATGACTGTTTTTATATGTATAAACCGCAACGAAGATGCTGACATGCTTAATTGAAGAGTAATGTTATACAGCATCACTTCAAAACATGGGTAGAAATCTTCTTGCGGTTAGGCCAGTGTTGTCAATATAAAATGGAACTTGCAGTAAATATTTGGGGGCTTACTCTCATGACAGAATGTATCTGATGGCGCACTTATCTTTTACCATTCAATCATCTGAAAGTGCAGCAAGTCAAAGCAGATGCCGTAAGCTTGGCAGATAGACTTGAAGCCCTTGAAAAGACCAAACGGTGAGCAATCATGTATTTTACTAAAGATTAATGACATTCATCTGAGCAAAAAGGCCAGCAATTCATTGTCTTTACATGAATTGCAGAAAGTTTTTGGGTGAAAATTTAGAAGAATGCTCCATTGAAGAACTGCACAATTTGGAGGTTAAACTGGCGAAGAGTCTTTACGTCATCAGAGGAAAGAAGGTTAGTTAATGCTAGACCTGCCACATAAACGACATAAACCCTAGCCTCTGAAATTACTGCACATTGACGATAACAAAGATACTGTTCGCCCAAGTTGATATGCATCCTACTTTTGTTTTGACAGACACAACTGCTGGAGCAGCAGATAGCCAAGCTGAAGGAGAAGGTAACATAATGCATGGGCCCAGAGTATCCTGAAACTCTAGTAACCAATTCCTGACCTCTGTTGTTTCTTACTTCTACCACTTCCAGGAGAGGACCCTGCTGAAAGACAACAAAGAATTGCGAGATAAGGTAAATGAAACGAACCACCTGGTACCAACACGACATTGCAAATTGCAGAGAACGGAAGTCAAAATCCCCCTCAATCCCCTTTGATCTCCATGGTTTAGGGATGAAACGAAAGGACTGAAAAACTGTGGGGTAGTCCACCCTCAGCAGTCGAGTTTTTCTTTTCAATTGCAAACTGAAAATTAAATTCTTAACATCATATGCGCAAGAAAGACAATCTCACGGCCATCATGTACGTAGTTATGTACATAATCTAAACAGGTCATGTGTTGTTTGCCTTTTGTAAAAGTTAACCTACTGTTCTTATCGCTGCAGCAGCGCAATCTCCAGCCTCCACTGGAGGCGCCACCAGTCCTGAACCGCTGTCTCCCTCCTTGGCCGCGTACCCTGCCGGCACCGAACAATGACGACATGGACGTGGAGACGGAGCTGTACATAGGATTACCCGGCAGGGAGCGCTCCTCCAACCGGGACTCTGGTTGAGCCACGGATTTTCAGCTGGGCTAAAAGGAATAAGCTCTCTGAAAGCATCAAAGGGCACAGGTCAATGGTTTTACTTGCACCTTGTATACAAAATTGTGCTTGAAAGGTAAAAAAAATCTGTAGCATGTGGATGAAAGAAACGGCTGGGTAGCTAGCTGCAAACCTGCAAGCCTTTCTGGGGCCGCCTGAAAATGAAAATTCATACATGGATACACACACCCAACAAGCTTGTGCTCTCTTTAGTCTTTACCATCTGGGTTGCCGGTTGCCTCATCTGGCGGAATGCTGGGTAGCCGCCTGGATGTCCATTGACGTGCTGCTTTTATACGCAGCTGCCGAAGTCTCTAGAGTTCACTTGGAATGTCGCATGTGACGCCGACAACGCGCCTAGGGCTGCACGGGTAGATGCCTCTAGACACTGGCATTGCTGGGAGTGGGATATGCGAGCAGATTCGGCCGCCTGCCACTGCGGCCTTTTTGGGCCGAGATCCGGTGTGGGCCAATCTGGGCTTGAGAAGAAGCACAGTCAGTTTCCGATCTGTCTGGTCATGAAAGAGCGGCCTTACCTTAGCTAGGCTTAGCCCAGGCTGAGGCGCTTCTGAGCCCCACACAACACTTGAATTCATCGAATACTCTTATAAAGCTAAACCCCCACTAGAGATTTCTCTTAACATGAAAGTTATTCACGTCAACAATCCACTAGAACTTGCAATTATAGCCAACTAACACATGTAATTATGACAGTTCCCTCTTAGCTGTATCGATGTGTCAAACCATTTATCAAAATTAATTTAAGACAGTTTCATTCATATAACTAAATATAAATAGTCTAATTTCTTTTTAAATTATCTGGAATTCCCGCAGCAACGCGCAAGGTATTCTCCTAATTAGTTAGAAAAAAAAAGTCTTTTTGAATTTGACCTCCCTAATTGTTGTACATTGAAGTCCTATTTATTTCCTCCAATCGGAAAACGAATTTTCTAAGCTCCACCAACTTTTCAAACCTTTAAGTGCACATTCAAGCTGTAGCCCCGAGTAACATGTTATACGATCTTAGTCTTGTTTAGTATATTTGGATCCTTCATAGCATGGGTTTCCTCGTTCCTCAGTGAATGCTCTAGTAGTCTAGTCTAATCCATCCCATGGGATTACAGTAGTATAATATAGTATAAATGTAATGTTTATACTATCATGTACTACCTTGGTTTACAACCTGACCCATGGATATAAATGTCCATGCAGCCCGAGGCCCGGCACAAAGCCCGCATTTTTTGTCCGGCCCATGCATGGCACGACCCGATGGTCAGCGGGCCCGGGCCGGCTCGGCCCGGGGGAACAGGCCATGCCTGGGCCGTTGCTCAAGCCCGTGGGCTAGCACGGCACGGCCCGGCCTACAAGGGGCGGCCAAGCAATGGTCCGGCATCCGCCCCACCCCCAGTCCCCCTCCCTCGCAACCTGCCAGCCGGCCCAGCCCCTCTCCGCCTCAGCGCCTCCCCCCGGCCCCCCTCATATATAAGCGCATGGCCACGACGCCCTCTCCCTCACCCCGAACCCTAAATCATTTACACTTCCACTCCCCCGCCGCGCCGCTCTCGCTCTCGCTTCACCATCTCGTCTGTTGGGGGCGTCCGACCTCCCTGACTTTGGTGACCTCAATCTGCCTGCCGCCGGCGAGCTGCTCCCTACTCCTCGTCTCCTCCTACCTGATCCCCTCTCTCTTCGCCTCTCCCTTCTCCCTCACCCTATCTTCCCTCTTGATCTTGATGATTATGTGAGTCCGTGTCCCCGTCTGTCCCTCCTCCGCTGCTCGCCATCCTTCTAACCAGTGTGTCGTCTTCTCTGGGTGGCTCTCGTCTTCTTTGGCGTCGGGCTCCGGTTGCGCAGGTATTTTGATTCTGATCTAATCTGTTCTTTTCCTCTTCCATCTCTTTGCACAGGTCGGTGGCCGATGCATCGTCCTCTAGCTGCGGCATAGAGCAACCAAGGCTACCCCGCGCACCGTTGAGGAATGGTGCTGGAGAGGCCTCCGCGGTCGAGGACGCCATGGTTGGTGCTGATGACGAGATCGTCTGGCCACTCACTGGCAACGACGATCTAATTGCGGCAGGCCTGGCCCCTGAGGATGACGACGACACCCGTGAGGACGCTGTTGCCTTGTTCGGTATCGATGTTGGTAGCGGCCCTGTTGCTCTGATCGATCTGGACAGCGGCACTGGTGAAGGGGCGACGACGACTGGGACCCCGGTCTGCTCCAACGGCTCAACTCCATCTGTTGCTGGTAACACTTCTGGTGCTGGTATTGGTAAGCGCAAATATGCTGTGTGGACTGATTTTGATGAGATATATGAGACTGTGATGGTAGGAAAATATGCACTAAAGCTACCTATAAAATGTGTAAGCATACTTTGTCTGCTAGATCTAATGCTGGCACTGGCTACTTGAAGAGGCACCAGAAATCTTGTAGGCAGAAACTTGATCAGGCTGCTAGGGTTCAGTCTAGGCTTGTTTACAATCCTGATGGTTCTGTGCATAACTGGGACTACAAACCTGATGTTGCTAGATATGAATTGTCATTTGATTGCTAGGCTTGATTTTCCTTTGGGTATTGGTGAGACAGATGCATGGGAGGAGTACATTGTTCGTGCTCATAACCCTAGGTTTACTAAGGTTTCTAGACAGACCACCACTAGAGATCTTAGTAAGCTTTTTACTGAACGTCGTAATATGCTTAAGAATTGTGTGTTTTCTGATGCTTCATCTGTTGCTTTGACATGAGATATTTGGTCTGGTAATGTTAAGGAGGACTACATTAGTGTTGTTGCTCGTTATGTGAGTGCTAATTGGGAGTTACAGAAAAAGTTAATTGGTCTGAGGTTGATTGAGGTGAAGCATACTAGTGAAAACATTACTGAAAAAATTGCTTGTGTGGTTGAGGAATTTGGTTTGATTGACAAGATTTTTTTTTTCTGTAACTCTAGACAATGTTTCTTCTAATGCTAAGACTATGGATACTTTGACACCTATGTTTGCTGGTTATTTGGGTTGTGATCCTTCACCGAAGCCTGTAAATCCTAATCAGCATAAATATACTCTTGTGCATCAACGTTGTGCTTGTTATATCAATAATCTGATTGTGAAATCTGGTTTAAAGTGGTTCAAACCATACACAGAAGATTTTAGAACTGCTATTAACTTCTTAAATTCTTCTAATCAAAGAATTGTCATGTTTAAGAACTACTGCAATGCTCAGGGTGTTAGACCTAAAAAGTTTGGCTTAGATATGGATATTAGATGGAATGCTACATACCTTATGCTTAAACACTTGGTTCCATATAAGAATGTTTTTTTGTGTTCATTAATGCAAATTATGGCTCCACATTGTTGACTGTAAGTCATTGGTATATAGCTGAAAAGATATTCGAGTTCCTGGAAGTATTTTACGAATCCACAGTTGTTCTTTCTGGTGTTTACTATCTAACTAGTCCACTTATTCTGTACCATCCGCTAGACATTGCTGATCATTTGCATAAAAGTGAAAAGGATCAAAATCTAATAGCTATTGTCTATCTATGAAGCTTAAATTCCTTAAATACTGGAAAGATATACCTCTATTATATTTATTTGCTTTCGTTCTTGATCCTAGAGCTAAAATGAGAGGTTTATTTAATGTTATGCAAATACTTAAAGAAAACATTGACGTTGATTATAGTTCATATTATGCTAATGTGAAAACTGAGATTTATAAGTTGTTTAACAAATATGAGAGAAAGTTTGGTGCAGCTAGGTCTCAAAGGCCTGCACAGTCTGCAATGGCTTCAGGTAAGAAAAAATAGGCATGGGGAAGAATCTTCGGAGGCCCTGGATCATCTGGTGTTGTTGATCCTTCCCCTGCCTCTGCTCGTACTTCATCTCAATTTGCTTTTGCTGCTGGTTGTGAGCTCACAGCTTATTTGGACAGTGACAATGTCACTGTATATGAGGATGACTTCGATTTACTTCTCTGGTGGTGTGACCACAAACTAACCTTTCCTATCCTATCTATAATGGCTAAAGATATTATGTTTGTTCCTATTTCTACTATCTCTTCAGAATCATGTTTTAGCTTGATAGGAAGGATAATTGAAGAGCGGCGACGACGCTTGTTGTCTGAAACTGTGGAAATGCTAGCTTGCATAAAGGATTAGGAGTTAGAAGAAAGAAGGTTGCAGTATGTTGTAGACAACCAAGAGTTGGAAGACTCTTTCCAGAATCTCTATCTTGATGCAGATGCATCTGGAGCTACTTCTACTGGCACATCTGGGGCTAGCACATCTGCATCTATGGCTTCTGCTGGTACTTAGTGTCTGAGGCTTGAGAGTTGTGAGAGTGTGAGACTTGAGAGTGATCTGTTATCTGTATCTGGACTATATGACTGTATCTGAGACCTTTGAATAATTAAGACTTTAAGAGCTGTGCTGCACTCTTTTTCCCTTTCTAGGGTTTCTCACAAGGGTGAGTTTTACCTAGAAAGGTTTTTAATAAGGCAGCATTGCACATAGCTCATTTATCTTATTTCTCTTGTCTCCTTTGGTTGTTTTTGTTAGAATTTATAATCTATGTGATGATCAGTTTATGACTTGTTCATTGTGACTATGAAATAATGAAATGTGAATGAATTATGATTGTGAGTGACTGATTCAGTATTATAATTGTGAAAATGATGAAGTGTTGGATGAGAGAAGCAGTTGAGGTGTTTTAAGGGTAACGGGCTGTGAGCTGGCATGGCCTGCGGAATTGGCCGTGCTTTGTGGACCTGCACGGCACGGATTTTGGCCTGTAGTGTTGTACTTGGGCCGAAGGCCGAGCACGAGGCTCGGTGGGGCATGGCCCGGGAGGCACGGCATGCCATGCCGGCCCAACACCCTACGGGCCGTGCCTAGCCCGTGCCCATGCCATGCCGAGCCAGGCCAGCCCATTGGCCAACTATACCCATGGATTTGTGGTAGCTAGGAGGTGGTGACAGCCCTGTCTAGCCTACATAGTGCACTATGTTCGCGTTGGTTCTTGAATTGTAGGGCTTTTTGCGGCTTAATCCAAGCACCCTTCTCATCCCTTTTCCGCTAATGGTTTGGGTCATGCCCCGAAGTGCTATTGAATCCTAGCTTGATATACCTTGGTCTTAGTTGTATTTTCTAAAGTTCTATACTAGTGTAGTGGTAGAGAAGATCTTAGAAAATTTATACTTAGTCATTATCCTCCCACTAGCTATGTCATTTATCTTAAGTTACCCTTCGGTGTCACACTACCCTATTACTATCGTTTACCCCATCTAGACTTTGGTAGTTGATTGTGATACAATTCACAGAAATTATATTTATCAATACTATTAGACATAAACTTTCCTCGAGGATAAAAATCTGATACCTGGAATACTTCTAGGTGAAGTGCTATAATGATATTTTGTGCACTTATGGAATTATCTATCTGAGCATAAGATATATCAACATGCATGCCACAGGTGTGTGGGTTATGTATTCATGTCAAAGGCTTTGGCTCTTCGGGTTGACTTGGCAAAGAATAAAGATTTGGGTTTAACAAGAATTTTAGCAGAAGTTTTAAAAAGGATGGATTTTTGGGTCATTACAATTGTCCCTATTGACTTGGCCTTTGGTGCATGTGTGCCACTGCAACCCAACTAAGTCAGGTATTGTAGTATCATAGAATTGAAATAAGACTTTGCCTATGAATTGAGTGCCATTGTTGGTGATGATACAATTTGGGATGCTAAATCGATAGACATTATCTAGAAAAATTCGATGGCCTTCAAAGGAGTTATGTTGACAACCGGATTGGACTCAATCCCATTTGGCGAATCTATCCACCACAACATAGAGATGGTTGTAGCCCCTAGGTGTCGTTTTGAGGGGATCAACAATGTCGAGAGCCCCCAAACAACAAAGGGACATGGGATTGGAATCGTCTAGAGCTCATGAGTCAATTAGCATGTATGTCTACCAAGCATATTACTATCAACCCTCGTAGGTGCGTATGGTGTGATCCATGTTAGCAACTATGATTAACCAGTAGAAGCTTTGTCAGAAGGCCTTACCAACTAGTGATTTTGGTGCCACATGATCATAGGAGACTCTTGAGTGGATATTGTGTAATAGTTGCTTGTCTTGATAGCTCATTCCCTATCACAAAGTAGTACTTGGCACAAGGGGAGAGGCGCCTGGCTTGGCTTTGTCCTATGGTAGTGTGTTTCATAGGAGGTAGCTGAGGTAGGACTGAATCTAGCTCGAGTTGATGACCTTGACCTCTTTTGTAGGTTCTATGTTGTCAACTGGCTCCCTATGCTAACTGTCTTGATAGATGGCTTATACAGCTCCTGGACGAAGAGTCCATTTTGGACATGCTCCCTTCTAGATCTCTTCTTGGCGAATATATTTACTACATTGTTGTATTGCCAACTTGATTATAGACCTATCAAGTGGGTTGGTTAGGCTCAATCTGTGTTTCTCCCTCAGTGGTGTCTTCGCCTAGAAATCAAGTGTACATATACCTTGGTTCTCAAAAGTCGCAAGGGGTGCTGGTACACCGAAGACTTGTTGAACGGTGGTGTGTGATGGCTCATCTCACTACTCGGCTTGCTACCACACTACTACAGATTGAGCTATCACCGTCTCAATTATCACTACCGCTTATGTAATAACCAGTAGTGAAACTGTTTCACTGACGATTAAATGGAAGGCGGGGCCTAAAGTACAATAAAACCAATAGAGAAAAGTTATAATATTGATGTTTGACCGTCGGATCAAGCGGTCATGTTGGGGTTTCTTTTCACCGTCGAATTATTATGTTGAGCCGCTTGTGATATCCGTTATGGTCGCCGGCCCTAAAACAACATTTGGTGGAACCGGCCATCCACATTCTTCGTGACTGTTGAGTAATGACCCAACAACCAGCACCCTCTCATCACCATTACTTCCATCAGGAGAAGCTGAAGAGGTCACCTAGTGCTCTACATATACATTGTTGTTGGATTTACGTAACAAGATACTAGAGTTGAAGGAGTCGAATGTTAGCACAATGCAATAGTTCCAATCTGTAGCATTCGACGATGACCTACAGGAGGCCGAAGAGATGCTAGAGATTGAAGAAATGGCAAGGGTTCCAACATAGATGAAGGAATATTTGGTACCTATGAGAAAGAAATGTGCTTGGTATTCTTCTTTCACCTATTTTGTACTTATCTTAGTTCTTGGCATGTTCATTGGCAAGTTCCTTAGTTCATCAAAGTAGTTTCAAGTGTATCAGGATTAGTGTTCTTTACTTTTGTGTTGTCTAGTTCAAGTATTGATGTGTCGGACTGAATTGTGTCATTTTTGTTGAAGTATTGTTGAAATAAATGCAACATGATTAACCCGGTGGTTAACTAAATGCACGAGAGAGGCATGTTGCGTCCCTGCACCCTGGGTCCTGCTAGGCTATTGCAGGATAAAACAATTTAGTGAGCTTACACTCCTAGGATCCTACCACACCTCCCTCTCGACCATTCCCCTCTCTGCTCCCTTTCTTTGCTTCACCTTACTTGACATGCACGGAAGGCAGCCTCTCTCGTTCTCTCTGCTCCATCATCTCTAACCTCTCCGACGCACAAAATCTATAGCGCACGGTCGACGCTCTACTCCCTTCCTCTACTTCACCCTGCTCTCTCGTGCTCTCCTGCCTGTACATAGTTGACCCTGTTATGAATCTGCAGTAAGTTCACTTGATTCCATCTCAGTTTATAGAGAATCAGACCTTCTTTGTTGTTGGATCTAGAATACCCCAAACTCAGCTACACTATTGTTTTTTATCTGCAGACAAAAATGAGTTTTCTTTTGGAGTTTGTGGACTTTTATCTCCATGGAGTATAACCTTTTTTAAGATAAGAGAACAAAGTTCCAGCCTCTACTCGGAGTACAATTTGTGAGCCTCATTGGTGTTGTATTGCTTGTGCATCGTATGTAGATGAGCAGTACGGTTGCATGGATGTTGATTACGGGCTCCTTACCTCACTTTATATTAGTGAAGGGCACGTGCCATCGCGTGCATAAACAGCCACATGGAAGGTAAATATAGTAAGAGCGATAGGCAAATATATACATCTATATATATATCACATACGGTATTTAACAGCTAAAAAGTTAAGATCAGTTCCTCTAAAATGAGTGAATCTTTCGTATAAAAGGCAAACTCCTAGCCTCATGAGCACTCTAATAATTGACTATATGTAAACATGGTTTCAACATCAACATATATCCTTCTGTCTGATGACATGTTCCTGTTGGCACTGAAGGTGTCGATTTAGTTCATATCAGCTATCCTGCATTGCGAACACAAGGTTGAAATGTGCCCTTGTGATTCGAATTGTGATGAGTGATTGTCAACATGACTTACAATCAAGGTTGAGTGTGTGACCTAACCCTGACATGAGTTGAGAAGTGCGACATGTCTCTTAGCTTGTGTTGTGCAGGTGTGGAGCTCGGAGGTGGTGGTCGACGATGAGGTGAAGGTCGAGTAGGGACGTGTCGTGCCAATGGACCGGGAATGGTGAAGGGAGGATGTGAGACTTGGACCGAGAGACCAGAGGCCTGGTGACCAGCCACAGTGGCTGACATCTGGGACATCAATAAGCACAAGTGTATATGGGAGTGACCGTGTTGATCGAGTCAAGACGGAGGACGTGCAAGTCGAGCGGGGCTCAGAGGACTTGGCGACCGGCCGGTCGAGAATGGTAGTGACACATGTCAAGCAGCGGGGGATGCGTATGGAGTATGCTACTCACGAGTGCGTTTGGTGGTTTGAGCCTCAAAACCATCAATGGCGGGTTTATGGGTTTGGGCCTCAAAACCTGGGCAGAGGTTTCGAGGAGGAACGGATGGCACGTGGCGGCATCGGGGAGTTCACGTCGAGGCGAAGCTACTGATGAGGAGGCGCAGTGGCCGTTGGATGACGATGACACCGGGTTGGACCATAATGCCTTGGGCTAAGTGGTTTGACTCAATTGTATCCAGGGGCAAAAGTGGAATTATGTAATAGCCCTGTTAAATAGGATGAGAGAGCCTCCATCTCCCTCATCTCCTCCATTTGCATTTTTCCTTGTTAGGGTTCCCTCCTAGTTGCTTGTGAGAGAGAGGTCCATTAATCCTTGTGATTTGTGTAAGAACCAAGATTTCAAGTGGGAAAGGAGGTCCCAAATCCTCCTTGTGTCCTCCGTGATTCGGCGGGAGAATCACTCTTTGTGTTCTTCACGTTCTTCTCCTTCCCCCTCTCGTTCTTGAGTTGATTCATCATTTCTAGACCATTTTGATCCATTTTTTTGCATAGTTTTGAGCTATGACGTGAGTTGAGCCTTTCTACTGAAGGAAATCAACCAATTCCTCACGAGCTTGCAAATTGGGCGATTTTTTGGTCTAGGTATCAAGAACTGGTGTTTTTTTATTTTCCTTTGATTTCCTGTTGATTGGCTTCAAGTTGGGCGATGACCTCTTAGAGGTAGCTCCCCTACTACCTTGTGATCAAGCTCACCAAGTTTTGTGGTAGTTGGTGATGGTTTGGCCACAAATTGGAAGATCGAAGTGAGGAGACAATTTTCGGAACTCTCTGTTCTTGTTGATTCACGATTCGTGGACTGTCCGGAGTACTGTAGCGAACAGTCTAGGAGTCGGGATTTTTTCTATGCTTCCTTTGCTGCACGGTATCCGTACTTGTGTTCGAGGGTACTGTAGCGGTGGCTTTTAGACCGAGAACAGAACTATTTCCGCGAAGTTTGGTTTTTGATTTATGAACAGCGGACTGTCCAGTAATGTAGCGGACTGTCTGGGGTACTGTAGCAGACAGTCCGCAACTCTCTGTTTTATGCTGTTTTGTTCGTTTCTCTCCCATTCGATCTCCGATTCAAGTTCTGTCTTTTGTGTTGGGTTTCTAGCGATCTAAAAAACTTTTCTTAGGTCTCTTGACTTTTGGTGACTCGTGTTTTTATAGCTTTTGTTTGTGTGCCTTTTGGGGGTTGATTTTGAGACAGTGGTCGAAAGTTTTAAAAGAAATTTGAGGCTCCCATTCACCCTCCCCCTCTGGTCACCATTTTTGGTCCTTCAATTGGTATCGGAGCCGCTTAAGGATGATTCTACCTTAATCGGTCTGTGATCCATGAAGGCGACATGAAGCGTGGTTCCGACAAACCACCATTCTGTGATGGAACAAACTACCCCTATTGGAAGATCTGCATGTCTGTGCATCTCCAATGGATTGATTGGCTTGTTTGGGAGATTTATGAGGATGCTACCTACATTGTGCTTGAACCCCGTGCTCGTGTCACGCAAGATCAAAAAGATCGGCATAACTCTAATAGCAGAGCTCACGCAGTTCTTTTCTCGAGTCTTTCGCTTCAAGAGTTCAAGAGTCTCCGATTGTACTACCGCTTGATGGCTTCTGAGCTATCACGAGGGGACCGCACAGGTTAAAACCAGACTCTATGAGATGTACAAGAGGGAGTACAAGAACTTCACCCAGTTTGATGGCGAGTCCATCGATGCCATGTTTTCTTGCTTTTAGACCATCGTCAACAAGATGTGAGCAAACAAGGCACAATTACCTTATGACGATCATGAGAGGGCACTCAAACTTCTATATGCCCTAGATCGGAAGGTATGGGATGTGAAGGTGACCGCCATCATTGAGTCTTTGGGGTATGAGACCCTCACCGTGTATGAGCTTTTTAGCAAGTTCAAGTCCACCGAGATCGACTACCAGACCCAAGCCAAGCTCAAGAATCCTTCTGCACCGACTATGGCTTTGGTCTTAGGTAATGGCTCAAGTTCTTTGGCTAACCCCTCACAGATGTCGTTTGCCTTGTCTTCTTTGGTGTCTGTCATAGAGGAGCAATTGGAGGCCCTTGGGGACGACGAGCTAGCGTTGAATCAGCCGGTTCTCATGGTTTCACAACAACCGCTTGAATCACCGGTGTGGTGGTGGTCCGAAGGAAGGATGCTATGGCTATGGAGATCTCAACCACTTCGTTGCCTACTGCCCTAAGAAGAACAAGCACTCCTCCGACAAGCATGACTCCAGCAAGCGCAAGGACAAGCGTGGGTACACCTCCAAGCATAAGTCGAAGGGAGGATTTGACAAGAAGGCACTAAAGAAGAAGTACTTCAAGAAGGCCAAGGCTCAAGAGTGTGCCTTCCTTGCCTCCCTCAGCGACCTCAACAACGACACCGACGACGATGATCGGTCTTCTTCTCCCTCGAGCGATGATGAGTCCGAGAAGAGGCGTGAGGACAAGTTGACCGGACTTTGTTTCATTGCCAAGTCCATCCACGGAGGCTACTGCACCATGGTCATGGATGAAGGGGTGAAGCCCAACAAGGACGTGCTTCCCGGCGACGATGACTCTACCAACTTCGAAGGCCTGGAGAACACATGGCTCATTGATTTTGGCTGTTCACACCACATGACCGAAAGTTCAAAATGGTTCTCCAGCCTCGACCCCATGCAATGTAAGGAGTACATCACATTCGGGGACAATAGCAAAGGTAAGGTGCTTTCTCGTGGGACCATTCGTGTCAATGAGAGTTTTATCTTGAAGGATGTTGCCTTGGTTTCAAATTTACATTTCAATTTGCTTTCAGTTTCGCAACTCCTTCAGAATAACTTTGAAGTGCGCTTTAAGACCGGCTGTCTCGAGTTCTTGATTCTCAAGGAAATCTTGTTTGCAGATTGTCCCCTTTGGCCATGTCTTTCCAGCTGATTTTTCTCACTCTTTTGGCTCTTGTCGATGTTTGGTGGCCTGATCCTTCTCTGAGCTTTGGAAGTGGCATAGGAGACTGGGTCAGTTGAACTTTAACTTACTAGCTAGGTTGAGCTCACTTGACTTAATCCGAGGATTGCCCAAGTTAAAATTTGAAAAGGATTTGGTTTGCCACCCTTGTCATCATGGGAAGATAGTTGCCGCTTTTCACCCACCTATGAACCAGGTCATGACCAAGGAACCCGGCGAGCTACTTCGCATGGACACAGTTGGTCCAGCTCGAGTTCGGTCAGATGGTGGGAAGTGGTACGTTCTAGTGATCGTGGATGATTTTTCTCGCTACTCTTGGGTGTTTTTCATGGAGGGTAAGGATGAGGCTTTTTCACTTGCTCAGGATTTGATTCTTCAGTTGTAAAATGAGTTCCCTAAGAATGCCATGAGAGCGATTCGCAGTGACAATGGCACAGAATTCAAGAATACTCATTTTGAAACCTTTTGTGATTCTTTAGGCCTCGAGCACCAGTTTTCCTCTCCTTATGTCCCTCAGCAAAATGGTGTTGTTGAGCGCAAAAATCAAACCCTTGTTGAGATGGCCAGGATGATGCTCGATGAGCATAGGACTCCTAGGAGATATTGGGCCGAAGCGATCAACACTGCGTGCCATGTTTCAAATCGCATTTTTCATTGTGCTTTCATGAAGAAGACTTCTTATGAGTTGCAATTCAGACGACCATCTAAGGTAAGCCACTTTAGAGTGTTTGGATGCTAGTGCTTCATTCTGAAACAAGGTAATTTGGACAAGTTCGAGTCTAGGTCTTCCGACGGTATTTTTCTTAGTTATGCTTCTCACTCTCATGCATATCATGTTCTTAACCTTAAAACAAACCGAGTAATGGAGACCTGTGAGGTCACTTTCGACGAGACCATGCCTTGTTCTGTTTCTATCTTTGAAAGTGTAGGTAATCAGGAGATCGGTGAGAGCATCTTTGTTGAGGAGAATGAGGAAGATGCTGATTAGGGAGATGCTGAGCCGACCTCTTCGGCTACCCCAGTCGAGTCTGTGATGACTACTTCGGCTCACGGTCCTAACCCATATTCTTCCACTACTTGGGGTTTGCATGAGCTGCCTCCTCAGCCTACGTCGGCTGCACCTGCGGAGGCCCCAGCTGCTGTTGAGGAGGAGGTGACTTCTTTGAGAGAAGTACCTCGGCGCATTCAGCGTCATCACGCGACTCAGACCATGATTGGCAACATCGACCAGCGAGTCACGTGGTCCAGGTCATATCATATTTCATACTTCGCTCATTCTGCTTTTGTAGCTTCTTTTGAGCCTCAAGATATTGGACATGCTCTATCTAATGCCGATTGGGTCAATGCTATGTACGAGGAGTTAGAGAATTTTGAGCGGAACCAAGTGTGGGTTTTAGTTCCACCTCCACCAGATTGCCATCCCATAGGTACAAAGTGGGTTTACAAGAACAAACAGAGTGAGGATGGGGTGATAGTGAGAAACAAGGCTAGGCTAGTGGCTCAGAGGTTTTGCCAAAAAGAGGGAATTGACTATGAAGAAACCTTTGCTCCTGTTGTCTGTCTAGAAGCCATTAGGATCCTTTTAGTGTTTGTAGCTTCGAAAAGGTTCAAGCTATATCAGATGGATGTGAAGAGTGCCTTCTTGAACGGGTATATAGAAGAAGAGGTTTATATGAGGCAACCCCCTGGCTTTGAAAATCCTAAGTTCCCCAACTTGTTTTTAAACTCCACAAAGCCTTGTATGGTTTGAAACAAGCCTCGAGCGCCTGGTATTGAAAACTCTATGTTTGGTGTTGGTAATTAGTGACAATGCCTAAGTACTAATCCTATGCCTAAGTTGTATATAGCATATGAGGACTAGTACATTCCAAGGTTGGTGGCAAGATGGACATGGTGATCATGATGGCCACACTTGGATTTGGATGCAACTCTACGTGATCAAGGCAAAGGTATATGCTTAAGGGTTGTGTTTTAGTAACCAAGAAACCTAGTGGGTGTGGTTACATTATAGGATAGATGGCCATACTATAAAGAGGGGAATGACGCGGCTATTGAACTCCTAAGTGCCTCTAGGTGTGCATTTCATAATCATATGCATTTGGATAGAACTAATAACGCCTCAAAAAATGATTGTGAAAATGCTAACACACTCGCACATGACGTGATCACTTGGTGGTGTTAGCACATTTGCGATGGCATTGGAGTTTGAGCGGTAGAGAGGGTTTGGGGTCCTCTCTCCCTCCCGCCGAGGTTGCGAGGCGGGATTCAGGCGTTTTCGAGGAATTGAAACGCCTATTTTTCTTTACACCATTGTTGAGATTTGGAGGCATTGTCACATATTGTTTCACGAGCTAAAACATGTGCTAAAGTGACACATATACTTAGTTTAGCTCATATGTGAAAGGGTGAATCAAACGGAGGCGAACGGAGGTCACAGTGGTGACCGGACGCTGGACCGGACGCGGTCTCTGTGTGACCAGACGCGTCCGGTCAGTGCTCAGCGTGTGTCCGTGTCTCGGTTCTCTGATCGGACGCGGTGGCGTGTCCGGTCACGGTCGACCGGACGTGTCCGGTCGTTCTGGGTGCTTACTGCACTCTAACCAGACGCTGGCACTGTGGCGTCCGATTCGTCTAACAGTGCGTCCGGTCGCTGATTCGTTGGGGCACTGCTCAGGCTTGACCAGCGCGTCCGGTCAGCTACGGGACCAACGCGTCTGGTCGAGCTTCGCGCGTCCGGTCAATTCAACCAGCGCGTCCGATCGTGCTTCGCGCATGGGTGGTGTACGCACCTGCGCATCCGGTCTGTGCGACCAGCACGTCCAGTCAGCGCGACTGCTGCTGAATCCTGTGCCTAACGGCTCTATTCGAAGGGGTACGTCTATAAATACTCGTTGGCCGGCTCAAGGCTCTATCTCTTGCACTCTTTAACATACTTGTGAGCACTTTGAGCTAAGCAAATCCCCTCCCACTCATCTCTCTTGCTTCTCTGCATTTTCGAAGTGAGATTGAGTGATCCAAGTGCATTTGCATTGTGAGATTGCATCTAGTTGGCACTTGGTGGTTGATTTGCTGCGGGATTCTTATTTCTCTTGGTGGTTGCCGCCACCTAGACGGCTTGGAGCAGCTTGGAGGCGTTGGCAAGAGTTGGTGATTATTCTTGGCCACCTCCGGTGATTGTGAGGGGTTTATGCCTACCTCGGCGAAGTGCCAAAGGCAACGTTAGTGGATTGCTCGTGTCATTTGTAACCTTTTGCCATTTGGTAGGTTCTTGTGGTGCCTTTTGAGAGGCTCGGTGTGAGACCGATTAGCCACCGAACCACGTGGTGAAGAGGGACACAACGGGGACTAGCGTGTCGGCAAGCACGTGAACCTCGGGATAAATCTTGGTGTCATCATTCTTATTGTGATTAATCGATCCCGGTGGTTGTGTATTGTGAAATTCATCTCTTGATCATATTGATTGGTTGGCTCAATACTTCGCCCCTCGGTGATACCCTTCTAACTCTCTCTTGTATTATTTTCTTAGTTACCTTGCTAGCTTGTTAGTATAGCTCTTAGCTTGTGTAGCTAGTTAGCTTTAGTTGTAAGCTAAGTCATGCGGTTTGACTTGTGCGGTTGAGTGCAAATATATTAGAATTGTAAATTGGATAGGTGGCTTACAAACACCCCGTAGGCTAAGCAAAACTTGCATCTCGCTATTTGTTATATTGATAAACTTGTTTAGCTTGTCTTTGTAGAAATTTGAAAAGGCTATTCACCCCCCCTCTAGCCATCAAGACATTTCAAGTGGTATCAGAGCCGTGGTCACCGTTTATAAGGCTTAACAACCTCGGTGTAAGATGGATCAAGGTGTGTTCAACCATGTCGGGGGCAAGCCTCCATTCTTTGATGGTGTCTCATCTTTTGATCATTGGAAAAGAAAGATGAAGCAATATCTTGGCTCTATTACTGAGAAGGTTTGGGAGGTGACACATCATGATTATGCTATCATTGATCCCGACAACCTCACCAACAATGACCACATCAACAACCAATGCAACACTATGGCTCTCAACACTCTCTACAATGGGATTGATGCAATGGTCTTTGAGCAAATCAAGGATCTTGAGATGGCAAGTGAAGTGTGGACAAGATTAGAGGAAACATATGAGGGCACTTCAATGGTAAAGAGTGCCAAGCTCTATATGCTCAAGGATAAGTTTGCAAGCTTCAAGATGAAGGATGATGAGTCCATACCGGAGATGTTCTATAGGCTACAAGTTATTGTCAATGATCTCAAGAGCCTAGGAGAAGATGTCAAGGACAAGGACTTCTCACATAAGTTCTTGATGAACTTACCTAAGAAGTTTGCTATCTTGAGGAAGATGATCCAAAGAGAGTGTTTGGACAAGGTGACTCCAAACCATGTGCTTGGAGATGTCATGACCGATGCTCAATATGATGATGATGAAGATGAAGATGAGAAGGAGATCAAGGTCAAGCAAGAGAAGCCCATTGCATTCAAGGCTTCATCTTCTAAGGGCAATAGTAAGGTGGAGAGCGATGATGATGATCCATTCGATGATGAGACCATGGCCCTCCTTGTGCACAAGATGGGAAGGTTCATGAAGAAGAAAGGATATGAGGCAAGGAAGATGAGAGACACTATGAAGGCAAAGACCCTTTGCTACAATTGCAATAGCCCCGATCACATAGTGGCGGATTGCCCCTATGAAGATAAGAGATTTCATAGTGGGGACTTGAAGCTCAAGAAGAACAAGAAGGATAAGAAAGAGAAGGAGAAGAAAGCAAAGAAGAGTTTCACATTCAACAACAAGAAGAAGGATGGTGGTTATGTGGTCACTTGGGATAGTGACAACTCTGATAGTGATGATGATGCAAGCTCTAGTGATGATGAAAGGACCACTCGGCGAGCCATTGCAAGCATCGCCCTCTCCAACAAGCCATCCATCTTCGACACTACATCGACATGCCTTATGGCCAAGCCTACCAAGGTAAAATATGATGATAGTGATGATGATTCTTGTGCTAGTGATGGTTGTAGGAGTGATGAGGAGGAGGATGAGGACTACTCCAAGGATGATCTATTGGGCATAATAGATCAAATGAGCAAGGGCTACAAGAGGACAACCAAGAAGTGCAAAATCTTGGAGCAAGAGATCATTGCCAAGAGCAATAAAAATGATGCCTTGATGGAGGAGCTTGTTGCTCTCAAAAAGAGTAAGGAGTGCAAAGAAATTGAACAAGAGCTCAAAGCTCTTAGGAAATCCTTTGATGAGCTAGAGGCCTCTCGTGAGTGTCTAAAGGAAGACCACGAGGACCTTGAAGTTTCTCACACTAGGCTTAAGGAAGCCCACTCCACTCTACTTGAGCTCATCAAGGAAAAGGACCTCAAGTTGGAGAAGTTCATAAAGGAATCTAAGGAGGAGCAAGTGATTATCACTTGTGATATTGGACTAACATGTGATATTATTGATAATTCTTTATTTGTTGGTCCTACTAATGCTTCATGTAGCTCATCATCATCCACCAGAACCAACTCTATCTCTACTACTAGTGATTCATCACTTGTGGTTGAGAATGAGACTCTCAAGAGAGAGGTGGATGATCTCACCCGCGCATTAGGCAATGCCTATGGTGGGGATGCCCGCTTGCTAAAATGTTTGGGTAGCCAAAGGTTCTCTCTTAACAAAGAGGGTTTGTGCTATACTCCCAAGAAGGGCAAGATGGCCTTTGCTACTCCAAAGCCTCGCTTTGTGAAGAGCAATGGTCGTTATTACAATAGATGCAAGCAAGTTGGGCATCTAGAGATTAATTGTAATAAAATGAACAAGAACAACAACAAGTTTCATGCTAAAATGGATTGCATTCCTTTTGATTCTTGTTATGTTCTTACCAAGGGTGAGAAGGGTGTGCAAGCTAAGTTTGTTGGTACACAAATTGTGGGTCCAAAGAAGAAAGCCATTTGGGTACCAAAAAGCTTAGTTACTAATCTCCAAAGACCCAAGCAAGTATGGGTACCTAAAAGACATTAAATTGTTTTGTAGGTAAATTACAAGGCCAGAGGAAGGCATTGGGTGCTTGATAGTGGGTGCTCTCAACATATGACCGGTGATTCAAGAATGTTCAACTCTCTCAAATCAAATGATAGTGGCATTGATAGCATCACATTTGGTGACAATAGCAAGGGTGATGTAAAGGCTCTTGGAAGGATTGCAATCTCAAATGATCATAGCATTTCCAATGTGCTCTTAGTTGAAAAGTTGAACTTCAATCTTCTCTTGGTTGCTCAATTGTGTGATCTTGGTTTCAAGTGCATATTTGGTGTTGATGATGTGGAGATAGTTAGTGTTGATGGTTTCAATTTAATTTTCAAGGGCTTTAGATATGAGAATCTATACTTGGTTGATTTCAATGCTAGTGACACTCAACTTTCAACATGCTTGCTCACCAAATCAAGTATGGGTTGGTTATGGCATAGAAGACTTGGTCATGTTGGCATAAAGCAATTGAATAAGTTAGTGAAGCATGACTTAGTTAGAGGCTTGAAGGATGTCACATTTGAGAAGGATAAGCTATGTAGTGCATGTCAAGCCGAAAAGCAAGTGGGCAACACTCATCCATTGAAGAGCATTATGAGTACTTCCAAGGCATTTGAGTTGTTGCACATGGATCTATTTGGGCCAACTACATACACAAGCATTGGTGGCAACAAGTATGGGTTTATGATTGTGGATGATTTCACTAGATACACGTGGGTATTCTTTTTTGTGGACAAGAGTGATGTATTTGACATATTCAAGAAGTTCATCAAGAGAGTGCAAAATGAGTTTGAGACCACAATCAAGAAAGTCAAAAGTGACAATGGAAGTGAGTTTAGAAACACAAGAGTTGATGAGCTATGTGATGAGCTTGGAATCAAACATCAATTTTCGGCCAAGTATACACCTCAATCTAATAGCCTAGTTGAGAGGAAGAATAGAACTTTAATTGATATGGCAAGATCAATGTTGAATGAGTATAATGTGAGTCATTTATTTTGGGCTGAAGCAATCAACATGGCTTGCTTCTATAGCAACCGCCTCTATTGCCATAAGTTCCTAGAGAAGACACCATATGAGATATTGAATGGAAGAAAGCCCAACATTGCATACTTTTGGGTATTTGGTTGCAAATGCTACATCTTGAAGAAGGGCACTAGATTGAGCAAGTTTGAGAAGAAATGTGATGAAGGATTCTTACTTGGTTACTCCACTACTAGCAAAGCTTATAGAGTTTGGAATTTGGCTAGTGGTCAACTTGAAGAAGTACATGATGTTGAATTCGATGAAACAAATGGCTCTCAAGATGAAGAAGATAACTTGGATGATGTGAGAGGAACTCAATTGACCAATGCTATGAAAGAAATGGATATTGGTGATATTAGGCAAAAGCAAGTGATTGATGTGGATGACAACAAAGATCAAGTGCTCCAAAGTCCAATTACACAAGCTAGTGGTTCTCTAATGCAAAATCAAGCTAGTACATCATCTCAAGTGCAACAAGATCAACAAGTGGTTAGTTCATCATCTCTAACTCATGATCAACATCAACATCCAAGAAATCAAGTCCAAGTACTTCAACCAACTAACATTGCAAGAGACCATCCATTGGATTCCATCATTGGTGACATACAAAGGGGAGTTCAAACTAGATCAAGATTAGCATCATTTTGTGCTCACTCTTCTTTTGTGTCAATTTTAGAACCCAATGACATTGATAAAGCATTAAGAGATCTGGATTGGGTAAATGCAACGCATGAAGAGCTCAACAACTTCAAGAGAAATAAAGTATGGGAACTAGTTGAGAGGCCTAAGGATCACAATGTCATTGAAACAAGATGGGTCTTTCGCAACAAGCAAGATCAAGATGGGATAGTAGTAAGAAACAAAGCAAGACTAGTGGCTCAAGGTTACACACAAATAGAGGGTCTTGACTTTGGTGAAACATATACCCGGCCCCCGGTTGCAAGATTGGAAGCTATTAGGATCTTGCCCATGCTTGTGCTCACAATATCAAGCTATATCAAATGGATGTGAAGAGTGCATTTCTCAATGGGTACATTCAAGAAGAGGTATATGTGGAGCAACCTCCCGGTTTTGAAGATGACAAGAAACCCAATCATGTCTACAAATTGAGAAAAGCTTTGTATGGATTGAAGCAAGCACCTAGAGCATGGTATGAAAGATTGAGGGACTTCTTGCTATCCAAAGGATTTGTCATGGGCAAAGTGGATACTACTTTCTTCACCAAGAAGATTGGGAAAGACTTGTTTGTGTTGCAAATATATGTTGATGATATCATATTCGGTTCAACCAATCAAGATTATTGTGATGAGTTTGGGAAAATGATGGCAAAGGAATTTGAAATATCAATGATTGGTGAACTTAGTTTCTTTCTTGGACTTCAAATCAAACAAATGAAGAAAGGAACATTTGTGAGCCAAACCAAATACATAAAGGATATGCTAAAAAAGTTTGGTATGGAAGATGCAAAAGGAATTACAACTCCAATGGGACTAGTGGAAGCTTGGATAGTGACAAGAGTGGCAACATGGTGGATCAAAAACTATATAGATCAATGATTGGTAGCCTACTCTATGTGACGGCATCAAGGCCCGATGTAATGTTTAGTGTATGCATGTGTGCAAGATTTTAAGCCTCACCAAGAGAAAGTCATTTGAAGGCAACAAAGAGAATATTGAGGTATTTGAAGCATACACAAGATGTTGGATTGTGGTATCCCAAGGGTGCAAGCTTTGAGCTAGTTGGATATTCGGATTCCGACTATGCCGGTGACAAAGTTGAGAGAAAGAGCACCTCCGGGACTTGCCAATTATTGGGAAGATCACTTGTCTCATGGTCATCCAAGAAGCAAAATAGTATTGCACTATCTACCGCCGAAGCCGAATACATCGCCGCGGGTAGTTGTTGTGCACAAATCTTGTGGATGAATGCAACTTTGAAGGATTTTGGAATCAACTTCAAGAATGTGCCATTGCTATGTGACAATGAAAGTGCCGTGAAGCTAACCAATAATCCAGTTCAACATCAAAGAACAAAGCATATTGATGTTTTTCATCATTTCATTAGAGATCATCAACAAAAGGGTGATATTGCTATTGAGAGTGTAGGCACCGAAGATCAATTAGCCGATCTATTCACCAAGCCACTTGATGAGAAGAGATTTCACAAGCTAAAGAATGAGTTGAACATACTTGACTTCTCCAACATGAGTTGATGCACCTCCATGATATGATATGACATGCCTCTCCTTCGAGCCCCAAGGTACAATTGGTTGACATACCATACATCCTATGCTAAGGACTTGTTTAGTGCATCTAGTCATAATTTACATGTTCTAGGCTCATTCATGAAAATCAAATGAATTTGAAGGTTATATGGTGCCACTATTGTTTCTTTGCTATGTATGATCTAGTGGTAGTATATAACTTGTTTAAGTAGCTTGTGATCCTAAGTGTTTAATCTAGATCACTTGTCTAAATATTTGCTTCAACATGGTGCATGATAACCCTTCTAGTGAGGTGTAAAGAAGCTTGCCCTTAGATCAAACCGAAGCATTTTATTCATGCAAGCAATCTAGGTTGAATCACAAACTTAATCCTCACCCCATAACATAACATGATATTCTATCTAAGATTGGTCCCTTGTGGTCATTGGTGCCAAAGGGGGAGAAAATGTTATTCACAAAGATAGATTCTAAAGGGGGAGAAAACCTAAAAGGGAAAATTGATAAAAGAAGGGGATCAACTAAAATTTTGAGCACACAAGTAGGGGGAGCAAGCTCTTAAACATGAATGTTGCATTTACATGTGCACTTCATATGTATGATGCATAGTTATGCATTTCTTTTTCTCCGATACATTGCTTGTGTGGTGACTTGCTAGTATAATTTGAATGGTGTATTGAGGTACTAGCATGAATAGGAAGTAGTTAGATTTTTCTTGCTTCATGTTTTTTCAAAGTGGTACTAGAGCCTTGCTTATAATGTTGATCTCACGAGGTTTCGTGTTATGTTTGTGCTTTTCCAAGTGGTATCTAACTACACAAGGTGCTAAGATGGTGTTTATCGCTACTCCGATGGTATCACGCTTCAAAGGTCTATAATCTAAAACACTTAGCACCTATTGATAGTCAATGTTCCTATAATTTTCCTATCTAAACATGTATGCTTCCTAAATCCAAACATATAGGATACATGTAGGGGGAGCCATTGCTATCAATTTGAATTCATGTTTACTTGTCCGTAATTCTTACACATGGTAATATACTTGGACAATATGACATGGGTTCAATTAAAATTTTATCATAATATCTTTGTGAAAGGGTTGTCATCAATTACCAACAAGGGGGAGATTGAAAGCTCTATGTTTGGTGTTGGTAATTAGTGACAATGCCTAAGTACTAATCCTATGCCTAAGTTGTATATAGCATATGAGGATTAGTACATTCCAAGGTTGGTGGCAAGATGGACATGGTGATCATGATGGCCACACTTGGATTTGGACGCAACTCTACATGATCAAGGCAAAGGTATATGCTTAAGGGTTGTGTTTTAGTAACCAAGACACCTAGCGGGTGTGGTTACATTATAGGATAGATGGCCGTACTATAAAGAGGGGAATGACGCGGCTATTGAACTCCTAAGTGCCTCTAGGTGTGCATTTCATAATCATATGCATTTGGATAGAACTAATAACGCCTCGAAAAATGATTGTGAAAATGCTAACACACTTGCACATGACGTGATCACTTGGTGGTGTTAGCACATTTGCGACGGCGTTGGAGTTTGAGCGGTAGAGAGGGTTTGGGGTCCTCTCTCCCTCCCGCCGAGGTTGCGAGGCGGGATTCAGGCGTTTTCGAGGAATTGAAACGCCTATTTTCCTTTACGCCATTGTCAAGATTTGGAGGCGTTGTCACATGTTGTTTCACAAGCTAAAACATGTGCTAAAGTGACACATATACTTAGTCTAGCTCATATGTGAAAGGGTGAATCAAACAGAGGCGAACGGAGGTCACAGTGGTGACCAGACGCGATCTCTGTGTGACCGGACGCGTCCGGTCAGTGCTCAGCGTGTGTCCATGTCTCGGTTCTCTGATCGGATGCGGTGGCGCGTCCGGTCACGGTCGACCGGACGTGTCCGGTCGTTCTAGGTGCTTACTGCACTCTAACCAGACGCTGGCACTGTGGCGTCCAGTTCGTCTAACAGCGCGTCCGGTCGCTGATTCGTTGGGGCGCTGCTCATGCTTGACCAGCGCGTCCGGTCAGCTACGGGACCAACGCATCCGGTCGAGCTTCGAGCGTCCGGTCAATTCAACCAGCGCGTCTGGTCATGCTTCGCGCATGGATGGTGTACGCACCTGCGTGTCCGGTCTGTGCGACCAGCGCGTCCGGTCAGCATGACTGCTGCTGAATCCTGTGCCTAACGGCTCTATTCGAAGGGGTACGTCTATAAATACTCGTTGGCCGGCTCAAGTCTCTATCTCTTGCACTCTTTAACATACTTGTGAGCACTTTGAGCTAAGCAAATCCCCTCCCACTCATCTCTCTTGCTTCTTTGCATTTTTGAAGTGACATTGAGTGATCGAAGTGCATTTGCATTGTGAGATTGCATCTAGTTGGCACTTGGTGGTTGATGTGCTGCGGGATTGTTGTTTCTCTTGGTGGTTGCCGCCACCTAGACGGCTTGGAGCAGCTTGGAGGCGTTGGCAAGAGTTGGTGATTGTTCTTGGCCACCTCCGGTGATTGTGAGGGGTTTATGCCTACCTCGGTGAAGCACCAAAGGCAACGTTAGTGGATTGCTCGTGTCATTTGTAACCTTTTGCCATTTGGTAGGTTCTTGTGGCGCCTTTTGAGAGGCTCGGTGTGAGACCGATTAGCCACCGAACCACGTGGTGAAGAGGGACACAACGGGGACTAGCGTGTCAGCAAGCACGTGAACCTCGGGATAAATCTTCGTGTCATCATTCTTATTGTGATTAATCAATCCCGGTGGTTGTGTATTGTGAAATTCATCTCTTGATCATATTGATTGGTTGGCTCAATACTTCGCCCCTCGGTGATACCCTTCTAACTCTCTCTTGTATTATTTTCTTAGTTACCTTGCTAGCTTGTTAGTATAGCTCTTAGCTTGTGTAGCTAGTTAGCTTTAGTTGTAAGCTAAGTCGTGCAGTTTGACTTATGCGGTTGAGTGCAAATATACTAGAATTGTGAATTGGATAGGTGGCTTGCAAACACCCCGTAGGCTAAGCAAAACTCGCATCTCGCTATTTGTTATATTGATAAACTTGTTTAGCTTGTCTTTGTAGAAAATTTAAGAGGCTATTCACCCCCCTCTAGCCATCAAGACCTTTCAGGTATGAGCGTTTGAAAGCTTTCTTGCTTGATAAGGGTTTTAGGATGGTATCCGTAGATAAGACTTTGTTCCTCCTCAAGAAAGGCACTGACATCGTTTTGGTGCAGATATACGTGGATGATATAATCTTTGGTGGCTCTTCTCATGCTCTTGTTACCAAGTCTTCAGATACTATGAGCAAGGAATTTGAGATGAGCTTGATGGGTGAATTGACTTTCTTCCTCAGGCTGCAAATCAAGCAAACTTGCGATTGGACGTTCGTGCACCAAGGCAAGTACACCAAGGACGTTTTCGACGTGAAGCCTTGAAGTGGTCCTATATTGAAGAAGTTTTTTAAGTGATGTGTGCTTTTTCAATGAAAAAGCACACTCACTAAGTGTAGCCCCCGAGCCTCTTGCGATTTGGAACAAAAAGTTAGAGGGTCTTGGATTTTGAAAAAAACTAAAAATCTCTTCTTAGGATATGTACCCTACAGCCCCCGAGCATCTTTCCGAGTTCTTTTCGATCGTCAAGAACTTGGATAGAGGGTCTTTATCGTCTTCTTAGGTAGCCAGCTTTATATCCAAGGTTGGTGGTGGTTGGCGGTTGAATTGAATTCTATGTAGTCACAAGGTGTACAGTGTTGGTATATTCTTTCAAATATGCTTGTCCTTGAGTACTATTCATTCACGCGTGTGTCCTCTTCTTACTACTTTTTGTCTTTTCACTGAGACCTTTGTCAGGCTTGTTCTGTTGGTGCTCCCAGTCTATGTACGCCGCTCTTTGGCCTATAAATACCCTCCTAGTGTGCTGCTTCGATTCATTAAGTGTCTTGTTGTATAGTCCGAAGCCTCCGTTGCCATAAATATGATAGTTTGTGAAGTAGAGCAGCCCCCGGACATAAGTTGTGAGTCTTGTAAGTTTTGTAGCAGATGAAATAAGTCTTGTGATCGAGATTAGAGGTAGACTAATCTTGCAGTAGCATTGTACCAGGTAGTACGTGGTGGCAGGTGAAAGAAGTCTTGTGATGTGGGATGCGTTCCATCATCCAATAGCTTCGAGTTGATCCTTCCACACTACCTTACGACTGTCCGGTGCAGATCAGCGTCTGATCTAGGATCACATCGGGCTTGGGTAGACTGATGTCTATGAGCCTCGCCTGGTCTGAGTTGTCCCACTATACTACTGATATCCATCTTGGATGCACTGCGTCCTTCCTTTGAAGAAAACAGTGTATCCGAGTTGGTTGTCTTCTGCCGTGTTGTGGCTAGGAGCACATAGTCATTTCTAGAGCCGATTCTGCCTGGGCTCTTTGTTGCTACCTTGCTCATCATAGTACCGAATTCATTGGGTCTTGTAAGATTTGTAACCTTATGCCGTGTTGTGGCTAGGAGCACATAGTCATTTCTAGAGCTGATTCTGCCTGGGCTCTTTATTGCTACCTTGCTCATCATAGTTGAAAGTCCTATGTTTGGTGTTGGTAATTAGTGACGATGCCTAAGTACTAATCCTATGCCTAAGTTGTATGTAGCATATGAGGATTAGTACATTCCAAGGTTGGTGGCAAGATGGACATGGTGATCATGATGGCCACACTTGGATTTGGACGCAACCCTACGTGATGAAGGCAAAGGTATATGCTTAAGGGTTGTGTTTTAGTAACCAAGACACCTAGTGGGTGTGGTTACATTATAGGATAGATAGCCCTACTATAAAGAGGGGAATGACGCGGCTATTGAACTCCTAAGTGCCTCTAGGTGTGCATTTCATAATCATATGCATTTGGATAGAACTAATAACGCCTCGAAAAATGATTGTGAAAATGCTAACACACTCACACATGACAAGATCACTTGGTGGTGTTAGCACATTTGCGATGGCGTTGGAGTTTGAGCGGTAGAGAGGGTTTGGATCTCTCTCTCCCTCCCGCCGAGCGTGCGAGCGCGGGATTCAGGAGTTTTTGAGAAGTTGAAACGACTATTTTTTCACTACATCGGAAGTCGAAAAAGAAACGGAGGCGAACGGAGGTCACTGGAGTGACCGGACGCTGCACCGGACGCGGTCTGTGTTTGACCGGACGCGTCCGGTCAGTGTTCAGCGTGTGCACGTTTTTCGGTTTGTTGATCGGACGCGTGGCGCGTCCGGTCACAGTCGACCAGACGTGTCCGGTCGTTCAGGGAGCTTACTAGACTCTCACCGGACGCTGGCACTGTGGCGTCCGGTCAGTTCTCCAGCGCGTCCGGTCGTTGTTTCGTTGTGCGCGGCTCAGGGTTGACCACCGCGTCCGGTCAGTTACAGGACCGGCGCGTCCGGTCGATCCCGGCGCGTCCGGTCGTTGCGACCAGCGCATCCGGTCGGTGCTTCGCGAAAGAGCCGTTGTGTGACCGGAGCGTCCGGTCAGTTGGACCAGCGCGTCCGGTCAACGCGACTTCGGCTGTTTCAAGTTTCTAACGGCTATATTCGAAGGGGTACGTCTATAAATACTCGTTGGCCGGCTCAAGGCTCTCTCTCTTGAACATTTGACATACTTGTGAGCACTTTGAGCTAAGCAACTCCCCTCCCACTCATCTCTCTTGCTTCTTTGCATATTCGAAGTGAGATTGAGTGATCCAAGTGCATTTGCATTATGAGATTGCATCTAGTTGGCACTTGGTGGTTGATTTGCTGCGGGATTCTTGTTTCTCTTGGTGGTTGCTGCCACCTAGACGGCTTAGAGCAGCTTGGAGGCGTTGGCAAGAGTTGGTGTTTGTTCTTGGCCACCTCCGGTGTTTGTGAGGGGTTTGTGCCTACCTCGACGAAGCGCCAAAGGCAACATTAGTAAATTGCTCGTGTCATTGCAACCTTTTGCCATTTGGTAGGTTCTTGTGGCGCCTTTTGAGAGGCTCGGTGTGAGACCGATTAGCCACCGAACCACGTGGTGAAGAGGGACACAACGGGGACTAGCGTGCCGGCAAGCACGTGAACCTCGGGATAAATCTTTGTGTCATCACTTTCATATTGTGATTGATTGATCCCGGTGTTCGGTTGTCTTGGTATTCATTGTTGATCATATTGGTTGGCTCAATACTTCGCTCCTCGATGATACCCTTCTAAGTCTATCTTGTATTACTTTCTTAGTTATCTTTGCTAGCTTGTTAGCTTTGCTAGAGTAGCTCTTTTGTGTAGCTTGCTAGTTATAGTTGTAGTTACCTTCTCGGTTTGACTTGTGCGGTTGAGTGCAATTATACTAGAATTGTGAATTGGATAGGTGGCTTGCAAACACCCCGTAGGCTAAGCAAAACTCGTATCTCGCTACTTGTTTTATTGATAAACTTGTTTAGCTTGTCTTTGTAGAAAATTTTAAAAGGCTATTCATCCCCCCTCTAGCCATCAAGACCTTTCAATAGTACCGAATTCATTGGGTCTTGTAAGATTTGTAACCTTATGCACTTTAATGATATTTGTAATAAAAAATCTTTCTTTCTCAGTTGTTGTCTCCTTTTTTATTGTCTGAGTGCTTTTGAGTATCATCCAGGTTCTCTGGCGGCGTACTGTAACGTCTTCTATAAATCTTGTGAATGGCAAGTTCTTTCTGAGTTGTGTGATCTGTAACAATTCGGCATTGGCACAGTGTGAACGGATAAGTCTGAAATATGCCCATTGCACTATACCGTTGTGAAAAGTTGCGTCGTCTGTCGTTTCGGCCATGTCAGTTATGGCAAGAAACAAACTGTTGTGTTTCCATGCCGCCTTAAGCGGGCCCGATGGGCCGCATTTTTATCATTGTAAATCTATTTAAGGGCCCTCCTCCTACTCCTTCTTCTTCTTTCTTACCCTATCCTTGCCCTTTAACATTCGGCCTTTGCTAAACCCTAACCTCTAGAGTTCCACTGCCATTGTCGCCGCCGCTGTCGAACTTTTGCTGCTGACCTCAGATCCTCGCCATTGTATGGGCAAGAAGAAATCATCGTGCAAGTTGAAGGAGGTCTTGATGGACGAGGAGGTGTCGCTCTCGATCATCGAGAATCAAGAATTCATCGCCATGGGGGCTGCAGAGAAGCTCTGGCCAGTTCTGACTACAACGGAGGATCAGTTGCGTGAGTTAGTCAGCGACAACCTTATCTAGGAGAAGGATTTTGCTGATTGGAAGATCCTAGGCCAACATCGGGTTCCTACTCCTAGTCCTGGTTAGATTGTCCTATTTATCTCTTTTGTTCGACCTGGTCTCTGCTTGCCCGCCTTTGTTTTTCTTTATCGTTTCCTCAAATATTTTGGGATTTGCTTAAATCACTTGACCCCGAATGGTGTGCTTTCACTTGTTTGTGTTTGTTCATCTCTACGAAACCTTCCTTGAAATCCTCCCTTCCATCTCCTTGTTTTGTTATTTCTTTCATTTGAAACCACACCCCCGGAGTGATAATATTTCTCCTGAGTGGTTGCGGGGTTCAATTCCGCCAGGGCAAGAAGAGTCTCTTTTTCGACTATGACCTAGTTGATTCTGTGAAGGAGTGGCGTTCTGAGTGGTTTTATGCCAGAAACACGCTCTCCGCTCTTGCTGTTCACTCTGATTCTGGTCCCTCGGTCAATGATCGTTGGGAGAAGAACCCTCTATCGAGCGAAGAGCTTAAGAAGATCTAGCCATTACTTGATATAATTTGGGTTCTAAAGCAGCAAGGACTAAATGGCTTCAGAATCGTCATCAATTATCTACGCCGGTGAGTTCAACCCTTGAAGGCGAGGGAGCACTATGGCTTTGAGTACTCCGGGGCCAAGGACCCTTCTCGTATGGTCCCGGCTCTGGAGTTAACCAAGGAAGAGGTGCTGGAGCACCTCAAGAAAATTCTAAAGGGAGTGAGCGTCGTTTCGCACACGGTCCATGAGTACCGTGCTGACAACCTGCCTCCTGCTGTAAGTTGTTTATCTTCTGCGAGTACTTTATTCTTTATATTTCCTTTGTTGCTGGTACTTTCTATCTTTACTTCCCTTACTTCTCTTGTTGTTGTTGTTGGTTATCTGCAGGATTTGGGTCAGAATTTCGTTGATTCGATCCCTGCTAATGACAACCCTTCTGGGGTGAAAGCTAGGGAGAGCCTTGCTGGAGCGTCTTCAACTAGTAAGTCTCAAGCCACCACCATCCTTCCTGGTGCTTCCATCACAGAAATCATCCCATACGTTGAGTATGTCCCTCGTCTAGTTTCTTGAGCTCCTCATAGCAGCAAGAGGATGCGAGCAGACGATGCTTCCGCTAGGGTGTCTTCTACCAAGAAACCTCATCAATCGAGTACTCATCCAGGTACTCAAGTTGTGGGTAGCAGGATCCTAGGTGAGCATTTCAATATTTTGTCTTCTTTGTAGTTTGTTCGTGTTCTTAACCGAGTACTTTCTCCTTTCTCATATGGTACTGTGGTTGAGTTGCTCGAGGGTGAGGAGGATGAGGATGATGATACGGCCCTCGACACTCGCAGTGAGTTGTTGTTTTTTTGGTTTTGTTGCTATCATTCTTGGGCACTTCTTTTGACTTGTCCTTGCCCTTGCCCTTATCCTTTGTAGTAAGTGGATGTCAGGCCTGAGTTCTTCTAGGGCTCAGGCATCAATCACACCCTCCCTGGTGCAAGGTGGTGATGATATTTTTGCTGCCACCATGCCTCCACCGAAGTCTTTAGTTCAGACTGGGGGTATTAGTATGAAGAAAAGGACAGCTAGGTGAGTGGATTCTGGTTTAGCTTTGTTTGTCTCTGTTTTCCCTTTTTCTGGTTCATCTTCTTATCGTTGAGGTTGTCCATCATTTTGCAGGCCTTCACCCTCGCCTTCTCCCAACCCCCAATCGGCTTCTTCTCAGTCCGCTGGTGCGGCCGTGCATATTGAGTCTCAGGACTCGAAACGCATGGTTAGCGAGGCAGCTATGGAGGAGACGGTGGCTCCTGATGATCATGCTGCCATGGAGTCACCCACTCCGGAGGTGACCATGACCGTGGCGGTGGATCCAGCTATGGAGGTAGCTAGGATTTCTACTGCTGTGGCTTCGGCTTTGGTGGTGGTCTCCTCGGCTCAGCCGACTTCTTTCGCTGCCGATTGTGCTTCCAGCGGTCTTCGTCTGGAGGAGGATGTGGTGCTACAATTTGATGCCACCTATCATCTCTCTGAGTTGACCGTGTCTTGGGGAAGGCTTGTAGCTGGTGCGGCTTCTTTTAGAGAACAGCTTCAGGTAGTCATCTTCTTCTTTCTTTGTTTTTTGTATTCTCAGTTAGTTTTACTCTCTTTTCTTATTTCCTTTCTTTTTTCTACAGGAGTAGTCTTTCTCTTGGGATCACTCTAGCTTTTTTGGCTCGGGTAAGACTAAGAAGAAACTGTCCTTTGAATTGACCCAGCTGAAGGCACAGTTGGCCAGTAAAGAGTGGAGCTAGATTCCGAGCACCAAGGGCATCAAGACTCTAAGAGGGCTCTCCATGCGCAAGTCATTGAGGCGGAGCAGAGGAGGGACGAAGCTATGGCCACCTTGCAGGAGTCCTCCGGGAAATCTGAAGGTGTCAAGAAGGAGTGTGAAGGTACTCCGAGTTCTTTTTTGTTTCTTTGCTTCTTCATTTCTATAATTCTATTTTGATTTTGCATGATCTCTTCTTATTGCTTTTACTAGCGCTCCGTGGAGATCAACAAAAACTCTTGGGGGTTGTTGAGGAAATGAAGATACTTGTCCGTAATAATCACAATAGGGCTGAGGAGGTAATTACTCGTGCTGAAGAAGCTCTTGCCCTTGCCAAGTTAATTAGGCATGAAGCTGACAGGGATATTGTGCAGGTCCAAAAGACCATTGAGGATTTATCCCAGAAGCTGCCGGTGTCTGATCAACGGTTTGCCACTTTGTGGAAATCTTTCAAGACCATTGCAAAGCTTCTTCGGACTTCTGAAGATGATGGAAGGACCTGGGGCGACTTCATCCCGTTGATTTCTGAGCGCCTTCAGAGCTTCGTCAAGAATGAGGTTCAAACATGTGTTAAGAACGTTTTAGCTTATATCCATGTTCTTGCTTCGTCGGTCCCTCTAGAAAAAATTATGGAGGACACTGATGATGACAACTATTTGGATTCTATTGAGAAGGCTAAACCTAAAGTTGAAGATCTAGCCACCTTCAATGCCGGAAAGCTTGATATTTAGCTACCTTGTTCTGATAATGAAGCTGATGGTTAGGCTTTGTAGTGCCCGGGTGCTTTCCTTGTGTAAAGATGTACTTTGTATTGTGCCTTGTAAAGAGATTCTGGTTCTTGTGGATTCATCTTTATCATTTTGCTTGAATCGTTCGAGTGAATCTTTCCAAGTTGTTTTCCCAGACTTTTGGAATTTTCTTTGAATGTGTGCTAGATATAAGCCTTAGTCTTTGCAGGCGTATCTAGGTTCCTTTGAGTTATGTCTCTCTAACTGGTCTTACTCTTATTTTTTATATCTTCATGAGTCTTGTTGAGCATAGGCGCTGGATCAATTGACTTGTTTCCGGTGTTGAACAACTCCGGGATAGGGTGAGCGCTATCTGGCTCTTATCTAGGTCATGAGAACAACCTAGGATAGGCCAAGTGTTGGCTTTTCAGTCTTTTTACTTTCATCCAAGCCTAAAAAGACTTGGGACAAGGTGAGCTCAAGCATCTTTTCAGCTCTTTTGCCCTTGATTTGTGAATTGTAAGCTCAAGCATCTTTTCAGCTCTTTTGCTCTCATCTGATTGTGAAATCAACCCGGGATGGGACGAGCACCTCTGGCTCTCATCCAGGCTGTGAAAATAACCCAGAATAGGTTCGAGTGTCAGCTTGTCTGCCTTACTCTTATCCAAGCCTGAAAAGACTTGGGATTGCGAGCTCAAGCATCTTTTTAGCTCTTTTGCTCTCATCCAGTTATGAAAACAACTCAAGATAGGGCGAGCACCTCTAGCTCTCATTCGGGCTGTGAAAACAACCCAGGATAGGTTCGGGTGTTAGCTTATCAGCCTTACTCTCATCCAAGCCTGAAAATATTTGGGATTGCGAGCTCAAGCATCTTTTCTGCTCTTTGCTCTCATCCGATTATGAAAACAACTCAGGATCGGGCGAGAACCTCTGACTCTCATCCAGGCTATGAAAACAATCTAGGGTAGGTTTGAGTGTCAGCTTATCATCCTTACTCTCATCCAAGCCTGAAAAGACTTGGGATTACCAGCTCAAGCATCTTTTTAGCTCTTTTGCTCTCATCCGGTTGTGAAAACAACTCGGGATTAGGCAAGCACCTCTGGCTCTCATCCAGGCTATGAAAACAACCTAGGATAGGTTTGAGTGTTAGCTTATCAGCCTTACTCTCATCCAAGCCTAAAAAGACTTGGGATTTCAAGCTCAAGCATCTTTTCAGCTCTTTTGCTCTCATCCGGTTGTGAAAACAACTCAGGATAGATCATAATAAGACAAGTGTTGATGAGGAATATCATCTTTATTTCGTTGGCCGTGAATCCTAATTACAAATTTCTTTGTTGCTACATAAATTTTGTCTTGAGTTCTTCAAGCGTAGAATCTTCTTAGCTGGCTGATATGCCACGTATTCCTTACTTCTATTCCATCTTCAAACATTAACTTGTATGTGCCTGATCCAGAGATTTTTGTGATAACAAAAGGACCTTCCCATGGGCTGAGTAGTTTATGGTGTCCGTTAGTTTTTTGTATTCTTCATAGTGCTAGGTCTCCGACTTGCACTGAGCGTTGTTGAGTACTTTTGTTGTAATGGTGCCTTAGACCTTGGAGGTATCGAGCTGACTGAAGGGTAGCATTTACCCTGACTTTTTCTGTACTATCAAGTTTCAATCTTCAGGTGTGTTCTACTTCTCCTTCCTTGTATTGTTCGATTTTTGGGGATGTCTAGATCAAATCTGCTGGTAGCACGGCTTCTGATCCATATACTAGAAAGAAAGGTGAGTATCCAGTCACTCTGCTTACTTGAGTGCGTAGCCCCCATACTACTTTGGGTAATTCTTCAATCCATTTGGAGCCATAATCTTCTAGTTCTTTATATAATCTTGGTTTCAATCCAGCTAGTATAAGTCCATTGGCTCTTTCTATTTGTCCGTTGGCTTCAGGGTGTGCAATTGATGCATAATCTATATTGATGCCGCAGTCTTGTGTCCAATTTTTGAACTCAATAGCTGTGAAAGGGAACCCAAATTGGTGATGACGTGGTTGGGTATTCCAAAGCGGTGCATAATGTCTTGGATGAACACGACTACTTTTGTTGCGCTGTATTTTACAAGCAGTTTGTATTTGATCCACTTGGTGAATTTGTCGATTACGACAAAGATGTACTCAAATCCACCTTTGGCCTCTTTGAGTGGTCCTACTTGATCCAGCCCCTAGCATGCGAATGGCCAGGCATGAGGGATGCAAATTAGGTCATGAGCTGGTATGTGAGCTTGCCTTGTGAACATTTGGCACCCTTTGCACTATCTGACTAGTTCTTCTGCATCTTTCAAAGTTGTTGGCCAATAGAAACTGGTGTGAAAAGTTTTACCCACCAGAGTCCTTGAGGCTGCGTGGTTGCTGCAGCAACTTGAGTGGATTTCATCTAGGATTTCTTTTCCTTCTTCTCTTGAGATACATTTAAGAAGTACTCCTAATGATGCAGCTCTTCTGTACAGTTTGTCACCTACAAGGACATTGTTCTTGCTTCTTCTAATTATCTTGGTGGCCTCTTCCTTATTAGATGGTAGCTTGTTTTCTTTGATGTAATCGATGAAGTCTTGAGTCCATGATCTGGTGATTACCATGATCTAGGTTGTTGGTGCTAGTGGCTTAGAGGTTATCCCACCGGGTTGTTTTATGGAGGGTGATTGCAACTCCTCTACAAACACACCTGGTGGGACCTTCACTCTGTCCGATCCCAGCTTGGCGAGAACGTCTGTTGCAATGTTTGAATCTCGTAGAACATGCAAGATTCCTAGTCCTTGGAAATTTTTCTCTAGTTTTCATACTTTAGCACAATAGGCGTCCATGTTGTTTTTGGTGCAGTCCCAGTCTTTATTGACTTGATTGATGACCACAGCTGAATCGCCATAGACAAGTAACCGTTTGATTCCGAGAGAAGTCGTGATCGTTAGCCCATGGATGAGTGTTTCATATTCTGCTTTAATATTTGTTGCTTGCCATAGTATCTGGAGTACGTATTTAAGTTGTTTTCCTTCTAGGGATATGAAAAGAACACCTACGCCAACCTCGCCTAACTTGAGTGATCCGTCGAAGTACAACTTTCAATGGTCGAGGAAGGCATCTGGTGCGGGTTGTTGGATTTCTATCCATTCGGCCACGAAGTCTGCGAATACTTGTGATTTTATTGCTTTTTGAGAAGAAAAATTGATATTTAGAGCTCCGAGTTCCACTGCCCACTTTGATATGCGTCCTGTCGCATCTCTATTGCGCAGGATGTATCCAAGAGGGAAATCTATTACTACGGTAATCTTGTGGCCTTCGAAGTAATGTCGTAGCTTGCGGGAAGTAATTAGGAGGACGTAGAGTAGTTTTTGTATATGCAGGTACCATATTTTTGAGTCTGTTAGAACCTCGTTGATGTAGTATACTGGCCACTATACTTTGTATACATACCCTTCTTCTTCTCTTTCCACCACAATTATTGCATTGACTACAGTAGATGTTGCCGATATGTATAACATCATGTCTTCGTGCTTCTTAGGAGGTGTGAGTATGGGTGATGAGGTAAGGTACACCTTAAGGCTTTCAAAAGCCTCCTTGGTTTCCTCTGTCCACTCAAACTTGTCTGTCTTTTTTAATAGCTTGAAGAAAGGGAGTCCTTTTTCATCGAGTCGTGAGATTAAGCGATTGAGGGCTGCCAAGCTTCCTATCAGTTTTTGCACATCTTTTACATAGCACGGGGGTGCCATTTCTATTATGGCTCGAATCTGCTTAGTGCTTGCTTCTATTCCTCGATTGCTGACTAGAAATCCGAGTAGTTGTCCTAATGGTACCCCAAAAACATACTTGTTTGGGTTCAATTTCCACTTCCACTTATTTAGATTTTTAAAAGTCTGCTTCAAGTCTTCAATTAGTATGTCTAGGTTTTTTGTCTTTACTACTATGTCATCGACATAAGCTTCTGCGCTGTCACCAATCTGTTCACCGAGACATGTTTAAATAGCTCTTTGATAGGTCACACCGGTGTTCTTGAGTCCAAAGGATATGGTTTTATAGCAATAGGTGTCGAACAGAGTGATGAAAGTTGTCTTGCTCTGCTCTGGTTTTATAGCAATAGATGTCGAACCATCTTCCTTAGTGTTTCTGAAAATATGATGTTGAGTCTAGCTCCCCCATTGATCAAAACTTTGGTGACTGCCATCCCTGCTATAGTTGGACCTAGGACTAGTGGATATAGGCTAGCATTTCTAACGCTAGTCTATTGATCTTCTCTTGAAAACTGGATTGGGTACTTTGACCAATTTAGGTATCTTGGGACGGCTAGTTCGGCTGCCATGATGCTACGAAGAGCCAACTTGTCTTGGTACTTGCTTCTTAAACCTAGAACTCCAGAGAAGATTACTACAACTATTCCTGGAATCCTTTGTCTTCCGTGTTGTCTTCGTATTTCTTCTTGTTATCTTCTTGTTTATCCTTATTTTTTTCCTTGTGTACCAATCAATGAAGATTCAGCAGTCTCCTGTAGTGTGGTTTTCTTGTGAGTGCCATATACAGTGCATATTCTCGATGTCTTTGAATCTCCTGAATTTTGAGAATTTTTTCATCTTGTCGACCACGGAGACGGTGTTGTCTAGTCCGCGCTTCCTATTCAGATGTCCCATATTTGGAAAATTTCTCCAGTCCGAGTTGTCTCTGTTGTTTTCTCGGTTGTTTTTGTCCGAAAATCTTTCCCTCATCTTTTCTTCAGCCATAATCATTTTTCTACTGTGCGTCTAAATTCTTCATTATTCCTTGGGTGTTCTTTACAAAAATCTTGAAATTGCCATTCAACCATGATTCCGTGGGAAAAGGCTTCAATCACTTCTCGTTCGGTGATGTCATGTACGTGGGCATGTAATTCACCGAAATGTCGATAATAATCTCTGAGGCTTTTGCCTCCCTTTTGCTTGAGTCCTTTTAGCTCTGCATGTGTGATGGGGTGCGCAATGATGCCTGTAAAATTTTCATAGAAGGCTTTTTGCAAGTCCTCCCAGCCTCTGATTGACCCCGGGTTCAATTTATTGAACCATTGGAGGGGCATTTTTTCTAGGGCCATGGGAAGAATAATACCTTGATATCGTCATCTCCGCCGACTAGTTCGATTGATTCCGAGTAGATTCTGAGCCACTGCTTTGGTTCGGTCTTTCCGTCATATTTGGAGTGGTTTGATGGCTTGAACTTGTGAGGCAGCCATACCGAAGCAAGTCACCTTGAAAAATAGGGAAACCTATCGTGCGTTTCGGCTTCTCCGTGTTCTGACTCAGCTCCCTCTTCATGCCAGCTGTCATTTAGCCTAGGAATAAACCGTGGGGATGAGTGGTAAGATGCATTGCTCCCCTCTTCTCTCGGATGCCCGACTTGATTACTCTGGGCGTGGTCTCTTCTTTTCTCTTGATTCTGGCTCCCGTTCAGTCCTAGTGTTTGGAAGGCATACCTCCTTTGACTTTGCGCGTCTTGTTCATGCGATGATGTCCTAGTGGGAAGCCTGGAAAGAGTTATTCCGCCATGTGCCTTCAGGGCTGTTGCCCGGAGGACTTCTCGAAGTTGTTCTTGTTCCTTGTTGGGATGCGAGATTGCTTCGAGTTCTTCTAGTGCTTCCCGTATCTTGTCGTAAGTGGCTCCGTGTACTCTGGTCGTGCGCTTTTCTTTGGCTTCTTTCTCTGATTTCCTCTTGTGGTATTCGGCCATCTCTATTTTGTACGTGTCATGTGCTTCTTTTCGTTGCCTAGCACGTCGTCTGTAGGCTTCTTTTAGTTTGTTCCTTCTTTCTCAAGCTTGTCTCTGGCCCTCAGATTCACCATCGTATTCAGGAGCGTTGGGCGATATGTTTGATTCTGATTCATCTGAAGATCTAACATTAGGTGCAGTTGGTGGCATCGGTAGTGGCCGTTGAATCATGAAGGCTTCTTGGCCTGGCACCAGGCTTGCCTTGTTGTAGTTTCTGACGACTTTAGTTGGAGTGTTGGCATCGCGGAGCGCACAACTTCTTCAACTAGTTGGGCATTCTTGTCCTAGGGACAAGCACCTGGCCAGTGGACTAGGCAATCTTTAGATGTTACGGTTAGTATGAGACCTTCCTGTGCCCTGGTAAGACGTAGCCTTCGCGCTGGACGGGCCGTATTTTGGAGTAAGTCTTGATATGCCCTTGCCACGTTGTTAAGTTCGGTTGAGAGGTGACTCAATTTTCTGGGAGAAACCTAAAGTAGGTTCGAATTGATGTTTTGAAGGATTGATGCTGCGTTCTGGAGTCCAATTGAAAAAGGACTTGGCTTGTCTTTAAAAGAACACGGATAGGACTCTGAGGGGGAATCCAATCCGGATGTCAAGTCGAGACTGGTTGTTGTCGGGGCCTGAGTTGATTCAAATACTGTAAGCCTTTGGGCGAGAACTTCGGTAAGCTTCGTCGGAAGAGTGAGTCCCTTGCGGGCTTCTAGAGCTTCCATGAGACGTCCTTGGAGGTTGCCATTATCATCCGCCTCGCAAACCCACAATCTAAAGATGAAGATTGATCCCATTGGGAAGATCATGTTGTCGAAATCCATAAAGCTCTTGATCACGATTGCGCCAAAGACCCCTACCTGGCGTGCCAGCTGTCGGTGTTTGACCACTGATAGTCTGCCACGGGGGTACCCGAGACAGTTGTTCGAGCTTCGACGCGTGCTAGAACTCGATGGTGAACGCAGAGACAGTCGATTTATACTGGTTCGAGCCCTCGATCGTGATCGAGTAATAACCTTATGTCCAGTTGGCGTTAGCCTTTGCGTTGGATTGATTGTGTTATCTTATGTCTTGTTAAAGGGGTGCCCACGCCCTCTCTTTATATCGATAGAGAAGGTTGTGGTGCAGTTACAATCCTAGCTAAATCCAAAGAAGGTGTCCTGAACTAGATACAGAAGTTACTTTTCATAGGAATCCAGCTAGTCTGGCCTATTCTACTCGGATTTAGTGTAGTGGATGCTACACCTCTCCTTGCTCCAGTTTGTGGGTCAGGCTAGGGCCCACGACTCATAATCACATCGTTGGGGAACCCTGTGGGTCTCGCATCAACAGACGTGCTCAAGAAATTCAATATGAGTGAGGCCAAGCCTCTTTCGACGTCCATGTCGACCACGACGGCTCTAGATGAGGACAAAGAGGGAGAAGCTATGGACCAGAAGGAATACCGAAGCATGATCGGATCCCTACTATACCTGACGACGATGAGACCGGACATCCAGTTCGCGGTCTGCTTGTGCGCGTGCTTTCAGTCTTCGTCGCGCACGTCTCATCGTCAAGCCATCAAGCGGATCCTCAGGTACCTTCGTTTTACACCCGAGTTTGGTCTTTGGTTTTTGACCTCTTCTTCTCTTTCTCTTTGTGGGTATTCTGATGTGAATTATGCTGGTTGTCGTGTTGAGAGGAAGTCCACTTCAAGGACTTGTTAGTTTCTTGGATCTTCTCTTGTGTCTTGGTCTTCTCGCAAGCAATCTAGCATCGCCTAATCCACCACAGAGGCTGAGTATGTTGCTGCTACTGCTGCTTGGTGTTCCTAGTTGCTTTGGATGATAGCTACTCTGAGAGACTTTGAGTTAGAGTTTAAGCGAGTGCCTTTGTTTTGTGACAGCACCAGTGACATAAGCATAGCCAAAAACCCAGTCCTCCACTCAAAGACAAAGCACATAGAAGTCTATTTTCATTTCTTGCGCGACCACTATGAGAAAGGTGATATTGATACCCAAAACCAGCTCGTAGATATTTTCACCAAACCACTTGACCAAGCCCAGTTTGCTCGCTTGCAAGGGGAGCTTAGAGTTTGTTTCCCTTTTTAGAGGAGGGGAATTTTGATTGTTGTATTCTAGTTTTGCTTTTCTTTGTAGTTTAGCTTTTGCTTTTGCTTTTGTATCATACTTGCATATCATATCATCATGTATCATATTGCATCCTGAGCTTCATCCTTATAGTTGCTAGGTTGACACTATGCTCTTGTTGGGGATGTTATGAATATACATGAAGTGCTTTTGGCTTAGGCTCTTTTGATCAATTGATGCATGTTATGAGCTAAGCTTGTTTTCCAAACTATGAACTTGATTAAAACTTGTTGAAACATGAAATGTGTTCACCACTACTTGTAGCAACTAGCATGTGTAGGATGTGTCGAGATCTCTTTTGCTTCATATATATGCTTAGTTGCTACGGCTCATAGCTTGAGTTACACACTTGCTTGAGAAACTTGAATTTGTTCTAAAACTTGAAAAACAAGCTATGTGATTTGAAAAGATCAGGATGGGTCTGTGCTATCCTATGTCAGTGTATCGAGACAGCTCCCACTTGCACTTACGGGTGAACTTGAGCTCTATAATGGATACCAAGATCATTGTCTTAAGCTTCTGATTGCCTTTGGCATAGGCTTGACATGGTCGCTAAGTCAGGTTTTGATGGCACAGATAACCTCCCGCACACACTTGTTTTGACAAACTTTGGTGATAAGTTGCATAACTCTGATAACTTTCATTTGGTATCTAAAATTTGATCAAACCACAAGTTTGTCTCATGACATGATGTGTGAACTTTGTTTGGGGGTTGTTCACTTGTGTAGCACAAGGTCAATCTCTTGTCTGTCTTTGCTATGTGCTCTTTTGGTGGTGAACCCTCTTTTAAAATTGCTCAAACTTGACCAAACTTGCTTAAATGCCATATTTCTCATTTGGTCACCTTGAGCATTTGCTATCACTTGTATGTGTTGCTATATATACATGACAGCAACAATTAAGCATCTTTTCAATCTCCTTGCTATAATGTTGAAGCTTCTGCATTTGTGCATTTCTATATTCATAGCATGATTTGAGGGGGAGTTGCATTCTTCGAGCTAAAACTTGATAAGTGCATGTGTCAACAAGGGGGAGAAGCTTCAACACTCACAAGGGGAGAATACTCAAGGGGGAGTATGTCTTACCAAATTCCACCTAAATATTGAGTGCATGCATTCATACGAGAGATTGCATTTGTTTAGGGGGAGTTGCACTTGAGTTGTTTTTGCTAGATGTGTTGAGTTTTTGCCTCTTCTGGAGGGTCTAGCAGTTTTTTAGCTTTTTGAGCTTTGCTAGTGGTATTGAGCCCATTGCCTCTTATTGAGGGCTAGCTTTGTTTTACTTGGTTACGTCGAGCCGTTGCCCATGTCTTTGGGGACCAAGTTTTACTCATTTTAAATGACCTCGTTTTGGCTTTTCTTTGGCTTTTGGTCATTTGGTTGAGCTTCTTGTTTTCTCTTCTTCTTTTTCTTTTGCTCAAGTTGTTCGTGTGTTGGTGTTGCCAATGCACTCATCAAGGGAGAGATTGTGAACACAAGGTTGAAATGTGCCCTTATGATTCAATTTGTGATGAGTGATTGCCAACATGACTTACAATCAAGGTTGAGTGTGTGACCTAACCTTGACGTGAGTTGAGAAGTGTGACATGTCTCTTGGCTTGTATTATGCAGGTGTGGAGCTTGGAGGCGGTGGTCGACGGCGAGGTGAAGGTCGAGTAGGGGCGTGCCGTGCCGATGAACCGGGAGCGATGAAGGGCGAACATGAGGCTTGGACCGAGCGACCAGAGGCCGGGTGACCAGCCGATGTGGCTGAGATTTGGGACATCGACACGCGCAAGTCTACATGGGAGTGACCGTATTGACCGAGTCAAGATGGAGGACGTGCAAGTCGACGGGGCTCAAAGGACTTGGCGACCGGCCGATCGAGGACAGTGGTGACATGTGTCGAGCAGCGGGGGACGCATATGGAGTACGCTACTCGCGAGTGCATTTGGTGGTTTGGGCCTCAAAACCATCAATGGCGGGTTTATGGGTTTGGGCCTCAAAACCCGGGCAGAGGTTCCGAGGAGGAACGGATGGCACATGGTGGCATCGGGGAGTTCGCGTCGAGGCGAAGCTACTGATGAGGAGGCGCGGTGGCCGTTGGATGAAGATGACACCGGCTTGGACCATAATGCCCTTGGGCTAAGTGGTTTGACTCAATTGTATCCAGGGGCAAAACTGGAATTGTGTAATAGCCCTGTTAAATAAGATGAGAGAACCCCCATCTCCTTCATCTCCTCCATTTGCATTTTTCCTTGTTAGGGTTCCCTCCTAGTTGCTTGTGAGAGAGAGAGGTCCATTAATCCTTGTGATTTGTGTAAGAACCAAGATTTCAAGTGGGAAAGGGGGTCCCGAATCCTCCTTGTGTCCTCCGTGATTTGGCGGGAGAGTCACTCTTTGTGTTCATGATGTGTTCTTCGTGTTCTTCTCTTTCCCCCTCTCATTCTTGAGTTGATTCATTGTTTCTAGACTATTTTGATCCGTTCTTTTTCATTGTTTTGAGCTATGACGTGAGTTGAGCCTTTCCACCGAAGGAAATCAACCAATTCCTCACGAGCTCGCAGATCAGACGATTTTTTTGTCTAGGTAACAAGAACCAGTGTTTTTTGTTTTCCTTCGATTTCTCGTTGATTGGCTTCAAATTGGGCGATGACCTCTTAGAGGTAGCTCCCCTACTTCCTTGTGATCACGCTCACCAAGTTTCGTGGCAGTTGGTGAAGGTTTGGCCGCAAATCGGAAGATCGAAGTGAGGAGTTGATTTTCGGAGCTCTCTGTTCTTGCTGATTCGCAATTCGCAGAATGTCCGGAGTATTGTAGCAGACAGTCTAGGAGTCGGGATTTTTTTCTGTGCTTCCTTTGCTGCACGGTGTCCGTACTTGTGTCCGAGTACTGTAGCAGTGGCATTCAGACCGAGAACAGAACTGTTTTCGTGAAGTTCAGTTTCTGATTTTTGAACAGCGGACTGTCCAATACTGTAGCGTACTGTCTGGGGTACTGTAGCAGACAGTCCGTAACTCTCTATTTTGTGCTGTTTTGTTCGTTTTTCGCTCGTTCGATCTTCGATTCGAGTTCCGTATTTTGAGTTGGGTTTCTAGCGATCTAAGGAACTTTTCTAGGGTCTCTTGACTTTTGGTAGCTCGTGTTTTTGTAGCTTTTGTTTGTGTGCCTTTTGGGGGTTGATTTTGGGACAGTGGTCGAAAGTTTCGAAAGAAATTTGAGGCTCCCATTAAACCCCTCGTCGTCGTTTTCGGTCCTTTATGCATAAAGGACAGTAAACGGATTAGGCCATCAGCATGTAAGCGTAGCTTGTAAAATACGTACCATAACAACATATGCAATAGTTCCAAGGGAGCACCATTAATTGCAGCAGACCACTGGAACCATATAACAGTTTCTTTTCTCAGGAATCAATAGTGCGGCAAGCACATAAGAATAAAAAGGAATTTGAGACAAACAACTAAAATATAGATATAACAACAGGCCAAAGGAACCTACTAAAACAACACATATTAACAACAGACCAAAGGAACCTTCTAAAACAACACATATCACGAGGGGAAACGGTCTGAGCCATAAGAACCACACGAAAAGAACAGAACATGAACCACTTCATGTGTAGTTTGGTGGTTATCATTTGCCGAGGTAAAAAGCGTAGATAGTTACATGAAAGATTCAAATCTAGTCAGCTACAGGGAAAACATAAACTGGTTGTAACTATATGCCTTTTGATATGGATTACCAAACAGAAATCTGTTAGTGGACAAAAAACAGAAATAACAGTGAAGACCCAGTGAGACTTACCGAATTACCAATCTGCTAGTAAGTATAGCCAATGCATTAATAACTCATGGCTGATTTGGATGGTGCTTTGCTTATCCTGCCTGTCATATGATTAAATTTTCTTTCACTTTGGTGGAGCATTAAGCCTTACTATCTATATATATAGGAAAAGTATTCTCATTTCGTAAAATATCTTGAGTAAAAATATATTGAGTAGCAGTAACAATATAATAAAAATATAATGTGTTGTTATTGGCCTCTAAAATGTAAATTGACAAGAAGGGTTTGTTACCTGTATATGAGAATAATCAGCAAATTCATGGGAGTGCATATGCATCTGCAAACAAAGAGGTAAGAATTAAATTAACACCTTAGGTCCAGTCAGAAGCCATTTTGCATAAGAAAATACGCGTGTTTGGTGGCAACACCTAAGGCCCTCTGCAGTGTATCACTTAAGTGCTGCGTCAAATGGAGAGAGAAATTTTGGGCACCGCTCCTGCCATTGCAGCAGGCGATGCCAACGTCAACAGAAATGGAAGCGACACAAGTACAAGCAGCGGTGCTAACTGAATAGAATAGGAAAAGGGAGGAGAGAGATTGACACACAAGCTGAACCATCACATGCATGGTACCAGTACTAGCTTTTGCTTTGTCATTTTTTTATATTTCCTCTATGGACCCCATGACTGGTGTCAAAACAGTGACCGACACCAACTTCTCTCACGTGGACCTTCAGTAGTTTTGGGCATCACTCTCCATTGTGGAGGGCCAGGCCTGCCACAATGTGCAGTGAAGCCAAAAACCAAACCATGTCACTTCACAGATTTCTGGGATCGGTCTCTTTGAGTTACAGTGGCGAGCACCACTCGTGGTACCCAGCTTGCAAATTGGAAAAAGGAAGCAAGTACGTGCGGCGTTGATGTGAGTAGGCATATGGAAGCAACAGCATGCAACAAGCAAATAATTTTTTATTCAAGCGGGCACTGATTCCTCTACATGCTCCGCTCCCAAAAATTCAAGAGCAGTCGCATGCTGAAGCGTCAAGAACGAAGCCCAAACACTTTCTCTTCTGTTTAAGCACTACTCAAGCGCAGCACTGCAGGGCACATATAATTAATGTGGATCGGCTATTCTTTTCAATAGAAACCGGCAAGCGCAGTACGATGCAAATTTGAATAAACTTACTGTAAATTAAGTTATGATAACAAGCCGAGTGACCAGCGCTTTCATCGAAGATGCACAATGTTGGTTTCCTTAAAAAAAGCGTGTTCTAAGATTCTAAGCTCACCATAACAGAAACGACATTAAAAAAGCATTAGAGAACGACTAAAGGCATTGACCATGTTGGAGGCATCGGTTACAAAGCACCCATCGAAACCTCAGTTGCAGATGTTTCAGGCATGCACGCATGAAACAACGTAAGCAACTCTATGGTAAGCACATGCTAGCAGGCACGACAAATCTAAAAGAACAGATACCAATGAAGGAAAAGAATGGACCAATCTGCAGCAAAAGCAAAGGAACAGACCAATTGGAAAAAAGCATAAATCAGGGAAAAGAAAGAAGATTACATGACCACTATTGGCGGCAGGTAGCTTTGTTAGTCACCGAACGGCGGTGAGCGCCGACGGCGAGGACACGAGCAGTGACTGGAACACACGCGAGAACACTTGGACACAGAGTTTTGTGCTACAAAGCGCAGCGTTTTCTGATGCACGTGATTGTATTTATTGGAAGCAAAATGAGACATGCCGAGCAAAGCGCACACGACGCAGGAGAGTGCGCGTCCATCCCCACGCACTGCATCGCCGGTCATTGCTGCATGCTCGAGTTCGTGGCTAGGCAAGTCCCAGGCCACGACGTCCTACGCGCGCGGAGTCCACAGGCCGGATCCTGCGCGCATGCTGTTACAGGAAGATAAACATGCAGAGCTAACTAAATTTAGCACATAGGAGTATATAACAATTCTCCTCCTACTCCTAGTGTGCCTGCTGTACATTGTGCACACCAAGTCTGGAACGCAATTCACAGAAGCGTTCACGCCCCAGAGCTTTGGTGAGAATGTCCGCCAGCTGCTCCACCGTTCCAATTGACTGGAGCTGAACCCTGTTCTCCTCCACACACTCACGAATGTAATGAAATCTAACATCAATGTGCTTACTTCGGTCGTGGAACACCGGATTCCTGCTGAGCGCGATGGCGGACACGTTGTCGATCTTCAGCGAAAAGGTACTCGCCTCCTCGCCTTTGAGCTCTGCGAGAAGACGTGCGAGCTAAACTCCCTGGAAAGAGGCAGTAGCGGCAGCTATGTACTCTGCTTCACAGGAGGACAGAGCCACAATGCGCTGCTTTTGGGATTGCCAGGTGATCACATTGCCGTTGAGGAAGAAGACCACACCGGTAGTGCTTTTACGTGTGTCGACGTCGCCGGCCAAGTCGCTGTAGCCGACGAGCTGCGCCTTCTTCTTCCTCTTGTAGTGACAGCCAAAGTGCAGAGTGCCAGCTATGTATCTGAGCACCCTCTTGACCGCAGCCAGGTGCTCGGTGGTGGGTTTCTCCATGAACCGGCTGATGTACCCCACCGAGTACGCGAGGTCTGGCCTCGTGTTCACCAGGTAGCGGAGGGAGCCGACGATGCTGCGGTACATGGCTGGATCAACCGTTGGTGCAGAGCTTGCCTTGCTGAGCTTCAGTCGTGGCTCCATGGGGATGTGGCTTGGATTGCACCCAGCCATACCGGCATTCTCCGGGATCTTTGCCGCGTACGCACTCTGGCTGATGGTGATGCCGTCCTTAGTCTGGGACACCTCCAGACCAAGGTAGTAGTGAAGTAGGCCAAGGTCGCTCATCTTGAACGTTGCCTTCATTTCCTCCTTGAACTTGCTGATGTCGGTGTTGTCTCCACCGGTGATCACCAGATCATCAACATACATGCCGACGCCCAGCCGGCGGTCGCCTGTACCGCGCAGGTACACGGCATGCTCGGAGGCGCTCCTCTGGAAGCCCAGCTCGATCAGTGATGAATCAAGCTTGGCATACCAGGCACGGGGAGCTTGGCGCAGACCGTAGAGGGCCTTCACCAGGCGCAGGACCTTGTGCTCGTGGCCGCGCAGTACGAACACCGGCGGCTACTCGATGTAGACTTGTTCCTAGAGTACGCCGTTCAAGAACACGGACTTGACGTCCATGTGGTGCACTGCCCAGCCTTGTGAGGCAGCATGGGCCAGCAGCAGCCGCACGGACTCAAGACGCGCCACCGGAGCGAAGACCTCTTCAAAGTCGATCCCTTGTCGCTGTACGTACCCTTTGGCGACGAGGCGAGCCTTGTGCTTGGTGATCACGCCCGTCGCGTCCTTCTTGGTCTTGTAGACCCATTTGAGGCCGATCGGCCTCGTTCGTGGTGGCAGCTCGGCGAGCTCCCATGTTCCGCTCGCCTCAATGGACGTCATCTCGTCCAGCATTGCGTGGCGCCAGTGTTCGTACTTGATGGCCTCCTCCAACGACGTTGGCTCGACGTCGCTAGCCAGCAGCAGGCGCTCCTCTAGTTCACGTTCAGTGAGCCCCGGTGGTGAGGCCGGCCCGATGACGTTGTCGACAGGCCAGAACCGGAGAGGAGCGTCGTCGTCGTGGTCTGCGTCCAGCAGCTCGCCTGTTCTAGTGGCAGGCGGTGAGGCGAAGTCGATGAGATGTTCCGGCGCCGTGCTCGGCGCTGCGGATGCCGGGCTGCCAGGCATGGGAGTCGTCGTGGGCCTGTCAAGTGATGGAGGCGGTGACGACGTCGATGCAGAGGATGAGGCAGACCCCGGTGCTGGCTCCAGAGGTGGAGCGCGTGTCGTGGGGCTGGTGGTGGTGATCACCGCTGGCTCCTGAGGTTCGGACTCCTCAATGACGAAGCCGCCGGGGTCGACGTCGTGCTCGTTGGCCCACGCCCACTGCGCTACTTCATCAAAGATCACGTCGTGGCTGATGTGGACGCGCCTCGTCGTCGGGTCGTAGACGCGGTAGGCCTTGGAGCCGGGTTCGTAGCCGACGAAGATCATGCGCCGGCTGCGATCGTCAAGCTTCTTCTGGTTCGGCGCAGTCACCTTGACGTGGGCGACGCACCCGAACGTGCGGAGGTGATGAACGGCCGGCGCGCTCCCGGTCCACAGCTCGTATGGCGTCCTTCCCCCGATGGCCTTACAGGATGTGCGGTTCAGGAGATACACAGCCGTGGTGACTGCTTCTCCCCAGAATACGCTGGGAAGTGCCTTTGCCTTTAGCATGCTGCGTGCCGTGCCCACGACGGTTTGGTTGCGTCGCTCCATGACACCGTTTTGTTGAGGCGTGTACGGTGCCATGAGCTCACGCCGGAGACCGAGGTGGGCGCAGTAGTCGACGAAGTCTGCCGCGGCGAACTCGCCCCCGCGATCGGTACGCAGGGCAAGTACCTTCTTCCCGGTCTTGCGTTCGGCTGCGGCTTGGATGTTCTTGATGGCGGCGGCAGCGGCATCCTTGCTCGGCAACAAGGCGATCCACATGTGACGTGAGAAATCGTCGACGAGCAAGAGAAAATACCGGTTTCCACTGGGTGTCGCCGGCGTGATGGGGCCGCAGATGTCACCGTGGAGGAGTTGCAGGGGCTCCGTCGAGCGCCCGAGCGCCCTCTGTGGGAACGGCGCCCGGCGTTGCTTGCCGGCGAGACACGCCTCGCAGACCTGCTCCACTTGATTGAGCGTGGGCAGACCGCGTACCAGCTCCTCGCGCGCCATCTTCCGGAGTGCAGTGAAGTTGGCGTGGCCGAATCGTGCGTGCCACGTCTACGCGGCGTCGTCAGAGCGCGCGGCCAGGCAAACTGGGCGTGCTATGTTGACGTCGAGCACATACAGTCTGCCTGGGCTTCGCGGGATCCTGGCGAGCAGGTGGCGCTCCTCGTCACGGACGCGCATCACACCGTGCTCCACGAGCACTTGGTACCCGCCTTCGTCGAGCTGGCCGACGGAGATGATGTTGGCGGTGAGGCGTGGCAGGTAGTACACGTTGGGGAGCGATTGGTGCTCCCCGTTCTTGCAGGTGAAGAGGACGGTGCCGCTGCCCTCGATCTGCGCGATGGAGCCGTCGTCGAACTTGACGGAGCCGCGAACGCTGGTGTCGAGGTGGGCGAAAGCGGCTCTAGACCCGGACATGTGGTTGGACGCGCCGGTGTCCATGATCCATTGCTTTGGATCTGGATTTGCGTCGGAGTCGAGGGCGGCGAACACCTTGCGCTGGACGAAGTGGAGAGCCGGGAGTGATTCCGGCGTCGGGGCTGGTTTGTGGCGGCGGCGGTGGAAATGACGACGACGCGTCGGAGGGGAACGAGGCCATGACCATCTTGAGTGTGGCCTCCTCCTCCTGGGCCACATGGGCCTGCTGGGCCGGCTCCTCCTTCTTCTTGCTGCGACAGTCATGGGCCCAGTGACCCTTCTTGCCGCAGCGTGGGCAAGGGTCCTCCGGGGGAGCACGGGCTGAGCCAGAACTGCTGCGGGAGTCACCATTGCCGCTCGGTCCGCGGCCACGGCCTCTGCCGCGGCGGTTGCCCCGGCCGCCGGAGCTGAAACCACCCCGGCTGGACTCCGAGCCCTTCTTCTTGTACTTCTCGACCCACTGCTCCTCAGTGAGCAGCAGTTTGCCGCCGGCGGTCTGTTGTGCCGGCATCTCGACGTCATCGGCGGCCTTCAACCTCCCCGTGACCTCCTCAATTGACAGCTGTGAGATATCGAGGAGGGTTTCAATGGAGATTACCAACTGCTTGTAGCGCGGGCGCACGACGCGGAGGTACTTGGCCACCACTTTCTCGTCGGGCTCGGGGTCGCCAAGCGTTGCCAGGCGCTGCACAATCCTCGTCAGGCGCAGTGCGAAGTCTTCGATGGACTCGCCATCCCGGAGCACGATGGACTCGTACTCGGTGCGGAGGTTCTGCGCCGTGGCCTTGCGGACCCGATCGTCGCCGATTCAGAAGGTCTTGATGGCCTCCCAAGCCTCCTTTGCGGACGTCTTGGCCACCAGGATCGGGACCATCTCCGCCGGAACGCCACTGCAGATTGCGTCGAGGGCGTTGCGGTCGTCGTCGTACTCCACGGCATCCAACAGGTGGCGCGCTTGCATTTTCAGCTTCATGCGCAGCGAACACTCATGGTAATTGGTCTTGGTCAGCTGCGGCCAGTTGCCGGAGCTGCCTTCCCGGATGATCCGCTCGACGACAACCTCCCGCGAACGACGTGCGTCGCGGGTCCGCGGACGGCGTGCGTTGCGGGTGCGTGAGCGGCGTGCCGGAGAACGACTCGGTGATGGAGAACGTTGCGGCGTCTTGCTGCCGGAGCCGCTGCCCTTCTCCTTCTTGGTGCTCGGCGGAGTGCGGCCTCGAGTCCTCGGTGGCGAGGCCATGGCGCGACGGCGAGGTCCCTACTTGCTAGCTCCGATGCCACTTGTTAGTCACCGAACGGCGGTGAGCGCCAACGGCGAGGACACGAGCAGTGACTGGAACACACGCGAGAACACTTGGACACATAGTTTTGTGCTGCAAAGCGCAGCGTTTTCTGATGCACTTGATTGTATTTATTGGAAGCAAAATGAGACATGCCGAGCAAAGCGCACACGACGCAGGAGAGTGCGCGTCCATCCCCACGCACTGCATCGCCGGTCATTGCTGCATGCTCGAGTTCGTGGCTGGGCGAGTCCCAGGCCACGACGTCCTATGCGCGCGGAGTCCACAGGCCGGATCCTGCACGCATGCTGTTACAGGAAGATAAACATGCAGAGCTAACTAAATTTAGCACATAGGAGTATATAACAAGCTTCACTGTAGTACGCATCATGAAACTGTAGTACGCAGCCTGAAAAACAACGGAAAAGTTCAAAACAACAGCAACAGAGAAGAAAGAGTTAGCAAATAATCTACATCTATCACTATCAGTTTAGGACGGCGGCATTAATTCAACATTTTTTTCATATACATTTCCATACGGAGTACATCGTATAGCGACTACTTCATAGTCTGATCCATGAAGATTACTTCATAGTTTGATCCATGAAGTTAATTAGGTCTATTTTTTTAGATAGTGTGCATCAGAAAGATTACTTCATAGTCTGATCCCTGAAGTTAATTGGGTTTATTTTTTTAGATAGTGTGCATCAGAAAGATAATACAATCATGTGGTTAAGCATATAACCTACCTTCTTCACGAGCGCAATATATATGCTCTCCTCTAGGTACACGAAACTGTAGTACGCAACCTGAAAAACAATGAAAAAGTTCAAAACAACAGCAACAAAGAAGAAAGAGTAAGCAAATAATCTACATCTATCACTATCAATTTAGGATGGCGGCGTGAATTCAACATTTTTTTCATATAAATTTCCATACGGAGTACATCGTGTAGTGATTACTTCATAGTCTGATCCATGAAGTTAATTGGATATATTTTTTAGATAGCGTGCATCAGAAAGATAATACAATCATGTGGTTAAGCATATAACCTACCTTCTTCACAAGCGCAATATATATATGCTCTCCTCTAGGTATAAGATTCAGGGCACCCATGTAAATTCAGAGGTACAAAAATACATCATGAAACTAATCATTTGAATAAAAAGCACAACTCCAACAACGATTTGTGCATGTCTCTATTGATGCAAGATCAGGATGGGTATGTAAAACTATGCATCACAGCGCGCGCGCGCACACACACGTAGGGATCTGGCTATGGTGAAGACAGGTAGCCCACCAGGAAAATCAACATCAGTTAATTTGTCCAAACCAAAGTACAAAAGTTCATCTAAAAACATACGCACCTTATGGAATCAGCGCTGGCCCATCCCCGTCGTGGAGCAGAGTGATAGCATGGGGGGTGGCGCCGTTGAGATCGCCAGAGGTGCTATACACGCCTCCATCCTCTAGAACCATGGTGGAGAGACGAGGACAGGCAGTTAGGGTTTCGTCAACCACAGGAGCAGGCGCGGACCAACGGGAGGAGGCAGTGTGGAGGGCAGCGACGCCGGCAGCCACCGGCGGGGCCCACACGCACGGCGCTGCTACCGGTGATGGTCTGGCTGAGGTCCACGCGCGGCGCGGCGCGGCGCTGCAGCCCAGAGGCGCCATCGCCTCGGCAACTCCTCGCATATTGAGCCACCGGCGCTAGGCCCCGGCCAGCATGCCGCAATGTCGGGAGACAGGGAGAGAGGGAGAGGGAGAGGGAGAGGAAGGGAAAGGGAGAGAAAGGGAAGGCGTGGGGAGGGGAGCTGCGGAGGCAGCGCGCCGGGAGAGGGCGTCAGGGTCAGAGCGAGGACACGTGATTGGGGAGAAGCTGGAGTACATATTTTGTTATCTGGATTCGAAGCGGAAGCAGGAGAAGCTGGTGAGAACAAGGAGAAGTCGCTTTGGGAAAAAGCGGCTCCAAGCAATCTGAGCCACACGACTCGAGATCGGACGGCCAGAATAATTTGGGGTGACGTGGATGGTGCTTAGCCTGGGAGTCGACGCAATCTATAGTATTAAAAATGTCACTATATACCGGGTTTTGGATTTTCCTCTCGACACTTGCATCTCGAATTCTTGATAGAGCTGCTTACTTGTCATGAGCGTTACTATGTACTCCCAGGCGCGATTTGCGGACTGCATTTGTCACCGCACATATAGTGACACAGTATAGTATAGTGGTATACGACGCACATGTCCCATCCCAGCGATCTATGGTTCCAGTTTTAGTCTACGAAAGACGCCAATATCCCGTGTCACGGATTCATATGCCCGTCCCGTCATCATGCATGTGCAGAAACCAAACGCCCTGATCCAGGAGTCCAGTTTAAGTCAGTTTGGTAGTAGAACTCAAGCAGCCGTTTGCTATTTTTATTCGTTTGCTATTTGGCAGTCAGATTGGTGATGGCAACAGTCAATCACCAAATCACCATGTACCATGTACGTACGAGTTCGACCGCTACGTACGCCTCCTGAGTCCTGATCCTGATGATCCTGGTGACTGGTGAGCACGTACGCGCCTGTCAGGTAAACCTCCGCCCCGTCCCGTACGCCGCTACTAGTGGGAGCAGTGAGGCTGCCTACCAACATCAGCACCGATCGACGGCGTCGTGCGCGTGCAGCCATGCATGTGCCGGTCCACCGCCGCGTCCCCGGCCGGTCACTTCCATGCGCCGGATCCGCGACTTGTTCAACTCCGATCCGGCCCCTCTAGTGCCTACTGGCATCCAAAGATTCTACATGACCGCGTCGCAGCTTCAGCCGCCGTACGTCGTCCGTTTCGTTGCGACAAGCTGTGTTTCAGCACGGCGACTGACCGCGTGCGCAGAACGGGTAAACGGCAGCTACAGCTCCGCCGACGGCGACGTCGACTCGCAGAACGTTCGTGGAACGCCGCCGTGGGGGTGTGTGTGTGAGTCCATGCAGGTGTCGGGTTGATGACAGGTTCATGTACTTGGAAAGTTTCAAGTCTGAGGCCTGACTATAGAGTACTTAGGACGAAATGGACTAACTTTGGACCAAGACCACCGATTTGTTTTTCTTTTTTCTCGCTCTAGTGTGTCTCTTATATGCCGTGGACTTTGCACTCCCTCCATTCTTTTTTTAAATGTTGTTTTCACGTATTAAATAGTTATAAACGTACCCAACTTAAAGTAAATAACGTGTGAGTATTTTTGAAGCGTAGTGAGTATTATTAGATTAATTAACCATCAAATATATTTTTATAATACACACTTATTTAGAGATACAAATGTTACTAATGATGTTTTTCATAAATCTAGTCAAATTTAAAAATATTTAACTAGCAAGAAAATCTAGGCAACCCATGAAAAGAGACAAAGGGAGTAGGCTTCAAAATAATTGCATACTATGTTTTAAAAAAGAGTAAATTGCATATGGGGTACAAGTACTAGACTTGTCGGTGCAAATTACCCCCAACAACTTGTAATCTGCTCTCGGGTACAAGAACTTGTCATCTCATCTTGGTGCATATATAGATGGTCCAAAAACCAATCTCTCGTGCGTACATATTATGTTGGAAGTTTAGGCTACGAGCGGACTCGCATTGTCACGTACACGGCTCATGCATATAGCAGCTCGGACGTACATGGCTCGTATTTTTTACAACACTTCTCAGTACATCCGGGCCGTGTACATCCGAGCTGCGAGTATTTATCTTCGATGAAAAAACCAACAAAGCAAGTGCACCGATTTTGTCCATTCACTGGGTGAAGCCACCTGGAGCCATATTAGCCGCAGGCAACTTGCGGTGAAAACAGCCCACCCAGATTTAAGTAATTTGACTTGAGGTGTGTACTTGTATTTTTAAATATTTATTCTAGGACCTAATGACATTATTTTTCAATGGAGGAGATGTGCGTGTCGATAACAATATGAATATAGTGACTTCGTCAATCTCGAGATCGACCGACTCAATCTTAGTCTTTCGATGGTACCCATAGAAATAGGATGGGTGTGCGTGCGTCATAAGGGTGAGTATGCATACATGTATGATTGTCTGTGTTTATATTGTGATTTGCAAAAAAATAAAATAAAATGGAAAGTCATATTAGCCAATCTACTAGAATTCAACTTTTTTTGAACAAGTCAGCAGGGACTTGAATTCATCTTTAATTCACTAGAATTCTTATTTAGGCCTCATTTGGTATGGTTTTAGTTTTTCTAGAAACATTTGAGATCTGTATTCTTTTTTTAAAATTATTTATCTAATGACTCTCCATCACACTCTAGCAACATTTGGTCAAGATTCGAGTTCTTGAATATAAATGAGAAGGAAATGAATGGGAATAGCTGAAACACCCTTTGTGGTGATTCTCCGTGGTGTTAAAATGAGAATTATTTCAGGTAATTTTGGGTAAAATATTTCATATTTTCGCTATTTGGTGGAGGTTCTTGAGATTAAAGTGAGAATACGAAAGTTTGTCGCATCCAAAGGGACCCTTAGTCTAGACAAATTCGTCTTATGTATAAATGTTTGTAGCACAATTGACGTTAGTGAATAATTAATCCATACATTTTGCAGATAGCAAAATAACCTGTGTGACCCTGTTTAAGCCTTTAAATGGAGTCTTTTTTAAAGCTTTAGAAATGCTAGGTTTACAATTTTAGAGTATCTATTATCTTATTACAATTAGTTTCAAAATAAACCACTATCTTTGTTGAGAGGGTCTAAAAATTACCACATTAATCTAAAAAATAAAACACATATATCAATATCATTAGACTTTGTCATAATCTAACTGCTTACATGAAGCGAAGTAACCAACTAATGAGCTTCCTGTTGATGGAACCTGCCCAGACACTTAAGACTTGAGTTCAAGTTTTCGAGATGACCTAGGTGCTCGTATTTTAGATTTATTCTAGGATTTAATAACAATGTTCTTTCAATGGTATCCAATGTGCCCCTCGACGACAAGGAACATGTGATGACTTCGAGATCTCACAAGTAGAATTGTGCACATTTACGATGAATTTCTAGTGACAAGCAATTGCATTGTAGAACAACACAATCTATGACGAATTTTTATGCTTTGTCATGGACCACTAGTGATGGACCTTGGGCATTGACTATTTATGGCAAAGCCAGAATGCCAGATATCGTCATTGAACAACACAAGACATCGTCACATATCACTCGTCTTACTTATCTATGATGCTTTGTTTTAGAACAGTAACAAACATGACTTCGTCATTAAACTAATTATTCATCTGTGATGTTATGTTTTAAAACTGTAATGAACGCCACTTCGTCATAAGTCTCTAGCCACCCCTTGTCCATGTTATCTATTACTGTGGAGTCCATCCCGTCATGTGACACATGTCGCATGAGACTTGACTGACATACGGGCTAGCCATGTGTATATGCGATCTAGCTGTGGGACCCAACTACGTGTGTTGCAACCATGTTAAATGTGGGTCCCATAGAGGTATATTTTGCAAAAAAAAAGTTCTGGGTAGAGATCAAACCAGGGACCTGCAGGGAGCAAGATAACACCTTTAACACTGCCCTACATGATCAGTTGCGTTGATGTCTCATTGTAAATTTTATAGTACTCTATGCTCCATGGTGGCATGGTCCCCTCCACTCTAACCCAAATTGGAATCCTGCCCACGTCCCGTTTGACTTGCAATGGGGCAGAGGCAGAGGCAGACACAACGACAGTGGAGGAGGATTTCCCATTACGCGCTACAGCGGAGGATCCCTAGTCTAGTGTGGTGGCTGAGGCGCCCTTTGGAGGCAGACGACGGAGCTTTCTCGGTCGAGCACAGTGGAGATCTTGAACTCTTCTGGGCTTGATACGGTGAACTTTTTTTTTTGATGTATGAATTTGTATGCTGATTTGATATGGTGAACTCGTGTGGCAGCTTGATATGTGAACTCTGTCAGTGGTGTGCTGATGCGTGCTGTCATTATTTGCTTGTGAGGTTGAATAAAAATGTAGTCATCTGTGCAATAGTGAGGATCTAGGATTAATTTTATGACATAATGATTGTTATACACATGGACCCATGAAAGGCTGACACCATGTGGTCCAACAAAGCTCCATGCTTTTAGGCACGTGGACTAACAAAGTAAGATTTTTTTACTTTGTTTTACTTTTAGGCATTTCTGACATTAAAATAAAATAAAAATTATGTAGGATAGTTTGCTTTCATATACTTAGTGCTAATAAAATAAAATAAATATAGTTGCTTAAAGTTATAAGAGTTGCATATAAATAAAAAGGAGCTTTAATTTTCTCTTCAATGAACTTTTGATGGACATAACAAATCTCATAGGGAAAGACTAGTGTCCGGACGTCCGGACACCCGTGCCTACTGCCCGCCCACACACCGAACGCACTCCCTCTGCATGCAGCAGGAAATGGCACAGGCGACGCACTTTCCTGGATGCATGCGGCGGACGCATGCACCGTGCCTCAGACCTCCCACTTTGCTTAGGTAGGCCCCACAGCGCATGCATGCAGCTCTTGCCCATCTGCTGGCACGCTGCTGCCGCACCTGTCCGCGCGCTGTTGTTGCTGTTGTCGACGCGCACTGCTGCTGCCGCGCCGGCCGGCCCGTCCCCGCCTGCTGCTGCGGTACGCATGCGCCTACGCATGCATGTGGGGGCCGCTGCACCTTCTTCGCTTCTCGCATGCTCGAGGGACCAAGCCGTCTGCGCTCACTTCACGCGCCTGGTCATGCAACACTTGCAATATAAAGCATTTGGTGCAACATAGTCTGAAACAAACGAAACATTTACAAACATACGCTTGCAACATATGTGTATGGCCATTACAACATATGCGACATCCAGATAAAACACTTGCAACATACGTTTGAAACAGCTGAAACATTTAAAACATACACTTGCAACATACGTGTATAGTCAGTGCAACATATGCAACATCTAAATAAAATACTTGCAACATACGTTTGAAATAGCTGAAACATTTGAAACATACACCTGCAACATATGTGTATAGCCTTTGCAACATACGCAACATCTAGATAAAACACTTACAACATACGTTTGAAACAGCCGAAATATTTGAAACATACACTTGCAGCATACGTGTATAGCCATTGCAACATATATATAATATTCAGATGAAACACATGCAACATCCAGATGAAACATACATTTGAAATGCATGAACATACAGAGCTTGATGCCATGGATTGACGGAAAAATTTGGGCCAGTACTCAGTTGCCATGCAGATGTGGGCCCACGCTCGTCTCACAAACAGGCAAGCAGTCTGGCCATCCCTGCAACTGGCTAAGCGCCTAAGCCAATCGGCCAAAGCAACAACACGGCAGATAGCATGCGGCAGGGGCACTTGGCCTGGGCGTAGACAACACAAAGAGAGAAAAAGAGCAGCACAGCAAGCAGCAGTAGGCCTAGGTGCTAGGCAGCGGAGGGCAAGCACGACATGAGGCCTGTGGCCTTGGGCACGTGTGGCTAGGGGACTGGCCGGCTCGTCCAGCCAGCAGTGAACGCCGTAGGCAACTAGTCCTCTCTCACGCACATGCACGGACCCCCACGTGCCACATGCACCCCGAACAAGTGGCCTAACTGTAACTACACGCCCTTTTTTATTAGGCGCAACACGCGCGGGGTCAGTCGGTCCGTCCGGATGTCCTCAACCGAGCATTCCCGTTTATATGATCCTCGGAACATATGCCTAGCCTTGTAGCGGTTACTGCACGTAAAAATTGTGATCTAGTGTATCATCTATAGTAATAAAAAAGGGTTTGTCTACTCATATGTCAGGTGAATTATGCCAAACTTTCACTCATGTGAGCCAAGACCAAAAATCACCCAAATTTGCAAAGGAACATGAATCGAGTGAAATTAAGAGAACTCTCACACGAATTATAAAAACCAGAAGATGCAGATTTAAGGGACCAGGAATAAAACAAAAATACAAATTTCAAATCTAAAATTTACAAATCTTTTCTATGAAAGGAAAATTAGAAGATTACCGATTTGAATAGAAAAAACACAAATTTCAAATCTAAAATTAACAAATCATTTCTATGGAAGGAAAATTAGAAGATAGTATATTTGAACAGTTTCAAATCTAAAATTAAGAAATCATTTCTATGGAAGGAAAATTAGAAGATTGCATATTTGAACGGAAAAAACACAAATGTCAAATTTAAAATTAACAGATCAGTTCTATGTAAGGCAAATTAGAAGATTACCTATTTAAACAGATAACTGTTCAAATAATTCTAACCATTCTTATTTACGAATAGTCAATTTACATCAATTCAGCATAGAACTTGCATCAACACATAAGTTGTAAAATATGGTTTAATGAGATGTAATCTATTTCTACTAAATCAATCTGTATATATGCATGCAAGGGTTAGGGGCTAGCCAGCAGGTGATGTAACGGGACCGCAGCAGACCTGACCGTACGTATCCACAGGTTCCACGCTTCGCATGCACCTAACTGTATGCACGCAATCTGACAGCTTGCATATGGTCCTGCGCATGAGATCGCCTCCGTTAAGAGTGACATTGGACGGCCGCGCGAATCGAGTAAGCGGAGCCCAAAAATCACACGGGTGAAGTATAGATTTACCGTAAAAAAATACCTATTTTCCCGAGACTGGTTACTTTCTCGCCATTCTTCTAAATCAGTTTAGAGAACATGGCATATCGAGATGACGCTTGACGACTGGCACCTGATTCATCTTTTGTTATGCGTGGGAGATGATTGAGCTGGCGACCTGAAAAGCAGAAACGGAAGAAAAAAAAAAGTAAGCAAGGAGCACATTGTGCGGTTGGGCACATGGAATTGCTTCGTGATCAGAAGGAAAACATGCATGAAGATGTCCCGGTGGCCCTCCAAAGCAGAGGAAAATTGTATGGAATGGAATGAATGCTCTCCACAGATATTGCGTTGCGACTTAGCGAGGAAACGTGAGCCACCCATCAGGCAGGCCATTGGCTCGATCGACCCCAAATTCGCAACCCCAAGTTCCAAAATCCAAACGGATGGTGGCGAACACGGAAAATGCGTCAATGCCGATCCACATTCGCCGTGGACCACCGCATCCGCATACAATGGTTCTGGGCTGACGATGCATCTGCTACTACAAGCAAGCCTCTCCTGTATCTGTACTGTATACACACAGTACGCCCTCAAGGCAGAGCACGTGGATGTGGATCTGAACCACGCTTGGTGCAAGCCAACCGCACAGAGTGGTTTTGTGACGCGGGGAGTCTGCTCTAGCACTCTGTCATCTGCCTCTTGGATCCTGCGATTCGCCACAGCAGCATATCCACCGTCCACATGCTGGTGCTGGGTCACTGATCTCGGCAGATACATATATAGTACTAAAAAAGGATGGTGCAGGATCGAATAAGAGGCACAGAGGCTGCTTAGCTCGCCGCCGAGGACCACTTGCCCGCCATGGTTAGTTGGTTACGGTTACGGCGTGATGCGGAGGGGGTGGCGTCACATGCTGCCACGGCGATGACGCGACGGAGATCAGTCGGCTGAGTCCACCCAACGACCGCAGGGTCAGGCTCTTCTCGGTCGTCGTCGTCGGCGCGGCTGACGCCACGGGCCCGCGCCCGCGCCGAGCCACAGCGCAGTCACCGCACCACAGGTTACGGCATCCGCGTTCGACCGCTATAAAGAGCGCGTGACGACCGCCTCCCGGAGAGCCATGCTGGACTGGAGGCGAACCGCACAACACGTTTCCTCCTGGCTGCGCGCGCGCACGCAAGACCGACGACGACGACTTCCATAGGCGGCCAGGCGGGCGCGGCGCACGCATGGCGGAGCACCTCCTCTCGACGGCCGTGCACGACACCCTGCCGGGGAACTACGTCCGGCCGGAGTCGCAGCGCCCTCGCCTCGCCGAGGTCGTCACCGGCGCGCGCATCCCTGTCGTCGACCTAGGGAGCCCCGACCGCGCCGCGGTTGTCGCCGCCATCGGCGACGCCTGCCGCTCGCACGGCTTCTTCCAGGTCGATCCACTGCCCAAAATAAAAAATCTGCACGCATGCTTCCGGCTATTTATGGCGGTTCCGCTGCTGAGCCTGAGCGCGTGTCTCATTTGATCGATTGCATGTGTGCGTATGCAGGTCCTCAACCACGGGATACATGCCGACTTGATTGCGGCGGTGATGGACGTGGGGCGCGACTTCTTCCGGTTGCCCCCGGAGGAGAAGGCCAAGCTGTACTCCGACGACCCGGCCAGGAAGATACGGCTGTCCACGAGCTTCAACGTGCGCAAGGAGACGGTGCACAACTGGCGCGACTACCTCCGGCTGCACTGCCATCCCCTCCACGAGTTCGTGCCCGATTGGCCGTCCAACCCGCCCGATTTCAAGTATGTTGTTAGTTATTCTGCTTCCTCAACTAACCACACTTTATTATTCATTATTATTGTTAGTACTCCTACTCCCTAGTTAAAAACAGCAAGCGGAGGTTTGCTAGTGCAAAATATCGGGGGAAATTAGTTCAGGTAGACAGGTACATTTCATCATCAAATGTGTAGTAGCTGAAATAAAGAAAACACTCAATTTCGGCAAAGAAAACCATCTGAAGCTGACGAGTGGATCGCCATTTGTAGTGGCATCAGCACACTACTTTTTAAAAAAAAATAAAGGAAACGTACTTTTTTTTTTAAGAATGGAAAGGCCCATGTAGTCTAGGTATAGTATATAGTTTATACTGTACTTTCTAGTAGGTTTTGAGCTCCGGCGGAGAGCTCCGCTGATTGACTCATACTGAATCAACAGCCAGTAGCACTTTGGACCATTGCTTCCAAGAATAAGCGAATAGGAGAAAGAACATTTTTAGAAGTTTATTTTTATAAGATAGGAGAAAGAGAAAGTTGCATCATCTTTGGGCAACTTCACATGTACACCACTGTTTTTAGGCAAGATAACCCCATAGACATATATTATATATCTGCATACATAGTAAAATAGATGTATAAAAAAAAATCAAAGTGACTTATAATTTAGAACCGGGGGAGGGGAGTACTATTGATATCATATTTGGTGTGATACTCCTTCTGCTTATTAACTAAATAGCTATTATGTAATATTTGGCCTGATTCTACCCTTTGGTAGATGAAGCCGGATAGGTACTACCCATTATCTAGAAACTAAATAGCTATTGTTTGAGCAAAAGTCGTCAATCATAGTTTAAACAGCTAAATTTAATAGTGACAAATACTTGTAAACGGTGGTAGTCACTCTAAAAGTAGTCAATTTTGGGGATAAGAAAAGAACTTGTTTTAGCGGTGGCGGAACCAGTCCTAGTCTCCTAGACTGTTCGGTAAAGGGAAATCCTGTGCATACACGCAAATCAGGCATTGCGAATGTCCGTTTTCTTGGATGCAGACATCCACGTTGTGGCGTACAGCATCAGAACAAAAAACTTTGATGGGCCTGATTTGAGCTGACGTTTTCAAGTGCAAATAGACAACGAAATGATCATAAAATCTGTGAGATAGATACCATCCGGTCCTTTCCTTTCACATTGTAGCAAGGATAGGCATCACACAGAAGGATATATCAAAACAAAACAACGTGATTCATGCCGCCGTCGATGCAAAATGTATCAGCAATTCAGCATGCAGTGATCAGTTGGGTAAGGCCGAGAATTCCGCAAGCATCTAGTTAAGCCAAATAAAAAAATGTCGAGGCTTGAGAGCTACTCCCTCTGTTCAAAACTATAGTCGTTTTGGTTTATCTAGACAAGTAATTGTGAATATAATCTAGACATAATATATATCTAGGTGGCAAAAATTATGTATTTAGAAAAATCAGAACGACTTATAATTTAGAACAGAGAGATTACGTGCGTTCGACTCCTCTAATACTTGTTTCAAGATTGGTTCGGATTATAAACAAGCCAAGGTCAAGCTTAAGCCAAATATCACGAACCTAGCAAGCTAGAGCTCAAGTAAGCTTGTGCATTATTACCAACCACAACTCTAAGATAATTTTGCAAAAATTTAGACCATACATCATGCATCCAAATATTAAAATCAAACAAATTACCCCATTTGGCAGCTCAAAGTGGTTTATAAGATAGTTTTGCTAGTATGGCATGCAGATCCCACATGTAAGAATCCTTCCTCTTTCTCTCTGTATGCGTCCTTGGATCCCCCTCCCCCTCTCTTTCTATCACTGATAATGAACCCACCACTCATCCCCCTCTCAGCAGTACACCCCAATGCCCTCACCTTGTAGTGGTTTTCAATCTGAGGGTGTACAATTAATGGTTTTCGAGTCAGGTGGTAGGGGGTTCATACTTCATGACAAGTTCAGGTGGCAAAATAGTTTTCACTCTAAACCATTTCAACAACAGAGGCTGACCCTCTTAACGAAATACAGGCAAATCTGCACGTTCGCAAAAAAAAAAAAGGAGGCTGACCCAAATGTCAATAGGACATCGTCATCTCTGAGTTTGTGACAGCATGACTAACAATATGACCATATCTGGAACTATTATCGTCTCATTTATAAAGCGATCAATAATCTCAGATTGTAGACTATATAGACTCTGACTAGCTAAATCTACAATGATAAAAAAGATCATGGCTCGCTGATTACTCGCGTTTGGATCACTTTAGGCTTGAGTGTAGACCGGGTCGAATTACAAACGATCCGAGCTTGACCCTTCAGATCGAGCTTGGGTCAGCCTCTGGCAAGCTCAAGCTTCAGGCGACAGGTTTGCTGGAGCTCTCGATCGGCTTGTACGTTGACAGCCCTGCATCGCTGCACTCAGCGTCACTCAAGGTCGAGAGAAGGGTAGAGCTCCGGCACACTTTCATTTCAAGGATATACGGCAAGGGACATTGCCACGCGAAAGTTATTTGTCCACTCATTGCTGTGGTTCCATCGTGAGCTAGCACTAGCTAGCAGGCAAGCAGGTAAACAAGTCTAACAGCTAGCGCTGCAGCCGCACGTTGAAAGAAGCACATGCCGAATACTAGTAGCATATGGAGTGTGGACAGCTAGCGCCACGGAGAATGACAAAGAGTGTCACAACTCACAAGGAAAGTAGCCACGTGTAGAAGCACTTTGAAAGTTACAAGTTGACTAGGAATCCCGACATGTCGTAGTGTGTCTGTTCCGTAGCTCGATTCCTAAACGTGTAATGTGTGCTGTTCTTTCCTAGACGTGTAAACGGTATCAGTCGGTGAGAATGTAGTTATTTCTGATTTTGACACTGTCACGCACGTCTGATCATATCAGGGACACCATGAGCACGTACTGCAAGGAAGTCCGGGAGCTCGGGTTCAGGCTGTACGCCGAGATCTCGGAGAGCCTGGGTCTAGAGGCGAGCTACATGAAGGAGACGCTGGGCGAGCAGGAGCAGCACATGGCAGTCAACTTCTACCCGCCGTGCCCGGAGCCCGAGCTCACCTACGGCCTCCCGGCGCACACCGATCCCAACGCGCTCACCATCCTGCTCATGGACCAGGACGTCGCCGGCCTGCAGGTGCTCCACGGCAGCAAGTGGGTCGCCGTCAACCCGCAGCCCGGCGCGCTCATCATCAACATCGGCGACCAGCTGCAGGTGACTCATGATGATTATTCGCTCTGTCGTCCCATGTCATCGTGGGCGACTGGTAGTAGGTTGACGGCCGTTCAGCGAGACTGTGACAGTGAAGCAAATTAAAACATGCTCATCACTGACTGAAACACCGGTGGTTCTGAATTCTGATGATGCAGGCGCTGAGCAACGGGCAGTACCGGAGTGTGTGGCACCGGGCGGTGGTGAACTCGGACCGGGAGCGGATGTCGGTGGCGTCGTTCCTGTGCCCGTGCAACCACGTCGTGCTCGGCCCCGCGCAGAAGCTCGTCACGGAGGACACCCCGGCCGTGTACAGGAACTACACGTACGACGAGTACTACAAGAAGTTCTGGAGCAGGAACCTGGACCAAGAGCACTGCCTGGAGCTGTTCAGAACCTAGCAGGCTGCGGCGTCCGTGCAAAATGCATACGCCCTGATCTGTTTCGCTGTGTTTCTCCATGACATTAGAAGAACGCGTTTTACAATGTTTGTCCATTGAAGGTGATATCAAGATTGTAGTCATTGCAATTCTTCCACTCTATATACATAATTAAAATGCTTCTCGAAAGAAAAAGAAGCACAAGTATTATGTTATTAGTTTTTTATAGGAATATAAGGAGGGGTTGCCTCTGCTGGTTAGATATATTATAAATATAAATAAAGGTAAGGTTGTAGACATTGATCAATAAGGGAAAGTACTTGATTCGCCCCTATGGATAGCTAAGGTAAATTGTTGGATAGCCAACTTGGCGAGTCTTCGATGATCGGCATCAAGTCAGCGACTTTTTCGACCAACAGCAAAGACAGCTACTCCCTATTCGCCATGATATTTTTGCCATCGCCAATAGTGGTGGCATTGGAAACAATGACAACAATCAATTATGCCATAGCAAAGACGAACATTGCCAGCAAGAGGCTCCAAGGTCTACATGATGGATCACAATAGGTCTATTACAAAGTACTCCCTCCATCCCTAAATGTTTGTCGCTTTACGCTTCCCGAGAAACAACTTTAATTAAATATATATTAAAAAATATTAATATTTATGGTATATAATTAGTATCATTGAAAAGATCTTTTAATCTAGTTTTTTAATAAATTTATTTAGAGATACAAATGTTACACATATTTTATACAAATCGAGTCAAACTTGCGGGCACAAAAACCGGAAACGACACATAATTGGGGACAAAGGGAGTATATAGATGTCCAAACAGGTGGCTTGGCACTAGCACTGACACAAGCTCTATATAGGACACGACCTAATTAAAATCGGGCCGACACAGCACTAAGGATAGGGCATTGTTAGCGCCCGTGGCTGCAGTCGATTTCTTTCGTTCGTTTCACGCGTCAACGTGTGGGCTTGCGCCGTCCGGACATTGCTCGACCACGCCTGTGTCACCCATGCCCACACGGGGCCCGCGTGGGACCACTCGCGCCTCCTCCTGCTTCACACACGCATCTCATGTACAACATCCGATCTACTTTTAAAATATTTAAATACAACACTTGCAACATACAAAAAAGACAATAAAACACATGAAACATGCATCTGAAATACTTGAAAAAATAATTAAAAATTATTGCAAACATACACAATATTCAGATAAAATACTTACAAGATATGTGTGAAACATATGCAACATTTAGATAATTACGCTTGCAACATACACCTGAAAACAGATAAAACATTGGGGACAGATGCTTGCAACATACCTGTACAATCATTGCAACATCCATGTGAAACACTTAACATACCTCTAAAACATCAGAAACATTTAAAATCTACACTTGCAACATGCATCATATCCCGGTGCGACCTCCTCCGTCGTCTGCATCGGGGCACCGCAATGGTAGCAGGAGGCGCGGCCAGATAGGCTTCCATGCCAGGGCCCAGCGCTTCTCCTTGCGCTGGCGGTGCTTGTCGGTGTCGTCGAGCAGGGCTGGCGGCGGAGCAGGAGCAGCAGGGCGGGCGCGTGCAGCAACGGCAGGAGCAGGTCGCTTCGGTGGATGAGGTAGGGCGCAGCAGCGACACTAACGTAGAGAGCGAGTGGGTGCTGGAGTAGGAAGCTTGGATGGGATAGGATCTATGGCGGCCTGGATTTTGTGTCGTCCGGCATGGTCACGAGTGGACGCCGTGATGGGAGACGGAGGGGCGGATGGCGCGGTAACACCACGATAGGCGAAGTGGGGAGATGGAGGGGCCGATTGCCTGTTGGGTCGGTCCGCTGCAAAGGTGAAGGCTCTAGTTTGGTTTTGGTGAATTGATGAAACCCTAAGTGTTAGTTTATCAAAGTGATCATAAGATGGGTAGCACATTTCAAGCGGTGAAGCAAATGGTGATGATCATGATGATGATGCAACTATAGAGATGATCAAGTGCTTGGACTTGAAAAAGAAGAAAGAGAAAACATAAAGCTCAAGGCAAAAGTGAAACTTGATAGGAGCTTTTTGGTTTGGTTGTCGAGACACTTAGCGAGTGTGATCACATTTAGGATCGATAGCCGTACTATTAAGAGAGGTGAAACTCGTATTGAAATGCGGTTATCAAAGTGCCACTAGATGCTCTAACTCTTTGTATATGCATTTAGATCTAGTGGAGTGCTATCACCCTCGAAAATATTTGTAAAAATATGCTGACACACGTGCACAAAGTGTTACACTTGGTGGTTAGCACATTTGAGCAAGGGTGGTGGAGTTGGAGTTGAGAAGGCGCTGGTTACAGCGACCGGACGCTGGACTGGTGCGTTCGGTCAATTGGCGCAGTGTTGGCTGGCCTCAGTCGAGTGATCGAACGCTGAAGAGAGAGAAGGATTGGACGCACTGGTGGTGAGTCCGGTCGCTGTTGATGTATGGTGACGCAAGGCAAAGGAGTTTGCCAGAGGACACGTCCGGTCATGCGTGACCTGACGCGTCCGGTCGCGATTTCACCTCTCTAGTTGCTTATTGGAAGTGACCGGACTCTAGGCGCAGGTGCATCTGGTCATCTCAGTAGTGCATCAGGTCAGTGGCTTGGCACGTGGGCAAGCGCGTGAGCGGACGCGGTGGCGCGGTGTCAGGTCGATCGTCGGTGCATCCGGTCATTACTTAATCACTGTCATGGAGAAACTTGACCGTCGGAGATCAACGAACATCGTTAACCGCAGGAGGACACGTGGTGCGCATTGCGTGACCAGATGCTAGGGGCGCGTGTTCGGTCACCCTGATCGGTGTAAGGTCCAAAACGCTAGAGGGGGGTGAATAGCCTATTTAAAAATCTACAAGCTTCACTAAACAACCACGTTAGTATAAAAGATGGCTAAGCTAATTCTAGCACTAGCTCAACTACACTATGCAAGCCACCTATGCAATTCTAGTGAAGCAAGACTATGATCTCTAATACACACCAACAAGACTAAGTCACTAAGCTACTTACTCCTATGTGATAAAAGCTACACTAAGCAACCTACACTAGGATTAGTACAAGAAAGTAAAGAGCAAGTGACTTGATTCTAATACCAATGATGTAGAGAAGTAATGCACTCGAAGAATCAATCACAATGATCAACCACAAGAGAAAATCCTCGACAAAGAGATGACACAAGATTTTTTACCGAGGTTCACTTGCTTCCCGGCAAGCTACTCCTCGTTGTGGCGATGCACCCACTTGTCGGTTCGCGAGCTAATCGACTATCAAGAGCCGAGCCCTCGGCGGGCGCCGCACAACCGCACACAAGATGGAGATCCTCCAAGCCACGAGCTCCACTAGAGTATCCAATTTACGAACTCCCGCGGGGAAGGATCAAGAACCCCTTACAACACTTGGTGAGGGCTCCAACAATCTTCAATTGTGAGCTCAATCACCTCCACTGCTCCAAGTCGTCTACCGTGTCGGGAAACACGGAAGAGTAACAAGAAATCCACAGCAACTCGAAGATCAAGTGCCTCTAGAATGCAACTCTCAAGCAATGCACTTGAATCTCACTCAATCTCACTCAAGATGTGCAACTAAGCAAAGAGATGAGTTGAGGGGTTGTTCTCTAGCTCAAAGGATGTCTCTAGGTCTCAAAATGTGCAAAAGTTACCCTCAAACCCCAGACATCTTCTATTTATAGCGAAGGGGTACACAGCTAGCCGTTACCGGACGACTCAGTGCAAATCGTGCTGACCGGACGCGTCCGGTCACTACAGGACAAGCATGAACAATGTGCGTCAGAAGTAGCCGTTGCCCTGACCGGACGCGCTCAAATGTTTGACCGGACGCGACAGTGCCAGCGTCCGGTTGCGTTCCAGTAAGCTCCCATCGAGACCGGACGCGTCCGATCGCACGTGACCGGACGCGCCAGCCGCGTCCGCTCAGAGTCCAGTAACGGTCCACTCATGACCGGACGCATCCGGTCGAACGTGACCAGACGCGCCACCGTGTCCGATCGCATCTGCCCTCCGTGCTGAACTCCTGGGTGCGTGACCGGACGCGCCGGTTCCGCGAGGGACCGGACACGCCGGTCCGCGACCCTTCTCACACGCACGTCTGTCTGTGGTTTGAACTGACCAGACGCGCCAGCCGCGTCCGGTCAATTCGACCACAGCGTCTGGTCACTGTATTTTCAGTGATAATCATTTCAGACTTTCGCCACCTTTTCTCGCCTCCGGCGTAATAGAAAATAGGCATTTCATTTCCTCAAAAACGTCTGAATCCCGTGCTCGCACGCTCGGTGGGAGGGAGAGCGAACCCCAAACCCCTTACTACCGCTCGGCGGGAGGGAGAGCGAACCCCAAACCCCTTACTACCGCTCAAACACCACCGCCTTCGTAAATGTGCCAACACCATCATGTGAAAAACACCATGTGCATGTGTGTTAGCATTTTCACAAACATTTTCAAGGCGTTATGTTAGCTCTCTACTAGATCCTAATGCATATGCTCAAGACATTGATCTAGTGGCACTTGATTCCCGAGCTAACCGTGATTGCCCCTCTTAATAGTCGGCTATGTATCCTAAACCCGGTCAATCACTTCTCTACTCAACTTAGACCGGCAAAAGGAAAACCCTATGATTATACCTTTGTCTTGCGGTCTTAGATCCATCTCTTCCACTTGATCATCATGTCCATCATTTTATATGCATTTCTTCATGATCCTGCTCATCATTTCATGCACCAAATCATGTGGTCTTGTGGCCATCTCTCCATGCCATTTCCACCTCCATCACATGTTGCTTATGTCTAGCTTAATCACACTTGATACAATAGCATTAGCAACTTGGTGTCATTAATTACCAAAATCAAACTTGGGCTTTCAATCTCCCCCTTTTTGGTAATTGATGACAACCATCACAAAGATATGAAATGAAATCAATTTTCAATTTCGATAGTATTAGCTCCCCCTACATATGTGCTTCCATGAGTTTGGTTCAATTGTGCACATATGTATGGATTTGAATTTTGGGAGAGTTACTACTATCAAATTGATGCTAAGGTATATAGAATGGACCTTTGAAGCGTGATACCAATCGGAGTTGCCTTTATATACCATCCTTAGCATCGATGTAGCTAGACACCACTTGTAATGCATCACTTGTAAAGATCACAAACACTAAAGTACCCCGTGAGATCAATATTATAAGTAAAGGTGTCTAGATACCACTTATAAAGCTACTTTCAACAAATCATCATTCAAGTTCTATTTCTAGCATACACCATACAATCATGAATATGAATTTAAGTTTTGCAATGCAACACTTCATCATGTTAATGCACATACAAATGCAACAAACAATTCATGAGCTTGCTCCCCCCTACTTGTGTGCTCAATTTTAATTTCTCTCCCCTTACTATATCTTTCTCCCCCTTTGCAACTTAACTTTTTATCTCTATGTGACTTTTCTATCTTTGTGACTTTTCTCTCCTCCTTTGTCAACTATCACCAAAAAGGTGCTAATTTTAGTGAGAGTCAAGTCAATCAATATGAGGGAGTCCAAATTATGGTTCAATCTAGATCACTTGCCTAGAATATGTAATTCGGTTTGAACCAAGGACAAGCTTCTTCACACCTCATAAAGTATAAGGGTTATCTTGACCATGTTGAATTACACATCATGAGCTCATTTTCTAGATTCAACACTAGGTTTGCAAGCCCACAAACATGTCATATGCTACCACTAGATCAAGCAAACATAGAAGCAATAGTGGTACCATATATACATCAAAATCATTTGATTTTCATGAATGAGCCTATTTGTCATGCAAATATGCCTATATGTTCTAAATATGTTCTTAGCAAAGTATGAATGATATACCAAACAACTTTACCTTGCTATGTTGGAGGAGAGGCATGTCATATAAGAATGTGGGGGTGCACACATTTCAAGTTGGAGAAGTCAAGTATGTTTAATTCATTCTTCAACTTGTAAAATCTCTTCTCATCAAGTGGCTTTGTGAAGATGTCGGCTAGTTGATCTTCGGTGCCAATGCTCTCAATGCTAATATCACCCTTTTGTTGATGGTCTCTTATGAAGTGATGCCTTATGTCAATGTGCTTGGTTCTTGAATGTTGAACCGGATTTTGAGTCATCTTGATAGCACTCTCATTATCACAAAACAATGGCACATTCTCGAATTTAATTCCAAAGTCATTCAAAGTTGCTTTCATCCAAAGCAATTATGCACAACAACTACCGGTACTAATGTATTCAGCCTCGGCGGTAGATAGTGTAACACTATTTTGTTTCTTTGATGACCATGAAACAAGAGACCTTCCAAGCAATTGACAAGTGCCACTTGTGCTCATTCTATCAATCTTGCATCCACCATAGTCGGAGTCCGAATATCCAATCAACTCAAAATTAGACCCCTTTGGAAACCATAATCCAACATCATGTGTGCCCTTAAGATATCTCAATATCCTCTTGGTTGCTTTCAAGTGACTTTCTCTAGGTGAAGCTTGATATCTTGCACACTTGCACACACTAAACATCACATCCGGCCTAGAAGCGGTGACATAGAGCAAACTTCCTATCATAGACCGGTATAGCTTTTGATCTACCATGTTGCCACTAGCATCAACACCCAATTGATCATTTGTGCCCATTGGTGTACTCATTTGCTTAGCATCTTGCAATCCAAACTTCTTGATCATGTCTTTGATGTACTTGCCTTGACTTACAAAAGTGCCATTCTTCATTTGCTTGATTTGAAGTCCAAGGAAGTAACTAAGCTCTCCAATCATAGACATCTCAACTCATTAGCCATCATATATCCAAACTCTTCACAAAAGTCTTGGTTAGTTGATCCAAAGATAATGTCATCCACATAGATTTGCAACACAAATAAGTCATTTCCAAGCTTCTTGGTGAAGAGAGTGGTGTCAACCTTTCCCATCTTGAACCCTTTAGAGAGAAGAAAATCCCTTAATCTCTCATACCATGCTCTAGGTGCTTGCTTCAAACCATACAATGCCTTCTTTAGCTTGAAAACATGGTCGGGCTTCTTGTCATTTTCAAAACCGGGAGGTTGCTCAACATAAACTTCTTCATTGATGTAGCCATTGAGAAACGCACTCTTGACATCCATTTGATAGAGCTTGATGTTGTGTGCACAAGCATATACTAATAAGATTCTAATAGCCTCCAATCTTGCAACCGGTGCATATGTTTCTCCAAAGTCAAGACCCTCAACTTGAGTGTATCCTTGTGCTACTAATCTTGCTTTGTTCCTTACAACTACACCATCTTGATCTTGCTTGTTTCTAAAGACCCACTTAGTGCCAATCACATTGTAGTTCTTTGGCCTCTCAACAAGCTCCCAAACTTGATTTCTAGTGAAGTTGTTTAGTTCTTCATGCATGGCATTTACCCAATCGGAATCCTTCAAAGCATCTTCTATTTTCTTAGGTTCTTCAAGTGACACAAATGAGTAGTGCTCACAAAAGGATGCTAGCCTTGATCTAGTTTGAACACCACTTTGAATTTCACCAATGATTTGATCTAATGGATGATCTCTTGCAATACTAGTAGGTTGGAGTATTGGGAGTTGGTTACTTTCACTAGCTTGACCTTGATCTTGCACTTCATCATGAGAACCACTTGAGCTTGCTTGATTTGTATCAATGTGTACACTTTGGTTGATCACATGAATATCATCATCATCAACTTGCCTTGGCCTAACATCACCAATGTCCATGTTCTTTATTGCATTTGACAATTGATCTCCTCTCACATCATCAAGGTTTTGAGCTTCATTTTGAGATCCTTGGGTTTCATCAAACTCAACATCATGAACTTCTTCCAAGGTGCCATTTGTGAGATTCCAAACTCTATATGCTTTGCTTGTGGTAGAATAACCAAGTAAGAACCCTTCATCACATTTCTTTTCAAACTTGCTCAATCTAGTGCCTTTCTTGAGAATATAACATTTGCAACCAAACACTCTAAAGTATGCAATGTTGGGCTTTCTTCCATTCAATAGCTCATATGGTGTCTTCCCAAGCTTCCCATGGCAATAAAGACGGTTGCTACAATAGCAAGCCGTGTTGATAGCTTCACTCCAAAATGAATGACTCACATTGTATTCACTAAGCATTGATCTAGCCATGTCAATCAAAGTTCTATTTTTCCTTTCAACTACACCATTGGATTGATGAGTTTATGTTGGAGAGAATTGATGTCCAATACCAAGATCATCACATAAAGCTTCAATTTTTATGTTCTTGAACTCACTACCATTGTCACTTCTAATCTTCTTGATAGTAGTCTCAAACTCATTTTGCACTCTCTTGACAAAAGACTTGAATAGGTCATGTACATCACTCTTGTCATAAAGAAAGAACACCCAAGTGTATCTAGTGTAGTCATCAACAATCACAAAACCATACTTGTTGCCACCAATGCTAGTGTATGTTGTTGGTCCAAACAAGTCCATGTGCAATAGCTCAAATGCCTTTGATGTACTCATTTCACTCTTACTAGGATGTGTATTTCCAACTTGTTTACCGGCTTGACAAGCACTACATGGTTTATCCTTTTCAAAAGTCACATCTTTCAAGCCTCTAACTAAGTCATGCCTCAAAAGTTTGTTCAATTGTTTCATTCCAACATGACCAAGCCTTCTATGCCACAACCATCCCATACTAGATTTGCTAAGCAAGCATGATGTCAATTGGGTCTCATTATCATTGAAGTCAACCAAGTATAAGCTACCATGTTTAAATCCTTTGAATATCAAATTTGATCCATCAACACTTATGACTTTAACATCATCACTACCAAATATGCACTTGAAGCCAAGATCACAAAGTTATGCCACCGACAAAAGATTGAAATCTAAGCTCTCAACTAGCAACACATTAGATATGCTCATGTCATTTGAAATAGCAATTTTACCAAGCCCCTTGACTTTGCCTTTCTTGTTGTTGCCAAAAGTGATAGCATCAAAACCACCATTTTGACTTGTATCAATTGATTTGAACATACAAGAATCCCCGGTCATATGTTGAGTGCACCCACTATCAAGCACCCAATGCCTTCCTCCGGCTTTGTAATTGACCTACAAGACAAGATCAATTCTTTTTAGGTACCCAAACTTGTTTGGGTCCTCCAAGGTTAGTGACCAAGCTCTTTGGTACCCAAATGACTTTCTTCTTTGAGCCCATCCATGGTGTACCAATGAACTTAGCATGAACACCATTTGTACCCTTGGTAAGCATATAAAAAGAATCAAACTTAATTGAGGATACATTAGCATTGGATTTCTTTTTCATGCAATGTTGCTCTATGTGATCAACTTGCTTGAAACTTTTGCAATAGCTACCATTTTTCTTCACAAAACGAGTCTTGTGAGGAACAAAAGTGGCCTTGCCTTTCTTGGGGTTATAGCCCAATCCCCCTTTGTAGAGAGAAGCTCTTTGGCTACCCAAGCACATAAGCAAGCGGTCCTCACCACCATAAGCCTTAGCTAAGGTGTGATTGAGCTCTTTTACCTCCTTCTTGAGATTTTCATTCTCAACTATAAGTGTGGAGTCACAAGTGAAACCATCACTACTAGATGAGGATGATGTAGAGCACTACATGAAGGGTTAGTAGGAGCAACAACAATAGGCTTATGAAAAGATTCATCAATTATATCACATGATATGCCTATGTTGCAAGTTTTAGCTTTCTCAACATTAGTTGGCATGTTTTCACATTTTTCAACTAGAGAAGAGTGAGCTTCTTCAAGCTTAGTGTGAGACTTTTGAAGCTTCTTATGGTCTACCTTTAGACTCTCATAAGATGCTCTAAGCTCATCGAGTTCTTGCATAAGGTTTTTCTTTTCCTTAAGCAAGCCCTTGCACTCCTTTCTAGATTCTTTAAAATATTAAGTGTAATCTTCTAGCATAGTGATTAGTTCATCTTTAGTGAATTCTTCTTCATCACTATCACTATCACTTGCATTATCATGATCACTCTCATCATCGGATGATACCTTAGCGGCCTTAGCCTTGAAACACGATGGAGTGTCGAAGAGGGAGACCTTCTCTTGGATGGCAATGCTAGCATGTCCTTTCTTCTTGCTCTTGTTGTCATCCTCATCATCACTTGAGGAATCATCACTATCCCATGTAGCAACATGAGAATCATTCTTCTTCTTATGAGAACTCTCCTTCTTCTCTTGCTTCTTCTTTTGCTTCTTCCTCTCTTTCGTGATAGCATCTTCATCATCACTATCATAAGGACACTTTGCAATGAGATGGTCCTTGCTATGGCATCTAAAGCATCTCATGGTATGCTCATTCTTCTTGGATGAGTTCTTCCTTCTTCTTGCACGAAAGCCTTTCTTCTTCATGAACTTGCCAAATTGCTTGACAAAGAGAGCCATCTTCTCATCAATGTCATCACCATCACAAGAGCTTGAGTCTTCATCACTTGATGATTCATTCTTGGATTTGCCCTTGGATGTGGTGGCTTTGAATGCCACACTCTTCTTCTTCTCATCATCCTTCTTCTTACTTTTCTTCTTCTTCTTTTTGACCAACTCCTCTTTCTCATCATCTTCTCTATATGAATCATCGGTCATTACTTCTTGGAATACTTATTGAGGAGTTGAATCCTTCAATGTAGTCCTCACTAGCACGGTGATCAATGTATCAAACCTCTTTGGCAAGCTTCTCAAGAACTTCATAGAGAATTGGTTGTCCTTGACCTCCTCACCAAGTGCCTTGAGCTCATTGACAATGACTTGCAACCGATGAAACATTTCCGGTACACTTTCATCATCTTGCATCTTGAAGCTTGAGAATTTTTCTTGCAAGATATATGCTTTAGCGGTCTTTGTGCCTTTGGTGCCTTCAAATGTTTCTTCAAGCTTGGCCCAAGCATCATGTGCAACTTCTATGTTCTTCACTTGCTCAAATGTCCTATCATCTAATGCCTCATGAAGAGCACTAATTGCAATGTCATTGCATTGGAGCTTCTTCTCTTCCACCGGTGTAGGTGCTTCCGGATTAGCAACCTCAAATTTTGTTTCGGTGACCTTACACACTTCTCTATTGATTGACTTGAGGTGTGTGGTCATCTTTACCTTCCAATATGCATAATTTGTGCCATCAAAGTGAGGTGCCTTCTTGGTGTTGTTGATGTGCAAACTTAATTGAGCCATTTCTTCTTCACCGTAGGTTGTTAAGCCTCAAATAAACGGTGCCTCGGCTCTGATACCACTTAAAAGGTCCAAAAGGCTAGAGGGGGGGTGAATAGCCTATTTAAAAATCTACAAGCTTCACTAAACAACCACGTTAGTATAAAAGATGGCTAAGCTAATTCTAGCACTAGCTCAACTACACTATGCAAGCCACCTATGCAATTCTAGTGAAGCAAGGCTATGATCTCTAATACACACCAACAAGACTAAGTCACTAAGCTACTTACTCCTATGTGATAAAAGCTACACTAAGCAACCTACACTAGGATTAGTACAAGAAAGTAAAGAGCAAGTGACTTGATTCTAATACCAACGATGTAGAGAAGTAATGCACTCGAAGAATCAATCACAATGATCAACCACAAGAGAAAATCCTCGGCAAAGAGATGACACAAGATTTTTTACCGAGGTTCACTTGCTTCCCGGCAAGCTACTCCTCGTTGTGGTGATGCACCCACTTGTCGGTTCGCGAGCTAATCGACTATCAAGAGTCGAGCCCTCGGCGGGCGCCGCACAACCGCACACAAGATGGGGATCCTCCAAGCCACGAGCTCCACTAGAGTATCCAATTTACGAACTCCCGTGGGGAAGGATCAAGAACCCCTTACAACACTTGGTGAGGGCTCCAACAATCTTCAATTGTGAGCTCAATCACCTCCGCTGCTCCAAGCCGTCTACCGTGTCGGGAAACACGGAAGAGTAACAAGAAATCCGCAGTAACTCGAAGATCAAGTGCCTCTAGAATGCAACTCTCAAGCAATGCACTTGAATCTCACTCAATCTCACTCAAGATGTGCAACTAAGCAAAGAGATGAGTAGAGGGGTTGTTCTCTAGCTCAAAGGATGTCTCTAGGTCTCAAAATGTGCAAGAGTTACCCTCAAACCCCAGACATCTTCTATTTATAGCGAAGGGGTACGCAGCTAGCCGTTACCGGACGACTCAGTGCAAATCATGCTGATCGGACGCTCCGGTCAGGGTGACCGGACACGTCCGGTCACTTCAGGACAAGCGTGAACAGTGTGCATCAGAAGTAGCCGTTGCCCTGACCGGACGCGCTCAAATGTTTGACCGGACGCGACAGTGCCAGCGTCCGGTCGCGTTCCAATAAGCTCCCATCGAGACCGGACGCGTCCGATCGCACGTGACCGGATGCGCCAGCCGCGTCCGATCGGAGTCTAGTAACGGTCCACTCATGATCGGACGCGTCCGGTCAAACATGACCGGACGCGCCACCGCGTCCGATCGCATCTGCCCTCCGTGCTGAACTCCTGGGTGCGTGACCGGACGCGCCGGTTCCGCGAGAGACCGGACGCGTCGGTCCGTGACCCTTCTCACACGCGCGTCTGTCTATGGTTTGAACTGACCGGACGCGCCAGCCGCGTCCGGTCAATTCGACCACAGCGTCCGGTCACTATATTTTCAGTGATAATCATTTCGGACTTTCGCCACCTTTTCTCGCCTCCGGCGCAATAGAAAATAGGCATTTCATTTCCTCGAAAACGCCTGAATCCCGTGCTCGCACGCTCGGCAGGAAGGAGAGCGAACCCCAAACCCCTTACTACCGCTCAAACACCACCGCCTTCGTAAATGTGCCAACACCATCATGTGAAAAACACCATGTGCATGTGTGTTAGCATTTTCACAAACATTTTCAAGGCGTTATGTTAGCTCTCTACTAGATCCTAATGCATATGCTCAAGACATTGATCTAGTGGCACTTGATTCCCGAGCTAACCGTGATTGCCCCTCTTGATAGTCGGCTATGTATCCTAAACCCGGTCAATCACTTCTCTACTCAACTTAGACCGGCAAAAGGAAAACTCTATGATTATACCTTTGTCTTACGCTCTTAGATCCATCTCTTCCACTTGATCATCATGTCCATCATTTTATATGCATTTCTTCATGATCTTGCTCATCATTTCATGCACCAAATCATGTGGTCTTGTGGCCATCTCTCCATGCCATTTCCACCTCCATCACATGTTGCTTATGCCTAGCTTAATCACACTTGATACAATAGCATTAGCAACTTGGTGTCATTAATTACCAAAACCAAACTTGGGCTTTCAACCGGTGCGTCCGGTCGCTACGCAGTGAACTACAGTGAGTGCCCAACGACTATTTCGTGGGGGCTTCTATTTAAGCCCTTTGGCCGGCTCAAGCTCACTCTCTTGGCCATTTGCATTGACATAGCAACCTTGTGAGCTTAGCCAAAGCCCTCCCACTCATCTTCATCATTGATTCATCATCTTTGTGAGAATAGAAGTGAATCTAAGTGCATTGCTTGAATGATTGCATCTAGAGGCACTTAGTGTTCGTGTTTCGCTTCGGGTTTGGCTTGTTACTCTTGGTGATTGCTGTCACCTAGACGGCATGGTGCAGTGAGGATCATCGAGCAGAGGTTGGTGATTGTCTCCAGCTCCGATTGTGGTGATTGTGAGGAGTTCTTGACCTTTCCCTAGCGGAGAGCCAAAAGATATTCTAGTGGATTGCTCGTGGCTTGTGTGATCCTCATCTTGTGTTGGTTGTGCGATACCCTATTGGGGGTTTGGCGTGTGATGCCAATTAGCGCGTGAACCTCCAAGTGAGTGAATCGCCACAACAAGGACTAGCTTACCGGCAAGCAAGTGAACTCGGTAAAAAAATCTTGTGTAATCATTGTTCCGATGATTTCATTGGTTATCTTATGATTGATTGATTGATTGATTGGCTCCATTTTATGATTGGCTCATACATCGACACGTTAGTAAAATCATCACCACCCTCTCTTATATTTATATTTTGAGTGTTGCTTCGCTCTTTAGTGTAGCTAGTCTTGAGAGCAAGCTTGTGTCGGGTCTAGTGGTTAGTGTGGCTCTTTAGTTAGTTTTTGAGAGCTCACTAACTTAGTGTAGTGACATAGCCATTGTGTGGATAGAGACTATAGATACTAGAATTATGGTAGGTGGCTTGCATTTCTAGTAGACTAGCGCAACATTCACTTCACCTCATATTTGTCTAACTGCTTTGCTTAGTGTTGTTGTATAAATTTTATAGGCTATTCACCCTCTCTAACCATTAGGACCTTTCAAGTGGTATCAGAGCAGTGGTCACCGTGATTTGAGGCTTAACAACCTTCGGTGTCAAAATAGTCAAATCAACAACACGAAAAAGCCACCCCAATTTGATGGCATAAATTATCCATATTGGAAGTCTAAGATGACCACATAATCAAGTCAATCAATAGAAAGATGTGGAATGTGGTGGAGACCAAGATTAACATAGAGGATCCGAAGAATTCCTCCGCGGCCGAAGAGGTGCTTCTCCAAAACAATGAGATTGCTCTTAGTGCTATTCATGATGCTATTGATGAAAAGATATTTGAGCAAATCAAGAGCTTTGAGATGGCTCATGAGGCTTGGAAGAAGTTAAAAGAATCATTTGATGGCACCAAGGCAATAAAGGGTGCAAAGGCATACATTCTCAAAGAGAAATTTGCTAGCTTCAAGATGAAGGAAGATGAGAGTGTATCAGACATGTTCCATCGAATGGAGATGCTTGTTAATGATCTCAAAGCACTTGGTGAGAAGGTGGAGGATAAAGACTTCTCTCATTGAGATGCTTACCTGCAAGATTTGGCATATTTGTCACCTTGCTAGTGAGGACCGGTTTAGACACAATGACACCAAACCAAAATTTGAGAGATATCATGACCGATGATGCTTATAGAGATAATAATGAGAAGGAAGAAAAGAAGGAGAAGAAAGATAAGAAAAAGGATGAAAAGAAGAACAGTGTGACATTCAAAGCCACATCATCCTCAAAGGGCAAGGCCAAGCAAGATATATCAAGGAAGATGATGATTCAAGCTTTAATGATATGGATGATGAAAAGATGGCTCTCTTTGTAAAGATATTTGGCAAGTTCATGGTGAAGAAGGGTTACCGTGCTAGAAGGAAGAAGTCTTCATCCAAGAATAAGGAAGAGTCAAGAAGGTGCTTCAAGTGTGGAAGCAGGGATCATCTTGTTGCTCAATGCCCATACAATAGCAACAATGATGATGATGATAATGATAAGAAAAATAAGAAGAAGGACAAGAAGGAAAAGAAAGAGAAGAATGACAAGATGACCTTCAAGAAGAAGAAGAAGAAGAAGAATGGTGGTTCTTATGTGGTCACTTGGGAAAGTGAAAGTGAAAGTGACAATGATGATGATCCGACTAAAGATTAACTAATTGACATGTTAGAAGACGCTAAAGAACATTTTGACATTAAAAGAAGGGAATGCAAAGACTTGTGCAAGGAACTAAAAGCCCTTAAGCAAGCCTTTGATGAGCTCAATGTATCTCATGAGAGGCTAGAGGAAGCTCATGAGAAGCTTGGCAAGGCTCACAAGAAGCTTGAAAAAGCTCATTCCTCTTTACTTAATGAGCAAAATAAGAAGTATGTTGTAACATCTGACAAAGGCTTAACTTGTAATATAATTGGTGAATCATTTTATACACTTATCATTGTAACATGCAACAAAGGCTTAGACTCAGGCACTACTTTATGTAGATTCATCGTGCCGGGCTGTGTCGATAGGCCTAGAAAGGGCAATCAGCCCATATCACCTCAAAATACATGAAAAAAATTTGTTGAAAAAAATCCTTCACTAGTCAATTACATATTCGTAGATCGGGAGATGACAAGTTGACATTACATGTAATGGCAAAAAAATAGTTCACATTACATTCACAAGCCCAAGATCAATGCCTCATATTTATCTCTCTACTTGCACCCACCTATATTTTATTTATATATCATATAACTAACAAATCGATTGCTTTAAGTGTAAACTATGTTATTTTCAAATGCTACATTTCGAACGGTTATTTTTGCAACGGTTATCTTTTCAGTGGCAATACTTTTCAACGTCTCTTTTTCGAGAGGCAGAATGGCTATGGTTCTAACGGCATTTTTTTTTCTTTTCCAAATGCTCTATTTCAAAGGCTATATATTCCAACAGCTCCCAAGGCCCGTCTATACTTATGTTGGCGCACAGCCCACACACCTAGTTGAATAGACTTTTGCAGTTTGGACTCTCAAAAAAAAAAGTAGAGGTCGCACTCAAGTTGCTCTTAGACGATATGGACTGGATACGACAAATGCATCTGGTAAACGTATGGAGGATCATATAGCGTAAAAAATCACTGCACCAGGAAATGCTACACGCTGCGCTATTCGCCTTCCAACACTAAATATAGCGCACGGCCAGAGATATGCCGTTCGCTTGCCAGAGCAGGAAGTGAGAGAGAGAAGGGAATCTAGCTACGGGCTCTACTGTTGCAAGTAACTAAAAAAATATTATAACTCACAAACCAAAAAAACCAAATTAAATTCTGATTGCACCATTAAATTTGTTTCAATAAATCCTTGAAAACTAGATCTCATATAAATATATTTAGATAAAGTGACAAGTGGGTCCCACAGTAGATAGAGGATAATATAGAGGATGAATGAGTGCGGAAAAATTAGATATAGAGGAGAGAATCTTGATGACTAGGATGTCTAGAAGATAAATATAGAGGTCCATTAGTACGGATAGTTCGGAAAGCTACTACTATGTGCAACTTTCTCACGAGGCCCAAGAAGGGTCCGAGCAGATCATTTCTTCTCGGAACTAGGAAGTGGCTTGGAATAATAACGGCCCAACAAAAGCACAGTCTCGCGCTTCCCCCTCCCACATCGGCAACCTACGCGTTGTTTCAGTTCATCCGTTGCCGTCCGCAGCACGAAGGATCTTTACACGCGGCAGCCGCGCGATTGGTCAGGCATTGCCCGTACCTCGTATCCGGCACCGCGACGCAGGTCGAGGGAGACGGCGGACGGCCACACCACACGCGTACCGGCCCAACCCCATCTCTTATCATTTTCCCCGGGGAACGTGTGGCGCCTGCCCAACTTTATCCGCGCGCGCCTCAAGAGCACCCCGCCCCCAGCACAGCCGCCCGCTGCTGCCGCCGACGTGCCCCACGCCTAACGCCTTCAGCAGCGCGCAGCGACGTCACCCCCGGGTGACACCGACCAGTCCACAGTTCAACCATGGTCCCGACCGCCCCGCTGCCACGGGCGTGTGGAGTCCCGCCGCCGCGCCCGTCGCGAAGGGCGACAGAAAGGCCGCCGCACGCTCCGTCTGGCTGGGGCTGCCCGCGCTGCCGCCAGTGCCCGGCCTCAGACTCGCGGCGCAGGGCCAGACCCGGGCCGCGTCCTTCTGTGAGTGTGGCACGATGTTGCCTAGGTCAATCGATTCGTAGCACGCCTAGAGTGAGCGTCGTTGTTCGCTTGTTCTAACCTCTGCGTGTGTACAGGCAACCGGCTGGCGAGGAACGTGGTGGCCATGGCCACGGGGGAGCCGAGCGCGGCGCCTCTGGCTGACAACGAGGAGCTCACCGAGTTCGTCAATGCGTTGAAACAGGAGGTAGGTGACATCATGGCGCGTCGTGTTTTTCAGTCTGTACTCGTTCCTAGGTTGGTCGCAGCACGACGATGACACGTCTTCTTGTTGCTGCTTGCGTGGTGGTGCAGTGGGACAGGATCGAGGACAAGTACGCGGTGACCACGCTCGCCGTCGCTGCCACGCTCGGCATGTGGAGCGCCGGTGGAGTAGTGTCGGTACTGAACGTTTTCATCCTTTTCGACTGAGAACTTCCTGAATCCTCTGTCTGCGTGGATAACGAGCAATGTTTTTGTATTTGGTGATACTACCTCGCAGGCAATCGACAGGCTTCCCGTGATTCCAGGTCTGATGGAGGCTATTGGAATTGGATACAGTGGGGTAAGAAGATCCACACCTGAGCAAAACTTCAGATTACAACAATAGCTCTTGATGCATAATTTGACAAATGTGGGATGGATTTCGCATTGAGCCTGCCTACAATGTTCAGAATCTTTCGGTTGTCATGCCTGAATTTTCTACCGTTTATCTATTGAATTTTCACCTTTTCATATATACGTTTTTCTGATGATGCAGTGGTTCGCGTACCGAAACTTGCTATTCAAGTCTGACAGGTAAAGAAACAGTACGACTATTTTATTCAGTTTGCAAAATTTTGCATATGCAAAGACAGAAAATGCTAATTAACTAATTATTTGCCAGACAGAAAATGCTAATCAGCTATAATTATTTGCCAGTAAGCAATATGTATAGCCATTCCTGAACATTTCTAGCTCCAGAATAATCATGTCAGCCATCGGATAAAATGGTCCAAATAATTTTATCCAGCATGCTGCATGCCCCTGTAACAAAGAGTTCAGTAAACAACTTCCAAGTTGGCTGTATCAATCAGTTGCTCTACATATTTGATACGTTTATATTTTAGGTTTTGCCTACCATAAATTTCTTTGATTTCGTTCCTTTGGTTAAAGATGTTAGGTGCTCAAACAACTGCAATGTATTTCAGGGATGCTTTCTTTGCAAAGGTACGGGAGGTCTACGAGGATATAATCAGAAGTTAACAGATGGAGCACTAATGCAGGCTCATCCAAATTAATGAAGTTCACTTTAAGAGATCCTTCTAGTTTGGTGCCGTTCAGTTGCTTTTGTTAGCTGTAATATATTTCAGTATAGCATCTAATTTGATCCTTACTCAGTGCATGTATGGATAAATATTTTTTTTCCTAAAAATGCAATCTATCTATTATCGATGCTCTGTTTTTTCTATTAGTTTTTCTGATTCTAGTGTTTTGTTGCTTATAGTCAAGGTCATTATTTATTTGAACTATCATTTTGTGCTTTACTTTATGTTGATTGCATGATGTTTGAGCCCTTGTTTTATTCGAAACCCACTGCCTAATCAAGCAATCAAAATTAAGTTAGGCATAAGCCATGCAATGTGACAATATGTAAATAGGATATGTATCTGTTAGAGCATGGCTTGAAGTTGACATCACCTTTGAGATATTCCATAACTCGGAATCCATTAGGTTCTTTTTGGGTTGAGCTCCTGTTTTTATATAGTGCAAAATGACAATTTAAATAACAGCGATCACGACCACGAGCAATACAACATTAGTGACAGAAACAAGATCCAAATTACGATTCCCCCCAAAAAAAAGAAACAGGATCCAAATTACTGTAAATAGAGCATGAATAGATATATTATAAGTTTCTAAAAATAGCACTAGTTTTCTATTTTCTATTTGAAATAAATAGTTATAAATTGTTATAGATGTAACCATGTTTTTATGATTTTATAATAATACATTTTTTGGATAATGGAATTTTATACTAATACATATATAGGCAAAACAACCTTTGAAACATGTCGATGGATAAAGTTATCCGGTAATAGTTGGATGGCTAAAAATATTCAGTTTTGAAGTTTAATGGCCGAAATCAGACTCGGGTGATGTATAGTTAGATAGAAAAAATAAACTTCTTCCGTATCGTTACTCTGTATCAATTTTTCCGAATCAAGAACCTAATGTTTAGTTTAGTTTTTTCCTTTTAAAAACATACCTTTGCAATAATATGTATGCTACTAAATAGGCCACGGCGGGTTTTCTATGAACAATGCTGATGGGCTGACATTTGGTGGTGGGTGGATTGTGCCATAAATCCATAACAGATTGAACCATTTATTTATGCCTCATTCATATTGTAGGAGTTCCACAAGAATAAATGCTTCATATGATTTTTTTTGAAACACACCCTGATAAATATAGGTGATCTAATTAATGTGCACGGATCTGACTACTTTGGCAAGAAAACAGCAGCACCATCCTTGTCTCCAGAAATATCCAAATAAGCAAGGATCTTTCGCTTAGGCCAGTCTCAATGGGGTTTTGAAGAAGTTTCATTCTCATTTAATACAGTGACACATCAGCAAGTTTGCTGACTTGGCAGCTTATTTATGAAGAGAGAGATAGAGAGAGTTTTGTAGAATTTCATCTGGATGAAACTCGTTGTCACAGCAATACAAAAGCTGATATGGCAGTTTTGGTAACTGTGTCCATGAAACTCTCCGCTGAGACTGGTCTTAGATAGTGAGGTGCATCCACATCGATCTGTGATCTTCGCCATATATGGTTCCGCAGCATTCTTTCCGTGTTGAGTTTAGGCGATCTATTTCGATCTTGGGCCATAATGATTACTCCTTTGATCATTTGACATGCACGGAGCATGTAAGCACGTCCTGACTCTTGACAAAAGACCAACTCACAGTACTAGCTCATGCCTTACATGGTCTCACGTCGTCTAACGGAATCTGACCGACACGACCATCAGAAGTGATGGTCAGCAGTCAGCACGGCGCAACAAATAATCGCCTCGACCGATATTTTTTTCCCGGCATCTTCAGATATTGCTCCCCTCAAATGCATCTTTAAACATTTTGGGAAATGCATCTTTAACTATAGCAGGTATAAATTGAGGCAACATCTAAATCATTATCCAATTAACCATCCGTCGACCACAGCGCGCTAATTTGCTAACAGTTACACCGGCCATCTCTCGCCGTGGTGAGGGGACTGGAGTCTCTCACGATGGCAATGGGGAAGGGAGCAGGGCTGCTGGTCGTCGTCGTCGTTGCAGGCCTGCTCCTGCACGACACCCGTGTCGCCGATGCGCAGACTCTCCGGGTCGGCTACTACAACCAGACGTGCCGCAATGCCGAGTCCATCGTCGCCGACGAGGTCCAGAAGGCGTCGTACAGGGATAAGGGCGTCCTGGCCAGCCTCATCCGGCTGCACTTCCACGACTGCTTCGTCAATGTAAGTGACACCAGGCGCTCAGGCAGCAGTAGCTGAGTAGCTCGTGAACGCACGCACCTGTTCTCTTAATCATCAGTAGCTAAGCTAGACGGAGCATGGCATGTTGTTGCCACGCCGATTTGCTCACCGGAACGGCGGCCGTGCGTGCACGTACGGTTTTTTTTCATTTCAGGGCTGCGACGGATCGGTGCTGCTGGAATCCAGCGATCGGCAGGCGGAGAAGAACGCGAAGCCCAACCTGAGCCTGCGAGGTTTCGACGTCATCGAGAGGATCAAGCAGAGGTTGGAGGCCGCGTGCGCTTGACGGTCTCGTGCGCCGACATCGTGGCCTTCGCCGCCAGGGACAGCGCGTTAAGCTGGTACGTCCTACTTACCACCAGATTGCTTGCTTTATCGGTCCTGCTAGCGTCCGGGTGCTAGCGCCGGACGCCGCAACGAGCAGCACCAGTCCGTCCCCCACGGAAAAGAAGAAGAAAAGAAGAACGCGACCCCGTCCCACCCCGCACGGAGAAAGAAAACGTGACCCCGTCCCCCCCTCCGGAAAAGAAAGACGCCCCCACGCACACGGATCTGCCCCCGCCCCCAACCTCGCCGACCTCAGCACCTCCGCCCCGCCACCAGCTCACCATCATAGTCCACCCCCCAGCTGCAACAAGGGAAAAAAGGCAGCATCGAAGGACACCTAATGCAACAAACGAAAAAAGCTGGTGAAACAAACGAAAAAAACTATTGAAACATCGAAACAACAACTAATGCAACAAACAAAAAAGTATGAACTGCAACATCAAAAAAATGTCTACTGCAACATTCAAAACACATCCACTGCAATAGCGGGGAGAATCTGCTGCAACAAGGAGAAAAAACTATTGCAACATCAGAAGCACTGCTAATGCAACAGCGGGAAAAAAACGCCTGTTCCAAACAAAAAATTACTGCAACATCGGGGGAAACTGCTGCAACAACGAAAAAAGCTATTGAAACATGTCAAGAACTACTCCTGCAACGTCAGAGAATCGCCTGTTGCAACAACCAAAAAAGATATTGTTGCAACGATCAACATCATCTGTTGCAACATTGAAAAAGAATCATTGCAACAATGACGAGATCTGACTCGCCGCAACCCTAGTCACCACCAAACCCCTTATATCCAGAGGGGGGAGGGGGAGGAGGAAGGAGGGGGGGAGGAGGAGGAGGAAGACGGGCAGATCCAGAGAAAGGAGGAGGAAGGGGAATCTCTGAGGAGGAAGAGGAAAGAACAGCTTCGATCCACGAAGGATCCACCTACCTCACCGGAACCCACCGTCGTCGAGCTTCTCTCCGGTTGCTGGATGTCGCCAGAGCAAGGGGAGAGAGGCAGGGGAGGAGGGGGAGCGCGGCTCGCAGCCTCCGCCGTCGTGCTCTCTCTCGGTGGCATGGTGCTACTGCAACAACAGAAACAAGCCTACTGCAACAAAGCTCGTCGGAACCCTAACCACCGCTGCGTCTCTTAGATCCAAATCCAGAGGAGGAGTAGGAGGAGAAGGAGAGCTCAGATTCAGAGGAGGAGGAGGATGAGGGCTCAGATCCAGAACCCGCCTACCTCGCCGGAAGCTGCCGTCGTCTCCGGTGGCATGGAGGTCACGGGGGGAAGAGGGAGGCAGGGGGAAGGGATGGCGCGGCTCGCCGGATTCCGCCGCTGTCGCCCTCCTCTCCGGTGATACGCAGGTCACGGAGGAAGGGAGGGAGAGAGGGAGCGCGAACAGGCTGGGCGATGGCGAGCTGCATGCGAGCGTGGCTCCGTCCTGGAGAGCAGCAGCGAGCGCAGCACGAGTAGCAGCAGTGTAGAGGAGCGGGAGGGGAGAGGGGAGCGGGCGAGTGGAGAAGAAAGTCGTCGTGAGGACAGGATGACGACTGAGCGGATAAGGAGACGGGGGGATCGCGTCCGTCGCTTCTTCGCTTCGGCTCGGTAGAGTCAGGTCCGTCCGATCAGGCCTGGCCCTGGGGGCGGGCGAGCGGGGCGGCCGCCCCGGGCCCCCGAGCCGTCAAGGGCCCCGAGCAGAGGAGGAGCCACCACTAGGTGCCTGTGGCCGAGCACCTCTTCCCCACCTCCAGAGCTGGCGTCTGGCGAGGGCGCGAGGTCGAGGAAGCGAGGATGAAGACGACGGCGGCGCTGCTTGTTCGAGACGAGACAGACATGGGCGATGGGGAGCGTCATGGGCCTAATACTGGGCCGTGGCCGTTTGCAATATCCTACAGCCCGACGCACCCAGCGTGGCAGCGTCCCAGCCCAGCGGTCTTAGGCACCGCTCACCTCGCTGCTCGCGCTCGCGGCCTCCGGCCTGAATCCCAGCGTGGCCACAGCACATATTCCTTCATTTGTTACTTACTCATTATTACTTATACTAAATCTATTTTAATCCCAGCCGCTCCATGGAGCCATTCGGTTATCTTGATGGTTACTTCTCTAGATTATCTCTTAAAAATAATCACCAAGTAATAAGCATTGTTAGCTCAGCCTGATGCGTTGCTCGTATGTATGAACCCCCAACAACTGTACGTATATACCAGTTTGGTTCCCACGTTTTGCCAAGCTTTTTGTAAAGGAGAAATAGAAACATGTGTGTTCTGAAGCAACCGCCACTGGTTGATGTGTCTCATTTCGAAGAAAAAAGGTTGCTGCTAATCAGTATATGACAAGATAATCATGATAGCAAGGTCTTACGGTAGATAATAATTTGGACATAAGAGAGGCATGTGACGACATAACTTTTTTTTTGGAAAGTGTACAATGCAAGAAGAATAGGTAATGTATGTTAGCTGACTATTCTTAGCTTATCATCCAAAACTAATACAAGTGATAACATATACATATGTTCTAAGGGGTCTCAATTTTTAGTCTTGTCCTGGGCCCCAAAATCTCAGGGCCGGCCCTGCGTCCGATCCCATCGGACGCTCTGGAAGGAGCATTACTGTTGCTTTATTTCAATCTTACTCCTACTGATAATACTACCGATCATCATCAAATTCACGAGCACAGAGCGGTGGTGTTGGGTACGCCGTCCCCGGCGGGCGACAGGACGGCACGGTGTCGCGGGCGAGCATGACCGGCGACCTCCCGCCGCCGACCCAGCGGAATGTGGACCAGCTCGCCCAGTACTTCTCCCGCAAGGGCCTGACGCTGGACGACATGATCCTCCTCTTGGGCGCGCACTCGCTGGGCGTCGCGCGCTGCGGCACGTTCGACTACCGGCTGACGAGCGACCAGGACAAGGGCATGGACGCGGCGTTCCGGAACAGCCTACGGAGCCTGCCGGTACAACGCCAGCAACTACGTGCCCTTCGACGCCGGCAGCCCGTACGCGCTCGACACCGGATACTTCGCCAATGTGCTCGAGTCCGACGCGGCGCTCGCCTCGCCGCGCACCGCGGGCAAGGTGAGGCAGTGGAAGGACACAACCCGGGCGGGTTCAGGAGCAGCTTCGCGGCCGCCATGGTCAAGATGGGCAGCATCCCCGGCACCAACCCCGGCAAGGTCCGCCTCAACTGCACCAGGGTCAGGATGTGATGATGGGCATGCATGGGCGTCGACATGACATGAGGAGCCGTCGATAGCACGCACGATTGATTCCAAAAATCTATTTTTTTCCCTGGTCTTTTTCTTGTGTTCTTGCTAACTCTCGGCATGTAACGATCGTCATTTTCTTTTCTTTTTTCAATTTTTGCTAATTAGCGCGTGTACCTTCTATCTACATATGTGCAATCATTATTCTTTCCGGAATCAAGAATGCCTCGAACTTGCATGGTTGGCAAACTGGATATGTATTTCTCATGATACACATTTGTTAGACTCACAAGCCCGCCATGAGCAACCCTGTCATGGACTGGGCTTCCAAATGGGCCGCCAAATGAGCTAAAGTTACAGAAATGTGCAGCTAAAAGGATCAGGGGGTGCCAGATGCAGGGCACCAACAGAAGAGAACAGAGAACTCCCAACTCATCTTCCTCCTCTATCCCACGACTCTATCCCTGCCTACCTCTAGTTCTTGCTGTTCATGTCTAATTTCCCCTGATTCCTCTCTCATTGTATCTTGAATTGAGTAAATCATAGTGCTATTGTTGAGTATTTTTGCCTGGACATTAAGGTCCGTAACAAACCCGTAGAGACGCGCACCTTGCAACACCGTATGTGAAAAACCGGATACTCCAGTTTTTAGAAGACCAGACCCTCTCATTTGGTCGGGTTGATTGGCAGAAATATGAATGGGTGTCAGGAGTTCATGATTGGGGGAGTTCTGCTATATTTACCTTGATCTACGGGAAGAACACAAGGAATTACCAAGGTTAGGCCTATGGAGAGTATAATGCTTCTCGAGACATTCAAATCAGATCCTCATCAAGGGAGTCTTGGCCTCTCTTACTATAACGATGCAAAGGCCAATGGGTAATTTAGTACATTGCCTTGGTGTACCAAGACAGGCTCCAACTGTTTGGCTAGAAAGGTAAGGTCAATCTTAGTGGGATCTTCATATGAGTTTCACCTATATTTAATAGACTGACACATATACATTTTTGCGGCCTGGCAATGTTTCTAAGAAAAGAGAGAACTGGGTTTTATTTTGATGAAACTCAGTTGGCACGATTACCAACTCTAAATTAGTTATGAAATTAAATATCTATGAAATAATACAATGAAACAAACTCTGAAAAAACTAAGGATTGATGTTTCACCCTTGTTTTATTTTATTTTACATGATGTGGCATATGTAGTTGTCATGCGGAGAGAGAAAAAACTTTGAAAATATGGATGGTAAAAACATATAATGCAATTGATAATAAGTTGAACTAAAATTGATAGAGATTACAAGTATCTATATAGCTACCGGGTCAGGAAATAGAAAAAGAAAGGGAGCACAAAGATAAGTAACATTAAAGTATTAAACATAAGTTTCTAATATTTATATTTCTTATTATAATACTTTTGTCACTGTAGTAGCATGTGTTGATGGATTAGTGCAGCTAATAACAAATAATATCTCTGTCTTAAAAAGATTGACATTCTACTTTAATTTTCTTAGTCAATTTAAATTTAGTCAAGTTATATAAAAATACTTATATCTAAATTACCAAAATATTATCATTAGATTCACCATGGAACATATTTTCGTAATATATCCCTTTGGTATCATAAACTTAACAATGTTCCATATAATCTTTTAATCAAATTTTAAATAGTTTCACTTATAATACAGCTAGAATGGCTTCTTCTTCTTTTTTTCCTGCCGGAGGCAGAAGAAGATTTTGTGGGCTGAGCACCGAGGAGGCAACAGTGAGCGCGGCGGCGGATTCAGCTGATCAACTCGTTCGCGGGCGACCGTGTGTGAACAGGAAGAAGCATGCATGCTGAGGCTAGCGGTGTTATAAAGGCAGAGCAACGCCAGGCGCTGTTCCTGTCGTAGTGTCGTGGCCCCGCGGGCGCGCCTTGTCTAGCGGACCAGGTCACCTTACGCGCCTTCGCGCTTTTCGCCATGTGCCGAGCGCGAGAGCGCAGAGCAGACTACCCTCCGTCCATCCAATAAGGCATGCGTACAAAGCAGAGCTGATGCCAGTTTGCGAGGTGAGGTGTTCTGGAAGGAGAGATTAAAAAAGAGAAGCCGTTGCTACTCAGTTCGAAAGGTAAAGGGAGAGAGGATGGTGATTGATCAGAGGGATCCCTAGCTGTCCTGCAAGAAGATTACGGGACCCAACCCCATGGAACAGCAAGGCTGCAAGCTAAGCTAGAGGGCCAATCAACCTGGCAAAAACGTTCATACTGCTTTTAGATTTGGACCAGCATTGGGCCTGCCTACCGCGCTGTATACGTGACTGCATCTGACAGTGGATTTTTCGGGGGCAATGACGGGCAATTCACCGTGCGAAGTGTGCCATTTCTTCTTATAACTACTATAAAAGGGTAGGTGACTACAATGCAAATTATATATGCAGGATGGCCTGTTCATTGCAGTGGATCGGATCCCTCTGACTCATCTCTGTCACAACGATTGATTCCCTAATAAACTTCATCTGGAGGTCAAACTCAGACGACAGTCGTCCACAGCAGTACAGCACCAACCAATCTTGTCACGACTTGAGCTCTACCAAACACGACCTCCATGTGCTGCTCATTGCTTCAGAGAGTCTGTTTCAGACGCCACTCGCCCCGGCGCCCAGGGCCAGTAGATACTTTAGCCGTTAATCCCGGCTGGATCTGCGTCTGTTCTCGAGCAAAGTTTACACCCACTTGGCTCAATAACTGCGTTATCTTCCTGCATTTGCAGGCAAAACTGGAGTTTAGTCTGAACTCAAGGACGTCGCCAGCGGCTGAAACAAGCCCCGGGCCAGCTCTGCAGCAATGTGGCGAGGAATCTTCCTTGACTTATGCCGCCCTGCCAACCTAACCATACCATACCAAGCCTTTTCATGCTCCGTTGTCAATGTCGAGCGATGAGCGGCAGCATCTTTGCTTTGGCTAGCTGTGGATGTCATGGGAGAGAATCAGTAACGAGCCAGCGTACGTTCATGAACCAAGCATGGGGGGTCAATCATGCATGTTCTGCGATCCTATCCTCCCTTGATTCTTTCAAGCTGTGAACCATTTGCAGCTACAGTGCCTGGAACATACGTAGTTGTCAGGAATCGGGCTGTACTATTCCTCGAGTATCTGATGCTTCGCTCCCTGCAGAAAACGAGCATATCGGAAACTGTAAGCAGAGTAAAGGTGCTAATTAGACCATTCTACAGTTCATGTTGCATTCACCAGCTGGATCAACTCAGATTCAGACTAGAGGTGACAATTTTGCATTTCATTAGAAAAACATGACTTGGTATCTATCGGCCTGTAGCAGAACATGGTCAATAATGTAAAAAAGGGAAACATCACAGTCCATCATGTCAGCATCGGCCTGTATCTATCGGTATCACCAAATACTCAAGTGCGAGACGGACGACAGCAACGCTGCCGCTGGGGCTAGGTGAATGAAAACGCAAGATGCAACCATGACCTCATCACAAATGGCAGCCCTGCCAAACACCTCGTGGATGCAGTTTTATTCAGAGCTCCACGCTCTACAGTGTCCACTTGTCCGCCGCTCCATGTACCGAAGGTGGTAAAACGCATTGGAGCCCTGCCCCTGCGGATCTCGTTGTCTCTCTGGCCTTTCCATCGCGCCCCCAATCATGGCAGAAAAGCCCCGCCCCCAATTGGCAGGCACCACAGCTTCGCGCTCTACCAACCTATCTATCCCCTTCCTCTGCACATGCCTGACTCACTGATGGCATGGCCCCTATCGCTCGAGAATCCCCTAAACCCTCCACTCACCCACATTGTTATATACTCCCAGCTAGTCCTAGAGATTAGATTACACTCACTTCGCTCTCGCATCGGCGCCTTTCTTTGCCTTCCTTAACCAAGAAGCATATAGCTACTGATTGATGTCTGCTGCCTGAGTGCGAGTATATATAAAAGCTCTCAGGTAGCTGCCTGCTAGTGCCATAAAGAGAGTGAGAGCGAGTGGCAGCGAGTGGCGATGGCGGTGGTGCAGAGGATGGTACTGTACTTGCAGGTGGCGGCGGTGGCGGCGCTGCTGATGGCGACGGGGCTGCGCGCGCAGCTGCGGGTGGGCTTCTACGACAACTCGTGCCCTGCGGCGGAGATCATCGTGCAGCAGGAGGTGAGCAAGGCGGTGGCGGCCAACCCGGGCCTCGCCGCCGGCCTGCTCCGGCTCCACTTCCACGACTGCTTCGTTGGGGTCAGTTCATCCTCAGCCGGCCGCAAGCTCGCATGCAGCTACCCATATCCTCACTTCAAAGAAACAAGCAAATCCGTCCCATTGCAAATGCAGCAGCAGGGTGAGTGGGTGACAGAAGAGAACTGACTGTGATGCCTTGCCTTGCTGCACTTGCAGGGGTGCGACGCGTCGGTGCTCATCGACTCCACCAAGGGCAACACCGCGGAGAAGGACGCCGGGCCCAACACCAGCCTCCGGGGCTTCCAGGTCATCGACCGCATCAAGGCGCGCGTCGAGCAGGCCTGCTCCGGCGTCGTCTCCTGCGCGGACATACTCGCCTTCGCCGCCAGGGACAGCGTCGCACTCGTAAGTTATTATATTACTCCGTACTAGCCAATTCATTTTATTAATTTATTAAGAAATGCAAAGGTGAATGCGTTTTGTCAATACTAAATTGCATCTTGCTTTAGTGTCAGTGGACGGTGATAAACTTTTCCTTTTTAACCCGACATGATTACATGAACTTGGAATCCAAAGCTGGACTGGCATAGGATTAGACAGAAAAGCATACGTATCTGATGTTTGTGTCCCCATCTTTTTTTGACGCACATTGCCCCCACCACATGATGCCGCGCGCAGCTTGCATGCACGCCACAAAGAACTCGATGCCAGCAGCCCGGCATGGGTCCAAGTCCACGCTTAGCACGCACGCCATTGTCGCGTTCTAATCTAACGAATCATTCCTACGTACGTGTAGGCCGGTGGGAACGCGTACCAGGTGCCGGCGGGGCGCCGCGACGGGAACGTGTCGCGCGCGTCGGACACCAACGGCAACCTGCCGCCGCCGACGGCGAACGTGGCCCAGCTCACGCAGATCTTCGGCACCAAGGGCCTGACGCAGAAGGAGATGGTCATCCTCTCCGGCGCGCACACCATCGGGTCCTCGCACTGCAGCTCCTTCAGCGGGCGGCTGTCGAGGTCGGCCACGACGGCGGGGCCGGGGCAGGCGGATCCGACCATGGACCCGGCGTACGTGGCGCAGCTGGCGCGGCAGTGCCCGCAGGCCGGTGGGGACCCGCTCGTGCCCATGGACTACGTCTCCCCGAACGCCTTCGACGAGGGCTTCTACAAGGGCGTCATGGCCAACCGCGGCCTGCTGTCCTCGGACCAGGCGCTGCTCAGCGACAAGAACACCGCCGTGCAGGTGGTCACCTACGCCAACGACCCGGCCACGTTCCAGAGCGACTTCGCCGCGGCCATGGTCAAGATGGGCACTGTCGGCGTGCTCACCGGAGCCAGCGGCAAGATCAGGGCAAACTGCAGAGTCGCCTGATGATCCATCAGTCGTGTGGATGGAGCTGTAGATTCATTGTATTGATTTGGACCGGACGCTGGCGTCGACGTGATAGCATAGCGTGCATAGCCTGGTTCGTTGTGCTTGTAACTTAATTGTATGTATGCCTGTACTTGTGCGTGTATGGGTTTGGCTGTGCAAATTGCAATAGCTATATTCGTTGGCTGATTATCTCTATTCTTTTTTCCCACTGGATTGATTGAGGCGTGTGCGTGTGTCGCTTCTGAGTTCTGAGAGAAAAATTTGCAACCAGCAAAAACTGCTCGTGTACCCAAAAGTGCTTTAATAAAGGTCTAATTGTTCCGTAATACTAAAAGGTAGTATCGCGAATCAACTGTACTGCGCAAGTACTGTAGACGCAACAAAGTATGATGTATTTTTATTTGAAGAGTTAAATGCACCGTAGGTCCATTAACTTTTGGTGGTGTGTCATCCAGGTCCATCAACTTTCAAACTGTATTTTTGGGTCCATTAACTTTTTGTGGTGTGTCATCCAGGTCCATCAACTTTCAAACTGTATTTTTAGGTCATTAACTTTTGATGGTGTGTCATCCAGGTCCATCAACTTTCAAATTGCATGTTTGGGTCCCTAAACTTTTTAACTAGTTCACCGTAGGTCCATACCATGCATGCACGTCAGCTTCGGATCTTCACGTGCACGTGATGGTGCTGCCCTATCCTCTTTTAGTCACGTACTCACGTTTCTCCTTCTTTTTTCTTTTTATTTTTTCCACTTTCTCTCCTATGGACTAAGCAAAATAGTCTACCTTCTTTCCTGTGCGAGCTGCTGATGCGGGTGCTGTCCGCGAGCCTAGGGCTGGGCCTCTCCGCGCACTCGGACCCGGGCGCCCTCACCGTCCTCCTCGCCGACGAGCACGTCCGCGGCCTGCAGGTCCGCCGCGGCGACGGCGAGTGGGTCACCGTGCAGCCCGTCCGCGACGCCTTCATCGTCAACGTCGGCGACCAAGTCCAGGTATATATAAAAACCACACCAATTAATTTCCGCTATATATCAGCGAGCTAATGAAGCTAGGGCGCGCGGTGCACGCACGCACGCACGCATCTTCTGCACGTTGGCGCTGTATCTCTACTATAGGCTAGCGTGCTCGCGCGCGCGTCGTCCGGCTTCTAGAAAAGCTCAATAAAAATACTTGCAGTTCCAGATGCGTAGCTTTCTAGAGCTACCAGTCGACGGATTAAGATCGTGACTGTCACGTATACCTACCTGTACAAACGTGCAGTATTTGGTCTTGTCCTTGGTCGGTACTCACACACGCGTACAGCTAGCTAAAGGGTCCTACCGATCTTATCTGTGTATGTCAGGAACAGTTTTGATTCTCCTCCTGTATTAATTTAGGTAGTTGACTACTCTGAATCAAACAAATCGTCGGTGCATGAACACATGCATGGGCGGTGATCATCATCGAGCGCAATCTTAGATTTGTCGTGCAGAAGCAGCTAGCTATACCGTGGACAGAGTTGCATGCATGCATGTATGGACCTACGGTGAACTAGTTAAAAAGTTTAGGGATCCAAACATGTAATTTGAAAGTTGATGGACCCGGATGACACACCACCAAAAGTTAATGGACCTAAAAATACAGTTTGAAAGTTGATGGACCTGGATGACACACCATAAAAAGTTAATGGACCCAAAAATGCAGTTTGAAAGTTGATGGACCTAGATGACACACCACCAAAAGTTAATGGACCTACGGTGCATTTAACTCTTATTTGAAATATCACTTCGAGACACACGCAGACACAAATACTGAGAATGTATTTCTCAATCAACTAGGGAGAACTAATTTGTTTGCTCCTTGAACAGGGATTTTTTGAACACATAAGTGAATCAGAAATCTCTACCTTACGAAAGCGGCTGGGATTCCCGGACGGTGGATAGGGCCACATAGCCTGTTAACCCGCCAGCCGTTGGATCAGCTGCTCGCGTAAGGAACGATGCGGGTTCGTCGGGCCTATCGCCCGTCAACCTGTCAACCCGGGCACTTGCGAATCATCGTGAACCCGAGCAGAGATCCTCGATCCCCAACCTCGCAAGCCCCTCCTCTCCTGCTCCTCGACGACGGCGTCACTGTTGCAGCAAGCTAGCTGCAGGGGGCGCGGGATGGCGACACGACGTGGCCGCGGTTGGCGAAGGCGCAATGGCAGAAGGCCAACAGTGGGGTCGTGGAGCGGCGTGATCACGCACGGCGGCGGCGGCGCATCTGACCGGTCGAGGCGGAGCGACGTGACCACGGACGGTGGCGGCGGCGTGGTGCTAGCGCGGCCAAGGTGGAGGGCGGGCCGCGAAGGGCAGGGCATCAGCGTGAGCCACCGAGGCAGGGCAGCAGCGCAGTGTGGCTATGGACGAGGAGCATCACCGCATCGGTGTGAGCGCTACCGAGGCGGGGTGGCGCGACCGAGACAGGGTGGCGTGGCCACGGACAGCGGTGAACACCGTGCGCGCGCCGGTGCCACTGCAACGGGACTACGGGAGAGGTGGACGCGACCGATGGCGCTGCGGACGACGTCAGGTAATGCTTCGTGGACCCGAACCGGGTGATACGCGAAGGCGGCTGGGATTCTCGGGCGGTGGGTAGGGCCACGTAGTCCGTTAACCCGCCAGCCGTTGGATCAGCCGCCTGCGCAAGGAAGACTGTCCGATGCGGGTTCGTCGGGCCTATCGCCCGTCAACCCGGGCACTTGCGAATCATCGCTAACCCGAGCTGAGATCCTCGATCCCCGACCTCGCAAGCCCCTCCTCTCCTGCTCCTCGACGACAGCGTCGCTGTTGTAGCAAGCTAGCTGCGGGGGGCGCGGGACGGCGACACGATGTGGTCGTAGTTGGCGAAGGCGCAATGGCAAAAGGCCAGCAGCGGGGTCGTGGGGTGGCGTGATCACGCACGGCGGCGGCGGTGCATCTGACCGGCCGAGGCGGAGCGGCGCGACCACGGACGGTAGCGGCGGCGTGGTGCTAGCGCGACCAAGGTGGAGGGTGGGCCACGAAGGGCAGCGCATTAGCGTGAGCCACCGAGGCGGGGCAGCGGCGCAGTGTGGCCGCGGACGAGGAGCATCGCCGCATCGGCGCGAGCACTACCAAGGCGGGGTGGCATGACCGAGACAGGGTGGCGTGGCCACGGACGGCGGTGCACACCGTGCGCGCGCTGGCGCCACTGCAACGAGACTACGGTTGAGGAGGACGCGGCCGACGGCGCTGCGGACGACGCCGGGTAATGCTTCGTGGACCCGAACCGGGTGATATAGATGGCCCCGCCCCTGCTGTTGCCGGCGCTCGCTAGGCCGTGCCGGTGGCAGGCTGCCTTCGTGGTGCTGCTCCCATGCTCCAAGGTATGCAATAGCATACGCTCCACCTGTTCGCTCAAATGCCTGTGAGAGATGGAAATCAGTTTTGGCCTACGAGTAACACGCTGTACAATCCAGGGATCCATCATAAGCAGGAAGTGCATACTGATGTATCCACGCTAATTGTAGCTGTAGTGAATGGTGATTAGCACATGCCAAGTGTATAGACTGAACATATCGGTCGAGCAACAGAGCAGGATTAGTTGATTCAGTAATACTGTCCATGTTCATCATGTGATTTATACTCTTCCATATTGAACAGAAGCATTTCAGCGTGTACTTTTGTCTTCTGGAATACATAACCGGATGTATTATCTGTTGTTGATTCGCATTTCGTTGGCAATCTTCAGATGAACTGTGATACCCAAAACAAAATTGTGTAGAAATAATCGATGTCATGTTTTAGAAGAATCATTAGTCCCACACAGACACAGTACACAAGCACAGAAGAGGACCCGTGTCATTCCAAGAGCAGAACCTAAAACTGTTGTCACCAGAAATATTTTCCTCAACGAAACTTCCTTCAAAAAATGAATTATACACGTCCTAGAAATTCTAGAGTAAATCCCAAGCTCATTTGTGCTGAAATTTATCAAAAGATAGCACATGAAGATAGCAATTAAACATTTAAGCTGATAAAATAAGTCTGTGAACATACATGACGAAAAACATGGCACAGTCTGATTGCGGTGTTGCTTGCCAAAGGAATACGAACAAGGTGGGTACGAATATGCTGGCTTGCTTTACTTCATTCCAGAACTGCATGATACGCTGCTTAGAGCTCTTCATGGGATTCTCAAAGTCCATTGTCACAACAAGATCGTTCATAACTTTCACCCATAATCGTTCACTGGATCATGTAATCTTGATTGCGCGCTTTTCATTATTTAAAAACGATCTCTTCCTAATGAATAACAATCTTATCATGTTTCCACAAGCCTCATTTAAGAGACAGGTAAAGAAAGTAATAACAGAGCCATGTGAGAGTGTATCTTTAAAGTATCCTTGCTCTGTCTTAGTCTCCTAGAGCCCTGCTTATCATGTCGCATGGCTCGGTACAACTTTTAAATTTTTTAGTGTAAAAAACTCCCTTCGCTGGTTGATAATATTAGATTCAGTATAATTCATGTTTTGCGAGCTACAACACTTATGTTTGTCAATCACAAACTGAGCTAAATGTTTGCATCTTGCAGTTTGTATATGCAATCCTAAAATAATTTTCCTAATAGTTTGGGGGACAAATCCAGAAGAAAGCTCAATGCCATTCAACTTGATCTGTTCTTACAAATTACCTACAGAACAGAATCAGTTTGGTATTCTAATTATGATCTGAGTTAAAAACAAACAAAGTCAGTTGTATAAGAGATTTAAGTGAGCCTCTACTACATTTCACTAAGATTATTTCTGAAGTATGGTTCACAAATCAAATAGTGCTGGTGCAAGCTCAAATTAAATTCAATCGTTTATGACTTCTGTCAACTTGTTTTAGTCGATCTTGCAATAGCTGAAAGTACGCTAACTACACGAACTACATTGCATATTTGTTGCATATTTTAGCTTATTCTTGCAATACATCAGCAGGCACATATTTAGTTACCTGTTGCTCCTATATGTCAAACACTTTCGAGCTCACGTGCCAAGGCACATCAAAGGAGAGCTTGAAATTTTAATCATCACAGACTGATTGTTCCAGCGAGTAAACGCACCATCATTTTATTCTTAAGATAGTTTCTATTAAAAAAATATATACTTCAACTGAGAATTTGGTATGTTACTTTACAGAGATTCATGTAAGCTACCAACCTTAGGTATATGCTATTTCTTTTGTTCTAATGTATTCCTCAAATTTATGGTAACAAGTTACCTCACTTAACATTGGTAATTAACAGCTGCTCTACCTCAGTCTGTAAGTCCTATTGCGTACACTGCAGTGACAAGTTAAAAAAAAATACAATTGTTTGTAGAATAACTCAAAATATGCAACATCGTTCATAACCTATCATTTGCCTTCACATTTGATTGGAGCTCTACCATTTGGAGTTCAAGTAATAATCACTACAAGAACAAAAGATCGGTACCTCACTCGAGAAATTACGCCACGCCAAATTACTCCACGTTTTCCCCCTACCCATACAGGGTCAACAAAGAGAGGGCTGACCATTTTAGATAGCTAGAGACATCCACAAGTTGATTTACTCTAGCAAGGGCGCAGCAAAGCTGTGCCTATTTTTTAGTATAACTCGATATGGGTCTAAGTTCTCGTCGACCTGATTGTTAATGGGCCTTCCAGATGTAGGCTTGTTCCTACTTCTTGTTTAGGATAATGATCTAACACGGGTCCATCCATGACTCATGTCTGAACGCGGCTTCGCAAGAACGGATCCCATCTCTCTCATCTTAGAAACAAAAAAAAACAAAAATCCCCCACTCTCTCATATGCTTATCCGTCCGGCACCCGCTCTCATATGCTTATCGGCCTGGCGCACGAAGCAGCATGGCCGCTCATCCGTCCGCCCCTTCCCCCACCGTGCGCTCGTCGGGCTGCCACACCGTGCCCTTCCCCCATCACCGGCCGTGCCGCGCGCTCTCGCTCCCTGCGCTACTGACCTACGCCGCTCACCTGCATCCCAGTCACCTGCGCCGCTCGCTCCCTCTCCGTCCGTCGCCCATTGCCGTGGGCGCGTCGCTGACCCCGCCATGGCCACTGGCGTGCACGTGCCATGGCACCTCATGTCTTCCCCGCTCGAGCCACGGGCACCCACGAGCATGCCAGTGCTGGTAGTGCTCGCGCGTCGTGGCTCGCTGTCGGCTCCCACCCCGACGGGTGGAATCAACCGGCCCAACCTTCCCTCCCTTATGTTGCATCTGTATATTTGAAGTGTTTCAGATCTTTTAGATGTATGTTACAAGTGTTTTATCTTGATGTTGCAAAAGTGGATCGGACGATGTTACATATATTGCAAGTGTTTCAGAGGCATATTGCAAGTATTTATTCAAAATGTTTCATCTGTTTTTCCAGACGTATGATGCAATCGTTTTTTATCTAGATGTTGCATATGTTTCCTACATATTTTATAACAGTATGTTTCAGTTGTTTCAGTCTTATGTCGTAGCAAGTGGTTTCATGTTGCAAGTGTTTTATTTGGATGTTTCATGTGTTTTACACACATGTTTGCAAGTGCATGTTTCAAATGTTTCATCTATTTTCAGTCTTATGTTGCATTCTATTGCAAGTGTTTTATGTTGTTCGGCCGTGGGGTGCGTCGGGGGTGTGCGGACGGGCCGCGCGGCTCCCAAGGGGCCGGCCGACGGGGGTGTTGCGGGTCGGGGCGCGCTGAGGACGTGCTCATCCCGGCTCCCGAGTGTCACCCGCACAGAGAGTCGAAGACAGAGGAGGGGGTCAGGGGAAGGACCAGAGGGCGCATAGACGGGGCGGAGTGCACTCGTGGGCGCGGGGCGGGCTGCGCGGACGACTGGACGCACGCGTCCAGGCGCTAGCCACGTCGCTATTTTTATTGGGCCTTCCCAATTGCTAATGGGCCATCCTGATTATTAACTTGGTTTTAATGAGCAAGCGTGAACTACAATGTAACCATGCATCTAAACAATCATGTATTTATGACCTTTTTTTGTCTAAAGGATATAAAGTGTGAAATCTTATTTTATCTGTATCTGTAGGCAGGGGGATGGGGAGCGGCAATGTGAGTGTGATGTTGAAGTCGTCAATATTGTCTACGACGGGCCGGGTGGTGCTCATCAACGCGGTGCTCACTGGCGTCCCCTCTTATGCCATGGGCGCGATGTTCTTGCCACCTGGTGTCATTGCGGCAATTGACGCTCGGCGCCGCGCCTTCCCTGTGGACAGGGACAGACAAGACCTCGGGCGCTAGATGTTTGATTGCCTGGGAGAACGTTTGTCAGGCGAAGGAGGATGGTGGACTCGGAATCAAGCGCATCGACACGCAGAACGCATGCCTGCTGCTGAAGCTACTTCATCGCCTCCACCATTCGCAAGGCTCAGCCTAAGCTCTGTGGGCGCGCAGCCAGCTTAGCCTCTCGGACCTCACCTGAGACATGGCCGGCATGCATTGGGCGGCACTGCACGACCTGCTCCCCGCCTATCAGCACATCACGTCCGTCTCGGTGGGGAATGGAGAGGACACCTCTTTCTGGCATGACACCTGGCTCATGGACGGGCCACTTGCGGATAAGCTGCCAGTGGTCTACAGCCACTTCGCTGGCTGCGTCAGCTCTGTGCGCGACGTCGTTCACAGGGGGATGCACTCCATGCTCCAGAACCGTCTCACCGCGCAAGCCACCGCAGAACTCCAATTATTGGACACACTACTACTAGATGTCAACCTCGACGACAACCTAGATCAGCGATCGAGCTTCTTCCAGGACGGGAACGGAAGACTGATGACCGGAATCATCTATAGATCATCAACACAGGGGGATCATCCATGCCCATCGTTCTAGTTTGTCCGGCGTACTTTTGCGCCGCCACGGGTAAAGTTTTTGGTCTGGCTCCTGACCAAGAACAGAATACAATGCAGAACGGCCCTAGTCACCAAGAACATACTACAAGGAGCCACCTTTGCCATTTGCGGAGGAGCAGACGAGTCAGCTGACCACATCTTCTCGGGCTGCAACTTCGTCACTGCGTTCTGGAGCGCGATCAGCTGGGATCCACAACGAATTTGCTCCGGTAACGGAGCTGTGGACGACACACACACCGCCAAGAATCCACAAGGACATAGCCGATCATTATCTTATGTTGCTGGGAGATATGGAAACACCGCAATGAGGTTGTATTCAGAGGGCTTGAACCCAGCGTCACTCGTCTCATCACGGCGTGCAGGGAGTCTGTTCGCTCCTGGACTTGTCGAATACCAAGACAAAATGCATCTTTGGCTACCAAATGGAGGAACACCCTTTGATATGTAATCGCATCATTTCTCTAAATCTAGATTTGTAAACTATCATTGTACTTTGGGGGCTCGCCCCCTTCAACCGACCGGTTCACCGGCATCTGTGAAATGAAATCAGGTGGGGATCGGTTGGATCCCCCGTAGTTTGCTTAAAAAAAAGTTGTCAATATTGAGCAACCAGCCCCACCCGTGCCCACCTGCTCCAGCCCAGCCCGATGTATTTATTTGTACTATTTTTATAGAGCGGCCCATCTAGACCTGAGCTCGGCGCAGCTCGTAGGATGGTCATGGATAGGTATGATTTTTAGGCCCAAACAACCTAAGGCTTCGGCCCGATCTGAGACTGTCTCTGCCCTAGAACCTAGAGAGAAAGCAGGGCAGACCCACCAGCTTCGTTCCCTTACCCCCTGGGGGCTCAGCGCTCAGACTTTTCCGGAAGCGTCCCGTTCCTCCAGCACAGTAGCGAGAGGGCGACTCCATGGCGATCTCTGCTGCCTCCGCCGGATTCGCCGGCTTCCTCACCTCCGGTGGCCTTTTTCGGCGCCGGTGGGTTGGGAGAGCTGAGGATCCGGCGGAGGGTGTATATTTTTCCTACTATTGCAGTGGTTTTAGGCAAGGTAGTGTTGGATTCCTTCCTGGTGAGTTCTTCGCTGGGAAGTTCTTGTTCTTCCAAAGCTTCTCTTCTGTCGTCTTTGTTCATCGTGGGTGAGTCTCGGTGCTGCCTGGTACGTGCTTGGTGCTCGTCGCCGACATCTTTTGCGGGGGTTGCGACAGTGACGGGTTTGCTCTTGTTGTTTTCTTTTGCGTCGGTGTTCGTTTCCTCTGTGTTCCTTCCTGTGTTGGCGATGCCCATGCTGTACCCGGTGATGCTGATCTTGCTAGACTTGGCTTGGCGACGGGTTTGTGGAGAAGTTTTGGTGGATTTCCACCTTCCCGTGTGTTCGGGTTGGTGTTTTCAGGTCCCCCTAGTGGGTTTGTTGTTCGTCGTTTGGAGTTGGCCGGTGAGTCAACTGGCGTCAGATTCTGACGACGATGAGGAGATGCTAGCTTGCCTTTGGCCGGTGCGTTCAACGTAGTTGCAATACACCATGGGTGTGTTCTTCATGGGCTCCTTAAACTTTGAAGTTTCTTCGTCGATCCGGAAATCGGCCATGAGCCTCATCTTGTATTCTCTTCATTGCGGGAGATGGAGAAGGATGAGCTTGCGGCAACATCGGTTGACGACGGCGAAGACCACGAGGTGCTCCTTCCGAGGACTTAATTGTATTTTTTCTTTTCTTGAGGAGTGCCTTTTACGGGGGCTGGATGTAATATTTATCCTATATTAATAAAATCCAACCCTTTCTCAAAAAAAAAAAAAAAAGAGAAAGCAGGGCACGGAGGATTTGGTCACGGTAAAAGATATCGGGAGCAACCAACAAAAAGAAATTTTATTTTTCTGGCCCCGTCTCTGGCTGTCACGACTCACGACCATCACCGCGCGCCCAAGAAGACAAGAACGCGGCATGGTGGCTGTGCCACTCAACCTCAATCACGCCACGCACATCACTGGCTGAGGCCTGAGGGCCGGATCCTGCACGTCTGCGCCGGAGTAGTCTGCGGAGTCTGGACGGTGGTTTGCATCTGAACCACAGGTCCATCTGTCAGAACATTACAGTACACTGGAAGTCTGGAAACTTCTGTAAGCTCTACTTATCATCCATCTATCTCATTGGCAAGCATGGGCGCCGCCAGGGGTATGCCCCTGTTTGCCTTGGCATACCCAAGATTTGAGAGGAAAAAATAATTAGTATACATATATTTATACGTATCTTGCTGTATTCAAGTATCTGGCCCAATTAACATGTTCTGACAGCAGCCCAACAAGCAATGAAGCCCACGAAGTGAATACAATCCATCCATCTGTATCTCTGATCGATACACGTCGCTGCTTGCTAGCTGCCCGACGCCCCTTTCTGCGATTTCCTCTCACGGACTCGCTCTGCTCCGCGCGGAAGAGGAGGGACGCCGCCCACCACCACGAGTCCATGCTGCAACTCCGGCGACCGGCGCCTCTCCCGCAACCCCGCTCTGGTCGACTTGCCCTTGCACTTTCCTCTAATCCCCTTCCCCTCTAGCCCTCCGCCCTCCCCCTCGCGCCCTTTTCCTGCTGTGAGGACTGAGGAGCCGGCCGCCGGCGGCGGACACTGGCCAGGCGGCGGCAGCATCGGCGCCCTCATCTGGACCAGCCCTCCCCCGCGGCTCGACAAGTCGGCAGCTTCAATCAAGGTGAGCACTGAGCAAGCAGATAGCACTAGCAGATGCAGATTGCAAGCACCCTAGATTCACTTGTCAGTGAACTGTTGAAAATTTGTTTTTCTAATTCTTTTGATTGCATTCCTCATTCTTGTAATGTAGATGAAGAAGAAGGGTGTTAGCATATTTGCATTGTGGGAGAAAGCTGCAAAGGCAAAAAAAAAAAAATAACCTCCACATCCACACCAAATGCTCATTCTGTTGAGATTGAGAGTAATGAGAGCAATATGCAGTTAGCACTTGTGCCAACACAGAATAATGGTGAAGCTCCTGAACTTGTGCCAGCACAGAATGTTGATGAAGATGAAGCAAATGGTGAAGCTCCTCAGCCGGACCGAGGCCCCCCAACTCCAATTGTTGAAGAAATTGCAACTGCTGAAGAGGGTGAAGTCAGAGCAGATTTGGAAGCGCTTGAGCATGATCCTGGGAAGCGGATTCCCATCTCAAGGTATGATGTCAATGACCAGGATAGAGTTAGAAGGAGATATATTGAGTTGGGGCCATGTCAACCAAAGAATCATGATTTTAAATATAGGTGGTCATCCACGTCGCTTTTGCCCTGTTTGGTTTAAGGAAAATCAATGGCTTGAGTATAGTGTAGAAAAAGATGCAGCCTTCTGTTTTGTTTGCTATCTGTTCAAGGATAGAACAAAATGTCCTGGTGGAGATACGTTTGTGAATGGTGGATGGAGGAACTTTCACCTAAAATCAAGATTAAGAAGACACATTGGTGCTGTCAATAGTGCTCATGCTGAAGCTCAAGAAAAATATGATAGGTTCACTACACCTAGAACATCAATTAGGGAGTCTGTTGCTTCTAACACCACACAGTACAAAGCCTTATATAAGCTCCGTTTGACATGGACACTCAAGTGCTTGAGATTTTTATTGCGCCAAGGCTTGGCATTTAGAGGGCATGATGAAAGTGAAGAGTCACTGAACAAGGGGAATTTTCTTGAGCTTTTGAATTGGCTTGCTGGAAACTTTGATGAGGTTGACAGAGTGGTTCTAAAGAATGCTCCATAAAATTGTAAGATGACATGCCATGAAGTACAACATGAGCTCATCAAGTGTTGTGCCCAACTCACTACTAAGCTAGTCATTGAAGAACTTAGTGGTCAACATTTTGCAATACTTGCTGATGAGTCCGCTGATATGTATCAGAATGAACAACTAGCTGTTTGCCTACGTTATGTTGATAAAAAGGGTCGAGCAGTTGTCAGATTTCTTGGTATTGCCCATGTTGAAGATACTAGTGCTAAGACACTTAAGGCTGCATTGGAGCATATGCTTATGAAGTATAATCTGACCTTTGCAATGGTTCATGGGCAAGGATATGATGGAGCTAGCAATATGAAAGGTAATGCTAATGGGCTGAAGAAACTGATTATGGATGAATCTCCCTATGCTTATTACGTCCATTGCTTTTTCTCATCAACTACAATTAACTTTTGTTGTTGTTGCTAAGGAGAGTGGGGATTGCACATGGTTTTTTGGACAGCTTGCTATCTTGTTAAATGTTCTTGGCAATTCTTGTAAGAAGATGAGAATGCTTCGAATGGCTCAGACTGAGGAGCTAATTGATGCATTAGAGTTGGAGGAAATAGAAACCGGGAGGGGTTTGAATCAAGAAATGGGTTTGGGAAGGCCATGTGATACTCGTTGGGGCTCTCACTACAAGACTGTGCTACATGTTATCGCTATGTATCCTGCAATTAGGCGTGTTCTGGTGAAGATTGGACAGGAGTATAATACAGCGGAGGCCCAATCAGCTATGACTATGTTGACATCATTTCGGTCATTTGAGTTTGTGTTCATGGCACACTTGATGCAAGAAATATTTGGTTATACCGAGGATTTGAGTAGGGCTTTGCAAAAGAAAGATCAAGATATTGTGAATGCTATGGAGCTTGTTGATCTCACAAAGTTTCATTTGCAGTGCTTGCGAGAAGAGGGTGGATGGAAAGATTTTCTTGAGAGAGTCACTTCTTTCTGTGTGAAGTACAAGATCAAAGTTGTTGACATGGAGGATCCATATTATCCAGTTGGGAGACCTAAAAGAGGGTTCTATAATGGCGCAATGAACTATCATTGCTTCCATGTTGATATGTTTGTGGGCGTCATTGATAGACAACTTCGAGAATTGAATGATAGATTTGATGAGGTAAACACAGAACTACTTTCTTGCATGGCAGCCTATAGTCCAATTAATTCATTTGCTGCCTATGATCAAGCCAAGTTGGTTACACTTGCTACAAAGTTTTATTCTAAGGATTTCACAATTGAGGAATTAGGGAAACTTCCATGGCAGCTTAATATGTATATTTCTTATGTTCGTAGAGAAGAAAGGTTTAAAGATTTAAAGAACCTATGTGAACTTTCAGTTAAGCTTGTGGACACAGAAAAAGATGAACAATATCATGTTGTTTACAAGCTTCTTAAGTTGGTGCTAATTCTTCCCGTAGCAACTGCTAGTGTTGAAAGAGTGTTTTCCACAATGAATTATGTGAAGAATAAGCAAAGGAACAAAATGGGTGATGAATATTTGAATAATTGCTTGGTTACATTCATTGAGAGGGAATTCTTCAGTCAAGTGAAAGATGAGGATATCATCAATGTCTTTCAACAAGGGGACCGTAGAGTTATACTGCAGTAGCTGTCATTGTTTTCATAATATTTCTTAGTTATTTATGACTTGAACTTGTACTTTGGTTATTATTATGGATTTGTTATGGTACATTTGCTTTGAAATTTTGTGCATTTGGCATACCCAGTGGCAAATTCCTGGCTCCGCCACTGTTGGCAAGTCGTGCACAATTGACGAAGGCCCGTTGGTTTGGCGGACCCATGAAATTTCGACAGCCTGGGCAGGGAACAAAGCCCTTGCCCAGCCTTAGTGGGCTTCGCAAAGGAGAAGGCTGGGCAAGGGCCCAGAGTTGCCAGGCCCTCGGTCCGTCCTTGGTTCTACCTAATTTTATAATTCTTATAAAACATAAATATTGGCATATTTTAAGAAACACCAAGTGATATGCAAGAGCACAGAAGTGTCCTAATCGATCATGAACGTGGAAGGCTTGCTACGAGGATGGTAGCAGCTAGTCTCTACAGACAACGTCTGCATTTTTTTATCTCAAGTTGTTCCGATCGTCTTGTATTGTCCTGTAAGCTAGAATTCCCAACAGAGTTGGTGTGCGTTGAGGTTGTGTTACTTCTGTTGTTTCTTATAAAAGCAGGGTATTACATCAGAAAAAAATGTACGGTAGATGTGGAGGCACGGGGCATTCGTCCCGAAATTGCCGTGCCCCGAAACACCTAGTTGAGCTGTACCAAAGTTCTTCCAGAAGCAAGGACAAGGAGAGTCAACATGAGCCCTACTTCACCGCATAGGCTGACGCTCCGAAACACAGCAACATGTGTTAGCATGTCAAGAGTTTTAAGAGTTTTAGTCTTTTATTTCCAATTGTTACCGCTCCAGTTACCCCAGGCCCAACACAAGAGCAAGAGAAGAAACGTGACCCCGAACCGGGTTCATCTCGTCCCCGCCACGCGTTGAAGCCCAACAAGAATGTTTCCGGGCCAATGTGGAGTGTGTAATGCTCAACATATATAAGCTGTAGCAAAGAGAGAGAGAGGCATCTAGAAAATTGTAATCGCATATTACATTCTGTTATTAATCATTCCTCCTCGCTAGGCTTCGTCTACCTCCGATTCCCTTGCTCTGCTCCTGCCCCCAACTCTATTCCTAACAATTGGTATCGGACTTCGTTCGATTCTGGCCAACGATCTGCCACATGAGCATTTCACATGGCTTCAGCGAGCTCGGGGAGTCTTGGATCCATAGCTGAAGCTGATCCTCAACGAGATCGTGAAGACGAAGGAGGAGCTTGGCTGCCGCTTCGAGGACCAGGACGACAAGTGGGCTCGCCGCTTCTCCGACCTCGACCGCGACGTCGCCACGTGCGACGACGCCGTCGAGAAGCGATTGGGCTTGCTGGAGACTTCCATCTTCGATCAGGTGACCCTCAACCTCGACAACGTCCACACCGAGCGCGACAAGAGGGTGGCCGCGCTGGAGACCGCCGCCACCGATCTCGGCACTTGGCGCCCCGAGGTCGAAGCTGTCGTTGACAACTTGAAGACGGAGGTCTATGAGATGCGCCGCCACTAGGAACGAGCCGTCGCCGACAACTCTTTCCACCAGCCGGGCATCTTCTCCACGTCATCATCGGTGAACGAGCACCCAGCGGCCGCATTTGCCGCTGATGAGCCCTCCAGGCACCGCTCTACTTCGATTACATGGGATACTGGGTCTGGGGTCGTCATGACCTGGACTCATGTCCTGGCCAACGGTACACGCCCTGAGCTCCCTTCCGTTTATCCTTCACTGCCCCATGATTCTACTCCGCATATTCCTATGTTCGTTCCAACCAATTTCAATCATCCCGTTCCTTCGATTCACCCTCCTTCCAATTCCACCCAATTCTGACCCAGCACTTCCATCCCCTAGACCCCCACTTCGCTCTTCCTTTCTCGTCAACGATTCGGCCACCGGATTCCAATCCACCACCGCCGCCACCACCACCCCCAATTCGGCCGCCTGATCCCCAATTCTCCATGCTCCCACCTCCACCACCTCCACCTCCACCCCCAGTTAGGCCACCCAATCCTCAATTTTCCATGCCCCCTCCTCCACCTGTTCGCCCGCCGGATCCTCAAATTTTGCCAACCACTTCACAGCTCATCCGTCCTCCCGCTCCCTCTTCCTTTCCCTTCCGCCCTCTTGATCCTGCAACTTACTTTCACCCACCACCATAGTCCTTCTACCACCAATCTCATCCCATTTACTATCCTGGCTAGTATTCGTACCAGTACCAGCCATACATCCATCCTCTAGATTTCACTTTAAACTCTCATAATACTGGCCATCTTCCTAAGCTACCCTTTCCCAGGTTTGATGGCGACAATCCTCGCAAATGGCGGTCACATTGTGAGAAATACTTCTCAATGTATGACGTCCCTCCTCAGTTGTGGATCAGCGTGGTTGAAATGTATATGGAAGGCCCAGCCTCACGTTGGTATCAATCCTTGGCTCCAAAACTTCCATATCTTACTTGGGATTCCTTCTGTCACCTTCTCCACGATCGTTTCGATCATGATCAGCACGACGCACTTCTTCGCCAGCTCTTTAACATTCGTCAGAACACTTCTATCTCTGCCTATGTCAAGGCCTTTTCTGAGCTGGTGGATCAATTAACCTCTTACTCGTGCGTGATCCTCTTTACTTCACCATGCGCTTCATTGATGGCCTTCAGCCAGATATCAAAGCTATTGTGATTGTTCAACATCCTTGAGACTTTGATACTGCTTGTCATTTGGCTCTATTACAGGAAGAGGTGGCATCGCCCCTGGCGCCGAAGCTGTCCCATGGTGATTGGGTCACGCCGTACAAGCCTTGTCAAGCTCCAGTAGCCCCACTGCCTCTACCTCTACCTCCTCATCGAGCAGACAAGCTACCGGCGGCTCCTGTGGCAAAGCCCCGACCACCGAAAACATCCTTGGTGGCTCTAAAAGCGTATCACCATGCAATGGGTTTGTGTTTCAAGTATGACGTCAAATGGAGCAAAGATCACCAATGTGCTCCTGAAGTTCTGTTTGTAGTGGAGGCTGTCTGGTCAACTCTTCCTGAGGATGATTCCGAGGAACCACAATCACCTACAAGCCCTAAAGAACTAGTTGCACAGATTCTTTTGGCTATGTCTAAGGCAGTAGTATCTAGTGTGGCTACTCCCAGAACTATGCAGTTCCAAGGTCGTATTCAACAATTGCCAGTGACAATTCTGTTGGATTCGGGGAGCTCTTCTTCTTTCATTAGTCATTTGGTGGTGCAGCAACTTACTGGGGAACACATGATAGATAATCCTTGTCAAGTGCAAGTTGCTGGTGGTGGTATTCTTCAGAGCATTGCTATGATACGACAATTGCCTTGGTATATTGACTCTTGTGAATTTCATTCTGATTTCTGAGTGCTCACTTTGGCCTCTTATGATGTTGTGTTGGGCATGGATTGGCTTGAGGTGTTCAGCCCTATGCAGATCCATTGGCAAGAAAAGTGGATATCAATTCCATTTCAAGGGGTTCAGATAGTTTTGTTTGCTGATCAGTCCGAAGTACACTCTCAGTCTCTGCTTCACATTGAGCCTATTCCTTCGGCTGAGTCTGATTCTGCAGCAGTGGACTCTTTGCTAGCTCCTATTCAGCAGCTGCTCTTGGAATTTGAGGGTCTATTTCAACCCCCTACTACACTACCTCTGTCTTGCTCATGTAATCATCAGATACCATTGATTCCTGGAGCGCAGCTGGTGTCCCTTCGGGCCTACCGTTACCCTCTTGCACTCAAAGATGAGATCGAGAAACAGGTTCAGGACATGCTGGCTCAGGGCTTGATTCAACCAAGCATGAGTCCCTTCACATCTCCTATCTTGTTGGTGCGCAAAAAGGATGGCTCATTCTGATTCTGTGTGGACTTGCATCAACTAAATGCCATTACCCGCAAGTCCAAGTTTCCAGTCTCTGTTATTGACCAATTGATGGATGAGTTGTCTAATGCCCATTGGTTCTCCAAGCTTGACTTGAGGGCAGGGTTTCATCAAATTTTCTCTAGCTAGGTGAAGAGTTCAAAATAGCTTTCCAAACTCATTTGGGACAGTACGAGTTCAGAGTTATGGCTTTCAGGTTGACTGGTGCTCCAGGAACATTTCAGGGCGTAATGAATTGTACACTATCCCCTGGGCTTCGCCGGTTTGTCATCATTTTCTTTGATGATATCCTCGTCTACAGCGCCACTTTAGAAGATCATGTGCAACACTTGCATCAGGTGTTCGAGTGGTTGCGAGCTGACAGCTGGTTCCTTAAGCTATCTAAGTGCTCATTTGCCCAAAACTCTATTGCTTATCTTGGTCACATGGTCAATAATTTAGGGGTAGCCACGGACCCGTCAAAGATTCAAGTAGTCATGGATTGGCCTCAACCTTCTAATTTGAAAGAATTACAGGGATTTTTAGGCCTAGTTGGTTATTATCACAAGTTCATCAGGCACTTCGTGATTCTGTCCAAACCATTATCAGACCTGTTGTGTAAGGATGCAGTATTTGTTTGGTCACCGACTCAGGCTGAAGCTTTTAACATCCTCAAGTTGGCGCTTTGTTCTGCCCCGGTGCTGGCTTCATCGGATTTCACAGTGCCTTTCCATATTGAAACAGATGCTTGTGGCACAGGCATTGGTGCCATCCTTCAATAGTGAAACGATCCACGATTTTCTCGAAGGGAAATCCTCAGATTTTGACATAATGTGACAATCCCAGAAAGACCAAGTTGTCACATTATCTTTATTTAGCTGATATCACAGTCATACATCATGGAAGTACAAGTTACAAGTCATTACATAACTGGTTTACCACCTAATTACATCATGGATCTAGCGAAAACGCACATAGATCTTCATCAGAGTCGACGTAGCGCGTCAGCATGTGTAGGTTCCTCCTTCACGTGCAATCATCAGAGTCGGCATAGAATATCAGCGGGCGTAGACTTCATCTCCTCAACCAAACTTGAGCGTAGGACCAAGACCATCTATTCCTAATCCTTCAATCTCCATTGTCATCATTGTAGATGACGTCCAATCCTGCTAAACAATTATCAGTACGGTTTGTACTGGCTACTAGCTCCCACCCTATGCTTTGCGTATGCTTCGTGGTAAGTGGAATGCAAGGGTAGAGCAAAAGGCATATATATATATATGGCTATAGGTTTCCTATGCAAGTTCATCAATATTTTATAATAATAGTTCATCAAGTTTTAATCCATCTCATCCACACATCTCCCATCCCATCACACACATCTCACCACACTCTCACTCTCTCTAGGCGACAAGGATGACTCCCACTCATACCTTGCCTCAACGGCCAAAGCTGGGAACCAACACCAAACCTGGGGAAGGTAGAAAGGACTCCTCTCACTAGTCAAGTGAAGCTGTACTTAGGAAAGGTCCATAGCCGACAAGTCGGCATATGTATCGATCAACCAAAAACTCTGCAGAGGTTTACACTACCCACAAGATCACCATCATCAATGATCCAGGTCATCTAGGCTGATAACGGGCAGCCTTCCAACTAGACACGATGCCACCCTATCACTCAGAACTAGGGCCGTGTCGGAGTACCTCGTACACCGGCACGCTGAGACTGTGAGACGTAGTACTTGGCCCCTCGAGTACTACGCTGTCTTGGGAGGGTGTGGGCGCTCGACGCCCGTACCTCCCTACACTATCCGCTAACCTCTCAATAGTAGTGGCACCGCACTAGAAAGTCGAACGTCCACCTCGTACCCATTTAGAGCGAATGGGAGTGTAAGGCTTCCTAAGACCCGGTCCATAGGATATATCAGTCCTTAGGGTGACTAAGTAAGATATCTTCACAAGGGGTAACCGTTTCTCGCCCGACGGGACACCCGGCACCCCGTGCCCTCATAGCACCTCCCATCCCGGGGCTTCATCCCATGAAGACACTCCACCCTGGGACCTCTCCCTGTCACGTTGCCCACCACAGGCATCTCACATGGTGAACGCCTAGGTAGCGCCCTCCGGCAAGACTCGTCCTCGCGACTCGTCGTAGATCCTGCTCGGTCGACTCGACCCTCACCACACACCCAAGACGCACGCCAAGTTCTCCCCAAGTTCATTACCAAGTTATTACTGTGTTCTCGGCACCACGTGCCTTACCCACTCGTAATCCCTTCCCCAAGCATCACATCACAGATATAATGCATAGTAGAAGTAAGTAGAATGCGAGCATCTAGCCTGACAGCGGGTGTGCAGGGGAATAGGTTGCGACAAGGTAACGCCTCACAAGCAATTCTACCATGCAACCTATCACAGTTCAATTGCATAAAAGTAAAGCACTAGCATCTATATTGTAGCATGCCTAATAGGATTCTACGAGGTTGGGTGGGACATGGCACCTGTTGAATGTCATTTCGAGATCCTCAAGGCACTTGCAGTCGTTCTCCTCCAAGGTCCTTCTTCAATTTGCATGTCCTTCCTCCATCAGGTTTTGGATCGTTCAACGCTAACCTCGATGCAACTACCTCAATACAACGACAAGCAAAAGAGCAATCAACCACTAAACCTAGAAAGACTGCAATAGGAGGCAACAAGGCGTAGAAAGAGCAACTACACTGATAAGAACACAAAAAGGGAGAACGACTTAGCCCTCTCGGCAGATGTCTGATCCCTAGGCCTAATGAACAGGAGTGGTTGTGTGCTAAGCACAAGCTTAAGCCTTAGCCTAGCCAGTACTTTCCGGGTCGATCGTGTCGACCTGTACGGCTTAAATAGAAATGACATAGGCTCTAGCTTATCCTAAGAAAACACCACGGCTTGCGACCTTCGATCCGAGCATCATGGAGAATGACGAGAATCCAAAAAGACTACAAGCAAGAGAAGTTCCGTTCTCTCTCAATCCGCATGCCATTGTAATTGACAAGAACCAGGAGAGGGTGGAACGGGGAGAGAAGAGAAGAGAGGTGATCTACTTCTTTCAATTCACACGCCATGGCAAGAGGCGGGGCATCGAAAGAAGCAACACACAAGAGAACACGAGTGCCCAAACTATCTATAGGGTACCAAGACCTAGGTGCACTGAATGCGCTAAGACATCCCTAGGGTTCTTAGCGGTGCGGTTGTCACCGCAAGAACCAAAGAAATGCTACGGTCTAAACAGGTACAAGCATACAAGGGCTTAGGCACGAAAGAGCCAAAAGACAGAAAGAGACACAGGATTCACCTTCCTTTGATCCACTCGCCATAGCAAACGACGGGAATCGAAGGAATGGAATCAAGAGAGCAACAAACACCAAACGAGCGAAGGGTTTAATCCACATCTTACTGGATCGATGGGATTGAGAACAAAAGAGGAGAGAAGAATGGAATCTGTACTCCTTTGACCAACTCGTCATGGATCGGACGATGGTCGGAAGAAGAAGGCACGATCCCACGATCCAAACCCACTCGTAGGGCACCACGACCTATGCGCTACTAGATCAGCACTCTGCAATTTCTAGGATTCATAGCGATGCGGTTGTCATCGCTAGATCCGAAGGAACGCTATGGCCAAAGTGGTACAAGCATATGAGGTGGCTAGGATAAACAAGCTAACAAAAGAGGTAAAGCCCGAAGGTCACGGTGAGGCGACTCGCGGCCATGAGCTTCACCTAAACGAGTTGGCTCCGTAGTTTCCCAATTGTCGTCCCCTAATTTCCCTCCCACTAGACTAGGCCATGGAGGGCTCATCAGGTGCGGATAAGAGCCGCTTCGATGTCGAGTCCGCAATGGCCATGTCCTAGGGCCGAATTGGGTTACCAACAATCGTAGTCGAACGGAGACAACTAGAACACGAGAGAATGAGCTATGCTCGGCATTACGGTCACGGCGGGATGCACCCACGACCGAAATGGTCAAGCAAACTACAAATCCCCGACCAGCTCGAAGGCACGGTCCACAAGTGAACAACACAAACACACAACAACACACAAGACCCACAACACGACCACACGACAACACAACGACATGACGCGGAGTAGAACGCGTCCATAGCACAAGAGAGACATCATATCATAAGAGATAGAGACAGTTAGGTAGACTGGCGCAAAGGCACAGCGCAGGCATTTATATAGATATGTGATCATGTAACAAGTGTAAGAAAAATGATATATAGATGACAAATATGCAAGGAATGAAAAGTGAAAACTTTGTCGACGTCGAGGATGGCGTCAACAGGGTTCAAAGGGTCAACCTTGGAGCGAAGGAAGGTGGAGGGCTGCTATAGCTTGTTCGGGCAGGTCCTAGCTAGCTATGGCTGTAACACCCCAGGTGTTTATCACCAATTAGGCAGTGGGTTTGAGCTCAAACATGATAGATTAAGTGGAGATGACAATGTCAAGGTCAACCTACGAAGAAGAGCCTAATTTAAACTTGGATGTTACTCCTTTGCTTTACATATAGGCCATTTTCAAAGATATATGTTCGGATGGTGTTATTGCCATATCTTCATGTGTCTCACCTTGGTACCTATCTATATTAATCCTTGGAAAAGTTTCATGAAGTTTGGAATCAAAAAGTCACATGAAATGATAAGTTCCATTCCTATTGGAATTTGCCCCATTAAGTTAATGGAACTATAGAACATCAACCAAACCTTGCAAACTGTCCAAATGACTCCAGATGAACTCTACAACACCTTAACTACACTTAGAGCACTTAATGGAACAATGTTCATGTTGATCATTTTGCCTAAATATGCTTCTAAGTGATGGTTGACCATGTATGGACCCAGAAACACTTTTGTTTGACCATTTTAAAAGTGTGACCTAGAAGCTTTGTATGGCTGTGCACCCTTTGACAAAGTTGAGGAGAATTTTAAAAGGAACAAACTTTGTTTAAAGGTCAAGCCATGAAAATGTGAGGAACATGCTCAAACAGGGCTCACAAATCAGTTTTAGGGCTGATTTCAGCACTTAGCCATTTTAAGCCCTAATTCCAGTAACATCGACGTTGGCATCCCGCGTTCTCGTGATTTTGCTAACCAACATGATTTGACCCCTTAACAAAAGTTGGAGTTTATGTTATGAAGAACAACATGTAAAAAGTTGGGATCAATTTGACCAAGTTTGGCATTGCAAAATTCTAAAACCGAGCCCTAGCTTAACTTGTTGACACTGGTGATTTGGGGACTGATTATCTCCTAATCTGTGGGTCTTATGACCTTGGTGATTAAATGAAATTTGTAGAGTATACTGAGATGAACAACTTTGCTATTTGACCCAATTCGAAAATCGGCCTGTATTGAGCCCAACATGGCGTATCCACCTGGCATCGTTGTTGCCTGCCACCTGCTCGACAGCTGCCCCCTTAGGGGAGGACGTGGCGACCATGCACCGCGCGTCTTCACCATGGACGCCGCGCGTCCGCTTACCTGCCGCGTGCCTAAGCCTCGCTCGGCTTGGTAGAGCACCAGAGCGACCAGCCCGAGCCCCTCCCTTTCTCCTCACTCACTCGCCCCCTTCCTCGCGGCTGCACGCGCACGCACGAGCACAGACACCGCCGTGGCCGCCTTGGCCGACCGGCCGAGCTTCCGTGGCCGGGTCACTTCGGACCGCTACTGGGTCGATTGAGCCCGCCATCGTCTTCACCGACGCATACTGATCGTCCTGCGCCTTTCCAATTGCCGCCTAGCCCGCCGGAGCGCCGCCGCCGTCGGAGCCGTGCCCCGACATGCCCCCGCGCGCGGAGCCAAGAGGCCATGGGCCACCTCACGCCAAGCCGCGACCGCCTTCGGATGCGCCTCATTGCCGCGACCCTCACCAGCCCCTCCCTCGCCGCCGACGCCGCCCCCTGCCTACCGGCCGGAGCCGCGGGCCAGCCACTCCCCTGCTCTCGGCCGACGGCCTAAGGAAGGAGAAGGAGAAGTTTTGTGTACGTTCTCTTTTATATGACAAGTGGGCCCAGTGGTCCAGCGGGTCCCACGAGTCAGCGTTATGAAGGGCAGGGATGGGGTACACGTTCGTGTGCGCCTAGCAATTTCAATAGGGTTTGAGTAATTCTGTGTTTGAATTTCAGATTTCATGTAAATCTTCTAAAAAGCATATCTCTTGCTAGGTAAATCCAAAAATAGCAAAAGTGGACTTTTTGGAAACCTTGAGAAAAGATCTATGCAGTGGTGTCATAATATGTTACATGTTTGTAGGTATTTTCTAATGTCTTTATTTAAGTTTTAAAAATGCTCTAAAAAAGTCTTTAAACTTAACCAGAGCAAGATCTAGAGTTTTAGAACTCCAAAAATGATGATTCTTGTTTTGTTAATTTTGTGATGACATGTACTTGCTAGGAAAAATATTAAACACACTAATTGTTCACTGTTTTCTTAGGGTTTTGATTGGACCTTGATAAATAAGAAAATCTATATTATTTTGCTTGTCATTTTATATCTTGAGTTGTGATGCTCCAAATGATGTGAAATTTTGATGGTAGGTTTGTCATGATATGGATGTACTGTGGTATAAATTTCATGGTCATTGCTGATTGTATGATCTAGTTATTGATTTGACTTGTTTAAGGCTTGATAAATAGCTTATAAATAATATATAAATGATAAAATAGAAAATGTTGTCCCATCACCTTATTATGATATTTCTCTATGATGTTGATTCATAATATGGCCTTATGTTCACAGAAAATATGGAGTTTTGGGTTTAACTTGCTCCCCCATGATTTATTGCTATAGCCATTTGTCTTTTTCATAGAGATTGATATACATGTACAAATGACTTGAAATTTGGATAGTAGACTGTTGAGAGCATATGTAGGCCACTGTATTTTTTTGGTAGAATTTATTGTGCATTTTTGGTAGGTGTTCATAATTCCACCTAATTATCTAAATAAATTAAGAAAATGTATTAAAAGAATTTAGTTAGGAATGGACACTATGTTTTCTGGTGTTCATTAGTCATGTGTGACATATTGATAAAGTTGGTTTTATCTAATTATATGTTTGCAACATATGATAATAATTATTTCTTGCAAAGGAGGTTTCTGGACAGATCTGGGAACTTAGCAAAGTTCTTTATGATAATGTGCTTTGTTGTGAAACTTATTTATACAAAAGTTGTAGATAATTTATGTGTCTAGCTGCTGATAAAATTTGGTGGCATTTGGCCATGTGGTTTAGGAGTTATAGCTGTTTAAAGTTGGGTTACAGAATTGCTTGCTCTCTGTCTTGTTAGACCAGTTTCTGTGTTTGTGTAAATTCAACATGTTAAACTTTGGAATCATGCTGTGATGATTATAAATGAAATGTAGAGAATTTCATAAGCTTTCTATAATGTCTTATTGCATATCATTTGGATTTGTAGATCTCCAGATATGATTGATTTATGAAGCTACTGTTTGCTTGCCTAGAAATTAATAAAGTCTAATTATAGTTGTTTGCTTGCATGATTACTTTGTTTATTGCACTTCTATGCATTCATACACTTGCATCTTGCATCTCATCTAGGTACGCTAGATATGCACCACGTGAAGGATGAGATGTTGGAGCCTAACCCGAAGATGATGTTCGGTGGATCCATCCCGAAGATAGAAGGATCGAGCGAGTGCTAGATTGAGGGAATGCTCGCCAAGCGAGTTTCATCTGACAAACTCTAACTTGAGTCGGATCCCAGGCAAGCCCTGGAGCATTATAAGCCTCCTATCTTCAAAGCAATTAATTATATATATATATGTTATAAGTATTGTTGCATTAAGTGGTAGGAGTTGGTTGGAAACCCTTACTGCATTATATCATTCCTTGTCCAGATATATGAATCCTTGAATCCTACATAGACTAGGATCGAGTAGATGCTTAGCCCTGCTTTAAGTGGTAGAAGTCAGGTGATTTCCTGTCACCTGCGAGATGTAGGGATATTCATATATGGCACGGTTGGCTATATTGCTATCGTGGAATGGAACCATGTGTTAATAAAATGAAATGAGACCGGGCGGGATGACGATAGTGAAGCAACAAGGCATGGAGGTCTTGGGTGTGGATCTATCCCCGTCTGAGTCGTTTAAGGACCGATTCGCTGTACGTCCTTGAGTCATGTTGAACGCAGTCTAACACTTAGTTGGCCGGATAAGTCGTTCCGACCGCGAAGTCGAGTAGTATGGTTCAGGCCGGGAATCGAATGGTAGGTTGCATCTTGGAGGAGAGAAAGGATGTGCTTGGGGACATTGGCGTGAGACCAAGGGGGGGTCAGAGCCCCTATCACCTGGCAGAGTGTCGCCCTTGGGGACGCGACATCATTCGGACCCGCGATTCCTGAACTGTACGAAAGGTGACCTGAGCAGCCCTCGCTAGGCGTGACTCGGTGAGTGTTAGAAATACCCCTCCAGCTGGATAGGAATTCGATTCGAATCGCCGTCGCTCCTGGTTAGTGAGGACTTGACTTGAGCAACGGCAACGTAGATTCCATTAAATTGAACGGATGGTTAATTGGATAACGATGGAAAGGTTGCCTCAATTTATACCTGCTATGGTTAATATTGTTTGCTCCTAATAAAGTGAGTGCTCTAGTACAGGTTCTAATATAGATGATAGGTTAATGATAATTAACTTGATGCTTAAGCATTAATGATTACTTATCCATATTAAGCTTTTATGCAAAATGTTGTCAAGCTAGCCCACTTCATATCAGCCTTGCATGATCCTTGGTGTCACCTTATTTCTGGTTTATGACGGGTAAGTCTAGCTGAGTACCTTCTTGTACTCAGGGTTTTATTCCCACTTGTTGCAGGTTATGATGTATCATGGCAACTGCACGAGTTGGATGGCTCCTGCCTTAGTGGCGGAGTGTGATCATGGGCATGATCCTTCTGAGTTATCTTCTCTCTAATGCTTTTGTTGGAAGTCGACCTTGGTACTGACATGTATTTGAAATAAGGGTGTTGTTAGTTTCAAATTACTTTGCTTCCGCTACTTTTGAACTTAAGTTGTAATAACTTTGTTGAACTCCGATGTATATTTTGATTACTTGTGAAATGGAGGTAACATGTGACTTGTTATGTTGAATCACTACGATCTTGGCTTGTAAGAGTTGGTTGTTTTGAAATCCCACGCGATTTCATTGGACTACCGGAGTTATATGGGCTCAAGTGCGAGAATTTGATCACTTCGGTGATTGTTTTTGTACTTGTGCTCTTATAATTTGGACGGTTCTGTTACAGCTGGTATCGGAGCAAGATTCAACATTAAACTTGTCATATGTGTATTTAAAACAAATGTTTTGTTTTCTAAAACCAGTTTTATCAACTTATAGTTATATATAGGTTTGTAAAATCTAAATTTTAAACCTATGTATGCCAGTGGTCAATTTCCTTATGCCCATATAAGGATTATTAGGTGGCTTATATAAGTACTAACTTGGGGGTTTTCATTTATGCATCTACGCCCATGCCAAGGTATGTATGTGTGATGACTCTCCCACACTATGCTACCCGGTGTGTCAGATTAGAGGTAGCCTTCATATATGAAATAGCCATATATGTTGCTAGTTTACTTTTATGCAACGTCGCACCTACGCTCAGGTAAGTGTGAGTTGTGAGAGCATGACCGTACAAACTGCGGTCTAGGGGAGAGCTAGTTTTGGTTACTGGATTATTTACATGTTACACACATGTATATATGAAGGTACTTAATTGTGGGTGATTGATGATTCGGGTAGTTTGGTACTACATGTACGTATACAAGGGTATATGTATATGGGAGTACTTAGAAGTTTACTTTCTTGCTTTCATTGTGTGCTATATTTGGGGAATTGTTGGGCTGCAATGAAAAATTTCTGCAGGTACGCTAACCATGAATGCGTAAGTCGAATGTAGCTATCGACTAGCTATATATCGAGAGAGTGCGTGTTATGCCACCGACATAGAACGTGATCGCCACCTTAGGTTGGCAATCTTGTGAGGACGAATAGGACGAAGCATGCATCATCATAATTGTTGCTTTATGTATAGCTATGCTCCTCTCACCCTTGTTCAAATGATGAGTAATTTGTGAGTGATGTGGTACACTATCTTTCTTGTGTGGAGTAAAACAAGAATGCCTTACTCCATGTTGTTTGAGAAAAGTGTGTGCTTAGCCTTGTTAGAAATGATTGTGGTTACATGCTTGAACCTATAGATGTCCTCTAGTTTAGCCAAGTGGTGAATATGTTGTTCATACAAGCATTTGCTAATGCTTTAGACCGCACTTAAGTAATTTTGATTCTTGTGAATGAATTAAATTGGTGCTGCTCTAAGGTAACAATGTTTAGAGCTACTAGAATAACATGTTTGTACGCTCTCTTGTTAAGTAGAACAAATGCAAGCCTTGTTTTGCTTATTAAACGTTGGCTGCTAGAACGATTTCTGTTGTAGTGATGTTTTTATGGTCATAATGGTGTTTTCTGTAGTTATAGGGAATACCAAAGTTGTAGCTAACTTACTTATTTGGCTTGTCCTAAAATTTCATGACCCTAGGCCTTATGGTTTGGGAGTTATGACCTTTAAAAGTTTACGGTCAGGTTTGCTAATGTTCTGAATAGATCTGAATGTTTGGTTTGTTTGAGCTGTGTGCATAGGGAATCAGGTCTTGGAGATAATAGAAGAAGTGTAGTACTTTTTCTAAGATTTCCAAAATATCCTATAGCACTAATTGTGGTGGTCTAAATCTCTACTTATGAGCTTGTAAAGTGGAATGACAGAATCTGTCCAAATCTGGGCAGAGATGTCTTCTTTATCTTGTTTGGCTTTGTTAGCTATGGAATCATCTTAATATGATAATAAGAAATTTATGGAAAACTTAATAAGCTTTACATCAAGTTAAGGCTCAGCCTTGTTGTGTCTTTAGAACTCCAGTTATGCATTTTTGAAGCTCTTGTCAGTTTTCTGTCCATATTGGTACAGATCTGAAACATTAGCATTTTTGGTCATGTTCATCTATGAATTTGCTTTTGGTATGAATAACTAAAGTGTAGTCATCTTCCTAAGCTTTCTAGAAAGTCTAGGGTCACCTTTGTGGGATGTCTTCAACCTCAGCTATGGTCGAAACAAGTAACTGCTATGTTGCTGTCCATGTTATGTGCCCATGCTAAGTTGGCTACCGTAGATAGCATTTGTTTTGAGCTAAACTTATAGTTAGTTCGTGCTTGAAATAAATGCATATTTTGGGTGAGTCTTGTACCTTGTATTGATTGCTCAAGCTCATTGTTTGAATTTTCTCAATTGTCTGCTTGACGGTGATGTGGCATGTATGATTGCTATCTAGGTAGTACCCTAGTTGTCACCTCGTTTGTCATCGGTGAACATACGAGTGTCGAATAGCTTTATCCTAGAGCAACGTTCATGTTACGTATTTATATGGTTGTTGTCTTCAATTAGGTTCTTTCCCTTAGGAGCCTGAGCTTATAGTCGTGGGTGCTTGCTTTGAGTGTTTGTGCAACATGCCTTTGCTTGATATCTAAGCCTGAGCCTGGACCCTTAAATATTCGCGTATACCATGGTTGTCCTGCACCCACACGTGAATACCTTTGTTTGATCTACCAACCAAGATAGATTCTCTCCAACTCTTCCTTTTGGCCATAGTTGTTCGATGCCAAGTTGTAAGACCCTTAACCAAATCCATGTTGGACCTTCCGGATTCCTCTCCCAAAGGTTAGTTAGTGTGACGCAACGTCTCTCTGCTATGGCTTCCAAATCGTGTGCTTGCAAATTTGTGCATCTACCTTATCAACTCAATCTCTGACTACATATTGGTTTTCGCCCTTGAAGTTTGCTTAATCCATCCCCAACCTTCTCAAGTCTCGAGATGTTTATCAGTCTTGATCTCATGTTGTTGCCCAACATGAATGAATCTCCTGTTAATCTTTTATCTGGTACTCCCCTTGGTGGACGCAAGTCGTACGTAGAATTTAAGCAAGAGTCTCTTGCTCAGTTATCCTTGGCAATTGTGCGATGTTCTCTTGTGCTATATTTTGATCTACGGATCATTTTCGTGTTGATTTTAAACCTTGTGACTACCTTTGCTTGCTATCCCTCCTTGTATGGCGCTTGCTCTTACAGCCCATTGGTGCCACTTGAAATTTCACTTTCGTTGTGCGTTTAGTAATGGTGTTATGAGTAGCCGCTGATGGTGCCGCGACGAAACCAAGGGCCTCCTGTGGCTGCAGACACATGGCTGGCTGCTTGGCACGCACTGGTATCACGGTTTCTAGTCATGATCCATTATGAAACGACAGTCGATGTGTTATTTTCTCGTGTTCCTTTTCTTGATTATCTCTCCAAATCGTATCGTAAGATCCATATCTTAGATCGAAAGTAGTGGAACTTCCTTCTAAAGTTGCTAAGAGGAAAATCTTTGAAGAATAGGTCACCGACATAAACATTAACAGACTGCAATAGGTGGTAGACAAGTGACTCTACGTAGTTATCCCAGTATTGACGAACGTCATCTAGTAAGCAAAGTATCTCATCTCTGTTGGATAAAAAGGACACACAACACTTAATGTTGGACAAGTCATATGTTGGATAAGAATTGATCGTCACATTATGCAAGTCTTAACCTTTGTATGCATAATGGCCATACATCGAAATCAATCGTCTCTGGTGTGACTCCTTATCTGCTGACTTCGATGGCAACCATATGTTCTGTATCAACCATGATTATTGTGGACAAGAGTGAAGATTTGGAACTTTTTAGTGTTGAGAGACAACTGATTGGTTACCAATAGGAAGGTTAATCTTAAGCTAGGTAACGACTCTTTGGTAGCTATGAAGGCTATGTCTTATAGAGCAATAACCAACAAGAAGTAAATCAACTAGCCAACAACTTGAGTGATATTCTATCTTCTAGAGCCATTGTGATCAAGTCAATTCCGTCTTGGACAATCACACAGATAGTGCAAGATGTTCAATCAGCTGCGGTGAAGAATTAGAGAAAGCATGCCCTAGTTTCGATCAACATCCTTGTGCCCTTAGGCGCCACAAATGGTTTGTCCATAACTTTATTGGACAAAGTGTTGAGGAATATTGAAAGCAATTTGAGAAGTGTCCAACAACAGATTTCCTATCTTAGACCTGCTGTTTGATCCTAAAAAGGAAGCCTCAAGATGAAAGTTGGCCTGACAAAGTTGCTACATTGCAAGTCAACTCAACTTACAGTGCAACTAAGTCACAAAGGAAAATTTTAGTCAACCGCTTGGTGGTAGACTACTCCCCACGGTTTAGTAAATATTACAACTTTTGTTGTCCTTAAGGTCTCGCTACATCTTTCTTTGGCAATAATTGATAATACTCACTGATCTTTGTTATCTTAAAAGTGTTCTTACCCATGAGGTTGCATCTGCTTCAGCCAAGATGACTGTCTTTGGATAAAAGAATCTTTTACATAGCTGTTGGCAGAAATAGGAAGCCGACAGAGTCAGCTATCACATTCACTGACCCCTCGACAGACTCAGATAATACAGTGTTGTCATCAGAGAAAGAGAACTACACACATGGAACCTCAAGTAGTTTTCCATTAGTTGGTGTCTAAATGAAGGAACATTTACGACCAACATAGACCCTGTCTATTGGTTAGTTAGTATCCTATAGCCTCAGAGTATGTTTGTCGTCTATGATCTCACCCTTTTGGAAGGTTGTGCTCAAGCCATTTGGTAGAGGACTGCTTTTCAAACGTTGTGAACATAGAGTCATTTCAACGAGTATACTTCTGAATCTTTTGGTCTAATGTCAAGATCATATGGCCTATGTGGTGCTCATTAGAGAGTCAGATACTTGTGAGTGGTTCACTCATAGACCAAATGATCTCCGTACATTGAGAATGCAGTACTGTGCTATCTGGGATTCCTCCCAAAGTAACAATGCTTCATGGAAGTCAATGAAGGGAATTTGTTAGACAAATTTTACCATAAAGAGTAAGTATTAGAAAGTGCCTTTGGCCAAATTATTTACCGATGTTGAAGCTTTGTAGCTGAATGCTATAGCAAATGTTGGGAACTAGATGACGTGGTTCTCTTCCCTAAAAGTCTTCCATTCCGAATCTCGGGACGTGATTCTTTTAAGGGGGGAGGGCTGTAACACCCCAGGTGTTTATCACCAATTAGGCAGTGGGTTTGAGCTCAAACATGATAGATTAAGTGGAGATGACAATGTCAAGGTCAACCTACGAAGAAGAGCCTAATTTAAACTTGGATGTTACTCCTTTGCTTTACATATAGGCCATTTTCAAAGATATATGTTCGGATGGTGTTATTGCCATATCTTCATGTGTCTCACCTTGGTACCTATCTATATTAATCCTTGGAAAAGTTTCATAAAGTTTGGAATCAAAAAGTCACATGAAATGATAAGTTCCATTCCTATTGGAATTTGCCCCATTAAGTTAATGGAACTATAGAACATCAACCAAACCTTGCAAACTATCCAAATGACTCCAGATGAACTCTACAACACCTTAACTACACTTAGAGCACTTAATGGAACAATGTTCATGTTGATCATTTTGCCTAAATATGCTTCTAAGTGATGGTTGACCATGTATGGACCTAGAAACACTTTTGTTTGACCGTTTTAAAAGTGTGACCTAGAAGCTTTGTATGGCTGTGCACCCTTTGACAAAGTTGAGGAGAATTTTAAAAGGAACAAACTTTGTTTAAAGGTCAAGCCATGAAAATGTGAGGAACATGCTCAAATAGGGCTCACAAATCAGTTTTAGGGCTGATTTCAGCACTTAGCCATTTTAAGCCCTAATTCCAGTAACATCGACGTTGGCATCCCGCGTTCTCGTGATTTTGCTAACCAACATGATTTGACCCCTTAACAAAAGTTGGAGTTTATGTTATGAAGAACATGTAAAAAGTTGGGATCAATTTGACCAAGTTTGGCATTGCAAAATTCTAAAACCGAGCCCTAGCTTAACTTGTTGACACTGGTGATTTGGGGACTGATTATCTCCTAATCTGTGGGTCTTATGACCTTGGTGATTAAATGAAATTTGTAGAGTATACTGAGATGAACAACTTTGCTATTTGACCCAATTCGAAAATCGGCCTGTATTGAGCCCAACATGGCGTATCCACCTGGCTTCGTTGTTGCCTGCCACCTGCTCGACAGCTGCCCCCTTAGGGGAGGACGTGGCGACCATGCACCGCGCGTCTTCACCATGGACGCCGCGCGTCCGCTTACCTGTCGCGTGCCTGAGCCTCGCTCGGCTTGGTAGAGCACCAGAGCAACCAGCCCGAGCCCCTCCCTTTCTCCTCACTCACTCGCCCCCTTCCTCGCGGCTGCACGCGCACGCACGAGCACAGACACCGCCGTGGCCGCCATGGCCGACCGGCTGAGCTTCCATGGCCGGGTCACTTCGGACTGCTACTGGGTCGATTGAGCCCGCCATCGTCTTCACCGACGCATACTGATCGTCCTGCGCCTTTCCAATTGCCGCCTAGCCCGCCGGAGCGCCGCCGCCGTCGGAGCCGTGCCCCGACATGCCCCCGCGCGCGGAGCCAAGAGGCCATGGGCCACCTCACGCCAAGCCGCGACCGCCTTCGGATGCGCCTCGTTGCCGCGACCCTCACCAGCCCCTCCCTCGCCGCCGACGCCGCCCCCGGAGCCGCGGGCCAGCCACTCCCCTGCTCTCGGCCGACGGCCTAAGGAAGGAGAAGGAGAAGTTTTGTGTACGTTCTCTTTTATATGACAAGTGGGCCCAGTGGTCCAGCGGGTCCCACGAGTCAGCGTTATGAAGGGCAGGGATGGGGTACACGTTCGTGTGCGCCTAGCAATTTCAATAGGGTTTGAGTAATTCTGTGTTTGAATTTCAGATTTCATGTAAATCTTCTAAAAAGCATATCTCTTGCTAGGTAAATCCAAAAATAGCAAAAGTGGACTTTTTGGAAACCTTGAGAAAAGATCTATGCAGTGGTGTCATAATATGTTACATGTTTGTAGGTATTTTCTAATGTCTTTATTTAAGTTTTAAAAATGCTCTAAAAAAGTCTTTAAACTTAACCAGAGCAAGATCTAGAGTTTTAGAACTCCAAAAATGATGATTCTTGTTTTGTTAATTTTGTGATGACATGTACTTGCTAGGAAAAATATTAAACACACTAATTGTTCACTGTTTTCTTAGGGTTTTGATTGGACCTTGATAAATAAGAAAATCTATATTATTTTGCTTGTCATTTTATATCTTGAGTTGTGATGCTCCAAATGATGTGAAATTTTGATGGTAGGTTTGTCATGATATGGATGTACTGTGGTATAAATTTCATGGTCATTGCTGATTGTATGATCTAGTTATTGATTTGACTTGTTTAAGGCTTGATAAATAGCTTATAAATAATATATAAATGATAAAATAGAAAATGTTATCCCATCACCTTATTATGATGTTTCTCTATGATGTTGATTCATAATATGGCCTCGTGTTCACAGAAAATATGGAGTTTTGGGTTTAACTTGCTCCCTCATGATTTATTGCTATAGCCATTTGTCTTTTTCATAGAGATTGATATACATGTACAAATGACTTGAAATTTGGATAGTAGACTGTTGAGAGCATATGTAGGCCACTGTATTTTTTTGGTAGAATTTATTATGCACTTTTGGTAGGTGTTCATAATTCCATCTAATTATCTAAATAAATTAAGAAAATGTATTAAAAGAATTTAGTTAGGAATGGACACTATGTTTTCTGGTGTTCATTAGTCATGTGTGACATGTTGATAAAGTTGGTTTTATCTAATTATATGTTTGCAACATAAGATAATAATTATTTCTTGCAAAGGAGGTTTCTGGACAGATCTGGGAACTTAGCAAAGTTCTTCATGATAATGTGCTTTGTTGTGAAACTTATTTATACAAAAGTTGTAGATAATTTATGTGTCTAGCTGCTGATAAAATTTGGTGGCATTTGGCCATGTGGTTTAGGAGTTATAGCTGTTTAAAGTTGGGTTACAGAATTGCTTGCTCTCTGTCTTGTTAGACCAGTTTCTGTGTTTGTGTAAATTCGACATGTTAAACTTTGGAATCATGCTGTGATGATTATAAATGAAATGTAGAGAATTTCATAAGCTTTCTATAATGTCTTATTGCATATCATTTGGATTTGTAGATCTCCAGATATGATTGATTTATGAAGCTACTGTTTGCTTGCCCAGAAATTGATAAAGTCTAATTATAGTTGTTTGCTTGCATGATTACTTTGTTTATTGCACTTCTATGCATTCATACACTTGCATCTTGCATCTCATCTAGGTACGCTAGATGCACCACGTGAAGGATGAGATGTTGGAGCCTAACCCGAAGATGATGTTCGGTGGATCCATCCCGAAGATAGAAGGATCGAGCGAGTGCTAGATTGAGGGAATGCTCGCCAAGCGAGTTTCATCTGACAAACTCTAACTTGAGTCGGATCCCAGGCAAGCCCCGGAGCATTATAAGCCTCCTATCTTCAAAGCAATTAATTATATATATATGTTATAAGTATTGTTGCATTAAGTGGTAGGAGTTGGTTGGAAACCCTTACTGCATTATATCATTCCTTGTCCAGATATATGAATCCTTGAATCCTACATAGACTAGGATCGAGTAGATGCTTAGCCCTGCTTTAAGCGGTAGAAGTCAGGTGATTTCCTGTCACCTGCGAGATGTAGGGATATTCATATATGGCACGGTTGGCTATATTGCTATCGTGGAATGAAACCATGTGTTAATAAAATGAAATGAGACCGGGCGGGATGACGATAGTGAAGCAACAAGGCATGGAGGTCTTGGGTGTGGATCTATCCCCGTCTGAGTCGTTTAAGGACCGATTCGCTGTACGTCCTTGAGTCATGTTGAACGCAGTCTAACACTTAGTTGGCCGGATAAGTCGTCCCGACCGCGAAGTCGAGTAGTATGGTTCAGGCCAGGAATCGAATGGTAGGTTGCATCTTGGAGGAGAGAAAGGATGTGCTTGGGGACATTGGCGTGAGACCAAGGGGGGGTTAGAGTCCCTATCACCTGGCAGAGTGTCGCCCTTGGGGACGCGACATCATTCGGACCCGTGATTCCTGAACTGTATGAAAGGTGACCTGAGCAGCCCTCGCCAGGCGTGACTCGGTGAGTGTTAGAAATACCCCACCAGCTGGATAGGAATTCGATTCGAATCGCCGTCGCTCCCGGTTAGTGAGCACTTGACTTGAGCAGCGGCAACGTAGATTCCATTAAATTGAACGGATGGTTAATTGGATAACGATGGAAAGGTTGCCTCAATTTATACCTGCTATGGTTAATATTGTTTGCTCCTAATAAAGTGAGTGCTCTAGTACAGGTTCTAATATAGATGATAGGTTAATGATAATTAACTTGATGCTTAAGCATTAATGATTACTTATCCATATTAAGCTTTTATGCAAAATATTGTCAAGCTGGCCCACTTCATATCAGCCTTGCATGATCCTTGGTGTCACCTTATTTCTGGTTTATGACGGGTAAGTCTAGCTGAGTACCTTCTTGTACTCAGGGTTTTATTCCCACTTGTTGTAGGTTATGATGTATCATGGCAACTGCACAAGTTGGATGGCTCCTGCCTTAGTGGCGGAGTGTGATCATGGACATGATCCTTCTGAGTTATCTTCTCTCTAATGCTTTTGTTGGAAGTCGACCTTGGTACTGGCATGTATTTGAAATAAGGGTGTTGTTAGTTTCAAATTACTTTGCTTCCGCTACCTTTGAACTTAAGTTGTAATAACTTTGTTGAACTCCGATGTATATTTTGATTACTTGTGAAATGGAGGTAACATGTGACTTGTTATGTTGAATCACTATGATCTTGGTTTGTAAGAGTTGGTTGGTTTGAAATCCCGCGCGATTTCATTGGACTATCGGAGTTATATGGGCTCAAGTGCGAGAATTTGATCACTTCGGTGATTGTTTTTGTACTTGTGCTCTTATAATTTGGACGGTTCTGTTACAATGGCCGGCTGTAGCCACCCTCAGCTGGCTACTGCTTGCTGCTGGTCAGCTACGGCTAGCTGCGGCTGGATGCGGCTGGCTGGCAGCTTGCTAGACGTGGCCGGAAGCTGGCAGGTGGTGGTAGCGGACGTCTGGAAGGTGTCGCAACTCCAGCAGCGTAGAACAGGGCAGCCACGCCAAAGGGGAAGCGAGGCGCGGCATCCCGATGGTGGAGCACGACGGCTGATGGCGAGGTGGTGCTGGCCGTGGCAGCGAACGACCAAAAGTTGGCTGCTACTGCCGAATGCGGCCCAAAACAAGGGCTCACCGCGGCTGAGGGACGATAAAGGCGTGGCCTTCCTGCGATAGTGAGGAAACGTGGTACGAAGGCCGGGCATCAGGCATGAATGGCGACAAGGTCGACGGAAAGGGGGAAAAAGGCGGAGCTTGGCTGCTAGTGGCTCACCGGCGGCAGCTGGCGATGAGGAGGAGCGAGTGACGTCGTGGTCTAGAGCAGACGACGGCGTCATGGCCATGGTAGGCAGAGGCAGGGTGAGGGAGTCCGGCACCGCAGTGACGACGGTGACCGCGTCGTGGTGAGGCCAAGGAGGTCATGGTGCGGAGCACGGCGTCACGGCCTTGGTGCGGCTCCTGGCGAGGCGGAAGGAGTTGAGGAGGGAGGCAAGCCCAGCGTGGCGTCATGGAGCACGGTGAGGCCGAGTGCTCCGGGTCTAAGGCATCGAGGTCATTGATGACGCCGAGGGCGGCGCAGACGTGGAGACAAGGCGGTGCTCGGCTTCATAGGCCCAACGCCGAGAGGGCGCGGTGCACGCGGTCGGCGTCGCATCACGGACCGCGATGGCGGTGCGGACTGGCTCGAAGGAAACCAGGGCGTGTCCTTAGATGCAATGTAGAGGAGGCGGCGCGGTGGTGCGCTCGATGGCGTCCGCGACTGATGATGCTGGCGAGGATGGCTCGAGCGAGCAGAGGAGGTCACGGTGATGGTGCCTAGAGCAGGGGCTCGGCGGAGCTGTGGGTGAAGCTAGGGCACGGTTGCAGCCCCATGGCCGGTAGCGGCGGGCTAGGGTGATGCGGTGGCCGCGGCTTGAGGAGGCAGCTCGACTGGTGGCATGGCACAGCGAGGCACCAGTTGGCGTTGGATGGCGTGGTGGCCGGCTGCGGTGGAGCTCCTAGCAGCGCACAATGATGTGAGCAGGGGGGTGAGGAGGAAGGATGGAGCGGCGGTAGTGGATGGGAGGAAACAGAGGAACGGTGGCTTGGGATTCTTATAGTGGCACGACACCTAGGGTTCGGGCACGGACGGTGAGATGCCTCGGCGTCCGTACCCGAGGATGCGTGGGGGCCATCGTGCGGCGGGCGCGGACGCCTAGGGCGCGGGCCGCGTGGGTGCATTGCGGGGTCGGGGTGCAGGGGCACCGTTGCTAGGCAAGCGACAACGGCGTCTGAGGAGCGCATCCGCTCCCGCTAGGGTTAGGCAGCGGCACGGGATGGGCCTGCAGGGGCCGTGCGGGTGCGCTGGCGGGCCTGCGGGGGCCGATGGGCTTGCAGGGCTCACAGTTGGGCTTGCGGCGGGGGAAGCCGGGCCGCGCGTGAGGTGGGCCGCATGGTGAAGGGAGGTGAGCGGGCCATCTAGAGGAGGAGGGGGAAGCTAGGCCGGCGAAAGAGGTGGGCAGCTGGCCCAAGAGGAGGAAGGAGGGAGGCGAGTTGGGCCAGGAAGAGGAGGTGGGCTGGGAGGAAAAGGGAAAATGATTTTTTTTCCTTTTAATCTTTTGTGACTTAGGGAATTTGTGATATATTCAAATGTAATTCAAAAAGGGGGGTTTGAGCCAAGGAGAAAAAGGATGGTTTCCCCGTTTATACTCCAAGAATTTGAGATGGAACAAAGAGGGGTTTGAGATGAATTTCGAAGGAGATTTGAGATGGAAATCCCAGAGAGGAATTTGGGAGAAGCCCAATTGGAATTTGAGAGGGGACTTGCTACGGACTTGTGCACCCCAAACTCTGGACAAACTCAAACACAAGATCGACCCAAAAGCACAAGCACTCTCCTACAAACAAATCTAAATGAATGCAATGATTTGCTTGTGAGTTAGACTCGGATTGGACCTATAAACTACATGCTTCACACAATTGTAGGAAAATTTTAAAAAGTTCATATTTTTGGTCGGTTGAAAAACTGGGATGTTACAAATATCAGGGCCACCCAATTGCATTCATGAGCAAAGCTCTAGGTCCTTGTAACTAGGGTCTATCCACTTACGAGAAAGAATACCTTGCTATTCTCATGGCGGTCAAACAGTGGTGCCACTATTTGTTTCAGGGATAGTTTTACATCCATACTAATCAACGTAGCCTGGTGCACCTCAATGAGCAACGACTATGCACCCCTTGGCAACAGAAGGTATTCGCTAAACTTCTGATACTTCAATACAAGATCATTTACCGGAAAGGTTCTGAGAATACGACAGCGGACGCTCTGACATGTCGTGGCCATTCTCCTCAATTGCTTGCTATTTCAGTAGTGACACCATCTTGGTTGTTGGATGTGGTTGCCGGTTATCAGCACGACCTAGAAGCTACTGCCTTTCTTGCTTAGCTAACTCTAAAACCTGACAGCGTCCGCCGTATGCTATGCTCAATGGGGTCATCCGGTATAAGTCTCGCATCTGGCTCGGCTCTAATACTGCTCTACAGCGTTAGGTTATTTCTGCTCTGCATTCTAGCCCCCTTGGTGGACACTCAGGTGCTCCGGTTACTCTGTCCAAGATCAAGCAGTTGTTCTATTGGGTGGGCATGAAACGTGATATATGGGACTATGTGCAGAATTACAATACTTGCTTGCAGTCTAAACCTGATCGGGCCAAGTGTTCGGGCTTATTGCAACCTCTCCCGGTCCCTTCATCATCTTGGTCCTTTATTTCAATGGATTTCATAGAGGGTCTTCCCTGTTCTAGATCGGCAAATGCAATCTTGGTGGTTGTGGACAGGTACTCCAAGTTTGCCCACTTCATCCCTTTGTTGCACCCGTTCACTGCCCTTTCAGTGGCTCGATTATTCCTGGACAATGTATACAAGCTCCACGTCTTGCCTCAGGCATCGGATCGGGATAAGGTTTTCACCAGTACCCCATGGAAGTTACTGTTCAAGCTCTCAGGCACCGAGCTGCAACTCATTTCTTCGTATCATCCCTAGATGGATGGCCAAACAGAACGAGTCAACCAATGCTTGGAGACTTACTTAAGATGCTTTGTGCACTCGTGCCCTTCCCGCTGGTCCCACTGGACTTCGTTGGCTGAGTACTAGTATAGCATGAGCCCACACTCACCTTTGGGGAGATCAACTTTCAAAGTCCTCTATGGGTTTCCTCCTCGCCATTTCGGTCTGGATCATGTTGATGCTATGGCGATTCCTGAGTTACACAACTGGTTGGAGGAGAGAGTTCTAATGCATGATCTTGTTCATCAGCACTTGACTAGAGCTCAAGCCCATATGAAGCGATAGGCTGATAAAGATCATTCTGAGAAAGAATTTGCTGAAGGTGACTTGGTTTTTCTGAAACTCTAGCCATATGTTCAATCTTCTGTGGCTCGGTGCTCCAACCAAAAGCTATCATTCAAGTTCTTTGGACATTTTTGTGTCTTGGCTCATGTGGGGGGCTGCTGCATATCGGTTGGATCTCCCAGCATCATCACGTATCCACCCGGTGGTTCATGTTTCTCAACTCAAAAGATCTTCGGGCAGTATGCAGGTAACCACATCACCGTCATCTGACTTGATTGAGCTTTAGGTTCCTGAGATGATCCTTCAATGTCACTGGTCTTCTAGTGATCGACCGATGAAACAAGGCTTGGTCAAGTGGTCTCATATGCCATCTTCATTGGCCACTTGGGAAGACATCGAGCTTCTGTGTCAGCAATTTCCTAGGGCACCAGCATGGGGACATGCCAGCACTCAACAAGGTGGAATGTTACCACTCCAGCTACCCCAAGCCCAACACAAGAGCAAGAGAACAAAGGTGACCCCGAGCTGGGTCTATCTCGGCCCCGCCGTGTGTTGAAGCCCAACAAGAATCAACCCAATGTGGAGTGTGTAATGCTCAGCATATATAAGCTGCAGCAAAGAGAGAGAGAGGCACCTAGAAAATTGTAATCGCATATTACATTCTATTATTAATCATTCCTCCTTGCTAGGCTTCATCTACCTCTGATTCCCTTGCTCTACTCCTGCCTCCGACTCTATTCCTAACACCTATCTCTTTGTATCCTACCATGTACTCTCTATATGAACCCGCTTGAGATTAATGAAAATTGAGTTGGGTGAATCCTCCAATATGGTATCAGAAGGGTCACGATCCCTTCACTTCTGCTCCTCCTAGATCGTTGGACTCCCCCGATGATCTCCACCTACGCCGCATACCCCTCCACCTTCATCGCGATCACGCTCGCTACGGTCATGCTCGCTGGAACTGCCGTCTCGCTGGGCTTCACCAGCCCGCTGGCATAGCGACCTTGGCATCACAGCCTTGGCATCACGACGTGGCTTCACCAGTCCCATCACTTTGCGTCGCAACCACATTGCAGCCTGTTGGTATGAATTAAATGTACACAAGATAATAAGGTTATCCACAAGCGCACAAATAGTATACCAATGTAGCACTTCACCCAGTAGTATTCCAGAGTATCATTATTTATATTTTACCACATCGAGGAACATGTGAGAAACTAAGCCTAAGCTTAAACCCTTGAGAAGCAAGCAAGGACGGAGAGTATAGGGCTATAGAGAAGATCACTAAGGTCTCTAGTTCTAACCTTCACAAGCTATGTTATGATTGTTCCAATGGAGACATTACTTAAGAAAAGATACCAGCAGAGGATGTTTTCCTTAGCAACCAGGTCCTATTAGTCCTACAAACGGGAGGTGGACTATGGAAGATTCAACGAGGTAAAGTCACCCTCGCGAGCTACCACTGATTTGGAAAGTAGGGTGCATCCACGAGTAATCGATGTCTAAGCGCCATGCTTACACTACGAATACTACTTCAATCAAGGAGCTACCAAGATCAAAGATCTCAAAAGAGTCGCAAACAAAAAGAACAATAATAACAATGTTACTTACTCAAATTAGAAGTTGAATACCAGAGAAATCTTAGAAGCAAGCTCCAATAGAACTTGATCCCGTAGGTACAAGCTATAGAGGAGGCACCGACAGGCTAGCAACTCCTCCAAACTCTTCCCCAACACTCTATCTCTCTATTTTTAAATAAGACTAGTCCTAATCTTTGAAAGACTACAAGACTAATCTTCTCTTGAATGCTTGGCTCTTGATCCTATCTAGGGTTTCTTGATTATAGAGGAGGCTTAGGGTTTCTACCCAGGATTGAGGATCGATCAAACCGACTTGAATCAACGGCAAAGATGAAAACCCTAAGGCGGTGGAGAACCGACTTGCGAAGGAAACTGACAGGTGGGACCCACCTGGGTCGGCCGACCTAGGGTGTGGTCGGCCGACCTAGGTGAATGCTAGGTGGGCCCCCCTTTGGTGGCTCGCCTTTGTGTTCTCGAGAATCTTCTTGACTTTGGGTCGCGGTGGAATATGATTTTTAGTCCGACATGTGGACCATCTTGGGCTCTTTTCCTGTTTAATCCCTACGAAATACAGATTCACCAAAACTCATAAAATTTTATTGGTTTAGCCCCTATTCTATGTTGGTGATTCTTTTTATGCAGTTCTTCTGAGTTAAGTTGACGGTTCATAATGATTGTTAACTACCATCAACAAACTCTCCCATACTTAGGCTTTTGCTCGTCCTCGAGAAAAGGATGGATTATTGCAAACATAACTTTAGGACAAGACATCAACATAAACCATTCCTAGCAATACCTGCACTGTGGGATTCAATGTGTCTACCATGAAACTTTGGGTGGTTAAAGAATGGAACAACTTGAAATAGTTCACCTTCTTCCTTCAGTCAAGTCAATTAGAGTTTTTGCTTAAGTTTTGAAAATAAAACATAGCTTACATTCTCCTTTGTAGTACTCTCAAATCACTCATTATATATGGTATTTCTGGATCCTTACCAAGGCATGCAAGATTGATGCCTTCTTTTTGCCTACTTCTAAAAGCTTATGTGGAGCTCAGGTAGGATGAAAATGAAAAGATACTTGTGTTGCATATATTGTAAAGTCAAAACAAGGATCCAAGGAGAAAGATGTCATACTCTTAGATCAAGATGTGTATGTGTGTGGAATATATATGGTGTCTATCCTAATTCTACTATGCTCCTTAAAACATGTCTCTCTTGTTTGACACTTGAAAAATACTTTTGCTAGAGAACATGGGCTATCTTTTTCTTTCTTTCTTCTCTTTTTTTCTTTTCTCTCTTTTTTTCATAGCGGGCATTTTAGTATCTATTGTTTTCGATATCTTGGACACTTGCCCATTTTTTCCAATACTTTTCTTTTGCATAGCCACATTCCTCTTTCTGCAATTGAAAAACTTTAAGAAAGACAAGAACTTAGAGCATTTATTCCTAACAAACTTCTTTTTGTGTCTTCTCCTAGTGTAGGAGGAAAATATTTTTAGTGGATGAAAAGCATGTTGTTGCATACTTCTAGTGTAGGAGCAGCAGAATATATGTGGAGTGTACGTGATCTTGATCTTGGGAGCATGATAAATTTCTCAACACGGGTCACAAGATTTGACAAAACTCAATACAAACACAAGTAGTATATGTAGAAGGTTGATCTACCCTATATATGGCTTTGGTAGGACACTGCTCTAGTACAAAGGAGAGGTGTAGCTATTCATTTTGCTTTTTGAAATAAAATTCTCCAATGACTAAACATCAAGAATCAAGTTCTCTTTATTCTTACTATCTCACATTCCATAACAACTTAAGTGACATGGGGTCCCTAAAATAAGTTCCCAATAGTTGCAAGACTTTTTAGGAAAAGTGTTATGTGAGTCTATCCTCAAGTCATGGCTACACAATCTTCCCTTCATGTTTTCAAGTTGTTTTATCAAAGGATTTTTAATTCGGTTCGGAACAAAAAGTGACATGTATGAAAATAGAGTGTATTGGACTCATACCTGACCGTGGACAAAGCGCGGGGCGAGGTGGTGCTGCAGTGGGTCAGGCGACCTAGCAAGAGGTCAGGCGACCTGGCCCAGGCCTAGTTTGGGGCCCGCTTTGTCGTGCGTGGTCCTTGTGTCGTTATTTTCTAGATTTCGTGATTTTTGCAATCGAATTTTGTTCTGTCGTCATGGTGTATCTCCCCCACGCTTGTTACCTATTTACCTTTATGCACAGCAAGGTGGAGACAAAAACACATATCCAGAGAAAATAGAGAGTGATGGCAACCAACTTCTACTAATAAGGCACTTTATTATTCAAACCAATCTTACAATCTTCTTACCATCTTAGCTAAAGCGACAACCCTAACTTTTAAACAACATACCTAACAACCTAACTTGTGCCCTATTAATTTTTGACCTAACTTTAGCTCTACTTCTTATCCTTGTTAGGAGTATCACGAGAGAAAATCTTGAATAGGGTTGCTAATTTCTTTTGCTCAATCCCTGCTAGATCTACCCTTTGTTCGTAGTTAAGACGGTCCTAGCGAGGATGTGATGGCTCTCTTCTGTGGACTTAACTACTTTAGTAAGGAATGCAACTTGCTTCCCTAGGTCTATCACTGTAGTCCTCTAATGCTTCGGTGCTTGATCTTGTGGAGGTGGTGGTGCCCTCTTGGGTACTTCTTTCGGCGGAATGAACTTGACCTTCGTAGGATGAGCACATACTCCATCAATGGTGGGATGAGGAGTACCAGTAGTATACTTAGCACAGATGACTTGGCCTAGCTTGTCCAGCTTCAATCCTATCAGCGTCTCATTGGCCTTCAAAGGGAGCAGCTTGACGTCTTGTGGTAGCCTGACGATGGGACCCTTCGGCGGAGCATCCTTCAGGAATAGACGTTCCGGCGGCGGAGGAAGCGTCGGCTGGCGCACCTGAGCGAAGTAGGATTTCCCGTAGCTCCATTGTCTTATCTTAGTGTTGGTATTTATTAACTTGACATTTGTTTTGGATAGTCACATATTAATCACCTATACCTCTAGCTTTATTATACCAGGTTGTCATCCCCGACGTTGGAAGCTAAAAGTGTTTAATGGACTTTCTATCATTTCATGTGGCTAAAATAATTATAAAGATGTATATGATAAAGTAAATGTATCCGCAAGCGCACAGATGAATATACCATTGTAGCATTTTACCTAGAGTATTATCAGGTTGTCGATTTATATTTATACCACTGGGAAGGAAAGGATAAAGGAATATACCACTTGTATGTATAAATGATGGAGAGAGTCAACTATACTCAATCTATCTACTCATAACAGGGGTAAGTCACAAGATAAAATAATAATGATAAGCATATGACAAGTCATAAATAGTAATCAACCTTAGAGCATTTCCAATCTAAGCATTAGCATGGATTAGCTAGGTATAGAGAAATATTCCTATGTTATTCTTAACTACATGTCAATGTATACCATGATTAGTGCAATTATGTCTAGCAATCATAGCAAGAAGGCATTATATCTACACATAAGGGATATTACTAATAAGGTAGTTTATGAACATAGCATAAAATCTACCTTAGCAACTGGGTCTAACTTGGCCTATATTCGAGGAGTAGACTACAAAGGACTCAACGAAAGTGTCACATTTGCATTTTAATGCTACTTCGCGATCTACCACTAAGCCTGGAAGATAGGGTGTTTCCATAGGTAAACAACATCTAAGCACCATGCTTACACAATGTTGACCACCCACCCAAGATATCAAAGGGTGAGAGCTTTGCGATCCTATGTTTGAATATAAAGACAATCTAACTATGCTAGACATAATCAAAGTATATAAAGAACAATATAATTGCAAATATAATAATATAGAGCAAAGTCATATCAATTGTATCTAGCAGAATATAAATAGAAAGATACAAAAAAGAGGTTACAAGGGCTTTACCGAGCCGCGCTTGTAGACAAATCCGGAATTCAAGACGAAGCTTGCCTCCCTCTAGATCTAGCCTATGTAGCTATGCTATAGATAATGGTGGAGCTCTAAGGAGACTAGGGTTACTGGCTCTGATGACTTGATTAGGCTTGAGACTTATGAATTGAATTAGATGCCAAGGGGTGGAGGCTCTGCTTATATAGAATACACCGGAGCCCTCGGATCAAACCGACTTGAAACAACGGCGTAGATGCAAACCCTAAGGCGGTGGAGAACCGATGTAAGAAGGGGGAGGCTGACCCATGGGTCCCATGGTCGGCCAACCAGGCCCACGGGTGGCTACCCACCCCCTCTGCCAGGTGGGTCCCGCCTTCTTACACGCGTCTTCTCGTGTCTTCTAGAGTCTTCCTAAGTCGGTGCCACAGATAAATATCAATTCTAATTCGACGTGTGGGTCCATCCTTGTGTATTTCCTAATAACCCCCTATAGAAACACAGTTTCACTAAAACCTATGGAATTCTGTTAGTGTAAACCCTATCTCTATGTTTGATATTGAATTATGTCCATTTCTGTGCTTGGTTGACGGTATATTTTAGTAGTTATTGACCATCAACACTTAGGAGGAATGACAGTAAGAGGAGTAGGCTCTAGAATAGGGATGATGGCTCAGGAGTCATCTACTGGAGGTGGCTGGTTGAGATCCATCCCAAAGAGAACAATTTGCTTATCGGCCATGGGAACTTTTAGAGAGGTGGAGAGCTTCTATGCAGAAGGGAAGGAAGGCTTTGATAGAATTAAGTTGGAGGCTAGTAGGGGCTTATTTATATAGGGGGGTTCAACTTGCACCAGGGGTCAAGATTTAACCCTAATGGCTCGTGGCGGCGGCGAATGAGCGAATCTATCAGGAATATCCAAAATCTATGAGAATATGGTGGAAGATTCGCGAAGCAAAAAGGCGGCAGCAAGACGGGGCTAGGATGGGTCGGCCGACTTGGGCTTGTGTCAGGCGACCTTGCCTAGTGTCATCTCATGGGCCCCTTTTTCGTGTTGCCTCCTAGTGACTTTCTAACCTAGAAAAACATACCCCCGTGCTACGAATCGAAAAGAGGAGAATTTGGGCCTAAAAATTTGGTAAAATGATAAATTCTATTATGTCTAATTCCTCAGGACCTTTATTGGGCTCTAAAAAGATTTTGGGATGGTGACCATTTACCTTGAATAACGTACCTTCATCGTTTTGAAGTGTTACCGCTCCATGCGATGAAGTACTTATGACTTTGAATGGTCCTTCCCACTTGCTTCGAAGTTTTCCATGTCCAAATAATTTCACTCTGGAATTAAAAAGTAATACCTTGTCTCCCGAGGCGAAGTCCTTCTTCTTTATGCTCTTATCATGCCATCTTTTGGTTCTCTCCTTATAAATCTTAGAATTGTGATATGCTTTTTCTTACCATTCATCAAGCTCAGAGAGTTGCATCTTTCTTTTTATTCCTGCTACTTCCAAATCCATGTTCCATCTTCTAATAGCCCAGTGAGCTTTGAATTCTAGCTCAACAGGCAAATGGCAGGTCTTCCCATAGACAAGTTGGTATGGTGACATTCCAATCGGTGTTTTGTAGGTTGTTCTGTACGCCCACAAAGCATCGGGTAACCTGTCCTTCCATGTTGTTCCCATTTCATTGATCGTCTTCTGAAGAATATTCTTGATTTTCTTGTTTGATGTTTTTACCTGGCCACTTGTCTGAGGGTGGTATGGAGTAGTGACATTGTGACGGATTTCATGTTTTGACAAATACTGTTGAAAGCTTTTATCAATGAAGTGAGATCCTCCATCACTTATCACCATTCTCGGGATACCAAATCTTGAAAATATTATCTCTTTGAACATCTTCTTGGAGCTTCTGGAATCAGTAGCTCTGCATGGCATAGCTTCAACCCATTTAGAAACATAGTCTACTGCCACCAAGATGTACTCATAGTTCTTTGTCTTCAAAAATGGTCCCATGTAGTCGATGCCCCAGACATCGAAGAGTTCAATCTGAAGGTTGTTTGTGAGTGGCATGACATCTCTTGAATTGATATTCCCGTGCCTCTGACATTCTCCACACCTTCAGATAAAATCCTTTGTTCTTCATACATGTTGGCCAGAAGAATCCACTTTGCCAGATTTTTGCATGAGTATGGAATGCCCCATAATGACCTCCGTATGGTGATCAGTGGCATCTTTCAATAATCTTGATTTCTTCTTTAGCTGGTACACACCTTCTAAGGAGTCTGTCTGAGCAGACTCTGAAGAGGTATGGCTCATCCCATATGTGGTGATGACTCTCATAAATGAGCTTTCTTTTATCCACCCCTGGTGGTACATATCCTGCAACTATAAAATTGATAATATTTGCATACCAGGGGTCGGATCGGGTGATCCGATAGAGCATGTCGTCCTGTAGTGAGTCATTGATGGGCAGCTCTTGTGGATTTTCAAACTGCATTCTAGACAAGTGATCGGCAACAGAATTTTCTACTCCCTTTTTATCTTTTATTTCTAAGTCAAATTCTTGAAGTAGTAAAATACATTTTATCAAGCAAGGTTTAGCATCTTTCTTAGTGAGCAAATATTTCAAAGCAGCATGATCAGTATAAACTATCACCTTAACTCCTATGTAAGATCTAAACTTATCAATAGCAAAAATAACAGCCAGGAGTTCTTTTTCAGTTGTTGCATAATTGAGTTATGGTCCTGTCAAAGTTTAGCTAGCATAAGCAATTGCATCATGCTTTTTGTCTTTTGTTTGTCCCAACATTGTCACCACAACATAATCACTAGCATCACACACAATTTCAAACGGCAAAGACCAATCAGGGGGTTGAATGATTGGTATAGAGATGAGTGCTTTTCTTAAGAATGTTAAAAGATTTCAAGCATGCATCATCAAATTCAAAGAGAATATCATTGGCCAAAAGATTAGTAAGTGGTCTAGCAATGTGTAAAAAATCTTTTATGAATTGATGATAAAAATCAGCATGGCCAAGAAAACTTCTAATCCCTCTAACATTTACAGGTGGAGGTAGTTATTCAATTACTTCAATTTTAGCTCTATCTACCTCAATTTCTCTTTCAGACGCTAAGTGTCCTAGCACTATTTCTTCTCTAACCATGAAATGACACTTTTCCTAATTAAGGACTAAGTGCTTTTCTTCACATCTTTGCAAAACCTTTTCTAAATTTTTAAGACAATCATCAAAAGTTTTTCCATAAACAGAAAAGTCATCCATGAAAACTTCCATGATTTCTTCAATTATATCAGAAAATATAGACATCATGCATCTTTAAAAAAGAAGCTGGAGCATTACACAGTCTAAAAAACATTCTACGGTAAGCATAAGTTCTATATGGACATGTAAAAGTGGTTTTGCTTTGGTCATCACGATGGATCGGGATTTGGTGATATTAGGAATACCCATCAAGAAAATAAAAGAAAGTGTGGTTTGCCAGTCGCTCTAACATTTCATTAATGAAGGCAACGGAAAGTGATCCTTCTTTGTTGCCTTGTTAAGCTTTCTGTAATCAATGCACATCATCATCCAGTGACGGTTCTTTGGAGGATTAATTCATTCTTTTCATTTCTAACAACAGTTATGCCTCCCTTTTTAGGCACAACTTGAATAGGGCTTACCCACTCACTATGTGGCATAAGATAAATGATCCCCACATGCAAGAGTTTCAAGACATTTTTCTTAACTACCTCTCTCATCACATTGTTAAGCCTACACTGGGGCTCTCTAGATGGTAAAATATTAGGATCTGTAGGGATGCGATTGGTGCAAAGAGCAGGACCGATTCCTTTTAAGTGTTGGAGTGAGTAGCCAAAGCTGAACAATGCTTTTCTAAGACAGTTATTAAGCGCAAGGTTTCTACCTGAGAGAGTTTATCACTTATGATCACAGGAGATTTCTGATCATTATTAAGAAAAGCATATCTAAAACCAACAGGCAGAGGTTTGAGCTCAATGGGAGGTTTAGGTGGCTCTAGCAAGGCATCGAGAGGTTTGGGTTCTAGTGGATCATCAGCTTCTTCCTCGGTGAAGAACTCAACATCTTCTTCAAGGTTGGGTTCGATTAAATATTCAAGAGATGCTACCATATCCTCTTTAATTGGATTAGGCTCAAGACATGACTCTGTCTTAGTATTTAAAGAATGAATAATGGACAAAGGGAGTTTAAAGTTTTTTCAAAGGCGAATATTCAATTTCCCTATTTGTCCCTCTTAAATAAGCCTTTCAATTGGTTGTCCTATTAACAGGTCAAACTCCATAATATCAAAGATATAAAAGCTCAAGTGAACCATGGTGTGTTTTACTTGGATAGGGAGCACATATAAAATTTCCAAACTTAGGACAATGTGTCCTGAAGGGCTTTTCAAAAGTTTTGTTGTTGGGGTTAATGGCATGTGTTTTAATAAATCATGAGCAAATAATGCAGATATGATATTAACACCCACAAGTAGATTATAACGGGCTTCGAAAGAGTCTCTATGAATTTGCCAATGAATCAAGGTAGAAGGTGAATCTAAGCGGATCACATCAGAGGAAAGCTCTGATTCTTCTAACCACTCGTTGCTTATGATAGACACTAACTCTTTCGTAGTCCTTTTAAGGAAAGCTTCCTCAAAAGGATCTAAAGGTTCTTTATGGGGTGATGATTTCTTAGGCTCCTAGGGTTTCCTTACTAAGTAATAACTCGAGGTGTTTCCATATTCAGTAAAAAGTTCATCTTCGAAATCAAGCATAAAATCAGAAAGTGGAGTTTTCTCCTTTTTCGGTGGCTCGAAAATTGAGATAGCTGAGGGTTATGGTGGACTTGGTAAAGATTTAGGCTCAGCTGTCTGGGATTCTTCCTCTAAAGGATTCTCTTCTGGTGGTTCTTCAAGTTTATCTGCTAGAATTTGGTCTAAAATTTTTCTTGCTTTTGGAGCCGAAAGATGCAAGAATGATCCTCTTAAAGCTACATTAAGAAACTTAGAGATTTTCTTTTTAAGAACCATATAAAAATGTTGAAGAAGAACGGGGTCTTGTAAGGCTAAGTTTGGTCTAGAATCTATAAGAGAATTAAAACGTTCCCATGATGTGCCCAGAGATTCATTATCTTCTTGATTAAAAGATAGGACCTTGGCTCTAAGGCTGACTACTTTAGAGATGGGAAAGAAGTCCAAGCAAAAGCTAGAACACAAGGTTCTGCAATCTCCCTGCTTCTTCTCTATGGTGTGTTCATACCATTTTTTAGCTCTTCCCTTCAAAGAGAAAGGAAAAAGCTTCCATCTTAAGGTTTCATCGAACATGCCCTTTGTTGGTATAAATTAAATACACACTAGAAAAGATAACTCTCCACAAGCGCACAGATATAATACCATTGTAGCACTTCACCAAGATAATCCCAGTTTTAATATCGAACCCAAAGGAATGATTGGCGACGATGACTGAGTCTATAAACTTAACCCAATTCACAATCAAGCTCAGATAATAGTAAAAATAGGGAGACTACTAAGGACTATCTAATTTCAATCTTAATAAACTATGTTCTTAATCATTCATTCAGTAGGCAATAACTTTCAATAAGGGATGAAATCAGAGTTCTCCCCTACCAGCATGCATAAGCCTACCTTTACCTATTAACTGAAAGTGGACTATAGAGGATTCAATGAAGCTATAAAGTCACCTTCGTGAGCTACCACTATCCAGTAAATCAGGGGGCATTCACAAGTAATCCTAGCCTAAGCACCACGCTTATACTATGAAAACAACTTCAACCTAGGTGCTACCAAGATTAAAGTACTCAAAAGAGTTGCAAACTTGAAGAACAATACGAACAAATTTCTTACTTGAATCAGAAGTTGATTACCAAAGAGTCTCAGAAGCAAGCCCCCTGCGAAGGAACTTGATCCCGACGAACACAACAGCGGAGAAGCACCGATGTTGACACTAGCTAACACCACTTGAATACTAGGTTGTCATCCCTAGCATGGTGCTAGAGCGTACTAAGGTATTTATAAACATAAAGGCTCTCTAGAAAATAATCTATTCTATCCGCAAGCGCACAGATAAAATACCTCATTGTAGCATTTCACCAGGATAAGTATTCCAGGTATCGTTATTTATAATTTTGCTTAAGAGAACGGCGAAAGCGAAAACAGGGGTAAAATCTATCAAGGCATAGACTAGAGATAAACTTGCAAGAACATGATTACTATTGAGAAACTCGTCACACAGTCACTTGCTTTGGCAGGGGGTAAGCCATAATAATAAAGATAATGAAATATAAGCTCATGGGTAAATAACACAGCGATTAGAAATAGACTACTCCACATAAATGTAAGGTGACGTCGGACTAGCAAGAGAATGGATTCTAAGTATCTACTATTTACTAAGTCATAATCTACTCTAAGTATCTACAAGATCATATATAGCACAAAAGACTCTTCATTCATGTATAAGGAACATTGCTAAAGTAAATCAGAACATAGCAAGACTTACTCCGCAATACAAATTCTGCCTGTCCTATCAACGGAGGGTGGACTATATAAGAATCAACGAAGCTGTCACCATCGCGAACTACCACACGACCCGGCCAATAGGATACATTTGCAGGTAAATAACATCTAAGCACCACGCCTACATGTGATCTACCACTTAACTCCCACGTGAAAAGAGCTAAGCGCTTTGCAAACTCATGCATGAACTCATCATCAATTATAACTATATCACTTATAGAACTAGAGCAAACTAGGAACATAATAAATAAAGACATAATGCAATTAGAATAAAGTCGTAGAGAAAGATATGAAATAATACCAATCTTTATTGACGAAGATCCGAAATCCAGAGCGCTAGGCCCTACTTCTCTAATTCTATCTAATCAATCCTATAAAACTTGAAAGAATTGGGAGTAGCTAAATCTAATTCTCTGCGGGAGAGAGAGTTTCTAAACCCTAAACTTGATGGCTTCCTCTGATAATGATTTCTCCTCCTCCCCTGGGGTGGAGAGGCCCTGCTTATATAGCCCCCTCAAATGATCGTGGGCCGTCGGATCAAACCGACATTAATCGCACGGTTTTCCTTGATCCTTTAGGTCGGTGGAGCATAATCCGCGAAGTTGACGCTGATTGGCCACGGGAGTAGGGCGGCCGCCCCAAACCCTAGGGCGGGCGCCCTGGGCTGGGCCCCGTTCGGCCTCCCGTTCGTTCACGTGTCTTCTGGAGTCTTCTAGATGATAGAAAATTAGCGCACATGTTAATATCTCTATGTAAACCCGACGTGTGGGCCTTCTCTCCGTATTTTCTGATAGCCCCCTATAGAAATAGACAAACACCAAAACTCGTGGAATTCTGTCAGATAAAACCCTAATTCTAGATGTCTAGTGCATATTGATCCTTTTCCATGTTTAGTTGACAATTAAATTTGATACTTAAGGATCGTCAACAAACTCCACCAAGCTTACCCTTTGCTCGTCCCTGAGCAAACAACTAAAACTCAGATGGATCAGGAGTTGCTTTGATGTTTTCTTTCCTGACAGGCATACATGCTTTCATATAAAATTCTCCCAGATTAGAGTGAAGTGTCTTGGGGATTAGCACCTGTACTTAAGCCTTAGGTAATTGAAAGTCCAAATAATTAAGCCAAGCACTATTCCTCCTGTCTATACCTCACCTTTGTTCTGGAGTTTTGCATAAGTTTTCAAAATAAAGCTCAGAGTTCCTAGACATGATTCACTTCAACAGCCCATACATATGTTTAATCAAACTGTGGATCCAAAGGAACTCAACATACAATTAAATCAAGATGTGCATGTGTGGTGGAGTAAATAATAGTGATGGTGATGATAAAACTTATCGCTCACTGTTCCTCATATTGCTATCTCTCCTCCTCTCTTGATCTTTTATTGGGAGAGAACATGGGCTATCTCTTTTTCTTCTTTTTTTTCAGGTGGGTAGTAAATACCCCTAATTCTACTGTCGGACACTTGTCCATTTTTTCCGCTCAGGTGGGTATCTTTGTACCCCTAATTCTACTGTCGGACACTTGTCCATTTTTACCTCTCGTCTCACTCTTTTTCTTTTCTTTTTCGAGGTTCCGGGCACTTGCCCCTTTTTATTTCCTCGCATATTTTTGCATAGCCCATGTCTCTTTCTGCATTTGATCTTTTAGGAGAGAGAGAATAACAATACTTTGGGACAGTGAGTGATAACAATATTTTTAACAGATTTTTAATGATTGGTGTAATAGATGTGTGCAAGTGAGTATCTTGATTTAACCACATGAAAAGCTCCTAAGGATCTACACAGCTCAATGAAACTCGAAAGATACAGCAATTATAGCAAGTATAGCTGTGGTAAGAATGTTATGCTAGGAACTCATCATGTGATTTGCAGGTTTTTTTTTTCAAAATAAATTTCCAGAACTTAGTGTTGTAAGAACAAGATAAACAGCAGCTCAAACTTTATATCATGTCTTATCTTTTACCTATACTTTAGTTTTAGGCTCATGTTCCCACAGATAGTAAATTTCAGATTTTAGCAAGTCTTGGAAGAACTCTAATATAAAAGCTAGGCACTTGAAGGTAAGTAAACAGAGCAACTGTTCATCATTTCCATCATACATATTTTTGGATTTTCTTCATTTATGTCTAGAGATTGAACTAAACAGGAAAATAAAGCACACTTATCTACACACTCTTTTTATTTGGTTTTCATTTTTTAGGAATGCAGTAAATTAAGAAAGAAAATATTTATTGGGTTTTCTAAGTTTTTTTTTAAGATATAAATATCTAAAACAGAAAAAGAAAAACTGAAAAGTAAATAGGAAAAACAATTAAAACTCACTCGGTAACTGGGGAGGAACTCCCCCAAGCTGGTTGTTGTCGTGGCTCTCTTCACTCAATGTTGAAGTAGCGCAGCATGGTCGTGACGTTGTTGTTCAAGGTTGTGGTGTCTTCCCTTATTGCTTGCACTCTAGTGGCTTGCTTCTGGTTCCATTTTTGTTGCTCCTCCAGGAGTCTTCCGTGCTCTGCTTGCGTAGTGCGGATGTCGAGGAGAGTGTTGTCGGTGCGGGTGTAGAAGGCGGCAGTCTCTTGGTAGTAGTCCCCCGAGAAGGCGTAGGAGGCGTCGGAGTATCTTCCTGTATCAAACTGGGGCTGGGGCCTAGACCCTGAAGCTCCATATGGGTCAGTGGAGTACCTTCTTGTAAAAGGCGGGTTCTCCCACTGGTGATATTGTCCCTCCGGCCATGTCTCTTGTGGTGGTTCTTCTGGCTGGACGTGTCGCGCCCATGGGTCCCGAAGAACTCTGGGGTTGTAATCATTATAGTGCAGATGTGCTGCCTCTTCTGGCCCGGGATCAGCTCCTTGCCATGTATGTTCCTGATGGGTGGCCATCCTTGCGGATGCCACGCGCTGTGGAGCTCTCCGGTTCACCGGTGCTGCAGTCTCAATCAAATAATTTCGAACAGAATATATGCCAAGGTCCGGGTTAGGTAACCGAACCTTGGTGTTGTTGTCATACAGCATGTACATTATCCCCGCTTCCCTTTTTAACATCCGTGCGTATCTAAAAGTGTCGTAGCCGTGATAAAATCTAGGTTCCTCAATGAATTCTAACGATGATTTTTCTAACAACTTAAGGCTAACGGCTAAACGAGTTATGAGTGAAGTACACCCGACAGATCCCTGAAGAGTAGGTGTGCCAAGCCAATGGGCAACTAAAAGAGTAACAGGTGAAACTTGGATTTTGTTTATGGCGGCATAAATGAGTTGTAGATCTCCCACACGCACCTTTCTCAAGTCATCACGAAAGAAAAAATTGTACCCGAGCCATTTGTGGAACATCCGGAGTGTAGGATGCTCCATGTCGCTGGTTCGGGGTTGGTAAAAGAGTTCGTCCCTAGAGATTTCTCTCCAAAACTGATGTTTCTCAAAATTGGGCAAGCCAGAGTCAAGGTCTAGAATGCTCCGTGGAGGAAAACCGAGGTGATTACTCAGCTCTCTCCAGGACAGCATAATGTCCTGCTTGAACATCCGAAAAGAAATTCCCCCCTCACAATATTGTAACGTGCAAAGAAATTCAATAGTAAGGAGACGGGAACCATGCTCAGTGATATTCCAAAAGTCCGTCCATCCTATCATTTGAAAAAATTAAGTCAAATTTAGCAGCCATACCTGTCTCTTGGAGTAAGGTGAAATCGATGGTGGGAGTGTGAATGAATGTCTTGTTTTTCAACTGCTGGAGAATCTCCTTCTCCCTGCGATTCCTGAGCCCAAGGTCTCCTGTCTTGAGTAGGACCTTGTTTGGTGCACCCGATGAAGACGATGGAGCTTGCGGAGGTGCCGGATCGACACTCATCTCCGACTGGCGTGAGGAGAATCGAGACGAACTCCTCGTACCACTCCTGAGAGACTTGGCCGCGCTCTTTACTTTCTTAAACATCCTGCAGAATAATAGGGACAAACAGAAACTCATGGAAATATGTGAGAAAAATATGTTAGTGGTTAGCTGTCTGAGAAGTCAGTCGTCCAGGGGTTAGTCGTCCGAGAGAATTATAAATTTTAGCAGCACTTCCCCCTAAACAACTTTTAATTCCGCTTGGGACAGCGGGAACACTAATTACTAGGTGATCTCACTCTCTATCTCAAAAATTTTCCAAACTCTCTTCCACTCTTTCTTTCCCTTTCCACTCTCCTTCTCACTCTCCCACTAGATCACTTCTTCTGAAAGTCGAGAGCTCAAGCTTGCATATGTCTTCTGGAATGTGTGTGGGATGAGAATGAGGTAGAGAGGTGGCATTTTATAGTTGGAGCTGGGGGCAGGGCGGGCGCCCTGGCCAACAGGGCGGGCGCCCCACTTGAGTGTCCTCTGTGGCTGAAACCTTTCCCACTCCCTCACATGCTTCACTCCTACGCCAAATAATGCTGCATAGGTGGTGGTTGGTCGGTGGAAGTTGTCTGGTTGAGTGGAGATGAGTTGGTGGGTGAAATTATGTGACATGATGTATGTGAGGTGTAGTGTATGACATATGGGACCAAAGGATGTGGGTCATGCTTCTAGAAGATTGCTATAAATAAATATAATGCAGGAAAAATTATGAGAATTGAAACTAAAAAAATGATCATGGAAAAATATTTTTGTGCCTCCACAATAATTAATAATTATGGGTTTTTACACACCACAAATATTATTTATATGGGACTTTTTATTTTTATAATAATGCTATGGATGAGTATGACTAATGCAAGAATTAATTATGCAAAAAATTAAATGATGTGGATAAATACCGAATTACCTCCCGGCGAGGGTTTGGGAATTTTAGGTCCCCCAAGCTGGACCTCCAAATCTTTTTAAACTTCTGAATTGCCTTCCTCTGGAGATGGTGTCTCCAGTGGTTTCTCTTCGTGAACCTCCTCCACTGTAGAGTCTCTCTCTGGTCTGGGCTTGAATGTGAAGTGTTCTTCTTGTCCGTTTATGCTGAACTTGATTTCTCCCTTACTGACATCAATGTGGGCATTGGCGGTGCTCAGAAATGGCCTTCCAAGGATGATGGACACTTTTGAGTTGGGGTTTATGTCCAGTACCATGAAGTCTACTGGCACAAGGAAATCTCTTATTCTGACTGGGATATTTTCTGCGATGCCCATCGGGTGTCGAACTGATTGATCTGCTAGTTGTAGGCACATTGATGTTGGTTCTAGGGTTGTGTGTTCAAGCTTCTTGTAGACTGATGCTGGCATCACACTGACACTTGCTCCGAGATCACAAAGTGCATTGTTAAAGTGCTGGTCTCCGATTGAGCAATCAATGGTAGGACATCCTGGATCTTTCTTCTTCCTTAGTGGTTGGTTGAGGATGGCCGCACTACATTCTTCTGTCAGCTTGATTACCTCAGTGGTGGGCAGTGGCCTCTTTTTGTTAAGAATATCTCTAATGTACTTCGCATATGTGGGTACCTGTATGGCATCAAGTAGAGGTATGTTGACATATAACTTTTGAATGACCTCTACAAACTTACCAAACTGCTCATCCGACTGTAGTCCTCTGTTTCTTCTGGGAAATGGCAAATAGTTGGTGTCGTGAAAATCTTTCCTCATTTCTCCAGTTCTTGATGGTTGTAGCAGATCTTCTGCTTCAACTGGTCTCTCTTCTTCTATCATTGCTGGTTGCACTGGAGCTGGTGTTCTTTGCTTCTCTCTTGGGTGTGGGGGATCTCTGGTAGATCTCCCTCCTCTAGTAGTTATGTTCTTTACCTGCTCAAGGTTAGTGGCAACAGGCAAGACAGCAGCTAGCTTAAGCTCTACCCTCTTATTAAGAGTGTTTTGCTCATCAAAGACAGTTAATAGAAAATCCATTTTATTTGTGTATATCTTTTAAAAATGATTCATTTGTATCTAGCCTTTGTTTGACTTCATCATTAGTTTTAGTTTGTTGAGCAATTATCTCCTTTAATGAAGGTTGTTTGAGAATATTACCTGAATTCATACCTTTGCTATTGGGTTGACTTGAGGTGGTTTGATATTTGTATATAGTCTCTATAGCCCTTTGATCTTCTTTGAACTTGGCCCTCTGGTCAATCCAATGGAGCAAATCTTCCATCTTAGTTGATAGTGCTTTTACTTCTTCTGGTATTTCTTCAGTTTGATGACAATGTTGAGTCTTGTCTTGGAACCAGCTTTGGTTTTCTGCTATCTTATCCAAAAGTGTCTCTGCTTTTCCAATTGTAAACTCCAAGAATGATCCTTCAGCAGATGCATCTAGGCACTCACGAGACTTTCGGTTTAATCCATGATAAAAGGTCTGCATAAGTAACCATTTGGCCATTCCATGGTGAGGACAATCTGATATGTATCCTTGAAAACGCTCCCATGCTTCTGGAATGGTTTCTGTCTTCTGCTGTTGGAAACTGACAATATTTCCTCTTAAGGCAGCTGTTTTGCCTATAGGGAAAAACTTTGATAGAAAGGCATCTGACAGGTTCGTCCAATTTTTGATGTTTGCTTGATTGGTGTAGAACCACTTCCTCGCCTTCCCTTCTAATGAAAATGGAAAGAGGCGAAGTAGTATGACGTCTTTGTCAACTCCGTTGATGCTAATTGTGCTTCCAATCTCCAAGAAGTTCTGTAAATGTGATGAGGACATCTCAGCCATACGTGCTTCCTCGAGTGACAATCATTCACCATCCAACATGAATATCACAAATCCAGGACCACTTACAAGAAGTCGTGCTAAGAAACTATAAGAGCAGGTGAATTCATTCCTAATTGATCTTAATTCTAACACTTATGAGAATGTTATACTACCTAAGAGTGCTACTTTGGTTGTACTTAGGAAAATACATGAAGAGGAGGAAGAATCCGACCACCAGCTCGGACCAGACCACCGACCACCAGCTTGGGCCAGTCCAGCGCGACGGAACCAGCAGAAAGAATCGACCATAACTCTTGATTCACAAAAGCTATGAAGGTCCATGAGGACATTTTGGAAAGCTTATCAAGTCTATTTTCCAATGCAATCAGCCCCGACCAGATTGGAATTTTCCCCATAGCGTCCGACCAGATTTAGTGAGGACTGGTCAGGTGGTCAACAGCATGCATGTTGTTCAAGTTCCTGTGCAAAACTGTACCAGTCTACAACGTTACATGGTGCATGGCATATATGGATGAAAAGCTTGTTGAGTCTAGTTTCACACTCAAGAAACGGATCGTCATTTGGACTTCCCACTAGGGAGTTATGACACTTTTAGTGGAGACTGCTTTGGAAATTGACAGCCGCGTGAACTCCTGGAAACTCATTTCGTGGAAGCCTTTTCACATTCTAGTCTTTTTATTTTCCATCTCGTGATCACACCTATACAGGAGGGTTGTTCCTTGTATAAATACTCCTATGCTTGTAAAGAAAAGGGGACTTTTGATAATCTGAATACAGACTACTTTGTTCAGCTGTGTGCTAACAAAAACCAGAGAGAGATCTCTACCCCTTTGCTCTTGTGTTTTCCTTCGCGGAGATTACAGAAGCGGCCGCGTCATCGGCACCCAATCCGTGCTCCTGGTCCATTGATTCCAGGCTGCGTAGGTTGGTTTCTTTGAGAGTGTGGTTGGGCGAATCCTTGGTTCAGGCTGCCGTATAGAGACGGTGGTTGGCTCCTTGTGCGTGTCGTCAGGTTGCACTAGTTATCGCTGCTTGCAGCAAGTTATCGGCTGTTTATCAGCTAGTTATCAAGATCAAGATCCTACGTCGTGAAGATCGGGACAACAACCTCATCATTTGGTATCAAAGCCTTCGTTGCCATGGTAGGAATCTTTACCCTTAGCTACATATATATCGTGTTCGTCCTATCCACCAAAAAGCCAGAAAAATATTTTGCTATAGCCCTTTGTTTCAATCTGTTATTCTTGTGAGTTTTGTTAAGTTTCAGTCCATTAGAGTCTTTGTTTTAGTTGCTGATCATATTATCCTTCGTGTGTCCTTTGTGCCTCTTTGTTTTATATATCTCTGAATTTTCCCATATATATAAAAAAAATCAGAAACCCGTATCATCCTTCGCGTTAACTTTGATCCTATCAAGTTATAGCTGACGGTTGTGTCTTGTTTCTACAAAAAAAACAAGTGTGCACGTGTTATACCTGATCCTGTTCTTAGTTATATAAAAAAAGTGTCAAAAAAAAGAAGAAAGAAAAGTTTAGAAAAAAGAGAGTTGAGAAAATAGTGAAAGAATAGTTGAAAGATCAGTTTGTTATATGCACAAGTTCTGAAATTTTCATCAATTACACAACCAGATAGCTATCCTTTCTTTAGTGCAAAATTTTGCTTGGGTTTGATTGCAACACTTGCATCCTAAGCATACTCCTTGTTTGCATCAAATCTGAATTTTCTTTGCGCGTGTGTTTGATCCATTTACATCACTCATAACTTGTGGTCAGCACTAGGCATTGAACTTCTAGTTTGGACTGTGATTTAGCTTTACAATATCTAGAATTCAGATTGCATTCCTTGTGAATTTTTCCCCACCAAGCTCCACCTAAAAGCCACTGTCATAGGAAAACTGATCTTGTATTCGCTTAACCATCACTTTCTTGTTACCACCTCGCATTGGCCTTCTGTAATCCGCAGGAATTCATAAGAGCTTCGGTTGGTAAGAGAGGTGAGGTTGAGAGATTCCATATATATATATTTCCTATTCTACATATATTGTTGTTTGGCCTAGCTAACTTTACAGGAAGATGAGTGGAAATGAGATTGAGGATTGTGTCACTATGGCACAATTTAATGAGCTGAAGCAAAGTTTGAAAGATAAGCAAGATCGATTGTCACGAGATTTTTAGACTCTTATGGCTGAAATCAGAGATCAACGCCAACCTCGTGATGGTGTAAGCAACCATGGAGAAGATGCTAATGAAGCTGAAGAAGAAGCTGCTGCTCGACTTGCAAGAGAACAACGGAGACGTAGAGAGCGAGCTGCTGTACATGCGAGAAGGCCTACACCTCTAGGGCGTCGAGGAGGTGGTAGAGGTGCTGATCATGATCGTGGGAGTGTTGGCCTAGAAGAAAGTAGGACTGAACAAGAGGATGAAGAAGAAGAAGAGGAGGAGGTTGAACAGCCCCATAATGATGGCCGTCGTCACCTAGGTAATCGTGGGCGTAATCGGCCCAATGAAGAGAGGTTTGGCAAATTAAAATTCAACATGCCTAAGTTTGATGGAGGATCTGATCCTGAAGCATATCTTACATGGGAGTTGAAGGTTGATAAAATTTTTCGCTTGCATAATTATTCTGAGCAAAAGAAGATGGCCATGGCTGCTCTTGAGTTTGATGGATATGCTCTAATCTGGTGGGAACACATGCTCAATGACAGAGAAGAAGTTGGGCAAGGTGCAGTCCGTTCATGGGCTGAAATGAAAAGAGAAATGAGGGCAAGGTTTGTCCCCAAACATTATCGTCGTGATTTATTTGACAAGCTACAGAATCTGAAGCAAGGAAGCCTTAATGTTGATGAGTATTATAAAGAGATGGAGAAGGCAATGATTCGAGCCAATGTATATGAAGATGAAGAGAAATCTATTGCACGTTTTATGTCAGGGCTGCATCGCAATATTCAGCGCATTGTTGAATTTCAGCAGTACCGTAATCTCATTGAATTGGTACATCAAGCTAGCAAGGCTGAGCGTCAATTGCAGCAGGACATGAAGTCCAACAGAGGAGTATCTTTCAGCACAAGAAGTACGCCAAGTGGTAGCAAATTCACACCAAGAGGTAGTGCAAGCAGAGGTACAACTTCCAACTCAAGTGGTGGTACAAGATCAAATAATTTTGGTACTTCTAGTGGGAAGGAGCTGGCTGCTCCAAATGAGAAGAATAAATCAGCAATCTCATCACCTACTTCAGTGGGTTCTTCAACCAAGAGTAGTGGAATTCAATGCTTCAAGTGTGGAGGTCGTGGTCATGTTATACGGGAGTGTCCCAATAATAGAACCATCATTGTGAATGACCAAGGAGAATATGAATCTGCTAGTGATGAAGAACATGAAGATACTGAAGGAGAAGATAATCCTGAAAAGGAAGTCTGTGCATTTGAAACCGGTGCTGCTCTTGTTGTAACTCAAATTTTGAGTGTGCAAATAAGTGAAGCTGAAAATGGACAGCGGCACAATCTTTTCCAAACTAGAGCCAAGGTTGAAGACAAGGTGTGCAAGGTAATCATTGATGGTGGAAGTTGCCACAATCTTGCTAGTAAAGAAATGGTTGACAAGCTTGGTCTAAAGCTGCTGAAACATCCTCATCCCTATCATGTCCAATGGTTAAATAATTCGGGTTCCATTAAGATTGCACAAAGAGTGAAAGTTCCTTTCAAGATTGGTGAATATGTTGACACTATGGAATGTGATGTGGCACCCATGACAGTGTGTCATATGCTGTTGGGAAGACCATGGCAATATGATCAGTCATCTCTGCATTGTGGTCGGACCAATGAATACACCATCAAGTGGAAGGGAAAGGAGTTGATACTTAAACCCATGACACCACAGCAAATCTTAGCTGAGCACTTGCAAAAGAGCTCTGTTGTGAGGAATGAGAGTGGAAAAGAAGGAGAGAAAAAGAATTTGAGTGCCTTCCACAAATCGGAGAGTGAGAGCCACAAGCCAAACATGAGAGATAACAAAAAAAGAGAGGGAGAGAACTTAGTGATGATAGCCACCAAATCTGAAATGAGAGATGTGAGGAGAAACCCAGATCAAGTATTAATCATACTTGTGTGCAAGGACACATTGCTTTCAGCTAATGACTTAACTTCTGTCCCTAGTGTTGTTGCACATGTTTTGCAGGAATATGAAGATGTTTTTCCAGAAGAAACACCTGCTGGACTTCCTCCTTTGCGTGGCATTGAACATCAAATTGATTTCATCCCTGGAGCTGCACTCCCAAACTGTCCAGCATACCGCACCAACCCCGAAGAAACCAAGGAAATTCAAAGGCAAGTACAAGCACTTTTAGATAAAGGTTATGTGCGTGAAAGTTTAAGTCCTTGTGCTGTTCCTGTGATTTTGGTGCCAAAGAAAGATGGTTCATGGAGGATGTGTGTAGATTGCAGAGCCATCAATAACATCACTGTTCGTTATCGTCATCCTATTCCTAGGCTAGATGATATGCTTGATGAATTGAGTGGATCTATGATATTTTCTAAAATTGATTTGAGAAGTGGTTACCATCAAATTAGAATGAAAATTAGAGATGAATGGAAAACTGCATTTAAAACAAAGTTTGGGCTGTACGAATGGTTAGTTATGCCTTTTGGTTTGACTAATGCACCTAGTACATTCATGAGATTGATGAACCATGTCTTGCGAGCATTCATTGGAAAATTTGTTGTTGTTTACTTTGATGATATCCTAATTTACAGCAAGACATTGGAAGAACATGTTGATCATATTCAGCAAGTGTTAGACATGCTCAGGAAAGAAAAATTATTTGCTAACCTAGAGAAGTGCACATTTTGTACAGATCAGGTTGTGTTTCTTGGTTTTGTTGTTTCAGGTTCAGGAATTGAAGTTGATGAATCAAAGGTGAAAACAATCAAGGATTGGCCAACTCCTAAAAATGTAAGCCAGGTGAGAAGTTTTCATGGACTTGCTGGTTTTTACAGGAGATTTGTGAGAGATTTTAGCACAATAGCTGCTCCATTGAATGAGTTAACGAAGAAAGGTGTTGCCTTCCAATGGGGTGAGCCACAAGAGAAAGCTTTCCAAGAATTGAAGAAAAGATTGTCCGAAGCCCCCTTGCTTGTGTTGCCGGATTTCACAAAAACCTTTGAGGTTGAATGTGACGCAAGTGGGATTGGAACTGGAGGAGTTCTCATGCAAATTGGACAGCCTGTGGCCTACTTCAGTGAGAAGTTGGGAGGAGCACAACTGAACTATTCGGTGTATGACAAAGAGTTGTATGCTTTGGTAAGAACACTTTCTATGTTGCTGCGAGCCTTGATCAAGAAGAACTTGAAGGAATGGGAGGAGTGCTTGCCACATGTGGAATTCGCTTACAACAGGGCAGTACACTCTACAACTAATATGTGTCCTTTTGAAGTAGTATATGGTTTCAAACCACTTGCTCCGATCGATTTGTTGCCTTTGCCATTGCAGGAAAGAGCTAACATGGAAGCCTCCAAGCGTGCGTCTTATGTCAAGAAGATTCATGAGAAGACCAAAGAAACAATTGAGAAAAGGTCCAAGTACTATGCTGAATGGGCGAACAAGCATCACAAGAAGGTGACATTTGAACCTGGAGATTTAGTTTGGATACACCTTCGCAAAGACCGCTTTCCAAAGAAGCGCAAATCCAAGTTGATGCCACGAGGAGATGGTCCATTCAAAGTGTTGTCCAAGATCAATGATAATGCTTACAAGATTGATCTCCCTGAAGATTATGGTGTTAGCAAATCCTTCAATGTTGCTGACTTGACACCATTCTTCGGACTAGAAGAATCAGAGTCGAGGACGACTCCTTTTCAAGAGGGGGAGGATGATGAGGACATCTCAGCCATACGTGCTTCCTCGAGTGACAATCATTCACCATCCAACATGAATATCACAAATCCAGGACCACTTACAAGAAGTCGTGCTAAGAAACTACAAGAGCAGGTGAATTCATTCCTAATTGATCTTAATTCTAACACTTGTGAGAATGTTATACTACCTAAGAGTGCTACTTTGGTTGTACTTAGGAAAATACATGAAGAGGAGGAAGAATCCGACCACCAGCTCGGACCAGACCACCGACCACCAGCTTGGGCCAGTCCAGCGCGACGGAACCAGCAGAAAGAATCGACCATAACTCTTGATTCACAAAAGCTATGAAGGTCCATGAGGACATTTTGGAAAGCTTATCAAGTCTATTTTCCAATGCAATCAGCCCCGACCAGATTGGAATTTTCCCCATAGCGTCCGACCAGATTTAGTGAGGACTGGTCAGGTGGTCAACAGCATGCATGTTGTTCAAGTTCCTGTGCAAAACTGTACCAGTCTACAATGTTACATAGTGCATGGCATATATGGATGGAAAGCTTGTTGAGTCTAGTTTCACACTCAAGAAACAGATCGTCATTTGGACTTCCCACTAGGGAGTTATGACACTTTTAGTGGAGACTGCTTTGGAAACTGACAGCCGCGTGGACTCCTGGAAACTCATTTCGTGGAAGCCTTTTCACATTCTAGTCTTTTTATTTTCCATCTCGTGATCACACCTATACAGGAGGGTTGTTCCTTGTATAAATACTCCTATGCTTGTAAAGAAAAGGGGACTTTTGATAATCTGAATACAGACTACTTTGTTCAGCTGTGTGCTAACAAAAACCAGAGAGAGATCTCTACCCCTTTGCTCTTGTGTTTTCCTTCGCGGAGATTACAGAAGCGGCCGCGTCATCAGCACCCAATCCGTGCTCCTGATCCATTGATTCCAGGCTGCGTAGGTTGGTTTCTTTGAGAGTGTGGTTGGGCGAATCCTTGGTTCAGGCTGCCGTATAGAGACGGTGGTTGGCTCCTTGTGCGTGTCGTCAGGTTGCACTAGTTATCGCTGCTTGCAGCAAGTTATCGGCTGTTTATCAGCTAGTTATCAAGATCAAGATCCTACGTCGTGAAGATCGGGACAACAACCTCATCAAAATATGCACTAGCATCTTCGTGTGCCTTCCCACTGAATTGTGTAGCTTGCACCAAGTTGATGAGGTTTGACTTGAGCTCGAACTCAGGTACTCCTTCTACCTCAAATCTTGGACCAGTAAGAATGTTCTCAAGACTTGGGGCAGAAAATTCCTGTAAGGTCTTCTGTGCCATCACTTCAACAATTGGTAGCTAGCTTCTTCTTCCTTGATTGCTTTGGTTCTGATGATGAAGAATTTAATTCACCAAAGTCGATCCTAATATACCCTGTAAAAAATATAAACATAGGAAAACAACAGGGTGAACCTGCCAAAGCAGAGGTGCCTTGCTATGATTTCTCATTTATATAGTAGCTGTTATGCAATTATTTCTCAATAGTCTAGTCTAAAATTTTATTTGAATAACCTTGACCGACTTCCTGACTTTCCTTACCGATCCCCGGCAACGGCGCCAGAAATGCTTGTTGACACTAGCTAACACCACTTGAATACTAGGTTGTCATCCCTAGCATGGTGCTAGAGCGTACTAAGGTATTTATAAACATAAAGGCTCTCTAGAAAATAATCTATTCTATCCGCAAGCGCACAGATAAAATACCTCATTGTAGCATTTCACCAGGATAAGTATTCCAGGTATCGTTATTTATAATTTTGCTTAAGAGAACGGCGAAAGCGAAAACAGGGGTAAAATCTATCAAGGCATAGACTAGAGATAAACTTGCAAGAACATGATTACTACTGAGAAACTCGTCACACAGTCACTTGCTTTGGCAGGGGGTAAGCCATAATAATAAAGATAATGAAATATAAGCTCATGGGTAAATAACACAGCGATTAGAAATAGACTACTCCACATAAATGTAAGGTGACGTCGGACTAGCAAGAGAATGGATTCTAAGTATCTACTATTTACTAAGTCATAATCTACTCTAAGTATCTACAAGATCATATATAGCACAAAAGACTCTTCATTCATGTATAAGGAACATTGCTAAAGTAAATCAGAACATAGCAAGACTTACTCCGCAATACAAATTCTGCCTGTCCTATCAACAGAGGGTGGACTATATAAGAATCAACGAAGCTGTCACCATCGCGAACTACCACACGACCCGGCCAATATGATACATTTGCAGGTAAATAACATCTAAGCACCACGCCTACATGTGATCTACCACTTAACTCCCACGTGAAAAGAGCTAAGCGCTTTGCAAACTCATGCATGAACTCATCATCAATCATAACTATATCACTTATAGAACTAGAGCAAACTAGGAACATAATAAATAAAGACATAATGCAATTAGAATAAAGTCGTAGAGAAAGATATGAAATAATACCAATCTTTATTGACGAAGATCCGAAATCCAGAGCGCTAGGCCCTACGTCTCTAATTCTATCTAATCAATCCTATAAAACTTGAAAGAATTGGGAGTAGCTAAATCTAATTCTCTGCGGGAGAGAGAGTTTCTAAACCCTAAACTTGATGGCTTCCTCTGATAATGATTTCTCCTCCTCCCCTTGGGTGGAGAGGCCCTGCTTATATAGCCCCCTCAAATGATCGTGGGCCGTCGGATCAAACCGACATTAATCGCATGGTTTTCCTTGATCCTTTAGGTCGGTGGAGCATAATCCGCGAAGTTGACGCTGATTGGCCACGGGAGTAGGGCGGCCGCCCCAAACCCTAGGGCGGGCGCCCTGGGCTGGGCCCCGTTCAGCCTCCCGTTCGTTCACGTGTCTTCTAGAGTCTTCTCGATGATAGAAAATTAGCGCACATGTTAATATCTCTATGTAAACCCGACATGTGGGCCTTCTCTCCGTATTTTCTGATAGCCCCCTGCAGAAATAGACAAACACCAAAACTCATGGAATTCTGTCAGATAAAACCCTAATTCTAGGTGTCTAGTGCATATTGATCCTTTTCCATGTTTAGTTGACAATTAAATTTGATACTTAAGGATCGTCAACAACCGACAGGCCAGAACTCCTCCAGAACTCTGCTCTTCTGCTCTATCTCTCTATCTCTAATTGAGACTAATCCTAAGATGAACTAGTCTACTCTTGATTGCTAGCCTAGATCTCTAGATATGAAATTGGAACTCTGGCTCTTCAGCTCTTGATCTGGCTTCCCTTTTCTCCAGGGGGGTCTGGCTCTTTATTTATACCCCGGTGGGATGCATGTGAGCCCTTTGATCAAACTCACTTAAGGGATGGCCTAGATGACTCCTCAAAGACGGTGCAGGAATACTCTAGAAGCTCGTGGAAGAATGTAGAGGGGGGTGGCCGGCCGGCCACCCCTATGGCCGGCCGGCCCCACCTGGCAGGGGCTAGGGCCCCGACTCACTCTGGTGTCTTCTGGTGTCTTCTATAGTCTTCTAGTATATGTCTTGCGGCAAAATTCTATGAATTATTTTAATTCCTAGGTCCCTTTTTTGACTTTCTGAATAACACCCTAGAAAATTTTAAATCACCAAACTCGTGAAATTTGTCAGTAATAACCTCCTATTCTATGATATTTGTACATACGTGCAAGGAAATTTATTGGTTTGTAATGTACGTTAACGACCGTCAATAAGATTCCCCCACACTTAGGCTTTTACTCGTCCTCGAGAAAAGGTTGGTTCACATAATAAATTATTTAAGACATTACTCTCAAACAAAACATCAACACAAAACCATTCCTAGTTATTCATGTACTGCAGGATTCAAAATGTCTACCATAAATCTTTGAGCGGTTGAAGAATAGAATAGCTGAAACAAATTACTCTCTTCCTTCAGTCAAGTCAATTGGAGAATTAGTTTAAAATTTTAAAAACAAAACATAACTTACCTTCTCCTCTTGTAGTACTCTTGAATCACTCATATATATATATATTGGATCCTCACCAAGGCATAGATGATTGCCTTCTTTATCCTACTTCTAAAAAGCTTATGTGGATCTCAGGTAGGTATGAAGGATGTAAGAACATACTTGTATTGCATATATTGTAAAGTCAAAACAAAGATCCAAGGAGAAAGATGTCATACTCTTAGATTAAGATATGCATGTGTGTGAAATATATATAGTGGCTAACCTAATTCTACTATGCTCTTTAGAAACTTGTCTCTCTTATTTTGAACTTGAAAACTTTGCTAGAGCATATGGGCTATCTTTTCATACTTTTTCTTTTTCTCTTTTTTTACTTACTTGGACACTTGTCCATTTTTCTTATACTTTATTTTTACATAGCCACATACCTCTCTCGTGCACTTGGAATTTGAAGAGAAGACAATTACAAAGAACTCAGAGCATTTATTCCTAACAAATATTTTTGTGGTTTCTCCCAGTGTAGGAGTAAAATATTTTTAAGTGGATGAACAAGCATGTTTTTGCATACTCCCAGTGTAGGAGCAGCAGATATATGTGGAGTGTACGTGATCTTGATCTTGAAAGCATGATAAATTTCTCAACAAGGGTCAACAAGGTTTGACCAAACTCAACACAAATACAAGCAATGAATTGTAGAAGGTTTATCTATCCTATATATGGCTCTGGTAGGACATTGCTTTTTAATACTAAGGAGAGGTAATGCTATTTATTTTTACTTTTGAAATAAAAGTTCTCCAAAGACAAGACATCAAGAATCAAGTTTGCATTAATCTACTATCTCATATTCCTCAACAACTTAAGTAATCATGGGGTCCCTAATAATTAGTTCCCAACAGTAACATGTTTACCAGGAAAAGTATTATGTGAGTCTATTCTTAAGTCATGAATTAAATAATTTTTCTTGTCAGTTTAAGTGTTTTAACATGTGATTTTCAATTCGGATCGAAACGAAAGATGAAATATATATAATTAAAGTATATTGGGCTCAAACCTGACCGTGGACGAAGCGAGGCAAGAGAGGAGGTGGTGGTGGGCTGGCCGGCCATGAGCCTGGCCATGCAGCCACCCAGGGGATCCCCTCGGGGCCCACTTTGCCATACATGGTCCTCGATCGATTATCTTCCGAATTGCATAATTTTCGCGATAAATTTTGTTTTTGTGGTCGTGGTGTGTCACCCCCACACTTGTTTTCCTGTATATCTTTTCTGCACAACATGTGGACAAGCACATACCAAAAATAGAGAGAATGGGTAATCACAACAAATAATAATAACAATAAGGCACTTTATTCATTACGAGCTAATACAATAATTAATAAACCGAGCAAATCACAAACTTAACTTTAAATTACGAACCTAAATCGAACTAATTTAACACACTTGTGCCTTATTGCTAAGATAACTAAGATATCTACTCCTTATTCTTATTCTTCTGAGAGAGCGCAACTATGATCCTAATCAACCTATGGATTTCCTTAAGATCATTGGATTGTTGATTCTGCAGATTGGTGATTGAACCGGCTTGGAGCTTGCTAGATATCTTCATAACTTCAACCGTATGGTTGAGAGCATTAAAATTTTCTTCCATCATAGCCATGGTCATCCTAGGATGCTTTGCTTCTCTCTCAATCTAGGGTGCAGCAGATCTCTTGCCAGTTTCTCTTGGAGCAACATACTTGACTTGGCTAGGAGGTGCACGGATTTCATCAAGGGAGACGCGAGAGGTAGCGTACTTTGCACAAGTCACATCCCCAAATCTATTGGTAGTCACCTTGATGAGCTTCTCATTATCTGTAGTAGGTAGCAACTTGGTGCCTTGAGGGACAGCAACTTTTGGGCCTTTTAGGAGCAGCTTTGTAGGAGGTGATGGGAGAGCGGGCTGGCGAGCTTGAGCAAAATAAGCTTGCTCATAATGACGATGTGGAGGAACTATCACCAGCTGCTTCGGTGGGATGACAGTGAGAGGCTTGGGATCTAGCACAGGGACGATGGCTAGAGCTTCTTCCTTCGACTAGATCTGCTTGAGGTCAGATCTGTAGACGACGATCTCTTTTCCGACCATTGGAGCTTGGAGATGGAAAGGAGCAGAATTTCTCTAAGGAGAGGAGAGGAGGCTTGAATAGGATGTGGTTGAAGGAGGCATGGGTATGTATTTATATGAGGGTTCGGCTTGTAGAATGGGACAAGATCTAGGGAGTAATGGATCTGTACGGAAGAATATGCGATTTGTCGGTTAAATCTATGGGATTTGGACGAGGAAGGGTGTAGAAGACTCGCGAGGATCGAGACGAGGGGGGACAAGGAGGTGGGTGGCCAGGCGGCCATAGGCCTGGCCGGCCAGCCCCACAGGTCATCCCCTCAGGGTGATCTCGTGCGCTGTGTCTTCTATTATTATTTAATACCTGATAAGTATTATTTCACATATTTTCTCGTAACAGAAAAAGGATATCTAATATTGAGGCAAAATAATAAAATCTAATTCATCAACTACCTTAGAGGGTCTAATAGGTTCTAGAAAGATCTTGAGACGTTGGCCATTTACCTTAAATAAGGTACCTTGGTCTGTGCATAGAGTTACCGCTCCATGCGATGACGCGTTTACCACCGTAAATGGTCCTTTCCATTTGCTCCGTAATTTTCCATGCCTGAATAATTTGACCCTGGAATTAAAAAGTAATACCTTGTCTCTGGGTGCAAACTCCTTCTTGATTCTCTTATCATGCCATCTCTTGGTTCTTTCTTTATAAAGCTTTGAACTATGATAAGCTTTTTCTCTCCATTCTTCGAGCTCTAATATTTGCATCTTTCTCTTTTCTCCTGCAGCTTCAATTTATAAAGCTTTGAACTATGATAAGCTTTTTCTCTCCATTCTTCGAGCTCTGATATTTGCATCTTTCTCTTTTCTCCTGCAGCTTCAAAATCCATGTTCCAATGCTTGATAGCCCACTGATCCTTGTGTTCTAGCTCTACAGGTAGATGATAGGTCTTTCCATACACCAATTGGTATGGTGACATACCCAATGGTGTCTTGTAGGCAGTCTGGTAAGCCCAAAGTGCCTCTGGTAAACGATCTTTCCATGCGGTTCCCATCTCATCTACTGTCTTTTGTAGAATATTCTTGATCTATTTATTTAATGTCTCTACCTAGCCACTTGGCTGAGGATGATATGGTGTAGCGATGTTGTGACAAATTCCATGATCTTTCAAATATAAGTGAAACTTCCTGTCAGTGAAATGTGTTCCTCCATCGCTAATCACCATCCTTGGCATTCCAAACCTTGGGAATATTATTTCTTCAAACATCTTCTTGGAATGTCTTGCATCATCATTCTTGCATGGCATGGCTTCTACCCACTTGGATACATAGTCAACTGCCACCAATATATACTTGCAATTCTTTGATTTTGGAAATGGTCCCATGTAATTGATTCCCCAAACATCAAAGAGCTCTATCTGAAGATTGTTGGTGAGTGGCATGGCATCTCTTGTGTTGATGTTTCTATGCTTCTGACATGATACACATCTCTGGATAAAGTTCTTGGTGTCTTCATACATGGTTGGCCAAAAAATCCACTCTGCCAAATTTTTGTATGAGTACGGAATGCCCCATAATGACCTCCATATGGTGATGAGTGACATTTCTGAATGATTTGAATGCCCTCCTCCGCCGGTACACATCTTCTTAGTAGTCCATCAGCACATATTCTGAAGAGGTACGGTGGATCCCATAGGTGTTGACGACTCTCATAAATAAGTTTTCTTTTATTGTCCCCTGGTGGTACATAACTTGCAACCATAAAATTCACAATATCTGAGTACTAAGGGTCTGATTTTGTTACTTTGAAAAGCATGTCGTCCCTTAGTGAGTCATTAATAGGTAATTCCTACGGATTTTTAAATTGCATTCTAGATAAGTGATCGGCAACAAGATTTTCTACTCCCTTTTTATCTTTTATTTCTAAATCAAATTATTGGAGTAATAAAATCCATCTTATCAAACGTGGTTTAGTATCTTTCTTAGTGAGCAAATATTTCAAAGCAGCATGATCAGTATAAATAATAACTTTTGCTCCTACCAAGTAAGATCTAAATTTATCTATAGCAAAAACAACAGTTAGGAGTTCTTTTTCAGTTATTGCATAATTAAGTTGAGCTCCTATTAGAGTTTTACTAGCATAAGCAATGGCATGATGCTTTTTATCCTTTGTCTGTCATAGAACTGCCCCTACAGCATAATCACTAGCATCACACATAATTTCAAAAGGTATTGACCAATCAGGGGGTTGAATGATTGGTGCATAGATGAGTGCTTCTTTAAGAATATTAAAAGATTTTAAACATGCATCATCAAATTTAAAAGGAACATCCTTAGCTAACAAGTTAGTTAGTGGTTTAGCAATATGTGAAAAATCTTTTATAAACCTATGGTAAAAACCACAATGACCAAGACAACTTTGAATCTCTTTTATATTCACAGGTGGAGGTAATTGTTCAATTACTTTAATTTTAGCTCTGTCTACCTCTATATCTCTTTCAGACACTAAGGGTCCTAGCACTATTCCTTCTCTAACCATAAAATGATATTTTTCCCAATTAAGTACTAAGTGCTTTTCTTCGCATCTTTTCAAAACTCTATCTAAATTTTCAAGACAATCATCGAAAGTTTTTTCATAAACAGAAAAATCATCCATAAAAATTTTCATAATTTCTTCAACCATATCAGAAAATATAGACATCATACATCTTGAAAAGAAGCTGGAGCATTACATAATCCAAAAGACATTCTTCGATAAGCATAAGTTCCATATAGACATGTAAAAGTGGTTTTGCTTTGATCATCAGGGTGGATTGGAATTTGGTGATATCCCGAATAACCATCAAGAAAATAAAAGAAAGAATGATTCGCTAAACGCTCTAACATTTCATCAATGAAGGGTAGCGGAAAATGATCTTTCTTTGTTGCTTTATTAAGTTTTCTATAATCTATGCGTATTCTCCATCCAGTGACGGTTCTTTGGGGGTATTAATTCATTCCTTTCATTTTTAACAACAGTCATTCCACCTTTCTTCGGTACAACTTGAACAGGACTAACCCACTCACTATGCGACACAGGATAAATGATCCCAGCATGCAAAAGTTTCAAAACCTCCTTCTTCACAACCTCCCTCATCGCATTATTAAGCCTACGCTGGGGCTCTCTAGATGGTGTAATTTCTGGATCAGTTGGAATACGATAGGTGCAAAGAATGGGACTAATTCCTTTAAGGTCATGGAGTGAATAGCCAAAAGCAGCATGATGCTTTTCTAACACAGTTATTAAGCGCAAAGATTCTTCTTGAGATAATTTATCACTTATGATTACAGGAGAATCCTGATCATTATTTAGAAAAGCATATTTAAGTCTAGTAGGCAAAGGTTTAAGTTCAATAGGGAGCTCAGGTGGCTCTAGCAATTCATCGAGAGGTTCAAGATTAGTGGGATCCTCATCCTCTACCTCATTGGTGAAAAACTGGGCATCATCTTCTAAATTTGGTTCGATTAATTCTTCAAGAGATGCTACCTTAACCTTTTCTATTGATTCTAACTCAGGAAATGGCTCTACCTTAGCTTTCAAAGAGTGAATTATAGGCACAGAGAGCTTAAATCCTTTCCCACGCCTAACATTTACTTTTCCTGTTTGTCCTTCTTGGATAAGTCTTTCTATAGGTTCCCCAATCAACACATCAAACTCCCAAACATCAAAGATGTAGAAATTCAATCGGACTCGAAAATCATTCACATAAATAGGAAGGGCACATAGAATTCCTGAACTTGGAATAATGCATCCTAAAAGACTTTTTAATAATTTATTAGTCGGGGCTAATGGTATGTCTTTTAATAAATGTTCAGCAAATGTAGCAGGCATAATATTAACACCTACTACTGGATTATAAAGAGTTTCAAAAGGATATTTATCTAATTGACATTAAATAGTGATAGAGGGAGAATTTATACGAATAATTTCATTTGAAAACTCTGATTCTTCTAACCATTCGTCACTCAAAACAGATATTGATTCTTTTGTTGTCTTTTTAAGAAAATCTACCTCATCAGAATGTGTAGGACCTATAGGTGCAAAATTTCTAGGCTGTTGAGGTTTCTTTATCAAATAATAATTTGAGGTATTTCCAAAATCAGTAAACAAATCATCCTTAATATCAAACAAAAAGTCAGGAAGCGGAAATTCTTCCTTCCTTTTGTGGTAGTTCAGGTTCTACAATAGCTAAAGGTTGAGATGTTTCAGGCAAAAGTTCGGGTTCAGCTATTGAGATTTCTCCTTCTTCTAACAACTTCTCTTCAGGAAGATCATTTAAAATGTTCATAAGAATAGTTTTTGCACGCTCAGTAGTGATATGCATGAATGCTCCTCCTAAGGCCAAATTAAGATATTTTATAGTTTTTCTATTAAGGCCTATAAAGAAATATTGCAAAAGCATAGGTTCTGGAAAAGCAAGACTAGGGCCTGAATTAACTACAGCATCAAAACATTCCCAAGCCTCACCTAGTGATTCATTTTTCTGTTGCTCAAAACATATGATTTCTCTACGAAGTTTAGCAACTTTAAAAATAGGGAAAAATTGTAAACAAAAATTCGAGCATAAAACTTCCCAATCTCCTTGACTACTCCCAACGTGATGATTATACCAACGTTTAGCCTTTCCCATTAAAGAAAAGGGAAAAAACTTTCATCTTAAAGTTTTATTGGACATGCCTTCAATGCTTAGGCATGCATAGGTCTGCTCAAAATCACCTAAGTGGGAATAGGGGTTTTCACTATCACTATCAGAAAAGGCATTTTCCTGAACTAAGTGAATTAATTCTGGGCGTAGCTCATAGCCAGATGATGTGATGGGTTTAGATGATTCTAGTGGCTTAAGGCACGATCCCGGTGGTACTCCGTATAGATATAAAGGTGTAGGTATGGGTTTCATAGTAAAATAATAAAACTAAATTTATAAACTAAAAATAAATAAAGATAAAAGTATAATACAATATTAAGCTAAATTCAAAGTCAGCTCAGCAAAAAGAAAAACAACCGCTCCCCGGCAACGGCGCCATAAATGCTTGTTGGTATAAATTAAATGCACACTAGAAAAGATAACTATCTGCAAGCGCACAGATATAATACCGTTATAGCACTTCACCAAGATAATCCCGGTTTTAATATCAAACCCGAAGGAACGGTTGGTGACGATGACTGAGTCTATAAACTTAACCCAATTCATAATCAAGCTCAGATAATTGTGAAAATAGGGAGACTACAAAGGACTATCTAATTCCAATCTCGATAAACTATGTTCTTAATCATTCATTCAGTGGGCGATAACTTTCAATAAGGGATGAAATCAGAGTTCTCTCCTACCAGCATGCATAAGCCTACCTTTACCTATTAACTAGAAGTGGACTACAGAGGATTCAACGAAGCTATAAAGTCACCTTCATGAGCTACCACTATCCAGCAAATCAGGGGGCATTCACAAGTAATCCTAGCCTAAGAACCACTCTTACACTACGAAAACAACTTCAACCTAGGTGCTGCCAAGATCAAAGTACTCAAAAGAGTTGCAAACTTGAAGAACAATACGAACAAATTGCTTACTTGAATCAGAAGTTGATTACCAAAGAGTCTTAGAAGTAAACCCCCTGCGAAGGAACTTGATCCCGACGAACACAGCAGCGGAGAAGCACCGACAGGCTAAAACTCCTCCAAAACTTTGCTCTTCTACTCTATCTCTCTATCTCTAATTGAGACTAATCCTAAGATGAACTAGTCTACTCTTGATTGCTACCCTAGATCTCTAGATATAGAATTGGAAATCTTACTCCTCAAAGGCGGTGCAGGAATACTCTAAAAGCTCGTGGAAGGATGTAGAGGGGGTGGCCGCTCGGCCATCCCTATGGCCGGTCAGCCCCACTTGGTAGGGGCTAGGGCCCTGGCTCGCTCTGGTGTCTTCTGGTGTCTTCTATAGTCTTCTAGTATATGTCTTACGGCGAAATTCCGTGAATTATTTTAATTCCTAGGTCCCTTTTTTTGACTTTCTGGATAACACCCTAGAAAATTATAAATCACCAAAACTCGTGGAATTTGTCAGTAATAACCTCCTATTCTATGATATTTGTGCATACGTGCCAGGAAACTTATTGGTTTGTAATGTACGTTAACGACTGTCAACACCCTCTATACGGAGGATGTCACAGGTCTGCTCAAACTCTTGTAGGTGAAGGTAAGGATTTTCGTCTATCTTTCCTGAAAAGGATTGGTTCTGAACCATTGCAACCAAACACAGGCGTAGCTCATAGGCAGGTGTTAGGATGGGCTTTGATGATTCTTTTGGCCTATTACTGGTGCTCGTGGTTGCAGCATATTGGTAGATGGGAGTGGAATCTATGGCATCCATAAGGATGAAAACAAAAAGGAAATATCAAAAAGGAAAATGAAAAGTATAATACAAGGTTAAGCTAGGTTTGAAGTAATCTCAGCAACCATTTTTCCTCCCTAGCAACGGTGCCAGAAATACTTGTTGGTATGAATTAAATGTACACAAGATAATAAGGTTATCCGCAAGCGCACAGATAGTATACCGATGTAGCACTTCACCCGAGAGTATTCCAGAGTATCGTTATTTATATTTTACCACAGGGAGGAACGTGTGAGAAACTAAGCCTAAGCTTAAACCCCTGAGAAGCAAGCAAGGATGGAGAGTATAGGGCTATAGAGAAGATCAATAAGGTCTCTAGTTACCTTCGCAAACTATCTTATGATTGTTTCAATGCGGACATTACTTAAAAAAAGACACCAGCAAAGGATGTTTTTCTTAGCAACCAGGTCCTACTAGTCCTATAAACGGGAGGTGGACTATGAAAGATTCAATGAGGTAAAGTCACCCTCGTGAGCTACCACTGATCTGGAAAGTAGGGTGCATCCACAAGTAATCGATGTCTAAGCGCCACACCTACACTACGAATACTACTTCAATCAAGGAGCCACCAAAATTAAAGCACTCAAAAGAGTCGCAAACTAAAAGAACAATAATAGCAATGTTACTTACTCAAATTAGAAGTTAAATACCAGAGAAATCTCAGAAGCAAGCTCCAATGGAACTTGATCTCGAGGTACAAGCTGTAGAGGAGGCACCGACAAGCCAGCAACTCCTCCAAACTCTTCCCCAACACTCTATCTCTCTCTAAATAAGACTAGTCCTAATCTTTGAAAGACTACAAGACTAATCTCCTCTTGAATGCTTGGCTCTTGATCCTATCTAGGGTTTCTTGATTGTAGAGGAGGCTCAGGGTTTCTACCCAGGATTGAGGATGATCTGACCCTAGCGGTACAAGCCTGCTTATATAGGCCGGTGGGATGCACCGGAGCCCTTGGATCAAATCGACTTGAATCAACGACAAAGATAAAAACCCTAAGGCGATGGAGAACCAACTTATGAAGGCAACTGATAGGTGGGACCCACCTAGGTTGGCCAACCTAGGGTGGGGTCAGCCGACCTAGGTGAATGCTAGGTGGGCCCCCTTTTGGTGGCTCGCCTTCTCATGTTCTCTAGAATCTTTTTGACTTGGAGTCGCGGTGGAATATGATTTTTAGTCCGACATGTGGACCATCTTGGGCTCTTTTCCTGTTTAATCCCTGCGAAACACATATTCACCAAAACTCATGGAATTCTGTTAATTTAGCCCCTATTCTATGTTGGTGATTCTTTTTATGCAATTCTTTTGAGTTAAGTTGATGGTTCATAATGATTGTTAACTACCGTCAACATAGCCTAGTGATGCTCGGCATCGTGGCACGGCACCCATTGAGATCGCGCCCCTGACGTCCGCTACCCTAGCGTCATGTCGTCCCCGCACGCACCCCATGTGACCAAACTGTGCCGATTTCCGCAACGGACACCCGTCGCTCGGTCCAACACCATCCGCGATCGTGACCATCGTGACCGCACCGCGATGCCCGGCTCATGACTCCGCCAGGCCCATGACTTCATGACTCTGCACCATGACTACCGTGACTTTGCTAGGATGGTGCTCTGCCTCTCACCGTGTGATGCCAGTGTTTCGCAGGCGTCGAGCTCGTCCCTTGCGATATCAACGTTGTGATGTCCAACTAGATGGCATGCCTTCCAATGCCAAACTCTAGCAGGTGGCCACGGAGGCCATTGCTGCTGTCAAAGCCGTCACCGCCCAGCCCAAATGGCTATTGCACATTGGTGCTCCAACGTGACCGGTGCCGGCCAGGCTGCTCGCTGCACGGACCCTGGCTGACGTACTGGAACTCGCTCACAAGGACCTTTATTGTCTGGCTTGGATAGCCCGACGTGTGTCCGCACCCTCCGCTCGTGCCACTGCCTCCTCGTCCCCAGGCATTTGTCGCCAATGCGCCTGCTCATTAGCAACACTTCTTCATCAGCCAGTCGCAGCAGCAGTTCACCGGGCACCTGCAACAGCAGCAGTTTGCCGGGTTGACCACCCCTACCTCCTACTACAGCGCTCCATCACCAGCTCCATCCACCTGGCCATGGGCGCACAACTTTAGCACCATGACATTCACGCCTCCACCAACCGACAACTGGTATATGGACTCAGGTGCTTCTTCTCACATGGTTTCAAACTTGGACTTTCTATCTCATGTTCATCCTACTTCTTTTACCCCGCCTAATATTATTGTCGACAATGGTTCCTCTTTACCTATTACTGCTATCGGTTCCACTTCTTTTTTGTTGACCGATCGCTCATTACATCTACATAATATTCTTGTCTCTCCACATATTATTAAGAATCTTATTTCTATCCATCGTTTCACCATTGATAATAATTGTTCTATCGAAATTGACCCTTTTGGCCTTTCTGTAAAGGATCTGGCAACGGGGAACGTGATCATCAGGTGCAATAGTTCTGGGAAGCTATACTCCTCTCGGCCATCCGCCCTTCCTCATACTTTTGCCACCATTACATCTACCCCTGTGCTTTGGCATCACCGACTTGGTCATCTTGACCATGAGTCTCTATCTCACTTGGCATCTTCTTTACATTCGGCTTGTAATAAAAGTGAGTTAGAAACATTGTGCCATGCTTGTCAGTTAGGTCACCACGTGCGCCTCCCTTTTGCTCAATCCACTTCACGTGCTTCTAAGAATTTTGATTTAATACACTGTGATTTGTGGGCCTCTCCTATTCCTAGTGTCACTGGTTATAAATATTATCTTATAATTCTTGATGATTGCTCACATTACTCATCGACTTTTCCTTTACGTCTTAATTCTAACATATTCCCTACCCTTTCTAACTTTTTTCTTATGTCACTACTCAGTTTGGCACCACGATTAAGACCATCTAGTGTGACAACGATCGTGAATTCGACAACTCCACCACTTGCTCCTTTCTCCTCACTCATGGCACCACCCTTCGCATGTCTTGTCCACATACTTCTCCACAAAATGATCATGCCGAATGTATTATCCGTTCCACTAACAACATCATCCATTTCCTATTGTTCCAAGCCAGCCTGCTGGCATCATATTGGGTGGAAGCCCTTCATACGGCCACCTATCTCCTCAATCGTCATCCAACCAAAACACTTAACTTCCAAACTCCGTACTTTGCCTTGTACGGTGCCTCTCCTTCCTATGATGATCTTTGGGTCTTTGGTTGCAAATGTTATTGTCGACGCAAAGGGAAATGGTGAAGACATCCAAATGGACAAAAGTGAGGATGACCTTCTTGTGGATGACTTTGATATATTTAGGGACCTATAGTAATCCCTAAGATATAATGTTGCTTGTAATGCAATGTCTGCATGTACTAGTAGGATTTGGCCATACATGCTCCTAAAGAGCATTTATAACATGCTGAATGGGCAGGCATGCTCCTAAAGATCACCTGTCACCCTTAAATGTTGGTTTTTTCCTCTTGCAATATATGCTAAATCCCCAAATTATCATACCTCGTGGGAGCCCAAATGGCTGAAGCAGAGATTTGTCCTATAGACAGCGGCACCACCAATACAATACTAAGGGAAGCCAAATATTTCCGAACATTGACTAAGAAAAATGGAGATGTTATGACCATTGCTAGACGCAATGCTCATATTGTGGGCACCAGAAGTACGACTCTGGTTCTCCCCATGGGTACTAAAAAATATGTGGTGGAAAGATTCTCCTCATTGCCAACGGGTTTGTACTACATATATAGAACCTACTGAGGGATATGTTGCAATGAAAGCCATATTCAGAAAAATATGGCATGACAGATTGTAGACATTTCTTATGCACAACTAGAATAAAAGGGTTTTCGCAAGCGCACAAAAAATATCATCGTAGCATTTTAACCGGGAGTAATCCAGGTATCGTTATTTATAATTTTACCACTGGGAAGGGAATGCGCTGGATAATGAGCAATGAGCACTGCCTGTGATAATGGAGAGCTTAACCTTGTCTTTATCTATCTTCTCATACAGGGTAAGTGTCACATAAAATATAGAAATGAATAGTAATTGACATATGATAAATGAGAGCACATAGCCACATAAAACAATGATAATCATCTCAATAGAGTACTCTAAGTTTATAACACTAGCATGGACTAGGACGATCTACAAGGATAAATCCTAAGTTATTCTAACTATAAGGTCAAAGCATACAATGATTAGTGCAATAACATCTAGTAATCATGGCGGGAAAAGGTTATACCTATGCATAGTGATATTACCAAAGAAGATCAAGAACAGAGCAATCTCTTCAGTGTAATAGGGGTATTCTACTAGTCCTATATTCGGGAGAAGGATTACAAAGGACTTAATAGGACTGTCACTCCCGCGATCTACCTCACGATCCGGAATATAGGGTGTAATCGCAGATAAACACGGTCTAGGCACCACGCCTACACAATATTTACCACTCACCCATCGATCTAATGAGCAAGCGCTATACGATCCTATGCATAAACATAATTCTAGTCCAACTATGCTAAACATATAATCAAAGTAAATTAAGAACAATATAATTGAGAACATAATCAAATAGAGCAAAGTCAATTCTAATATAATAGAATAGAATAAAGTACTATTCATAGTAGCAGGAACAATGATGAATATTACAAGAATGTAGAGGAAAATTACCAAGAACTCTGACAGATCCAGACTCCAAGCTAGGCTTGACTCCCTCTAGATCTACTCCTATGTAGCTATGCTACTAAACTATGGAGCTCTAATTGAGATGGTGGCTCTAGGCTTCTCTGAATTCTTCAGATGAGAGAATGAACTCTTGAATTGAATTGAATTAGATTATATTAGGGTTTCTCCCAGGGCCAGGGGCTCTGAATATATAGCCCTCTAGGATGCACCACAGCCCTTGGATCAAACCGACCTAAATGAACGGTTTTTATTCATCCTCAAAGTCGGTGAAGGCATAATCCGAGAGACTCTCCCTGATTGGTGGAAGGGGAGAGGCGGCCGCCCCAGACCTCTGGGCGGCTACCCCTGGCTAGCTGCCAGGTGGGCCCAGGTTTGCAGGGTCACCTTCTCCAGTCTTCTAGAGTATTCTTTTTAATATGTATGCCTGTTTCTCTCTACGTAAATCCGACATGTGGACCTCTTTTGGTTCTCTTTCTGATAACCCCTTGCAGAAATAGACAATCACCAAAACTCGTGGAATTCTGTCAGTGTAAGCCCTATATCTAGTAGGTAAACATGTTTTAGCCCTTTCTCTTGCTATGTTGACGGTTTAAAAAGGATACTTATCTATCGTCAACAAACTCCCCCAAGCTTACATTTTGCTCGTCCCTGAGCAAAGATAGACTCAGTGATGGATCAGGAGTTGCTACAATGCTTTCATGCCTCAAAAGTACATATGCGTTCAAACAAGAACTCTCCTCCGGATTAGAGTGAACTATTCTGACTCAAAACTTACTCATATTACCTTTCACCATGGGGCTTGTAACCGTCACTTGGGTCTTGAGCAGTTGAAAGACAGAACGGTCAAGTCAAGCGCCATGTTTCTCGATCTTTGATCAACTATTATTCTGGAGTTTTTGCAAGATTTTTAAATAAAACTCAGAGATTCCTTGTATGACTCTTTCAAGTCTCTCATTTGTGGTATTTCTAGATCCTTACCAAGGCATGAATGATGTATGCCTTCTCTCTTCTCTCAGAATATGTGGTATTTGTGGAATTAAGGCATAGTAAGGTTGCCTTCTCTCTCTCACCCTACTTCTAATAGGCTTATGTGGAGTTCATAGGTGGGGGGACAACTCAAAACCCATTTGCATATATTGCATAATTAAACCATGGATCCAGAGGAACTAAGCATACAATCAAGTCATATGTGCATGTGAATGAGGGGAATGAAATGAGTGATAAGATAATGGTGATAGAAAAAAGAAATGAGGGGTGATAAATGGTGAGGATCTACTTCTACACTTGCTCCTTTGGGTATAACATACCTCCCTTTATTTGGAAACTTTGAAAACTCTCTGAGGAGGACTTGGTTGCTTCTTTCTTTCTTCTTTCTTCTTTCTTTTTTCTTTTTTTCTCTCTTTTTTTAGAGCAACCAATCCTTTTTGAAATGAAACTCATAGCAATGACAATAGGGAGTATCAACTGGAGTAATGAATGGAGCTTTATTGTAGGTAGACAAAGATAGAATGGCAAGGAATGTTTTTGGGGTGTTCACTCCCAGTGTAGGAGCAGAACACTTTTTGAATGGATTAGAATGAACGGCGTATATTTATGTGGATGGATGAATGCATACTCCTAGGGTAGGAGCAGCAAGGGTGCATGTCTCCAGGGTAGAAATAGCACATGATGCAATGGATGTGGATCTTATATGTGGGTGGTACTTCCAGGAACAAAAGTAGCACAGAATGAATGTAGCGTTATGAATGGGTGCATGCTTCTGAGGACAGAAGTAGCATAGATCAATGGGTGGAGAGCACATAGTATTGACTTTAACTGCATGACTAATTCCTAAGGGTCAACACAACTCAACTACGCTCAATGCCTATAGAATGATATATATAAGCAAAGCTGGTTTTCCTAATCTAGTAAGCATGTATATATGGCTATGGTAGGAAGTTTGAACTCTCGTCATAAAGGAACTCATCATGCAATTTTAGGATTTTCATAAATAAATTCTCTAGGACTCTAGTATCTCTAGGAACAAGATGGATAGCAGCTCAAAACTTTTCCCATATCATATCCGTCAACTACCTAGACTTAGATCAAGCATTCGCTACCCACAAGCTTTAGGTTCAGAGCAAATCTCAAATCTAAACTGTTGTGTCTAAAACTCAGGAGAGTGGAAGGTTGAAAACTAGGTACTTGAAAGAAATTACGGCAGAACAACTATTCATTGTCTCCATATAGAGTTTATTCTAGGGATCATTTTTAAAGATAGATTCTATCAAAGAGCTCTCCTAAACAGAAAAGATAAAATAAGGAAATCTTTCTGGGTTTCTATGATTAATCATCTTTTTTAGTTTTTTTAGCAAATCAAACTATGAAATAAATAAGTAAACAAGTTGGGGACACTTAGCATGGTACACGGGGGGATGCTCTCCCCCAAGCTGGATGTTGACATAGTCTGTTGATGTTGCTGACTGGCAGTGAAGGCGTACAGGTCCTCTTGGAGTGTCGTAGATGGTTGCTGTTTGGGAACAACACTTGACTGTTGAGAGCAGCACTCCGACAGGGGACAGGACGTCCTTCTTCCTGTTCAGCTTTTGTTGATCCTTTAAGTTCTGTGTAGCTCAAATAGACAACAAAGCTTGTGGAACTGATTAAGTGTTAGTAATAAAAACCTCTAAGCCTTGGTTGTCTAGAACTTTCTTAACCCAACTATCTTTTAGCAGGATTATAAGATATTTTTATATTTTTATAATTAGGATATGCAGATAGAAGAATAAATATGCTGAGGAAAAAATTTTTTATGCCACCACGGTGAATAACTATGTGAACTGATGTACCACACCTTTATTCACATGGGGCTTAGCATTTTTCTCGATGCAGATGCACAAAAAACTTTTTATTTTCTTTTTCTAATGCAAAAACAATAAAGATGCAACTAAGATGTATTTAGGAAAAATAAATATGCTAAGGAACAATGCAATGCTAAAAAGGAAAATGCTGATAAATACCAAGTTACCTCTTGGTGTGGCGTTCGGTGATTTTGAGTCCTCCGAACAGGACTTCCTTACTCGCTCATTGTTCAAGGGGCGCGTCAGATGGCGCCTCTGGTGGTGCTGTGCCTTGAGCAAGTTCTGAATCTAATTTTTCTTTTACCTTCCAAACCTTCTTTGTTGGTGAGGGTGACTTGGAGGAGGAAGTTTCTGTGGTCACTATCTTTTCTTCTGCTAGTTGTATCTCTTCTACTTCTTCCGTGACCTTCTCTTGATCCTCAAATCTAGTCACTTCTCCTTCATAGTCAGCCCATCCATCTACTATGACATTCTTCTTGTTCTGGTGACGGGTATGCTGCCTTCTCTTTGATTTGTTCTTCTTGGGTTCCTCACTAATTATATAGTAGTCATTAAAATAGCGGCATACCTTCTCAGAGGGGAAGTGGAAGTGGATCTCCCCTATTCCAATGTAGATGATGGCCTTGGTGGTGTTTAGGAACGGTCTTCCTAGGATGATAGGTGGATCGTAGTCTTCTCCCATGTTGACGACTAGGAAGTCTGTGGGGACATAGTGATCGTCGATTTGGATAGGGACATCTTTTACTATTCCTTCGACAAAGCGGAATGTTTGATCTGCCATCTGCAGCTAGGCATAGGTAGGTTCCAAAGGCATCGTACCATATAGATATTCATAGGTTACCTTGGCCATTATGTTGACGCCCGATCCGGTGTCATAGACAGCTTTGTTGAAGGAGCTTCTGTTGATGGAGCATTGAATGGTCGGGACACCTGGGTCGTCTTTCTTGATCAAATGTGGGGACTTGAGCAGGTGGTCATGCTCCATGTGGACTGCAGTGACCATCCTTACTGTCTTCATCTTCTTGGTCTTCTTAGTCTTGGTCTTATTCTTCTTATCAACAGTCTTCTTCTTTTGATTATTCTGTTGATGAGGATGTGCTGGGAATTGTAACACCCTGTTCTTAAAGAAGAAGGTCTCTCTCTTGCCCCTGATGTTGAAGATGATCTTGGTAGTGTTGGCATACAAGATGGCTCCAGCAGTGTTCAAGAATGGTCATCCCAGAATGAAGGGGGACCTTTCATCATTGCCTGTATCCACTACCACGAAGTCTGTAGGAACGTACGAGTTGCCCACTCGCACACAGATGTCTTCTAGTATTCCCATGGGGTAGCAGAGTGACTGATCTACAAGCTGCAAGCACATGGTTGTGTATAATAAAGGACAATTGAACATTTTCTCACATATCACCTTGGGCATGATGTTGATGCTTGCTCCGACGTCACAGATGGCCTCGTTGAAGTTAACACTTCCAATGGAGATCGGGATGAGCGGTCTCCCTGGATCGCCTTTCTTGATTGGTAGAGTTGAGTCAATCCATGATCCTCTTGGAGGGTCACTCTAGTAGCTTCCTGCATTGAATATGTCTACAAGATTTGTAGTTTCTAACCCTTCCGATTGTCCTGGCATTTTACCTTGATCGGCGGAGGGAACAAAGTTGGCAAGCTTTTGTAATTGAGACTCTAGCATCTTGTTGAAGCTAAGCTAGTTCTTTATAGCATTGGAAAAACCATCCATTCTATTGCTAATTGTTTCTAGAGTTTTGTCATTGGATGCTAGCTTCTTGGACATGCTATCCATTAACTTGCCTTGGCTGAGTACTAACTCTCATAAAGGTGGCTGATTGAAATTATTGTAAGAGGAGTTGTTACCTTGATAGTTACCTAAGTAGTTACCTGAGTAGTTAGGCCTCTCCTGTTGATTCCAGCCTTGATTCTGCTGAGAACGGTAGTAGTTATTGTTGTTATTATTGAGATAGTTCACATCCTCCTTCAGCTCTGGGCAGTTGGCACCCATATGCCCAGTTTCTCCACACTCTTCATAAGTCATGCGGACATCATGTACGTGCATGACTTCTTTCTTCTCAGTGGCTCTCTCATCGATTCTCTTCATCAGCAAGTCCATCTTGGCAGACAACATGTCTACCTCCTTGAGCTAGTGCATACCTCCACCTCTCTTGCGGGTCTGAGTTCTCTCCTCACTCCAACCTTGGTTGGACGTCATCTTCTCCACAAGAGCTGTAGCTTGAGAAATGGTTAGTGATAAGAACGCACCTCCAGCAGCAGCATCCATGGTCTCACGAGTGCTGTTGCTGAGCCCATGGTAGAACATTTGCATGAGCAGCCAATTCTCCATTCCATGATGAGGACATTCAAGAATGTAGTCCTGAAAGCGCTCCCAAGCTTCTGGGATAGTCTCATCATGTTGTTGTTGAAAGCTTGATATTTTCCCACGGAGAGCATTTGTCTTGCCCATGGGAAAGAACTTTGCCAGGAAATTGGTGGAACAATTTGCCCATGTATTATTCTTCTCCTCGTTGGCATAGAACCACTACTTCACTCTCCCCAAGAGTGAGAATGGGAAGAGGCGAAGTAGTATAACATCTCTAGGGACATCCTTGATGGTGAAAGTGTTGCAGATCTCTAAAAAGTGTTGAAGATGAGCACTAGCATCTTCATGGGCCTTCCCACAGAACTGACTTACTTGCACCATGTTGATCAGTGCAGGCTTGAGCTCAAAAGACTTGTCGATGTCCTCAGCTGGTCCAGTATGGATGTTGTCCGTAGTGGGAGCTGAGAACTCATGGAGTGACTTGTTGGCCATGGCTTCAAATGCTGGTGTCAAGTTTCGAACAAAAGTTCGATCTTCTGAATCCGACGAACTTTCAAGTTGAGACAATGATGATGATGGTTGGGTCTTCCTCAACTTGGCTCTGGTCTTCTTGAATAATGCTTCTGGATTGTCGAGATAGTTATCTGGAAGGTCAAACTTTTTCATACATTGCAATAATATATAGAATAGACAAAAGACAAGGGTAAGGCTGTATGAGTAGAGAATGGTGAAGGTGCTCAATCACATTAGTGGATGCAGTGATGCTCATTATCCATTGGCTTTCAACCTTCCCCGGCAACGGCGCCAAAAATGCTTATTGACATTTCTTATGCACAACTAGAATAAAAGGGTTTCTGCAAGCGCATAGAAAATATCATCGTAGCATTTTAACCGGGAGTAATCCAGGTATCGTTATTTATAATTTTACCACTGGGAAGGGAATGCGTAGGATAATGAGCAATGAGCACTGCCTATGATAATGGAGAGCTTAACCTTGTCTTTATCTATCTTCTCAAACAGGGTAAGTGTCATATAAAATATAGAAATGAATAGTAATTGACATATAATAAATGAGAGCACAGAGCCACATAAAACAATGATAATCATCTCAATAGAGTACTCTAAGTTTATAACACTGGCATGGACTAGGACGATCTACAAGGATAAATCCTAAGTTATTCTAACTATAAGGTCAAAGCATACAATGATTAGTGCAATAACATCTAGCAATCATGGCGGGAAAAGGTTATACCTATGCATAGTGATATTACCAAAGAAGATCAAGAACAGAGCAATCTCTTCAGTGTAATAGGGGTATTCTACTAGTCCTATATTCGGGAGAAGGATTACAAAGGACTCAACAGGACTGTTACTCCCGCGATCTACCTCACGATTTGGAATATAGGGTGTAATCGCAGATAAATACGGTCTAGGCACCACGCCTACACAATATTTACCACTCACCCATCGATCTAATGAGCAAGCGCTATACGATCCTATGCATAAACATAATTCTAGCCCAACTATGCTAAACATATAATCAAAGTAAATTAAGAACAATATAATTGAGAACATAATCAAATAGAGCAAAGTCAATTCTGATATAATAGAATAGAATAAAGTACTATTCATAGTAGCAGGAACAATGATGAATATTATAAGAATGTAGTGGAAAATTACCAAGAACTCTGACAGATCTGGACTCTAAGCTAGGCTTGACTCCCTCTAGATCTATTCCTATGTAGCTATGCTACTAAACTATGGAGCTCTAATTGAGATGGTAGCTCTAGGCTTCTCTGAATTCTTCAGATGAGAGAATGAACTCTTGAATTGAATTGAATTAGATTAGATTAGGGTTTCTCCCAGGGCCAGGGGCTCTGAATATATAGCCCTCTAGGATGCACCACAGCCCTTGGATCAAACCGACCTAAATGAACGGTTTTTATTCATCCTCAAAGTCGGTGGAGACATAATCCGCAAGACTCTCCCTGATTGGTAGAAGGGGAGAGGAGACCGCCCCTGCCCTTTGGGCGGCTGCCCCTGGCTGGCTGCCAGGTGGGCCCAAGTTTGTAGGGTCGCCTTCTCCAGTCTTCTAGAGTATTCTTTTTAATACGTATGTCTGTTTCTCTCTACGTAAATCCGACCTGTGGACCTCTTTTGGTTCTCTTTCTGATAACCCCCCTGTAGAAATAGACAATCACCAAAACTCGTGGAATTCTGTCAGTGTAACCCCTATATCTAGTAGGTAAACATGTTTTAGCCCTTTCTCTTGCTATGTTGACGGTTTAAAAAGGATACTTATCTACCGTCAACACAGATTGGGTCATCCTGAGTTGGGTATGATGAGAAAAAACATCAACAATTATGTTGACCATAGAGACTTCCCTAATCCTAAAGATTTTATTTGCACCACATGTGCAAAGGGGAAGCTAGTCACTAGGCTATCCCTCCTGAAGATTAGGGATGAGCCACATAAAATAGTCTAGCTAAATCCTTGATCAAAAGGATCAAATGGATTGCACGACTGTTGCTACAAAATTTTAGGCTGCTGACCAATAGTTGGGGCCATGCTGTACTACACACTGCAGCACTGATCCAACTCAGGCCAACTACACATCCCTCTTACAACTAGTGCGTGGGAAAGAACAAAGTATTTCACATCTGCGTATATCTAGTTGTGCGGTATATGTGCCAGCAGTACCGCCACCTCAACGTACATCAATGGGACCCCACTAGAAGCTGGGGATATATGTTGGTTATGAGACCTCATATTCAGAGCTTATAATTGGGGTCTACAGGTGGACCAAACGTGCACACTCACCCTCACACGTACACGCTCACGCAAGCCAAAAGAAAACCGCTTCGGAATTACCATGGGGAGGGAGTGCGCCCCCACGGAATATTCGGCATGGGCAGAGGCAGCTAGCCCATAGGCCAAGCAGCTCTCCCACATGAGTGCCCACACAGGCCAAACGGCCGGCCCACAGCAACAGCAAGAGCCCGCGCGCACAGAAACCCTTGCTCGAACGTCGGTTTGTTGAATTGTGTGCCATCCAATCCATGTGCTTCGATCTTGAGCCGTCTAGAGAAAACACACATTGCATCCAAGGGCTAGGAATGCTTGGGAGTGTGTTTCTTGGATTAACACAGGATTGGGGGAGGGTCTATGGGCCGATATAAGGATGAAAACGGTCGGAAATGGTCGAAAACGGACTTATGAAATTGTCACATCCCAGATGTTAAGAAATAATTAAAACATGATAATGATGCATCATCAAGCATAAGTATCAAGTGTTATGCCATAAATGCATTCATATTGCAATAATAGATATCATATGTTGCATATGTAATGTTGCCATATGACATGTTTCATATGTTTCTTTGTCATGTTCACATATTGCAAATCTGGTATTTTAGTTAATCCCATGAAATGATGGCATGTTGATACATTAGGTTCTTTATGAATTTATATATGAGAATTGGCTTACGCAATTAAAGTTTTGTTTAAATAAAAGTTGTAGTGTTAAATGTGCTTTATAATATGGGATCAAGGCTTGATAATATTTTGTAAGTCAAACATGTTTAAAATGGAGCTTCAAGTTGGAGTTTAAATTTGGAATCCAAAACTTGTCGCAAGTTTTCCGAGTCGAATTTGAATTCAAATTTGGGGAATTATTAAAAAAAAGGAATTTCTAAAGTCAACCTGGTCAACCAAGAGTGACATTTGGTCAACCATATGATGCTTGACTCAATGATACCCTTGGGTGATAGTGTGATCTCTAAATAAACACCAATTAATAGAGTATCAAGTTTCAATTTAAAATCTTTCCGAAAACCCTGAAAAACAAAACCCTAGTTTTACCCCTTTTTGAATAAATCAAAATCTAAGCAAAATTTAGGAAAAAGTGTAAAACCAAGTTTGTAGATCTTTTCAAGGGCTACAAGTTTGGTGTTTTGACTTTTCAAAGTTTTAGTGTAAAATTTGAAGCAATTTTGAAAAGATTCAAATCTCAAATTTGACCCCTTTTAATTTCCCCTATCCAATTTCAAAATGGAATCATAATTTGAAAATATTTTGAATAGCAAAGTTGTAGGTCTATCCTAGATGTACAACTTTGGTATTTTGAGTTTTTGAAGTTTCAATACAAAATTCAAAGTAATTTTGAATTTATAGAATTTCAGAAAATGTCCCCTTTTAAATTCAAATTCAAATTTCAAAATCTAGGCCGAATTGGAAAATGTTTATATTGAGAAAGTTGTAGAGCTTTGAAAATTGAACAACTTTTGTATTTACAGATTTTCAACTTTTATAGAAAATTTGAAAGTAATTTGCAAAATGGAGTCAGTGGCAGTTTTGTAAATATTTCAAAATTTCGGCCAACCGTAGGGCGCCACCTCCCGCCCGATGTCGGCGATCTTCGAACGTCTTCCAGGCGCGCCCACGACGTCCCGTGACCACCTCGTCATGGTCGGTTCGCCCCGCATGTCGCCCTCGCGTCGACCGGTCGTCCATATATATACCACCATCACCGGCAAGTCCATTTTCTCTTCCACCTCTGTTTCTCGCCGCGACCGGTCACCACCGCACGCCGCCGTAGTTCAGCGCCGTCGCTGCTCCACCGCCCAATTGCTCTCGCCTGCAGCTCCACAAGTCGTGTGCGCAGCTCTGGGAGTCCCTGATTGCGCCTCGCATCGCCTGCCACCGCCTGCCAGCCGTCGTCTTCCTCGCTGCCGAGCAGAGGGCCGCCGTGGACTGGCCACTCCAGCGCGTCTCCGTCTTCACCAAGTTGACCAATGTGATCGCTGTGAGCTCCTGAGCGTGATGCTCACTTCGTTTCAGTCATTACCGCGTCGGAGTCGCGTTTTAGTCTCCATGTCGCCGGGCGGGTCGCCACCGTGGCCGCCATGGCCGCGACCAAGGCCCCTCCGAGCCGCGTTGTGTCCGATTAGCGTCGTGGTTGGGTTCGTGGGGGTCGGGTGAAGCTATTGGCACCGTTCCACCGTTCGGGGTGCACGTCGTCGGCGAGTTCGTCGGCGGCGGTCACTGCGGCACCGCGTCCGCGCGCGCGAGGGAGAAGAAGAAGAGCGAGCGAGCAGGCCGGCCTAGTTGCTGGGCCGGGCTGAGGAAATGGGCCGTGCGCGCGAGAGTAAGAGGAGCGCGGGTGAGCGTGGGCCCCGCGCGCGTGTCAGGCTGGGCCGAGAGAGGGAGAAGGGAAGCAGCCCGCGTGGAATTTTGTTTTTCTTTTTCAAAAATGTTAAATAGTATTCATTTTTAATTAATTTGTTGTAAATTATTTAGGGTTCCAAAATTAGTGAAAATTTTTGAGTAACCTCTATGTACTGTGATCCATGTAAGAAAAATATTAAATGTCAATTTTGATTAATTTTTGTATGTTAATTAATTAGCTCAATTAATTATTAAATGCAACTTCCAGGAATTTTAGTAATTAAAATAAAAGTCCAAAAATCATGAAATTAATTTTGATACTGTTTCAGGGTAAGACTAATCTATAGAAAAAGTTTGGGCTTAAGTGGACAAAATTTATTTTATTCTTAATTTCTGTCTTAATTAATTAATTAAACATGTGTTTAAACTTGATAATTTAGGGTTTTGTGTGATTTTTGGATTGATTGTTGACCTTGGATCATTAACATATGATGATCCATGGCATCTTATTGAATTGCTTGAGCTCACGATTAACTTGTTAACTATGATTGGTTAATGATAATTAATGTGTTTAACATAGATCATTATTGACTAATGATTTCTGGTGTAAGTAATTAGTGGTCTTGTGATAAACTTACTTGTTATTAGATGCAACCTCTTGGGTAAAAACAAAGTTATGGTTAGTTAACCTTTAAATTAACCTTGTTGGCTTGTAACTGTACCGCGAAGGAAAGTTGTACTCAAGTAGATGACTAATGTTTATCTTTTCTAAATGTCTCTTGTATGCTATGCTTTGTTCATCATCATGCATCATGGCATGCATTCCATCATATTAAACCTCGCATCATTTATATACATATAGTGTACGAGAATGAGAAGATGCGTGTTGATCTAGTCTCAGAGTAGGGCCATTCGCTAGAGGTGCTGGTGTCTATTGGAACTCTCTGAGGGAACTAACTTCTCTGCAACGCAGGCAAGCCCCGGACATACAACCACTCTTCTGTTTTTAAATGCTTTATTACACCTTAAGTCTAGTGTAATATGCATTATGCTAGTAGGAGTTGGTTGATACCGTTGCTGCATGATTACCTTGATCTACATTTATATCCAGATGATATCCCACTAGTATGTGTAGGTCGATCCCTTATGCTTAGTAATGCTTAGACTTCGGTAGAAGTCGAATGGTGGTTTCATCGTTCGCGAGAAACAGGTTTACCTTTGCTTCTCCTAACATAATGATGGGTCATGAGAGCATACGAATATGAATATGGTAATATTAAGCTGAGACCGGACGGGTAACTTGCATTGGGAAAGGAGTCTCAATATAGTGTTTCCGCCTGTGTCGATTAAGGACTGTACCGTTGATTGAATTACGTGCGTCGAAACTTTGCAACAGACCACATGCTCCGGTAAGCCTAAGACCTCGGTAATGCTAACATGTGAACGGCCAACCGCGCACTGGGAGTGGAGAGATGGCGAGAGTAGTGTGTACCCTCGTAGCCAAGGGCTGGATTGGAGGTGTACTATACTCTCGGGTGGTGCTGGACCCGGTCATGTTTTGGAGGATCCGAGTGAAGGTTGATTTATGTAGGTTAGAGTCCTACATATCTCGTGTGGTTAGGGATCCCCAGCTGGGTATAATCGGTTCGAATCGTCGCTGCTCCTCGGTTAAGGAGACTCGATTCTCTGTTCATCATCGTAGTTAATAATGGTACATGGTGATTATGGAAATGAGGCAAAGAGATAAATATGAGATGTGATGCTTAATACAACTGATTGAGATAGAATAGGTGCAAATCTATCTATGATAAGCTTCACTAAAATTGATGCTAAAACTTGACTAAAACATTGAAAGTAAGGATCCACTTGTAGTAAGCTTTTCTGCAAAACTCCTCTTTTCTAGCTCTACTACTTCCCTTAAAGCCAACATATCCTTGGAGTCTTTTTTTTTCATCGGGTAAGTCTTGCGGAGTACAATTGAGTACTCAGGGTTTGTTAACCCCTGTTGCAGGTACTGACTGGTGCTGCTAGTCAGGTCATGTCGGTGGGTTCGATATGATCTGGTTATCTTCTCCTAACTTAGGTGCTCTACCCAGGTTATCTTCTGTAGTTCTACTCGACTTCCGCCATTTAAGTTAAGTTGTAAAAAAATTAACTTAATCATGATTTGTAAATTTGTTGTTATTCTTCCGCACTCTGATGTAAAGTTTTGTAACAAATGCTGTAATGTTATAGTTACTCCTTTGTTGATCCTGTGTGAGTTGTAAAATGTGGATGATTCAGGTTTCCCGAGGACACCCGACAGACTTCTTAAGTTTTGTGGTACACATGTATGGTTGTTAGAGGTCTTTAAGACAATAATAAGTACATGTGGGCCATATTATTTAGGAGGTTCTGCCATAGAAATAGAAAACGAAATCGGTTTGTTCGGTACATTTCTACATTTTAGCAATTAAAGAATACAAAAAATGGTTGAAAATGGTTGTGAAACCAATTGAAACTGACAATTTTTTATGTTTAAAAACGGAACCATAATATAGAAAACGAAAGCAGTCGGTTCAGGATATTTCCGTTCCGTTTTCATCCTTAGACCGATAGGGGTGGTCGGCCGTCGGTTGACCCCCTATGGTGGGCCACGAGCTCCACATAAATACTCCATACACATGTGGAACTTATTATTTGATAAAATATGCTCAAGATATGATCATCTTTCTTTTATTTCGAGGCCTGTTGACGGTGTTTTGGATATGTGAAAGTGCGACATTTTTACCATCAACAAAGTATGGGAATATCATAAGGTGGGAGAAACTATGCCTTATTACATGATACCTGACCTCTTTTAGTTAGACAATGGAACTAAACATGACTGCAACATTTGAAATTCCGGGTTCCTTTATAGTGTAGTTCAATTGTAAAATGCTTGTGCTATGCTGATGAGACACATGTATGTTGTATGTGTGTATGTGTGCGCACATGTATTTTGCATGCATATCGTTTGGGCTGACAGTGGCGGTTCTAAGTACATCTTATTCAGTTTACAAGAATTAATCTTACAATAGCAAATAGAATTCAAATGTGGTAACGGCAAACCAAAAAAATTCAAAATATGCAAAATATCAACAAAGGCAGCACTATTGGGACGATGGTCGCCTCTGTTAATCAATAACAGAGGCGAGCACCATAATCGGGCCCACCTCTGTTAAGAGTTAACGAAGGCGAGTGTCTTAGAACCGCCTCTGTTAATCGGGCATGGCGTCTGCCTATTGAGTAGAAAATTTCAACCTTTGATTCCAAACGAACTAAATGTGCAAGTCACAATTTCCAGCTTTCCACCATTAGGCCAATAAATCAACTGTGGAAACTATAGTTCACTACCGGAGACGCGCTCTATGCCGAGTGTCTGTGGCTTTGCCGAGTGCAATTTATCGGGCACTCGGCAAACCAGCGATTTGCCGAGTGTAGCACTCGGCAAAGAAAAGCACACGGCAAATCGCTGGTTTGCCTAGTGCCAAGCACTCGGCAAACAGACAGTTTGCCTAGTGTCTGGCACTCGGCAAAGGCTGTCACTCAGCAAAGAGACAATTTGCCTAGTGTCTAGCACTCGACAAAATAAGACACTCGGCAAACCTGCCGTTCAGCAAACGGGCACTGACCCGCCGTTAAGGTTTGCCGAGTGTCGTGTTAACACTCGGCAAACTGACTATTTTGCCTAGTGTTTTGACTAGACACTCGGCAATTTTTTTTTCATTTCTGGCCTCCAAAATTTTTATGCTAACGTCATACATTAACCTTGACTCCATGTTAAAGTTTGGTACCTTTCTCAATCTATTTGGTATATTTAGTTAATTTATCTCATTTAATTGAATTTTCGGGGATAACTCAAATTTGAACCGCAGGTGGTTTGAATAATTAAAAAAATGAATGAAAAAATGATATTCATGTTATTTCAAATCGAATAACGTTAGAATTCAGGAATTTACATCAAATTTCAAACATCTTGATCATGAAGCATGAGCACGAACTTGTGGCCGAGTTATTTTTAAATTCTATAAAAACCAAACGAAGTCTGAAAATCACAAGATTTGTCAAGATGTCATGATATCATATGTGGAGGCTGTGATAAAATTTGAGAAAGTTTCGAGCAAGTTGTCACTTGGCTGCTTTGAAATCCTACCGGATCCTTGTCAACTTTATGAATCTTCTACGGAGATTGTTCTGCGGAGATGCGTAGTATGTCACGACTTGCTCGAAATCTGCTCAAATTTTTACCACAGCCTCCACATATGATATCACGACATCTTGACAAGTTTCATGATTTTTGGAGTTCGTTTGCTTTTTATAGAATTTAAAAACAATTCGCCTGAAAGTTCATGGTCATGATTCGTGAACAAGACGTTTGAAAATTTTGGTATGTTTCTAGATACGGCCTCACACTACACTCAGTAACACGAATATCATTTTTTCCATTCATTTTTTCCACTATTCTAATGACCTCCAGTTCAAATTTGACTTATCCAAAAAAATCAATTAAATGAAATAAATATAGTAAACACATCGAGAAATGTGCCAAATTTGAACATATAGTTCTAGGTACTGTATAAGGGCATCATAAAATGTTTGGAAGCAAAAAGAAAAAAAATTAAATAAGTTTGCCGAGTGTCAATGGAAGACACTCGGCAAACATGTCATTTGCCGTGTGTTGGCGCTGGACCCTCGGTAAAGTGCCAATTTGCCGAGTGTCGGTGCACGACACTCGGCAAAGGCTAAAACCGAAATTATTTGAAAAATTTATTAAATAAAAAAATTTAACTGTTTGCCAAGTGCCACATCAGTGACACTCGGCAAAGAATAATTTTTTTTGAAAACCAAAAATGTTTCAAAGCATTTTTCTAAACTAAAAAAATATTTTGCCGTGTGTCCGATCGGGGACGCTCGGCAAAGTGCTTTATTTTGAAAAAAATTAATCTTTGCCGAGTGCCGAATCGGGGCACTCGGCAAAGTGTGAAAAAGTTTTTTTTAAATACGAACGGTTCTTAAAAGGGTTTTAAAATGTTTTTTTCAAAAAAAATGCAATCATTCTTTGTCGAGTGTCCGATCGGGGACACTCGGCAAAGGCCCAATACGGGACTTAAGCCCGCGCTGCAGCCACACACACACAACGCACCCAAGTCACCCTCGCCGCTGCCTCCCCGCGCCGCCCTCGCCCGTGCAGCCCTCGCTGGCGGCGCCCCGCCCGCCTATGCGCCGCTCGCGCCGCCCACGCCCGCTGGCACCAGCCCGCGCCGCTCGTGCCACCCCGCGCAGCCTGGTTGCCCAGGCCGGTGCGCCCACACCGGCGTGTGTGGAGGAGGAGAGGAGGAAGAGGAGGAGAGGAGGAGGAAGAGGAGGAGGAGGAAGAGGAGGAGAGGAGGAAGAGGAGGAGGAGGCGCCCGTCCGTCCACCCGCCGCCGGAACCCCGTGACCAGCCATCCCCGTCCCCCGACGCCATTGGCTTGGACGCACGATCGGCCCGCCATCGCCGTTAGGTGAAATCGTCGTCCCTATTCAACGATTCAAACGTATTATGTGAATGTCGGCTATCGTGCCATATATGTGGTAGTCGGCCATCGTGTCGTTGATATATATGTGGTTGTCGGCCATCGTGCCATTGTTTCTTGCAGGTTTTGAAAACCTCACCGTGCAGGGGAGGTGCTGCCAAAACTTTCAATTGACAGTATTTTGTTCCTTTTTTTTGGGCAGAGAAGAGCCTGTCGAAGCTGAGCCGGAGTACCTCGGCGACTCCGATCGTCTTCTTCGCCGCTGCGGGTCTGCCTGCACCGCGTCGTCTCGCCACTGCACCGACCCACCACAGCCTTGCTAACCGGACTCCACCGCCACCCTAGGTATAACCCCTCTATCTGTCTCATGGTCTTGTATCGCGTAAACCAATTAGGCGTCTCCCGTTCGAAAGAGATACGGTTGGAAGTATGCAGATCTTTGCATATGTATGACCGTATCTGTTTTGAATTGTCCATGTTTCTTGGACAGCTCGCGGATGCATAGATGTAGTTAGTTTCCATGGTCTGCTCCGATCCGAGATAGGGTTTCGGCATCATCTCCTTATTGTTCTCTGGATACACACTCTCCCTGCCAGGACATGTATCGGGAGAACAACGGCGAGGTGCTACTGAAATTCTGTCTCGGATCAGAGTAGAGCATGGAAACTAACCCCATCTATGCATCCTCGGGTGGGATTAGGACCTATCCTCACCTATTAGATGGTAGGAACGTGGTGGAGATGCAATTGGTGGTTATGTTACTCTCTGATATATATGTTAGAGGATGGATGACCGTCAATGGATGTACAAGGGCCACCCAACTTAGGGTCTGCCCACCGATGAATGGATCGAGAAGACCGATGCTTTCTTGGAACTAGCATTTGGCGCGGCTGCTAAAGGAGCGAGTCAAGTTTGGTGTCCCTGTAGCAAATGTGCAAACAGGAAAAGGCAACCAAAGGAAAAGATGGGTAAACATCTTTGGTACAATGGTTTTACGGCAGACAATACCCGGTGGATCTGGCATGGTGAAGCCAATCATATGAGAGAGGAGGTGGAGAAACAACACGTCGAGGAATATGATGCTGATGCTAGGGTAGGAGACATGTTAAATGACTTTCATGAAGCACACTTCACTGAAGGACGTAGGGAGGAGGAGCCAGAGGCAATCGCAAAGACGTTCTACGACATGTTTGACTTGGCACAAAAACCCCTTCACGGGTAGACAAAGGTTTCTCAACTAGATGTCATTGGACGCGTAATGGCGTTAACGTTCGATCTTAGCCTGAGTCGAGATGGCTTCGATTATATTTTGACAGTTATTGGCTCCCTGCTTTCGGAGGGTCACATCCTGCCAAAGAGCGTGTATGAGTCACAGAAACTCCTCCATACACTTAAGATGCCGTATGAGTAGATACATGCTTGTCCGAAGGGGTGTGTCCTATTTAGGAAAGATCACGCGGATACAAAGTACTGTCCAAAGTTTGAATCCTCTAGGTACCTGGAGGTAGACTCTGGTGATGGCCAGAAGAGGTAGCTTGAGATCCCGGTGAAAATCCTACGGTACCTTCCGTTCATACCGAGGATCCAATGGCTATACATCACCGAGGAATCCGCAAAACAGATGATATGGCACAAAAATAGCAAACGATACAATCCTAACAAGCTGGTACATCCATCCGATGGTGAAGCATGGACCCGCTTTGATAGCATTCATCGTGAGAAAGCTAAAGAGGCTCGTAATGTACGTGTTGTGCTGGCAAGAGATGGGTTCAATCCTTATGGAATGCTGGCTGCCCCATACACTTGTTGGCCTTTGTTCGTTATCCCCCCTCAATCTCCCTCCCGGTGTCCTCCTTCAATGATAGAACGTATTCTTGTCGTTGATAATTCCTTAACACCCGGGGAATAATATGGGTGTGTTTATGGAGCCTGTGTTTGATGAATTGGTCTGTGCTTGGGAGGAAGGGATATGGACATACGACCGAGCTACAAAGAGAAACTTCAAAATGCATGTTTGGTATCACTACTCCCTGCATGACTTTCTGGCGTATGGGATATTCTACGCCTGGTGTGTTCATGAGAAGTTCCCATGCCTAGTATGCAAGGTAGCTCTGAAGTTCATTTGGTAGAAGAAGGGTGGCAAGTATTCTTCGTTTAACAAACATCGTCAATTCCTCCCTCTTGACCATTCATTCAGACTAGACGTCAAGAACTTTATGAAAGGTGTCCAAGTTACAGACCCGATACCACAGATGATGACTAGTGCCACGGTTCTTGCTCTGATAGAGGCTCTCCAGGTCAACCAAGAAGAAGGTGGTTTTCTAGGCTATGGTGAGCAACATATGTGGACTCATAAGTTGGCCTTGTTGAGGCTCCCCTATTTTGATGACCTTCTTCCACATAACATTGATGTAATGTACACTGAAAAGAATATCGCCGAGACACTTTAGGGAACATTGATGGACACTGAGAAGTCAAAGGACAACGTTAAGGCTAGAGTGGATCTGGCAACCTTATGTGATAGACCAAAGCAATAAATGAAGCCTCCTAGAGGCGGCAAGACATGGAGAAGGCCTAGGGCTGAATTCTTCTTGTCCAGGCCCCACAGGAGGGAAGTACTAGAATGGTTGCAAACGTTAAGGTTCCCTGATGGGTATGCAGCCAATCTGAGGAGGGGAGTGAACTTATCTACTCTGCGAGTAAATGGGATGAAGAGTCATGACTTCCACATATGGATTGAGCGGTTTCTTCCAGCGATGGTTCGAGGCTATGTCCCTGAGCATATCTAGCTAGTGCTAGCAGAGTTGAGCTATTTCTTCTGCCAGCTTTGTGCCAAGGAGTTATCTTGGACCGTGATTGCAGACTTAGAGAAAGTGGCACCTGTGTTGCTTTGTAAGTTGGAGAAGATCTTTCCACCTGACTTCTTTAATCCGATGAAGCATTTGATTTTGCACCTCCCATATGAGGCACGAATGGGGGGCCCATGCAGGCCCGTTGGTGCTATCCAATCGAGAGATGTCTAAAGGTTCTTCGAAAAAAAATATAGAAATAAAGCCAAAATTGAGGCTTCCATGGCAGAGGCATATATTCTGGAGGAGGTGTCAAACTTCACAACAACATACTATGGTGACAACCTTCCTAGCGTGCATAATCCACCCCCTCATTACAATGCTGGCGAATATGAATCGAACCGCAGCCTTTTCTGAGGGCAACTTGGAAGCGCAAGTGCATCGACCACCAAGACCTTGAAACCTGAAGAGTGGCGCACTATCATGCTATATGTGTTGACCAACCTTGACGAAGTGGAGCCGTACATGGGGTAAGTTCTCAACGAACTTGTTCAATACGCCGTCACTATTCTGCATCCAACCCCTTGTTTCTCTCGTTGGTACAGGGAATTTTTTCATCAATTCTGGCGTCGCTCAAGGGATCCTACCCTGTAGGAATATGATACCCTTCTTAAGCAGGGTGCAGGAAATGGACTGCCCGATTTCATTTCTTGGTTCAAACAGAAGGTACCGTCCAATTTAGCTCGTACTTAGTTTGACATTCCAAGTTGCTCATACGTGCGAATAATATAATGATCTATCTGCTTGAGCTTGCAAGCTAGGGATGCGTCTAAGAGTGCCGAGTTAAGACAAGTTGCCAATGGCTTTGCCTATAGGATCAGATCATTTAACGGTTATGATGTGAATGGATATCGCTTTCGCACAACAAGCTACGAGCAGAGTCGGCCCAATCGAAGAACCACATGTTCCGAGGTTTTTACGCCCGGCCTTGATGGGCTCGAGTATTATGAAACAATTGAAGAAATATACGAACTCAATTTTCATGGTTGCAAACCTCTTAACCCTGTCATATTCAAATGCCGGTGGTTTGATCCTCAAGTAACGAGATGGACCCCTAATCTTGGGCTAGTCGAATGCAGGTTTATCATCTCTCAAATGCGTGCCAAACCAAAGAGCATCTTAACGGTTGGGATATTATGCACAAGGTATCGCCACACACTAAACTACCTGTCCCAAACGATGAAGATTACAACTTAGACTCAAACACAAATGACGGAGAGTTCTTTCAAGAAGAGGGGCTAGAAGGGAGGTTTGAGATAGACTTAACCGAAGCGATGGGAATGGAAGTAGACAATGAATGTGTTGTTGATGAGGATGCTAGAGATGAGGTGCAAAATATGAAGGACTTACAAATGCTTGAGCGATTACATTTAGGCAATAACAACGATGACAACATTGCTCCTTCGGATAGTGTCGATTATTTTGACATGGTTGATAGTGATGACGAGACTTATGATCCAGCTAATCCCGATCATGAAGATTATTTCTAATACATGTAATACTATGTTACATTGTAATTATGTTTTGTTTATTTTGCATCTCTTTCTAAGTACGTCTTGTTTATCTGTGCTTATTGGTTTACTCTTTTTAATTGCAGGTGAACAAAGATGGTGGGCTTAGGGTATAGGAGTGTCTCCTCGCTTTACCAAAGAAGGGGATCTGCAGCGCCCGCTGCAGATGAGGAGCCATCGCAACCGAGAAGGAGGAGCCGCAGGAGGTCGCCATCACCTGCCGCCGTGATGCCTGAGGACGACGAGGTGCAGCTCGGGGACGAGGAGGAGCAGCCTAAGGATGGGGAGGGGTAGCCTGGGTTAGATGACAAGGAGGTGCAGGGGGATGACGGGGTGGAGGAGGCAGCAGGGGGTTCCACTTCCTCTGGTTCATCGGCTATCTACTTGCGAGGTCCCGCGAGCCTCCCTCAGCGACCCATAGCTCTTCACAGGCGCCCGGTGGTTCGACCCGTTGGGGAAAAGTAAGTAACTTTAGATGTTATCACTACTTCTTCATATGATATGTTCAAAATCACAATAGAAACTAATAAATTTTCCTAATCACTTTAGCAGGGGTTGGACGATTGTGGTTGCAGGTGAACACAAGCGCACAGTCAATGGCATCCTGGGTCTTCTATGCAGGGAACACTTCCCTGGCCTGGTTCAGTATGCTGGAGTGACGGGGCCGGCCTACACGTTTGACCACTATGTCGCCGCCGCTGATGCTCAAGATCTTGTTGGCAGTCTATTCAACAACAAGGCGGAGCAGGTGAAGAACGAGCTGTGGGTAAGTCTTCGTCGCACTAGTTTGCTCAATACATCGCATTCATTGGACATTCTTGAAATAATGGATGGATACATCGCGTCTATATGCAGGATTTCTTCAGATGCGAGGAAGGATATGAGGAGAGGGTGGCGGAGATGGCTCACAAAGCCTGTAAAAAACTCGTGAAGGACATGCATTACGAGGCGCGGGTCTAGGCCATCATAAATTACAACGCGGTCTTCCTTGGAAGGAAGGTCACCAAGTATGATGCAAGAACCATGTTCCTGACCCAACAACAGTACATGGAGGTAAATATAAAACATTAATAATCATTTCTTCTAAGATTAAGTAGGCTTAATTTGATCTTCTATCATATACTTGATGACGTGTAGGCAATTCCGTATTGGTGCGCCACGCATCCTCAGTGCTGGGCAGTGATGGTGGACAAGTGGTGCGCCCCCGAGTGGGAGGAGACACACAACGCTTGCTGGGAGCGGCGTTTGATGGTGCAAGGTGTACCACACCATCAAGGTAGCCTTACCCTCAACGAATACGCGCGAAAATGGGTACGCGAATTCATTTATTCATTCCAACGCTCAATTTTGCATGATTTCTAATCATTTTGTTATTTTTTTCACAGTCGTCGTCACATGGTGGCCAGGACTGCACCACGTTCAAGTCATGGGTTATGGCCCACAAGGGCAAGGCGACGTCTGACGTCGACTACAACCCAGCAGACCCGCCCGAGGCGTACAGCAACGCGAGCATCCACATCCGCCTCAGTCAGTACACTGAGATGGCAAGGCAGGTCCATGGGGAAGACCACGACCCGAGCACCCAGGACTTCGATGGAGAAGTGGTCATGAGGGTGGAAGGAGGCAAGAAGCATGGGCGGTACTATCTTGGTGACGGCGCACTGGACACGGCCTCTACTCTCACTCTCTCCCAGATTCGAGCATGGAGCACGAGCACAAGCCCAGCCATACGCCCATGGCCGGACGCTGCACAGCAGTGGGTGGATGCACTCTAGGTTATTCGTGTTTTATTCGTCGTTCATTGATTTTTACATACCTAAGATTTGCATTATTGTAATATTACGGTGAAATATTGTAGACCGAGCTAGAAGAAGAGAGGAGGCAACGATGGGAGCTGGAGGCGAGGATGGCGGCCGAGAAGGAGGCCGAGCAGCAGAGGATGGCGGAGTGGTTCGCCTACGTGACTAGTCTTGGCGCCGCTGTGGGTCGACCTCCGCCACCTGGGCTATTCATTCCACAATCACAGCCTCCTCATTTTTCAACTTCTGTGAGTATGAATGTTTTAGTTTGTATATGCTTAGGGTCAAGCCACAACAATACTTGGAACCTAGTGGAGTATGAATGTTTTAGTCATGTATGATATATATTTATCTTGTCTCACACATGCAATCTCTTTTCTTTTGTGCAGAATCAATCGGCGGCTTCGAATGATCCGGCGGCTCATGGTTCACCAGCTAATCCTTCACCCATCAGTCGTCCTGGCCAGCTTGGTGATGCTACTTGTGGTTTGTTTGTGAGACTTCTATTTGCACTTGTGATGTGAATGATGGTTTGTGGTACTTGTGGTTGTTTGTGAGACTTCTCTTTTGCACTTGATCTATTTGTGAACTTGGTGAAGATACTTGTAAACTTGTGATATATTTGTGAGACATGTGACATTTGTGATTTATATGTGATGTGTGTGATATATATGTGGTGTGGTGAAATATATGTGATGTTGGTGATATATGTGATGTTGGTGATATATATATATATTTTGTTTGTATGGATGGAATGTAAAAAACAAATAAAAAGGCTGTTTACGGTCACTTTGCCGAGTGTTGCACTCGGCAAAGGCACCCTTTGCCGAGTGTCATGGTCACAACACTCGGCAAAGTGACCATTTCTGGGCACCTGGGAACATGGTTTGCCGAGTGTCATGACCATGACACTCGGCAAAGATTTTTCTTTTTTTTAAAAAAAAGGTTTGCCGAGTTCCCTGTATGGGACACACGGCAAAGATTTTTCTTTTTTTAAAAAAAGGTTTGTCGAGTGCCCTGCATGGGACACTCGGCAAATTTTTTTTCTTTTTTTAAAAAAACAGTTTGCCGAGTGCCCTGCATGGGACACTCGGCAATTTTTTAAAAAAAACGGTTTACCGAGTGTCGTAGGCAGGGACACTCGGCAAACCCGCCATAAACGGAGCTAGCGCCGTCACGACTACTTTACTTTGCCGAGTGTCGAAGGGTGCCCGAAAAAATGACACTCGGCAAAGTGCCATTTGCCGAAAAAAATTTTACCGAACGCTCTTTGCCGAGTGTGACACTCAGCAAAGCCTTTGCTGAGTGCAATATGGGCTTTGCCGAGTGTCTGGGGCACTCGGCAAAGCCGCTGTTTCCGGTAGTGGTTACCATAAATTACCAAAATACTCCCTTCGTTCCAAATTATAAGTCGCTTAGACTTATTCGGTTCATCGAATTTGTTATGTATCTAGACATAACGTTGGTTCAGATATATAGCAAATTCGATGTACCAAAGAAAAAGTTAAAGCGACCTATAATTTGAAACGGAGGGAGTAGCTTTAAACTAAGACCATGATGCAATGACGTCGTCACCAGTTTCTTATATGTCAGTTTTCTTTTGTTCTTATATTATTGTCATGTACGAGCCTTCCCGACAGAAGTCCTGTGCAATAGTGAAAGTGCGAAACCAAGCGTGACGTCGTCACCAGTTTCTTATATGTCAGTTTTCTTTTGTTCTTATATTATTGTCATGTACGAGCCTTCCCGACAGAAGTCCTGTGCAATAGTGAAAGTGCGAAACCAAGCGTATCACGACGTATCCTGTGAGGTACCACGCACGCCCAATAACCAGAGTTCGTTGCCCTTTTGTGACCGAAATTTGCCATGTCTTGCCAAAATGCATACTGCATGTGCATTACAGTGGCAAGTAGTAGTCTATCTAGTACTATGTAGGTACTCATAAGTACCGTAATGTATACTATGTGAAAACCTGGGTTCTGGCTACGGAAACATAGGATGGCACCGATCGATATACGTATGTACAAACTTTTGTAGGAAGGACCGCATCAGGACCATCGTCATATCAGCTCAATAGACCGGAGGTAGTAAAACTGCGCAAATGGTCCAAAGTAAAAGGCCTGTGCTGGTACTTATACTCCCTTTGCCCTGAATAAATAGATTCCTAGAGTTATCTCTTAAGTCAAACTTTTTAAACTTTGACTGAATTTGTAGAAAAAAGATCAAGATTTATGATATCAAACTATTATCATTAGATGTATCATAGAATATATTTTCATAATATGCTCATTTTATGTCACAGATGTTGTCACTCTTTTCTATAAAGTTAGTCAAACTTAAAAAAAATTACTAGTACAAATTCTAGGAATTGATTTATTTGAAGACAGAGGGAGTATATATATAAAAAAGTCCAAAATTTTCTTCTCGGGCTGTTACATATATACCTACCAATCTGCCATATATATGCCCATATGATTATAAGTTTGTATCACAAGGAAAATAAGGTTTAGAGTTGTATCACAAGGAAAATAAGGTTTAGAGTTCCGGTTTGTCAATAAGGTTTTTTACCTGCCATTATTCGATGGTATTGTAGGCTTCCGGACAATAAGGTTTAGAGTTCTCTGCAGGATTCAGACAGCATCGTCTATAGGATCGCTTTCGGCTGATGCCTGGTTGGTGCCTTGATAGCAGGGGCGTAGACATATGTACCGGGTCATACCTCTTGCATGCATGCGTCGTAAGGAACGGTAAAGATCGATCCTGCAGCCTTTTAATGATGCATTTGCCTGTCATGCATGCTTGCTTCGATTCCTTGTTGTTGGCGTGCAGCAGACTTAATTTTCGTTGGTTCAGTCTATATATGTAGTGTGGTCTCTCTTCCATCAAAACCGACATATAGGTAAGTAATTAACATGCAAGGATGAAAAGTGCACACAAGCACACGATACTCACAACCATCTAGCTAGTTATATAGATGTATGAAACCGTTGTAACTATTTGTATGTGTAAATCTGGCCGCTAAGATATACTAATTGTTGTTGTAATTATTTAGACATACGTTATATCTAGATACATAGCAAAGTCGATGTACCAAAAAAGTCATAGCGACTTATAATTTGGAACGGAGGGAGTACCAACGATGCATGGTGGATAGAATCATATGTATCTAATGCGGTCATGCTTCCATCAAGGAATCGAAACACCTCATTCCTCTGTTAGATTTGTTTAATTTATATCGTCCCCTCATTCCCAAATGATAAGTGTATTTTGTAGACGGAAACTAAAAGTTGAATTCTAAAAACTTCGACCAACAATTAGTCAAATCATATATAACTTTAGGACATAAAACTTGCATAAATAAATTTGTACTTAGAGTGCCTCTAAGGTGATATTATTGATTATTTAGCAAATAACAACATATTTTAAGAGAAATTAAGGATCAAAATCTATTTTATATGACTTGTGTTTATTCATAATACGCTTATCATTCAAGGACTGGGTTAATTACTACATAATCATGACAAAATTTTTATGGAGGCAAAGGGAGTAAAACTAGAAAAAGTATATGTACTGCCATAATTATTTTAGGAGAAAAGCTCTAATGAAAACCCTAAGATGATCGATAGCATATCTCCATGTCCGCACCAGTAGGGTTGGAATTCATAATGAGTAGCGAATGCCCTGACCTCCACGTAACGTCAGTATTGCGGTCATCCCTAATCCCCTGGTCACCTCGACACAGATAGCGCGTGAACTATATTAGTAGGCTCACGTGAACTATGTACGAAACACTATGGCGCACCGATGAGGTTGGTTATATAATCATAATTGACTTCTTGTGATGAATCATAACATATCATCCTAGTGGCGGATGCGTCCCCACGCCTCAACCTCTAGGCCAAGCCGTGGGCTGAAGAAGATATAATTGTTGTATTCAGTGGTGAAGCTATGTCACAAAAATTTTAAAACCCAATATTAGGGTCGAATTTTCACTATAATTGCAATTTAAAATTTTAACCTACAAAGCAACCGCGTCTCCATTAATTTACTCTAGCTTCATCACCAGTTGTATATTACTACCGCTAAGAGAGTCTCAGCAGCCATTTGGGACACAACCGCTATAGCAATGCTATGATGCACCCATATGCTGATATGCATATGGCCGGTCGCTTTTCGTATGCCTGTGGGGAGCAAGCAAGCATGCCATGCAGGCTACTGTAGCTGCAGAGGAGTGCAGCGATTCACGTAGAATTTTTTCCCTTCTCGGGGTGTGAGCCGATGCAGGCCGGCCGGTGGGTCTCTGACATGTGGTCCTGGAGGAAGCCCACGTCGATCGCGTGGTGCAGTAGTAATGACAAGCAAGGTCGTAGGGATCCGCATCACATCCGCTCCCGCTCTGCTCTCTGCGTAACGGCGCCTAGTTTTGTCTCCACTAAAATCCTCGTCTACTCGACAGATGGTACATACATTGACAATGACATGTGGGACCAATCGTTGCTGGGCATACATGTCAGTGAGACGGAAGCAGCATCCCTTCGCATAGCGGCGGAATTAATGGCGTCTCACAGGTGACAGGTGGGTGTAAAAGGGAATGAGAGCCTGCGCTGCCGCTGCCACGTCTGCCCTCCACTGCATGCCTGCTACTGAGCGTGCTGCCGCTGCCAGATGGGACCACGTACGTCTGCTGCTGGCCTGGAGCCCTGGACCTTAGAACTCTGGGCCCCCCACCATACATCGCTCTGCCTGAAGCCCGTAATATTTCCCTATTCCCACAACAATTTACCTATGCCCCTGTTTACTTCCCATGCAAACCCAAAATATTTCCTCTTCCACCCATCACATCGAATCTTTAAACGCATGCATGGAGCATTAAATGTAGGTAAAAAAATAACTAATTGCATAGTTTGTCTGTAAAGTTCGAGACGAATCTTTTGAGTCTAATTAATCCATGATTGGACAAATTTTACCAAATAACAACGAAAAGTGCTACAGTAACTTTTCACCCAAATTTTCTCAACTAAACACAGCCTATGTCTTAAAATGAAGAGGATATAGATTCCAATCAAATTCATACACTCGTCTCTGGTTATCTTACCAAGCAATAGACATACATAAAAAGCACCAAGGAGCTAGCTAGTCTTTTCAATGGTCAAAGGTGATCTCTTGTCAACTAGCAAAAAAATATGCCTCTTTGTGCTTTTCCTCTTTACTAGAAATTTCATATGTATAAGGTGTGTGGTCCACCACGAGATACTTTACTTTTCATAATGACAGAGGTGCATCGTTGTTTCGTACCATCAACTAGTGAATTTTAGCATCCCATGTTAGTTCGGATGGCTTAGCACCCAGAGACTCATGGGATTATACTGTGGTTCAAATAATGAGCCCTACATCGAGTGGAAGTTAGTAGTGTTCCTAAGCATGAGAGCTCAAAGTTTGCACTAGGGGCCGGGTTACAAATGAATGGAGAGAGAGAGAGAGAGTTAAAGTATACATGTGAGGCGCATGTGCTCGTCTATGGTTGTAACCGAGAGCAAGGTCCCCTACCTCGCCTTATATAAACGGGAAGCAAAGGTTATTACAAAATGTGTGGAGGCCCACATGTCAATTGGAGAGGGGATCCCTTTGCTGACATCGCTTGTCCTCCTCGCCAATGGCAGTCTACTGTGCAGAGTAGTGACATGTATTGGTCCACCCCCATCAAATCCACTAGTGAGGATAGGGACCTACCACAGCGGTTCGCCCACACATGGGTTGGTGGTGCAATATCACTACAAGCATCCGTAGTGGATGTCATCGTCACCTATTTCACACTGGCCGGTTAACCACAGTCCAAGTGGTGGTGTAACCTATGCATGTCATTGCCTTGTATGTTATTTGATGGGTGGGACCCTTCGTCTCGAGACGTGATGTCCATGCCCAGCCTCTTGACTAACTAGTCGGACTCCCAGGCAGGGCTCTGAGTGGCCACTTCTATTCTTCTTCCAAGGCATTGAAGGTCGACTCCTCGAGCCGGACACAGGTGTGTGGGTCGAAGAGGCTCTCGAGAGGTCGGATATGGGTCCCAGGAGGCTCATTGACGGTCATTCCCACCGAGTTTGTGCGAGCGCACGTGGTGGGTGTAGCCCTTGAGCCCTTATCCTATGGGTCCGAGTTAGATAGGGGCTTATTCTTCTGTAGAGTCGTATTATGCTAGCATATATTTATGAGGGTACCCATGATATAGGTACTCATCAAGATGGGTAACTCAAATGCAAATTTAAGAGGTTACTTAGACTATCTACTATCATGACAGAGATGGGTAATTTAGATTCAAGTGTATGGATTTCCTTTCAAATTACATTTCATAATGGTAGATGTAGTTAATTTAGATGCAAATTAGGAGGTTACTAATGGCACATGTGGGTAATTTAGATGCATATTTGGGGATAATTTTATATTATCTTTCATAATACATAGGTGGGTAATTTATATGCATATTTAAGGATAACTTTATGTTATTTTACAAAATGAAAATGTGGGTAAATTGTTAGAAAATAGAACAGATCAAATGGCTATAGTTGTGGCTATTACTGTTAGTGATCATTAAAGTCAACCAAAATTGATGGCTAAATGTTTCTATTTTTCCTGAGGATTTTTTGGATTTATCATTTTTTTTCTAAGATGCCTCAAGGCGATTAACATAAGGACTTCGTTGTTGTGCCTCCAATTAGTAATAGTAAGATTTTTATTCACTCATTATTTTTAGCATAGATATAGGTATGTGTGTAATTTATAAATAAATGTAGGAGTATTATGGGTTTACTTTTTCATAATAGCCATGATGGATAATCTATGAATAGTTATGGATATATTTTATTTATACTTTTCATAACAGCGGAGATGGTTAATTTGTAAATAGACATATTGGAACACTAAAATTTCTTTTTTCCTTATTAATGCAATAATTGTTAGTCTTGAGAGAGAATGTTGTGGCATCTTTTGTTGGTCAATTGCAAATACAATAGATAAATTGGAATCAAGATATGTGTAACTGTAAACTAACACCAACCAAATAGTACGTTAGCATGGCCTTTAGATCAAATATTTTTTTATAGGGACACTGATTTAATTTTTTTAACTTCTATTAGTTTCTTTCGAAGACAAAATCTGGTCTAGTTTTTTTGGCTGTGGACTTACCAAAGGATGGATGAGAGCGTGCTCATATAAAAAGCCAACGACCGTCAGTCCATCACAACCCAGAAAGTGTTGTACTGCCTTTACATTATTGGCGCAGCACTAGGCCAAGTGGGCCATCGATCGTTATCGTTGTGTGGCAATTTGTGCTTTTTTTCTTCCCATTTTATTTGCCACTTTGCAGTCGCTCGTGCATTGAAACGAGAAAATGATTCGCAGGGCCATCTGTACGTGTCGATCAAAATGTTGCCGTCACAAAGGATTCTTGAAATACCTCTTCTCCCTGTTCCATTTATTATTCGGCCAAAAGCGAAGAATAACCATCCAAACGAACCCAAAACTCGGTACTATATATATATATATATATATATATATATATATATATATATATATATATATATATAGTATTTTCTAGTATTTAAAATCGATCCACAAATAGTGACGAGGGACCTCTTTAGTTACATACTAGATTATCTAGATCATTAAGGAGTGTAATCGGAAAGTAGCAAAGTTACGGAACCCCCCCCCCCCCAAACTCTTCTAGTAGCCCCTGCCTTGTCCACAAATACAATTATTATCATTGGCGGGACAGCCCATCAAAATATAAAACATATGTGTTTTCAAGATTGGAACTCAAGACTTCAAATATTCTCTCAAACACTCATACTACCAATTGAGCTATGCAACACTTATATAACTTCAATTGATTCTATTCTTTTAACTACACATTTACAAATCTCAAATGAAAATTTGAACTCGGATGGACAGATTTCACCATAAAAAAATTAAACTAACTGAGCTATACTCAATTATTCTATAGCCAACTACAGAAGAGTACTCGTATATAATCAATTCAAATCAAACGAGATAGGAATCCTTTGTTCTACATAATGGTTATCTCCGTTTCATTTTATTGCTACAACGCAGAACAGTGCAATGAACAAAATGAAATGTAGCTTAATTGGAACCAGAGTCTTACAAAATATGTGTGCTCTCAATTGGTGGTTAATTGGGACTGCATAGAAAGTGGTAGGAAAATCATGAAAAAGAAAAGGAATTTGCATGCTGCATGTCTAAAATCTAGTAGTTTGAAACGGCATAAACACAAAACTTTGACCTTAATAATTGTTGAAGGGATTATTATGATGCCTTATATTTTTTCTATTTCTATTTAATATAATTACATTTCTATCTAAATTCATGAAACACACAACACAAAGTGTAAAGGAAAAAAGTAAGAAAGGATTTGATACTTCTTTCTAAGACTCAGTTTTTTTTGCGAACGTGCAAATAATGCACATGTTTCATTAAGAGAAAAGAGGTTACAAGCTTTTAAGTTACAGGGATGATTGTTAACATGTCTTAGAGTGCAAGTGTAAATCATAACATAGGCAGATGCCCTCCCACCCTGCACACGGAAGCCACATCGTTCGTCTACTTTAAGCTATTACACAGATAAATTTGGGAAGAACAACACTTATGAACTGACCATAGATCAATTGGTTGTGTTCCTTGTGGTAGAACCTGCCCACACGGGTTCAAGTCCTTGACTTGGTATGAATGCTCGCATTTTTCTGGATTTATTCCAGGATTCAATGATGCTATATGCTTTCAGTGGTAGACGATGTCCCCATCGAAAGAAACAACACTCATTCCTATGTAACGAGTCTTCTGCGTACAGTTACACTCTATTTTTATCGTAAGTCAAATTTCTTAAATTTTGACCAAGTTTATACAAAATTGTACCAAAATCTATAACATCAAATTGCTTTCGTTAAATTCTAATGAAATGTCTTCATAGTGCATTTAATTTATTTGAACTCTTTGATATTCTTATTTTAAAAAAATAGTCAAAACTAGAGAAGCTTGACTTAGGCAAAACTAAAATTAATGACATATAATTTGAAACAAAAGGAGTCATAGTATGGTGCTTTCTATAGATCTATATATAGGATGGGCCATGTACCCCAAATATATTTTAATAATAAGATAATGACAATCTAGCTAGCAAATATATGTGAGAGTAACTCCAACAGAAGAGCTATCATGTTGTATAATCTATATTTGACTATTTTGGGAAAAAAAAGAGTCCAACAACTAATATATTTGGCTTTGTAAAATAGCAAGTCATGTATCCCGGAATTCTCGTATGCTAGATATAGCTTGCATGTGCCGCTAGCCATTCGTCTCACCCTATTGGAAAGGCTATTAGAGTTTTCTGTTTTTTTGCTGGGGTTTCTATTTTAGAGGTTGGCTAAATCATAAGTTTAGCCATCTATTTTTACCAACTCTGTTGGAGTTGCTGTCCATATGGTGGGTTGGGATCGAGCAATTAAACTTCAGTATAATCGATTATCTCCATTGGAAGTTACGATTTGCTCACCATATGAGCATATATTATTAAGCTCCCACTTTGTGAATATGTACACGATGCTACTATATGTATGCAACCCTAACAAGGCAGTCTGAACGAGAGCGCTATATTGAGAGACCAGTAAACGACGCCTTTAATACAATGCATTGGTTCAAATTAATAAAGATGGTAATAGAGGATGCACAATATACACCAAATATGTGCAGGAAATCGAATGATATTTGAATCGATAGCGGAGAGTTACATCGCTAGCTAAATGGCCACTGAAATACGGCATCTCTAGTGTACTTTTGCGTTTAGTTCTTGGTGCGGGCATGCATGGTTTAGACATTAGAGCCCTGAAGGCCTAGTCTTCTTAATGTTTACCGAAATAATGTTTTACCTTTTTCAGCTACTACTGAGGAACATATTCACAACAATGGTTTATTAATAATAATGTGGGTATAAATATAATGTAAACCGACCAATTAGCTCTCAAGCATTTCTCTTATGCCATTTGCTTTTGCAGAACTTACCTTTATTTTATACTGGGACTGTAGGCAGGGGAGAAGCTACGTTTGTAGCTGTGGGTGTAGATGCACCCCCCACGAAATACAAAATTAGTGATAAAGTTTAATATGCATCCTCTACTACAGACTGTCCATGCACACAAGGCACTCACACTCCCTTTAATTTGTTCTAGCTTCCCCACTGATTATAGGCGGCAGAACAAAGAAGTCTCATCATATCATAACCATTCCGACTGTTTCAACATATATCCTAGTATGCAAGTTTACATAAAAGGTAATTTGTACTATATATACACAGTACACAAAATGAAATCCTTTTTTTTAATATAGTGCTACGCAGTTAGACAATGAACACTGAAAGTTCCTAATATTCCTAAATTTACTGTACAATATTTCGTTACTTTTATATATTTGTATTCAGCTACATGTGCTGTGTTCTATCCTTGGTTGTTAAAATAGTGTGATTCCCTAATTTAATCTGCTTAAGCACATAGTTACATACAGCATGATCCAAGGCATTTATTTATTTTCTGAAACATGCATGTTTTCATGCCCAGCTGGAAATTTAAGGTTTAAGAACTGAGCCAGCTGATTCTTGTAAGAATTACAGACAGAGCTGCAGCATGCAGCAATGAACAATGGAAGAAGCAGAAGCGGATCAGAATATCAGGTGCAGCAGCCTGCGGGCAGCAGGGAAAGAATTGCACAAGAACCAAGCCAAGAATGATAATACAGTTGCAGAGATGAGGATCCATACAGATATCCTTGAAAAGCATCTGGGTCTTGTTTAGATTACTCCCAAAAGTTAGAATTTTTTCACTTTCTCCATCACATCAATCTTTGGACGCATACATGGAGCAGTAAATGTAAATAAAAAAATAACTAATTGCATAGTTGGATTGTAAATCACGAGACGAATCTTTTGAGCCTAGTTAATCTATAATTAAACAATAATTGTCAAATACAAACGAAATGCTACGGTTCCAAATTTTTCTAACTTGTTCCGTCTAAACAAGGTCCTGACAAGAAAGACTACGGTCTGATCTGACCTGATTCCAGTCATCCAATAACTGCCTCTGCTACCGTGCTACGGGGCTACCTTGCTTTGGGGGGAGAGCCCTTTGAAGTTGCCCGGAGGGGCCAGAGAGTGCTCCAAGAAACCAAACTAAAAAAAAATGCATGACCCAAACAGTAAGATATGCACGCATTGGTGACTAACTGATATCGTATGCAGAGTGGACAGTGCAGTTCTTAAATTACTGAACTTGGTCAGAGATTCAGAATATGTACAATTACAATGAGCAGGATATATCATGTTCTCAAGAAAAGGGAAGAAACACACATTAGTTAATAAAGAAAGCACAAGTGAACTAATATGAGCAAGATATCATTAAGAAACAGCAATCCATCAACAATTACACATGCAGATGCAGTACTGGAGCTATATACCAGAGCTGTTCCAACCACTTGATCAGTTCGCGCGCGTGTCAGTGCCTCAGTTCCTCGGCCCAATTTCTCCCTTTTTGCTAGCTGTTGATTGTCTTCACAGTCCAAGATCCAAAGAGCACACATCCTTCCCTGCCGTCGAGGAGGATGTTGATGACGATGGCGATGGCAATTGCAGAAGCGTCGACGCCGTCCGGGTGACTGTGGCGCCGTCTTCGGCAGCGTCCAGCGGGCAGTCGAGGTTCACCCCGAACAGGCGGACGCGCTTTGACCTCGTCGCCTCCACCGCGGCTGCGGCAACGTGCACGGGCATCGATGTAAGAACAACGGCGGCCGGCACCTGCGGGCGCAGGAACAGCACGTGCCGACTGGGCTCCCGAGCGGAGCCACTGTAGTCCTGCCACGGGCAGATGGGAACCGACGGGAGCGGCAGGAGGCGCTGCGCAGACGCCAGCGGCGGCTGCAGGAACGCGAGGTCCTGGCGGCGGCGGCGGAAATCGATGAAGAAGCGGCCGCGCGGGGCGCCCTCGCCGCCCGCGCCGCGCGCGAACAAGACTGTGTCCCCGGCGCCGAGGCGCTTCTCCTTCACGAAGCGGCTCCATCCCTTGGTCATAACGTAGCTCTGGCTGCTGTTCCAGTACGAGTAGCGGAAGCGCCACGCCTTCCCCGCCCGGTCCTCGAAGCTGAGCACCAGCCCCTTCCCACCGCCCGCAGCCGCCGCGGCCGCGGCGGCCGAGGCGTCCAGCGCGGGGAAGTAGCGCTCCGCGTGCTGCTTTGGGATGACCAGGCGGTTGAGCTTCCCCACGTCGCTCGGGGTGACCACCTTCTCGAACATGTGCTCCTTCTCCACCCACGCCACGCCGCCGCGAGGCCTCTCGGAATCCTCGACGACACGGGCATGCGCGGGCGTGAACTCCATGGGATTCCCCGCTCACACGCGTCTCGAGCGTGCTCCGGCTGCTGCTGCTATAGCTGTTGACTTTTGACTAGTATGCTACTTCAGGGAGGGAGGGATCGGCTGGTGGTATGTAACAGTACTATATCCCACAACTATTCTTAGGAGGTGGGGCTTAGGGTTAGATTAGCTCAATATTATATCTGGATGCAGCTCTATCGAACTTGCTCTAGGATAGCAGCTGATTGGTGAGCTGCTGGATAAAGAGTGCTAGCTGTTTGTTCTTGTAACAGGACAGGACTTGGTTATCAAAAGATACTCCTATATAGGGAAGAAATGGGATCTAGCTTGCTGGGAGCTCTGTGGAGGTGGTTCCTGTGTGTGGTTTGCAATTGTGAGATCTTCAGCAAAGGTGCTGTGGCTGTAGATCAGTAGGCATCAGTGTACATGAGACAGGGAGGGGGGAAGGTTGGGAAGAGCGATACAAAGCAGCCCCCAGCTAGCTTTCTTAAGGAGGAAGATGAAGCGGCCGGCATCTAGCATTCTGCTACTAGCTGAGGCCGGTGGTGGGAGAGGAGGGGCGAGAGGGACTAGAGGGCGATGTGAGAGGGGTGGGGCCCACGAGCGACGAATGATAGGGCTTGAGATCATGTGAGTATGCATGTCACTCTCAGCTCAGCCTATTGGGATCCTCTCACCTCTCTAGCTAGCTCCCCCATTCATGGATGGATGGCTGTATGATCTCGCGGCTGCAGTGATTCAGCAATTGCGTGTTGACACTTGACAGCATGAATGATAAGATGCAGGTATGGGAAAAAAAATATCTGCTCCTCCTGGATCAGTAGGTCGTGGCAGAATAATGGACAGTACTCCTCTTTCCTCTCTCTCTTTTTTTAGTTTTTCATCAATGCTTTGATCTAATCTCTCCGTCCAGGAAAGAATGCAATTCTAAGTACAGTGTCACGTTTTACAATCTTAAGTTTCACCAACTATAGATAAAAAACATTAATATTTATGATATCAAATAAATATCATTAGATTAATTACAAAATGTATTTTTATAATAAATTAATTTGGAGTCATAGATGTAAGTAGTATTCACTAAAAACTTGGTTAAACGTGAACTACTTTTGCCGGCACGTAACCCGCAGCTGTATTCTTTCGTGGAGAAAGGAAGTATCGTATCCATTGATCATGAGATTGCGCTAGCTACTGAGCCACTGAGTTCTGCAATCTCCAGCTCCCCCACCAGTATGCTACTAGTAGCAAGAAGAAGCAATTAACTGCTGCAGGTTCTGACCTGCCCTAGTAAAAGAAGTCGTTGTAGACAAGATTTGAGTTAAACATATCAAGAATAACTTTTAATTTGTTGAGTTTCAAACTATGAAAACCACATGAATAGATTTGTCTTGAATAATACTTTTATAAAAGTATACAAATATCACTTTTATATAAATGTTTTTATAAAGATAAGAGGTCAAAATTATGCTTTAGAGACCGTGTTACTATCAAAAACGACTTTTTTTACCAACACGGAGGGAGTACATCTTCCAGCAGCTAGCTTGACACAAGTAATGTGCAGCTGCTGCAATGGTGGTGTTCGATCGCCTATGGGCTGCGCGCCGAGGACAACCGAAATTGCACACATGCATATGCTCATTTTTTAACACTTCTCCTAAATTCTGGTGCCTGGTATTTGTTTGTTTGTTGAGACATAATTTTTTATTGTTTGACTATAAAATTATAAATTATTCTTTTAATTACATTTGTTGTCTGTCTAAAATTATTACCTAAAAATTCATGCCCCTGAAATATAGCAACTCCTATTTTTCATATTGGTTTGCGCAATTAAAGTATATAAACTTTGTACTCTTAACTACACGTCCTAATTCCAAATATATATCTTCAATTAGGACAATGATACGGTCTCAAATTAAATGTGACATTTGGCTCGTGACTTTTTGTTAAGATATACTTAAATAGTGGAAATTACATATTATAAAAGAATTTCTCATGATGTTCGCTAGAACTTTCAGCCATGGTACAATGTTTTTCTCTCTCATAACAAATCAGCCAACAGTACTTTTAGTCATGGCTTATCAGCCAAGTGAACAGGCAATAGCATCAACCGCATGCCGTGAAAAGTTTATTAAATACTAATGGTTCGATTTACATTATTTGACATCGACGTATATGATAACACCCTGCAATATTTCTAAGCATATTTTTTTGACGCTATTTTAGGCCTATTTAGTAAAACTTATAAGCTACTTATGGTGAAAATAAGCTGAAACCAAACATGCCCGCTTGTACTCTTTTTTTGCAGCTTATCCACCAGGAAGCGCCCAGATAATAAGCTATGCCAAAGTACCAAGCAGGGGTGAGGCACCGCTGGATACATATAGACACAGCTGATGGCTTAGAGCAATGTCAAGAGTCTCTTTATATCCTTTCTAATCGGTAAGAATCGAAATTTTGGTCAAAGAAAATAGCCTTCAACAGATTCTTTATTTAAATCTCTAAATATTTCCATATTTCTCACTAGCCAAACATACAGAGGTGAGGCTACCTCTCTAGAGTGTGCCACAAGACCTAGAGAAACTATTGGAGGGTGAAAAGATATAGAGCGACTTTTATTCAAATTCAAATGACTTTCTCTAAATAAAGGTATGGTTAGAGACTGAGTTTAAAAGAGACTCTTAGAGATGCTCTTACTGCTGTTGTGGTGCCATGTCTATATCGATTGATCAAACAAAATGATGACAATGTTGTTCGACAGTTTTTCCATATTTAGCGACGACCTAGCTTGGTTTGTATTATACCTGATCCTGGTCGACTAGGTCTTCCTGCCGTGCGCACTCGCATATTTCCATGTGCTGAATGCAATAATAAAGATTCGGTCCCTAATTAAGAAATGCCCTAATTAAAAAATGTAGCCTATACCTTATACTAGCCAGTAGTGCTGCTTGTGCATAGTCTTATATGCATGTAACGAGTGCCACCTAAGATTTTTTACAAGCACACTAATATAAAATTGATTTTAGGAGATAACTATATAACGAGAGAGGATTATCCTTGCATACTCCTAAAATACATAGCGAACTTCACAAGTCGGTCTATTTAGAGAGGGTGCCTTTGAGTTTTGCTTAGATCAATCTGGGCGCGTGATTGTCAGGGCGAGGGTGTGGCGGGAACCGAGGTGGTGCCTTTGACTGATGGCCTATTGTCTGGGCGAGGGTGAGGCAGGCATGCCAGTGGCATCTCGACGGCTACCTGCACGAGTCAATAGGAATTGTTGAAACAAGTGGGCATATAAGATCAATCAGGGTATTGTGTTGCAGTAGTTTTGACCACTAGTGTGTTTGAGTCCATTAGCAGGGACGCATATATGGGGTCCTGGCCTCCCCTAATACTATATATTAATTTACTACCTATTAGGATTTGAGTTTTGCTTAGATCAATCTGTCATTGAACAATCATCATTCATTAGTTTAGGATCGGAGACCCTAACTTCGAGTGCTTAATCATTCTTTAGCAAATTTTTGCTGTGTTCTTTCTTGTATTCTTCTATTTGCAGTCATGGATTAGCATTCATGGCGAGGTTAATTAACTAGGCAGCGCACAATCAATAACTAGAGGAAACGTGGTGCTACGATTGCAGGGTTCGGGTTTTTACGATCGAAAACCAGATCATGTGTCAAGTTTTCACCTAATGGAAAATTGGGCACCCTTATTCCCATCAATATTCTCTCTTCATATGATATCATTTTTGAATAAACAAAAGTATATGGATGTTTAATTGCGCAACATGGATTCCTATTTCACATGGTGTCTTTACAAAGACATAGATTTTGTAGTAACTGACAATAAAATATATTGTAAGAAAAATTAATGGGCAAAATATACCTTGAAGTCTTTCTAATACGCCTTGGAGAGATAAATATGTGGGACAGTTGAAACTTGAAAGTACTCTGTCGACTTGATCTGCAATTAGAATCGAGATATGGTTGAGATCAGAGGACACAGAACGTGTACAAATTTAGATGCTCCTTGGTCTTTTTGCTCATAAAGGGGGGCACAAAAGCTTCTTGGCCTAACCCAGTTGCATCATTGAAGGATCATCTATATACTTGGTATAGGAGTATATATCGTCGAATATGTACAAGCAAATTGCTTGACACTTTGGGCACTTGCCAACCAAATGGATCTCTAGATGCATGCACACTGATCCACTGATAGAGATCCCTCACACAGTGCTATAGCTTGCGCTTCATTCTGATTGGTCGAGGGCTTGAGATACTTTGACCGGTGCAGAGAGCTAGCAGATGGAGCATGGGCGCGTGATTTTGCACAAGTGGGTCGTCATAGAGGTCCCAGGATTAAAGATAGACAACAGAGCTCTCTTTTTATACAAATCATCTGGTCCGTGGAGATATATAAGATCATGTGACATGCATGCATTTTCATAACACTAACCGGCCGCTGGCCTCGCACAGTCCATAAGAGCAGCAGATTCCGTGGGGGACCGGCCCGGCCGGAGTGCGCGTACGAGCATATGATATTATTGCCGCATTGGCACACCAGCTGAAGCTCTGATGATGATTTAATTTGATGTGGACAAAATGTGCAGATGAAACAAACAGTGCTTAATTGTATATATATGTCCATGCTATTTTCTGCAGTCTGAACCTACCTTCTAATGACAAATCCGCGGCTTGATATGATTAATTGCATAGATATGATGCTGTACTGATGTCTGATGATCATATATAGTATCATAGTATCAGACACGCATGAACATATATATTACTTCCTCTGTCTCCAAAAGAATACAATTCTGGAACAGTGTCATGTTTTAATATATCAAGTTTGACCAATTATAGATAAAAAGTATAAATATTTATAATATCAAATAAATACTATTAGATAAATTATAAAATGTATTTTCATAATAAATTAATTTAAAGCCATAAATGTGAATACTATCGCAACCCATAGTTATATCTTTTGGGAGGTACCCTCCGTATCGGATTTAGAAGTCGTTTAGGACAGTGACATGGTCTCCAAAACATAACTTTGACCTCTTGTTTTTATAAAAAATATTTATGAAAAAGTGATATATGTATACTTTTATGAAAGTATTTTTAAGACAAATCTATTCATATAATTTTTACATTTGCAAACTCAACAACTTAAAAGTTATTGATGATTTATATTCCCAATGTTTGACTCAATCATTGTCCGAAACGACTTCTAAATCCGATACGGAGTGTATATGTTTCAGCTAGCAGCGAGTACAGTCTAAGATCTCAAGGGGGCCTTTTGAGCTTCTCTTGAGGCTGATAGATCCAGAGCTGAGCTTCTTGAGGCTCATAGATCGAGGCGCACATATGTTTTGATTAATCTGAGGATAATATATAGAGATGCACATACTATATGTTATCACTGTCAGTTCTGGACACCCAATACCTGCAATGATAACGCTCAAAGACACGAACCACCGATCGTCATAGCATTTACTTTGCGCACAAATCTGCAGGTAAAGAAGGAGAAAAAAGTGGGGACAGGAAGGCAGGCATCTAAACGAAGACAGATTATTGGGCTTAAAACACATAGTTTTTGCACATGTAAAGCAAGGGCGGCAAAGGAAAAGGTACAGGAGGGAAACATGTTTAGTAATGGTCCAATGGAAGGACTACAGCTTTTTTTTTTCTTGCCACGCACAGCATGCAAGCAGCTTTTGGGCTTCAGTATCCTAAGATGATATTCAGAACAGAATTTCCGTAATTTGCTTTATTTTCTCATGTCTACACACACTGACACACAGCATCAATCATGTTAATGCATACTCCTATATCCGTGCATATTGGTAATATACATATCTGTAATATGCAAAAAAAAAATATCCTATAGCTAGCTACTTTAAGAAAACGATAAAAAAAACTCGCATGCTTGGACCACCTGTATGCATAATTTTCTTCAGAATATGGTGTGGAAACTGGAAAGAAGTACTACTACATACTGTATGACATAATTCAAAACTTGGGAGTATATATGTATGCAACATACAGAAGCACCAGTTTAAACATACAGACAACACGCTTCTATTGAGCACTAAAGGATATGCAAATCTTTTGCGTATTCAAGGAAAAAAACATAAAGAAGCACTAGCAATAGCCAATTAGACTGATATTATTGGTCATATATATGTAGGCAACTAAGCAAGAGAAGGTCCATTTATATTGATTCAGAATTCAGATTTGAGTTTAATTAGCCTTGAGCTTCGCATGCGCATCAATACATGTCATGGAAGAACTATACACATGATCATGTCCCTTACTGTGCTACAACCTTTTGCCTGATATATGCATATCCTAAATAGGAGCTTATTCATAATATATGCTTCCATCAACTGTACTACACATATGTCGTACTGTGCTCATTCATAATATCCCAGCTGGTCTCTCAAGAATAAACACCCGTACATGTGTACCCTCCACATATATGTAATTAATTAATCATAATGTAATCATTATAACGCACCAGAGACACAATTGAAGATGGTAAAGCAGCACTTAATCGAGAGTAAGTAAGCATTCATGCATGCTAGCTAGCTTTACAATGCAATGCAATCTTTTGGTACCATTCTAGCAGTGGCAGCTGGCCTTTGAGTGTGACTCTCTCAGCATAAGTGCATTGACACTGGCCGTGTTTAGTTGCCCGAATCGGGGTGTCCCGATTCATGGTTTAACACTGTAGCAATTTTGTTTTTATTTGGTAATAATTGTCCAAACATTAATTAATTAGGCTTAAAATATTCGTCTTGCAAAGTACAACAAAACTGTGTAATTAGTTTTTGATTTCATCTACATTTAGTACTCCATATATGTGCCAGTATTTTGATGTGATGTGAAATCTTCTTTTTGCATAGTAGCATTTGGAGTGAATTTAGGAAACTAAACAAGGCCACTGTCATCTCAAGCTCGATGTCCTCCGCCCCATCCCCATGGGAACGGATCGGGGAGATAGATAGGGTGCACGAGAGAGGGAAGAAGGATCAAGAGGTCCCCGTGATGCGTGCCCCTGCGGTAGGGGGCGCAGGGCTCGCCATGTGTGGAGTGGCGTACCTGGTGGGGGAAGAGCTTGCTAGCTTTAGCCAGCCATGCAGCTAGATAAGCTAGGGCACGCATTGAGTAATGGTCGTTGATCAAAGGTGAGTAGGGGACCCCCCCTTGGGTGAAGGCGACAGATCAGTACAGCACGAGAGTGAAGAAGCGAGATGGTGGAGAAGGTACTAGCACAGTTGCGCGCATGTTTTATGGTGATGCTGCTGTGTGCTGTGCATCCATCCACACAAAGGCATTGATAGCGGCTCATAGTTCCGGAACTTGCAATTGTCAAAACTGAATTTCTTGCATATCCATCCCTTTCGTAATTGCATTTTGGCAGTCAAGGAACCTTATGTGTGTATTGTATGTGAGCTTACTCCTCTCTGAAGCTTGTTGCAAGCAGAGCTGTGAAAGTAGGAAAAAGCATGTAGTCACATATATAGAGCTTTCGCAGTTTGGTTAAGGTATTTGTGGTGAAACTGGTCCAGATGGATTCACATGTGCACTGCTTTTCTTAAGAACTGGCCTTCATCAGCTAGCATTTCAAGGCAACAAACATTGAAATGTTCATTTTTTTTCTTTGGCATGTTCACTTTTTTTCTCTTTTCCTTTTCTAGACAATGGAATATATTAGTTCTGGAATTAGATCGACCTCTTCATGAAGGAGGCATCAGTCCATGATTATTACTCCTCAAATTATAAGACTTTTTGGCTTTTTTTAGATACATAGCTTTTGCTACATATTTAGATATACACTATGTCTAGATGTATAGTAATTCACCAAAACAACTTGTTGATGTGACCGAAACTAATTCGCCAAAACAGGAGCTATCTTTCCAGGAATCAAATCAGGACATCAACGACTCTAGTGCTAAGGGTGGGTTTAGTTGGTGAAAAGTTTTTGGGAAAATGTCACATCGGATGTTTTGTGCGATGTCGGAAGGGATTTTCGGATACTAATAAAAAAACTAATCACATAGCTGGTCTGGAAACAACGAGACAAATTTATTAAGCCTAATTAATCCATCATTAGCACATTTGTTACTGTAGCACTTTAATGTCAAATCACGAACTAATTAGGCTCAAAACGTTCATCTCGCGATTTCCAACCAAACTATGCAATTAGTTTTTTTCATCTACATTTAATGCTCCATACATGTGCCGCAAGATTCGTTACTGTAGTTTTTCGTGAAAACTTTTTGGATCTAAACACTAAGTTGTCATTACTTGACATAAATTGTTCGGTGAAGGACACAGCGCTGCAAACTGCAAAGTATGCGTCGTTGCCCTCGACTAGAGTCCCATTTGTATCCTACGAGATTTTAAAAACCTAGATAAAAAAATCTAGAATCTCTCATCCAAACATATTAGATCCTAAGGGATTTTAACATAGAGGTTCAGAATCCAATTCTCATCAAAATGTTTAAACACGTACCTCACTGATGGTTCACCCTTCGGCCTTCACCTCCTTCTACAGATCCGCGGCCACGCCATCGGATACGCCAACACCCCTTCGACCTTCATCCGGCTCCAACCTCTCAACTTCGCTGGTATTCCTGAACAGGTCGGAACCGATCGGGGACTCGCTGTTATTTTCACGCTGTTGGGCTTGGGCTGGTCCACCTCGTGGACTCGCCTGAAGTGGGCTTTGCTTGCTTGGCTGCCCCACTTTCCAGGGACGCTAATAATCACATAAGTCGCCGGAGAGTGGACCCAATAGAAAGGAAGAAGCACTCCCCTTCTGTTACCCCTCCCAAGTGGAAAAAATTCGCTGCATACAGGATGCACCGTGCCTCCCTGCATACATGGAAAAAAATTCGTTGCATACAGGATGCACCGTGCCTCCCTACATACATGCCATGGATGGTTGCCACGTGTCCAGTCAACACGATCCAACGCTCGTGGTCTTCCTCCGCCCAACTGCATTGATCCATGATTGATTTGACCCATATAGGCCCATAAAAGGCAGTATGATATGTGTTGTTGGATCATGAGGTGAGGACATGTGGCAACCATTCATGGCATGTATGCAGGAAGGCACGGTGCATACTATATGCACCGAATTTTTTCCCAAAAGTTTGGTCGCGGTTTCCCCCCTCCCGTCTTGAACGAACTCCTCCGTTCGGTCGAACTCGAGTCCGATTCGGCAGGAACGTGCGGATTTCTCATTCCTCCCAATGCATATGATCTGTATTTGATCCAGGCCGTGTGGATTGGCTACCGGTGTTTAGAGCTAAACATCTATTGGCTTGTGAATATGCAGGTGTTTAGCGCATCAAGGAGGTAGACAGGAATGGAGAAGGACAAGCGAGGGGTTTGGGTCGATGGACCACGGGCGGTGAAGAATGAATAGGGGAGGCTTATACCAAAAGACTAGGAGGACAGAGGAAGGACCAAGAATGGCTAGCACTTGGCACAGTGACGATCAAGAGCACATGTGAGATGGTGGTGAAAACGACGTTGACCAAAGTCAAGGCTAGGATTGGACCAAGTCAATAAGGTGGGGCATTGCTAGCACTTGGTAGACCGTCAGGCCGAGGACATGGAGGACACACGCTGAAATCAGAGGGGTTTCGTACCAACTACGTAGCCCTAGAAGGTTTTGGCAATTTCGGCCTCAAACCACAGATGAAATAGTTTGCAGGTTTGGGCCTCAAAACTCAAGGGAAGGATCTCAGGGTGGCACATGGCATCATAGGAGAGCTTGTGTTGAGTCAAAATGACTTCATGAAGGACTCATGGTCATCTGAGCATGGAAGATCAACTTTGACCATTTTGTCCCGGTGACTAAGTGGTTCATGTCTAAACCTAGGGGTACATGGAATGTGTAATAGCCCTAGTGGCTAAGTGGTTCATGTGCCCAAAATAGCCACCACATGTTTATTTCCTAAGGTTAGCCAAGTGCTCTAAAGATTAGAGGAGTCAAGCTAGAGAGGTGTGATTCCCTCTTAGGCTAGTTTCTCACTATCAGTGTTTTTACCTCCAACTAGTAATTCATATATCTCATGCAGTAGATCAGAGGGTAGCACATAGGATACAGATTTAAATTAGTTCAGGTGGGGTACCCTATGTAGGGGAGGTTTATTGCTTGTGATTCATATACTCAGGTCGATTGCGAGATCACAACTATTGTCTATTGGGTACCGCTATAGGTTAAGGTACAGAGCTCCCTACCCCTCCTTTATATATTTAAAGAGGTAGGGTTACAGATAGAATCTTGATCGGTTTATAGGTAGGTTTTCTAGTCGTTAACAATACACTTGTCTTCTATGCATATCATGCATATGCCTTGTTCACCAAGTCAGTTGAAAGTCCTTGTTCGGTTTTGGTAATTGAGTGACAACTTAGGTGGACTAATTGTGTTTTATGTGAGATACATAGGTGATTAGTCCACAGGCACATGTGTGTGAGCAACATATGCCATGGAGGTGAAAATGGCTTGGAGATTTTGCAAAGTTTGCACATGTGATGATGGAGGAGCATATTGCACGTGAGACATGACATTGAGTCATGTGACCAAGGTGGAGAAGATCAAGATGAGACTTGGCTTGATGGACCAGTTGCAAGTGTGAAGGGCAAGTCGAAGGCTTTGAAGCGAGGGACCACGTGTAACGGTGAAGCTTGAGCAAGACTTGTCCCCGATGGACCAACGCAACGGTGAAGAGCAAGTGAGGTCAAGATCGATGAACCGATACAGTCACGTGATGATATGAAGTGGGTCATATCATTTGGTGATTGGTTGGTGCATGTGTTGCATCAATAGCGAAGGAGATAGAATAGAATGCGTAAGGCAAAGGTATAATCTAGGGCATTTCATTTCACCGGCCAAAGGTTGTGTAGAGAAGTGCATGACCGGGTTTAGGATAGATGACCGTACTATCAAGAGGGGCAAACTTGTTTGCATATCGGTCATCTAGTGCCACTCGAGTGATCTAACTATGCATCGTTGCTAGGATCGAGTGGCGTGGCAAGTTGAGTGGTTAACTCCTTTAAAATGATTGTAAAAATGGTAACACACATGCACATGGTGATGTACACTTGGTGGTGTTGGCACATTTGCAAAGGAGGTATCGTTTGAGAGGTGGAGAAGTGTGGAGACTCCCTCTCCCTCCTGCCGAGCTTGCAAGGCAGGATTCGGCGAAGAAACGGAGGCGAAAGGAGGTCACTGGTGTGACCGGATGCGGTCTCGGCACGACCGACGCGTCCGGTCAGTGGCAGCAGCTGTGCACGGCGCGGGGTGCTAGGGTTTGCAACCGGCGCGTCTGGTCCCTCGTGGAACCAGAGCGTCCGGTCATGCACCCAAGGAACAGCACGTGTTTCAGAGCTGATCGGACGCGGTGGCACGTCCGGTCACGTGAGATCGGACGCGTCCGGTCGATAAAGTTGCTCTTTAGAACCTCTCTGGACAGCGACCAGACGCTGACACTGTCGTGTCCGATTGTGGCGTGGGGCGCGTCAGGTCAAACAGTGAAACGTGTCTGGTCGATCTCTTGACCGTTGGCGTGCAAGTGACTATTGGGATCGCGCGGACGACGTTGAACGCAGGACGACATGTCGACGGCTGTGAGTAACTGGACACGGTGCAGCGCGTCCGGTCAGTTCGACCGGTGCGTCCGGTCGATGCGAAAAATGCCCAGTGAAGGGGTAACTGTCATATTCGTTCGTGGGGCTATAAATACTTGTGGTGGCTAGCCTTGGCCGGTAGCTAATCACACTATAGCCTTGGTGGTTTATGTGGTAGTGCTTGGGAGCCCTCTAACTGTAACACCCTAGGTGTTAAGCATTACATTAGCATCCCAAAGCATGAGCATTATCATCAATTGCATTCATCATTGCATGAAATATAAGTGAAAAGTTGAATTGAAACATTTGAAACATCATTTTGAAACAGGCATGTTGCATATGCTTGTTAATTGTACTTTTGCCCTGACCTTGCTTGCTAGGTTAGTGAAACATGTTTGACTATAATTTTAAATAACCTAGAATTATTTAGCATGATTTTTGGAGCAACTTTTGTATTCAAAATCTCCCCAAATTTTGCTTTTAAAAATATTCTAGAAAATAGATTTTTAATTGAAAAATAGACTTTGAACCTTTAATTCAAAATCTGTTTGAAATTTTAAAAAGTGCCCTAAAGCAAAGTTGTAGAGAATTAAATTTTGAACAACTTTTGTTTTGGGGTCAACTTTTGAAAATGCCTTTTTCTTCTTCAAAATTTGAATTTGATTCAATTTAGAATTTCTGGAAATTAAATTTGGAAAAAGAAAAGGGATTTCTCGGCTTACTGGGCCGGCGCCCTGTTTCCGGCCCAACTCAGCAAGCCAGCCCAGCCTGCCTTCGCCCGCCTTCGCCCGCGCCATGCCCGCACGCGTCTGGCCACGGCAGGCCGCGCACGCCGCGTGGCGGCCATGTGCCGGCGAGCTCGCCGCGCGGCGCCTCCGACCGGCCTAAACCCCCACCTGGTCGCTCACAGCTCCGCCTCCCTCGCATTTGACCCCTGCTCGCCTTCTCGCCCGGCGCTCCTCCTCTCCCTCGCTCTACCACAGCTCCGCCACCGCGCGCCATCACCGGTGCCTCCCACCTCCGCGCAGCCGTTCCCGCTCAACGATTGCGCCTCCCTCCGATTCATCTCGCCACCATCTTCGCCACCTTCTCCTCTGTGCTAGATGCGCACCGGCGCCTCGAGTCGAGCCACGGTGAGGCCCTATCGGGCGTTTCCCCCTCCGCCGCCCACCATGGCCGCCGTTGGCCAGCACGCGTGGCCGGAGTTCCCTCCACCCTCTCTCCCTCTTCGGTCTCGGTCACCAGCATCGCTTCCACCCCACGGTGCTCGTGCGCGCTTCATCGGCCGCCCCCACAGCCTGAGCCGCCCGGCCACCGTGCGCCAGCGCCGCCACCCCGCCATGAACGCCGGTGAGCTCAGTGTTGAGCTCGGCTGGTCGTGTTCGAGTCACCCCTGGCTTCGCCTCGGTGCGGGGAGCACGGTGGTGCCCTCCCCGTCATCGGAGGACTCACCAGCAGTGAGTTGACCGCCGGTCAGCGGTCGCCCCTGCCTGGTTCACAGACGGGTGGGGCCGATCAGCGCTTTGTGCCCATTAGTTAGCCACAGTAGGCATTCCTGGGTGCACGGCCTCGGGTGTGCGTAGCGTTTAGGGCCATGTAGATTTTCGGATTTGTTGAAATGATTTCCAAAAATTGTGAAAAAGCTTCCAAAAATTGTATCTCAAGATTTATAGCTCTAAAAATTATGAAACAAATTTTGGTAGACTTCTTAAGACCAGATCTATGATGTAAAAATATTGCATGTCAAGTTTGAAATACTTTTCTGTGGATATTTATTTAATACTTATAATTGCTATTTTCTTAAGAAATGCATAGTAAATCATAGCATGCTCTGAAAAATATGGTTCCACTTGCATTAGTTTTCTTTTGTGATGTAGTTTCTAGGAAAAATATATACTAGGCATGTTTAGTGTAAAATTATTGATGTCTAGTTCAAGTACTATTTATTGCCTAGATTTGTTATTTTTGATATAGGGAAAAATATGAATAAAACATGCCTATGATAATTTTTGTGTAGTTATTATTTACTGTGTAGATTGTTGAAAAGTTCTTAAATCTGTTGTTTGACACTTTTTATAGTACAAAGTATTTTCATGCTCAATATCATGCTAGAGCTTATCTTTTTTGTGTAGGTTGTAATACTCATCCAAATCTCTTGAAATTTTTATGGTGTGCTATTTGGAGTAACACTAGGCTACTGTATTGTTTGTAGATTTTTTTAGGCACCAGAAATGCTTATTGCTGTTGTAACCTGAGTTTAAATAGGAAATAAAATGTCATTCTTATGAATAATTAGAAGTATTAAGGAGTGTTTGGTGTATCTTCGAAGCACCCCAACCACCTTGCTGGTGTCACTTGAAAAGTTAGTGTAGTGTTGTTGGTGAAGAGTAGTGGCACTTATGTTAGGGTTATATGCTAGCTATGGTATGAAAAAGATGACTTGCTTGATTAATGAGTAGTCTTGGATGATGTGGACTACCTTGTAGAAAAGCTTTTGTCTCTAATCCACTCGATAAGTTTCAATGTGCTCATCTGCATATTGTGTCATCATGATCATGGCATTCCACCGTATCTAATGCACCGCTTGCATGTTTACTTATGCAATTGCATCAAACAGGATCGCAGGAGGAGTCGCCAGTAGCAGTGCCGGAAGAGCAGACCGGGCAGATCCGCAAGATCCCTAGGCACAGGAGGTGCCCGAGGACGAGGAGCAAGGAGAGGAGTTGCCAAAGTGCATAGATCACCAGCCTAGTTCGTTTGAAAGAGGCAAGCCCCGGAGCATTCTAAATTCCCTATTTTATTCAAGCAATTCTTTATATATGAGTTATATATTGATGCATTAAGTTATAGGAGTTGAGTGAAACCATTGTTGCATTTATTACTATCCTTGTCCACCTGGTTATCTGTTACCCTGTTAGGTTAGGATCGAATAAATGCTTAGCCTTGCTTAGACCGATAGCAATCGGTGATTTCCGGTCACCTACATGAATAGGTGGTCACTGAAAGAATTTAGCTATGAAAAGCATGATATCCTGGAATTAACCATGTGTTGCTGGAGAATTGGAGACCGGACGGAAAAGTTGGAAGCAACCAGACAGGGTTCTGGGGTGCGGTTAGTTTTCTATCTGAGTCGATTAAGGATCGATCGTTGCTTGTCCCTCTTGTCATGTTGAACGCATGCCTCACATTTAGCTGGCCGAATAAAGTACCTTTCGACCGCGAAGCTAGTGACATGATTCGGGCCAGGACCTACACGGGTGCGCGTACTGGTGCTGAAGGGAGTATGACAGGAACGCGAAGAGTGAGCCCAATGTGCGTCCTGGCAGTCGGGCGGTCCCTGGGTACTGCGGCCCCAGTTTATCCCGCGACGTTTATCGGAATCGTGTCATTGTTGATATGTAGCTCACTTGATCGGTGAGTGTGGTTTGTGTGAGGAATAAATCACCAGCTGGTTAGGAATCGATTCGAATCATCATCGCTCCTGGATAGTGAGCACTTGACTCGAGCTACAGCATCGTAGTAATTATGATGGAACAATGATGGTTATTGGATAGTAGTGGAAATGCTAAATTTGAATTGGTACTGGATGTATTGGTTAATCAAGTGATTGCTATAGTATAGGTGCTTACCTAGTTGGATAGGTCATAATAAAGATGATGCAAAATACTTAAAATAGTATCTTTATAGTAGCTTATGCTTTTCGCAACTGAGTTAGCCAACCCCACTAAAGAAAGCCTTTCATGCTCCTTGGTGTCACTTATTTTTGGTTTAAGATAGGTAAATCTAGCTGAGAACCTTCTCGTACTGAGGGCGTTGTTCCCATTATTGTTGCAGATGGTCAAATGCACTATGGCTACTACATTAATTGCCTGTATCCGGCGATGGGAGACAACTAGGACCAAGGGCAATGGTCACTCTGTATCTCTCATCTGATGCTTTTGTTGGAGATGACTACCTACTGGCACTGTATCTGAACTAAATGTGTGTGTGTTTTAAAACTACTTGCTTCTGCTATGGCATTTTGAACTTGGGTTATAATAACTTTATGTTCTAGACTCCGATGTATTCAACTGTCGTTGCGAACTTTATGTAACATGTGATGGTGGCTGCTAAACCAGTACGATCTTGGTTTGTTTGTTGGTTGGTTTGAAATCCTTCATGATTTCACGGCATCTCGGGTTATACGGTCTTAAGTTTGGTAAATTATCTGCCTCGGTGAAAGATTTTCTAACTTAATTTCGTATAATCGTGTTGATCCGTTACAGCTGGCATCGGAGCAAGGTTTAGCAGATTATTGTTCACATGGGTTTTAAAACAAAACAGTGTTTAAACTTGAGTTTTAAAACTTATTAGTGTGCTAGTGGTCATATCCTTTATGCGTAGTTAAGGACTCTAGGTGGCTTATTTAAGTACTGACTTGGGGGTTTCTGCATCATATTTCTAATTCATCGCTCATACGGCGTGCTATTGTATGAGTGCCATTCACTTGAGTGGTAATGTTTGGATCATTTGCCTCTACGCCTTGGTAAGTGGGAGTTATGAGAGCATGATCGGATACACTGCCGATCTAGGGAAATGCTTTTGGGATGCCGAATTATTTACATGTTTACACATGTTATATGAAGGTATCCTTTGTGTGGGGAATTCCGTCATGTAGTGACGATGCCGTCAATAGGACGATGATTCGGGTAGTTGCTACCGTTATACTCGTATCTGGGGATGCGTGTAGAGTGAGTAACTTACTTTACTGCTTTCGTGCATTTTTTTTCATACTGTCAGGGTTTGGGATGAAGTGATTTTCTGTAGGTACATAACAGTGCTATCGTGTAGTACGTATTAGCTACGTTTACGAGAGATCATTGTATGTCACCATCTATACCGCTAGAAATTGTTATTTTCTAAGTTTGTCAGGACGTACGAAACGTGCATGCATCATGTTTGTGCATTTAATTCATGACATTGTCCCTCCCCTTATAAGTTGATTATTCCATTTTGATAAAAATGACAACTTAATATCTGTTCTCACTAGGGTAATAAAAAAATTTTGCTACAGATGGCACCACGCACCAAGCAGACAGCTCGCAAGTCCACTGGAGGCAGAGCTCCCCACCATCAGCTTGCTCCACGCATCCGTTAGTGCCACACGTTTCTTGGAGAGTTTGGGATGCCTACGCTCTTGTGGAGAGTGCTCAGCTATGTAGGCTATCCGGATGGAATGGAGCCCCGCTACTACTGGGCAAATGAGCAGTTGAGGGAAGGTCTTTTGGTTACGGTGGAAGCCGTTGTTCGTCCCCGTGGTGATGGTTCTGAGTGGACCGGTTGGCGTTTTGAGTCAACTGGCAGGACCGCTGAATAAGCCGCTGAGAGGGCAACCTTTGGGATACTGAGGGATATCATGGATCGTTTTCCTCAGGAGTTGGCAGTAGCTATAGTTGGAGTCTTTCCGAGGGGCAACCCCTCCACTGACTCATGGCAGCATGCAAGAGGAAGGTCTCTAGAGATTGGGGCAGCAGAAGCACAGAACAATGATAACCCCGCTATGAGTGCCATGTTCGCAGTGATGAAGGCCTTCGATGGAGTGAAAGGTAGCCTGAGATGTGTGTTTGGTGCTCTTGGCCAGGCTCGCGACGACCGATGTTAGCTTCAGAGGGATCACGATACCAAGATTGAGAGGCTCACTGCAGAGATGGCTCAGTTGACACGTCAGAGGGATCAGGTGACCCAGAGGACTGTAGTCTTTGAGGGAGACATACGTGCACTGAGAGAGCAGGTTGGACTTCTGACCACCCCAACAGGAATGTTGAGCACATGTTGACCCATGTGCTCCATCAGAGGAATGAAGCCTGGTCGACAGAGGATGTTCTGAGGGCTCGATAGTTTGAGCTAGAGCAGCAGTTGACCAATGCAGAGGAGTACAATGACAACCTGCATGAGGAGGTCCACTGGCTAAACAATCAGCTCCACCCCTATGTTCCTCCTGGAGCAGCAGAGATGGATCTAGATGAGGATGAGGATCCTGAAGAGCCTGAGGCACCAACTGACGATGACGAGGATGATGTGGATGGCTACAACGCCGACATCTTTGACTTAGACTGCGACTACGATGAGTAGACTAGTAGTTGTTACACTAGCTACTAGGGTTTCGCTCTGTGATGATCTTTTGCTTGGTTGGCACGTTGGGCATGTAATAATGAGTAGGAAGACTAAGACCTTGATGTAATGTTAGAAAACTTGGATGTGTTTGTGGTGATATCCAAATATCAAAAGTCCAGTGTATGTATGCTGGCAATTTGGTTGTATTGGACGCGATGTGTTGCGCTTAAGTAATTTAATTAGTGATGTTGTGTTAATTGGAATGACTTATTGTGCCCCTATTTTATTGTATGAATTTATTCTCTCTAGTGAATTCAGTACGGCATAATTTTTCATTCACTCGTAATTTCTACAACATCGCCTAATAATTACTATTGCTGAAATATGCAGATGTCGAACACTCGCCGTACCATGTATGACGCCACTGAGGCTGGTGGCAGTGCCGCTAGAAATGAGAACCATGATCCACCACCGCCACCTCCTCCACTGTACACCGTGGAGCAATTCTTCGCACAATTCCTTGGAAGTCAACGCAACATGGAGAACATGCAGCAGAATATGGAGGCCGCCTTGCATAATATTGCGGATAATACCCACCGTGGTTTAAACCAGGGCGGACATGAGGTCAATCAGTATAGCAGTTTTAAGGATTTCATGGACACCCGTCCACTAATTTTCAAGGAAGCCGCTGAACCCTTGGATGCAGAAGTATGGATAAATACAATGGAGGACAAGTTTCGTGTTTTGAGGATGACAGAAGTGTTGAAGATCGAGTATGCTGCTCATCAGCTACAAGGGCCTGTAGGAATGTGGTGGAAGCACCACCGCACCACTTTTCCCCCCAATGCCCACATCATGTGGAGGGAATTCACTGAAGCTTTTCGTGGAGTGTACATTCCACCTGGTCTGACAGAAATGAAGCTTGGAGAATTTTTGGCACTGAATCAAGGCACGAAGACCGTGACACAATATCTACATGCATTCAACAATCTAAGCCGCTATGCCTCTGACATGGTGAATACCGACGCCAAGAAGATCACGAGTTTCAAGAGGGGTCTAAATCCCAAGATGATGAAACACGTGGGTACCAACACGAGAACTAGTTTCAATGATTGACTGCTTGAAGCAGAAAAAGAACAATAATGTGTATGATGTGTCCAAGACTCGCAAGAGAGCTTTTGAGTCAGGTCCGTCCTAGCCTAGGGCCCCGATGGCAAATCGTTCTATGTATCATTCCCCTGCCCCAGGTGCAAGGTTCAGACCACCACAGCGGAAGAACTAGAATGCTCAGCCACCTCAGAGGAACCAGAAGCCATTCAAGATGGCGTTGCCACAAGCTAAGACAGGACAAGGTAGTTCATCTAGAGCTGTCACTCAAGTAAGGGGGCCGTGTTTCAACTGCAACCAACCTGGGCACTTTGCGAAGTTTTGCCCCTATCCCAACAAGCAGCAGATTCAGTATCAAGCTCGTGTGCACCACACCACCGTTGATGACATCCCAGAAGGAGAGCCCGTGACAGCCGGTATGTTTTCTATCAACGATCATCTTGTAGTCATTTTGTTTGATTCTGGATCATCTCATTCATTTGTAAGTCAAGCATTTGCTAAGAGGTATGAGCAAAAGATAGTTGAATTGGAATGTGCTTATCGGATAAGTTCAGCAGGGGCTGATCTGTTGACTAATCAGATAGTTAGATGGGTAACCCTGAATATAGCAGGCAGACAGTATAAGCTTAACTTAATAGTCATGCTAGGGCTAGTTCTGGATGTAATTATGGGAATGAATTGGATGCATAAGATGGGAGTAGTAATTGATGTTGGAGGAAGAAGTATTTCTCTCAAGGAACCTATTGGAGAAGGCACCTTTCAGGTGATCCTACCTCAGAAAATAGATCTGGCCAGTACAACTTGTGCAGTCCAAACTACTCTTCTAGCCAAGATTCCAGTAGTGTGTGAATTTCCAAACGTGTTTCCAGATGAGTTACCTGGTCTTCCACTGGACCGAGATGTTGAGTTTGCTATTGAGTTGATCCCAGGGACACCACCGATCTCAAGAAGGCCTTATCAGATACCTCCAAATGAATTAGCCGAGTTGAAGAAACAACTACAAGATCTGTTAACCAAGGGACTAATTCGTCCTATTTCGTTTTAATGGGGATGACCCGCACTGTTCGTAAAAAAGAAGAAGGATAACTTGCTACGGATGTGTGTGGACTACCGACCACTGAATGCAGTGACAATTAAAAACAAGTATCCTCTACCTCGGATTGATATCTTGTTTGACCAATTGTCTAAAGCCAAGGTGTTCTCTAAGATAGATTTGAGATCAGGGTACCATCAGATCAAGATTAGACCACAAGATATACCCAAGACTGCGTTTTCTACCAGATATGGTTTGTACGAGTATCTTGTCATGTCTTTTGGATTGACAAATGCTCATGCATACTTTATGTATCTGATGAATTCAGTCTTTATGCCAGAGTTGGATAAGTTCGTAATTATGTTCATTGATGACATTCTTGTATACTCAGAGAACAAAGAAGATCATGCAGAGCATCTTAGAATTGTCTTAACCAGACTCCGACATCATCAGCTATATGCTAAGTTCAATAAGTGTGAGTTTTGGCTGAGAACCGTTCCTTTTCTCGGTCACGTGTTATCTGAGGAGGGGATATCAGTGGATCCTAGCAAAGTACAACAGGTTATGGATTGGAAGGTGCCAACCATAGTTCATGAGGTTCAGAGTTTTCTTGGATTAGCTAGATACTATCGTCGCTTCATACCAGATTTCTCGAAGATTGCCAAGCCAATGACAAGTCTGTTACAGAAAGACCATAAGTTCACCTGGACAGAGGAGTGCGAGACAACTTTTCGTACCTTGCGGGAATTGCTAACCACTGCCCCTGTTCTGGCACAGCCGGACATAGAGAAGCCATTTGATGTGTTTTGCGATGCATCTAAGAATGGGTTAGGATGTGTTCTAATGCAAGATGGAAGGGTCATTGCTTATGCCTCACGTCAATTGAGTAAGCATGAAGTTAATTATCCTACGCATGATCTAGAGCTCGCGGCCATTGTGCATGCTCTAAAGATTTGGAGACACTACTTGCTGGGAAATGTGTGCAATATCTTTACAGATCATAAGAGTCTCAAGTACATCTTTACTCAGTCTGAGTTGAACATGCGACAGAGAAGATGGTTAGAGCTAATAAATTATTATAACCTGAATGTACACTATCATCCAGGGAAGGCTAATGTAGTAGCAGATGCCTTAAGTAGGAAGTCACATTCTATTGTTGTGCGGCCATTGTTTGAAGATGGGTTCAATTTGTTGCATCCTGCTGTGTTGCATAATATTCAGATTAGTTGTACCTTGGAGAACAAGATCATTGAAGGTCAGAAAATAGATAAGGGAATATTTCATATCAAGGAGAAAATGAAGAGGGAACCGATCAAACACTTTAGAGTGGATGAACAAGGAGTGTTATGGTTTAAGGACCATCTGGTAGTACCCAAGGATCGAGAGCTCAAGAACAAATTGATGGATGAAGCTCATCATTCTAAGTTGTCTATCCATCCTGGAAGTAGTAAAATGTACCAAGAGTTGAGACCTCATTATTGGTGGACCAAGATGAAGAAGGAGATTGCAGCGTATGTTGTCCGTTGCGACATGTGTTGCTGGGTGAAAGCTCTTCACATGAGACCCGCAGGACTATTGCAACCCTTGTTCATACCAGATTGGAAATGAGATGATATAAATATGGATTTTATCACCAGTCTTCCCACCACACCAAAGGGAAATGATTCGATTTGGGTAATTGTAGACCGTCTTACCAAATCAGCTCATTTTCACCAGTCAAGAACGCTTTTCGACCACCTTAATATGCAGAGAAGTATATTGCTGAGATTGTTCGATTACATGGTATACCAAAGACGATCGTGTCTGACCGTGGTTCACAGTTTACCACTCATTTTTGGGAGCATCTTCATAAAGGTTTGGGTACTAGCTTGATTCGTAGTACAGCTTACCACCCGCAGACAGATGGGCAGACTAAGCGAGTTAATGCTGTTCTTGAAGATATGCTTAGACCGTGCGTGTTATCATCCAGAGGTTCATGGGAATCATGGTTACCTTTGGCAGAGTTCGCTTACAACAACAGTTATCAAGAGAGTATCAAGATGGCTCCATTTGAAGCCCTGTATGACAGAAAATGTAGGACACCGTTAAATTGGGTCGAACCCAGAGAAAGAAGGTTTTACGGGATCGATTTTGTTGACGAGGCTGAGAAAAAGGTCTGTATTATCCAATAAAACATGAAGGCAGCACAATCACGTTAGAAGAGTTATGCAGATAAGAGAAGAAGACCGCTAGAGTTTCAAGTTGGTGACTATGTCTACTTGAAAGTTACCCCAATGAAGAAGAAACGGTTTGGAATCAAGAAGAAACTTGCTGCTAGGTTTGTAGGACCATACAGAATCATAGAAAAGAAAAGTCCAATAGCGTATAAGTTACAATTACCAGAAGCGATGAGTTCAATCTTTGCAGTCTTCCATGTCTCACAGTTGAAGAAGTGTTTGCGTGCTCCGGAAGAGAGGATAGAACCTCAGGGCATCTGGATCAAAGCAGGCTTGGAATACCATGAGCAACCATTACGGGTTTTGGATACTAAGGATCGAGTCACTCAAAATAAAGTGGTGACAACTTACAAGATTCAGTGGAGTCACCATGATGAAGGTGATGCGACGTGGGAAACAGGAGAATATCTGCAAACTGCTTATAAAGACTTTTATAATAAATGGTTCATAAATCAAAATCTCAGGACGAGATTCTTATAAGGGGAGAGGGCTGTAACACCCTAGGTGTTAAGCATTACATTAGCATCCCAAAGCATGAGCATTAGCATCAATTGCATTCATCATTGCATGAAATATAAGTGAAAAGTTGAATTGAAACAATTGAAACATCATTTTGAAACATGCATGTTGCATATGCTTGTTAATTGTACTTTTGCCCTAACCTTGCTTGCTAGGTTAGTGAAACATGATTCACTACAATTTTAAATAACCTAGAATTATTTAGCATGATTTTTGGAGCAACTTTTGTATTCAAAATCTCCCCAAATTTTGCTTTTAAAAATATTCTAGAAAATAGATTTTTAATTGAAAAATGGACTTTGAACCTTTAATTCAAAATCTGTTTGAAATTTTAAAAAGTGCCCTAAAGAAAAGTTGTATAGAATTAAATTTTGAACAACTTTTGTTTTGGGGTCAACTTTTGAAAATGCCTTTTTCTTCTTCAAAATTCAAATTTGATTCAATTTAGAATTTCTGGAAATTAAATTTGGAAAAAGAAAAGGGATTTCTCGGCTTACTGGGCCGACGCCCCGTTTCCGGCCCAGCTCGGCAAGCCAGCCCCGCCCTCGCGCGTCTCGCCGTAGCGGGCCGCGCACGCCGCGTGGCGGCCATGCGCCGGCGAGCTTGCCGCGCGGCACCTCCGGCCGGCCTTCACCCCTACTTGGTCGCTCACAGCTCCGCCTCCCTCGCATTTGCCCCCTGCTCGCCTTCTCGCCCACGCGCTCCTCCTCTCTCTCGCTCTGCCATAGCTCTGCCACCGCGCGCCATCACCGGCACCTCCCACCTCCGTGCCGCCGTTCCCGCTCAACGACTGCGCCTCCCTCCGATTCATCTCGCCACCATCTTCGCCACCTTCTCCTCTGTGTTGGACGCGCACCGGCGCCTCGAGTCGAGCCACGGTGAGGCCCTATCGGGCGTTTCCCCCTCCGCTACCCGCCATGGCTGCCATTGGCCGGCACGTGTGGCCGGAGTTCCCTCCACCCTCTCTCCCTCTTCAGTCCCGGTCACTAGCATCGCTTCCACCCCACGGTGCTCGCGCGCGCTTCCTCGGTCGCCCCCACAGCCTGAGCCACCCGGCCACCGTGCGCCAGCGCCGCCACCCCGCCATGAACGCCGGCGAGCTCAGTGCCGAGCTCGGCTGGCCGCGTTCGAGTCACCCCTGGCTTCGCCTCGGTGTGGGGAGCACGGTCGTGCCCTCCCCGTCATTGGAGGACTCACCGGCGGCGAGTTGGCCGCCGGTCAGCAGTCGCCCCTGCCCGGCTCACTGACGGGTGAGGCCGGTCAGCGCTTTGGGCCCATTAGTCAGCCGCAGTAGGCATTCCTGGGTGCACGGCCTCGGGTGTGCATAGCATTTAGGGCCATGTAGATTTTCGGATTTGTTGAAATGATTTCCAAAAATTGTGAAAAAGCTTCCAAAAATTGTATCTCAAGATTTATAGCTCCAAAAATTGTGAAACAAATTTTGGTAGACTTGTTAAGACCAGATCTATGATTTAAAAGTATTGCATGTCAAGTTTGAAATACTTTTCTGTGGAGATTTATTTAATCCTTATAATTGCTGTTTTCTTAAGAAATGCATAGTAAATCATAGCAAGCTTAGAAAAATATGGTTCCACTTGCATTAGTTTTCTTTTGTGATGTAGTTTCTAGAAAAAATATATACTATGCATGTTCGGTGCAAAATTATTGATGTCTAGTTCAAGTGCTATTTATTGCCTAGATTTGTTATTTTTGATATAGGGAAAATATGAATAAAACATGCCTATGTTAATTTTTGTGTAGTTATTATTTACTGTGTAGATTGTAGAAAAGTTCTTAAATCTATTGTTTGACACTTTTTATAGTACAAAGTATTTTCATGCTCAATATCATGCTAGAGCTTATCTTTTTTGTGTAGGTTGTAATACTCATCCAAATCTCCTGAAATTTTTATGGTGTGCTATTTGGAGTAACACTAGGCTACTGTAATTTTTGTAGATTTTTTTAGGCACCAAAAATGCTTATTGTTGTTGTAACCCGAGTTTAAATAGGAAATAAAATGTCATTCTTATGAATAATTAGAAGTATTAAGGAGTGTTTGGTGTATCTTCGAAGCACCCCAACCACCTTGATGGTGTCACTTGAAAAGTTAGTGTAGTGTTGTTGGTGAAAAGTAGTGGCACTTATGTTAGGGTTATATGCTAGCTATGGTATGAAAAAGATGACTTGCTTGATTAATGAGTAGTCTTGGATGATGTGGACTACCTTGTAGAAAAGCTTTTGCCTCTAATCCACTCGATAAGTTTCAATGTGCTCATCTGCATATCGTGTCATCATGATCATGGCATTCCACTGCATCCGATGCACCGCTTGCATGTTTACTTATGCAATTGCATCATACAGGATCGCAGGAGGAGTCGTCAGTAGCAGTGTCGGAAGAGCAGACCGGGCAGATCCGCAAGATCCCCAGGCACAGGAGGTGCCCGAGGACGAGGAGCAAGGAGAGGAGTTGCCCGAGTGCGTAGATCACTAGCCTAGTTCGTTTGAAAGAGGCAAACCCCGGAGCATTCTAAATTCCCTATTTTATTCAAGCAATTCTTTATATATGAGTTATATATTGATGCATTAAGTTATAGGAGTTGAGTGAAATCATTGTTGCATTTATTACTATCCTTGTCCACCTGGTTATCTATTACCCTGTTAGGTTAGGATCGAATAAATGCTTAGCCTTGCTTAGACCGGTAGCGATCGGTGATTTCCGGTCACCTACATGAATAGGTGGTCACTGAAAGAATTTAGCTATGAAAACCGTGACGTCCTAGAATTAACCATGTGTTACTGGAGAATTGGAGACCGGACGGAAAAGTTGGAAGCAACTAGACAGGGTTCTGGGGTGCGGTTAGTTTTCCATCTGAGTCGATTAAGGACTGATCGTTGCTTGTCCCTCTTGTCATGTTGAACGCATGCCTCACATTTAGCTGGCCGAATAAAGTACCTTTCGACCGCGAAGCTAGTGACATGATTCAGGCCAGGACCTACACGAGTGCGCGTACTGGTGCTGAAGGGAGTATGACAGGGACGCGAAGTGTAACGGAACCGTCCAAATTATAAGAACACAAGTACAAAAACAATCACCGAAGTGATCAAATTCTCGCACTTGAGCCCATATAACTCCGGTAGTCCAATGAAATCGTGCGGGATTTCAAACCAACCAACTTACCAGCCAAGATCGTAGTGATTCAACATAACAAGTCACATGTTACATCCATTTCACAAGTAATCAAAATATACATCGGAGTTCAACATAGTTATTAGAACTTACATTGAAAAGTAGCGGAAGCAAAGTAATTTGAAACTAACATTAATCTTATTTCAAATACATGCCAGTACCAAGGTCGACTTCCAACAAAAGCATTAGAGAGAAGATAACTCAGAAGGATCATGCCCGTGATCACACTCCGCCACTACGGCAGGAGCCAACCAACTCTTGCAGTCGTCATGATACATCACAACCTGCAACAAGTGGGGATAAAACCCTGAGTACGACAATGTACTCAGCTAGACTTACCCGTCATAAACCAGAAATAAGGTGACACCAAGGATCATGCAAGGCTGATATAAAGTGGGCTAGCTTGACAACATTTTGCATAAAAGCTTATTATGAATGAGTGATCATTAATGCTTAAGCATCAAGTTAATTATCATTAACCTGTCATCTCTATTAGAACCTGTACTAGAGCACTCACTTTATTAGGAGCAAACAATATTAACCATAGCAGGTATAAATTGAGGCAACCTTTCCATCGTTATCCAATTAACCATCCGTTCAATTTAATGGAATCTACGTTGCCGCTGCTCAAGTCAAGTGCTCACTAACCGGGAGCGACGGCGATTCGAATCGAATTCCTATCCAGCTGGAGGGGTATTTCTAACACTCACCGCGCAGGCCCCTGCCAGGGTCGCACAAGCCACCTTTTCATATGATTCAGGAATCGCGGGTCCGAATGATGTCGCGACCCCAAGGGCGACACTCTGCCAGGTGATAGGGACTCTAACCCCCCCTTGGTCTCATGCCAATGTCCCCAAGCACATCCTTTCTCTCCTCCAAGAAGCAACCTACCATTCGATTCCCGGCCTGAACCATATTACTCGGCTTCGCGGTCGGAACGACTTATCCGGCCAACTAAGTGTTAGACTGCGTTCAACATGACTCAAGGACGTACAGCGAATCGGTCCTTAAACGACTCAGACGGGGATAGATCCACACCCAAGACCTCCATGCCTTGTTGCTTCACTATCGTCATCCCGCCCGGTCTCATTTCATTTTATTAACACATGGTTCCATTCCACGATAGCAATATAGCCAACCGTGCCATATATGGATATCCCTGTATCTCGCAGGTGACAGGAAATCACCTGACTTCTACCGCTTAAAGCAGGGCTAAGCATCTACTCGATCCTAGTCTATGTAGGATTCAGGGATTCATATATCTGGACAAGGAATGATATAATGCAGCAAGGGTTTCCAACCAACTCCTATCACTTAATGCAACAATACTTATAACATATATATATATAATTAATTGCTTTGAAGATAGGAGGCTTATAATGCTCCGGGGCTTGCCTGGGATCCGACTCAAGTCAGAGTTTGTCAGATATCACTCGCCGAGTACTTCCATCTTCGGGATAGTTTCCCAAACACCGTCTTCGGGTTTGGCTCCAACGTCACATCACGTCCTTCACGTTTTTCAGCTAGCGTACCTAAATGAAATGCAAGATGCAAGTGCATGAATACAAGGAAATGCAATAGATGATGCATCACACGTTAATCAGGGCAAGTATAAGGTTATAGTAAAGACACGTAAGCACATCACATCACTTAAGTAACCTTATACAAACAAATATGCTTAAATAGCAAAGAAAGCAATACCAAGCATGACATAAGATTTACAAAGTCTCAGGTGTAATAGCGTAATCACCAAAGACATGAATCACACTTTAGCAATACGCAAACAAAGTAACCAAGCAATCATGTATTTTCCACAATTCTGAACATACATGCAGTAGCTGGGTAAATCAATCATAACTGGAGATCCCTAAATCCAAATGACTCGCAAGAAGATATTCTGGAAATCTTATGAAATTGTCTACAATTCATTTAATATTCACTAAGCCTGATTCCCAAGTTTAATTGGTCAAAAAGATGAAACTACAGACTCTGGTCTGCTCCAAACAGAGAGCAACCAAATCTGGAACCTGACTTTAAACATCTATAACTCAAAAACTACTTGACCAAATGCCACCAAATTTTAACACAAGTTAGATACATGAATTATATACAACTTTGTTATAGACAAGGTGCTCAGAAAACATCATTATCATGGGGTAATCTACATTGCCCCCAGAACTGTCCAGAAACTACTAATTGTAAGAAATAATTATTAACTTATGTTGCAAACATACAATTGGACAAAACCAACTTTACCAACATATCACACATGACTAATGAACACCAGAAAACATAAAATCTATTACTAAATAAATTCTTTTAATGCATTTTCTTAATTTATTTAGATAATTAGGTGGAATTATGAATACCTATCAAAAGTGCATAATAAATTATACCAAAATTACAGTGTCCTACAAATGCTACCAAAAGTCTACTGTACAAATTTGAGACCATTTGGACGTATATATCAACCTCTATGAAAAAGACAAATAGCTAATGCAAGAATTCATGTGAGAGCAAGATGAATCAATAACTCACTCATCCTACAACTAAAATTCATGAAATTTTTACCACACATCAAACATCACATGAGTAGCATGCCACGAAAATTTCACTTCATTTGGAGCCATACAACTGCAGTTATGAAAAAGACAAATGCGACTAGCATTGAAAACCTAATCTGACAAATCTATTTTTACCGCAAAATATTTAAACTAAAACATGCCATATTATAGATCCACTGCATAGAAAATTTCACAAGGATTCCAAAAAGTCCTCATTTACTATTTTACGAATTTTCTACGATTTACTATCAATTTCCAAAGTTTCTACAAAATAATTACAAACCAGTCCTTACGGCACTATTCATATGAGTCAGTGGTTATTCACTTAGGCCCTCTCCTTTCTTCAAATTGTTGCACGAAGCCCCTCACGCGAAACAGAGCAGAGGAACCGCCGGGGCCGGCCTTGGGGCGTCGAAAATCCGGCTGGCTGATGACCTGAGACGGCGGAAGAGATCCGTCAGCCTTGGACGTGGCCAGCCGCGGCCATGCCCTGCCCCGGGCTCGGTCGGCAGCAGTGAGCAGCGGCCCGGCCGTGAGCTCCAGTCATGCTGGCGGCCATGGCGGGTGCCTGTAGTCGCAGCAGCGCAAGGGCGGAGCTGGGAACAGCGAGCAGCGCTCTTCGATGGAGGAGGTCGAGGCGGATGCGACGGCGGCGCTTGGCTTGGGCTGAGAAGGGGTGGAGCACCAGGACGCGGCGGCGGCCGAGCTTCAGCTCACGCGGTCATGGCAGAGGAGAAAGAGAAACAGAGGACGAAGAGGGAGAGTGTGGAGAGGAGGGTGCTGGTCCTGGACTTAAGCACGGCAAGGTGGCAGCGAGGGCACGGCAGGTGGCAGCGAGTGCACGGCAGGTGGCAGCGAGTGCAGCGCAGGCGAGCCACGCGGCGCGAACAGCCAGCAAGGTGACGACACTGTTCAGAAATTTCAAAATTCCAATTCTACCTCAAACATACCACTGACACCCATATTTCGTGCCTCCGTAACTTCTAAACCACTTAGTTTTGGCACAATCCGTAGTAATAAAAATTGTAGAGCTACGCGACGTCTACAACTTTTCTTAAAGCATCAAAGTCTGATTCAGCCTGGTTGGAGAGATACACGGCTACAAAAAGGGGTACATGAAAACTGAAATCGTGAAATTCAGGCATCCCAGACTTAGCCAATTTTTTCGGACTCTGAAAATCGCAGTAGATTCAAAGTTGGAGGCTCGGTTTGACTTGCTTACAAGATGATCTAGCTCTTGGTCCAAAAACAAAGTTTGTTCTACTCCACTCAAACTTTAACTTTTATTTAGGTTCCACTGCCATGCAAACACTCTAAGTCATAGTTCAAACTAAGTCAAAGTGGCATCACGATAAAGCTTAAATTACCATTTTTGATCTATTGGAGCATTTTCTGGCCACTTGTTCAACATGAACCCTTCATAACTTTTATTCACAAGTGTAAGTAGAGTTGTTTGAGCAAGGTTGAAATGTTTGTTTGTCATTACATGTTCTTATTCACCTAATAAAGTAATTCAGGCAAGGACATAACTTGTCATTTCATGTGATTTCTTGATTCCAAACTTTATGAAACTTTTCCAATCATCCCTGTGGGTGGAAATTGATGTGAGGCACATGAAAGAAGCACCTCAACATTACTTAGGTATATATCTGAAAAGGGTCAATAAGCAAGCAAAGGTGTGTTGCCCAAGTTTAAGTTGGAACTCGCTCTTGTAGAATTGATCTTGACACCGTCATCACCACTTAACATGTCATGTTTGAGCTCAAACCCATTGCTTAACTGGTGGCAAACACCTGGGGTGTTACAGCCCTCCCCCCTTAAAAGAATCGCGTCCCGAGATTCAGGACGAAAGACTTTTATGGAAGAGAGACATGCTACCAGTTTCCAATATCAGCCATGGCTTTAGGCTACCTAGCTTCAAGCATAAGAGAGGCTAAAGTCAAGACACTTTCTAATACTTGTCCTTTGTAGTAAGTTTTGTCTGAAGAATTTCCTTCGTTGGCCTTCATGAAGTATGGTTACTTTGGGAGGAATCCAAGATAGCAATGTCCTACGTACTTCGTCCTCGTTGTACGAAGAGCGATACAAATGTAGACTAAATACTTGTAGCATCTACTTCCCAAGTGGATATAGCACAGACCATATGAACTTTGCACTAGACCGCAGCCTGTTGACGGATATTCCTTGCAACGGTGCTATATTCGTTCCCAAGGTTTGAAAAGCAGTTCTCTACAAAAGTGGCTTGAGCACAACTTTTCGTAAAGGATGTGATCATAGACAGGGTAAACAGCTTTTGAGGGTATGAGAAGCTAGTTAACCAATATCCAAACTGGTTGTAGCGGTGCAATCACTTAGATGTCAACTGATGGAAAGCTACATAATATTCCATGTGTGCATTGCTCTTTCTCTGATAACAATATTGTATGGTCTGAGTCTACTGGGTGAGTGGTAAACGTAGTAGCTGACTCTGTCGGCTCAACGTTCTCGATGATCGTTCCTCAGGGAGCCTTTGGATCCAAGTTGCAATAGTGATCTCGGTTGAATCTGATGCAACCTCTTAGGTAAAAACACATATAAGGTACTAAAGGCATGTCAGCATTGGAGAACCACTGACGCAGAAGGATGTTAGCGAGGCTTGGAGGACAACACAAGTTGCAAGTAGTCACAAAACTAGGGACTAGTTCACTACCAAGCAGGTTGAGTACAATTTGCCTTCGTGGTGCAGTTGCGCAGCAAGTTGGGTTGACTTGCATCGTAGCAAAACCAGCCTTCTTTAACTATATTTGACGTCGAGGCTTCCATTCTTAGGCCAGTCAATATCTCAAAAACCATAATCCAAAATTTATGGTTTGATACATTTTCAATTACTTTTGAATCGCAAGGGCACAATTTGACTTCTAGAACACCTTGACTGCTCACGCATTGTTGATCTAAGAGGGCAAAAGCAAGGCACATAGGGGTGCAATTAGTCTTCTCAAGGGTAAGGAGGGTTGTCTAATAGCAATACACCTACAAGTTGTAATTTCTTGGCATGAATGACAAACACAACCGTCTAAAGCAAATGATGATCGCAGTTACAGCGAAATTGCAGATTCTGTACCCTTTTGTTTTCTATTAATATCTCACAAACTACTGCTCCAATATGCACCAGTTTTGGTGGGCATGTAGATCCATGGGTCTTCTAACTACTCACCAAAATTCAACTCAACCGAACACCGTTTGACCATCCAAACCATTCATCTACCAAAACTGCTCTGTTCTGAAATGACAGCAAACCGAGCCGACAAGATATCTCTCAAATCCGATGTTTTACTCAACCAATACTCAAACCAACTTAGGACATTGAAGGGTCCTAAGCAAAGAATGAGATCACCAAGTTTGGGGTCAATCAAACTTCATTTGAGTCACTAATCGCCGGCTTGAAGATAACCGGTTTAGTGCCACAAAATCTGGACAGATTTCTCGTTATTCCTTTATAACCGCGGTAGCTTTTTCGCTGAGGATGGAGGCTAGGGTTTTCCTTACATGCCTCTTAGGAAACAACCTCAACCGTTGATTTAGACACCAACTCGACGATGCACAAACATTGGACTTGTCGGCTATTTTTACAGGGCACAAAGCATTACTCCACATGGAGGGCACCCCTATATAGATAAGGAACCGTTTCTGAATATTCTCTGGCACCTCGTCCAATAGAGCCTTGAACAAATCCGTTTGTGGTACCTAGGAGCACAATGATGCTGATCGAAACTAGGGATATGCTTTCTCTAGTTCTTTACTTAGCTGATACAACATCTTGCACTATATACGTGATTGTCCAAGATGGAATTGACTTGATAGCACATTTGGAGAAGAAGTAGCACTTGCATTGCAGGGCCAGGTTTGCTGTTTCCTTGATCAACATCGTTCTGTGAGATCTGGTCTTCATAGTTACCAACTAGTCGTTACCTAACTGAAGACTAACTTTCCCACTGGTAACTAATCAGTTGTCCCTCAACACTAAAAAGGTTCCAAATCTTCACTCTTAATAATAAAAATTGTGGTTGAAGCATACAGATGGTCGCCATTGAAGTCAGCAGAAAGGGGTCACACCAAAGAAGGTTGGTTCGTCTACGTGATCCTTATGCACCTAAAGATTGAGAACTTGGACAGGAACTCATATATACCAGGTGACCTATTACAGCACATAATATCTTGGTCCCTTTATCATCAGACTAATAACTTGTTCAACCTTAAGTGTGGTGCACCTTTCTGATCCAACGAAAAGGACATAAGTTGCTCACTAGATGACCGACGTCATTACTAGGACAGTCACGTCGAGTAGAGTCACTTGTCTACCACCTATTGCAGTCTGTTAATGTTTATGTCGGTGATCTGTTCTTCAAAGATTATCCTTTATATAACTTCAAATGGAAGTTCTACTACTTTCGGTCTGAGATATGGGTCTTACGATAAGATATGGGAAGACAACCAAGGAAGAAGGTCACGTGAAAATCACCTCAGCATTGTTCTGCAATGGATTATGATTAGAAACCATGATACCAGCGCGTGCCGAGCAGCACAACCTTATGTGTGCACCCACAGGAGGCTCTCGGTTTCATCGCGGCACCAATAATTGCTACTCATAACACCATTACTGAACATACACCCGATGAGGAATTTCAAATGGCACAGATTGGGTTGTCCGAACAAGCACCATACCAAGGAGGGATAGCAAGTAAAGGTAGTCACAAGGTTTAGAATCAATGAGGAGGCAATCCAAAAATTAACACACACCACAAGGGAACATAGCTCAATTCCTAAAGACAACTGAGCAATGGACTCTTGCTTAAATTCTATGCACGACTTGCGTCCACCGAGGTGAGTTCCAGATAAAAGATTAATAGGAGATTCATTCATGTTGGGCAACAACATGAGATCAAGATTGATAAACATCCCGAGACTTGGGAAGGTTGGAGACGAATTAAGCAAATTTCAAGGCAAAAACTGATATGTCAATCAGAGATTGAGTCGCTAAGGTAGATACACGAATTTGCAAGCACACGATTTAGAGGCCATAGCAGAGAGACGTTGCGTCACACTAGCTAACCTTTGGGAGAGATAACCGGAAGGTCCAACATGGATTTGGGTCCGGTCTCCACAACTGGCAACGTACAACCCATGGTCAAAGGCTAGCGTTGATGGAAGTTAACTTGGTTGGTCAGTCGATAAGGGTCTTCATAAAAAGGGTTGCAAAACATCCACAACTTATGCAAACATATCGGAGAACTAAACTTTGGGCTTTCGGTCAAGCAAAAGCATGGATACAAACATTCAAGGACTAACCATCAAGTCTACAGGCTCAGGCTCCTAAGGGAGAAAACCTAATTGAAGACAGCAACCACATAATTATGTAACGTGAATGTTGTTCTAGGATAAAGCTATGTGACCCTCGTATGCTTACCGAGGACAAACGAGGTGACAACTAGGGCACTACCTAGATAACGAGCATACATACAACATCACAGTCAAGCAGACATTTGGAGAAAATTCAAACAATGGGCTTAAGCAACCAATACAAGGCGCAAGGCTCACCCCAAATAAGCATTTATCTCAAGCATGAACTAACTACAAGTTTAGCTCAAAACAAACGCTAGCTAAGGTAGCCAACTTAGCATGTGCATGGAATCTAAACAGCAGCATAGTAGCTACTTGTTTCAACCATAACTGAGGTTGTAGACATCCCACAAAGGTGATCCTAGACTTTCTAGAAAGCTTAGTAAGATGACTACACTTTAGTTATTCATACCAAAAGCAAATTCATAGATTAACATGACCAAAATGCTAATGTTTCAGATCTGTACTAATATGGACAGAAAACTAACAAGAACTTCAAAAATGCATAACTGGAGTTCTAGAGACACAACAAGGCTGAGCCTTAACTTTATGTAAAGCTTATTAAGTTGTCTATAACTTTCTTAATATCATATTAAGATGATTCTATAGCTAACAAGGCCAAACAAGATAATGAAGACATCTCTGCCCAGATTTGGACAGATTCTGTCATTTCACTTTGCAAGCCCATAAGTAGAGATTTAGACCACCAAAATCAGTTCTATAGGACATTTTGGAAAGCTTAGAAAAAGTACTACACTTCTTCTATTATCTCCAAGACATGATTCCATATGCACGTAGGTTAAATAAACCAAACATTCAGATCTGTTCTGAACATAAACAAAACCTGACAGCAAACTTCTAAAAGTCATAATTCTCTAACCATAAGGCTTAGGGTCATAAAATTTTAGGAAATGCTAGATAAGTAAGTTAGCTACAACTTTGGTATTCTCCATAACTACAGAAAACACCATTATGACCATGAAAGTATTACTACAACAGAAACCGTTCTAGCAGCCAACGTCTAATAAGCAAAACAAAGCTTGCCTTTGTTCTGCTTAACAAGAGAGCACACAAACATGTTATTCTATTTGCTCTAAACATTGTTACCTTAGACCAACCAATTTAATTCATTAATAAGAATCACAATTACTTAGGTGAGGTCTAAAGCATTTGCAAACGCTTGGGTGAACAACATATCCACCACTTGGCTAAACTAGAGGACATTTACAGGTTCAAGCATGTAACCACACTTATTTCTAGCAAGACTAAGCACACACTATCTTCAAGCACTTCCTATTCAAGCAACATGGAACAAAGCATTCTTGTTTGACTCCACATAAGGAAGATAGTATACCACATCACTCATAAATTACTCATCATTTGAACAAGGGTGAAAGGAGCATAGCTATGCATAAAGCAACAATCATGAAGATGCATGCTTCGTCCTATTCGTCCTCACAAGATTGCCAACCTAAGGTGGCGATCACGTTCTATGTCGGTGGCATAACACGCACTCTCTCGATATATAGCTAGTCGATAACTACTTCGACTTACGCATTCGTGGTTAGCGTACCTGCATAAAAGTTTCATTGCAGCCCAACATTTCCCAATATAGCACACAATGAAAGCAGAGAAGTAAAATTCTAAGTACTCCCATGTACATATACCCCCGTATACATACATGTAGCACCAAAACTACCCGAATCATCAATCACCCACAATTAAGTACCTTCATATATACATGTGTGTAACATGTAAATAATCCAGTAACCAAAACTAACTTTCCCCTAGACCGACGGATGTTCGGTCATGCTCTCATAACTCACACTTACCTGTGCGTAGGTGCGACGTTGCATAAAAGTAAACTAGCAACATATATGGCTATTTCATATATGAAGGCTACCTCTAATCTGACACACCGGGTAGCATAGTGTGGGAGAGTTATCACACATACATACCTTGGCAAGGGCGTAGATGCAAAATTAAAAACCCCCAAGTTAGTACTTATATAAGCCACCTAATAATCCTTATATGGGCATAAGGAAATTGACCACTGGCATACTTAGATTTAGAATTCAGTTTTCACAAACCTATATATAGCTATAAGTTGATAAAACTGATTCTTTTTTAAAACAAAACCTTTGTTTTAAATACACATATGACAAGTTAAATGTTGAATCTTGCTCCGATGCCAGCTGTAACGGAACCGTCCAAATTATAAGAACACAAGTACAAAAACAATCACCGAAGTGATCAAATTCTCGCACTTGAGCCCATATAACTCCGGTAGTCCAATGAAATCGCGCGGGATTTCAAACCAACCAACTTACCAGCCAAGATCGTAGTGATTCAACATAACAAGTCACATGTTACATCCATTTCACAAGTAATCAAAATATACATCGGAGTTCAACATAGTTATTAGAACTTACATTGAAAAGTAGCGGAAGCAAAGTAATTTGAAACTAACATTAATCTTATTTCAAATACATGCCAGTACCAAGGTCGACTTCCAACAAAAGCATTAGAGAGAAGATAACTCAGAAGGATCATGCCCGTGATCACACTCCGCCACTACGGCAGGAGCCAACCAACTCTTGCAGTCGTCATGATACATCACAACCTGCAACAAGTGGGGATAAAACCCTGAGTACGACAATGTACTCAGCTAGACTTACCCGTCATAAACCAGAAATAAGGTGACACCAAGGATCATGCAAGGCTGATATAAAGTGGGCTAGCTTGACAACATTTTGCATAAAAGCTTATTATGAATGAGTGATCATTAATGCTTAAGCATCAAGTTAATTATCATTAACCTATCATCTCTATTAGAACCTGTACTAGAGCACTCACTTTATTAGGAGCAAACAATATTAACCATAGCAGGTATAAATTGAGGCAACCTTTCCATCGTTATCCAATTAACCATCCGTTCAATTTAATGGAATCTACGTTGCCGCTGCTCAAGTCAAGTGCTCACTAACCGGGAGCGACGGCGATTCGAATCGAATTCCTATCCAGCTGGAGGGGTATTTCTAACACTCACCGCGCAGGCCCCTGCCAGGGTCGCACAAGCCACCTTTTCATATGATTCAGGAATCGCGGGTCCGAATGATGTCGCGACCCCAAGGGCGACACTCTGCCAGGTGATAGGGACTCTAACCCCCCCTTGGTCTCACGCCAATGTCCCCAAGCACATCCTTTCTCTCCTCCAAGAAGCAACCTACCATTCGATTCCCGGCCTGAACCATATTACTCGGCTTCGCGGTCGGAACGACTTATCCGGCCAACTAAGTGTTAGACTACGTTCAACATGACTCAAGGACGTACAGCGAATCGGTCCTTAAACGACTCAGACGGGGATAGATCCACACCCAAGACCTCCATGCCTTGTTGCTTCACTATCGTCATCCCGCCCGGTCTCATTTCATTTTATTAACACATGGTTCCATTCCACGATAGCAATATAGCCAACCGTGCCATATATGGATATCCCTGTATCTCGCAGGTGACAGGAAATCACCTGACTTCTACCGCTTAAAGCAGGGCTAAGCATCTACTCGATCCTAGTCTTGTAGGATTCAGGGATTCATATATCTGGACAAGGAATGATATAATGCAGCAAGGGTTTCCAACCAACTCCTATCACTTAATGCAACAATACTTATAACATATATATATATAATTAATTGCTTTGAAGATAGGAGGCTTATAATGCTCCGGGGCTTGCCTGGGATCCGACTCAAGTCAGAGTTTGTCAGATATCACTCGCCGAGTACTTCCATCTTCGGGATAGTTTCCCAAACACCGTCTTCGGGTTTGGCTCCAACGTCACATCACGTCCTTCACGTTTTTCAGCTAGCGTACCTAAATGAAATGCAAGATGCAAGTGCATGAATACAAGGAAATGCAATAGATGATGCATCACACGTTAATCAGGGCAAGTATAAGGTTATAGTAAAGACACGTAAGCACATCACATCACTTAAGTAACCTTATACAAACAAATATGCTTAAATAGCAAAGAAAGCAATACCAAGCATGACATAAGATTTACAAAGTCTCAGGTGTAATAGCGTAATCACCAAAGACATGAATCACACTTTAGCAATACGCAAACAAAGTAACCAAGCAATCATGTATTTTCCACAATTCTGAACATACATGCAGTAGCTGGGTAAATCAATCATAACTGGAGATCCCTAAATCCAAATGACTCGCAAGAAGATATTCTGGAAATCTTATGAAATTGTCTACAATTCATTTAATATTCACTAAGCCTGATTCCCAAGTTTAATCGGTCAAAAAGATGAAACTACAGACTCTGGTCTGCTCCAAACAGAGAGCAACCAAATCTGGAACCTGACTTTAAACATCTATAACTCAAAAACTACTTGACCAAATGCCACCAAATTTTAACACAAGTTAGATACATGAATTATATACAACTTTGTTATAGACAAGGTGCTCAGAAAACATCATTATCATGGGGTAATCTACATTGCCCCCAGAACTGTCCAGAAACTACTAATTGTAAGAAATAATTATTAACTTATGTTGCAAACATACAATTGGACAAAACCAACTTTACCAACATATCACACATGACTAATGAACACCAGAAAACATAGTATCTATTACTAAATAAATTCTTTTAATGCATTTTCTTAATTTATTTAGATAATTAGGTGGAATTATGAACACCTATCAAAAGTGCATAATAAATTATACCAAAATTACAGTGTCCTACAAATGCTACCAAAAGTCTACTGTACAAATTTGAGACCATTTGGACGTATATATCAACCTCTATGAAAAAGACAAATAGCTAATGCAAGAATTCATGTGAGAGCAAGATGAATCAATAACTCACTCATCCTACAACTAAAATTCATGAAATTTTTACCACACATCAAACATCACATGAGTAGCATGCCACGAAAATTTCACTTCATTTGGAGCCATACAACTGCAGTTATGAAAAAGACAAATGCGACTAGCATTGAAAACCTAATCTGACAAATCTATTTTTACCGCAAAATATTTAAACTAAAACATGCCATATTATAGATCCACTGCATAGAAAATTTCACAAGGATTCCAAAAAGTCCTCATTTACTATTTTACGAATTTTCTACGATTTACTATCAATTTCCAAAATTTCTGCAAAATAATTACAAACCAGTCCTTACGGCACTATTCATATGAGTCAGTGGTTATTCACTTAGGCCCTCTCCTTTCTTCAAATTGTTGCACGAAGCCCCTCACGCGAAACAGAGCAGAGGAACCGCCGGGGCTGGCCTTGGGGCGTCGAAAATCCGGCTGGCTGATGACCTGAGACGGCGGAAGAGATCCGTCAGCCTTGGACGTGGCCAGCCGCGGCCATGCCCTGCCCCGGACTCGGTCGGCAGCAGTGAGCAGCGGCCCGGCCGTGAGCTCCAGTCATGCTGGCGGCCATGGCGGGTGCCTGTAGTCGCAGCAGCGCAAGGGCGGAGCTGGGAACAGCGAGCAGCGCTCTTCGATGGAGGAGGTCGAGGCGGATGCGACGGCGGCGCTTGGCTTGGGCTGAGAAGGGGTGGAGCACCAGGACGCGGCGGCGGCCGAGCTTCAGCTCACGCGGTCATGGCAGAGGAGAAAGAGAAACAGAGGACGAAGAGGGAGAGTGTGGAGAGGAGGGTGCTGGTCCTGGACTTAAGCACGGCAAGGTGGCAGCGAGGGCACGGCAGGTGGCAGCGAGTGCACGGCAGGTGGCAGCGAGTGCAGCGCAGGCGAGCCACGCGGCGCGAACAGCCAGCAAGGTGACGACACTGTTCAGAAATTTCAAAATTCCAATTCTACCTCAAACATACCACTGACACCCATATTTCGTGCCTCCGTAACTTCTAAACCACTTAGTTTTGGCACAATCCGTAGTAATAAAAATTGTAGAGCTACGCGACGTCTACAACTTTTCTTAAAGCATCAAAGTCTGATTCAGCCTGGTTGGAGAGATACACGGCTACAAAGAGGGGTACATGAAAACTGAAATCGTGAAATTCAGGCATCCCAGACTTAGCCAATTTTTTCGGACTCTGAAAATCGCAGTAGATTCAAAGTTGGAGGCTCGGTTTGACTTGCTTACAAGATGATCTAGCTCTTGGTCCAAAAACAAAGTTTGTTCTACTCCACTCAAACTTTAACTTTTATTTAGGTTCCACTGCCATGCAAACACTCTAAGCCATAGTTCAAACTAAGTCAAAGTGGCATCACGATAAAGCTTAAATTACCATTTTTGATCTATTGGAGCATTTTCTGGCCACTTGTTCAACATGAACCCTTCATAACTTTTATTCACAAGTGTAAGTAGAGTTGTTTGAGCAAGGTTGAAATGTTTGTTTGTCATTACATGTTCTTATTCACCTAATAAAGTAATTCAGGCGAGGACATAACTTGTCATTTCATGTGATTTCTTGATTCCAAACTTTATGAAACTTTTCCAATCATCCCTGTGGGTGGAAATTGATGTGAGGCACATGAAAGAAGCACCTCAACATTACTTAGGTATATATCTGAAAAGGGTCAATAAGCAAGCAAAGGTGTGTTGCCCAAGTTTAAGTTGGAACTCGCTCTTGTAGAATTGATCTTGACACCGTCATCACCACTTAACATGTCATGTTTGAGCTCAAACCCATTGCTTAACTGGTGGCAAACACCTGGGGTGTTACACGAAGAGTGAGCCCAATGTGCGTCCTGGCAGTCGGGCGGTCCCTGGGTACTGCGGCCCCAGTTTATCCCGCGACGTTTATCAGAATCGTGTCATTGGTGATATGTAGCTCACTTGATCGGTGAGTGTGGTTTGTGTGAGGAATAAATCACCAGCTGGTTAGGAATCGATTCGAATCGCCATCGCTCCTGGATAGTGAGCACTTGACTCGAGCTACAGAGTCGTAGTAATTATGATGGAACAATGATGGTTATTGGATAGTAGTGGAAATGCTAAATGTGAATTGGTACTAGATGTATTGGTTAATCAAGTGATTGCTATAGTATAGGTGCTTACCTAGTTGGATAGGTCACAATAAAGATGATGCAAAATACTTAAAATAGTATCTTTATAGTACCTTATGTTTTTCGCAACTGAGTTAGACAACCCCACTAAAGAAAGTCTTGCATGCTCCTTGGTGTCACTTATTTTTGGTTTAAGACGAGTAAGTCTAGCTGAGTACCTTCTCGTACTCAGGGCGTTGTTCTCATTGTTGTTGCAGATGGTCAAATGTACTAGAGCTACTGCATTAACTGCCTGTATCCGGCGATGGGAGACAACTAGGACCAAGGGCAATGGTCTCTCTGTATCTCTCATCTGATGCTTTTCTTGGAGATGACTACCTACTGGCACTGTATCTAAACTAAATGTGTGTGTGTTTTAAAACTACTTGCTTCCGCTATGTCATTTTGAACTTGGGTTGTAATAACTTTATGTTCTAGACTCTGATGTATTCAACTATCGTTGCGAACTTTAAGTAACATGTGACGATGGTTGCTAAACCAGTACGATCTTGGTTTGTTTGTTGGTTGGTTTGAAATCCTTCATGATTTCACGGCATCTCGAGTTGTACGGGCTTAAGTTTGGTAAATTATCTGCCTCGGCGGAAGATTTTCTTACTTAATCTCGTATAATTGTGTTGATCCGTTACACTAACTCACTCTTGCTTGATAGTGTTCATCCGATCGAGTGAGTGGGCAATTCTAGTGTGATTGCATCATGAGGTTGCATCGAGTGGCACTAGGTGTTCGTGTTGCAAGACGGTGGTGCTTGTTACTCTTGGAGGTTGCCACCTCCTAGATGGCTTGGTGGCTTGTGGCTCCGTCGAAGCTTGCAAGAAGATTATGCGAGGCTCCAGAGAAGCTTTGTGTGGGGGATTGTGCTCACCCCACGGGGATCGCGAAGAGCAACTCTAGTAGAGCGTGTCATTGAGCTACCACACTTGTGGTAGGTTCTTGCGGTGCCTTTGGGAGGCTCGGTTGTGGACACCGATTAGCCGCAGAACCACGAGGTGTTGGTCGACACAACGGGGACTAGCTTGGTGGCAACCAAGTGAACCTCAGTGAAAAATCATCGTGTCAACTTTGTGTATTTCTTCATGGTGGTTTGCATCCTCTCTACGCAAGCTTGCATTTACATTATATACATAATGCTTGTGTAGTTGCTCTTGTAACTAGTTTGCTTGTGTAGCTAGCTAGTTAGCTTCTTGCTTGTGTAGCTAGAAGTATCCCTTTTGCGTGACTAATTTGGTTTGTGTAACATTGTTAGTCACATTGCTTAGTTTGTGTAGCTACGTAATTTGCGCTCTCTAATTTGGCATTGGTTGCCTTGTTATTGAGCATTGCTAGTGAGCTTAGGGGCTTTGTGCTTTTGCTTCACTAGTTGTGTAGGAGCTCCCTCGGTTGGCAAAGTACTAGTGCATAGGTTTGTGTGACCTTGTGCTAGAATTGATTTGGTGAGCTCTTGCTTTACTTGGCACCTTAGTTGCTTAATTAGGATCTTTTGTAAGGTGCTAAAGTTATAAATAGAGGTGTCGGTACCAACAGTATGAGGGTACCCACAATCAATGGTTAAGACGAACGAAACACTAACGCGCAAACACAGCAAAACCAAAAAAATAGCAGACGACGTACCTCGACTACGTTCCGACTCGCACGAGGCCGGCTCGACGGGACACCTCGACCGTGCTCCGACTCCGCCTTGTATGAGGGACCCTCGACGGGACGCCTCGACCGCGTCCTGACTTGTACGAGGCCCGTTCGACAAGACATCTCGACTATCGGCAAAACTCTGACTCGCATGACCCCGGGTCGAATCGCTCGACCTATCTTATCCACCTACTCTGAGAAAAAAGTCAGAGCATTTAATGCGACTATCTACCACCTTCTACCATCATGGCTACAGCCGTGACCTACGTGGGAGCAATACCGGTGTCAGTTCTCACTTTTTTACTGCCCATCCCGGGATGGAAGGTGAAAACCTGTCACTATACACACCTTACCGTGCACTATTTTGCCACCGATCACCCTCGAGGGAGGATACGACAAGGTCCGTATCCCACGATCTCGGGGATTCGGCCTTATCCACCCGGCCTCGACCCAGCCTTGACCCGGCCTCAACGTCCATCGCCGGTTAGCAGGGAAGAAAGGCCGACGTGGCACAGGACTCAGGGTCCTTTCACCGTTTCATCCCCGACGTCACCACGGTGTCCGGGGATGGCCAGCCATTCCTGAGGCACGTTGCTATAGCCACCTCCACAGGGATCGACAAAACTTCACCTCAAGACACCCCGGCGTCCCGGTCTCCTCTTACCCTATAAAAGGGCAAGCCAGGGCTCTTCAAAGGGACACGAAGCAAGGTGCAAAACCAGAACCCAAGTGCTAGCAAGCAAAGGCACACAACCCAGAGATCAACATCTCAAGCAATCACACTTGTACTCTTTCGTTTCCTTTGAGACTTAGGCTCGGTTCCCTCTCTCACAGCTTGTAACCCCTACACAAGCACCTCGGTGCAAGGAAATACAATACTCTCCCCTCCCCGCTGGACGTAGGGCCTTCTTTTGCCCGAACCAGGATAAACCCCCATGTATTCCCCTTGCATCACCATCCAGGTTAGGGACACGCAGCACTCACTCGTTGGCTTAGGACCCCCACGGGACCGAACGCCGACAGTTGGCACGCCAGGTAGGGGAAGCTGCGTGCCAACATCGTTTTCCCGCCATTTTCCTGGATGGCTGACCCCGAACGCCTGCTCCCGTTCGCCACGGTGATCTGGTTTGGGAGTTTGGAATTCATGTCACTTGGCCACGGCTACGACATGGTCCTCCTCCCGCCCAGGCACCCGACCGATGAGGATCACGAGCTCTCCAAGCCTGGGGGAGCGCTGCACCGGTACTGTCGCTCTCGTCAGGCACGAGCCACCAGACGACGACGAGCCCGGCGCAACCACCGTCATCACCTTGCGGAGGACGATGGGATTCCTCGATCTGGCGCCTCTCAACCAGACACCAACACAGATTTCCTCACTGAGGGTCTGTGTAGGATGAGCTTGGCTGTGGGTAAGATGCTGACAGGGAGTTCCACCGCTCTACCGCCCGGTGTGACGCCACCACCGCCCGGTCCGACTACACCGGCACAAGGAACGATGCCCCCATCAGCATTTCCGTTTGGGCTAGACTCGGTTGCCCGGGCGTATGCTTCCTCTGTGAGCACCAGCATGAGCGCTTACGAGGAACTCCCCAGGCACCATCTACGCTCCACTCTGGACCTTGTTGCATCCACACCGGCTTCTGAGTACCTAGACTCTACGGAGACCCTAGAAATAGAGCCTCGTGCGACTGCTCCTCGACGTTACAACCCCAGAGACGATTGGCGACGACCTCACATGCACCAATCATACTACTACTTCGGCGCTCCCGACTCCGACTCTGCCGATGACACCTACGATCCGACCCGCGAGTGCTTCAACATCGATGGGGCGAGCACGTCGGATTCGAAGGACGAGGCACCCGTCGAAGGAAGGAACACGCCACCTCATGTCGAACTCCCTGCCGAGTGGGACGAGGCTCAATTCCTTGCGGATCAAGGAATGCAGCTCGAGCAAATCCGCGAGTTGCAGGACAGGCTCGACGAGGAACGAGAAAACCTGCGTCTACTATAGCGAACCCTCGAGCAAGAGCGCACGGCACATGCACATGGCAGTGGAGCTCGAGAAAGAGCTCGCGACGTCAATCGTCGCATCACCGAGGATCGGGCGGTCGACCCCTCGGTTTTCGGTTGAGCCAGCCAGAACGTGGTCGCCGCCGCCATGCTCCTTCGCAACATGCCCGAGCCATCAAACCCCGATGCCCGATGAGCCCGAGATGAAATCCGAGGACTCCTTGAGACTGCTGCCATGCAGCAGGCCGAGAGTTCCACTTCGAGGCGACGTGGGCCTGCCTCAAAGCAGCTTGCTGAGCCCTCCTGACAGGAGAGAGAGGCCTCGGTTCATCCCAAGCACGCCCAACGAAACCAGGCGGCCCCGCCCCTGAGCCCATCGCCGACGACCGTGAACCTCGAGACACCCGAGGCAACATCGTCAAGCGCTGAACGCGCAAACATGGTGACGGTGTGGCTCGAGGCTACCACGTGCATAGGGGCGGACGCTACGACAGCTCAGAAGATCGAAGCCCTTCACCTGAGCCTCCGGGTCCTCGGGTCTTTAGTAAGGCCATTCATGAAACGATACTCCCAGCTCAGTTTCGCCCTCCCACGACTCTCACCAAGTACAACGGCGAGACCAAACCCGAACTTTGGCTCACTGACTTCCGCTTGGCATGTCAGTTGGATGGGGCCACCGATGACCGGGTTATCATCCGGCAACTCCCCCTGTACCTATCAGACATCGCTCGAGCCTGGCTCGAGGACCTTCCACCTCGACAGATCCACGACTGGGACGACCTCGTGAGGGTGTTCGAGGGAAACTTCAAGGGGACCTACATGCGCCCCAGCAACTCATGGGACCTCCGGAGCTGCAAACAGAAGCCAGGTGAATCCCACCGGGATTACATCTGGCGTTTCTCCAGGCAACGTACCAAGCTCCCCAACATCACTGACTCCAACATGATTATGGCCTTCCTCTCTGGCACCACCTGCAAAGAGTTGGTCTGAGAGCTGGGCCGTAACACCCCGATCATCGCCAATAGTTTGATGGACATCGTCACCAACTTCGCCGCTGGCGAGGAGGCGGTTGGTGCCATCTTTGGCTGCGATCAGGACAAAGGGAAGCACAAGGTCGACGATCCCATGAGCCCCAGCCGGGGCTCCAAGCGGAACAACAGGAAGAAGAAGAATAACCAGCAGAGCAAGCTCGAGGCCCCGGCCGACGAGCTTGTTGCTGCCACTGAACGCAAGAAACCTCGAGGGCCCCCCGGCAGGGGTGTCTTTGACAAAATGCTCAAAGAGCCGTGTCCCTACCACAAGGGGCCCACGAACCACAACCTCGAGGACTGCCACATGCTCCGAAGGTACTTTGAGGGCATAGGTGTCAAGAAGGAAGATCCCAAGGGCGATGACAAGGACAGGGGGTTCCCCGAAATCCACGACTGCTTCATGATCTACGGAGGGCCCTCGACCCGCCTCTCGACGCGCCAGCACAAGTGAGAATGGCGAGAGGTCTTCTCTGTGCAGCCGGCGATCCCCCACTTCCTTGACTGGTTCGAGGTGGCCATCACTTTCCACCGTGATGACCACCCAGGCTACGTCCCCAATCCAAGGGTCTACCCGCTTGTTGTTGATCCCATCATCGCCAACACACGCCTCACCAAGGTGCTCATGGATGGCGGTAGCAGCCTTAACATCATCTATGCTCAGACCCTCGACCTCCTGGGGATCGAGAGGACGCGCCTCCAACCCAGCATCGGGGGCTTCCATGGAGTCGTGCCAGGAAAGCGGGCGGAACCGGTCGGCCGGGTCGACCTACCTGTCTGTTTTGGCACTCCCACCAACTTCAGAAAGGAGACCCTCACTTTCAAAGTGGTCGGATTCCGTGAAATGTACCACGCCATCCTTGGGCGCCCATGCTATGCCCGGTTCATGGCGGTCCCGAACTACACCTACCTCAAGCTCAAGATGCCAGGCCCAAACGGTGTCATAACTGCCGAGCCCTCATACGAACATGCCTATGAGTGCGACGTCAAGTGCGTCGAGCACGGAGAAGCCGTCTTGGAGTCGGCAACCTTGGCGGTGGACCTCGACGGTCTGGCCAACGAGATCCCCGACCCCAAGCGCCACGCCAGCAGCTTCGAGCCCGCGGAAGACGTCAAGTCGTGCCCCTCGACCCCGCCAACCCAAAGGGAGAGGCGCTGAGCGTCAGCGCCACCCTCGATCCCAAATAGGAAACAGTGCTCGTCGACTTTCTCCGCGCAAACGTCGACATCTTTGCGTGGAGTCCCTCGGATATGCTGAGCATACCTAGGGAAGTCGCCGAGCACGCCTTGGAAATCCGAGCCGGCTCCAAACCGGTGAAGCAACGCTTGCGCTGCTTCGACGAGGAGAAGCGCAAGGTCATCGGTGAGGAGATACACAAACTGCTGGAGGCCGGATTCATCAAGGAGGTTCATCATCCCGAGTGGCTAGCTAATCCTGTATTAGTTAAGAAAAAGAGTGGGAAGTGGAGGATGTGTGTAGACTACACTAGTTTAAATAAAGCATGTCCAAAAGTTCCCTTTCCTTTGCCACGCATTGATCAAATTGTTGATTCCACTGCGGGATGTGAAACTCTTTCGTTCTTAGATGTATATTCCAGCTACCACCAGATCAAAATGAAGGAGTCCGACCAGCTCGTGACTTCGTTCATCACCCCGTTCGGCATGTATTGCTACGTCACTATGCCCTTTGGTCTCCGGAACGCGGGGGCTACGTACTAGCGATGCATGCAGCATGTTTTTGGGGAACACATTAGACCAACCGTCGAGGCCTACGTCGATGATATCATTGTCAAAACCAAAAAGGCCAATAATTTAATAAACGACCTCGACGTTGCGTTCAGGTGCCTCCGGGCAAAGAACATCAAGCTCAATCCTGAGAAATGCATTTTCGGCGTTCCTCGAGGCATGCTTTTAGGGTTCATTGTTTCCAAGTGCGGCATCGAGGCCAACCCGGAAAAGATTACTGTGATAACCAAGATGGGCCCTATCCGAGATCTGAAGGGCGTACAGAGGGTCACGGGCTGCCTGGCAGCCCTCAGTCACTTCATTTCGTGCCTCGGCGAAAAAGCGCTCCCGCTGTATCATCTCCTAAAGAAATCAGGACACTTCTCATGGACCCTCGAGGCCAAGGAAGCTCTCGCAAGGCTCAAAGCTACACTCTCCAACTCACCGATCCTTGTCCCTCCGACCCCACGGGAACCGCTCCTACTTTATGTCGCCGCGACAACACAAGTAGTCAGCGCGGTCTTGGTTATCGAGAGGGCAGAGGAAGGACACACCTTGCTCATCCAGAGACCAGTCTACTTCATCAGCGAGGTACTCTCGGAGACCAATGTTCGCTACCCGCAGATCCAAAAGCTGCTATACGCCATCGTCTTAACACGGCGCAAACTCTGTCACTACTTCGAGGGCCACCCGGTGACTGTGGTTTCTTCTTTCCCCCTGGGAGAGATAGCCCAGAACTGGGAAGCCTTGGGTAGGATTGCCAAGTGGGCAGTCGAGCTCATGGGCGAGACCCTCTCTTATGCGCCGCGCAAGGCCATCAAATCCCAGGCACTAGCAGATTTCCTGGCGGAGTGGACCGACACTCAACTTCCCCCGGTGCAGCTCCAGGCTGAGCTTTGGACCATGTACTTCGATGGGTCACTAATGAAAACGGGAGTAGGCGTGGGCTTGCCCTTCGTCTCACCCCTCGAAGTCCACATGCGCTACATCATTCGGGTTCATTTTTCTGCATCCAACAACGTCGCCGAATACAAGGCACTCGTCACGGGCTTGCGAATCGCCGTCGAAGGTCTGACACCTCGATGTTCGAGGCGACTCCCAGCTCGTGATCGATCAGGTCATGAAGAGCTCGAGCTGCCGTGACCCTAAGATGGAAGCCTACTGTGAGGAGGTACGGCGCCTTGAGGACAAGTTTCACGGCCTCGAGCTCAACCACATCGCACGCAGGTATAATGAAGCTGCAGATGAACTCACGAAAATCGCGTCCAGTCGAGCTACGGTTCCACCAGACGTTTTCGCGAGAGACCTCCACCAACCATCCGTCGACCTCGGGTCGGACGAAGGGGTCGACGGGCCGTCACTCGACCCCCAACCTGAGGCAGAAGCCCCCTCGACTGGGGCTAAGGCCATGCAGGTGGAAGGCCTGGCCCCACCATCTGACCCCAAGCCTGACTGGCGCATTCCATACCTCAACCATCTCATTCGAGGGATCCTCCCCTCGGATAAGATCGAGGCTCGATGGATTGCCCGTCGGGCTAAGTCCTTTGTGATATTTGGCGATAGTAGAGAGTTGTATCGCCGTAGCCCTACTGGTGTCCTCCAACGCTATATCACAAACGAGGAAGGCAGAAGCCTGCTAAATGATCTGCACTCGGGGGCTTGTGGTCATCACGCAGCACCTCGGACCCTCATCGGAAATGCTTTCCGACAAGGTTTCTATTGGCCGACCGCAGTCTCCGATGTCGTCAAGCTAGTACGCTCCTGCAAAGGCTGCCAGTACTATGCAAGACAGACCCATCTCCCGGCTCATGCCCTGCAAACCATTCCCATCACATGGCCGTTCGCTGTTTGGGGGCTCGACCTCGTCGGACCCTTGAAAAGGACAACTGGCGGTTTCACCCACTTGCTCGTTGCCATTGACAAATTTTCCAAGTGGATCGAGGCCCGCCCTATCACCAGCATCAGGTCTGAGCAAGCTATGCTCTTTTTTACCAACATCGTCCACCGCTTTGGGGTTCCCAACTACATCATCACGGACAATGGCACCCAATTCACTGGTAAAAAGTTTCTGGATTTCTGCGATAACCACCACATCCGTGTGCTCTGGTCGGCTGTAGCTCATCCAAAAACAAATGGCCAGGTAGAACGTGCCAACGGCATGGTCCTACAAGGCATGAAACCCAGAATCTTTGACAAGCTGAACAAACATGGAAAAAATGGGCCGCCGAGCTTCCCTCAGTCCTGTGGAGCCTAAGAACAACACCGAGTCGAGCCACGGGGTTCACTCTGTTCTTCTTAGTCTATGGATCCGAGGCTATGCTCCCCACTGATGTAGAATACAGATCCTCGAGGCTAAAGGCCTACAACAAAAAAATAACGATGCCACGAGAGAGGCCCTCGACCAGCTCGAGGAAGCCCGTGATGTGGCTCTCTTGCATTCTGCCAGGTATCAACAGTCTCCGACGCTACCACGACAGACACGTCCGTAGGCGCGACTTCAATGTTGGTGACCTGGTGCTACGTCGAAGCCAGAACACCAAGGGACGGCACAAGCTTACGCCACCATGGGAAGGGCCATACATCATCGCGGAAGTGTTGAAGCCCGGCACCTACAAACTATCGAACGAGAAGGGCGAAATCTTCACCAACGCTTGGAACATTGAACAGCTACATCGCTTTTTCCCTTAAAAAGCCTCGAGGCTCTGTAAATTCTTTTCAATCTCATCAATAAAGAATACAGCAGTGTTCAAAGCTTCGTTTTCATAAACAACCAAGGAGGATCGACTCTGTTCTCTCAGAATCGACCCTCCCTCGGGGGCTACAAGGGGGGAACCCCCTGTCCCCAAAAAAACTCGTACTCTTTTTCAAAAAAGCTGTCACTTAAGTCGACAATGCCACGGGAGCACCCTAAAGCTCAAAGGGTCGTCGAGCCGCGAGATCACTTACGCCGCCGAGGCTATGGTACCTCCACTCACCCCTCACGCCTAGGGGTGTGACCGCACACTAAGTAGACCTAGTGACGGTTCATAACTTTGAAAAAGAAAACATCCTCGGTCGCTTCAAGTCAAGTTCTTACACGATCTGCAAGGCTGCAAATGCACCCTAAAAGCTCGAGGGCAGTCGAGCCACGAGGTCGCTCACGCCTCCAAGGCTACGGTACCTCCACTTGCTCCCTTGTGCCAAGGGGCGTAACTGCGCGCTAAGTAAATCATACGAGAACATGATTCAAGCAACAAAGGAAAGAGAAAAACTCGAGCAAAACTTAACAATCAGTGCAGGTTTACATTTTGAGTGTTCAAGTTCTCTGAGGCCACCATGACCAAAATTATAAACACTAACTTATTACATGGGCCTGTGTGCCCAGATTCGGCTCACAGGCCCTCATCGTCGGCAGGCGGAACCACCTCAACCTCGAAGAGTTCGGCCAGGCGACTTCCAGGCTCCTCAGCGGCTTCAATCAGGCCCAGGCAGGCGGTTTCATTCTCCTCGTCCGTCCGATCTAGATCCGTGATGAAGTCATCAGCGACGAGCTCCATGTCATACACAAACCTGGATCGAACGATAGTCAGTGCCCTCTTCACGCTGTGATGAAGGCTGCCTCGTATCCTCTCTCGGACAAGGCGGCCCAGTGCCACCATCCGGCGGACGAAGGAGTTCCCCAGGGCGTCCTCCTCGGTGTCAGCGTCGGGCTCGACCCCCAGGCCATCGCACATGGAACAGATGGCGCCCTGAAGCAACTGAGTCCGCTGGGCCTCAGCCTCGAAGAGATTCTGGAATGAGGTCGCCGCCGCCTGAGCCGCCTGCTGCTCCTTCTCCAACTCTGGAACACAGGCGTCAAGTTAGCATGAGCCTGGGAACTCGCCGCTGAGGCCACTATGCAATAAAAACTTACCCTCAGAATGGGTCTGCCAGCCCATGACCTCATCGCGCAACTCCCCGCACGTCTTCTCAGATGCTCGGAGAGCCTCGTCCCTGTCGTGGAGCGCCGCCCTCAGCACCTCAAGCTCCTGGCCGGCGCCCGAGAGAGCCTCGTCCCTCTCTTGGACCGCCCCCAACAACGTCACAACCTCGCTCTCCAAGGTTCTGACGCGGGCGGACGCCATCCCGACCTGGGCGTTGAGGGCATCGCGCTGGCCACCAACCAAGGTGATATCTTCCTCGAGCTCCTTCACACACGCCAGCAGTGGCGTGAGGTCCTCACGGGCTTTGGCAGCCTCCTCCCGGGCCCTCGCCGCATCTTCACGCGTCGAGGCCTCGGCCGCCCGGGCCTGTGCTGCCTCCTCCTTGACCGCCGCATAAGCGACGCAAAGCTCGGCCGCCTCGACGCTCTGTTGGGAGAGCCGCTGGTTAGCCTCCTCAACCAAAGCCCATTGCCGGGAGAGCACCGCTCACACGCCGCTCTCATTGTGAATGAAGAGCGACTTGCGGCGGGAACGCTCTTTGAGCTCCTGACCACGGTTAAAACCCAAAAGTCAGAACTAGGGAAACGAACAAACCACGAATGAAAAAACAAAAAAAATCTAACTTACCTCGAAGGCATCTGACATACCCTGTGCTAGGGTATCCGAAACCACACGCAGGGATCGCATCGTGTGCTTCTGGAGACCCTCGAGGTACTCCCAGTGGTGCACCTCGTCCTTGTCATCGAGCGCGAAGATGGGCTTCGCGCTAGGGTTGGACGCGTCCCTAAACTAGAAGGTCGACCTCCCCCAGCGCGGCAGCTCCTCCTCCGCCCGCATGAGGGACAGCCCGACGAGGTCCGACCACGTGGCCGACGCCTCAGCATGGTCGCCCTCCGACGCCGTAGAGGGATCGGCCTAATCCGCGGCCTCAGCCCCCTTGACCGCCGCGGAGGGACCGGCCTGATCCGCGGCCTCGGCCCCCTCGACGCCCGCCACTTGCTTCCCCTTGTCAACAGGGGAGTCGTCGAGGGTGAGGTCGATCAAGGCCGGGGTCGACCCTTGCGGCGGGGCCGGCACCTCGACCACCGGCGCCACCACCAGGATGACGGGCGGTGGAGCGTCCACCCCACTCTCCACCTCGACCGCCGACTCCACCGGCTGGTCCTGCTGCGGCTGCAGCTCCTTCGGCTGCGCCGCCTCCTGTCCCGCCTCCGACAGGACCTCCACCACCTCCTATTCTACATCCGCCTGCCCCACGTCACGGGCGGATGCCTCGGCCTCAGCGGCCTCAACGGAAGCCTAGGCGGTTGATGTCGACCCAGGCTCCGGCCCACTAGTGCTGGGCGCCACCACTTCCGACGGCTCCGACCCCTGTGCGGCAGGGTCAGAACCGATAGCTTCCTGGGCGCCCATCCTCGCCTGGGCAGCCGCCTCCCACTGCCTAAGCCGCTCCGTCGCAGCCTGGCACTTCGTGACCCAGGCGGCGTCATCGGCCGCCGTCCGCATTATGACGGCGGCACCCGACCGAAGCGCCTTCACGGGGGTCGGACCCGCGAGCTCCGCCTTGCGCTTATGCCTGAGGAACAAATAAATGCGTCAAAAAATGGGATCACCGATCACAAAAAATGGGGCAGAACAACTTACCCAGAAAGGGGAACCAAGAGCCTAGGCCCCGACCGGCCAGAAACCCCCGACGGCGCCTGCGACGGCCCTACCGTCGGGCCTCCCGCTGGCCGGGCACTTCTTGGGGCCCTAGTCGGTGAAGCACTCTGAGCCCTCTGCGCCGCCGAGGCTAGCTGACCCCGGGTCCTCACGCCTGTAGACGGCGCCCTAGATGTCGACGATGGCGTCGCTGCCCCGACCGCCGCCTAAGCCCGCGGAGCTTGGACTCGCGGGGGCGGCGCCGTCGACCCCTCTTGCGGGGCCCCTAATGAGGCGGCCCCTCCTGTTGAGGGGCCTGCTCTGGCCCCCACCTCTTTCGGCTCCTCCTCCACCTCAACGGATACCGAGGCCAGCCCTGACGCCTAGGAGGTCGACCCCCCAATGGGCTCCAAGAAGGGGCGCACATCGGGGAGGTCCGCCAGACCAGTCGCGGCATCGTACCGTGACAAGGCGTCATCATCCTCACCATCGTCATCATCATTCTCCCCCGAGACCGTCTCGGAGGGAGACTCCTCGAGGGGAAGCCCATCGAGGCTCTGCTGGCGTCGACACTTCTTCAGCGCCTCCTGCTCCTTGGCGGCGTCCTTCGCCTCTTTCTATTGGGCCGCCAAGAGGCGTCGAGCCTCCCGAGTGACCTGGTCTTCCGGAAGTGGTGGTCGCATTTCCTTCACTGCTGACAAGTCCTGTACACAGGCCTCGACTAAGTCAGTGGAAGGAATCCGAAAATGAAAAATCTCAAAAAACATTAACAGCCACGCTTACTAGGGGCTCGAATCCCTGAGTAGACCGCATCGGGACCCTATCGACGTCCTCTGGCTTGAAGCTCCCCACCATCCGACGCACGCGCCGGGTGACCTCGTCGAGGGGGAGGGACTCGTGCGACATCCTGCTCCCCTCCAACGGTGCCTCCGGCGTCATCTGGTCGAGCCAGAGTCAACACTGCATCAGCAGCATCACTCTCCGGCGGTGGAACACTGCGGCCACCATCCCCGCCGTCAGTCCACGCTGGCGGAGCCTCCACAGTGCATCGAGCAGCGGGTCCAGCTTCGGCTTCTTGTCGTCCATGACGTCGTACGACCAGTTCTCCTCCTGGGCGACCAGCACCCGGCCAGAGTACCTCGGCAGCTGGTCGCCGTCTTTGCGGAGGTAGAACCAGCCATCGTGCCAGCCACTGTTCGAGGAGATCAGCTGCGCCGGGATATACTGATCGCTTCGACCAGACCGGACCTGGAGCACGCAACTCCCCGCGTGCACCACGCGCCGCGCCCCCTGCTCTCCCGCCTTCTTGGCGAAGAACTCTGCCCTGAAGAGATGGAGCCACAAATTCCACTGCGGCTCCATCCCCAGGTACCCCTCGCAGACCGCCACAAAGATAGCGGCCTGCGAGATGGCGTTGGGGGCGAGGTGGTGCAGCTCCACTTTGTAGTAATGGAGGAGCGCACGCATGAAGGGGCTGGCCAGCATGCCGAACCCCCTCTCGTGGAAGCATATGAAGCTCACCACGTAGCCTTCCGGGGGCGCCGGTTCCCGGTGGTCAGACGACGGAGCTCTCCACTCCGGCTGAGTCCGGCTCGTCTTCGGCCGCAAAAACCAGTCGCGGACCAGCTCTTCCAACCTCTTCTCCGTCACCGAGGAGGCGGCCCAGGCGTCGGCGGGGAGGAGCTGGCTCTTGCTTGCCATTGTTGCCGGAAAACTACGCGGGCAAGAAAGAATGGCGGCGGCGCTGGATGGAGGCTGAAGGGCGCAAGGAAAGCAATCTAGGGCAGGAGGGCGAGAACGCAAAGGGCATGTGGGGGAAAATGGACCCCTAGGTCTTGCTCTTATATCCCGATGGAAGCCCAACGAGCGCGTGAAAAGGTAGGAGCAGTTTTTGCATTCAATGACCTTACCTAACCGTTTCCTCAAAACTCGCAGATATGGGCATGTGGCCGCTATCCACACCATAACCGTCACACCACGCCGCCCACTACCGCGCCGATCTCGCTTCCCCTCCTGAAAAAGCGCGCCCGAAAATGGGCAGGGGAAGGATCCGCGGACAAATATTCCCTAACGCCTGGGTAACGGGCTCCGAGCCTGGTATAAATCTCGAGGGAGCGAAAGCTGGCCCTCGACCAGGGTTCGACAGCTACCCTCGAGTAACGGAGTCAGAGACGACTAGGGATGCGCCCATACAAGGCCAGGGCTCGAGCCGCGCTCTCGAGGCACCCCAAGACGTATTCGAGGCTAAAAGAGAAGGTCGACATAGGAATCCCCTCGGAGGGAGGCATCGAGCCCTCGAGTCCCATCGCAAGGAATCGAGATCCACACGACTACTCTTTGGCATTCTTGAGAGCGCCTCCGGGCCGCTAGCCGACTCCTATCGAATGGAGCACGGGCTCACACTCGAATTCCCCCGTTAGCAGCTCACCGGAGGCCGTCGAAACTCGCCTAAGCGAGGGTAGTACGACGTCCCCCACCCCTCCTCCTTTTTTCTAAAAAAGGAGCGTGAGGGTCGAACGATAGAAGACGGCCAAGACTCTGATCGACCTCACGTGTACGAGGCTCGGGGGCTCGACCGCAAAAAACCAAAGCTCAAACAAAAAAACACAAAACACGCCAGGACACGAGACCGTTCCTCAATAGAGTGTGTAAAAGACCTCGGAGGAGTCCAAATACTCCACTGAGGCCTCAGGGGCTACACCCGGCGAGTGTGCTTGCGCGCCCCCACCGGAAAAGTTACGACGCTATGACTCCAGTTCATTAAACACTGAGCCTCTGAGAGAGTGACCCACACTCACCCAAAGGCTCGGGGGCTACTGTCGGTACCAACAGTATGAAGGTACCCACAATCAACGGTTAAGACGAACGAAACACTAACGCGCAAACACAGCAAAACCAAAAAATAACAGACGACGTACCTCGACTACGTTTCGACTCGCACGAGGCCGGCTCGACGGGACACCTCGACCGTGCTCCGACTCTGCCTCGTATGAGGCACCCTCGATGGGACGCCTCGACCACGTCCCGACTCGTACGAGGCCTGTTCGACAAGGCATATCGACTATCGGCAAAACTCTGACTCGTATGACCCCGAGTCGAATCGCTCGACCTATCTTATCCACCTACTCTGAGGCAAAAGTCAGAGCATTTAATGCGACTACCTACCACCTTCTACTGTCATAGCTACAGCCGTGACCTACGTGGGAGCAATATCGGTGTCAGTTCTCACTTTTTTACTGCCCATCCCGGGATGGGAGGTGAAAACCTGTCACTATACACACCTTACCGCGCACTGTTTTGCCACCGATCACCCTCGAGGAAGGATACGACAAGGTCCGTACTCCACGATCTCGGGGATTCAGCCTTATCCACCCGGCCTCGACCCAGCCTCGACCCGGCCTCGACGTCCACCGCCGGTTAGCAGGGAAGAAAGGCCGACGTGGCACAGGACTCAGGGTCTTTTCACCGTCTCGTCCCCGACGTCACCACGGTGTCCAAGGATGGCCAGCCATTCCTGAGGCACGTCGCTACAGCCACCTCCACAGGGATCGACAAAACTTCACCTCAAGACACCCCGGCGTCCCGGTTTCCTCTTACCCTATAAAAGGGCAGGCCAGGGCTCTTCAAAGGGACACGAAGCAAGGTGCAAAACCAGAACCCAAGTGATAGCAAGCAAAGGCACACAACCCAGAGATCAACATCTCAAGCAATCACCCTTGTACTCTTTCGTTTCCTTTGAGACTTGGGCTCGGTTCCCTCTCTCACAGCTTGTAACCCCTACACAAGCACCTCGGTGCAAGAAAATACAATACTCTCCCCTCCCCGCTGGATGTAGGGCCTTCTTTTGCCCGAACCAGGATAAACCCCCGTGTATTCCCCTTGCATCACCATCCAGGTTATGGACACGCAGCACTCACTCGTTGGCTTAGGACCCTCACGGGACCGAACGCCGACAAGAGGGGTGTAGTCTTGGCTAGACTGATAGTTTTAATTCCGCACTTATTCTAGTTAGCTGACGCGATTAAGTTTTAGAAAGGACGATTCACCCCCCTCTAGTCCGCCATCTCGACCCTTCGTCAGTGAGGCACCCCTGGTCTGCATTCCTCCTAGACCAGTTGGCTTGACCCACCCTCTTGAGGGTGGCCAATTATAGCCTTGATGAGGCCATGAGAGTACCAGGGCCTCATGTGGTCAACACTCACCAAAGTGGGAGGAAGGCTATTTTGATGTATAGATGAATTCATGATTGAACTAAAATGAAGAAAATCTTGTTAGACTCATCTCTTGTGCCCCCTCCTTTTTTGAATCCTTTTGTGAATTTTTGTCATCTTTCTTGGTGATTTTTGGACCGGCGATTGATCTGAGTTCTTAGATGATTTAGAGATGTTTCTTGGAGCCTTTAGACATGGGTACATGATGAGATTAAGCCCAACACCAAACTACCCACGAATTGGCATCTAGAATTCCTCTTTCTGTTCTCCAAAATCCTTGTTTTCGTGTCCTCTTTGAGATGGCTATTTTCAGTTGATTATTGTGCTCAATCTTGGAGCTATGACCACAAGGGAACATATCTAGGCTTTTCCTCCAACAAATTCCCACTAGCACCCTATTCTCTTGAAATTGAGCCCTATTGCGAAAACCCTAGTTTTGGAGAGGGATTATTCAATTTGTGGTTAAGCCTAGACCTTTCTGGAAAGATCCTGTGGAATTACCTTACCATGAGTTCGTCAAGGTCTAAACCAAGTTTCACATTTTTTTGAGGTGATTTGAAGTAGTTTTGGATTTTTGGCAAGTTTCCTATTTTCTAGAGAAACAGGGTCATCGGTTTGGAAACCATGTGACCCGGTTTTGAGACTTGTGTTTTTTAGGGAGATCTTGTTGGGGTTGCTTTATCATATTGTTGTGAAGCTTTGGTTCAAAATTCAGAATTTTTGAAGCTCATTTGAATGGATTTTGCCTTTTTGTCCAAAACCTTCTAGAATTAAAATCCACGAAAAGAGAGTCATCTGGTTTGAAAACAAGGCAATATAGTTTTCACTATAAAAACTGGGACATATGGTTTGGACATAGGGTGATCCGTTTTCATTTTTGTGTGTTTCTCCTTATTCTTTGCTTGTTTGGCTTTCGCACCTTTCCAACCTAGTTCATAGGCCAGTAAATACATTGTGACTATGTGATTTCTTTTTTGTTTGTTTCTCCTTATTCTTTGCTTGTTTGGCTTTCGCACCTTTCTGGCCTAGTTCATAGGTCAGTAGATACATTGTGACTATGTGATCTTAGCAAAAACTAGAAGAGAGGCTTGAGTTAACCTCTAGGTCATAGCCAATATGTCACTCAATGGTTTGGAGAAAAAAAATTAGGGCTCACATTCAACCTCAATTTGGTTGTCATTTCGGTCTTTATTGAGAGAAGTGATTGTGTGCCTGAAAGTGATTAAAATGATTCACGAAACCAAGATATGCTACTTTTTCTAACTCACGGTCTTCTAGTTCATTTCAAAGAATTACTTCACAAAACTAATGTATAATAATTTCTTAGTAAAAAAACTATCTCGTGAAGCTCCTCAATTCAATCTAGAAGTTCTATGGGTGCTTTGCCAAATAAGCCCTGAATATATGTTAAGGTCTGCAAAAGTTCGGGTATACTAGCATACAAAGTTTTTTTTGTGACTGCATACAAACATTTATGAGATGGGAGTGAAAGTAAGAAGAGAAAGAAAAGCATGAAATGTTTCATATTCTCAAGGAATTCGCCTAAAAGATTTAGGTCTGTTCACTCGACTTTACTCTGGGCACGAAGAGCTCAAGAACGAAGATCCGAGGCAGCATCTCGGAGCACCTGACAAGGTACCATTCACCGGACTAGGCGAAGGCGTTTCTGCTGCCCTTCCAGGCACTCCAAAGGGGAGCAGGGCCAATCCAGTATCCAACCAGAAAGACGTAGATACACCTTTGCCAACAGCAACGGAAATGGCATCTCTAAACTTCGGCAAATGGAACTCAACTTCAAAGTTCACACCACGGGTTAAATTTTTCTATGGTCTCGCAACTAGGGGGCCCCGTAGTTCCTCTCTCTCTCAAAAAAAAAAAGGCGAGTTCCACCTGCTGAACAAAAGCTGCCAAGCAGGGTCAACAGACTACACAGCCCACAATATCCAAATTTGCTGGAAGTAAATATATGCAATAATTCACTCTCGTCCAGAACATACAAGTGTCGTTTATAGATAAACTTTGGCATCAATTGTGTACCATTCCCGAATGACAGAGGCTGGAACTTTGTTCCCTTATCTTAAAAAAAAAAGATAAACTTTGGCATAGACCCAAGCAGACAAACCAGATTACTTCCATACAGCACCATCGGGGGCACAGCATGTTTCCTTGATCACCGATACGCAGATTATTGAACATACAGACAAATATTGGGGAGGAGAGGATGTATAATATCATATTTACAAGAAGCATCAGCATTTTGAGGCAACATGAGCTGAAACAATAGCCTTCCAGTTTAGGGTTTAGATTAAAAGGCAGACCCGCCCGGTATGAGGGCGAGCGGTATAGGGGCTAGTAGGCAACTAAACATGCAAGATGGTGATGACCGGCAGCCGCTCCTGAGGAAGCGGAAGTCGAAGGTGGGTATACTGGCTACACAAACGCCGGACTTGAACATCCCAGTGGGCGGATCCAGTGCGTTAGTTCCGGTGGGGCTGGTGAATTCGATGGTGAATCAACTGGACACTACTGTGGACAGTGGTGGTGGTAGCATGATTGAGACACTCAAAAAGCAGAAGCGTGGCAACACCCAAAATGCGAGATCGGCGGCGGCTGCGAAGGACAGCCCCCGCCGGGCACCATGAATCTCCTAAGTGTGAACTGCCGGGGCTGTGGGCAGCCCGAGGCAGTTCAAGAACTCCGCCAGCTGGTGGAGGAGAAAAGGCCTGCAGTGGTGTTTTTGATGGAGACGAGGATGGGAGAAGAACGTGCCCTCGGCTTGCAACGGAACCTTGGCTTTCCTAACGCCATAGTGGTCAAGTCTGAGGGATTGAGTGGAGGCTTGATGCTACTTTGGCGTCGAGACGTGGTAGTCGCGGAACTGAGCAAATCAAGGTCACATATTGACGTTCATATGTCGTGTGACAGTTTGAAGATCTCGCAACTGCGACTAACGGGCTTCTATGGGGAGCCTAGGAGGGAGAGGCGGAAAGAAAGTTGGTACCTAATGAGATTCCTAAGAGCGCAGTCAGCCTTCCCTTGGCTGTGCGTAGGGGATTTCAACGAGGTTTTGTCGGCGGAGGAACAAATTGGTGGGAATGAACGGGAGGTTTGGCAAGTGGCTGCGTTCCAAGACGCTGTAAACGATTGCCGGTTATCTGATCTAGGCTTTCATGGTCTTCCATACACCTGGGACAATCGCCAGGAAGGAGATCGGAATGTCAAGGTCCGACTGGACCGAGCGTTGGGAGATGACAAGTTCTTCACTTCGATGGGCGAGTCCGAGGTGTTCCATATTCCGTTGGCGGAGTCGGATCATTGTGGGCTGCTGGTGGAGGTGAGGGAAAGGGTGCTGGTGGGCCGGAGGCGTGGCCGCCGGAAACCTAAAACCTTCCGCTACGAAAATATGTGGAAGAGTCATGGGGACTACATGGATTTTGTGACCAGGACTTGGGACCCGGGCTCGGGCGTCCTTGACCTGACCGCTGCCTCCGCAGCACTGTCGTCTCTCCAAAGCTCTCTCAAAACCTGGGACAGGGAGGTCTTCGGGTCGGTCAAGCAGCAGGTGAAGGACCTGCGGGCGGAGTTAGAGGTGGAGAGAAGTGGCACCTTGTATCGGGGTCCGACCGAAAAGGAGCGAAGTGTGATGGCCAAACTTGCTGATGTACTGGCCAGGGAAGAGACGATGGAGAGACAGCGATCGAGAATATCTTGGCTGCGGGAGGGGATCGTAATACTGAGTTTTTCCAAGCGAAGGCTCGTGCGAGGCACAGAGCTAATAGAATCAAGATCCTCAGTGATGATGCGGGTAATGTGTTCACGGAGCAGGAGGACCTTGAATGGCTAGCTTGTGATTTTTATCAGAAATTGTTCACGGCTCAGGATGGCTTACAGCCTGACTTGATTTGTCGCTATGTACCAAGGAAGGTTACTGCAGATATGTGTGCAATGCTTGAGAGGCCGTTCACGGAGGAGGAGGTGGAGGCGGCGCTTTTCCAAATGGCGCCGAACAAATCTCCTGGTGTGGATGGTTTCAACGCTGCCTTTTTTCAAACACACTGGCAGCTTGTTAAGCCATGTGTGGTGAGTGCAGTCTTGGGTTTCTTGAATGGAGGTGAACTTCCTGAAGAGGTTAATAAAACCCTCCTAGTACTCATTCCGAAGGTAACTAATCCGCAGGAGCTATCACAGTATCGGCCTATCTCATTGTGTAATGTGTTATACAAGCTGTGCTCAAAAACAATGGCCAACCGTTTACGGGTGGTCCTTGATGAGGTGATCTCGGAGGAACAAAGTGCGTTCGTGCCAGGGAGGTTGATCACCGACAATGTGTTGATTGCATATGAATGTATCCACTACCTGCGGAATAAGAAAGGGAAGGCTGGGGCATGTGCTATTAAACTCGATATGGCAAAGGCCTACGATCGGGTTGAATGGGATTATCTAAATGCGATTATGCTAGCATTGGGTTTCCCGGCGTCCTGGTGCTCTCTGGTGATGAAGTGCATCTCATCGGTGTCCTTCTCTGTGAGGATTAATGGGGTGTTCTCGGAATTTTTCAAGTCGACCCGTGGAATCAAACAGGGTGATCCCATTTCGCCGTATTTATTCCTGTTATGCTCTGAAGGTCTTTCATGTATGGTGAAGAATATTGGACCTTTATATGTGTCAAGAGGGGTGCGGGTGAGCAGGCACGCACCTTGGATTTCTCACCTCTTGTTTGCGGATGATTGTTTGATTTTTACTCAAGCATCAAAGAGGGGAGCTGATCGGATCGCTGCAATTCTTGAGGACTACAATAGGGGTTCGGGGCAGCTGGTAAATAAAAGCAAGTCTGCAGTTTTCTTTAGCCCAAATTGTGAGCAAGAATGCAAGGCGGATGTGCATGAGAGTCTGCAAATTCCCAATGAGGCCCTAGGGGAGCGGTACTTGGGTCTTCCCACTGCAGCTGAGAGAGGCGCAGGGGATGCGTTTAACTATGTGCCGGCCCGGGTCAGAGGCTTTGTGGGGGGTTGGGCGGAGAAGAATCTGAGTTGTGCGGCTCGGGAAGTTTTGCTGAAGGCAAACGCTCAATCAGTGCCAACTTACCCGATGTCGTGTTTCAAGCTATCACTGACGGTGTGCCGCAAGCTTACCTCAGCGGTTTCCAACTATTGGTGGGGGAGCTCTCTGGATAATCACAAGATCCATTGGCTGCGGTGGAGAAACTAACCCGGCCAAAGAATCAAGGTGGCATCGGTTTCAGAGATTTCTCTCTGTTTAACCAGGCCATGTTGGGCAAGCAGGGCTGGAGGTTACTCGTGCGGCCGGACTCGCTGTGTGCAAAAGTTCTGAAGGGGAAGTATTATCCATCTTCTGATTTCCTTTCAGCAACTAAAAAGAGGCGAAGTTCGGCAACGTGGAGATCAATACTGCATGGACGGGAAGTGCTGAAACGTGGACTTATTAATCGCGTTGGACCGGGCGAGATCAGTGCCTGGGGTGACAATTGGATTCCGGGGTCTCGGTCTCTCAGGCCACTGGTAAGGGGATCGACTGCCGTTGCTGAGAAGGTATGTGACCTGTTCGTCCCTAGAACACGTGTGTGGGATGAAGAAAAAGTGCGCAAATCTTTTATGGCTCTGGATGTGGTGGAAGTGCTGAAGATCAAGCCAAGCATCCGATTGGAGAATGACGTGTTGGCTTGGGCTTTTGAAAGAAATGGAATTTATTCGGTGCGGTCAGCATATAGATTGCTCAAGGAAGATCAAATGGCGGTGGCAATGGCTGCTACCGGAGAAACTAGGGCTTCTGAGGATGAACGTGCCTGGAGTGCTGTTTGGAAGATGAATGTTCCTCCCAAGGTTCGGGTTTTCTGGTGGCGGGTGTTACATAACTCGTTGCCGTCGAAAGCGGAGCTGAAAAGAAGACATGTTGCCGAGGAAAGTTTTTGTGAGATGTGTGGGGACCCGGATGAGTCTGTGTACCATGTGGTTCTATCTTGTCCGGTGGCGCGAATTTTTTGGGATGAGGTCAAGAAGCTGATGGGAGTAAAAGTTCCTGATCTCCATCCTTGTACATGGGCGACGGACGTCCTCCATGCGGAGACTTGCCCAACAGATGCTGCTGCTATGCTAGTCTGTGGTGCCTGGGCATTGTGGACGGGGTGGAATGCCTGCCGCCATGGTCGCAAAGGCTGGGAACCGGGGGCGATGGCTCGATATATATCGTCACTGCTGGAGGAGCTGTCCAAGATGAAGATGCCCTCTCGGATGGCAAAGCCGGGAAGACAAACGTGGTGGCAGCGGCCGGATGAAGGTTGGCTCAAGGTGAATACTGATGCGGCATTCGACCCCAGCAATTGCACTGGTCGTGCGGGAGTGGTCATCCGCGACCACTTGGGGCTGGTACAGGCGGCGACGGCGCGCTGGCTGGATGATGTGCCGGATGCCCTTACTGCTGAAGCTATGGCGGCAAAGGAGGGCCTGGAACTAGCGGTGGAGAATGGCTATGACCGTGTCATTTTGGAGATTGATTGCCGAGGTCTTCAAACCTTACTTGAGGACAGTTCCTCTGTGAGGTCAGTTATAGGTGGTCTCTGTTTTGACATCACAGAGTTAAGCAGGAGTTTTATTGATTTTAGAGTTCAATGGGTGTGTAGGGAAGCCAACTCGGTGGCCGATTGTTGTGCTAGTATGGTGTCGGTCACGGGGCGCTCCCTTTTTTGGCTCGACTATGTCCCTGATTGGTTGATGGGGCTAGCTGCTGCAGATTGTACTCCTGTCACTGATTAATGAAAGCTCTGTGTTTGCTCAAAAAAAAAAAAAAAAAAACTGGAGAGGAGATTAGGTGCGCTTCCTGAGACCCTTCTGTGCAAACATGAGAGTCCCCAGCAGTTTGAAGACACACATGGTTTTCACCAAGATTATCTTCACCATGTATTGCGCTTTCGATGCTCACTTCGTCAGATGTACCTTTGCACCTCATGAGGGTAGCAACATCTGCTGAACCACCTACCTCCTTTTCCTCCCTAGCACAGTTTCCATCACCAAATGTGTCCAGGCCACCTACTGAATATTTTCCTCCCAAACAATCTGCCAAATCATCAGAGTGCGTAAACTTAGATAACTTCTCACTCAGGGTGTTGCTAATGGCTCCATTGGACACAACATCAAGGTCGTCCCCATTTAATTGATGACTACATGCATCTTGCTGCACCTTGTTGGCATCACCCATTGAGGTTTCATTATCAGGTCGAGACTTCAGATTCTCAGCCTAGCCATAACATCATCATCAGTCCCATCTTCTCTATTTGTTCTCGCATCCAGATGTTGCTTGTTATTTTCCTGTCCCAATAGGGCTGCACTATTAGGATGGGACTCCAAAATTCCCAGCATATCCATAGCAGCATCATCAACATTATCTGCACTGTTTGTGCTTCCATCTAGCTGGTGTTTGTTGCTTTCCTAACTCAAAGAGGTTATATTGTCAGGACGAGACTTCAAAACTTTTAGTCTCTCCATCACAGCATCTTCAACTGCATATGGTCTCTTGCCTGCTTCTTGCTGCTCCCCAGTCAGTCTCACTCAAGCAGTTTATATTATCAATAAGGGACTGCAAAACCTTAAGTCGGGAGAACACATTAGCATCAACACCATTGAAAATGCTCCTATTTACAACAGGAGATTGCTTGTCACAAGTATCTCCTCCCTGGCCCTGAAAAGCCGCAACACATGTAGGCGGTGTTTAGTTCCAAATTTTGGAGCGCCAAAATTCACTGTAGCATTTCGTTTGTATTTGGTAATAATTGTCCAATCATTGACTAATTAGGCTCAAAACATTCGTCTCGCAAAGTACAACCAAACTGTACAATTAGTTTTTGATTTTATCCACATTTAGTACTCCATGCATGTGATGTGACGGGGAATCTTTTTTTGCATAGTGCACTTTTCAAGTGATCTAAACACAGCCGTAATGGTTTCTTTCCCATGCTTCTGTGGTTTGATACTGGACATTTATGAGTTAGAGCATTTACTGCCTTCCAATGAGTCAGGGGCTGCATTGCCAAAAGAAGAAAAACATGAGCATACACAGAATCCAAGAACCATTTGAAAATATTAATTTATATATCCATCTTGCTACTCCCTCCAGCTTCCTTCCACAGATGTGCGCCTTCAGCATTCAAAATTGTCCACAAATGTTAACACTTCTGGCATAATCAACCCCCTCCCCCTCCCTCATCATTAATATTTGGAAGCAGTTTTATTTTGGTGGCAAACATGTTTAGCATTAATATAATATTGGTGTTTAAAGTTTTTTAGCACTTGGCGTTTATGGCATCTGTATGAAAGCAAGGTGTTAACTGCGTCTCTGTAATCTTGGTGATTGACTGAGGGACATCACAGTCATTTCCCTTCCTCCTAAATATATCCCAAAAATCCCAGAAATGCTTACATTTGTGGAGCAAGTGAGTACCTTTTACTGTGTCGCTGAGGCCTTTTGCTATCTCGAGCTTCAGTGTTCAGGCGAGCATGTTGAAGCTCATATTTGAGTTTACAAGCTGCTTCTGCTACAATCCACAAGTTTCTATAGATTGACGCCTGAGAAACTTCAGTGTTGTCAAGCATCTTATCCTCCTGGTGATTAGTAAGAACCTGAAACGAAAGGTGCAACATAAGGTACATACTTTGGAGGAAATGGCTGTATTAATTCAAATTAAGCAAAAGCATGATGTTCCAAATAATGACTAAAGCTACCTGTGAAACAGTGGCCTTCATGCATTGACTTCCAAAAGTTGTTCCTCGCACAATTAATATTTTTGAATTTTTGTTCAATCCATCATCAATTTTTGTTCAACCTTGGAGGCAGATGAAATGAGTTTAAGGTTACAAACAGAAAGGGATTATCTATCTATATTTAATGTCTGGACTCTGGAATGAGATAGCACCATAGAAAGGAAGGAAATATGCCCATTTCTTGATTCATATTTTAAGTTTGGTTTACATTGCATTATGAAATAGTAAACGGTATCTAAATAAAAGCATTTCAAGATCATACCTTGCTTTTTGGATCTGGCAGCTGTAAGATTTTGAATCACTGATTGCAAAAGCTCCTCTTCAGCTTCCTGTAATAAAGAACCGCCCTTGCAGGTTGACAGAAGTACTACTGACAGATTGTGCATTAGTTTCAGAAATATAGCTCGAGTGCTATAGCTGGATTCGGAAGACATGTTCAGCATATTCCCCTCAACACCTGGATAACACTGAGAAGGGTCTTCACCTCTTTTTTGAGTGCTTTCTTCTTTCTCCACAATTGCAGAAAAAATATTTCCATGTGGGCCTCCTGTTGTCAATAGGATTCATCACACTTTTACTCATTATTAGTTCTCTGAACATGGTACTTTGACACAGAATTTCAAACTTAGTTATACAGTTGAAAACTACTATAGTTCACACAAATGCATCAAATGCCAGCAAGCAAAATGTATCCAAATGTTGTATATATGCAAAAATGCAGATGCCCACATGCAGGCTTGACACCAAGTTTTCCACAGGTAGCAGGTAGTGACAGCACCTGTCTATCTCACAGAATCTGTCGTGTTGTATGGCTCCGTTGAGCATCGATAGCGGTGGCCCACAGAGTGTCATGCCCCCAATGAGAAGATATGAAGTGTCAGATTTGAGTGATCTCCTTCACATTAAGTGGAAGTTCGTTGGAACCCCCGAGATAGCAGCTCGACCAATTGAATCGGCTATTCTTACCTAAACCCGTTTCTTTCTTAACTTGGCAGTCTTTCTTTCTTTTCTTCCTTTTTGCGAGACCACGTTACAGACGCAGACGCTCACATACACGAGCACACACTCACCCCTATGAACGCACGCATGCACATCCTAAACTTGGCAGTCTTTCTTAAGGTTAGGATTCCACTAGAAACCTAGACTTAGGGCTTCCCCAACGCCAGTAGCCTCAGCAGTGGCTTTAAGGTTCAGCTAGGTTCGGATGCCATGTTATACAAAAAGTAGATGCTCTACGTGTGTCATAGTTGCCTGCATAAGCTACGTAAGCTTAGGAGAGAGAAGGTGGTCCATGCAAGATAAGAAGAGGGAGAGAGAGAGATAAAAAGTGGTGCACGGTGAAAGAAAAAAAGCAAGATGGAGACCACAAGTAGAAAAGACATAGTGGTTTGCATTGTGTGAATAGTAGCCTTAATATCTCCTAGTCTACATGATCACTTTAATTGTACTGAGACCACTAGTGGTGTTAGCCTACATTGGGTGTGCCCTTACTCGTTTTCATAGCAGCTTATCACTCTATAGTTACCTTAGGTGTAGAACTTGCCCTCTTGGGATCATTGCCACCAACCTCTATATTCGGCTTATCCCGCCGAGGGACTTGGATCAAGTGCAGTTACAACTGCTACTGCAACTTTAGCAGTAGCACTTGATCCAACCATCTAGTAAAGATTCAATGTCCATGATCAACTGGACATGACCTCTCTAACTTGGTAGCTGCCGATCTACTGCGGGATGACTAAGTAAAGCTACTGTTGTTAGCAATCTGATGGGATGTCATGGATATTTAAAAGTTGTAGGTAATAATAAACAAAATTAAAGATAGATCATATTATAGTAATATAATTTGCTCTAAATTGAGAGGTTAATGTTATCTAAAGTAGAGTTGTTTTTGTATTCACTGTAACGCAAAGTACATGTAGTAGTACTCCCATGAATATAAAATATAAGTCTTCTAGCTTTCTCGTATTAAGTTTGATCAAGTCCATAGAAAATACATCAACATTTACGGATATCAAATTAGTTTCACTGAATCCATCATGGCATATGTCTAGTGATGTTTTCTACTATTCTAGATTTTAAAACAATTTGCAACAAACTTGGGTATCAGAGAAGTTTGAATACCAATAAAATTAAAATAATTAGTACTCGTCTTCTTCTTTTCCTACACCATCCTTCCTCTTCTTATTCGCCTGCGTCATCCTTCCTCTCCTGCGCTGGCGAGGCGAGTGCGGGGCTCGGCGTAGTGCGGCAGTTGTGGCACCCACGCTGCGAGAGGCCTCCGATGAGGGCGGAGCCACCAGTGCTCGGAGAGGCCGCCACCAAGACCGGGCATGGCCCCGCGTCGACGATAGCGATCGTGGCCCCCATGCTGACGAGAGCGAATGCGTCGCCTGGCCCAATGAGAGCGAGCGTGGCCCTGACGTTTCCAGAATCACTGCAAAACCACGTTTTCACTAATTCACATTAAAACCAGAATCGCTTAGAACCATTTCTACCTGAAACGTTTCACTTGTTAGCTATTTGGCACAGATTCTTCGGTTCCAGACAAGAATCTGAAACGTTTTGGCCTTCCAAACAACCCCTCAATGTTCTGTATTCCTAATCTAGTATAGAACAATTTGCACAATATCAAGAAGGGAAACATAAGGAAAAATTTACAGCATATAATATACAAATCATATCTGCCAAGATTTTCCTCCACGGTGAAAAATAATTTCTGCTATGTTTCAGTTGGTTAGGAAAAAGATCGCACTAACCCCACGTTGATGTTTGCATTTTTCTCCAAGAGTTGCTGGTTATATTCATGGGAGTACTACTACATGTACTTTGCGTTACAAAGAATTCAAAAACAATTCTACTCTGATAACATTAACCTCTCAATTTAGAGCAAATTTTAATATGATCTATTCTTTAATTTTGTTTATTACCTACAATTTTTAAATATCCATGACATCCCATCAGATTGCTAACAACAGTTGCTTTACTGTTTGTTTCCCTCAGACAAAAGTTTAGCCCTGTCACATCGAATCTTTGATACCAATTACGAGTATTGAATATAGGCTAATTACACAGATTGAGGCTAATTTGTGAGATGAATCAATTAAGTCTAATTAGTCCATGATTTGACAATGTGGTGCTACAGTAAACATTTGCTAAATATCGATTAATTTAAGGATTAATAGATTCATCTCGCTAATTAGTCTACTCATGTGCAATTAGTTTTATAATTAGCTCATGTTTAGTCCTCCTAGTTAGCATCCGAACGTGACACGACTATAAACTTTAACCCCCGGATCCAAATACAGCTCTAGTCATCCTGCAATAGATCAGCAGCTACCAAGTTACAGAGGTCATATCCGGTTGATCATGGACGTTGAATCTTTGCTGGATGGTTGGATCGGGTGCTACTGCTAAAGCTGCAGTAGCAGTTGTAACTGCACCTAATCCAACTCCCCCGCCGAGTTTAGTTGGTTGTTTGATATAGCTGATAACTTTAACTTTACTTATTTCTAATATTTTTGGCTGCTAGTGCTTCCCATGAATATACTATTTGGCGGGCCGTTTGGATCCCTTCGTACCGTCGCCGAAGCCGAATAGAGTGGTGGCGCTTGGGAGGGAGATAAACAAAGGCAGTGAGGACTTGAGGAGAGCCTGCAGGGATGGGAATGAGGGAGGGGGACAGCAATTGAACAGCAAGAATGTGGTGTTGGCTCTATTATGCATACTTTATATTGGTTTTTTTTGGTTGATCGAGGGTAAGGACTTAATTATCTGTACTTATTTCAGTTAGTTACACTGTAAGATTGAATTAGAGATTAGAAATTCGATTTGGATCATTTCAAGTTCAGTCTCAATTAGTTCAGTTTAGTCCTTCCGTTTCGGTTCATTTTGCCCACCCCTATCCCTCGTCATGATCTGGTTGGGGAGAACTTTCCGTCGCACAAGCAGATGCACCTCCTCTTCAAGTAGTCATTCCCTAATCGATCTGATCGCACACCTGATTACCTCACACCAGAAGCAAAGGTAGTTCACCTGATTCCAAAGAGGACGTGCACTGCAAAGGCTATCACCATCAATGTAAAGGTTATCACCATCTTATAGCAGTAGCTCCTCTACTGCGTTATGATGAATGAGCAGTTCGACATAATTGAATTCCTTTTGTGTGAGATCGATGATACGGTGTACGTAATACATAAATGGTAAGACCTTCCATGTGCCATTTATCAGCACATTAGGTATCTTGAGAAAAGAAACGAGGCTACCGCCTCCTATAGGCTCGGCTGCGACTGCAAGCCACTGCCCCAACCCACTGCTCGAGTTATCGGCGACCGCCCATGCATCTTGCCCCTTCTCCCTAATCCACATTCTCCCTTCCTTAGTGTCCTCTCAAACCCCTATCGGTGACCGACCATTCATCTCAGCCACTTCTCCCAAATCCACATTCTCCTTCCCCTCGTGCTCTCTCAAGTCAGATGAAAGGTCGAGTGAACAGTCAGATGACGCTGTTACCATACAAAAGGATCATTGTGAGTAGATCTAGTGGGTACATACTTCTCTATTCAGGATAAACATGTAGATAGACCTAGTACTAACCGAGAGAGAGGTAGGGGAAGTAGAGATATCGACCATCGGCGGACTTGGAGGAGCTGGATTCGTCCATGACGTCGGTGGTGGAGTTGTGGGTGTAGGAGTAGCAGTGGAGTTTGGCGGCGGTGTCGAAGTCCGACGTGGAGGCGTGATCCAGTGGCAACGTTGAAGGCAGTGGACTTCCCGTCGCTAGCTGTGCACCCTCTTGATCGGACTAGGGTTTGTCGGTGGGAACAGTGGCTACGGTGAACCTCGTGACTCGAGCCGCCGGCCCCCACCTCTTTATATAGCGCAGTGCGACGGGGGCCCACCAACCATGTAGGGTTGGGCGCCCCCGATCAGGGCGCGAAATCAAGGCCCAAGTTGGTCGTTGCGCCAACTGGGTGGGAGATCAACCTAACATTCTCCCCCTTGATCTCATCTAATTACTTGAACTTAAAATATTTATCTCTTTTTACATTCCATCACATATTAGTGCATAGAGCGTGCCTTATCATCACGGTCAGTGCCATTAGATTAACAGCTACAATACACCTCTCTGTTTTAAAATAGATTCTCAACTAGACCCTTATTGTCTAGGAATCATATGCTTTCCCGTAAACCCATGCCGGCTAAGTGTTCTCTGAACACGTTGGGTGGTAAGCCTTTTGTAAGTGGATCCACGAGCATCTTTTCTGTACTTATGTGCTCATGACTAATTATATGATCACAGACTTTATTTTTCACAACATAATACTTTATGTCAATGTGTTTGGCAGCACCACTTGACTTATTGTTGTGAGCATAACATACTGCTGGATTATTGTCACAGTACAATTTGAGTGGCTTATGTATGTCGTCTACCACTTTCAACCCGGGCATATATTTCTTCAGCCAATTCACCTGCCTCGTGGCCTCATAACATGCTCAAACTCGGCATACATCGTAGAAGATGTAGTGATGGTTTGCTTAGAGCTTTTCTACGATATAACTCCTCCTACGAGAGTAAATATATATCCTGACGTGGACTTTCTATCATCTCCCGCATAATCTGAATCTGAGTACCCCACTATGTGTAAGGAATCAGATCTTCTATACGTTAGCATGAGGCCTTTTGTGCCTTACAAATAACGCAAAACTTTCTTTATCAGTCTCCAGTGTTCTATTCCTGTATTACTCTGATATCTGCCAAGTAACCCGGTAACAAACGCTAAGTCAGGGTGTGTGTTGTAAACTTCCGACAGCTAAAGCATATGGTACTGCTTTCATTTGATTGATCTCATATTGGTTCTTGGGACATTGGAATTCCCCAAATCTATCGCCCTTGACTATAGGAGCAGGTGAAGGCTTACAATTTTGCATACTGTATTTCTTTAGAACCTTTTCTAAGTATGCCTTTTATGATAATCCTAAAACCCCCTTTCTTCTATCTCGGTGAATCTCTATTCCTAGGACGAACGAAGCTTCACCGAGATGCTTCATATCAAAATTTGAGGATAAGAACTTCTTCATCTCTAGTAGCAGATTTACATCTCTACTAGCAAGTAAGATGTCCCCCATACAGGATTAGGAAAATGTATTTCCCATTTTTGAACTTTGCATAAACGCAATTGTCCTCGACATTCTCTTTAAACCCAAACTTCCTTATTGTACTATCAAACTTTAAATACAACTGCCTTGATGCTTGTTTTAATTCGTAAATGGATTTTTTCATGTGGCATCACATACGTTCTTTTCCTTCCACGACAAAACCTTTTGGTTGTGCCATGTAAACATTTTCCTCCAAATCCCCATTAAGGAACACCGCCTTTACATCCATCTGATGTAATTCTAAATCGTAATGTGCTACTAGTGCCATTATGATTTTAAAATAATCCTTACATGAGACTGGAGAAAATGCCTCATTGTAATTTATGCCTTCTCTTTGCGTGAAGCCTTTCGCCATAAGTCGCGCTTTAAATCTTTCTACATTCCCTTTGAAGTCATATTTAATTTTATAGACCCATTTATAACCTACTGTCTTGGCTCCTTTAGAAATTTTTTCTGAGTCTCAAACTTTGTTGGTACTCATTTATCTCATTTCATCTTGCATGGCTTCAAGCCACTTCGATGACTGAGCGTTTCTCATGGCTTTTTCAAATGAGGTGGGATCACCCTGCATTTGAAATTCTTCAGTATCATATACTTCATAGTCATCAGGAATAGCTGATCTTCTGACTCTTTGAGACCTTCTAGGGCCTCTGGCGCTTGTTCCATATGGGGCTATTGATGTTCTTCCTCATGTGCAACATCAGGTTCTATAGGATCCTGAAGGACAGGTTCCTCATGTTCATTCTTTGTCGCCATGGGAGAACTAACCACAGGTGATGTTATATTGCACTGTTGGTGCAGCAACAACAGGTAGCGTGAAGAATGGCTCCTGAACTATCGGAGTGGGTACATGTACCCGCTTCTCCTCAAGGTTAATTTCTCGCGCTACCATGCTCCCCTGATCAACTTTTCCTCTAAGAACACAGCGTGTCTTGTTTCTACAAACTTCGTATGTCTGTCAGGATAATAGAAGCGATAAGCTTTTGACTTTTCTGGATAGCCAATGAAATGGCAATTGACTATCTTGGAGTCTAGTTTTTCTATGTTTGGGTTAAAGACTTTAGCATCAGCTGGATAGCTCCACACACGTAAATAATTGAGGGTTCCTTTCCTATCAACAACTCATATGGTGTCTTGGGCACCGACTTGCTTGGTACTCGATTAAGAATATGAATGGCGGTTTTTAACGCCTCCATCCACAAACTTATCAGTAGAGAGGAATAACTTATCATACTTCTCACCATATCCATTAAGGTACGGTTGCGTCTTTCAGCTACTCCATTCTGCTGAGACTCCCCTGGTGTAGAGTACTGAGTAACTATGCCATTTTCCTGTAAGAACTTTGTAAAGAGTCTAGGAACTTGGCCATATGGGGTATGACACCCATAGTACTCTCCATCACGGTCTGATCTTACTATCTTAATCTTTAAATTGTGTTGATTTTCTACTTCAGCCTTAAATATTTTAAATTTATCCAATGCTTCTGATCTTTTCTTAATTGGATAAATATAGTCATAACGAGAATAATCATATGTGAATGTTATAAATGAATCATAACCATCCACATTTTTCAAAGGAAAAGGACCATAGATATCTGTGTGAATTATTTCTAAAATTCCTACGCTTCGTTTGGTGTCTTTAATACAATCAATGTACTGTTCTAAATCTGAAAATTCTAATGGCGGAAGAATTGATTCTTTAATCAATCGTTTTATCCTCCCTCTCGAAATATGACCTAAATGACAATGTCATAATTTCGACGATACATCATGAACTCTCTTCCCCTTCTTACTTGCATTCATACACGAGGAGGCATTCTCATTCTTAGTGTTCACAACATTCACATTCTCACAAAGTGATAATAAATAAAGTTTGTCTTGTAAGAAGGCAAGACCAACACACTTATGATTAAATGTAATCTTACATTTGCCATTACCAAAATGACAATCATATCCATCATCTAAATGGGAAACACTTATTAAGTTTCTTCGCAAAGAGGGTACATAAAGGACATCTGAAAGTTTAAGTACAAAACCATCATCTAATTCTAGAGAGATCTCCAATGGCTTCGACTTCAGCTTCAACTCCATTTGCTACTTTAATTCTTCTTTCTCCTCTTTGCAGGGTCCTCCTCGTATGGAATCTCTGTAATGAATTTGTAACATGAATAGTTACACCTGAATCAATCCACCAAATAGATTTTGCATAACTTAAATACAAGGACTCATCTATGAATGTAATAACGTCCTCACCTCTCTTCAAAAGGCTCTTCAGGAACTCTGGACAGTCCTTCTGGTAGTGTCCATATTTCTTGCACCATTTGCACTGATCCATGTCTACTTGAACATTATTGAACTTCTGATGGTGATCATTTTGAGGGGTCTTTCCTTGTTGCTTAAAGGAGGAACTATTATCCCACTGAGGTTTCCCTTGTGGTTTGGCATTCTTGTTAAAGTTCTTCTTTTTATTATCCTTCACATGGCTGACGGAGTCACCATGTGAGCTTTCAAGCATCTCCTCTTCTTGCACATACATGGCAATGAGCTTCTCAATATCCCATTTATTGGGCTGCATGTTGTAGTTAACAACAAAAATTTCATATTCTTTCGGCAAGGAAGCAAAAACCAAATAAATCAGGAACTCATCCTTGAGCCCCAAATCCATTGGCTTGAGCTTGGATGCCGTGTTGCTCATTTTCAATATGTGCTCTCTTATCCCTCCACCAGAGTATTTCTCATTGACTAACTTCTTGATTAGAGTACTAGCATAAGCCTTTGAAGAGCCAGTAAACTGACTCTCCACTTTCTTGAGATACTCAGTGGCGGTTTCACAATCTAGGATGGATCCCCTTATTGCATCTGAAATAGTGGACTTAGCCATCATCAAGCACTTGCAATTCGAAATGTCTCACTTCTTACGATCAAGATCGTATTTCATTCTTACTTCTGCATGATCTCGTTGCCGAGCAGTGAAATCAGCATCAGTTTCATTCTCTGCCCTCATCGGGTCCACTGGTTCAGTAGGACACGGAGAGGTAAGTGCTAGGTCATTCTCGGACAGCGCGAGTGCCAACTCATATTTCTCTCGTCATACGCGATAGTTGTCCCCCTCAAGAGGCGGAATGTGCGAGATGAACGTCATAGGGTTGAGTCCTGAAAATATCATCAGAGAAAGTGAGAAAAACATTATATAATAATTGCATGCCTTAATTTAAGGTTGGTCAAAATTAAAACATACAACTTTCTTCTACACTAATTCTACATCACCGTTGGGCAGAAATAGAATTAATGCATAACAACTCATGAATAAAATTATAATATTGTTATTATCAACGTTGGTCAGAAAATAACAATACCATAAAATAACTTGAAGAAATACATCTACTCCTCCAGTTAAAAATTCTCATTGGTTCTAATTTAATAAGAGGATAAACATAATCATAGCAGCGAAAACATGTAAAAGTTTTTGAAAAATAATAATTCTTAATCAGAAGCATCTCAGCATACTCATCTACTCTCTAATCAAATTATCCTGTTGGTTCAAATTTGAATAGAGATCAAAACTAGTCATAAAACATCAAAAGAAACTTTTGAAAAAAGAATGAAGCTTATTCACATCGGCCCAGCGCTTAAAATGCCTGTGGCCCATTTCTCTTCGCGCACGTGCGCTACGAATCGCCGCGGCCTAGCAGCGCGCCCCTGCGTCCAGCCTTGCGTATGTCGTGCTCTGCCCACGGCCCAGCCACGAATGCGCCATTCCCCGTGCCCAGGCCGTAACCTAGGCCTAGGCCGGCAAACCTCATGCCCGCCTGGGTCAAAAGCGGCCCGACCGATCGTGGCCGTTCAGCGGGATCGGACGGCTGTCCGTCCTCTTCAGAGGAACAAAACCCGCGGCAGCAGCTGCTCCCTCGAAACCCTACTCCATTCTCTCCTCTCCCTTCTCCGCGTTTCTCTCGCACACAGCAGCCGGCGGCGCAAAGACAACGGCGGCTTGAGTTCGCGGCGCAGGAGGAGACGACGCCGCCGTGGCACCCCTTGCCGGTGCACGCGTGCGGCCTGAGCCGCACGCGGCGCCGTCGAGCGGTACTACTGTGGTGCCCTTGGAGCCCCGCGCTCGTGCACACGGCGCAGCTGAGCGCCGGCGAGCCGGTGGCTCGACCCTTTCTTCCCGCCCTCCGGCGGTAGCGACGGCGAGGAAAGAATCCAAGTAGGTCCCTTCCTCCTTACCATCCTCTCTCTTAGGGTTAGGGTTTGGGGAAAAAACCGATTCATCTCGATTTATCTCAATCGTTCATCTCCTTCTAATTTCACGTTCTATTCTACCCCAAAATCTAGATCTACGCATAGCCCTAGCCAACTGATACCATTGTTACCATACAAAAGGATCACTGTGAGTAGATCTAGTGCGTACATACTTCTCTATTCGGGATAAACATGTAGATAGACCTAGTACTAACCGAGAGAGAGAGGGAGAGAGGTAGGGAAAGTAGAGATACCGACCATCAGCAGACTTGGAGGAGCTGGATCTATCCATGACGTCGGTGATGGAGTTGTCGGTGTAGGAGTAGCAGTGGAGTCCGGCGGCGGTGTTGAAGTCCGACGTGGAGGCGCGATCCAGTGGCAACGGTGAAGGCAGTGGACTTCCCGTCACTGGTTGCACACCCTCTGGATCGGACTAGGGTTTGTCGGTGGGAACAGTGGCTGCGGTGAACCTCATGACTCGAGCTGCCGGCCCCCACCTCTTTATATAGCGCAGTACGACGAAGCCCACCAACCATGTAGGGTTGGGCGCCCCTGATCAGGGCACGGGATGAAGGCCCAAGTTGGTCGTTGGGCCAACTGGGTGGGAGATCAACCTAACATGCGCCAGTGCAAAAGGCCCCTTGCAGTTTGTAGAACATCAAACACGACCTGGGTGCTAACCGCAAGCATAATACAGTACTATCTTTTTAAGTACGTCTATACTGACATCGCATTTAAAAAGCATGAATCAGAAACACTGCACAGCCAAGACACCAAAATAGACATAATAACAAAAATCCTGCTTCATGGTGCTCCAAAAAGAAAGATCTTATAAGAGTAATGATAATTATGTTATGATGCTTCAGCAGCAAAAGAAAGCAGATTAACTCGAAAGCTTCATATCATACATGGGACAAGAGTCAATTTTTAAGTTTATGGATACAATGCGTACTTTATCAAGAATCATTTGGAGGTACCCTCAAGTTTTCCATGCTGAAGAATGGATCAACCACCAAACAATTAGCTGCTCGAAGAAATGTGAAACCACTGCCGTATTGGTTAACAAACATCCTTGGGTCTTTGCTTGCCCAGTACGATTTACCCAGATCAACAAGCTTCTCGTTTATCTCAGCAGTGTTGTTTACGCCTGTTGAGAGGGTTATCACCAGGAGCTCCAGCTCCATAGCCTCTGCAACTACAAACCTCAAGAAAGCGAGCTCACTCCTGTACCCACTGAACCCATGGAAATATACTTTCTTGACATGTCTCGAGAGACACTCAATATAACCAGCTTGCCTCTGCCAATAACTCAGATTAAGCTTGCCTGTCGGCTTTTCAGATTCAGCAGACTGCAAAAAAAACAAAAACAAAAACAAAAAAGAGGAAAGGAAGCAGCTCAGACAAAAAGAAGAAAAGAAAAAAAAAGAAAAGAAAAGGGAGCAGCTCAGACAACTTAACTAGCATGCATATGCTAAGCTACTTTGTAAGGATTGGGTAAAAAAAAACTCTTGCACTGGATTAATAGATACAAACAGCACAATGCAATAAGTCATACACTGAAATCCCACGATAAAATAAACAGTTGCATAGACACAAACAAAACAGTGCAAGAAGTCATACACCGAAATTCCATGATAAAATAAAAAGTAGCATAGATACAAAAAGAATAATGCAACGAGCCATACACCAAAATTTCACAATAAAATAAAGATTTGTGCTGTAAAGTTTTTAAAATTTCTCATTGTAAACATCTTTTGCATTGAATAGATAATACAAATAGACAATGCAACAAGGCAAGAAACTTCAGATTCAAGATAGTATAAGCAGTTGCACTGTAAAGTTACTTTTGAAGTAACTAATTATCAATAAACCATTTGCACTAAAAAAACAATGCAACAACCAACAAGACACTAAAGCTCATGGTAAAATAAGCACTTGCGATGTAAAGCTTTTCAAGCCTTTCCATATATCAATATAAAATGTGTAAATAAAAGATTATAATTCAATGTAAAATCTGTAAGACAATGCCTTGTTCAGCAATCAGTGTGAAAGTATCTCGTTTTCCAAAACAGCCAAGTTGCTGTTAAGAGATAAACAAAAGAAAGTATGAAAATAAATTACCAACCTGCTAACAAAGGACAAGATAACAAAACAGTAACTGAGAGTTATAGATAAAACATTGGCACAGACTTGTACATAAAAATATCGCAACTCCTTTCCTCAGAAGTCAATATGGTTACTCAGCATGTTAGCTGCTTTGAAGAAAACAGGAAGTCCTAGTTCAAAGGCTAAGGTGAGACATGAGGGATTAATTGTTGAAAAACAGCAGTAAAATATGTCAACTTAAAATTATTATTGACCACATGTGCTAAGTACTAGTCTCCTAACTGGACAGAACAATTAATAGTTTACAATTTTTATGTATTCACCTCTTCTTGAAACAAATGGCGGAGTTTCAGACCTTAGTTTTAAGAGAGAAGTAAATAGAGAGGGGGCTACTCTCACCTCAATGTGTAGTGCAAAAATGTTAGGAAAGCATCTGAGGAAGCAAGGAAGTAGTTTGGCCTGCTCCTTATCCTGTAAGTACAATTTTAAGGCAAGGACCTGCAAACTGGGAATAATGGTACTTGGGCTGACCTTCGTCCCGGCCTTCAACAGCACCAAAAGTGTAAACATCAAAACAGCAAAAAGTTAGGTTGCCACATTATGCATGGACTTCAACTTTAGAACAACAAGAATGTCACAAGATATACCTCAATTATCGTGTCACCGATCTGCAGTTTATGCAGCATGGGCTCCAGATAGCCAAGCACCCTCAGGTTTGGAGAACGTGCAATCTTCACTGTAAGTACACCACCAGAGGAGCGAGTCTTCCACAATATTAGTCGTTGAAGCAAGCATGTGTTATCCACATCAATTTCATCAGCAATGGACATCCACAACACCATGCAGCGGAGGGATGAATGGCTGTGAACATAGATATGCATAGGTTCATCGTAGCTTGCAACGAGAGCAAGCATCTCTAGAACAGGACTAGACTGCAGCGTGTGTTTAAGGTCCGATGCTTCAATGGCTGTGGCACACAGACCAAGCTCTCTCAGAGAAGGGTAGGCTTCAAAATGTCCACTGGTGCATGGGAACCTGAAGAATGCAACCCACAGGCGCCTGAGGGTTGCGCAATTCAAGACTTCCAAAGGAAGATCCATGTCAATTGGAGGAGGCTGGTTGACCAAGCACAGTTCTTTGATGCCCTTATTGGCAAGAATCCTTGTCCAGACGCGAAGCACGGGCTTTGCTTGCTCAAAGCATGTCAATAAGAGCCAAACAGATAGAAAGGTCCTGGGTGCATGTGCAGAATGCGGGTTATTGCCCTGATGCGGTGGTCAAGACTACAACCGGCAAGGTCCGAGTCGTCCAGGGACAGCGGCGTGGATGGCCACACGCTGAGCCAGCGTTTAGAGATTTCCCTGGTACCCAGGGCATCTCGCAGTGGCAGCTGAGCGACAATGTTTGAGCAAAGCTGTTCTGGCAGAGAGCTGAGCTGGTCGGAGCGAACATCAGATCCAGCTACGTCTGAGGCTGCGGGGGGCGCGCCCTCGACGGCGGAGTGGACGACGGATCCCGCGGCCGGAGGATCTTCGCCGGCGGAGCAGCCGGAGCATCCCGCCGGAGGATCTTCGCCGGCGTAGCAGCCGGAGGATCCCGTGATGTCTGGGACTATGCGGGGAGGGTGTTCGCCGCGGAACAGGAAGTCCGAGACATCTGGCGGAGAGGGGTGCGGGAGACAAGCCAAGACGACAGCCTTCACCGAATCCATGGCTGCGTGGGGAGGAGGCAGCGGCGATGGCGGCGGCGGCTGGGACGGGCGAGGAACTGGGATTGGGACTCCTTACCCGCTGCCGGTATCGGGCAATATGTCCCGCTCCTCTGCCGGCCGCTGCCGGTATCGAGTAGAACTCACTGTAAATAGGGGAAGAATACAAAGGACAGACGCTTCTCATCGAATCGAAGCCCTACAGCCCGCGCTACAGTTTCGAGCAGCTCCGCCGCGTGATCTCGGGACCTATGGAGGTCGCTGACGGCGAGAAGCAATCTAAAATCTGGCGGGGTAATCCGAACGCAGTCGTGATTGAACTCGAGCATGAGTTCTGCAAGCTGCTTCCTGAGATCCGCCACCCAAGGATGCTGGTTAGTTTATTATTATCTCCAGTTCAAAAAAAAATGTTAAGCCTTGTTTTTTTTTTTTTTGTCTTCTACATTAAAAGAGCATGTTTGGACACATGCATGGAGTATTAAATGTAGACGAAAAAAACTAATTGCACAGTTCTCGAGGAAATCGCGAGACGAATCTTTTAAGTCTAATTAGCCTATGAAAAGCCTTAAGTGCTACAGTAACCCACATGTGTTAATGACAGATTAATTAGTATTATTAGATTCGTCTCGCAGTTTCCTGACGGGTTCTGTAATTTGTTTTTTTATTAGTATTCGAAAATTCCTCCCGACATCCTTCCGACACATCCAATGTGACACCTAAAAATTTTCTTCTCCCCCAACTAAACAAGGCCTTATTATCTCTGCCCGGAGATTGCGCCCTATCAGTACCAGGTAACTATATCAGATGGGGGGAGGGGATTTGCAGGAGATCTATTATTTAGTAGAGGCTGCAAGAAAGTAAACGCAGAGCAATTCAATCCGCTTTACTTGTAGTCGATTCAGGCATCAAAACATTTTTTCCGTTCAAAAACTCCACACAAAGATGGGTGGATGCATGAAAGAATACAAATTCGTTTGATTGTATGTGTATGCATAATAATATATATATGAATGTTGATTATCTCACTCAAGGTTTCTTCATTCTGTCATCACTAGACGAAGAGGAGTACACTGCAGAAGAAAAATTATGGGAGACTATACTAGGGGTAAATCCATATTACTGGACTGAGAATATACTTTTCAGCTTGTTTTTTCAGTCGGAACAGTGTTTTCCTCTTAAAAAAATCAGCCGGAACAGTATTTCAGCTTGATTTTCAGTATAAGCGAACGGGACCAAAGTGTCTGAATCCAACAGAAATTTGGTTGGTAAGTCTCCACAGTAAACTTGGTCCAAATATTAGAATATGTTTTTGTGTCCACTAACATTTAGATTTCTCGAATTGTAGGCTCCTAGCGTCATAAGTTCTCCACTTTGATTAAGGTTTTTAGGTAGGATGAACTCTTCTTTAATAAGAAACATGAAGAAAAATGTTGTCATCTACGAGACCGATATTTGTTCTATCCTATATTCTAATTAATTCGGCAAGGTATAGCAAACTATTAAAGTTGCAAGGTTTTCTATGAGCACCCAATTTGGCAAAGTTGTCGGATTTGATTATTTTGGATATGTACTGTCTACAGGTTCTTTCAAGACCGTTGTTAGTTAGTATTAGTGAAGTGGTAATCTTCTGTTTTCTCATGCATTGGGTGCGCTTATTATTTTAGCTAGGATTGTGTTGTATTTAACATTGTAGGGTAGTTTCAACAATATGCAATGAATGCTGACTAGCAGGAACGTTATTTGATTTCTTCCATTCCTTGTGCATAGCTACTGACTCTGGTTTGAGATTTGTCTTCATTCAGAGGTGGCCTTGAAGATTAAAGACAATTATAACAGGTATATGGATGATTAGTTCAATAAAATTGAAGAGTTAAATATAGGATTAAGTCCACTTTTGGCCCCTCAACTATCATCTTGGTCTAATTTGAACCCCCAACTCCGAAACCGTCTGGTGCAGACACACCATCTTACGAAACCGTGCAATTAAAGCGTTTGGGCGCGTTTGAGGCTGTTTGTGCTGACGTGCGCCCGGTTTTGACCGTCCACGCTGGCATTGACCGCCACATTGGACACCTGGGTGGTGAAAAAAGGAGAGGCCAACCCGCTCTGCTCCGTTTGTCCCTCTTATTCCTCTCACCCAAACCCTAGCTGCAGTCGCCTCCTCCCCCGCCGCCGTCACCTCCACCGCCGCCCCATCCTCTCCTCCTCCTCCTCCATGTCCGCAATTGCCCCTCGCCTAGTAGTCCTCCGATGGCTCCATCGCGTGCGGAAATGGCGAGCTCAAGCGGATCTAGCCGAAGTTAGGTCAGCGAAGACTATTGGCGTCGCCATGGCGATGCGACCTCACCCATCCCCTATTGTGAAGCACCACTGGAGTATACCCTGGTAGTTATGTGCAAGTACGGTGCAAAAGCTGCTCAGTTCATCTCTTGGAGTAACCTGAACCCAGGTTTGCGCTATCTGAAGTGTGCACGGGCTCGTATAAGTTGGCCTCTTCTTGATTCGTAGTTTGTAGATGCATGAATGGTTTACTGTATCTCTGATTTGTTGGCATCCTTACATACTTAGGTGGCAATGGCTTCTCTCTGTCAGATATTGGCCAGAAAGCCCTACCTTCCACAAGTTGCAGGTTGTGTGCATATGTCTTGTTGTACACCTTGACAAAATAGCACCTGGCTACAAAATCTTCTAAACACCTTTCTGCATAGTAGATGCAAGAAATAGCATGAGGGCAGGGCAAACCTGACAACTGCCAGAACTTACATGAGCAAGTTCTGTCTTCCAAGTTGACAGTGAACCTATGGTCCCAGTATGTGACTTCATAGCAATTGTTGCCATTGCTAATGGCATGGTAGAAACCACTAGTTGTGATGTATGTCATCAGCTTCTTGTATGTGTTTGGACAGATTGGACTTGTCCACCTTTCTGCCTTAGTACTATTTTCATGGATTCTGACCATCACTTGGCGCCTTATGCCTTCTAGCATACTTATGATTGGAAGGAACCTTGCTTTCAGAATCCAGTAGTTGAAGCACTCACACATGTTATTATCCACATAATCACATAATGAACCAATTTTGAACCAGGCCCTGTGGTGTCTTTGTCCTCAGCTTGTTCAAGTTGTAGTTGCATAGATTCATTGAAGAGGACTTTGCACGCCTCCAAAACATTTTCTAATACTTCTTGTTGATGAACTTTTTCCTCCAGTTAGCATAGATATGCCTAGCACACATCCTATGCTCCACCTTTGGTGCCCACTTGTTGACAGCATTGATAAGGCCCTTTTGCTGATTAGATATGAACACCCAGCCATCATCATCCCCAAACTTTAGATCATTGCTTAGCAAAGCCAAGAAAAAGTCCCATGACTCATTGGTCTCTCTTTCTACAACTGCCCAAGCTATTGGGTACATTTGGTTGTTGGCATCTCTACCTAGTGCACAAAGCAGTTCTCCATTGGTCAATCCCTTGAAGAAACAACCATCCAGTCCAATAACCTTCCTGCATCCAGCAAGAAAACCCTTCTTACAAGCATCAAAGCATGCATAAAACCTCATGAAGGTTGGTTGTGGCTCTTTAGTGTGTAGCTTGACTACAACAGTACTCCCAGGATTGCTTCTGAGCAGTTCTAGCTGGTAGTCAAACACCATAGCATACTCCTCCTTGGTTGCATCATACATCCTTTGCATCACAATTGACTTGGCTCTCTTAATCTTTGAAATACTGACATCTGCAAACATTTCTTCCTGAATTGTTTCTCTCATACTCTGAATAGACCACTGCGGGTTAGCCTTAATGAACTTCTCATACTTGTCTGCTATTCTCCTTGATGTCACTAGAGAGTTGTCCCTCCTTGCCGGGCATGTGTGCACATCTTTGCATGGGGCTATTTGCCAACTCTGTGCCCTTGATGTCTTTGATAGATGCAAAACCCATGGACAATTTGGCCATGAACAAACTGCTCTGCACTTAGTAGCCTCATTCTTCACAAATTTAATCACCTTCCTTTCTACAAGCCCATACTTAATGACAGCCTCCCTGAATGTTGATTTATCAGAAAATGCCATGCCAAGACTGAAACTTGGTACTGCAGCATTGGCATCAAACTTGGGGAATTTCCTCTCCTTCCTAAACAACTCTCCCTCAGATGTTTCATCATATGAATCATCATCTTCATCGGTGTCCACATCAGTGCAATCACAGTCATCATTGAGATTAGTAGCAAATAGATTGGATGCCATCAAGTTCTCCACATTGACTTCATGCCCTTCTTCATCAACCACCACCATGCCTCTGGCTTTCAATTTGTTCTTTAAATCCTTCAAATCAGCTCTAATTTGAACTGCCTCTTCATCCTCTTCACTACTCTCATCATCGCCAGGCAAATAATCCTTGTCACTTAGATCATCTGTATCTGAACTCTGGTCGGCCTGCATAGGAGCTAACTGCTGAACTGACACTTCTTGCATAACCGACTTCTTTGCCTTAACAACCTTATTTGCACCCTCCTTGTCTCTAATCCAATTCAAATACTTAGTAGCTCCTACTAAGTCCTTCTTCACTTGTTCTGGAGATGACATAATCTGAGGGATCGTAATCTGAGCATCTTTCTCCAATTCACTACACTGATCATCAGCATTCAACACAATAAGCTCAATAAATATATCTGCAGCGCCTGCATCAGTAACAGATGCACACATCTCCAAACAAGTCTGGTCATCTACCAAAGCTCTGAGCCCGTTGCGTAAATCCTTGCCAGGGAATAACCAATGTAAAATAACAGGATCTGTTGCATTGTAGTGGTCTTTAAGATGTCCCATTACTTCAGGCAAAGAGATTTTGTCACGGTCGATGAATGACACCTCATTTCCACCAAGATAATGAAGCTTGTTCCCATCATTCAAAAACTCACCGCCAAAGTGAAATCGAACAACAAGATATTCCAAAGGGTCCATTCCTACAACATAAAAAAGACACTCAGGGCTACGACTACGGATGAACTAATCTAACAAAGGTTCAGATGAACTAATCTAACAAAGGTTTGGCACAACGCATGAACTAATCTAACAAAGCTTCGGATGCCAAATTCCATCTGTATTAGGCGCACAAAGGGAGAAGGATTCAATCATACCTCTTCTTCTTCGTCCTCTCTGTTTCAATCCTTCAAGCCCATGAGACTGCAGGGGCAACTGCGGACGCGGAGGAGGAGGAGGAGAAGAGGGTGGGGTGGCGGCGGCGACGGCAGTGGAGGTGACGGCGGCGGGAGAGGAGGCGACTGCAGCTAGGGTTTGGGTGAGAGGAATGAGAGGGAGAGACGGAGCAGAGCGGGCCGGCCTCTCCTTTTTTTTCACCACCCAGGCGTCCAACGTGGCGGTCAATGCCAGCGTGGATGGTCAAAACCGGGCGCACGTCAGCACAAATAGCCTCAAACGTGCCCAGGCGCTTTAATTGCACGGTTTCGTAAGATGGTGTGTCTGCACCAGACGTTTTCGGAGTTGGGGGTTCAAATTAGACCGAGATGATAGTTGAGGGGCCAAAAGTGGACTTAATCCTTAAATATAACACTCGATGTCGTGGACACATTTGATTATGTCTGCATTCACCCCCGTTCTCCTTCCCCGAGATGCTTTTATTGGTAGCACCGAATGTTTCGGATGACAAACACTAACCCCAGTAAGCTTCATAGTATCATTTGCTTCTTATCTTCACTATCTCTGAACAATTTTAATCCCCTCATGAATCCATCTGCTTTTGCTATCTCAGCTTCTATAAGGAGCAAGCGCTTTACAGAGCCTGATGGCTGTGAATATGTATCATCAGAGCTTCTTCAATTCTTCTCACTGAAGTTTGCTGGTGATTTCTCTCATGGTCAGACAATGTGTGTTTATGGTTTCATGGCAGTCCGTGATGATGTTGATCAACTACGCAATTATATCTTCAACCTAACAAGGGACCATGCCCAAGAGATAACTCCGGTTAGTTGATTTGATCTTGCCTTTTCTGGATTATCAATTTATGTACTTCTTGAGTTACTTCTCATTTCTTGTTTTTTTTTCTCAACCCTCCCTATTGTTCATGTTCTTTTACAATATTAGCACTCAGTTGAAAGCACAGCTGTGTGCATTCTGACATTTGTGACACGAAATTACAAGTTCAGTGCCATGTTTCAAGTAATTACATGTTATATGCACAATTGTGACCCAATTTTAACTTGCTGTGGCCCAGAGCAGTGACAGATGATTGCAACAGGAGCAGCCCTACTTAGAGTAAGTGCCAACGTGGGCAGGAGTAGGGCTTGCTGGCACGTTTGGCAGGTTGACCATTACCAACAAATGGCCCCAAAGATGGAGACCTAGGTTCCCCTTTAAGGCACACATTAAAGGATAAAAGCATTCAGTTGTCATGTTTGCATGCATGAGGCTGCTGAGTTGTTCCTGTTACCACTCTTTATTACACTTCTAGTGGGCCAGCCAAGTTGAAAAGAACTTGACCACTCAAGTTCAAGTGGGGTTCAACGGAGCGAGTCCACGATACTTGTATTACCCATGCAATGATATGAAACATAAAATAAAACGGCTTAAGAAATTGAGCTAGGCATAGCAACATAGTGGCTTGTTTGGCAGAGCACTAGATCTAAGAATTTTTGGAGGCTGATAGCCTTAGCTCCAAGAATTCATGGAGCCAGGCTAGGGGTGTTTCAGTGAACATTTTAGACTAAAAAGTAGGTTTAATCCCATTTCATGTACTCCGTGTTTGACATGGACCTGCTGAGAGCTACAGCTCTGCCAAACATGAGCAACATAAGTATGCCGAATGACTATTTCAAAAGCTGATTTCATAACATCAGTATGCTCATTTTGTCGGTAAGTCTTTCAGTGATACTTTACCTCAAATATCTGACTCGTGTCTAATTTTTTCTTTTATGGAACAGGATTCTCCTGATCTGCGGTTGATTCCCCCAGCTCGAGGGATATCCGCAACTTACAATGTGATGGTGGAATATAGTCTCAAGGTTAAAAGCAATGGTAGTGATGCTTCTGAAAAGGATGATGAGCTTATCTATGGTTGCTTTGAAGTGAAGCAGACTCCACGCAGCGATATCCAGCTACGAAATGCGCGGTTGTTCAGCTCTCTTGATCCTATCGATGTCCGCTTCGCCATCCTGAGGTATGCAGTGGAGGCGACCATAGACATCGAGGTCAAGAGGGCAATAGCTGGGTATAACTTAAGCACAGTCACTGCATCTACGTGTGGATACGTGGACGAGATTATGTTATATGACAGTTCTGCACCTTATCCTATGGCTGCATTAAATTACGGTTCGTCATCGCTGATGGCTGTGGCATCTGCTGTTGTGGCTGTGGAGCTGGGTTGTGACCTGAAACTAAGAATTGGTAGTGCTACTGGGGAAGAATTGAGCTTCCATGATCTCTTTTTCACCGCACAGAAGCACAATACTACCGAGGAATTAATCGATATAGACAGTATATTCGAGGTCGTTGTGAAGTTCACCTGGTCGACCATGGGGAAACGTTTTCCCCCATTTTTTCATAGCAAAAGGAGCTTACTGGGTGAAAATCCTGATGGTCCCTGTTTAAACTGAATAGAAGCTTGCGCTGACCTGTTGGCAAAGATTCAGATGGTACATGTAACTGTCTGCTGTGTTTGCAACTTTGCATTATGTAGATTTTCCTACCATTTCTGCTGTGCACTCAAGAAATATTTTCATGACTTTATCTTAACTTTTGGGGTATTAGATGGTTACGTATGTTGAATGGTCGCAGCCCACAACGCAAAAGTTCCAGCTCATACGAGTTGACTGAAGTCGATTTCATAGCGGAATTGCCCGCGTGCGCTCCCTTCCAATAGCAACGAGTCTTCCTTTCCCTTCCCTAATACCATAAGAAGATTTAGGCCCGTTCGCTCGACCTTACTCTCCGCATGACGAGCTCAAGAACGAAGATCCGAGGCAGCATCTCGGAGCACCTGACAAGGGTCACCGTTTCACCGGACAAGGCGAAGGCGTTTCTGCTGCCTTCCAGACATTCCAGAGGGGAGCAGGGCCAAAATCCTGTATCCAACCAGAAAGACGTGGAGACACCTTTGCCAACAGCGACAGAAATGGCACCTCTAAACTTTGGCAAATGGAACTCAACTTCACAGTTCACACCATGGGTTAATTTTTCTTTGGTCTCGCAACTTTCTTTGAACAATGGTGGAACGGCCTAAGGTAACGCTTTATTGTGATGTGTAACCTCTTGTGTTGTGAATTGCGATGCTTCGCCTTCCCGATGAGTACGACTTTTGTGAAAAAGCAAATCCTTATTAATCTTTTACTTGATTATTCGCCAACGAGGTTATATTGTGATATGCTGTAATATTCTATATTTATTCATCTGTTAAGACCAGCAGCATCTGGATTCTGGAATATTACAATTGTCAGGTGATTTGTACTCTGAATCTAGAGTCAGCTTATTTTTTATCCTATCGGACCGGAACAGAACCCAGGCCCCGTAGTTCCTCTCTCCAAAATAAAGGCGAGTTCCACCTGCTGAACAAAAGCAGCCAAGCAGGGTCGACAGACTGCACAGCCCACAATATCCAAATTTGCTGGAAGTAAATATATACAATAATAATTCACTCTTGGTCCAGAACATACAAGTGCCGTTTATAGATAAACTTTGGCATAGACCCAAGCAGACAAACCAGACTACTTCCATACAGAACCATCGGCGAGCACAGTGTGTTTCCTTGATCACCGATATGCAGATTATTGAACATACAGACAAAGGTTGGGGAGGAGAGCATGTATAATATCATATTTACAAGCAGCATTTTGAGGCAACATGAGCTGAAACAATAGCTTTACAGTTTATGGTTCAGATTTCGCCTATTTGCCTGGATGGAAGAAATTCTCCTTCAGCACATGCTCCCACTCTGTAGGTGAACATGAACCACCATACTGGTCAATTGGGGAGGAGATTAGGTGCGCTTCCTGAGACCCTTCCGTGCAAACATGAGAGTCCCCAGCAGTTTGAAGCCACACATGGTTTTCACCAAGATTATCTTCACCTTGTACTGCGCTTTCGATGCTCACCTCGTCAGATGTACCTTTGCACCTCATAGGGGTAGCAACATCTGCTGAACCACCTACCTCCTTTTTCTCCCTAGCACAGTTTCCATCACCAAATGTCTCCAGGCCTACTGAATCTTTTCCTCCCAAATGATCTGCCAAATCATCAGAGTGAGTAAACTTAGAGCATTTCTCACTCAGGGTGTTGCTAATGGTTCCATTGGAAACAACATCAAGGTCGTCCCCATTTAATTGATCACTACATGCGTCTTGCTGCTCCTTGTTGGCATCACCCATTGAGGTTTCATTATCAGGTCGAGACTTCAAAATTCTCAGCCTAGCCATAACAGCATCGTCAATTCCATCTTCTCTATTTGTTCTCGCATCCAGTTGTTGCTTGCTGCTTTCCTGTCCCAATAGGGCTGCACTATTAGGATGGGACTCCAAAATTCCCAGCCTAGCCATAACAGCATCATCAACATTATCTGCACTGTTTGTGCTTGCATCTAGCTGCTGTTTGTTGTTTTCCTGACTCAAAGAGGTTATATTGTCAGGACGAGACTTCAAAACCTTCAGTCTCGCCATAACAGCATCTTCGACTGCATATGGTCTCTTGCTTGCTTCTTGCTGCTCCCCACAGTCAATCTCACTGAAGGAGTTTACATTATCATTACGGGACTGCAAAACCTTAAATTGGGCAAACACATCAGCATCAACACCATTGAAAATGCTCCTATTTACAACAGGAGATTGCTTGTCACGAGCATCTCCTCCCTGGCCCTGACAAGCCGCAGCGCATGTAATGGTTTCTTTCCCATGGTTCTGTGGTTTGCTACTGGACATGTATGAGTTAGAGCCTTTACTGCCTTCCAATGAGTTGGCTGCATTGGCAAAAGAAGAAAAACATGAGTATACACAAAATCCAAGAACCATTTGAAAATATTAATTTATATATCCATCTTACTACTCCCTTCAGCTTCCTTCCACAAATGTGTGTCTTCAGCATTCAAAATTGTCCACAAATGTAAACATTTCTGGTATAATCAACCCCTCCCCTCCCTCATCATTAATATTTGGAAGCCGTTTTATTTTGGTGGCAAGCATGTTTAGCATCAATATAATCTTGCTGTCTAAAGTTTTAGTTAGCACTTGGTCTTTATGGCATCTGTACGAAAGCGTTAACTGCGTCTCTGTAATCTTGGTGATTGATTGAGGAACATCACAGTCATTTCCCTTCCTCCTAAATATGTCCCAAGAATCCTGGAAATGCTTACATTTGTGGAGCGAGGGAGTACCTTTTACTGTGTCGTTGAGGCCTTTTGCTGTGTCGAGCTTCAGGCGAGCATGTTGAAGCTCATATTTGAGTTTACAAGCTGAAGCTTCTGCTTCAATCCACAAGTTTCTATAGATTGACGCCTGAGAAACTTCAGTGTTGTCAAGCATCTTATCCTCCAGGTGATTAGTAAGAACCTGAAACAAAAGGTGCAACATAAGGCACATACTTCTGAAGAAATGGTTGTATTAATTCAAATTAAGCAGAAGCATGATGTTTCAAATAATGACTAAAGTTACCTGTGAAACAGTGGCCTTCAATTCTGAATCAGCATTCTCCTGTGCTGAATCTTCATGCATTGACCTCCAAAAGTTGTTCCTCGCACAATTAATATTTTTTAATTTCATTTGACTCGAGTTGCTCAATCCATCATCAATTTTTTGTTCAACCTTGGAGATAGACGAAATGAGTTAAGGCTAGAAACAAAAAGGGATTATCTATCTATATATAATGTCTGGACTCTGGAGATCAGAAAGCACCATAAAAAGGAAGGAAATATGCCCATTTTTTGATTCATAGTATAACTTTGGTTTACATTGCATTATGGAATAGTAAACAGTATTTAAATAAAAGCATTTCAAGATCATACCTTGCTTCTTTTGGAACTGGCAGCTGTAAGATTTTGAATCGCTGATTGCAGAAGCTCCTCTTCATCTTCCTGCAACGAAGAACCGCCCTTGCAGGTCGATAGAAGCACTACTGACAGATTGTGCATTAGTTTCAGAAATATTGCCCGAGTGCTAGAGCTGGATTCGGAAGACATATTCAGCATATTCCCCTCAACACCGGGATAACATTGAGAAGGGTCTTCACCTCTTTTTTGAGTGCTTTCTTCTTTCTCCACAACTGCAGAAAAAATATTTCCATGTGGGCTTCCTGTTCTTAAATGATCTGTATGAACTCTAGGAGTAATAGCAATAGGATTTATCACACTTTTACTCAGTAGCTCATCTATGCTTGCTGTAAGGCTGCCACCATGTTCACCCAAAAGTTTTGGTTTGCTGGCAGGACACAAACTTTCCTGTTGACTTGAAGTTATCACATTCTTAGAATCTTCAGAATCATAGCATTTATGTGTCGTGGAATGCTGTTTGTCAGGCAAATAACTAGCATGAGTAGTCATGTCCTTAAGAACCCTGACATCAATTGGCGGAACTTCTTTATGATCTTTGGAGATTTTACATCTTTCAGGCAACTTGAACGCCTTAAAAGGGTCATTCTCAGAACCCGATGCTTCATGGTGTTCACAGAATCGCCATGGATACTCGGAATTCAACTCAGGGAGCTTCTGGTTTTGATGTGAATTCATGTAGCCTACTGTTCCTATCACCACAGGAGGAGCACCATTATTTTCCATGATCCCAAACGAAGGCTGGTATGAGGCTGGTGTGCCCTTCCAACAAGGTGAATCAACACTGGTGTTATTGACCTCAGGAAACTCAGATGAACATTCACGAGGCTGAACAAATCCAGACTCAGACGAAGAAACCTTGGAACTGAAACTTCCCAAATCATGTTTCATTTCAGAAGATCCCTGCGTTGGTCTCCCATTCCCTAAATGCTCAGGATTAAGGTGGTTCTCTCCAGGAGAACTGAGGGAATAGTTCCCCACTGTTGCCTTGTCATCAGGGTTACTCCATTTTCCATGCTGCTTATCAGTAGTTTGGTATCCAAGACCTTTTTGTTCATTCCACACACAATCAAAATAATCAAGATTGATTCTGCAAGGATTCATATAAGGCGAAAAGGAGAATGAACTTTCCCCAATAGTGTCATTCATCAATGGAACGGTTGTATTGGTCATTTCAGATGAATTGACATATCGTGTAGAAAAGATGTGAGGTTGTGTATCTGTTGAACATGACGAAAGCTGTGTCATGTATTTGTCATACGTAGAACCAAAAGGATACTGATTTAAATCTTGTCGTGGGGGATAAGGCCCTGTGTCTTCAGCACCTGAATTATCAAGAAATTTACTCACAAAGGCACTCTGCTGCTGATGAAATACTGATGGTCCAAAATCTTTAGTGAGGGCCTCTGAACTCTCTTGGCAGTTTCCTGGCTGCTTCTCACTTACTGAATTCGAGCTCTCTGATCTCAGAGAATGTAGACCCAATAAGTTACTGAAGTGGTTCCTTGAGTATATGCCATAGGGAGTGGACTCGCCTACAATATGTTCAACGAGGCCATCAGAAAAGTGTAAAGCCACTGTTTGGTTAAAGTCGCATAACTATGCATACCAATCAAATGACCCACTCAGTGCACCTTGTTTGACAAACATGTTTTTACTGCTGCATAATTACAAGGCAATCATGTGCATCTAAGGACGTTTATTTTTTTACCATTTAATAACACCTGGCACTCTCCGGATTTCATGTTGGGACAACAAACTTTACCCCCTGTAATTAGTATATGGAAATTGTCATATAAAGATGCTAAATATCCAGTTAAAACCTTATTGGCAAAGTCTAACAGGATCCTTCATTGCCACCCACCCACACCCAACACAAAACCAAAAAAATAATCTAGCTGCTACAGTTATCTATCCAAAACTGTAATTGTCATAGACAGATGCTAAAAATCCAGTTAACATCGTATTGTGAAAGCCTAAAATGACCTTCACCTGTAACTTGTCAACACCCAACATAAAACCAAAGGGAAAAAGTCTACATCACCCCCTGAAGTATGGGGTGGTGTCTAATTTACCCCCTCAAGTATGAAACGGTCTAATTTACCCCCTGAACTTTCCAAAACCGTCTACTTTACCCCCTGGGGCAGTTTTGGACGGCGGTTTGATACAGTAACCATGGTTTTGCTACAGTAACCGAATCTTTAAAAAATCATAGTAAATCACAGAAAAATCGTAAAATGAAAAATCCAATTTTGTTAGACTCCACGTGAGTAGATCTACACAATGAACATATAATATGGTGTGCTTTAGTACAAAGTTTTTGCTGTAGCTTTAAATTTATTGGAAAATCCTAATAAATTTAAAGCTATAGCAAAAAATTTGTACTAAAGCATACCATATTATATGTTCATTGTGTAGATCTACTCACGTGGAGTCTAACAAAATTGGATTTTTCATTTTACGATTTTTCTGTGATTTACTATGATTTTTTAAAGATTCGGTTACTGTAGCAAAACCATGGTTGCTGTATCAAACCGCCGTACAAAACTGCCCCAGGGGGTAAAGTAGACGGTTTTGGAAAGTTCAGGGGGTAAATTAGACCGTTTCATACTTGAGGGGGTAAATTAGACACCACCCCATACTTCAGGGGGTGATGTAGACTTTTTCCAAACCAAAGGGTCTGTCTATACAATATTCTGGTGAAAAAATCTCTTCCAGCACCCGACTTTCTGGACACTGGATGGAGATCGAACGGCCAGGGTCATATTCAGCTTTGAGCAAACTACTTCTTCCCGAGCTCTACTGTTCCAACGCCACCCCACGTGCCTCCAGGTTTTGCTACCACTTCCCAAGCAGGCTAGGGTTTTGCTGAAACCAGCATGGAACTCTACTACCACCTCCGGATTTCATGTGGCAGCCACCTCCTTACCCCTCCCTCCACTGCCGATGTCACCCCGGCCTCAACTCCACTCACCAGAAATCCTCCACTGCCGGGCCAGCGGCGCCATCACTGCCAGCCGACCACAGCCGCCGGGCAAGGAACTCCATCCCCAAAACCCAACCCCAAACACCAAACTCTGATAGTCTAATCTGTAATCTCAACAGAGCTCTCACCAGATTTGAGGACAAGGTTGTGCCATTCGTTTATTTGCCAAAAACAACTGGGTGCTGCCACCCGACAAAACACCCTAACATTCCCCAAACCAAACGGCCAATCTAGCCACAAGCTTATACAGGCGTCCCCAACGGTGCTCTAATCGCCAGCTCTAGTGAAATTTTATTGGGCGCGGAGAGAGAGCAACGAGCAAGCAGTGCCACAGTCCCTAGTCTCGCACGTACTCCGAAAAGCTCCCTCTCTCAGCTCCGTCGCTCTCCATACCTCCGTTCTCCACTTCTCATCCCGTTGGGGACGCCCTAAAGTATCTATCCCAATGGTCTAAAGATGAAAAAAAATCCATTGATCTAGCTGGAAAGTTTCAGTTATCCATCAACGTGTATAAAGGTGAAAATCCATTAATCTATCTGGGAAGTTTCAGTTATCCATCCCAAACTGGTTTGAAAAGCACACCCGCTCTGATACGGATGGATACGCTGATGGCTCGTCCGTCTCACCGAACAATCACGTGAATTGTACACAACAAATGAAACAAAACGAAAAAGCAGATGCAGCTCCCAAGTCCCAAGGCATCGCATCTAACACCCACAGATCACACGTGAACTAGTGAGTAGTGACGGTGCTTGAGAGACCGACACGGAGACGGGGGGTTGTTTTGCTTGAGCTACATGGCTTGAGGTACCTTTATAGCCCGGCGGCGTGGCGGCGGGGGCCATGTAGCTCGCGGGAGGCTCCATCCACGACACGGCGCCCCAGTCCCCGCCCGCAGCGTAGACGGACGGGGCGGTGGGCAGATCACGGCCGGGGCCTGGGCCCGGGCCCGGGCCCACCGGATCAGCTGCGGGGAAGGGCGCGGCGGATGGGGAGAGGGAGGAGGAGAACACCGCTCGTGGCGGCGGCGGCGGCGGAGAGCGCTGGTGGTCGCCGGAGTACGGCAGCATCGCAGCAGGCGGTGGTGGCGTGCGGGTGGGGAAAGTGGCGGGGTTTGGTGGGGACGATACAGTGTGGCGCGTACTGGCGTGCGACGGGGAAGGTGAGGTCTGGTCTGGTCTGGGCCACGTTCAGATTACAATTTTTTTTTAACCTGATGAATAGTACTATTTTCATCTTATTTGACAAATATTGTCTAATCGTGGATCAACTGGGCTTAAAAGATTTAACTCGTGATTTCCAACTAAACTATATAATTAGTTATTTTTTTATCTATATTTACTATTTTATACGTGGCTCCGAAGATTGATGTGACGGGGAGAGAGTGAAAAATTCTAACTTTTGGTGCGCGACGTGTGCCGTGTGCGTTTCTGGTGTAGCAGAGGAAGGAAGTAGTTGGATGGGCCGTGATCCGTTGATCCCAGAACAATATAGGCCTCAGCCCTCAGGGGTGCGCCAGCAGGAAGTGTGTACTCTTTTGGGCCAGGCCATATCAGGGTCCGATGTAAACCAGAAAGATTGCTAAGCATCACCCATTTGATGTTTCTCAAAGAAAAACACACATTTTTTGCTAAAAAAACCACCCATTTGATAATCTACAACTGCTTGCACTTGATAGACCTGAATGAATGTCTGATTCCACTATGACGGACTGGAGCTTAGATCTGAAGGTAGCAACTGGCAAGCATATGCAAGTGTGCAGTAAAGATGAAATTATTTGTCGTGTAATCTGAAAATATCTGATGATAAATTAAGATAGCTCGTGGTGACAGCAAAGAAATAGGCTGCTGCGTGACCATTGAACAGAAAAAAGAAAAATTCAGAAAGACAGGGGTACATGGGACGCATGGACGAATTGCTTCGTCGGTAAGTCTGGATTCATCGCTTCCTTTATGCTGTTTTCTCTTGCTTTTCGATTACTATATTGTTATTGTCATACTATCAGTCATTCAGATGTACAGTACAGTAGAAATTTTTAAGGTAGAGCGCCATGAGGGGAACCACACTCCCGTGGCTCTTTGAAATGGAGTATTGAATTTCCTTATCACTTTAACTAGTATGATGCTAACTTCGAATCTCTCTTCCAAATAACCATTACAGAAATGTAAGAATAAGGAACTGCTGGTGGCCGATCCCAGGCCTCTATCTTCTCATAAGGATGTGTGTCGACATTTAAGAAACTTGGAACGAATGGCTGCTGTTTATAGAAGCTGTATACAGTTCCAATGCATAACCCAATGCAATATGCAAGGATAAACTGAGTTTTACAGAGACACAACAAAAGCATTAGCACAATTTTGACAATCTTATTATTTTTCCCCATATTCTTGCACGTGGGACCGACACTGGAAGCCCGCAAGCACTTGCATGGAATGGACATGCATAAAGGAAGAAGAACTTTGCAGATGCAGATGATGCACTGCGTGCGCGAGAGGGAAGGATGCCATGACTTCTTTATTCGACCAAGAGCCTGCATAAAACCGCATGTGCTCGCCCCTGTTTTGGTACATGCTCCAGCCACACATGGCGGACGTGGTCTCTGACCTGGTCCTGTCCTTCTTCTGCTGCTGCTTCTACGCTCCCGGCGACCACCACCGCGGCGTCGGCACGCACCACTACCGCGGCGGCCACGCCCACCCGACCGGCCGCAATGCGGCGTATCACCATCACCACCACGGTACCGGCAACCGTAAGGTGAGCGGCCGGAGCAGGTCGGTGTCCCTGCAGGTACGCGCTTACACTTAGACCCTGAATCGACTCCAGATTCTTTTTTATTTCATGTACAGTATGAGACTGCTGGCTCGTGAACGATGAGTGAACTGGACTAACCAGAGCTGAGCTGCATCCAGACGGTGGAGCTTAAGGTGAGGATGTGCTGCGAGGGCTGCGAGAGAGTCGTACGACAAGCCCTACAGAACCTCCGAGGTACAGACGACACGCATGCTCTGTTTCTTCTCCGGATCGGATCAAGCAAAAATCGTATTAGGCAGCGACATGGTCAGCGCAGCACGAAAGATCGAAGCACACGGCTGTGTGTGATTCTTATTTACAGATCCAGATTTGCTATATATGTCACTACAGGAGTGGACAGGGTGGATGTGAACGTGCCAATGGAGAAGGTGACGGTGACCGGGTACGTGGACCGGGCGAGGGTGCTGCAGGAGGTGCGGCGGAGCGGGAAGAAGGCGGAGTTCTGGCCGAGCCGCGGCACGCCGCTGTGGTTCACGTCCCCTCGGAGCTACTTCCGCGACGACGGCGGCTCGTACCGCCGCGACAGCTACAACTACCACCGGCACGGGTACAGCGACGGCGACCGCCACGGGCGCATGCGCGAGCCCGCCCGCGGCGACGGGCCCGTCGGCAACATGTTCAACGACGATGACGTCGACGCCGCCTGCCGGATCATGTGACGTGACCGATGTGGATGTTGCGGTTGCTCTGGTTTCAGTTTTTCGCTTCTAATGGGCTCGGTCGCAATGGTTCGTGAGTTGATCCAAGTGGTGGTTGTAGTCAAGACGCTCCGTTCACCGCGCAAGAAGTGTGGGCTGCCATCAAGGCGATGCCGGCGGACAAGGCGCCAGGACCCAACGGCTTCACAGGGGCCTTCTACAAGTCCGCCTGGAATCTCATCCAGCCGGAGATGATGAGAGCCTAGTTGGTCGCTAACGATGGCAGACCAGTCCTTCTATGTAGTGTGTTGTTTCTTATCAATGTAGTTCCTGTGCTCCGCGCGGTCACGGCTGTTTCTTGTATTTAATTTTCTTCCTTCTAATACAATGATACGCACACTCGTGCGTATTCGAGAAAAAAAAAGAATTTGTGGGCTTGGGTTTGCAATGGTCCTTACCACCGTGCCACTTGAGCTTCCGGTCTTGGCCTCTTGGAGTCTTGGGTTGATGGATTCATGGATTCCCCTACTGTCCCTTTTTTTTGAACGAATCTCTTTCCCTAATTTGATCTATCAACTGATGGATCCAAATTGATACCACATATGTCAACCAATAACGTTGTGATTGTGACTATAGTTGTTACTACTACTATTTGGAAACTTCGCTTTCTCATCACAAAACAGGGAATGCTAATCATATTTCAAACATGAAAAAAAAAACAATTTATACAAACTTTAACCAACATATATTAAAATTATATATAATTTTAGAACAGGAAACTTGTGTCAATGAATTAGTATTGGTTATATCAAATACTTAGCAAATGATAATAATATATAGTATGATAACATAACGATCAAAATCTATTTTGTTTGATTTTTCATAATTATAACACGTTTTGTCATACTGTAAGTACTTATTTAGTATGATGAGTATGTTTTATATAAAATTTCAGAGAGTTTGACTGAGTGCTATTCTCGAATTGCATTGCATTCTTCCTATGGCTGAGAGAGCATTTAGATAGGCAAGATCGGGATTCAAACCTGAGAGTTTGCAAAAATTAAAAAAAAAAGATAAATTAATTTATCATTGCACAATCCTCTTTCTCGGTGGGACATCAATGCAAAAAATTTGCAATGGTGAGTGACATTGCTTGTGCACCAAAACAAATCGATCCTAAAAACTGTCGTCACATCCAAGCTGGAATTTTTTTTTTCTTATTTACCTATTCGTACCCACTTCGTCATGTAATTGTAGATTTGAACTAAACTATTTTTTTAAATCTGACTAAGTTTGTACTCCTTCTACTTTAAATTATAAGCCATCCTGGCTTTTTTAAAATAGCTTTTGTTATATGTACATTGTGTCTATATACTTCTAGCTTTTATTATCTAGAAAAGTCGGAATGATTATAACTTAGAATAGAGGAGTAGAAAACAATATTAACATTTAGTGTTTTTTATAAACTAAATTATTTTTGAAAATTATTTGAGTGAATTGTTTTTTTATTCGGAGGACGTAGGTAGTAACACCGTTTGCATTATTATTCCCTGATAACTTTACCAAAATTTTGTCCACCTCCTATCCTATAAATAAATCGGGGAAAAAAAAAAGGAACTGACCACACACGTCCGAACACGGTGAATCCGAAGGCGACGAGGTCGGCCACCGCACGGCACATCTGTCACCGGACCGCGCCAGCGCAAGAAAGAGTTTAAACTAATCGACCACCAGCTGGACGGGAGCGCCCCTTTGCGCGAGCCCCTTCCATGCACCGCCCCCCGTGCTCCCGCTCCCTCTTGTCTCGTAACACCGTGGACCAGTTCCACGGAGGGAACGCCCGATCCTGCACACGTGTCCCCCGCCTGCCTCCCCCCGGATCCGGTCACCGCCCGGTGGGCCTCACCCCCCGGCCCCCGTCACACCACGCACGCACGCAACTCGAGGCCCAGCCCAGGGGCGAACCTGGCCAAGGGCTCGAACCTTCTCTCCTTCTCGGCTTGGCTTGGCCTTCTCCTTCCTTCTTCTTCCTCTTCCCCCCCACGCGACCGAAACCGAAGCCCGAATCAATCCTCCTCCACCCCGTTCCAGCCCTCTCCAGGCGCCCCGCCCCGCCCCGACCCCGCGTCGCGGAGCCGCCCTGATCCGCCTCCCGTCTCCTCCTCCCGGTCGCGTTCCCCCTTTCCCCGTGCGTGCGTTGGCCGGCTGGTTCCCGATGAGGGGGTTGCTGGCGGTGGAGGCCGCGGGCGCGGCGGCGTCGTCGGCCTCGGTCTCGGTGCTCAACGGCGCCGTGGACTGGTGGCGCGACGTCAACGAGTCGCCGCTGTGGCAGGACCGCATCTTCCACGCGCTCGCCGTGCTCTACGGCATCGTCTCCGCCGTCGCGCTGGTAAGCACCATCCCGCGCCCCCTTCGCTGCCCCGACCCGCGCCTGGTCCGATCTATCATAACTGCGCGTTCAGATTCAGATGGGATTTTCTGTCGGTTTCGGTTGGCGTTCGGCTCGATTGCGCGTTTTTTTTTTAAATTTGTGGCCGCGCAATTTTGAGGGACCCGAGGAATTTGTGGGACGGATTGAGAGAAGGGGGCACTGTAACGTCCGCCGAGAATTCTGAATTCGCGGTGTTTAATTTCTCTTGCAGATCCAATTGATCAGAATCGAGTGCAGGGTGCCAGAGTATGGGTGGACAACGCAGAAGGTGTTCCATTTCCTAAACTTCCTCGTGAACGGCGGTGAGCCATGCATTTGTGCTGATTGCGTTACTTTGCTTCTGCTGGGTGTTTGATTTGGTGCACTGATCAATGTGAATGCTCTATTCCTGCTTTCAGTGAGGTCCGTCGTGTTCGTGCTGCGGCGAAATGTGCAGCTCGTAGAGCCTGAGGTTTGTAGCTGGTTTCATGATTATACTGTACTTTGTGTAATGGATTTGTTGGAGGTCTTGAGTAATGGTTTGAAGCAATGTGGTGCCACAGATAATACAACATGTGCTTCTCGATATGCCCGGGCTTGCGTTCTTCACGACATATGCACTTTTAGTGCTCTTCTGGGCAGAGATTTATTATCAGGTACCTCGTTTTGTCTATGATGATAGACCTCTGTGTTGTTTTGTCAATGTTGTTGCACCTCTTAATTTTTGTTCCTGTTCTGTAGGCACGTGCAATGTCGACTGATGGGCTTAGACCAACTTTCTATTGGATCAATAGCGTGGTCTATGCAATTCAGGTGATAAACCTGTCATTTAACTCATAATTTAGGTTGGACTTCAGAAAGTTATATGCTGTGGTAATTTAATACTATACGTATATGGCAATGTGCACTTTATAGTGTTGTGCTATGAACATTGATCACATCTACAAGTTTTAATAGTCTATGAAAGAGCGTGTCAGGCACCAGGCCAATCCTAGGATTCCTGACCATCTGTCCACATGAGGACATGCCTGTCTGTCATTGTTGTTAGCCTGCAAAACTAGCAAATCCTTTTGGACGTCAAGTACTGTGATACCTTCCTTTACCAATGAGGAAAAATATCATGTAAACATATTTAGTGCACTATCTTAACTGCCATCCCATTAGGGTACACATAATTGATAAATGCTGGGCCAGAAACCTCAGTAGTACATGGCATTATTGTCAAGTCTGATTTCTTGGTGAAAACTGGAATGTAGTCACACTGGGCATGTTGTGTATGCATTTTTATCTGATATACATGCAAAATAGGGACACACTGGTTTCTGGACTCATTTGGTATCATGTATCAATGAATTTCAGATAATTCTATGGTTGGTTTTGTGGTGGAAACCAGTTCGAGTTATGGTCATCTTGTCAAAGATGTTCTTTGCAGGTAATCCATGTTTCATTTCCCCCTTTCCATCAATCTATCCCTATATCCCTTTGACAGCGGAAAATCATGGACATATGCATCTTGGGCAGCTGTAGGTTTCTTCTTTGCCGCCCCTTTTTTTCTTTCTTTAGAACCTTGGTGCTCTGTCTTGCTTGTACTTTGCTTTAACTCTCTTTTAATATATTCAGTAGGGGCCAAAAACCCCTCCTGTTCTTTCAAAAAAAATGCATCTTTGCATTCATGAAGTGCGATTAATTTTCATCTTATGTAGTAGAATTATATTGAGGACTCATGGAAATTTTTATTGGTAGAAATTTGTCAAAGTAAATATTAGAAACAGTCGTTGTGAAACATTGGTTTGTGGTATCTGTTACTGCCTTATTAGCAGGGAATGACTTCAGACCACACCACATTAAAGCCGCGATTGACTTTTTTCAGCTTCTTGGCCTTTTCAGCTGATAGCACGCTATGTTTTTCAGGTGTATCACTATTTGCAGCCCTCGGGTTTGTTCTCTATGGAGGAAGGTAACATTTTTCTGGCTTCACTTTCCCCTAACAAATTGATGATATTCTCCTGAAAACCCAGTAACATTCTTTGCACTCTTTAATGGGTGTTATGTGTGCAGCACCATGGTCTTACTATGCCATTGTCCTGATAGAGTATGTCAAATGCCTTCTTTTGCTTAGATGGTAGTAGAGCTCTGACCAAATTTCCACCAAAAGATCCAGAGCAAGACTTGCATTCTGTAACCACCATTTTTCAAGCAGAATCAGGATGCGTAGAAGTGGTTTTCTACACTAGTCATAAATACCCATTGCTATACTAGGATGCATGTGAGATCTTCCCAGTGCATAACTTATACCCTTGCTTCTTGATTTGTAGGCATATTTTATCATCCTGAGTATGCATGTGGTACAGTGTAATCCTTCATTGATTGAGATGGGTTTTGATGTTCTGTCTGCTTCTGTAGGTTATTCCTGATGTTGCAGCGTTTTCCTGTAGAATCGAAAGGAAGGCGAAAGAAATTGCAGGAGGTACACGTTGGATTCTGCTGGTCTGAATTTTTGGATATTTCTGTACAAATTATGCGCTAATTATGTATTCTGCATACCTCGATGTAGGTTGGCTATGTGACTACCATCTGCTTTTCTTGTTTCTTGATCAGATGCGTCATGGTAAGCAATTGTATTTTCTTTGGACTGGTCACTATTACTTGCTCCGTTCCAAATTATAAGATATTTTGGCTTTTCTAGATGCATAGCTTTTGCTATACCCTTTAGATATGTCTAGATACATAGTACTCCATCTATTCCAAATTCCAAATTATAAGACGTTTTGGCTTTTGTAGATGCATTGCTTTTACTATGTATTTAGACATAGTGTATACCTAAATGCATAGCAAAAGCTATGTATCTAGAAAAGCCAAAACGTCTTATAATTTGGAACGAAGGGAGTAAAAGAAATGTATCTAGAAAAGCCAAAACGTCTTATAATTTGGAATAGAGGGAGTACCAATTATGTTGGTAGGTATGTCGAAGGAATCCACTAACTTAAGAATGTATATTGCAGATGTGCCTTAATGCATTTGATAAAGCAGCAGATCTTGATGTTCTGAACCATCCAATCCTGAACTTCTTCTATTACCTGGTATGAATCTTGACGGTGTAAATCACTTAAACTTACACAGTTTGGATTGCATCAATCTTCAGATTTTTTTCTATAACCAAGTGTCATTTATTTGGTAGTGATTTTAAAATCTATGGTAGACATGCAATAGTTTTAGTTTGACATCCAATAAATCGAAATATCATTGGAGGAGTGTACAGATTAATTGCACATGCAGATGCAAGTTTTTTTGTGATCTTTAATGGCACATACTCCATTCCAAATTGTAAGTCGTTTTTGGCTTTTTCTAATACATAACTTTTGCTATGCACCTAGATATACACTATGTCTAGGTATATAGTAAATGTATCTAGAAAAATCAAAACGATTTACAATTCAATTTGAAAAGGCTAGCCCTTAGTCAAACAGCTACGGGAATCAAATTATCCTTTTCCAATTTGCTGACAGAATTCACCTACTGCGACTGCAGCTGGTTGAGATGGTGCCTTCGGCTCTGGTGCTCTTCATTCTACGGAAACTGCCTCCAAAGCGTGGGATCACACAATACCACCCAATCCATTAGAGAGCAGGCCTTGGTGGACAGGCAAAGGTTTTCTGGTGGATAGTCTTACACAGCGTGGTAAATACAGAAGGCAGAGTGAAAAGTACCACCCTTGCTCACGAGCTTGCCCAGCTTTTTATACGAGGAAAGGCTTTAGAATTCTCAGGTTGAAATTGTGTGTAAAAATGCAGTCTCTTTCTCTCAGATTTAGAAAATGTAACTTATATAACTTTGTTATTCTCAGTGCATATCATCTGTTCACATCGCAGTAATTGGTTGCATGTTTCTTTACAGCTCGCTTCAGTTAGATTTCAGCCCGTCTGCTGCTGTGTGCACAGTACCGCGTGAGAGAGATTACAGCCGAGCCGCTGCAGCTGCAGCGCTGCAAGAGTGCAGCCGAACACTGTTCGGATCATGATGTGATTCGATCAGTTGAGCTCGACCGTTATTCGCTGGAAACTGTTCGGACCATGCACACCTGAAACCGATACTAAAAACACATTATGTCAAAGGGTAATTTTGGTCAGTTTCTATGGCTAGCTACGCAGGTCACAAGGGGCGCGTTTGGAAACGTGGCTCGACGGCCCGGCTGCGCTGTCGGGCTGCAACTCCCGTATTTGCTCTCCTTGGCCCACTCGCGAGCCCGGCTTTCACGGGCCAAAATACACTCTCTCTCCTGGCTCTCTGGAAACGGAATGAGGCTTTGTTTTTTCTTGGCCCGGCTGGCTGCAGCGCGCGTGGGCGTGATGGAGTCACCTCCCGACCCGTCGTCGTCTCTCACCCACCACTTCTTCCTCTCCGTGCCTCCCAACGCCCAGCTCTGCGCCCCTACTCGTTCCCTCCTAGCGCACGCTCGCCCTTCCTGTTCCCTCTCCCTCGCTCTCCGCCCATGAGCACGGACGCGGTCGCCATGGAGGGGTGCCCCGGCGGCGGCTGCGAGCTCGTTGTCGGGTCGAGCAGCGACAGCGACGGCGCAGAGTGCTCCGCGTCCATGAGCCGCGCTAGCGGCGGCGGAGGCGTGGGCAAGCGGAGAGGGAGGGGGAGGAGGGTTCACCGACGTCTACAGCCATGCCTCACCGCAAATCGGAGCTGAGGAAGGTGTGGTCAGGGGCGAGTCCCAGTGGCGCCGCGGCATCGGACAGAACGGCGCCGGCGGCGTCCCACCCTTCACCGGCGCTCCTCTCTGCTGGCATCCCGACGGCGCCGCGAAGCCAAGGTGGGCGCGTCCGTGTTCGCCACGCCGCTCACGTCAGCTGCTTGGCCTCGTACGCGGGCGACGCCGCCGTGAAGAGGAGGAGCGGCGTGAGCGCCGGTAGGAGGCGGATTCCCGGCGACGGCCAGGAAGCGCGGGGAGAGAGGTGATGGCGGGGGAAAGCGTCCCCGTGACGCGGCCGGGGACCAGGGAGAGGCAGGTGCTGCCGCGTCGAGCTCCAAGGTGCGCTCGCGGGCCGCCGCTGCCGTCGCCGCGTCGAGCTCCGACAAGGTTGAGTGCCGCGTCGCCACCATCGTCGTCCAGGGCCGCCACGACCGACTGCCCCGACACGGGATGCCTCGTCGACCTCAACAACTGCTGCCCAGACGAGCTCCGCGGCGCATTGCGGCCGTGCGCACGTCGCCACCATCGCCGCCATCACCACACTACGGTGCAAGGTAACTGTACTCATTTGTACCACGAAACAAACACAATCTCTATTCAACCTGGCTCATTTCGGTGAACGAATCAAACACGGCAGGTTGCAGCTAAGGAGCCGGGCTCGGGCTGGCCTTGGCCTGGTCAGCCGGCCATGCCGGGCAGGGCCACGTTACTAAACACAGACCCAAGCTCCCTCGTCCTGTCACTACGTGTGGGTCCCCAGGATAGTGGAGGATTTATGCATGGGTCTCCAGGATAGTGGAGCCCCCACCAGATCTCCTATCCGGTTATCCCCTTCTTCAGCATATTGAGAAGACTCCATGTGTTTCTTTACGTGGGATCCATATGTTAGTATCGTCTCTCATTTCGTCTCCCTCTTCTCTATCTCTCCCTTTGTCGCGACAACGAGGCGAACGAGTGTGGCACGGCCAACCTGCACGCCCCCGCATGGCGGCGGTGTGGCTACCCCTCTGTGGCGGCCAGCCCATGCACCCAGCGTGGCGGTGGCCAGCTCGCGTGGCCGGCGTAGCCAGACCGCTCGGCGTGGCGGCGGCCGGCGGCCAGAGCACCACGACGATGCCTCCACCTTCCCAGGGACCCATGTGTCAGTGACAGGATGATGAAACGGGATTGAGAAAAAAGTGGTGGTAGATTCGCTCGATTTAAGGGATTTAGGGGAGTTTTTTGAGAGATTAATAAAAATATAAAAAAGATGATTGAGAAGGGGATCTGTTAGAGCATTTTTTAATCTCATTCCACTGTATATCAGCTTTTAGAGAAAAATGATTGTTTTGAATGGACGACAGTGGAGCATGTTCGCTTAGGCAATTGTAGGGGTGCAAATGGTACAGAATTTTCCAAACGTATTCGATATTGAATTCGTTTAGAGAAGTTTATATCTGTTCGTATATAAGTCTGGATATTTAACATCCGATACCGTATTCGTATCCGAATACTTAAATTGCATATTTATGATGTTGATATCCAATCGTATCATATCCGACATAGTTGACACTATTTGTATTTAAATCTAAATCCGAATAAAAATATGAAAAGAAATATAATATATTCGTCCGTATCCTAATTGTAGCTGAACTAACAACGGACGGCAGCCCCTAAAAAACAACGGACGACAGGCTACGGGCTGCACGTGCCACCAGTTTCTCGTGTGGGGGAAAAAACACAGCGCGCCCGGACATCCGATCCGAGCACTAGCGTTCGGACGGTACCCGTGCAAGGAGAGAGCGAGCGCCTAGCGCGCAGAGTGCACCAGCAGTGGGCCCGCACCACGCCGGACGTCGCCCATGCTGCTAATCGCTTCCCACGTATATTTCATGTGCAACACCTGATCCACTTTTGAAACATCCATATGCAACATTGAAAAAAGACAGATGAAACACTTGAAACAAGTGTCTGAAACACTTGCGAAAACACCTGAAAAACATTTGAAAACCATTGCAAACATATACAACATCCAGATGAAACACTTGCAAACATACGTATAAAATACCTGAAAATACTTAAAAATATATGCTTGCAACATGCATGTATATGCAACATTCAGATCTACTTTTACAACATCCAGATAAATCACTCGCAACATACATCTGGAACAGATGAAACATTTGGAACATACTCCCTCTGTCCCCTAAATATTTGTCGTTTGCGCTTCCCAAGAAACAACTTTGATGAAATATATGTTAAAATATATTAATATTTATGGTACATAATTAGTATCATTAGAAAGATATTTGAATCTAGTTTTTTAATAAATTTATTTAAATATACAAATGTTGCACGTATTTTCTACAAATCGATTCAAACTTGTGGCACGAACACCAACAGCGACAAATAAATAGGGACGGAGGGAGTACACTTGAAACATACGTGTATAGCCATTACAACATGTGCAACATTTCGATCTACTTTTACAACAAAGATATACAACACTTGCAACATACCTCTGAAACACCTGAAACATACTCTTCCAACATGCGCTAGTAAGAGAACGTTAATGGCCCAACGTATACCCAGGCTCAGGCATCCCCTTCCTGTCGACGTGCGAGATTGATGGGGGCGTAGGCGCAGGCCTCTCCTGCCTCCCCGTGATGGGCGAGGTAGATGGAGGCATGGCACGGGATGGTGGCACGGACTGCGGAGCAGCCAGGGATGGTGGCGCGGACCACGGAGCAGCCAGCCAGCCAGGGATGGGGGCACGAAGTAGCCAAGGATGGGGCGCAGGTGCAGTGCTGCCACGCTGGAGAAGGCCACGGCATGCAGGTGCGCTGCCTACGGAGAACGGCGCTGCACAGCTGCGCTAGAGAGGACGAGCGATTTTTCTTTTTTTGAGATACAATACATGAAGTGTGGGCGTGCTCCGAAACAGCGAACGGAGTGCGAGTGCGGGGCGTCCGGAGGGACCGACACTCACATCCTATCATTACCGAAAAAACCCTGCTGCGATGTGCAGCAGCTCCTTGATTGGATTGACGAGCTGCGTCGGGCAGGCCACGGCCTCTAGCGATGCCCACCGGCCACCGGCACCTGCTGCCGCAGCACAGGAGCCCGATATCGATGCCCGCAGGGCGCAGGCAGGAGCTGGATGGACTAGTGGAGCGCGAGTGCGCGACAAAAAACATTGTCGAGGGGAACGGCAAGCGGTCCGAAACAGACAACAGAACAGGTGAAGTCCCAAAGTCTGATAAATTTTCTCTAATGATACCACACCAAGCCTGACACATAAACGGGATTACTGAACAGTTAACAAGGGATACTATTTGTTACAACGGGAATAAAAAAAATGGACATATCCCCTTCAAAAAAAAATTGCATTCTTTCTTACTGCTCCAAGTTATTATACACCCTTACTGCTCCAAGTTATTATACACCCTACTGTTCCAGTAGGTTTCCAGCCAAAAGAAGATTCTGGGCATTACATGCTTATTATGCACAGTTTTCCATCATGGGAATATCAGATCAGAAGATTATATATATAGCCTATACAGAGCAGAAAAAGGAAGGTAACATATCAAAATTCAGAAGTGTCTAGCTATCTTGTTCTACGGTTTCAGGTTTATTTTCTGTGCTGTCCTGGTGTACTGACGATGTTTCTGCAGCGCACGAGTCTGTTTTTCCCATCCCTCGCTGCTCAGGAACACGCAGTTCATGTGAAGCAGCTCCAGAACTACCATCCTGACCCTGAAATGGTGCATCTGATGGCCCTACTTTACACAAGCCAGCTTCCATCCCCCTAGGCTCTTCAGAACTGCCATCCAGAACCTGACATGGTATATCTGATGCTTCTGCTTCACGCAAGTCTATTCCCAACCCACCCTGCTCAGGAACAGGCAGTTCATGGGAAGCAACTCCAGAATTGCCATCCTGTGTGGTACAAAGAGGTTTATCTGCACTTTGAAGTGTTATTTCTGAGGACTCATCCTTTATTGGTAAATCTGATGATTCAGCTTCACATACACCTCTCTTCACCGCTCCCTGCCCAGGAGCATGTTGTTCATGAGAGGGAGCTCCACAACCACCATGACACTCTGGCCCAGGAGGTTGATCTACAGTTTCAGGTCTCCTTTTCATGTTGTCCTGTTGTGGTGAATCTGATGATTCTGCTCTACACCAGTTCCTCTTTGTCCCTTGCTGCCCAGGAGCTAGCAGTTTGTGGGATGCAGTTTCAGAACCGCCGTTCTGCACCTGACAGTGAGATTCTGTCCAACGGTAAACAAACCGTTCATGCCATCCTCTCGTATCTCCTCTCCCGTGGCAGGAAGTTCTTCCTCTGCCTCGACCACCAATTCGACCATGTGGCGCTCGTCGCTCAATACTATTGAATTGCCTGTGTCCATTGGCCCTACCAAATTCAGAATCTGTAACTCCATATGAACCAAACCTTTCTTGGAAAGACCCTTTGTTCTGAAACTCAGGATAAACAGATCTATTCTGAAATTCGCAATTGTAGTAGGTTCCTGGAGCTTGCCATGCGCCAAGAACACTAATTTGGCCAGGTGATTCTTCCCTATAAGCTGATCTAGGAGTATGCCTTCCATTGCCTGCTTGAAAACTACTACTGCACAGGGATTCACGTGACAGCCTGACATGGGGTTCTGGCCCAAGATGCTGCTTGGACCATCCTTTATACCCTTCCAGAGGAGAGCCATGCCAGTCACTCGAAGCATTGTAGTTGTTCAACCGATTTTGATTAGCAGGCACAGCTTGGGATTGATTATTGTAGTGACCACTGCAAAAGGGTTCGTCTTGCTGAAAGCGAGTTCTGTACCTTTCCTCTCTACTAGCTGAGAAATTATTGGTTCTTCGACATGCATTTGGTCCCTGATCATGGGATTTGGTCATGCTCCTTGCATTGCTAGAAGCTGGACGCTCATTCCATCTTCTTGGTGGGCTGTTCCTGACAGCCACCACATCGTGTGTTGATGACCAAGATGGCGCTCCATTTGCGCGGCTATTCCTCTGATAAAGTGCAGAAAGAATGATGTAACACATTTGGATCAACAGAACTTTGCAAACAAAAATGTATTAGGCTGCTAATCTTATGAGGGAAAATAGATTACTCTAGTATAAATGATAATGCTGCTGAACAACAGAATATGACTGGACAAGAAACACTGGAAATATTATAGTTAGTATAGCATAGCCAGAAAATCCAAACTAGTGATATCTTTCAAGCACACTATGATATTACTTCACCCATCCTATATTAATATTTCTCACTCCAGGATGTTTAGAAATTGGTTTCAGGGCAGCAGCGCTCGAACAAGATTAGAAGGCTCCTGATGGCACCACCCTGAAGACCTGATTGCGCCACCAAGAGCAGCAAGTCAGTGACCCTCAATGCCTTCACAACTCCAAGTCCTATATGTATCCTTGAGTAGACACAAAGAGTATAACCATAGTGTAGGGTGTAGGGATGTAACAAGTAATTGTAAGATTCACTTATTATGGCTTTGTTAAAGAGGAGCAGGAAACAATCACATACTATCAAGGAAGTAACTACATGCCTAACAAGAAGGATACATAGAGCTTTTTTTGCTTCACAAAAAACTAGATTCCAGAATACCTGTTCTCTTCGATTCCATTGCTCAGGCTTAGTTGCAGACCTGACTACTTCTGCTAAGTCCTTATCCTTAAAAGCATCAAAGAAACATCCGCGCCTTTTTGAATCACGGACTAAATCAGCCCATATTGAATTGCTAGCCAGTAAAGTGGTTCCATTTCCAAGGATCCAAAGGCAGTACCTGTTATGGCAGAAACATAGCAATTACTGAACTGAAAATGCAGTGGAACAGTGTTTTAACTGTAACCTCACTATACTAGGTGTCTATAGCAACATACTTGGCTCTTGTCAAAGCCACATTGATTCTCCCAGAATCAGAGAGAAAGCCTACTTTCCCATCTTTATTGGACCTAACTGTTGAAATCAATATAATGTCCTCCTCACCACCTTGAAATCCATCAATAGATTTTACTGTAACAGATAGGAAGTCATGCTTCTCAAACTTTCGTCCAAGTCTATCTTGCAATGCAATCACTTGAGCTGTATAAGGAGATATTACACCAACACTTGTTCTCTGCCTCTTCTCAGTGCAGTCTACAGTTGTTTTAGGCAAAAGAAAAGGACACTAGTTAGCTTTATCCAAAACTCTGGAGAACAGTTAATCTAGCCAAAAAAATATTTCTTTCAGAAACAAGGTCACCTAATACAAAATTAAAAAGAATGCAAAACATGATGAGCAGATGACCTTGGCAGTAAGCAATGAAGCATGGTGACCAATATCTAGACTAAGAATGTATGGTTTGTCATTTTGTGCTAGTCGAGCAAGTGCAGAGAATAAACAAGTTATATATGCATGTCTTTCCAAAGATGGCAGCGTGGAATCCAATATTTCGACTCTGATAAAGAAGAGGTCATCTCCTATCCTCATCATAATACCAACAAAATAAAATAAGCAAATATAAGGCCAAAGTACATAGGTCATAAAGATACACAGTATTATTATTCCCAACCACTTCTTTCCATTAACAACAGGTCAACAGCTCCTTTTCAAAGTACAAAATACTGATATGAGTAGAATGATAAAATATTTCATATTGCATTACAAGTCAGACCTGACATCATCATTGAGGCAATCCATGTTAAAAGGTTTATTAAGCATCAGTAAGTAGGTTTATCATGCCATCAAGGTATAAAACCATCTTAGTACAGTTCTCATTTTTTCAGTGTGTTATGTGAAGGCTAAAGCCTTAAAATGTACCTTTGGCAAGTCTTTCGACTATATTGGCTGCTACAGCAACCTCAGCCATATTTTTGGAACTCTGACCAAGGCTATCAAGCATTTCCATGTCATTATCAATATGAATAAATGAATATGCACCATAAATAGGTCCAGGTAGATAACTCTTGGCATAGTCTTCCTGCTTGACAATGGGACCATCTGAAATCCGATTATCATAAAAATTGGAGTTTGGAAATTTACTGATGCTAGGGTGCATTCTATATTGTACTTCCAGCAAGTGCTTGCTGTAACCCATCGTGCACAGTCTCTGATAGAGGCTTCGTCCAAAGTCAGCATCTTTAGCAATCTAACAAGTTGCAGCAAGGAGGCATAGTATGAGCATTTGTAGAATTCTAAATATAATCACTGGTAATGAAATTTGTAGTTGATGAAAGAGATCATGGCATTCAAAATAGCTCATAACAAATATACCTTGCTCTTTACCAACGATGATAGCTGGTTTTCATCGCCAATTAGTAAAACATGTTCTATCCCTTGTAGCAATAGAGGAACCAGTGATTCACATTCTTTTAGTTGCGCTGCCTCATCAATAACTAAGATGCTTATAGGCCTCACACTTTGCAGTCTGAACAACTCAAATGAACTAGAAGCAGTGCAAAATATAAGCTTCGCATGTTTCAAACATAAGTCCCGGATTGAAACCTCATTGTCTTCACAAGGAAGCCGCATCTTCGAAAGAACCATAAGAGTTTTTATACAACGAGACTTTATCTCCAAAGGGCTATCCAGAGAAATATTACAGTCATGAAAGTCATCTGCATCATCTATCAGGTCATCATGACTACCAGAGGAGTCAGGAACTTCATCAGCAGGATTAAAGATTGTAAAAAGCAGCTCATCAGACACATCATCTGCGCTCAGCGACTGCTGCAATTTATCTACCAAGCTTTTCGCAGACATCATTTTATCAAAGTTCTTGCCCAGGGAACTCCTTGGTAGATGGTCAAAGAATGTATCAATACATCTGACCAATTCATTGGCTAAAGTGCTGAATCTACTTGTAAAATATTTCTTAAAGGTGAGGTCGCGTGCATCGCCGCTCCCTTGCTGTATATCCACGGACATTCTGTACCGAGAAATGCAATTTACTAGGAATGTTACCACAGAATCCACACAATGCTTCCACCCATGTTGTCGGTTGAAGCTGCTCAACAACTTCTGGACACGATCATCCAAATATATTTCTGACAGTAACTTGCCAATTTGCAAACGGTCCTTGTTACCGAATAAAATGATGTCACCTAATGAATAATGGTGTCTTAGAGAAAAGTCCCCAATCAGCTCAAGAAGACGAGAAGCAACTTGCAGGACAGCCATGTTAGTTGGAGCACATGCAAGAGTTCTCTGTTCCTTCATCAGAAGCATTTGTAGCATCACTGCAACTGTTGTAGTTTTACCCGTTCCTGGTGGACCCCAAACTAGCCGCACAGAAGACCTGTGACTGCATTCACTTGCCAAAATGCAACTTGCTACTGCATCAAGTTGTGAGTCATTCAGCCTAAAATTGCAGAGATCACCCTTGATTTCATCATGTGATTTATTAATGCAGTATTTACAATGTCCAAAAGCCTGCAGCATCAATTCAAAAACTTCAGCCTTCAATGATAAAAAAGCAACGGTACATGAGTTCTATAAACAAAAATGAAAACAAAGAAGAGGACGACTAACAACACAAAATTGTCGAATTGTATGAACACAGCATGCATCACCGAATTCATTTTGTGCCATCAGAATTCGAACTACTTAATAAAAAAGTTGGCAATGTCAATGAAGGCCAATTTTGAATACAATGTTGGTAATATAATGGTAGGGCTTAAAAATAATATTGCGGCAGCATAACAATAGGGAGGAGCAATTCCATTCCACAAGCTATAACATACAGTTAAACTAGATCAATTCGTTAGCAGTCAAAAAGATGGGAGTTAATTTTCATGCCATTTCACATAATTTAAAGTACTGTGTGACATTCTAGGAGTATTTTTATAAAGCTACGTATATCTGTAACATCAGGATGCTAATCATGAAAAGAATATATGCAAGTGTGTGAGCCGCAGTGAAATAGATATTCCAACATATAGTTCAAAACCATGCAAGCCTAGATAGATAAGTTGCTCCATTCTATAAACAATGCAAACAAGCAATAATTCTTTATGCACTTTATTTGCATATTACAAAAGAAATATTAACAGAAAAAGCAAGACATGTGATGATCAAAAGCATACCATCCTCATTAATGTATTTCAGATACAACTACGAAAGATAACATGGAAAAAGGGATTTTTCTCTTGTACACTGCAAAGTAGTCATGCTATCTAACATTGTAACTGAAAAACTCACGTAATTGTTTCTTCCCAACATGCTATGGATGATTTTTGAATCCATCGACAAACCCCTTCGGAGCACAACCCAAACACGGTCATATGTTACCATATTAGTCAGGTACATGGCATAGAAGGACCATCGCTTTGATTCACCTGTCTCTTTCTCATTTCTTCCATGCAGATTGCTGCACTTTTGAACCTTGTGTGACTCTTTCCAGACATTTCGATGCACAGATGAGTTTCTACATTTCGAAGCCATTGCTTCTCGATCTAGCATTTCCCAAGACTTGTCCATACCTTCAGCATCCAACTTATCGTATTTATTAGCCCCAATTGGTCGCCGTTCATCTCCTTGTGCCCCAGTCTCCATCAACCGAGATGCCTTGACTGTCATCTTGTTACCATTAACCTTACTGACCCATACGATGACACAAGATTTGGACTGTTTCAGAATATCAGATTGATTTGCTGGTTTTGTTTCTGAAATCAGTAGAACATCAGCCGATTTTGGCTTATAATTATCAATCCCACAGCCATGAGACGTTCCCCTCCATCTGCCAAGACTGATCTCATATGACCCATTCCCTTTCCTCATTGAATTAACAGAGAGCAGATCTGCATATGGAGCGTTGGAGATGTCCTCCATGCTTGAACACATGTCATCCCTGACCTCTTCTAAAAGTGGCCCAAAATACGATGTCATGTACTGCTCCATGCTGCTAAATGTCTCTGGTATCTTCGACACCTGCAAGAACATTCCGCTTCCATGAATCATAGATGTTTTTTTCTTGGCAGTTTGCAATAAATCAGTCCATAAAGCTTATCTATTTTTTTATTATTATGTCAGTTTGAAAATATTCAGTATAATCAGTCCATAAATCTGCTGCAGAATACAAGAACAATTGTAATGCAATGATGGCTCCAAATGTCATAGGCAAATGTACGTGAATGAAATATAAACATTCAGTCAGCAGCGGGGTAGTTATATCCTAGCCAGTGGCACAGTCTAAACCAAAGAGTAGACCTAGAAGATATCGCGGGGACCTAAGGTACAATTCAAATGACAGACAAAGCGCAATCAGTAAATCATCCGCTGCTGAAGCTACAAAGAAAAACGAATCATACAGCAAATTCTCTGCCCAACGCAAAATGCGGGCCCCAAACAACTCCACCTAATGAACCTAAAACAGCCCAGGGACAGGGAGGAATGGCCATTAACGCGCAAAACCCCCCACGCACTTCCTCAGATCCACACGGATCATCCGCTAAGCACGCCAGATGCCTAGCACCAAGTGGCCAGTAGAGAGATGTGGAGAGGGAGGCGCGGGCGCGCGGGCGGGCAACGTAAGCAGCTCCTCACCTTGTCGCGGAGCAGGTCCTTGTCGAGGATTTGGTCAACGGACCACGAGAGCACGATCTCGGAGAGGCCCTTGCTCCTCCACCGCCACAGCGCGTCCACGGGGCCGTCCTTCCCCGGCGTCCGCGCCGCCTGGCGCCGCTCCTCCTCTTCCTCCTCCTCCTCGCCAGCCCCGGTGACAGCGGAGCTCGACGGGTCGCCGGGATCCTCGTCGCCGTCGCTGGCGTCGCGCGGGCGCCGCATTTTGCCTCGGCTCGGATGTAAGGACGACGGGGTGAAGAGTAGCGATGAAAACGGACCGAAACCGACGGAAAAACCCTATTTCCGTTTCTATATTTGTTGGTGGAAACGGCATCGGGTTCGGAAAATACGGGTTCGAAAATGGAATCGGAATATGCGGACATACTAAAACGAACAAATACGGATGGAGAGCCGGAAAATTAAATTAAGATTACATAATATAATATTCTTAAAGTATACATATATAAAGTCATGTAATAATATATACAAAGTTTAATATTCGTTTACATGCTATGTACGTGAACATAACAGGTATATTTGGTGATTCGTAGTTATATTAATATAATATAAGGACATGTAATTGTTGAACATGTTGAGTATAGATTGAAAACGGGATAAAAACGGAATAAATACGGGTCTATTCCATATTAAAACGGGATTACTCGGAAACGGACGGAAAACACCATTTTCTACCTCCGCAAATACGAAAACGGGATCTCGCAAATACGGAAACGGACGGAAAAATATAGAAAACGGAACGGGACGGTACGGGAAAAATTCCGTCCGTTTTCATCCCAGTGAAGAGGCCAGGCGAAGGCGCCAGGCGAAGGCGACGCGGCGCTGTTTCGAGATTGGCAGGGGATTTGGGGACGTCCTTTTTGGTTACAGGGGGCTCAAATCTTAGGTTTACTCCGTATCTTGTCTCTCTAAAGTCTGAACCGAATGGTCAGTGCTACTAGTACTCAGTAAGCAGGCAGTAGGATCCCTCGGACGACAATTGGGCTTCGGCCTCTTCGGCACCCATTCTCTGCAGCAGCAGCTGCGGCCACGGCTACAGCTCACTGTGCTTGGTCAGAGGGTTCAACCGGCTTGGTTCGGAGACTCCTGGGTTGAGTTCGTCCCGCAAAGAGAATATTCAGGGGGTGTTTAATTCCACCTAAAATTTTTTTCATTCCATCACATTAAATGTTTGGACACATGGATAGAGTATTAAGTGTAGACAAAAAAAACTAATTACACAGTTTAGTTGGAAATCACGAGACGAATCTTTTAAGCTTAATTAGTCTATGATTAGCCTTAAGTGCTACAGTATCGCACTTGTGCTAATGATGGCTTAATTAGCCTTAATAAATTAGTCTCACGATTTCCAGACGAGTTATGTAATTAGTTTTTTATTAATATCCGAAAACTATTTCCGACATCCCATGAAACATCTGATATGACAGCCAAAAACTTTTCACCATCCAACTAAACACCCCCTCACTTTGGATGCGGGTTCATCTGATTCTTGAGATTTGAGCGGATAGGGGCGAACCCACTTCGGACGCATGCGATACGAGAGATGACGAGTGGAGCTCGAGGGCGAGCTCAAGGATGGCTGGTCAGAGTCATGGGCGGTGCTGACCGAGCGTGGACGGAGCTCGAGGGCGGACCTAGGAGCAGCAACGCACCTGGGCGAGCAAGGGAGGCATGCCTCGCGCAGATCTGGCCGAGCGGCGCACATGTCGCTTTGTGAGGGCAGCGAGCATGGCGAGGGGGGGTGGCCTAGCGAGGGTCACGACGGTGGCACGAGCTGGGCAGCAGCGACTGCGGCCTGGGCAAGCATGGCCATGACGGCCTAGACGAGCGACAGCAGCAGCGTGGAGAGCAGCGACGCGCTGAAGGTTGAAGAAGAGAGAGAGAGGCTGCCCCATGGGTCCCACTTGTCAATGTTTTATCCCACTTCTGCAAACCCTCTAAACCAAACAAAGAACTGGAATGGACCCAACCTAGTAAACCAAACACAAGATGGGTTTGATCCATTCCAAAATTCTGGGCTAGATCCAACCCATCCTCGGTCATCCTAGAACCAAACACATGCATAAGTCACTGTATTATTACTCCCTCCGTCCTGCAAGAAGTGCACTTCTTGAGTTCAAAATTCATCCCTAAATAAATGCACTTATAACTATAAGACCGATCTCAATGGGAGTTTCATCTAAGTTTCATTTGTATTTAATACTATAACACGTTAGCAAATTTGATGACTTAGCAGGTTAATTATGAAGAGGGAGATAGAGAAAGTTTCATCCGGATGAAACCTGTCAGCACGGTTGTTAACACAAAAACTGATGTGGCAGTCTTATTAATTATGCTATGAAGTTCCCCACTGAGTCAGGCCTAAGATGACCTAACTATTTGTTTTTTCTACTTTGTCTCTTTCCAAAGTGTAATGATTATATCATTATACAGGTATATATATAATTTCTCACTAACATTGATATCTCTGCCTAAATCCGAGAAGTGTACTTACCTTGCGATGAAGGGAGTACTAGATTATATGTACCGCCCTATCATGTTCCTATAAAGACCAGACAAGTAGTGGAGAATTTATCAAAGGATACGAGAGGAATATGAGTTCGGAGGGAAAAACCAGCGGCATAACAAATACCGAGCAATTCAACGTTCTATTCACTCATGATCTGTTTCATACAGTTACATGAGTATTATCCCAACTAGCTACCGACCTTACCTACATGTACATAATTGCGTCATCAATACCTCAGCTCTTCTCAATGCTAACTATTACCAGCCTGTTCACTTGGCTGAAAATAAACGGCTGAAAGTACTGTTGGCTGATTTACTGTGAGAGAAAAACAATGCTGGCTGGCTGAACATAAGCGGCTGAAAGGTCAAGCGAACAGGTTGTACAAGTGGAAAGAATTGTAAGTGACAAGAGAGTAGAGCTCAAGACCCCGTTTTCATTTATCTTTCTCATGTATATATACAGCTTCGTGACATCAATAGTATACGGGTTATGGAAGCCATAAACCAGCCATATGATGTCATTTAACCTTAGGTTACAAAGATGACATAAGGGTGAGATTAATATGAAATTAATATTTATAATACTTTCCCTTGATCAAATCCTTTCTTGAGATCATGAATGTCCTAAATCTTCCAGAAACCCTATGGGAAAAAAGAAGAAATATGTATAGATATGCTACTAAAAACTCCTTTAAATCCAGTGGGAAAAATAAGGAGAAAGTATAGCATTTTATGATTATTGCCTCATTGTAAACTATTATGAGAAAACCTTTTGAGGAGAAAATTCAACATAGTTTGGAGGTCAATTTATGTCTTTGATATTCCTTCTAAAAACTCATGTGGGGGAAAAATGAGGAATATGACATATACTTATGTTATTATCATCTCATTAAAAACTTTCATTGAGAAACCTTGAGAGGAAAAACTCATGAAAGAAAAGAGTGTGATATGATGTTTTAGATAAAGCAATATCTAGGAGATTTCTCCCCCTGAACCTTGCAAATCCCTAAGTCGACGTATACCAATTCCTTTGACACATTTTTTAAATGAAGAAGCTGGTAAGGACTTAGTGAATAAATCAGTGAGGTTATCACATGATTTGGTTGGCAAGATATTGATTTCTCCCTCTTGTTGTAATTCATGAGGATAGAACAATTTAGGAGAGATATACTTGGTAATATTGCTTTTGATATATCTTTTATTCATTTGTGTAACACAAGCCGCATTATCTTCATAGACAATGGTTGGTGAATCGATAATACCAATACCACAAGACTGTTGTATATGGTTGATCATTCTGCGAAGCCATATGCATTCACATGAAGCCTCATATAGTGCAACTATCTCAGAATAATTTGTAGCTGTAGTCACCAAAGTTTGTTTGGATGATTTCCATGAAATGGTTGTTCCATTGTGTAAAAACACAAAGCCTGTTTGTGATCTGCCATTATGGGGATCAGATAAATATCATACATCAGTGTATCCAATAATGTTAGAATTTGGACCTCTTTTGTAGAAAAGTCCAAGATCTCTCGTGCCATTTAAATATCTGAGGATACATTTTACTCATGTCCAATGACGTTTGGTAGGAGCAGTGCTATGTCGGGCTAGCAAGTTCACTGCAAATGCAATATCAGGCCTGGTGCAATTTGTAAGATACATGAGAGCTCCGATGACACTAAGATATGGAACTTGTATCTTCTCCTTCATCCCGTGGTCTAAATTGGTCAGTTTTCATTTCTAGAGACCGAACAATCATAGGGGTTTTGTTGGGATATGATTTATCTATATTGAATTTCTCTAATACTTTTGGATATAGGCAGGATTGATGCACAAAAATTTCAGTTGGAAGGTGCTCAAGTTGTAAACCTAAGCAAAATTTGGTTATACCCAAATTCTTCACTTCAAACTTTGTTTTTAGATGATTATGTGCTTCATCAATATCTCGTTGGGGGGCAATGATATTCAAATCATCAACATACACCGATATAATACAAAATCTCTTTTGTGACTTTTTGATGAAAACACATGGACAATCATCATTGTTAGAGTATCCTTTTCGCAAAAGGTACTCACTGAGTCGGTTGTACCACATTCTTTCCGACTGTTTTAAGCCATAGAGTGACTTTTGAAGCTTTACACAATACATGTTGCGACTTGTGTTTTGATTCGGTATAGAAATTTCATCTGGAACCTTCATATATATATATATATATATATATATATATATATATATATATATATATATATATCCGAATCAAGTGACCCATAAAGATATGCAGTCACTACGTCCATCAACTGCATAGATAGACGATTTTGTACGGCCAGATATATAAGATATCAGAATGTTATTCCACTCATAACTGGAGAATATATTTCATTGAAATCAATGTCAGATCTCTGTGTGAACCCTTGTGCCACCAGCCTCGCTTTGTATCTCACCACTTCATTATTCTCATTCTGTTTCTGGATGAAAACCCATTTGAATCCCACAGGGAAAACTTTTGGAGGTGTAGGCATTGCTTGAGAGAATACCTTCCTTTTTGAAAGCGAAGTAATTTCTACTTGGATTGCCCCTTTCCATTGATTCCAGTTCGAGCGCGATTTGCACTCTGCCATGGTCTTAGGATCTGGATCATTTTGGATGAGTTCTGCAATCATTGCGGAAAAATCAATGTCGACAATTGTAGTCTTTTGGTCATATGATTCTCCAGACTCGAGATAATTTGTGGAAATTTCGTATACCCTTTCAGATGCATCATCATTTCTCAAAATGGTTACATCAGGGCATTTCAATGTCCCAACATTAGTAATTGAGTGCACTGTTGATGTGGGATGTGAAGGTTGAACCTCCAGAGGGTGTTTCTCAACATAATTTTGAGTTACATTTACTATATTGGAAGATTTGGTCTTCCTTTTCTTTTGCTTGCTAGGAGTTGTATCTGTAGGAATTGTCGTACATCTCCCCCTCGTACAAGGGAGTTGAGTAGTTTTATTTGGTACCTCTACTCTTGCAGGCACATTTCTTGCAGGATTATAGGATTTGGTAACATCCTTATAATCAGTAAATGTATTTGGCGTGTTATTTGCAATGTGTTGCAAATTGATTATCTTCTAAACTTGAAGTTCAGATTCTGAAGTACGTGGATCATGGTTAGAGATGGCTATTGCATCCCAGTTAATTTCCTTTATGTGGTATAATTTCTCCCCCCCAATGCCGGGAAGTGATCTTCACTGAAGATACAATCAGTGTATTCCAACATAGATCCCCTGTAAGAGGCTCTAAATATTTTATAATAGACGGTGATTAATATCCCACATAGATTTCCAATTTTCTGTGGGGGCCATAGTTGTACGCTGCGGTGATGAAATCGGTACGTATGTAGCGCAACTGAATTTTCGCAGATGAGAAATGCTTGGAGGATTTCCACGTACTAGTTGTAGCGGGGAGGTTGTATGATATGCAGTTGGACGCAATTGAATTAAATCAACCGTGTGTAAAACTACGTGACCCCAACATGATGTTGGTAGATTGCTATTCTGTAATAATGGTCTTGCAATAAGTTTGATTCTCTTGATTAGAGATTCTGCCAACCCGTTCTGAGTATGGACATATGGAACAAAGTGCTGAACTTGAATTCCTAAGGCCTTGCAATAGTCATTGAAGGGTCGAGAGGAAAATTCAGCGGCATTATCCATTCGAATTGACTAGATTTGATGTTCAGGGTATTGCGCTTTTAGTTTGATAACTTGAGCGATTAATTTTACAAATGCATGGTTTCGTGTGGAAAGAAGACACACATGAGACCATCGCGTGGATGCGTCTATTAAAACCATAAAATACCGGAATGGTCCAGACAATGGTTAGATAAGACCACATATGTCACCTTGAATGCGTTCAAGAAACTTGAGTGGTTCGGCTCGAATTTTGAGGTAAGAGGGTATCAAAATTAATTTCCCAATGGCACATGCGGTGCACACATAATCTGAGGATTGGGAAAGTTTTGTATTACTTAAATTGTGACCAACAGAATTAGTTATAATTTTCCTCATCATCCCTATGTCAGGGTGACCAAGACGATCATGCCAAGTTTGGAATGCATTAACATTCTGAAAAATTACTTTATACGCAACATGTTGTATAGGTTTGAGATAAGTATAGTACAATCCAGACGAGAGTGAGGAAACTTTTTCAAGTGTTATTTTGTCATATCCGTTGTTCTTTGTAATGAGAAGGAACTCTTCGCTATTCTCATCACAAGTTTCGATATGGAAACCATTTTTCCGGATATCTCTATAACTCAGCAGGGTACGAGTTGAATCAGAATACAAGAGTGCATCCTCAATTACCAACGTTGTACCCATTGAGAGTGTAATAGTGGCTCGTCCGGAGCCTACTATTACTGCATCACGTCCTGCGATTGTTAAAATATTTCCTCTATTCTTCGTGAGAGTTTGGAAATATTTTATCTCCCTGAGTATAGAGTTAGTGGTACCGCTATCCACCAGGCACATTTCCTCCTCCATCGGATTAACTCACGTACAATCTATATTGAATGGAGAATAAATAAATAAATTCTCAACAAAATAAATATAGATTTTATCCATTATTGATATCAAACGTTTATGATTACAATGAAAATATAAAATGTTTGATGATAAATATAAATTATTACATCATGTGGGCATATGGAAATGAAAGCCTAAAATGACAAGGAACCTAAGCGTAGTCTCCAAACATATTCTCATAAATATATTCTAAGAGCATGTTGTTAACGTCGTCAGTGGTGTCATCAAGTATAGGAGGAGCCTTAGTGTTGCTTGGTCCCGCTGCAATGGAGCATCCTTGGGCATCGCCTTGATAATTGAAGTGCGCTTCAAATTGTCCACCTTGGAACGATCTTAATTAGAGTGTCCATGTCCCATGGACTTCAAGTATAATTCCACTAGGTGCTTTGGGGTGCGACACTTCTTAGTTGGGTGGTTGTAGCAACCACACCTCTCACAAGTTTTGGACTTGTCTCTGTTGGACTTAGAATTGTCTTCACCTTGGCATCGCGAGGCTTATTCTGTCTCTTGCGCTTGTTCTTAGCATTGGAGGTTTCAGGATTATCATTTTGAATGGCTCCCTTTTGTTTTCTATTATGAGTGTTGGCATGCACTTCAGGCAAAGGCTTAGAACCCGTAGGGGCCTTATTGGAGTTCCATAGAAGGAGCTCACCGTGCCTTTCTGCTTGAAGCAATGTCTTGATCAACTCAGAATAAACAGTAAAACCCCTTTAACGGTATTGTTGTTGAAGGATCATGTGAGCGGAAACCATGGTAGACAGTGTCTTCTCAATTTTGTCCGCATCAGATGGTTCCTTCTCACAAAATCTTAGCTTAGCGCTAATTTTGTGCACAGCATGATTGAATTCACCTACGGATTTGAAATCCTGTATGCGAAGGTGATTCCATTCATGGGTAGCCTCAGGTAAGAGGATTGCCTTTTGCTGTTCATACCACTGCTGAAGAGCCTCCCAAAGAGCACGGGGATCCTCTTCCATCAGATACTCGGCTTTGAGATCTGGATGGATGTGGTTCCGTATGATGAATAAGGCATTATACTTGAAATTATCAGCCAAAGGTGCTACAACCCTTTTGGGGAGCTGTAATGGCCGAATATAGTCTGTGCTTTTAGGTCCAGTACCCATGTAGAAAAATTTGAGCCGTCGAGAGCAAGCTCAGCGAACTCACGGTTCGTCATGATGCCTACAATTGTGTGTTGCCATCGATTAAATTAATGAGTTAATAAATCTTAGACATGGATGTAATAAAATATAATATAAATTGTCTTGAATTGCATAGAATGCAAATTAAATTAATCAAGTAAAACTTGAATGCAAAAGAAACGGTAAATGCAATGGAATTGAAAAACAATCTAAAAACAATAGAATGGAAAAACAACGTAAGTGCAAATAAAATAAAATAATCATCGTGAGGATGTATGATGTATTTATTTCAAATTGAAGCTGAAAGCTTTCGATACAATTACTATATGAAATAGTAAATTGATATGAGCAATTAGATCATTGCTTTGTGACAGTCAGCGTTTCCCCCCTAATGTCACGTGATGCTTAGACTTGACGAGCGTGGCCTTCACCCTCTGTGGAGGGGAGCGAACCTGCACTTTCTCCGTTCGCGAGCCGGCGAGCTGATGGTCTATAAGGAGCACTAATCCATGTGCGGATGATGCGCGGAGGAGGTGCAACGACGTCGTTGGCACGTTCCGGCGATGCCAGTGATGGAGGTGGTGCAACAGGCGTTGGATCAACGCCGGCTTATGCCATGAGACGCGCGAGGCAGACATGCGTACTGCCATCGTCGGTGGTGGAGTCCGTGGTGGAGGAGGCGTAGGTGTCCTTGCCACGGCGTCGAAGTCCGGGTTCATGGGGCACACCTCGTGTGGTGGACACGGGGTGTAGCCATGCACAGGACATGGCGCCGGTGCCAGCAATGGAGATCCCGGTCCTGGACTTTGCGGCGCAGCCACTTCCGGGATTGCCTCTTCCATGTGGGTATCATGGGGCTGATCCCCGAGGAGGAATGACATCATGCATAGATCATGTTGAACCATAGGATGGGAAAGGTCTAGCCCACAAAGAAGAGCATGGTGGAACTGTAGCATAACCGATTGGAGAATTAGATAGGCTAAAGGCATGGGAGGGGGCGTCATTCTACCTTGATCAAAGGAGCGCAGCGAGCAATCGTGCTGATAACGTATTATAAGTGAAAAGAATTGCAAGTGACAAGAGAATAGAGCTCAAGACCCCGTTTTCATTCATCCTTCTCATATATATATATAGACATCAATAGTATGGGGTTATGGAAGCATAAACCTGCCATAAGATGTCATTTAATCTTAGGTTACAAAGATGACATAAGGATGAGATTAATATAAGATTAATATTTGTAACACTAACTAATGTTTCCCTCCCCTCATCGCCAACTCAGCCACCTGTTCTAACAATGGTGTTTCTTACATTGTCGGACGACCAACAAACTATCTCCACCTTCCTCTTCTGAACCCTAACACTCTCTTCCCCTCGAAATCCAGCTTGACCCCAATTGAACTTGCAGGGAACCGTCAACAAGGATCAGTAGCCTCCTCCCATGACGTTAGAATAGATGAATGGCCACACCAGCGAACCTGAATCTGTTGTTGAGGCTTCTTTCTAAATCTTCCAAGAGAAAAACACTGTTGGCTGATTTTTTGTGAGAGAAAAATACTGTTCCGGCTGAAAAAACAAGCCGAATAAGACGGATTATAAGCCAGATGAACAGGGCCATGAATTGAAGGTTTTCGAAAAAAAAATAGAAACTGAATTGGCTACTCCTCTTCAGACGCATCTTCAGGTATAGAGCTTATATCAAACTCCAGTGGTACTAACGCCAGCATGTGACACTTAAAATGCGATACGTGAATCACTGTGTGAATACAACAATCATCTGGTAGGTCTAGTTTGGCCACAGCCCCAACTATGGCCAAAATATTGAAGGGCCCATAAAATCTAAAACTGAGCTTCTTATTTGACATTTGCGCTAGTGTAAGGCTGAAATTTCAGATATACCATATCCCCTACCGCAAATTCTCTCACTTCTGTGTTTGTCGCCCTGATGTTTTATTCTTTTGTTGGGCCCCACGAAGTTGATGTTTAATCAATTCTTCCAAGAGATTTTTTTTCAAATCCTGAAAAAAAAAAGTTTGCAGGCTGTAATTATGAAAAAAAATGTCGACTGTAATTTGATGTTTAATCAAATCTTCCAAGAGATTTGGGGAAGCCTTTTTCCTTAGGACAGGGGCTCTCAAATCTCAACTTAGATTTGACTTGACTCTTTTTTTTTTGCGACGAAAGAAGAATTATATTATATGATAGCTAGGTACATCAACACATTACACGTACTCTGGATTACAAAATAGTACCCACGCTGTGAATAGCACAACTCAAAACCTAACCTGTTAGATGCTTTGCAGTATGGACACAGGTAAACACTCGGCAAATGGCCTGAGAACAAATGCCCAACGAACAGCGGCCAACATTCCTGTAGGCGGAATTGAGGAACTTCTTCTTTCTGCCACCGAAGAGTGAGAAAGACTGATCTGAAAATTATTCTCCCTAGTCCTTCATCGTGGCCAGATCTAACCACAATAAAACGGAGAAGAGACCGGAGAAAATTATTCCATAGCAGCGACATCATCTCCACCTTGATGCCGCCGTTCGGAAACAAAAGTCTCCATGTCGTCATGTCGATGAAGATATTGACGCCGATGTTATCGCCCTCATCTTCAACGGAGCCGCCATAGAGAAGACGGTTCCACCCTTTCCATTCACTGTCCACAGAGATGAGGAGAAGGAGGAGATAAAACTCCAGTACCAAGTAATTTGGCATTGAGAGACACTAACCCTAATGACTTGATCTACTAGGGAAAAAAAAACTTATTAAAAACAATGGATCCCCACTCCCTTCAACCTCCGGCATCTCGCCGGAGAAGAAGGGAGGGGGACCAGCGGTGGTGGACGGCGGGGGCGGCGGCGGCGGCGCTAGGGCAATCAGGCGCTCGGTCTGGGACTCATGATGTCAACTGAGCGATAGATTTGACTTCTCAAGCAAGTCACCATGTAACTTTCGGCCATCTATCCTGTTACTGCAACTGCCCGAGACTCTGAACCTGAAGAACAGATAACTTTCTTTTTGAGCAGAAGTAGACCATGTATTTCCAGATTCCAATACTTCACACGTTTACAAGTTTTGTCAACATAATACCTCAAAATGAGGCCTCTTGATTTCATTATATAAACCTAAAGAATCTGCCATGTTTACAGTATGTGATTTCTATACAAAAGCTAATTACATGAGCACGGGTACGCCATCAGAAACCATGGTGGAAGCATGCCTACATGTACACATTACGTCACCAATACCTCAGCTCTTCTCAATGCCAGCTAATGTTTCCCTCCGTTCTTCGCCAACTCAGTCAGCTGTTCTGACAATGGTGTTTCTTACATTGTCGGACAACCAAAAATCTTTCTTCGCCTTCCTCTTCTGAATCCTAACATTCCCTCCCACTTGAAATTCAGCTTGACCCCAGGCTGGACTCATAGAGAACCATCGATGAAGATCAGTAACCTCCTCCCATGTTGTTAGCGTAGATGAATGGCCAGACCAGCGAACCTGAATTTGGGACAGCATTGAGGTTCCTTTCTGAATCATCCCAGATGATAGAAACTGAATTGGGCACACCTCTTCATACGGGATCTTTAGGTATAGAGCTGATATCAGACTAGTGGCCCTGACGCCGGCATGTGGCGCTTCAACTACGATACATGCATTACTGGGTGAATACGACAATTATCTGCTAGTTCGAGTTTGTAGGCCACAAACACTGCTACAACTGACACGCAGGTTCAGTGCACATGAGTCACCAATAGGGATAACACAGGCTGCCCCGGCAATACACTAGGAATACTAATACTCCAAATAATGCACTGTAAACACAGATTCCATGGTGGATATGGTCATAGATATTAGTGCATTTTCTACAAATTTAGTCAAAGTTAAAAAGAAAAGTGACCTAAAACAAACTACAATCTGGAACAAGAGTACTAGATACCTTGTATTCCCTGCGTTCCAAATTAGAAGGTGTTTTGGGTTTTCTAGAAACATTGCTTTACTATGTAGACATAGTATATATATCTAAGTGCATAGAAAAAACTACAAATCTAGAAAAACCAAAAAGTTCTATAATTTGAAACAGAGCAAGGCATCAAAGCCATGCAATACCATACACGTATGCTAGATATGCCAGCGCCTCTTTGTTACAGGTTGGAGTTCGTCGAAGCAAATGGAAGCACCGCACATATGCTGGCACGGCTGCAGTCTAAACCCAACTGCAGTCCGCAGCAGCTCGTCCTTAAATTCTGACCAGCTCTCTCAGGCTCGCCATCCTGACAAGGCTTGTCCAGAGAATCCGATCTTGCTTACCTCGGATCAGATACACTGGAGTTGTAGGAGGAGAGGAAGCGTTGGGAAGTTTTTGAGAATAAAAACTGCCGCGCCTCCTCTGATGCACCTGTAGTCGCTGGAGCACGAGCCCAACTGGTCCTGCTCACCATGTTGTATCCTGAAACAAACAGGCTTATGTGTGCATGCATATGCTCACATGAATGTCTTCCATCAAAATCCTGTAAATTGGATTAGGCCAAGCAGGGTAAACATGACCTGGAGATCAAACACTACAAATTGCGAAGCAGCCATGAAAGTACACAATTCTCTATCTTCCATGTTGGTGAGTCTTGAAAACATCAATAATACTTCAAGTAAAATGGTACCTTCATCGGCTTACTGTTTCCACTTTGCCCACTTCAGTATAGAAAGAACAGTATATGAATTGCGCCGTACTATCCCAGCCCCCCCACCCAAGTTCATTGTAAAATAGATAGCCATTTGATGAATTCAACATGAAAAGAATACAACACAGAAGACACACATATTCGGGCACCATAAGGGGCAACTAAACCATGAATCTATAATTCTAACAAACGTAAACAAGGTTCACTAAGCAAAGCAACAGCATATTTCAGTGCTCGCTCAGGACCAATATGACTGTCATTGTCTGCTATATATATAGGCCAAACAAGGCATGCAGGAATATACTGTGTACCTTTCCTCAAATACTAAAACTCGACCCAAGGGGAGAGACATGCCGAACACATTGCTTGAAAGTAGAGAAAAGGCACCCAAAAACAGGTTCTTACCAGGGACACCTTTACTGAAAGACTGACCAAAGTGAGTCGAACTAATGGCTGTATATAGTGTGAAAATTGCTAACAGGGCTATATAATACAGAACTAGCTCATAAAGAAAAAATAGCACCTAAGTGCCTTCTTGATGAACCACCATAACAAGACCTCACAAACATTGGGGTTTTCTACAGAGGCAACAAAGAATGGATGAATGGTGGAACATTTGCTTCACACTAGTTTCAAATTCCACTATTCCAGTGCAACTAGTTTGCAACTTACAAAACTAGAACATCACATCGAATATTGCAATAACCCAGAAAAGAGAGAGAGAAATACAGCATAAAGTTACAGATGCCAAATTACCACAGTTCACTGTAAGTCTGTAAGACTTATTTGATCTAGTGAAACCTAGTTATCTCTCAGTTGAAGCAAATTACTGACAAGTATAAAGGTGCATCATGAAAACCAAAGACTAAGTGAGATCAAGGGCGGAGCTAGAGCAAATTCGAGGGGGGTGTGCTTGTCTATTGGGTGCATAACTTTTTGCTATGAGGGTCCATATATGGTGAAAATTTTATCAGAATCACTGTTTTTTCACTTTGCCGTGGGTGCGCCCGCACCACAGCTTTATATGTAGTAGCTCCGCCCCTGAGTGAGATAAATAATTAGATACTTCTTGAACAGGAAGGATATGGCGCACAGTGCTGTAGTACTAAGTGCTGTTAGAACCATCAGTGGCCTAGCATGGTTGCTGCACTCTTCGTATTCAACCATGCATAATGCAATCAGCATGCAACATAGTGATAGGCTTAGAGATTCAGAATAACACAAATCTCAGAATTAGTGATGGAATGCATTTAATTATATTAAGAGGGAGTAGCACAGTCACAGTCCAATAAGTTCTTGAAGTTACCATGGCAAGGACAAATTATGTTGCCAAAATGAAAAATTGACTATTTCGTAGTATTCCCCAAGAAAAAAGTATACAGTACAGCCAGTTCAGTTTGCCATTCAGCAAAAAACAGTGTGGTTCTAAGATATCCCTATTTTACAATCTAAAGGTTGAGCAATTCAAGGGTGGTGACTTCTGGCAAGCGACCAAAATGTTGAAGCAATCAAAGAACCTTCCTAGCTCACAACAATTTCTAGTTACCCGTGTATCGTAACTGACCAAAAAGAACAGGGGGTGGGGGCAAACCTGTTCAAGAACCCCCACCCACTCAAATCCTTTGTTGGGACTCAATCACCAGTGCATTGAGCATGATATGCATGACAGCATCATACACATCACCATCATAATGCATACCATCAGCCGTGCATTGCTGCCCGCACCCCTGGGTGAGCTTCCCCACATCAAGCAGCAGGAACGGGCCGCCATCACCGCGCAAAACACCTCTCCGATCGACCTCACGATCATAGGCATGCAGCATGGTGCCGTTCATGTGTGCCCTCTTGGCGTCTGTGTTGAGCATGTGGTTCACGAGGTGCGGCAGGCCGAGCCAGAACATATGTGGTGGCGGCACGGGAAGCTGCGAGCGTAGCGACTTGGCGGCGCCCGCAACGGACGCCAGTGCATCGCCGTAGCTCGCGGCGTCCGTGACGTGGAGCATGTGCCACAGCCCCGATCCGAGGACGAGCACGTCGGGGAGGCGCGGCGCCAGGCGCAGATCCTCGCGGAGCAGACGCGTGAGGTTGCTCTCGAAGGGCGCCCAGACGAAGTCCACGGAAATGCCCCCCGCGGGGACGGCAGCGCGGTAGTCGCTGTGGCGGCGGAAGAGCTCCGGCTCGGCGGCCGCCGCCGCGGCCGGGTCGAGCAGGAGGCGGAGAAGCGCGAGCACGAGCAGCCGCGCCTGCGAGTCCCCGGCCACCATCACCCACGAGCCGTTGAGCAGCAGCGACGCGTCGTCGCGCGACAGCCGCGCGAACCCGCAGGCGGACGCCAGCGAAGGTGGCCACGACCACGCCCGCGCTTTTCCGCCTCTCGAGCCGTCGTCGCCGGCGCCGGCGGCGTCAGACCACGAGACGCGGTGCAGGAACGGGACGCAGGAAGATCCGGACGAGGCGGACGCGGCGCCGGGGTGGGGGAGGAGGAAGGAGGAGACGAGGTGGGGCAGGGAGGGGAGGTACGGGGATAGGTGGACCCCGACGGCAAGCGAGATAAAGAGCGCGCCGGAGAAGAAGAGCACCTTGTTGCGGCTGAGGTGCCAGCCGGCTAGCCCCATGGGGACGAAGAGCACGACGCACGCCGCGACCACGCCCGCCTGCGCCGCGGCCGAAACCATCGGCCGGCCGGCCCACCGAGCGGCCGCCTGCACTTGACCCGTGAGCGCGCGCGCTCAAGCGGCGAAGGCGCCACCAGATCTGGGGCGCGGGGCGGGATCGCGGGCAGCACGAGGTTAGGCAGGCGGCCGGGGGTGCGGCGTGGAGCGGAAGCGAGGGAGATTAGAGGGGCGCCGCGGCCGCGTCGCCTGGTGGGTTGGTGGGTGGGAGTGGTGGGGCTGGGGTTGGGGTTAGGGATGGAGATTGGGGAGCGTGGCGGTGGCGCAGCGGGTCGGCGGGATGGGAACAGCGCAACGGCAGAGCGGGTGGGGAGGGGACGGGGATGGCGCGACGCCGCTTTGGGCCGTGGACGTCGGTGCGAATGCGATGCCCGATGCATGCGCGCGCCGGCGGGGATGCGGGCCGGGGTCGGGTCAGTTGGTCCTGCTCTGCTCTGCTCTGTGTTGGTGCCTGGATGTTGAGTTCTCTTCCAGATTTGAACTCGAGATTGTCTCTTCCATTTATGTAGTGTGTTCAACCTGAGAAAAAAACAGATCGATGGCGAGGCAGCATCGCCAGTCGCCACATGCCCAATCGGATCGATGCTGCTATTGTCAAGAATCACAGGTTACAGGCCTCTGTCAAATTTTGACTCAATCGGATCGATGCTGCTAATATTGTCGAGCATCACAGGTTACAAGGCCTCTGTCAAATTTTGACTCAATCGGATCGATGCTGCTAATATTGTCGAGAATCACAGGTTACAGGCCTCTGTCAAATTTTGACTCAATCGGATCGATGCTGCTAATATTGTCGAGCATCACAGGTTACAAGGCCTCTGTCAAATTTTGACTCACGCATTGTACTTGTAATCAGAATTTCGGCCGGCACTTTACAGCCGCATGCCAGATCTCAGCGGGGTTGGGTCCAACGCAGGCTAAACTATGAACTAAACAATTCACTGAATAGATGCAGAGGCATGGGAGGACGTTTTAAACATCGCCATGAGGTCCAGTGAAATGTTTGGTACTACTGAAACCTCAGAATCATGAGATGGAGAGTTCTGCACATGAACAATCGACAAAAGGATGACACTGAGTAATACTTTATTGTGTTTACGGCAGAAAGTTTGTGAATCAATCTAAATAAATCAGGTAGTGCAAAAAGCTTAATGCAATTTGTAAGATTGGATGTTCATTGTGTTCACTGCAATAAGAAACCTTTGATTAGCTAAAAGGTATGCACTGTTCATTCTTTAGTAGTGCAAAAAGGTTTGGACATTTACCAATATTTCTGTAGTTCAAAAGTACCAAGTTTGAACTTTAGATAAACACATTTGTTGCTGATAGTAGAAAAGAAATTAATCAGTAATCACTTAGTTAAAATAGTCATCAGCCGCTGTTATTGGAATTTGAAACTGAATGTCTGAAAGGGCAGTGCTTTTGTCAAACTTTGAAGCTCAATTTATATGGATTTCACCTATAAGCCAACACACAGATTTGGTGTTGTTCGCAAGTGTAGTGTATGGGCTGACGAAAAACATGATTATTTGTAGCAATGGTACGGTAACTACTTGATCAAAGTAGCTCTGTCAGTAGCTCTGAAACTGAGAGTTTCAGTTAAACTGCCTGAACTGAATCTGAACTCGAGTTTCAGTTAAACTGACCGAACTTTGGAGCCACTCTATCTCTTAAACCGTGAGGAATCAAACCTTGTTTCTTAAACCAATTGAGATTTTCAGAACAACTTTTGGATCCAGGAGTTGAGATTTTCAGAACATCAACGGGCTGAACATCCATTCCTTCAATTGATAAGATTCCAATCTCCGTTACAACCATAAAAGCCTAATTAAGTTAAACACAGTGCAGACAACACAAACTCCCCTACATCCATCAGGAACCCTAGCCACCACCCCAACCACATCGCCGGAGGACGCGGACGGAGCCACGCTCAGCCGCCGAAACCGTAGAGGGTGCGGCCCTGGCGCTTGAGCGCGTAGACGACATCCATGGCGGTGACGGTCTTGCGGCGGGCGTGCTCCGTGTAGGTGACGGCGTCGCGGATGACGTTCTCGAGGAAGATCTTGAGCACGCCGCGAGTCTCCTCGTAGATCAGCCCGGAGATGCGCTTCACGCCGCCCCTCCTCGCCAGCCTCCGGATCGCCGGCTTCGTGATGCCCTGGATGTTGTCGCGGAGCACCTTCCGGTGGCGCTTGGCGCCGCCCTTGCCCAGGCCCTTGCCTCCCTTGCCGCGGCCCGACATGGCTGCCTGCTGCTTCGACGACGAACGGGCAGGAGGCTGCTGGAGGAGCGGAGGCTTAAGTGGATTTGGTGCAAGGAAGATTTGGGGATTTTGGAGGGATGGGGATGGGGGAGTGATGGGGCGAGAATTTATAGTAGGGGAAGCCGAGGGCCTCGATCCGTGGGAAGGTGATGGAGCGGACGCGATTGGGTGAGGAGGCTCCGCGCGGATCGGTGACATGGCCAAGTGGACGGTGCGATGCGGCTCGATCCGCGGGAGGTGGTGCTGCGCCGTCGGACGGCAAGCACAGGCGCTGATTGGCTTGAACGGAAACCTGCAGGATCGATGACCTGGCGGGGCAGGTACTCTTTTTGTTTTTCGAGAGGAAATTACTATGCTTGTGGAGTGGGCTTTCAGAGCAAGCGGGCCTGTTTGAATTGGGCCTGTTTAGTTTGGGTAAAAAGTTAAAAACTTTTCAAGATTTCCAATCACATCAAATCTTTGTATGTATGCATGGAATATTAAATATAGGTAAAAAATATTAATTAATGGTACAGTTTGTCTGTAATTTGGGAGACGAATCTTTTGAGCCTATTTAGACTATGGTGGAACAATAATTACCAAATACAAACGAAAATGCTATAGAACTTTTCAAGCAAATTTTTTGCCATCTAAACAGGGCCTTGTTCGTGTTTAAAAGCCCATTTCCCTGGCTCTAGATAGGCATGTTTGGTTTTTGTCGCCACTTGTAATTCTACTATGAATCAATAAAGGGCGATACTTCCTTAAAAAAAACCTAATACACAATCGTAGGTAGCCATGGAAACGGATGGAAGTACTTTAACTATTTTTGCTTTTTTCCATGATGAAAACGGATGGAAGTAAACAGGAAAATTCTTTCAACTTTTGTTTTGTTTTGGTATTTGATTACTATATCAAAAAGAAAATGGGATCGGGACCGGGATATACGGGAATATAGGTACGAACAACTGATAGTTATAATCATGATGATGCGGCTTATTTATAAGCCTATTTAGTGTATTATAAGCCTTGTTAACATCCTGTTTGGTTGAGCTGTAGCTGTTGTAAGCTATGGGCGGTGGAAAAGCAGCTGTGTAAAAGGAGCTATGGAAAAAGCAGAAGTATGTTTGGTTAGAGCAGCTGTGAAACTGTAGACTGTGAGAGTTGTTTATATACTGATTTTGTCTTGATTTTCACATGTCAGCACTTGTCGAGAGTTGCACTGGTATATACTGATAACTTAAAGATTTAAACTGGTATACAAATAGTTTGGAGAAACATTTATTTTGATTAGATTGATAATAATTTGCTTAAGATTTCAATTTACGATTTAATTAGTTAGACCATCGACTGATTCATATATTATAGTAATAATTTATTTCTAATTAAAACTAACAACTTAGTAATAGAAATATTTATTTATCAAGGGTTAGAGTTTCAAACATAAAACTATATTTATTCTTTGTCTTTATAGGAAATATATCTGTGCGTTGTCACAGGAGAAAATAAGCAATTGAATATTCGGAGGAAACAAGAACAACTCGTCAAGGTTGCACTGCTACATGTGTAAATTGTAGAGACATATTTAATTTTGACTAGATTGGACAACAAGCTACTCAACATTTTAGCTTACGGTTATATTAGACAAATCTTACTCTAATCTTATCTTAACTCAAAATTGAACCATGAAGAGTTGTTGGCTTCCTCGGTCTCGATTGTCTTTTTATTATTTTTTCTCTTATGATGGATTCCGATTGTTTTTTTTATTTTTCCGTTCCGTATATATTTTCCCATGTTTTTATTTTTCACGCTGACTTTTTTCCTTTCTATGTTCAGTTCCTTTATATTTTCGGTTTTCTTCCTTATTTTCCTTTTCTGCATCTTTTCACTGTTTTTTCTTCCGGGGTTTTCTTATTTCAGTTTTTCTTTTTCCTTTTATGTTTCTCATTTTGGCTCCAGCTAGGACGCAAAATGCCAGGACGCTCAGGCTGATTTGAATAGAATTTCTATTTAGGAAGTCTGACATGTTTTACGATTTGGAATGTGACTACGTATCATGCTAGGACAAGAGCTATTTTTAACTTATAAGAGCACAGATTATTATATATATATATAAGTTCGGACGAAAGAAATTCTTCTTTGTGCGCTAGTTAGGTTGAGACGGACAGAAAAAATAGATGGACGAAAAAAACGGTCAGAAATTTTGCCGCTTTAGTATTAGGTGGTAGAGATTCGTAGGTAAAGAACTATTTTGGGAAAGAAAAAAATTCTGAGTGTTTTCTAAATTTTTGGTTCATCGTTTTCATATTTCTATTGTATTCCATGTTTTATTTTCTAAAGGAAAACAGCTAGGGCCTTGTTTAGTTGCCGCCCGATTCGGGACTGCGCGCTACAGTGTTCCTATCGGAACACTGTAGCGCGTTTTGTTTTTAGTGCAAAAAATTATCCAAATATTGATTAATTAGACTCTAAATGTTCGTCTCGCAAAGTACAATAAAACTGTGCAATTAGTTTTTGATTTCATCTACATTTAGTACTCCATGCATTTGCCGGCATTTTGATGTGACGGGGAATCTCCTTTTTGCATAGTGAAATTTGGGGGAGAATTTGGAATCTAAACAAGGGCTAGAAAACATCCCCGTTCTCCATGGAAACAGAGCAAGCCACGGAGATGCGCCTGGAGATGCGCCGCCGTACGGAAGGGGCTCGCCTGGAGATGCGCATGCGCCGCAGCAGGGAGGGGCTCGCCGTTGCCGCGACCGCAGGGGAGGGCGCTCGCTCGGCCTGGAGCATGGCCGCCTGGAGATCGCGGAGGAGCACGTCGGGGCCACGCCATCGGAGCCGCGTCCTCGCGACTGGAGGCTGCTCGTTGGTGCGACCGAAGGAGCTTGTCATGGGGCCGCGTCGTGACTAAAGGAGCGAGTTGGAGGAGCGACTAGGGAGTCAGAGGCCACTCTGGCGAGGAGGCCGCTCCGGCGCGACGTCGCGGGCAGGGTCTGCGCCACCGCAGGGAAGGGCAGAGGCCCACGCCGCCGCCGGGAGCGCTCTGCCGTGCAGCGTGTCTCGCGAGTCTAGTAGGGACAGGAAAGAAGAAAAGAAAAAAAACGAACCGATATCTCCATGACCAGTGGTAGGTGGGTATGTATATATTTTTGCTCTAAAAGCAGCTGAAAGTAGGGGAAATGTGCTTTTGATTTTGTACTACATTCAAAGTTATTTTTGGTCAAAAGTAGATGTAATTTTTGGGCTCTTTGGTTGAGCTTTCGGCTTTTGGAGGCAAAAATTCATAGCCAAAAGCCCAACCAAACAGGGCCTCAAGTGCCTGGCGAGCATTCTTAAGGCCCCTTCTGTGCGGCCTTTTCTAAATTGAACCAATATTTCTCGTAAAAACCTAATGTCCAAACATTGCTAAAATAATAGTTGCAAAAACTCATCCTGGATCTCATAAAAACAATCTGAATCTCTTATATAGCTAAAAAAACCTCTGACGGAGACTACCCGGTAGACATCGCGCGTCGCCTCCCTTCGCTCTGCCTCTCCGATCCAACTACCTAGAGGAAATCATGCAGCCCTGGTCACCGTTTGTGCCCTAGCCCTGCGCAATCTCTGGCTAGAAAACAAACAGGACTCAACGTGTTAGGGTTAGGAGAGGAAAGGCTCCGGTTAAGTGCGGAGTATGTCGGGTGCAGGCGCAGCCACGACATTTAAGTCTGTATCGAGTGCAGGTGCAGCCATGGAGTCCGGGTCAAATACACCTATAAACACGGAAGCACGTACCGGCCTCCACCCTGTTCGTTTGGACTTATCAGCAGAATCAGCAGCCATCCAGCAGTGTTTTTCTCTCACAATAAACCAGCGAACAATACTTTCAGCTACAATAAACCAGCGAAACGAACAGGCTACTCATGTTCCACCTCGCCGTTTTATTTGTGTTTGGATGCCAGCCTTCGTTGGCCACACTTCAGTTGCGGCGCGCCACGACCTGTGGCGGAGAAAATCATCGCCACAACCTATGGCAAGAATGGGAGAGCACTTGTGGCTGCCTATTATTAGTAATCAACCAAACGGTAGCCATCAATGTTGTGGCGGCCATGTCCAGGCTCAAGGCACATATGAGCTCAAAAGCACGAACACCCCCTGACACAAGCATCACCTATGTCTACAGAAGCAGATTAGCAGTAGCTTTTATATTTGTTTCTGCTCTGTGATATGGGAATTCTTTTCCCACACGGCCACACCAATGTACCGTGCTTTAACAATATATATTAAAAGTTGTTGTTGTCAAAAAAAAAAAAGGAAAAAGCTGCTACTTGCTGTCGATCTCGTACTGGTCTCCAAAGGCGTCTTTGGAGGTCGCCGTCAGCTCCCCCAAGCCACCGTCGGAGATCACCTGCTGGCTGCTGCTAGCGCTTTGCGTGCTATCCGGCCACTCAGCGAAAAACATTTGCTTGCATCAACTACAACTCGAATTTTTTATTTGCGTCATCGTGTAGCCCGCCAACGCGACGTACGTGTCGTCGCTCCTGGACCACGCCGAGCGGCTGTTCGCGTTCGCCAACAGCCACCGGGGCTCCTACACGCGCACGTTCCAGGAACTCAGCGCCTACTACAACTCCACGACGTACCAGGACGAGCTCCTGTGGGCAGCCAGTTGGCTGTACCACGCCACCGGCAACCAGAGCTACGCCACCGGTAAGAACGCCGACGAGTTCGCCGACCTGGGCAACCACGTCAGCTGGGACGACAAACGTGCCGGCACCAAGTCCACGCGCTGTCCTCTGGGCACGGCGTGACGAACAAAAGGGGGAAAAAAAAGAGCCAGCGATCAAGGGACGCTCGCTTCCGCTGTTCTCTGGCCACGACGTCGCCCACCTCGATCCAGGCATCAACCAACCAGCATACAGGTATGCCTTTAGTCTCCCAATCTTGCGTGTCCAGTCCTCTATCCTAATCTTTATTTCCAAAAGGTATATTGTAATTATATTTATGGTTTTCGTGCAATATTTCTCTGAAGTAGCCAAGATGGATTCCAAAGAAAATAACGGAACTCGACTCCTTCCATCCACTTCAAATAAAGGTATCAAATTATGCACATGGTCACTTGGATATATATATTTCAATATAACCAATGTCACACCCATCAAAAAATAATATCAACTAATTTCCAGTTGGTCAAAATGCATCATATTCATCGAGGGTGGATGAACACCTGAAGGAACGTAAGAGGAAAAGAGAGAGAAAGATTTGCATCAATGTCTAAAAAGAGAAGGAATGAATTGAACAAAAAGCGTTGTGAATCATACCAATGCAGAAAAGATAATGCAACTTTGAGTATTATGATTATATATACACACCAATGACCATGATTTCTTATCTTTACTTTTTACAGTGGGTCAAAATGCATGTGGTTCCCGTTTAGAAGTCGTTAACCCTATAATACTTAGAAATCAAAGGGACAGAGCCCACCGTGCATCAATGCCTCCTGAGAAAAGAGAAGAAATGAACAAGAAGCGCCGTGAATCATATCAAACAAAGAAAGGGCAACCTAAGCTCCTTGAGCCAAAAATGGTGATACTACATATGGTTTTCTCAGTATATATACCACGTAATATTTCTCAAAATTCATATATGTTTCTGAAATAATATGTAGGTTGCGACGTATCAATAAACAAGAAAAATGAGGATTCTGCTAACAATGGTAAATGGATGAATAGGAACTCACACCTACGTTACAATGCTGGTAATGGGAACATCTCAAATCAATTACCAGGTACTATTTAAACAGTGTATATATTACAATGCATATTCACTAATAAAATAATTGTTCTGTTTAATGTTCTATTTTCACAGCTGATAGGCCACATACGCAAAGAGAGAAAAAATGTGCTTACAGTCGAGAGTGGCACAGAAATATGCCATTTGAGCATAAGAAAGCAAGGCAAGAACACGAAAGGTTGTATAATGCGACGGCTAGACAAAAAGAGCCTCTAAAAGAAGGCGAAATGAGTTGCGTGCCAACACTCTACACCCGGATTCCATTGCCATGAAAACCTATGTATATTTATGAGACTGCATCTCCATAATCATGGCAACGCTTTCTGTTAATCTCTACACTTAAAAATAGTGTAACATTATCATCTACTTGGTGATACCAAATCTCGATCTTTGCTCATGCGTCCATATCCGATACGAATAATCCACTACTCAGAGCTCACGCGTCCGCATCCTATCTGGTTTAGATACGAAGACCGGATCCACGTGTCCGTGTCAGATATGAAATCGTTGAAACTCACGTATCTGCATCCGACTGCTGAGGTTTAGTCAAAAAAATCGTAACCCCGAGCAACGCATGGGCATATATCTAGTAAAACTATAAAAGTCTATCCTGTTTAAAAAAGGTCAAAAAGCATGTCATCCTGTTTCACATCTTGTTTTTTTTGTAGTTTTCCGCAATTATGAAAACGGACCGAATAAATATGAAAAAACGAACAGGAAGGATGGATTCATCCCGTCTTTTTTTTATCTCTAACCATAAGTTGCCTCACACCAAGAAAAAGAAAAGGCTTTGTCCAAAAAAAAACAAGATGAAAACATAAAATTAGAGCATCGTCGGCTCATCATGGAGAATTAGGTTGTAGAGACTGTCAATAATAATTTTAACATTTTTGTCATTGCTTTTGTAATATTTAGACTCATGCTATTACTGTTTTAAACTTGTTTTGTTTGTGTTATTATCGTACTAATTTTAGCTAGTAGCATGGGTCTAAATATTATAGAAACAACAAGAAATATCAAAACTGTAATTGCACGGTGGCACAAAGCCTAATTTTTCTACTCCCTCTGTTGCAAATTATAAGTCGCTTTGATTTTTCGGTACATTCATTTTGCTACATATTTAGATATATATTACATCTAGATATATAGCAAAATAGATGTATCAAAAAAGTCAAAGCTAGTTATAATTTAGAACAAAGGGAGTACTATATTGTTTTAAGTGGCCGTCTGATACAGTGCCCAATTTTCCTTGCTTGAATGAGATTATCCATGTAGAGCTTCTCACTTTTTAATGCACATTTCTCTTTTTTAATACACCTCTCTTTTCTCAACACATCTATCTCTATTCTTTGAGAGACATTTTGATCTTTTGGCTTCCGCGCTGGTTTCCACGAGAGATTCTAAAACATCATCTTCGATGAGATGAAGGGACTAGGGAGTATTCTTATGTATGCTATCTTGTTTCAAGCTCTGATTGCTCAACATTGACGCTTGTACATTTAGGATCACTACGACAGTCATCCTCGACAACATGCGGGGTTTTGGCTAGTTAATTCAGCTTTACCAGCTCGCGACAGAGCAGGCTCCATCACGTCAGGCAAGTTGCGTTAAAAGAAGCCGTCGTAGCCTAGCAAAATATTGCTTTCAACGGAGTACTTTTGGCAACACGAGACGGTGCACCTCGTTCCTGCACCCGTGGCCGTGGATGGACAAATCGTTGAAATCAACGGAGATATATCGACTAAATTTGAGCCTGGTTCAAGTCTCCCACACTCTACTCTCCCTGCCCACTGTTTTATGTTGTGCCTTTGCTTTAAAATTTTTAACTGAAAGTAGCATGTCATCACAGGTTAGTTTAGGACGTCGACGGCTCGACGCGACGCTCACACAGGACAGACAAGCTCAGCTTCTACTCCAACTCCAAGGGGCAGAAGCTAGCAGAACGGGAGGCCAACTCGCACTCCACTTCAACAGGATACCCTTTGCTGCCTGTGTCGCATTTGACACTCTTGAGTGAATTTTGGAATCTTGACAGAGCCATCTGCAAAACGGTGGGGGCGACTCTCAGTTCAGCTTCAGGCCTTCAGCAGCAGAAAGGTGTTCAGCAACCAACGCTGAGCTTTTTCCCCGGGCTTGGCCGTCCGCCCGTCCCCGGTCCAGCCAAGAAAAGAGACAGCTCTCTCTGGCCTGTCCGCCTCTGGCCCCTCTGCCACTCACTGCCTGTCGACGGGCCATGGCAGTATGGCACGCGCGTGGAGACGGGAGACAGGCAGACAGCCGGGCGCGAGACGTCGTCGTGCATGCAGCACAAGTGTAGTGCAGCGGGACGCTGCCGCATCAGTGCATCACCGAAACCAGCCGAGCAGTTTTGCTGCGTCGTGCTGAACCTAGCATTCCCAGTGGCGACAACCACGATTTTTCATAAAGACTATATTGTTGTTGTTCAATGCATTTTAGATAAACCAATTTATTTTATCTTGACAAAACAATAGATCATCCCATTCATCATTTCTTGACTATACACATAAACACTCAATTACTTGACATACTAAAATATAGCACTATTCTAGAACTATAATTTTTAAGGACTGAGAGAGTATTTCCACGTCAAAGTTAGAAAGGTATGGAAACCATGCTCCTTTAAATAATGAACAATTTATCATACGCACATGTAATAATGTCAACTACAAAGACCCCAAGTATCTTCATCAAAGTATAAACTAGGAGCATCTCCAAAGAGTCTTTCTAAAATTTACACTCTAAATCATTATATAGGGAGTTATTTGAATAAAAATCGTTTTTATATCTTTTACCCTCTAACATATTTTCCATATCTTTTGCGCACTCTAGAGGGTCATTAGTCATGTTTGGCTGCTTGGTTTTGCAGCCGCCACTGCTTAGCGCTGTCGAAACAGGCAACCAGGCAGACCCATACTTGTTCTTCATCTTTGACTAGCAAGAAATACGTAATAGAGGATGTCCATATTTCAAAATCTAATTAAAAAACTATTGAAGGGTGTTTTTTCATCGAAATCTCTATTCCTCTAAATTAGAAAGGATATAAAGAGTCTCTTGGAGTTGGTCTAACGTCAGAATAGAAGTGGGTTGGACCAAGTGGTCAAAGAAGGAAATGGGTAGAGGTGACTCATCAAGCTTAATGGACAAGGCATGCATGATATAGATGGAAACTTATACATATATGTAATATTATTCGGTTAGATCTTTTTTTAACCGATTAGACAACCAATCTACACCTGATTGAGGAAGTCTATCTGAAACACTACCTCCCGAACTATATAGGTGTAAAGGATCTTTAGATGGCTAGAGGAGGTGAATAGCCTAATTAAAATTTCTAGCAAAGCATAACATTAGACAAAAGTTAGAACAAAAGGAGGCCCTAATAAACACTACCTCTAATTATGTTTAGCAAGCTTAGGAAGAGCACAATCTATATAATCCACTAATCAAGATACTAACTAAGCTATGTGAAAGCCCTAGTTTGGTTTTGGATAATTGATGAAACCCTATGATTAACCTTTGATCTAAGTGTGTGAATTAGATAAGATAGTCCAATCCAAGTGGTGGAGCTAGATGATGGTCATGGTGAAAGTGATGGCCACAAAAGAGTTGATCAAGTGCCTAACTTGGAAAAGAAGAAAGAGAAAAACAAAAACCAAAGAGATCAAGGCAAATGTATCAAATAGATTTTTATTTTGGCACTCAACACCATAGAGGGTGTGAGTGTGTTTAGAATAGATAGCCATACTATAAAGAGGGGAAATCTTTGGCTAAACGGTTATCGAGTGCCACTAGGTGACATAATTCTTGCATATGCATTTAGGGACCTAGTGTGCTAACAATTGACCCTTGTAAAATGTTTTGAAAAATACTAACACATGAGCACACAAGTTCTACACTTTGTGGTTAGCAACTTGGAAGCACGGGTGAAGAAGTTGAGGAGTTAGAAAAAAGGAGACGAAACCCTAGGACCAGACCCTAACTGTGCTGAGACCGGACCCAGACAGCCAGAGTCTGGTCAGTGTTGGTGGCGCGGCCGAGAAGGCCTGGTGATGACCAATGAAAGGTCTTAATGGCTAGACGGGGGTGAATAGCCTATTGAAAAATTCTACAACAACACTTAAGCCAAATGGTTAGACAATTAAGCGGCGAAGCGAGTATTGCGCTAGCCTACTAAAAATGCAAGCCTCCTATCCACAATTCTAATTATCTAAAATTTTCGGCGTTTGGTCACGCGGGGTCCTAAGCCAACGAGTGAATCAATGTTGCGTGTCCTTAATCTGGATAGTGATGCAAGGAGAGTATACAGATGTTTATCCTGATTTGGGCAAAAGAAAGTCCTACGTCCAGCGGGGAGGGGGAATATTGTATTTCCTTGCACCTAAGTGCTTGCATAGGGGTTACAAGCTGCGAGAGAGGGAAACGATCCCAAGTCTCAGAGTACAAAGGAGATTGCTTGAGATGTTGATCTTCCACGGTGGGATGGAGACTGGTTTTTCGTCGTTCGTTGTTTGTTGCCCCCTTGTAGAGTCCCTGCCTGCCCTTTTATAGGGTAAGAGGAGGCAGGGACGCCGGGGGTGCCTTTGAGGTGAAGATTTGTCGATCGCTGTAGAGGCTGCTGTAGCAACGTGTCCCGAGAATGGCCGGCCATCCCTGGACACCATGGTGACGTAGAGGATGAGACGGTGAAAAGACTCCGAGTCCTGTGACACGTTGATCTTTCTTCCTGGTTGACCGGCGGTGGGTCGAGGATGGGTCAAGGTGGATCGACGGTGAACGGATAAGGCTGAGTCCTCGGGATCGCGGGGTACGGTCCTTGTCGTATTCTTCCTCGAGGGTGATCAGTGGCGAAATAGTGCATGGTATGGTGCGTACAGTAACAGGTTTTCACCTCCCATCCCGGGATGGGTAGTAAAAAGTGAGATTTGACACCGGTACTGCTCCCATGACGGTTGTTGTTGTAGCCATGAAGGTAGGAAGTGGTTGGTAGTCGCATTAAATGCTCTGACTTTTGTCTCAGAGTTGGTGGATAAGGTGGGTCGAGTGGCCCGACCCCGGGTCATGCGAGTCGGAGATTTTTTGTGGTCGAGGCATCTTGTCGAACGAGCCTCGTACGAGTCGGAACGCGGTCGAGGCGCCCCGTCGATCGTGCCTCGTATGAGTCGGAACGTAGTCGAGGTGTTTCGTTCGTTATTTTGGCTCGTCCCGTTTCTTGTGGGTAGCGGTTTTGTTTTTCTTAATCGTTGATTGTGGGTACCCCTTGTTGTAGGTAGCCGACAGTAGCCCCCGAGCCTTTGGGTGAGTGTGGATCACTCTCACAGAGGCTCAGTGGTTTGTGAACCTGAGTCGTAGCGTCGTAGCCTTTTCCGGTGGGTGCGCGCGAGCGCACCAGCCGGGTGTAGCCCCCGAGGCCTCGGTGGAGTGTTTTGACTCCTCCGAGGTCTTTTGTACGTTTTATCGAGGAGTGCTTTGCGTGTTTTGTCTTCTTTCGTTCGAGGTTCGGCTTTTTGCGGTCGAGCCCCCGAGCCTCGTACGCACGAGGTCGATCAGAGTCTTGGCCGTCTTTTATCGTTCGACCCTCACACTCCCTTTTTAGGAAAAAGAAGGGGTGGGGAACGTCGTACTACCCTTGTCGGGCGAGCTCCGACGGTCTCTGGTGAGCTGTTAACAGGAAATTCGAGTGGGAGTCCGTGCTCCATTCAGTAGGAGTCGGCTAGCGGCCACGGAGGCGCTCTCAAAATGCCAAAGAGTGGTCACGCGGATCTTGATTCCTTGCGATAGGATTCGTGGGCTCGATGCCTCCCTCCGAGGGGATTCCTCCGTCGACCTCTCTTTTAGCCTCGAATACATCTGGGGGCGCATCGAGAGCGTGGCTCGAGCCCTGGCCTTGTATGGGCGCGTCCTTAGTCGTCCCTGACTCCGCTACTCGAGGGCAGCTGTCGAACCTTGGTCGAGGGCCAGCTTTCGATCCCTCGAGGTTTATATCAGGCTCGGAGCCCGTTACCCATTCGTCTGGGAATATCCGTCCATAGATCCTTTTCTTGCCCGTTTGGGGCACGTCTTTTTAGGAGGGGAAGCAAGATCGGCTCGGTAGTGGGTGGCGTGGTGTGACGGTTATGAAGTGCACGGCGGACACGTGCCCCTATCTGCGGATTTTGAGGGAGCGGTTAGGTAAGGTCATTGAATGTGGCAACTGTTCCTACCTTTCCGCCCGCCCGTTGGCCTTCCATCGGGGTATAAGTGTGAGGCCCGGGGTTTCATTTACCCCTACAGGCCTTTTGCGTCTTTGCCTTCTTTGCCTCCTTCGCCTCCCTTGTGTCCTTCAGCTGCCATCCACCGCCGCCGTTGCTCCTTCGCCTGTCGTTGTCGCGCGCTGTTTTTCGACAACCATGGCGGGCAAGAGCTAGATCCTTCCCGCGGACGCGTGGGCTCGCTCCTCAGTGACGGAGAGGAGGCTGGAGGAGTTGGTCCGTGATGGGCTTCTGCGGCCAAGGGCGAGCCGGACCCAGCCGAAATGGAGGGTGCCACCATCTGACCACCGGGAGCCAGCACCCCCCGGAGGGCTACATGGTTAGCTTCGTGGCTTTCCACGAGAGGGGGCTCGGAGTGCCGCCGAGCCACTTCATGCGGGCGCTCCTCCACTACTACAAGGTGGAGCCGCACCATCTCGCCCCTAACTCCATCTCGCAGGCTGCCATTTTTGCGGCGGTCTGCGAGGGATACCTGGGGATGGAGCCACACTGGAATCTGTGGCCATCTCCCAGTGATTGTGAGGGGTCTTGTGCCTTTCCCGGCGGAGCGTCGAAAGGTAACTCTAGTGGATTGCTTATGTCATTGAGTTACCCCACTTGTGGGTAGGTTATTGCGGTGTCTATTTGTTGGACTAGGTTTGTGAAACACCTATTAGTCGTCGAACCACCAAGTGTTGGTCGACACAACGGGGACTAGCGTGCTGGCAAGCACGTGAACCTCGGAAGAAAAATCTTAGTGTCCATTGTGATTAGAATTCTCCCGATGATTGATTTGACATTCATATTGTAATTGGTTCATTCCTCTACACGGCGGTATAACCTTTCTACTCACTCCCTTGCATTTACTTTGATTAGTTGTGTACCAAGCTCTTTAGAGTAGCTAGTTTTGAGAGCTTGCTTGCTAGTTTAGTTTCACCTACTGGAGCTCTTTAGTGTAGCCTTGTTGAGAACTCTTAGTGAGTAGTGACTTAGCTCTTGTTGTGTGCCCTAGTTATCATAGCAACTAGAATTATTTGGATAAGTGGCTTGCAACCATTGTAGAGCTAGAGCAAAATTACATATTTGCCGTTTAGCATACTAACAAATTGCTCTAGTGATCTTGTAGAGTTTTTAACAGGCTATTCACCCCACTCTAGCCATATTAGGACCTTTCAAGTGGTATCAGAGCCGTGGTCACCGTTTGATTGAAGGTTTAACAACCTCGATGTCAGAAGATGGCTCAAGTTGTGTTCAACCATGTGGGGGCAAACCATCGTTCTTTGATGGTACATGCTATGACTATTGAAAGAGAAAAATAAAGATGTACCTTGGTTCAATCAATGATCAAGTGTGGGATGTGACCGAAAATGATTATGTGAACCTCACCAACAATGACAAAGCAAACAAGCAATGCAACACTATGACTCTCAATACCATCTACAATGCCATTGATTCTAAGGTGTTTGAGCAAATCAAGGATTGTGATAGAGCTAGTGAGGTGTGAAAAAGATTAGAGGAAACATATGAGGGCACATCGGCGGTCAATGCAAAGTTGTACATTCTCAAGGACAAGTTGACAAGTTTCAAGATGAAGGATGGTGAGAGCATTCCAGAGATGTTCCATCGATTGCAAGTGATTGTCAATGACTTGAAGGCCTTGAGTGAGAAGATAAATAATGATGATGTCTCTCATCGGTTTTTTATGTGCTTACCTCCAAGATTTGAGATGTTGAGAATGCTCATCATAAGAGGAGGATTGAAGCAATTAACCCCTAACCAAGTGCCCCTCACAATCAATTCTAGAGCACCTCGTAACCTTCAATCGAGTGCTTCAACAGAGACAAACTACTCTAAACCATCTAGATGGTGGCAACCACCAAGACTAAAAAGAAAATAACAATCAAAGCAATCTCTAGTGCTATTAGATGCTATCTCTCAGAGAATATGCACTAAGCTCAAAATCTAATAGATATTTGCATATAAAAATGTATGTTTGTTATTACCTTTCTTTAATAAGCTATGTCCTTTACACATGTATGATTTTATCATAAGTGTGTTATATGTATCGAACTTCACACAAAAAAAGATGAGCATCGGTATGCTACAACACACAACTAGGAACCTATACACAATTGCTGTTTACATCCGTTCAATGCACCCTCAAGGAAAAAGATCCTCATCAACATTGCTTCAAACAAAACAACTAGCAAAAAGACATAAATAGTTGGCCTTTCTGAGCAAAGAGATTTTTGCTTACACTCATTATGTTGAAAATTGCTAACAGCTAGGACCATCATCATATCCTATAAAAAAAATTGAACCTAATGGATGTTTACATATCACAGCTAAAAGTTTTTGTCTGTTATCTAGAAAACTCAGCTCATTTACATGTGTGGTTTCTCATAAGCGTAGCGCATCTCACACTCCACGCAAAAGTTACACCGCATTATAACAATACAACTATGAATCCAGCTAAACATAGTTGTTGTTTATGATGACTTAGATCACCCTAGATCAGGAATGAAAATCCTTGTACACATTGCTTTGAACAAAACAATCAGCCAAAAACATCTAAAATAGCTGTAGTCTTCTTGAGCAAAGAGAATTTTGCTTACACTTATTTTGCTGAAAAATGCTAACAACTGGACCATCATCATATCTTACACGAAACAATTTGAACCCCTAATGGATATCCGCATGTCATACCTAAAAATGTTTGTCTATTCTAATGTTCTAGAAAACTTTACCACTTTTGAGCAAGTACATTGGTGCTATCTCATGATAGTCTCATTCACGGTCACATAATCATGAGACAATTGAATAGCCAACATATATAATGGGCTGTCTCATATTAATCCAACCATTTTTATTTGTGCAATCAACAAAGAAAAATTTGTGAGACAACATAAATCGTACAATGGTGAAATAGTTGTCCTATAGTTTTAAATTTTTACTCATGGGGTGGTTGCGTCATGAAACAACTACATCTTTGTTTCACCTTCATCTCTTCCCTGCTCATCATAAAAAAAATTCTAGTCCTTTTATTCTAAATTGTAAGTCGTTCTGACTTTTTTTTTAAGTACATAGCTTATGTACCTACCCTTATATAGTGTATCGTATTCTACGCAAAATTCGCAACGGTATAATTATTGTTGTTTATGAACTTAGATCACCTTTAAGGAAGAAAACCCTCGTGAGCTTTGGTCTGTACTGACAAAACAGATGGCAACAATGCTAATTTTACCATCCAAGCCGTTGATCTCGAGCATCTGCCATTTCTGGAAAATCGAAGACGTCCACCAAGGTCTCCCAGCTCGGCAAAACCTGTCATCCACGCCGCACGCTGCCGTGGCGCCCAACCGGCCTGCTCTACCCACCACCAGCCAGTATAAAATGCCCTCTCCTCGTCCGGCTGCTCAGTGTGCTCCGCTCCATTTTTCTCCTCCTCTCATTTTTGCGTTTAGGCCCCTGGGGAAGCAGGGATTCCGGCGCCGGTCCCTCTCCCCGGCTCTCTCGCCTCGCCGCTCTGATCGAGGCTGCAGCGTCAGGTATGATCCTTCAGAGCCGCTTTCGGTCCTCATGGACTTGCATTTCGCCTCGTGCACGCGCCGTCGGTTTTAGATTTCATCTGCCTCTGTGAGGACTTAGTTAGAAACTAGAAGCGGTGGCTGGGGAGTCGCCGCGGTCTCTAGGAGGCATTCCAGGGCAGGATTTGGTGAAAATCTTGGTTTACGGGGCGAATTTTGGTGCCAGTAACTCTTGGACTGGGGATTCTGGTGCCAAGAACTCTTTAGGAGAAGATCCTAAATTTGGGTGGGGGGCTAAGCTATAGAGTACGGTGGGACTGATACGGTTGGGCTATTGTTGCTCCAAAAATCTCAGGGGAGCCGGAAATAGTAGGTAATAGCAGTAGTTTGTTTGTTTATATGCAGTAATGTAGAAGTTTTTCTGTTGGCCGCTGCTTTTTATGATAAATTTTGGCTCTAAATTTATGGTGCAGTAATTAGTACTTGTAATTAGGAGTTCTGACTAGATGCATATGTCGAGGTGAAAAAAAGAGGCAGGAAGTAGGTTTTGTTGTTGTGATGTGATGCAGAACTTCTTTATCACTGTAGCTATTTTATTTAAAGTTGTATTTTGCATCCTGTAGTTGCATTATGGGAAATCAGTGCCAAAATGGAACCTATGGGAGCAATTACAACAACTACAACCACTTTCAGAAGGACCCTTTGGCTTCTAGGTACTATGATGGGGCCGGTTCTGAGGATTGCTACTCAGGGCCATCTAAGTCGAGTATAGCGGATCTTATGCGGCAAGGACTGAGACGAACCTTAACGTCCATCTCTGTCCTTGGTCGAAAGACTCCTAGTGTAACAGAGCATTATACCCTCGGCCGGCAGCTTGGAGAGGGTCTCACTGGGACAACCTACCTCTGCACTGAGATCAGCACTGGTTGTCAGTATGCATGCAAGTCCATCTTGAAGACAAAGTTCCGGAACCTGCAAGATATCGAAGATGTGCGCCGTGAGATCCAGATAATGCACTACCTTTCAGGCCAAAAGGATACAGTCACCATCAAGGATGTGTATGAGGATGAGGAGGCCGTGCACATTGTCATGGAGCTCTGTGAAGGTGGTGAGCTATATGACCGGATTAAGAAGGGGAATTACAGAGAGCAGAAGGCTGCAGATCTTGTAAGAATTATTGTTGGCATCATAGAGAACTTCCATTCACTTGGTGTGATGCACAGGGATCTCAAGCCAGAAAACTTCCTCTTACAGGATAAAGACGATGATTTGTCAATAAAAGTAATTGACTTTGGTCTCTCTGTGTTCTTCAAACCAGGTATTATATCAATTTAAAACAAGCCATCAGGCTGTTCGAATTATCAAGTAATGAACTCGTTATGTGATATTCTGCTAATGTTTTGATCTCTATGTTGTATAACCCAGTAGGTCCTTCATGTTGTCCATAAGTGAAATATTTTGTTTGTGTTGCTAATTATTTTATGGCTCCCACAGAGCAGAACAGTATAGCATAGTATTTCTTCCTTGTATAGTTTTTTCCCTGATTGATTCACATCTGGACACCTTTGATTTATACCGGAGTATGGAAGTATGCACCAATTCTGGAGCTTTTTCCTGAATACAGAATTTGCAAATTTTCAGGTGAGGTTTTCACTGAAACAGTTGGAAGTCCATATTATATTGCTCCAGAGGTATTGCAGAAGCATTATGGACCGGAGGCTGATGTATGGACAGCTGGAGTGATACTCTATGTATTGCTAAGTGGCGTGCCACCGTTTTGGGCAGGTGAATTGATTAGACATGATATTTGACTATTTGCAGTTTTGCTTCACTGCTGTTTTGTGGATGTATTCACATCACTCGTTTAATTTTGACCAGATACACATGAAGGTGTACTTGACAAAGTGCGGGATGGGCATTTTGATTTTGAATCAGACCAGTGGCACAGGATTTCAGACAGTGCAAAGGATCTTATAAGAAAAATGCTCTGCCCTTGTCCATCGGAGAGATTGAAAGCCCATGAAGTTCTAAGTTAGTATCGTTTAACCCTTGTGCACATTACTTTTTTTCATTTCAATACCTTATATCCACATGTCTTGCTTTTCCTAGAATGACTTTGACCGGATATTTATTCCTGGAAATTCACATTAACTATTGTAAGATCGAGGAATTGATAATAGTTGTTCGCGATTTAATGATCTTTTCTTTCTAAATGCTCAGAGCATCCTTGGATATGTGATAATGGAGTGGCTACTCATCAAACTCTAGATCCAACTGTTCTTTCTCGTATCGACAAATTATCTGCAGCGAATAAATCAAAGATGTTGGCTCTACAGGTATGCTTACATGCCATGGAGTGGAGAAGTTATTTCCATTTTTGCATCATGGTAAAGCATTATCAGGGCTTTTGGTGATGTTATATTTAAACTTCACTAGCATTGTTACCTGCTATAAAAGGTTAAAACGACCCAAAATATGGTAAACATCATGAAATTCTCTACAGGGTGTCTTAAATTTTGATGCAAAGCTTTTCATTATTCAGGTATTAATATATCTGTCATCAACTCATCATTGTTGTCAGTGCACATATTGTCAGTCATCTATGTGTTTCATTTTTGCTTCCAAGCTCAGAGAATAATTGATCAGACCTTTTTACTATTTGGTTTCATTTGTCTGATCTGCCATTCTAGATAATTTCCATAGGATGCTTTGCAAGGATAGATGGGATGTGAAGTACATTTGTTTCGAAGAACCTGAAGTACTCTACTTAGCCTGGCAATTCCATATGTGAATCTTCCTGATTTTGGCCCAGGTTTTTGCTAAGCATCTTTCAGAAGAGGAGATTGGTAGGTTAAGAGGAATGTTCAAGGCAGTGGACAATGGAAACAGTGGTGCGATTACTTTGGCTGAGCTTAAAGAAGGGTTGAGGAAATGTGTCTTAGTGTTTAAAAATATTGAGATTAGTGACATCATGGAAGCGGTAAGTAACTACTATGTGGAGCACTAGCAATCATACTGGTGCATATGATGGATCTTTTAAAAACTTGATGACGTTTCAGAGTACTAATGGACGAACTAGAAGCGATACTACTAATGTGTTGTTGAACCACCTGTTAAACCGGTCCTTTTGTTTAATATAAGCACTGAACCATTCACATGCCATATGTATTAAATAGGTCACTGAAGTGTCTGATGCACTGAACTGATCTCATGACTTTAAGAATTTTTATTTATGGAATGCTTGTAAAAAGAACTGAGATAACATATCCCTGTCATCATAGTTCAAACTCATAGATTTACAGGAAAAACAAATGAAATGTATCTTTATCCAGTACGTTATTGCTATAGAGCACGACATGCATTTACCGTACATTACTGTCAGCCTTATTGAAAAGTTTTTGTATCTTCAGGATGATTATGACAACAACATCAATATCAATTGGGAAGAGTTTATTGCTGCAACAGTGCCCCTAAGTAAAATAGAACACAAAGAACATTTGACGGAAGACTTTACATATTTCGACAAAGATGGAAGTGGTTATATCACTGTCGACGAGCTTCAAAAGGCTTCCATGGAACACAAGATGGAAGATACTTTCCTTGAGGACATCATTTACGAGGTCGATCAAAACAATGTAAGTCTGCCTTCTGATTCCTCGGCAAGCTATGATATCAGTGATTTTGATAAGTTTGTGGAATAGAATGATCTATGCTTTTTGGAGCATTATTTGCATGTTTGATGGAAGTACATTGGTCCTAAATGATTTTACTTTCAGAAATGCCTTGGTGATAGGGAGTGAAAAAACCACGAGCTCATGTATGGCAGTTTCACATTTTGCAGTCCCAACACAAACACCAAAATGTCCCCGTTCCCCTTTTGTAAAAAATGTGTGATAACATGCTCTTTCGTAATTTGTAATGAACTAGAGCTATCCAGTTCTTTTGACATATATGGTTGATTTGTCATGGGAAGACATATCATATCTAATTTAAGGCATGGTTTCGTGAAGACTCAGAACAATATGCATATAGGGAAAAACTCAGCATGTAGAGAAAAAAAAATCCCTGATGACATTCTAGTGTGTAAACTTCTCTTTCTGTAAATTTTCAGGATGGCCAGGCCAACTTCGGTGAGTTCGTCACAATGATGCAAAGCGACAACTCTGAACTTGGGTGGCAAACAATGGAAAGCAGCATGAATGTACCCCTGAGGGAGGCACCTGAAGTTTACTGATGTCTCTGTCGGTGCAAAGATACTGTTCTCTTTGGCTCCTTGTGGTTTGGTTCCTCGCAAGTCACAACCATTGGGCAAGGTTTGTGAATCGAGGAGAGGAGAATGTAGTCTAAATAGTCGAAAGCTAGTAGAAGGTTGGCTACCTTATAGCATGCAGCCATGCAGGCAGTATAGGTGTGCTCTGTGATCTGTCGTCTATAAGGACAAAGCCGTGGTCATCATATATGTGTCAGTGACTGGTTTGTTGGTTGCTACCCTGCAGTCCAATAGATTAAATAATGCTAGAAGAAATTGATCTGTCTGCTTCTTTGCTGTGGTCAACTGTCAACAGAGTACTTATTGTTGGGAGGAAGTAATGAGCAACAGCCAAGTTTACATCTCTTCAGCCATGCCTGAAGTCCCCGACCTGATGTAATCTGCAAGCCATTCTGGAGGAAGCCAGCCATCTTATACAGAAGCAGAAGGGACAGGTTAACCACGCGGTGAGGTTCAAATTCAAGTGGTTGGAGTGCAGGTGTCTAGCTAGTTTGGCGATCTGGTCCGAGTGGACTGCTCTGTACACGGCAGGGTCCAACTCCAACAGAACTTGTGAGTACGGAGTACCTGGTCGGCGATCGTGATCCTGTGTCAGGAAGGCGCGAAACCAAAGCCGAGCTCGAGCGGGGTGTGGAGGTCGAGCGCGGCGAAGCGAGGGACGGCGGGGCGTGGGGCCGTGGCGTTTGGCAAACCTGGAATGGAAGGCCGTGCCGTTGCGGCCGGCCGGCCGGCCGGCCGGCGCGGGTGAGGAGGCGCCGGAATCTGGGCTGTCGCCGATCGAGCCGTTTGGAGCCCGATCACTTGTCTGTTCAACGGAAAGAATCGTGACCTCGTGGGTCGTCAGCAGGCGCGGCCACGGCTTCATCTGTTCGCCGCTAGTGTCGGTCGCGGTCGCGTCGCGTGCCTTTCCGCTCGATACCTGTGAGGCTGTGAGTCCGGCGGGCCGCGGGCGGGGGTCTTCACGTCTTGTCTTGTGGCTGCGAATCGAATGCTGGTTTGTGGGCGAGAGCAAAGCACCGGAAAAGAGAGCGCGTGCCGTGCGTGCGTCACCGCCACGGCGAGGACCAAGGGCAACGGCGCACGCGGACGCGGTCATGGGCAACCGGTAACGCCGGAGTGTTTGTGTTGTTCCTTTGTCTTGTGTACTTGCGTGGTGTGGTTCTCTTCTGCTAGGCCTAGGAGCAAGTGGGATATGAAGAAGGCCTTCCCGAGACCGAGAGAGGGAGAGATCGAGTGGGCCGGTACAGCTGAAGGATGTCGCGATATTGCGATAAGATGAAGAGCAAACCAAAATCAGCTTTACGAAGAACATATATAGCGTAATTTGATACAGAAATTGAGAATAGTAAATGATTAATTACTGATACCGGAGTATCATATCAATTCGATCAGCCAGGCATATAGGGCGGCGAAATTTGATTCGAGAAAACCAACCGGCCGTATCAGTCTGCCTGATCTGATAAGTGCAGGCCTAGGTTTTTGGCGCGTCAATTTTTTAGAGCAATTTCTATTAGATGAAGAAAGGGAAAAAAAAGTAAAGTGACTGTCCAGTTTTTTAATGAAAACTGGATCTAAAAACCATACAATAGAAAAGAGTATTCCACTCATCCCACGCAACTTCAGTACAACTCAACCAACAATCACAACTCAAGTCACTCCTTCCATGAGCCAACTTGGCCGAAAAATGACCCTACTGGCAACTCGACTATCTAAACACTAGAGCAACTTAGTATAACTCCAACTAAAAAATCAACTCACAAAAACAACTAGGAGCACCGAGCACCACCACTTTGGAGAAGTGTCATGGCAGATGGCAAGAGATCAACAACGGAAACTGGATAACCTAGCAGAGCCTTTAAGAAGGAAACGACGCTAACAGCGTCGACAAGCTAGCCCAACTAGGAAAGGTTTTCACCTGTAAAATTCAGTACGGTGGGAGAAGAGGTAGAAAAGGACGCCTCCAAAAAGGGAACGGCGTCCGCAGACGTCGTCATCCAAGCTTTCGCCCCGACCTCATGCATCCTCTATACCACTGCCACCAGAGACCCCAACCCTACCAGGAAGGTAGGGTGCGAGGGGGGGTCAGCAGCAGCCCTGTCCGTCCACCGCCCCTAGGAACACAGGCTAGGAGAAGCGCCGGGAGAAGCCCGACAAAGAGTCCACCCCTTGCCGGATCCGGCAAATCCAACGAGCAGCAGGCAGACCCGGCCAACTCTGCCACAAAAGGCAACCCGAACAGGTGGAAGGCAGATTGTGGGGAGAAGAGGGTCGGGATCAGAAGAAGCCCCAGTCGCCCAGCCCACCATCGGTTTGCAGCCGTGTCGCCAAACCCAGCCACCGGAGGAATCCAATCAACCAGATCCAGGCGACCGTTGATGTGCCCGAACCGATGCTGCATACCGGCCTACGCCGATGCCATAGCCCCGCCGCCACAGATCTAGGCTGGAGGCACCAGATCCGCGCGGTACATGGCCCTTGGACACCGGCGCCACCAGGACGCAGCCTGCCGCCCGTGTCACCGCAGCGCCCGGCTACCGGCCACGCCACCGCTGCACGCAGCACGCGCCACCAGCCACGATATGGCTGTGCGGCCCCCGAGTCGCCACCACGAACTCCGGGGAGAGCCGAATGTGGTCGAGGGATATGGATCCGCTCGCTTGAGATGCGCTTGAGGTTGCTTGGACCACCACCTGCGCGGGAGAGAAACCCCGCCGCCGCCTTCCTCGCGTTCGTGCGGATCTCCGACGAGCTGCTCAGGCAACGGCGAGGTAGGGGAGGGAGGAGATGGGGGCGGCGGCGCTAGGTTTTGGGTCCGCTCGAGCCGCCCCCAGGAGGAGCGACGCGGGGATACCATCTTATGAACTTTCTTGCATTTTGTTTTCTTTTGTCATGGTATCAAACCCACATGGTAAATATCGGATTTCATGAGTTTTTTTTTAAAAAAAGAAAAACCAGCACAACATTTGGAAAAGTATTCATATCATTTTATTACTACCTAAAGATGTCCTTGGAACACAAGACAAAAATACTTTATTAATAAAAATAAAGATCTCGGAATAAAAATGTACTCCTACCTTGGTCCCTGGTTCATTAGCCCTCAAAAGCAAGTTTATTACCTGTTCAGTCCAATCCAGAGATTATGATGGTTTCTATTGTTCTATATAGTCATTAATTAGAGTATCAATGAAGCAAAAGATGTGTTATTGGAATTAAGGAAGAGAGAGGAAAATGCTTTCTTATACAAAAGAATATGTCTATACGAGAACTAAAATAGGAAGAGATATGATAGGTTGATGATATGAGAGACAACACATGTGATTAGATTAATTTATTTTAGAAAAATCATCCATTGCGGATATAATTTCTTTGTGCAGTATCTAGATGAGTCGACAAGTATAGAAACCATTACTATGACTGCCCTAATCCATTCTTCTTTCCACCGATTCAACCATCAGCACTCACCTCGATGCAAAATCAATGGTGGTGAGGATGCTACTGACAAGCTAGGCACCTTGGTGCTACATCCTTTAGTCATAAATGTACGTTTATTAGGGCATTCGTAACAGTAAGAGCTAGTTACTAGCTCTAGGCCAATATCCTCAATGGTGTTAACTTTTAGCAATGACTCTTAGTATGACAAGACCCCACATAATACTCTCACGTGATCTTGAAATGTGTGTAAGAGCCTAGCTCTTGATTAAGAGCTAGTTTTTCTCTCTCTTCTATTAAAATATAAAAAAAATACTTAGAGCTAGCTCAAAAGTCAATCTATTGTTGGAGCTGCCCTTATACTCCCTCCATTTTTTACAAGTCACTTTAGCTTTGTCCTAAGTCAAGCATGTGTATCTTTGACCATATATTTCAAAGAGTATATAGGCTCATGATACGAGATATATGTTTTTAGATTCATGATGAAAAATACTTTCATAACATATAATTTATATGATGTGAAACTATAAGATTTTTTTTGAAATGGATAATGGTAAAAGATAATAATGTTTGACTTAGAACAAAGCAATGACATGTAAAAAAGAATGGAGAGAGTACTCAAGTATAATCTTTCATAATTTGTAATATTTTAGTTTTAAGATAAGAACTTTTTTTACATATATTGCTAAACAAAGTGTAAAATAGTCAATATCTTAATACGTAGACTTATACTATTTGTGATTAAAGAAATTATTTTCCCTTTAGCCTGAGTGGAAGGGAATGTCACGGCCTTCTGGAAGGGGATCAAATGTGCTAGTACGGCACTGCCTGTTTGTCACTGACTCTTTTTTTCTTGATTGAAAAGTTCAGGGCCTCTTGGCACGTCATATTTTACAGGTTTATCTCTTGATGAAGATACGTACTTTTTTTTTTCTTTTCGTGACCGTATGCCTAAGCGCGTTTTTTTGTCGCATTTTTCTTTTGTCAAGGTATCACAATTCATATGGTTAACCACGCCATTTCAGGCGTACTCCCGATCGACGGCGGTACAAGAGCCGGGCGTCCCTTATTTTCCCTGGTTGCAGCGTCAGGCGTCAGCTCAAGATGAACGCGATCACCGCGTTATCACGGAACAATATCTCGTTGAAATGACTCGTGAGCGAATACCAAAACCAAAAGTCAACCAAAGGTTGCATAATAGTCTAATATGTATCATGATCGGATCTCGCAGTCCAACAATTTTGCTAACTAAAACTACTGTACTAGCGAAGAAAATGGTGGATTTGATGACGCCTTCCACCAGCAAAATAGCTGATCTATCAGTGCTCCCATCTGCTCGATCGCTTTGTTGGAATAAGAACGTGCACACACCGAGTACGGATCGGAGATACCTTCTCCTAGTGACTAGTGTCTCCTAGGCTCCTAGCTGTTGTGCTGGGTAGTACGTGTAAACGGAACCGTTTGTCTCCTTTGCCACTTTGCACGATACTGTAGATCCGATCGGCGACCGGTTGGTTCCCGGGCAGCTTTCCGTGGCGCCGGGAGCTCGCGGGCAAGACGACACGCTCAGCGTTCCCATCCCAGTAGTTCTTGTCGTGGCAAGGACCGACTACACGCAGCCAAGAAACAAGGCGGACGCCCTCGTTTTCCTCTCGCATTAACGCTGGATCACATCAACTTTGCTTCGCCCTGATCGACCGACCGATCGATCACACGATGCCCATGAGCAGTGTCTCGTGGCCTCAATTGCGTCACTCGCTCGCCGTGCGCGCGCGTGTGGCCACTGCACCCTCTCGTCCCGTCCTCTTCGCTTCGCGCGCCGTGGATAAGCCACAGCCATCGGACGGGCGCGGAGGCGCATGGCGCCATCGCGAGCCGTCCATCGGACCAACGACGCGGTTGCCGGAGGAGCCGGAGCCGTCGGATGGACATCTACTGTAGGCCGGAGCAGTTGGTAGGTAGGCTTTCGGTTTTCAACGACCCGCGTTCGCGCCAACACGGCAGCGCTAAAAAGCTACCCTACCGAAGACCCAGGACGTACGAGTTCCTGTTCCAGCTCAACTCTCAAGAGCCGGAAACCCAACAGACAGTACGTACAAGCGACTGTGACCGTCTGTGGGGTGTTGTCATGGCCGGATCGGGAGGCGAGGGGCAGGCTCCAGCGACCTCCGGCGCCAGCCTGATGAGCGACTACCTCGACCGCCCCAACGCCATCCACCGGCGCGCCGCGTCGCTCGCCATCGTGCGCTCCGGCGCGGGGGCGGCGGCCGGGGACGGCCCGCGCGTCGTCGACGGACCCGGGCGGGAGGACCGGAGGGCGCAGTCGTCTCGCCGACCCTCGCTGTCGTTATGGCGCTCTCGGGCGCCGCCGGCCGTTGATTCGAGAACCCCCGTTCCGGGCGCCGGGGGTGGCAAGGATAAAGGAGGGTCGACGTGGAGGAGCTGGAGGCCGGTGCGCGCGCTCGCGCACCTCGGGAAGCGCCGCGCGGGGTGCCAGTTCTCGGTCGAGGTCGACGCCGCCCGCGGCGTGCCGGCCTCCTTGGAGGGGTTCCGCCTCGCCGTCACCGTGCGCAAGGCGGAGACCAGGGACGGCGCGGTGCAGACCATGCCGTGCCGGGTGCGCGACGGCGCCGCCGACTTCGACGAGACGCTCTTCGTCAGGTGCAACCTCTACTTCACCGGCGGCGCCGGCACGGGGAAGCCGCTCAGGCTCCAGCCGTGGAGGTTCGTCGTGTCCGTCGTCGCCGTCGAGGGACGGGGCGCCCTTCTGGGCACGCACACCGTTGACGTCAGCTCGCTGGTGCTCGAGTCTCTCAGCAAGGTCAGCTCCGAGGGACGCCGCGTCAGGTGGTTCCACAAGACGTTCGCGCTCTCCGCCGGCGGAGAGCTGCAGCTCAAGCTGGGGTTTCAGCTCATGGGAGACGCAGGGCTCAGCCTCTACACGCAAGCCGGTGAGAGGGACGAGCAGTACTCTCCGGCCTCCTCTCGCGCCAGGGCTCACAACAGGAACTCGTTCAGCATTTCAAGCACGCCCAAGCTTTCGTCATCTGACGCTTCCATCTCACCTTCCATGAGGGCCTACAAGCAGCTTGTCGATAGGCTTCGCGTCGACGAGAATGGAGATCCTGATCATCATCCTGCAGTAATGTCTCTGATGATACCTCGGAAGCCCGGCGACGACGAGCTTTCAGCATCCACCAGCGACGCCGGGGACGTGTTCAACCTCCCCGAGTACGAGGTCGTGGAGAAGGGCGTTGAAACGGTCAAAGAAGTCGTCCATTACCAGGCTCAACGCGACGTGCTGCGGGAGCTCGACTCCATTGCCGAGCAGATCGAGGCCATCGAGGCGCTGATGACCAACGGCGGGAAGAAGTCGCCCAAGGCGGCGGATCAACAGCAGCGTCTCGACGCGGATGAAGAGATGGTGACGGTGGAGTTTCTTAGGAAGCTCGAGGTGGACGGTGTCGGTGAGAAGAAGAGGAAGCTCAAGCTGCCCGTGACGCCAAGAAGCGAGTCGGCGTCGCCAAGGAAGGCGGCGACTCCGCCCGTGGTGCCGGACTTGGGGCGGGGCATCGGCCCTGCCGTGCAAACGCGTGACGGCGGGTTCCTGGTGTCCATGAACCCGTTCGACTTGCCGCTGGCGAGCCGAGATGGCCCCCCGAAGCTCGCCATGCAGGTGTCCAGGCCGTTCGTACTGCCGGGCGTCATGGCGGCGACGGGGTTCGACGTGCTCCAAAAGATGGCGGCGGCAGGCGGCGCCGACGACGTGCGCGACAGGGTGGCGTCGCTCGGTGGCATGGACAATATTACGGGGAAGACGCCCGAGCAGGTGGGCTTTGAGGGCATCGCGGCGGCTGTCATCGGCGGGCGACGCACCGAGGGCGCGAGCTCGAGCGCCGCGCGGTCCGTGCGGCTGATCCGGAAGCTCGCCACGGCCTTGTCCGAGGGCCGGAGCGAGCGCGTCTCCACGGGCATCTGGACCGCGGGTGACGACCCGGAGACGCTGGAGGAAGTTCTTGCCTTCTGCCTGCAGAAGCTGGAGACCATGGCCGTGGACGCGCTGGCGATCCAGGCCGAGATGGCCGACGAGGACGCGCCGTTCGAAGTGTCGGCGGCCGCGGGGGACACGACGAGCGTGTTCGACTCGCTGGTGCCGTCGGACGAGTGGTCCGAGTCTGCTGCAGGTGGCTCGGACGGGCGCGTCACGCTGGTGGCGACCATCCAGGTGCGCGACCCGTGGCGGCGGTACGAGGCGGTGGGCGCGCCGATGATCGCCGTCGTGCAGTCGGCGAGGCTGCTGGGCGCGGCGGGCTACAGCGCCGGGAGGTTCAAGGTGCGGAGCCTGCACGTCGGCGGCGTGCAGATGAGGTGCCCGCCGTCCGGAGGCGGCGGGAGCGCGAGCTGGGGCGCGGAGAGGCAGAAGCTGACGGCAATGCAGTGGATGCTCGCGCACGGGCCGGCCCGCGCCGGCAAGAGGGCGCCGACGGCGCAGGCGAGGGCGAGAGTGCAGCGGCGGCCCGACGTCGTGTGGAGCCTGTCATCGCGGGTGCTCGCCGGGATGTGGCTTAAGACGGTGCGGAACCCGGACGTGAGGATTGGCAAAGGCGGCGGCACGTGAGGTCATCTGCGGTCTTCAACGTGACTACGTACACATGAGTGCATGAGCGCATCGAGCTTAGATATTGCATGATGATGATGATGTAATCTCATAGATTCTGGTCGTATATGTATTGTAGACATACAAGTAAAATTAGTGGTGTGGAATTGCAGTTTGTATGGTAGTGTTACAAATTTAGATCGTTATTTTGTGATGAGTGTTCCTTCATATTGCTATATATGGTTGGATCAAACCTAAAGATGCTAGTCTACGATACCAAAAAAAAAAACTGCCGCACTATCAAGAATTATTTTATGACGAGGAAGCAAATTGTGATATTATATAGATTTCGTATTATAAACCTGATCAAAGTTATTATTTTTTAAAAAACACCTTAAATTGAACGGATGGAGTAGATCAATTCAGATTCTGAAAAAGGTTTATAATTTGTTCATGCTTCCTGTCTGACTGTGGTTGAACTGGGCCTCAAAGCCCAAGAACGAAGCAATTGCTCAGCTCTGAAGCCCAGTAATGCTTCAGTGCCCATGGACTCGCATGTCGTAGCAGTACAGCACGGTACGTTCCCCGGAAAACGAAAATACGGCGTCAATCAGTGCGCGGGGTGATGCCGGAGCCATGTCACTGTTGCGCAAGTTCCTTCTTTTTGTCGGGACAGTCACAGTCACTTCTGTGCACTGAATACTGATGCTGTGCTCACGCTCCTTTCATATACAAATGTACTGTACGGGACTTATCGAAAACGACGTCATATTCCCCCGGGAGCATTATCCAAGATATTGTCGATTGCGATGTTCATGTGAAGATATTTTTCTCCCCTTCTCCTGCCCTCTGCTGAGTGCTGAGTGCTAACACAACCATATGATATTATGATATGAGCAGTCACAGGTCAGGATACACTGTCTGAGCAAGAAACAGAAAAAGGTGCCAGCTCAAGAAAAGAGCTTCACAGTGCAGATATCATGCATCAGCTTCGTCGATGTACTCCGTATGATCATGAACGCCCGTGCGCACATGAATGGATGCTCATAGCAGTTGACAAAAACTTTCGTCTCCGCTATCGCCGACAAACTTGCCCTCCTGAGAAAACGGCGATCTGAAGATTTCCTCCAGATCTGCGTGCAGAGAAAAGCAGGTCCGCGATCAGCGAGCGACGAGCCACGGCCACCTCCATCCAGCTCGATCAGATGTCTCATCAGATGTCTCCAGAGCCGAGACAAACCCGCAACGAGGCCGTGGCTCGTGGCGTTGCGGCACAGGTCCAGCGCCGACCGCTCAAGCGTCTCAACCGGCCAATCCCACACGGGCCAGGGGCCACGGCACGCACCCGGACGCACGCACACGTGGGCAGCCACCGCCGATGACTCATCGGCGGGACACCCAAACCGAGGGCCCTCGCTGGCACCTGTACCGCGCCCATTCTTCCCTTAGGCTGTCCGACCTCTATTTCTATCTCTAAAAAGAAATATTTTATCCTAGTCATCGAGATTCTCTACTCTATATCCATTTCTCCCGCACCGTGCATACTCTATACCTACTATTCCATATTTTATTTCCCTCAATCCCCTTTCTCTCTCTCACCTTCTCTCTACAGTATATAGCGTGTGCGCTGCCGGTACGCTGGAATTGGTGCAGCGCTGTGCGGCCACTACACTTGCAGGCGATTTACAGGCGCACACTGCAGGCTTTACAGGCGCGCGTGTGTGCTGCAGTTGCGCTTACAGGTCTGCGGTGCGGATAGCCTTAGCCTCCGCGGTCAGCACAGGCGACGCGAGGCCCAGAGGCCAGAGCCCAGACCCGCCATGAAAAATTCTGTATTATTATTATTATTATTAGCAGCAGCACTACTACTACTCTCTCAGAACAAATAGAGGACTGCTTCCTCAGTCCTAAAATATAGCGTATTCTAGTTATTTTTACACAAAATAAGGTCCCATGTATCCCATACTTAACTTCCTAATCTTTTAAGATCCGATTCTATTCCCCGTGATTAAAGAGTGACTCTCAGTTTTATCATACAAAAATATATCAAGTAGTGAATCATGTATGATCAAGTCTACATTCCCAGCCGCGATGCAACCTTTCTCAAGCGGTAGACCAATAGTCCTCCCCTCCCTGCCCAAGCGAGAGCAGCAGCACCGCCACACACCCCCCTCTCTCTCTCTTCCACCACCAGTAGCCTTCCCCCTCTCGCATCTCGCCAAAGGCCGGAGAGAGTGCAGATCCATCATTTTAATAAGTTTCTAATAGAATGAGTCCTTTAGAGTTAGGGTCTCTTCATGCCAAGTTTCTTGGTATTGGGGATTTATCTCTTCCTCCTCCTTCTCGGTGATGGCCAGAGGACAGGGTGGATTAATTTTCTCCATAGCAGCTCTGTTGAATATGAGAGCAACAACTACGGTGTCAACAACTTCGTCAGCATGACAACATGGAAACTTAGTTTTTTGAACGGCGACATCAAGAAAGACCCGCCATGGAATAATTTTCTCCGGACTCTTCTCCGTTTTGTTGTGGTTAGATCTGACCATGATGAAGCACCAGGGAGAATAAGTTTCAGATCTGTTTTCCTTATTCTTCGGTGGCAGAAAAAAAGAAGAAGACACAAGGAAGAAGAAGTTTCCCAACTCTGCCTGCAGGAATGTTGGCCGTCGTTCGTTAGACATCTGTTCTCAGGCATTTTACCGAGTGTTTGTCTGTGCGGTCATTCATACGAATCGTCGTACAGGTTTAGATTTAAGATTTGGAGCTATACAAAGCGTGGGTACAATATAGATGAGGATTAATTTCTATTCTAGAGTGCTTTAACGTGATGATGTACTCAGCTATAATCTAACATAATTCTTCTTTCGTCTCAAAAAAATTACTGAATCACGTATTTCTATTTAGTAAATATTATCTTTGTCTGTGCCCCCAATCTTTTATAGAATACATATTATTACAAGATGGAGGGAGTACCACTGTAGAAAGAATACTGTAGTACTACTAACAAAAAAACGTTTTGGTAGTCTATCAATAAATGGCATTTCTGTTTAACCATACCCAATAAAAAAAACTTTCTTATATATATAGGCTCTTAAAAAGGAGATACGATAGCTTCGGGTTTGGCTTTGTCATACCGTATTAATTACCAAAAGAAGAAAATGGACATTTCGGCTATTAGAGTCAAGAGTAATGGAGTTCTTCTACGGCTTATCGATACATTGATGTGAATATAAAAGGCAACTCAGCTGGTTAAGTTACAGTGACGTTTTTAGGCAGCCATGGACCCAGACTATATGGCTATGGAAGCTCCAAAAAAGGGTGACCGATGTTATCTTGTCACTGAAAGCAACGTGCCGTGATGCCTACTAGTTCTACTGTGTGCTGGCATAATATATACGAGTATCTTATCTAGGACGCCACCGCTGAAATTACGGTGTCTGAAATGAAATCGTCTAAAGTTAACAATGGCCACATGGTGGTCCTCTAGTGGCCATAGACTACAACAATTTTCTTTTCACGATTCATAAATCGCCTGAAATTGAGCGCTCCTGCAAGGCAACAAGGGGCACTTCAAGTTCGGGAGAGGCTCTGCTGACGCGACTAGTGTGTCAGCTTAGCTCATAGAGGTAAGCCATTAGCCATGCAAGGTAAAAGTAGTGTTTTAGTTTAAAGTTGTTTGTTTAAATCATCTTTTAAGCCTAATTCTCTCTTGGTAGGATCGATCCCAAATTCCTAATTAGTGGCACTATAGTTAGTGGCAGAGCCAGAATTCCAAACTTGGGTATTCCTACTTCCACATCAACAATAAAAAATCAGCTATTTTTTAAATGCAATGGGTGAAAATACTATAAAATATGGCGAAGTCAGGCCAAGAAGCTGTTTTTTACTTTTTTAGGCTGCAATGAGTGAAAATACTGCAAAATATAGCATTATACATATACATATACATATACATATACATATACATATACATATACATATACATATACATATACAAGTATATACACATATATACATAAATGTGTATCAAAATAGTTGGGTATTCCCGGGAATACGGGGAATACCCTTTGGATCCGCCCATGACTATAGTATAAAATATCAGTGAAGGGCAAAAACACCAACATGGAGACTCGTATTACTTCCCTTCGTTTTCATTTACTTGTCACCAAACTTTTACTGTAGCAAATTTGACCATATGTTTTTCTCTTCTAAAAAAATTTAGATACTTCAAAGGATATAACACTAATGAAGTATGTTCAATGAAGAATCATATATGTGAAAACTTGATGTATCTAAAAAATTTTTGCAGAAGAAAATATATGGTCAAAATTGTTATAGTAAAAGTTTGGTGACAAGTAAATGAAAACGGAGGTAATACAAGGATATGAGCTGTCCAGTGGCGGACCCAGGATCTAGGCTAGAAAACTCTATATGAACTTACTTCACCAGTTAAAAAGAGTTAAAGAAAAAAATTGAATTAGTCTCTTATTACATGATTTAGCTCGGGGCTTAATAGATTTTTGGGTCCGCTCCTGGCTGTCCTCCTGCTTATTATATTAGGGGCGTGTTTGGTTCCACACCATGGATGCCACGCCAAACGTTAGGCAGCGCCATAGAAAAAGGATAGTGTTTGGTCGGTGATTTGACTGCAGCAGCCACAACTTTTCACTGTTGTTCCAGAGTGTGGCGGCCAAAACTGGCGCCGCAGCTTAGGCGGTGGCGGTGGCCTGCTTGGGCTGGCAACCAAGCATGCCCTATATGTTACTGTAAAAAACAATGGTATGTTTGACCACAGACTTACATGATCTAGCTTCTTAGATCTCTGAATGTTCTCGAAAACCTTGCTGGATTAAACAAGGAGCCATACCACCAGCAGCTTACCTACAAGAAGATTAAAAAGAGCAAATAGATCTAGATTTCTGGGCAAAGGAGGACAAAGAGAGTGACATGTGGACTACCTCTGCGTTGCTGCAGCAATCGAAGGACGCCATTTGGAATAAAGTAAAGGAATTCATCATGACGCATCTCAGATAGAGAATTGCACAATGCATAATAATCCAAGCACTTGTAGGTCGTCCAAGAATGTCACCATCATCTCGATTAGCATCGTCTGATTTATATATAGAGTTCTGGGCCCGGCCTCCAGGTCGCCCATTTTCTTCGATCCTTTTTTGTTGACACACAGGATGTGCAACAGTGCAAGGACGGGGGGCCACTCTTTTGGAGCAACCTGGTCCGTAGCCGTCCGTTTCACAAACTGTTGTACCCATTGCTTGTGCTTTCTATCTATTCTTATGAAAAGCCAAGTGCCAGCAGAAGAGAATCAAAATGATTTCATGTGCTTCTTTTTATTTTTATTCTAAAAAAAACCTCGAAGGTACCTTGTGTCTTAGTCCTGTTAGGTTATCGAGGCGTGGCACATGGATTGCGAATTAATCCTACTACGAGGCATACTCTTTAGTCTAGTTGTGTATAGACCAAACTAAGGGTGGACTACATAGCAACTCAAGACACTGTAGCACCTGAACTTCATCCAAAACTAATAAAACCTACTAGGAGCTGTCCAAGCGAGGTTATTCATGTTTTACATAAATCAAAGGGGAGGCTATGATACTAGAGTTCCTCCACCCCTCCTAAGGGCGTGTTTGGAGCACATAAATTTCAAAAAAAAAACTTGACCCACGGGGGTAAGACAGCCTCGGGCATTGTGTTTAAAAAGAAGACCTTCTCACGCAGGTCGAGAAAATCCCCGAACTTCTGTCCCACCCATACACAACGGCACCGCAGCTCCCGTGAGACTAGGCTGACCTTAGACCTGTGCTTTGGCGTAGGGCAGACGAGGAGATTTTTTTTTAACACGCAGATAAACTGCGCTTCCTCCGACCAACAAATCTGCCCCCGAGGGGTTCGAACTCTGGCCGGCAGGGTGCAAAGCGCACAGCCAGACAAAATTGTATAGAAATTTTATAGGAATCAACGTAATTTCGTAGAAAAATACGTGATTGGGAAAAAAATCTCCTGTACCAAACAACGTCTATATTCCTGTTTTTAAGATAAAAGCTATATTCCTTCGATGTGCCTCTGTTTAGGATCTTTGTTCATCATTGACCCGTTCTCTTTTCTTCGTTCTGCCCCTCTTCCTGAAGTGTGGTGCTGTGTTTCCTCTCTTGTTGCTTTCTTAGCTTTGGAACTAGAGATGGCAGAAATCTAATGCCAATAAGAGGGAGACATCAAGACCACAAAAACCATGTCCATATTTTCTTGCCGCATTCAATGCCATACCGAAGCGTCTTTCATTTCTTTTCACTATATTATACCTTTCTGAAATCTTGATACAAATATTTTCAAAACCTACTGAATTTGAGATCAAGGCCGGGTTGAAGCTCCCTAAAATTGACCGTAAAACATGAGAACATAAGATCATACTAGATCTTCATACACTACTAAAAAACACTTATCACTATCGGTTCTAAACTTAATACACTACTAAAAACCATTTATCACCGTCGTTTCTAAAGTTATCATAAAAGAGCGTATGTTTCTATCAATTTAAGATTTGAACTTGCAACCTCAAGGTTCTCTACAAGGTCCAAACCATCTCAACTATGCAACACTTAGAACCATATAACTACAAATGAAAAAGTTGTATTATAAATGAATCTTGTACATATTTGACACTCTAAACAACCTCGTATGAAAATTATTAACAACAAAGTTGTTAACTATAAAGTTATAGATCTCATATACTACTATTGGAGGTAACTAGCCTTTTTTTTTGCAAATATATAAATTCTGTGCAGCTCCGTACAACTAGTAAAAAAGGGCTCTAGCTCCCAAATGCGGAGTTGGTTTTTTTATCACCATTTAAGGCATGTTTCGATGACTTAGATCTATTGTAACATCAATCCCGGCATACACGGCCCAGGTCCACTCTACAGAGGAATGGTCCCACCTGCGTAGCAAACCGCTTGAGCTTTCGTCCTCGCTTCGCTCAAAATGGTTAACCGAAGATTACTACGCATCCCTGGCCCTGGTATTTAAGTCGGTCAGTTTCCCTCATGATTCACAGTATGGTACTAAACACCGGGCACAGTTTTTCGTGATGCTACAGTAACCGGTGAACATTACCTGAGCTACCGTAACTCCGAATTCAGCCCGAGCCCTTTTGTTGCTACAGTACGGCCTGTTTGCATTGTCCAAAGTACAGCACACGCCGCTACAGTCCCCCCCGAGTCCGGATGTACAGTACCCCCGCAACTACAGTGCCGGCCCACTGCCCTGCTACAGTACATCGTCCCATCTGCAAATTGGGCCCACTTGGCCCATTGGGCTGTTACAATCACCCCATGAGGATTCGACGTCCCCGTCGAATGCCAGACCGGCTTACCCTTTTGAGACACTTAATCCAGGATCCTCCTCTCTTGGCCACGTTTGTGTGTTCCCGTGCTGGCGCATGTGCCATGCCATGCCGTGTCCACGACGGGCCCACGCGCATGCACACATCATGCCCGAGCATCTAATCCCCACATGCCCGTGAAACCGCGAGAGTCGGCTTTGATACCAAATGTAACATCCAGTCCTGACATACACGGCCTAGGCCCACTCTGCCAAGGAGTGGTCTCACCTGCGTAGCAACCCACTTGAGCTTTCGTCATCGCTTCACTCAAAATGGTTAACCGAAGGTTACTATGCACCCCTGGCCCTGGTATTTAAGTCGGTTAGTTTCCTTAGGATTCACAGTAGTTGCACAGTGTTTTGCGATGGTACAGTAACCGGCAAACGGTACCCGAGCCCGATTTGGTGCTACAGTAACTGCTGCTACCGTATCCGAATTGCAGTGCCATGTCACTACAGTGCCCCCCCGAAGTCCGGATGTACAGCAACCTCATGCTACAGTGCCTGGCCCACTGTCTTGCTACAGGACATCGCCCCCATCCGCGAACTGGGTCCACTTGGCCAGTTACATCTATAGTTAAGGGGACTAAAGTACCTAAACTTTAGTTCAATGCTATTTTTTTGCGAGATAGTCCAATGCTATTTGAATACATGGGTAAAAGCCAATAGACTTTATGGGCAAAGACTCATGTTTTAGTTCATATTTGGCAACGAATGAACTAATTGTTAGGGCATGTTTGGTTCGCCTGTTAAACTTTAACAGGTGTTGACCATGGGGTTGACCATAGGGTGTTCGGATACTAATAATAGACTAATTAGGCTTAATAGATTCGTCTCATAAATTAATCTTAATCTATACAATTAGTTTCGTAATTAGTCTATGTTTAACACTCCATGCGTGTGTCAAACATTCGATGTGATAGATGTTAAAAAAACAAGGGGAACCAAACACCCCCTTAGCTAGGTTGAAAACTAAAAGTTAGTTCACTTGTAGTCCATCTATTTGTACAACTAGGGCTTTAGATGGCTAATTTTTAGTTTATGAAAATCAAACAGGCCTAACAAACTTGTGTATGACTTAGAATATCATAAAAGAGTCATTCTTAAATTTATTATCTCAATCATCACTTAGAGAGCCATTTTAATAAGAATTGCCCTCCATATTGTGCATATTTTTAGAGAGCTAACTCTGTTCTTTGTTTTTGGCTAGCAAAAAATTCAGAATAAAAGATAGCAATATTTGGAGACCTAATTAAAAAAAATTGTTGGAGGATATTTTTATCAAAATCTTTAGGCCATGTTTGGATCCATTGGACTAACAACTAGTTGCTCAAACTTTAGCCCTTAAAAGATCGAAACAGGAGGACTAATGGGTGGACAAAAGTAGCCAAAGCCCCAACTATCAGGGACTAAACAATTAGCTGAGGATCCAAACAGAATGGGGCGAAACTTTAGCTGACTAACTACTAGTCAGCTAATCACCGGTCCCAGCTAATCGTTAGTCTTGTTTGGATCCTCAACTAATTGTTAGTTCCTGATAGCTGGGTTCTATGGACTAGTGAGCTAACAGCTAGTTAGGCTTTGACTAAACTTTAGTCCACCCATTAGTCTTTCTGTTTGATCCTCGAGGGCTAAAGTTTAGTTATTAGCCTAATGGATCAAACGGGGCCTTATTTCTATCAATAAAAAAGATATATATAGACTCTTAGAAGCCGCTTGAGACCTATAGACAAACCATTCCTTATTAATCGCAAGCACACAATGCCTAGGGGCGTGTTTGGAAGGGTGGCCCGTCGGCCCAGCTGCGCCCCCGACGTGCAACTTCATCTGTTTGGTACCTCAGACACACTAGAGAGCCAGGCCCAAACCATGTAAATCACCCTCTCTCATGGCTCCCAAGAAACGAGATGGACCTTCGTTTCTTCTCAGCCTGGGTCGTTGAAGCTCCTCGTGTGCTCATGTGTGGAGATGGAATCACCTCTCGACTCCTCTCTCACCCACCGCTCCCTTCTTCTCCGTGGGCACGGTGAGGCGGCCTGCTGACGCGCAGGGCAGCAGGGAGGCACCGTGGCGACAACTCGATGCGGGCCTCTAGCAGGACGTCGTGGCGGGGACAGGCATGGCGTCGGCAGAGACACGACGGCTTCGTGATGAGCGACATGAAGGGAATGAGGCGTGCGCTAGCATGGTGAGGTCGGGCGGAAAGGCAGCTGCTGCTCAGCGCGGCGTCCGGCGAAGCTGTGGTTCCCGACGCGCCTTGAGCTCGGTGCGGACACAGCGGGTCGCGGCTGGCCACTATTGCGAGGTGGAGGCACTGTTCCGTCTCTGTGGCCGCCTCCTCCTCCACGACGCCACTCGAGGTCGACTTGCTCATCCTCGCCTCCTACTTCTTCTTGCCCTGCTCTCGCGCCGTCTCAGACCGGCTCCGTCCGTAGTGCATCGCCACCTGCTACTTCTTCTCGTTCGTGTCCTCTGTCTCGGTGGCGGCGGCGGGGAGGTCTGGTCCTGTGCTTCCCTTCGCCTCTCCCTCTCCCTCCCCATCTTCTTCCTCCTGGCCTGCAATGGCGTCGGAGAAGGGCAGCGGTGGCGGCGGCTTCTTGGCCGAGATGGGTGTCGGTGTATGACGACCAACAATTTATCACGGGGGTACCCGGGATAGTGTTTGGTGGGCTTCGGCGTATACAGAACTCGACGGAAAACATGAAGACGAACGATTTTTACACTGGTTCGGGTCCTCGTGTTCGAGTAATAACCTTTACGTCCGGTCGACGTGATGCCTTTTATTGGATTGTATGATTGAGTTGATGTACAAAGGGTGCCGCCTGCCTCTCTTTATATAGGTCAGAGGGCAGGGCAATTTGCCTAATCCTAGTCAGTTACAATTGGAGAGTCCTAGTTCTATTACAGAGACAAATTTCCCTAAAAGTCCAACTAGGTCGGTCCTTGCATACTTGGAGATCACGCCACCTTGTAGCGTGTCTTCATGATTATACGGAGTAATCGGCCCAATGGGAAACCCATAGGATCCTGATCCGTTAGTGGGTGAGTCCATGCCGCTCGCTCTACACGTGTTTGATGAAATGGCAATGACAACTTTTGGGGGGTAACATTACCACATTCTGAGTCTAGGGTCACCACATTCATCTGTACAGGCAAAACAAACACGATCTGAATGGAGCTCGACTCTGTTGTCACGTTTCCAAACACGAGCACTTGCACCGTTTGGACCGGACTCTGTCCGGCTCAGCCAGCCAGACCGGCCATATGCAGGTTACCAGACACGCCCTAGGTGTCCCACGAGAGGTTAAGGGCGCGTTTGCGAGGGTGGCCGTAGCCGGCCTGGCTGGCCCAACTGACCCAGGCCCGAGCAGGCCGGTCTCAACTGGTGCAACTTACCATGTTTGTGCACCCTGTACCAAATGAGCCTGGCCCAAGCGAGATTATGTTTGTCACCTAGAGCTCAGCCGGGCTAAGAGCCCAACTACCACCAACCGCCACCAACTGCCAAACCGAGATTGTGTTTGGCAGCTGGCTGAGGTCGGCCTGGCCCAGAGCCAATTCATAGATTTCAACATGAATACATTTAGAGAAAAAAGTTTCTAGCTTGAGCATGAACATTTGAACCAAAAAATTAAGGACTTGGCCTCAGACAAATAAAGTTCAGTACTTCTCATATCATTGCTGGCAACAAGTTCACAGGAAGCAAAGAAGAATACCAGGTGAATAAGTTCATAGAAAGATATTTGAGAAAGCAAAATGACAAGCAGCCAGCTAATGAGCACAATCATCTTGTCATCATCGACCTAGAACACAGTTTCACTTATGGCACATGAACAACATGTAGCATAGACATGCCACAACCAGCAACAGGATCAAGATAACCACATTCTTCCACCACCCCTGCTTACCATCAGAATGAGGATTGGTTGCACATCTCTCATTTGCCAATAGCATTTGGGATGCTGTTGGATCAGCAGAGGTGTCACCACTTGGTAACAGCATAGGTGGACCAGGAACCCTATCATTGAAAACTCTAAGAGCTTCATCATAACTGTTGTACCTCTCATAGATAGCCCCTTTCTCCTTAAGCACATACTTAGCCCACTCATACCAACTAAAATAAATGTCAGGTTTCTTCCCTTCAAATACCACATAGCAAGGTGCCATTATCTGAAATTAAACAGATGTAACTCATGTAAGTGCTCTGAATGAGAAGCACTAACTTGGACATGCCTTAGTTTTGACATCATAGGCTTAAAGAGCACAAGATTGGCCTCAGCTTTCAATTATGGTGGTTTTTTTGTCATGTCATTGGTGGCTGCCAAATACAAGAAACCAGGATACAAGCAACAATAAAAGAACAGTTGATGCAAGCCATAGAACCATTTGGATCAATGCACTCTCTGCCATCAGCCATCAAACAATGATGTTGTTGCTAAGGAGTACAACTGAACTCAAGTGATTCATGACAGGCATAAAGAACAGAAAACACAACAAAAACCAAGAAAACATCAACAAGGCAGCCACCTCATGTAAGTGTTTTGCATCACAGGCCTTTTGAATCCCACATGTAACACCAAATCAAAGACAGTATGTAAAACCAACAGATTGCAACCAAAGGCAAGCAAATATGAAATGAAAGTAGCCAACAGAGGCTACAAATAAGTTCTTACAATAACTTGTTCAGCCCAACAGCCAAGGGCTCAAATGTTTTCCACATCCTTACCTGTTGTTACCCACACTCCTAGCCAAACTACACCACTAAGGGTCAGGTGTCAAAAGAGAAATAAGACTACACAAAAGCCAGTATGGTCAAAAGAAGAGAGAGTGGGTGAGGGGGGTGGAGGAACTATACATCTCTACAGTCAACCTCCTCCTGGCTAGCAAGACCATCATCTAGTGCACCTAGATGTAGTAGTTTTTGGCTAGGAAGATCCTAAGCCAAATGGTCCTATGGCCCTCACTCATGTTCACAAAGCCCTTGCCTTGGGCCTTGTTGTCCAGGAGGAAGGTGTAGACAACAATAAGTGCCTCCTCAGAAAAGTCAGGCATCTCCATCACAGCAAGGTAGAGGTTTGCATCAACATACCCAGGACTAGTCTCTCTAAGAGCATTAGCAACATTGTTGACAGCATCAGACATGTTGGTGATCATCAGGATTTCCTCCTCAGAGAAGTTGGCTCTCTTTCTCTTGTTACCAGCAGAGGTGGGGTTATCTGTGGCCTTGCTACCCCCTGCAGGTGCAGTGGGAGCCTGAACAGCAGTGGGAGGGGCCAAAGGAGGGCCCTCCATCTTGGCAGCAACACTGTCAGACTGGTTCTGCCCTAAGGCTTCCCCAGACCCAAGTGCAAACCTGCCAGTGGCCAAAGCATTGCCAAAAATGGCCTCCATCTCAGTGTAGAACCTAATGGGGGGTGTTTAGGTACTCAGCATCTTTAGGATGGTCCTACAGTTAGTGCATCATATAGGTTTAGGCAAGTAATAGGTTTAGGCAAGTAATAGGCAAGTATTAAAATGCACTGTTTTTCTACCTTGGTGTGGCCAAGGTAGTGGTCATGGTCAAGCATGATAGCATGCACTTGGTCATCCCAAAGTGCACCACTAAGATCCTTGAGCTTTGTCACCCTAGCCCACTTCTGCCTCCACTTCCTCAAGTGGTTGTACACTTGGGTTGGGCTAACAACCTCCCCACACCATTCCTTAAGGGCTTTGGCCACTTGATTGACATCCTTGTCCTTAAAAACCTTGTCTGGCCTGCTACCATCAGTCACAAGTGCAGCCATCCTCCTAAGAACAAAGCCTGAAGTGTTGTTGGACCACCTCATGGCCCTAGCACCACCAGCCACAGCAGCAGGAGCAGGTTCAGCAACACCTGGAGCAGCACTAGCACCAGCACCAGCTGCCACATGGGCAGCAGCACCAGCACCAGCACTAGTGCCAGCTTCAACAGGAGCAGCTGTCCCCCCATTGATCAACTCATCCAACACATCAGCAGCAGCCATAAACCCACCCTGACCACCAACTGGGACTGATGCCATCCCAGCCAGCAAGGACATAAGTGAACAGCAGGTCACAATTGACAGCTACCATCACATTTTGAGTGGGGTCCTTTTTCCTACCCCTGAAAATTTGTTGGTTCCTCCTAGGTACCCTTGCCAGAGAATGTGTCCCATCTATGAAGCCAACACAGTCCTAAAATATGTGTGTAAGATAATGGAGCATGTGATATTTTACATTAAGAACTATAGCTAAACAGTTACCTTGAGATAAGGATTCCATCTAGAGCTCCCAAGGATCTTAGGATGAGTGGATGTGCTAGGTGGCTTGATCAGTTCATTCCTAAGCTCACCAACTGCATACAAAACCTGGTGGAAGTGTTTGTGCACTGTTTGGATTGACCTCCTAAAAGATTGGTGGACAACTCTAAACCTTTGGTTGTGCCCAACAACATGCAAGAACATGGCAACCTGCTCCTCTACTGACACTCCCTTTCTATCACTTACAAGGCTCCTCTCTCTAAAAGTTTTGACTAACTCAAAAAGGGAGCTCTCCTCATCCTAATCATGGAAATACACTCAGTATCATTGCACTGGTAGATCATCCTAAGTGTCCTCATTCTGTGCTGCTCATTCTCATCTCTAATAAGTGTAAGGGCTGCTGGGTCAGGTTGTGGGGTTTCATCAGATTCAGGATTTTTCCTTTTGATCCTACTGGATACAAAGGAAACCATAACAACAGTCAAAGCAGCTGCCTTTCTACACATATGCTCACGGCTCAATGAGGGATCCATCTACAAGTATATAAGTATAAACAGGAAAATAGATTATCAAACCCTACTAGGGCGTCTACTAGTTTGTGACATGAGTAAGGATTGCAGTGCACGGCTACATCATGTACTGATGCCTCCCAGTGCCCACAAAGGACAACATCATCGACCACATTTTAGAAAAAAATAACAAACCACCATGTACCATCATCGACATCATCTCATATCAGATCAAGAACAAGAACAACATGTAGTAACAACAAGAACAAGAACAGAGACAACGTCATCTACCAAAACAGTAACAGATCAAGAACATGAACGAACCAACATGGATCGAAAGGCATCAATACAGTAACAACATGAATAGATCAAGAACATGAACCAAAACAGTAACAGCATGAATAGAGTAACCCTAACTAATCGGAGCAAGAACATCACCATGATCCAAACCCTAGCACAAGGCGCATCCAGGAAAAAGAAAGGAAGGGGATTGCATTTCACCTTGGGTTCGGGGTCGAATCAAAGCAGAGGAAGCAGATCTGAAAGTAGAGGAAGCAGATCGGCTTCAGGTCGAAGCAGATGGGGTCGGAGATGGGGAAGAAGACCGTCGCCTCAGAGTCCCAGCAGCAACACGAGCTCACCGACGGAGGGTACCGCCGCCGGAGGTCATCGCCGCCGCCAAGCACACGAGCGCACCGCCGGTCTCTCACGAGCGAGGTGGAAGGGGAACGAGAGGAGGAAGATGAGGAAGGGGGAGTGGCTGCCCTTATAAAGGCGCGAGGAGTCGCCGGCGGATTGGCTTCGCGCGCGGCGGCAAAGCGCGCGCGGAAGTTTCACGTTCCCGCGTGAGCCCGCGCCAGCCACCCCGAAATCCCCCGCCGCCGCCCCGAAATCGCCCGCGAGCGCCGCGCGCGGCCGAGCTCGCCAGAAACGAACCCTAGCGGCGTTTCTGGAGGGCCAGGCTGCGGCGTCGGTTTTGGCTCCTGGGAGCTGGTCTCCAAGTTGGGCCAGGTGCACAAACACGGTGGGTTGCACCCCACGGGCGCAATTTGGCCCACGGGCCACCCCGCAAACGCGGCCTAAAGCTTGGATCCACGGCCTGCCCCGCCCAATAATTCTCCCCTGCCTGTGCCCACCTGTCAATAGATATTCTGCACGCTGATTCACACACCAGGTTTAGCTCAAGACACCTCCTGACATTCGTACCCCACATATAACGGCCCCACATTCAGCCTCACTACGGGATGCAGTCTGGGTGCCGTTGGAGAGAAGAAAAACCAACGCCGCCTCTCGCTCTCCTCTCTCTCTCTACACGCACACAAGCTGGTGACCAGGATTATCACCCAGCACTCCTCGCTCTCATCTCACCACCCCGGCCTGCCTCCGCAGACTGCAGGCGGCAGCTCTGCCCTGCCCCCCTCGCTCTCCAATCCCAACGCGCGGCGCAAAGAAAGCTCGCGGCTTTGCCAAAATTCACCGCAGCTCCCGTCTGGCCACCTCAGCACCCGCCGCCGCCGCTGTTTAAGAAGGCCCCGCGCCCGATCGGAGATCACGAATCTTGGCCGCCGCCGCCGGAGTGGGGATAAGCGAGAGCCCTCCCTCCTGCTTGGGTCTGTTGTTCTTTGTAGGCTGGTTCTTTTCGAGCCCGATTTGTTCTTTGTAGCCTTATTCTTTTCGAGCCCAGATTGTTCTTTGGTTCGTCTCCTTTGCTGGAGTACTGCTGGATTTGGTATGATGAATGATGAACTGACGACGCACGCTGCTGTCGCGTGTGTGGTGTCTGTGCAGGCGTAGATTTCGGCGGCCATGGGGGGCGCCGTGTTGGTCGCCATCGCGGCCTCTATCGGCAACTTGCTGCAGGGCTGGGACAATGCGACAATTGCTGGTAATTCACGATAGGAAAAAGTTTAAATTTCTTTATACAGTTGCTCCTAGATACCTTTCTATGCTTGCCGCTAGGGTCCATGTTAGGTACAGTAGCAATTATTGGGATTCCTGTCGAGATCATGCTGTGTTTGGTCGAATTGCTTGCGTCATAGTAGAAAAATATTTTTTGCTATTACTCTTCGATCGCAAATTTACTGGGCAGCGGTGATTTCCTCAAGCGATTCGAATCTATTCCTAACGTGATTTAATAGTTGGTGGATCCACCACGCATGACCTCTCCATCTGAAACTTGCTGCCATCCAAGTCAAGATGTGTCAAAATTTTGAACTGACACAGATAGCTTGACTATGTTCTGACCCTGTTGACCTGGTGTCTGATCTCTCCAGGAGCTGTCTTGTACATAAAGAAGGAATTCAACTTGGAGAGCGAGCCCCTAATTGAGGGCCTCATTGTGGCCATGTCCCTCATTGGGGCAACAGTCATCACGACGTTCTCCGGGGCAGTGGCCGACTCTGTTGGTAGGAGGCCCATGCTGATCGCCTCGGCTGTCCTCTACTTTGTTAGCGGGCTGGTGATGCTCTGGGCGCCAAGTGTGTATGTCTTGCTCCTTGCAAGGCTCATCGATGGGTTCGGTATTGGTTTGGCCGTCACACTTGTTCCTTTGTACATTTCTGAGACTGCGCCAACAGATATTCGAGGGCTGTTGAACACACTGCCGCAGTTCAGTGGGTCAGGAGGGATGTTCCTTTCCTACTGTATGGTGTTTGGGATGTCCCTCATGCCCACACCTGATTGGAGGCTCATGCTTGGAGTTCTGTCGATCCCATCACTTATTTACTTTGGATTGACTGTCTTCTACTTGCCTGAATCACCAAGGTGGCTTGTGAGTAAAGGAAGGATGGCTGAGGCAAAGCGAGTGTTGCAAAGGCTGCGGGGAAGGGAAGATGTCTCAGGTTTGTATGACTTTGCAAGATATAGTTTATATGCAGCTGTAGTTTCTTTACAGTTTTGTTGATGAGTACTCATGCTGGTCTGGATTGAATTTACAGGGGAAATGGCTCTTCTAGTTGAAGGTTTGGAGGTTGGGAAAGATACACGTATTGAAGAATACATAATCGGCCCTGATGATGAGCTTGCTGATGAAGGCCTGGCTCCGGATCCAGAGAAGATCAAATTATATGGACCTGAAGAAGGCCTATCTTGGGTTGCCCGACCTGTTCGGGGACAGAGTGCTCTTGGAAGCGCGTTAGGTCTCATCTCTCGTCATGGGAGTATGGCTAGTCAGGGTAAGCCCCTCGTGGATCCTGTGGTCACCCTTTTCGGAAGTGTTCATGAAAAGATGCCTGAGATAATGGGGAGCATGAGGAGCACATTGTTTCCCAACTTTGGGAGCATGTTTAGTGTTGCCGAACAGCAGCAGGTGAAGGCTGACTGGGATGCCGAGAGTCAAAGGGAGGGTGACGATTATGCTTCTGATCATGGTGGCGATGACATTGAGGATAACCTCCAAAGTCCACTTATTTCTCGTCAAGCAACAAGTGTGGAAGGAAAGGAGATTGCTGCACCTCATGGTAGCATAATGGGTGCTGTGGGAAGAAGCAGTAGCCTGCAGGGCGGGGAGGCAGTAAGCAGCATGGGCATTGGTGGAGGATGGCAGTTGGCGTGGAAATGGACTGAGAGAGAGGGCGAAGATGGGCAAAAGGAAGGTGGCTTCCAGCGTATTTATTTGCATGAGGAGGGCGTACAAGGCAACAGGGGTTCTATATTGTCATTGCCAGGAGGGGATGTTCCTCCTGGTGGTGAGGTCGTCCAGGCTGCAGCTCTTGTGAGCCAACCAGCTCTTTACACTAAGGAACTGCTGGAGCAACGTGCTGCTGGTCCTGCAATGATGCATCCATCTGAGGCAGTTGCTAAAGGTCCAAGATGGGCAAACCTATTTGAGCCTGGAGTGAAGCATGCACTGTTTGTTGGCATAGGAATACAGATCCTGCAACAGGTAACAAGATTTTGCCTCTATCGATTTTGCCTCTATCGAGTACATATGCGCCCTTTAGTGCACTTTTTTTTTTATAAGACCCCTTAGTGCACTTGGTATTGGTACTTAATTTTAGCACTTCAGAAATGCCAAAAGAATTTATTCTAGTCCTTCGATGCATTAAGTTCTTTCTCTCAAAATTAAAGAGTCAAGTTAAGCATGTTGATGCTATGTGCTTTATTTCTGCTAATTAAGCTCTTAGTTTTGGCCTTACCAGCAAAGATAGGAACCTGGGGTTTATGGTAAGCAACTCAGTGATATTTTACTGCTGTTTCTGAATAAACAAACCTGATGATACAGCTGATGCTAATCTGGTAACGTACTAATAACTCTTTAGTTCCTAGCACAAGTGAAGTCAGCTTTGATATCTTGTAGCAGTTAGCCAGCTAATTATAAAAAAAATGATGTGGCGTAATGCACAACGAAACACTATTAAATAAAAAGATACTGGGAAACTGCTGTGAGTGGGCAGTGGGGCTTTTTGGTGTTGTTTGGGTAAAAGGAATTTAAGTAATGGTATTTATCAGAAGTATGGAAACATTATACTAATATCTTCTCCCCATTCATACATTTGTCATATATGGGCAATATGGCTTTAAAATAAAGTTTCAGCATAACATTTCACGTTTGTGGCATACTTTTGTTTTTCTTTTAACTGTTTTTTTTTCTATCAGTGAGGTATATGAAGTGTTATTGTGTTCATTAACTATCTTTTATGTAGTTTGCTGGCATCAATGGTGTTCTCTACTACACTCCTCAAATTCTTGAGCAAGCAGGTGTTGGTGTTCTTCTGTCGAACATTGGCCTTAGCGCATCTTCTGCATCGATTCTTATTAGTGCCTTGACAACCTTATTGATGCTTCCAAGCATTGGTATTGCAATGAGGCTCATGGATATGTCTGGAAGGAGGTTAGGTTTTGTGTTTCCTTTCTTATCTTTGCGTAATGACATTCTTCTGTACAAGTAAAATCTGTAATAATTTGTTTATCTTGATTCTTATTCAGGTTTCTTCTCCTTGCGACAATCCCTATCTTGATAGTTGCACTAGCTATCTTGGTCGTGGTCAATATTGTGGATGTGGGAACCATGGTGCATGCTGCACTCTCCACCATTAGCGTCATAGTCTATTTCTGCTTCTTTGTCATGGGGTTTGGGCCTATTCCCAACATTCTCTGTGCAGAGATCTTTCCTACCACTGTCCGAGGCATCTGCATAGCCATCTGCGCCTTAACCTTCTGGATTGGTGACATTATCGTGACATACACGCTTCCTGTGATGCTGAATGCCATCGGGCTCGCTGGTGTCTTTGGGATATACGCCATTGTTTGCATCCTGGCTCTTGTATTTGTATACATCAAGGTGCCAGAGACAAAGGGCATGCCCCTCGAGGTCATCACTGAGTTCTTCTCTGTTGGAGCAAAGCAAGCCAAGGAAGCCAGGGAAGATTAATCACCCAGACCCAGCGACCAGCATCGCTTGCGGACTTGCGGTAATTTTGTGGTTTGCATACTTCGCTGTGGTTAATCCTGTGATGCCTTGTGAAAGAAACTTGACCGACGAAGTGGGGGACCGTAGGGCACCTAAAGAGATGGTTTAGCTGTACATTGTGAGGCTTGATTCTGGCCTTCAGAACTAGGAAGGATGTGCAGATCATCTGTTACTTTTTGCTTGGAGACATTGTGCTCGTGTCCGTTGGAATTTTTTTTGGCCTATGTAACTAGTGGTGTATGACAGTTATGCTATTGGTTTCTTTGTGTTGTCAACTTCCTCCCCATCACGAGTTGTTGGCTAGTGCGTGGCAATCCTGTTGTTTGCAGACTGCTAGTGCAGTTGTGTTTTGAGTTTATTGGTAGGTGCTAAAGCGAAAGGGCCTTCGACTTCCGGTTGTTGAGGAAAAGATCACTGGTGGTTTGTTCCTGTGCTCATCTCCATTAGGCATTAGTGGCAGAGAAAGTAGAATTCCAGCAAGCCGAGTGCATGAGTGTGTCTCCAATGGAGACAGATGAAGAATTATAGCCGTCTGATACGTAGGCCTCCAATTTGAGACTGGCAAGCACAATCCCTGTTGGCTGTTTGAGTGTAGCCAGTGATCAGTTCTAGGGCTTTTCATGGTTGCTTTGGCCTTTGGCGACCCATAATATAGCACAGAGAAAAAGGCCATGCGTTCGCTTCTAGTGGTCCCTTTGGTTTGGGAGGATCGGGATGGAAAAGCTGATGTCCCAAGTTGCCGGCAAAGCTCTTTATGTTGAGGAATATCTGGAGGAAGATCTCGGATGAGAGATGGTCCTCTCATTCAGTCATTTGCAGCTTTTCAGATATACCAGGGGCACACTACTAGGGTCCAGTTTAGTTCCTCAAGAATTTTGCAAAATTTTTTACATTTCCCGTCACATCGAATCTTTAGACGCATGCATGAAGCATTAAATATAAATAAAAAATAAAACTAATTATACAGTTTAGACGAAATCCACGAGACGAATCTTTTAAGCCTAATTAGACTATGATTGGACACTAATTGCCAAATAACAACGAAAACGCTACAGTGTCCATTTTGCTAAATTTTTTGCATCTAAACAGGCTCTAGAGTGGCATTGGATCCTGTCACTGCAGCAGGCTTGGGACTGGGAGGTTTGCTTGATGAAAGTCGTGTTTCCGTTGGGTACTAGCTGCAAAGTCAGGTGTAGACACCTGATGGACAAGATTTCAGGGGTGGCCAAATCTAATTTGATGAACGAAAAGAGGAGCCATACTAGTATTTCCTTTTTGTCAATTTAGTGGTGAAACTGAATACTTAACAAATACTCCTACTTCATATGCCTGTGTACACCGTGCCTTGGTGGCAAGCAGTGAGTGAGAAACTCCGGGACGTGTTAATCATTTTGAGCATACATTGGTGGACAAAGAACGGAATATATTAGACCGTTTCTTTGGTGAGTATTGAAATCCATTTCTTCTTCTCTCTTGTTTGTTCTTTGGTAGTATTTGAGAACCTGACATAAACTCTTGCACATCTTGCCACCTCCGCGAACCGTCTTAGGGCCTCCCCAACGCTACAAGCTGTCTTGTAGCCCCAAGGTCCACCTATACACGCCATGTACAGATCACGCAAAACAGCAGCCTCGCAGTATGCAGGGGGAGCCAGGAAGTGGATTTTTTTTTTGAATGTTAGAGGGCCAACAGTGTGAATTTTCAAATTTTATTTGAATTTTAAAAAACTTAGTAGAAAATTCATGTTCATAGGGGGGCCTCGGCCCCTGCCCGCCCCCTATCTCCACCCCTGGCAGTATGTCAATGCTGCCTGCAGAGGTACCGTAGGCTTGGGCTGACAATTTGCAAAAGCTCTCATATACACGTTGGGGTGGAGGAAATCTACTCCCTCTATCCCAAATAAAGAGACGTTCTATGACCCAGCACATGTACCAAGGCTAGTGAGAAAAGTCCAAGATATCCCTACTATTCTCTCTTATGCACTTTTACTTATTTCACAACGCCAGCAGCTATAGAGTGCTAGTAGTAGGCATACTACCTTGGACTCCGAGCCACAACGACATTTTTATTGGGACAACGTTTGTAGGTCAGAACGACTTTTTTTTGACGGAGGAAGTCCTCTACAACTTTTATTCCTGTAGCTGAAAGTGACGTTTGTGACAGGAGAGCCCTGCGTTGAGAGATTGTGAGCTTCGCTCTTGTTTAGTTCCCAAATTTAATCCCCAAATTCCACTATACAAAAAGAAGATTCCTATCATATCAAAATACCGGCATATGCATGGAGTACTAAATGTAGATGAAATTTAAAACTAATTGCACAGTTTTATTGTACTTTGTGAGACGAACATTTTGAGCCTAATTAGTCAAAATTTGGACAATTTTTACCAAATACAAACGAATCGCTACAGTGCACATTTAATGCGCACTGTAGCTTACTGTACCAAATCGGATACCGCCGATTTGGGAACTGAACAAGGCCTTCATTTCTCCTTGGCATATGACTTTTTTTCCCGAGGCATATGATTGCAGTAGCTGCGTTGTGGCTTCCCTTACCAAACATGGAAATGGAACCAGAAAGCTAGGTGTGTGCACCCAGAAAGCCATGACGCACTACCGTCGCTAACGCTTGCTGTCTTGCTGACCCGAGCGAGCAGTGCATTCCAAATGGGGAAAGGGATTTTGTCCATGTACTATTACTCTCTTTGTTCCCAAATATAAGACCTTAGAACTAAGGTCTTGCTTATACTCCCTCCATTCATAAAAGAATGTAATTCTTGTTTTTCGAGAAGTCAAGAAATTTAAACTTTGACCAAAATTATATAAAAGAGTACTAACATTCATGATGCAAAATTAGTATCATTAGATTAGTCATAGAATATATTTTTATAATAAATTTATTTGAAGACATAAATATTAATACTATTTGCTACAAATTTAGTTAAACTTGAGCTATCTTGACCGGTACGCATCCCATAATTACATTCTTTCCTGGACGGAGGGAGTATCAGCTAAAATAAGTTGCTAGCTACTAAAAAAACTGATCCAAACAACCCTTCCTATACCCCATCTCAAAAAAAAAAAACAACCCATCCTATACTCTAGTTTATAGGCCATTTTGAACCACACAACCTCGTTTATAAAAAAAACTATTAGCTGACTCATTGACTCTCTCTCACACACACTATTGCAGCTTATAAAATGTTTAGCTGCTCTAAACGGGGCATAAGCTAGTGTGCTAGACAAATGGTCGAACTTGGAAAAAATACTTTAGGGAAAAAATGAAAAGACACCGTACATTTTCGAGCCGTGAGAGTAATAATAACTGTAAAAACAGAGCCAGCAGAAAAGAGTTTTTCCTGTTCGGCTGATGATTTTTGCGGCTGATAAACCGACTGATGCCGTTTTGTTACGAGAGAAAAATATCGTAGGCTTATGGCTGATAAGCCGTTCAAGCCAACAGGGCGCCGTGTCGTGGGCTCGTGGCAGTGGGGTGAGCTGACGGCCTGACGCTATTTGTCTCGTCTCGTCACGTTGGCACCACCAACCAGAGACATGGGATGATCGCCCTCGCGCCAACTCACAGCCGCGCCGTCGTGTCGTGTCGTGTCCGCCTGTCCGGGGGCGCGATCACCATCGCGGCTGGCTAACCAACCATGTCCGAGCTGGGGATCGGCGATTCGCGAGACTAGAATCGGTGACTGACTGCACGTCTACACTCTACAGGATGCGTGCATGCGCACAGCTGAATTTCGTGCGTGGTGGAAATGCAAATGGAAGTATGGAACGGCCTTTTCACCAGCAGCAGATCGACCATGGATCCCATATATAAAGCGGTAAATCAGCTCACGATGTTTCTGGTTCACTTGGCACAAGTTTCTTCAGCGTGAGCTGTTCTTGAGCCAGCACTGCAAGTTTCATCTCATGGCAGGAATAATGAAATGGAGCAGGTTTAGGATCAAGGAATTCTTCCATTTGTTTAACGCAGTAACCGATGATGCTTCCAATTATCTGATGGAAGGAAGACAAAAGCCTCGCGCTCAGGCACATGCTTTGGTTGATGGCCAGGCGAGGCAGCGACCAAACCCCTGAAGCAGACTGCTCGACCACTCCACTTCAGACGCACAGGCGGCACAGCTCCCCTGCCCATCCCCAAACCCCATCACCCACATTGACACCTTGCTACAAGACGATCAAACGGCCTGTCAGCTTCCAAGTTGTAAACATCACGGAAATATAATGCCATGTTTTTTTAATAAAAATATCTTTGTTTTAATTCCTCTCTACTTCACTGACTACAAATAGCCTTTCAGTACAAACTAGAAACTAGGCCTTGTTTACTTTGCAAAAAATTTGAACTTGATGAATAGTACCGTTTTCGTCTTATTTGGCAAATATTGTCCAATCGTGGACCAACTAGGCTTAAAAGATTCATCTCGTGATTTCCAACTAAACTGTGTAATTAGTTATTTTTTTACCTATATTTAATACTCCATGCAAGCGGCTAAAAATTGATATGATGGAGAGAGAGTGAAAAAACTTGGAATTTGGATGGCATCTAAACAAGGCCCTACTACTAAGTATAAATAACACAAATATATTTTTTTTACCCCCAATTCACAGTTTCCCTTTACAGTTTCACAGTACCAGCTGCAAGTTTCCAACAGATGTCATGTCCCCACAAGCAAAAGTTGCTGCAGACAGAACTCCAAAAGGTTGTAAAAAAGAATCACATTTTTTCCTTCTACTGGGCCTTGTTTAAATGTCATTCAAATTTCAAGTTTTTTTTCGTTCTCTCTCCATCACATCAATTTTTAGCCGCTTATATGGAGTATTAAATATAGGTAAAAAACATTAATTACATAGTTTAGTTGAAAATTACGAGATGAATCTTTTGAGCCTAGTTGATCCACGATTAGACAATATTTGCCAAATAAGACGAAAGCGGCACTATTCATCAGTTTCAAATTTTTTGCGGAAAAAGTCTACTTGACCCCCAACTATTGGGGGTGTCTACTTTACCCCCAAACTATGAAACGGTCTAATTTACCCCCTGAACTTTGCAAAACCGGCCAAATCACCCCCTCGAGCGGTTTTGGGCGGTGAAGGGCAAGCGGTTTTGCTACAGTAGCAGTTGTTTTGTCTACAAAGCTAGTATGCTTTAGTATAAAGTTTTTACTGTAAATTTTTATCTATTTTTTTTCTGTAATTAATTTGAATAATTCATACAACAAAAACTTTATACTAAAGCATACTATATTATAAGTTCACTGTGTAGATCTACTCATGTGGAGTCCAACAAAACTGGATTTTCCATTTTATGATTTTTCTGTGATTTACTATGATTTTTCAAAGATTCATACGAAATAAATAAAAAAGAAAAAGACAAAACCGCCGTTACTGTAGCAACCCACCGCCCAAAACCGCTCGAGGGGGTGATTTGGTCGGTTTTGCAAAGTTCAAGGGATAAATTAGACCGTTTCATAGTTTGAGGTAAAGTAGACCACCCTCAATAGTTGAGGGATCAATTAGACTTTTTCCAATTTTTTTGCAAAGTGCACAAGGCCGTAGTTATTCTTCGTTTTCATTGCTTTCGAGGGGATCTTGGCTGCGCTAATGACATGTGGGCACGGGCTGGTGGGGGCAGCTCAACAACCCAGGAGTAGGACCGGCCCGGCCCGGCCCCGCCCGTCAGACAAACAACCGGCCAACCAACTACTGCTGCTGCTACGGCAAGAATCCCCCACCGCCGCGGTGGCCTCCGCTGCCGCCGGCGCCGGCGGCGGCGGACGACGAGGAGGCGGCGAGTACGGCCTCCAGGACGACGGCCTCGCACTTGCGGCAGCGCTTGGGCGGCGCCGGGTCGTCCAGGACGATGGGGCGGCGGCAGGACGGGCAGGAGGAGTTGGAGCGCAGCCAGGTGTCGACGCACGCGACGTGGAACCCGTGCCCGCACTGCGGCATCACGCGCACCTCCTCCCGCTCGCCGAACTCCGCCAGGCAGATGGCGCACTCCGCCAGCAGCTCCTCCGCCTTCGCCTCCTCCTCGCCCTCCGCCGCGGGCGCCGCGCCGCGCGCCGCCGCGGCCGCCGCCACCGCGTCCGCGTACGCCAGCTTCGGCAGCGCCTTCAGCGCCTTCTTCTTCAGCCCCTTGCTGGCGGCGGTAGTGGTATTGGTCGCCACGCTCGCGCCGGTGGCCTGCTGCGCGTGGTGGTGGTGGCCGTGCCCGCCGCCGCCGTCGCCCGGGTTGTTGCTCGAGGGGGAGGACGCCGGGCCGCCGCCGTCGGCCCCCGCGCCCCTGTTGCGGCGCCGGGACCGGGCGCAGCGGGCGACGGCGGCGAGGCCCACCACGCAGATGAGCGCGCAGAGCAGGGCGGCGAGGATCACCACGACATCGGAGTTGACGGCCGGGGGCGGGTCGGCGGGCGGGATGCCCGGGATGCGGTTGGGGTTCGGGTTCGTGTTGGGGATGGCGCCGCCGCTGTCGCTGCTACTCTGGAGGAGGCGCCGCGAGTACGACGGCCGGAGCATCGCCGGCGTCGGTCGCGCGCCGGTGGGTAAGGGGCGTTTCCGTCAAAATGCCTGGAGCGGCGAGAGGACGGAAAGGGGAGGTCCCGTCCCGGTCTTGGAGGTTGGGATGGTTAATGACGGAGAAGGGCAAGCGTCCGGGTGAAGCTTTCGGGTAGGGAGTGGCAGGACTGCCGGACCCGGGCTGCCTCTCTGAGCTGTGGCCGGAACGGCGCATTTGACGACTATGCCCTTCGTGTTCCCCGCATTGCAAGCTTCCTACAGTACACTATTTAGCTCTTGGAGGGGGAAAAAATCCAACTACATTATTGGTCCTGACTCCTAGCAACACTTTCCATCCATTCCCTCCACCGTCTCTACGGCTCTACCATGCTGGTATAAACAAGGTCCGTGCAAATATGCACCTAATACAAGGATTTTTAGAATTTTTAGTAAAACATATTACGAGAAAGGGAATGACTTTGATGCCCCTTCAATCAGGCACTTGCGGTTCTTGCTACGTCTAAAAATGGCTCCTTGCAATAAGACCAGAGGATCTGAAGCCGTTTCTGTATTGAGTAGACGGAGCTACGATAATGTGGCTTTATTCAGTTCCTCATAAATTTTACACAAATCATTACAAAACTACAATTGAAGCTATTTTTGCCGTACGTCTTTTTTTTTAAAAAAAAGGGATGGCTTCAGATCCACCAAAGAAGCTGCTCGACAAGAGGAGCTGGAGCTAGAGCCCTGCCAAACTGGCCCATAGTCTCTAGATGAAGTTTCTCGCTAAGGTGTGAGCTACGGAAACTATCTAGTGGGTTTAGGTTGTGACTATCCTTATTATAATCCTTATATTCTGGGTCAAAGTTTAAATCCTTATATTTTGGAACGAGCATTAGGTGTTGAGACTTGAGAGCATAGCTCAATCTGGGTATGATGAAGATTAGTAATATAGCTATAATGTTGGATTGGGTGAAGAGCAGAAAAACTAGGTAGAAGACTTGATATGCAGGAAGAAGACGATGCATCGACAAGATTAAGCGTGTGAGTTTCAGAGTGGATGCAAGCTAGACCACCTGGAAACCTTAATGCCACCACCCTCTCTGCGACAACGACTCGAATCTACACGTTTACGTATCTCAACAAAATGGCATTTACGTAGAAAATGGGGAGAGCGGAGCTTACATCTGGTAATTGCCTTGGAAATGTTTGGACGTTTGGAAGACTTGTGTAGCCATCAATCATCCAGCAGCAATTGCTGCGAATATACCACAGTAATCAGTCACTATGAGTACCTGGAAACGGACAAATAACCTGAGTAGTGACCAAATGCTAATTGGCCAGTTACACATGTTAATTGCTAGTGTTTAAGGTTGCTCCAATTATTATATGCTCGCACTATCAGCCTAAAACTCTATTCCGAGGTCAGGCAAAAACAGGTGCCTTTCCAGGTCAATGAGCGAACAAACCTGCAGAGTTTTAAAAAGCTGCTCCCAATCATCCGCGGCAGAGGCCAAACTTGGCAGCAGTAGAGTACTAGTGCGTTGAGACGCCAGCCGAAGCGGCACTGGCACACGATCCCACATGGCCACGAGGGCGTGGCGGTGAGGTCCGCTCGCTCGATGGATGGGTCTTCGGAGTTGGGACGCAGCAAGCAAGCGCCTTTGCGCCACACACAAGCCCCACCCGAAGCAGATGATGATGCCCACAGAGTCCAAGGAACGTTATCCGCGAGATCCGTCCAGATCGCGTCTGCCACCTTTGCCTTGCCTGCCCGATCGAGTCGTTTTCCTTTTCCCCGCAACAGGAACAGGACAACAAGGCCCACGGCCACCGGCCCCTGGGGACGCGACGCGACGCACCTGCGTCTCGCGCGAGCCGAGTCCCGGCGCGCGTCTGCTTGCTTCGCCCGCCGTCGCTGTCCCGGCCACGGGCAGCGTCGCGTCGTGCGCACGCAGCCACGCAGGCCGCGCGGCCAGCGTTGCGCCCGTGGCATGGCACGCCGCGTAGAGGTCAGACAGACGTGCGAGACTTGGCGGCACCCGTGCGCGGGCCGTGATTCGTGAACGGACAGAGGGACGCGGGGGTGGTGCTGGTGCACCGAATGCGCGTGCAGGACTGCGGGCGATCGGTGTCGCGATCGGGGGTGGTGGCAGGCACCGCACGTCCGCACCACCGGTGGATATTAGACAGGCTACAGGTAGGGTTCGTGGTGGAGTTGGTGCCGGAAATGACGGTGGGACTCGATAACTCAACGACCGCGACACATCCACTCTTGGTCTATGCTGTTGTCCGTGTAGACTGTATGTAGAGTAGAACAACCGAAGCTGGTACTGAGCTGATAGAGAGAGCCAGAGAAAATCGCAGAAACTACCACCGTACCTAAAGGCAACGAAGGGATGCAGGCAGGTCCCGGCCAAATGAAGGAGTACTGGAACGGCTGCAGCCTGCAGGCCAGGCAGGGCCTCAAGGTCAGGATGAGAGGAGCGCAAGAAAGGCGTCCTCAACAGTAGCACCGGTGCAATTAACAGCGCGATGCATGCAATCAGGCGAGCAGCCAACCAGAGGCGAACCTCGCTGCTCCGAGCCAAGCACGATGGTGGCACAACCTACGGGGTGACGCCGGATGCAAATCCCACAATCTGAGTACCGAAGCCCAAACGAGCTGAGAACAGAGCAGAAGGCTAACCTGAAAGAAGGATCGCGTAGATTTGGAGAATGCGACGGCACCTCCATTGGCTCAAGGAAAAAGGGGCGAACAACGACGGGATGGGGGAGTCGGGTACCAAGGACCGGGTGAAGACCTGCCTCTGCGTGGTGGTTGCCTCAGCGACATGCCCGACGTTTCTCTAGAGTCCTTGTTCCTCATGTTGAATGGAACGATACAATGCCCTCCCTTTAAAAAAGCGTTAGATATAATCTCAATGATAGAAACAGTTCACCAATAAAAATAAATGATAGCAATGAACCAAAAGTAAACAACTAAAATGGAAAGTAATAATCATAAAATGTAAGCTGGTGTTGCTGCTGTATTTGTGCCTTCCCTAAAGGAATAAATAAATGGTGTTGCACTGCTGTATTTCAATGTACAACTTAAAAAACATTGTACAAAAAAAATGAACCTCATAGTGTTCATACAAAGATTACCACCTGGGGACAGGAGATTGCTGGAGTAACCACCAAGACTACTTATATTCCATCAGCAGAACTTAAAGAAATCAGTTACCACAAGTGAAAAATGGCACCTAGTTTCATGAAAATTCAACAATGTACTTGATGATGTATGTAACTGAACATATCTTAAGGTCCCTCAAATGATTGACCCATACACTTTTCACATGATACTCTACTACTAGTTATTGTCAGGGTGTACAACTTAGGTCCACAAACTGCCAGAATGCATTTATGGAATAAGTTGTTCACAGTGCACAGATGACAGATTGCACAAAAGATTATCCCAAGCATGACGTCCTAGGCATACATAAGCTTCTAGGGACTGAAGAACAAACTCTTACTGCCGTTAGGAAGGGAATTTTTCATTGACCTCTTGATTCTCCCTATACATGGATAAACATCTTGTAATTTTGCTCCTGTAGCATTCTTCGCATCTCCTAAAGCAGCTCCATGTGCCTGTCACTGTCTAGCACGCAAAGAACAATTAGAGATATGAGGCCGCGCCGCCTAGGCGGCCTCCCAGCGTGTCCACGTAAGCTTCATTTAAGTGGTGCGTTGGATAAAAACTGGACGGCCTAGATGCACCACCATGATGTCCTTTCCACACAGAACCAACTCAACCGAGTAGGCGCATGCACATTGAATGCAGCAGGTGAATAAATGAGCAGCATGTAGTGAAGCCATCTACTAGGCTGTAAGCGGTCATGTCACTATATGTAGTGAAGCCATGTACTAGACTGTAAGCAGTCATGTCACTAATTTCTACCCCCACCGTCCACCAGCCACTGGCATTGAATGGAGCAAGTGGACAGATAAATGAACAACAGGTATTTACATGCAGAAATTTACTACCAGTAAATTTGAAAATAGGATGCCACGTCCAGGACATGCAATGCCCTTTTCTCTTAACATACAAGAATTTACTATCGGCATTTTCTCTAGGGATGAAAATGGAACAGAAATATTCCGAACTGATCGTTTTCATTTTCTATATTATGAACCGTTTTTTAACATGAAAAATTGTCAGTTTCGATTGGTTTCACAACCATTTTCAACCATTTTTTGTACTCTTTAATTGCTAAATGTAGAAATATCCCGAACCGACCGTTTTCGTTTTTCCATATCGTAAGTCCGTTTTCGACCGTTTCCGACCGTTTTCATCCTTAATTTTCTCTTTACATACAAGAATTTTACTGTAAGAAAATAAGTGCATAGATAAATGTTAGATAGAAGGAAATAAGTGCATAGATAAATGTTAGATAGAAATCCCACGGACCTAGATGAAGTTGCTCACAGTCCTATCCTATTGCTACCTGAAACAAGCCAAGCATTCAATGAGCATGCAAGTGCATGTAAAATTCAATAAGCATGCATCCATGCCAGTCCAGAGAAAAGTTACCATAGGAATTTATGACACACATGAGCATTCAATGAGCATGCAAGTGGATGTAAAATTGAATAAGCATGCATCCATACCAGGACAGAAAAAAGTTACCATAGGAATTTACAACACACGTGAAATTGAGTGAGCATACATGCATGCAAGGACAGTGTGTGGTAAGAACACTCGTGCATACAGGTGTTGTTAAGTACTTTGTTGGAGGCAAAGTAGTACTTTTACAACATGTATGTTGGCTTCACGTGCCTTCTGTTAAAAAGATTCATATGCACGCCATAGGAAAGAGTAGGTGGGTCTATCTAGTGATTGGCCTCCTTCCTATCAGTGCATGAAAAACAGCTCGCTCTTCCACGAACATGCATCGGCACTTGTCCTCATACAGACATCCAAGCGTGCATGCACACGGTATTTAGGTTGGGCCCCATTCCAATTGATGAGGTCCTTGCACCCGGTGGTGGTAGAGGCGCCCTCCAAGCCTCCAGCTCTTGCCTATATAAGTGTGTGGTGTGCCGTCCGGTGCTTCATCGATTCCTTTCCATTGCTTACAAGCGCCTCCTTGTAGTTCATATAGTCCACCCTTGCATTACTTTGTGTTGTTGTTTGCAGCCTTTATTACGCTAAAACCACCAGCACAGGTGCCGTGGCATTTTCCAGGCACAGATAATGGCCTAACCAGAGCCGGCTGCATAAGAAGCACAACACAATAGGTCTGTGCTGTGAACCTATTGTAATGAAAGTCTATAAAATTAGCGCCTAGCTATGAGTGCAGCGAGTGCCTAGGAAAAATTTTGAGTTTGAGCTCAGTGGTTAGTTAGCCTATGCATATACATTGGAGCTCACTTAGCTGGTATGTGCAAATAGACTGGGCAGGCACACCTTGTGCACATACGTGTGTTGTGAGGGTGGTTGACCAAATCGTTCCACTGTGCGTGCATGTGTTTAGTGCATGATCTTGATCCTGGGAAGTGGTGCATGCAGCCTTATTCGTGCCCTTGCTGTTATCCATGTGGCTTCCTTTGTTCTTATTTTCTTTTCCTCTTCTTAGCGTCGGGCCTCTCCTCTCCTAAATTTCATCTCGGCAGTATGTAATTTTTGTGGTGCTCCCAACGTGTACAGATACACATTGATGGCACATGGAAGGAGCTTCCTCTAGCCGGCCAAGGAAAAGGCAGCGTGGGAAGAGTTCAACTTCAGTTCCAGGTGTTTGTTTGTTTACCATCCCCTTTTATTTGCGTTGTTTGCCTGTCTAAATTGGACATTCCTTTCCCTGGATGTCTTCCCTGCCTCCCGCCTTAATCTATAGTTGAGGGGACGGTACGTGAGAGGCAGCAGCGTCGGAGGTCGAAGAGGCAGCTAAAGAAAAAGGTTAGTCCTGTACCTTGTTGTTTGTATAGGTAACCAAGCAGCAGTACATCATTAATCACAAAAGCAGACAATGCCTAAAACAACAGGCCTATGGAGGGAAGAAATATTAGCCTGTACATATTTAGATTAAGTTCTAACGAAACTGGGCAAGTGTCAAACCATTAATGTTACTTTCAGCAACTTCATCTTATTTGGTCCTCTTTTCAGGTTTTAGCACGTGCCAGTGTGAATTTATCGTTTTTTGTTTAGCACAGATGATGTTCAGCATGCTAAGAAATAATGTCAGTAGACCGAGTTAACACATCAGCCTGCTCTCCTTTCACCTTTTTGCTAGCTCACTCAAATAATATTTCTTCATGTAAACTTGTAAGCTTGCACTGTGCCTACAGAATTAATTCGCGCAAAAAATATGTTCTGGGCCAGTAGGGTTTGACTACGACATTCACCTATGGGTATATGTAAACTACACACCTTCCATTCTAATTATAGGTACTTCATCATACATCAAACTTCTTCTTTTAACTTTGGCTAAGTTTTAGAAAAAAATATATTACCATTTACAAGTTTATACATGCAGCAACTCCATTTCTTTTATGTTCAAATTGAGTAAATATATATACTTTTCTTGATTCTAATACAAACAATAATAATCAGGTCAAGCAGCTAAGAAAGGCAACAATGAGCATGCTATATATATGTTTCAACTAAAACAGGAAATCAAAGGAGCGAAAAGAGCCGCATCGAATAGCAATGTACTTGACCAAGTTTGATGTCCCCTCTCTTCGGATTATAAAGAGCATGAATATTACATATAACAACTTGTTTAGCTTGTTCTGGATGGTTAGAGCTGTTAGACAAGAAAAAAAAGAATAACATGGATAAATAGCATGATAGTTTTTTCTAATAAAAAAGACTGACACATAGGTACAGTAACTACGCACAACTCAGGATCACGGAGGATATAGACAACAGCAGGATAATTGCATCACAACTATAATTGCAATTAGATCGCCTTTACAGTAAGAACCAATCATTCTAGAGCGTCAAAACTTCTCGAAGCTGTGAACCAGATTGACTATGATAGTGTTGTACCTTCAAACTGAATATTAGGGATAACAGTTATCTAAAAAGAAAAGCTGGTTTCCAAGGGAGCAAATAAGGATGCCAAAATAATCTTCCATTCAGCTCCAGCACAAGCTTAACCCTCGTTTGTGATTCAATCCGTTGATAGCAATCATGTTGTATTCCATATGTAGGAAATTGTGGTGGGCCTCATCAGAAAACAGGTGCCAATATATGGCCTACAGGTCTATGATTACTATATAGTGTTGTATTGCATGTCGGCTTGTTTCGTTTTCGGTGGTTCTTTTTATCATACTATAGGATTTCCTTTTGCAGCTTCTTTTGGTGTTTCAGGGTTGCCATAGTAGCTGCATGCTATATTTGCATATATTCTCAGCATAAATATTTTAGAGAAGAGACCTTGACTCTGTTCAGGCTGCGCAGGCTGCCTACTTCTAGGATGGAAAATTTCTTCCAAATCAATGTCTTGTCATTAGCAATGTGAGCCTACCTATGCATGCACTACTCACTGATTCTGAGTGTCTCGACTAAGTACTAGTGCTAATTGCGTGTACTGCACACTAATTCTAGCACCTATGCATGCGCTACTCACTAATTCTGAGTGCCTTGACTAAGTCCTAGTGCTAATTGCATTCACTGCACACTAATCCTAGCTCCTAACTTTTTCTACATCTTGTGCTTGTAATTGCAATGTTGGAGCAGAAGTTTTGTGTGTTTCCACGCTATTGGAGAATCCATCCCTTTTAGGTTAAAGTGCCATTGAACATGGAAGTTCCCTAACAACGGGAGGATTGTATTCAGGTGGAGTAGCTGCTGACATGGATGGGTGGACATTAGCATTTGAATCACAAGTATGGATGCTGGCTGTTTAGCATGCCTTGCTTACTCTTCATGCCTAATTCACCATTTTGAAAACTTAGATCAGGTTTCCCCTAATTGATTTTTACTCAAATGTAGCTGCTTACATTCTTCATGCTGCTTGCTCTATGGCTGTTTAGCATGCCTTGCTTACTCTTCATGCCTAATTCACCATTTTGAAAACTTAGATCAGGTTTCCCCTAATTGATTTTTACTCAAATGTAGCTGCTTACATTCTTCATGCTGCTTGCTCTCTGTGCTAGCTTTCTGACTATAGTATAATCCGTTTCAGGAAGTGGGTTACAGGATGCCATTAAATTATTTTCTGTGTTCTATGTGTCCAAGTTTGGATAGCATGCTAACACTAATTGCCACTAATTTTGCTCCATACGTTGAGAGACTGACAATTGTAATCAGTTGCCATCCTATATCAGAATGTGGCGATCTGCTGACTGGTCTAACCAGGTTGCTACCTATTTTATATTACATCAACGGTACCTTTTACTGAAATCATATTCGATGTAGAATGAGTTGCGGCGAGGCTATGCCTGATCATAATCATGCTGTTCTAAAAAATAGAGGGAATGCGCACAGGAAAAGTTGAATGTGTGACCATCACTCTTTTCGGCATAGTCCTATGCTTATTTAGATCCATCGAAATGTGTGCATTGGACAATGGCTTTTCCTTTGGCTTGGATTCTATTGATTTTCATTTGCTATCTTAGCTCGCTTTGCTTAAAATAGAGATGCTCTGTGCTTTCTGCAGATTGCATTTTCAGTGAGACTTCATACTACGGCCCTCCAGTACACGAGTGCCAGCATTGTGGTGCGCAGTTTTGGTACCAAGAGCGTGTGAAAAGGTCATATCCAGGTGACCCAGCCGCTATTCGTTTCCATCTTTGCTGCAAGGGAGGGAAGGTCAGTTTGCCTTTCCAAAGAGACCCTCCTTCGTTCCTAGATGGGTTGTTGAATCCAAATGGTGGTGTCCTTTCAAAATATTTTATTAAATCTGTTCGGTCCTACAATTCTATGTTTGCATTCACATCACTTGGTGCTAAGATTGAAGCATGTGTAAACAAGGGGCCTGGTCCTTACGTGTTTAAGATTAATGGCCAGGTCCATCATAGAATTGGGTCTTTATTGCCGGATGAGGGTGCCGCTCTAGTCTATGCACAGCTCTATATATTTGACACTGAAAACGAAGTTCAAAATCAGATATCGATTTTTGATAGGCATAGAGAGTCTGATGGTGGGCACCAGGTTGACAAACAGATAGTTGAAGGCTTGGTACAAATGTTTGATGAATCAAATGAACTGGTAAAATCATTTAGGGCAGCTAGGGACTTATTGGTGCACAACCAGTGTCAGCTATTATGCCTTAGGCTATTACATGATAGGTCCAAGAACACAACACAATATAGTGCGCCGGCGGGGTCTGAGATAGCTGCTTTGATAGTCAAGGACTTTTCTGAGGAAAAAAGGAGCCCAGATATAATCATTCAGGATAGGGGTGGCGGCCTGAAATGAATTAGCAACCTACATGCAAACTATATGGCGTTACAGTACCCGATTTTGTTCCCTTATGGGGATCAGGGTTTCAAAATAGGAATTAAGTACAATAGGTCGGCGACCTTGAGGGTTGGAGTTAGAGGTGAGGTCACAATGCTCGAGTACTATGCTTATAGATTACAGCAGCGTAGATGCGAGGCAACTACATTGATACGTGGCGACCGATTATTCCAGCAATATATTGTTGACGCCTTTGCATCCGTTGAGGAGAATAGGCTTAGGTTTATAGTTAAAAACAATAAGAACCTGAGGTCGGAGGTGTACAAGGGCCTTGAGGATGCGCTTCGCAAGGGCGATGTTGATGGCAGTGGTGTTGGTAAGAAGGTTATTTTGCCTGCTAGCTTTACAGGGAGCAAACGGTATATGGTTCAGAATTACCAAGATGCAATGGCCATCTGCCGATCATATGGGCCTCCAGATATGTTTATTACTTTTACATGTAATCCAAAGTGGCAGGAAATAGCTAATGCTCTTACATTTGTTCTAGGGCAAAGACCTGACGCTAGACCTGATATAGTTAGTCGAGTCTTCAAGCTAAAGGTGGACGAGCTTGTTTCTGGGTTGAAGAAAGGAACCTATTTTGGGAAGGCACGTGCAGGTATAGTCATCAATTTCCACCCTCCTTTCCTATGTTTGTTATGTGGGGGATAGTCTTCGCTACGGATCTGGTAGGTTATTACTGCACAAAGGAGCACATTGTTTGGTTTAGACGCTACAGTTATCTATTTTTGTCAGGCCTTGAAATTGGATCTCCACACTGTTCCCTTAGACTTAAACAGATATGTAGGCTTGATTGGGTATGCTGTTGATTCTTACAAATTTCCAAAGATCCGTAAGGAATAACTAGCTGCTAGCGACAGTAAGGAATAGGCACATAAACAGAAACTTAACAATGCAGGATAGATATTTAGGTACATACCCTGTGCTGTACTGGTTGGAGGTCTGAATGGTGATTCAGTCCCTTTGGATTAGATATGGTCGATTCCAGCAACCCATCAGCAGTGCCCATATGGCGTGTATCTTTTGCAGGAGTGAGGCCCACACCATCTTCTGTTATGTTTTGCATAGACCTAAACACACAAACCCATGGATATCAGACGGTTTTCTTTGCCTTTACTGATTAAACCAGACTCATCAACCTTCCTACCATTGTACAAGAATGAAAAGTAGGATGTGGATGTTGCTAAAATTTAAAGTCTCAAACCATCTACTTTTTAGATTAGATGTGTAATAGTGTATAGTGCAGTCAATAAATCAACAAGGAATGAAATTTCAGAAGGCCAATCCAACGGTATATTTTGCCATTTTTAGTGACAAAGCGATGGCTTTAATGGTTTATGCAAAGACCGTGAACAATGTATTTGATTGCCTGCCATTTTTCTAATGCTGTTGCCCTGTTTCCATATTTCAGTACTCTATACCATCGAGTTTCAAAAGCGTGGTCTCCCCCACGTTCATATTCTGGTTTGGCTTGAAGGTAACACTAAAGACCCTCGTCCTTCTTTTATTGACTCGATAATATGTGCAGAGATACCAGATAAATCATCTGACCCGCTAGGTTATAGTCTTGTCGATGAGTTCATGGTGCACGACCCTTGTGGTCAGCTGAATCATAGTTGCCCATGCATGAAAAACAGCAAATGTTCAAAGTTCTTCCCAAAGGGCACTCAGCCAAGCACAATTGTTGGTGAGGATGGCTTTGTGCAGTATAGGCGCCGTCCTGATACTGGCCACTTTGTCGAGCGATATGGTGTTAGACATGATAACGAGTGGGTGGTCCCATACAATATGACGCTGTTAAAAGTATTTAGAGCCCATATAAACATCGAATGGTGTAATAAAACACATCTTATCAAGTATTTGTTTAAATATATTACAAAAGGGCCCGACCGTGCTAGGGCTATCATTGAAACCTATGCATCTGATGTTGCTGGGGCCAATTCCTAGGTTGAGGTTGATACTACCAGCTTTAGTGCTCCACCATTAGATTCCCAGAGTCAGCCTGGGGATGTGGATGAGGTTCGAGAGTACATTGATTGCCGTTATCTATCTTCGCATGAAGCTATCTGGCGCTTGTTTGAATTTGATATTCACTATAGGACCCCCGCCGTGGAAAGGCTCGCTGTGCACCTTCCTTTCATGAATAATGTTGTGTACCCAGCTAACCAACCCTTGTCTGCTATTTTACATGATCATCGTTACATGCAGACAACCCTTACTGAATGGTTTTCTGCTAATAGGAAGTTCCCATATGCTTGAGAGTTAACATATATAGAATTTCCAACAAAGTGGGTCTGGAATAAGAAGTACAAGGAATGGTGCCCACGCAAGGGACCTACAAAAATTGGTAGGGCTATATATATCAATCCTAGCTGTGGTGAGCTATACTACCTTCGTATGCTCCTCAACGTTGCCAAGGGTGCTACTTCATACGAAGACCTCCGAACTATTAGTGGTGTCCTATATCCAACATTTAAGGATGCGTGCCAAGCTATGGGTCTCCTTGGTGATGACAGTGAGTGGCGTGAGGCCCTTAGAGAAGCATCTATGTGGGGATCAGCTGCTCAGATGCGCCAACTTCTTGTGACTATAGTTCTTTTTTGCTCTGTGTGTGACACAACCTCCCTCTTCAATGAATTCTATGAATATTTTACTGATGACATACTTTACAACATCAAAAAGATGGTGCAGCTGCCTACCTATAGGGTTCCACAAGATCATCTAAGGAATTATGTTTTGCTTGAGCTGGATAGTTTGTTTGTAAAAAAATGGTGGGTTAATAACTGATTATAGTTTACCAGAGCCTGATCGAAGCATGCGTAACAAAGTTAAAAATAGGCTTTTGGTTGAGGAGCTGGCTTACGACTGTGAGAACCTCGTGTGTATCCATGGTACCCTTGTTAGTCAGTTGAATGTTGAACAAAAAAATATTTATGATGTTGTTACACAATCCGTTTATGTGAAGACAGGCCAGTGCTTTTTTGTGTATGGATGCGGTGGCACTGGCAAGACGTTCCTTTGGAATGCAATTATTTCGCGCCTACGATCTGAGAAGCTTATCGTTCTTGCTGTGGCCTCGTCTAGAGTTGCTTCCCTATTACTACCTAGAGGTCGTACCGCGCATTCTCGGTTTAAAATTCCTATAGTTATTGACGAGTCGTCCATGTGCAATATTAAGAGGGGAACTTTTCTTGCTGACTTAATAATGCATAGTTCTTTAATCATATGGGATGAGGTGCCTATGACCCACCGACACTGCTTCGAATCTTTAGATCGTAGCACGCGTGACATTCTTGGGGAGACAGACTCTTCGTGTTTTGATAGGTTGTTTGGTGGCAAAACCGTGGTGCTAGGTGGAGATTTCATCCAAGTGCTGCCTGTGGTTGAGGGCGGCAGCAGGTTAGACACCATTGATGCATCCATAACTAACTCTTATTTGTGGAGTCATGTTAATATCCTAAAACTAACAATCAATATGCGCCTGCTTGGGATGTCTCATAGCGGTTTGCCAATTGATCAGGTGAGATCATTTAATGAGTGGGTGTTGAGTATTGGGGATGGCACTACTACAGGTAATACTCATACTGATGATGGAGACTCTGATCTGGTTGAGATACCTCATGACATCTTGGTTCCGAAACTTGGCTCCCCAATTGATAATATCATAAGATCTACCTATCCCAACTTAGACACATTCTATTCAGACCCAAACTACCTGAGGGAGCGGGCTATCATTGCCTCGAAAAATGATACCATCGATGAGATTAATAACCGGGTCCTTTCTTTAGTCCTAGGACATGAAAAGGTATACCTAAGTTCTGATTCTTTAGTCGAAACCTCCAAGGACCATGGTAACGCCGACCTACTTTATCCTATTGAGTTTCTAAATTCCCTACAGTTCAAGGGCATCCCTTGTCATAAACTTATACTTAAGGTTGGATCGCCCGTAATGTTGCTGCACAATTTAAACCAAAGTGCTGGTCTTTGCAATGGTACACGTCTTATAATAACCCAATTAGGTGACCGCGTGTTGGAGGCTCAAATAATAACTGGCTCTCACATTGGACACAAAGTTCTCCTTCCTAGAATTTCATTGCACGTGTCAAGCACTAAATGGCCATTTGTTCTTAGCAGACACCAATTTCCAGTAAGATTGTGTTATGCAATGACTATAAATAAGAGCCAGGGCCAGACTTTGCATAACGTTGGTCTATATCTGCCACGCCCAGTTTTTTCTCATGGCCAGCTATATGTTGCTATATCACGCGTTACATCTAGAGATGGACTACGTGTTTTGGTCGACGATGGCACAGACCTTGCCTCTAACCTTACTGAAAACATTGTTTACAAAGAAGTTCTTCGGGTGCTCTGGTAATTTTTTTTCCTGAATATGTTGGGCCCACACATTTAAAGGCTATGGTCTCCTAGCTTATCTACATTATAGTGCGTTATTTGATGCACTTCTTTTCCTTTTGTTGATGGGCTGGCACCAGATGGAGTACACCTTGCTTTCACAGATTAATCCAACAAGGCACAATTGGATCATCAAGGTTAGAGTTGCTAGGATGTGGAAACTATCTTCGACTCCTAAGTGGAAGGCTGTAACTGCCATGGAGCTTGTTCTGGTTGATGAAGAGGTATGTCCTTTGGTACCTGCTGATATAAGTTATTTCTCCTTAATCGTGGCTGTCTAATCTGAGGCTCGCTGTGTCAGGGCGTGGGTATTACAGCTTGCATCGGCCATAAGGACCTTGGCAAGTTTGCTGAATATTTAGTTGAAGGCTGCTCCTATGTGATTAAAAAATTCTAGGTTAGCAGGCAAGCACGCAAGTATAACCCTGTACCGAACCCACAGACAATCTATTTTATGCCATGGACTGTTATAGAGGAGTTACCTACAGAGCTGGCCACCCAGCTTCCCCTCTATGTTTTCAATTTTGTGGACTTTGAGGAATTAGCCCGCAAATGGAAGAACATGCTTGGCTTAGTAGGTATGCACTGTCCTTGCCTTGCCTATTCAGGTTCTCTTTCCTATTTTCCGAGATTTACTTATCAAGTGACATGGTGTTTGGATTTCCAACAGATGTTATCGGGCAGCTTGCAGTCATACATCCCGTGGTGCGATCTAGCAGCCTAAATGGTGTGACTGTACGGCGGGTGGTGGAGCTACATGATCTAAGGTTGCTTCCGTGGTAGTTTATGGGCATTCTGGTTAGCATAAACTTACTATGGCTGATTTTGCAGTGATCGCCTCTTACAAATTACTTTGTGGGGCGAGCATGCAACTTCATTTGAGGATAAGGTCCTTATTGAAACCATTGATAAAGATGAACCCATTGTGATGGTTTTCGCTGGGGTGCAAGTGAAGCAATATTTAAGTGCGTGATGTTTATTGTGCTCTTTTCATGTATCCTCGGGTTCCTAATATAACCTGTCCAGCCTATTGCCAACGTAGGTGCCACAACATGTGCGAGCGGTGATGCCACTAAATGGTACATGAACATTGACCTTCTAGAAATGAATGCTTTTCGTGCTAGGTAATATGGTTTCTCTGTCCTTCGGCCTTTGTCGATCTGCAGGGTGTGTAAATGGATGTTTGTCTTGTCCTTAGTTTATAGGGAAGAGGCTCCGAGGTTGTGTTCCTACCCGGCGATGATGATGCAGGGGCAGGTGTTGCTGATGAAGCAGACGCCAATAGGAAAACTATTGCCGAGCTCCTGGCAGTGGATCCCCATGACAGCAATGTATTGCCTCCTTCATAACAATTGCCTATATGCACCACTCAGGCCAGGTTGCTCAAATTTGGTCTGCCCTTCCATGTAGGGTGTTCGTTTCACGTGCAGCGCAGTTGTAAGAGAAATAGATGTTTCCAATGGTTGGTGGTATAAAGGTTGCAATACATGCAGACGGGGACTGAAGGCTACCTTCGATGGTTTCGAATGTACTAGCTGCGATGAGGCTAAACCAGTAGTTGTTCCAAGGTAATCCTTGCTCCAAACGGTCATACCCCTCTCATCAAAGATACCTACCTTGTTCCTGACGTGTCTTCTTCTTTCCCACCCAAGCTACAAACTAAGTGTAATCATCGAGGACACCACTGGCCGGGTGAAAATATTTCTCTTCGGAGGGGTAGCTGAACAGGTTGTTCGGTGGACTGCCGCTGAGCTTGTCGAAGAAGGCTCATCCAATCAGATTTTGCTGCCTGCACCCCTTTGCGGCCTTGTTGGTCGAAGGTATGTCTTCCAGGTGGTTATCAGTGAGCAAACATTTAGGACTAGGCAGCTCTGCTTCCAAGCTAGAAGGGTGTTTCCCGATCCAATGTCTCCTGAGGCTCATGGTCCTACTGGATCTTCCCTTAGGGATCCTAGGGATCCCAAAGCTATGAATAAGACTGTGACATCAAGTGTTGGCTTTGGAAAAGACCACCAGGCACAGGCTCTTGCCATTCCTGAAGCTCCCGATGATGCAACGGGTGGGTCGACGCCTCCTCCTGCTCATGCCACAGTAGATGATACCAAAAGCCCATCCAGCAAAGGGAAGGAAGTACCCTCTGGTGTCCACGAGGAGCATGGGTACGTACCTTTGTGGACTAAGTAATTGGTTTAAAAGATATTACATTAGTTTCTAACAGCGTTGGTGGCCACCGCATGTATGGCTCCTGTACGGGTGATTTTCTTACATAATATTTTTTACAGAACTATTTTAGGCAAGAGGCCAAGGTCTACTCACAGGGATCTATTTCCTGCAAAGAAAGACGGAGCAAGGTAGCTTATTCAGCCTTAAATTATTTCATTGTTTGGTTCGATCAGTTGGGTGACAAGGTATCTCTAATTTGCAGCGACGAGTAGGCCTACGCCCTTGGGCTCCACCATCAGCCACCTATCACCACACAGCTTCATCCAATAAATTTGATGCTGTTATGTGCGGCCCATGTTGGTGCCATAATCAGTGTTCCAGTTTTAAGTGTGTCATGTAGCGGTAGTGTCCCGTTGTGGTGTGGACATGGCCTATTGGTCCTTATTTGTGTTGCCCTTCAAAGGTCCTTAGGCTCATGTATCTATAGGTCGGCTATGCGATTAGTAGATAAGGATCTTTGTACCTTTGTCCCAGGTGCGGTGTGTAAACTAGGCCCTTTACCTGTCAGTTAGAGTGGCTTGGTAGTGTGTTGCCACCAGCTTGTGTTTAGTAGATAAGGATCTTTGTGTCTTCGTGCAGTGTGTAAGCTAGGCCTTTTACTTGTCAGCTAGAGTGGCTTGGAGGTGTGTTGGTACCAGCCGTTTTAAGTTATGGAACTCGCAGAGATAATTTGTACCACCTATGTCTGTTTTGGCTCCGTGTGGACTAGCTGCGAGTCGATCAAAGTGTTTCATCTAATTGTCTCCTTTGTGGGCATATCCAGTGCCTTGGACGTTACACTACTACTTATGCAATGCGGCTCGGCCACCGCAAAAAACTCCAAAATTCGTTAATGCAGGCTACAAGTTTGGCAAAGGTTTGAAGGCAGTGTTTTTTTCCTAATCAATTTTATCCTTAGAGATGAACAAGTCATCCACGTGCCAGAAAATACCTACCTAATTTGACCTATCTATTAGTCTTGATTATCTCTGACTAATAGGCCCTTTACCTGTCAGTTAGAGTGGCTTGGTAGTGTGTTGCCACCAGTTTGTGTTTAGTAGATAAGGATCTTTGTGTCTTCGTGTAGTGTGTAAGCTAGGCCTTTTACTTGTCAGCTAGAGTGGCTTGGAGTGTGTTGGTACCAGCCGTTTTAAGTTATGGAACTCGCAGAGATAATTTGTACCACCTATGTCTGTTTTGGCTCCGTGTGGACTAGCTGCGAGTCGATCAAAGTGTTTCATCTAATTGTCTCCTTTGTGGGCATATCCAGTGCCTTGGACGTTACACTACTACTTATGCAATGCGGCTCGGCCACCGCAAAAAACTCCAAAATTCATTAATGCAGGCTACAAGTTTGGCAAAGGTTTGAAGGCAACGTTTTTTTTACTAATCAATTTTATCCTTAGAGATGAACAAGTCATCCACGTGCCAGAAAATACCTACCTAATTTGACCTATCTATTAGTCTTGATTATCTCTGACTAATAGGCCCTTTACCTGTCAGTTAGAGTGGCTTGGTAGTGTGTTGCCACCAGTTTGTGTTTAGTAGATAAGGATCTTTGTGTCTTCGTGTAGTGTGTAAGCTAGGCCTTTTACTTGTCAGCTAGAGTGGCTTGGAGGTGTGTTGGTACCAGCCGTTTTAAGTTATGGAACTCGCAGAGATAATTTGTACCACCTATGTCTGTTTTGGCTCCGTGTGGCCTAGCTGCGAGTCGATCAAAGTGTTTCATCTAATTGTCTCCTTTGTGGGCATATCCAGTGCCTTGGACGTTACACTACTACTTATGCAATGCGGCTCGGCCACCGCAAAAAACTCCAAAATTCGTTAATGCAGGCTACAAGTTTGGCAAAGGTTTGAAGGCAGTGTTTTTTTCCTAATCAATTTTATCCTTAGAGATGAACAAGTCATCCACGTGCCAGAAAATACCTACCTAATTTGACCTATCTATTAGTCTTGATTATCTCTGACTAATTGGGCTTCCTTGCCTTGCTGCACCATCATAATTAACAACTTAGGCCAATCATGTATATACGCTTGTTCATGGTTGTTCCTATGGTTATGGGTTACTTGGAACGTTTGTTTAATCATGGTATTGTGGTTACCTAAATTTGCAACGGTATGCTCAACTAAATCATTATTTGGAATCGGAGAAGATGGTGCCATGTTTGGCATTGAAAGGTTAGTAACCTTAGGGTGCCTTCAAAGCAACAGCTGAATAGCTACCTTCCTCTAAGAAATATGCAGTCATAGCTGAAATATCTACTGTGTCTACCTAGGAGGCTATGCTTTTCAAGCACATAGAGATTGCCTTCCAGCGGATCAAAATATCATGTTCCTAGGTAAAAGAAACAACTACCTACAGTTCATCCGTGCTAAAATCTTGCTTTATGCAAAGTGTACCATATGTGATGGTGATCTGAAAAAGCGCAAGACAAAACTAGGCATCGTTGCAATACTTACTCAGCAATGGTATGCCCAGTTGTCATAGAGCTCTTGTCGAAGGTAGATGAGCAAGTATAGCCTGTGGCTCCTGCCTCATCTCCCACCCATCTGGTATCTGCTGCAATAAGAGTAGTTTGAAGTACAGCATTGGAGCACAATTAGGGCAAACAGAATTACATTTTTTCTGAAACATATCAACTTCTTGACAAGGATGCATACCTTCTTAGATCCCCCAAATAACAAACATGCAATAGCTTCCTTGGCATCAGAATGACCATAAATTGAAGGGCCAATCAATCAACAAAGGTTGGCATATGTATCTGACCTCTGTGCAAATTCTTTGAATTCCGTTTCCTACAAGCCAGTAAGAAAAACTCAGCCTTACAGATAAGTATATCTCCACTATCAATGTAAACCTTGAAAAAGAAATGACCTCATCAAGAATGAGGTTTGAGGGACCATTTGAGCTATTGTCTCAAGATTTATCCAAACCCGTAGCTGTAGTGTAAGCCTGTTTGACACCAACAGCGCCCTTGTGGCTGCAAAATGGTCTCAATGGCGTTATTAATCGTGTATTGGCCAAGTACAGATTCACAAAAAAAATTTAGGCTCATCATACGTTGCGGATGCTTGCTGGGCGCCGTAGACGCCACCAACAATTAATCTAGCCCCTGGAACAGCAGACCGAGCTAGGTGACTCTCTACAGAAGGCAACATATTCCTTGGAAGCTCACCAATTGGGGCAACCTGGGAAAATGGAGATCATTGTCAGTCATATTTACAACAAGACACGAGCAAAACACTGAAATGTATGGTTGCTTTGGCTTGGCAACTTGCATCAAGGATAAATAGCAGCTAACCTCAGGATTCTACTGAAATTTGAGGGCCTGCAAATCCACATACTTGCTCTTATCCGGGACGGCAATCCAAGGGTCCAGGGGGCAAGGCTCTTCTCCAGGCTACTGGTAAACAATTGTATAAATAATCATTTAACGATAAGGATAATATAGTCTCAAGTCTGTTCAGACGTTCATTTCTGTAATTTGCAAAGATTATTTCAGAGTAGACTAGATGTTTTTTTGCCGCCGAACTATGAAATCCATTTGTTTAATTTCGTTGGGCTGTAATTGCAGCCACGACCAACACTAACATTTGAACCCTTGTTTATAAGCAGCTGTATAGTAACACCAATTAACACGTGCCTGCAAATATGAGGGATGCAAACAAATGGTTTGTCTAACATTGTTGTAAAAATTTGGGGAAAAGAACCAGGAGGTTACATAAGCGCCGGCGAGGGGTCACGAGCACTGATGAGGGCCATCAGTGTGCGTTTGGCCTTCTAGCCTCCGTGCGCAGAAGCCATCGATTATCCTTGCCTCAGGGGGTCGCGCTGCTGCCAGCCCTAGCCTCAGTGCCCATCTAGAGCAGCCGGTTCTCGCCTTCGTGCGGGGCCAGCGCCGCCAGATGTGCCGACCTCGCCTTCGGGATAAAGAGTTAACGCGGAGAAGCAAAACTACCAGCTACTACAAAGGTAGAGAGCCATGGACACGGGGGGGTGCTGGATCACCTGATGAGGTTGGTGATGGCGGCACCGATGACGGCCATCTGCTGGCAGTCGGTGCCATACCTCGCTAGCACAGGCGGCGTCCTGGCACCCTACTGTTGAACAACATGTGCTGTCTCATAAATGTGCCCTCACAAAGAGATGCACAACCTACTGCCAGGTAGTAAACTAGGCACCCTATGTTGTGCCATAAATGTGGACACAGGACAGAAGCTATCATTTGGCCAGCAGTACCTTGTCCTCTTTCTCACAGCCGCCTGCATGCTCTCATCTCATCCACCTCATGCAAGGCATTAAATGCGATGCCAGTAAATTTCTTGCATGCAAAGGAGTAGCTGATCGTAAATTTTCTGCATGCAAAGGAATGCCTGGTAGTAACTTTTCTACCTGGAAACGGGTAGTTGATGGTAACTTTCTTGCGTGCAAAAGAAATAGCTGATAGTAAATGTATATATAAGGGGAGGAGGACACATGTGATGTAAATTTTTCCTACCGTAGTAACTATATGCAGATCAGTTCTTTGTCATTTATGTATGGCCCACCAAAGTTCATGTGCTCCACTGGATGCGTCTTTTTCTAGTCCTCGGGCCCTCCACAGGGTTGCATGGTCGCATATGGCTTTCCTACCCCCACCTAGAAAGAGGCAGCGTGGGGTATTGATCGAACTGGGGCCTTGTTTAGATGCACCCAAAAGTTAGATTTTTTTCGCTCTCTCCATCACATCAATTTTTAGCCGCTTGCATGGAATGTTAAATGTAGGTAAAAAAATAACCAATTTCACAGTTTGGTTAGAAATCACGAGATGAATCTTTTAAGCCTAGTTGATCCAAGATTGGACAATATTTGCCAAATAAGACGAAAATGTTAATATTCATCAGGTTGAAAAAAGTTGCAAACTAAACCTGTCCTGGGTCGTAATTGGTGAACCTGGTTCTTGACCCACCCTACTCATTTAGCTCTATGGACAGGCTGTGATGATGGCTTCTAAATATAGCAATAGAGCAGCTAAGTAGGTGAAATACGGCCATGTACCTGCACTACCAGCACTAGGTTGGAAAGGTTTAATATGCAAGGGGTACGTGATGTGTTTTGCCATGGTGTGAATAGATGCATGTGGCCAGCCAAAAATGTAGCTCTCTATGCACACGTTTCTCCTACTACACACTGACATGGACTCCTATAAGCCTACGTATGGTAGGGTACTGCACCTTGGAAAACCTCGTGCATTTTTTCCCAAAAAAATTCCACTTCCAATCCTCTTGGCTTTGTGCCTCTCTCTCGTTCTAGCAGCTTCGTTCTAGTGGCTGTTGGTGTCATCCTCATCCATCGTGTGAGCCTGTGAGGAGAGGAGAGAGGAGAGGACTGCATGCATGCGCGAATGGATGCACATGCAGATGCATCAGGGGTCTTTTTTTTTGTCAGGGCACGTCTGCATGCGCTGCACTGCATCACGGCATGGGCGTCCACATCCACACGGTTGACAAGGCTGTAAGAAGCTGTGGATATCGTGCAACTTGTCTGATCATTGTCACCCATACACCCACCCCTTGGACCTATGGCATTGGTATTATAAGCCACATTGGTGGCGTGGCTGAGGTGCATCTCATTGAAGGTGTCTACTGTTACAAGTACAAACATTTACTCAACTGGCCCATCGTTGTCTTGCATGTAGTTCACCTGCCATGGGTTCATGTCTGCCGGCAACACTGCACCAATACTACACTTGCGCAGGCTTCTCTATTTATATGGCAGACTCCATGTCTAGGACTGCACCGGCAGTGTGCAAGCAGGCATAGGACAGCAGCAGGTAATTTAGCCTTCCAAATTTCTTCCTGTCATAGGTTGCTGGCATAGGTAGGCAAACATAGGACGACCTTAGAACCTACCACTCTTGCATGTCTATCTATTTTTCTCTACCAGATTTTTGGAGCACAACTGCTCTTCATTTTTGTGGCTCCAATGTGGTAGCCCTTGTTCAGTTCTTTATTCACATTGCAACTAGAAAGTAGCAAATGCCTATGCCTTGTAGCAGCAGTGCATTAATGCAATATATATTATAACCTAGAACGAGGTTTATGCATGAACACCTCTATAAATGCGCCTCAATGTAAGAACAAAGCTCAGTTATTTTTGTAGGCAGTGGTAAATCCTGATAGCTATTTTTGTGTCATTTTTCTTTGGTCCAAATTTTAAAAGCTATTCATTCAATAATAGGATTCTTTCAGAAGGGAAAATAGCAGGGAATTTATACTTGACAGTAGATAACTACAATGACAAAACAACGGCCAAGAATGAATAATCATGCCAGCAAATTGATGAAACAAGCAGCAGTACATCATTAATCACAAAAGCAGACAATGCCTAAAACAATAGGCCTATGCAGGGAAGAAATATTAGACCGTACATATTTAAATTAAGTTCTAACGAAACTGGGCAAGTGTCAAACCATTAGTGTTGCTTTCAGCAACTTCATCTTATTTGGTCTTTTTTTTAGGTTTTAGCACGTGCCAGTGTGAATTTTCGTTTGGAACAGATATACCTACAAACATGAAGTCCTAGATATATTTGCTTTTCTTTTAAATCTAAAAGCAATCTGACCTATGTATGCCTCAGTGTATGTTATATATCTCACACGGTTGGTTCCTGCTCATTTACCAGGAACATGGATAAGGGTAAGAGCATCCACATCGACATGGATAAGGGCAAGAGCATTATCAAGGAACCAGAGCCGCCGCTTTCATCGAATGCCTTGGATGCCCATGTCCCGGTGCCACCGCTTCCATCCGGTGACTTGGGTGCCCATGGCCCCCTCGTGCCACCGCTTCCATTGGGTGCCTTGGGTGCCCATGTCCCCCCGTGCCACCATTGGATAGTTTGGGAGCCCATGTCCCCGTGCCCCAGGTATTATTTATTTAGTGGTCTTTAAATCAGGCACGATGGTGCTATATTAGTTTTTATGGCACTGATTAATTTCATATTATGTATATGAGTTCAGGTGGTAGCTTAATTCCCTGGGTCCAACTATACATGCAAAAATGTTCTCTCTTCATGTTTTCTTTACTTTGTTGTAGGATCCGGTTGTACTTGACATATCACGCAAAAGCATGCTAAGACAGATCCTTCCTAAGATAGGCGCGGTTATTCGCACGGAGGGAGCAGTTAAGGTGGACAGCAAGAGGACAATGGCCTGGCTTAGCATTGAGATTCGTTCCAAACCGGGCAGCAAGGGCTTGCCGGAAGTTCAGCATTTCCAGAGCCTCCCTTGCATGACCGAATATGAGGCACAAGAAAGCGCTTCTGAGCAAGCAATCTGCTACTTTATAGCAAGCTGAATATTTCCATCAATGATCTAACTTATCCTGCCTTTAAGGAAACATGCAACCAACTAAACCACTTCATGTCGTGGTCCCAGCTTGTTCAGACCAGGTATGATATGCTGCGCGTACAGATGGACAACATGTTCAAGTCTCATAAGAAACTACTTGACCGCCTCGGTTCCATCTGTTCAGCAAATAGTGATATCCTTTCCTTAGCGACTCCTCTTGCGTCCATTGGATCAGAGCCCCTTCCTAGACCAGACCCATGGTATATCCAGCTTGTTGAACAGCTGTTCACCATTGTGCTGGAGAACACCCCTACGTACAGCCCTTTTGGGAGTCCTTAAAAGTACTTATGGTCCTTAGTTTGTGTCAGTTTCCAACTACTCTTCTGATTTCTTGTTAATGGCTGGCTAACTTGCATTTATGCACTCCCTCGCAGGGACACGATCAGCAGAGCCCTTTATAAAGCGCGGAGGTGCCACGTGTCGACCCCTATGCTATCCTAGCAGTCTCTTTAGGACGTTGTAACCTATGTCAAAATGTTTTGTACCGTCCAGCCAAATTCCATCCATGAGGGTTCCTTCCATCGAACTAGAGTGTCAGTGTTGGTCGTGTATGGTACTGTATCATATCCCTTGTTAAGTGTGTACGTGTGTCCCTTTGGTTGTACGTATTTATGCATATGTACTGTCCAATGTCCTTGTTTGCCACCCTTATGATAAATAAACGCCTTGGGCGTTTGTGATGACATGTGCTCCATGTTGGAACAGCAGGCCAGCAAACTCAATATTTGCATGTGCAGGGTAACACGTTGCTGCATATGCTTCTAAATTGCTAGCTATGTTAATGCAAAGTATACTGACGCCCCGTACACACACTCCTAAAACCTTTACCAGACCATCAATAGCATTGAGTGCTACTAAACACTATGGAGTGAGAAGTGCAGAGTTAAATGGCTGGCAGGTAGTAAAAACGGGTACAAAAAAGAACTCAGAAAACTACGTTTAGCCACCAAGTAAAACAACCTCTAGAATTCTAGAATGGTAAGTGTATGCATTTGCTACCTAAGAAGAGAATCTGCCACAACCACGCCAGTAGGTTCAGGCTCAGCTCCGTGCTTGCAAAGCATCGAAATATAGTCCCCTCCTTTTTCTACTTTTCTGCTTCACTAACCAGTCAGCTACCAGCACATCGATCTATCTCTGGCCGTGCCTTTAAAAACAGACCCACCATCCCATTCATCTCCACTCAACACCACCGCTCTACCCTCCCTCAAGTTTCTTGCACCGTGCAGGTGATGAGCTATTCCCGCAACGGCCGCGCCAACCAGCAACATGGCCCCAGTAGGGAGGGCACACTCACAGGGCGCCATGGTGGGCGTCCGGCTACGGTGCCAGCAGTACCCACCCGCCGTCGCCCACGGAAGGCCCTGGGTTGGACAGGCATGCGAAAGCAAAGCTGGGGCGGGTGGGCTACGGAGATCCGCATCCCACGCAGTCGGCGCACACTCTGGATCGGCAAATTTCGGCGTGCCCTTGAGGCGGCCCTAGCGTATGATGCCGCCATGTTTTGCTTCTATGGTGAGCACCCCCCAGAAAGCGCAGATTCAACTTCCCAGCTATGCAGCGTCCTGCCATCCCTGACCACCTTCGTATCTGACTCACCATAGCCACCATCAGGGCAATCGCTACAGACTACGGTCGAAGGTGTGCTGCACTCCTCGCACCTCTTGTGTGCCATACAGTATTGGGAGCTCTGTCGGCACCACCTCAGATGGCAAGAGTGGCAGGTCCTGATGCTTCTGGTGCTGCTGCCGGTGTTGAGGTAGCTGCTCTCTAACTAGGCAATAAGCAGTTGTTTTGAGAGAATTAGGGGCTATTCTAACAGCCACCATCCATTCTTGTGTTATGTCCCGTGAGAATCAGGTCTGTTTGTGGTGTTAAGTTCAGCCGATGCATTTGTTGCCTGTATTTGCGGTCGCACATGGCCCTACCAATTGGATTCCTACCATAAACACCTATTGGTATGGTAAATAGAAATATATGCAGCACCAAAATTTAGCAAGTACGTAGTAGCATTGGGGGTGGGAGCAGTATAATTTGCCAGTGTTTTGTAAAATTGGAGACAAGAGGAACCAGGGACTTACATGAGCGCCTAGGGGGGGTGCCGAGCACTCATAGGGTCATGGGCGTTGGCTTCTCCTTCGAGTCTCCATGCACAATGGCCACCGACTATTGTTGCCTGGGTGTGGCGCGCCACCACCAACCCAGGCTTCACTGCGCAAGCACAGCGGCCGGTTCTCACCTCCGTTTGGAACCACCACTGCCGGTCATGGCCACCTCGCCTTTGGTCAACCTAGGGATTCCATTAATCCAAACCGATCGGTTTGATTCTTCGATTCTTCAGCAAATTCAGTTACCTAAGAAATTAGATGCCCATCAGATTGTTGACCACATTGCGTGACATAATTAGTGAGCAGAAGTAGAATCACACAAGAAAGAATTGTATGGGCAGGAACGGCAATTTAGAGCATGCAATCAACAGAGCATCAGCTCAAGATGAACAACTGTCAAATAAAGTCAAGCGACACACAATATGGCCGCACCTAGACATTACAAGAGTCTAGGAACATTAAACTAATTCGGAACTGCAGTATTACCATAGTTAGTCATCGTAACCGATGAAAGTGACCTATGACTGATAAGACGGTGTAACCTCGTTGATCTACGTGCAATTAACTCTCCATCTCTAAAACTAAAACATCAATCAGCAACCTGTAAGGCTTGCTCTTTTCATTTATTGGTCATGCTCAGCACGCTATGCACAGTATCCATCTAGAGGGGGACTCCGGCACTATGAAGCAGTGCACAGTAATCAACTAGAGAACACTCCAAGGGTAAGTTTCATGGATCATTGCATTCAAGGAAAAACCTTCCTCTTTATGGGCAGTGAGAGATTCCTCGAGCATAGGCAAACCTCATCCACTTAGATTCTTTTTTTAGTTTTGAATAAAATGAAATTACAACTATCTAAAAGAGGTCAAAATGCAAGCAGAATAACCAACTTCAATGTTCAATATCAATGAAGCTATTACAAGATCCAACCATTCCATCCTGACTGACCAGGTAACATATTTGTTTATGCAGCAACACACCATGTTTGATGCAATCCAAACTGATAAGCTACACGATATCATCGCACTAAGAAATGTATCTGTTGATTCAGACCATTTTCGTACCTATTGATGAGCATTCAGCGAGTTCCTTTAGATAGTGTATTTACCAATGAAACATCATATGTAAAATAATTTGCATTGCCATGGTGCTTTAGATTGGTCGTTGCATGTATCAATGAACTTTTCTAGAGCTTCTGGCCAGAGTTTTCCAAACCTATTGATCAACAGGAGCTTATCTCCAAATAATGTTTAGAATTGCGCTTTCATCAGACACATCCAATCATAATAGATCGAAGATGGGAAACTATTTAAAAACCCTCCATTAATCACATCATTCCCTGACCCCACTACTAATGTTCACAATGACACATATTAAAACAACATATTAGGTAATAATATGGTTCTAGATTGTTAAGCGAAAACATATCTTTTAGAACTTTTAGGTGACTAGGCAGCACACCTCGTGGAGACAAAATACCGATGAGGCGGTTTAAGCTACAACAGAATGGACAGCCTTAACAATGCAAGTACTTAAATAAGTAGATGAAGAGCAAAAATAATCTAGATGCAGATGAGTACTCACTTATCGACCGATTCATTGACCTTCCTCTGTAGAACGGCCCCTCTCCTCGGAAACTTGCTCTGTAGGAAGGACGACAGCAAACAAATGAGAAACCTTTGTCATGCTTTGGGGTGTCATGGAAGTCGACTGCAGCAGGCACAAGTGTGGTCACCTCATTCAAAGCAACTGGAGCAGTGGGCAGAGTGGTGGTAGTCGGTGAAGTGGCCAGTGCAGCTGTTGGTAAGAACACCAGCGCGTCAGTGCCACTAGTGGCAGTGGCCGACCCACGGATCAAAACTTGGGTATTCCCAGTTTCACATGCAAAAAAACAAATAACACATCCGTAGGTTTTAGAAACAATAATAACAGTACTTTGCACACAATCAAAGTCACGAAAATAGTCAGACAATAAATTGGTCAACAAATTGGCTCCAAAATATGCATGGACCAAACAAACAATTTCACTGATGTAGATCCTAGCTCCGCCTTCTACTCTATCCCACAAAGGCCTCAAATCAGATGAAACTGATTTGGCCTTCATTTTGCAAACCAATACTAATACTATTACTACAATAGATATCACTGCAAATCAGTAAACTACTAAGTTATGTGGCTACACCAATTTGCAATGAACAGATCATCGGCTGAAAATAAACAACTGCCACCTAGAATCAAGTGATACACAGTATGACCACACCTAGGGATTACAAAAGTAACACCACATGGGAACATGACCCCGTATAGCAGTTTTTTTTAAAAAAATAAGGACTTCTAAGGATGTTTTCCCAGTGAATTGGTAGCTTTTCCAACATTTATAGAATTTCTACCAGCAGATGCACCCTACAGCATGCTCCAAAGATCGTCCGTTCCTACTAGGTTCACATGTAAGCACCAAATTGAGTACTAAATAACCACAAAGCTGATGGTTTCATGTATCAGTCATCTATGGCCATGAAAACTGAATGTTTGAAATCAATCTATAAAGACACGTGACCAAACAAATCAATCTATAAAAACACATGTTCAGGATTCAGGATGAAAAATTATCAAGATTCTGGGTTATCAGTGATCATCATAAATGGGTGGTTTTGTATGCCTACAGAATATTGCAATTAGAGATGCATATGATGGCTGCACTGAAATTCAGGATTGACCTTCACCACTTCTGATTTGTTTAGGAAAATATATATTGAGTAGTGATTTAGTACTCAATTATTGGAAACCTTTTAAAGGTTATTGGAAACCTTAAAAGGTGATTAATCCGTTCTAGCAGTATCCTTAAAAGGTTTCCAATAATGTATCCACACAATGACTAATCTATATTAGATTAGATGAAGGCAGCAAACATATCTGCCTCTCTACCACTCTTGCTTCCCACCTCTCTGAGCACACTTTCTCAGTGATGAATTTGGAAAGGCAATGCAGCAAAAATTTCCCTGAATTTGGTAAGGCCATACAACAGAATCACAGCTGAAAGTATGTGGAGCACATGCAGCTAATTAAACACCAGGAACTATGCTTATCTCGATATCACTATAATCTGAAACTCCAGTTCAAAGTAGTGTTTGGCATGTGGGGATCCCTAATAGAACTTATAGAATGATCTTGATACACAACAAGATAACTTGCAACTAACTCAGATACTCTATTCCAGAGCATAAATTTGTTCCAACACTAAAAGGTAAAAGTTGTTTCTGCAACCTTTAAACTTTCTAATTAAACTCCTACAGAAAATATCAGCTTACTCCATCCAAATTATACTTCCTAATAGAAATCGAATCCAAGGCGATGTGAAGCAGAACGAGGTGGACCTGCATTGCGATGGCCACACCAGCAAACACGATCTAGGGCCACTCCCCAGAGTTGAACCGCCCTCGCTGCCTGGGCGGAGCGGGTGGCATCGAGGCAGGCAGGTGGTGCCTGCACGGCCAGCCGTGTCGGGGTCTGGGAGGGAAGAGGAGGGCTGGAGCTGGACCGGAGGGGTCGCGGAGTCGGCGTCGGGCGCGCTCCTGCTGCACGAGCACAAGCAGCGGCGCCGGCCTCGCAGTCGGCGGTCGCCATTCGCCGGTAGCGGGGCAGCACGGCCAGCCGTGTCGGGGTCTGGGAGGGGAGAGGAGGGCCGGAGCTGGAGCGAAGGGGTCGCGGAGTCGGCGTCTGGCGCGCTGCTGCTGCACGAGCACAAGTAGCGGCGGCGGCCTCGCAGTCGGCGGTCGCCATTCGCCGGTAGTGGGGCAGCGCATTGAGGAAGCTTGAGGCCGGCTAGATTGGGGATTTTTTTTCTTTGGTTGAATCGCCTTTGTGGAGACCGTCTACCTTCCACCCAGACTTAGATCCATCCGAACGCTCTCTAACCCTAGCCGTAGGCGTACAACCTTCCCATTAGGGGAAAAAAATAGGAACTTAGCCCTACAACCATATACATATACTTGCCAGTACCCCGCGCGGTGCCGCGGGCAATAATAGCAAGCAATCGGCGCATAGACAACGCTATTTGTTATGTTTGACAAGCAAAAGAATTATGAGAACTTTAATATAGCCAAGTATTTTGAGATGAAATGCCAGAACAAATAAAATCAGAAAGTTGCGTTTTATTGGAAGGAAGGAAATTGCTTGGAGACCATATATATACAACTATACATCACTATTCTGTCATCATAATCTAGAAATATGAGTTAAGTGTAGGGAAATATTGAACCTAAACTTACAAGATCGGCATCCCTGCAAGATATAGCCTTGTTGCATAGTACAGCCTGTAGATAAGCCAAAAATGACTAATGAAACCGATGAAACATAGCACAGCATGTAATAATTGTAAGACAGGCCAATGGTGTGGTGAAGGGGAAAGTGCTTATAACCCCATACACCTTAGCTCTACCAGCCCGTACCGTAGAAAGAGCCGACTATTTGTTCGAGCAGAGGATGGAGGTTTAACACTTGCACTGCTATTAACTTGTCCCTACCAAACTAAACATGGTACATACAAGCGTCCATCTTTAAATCTACTTAGTGTTGCCCACTACATACTTCATAAATGAATATAGCAGACACATATGTAGCATCATAATAGGAGACCAATGAATGGTATATGGACATCAACAAGACCGACATCACCATGTTGTCACCTTAGTGTCGCCCGTGGCACTAAAGGGGCGACCATAGACCACATGTCATGTTGCCACCTCCTTGCCAACAAAGCAACAAAAGGCATGCCCATAAAGCATTGCGCATGCTACTCCTATATAGGACTACAACTGCACGGCAGCGCACCCATGCAAGAGAGTGGAACGGCACCGGAAAATAATGCTAGCCTTAGAAGACTGAGCTTCTATGGAGCCGACCAACGTGCTAATTAGGCACCGACCGAGTGAGTGGTCACCAGCTGTGCATGCGGCTTTAATTTATATGTAGTCTGTTGTGCGCTTTGTGGGTTGCATGGGTGTAGAGTAAATGTAGGTTCCTGAGCCACACCCATGCAACCCCCAGGTCGCAGCAGACCATAGGGTACACATAGGCTACATGAAAATTAAAGCATACTCTCAAAGTGTCTGCTGTGCATTTCTTGGATTGCATTGGTAGTGATCTTAAAATACCCCTGCTTGCGAATTTTATAAAAACCACTGTACATAGAACAAGATGAGAGGGGAAACCATAGGATGAGAAAAGAATCTATTCCTAATAGAGAGGTAGAGACCCATCGTAGTTATCGAAATAGTTAGGAAGGATGGCACAGAGATTGCATCCACAGTTAATAGAATTGTTCTAGTTAAGTGATACAGAATATCACCTTAACCATTGAACCGGTTCTTATTAGTTGTGATGCCAAGACCAATATACATGTACATCTTAGCCGCAATTATCACCTCACCACCAATCACCTTGGATATGGCAATCGGTGCCTTCATTTACCCTGTGCCAGTGGTGCCCATGATTACCGCCGATTTAGTCGACACCATCTATGCAGTGTAGTTCGCTCTTGCAAAAGTGACCGAGGTTTGCAGTGGAGTCGTGAAGGGGAAAATACTTATGGCCCCATAAACCATAGATCTACCAGGACGTGCTGTAGTAGGGGTCGACTACACGTTAGAGCGGCGGATGGAGGTTTAGCGTTGGCACCACTATTACCCTATACCTACCAAACTAAACATGGTATATACGTGCATACATCTTCAAATCTATTTAGCATTGCCCACTACACGTTTCACAAATGAATATAGCACACACACATGTAACAACATAATAGAAGACCAATGAATGATATATGGACATCTACAAGACCGCCATCACCATGCTGTCATCTCATTGTCACCCATGCTGCTAAAGGCGCAACCATGGACCACATGTCGTGTTGTCACCTCCTTGCCAACCAAGCGACAAAAGGCGTTCCCATAAAGCATTGTACACGCTTCTCCTATATATGACTCGCCATGTGGCTACAACTACACGCCCACGCACAGGCGCTTGCCCACTGGGCCCTCCATGGCAATGAACAAACTCCCCCAACCGGCCCTAGCTAGCCATGTGACCTATGCAGCCACAACCACCGCCTTGCTGATGTACGCTGAGGAAGGTACGACCGTCATGGAGACGAGAGTGGACCAATACAAGAAAGGAATGCTAGCCTTAGAAGACCTAGGCCTTCTATGCAGCCGACCACCATGGTAATTAGGCACCAACCATGTATGCTGAGCATCCACCGTCCCCCACTACATGCCACCGTCCATTTGCATGCGGCGTACAATCACCAGGAAAGTTGTCTCGTCACTCCACTGCACAACCCCTCTTCCCTGGCGTATAAAAGGGCACCCTGAATTCCTCTCCTCCACTGCCCAACAACACGATCAGCTCATTTGCCTGCTCTCCCTTCAATTTGTCCGTGCATACCATATATGCCTATACGCAAGAGCCAAATTCGACACCCGTTGCACGACGAGGTAAGCAACTCATGAGCATTCCCTCGCTCTTCTCTTCCTCCCTATGGTTTTCACCCTGCTCCCCTCCTTAGTTGGTTGTAGAACATGACTTTAGGCTTTCTAGGCAGTGTTTTACATATATGAGTATTTTATAAAAAAATCTTACTGTCTTCCCTTTTCACAAAAATGTTTGCTCTTATCTATTCTCTCACAGATGGCCGAAGGAGTTTGGACCAGCAGCTACTGTCTAGGTGTTGAAGGCTTTCCCAAGCTATTGTATGCTACCATGCAAAAACTTGGAATCAAGAATCGCCCAGAATATGAAGGCAGGGAGTACGAGGAGCATAAAACCGAAAGATGTGAAATCACCGTCTATATCGGAAAAAGTGAAGACTTCCCTGACATAGCTGAAGCATGGAGTATGACTACGACCAGATTTCAGTTCGTAGACACGTATCAAGCTGTCGCCCGCAAAGCTTTGAGGTGCCTGTGCCAGATCTACGAGAAGCCCATTGCCCGTACACCCATGAGGTTCTTTCCACCGTAGGAAAAGGACCAGCCAGTTTGGAGGACCCGCATGGACATCTTGCAAGGACGTTATTCGCTCGAGGATGACCCGACTGTGGTATTCATGACCACATACCTACTTGCTCTGGATGAGCAATATGATAAGCAAGCATCGGAGCTGAGGAAGTGCATGCACCGCGCAGAAGAAGTTGAGCTCATGGTTAGAAAGCTCCATGTGCAGCTAGTAGAGGCTCAGGCCCAAGCAACTGCAGCCGAGAGTCGTGAAACTGCCATCGCTGAAGCCTTGAAGGAAGCTAAGGACCACCATGCCCAAGAGTTGAAGGATGCCTACCTTGTCACTAGGGTCAAGAGAAGAATACAAGCCTTACAAGACCGAGAGCCCATGATTCTAGAAGGGATCCCAATCATGTCCCTAAACATAGAAAGAAGACTCGATGTTGAAGGGCCATCGGCTCCTCCACCCACAGAAATCTCTCATGAAGCTCTAGAATTGGAGCCCAATAAGGAAGAAAATGTCCCCCTCGCTCAGCCACCCCCAAAAGATGACGTTGACCCGCCTCTTAGTCCGAGGGATGGAGCACAGATGTTGAAAGAATGATTCTTCTCAACACCAAGGAAATAAAGCTCTTTAGTCGAGGCGTTGAAGATTAGTTGTGCCATGTTTCTCCTTTAGTCTTAGGAAAGTGAAGTTTACTTCGCTTTTGTTCACCGCAAAGGAGATGAAGCATATTGTAGTATGCATATTTTGTTCCCTGCTATGTTGTACCCTCTTATCTAGAATATATATTTGTGCTTGTTGGTTGTGCTAAATGAGTGCTTTATCAAAGTTCTTTCAGTCTCTTTCATAACAATACGGTGAGAAAACATATTAGACATATGAGCCATATTTCCCAAAGTTTCCTATACCGAACACATACCTGCAGCGAATACGGACCGAGGCCAGACCTTCAACAGCTGTTCTGCACATGACGATATGTACCCGTATTATAGTGCTTGCATTTTCCGCCTGCTATGTAACCCAACATAATGTAATGACTTGGCTCTAGTGGAGTTAGTTGCTTGAATCCCCCGCTTTAATAGTTTTATGTAGACGTCCTTTCCCCTAACGGGAGTGCATCCTAATTCACTCTTTTGGAAACCCTCACGTCAGGGAATGTACTTTTGTTGTAGGTTTTTGTTCTTTCCGCTTAGAATGTAATCCTACCCAATGTTGTGCTTTGAATCTAGGTATGTTTGTTGCTTGAACCTGACTCCATCAAGTGCTTCTATACACTAAAATGTCATTTAATTGGGTGGCCTAGAGTAGGCACGATGTAATAACAATCAACCTCCATGTTCCTTTACAGTATTCTAATCAAAGAAAACATGTTGCTTTTCCTCCCCATATTTGCCCACCATTTAGTGTACAAAATAGACCAACCTTTGGTACCAACATAATGAGAAAGCATATTAGACAATTATATTGATGCCTATACTAAGCACGTAACCCGTAAAGAAGCACGAGCAGCAGTAGCTTCCCATTTAATGTTGCCCACTACATACTTCATAGATGAATATAGTATGCACATGTAACATCATCACCATGCTGTCGTCTAAAGGCATAGTTCATGGTCACGCCTTTAGTGTTCTGAGCGACAATAATGGGGCCGCACACCAATGATGGTCCCTTATAAGAGAGACCTACAACGGCTGGTCTTACCTCCTCTGCATGAAAAGACAGGAAATAAATAGCCCCTTAGATGCCTAGCCAAAGGCCCGCACATGCCCATGACTAGAGGAGCGTGCCCGACCCCTTAGGTGCCTAGCAACCACTACCATAGATATCACCTCACCACCGCCCATCGCACTTCACGACACCACCCACATCGATACGATAGCTCCCCTCCACTATCATTGATGCTGCTACTGCTATTGTTGACCGATGATGGCGCGTGTGTTGTCCCCTCCACTCGACACTGATGCTGCTGCTGTCCCCGCTGTCCCCTATGACACCATTGTGTTGCACGGACCGTCGGTGATGGCGCACACCCAGAAACACACCCCCGCTCCCTAACCCCACCATCGTTCACCTATAAAAGCACCCCCTCTAGCTGCCCCTTCCCGCCAGCGACACTCCCTCCATCCTAACCACCCGCCAAATCACCCCATAAACCCCAAAACCAGGTGTCAAACCCCTGCTAAAACAAGGAGAAGCTAGAAGAAATTGCCACCTGCTGAAGATTTTAGAAGAAGAAGCTAAAAGAAGACGAAGCACGGTGCCAGAAGATAAAAGCTAAAGCCCTCAAGATGTGCTTCGTGGAAGATGAACTCGCCAACTTCATCCTCGCCATCCAGATTTCTATGCTGATAGGATCCATATTCCTGCTCATTGTGGTAACACGCCCCTTGCCATATGTAAGGCCCTGAGGAAATTTGTTGAACCTACCTTTACTCATTTCCTTCCTCCACACACCTTGTGAAACTGGTCAAGCCCAGTCAAAGCATACACCAGAAGTCTCACCCCCGCTCCTCTATAAGAGGACCCAAGTAGCCCTACCATGAGGCTCTTTGTCTCCACGATGTAGATTAGCTACTCCTGAGGAAGATGTACCCGTGATTAGCATCTCTTTCCCTCTCTCCATCATTGTATTCCACCTGTGCCAATCAAATCCATGTATTTGGCTCGCAACCTACTATGTGCATGAGCTAGACTAACTAAAGAGGGTGTATGAACAAGAAACCACACCCTGAGAAGATAAAACTCGGTGGCCATAAGGAGTAGACACACGGATAATACACAAATCTAGCTAATAAAAGATTTAAAGATAAATCTTCTAAGTGGATTAGATCTGGATCCCACTCAAGAAAACATAGGGCAGAAATAAGTAGAAAAGAATGATGTAAATCTCTACATGAGAAATGGATCCGACATAACCTGAGGATTAGCACTATAAAACCCCAAGAATCAAGCAATGAGAAGGCACCATGACAAGATGCCACAGCCAGAAGACTACCCAATGTTGTGCTTTGAATCTAGGTGCGTTAGTTGCTTGAGTTCGACACCATTGAATACTTCTTTACACTAACAGGCCTAGAATAGGCACCATGTAATGACAACCGACCTCTATTTTCCATATTAGACATTTCTATACATTCCTATACTAAGCACGTCACCCGCAGCGAAGCGCGGGCAGCAGTGGCTAGTAGAAGTAAAAATGGGCCATTTTGCAATGGCGACACAAATGTAAACTACCTGTGCATACTGATGCATTTGGACTAGAAGAATAAACCAAATGATGCCCATGCAGATCAACAAATACTGTCAAGCCTAAAAATGTGGGGAGCAAAGGCATGAGCACAGGGGTCACTTTGCCAGCAGGGGTTAGCACGATCCTTCACCACCATGGTTGCTGTCCTCATAATCCTGAGGTTGGAGCAGTCAAATTGCCCAAATGCAACAGCAGACGCTGTGATGAGAGGATAGCAATGGAATGTGGAACGATGGAACCCAAGGGCAAATCCAGGCCAGATGACCACTGGGGTCTTCTCTGAGAATGGGTGGGGGTCATTAGGAACTATTAACGCTATATACAGTAATTTTCCATTGGAATTCATAAAATTCGTCGGGGTCAGTTGACCCCAGTGACAAGCCATAGCTCTGACCCTGATTGGGAACCGTGTTTTCTTATCGTGGAGACGATAGGGCAAGAATCCTTGTGAAATCTTCCTTTGACCCACGGACTTGGCAGATTTCTCTTTCCCTCGCAAATCAGAGTGTTTTGCTGAATGGAAATGGTCGTACAACCTCTATGTCTGAGTGACCGTGTAACACTAACACATCGGTGTTACCGCGTCATACAACTCACTAAATCATGTCATGGGCATCATGTTTATATATTATTGCATGTGGCAAAATGAAATATTAAATTTTGTTACACTAATTCTCAATTTGAGCTCTAATTTATTCCTTGTCCAAATATTCTCCAGCATAGCTCAACTCATTATTGTCATGCTGATCCAACTTCATCTCTCTCTATTCAGCTTCTTCCTAATTCCCTGATCACGCTCACAGCACACTCGCAGAGCAAGCCCGTGTCGCACGCTTTAGTACATTTCGTTAGCAAGACGCAGTGGTTTTACTTCGCCGCGTCGGCATGGCAAGTTAGGCAGCAACTACTAGCGTATAGCGCGCGCACCGCTCTGTTTAGCCCGCGCAGCACGCGCACAACAACGATCGGCTGCAGCAGCAGCAAACACTGCCCACAACATATGCATTAGATAATCTTCGACAAGAATTAAAATGATGCTCAGCTGCCCTACAAACAGTGGCGGATGTAGAACACGATTGAAGGGGGGCTGATCTCTTCTTCTTCCTCTTTTCTCTCCATTTTTCTTCTTTCCTCCACCTCTTCTTCTCCCTCACCCTCCCCATACCTCCATTGTTGCACCAGCTGTAGGGGGGCTGGAGCCCCCCAGCCCCCCTTAAGATCCGCCCCTGCCTGCAAACATGAAACCCTGCAACCAGGAATAAGTAGCTGAGCACTGTAGAAGCACAGAAGGTACTGTAGCGGTGACGGGACACTGTAGCTAAAGTTGTTTACCATAAAAACCACTGTTCATCCAAAGCAGCATTTCATGCGCCAGCCGCGCTTTACTACCATTAAGCAAGTTAATTAGCCACCGACCTCACGATGCGTCACTGTCGCGTCTTTACTTCGTCTGCTAATTGCTCCGCAAAAATAATTAACGCACGTCGCGCTGCCTCCGCCGAAGTGTGTCGCGCACGTCGGACGTCCTTCTCGGTGCAAGCTCCACCTCTATCCCCGCGTCTCCTGCCTTTAAAAGGATACGCCGATCAGCCCTCCTATCACGCCGAGCCGTCCTGCTCCGCTGCTCACTTACTTCTTCCTCCCAAATCAAGTTCAGCTGCGTCTATCAATTTCTCCCCGAGCTGTAATCGACCGAGGTAGCTAGCCTGCAAGAATTCCTTCATTCTCCTTCTCCATTATCTCCTTCACCCGTGGTCTTCTCCATTAATTCCTTGGATTAAAGACCCACTCAAGTCTCCTCCATTAATTTCTTGACCTACATAATTGAACCAGCACTTCCCCGTCACGTCATGGACCAAAGACCCACAGCCATATGCAAGTCAACAAGTCCAATTGCATGATTAGCCTCCTCCAATAATATCATTTTTATTTTCGGAATTAATTAAACAGCCACCTTGTGCAATCAATATCTCCCTCATACGAACTCCGATTCCGTTGATTCTTTTTCCTAAATTCATCTAAAATCACGCTCTACCCATCCATATCATTTTCTTCATCTCTAGAGCTCATTTAAATTTATTTTTTTTATGTTGAAATAAATTTTGTTAGATTTCTAAATTCATGATGTATCTGTTAATGTATTTAGTTCATACAGTTCAGTGATGCTTTAGGGTTACTTTATTATTTTGAAATGCTTATTATTATTATGGTTATTTAGAGAATGACTTTTGTGATGCATTGGTAGAAGTGCTGGCCCTAAAAAATTTTACAGTAGCTTCATTGTATTATTATGTGCTCTCTGTAATTTTTGTAGCCCTAAGCTTGACTGTTAGATATGGTAGATAAATATCCATTAAAATTAATACGAATAAGAGCATAACATTAATTTAATAATACTAAACACTTGTTAGATGAGCTTGACATTTTGCTTGATGAAGATGATAGTCAGTTCAGTATCGTAGTCATTAGAGCTAGCTTAGTAGCTTAATGTGTGTGTTCTTATTTTAAGAGTTGATGTTGTCTAAATACTGAATTATTGCATCATCCTCGCATGCGTATAGAGAACGAATTGGCAGAGATCGTGACCATCGGCGATCATGAGTTCAAGGAGATCGTCAAGGAGTACAAGGAGGAGATTATCGTGCAGAGGAGGTCCCGGAGCTGCCACTGACTGACGTAGCTGACACCGCGCCTGTCCAAGGCAAGCCCCGGTGCATGACCCTTATTTTTGATAATCTCGTAAATTAGCATAGCAATTATCGTAATTCAAAAGAATAAGTTATTTTGTAGCCAGCTGTAGGATATATATATATATATATATATATATCTATATATATATATATATGTATATATATATATATGTATATATATATATATATATATATGTGTGTGTGTGTGTGTGTTGTGCTATGCTTAGGTTTATCGGTAGTGTGAGTAACCTGTCGTTGCTCACAATAGGTGATAATTATTACTCTCATGATAAAATGATGGAAAGGAAAATGCTGACCAAGCAGGGATATGATATGAGTATTGGTGGGTGTAACAGGTTGTCCCACGGCCACGGGCATACCTTGGTTGCACTGTTTTCCGGTCTGTGTCGATTGAGGACCGTCCATTGCTGTGGATGATAGTCAGATCACAGATTTATTATCCCAAGTGCATACTTGCTTATGGAAGCGGGAAGGGTCGTTACTCTCTTGTCGTGGGTTTCGGCTCTTTCCAGACCGACTAAATTGGAGGCGGGGAAAGGTGGAGGTCTAAGCACCGCAGTGAGACCAGGTCTCAAGTATGGGGGCTTGGAATCCAAGTTTGGACGGAGACCTGGACCCCTCGATAGGAGTGGAATAGATTGGTCTTGTTTGTGCCTGGGGTACAAGCGATACGTGTGTTTTTCGGGGTACCCAGCTGGGCTACATTGATTCGTGAATCGTCGTTTCTACGTGATGGTACGACTTGGCTATGGTCTAGCACCGCAGTAAGAACCGGAATATGAAAGATGATAAAAATGGTTCTGATTGCTCAACTCTTGCTTGAAAGCAGAACAGGTGCTTACATATAATAGTTGGATAATAAACTAATCTTCACTGCTAATAAAACTTTATCTTAAGGACAAAATGCTAGTAATGTTTTTGGCAAAACCAAATAAAACACAAGCCATATAACCTATCATATCCTTGAGTCGGGAAATATATTCCCACTAGCTGGGTAAGTCTTGTGAGTACATTATTGTCGGATACCTGAATTAGGGGTACCCAAAACCGACGATTAAAGGAAACAAACCCCAGAGACATCTGCGCCCTAAAAAATCACACCAAAGCTCCACCTACGCCGAAGCACCGTGCTCGGTCTACACACATGTGGCTGCGCCGGGCACCCTCGACTACGTTCTGACTCGTATGAGGCCCGCTCGACGGGGAGCCTTGACCCTAGAAATTCTCCGATTCGCACGACCTAGGGTCGAGTCGGTCGACCCCCCCTCTTATTCACCTACTCACTGACAAGGCATTTAATGCAACCACTTCTGCCAACGTGGCTACAGCGCCACCGGCGTGGGAGCAGCGTCCGCATCTAATCACGCTTTTTTACTGCCCATCCCGGGATGGGCGGTGAAAAAGCTGCCACTATTCACACCACGTCAAGCACTGTTCTTCCATCGACGCCCCCTCGACTCACAAAACGATAATCGCCACGCCCGGGTTTCCTAGGGCTCGGCCTTATCCGTTCCTCAACAACCCCCGCAACCACGTCCCGACCCAGCCTCGACGTCGTTGGTCAATAAAGGCATGATGTCCGCACGTCGACCACAGGGAATCACACGTCCTCTATAGCGCCTAGGATGTCTTGCCGTCCCATCATCTACATCACCATGACACCCCAGGGATGGCCTGCACGCACCAGGGCACGTCGCCACAGCAGCGCCCACAGTGCCCATCCTGTCTTCTTCTCCAAGTCACCCCCTAGGGTTTTGTTGTAAACCTAGGCCCTCCTCTTGTGTCTATAAAAGGGGAGGGCAATGAGCTCTCCAAAAAGGAAAGGAAGACGGACACAAGACCAATGTTTTCTCCACTTTAGCGATCAACATCTCAAGCAACACTCCGCCTTTCTCTTCTCTTAAGACTTGGGACCGGTTCCCTCTCTTACAGCTTGTAACCCCTACGCAAGCACTTCGGTGCAAGGAAATACAATACGCTCCTCCCCCGCTGGACGTAGGGCCGTCTTTGCCAGAACCAGGATAAACCTCCATGTATTCTCCTTGCATCACCATCCGAATTAGGGAGCACGTGGCACAAATTTACTCATCGGTCTAGGGCCCTCCCGGTACCGAACACCGACAGTTGGCGCGCCAGGCAGGGGACGCTGCATGCCAACATCATTTTCCCGCCATTCCTCCGGATGGCTGACCCCGAACCTCCACTTCCGCTGGCTACGGTGATCTGGTTTGGGAGCTTGGAGTTCATGTCTCTTGGCTACGGCTATGACATGGTCCTCCTCCCACCCAGACACCTGACTGACCACAACTACGAGCTCTCCCAGCATGGGGGAGCGCTGCACCGGTATCACCGTTCCTGCCGGGCTTGAACAGCCAGGCAACGGCATGCCTAGCGTAGCCATCATCATCGCCCCAAGGAGGGCGATACGATGATCCGTCTCGGCGCTCCTTGGCCAGACGCCCACGCAGCATCTCTCGTTGAGGACCTACGTGGGATGAGCTTGGCTACAGGTAAGACACCGGTAGGGTGTCCCATCATTCCCCCATCCGGTGCGGCCCCTCCGGTTGGAGCAAGATCAGTTTCCCCGATGGCAGGGTCAATGCCGCCACGGACATTCCCCTATGGGCTGAACACAGCTGCCCAGCAGTACGCTTCCTCCGTGAGCACCAACATGGGTGCTTACGAGGAGCTCCCTGGGCACCATCTATGTTCTGCCTTCGACCTCATAGCGTCTGCACCGGTTTTCGAGTACCAGGACTCTACGGAGACCCCTGATCTGGAGCCCCGTGCGATCGCTTCCCGCCGCTACGACCCCAGAGATCGTCGATCTCACATGCATCTGTCATATTATTATTTTGGTGCCCCGGACTCCGACTCCGCCGATGACAGCTACGATCCGACTCGCAAATGCTTCCACATCGATGGGGCTATCGCATCAGACTCAAAAGCCGAGGCAGCCATTGAAGGAAGGAACGCCATGCCACCTCACGTTGAGCTCTCTGGTGCACAAGACGAAGCCTAATTCCTCGGTGCAGCCCAAGCAGCACAACTTGAGCAGATTCAAGAATTGCAAGCCAAGCTCGACGGGGAACGAGAGAACTTGTGCCTGATTTAGCAGACCCTCGAGCGGGAGCGCGTGACGCGTGCATGTGGCAGAGGGACTCGGGAGAGAGCCCGCGATGTCAATCGTCGCATCACGCATCATCGAGGATCGGGCAGGTGAACCCCCAATCTTCAATCGAGCCAACCAGAATGTCGTCGCCGCCGCCATGCTTCTCCGCAATATGCCCGAGCCATCTACCCCTAAGGCCCATCAGGCCCGCGATGAGATTCGAGGTCTCCTCGAGGCTACGGCCCTATAGTAGGCCGAGAGTTCTGCCTCGAGGTGTCACAGGGTTGCATCGGAGCAGCCTGCGGAGCCCTCCCGACAGGAGAAAGAGGCCTTGGTTAATCCTAAGCCTGCGCCACAAGGGAACAAGGCAGCCCCTGTCCGTGAATGCATTGTCGATAATCGCGAGCACTGAGATGCCTGTAATGACATCAACGAACGCCACAGGCGTAGAGGTGATGACGGTGCATCCCTAGGCTACCACGTGCACAGGGGTGGGTGTTATGACAGGTCAGAGGATCGCAGCCCATCTCCTGAGCCACCGGGCCCTCGAGTCTTTAGCAAGACCATCCGCAGGACCCAGCTTCCGATCCGGTTTTGCCCCCCCCAACGACTCTCACCAAGTATAACAGCGAGATTAAACCTGAACTTTGGCTCGCTGATTTCCGCTTGGCTTGTTAGTTGGGCAGGGCCACCGATGATCGCGTCATCATCCCATAGCTTCCCCTATTCCTGTCGGACACCGCTCGAGCGTGGCTCGAGGACCTCCCACCTGGATAGATCCACAACTGGAGTGACCTGGTGAGAGTGTTCGAAGGGAACTTCAAGGGGACTTACATGCGCCCCGGTAACACTTGGGACCTCAGGACTTGTAAGCAGAAGTCGGGCGAGTCCCTTCGTGACTATATCCGGTATTTCTTCAAACAACGCACCGAGCTTCCCACTATCACCGACTCCGATGTCATCATGGCTTTTCTCTCAGGCACCACCTGCAAAGAGTTGGTCCAAGAGTTGGGCCACAATACCCCCATCATTGCTAATGAATTGATGGACATCGTCACCAACTACGCCGCCGGCGAGGAGGCAGTTGGTGCCATCTTTGGTGGTGACCATGGTAAGGGGAAGCGCAAGGACGAAGAACCTGAGGGCTCCAATCGGGGCACCAAGAGGAACAACCAGAAGAAGAAGAAGAACGAGCAGGGCAAGCGTGAAGCCGCGACTGACGACCTTGTCGCTGCCGCTGACCGCAAGAAGCCTCGAGGACCCCACGGTGGGGGCATTTTTGACAAAATACTCAAAGAACCGTGTCCTTACCATAAGGGACCCATGAACCACAACCTTGAGGACTGCCACATGTTGCGCAGATACTTTGAAAGCTTAGTCATCAAGAAGGATGACAAGAAAGAGAACCCCAAGGGGAAAGATGACGACAAGGACGAGGGGTTTCCCGAGATCCATGACTGCTTCATGATTTATGGGGGACCCTCGACGTGTCTCTCTGCGCGCCAGCGCAAGCGAGAGCGTCGAGAGGTCTTCTCCGTACAGCTGGCGACCCCCCTCTTCCTCGACTGGTCTGAAACGGCTATCACTTTCGACCGTGATGACCATCCGGACCACGTCCCTAACCCTGGAGTCTACCCGCTCGTCGTCGATCCCATCATTGCCAATACATGCCTCACTAAAGTGCTCATGGACGGTGGCAGCAGCCTCAATATTATCTACGCCCAGACCCTCGACCTTCTGGGAATCAGGAGGACGCAGCTCCGACCCAGCGTCGGTGGCTTTCATGGAGTTATGCCAGGGAAACGAGCAGAGCCCGTCAGGCGGACCAACCTGCCCATCTACTTTGGCACGCCCTCCAACTTCAGGAAGGAGACCCTAACTTTCAAGGTAGTTGGGTTCCACGGGACCTACCACGCCATCCTTGGGCGCCCTTGCTACGCTAAATTCATGGCGGTTCCCAACTACACCTACCTTAAGCTCAAAATGCCAGGCCCCAAGGGTGTTGTCACCGTCAGGCCCTCCTATGAACACGCCTACGAGTGCGACGTAGAGTGCGTCGAGCACAGAGAAGCCATTTTGGAGTCGGCAGCCTTGGCGGCAGACCTCGACGGTTTGGCCAAGGAGATCCCCGATCCCAAACGCCATGCCGACAATTTTGAGCCCACGGAAGACGTCAAGCTCGTACACCTCGACCCCACTAGCTCGGACAGGAGGGCGATGAAAGTCAGCACCACCCTTAATCTCAAATAGGAAGCAGTGCTCGTCGACTTTCTCCGTGTGAATGTCGACATATTCGCGTGGAGTCCCTGGGATATGCCGGGCATACCCAGGGAAGTCACCGAGCACGCCTTGGAGATCCAAGCCGACTCCAAACTGGTGAAGCAACGCTTGCGCTGCTTCGACGAGGAGAAGCGCAAGGTCATCGGCGAGGAGATCCACAAGCTTTTGGAGACCGGATTCATCAAGGAGGTTCATCATCCTGAGTGGTTAGCTAATCCCGTATTAGTTAAGAAAAAGAGTGGGAAATGGAGGATGTGTGTAGACTATACTAGTTTAAATAAAGCATGTTCAAAAGTCCCTTTTTCTTTACCACGCATTGATCAAATCGTCGATTCTACTGCGGGATGTGAAATTCTATCGTTCCTAGATGCGTATTCCGGCTACCATCATATTAAAATGAAGGAGTCCGACCAGCTCGTGACTTCATTCATCACCCCGTTCGGCATGTATTGCTACGTTACTATGCCCTTCGGTCTCTGGAACATGGGGGCTATGTATCAGCGATGCATGCAACACGTTTTCGGGGAACACATCGGGCCAACCATCGAGGCCTACGTTGACGACATCATTGTCAAATCCAAAAAGGTCAACAATTTGGTTGACGACCTTAGTATCGTGTTCGAGTGCCTTAAGGCGAATAACATCAAGCTCAACCCCGAGAAGTGTGTCTTTGGCGTTCCTCGAGGCACGCTCTTAGGGTTCATCATTTCCGAGCGTGGCATCAAGGCCAACCCAAAAAAAATCGCTGCAATCACCAAAATGGGCCCTATCCGAGATCTGAAGGGCGTGCAGAGGGTCTCGGGCTGCCTTGTGGCCCTCAGTCGCTTCATCTCGCGCCTCGGCGAGAAGGCGCTCCCTCTATATCGTCTCCTAAATAAATTGGAACACTTTTCGTGGACCCCCGAGGCTGAAGAAGCTCTTACCAGGCTCAAGGCAACATTGTCTAAACCTTCGATACTCGTCCCTCCGGCTACAGGAGAATCTCTGTTATTCTATGTCGTCGCGACAACACAGGTGGTCAGCGCGGCCATAGTTGTTGAGAGGGCGGAGGAGGGTCACGCGTTGCTCGTTCAGAGACCAGTATACTTCATCAGCGAGGTGCTCTCGGACACCAAGGTTCGCTACCCGCAATTCTAGAAGCTGTTGTACACCATCGTGCTGACACGACGCAAGCTTCGGCACTACTTTGAGGGCCACCCGGTGATCGTGGTCTCTTCTTTCCCTCTGGGGGGGAGATAGTCCAGAACCAGGAAGCCTCGGGAAGGATAGCTAAGTGGGCGCTCGAGCTCATGGGCGAAACCCTCTCTTATGCGCCATGCAAGGCAATCAAATCCCAGGTGCTGGCAGATTTTCTAGCGGAATGGACCGACACCCAACTGCCTCCCGTTCAGATTAAGGCCGAGCTATGGACCATGTACTTCGACGGATCATTGATGAAGACAGGAGCAGGCGCGGGCTTGCTCTTCATCTTGCCCCTTGGAATTCACATGCGCTACGTGATCTGACTCCACTTCGCTACCTCTAACAATGTAGCCGAGTATGAGGCCCTCGTTAACGGTCTGTGCATTGCTATCGAACTCAGGGTTCAACACCTCGATGTCCGTGGTGATTCACAGCTCATGATTGACTAGGTCATGAAAGACTCAAGCTGCCACGATCCTAAGATGGAAGCCTACTGCAAGGAGGTACGACACCTTGAGGACAAGTTCCATGGTCTCGAGCTCAACCACATCGCACGCAGATACAATGAGGCTGCCGATGAACTCGTGAAAATCGCGTCTAGTCGAACCACGGTTCCACCTGACGTCTTCTCAAGGGATCTCCATAAACCTTCCGTCGACCTCAGAGTGACAGAGGGGGTCGACAGTCCATCGCTCGACCCCTCAACTGAGGCAGAAACCCCCTCGACTAGGGCTGACATCCTGCAGGCGGAAGGCTCGACCCTGCCAGCTGATCTCTAGCCCGACTGGCGCACTTCGTACCTCGACCGTCTCATTCGAGGGGAGCTTCCCTTGGACAAGACCGAGGCTCGACGGATCGCTCGTCGGGCCAAGACCTTTGTGATATACGGCGACGACAAGGAGCTTTATCGACATAGCCCTATGGGCATCCTACAATGCTGTATCACAATCCAGGAAGGCAAGAACCTACTCAATGACCTACACTCGGGGGCATGCGGTCATCACGTGGTGCCTCGAACCCTCGTCAGAAACGCATTCCGGCAGGGTTTCTATTGGCCAACCGCGGTCTCCGACGCTATCAAGCTAGTACGCTCCTATAAAGAATGCTAGTACTATGCAAAGCAAATCCATCTCCCGGCTCATGCCCTGCAAACCATTCCCATCACGTGGCCGTTCGCCGTTTGGGGGCTCAACTTGGTCGGATCCCTGAAGAGAACAACCGGGGGCTTCACCCACTTGCTCGTCACCATCGACAAGTTTTTCAAGTGGATCGAGGCCTGTCCCATTACCAACATCAGATCAGAGCAAGCCGTGTTGTTCTTCACCGACATCATCCATCGCTTTGGGGTTCCCAACTGCATCATCACGGACAACGGCACCCAGTTCACCGGCAGAAGGTTCTTGGAATTCTGCAACGACCATCACATCTGTGTGCTCTGGTCGGCCGTGGCTCAACCAAAGACAAATGGTCAAGTGGAACGTGCCAATGGCATGGTCCTACAGGGCCTGAAGCCGAGAATCTTCAACAAATTGAACAAACACAGCAAGAAATGGGCCGCCGAGCTCCCCTCAGTCTTATGAAGCCTAAGAGCAACACCGAGTCGAGCCACGGGGTTCACTCTATTTTTCTTGGTCTATGGATCTGAGGCTGTGCTTCCAACCGATTTAGAGTATGGGTCCCCGAGGCTGAAAGCCTACAACGAACAAAGCAACGATACCGCAAGAGAAAATGACCTCAACCAGCTCGAGGAAGCTCATGATATAGCTCTACTGCACTCCGTAAGGTATCAGCAGAATCTCCGGTGCTACCATGACAAACACGTTCGCAGACAAGACCTCCACGTCGGTGACCTGGTGCTTCGGCGAAACCAGAGCAGCAAGGGATGACATAAGCTTACCCCCACCATGGGAAGGACCTTATATCATCGCAGAAGTGTTGAAGCCTGGCACCTACAAGCTTTCAAACGAAAAGGGCGAAATCTTCACCAATGCGTGGAATATTGAATAGCTACGTCGCTTTTACCCCTAGAGCCTCGAGGCTTTGTACCTTTTTTATCGAGTCACATGAATAAATAAAGAGTACATCCGTGTTTAAAATGATTCTCTTTCATGAAAGTAGGCAAGCTCGACCCTGTTTTCACAGAGTCGAACCTCCCTCGGGGGTTGGGAGAACCCCCTGTGTCCCTAAGAAACTCATATTTTTCAAAAACTTTTACATAGTCAACGAAGCCGCAAGAGCACCCTAAGGCCCAAAGGCTGTCGAGTCATGAGATCGCCTACACATCCGTGCTTACGGTACCTCCACTCACTCCCCCATGCCAAGGGGTGCAACCGCGCGCTAAGAAGACCTAGTAAAAGCATACAATTTTGAAAAATGAACCTCTAATGTTCCTATATGTTTCGATGCGAGCTCTTACTAGTCAAGGAGGCTGCAAGGCCATCCCAAGGACGAGGGGCTATCGAGCCGTGAGACCACCCACGCCTCCGGGCTATGGTATCTCCACTCATACCCCACACCAAGGGGTGAAACCGTGCGCCAAGAAGACCGCGTAAGAACACAATTCAAACGATAAGGAACGAAAGAGTCGAACAAAATAAAACATTTAGCGTATATTTACATCAACATGTTTTAAGGCCCTCGTGGCCACGAAAGTACAAGTCATAAACTATAGCTAACTTGTTACATGGGCCTCCATGCCCAGATTTGGCTCACAGGCCCTCATCGTCGGCAGGAAGGAATACCTCATCCTCAAATAGCCTCATGAGTCGACCCCTAGGCACTTCTGCAGCCTCAATCATCCCCAGGCAGGCCGCCTCATTCTCCTCCTCAGTCTTGTCTGGGTCCGAGGTGTAGCCATCAGCAACGAGGCTCATGTCATACTCGAACCCGGACCGGACGATCGCCATGGCTCTCTTCACGCCATGATGCAACGCGCCTCGTATCTTCTCATGGACGAGGCCACCCAGCGCCATCATCTGGTGCACGAATGAGTTCCCTGGCGCATCCTCCTCGGTATCGGCATCAGGCTCGACCCCCAGGCTATCGCACACCATGGTGATCATGCCCTGGAGCAGCTGATTTCGTTCGACCTTGGCCTCGAGGAGGGCTTAAAACGAGGTGGCCATCGCCTGGGCCTCGTGTTGTTGCTTCTCCAGCTCTAAATTGTAAGATCAAGTCAGCAAAAAACACACACAAGAAACCCAAGTTAAGATCAGAGTTGGGCGAAAACTTACCCTTAGCATGGGTCTGCCAGCCCACGATATGATCGCGCAACTCACCGTGCACCTTCTTGGTTGCTTGCAGAGCCTCGTCCCGGCCATGGACGATCGCCCTCAACGTCTCGATCTCTCGACCGGTGCCCGAGAGAGCCTCGTCCCTCGCTCAGACGGTCTCCTTCAACGCCACAACCTCGTCCTTCAGGGTCTCGAGGCGAGCGGACACCAGTCCGATCTGAACATTGAGGGCGTCACGCTGGCCACTGACGAGGGCGACGTCCTCTTCAAGCTCCTTCACACACGCCAATAGTGGCGCATGGCCCTCACAAGCCTCGGCCGCCTCCTCTTGAGCCTTGGTCGCGTCTTCATGCGCCTTGGCCGCAGCTTCCCAAGCCTGCGCTGCCTCCTCCCTAAGCGTCGCATGGGCGACGCGAAGCTCGTCTGCTTCGGCACTCTTCTTGGATAGCCGCTTATTGGCTTCCTCGATCAGAGCCCGTTGACGAGGGAGCGCCGCCCACACACCACTTTCATGACGAATGAAAAGCGATTTACGACGTGATCGCTCTTTAATCTCCTGACCACGGTTAAAACCAAAGTCAGAACCAAGGGGAAAAGGGGGGTATGGGCTAAGTGAAATATTAAAACGAACACGACTCACCTCGAAGGCCCCCGACATTTGCCGCACCAGGGTATCCGTGACCATTCGTAGAGACCGCACAGAGTGCTTGCGGAGCCCCTCGACGTACTCCCAGTGTTGCACTTCATCTTTATCGTCAAGGGCGAAGAAGGGCTCAACGTCGGGGTTAGCCGCATCCCTAAACTTGAGGGTCGACCAACCCCAGCGCGGGAGCTCTTCCTCCGCTCGCCCGAGCGCTAGCTCTGCGAAGTCGGGCCACCCGCCAGACACCTCCACTGCGTCACCGTCTGGCGTCGTGGAGGTACCGGGCCGATTCGAGGCGTCGACCATCTCGACGTACGCCTTCTGCTTCCCCTTATTAGGTGGGGAGCCGTCGAACGCGAGGTTGATCACCACCGGTGTCGGCCCTTGGGGCGGGACTGCCCCCCCCCGCTAGCCAGCACCTCCACCTGAGCATCGGGCGGTGGCACGACCGTCCTCCGCTCTGCCTCGCCCACCAGCCCTTCCCGCTGGCCCAGCTCGCGCTGCTCCACTTCCGGTTGCGGCTCCAGCGGCTGCTCTTCCTGTCCTTGCTGCGGTGACTGCTTGGCGGTTCCTCCTGCTCCGTCCGTAGTCCCGGTAGCACCTCCCCCTCTCTCCCCACATCTCGTGGGGTCTCCCTCACATTCCTTGTTTCTTCCACATCCGCCTGCCCTACGTCGCGGGCGGATGTGGCGGCCTCCCCGGCCTCGACGGTCTCCGGGGGTCCTCGTAGTCGACCTCGGCTCGTGACCGTCACCCCCGGATCGGCCAAGTCCGATAGCGCTCGGGGCAGCCTCGACCAACTTAGGTCACCGAGCAGCGTCCCCGGCTCCGACATCCTCCTCTGCGCTCCCGCCAGCCTCAACGGTGGACTCCTTTGCCTTGAGTCGCTCCGTCGCCGCCTGGTACCTTGTGATCCAAGCGGCGTCGTTGGCTGGCGTCCGCATCCTCAACGCGGCACTGGCCTTAAGCGCCTTGGCAAGCGTCAAGGCCGCCATCTCCGCCTTGCGCTTGTGGTTACACAGCGAACCAGAACATGAGAACAAGGAACAAAATAAACCTCTCTGAAAACAAAGTGAAACACTTACTCAGACAAGAGGATCAGGGGTTTAGTCCTAGGCTTCCCCGAACTGCCTAAGGCCCCCTGTGACGACCCCTCCGTCGAGCCTCTAGTCAGCCCAAAACTCCCTCGAGCCTAGGCCGATCAGGTCCCTGAGATCCTTTGCGTCATTAGGGCCGTCTGGCCTCGAGTTCTGACACCTGACGACGGCGCCCCAGCCTCGGGCGTCGACGCCGCCACTCCACCTGCCGACGAGGTGCGCAGCGATTGGGCACGCGGCCATGGTGCCACCGATGTCGCCGGAGGAACCCCTGGCTCGGCAGAGCTCCTTTCCGAGGGCCCCTCACGGGCCCTCCCTTCTGGTCTCTCCTCCTCCCCCTCGACGGGCGCTGAGGCGGCCCTCGACGCCTGGGAAGTCGACCCCCCCCCCGACGGGTCCCTGTAGGGACCGCACATCAGGGAGGTGCACGAGGAAAGTTGTGGTATCATACCGCGACCCAGCGTCGTTGTCGTCGCTGTCATCGCTCTCCTCCTCTGAGGCCGACTCAGAGACGGACTCCTCTTCAGGGAGGCCCTCAAGCTGTTGCTGGCGACGGCGTTTTAGTAACGCCTCGCGCTCACAGATCTTCCTATCATGCCATGTTTTCGCGGCGTCTTTCTCCTTCTTCTCCCGGGCCGCGGAAAGACACCTCACCTCTCGAGCGGCGTGATCCCCCGGGACCGATGGTGGCGAGTCTTTGACCGCAGACAGATCCTGCATGGCAAACTCGACGAGTTTAGATCTATGAGACCTAGGGAAGAAGGGGAACCCAGCACCGGGAGGGCAACACTTAATAGAGGCTTGAATCCCCGGCTGGGCCGCATCGGGACTCGGTCGATGTCCTCCTGCCTGAAACTACCGACCATCCACCGTGCGCGCCGGGCAACCTCATCGAGGGCGAGGGTCTCGTGCGACATCCGACTCCCCTCCAATGAGACGCCCGACGTCATCTCGTCTAGCCGAAGTCGGTGCTGCATCAGCGGCAGCACCCTCTGACGGTGGAACGCGGTGGCCACCATGCCCACGGTCAGTCTGCGCAGACGGAGCCTTCTCAGCGCGTCAAGGAGCGGTTGTAGCTTCGGCTTGTCCTCCTCGACTATGCCATACGACCAGTTCTCCTTGCGTGACATCGGGACCTGGTCGGAGAATCTCGGCAGGCGGCCATCGTCGTTGCGCAGGTAAAATCAGCCGTCATGCCACCCGCTGTTCGATGAGATAAGTTGCGCCGGGATGTAGAGGTCGCCTCGACCCGCCCGCACTTGGAGGGTGCAGCTTCCGGCGTGCACCGCCCGCCGTACTCCCCTCTCGCCTGCCTTCTTAGCGAAGTGCTCCGCCTTGAGGAGGTGGAGCCACAACTTCTAGTGCGGCTCCACCCCCAAGTACCCCTCGCATACGGCCGCAAAAATGGCGGCCTATGAGACAGAGTTGGGGGCGAGGTGATGGAGCTCCACCCCATAGTAGTGCAGGATCGCCCGCATGAACCGGTTCGGCGACATCCCGAGCCCCTCTCATGGAAAGCGACGAAGCTCACCATGTAGCCCTCTGGAAGCGCCGGCTCCCGGTGGTTGGTCGGTGGCACCCTCCACTCCAGCAGGTCCCGGCTCGTTCTTGGTCGCAGAAGGCCATCACGCACAAGCTCCTCCAGCCTCTTCTCCGTCACCGAGGAGCGGATCCACGCCTCCGCAGGGAGGACCTGGCTTTTTCCCGCCATGAGCGCTGAGGTCGAAATGCGGTGGCGGCGGGGGAAAGGATGACGGCGGCGGTAGAGAACGGCTGAAGGAGGCAAAGGGAAGAAAATGCAATCGCCAAGGGCTAGTAAGGAACACGCGGAACCCTGGGCTCTGTATTTATACCCCGGTAGAAGGCAAACGGACGGATCTAGCGAGGAGGCAGGTAAAATTCTCGCATTTAATGATCTTACCTAACCGCTCTCTCGAAACCCACATATAAGGACATGTGTCAACCGTTCGCTCGGTAACCGTCTGCCACGCCGCCCACTACCGCGCCGTTTTCGCTTTCCTCATAAAAAGACACGCCCCAACGGGCAGGAAGGGAGACCCACAGACAGACACTTCCAGGCGAAGGAACCATGGGCTCCGAGCCCGCCATAAACCTCGAAGGTTCGAAAGCTGGCCCTCGACGGGGGTTTGACAGCTGCCCTCGAGTAAAACAGAGTAAGGGATGTCTGAGAGCGGACCCGTACAAGGCCAGGGCTCGAGCCACTTTCTCGAGACGCCCTCAGACATATTCGAGTCTAAAGGAGAGGTTGACAGTGGAATCCCCTCGGAGAGAGGCATCGAGCCCTCGGCACCCTCCGAACGGAGCTGAGATCCATACGACAACTCTTTGGCACTTTGGAGAGCGCCTCCACGGTCGCGAGCCGACCCCTATCGAACGGGGCACGGGCTTCCACTCAAATTCCCCGCTAGTAGCTCACCAGGGATCATCGGAACTCGCCCATCGAGGGTAGTATGACGTTCCCACCCCTCCTCCTCGCCTAAAGAATACGTGAGGGTCGAACGATAAAGACGGGCAAAGCCATGACCAGCCTCACGCGCGCAAAGGCTAGGGGGCTTGCCCGCAATTGGCTGACTCCAACAAAAGAGGATCAAACGCACCTCAGGGCTTAACAAAAATCAACGACACAACGCACTAAAGCCCTCGAAGGAGTCACACACTCCTCTGAGGCCTCGGGGGCTACACCCGGCGGGTGCGCTCGCACGCACCCACCGGAGAGCAACGACGCTACGACTCCAGTTCATAACCGGCTCAAGCCTCTGCGAGAGTGCCCACACTCGCGCAAAGGCTCGGGGGCTACTATCGGATACCTGAATTAGGGGTACCCAAAACCGACGATTAAAGGAAACAAACCCCCGAGACATCCGCGCCCTAAAAAATCGCACCAAAGCTCCACCTACGCCGAAGCGTCGTGCTCGGTCTACACACATGTGGTTGCGCCGGGCACCCTCGACTACGTTCCGACTCGTACGAGGCCCACTCGACGGGGAGCCTCGACCCCGAAAATTCTCCGACTCGCACGACCCAGGGTCGACTCGGTCGACCCCCCCCTCTTATTCACCTACTCACTGACAAGGTATTTAATGCAACCACTTCCGCCAATGTGGCTACAGCGCCACCGGCGTGGGAGCAGCGTCCGCGTCTAATCACGCTTTTTTACTGCCCATCCCGGGATGGGCGGTGAAAAAGCTGCCACTGTTCACACCACGTCAAGCATTGTTCTTCCATCGACACCCCCTCGACTCACAAAACGATAATCGCCGCGTCCGGGTTTCCTGGGGCTCGGCCTTATCCGTTCCTCAACAACCCCCAAAGCTACGTCACGACCCAGCCTCGATGCCACCGGTCAACAAAGGAATGACGCCCACACGTCGACCACAGGGAATCGCACGTCCTCTACAGCGCCTAGGATGTCTTGCCGTCCCATCATCTACATCACCATGACACCCCAGGGATGGCCTGCACGCATCAGGGCACGTCGCCACAGCAGCGCCCACAGTGCCCGTCCCGCCTTCTTCTCCAAGTCACCCCCTAGGGTTTTGTTGTAAACCTAGGTCCTCCTCTTGTGTCTATAAAAGGGGAGGGCAAGGAGCTCTCCAAAAAGGAAAGGAAGACGGACACAAGACCTACGTTTTCTCCACTTTAGCGATCAACATCTCAAGCAACACTACGCCTTTCTCTTCTCTTGAGACTTGGGACCGGTTCCCTCTCTCACAGCTTATAACCCCTACGCAAGCACTTCGGTGCAAGGAAATACAATACTCTCCTCCTCCGCTGAACGTAGGGCCTTCTTTGCCCGAAACAGGATAAACCCCGTGTATTGTCCTTGCATCACCATCCGGATTAGGGAGCACGCGGCACAAATTTACTCGTCGGTCTAGGGCCCTCCCGGTACCGAACATCGACAATTGTGTACTCAGGATTTATTTACCCTTGTTGCAGGTGCGGCTTAAGGAGTTAGCACTTGTGTGGAGGATTCTTCTGGTGGGCACAGACGGATCCTTGTATCGTTTCCGCTAGATGTTTATTTTAAATTCCGTTGTTTAATTATCGCACTCCGAACTCTGATATTGTAATAAATAATTTTTAAGACTCTATGTTGTATAAAATAGACTAAGTATTGTAAGTTCATACTCATTATTGGATTCTAGAGATAAAACGTGGATTGTTTCGAGTTCTCCCTTGTGGTGTGCTCGACGGGACTGTTCGATCTAGCTCTCTTTCGAGGTACCTAGTATCTAGTGAAAACAAGTACCTTCAGAAGTGTGCTATTTCGGACGGTTCTGCCACAGACCGAGTTATACAACTAGTATTATTGTGTAAGCCTAATGTGACTCTAAACCCTGCTTTGAACCAGTTGTTCAACCGAATCATACAGTTGTTCATCCTTTGTCCATGTTCCAATGGATTGTAGTAAAGCTGTGGAGAAAGTGCAACATGCTGAGTTGCGCGTTCCCCCATGCTTTTGGTTTTGGACGTAGGCTGAGAGGAGAAAACACAGAACTATGTGCATCTCAACGATCACTTCATCTGCCGTTAGTTCGAAGAAGCTTAGTTTGGCGTTCCAGGACAGGAAAATAATGCACGGTCCCGGGGATTCTCCCTGGCTGAAGAGCTCTATGCTACGACTCCATTGATTAGGTAAGTGGATGCTGTAAGAAAGAAAGCGGCAGACCTAGCCAACTACCAGGTCCATCCCACGTTATAAGACGTTTGATTTTTTTGACACTAAATTTGACCACTCGTCTTATTCAAATTTTTTTTTGCAAAATATCACTTCTTTTATCGTGGTCTGCTTTATTAATAAAAGTTCTTCGAGGATAACTTATATTTGACTACGTTTACATAAATTTTTTGAATAAGACGAATGGTCAAACTTGAGGTAAAAAAGTCAAACGTCTTATAATTTAGGATGGAGGGAGTATGTGTTTGCATCAAAAGATTGTTTAAGAGGACCGTTTAGTACTTCAGTTGACTGGAGGAAACTTCTTTCAGCACTTCATCATGTAATCTCTTTATCCTTTTGTCTACTAGTGAATCAAAGGATTGTTGAGATCCGATTTGCGTGAACATGACAACTGCTCTTCTTTTATGTTGGTTCTTTCCAGTCAACTAAACCAAAATCAGCACAAGGTTCAGAGAACTGTTTGTTTTGCATCAAAGGATGTATGAGGCTCTCTCTCTCTCTGGTGAATCAAAAGATTGGGCCAAGTTTACTTGTGCACAACAGATATTCATTCTGCTGGTTCTCTACAGCCTGGACCAAAAAAATCAGCACTAGGAGAGTGATCTGTCCAAGCTACATAGTGGGCATGTGTGCCTCAATAGACAATCACCAGTAATCTCCACAAGAACAGGCTCCGTCTTTGAAATGGTGGAACCGCTTCGCATCTCTAACAACAATCTCCCTATCCACAATCTTTGAGATATATTTGATGGCATTATGGCAATCACCACAGACCCTGAGGTTCTTGATGATCACGAGTCTCGTTCCAGGGCTGGTGTTCAGCAAACCAAAGGCGATGGCCAGCCTCTCGCTGTGGTAGCTTAGAAGCTGCTCTTTCACGTCTTCATCCAGGTCATGGTACACAAACTCTGTTCTCGGAACATAGCCTATCTTCCTCATCTCAGAACTGAGCTTCGAGACCATTTTCAGGATCTCCTGATGCTGAGGATGGCTCTGGTCTTCCATCACGAACGCATGACGTGTTCCATGGACCTCTATCAAGCTGTATCCAGGCACTTTCTTGCTGCCGCTGTCCTTCATTAGCTTTCTGATTTCCCTGACCTTGTCCCACTTCTTTGCAGCAGCATAGAGATTTGATACCAGTGCAAGGACACCAATGTCTTCAGGTTGCAACTCAAGGATCTTTTCTGCTATGGTTTCTCCAAGCTCTAGCTTCTTGTTATTCAAGCAACCTGAAAGCAGAGCGACCCAAATTGAAATGGTTTGTTCAGTTTGCATTGATGCGAGCATTTCATTGGCTTCTTCCACAAGACCAGAACGTGCTAAGAGATCAACTATACATACATAGTGCTTTTCTGCGGGTTCAATTCCAAACTCCTTAATCATGCGATCAAACCAGAATTTCCCTTCCTCCACAAGACCAGAGTGGCTCAGAGCCGACAGAAGAGAAGCAAATGTTGCATGATTAGGCTTTATTCCGGTTTCGTTCAGTTCTTGGAACAGAGCAAGGGCATCACGACCACATCCATGAGTGCCACAGCATGCAATCATCGCATTCCACAAAACCAAGTCTCTTGAGGAAAGCTTGTTGAAAAGCTTGCGGGCACTTTCCAGGGAGCCGCATTTGGAGTACATGTCAAGGACAGCTGTACCCAAAGTACATTGAAACTCAAGCCTCCTCAAGATGAAACCATGTAACGACTTCCCTAGCTTCAGGAACCCCACACCAGCGCAAGCAAGCAGTGCACTAACAAGTGCCCCTGAATCAGGCTGAAGCCCTGAAGTTGACATCTCTCTGAACAAATCAAGTGCCTCATCTGCACGGCCATTCTGTGCAAACCCAGAAATCAGCGCACTCCATGAGACAGCATTCCTGTACGGCATCATTCTAAACACTTGGCGTGCCACATCAAAATGCCCGTTCTTGGCATACATGTCCACAAGGCTTGTCATAGTAACAACATCCATCCTCATACCATGCCGCAAGAGATGGCCATGAACAGAGGCCCCCATTCGGGTGTTCCCAATTGACGTGCATGCCTGTATAACCCCAACCATGACCACCTCATCCTCCGCCACGCCATGCTCCCTCATCCTACTGTACATCCCAAGCGCCTCCACCGGTCTCCCAGCGCTCACGAACCCAGCAACCATCGTACTCCACGCGACGCGGTCCTTCCTCGGCATTCCATCGAACACCCTGATGGCGTCTCCCATGGCGCCGCATCTCGAGTAGAGGTGGAGCAGCGCCGAGCAGACGAACACGTCGCGCCCGTACCCGGCCGCGAACGCGCGGACCCTGACGGCTTCAGCGGCGTCGAGGTCCCCGAGGCGCGCGCACGCGGTGAGCGCGAGCGTGAAGGTGGTGCTGTCGGGCCGCGCGGAGGGAGGGAGCGCGCGAAAAACGCGGAACGCGGCGCCGGGGGCGCCGGCGCTGGAGTGTGCGGAGAGGAGCGCGTTCCAGGCGGCTATGCAGGAGGTGGAAGAGGAGGGGGAGGCGGCGAGTGTGGACTCCGCAGCGTTGAGCGCGCCGGCGCGGGCGTATGCGGCGGCGAGCGAGGAGAGGAGGTGCTGGGAGGAGGAAACGACGAGGAGGGCGTGTAGGCGGGTGAGCGTCGCGACCGTGGTGCGAGAGGAGGAGAGGACGCGGCGGAGGCGGCGCTGATCGGCGAGGAAGGCGGGAAGGTGCATTCGCAATTGGAGCGGCAAGGAAAGGGTAGTAGGCCATTTGGAGACTGGAGAGTGGTGCGACCCAAATTGGGCCCAGTAGAGAAATCAATTGGCTCAAACTGCTAAGGCCTTGTTTAGACTATCTCCAACGGAAGCTACCTAATATAGAGACACATACCATGATTTAGGTCATGTAGAGTAAAAAGGTCGCATGCCCAAACATTTCCCTCTCCAACTGCGCGACCCAGAAGCTTTCTACGGCCGGCCTCTCTCTCTCCTTCCCTGTACCGAGCCCCTGAGCTCCCTCTGTTCCTTGCAAGAACCCACCTCGCCCTCATCGATCTCCCCCTCCATGGCGCAATAGCTCGAGGTGAGCGGCCCATGACCTTCCCCTCGCCCTCCTCTCTCTCCCCATGCTCTCGGTTCCAGAAATGGAGGCCGGAGTCGCCGTCGGGCGAAGCTCCGACAGGCAGCCATGGCGGACGATGTCGGGAGTCAAACTTCCGTGCTCTCTGCCAGTCCATGTCTTTTTCTCTCTCCTTGTTATCTCCGGCGGCGTGGGAGCAGGTCCAGGTCCGGCAAGGCAGCCAGGCCGGCGGCTCCTCTCCCCACCGGCGGCGCGCATCCTCCTGCCCCACCTGCGGCGGCGGACATGGCGACGGTGCTGCAGCGCGCCTCCCTCATCTCGCGCCTGCGAGCGGGCAAGGCACCCGGCCATGGTGGCCCTCCCCAGATTCGGGGCGGCGGTGGGGGCGTGGTGATGCGGAGCCCCCTCGATGCTGGCCGCGGCGAGGCGGAGCTGCCGCGCGGCCGCCGTGTTGAGCCGGCTCCGGTCGTCCCCTTCCCTTGGTGGTGGGCCTGGCGGAGACGCAAAGAGACCGAGGGAGGACGCTTTTTTGCCTTTCGCTTCGCCTCCGACCCAAAATGGGTGGTGTGTTTGCCTACTCGGTTGGAGGATGTTTCTCGCCGCTAAAGTACTGTGCGCGACGTATTTTTAGGTATGGGGCGCGTGATTGGAGACAGTCTCAGTTGGCCCAAATTGGGGCCGCCCGAATTACTGTACTTTACTGTAGCACACAGTAGCATTTTGTTTTTATTTGGTAAAAATTGTCTAAACATTGATTAATTAGGCTTAAAACGTTTGTCTCGTAAAGTACAACAAAACTGTGCAATTAGTTTTTGATTTCATCTATATTTAGTACTCCATGCATGTGCCGGTATTTTGATGTGATGAAGAATCTTCTTTTTGCATAGTAGAATTTGGGGAAAAATGTGACATCTAAACAAGGCCTAAAGCCCAAAGGTCAGAGGTACAAGCAGAGTGACGACTCATTAAAAAAAAAAGGAAAAAAATCCAAATTACCCTCCTCAACTTTCGCAAAAATCCGTTTTTCCTCCCCAAACTCCAAAACCGGGCAAAACACCTCTCTCAACTTTTAAAACCGTTCATCTTACCTCCCTGACCCTGTTATAAGCCGTTTTGAAGGCGGTTTTGTCTTTTTCTTTTTTATTTATTTCGGTTGAATCTTTGAAAAATCATAGTAAATCACAGAAAATTCATAAAATGGAAAATCTAATTTTGTTGGACTCCACATGAGTAGATCTACACAGTGGGCTAATTATCGTATGCTTAAATTGTAGTAAAAATTTCATACTTATTGAATCATGTATAACTCAGTTATAGATTTTATTTAGGTTTATGCTTGTTAAATATAAATAAATCTATAACTAAGTTGTACATAATCGAATGATTATGAAATTTTTACTACAGTTCATTCATACAATAATTAGCCCATCATAAAAATTTCATCACAATTGGACCATAACTGCAGCTATGAATTATTCCAATTAATTACATAAAAACATAGATCTAAAGCCACAACAAAAACTTTGTACTAAAGCATACCATATTATATATTCACGGTGTAGATCTACTCATATGAAGTCCAACAAAATTGAATTTTCTATTTTATGATTTTTCTGTGATTTACTATAATTTTTCAAAGATTCAGCAGAAATAAATAAAAAGAAAAAAGACAAAACTGCCTTCAAAACTGCTTATAACAGGGCTAACGGTTTTAAAAGTTGAAGTAGGTGTTTTGCCTGGTTTTGGAGTTCAGAGAGGAAAAGTAGACTTTCACGAAAATTGAGGAAGGTAATGTGGACTTTTTCAAAAAAAAAAAAAAGTTTCTGTTCAATGTTAGCATCAGTGAACAGTGAGCCTTATTACTGGTAGGATAATTTCATGCCAGGGTTCGTGTTCCACTGGATGATTAGTAGCAGCAGTATCACCTTAGCTTCTTATTCAGGTCCTATCATTGCTCAGTTTGAAGGTACAGGCGTGCAGCAAAAGTGCCCTCTAAGTGAAGGCTCCATCCATTTAACTCGGTTTGACTGTCGCGTGCAATCACTTAGCGTCCAAGTATTAACCATAGCTCATCCATACCACCGAACATACCAGGTTCTAACCAACCACGCCACTAACCCCTGAATTAGCCCAAAAAAGAAACATTCCCAGTCATCAATCCAGACATCACTTACAGGCAGCTATACTAAGAATCTCGATTAGGATCATCTAAAGACTAGAAAATCCTTTTAAGTGAAGGCTCCATCTGGATTACACTCTCATGTAGGTTAGCTTCGACTATAGTCTACTATACTATTACTCCATTTCAAACTATAAATCCTTTTGGCTTTTCTAAATTCGTAATTTTTGCTACGTAGACGTAGCATAGAAAAACCAAAAACACTTATACTTTGAAACTAGTACTATTCTATTATCCCCATATAGGACAGTCTGTGGTGCTAAGCAGGCTGCTGTTCACTTCACTTGTCCGGCACATGGCGAGGAGGAAGCAGCCTTGGGAACGAGAAGCTGTCTTGCAGGACGTCGCATGGCGCCGCCGCCGCCGTCTCTACGACGTCCACGCGCACATCCGCGCGCTCGGTGTCGAGGCTGCGCTGCTTCGCCGGCGGTATCAGGTGCCTGGTCTGCGACGACGACAGCGGCTCGGTGTCATCCGTGTCGCTGTAGTCCGAGTCCGACAGCGGGCTCCTCGCGCCGCCTACGTGCGCGATGGTCTTGTACCGGTGGAGGTGACGGACCGGCACCTCGTGCAGCCGCTGCCACTCGCCGGCCTCCCTGCTTGCCGGTGTTGCTGTGTCCGTGCTAGGTGTCTCGGAAGAGTCGTGGGATGAACCCTTGTGGTGCTTCTTCTTCACCACGGCCTTGTGCCATTTCTTCAGGGCCTTTGCTGTCTGTTCGTCGAAAATTGTTCTCTTCATTTGTGAACCCATCTGGAAAAACAAACCAATTCCAAGTTAGTCTTCCAAAGCCCAATCGCATTTGACAACACCAGTACTAGCTCAGAGAGTTTGGCAGCTCGTCTGAGTTCTGAATGCTAGTACTACGGAGTGAAGTAATTCAGTTATCTCTCTCTGAGAAAATATCAATGAGCAATGTGAATGTGTGTTCACCTGAGACACAAGGGCATAGAGTGGAAGGGTGATATAGCTGCACATAAATTGGACGATAGCTCTGTAAAACAAAGAGCGAAAATGGTTAATAAGAATTAGAGATTTCTGAACAATAATGAAACGGCAAAAGTAGCTGAAACTAACCCAAGGCAGACTCTTGCAATGATGAGCTCAAAGTTGTCATGGAAGCAGGACCTCAGGCCAAATTCGTACTGCACAGATGTTTTGTCATCAGCAAAGACTTAACACAGACTACAATTGTTCCACAGAAAATGTCTCCGAATCTCGAAAGCAATCTTACCCAAATCCAAAAGAAATATGTAATTTCAAATGCATTCTGCAAGAACAAATTAAAGAACAGCTGTCAGATAAAATCGACTATGTCAAAGTGCATACAGGAGATGCAGGCAAAAATCATTATATGCCAAATGAAATATTCTCTGCTTATCTCATTATGTTCGTTTTTTTAGAGAGGCATTATGTTCTTTTCTGGCAACTGTTTGAGTTCAAGTTTAGTTTAATACTGATGTCTAGATGTTAATTCTTTGTAGTTACTAATTAATCATCATCTGATAAACGCACCCAACTCAAGGTTCAAAGTTCCATGCATAAGTTTCCATTGATGCTTTACGTTCAATTTAGCATGCTTCTTGCTAAGGTACCTTTCTGAGCCTTTACTGACCTGAAATGATGCGAAATGGATGAGGTGGAGAACCAAACGAGGCTTCCCGAACCAGAAATGATCATCACTCAGTTTTACCACTGGCATGCCTTGAATAACTGTATGCCGCTCTGTAATTTCAATAGCCATCATAGCAATTATAGCCTGCAGCTTTGTTCCAACTGCCAGAATCACCTACATAGAGGAAAGCACTGTTAGCACTTAGCACCAACCAAACAAAACCTTTACCAAAAAGGGATTAGAAATAAACACTATAAATACTTACTGCAAGGGGAATCGTAGAGAACCAGAATAAGTTGTGCCATCCTGGACAAAGCAAAATCCAAATCAAAAGAAATTAGTACCATTTCTGCCAAATCACACATAAGCGATAACCAAATGGCTGAACATTTGGAGTGTAAGCTCTAATTTCTGTGCGATCTGATAGTTCAGTTTGACGGGAGAATGCTCATAATAGTTTTCTGGAAGATGATAGTCAGGAAATAAGATCAAGATTATATAACTCACCATGAACATTGAAGAGCATGACAGCCAAAGCAGAAGCCCATAACGGTGGACTGATAAATTAATTGATGATACAAATGGGTAAATAATTATTAGGAAGATGAAACAAGAAATAATAACGAAATAAGCAGAACATTACTTGAGTAAAGAAACTAAGTGTTATAACCGCATATTCATTTTTAAAAACAAAAGCAGAATATTTAAATCATAATTTTATCAAAGAACATGAATAAAGAAAGTATACCGATCAAATCCTTAGACAGAAGCATATTTGTGATTAGTATACTCATCTATCGAGTAAGACACTTAGAAATGCCTGAATTTTTGTAATTTGGACAGTTTGCATTAAAAAAGTATAGTAAATTGTCAACATTTCTTACCTAATGCCAACAACTGTCTTGAAATCATCCTCCAAGGACCTTTTGATGTACTTTCGAAAATTGAACCTAGTTCCCGGAGATAAATGAGCCTATAAAATGATTTTTCAGCAACCTAAACTGATAGCAGGAGATTACTCATGAATCAGAAATTACTTACTGAAATGAATCCGTGTCGCAAAGTAAGGTAGTCTGTCCTCCGAACGGATCTGAAGAACTGCCTAAAGAAGCTCACCTACAGTTTTATATCAGTGTAAGCATACAGCAATGGGCCCTGAAGTCAGTAGGTTCATTTATAGGTTCCATGTGCACAGAACATCATTAGAAGAAGCATTGAAGTTTAGTTTGATCACTTTATCATTGGTCGATAATCATTTTGTTACTAAGTTTTTGCTGTAAAATTCTGGAGACCTTTTGGGTCCCTTACTCTCTTGTTCAGAAATTTATACATGAATAAACAATATGTTCAAGACTTCAAGTGTGGAGTACAAACCCTTCATATCCAATATTATCTAATATCTATACAAAGTATTTTGTGTGCGTGTTTTTTTGAAGGTCAACGGGGGTGGGGGTGGGGGGGCATAATCCCCACCTAATTTGTTATTTCTTGGCCCAAAATGGCCCGCTAGATCATTTTATATGTTTGAATTTTGTACAAGACACCACTCAGATGGTGTGTGTTAAGTGTTAACTGAGAAGAAAGTATTACGTAATCTACGAAACTTATTGTAGCCACAGAAAGGAGCGATGAAATGACTTACAAAATAGAGAGTGATTGTGCTTTTGCTCCAACAGCTTGCATGTTGCCTCACAAAAGATGTTTGGTGCGTAAGCCTGAACTTTGAGGGGTCTGCATAAGTTAAATATATGACATAAAGTTGCAAATTAGTGGACAAAACAAAACAGCTTGATATTAAACGAATAAATACCAGACCAACTATGCATAACTTAATGATTTTAGCAATTGTATCTTATATATTTTTACATAAAAGCATACTAAAAAAAGTAGCCAATCAAAATAGTATACAGTACCATTTAAATAATTATACTCAGGGGAGCAAGTTTCCTTTTCCCACACCTTCCATATACGAGTCTGCAAAGAAACATCCAGAATTAATGCAAGCTTTGTCCATGAGTGCTTTGAGAAAAGAAAACCAGCACAAAGTAGGGCCAAGACCAACGATACCTTTGCTCTACCCAAGGACATTGTGAAGAAACTGAAGGTAACATGGAAAACGGCCAAGAAGAACACGAAAATGTGCAGCTGATGCATCCCGTCGGCTGAAACAAGCGACACCATGCCCTGCCACCGTCATTCAGATTAGCACAGATGGACATCACAATCTAGAATCGCCTGGCGTCTCTCCTCAGATGAAGCCAAATCCAAACAACAGGACAATGAGCTATTTGTTTAGCCTTACATACATCTGGGCATCCAAGGTTTTAAATAAGGGCCCTGTTCGGCAGGCTGTTTTTTTTTTTTTATGACTTATAAGCCGGCTGTGGCTGATTTGCTGTGAGAGAAAAACACTGTTCCACGGCTGATAAGCCGTGCTGATAAGCTCAGCCGAACAGGGGGAAGATAAGACAAATCATGCCACCTTAGTGACTCACTTTGGGGCAGGAAAAAAGGTTGGTCGGATCTTCAGACAGGTGCCGTCGGCCATGGCCCTTGGGCTCTTCCGCCACCGAGTGGCCGGACCGACGGCAGGGCAGCATGGTGTTGGCGGCTCCCTCCGGGATGCAGATGTGCGCTATGTACCTTCCCGTCACGGTCAGCAGCAGCGATATGAACCCCAGAGTCATCAGCTCTGTGCATACGGAACTCGAAAACGCGTCAAATTCGACTTCACTTTCGGGCGACAGCAGTGACTGAAGGTCCGCAGTACTAGAAAAGAATGCAGCTCAATCTCTTACCGGATTTAACCTTCTCCAGAGCGTCGAACAGCGCTATCTTCCGCTTCTTGTTGAGCAACTGGGGCAGAGCAACAGCACCAAAAAAAAACATATCAGTGACTCCATAGAACACGCAGCAGAGGAGTACTAATTAAAAAAGCTCGACAGAGTCAGGCCAAATGATTCACAAGCGAAGCTGAAAGATCGAAAATGTCATGAGGAAGGGGATGACGATGATTCGGGCCGGCGAACCTGCCCGAGGTGGTGGAGGAGGCCCTCGAGGAGGATGGATGCCGCGACGATGACAGCGCAGACGGCGGCCACGGCCCACGTCGGCGTCTGGTCCAGCGCCCTCGTGCCGTCCCCGCTGCCGGCGGCTCCTCCGCCGTCGCCGCCCATTTCCTCTCGGCGCTCGCCGCGGCGGCGTTAATGGCCTGCCGTGCGCAAAAACCCGCCGCGAAGGAGTGGAGAGCGGAGGCTGGTGGCTGGAGAGTGCGTTAAATGGGGTGGAGCAGATGAGACGATTGCCGATGCCGCTGCGTGCCTGCGCAGAACCAGGTGTAGTGCCTGTCTATTTTAAATAGAGCAGCTGTCCATCTGACTTCAAATGACAAGGAGCTTCGTCCGACAGAAAAAGAACCGTGTTCTGCGGGGATGCGGCTGATTTTCTGGTTTAGTCCTCGCCCTTTCATATTGCTTCAAACTGGTCCAAGAATAGTTTTTTTTTTGTCTTGTCTTATAATGCGTATTTTAAACAGTGTTTTTCTCTCACGACAAATCAGCGATCAATACTTTCAGTCATGGCTTTTCAGCCAAACGAATGAGGCTTTTATTTGTGTCTTTTTCTCTAGAAGAAGTCTCCCGTGGTTTAATTAAGACCCTCTGGAAGCAAATATAGGGGGAAAACTAAATTCATGTTTATATAAAAAGTACTAAATTAAATAGCTTTGACTATATTCCACTTTATCCATCAATAAAAGGTGGCATATCAAATGATTTCTGGGGATATCTCGAAGTACCAAAGTTATTTGATTAGAGCTGTATGGATGCTTTACATGTTTCCATAGGAATAGCCGAATAGGATACTATTCGCGTGAAATTCCATCAAATTCTTAATCAAGTTGCAAATACTACGATATTTCCTTTTTTCAACAAAAGAAGTCTTATTTTGGCTCTGGATAAATGAGCGAGAATTATAAGGGCACTAGATCTATTAGGTGGCATGTCTTAGAAACGTCAGATTCTTAACGGTGTGGTTTCAATTAACTCTTTTCTAAAACGGAGAGACTAGCGCTTGATGTCCAGACGTCCGCGGCCGCTCGCAGGCTGCTTGAATCAGTCAGAAAAGGCTAGTAGAGCTTGAGTTTGACTGTGTGATCACAGGGAGATCGAAGAGCAAGGCATGCAGCTCTTGCACGCCCGCGCGCTGCTGCAGCACTTGCCCGCGCGCTGCTACTGCCGCGGATGCTAGCCTAGCCCTGCCTGCTGCTGCGCATGCACTTGGGGGCCACAGCGCCCGCTTCGCTTCCCTTGCATGTGGGGATCGCTGTGCCCAAGGGGACCACCTCTGTTTCGCCCACTTCCCGCGCCTGCTCATATCATCGAACACTTGCAACATAAAACATTTGCTAGAACATACGTCCGAAACAAATGAAGCATTTACAATATACTCTTGCAACATATGTGTATGACCACTGCAACATATGCAACATCTAGATAAAACACCTGCAACATACGTTTGAAAGAGCTGCAACATTTGAAATATATAATTGCAACATGCGGGAGCCAGCGCAACATATGCAACATCCAAATAAAACACTTTCAACATTTTGAAATAGCTGAAACATGAAACATATGTGTATAGCCATTGCAACATATGCAACACCAGATCTACTTTTACAACATCCAGATGAAACATATGCAACATACATATGAAACACATGAAATATACAGTTGCAACATGTATTCATCTACTTGTTGTCGTCCTATGAAGGCTCATTGACGCGGCACGGTGGAGCGCATCACGAGACGTGGGCGACGCGAGGCACATGTGGGGTGCACAGCACGAGGTGGTCCGCGCGTGAGGCGTGATGCGTAGGGGCATGCGGTGAGAGGCGGGTTCGGCATGAGGCGCTAGGCGCAGTGGGGCACGGCGCGAGGTGGGTCCGTCCGGGTAGAATCGGCCGCAACGGGCGAATAGGAAACAAAAGTATCCAGATTTTTTTAATAGAATGGAGAAGCATGAGGGGAGTTTGGTCGGTGAGACATGGTTTGCAGGCCCAGCGAGAGCATTACCATTCTAAAACGAAAACGCTCCTTATAGGGCATCTGTCCGGACGGACGGACCCTGCACTCGCCTACACTGCCCCCGCTCGCCACCTCCCCCCACCCACGCCGCTCCCTGCGAGCCCGACATGCTAGGCGCTCGCTTGCTCGCTCCTGGACTCGCGCTTCCCATCGCAATCGTGCTCCATCCGCCTGCCTCTGCCCCCTGTCAAGGTCTGTGCCACCGACGAGCTCCACACCAGCGACCTCTGTGGCTTCGAGCTCCGTGCCGGCATCGAGCTCCGTGTTGACCAGCATGTCCAAGCACCAAGCAGATGCTACACCGAAAGTGCGTTGCAATAGTATGTTTTAAGTGTTTCAGATATTTTCAAGGCATGTTGCAAGTGTTGTATATATCAATGTTGCAAAAATAGATCGGGATGTTGCACATGTTGTAATGTATATATACGTATGTTTCAAGTGTATTTTTCTAATGTTTCATCTGTTCCAGACGAACATTGCAAGTGTTTTGTTTGGATGTTGTAAAAGTAGATCTAGATGTTACATATACACACTTGCAAGCATATGTTTCAAGTGTTTTCAGGTGTTTCATATGTATGTGTGCAAGTGTTTCATCTAGATGTTGTATATGTTTGCAATAGTTTCCAAATATTTTTAAGGCGTTTTTCGCAAGTGTTTCAGACGCTTGTTTCAAATGTTCCATCTGTCTTTCTTTTGTATGCTGCAACTGTTGTATCTAGATATTTTAAAAGTAGATGGGGTGTTGCACATGGGATACGCATGGGAAGCGGCTGGCGGCACGGACAATGTACGGGGTGGCGTGGGCGACGTCCGGAGCGGCACGGGGCCACTACTGGTGTGCTCCCTCACGAGCCCGATGTGCTAGGCGCTCGTTCGCTCTCTGTGCAGGCAGCGTCGATCCGAAGGCTGAGCGCTTGTTCGCTCTCTGTGTGGGTAGCGTCCATCCGGACGACGATACCCTTCGGATCGGATGCTAGCAAATCCGTTTCTAAAATCCATGTGACATACTATCTTTTTTCGCTATCCAGATTTTATAACCCATACCCATCGGTATGAACAACATTTTCATATCTGTCATGCATTGGCGGGGACAGCAAATTAATGTCTGCGCAACTCGCCGTGTGGGGGTATGCATGGTACGCAAACGCAAGATCGACCTGTGGTCCTTTCCCTTGTGAGACCGTGTCTGTTTCGTACCACGACGCGCACAAAAGTAGCTGGGATGCATATGGACCAGCGCCCGTATGTCGCTCGCTGCCGTACCGTAGCACATGCGTGTAGTATGTGATCAGGAAATCATGTTTACACAGATCTGGATATATACCGTCTGATGTAGTACGTGTCCATATATAGAGATGTCCCCAAATCTGTTCGCTTACGCTGAAATTTGGTTTAGGCTGAATACTGTTCATTGACTGAAAGTAGCTTCCGCCTGCAGCCGAATGTACGTGATGAGCTAGGCAGCCTAGGCTTAGCCGCCGGCCTGCCAAAATGAGTGGTACGTATTGTACTTATTTTCATGTGGGTACAGTTCATTATGGGTCTCTCTATCTATACGCATGCGATGGATCGATCGGATCGTCTGTTTCTTGGGTGGCGAAAGGGGCGGTGGACGAATAGCTAGCTTTGCTAGCTCTTGGGGAGCAGTATCACCGTATCAGTGGTCACATTGTCACGTCGCTCCGCGAAGATATGATACACCGGTTGATCGATGACAGCCGGAGAACATGGCATGTTTACGAATCGATAACGACAATAGAGGTGGTCTGAATCGGAAGAAAAATGACCAAACGCACGTAATAATAAGTCTTATACAGATGATAGATCATCGTTTTCTAGATAGACTATGCTTTTGTTTTAATCACAAGCTAGATCGACCAGCAGAGATGAATAGTAGTAGCAAACTGGAAACTGCAGCCGCAGCGACAGCGACTAAGCAAGCAAAGTTGACAGGCGCACCGAAGTGGGGACATCGATACATCATGGTAAGTTCAGTCGCAAGAGTGTGTGTGTCTATATATATAGAGAGAGACACGCTATCTCATTGGCCAAGAGCATGCAACTTCATCCGTTCTCTCTTCAGCTACCACGAGCAGCAGGGAATGGATTTCAGCTGTCACCGGCCGGCAGGCAAGCACATATAATGACAAGTTGACACGGGAAGAAATAAACCTAAACCTAGGATAAGTCGTGAGCTCTTCATTAGCTGGTGTGAAGAAGAGAATCTGTCTAGAGCCATCTGTCCATCAGCCCATCAGGTAGGGCTATTGAAATGTACGCCCTGTTCGCTTGGCTAAGCCATGTCTTAAAGTACTGTTGTCTGATTTATTATGAGAAAAAAAAAACTGTACATAATTGATAAGTTCAAGCGAACAGGTCGGTAGTGTCGTCGTGGCAATAATGGGAACGGGAATGTCCGTGTCCTCCATGCTGAATAATCGCAAGCCTAATCAGCTGAATGAATGAATATTCCCATTCAGACATGTATCATGTATGGCAAAAATTCTAGTACACTGAAATTCGCTTCCAACTTTCTGTCACTCTTTTTTTTGGGGAACAACTTTCTGTCACTCTGGTAGCCATGGACAACATGTCCATGTCGAAGGAAGGCAGGACAGTGGTTCAGGCCTCGTTTAGTTCACAGAAAAGGGGAGAAAAACATTGTATCAGAATTCCTGTAGCATTTCATTTGTATTTGGTAAAAATTATCCAAATTTTGACTAACTAGGCTTAAAATGTTCGTCTCGTAAAGTACAACAAAACTGTGTAATTAGTTTTTGATTTCATCAACATTTAGTACTCCATGCATTTGCCGACATTTTAATGTGACGAGAAATCTTCTTTTTGCATAGTGAAATTTGAGGAAGAATTGGGAGAACCTCATTCATCCAGCTTGTTCTGGTTGCTGGAAACAGAAACTGTAAAGACATCATGTCCTTGATCTGTTCAAAAAAGGCCAGTGGCCGGTGGGAGGAGACTCTGATTTGTGTGTCAGGTTCACTCGGTCACCGCTCACCGGAGAAAATGTGGGATATCCACAGCCGGCCACCGCTAGTTTACTGTTCAGAATCTTTATGAGACCGCGCAAGTGGTTGGCTGGTCTGGTCTCTGGTGCGGTGCGGAGCAACTACTCCCCTTGGACTACTTGAAAGCACGCGGCACGCCGCACCGCCCCCGTTGACTCATCAGCCTCGGGCTCTTGGCAAATCCATGTTTTTTCTGGGGGCTCCGGTACTTTGCCTGAATGATTTTTGGCATCTATCTACGCCGCTCTTCCCGGTCCCCGCGGACATGCGCGCGGAATAGCCGGGGAAAGAAGGGCGCGCGGGCGAGACAAGGGGGGCCGGGGAGATATGTGTGTGATTCGGCTCGGCTGTTCCGCGCGCGAGCCTGGCAAGCTCGACTCGCAGTGGGCCGTGATCACTTGGGCTAATATATTGTCTGGATATACCAAGAGCGTCCGTTGGCCCATGATTAGCTCGTTCTGTGGCGAGACCCTACTGCCGGATGGGCCTTTTTCGCTTGCTTCGTTTAATAATCAACCAAAAGCACGTGCCCTCATTTTATCCCCTGCTTCTGCTTGCTTGAGCCTCTAGCTTTTCTGGGTCTCCGTTTAATCACTTGTTACAGGCCTGGTTCAGTTTTAGGTGCGTAAAGTTTTAGGGCGTCACATCGGATGTTGTAAAAATAGATCAGAATGTTGTACACGTTGTAATATATATATATATATATATATATATATATATATATATATATATATATATATATATATATATATATATACACACACACGTATGTTTCAAGTTTATTTTTCAAATGTTTCATCTGTTCTAGACGAACGTTGCAAGTGTTTTGTTTGAATGTTATAAAAGTAGATCTAGATGATGCATATACATGCATGTTGCAAGCATATGTCTCAAGTGTTTTCAGGCGTTTTCGCAAGTGTTTCAGACGTTTGTTTCAAGTGTTCCATCTGTCTTTCTTTTGTATGATGCAACTGTTGCATCTGAATGTTTCAAAAGTAGATGAGGGTGTTGTACATGGGATGCACGTGAGAAGCGGCTGGCGGCGCGAACGACGTCCGGGGCGGCACGGGGCCACTACTGGTGCGCTCCCTCGCGAGCCCGATGCGCTAACCGCTAGGTGCTTGTTCGCCCCCCGTGCGGGCAGCGCTGATTCGGAGGCTAGGCACTCATTCGCTCTCTGTGCGGGCAGCGTCAATCCGGACGATAGCCTTCGGATCGGACGTTCGGGCACTGGCAAGTCCGTTTCTAAAATCCATGTGACATACTATTGTTTTTCACTATCCAGATTTTATAACCCATCGGTATGGCCATCATATCTGTCCTCCTGAGTTACCTTGATAGCACTGGCGGAGACAGCAGATTAATGTCTGCGCAACTCGCCGTGTGGGGGTAATGCATGGTACGCAAACGCAAGATCGATGTGTGGTCCTTTCCCTTGTGAGACCATGTCTCTGTCGTACCACGACGCGCACAAAGTAGCTGGGATACATATGGACCAGCGTCCGTATGTCGCTCGCTGCCGTACCGTAGCACATGCGTGTAGTATGTGATCAGGAAATCAGGTATACACAGATCTGGATATATATAGACTGATTTAGTACGTGTCCATACTATACGAGCTTATTCAGAACTACTTTTCAACCATAAAACTATGTTTTTTTTCGCAACATTTCAACATAATCATGAACATAAGTCAAATTTCAGCATCAACGAACATGGTGCATATAGAGATGTACCAAAATGATTCCGCCTGCAACCGAATGTAGCACGTGATGAGCTAGGCTCAGCCGCCGGCCTGCCAAAATGAGTGGTACGTACTGTACGTATTTTCATGTGGGTACAGTTCATTTATACGCATGCGATGGATCGGATCGGCTGTTTCTTGGGTTGGGTGGGGAGGGGGCGGTGGACGAATATCTTGCTAGCCAGCTAGCTCTTGGGGATCAGTTTCAGTGGTCACATTGTCACGTCGCTCCACCGCGAAGATACACCGGCCGGTTGATCGATGACAGCCGGAGCACATGGCTTGTTTACGAATCGACAACGACGTTAGAGTTGGTCTGAATCGGAAGAAAAATGACCAACGCATGTAACAAGTCTAGATAGACCATGCTTTTGTTTTAATCACAAGCTAGATCGAGCAGCAGAGATGAATAGCAAACTGGAAACTGCAGCCGCAGTGACAGCGACAAGTTCAGAGGCGCACCGAAGTAGGGACTTGGATACATCATGGTGAGTTCAGTCGCAAGAATAACTACAGACAAGAGAGCAACTTCATCCGTTCTCTCTTCCGCTGCCGGGAGCAGCAAGGCACGTGGATTTTCAGCTGCCACTACTGGAAGTGGCGGGCAAACACAATGACAAGTTAACACGGGGAAGAAAACCTAGGATGAGTTGTGAGCTCTTCATCAGCTGTTGCAAGAAGAGTATTTCTCTAGAACCATCGTCTGTCCATCAGCTCATCAGGTGGCTCTTGTTGGAATGTAGTGTCGTGGCAATGATGGGAACGGAGTGTCCGTGTCCTCCACGCTGAATACTCCCTCCGTCCGTGAATATAGGGCGTAACTACTTTTTTTTTAGTCCGAAAATACAAGGCAGCGGCGTCTCGGCGGCTGTTCACGCCCGCATGCAGCATTTAGCGCTGTGTCGCCCGTCTCCTGGGCTCCCACGCTGGCCATTACTCACAGCGCATGCATGTTGTTCTCAAGCGAAACTAGTACTCCTATACGACACTGATGGCGGTTAATGCATGCATGCATGCACAACATCTAGTTAATTAGATGCAGAGCCGAAGGGCTCTCCTTGCAAGGCACAGCAATAAACTTGTTTTTTTGGTCTTTATGAAAATAGAGTTACGCCTTGTATTCACGGACGGAGGGAGTAATCGCTAGCCTAATCAGTTGAATGAATATTCCCATTCAGACATGTATGGCGAGAACGATGAGGGAGGATGGGCCTGAGGGCGATTGGCCGCCGCGCGGCCCGTTAGGGTTCCGCCATGGCGCCGCCGCCGCCGCCTCCGCCGGCCGCCTCGCCGGCGCGGGCGGCTGTAAGGTCCTAGATGGCTAGAGGGGGGGTGAATAGCCTATAAAAATTCTACAAGCACCACTAAGCAAACTTGTTAGAATAACAAATGGCGTAAAGCGAGTTTTGCTTAGCCTACGGTTGTAAAGCAAGCCTCCTATCCACAAGTCTAGTAGATTATGATCTCTAGTTCACACAAGTGCTAGGTCACTAACTTACACTAGTGAGCAAGCTAACAACTACTAGCAAAGGCTACCGCTAGAGCTACACAAGATAAACTAGTAAAGATAAGAGCAAGAGAAGGATTGTTATTCTTATACCGACGGTGGAGTGAAGATGTTGCCAATCACCAAGATGATATACAATCAATCAATAATGATAACAATACAATATGAAGACCAATCACCGGGAGACAAGAGACACAATATTTTTTGTTCACCCGGTGTTCACTTGTGCACCGACAAGCTACGTCACCGGTTGTGTCGACCAACACTTAGATGGTTCCCCGGTGTGACCCTCAAGTCACTTGCCCCTCAAGGCACGCCCCGCAAGGCACCGCAAGACACCACTCTCAAGTGAGGTAACTCAATGACACGCGCAATGTAATAGAGTTGCTTTTGGCGTCCCGCCGAGGAAAGCACAAGAACCTCTCACAATCAACCGGAGGTGGCCAAGAACAATCACCTTCTCTTGCCAACGCCTCCAACAATCTCCAAGCCGGCTAGGAGCGGTACTCTCCAAGAGTAACAAGAAATCCACCGGCTAAACCACCCACAAGTGCCACTAGATGCTCTCAAGCTATGCAATGCACTTTGGGATCACTCAATCTCACTTTTGATTTGCAATCAAGCAAGAGAGATGAGTGGGAGGAGTTGCTTTAGCTCAAAGGATGTACAAGAATGTTAGAAATGCCAAGAGACCTCCCCAAGGGCCGGCCAACAAGTATTTATAAGCATCCCATCCAAATAGAGCCGTTGCCACTCCACTTGTCCGTTTTTTTCAGAACGACCGGACGCGCCGGTCGTCACTAACCGGACGCGCCCAACCGCGTCCGGTCGCTCCGCGACGTCCACGTGTCCCTCAGACTTCAAACGCGACCGTTAGATCCTCCAACGGTCACTGCGCGCTAACGGTCAAACGCGATGATCGGACGCGCTGGTCGAACGACCGGACGCGCCGGTGCGCACAGTACCCGCGCGCGCGAAGACATGACCGGACGCGCTCCTCGTAACGACCGGACGCGCTGGTCACCCCCGGACGCGCCGGTCCCGTGACTGACCGGACGCGCCGGTCAACCCTGAGTCGCGCAAAACGAACCAACGATCGGACGCGCTGAAGAACTGACCGGACGCCACAGTACCCGCGTCCGGTCGGAGTCCAGTAAGCTCCCTGGACGACCGGACGCGTCCGATCGTGTGTGACCAGACGCGCACCGTGTCCGATCGTCCTCGTGAACCGCTGTTCGCCTGACCGGACGCGCCGGTCGCACAGTGACCGCGTCCGGTGCAGCGTCCGGTGCAGCGTCCGGTCACCTCTGTGACCTTCGTTCGCCTCCGTTTCTTTTCCGACTTCCGGCGTAATGGAAAATAGGCATTTCATATCTCCGAAATCGCCTGAATCCCGCGCTCGCACGCTCGGCGGGAGGGAGAAAGGAACCCAAACCCTTCTCTACCCGCAAACCACAGCGCGACCAACGCCACCTTTGCAAATGTGCCAACACCAACAAGTGTACATCTCCATGTGCTTGTGTGTTAGCTTTTTCTCAATCATTTTCAAAGGTTTTCCAGTTAGCTCACTAGGCCCTACATGCAATGCACTTCATGAATTCACCTAGTGGCACCCGTGCGTCGATTAACCGATAAGACTTCCCCTCTTAATAGTTCGGCTATCGACCCTAAACCACTCACACCCTCTATGGTGTCTTGAGTGTAAAACAAAATGGCCCTATGGTTATACCTTTGCCTTGAGCCCATTTTGTTTCTCCAAATGATATGATCCACTTCATATCATCACATGACCGTCTCGATCCATCGACCTTGACTTCACTTGCTCTTCACCGTTGCATCGGTCCATCGGCGCCAAGTCTTGCTCAAGCTTCACCGTCGCATGGTCCTTCGCTTCGAAGCCTCGACTTGCCCTTCACCTTCACAACCGGTCCATCGAGCCAAGCCTCATCTTGGTCTTCACCATCTTGGTCATATGAGTCAATGTCATGTCTCATATTCAATGACCACCTTTATCTAAATCATCCACTTAGATACAAAGGTTAGTCCTAGGTTTCATCAATTAGCCAAAACCAAACTAGGGACTTTCAATCTCCCCCTTTTTGGTAATTGATGACAACCCTCACAAAGATGATTTTGATAATAAAAGTTTTGAACTTGTCATACTTGTCCAATCATTTTGCTCATAAGTAAAGTTTGGACAATTATCACAAGCTCGGTTTTGGTAGCATTAGCTCCCCCTACATATGTGCCTAGAGTTTGGATTGAAAGCTTAGCACATATGCATGGATAGAAGTGTTGGGAGAGTAATTCTACCAAAATGATGCTAAGGTGTAAGAAATGGACCTTTGAAGCGTGATACCAATCGGAGTTGCCTTTTACACATCCTTAGCACCATGAAGTAACTAGACATCCATCAAAACTCAAGAACCTCGTGAGATCAACATTATATGTAAAGGTTCTTGGACCACTTGTAAACACTTTAGGCATGTCTAGATACCACAAGTAAACTATTCCTATGCATGCTAGTAGATCATTTCATCATCCAAGTTCTATACTAGCATTGCACCACACAAGCATGTATATTGAATTTAAATACATGTGCAATGAGCAAGTCATATGAGAATGCACAATACAAATGCAACAACTTTGTTTATGAGCTTGCTCCCCCTACTTGTGTGCATCAAAAAATTTATTTACCCCTTTATCATGTTGAATCATCTTTTTCTCTCCCCCTTTGTCAACAACTTACCCAAAAATGGGATCAAATTATGGAGAGAAGAAAAATGTTTGATGGAGTAGGTTAAGATTTATCAATTTTGGTTCAACCTAGAATACTTGCCAAAGATATTTAATTCGATTTGAACCAAAGACAAGCTTCTTCACACCTCATAATAAGGGTTATCTTGCCTATGTTGAATTAAACACTTTAGCAAATTTTCTAGATTCAACACTAGGTTTGCAAGCTCACAAACATGTCATATGCCACCACTAGATCAAAACAAACATAGAGGCAATAGTGGTAACATATATCCATCAAATTCATTTGATTTACCATGAATGCTCATGCATACCACTTAATATGTCTTCATGCTCTAGCAAGTCCTTAGCATAGGATGAATGACATGTCAATCAACTTTACCTTGCAATGTCGAAGGAGAGGCATGTCAATAAGTGGATGGGGTGCATTCAACTCATGTTTGAGAAATCAAGAATATTCAATTCATTCCTTAGCTTGCAAAACCTCTTTTCATCAAGTGGCTTAGTGAGAATATCGGCAAGTTGATCATCGGTGCCAACACTTTCAATGGCAATATCTCCCTTTTGTTGATGATCTCTAATGAAATGATGTCTTATGTCAATATGCTTTGTTCTTCCATGTTGAACCGGGTTTTGTATCATCTTGATTGCACTCTCATTATCACATAGCAATGGCACATTCTTGAAGTTGAGGCCATAATCCTTCAAAGTTGATTTCATCCATAGCAATTGTGCACAACAACTCCCCGCACTCACATATTCGGCTTCGGCGGTAGAGATTGCCACACTATTTTGTTTCTTTGAGGACCATGACACAAGTGATCTTCCAAGTAATTGACATGTGCCACTTGTGCTCTTTCTATTGATCTTGCAACCCCCATAATCGGAGTCCGAATATCCAATCAATTCAAACTTTGACCCCTTGGGATACCATAGTCCAACATCTCTTGTTTGCTTTAAGTACCTCAATATTCTTTTTGCGGCCGTGAGATGACTCTCTCTAGGTGAGGCTTGATATCTAGCACACATGCAAACACTAAACATGACATCCGGCCTTGATGCGGTGACATAAAGTAGACTTCCAATCAAAGACCGATATTCCTTTTGATTCACCATATTGCCATCAAGATCACTATCCAAATTGCCATTTGTACCCATTGGAGTTGAAATTGGCTTTGCATCTTGCATTCCAAATTTCTTCAACATGTCCCTTATGTATTTCCCTTGACTCACAAATGTCCCATTCTTCAATTGCTTGACTTGGAGACCAAGGAAGTAGCTAAGTTCACCAATCATAGACATTTCAAACTCTTTGGCCATCATAGCACCAAATTCTTCACAATAAGCTTGATCGATTGATCCAAAGATGATGTCATCAACATATATTTGCACTATGAATAGATCATTTCCAATCTTCTTGGTGAATAGAGTTGTATCAACCTTGCCCATCTTGAATCCCTTAGAGAGAAGGAAATCCCTTAGCCTCTCATACCATGCTCTAGGTGCTTGCTTCAAGCCATATAAAGCCTTCTTCAACTTGTACACATGGTTGGGTTTCTTGTCATCTTCAAATCCGGGAGGTTGCTCAACAAAGACTAACTCATTGATGATCCCATTGAGAAATGCACTTTTGACATCCATTTGATATAGTTTGATGTTATGTGCACAAGCATAAGCCAATAGAATCCTTATTGCCTCCAATCTTGCCACGGGAGCATATGTCTCATCATAGTCAAGACCTTCAACTTGAGTGTAACCTTGAGCAACTAATCTTGCTTTGTTTCTCACTACAATGCCATCTTAATCTTGCTTGTTTTTGAACACCCACTTGGTTCCAATCACATTGTAGTCATTTGGCCTTTCTACCAATTCCCAAACATCATTTCTTGTGAAATTGTTAAGCTCTTCTTGCATAGCAATGATCCAATCGGCATCACTCAAAGCTTCTTCTATTTTCTTTGGTTCTATGGTTGACACAAATGATGCATGCTCACAAAACATAGCCAATCTTGATCTTGTTTGCACACCACTTCTAATATCACCAATAACACTATCAATGGGGTGATCTCTTGCAACATGTTGTGGTTGGAGTACTTGCACTTGATTGCTTGAGCTTGGTTGATCACTTGATGTATCTTGATGAGAAGAACTAGCACCATGATCTTGCACTTGAGAGTCACTAACTAGCTTGAATGGTGAATTGAGCACTTGATCTTTATCATCATTTTGAATATCAATTACTTGCTTTGCTCTAATGTCTCCAATGTCCATGTTCTTCATTGCTTCCACTAATAGAGTTCCACCAATATCATCTAGATTTTCTTCTTCATCTTGTGACCCATTGGTTTCATCAAATTGCACATCATGGACTTCTTCTAGAATGCCACTTGAGTTGTTCCAAACTCTATAAGCTTTACTTGTAGTTGAATAACCAAGTAGAAACCCCTCATCACATCTCTTGTCAAACTTTCCCAATCTAGTGCCCTTCTTCAAGATATAGCATTTGCAACCAAACACCCTAAAGTAAGAAATATTGGGCTTTCTTCCATGAAGTAGCTCATATGGGGTCTTCTCTAGCAATGGATGACAATATAGTCTATTGATGTAGTAGCAAGCGGTATTGATTGCTTCATCCCAAAATGATTGACTCACATTGTACTCATGAAGCATTGATCTAGCCATATCAAGCAATGTTCTATTCTTCCTCTCAACTAGGCCATTTGATTGTGGAGTGTACTTGGCCGAGAATTGATGTCCAATGCCATAATGATCACAAAGTTCTTCAATTCTTGTATTCTTGAACTCACTTCCATTGTCACTTCTCACTTTCTTGATTCTTATCTCAAACTCATTGTGAACTCTAGTGAGGAATGTCTTGAAGGTGTCAAACACTTCACTTTTGTCACTAAGAAAGAATACCCATGTGAATCTTGTGAAGTCATCCACTATGACAAAGCCATACTTGTTGCCGCCTATGCTTGTATATGTTGTTGGTCCAAATAGATCCATGTGCATTAACTCAAATGCTTTGCATGTGCTCATTGTACTCTTCTTTGGATGAGAGCTTCCAACTTGCTTCCCGGCTTGACATGCACTACAAAGCTTATTCTTCTCAAATTCAACATCTTTCAAACCATTGACAAGATTGTGAGTTGTAAGCTTCTTCAATTGTTTCATGCCAACATGACCAAGCCTTCTATGCCAAAGCCAACCCATGCTTGATTTGGAGACTAAGCAAGTTGTCAAAGAAGTTTCTCTAGCATTGAAGTCAACTAGGTAGAGATTCTCATATCTAAAGCCCTTGAATGCCACATTTGAACCATCCACACTAATAACTTCCACATCATCAACCCCAAAGATGCATTTGTAGCCTAGATCACATATTTGTGCCACGGATAGAAGATTGAAATCCAAGCTTTCAACTAGCAACACATTGGAGATACTCATGTCATTTGATATTGCAATCTTGCCCAAGCCAATAACCTTGCCTTTCTTGTTATTGCCAAATGTGATAGAATCAACACCACTATCATTGTCATTGATTGAATCAAACATTCTTGATGTACCGGTCATGTGTTGAGTGCACCCACTATCAATAATACAATGCCTTCCTCTGGCTTTGTAATTGACCTATAAGCAAATCAATGAAGTTTAGGTACCCATTTTTGCTTGGGTCCTTGTAGGTTAGTAACTAAGCTCTTTGGTACCCAAATAGCCTTCTTCTTTGGGCCCACAATTGGTGTACCAACAAACTTAGCTTGAACACCCTTCACACCCTTGGTAAGCACATAGCAAGAATCAAAAGGTATAGCATTAACAAGGTTCTTGCTTTGGTTCTTTTTATTGCAATTATGCTCTATGTGCCCAACTTGCTTACATCTATTGCAAAACCGACCATTGCCCTTCACAAAGCGAGGCTTTGGAGTTGCACAGGCCGACTTGCCTTTCTTGGGGGTGTAGCCCAATCCCTCTTTGTTAAGAGAGAACCTTTGGCTACCCAAGCACTTAAGCAAGCGGGCCTCACCACCATAGGCCTTGCCTAGGGCGTGAGTGAGCTCATCCACCTCTCTCTTGAGAGTCTCATTCTCAACCATTAGTGAGGCATCACAAGTGAAACCATCACTAGTAGAGGAGGTAGAGTTGGTGATGGTGGATGAAGAGCTACAAGAAGGGTTAGCATTTGACATGATGATAGGTTCATTAAAGGATTCATCAATTATATCACATGTAACACCTATATCACATGATACAACAACCTCCTTCTTTGCTTCTTGCTCAAGTAGCAATGAGTGAGCCTTTTCAAGCTTGAAATGAGCCTTACCAAGATCCTCATGGTCTTCCACTAGACTCTCATGAGTGGTCTTAAGCTCACAAAGAGCTTTCTCAAGTATTGCTACTTTCATTGAAAGCTTCTTACACTCCTTGTTCTTGGCAATAGCTATGTCTCTAGTTTGTTGCATCAAGTCATATAGTTGTTCTTTAGTTGGTTCATCATCATCACTTTCATTATCATTATCACTATCATGAGCATATTCCATTTCACTTTCATCATCACTCTCATCATATAATACCTTAGCTTCTTTAGCCATGAAGCATGAAGAGGATGAATCAAATAGTGATGTCTTCTTGTTGATAGCAATGGAAGCAAAAGCCTTGTTGGATGATTCTTCTTCTTCTTCCTCATCATCACTTTCCCAAGTGATCACATAGGCACCATTCTTGCCTTTCTTGATTGTCATCTTGGCCTCTCTCTTCTTCTTCTCAAACTTGCCCCTCTTGTTGTTCTTCTTCTTGTCATAGGGACATTCGGCTTGAAGATGTTCGGTGCTATCACAATTGAAGCACTTCCTTTGTTGCTCATTGCTCTTGAAATTGTCATTTCTCTTTTTGAAACCTCTTCTCTTAATGAACATGTGACCCACTTTCTTGACTACAAGAGCAAGTGCCTCATCATCAATTTCAAATTCCCCATCTTCATTGTTGTCTTCTTCTTCTTCAATGATGATAGCTTTGCCCTTGGAGGAGGTGGCATTGAATGCCACGGTCTTCTTCTTCTTCTCATCTTCCACCTTCTCCTTGTCATCAACATCTTGATCATATTTGTCATAGGTCAAAACTTCACCAAGCAAATCATTGGGCTTTATTGTTTCAAGCCCATCTCTTTGTAGCATCATGATCAACATCTTGAATCTTTTAGGTAAGCTCAACAAGAACTTGTGGCAAAAATCTTGGTCTTGTGTCTTGTGCCCTAAGCTCTTGAGATCATTCACAATGACTTGCAATCTATGAAACATCTCTAAGATTGTTTCTTCTTCTTTCATCTTGAAGTTCTCAAACTCACTCTTGAGCCCATATAGCTTGGCACTCTTCACAACCTTAGTGCCCTCATATGTTTCACTTAACCTTGTCCACACATCATTTGCCAATTCCAAATCCTTGATGCCCTCAAATACTTTTGTGTCAATATTATTGTAAAGTGTATTGAGAGCCATTCTATTGCATGTTCTATTTGCTCTATCTTCATCGGTGAGATGATCGGGATCAATGATAGCAAAATCATTCTCGGTGACTTCCAATACTCTCTCATGAATAGAACCAAGGTACATTGTCATCTTCCTCTTCCAATGAGCAAAAGAACTAACACCATCAAAGAACGGTGGCTTGCCCCCAACATGATTGAACACAATTTGAGCCATTTTTCACACCGAAGGATGTTAAGCCTTGATTAAAACGGTGACCACGGCTCCGATACCACTTGTAAGGTCCTAGATGGCTAGAGGGGGGGGTGAATAGCCTATAAAAATTCTACAAGCACCACTAAGCAAACTTGTTAGAATAACAAATGGCGTAAAGCGAGTTTTGCTTAGCCTACGGTTGTAAAGCAAGCCTCCTATCCACAAGTCTAGTAGATTATGATCTCTAGTTCACACAAGTGCTAGGTCACTAACTTACACTAGTGAGCAAGCTAACAACTACTAGCAAAGGCTACCGCTAGAGCTACACAAGATAAACTAGTAAAGATAAGAGCAAGAGAAGGATTGTTATTCTTATACCGACGGTGGAGTGAAGATGTTGCCAATCACCAAGATGATATACAATCAATCAATAATGATAACAATACAATATGAAGACCAATCACCGGGAGACAAGAGACACAATATTTTTTGTTCACCCGGTGTTCACTTGTGCACCGACAAGCTACGTCACCGGTTGTGTCGACCAACACTTAGATGGTTCCCCGGTGTGACCCTCAAGTCACTTGCCCCTCAAGGCACGCCCCGCAAGGCACCGCAAGACACCACTCTCAAGTGAGGTAACTCAATGACACGCGCAATGTAATAGAGTTGCTTTTGGCGTCCCGCCGAGGAAAGCACAAGAACCTCTCACAATCAACCGGAGGTGGCCAAGAACAATCACCTTCTCTTGCCAACGCCTCCAACAATCTCCAAGCCGGCTAGGAGCGGTACTCTCCAAGAGTAACAAGAAATCCACCGGCTAAACCACCCACAAGTGCCACTAGATGCTCTCAAGCTATGCAATGCACTTTGGGATCACTCAATCTCACTTTTGATTTGCAATCAAGCAAGAGAGATGAGTGGGAGGAGTTGCTTTAGCTCAAAGGATGTACAAGAATGTTAGAAATGCCAAGAGACCTCCCCAAGGGCCGGCCAACAAGTATTTATAAGCATCCCATCCAAATAGAGCCGTTGCCACTCCACTTGTCCGTTTTTTTCAGAACGACCGGACGCGCCGGTCGTCACTAACCGGACGCGCCCAACCGCGTCCGGTCGCTCCGCGACGTCCACGTGTCCCTCAGACTTCAAACGCGACCGTTAGATCCTCCAACGGTCACTGCGCGCTAACGGTCAAACGCGATGATCGGACGCGCTGGTCGAACGACCGGACGCGCCGGTGCGCACAGTACCCGCGCGCGCGAAGACATGACCGGACGCGCTCCTCGTAACGACCGGACGCGCTGGTCACCCCCGGACGCGCCGGTCCCGTGACTGACCGGACGCGCCGGTCAACCCTGAGTCGCGCAAAACGAACCAACGATCGGACGCGCTGAAGAACTGACCGGACGCCACAGTACCCGCGTCCGGTCGGAGTCCAGTAAGCTCCCTGGACGACCGGACGCGTCCGATCGTGTGTGACCAGACGCGCACCGTGTCCGATCGTCCTCGTGAACCGCTGTTCGCCTGACCGGACGCGCCGGTCGCACAGTGACCGCGTCCGGTGCAGCGTCCGGTGCAGCGTCCGGTCACCTCTGTGACCTTCGTTCGCCTCCGTTTCTTTTCCGACTTCCGGCGTAATGGAAAATAGGCATTTCATATCTCCGAAATCGCCTGAATCCCGCGCTCGCACGCTCGGCGGGAGGGAGAAAGGAACCCAAACCCTTCTCTACCCGCAAACCACAGCGCGACCAACGCCACCTTTGCAAATGTGCCAACACCAACAAGTGTACATCTCCATGTGCTTGTGTGTTAGCTTTTTCTCAATCATTTTCAAAGGTTTTCCAGTTAGCTCACTAGGCCCTACATGCAATGCACTTCATGAATTCACCTAGTGGCACCCGTGCGTCGATTAACCGATAAGACTTCCCCTCTTAATAGTTCGGCTATCGACCCTAAACCACTCACACCCTCTATGGTGTCTTGAGTGTAAAACAAAATGGCCCTATGGTTATACCTTTGCCTTGAGCCCATTTTGTTTCTCCAAATGATATGATCCACTTCATATCATCACATGACCGTCTCGATCCATCGACCTTGACTTCACTTGCTCTTCACCGTTGCATCGGTCCATCGGCGCCAAGTCTTGCTCAAGCTTCACCGTCGCATGGTCCTTCGCTTCGAAGCCTCGACTTGCCCTTCACCTTCACAACCGGTCCATCGAGCCAAGCCTCATCTTGGTCTTCACCATCTTGGTCATATGAGTCAATGTCATGTCTCATATTCAATGACCACCTTTATCTAAATCATCCACTTAGATACAAAGGTTAGTCCTAGGTTTCATCAATTAGCCAAAACCAAACTAGGGACTTTCAGCGGCCCCCTCCCCCTCCCCCGTCAACCCCCTCCCCCTCCCCCACCCCTCCACCTCCCCCACCAGCTCTCTCCCTCACCTGCTGCGCGCAACCGTCGTCCATGGCGGGCAGGCTGCCCCTCTGCCGCTCGGGCTGGCACCAGCCATGGCGGCCGCACCCCCCTCAACGCCGGCTGTGCCGGTGCGCGCCTTCGCGGCCATGCAACCCTCCTCTACCGTGGGTGGGCACACGTGTGCCGAGAGGCCGCCGCCTTGCTGCGCCAGCGTGGTCTTGGGCGCGGACTGCGGGAGCTGCCGGGGCCGTGTGTCGGCCTCCCCGGAGTCGCCACCACCGGATCCCGCCGTCGCAGGTGCTGGCGCATCCGAGCCGGCGGCGCTGGCGACCTTCCCCCCCGCATCTGCCATGGACGCTGCCGCCGGTTCCGCGGTCGGCGGGCTGCAGCGGCCGCCCTCGCCGCCCCCGCCCCCATCTACTTCGTCCCTCGCTGCTGCGGCTGCCAGCAGCGGCTGTGGACCCCCGCGCGCATCCCTGCCGGTACCGGCGTCGCCGGTGGGGCCTGACGGCCCGCCACCGGGTACTGGCGGCGCCTGCGTGACGTGCTCCACCGCGGTCATGCCTCCCCCGCAGCTCGACGGTCCCGCCGCCGGCATCGCTGCACAGCGCGCGGTGCGCAGTGATCTCCCCGACGCCTTCCTCATCCGTCCATCCGTCCCCGCCCCAAGCCCGCCGACCACCCCTCTGGCGGATGAGCTGGTCCTCATCGAGGATGTCCTCGAGGGCGAGGACGAGGAGGAGGACGACGTCATTGCCCCTGTTTCCTCCGGCTCCTGCGGCCACCAAGCTGCCCCCTTCCTGAGCTCGTCGTCTGCCCTGTCCCCGCACGCCGCCCCTTTCCATCCTGGGGGCACTGGGGGACGACCCAAGGCTCGTCGCTGGGCCGATGATGACTCCGGCGAAGGCTCCGACGCGGATGCGACGACAACCTCCATGGCGCCCTCCTCCGCGCCCTACCGGGACGTTGTACTTTGGGAGACGCGGGTGCCAAAACCGGCGAGGCTGCGGCCAGCGCTGGCTTTGCCGCACAACCGGCCTTCGACTTTGGGCCATGGCGGTGCGGTGCCGGGTCGCCAGGGTGCGGGTCGTGGGCGGGGGAAGCGCCGTCGGCCGCGCCCTCAGCTGGTGCACGGCATACCGGCTCGGCCAATGGAGGGCCGCATCCCTGCACGTCACCGCCTCGGGCGCCGCGGACAGGTTTCCGCCCCCGACGACGATGGGTGGCAGGAGATCCTACATCGACAAGTGATGCAACCGGCGCCCAACTCGTCGGTGCCGCCAAGGCCAGCTCGCAGAGGCCGGTCGGCGAGTCATCGACCTCGGAGGCACATCCCGGTCGATCTCCATGGCAAGTGCCTCAATTGCCTCTCCTCCGTGCACCAGGTGGCTACCTGCAAGTTGCCCCAACGGTGTCTGCGCTGCAAGGGTCTTCGGCACATTGCGCGCGACTGCAAGCAGCCACGGCGCATTGACTCTCGGAGCTCGGGTGATCGTGCCTCGGCTCGCCCCGATGGGCCGGCGGATCTCAGCGGTTCGCATGGCCTTGGAGGGGCCATGACGGGCACCACCGTCCCTGGCGGTCAACGGCGGCAGAGACGGAGACGGCGACAACGTTCGAGGCGTCGCGGGCGGCCAACTCGGAGCGCACTGGCATCACCGGCCTTCACGCCTGGGCCCGACGACCTGTCCAGCGGGACGGGCTTCGCCCAGCCCGACCCGTTGACGCTGACGTTGTGCCCAGGCGCCGCGTATGTTCGCGACATCACGGAGGACCCGATGTTGGAGGAGTTCGCAGCCTCGATCGCCAGCACTCGGCTCATCACGGGGCCTTCCTCTGAGCGCGCGGTGTCACCTCCCGTGGCCACCCCGCTCGAGAATGAGGCCTTGAAAATGTCGGCCGCCCTACTGGCGGACGAGGACCCAACAGCAACGGACTTCGGCGTGTTGAGGACCCCCCCTCCGCGCGCCATCCAATGGGAGGGGGGCTCACCGACGGCGGCTGACCCACCCAGCCCGGAGCCGTTGGAGACCCCCCTCTAGTGAGGTCAGCGACGACACCTTTCAGCGCCGCCTCGACTGCTTCACCAGCGAAGTGATGACTAAGAGGGACTCTCCTCTCATTCGTGAGCCTCCAAAGCAGCCCCCCATTATGCCTAGACTGCCAAAACGGAGCAGGCGGTTGGCAGCTCAGCCACTCTCTCGAGTTCCTGCCTCCAAGCGGGGGGAGGTCTTGATCATGAAGCGTATGGGCTACATCAAGCCGGGCGAAGCTCCTTCCGCGTCGGCGATCGAGAAGTATGAAAAGCTCCTCGGTGGCGACATGACTGCGGAAGAGGCCGAGGCGCTGGACGCGCTCCTCCCGGCCGCTCAGCCGCGAAGGCGCAAGGCCACCTTGTAGGTCATGCCTGACGCCAACTTCGGTTGTTTCTTTATGTAATATCGACCTAGTGATTTCCCGTTAGGATGGTCCAGCTACGGCTGTGTTGACCTCCGGCGCTCTTACAAGCGCGTTGTATGTTTGTCAAACTCTTTTTCTTAATACAATGATACGCAAGTCTTTTGCGTATTCGAGAAAAAAAAACATGTATGGCAAAAATTCTAGTACACTGCTATTCTGTCAGTCACTCTGGTAGCCATTTCATGTCCGTGTCGAAGGAAAGCAGGACAGTGGTTCGTTCATCCAGCCTGTTCTGGTTATCGGCCTCGCCCTTGTTTAGTTCCCAAATTCAACACCCAAATTTTACTATGCAAAAAGGAGATTCCCCATCACATCAAAATGCCGGTAAATGTATGGAGTACTAAATGTAGATAAAATCAAAAACTAATTGCACAGTTTTGTTGTACTTTGCGAGACGAACATTTAGAGTCTAATTAATCAATATTTGGACAATTTTTTGCACTAAAAACAAAACGCGCTACAGTTTTCCGACAGGAACACTGTAGCGCGCAGACGCCGAATCCGGACGCCGACTCCGGATCTAAACACGGGCCTTGTTTACCAATTTCTATCCCAAATTCTACTATGCAAAAAGAAGATTTCCATCACATCAAAATACCGACACATACATGGAGTACTAAATATAGATAAAATTAAAAACTAATTACACAGTTTTGTTGTACTTTGCGAGACGAACATTTTGAGCCTAATTAGTTAAAGTTTGGACAATTTTTACCAAATACAAACGAAATGCTACCGTGCACATTTATTGCGCACTGTTGCAACTTAGGTGCCCCGAATCCGGAACTAAACACGGCCAGAAACTGTAGCGACATCCTTGGGGCTCGTTTAGATTGCAAAAAAAAAAGTGAACCCAATGAATAGTATCACTTTCGTCTTATTTGATAAATATTATCCAATCATGGACCAACTAGGCTCAAAAAATTCATCTCGTGATTTTTAACTAAACTGTGTAATTAGTTATTTTTTTACCTACATTTAATACTCCATGTAAGTGGCTAAAAATTGATGTGATGAAAAGAGTGTGAAAAAACTTGGAATTTGGAGAGCATCTAAACAAGGCCTTGATCTGGTACTCTGTTCAAAAAGGACAGTGGCCGGTGGGAGACTCTGATTCGCGTGGCAGGTTCACTCAGTCGCCGGAGAAAATGTGGGATATCCATCCACAGCCGGCCACCGCTAGTTTACTGTACAGAATCTTTATGAGACCGCGCCAGTGGTTGGCTGGTCTGGTCTCTGGTGCGGTGCGGAGCAACTACTCCCGTACTGAGGTCTGTTTGGTTCATGAATATTAAAGTTTAACTCTCATCAAATTAATGTTGTAGCAAATATATGGAGTACTAAATATAGATTAATTATATGTATGTCGGCACAGATTAGGAGTAATTTACGAGACGAATCTATTAAGCCTAATTAGTCTAAAATTGGAAACTTTTTGTCAAATAAGACGAAAGTGCTACAATATTTGTTAAACTTTAACACCTCTAGCCAAACAGACCCTAAGACTAGCTGCACTCACGTACTGGAAAGTATCCGGTAAAGTAATTTGACGGACACAACTGCTGCAGCGCGATACTGAACCACCTACGCTATAATAGCGTATGTCCGTTCGTCCGCCATTCCTAGCGGGAGCTCAGACGTGCGCTAAAGGATGTGGGACCATGCAGCAGTGACAGCAGCGCATGCAGATAGAGCGACAGAGCACACGCGCGAGAGGAATAAGTGGTGGACTCCACTTTTTCAACTATCTAAAAAATATTATAACTCACAAACCAAAAAACCAAATTAAATTCCGATTACACCATTAAATTTGTTTCAATAAATTCTTTAAAACAAGATCTCACGTGGATATATTTAGATAAAATTTATAGAGGATGACAAGTGGGGCCGCTGTTGGGAGTTAGTATAGAGTATGGGATATAGAGGACGGATGAGTGCGGGAGAAAGTGATATAAAGAAGAGAATCTTGATGATCAGGACGAAATATTCCTTTTAGACGATGGATATAGAGGATGATGAGTGCGGATAACCTAACCACGCGGCACGCCGCACCGCCCCCGTTGACTCACCCTCGGGCTCTTGGCAAATCCATGTTTTTCTGGGGGCTCGCGTACTGATTGGCATCTACGGAGTATCTACGCCCGTCTTCCCGGTCCCCGCGGACATGCGCGCGGCGGAATAGCCGGGGAAAGGGCGCGCCGGCGGGACAAGGGGCCGGCGAGGGGAGAGGTGTGTGATTCGGCTCGGCTGTTCCGCGCGCGAGCCTGGCAAGCTCGACTCGCAGTGGGCCGTGAGCACTTGGGCTAAGGAGGACGCGAGTTTGTTGTTTTTGACAAGTGCGGCGCCCGTTGGCCCATGACTAGCTCGTTCGGCCGGGGCAGTTTGTCTGGGCCGGCATCTGTGGCGGGGCCCTACTGCCGGATGGGCCTTTCGCTTGCTTCGTTTAATAATCAAGCAAAAGCATGTGCCCTCATTTTATCCCCTGCTTGTTTTGAGCCTCTAGCTTTTCTGGTTCTCCGTTTAATCACTTTTTTTTTTGCGACTAGGAGATTCATTCATTCCATCATGGAGGAACGGGGTTACATCCTTCTAGGCCTGCTAATGGGTTGGGTTCAAATGGGTTTAATGGGTTGGGTTTTCAAATGGGTGCACTCTGGATGGGTGGGAATTGGTTGATTTATTTAGCGGGTTGGGTCGGGTTGGGTTTAATAGAAACCTGGGTTGGATGGGTCGGGATTGGGTTCTTTTTTTTGGGTTTGAATGGGTTGAGCCCATGGGTTGATGTTGACTTTTTAATATATCATAGTATACATATATATTGATTTGTAATTTGTTTAGCTTTTGATGTAGGACCCACATGCATATTTTGCTATGCTAATTGGTACGGATTAGCCTCATGACATTTTGAATCCAGCTTAATTTATTTTGGTGAATTTCGACAAAATTTTATAATGTGAACACGAGCTTTTATTTCAAGGGTCCGGCTTCGAGGTGGGGCCCACATATTCATTTGGCAGTGCCAACTGGCATGAAATAGCTGCTTGTTACATTAAATCATCTGCAACAAATTTTAGTCAATTTCGACAAAATTTTATAATGTGAACGCGAGCTTTTATTTCTAGGGTCCGACTTCGAGGTGGGGCCCACATATTGATCTGGCAATGCCAACTGGCATAAAGTAGCTGCTTGTTACATTAAATTATCAGCAACAAATTCTAGTCAATTTCGATAAAATTTTATAATATGAACGCGAGCTTTTATTTCTAGGGTCCGGCTTTGATGTGGGGCCCACATATTGATCTGGTAGTGCCAATTGGCATAAAGTAGCCGCTTGTTACATTAAATCATTTGCAACAAATTTTAGTCAATTTCGACAAAATTTTATAATGTGAACGCGAGCTTTTATTTCTAGGGTCCGGCTTTGATGTGGGGTCCATATGTCTTATCCAAGCATATATATACATTTTTATGTAAACCCATGGATTTTTATAGTAAACCCGTGGGTTTAATTAATTTATGGGTTGGAATGGGTTGGGTTGAAACTATAAAAATATGGGATGGGTTGGGTGAAAGAAGAGAGTTAATTTGTTATGGGATGGGTTGGGTATGGGGTGGGTTTTCACCCATTAGCAGGCCTACATCCTTCAATCAGTAGATGTTTTGGATACAGGTTGGGGCTTCATGCCACACACCCAACCTATCCACATCCGTGACTTGCTTCGCTAATACATGCGCTACTTGATTACAGACTCTATTAGCATACATCAATGAAAAATCATGAAAGCCTGCACTAATATCACGGATCTCTTGCAGAATCGGCGCCAGGTAGGATCTTTGAAATTGCCCTGAAGCCCATAGTCTGACAAGCTCCTGGTTATCTGTTTCCAACTGCAGCTTCAACACCCCTTCCTCTCTGGCTAAGACCCTGTTTGGTTTGTGAATCATTCAGTTTAACTCATATCACATCAATGTTGCGGCAAATGTATGGAGTACTAAATGTAGACTAATTGCATGTATATCGGCACAGATTAAGAGTAATTTACGAGACAAATCTATTAAGCCTAATTAGTCCAAAATTGGAAACTTTTTGTCAAATAAGACGAAAGTGCTACAGTGTTCGTTAAACTTTAACACCTCTAACCAACACATGCCCTAATTTCACACCATCACGGCATGCCAAAGTTTCTAGCATCAGGGCATCAAGTCCATGGGAGTACCAGCATGCTCTTCCTGCGACAAATGTGCCTGAAGGGGTCCGTAACACAGCCCCCGTTGCTCCCTGATTTGTCCCCATGTAAAAGGCTTCATCATATCGGTATTGCTCTTGAACCATCCCTCTGGAGGTGGTTGCCAAGCCGAATGTATACTAACCGGGCGCAGCTGCTTAGACTGGACAATCTGCCACAGATCATGTGCTAGATCAACCGCCCATTGTACTGCATGACGCACCGGTAGTTGGTTCTCCCCATGGCGACGATTGTTTCTTTGCATCCATAGAGAGTACATCCCGATGATGAAAAGGCTGCGCTCCCTCTCTGAACAAACCTCATTCAGTAGAATGTCTGAAGCCCAGGAATGCGGATGCAGCTTAGGGATTTTCAGACCAGTTAGCAGTTTGAGATTTTAGAGCAGAAAAGAGAGAAAAACAAAAGACGCATGTGCTCTCATTTTATTTTCTAATCAGAGACTATCAATAATATGATCAATAGTGATTGGTTAATAAATGGCAAGTAATAGTTAATATAATACCTACCAGATTTATGCTATTATTTTGCAAACTATTTTTTGTCCCTTTAAAATTCTTTATATTTAAGTATAAATTTTGAATGCTTCTACGCATAGGGCCTTGTTTAGATCCTAAATTCTCCCCCTAAATTTCACTATGCAAAAAGGAGATTCTCCGTCACATCAAAATGCCGGCAAATGCATGGAGTACTAAATGTAGATGAAATCAAAAACTAATTGCACAGTTTTGTTGTACTTTGCGAGACGAACATTTAGAGTCTAATTAATCAATATTTGGACAATTTTTTACACTAAAAAACAAAACACGCTACAGTGTTCCAGTGCCGAATCGGGACACCCGATTTCGGATCTAAACACGGCCTAGGAAGGAGGAGGGAGTCTGTACAGTATGTGTTAACGTCGGGGACATGGATGAGTAATAACTGACTTGACACCTAAGCTAGTACTTTGACTTTATCATGGCATGTCGGCCTAGGGCCCACCGTTACTACTTTGACTTTATCATGGCATGTCGGCCTAGGGCCCACCGTTACTACGCCTCCAGGTCCAGGGTCACTGGTCCAGACAGCCATACCAGCAACCCCTGTTTTTCCAGCTGCAACCTGAAACCAGTCGGATCGCTGGAAGCCTTTCCAGTTCGCCCCTCGTCACTCACACAGTCACAGCTAGATTCACTGCACGTCTGCACTCGCTGCTCTCAGCCGGAGCTAGCTTCTCATTCCATGTCGTTAAAGGTGAAGAAAAAAAAATCCGTCAAGACGTGATGTGAACCTGTGCAATTACTGCAAATGCGATGCCGACAAGGAGGAAAGCGACCTGTCGTCGTGTCCCGTTCACACCCTTGCCCTGGCTACTTACTGGATTCATTCATTACTCGATTCTTGAGGCGCCCCGGGTAGAAAGCTGGCCAGCTTTTTATGTATCAAACAGAAACAAAACAAAGGACCAGCCGTGCCTTTGGTTTTGTTTTGTCCCGGGTACCAAGCAAACATACGCCTTTTGTTGTTTGCTCTCTTCTATAATTAAAAGTTTGTTCGGCAGGATATACAACTTTTGGCGGGAGTTTTACACATCGGCAGAGCACACATCCGGACGCAGAAACTTGTTGATCCAGGGAGGGAGCCAGCAGCCAGGGGACACGGCGCGTCGACCGTCCAGTGGGATGTTTCGCTTGGTAAAAAGCGGAGCGGGTCACGGCGATAAGCATGCAAATGCGAGATGTGCGCGTGGCTTCCGCTGCTCCGCATACTACCGAGAGTTCAGATCGACTCCGTACGAAAGAACTTTTTGCAATTTTCGGTTACACTTACACGTTGGCAGATGAGTAGATATGCATTTCTTTTTCAAAAACAAGCGAGAGTAGTCTTTCCCAGCTCCGCTAAAGGCTTCAACGAGATTAGAAATTCGAGGTGGAGCAAAGAGGCATCATGCTTGGAGGAAGGGCTACTAGCTGGTATGGGTGGCGAGGCAAAGAACATGGCGGCGTCCCTGGTGAGAACTGTGCCGGTGGTGGCGCGGCGCTGGTGAAAATCCACGCATAGGCCCACTATCTAAGTGCTTAAACACTCATAAAGGACTCACGTACCGATAGTCCATATAAACAACAGGTAATAAAACTAAGATATAATATAAAATAAATACCTAATTATAGACGATTATTAGGTTCATCTCTGCCTATCATATCATCTACATTAGCAATAGCAAGTGAAGCTGAACCTATAAATAAAAGTTTGAACATTTAAAATTAATAGGAGATGCGATATAAAATACAATTTATTAGTGAAAAAATTGATGAAGAATAAAATGGAATTCAATGTGGGATGGAACACTGACATGTTCCCCTACTTGTTTCGCTACCGCCTCCAGTACCGCACATCGGCAGTTCGGCACCAGGGTTTTTTTTTTTTGGATGCGAGGCCGTCAAGCCGACATGCCCTGGCAAGCCACGAGCAAGTCTATATGCTTGAATTAGCCTATAACTTTATCACCTAACCCGTGACTAATGAACCTTTGCTGTTATGCTGGCCATGCCTCGAACCAGTTTATAGTAAAATCTAACTAGACAATAGAAAAATAATGGGGTATAAGTGCATCTTCACAGCTCTTCAGTACAACTCCTCTTATAAGATGATAATGAGAGTAACCTACTATTATTTTTTTGAATAATAAGAGGAGATGCTTCAGCAGATGACCAATATTTTTCCCATACGTGGGACCTATTTGTCAAATTATTGTGTTTATCCTCTCTCTTTCTCCGTAAATCTCTCTCCCCTTTTCTCCTTTGAAACTAAATAAAGCATACAGACAAACAAAACAAAGAACCAAAAAATGATCGGATAACTGCTCAAATAATCCAAATGACCATTCTCAATAATGAACAATCAATTGACATCAATTGCACACAGAACTTACACACAAACAGGAGCAATAAAATATGCTACAGTGAGATGTATTCTGCAACTTTCGGAAGAAACACTATAAGAAATGATAAAGAAAGAAGGGCTAGAAACAATCCTACAGTAGAAGCTCATAGCCAAACAAGAGCGCGCGACCACAAAATCAAGCGTTGGCAAACTCTATGTGTGTGTGTGTGGGGGGGGGGGGGGGGGGTGATATGCCCTTTTGGCACCCCCGCCTTGCCATCAGTATTTTCGCAGGACTACCTTTCATGAGACCAATGGGCAGGCGAAGGTCTTTTCGTCTCTACCAAGACGAAAGGCCTTTCGACCTGTACAGCCGTAACCCGGCGAAGCGGTGCGGCCGCCTTTTCGTTCATCATGACGCTTTTGTTACGATGATGTTTGTGTTGTGAAGGTTGGCCCTTTTCGTCGGTGTTGTGAAATGGCGGAAGCGAACAGAAAGACGGGAGCAGCACGGCTCCTTTGCCGTGGTCCCCCTTTACGTTCGCTATAAAGTGGGGGAAAGGGGACCAGGCGAGGAAGGTGTTTACCAGGGGAGGCCAAAAGCAAAATGGACCAAGGAGGCCCCGGGGGTACAAAATATGCTCTAGGATCTGGGCAATTAGAAGGACATTTCTATCATTGTGAATAATACAGATGTGTGTAAATAGAGCTCTAGGAGAGCTGTGTAAGAGGGAGGAGGAATGAAACCCTGATTCTTCTGATTATTGATATTCGTCATTCTGCTGTTCCCTATTCCTTTCATTCGTCTTTACATTTTTAGCTACTTGAGCGGCAACCAGATGTTCGAAGGCTAAGGCCGGAACCAACACTCTTAAACACTCAAGTGTCATATAACTTTTCTGTAAATGTTAGAAAGACTCTTGGAGATGCTCTTAGAAAAAAAATGATGTCCGTGTCCATAGGTAGTAGACAACATAACGAGCCGTTATATGTGAATTTGACCATTAAAAAGAAAATTAATCAACCACAATCTAAAAAAAAACATATGTGACGTACGGACATGAAATACTTTTATTCACATGGCGATGCATATATAAAGGTAAAATGTGGATTTTTAGTAATAAATACTAGAAAATCAGCATTAAGCCTTGAAGGGTAGAGAGAGAAAGAGGCGAAAGCGACAATGCAAGTACAAACTCCACACCATATTTTGCTCACATACCGACATGACCATATCCACTTCCAGCATGGGAGAAGAGAAGCTGAGGGCCTGTTTAGATTCTAAATATTTCATCAAATTCCACTATGTAAAAAGAAGATTCCTCATCACATTAAAATGCCGGCACATGCATGGAGTACTAAATGTAGATGAAATCAAAAACTAATTGCACAGTTTTGTTGTACTTTGCGAGATGAACGTTTTGAGCCTAATTAGTCAATGTTTGGACAATTTTTTACCAAATAAAAACAAAATGCTACAGTGCCACACAGTGTGCTACAGTATTTCGGCCGGCCCCAAATCGGGCAACTGAACACGGCCTGAAAAGGAGAAGGGGACAACGAACGAACGAGCGAACCCGACAGGGAGTCAGGGACACGGAATGCGCATCCGAGCACCGCACACCCCGTCCCCGAGCGCCGCCGCGGGCCCACCCGTGTTACACACCACACGCCGTGCTGCCCAGCCGCTGCTATAGAGCATGGCTAATAAGAGCGCCAGCTACTGGCTGTGAGTCGCGCCATGTCATCTAAAGTCTTTTATCAGTAAAAACTCGTATAATAAGGTGGTTGTTAGATTGGCTTTACTGAAGATTTAATATTCGTATGTATACAGCATCACCTGTGATCTATTGTGGCCACCTCATGGACCAAACATAAAAGATATAGAGGAGCTGACCACTGACGCATAGGCCTTTATAAGGTGGATGGAGCACGGGATCAGGAGGGGAGAAAGCAAGCCATGCAAACGCCGGCTATGTCGCTCGCGCAGGCTGGAAGCGAGCGTTTCTTCCTCGAGAGTTGTGATTCAGCCGGGCTGCTGGTTAACCGCCCGCTCCACTCTCTTTGTTCGTTTCTCACTCCTCCGGCTACGATTTTGATGACATGGAACACCTTACAGCCTGCTGAACAGAACTTATTATAAGCAGATGGGATCACGATCACACGATCCAGCACGCACGGCTCCTGCTCCCCCTCTCGTTCACGTCCCGTCTCCAACCGGACTCTCAAATCCACGAGCACCTCCCCCTCGTCCTCACGCCCCCCGCCCCTCCCTGCTCTCCGCCTCCCCGCCCCCATCGCCACCCACCAGCCCCTCCGGCGCGGCCCCCACCCACCTCCTCCCCGCGTGCCCGCGGCCCGTGCCCGGCGTCCCTCGCGGCGGCGACGCGCGAACGTCCCTCTCCCCCCGGTGGTGAGCGCCCCTCTCTGATCTAATCTTGTCCACACGACTCTGCATCTTTCGTTCCGTTGGATTTCGTCTGGTCGCTGGAGAAACCGGATCTTCTCCGTCTGGGCCAGCGGAGGACGGGTTCTCCCTCCCGTTCGGGCTGCCGCGGAGGTCTCCGAGCAGCGGAAATGGCGTCGTTTGGTCAAACTTTTTGGTCCCAATCGAAACACCAGAACAAAATTTTCCCATTTCTTTCCTGTCGTTGATGTTTCGGATGTCCCCTCTTCCCTTAATTTAATTCCACTAATGCTCGAGACCTCATAATGGATGGCGGATTGAGAGAAATGGCTTTTAAGTTTCCAAGAAAAAAAAAACGATTCCCCCTGCTCTAACCATTCTTCTTGCACAGGGACGGTAGCCAGTGCAAAAAGTTGCGCCTCTGTTTCTGAAATGCTTTCGTTTCCTGTGCTCTCCCTGATCAGAGTAACGGAGAGACCGAGCCATGAGCGGAGGGGTGGAGCCGGAGACCCCACCGGGTAGCAGCAGCAGGAGCGGGGGCAGCACGCCCGTGGGCGGCAAGCCGCCACGGCACCACCTCACGTCCATCCGCCACTGCGCCAGCAGCGCCCGCATCGCCGCGGCCTCCGCCGAATTCGTAAGCAAGCTCGCTGCCACCGCCTGCCATTTATCCCCAACACAAATTTGACGTGTGTGCTCTTGTTCTCCTGCTGCAGGGGCTGGATTCGGGGACGCTCAGCTTGATCTCACCTACCGCAGACATCCGTCCGGGCTTCTTGCCTGTGTTCAGGTCGGGGAGTTTCGCGGATATTGGACCCAAATCGTACATGGAGGACGAACATGTCTGTGTGGACAACCTCGTCGAGCACCTTGGACTCCGTGGCCCGGGCATCCCTGCACCGGGTGCCTTCTATGGGGTGAGTTGGAAGGCATTTGCAACAGACCTAAGTGCGGACTAACTGCTTTTGTTAAATATTTAACAATGTGTACTCTTTATGGATCTATGATTTGTTCTCTTGTGAGTGGCAATAATGTTGCTATGATAGCTTCTAAAGCTTACTAGTTTATTGTGCTTGGAGATGCATGAATAGTCCTCAAGTGTATTCATGAATCACGATGGTAAAAATGATTGAGCTGAAGAGGAATCGGTCCACATGGGCAATGATAAATACCTTTGATCAATCAAAAAAGAAAAAAACCCAGATGATAAATGCTTTTCTTTCTATTTTGGACCTTTTGGTACTGCACACTACAGATGGGAATTTTGCAAGTGAGAAATAAGTGCCTTGCTCTTTTGCCACCTGGCCTTGCAGATTTTTACTGTTTGTTTGCTGAAAATTTAGGTGTTTGATGGCCATGGTGGTTCTGATGCTGCCTGTTTTGTCCGGAAGAATATACTGAAGTTCATAACCGAAGATTGCCACTTCCCCAACAGCATCGAGAAGGCAATCAGAAGTGCTTTTGTAAAGGCTGACCATGCAATTGCGGATTCCGAGTCTCTTGACCGGAATTCTGGGACCACAGCATTGACGGTCCTTGTATCTGGCAGGTAAATTCCCATGTTAGTACATCGATATGTATGCTTTAGAAATTTATTGACACTTCAACATATTGGTCAATATAATTATGTTGCTATATAAGTATAGTCCTAATATTTGCTGATAACATAATAAATTAAGTAGTAGTTCAAAAGATTTGGTGTGGCGAAGATGTGTAAAACATTTGAAGTTAATGTTTCCTTGTACTTTTTTTGTTACATGAAATTACTAAGTTGATGACAAGTTTCGTTTCCGAGAGAAACTATTAGTTAAAGCCCTGTTCATGGATTATGAATCACTAGAGGCACTTCCTTTCATTTTACCTTTATTATGAGTTTTGTTTCCAAGAGAAACTATTAGTTAAAGACTTAAAGCCCTGTTCATAGTACCTTTATCTGACAGTCGCTTCACATTTACTGCCTCAACCTCCAATATCATCTGTACATTAAAGGTTCTTTGCTGGACCAAGCTGTTCTTGGGGCCTTATTACCTTTATGGTTGATAAATTTCAACATTACAGCCTGTATGCTGTTCACAGCCTTTTTGATTAATTATGTACTATGGCATCTCAAAGTATGCACTCACCAACCTCATTAAAATGGTGCAGGACACTGCTTGTTGCGAATGCTGGTGACTGTCGAGCCGTATTAGGAAAGCGAGGCCGAGCTGTTGAACTCTCTAGAGACCACAAACCCAGCTGCACAGTTGAAAGGCTCAGAATCGAAAATCTTGGCGGTACCGTCTTTGATGGCTACCTCAATGGTCAGCTGGCTGTAGCAAGGGCAATCGGTGATTGGCACATGAAAGGCTCCAAAGGCTCTGCATGCCCTCTTACACCAGAACCCGAGTTTAGGGAGGTTAGGCTTACTGAGGAAGATGAGTTCTTGATAATAGGCTGTGATGGCCTTTGGGATGTGATGAGCAGCCAGTTTGCTGTTTCCATGGTCAGGAAAGAGCTGATGGAACACAATGATCCACAACGGTGCTCGCGAGAGCTTGTTCAGGAAGCTCTTAGGCGCGACTGTTGTGATAACCTAACCGTAGTTGTCGTGTGCTTCTCAGCAGACCCACCCCCTCAAATCGAGGTCCCAAGATTCCGAGTACGAAGAAGCATCTCAATGGAAGGGCTGCATACGCTGAAGGGAGCTCTTGACAGTAATGTCTGAGCTCTAAAAGTGTACCTTCGCCTGCAACTTCTTTCATGAAGAATTTTCTCTTCTTTGTTGATGGTCTGTCAAAGTTTTGCTCCACTCATTGGTGTTTTGAGATATAGATCTCGGAATAAGTTTTGTAGAATTATTTTGGAAGAAATTTTGTTGAGGTGTAGGCTAATTAATCTTTTTTTTTGTTGAGGCAATTATTTATATGTACCGGCCACCATTTGATTGTTGGTTGCTCACAATGTAATCGAGCAATTAACGACATTGTTGTTCTGGTACGAATGAGAGTTATAGCAGTTGATCATTTTTTGATCTGGTTCAGAATTCCACTTTGTATGATTGGATGAGCTCCCTGTTCATTATCAGAACCAAAAAGAGAATAAAGTCATTATGGGATGAATCCTGTGTATGGCCTGGTACAGATTTTGTCCATCCTTGTGCATATGGGAAAACTTGATCAAAACATTCCTTGACTCCCTGTTATCTGTTGGGAATTGATTGATCTGCAGTAGATGCGGATTCCATTTGATTTAATTAATAATGTTCTGAAACCTTTCATCTGTAAGTTTCTCCTGTTGTCTAAGAGAGGGAAAAAAGAAACGAAAAAAAAGAGGAGACTGAATCACGTAGCACAGAGTAGAGCAGCCACAGGAGCATCGAGCAGAGCGGATCAGCCACGTTCCTATAGCTTGTGATTTGTGAATGGTAGGGTGCACGCATATATGTGTCTAAGCGCAGTTCGCCACCTCTGGATGCACAATCTCCTCTACCCTAAATGCTGGCGAGGCCAGCCGTCATTCGACATCTCTCGTGAATCTGGCCGCGGTCCCGGCCGCCGCCGGCGTATCATGTGGTTCCCGCCGATTCCAGCCGTCTGCCACTCGCGCAAACGCCCCTCATGTCAGGATTAAGGGTGGTCAAAATACCCGATACCCAATTCCTGAACCCGAATTACCCGAATCCAGACTCGAAGTACCCGAACCCGAATTACCCGATCATAATTTCGGATAGTGATCGTAAAAACCCGAAATTAGTTTGGGTAATTCGGGTAATGTTTTCCGGTACCCGAACTACCCGAATTACCCGAAATATCTCAAATATTTGCTCTTCTATTCCTAATATGAAGACATGAGGTAGTTCAATGCCATATAAATATATTATTTGGCATGAATTAATGTAGATTTATACTAACTTGATAAGTGATTTGTTGGTAATTGATATAAAGGCATGATGTGATTTAAAGGACTATTATTTATTGCTTTAAAATGGTACTTGAATTCTTTTAAAATGGTTGGTTTTGTCAATTTCGGGTATATCGGGTAAAACCCGAACCCGAACCCGAATTATCGGGTACCCAAAATTTTGGGTAATGCTTTTTTAGAACAAAAATCGGGTAGCAATTTTCAATATCCGAATTTCCAACTACCCGAATTACCCGACCCGAAATTTTCGGGTGACCCGAATGCCCAGCCTTAGTCAGGATTCCCGATTCCACCTTGTCTGACTGGCCTCTCGTGCTTCCAAGGTCGCCTTCGTGGTTCTCCGGCAGTGATGACTGAGGAGACTCGATCACGCGGCAAACGGCGGCGCACGGACACAAAAGACAGCCAGGAGGCCGCCGTTGGATTTGGCAGTGGAATTCTCCTCGCCCTGCCTGTGAGTTCAGCCGCGTTCCACTTCCACGGGCTCATGCGCCCGGCTCCCCATCACGTGGTTCGCGTCAATTCCAGTTCCAGCCGTCCGCCACGCGCGCACACGTCGTCCATGACTCGTCGACCGCGACCCAAAGCCCAACGGCGCGCTCTCGGCGCTCGGGGTTTGCCGCTTCGGTCCTCGGTAGGTTTTGGCCCTCCACCACCGGCTAGTCTGTAAGATTCTAAACTGTGGGCACACACACAAAGCATGTGGTCGCGTGGAGACCAGACGGACTGAGTGCGGCAGCAGCCGCATAGCCCACAAGAACCAACTCCATACTATTTTTTCATATAAAAGTAAAAAAATTACTCCAAACCGATCTTCAGTACATCAAAATCAGTACAGTGTACAGGCGTATAATTGAACAAGACGGCGCAACAATTGTGTCAGGGTCGAGAGCATTTTTTTCATATAAAAGTAAAAAAATTACTCCAACCTGCGACCTCTGCTTGCCTGTCCCACTCCTGTTGCTTCACCGTTTGGCTGGTGCTTGCCTCGCGCAACAATTGTGTCAGGGTCGAGAGCATTTTTGCGCTTGTCTCGTGTGACGAACTGACAATTGTCCACAAGGGGTAACGGGGAGAAGTTTTTCCCCCTTCCGGCTGGTGCTGCGAGGAGGCTATTCTACACCACCCTCACAACCCACCCCCATCCCCCCAAAAAAAAATACAGCCCAATAGCATGAGTTTCAGCCCACTTGAAATAGTAAAGGAAATTGAAAATAATAGGCCTACTAAGACCCAACATGATATGGTGTGACCTTTGTGACATGGGCAACACATAGTTTTAGAAAAAAAAAGTTCATATCACATCTCTCAACTATCCTGCAAGTTAGCTTGTCTCCCCCAATTGCAAAACTAGACACATAGCCTCCCTAAACTCTTACTATACGGGTGGTTTTGACCATGGTTTTGTCCAAGGTGGCGCTGATGTGTTAATGGATCTGTCGGGCTTTAGTGAGACGCAAATGTCAGCTCTTTTTAATAATCGATCCACTCTATAGTTTGATGACCATCGAGTTCGGGTAGGTCACAACGACGATAGTACATCGTCCCGTGGTGAAGTTAACCTAGACGCTTCTAGGCTCTCCACTGTTGTTCTCAAACCTAGATTCCTACCATCATCATCAAGGACCGCCATTGATGATCAACACACCTATTTTGTCAGAGCGTTCCACTTCATGGCGAACTCTCAACTCTGGAGGTCATGTATGTGGTATCGGTGCTCCCTATGTGGACATCGATGGGCTCACAATCTACCTTGTCATGGGGGACTCTTGCCATCGTATCTTCATCTTTTTCATAGCTAGGGATACACTGCTCGAGATCAAACTACTGCTTCTATCACACTGGCTCATTGAATCATCCCTGCCTCCCACGATCTAGACAACCTCTACATTGGCCTCCTCCATCGTATCTGCATCGATCCTTTATGATTTGATAATAGGTTGTGGTCTTGATGTTGGGCTATGGGCAGATTACCTATTGTACGAGCCTTTTGTGATTAGAAAATGTTGAATCATGCCTACCTCCAAACAATTGCTATTACCTCCCACTCTGGCTAGCTTTGCCTTCTACAACCATACAAGCTCTACCATATTTGATGGTGTTGCCACTCGTTTGCATTGATGCCACCATGAGGTGTCCTTGGATCTCGTGGAAACGCTTTTTGCTAGCATAGGTGTGGGCAAGGACTTGGTATCTCTTGATCCTTCTATCGATGCACCCATGGAGAAGTAGGATGCAACTACATAGAAGGTCAAGAGCTCGATGTGGAAGGTCCTTGTGCCGACCAACTAGTCAAGCAGCTCCTAGTTTGCAGCGGCATGAGAAAGGACAAAAGCAATAGTTTGGGGTGCAGTTTAGTCAAAAATAATTGGAAGGGAAGGGGGACATTGACTGGTGGGTGGTAGTTTTTTTTTGCGAAACAACTGGTGGCTGGTAGTTGATAAAGAGTAAGGAGGCAATTTGGGATATGGCTAAGAGAATAACAAGTGGGAATATTCAATTTTTGTTTTCCTTTGGCATGGTAGATAGGCGACATGGTGCCATCATGGCGGAAACCACCATCAAAACCAGGTTGAGTAAAAATAACAAGATTAGTGATTTGATAGAGGTTCTATATCCATTTTTGTAGTTGGTTGCGGAGGGGGAGTTGGTTTTCATAATAGTTGAGGTAACATGGACTTGTCCTAATAGTGTCCCTTGGAAGGACATGCTAATCACCCTAGGCCTATCTTTAGGGCCAAAATCTTGTTCAAGTGTGTGCCTAAGCCCAAATCAAGTCATGTATGTAATTCTCACTAGAGCAAGATCTTGTTGGAAGGTGATCTGGGCTAATCCTGATTTAACTTGGAAACAAGTTTTGGTCCATTTGTCAAGTCCTAATCCAACTAGACAAGTCTTGCCATGATTGACGGCAATCCTAATCCTTCTAGGGTTTGCCCCCATCCCATATCACTATATAAGTATTGGTGGCGCCCTTGATTTCATCACACACAAAACTAACCCCCTAAGGGCTCAGGAAGCCGAGTACCCTTTTAAGCTAGTGCCATTGATGTCTAGAAGGCTGCCACTTCTTGGCACCTCAAGCTATACATCGACGGATGGTATCTAAGCCCTCAACAGGTGTGTGGAGATCAATTCTATTACATCTACACCTACATTGACTTCTACACTATTTCCAAAGGCTCTTATTGTCGATGTTTTGTACCATCCACAAGTAAAATTTTGTGTCATGCATAGGGTTCTCATGGGGTAGCATGCAAGACAGAGCATTATAGTGGTTCGGGCGATCAAGCCCTACATCCAATGTGGGAAGGAGAGTTTTATTGCTGACCTGAGTGCTCGAAGTTTGAGAAAGAGGTGTGTTACAAGTGGTCGTAAGTGTAGATTGCTCCTTCCCCTAGTGGGGCTCACCATCTCCCTTTATATAGTTGTGGTGATGATATTTATAAGCTTATGAAGAGCCATCATGTTAAGTGTTGTCTTATCCAATTGGCCACCTCGTACGTTACAATGCACTAATATGTGTTGTTTAATTCATCAACTGATTAAATAATACAATTGAGATGATGTAGTATCTTTTGAAAAAAAATAAATTAATAAGGCCACAAATGCAAATGCACAGAGACAACAACTGCTCTTCTATTCCTTGTAACAATACACCACTAGGTATCCAGTCCCCGTATCCAAACCCATATGCATGTAAGCATGTTGTTTGGAGAGGGTATAGATCATGGATATGGGTAGGGTAGAGAATGGCAATACCCATTACATTTGTACCCACTCTAGACATCACTGGTAAGGGCAGATTTTGTGTGGGGGTGGGGCAGTAGGGTGGGCTCTAGTGCCCTTACCGCCATGAACACAATGGAGCCCCTCCTACAAGTTTTGGACATATGTGAAGTACAAGAAGAATAAAAGAGAGATGGAGAAGAAGAAAAATAAGAGAGGAGTAGAGAGGTGGATGAGCCCCTCCTATGTTGCTTGCTAGGTCACGTTTGTTAGTGATAAGTAATGATCTTCCTCCTAGCGATTCTCTATCAATTCTCACGTCCATAAGAAATGGTGTTCATGACAGACTTCCATGTAAACTCGAGACCCTCAAAGATGTTTGTGGTAGAGTCCTTAACATGCTCTAGCCGTCGCCGTTACCACATCTTCATCTGGTGCACTCATCCTTCTTACCGACATGGGAGCGCAGAAGGCAGAGCTGACACCTGGCACGTAGGTGAATCCTAGCGGCAAGTTAGCCAGGTATGCACATGCCAAGTCAATGAGCCGGGTGTTAGTGTACTGCCATACATGGGTCTGAGCTAGTGTCGGATCTCGATGATGTTGCCTCATCGCTCCTTGTCGTCGCCCAGACCGAAGAAGCTGTTGCGCACTAGCATTACGCCTTAGTGCAATCAGCTGTCGAGGATGCTCTGCATCGTGGGGGCACATCGCACATGGTCACAACAACGGCTAGTAGCGAGTGATCCATGGATACGGATGCCTTGCTTACTCGTAGACCTGTTGGCCGCCTGACCCGACTAACCCGCCCGAAAAAATCAGACCTGACCTGACCTGCTGGCGCGTCGGGTCGGGTTGAGTCTAGGCAATAATTTTTGACCCATAATCTGACCCAACTTGAAGAGCCTGACCCAAAGTACGAAAACCCAAGAAGTAGCCCGACTCACCAGTCATCGAGTGGATCGGATCAAAGATTTTGACCTGATCATTTTTTTCGATCCGATCTAAACCTAACCCAACCTGACATTTGGTCAGGTCTACTTCCTCAATTTTGATATATAGGCGCTCATGGGCTGATGATGCCTATAGTGCATATCCGTACCCACTAGGCATACCATGTGATGGGTATGGGTGGATTGTGGAATTGAGCATGAGTAATAGGTAATCCATATCATTAGTGCTAGCGTCCAGACGTCCAGACGGACACCCGCTCCTGCACCCCCATTTTGCGTGCCCACGTGGGGGCCTACGCCGTTCGGTTGTTGCCCGCACCACCTGACCCCACGCAGGGAACCGCAGCCCTCCGCTTCCCTTGCTTAAACGTATACCCGCTCGGTGGTGCCCCAACGACTGTGGCAGGTGGGTCCTATTGCAACATGTGAAACACTAGATCTACTTTTGCAACATCTAGATGAAACACTTGCAACATGCATCCGAAATAGCTAAAATACTTGCAATATACGTCTGAAACATTTGCAAAAATATCTGAAAACATTTGAAAGCCATAGCAACATATGCAATATCCAAATCTACTTTTGCAACATCCAGATAAAACACTTGCAACATACGTATGAAACACCTGAAACACTTGAAACATATGCTTGCAACATCCAAATGAAACACTTGAAACATTCGTCTAAAACACCTGAAACACTTGAAACATATGCTTGCAACATGCGTATATAGCTATTGCAACATACGTAACATTCAGATGAAACACTTGAAACATACATCTGAAACACCTAAAACACTTGAAACATACCATCGCCGGTGGCCATGGCCTACCTGGTGGGGAACTATGATAGCCAGCAAGTGACGCCCGAGTGCAGTCCGTCCGGATTAGAGAGAGAGAGAGAGAGGTGGTCGTCAGCAACGCAGCAAACAACATAGGTGCTCCAGGTAGTGCTCGAACCTATCGTCATGTCCTTGGCCATGAGCATGAAGTTGATGTAACCCAGCACGATGTCTGAGAGAATACCTCCGAATCGTCCGGTTGCCCCACCGAGGGCGGTGCGGCGACGGCGACGTGAGGTTGGTGTGGGCGGGCGGAACCACAGTAGTAGGCGTGACATTCAGTTAGCTGCCGCCGCCTTTAATCGAAGCAATCCCATCAGGCGATTGGAACAACTACTCGTGCGTTGTGAGCGGCTAAGCTCATAGCGCCGTTCCACTGGTGAGGATGAGAAGAGTGAGGAGTTTGAAGAAGAGACAGAGCAGGAGACGGTGTCGGTGGAGGGTGATAAATGAGTGGATAAGAATTAATTAGAGAATATGTGGTTGTTCATGAGACACATGAACCTGGAGAGTCTATCCGATAACTTTTTGGAGCGTCGGGCGCTCCGCTTAGAGCGTTTCCGAATCCATATTCTGGCCAACGGCAATGCTATCCCATGGACCTTTCAATATCTTGCCGTCGAGCCATTGTCATGCGATTAGTAGGGCATTTTTGTTTGTGGGTGGCAGTAGGGTTAATGTCCACACCACGGAACTACGGCAACTGGTTGTAGTCAGAATAGCATGCCAAAAAAGAAGCAGATCAGGCTGTGGAGTTAATTTTGACTTTACAACATGAACATAGAAACAACCAAGATTAATTTGCATTCTTAATCTGGTATGATCATTTTGCTCTGAACAAAAACAACGGGTACGATTTTGTCCAAAATTCAAGCAGCATCCCTAGAAGAGGTAGTAGGTTATAGGGGTCTGTTTTCTATTGTACGCTGGCAATAAATTTCCTCCCCTAGTTTTTTTTAAGGTTTTGGAGCGGCCATGTAATTTCTTCTCTTCGACGGGTGATATATTATATAATATATACAATACTCCAATTATATATTGCTAGGGTATGCCCTCAATCGGATATACTTGTTGCCCATTGGCCCATTCTTATAAAAATAACAATATAACAATAAATAATAAATCAATGGAGCCTTCACGAAGGAATCTCTCTGCAGCCGCCGTTGCCGTCGTCCTGCTCGTCATCACCACCGGTACGTCGCATCGTATGCATGAGCTATACTATCCATTAATATAAATACAAGAAGTCAGAATCGCAACTCTAGATGTGTGAACTTGATTGATGATTTGGCTAATGTTCTTCGTTCGCCTATGCGTTCATACAGTGATGGCGTCCGTTGAGGCGGGTGGTGACTGTTACCATCGGAGTGAAAAGTTTAAGGAGCGGTGCTTGTACCCGGATCACTGCGCAGATGTATGCTGGAGTGAAAGCGACGACAACCTTAGCGGCAAGTGCCGCGGCTTCCCCTCTCGTTGCTACTGCACAACATGCCCGCAGGGGCAAAGGGCCTCTCCTGGGACTATTGTTGCTGCTAGGCCTCCGGCAACGATTGGATGAGCCCTGCCCCGGTGTAATGTTTGCCCGGTACCGGCCGGTTGCTTGTAGTAATGTTTGTGATTGAGAGAAAATCAGTTCGTGACAACAAATTGCTGTGCTTCGATCAGCATAAAAATAAAAAAAACAAAGGACCTATTCGGTTGCATTTTAAGGAAGTGCTGCTGCGGCGGCGGCTTCTGCTGCTGCGTGGTTTGTGAGAGTAAAATACTATAGCATGGCTGCTATGCAGCCTTACAACCAGCAGTTGAACATGTCCAAAGTGTTTTCCCCCATGCACATATGCTTCATTAGTCGTTGAATCATGTCTCCTGGTCCCAAACCTAAAACTTCGACACATCGTGTGACGCCGCTCATCGCCCAACTAGGTCAACAACCATTGTCGTCTGCAACCACAACCATCGCTAATCTCGGCACCTTCGTCGTCCTAGCTTGAGCGAACGCCCCCGCCTCCACTACTATCCTCCACCGCTGTTAATCCTAATCACTTCTCCTTCTTCGACCAACACCCTTGCCCTCATGCTCTGCAACCGTCTTCTTCCACCACTTTGGCGAGTAACACCCGTGACATCCCATCTTACCATCGGTTCAACCACCACCATCGTCTGTCCAGCGGCCTCCACAGTGACCCCTTTTAGGCACGAAAGCCATGGAAGCCACGTGAAAATCCTAGACCCTACACCCGTACCATAATGCTAGCAGCTCTTCCTCTCCGACATCGGCAAGGTCAAGTGGGCTCATGGGCCATGGGTTCACACGCTTTGGGTGGAACGTGGCATGTCACATATTAGAGTTTGTGAAACATACTACGGTAGAGAAGGTTTTTGCAAACGATAAAAACAAATCTTCAGGGGATTAGTTGTTTCTAAAACTGACACTATGCATCGATCGTAAAGTAGGGCATTTATACAGTAAGACATTCAACCATCTCTAGAAAAGCATTTCTAGAGACAGGTTTGTTAAGAAATTCGCCCCAGAGAATACATTTTTTTAGGGACGGTCGCTTTAAGACAATTGTCCATGGAAATAGGCTGTGCTTTTCAATGCTGCTGCCTGCTTGAGCCACACTTCTCAGCAGGTAATGTGCAAAACAAGTAGCCACAGCTCAAACAGCCAGTCATATGAAGCACAGATTGTGAGTTCGGGTCACATATGGCGATTGCGAAAGCACTTTAGGAAGTAAAAAAAAAGAAGAATCACTTTGTTCTTTAATATTAGGTATAGACTAGTAATCGTGATAAGTACATGCATAAGTACATTTTTTTAAGACAATAAATATCCACTTAATTTATACATGCATAAGTACATTTTTTCATGACTCTATTGAAAAGGAAGGTACCGCAACGTAGGAATGGAAGGGCATGCACTGGCTTCTGTTTCCGTCAATAGGGGATTTGGCAATATTTATTTTTTTTATTTTTCTAACTTAATTAATCAATTAATTACTTCAAAAATCTAAAAAATCAAGGGCTCAGATTTGTTTGGGATATTACCTCCTACCAAGTAAAAGGAGTACCGTAGCATTGGCCTTAAAGTATGCCAAATTACAGTCACATGTTTCTGATTTCTAGAAGAATTTTTAGAATTTATCTTTTTTACATAACACATCTCATGAGAATTATCCTGAAAACTTCGTTGGATGACTCCAATAGTATAATATGAAAGATTAAGACTAGATGGCTCCATTAGTTTGGTTGACATCTATGTGTAGTAACTATAGCAACAACTAAAACATATGCAACTATCAACGGTCAAAACTTATTCTCTGACTTACGTTTCTAGCAGTAATTGAAGCACCCTAAAATAGCCCGGTGATGATTAGGAACACTCCAACATGTAACCCCCATCAAGCACCCAAGGCTTTTCACTCATCTGCATACTCCCTTCATTTTGTTTTCCTTGGACGCACAAGCAATCGACAATGGAGGCTTCACACAGGAAGTTCTCAGCAGCCGTCGTCCTCCTACTCGATCACTATGGCCGCTGGTACGTCGTCCAATCCTGAGACATGTAACAAATCGCAACATATCTAATGGTTTTGGCTACCATCAGCGTGCCTGAATCGCGCGCGCGAGTTGTGTGTTACGTGCAGAGATGGGGCCAGCTCAGGCGAAAGAGTGCTTGTCTCAGAGCAACATGTTCAAGGGTCTATGCCTTAGCTCGAGAGAGTGCAACGATAGCTGCTTGCAGGAGAGCAGCGCTTACTCCGGCGGCAGGTGCCACGGCATCCTGTTTACATGCTGGTGCATCACGCCATGCGCGACGACGCTGCTGGCGCCAGCGGCCATGGCAGCCCCGACGGATCAGAGTGGGGTCGATGGATTCTTGAAAATGTTGGCATGTAATTATTTTTTCTTGAAAAAACGCAGACACATCGTCAGAATAAAAAGGGTGGCGCTAAATTTTCGTTGACTAACCTCTCTTTATGTTCGTTATATCTCTTCATCTAATAAGGAACCATTGGTAGGGTTTTCCGGCTACGACTTCTTAAGAAACACTACCAAACAGGATTGAAAAAACGGCTTCATGGTCTTTGAAACTATCAAGGAGCCGGAGCCCTTTCTTTTTGAACTGGGAGCCATAGCCAAAAAAAACCTTTTGCTATCGGTTCCTCTCAAAAATACATTTTAAAATCATTTTATCAAATATTTTTCTAAAATGCTTTAGCTCTACTACAAAAGTTGTTCCACTAGAGCATCCTGAGTTTATCTTAGGAGAAGCTGTAGCACTGTCAAACAAATCTTAAAAAACATTTGCTGTATCTGATCCATTTAGGTAAAAATAAAATTAGCTTATTTTTCACTCTAATCTATATAGATTGGACCGGATTGAATTTATTCAAACAATACCTAAGGTCTCTTGTTCCCTTGGGTCAAGAATGGCTGAGATTGATCCTGACCCTTTGGACCACTCCAGCCTAGAAACAATCCTAGACCATACAAGAGCACATGTTTCATGGTCTGATGTTACTGTTAGATATTTAGGCACATTTGGGCATATTTTAATTCATAAAATTAGCAAATATTCATAACAAGCATGTTCGATCACTTTTGTGATCTATTTGTAGTTTCTATAAACAAAAACATGTTAGCCATATGAATAAATTCATAGTAACATAAGTTGACCCTGAGGTGGGACCAGTGCTAGAGACACCGGTGTCGCCGCTCCCACTAGTCAACATAGTGGGACATTCGATGTTGTGGATCACAATCGATGCAGAAAGAGGTTTACAATGCAGTATCACGAACATTCACTAGAAAATAGTAGGTGCAGTGTATTGGAATGTCAGGAAGTAGTCGAACAGCAATGTATTGCAACGCATGTCGAAAAGTCATCGAACAATGAGCAGTCACACAAAACTTTGCGCTCCCAAAAACCATGATCGCCCATCACCCATGCAGGTTTGCAGTGGACATCATGATTTTGAAGGCCTGCTCTCTAGGATGCCTATGTGCGTAGGAGTACTGGGACGAGCAGAGACTAGACAACAGTGACAACAAAGAATATGTGTTGGATCTCAGAGGCAGAGGTGTGTTGTGTTACACATGTGAGAGAAAGGAGAAGAGATCTCTGAAATGTTCTTGTTTGGTTTTGGTAATTGAGTGACAACTTTGGTGGACTAATTGTGTTTTATGTGAGATACACATGTGATTAGTCCATAGGTACATGTGTGTGAGCAACATATGCCATGGAGGTGGAAATGGCTTAGAAATATTGCAAAGCTTGCACATATGATGATGGAGGAGCTTATTGCATATGAGACATAATATGGAGTTATATGACTAAGGTGGAGAAGATCAAGATGAGGCTTAGCTCGATGGACCGGTTGCAAGTATAAAGGGTAAGTCGGAGGCTTTGAAGCGAGGGACTACGTGTGACGGTGAAGCTTGAGCAAGACTTGGCGTCGATAGACCAACGCAACGGTGAAGAGCAAGTGAGGTCAAGATCGATGAACCAATACGGTCACGTGATGATATGAAGTGGATCATATCATTTGATGATTGGTTGGTGCATGTGTTTCATTAACATCGAAGGAGATGGAATGGAATGCGCAAGGCAAAGGTATAACCTAGGGCATTTTATTTCACCGGTCAAAGGTTGCATAGAGAAGTGCATGACCGGGTTTAAGATAGATGGCCGTACTATCAAGAGGGGCAAACTTATTTGTATATCGGTCATCTAGTGCCACTCGAGTGATCTAACTTTGCATCGTTGCTAGAATCGGGTGGCGTGGCAAGTTGAGTGGCTAACTCCTTTGAAGAAAATGATTGTGAAAATCCTAACACACATGCACATGGTGGTGTACTCTTGTTGCTGTTGGCACATTTGCAAAGGAGGTGTTGGCACATTCGGCGCTTTCGTGGAAGTAAAACGCCTATTTTCTACTATGCCGGAGGCGGAGAATTTCTCTGAGTCATCGTGGATAGAAACAGAGGCGAACGGAGGTCACTGATAGTGACCGGACATAGTCTCAGAATGACCGGATGCGTCCGGTCAGTGGCAGCAGTAGTCAAGCGCGGGTCGCTAGGGTTTGCCACCGGCGCGTTCGGTCAGGCGTCCAGAGGGACAACAGAACACGAGGGGTTGATCGGACGTAGTGGCGCGTCCGGTCAGTTACGATCGGACGCGTCCGGTCGCGAAAAACCCTCTCTGGACCCTTTCTGTACTCGGATCGGACGCCGTGTGTGCCGCGTCCGGTCAAGTTGTACAACATGTCCGGTTGGTGCTTCGCGGGCACAGGCGCTATGCGATCGGCGCGTACGGTCAGTTGAGCGGCGCGTCCAGTCGCTTGGTAACCGTTGGGGCACTGAGTCGACCGTTGAGATCCTGCGCTCATCGTTCGAAAGGAAGGACACGTGGACGGCCACGGGTGACCGGACGCAGTGCAGCGCGTCCGGTCACTGCGAAAAACGCCCAGTGAAAGGGTAACGACTATATTTGACCGTGGGGTTATAAATAGAAGTGGTGGCCGACCTTGGCTATGGCTGAGCATCTTGGGGATGTGTTTCCCTTGTGTGTGCTTGGTTTGAGAAGCCTCCAACTGTGCTTGCTAGATTGCGAATCAATAAGCGAGTGAGTGATTCTAGTGCGATTGCATCGTGAGGTTGCATCGAGTGGCACTAGGTGTTCATGTTGCAAGCCGGTGGTGCTTGTTACTCTTGGAGGTTGCCACCTCCTAGACGGCTTGGTGGCTTGTGTCTCCGTCGAAGCTCGCAAGAAGATTGTGCGAGGCTCCGGAGAAGATTTGTGAGGGGGATTGTGCTCACCCCGCGAGGATCGCGAAGAGCAACTCTAGTAGAGCGTGTCATTGAGCTACCACACTTGCAGTAGGTTCTTGCGGCGCCTTTGGGAGGCTCGGTTGTGGATACCGATTAGCCGTTGAACCACGAGGTGTTGGTCGACACAACGGGAGCTAGCTTGGTGGCAACCAAGTGAACCTCGGTGAAAAATCATCGTGACAACTTTGTGTATTTCTTCACGGTGGTTTGCATCCTCTCTATGCAAGCTTGTATTTACATTATATACTTAAGTGCTTGTGTAGTTGCTCTTGTAACTAGTTTGCTTGTGTAGCTAGCTAGTTAGCTACCTTCTTGCTTGTGTAGCTAGAAGTATCCCCTTTGCGTGGCTAATTTGGTTTGTGTAATTTTGCTAGTCACATTGCTTAGTTTGTGTAGCTAAGTAATTTGTGCTCTCTAATTTAGCATTGGTTGCCTTGTTATTGAGCATTTCTAGTGAACTTAGGGGCTTTGTGCTTTTGCTTCACTAGTTGTGTAGGAGCTTCCTCGGTTGGTAAAGTACTAGTGCATAGGTTCGTGTGACCTTGCTCTAGAATTGTTTAGGTGAGCTCTTGCTAAGCTTGACACCTTAGTTGCTTAATTAGGATCTTTGCAAGGTGCTAGAGAACTTAGTTAGAGGGGTGTAATCTTGACTGGACCGATAGTTTCAATTCCGTACTTTTCGGTTAGCCGACGCGATTAAGTTTTAGAAAAGACTATTCACCCCCTCTAGTACGTCATCTCGACCCTTCAATCTCTTTATAGTGCCAACGACAAACAGAGGGGATAAACCTAGACACCAGCATGTTACCATGAAGACTAAACGTGAAATTATCGCACCTGTCATATTATGAGTAACGAACATGTATTACGACTCTGGCATGAGTTACGTCAGCAATGGCTTCTTTGTCGAGCCTTGAATATGCGCCATGAATTGGCCTAAGTGGCAAAAAAATCTACCCCGCACCACCCGTGTCATGGCGGGCCAGGCACAGCTTGGCTCTTTTTATTTGCGATTAGGCACAGCTTGGCTCTTTTTTTTTCACGATTAGGCACAGCTTGGCTCTGGACGTGCGCATGTGCATGCATCTCTCTCAACTTCACCACTTAGATATCACATATTTAAGTAGAGTCAACCCTGAGTCAAAATCTCATGCGGACTAAGACCTTAATGCATCTAGAGTCTAACATTTGGCATAAGTTATAACTTATATATTATAAGTTAATAAGTTGTAAGTTATTAGCAAATATGTTCGTGCGTTGCAACGGGACGTGCTGTTTGTTGTGTGATCACCGTGCTTTTTGAATTCATCTTGGTATTGAACACATATAAGACATAAAGGATGTAAGATCATTGTTGTCAGTATTGGATTTGTATTAGGTTTATTGACACGTGTTGGATGGACCCGAAGTGAGTTTTAGAAGCAACGAAAGAAGAAAATTTTGCTTTTAATAGTGTGTGTATATCCTCGTAGTTGGCTGCAAAATAACATATTCTGTAGCCAGCCGTGTCAGAACTCGAGCTGCTCCGTCCATTCACCCACCGCACTAGTAAAGACGGCATCACTAAAGACAATAAATACTATTCAATTGATATGAGGACCCAAACAAAACATGGATGATTTTACTCTATGTCCGGTCCAATTGATATGCCATATGGGGCGCATAGCAAGCAAAGGGAATCAAATTGGGAGTTATCCTCGTGGCTGGATGTTTTGGGTTTGATTATTGCAAGTCAGACATGGAGTTGTACTTTTTTTTCCTTTTGTGTTGGACATGGAGTTTTACTCTATCTCGTGTTTTCGTTTGCCCCTGTGTCGGACATAGAGTTTTACTCCGTCTCGTATTTTTGTTTGCCCTCCTGGCGAGCTCGTACTAAAAGAAACCGAAACAAACTTAGACACTAATATGAAAGGGACAGCGGCGGATGAATAAGAAAGGAAGCAGGCGATGGACGAAAAAAAAGCTGGCAGAAGTTTTGGCTCTTTAGTATTAGGTATAAATAAGTTATATGTTATAAGTTAATACACATAATTTGGTACTGTTGGGAAATTGACTTCGTCCAAAAAACTCAAGCCCAAACTTTGGAGTATGAAAATGTATAAAGTTTTCTAATGTAATTTACTTGCAGGAAAAAGTATAGCGAAGAATATATTTCGACTTCGTCGTTCAACTTTCGACGATCAACTTCGCCTGACGACTTCGTCGTTCAACTTTCGACGATCAACTTCGCCTGACGACTTCGTCGTTCAACTTTCGACGATCAACTTCGCCTGACAACTTCGTCATTCAACTTTCGACGATCGACGATCAACTTCGCCTGACGACTTCGTCATTCAACTTTCGACGATCAACTTCGCCTGACGACTTCGACGTCCAACTTTCGACGATCAACTTCGCCTGACGACTTCGTCGACATAAAGTTGACTTCGCTGTATGGAGAAGTAAACAAGAAAAAGAAGTTTGAATCCAGGGGAAATGACCACTTCGCCCTTATATAAAATAAAGAGTGTAAATATTTAGGTCGGGGGTAAAAAAGTCATTTTATGTAAAATACGAAGACTAGGACCCTATAAATACCCCCTCTGACATGTATGGAAGGAGGATGAAATAAAGACAAGTTTTGCTCTCAACTTTGTCTTATCTGAAATTTTTCGATGATTGTGTGAATTATCTTTTGACTTGAACTTTTCACCCAACATCTGGCGCCCACCGTTTGTGTGTGCATCTAAAGATCTTCACGACCACAAGAAATAAAATGGCAAGACCAAACAAGAAGACCGTCAATGAAGAAACTGAAGACGAACAACCACTCGGAGAAGACAGAGGCCTTACAAAAGAAGTTTCTCAAGGGGCAAACTCTTCAAGAACAGGCGAAGCTGAAGAATAAAGACTAAAAGAACTTGAAGAACAAGTTTTACGAAGGCAAAAAGAACTTGAAGAATGTCGCGCAAGAGCACGAGAAAAGACACTCAGACAAAGAATAGAAGAGGCCGAAGCCACCCTTCGCAATTTAAATGAGCAATTGCAAAATGCAAATCAAGAAGTTATAAATCAAGAAGAATCTCATCCAGCGACAAGAATTTCTCAAGAGAGAAATACTCAGAAATCATTCATATCCATTGATACAAGCTCACCACTATCAACAAATTTGCAGCTAGCTCAATGGCCTATAGGGTACAAATTCAACATGATACCAACATTTGATGGTGAATCAGACCCAAGGCAATTCTTAATGAGTTTTGAAGCCGCAGTAATTGCAGGTGGTGGGGATGAAACCACACTTGCAAAGTCACTTGTCATGGCAGTAAAAGGTCCAGCACAACACTGGTATTCATCTCTAAAAGCAAGATCCATACACTCATGGGAACAATTAAAGACAAATCTGCTCGTTGACTTCCAAGGATTCCAACCAACTGGTCTTACGGACATGGATTTATTCAACTGCAAACAACGTCCCAAAGAACCTCTACGTCAATATTACAAAAGATTCATTCAAATCAAATCTCAAATCACAAATATCCCACACGAAGTTGTCATAATTGCAGCAATCAAGGGACTTCGGGCAGGACAATGTGCAGCACACCTTACTCGAGAAAAGCCAACCTCACTAGCTCAGCTTTATGAAGAAATCCAGAAGTACTGCAAGTCTGATGAAGATTACAGAAAAAGAATTGAGGAAGAAAATAGCTTCAGGAATCAAAACAAAGGCATCAATTTTCATCCCCCAAAGCAAAACAATTATGAGCGAAGACACTTCAACCAAGTCAATCAAGTTAAAAACAGCAATTCAACTACTGAATCAAATTTTCAACCTCAAAATTAATACAATGTCCAATACAACCAAAGGACATTCGAAAGAGGTGGCTTCAATTCAAGAGGAAGAGGAGGACGAGGAAGAGGAAGAACACCCTTAAGACCAGAAGACATGTATTGCATCATTCATGGCAAAGGGGCTGGACACACATCAAAAATGTGTCCAAAAGTAAAGAAAAGCATCGAAGAAATACAAGAAAAAAACAAAATATCAAGTCAATCGAAAGCTGTCAACCATATGATTCAAGGCCAACAAAACTCTTATTACCCAATCCAGTTTGGGAACTCCCAAGCAATGATCCCAGCCCCATCATCATATAGCTATGGACCAGTAGCAATGTACGACCCAAATCAATGGAGGCAAAATCAACAAACAAATTTTCAAATTCAGCCCGAATCTTCTGTGGCAAATAGCAATCCACAAGGAAACAACAAACAAGACAATTCCCCATCAACTTCAATGGCAAGCAAAGGAAGAATCATGACAATCATTGGAGGAAACAGTATTGATCATGAAAACAACAATCAAAAGAAGAATTACTTCCGAAGAGTAAACTCTATCTCAACAGAGGGCCCATACAAAAAGACAAGATGGTCTCATCTACCAATCACATTCTCAGAAAAAGACTTGCAACTAAAAGACTATCCACACATGGATGCAATGGTAGTTGAAGCAAATATTGATGGTTGGGCTATCTCAAAAATTCTAGTTGACGGTGGAAGTTCTGCAGACATTATATTCACAACAACAATTGATGCCATGAAAATTGATCGCAAACTCTTAGGAAGAGCTGAACACCCACTCTATGGCTTCGGTGGGAAGCCAATTCACTCAATAGGAAGAATAATTCTTCCTGTATCTTTTGGAACAGTAAACAATGCAAGAACAGAGCAAATTGCATTTGATGTGGTGGACATCCATTATCCCTACAACGCACTTTTTGGAAGGGGAACTTTGAATGCATTTGAAGCAGTAATAAGCTACTCTTACTTATGTATGAAGATGCCTGCAATAAATAGAGTTATCACAGTCCATGGAGATCAAACTGAAGCAAGAAACATTGAAAAAGAATACACTCCCGGTCGGAAAAATGTTCATACAATCAAAGAAGAAGACAAAGAAGAAACAGAAAATGCGAAGCCACAAGCAAAAGCTCAAGCTATCGAAGAAACAAAAAAAGTGCCTCTGGACTTATTAGTCCCAGACAAACAAGTAATCATAGGGACAGGACTTTCTCAAGAAGAAGAGAATAGACTCATAGAATTTCTTCGAATCAACAAAGATGTCTTCGCATGGACGTCCAATGATTTAGGAGGAGTGAGCAGAGATATAATTGAGCACAAACTCGACATCAACCCAAATTTTAGACCCAAAAAGCAGAAACTGAGAAAGTTAGCTGAAGACAGAATACAAGCTGCAAAAGTCAAAGTACAAAGATTACTAGATGCTAAAGTCATAAGAGAGGTCCAATTCACACTTGGCTAGCAAATATTGTCATGGTCAAGAAAAAGAATGAAAAATGGCGAATGTGTATCGATTTTACAGATCTTAACAAAGCATGCCCAAAAGATAATTTTCCACTACCAAGAATTGACACACTAGTTGATCAAGCAGCTGAAAGTGAAATGCTAAGTTTCCTGGATTGTTTCTCAGGATATCATCAAATTTGGATGAGAAAAGAAGATGAAGAATTTACAAGTTTCATCACACCATTTGGAACATACTGCTTTGTAAGAATGGCAGAGGGGCTCCGCAATGCAGGCACAACATTCGTCAGGATGACTTCAACAGTGCTAAAAAGTCAGATTGGTAAAAATTTGCTAGCTTATGTCGATGACATAGTCGTCAAGAGCAAGAAAAGACAAGATCATATTCAGGACCTCCAAGAAACATTCACAAATTTGAGAAAAGACAATTTGAAATTAAACCCTGAAAAATGTACCTTCGGAGTTCAGAAAGGAAAAATCTTAGGCTGCATTGTATCAGCAAAAGGGATTGATCCAAACCCAGACAAAGTTCAAGCAATTTTGAACATGAGAATTCCTGAAAACATAAAAGATGTTCAAAAATTGACTGGAAGACTTGCAGCTTTAAACAGATTCATCTCAAAATCAGCAGAACGAAGCCTACCAATATTTCAGGCGCTCAAAGGATCCAAAAGAGACTTCGTCTGGGGACCTTCGCAGCAACATGCATTTGAAGAAATAAAAAAGTATCTATCACAGCCAAACACATTGATTTCACCAACACCAGGAGCAGATTTGCTATTATATGTCTCAGTTACAGAAACAACAGTAAGTGCAGTATTAGTCCAAGAACAAGAGACAAAACATTTAAAACAGCAAGTACCAGTCTACTATGTTTCAGAAGCATTATCTGGATCAAAATCATACTATTCCGAGATCGAGAAAATCGCATACACAGTTTTAACAGCATCAAGAAAGTTGAAACACTACTTTCAGGCCCACAAAATCAGAGTTCTCACAAATTACCCTTTGAAAGAAGTATTACAAAGCTGCCGAACAACAGGCAGACTTGGAAAATGGGCAGCAGAATTATCTCAGCACTTCATAGAGTTTGAAAAAAGAACATCAATAAAATCTCAAGTTCTAGCAGACTTCATAGCAGATTGGACACCTTCTCAAAGATCAAGCAAAGAAGAAGCACAACCAGAATGGACAATATATTGCGATGGTGCATGGGGCTTCGCAGGGGCTGGAGCAGCTGCAATAATAACCTCGCCTTCAGGCATGAAGATGAAATATGCCGCAAGACTAGAATTTCAATGTACAAACAACATAGCAGAATACGAAGGCGTTTTACTGGGACTTCGCAAGGCAAAAGCAATGGGAATCCAAAGATTGGTAATCAAAACAGATTCACAAATTGTAGCAGGACACATTGAAAAAGACTACAAAGCAAGAGACCCAGAATTAGCAAGATACTTACAATTCCTCAGAGATCAAGAAAAACATTTTGAAGGTTTTACAGTAAAAAACATCTCAAGAAATGACAATTCAGATGCTGACGAATTAGCAAAAGCTGCAGCACAAAACGCAAACCTACCTCAAGATGTTTTCTATCAAATCTTGAACCAAGCATCCATCAAAGAAGTACAAGTTACCCCCAGAGAGGTCCATATAATACAAAGTGAAGATTGGAGAGCCCCAATCATGGCTTACCTTCGCGGGCACTATGAGCCTAAAAATGAAGTCAATGACATAAGAATGAAGCAAAGAACAAGAAATTACAAGATCATCAACAATCAGTTATACAAACAAGAAATATGTGCACCATTACTCAAATATATATCAACAGAAGAAGGGAAGAAATTATTATCAGAAATACATGAAGGAATTTGCGGCACACATCCCGGAGCAAGAACAATGTCAGGAAAAGCATTTCGTCAGGGATTTTATTGGCCATCAGCCCAAAATGATAGTAAAGAAATTGTCAAATCTTGCCATAATTGCCAAATGTCTGCAAGCAAGACAAAGGCTCCAGCAATAAATTTACAAATAATAGAACCAACTTGGCCATTGGCAAGATGGGGAATCGACATCATTGGAAAATTGCCTGCAGCACAAGGAAACCTTCAATATGCAGTAGTAGCAGTGGAATATTTCACTAAATGGATCGAAGCTAAACCAGTGGCAAACGTGTCATCATTCACAATGAAGAAATTTCTTTAGCAAAACATCATTTGTCGCTTCAGAGTTCCAAGGCACATAACAGTAGATAATAGAACTCAATTTGACAGCCAAAATTTCAGAGAATATTGTGACAGCTTGGGAATTCAACTATGCTTTGCATCAGTGAAACACCCACAATCAAATGGTGCAGTTGAACGAGCAAATGGAATCATATGCACAGGAATATCAAAATGCCTAGTGGGGCTGCCTAAAGGCAAATGGGTGGATGAGTTACCTAAAGTTGTATGGGCATACAACACAACAGTTTCAAGATCAACAAACTTTACCCCCTTCAAATTCCTTTATGGAGAAGAGGCAATGACGCCTGAAGAGATATAATTTCAAGGCCCAAGAATAAATATCGAAATAACAGATGAAGACCAACAAGTAACAAGGAAAGATCTACTAGAGGAAGAAAGAATGAAAGCAGTCCAGAATCTTGAGAAATATCAGAAGGAAACAAAAAGTTGGTACAACAAGAAAGTTAAACCAAGACAATTAACACCAGGAGATTTCGTCTTGAAAAGAAAAAGAAATGAAGATACAGTCGGAAAGTTCCAGCAAAAATGGGAAGGACCATATCTCATCATAAGGACTAACAAGCCAGGAGCATTTCATCTAGCAGACATGAATGGGAAGCAAATTGATCACACATTCAACATTCAAGACCTACGAAGATACTACCCTTAGATTTTATTTTCATTATTGTACAGAATAGATTAGTTTTACATTTCCAAAAAATTTCAATTCAAATGTAAACGAGCTGCACTCTTTTTCCACTCAGGGGAAACCCTTCACAGGGTGAGTGGTTTTTTAACGAGGTAGTCTCTATTGTAAATTCTCATCAAAGTATAAATGAGAAAACTAGTTCCCCTAAAAAATAATCCGATCAAAAGCCGAAGAGTATACTTTAAATATACTCATGCATCGGCAAAACAACCAAAAGTAGGTAGCATCATTATTCGAACAAGCAAACAATGATGCTAACCTATCAGAATATTTCAAATTCACTAAGGTGAATTCCGACTTCAAAAAAGAAGTCTGTATGTTATCTTCGCCAAAAAGAGCGAATGAATATTTTAAATTCACTAAGATGAATTTCGACTTCAAAAAAGAAGTCTGCATGTCATCTTCGCCAAAAAGAGCGAATGAATATTTCAAGTTCACTAAGGTGAATTTCGACTTCAAAAAAGAAGTCTGAATGTTATCTTCGCCAAAAAGAGCGAATGAATATTCTAAATTCACTAAGGTGAATTTCGACTTCAAAAAAGAAGTCATAATGTTATCTTCGCCAAAAAGAGCGAATGAATATTTCAAGTCCACATGTTATCTTTGCAAAAAAAAAGAATGAAAATTTCAAATTTACCAAGAAAAAATTTGACTTAAAAAATCCGCATGTTATCTTCTAAAGTGAAATTTGATTCTACAAAATACGAAGCCAATTCATCGTCTTCGCTAAAAAGTAAGGGGACGGTGTTTTCAAATTCACCTAAAGTGAAATTTGATTCTACAAAATACGAAGCCAATTCATCGTCTTCGCTAAAAAGTAAGGGGACGGTGTTTTCAAATTCACCTAAAGTGAAATTTGATTCTACAAAATACGAAGCCAATTCATCGTCTTCGCTAAAAAGTAAGGGGACAGTGTTTTCAAATTCACCTAAAGTAAAATTTGATTCTTCAAAATACGAAGCCAATTCATCGTCTTCGCTAAAAAGTAAGGGGACGATGTTTTCAAATTCACCTAAAGTAAAATTTGATTCTACAAAATACGAAGTCAATTCATCGTCTTCGCTTAAAAAGTAAGGGGACGGTGTTTTCAAATTCACCTAAAGTGAAATTTGATTCTACAAAATACGAAGCCAATTCATCGTCTTCGCTTAAAAAGTAAGGGGACGGTGTTTTCAAATTCACCTAAAGTGAAATTTGATTCTACAAAATACGAAGCCAATTCATCGTCTTCGCTAAAAAGTAAGGGGACAGTGTTTTTAAATTCACCTAAAGTGAAATTTGATTCTACAAAATACGAAGCCAATTCATCGTCTTCGCTAAAAAGTAAGGGGACGGTGTTTTCAAATTCACCTAAAGTGAAATTTGATTCTACAAAATACGAAGTCAATTCATCGTCTTCGCTTAAAAAGTAAGGGGACGGTGTTTTCAAATTCACCTAAAGTGAAATTTGATTCTACAAATTACGAAGCCAATTCATCGTCTTCGCTTAAAAAGTAAGGGGACGGTGTTTTCAAATTCACCTAAAGTGAAATTTGATTCTACAAAATACGAAGTCAATTCATCGTCTTCGCTTAAAAAGTAAGGGGACGGTGTTTTCAAATTCACCTAAAGTGAAATTTGATTACATAGAGTGCGAAGTCAATTCATCGTCTTCGCTTTAAAAAGTAAAGGGACGATGTTTTCAAATTCACTTAAAATGAAACTTGATTACATAGAATGCGAAGTCAATTCATCGTCTTCGCTTAAAGAAAGGATACATCACCCACTTCACTTAACAAATCAAATTACATAAAATGTCTACACAAACACATACATAAAAACATTTTATTCTATCAATAAAAATACATATCAAATATTTTCTGAAGCAACAATAGCTGCTGCTTCATCAATCAAATCTTCAACAACTCTATCTAAAACATGATCCACCTCCGAACTAAGATAGTCTTCGGAAATATAGCTTGGCGAAGCACTTGAACACGAAGACTGAAAACACACAAGGGAAATTCCATCAAAATTTACTTTCCAAATATCTCCACACCACAATAAAATAACAAATACCTGAGAAAATTTGCTGCAATCAACAACACGAGGCAAACATCTTTCATTCTCAGCAATTGAGAAATCAGTCTCAAATTCTAGAAACAAGTACATTTCATCAGAGAAATATACACAAAAAAAAAACAACACACAAAAACATCAAAATTTGTGTTTGCTTACGTTTCACAAACACATCAAAAGAAGGTTTTTCTTCTTCAGTAGCAAACTCCAACCATAAAGTAGGCTCAGCAATAAAATTACCTTTACACATTAACAAGGGCATAACCATAACTCCATCCTGTCCAAAGTTCAACATTTACAAAATATGTTAAAAGCTTTTAAAACCTCACCCCTCGAAACTAGAATCTAAACTACGACAAACTAAAGTACATGATCTCGAGCATCATCATCCCTCGCCCTCTCTTGTTCAAGTCTCTCTTGTCTTCGCTCTGCCTCAACATCAGAAGCAAGTCTCTTCTCAAGCTGCTACAAAACAAAAAAAAACAATAGATAAGAAAAACAAAAGGAAAAAAATAGCGAATCAAAATAATACTTAAGATAACATACTTTTTCCATCTTTTCCTTAGCCTTCATGAAGGCATGCTCCCTTCCACCTTGGTTCCAGTACTCATGAAAATACTTCTTGCAAAGCATTTGAGTACGAGTAGAAACTTGGTTAAGAGATTCCACTGACGGAAATCTGTAGCTTTGGTCATACAATTTTTCATACAAGGGATCATTGGCCTCCTTCATCAAGTGAAAAATAGCCCGACTTGAATACATACAACTCAGATCAGCAGAAGTTTGTAAAACAGTAGGCAAATCTTCATATTGGCGACAAAGCCAAGCAAAGAATGGATCAAATTCTCCAACTTCCCAGCAAGGATCTTCTGGCTTCGCGCCAAATTTGTCATAGCAATTCTTGCAAAGTTCCCACAAGCGATTGCACTTGTTATGAAAATTCTGATCATTTTCAAGAGATTTTTTCTCAAGATAATTCTTCTCTCTCACAACTTTATCAAGATCTTTCTTCAAATTATCAAACTCTTCAGTCTTCATTTCAAGTTCAGCCCCAACTGAAATACATCTAGATTCCATATTATGAAGAGCCTCAACTGTTTCAACTCTTTCTTTTTCCTTAGCAGCAAGTTGAGATTTCAGAGAATTAATTTCTTTAACCAAACTTTTTTCACAAAGTGCAGCATTTTTTGCCTCATCTTCAATAGACTTACGCAAACTCCTTTGCAGAAGTGCATTCTACATACGAAGTCAAAAACAAAATAGCAAATTCAAACAATAAATATAAAAATAAAATTTTACACAAAAAAGATAAACAGACAAAATAAACTAACCTTATAAATCATGGAAACACTGGCATCCGCCAACTCAAGCGAAGATTTGCCAACAAGTTCAGCCTCCGCATCAGGAACTGCGAAGGCATCATCAATGCACTTTGACAACTTTAATTCTGGTTTCTTTGGCATAATACGAAGTTTGTCCAAACCAATTCCAACAAATTTGAAAGTATCTAAATTCACACCTTGAGCCTGGCAGTATTCCATGCAACGTTTATAAGCTTCAAGATTTACACCATCAGGAACTGTTTCCAAAACTTCGGCCGGAGTTGCAGGTTCCTGGGCAACTTCTTTCATCTTGCCAATATCAACAGTTGTTTCCCTTTGGGAAGAAGAATCAGGGAAAAATTTTTCTGCGAAGACAAACAACAAGAGTAAAAAAACACACACAAAAAAAACAAAATTTTTTTTACGCGAAGTAAGAAAAATCACCTGTGGAAACACCTTTTTCAAGCCGAAAAGACACCCTCTCATCAGTAATCACATTGATGGTAGATTCAGATAAACGAGAAACTCGATCTTGTTCAGCTTCTTCATCATGAACTTCATCATCAGATTCATCAAAATCAAGGGCAACAATAGTGGTACCCTTAATTTTTTGTGCCTTCGCACCAGAAACAACTTTCTCAGCACCAACTGCAGAATCTTGATTTACTGGCAAAACATTCTCCAAAACTTCACAACCCAAATTAGCACCTCCAGGCAAAATTACAGCTTCAACTTCATCAAAATTTTCTGGATTATCCCGGGGAGTTTCAACAGAAAACCTTTGAGAGGATGGCCCAGCAGTCTCCTGCGAAGCCAATACCCCATCTTCTTCTTGCAAACCACCAACACTGGCGGCAACAGTAACCGGGGAAGAAACATGATTAATTCGATCTGAAGCAATATCTTCGCCAACATTTGTTGAGACGAAGTCAAAATAGCTTCAGCAACATCGCCATGGAAAATATTGGCCATCAAATTCTGAAAATAGTTATCAAGCGGAGTCAACATAGGCGGAGTCAACCCACTAGAATTAAAAACTAAGCTAAACATTCTCACCTCATCATCACAAGCCATTTTCTTCAAAGTTTCATCAACAAAATTTTCTGACAATTCAGAATCAGACAAATCAGCAGTCTTCGCTTTCTTCTTCTTTAAAATTTTCTTGGTAAGCGGAGGCCCACCCCTCTTTTTCCTAGTAACATTTTCAATAACAGGCTTCGCACTTCTGGCATAGGCAGGAGGCGGCCTCTCCCCATATTCAATCTGAGCAATTTCAAAAACTCTATTTAATCTTTTATAATCCGAACCAAGGATTTTATCCATCAAATCTTTTTCTTTCTTCAAAAATTTTCCAAGAATTTCAACAGCCTTAATTTCAACAGCAGAAACAAATTTTTGTCTTCGCTATACTTCTTTGGACGAAAAACTTCATTATCTGGAAAAATGTAAGTTTTCCCTCTGACCACCTTTTCATGAAGTCGAACAAAGCTCCAACTTTTTTTCAGAGGCCAAATACGGGCAGCAATATACTCTTTGCAAAGATCACGAGCACTTTGCAGACTTGCAGCAAGCTTATACAACTTCTCGCAAGATTTGGAATTTCTTGAACTTTGAAATTCAGGTTTACACTAAAAAATGTTCTTGTGCATCCTTGCAGCCAAAGGGTACTTTCTAACAACTTTGTTAGCTTGATTCTTCTCTTCGACCAAAGGAACTTTATGATAAAACCAATACCGGTACCAGTTTTCAACCCACTTATTTTTTGAAGCAGGTGCAATTTGTTTAGCACCATGAGCTGGCTTAAAGCTGCAACATCCAAAATATTTGACAACATTTTTACCATCAACCATTTTACTACGAAATTGTGTATGCATCTCATGGATAGAACAAAGGCTCCAATATCCAGATTTTCTCTTTGAGATTTCACTGCCCAAATAAAAAGAGCGATCTTCGCTATGCCAGTTGGAGTCAGATGATGCATCTCAATATTATAAGTCTTCAGAATTTCTTCAACAAAATCTTGACATGGCATGCGAAGGCCAGCAGTAAAATAATCACGAAACATAACACATTCATCAGGTTCTGGCCTAGGAATTGTTTCATTCTGCGGAGGCAATCTAACATCATCTTTTTCAAGCATTCTATTTTTTTATCATCCATTGCAATTCAGACTCGTCAAACAAAGATTTGCCAAAATTCAGAGACTTCGTGTCATCACCAACAAGCTCCGACTCTGATGCAAAAACATTAGACAAATCTTCACCAGAAGCAGAGTGCTCAGATTCAGCTGGTGAATTTTCAAAAAAATTCTTCTCTATGTCTGACATCTACAAATATATATATATAAATATAAATATATACAAAACAAAACATAAACAAAAATAAGCATATGAAAATACAAAACACAAAATTAAAAAAACATTATCTTCAAAATTTTACCTTCGCAACAAAAGAAGGAACGACAGAATAAAGTGACTTCGCCGAAAATTGACTTCGTGGAAACTTAAAATAGCAACAACACCACCCGTCTTCGATCGCGTACCCTGAAGAAGGGAACATAGCGCAGTATATATAGGCGGCTTCGGAAAGTAACCGTTAAAAGCACTGTTCATAGCTAACGGTCATAAACGGCCAACTCCAAAGTTCGGGACGGTGTTTTTTGTGACTTCGCCTTATTAAATTCAAAATTCACGAATATCAGACCTTTGGAGTAGGCCTTCATTCGCGAGGGGCTACTGTTGGGAAATTGACTTCGTCCAAAAAACTCAAGCCCAAACTTTGGAGTATGAAAATGTATAAAGTTTTCTAATGTAATTTACTTGCAGGAAAAAGTATAGCGAAGAATATATTTCGACTTCGTCGTTCAACTTTCGACGATCAACTTCGCCTGACGACTTCGTCGTTCAACTTTCGACGATCAACTTCGCCTGACGACTTCGTCGTTCAACTTTCGACGATCAACTTCGCCTGACGACTTCGTCATTCAACTTTTGACGATCGACGATCAACTTCGCCTGACGACTTCGTCATTCAACTTTCGACGATCAACTTCGCCTGACGACTTCGACGCCCAACTTTCGACGATCAACTTCGCCTGACGACTTCGTCGACATAAAGTTGACTTCGCTGTATGGAGAAGTAAACAAGAAAAAGAAGTCTGAATCCAGGGGAAATGACCACTTCGCCCTTATGTAAAATAAAGAGTGTAAATATTTAGGTCGGGGGTAAAAAAGTCATTTTATGTAAAATACGAAGACTAGGACCCTATAAATACCCCCTCTGACATGTATGGAAGGAGGATGAAATAAAGACAAGTTTTGCTCTCAACTTTGTCTTATCTGAAATTTTTCGATGATTGTGTGAATTGTGTCTTTTGACTTGAACTTTTCACCCAACAGGTACTAAAATATTTTTTTCAAAACATATACAGGTGGGGTCTAATTTTCGTCTCGTCACGTAGAACACATCAGTGCAGACGGAATTGAATATGGATACACCGTTCAGAAGTTATATCAATTAATGTAAATGTTTTGCCTTTTTAAAATGACGTCAGGGCAGCCTGCAACGTTGCGCGTGCAGCGGTTACTCGGCCGATCCATCGATCAGCTGATTCAAAAGCGCGATCGATCGCGGGAATGGAATTGGGACGTCCATTTCCATGGTCCTTCAATCTCTAGCGTCGAGCCATTATCATACAATTAGTGGGACATTTTTGTGGGCCCAGTTGGGTGGATGTCCATACCACGGAACCACGGCAACCGGCTGTAGTCAGAAAAGCTGCCAAAAAAGAAGCAGATCAGGCTATGAAGTTAATTTTAACTTTACAACATGAACAAAGAAACTACAAAGATTAATTACATTCATAACCTGGTATGATCATTTTGCTCTGAACAAAAACAGCGGGTACGATTTTTGTCTAAAATTCAAGGAGCCCAAAAAGGGGCAGGTAATATATAGGGGATCTCAAAAGGAGGCTGTTTTCTATAGTATACTCTTACGTTGGCAATAAAAAAATTACTACCTGCCATAATTTCTTTAGGATTTTGGAGTGGCCAGGTAATTTCTTGTCTTTGACGGGTGATATATATACCCCTCAAGCCTCAATCGGATATCACTTGTTCTCGGTCATCAAAACCAAAATAATTATAATATAATATATATAGTAATAATAAACCAATGGAGTCTTCGCCAAGAAATCTCTCTACAGCTGCCGCCGTCATGCTCATCATCTTTGCCGCAGGTACGTGCATATGCATGAGCTGTATATTTGTTATTTATATATACTTCATCCGTTCTAAATTATAAATCGTTTTAATTTCTTTTATATCTATTTTGTTATGTACATAGATATAATATTATGTCTAGATACATAGCGAAATAGATGAATCAAAAAAATCAAAGTGACTTATAATTTGGAACTGAGGGAGTAGGCAAGAAGTGGCAAGTCACAATCGCAACTCTTGATGGGTGAACTTGTTTTTGTTCGCCCACGCGTTTATACAGAGATGGCGTCCTCCGTCGAGGCGTATGATGATTGTTACCATCGCAGCGGAAAGTTTAAGGGGTGGTGCTGGGAGGCGAAGCACTGCGCAGATGTATGCTGGCATGAAAGCGATGACAACCTTGGCGGCACGTGCCGCAGCTTCCCCTCTCGTTGCTACTGCATGACATTCTGCCCCGGGCAGGGGGAACCTCCTGGGACTATTGTTGCTGTTAGGCCTCTGGGCCCTGCCCCGGTGTAATGTTTGCCTGCTACCAGCCGGTAGCTAGTAGTAATGTTTGTGATCGATCGTGAGAAAATCAGTTGGTGACAATAAATTGCTGCAATTCGATCAGCATCAAAATTAAAAAAAAAGAACCTGTTCGGCTGCACTTTAAGCAGTGCTACCGCGGCTGCCGCTGCGCGGGCGGTGAGAGTAAAATGCTATAGCATGGCTGCTAAACAGCATGTAACCCGGTCCCCAACCTAAAACTTCGATCCCAAAGAGCTTTGGGGGGCCAGTGACCTGAACACAAGTGGGAAGGAGGAAGACAATATGCACAACTGGTTACCCATAAAACACACATCGTGTGCTGCTCATTGCCCGACCGGCTTAACTGTCGCACGCCACCGCCTCCATGGCTATCCTTCACCATTGCTAAGCTTAGTCGCGTCTCCTTCTTGGACCAACATCGCTGCCCTCGTGCCATGCAGCCGGCTTCTCCTCCCACCTTGGATGATGACGCCCATGACACCCCATCTTACCCCTGGCTCAACCACCACCATCGTCTGTCCAACGGCCTCCGTGGCGACCCCTTTTAGGTTCGGAAGCCATGGAAGCCGCACGAAAATCCAAGCCCTAAGTCCCTAACCCCGTATCATAATGCTAGCTAGCAGCTCTTCGTCTCTGACATTAGCAAGGTCGAGTGGGCTCATGGGCCACGGGGTCACGCGCTCTGGGTGGAACGTGGCCGGTCACGTATTAGAGTTTGTGATGTAGCACACTATGGTAGAAAATATTTTTGCAAACGGTCAAGACAAATCTTCAGGGTGGTTTGTAAAACTAAAACTACGCATCAATAGTAAAAGTAGGGTCTTTATAGGGTCAGGCATTTAACCGTCTCAATCTGCCCTGGAGAATATATTTTTTAGGGACAGTCGCTTTAGAACAACGAGTCATGGAAATAGATTTTCAGGGGAAGCCACTCTATGACAACTGTCCCTAAAAATATGTTTCCATACATGGTTGCCGTCCTTAAAACTTTTTTAAGTGGTGGTTACAATAAGGCAACCGTATCTGAAAACATATTTTCAGGGGTTGTTAGCTTAGAAGAATCGTCCCTGAAAATGTATTTTCAAAGCTGCTTTGGTTACTATGCTTGAGAGAACCGGTGGTTCCTCCCTTGAGAACTATTTGCAGCTGTTGATTGATTAAAAAAATAATTAATTATACTTAAGGGCAGTTTAGTACTTTACATCTCTACACAATCTCTGACCCCTAACCAAATTTCACGTGAGGAATGTGAGGGTCGCGACTTGCGAGATCTTGCTGCTGCCCGCGTCGCTGCCTCTCTGGGTCGCCGGCTCGCCGCCTCTCCAGTTCCATGGCTCGCCGTCTCTCCAGTTCGCAGAGAGAATTTTGTCTCAACAACCAAGTGCTTCATCATCTGAAGTAGTGGCAGGAATGCTGGAGCACCAGTGGCCGGGGCACATATAGGAACTTCAGCAGCTGGGGCAACAGATGCAGGAGCGAACTCGTCTGGAACTAGATTGCTGATTTGATCCATTCTCCTGTTCCATGCCTCCCTTTCTTGATCGATGGAGATGCCGCTGGCGAGGATCGATTCAGAAAGGATACAGCACACGGTGAACTGCAGGGGAAATAGCTACGTCAGCCGTATCGAGAAGGAAGCACATCGGATGATCTTGAAGCAAGGGACGGAAACGACGACACCCGCCCCAGCGGGCACACGACCATGGCGGCGGTGTCCATGCCCGCTTCTGGTGTCCTGCCCACTGGGGGCCACGCACGCCGGGGATCCACCCATGCCAAAGCCTGCTAGACGCGCCACGCGCCACGCGCCACGCGCCCACGGGCGCCGGAGCCCGGATTCTAAAATGTTGGTCCACAGATTTTAGGTTTCGTTCACAACTTAAGTTTGTCATAATTGGTTCTATCCATTTTATAACCAATAGATCTTGCCAAATGAAAGGCTTCCATTATTATCAAATACAGTAAAATTTCTCTATATTTAATGTTTTGAAATTTTCTGCCGTATTCAAAATAGAAAAAAAAGAGGAAAAGTAACGTAACGGCCGCTAAAAAAGACCAGCGGAGCGGGAAAAGGAAAAAAATAAAATAAAAAGTGGAAAAGGGAAAGCTGGTGAACTAAAAAAAAGAAAAAAAGAAAGAAAAAGTGACATAAAAGCCGCTCAAATAAACCAGCGGAGGGGAAAAACAGAAAAACAAAAAAAGTGGAAAACATACTCGGAAGAATGGACCAAAACTTAGCTTAGAGGTATTATAGGACAAAAAAGTATATTAGAAGAAGGGAGACACTGGCGCCTGGACATCCGGACAGAAGCGCTCGTCCGGACGCCCGCGCCTCCTTCGTCACGCACGCCCATGGAAACGCCGCGCTCGCCGCTCCTTCCTCCTTACCCCTCCTCTCTCACCGCAAGTTCGGGCGCCGCGCCTCCTCCCAGCGCCGGCGGCCGCCCCCACGCGCTCCTTCCCCCTGAACCCCTCCTCTCTCTGCATGAGCAGGACCCACGAGCCAGGATGAGGACGACTGGACAAGCGTGCCCCGTCCGCACGACCCCAGGTGCGCCACGCACCTCGACCGCCAGCCCTAGCACGCCCCACCCGCCGGCCCCGCGGGATGAGGACGACTGGACGAGCGCATCCCGTTCGCACGACCGCAGGTGCGTCACGCACCTCGGCCGCTAGCCCCAGCACGCCCCACCCGCCGGCCCCGGCTCGCCGTGCCCCATCCCCGGCGCCCGAAAGGTGCCCCATGACTCTCTACCTTTGAAATATGAAACACTTGGATGCAACATACGTCAAAAACAGATAAAACATTTGGAACATACATATGAAACATGTGTGTGAAACATATGCAACATCCAGATAAAACACTTGCAACATAAAAACAATTATTGCAACATAAGACTGAAACGGCTGAAACATTTCGAACGTACTCTTGCGACATATATGTGTGAAACATATGCAACATCCACATCGAAATACTTGCAACATACGTCTGAAATAGATGAAACATTTCGATCACTCTGCGACGGTGCGGTCGCGGTGCGCGCAGGGGAGGGGGGCAGAATGGGTGCGGGCGCTGCAGGGAAGCCTGAGGAAAGGGAAAGTGAGAGCGGAGTATTCCATATTTTTTAGCAATGCGGTGCGAGTCTATTGGGCTGTTCAGGGAAGCCTGAGGAAAGGGAAAGTGAGAGCGGAGTATTCCATATTTTTTAGCAATGCGGTGCGAGTCTATTGGGCTGTTCAGCAGGCTTCGCGGCCCACCAACAGCGGCGTCTAACAGATTCCTATCAGATCGGACGCCCTGGCCCAGCATTACCATTAAAGAATCGTTTGGCGTTTTAATATTATATAGAGATAGATATATAGATAAATTAAAGTATGTTCGGTAATAGTTTATATTTGTATTCGAGAGATATTTAGTTTCTTTTTGTAACGCCAGAAGTTGATGGCATATCCTGGTAATTTAAAAATAAAGTTAGGGATTACTGGTATTATCTTCCATAAAGATTGAAGTAGGTAATTTTGATGCAAATTTTTATTAGGTTAACTTTACTTATCTTTTATTATGATATAGGTGGATAATTTTTTAGAAAACATAATAGATCCAATGGTCATGACAATTAAAGTATACTAAATTAATCTTTATTTTAAATTTATCTCTTTTATGGAAACTTTTAAATTTCTCTTCTTTTATTTTACCTAACACATTTAAATTTATCTTCTTTTATTTTACCTAACACATCTCATGAGAATTATCCTGGAAACTTCGTTGGATGACTCCAGTATAGCAATATAAAAGATAAAGATTAATATGGGTCCATTAATTTGGCTGACATCTATGTGTAGCAACTAGCAACAACTAAAAATGCAACAATCAAAGGTCAAAACTTATTCGCTGCCTTACATTTTTAGCAGTAATTGAAGTACCCTAAAATAGCCCGGTGGTGATTTGGAACACCCCAAAACATAACCGCATCAAGCACCCAAGGCTTTTCACTCATCTACTGAACCCCCTTCATTTTGTTTGCTTGGACGACGCACAACCAATCGACAATGGAGGCTTCACACAGGGAGCTCTAAGCAGCCGTCGTCCTCCTCCTCGTCATGGCCGCTGGTACGTACGTCCAATGATCCTGAGATATGTATGAGAAGTCGCAACATATAATCATATATATATCGAATGGTTTGGTTAATGTCGGTGTGCCTTATTCGCGCGCGTTGTGTTACGTGCAGAGATGGGGCCAGCTGCTCAGGCGAAAGAATGCTTGTCTGAGAGCACCACGTTCAAGGATCTATGCTTTAGCTCGAAAAAGTGCAACGATAGGTGCTTGCAGGAGAGCAGCGCCTACTCCGACGGCAAGTGCCGCGGCATCCTGTTTACATGCTGGTGCATCACGCTGTGCGCGACGACGCTGCTGGCGCCAGCGCCAGCGCCCAGAGTCCATGGCAGCCCCGACGGACAAGAAAATCCTACCTATGTGTAATGTTGGCTCATGATTTTTTTTTCCTCTGAAAAAACGCAAACAGATCATCGAATAAAAGGGGTGGCACTAAATTTTCGTTGACTAACCTCTTTTTTGTTCGTTGTATCTCTTCGTCTAAGGAACTTTTGGTAGGGTTTCCGGTTATGGCTTCTGAAGGAACTCTACCAAACACGATGAAAAAACGGCTTCGTTGTCTTTGAAAGCATCAAAGACCCAGAGCTCTTTTCAAACTAGGAGCCGGAGCCAAAATTTTTAGTTTCTACCTATTCCTTTTAAAAATATTTTTCGAGCTGTTTTACTAAATATTTTTCTAAAATACTTTAGCGCTACTACTAGAAAAGCTGTTCCACCGGATAATCCAAAGTCAGAGTCATTTTAGGAGGAGCTAAAACCCTGCCAAATAAATCTTAAAAAATATTCGTTGTATTTAATCCATTTAGGCAAAAATAAAATTAGTTCTCCGATCTATATAGGTTTTCCATTCAAAAAGTCTATATAGATTGGACGGGATCGAATTTATTCAAGCAATACCTAAGGTCTTGTTCCCTTGGGTCAAGAATGGCTGAGATCGACCCCGATCCTTTGGACCACTCCAGCCTAGAAACAATCCCGGACCATAGAAGAACACATGTTTCATGATCTGACGTGAACTTACTGTTAGATATTTAGGCGCGCTCAAACATACTTTCATCCATAAAATTAGCAAAATATTCATGACTATCACGTGCACGTGTGGTCTGTTAGCAACTTCTATGAGCGTAAACATAATGACCATATGAATAAAAATCATAGCAACATAAGCTGCAGAATTATACCTTGAGATGGGATCAGTGCCAGAGGTACCAGTGTCACCGCTCCCATTTGTCAATATAGAGATATTCGATGTTGTAGATCACAGTCGATGCAGGAAGAGACTTACAGTGCAATCCCATGAATGTTCACTAGAAAGTACTAGTATGTGCAGTCTATTGGAATGCCGGGAAGTAGTCGAACAACCACATATTGGAACACATGTCGGGAAGTCGTCGAACAAATGAGTAGGTATGCAAAGCTTTGCGCTTCCAAAAAACATGGTCGCTTGTCACCCTTGCAGGTTCATAGCGGACATCGTGGTTCCGAAGGCCTGCTCTCTAGGACGCTTATGTGCGTGGGAGTACTAGAACGGGGAGACAGGACAACAGCGACAACAGAAAACATGTACTTTATTCGGAGGTAGAGAGGTGTGTTGTGTTACACGCACGAGACAAAGGAGAAGAGACCTGTGTTGTGTCACACGCATGAGATATTTATAGCGCCAGCGGCAGACAAAAAGGGGACAAACCTGGACACCAGTGACATTACCATGACAAGTAAACATGGAGTTACCGCAGCTGGCATTACGAGTAACGAACATGTACGCATGAGTTACTCCGGTAACATGCGCCATCAATTTGCGCGAGTGGCAAAACATTCAACCCTGCATCACATCATATCATGGCGGACCGGCACAACTTGGCTCAGGACATGCGCCGTGTGGCACGTGCCTCTCTCAACTTCACAACAGATGCACATGAATATCACATATTTAAGTAGAGTGGAACTTTAGTCAAATTCTCATGTGAATTAAGACTTTAATGCACCTAGGATCTGACATGGGACTTACGATTTAATTTATTTTAATTGAATAAAAATGGGAATCCAATTAAAATCAACAATCCCCACACAATATTATAAGGCATATAAGAAATGCTCTCAATTCTATAATTGTTTGATATACCAATGTTTTGATGAAAACTGTTATGTTGAACATCAATCGTGTACATATGCTACAATTATTCACAATGGTAGGCTGTGACTAGTATTCAAACTCATAAAGGTATATTCCTCATAAGATTTCAGTAGGATAACATCTCTACTTAAATAAGCTACTCAGATTATATTAATGTATAAAGCAACCTGCATACGACATAGGAGAAAAGTGCAACTTAAATGACATGGACCTTGTTAAGGAGCTCTCCTCACTCAATCAAGACATGTATATATACACTCCTACCATTTTGATAGTATTTGAATCATCATTTTAATTGTTTACTTAAATATTTTCATTTGTTATCGTGTAGATGTGGAAAGTGTAATGATATGGTGACTTCATCAATCTTAACATATAGTAGTTTAGTGCTCTGGAAGTATTCATGGATGTGTGATTGCTCGCATGTGAGCCTATAGTGTGTTTTTTTAAAAAAGAAGTGCAATAGAAAATCTGCTATTTTTATGGCCGGTTTGGTAGAGCTCCTCTTCATGAGCTTCATTTCTTGATTGTCTGATGGAGTGACTCTGGTTAGCGAGCAGGTGGGAATCAGTTTCGAAACATTCTAGTGGCAATTAAACAGAGAGCAATGGGAAGCGGTGGAGCGCGGATTTTTTTAGCTCCAAAGCTTGTAATGTAAATGGAGAAGTGATTCTGGTTAGGTCCTCACTAGAATCCAATTTCATTTTAGAATCCGCTCGGGAAAAGCTGGGAGTGAAGCTTTGGCAAACTGAACCTTAATTATCCTAGAGAAAGGAACGTGTTTTCATATGTATGAAAACGGAAGAGGCCTGTCCTGGCCCTATAGGTGTAACGATGCAGTAATGCTTTGAGTCTTCGATGACCTGGGGCGTTATCACCACCTATATTCTCTTCTCTTCCCGCCGGATCTTATATATACTGGCCTCATCAGGAACGGCTTCCATAGTCCACGTGACTTTACGTCCATTTCCCTCCGACGCCCAAACAAATCCGGCAATGGAGCCTTCACGGGAGAAGCTGTCTGCCGCCGCCGTCCTCCTGCTGACGCTCCTCGTCGTGGCCGCCGGTACGTGTGTGCTGTGTTCGTGATCAATTAAACTAGTACTAGTACCATTGTACCAAGTCTAGTCGGCGATCTCGCCTCGCCGGATGTTGCTTAACGTTTGCTGCGGTGGTGCTGGCCGGGGGTTATCAGTCATGGATGAACCATACGTCCTACCGTGCGTGTGTGTGTGTTATACATTTTTGCCCCAAAGCTTGTGGTAATAACCTTTTTTATGTCCTGGAATAAAACGGGTTCTAGTCATTAAGTTGTTGGATTATTATTATTACTACTGCTGTTTTCTACTTGAGGAATTACTGCTGTTGTTTTTGCTCTCTATCTACATCCTCAAATGCTAGGCAGAGGCTGAAAGTTGCCCTCTTTGACTTTGTATCAACTCGATGTATTGCTTCCGAGGCTCTAATAAAAGCTTCCTTTATAAAAAAAAACATCCTCAAATGCTGTGTTAACGAAATTAGAGTGACGTGGCAAGTAGTAGATCAAAACAGAGCAGAATTTTATTAAAAAAACGTTAGCAACAAAATAAAATACCACAGAAAAAAAGGATGGTGGTTGTTGTTTAGTTAACTGATTTTTCTATAAATTTTTTGAACAAACCCGCACCGACAGTGTCATTTCTATTTTATATACAAGTAGGTAACCATGTGAGGCTAGAGAAAACAAGAACCAAAGGGAGAAAACGCACGCCTTGCACTATAAACCCTCACAACTTTTTTTTTAGGAAAACACCGGGGGAGCTAAGGGGCTCTACCTGAATACATTTACCATAGAATCCGGCAAGCTGGTAATGGAGGGTGCAAAGCACCTAGTACAAAGGCGACCCTTGAAGGGTCCAACAGGGTACAAAGAGAGAGGGAGAGAGAACACAATCAACATCAATAACAACACATACAAAGGAAAACACCAACAACCACAGGCCGGTAGAGCTAAGCTAACAAAGCTACAACTCCCACTAACGAGGCAAGTCGATGAATGTCGAATATCGCACCACCAATAGACAAGACTCCGGCGAGCTCCATTCCACATGCAACTGTAAGGCGCTGAGTCAAGATTGATAGACGATAGCCATGAAGTATATCCTCTATGAAGTTCATCTGGGACCAATCGCCTTCCACCTATGCCCGTGGAGGGGAGGCAGACTCTAGGGTTGGAGGATCGACGGTTGGAGAATGAGGAGATCCAAGAGAGAGGATCGTGGTCCTACTAACCCAATATATAGGGGGTGTTTGGGACTGCTCCACTCCACATTTTTTACTTCGTTCCACGTCTTTTAGCCAAACAGGTTCAGCTCCACGCCCTTTGCTCGAGGAAAAAAGGTGGAATTGTGAGAGCACCTAAAAGGATGCTCCACAAACTCCAAGTTTTTTATGGAGCAGAGTTCGTGGAGCAGTCCCAAACACGCCTATAGTGAGAAGATGAAATCAAGGAACCTGAAGAACGTTAGAGCAAGGACATCGGCGGCGGACACCATGTAGCAAGCAGCATGTGCCACGGTATAGAGAGTGCAAGAGGGACCCCTACAAGAAGGAAAGTTGGAGGGTCTGAGCTGGCCCCTCCACATTGGCACCTTCAAGAAGGACCCGACGTCATTGACGCCGCCACCACCGGCTCTAGATAACCATAGCTAGGTTTTCACCAAGAGGAGGGACAACACTACAGTTAAAGGGTGCGGGGCTACATCGACGCCTCCATTCCCTCCAAGGAGATAAAAGGCGCCAGATGGCATCGCCGTTGATTGCACAACCAGGGGCGTGCACGGCTTTCACCTAAACTCCCCAAACCCATGAATTGTATCCCACCATCTCAAGATGGTGAGAATTTGTTCATAGGGATGCCCATGAACTCCTCAAATAGGGATGGCTCTTCGAAGTGCACACAAGATACAGAGAATTTCTTCTAGGATGGAAAGATATAGAAGACGATTTTTATTTGAATGACTTTTGAACCATGTCCGTACTATAACCTGAAACGTGATGTGATATGAGGATCATTGCTGCCGGCTGCGGCCAGCCTTATGTAAATTCTTAGTGACAAAATCAGGGATGATGGCTGTGTTCCAACGACCTCAGGGGAAAATGTTAATAAAACTAACAACCACCGTCACTTTCCTTCAAAGCAGTCAATTGAAGCATGCTTTCTCTGTCCACAAATATAAACATTTCTAGCATTTAAAATTTTTCTATAAATGCAAACATTAATATCCTAATTACTTTTCCTTGTTTAAAGCAACGTAATGTTGGTGTTTAGAAAATTCATTAGTGCCTTTTATTTCTGGGATCTCCACAGGTATTGATTGCATCTCTGTAATTTGAACGATTGACTGAGGATTGTCATTTTCCTTCATCGTTAATCTGTCATAAAAATTTCAAAAGTTACTTATATATGTTGAAGGGTATACCATCACAGCCACAGCACTGTTCCATTACAACTTTCAAGAACACAGGTACTGTCACGATGCTCGTACACGGATCACTCGTGTTTCTTTATTATTCAGGAGCGTGTTAGTTGTTACACATTTTCTAGAAGGGCTTGGAGGGCAGGTTCGTATTGGCCAGGAAGTGCTTGAACAGCTCAAGCGCTTGCTCCGGCTGCGTGGACGGAACCATGTGCCCGGCTCCTCTCACGGTGACAAATGTCAGGCCATCGTACACCACAGTCCAGCCGCCAACCTACAAAAACACAGGGACAAACAAACCATGTACCAGTATGTAACGATTTGTCATATGTGTGATAATAGCGTGGGATCAGTTTAGCTAGTAAACTCCATTTTGTCACTTTCAGGTTGTGAAGCGCATGCATGCATGTTTTGATGTTTTCTGTACTCCTATTATTTAAGGAGGCCGATAAGCCACCACCTATCAGCGTCTTCTTCATCGCCTAACTCGTGTCCTCACGCCCTTCCTCCCCCACCCCGCCATTCCCATCCGCGGCTTCATCGCTGAGGACCCTGTCCTCCTCCCCCACCACCAGCCACCGCCCTGCTGTGGGCGTTAGGGTTCGCTGGAGCTCTGGCGAACCCTAGCGCCCGCGGTGGCTAACTTCTTCCTCACCCATTCCGGCCACGATGAGCTCGTGTAGCGGCAACCTCTCTCCGGCCATGACGCCCCGCCCCTCCCTAGCCTAGCCGCCACCGCCGCCCCCAGGACCCCTAAGCCCCCCAGCCTCCTTCCCTACCGCCTGGCCGGCCTACCTCTCCCAGGCTGTGCCCTTCTATACCTGCCAGAGTTGGGAAGGAGAGGGGGAGAGACCAGCGAGGCGCGGCGCAAGCTCGTCGTCTCCGACACCGGCGCGGCGCGGGTGCAGGCGCGGGCGGGTGCGCATGGTCGGGAGCACGTGCGTGGGCCAGGGGAGGAGGCAAGCGCGAGGTGAAAGACGGGTTGCGCGCTCCCCAGCCGTGCGGCCCGTCACTTAATAGAGCTTGTGATTATTTAACTATTATATATAAGAGATCAAGCTGGAGTGGAATGGAAGGTAATTGGACTAGTTCAGCAGCTCTGCGCCTTACTACCTGCTTGCGATGGAACCACGGCGACCAGTCCTCTTTGATGGGCAAGCCAAGCTTCTTCAGTGTATACCGGGTTGACGTGGTAGGGATTCTTGCGTCTGTGTCGCCGCTGCTCGTCACGAAGGAAGGAACATGAGAAAACCACAGCGAATGCGGATCATAGCTTCCTATAGGCATGTTCTTGACAAGTGCGGCACATCTTGTTCTTGAGCAGATGAAGGGAACTTTTACCTGAAAATCCATATCCGGAGCCCTGCCTCCACCAGCTTCTTGACTACTGGAACGACTGTCAAGTCAGAATCTTTCCATGCGTTGCTGATAGAATTACTACAAGAAAAAAGATATATTTATTTCAGCAATCGATCTTTAACAGCTTTGTTGCCACCATAATCATCATTCTCTGAATCCAGGCAAAAGACAGACAGGGCAGCAAAATCACCGGCAAAGCGAATAGGGATAAGGCACGCCAGTGACATTCGCGTGCAGCGCCTTCTGCACGTCCTTGCGGTTGAAATATTCAGTCGCGTACGTTTCCGTGCACGGGTCGTACCCCATCGGCACCTTGAGAAGATCGAGCTGAGAATTCGCGGAGCAGAGCACGAAAGGAAGCATCGATCAATACTGAAACACGCGATGCAGTACAGTGCAGATTTGAGCTGGAAAAAGACTGGAACTCATCATGCTCAGCTCATACTGAAGAAGTTCAGGGCACTTACACGGCCGCTGCGGGTACCCCGATCTGCGCCGAGATCGAATAGTTGAAATCCGGGTACCCGAGCTCGCACCGATCGGTGTACAGGCTGTAGATGTCGATGATCTTGTAGAGCGCGGTGTACTGGTCGATGTCCGCGTTGCACTCCGGTGACAGGTCGACCAGGCTGAAGTCGCAGTTCTTCTGGACGTCGCTGTAGAATTTGTCGGAGATGATGGCGTGATGCCACAACGAGTCGAAGATCCCCACCAGATCAGTGTCCCCGTCCATGTACGCGTTTCCAATCTGGTATGGGAAAAAAGAATTCAGGCAGATGAATGATAGCGCTCAGTATCTTAGGAATGTTTCTCAAGAGAAGTTCAGTGACTACTGAACAGTACTGTAGCGTATACTAGTGGCTGGCTCAGAAGACACTGCGTAGTGCATACCAAGATGCCTTTGAAGTTGATGTAATTTTCTTTGGTGGCCTCCTTGTTCTCCTCTAAAATGACGTTTGCAAGCTGGGGAACGTAATGTCCTATATACAGCGAAAGGCAAGTGTAAACACACGTATATCATGTAATTTATTCTGGACTGATGAGTAACAGTTGCTGCACCTGCGTAGCTCTCTCCAGAGATGTAGAACTCCTTGACTTTGTGCTGGGGGAACCTCTGGAACCACCTGACGAGGAAAGTGTATGAACCGTGTGCTGCAGCAAGTGCAGACAGCCATCGTTATTGATGATGTTTCTTCCAGTACTTTCTTTTGTTTTTACAGTAAGCAGACTTGTACTCGCTCCGTCCCACAAAGAGTATCATTCTCACTTTTTGAGAAGTGAAATGGTTTCAACTTTAACCAAATATATATTAAGGAAATATTAATATTTGTGTTATATAATTAGTATCATTAGATGAATGACTGAATATATTTTTATAATAAATTTATTTGGATATACAAATATTGCTAATATTTTCTGCAAATCTAGTCAAAGCTGAGAAAGTTTGATTAACATGAACCCTCTAATGATATTATTATTATTTTTTGGGACGCAGGGAGTATATCTGTCAGATATATACCTGTGGAATTGTCTCCCGGTGGATCCTTTTCAAAGGATGTGTTTGTGTACGAAAATCCAACGCCTGCTGGAGAGTCCAGGAACAGCAAATTGGCAGCTGAAATACCACCAGACAGTTTACACATGCTTCCACTGTCACGGTTAATAAAGGCAAAACTGTGACAAGTTAGCCAGTTATATGCCGGTTTTTCACTTGCCTTGATTCCAAGCATACGGGTTGAGCTCAAGCTCAGGAACATCTTTCTTCACCAAGAATGGCCCAAGTTCTTGTGACTGTCCAAACCCAATGGAAGAACAGCCAGGCCCTGAATAATTACGAATTTTTACAGTCCTTTGTTAAAAAAAAATGAAGAATCAGATGCTAGTACAGATGCAATCAGTTAGTAACCTCCGTTCAGCCACAGGACAGTGGCTTCTCCTCGGGCTTGTCCGTGGCCTCGAAGAACCAATAGAACAGTGCCTTGCCTAGGTACTCATCGGTCGTGATGTACCCAGAGTACTGCTTGGATGCAGACGAGTAGCTCGGCTGCCCGGGCAGCGACAGGACACGGTCCAGCTCTTGCACGGCTACCGTGGCTGCATCGAGGCTGCCGGCGTCAGGCCGTGCTGCCACTGCCAATGTGAGAGTGCTGAGGAGGAGCAGGCAGGATATGGTGTAAACCTTCATTGTTCAAGGTTTCCTTTGCAATAATGTTAGGCACTTGGGTTCAGTATTTATACTAGTACGTACTGATGCTTTATGTAGGGAGCAGGGGTAGGGACAAGTAGATCATCTTTGGCCGGCTTGAACTTTTCTTTGATCGCTTTGTTCCTGTAGATTGCGTGCCTAGAGCCCTAGACTCATAACATGTCCTTTTCTTTTCTCGAACAGACTTAACATGTCTTGATCTGCAAGATAAAAGCTTTAGTTTCTCGATTTACAAAGGCCCTAGATCCACTCGTAGTTTTTAGCTGTGTTAGCTGAGAGAAAGGATATTAGCTTAGTGATAGGTAAGACATTAGCTAGTATATTATCTGATGGGATCCATTTTCTTCTTTATCAATATATGTCCGGCAATACTCTTGTCGATGGCTTTTCGAGAGAAAAGGCTGAGGATCCAAAAAACAGATCCTCGGCTAACTTTTAGCAGCTAATTATTAGTTTTATGGAAGGTACTGAGACGGGACCGTTAGAGGTACATATCCTTGTGCCAAGATCAACTGAATCATTGTTTGTATGAATGCTATGTACAGAAATCCTAACCGTTAGAATTACACATATTTGGTTAAAAAAACTTTGATGTATACATCAACGTAACATCAATCTGAACTTCTCAGCCAAGTCCGTTATCCGTTATAATCAGATGATTTGTATCTGTCTGGGTAAAAAACTGAGGATCTGCAATAGCAAATAGTTTATCCGGTGTCACCGCGTTGAGAGTGACAAGCACTTCAGCTGTTGTGCGTGCATCTATTATGATTTATGATAGAGGCAACAAGCAAGAAATTCTGTCAATAATTATCAGCATTTCTAGTATTTTAGGACATACAACGGTTTTGCATTTTTTGTTTGGCAAAAGATGGAGTTTGCCAATTCTCAAATCAATATGGGGAGGAGAAAAAAATGTTATCTCCAACGGTTTGGCAAAATTGACTTGCCAAAATCTAAAAAAGAAAACCCGGCGGCGCGGGAGGGAAGAGCGCACGCGGGAGTAGTGCGTGAGACGGAATGCCAAGCCGATCACGAGCTTGCATATATGCCAATCCATCCCAGGATTTTGCCAAGTTAACAAAAATGCAAAGCTCATTTGCCAAACCGTTGGATAAGAGTTTTGTAGACTTTTTTGCAAAAACAGGAATGCAAAGCCCATTTGCAAAACTGTTGGAGTTGCTCTAAGGAAGGGAAAGATTATGGTTCCAGAGGTCAGAAATAGAAGGCAACTTAATTTTTGAACACCAATATCACGCTGATGCAACATACAAATAATAAAACTAATTATTAATAATTATGGGGGGAGAGAGGGTAGATAATGCTAGAGATGCTTATATCTGTGGATAAATTTTAAATGCTAAAAATGTTGTTTGTGGACAGAAGGAGTAACTTGAACTGCGATAAAATATTATTTACACTTTAAATGGTAAGTCTTTTTAGCTTTGTTCTAAGTCAAATGGTCCTAGTTTTAAGCAAGTTTATAGAAAAAAACGCATAAAAAATTACAACATCAAACAAGTTCTAAGTCAGCAATTATAGATGTTAATATATTTCTTTTATAAACTTGATCAAAAAATTTCACAAGAGTTGCATGGCATTTCATTTAAGAAGAAAAAATAATATATAGAGAGATCAAGAGGCCTCTCCAAGACCCAACCCCTTACATTATATTAGCACATATTACAAAATTAAAACAAAATAAGACCTCAACCAAAAAATTATCTATTTAGGACAAAAGGCCCGATAAAAGGAGACTAGATTTTCCACATGTATGTGTGGCTGCCAGGTTTATCCTGGATATAGGAAGGGCGTCAAGACTTGGGTGGTGGGAGAGCTCGGACAGGTGTGGACGTAGCGGGGTCGGCGAAGGCCGGCGACCTGGGCCGTGGCATGGGGCAACGCCGGCGCGGTGGCGAACGAGGTGGCCGGAGTCGGGGGCGGCGAATGCCGGGCCGAAGCCGGGGGCGGCGGAGGCTGGGGCCAGTGAGATCGGACCGTGGCATGGGATGACGCTGGCGGTGGCTAAGAACTACTTACACTTAGGTATCAAAAAAGTATCGGGAAGGTATTATCCCTCAAGGGATCATCATCTGAAAAAGACGTCTTTTATGTAATCCAAAACTGGGTCCCCGAATACTAACAAAACAAGATAACATAACAGAATAAGAGACGCAGCACAAGCATCCAACTCAGCTGATCGAAGGGACCACAAGTGATACGTGGACAACGAGTTGCCAATTTCCTATTCTGCTTCATGCGTGATTCGATTTGTAGTTTGCTTATGCAAATGCCGAGCTTCTGCAGCACAAGAATCATTCAAAGTTTGAGATGGAATCAAACTAGTTAGGAACCCACATTTTTGAGTGCTGAAACTACACATGTGCATTGTGCACATGAAAACAGAGGGACGCAACCACATAATAAGAGCAGCACTTCTGTGGTCATTGGCCAATCGATCGTGCATCTCTTGCAATAGTTATATTTTTTCGAGAACATGCTAGATACGTATTTTATTACAGAATTACTCAAACGCAGGCACTCGATATTTGGTTTACCTTTCAGTCGACGGAGAGGAAGAAGACAGCCACGCACCCGCACCTGCGCTCACATGCCTGCGCCCCACCGGAGAGGAAGAAGACGGCGGTGAGGACAGAGATAGAGACCTCGCTGGCGTTAGGGTTCCGGCATCTCCCACTCCGGCGTTCTCCCTCTCTTCTTTTCCATCTCCAGCGGGCATAGAAGAGGGTTCGGGGGGAGGAAGACCGGCCAGGTGGTGGGGACAGCAGAAGGGCGGTTTAGCGGCGCTGACGACGGTGGAGGCAGCCGGGTCAGGTCAGGGCGGGGGAACTCCATGACCGGAGCCCATCGTGGGCACGCTAGGGTTTCGCTCGGAGCTCCCTGGCCATGGCCGCTGCCGCGACCATGGAGCTCTGGCAAAAGCCTAGCACGCCGCGGTGGGGGCGAGGACGAGGACGAGATGGAGGGCATGGCCGCCAGTGAGGCAGGCAAGGGTGGGGCGTGAGGACGAGGAGGACGACGAAGAGGTGGCGGGGGCGAAGATGAGGAGGGCGCGCAAGGTCTGCCGCCGATATAATCTAAACCATATATACAAGAATAGATTATAGAAACTAAAAGAAGAAAAGAAGCCACACAACCTGGGGGGAACTAGAGTGGAAAAGCTACATAGAAGCAGAAAACTTGGCAACAGTAAGTACTGTGTGACTGTAGGGTTTAGGTAGAAAGATCATAAAAAAGAAACGAAGAATTAAACGACACTCATTATTATCTAAGAAAAAAGAGCACCTAGTTTTTTTTACTAGATCCTTTCCGTTGTTATACTCGTGAAGCTAAAGAAAGTTGCTCCACTTGTGAAACTGTCACACGCCCAACACGGGCTATACTCGTCGGCGGAGAAAACGGGCCAACTCGGGCCCAAGGAGGGGGCGCCGCCGCCGCCACACCAGCCAGGCCTTGTAGCTTGCCCTAGCTCGGGCGCGCGCCCAAGGGAGGAGGGGGGCACCGCCGGTCCCGCCATCGTCATCAACAACTACCATATTGAGTCCTAGTTGGTTTTGGAAAGAGTCGGTTAAGTTAGGGGGTCAAGTTTGTTAGATGGAAAGGAGAATCCGAATTCGATAAGGATCTCCTAGATTGCTTAGGAGTCAAGTCCCATGAGGACTATAAATACTAGGGAAGATGTAATCAAACGGATCAAGTAATAGACGAGCAAAAGCTCTTTCCCTATCTCTCTCTCTCTCACGCACACCACCTCCTCCACCTGCGCCTCCGTCGCCGCCCACGACGCTACCCTCTGCCCTAGCCACCGCAACTACCACACCGCTGGCCACCCCCCCCCCCGCGTAAGCCTCTGACATCTGGTATCTGGAGACCACTTCGATCCCCACGCCGCTGCCATGGGTGACCTAACAGAGCTCAAAACACTCTTCGCCAACTTCTCCAAGGACGTCCTCGCCAAGATCGACTCTGTCCACACGCAAATCACCGACGTCAACGACCGCCTCTCAAACATCAAGAAGGGGTATTTCCAGAGGGATGTCGCCAAGGAGCTCGAGCGTGAGAAGGAGATACTCGCCACCAAGCTGGAGATCGCCACCAGGCACGCAATGGAGAAAGCCGTCACGACTTCCTCAAGGCGCAGGCCGACAACTCTGGGACACAGGCGATACCAGAGATCACCGCCAAGGTGGAGGCCAAGCTCTTCTACAAGGAGGAGCCCAAACAAGAGATCCAGCCAGGGGGAGCGGAGCTAGGCACTTTCCCTGCCATCGACATCTGCCCCCACAAGCTCTCCTTCCCCACCTACGACGGCAAGGAGGATCCCTTTCCATGGCTCAACTGGTGCGAGCAGTTCTTCAAGGGTTAGAGGACCCCCGAGAGCGAGAAAACATGGTACGCCTCTTATCATCTTACAGGGACCGCACAACAGTGGTACCTGAGGCTCTCGCAGGACAACGATGTGACGAATTGGGCTTACTTCGCACGGTGCGTCAATGAGCGTTTCGGACCCCCACCAGGTGCAACCCCTTGGGTGAGCTCGCTTCCCTGAGGAAGATGGGCACCATCGACAACTACACGGAGCGCTTCCTAGCGCACGTGGCTCGCGCCGGCTACCTCGATGAGCGACAGCAAGTCAACATCTACACCACCGGACTGCTAGAGCCACTAAAGACGGACATCGAGCTGCTTGACCCACAGGACATGGAGACGGCCATGTCGCTCGCACGAGCATATGAGTGGCGTTTAGCGGTCGTCGCCGGCGAACAAGGCGTCGGCTTTGAAGCCGGGGCGCCTTCCTCCACCAAAGGCGACCATGACCGCGACTATAGCGACCACGCCTACTACAACAACGATGGGTGTGACGGCGCCCACTTCTCACCCCTTCAAGTGTCTGACCGCTGAAGAGATGGCAGACCAACGTCATGCCAGCCTCTGCTTCAACTGCGACGAGCCGTTTGCACGTGGCCACAAGTGCAAGCTGCTCTTCAACATCACCGCAATCAACAACTATGACCTGGAGGAGGCCGACAACAGCCTCATGATGATGATCGGCAGGACCCAATCCGGGGTCCAAGGCACCTCCCCCATGTACCTTGAGGGGGTGATAAATGGCACAGAAGTCCTTGTGTTGGTGGATTCGGGCTTGACACACAACGTCATCGACATTAACGTCGCCCGATCCATTGGTCTTCAGGAACAACGCGTCAATACCACCATACTCGTTGGCAGCGGGAATGAGGTAACATGCCACACGGCTTCCTTCAACGTACCACTACGCATCGACAGCGATGCCCTCGACATCGACGCCTACCTTCTCGACATCGGCAATGATGTCGACGTCATACTCGGCACACCTTGGCTAGCTAGCCTTGGGCGTGTTGTCTTCGATTTCACCAACATGGAGCTATAGTATGTCAGCAACGGGCGCAAGCACACCTTCCACTCCACTCTTCGTCGCCAGGTGTAAGGTCCAAATGGCAAGAGGGGGGTGAATAGCATATTTAAAAAATCTACAAGCTTCACTAAACAACCACGTTAGTATAAAAGATGGCTAAGCTAACTCTAGCACTAGCTCAACTACACTATGTAAGCCACCTATACAATTCTAGTGAAGCAAGGCTATGATCTCTAATACACACCAACAAGACTAAGTCACTAAGCTACTTACTCCTATGTGATAAAAGCTACACTAGGACTAGTACAAGAAAGTAAAGAGCAAGTGACTTGATTCTTATACCAACGATGTAGAGAAGTAATGCACTTGAAGAATCAATCACAAAGATCAACCACAAGAGAAATCCTCGGCAAAGAGATGACACAAGATTTTTACCGAGGTTCACTTGCTTCTCGGCAAGCTACTCCTCGTTGTGGCGATGCACCCACTTGTCGGTTCACGAGCTAATCGACTATCAAGAGTCAAGCCCTCGGCGGGCGCCGCACAACCGCACACAAGATGGGGATCCTCCAAGCCATGAGCTCCACTAGAGTATCCAATTTGTGAACTCCCACGGGGAAGGATCAAGAACCCTTTACAACACTTGGTGAGGGCTCCAACAATCTCCAATTGCGAGCTCAATCACCTCCGCTGCTCCAAGCCGTCTACCGTGTCGGGAAACACGGAAGAGTAACAAGAAATCCGCAGCAACTCAAAGATCAAGTGCCTCTAGAATGCAACTCTCAAGCAATGCACTTGAATCTTACTCAATCTCACTCAAGATGTGCAACCAAGCAAAGAGATGAGTGGAGGGGTTGTTCTCTAGCTCAAAGGATGTCTCTAGGTCTCAAAATGTGCAAGAGTTTCCCTCAAACCCCGGACACCCTCTATTTATAGCGAAGGGGTACGCAGCTAGCTGTTACCGGACGGCACAGTTCAAATCGCGCTGACCGGACGCTCCGGTCAGGGTGACCGGACGCGTCCAGTCACTACAGGACAAGCGAAAACAGTGCGTGTCAGAACTAGCCGTTGCCGTGACCGGACGCGCTCTAGCGTTTGACCGAACGCAACAGTGCCAGCGTCCGGTCGCGTTCCAGTAAGCTCCCACTGCGACCGGACGCGTCCGATCGCACGTGACCGGACGCGCCAGCCGCGTCCGATCGGAGTCCAGTAACGATCCACTCATGACCGGACGCGTCCGGCCGAACGTGACCGGACGCGCCACCGCGTCCGATCGCATCTGCCCTCCGTGCTGAACTCCTAGGTGCGTGACCGAACGCGTCGGTTCCGCGAGGGACCGGACGCGCCGGTCCGCGACCCTTCTCACACGCGCATCTGTCTGTGGTTTGAACTGACCGGACGCGCCAGCCGCGTCCGGTCAATTCGACCACAGCGTCCGGTCACTGTTTTTCAGTGATAATCATTTCGGACTTTCGCCACCTTTTCTCGCATCCGGCGCAATAGAAAATAGGCATTTCATTTCCTCGAAAACGCCTGAATCCCGCGCTCGCAAGCTCGGTGGGAGGGAGAGCGAACCCCAAACCCCTTACTACCGCTTAAACTCCACCGCCTTCGCAAATGTGCTAACACCACCAAGTGTACACCATCATGTGCATGTGTGTTAGCATTTCACAAACATTTTCAAGGCGTTATGTTAGCTCTCTACTAGATCCTAATGCATATGCTCAAAACATTGATCTAGTGGCACTTGATTCCCGAGCTAACCGTGATTGCCCCTCTTGATAGTCGGCTATGTATCCTAAATCCGGTCAATCACTTCTCTACTCATCTTAGACCGGCAAAAGGAAAACCCTATGGTTATACCTTTGCCTTGCGCCTTAGATCCTTCTCTTCCACTTGATCATTATGTCCATCATATTATATGCATCTCCACCATGATCCACATTTCATGTCCATGCACCATTTCTTTGTGATCTTGTGGCCACCACTCCTTGCCACACACACCTTCATCACATGTGTTGCTTATGCCTAACTCAAAACACTTAACACATGGCATTAGCAACTTGGTGTCATTAATTACCAAAACCAAACTTGGGCTTTCACCAGGGGCCATTGACAGTGCTGGCACTCCCGGTGCCCCCGCCGATGGTACACGCAGCATGGACTTCTCCACCCCTACCTCCTCACAATGTGATGAATAGGTCATAGAGAGCCTGACTCCCCAACACCCTAGACCACATCGACGACCCCGACAACATCATCTTCACCCATATGCGTCAGGCTGTTAGGGAGCAGTGGGAGCTCCGCACCGTCGCCATGACCATCATGGATGGTCAGGCCACGCGGGCGTGGTCTGTGAATCAGGGCCTCATCTTCTTCAATGGGGGCTTCTACCTACCAGCGACATTGGCATTGCTTCCCGACCGTTTGTAGGTTCTACGCCGTGGATGTTTCGCCAACTAGAGTTGTTGGCATTGGGGGACACAGACCTCTGACGCAGGGACAGCACAATGGGATGCCCACAGATGTCCTCCTAGGCTGCCCATGTTGCTACAGCGCCCGATAGCGGCGACAACTGTGGTCTTCTTCAACAACCTCGGCCGTCTACTTGCCCACATTAATAGCGTCAACATTGGCCTTCTCCTGGACTCCGACATTCACCACCTCTCGCTAGGCACGTTTGACCTAGGTGCCTTCGTCTTTGGCTCCATGCTTGACCTCACGACATCGCCGGCTACGCATTTGGCAATGACGATTTGGTGCCGACTTCAAGTCTACAACACCCTCGACGTCAACAACCACATCCATCGCTTCGTTGCTCCCCCATGAGAGATGGTTCACTTTGACATCCTGGCGTCGGTACCACGACCTCTTCTTGTTGTAGCTCGAGGGAACGCGCAGCTTGGATTGGCTACGGGCGACATCCTCTACTACCTCTTCGGCTACATCGGCAAACCTCCAATACTGCTTCGAGTTTGCACCACTGCGGACGAGCCATAACGTCATCCTCGCTGACCCCATCGACGGGCGCATCACATGCTACTTGGAGGCCATCCCGCCAGAAGGAGCACTACCACTCGACAATGTCGATGACTGGATAGTATTTTGGCATGAGGATAGGCCGAGCGGAGAAGGGGGAGTACTGTCACACGCCCAACACGGGCCATACTCGTCGGCGGAGAAAACGGGCCAACTCGGGCCCAAGGAGGGGGCGCTGCCACCGCTGCCGCCTCACGGCCTGCACTAGGCCGAGCACACGCCCAAGGGAGGAGGGGGCGCCGCGGCCACCGCCAGTCCCACCGTCGTCATCAACAACTACCATATCAAGTCCTAGTTGGTTTTGGAAAGAGTCGGTTAAGTTAGGGAGTCAAGTTTGTTAGATGGAAAGGAGAATCCGAATCCGATAAGGATCTCCTAGATTGCTTAGGAGTCAAGTCCCATGAGAACTATAAATACTAGGGAAGATGTAATCAAACGGATGAAGTAATAGACGAGCTAAAGCTCTTTCCCTATCTCTCTCTCTCTCACGCGTGCCGCCTCCTCCACCGCCCATGCCGTTGCCCTCTGCACTAGCTGCCACGACCACCACGCCGCCGGCCACCCTCCCCCCCGCATAATGCTCTGACAGAAACTGTGTCGTGTCATAAACCTTGTGCCCAAGTGACAACGCCTAGGCAATGATACTAAAAAGTAAATACTGACTCGGATCAATCTCATGGGCCAGATGGGTGACCGCCTCAGCTTGAGCTCCTGGCATTCGACATTGAGATCAACCTGCCTCACCTTGAGAGGCGCTCCGCCTTCTCCTAGAGATAGGCGGCTCTGTGGCTAGGAGTCAGATCTGATGGTGTGACGTTGTTGACTGGATCCCCCTCAATGTGGAAACACTCGCACTCTGGAAGTAGCTTTCAATCTTGTTGGAGTTGTCCTCTGAGTCAACCCTCGAGAGTAGCTCAAGGAAATTATGCACCGAGACGACGTCGATCCCGGTGGCGCCTGCGAGGATGTTGACAGTCATTAACTACTATTATAAACCATCAACAAAACATGAATAAGAGCATAAATCAATCACCAAACATAGAGTTAGGGATTAAACTGACAGAATTCCATAGGTTTTGGTGAATCTATGTTTCTGCAGGGGATTAACAGGAAAAGGGGGCAAGATATCAAGGACATCGGGCTAAAAAGCATATTCTACGCGGGAACCAACTTGAGAAGATTCCAGAGAACATGAGAAGGTGATCCACCGAAACTTGGGCCAAAAAGCCACAGAAGGGGTCGGCCGACCTGGGCCTAGGTCGGTTGACATAGGCCAAAGCCCAATCATGGCCCTCTTCGAACGTCGGTCTCCCACTGCCATTGAGGTCCAATCTTCGCCGTAGATCAAAGTCGGTTGATCCGAGGGCTCTGGTTCATCCCACTGGCCTATATAAGCAGCCCTATACCCCTTGAGGCAAAGGCATCCCTGAAACCCTAATTTATATTTTCCAGTGAGGATCAATAGAGAGGGATTCCATGAAAGGACTAGTCTTTAGGAGATAGCCATTAAGAGAAGATTAGTCATGTAGTCCTCCAGAGATTAGGACTAGTCTTTAGATATAGTGAGATAGCATGTGAGGGAAGAGTTTGGAGGAAATACTGGCCTATCGGTGCTCCCTCTACGGCTTGTACCTGCGGGATCAAGTTCCTCTGGTAATCAACTTCTAATCAAGTAAATAGCATTGTTTATATTATTCTTCAGGTTTGCGAGTCTCTTTTGAGCGCTTTAATCTATGGCCATTAGGTTAAAGTATAATTCGTAGTGTAAGCACGGCGCTTAGTCTCGGGTTACTCATAGATGCACCCTACCTTCTGGATCGGTGGTAGCTCGCGAGGGTGACTTTATAGTCTCGTTGAATCTTCCTTAGTCCACTTCCCATTTGTAGGATAAGTAGGACCTGGTTGCTAAGGAAAGCATCCTCTGCTGGTGTCTTTTCTTAAGTAATGTCCCGAGTTGAACAATACTAGACATAGCTTGCGAGGGTTAGAACTAGAAGACCTTAGTGATCTTCTCTATGTCCCTATCATCTCCGTCCTTGATGCTTCTCATGGGTTAAGCATAGTGAAAGCCCAAGTTTGGTTTTGGTAATTAATGACACCAAGTTGCTAATGCCATGTGTTAAGTGTTTTGAGTTAGGCATAAGCAACACATGTGATGAAGGTGTACGTGGCAAGGAGTGGTGGCCACAAGATCACAAAGAAATGGTGCATGGACATGAAATGACGATCATGGTGGAGATGCACATAATATGATGGACATGATGATCAAGTGGAGGAGAAGGATCTAAGAGCGCAAGGCAAAGGTATAACCATAGGGTTTTCCTTTTGCCGGTCTAAGATGAGTAGAGAAGTGATTGACCGGGTTTAGGATACATAGCCGACTATCAAGAGGGGAAATCACGGTTAGCTCGGGAATCAAGTGCCACTAGATCATTGTCTTGAGCATATGCATTAGGATCTAGTTGAGAGCTAACATAACGCCTTGGAAAATGTTTGTGAAATGCTAACACACATGCACATGGTGGTGTACACTTGGTGGTGTTAGCACATTTGCGAAGGCGGTGGAGTTTATGCGGTAGAGAGGGGTTTGGGTTCCTCTCTCCCTCCCGCCGAGCTTGCGAGGCGGGATTCGGCGCTTTTTGGAGAAGTGAAACGCCTATTTTCTATTGCGCCGAAAGTTGGAAAAGAAACGGAGGCGAACGGCGGTCACTGTGGTGACCGGACGCTGCACCGGACGCGGTCTCGGTTTGACCGGATGCGTCTGGTCAACTCAGTGCTGCTAGGGTTTCTGACCGGACGCTGGTCTGGCCTGACCAGCACGTCCGGTCAATTCACCTGAGTGCAGAAGTAGAGCGCGCGACCGGCGCGTCCGGTCCCTCACGGAACCGGAGCGTCCGGTCAGGCGTCCAGAGGGGCAGAGCGAAGCGGAGTGACGATCGGACGCGCGGCGCATCCGGTCACGTGCGATCGGACGCGTCCGGTCTCGACGGGAGTTTACTGGAACGCGACCGGACGCTGGCACTGTCGCGTCCGGTCAAACGGTTGAGCGCGTCCGGTCACGGCAACGGCTAGTTCTGACGCGCACTGTTTCTTGCTGTCGTGTAGTGACCGGACGCGTCCGGTCACCCTGACCGGAGCGTCCGGTCAGTGCGATTTTCGCTACGTCGTCCGTAACGGCTAGCTGCGTACCCCTTCGTTATAAATAGAGGGTGTCCGGGGTTTGAGGGTAACTCTTGCACATTTTGAGACCTAGAGACATCCTTTGAGCTAGAGAACAACTCCTCCACTCATCTCTTTGCATAGTTGCACATCTTGAGTGAGATTCAAGTGCATTGCTTGAGAGTTGCATTCTAGAGGCACTTGATCTTCGAGTTGCTGCGGAATTCTTGTTACTCTTCCGTGTTTCCTGACACGGTAGACGGCTTGGAGCAGCGGAGGTGATTGAGCTCGCAATTGGAGATTGTTGGAGCCCTCACCTAGTGTTGTAAGGGGTTCTTGATCCTTCCCCGTGGGAGTTCGCAAATTGGATACTCTAGTGGAGCTCGTGGCTTGGAGAATCCCCATCTTGTGTGCGGTTGTGCGGCACCTGCCGAGGGCTCGACTCTTGATAGTCGATTAGCTCGCGAACCGACAAGTGGGTGCATCGCCACAACGAGGAGTAGCTTGCTGGGAAGCAAGTGAACCTCGGTAAAAAATCTTGTGTCATCTCTTTGTCGAGGATTTCTCTTGTGGTTGATCATTGTGATTGATTCTTCGAGTGCATTGCTTCTCTACATCGTTGGTATAGGATTTATGTCACTTGCTCTTTACTTTCTTGTACTAGTTCTAGTGTAGTTTGCTTAGTGTAGCTTTTATCACATAGGAGTAAGTAGCTTAGTGACTTAGCCTTGTTGGTGTGTATTAGAGATCATAGCCTTGCCTCATTAGAATTGTATAGGTGGCTTGCATAGTGTAGTTGTGCTAGTGCTAGATTTAGCATAGCCATCTTTTATACTAACGTGGTTGTCTAGTGAAGCTTGTAGATTTTTAAATAGGCTATTCACCCCCCTCTAGCCATTTGGACCTTACACATAGACTTAGTGCACTCGCACGTTTCCCTGTAGATATGATATTTAAAATCTTCAGGTGAAAACTACAGCGGTATCTGTGCACTTACGGATTTATCTGTGTGCGTTAAAATATACCAACATAGGACAACGTCGTAAGGTGCTCCTCTGATTTTACCAAAAATAGGCCATTATTATTGTAGTGCCAGGCTATCATGTCCTCCATCCCCTCATGAACCAGCAGGCTTAAAATAAGGTCCGCATTCCAGAAGCAGTCACGGACCAGACCATCATCCCATGTCCCAGCGTGTGGGTCGAGGAGCTCATCAACACATGTGAGCAAATTCGCTCTTCTTGGTGTAAAAGGCCGACGTGAAGGTGCTCTTGGAAGCCCAGGATCTTCCCAAATCCTTGTCTGAGAGCCATCGCCTATGCACCAAATAAGCCCCTTTTTCAAAACATCAATGTCAGAAAGGATGCTCCGCCAAGAATATGACATGTTCCTCTTCGCTTTAGCCAGCAGCACACTTTCATTTGGATAGTATTTCGCCTTTAGCACATGTCCACACAGTGACTGGGGGTTCATTAGCAATTGCCATCCTTGCTTAGCCAGCATTGCAAGATTGAAGACGTGGATGTCTCAGAAGCCGAGCCCCCTTCTCCTTTAGCCATTGTTAATTTCTCCCAACTCAGCCAGTGCATCTTGTGCTCGTTGTCTTGTTGGCTCCACCAAAACTTGCATATCATTGAACTAATTTGGTCACACAAACACTTGGTCAGATCAAAACAACCCATTGCAAAGGTTGGAATAGTCTGCGCTACAGCTTTGATCAGTATTTCCTTCCCCGCCTTGGATAGCATTTTCTCCTTCCATCCTTGTATGCGTTGCCATATCCTCTCTTTCAGATATTTGAAGGTACCCACCCTTGATTGGCCTTCATGAACTGGCAGTCCTAGGTACCTGTCGTTCATGGTTTCTTTTTCAATATGTAGAGCTGCTTTCACAACCGATCAGTCATCCTGGCCTGTATTGGAGCTAAAGAGCACCGCCGACTTCTCTTTGTTAATAGTTTGACCCGAGACACTCTCATATACCTGCAAGATGTGCTGCAGCTGCACTGCATCCGCTTTAGTGGCACGCACTAGGATTAGTGAGTCATCTGCAAAAAGCAAGTGCAATATGCTTGGGGCATTGTGGCAGATTTTGACACCCTTAATAAGGCCAGCAGCTTCAGCATTGTTTAACAGAGCACTGAAGCCCTCAGCGCATAGGAGAAATAAATACGGTGAGAGAGGATCCCCTTGCTGGAGACCTTGTTCAAGCATGAAAGACTGAGATAAAGTTCCATTCACCTTAACTTGGTATGACACCAAGGAAACACACTTCAGGATCAGCCCAACCCGCTCCTCACAGAACCCCATCTTAATCATCATTTTTTCTAAAAAGCTCCACTCCACGCGGTCGTAAGCCTTACTCATATCCAACTTGATGGTTGCCCATCCTTGTTTCCCTTTCTTCTTATTCTTCATATAGGCCTTGTTTAGTTTCTACCCCAAAATTTTACACCCTATCACATCAGATGTTTGGACACATGCATGGAGTATTAAATATAGACTAAAAAGATAACTAATTACACAGATTGCGTGTAATTTGCGAGACGAATCTTTTAAGCCTAATTAGTCCATGATTTGACAATAAAGTGCTATAGTAACACACGTACTAATGATAGATTAATTAAGCTTAATAAATTTGTCTCGCGGTTTACTGAGGGATTCTGTAATTTGTATTTTTATTAGTATCCGAACACCCCATGTGACATCCAACGTGACACCCCAAATTTTACACCCAGGAACTAAGGATAGGCAATAAGAATGTTGTCAGAAATGAGTCTGCCTGGCACGAACGCACTCTAATTAGGAGAGATAATGTCCGTTTCTTCAGTCAGTTAGACAGAATCTTGGATATAATCTACTGTGGCAACCACGGTACAGTGATTGGCACGATATGATGATGCTCCGTCGATTCCGTTTAGCGCCGCGGGACCGGGTGGGGTAAGGCTCGGTGGCTCGGTACATGGGTACACCGTCATGTTAGCTGCTCCTCCTAGGCACACGCGCCTGTTCTAGGAGCGTGTCCGCGAGACCGGCAAAAACTAATAAGGCTTACTTTGGCGGCACGGATTAATTAACCCTGGGCAAAAAGCCACGCGCGGGGAATATTTTGGACTTTCGATTTCCGTCATCATCCCAGGGCAGATTTCCATGCGGGGGGAGTGGTTGTTTGGCATCACTGGTGCGGGGGGACTCTCACGAGGGAAAGAAGAGTTCAACTGGTTGCTGTTTGGTTTCTCTGGTGCTGCTTGTCACCATTGACAAAAAGAAAACAATATCTCAAAAAATCGTAAAAAATCAAGAAAAATAGAAAAGTTAAATAATGTAAGAAATTCACCATAGCTCAATGTTAGAACCACAAAACCATGAAAATCTACAAAATAAGTCTCTAGACAAATACATATGCGAAAAATGTATTGCTTAGGACCTATTTCCAAGTGTATTTGAAAAGCAGCAAACACATGTGATCAAACACAGACTGCAAAAGATAAAAGGAGCTGGCCCTCTTCATCTCCTCAGGTTATTACTACTTGTCTTCTAAATAACGCACACATCGCACAGTCTTGTAATTAGTACTCCTTCCTCAAGACATCAGAGCTTCTCAGATCATGAATTGCTTCAACTAAGCACACTGCAAGTAACACAAAGAAATGTGTGAGCTCCAAGTTAACCTTCCTACTCCCCCAATCCGACCTTCAACAATCAGATAAAGTTGAACTAGCATTATCAGTTTTCAACTATCAAAAGGAAAACGTAGGACTATCCAAAAGTGTCAGGTGCAGCCATAAACAACCTATATGAACAGCCCATGTTCATATATGAACAGCCCATAACTGGTAGTAGCAGTTAGTAAATTATAAGTGGCTCTGACCTATGAGGATATCAAGACTAAGCCAAAAAGCTAAGCACATTAAACCAGAAATTTATTGATGCAGGTTTTTGGATCAATGTAGCCTGATTTGCATCAATATGAAAGTAGCATAAATCTTAAGAAGTGCAAGAAAACCCTGTCCCCGTCCAGGTCAAACAAGATGCCCATGCTCTCCTCCTGATCTGATCAAGTAATCAAGCTATCAAAAAAACAAGTGTTAAAAATACAGCACAGCATAGAACTGAGGCGAGCTAGTAACTTGACATCACTGCATAGCATTGTGGATCGATATTCGCTAGAGATGCATAAAATGTCCATGACAATAAAGTGAAGAATGCAAATAGAAAAAAAGAAGCTGAGATTCAGTGTTGAGACTGCTATACTAAGTAGTTTCGTAGGTCAAAAGCATGCTGAGTATGAGACTGCTATACTTGTATACATATATTATATACAGATAACAGACTAAGAATGCACTACTGATTAAAAAACTTCATCTTATTTCTTCTTCTTACTGAGCTCTTCCAAGGCTTTGCTTGTTTGTATCTTCTTAAACTGCACGAAGTCCTCAACGACAGCACCAATGTGGCTCTGCTTACGCTTTCTCCCCCCTGTTTCTCCTTGCACGTTGGAAGGTGCAGACTCAGCTTCATTGCATGCACTTGCGACATCTAGTCCATCAAATAGACTTGTGCTATCAGACTGCAGTGAGAGCAGCGGGAGCAGTGGGAGCAGCGGGAGGGGCAAGAGAAGTAGGCTGCAAGTGCTCAGTTGATGTGAAGTTCAGATCTCCTGTTGCAACACTTCCTATACAAAAAATATATAACTTCAACTGAAAGCATACTATAACTTAAAGCATACCTGCATAGTTAGTGCTATAATGTATGACCTCTAATCTTTAGAAAGGAGCTATAATATATGACCTCTAATCTTTAGAAAGGACTTTCAAATAGCATACCTGCATACAGTGCATCACAGTCTTCAAATAAAAGAAAGGGCTTCCTTTGGAACCTATCCATTTTTTGGTTATCCTATTTAATACCAAGACAACAGCATAGTTAGTGCTTGCAACCAGAATATGGCAACAGTTTTTTGGCTCAGTAAAACATTCTTACATTAATCAATTTCTTCCATTTATCTGGCTCCGCAACGACCATGGACAATGACTCATTCCAGCCAACACCACTTTCCTTTCTAGCATCTCGTATTGCCTTCCAAAAGCCCTTTAGCTCCTTTTCCTTCTCTTGCAGTTGCTGCTTTGAGAAGCCTACCAAAGGATACATTTGGGTAAACTTCTCTAAGATACTTCTCCAACCATCTCCACTCCATCTATTCTGACCCCCTAAACATGGGGATGTTGGCATGGTCTTTCATAATGCCAACAAGCCCTTTCTCATAGCTAAAGTTCCAATTAGCCCTTCCCATTACTGCAAGAAATAATTACAAAAATGATCATTTATGTACTCAAACATAAGCCTTTATTTGATATGAAAAGTGGCAAGTAAACTAACATAAAGGATCAGTATATAATTGCAATATAAGATTGATTGTACTCAAACATCAAGAGTCAAATACTTTGCAGAGAACTTATAGTTCATTACAAGGAAAAAACACATGGTCTTACATCACAGAATGTATTACATAAATACATAACTCATAACTCATAAATTACATTCCAAACACTACTATCCTACACATTGTAGGCAGCCCACATCTGATGGGCTATCTGGTCTCGTAGGGCATTTCCCTCGTTTGATTCCATCTCACTTGGGTAGTTTGTGTCTCCCTCTGGCATGTCGACATAATCTGATGGGTTGATATTATCAGTTAGGAAGTCTAGCCACTCTTCACTCCCATTCAACCCTCTAATAATGTTGTGAAACACAGCAGCAGCTGCTGGAATCTTTACTTGACATTCAATTGGGTAATGTGTCCCCACTTTCAGAATTGGAAACCGCTTTTTGAAAACCCCAAAGGCCGTCTCAATGTGATTTCGAAGAATTGCATGCCTATGATTGAACAATTCCTTGTAGTTAGCATATGCATTTCTCCTGTGGCCACGTCTCCTAAACTCGCTGAGATGGTACTTGACTCCACGGTAGGGAGCAAGGAATGATGGTGTGTTTGCATATCCACCATCTACAAGATAAAATTTTCCAAGCGGCACAGTAAATCCCTTGCCAAGAGCAGACGCAACACTCCTGCATCGGATGCAGATCCTTCCCATCCAGCTGAGATGAAAGTGAACTTCAAGTCAAAGTCACAGGCAAACATCACATTATGCGATAGTGTCCCTTTTTTATTTCTAAAAGGACTAGCCTTGTCTTGTCCAATTGTGATAGGGATATGTGTACCATCAATAGCGCCAATGCAGTTCTACAGGTAAGAAAAATTACTAAAGATTTGGATTGTATTTAGGAATGGTATTAAGGAAAGTGTACTGTATGTTTGAACCAACATGAAAGAATGTCATAAATCTAGGGTCACTTGTAATCCTCACGTGTGTACGGCTTGGATTTGGAAGTCTGATGAATTTTTGTGTTAATGCTACAATGATATCGAAGAACTCATGTATTTTCCTATGCACTATCTCACCGCTATGTTGAAACGCCTTCTTTAGCCTATCTATGCTTGCATTATGAGAGAGCATGAACATAAAAAGTCCAAGATTCTCCTCAATCTTCATACCATGTGTATCACATAGCAAGTTGTCAGCCCTGAGAAAGTTTGCTACAGCTCTAAATATTTCAGCCTCCATACTAAATTCTTGCTTGCACCAATTCTCATGTCCCTCGAGGATTTCTTTAACCTTTTTAGCACCAGGAAGAGAAGAGGTATGCTCAGGTATTTTCTCTTCATTAAGAAAGGGAATTATAGCAGGGAGAAGAACAAAGAAAAGCTCCTCGTCTTTTTCCTCTTCCAACAAAAAGTTCCTAGTAAGCTCCTCCCAAGAAGCCATCTAGAGTTACACATATGGAACTATATTATTACATATTATATATATATACTAGGCTCAAGTTTAGATATACTATTAGAAACCTTACAATTCAGTAGAGGAATACCAATTTTTAGTACTAATAAGACAATGTAGTCTACATTCAAAACTCACATACCAGCAAGGTCTTATTATTGAGAATTTGCTAGCAGTTAAGAGTTGCAAACAAGCAAGGTCCCCCCACAGACCACAGTTATGCACATCTTAACATAAATCATCTTGCAAATAACAGTGAAACAAATCAAACATGAGTTAAATTTTCAGAAATTGGTCACTCTGCTTCTATAACATTAAGTTTCTAAGTCAACTAAACTTCTCATCCTAACTATAAAGGCTAGAGACATATAAACAGATAACCTTAGAAGCAAATAAGATCTCACATCAGTTTTTGATATTGGAATATCAAGTTAATCACATAAAGAATCCAATTCAAGTCAATCAAAACAAATGTGGCCAACCATCACTGATTACGTTGTCTCACCTTTGGCAATTTTATCTTCTCTTCTATTGCCTTCTTCAGAGATATGGCCTGCCTCCAGTCAGGTTGAACCTATAGCAAAAAAATGATGTAAGTTAGATATTGGAATATCAAAGCAGCAATATCCATGAGAACTTGGGAATTCTAAATCTTAAGATTCACTGGTCCTACCACATAAGCCAGATCGAACTTCTGACAAGAATAATAAACAATTTGAGATATGCTAGCTTCCAGTACATACCACATACCTAGTGCACATGTATGTTATAGCAAAGAAAACCAAATTAATTCCGCAAACTTAAATATTCACATTCACAATTTTCATAATTGTTGTGTGCACGTAACCAATTACTGCATAGTGCAGAGGCAGGACAAGAGTGGTTCCTCCATGAAAGGTTAGCATTGCTTCATGGTTGTAATCAGAGCTGAAAGTTTAGACGGCAGAGGGATCTGCAGCAGCTATGAAGTTATGATGATGTTGGGAACCCTGTCTGGGTGGGGTGTGAAGTGAAATTTATGTTCTTGAAGAGAAAGACCTGAAAATCTACACAGAATTGTAACACCCTTGGTGTTACGTTGTAAATCACAGGTTAAAAATATTCATGAGCATTGCATTTAGTTAAAGTGCATGAGCTGGAAATAAAAATCGAAATGCAATTCGAGTCTCGAAAATGAAAAACAGAAAACGAATAATATAAAACCTAGATCAGCAAGAATTCGCTAACTAAAATTATCAAGTGCGAATATTCTCGAATTTTATCAAACCAAAGCGGAAAAGATCAATTACTCGTGAATGACACGCTCCGACACAAGTCACCGGTCACTTGCACGTCTGGCATGCACATACTGCTTGCTTACTGCTTGCTTGCTACCTCCTCACCCGGTCTCCACGTCGAGCAATCAAAGCTGCTGCCTGCTGCCTCCTCAGCTGGTCTTCACATCGAGTAATCAAAGCTGCTCAACCAAGCATGAAGGAGAAAGAGGAGAGTGTGCAGCACGTCCAAATTATTTCGTCTCTGCCAAGTCTACTCTCAGAGTACACGAGTCTTTATTAGTCTCTTGCAAAATTTTCACCCTGCCCGACGACCGACTGCAGATCGTAGAACTTACCAGCACGTCGTGCTGAGCATCAGAAAGCAAACCGGAGCACACGTCGCACTGAGCAGAACGCCAGCGAGCGAACCAGAGAACAGGAAGCACGGTAGCGCACGCAGAAAACACTGTAGCGAGCATGAATCACTGTAGCGAGCACAGAAAACTCTGTAGCACGCAGAAATACTGTTCACCAGTGGAAGTTACTGTTCACCAGAGGCAAAAGTCAGTTGCCTGTATGCTGAGAAATTGATTCACATTTGTCGCGCGCCGGTCATCCTTCTCGTGCGAGCTCCGTCTCTATCCTGCGTCTCTTGTCCTTAAAAGGAGACGTCTCGCGATCGCGAGCTCGCCAGCCACCCACTTCGTTTTCCACCTCTTCCTTCCTGAGTCAAGTTTTCTTCGTTCTCCAGGAGAATCCCGAAGCACCAGTCGACTACGGTGAGTATCCCGTGAGTCCCTCCAGTATTTCCTCTGTCTCCCTAGCATCGCCATCCTTCTTCATTATTCTTTGATTAAAGACCATCAAGCCTCCTCCAGTACAACCATGAGCACGTCACGAGAGATCAAGCCATGCGTTAATTAATCCCCTTTGATTTTCCAGAGATTATCAACAGCCACCTTACGTGATGGATATCTCCACCATACGATATCCGAATCACTCGATTCTTCTTTCTAAAATTATTATCTGCTTGTTAGTGTAGTTAGATCATACCTATCTGTGGTGATGTTAAAGTCTATTAAATCAATCAAAAGCGCTTAATATTAATATGATAAATCTTGTAGAAATTTTTGTGGCAAATGGGTAATAGCTTTAGCTTTGAAACTTTTGCGGTAGCTTCATGGTTTTATTAGGTGCTTGCTGTAGTTTTGTAGTCTTTGAATAGCTTACTAGATGTGATAGCTAAGTTTCCCTAGCCGTAGTAAAAATTAAATCGGAAACAAATGAAGAGTATGCAATTTAATGAGTAAAGATTAATTGGATCAGTTTACTCTTGCTTAGTAAGAATAGTAGACAGCCTAGTATGTTAGTCATTAGAGCTAGCTTAGTAGCTTAGTAATAGTTGTTGTTATTTTAAGAGCTGCTGTTGTCATTGCATTAAGTCATGACATCATTTCTTGCATATAGATCACGAGATAGTGGAGTACGTTGCTGCGGAGGAGCCGAAGTACGAGGAGATCGTGGAGGTGTACGAGGAGGAGGTCCCCGTGCAGGAAGGAGCCCCGGAGCCATCAACCACTAACTTTGCTGCACACCAGGATGCCCAAGGCAAGCCCCGGTGCATAACCTTTATTTTAAAATGATAATAGGATATCTATGTTATATGTGCATTTACGTTTCAGGAGTTCTGTTGAAACCCACTTGCATAAATATTACTACACAAGAGTCTTACTAGTTTAGGCCGTATAGTGCCATGCTTAGGTTTCGTTAGTGTGAACAACATGGTGTTGTTCACGATAGGTGATCATTATTATCACTATGGTTAACATGGAAATAAAGGCAGGTGCAGTGGTGACCGGGCAGGGATGTGGTTTGGTAGTGGTGGATGTGACAAGGGGTGTCCTGCGGCCAACAGGGCATCACTGGGTTACATTGTTTCCCTGTCCGAGTCGGTTAAGGACCGATCGTTGCATTTGGATGGTTGTCAGGTCACAGATCTCCTTATCCCGAGCATATACTAGCGGATGGGGGCTAGAAAGACTTGTTATTCTCTTGTCATGGGTTCTGGCTCCATCCGGACCAACTGAAGGTGGATTATATATGGGTATTAGGAGGTCTAAGCACTGCGAGAGGGCAGGGGCTTGGAGTCCCAGTATGGACGGGGACTCGGTTCTCTTGACAGGAGGATAATGTGTTGGTCCCGTTTGTACCTCAGTACGAGCGAGACGTGTGTTTTTCGGGGTACCCAGCTGGGCTACATTGATTCGCGAATGGCCGCGTAAGCGGTCCGATATGACTTGATCCGGGCATCGTAGTAAGAACTGAAAGAGAAAAGGTGAATAATGATGGATTTGTATTGACCAACTCTTGTTTGAAAATAGCATAAGTGCTTACATAGATGGTTAGCTGATAAACTAAAAGATGGCAAATAAAAAAACTGCAATAAGGATCCACTAGTAGTAATGCTTTTATGCAAACTTGAACCGGTAGCCAAAAAGCCTGTCATGATCCTTGGAGTCGGGAAATTATTCCCAGTCGGGTAAGTCTTGCGAGTACATTGTGTACTCAGGGTTTATTTTACCCCTGTTGCAGGTGCTGCTTGAGGCTTTGTGTGGAGGATCGTCTGCTGGGCTCAGATGGATCTTTGCTACGCTCGCTAGATATTTACTTCCGCTGTTTTAATTCCGCACTCTGAACTTGGTATTGTAATAACTTATTTCTGAAGACTATGTTGTATGGAATAAACTAAGTATTGTACTCGTTTTCATTATTGGATCCTGGATGAAAATGTGGATGGTTTCGAGTTCTTCCATTGGGTGTGCTCGACAGAAACGGCTGGAATAGCCGCTGGCGGAGTACTTAGTGCCTAGAGGAAGGCAAGTACCTCCGTTAGTGTGCTATTTTGGACGGTTCTGCCATAGAATTGCTGCATACAGGATCTTACTGGCAGCGTATTGTTTGTGTTTTTAGTTAATATAATAATATATATAGCTAGTTAGCGGGCAGCACTAAAACACCATGTTCAGATTTAGGCCTCAGCTTGTACTCTATCCTTTTTAATTCTTATTCTTTTTTTCCTAACCACAGTTCATCGTTGTAGATTTCATTATATTATTGAAAGGTTGTAATGCTCCAACCGAAACTTAGCACTTCGTTACCTTTTCTTTTTGGTAAAAAAAGTGTTAACTATGACCCAAATATTCACATTATACCCAGTGTAATTCACAATTTTCATAATCTCGAGCTGCGAGATGGTACTGCTAGTGCTAAACACCCCACATTAGAAGCTCGATCTTGGGAAGGACAAGGAGGATGGAGGAAGGGCTCACCGGATCTTGGGACGAGGCAAGGCGGTCAGGCGGGGGCAGTCACGGAGTAGTGGTGAAGATTGAGCCGGCGCGGTTGGTTCGGCGAGCGGTGGCGTCGCTAAATCAGCCTCAGGCGGGCGGACGTCGAGGTGGCGGCGGCAGCCCTAGGATCTACAAGAATCAGTCTGTGACAAGAGAGGATCGAGAGACGCGAAACCCTAGCAGGATAGGTTGAGGCGGCCTCACCGTTGGCTTGAGATGCGGCGGTGACGACGGCCTGAGATGCCGGGGCGCGGCGTCCTCGCCACTAGCGGCTGCGCGACTGGAGGAAGACGCGAAGTCGCGACTCGCCCCGGGGAAACCCACCCGGCATCAGGAGTCGTGGTTTCCTAGCCCGAGGAAAACGCAGGGAAGCGGGCGTCAATACCCGGGTTGGTGGGCTTCCAAAGTGCTCGAAGAATTTCCACGGAAGAGACTGCCATGGGGGAAATTGGCCCAGGAAATCGCAGAGATCCCCGGGAAAGTTGGGCTAGTTAACTTGGGGGAAGAACCGCGTGCTGTGCCCGTCATTCATATGAGATCACGTCGCAACAGGAGTATGATGTGCTGTGGCCCCTCTGCGCGACACGAAGGAATCCTTGCAATCATGGGCCCGTTCACTTCCCATGCAAACCCAAAATATTTCCTCTTCCACCTATCACATCAAATCTTTAGACGCATGCATAAAGTATTAAATGTAGGTAAAAAAATAACTAATTGTATAGTTTGTCTGTAAATGTCGAGACGAATCTTTTGAGCCTAGTTAGTCCATGGTGGGACAAATTTTGCCAAATAACAATGAAATGTGCTACAGTAACTTTTCACCCATTTTCCTCAGCTAAACACACCCCATGTGTGTACCGCAGCGCAGTACAGCTCCATCGTACTGAGCAATGAACACAGGCCTTGTTTAGATTTCAAATTTTGGAACTAAATTTTGCATAGTAAGTGTCCCGTCACCCTATAGCAATTTTGTTTTTATTCGGTAATAATTGTCTAAACATTGATTAATTAGGCTTAAAATATTCGTCTCGCAAAGTACAACAAAACTGTGCAATTAGTTTTTGATTTCATCTACATTTAGTACTCCATATATATGCCGACATTTTGATGTGATGGAGAATCTTCTTTTTGCATAGTGAAATTTGGAGTGAATTTAGGGCCTTGTTTAGTTCCGGATTCGGCACTTTGCACAGTGTCGCGTCAAATCAGCGCACTGTAGCATTTCGTTTGTGTTTGGTAAAAATTGTCTAAACTTTGACTAATTAGACTCAAAATGTTCGTCTCGCAAAGTACAACCAAACTGTGCAATTAGTTTTTGATTTCATCTATATTTAGTACTTCATGCATGTGCCGATATTTTGATGTGACAGAAAATAGGAATTCTGCGTAATAAATTTGGTGGCCAATTTGAACATCTAAACAAGGCCTAGGTAAAAGGCTACAGCCAACCACCATGGTCCATGAGTGGTGCCCTGCCGGGCGCTGTCCCACACCTCTGGATCAGACTCAGGGGCACGCCCTCTTCTTCTTCGTCGCTTTCCAGACAGTAGGGGCCTCCACCATGGTCCATGAGTGGTGCCCTGCCGGGCGCTGTCCCACACCTCTGGATCAGACTCAGGCCTGTTTAGTTGTCATGCAAATCCAAAATATTTTCTCTTTCACCCATCATATCGAATCTTTAAACGTATGCATGGAGCATTAAATGTAGATAAAAAAATAACTAATTGCATAGTTTATCTATAAAATTCGAGACGAATCTTTTGAGTCTAATTAATTCATAGTTAGACAAATTTTACCAAATAACAACGAAAAGTGCTACAGTAACATTTCACCAAACTTTCTCAACTAAACACACCCTCAGGGGCACGCCCTCTTCTTCTTCGTCGCTTTCCAGACAGTAGGGGCCTGTAGTACCAGCAGTACAGTGCGCGGTAGCTGGACCCGGTTCACAAAACAAGGCGCATTCCTTCAGTTGCCCCGTGAAACTTCCGGTGGCCGGCCATCGACGTACCCATCACACCCAGCGAACCAGCCGAAAAATGTTTAAACTTTTTCGAATTTTGGCCCTGGGTTTTGCAAATCCCTGGCCCCTTGTGCAGCTGTGCTCGTGCCTCCGCCACGTACGCCACACAGCCTTCCCTCTCCAAGTCTCCACCATGCGCCAGCCTCACTCAGCAACCGCAACGTTGCATTGCATTGCATGCATGCAGCTGGCTCCAGCTCCCACCTCCCATCCCATCCCATCCCATCCCATCGGTGCCAGTTGCCAGCCAACCCTGCCACTGTCATCCTGCCTCCCAAGTCCCACCACCGCGAGCCCTCCTTTAATACTCCACCTCTCCTGACTTGCTCTCACTTCACTCACGGTCGGAATGAGCGTTCACAGCCACCAGAGTCAGTGAGTCACACAAGCACGACCACGCAGTTCGAAATGGCGCTCGCCGCCGCCATCGTCGTCCTCTTGCTTCCTGGCCTTCTCGCCACGGCGATGGCGGCCACGCCATACCCTCACGGGCGCGGCGGCGACCCGCTCGTGGACGCGTCCAAGAAGTACGAGGGCAGCTCCGACCTGGTGGACCTGCGCTACCACATGGGCCCCGTCCTCTCCGCCGCGCCGCTCCGCCTCTACGTGCTCTGGTACGGGCGCTGGGACCCCGCGCACCAGGCCCCCGTCCGCGACTTCCTCCTCTCCCTCTCCGACCCGTCCCCGCCGCGGCCCTCCGTCGCCGACTGGTGGGCCACCGCCGCGCTCTACGCCGACCAGACCCTCGCCAACGTCACCCGCCGCGTCGCGCTGGCCGGGGAGGCCGCCGACGAGTCGGCCTCGCTGGGCCGCTCGCTCTCCCGCCTCGACATACAGCGCGTGCTCGCCTCGGCCGTCGCCGCGGGCCGCCTCCCCGCCGACTCCCGCGGCGGCGCCTACCTCGTGCTCACGGCGCCCGGCGTCGGCGTCCAGGACTTCTGCCGCGCCGTCTGCGGCTTCCACTACTTCACCTTCCCGTCGCTCGTGGGCCAGACGCTGCCCTACGCGTGGGTCGGCCACAGCGGCGGCCGCTGCGCCGACGTCTGCGCGTACCCGTTCGCGCTGCCGTCCTACATGTCCCGGAGCGGCATGGCGGCGCTGAGGCCGCCCAACAGCGACGCGGGCGTCGACGGCATGGTCAGCGTCATCGCGCACGAGCTGGCCGAGCTTGCCACGAACCCGCTCGTCAATGCGTGGTACGCCGGGGAGACCCCACGGCGCCCACAGAGATCGCCGACCTGTGCGAGGGGGTGTACGGGACGGGCGTCGGCGGCGGGTACGCCGGGAAGGTGGCGGTGGACGCGCAGGGGAGGAGCTGGAATGTGAACGGGAGGAAGGGGAGGAAGTTCCTGGTGCAGTGGCTGTGGAGCCCAGAGGCTAAGGCTTGCGTAGGGCCCAATGCCAGTGACTAGACTTGTTGGCCACTGCATGTATACAACCAATTAGCAGTAGACTAGTAGTAGTATTATATTCTTGGGCATTTGTATCTTGTTATTTTTTTGTTTATATATAATGCTATTTATCTGATCATATTATTAGCCGTATTCGGGAGTGGTTGGGCTTGTTCAGCGTCTTCAGCCAGCATTGACCAAGCCTTTTTGGGCTGGGTTGCAGCAGGTGTAGGCTGCCACGAGTTTGCTCTTTGCTTTTTGATTGTTGGGCTCAACTTTAACCAGCCTAGATGACACAAGTCTGTACTCTGTAGTAGAGCCAAGAGCATGAAACAGTACAGCCTAGAGCGGGCTGGCGCCGGACTTGTATACAGAGTCCGGACTCAACTTCGACGCCTCGTCCACACCATGTATACAGAGCCCGGACACCGGGTCCGTACCGGGCAGCAGAAAACATACTATGGCCTGGTTTAGATTATAACTTTTTTTTTTGTCATCTAGACTACTGTAGCACTTCCGTTTGTATTTAGCAATTAGTGTCCAATCATAGACTAATTAAGCTTAAAAGATTCGTCTCGTAAATTACAGACAAACTGTGTAATTAATTATTTTTTACCTACATTTAGTGTTCTATGCATGTGTCTAAAGATTAATGTGATAAAAAGATAATGTAAAAATTTAAAATTCGGAAGGAAGGTGACACGGACACGGACTTGGCAAGTGCCTCCGTAAATCCATACTACTCCGTAGGTCACTGACATCGGACACGCACACGCAGCCACTTGCCAAGTCCGTTTAGAGGAATCGACCGTCCGTCATCTTGATCGTGAGCGACTACAACTACAGCCAGCATCACGATCAGGGATGCAGGGAAGGACGGGCGGCGTCCCGCCGTTCTTCGGCGGCAAGCAGCTGGACGACTACGGCTTGCCGAAGGAGCAGGTGGCCGAAGTAGACGCGCTCGAGGGGAAGCTAGATGCGATCGACTTCAACTTCGGCCCCGTTCGGCTGGGCTGATAAGCCGGCTGAAAAATACTGTTGGCTGATTTCTTGTGAGAGAAAAATACTGTTCCGGCTAAAAAAATAAGCTGAAAAAGACGGATTATAAGCCAGGTGAACAGGCTCTTCAACTTCAACGGAGGGCCCGCGGCAGGCATGGCGGTGGACGAGGCAACCTGGACGATCAGGGTCAAGATGCTCACGGGCAGAGAGATCGACGTCCAGGTCGCGTCCTGAAGCGCCCCTGGTTAACCAGGAACTCAAATGTAATACAATACTAGTCCCAGGAGGCTAGTAACATATTTATTACATCAGATAGGTCTCATTGCAGTAGTCTCGACAAGCGTGGACAATGAAGACATGCCACGATTAAAAGTAACCACAACACAATACAGGTCCAACAGACCCAGAAAGAGGTCTCGCTAATACATATCATCTGACGGATCCCAATGCCACAGGCTTAGTTGGGTGCAGACACGACCTTATTCGTACGCCGCGTCAGGATTGAAGTCCGGATCTTCCTCTGTTCAACAAAGCAAGGGTGAGTACAAAGTACTCAGCAAATCCAACCTTACCCTACGGAATGAGATATCAGTATATGCATATGGATAATTCAAGGATAAGGCTTGGTTTATTTGCATAAAGCTATCTTTTTACATATGCAGGGTTTCATTTTATAAATACCTTTGCAAAAAACATATATTTTTCATATATAATAGTATTTCTGAAAAAGGGGTTGATCATAATTTTAGGTGTTGCTGAACCCTCTGTTCCCGCAACATATGGCAGACAACCATTCATTTCTAAAATCACACTCACTCTCATGTTTTCACTCATCCCAACCCATCTAGTTGTTGAAACCAAACCATAACTCGTCCGATACCGCGGACACGTCTATCCGGATAAATTTTACACTCTGCAGAGGTTGTACACTTTCCCCACAAGTAGGATACCGTAGCTTAACACCGTCGTGCAAGCACAAATCCATCAAAGTCATTACCCTCCATAGCTAAGTAATGGCGCTCACCACGGGAACACTAAGGCCACATCTCATAATACAATAATTTACAGAGCTCTTTACATTTCATACAATATCCATCAATTTCCACATACATCTCTTAGTGTCCCGTTGCACACCTGCCTCCAGGTGATTGCCATACCAATTAGAGGGATTTAGACTAAGCCTTTCCCATGCAAGGCGAGTGGTTGTACGAAAATGAGTTAGGCAAGATGAATCATCAACTCAATCCTTAATCGAGACAAGGTGGATATCTCCATGCTTAACCACAAAAGGTACAAGCCCCAACACCACGGCATCCCACAAAAGGAACACCGATCCACCCCATCTCTAGGGTAATCACCATCTATAACTTGTTCATTAACCCTTTCATAATACCCATAATTCATTTCCATAACTCACACAGTTTTTCTTTCAAAATCATTGTATTTGAGAAAACATAGTAATGAGTATCCATGATAAGTATCAAATCCTAAGCATACTAAATAATTATATTTTACCATAGCATATTATTTGTCCCTAAGTTTGAACAAGACAATTATCAGGTAATATCAATTCAAGGATGGTTATTCAAACGGATCTTAACTAAGCAGCGAAAATACTTCGTACGTATATCGTACATGCAATATTTAAAACGGCTTCTACGGGCTGTATTTAAAAATAGGATCAACATGCATCAAAGGGGAATAGGCTGGACTTGCCTCCGTCGGCGTCCTCGGCAAACTCCTACTGGCAGTCCGGTTCCTCGGCGTCGAACTCACGGTACTCGCCTCCAATGTCCTCGTTCTCCGGCTCGTTCACTCCGTCAGCTAAAAGTACCCAACGAGCGCAACAGACAAACAAGCACAGATAAATAATCACATAAATTCAAATGAGCTCTAAAAATAATGAAATTTATATGAGAGATAGATCATGATTTAAGATGAATTTAGAAAGAATAATATTTGAAATCGGAGTTGGCATGTGGCTCTGCAAGATGGCCGAATTTTAATCACGCGAAAAAGAATAATGCGCGATTAAGGAATGGGTGATCATGTGGGTATTTGGCTTGGCTGGTAGTGCATGGTGTATACTATGCGTACGCTATTTGGATAGAGTTGTAGCTTAGGACCCACATGTCATACACACATGCATGGGAAGGGAGAGAGAAAAGCTAGCAAGGGTCTTCTTCTTGCCTCTTGCATGGACGACGCCATGGTTGAGCTCGTGGAGCTCGGGAGCGGCTCGGCACAGGCAAGGGCAAGGAGGGAAGTAAAGAGAAGACCACAGGAAGAGTGGGAAGAGCAAGGGGATGCTCATGGACTGCTCACCTCGTCGTGCGACGACGGTCGAGCCCGACTCGTGCGTGCGGCCGTATACGGTGTACGCGAGATAAGTGAAACGAGAGCAGGCAAGCGAGTGGTGAGCTGAGTGTGTTGATGTGGGAGAGCAACCAGGCGTGCCTTTTTATAGGCCAGGAAGCAGGGATGTGCCACTGGCTTGCTTGCTTGCCTCCAATGGCATCGCTGTGGTCGGATGCTTGGGCGGTGCGGCGTGTAGCGAGTAGATGCTTAATATACAAATGGACGGTGCCTAACCTTTCATGGTGGTCGGTGCCTAATTTTGCATGGTGGTCGGTGCCTAATTTGCATGCATGCATGAGCTATCTGTATGTGTGTATGTGTGGGTGCACTGCTGACATTTGCTTGCTTGTGCTTTGCATGCTGGTGATATATGCATGTTGCATGTGTGCCTTGCTTGTTTGCGTGGTAAATGGTAAAAGTGAATATTGCCTCGGTGGGTGCTTTGTCTTGCTTCATTTGCCGAGTATATACGAACGTGCCGTGGCCATGCATAGAGAAGAAAGATAGAGGGAAAGGTGGGAGGTGGGACCCGCTGTCGTGGTGACGTGCGAGCTGCCGCAGTCGGCGAGGGGGGTCCGAGCGCAGGTGCGTGCTGCGGCGATGGTGGTGGGGTCGGCGCACGCGCCGCTGTCGGGGCATCGGACGAAGTGAGCGAGCGAGAGAGAGGGGGAGTGAGAGAGATGAGGAATGGGTGGGTGATGCCGATGCCACGGTGCATGATAAATTGAAGAGAGATAGTTGGGATGGATATAAGATGGATAAGATTTAGAAGGATATAGAGCTCAGATGACTTATAGTTTTTGAAATGCATTTGAAAATAATTTTTAACGCGAGTGATTTTTGAATGTGAATTTTTGGGATGTTACAAATCTACCCCACTTAAAATGAATCTCGTCCTCGAGATTCGTCTGGTTCCTAAACAGATGGAGAAACTCCTTTCTCAAGGCATCTTCTCTTTCCCAGGTTGCTTCTGCTTCAGTATGCCTACTCCACTGAACACGATAAATTCGGACTGTTGTCGTTCTTGTCTGCTTGGTGACTGTGTCTAGTATTTTTATTGGCACTTCTTGATATCTTAGATCATCTTGTAAATCAATAGTATCTGGTGATATTTGTTCCTCTGGCACTCTAAGGCATTTCTTCAATTGGGAAACATGGAACACATTGTGTATATCTGACATCTCTTCAGGTAGCCGAATGCGGTAAGCTACAGCTCCAATTCTTTGTAACACTTGATACGGTCCAATATACCGGGGTGCTAGCTTGCCCCTAACTTGGAACCTTCGAGTCCCTCGAATTGGGGAAACTTTGAGGTACACAAAATCTCCAACTTCAAAGCTTAGCTCTCTTCTTCTTTTATCAGAATAGCTCTTCTGACGTGATTGTGCTTCTTTCAATTTTTCTCTGATCTCTGCCACACGGTCTTCTGCTTCTTTTATAAGGGAAGGCTTAAGCAAGGTCCGTTCTCCAACCTCTGACCACATTAATGGGGTCCTACATTTTCTTCCATACAGGGCTTCAAAAGGTGACATACCTAAGCTGGCTTGATAGCTATTATTGTATGAGAACTCTGCATAAGATAGGCTCTTCTCCCAATCTTTACCATAGGTGAGCACACATGCTCTTAGCATATTTTCCATGATCTGATTTACTCTTTCAGTCTGACCATCTGTCTGGGAGTGATAGACTGAGCTAAAATCTAGCTTGGTGCCCATGGCTTCATGCAGTCTCTTGCAAAACTTAGAGGTGAATTGAGTACCTCGGTCAGATACAATCTTACTTGGCACACCATGTAGTTTTACTATATTATCCATATATAACTGTGCTAGCTTGTCTCCACTATACTTGGTGCGCACAGGTATAAAGTGAGCAACCTTGGTAAGACGATCCACTATTACCCATATTGAATCATTCCCTTTCTGAGTTTTGGGTAATCCATTCACAAAATCCATACCTATCTCATCCCACTTCCAAACTAGAATAGGCAATGGCTGCAGCAAACCTGCTGGTTTCTGATACTCTGCTTTAACCCTTTGGCACACATCACATTGTGCAACAAATCGTGCCACATCTGCTTTTATACCATTCCACCAATATCTTTCTTTTAGGTCCATATACATCTTGGTGGCACCAGGGTGGATAGAGTATGCTGAGTTATAAGTTTCATCAAGGATTAGTTCTTGAAACTTTCCTACCTTGGGCACATAAATCCTATCCTTATACCACAAGGTTCCTTTGTCATCCACTGTGAAGTATGGGTTTCTCCAGTTTGCTCACAAATCTTCATCAGATCTTTATCCCTATGCTGTGTCTTCTTAATTTCTTCCTCTAGAGTTGGTTGCACCTTCAGACTGCCATTTTGAGGTTGGCATACTATGTGCATGTTCAACTGTGCTATCTCTTCTTGTAGATGAGTGTTTTTGGGCACTAACTGTTGACCATATGATCTTCTACTTAGGGCATCTGCTACCACATTGGCCTTCCTTGGGTGGTAATGAATCTCGAGGTTGTAGTCCTTGATTAACTCCAACCATCTTTTTTGCCTTAGGTTCAAGTCTGACTGAGTGAAGATATACTTCAAAATCTTGTGATCCATGTAGATTTCACACTTGTTTCCAATAAAATAGTGTCTCCAAATCTTGAGAGCATGCACTACAGCTGCTAACTCTAAATCATGAGTAGGGTAATTTTGCTCATGAGGTCTAAGCTGCCGGGATGCATAAGCTACAACCTTTCCTCCTTGCATGAGAACACATCCTAAACCTTGTCTTGAGGCATCACAATATATAATGAAATCTTGGTGAATGTCTGGTAAAGTTAACACTGGTGCTGTTGTCAATCTCTTCTTCAATTCTTGGAAACTCTTCTCATATGACTCTGTCCAAGTAAATTTCTTATCTTTTCTGAGAAGCTCTGTCATGGGTCTGGCTATCTTGGAAAATCCTTCTATGAACCTTCGGTAATATCCAGCTAATCCAAGAAAACTTCTGACTTCACTAACATTTGTGGGTTGTTGCCAATGAGAGACAGCTTCTACTTTCTCAGGGTCCACTGCAACTCCTTCTGCTGTCAGGATATGACCTAGAAATGCAACTTTCTCAAGCCAAAATTCACACTTGCTGAATTTGGCATACAACTTGTGTCTTCTTAGCTTTTCCAGCACTACTCTCAAGTGTTGCCCATGTTCTTCAGCACTCTTAGAGTAGATAAGTATGTCATCAATGAAGACTACAACAAACTTATCTAGCTCCTCCATGAATACCTTGTTCATGACGTTCATGAAATAAGCAGGGGCATTGGTTAATCCAAAGGACATCACTGTAAACTCATATTGTCCATATCTTGTTATAAAGGCGGTTTTAGGGACATCACTGTTCTTGATCTTGAGTTGGTTGTAACCTGATCTCAAATCAATCTTGGAGAAATACTTGGCTCATTTAAGCTGATCAAAGAGGTCATCTATCCTTGGTAGGGGATATTTATTCTTGATGGTGACTTCATTTAGGGATCTATAATCCACACACATTCTCATGCTTCCATCTTTCTTCTTCACAAACAAGACTGGGGCTCCCCATGGTGAAGAACTAGGCCTGATATAACCTTTCTATTGCAATTCTCTCAATTGCTCCTTTAATTCAGCTAACTCTACAGGGGTCATTCTATAAGGTCTCTTGGCTATAGGAGTAGTCCCAGGGATAAGATCAATGATGAACTCTATATCCCTATCTGGTGGCATTCCAGGTAGTTCCTCAGGGAATACATCAGGGTATTGTTGCACTACTGGCACTTCTTCTATGGTCCTTACATCTAAGTTAAAGACCATTGGGTTGACTTTAGATCCTCGGGTTTGGCATTTCACCTTAATCCCTTCTTGGTTAACTAATGATACTTTCTTAGTGGCACAACTAATAGCTCCATTGTGTCGTGTTAACCAATCATTCCAAGGATAACATCTATTCCTTTAGACTTGAGCACTACTAAGTCTGCTAGGAAAACTACCCCACTTAAGATGATCCTTACATTTAAACAACCTAGATGACATTTGATGTCAGACCCAGGTGTTTGGGTTATTAGGGTAACTTTAGTAGTACTATGGGTATTTTATGCTTCTCAGCAAAACTTGATGATATGAATGAATGTGATGCTCCAGAATCAAACAATACTGTTGCAAGTACTGAGTTGACTAAGAACTCACCAAGTACCACTCCTGAAGCAGTCTGAGCATCCTGAGCATGAATGTGGTTGACACGAGCTCGGCCATAGGATTGCTGAGGTTGCTTCACCATCTGGCTGTTGTTGGTGGTGTTGGTGTTGTTGCGAGGAAAACCACGGTTGGCTCCAGACACTGCAGGTCTTGGTCCATTAACAGTGTGGGACTGGGTGGACACTGCTGGATTGTTCTTATAAGGACAGTTGGCGATGTAGTGTCCAGTCTCATGGCAATAAAAGCAAGCTTTACCATTGTTGGTGACTTGACCGATGCTGTTTTGTTGGGTCTTGCTATAAGTCTGATTCTGATAAGTTGTCTTAGGCTGAGATGATGGCTGCATCTGGTTAGAGGCACTGGCAGGAGAGCGAAACTGCATTGGGGCTTGAGTTCGCTGGCTTGGTTGGCTAAATGTTTTCTACCTCTGGGATCTAACTCCTTCTTGAACTTTGTACTCTAAGAACTTGCGCTTGTTCTCCTTCCTTTCTTCAGTTTTGGCCACATCAGTCAGAATGGTTCGGTTCATCAAGGTGTTGAAGTCTGGATAGATCTGTGGGGTCATAAGAGTCCTCAACTCACAGGTCAGTCCTTCTATGAACTTTGTCTGCTTCTTGGCATCAGTGTTGACTAATTCTGGGCCATAGCGAGATAACTCAGTGAACTGGAAGATGTATTCACTCAGAGTTTTGTTTCCTTGCTTCAAGTTGCGAAATTCATCAGCCTTTAACTTCATGATTCCATCTGGAATGTGGTACCGACGGAATTCTTCCACAAAATCTTGCCATGTGATAGTATTGGCTTTGTCCACAGCTCCACTATAGGCTTCCCACCATGAAAGGGCGATTCCTGTCAGCTGGTGAGTTGCTAACAGAACTCTATCCCTTCCATTGCAGTGGATTGTGTCCAACTTCCTTTCAATGACCTTAAGCCAATCATCTGCTTCCATGGGGTTGTCAGATCCAGCAAAGGTGGGTGGCTTAAGCCTCATGAACTCAGTCATTTTGTCCAGGACTCCAACTCCATGGTTGTTCCTAGGGTGGTTCATGCCTTAGGCTAAGGTCTCCAAAAGGTGGGTTTGAGTTGCCATGACTTGTGCTAAGTCAATTGCTGGAGGAGGGGCAACTCATCTTCTCCATTATGGTTCCCAGTCTGACTCACTTCATCTTCACGGACACCATCATCATTTGCATTGGCTTGACTATCAACTGGATTTTGACTTTGCCTGCTAGCTGCACGGCCACTTGGTTGGGAGCGAGTAGCTGGCTTGGGAGGCATCTGTTGGTTGAGATGAGGAGGAAAGCATTAGATAAGTGTTAGATCTATTGAGTGATGTTTTGTTTATTAAGGCGTTATATTTTTTTTAAAAAAAAGTGCAAGTTTTTAAGACTTGCTATCCCGTAAGGGAACACACGTAGAGCACTCAATTAGCACAACCAACAAACACAAATATATATTTTGAATAGGAGGGTGGTTTACAACATAATAAAAATATACGTGCTACAATACGATTCATCTCCTTTGGGGTAAATAAAAGTGAAGTAAACTTCACTTCCCCAAGACAAAAGGAGGAATTGGGTACAACTAATCTTCAACTTTCTGGAACTGAATATCTTCATTCCCTTGGTGTTTGAGAAGGATCATTCTTTCGTCATATGTGGTTCTTCCTTTGGAATAAGAGGCGGGTCGCCGTCATCTTTTGGTGGTGGCTGGCTGAGGAGGGGGATTTCTTCTTCCTTGGGCTCCAACTCCGAAGCTTCATGAGAGGTTGCTGTGGGTGGGGGAGATGATGGTCCTTCAATCGCCAGTCTTTTTCCTGTCTTTAGGGGCATGATTGGGATCCCTTCCAAGATTATGGGCTCTTGGTCTTCCAGAGCTAGCATTCTTCTTTTGGCCCCGGTGACAAGGTAGGTATCCTTCAACTCATGGGCATGACGATCCTCAGCTTTCTTCATGGCTTCAGAAATGGCAGTTTCATGACTCTTAGCTGCAGCTGCTTGGGCCTGAGCTTCTGCAAGCTGCACATGGAGCTTTCTAACCAAGATCTCGACTTCTTCCGCATGGTGGATGCACTTCTTCAACTCTGAGGCCTGTTTATCATATTGCTCATCCAAAGCAAGCAGGTATGTGGTCATGAATACCACAGTTGGGTCATCCTCAAGGGAATAACATCCCTGCAAGATGTCCATGCGGGTCCTCCAAACTGGTCGGTCTCTTTCTTGGGGTGGAAAGAATCTCATGGGTGTACGGGCAATGGGCTTCTCGTAGGTTTGGCACAGGTACCTCAAGGCTTTGCGGGCGACAGCTTGATATGTATCTGCAAACCGAAATCTGGTCGTAGTTATACTCCATGCTTCAGCTATGTCAGGTAAGTCTTCACTTTTCCCGACATACACGGTAACTTCACACCATTCTGTTTCATGCTCTATGTATTCTCTGCCTTCATATTCCGGGTGACCCTTGATTCCAAGCCTTTGCATGGTAGCATTCAAAAGCTTAGGAAAGCCTTCGACATTTAGACAGTAGCTACTGGTCCAAACTCCTTCTGTCATCTGAGAGAAGTAGATAAGAGTAAATATTTTTTTTCAAATTGAGGGGAGAGGGTAAGAACTTTTAGAAAATACTTTTGTATATAAAATACTGGTCCAGAAAGCCTAAGGTCGCGTCCTACAGCCAACTACGGCTCTGATACCACCTGAAGCGTCCCTGGTTAACCAGGAACTCAAATGTGATACAATACTAGTCCTAGGAGGCTAGTAACACATTTATTACATCAGATAGGTCTCATTGCAGTAGTCTCAACAAGCGTGGACAATGAAGACATGCCACGATTAAAAGTAACCACAACACAATACAGGTCCAACAGACCCAGAAAGAGGTCTCGCTAATACATATCATCTGACGGATCCCAATGCCACAGGCTTAGTTGGGTGCAGACACGACCTTATTCGTACGCCACGTCAGGATTGAAGTCCGGATCTTCCTCTGTTCAACAAAGTAAGGGTGAGTACAAAGTACTCAGCAAATCCAACCTTACCCAACGGAATGGGATATCAGTATATGCATATGGATAATTCAAGGATAAGGCTTGGTTTATTTGCATAAAGCTATCTTTTTATATATGCAGGGTTTCATTTTATAAATACCTTTGCAAAAAACATATATTTTTCATATATAATAGTATTTCTGAAAAAGGGGTTGATCATAATTTTAGGTGTTGCTGAACCCTCTGTTTCCGCAACATATGGCAGACAACCATTCATTTCTAAAATCACACTCACTCTCATGTTTTCACTCATCCCAACCCATCTAGTTGTTGAAACCAAACCATAACTCGTCCGATACCGCGGACATGTCTATCCGGATAAATTTTACACTCTGCAGAGGTTGTACACTTTCCCCACAAGTAGGATACCGTAGCTTAACACCGTCGTGCAAGCACAAATCCATCAAAGCCATTACCCTCCATAGCTAAGTAATGGCGCTTACCACGGGAACACTAAGGCCACATCTCATAATACAATAATTTACAGAGCTCTTTACATTTCATACAATATCCATCAATTTTCACATACATCTCTTAGTGTCCCGTTGCACACCTGCCTCCAGGTGATTGCCATACCAACTAGAGGGATTTAGACTAAGCCTTTCCCATGCAAGACGAGTGGTTGTACGAAAATGAGTTAGGCAAGATGAATCATCAACTCAATCCTTAATCGAGACAAGGCGGATATCTCCATGCTTAACCACAAAAGGTACAAGCCCCAACACCACGACATCCCACAAAAGGAACACCGATCCACCCCATCTCTAGGGTAATCACCATCTATAACTTGTCCATTAACCCTTTCATAATACCCATAATTCATTTCCACAACTCACACAGTTTTTCTTTCAAAATCATTGTATTTGAGAAAACATAGTAATGAGTATCTATGATAAGTATCAAATCCTAAGCATACTAAATAATTATATTTTACCATAGCATATTATTTGTCCCTAAGTTTGAACAAGACAATTATCAGGTAATATCAATTCAAGGATGGTTATTCAAACGGATCTTAACTAAGCAGCGAAAATACTTCGTACGTATATCGTACATGCAATATTTAAAACGGCTTCTACGAGCTGTATTTAAAAATAGGATCAATATGCATCAAAGGGGAATAGGCTGGACTTGCCTCCGTCGGCGTCCTCGGCAAACTCCTGCTGGCAGTCCGGTTCCTCGGCGTCGAACTCACGGTACTCGCCTCCAATGTCCTCGTTCTCCGGCTCGTTCACTCCGTCAGCTAAAAGTACCCAACGAGCGCAACAGACAAACAAGCACAGATAAATAATCACATAAATTCAAATGAGCTCTAAAAATAATGAAATTTATATGAGAGATAGATCATGATTTAAGATGAATTTAGAAAGAATAATATTTGGAATCGGAGTTGGCATGTGGCTCTGCAAGATGGCCGAATTTTAATCACGCGAAAAAGAATAATGCGCGATTAAGGAATGGGTGATCACGTGGGCATTTGGCTTGGCTGGTAGTGCATGATGTATACTATGCGTGTGCTATTTGGATAGAGTTGTAGCTTAGGACCCACACGTCATACACACATGCATGGGAAGGGAGAGAGAAAATCTAGCAAGGGTCTTCTTCTTGCCTCTTGCATGGACGACGCCATGGTTGAGCTCGTGGAGCTCGGGAGCGGCTCGGCACAGGCAAGGGCAAGGAGGGAAGTAAAGAGAAGACCACAGGAAGAGTGGGAAGAGCAAGGGGATGCTCATGGACTGCTCACCTCGTCGTGCGACGACGGTCGAGCCCGACTCGTGCGTGCGGCCGTATACGGTGTACGCGAGATAAGTGAAACGAGAGCAGGCAAGTGAGTGATGAGCTGAGTGTGCTGCTGTGGGAGAGCAACCAGGCGTGCCTTTTTATAGGCCAGGAAGCAGGGATGTGCCACTGGCTTGCTTGCTTGCCTCCAATGGCATCGCTGTGGTCGGATGCTTGGGCGGTGCGGCGTGTAGCGAGTAGATGCTTAACATGCAAATGGACGGTGCCTAACCTTACATGGTGGTCGGTGCCTAATTTTGTATGGTGGTCGGTGCCTAATTTGCATGCATGCATGAGCTATCTGTATGTGTGTATGTGTGGGTGCACTGCTGACATTTGCTTCCTTGTGCTTTGCATGCTGGTGGTATATGCATGTTGCCTGTGTGCCTTGTTTGTTTGCGTGGTAAATGGTAAAAGTGAATATTGCCTCGGTGGGTGCTTTGTCTTGCTTCATTTGCGGAGTATATACGAACGTGCCGTGGCCATGCATGGAGAAGAAAGATAGAGGGAAAGGTGGGAGGTGGGACCCGCTGTCGTGGCGGCGTGCGAGCTGCCGCAGTCGGCGAGGGGGGGTCCGAGCGCGGGTGCGTGCTGCGGCGATGGTGGTGGGGTCGGCGCACGCGCCGCTGTCGGGGCATCGGACGAAGCGAGCGAGCGAGAGAGAGGGGGAGTGAGAGAGATGAGGAACGGGTGGATGATGCCGATGCCACGGTGCATGATAAATTGAAGAGAGCTAGTTGGGATGGATATAAAATGAATAAGATTTAGAAGGATATAGAGCTCAGATGACTTATAGTTTTTTAAATGTATTTGAAAATAATTTTTAACACGAGTGATTTTTGAATATGAATTTTTGGGATATTACACGTCCACGGACCCGGTGGGTACGATCAAGCTGCGCGTCGGGAGCAGCAGGGCGTCCCGCCCGAGCAGCAGCGGCTCATCCTCGGCGGCAAGCAGCTCGCTGACAACAAAACCTTGCAGGAGAGCAACGTCCAGCCAGGCTGTGTTGTCCACCTCGTCGTTGCTCTAAGAGGCGGTGGTTATAAGAAGTTGTTTTTGCGTCATCTAAGGTGATGATTATTGTCACAAAACTTAAACCAACTACAACAGTCTTTTTTCTCCGTATGTATGGTACCATAGAAATAGAGATTTCAGTCAAAAAGTCATCTAATAGCTTTTCCAATTAGATCTCTTAACGTTGTTTCCTCTCTATTTCTAGTTTCTCGCTAGTCAAAGATGAAAAACAAGGATAACTCTCCCTAATTTACATTGGATACGCTAATGCTCTGTTTAAGGCGTTGGGATGCTCCATTCTCATCCGATGCATCAAACCATCTACACATACAAAAGCTCCGCACGTGATGCTCACTCCTGCCCGTGCGCCTCACTCCGCACGCGCCGCTCGCCCTCACTCATGGAGGTTCGCCCCACGCTGTTGTAGTGGATCGAGGCGTCGAGGCACAGGGCCACACCACCGTTTTCGTCCCCAGGCTCTTCGGCCGCGTCGGCTCTGTCCTTCCTCACCACTATCCCTGAGCCGTAACGCTCAGGTAGGCCTGTCGCGGCTGACTCTACTGCAGCGGGGCACCTCCACCTCATCGGGTGCCGCCATTTGCTGTTACGGCCGCCTCCACCACGTCGGGTGTCGCTATCTGCTGTCACGGACACCTCCACTGTGTCAGTTCGCCGCGCCGCCCACACCATGTTGCGTCGTGTGCAAGTGTTTTATACAGATGTTGCAAAACTAGATTAGGATGTTGCATATGTTGCAATGGTTTATACACGTATGTTGCAAGTGTGTTTATCTAGATGTTGCATATGTTTTACACTGGATATTGCAAGTGTTTTATCTAGACATTCCGTATGTTTGCAATGGCTTTCAAGTGTTTTTTCATGTGTTCTTGCAAGTGTTTCACATAAATATTTGAAGTGTTTTATCTGTCTTCTTTTATACGTTCCAAGTATTGCATCTGAATTTTTTAAAGTAGATCGGGTGTTGCAAGGGATGCGCGTGGGAAACGGGAGGGGGTGCGAGCGATCCCTGCACAGGCAACGTCCGGGCATTGTGGGCCCTGTGTGGGCGCACGAAACGTAGGCTTTGGCGTGTGACGTCTGAACGGCACGGGCCCTCGCGTGGACGCCCGAAACGAGGTGTGGAAACGGACTGCAGCCGTGGGCGTCCGTCCGGATGCTAGCGGTGACGTACAGGATATAGAGAAGCTGTTAGAATATAGAAAGATATAGAGAATAATTTTACTCAAATGGTTCTCCAAATAAAATTTAAAGATAGGTTAAAAGACTTTTGAAGATGCTCTTATTTGAGACTAGCTAAATGCAGATGTACTGCCAGGAGTCATAGAAGTTTATGTGTGTATTTTTTTAATCAAGAGAGTTAATTGTAAACTATTCATATTTTTTTGCAATAGAATAGACTATTTATTTGTCATGTCTACCAAAACCGATGATACTCCGTACGTTAGTTCAAGGAGATAGCATATTTGCGAATTATAAGCGATTCTACGTTAGTTCATCAAGAAGATAGCAAATTTGCGAAATTAAGCAGGGGCGGATTCCGTGGGGACCTGCTGGGGCCGATTTTTTTTAGCCCTTTTTTCGAAAGATTTTCATAAATATGTCTCTGATAATATCCTTTCAAAAAATAGACTCTGATCTCGGCGTCATTACAATTGACGCCATGGTTACATGTCTTGGCATCATGGTCATTGGCGCTGAAATATAGAGCCATTTTCTGCATGTCATTGAAATGACTGCCTACGTGACACAGATGTAGCATGAGCTCAGCGCCGTGAATCTTGGCACCGAGCTCGACGCCGTGCATCTTGGCGCTGAGCCGGCTGACATAAGAGGAACAGTGCAAGTGCAGACCCACTGACGTCCAGGAGCAGTGCTTTGCACATCAGGTTTAGTACTGGCTTGGTTCGTTCAAATGCATGTCCGACCACAAGTTAAAAAGTAAAATGCACAGGCTAGCTAGGAGCCTGGGACCTTCTAGCCTACTTAAAGCTGACAAAAGCTAGCAAGTGATTTGATTTTTCTATTGGAATGAATGCGGCGTGAAATCCCATGTATAGGACTAGAAGCTTTGAGTTTTGATGAAGTTTAATAAAACGATGCTTAAATAATACGTACCAACAAACATAAATTTAGTATTGTTTTATTTAGGTGGACAATATCAAATGATGGATGCAAAACTTAGAAAGTTTAATTTTTTCTTTTTAAAATGGTCATTTTATATGTGAATTAGTGAACATATTATTTTGTTACGAGCAATTTGCATATAAATAGATCCCTAGGCCTTTAGGGGCATTATAGGTATTTCTTACACATCCTACAATTTCACAGCTGCTCTAACAAAACGACTTTCTACTTTTCCCACAACTACTTTTTCACAGCTGCTTTTGCACAGCCCACAACCATAATAGTGTATTATTTGCTCTGTTCTAAAATAAGTGTTGTTTTAGTTTTCGAGGAGGTTAAACTATGTTACTAGCATTTGATACTAAGTTTATTATAAAAATATAATCAACAATATCTAATAATACTAATTATGCAGATAAAATTAATATTTTATATATTTGATCATAATTACTAGCATTTGACTTCTTGGTAAGCAAGAATGACATCTTGTTTAATTGTTCTTCCTTAAATATTTATCGTTATCGGTTTACGTGCCAGTAGTTTAACTAGAATTATAAAAAATATTAGTAATATTTATATCTCCAAATAAATTTATGTTTTGACTTATTTTATACATCAATAATAAATTATTTATTTTATTATTCATACAAAACCCTAAATAAAACTGTCGGGTACCTAAATTAGGGGTACCAAAAACCCACGATTAAAAGAGCAAACCCCCGAGAAATCCACGCCTTAAAGAGCCCCTAAAAAATCGAATCAAAACTCCATCTGCACGGATACGCCGATCCAAGACCGTAAATGTGAAGACGGGGCACACTCGACTAAGTTCCGACTCGTACGAGGCCCGCTCGACAGGAAGCCTCGACTCTGGAAAACTTCCGACTTGTACGACCCAGGGTCGAGTAGGTCGACCCCTCCCCATCCACCTACTTACTGACAAAAGCATTCAATGCAACCACTCCCACTAACGTAACTGCAGCGCCACCAGCATGGGAGCCGCGTCCGTGTCTAATCCCACTTTTTACTTCCCATCATGGGATAGCGCGGTGAAAAAGTTGTCACTATTCACGCCACGTCAAGCACTGTTCTACCATCGACGCCCCCTCGACTCACAAGACGACGACCACTGCGCCCAGGTTTCCTAGGGTTCGGCCTTATCCGTTCCTCATCGACCCCCTCAGTAACCCCCCGACCCAACCTCGACTGCCGCCGGTCAAAAAAGGAATGACGCCCGCACGTCAACCACTGGGGATCGCACGTTCGCCACAGGACCCGGGGCCTTTTCACCGTCCCGTCATCAGCGCCAACACGACGTCCCGGGGATGGCCGGTCATTACCAGGGTACGTCGCTACAGCGACCTCTACAGCACCTGCCAAACCTTCACCTCTAAGGCATCGCCTTAGGGTTTTAGGGACCCCTGGGTCTTCACTTGACTCTATACAAGTGAAGGCAGAGGGTTCTCCGAGGGAGGAGAGGAGAGACATTTCCTCCACTTCAGCGATCAACATCTCAAGCAACACTTTGTTTTACTCTTCTCTTGAGACTTGGGACCGGTTCCCTCTCTCACAGCTTGTAACCCCTACGCAAGCACTTAGGTGCAAGGAAATAAAATACTCTCTCCCCCCGCTGGACGTAGGGCCTTCTTTGCCCGAACCAGGATAAACCCCCATGTACTCTCCTTGCATCACCATCCGGATTAGGAAGCACGCAACACAAATTCACTCGTTAGTCTAGGACCCTCCCGGGTCCGAAACACCGACAAAAACAATTGATCAATTATGCGGACATGACAGGACTCCATCCTAGCTTGGTCTATATACTATACACTACTCCATTATATTATCATCCTAGTCTGTCCATTTCGCTTTTCAACTTGCTAGCTACTGGTACTACTCTGCTGCCTTCTGAACGACTTACGTGCATTTGCACTGCTCTCCTCGATGTGGGTGGACAGCGCAGCGCGTCTCCACTTTGCACTACTCCTCGACGCCTGTATATCAGTCAGCTTGGCGCCAAGATCCATAGCATCAAGCTCGACGCCAAGATCCATGGCGCCGAGCTCATGCCATATCTGCGCCATGCGGGCAGCCATGTCAACGACACGTAGAAAATGGTCCTAGACCTCGGCGCCAATGACTATGGCACCGAGACGTGTAACCTCGGCGCCAATTATAATGGTGTCAAGATCAGAGTCTATTGTTTTTAAAAGATATTACCACGGCCGTATTTGTAAAAATCTTTCGAAAAAAGGACTTTAAAAAAAGTCGGCTGCTTTTTTTTTTTCCGGTCGTGGGCCAAAACAACTGGGAGCAACAGGTCTTCAGACCCAGCCCAGCAGCTCCCCTCCACAGCCCACAACTCTCAACCTTAGCAGACGAGCGACAGAAGCCCGACGCTCTCCACTCCCCAGCTCGGTCAGGTCGCGACTGCGGACTCCCCGCCGTCCGCGCGACTCCCGGCGCTCGCCGTCGCCGCCTTCTCAGCAGCGGGCAGCGGCTGCCACCCGCCCTCCCCACGTCCCCTCCCCCTCCCCCTCCCCGGCCCGGCGCCTGCGCGCCTCCTGCAAGCCGCGGCCGGGTCTCCAGCTGGCCAGGGCACAAGGCCAGGCCCCACCGCCCAGCCGCGGCCAGGTGCCCAGGTCTCCAGGCGAGGGGGTCACGACCTCGCGGGCTCACGGGCTCCCCGCTGTCGCCGACGCCCGGCCGCCCCTTGCCCCCTTCTGCCGCTAAGAGTCAGAGTTCAAGCTTCAAGGTGAGAACAGAATACAGAACAGTATCGTATCTAGTTGTTCAATTGCAATTTTGAAATATTCAGTGAATGTCATGTTAGTTCCTAACAAGTAATAATCGCATTGCAATTTGCAATGTAGGAGGCTCCCCTTCCACCTGCCAAGTAGGCGGTGGAAAATATTTTATAATATACGGCTTGTAAGATTTTTAGCCTTCTATTATTTAGTTAGCCCCTCCCTTGATCCGTTTCTGGATCCTCCACTGGAACTAAGAGTAGTTTAGCTGGTTAGGTAAATTGCGGGATGTTCCCATGAGTTTAATTTCTCAACCTGACAATTTTTTTTGTAGGCCCCGTTTAGTTGTGAAAATTTTTGGGGAAAAATTCCTGTAGCACTTTTCGTTGTTATTTGGTAAAATTTGTCTAACCATGGAATAACTAGGCTCAAAAGATTCGTCTCGACATTTACAGACAAACTGTGCAATTAGTTATTTTTTTACCTACATTTAATGCTCCATACATGCGTCAAAGATTTGATGTGACAGTTACTATGCAAAAATTTTTGCCTCTTTTTGAGCATCTAAACACGGCCCTAGTATTCTAGGATTTAGTGATATTGTTTTTTCAGTGGTAAGCGACGTGCTCCTCGACAGTGAGGAACCTGTGATGACTTTGCTAAATCTTGAGATCTTTAGACTCAATCTCGAGTGTCTGTGGCTTTACTGTGATTAAAAAACAAAGAAAAGAGCACATCTGTAAGACCTTTACTCAAAAGTTGATGTGAAAATTCACAATATTAGATACCGAGTCAGTTTAGTACGCAATTTCAAAGGAATTCAATAGTCGACTACTCGACTTCAACATTCACAATATCAGATACTGAGTCTGTTTATTAGTACGCCATAGTTCTTACGGCGTAAAGGTGAGGCACGGCGATGTACCACCGCCTAGATGCCTAGGCGCCCGCCTTGCTCGCCTAGGCGCCCATTCTGCAAGGCGATGGGGGAGCGCCTGGACGCCTAGGCGACGCCATGAGAACTATGTAGTACGCAATTTCAAAGGATAAGGTGCATGATGTTCACTTGTAAAATCGAACCCTTTGGAGTAAGCCAGCTTTTATGCTTCCTATATTTTGAGACTACTTCTCTTTGTATTTTGAGACTACTTCTCTCTGGAACAAAACTACAGCCGCAATTGCTTATGCATTGCAATGAAAATTCATCCGTTAGGACTGCTTCACATAGGTGAGGCCTAAAATCCCCACTTTATCATACAAATATTCTACATATGAGGTGGTTGCATGATATTTGTATTGTTTTTAAAGTCACCTGAATTGGCATATAGGTCAAGTCATTAACGTAGACTATAATGAAAACATCTACTAGCAACTAAACACGAAAGGATACTATATAAGACTCATATTCCTTGGATTATACCAAATTATTATATATATTAAGAGACTTGGCTCTTCGTACCCTACGCGAAAATTCTAGATACACCACTGCAGGCATGAAAGGCTACACTCCATTAATCTGTACTCTGGTGTGCTTGATCTTGAATGTGTGCATGTGGTTGAATACTAGATCTGTCAGTCCACTTCAAGAAATTGTATAATTGTTAGGTACCTACTGTAGGGGTGCTGTAGTGAAAAACAATTTGGTTGATCTGTTAATTGTTTGTGCCTACCGGTGAATAGATACTTGCTCTCATGCAGTCCTCATTTTGCTTGTGGCTTGGTCCTGAGTGGATAACATTGGCTACGGCAAAACAATTGGCAACAAAACCCAACTTAGAGGCGGCTTTTGAGGCGACCTCACCCCTTTCATTGCCTCATTCTGCACCTCTACTGCGTGGTGGCACCTCCACTGCACCCTGCACCATCGTCCCTGATTCAGAACTGACTCCCTGCAGTCTCCAGATTGAGAAGCAGAGCCGATGGCGCCAGTTCCCTAAGTCTGCTTGTTGCTCCCTGACGGTTTCATCCACACCTGTGGTGGACGAAGCCTTGCCCACAGTGAGCCCCCTTGTTCCCCTCCGTTCTGTACTCTTGGCATGACATTTTTCATTTGTTTCTATAAAAATGGAAACAAAATTGTTGTGCTGTGTGTTAAATGGAAACATAATTTCTGTGGGTGTGTAAATAGAAATGAAACTACTGTAGGTATGTTAAATGGATTGCCCTGGTTGTATACAATGGTCAGGATTTTCTTCTTTTTGTTGTTTCCTTTTGCCCTTCATAACTTATGTTTTATCTATTTCTTGTCAGTAAACTGCATCTGTTCTGCATGTACTTTCATTTCTCGTTTGTTTATAAGAATTCAGATGATTATTTATCCAATAAATAAACAATAAACATGAGTTTGTCTGGGATGATGCACATATGCAAACCTCTAGGTTGGTTTTGTTGCCATTTTGTTTTGCCGTAATTGATGGTACTCACCCAGGACCCAAGCCCCAAGCCCCAAGATACAGCAGCGATGGACATTGAGCGATGCAGGATATGGTGTCCACGCCAGGAGCTGCAGCTCAAGCACAAGCCTTTCTCACTGAGGCTTGTCCTGTTCGGATGGTTCTTCAGCAGTGCTGGTTCTATCGACATCGTCATCTCTGCAGTTGTGCCCCAAGATCACATCCTGCGCTCTTTTGCCACACTCGACACCCTCCAGGTCAGTATTGATGATTCAGGTTAAACATAGTTTACCATTGTTGCTTCATTATTGGGTATTTTTTTTGGTATATGCATGAACTCATATTCCAGTAATCTATATGCCAAATGCAGTATTGTGAAATTCTCTTGTAAAATCTTAGTTGAAGGCGAGGAAGTGATCCATTTTGTATTTTAATCCCAAAGTAACGAACTGCTTTAATCCAATTTAAAGTATTAAATGTAACTGATGAAGATTTTGGGTGCGGTTATAAGTTTAGTTTCTGTTCAGAGGAAATTAGCCATTGAAAATGTTGTGCTTTCATTTAGATGTCCAATCCAGTTTACTGTAGGTTCTTTAATGATATAGTTATTTTTTCTCTAATATAGAAATAGACCTATTGTAATAAGGCTCAAAGGGGCGAATTCTGGTATCTATTTGTAAATGTGCACCCAAGAGGAGTTTTCTGTTCCTTTCAAAGCCACCCACCATCAGTAATAAAAGAATATAAAGTGGGACTGTGTGCTACTACAAGGCCAAGTTGATTTGGCTAGTTGCTTGAGTGTCTACAGCTGATGTTCTGTTGTATTTGTTGATTTGCTGTTAAAGAACAAAGAGTTGTGCTTCACAACTGTCGAGGTATGGGAGGGGTTAGGGAATTAAGTGGCTTAGGAATCGAAGGGCTATGGCTCCTGTCCTGTATGTTGTTTTTTATTTTGACATGCATAAATCAAATCCTCCAAGCTTGTGTTTTTCAGCAGAATTTTGGTTCCTTCTAGCATGAAAAAAACGTTGAAGCTCTAGCGCTACAGTCATTTTAGAAAGTGACAGTTGGCTACCTTTACTGGTGATAACTTTTACTCATGCAAATACTACTTAGCCGCTTCTTCTGGTGATAGCTTTTCCTCATGCAAGTGCTGCTTCCTCCTTGTCATGGTCTTTCCTTTTCATCCTACATCCCCTCGTTCACTCTTCTCTGTTCTCACCTAGTCAACTTCCTCCTTCCTCTCCTCTGGTCCTCCCCTGCTTCCTCCACGAACTCTGGTGCAGTGGCGCCTAGGCGGTGCTTAGCACATAGCATTTTTTTTTTTAAAAAGTTGGTCCTATCTTTACCACGCATCTGTACTAACTTTTTTCTTGAGTTGTTAAAGATTTTGTTTTGAGGCCCATCTCATCAACTCCAGAGGTTTCTTTGCTATGTAATGCTTGTCCTTTTTCCTTGCTTGGGGGAAACTCTAGTAATCTACTGCTGAAATCATGTTATGTTTATCTGTTTTGTTTAATTTTGCAACATGCATGTTGAAAGGCAGAACCTCTGTTTTTTTGCTCGTCTACTGATGTAGCTGCTAAAACTCTCCAAAAGAAAAAAAAAACTGCTGCTAGAGTATGTTTTTCTTGGTTGCTTATATTTTTCACAGCTTCTTCTCTCAATGTTGTCTCTCATGTTAGACCATCGTCCTTTCCTCAAATAAAAGGATGCCAGTAAGCCTGCAAGAATCTGCTGCATTTACCATTCTTGGGGATTGTGGCCGACACCCCCCTAAAGAGTTAGAAGAATACTGCTTTAATAAATTAGAGCAGCTGCCCTTGGATGCAAACTTTGTTCAGAAAGAACATTTTGGCACAAGAAGAAACAATGCCATGATTGGATCAGTTGGGAATGGGGATCAGGGTCCAAGTTATGATCATAGAAGATGGGGATGCGATTGTTGTGTGTTGGATGGTTTTCTGGATGCTTGCAGAAAGTCTGCAGTCAAAGAGGGCAGTTGGGTGCACTTGTGTTGGAAGTTTGGAAAGAACTTTAAGAGCAACCTGAATCAAGTTCCAGTTCTTCACCATTTGTATCTTGATGGCCAACAGATTGCAAACAATCGTTGCCACGTATGTAAGTCAAGGCTCTGTTTATAATATCCTTGTATTAACAATTTTTTGAACTGTCATGTTTTTACGCCTCTTTAGTTATTCTTCCTTTTGCTCTGACAAATTGATGAGATATTTTATTCAATTTATTCTAGGTCATACTATATGAGGTTCCGACCATCGGCAGAAACCATTTTTCACTGGGTGTGGATGCACCTCGTAAGTTGAATGTTTCATTCAAAAAGCCAAATTGGATAAATGATCTACAAAAGCAACCAGCATTTCTTGATTTGGTATGTGCATGAGTGGTTTTGCTTGTTATTTATTCCTTTGTTTTTGGTTAGATGGTCTATTAAGTCAGTTCATGTTTGTTTGAAGGATTCAATTGTTTTGGCGCTTAATTGTTCAAATGCAGCTAGACTGCCAGACACTCAGGAATGTTCTACCACAAGCTCTGGGGCTTATTTCATCTTTGCATCTGTGTAAGCACTATTGTTAACCTTCTCCACTCTGCTCCTTTTATCTGCTCTTACCTTGTTACTTGCTTATTCAGATATGATGTCTTAGTTCAAGTAACATGGCACTGCGTGGGGATATTTTTGGCTTCAGCGTCAACTATTCTCTACATCATGATTCTAATGTTCCGGAAATGTTTAAGCCATATGCCCCAGTACTTGATGCTAAATAAGGTTTTCAGACATTCTTGGAATAACATTCATCTTCGCAGCTGTCAAATTCTCTACTGGCCAATTGTCCTCCAAGATGCTTCCCTAAGGTAAATTAATAGTGGATTCATAGCTTTTTAATCTGTACTGTAACTTTAGTCGCCGTTTTAATCTGTTGTGTCATATTGGCATAAAAGTTTGTGCTATCCTTATAAGTTAACATATACCAAGGCAATAACATAGTGATTCTGTTATTACTAATCTTACATGGTTATTTTAATATGCAAAAGAGAGTTTACTGGTTCACTTCCATTTTGTTGTTTCATGTAATCTTTGTATTATGAATATTCAAGTGCATTTACATTCAGTACATAGTAGTTATCATATACTCAAGTGCAGATTATTGAAAATACTAAACTTTACTTAATTATTATCGGCTCAGCTCCACTGTGAATGTCGAATATGCACACAAAGCTGCAATACGGAAGCATGCTTTGTGGTCAAGTATCATTGTGGATCTCCTGATGGGTTTTGTCCTTGGAGCAGCATTCTTGTTAAATACAGAGACTATTTGTATTTGGACTATTGCTCTCGTCCACCACATGACAGAAGCAATCTTGAGATCTGGTTGTGTGTGGCTGATGGGTGTTCCAGCTGGTTTTAAGCTGAATACAGAGTTAGCAGAGCTCTTAGGCATGATTTCTCTTAATGCAGTTCAAATTTACTCTACCCTTTGGTTCTTCGTGGGAGGCTACCTAAGGCATATAATTCAAGGCATTGCAGTCTCTGGAATTATTTTAGGTCTGACAACTCCAGTTTCTTTCTTTATTGACATTATCCAGCTTGCTACATTGCATGTTACCATGCTTCACTGGTTAATCTCATCATTATATTCAAGACAGATTCAGACAGTAGCATCATTGTGGCGTCTTTTCAGGTAACATACTCTTGGTGCACCCATGTGTTACTTGTCGAATAAGAGGGTACTAAGTGCAGCATATGTTTATTACTGAACAACTGACGAGTTGATCAATCGCTAAACATTAGCTCTTACATCACCTTTTTCTCTGTAGTTTGACTTCGACAAAAATATGTTTGGTTATACTAAATAAATGGTACAAAATGCATCCTTGTCTATTTGAATTTTGGCGCCTGTCTGACTATATTATTTTATTGATACAGAAACATGAGGGGTTTGAATATACCTAAATTTGTGGGTCTTAAATCCTTAACATGACAGAGCTGAGCTAGTTTGCGAAACAAAAAGGTTCGGGTTGAGGGAACTGCCAAGTTATGTGTACATGGAAAAGTGAAGGCACAGCCTTGACTAAAATCCTAATCATCCATAATATAAAAGTAAAAACCCCTGGCTAGATCACTTTCCCAAACTAATGAGACAACTTCTGTGAATTTAGCAATAGGAATGGGAAAATTGGTTCCATAGCATCAAAAGATCATCACTTTGGATATTGCCATCAGATATTGGTGTTCTGTAAAATACAAGGGACATAATGAGTCCGTTTCAAATTCTAGCACTCTGTTATCTCCCACAAGACTGCAGGCTGTTCTCTGCTCCATTTTGAGCTGATGGATAAGGGAAAGATTTTGCCCTTTGGTCGTTGCACTGAAACTTGAGCATTGAGAACGGGTTGGTCAAACAGATTGACCATGGCTGCACTCACTGGTGGTGATGTCGACCCCTACGGCAGCTAGCGACTGACATGGCTCACTGTGCTGATGATTCGTAGGGGGGAGGCTCTGGGCTGGTGGCTCGAAGGAGAGGTCGGTAGCACCGTAGCGGCACTAATACGTGACGGCAGTAGTGTCATCCTCAATTCCAGCGTGGTCTGTGAGGGTATCAATGTAAATGGGGTTCAAATGAAGCACGGAGAAGTGAATCACAGGGAATCACGAGGAGGGGGAGGACTCCACAGTGTGGCTGGAGGACTAGGGTGCAGTGCCGCTGGAGATGGAGATGGTGGCAGTCTGTGGCATCGGCACTGTGGGCCGAGTTTGATGAGCCCCTCAATGTCCAGCGCTGCCAGGAGGCCATGGCCTGCCTGCAGCGCAAGATGCAGCAACAACAACAACATAGCCTTTTTGTCCCAACTCCCAAGCAAGTTGGGGTAGGCTAGAGATGAAACCCAAAAGAGACGAGAAGATGGTGCTTGACGGTGCTTGGCGCCACTGAGATCTAGTAGTTCCACTCTTGGCCCAGCATGCACGTCTGCTGGTGTGACTCCACGCAAGGGGCCCTGACTATCGGCTGCAGTTACTCCACCTTGGCATCATGAAACCCAATTCTGTGGATGACTACGTTGATTGTGATGTGGCTACTACCTTGAGTTTGCTGCCACGAGCCCACAGGGAGTACTACCATGAGGACGAGCCGGAGGAAGAGGATGCGGTTATGCGTATTGCCTGCTCCTTGCCTTGGCTGTTTTCCAAGGCACAGAAAGCAGCAGGGAGATGTGCTTCCGTAGGCGAGGGCTAGCATTGCCTGATTTAACACCATTAGAGCAAAAGTAATGGAGTGGTAAATTTGGAAAGCCTCATTCTTGCCATGGTATCTTACAGAATGTTGATTGATGGTATTTCTGAAAGCGGTTGTCTTTTGATGCTCTGGAACCAATTTTCCTTAAAATTGCCACTGGATGTTGGAAATAAAATATTTGACTATACATTGCAGATTTTCTTTGCCAGATTACAATTATGTCAAGAAGGATAAGCTTGACTGTGATTAGTTTTCACTTCTCTTCTTGTATAGAAGCTAGTAATGGAGCCAGATAACTTAATGTGTGTAAAAGCGTAATGTTTGCACCATAAACATTAGCTAGTTTTTTTAGTATTGTTTCTTTCTTATCATTTTTATTGTCAGTTTTTTTTTTCATATTTGCTTCGTAAGTTTGTTAACACTTGCTTATGCCGTAACAGAGGGCGTAAATGGAATCCTCTTAGGCAGAGGTTAGATAGTTATGACTACACAGTTGAACAGCACGTTGTGGGTTCCCTGCTGTTTACACCAGTCCTACTTCTTATACCTACAACTTCTGTATTCTATGTATTCTTCTCTATCTTGACAACAACGGTTATCTGGGTGTGTGTGATGCTGGAAATTGTCATTGCTGTAATCCAATCCACTCCTTATGCTGAGTTAACTCTATGGATGATGAGGAGGCACAGATTTCCTGCTGGATTATTTTTCCTTCATGTGCCATCAAGTGGACATACTTCTGAAGATGGCGACCTATCAGCCCATCCAATCAGATGTTGCAATGAAAGGAGAAAGGAGGATCTAATCGACAAACTATCAGAATCATTAGTTTCAGAACTTCATTGCAGCTATGCCACTCTTGGTAATATGTTTCTCTTGACTTTTGCTTAGACTATTCTTAGTTGAATGGTTGATACATTCTTTGTTCGATACCTAATTCTACAATAAATGTCAGCAGCAACATGTCCATGCTGTTCTACATGCCTAGTTTTTGTTTATTTGAATCATATGTATATTAAGACGTGTAGTTTAGAACAAACTGAATCCCAAATGTAAATAACTTGCCAAACTTTCGAATAGTTCTATTTTGCAGCCTAGGGTTATGTTCGTATCACCAATAGTGTGATTACTTTTTGTCAATAGAATGCATCTTGCAGAGGCACTAGCGTGCAGTTGCTCTTTTGCTGTTCCACTTGCTGGTAATCTTCCTAACATAAAGGATGATATGTGCAGTTCAAGTAATCAGATCAAATTACGAGAGAGTTTTCAACAGGACTGGTTACTCCTTTTGCAAACAATTGGCATACGGGATCCTTAGCGGTGAAAGGTAATCTATCAGTTAGATTTTTACCCTTTTGATGGCATTTGTTTTAAACTCCTTGTTTCTTTCTTCAGGGTGCCTTCATCGCTGCATCTGCAGCCGTCTCCCTCATTTCCCTGGATGAACATTGGTATTACAGAGTATTGGATGCACTGCTATGTTTCTGTCCTTCAGTGTGCACCAAAGAGGTGATTCAATGAAGTTTTGCATTAGCCTTCTGTTTTTATTGCTTAATTTAGCAACATGATGAAAATTTCTTGTCCCGTCTTTTATGCAACACTAATATGGCAAAAATAGTAATTTTTTTACCGCATGCCACCAAATTTTTATCTGGTCATGCTCGTCTCTATACACCAAATAAGCATAGTATGAAATATATTTCATGATGACTCTAATGATACTTATCTTGTACTGTAAATAACTAAATATGAATACTTTTTATGTAAACTTAGTCAGATTTTAGATGATTTGATTTAGGGCAAACTAGAATGACTTTCTATTTGGAAGGGATGGAGTACTCAGCTGTCATACTGGAACCTTCATGCATGCATCAGCTTTTATACGACCAGAGCTGTCACATTTGAGCTGATCCATTTTCTCATATGATTGTCGTACATTCCATTTCTTGTTATAGTTTTGGTTTGCAGTTTGGATTTACGAACGAAATCTAACCAATTGCTGATATTTTCAGAGGTCCATGACGATTGCATTTGAATGAACATTGGTTGTTTTCTGCGGTTTTGGTTTCAATAGAGGTTTTTTCTAGTGGTGGTTGATTGTTCTGGAGGAAAGGGAGGGTCATCTTTACACTCATGGAGCCTTTTTTCCTTTTAACAGTAGCGGTACGAGATTTTAAGTCAGCTGTAATTTTATAGTTATATATATGGGATTTGCACGATGATGGTGCTGCTACTTGACACTTGTGCGCTAGCTGTGTTTTCATGAAAGAAAATATCAGCTTACTGACGGGTGAGAAAAGAAGTCATGCTCTGCTGCAAAGACGCCTTAGTCAACCTCATTGTAGTTCATGCTAATAGCTTTTTCAGATGGCGGGTATCTGGCATGCTGGCAGTTGGCACCCATGGTAGCAGGATATTTTCTTTTCAAATATTTGTGGCTAACTGACCTTGCTTACCCAAAAGGGGCTTAAGTAGCTTTATGGCCTGTTTGGTTAGAGGTGTTAAAAGTTAACAAACACTGTAACACTTTCGTCTTATTTGATAAAAAGTTTACAATTTTGGACTAATTAGGCTTAATAGATTCGTCTCGTAAATTACTTCTAATCTGTGCCGACATGTATGCAATTAGTCTACATTTAGTACTTCATGTATTTGCCGCAACATTGATGTGATGAGAGTTAAACTTTAACATTCATGAACCAAACAGGGCCTTATTAGCTTGATATACTATGCATTGGTGATATTTTGGGCAAGGTATACGATTCGAGAAGTCGTAGCGTTCTAGCGAGCTGTCCAATTTTGCACTTTAGATCATTCGTTCGCGGCCCTTAAATAAAAAATAAAAATAAAAATGTGACCCTGCTGAGGATGTCATTTATTACTATGAGACTTTCAAACAAGTTCAGAAATCATAAAAGTGCATTTTAAGAGTTCAAAAACCTTAATGCATGTTCACTGCAGCAGTTGCGTGGGAAAAAAATCTGCATATGTGATGTAGAAAATCTAACAGGCAATACTACTGTTTTGCTGCCATCAACTGGTCCTAACTCGATGGAGCACTGTGGTCCATGGATGGAGCACTGTGGTCCATGGAAAGTTCAGGCGGCAGCCTCGACCATGCATGGATCTAAGAATCAGTGGCATACAAACAACCGGCGGATCTAAGAATCAGATGGCATACAACCGGTGTTGCTCTGTTGCATGAGAGATTTTCCACAACACGCATGCCACAAGTACTCATTAAGTTTGATAAAAGAAAAAGAGAGAAAATATAATTAGTATTTATCGTAGCAAAAGAGGTTCCGAAGGTAGGGAGACATAATCAGGGAGTATGTAGTCGGACTGGACTCTAAAGATTTGCCAAGTCTCAACCTGTACGGATCTGTGCGAGGGACTCGAACCCCTTCTATAAATTCACCCGACCCTAGGGCAAAAACCTCGATGAAAATCTTGTGTGCAGGCTGCAGCGACACGATTATATAGAGAGAGAAGAAAGAAAAGCGAGCCGGCAATCTCGTCGACAACTCGGTGAGCGACACGCGAGTAGTACTAGATCAAGAAGAAAGCGAGCGAGCGAGGGACCAGCTCGTGGACTCGACGAGACGAAGACGATGATCATGTTGAAGGACACGTTCATCTTTTTGACGAACGTGATGGCGTACGAAGACGGAGAGAAGACGACGCGGAACACGCTGGAGGTGGATTCCGACGATACGATCTACAGCGTCATGGCCCAGGTGGAGGACATGACCGGCGTCCCGCCCGTCCTGCAGATGCTCACCTAGTCACCTTCAACGCCAAATCCTTCCACCACGACACCGCCGGGACGCTGGCGGAGAACGAGCTGGCGCCAACCTACCCGGATCCTATACTCGTGGAGTACACCGACCCGTGCAAACTGGTGCGGTACATGCTCCAGAGGAACACGCTCAGGAGCCTGGGGTTCCGCGTCGACGACGACCTGTACCCCGACGCGTCCGCGATGCTGCAGCTGGTCCGCCATGGCGACAAGAAGATGATGATCTCCCTGACGGACAACATCAGGATGGACGGAGCCGGGAGGAGGATGGTGCTGGTGGTGGAGCCCGGGGACACGGTGGCCAGCCTCAAGGAGCAGGTGCGGCGCAGGCGGCGCTACCCGCCGGCCATGCAGGAAATCTGGGTCAGCGACGCCGACGACCCGTACAGGAGTGACAGGCGGATGGATAGGCTCGACGCGACGCTGGTGGACTACAACGTGCAAAGGGACTCGCTGATCAAACTGTATATGAACACGGCGTTTGCCGTCCGGGCCGACAGGGAGGAGCGGGGGAAGGTCTTCAACGAGGCAAAGGAGATCGCCGGCCCCGGCGAGCAACAGCAGCGACGACGACCAACTCGTCGAGTCGACGAGAAGAAGATGCAAATGCTTGTGCGGGACTCGTTGACGTGCGGGAAGACGAGAACGCTGTGGGTGGATCCCGACCACGACACGGTTTATAGCGTGATGGCCCAGATAAGAGGACGCGACGGGCGTCCCACCCATCCTGCAGAGGATCGAGCTGGCGGTTTATTTGTCCCCGGACAGCTATGCTTCCGTGACCGTGACTGACTGCGGCCGGGGCTATAACATGCTCAAGAGGAAGACGCTTAGGAGCCTGGGGTTCAACGCCGACGACGACAAGGACGTCGACGACCCATCCGTGCTGCTGACCCTGGAGAAGATGTTCATCACCGTGACGGACTACATCAGGATGGACGGAGGCGACAGGCAGATGTGCATGCTGGTGGTGGCCGAGGACACGGTGGCCAGGGTGGCCATGCAGCAGTGGAGGGTCAGCGACGCCGGCAGCCCGCACGTGGAGAGGCGGATGGATAAGCTCGACGCGACGCTGGCGGACTACAACGTGAAAAGGGACTCGATAATCAAACTGGACATGAACATGGAGTTTGCCTTCCAGGCCAATATGGAGAGGCGGAAGGCCAACAAAGGCTAAGGAGGCCGCCCCCGGCGAGCAGCAGAAGCTCGCCGACGAAGAAGAAAAGTGACCCGGCCAGATCCGTCTACCGTCGTCGTCTTTTAATTTCTCAATGGGAGGGATGGTGGTTACGGTTAGAATATTCTAGTATAATAGTGAGATAATGCATGGTAGTTATGGTTAGAATAATAGTGAGATATATAGGGGGCGGCAGGCCTCCGCATCATGCCGGGTCCTGCCCAGGCTCTAGGACAGCAAGGACAGCACCTCAACCATGTCACTGAAGTCTAGGAGAGCAAGGACAGCACCTCAACCATGTCACTGAAGTCGAGAGCGTCCGTGGACTGCTTCTCTTTCCTAGAACCAAGGTTTAGTTGCTGAAAAGTTTTTAGAGAAAATATCATATCGGATGTTTCGTGCGATGTCGGACGGGGTTTTTGATACTAATAAAAAAAACTAATTACATAGCTTGCCTAGACACTGCGAGACGAATTTATTAAGCCTAATTAATCCGTCATTAGTACATTTATTACTGTAGCACTTTAGTGTCAAATCACGGACTAATTAGGCTCAAAACGTTCGTCTCGCAATTCACATGCAAACTGTGCAATTAGTTTTTTTTTATTTCATCTATATTTAATACTCCATACATATGCCGTAACATTCGTTACTGTAGTTTTTCGTGAAAAGTTTTTGGAAGTCCGAATGGTAGAGGAAAGCGAAAGACATGTGTAAAAAAAGTTTTTGGAAGTCCGAATGGCAGAGGAAAGCGAAAGACATGTGTAAAAAAATACATGTTGTGTCAGGTTACTGGGAGCGTGTCCAAATCAGCTACCTGAGTTCCGTGTCACTGGAGACGACATTTTCGAGTTTTCTCTCATCCAGGTCGATACTTTATCTATTCTTTTTTTTATCACTTTAGCCATTTCTATTTCTCCTACTTCTTATAATTCAACGCTTTTGTAGTTTCAATTAGTCTAGCAGCATCTTCTTTCAGAAAATCAAAAGTATTATTAATCAGTACTCATAATTCTTTTTATATGCATGTTTTCCTCCTAAATAAGGCTACATTCGTAACTTGGCTTTTGGCATTGTTTACTACATGCAATTTTTATATATAACTTCCATATATCCTTCTGACTTTGGTACCTATCAAAAAATACGCTATGTTTTATCAAATGTCCAAATAGAGATACGATGTTACAAATTTTCGCGGCAACGTGCGGGGTATCATTTAGTTCATTTTAAGATTTAGTTGTATGATAGGTCGTGTACGTTTGTCATTGGGAATTCTCTCGCTAAATTTAAAAAGGGTACCTATTAAAAAATAGATATATAGAAAAAGTACTTGGATGGAACCAAGTGTATTAAGTCAAAATTATTTGGGTTTCCTAAAAACAATGCAGAAATCTATTGAGCATGACAAAAACATATAATGAAAGAAATAAAAGAACCCATTAAGTTTGAAAAGAAAAAGGAAATATAATTAGTACTGAGTAAAGTACATGGCCGGTTCTCAAACTTGTACAGGTGTGTCATGTCGGTCCTTGTACTCACGAAGTGCGTCATTTTGGTCCTTAAACTTGTCAAGGTGTGTCATGCCGATCCTCATACTCTCCAAGCGTGTCATTTTAGTCTCAAAGTGTCGGTGTAAGAAACGGCGGTTTTAGCACCAACGAGTAATATGTGTCTGCGCATCGGGGATCCGGATGGTGTGCAAGAAGAACACAAGCGATTTATACTGGTTTGGGCCGAATAATGCCCTACGTCCCGTGGGGGAGGGGAGTCTTGTATTATCTTGCACCGAAGTACTCGTAGTAGAGGTTACAAGCGGATGAGAGAGGGGAGAGCTCCCAGGTCTCAAGAAGTGTAAGCGGAGTGTGTGTTTCTCTCTGTCTTTCCTTCCGCGTTCTCGTTTTTCCCTCTCTAGAATGGTCCCTGTCTTCCCCTTTTATAGATGCAAGAGGAACACAGGGTTACATATATGTGTGATGTTTTTCCCGAGGGAAAAGATCTGAAGTCTCCGGTCGTGTCCTGTAGTTGGTGGCGTATTGATGTTGGAGGAGTGACCTCTGTCCTTTGATGTTGTAGCGATGTGCTCTGACATACGTAGCCCTGCAGCTACGACGTGTAGGATCGTGATCAACACTGCGGCGACGTGCCCGTCCTTGCGGCTTGACCGTCGTAGAGAGCCGAGGCCTCGGAGGCATGAATCATGGCGTGATTTCACCCCGTTCGAGGGAATAGTGGTCTAGAGCGGCGCCGCGCAGGCCTGGATCGTGCGTATAGTGCCAGTATGGGTGGCATAGTGATCAACAGCTCTTCCCCATGCTGTTATGGGCAACGGCGTCGTGATTTGACCCCTGTCTCACCTGGCCTGTCCGGTTGGTCAGCGCAGGAACATGGGTGACGTCACAGGGGGTCTCGAGTGCGCCAATGGGGGAGCGGCGTCAGAGGTCGGGGTCGAGCGGGTCGGAGAGTTTCCCGCGTCCGAGACCTTGTATCGGGGCCTCGGGCGAGACGGAGATGATGCTGCGGGTTAGCCTGTGCCCGTGACCCAGCGCTAGGGTCTCAGACGAGTCGAAGATGCTTCGAGACCCCTTGTGTGAGGGCTCGGATAAAGTAGGGAGATGGGCTGGTACGCTTACACGGCTCGCTGGAGGCCCAGCAAGGGGAGAGTTAGCCCGTGGTTCTCCTTGGTTGATTTTTCCCTTAGATGGGGCAGATTAATGTTTGTGGTATGCTAGGTTTGGGTGGGTTTTCATCCTAATTTGGGTACCCTAATTATGGTACCCAACACAAAGTGTGTAATTTTGGTCCTTAATCTTGTCAAGATGTGTCATGCCAGGTCTTGTACTCTCAAAATGCATTATTTTAGTCTCAAAATATGTCACTTTGGTCCTTAAACTTGTCAAGTTATGCCATGTGAGTCTGTTTCTACTCTTAATCTTTGTTTGGGCCTTAATGCTCATCCAAACAAACCTGAACCCATGCCCAGGAGCTGATGTGGCATGTTGAATGTGTGCTTACATGGAGCTAACTTCTGGTCTTCCAAACTTGAAATTTATTTTTGAAACATATTCTTTTTTCTTTCGCACAAAAGAAACTTGTTCTTTTTAAAAATAAAGTAGAAAACCAATTCCCAGCTTAAACCGATTTTTAATTTATTTTTTCACACAATAAAAACTAATCTAATCAGGACGAAAGAAAAACCTAGGAAAATTAAGTTTAAAAAATTATAAAGCAAGTTTTATTTAGTTAAATTGATAACAACTTAAATAAATAAAAACGAGTGATTTTAATGTCCTACCATAAGTTTTTCTTACATTTTGTTAAGTTGTTTGCAATTTAGTTAAATAAAAATTTATTTATAAATTTTTAAACTAATTTTTCTAGGGTGTCATTTTCATCCTAGTTGGACTAGTTTTATTATGTGAAAAATAAATTTAAAAATGCATTTAATCCGCAACTAGATTTTCTATTATGTTTTAAAATGTTAAATTTCAAATTTGAATGACCACATGTTGGTTCCATGTCAACACACATTTAGGATGCCACATTGGTACAACCCTAAACCTGTTTGGATATCCAGTATGACCTAAAAAGAGATTAAGGGCTGAAACGATGCAGTTTGAAAGCACGAGGATCAGCATGGCACATATTAACAAGCTTAGGGACCAAAATGACGCACTTTGTGAGTACGAGGTCCAGTATGACATACATTGACAAGTTTAAGGAACAAAATGATACACTTTGTGAGTTCGAAAACCGGCATAACCACCCGTACAAGTAGAGGACCAACCAAGTACTTTACTCATTAGTATTATCCTAGCAAAAGAGGTTTCGAAGGTGGGGGGACATAATCTTGGAGTACGTAATCGGACTGCACACTAAAGATTCGCCGAGTCTCAACCTGGCACGTAAGTTATTTTCAAAAAAGAAAAAAATGGCACGAGGTCAGGGGCAGCGGTCTGGGGTTAGGGTGAGGAGGAGGAGGTTTATTTAATAACTAGGATTTGTGAAGAACTAAATCCAACGGTCGTTGGAGCGGGTCGTGTCCGCGCCGGCACTACAAGCAGTATGCAAGCCTAGGCACGGGCACAGTAGCATGTCGGGCCAGGCACGGGCTTGAGGAAGGCTGTGCCGCACTGGGCCTAGGCCATGCTTTTTCGGTCCGGCCCGTGCCAGCCCAGCGGGCCTGGCCTGTGTGGACATATATACTTGGACCCCAGAGTCTCCTCCTATATAAATCCACCTGACCCGAGGGACAAAACCTCGATGAAAATCTTGAGATGATTATATATAGAATAGATAGAAAGAGAGAAGAAAGAAAGGCGAGCCACAAATCTCGTCAACATAGAGGGACACGCGAGTTAGTACTAGATCAAGAAGAAGGCGAGCGAGCGAGGGACCAACTCGTGGACTCGACTCGACGTGATGAAGACGTTGATCATGCTGAGGGACATGATCTCGTACGTAAACGGAGGGAAGAGGGTGTGGAACACGTTGGAGGTGGATTCCGACGATACAGTTTATAGCGTCATGGCCCGGTTGGAGGAGATGACTGGCGTCCCACCCATCCTGCAGAGGATCGCCTTCAACGCCAAATCCTTCTACCACGACACCCTCGGGATGCTGGCGGAGAACAAACTGTTGCCGATCTACCCGGCTCCTATACACTAGTAGAGAGACATACTATACAGGCGGGTCTATACCTATTTCCACTGGCGTTTTCCAGCACCGCCTGCGCTGGAGGCCAGTGAAAATGGGACCACAGCATAGACGGTTGCTTTTGAACCGCCTGTGATATATTTACACAGGTGGTTCACTAAGTGAGCCGCCTGTGAAAATGAATTTCCACTCGGCAAAGGTTGAAACGAAAAAAACCTAAAAAAAAATATGGAAAAAAAAATTTTAATTGGGGGAGGGCCTGTGGAAATGAATTTCCACTCGGCATTTTTCGCGCAAAATTCACGGCTATGCGGCCGTATATATAGAATAGATAGAAAGAGAGAAGAAAGAAAGGCGAGCCACAAATCTCGTCAACATAGAGGGACACGCGAGTTAGTACTAGATCGAGAAGAAGGCGAGCGAGCGAGGGACCAACTCGTGGACTCGGCATGATGAAGACGTTGATCATGCTGAGGGACATGATCTCGTACGTAAACGGAGGGAAGAGGGTGTGGAACACGCTGGAGGTGGATTCCGACGATACAGTTTATAGCGTCATGGCCCGGTTGGAGGAGATGACTGGCGTCCCACCCATCCTGCAGAGGATCGCCTTCAACGCCAAATCCTTCTACCATGACACCCTCGGGATGCTGGCGGAGAACAAACTGTTGCCGATCTACCCGGCTCCTATACACTAGTAGAGAGACATACTATACAGGCGGGTCTATACCTATTTCTACTGGCGTTTTCCAGCACCGCCTGCGCTGGAGGCCAGTGAAAATGGGACCACAGCACAGACGGTTGCTTTTGAACCGCCTGTGATCTATTTACACAGGTGGTTCACTAAGTGAGCCGCCTGTGAAAATGAATTTCCACTCGGCAAAGGTTGAAACGAAAAAAACCTAAAAAAATATGGAAATTTTTTTTTAATTGGGGGAGGGCCTGTGGAAATGAATTTCCACTCGGCATTTTTCGCGCAAAATTCACGGCTACGCGGCCGGCGGGATTCGAACCCGCGACCTCTCTCTCGCGAGTAACTTCCTCTACCACTACACCGCACTTTTACTTGTGTTTATATCTTGTTTTTGTTATATACATTTAATACTAAACCGAGTGTAAATTGCTTGTTTGAGGCCCTAAACGAATTTAAATCAAAAAGTTGTCAACTACAAAGTTTCATAACTTTTCGAGATCTAAAATTTTCATTTAGCAAGTTTTTGTATCCGAGGTCGTTTACAAAATTTGAATTTCAAATTTGAGAAATTCAAACGTAGTTTTGCATGACAAGATGAACTCAAATGAAAAAGTTGTCAACTACAAAGTTTCATAACTTTTTGAGATCTACAATTTTCATTTTGTGTGTTTTTCCATCCGAAGTCGTTTGAAAAATTTGAATTTTAATTTTTTAAAATTCAAGCGTAGTTTTACACTGGCAGTTGCTTTTAGTAACCGCCTGTGAATCTATTTTCATAGGCGGTTGTCATAATCCAACCGCCAGTGAAAATGTTACATTTACGCTGGCGGTTGCCTTATGACAACTGTCTGTGAAAATCCATTTCCACAGGCGGTTGTCATATGACAGCCGTCAGTGTAAATGTAACATTTGCACTAGCGGTTAGCTTAACCGCATGTGAAAATAGATTTCCACAGGCGGTTATAAAGTCGTGGCCCACCCATTTCTTTACACAGCCGGCCCTAAAGTGAAACCGCCGGTAAAAAAAAAAGGACTGCCGGCTTAGAGTTTTTTCTACCAGTGATATCCGTGTACTACACTCGGGCTATAACAGGCTCAAGAGGGATACGCTTAGGAACATGAGATTCTGTGTCGACGACGACCGGTTCCCCGACCCATCCGTGCTGAAGCCGTACTATCCTGGGCACAAGCGGATGTGGGTCTCCGTGATGGACTACATCAGGATTCAGGATGGACGGAGGCGGGAAGGAGATGGTGGTGGTGGTGGAGGCCGGGGACACGTTGGCCAGCCTCATGGAGGAGGTGCGGCGCAGGCGGCGCTACCCGCTGGCCATGCAGGAGCTGAAGGTCAGCGACGCCGATGCCGGCAGCCCGCCGTACATGGAGAGGCGGATGGATAAGCTCGACGCGACGCTGGCGGACTACAACGTCAAAGAGGACTCGCTAATCAACCTGTATATGAACATGGCGTTTGCCTTTCAGGCCGATAGGGAGGCGCGAGGGGTCAACAAGCCTAAGGAGATGGCCACCCCCGGCGAGCAGCAGAAGCTCGCCGACGACGAAAAGTGACCCGGCCAGATCCGTCTACCATACCAACGTCGTCTTTTAATTTCTCGTAGCATCGCCAGTACTCGCTTTGTTCTAAATTAAAATTCACTTTGACTTTTTTACATCTATTTTTTTATGTACGTAGATATAATAATATGTCTAGCATAGCAAAATGAATAACAAAAAAATCAAAGCGACTTATAATTTAAAACGGAGTGAGTACTTTCTAAAAAAAATCACTTGGTATACTGATTAGTTTTCCAAATGACTACAAAAGGTTGAGAGCATATTTGTTGGCTTCTTTCAACCATTTCTAAAATCTTGCTCTTAAAAGATACTCCCTCCGTTCTATATTACAAGTCGCTTTAACTTTTTGGTACATCTATTTTGTTATGCATTTAGATATAATAATATGTCTAGATACATAGCAAAATGAATAAACCAAAAAAATTAAAGCGACTTATAATTTAGAACGAAGGGAGTATAAGTTAATTTTACATCAGAAATCCCAAAATATTTCTAAATAATCCTAGCCACGTTTATATATTCTTCGTCTCCTATACATTATTCTTTTCCACATTCTTCCACCTTAGATTGGCGCGATAGATACATGCGCATATTATCCGCGCGACGGGGTCGATTTTTCCAAGATAAAAGATTGAGAGGTGGGGCCAGGAGTTATTGGAGATGTGTTTAATCTTACAAAAAAAATCATGGATTGGAGTATTGTTTTGGGAACTCTCGGCACTCAGGGATGGTGGTTATGGTTAGAATATTCTAGCATAAAATAGATAGTGAGATACTACTCTGTCCCTTTTTGTTTGTCGCCTGGGAAACGTGTCTGTGAGAGAAACACAATTTTCTAGAGACAAACATTTAGGGACGGAGGGAGTATATGGTAGTTATGGTTAGAATAATAGTGAGATATAGTAAATAGTAATATATATTAATATTATGTTCAGGGTTGCTCTTTTATTTTCGTTCAAAGCCAAATGGCGAAATCTTAGTCAATTTTTTAGGGGAAAACTTTAGTCAATTGAAACGGCAATGCTTAGGAACTGGCATCCCTCCGTCTAGACGTCGCTTTTTGGGTCTAAACACTACCGGTCCAACAAGCTTGCTTCCTCTATGCGTCTCTCCATCTCTCTCAAAAATATCGTCCACTCCTATGCTCACCCATCGCATGCTACGTCGTGCGCTCGCTGTTGTCGTCTTTCCCGCCACACACCCAATCCCGTGCCACGCGGATCCCCCGTCCAGCGTCGCACTCCATCCCACGTCGTGCCCTATCCGTCGCCGCGCCACACTCCATCTCCCGCTGCGCCCGCTCCAGCTCGTTGAGCGCCGCGCTGAAAGTCCCTAGTTTGGTTTTGGCTAATTGATGAAACCTAGGACTAACCTTTGTATCTAAGTGGATGATTTAGATAAAGGTGGTCATTGAATATGAGACATGACATTGACTCATGTGACCAAGATGATGAAGACCAAGATGAGGCTTGGCTCGATGGACCGGTTGTGATGGTGAAGGGCAAGTCGAGGCTTCGAAGCGAAGGACCATGCGATGGTGAAGCTTGAGCAAGACTTGGCGCCGACGGACCGATGCAACGGTGAAGAGCAAGTGAAGTCAAGGTCGATGGATCGAGACGGTCATGTGATGATATGAAGTGGATCATATCATTTGGAGAAACAAAATGGGCTCAAGGCAAAGGTATAACCATAGGGCCATTTTGTTTTACACTCAAGACACCATAGAGGGTGTGAGTGGTTTAGGGTCGATAGCCGAACTATTAAGAGGGGAAGTCTTATCGGTTATTCGACGCATGGGTGCCACTAGGTGAATTCATGAAGTGCATTGCATGTAGGGCCTAGTGAGCTAACTGGAAAACCTTTGAAAATGATTGAGAAAAAGCTAACACACAAGCACATGGAGATGTACACTTGATGGTGTTGGCACATTTGCAAAGGTGGCGTTTGGTCGCACTGTGGATTCAGGCGATTTCGGGGAAATGAAATGCCTATTTTCCACTTCGCCGGAAGTCGGAAAAGAAACGGAGGCGAACGGAGGTCACAGAGGTGACCGGACGCTGCACCGGACGCTGCACCGGACGCTGCACCGGACGCGGTCACTGTGCGACCGGCGCGTCCGGTCAGGCGAACAGCGGTTCACGAGGACGATCAGACGCGGTGCGCGTCCGGTCACACACGATCGGACGCGTCCGGTCGTCCAGGGAGCTTACTGGACTCCGACCGGACGCGGGTACTGTGGCGTCCGGTCAGTTCTTTAGCGCGTCCGATCGTTGGTTCGTTTTGCGCGACTCAGGGTTGACCGGCGCGTCCGGTCAGTCACGGGACCGGCGCGTCCGGTCGTGACCAGCGCGTCCGGTCGGTGCGAGGAGCGCGTCCGGTCATGTCTTCGCGCGCGCGGGTACTGTGCGCACCGGCGCGTCCGGTCGTTCGAACTGCGCGTCCGGTCATCACGTTTGACCGTTAGCGCGCAGTGACCGTTGGAGGATCTAACGGTCGTTTTTGAAAACGGAGGACACGTGGTCGCTGCAGGGCGACCGGACGCGGTTGAGCGCGTCCGGTCAGTTACGACCGGCGCGTCCGGTCGTCCCGAAAAAACGGACAAGTGGCGTGGCAACGGCTCTATTTGGATGGGATGCTTATAAATACTTGTTGGCCGGCCCTTGGGGAGCTCTCTTGGTATTTCTAACACTCTTGTGCATCCTTTGAGCTAAAGCAACTCCTCCCACTCATCTCTCTTGCTTGATTGCAAATCAAAAGTGAGATTGAGTGATCCCAAAGTGCATTGCATAGCTTGAGGGCATCTAGTGGCACTTGTGGGTGGTTTAGCCGGTGGATTTCTTGTTACTCTTGGAGAGTACCGCTCCTAGCCGGCTTGGAGATTGTTGGAGGCGTTGGCAAGAGAAGGTGATTGTTCTTGGCCACCTCCGGTTGATTGTGAGAGGTTCTTGTGCTTTCCTCGGCGGGACGCCAAAAGCAACTCTATTACATTGCGCGTGTCATTGAGTTACCTCACTTGAGAGTGGTGTCTTACGGTGCCTTGCGGGGCGTGCCTTGAGGGGCAAGTGACTTGAGGGTCACACCGAGGAACCATCTAAGTGTTGGTCGACACAACCGGTGACGTAGCTTGTCGGTGCACAAGTGAACACCGGGTGAACAAAAATATTGTGTCTCTTATCTCCCGGTGATTGGTCTACATATTGTATTGTTGTCAATATTGATTGATTATATATCTCCTTGGTGATTGGCAACATCTTCACTCCACCGTCGGTATAAGAATCACAATCCTCTCTCTTGCATTTACTCTTACTAGATTATCTTGTGTAGCTCTAGTGGTAGCTTTGCTAGTAGTTGTTAGCTTGCTCACTAGTGTAAGTTAGTGACCTAGCACTTGTGTGAACTAGAGATTATAATCTACTAGACTTGTGGATAGGAGGCTTGCATCACAACCGTAGGCTAAGCAAAACTCGCTTTACGCCGTTTGTTATTCTAACAAGTTTGCTTAGTGGTTCTTGTAGAATTTTTAATAGGCTATTCACCCCCCCTCTAGCCATCTAGGACCTTACACGCGCCCCCGCTGCTGTGCGCCGTGCCCGGTCCCGGCGTGCCATGGTGCTCTGGGTGCTGCCCACGTCATCGTTCCCCACCAGAAGGTCGTGGCCGTTGTCGACGCTGTGGCCATCGCGATGTGCAACCTCAGCACGAAGAAGTTGCGATGAAAGCACATGTCTCAAGTGTTTCAGATGTTTCAGATGTATGTTGCTTCGTATGGATGTTGCAAAAGTAGATCAGGGATATTGCATGTGTTGTAAGTGTTTCATAGGTTTGTTCAAAACATTTCATCTATTCCAGACGTATGTTGCAAGCGTTCTAATTTGGAGGTTGTATATGTTTCACACGTATGTGTTGCAATAATATTTTCCAAATGTTTCAGTTGTTTCAGTATTATGTTGCATTAAGTGTTTTCATGTTGCAAGTTGCAAGTGTTTTATCCGGATGTTGCATATGTTTCACACATATGTTTCAAGCGTATGTTCCAGATGTTTCATCAATTTCATAGGTATGTTGCATTCAAGTGTTTTATGTTGCACGTGTTTCATGTAATTTCATACGTACGTTGCATCAAGTGTTTTATGTTGCATTCAAGTGTTTTATGTTGCACGTGTTTCATGTTGTTCGGAGAGTCACGGGGCTCGCAGAGTGATGGTGGCACGACACGGGCACCGGGAAATGGGGCGTGGCGAGCTAGGGGCTGGCGGATGGGACATGCGGCGGCTAGTGTCATGCGGAAGGGTGCGCTGGGGCTGGTGGTCAGGGCGCGACAGGGACAGGGTGCGCGTGCGGGGCAGGACAAACGGCCTCGAATCGAGCCGGGCAGGGCAGGCTGCACGTGCGAGACGAATCATCCAGATGCACGGGCGCTGCGACACGTGCGGGGCAGAAAAAAAATCAACGGAGAGGGCAGAATGCGCAGGCGTCCCGACGTCCGGGCTCTATCACTCCGCAGTTGAAATCTTGGTCAGGTTGTGAGTCGGGCACATGAAAGCTTCTAAGAAGAACCATATACGCGTCAAGTAGTAATCATACGGCACGCCCCTGGTCGTGCTCCATCCCGCTTGGTCGATAGCTCCGCCCGGCCGGTGAGGCGGTGACTGGGAACTGATTTTTCATGGAGTTGAGCACGGCGGCGCATAAGGATATCCCGGTGCCTTTTTTTTATGCCTCTCGTCTGAGTACAGTTGTAGTATCTGTCTATACACGTATACGCACATCATTCTACACACGCACACACCCCACACACTATACGCGTACAAATAGCCCTACAACTACACTCAGAACTAACGACCGCGTCCTTAAAGAGATCACCGAAAAATTCTATAGATGACGGGCACGTCATAGTCCCATTGTGGCTCCACGCGGGTGAGAGGCTGCAGATTAAATGGGAACTACTGTTTCCGAAGGTGGGAAATCGTGGTTCGAACCCACGATCGGTGTGCTCCACCACCCGGAGTCTTCACCGTCCGAGCTAGGGCTCGTTCCTAGGATATCCCGGTGCCTGCTGCTACCCTTGCACACATATGCAAAAGCAAATCTCGCCCAGCTAATCACGCGATCAATCAATCTCCAAAGCTACCGTCAGCAGCCGATTTCCTCGTTGGCTCCTCTAATCCTGTCCATCGCACAGCAGTTTGGCACATCGAACGTCGAGTCGCTAGTCTTGCTGAGAGCACGAAGTCCGGAACGAGGCCGCCCTTCTCCAGGCTGACCAGCAGTACCTCTTGCATCGAGGACCAGGGCCACGTGCCACCGAACACCTATCAGAAACCATGGACATCGGACCGTGAAGCTGTTAGAGATTTAGACAATTTTCTACATAGTTTGATTCTATAAAAAATAATAACTGCTTGGTGATGATATGTATGATAATAAACAATTACTATATATATATATATATATATATATATATATATATATATTCACATGAACATAAAAAGGATGATCAACATGTTCATATATATCAAGATAAGACTAAACAAATATAACAGCAAGGTTATATACCATATATGAGTCAAGATCATGATAAAAAAAATATATAAGCATGATAGTTTAAACATACCAGCAAGTATGAGTATCACATAAACAAATATCCATGGCATATAGAATGTAACAGAGACAATATAGCATATGAACACTATGAATTGACAAATAGATGAGAATAGGATGTACCCAGCGAAGGGTCCCATACCAAGAGCATCGGAGGCTCCATTCGCACTAGTCTCTATAGTGCGTTGCTTGAAGTCGTGGACCGCAGTTGATGCAAGAAGGTGATCGCAGTGCAGTTCCCGTCCGCGTCCAGAGGAAGAAGATGCCGCTAACCGGGAATGAGCAGTCGCGTAGTCGCTCCCAAAAAAACCTAATTGCCGCACTCCTCGAGCAGGGATCGCAGATGGCAAGGGCTTCGGAGGCACCTGCTCTCTCGTATCTCTGTGTGCGCAGATGTACAAGACGGGAAAACCTTTCCGCAACAGAAGATAATGTCTGATTTTTTTGTTATGTGTTCCAGGTACCGAGAGAGAACTAGAGGAACTGCTGGTGCCGTCTCTTTTACGCCAGCGCACAGAGGGAGGGGAAGAGGCTCACGCAGGCAGTCCAGGAGAGGGGCAAGTGAAGAGACGGTAACTCTCGGAATTAACTCAGAGAGTTGTAACTTCCGTTATCATGGAGAGTGAGTGGCCCGAGAGTTATAACTCTCGCCATCATGGAGAGTGAGTGGCAAAACCAGGGCACACCTCGCCCGTCCCTACAAGAAATCTGGGCTTCTGTGACGATTTTCTGGATTATGACGCACCTTCTATGACAACAGTAATATGTCATAGAAGGGGTACAATGACAAGAAAAATGTCGTAATTGTCACAATCAGTTTGTCATAGAAGGAAAAGCCATCTATGACAAACTGATTGTGACAATTACGTCCTTTTTCTTGTCATTGTACCCCTTCTGTGACATATGACTGTTGTCATAGAAGGTGCGTCATAATCCAGAAAATCGTCACAGAAGCCCAGATTTCTGGTAGTGCGAGAGAGAACTAGAGGAACTGCTGGTGCCGTCTCTTTTATGCCAGCACACAGAGGGAGGGGAAGAGGCTCACGCAGGCAGTCCAGTTGAGGGAGAGGAGCAAGTGAAGAGACGGTAACTCTCGGGATTAACTCAGAGAGTTGTAACTCCCGTTATCATGGAGAGTGAGTGGCCCGAGAGTTATAACTCTCGCCATCATGGAGAGTGAGTGGCAAAACCAGGGCACGCCTCGCCCGTCCGCTTGCTCCCTGCCCTGCCCACAGCCCGGCCACCGCCTGCGGCGGCGCGCATGCGAGCGTGTGGCACGCCTTTATCTTTTTCTCAACTTCTCAATATGGACGGATGAAGTCCAACCCTATAAGTCGAATCAACGTTTGGTCAAGTTCCAATCCGGTATAAATATTAAATGCCTAGCAGTTACACACCGTAAAGTTTTATTGATTTATTAAATTTAAAATGGGCCTGGCCCACAATAAATCCAATAAAAGCACGGCGTCATGCTGCCGTATTTTCATTGTATTTGAAGAAATCCTTTCCTTTTTTGGGAGATGCGGCCTATCTATGCCTATACATACAGCAACAAAAAAGGGAGGTCTCCGATCGATCGCCGCCCAGGAGTAGCGTGGATGCTCCGATCCCCCGCCACGTACTACTACTTGATTTCAAGATTCAAGGGTACGTGTGGTTAATTATAACTTGCAAGAACTGGGATGCTAGGTGGAGTAGTACTTAATTAGTATCAATGCAAGCACCTGAACAATGCTTGCGTCCTTGTTTCTTTTGGTAGTCACGTGTTACAGCAAGATGCTTGATGCTGTGCTCAACAAGTATCCTGTAAGTTTGTTTCTTTAGTTTTTTCTGTTATGCTGTGCAATTAAATGATGTGCCGACTTATATATATATCCGGACAATGCATAAAGTCTTGTGTCGCAGCTGCAAGCTGCTATATATTCTGAATCTGCTAGCTCCTGCAGAATTACAATATACATGCGACAATTAGCTGGAGCAAGCTTAGCGGCCAAGTCTAGTCTTTTACCATTTCCTCCAATTCTCAAAAGCAAGGCCTCCTTGCGCCCCAAGGAGACGACTTTTATTACCTGTGGATCAACTGTAATTGGCACCTTAGCTAGGTTGCACACTTGCACTTAGCCAAGTAGCATGTCGCATATATAAGCACTGGATCCTTAAGTGTGTTTGATAAGGAAAAGGCAGAGCTTGATAATTTGTGAACTGTGGTGACACGGGCGGCGCTGCTCCCGCCCCCGCGTCGCTCTCGCCAAGGGCGACACGGGCGGCGCTGCTCCCTCCTCACCCTCGAACCCCCTCCCTCGAGCAGCCTTCCCCAGCCGCCGCCGGAGCTCGACGCCGGCGGTCCGGCCGACAGCAAGGAAGGCGGCGGCTGGGTCTTCTTCTCCCCCTTCTCCTCCCTCTCGGACTCTCCTCTCCCTCCCGGAGGTGCTCCCATGGTGGATTTGCTTGAGGACGGCGACCGGCGGCGGGATTCGCGTCTACTGTGCGCGGATCCGACTTCCCCTCGGCCGGATCCGGTCTGCTGGCACAAGGTGGTGGTGGGAGGAGGCTGCGGGGACGTGGTGGTGCGGTGGATGTGCTGGTGGTTTCTGGCTGCCCAGATCCACAACACTGCGACGTAGCCTGGGCTTTTGGTGTGGTGCGAGCGAAGGTGGCGGTGGTGCGGCAGTTCGTCGGTGATGCCAGGGTGGCGTGGCCGACCTGGCTTGGCTGGGTGTGCTCCAGCGGCGTCAAGGTGGCGCTGTCTGGAGGCGACCTGGCGTTGGCATGCCCGCGGTGCCATGGTGGCACTGTTGGCGGTGCTGGGTCGAGGTGATGGCCGCAGATCTTCCAACTCTATTGCTAGATCTGCTCCGGTGGAGCTCGCCGGCGGTGGAGGTGCGTGGGGCTGGTACAAGACGGCGGTGCGGAGACTGCTGGTGACCTTGTGCGGCGTGGTGGATGCAGAGTCAGCTCGGCAAGGGGTTGGGACGCTGGTGGGTTGGGCGATCTGGGGCTTCTTCTGATCCCGGCCCTCTTCTCCCCATTAGCTGCCTTACCCCTTCCTCCGGCTGGCTTCTGTGGCGGAGCGAGCCGGTCTTGTTCCAGCGAGCTTCTCCCGACAGTTCTCCTAGATGGCGTCCCTAGGGTCGGCGGACGGGCAGGGCTGCTGCTGAATCTTTGTCGCACCCTGCCTCCCTTGTAGGGTGGGGTCTCTGGTGGCGGCGGTGTGGAGGTTGTTCGAGGTCGGGGCGAAAGCTTGGACGACAGCGTCTGTGGACGTTGTTCCCTTCTTGGAGGCGTCCTTTCCTACCTCTCCTCCTACCGTGCTGGATGTAGCAGGTGAAAACCTTCCCATGACGGGCTATCCTGTCGGCGCTTTTGCGTCGTTTCCTCCTTGGGGGCAGGCTAGGTTTTCCAGTTCTGCGGTTGCTTCTTGCCATCTGGTCTTGGTGGCGCCTCAGCGGATCTTCGTGTTCCTCATGTCCCTGTTTAGTTGTTAGTTGAGTAGTTTAGTTGGGTCGATTCGACCAAGTTGGAGCATCAAGTAGAGGCGTGTTTTGGTAAAGTTGCTGATAGTTGGATAGTTGTTTTTAGTCGAAGTTGCAGGCAGTGGTGTGAGTTGTGACAGTTGTGCCAAAGTTGTACATAGCCCAGTTTCCATTAAAAAAACTAGGCTGATGTCGGTACCCATAGTACAGGGTTACCCACATTTAACGATAATAAAAATCAAAACGACTAAGCCACGACAAAACACAGCCCACTTCAAAACGCGCGTCAGGTCCGCCTCGTATGAGGCCGGCTCGACGGAATGCCTCGACCGCATCCCGTCTCCGACTCGTACGAGGCCCCCCCGACGGGAGGCCTCGACCACGCCCCGTCCCGCACGACAAAGCGCCTCGACCGCACTCCGACTCGCGTAAGCCCGGGTCGAGGCGCTCGACCCCCTCTCTTTACCTACCCCGGGACAAAAGCCTTGGCATTTAATGCAATTACCTGCTACCACCTACCGGTATGGCTGCGAGTATGGTCGACGTGGGAACAATGCCAGTATCAGTCTTCACTGTTTTACCACCCATTCCGTGATGGGAGGTGAAAACTGTCACTGTACCCACCTTACCGTGCACTGTGCGTCACTAGTTACCCTCGAGGGAGGATACGACAAAGCCCGTACCCCGCGATCCCAGGGATTCGGACTTATCCGTTCGCCCTCGACCCAGCCTCGACCCGACCTCGACGCTCAACACGGCTCAACAGGGAAGGAAGGACGGCATGGCACGGCGCTCCGGGTCATTTCAGTGTCCCGTCCTCTACGTCACCACGGTGTTCGGGGATGGCCTTCCATTCCTAGGGCACGTCGTAACAGTCACCTTAACAGGGATCGACAAAATATCATCTCAAGGCTCCCCGTCGTCTTGGCCTCCTCTCGCCCTATAAAAGGGCAGGCCAGGGCTCTACAACGGGGACAGAGGACAACAGACGACAAGCCGTATCCAAGATAAAGATCAACATCTCAAGCAATCATCTTGTATTTATTTTTCTCCTTTTGAGACCTGGGCTCACCACCCTCTCTCGCAAGCTTGTAACCCCTACACAAGCACTTCGGTGCAAGGAAATACAAATCTCTCCCCCCTCCCCCGCTGGACGTAGGGCCTTCTCTTGCCCGAACCAGGATAAACCCCTGTGTGTTCTCCTTGCATCACCGTCCAGGAAAGGGACACGCAGCATTTACTCGTTGGTTTAGGACCCCCTCGGGTCCGAACACCGACAGTTGGCGCGCCAGGTAGGGGATCGCTGCGTGCCAACGTCGCTTTCCCGCCTTTTTTCCTAGAAGGCTGACCCCGATCGCCCTATCCCGTTGGCCACGGTGATCTGGTTCGGAAGTTTAGAGTTCATGTCGCTCGGCTATGGCTACGATATGGTCCTACTCCCGCCCAGGCACCCGACCGACGAGGATTACGAGCTCTCCCAGCCTGGGGGAGCAATCCGCCGGTACCGTCGCTCCAGGCAGGCGCGAGCCGCCCGACGACGACGGGCCCGGCGCAACCACCGTCTTCACCTCGCGGAGGGTGATGGGATTCCCCGGTCCGGCACCCCCCAGCCGGGCCCCGACCCAGATTTCCTCGTTGAAGGTCTGGGGAGGATAAGCTTGGCTGAGGGTAACATGCCGACGGAGAATCTCGCCGCTCCCCCGTCCGGTGAGACACCACTGCCCGGAACACCCGTTCCGGCGCGGACAGCAACATCTCCTTCACCGTTCCCGTTTGGGCTAGACTCGGCTGCCCGGGTGTACGCTTCTTCCGTGAGCACTTGCATGAGTGCTTATGAGGAACTCCCCGGGCACCATCTACGCTCCACTCTGGACCTCGTTGCGTCCACACCGGCTTCTGATTATCTGGACTCTACGGAGACACCAGAAACAGAACCCCGTGTGACAGCTTTCCAACGTTGCAACCCCAGTAACGATTTGCAACGGCCGCACGTTCCCTCGTCATACTATTATTTTGGCACTCCTGACTCGGACTCAGCTGATGACACCTACGATCCGACCCGCGAATGCTTCAACGTCGATGTTGAAAGCACGTCAGAATCACAGGAAGAAGAGCCGGTCGAAGGAAGGCACACGCCCCCTCATGTCGAGCTCCCTACCGAGCGGGACGAGGCTCAACTCCTTGCGGATCAAGGAATGCAGCTCGAGCAAATCCGCGAGTTGCAGGAGAGGCTCGACGAGGAACGAGAGAACCTGCATCTACTTCAACAAACCCTCGAGCGTGAGCGTGCGGAACGCGCACTTGGCGGGAGAGCTCGCGAGAGAGCTCGCGACGTCAACCGTCGCATCGACGAGGACCGGGCGGCCGACCCCCCGGTTTTCACTCGAGCCAGCCAGAACGTCGTCGCCGCCGCCATGCTCCTCCGCAACATGCCCGAGCCATCAAACCCCGACGCCCGCCGGGCTCGAGATGAGATCTGAGAACTCCTCGAGACCGCTGCCCTGCAGCAGGCCGAGAGCTCTGCCTCGAGGCGACGCGAGCCCGTCTCGGAGCGGCTCGCCGAGCCCTCCCGACAGGGGACAGAGGCCTCGGTTCATCCCGAACCTGCCCGATGGATTCGGATGGCTCCCGCCCCTGAGCCCCTCGCTCACGACCGTGAACCTCGAGACACCCGTGGCAACATCGTCGAGCGCCGCACGCGCAAGCACGGTGACGGTATGGCTCGAGGCTACCACGTGCACAGGGGCGGGCGTTACGATAGCTCGGAGGATCGTAGCCCTTCACCCGAGCCTCCGGGCCCTCGGGTCTTCAGTAAGGCTATCCGCGAAACAATACTCCCGGCGCGGTTTCGCCCTCCCACGACTCTCACCAAGTACAACGGTGAGACCAAACCCAAACTTTGGCTCGCCGATTTCCGCTTGGCGTGTCAGCTGGGTGGGGCCACCGACGACCGGGTCATCATCCGACAGCTCCCCCTGTTCCTCCCCGACACCGCTCGAGCCTGGCTCGAGGATCTCCTGCCCCAACAGATCCACGACTGGGACGATCTCGTGAGGGTGTTCGAGGGAAACTTCAAGGGAACTTACAAGCGCCCCGGCAACTCGTGGGATCTCCGGAGTTGCAAGCAGAAACCGGGTGAATCCCTCCGGGATTACATCCGGCGCTTCTCCAGGCAACGCATCGAGCTCCCCAACGTCACCGACTCCGACGTAATTATGGCTTTCCTCTCTGGCACCACTTGCAAGGAGTTGGTCCGAGAGTTGGGCTGTCACCCCACTCACTGCCAACGGATCGATGGACATCGTCACCAACTTTGCCGCCGGCGAGGAGGCAGTTGGTGCCATCTTCGGCGGTGAGCAGGACAAAGGGAAGCAGAAGGCCGACGATCCCGCGAGCTCCACCCGTGGCTCCAAGAGAAACAACCGCAAGAAGAAGAAAGGCCAGCAAGGCAAGCTCGAGGCCCCGGCCGACGAGCTCGTCGCTGCTACCGAGCGCAAGAAGCCTCGAGGCCCCCCCGGTGGGGGCATCTTCGACAAAATGCTCAAAGAGCCATGTCCCTATCACAAGGGGCCCACTAACCATAACCTCGAAGATTGTCACATGCTCCGCAGGTACTTTGAAGGCGCAGGCGGCAGGAAGGACGACAAAAAGGAAGACCCTAAGAGTGACGACAAGGATGGGGGATTCCCCAAGATCCATGACTGCTTCATGATCTACGGAGGACCCTCGACCCGCCTCTCGGCGCGCCAGCGCAAGCGAGAACGGCGTGAGGTTTTCTCCGTACAAACGGCAGTCCCCCGCTTCCTTGATTGGTCTGCGGTGGCCATCACTTTCGACCGTGATGATCACCCAGACTACGTCCCCAATCTAGGAGTCTACCCGCTCGTTGTTGACCTCGTCATCGCCAACACACGCCTCACCAAGGTGCTCATGGACGGCGGAAGCAGCCTCAACATCATCTACTCCTAGACCCTCGACCTTCTGGGGGTCGAGAGAGCGCGCCTCCAACCTAGCGTCGGGGGCTTCCACGGAGTCGTGCCAGGGAAACGGGCGGAACCCCTCGGACGGGTCGATCTGCTTGTTTGTTTTGGCACACCGGCCAACTTCAGAAAGGAGACTCTCACTTTCGAAGTGGTCGGATTCCGTGGAACATACCACGCTATCCTCGGGCGCCCATGCTACGCCAGGTTCATGGCAGTCCCGAACTACACCTACCTCAAGCTCAAGATGCCAGGCCCAAACGGTGTCATCACTGTAGGGCCCTCGTATGAACACGCCTACGAGTGCGACGTCGAGTGCGTCGAGCACGGCGAGGCTGTTTTGGAGTCGGCGACCTTGGCTGCAGACCTCGACGGCCTCGCCAATGCGATTCCTGACCCAAAGCGCCATGCCGGCAGCTTCGAGCCCGCGGAAGACGTCAAACTCGTACCCCTCAACCCCGCTGATCCCAATGGAAAGGCGCTGAACGTCAGCGCCACCCTCGATCCTAAATAGGAAGCAGTGCTCGTCGACTTTCTCCGCGCAAACGTCGACATATTTGCGTGGAGTCCCTCGGATATGCCGGGCATACCCAGGGAAGTCGCCGAGCACGCCTTGGAGATCCGGGCCGGATCCAAACCGGTGAAGCAACGCCTGCGTCGCTTCGATGAGGAGAAGCACAGGGTCATCGGCGAGGAGATACACAAGCTGTTGGAGGCCGGATTCATCAAGGAGGTTCATCATCCTGAGTGGCTAGCTAATCCTGTATTAGTTAGGAAAAAGAGTGGGAAATGAAGGATGTGTGTAGACTATACTAGTTTAAATAAAGCATGTCCAAAAGTTCCCTTTTCTTTGCCACGCATTGACCAAATCGTTGATTCCACTGCGGGATGTGAAACTCTCTCATTCTTAGATGCATACTCCGGCTACCACCAAATCAAAATGAAGGAGTCCGACCAGCTTGCGACTTCATTCATCACCCCATTCGGCATGTATTGCTACGTTACGATGCCCTTCGGTCTCCGGAACACGGGGGCTACGTACCAGCGATGCATGCAGCACGTTTTCGGAAAACACATCGGGTCGACCGTCGAGGTTTATGTCGACGACATCGTTGTCAAAACAAAACAAGCCGACGATCTGGTCAACGACCTCGACGTTGCGTTCAAATGCCTCCGGGCAAAAAACATCAAACTCAATCCAGAGAAATGCGTCTTTGGCGTCCCACGAGGTATGCTTTTAGGGTTCATCGTGTCCAAACGCGGCATCGAGGCCAACCCTGAAAAAATCTCTGCGATAACCAAGATGGGCCCCATCCGAGATCTGAAGGGCGTACAGAGGGTCACGGGCTGCTTGGCGGCACTCAGCCGTTTCATTTCGCGCCTCGGCGAAAAAGCGCTCCCTCTGTACCACCTCTTGAAGAAATCGGAGCGTTTTTCCTGGACTCTCGAGGCTGAGGAAGCTCTCACAAAACTCAAGGCCACACTCTCTAACTCACCAATCCTCGTCCCTCCGACCCCAGGGGAACCGCTCTTACTTTATGTCACCGCGACGTCGCAAGTAGTCAGTGCGGTCTTGGTTGTCGAGCGGGCCGAGGAGGCGCACGCCTTGCTCGTCCAGAGGCCGGTCTACTTCATCAGCGAAGTACTCTCGAAAACTAAAATCCGATACCCACAAATCCAGAAGCTGCTATATGCCGTCGTCTTGACGCGACGCAAGCTCCGACACTACTTCGAGGGCCATCCGGTTACTGTGGTTTCTTCTTTCCCCCTGGGAGAGATAGCCCAGAACCGGGAAGCCTCGGGTAGGATTGCCAAGTGGGCAGTCGAGCTCATGGGCGAGACCTTATCTTATGCACCGCGCAAAGCTATAAAGTCTCAGGTATTAGCAGACTTCCTGGCTGAGTGGACCGACACCCAACTCCCCCCCGCACGGCTCCAGGCTGAGCTGTGGACCATGTACTTCGATGGGTCATCGATGAAAACAGGAGCAGGCGCGGGCTTGCTCTTCGTCTCACCCCTCGGGGTTCACATGCGCTACGTCGTCCGGCTTCATTTTCCTGCGTCAAACAACGTCGCCGAGTACGAGGCACTCGTCACGGGGCTGAGAATCGCCATCGAGCTCGGGGTCCGACACCTTGACGTTCGAGGTGACTCCCAGCTCGTAATCGATCAGGTCATGAAGAGCTCGAGCTGCCACGACCCCAAGATAGAAGCTTATTGCCAAGAGGTGCGGCGCCTCGAGGACAAGTTTCACGGCCTCGAGCTCAACCACATCGCACGCAGATATAATGAAGCCGCCGACGAATTGGCAAAAATCGCGTCCAATCGAACTACGGTTCCTCCAGACGTTTTCACAAAAGATCTCCAGCAGCCATCCGTCGACCTTGGGCCAGACGGAGGGGTCAACGGGACGTCACTCAACCCCCCACCTAAGGCCGAAGCCCCCTCGACCAGGGCTGAGGCCATGCAGGTGGAAGGCTCGACCCTACCATCTGGCCTCGAGCCTGACTGGCGCGTCTCGTACCTCGACTACCTCATCCGAGGGGACCTCCCCTCGGATAAAACCGAGGCTCGACGGATCGCTCGCCGGGCCAAAACCTTTGTGATCATTGGCGACAATAGGGAGCTGTACCGCCGCAGCCCTACTGGCATCCTCCAACGTTGTATCACGAATGACCCCCTTCTCCCCCGCCTTCCTGGCATCCTCACCTGCAGGACGCAGCTCCCTACTCGAGCCACGCACATGACCCCCTTCTCCCCCGCCTTCCTGGCGAAGAGCTCGGCCTTGAAGAGGTGAAGCCACAGGTTCCACTGCGGCTCCACCCCAAGGTAGCCCTCATAGACCGCCGCGAAGATGGCGGCCTGCGCGACGGCGTTGGGGGTGAGGTGGTGAAGCTCCACCCGGTAGTAGTGGAGGAGCGCGCGCATGAAGACGGACGCCGGCACGCCAAACCCCCGCTCGTGGAAGCAGACGAAGCTCACCACGTACCCTTCAGGGGGCGCCGGTTCCCGGTGGGCAGGAGGCGGCGCGATCCACTCCGGCTGCGACCGACTCGTCCTTGGCCGCAGCAGCCCGTCCTCGACCAACTCTTCCAACCTCCTCTCCGTCACCGAGGAGGCGGCCCAGTCATCGGCGGGGAGGATCTGGCTCTTTTCTGCCATCGGTGCTGTCAGAAGGGGGGTGGGCGAAGAGGATGCGGTGGCGGCGGCGATGTGGGCGGAGAGCGCAATAAGGCAAGGGTTGTCTGAGGCAGAAGATTGCAAGAGCGCAAGGGACCGGTGGGGAACACCGACACCTAGGTTTCGATTTTATACCATGGCGGAAGCCCAACGGCCACGCGAAAAGGTAGGAACAGTTTCCCGCATTAAATGCGCTCACCTAACCGTTTCCCCCACGTCTCGCAGGAGCCGGGCACGTGGCCGTCCCCCACGCCGTAACCGAACGCCACGTCGCCCACTACCGCGCCGATCTCGCCCTAAAAAGGCGCGCCTGGCTAACGGGTGGGGCGAGATCCGCGGACGGATATTCCCAGATACCTGGTAACGGGCTCCGAGCCCCCCATAAGTCTCAAGGGAGCGGAAGCTGGCCCTCGACCTGGGTTCGACAGCTGCCCTCGAGCGACGGAGCAAGGGACGTCCAAGGGTGCGCCCATACATGGCCAGGGCTCGAGCCACGCTCTCGAGGCACCCCAAGACGTATTCGAGGCCGTAGGAAGAGGTCGAAGTAGGAATCCCCTCGGGGGAGGCACCGAGCCCTCGGATCCTGTCGCAGGGAACCGACATCCACACGACCACTCCTTGGCATTTTTTAGAGCGCCTCCGGGCCACAAGCCGACCCCTAGCGACTGGGGCACGGACTCTCACTCGAATTCCCCCGCTAGCAGCTCACCGGAGATCGTCGGAACTCGCCCAAACGGGGTAGTACGGCGTTCCCCACCCCTCCTCCTCCTCTCTGCAGGAGGAGCGTGAGGGTCGCACAACAGAAGACGGCCGGGACTCTGATCGACCTCGTGCGCACGAGGCTCGGGGCTTGGCCGCAACGAATCATTCTCCAATAAAACGAATAAAAGACCTCGGAGGAGTCTTCAACACTCCACCGAGGCCTCGGGGGCTACACCCGGCGGGTGTGCTCGCGCGCCCCGACCGGAGAAGTCAACGGCGCTACGACTCCAGTTCATCAGCGAAAAAGCCTCTAGGAGAGTGATCGCACACTCACCCAAAGGCTCGGGGGCTACTGTCGGTACCCATAGTACAGGGTTACCCACATTTAACGATAATAAAAATCAAAACGACTAAGCCACGATAAAACACAGCCCACTTCAAAACACGCGTCAGGTCCGCCTCGTATGAGGCCGGCTCGACGGAATGCCTCGACCGCATCCCGTCTCCGACTCGTACGAGGCCCCCTCGACGGGAGGCCTCGACCACGCCCCGTCCCGCACGACAAAGCGCCTCGACCGCACTCCGACTCGCGTAAGCCCGGGTCGAGGCGCTCGACCCCCTCTCTTTACCTACCCCGGGACAAAAGCCTTGGCATTTAATGCAATTACCTGCTACCACCTACCGGTATGGCTGCGAGTATGGTCGACGTGGGAACAATGCCAGTATCAGTCTTCATTGTTTTACCGCCCATTCCGTGATGGGAGGTGAAAACTGTCACTGTACCCACCTTACCGTGCACTGTGCGTCACTAGTTACCCTCGAGGAAGGATACGACAAAGCCCGTACCCCGCGATCCCAGGGATTCGGACTTATCCGTTCGCCCTCGACCCAACCTCGACCCGACCTCGACGCCCAACACGGCTCAACAGGGAAGGAAGGACGGCATGGCACGGCGCTCCCGGTCATTTCAGTGTCCCGTCCTCTACGTCACCACGGTGTCCGGGGATGGCCTTCCATTCCTAGGGCACGTCGTAACGGTCACCTTAACAGGGATCGATAAAATATCATCTCAAGGCTCCCCGTCGTCTTGGCCTCCTCTCGCCCTATAAAAGGGCAGGCCAGGGCTCTACAACGGGGACAGAGGACAACAGACGACAAGCCGTATCCAAGATAGAGATCAACATCTCAAGCAATCATCTTGTATTTCTTTTTCTCCTTTTGAGACCTGGGCTCACCACCCTCTCTCGCAAGCTTGTAACCCCTACACAAGCACTTCGGTGCAAGGAAATACAAATCTCTCCCCCCCGCTGGACGTAGGGCCTTCTCTTGCCCGAACCAGGATAAACCCTCGTGTGTTCTCCTTGCATCACCGTCCAGGAAAGGGACACACAGCATTTACTCGTTGGTTTAGGACCCCCTCGGGTCCAAACACCGACAGCTGACATCTGCCTTTTTTCTTTCTTCGTCTAATAGAAATCGCGCCAAAGTTTTTGCCGTCCTTTCCATAATTTGTGAACTGAGGCCTTAGTAAATATATAAACCGATGGCTGTGCGGCAGGCCGAGTGGTCGGAGCTGCTGCCGGAACTCCTGGAGGCCATTGCACGGATGACCGGCGACGACTACGACGTCATCCGGTTCCGAGCGGTCTGCTCCTCGTGAAGAGCTGCAGGCAAGCGCGTCGGCCTCATGCAGGACCACCCCTGGATGCTGCTTTTCTAGTTCTAGGGTCAGCAGGTTCTCGAAACCCAAATGTGCATAGATGTTATATACAGTATGTGTATAAACGCCGAAATCGCGATTCATTCTCGAGTATAGAGTAGTAGTATGTCTGGTGTTTCATGGAACTGGAACTTTCATTCTTTCAGCACGTAACATCTGAACATATATTTTCCCTCTTTTTAGTCACCGGTTTCCTTTCTGACTCGATAAGGTCTTCCTCCGGTCGTCATTTTGCAGCTCTGTTCACCTGAGCTCACGAGCCAAAATCAACTAACCATGAAACAGTACTTTTCTTTCACAGCAAATTAGGATCAGCCAAAAATACAACCAGCCGAACTGAGACTGCATTTCTTTTGCTGTCCAAAGGGCTCTGGACGATGTTATTTATCCGGCATACGCATACGCACATCAATACATCATGTCATCGGTTGCCGGTTGCCACGGCAAATCCACTTGGGCCGTGTCCCCCGAACACCGAACTTGGGGTGTCCCGTGTCCGTGCCGATCCGCACGGCCTGAGGCAACCTCTCCAGCGGAACGTAGCCGTCGCGGACCCGCAGGGGAATTCTTCGCCTCATGGAGCCATGGGCTGTCCCAAAGCCTCGATACCATTTGCCGTCAGGCGTCAGCGTCTCAGCGGCACGAGGATAAGAACGAGGCCGCGCCGCGCAGGGCACGGGGCACGCGCACCACGGGCGCCGGGCAATGCTCAAGCTGCTGCACGTATCGTCCCGTAGACGCGCGCCCGCGGACCGCGTGTCCCACCACCTGTCCACGCGCCGCGTGCGTGCGCGTCGCCGCCCGGCCGTTCTAGACTTGTAGACCTTCGTCGGGCTCTCGAGCTCCATTATATATTGAGGCAAATGGAGCCTTTTGTTTCAGCAGCGCAACTCCTACTCACGCCCTGAACACTCTCGCCCCTGGTTCAAGCGCGGCAGAGGGACCCGGAAAGCAGAGCGGAGACCGGTGCGGCAACACTGCAGCAGGCATCAGGCATGGGGTGCGACGACAAGTGCGGGTGCGCCGTGCCGTGCCCCGGCGGCAAGGACTGCAGGTGCACGTCGGGGAGCGGCGCCGGCGGGCAGCGGGAGCACACGACGTGCGGCTGCGGGGAGCACTGCGAGTGCAGCCCGTGCACGTGCGGCAGGGCCACCATGCCGTCCGGCCGGGAGAACAGGAGGGCCAACTGCTCCTGCGGGCCGGCCTGCAACTGTGCATCCTGCGCTTCGGCCTGATCGTGATCGATTCGCAGCCGGCAGCAGCAGCCCAGGGTCACCGTGTGTGCTACGTCTACGTAGTGGAGTTGTCTAGTGGGCTGGGCTGGGCTGGAAGCTTCTAGTACTAGTAGTAGTACGTACATACTCCTACATACAGGATAATAAAGGGCTTGTGTTTGTATAGGAGCCTATGTCATGCACTCATGCTCGCCAGATGCATCATCACGCGCTGCAACGTGGTAGGGAGTACGTAAACCTACTTTAGTATAAGTTGGTCATATATATATATATATATATATATATATATATATATATATATATATATATATATATATATATATATATATATATATATATATATATATATATATATGTATATATATGTATATATATGTATATATATGTGTATATATATGTATATATATATGTATATATATATATATGTATGTGTATATATATGTATATATATGTATATGTATGTGTATATATATGTATATATATGTATATATATGTGTATATATATGTATATATATATGTATGTATATATATATATGTACATATATATATATATATATATGTATATGTATATGTATATGTATATATATATGTATATGAAATGTACGAATAAAAGGTTCATCAGTGGCGAAATGAAATTCTCGACTGTGAATGTTTTTATTTTTCTAGATTTATTTCATGAGGTAACGGTATTATTTTTAAAATTTCTAGATTTATTTCAGGATGTAACGGTATTGTTCTTTTTAATAGTAGGTGATAGTGTTATTGTTCTTTTTAATAGTAGGTGATAGTGTTTATGATAGCGAAGCTACTGTGATAACTTTGTTAAATTTTTTGGAGATTCTTATATGAGAGGGGCGAGGAGTGTGCGTGCATGGATGATTTCATCAATTCTCAAGATTCGTCGACTCTGTTTCCGTTGATTCGGAAATACTGAAAGGTATCCGTCGATTCGGAAATACTCATTAAGGTAAGCTGTATTTACATGAGTGTGCTTGTATTGTTTGTACGAGTGCGGAGTGTCTGTACAATTCATTAATTCGAAAAAATAAAGGTTGATTAGTGTTGTTTATCAAGGTTCAAGGTTGCCTGTCACTGAACATGTTATTACTTGGCGAAGCGCATCAACGCCTGCCTATCAACGCAATAAGCCCCGGCCTGGCTCGTTCTACCCGCCGGCTACTGGTCGACCGGTTGGAGTCGTGAACGGGTGGCTGCTTAAATACTACAGTACCTATCGAGAAGTGCTGCTCAGCAGCAGCCGCAGCGCTACTGCAGCCAGCACTCCCGATCAGTCCAACGCTGGAAGAGTTTAGATATCAGTACACAGTTCTGATGCCACAACGATAGGCACGAGAAAGCATCGACACATGATTCCAGAGGAAACCACCGGTTGGATTGGATAGTTTGATTTGATATATTGGGAATCAAGAATCAACAGTTGAAAAGACAAGACTACAGACATTCTATGAGGTAACATCCGACCGATATGTATGTACACCAAATCGCAAATACAACACAAAACAAAGACATGACCGCCATGTATGAGAAAAGTTAATGGCTGCCTGACTTTTTGATTATTTTGCTTTCGGGACTACGGACGCCGCCGCCTTCAAATTCTGGGGCTTGAAGAACGTTAAGCCGAACACTCCTGCAGATGCGCGACATTTTAAGATTTGCGGGCAGTGTCTGGCTCCCTCGCTTTAGCTACTGGCCAAGGTTCCCGAGAAGACGCTCCACCGCAGCATGTACATTCCCAGCTGTAGCGACCAGTGCTTGAATGTTCTCTGCGGTGTCAATGAAACCCATTTCTTGGAGCTGAGTAAGCTGTGTGGCATAGAGCTCCTCCGGTGGCACTGAAATGTCATCATGTAATGATTACAAACAAGAAATAATAGTCAATCCAAGTTTTTCAACAGTAGTGTATACTCACCATTGGGAGTATTTGGAACACCTAGGCCACCTCCTGAACCAAGCCCGCTGAGCATGCTCATCAAGGTGTCAAGGCTAGGGTTTCCCCGCGTACCTGTAAATATTTACCACTTGCTTAACTGGAGTAATAATTTGTTTTCTCAAAAATGCAGGAGAAACTGGAGTAATAATTTCACATATTTATATTTATCCAGTATAAGAACTTAAAATCAATGCAGAGCTGCCCATCTAACATGCTCCAGAAAGAGGAACTTATCAAGGTGTGTGTTTTTGCTTTGCCAGATTTCTCCCAGCTGTTTTATTTTCTCTTGCCTTCTTGCAAGTTATAATATATAATGACATGCAGATCTCCTACCAATTCGAGAAGAACAAAATGGGGAACTCATTGCAGTTAGCCTAAAATAATTCTCTTCACTACTACTCTGTTTGTATGACACAGTAAAGGAATTGTAAAGTAGCTCTGGAATGTTCAGCACTTGACAAATTCTTTTAAATGGTCCAAGTGTTTCTTGACTATGCAAGGCCTAAGGAACTTCCATGCAAACTAATTCCATTTCCAAATATCCATGCATTACCTTACAGAATTTGAATTGCTGACCATTGGGATATTAGTTTCTAGAAATTAAATGCTCTTATGCTATACACTCTTGGGAATTTGGCACTATAGGAAAAACAGTCAATGGCAATCCTTGTCTGTTTTTCCCTTAGTGCCAAACTCATCACATGACTGAAACCTTGAGGAATACAGTCAATCAAGTACTGTATGCAAAGCAAAGCAATAGTTACTTTACAAATAAAGCAGCACAAAAGAGCAACTCAACATCCTGACATAGCAATATACTGATCCAAGTGAAGAAAAAAAAAACAGTGGGAAAAAGTAACCAGGAGTTTACCTGCGGCACTGCCTGCATTGTTGCCACCCCTGAATCAAATCAAACAATTAAAAGGAACTCCAAGAAACATAATAATTACATTGTACAATTTCTAGTTACAAACAAATGTAAGAAGGTAAATAATAATAATAAGATTAGTGAAATCCAGGTACTGTTGAACCATAAACACTCACTGGCTAGGTTGAAGTTGACCAAGCTGTCCTAATAAAGACTGCTGAAATGAGAGCAATTGCTGAAAAAAAAGGGTAAAACATTTAGATTTAGTATCAGAAATGGGAATAGCTGAAGGCTTATGTATCATAACATACCTGCAAAGTCTCAGGCGATGTCAGCTGGCGAAGAAATTCTGGATTTTGAAGCATTTCCCTCATCTGAGTGTTTGATTCCATCAGGTTGCGTGTATTTGGGTTGAAATTAAGCAACTGTAGCCAAGGAGAGAACACAAAACAATCCAATGTAAGAATTGCAACATCCAAAAAAGAACACAAAGAAAAAGTTGGCACAAGTTGAACTACCTGGTTCATGGTCTGTGGGTCAGACATAATGCTCTGCATCATCTGCATCATTGCAGGGTTTTGCAACATCTGATTGAAAAGAGAAACATCAGGTGAACCACCAAGCATACTCCCCAAATCTGGTGAACCCAAACCTCCTAAACTGCCAGCAGCACCAGTTCTTGGATTGCCAGCAAGACCACCAAGCAAACTACTCAAATCTGGTGAACCCAACCCTCCCAGTCCACCAGTGGCACCAGTGCCTCCAACGCCACCAGAACCACCAGTTCTTGCGTTGCCACTAGCACTGGACCGTGTTGCTCCTTGTGCACTCCCAGCTGGTGATTTAAGTAGGCAAACACAAAAGACAACACATGTAAACATCAATGACAAACCCAGCCAAAAAAAGAAAACAAAAAAAACCATAAGCATCTGAAACACAAGTATTCAAAACCTACTATTGGTGCTCCATGGATTTGGTAGTGGATTAGTATTTGGAGCTGGGGTTCCAGTTGTCGACTCTGAACCAGTAGTGGGAGCATTTGTTGCAGGTTGACCTTGACCAGGTTGGTTAGACCCCTGATTACCGAGAAGAGCTGAAAATGGGTTTGAGGCTGTGTTTCCTTCCCCGCCCATTGTTGTTGCATTTAGAAGTGGCTCCTGGACAGTTTCATACATGCGCCGGAGCATATTAAAACCTTCAGGAGAAGACTCAATGTTGCTCATAGCTCTGTCTGTGTTCCGCATCATCTCTCTCATGATTTCAGGGTTCCTAGCAGCTTCGAGGGTTTGACGGAGGACACTTGGGTCATTGAGCACATGGGCAAGATCAGGATTCCGATCCATGATCTCGCGCATTTGTGGGTTGCTCATGATCATATTGCGTATTAAATCAGGGTTATTCATGAGATTTTGCATCGCTGGCATATTCATTATCTCCCTCATCAAGTTGGGATTCTGGCTTAAATGCTGCTCAACTTGCTCTAATTCTGGAAATCCTGACCCAAATATTCCTGATGGCCTACCATTTCCTGGATCACCAAGACCTGGAAATAGGCCTCCCAGGCCACCTGCAGGGCCACTACTAGGAGTAGATGAAGCAAGGGGGCTGGCAGCAGCAGGTGCACTGGATGCAGCTGGTGGGGCGACACCACGCACCAAGTGAATTGTGTGATCTGTCTCAACGCCTACAATATAAGCATGTGCAACTAAAATTCTTAACAATTCCAGGATTTATATCATAAATCAAAGACAAACAAAGAAAGAGAAGGTTCATATATCTGATGTAAACAAAGCAAAAGAACACCCAATACGAATACATACATAATTGACATATTTGCAAAAGGAAACCAACATCTTTTGAGTAATCCATATATCTGTGTAGTAGCATTAAATATGAAGTTGCCACTGCACACAACACAAGGACCAATATGATACAAATGTACTAATAATAAATCTAGAGCACTAAAAGGTACAGCTTACTTTCATTGAACAACAAAATCATTTAGTGCACAGTTCTCACAAACTACATGATCAAAAGCAGATATGACAGAGAACTAACATAATGGGAGATATCAACCCCTCATTTAGGTTTATAAAACAGCACTTGATCAACCAACCAACTGCTAAGGAATCTATCAGATATATATTCAAGTACACTGATTTTGGTTGCAAATGACCAACAAACCAACTAAATTCAGGAAAGACGAAATACAACAAGAGTAAACTTACTTTCACAGCTGAAGCCCCTAAGATATAGGAATTAACATGTCAAGAAAAACTAGTCAGGCCTGAGGTAAAGAAATGAACTTACGACATCCAATCGATATCAATTACTTCCATTTCCATCGACATAAATTTTATTTGAAAATCATGTGCACTCTAGCAAAAAAATTTATAAATGATGATAATAATATATCAGCCCACATGCCAATTGTAAGCTACTGTGCCAAAATTGACATTACACTTGACCACCGAGTCCATCCAAGGGATAACATACATGTTCGCCTATGAATACACATCTAGACATGCACAATCAACAGCATACAAAATGACTACATAACATTTGGAATTATATGAGAATTGCGACAAAGCTGTCTTTTGCTTCATCTACTTCTAGGCTGTAATTAATGTCATCTAAGTTAATGGTAACGTCATGATCCTAACGCTACAAAGTATCTAAGTTAACGGCATAAGCTACTGTGCCAAAATTGATATTTCACTTGACCACCGAATCCATCCAAGGAATAGCATACATGTTAGCCTATGAATACACATCTAGACATGCACAATCAATGACTACATAACATTTGGGATTATATGAGAATTGCGACAAAGCTGTCTTCTGCTTTATCTACTTCTAGGCTGTAATTAATGCCATCTACGTTAACGGTAACATCATGATCTGAACGCTACAAAGTATCTAAGTTAACGGCATACGTTACTCGAATCACACGTGTGTATCAGGTAGTGGCATAGCGCAATACGCAGTAAATCTACCACTAGCAAGCATGCACATGAAAGAAAAAAACAAATGCAGAATCTAGCCACCCTCAATACACTACATACACACAAACAGGCATGTCACCGACAACCCAGACCTCGTAGAATTCGCAACGCCACCGGCCCCACCGCCGAATTCATGAACCGAATCGGACAATCCCACACTACGACGCCAAATCGAGAGGTACTTTACTCTACAACCAAGCGTTTCGGCGTGGCACGTACCGTAGCTTTCTAGGGTTTGCTCGTCCTTGAGGATGCGGCCCTTGTAGATCAGGCGCTGCTGCGGCGCCGGCACGTCGCAGCTCCCGGCTACGACCTCCTTGAACGCGCCCACCGTGGCGCCCAGGTCCGTCTGCACCGTGAACTTGGAGCCGTTCGCGCACCGGATGTGCAGCGTCGCCTCCCCCGCTGCCGCCTCCACTGAGGCAGCGGGAGGGGACTCGCCGCTCCCTGCGCCCTCGCCTCCGCTTGCCATGGCCTCGAGACCTAGCTCCGATCTGGTCCGCGGCTCCGATTGGGGGTTTGCCGTGTGCGCGTCAGCTGCGAGGTCTCGCTCTTTTTTTTTTTTTTCCTTCTTTCCTCCTGTTCCTTTATGCTTGCAAGAGATTGAGGGAAGAAGAACTGAAGTCTGGAGAGGAATAGACAGAGTTTGACGCGTGGGATTTAACGGCGGGGAGCGGTGCGGGGTAGAGGTGATGGACGGTCCGGATTCGTTCCGTGACGTGGAGGTTTCTGTCTCTGTGCGGTGGGGTCGAGGTGGCGTTTTATCGGACGCATGATGGCCATGTGAAGAAGGTTCTAGGCATAGGCGAAGGCGAGCGAGAGCGGTTGAGTACAGTAGCGTATAGGATTGTCGGGATTCGGGAAGGCTCCTCCTTCCCTTTGCGCAACGGGTGCATGTATACGAGAGAATTCCATTATTGCCACTATAACTAATAATAATCTTTTCATTGTCATTTAAAAGTATAGACTTCTCTCTCTGACATCTATTTAGAATTTTTTTTATCCCCTCATTGCCATCATGGACAAGCCTTATGCCAATTTATTCCCTTAAATGCCATTGAGAGAACAAAACATTGTTATGAGGTGTTTGTTACATAGGACTAATTGCGTGAGCACCGTTGATAACCAAATTTGATCACTTTTTATAGTCTGAGTTTAATAGTATGGTTAGACAATTTTTTCGATGGATTAATTAAGTCTAAGTTTAATTCGATACTATCTTTACGTAGATATCTTTTATTTTTATATTTCTATGGTATATTAAAAAATTAGCATCCTCCATTGTTCAAAGTCCAAGAAAAAACAATGCATCCTTCCATATCAAGCGTGATCCATCTCCAAGTACTTGCAAAAACAAAAAGATCCTGTTTATACTTAGAGATGGATCCTGTTTATACTTGGAGATGGATCACGCTTGATATGAAATGATGTGCTGTTTTTTCGTACTTTGAACGGCGAAGGATGTTGATTTTTTAATATATCTTAGAGATAAAAATAAAAATATCTACATAGAGATATTGTCGAATTAAACTTAAATCTAGTTATTGCGGCAAAAAAAATTGTGTAAACATACTTTCAAACTCAAACTATAAAAAATAATTAAATTTGGTTATCAACAGTGCTCATGGAATTAGTCATGTGTAACGAACACCTTGTAATGGTGTTTTGTTTCCTCAATGGCATTTAAGGGAACAAATTATCTATATGAATGGCAATCAAGAGAATAAGGCTTGTCCATACAACAACAATGGCAATTTTTAGACCGGTAGATGCGGGGAAAGGTGAGGGTCGGTGGGGCTTAATCATCCGTCATTAGGGCCAAATCAGAGTGAGTGGAGCGTTTGCTGAACAGTGTTGAACATTTGTGCTACAGTAGCCATCGTAGTGGCCTCTCGAGGGAGCGGTTTTGGTATTCGAAATTGATTCTAAATGGATGGCAGTGAAGGAAGTCTATAATCTCGAATGACAATGAAGGGATTGTTATAGGTTTTACCTTTTAATGGCAAGGAGGGAATTCTTTCCATGTATATTGAGCTTGTTCGGCTGGCTTTTAGCGCTACAACTACAAAAAAAATATATTGTAGCTATATTTACATTTAAATGTTCAAACATAGATTAAAATCAATGTACTATAAAAAGTGAGTTTTTTTAGATCTCTTCCTCTATAATAATCGTTCGATCTCATCATCAGCATCATCACACTATAAAAGAGCAAGTTTTTTAAGGGGACTCTCTCTACTTTACAATTTTATCTATTACAATTTTACTCCTATTACTTTATGATTTTACCCTTATTATAAACATCTAAACATACGACTAGATTAAGCACGTACGTTGCAATAGGAACAAAATAATGTCCAACTATCTTACGACATTTTGGAGCGACAACTGCAATCAAGGTCGCTCCGTGTGGTGAAGTATAGGTCTTTACATTGACATAGGTCCATGAGGTGTGTGGGCCGGTCATTGCCTGAATTCGAGTCACGAGTATCGGTCTATATAGTAAATAAAATTGCAACTCTAGTACTATTTGATGATTATTTTTATTTAAATAATCACGTTACGTGTGACAAATTCATTATGCATATTTATTTGGCGCATATTATATCAAGTCCATTTATTCACTATGGTTGAGCTTATGACAGATGGGACCTGCATCTTAAATATTTTTGATTGAGTCAAATATATTAATCGTGAGTGGTTTTCTGAATGAAAGTGCCGAAGTTTGATTGGTGCTAAATAATTTGGAGAAGGATACATATTTTTAGAGGGCTGAAGGTGAAATCACGTGAGATTACTTAGGATCCGTCTGAACCCTGCATGTATAGCTGTGGAGATCGGCCCACTTATGGCCTTGTTTGCAGTGGCGGAGGACGGGAAAAAAAATTAAGGTATAGCGAAATCGATAACATAGATAATATTGCTCATTCAAATGGTTTATAGACAAGACACCGTGATTCATCAAGCACAAAATATATAAGTAAAAACATAAATAGAATTATAGAAAAATACAAGTGAAAGTGAAGTCAATATGCAGTCCATGGACTCTTGAAAACGAACGGGCGCTGTAGCCTATAATTTGCGGCACATTGGCAGGCAATATGCCGTCCATGGACCATATGACCGCAGCCCACAAGCCACAAGGCCCAAAGGCTGAATAACGGTTCCCCCACCCCTAAAAAAAGGCATGGCTCCTGCACCCTTTTTGTTTGGATGTAGTCCGATTCACATCAATCCATGTGGGTTGGAGTGGATCGGAGTGGAATTTAAATTAAATTTCAACTCAATCCACCCCAACACATGTGAATTGAGGTGAATCCGATAACATCCAAACAAGGTCTATTTTGGTTATGTATTACACGCTTCCTCGAGTGCAGGTACCTCAAAACGTAGAACCAACGGTACCTGACAACTGAATGAAAGAAATCAAATTAGAAAAAGCTCTAAAGCCATCTGATTTAGATCCAATGAATGAGAATCACCTGACAACTGAATGAAAGAAATCATCAAGAAAGAAGTAGCTCTAAAGCCATCTGATTTAGATCCAATGAATACGAATTATAGCCTGATTAGATGTGAAGGACCGGAAACGGCGACCAGAGGGAGGTGAATGGGAGCCGTAAAATTTCTCGCGAAATATTCGGCCGCTGTCCCAAATTCACCGCCAAACACGCGAAGCAACCAACATGATATCCATGACCCAAATGATAGGGTGAATGTTCCCTAAGAACACGTCGGGACACCACGAGGCCAACGTAAAAAAACGAAACTCAAACAGAGCTCAAATGTGCAAACCGCGGAATAAATAATGAGGCTGAAAATTCAAGGCTGGGCAGCAGCACGTGCAGGAAGAGAGAACTGACAGTAACAGGCAAGAAGCAGATCAGCACCCTCCAAACCGTGAGCAGTACTCAAGCAAAACGAGTTAAAATAATGCTCTAATGATGAGCCATTAATTGCCTGGAGTAAATCACGTAGCAAGAACAAAGCTTCTGACCAATCAAACTCTGAAGGATGCAAGCACGGCTGCTGCACTTGCCGCTCAAAAACTGCCTGCAAACTGGTGATACGAGCACGGCGCTGGGAGCGCTCCTGGGCTGCTGTGCACTCACGCCTGCACCTTGTTCCCAGCGACGAGCACCTACAGATCAAGAAGCGCACAAGCAGGGGCTGCGCTGCTAGCTTCCTGGAGACGAGCACGGACGAGAGGGAGGTAGCGAACCAGAACGCACGCACACAGAGAGGGAGATAGCCGACCGAACTGGACAGGTGCGGCTCGGAAAGAGAAGCCGCGGGCGGTGGAGCTGCACGCCGCCGGTAGAAACTTAGCTGCTTAGACTACCCGCACTCATGGACCTCTATATTCATCCTTTATACGTCTTAGTCAGCAAGATTCTCTTCTCTATACTCAATTCTCCCGCACCCATCCATCCTCTATATCATCCTCTATCCACTCTATCTACTATGGGACCCACTTGTCACTTTATCTAAATATATCCATGTGTGATCTAGTTTTGAAGAATTTATTGAGACGAATTTAATTGTGCAATCGAAATTTAATTTGGATTTTTGGTTTGTGAGTTATAGCATTTTTTCCCTTTGTTTAGCTAGTGGGGTCCGCCACTATAGAGTATAGAGTAAGCACTGTACTACTCTAAATATAGAGTGAGAGAAAGGATATAGTATCGTTTTAGAGTACCCAGTGCAGCAGTTTTTACTCTATATCCATACTCTAAAACTTTAGAGTACCGTTTTAGAGTATCCACTGCGGGTAGTCTTAAATCCCAGGCGATGGAGAACTGGATCCCAGAGACCGTTCGGTTGGAATTTTTTTTGAGAGAAAAATACTATTGGCTAATTTTTTTGTGAGAGAAAAATACTATTCCGACTGAAAAAACAAGTCGAATAAGACGGATTATAAGCCAGATGAACAGAGCCTTGGTGTTTAGGACCGAACCGAGAGGGGCCGCGCTCCTGGCGCACTGGAGCCCGACGCCGGTGCCCACGACAGCTGCGTCAGCTCGCCTGGAAACCAAACACGAAGAACAGAAGCGACGAACAGGACGACTCGCACGAACAGAAAGAGCGCTCCCAAAAATCGACTAGAACTCAATCAAAACAAAAGCATTCGCTCCCAAAATTGGCACAGATGCAATTTAACCTAGCACGATCTCATCCCCAAGAAATCAATGCCTGAAATTGACCCAAACTCCAGAAAATCGAGATCAAACCCAAAAACGAAATTGGGGAAAAATTAAGAACGAAAATCACTGCTTCAAAATAGGAATCTCAGAGGGCAAGAAGATGATTTGAGCCTCCATTCCCACTCCAAAACACAAGGAATACACCACGAATTTTTAGTTCACGTGACCTCTCTTGTAAAACACTAGAAGACCTAACCCTAGGTGAAAGAGGAGAAAATAAAAGTGAGGTGAGAGGTGAGGGAGATGGGCTCCCTCATCCTATTTAACAGGGCTATTACATAATTTCAGTTTTGCCCCTGTATACAATTGAGTCAAACCACTTAGTCCAAGGGCGTTATGGTCCAACCCGGTGTCATCTTCATCCGACGGCCACCGCACCTATTTATTAGTAGTTTCGCCTCGACGCGAACTCCCCGATGCCGCCACGTGTCGTCCGTTCCTCCTCAGAACCTCCGCCCGGGTTTTGAGGCCCAAACCCGTAAACCCGCCACTGATGGTTTTGAGGCCCAAACCATCAAACCCTCTCGCGAGTAGCGTACTCCGTACGCGTCCCCGTCGCTCGACACGTGTCACCGCCGTCCTCGACCGGTCGGCACACCAAGTCCTCTGAGCCTCGCTTGACCCGCACGTCCGCCGTCTTGACTCGGTCAACACCGTCACTCCCATGTCTTCTTACACTTGTCGATGTCCCAGGTGTCAGCCACCGCGGCTAGTCACCTGGCCTCTGGGTCCCTCGGTCCAAGCCTCACGTCCGTCCTTCACCGCTCCCGGTCCGTCGGCACGGCACGTCCTCCTTGACCTTCACCTCGCCGTCGACCACCGCATCCGAGCTCCACACCTGCACAACACAAGCCAAGAGACATGTCGCATACATAGCTTTCGCCATGGTAGGGTTAGTGATCACTCAAGATCACATTGACAATCACTCATCACAAAACAAACACACAAGAGTACTTGTCAACCTTGTGTTCGCAAGATGCAAAATTTCAGACATCTGAAATATACCATGTCCCAATTAAATCCTATAACCAGACATTATTATTAACGTTAGAGGTATGAGTTCGATGTGCCTGGCGGACCGGGTGTTATATAAATAGACGGGATTTAGTATCCTCCGGTAGACGATGATGTTACAATTTTTTAGCGTACGAATATTCAATCCCGATCGACGCACGATTCAATTCCGATCGAGTTTGTTGGGATAGAGTTTGGGACTTTGGGTTGATCCAGACCTGACCCGGCCTATAAAAAGTAGACGACGCCAACACGCTGCAGTACAGCAAGCATGACTGAAACGAGAAATCCCATGCATACGCAAGAACCGCATGACTGTATGACGAGCGCTCGCGATTTAGGGCTGAAGCCGAGCAGTGCTGTGCATCACGCCGAGCAGCGGTGGAGCGGCAGGATAGCAGCAGCCAAGCAGCGCATCGCGGCTGGCAGCAGGGAGGCGCCACGCACATACACGCGGTGTTCACACATTGAAAAAGAAAAGGCAAATGGAATCCAATCAAGCGCTTGGCACCTTCCTCGATTTCCTTGCTTGCCTTGCTCCCGGGGATAACCAGGCCTCCATGTTGTCAAAAAAATGTTGTCAAAAAAAAACATGCCTCCTCCTCCTCCGTTCTCCACGTGACAAGGAAAAAATGTTTTCCCTCCATTCTTGTACCGCAAGCCAATCGTATTAATCCATCCATCCCCCCGTGGACATGGCCATGCCCGCCTCCTCTCTCTCGCCTTCCTACCTTCCTTCATCTACAGGGCCCGTTTGGTAGGGCTCCAACTCCTCTAAAAAAACAGCTCCGGTTCCGACTCTTACAAAGGAGCCGATTCTCTTAGGGAGCTGAAGCCGTTTTTGTGGACGGTTTGGTAAAACTGCTTCTCCAGGTGGCAAAAGGAGTAAAAAGTCCATAATACCCTTTTTATATTTTCTCTTTTCTTTTTTTCTTTTTACTTTTCCTACCTTATCCAATCGCTTGCGGTTGCAACCATATGCCTGCAATGCGAGTATGCATGCATCTTCAACCTCTAGAGTGACCGAGCGACTGGAGGCCGCACGCTCATCCTGCCGCCGCCCGCGCATGGGAGTGTGCTAGGCCATGGGCCACCGGCACCGCGCCGCCCTCCCCCATGCTAGCTCCTCCTTCGCGCACCCTCCGTCCTGCACCTCCCCGCACTCCTCCGCCCACAGCGCCGCCCGCTGTCACCGGTCCTGGCCACGCCCATCTTCCCCACGAGCGTCCGCGCCCACGCCAGGGGCAAATTCGCCCAGGGCCCCACGATCTGAGCACGGAGCCAGGTGAAGCTCGATTTTTTGGCTCCCATCGACCGAACTCGCACCAGAGAGCGCAATATCCGGGGCTCCCTCATTGGAGCACCTGCCTCTATACCCATTTGGCAGTGGGAGCTAAAAAACAGCTCCATGAGCTAGTTGAGAATCCCTACCAAAGGGGCTCATACCAACACCACCAATCCACCACCTTGCTGAAGGGTCGAGATGGCGGACTAGAGGGGAGGTGAATAGTTCTTTCTAAAACTTAAACGCGTTGGCTAACCGAAACAAATGCGGAATTAAACTTATCGGTCTAGCCAAGACTACACCCCTCTATCTAAGTTTTCTAGCACCTTGTAAAGATCCTAATTAAGCAACTAAGGTGCTAAGCTTACCAAGAGCTCACCTAATCAATTCTAGAGCAAGGTCACACAAACCTATGCACTAGTACTTTGCCAACCGAGGGAGCTCCTACACAACTAGCGAAGCAAAAGCACAAAGCTCCTAAGCTCACTAGCAATGCTCAATAACAAGGCAACTAATGCCAAATTAGAGAGCGCAAAACACTTAGCTACACAAACTAAGCAATGTGACTAACAAGGTTACACAAACTGAATTAGCCACGCAAAGGGGATACTTCTAGCTACACAAGCAAGAAGATATCTAGCTAGCTACACAAGCACAACTAGAATAAGAGCAACTACACAAGCAAGATATATATGAAAGTAAATACAAGCTTGTGTTGCACGAAGACAAACCACCGAGAAGAGTAGACAATGTTGACACGGTGATTTTCTCCCGAGGTTCACTTGGTTGCCACCAAGCTACGTCCCCGTTGTGTCGACCAACACTTCGTGGTTCGGCGGCTAATCGGTCACACACCGAGCCTCTCAAAAGGCACCGCAAGAACCCACCATAAAGTGTGGTAGCTCAATGACACGATCAACTAGAGTTGCTCTTCGCGATCCCCGCGAGGTGAGCACAATCCCCCTCATAAAGCTTCTCCGGAGCCTCGCACAATCTTCTTGCGAGCTTCGACGGAGCCACAAGCCACCAAGCCGTCTAGGAGGTGGCAACTTCCAAGAGTAACAAGCACCACCGGCTTGCAACACGAACACCTAGTGCCACTCAAGCAATCCTCACGATGCAATCGCACTAGAATCACTCACTCGCTTATTGATTCGCAATCTAGCAAGCACAAGTGAGTTAGAGGCTCTCCTAGCACTCCCAAAGCATGGACACTAAGTCCTAAGGGTGCCAAGCTACAGCCAAGGCCGGCCACCACTTCTATTTATAGCTCCACAATGAAATAGAGTCGTTACCCCTTCACTGGGCGAATTTTCGGGTCGACCAGACGCGCCGGTCGAATGGACCGGACGCGCAGGTCAGTAGCGTGCTCCAACGGCTAGTTTTCGCGCGTATAAACTTGTATTGACCGGACGCGGTGGTCACTAACGGGACCGGACGCGCAGGTCGCAGTGAAACAGCGAACAGAGAGGTTCCAGCAAGCTCCCGACGCGACCGGATGCGTCCGGTCACTTTCGCCCACGAAAAACACTGACCGGACGCGCAGGTGCTGACCGGACGCGTCCGGTCACGAGTCCGGTCACAGACCACTCTTCGGTAAAACGACGATATCTCTTAGCTCCGAACTCCGATTTCGATGATCTTGGACATTTTGGAAAGCTTACTCAGAGGGCTACACAACCCACTAAAGCACTTGATCCAATTCACAATGGATCAAAGCAGTATTCCACTCCAAGAGCCATCCTAGTGTCCGGAGAACACCGAAAAAACTTTCTCTCTTCTCCAAGTTGATCAACACCAACTCCAACACCTTCTCCTTTGCAAATGTGCCAACACCACCATGTGTAAAACACCATGTGCATGTGTGTTAGCATTTTCACAATCATTTTCTCGAAGAAGTTAGGCACTCAACTTGCCTCGCCACTCGATCCTAACACGTATGCAAAGTTAGATCGCTCAAGTGGCACTAGATGACCAATATGCAAACAAGTTTGCCCCTCTTGATAGTACGGCCATCTATCCTAAATCCGGTCATCAACTTCTCTACACACCTATGACCGGTAAAATGGAAATGCCCTAGGTTATACCTTTGCCTTGCGCATTCCACTCCATTTCCTCCGACGTTGATGCAACACATACACCAACCATTCACCAAATGATATGATCCACTTCATATCATCACGTGACCATATTAGTTCATCGATCTTGACCTCACTTGCTCTTCACCGTTGCCTTGGTCCTTCGGCGCCAAGCCATCACACAACTTGCCCTTCACCCTAGCAACCGGTCCATCAAGCCAAGCCTCATCTTGATCTTCTCTACCTTAGTCACATGACTTCATGTCATGTCTCATATGCAATGAGCTCCTTCATGACACCATCACCTGTGGACTAATTTTCTGTGTATCTCACATAAACACAATTAGTCCACCTAAGGTTGTCACTCAATTACCAAAACCAAACAAGGACCTTTCAATCTCCCCCTTTTTGGTAATTGATGACAACTCTACAAAGATATGGAAATTATGTTCTTTTTGGACTTTATGTCACTTATCCAACATTTAAGCTCTATGTTAGGATTTGGATAAGCACCATAAAATCCGACTTGGTAGTGATAACTCCCCCTACATATGTGCTCAAATGGTTTGGTTTCAAGCTCACACATATGCATGAATATGAAAATTATGGGAGGGTTAGCACTACTAAGTGATGCTAAGGTGTATAGAATAAACCTTTGTAGTTCGATACCATTTGATAGCTTGATACCATTTGAAAATCACAAGTTTGCCATCACCCTTAGCATCATGAGTAGCTAGACATCAAAAACACTAGAAACCCCGTGAGATCAACATTATAAGCATGGTTCTAGTTTTTGCATGATAATCACAAGTCTAGCTAACATCCTATGCATGCTAGTTATCAAATCATCATTCAAGTTCTATAACTAGCATACACCACACAAGCATGCATATTGAATTTAAGAACTTTATGCAATGCAAGCAAGCACATGAATTATGCACATATCAAATGTAATCAATCAAAGTTCATGAGCTTGCTCCCCCTACTTGTGTGCTTTCTTTGTCCAAGAATGTTTGATCCCCTTACATTCTTCAATGTTGCTCCCTCTTTGTCCATGTCCATGTCCAATCTTTCCAATCTCTCCCCAAAGCTCAAAAAGCTTTCATATCTTTGTACAACTTCTCCCCCTTTGTCATCAATTTCCATAAAAGGTGTTCTTCTCAATTGATACAAAGGCTTGTATTGGGGTAGTTGAGACTTGAATATTGCATTTTTTATGGACATCACCACATATGTTGGAATGACATTACTTGTATGTTGCTCTTGAGATACCACTTAGGATCTTTGACCTTGATACCATTAGGTGGGGCTCCTCCCCTATGTCATAGCATGGGTCATTCACTTGATAATCTTGAGCTCTTATAGGTGAGGGATGCATTCTTGATTTGATCACTTAAAGTTGAGGATCACTTGTGGAACCATCGTCTTGCATGAAAGATATCACGTGAAGATACCATGAGTAGGAATAGGATACCATTTGAAAGAATTTTCTAGTATGGATCCACTTCAAAGGATTTGGCAATAATATTCACTTCTTGAACATTTGCTATCTTCATGAGTACCACTTGTAAGATATCACTTGTAGATCATGATCTAGACACCACTAGTGAATGCCACTTGTAAGATCAATTTGAGTCTAGATACCACTTGAATCAAACTAGATATCCATTTTCATTGTTGTCTTGTGCTTGTACTCTTATCATTGTCATGAGCTTCTTGTATGACTTGAACTAAGTTGATTTGCCTAAGATCCCAAGTCCGGTTTGATCCAATGACAAGCTTCTTCACACCTCATGCTAAGGGTTATCTTGCCAATGTTGTACTTGTCACTTGTTAGCAATCCAAACTAGATCAAGTACTTGGGTTCACTAGCTCATGAACAAATTCATATACATACCACTAGATCATTTAAATAATTCAAGCAATAGTGGTAGGCTATGAATTTAAACATTTCATTTGTTATGCATGATCCTAGTAAGTATGTACTATATGCACTAATCGCATACTAGTAAGGGATGAAATGATCATGCACATTATAATGATACCTTTGCTATGTTGGAGTAGAGGATAGTCACATAGATTCCAATTCATTACTCCAATAGCAATGTGAAGTCCAATTTATAAGCTTGGTGAAGACCAATCATCATAGATAAATCCATTCTTCACCCATATGAAATGAAAACCACTTATGATCAAGTGCACTATCCCAATGTGGTTGGCTTGCTTCATCTTTTTGCTCATTGTGCTTCATAAGAGACCTAATGTGAGAATACCACTTGAAGTGCAATTACTAGCTCTCTTTTGGGTGTTGCTTACTTTTCTTGATCAATCCTTTTGATAGCTTCAACTAAGCATCTCAAATGTTCCTCGGATCACCACTTCCATGTTAGCCTTCCAAGTCCCAAACTTGGTTTTACCTACAAACGGCGGCAAGCCCCTCACTAGGGAGAAGTGACCTTTCTCCAAAGAACCACTCTTGATACTCACTTGAAATGATATAGTTTGATTGATCCAAATGATGAACTCAATCTTGATGAATAATCCATGAATCTACATTTGAGTCCAACTCTTCCTACATGTTTAAGTCCTTTTATTTCTACCAAATGATCTCTAATCATCACTAGAACTTAAACTTCATCTTCATCTTAAGTTTGATCTTGATCTTTAAATTTGAGTACTGAACATGTACACCAAATACATTCCACAATCAAATGTTCTTGTACTCATTGCTCTTCATGCTTCTAGATCAATCCAAAACCAAACTTAGGTACCTCAACCACTTATAAACATGTTTCCAACTTGAGGACCTTTCAATCAAAGTGACTCTAGATTAATCCAATGATTGTCACTTTTCTGGCAGATTCTGTACCCTTCAAAGAATAATTCATATCTCCCAATGTACAGATCCAAATATCATAAAATTTGGTGGAGATGTGCTTAACTAAGTCATCTAGCAGCTGTAAAAATTTGAGATTCATTTGACATCTAGATTGCTACCAGATTTCAAATCTTTCACCACTGCTATATGTTGAAAACTGCTGCACTATAGCTGATAAGATCCACTCTAAAACCGAAGCATCTCTTATCCAATTCTTATGAAATTTGTATAGCATATCATATCATAAGCCTAGAGCACGTATACCAAATTTTAAGCCAATCCAAATAGATTTGATCACTCAAACATGGCTAAGATCACAGCTAGCTCAGATTTTCAACTTTGGACAGATTTCAATACATGAGCAATTCTTCATCAAATGTGAATCAAACTTGAGATTAACTTGTTTGAACACTCTCACAAGACATATATCCATTCAATCCACTTACTAAATGTCATCTCATGAATTTATCCAGCACAAATCAATTCAAACTTGATTGCTAAGCATTTAATCCATTCAATCATCTCATAGCAAACAACTCATAGCAAACAATATTGCATATATATCCCATTCAATCAACTCATATGCACCCAAATGAAATGATCAACAAGAGATATACCTTGGTTTGCTCATGATCATCCAATAGCAAGCTTGCAACTTGAATATTTGCAAGCCATCAAATATATATCCAATAAATCACCACAATCTTTAACATTGCACTTGTATGTTGTAGCACTTGGACTTCACTTATTTTGACTTGGCATTGGGATTGGATATGCATTGAGCTTCATAACTTGACTCAATATATGATGAACAAAATGAAACCAATTGAATCAAGCCTCCAATGCCAATGGTACCTACAAACAATCATCCACTCTTTGATGGTACCCAAACAAGTTTGGGTCCTCTCAAGTTAGGTGCAACATACTTAGGCATTGCCTTAGTATGAATAGCGAGATGTTTTGCAATAGCAACAATAGAGGTACCATTTACATCCTTTCTAAGCACATTAGTATCATCAATTGAAATATGCTTAGAAGTGTTACCTAGGGGACATGAATGTGCCGTGTGTCCCCTTTCCCGGCATGAATAGCATCTTCTCTTTGATTGAGTCTTTTCTTCATTGCTCATGTGATGCTTTTTATTGCCTTGCCTCTCATGAGTTGCTTGAGCCTTCTTCTCAAGCTTGGTAGGACACCCCGAGGCAAAGTGTCCTATATCTCCACACTTGAAGCACTTGATGTGAGTCAAATTTCTTTTCTTATTTTGATTCTTGCTTACTATCTTGGCATCTTGAATTTGCATTGGATGCATTGCTCTTCCACCTCTTCTTGTCTTATTTTTCTTCTTCTTCATCAATTCACCATCATCTGCATGGTTGATCTTGATTTGCACTTGAGGTGACTTCTCTTGCTCAACTAGTGGCTTTGGTTGAGGCTTTACTTGTTGCTTCACCAATTTCTTGGTTGGGCACATTGAGGTGAGATGACCCCAAGTGCGGCACTTGAAACACTTGACATGCTTTAGCCTCTCTTCTTCTTTCATCTTCTTGAGCTTCTCAATGTTTGGGTAATCATTAGCAAGATGTCCCGTTTCATGGCATCGATAGCACATGGAATGCGAGAGCTTCTTTTGGAGTAGCCTCTTCATCCTCTTTTCTTGCTTTCTTTCGCCCTTTGTCATTTTTTTCTTGAAGCCAAGGCCACTTTTGTCACCAACGTTTCTTTGAGTCTTCATCATGTGCTCAAAGGTGACTTTTGAGTTGTAGCACCTCTCTAACTTGTTGCTCAAATTCTTCACTTCACTTTTAAGCTCATTGTTCTCCTTCAAAAGGTTAGTCTCACAAGACATAGAAGTAGAACAAGCATTTAATTATGAAGAACATGGCATATCTAATAAATCATCACAAGAGGTGGATACATGCTTCTTGCCTACATCACAAGGGTTAGTAATTTGTGATTGATCATTTGACCCAAATGATGAGCTCTCACTAGATTTGGTTTCTTCATTAGAAGGCTTCTTAGTGAGTAAAGCATGTTCTTGTGCCAAATTATCATGAGCAACACTAAGTTCCTCATGAGCCAATTTTAGCTCCTCATGTGAACAAGTAGTAACATAAAGTAGATGCTTTTGTTGTTCACATGTGGTTTTTAGAAATGAGTTTTCATTTTTCAATTTACTTGTTTTTGTCATCTCATTTCTTAGGGCCTTTGAGAGTTTATATAGAAGCTCAAAATTTGGACCATCACAATCAACAACAAAACCACCAATAGATACCTTAGTGTCACCATGTGATGATATTGATGAGCTTATTGAGGCATCACTCTCATAGCCATCATCTTCACCATCAAGTGTGCATGGAGTAGAATCATTGCTTGCATCACTTGTGGCATTATCATCATTCTTGTCAAGTGATCTTGTGGCATGATGATGATCATCATCATCATCACTTGACATTGAGGTGGAGCAATCCTCCACAACCACCTCGTTGTGGTCATGCTCAACATCCTCATGTACCTCCATCACTATGTGATCATCCTTCTTGAATTTTCCATCATCCCAAATTGAGGAGTCACAATAGTGATGCTTGAGCGCCGTCCACATGCTATGTGCACTTGAGAGACCCCTCACCTTATCAAAGATCTCATCATTCAAAGATTTGATTAGATAAAACTTAGCTTGTGCATCAAGTGTTCGGCAATCCTTTTGAGCTTGGGTACGGTTACCACACCCATCCAAGTCATGAGAAAAGCCAACAACTATGATCCACCAAAACTTAGGGCCAAGAGCACGAAAATGATCAATCATGTGATTTTTCCACCGTGCATAGTGAGTGCCATCAAAAATATGTTCCACACAATCATCTAGCCCATAAGCCGTCATCCTCTCGGGTCGGTGAAGACCACAAATGAGAGACCCGGCTCTGATACCACTTGAAGGGTCGAGATGGCGGACTAGAGGGGGGGTGAATAGTCCTTTCTAAAACTTAAACGCGTTGGCTAACCGAAACAAATGCGGAATTAAACTTATCGGTCTAGCCAAGACTACACCCCTCTATCTAAGTTTAAGTTTTCTAGTACCTTGTAAAGATCCTAATTAAGCAACTAAGGTGCTAAGCTGACCAAGAGCTCACCTAATCAATTCTAGAGCAAGGTCACACAAACCTATGCACTAGTACTTTGCCAATCGAGGGAGCTCCTACACAACTAGCGAAGCAAAAGCACAAAGCTCCTAAGCTCACTAGCAATGCTCAATAACAAGGCAACTAATGCCAAATTAGAGAGCGCAAAACACTTAGCTACACAAACTAAGCAATGTGACTAACAAGGTTACACAAACTGAATTAGCCACGCAAAGGGGATACTTCTAGCTACACAAGCAAGAAGATATCTAGCTAGCTACACAAGCACAACTAGAACAAGAGCAACTACACAAGCAAGATATATATAAAAGTAAATACAAGCTTGTGTTGCACAAAGGCAAACCACCGAGAAGAGTAGACAATGTTGACACGGTGATTTTCTCCCGAGGTTCACTTGGTTGCCACCAAGCTACGTCCCCGTTGTGTCGACCAACACTTCGTGGTTCGGCGGCTAATCGGTCACACACCGAGCCTCTCAAAAGGCACCGCAAGAACCTACCATAAAGTGTGGTAGCTCAATGACACGATCAACTAGAGTTGCTCTTCGCGATCCCCGCGGGGTGAGCACAATCCCCCTCACAAAGCTTCTCCGGAGCCTCGCACAATCTTCTCGCGAGCTTCGACGGAGCCACAAGCCACCAAGCCGTCTAGGAGGTGGCAACCTCCAAGAGTAACAAGCACCACCGGCTTGCAACACGAACACCTAGTGTCACTCAAGCAATCCTCACGATGCAATCGCACTAGAATCACTCACTCGCTTATTGATTCGCAATCTAGCAAGCACAAGTGAGTTAGAGGCTCTCCTAGCACTCCCAAAGCATGGACACTAAGTCTCAAGGGTGCCAAGCTATAGCCAAGGCCGGCCACCACTTCTATTTATAGCTCCACAACGAAATAGAGCCGTTACCCCTTCACTGGGCGAATTTTCGGGTCGACCAGACGCGCCGGTCGAATGGACCGGACGCGCAGGTCAGTAGAGTGCTCCAACGGCTAGTTTTCGCGCGTATAAACTTGTATTGACCGGACGCGGTGGTCACTAACGGGACCGGACGCGCAGGTCGCAGCGAAACAGCGAACAGAGAGGTTCCAGCAAGCTCCCGACGCGACCGGATGCGTCCGGTCATCACTGACCGGACTCGCTGCCGCGTCCGGTCACTTTCGCCCACGAAAAACACTGACCGGACGCGCAGGTGCTGACCGGACGCGTCCGGTCACGAGTCCGGTCACAGACCACTCTTCGGTAAAACGGCGATATCTCTTAGCTCCGAACTCCGATTTCGATGATCTTGGACATTTTGGAAAGCTTACTCAGAGGGCTACACAACACACTAAAGCACTTGATCCAATTCACAATGGATCAAAGCAGTATTCCACTCCAAGAGCCATCCTAGTGTCCGGAGAACACCGAAAAAACTTTCTCTCTTCTCCAAGTTGATCAACACCAACTCCAACACCTTCTCCTTTGCAAATGTGCCAACACCACCATGTGTAAAACACCATGTGCATGTGTGTTAGCATTTTCACAATCATTTTCTCGAAGAAGTTAGGCATTCAACTTGCCTCGCCACTCGATCCTAACACGTATGCAAAGTTAGATCGCTCAAGTGGCACTAGATGACCAATATGCAAACAAGTTTGCCCCTCTTGATAGTACGGCCATCTATCCTAAATTCGGTCATCAACTTTTCTACACACCTATGACCGGTAAAATGGAAATGTCCTAGGTTATACCTTTGCCTTGCGCATTCCACTCCATCTCCTCCGACGTTGATGCAACACATACACCAACCATTCACCAAATGATATGATCCACTTCATATCATCATGTGACCATATTGGTTCATCGATCTTGACCTCACTTGCTCTTCACCGTTGCCTTGGTCCTTCGGCGTCAAGCCATCACACAACTTACCCTTCACCCTAGCAACCGGTCCATCAAGCCAAGCCTCATCTTGATCTTCTCCACCTTGGTCACATGACTTCATGTCATGTCTCATATGCAATGAGCTCCTTCATGACACCATCACCTGTGGACTAATTTTCTGTGTATCTCACATAAACACAATTAATCCACCTAAGGTTATCACTCAATTACCAAAACCAAACAAGGACCTTTCACTTGCTCGCTCGCGTGACGTGGCTACCACTCGTTCTGCTTGCCTCAGGCTCAGCTCGCCGCCGCCACCTCGCTAGCTACAATACAGGCCACCATGTCCATGTCGCCCGAGTTCTTCAAGCCTGCCACGCTGGCCTTCTCGCTGGCCGCATGCGCCGCGCAGCCGCCGCTCGTGTTCAGCGCTGACGCTGTCGGGGACGACGACGACTATTGCACGACGCTGACAGGCAGCCGGATCTCCTACCTGCAGGAAGCGCCTCTTCCAGCCCCAGCCTCAGGGAGATCAGCACTGTTAGCCGCCGTTAGTAATGTACGCATTATTAACGGCTAGGGGTTGTTAGTCGTTAGTCGTTACATGTATGCTGCCGTGTGAGTCAAAATCGGAGAGTGCCAAACGTTTGTATGGATGTATGGAGTGTCAATGTTCATGAGGTGAAATTTGTTACTAGTCCGTATATAGTGAGCGTCTAAGCGATGTGATAAAAAAAATTCTCCACAAGCTCTAGCATTGTCATCATTTACCTTCGCACGCTTATCTTTGCTGGAACGAAGCTAGTTTCTACTATCTCCTACAACTAAAAAGAACAAAACGTGAACACTTTTTTGGTGCGACATTCCAACGTGGGCCTATGGTTCTGCCTCCTGCGATCTCGCATCCGTCCCTCCTACGCCCGTTCCTTGCGATGTGATTAAAAGGAAGGAAACAAACCTCAGAAGGAAACACTTGGAAAGTCGGAAGGAAACAAACGGCGCGCCCCCATCGCACGCGCCCGCTCGCAGCCTCAGCCGGCCTCGCCACGCTTCCCCGCACGAGTGCTATGCCCCAGAAAAAAGTAGGAAGGCCATCCAATCTCCGCTCCAATTCCAATCCCCCACAACCGCACCTGCCCCTGCCCGCCCTCCGGTCTTGCGTCTCTCTTGCGCTCAACCCTAGGAAAATGCGGAGGGGCGCCGCCTCACGTCGTCATCGGCTCCTTTCCGGCGCTCGGCAACCTCTCCCTAGCTAGCAGGCACGCACGGCCCCCTCCCCAACTACTGGCGATCGGAGCCCTCCTCCCGGTTGATGGCACTGCGCGCGGCCCCTGCCCTCTGGCCAGGGCGCTCGGCTCTTCCTCCCAGTTGGTGCACTTGAGGATGGTGTCATCCATCAGTGTGGTGTGCTGTAGGGCAGTGGTGCGACATTCGGAGCAGCAGGTGAGGAGATCGCGAGGAAGATGGTGCTAATCGGGTTCTGGTGCATCCAGACAGTGCCCACGAGCAGGCCATCAATGAGCAGGGTGCCTCATCACCGCATCCGCCGACCAGACCGCCAAGCTCTGGTAGTCCAGCACGGGGAAGGCACTCTTCAGCTTCCACTTCGACGCGCCGGCCAGGTTAGTCGCCTCGCCGTCATCACGGACCACGTCCCCACCCTCTAGGTCAAGCACATCGTCGAGGACACTGACGACCGTTAGTGCTTGCCTTCTCAACTCTTTATTTATGCTTCCTTTGTTGTTTTTGTTTGAATGGCAAGTCAGCACCCTTGAGATCGTGTGTATGAATGGAGTTTTAAGGCAAAGTCATGTGTTGGGGGATGCAGAGACCGACGAGTCTGCATCGCATCTGGGACTCAGAGCTTAGGATAGCATGCTGTTATATGCCTGCATATATTTACTGATGACCACTATCCGGTGGTGATCTAATTCTCCTTTACTATGTAATAATATTATATAAGATGCAATGTTTTTTTCTTCCTGTTCAGTCACCTTACTTCTATAGTTTTATCAGCTTAGTGAACTAAGACAACAACCAACTAATGTGGCAGAACTGGACACATCCTTACCGATTACTGCTTCCGGTGTTACTATAGTCTATCCAACGAGTCCATGATAATTTATGCAACATGCCATTTACTCAATGGGGGAATGAGGAAACTGAAAGTCGGTGTAGGATTCAAAATCAAACCTGCTATGCTTTCATGTAAATGTAATATATCCATGCTGCTCTTTCTCTGCCATTTTTACACTGTAAAAAATTATAATTGTTTATCCATAATATGGACTGTTTTTTCACGTTACTCATGGGATGCTCTTTAAGTTGTATGTAGATTGGACAACTGCTGAAAGAATCTGGACGTGAGAGGACCATTTCATCATTGTCAAAATCCTACTAAAACCTTTTTTTGTCTTTTCCCTGTCTAACAAAAACTGCGACAAAGCTTTTGCAGTCCTTTAAAAAAATCCTCAACTTCGTTACTGGCTCCTTGGATAAATCTACTAAGGTTAGAATTTGTTCAAGTTGACTGTCATGAAGATATATATTTATAGTTTCCCTGATAACCAAATTTCCATGCCTAGCTACGGGATACAACAACGCTAACCCTGATCTAGACGCATGATACAGTATGTTTCTCTTCACAAACTTATTTATACACATCTTTTCTATTCCACTTTCCCTTGCCACATGGCAAAAGCTGAAAAGCAAAAAATGCATGTCAGCCTGTGTAATATTGACACATTGTCATGAGCTTTGTGTTGAATCTGTAATTCATGAAGTAGCAACATGGGGACTGTTTAAATGTCCAGGTTGTCTATACTGCTGAGCTAATTTGTTTGACAGTTGAGTTTCATAATTTGTATAGTGGATCTTTATATGTCTGGTATTGCAAAGTAGCTCTTTGTCCAATTTAGTGCATTTTTATGTAATAATCATATGTCATGATTTTTTATATATTTAACAATGCTGTCAGAAGTTGCATATTTTGTTGTGTACATTAGGAGAAAAGTACTTTATCACATTTGAGATTTAAGCGTTTGACCTATGGCTTATGCATTTTGTTAGTTGGTGCGCTTCTTTTTGTATGTACACTAGAACACTATTTATCACGTTTGATTTTTTAAGCCATAGATAAATGCATTGTGGTTATGGTTTACATGTCATTCTGAGCTCAGTGGTGCCATCATATGTGTTTCATCTTCCTAAGATTTTTGTTTCTGTTTTTAGGTGGTTCTAGGAGGTGGTCAGGATGCAATGAATGTGACTATGACAGACCGCTGTGCTGGTAAATCTGAGGCTAAATTCTATCACAAGGTAAGTTCTTTTCCAAGTTAATAAAGTATCGAGGTATTACTCCATTTGTGTTGCTTCATTGCTACACGTAGAGGATCTTCGGAGCAGCAAGGAGCACCACTGCAGTATCAGGTATTCAGGATCCTCCCTCTGTTGGGGAGCCCCAACCAGCGAGAGAGAGAGTTAGATCTTGGCGGCGGTCAGGCGCACGAAGATGCTAGGGGTGCCCGGATGACACGGCGACTAGCAAGACCAACGGGGATGCGGTCCCGCCTTCTCTGAATGGGCATGTCTCCTGCACTTCCCATGAGGTGTGCAACCTGAAGTAACGGAAACTGCAGGTTAGTCACATCTACATGCTCCCACGTACGCACAACAGGTTTTGTGCATCAATTTATTGATTTACGTGAGTGATAGATGCAATTATTTAGGTTCCTTTGACAGCTCCAATGGCCGATGTCTTGCTGAAAATAACAGGATTTTGGTCATGTTTAGAACATATAAGGCCGTGCCTTTCAATTAGCCTACAGTTGTGCCTTGATGTTTTCAAGCTGTTCAGGCTTTCAGAATAGAAAATGAATAAAATAAGAAAACAGATACTGAAGCCTCCTACGAAACCGGCCACTTTGCTTCCTAGCATGATGAGCTTTAGACAAGTTAAAGTTTATATTCGGTTTCTTGAACTTTAGTTTTTAAGTTTTTAAGTTAGTGTTACAATTTTGAACAAGTTGACTTGAATAGTTTCTAGGAAAATATTGTGCACTATGCAATTTTTTGTCACTAGCATTGTCTTATTTAGTTATTTGCATCAGGTTTTGAAGGGTGCTGAAGTCATAATGAACGTAGCACGTCGCCCTTGACTGTCTGCCACCATGAGCCACTGTCACCGTCGACGCCCACGCCATGCGGTCCACGCTCTAGGCCACCATTACCATTGACGCTGGCAAGCCCGTAAGTGAGTCCCCGACACAAAGGCCCGTTTGCTGGGCCATCTCCGCCGGCCGCCGCCGCTGCCGGCAAGCCCATAGACTATAAATTTAAATTGTATACTCTTATATTGCTGATAAGGCATATACTGGTTCACTTGCTATATAAACTAAAACTGTATACTCTTATATGCTTGTCACTGTCATGCAGACCCAACAAATTATTGGACACAAGTGGTCTGAATTGCAAAGATGTCTTAGGAAGGTAGGCTTTTCTTCATACTTGATTACTATTTTCTGCAAAAAGGATAAGAAATGAGACATGTCAAAATATCCTAAATTTTCAATTGTCAGATTAATGATTATTATTCTGCAATATGTACTTAGTATGGATGCAATGTACTAACTCTGTTCCAAATATGACTCGTTTGACTTTTTTGACCTCAAGTTTGACCACTCGTCTTATTCAAAAATTTGTGTAAAATATCACTTCTTCTTGTGGCTTGTTTTATGTTAATAAAAGTTTTTCAAGAATGACTTTAAATTTGACTATATTTGCATAAATTTTTTAATAAGATGAGTGACCAAACTTGGGGTCAAAATAGTTAAACGAATTATAATTTGAAACTGAGGGAGTAATATTTCTTTTCTGATAAGTAGATTGCTATTTGATTACACAGTTCCTTTATTCAATATGGATGCCATGCATGGTGAGATTATATGAAGATAAGTTTGTGACGCCATGGCTTTCTTGCGTCATTTAGACCTGGTTGTTCGACATGGCAATGCAAGCAGGATGCAGTGGATGGAGTTGTTTCCATTGCAACGTACGGGTGTTCTCTCACAGTCAGTCGTACGTTGCAATGTCAAGAGCCACATCAAGAACACATATTAAGATCTTTGCTCTCCCGCTGGATGCAAATGCACAGGACGGGGAGGCCAAAAAAAATGGAGAAAAAAATGCTAAAAAGAATGCTTAGAAAAAAATAAGAATGCATCAAATAAAAAAAGAAAGGATAGGAAAATCCTAATAGTGGATGGAACTTTCACGAAGAATATTGTATTTAAGGAGGTCCTAACACCATAGGTGAGGTAATAGAAAATTACTAACGCATGTATTTTTTCATTCAATTTATATTATACAAATATTATTTCACTAACGTCATATTTGTTGCTGTTTCTGGGAAGTTATTCGCGGATTTATTGGTTCACGAAAGAAATGGATATCGAAAATTTCTTCCTGCTGATATAAAATATTATTTTAGCTGCATCACGGAAAGGTCTATAAAGTAGAGTTTGTGAACCTACGACGCCGCGCTCTTTCATGACTGTGTTAATTTCACAAATTTTATTTTGTAGATTAAATGTCAATTTAATGTTGGTATTTAATTTTTATAATATTGTTATTTAATCGTGCGATATTTCTGTTTTTAATATAAAATGTTAGTTATCTCGTAGCAACGCACGGACACGCTAGCCAGTAATGATTAATGATCCCCGAATGAGATGATACCCAAGAGTTTCCGTATTTGGTCACTTTCGCAATAAGATTTGGAAAGGGACCCCAAACTATGATGATGGGCGAGTCGAGCATGATCGAGAGAACACAGATTATGCCATCCGCAAGCCTGTACTGTAGGGCATACACTAGGCTGCCGCGAGCACCATGATGAACTCACATGCCACTATGGCCTAACTCGTGCTCTCTTCCATGGACGGATGGGGTTTAGATGGAGCTATGCAAATAAAGAGATGATCTGTCAACGCTGTATAAAAGCATGAAGGATCTTGGGCACCCGGTAATGCTATCCTATAAGCGTACGTTCCGTACTCCCACTCGCTCGCCTTCCCCGCCTCGAGTCGCTCCGCTTCCTCCTCACTCTTTCTTTTCTCGCGCATCCCCCGCTCCCTCGTGAGTCGCTGCGACGCGCGCCCCTGCCCTCTCCCGCCTGCACACGCGCCACGCCCCATGCCGCTCGCTCTCGTCGACCGCGCGCGCCTGGAGATACCGTGCTGAAGCCGGAAGGGGCTCCGGCGAGCCGCTCCTCCCTCCCCTTCCATTTGCGACCTCCATGTCACCGCCGGCGAGGCGCCCTTCCTCTCCTCCCCGCGCTCCCTCCCTCATTCTGTGACCTCCGCATCGGAGAGGAGCACAACGGCGGCAGCTCCCGGCGAGGTAGGTGGGTCCTTGGGGGGATCTGAGGCCTCCCTCCCCTCTCCTCCTCTGGATCTGGCCGTCCTCATCCTCCTGCTTCTCCCGGCTCTGGATCTGAGGCTCTCGGGGTTTCAGCTATCACCATGTTACAATGAGTTTCTTCGTTTGTTGCATTAGGTCTCGGTTGATGTTGCAGTAGGTTAGGGTTCCGGCGAGCTCTTTGGGTTGAGCTCTCGCCTGTTTCATTGGTTTTCTGCGTTTGTTGCATTAGGTCTCGGGTGATGTTGCAGTAGGCTAGGGGTTCCGGCGAGCTCTCTGGGTTGAGCTCTCACCGTGTTGCATTGGTTTTCTGCGTTTGTTGCATTAGGTCTCGGGTGATGTTGCAGTAGACTAGGGTTTCGGCGAGCTCTCTAGGGTTGAGCTCTCACCATATTGCATTGGTTTTCTTCGTTTGTTGCATTAGGTCTCGGTTGATGTTGCATTGGTTTTGAGATTTTGTTTCAATTTTTTGCTTCAACTGCATGGTGTTGGGGGCCGGCGGGGTCGGGGAGAGGGGGGCGAATCCCGTGCGCGCGAGGGCCGGGACAGGGGAAGCGGGGGCGGGGGCGAGGACGAGGCCGTGCTTTTCTTCTTCTTCTTTTGTGCGGAAGCGGTGGCGGGGGGCGAGGCCGTGCTTCTTCTTCTTTATGTGCGGGAAGCGGGGGCGGTGGGCGAGGCTGTGCGGACAGAGGGGCGTCCGATGGGATTCAATCCCATTGAACCTCCGGGGGCGAGAACAAAAAAATCTTGTAAGCACACAAACACGCGTGCTCCGGTCCTGGTGCGGTAATAGTAATAGCCTTTGCTCTGAAACTGAAAGGGGCGCCGGAACCGGAAGGAAGCATGCCGAGGGTATGTCAGGGTGTTGGTGGGCTGCAGCCCAGAGAGGCCATGGGCCGTGCCGGTTCAGAGCAGAGAGTACAAAAGGGGAAAGACTGTGCACGGAAGGGCATGAATCATTCAGAAGACAAATACTTCTTCCTCCTCGGCAAGTCCTAATCGGACTCCTCTGCTGTTCATCTTCCTTCTCTAGATTCTTCTGATTCCTGCTTGCTTGTATTTCTAGTCCTCTTCGATCCCCTTGCTTGCTTCCATACCCTGAACTCTAATTCCTCTCATATTGTATCGGATTACTTAGTTATTATCTGAGTTGCGAGAAGGGTGTGCTAACATCTGGTATCGGAGACAGTGATTCTGTTCGCGTTTGATTCCGTATTCCATCGATTGATTCGCACCTTCCCTGGGTTGGATCGAGATCGTTGATCGACAGTGAGCTGCTGTCGCCAGCGATTTCTCCGTGAATCCCCGGGACCGTGAGTTGATTTGTGGGGAATCGGCGTGATCTGGATCGACTTCCTGCCTTCACCACCATGAATCCTTCCACCGAGCTCCTCCTCGTCGAGATGCGCAGGCTCTTCGCCGAGCAGTCCGCGCGGTTGGATCGGCTGTTCGACAAGTACACCGCGCCGGCACCTTCCACCGTCGCCGGGGTCACGCCTGCGCCTACGGCCGCAGCCTCGGTAGCGCCTGCAGCTTCCACCGCCGCATCGGTCATGCCAGCGGCCGCGCCTTCCGCCGCCGCATCGGCCACGACTACCTCATCCACCACCCCTTCCATCGCCTCACTCACGCCCGTGCCTCCCGCCACCGCCTCGGTCGTGTCCGTGCCTGCGCCTCCCACTGATGCTTCGGTCGTTCCAGCGGCCGTGCCTTCTGCCACCGCATCGGCCATCACCGCACCGCCCACCATTGTCACCTCGGTCATCGCCTCACTCACTCCCGCGCCTCCCGCCACCGCATCGGTCGCGCCCGCACCTTCCGCCGTCGATGAGCCTTTCCACGCTGCGGCGCTTCCTCCACCCGTGCTCCTCGAGTCCGAGGCAGAGGAGCTCCACTGGTTCGTCGAGGCGTTCACCTCCGACCCGGTCCCCTCCTCCAAGCAGAACCCGCTGTCCATGCTCCTACAACAATCGACCCCTCTGCAGGCCAAGCACAAGACGGAGTTCATCCACCATGAGTACCAGCAACAGATTCGGAAGCTTAGAGTCTTCGTTCCGGCTTCATCTCTCCTGCAGATGGTGGTGCCCGTGAAGGAGGAAGAACTTCCTAGCACCTTGCCTGACAGGTGTTTGAAGAAGTGCCTCCCCATCATACAGCGTTGTTTCTCTTTTCCATTCAGTTGCAGCTGGGATGCAGTGCGATGCTGGCAGTACAGGCCGTGGCCTCCACCTTCAGAACTCCAGTTGGTGAATTGTGAGGCTGAGCTGCGTCCTCTACCCTGGCCGTCGTTCGACATGGTTGCGAGGTTCGCGGTCACGTCTCTCTCTGGCCGCCTCTGGAAGCCCCCATGGTATGTCTCAACTCAACAACACCTCAGTCGTGTGCTTCCTGAACCTGTAGACTTGTGGACATGCTTGATGAGACCAGGGAGAATAGTTGTTGTTCCTGTACTGCTTGGTATATGTTTGCTTGATTCTGAGGTGATGACTACATCTATTCTTAGCAAGCTGCAATTAGTTCATCATGAAAGCTGTAGTGCCAGTGGTGTTTCTAGTGTGCACATTTTAGTTCATAACAGTTTAGCTTATCAGCCATGGCGTTCAAATCAAATAGTCATATGCTGGATTTCTGGAGCCACCAAAATATATCTGGCAATGTCTGAATATATGGCTCGAGTTGGTACAGTTTGCAGTCCTTGCTATGTTGATGTTGCTGCTTTCGGTGAATCTGATGATGAAAAGCCTGAGAAACTAGAAGCTCTTGTTGCTGCAGTCCATAGTGGTGGCAACAGTCCTATATTTCATATCGCTGCAGGTGTCCTTTCTGATATTAATATAATCTTCAGTTCATCAATATCAGTAGAAGGCCGAGGAAGTGACTCTGCTGTTGTTGCTGGTCAAGCATCGAGTTTGGAATTTCGAGTGCCACAAAACAATTCTCTATTGCAACGGAAGTGTGGTGGTTCAAGTCAACTTGATCTCTTTGTGGTTCTCATTTGGGCTGGAAGCACCATATTGCATATCTCACTTTTGGAGCTCTCTCAAACATGGCTGCTACCTGCATTAGTTGAATTCATAGATTATGGCTCTTCCAAGGCTTGTTGTTGTTGGTCCGAGAAGCCTCTATGGCTGCTCCTGGGTCGACACAATATTGGATGGCTGACCATTGTGACCTGGCTGATTCGCTATGTTGACAGGGAGGATCAGCTTCTTGTATTTCTGCAGCAGAAACATGTGGATTGGTTAACAGCTTGCAAAGTTCAGGAATTTCAATGGCAATCACTACTGGTTGATACATTTATGATGTGGCCGCTATATGGAACAGTTGCACTTTCACAACACCAATGGGTTGTAGTTCCTGCTCTGTTGCGTAATCCTTTTGCATTTGTGCCAAGTACTGCCAATATTACAGTCAAGGTGAGACAGCAGCAATGCTGTCACCAATTCTGGCAGACGCCTTGGTCTCTTTCCCACCAAGCTAACTGTGCAGCAATGTCAGTGTACACCTTGGGCTTACTTACTGATGCTGCACATATGAAGTTGGTTACTCACATAGCTGCAGACACAAATCTCAACTCTAATATGTTGGTGACCACTAAACTGACGAATGTGATGTCCTCCAAGGCACATCATTTTCCATGGGATCCAGGAGGTTCAGAGCTGGTTTTGTGCATTGTTCAGTGGCGGTGTGTAGTTCGAAGAAGCAAACTGAAGGGAAGATCGACATCTGTGGAAGCTGGCCTACCGAGCAAAGAAGTCTCGGTGGATTTGGAGCAGCGGCTTGGGGGCAAGCCGCTTTTCAAGAAGGGAGGAATGTCAGGGTGTTGGCGGGCTGCAGCCCAGAGAGGCCATGGGCCGTGCCGGTTCAGAGTAGAGAGTACAAAAGGGGAAAGACTGTGCACGGAAGGGCATGAATCATTCACAAGACAAATACTTCTTCCTCCTCGGCAAGTCCTGATCGGACTCCTCTGCTGTTCATCTTCCTTCTCTAGATTCTTCTGATTCCTGCTTGCTTGTATTTCTAGTCCTCTTCGATCCCCTTGCTTGCTTCCATACCCTGAACTCTAATTCCTCTCATATGGTATCGGATTACTTAGTTATTATCTGAGTTGCGAGAAGGGTGTGCTAACAGGGTAGGAGTAGGACGTACAGGAACGACGGCGACTCTTCCGGGACGAGACGCATGTGGATGCACCGCTCCTAGTTCGTGTCAGGAACCCGTGGGTGATGCGCTAATCTAGCTATTGGGTTGGAGGCGCAAATGGGCTCCAGCACTAGACTCATCTTGGCCCATGAAAGAAGCCACGCTAGACGCAAGCATGATACATATACAGAAGGGAGCCTAGCGGATGATGAACTAACTGTCCAGCCCGAACCGGCGTGAGCATGTCGTTGGAGCAGAGCATCTTGAGGTCTTGGTGGATGCATCGGCACAGGAGGTTCCATCTTCGGCCGGGAATCATTCCCGTCCGACTAGTCGGACTGGAGCCCTCCGCGGACTCTCTCTCTCCCTTCTCTCTTGCGTTTTATTTCCTGGTGTTTAATTTGGCCCAACAATTTAGTTCGACCCATTTCGTCTGTACCAGCGTGCAGCAAAGCACTTCAATTTTGAGCTATTTGTTTTTCATTGAGTCGAATAGTGTAAGTGCTATAGTTTTTCTTTTTTTTTCTTTTTTTTTGTTTTCTTTCCTTGCTTCTATTTATTATCCATGTGATGTTCTATGTGTTTTTATTTTATCCTTCTTATTTGTTGTTTTGTCTTATATTTTCGTTTTCTTTATCTTTTTATCTTTCTTTTATCTCTGTTCTAGTAATAACCTTTCTGCTCTGAAGCTGAAAGGGGCGCCGGATGGAAAGCATAGGAATGATTTTTTTTCTTTCTTTCTTTCGAGATCAATAAGAGTAGCTCCAGCAGTTCCCAGTACCTCCCCTATCCTCATAAAACTGTCATATTGGGGACAACTATGCTTTTTTTTTCTTGCTCCAGCAGTTTCCCAATACTTCTTCTTTTGTTTGGTGGCTACTAATATTTTCCTCATCTCCTCTCAAAAAAAGAGGGAGATACAACTCCCCCAATACCATGGGGATCATCCTAACTACCACTTTTCAGCCATATTTTCTTTTATACTCCTGTGGGACCCACCTTTCATATGAGTATTGGGGGAGATATATTGATATATTGCTGCAGCAACTCCCCCAATAAATTTAGAAAGTGATATTAGGCTACCCAATACCATCTTATTGGAGTAGTTTTATTGGGGGACTGCTGGAGATGCTCTGAGCTCCTGCAGGCTTGTAGGTGGTACCCCAGTTTTTAGGACCGGACCGGAGATCGAACCGGCGAGACCGTCGGTTCAATGGTTCATTGGTCCAACCGTTTGGAACCGGTTAAACCGCCGGTTCGATTGTTTTGGACCGGTCAAAAATCCTGTGAACCGGTATATATATATATATATATATATATATATATATATATATATATATATATATATATATATATATATATATATATACACACACACACACTATAATAAAAAATATATCTTGACAAAAAAATATATATAGAATGACATGTTCTTAATTTAAAAGTTAGAACATCAAGTGCCTGATAAGTGATAACATAGTTCATACATCATAGAAATATAGAATCATGGCTCTCGCAGGTCACAGCAACAGCCAACAGATCCTCGCACATCGCAGGTTCTTTAATACAAAACATCAAGTGCGTGCAGATAACAGTCGGACATGCTAAAAGTTCGAAACAAGTTCGTGCTAAAAAGATGCAAGGCTGCGAACACAAACAAAAGACATGGTAGATGCGATGGTACTCAATCAAAATTCAGGTGATCATATTCATCTTCAGGTTCAGGTGTAGCATCACTCCTTGGACTTGATCCACCAACTTCAATTGCAACACCATCGTAATTAAATAGATCTTCATTCCTTTGGGGCCTTTCCTGGTTCTGAATGTCTTCAACCTCATCACTGTCATTCATAACATCAACCTCAACAGCATCCAAGTCTAGCGCCAATTCTAAATTTTTTTCCAACATAGATATGATGTTAAATAAGCAAAAAAACTTGTATGTATGTTAAAAAATTGATTTCACAATTGAGAAGAGACATTACCATCACTGCATTGTATACTTAGTGCGGACAGTTCATTGCGAAAGGTGTTCAACTCTTCCGAGTTAAGGCGAGGTGGATTGTCTTCTAAGATCCAAGCTTCATTTCCCATTCCAATGTGTTCCAAGCTTATTGGGTTATAATTTCTAGTACTGAATCTGGACCTAATGTTCAAATAGTTCAAACAAGAAGACCATATATTATTTAGCAGCTAGCTGCGCATGTTTCAGCCTACAATATCATTTTTTATGTTCAAGAACAAGCTAGCAGCTAGGAGTAAGGAACTAGCGAAGGGGTACCTGTGACGCAACCTCATGTTACAATGAACATAAACGATATCATTCAGCCTTTGATGCTCTAATCTATTCCTTTTTTTAGAGTGCACATGCTCAAAGTAGCTCCAGCTCCTCTCACATCCAGAAGCACTACAAGTTTGACTCAACACACGCAAGGCAAGCTTCTGTAAATTTGGTGCACTGCAGCCATAAGTTTGCCACCACTCATCTATGTGAAAAAATAGAAATTAGTGATGCTGAAATTAACTGGAGAAGTAAAAACAGCAATGTAGTTGTAGTGAAGTTACCAGCAAGCTTGCCCGAACGATCATTTATAGCACTTAGACGCCCAAAATCACCTTCTCCATTCCTAAAAAATCTACATTTCTTTTGTCAAAGCACTTCTAAGGGCACTATCTTTACCAGCATATCTCTCTATGACATCAAGAACTCCACAAGTAGTGGACTTGTACTTCTCTCGTAGTTGAGGATTGTACTGGTTATTAGGATTGAACCAAAAGCCAGCAGCATGTAAATTCTTATCAAAGTGCTTATCCCACCGTGCATCTATGTACTGCAAGAAAGGCTTCACAAACTCTTTCCTTCGCTGAAATCTCTTCTCAATTTCTTCTCTTGCAGTATGGAATCCTGCAAATAGATAGCCCATTGCAGGTCTCTCGTCGCTGTCCACTATTCTCAGCACCCGAACTAGTGGTTCTGATAATTGGCAAACAAGAGCACAATTTTTCCAGAACTGTTGATCCAGCACAGCTTTGGTGAATTTCTTGCCTTGTGCTTCCTTATAATATGCACAGTTTGTCCACTCCTTGGAGATAACCATTGCATGCATATCAGCCTTGTGTTTATATATGCTTTGCAAAGCAATAAAATTAGTAGCAAAACGAGTTTGGGCTGGGCGGAGAATCTCATGACCTTTAGTGAACTTCCTCATTAGATACAATGGGAAGCAATGGTTGTAGATATATTTTGTAATGCCTGATGCATGAGCTACTGTAGTTTTCACTATTTCCTCCTTACCAAAGTCAGACAATATCAAATTCACACAATGGGCAGCACAAGGGGACCAATAAATAGATGGGAACTCAGCTTCTATCATTCTACCAGCAGCAACCATGTTTGAGGCATTATCAGTGACAAAATGAACCACATTTTCAGGCCCAACAAAATGAACCACATTTTTGAATAATCTAAACAAGAAATCTCCAGTTTTGGAGTTATCAGTGGCATCAACTGACTTGAGAAAAACAGTACCTTTAGGACAATAGACCAAGAAGTTGATGAGGGTCCTTCTCTTTGTGTCAGTCCACCCATCAGCCATAATAGTGCAACCAGTTTCTCTCCAAGTGCTGCGGAAACCATCAACAAAATTCCTAGTTTCCACAACACATTTTGCAAGCAATGAACCACGCAGCTGATTAAAGTTTGGCCCCTTGTATCCAGAACCATATGCACACACGACATCAATCATGGGCTGGTAAAAAATAGAATTACTTGCATTAAATGGAATAGATGCATCAAGAAACCATCTTGCCATGCACAAATCTGTCTTCTCCTTAACTGCTTCTCCTTGAAGAACACTCTTAAGTGTTGGTTGATCCCCTGGGCCAGTTCTAGGCTTGTAGTACTTGCCAATACTAGGAGTAACTGCTGCAGGTCTCTTTTTTCCTCTGTTTGCTGCAGGTGCAGCAGCAACACACCGTGAAGGGGCAGCAGAGGATTCAACAACATCATCTTGTTCTCCAGGTTCTGGCCCCATATGCATTCCCTTCCTCATACTCCTGTTGTGCCTTCTTTTTCTTCTCATCCCAATCAACCAGGTTTTGATACATTGTATGCTCAACCTCAGGGTCAACTTTTTTACATGCCGCCACATTACCCGGCCATTTGGCTAAATGCTCCTTGAAACGATGGATCCCTCCTCCTGCTAATATATCATTACAGAACATGCACTTGATCTTGCTTCTTCTTCCTTCAGTGAACTGTGTACAATATCCCCATGCTGGATCAGATTTCTTTCTTGTCTTCACTTCTGTGGATGGCTCTTGAGTAGCAGGTGTTCCACTTTGGTTCTGCGAACTGTCAGTAACCGGAGTTGGAGTTGGAGTCGCTGAAGAATCAACTATATGCACAAGGGGAAGACAGGTTACTAGCAGTCCAGCAGCTAAGAAATGCATCATATTTGTTACTAGCCAAATCTTAAAAACAATCCTAAAGCAATCAGATCGGAGAACCCTCATGCATCAGAGATGTACACTACTACCTAAAAAGCAATGGATCGAAAAGATGAGCAGGCAATGGATCGAAAAGATGACTGCTCACCAGGCGCCATGATTTTCCTTGAAGAAAAGCAGGAGCAGGGACAGGCTGATGGAGAGACTGGGCACGGGAGGAGTACTGGAGAGTGGAGACGTAGAGCACTGGAGGCCGTACACGGACGCCCGTCGCTCGCCGTCGCTCGCTGCGGACGCCTGTTGCTCGCGGTCGTGGCTCACCGCAGCCGCCTTCTGCTCGAGCTCGATGCGGTCGGCCAGTCGCGTGCACGACGCCGCGTCCTGCGAGCGCGAGGCCGCGACCCGCCTGCAGCCCGCCGCCCCGCCCCTGCAGCCCGCCGCCGCCTGACTTGCTTGCCACCGCCGCTTGCTCGCACCGCGCCGCCGGGAGCCTCGCGCCGCCGCTAGCAGATAAGGTGGGTCAATTTTTCCCTCCCACTCGGTCACTCCAGGAGCCAGAACAACCCTAAACTCCTAAAGACCCATTTGGAGCCAATTTCCAATAGTACCCCTAACTAGATAAGGTCGTCCTGAACAAACAGAGGGGTAATTTTGGAAACACTCGAAACATCGCCGGTTCGCATGGAACCGTCCGGTTCACCGGTTCGATAAAAACCGGCCGGTTCAACCGGTTTTTTCCGGTTCGATTGTGTACCAGTCCTCTAAGGTGACCCGGACCGGCGGAGGCTCTGGTTCGGTCTTTTACCGGTGGAACCGCCGGTCCGGTCCGGTCCGAATAACAGGGGGTGGTACGCACGTGCCTTTCACAGCCTGCCCTACTGCAACTCTTGACCAACAAATTGATGGAACGGAAAGCCCTGATCCAACTTGAGCACATCCATGCACGCGCGCAAGAGGCAAGACGTGTCGTGATGAGGAGCAAGGACCGGCGGCGGTGTGGACTTGGTTACTACTCACATAGCAAAACAAGGCGATTTTTGATAGCTAGCTAGCGTAAATCAATCACTTTTAATCCTGATAGGATACTCGACACGACAATATAACTGTATGTGGTAGCCGCCCGGTTGACCGTGCCATGTTAGTACTGCGTATGGTTGCCTCGTCGTGGTGCTAACGGAGTTCGGGTAGAGCGTACCAGCTGCTTTCATAGTCGCGAAATAGGTTGCTTAGTTAGTACTGCGTTCGGCACCGCCGTTCAAACCGGCGATCTCTGTTCTGTGTCTAGGGTTACAGGCAGGCCTCGGTGCCTCGCCAGGTCCGGCAATCCTCGTGTATCCAAAGCTCTAACTTCTCTTAATGAAGGCACGCTTTCGGAAAAAAAAAAGACTGTGCATGTCAGTGGCAGGCTGAGTGGCAGAAGGTTTTTTGCCTGCCTTCAATGCGAACGCAAAGCCACCCGGGGACGGGGAGGTAGCGGAGAGGACGTGGCAACAACCGCGGCTGCCGACCCACCGGCCACGGCCGCGCTCCACCTGCACTGGCTGTCTCGTACGGCCCACCACTGCCGCGCTGCAGGACATGCAGCGAGCCAACAGGAAAGCTCTGTAGCAGACGTGCCGCGCGCCGGGGGGCGCAGACGGGCGGCGACGCTGACGCAAGGCAGGCCGCAGGCCGTCATGACTCATGCGCGCGCGCAGGGCACGGCACGGCACGGCGCAACGGCCGCGCGCGGGTACGCGTCGCCCTCAGCCGCGTCGGCGCCGCACAGCAAAGCTGCGGCCGATGCTTCGCTAGAAAGAAAACGGCAGGCGCCGCGCCGCGAGCAGCAGTCATGATCCGCGTTGGAAGCTCAACTGCCGGCTGCCGGATCGCGGAGGTCACTGAGACGAAGGAAATCGTCAGACATGCAGGGTGTGATTGGTTCTCTTCCGTGGGCAGCCAGGCCAGCTTCCGAGAGCCAGGCTCTCGCGGACCAGGCTCGTTGCATGCGGAGCATTTTGTTTGGTTAGCGTTTCTACCCAGCATGTCCCAGCGTTGAAGTTGTTTGGTTGGACAACTTTCCTAACCGGGCCAGCGAGTTGCGCCGAGCCAGCCAGGCTGAGGAGGAACGGACCTCAGCTGCGTTCCTGGGGAGCCAGGCTCCGGGCGTCCTTTTGCACGAGCGTAACCAGGCCGAGCTCGAGTTCCAGGAAACCAAACACCCTATACGCGTACGAGGGCATGCAAGGCTGGCCGCGCGCAGGATACCAATCACGCCCGCAGTGAATGGGCGTCAGTTCAGTGGTGTGTGGGGCAGTTGGTCGCTCGTCAACGCCGGTGTTCCTGATGTCAACGCATCTCCTACGACTAAAAAGAATAAAAGTTAAATGATCTTTTGGTGCGACTTTTTTTTTCGCTCCTCCCCTTCGTGCGATACGAGCACGCGCCTGGAAGGAAGGTCTCGCCCGCCTGCGATTAATTAAGAAAGAAGGCCCGTGATATATACCAAGGAAAGGGCGCCGTTTCTTCGTGCGACTTCGAAGCCTGCTCCTCCGCCGCCGTTCCAGTCTGTGTCGCGCCTCCCAAACCTGCGCCGGCGCCTCCACGCCGTCGCTGGAGAGCCCGGCCATGCAGGCGCTGAGGGATCCCGGTGCGTCCCGGTCCGCGTGCTGCCCCCGATCTACTGCGTGGGGCCGTTGGTCATCGTCGGCGACGACACGAGCGCAGCGGCAGAGGACCAAGAGCGCGCGACGAGGAGGCGGTGGCACGAGTGCCTTGCACGGTTGCCTCTCCGCCCCGCCGCTAGCCCTGAGACAGGAGGCGACCGCGCCCCGCGGTGGCGCTGCGACCCGACGCTACGATGCGTTGCTCCGTCCCTCCATCCCTCCTCTCCTCTCGACCCGCGCCGCAATGCGGGTCCCCACCTCAGCCCACGCGGCGGCAGGGCGGCTTTGCTCGATCTGTCGCCGCCGTTCGCACTGCCCGGCGTGCCCTTGGAGCCGCCGGGGTTCGCCCGAGGTAGCAGCCGCCGTGGATACGCGCGCTCGCTTGCGCGATTTCAGCCCGGTGCCTGCGCAGCGGTCGCAGCGGAGGTCTATCCCGTGCTGTGATTGCTTTCCGTTCAGTGTTTTTCTCGTCTGTCATTAGGATTCGGTTGGTTTCGTCTGTTTTGGGAGTACGCTGCTCCGTTTAAGTGGTTAGTTTGCGATTTTTTTTAATCTGTTTCTGCTCTCGCGCCGGACGTATTCCAGAGAATCACATATGAACGGAAGATGTAGTGCTTTTGTATACCTTTGCAACGAGTATTTAAACATTATTTAACGTTGAGTTTAGAAGAAGTCATGGCTTTCTGAATATTGCTGAACTTTAATGTCGGTTCTGTCAGGCCGGGCTCAGTTTCTATGGATGATCTACTTCATACTCTCTCTAGCGGAACTCACCCTGGTTCATGGATTATTTGTTTTCCCCTGAGTGAATTACAAATTTAGATGTTTGAGCTATTATCTGAACTTTTGGATGTTGTTAGATGGAAACTCTAATGGTACATGGATGAATTTGTTTTAATCATAGAAGAGTTGTGTACGACGTGGTGTAGGCTACACAGCTACCCAACTATAATGGATGTCAATCAGGTTGACTAATTTTGCTACACATTTACCTGTAATGGTTCGTTTCATTTGTTCCCTGTTGCATGTGATGACAAAAAATCCATAAAATTGGATACAGAATTATTTTCATCAAGCGGGTGTGATTTTTCTTGCATGCAAAAGAACCGAACCTGATTAGCTTGCATGCAGGAGCAAGAAGGAAATTACGAACGATGAATCAACCAGACGTGTGACTCTTCTCCTATACAACTAAAAAGAAAGAAAGTAAGATCACTATGTGATGGATGATGATCTGGTTGAGTGGTTTTTTTTTTGCTATCAACTGAAAAAGAATGGTATGTTTTCCTCCATGTGTGCCATTTAGTGGCTGTTGGCTGTACATCCAACCCAACTTGGGCTTTAGCTCATGTTTTGGCATTCCAGAAAATTTTGGACAATTCAAGAACTCAACTGGGTACTACTATCTTCATCTTGAACTATGTAGACATGGATTTGCTATTTGTTCATAAACATAAGTATTGATTTACTCCATTCATGGTGCCCTGAAATAATCATAAGGAACTGTGGAAGAAAAGTTGATTATATAATGGTGTCAATCACGGCAAAATAGAAAGTAGAAAATTATTGTAGCAGGCTTGGGCATCAGATAATCTGCGGTTTGGGCATTAAATTATATGTAGCAGGCTTTTCAACATTTAGTTTGATGAGATTCATAGTTTTAGGTTTTTACAAAAGTCTTGCGTCATTTCAGGCTTGCATCTCCCAAGGTCGGCTACACACGGATACCTACGATCACTGCCAACAGTGAGGTAATCCTTCAATGAGGTGACTACTGAACCATTGCCTGTGTGTTTAGCCATGGCTGTGCTGTACACCTGAAAAATCAACCTACCACTGAAAAGACGTAGTGCTGGTGACCACGATGACTCCAGCACTACTTAACTCTCTAACTGACAGAATTGGCTACTTAACTCCACCATGACTCCAACACTACTTAACTCTCTAAACTACAGAGCTAAAGGCTCCAAAATTGTAACAGAATTGTTGGAGTGCTTTGCAGCCTACGCATATCCTAGGAGTATCCCATGCTCTGCCCCAGTTCATGGCTGTACAATACTAATCTAGAAAAAGCAATCAAAGGTCAAGCAGAGGAACTCACCTTATTGGTTTGGTTAGGCATCCAGCTAGAGTTTATGTCTACAGTAGCAGCCATCTCATTTCCCTGATCTGCAGGTCAAGTAGCAGCAGCAGCTAGCCCAGGAACAGCAGTTCTCGCTGCAGCAATTGTTCATTCAATAGTTGTTTGTGCAGGGTGCATGGTATTTGTTATCGGCAACTTCTAGGCACCCCTCTATTGCTTTTATTTGAATCCATGCTTGGTGTCGGTACCAACAGTATGAGGGTACCCACAACCAACGATAATAAAAAACAAAACGATTAAACCGCAGCAAAAGACAGCTCGACGGAGTGCCTCGACCGCGCTCCAACTCCGACTCGTACGAGGCACCCCCGACGGGGACGCCTCGACCGCGCCCCGTCCCGTACAACAAGGCACCTCGACTGCGCTCCGACTCGCATGAGGCTCGTTCGGCCACCGGTAAAACTCCGACTCGCACGACCCCGGGTCGAAGCGCTCGGCCTACTCTATTCACCTACTCTGAGACAAAAGTCAGAGCATTCAATGCGATTACCTGCTACAACCCACCGACATGGCTATAGCCGTGACCGACGTGGGAGCAACACCAGTGTCAGTCCTCACTTTTTACCGCCCATCCCGTGATAGGAGGTGAAACCTGTCACTGTGCACCCCTTACCACGCACTGTTTTACCACCGATCACCCTCGAGGGAGGATACGACAAGGTCCGTACCCCTCGATCTCGGGGATTCGGCCTTATCCGTCCGACCTCGACCCAACCTCGACCTAGCCTCGACGTCCACCACCGGTTAACAGGAAGGAAAGGTCAACGTGGCACAGGACCCAGGGTCTTTTCACCATCTCGTCCCCGACGTCACCATGGTGTCCAGGGATGGCCGGCCATTCCTGGGGCACGTCGCTACAGCCACCTTTACAGGAATCGACAAAACTTCACCTCAAGGCACCCGGCGTCCCGGCCTCCTCTTACCCTATAAAAGGGCAGGCCCAGGCTCTACAGAAAGGGGGGACCGGGACAACTCAGAGATCAACATCTCAAGCAATCACCCTTGTACTCTTTTTTCCTTTTGAGACCTGGGCTCAGTTCCCTCTCTCACAGCTTGTAACCCCTACGCAAGCACTTCGGTGTAAGAAAATACAACACTCCTCCCCCCCGCTGGATGTAGGGCCTTCCTGTGCCCGAACCAGGATAAATCCTCATGTATTCTCCTTGCATCACCATCCAGATTAGGGACGCGCAGCACTCACTCGTCGGCTTAGGACCCCCCCGGGACCGAACACCGACAGTTGGCGCGCCAGGTAGGGGACGCTGCGTGCCAACATCGTTTTTCCACCATTTTTCTGGATGGCTAACCCCGAACATCTGCTCCCGTTGGCCACGGTGATCTGGTTTGGGAGTTTGGAGTTCATGTCGCTTGGCCACGGCTACGACATGGTCCTCCTCCCGCCCAGACACCTGACCGACGTGGACCACGAACTCTCCCAACCTGGGGGAGCCCTGCGCCGGCATCGTCGCTCCCGTCAGGCACGCGCCACCAGGCGACGGCGAGCCCGGCGCAACCACCGTCATCGCCTTGCGGAGGTTGATGGTATTCCCCGATCCGGCGCCTCTCAGCCAGACGCCGACACAGATTTCCTCGCTGAGGATCTGTGTAGGATGAGCTTGGCTGAGGGTGAGATGCCGACAGGGAGTCCCATCGCTCTACCGCCCGGTGCGGTGCCGACCAGTCAGTTCGACTACACCGGCACAAGGAACGACGCCTCCTTCAGCATTTCTGTTTGGGCTAGACTCGGTTGCCCGGGCGTACGTTTCCTCTGTGAGCACCAGCATGAGCGCTTACGAGGAACTCCCCGGGCACCATCTACGCTCCACTCTAGACCTTTTGCATCCACGCCAGCTTCTGAGTACCTGGACTCTACGGAAACCCCAGAAACAGAGCCCCGTGCGACTGCTCCTCGACGTTACGACTCCAGAGATAATTGGCGACGACCTCACATGCACCCATTATACTACTACTTTGGCGCTCCTGACTCCGACTCTGCCGATGACACCTACGACCCGACCCGCGAGTGCTTCCATATCGACGGACTTAGCGCGTCGGATTCGGAGGATGAGGCACCCGTTGAAGAAAGAAACACGCCACCTCAGGTCGAGCTCCCTGCCGAGCGAGATGAGGCTCAATTCCTTGCAGATCAAGGAATGCAGCTCGAGCAAATCCGCGAGTTGCAGGATAGGCTCGACGAGGAACGAGAAAACCTGCGTCTACTACAGCGAACCCTCGAGCAAGAGCGCGCGGCACGCGCACATGGCGGAGGAGCTCGAAAAAGAGCTCACGACGTCAATCGTCGCATCGTCGAGGACCGGGCGGTCGACCCTCGGTTTTCGGTCGAGCCAGCCAGAACGTGGTCGCCGCCGCCATGCTCCTTCGTAACATGCCCGAGCCATCGAACCCTGACGCTCGTCGAGCCCGAGATGAAATCCGAGGACTCCTCGAGACTGCCGCCATGCAGCAGGCCGAGAGTTCTGCCTCGAGGCGACGCGGGCCTGCCTCGGAGCAGCCTACCGAGCCCTCCCGACAGAAGAGAGAGCCCTCGGTTCATCCCGAGCACGCCTAATGGAACAGGGAGGCCCTTGTCCCTGAGCACATCATCGACGACCATGAACCTCGAGATACCCGTGGCAACATCGTCGAGCGCCGGGCGCGCAAACACGGTGACGGTGTGGCTCGAGGCTACCACGTGCACAGAGGCAACAGCTCAGAAGATCGAAGCCCTTCACCCGAACCACCGGGTCCCCGGGTCTTTAGCAAGGCCATTCGTGAAACAATACTCCCGGCTCGGTTTCGCCCCCCCCCCACGACTCTTACCAAGTACAACGGCGAGACCAAACCCGAACTTTGGCTCGCTGACTTCCGCTTGGCGTGTCAGTTGGGTGGGGCCACCGATGACCGGGTCATCATCCGGCAACTCCCCCTGTTCCTGTCGAACACCGCTCGAGCCTGGCTCGAGGATCTCCCACCTCGACAAATCCACGACTGGAACGACCTTGTGAGGGTGTTCGAGGGAAACTTCACGGGAACCTACCTGTGCCCCAGCAACTCATGGGACCTCCGAAGCTGCAAGCAAAAGCCGGGTGAATCCCTCCGGGATTACATTCGGCGTTTCTCCAAGCAACGCACCGAACTCCCCAACATTACCGACTCCGACGTCATCATGGCCTTCCTCTATGGTACCACCTGCAAAGAGTTGGTCCGAGAGTTGGGCCGCAACACTCCCATCACTGCCAATGGTTTGATGGACATCATCACCAACTTCGCCGCCGGCGAGGAGGCGGTTGGTGCCATCTTTGGTGGTGATCAGGATAAGGGGAAGCACAAGGAGGAGGATCCCGTGGGCTGAGGCCATGCAGGTGGAAGGCTCAACCCCACCAGCCAACCCCGGGCCTAACTCTTATACCTCGATGGAAGTCCAACGGGCGAGCGAAAAGGTAGGAGCAGTTTTTGCATTCAATAACCTTACCTAACCGCTCCCTCGAAATCTGCGGATATGGGCACGTGTCCGCTATACACGCCGTAACCATTGCACCACGCCACCCACTACCGCACCGATCTCGCTTCCCCTCCTGAAAAGACGCGCCCCAAACGGGTAGGAGAAGGATCCATGGACGGATATTCCCAGATGCATGGGTAACGGGCTCCGAGCCCGATATGAATCTCGAGGGATCGAAAGCTGGCCCTCGACCAGGGTTCGACAGCTGCCCTCGAGTAACAGAGTTAGGGATGACCAAGGGTGCGCTCGTACATGGCCAGGGCTCGAGCCACGCTCTCGAGGCACCCTAGGACGTATTCGAGGCTAAAAGAGAAGGTCAACGGAGGAATCCCCACGGAGGGAGGCATCGAGCCCTCGAATCCTATCGAAAGGAATCAAGATCCACACGACTACTCTTTGGCATTCTTGAGAGCACCTCTGGGCCGCTAGCCGACTCCTATCGAATGGAGCACGGGCTCACACTCGAATTCCCCCGCTAGTAGCTCACCGGAGACCGTCGGAACTCGCCCAAACGAGGGTAGTACGACGTTTCCCACCCCTCCTCCCTTTTTCTAAAAAAGGGAGCGTGAGGGTCGAACGATAAAAGACGGCCAAGACCCTGATCGACCTCGTGCGTACGAGGCTCGGGGGCTCGACCGCAGAAACCTAAACCTTGAGGGATCGAAAGCTGGCCCTCGACCAGGGTTCGACAGCTGCCCTCGAGTAACAGAGTTAGGGACGACCAAGGGTGCGCCCATACATGGCCAGGGCTTGAGCCACGCTCTCGAGGCACCCCAGGACGTATTCGAGGCTAAAAGAGAAGGTCGACGGAGGAATCCCCACGGAGAGAGGCATCGAGCCCTCGAATCCTATCGAAAGGAATCGAGATCCACACGACTACTCTTTGGCATTCTTGAGAGCGCCTCTGGGCCGCTAGCCGACTCCTATCGAATGGAGCACGGGCTCACACTCGAATTCCCCCGCTAGTAGCTCACCGGAGACCGTCGGAACTCGCCCAAACGAGGGTAGTACGACGTTCCCCACCCCTCCTCTCTTTTTCTAAAAAAGGGAGCGTGAGGGTCGAACGATAAAAGATGGCCAAGACCCTAATCGACCTCGTGCGTACGAGGCTCGGGGGCTCGACCGCAGAAACCTAAACCTTGAGGGATCGAAAGCTGGCCCTTGACCAGGGTTCGACAGCTGCCCTCGAGTAACAGAGTTAGGGACGATCAAGGGTGCGCCCATACATGGCTAGGGCTTGAGCCACGCTCTCGAGGCACCCCAGGACGTATTCGAGGCTAAAAGAGAAGGTCGACGGAGGAATCCCCACAGAGGGAGGCATCGAGCCCTCGAATCCTATCGAAAGGAATTGAGATCCACACGACTACTCTTTGGCATTCTTGAGAGCGCCTCTGGGCCGCTAGCCGACTCCTATCGATTGGAGCATGGGCTCACACTCAAATTCCCCCGCTAGTAGCTCACCGGAGACCGTCGGAACTCGCCCAAACGAGGGTAGTACGACGTTCCCCACCCCTCCTCCCTTTTTCTAAAAAAGGGAGCGTGAGGGTCGAACGATAAAAGACGGCCAAGACCCTGATCGACCTCGTGCGTACGAGGCTCGGGGGCTCGACCGCAACAAACCGAACCTCGAACGAAAAAATAAATCACGCCACAATACGAGACCATTCCCCAGTAGAGCGTATAAAAGACCTCGGAGGAGTCCAAATACACCACCGAGGCCTCGGGGGCTACACCCGGCGGGTGCGCTCGCGCGCCCCCACCGGAAAACATCGCGACGCTATAACTCCAGTTCATGAGCCTCTGAGCGAGTGACCCACACTCACCCAAAGGCTCGGGGGCTACTGTCGGTACCAACAGTATGGGGGTACCCACAACCAACGATAATAAAAAACAAAACGATTAAACTGCAGCAAAAGGCAACATGCCTCGACCACATACCAGGCCCGTCTCGTACGAGGCCAGCTCGACGGAGTGCCTCGACCGCGCTCCAACTCCGACTCGTACGAGGCACCCCCGACGGGGACTCCTCGACCGCGCCCCGTCCCATACAACAAGGCACCTCGACTGCGCTCTGACTCGCACGAGGCTCGTTCGGCCATCGGTAAAACTCCAACTCGCACGACCCCGGGTCGAAGCGCTCGGCCTACTCTATTCACCTACTCTGAGACAAAAGTCAGAGCATTCAATGCGATTACCTGCTACAACCCACCGACATGGCTACAGACGTGACCGACGTGGGAGCAACACCAGTGTCAGTCCTCACTTTTTACCGCCCATCCCGCGATGGGAGGTGAAACCTGTCACTATGCACCCCTTACCACGCACTGTTTTACCACCGATCACCCTCGAGGGAGGATACGACAAGGTCCGTACCCCTCGATCTCGGGAATTCGGCCTTATCCGTCCGACCTCGACCCAACCTCGACCTAGCCTCGACGTCCACCGCCGGTTAACAGGAAGGAAAGGTCAACGTGGCATAGGACCCAGGGTCTTTTCACCATCTCATCCCCGACGTCACCATGGTGTCCAGGAATGGCCGGCCATTCCTGGGGCACGTCGCTACAGCCACCTCTATAGGAATCGACAAAACTTCACCTCAAGGCACCCGGCGTCCCGGCCTCCTCTTACCCTATAAAAGGGCAGGCCCGGGCTCTACAGAAAGGGGGGACCGGGACAACTCAGAGATCAACATCTCAAGCAATCACCCTTGTACTCTTTTTTCCTTTTGAGACCTAGGCTCAGTTCCCTCTCTCACAGCTTGTAACCCCTACGCAAGCACTTCGGTGCAAGGAAATACAACACTCCTCCCCCCGCTAGACGTAGGGCCTTCCTGTGCCCGAATCAGGATAAATCCTTGTGTATTCTCCTTGCATCACCATCCAGATTAGGGACGCGCAGCACTCACTCGTCGGCTTAGGACCCCCCCGGGACCGAACACCGACAGTTGGCGCGCCAGGTAGGGGACGCTGCGTGCCAACATCATTTTTCCACCATTTTTCTGGATGGCTGACCCCGAACGTCCACTCCCGTTGGCCACGGTGATTTGGTTTGGGAGTTTGGAGTTCATGTCGCTTGGCCACGGCTACGACATGGTCCTCCCGCCCAGACACCTGACTCACGTGGACCACGAACTCTCCCAACCAGGGGGAGCCCTGCACCAGTATCGTCGCTCCCGTCAGGCACGCGCCACCAGGCGATGGCGAGCCCGACGCAACCACCGTCATCGCCTTGCGGAGGTTGATGGTATTCCCCGATCCGGCGCCTCTCAGCCAGACGCCGACACAGATTTCCTCGCTGAGGATCTGTGTAGAATGAGCTTGGCTGAGGGTGAGATGCCGACAGAGAGTCCCATCGCTCTACCGCCCGGTGCGGTGCCGACCAGTCAGTTCGACTACACCGGCACGAGGAACGACGCCTCCTTCAGCATTTCCGTTTGGGCTAGACTCGGTTGCCCGGGCGTACGTTTCCTCTGTGAGCACCAGCATGAGCGCTTACGAGGAACTCCCCGGGCACCATCTACGCTCCACTCTAGACCTTTTGCATCCACGCCGACTTCTGAGTACCTGGACTCTATGGAAACCCCAGAAACAGAGCCCTGTGCGACTGCTCCTCGACGTTACGACTCCAGAGATAATTGGCGACGACCTCACATGCACCCATTATACTACTACTTTGGCGCTCCTGACTCCGACTCTGCCGATGACACCTACGACCCGACCCGCGAGTGCTTCCATATCGATGGACTTAGCGCGTCGGATTCGGAGGATGAGGCACCCGTTGAAGGAAGAAACACGCCACCTCAGGTCGAGCTCCTTGCCGAGCGAGATGAGGCTCAATTCCTTGCGGATCAAGGAATGCAGCTCGAGCAAATCCGCGAGTTGCAGGATAGGCTCGACGAGGAACGAGAAAACCTGCGTCTACTACAGTGAACCCTCGAGCAAGAGCGCGCGGCATGCGCACATGGCGGAGGAGCTCAAAAAAGAGCTCACGACGTCAATCGTCGCATCGTCGAGGACCGGGCGGTCGACCCCTCGGTTTTCGGTCAAGCCAGCCAGAACGTGGTCACCGCCGCCATGCTCCTTCGTAACATGCCCGAGCCATCGAACCCTGACGCTCGTCGAGCCCGAGATGAAATCCGAGGACTCCTTACCACGCACTGTTTTACCACCGATCACCCTCGAGGGAGGATACAACAAGGTCCGTACCCCTCGATCTCGGGGATTCGGCCTTATCCGTCCGACCTCGACCCAACCTCGACCTAGCCTCGACGTCCACCGCCGGTTAACAGGAAGGAAAGGTCAACGTGGCACAGGACCCAGGGTCTTTTCACCATCTCGTCCCCGACGTCACCATGGTGTCCAGGGATGGCCGACCATTCCTGGGGCACGTCGCTACAGCCACCTCTACAGGAATCGACAAAACTTCACCTCAAGGCACCCGGCGTCCCGGCCTCCTCTTACCCTATAAAAGGGCAGGCCCGGGCTCTACAGAAAGGGGGGACCGGGACAACTCAGAGATCAACATCTCAAGCAATCACCCTTGTACTCTTTTTTCCTTTCTGAGACCTGGGCTCAGTTCCCTCTCTCACAGCTTGTAACCCCTACGCAAGCACTTCGGTGCAAGGAAATACAACACTCCTCCCCCCCGCTGGACGTAGGGCCTTCCTGTGCCCGAACCAGGATAAATCCTCGTGTATTCTCCTTGCATCACCATCCAGATTAGGGACGCGCAGCACTCACTTGTCGGCTTAGGACCCCTCCGGGACCGAACACCGACACTTGGTGATTAGTGGTTTGGTTAGGCATCCAGCTAGAGCTATTTTCAGTAGTTATCTTGCTTGTTTAGTACTTCTCAATTAGCTCTCAGTTTAATAATTCTCATATTAATTCTTGATTAGCTATTTTCAGTTTGTTATCTTGCATGATTCAATTATGTTGCATGGCTCATTTGATTAATTTTGTTCCCTAGAAATTTTTTAGAGTATAGATATATATATAGTACAGAGAGTATTGTCCTTTATTTTGTTCCATATAAGTTTCAGGCTCACTTGTCCATATTCAATTGGGCACATTATTTTAAAGGCACAGTGTTGCTAAAAGTGACAATTAGTGTTGATGGACACGCCAAGGCCAACCGGTGATCGGGTACCTTTTGGAGACCTTACAAATACGACAGATGGAGGTATATAAACTTGGACAGCCTCCCTATATGTTCTATGTTTATATGTTTCAACTCCTCACTAAACTTTGTTGAAGGGAATCATACCCGATCGGGGTTCGTGCCACTAGATGGGGATCATAATGAGCAGAAGAGGCAAAGGGAGAGAGAACGAAATGCAACAATGCCTGATGAAAAGGGGAGTGAAAGAAACAAGAAACCTCGTCAGAATGCATTTGCTCATTCAATAGGTATTGTGGTATTGTTGAGTGTCATTTTAATTGCCATGCGTGTTATAGCTAATAACAATTACTATGTTTAAACTTGCAGATGCAAATACACATAATGAAACAGATGAAAATAGTGACTGGCTCCATAGACAGTCAACCTACAGCAATGGCTTACAACAATTATCAGGTTACTTATTATGCTAATAAAAGTATTTATTGATGCGACAACTTAAATTATCGTGGCACATAGTTTGCGTATTGTATAGTTCAATTTTGTACCTGATATTTTTTTGAATCGTGCTTGTGTTAGTTTCTTACAATTGTGCTTAGACACCATCCTAGCGTGCGTTGATTAAGATGTTATTCCATGATATATAGGTTCTGGATATGCACCCAATCCCATCAATCGGCTTGTCACGTGTTCAAAACAACGTAAGCGTGATCGTGACAGAGCACGAAAAGCTGCAATGTCTCCTGAACAAAGGGCGCTAATGAATAAGAGACGACGTGAATTGTATGCACAAGAAAATGCATCAAAAAATTCTGCAAAGATACTACAAATGACTCCAAAGGAGACTTCCCAGTCAACAAGTATAGCAATAATAGTGATTTCTTTACAGGAAAAAATTATGTGGTGCTGTAGGATACTTATTATATCAATAAAATTTTAGACGCTCCTATCCCTTTAAGCATTGGAGGAAACAAGGAATCACCCCCTCCTGGTGATATTGATGATAGTTTAACTGAGACGTATATAACCACTGTTCATGAAACGGGTACGCCTTTATAGAATCGTGGCTTTGTTTTTAATTACAAAAGGAGTTTGAACACCATTGTACCTAACAATGTAGTGTAAATTTATTATCATAAAATCTGAATTATTGTGTGTCCTTCATCGATCAGACCTTGAGACCACACTTTTTCTTATTACATATAGGTGTTGAAAATGCATCCAATTCCATCGATAATATTGTCACGTGTCCAAAAGAGCGTAAGCGTGAGCTAGATAGAGCACGAAGGGCTGCAATGTCTCCTGAACAAAAGGCGCAAATAAACAAGAGGCGGCGCGAGTTGTATGCGGCAAAAAATGCTGCAAGAAAACTGCAAATGACTCCACAAGAGAAGAAGTTGAAACGAAAAGAGATCAACAAAAAATACAATACGGCGGTGAGAGAACACCGAGCCAACAATCTGCATCTGGACTCAATCGCCATGGAGAGCCCTCACTTTAACCCTCTGCTTATTTCCCCTTCTTCACCTCAATTGCCTGAAGCGCCTTCAGACGATATGGAAATACCTGAATTGACGGGAACACCTATTGACATCGTGTCGACTACAGTTCAAAATCCAGAAGTCCAGACCCCTGAATTGGCTGCGGCACATACCATACATAGGCATCGAGTTACCACTGGAGAGAGAAATGCCCTTCTATCCCGTCGCAATCAGGTTTTTGAAGCAAACATTGGAAGAAAGGGTATAAGGTGTGTGGATGGAAAGTGCAATGATTCGAACGGCCCGACTCAATCGAGTGTGGTTTACAACGGTAATTAGCCTTGATCACTATGTATTGTCGGTACTTTCACCTTCACTCTCAAATTCCAAAAATTCATACCTTTTCTTACTACAGATGGTGTCACCCAGGAAACTCCAATTCCACCACCTAATAATTGCACAGGTACCCAGACACAATCGTATATAGTTGACGGTACCTCTTCAATGCCTCCAAACGGTGCACAAGATCATACACCAGACGAGATGGTCGAGGATGGTATTTTATTTATTAGAATTATCCCTTTTTGTTTTTTTGTATGCCATTATGTTTCTCTCATCATATATGTGGCCGTGTCACACAGACTATGATGAGGATGCCATATTTGAGGAGGACGAGGAAGAGGATGAGGCGTACTTTTTTGCCGGACAAGGTACACTGTGTAATAATAAAAATATTCTTTCACAAACTTTCTTTTAACGCGTAACACATCAAAATTTTGATAGAAGACGACGAGGAGGGAACCGACGTCGAGCATAGTCTCAACACAGATGAGCAAGAGAACAGTGAGCCTGATATCCCGGATCCATACGACAAGGTTTACGCTAATGTCCCGTCAGAGTCGCACATGCTACCGTCGGTGCCGAACTGCAAGCACTGCAACGCAAAGAAATTCGAGGGTGAACCCCCCGGATTTTATTGTCGAGGTGGAAAGATTCATCTTTCAACTCCAGAGACACCACCAGAGCTCATGAGGTTGTGGTCAAGCTCGGACGCTGATGCTAGGCACTTTCGTGCTAACATCAGATATTTCAACAGCCACTTCTCTTTCACTTCTTTGTACTGCCACCTAGATCGTATCACCACTAACATGCAAATCTGCGGTGTCTACACGTTCCGTGCCCATGGCCAGATTTACCATAACATACGATCATTTGGTAAAGAGGAGGGTATCGAAAAGAGACACCTCGAGCTTTATTTTTATGATGACGATCCGTCCCTCGAGCATCGGCTGAGCAAGTGTCGTGAGCAATGCGCCCAAAAAGACAGAGAAGTTATACAACAATTGGTGGGGATCCTTGAAGGGAATCCCTACTCTCAGCAACTAAGGAGTATGGGACACGTTAAAAACCTCGAGGATTACCGGGTCGAGTTGAACCTTGACCAGCGCCTTGACCAGAGAACATATAACGTGCCGTTGACATCAGAGGTGGCCGCCGTCTGGGTTGAGGGGAGTGAACGTCATGGCCAATTCGAGCATAGTGTTCTCCTGCAAGGGAAGGATCGGTCTATACACGGCATCCGCTCATATAATGCATGCTACGACTCACTGTCATACCCGCTGTTCTTTCCAAAGGGTGAGCTCGGGTGGCACAATTGCATCCCAAAAGTAGGTGTGACTATGGCTCAAGTTGAGCGAGCTCGAGCAATCCGCAAAAGGCGTGCTGAGAATGCTGACGATGATGATGGAGGTAACTTGAACTCTTTTTAATAATGCAATATAAATTGTTTTCTGTTAACTCATGATACTAATTCGAACAATGTCTCCCTGTAGAACCTGTTTCGAATACATGTGTCTCCGTGTGCAACTACTACTGCTACAAGTTCCAGATGCGGCCAGGGATATTTAATCCAATACTCTATGGTCGGCGTCTTTTCCAGCAGTTCGCCGTCGACACCTACATCAAGATTGAGAGCTCGCGTTTAGACTACATGAGGAACAATCAGGATACATTGAGGGCTGACCTATACCAAGGCCTGGTGGACAGCATGCATTCGGGTGAAGGATCTGCTGAGAATGTCGAAAGGCGTACTGTCCTGTCTTCGTCATTCATCGGAGGACCCCGTGATATGAGGCGTCGATACATGGATGCAATGGCTCTGGTGCGAAAGTATGGTAAACCTGATATCTTCCTCACAATGACGTGCAACCCTAACTGGGATGAGATCAAGAATGAACTTTATCCAGGCCTGACACCACAGGACCGCCCAGATCTCATCACACGGGTCTTCAGAGCAAAGTTAGAGGCAATGAGAAAAATGTTGATGGAGAAAGACATACTTGGAAAGGTGAAGGCCTACATATATGTAGTGGAGTTCCAGAAGAGGAGCTTGCCGCATGCACACTTCTTGCTAATAATGGAACAAAAGTACAAGCTCACATGTCCCAAGCAATATGACATGATCATCAGTGCAGAGCTACTAAACAAGAAGAAGTACCCCGAGCTATACAAGATGGTCACGAAGCATATGATGCATGGTCCTTGCGGGACGCTTAATCCATCATGTCCATGCACGGTGGGCCGCGGGTCATGCAAGAACCGTTACCCTCGCCCATTCTGTGAGGCAACGTCACAAGGAAAGGATTCGTACCCCATCTATCGGCGGCGCAATGACGGCCGCATGCTAAAAGTTCGAGGCCATTACCTGGACAATCAATGGGTCGTGCCTTACAACCCTTGCCTTCTATGTACCTTCAACTGTCATATAAATGTTGAGGCCTGTGGGAGCATTAAATCAGTAAAGTATCTATTCAAGTACATATATAAGGGACATGACATGACAGGGCATCGGTGGTGATGAGGGAGTCCAACAAAGCAGATGAGAAAGGGAACATTAATGAGATCAAGCAGTATAGAGACGCCCGGTGGGTGACGCCTCCAGAAGCACTATGGAGGATATATGGCTTTGACTTGAGCAAGAACCATCCACCAGTACAGCAGCTGCAGGTTCATCTACCCGACATGCACATGGTGGCATTTCATAAATGGGATAAGGTCGAACGGATCGTTAATAGGCCAGGTGTAGAAGGGTCAATGCTGACAGCATACTTCGATGCAAACAGGCATCATGAGGAAGCCCGCGGAATCTTGTATCGAGACTTCCCGGAGCATTTTACCTGGCAGACTGATGGTAAATTCTGGCAGAAAAGGAAAAACACCGTTTTCCAAGTTGGGAGAGTCATCTCGGCTCATCCTGCCGAGGGAGAACGCTACTTTCTTCGTGTTCTCTTGAACAATGTTCCTGGTGCTACGTCATACGAACACCTCAGGACAGTTGATGGCGTGCTACTACCTTTGTTTCGTGAAGCTGCGGAAAGGAGGGGTCTAATTGAAGAAGATAATACCCTAGATGAATGTCTAACTGAAGCTACTTTATTCCAGATGCCTTCCTCTCTGCGAAGACTATTTGCAACAATATTGGTATTCTGCGAGCCGCATGATGTGATGGGGTTGTGGATAAAACACTACGATGCAATGTCAGAGGACTACAGCCGCAATAATCCATCCCCGGATCTGGTGCAACAGATGGTTTTGATAGACATTAGAAACATGCTGCAGTCGATGGGGAAGGACATAAGGTCATTTCCTCTTCCAAATATTGATCACTCATACGACGATGCTAGCCATATTCCTCGTGAGATATTTGAGGAAGCTAGCATCGAGCAGAATCTCGAAGATGTGCTATTGTGTGACTCACTCAACGCCGAGCAAAGGTCTGCCTACGATGAGATAATGGCCGCTGTCTGTAGCAAACAAGGCGGACTGTTCTTTGTGGATGGATCTGGCGGGACGGGAAAGACCTTTTTGTATAGGGCACTTCTTGCAAAACTACGTAGCCAGGACAAGCTTGCCGTGGCTACAGCTACATCTGGAGTCGCAGCGGCCATAATGCCAGGCGGGAGGACGGCCCACTCGCGTTTCAAGATACCCCTAACTCTTCAAGAGGACGGTTGTTGTAGCTTCACAAAACAAAGTGGTACTGCCAAGTTGTTGCAGCAAGCAGCTCTCATAATTTGGGACGAGGCATCTATGACAAAGAGGCAAAATGTAGAAGCACTAGACAACAGCCTACGGGATATAATGGGCCGGTCACACCTACCGTTTGGTGGGAAGACTGTTGTCCTTGGTGGAGATTTCAGACAGGTCCTCCCTGTTGTGCGGAAAGGATCCAGGGCTCAAATAGTCGGTGCTTCTCTACGAAGGTCGTATCTTTGGGAATCCATGCGCCACCTAAAGCTCGTCCGCAACATGAGGGCTCAGAGTGATCCGTGGTTTGCAGATTATTTGTTGCGCATTGGTGGTGGAACGGAAGAGGTTAACGGAGATGACAATGTACGTATTTCAGACGAGATCTATATCCCGTACTCTGGCGATGCCGAGAAAGATCTTTATACATTGATCGACATCATCTTTCCAGATCTAAATGCAAACATGGCGGATAAAGACTACATCACCACCAGAGCAATTTTATCTACACGTAACGATTGGGTGGACATGATCAATATGAAAATGATTGATATGTTCCAGGGCGGTGAGACAGTATATCACAGTTTTGACTCCGTGATAGATGATCCACATAACTACTATCCATCAGAGTTCCTTAACAGTCTGACCCCCAACGGGCTACCTCCACACGTCTTGAAGCTGAAGCTCGGGTGTCCTGTCATATTGCTTAGGAATATTGACCCTGCCAATGGGCTATGCAATGGTACAAGGCTGGTGGTGCGGGGGTTCCGAAGAAATACAATCGACGCAGAAATTGTGGTGGGGCAGCATGCTGGGAAGCGGGTATTCCTTCCTCGAATACCGCTATGCCCGTCTGATGACGAGATGTTCCCGTTTCAGTTTAAGAGGAAGCAGTTTCCTATCAGGCTGAGCTTTGCCATGACAGTCAACAAGTCACAGGGTCAAACTATCCCGAACGTGGGTGTGTACCTGCCCGCACCAGTGTTCTCTCACGGTCAGTTGTACGTTGCGATGTCTAGAGCCACGTCAAGAACGAATATTAAGATCCTTGCCCTCCCACCTGATGCGGAGGCACAAGAGGAGGAGGCCAAAAAGATGGAGAAGAAAAATGCTAAAAAGAATGCTGAGGGGAAAAAAACTAAGAATGTGTCAAATAAAAAAGATAAGAATAAGAAGACCCCAAAAGCGAATGGAACTTTCACGAAGAATATTGTATTTAAGGAGGTTCTAACGCCATAGGCGAGGTAACAGAACATTAATAACGCATACAATGTATTTTTCATTCAATTTATAGTGCACAAATAATATCTCACTAACGCCATATGTGTTGTTGTTCCTAGGTATTTTTAAATAGTTTATCAGACTCTACACGAAGATGTTGTATGCATACTTGTGTGATGGCATAATGAAAATATAATATGTGTTATAACTATTTCTATATATTGCTGATCGTGAATCTTGCCACAGACATTTAAGTGGATATCCTATCCTACAGTATATGTATGCATGAAATAGACGGTTGTCCACACATATTTGTACGGTGAGTATAACACTTTGTTTTAAGTTTTTGTGGAAGATTTTTCAAGAGACGCAGTATTAGCCATGCGACAGGCACTAATATTGACATATATACTTGAACTTGTGTACAGGATGGTATGGAGATGCGGCGGAACTTATTCGTGGATTTATTGGCACACGAAAGAAATGGATATCGGAGATTTCTTCCTGCCGATATTAAACATTATCTTAGCCGCATCACTAAAAGATCTATAAAGTAGAGTTTGTGTGCTTGCGACGCCACGCACTCCATGGCTGTGTTAAATTCATAAACTTTGCCTTTTGAATTAAATATCACTTTAACGTTGGTATTTATTTTTTTACAGTATTGTTATCTATAGTGTTATCCATATATTTTTATTATAAAATATTAGTTATCCCGTAGCAACGTACGAATACGCTACCTGGTTTTCTTTAAAGGGTCGACCAGACGACCACTCGGGCAAGTCAACGCCGGTGCTCGGTGGTGGTGGCCGCTGGTCCTGCAGCAGCTCGGCTCGGCGATGCAAGCATGGAGCAGCACAGCTAGCAGTGCTGTGTGATACAGTATGAGTAAATGGAGGGGTCGTTACTCGTTAGTCGTTACATGTACGCATTATTAACCGCTAGTGGTTGACGCTCAGGCTGCATCCCGCTGCTGTGCGACGAGTCAGAATCGGAGAGCGTGGCACCAACTACTTACTTCCAAACGTTTGTATGGATGGATGGAGTGCCAATGTTCACGAGGTGAAGTTTGGCTATGTTTACTTACGCCTTGTTTAGTTTGTGGGGTGTGAAGTTTTGAGGTGTCACATCGGATATTTTATGGGGGTGTTCGGATATATTAATAAAAAAATTAATTACAGAACTCGTCTATAAACTGCGAGACGAATTTATTAAGACTAATTAATCCGTTATTAACACATGTTTACTATAGCACGACATTGTCTAATTACGGACTAATTAGGCTCAAAAATTTCGTCTCGCAAAATACACGCAATCTGTGTAATTAGTTATTTTTTAGTCTACATTTAATACTCCATGCATATATCAAACCTCCGATGTGATAGGATGTAAAGTTTTGGAGGAAGAACTAAACAAGGTCTTAGAACTACTTCAGTAGTATTTTTCAGCGAACGAATATTATTTTTTTCTCACAACAAATCAGCATAAGCCAAATTTCAGCGAAGCGAAAGTCCGTGTAGTAAGCGTCTAAGCGATGATGATTTAAAAAAAAACTCAACGAGCTCTAGCATTGTCAACGGTTGCCTTCGCACGCATCATCTTGTCTTTGCTCGAACGAAACTAGTTTCTACGAATGATTAGAACGAGACCCAAGAGTTTTTGTAGGATCCAATCATGCTGGGATATATACTACGGTCCGTATTTGGTCACTTTCGCAATAAGATTTCGAAAGGGACCCCAAACTATGATGATGGGCGAGTCAAGCATGATTGGGAGAACACAGATTATGCCATCCACAAGCCTGTACTGTAGGGCCACTACCACTAGCCTGCCGCGAGAACCATGATGAAAATAAAACACATGACACCACGGCCTAACTCGTGCTCTCTTTCACGGACGGATGGGGTTTATTAGATGGAGCTATGCAAATAGAGCGATGATCCGTCAACTCTGTATAAGCGCATAAAGGATCTTGGGCGACAAACTCGCGTGCTCTGTTGTCCTGGTCCTGGTGCCGGTAATAGTAAATAGGCTTTGCTCTGAAACTGGAAGGGGCGCCGGAACCGGAAGGTAAGCATGCCGAGGGTAGGACGTAGTAGGAACGACGACTCTTCCGAGACGAGGAGATGCGATGAGAGCTCTGGCAGGTTTGGCCATTGGCAGGTTCGGTACGCGCATGCCTTTCACGGCCTGCCCTACTGCAACTCATATCGAACTAGGGTGGGTTCACTTCCCATGCAAACTCAAAATATTTCTTCTTTCACCTATCACATCAAATCTTTGACGCATGTATGGAGTATTAAATGTAAGTAAAAAATAACTAATTGCATAGTTTGTCTGTAAATGTCGAGACGAATCTTTTGAGCCTAGTTACTTTATGGTTGGATAATATTTGTCAAATAAAAACGAAAGGTGTTACGATAATTTTTCACCTACTTTTCACCGACTAAACAGACCCTTAATGGAACGGAAGGAAGGCTCTGATCCAACTTGAGCACATCCATGCAAGCAAGCACACGAGAGGCAAGACGGCGGTTATCCGGAACCCGGCATGGGGTCTCCGACGTGTCCTCATCACGGCCCGCGGTGTGGACTTGGTTAGTTTTAGCAATAAACGAGGCGCTATCCACCGGAACAGGGGGCCTGTGAAGGAGACCGAAATAATCCTCGGCCACGTCGGCCACTCCCGTTCTTATCCCCTCGAATCAAATCCCTCTCATGACTCATCTCCTGCCCTTTTTCTGTTTTTTCTCCTCCTCGTCGTCGGACCCGGCCCCCTCAATTCCAGCAAGCGCCATCACGAGAATACGCCTGTCAAATATTTAACCATTTCCAGATAAAAATACAGTGCTACTACTCCTACCCGGCAATCGAGCGCCAAAAAAGAGCAGCAGGATTACATCGATAATGAACGGCATTTAGATGTGTCCTACTATTGCAGTACTGGGAACGGACGGATTACTAGCTATCAGCACCAGGCTGGAGTACACACCATCGAACGGCCACGTGCCAGGCTGCCAGAAACGGTATGTACTGCCAGGACGAGGAGTTTATCCGACGACTCGCTGACGCGCCCCAGCGCTGCGGCACGCGTGTCCCGGCCCGGGGGCGGGGGGTCGGTGGCCGCCCTCAGCCCCCTCCGGCCCTCCTGTCCCAGACTACCAGAAGGCCAGAAGAACGGAACTTTCTCTCGCTATATCCGTCCCACGGCGCCGCGCTTCGCTCCCTCGCAAAAGTCCCAACCGCGTCCCCGTGTCCAAAACATTCTGCCGCCTGTTGGAGGGCAGCACCAAGTATCCATCAGTCTGGTTCTAGTCTAGCTACTACCTGGCACCAGCAAAGCTTCTGCCCTGCGGGCTGTGGCCAGAATCGGAAACCACAGCGGCAGGCAGGCAACCCTGCGGCGCCCGCGTGGAGTCGGCGGCGCATAAAGCCAGCCGGCGCTCCTGCAAGCGCAACAATCGTCCCCGGCCTCCTCTGTTCTCCTTCTCCCAATCCCAAGTAAACAAAACTGGTTCCAGCCTTCTTCGACCTCGGGCTCGATCGGTCCGTCCATGGCTGTCGTCACGAGACGCGCCGCGTCCCTGCCCCTCGTCTTGCTACTCCTCCTAGTCTTCTTCTTGGCGGCCCCGTCTCCGGCCGACGGCTGCGACCGCTGCGTGCGCCGGTCCAAGGCCACCTACCAGGCCTCATCGCTGGCCCTCCACGGTACGCGCTACGCAGGCGTCCCGCCGCTCGCTGCCTTGTGCGTTTCGGTGTCTGTTTCTGTGGCGTGCAAGATTAATTGATTGATTCATCTTTCGGTTGCTGAATGAATTGCGCAGCCGGTTCGTGCGGGTACGGCGCCTTGGCCGCGTCCTTCAACGGCGGCTTCCTCGCCGCGGCCGGCCCCGCGCTGTACAGGGGCGGCGTCGGCTGCGGTGCCTGCTTCCAGGTACCTTGTTTACTTGTTCCGAAGGCTGGAGCTGTGGGCGGCGGCGGCAGCGCATGCCCACGGCAATTGCTCTCTTCTCTCGGTGTGCGAATTTGGATTCTAAACATGGATTGGCATTGCAGGTGCGGTGCAGGGACAGCGAGCTGTGCAGCGCGGCGGGCGCCAAGGTGGTGGTGACGGACCAGGCGCGGACGACGACGTCGAACCGCACGGGCCTGGTGCTGAGCGCCGCGGCGTACGCGGCCATGGCCACCAGCGCCGGCAAGGCCGCGCGCCTCAGGGACCGCCGCGTCGTCGACGTCGAGTACAAGAGGTAGTTTGTTGTCGCTGCGCGGTGTCCGTCCCTAGTGTCAGCTCTGCTTTCGCTCCCACGTGCCGATCGATGATGCAGAGTTCTGTCAGGATACCCTGCGAGTACGCGAAGGACCGCAACCTGTCGGTACGCGTGGAGGAGAAGAGCCGCCCGCCAAGCGACCTTTCCATCAGGTTCCTGTACCAGGGCGGCCAGACCGACATCGTCGCCGTCGACGTCGCCACCGTAAGCTAATTTGTTCCTAGTATATATGCTCTAGTAGTACTTGTACTACCTAACAGAGACATTTCTCCCCTGCTTGCTTGTTTTCCCGACGAGTTTGAAAGCGGAGGTCAGCAAGCAACGGTTCGGACGAATTCACCGGCGCCTTTCATGACGTCGTGCGCGTGCGTGTGGTTGTTTTTGGCAGGTCGGGTCGTCCAACTGGCGGTTCATGACGCGGGACCACGGGCCGGCGTGGAGCACGGCGCAGGCGCCGGCGGGGCCGCTGCAGCTCCGGCTGGTGGTCACCGGCGGCTACGACGGCAAGTGGGTGTGGGCGGAGTCGGAGGTGCTCCCGCGCCGGTGGGAGGCCGGCCGCGTCTACGACACCGGGGTGCAGGTCTCCGACGTCGCGCAGGAAGGGTGCTACCCCTGCGACACGCACGAGTGGCAGTGACGCCGCACCGGCTGGACTGTAAATTGTACTGTACAGCTCTTTTGTTTTGTTTTTGTTTTTGTTTTTGTGGCTTTCCGTCCATTTTCGGATGGATGGACGAAATATATGAGATGATGATGAGCGGAATCGGAGAGTCAAATCAAATCAACGAAATGTTTGGCAGATTCAGCAAATCGCGCCCTAACATTTCCATACCAAGCAACGAGCAACGGCTCCAGAAGCGCTTGTGTAAGCACAGCACGCATATATTGATCTCGTGACGTTGTCTGCTCTGCTATGTCTGGGTGCTGCCGTCGATTCTTTCATCCTCGCTGGAACGGAGTAACCGGTACATGGAATTTAGCAGTTGCAGACCATTAGGTGGGCGTTCGTTCATGGCCTTGAGGCTCCTGGCCACAATTTTTTTGCTTTCTTTCATCTGGAGCGTATGCTCAGAGAAACCGTTCAGGTTGGCCTGGTCTCGTAATCTATTCCCGTTAGGCTCGTCTTGGATAGTTCCAAGATCAGGTCAAACTGTAATGTAAATGACCCACGCTCAAGCATGAGTAGGCATAACTTAGAGCTCGTGCGTCGCTACTACATTTCAAATTAGAAATGACAGTCAGTACGAGCCTAGCTGCGGTCTCACCTCGACCTTTATACCAAGCTCAAACTTGAGGCCATTTGCAGTCAAATTACAAATGACTGCTCGAGCTCAGTTCATTTGCAGCTCTGTCTCGATGGGTGACATTGGCTGTGATTTTTGTTTTACAAAGCAAAGAGAAACTTGAAGCGGCGTAACAGCAGATGCTGGAGCTGCTGCAATGTCCGAGGTAGCCCTTCCCATCAGAGCAATCGTAGCGGCTCTATCCTCTTCTTCCTGGTCCAGGAATTCCTCTCCTTCCTCGGCTTCGTCGCCGCTGCACATCAGTAGAGCACGGGTGCACCGTGCACCTCAGTATACCTCACTTAAAACCGGACGCCGAACGCACGATGGTATGCGCCGTCTGCTATGTTCGCCGCTAGCTTCAACTGAGCCAGGGCTCCAGATTCCAGAAGCAACAGTTTGCAATGCCGTGTTGGGCCGGTACGTGCCATCATCGGTTATTCAGTCTATATATGATCGACGTTGAAACGATCCAGACTGGGAATTCGCTACTACCTCCCTGATTTGGGTACGAAGCAAACCGAACCTGATGGTTCCTCGTCCGGAGGCACATCGATCGCGCGCGTTCTCTGATTGGGATTTGGGAACGTGTTGTTCAGAGACGGAGCATGCATGTTTGGTGCCTTGGTCGCACCATCCCGCCGTGTGACGTCAATGCTGTTTTTGAATAGAGTGTTTGGGTTCATCTTAGGATCTATTTGCATCCATTAGAGCATCTTTAAGAGATTCTCCGTATTCTTTCTAAATGCTAGGAATATATGTTTTGGTGAAAAACTACCCTTCAACAGCTTTTGTAAATGGTTATTTAAATATAGCCATCTTCTATTCTAGATTTTTCGCTAGCCAAAAATAGAAGACGAGAATGACTCTCTAGAGTGTGCATGTGATATAGAAAAGCTGTTGGAGAGTGGAAAGATATAGAAAGCGATTTTTATGCAAATGACTCTCTAAATGTTGATTTAGAGAGTGAGATTTAGAAAGACTCTCGGAGATGCTCTTAGCACAACTAATTTTTAGCTAGCTACTTTTTAGCAGTAGGGTGTTTGGATTCACCTGCTAATAGGTGGTTAAACAGTGAGTCGAAGGTGCATAAGAATTATTAGCACCTATTAGCAATTCCAAATATGCTAATGGATCTAAAGACCTGTTTGGATCCATAACACTAAAAATTAGCTTGCTAATAGTTAATAGCTGCTAATTTTTAGCAAGGGATTGTTTGGATCCACCTGCTAATAGGTAGCCGGATAGTGAGTTGAAGATGCATATGAACTATTAACACCTATTAGCAACTCCAGACTTGCTAATAGAACTAATGGTTAGCAACCCTTCACCTAATAATTAACATGTTGATTAGCAGGTATGTTTGGATTCACCAGTAATTTGTAAGCTGCTAATTTTTAATGCTTAATAATGGATCCAAACAGGCTTTAATAGTTAGCTGCCTTCAGTTAATAATTAACAGATTTATTGGTAGGTCTGTTTGGATTCACTGGTACTAATTTTAGCTGCTAATTTTTTAGTACTAATGGATCCTAACATTACTGCTAATCAACATGTGATGAGAGCTTGTGTATACACAGCACGCATATTGATCCTGTGACGTTGTCTGCTATGTCTGGGTGCTGCCGTAGATTCTTTCATCGGCGCTGGAACGGAGTAACCGGTACATGGAATTTAGCAGTTGCAGACCATCATTTAGGTGGGCGTTCAGTCACTGGTTTCCACGACCGCCCAGAGAATCCTTAATTTCGACATGGGCCTTGAGGCTCCCGGGCCACAATTTCGCTCTCTCATCTGGAGCTTATGCTCAGAGAAACCCCGTTCATTAGGTAGGCCTGGTGTAACAAAGGGCGCATTTGTGAGCGTTCCGTGGAGCGGATTCTCAAAGAGAATCACTCTCCGGCTGTCAAAGGATTTTTTTTCAGAGCGAAGTGATTCTCTGAAATGAATTAAGAGGCTGATAGCTGAAAAAGGTAGCTTCTCCTAATTCTGTGAAGTGATTCTCTACAGTGATTTTAAGAGTTTATGCTAAAGAATCAAAGAGAGGAGAATCAGGGAGCACAGCTCTGCCAAATGGACCCAAAAACTTATACCAAGATGTGGTCTCACCTCGACCCTTTTTATACCAAGCTCAAACTTGAAGCCATCAACTCGCTCGACTGCTCCAGCTCAGTTCATTTGCAGCTCTGTCTCGATGAGTGACATCGGCTCTAATTGGCTGTGATTTTTGTTTTACAGCTGCAGGCTGTAGCTGCAACAATAGCAAAGAGAAACTTGAAGCGGCGTAACAGCGGATGCTGGAGCTGCAATGTCCGAGGTAGCCCTTCCCATCAAAGCAATCGTAGCGGCTCTATCCTCTTGTTCCAGGTCGAGGAATTCTTTCTCATTTGGGCCGGTACGTGCCATCATCGGTTATTCAGTCTATATATGATCGACGTTGAAATGATCGAGACTGGGAATTCGCTACTGCCTCCCTGATTTGGATACCAAGCAAACCAAACCTGACGGTTCCTCGTCCGGAGGCAACATCGATCGCGTGCGTTCTCTGATTGGGATTTGGGAACGTGTTGTTCAGAGACGGAGCATGCATGTTTGGTGCCTTGGTCGCACCATCCCGCTGTGTGACGTCAATGCTGTTTTTGAATAGAGTGTTTGGGTTCATTTTAGGATCTATTTGCATAAATTAGCACAACTAATTTTTAGCTAGCTACTTTTCAGCAGTAGATTGTTTGGATTCACCTGCTAATAGGTGGTTAAATAATGAGTTGAAGGTGCATAAGAACTATTAGCACCTATTAGTAATTCTAAATATGATAATGGATCTAAAGGCCTGTTTGGATCCATAGCATTAAAAATTAGCTCGCTAATAGTTAATAGCTGCTAATTTTTAGCAAGGGATTGTTTGGATCTACCTGCTAATAGGTGGTCGGATAGTGAGTTGAAGATGCACATGAACTATTAGCACCTATTAGCAACTCCATACCTGCTAATAGAATTAATGGTTAGCAACCCTCCACCTAATAATTAACATGTTGATTAACAGATATGTTTGGATCCACTAGTAATTTTTAGCTGCTAATTTTAAATACTAATGGATCCAAACAAGTCCTAATAGTTAGCACCTTCAGTTAATAATTAGCAGATTTATTAGTAGGTCTGTTTGGATTTACTAGTACTAATTTTTGTCGCTAATTTTTAGTACTAATGGATCCAAACATGTCCTTAGATGAGTTAGTGCATCATGAGTCATTCCTCAATTTTACTGGAATGACTCCATTTCTCGTACCAGTACTATTTATTAACTTATGAAGAATGAGGTAACGATCCATCAACCTATTCGGCCATTCCATTACGTAAACAAAAAAAAAAGTAAGACATAAGTAGATGATGGACTCATTCATTCCTCAAACAAAACAGTCTTTTCGTTTCCTCGTAATCAAGGATTAGAATATATATACATTGTAATGGAACATACGCCTGTTATGGCTATTTTATTAGATTTAATTATATTTAACATAACCTTATTTTAATTTAATATTAAACCCCGTAATAAATTCTAGCACTAATCTATCTTTACGAGGAAATTCACTCATCTCATCTTACCTCTGAGCTAGTAAGAAGTAGTTGAGTCGTGTCTCGCAGAAGCAAAAGTTGTAAAATGTAAGCCCCCATGTCTTCCTCTTCGTTCTAAGGGCACCCGTAATTGGTGGCTCATAAGCTAGCTCTAAGTATTTTCTTCACATTTTAATAGAAGAGAGAGAAAAGCTAGTTCTTGGTTAAGAGCTAGGCTCATACACACGTCACAGAACATATGAGAGTGTCATGTGGGTCTAATCATATTATAAGTCATTGCTAAAAGGTAACACTATTGAAGAGATTGACTTAGAGCTAGTAGCTGACTCTTGCTATTGCGGGTGCCCTAAGTGTCCGGCTAACAAGTTTGTTGCCGTGAGCCAAAAACAGCAGTGCAGGTAGATAGAGCTTCCAGAACTCTTAAAGCAGGCAGCTCTATTGCATTTACCAGGCATGGCGCAAGTAATTACTTTATTCTCTTAGTCCTGTCGTAGCATCAATTGTATTACTTTGAGCCCAGTCTCTTCTGCTACAAATGCGCACTCCCGGTGATTGCACTTTTTATCAAATCGAGCCTTCGACTCTTCTATAGTCTCTGTCATGCACTCATGCTATGACTACCTCCACTCGATACTCTAAATGAGCCTGCAGTAGCATTTAGCGGAAGAAAGTTGATGCAGCGGTTACGGTATCTCAATCCGGTACGCGGTCCCGTCCGCCAAATTTGAAGGATACCGGAGTCTGCCCGCTACAGTCGGCCAAGAGAGAGGAGAGAAAAAAAGTAGAGAGAGAGCACATGCGCAGCGGGCCCCACGTTTTCAACCTACTAAAAAAATGTTATAACTCACAAACCAAAACACAAAATTAAATTCCGATTGCACCATTAAATTCGTTTCAATAAATTCTTCAAAACAAGATCTCACATGGATATATTTAGATAAAGTGACAAGTGGGCCCCACAGTGGATAGATGATGATATAGATGATGGATGGGTGCGGGAGAATTGAGTATAGAGGAGAGAATCTTGATGACTAAGATGTATAGAGGATGAATATAGAGGTTCATGAGTGCGGATAGTTTATGGGACTACCACTCATTATACATGGACTCCAAGAGCAGACATAGAAGTTAAGATAATAGTCCATGGTAGTGTGTTGGGGAAGCTCTAAACTATGGCTCTTCCAGTAAAAAAAAGTTAAACTAAGTGATCGAAAAAGAATGGATTTTTCATGTACTAGACCTAGTGTAATAAAGAATTAGTCATGGAGTTCAAATAGACGGTTATAGTTTATATCTTTTATGATGTATAAAATAATATAGAAAGCTAGCCAGGATAGGTATGGTGGTTTTGGTTCTACGTGCTAAGGGGGTGTTTGGATCAGAGAGCTAATAAGTAGCCCATGGTTTTTTATACTAATTAGAAAGCCTAAATGTGGGCTAATTCTAGGCTAATAAGAGCTAATAAGGGCTAATTGGCGGTTACAATCCATTAGCTCTTAGTAGCCCATAATCAGCTCATGTTTAATCTATTTTTCATAAAGTGGGCTAATTTTTAGCCCTAGGACCCAAACTGGCCCTAAGCCACATTTTTGCACTTGGAATTGACTCTTCTCTTAAGGCCCATGACCTGCATTTGGTTATAGTTCATTAGCTCTTATTAGTCCACTATTCATAAAGTGGACTAATTTTTAGCCCTAGGCCTTGTTTAGTTCCCCTCAAAATTCCAAGTTTTTTCACTCTCTCTCCATCACATCAATTTTTAGCCGCTTGCATGGAGTATTAAATGTAGATAAAAAAATAACTAATTACACAGTTTAGTTAGAAATCATGAGATGAATCTTTTGAGCCTAGTTGATCCACGATTGGACAATATTTGTCAAATAAGACGAAAGTGATACTATTTATCAGATTGAAAAAACTTTCAATCTAAACCAGGCCCTAGAATCCAAACCGGCTCTGAGCCACAATTTTGCAACCTTAGAATTAACTCTTTCCTAAGATTCATGACCTGCATTTGACTCTTCGAGTTCTAGCTCCGTTGCCGCTCCACGTCAACGGGGGCGCGGATGTGCGTCGCCGCTCCTCACCGGACGTGAACGGATCTTCTACGCACGATGGAATGCGTCCTCTAGTCCGTACGGCGGCCGCGGAGTAGGGATGAAAACGGAACAGAAATATTCCGAATTGACCGTTTTCGTTTTCTATATTATGAACCGTTTTTTAACATGAAAAATTGTCAGTTTCAATTGGTTTCACAGCCATTTTCAATCATTTTTTGTACTCTTTAATCGCTAAATGTAGAAATATCCCGAACCGACCGTTTTTGTTTTTCTATATCGTAAGTCCGTTTTCGACCGTTTCCGACCGTTTTCATACTTACCGCGGAGACGTCACGCAGCCCAGTGTCACCAGCGTTGGGAGGGACAGAGACTAGAGCAACAGAAGCGAGAGGAGTGAAAGACTCCGAACAAGGACAGCTGGACAGGGGGCCAGATTGCCTCTGGGCTACGAACGACCTGCGGCCCAGTACTGTGTGTTCACAACCCACACACACGCGGCGGCAGGCCTGAACAAATAGCAGTCCGTTCATTCGGCTGCCCGTCCTCGTCACAGTTCGTGGTTGCAGCCCATCCACGCGACGAAGACGAAGGGACACGGCCCATGGACATCAATCAAGCGAGGGAACCCCAAACGCCTGGCCCAACCCTCCTCGCCTCCTCCTCCTCCTCCTCGTCCGGGGCCCTCTTCTCTGCTCTGCATCTGTGCATCATGTCGGCGTTTTTAGGCTTTGGACAGAAAAAGAAATTCACGCAGTTATGGTGGTGTAGGACGATTTTGACTTTTCCTTGACTGGTTCGCCTCCGCCGTGTTTCGGCGGCGTTTGTGTCCTCCCGGTCCGGGTCCCGGGCGGCAGGGGTAGACCGTAGAGAGAACTCGATCGAGCTGGACCTGGAAGGAAGTCTTTGCTTGCGAGAGTCGGTTGACTTGGTAGCGATGTGCCACTGTTCTCTGTCCTCGCCGTCGCATTGAATACCGCCGATGTTCGTCGCCCGCCGCACTGTGCGGTGCCAATGCTGTCTCGACTGGCAGAAAGGCAGCAGCGAGCTGGGTCTCGTGAAGAACAGGACAGGGACGGTTGACTCGTGCTACCACTAGCAGGCTGCAAGACAAGTGGGCGCTGTACGCAAATCTATTGATACCTACAGTGCTCCGTAGTACGAGTACACTTAGTTTTGGGGTTGAGTATGAACGCGCGGCAACTTGGGCCCCGTTTCGTCAACGGCATCAGTCCAAGGTCCACGAGATACTGCAAGAGTGCAAGAGAGTCCACGCTCGCGAACGCACCCGTGACTCCGCGAGTCCGTGACCTGGCTGCATGGGGTGTCTCTTTTCCGTCTCTGTCAGGGCAGCAGTACAGGAACGCCCTGAACTAAGGCCTTGTTTAGATCCCAAATTCTCCCCCCAAATTCTACTATGCAAAAAGGAGATTCCCCATCATATCAAAATGCCGGCAAATGCATGGAGTACTAAATGTAGATGAAATCAAAAACTAATTACACAGTTTTGTTGTACTTTACGAGACGAACATTTTGAGTCTAATTAATCAATTTTTGAACAATTTTTTACATAAAAAACAAAAGTTGCTACAGTGTTCCGACACGGGCACTGTAGCTACAGTGCCCGAATCGGTGCCCCAAATCGGGTAAGTAAACAAGGCCTAATCCATGACGTCAACCCGTACGTACTAAGGCAGTGTTTAGATTCCTTGAAACTTCCAAAAATTTTACAAGATTCCCCGTCACATCGAATCTTTAGACGCATGTATGGAGCATTAAATATAGATAAAAAAATAACTAATTGCACAGTTTATCTGTAAATATCGAGACGAATCTTTTGAACCTAGTTAGTCCATGATTGGATAAATTTTACCAAATAACAACGAAAAGTGCTACAGGAATTTTACACCAACTTTTACACCATCTAAACACTACCTAAGATTGATGTTGCCGGCGCGTCTAGTTTAATTGCCCGAGATTCCGACTTTGGAGGGAACTATCCTTGCTCAACTGACTTCTCCTTTCAGTCCGCAAATGAAAATTCTGGGACTAATAGAAAGTATTAGCAGTTTAAATATATGTGAGCCCTGACCTGTCTGCATAGTCTGGGAAACACTCGCGCGTCACTGCAAACGAGATGAGGCGGCAGGGACGTACTAAGCTCCTCGTTCGTATAGGAGTATGGTCAGAATTCAGAAGCCCGACTGTTGGTGTAAACGCTCCGCGGTCTGCAGATATCTGCCGCCGTTGACTCCCACACGTACTGAATAAATTTAAATTCGGTGGGCAACTTGGCACCCTGGCATGAACATTGCAAACGTGACATGCACGTCCCGCTGGTACTAATGCTCTGTACAGAAAGTCTATGGCCTGGTTTAGATGCATTCTAAATTTCAAATTTTTACACTCTCTCTGTCACATCGAATCTTTGGGCAGGAGCATTAAATATAGATAAAAAAAATAACTAATTGCACAGTTTAATTGTAAATCACGAGACGAATCTTTTGAGCCTAATTAGTCTATAATTGGACATTATTTGTCAAATACAAATGAAAGTGCTACAGTAGCCATATTCTAATTTTTTTTTGCATCTGAACACCCCCTAGGTAGGATAACATGGCGCTCCAGTGACTTGCTTCTTGTTGCAGGGGACGTGAGCATGCATGCTCTGACTCTGAGCCACTAATCGATCAGGGAGGGCGATAACGGAAATCTGGAACATCCTGTGTTAGCAACTGCAGGACCGGTGATTATTGCACGGATCGGACTAGCGTATTGACTGAGCAATCGAATGAATGCCGGCCGATTTTGACTTTAGGGCTTGTTTAGGCCTGGTTTAGATCACCAAATTCACTCCCAAATTCTACTATACAAAAAGAAGATTCCCCATCACATCAAAATGCCGGCACATGCATGGAGTACTAAATGTAGATGAAATCAAATACTAATTGCACAGTTTTGTTGTACTTTGCGAGACAAATATTTTGAGCCTAATTAATCAATGTTTGGACAATTATTACTAAATTAAAACAAAATTGCTACAGTTCCAAAACAGTGATTTTGCACTCACCATTTTGGTGATCTAAACAGGGCCTTAGATGACCGAATCAGGTGCTCCCGAATTTGCACAGTGCAACACTGTAGCACTGTAGCACATTTGTTTTTATTTGCTAATAATTGTCCAAATATTGATTAATTAGGCTCAAAATGTTCGTCTCGCAAAGTACAATAAAACTGTGTAATTAGTTTTTGATTTCATCTACATTTAGTACTCTATGCATATGCCGATATTTTGATGTGATGGGGAATCTTCTTTTTGTATAGTGGAATTTATGGATGAATTTAGATATCTAAACAAGGCCTTAGACTACTGCCTGGGATAAACGTCTAGCTCATTCTTTCTGAAGTGACCTAAATTGTTATTACGGATATGCACTCGAGCGTCGCTGCAAACTAAGCTAACTACTCAACGGGATGGGATGACGACGTCCGGAACGTACGCATCGTCGTCGGCACTTAAACAAAGCTCCCGGCTGAAAAAGGCTGGACCGGTCAATTAAAATTTAAACAGAATGGTACTAGTACTCCTACACCGCCGCGAGATGGCTAGTTACGTTACGTTACGTTACGTTACCATTAGACGACGTTACGTACCTGCTGAGGCTGGGGAACCGGGTTTGACCTGTTTTGATGTTCACTGCTCTGTCTGCTGTTGGCCGTTAGGCGGCAGCGACCGACGGTGATTATACTCTGCTACGTACCGTGGCTGAACCGGTCTCGCACGCAGTACTCTCGCGCGCGGTCGTCTCGCCAGGACTAGGCTGCAAGACAAGTGGGCGCTGTACGCAAATCTATTGATACCTACAGTGCTCCGTAGTACGAGTACACGTAGTATTGGGGTTGAGTATGAACGCGCGGCAACTTGGCCCCCGTTTCGTCAACGGCATCCGTCCAAAGGTCCACGAGATCGGTCTTCCTGCCTGCCAGAGTGCAACTGTGCAAGAGAGTCCACGCTTGCGAACGCACCCGTGACCTGCCTGGAGCAGTGGGGTGTTTCTTCTCCGTCTCTGTCAGGGCAGCAGTACAGGAACGCCCTGAAATAATCCATGACGTCAATACGTAGGACTGACGTCGCCGAGATTCCGACTTTGGAATTGGAACTATCCGGACTCAATTGACTTCTCGGCCGTGTTCAGATGCCTGAATTGGTGTTACCCGAATCACTGTTGAACATTATAGCAATTTTATTTTTATTTGCTAATAATTGTCCAAACATTGATTAATTAGGCTTAAAATATTCGTCTCGCAAAGTACAACAAAACTGTGCAATTAGTTTTTGATTTCATCTACATTTAGTACTCCATATATGTACCGGCATTTTGATGTGATGAGGAATCTTCTTTTTGTATAGTGGAATTTGGGAGTAAATTTGGGAAACTAAACCAGGCACTCCTTTCAGTCCGCAAATGCAAATTCTGGGACTAATAGAAAGTACTATATTAGCAGTTTAAGTATATGTCAGCCCTGAGGCTATCCGTACTCATGGACCTCTATATTCATCCTCTATATGTCCTAGTCAGCAAGATTCTCTCCTCTATACTCAGTTCTTCCGCACCCATCCATCCTCTATATCATCCTCTATCCACTCTATCCACTGTGGAACCCACTTGTCACTTTATCTAAATATATCCATGTGTGATCTAGTTTTAAAGGATTTATTGAGACAAATTTAATGGTGCAATCGAAATTTAATTTGAATTTTTGGTTTGTGAGTTATAGCATTTTTTTCTTTATTTAGCTAGTGGGGCCATCACTGCCCACTATAAAGTAAGCACTATACTACTCTAAATATAGAGTGAGAGAAAGGATAGAATATCATTTTAGAGTACTCAGTGCAATAGTTTTTACTCTATATTCATACTCTAAAACTTTAGAGTATCCTTTAACGTATCCCACTGCGGGCAGTCTGACCTGTCTGCATAGTCTGGAAAACACTCGTGCGTCACTGCAAACGAGACGAGGCGGCAGGGACGTAAGCTCCTCGTTCATAGTATAGGAGTAGTAGTTGAAAAGGTTTGACTTTGTAGTATCTCCCATGCAATAGCAGCACTGGATATACTATGTGGGCTGTGTTTACTTCCGCAAAAAAAACACTGTGCAGAAAAAAGATTCTCCGTCACATCAAATTTGCGATACATGCATGGAGTACTAAATGTAGATGAAATAAAAAACTAATTGTACAACTTGATTCTACTTTGCGAGACGAACGTTTTGAACCTAATTAGTCAACGTTTGAACACTATTTACCAAATAAAACCAAAACGTGCTACAGTACTTTTTTTTACACCTTTTTACACAACTAAACACACCCGTGGGGGAAAAATGGGTGCAATGCAGGGGGTCAGTCCGCAATGGTCAGAACCCGAACTGTTGGTGTATAAACGCTCCGCGGTCTGCAGATATCTGCCGCCGTTGACTCCCACACGTACTGTTTTTTTTATAACATCACGTACTGAAAATTGAATACGGTGGGCAACTTGGCACTTTTTTTAACACCGCCAGGAGTACTGTCATATGATGTAAGACTCGTATTGGACATTTATAGTGACAGCACGTTCAAGTACAGATGAGACTGTCTGAGAAATCTCGAAACGCGTCTACCGGGCACACACGTCACACACACTACTCACACACACGCCAGCCAGGACTCGAACCCACGAGCGCCTGCTTCCGCACCTGGGAAGCAGGCCACCTGAGCTATCGCTCAGGCAGTGTTTAGTTCCTTCAAAATTCCAAAAATTTTACAAGATTCTCCGTCACATCGAATCTTTAGACGCATACATGGAGTATTAAATGTAGGTAAAAAAATAACTAATTACACAGTTTGTCTGTAAATGTCGAGATGAATCTTTTGAGCCTAGTTAGTCCATGATTGGATAATTTTATCAAATAACAACGAAAAGTGCTACAGGAACTTTACACCAACTTTTACACCATCTAAACACTACCTCGGTCCTCCAACTTGGCACCCTGACATGAACATTGTAAGCGTGACATGCACTCCCGCTGATACTTCTGTTGTGCACAGAAAGAAGTCAAGGTAGTATGGCGCTCAAGTGACTTGCTTGTTCTTGTAGGGGATGTGAGCATGCATGCTCTGACTCTGAGGCACGAATCGATAACGTACGTACTGATCTTGTGTGTGTCTGCGTGTGTGTGTTAGTGTGTAGCATCGATCAGGGCGGGCGATAACGGAAATCTGGAACATCCTGAACTATGCCATGACATCACTGCGTTTTTACCGACTGCAGGACCGGTGATTGTGCATGGATCGGACTAGCGTATTGACCGAGCAAAGCAATCGATGTGCGCATTTCGGCGTTGTCCCCCATTTTAATCGGCCGATTTGGACTTTGGACTGCCTGGGATAAACGTCTAGAGCTCAGTCTTTCTGGAGTGACCTAAATTGCTATTCCGTTCTTGATCACCAAATGTCTACTTGGATTAGGAAATAAAATTTAACCAGCCGGGAGCCGCTGAGCTCTACTCGAGCGTCACTGCAAACTACTCGGGCCTCGTTCGTTTGGCTGGTTTTGAGGCTGAAAGCTATTCCAGCTAATCTATATTAATACAAATAGGTCTATCGATCCAGCTAGAATAATTCCAGAGCAACCATTCCAAATTAAACGAACGGGCCCTCAATGGGATGGGACGACGTCCGGAACGTACGTACGCATCGTCGGCGCTTAAACAAAGCTCCCCGGCGGCTGAAAAAGCCTGGACCGGTCAATTTAAACAGAGTGGTAGTGGTAGTACTCCTACGCCGCGCAGCGAGATGGCTAGTTACGTTACCATTAGAGGACGTTACGTACCTGCTGAGGGCTGAGGCGGGCTTTTTTTTTTTTTTGACGATAGAAGAATTATATTATATGATAGTTGGGTACATCAACATATTACGCACACTCTGGATTATAAAATAGTACCCACACTGTAAATAGCACAACTCAAAACCTAACCTGTTAGATGCTTTGCAGTATGGATGACCGCACAGGCAAACACTCGGCAAATGGCCTGAGAACAAATGTCCAACGAACAGCGGCCAACATTCCTGTAGGCGGAATTAAGGAACTTCTTCTTTCTGGTGTCTTCCTTCTTCTTCTTTCTGCCACCGAAGAGTGAGGAAGACTGATCTGAAAATTATTCTCCCTAGTCCTTCATCGTGGCCAGATTTAACCACAATAAAACGGAGAAGAGACCGGAGAAAATTATTCCATAGCGGCGACATCATCTCCGTCTTGATGCCGCCGTTCGGAAACAAAAGTCTCCATGTCGTCATGTCGATAAGATGCTGATGCCGATATTGTCGCCCTCATCTTCAACGGAGTCGCCGTGGAGAAGACGATTCCACCCTTCCCCTTCACTGTCGACAGAGATAAGGAGAAGGATGAGATAAAACTCCAGTACCAAGTAATTTGGCATGGAGAGACACTAACCCTAATGACTCGATCTATTGGAAAAAAAACTTATTAAAAACAATGGATCCCCACTCCTTTCGGCCCCCGGCGAGATGCCGGAGGAGAAGGGAGAGGGACCAGCGGGGGCGGTGGCGGCGCTAGGGCAATCAGGCGCTCGGTCTGGGACTCTTAAGTTGTAGGGCTGAGGCGGGCTAGGGAGCCGGATTTGACCCGTTTTGATGTTCACTGCTCTGTCTGTTGGCCGTTAGGCGACACGCGACCAATGGTGCTACTGCTACGTCTACGTACCGTGGCTGAACCGGTCTCGCACGCAGTGACGCCGTACTCTCGTCTCACCAGAGAGGGGAGGCCTGTTCCTACGTGCTAGAGCGGCGGCACCGATGTTCATTGATGCGTGCGTGCGTGCGTGCTTGCGTTCACTGAAACGCAAACGCAAGGCGTCTGATCTGTCCAATGGACCCTCACGGACGCAGGTTCTGTTCTTATCAGTCAAAATCAGTCAGGCATGAAACAGTATTTTTTCTCTCACAACAAATCAACATGAGCATCCGTCAAAAATACAGTCAGCCGAACAGCGCAGTCCGCTAAACTAAACACAGGCTGCTAACATGCATGCACCGCCTCCAGCGGTTCGTGCATGGATCCGTACGGCAAAAACGACGCGGGCTGTGTTTAGTTCCGCGAAAAGGCGCGAAAAGGTGTAAAAAAAGTATTGTAGCATGTTTTGGCTTTATTTGGTAAATAGTGTCCAATCGTTGACTAATTAGGTTCAAAACGTTCGTCTCGCAAAGTACAACCAAGCTGTACAATTAGTTTTTAATTTCATCTACATTTAGTACTCCATACATGTATCGCAAGTTTGATGTGACGGGGAATCTTTTTTCTGCACAGTACTTTTTTTGAGGAAGTAAACAGGGCCGCGATGCCTTTGGTTGGCCCTGGCCCTCTGGCCCAGCCAGATGCTGCTGCCTCAGATGCACGACGAACTAATCACGAACGCGCACCGGAAACACGTGACGGATCCATCCAGCCACGGTTCGAATGCAGTGCATTGCCGGCCTAACGATGGATCAGGCCTGACCGCCTGAGCAAAAGCGGCCCGGCCCTGGGCGCGCACTCGCGTCGCCATCGCTCGCCGGAGTTAAGTGCCCACGGGTCGCATCGGCTGATCGGCTCCATCCCTGGACCTGGAACCCGATCGAGCGAATCAATCATTTGTTTCGTTGGGTGCAGCGCACCCGTCGCCGAACCGGACGAGGACGACGAGTGAGCCCGCGGTCCACCACCTGCCAAAGGCGAATGAATAGTCGACCGAAGGAGGCAATGGCAAGGAGGCAAGGAGGGAGGGGAGCATCGCGCCGCACATTCATGCGCGCAGGCCGCCCTACACACAACAGATCAGTAGATCACCGATCTATGCCAATTCCCAACTGGGGTGCCAATCAGGGGAGGTGGGCAGCGGCCGCGGCACGGCCACGGCGGGTGGGCGCGGCGGGACCCGACGGCCGGACGTGCCCATGTGACGGACATGGCCTCCGACGCCGGGCACCAGCGCACTGTGCTGTGCATCCCTGATACCTAGGCCACGTGTCCTCGCCGCCGCCACGGGGGTATTACTAGTATAGAAGGACACTGATGCAGCGTGGCCGCGTGGGGGAAGAAATTTGGCTGATACATTTCGATGCCAAGCTGGCGTATTTATGAATTATGATATCTGCTGGGAAGCACGTAGAGAGCACCGGGCTGTCTTTTACTCTCTGAGATTTCCTGGAGTATTGGACGACTATATCATCCAATTGGCCCACACCATTCTAGTTATCCGATGCAATCATCTAGATTGTGTTTTTTTTATATATAGAAACATACATATATATTATACCAAGGCAGCAAACAAGTTACGGAGAAGCTCTCAAAAGAGAAAATAACCTCCCCCACACCATGCATCCCTCTTTACGGGCTTAAATTAGCCTTTTAGCTACCATGACATTATATAACTCATTGATTCATATGAAATGTCCCAGAAGCAGCAATTCTCCACGATTCTGTTTTACTCTAATCTAAGATTTTTGCCGCCATTTCCTCCTTCCCATGACGGACAGGACGTTGCTTAGTGGTAAGCTCCTAAGGTTGGGACGCAATTGGCGAGAGTTGGATCCCCCACACAGCTCTTAGAAAAGAATCCTCTTCCTCTCCGGCTCAATGGACCATGTCCTAGGTTGCACTATTTCTCGTCCCTTTTCACGTCTCATAAGGTTGTATACATTGTCTCACAAGTAAACTTTAATATTTTCACAAATTAGCTATCATTATGTTTTCTAATATTCACACAAATTAGGTTTCGCTTTTCATCAATGTATCTCTAAACCAAAGTAGAACCCTAATATCAAGGCCACAAAAACTTTGACTCTTGAGCATCATAGAAAAGTTTGTGACTATTAGGGCGCGATCAGTTTGCTTCGCAACAGAGCCAGGCATGTTGCAACGATGTAGGCTTACCGTGACTAGGACGATCAGGTGCAACAGTCTTTTGTTTGGTTGTCATGACCATCCAGCCAAGTTCGCACCACTACTTTCTTATATGGTGCAAGTTGTTCACCCTTCATGCATACATCTAGTCAGGTCCGGTGGAAACATCAAAGAATTTCATTTCGGGAGAGAGCGTGGCTGAGGGGATGATGTTGCATCTGGGGAACCTGGCGGCTGAAGGGTTGCTGCAGTTAATCAATCGGTCTACCATCGCATCCCACGGTCCTGACCAGGTCGGATGCAAGAAACCAATTGAGCCCTTAGATGTGGAGGACGTCTCAAATCAAGGACATATAAAGCAGCCGCAATGTAATAGGTACACTACTACAGAAATCTTAATGGAGACGGGCGAAATGGGTTAATGGAGGCGAGCATTGCAACCGCCTCCAATGAAAGGTCATGGTTAATCGTAACTTTACGGAGGCGGTTGCTCTGCCCGCCGCGATTAATCCTTTAACGGAGGTGGGCGAATTAAGCTACCCGCCTCCGTTAATCGATTAAAAAAAACAAAAAAAGAAAACCCAAGCGAGCCCAATCGAGCCCGCCGCCGCTGCCACCACATACATCGGAGGAGGGCCCGCTAGATCTGAGCATGGCCGGCCGGATCTGAGTGTAATCGATGCTTCATCTTTCTCTCTCTGTGACCACTGATGCTCAGCTAAAAAAAAGGATACGAAGGATAGAACAAGCATCTGTGTTCATCCGTTCTCTGCCAATAGAATATATTTCCTTTAGTGCTCTTGTACGGAGATCGAAAATGTACTCCCTTCGTCCCATATTAGTTATCATTTTAGCTATGGGTATGAGAATTGAGAAGTAAAAAAATGTATGATGCATAGAAACGAGAACGAGAGATAGAGATGTATTGAGAAACCAAAATGATAACTAATTTGGAAAGTGCGGTTCTTTTGGCCTGATCTCCTCTTAATGAAACACGCGTGAACGGACATGTTCGCAAAAAAAAGAAGAAAGAAAAAAAGAAAGTGCAGAAAGTTAAATGATGGCTATTATGAGACGAAGGGGGTAACATTTGTGTGTTCATTTGCAAATTCTATGAATATTATAAGACATTTTTGTAGGACTGATATAATATAACTTTACTTGGTCACCAATCCATAAGTACAACATTCTTCTCTGCACATGACATAGCGCTTTGTATAGATGCACACCAAAAGTTAGAATTTTTTCACTCTCTCTCCATCACATCAATCTTTGGACCTATGTATGAAGTAGTAAATGTAGGTAAAAAAAATAACTAATTACACAGTTTAGTTGAAAATCATGAGATGAATCTTTTAAGCCTAGTTGGTCAACGATTGGACAATATTTGCCAAATAAGACGAAAATGATACTATTCATCGGGTTCATTTTTTTTTCAAACTAAATGAGGCCTAGGTTTCCGTTTTCCCCCTCATGTGAGATCCTAGAGCAGTCCACTGCCCAGCGTGGCCTTAAGGGTGTGTTTAGATCCTTCAAAATTCCAAAAATTTTACAAGATTCTCTATCACATTGAATCTTTGGACGCATGTATGGAGCATTAAATATAGGTAAAAAATAATTAATTACACAGTTTGGTTGTAAATCACGAGACGAATCTTTTGAACCTAATTAACCCATGATTGACACTAATTGCCAAATACAAACGAAAGAGTTACTGTGTTTTTAAAAATTTTACAGCAACAACCAAACACAACCTAAACTAGGTAGGTTCAGTTTACAAGTCATCTCATTGTCCAGCTGCACAAAAATGATGCTCCAAGTCAGGAAACAACCCTCAACAAACCACAAACAGTAAACTCAAGCTTGCTCAAGCTGGTCTGCTGTCTTTTCCAGTTCCAGCACTCTTTTTCCATAGCTAGGCCTTGTTTAGTTCCCAAAATTCACCCTAAATTTCTCTGTGCAAAAAGAAGATTCCCCGTCACATCAAAATACCGGCACATATATGGAGTACTAAATATAGATGAAATCAAAAATTAATTGCACAGTTTGGTTGTACTTTGCGAGACGAACGTTTTGAGCCTGATTAATCAATGTTTGAACAATTATTACCAAATAAAAACAAAATTACTACAGTACTGCACATTAATTCGAGGAGGCCCAAATCGGGGATCTAAACACGGCCCTGGTCTCTCTGCTCTCTAGAATAGGGGAGCAGGAGTAGGAGTATCTTCCCCAGCAAGATAACTGGAACTGGCTTTGCAAGCATCTTTCTTCGGACTCAAGCCAACCAACTCCGGCCGTGTTCAGTTGCCGAATTCGGCCGCCAGATTTGGCACAATACGTATTTAATGCGTACTGTAGCAATCCGTTAGTATTTGGTAAAAATTGTCCAAACTTTAACTAATCAGGCTCAAAATGTTCGTCTTACAAAGTACAACAAAACTGTGCAATTAGTTTTAAATTTCATCTACATTTAGTACTCTATGCATGTGCCGGCATTTTGATGTGATGAAGAATCTTCTTTTTGTATAGGGTGTGTTTAGATGGTAAAAATGGTGTAAAAAAGTACTGTAGCACGTTTTGGCTTTATTTGGTAAATAGTGTCCAACCGTTGACTAATTAGGTTCAAAACGTTCGTCTCGCAAAGTATAACCAAGCTGTACAATTAGTTTTTGATTTCATCTACATTTAGTACTCTATGCATGTATCGCAAGTTTGATGTGACGGAGAATTTTTTTTTTGTATAGTACTTTTTTTGAGAAACTGAATACAGGTATAGTAGAATTTGAGAGAAAATTTGGGATCTAAACGAGGCCTCCGTCCCCGCTTGGGTCAAACGTGTTCCACTCACCCATTGGGCAGCCAACGCCCACCCGTGCGGGCTCCGCTCCCCTCTCCTACCACGTCACCATCGCGGCAGGATGCTCTTATAAAACACCTCGCGCCTCCCCCGCTCACCACCACCACCGCATCCATCCAAGTTCAAGCCAAGCGGCCTCCTCTTCCCGGCCAAAGCAGAGCAAGCGAAGGCACAGGCAGAAACCAGAAGCAGTGAAAGGGAAGAACGCAATGGCCGTGGGGTTCCGTCGGACGCTCACCACGCTGGCGTCGTCCAAGTCGGTGGCGCCGTCGTTCCTTCTCGACTGCGCTCGCCCGAAGAAGCTGTCGTACGCGCGGGTGCGGTCCACCAGCCTCCCCGTGCGCCTTCACCCGCTCGCGGCGGCGCTGCACGACTCGGCGCGGGCGCTGCTGGCGTGGGCCGACGCGCCGGCGCAGACGGGGCCCGCGTGGGTCGCCGACGGCGCCGGGCGCGCGGGCCGCGTCCTGTCGGGGCTCGCGGACCTGCTGGACCACCCGCAGGCCCGCGACGCGCTGCGGCGGCACCCCTGGACGGAGCAGCTGCTGGACGACCTCCTCCTGCTTGCCGACCTCCACGGGTGCTTCCGCGAGTCGCTCGTGGCGCTCAAGCAGCTCCTCGCCGAGACGCACGCGGCGCTGCGCCGGCGCGACTACGGCGTCCGCCTCGCCGCCGCGCTGCGCGCGCAGCGGCGGTCGGCGCGGGAGGTGTCCCGGCTCGCCTCCGCCGCGCGGGACCTCTCCCACCGCGCGGCGCCCGACGACGAGTCCGACGAGGCCACGCTCGCCGACGCCTTCGCGGCCGCCACAGCCGCCGTGGCCGCCGCCTCGTCCGCGGTGTTCGCCGGCGTGTCGGCCGCCTCCGCCGAGTCGGCGGCCAGTGCCGCGCCGTCGCCGAGGACGCCGACGCCCTACTCCCCCGCGCGGACCCCCGGTAGCCCGATGTGGCTGGTCACCGACCTGCTCCGGCGGCGGCGGACCGTGTCGTTCGAGGACTCGTGCATCGAGGAGGAGGAGGAGCGGAAGGCGGCCATGGGCAGGGTGCGCGGACTCGAGGAGTGCGTCGACGCCGCCGAGGCTGGCTGCGAGGAGGTGTACCGCGCGCTCGTGAACGCCAGAGTCTCCTTGCTCAACCTGCTCACGCCCACATTCTGATTGATTCTGTCTGACGCCCTCGTCTTCGTCTTCCTCGAGAGAAATTCTTGGCGGGTCAAACGTTTTTGCCGTGACTGTGACTGTGAGGCATTCCATTATTCGTTTGCGGTGTGTAAATGATGTAAATACGTAGTACTTCGGATTGTAAAGGGAACTAGTTCCGATTAGCCGAGAACACTGTGGATTTTGCGCTTGTCTCCCATTCCCGTGGCGTGGCCCTCCTCTGCTTCTGCGGTTCTGCCAAGTGCGAGCCATGTCTCAATCGTTTTCCAACAAAATTAGCAGGCGAGCGATGCAAAAGTTGTTTCAATTGCACAATGTATTACTGCATTGTGCAGAGAAGAACATTCTTTTGTTTTCTTTTCTTTTTTTTTTGGCGAGGAAGAACAATGTCCATAACTTCATATGTCTGGATTGTGAAGATTGTTGTCCCTCCCACCGCTCTTAAGAATCAGTAGTGAAAGAGTACTCAATGTGAAACCTCTTGTCTCTTGTACAAAGACAGACGGTTGATGCTGTCACGAGCGAGGCATCTGTCTTGCCGTTCCCTTTCCAGGTGAGCGATGTATTCATGCATGCATGGGGATCGACAGGGATCGATCGAAGGTTGCGCAGCATGCTTTTGCAATGGAACAATGCCATGCGGAGGCATTGATTCGGCGGAACGGAAATCTTTGGGTCCTGTGGTCTTTTCGGTCGGTTAGGCGTCACATGGACTTGTATCTGCGGAGTTTAATGTGCCACGCTGGGGGTGATGAGTGACCGAACCCTTTTTCCAGTTGATGCAGCCGCCAACCTCTCCCTGCAGCGACTGAGGTCGACGTCTATCCAGCCCCGGACCCCAAATTAAAGCCTCGCTTCGCTTGCATTTCTGCCGTGCAAGCTCACCCTTGCCCGTGCCAGCGAGTTCCACCAGTCTTCCAGAAACCAGAACCACCCAGAAACTGATGCCGGTTATGGGCGTCATGGCCTCATGGATGGGATGGTACATGTACATTACATTCCCATCTGGTACTGATCTAGGAGTAGGCATCTAGCTACACGTAACTCATGTAGTATAGCACAGGATTGTACTATAAACACAGGAACAGAAAAAAAAAAGAAATAGAATGAACTATGGCCTTGTTTAGATACCTAAATTCACCCATAAATTCCACTATGCAAAAAGAAGATTCCCCATCACATCAAAATACCGGCATATGCATGGAGTACTAAATGTAGATGAAATAAAAAACTAATTGCACAATTTTATTGTACTTTGCGAGACGAACATTTTAAGCCTAATTAATCAATATTTAGACAATTATTAGCAAATAAAAACAAAATGCTACAGTGCTACAGTGTTGCACTGTGCAAATTTGGGAGCACCCGATTCAGTCATCTAAACCAGGCCTATGTCTTGAATATGGTATAAATACATGAACTAATACCCATTGGCAGACCCAGGGCCCGGCGGCCCTGGGCAGCCGCCTGGGCTCGACGTGTAATTCTATTATGTAAAACTATTTTTAGTCTGTATATACATTTTGATATTAGACTTAATTTCTCACTTTGCCATTACAGTGGCCAGGGCTCGCAAGAAGTTCTGGGTCCGCTACCGCTAATACCTTAAATCCAATGAAACTGAGAAAACACGGATTGTAGGGTAATGTTTGGAGGAAGTGTATGAAAAAACATAAGAAATTGGTGAGAGAGACGTAATAAAGAAAGAAAAATTCCCATGAGATGCAGCATCTCAGTAAAATTCCCCTAAATTTCCTATAAAGCAAGCCATTTTAATAGGATTTTAAAAAAATTATAAGAACTTAAATCATTTGTTCCAAAGGGTTTCATAAAAAAAATTCCTATTGGATTCTAAAAATTCTAAAAAGGGCCTGAGGGGCCTATGGTAGAGCAAAAAACCATGATGGGGGTGGCTGTTAATTTTTATAAAGAGTTTTTTAAGAATGAAGGTAGACCTAACATTCATTTAGCTGATGATTTTTGGAGTCATAGTGAAAAGGTGACTGAGGAAGAAAATAATGGGCTTACTGCTCCCTTTACTGAGTTAGAGATAAAAGAAGCTGTTTTTAGTTGTTATGCTGATGGGGCTCCTGGCCCTGATGGTATCTCTTTTGTGTTTTATCATAAATTTTGGGATCTTGTTAAAGGTGATTTGGTTAACATGTTCAATGATTTTTTTTAATGGAGAGCTAGATCTATATAGGTTGAATTTTGCTATGATTAGTTTGATCCCTAAAGAAGAAGGTGCTAGGAACATGAAAAAATTTAGACCTATAAGCCTTATTAATTGCAGTTTTAAGATTTTTTCTAAAGTCTTGACCCTTAGATTAAGGAAAGTAGTGAATAGGTTAGTGTCACCGCACCAAAGTGCTTTTATACATGGGAGATATATTCTAGAAAGTGTAGTTCTTGCTCATGAAATAGTTCATAGTGTGCATAGCAATAAAGAAAGAGGTGATATTCTCAAATTAGATTATGAAAAGGCTTACGATAGGGTATGCTGGGATTTTCTTTTCGAAGTACTTCAATCTAGAGGTTTTGATCAAACTTGGATTGGTTGGATAGAGAAAATAGTCAAAAAAGGCTCTGTTGGGGTTTGCTTAAATGGTGACGAAAGCTCTTTTTTTAAGACTGGAAAAGGTCTTAGGCAGGGGGATCCTTTATCCCCTCTGCTTTTTAACTTAGTGTGTGATGTTCTAACTAAGATGCTCCTGAAGAGGGCAAACCTTGGTTTGGTGAAAGGTTTGGCTTCAGGTTTTAGAGAAGAGGGTATTATAGCCCTCCAATATGCTGATGATACAATTGTGTTCACTGATGTAGAAGAAAATCATCTAGTCAATCTAAAAGGCACCCTTTTATGGTTTGAACAGATTTCAGGTATGAGGGTCAATTTCCATAAAAGTGAGATAATTCCTATGAATTTGAGTGTTTCAGAGGCTCATGACCTTTCTCATTTTTTTCCTGTCCTTTTAGGAGAGTTTTCTATTAAATACTTAGGTGTTCCTCTACACTATGATAACTTAAGGAGAGAAGACATTCAACCTGTGGTAGATAAGATGCTTAAGAAGATAGCAGGTTGGAGAGGGAAGCTTTTGTCATATGCAGCTAGATTAGTTCTTATTAAGGCTTGTCTAGCAAGTATACCAGTTTACCTTCTCTCCTTTATTAAGTTTCCAAAATGGGCAATTAGAACCCTTCATACTCATATGGCCAACTGCTTATGGAATGATAATCCTGAGGCACATAAGTATCATCTAGTTAACTGGGATACAGTTAGTCTACTTAAAGAATTTGGAGGTTTAGGTGTTCCTAATCTAAGAGATTTAAATATCTGTCTGTTGGCCTCTTGGATAAAGAGATATAGTCTAGATGAGAGTAAGCTTTGGTAACAGATGATTGATCATAGGTACAGAACTAATAGGCCTAATATCTTTTGTAGTAACACAACTGGTAGTTCTAGTTTTTTCAAAGGTATGATCTGGGCTGCTAGGGCAGCAAAGATGGGGTACAAATGGCATATTGGCAATGGTAAGAAAGTGAGATTTTGGGAGGACAACTGGTTAGGATCATCTAGTTTAGCTATTCAGTTTTGGGACATTTATGTGCTAGTTAATGAAAAAACTCAGACAATTTTTGATCTTTGGGATGGAGTAGATTTGAAATGCACCTTTAGGAGAGGAGTGGATCAGAGACTTACGATAAGATGGCAAGAAATCATACAACTAGCCTCTACCATTGTGTTTTCAGATGAAGAAGATTCCTTGATCTGGACTTTTAATTCTAGGGGGTTTATTCTTCCCAATCTCTTTACAAAGTCATAAATTTCAGAGGTGTAAAGTCTATTCATGTTCCTGCTGTGTGGAACCTCAAAGTACCACCTAGGGTGCATTTCTTTCTCTGGCTTTTTTCTAAGAATAAGGTGTTAACTAGAGATAATTTAAGTCTTAGAAGGAAAGTTAATGACCCTTCTTGTCTGTTCTGTAGTGAAAAAGAATCAGTGAACCACTTATTTTTTGACTGTGCAGTTGCCAAGCAGCTGTGGTGTTATTTGTCTGATATTTTGGGTAGAAATGTAGGGATGGATTTTCTATCAATAGGTCAAATGTGGATTAACAATAGTAGATGCTTAGTTGATAATATGTTTTGTGCTGCTGCCCTGTGGGGGCTTTGGAAACTAAGAAATGATATGTGCTTTCAGGGTGTTGTTTGGAGGAGCGTGCTTTCACTACTGATTTTAATACTGAATATGCTTACAAGCTGGACCATGTTGTGTCCGATGGAGAAGAGACCGGAGTTCTGTCTCAAATTGGAGAAGTTGAGAAGAGTGGCTACCAGCTTGCCAAGGCTGCTCAGCTGATCAAGGTGGAAAATGAATGGGACAAGCTAATGTACAAGTCGACCCTGGATTGGAAGCAGAAGACTTATCCTGAGGAAGTTCAGAAGAGATTGATTGATGCTGCAGATCCTTGCCTGGAGCCCAAAGGCAAATGGATCAGCTTCTTAGGTTTTGAGAAAGAGTGGAACATGTAATCCTGTGAGGTGTAGTTTTCTTATGTTTTGCTGTTGAGATGGAGTTTGGAGTGTCGCTTGAGCGGAGTTTTGGTTTGTTTTCTGGATGATGGAACACCAGTGCTTAAACTGGTACTTTGGTCCTTGTGATAATGCAATGACCGGGGCTTCTGCCCTGAAATTCTAAAAAAAATTCTAAAAAATTCCTTCATTTTTCTTTGTTCCAAAGGGACCGTAGAAGTATCATATCTGGAGAACTTAGCTTGTTTTTTATTCAAAAAAGTTTTCTGAACACTTACACAATTAAGTTAGAAAACTAGCACATGAGCCAACCGATTTGTACCTAGTTTCAGACTATCAGTACGTTCACCGTACAAACTAGAAAAGGCGAAAGGTACCCATGACCGGGCTCGTCAGTTTGAAGTTTGAACACTAGCTCAACAAGAAAAAAGTGGCAGCTCACTTTTGATGAAGAACTAGGGTCTCCCTATTGTAATCCCCAAGTCCTGATCGAGCTACCCAACAACCAATTATCTAGTGGTACAGCACAGACAGTCAGTGGCTCGCGCGCGCGCGTCGGTGCGGTTGGCTTGCATGCAATGCGATGCGATGCGAGGTTGATCACATGAACCGAATCAATGTGCTCTGAGAAAATAATTGAGCTCCTCTCCATCGGGCGGGCGCACGATAAGTGATAACAATAACTGGGAGGATGATCATATGATATGGCTAATGGCTAGATGGGATGTTGCCGTCTGATAGTTAGGTCGGCGGCTTTGGACGCATCCGTCGATCGACCGACCTTCCCATGTTCTGGCGGACGGCACGCGGACGCCCGGGGGCAGAAATAACTGAATCTATGACGAGCTTACCTACAGTAGTTGCGATCGAGCGCGTCTTGGACTGAATCTAGTGCCGATCGATCGATCGTTCTCGTTCGTTCGGTGGTTGGGCTGGACGTTTGAGTGCAAGACCACCACTGCTGCAATACATGCATGATTCGGCCTGGATTTCTGCCGGCTTTCCTTTCCTCGGTCGTGATATGGATGCGATCCGACGCCGCGTGCGTCCAACTCAACTCACCTGGGAATCGGTGTTGAGGTTGTTGAGGACGACGACGAGGAGGACGTACGGCGGTGAACTTGGATACAGTGTAAAGTAGTGTGAGGCTTCGATCGCGATGCGCCTGCCGAGCGTATATAAGGCCGGTTTCAATGCAAGTTTCATATAAGTTTTATTTGTATTAAATAGATTGTCATATAAACATTTTTGATGATATAGCAGCGTATTTAAGAAGAGAGAAGAAATGAGTTTCTTCTTGGCACGATTACCCACTCTCCATGAGTCATGAATTAGATGCCCATGAAATTATAGAACGAAACTCTCCATTAAGAAGAGAGAGAACATTTCTTCTCTCTTCTTAAATACGCTGCCTCGGTGGAATCAATCCTGTTCTCTAGCATGCACATCGCCGGTGTTTTTTTTTCCGAGGAAATATCGCCGGTGATTTCATTGCCCTTATCTAGTGACCAGAGAAAAGCTAAGGATCATTCTTTAAAATCCTTGGCCAATCACTCGTTCAGTTGTCAGCGTGAATGAAGAGACACAAAAGGCTGATATAAAGGGAACACATTAAAAAAAAAGAAAAGTGGCGGAAAAGATAGCCACCACTTTTTTTTATTAGCATCGATGATATCCCTTCACTTTTTCTCTGCTTCGTGGTGCTTGTGGGCCCAGCGCGAATGGACGGGCCTGGGACGGGAGTCACTCTCCAACTTTTCGGGGGCTTTTGATGCAATGCAAAGAGCCCACCGCGATGCATCGATCCGTCCAAAGCCGATGGCGTTTGGCACGTGATGAACGTTAGCAGTGTACTTGTGTGGTGGCTATGGATGCGACTCCGACTCGACAAGCACGATAGCTTGGATCCGAGCACTGCGCGTGGCATGGAAATTGTAATCGTGCTGGATGCGCTCGTGCAGACGGAAACGGACATGGCACATGGTCACACTCACACACTTTTTTTTTTTGATGAAAGGACACGCTCACACACTTTCGGATTGGAGAGGTCCTGGATCTTCTTGTTAGTCCTGCTGCGGGTTCTGCGCCTGCCTCGTCTAACTGAACCGCTCAGAATGGGCCGCTATGTCCAGTCGGTCCAAAACGCCGCATGAGGCCCAGGTATTTCAGTCTCATGTAACGGTTTTTTGCTGGTGGGCTGAGCTGAGCACCTTGGGCCTTGGGGAGCCCTTGTGCGTGTTGTCAACGGGGCGGGCTGTTCTCGTCCACTCCGTCTAGCGGCCTGGCGGGCGCCGGCTTCAATCCCACGAGCAGGCTGTTTTTTTTTGGTTGAAGCGTCCCGGTGCCAGTGTTCCAGACAACTGTTTCAATTTGCTAAAAAAAAAGAAGGCAACTGTTATCCTTCTATATAAAAAAACTGTCTCAATCTACGAATTGAAACTATTGAAATAACTGTTTAAGGTTAACTTAGAAGAAAGATTGAATACCTTGGTTTATGTACAACACTGAGAAATATGTTCTAGACAACATTGATCTTGATATTGTTCTTGATGATTTTACATGAAGAAATACCCCGAAAATGTTTCTTTACAAAGCACTAAAGCATTACTGTTAATCTTATTTGAGGTAATCATAAGTTATTTTGCTGTTCTTTTACTTTTTTGGTTGACTGTTGTTGTCATTTATAAACTAAATATATGATTTAAGTTAACTCATACTGGTCCTACTATATGCTTTATTCATTATTATACTACGAATAGAAAGATCTAGCTAAAAGGCCTATGACATCATGCTCGCACAAAGATCATCAAAACTGTAGAGCCACCCTTGGTTGTCACCTCGCATCGACGGCACCCAGCTGAGGTACGATGACTCGCGGCGGAGACCCCCATGGAAAGATAGGCCGTGTGTCTGGTGTTTGTTGCCTCTGTTCTATGAGGTCACCGAGCTGCTTGGCTCACAACCAAAAGAGTAGGTCATCTGGCTGCTGATCCAAAAAGGATCTAGTGCCACATGAACCTGCGTCGTAAGAACATTGTGGACATTGCCACTTGTGAGGTTTGCGGGAGTGAGGATGAAACAAGTGAACATATAATAGATGAGTGCAGCATTGCCACATCCTTCTTGGCATCTGTTGGCATCGATCTCCTGCCCAAACTTTGCACGAAGAACCTAGCCGAAATCACCTATCCCAACCACCTATTGGAGGACAGTTTGGATGTTTAGGCTATCCGCACTCATGGACCTCTATATTCATCCTCTATACGTCCTATTCAGCAAGATTTTCTCCTATATACTCAATTCTCCCGCACCCATCCATCCTCTATACGACTATATCATCCTCTATTCACTCTAAACACTGTGGGACCCACTTGTTACTTTATCTAAATATATCAATGTGTGATCTAGTTTTGAAGGATTTATTGAGACGAATTTAATAATGCAATCGAAATTTAATTTGGATTTTTGGTTTGTGAGTTATAGCATTTTTTTCTTTGTTTAGCTAGTGGGGCCCGCCACTGTCCACTATATAGTAAGCACTGTACCACTCTAAATATAGAGTGAGAGAAAGGATAGAGTATCGTTTTAGAGTACCCAGTGCAGCAGTTTTTACTCTATATTCATACTCTAGAGCTTTAGAGTATCCCTTTAGAGTACCCACTACGGCTAGTCTTATCGCTCTGTACTGTTGGCAGCTGCGGAAGCGGATGAACGATGTGGTTTTCAGGGGTGAAGCTCTATCCTTGCACCAACTCATTGTCTCATGGAAAAATGAAGTCGAGCAATGTCGACTTCCACATGGGAAAGACTGGTGTCAAATTTTAGATTCGATGACAATGTAAAGTTCTTAATAAACCCATTATAGTAACGCACACGCGCGTATTGTGAAAATCCCGTAACACTTATAACGCAGACTGTATTGGGCTAGGAATGAAATAAGGGGAACTCTTCCCTTGTTGCTATGGATGAAAATGGTATGAATATTTATCCAACCGTCCGAACAAATGTGAACACTTATTTGAATAGTTATTCGGATATTCGAATATTTTTTCAAATACGGATATCAAAACGGATACTTTAAACAGATATCAAATACGAATGTATTGTTAGTATCCCGCGGATATTGGATAATCCGGAAAAAATTTGGATATATCCGACCTACACTCATTCGGATACTATCCGACCAGGCCTAGCCAGCGCTCAGGTCCGTCACGCTGACATCCGAAGAAACATCCAAGTTTCAAAATATATATTGCAATTGAAATTTTATTCTAATTTTAAATATGCTAATATATAATAACATTAACATATTTATATTATCTATTTATCTATATTTAAATCCTTTATAAGCCTCAGCGCAGCCCAGCATGTCATCGTGGCTGTGCGCCTGTGGCCCCGTGGACTGTTTTCCCGCTCCTTCACCGATGTTGTCGGCTTGTAATGTCATACATGTAGATATAGGAGAAGCTTGATCCTTGTCTCTGGCTGGGCATCGAGGTGGGACTAAAACTAGCATATATACTCGCACGCTGCTAGTCTTGAACCTTGGCATCCGCACGGGCCCATGAAGCACGCAAGTGCTTGCCGAAGCCCATGAAGCACGCGACTGCTTGCCTGCTTTGCTTGGTCAAGTCTAACTATTTATTTGCCAGTACATTTTCTTCTTATTTATTGTATATATGTACTCAAAATATATGCATAAGCTATGACAATGCAACTCAACTTTCAAAAACACGACAATACGACTTGTATATAAACTATTGATAATTTGCTTCTACACGTATAATCTAGTTGTAATTAGGACTCAATTGAGTGCAACACATTATATATATATATATATATAGTAATTCAACTATCGTAAATATATACTGACATTGTTGTAAATTAGTATATAAAATTATCGTAAATAAAGGTGGCTATAAAATAACTTATTTTATAGCTAACTATATATATATATATATATATATATATATATATATATATATATATATATATATATATATATATATATATATATATATGGTAAATTTTTTCTACTCGCTGGGAGTAGTTACTCCCTCCTAATTACGCATACGTACGCCCGTCGGATCTTCCCCTCACGTTTCGCCGTGGTGGCTGGTTGCCTAGCGGGTTGAAAAGAAATTGACTCAGCCCGTTAATCGATCGGATAATATATATTAGAAAAATCCACTGTCCTTTACGCGTCCGCAAGCACAGGCGGCGGCGGCGGTGGCTTCCCCATGTTCGCACCCACCCTCAATCCATCGGCGGCGTCGGCCTCTCCCACCACACCGGCGGCGTCGGGCCTCCCCCCACCACACCAGCAGCGGATCCGGTCCACTCGTCACTCCCGGCGGCAGCTCTGGAAGCGACGCCCCCAACGAGTGCCGCCTCCGTCGAGCGAGGCGCGCCTGGCTACGCGAGCACGCCAGAGTCCACGCGCCGCGCCACCACTCGAGATCCAGAGCCACCACCACCGTCTCCGACGCCGTCCCGCCGCTCGGGATCTGCCGCATGGTGTCCGCTGTCGCCGTGGATGACGTTGAGGAGGGCGCTGCTGCGGGCTGGATATGGTCCGGCTGATGCCTGGGAGCGCCGTGCGTGCAGATTGAGTCGCGCCGCCGCCAGGGAGCGCCATTCGCGCGGGGTGAGCCGCGCCACCGCCGGGCCACCATCCGCCTGGGGCTGCGACGCCATGAACCATGGACCCGACGTCACCGGTGGATCTTGAACAGGGCTACCAGAGGATGACGAGACAAGCGACAACGTGATGAGAGATGGCGACGGCAAGCCTTTCTTATCATTTTCAGATTCAGATGCGATCAAAACATCAATTGATAATTTTTAGCTTTGAATATCCTCGGATACTTGTTTTTTAGATTGAGGTATCACTTGAGACTTTCTGGAATTTTGTTTGTACCACTAGATATTTTTTCAGATTATAATAGTGGCAATTCATACATTGTTCAACATTTTTCTAAAGTAGTATTATATGTTGTTCGACATTTTCTCCTTGTATCTGTTCATACGCTTTTGGTGCAAATATTAGTTCATACTACTACAGTATCTTGGACTAGTATTAGTTCATATACTCTGTTCCAATATAGGTTCTTGCATGTGATTTTGTTTCCAATTAGAAATAGTTAATATACTCTGCTCGAATGCAGGATGAGATACTATTTCTTTTCAAATTTACTCATTTTGTACCATAATACTCTTCAGAGTTCCATAAACACGTATGTATGCATACTCCAGCTAATCATGTATTTAGTATATCTAGTATGTACTCATACGTCCAGCCAGTACAATATAATATGTATGTCCGCATACTCTTAAGCACACATACTCCATGTATGTAGACATACTCCCAGGAAACAAGTATGTGCTCATACTACACTCCTTTGCGTATGTACTCATACTATGATCAAAATATATACTTTAATTCATGAGTACGTACTCATACGTTGATAAATATACACCCTGTTCGTTTGAGCTATTCAGCGGAATCAGCAGTCATCCAGCAGTATTTTTCTCTCACAACAAACCAGCGAACAGTACTTTCAGCTACAATAGACCAGCGAAACGAACAGGCTGATAGATGATAAGATGAGTATGTACTCGTACTTTATTAATTATAATATGCGTATGATCAAGTATCCCTAACATACTCATGTCAACAAGATATATGTGCTACAGTACATACTTTAATGGAACAAGATATATGCGCCACAGTACATGCTTTAATGGATCGATTAGTATGTACTCATACTTTGCTTTACTTGCTTCACGTCAATCGCGGCGATATCACAGGAATATATTATTTTGTTGCTTTATTAACTAAATCAATCTTTTTTTTTTGCATGCGCCACTCCTTATCGGATCCTATTGATATCCATTAACCCACTACAGTAGCTTGTGGACTGGCTGGCTGGAACCTCCCTTGTACTCGTACTCTTAGGTGGGAGTAACTACTCCTGCGAGTATAGAAAATGCACGTGCGCATATATATATATATATATATATATATATATATATATATATATATATATATATATATATATATATATATATATATATATATATATATATATATATATATATATATATTGTCGGTGTTCGGTCCCGTGGAGGTCCTAAACCGACGAGTGAATGCTGCGTGTCCCTAACTCGGATGGTGTTGCAAGGGGAATACTCGGGGATTTATCCTGGTTCGGGCAAAGAAGGCCCTACGTCCAGCGGGGGGAGAGAGTTCTGTATTTCCTTGCACCTAAGTGCTTGCGTAGGGGTTACAAGCTGGCGAGAGAGGGCGCCGAGCCTAGGTCTCAAAGAAGATGAAAGAGTACAAAGGGGGATTGCTTGAGATGTTGATCTCTGAGTTGGGTGCCTTTGCTTGCTGGTGCTTGGTTTCTGTCTTGTGTCTTGCTCCGTTCTTCGTTTTAGAGCCCGGGCCTGCCCCTTTTATAGGGTGAGAGGAGGTCGGGACATCGGGGTGCCTTGAGGTGAAGTTTTGTCGATCCCTGTGGAGGTGACTGTAGCGGCGTGCTCCAGGAATGACCGGCCATCCCTGGACACCGTGGTGACGTTGGGGACGGGACGGTGAAATGACCCGGAGTCCTGTGCCACGTCGGCCTTTCTTTCCTGCTAACCGGCGGTGGACGTCGAGGCCGGGTCGAGGCTGGGTCGAGGCCGGACGGACAAGGCCGAATCCCCGAGATCGTGGGGTACGGATCTTGTCGTATCCTTCCTCGAGGGTGATCGATGACGAAACAGTGCGCGGTATGGTGTGCATAGTGACAGGTTTCACCTCCCATCCCGGGATGGGCGGAAAAAAGTGAGGACTGACACTGGTATTGCTCCCACGTCGTGTTGATGCAAAAGTGGATCTGCAAACACAAAGGGCTAATACCCGAAATCGATATCCAAAGCGTGCCAGTCGATTTGACCTGTTAATCGACAAGGACGAAGATACGAGTACTTTGGTCCTGACAACAGCGATACGCCCGGAAGTCACGGCCAAGAGGTACTCACGCGGAACTCGAGGATCGTCGAAGGTCGCACTGAAGCGATGCAGCTCGCCGAATCGATGTGAACTCATGAAAAAGGAAAAATATGCAAATTGACGAAGTCGTCGAAAAGTAAATAGATGTAAATAGGAGTAAAAGTTGGTTTTGATATTGATTGATTCTTTTTTTTACATTGCCTCTCAATCTATATTTATACCCTGATCTAATGAAACATAACCAAATACGACTAGGACACCAAGTCCACACCTAAGGAAACATACGACTCTTATACGAATCAGACTCTAACAAATATAGAAAAGGAAACCAACTCCTATCTATTTCCTTGTCCGCCTCTATTACGATGGAATTCTCATCGACCTCCTTTCCATCGGCATACTTCCCGTTTCATCGGCAGCAGCCTTTGTAACACTCCAGTGTTACGCAATGCATTTTTGCATAACAATCATATTGCACAGCATTCATATCATTATAATCATGTGTGATAAATTATAATTTGATTAAAATAAAAGCTTGAAAATAATATATGTGATGAATTGTATTAATATGATAATCACATTATATCAAAAGCCTTGCAACTATAATTTTTACATCACTTGGAACCCTAGTTCAATTTTTGGAGCAACTAGATGACTCAAATTTTGTCAAAACTTGTTCAAAAATATTCATGAAAATTATTCAAAAATATCCCCTATTTTAGCTTTTATTCTGCCATTCAAAATCTATCAAGAATTTTTAGTTGGCCCCTTAATCAAAGTTGTAGAGAATTTAATTCTGAGCAACTTTTATTTTTGGGTCAATTCCAGAAAATATCTTCCTCTTGTTCAAAATGTAGTTTGAAGTTTGAAATCCATTTGAATTAATTTTTGAAAATTTGAAAAAAATGAGTTTTCGCCTTAGCAGGCCGCGGCCTCACTTTCCAGCCCGCTCGCGAAGCCGCCCGGCCCAGCCAGCCGCGCGCGCGCCCGCGCGACGCAGGCGGCCCGGCCCGCGTCCGCTCGGCCTCCTCCCTCCCTTCCCGCTCGCCCCGCGCCCCGTGTCCGCCGCGGCAGAACGCGCCCGCCGCGTGGCGGACGCATGCCGGCGACGCCCCGCGTGGCCGCCCGTGGACCCCGCGCGCGCTCCGTCTCAAAACTCCGCGCGCACCTGGTCTCCATCCCTCACACCACTCACTCGCTCCCTCTCTTCCTCCCTCCAGCGCCATCCACCGCGCACCACCGCGCACCACCGCCACCTCCGCCTTGTTCCGGCCCCGGTAGACCGCCTCCGGTCGATTGACTGTGCACGAAGCTCCGCCACCTCCTCTTCTCCTCTGAACGGACCTCCGTTTGCCCTGTTCGCATTCGGTAAGGCTCAATCGAGTTTTCCTCGCCGCGCCACCGCGTCGGTGCCGCCGGGCTCGCGCTCCGCCCACCGTCTTCCTCACTCCCTCTCCATCCCCCTGATCCTCTCTCTCGGGTTCGCTACCTCCTCGCGAACACCGTGCGCTGGCTCGCTGGTCGGGTCGTGGCCGGAGATGGCCGTTGGCCGTCGGCCACCGCCACGCCGTCGCGGTCAGGGACGCCGACGAGGCCGCCCCGTTCTTTCCCCCCCCGCAGCCTCCTCTGGGCCACCGCCCTGTGGGCCGCGCCTCCGAGTGGGCCGGCTCACCTTTTCTCCCGCGCGCGAGCAGGCCGAGAACGGCCACGGGTCGGATGTTTCCCACGGTGTAAGGTCCTAGATGGCTAGAGGGGGGGGGGTGAATAGCCTATAAAAATATTCTACAAAAACCACTAAGCAAACTTGTTAGAATAACAAACGGCGTAAAGCGAGATTTGCTTAGCCTATGGTTGTGATGCAAGCCTCCTATCCACAAGTCTAGTAGATTATGATCTCTAGTTCACACAAGAGCTATGTCACTAATTTTACACTAGAGAACAAGCTAACAACACTACTAGCAAAGCTACCACTAGCGCTACACAAGATAATCTAGTAAAAGTAAATGCAAGAGAGAGGATTGTGATTCTTATACCGACGGTGAAGTGAAGATGTTGCCAATCACCAAGATGATATACAATCAATCAATATTGACAACAACACAATATGTAGACCAATCACCGGGAGACAAGAGACACAATATTTTTGTTCACCCGGTGTTCACTTGTGCACCGACAAGCTACGTCACCGGTTGTGTCGACCAACACTTAGATGGTTCCTCGGTGTGACCCTCAAGTCACTTGCCCCTCAAGGCACGCCCCGCAAGGCACCGCAAGACACCACTCTCAAGTGAGGTAACTCAATGACACGCGCAATGTAATAGAGTTGCTTTTGGCGTCCCGCCGAGGAAAGCACAAGAACCTCTTACAATCAACCGGAGGTGGCCAAGAACAATCACCTTCTCTTGCCAACGCCTCCAACAATCTCCAAGCCGGCTAGGAGCGGTACTCTCCAAGAGTAACAAGAAATCCACCGGCTAAACCACCCACAAGTGCCACTAGATGCCCTCAAGCTATGCAATGCACTTTGGGATCACTCAATCTCACTTTTGATTTGCAATCAAGCAAGAGAGATGAGTGGGAGGAGTTGCTTTAGCTCAAAGGATGCACAAGAGTGTTAGAAATGCCAAGAGACCTCCCCAAGGGCCGGCCAACAAGTATTTATAAGCATCCCATCCAAATAGAGCCGCTGCCACTCCACTTGTCCGTTTTTTCGGAACGACCGGACGCGCCGGTCGTCACTGACCGGACGCGCCCAACCGCGTCCGGTCGCTCCGCGACGTCCACGTGTCCCTCAGACTTCAAACGCGACCGTTAGATCCTCCAATGGTCACTGCGCGCTAACGGTCAAACGCGATGACCGGACGCGCTGGTCGAACGACCGGACGCGCCGGTGCGCACAGTATCCGCGCGCGCGAAGACATGACCGGACGCGCTCCTCGCACCGACCGGACGCGCTGGTCACGACCGGACGTGCCGGTCCCGTGACTGACCGGACGCGCCGGTCAACCCTGAGTCGCGCAAAACGAACCAACGATCGGACGCGCTGAAGAACTGACCGGACGCCACAGTACCCGCGTCCGGTCGGAGTCCAGTAAGCTCCCTGGACGACCGGACGCGCACCGCGTCCGATCGTCCTCGTGAACCGCTGTTCGCCTGACCGGACGCGCCGGTCGCACAGTGACCGCGTCCGGTGCAGCGTCCGGTCACCTCTGTGACCTCCGTTCGCCTCCGTTTCTTTTCCGACTTCCGGCGTAATGGAAAATAGGCATTTCATTTCCCCGAAATCGCCTGAATCCAAACCCTTCTCTACCCGCAAACCACAGCGCGACCAACGCCACCTTTGCAAATGTGCCAACACCATCAAGTGTACATCTCCATGTGCTTGTGTGTTAGCTTTTTCTCAATCATTTTCAAAGGTTTTCCAGTTAGCTCACTAGGCCCTACATGCAATGCACTTCATGAATTCACCTAGTGGCACCCGTGCGTCGAATAACCGATAAGACTTCCCCTCTTAATAGTTCGGCTATCGACCCTAAACCACTCACACCCTCTATGGTGTCTTGAGTGTAAAACAAAATGGCCCTATGGTTATACCTTTGCCTTGAGCCCATTTTGTTTCTCCAAATGATATGATCCACTTCATATCATCACATGACCGTCTCGATCCATCGACCTTGACTTCACTTGCTCTTCACCGTTGCATCGGTCCGTCGGCGCCAAGTCTTGCTCAAGCTTCACCATCGCATGGTCCTTCGCTTCGAAGCCTCGACTTGCCCTTCACCTTCACAACCGGTCCATCGAGCCAAGCCTCATCTTGGTCTTCACCATTTTGGTCATATGAGTCAATGTCATGTCTCATATTCAATGACCACCTTTATCTAAATCATCCACTTAGATACAAAGGTTAGTCCTAGGTTTCATCAATTAGTCAAAACCAAACTAGGGACTTTCAATCTCCCCCTTTTTGGTAATTGATGACAACCCTTACAAAGATGATTTTGATAATAAAAGTTTTGAACTTGTCATACTTGTCCAATCATTTTGCTCATAAGTAAAGTTTGGACAATTATCACAAGCTCGGTTTTGGTAGCATTAGCTCCCCCTACATATGTGCATAGAGTTTGGATTGAAAGCTTAGCACATATGCATGGATAGAAGTGTTGGGAGAGTAATTCTACCAAAATGATGCTAAGGTGTAAGAAATGGACCTTTGAAGCGTGATACCAATCGGAGTTGCCTTTTACACCATCCTTAGCACCATGAAGTAACTAGACATCCATCAAAAACTCAAGTACCTCGTGAGATCAACATTATATGTAAAGGTTCTTGGACCACTTGAAAAAACTTTAGGCATGTCTAGATACCACAAGTAAACTATTCCTATGCATGCTAGTAGATCATTTCATCATCCAAGTTCTATACTAGCATTGCACCACACAAGCATGTATATTGAATTTAAATACATGTGCAATGAGCAAGTCATATGAAAATGCACAAACAAATGCAACACCTTTGTTTATGAGCTTGCTCCCCCTACTTGTGTGCATCAAAAAATTTTATTTACCCCTTTATCATGTTGAATCATCTTTTTCTCTCCCCCTTTGTCAACAACTTACCTAAAAAAACATGGGATCAAAGTGTGGAGAGAAAAAAAATGTTTGATGGAGTAGGTTAAAATTTATTAAATTTGGTTCAACCTAGAACCCTTGCCAAAGATATTTAATTCGATTTGAACCAAAGACAAGCTTCTTCACACCTCCTAATAAGGGTTATCTTGCCTATGTTGAATTAAACACTTATAGCAAATCTTCTAGATTCAACACTAGGTGTGCAAGCTCACAAACATGTCATATGCCACCACTAGATCAAAACAAACATAGAGGCAATAGTGGTAACATATATCCATCAAATTCATTTGATTTATCATGAATGCTCATGCATACCACTTAATATGTCTACATGCTCTAGCAAGTCCTTAGCATAGGATGAATGACATGTCAATCAACTTTACCTTGCAATGTCGAAGGAGAGGCATGTCAATAAGTGGATGGGGTGCATTCAACTCATGTTTGAGAAATCAAGAATGTTCAATTCATTCCTTAGCTTGCAAAACCTCTTTTCATCAAGTGGCTTAGTGAGAATATCGGCAAGTTGATCATCGGTGCCAACACTTTCAATGGCAATATCTCCCTTTTGTTGATGATCTCTAATGAAATGATGTCTTATGTCAATATGCTTTGTTCTTCCATGTTGAACCGGGTTTTGTATCATCTTGATTGCACTCTCATTATCACATAGCAATGGCACATTCTTGAAGTTGAGGCCATAATCCTTCAAAGTTGATTTCATCCATAGCAATTGTGCACAACTCCCCGCACTCACATATTCGGCTTCGGCGGTAGAGATTGCCACACTATTTTGTTTCTTTGAGGACCATGACACAAGTGATCTTCCAAGAAATTGACATGTGCCACTTGTGCTCTTTCTATTGATCTTGCAACCCCCATAGTCGGAGTCCGAATATCCAATCAATTCAAACTTTGACCCCTTTGGATACCATAGTCCAACATCTCTTGTTTGCTTCAAGTACCTCAATATTCTTTTTGCGGCCATGAGATGACTCTCTCTAGGTGAGGCTTGATATCTAGCACACATGCAAACACTAAACATGACATCCGGCCTTGATGCGGTGACATAGAGTAGACTTCCAATCAAAGACCGATATTCCTTTTGATTCACCATTTTGCCATCAAGATCACTATCCAAATTTCCATTTGTACCCATTGGAGTTGAGATTGGTTTTGCATCTTGCATTCCAAATTTCTTCAACATGTCCCTTATGTATTTCCCTTGACTCACAAATGTCCCATTCTTCAATTGCTTGACTTGGAGACCAAGGAAGTAGCTAAGTTCACCAATCATAGACATTTCAAACTCTTTGGCCATCATATCACCAAATTCTTCACAATAAGCTTGATCGGTTGATCCAAAGATGATGTCATCAATATATATTTGCACTATGAATAGATCATTTCCAATCTTCTTGGTGAATAGAGTTGTATCAACCTTGCCCATCTTGAATCCCTTAGAGAGAAGGAAATCCCTTAGCCTCTCATACCATGCTCTAGGTGCTTGCTTTAAGCCATATAAAGCCTTCTTCAACTTGTACACATGGTTGGGTTTCTTGTCATCTTCAAATCCGGGCGGTTGCTCAACGAAGACTAACTCATTGATAATCCCATTGAGAAATACACTTTTGACATCCATTTGATATAGTTTGATGTTGTGTGCACAAGCAAAAGCCAATAGAATCCTTATTGCCTCCAATCTTGCCACGGGAGCATATGTCTCATCATAGTCAAGACCTTCAACTTGAGTGTAACCTTGAGCAACTAGTCTTGCTTTGTTTCTCACTACAATGCCATCTTGATCTTGCTTGTTTTTAAACACCCACTTGGTTCCAATCACATTATAGTCATTTGGTCTTTCTACCAACTCCCAAACATCATTTCTTGTGAAATTGTTAAGCTCTTCTTGCATAGCCATGATCCAATCGGCATCCCTCAAAGCTTCTTCTATCTTCTTTGGTTCTATGGTTGACACAAATGATGCATGCTCACAAAACATAGCCAATCTTGATCTTGTTTGCACACCACTTCTAATATCACCAATAACACTATCAATGGGGTGATCTCTTGCAATATTTTGTGGTTGGAGTACTTGCACTTGATTGCTTGAGCTTGGTTGATCACTTGATGTATCTCGATGAGAAGAACTAGCACCATAATCTTGCACTTGAGAGTCACCAACTAGCTTGAATGGTGAATTGAGCACTTGATCTTTATCATCATTTTGAATATCAATTACTTGCTTTGCTCTAATGTCTCCAATGTCCATGTTCTTCATTGCTTCCACTAATAGAGTTCCACCAATATCATCTAGATTTTCTTCTTCATCTTGTGACCCATTGGTTTCATCAAATTGTACATCATGGACTTCTTCTAGAATGCCACTTGAGTTGTTCCAAACTCTATAAGCTTTGCTTGTAGTTGAATAACCAAGTAGGAACCCCTCATCATATCTTTTGTCAAACTTCCCCAATCTAGTGCCCTTCTTCAAGATATAGCATTTGCAACCAAACACCCTAAAGTAAGAAATATTGGGCTTTCTTCCATGAAGTAGCTCATATGGGGTCTTCTCTAGCAATGGATGACAATATAGTCTATTGATGTAGTAGCAAGCGGTATTGATTGCTTCATCCCAAAAAGATTGACTCACATTGTACTCATGAAGCATTGATCTAGCCATATCAAGCAATGTTCTATTCTTCCTCTCAACTAGGCCATTTGATTGTGGAGTGTACTTGGCCGAGAATTGATGTCCAATACCATAATGATCACAAAGTTCTTCAATTCTTGTATTCTTGAACTCACTTCCATTGTCACTTCTCACTTTCTTGATTCTAATCTCAAACTCATTGTGAACTCTAGTGAGAAATATCTTGAAGGTGTCAAACACTTCACTTTTGTCACTAAGAAAGAATACCCATGTGAATCTTGTGAAGTCATCCACTATGACAAAGCCATACTTGTTACCGCCTATGCTTGTATATGTTGTTGGTCCAAATAGATCCATGTGCATCAACTCAAATGCTTTGCATGTGCTCATTGTACTCTTCTTTGGATGTGAGCTTCCAACTTGTTTCCCGGCTTGACATGCACTACAAAGCTTATTCTTCTCAAATTCAACATCTTTCAAACCGTTGACAAGATTGTGAGTTGTAAGCTTCTTCAATTGTTTCATGCCAACATGACCAAGCCTTCTATGCCAAAGCCAACCCATGCTTAATTTGGAGACTAAGCAAGTTGTCAAAGAAGTTTCTCTAGCATTGAAGTCAACTAGGTAGAGATTCTCATATCTAAAGCCCTTGAATGCCACATTTGAACCATCCACACTAATAACTTCCACATCATCAACCCCAAAGATGCATTTGTAGCCTAGATCACATATTTGTGCCACGGATAGAAGATTGAAATCCAAGCTTTCAACTAGCAACACATTGGAGATACTCATGTCATTTGATATTACAATCTTGCCCAAGCCAATAACCTTGCCTTTCTTATTATTGCCAAATGTGATAGAATCAACACCACTATCATTGTCATTGATTGAGTCAAACATTCTTGATGTACCGGTCATGTGTTGAGTGCACCCACTATCAATAATCCAATGCCTTCCTCCGGCTTTGTAATTGACCTACAAGCAAATCAATGAAGTTTAGGTACCCATTTTTGCTTGGGTCCTTGTAGGTTAGTAACTAAGCTCTTTGGTACCCAAATAGCCTTCTTCTTTGGGCCCACAATTGGTGTACCAACAAACTTAGCTTGCACACCCTTCACACCCTTGGTAAGCACATAGCAAGAATCAAAAGGTATAGCATTAACAAAGTTCTTGCTTTGGTTCTTTTTATTGCAATTATGCTCAAGGTGCCCAACTTGCTTGCATCTATTGCAAAACCGACCATTGCCCTTCACAAAGCTAGGCTTTGGAGTTGCAAAGGCCGACTTGCCTTTCTTGGGGGTGTAGCCCAATCCCTCTTTGTTAAGAGAGAACCTTTGGCTACCCAAGCACTTAAGCAAGCGGGCCTCACCACCATAGGCCTTGCCTAGGGCGTGAGTGAGCTCATCCACCTCTCTCTTGAGAGTCTCATTCTCAACCATTAGTGAGGCATCACAAGTGAAACCATCACTAGTAGTGGAGATAGAGTTGGTGGTGGTGGATGAAGAGCTACAAGAAGGGTTAGCATTTGACATGATGATAGGTTCATTAAAGGATTCATCAATTATATCACATGTAACACCTATATCACATGATACAACAACCTCCTTCTTTGCTTGTTGCTCAAGTAGCAAAGAGTGAGCCTTTTCAAGCTTGGAATGAGCCTTATCAAGATCCTCATGGTCTTCCACTAGACTCTCATGAGTGGTCTTAAGCTCACTAAGGACTTTCTCAAGTATTGCTACTTTCATTGAAAGTTTCTTACACTCTTTGTCCTTAGCAATAGCTATGTCTCTAGTTTGTTGCATCAAGTCATATAGTTGTTCTTTAGTTGGTTCATCATCATCATTTTCATTATCATTATCATTATCACTATCATGAGCATATTCCATTTCACTTTCATCATCACTCTCATCATATAATACCTTAGCTTCTTTAGCCATGAAGCATGAAGAGGATGAATCAAATAGTGATGGCTTCTTGTTGATAGCAATGGAAGCAAAAGCCTTATTGGATGATTCTTCTTCTTCTTCTTCATTATCATCACTTTCCCAAGTGATCACATAGGCACCATTCTTGCCTTTCTTGAATGTCATCTTGGCCTCTCTCTTCTTCTTCTCAAACTTGCCCCTCTTGTTGTTCTTCTTCTTGTCATAGGGACATTCCGCTTGAAGGTGCTCGGTGCTATCACAATTGAAGCACTTTCTTTGTTGCTCATTGCTCTTGAAATTGTCATTTCTCTTTTTGAAGCCTCTTCTTTTGATAAACATTTTGCCAATGTTTTTGACAACTAGAGCAAGTGCCTCATCATCAACTTCCAATTCTTCATCTTCTTCATCGTCATCTTCTTCTTGAATTGAAGCTTTGCCCTTTGAGGAGGTGGCCTTGAATGCCACGGTCTTCTTCTTCTTTTCTTCCTCCTTCTCATCAACATCTTGATCATACTTGTCAAAGGTCAATACCTCTCCAAGCAAATCATTGGGCTTTATTGTTTCAAGCCCATCTCTTTGTAGCATCATGATCAACATCTTGAATCTTTTAGGTAAGCTCAACAAGAACTTGTGGCAAAAATCTTGGTCTTGTGTCTTGTGCCCTAAGCTCTTGAGATCATTCACAATGACTTGCAATCTATGAAACATCTCTAAGATTGTTTCTTCTTCTTTCATCTTGAAGTTCTCAAACTCACTCTTGAGCCCATATAGCTTGGCACTCTTCACAACCTTAGTGCCCTCATATGTTTCACTTAACCTTGTCCACACTTCATTTGCCAATTCCAAATCCTTGATGCCCTCAAATACTTTTGTGTCAATACCATTGTAAAGTGTATTGAGAGCCATTCTATTGCATGTTCTATTTGCTCTATCTTCATCGGTGAGATGATCGGGATCAATGATAGCAAAATCATTCTCGGTGACTTCCAATACTCTCTCATGAATAGAACCAAGGTACATTGTCATCTTTCTCTTCCAATGAGTAAAAGAACTAACACCATCAAAGAACGGTGGCTTGCCCCCAACATGATTGAACACAATTTGAGCCATTTTTCACACCGAAGGATGTTAAGCCTTGATTAAAATGGTGACCACGGCTCCGATACCAATTGTAAGGTCCTAGATGGCTAGAGGGGGGGTGAATAGCCTATAAAAATATTCTACAAAAACCACTAAGCAAACTTGTTAGAATAACAAACGGCGTAAAGCGAGATTTGCTTAGCCTATGGTTGTGATGCAAGCCTCCTATCCACAAGTCTAGTAGATTATGATCTCTAGTTCACACAAGAGCTATGTCACTAATTTTACACTAGAGAACAAGCTAACAACACTACTAGCAAAGCTACCACTAGCGCTACACAAGATAATCTAGTAAAAGTAAATGCAAGAGAGAGGATTGTGATTCTTATACCGACGGTGAAGTGAAGATGTTGCCAATCACCAAGATGATATACAATCAATCAATATTGACAACAACACAATATGTAGACCAATCACCGGGAGACAAGAGACACAATATTTTTGTTCACCCGGTGTTCACTTGTGCACCGACAAGCTACGTCACCGGTTGTGTCGACCAACACTTAGATGGTTCCTCGGTGTGACCCTCAAGTCACTTGCCCCTCAAGGCACGCCCCGCAAGGCACCGCAAGACACCACTCTCAAGTGAGGTAACTCAATGACACGCGCAATGTAATAGAGTTGCTTTTGGCGTCCCGCCGAGGAAAGCACAAGAACCTCTTACAATCAACCGGAGGTGGCCAAGAACAATCACCTTCTCTTGCCAACGCCTCCAACAATCTCCAAGCCGGCTAGGAGCGGTACTCTCCAAGAGTAACAAGAAATCCACCGGCTAAACCACCCACAAGTGCCACTAGATGCCCTCAAGCTATGCAATGCACTTTGGGATCACTCAATCTCACTTTTGATTTGCAATCAAGCAAGAGAGATGAGTGGGAGGAGTTGCTTTAGCTCAAAGGATGCACAAGAGTGTTAGAAATGCTAAGAGACCTCCCCAAGGGCCGGCCAACAAGTATTTATAAGCATCCCATCCAAATAGAGCCGCTGCCACTCCACTTGTCCGTTTTTTCGGAACGACCGGACGCGCCGGTCGTCACTGACCGGACGCGCCCAACCGCGTCCGGTCGCTCCGCGACGTCCACGTGTCCCTCAGACTTCAAACGCGACCGTTAGATCCTCCAACGGTCACTGCGCGCTAACGGTCAAACGCGATGACCGGACGCGCTGGTCGAACGACCGGACGCGCCGGTGCGCACAGTATCCGCGCGCGTGAAGACATGACCGGACGCGCTCCTCGCACCGACCGGACGCGCTGGTCACGACCGGACGCGTCGGTCCCGTGACGGACCGGACGCACCGGTCAACCCTGAGTCGCGCAAAATGAACCAACGATCGGACGTGCTGAAGAACTGACCGGACGCCACAGTACCCGCGTCTGGTCGGAGTCCAGTAAGCTCCCTGGACGACCGGACGCGTCCGATCGTGTGTGACCGGACGCGCACCGCGTCCGATCGTCCTCGTGAACCGCTGTTCGCCTGATCGGACGCACCGGTCGCACAGTGACCGCGTCCGGTGCAGCGTCCGGTGCAGCGTCCGGTCACCTCTGTGACCTCCGTTCGCCTCCGTTTCTTTTCCGACTTCCGGCGTAATGGAAAATAGGCATTTCATTTCCCCGAAATCGCCTGAATCCAAACCCTTCTCTACCCGCAAACCACAGCGCGACCAACGCCACCTTTGCAAATGTGCCAACACCATCAAGTGTACATCTCCATGTGCTTGTGTGTTAGCTTTTTCTCAATCATTTTCAAAGGTTTTCCAGTTAGCTCACTAGGCCCTACATGCAATGCACTTCATGAATTCACCTAGTGGCACCCGTGCGTCGAATAACCGATAAGACTTCCCCTCTTAATAGTTCGGCTATCGACCCTAAACCACTCACACCCTCTATGGTGTCTTGAGTGTAAAACAAAATGGCCCTATGGTTATACCTTTGCCTTGAGCCCATTTTGTTTCTCCAAATGATATGATCCACTTCATATCATCACATGACCGTCTCGATCCATCGACCTTGACTTCACTTGCTCTTCACCGTTGCATCGGTCCGTCGGCGCCAAGTCTTGCTCAAGCTTCACCATCGCATGGTCCTTCGCTTCGAAGCCTCGACTTGCCCTTCACCTTCACAACCGGTCCATCGAGCCAAGCCTCATCTTGGTCTTCACCATTTTGGTCATATGAGTCAATGTCATGTCTCATATTCAATGACCACCTTTATCTAAATCATCCACTTAGATACAAAGGTTAGTCCTAGGTTTCATCAATTAGCCAAAACCAAACTAGGGACTTTCACACGGGCCGGCCCAATATCCTTAACGAAAAACCATTTTCTGTTTTCTATTAATATTCATGATGAAAAACACTTTGGAAAATGTTTTCTTGGTCATTTTAGCTCCAAAAATGGTGAAATAAATTTCTATGTACTCATTTGAATCAGATCTACGATATAAAAATGTTGCATGCCAATATTTCATTACTTTTCTGTAGTGTTTTATTTAATCCTTGAAATTGGTGTTTTCTTGAAAAATTGATAAGAAAATGTAGAAAAATCAGAAAAATGTGGTTCTAAGTTTGTTAATCTTTGTGTGCCCTCTATTTGCTAGGGAAAATTTTATATCATATCTGTTCTGTAGAAAAATGCATAGTTGTAGTTCAAATACTTTCTATCATTAATATTTGTTATTTTTGTTATTTAAATAAATTTGAATAAAAGATGCAAGTGATAATTTTTCTATAGTGTTTGTTTAGGGAGTAGATAGTAGGAAAATTCCTAAATCTGTTGTTTGATACTTTTCATAATGTAAAGTATTTTAAATCTCCATTTTGGGCCTCAGTTTGTTATTTTTGTTTAGTTAGTTCTAGTAATCCAAAAGCAGTAAAAATCTTGTGTCAGGCTATTCTTGATATTAGTAATCCACTGTAATTTTCTAAGATTTTTCTGAGCTACTAAAATATGTGTTGCTGTTCAACCATAGGGCTAATTAGGGTTTCCATTCATTCTTAATGAAAAGATAGTTAGTAAAATATACTTTGGTGTATCTTTGAAGCATCTTGAGTGTTCAAGTGCTCTTGCATGGTAGAGAATAGTGGTGGTAGTTTTCGAGTACATGTTCTTGGATGACGTAGACTACCTTGTAGAAGAATCATAAGTTCCACGTAATCCGATAACGTAACATACTCATTACATCGCATGCATTCCGCATCATCATCATCTCATGTCACCTCTGCAATGCATCTATGCATGTTGCACTCATATTTCTGCATCATACAGGATCGCAGGAAGTGGTTCCGGCAGTAGTTCCCGAGGACGCAGAGGAACAGCCCGAGGTGCCGGAACCGGAGCCAACAGAAGCAGAAGAGGAGACCGGTGAAGAGCTTCCGGAGTGCCCCGATCACCGTCCCAGCTCCTTTGAGCGAGGCAAGCCCCGGAGCATTTCTCCCCCGGTTTGCGAATAATTATTTATTAATTTTACTTAATCTGATGCATTAAGTTTAGGAGTTGTTTGCAAACGTTGCTGCATTATACCTTGTTTCACCTTGTTTTACCCGATCCTTGTTACCCTGGTGTCTGCGGTCAATACTTGCTTAGCTTGCTTAGACCGGTAGAAGTCGGGTGATTGCCTGTCATCCGCGAGCTATAGGGGATTACCTGGAATTATGTGAAAGAATGTCATGTGAGAATAACTAAGTGTTGAAATGAATCTGAGACCGGGCGGAAGCTTGCAGGGTTCTGGACTGTAGTGTCTTCCATCTGTGTCGATTAAGGACCGTCCGTTGTCGGGCCTCGAGTCATGTTGAACGCATGCCTCACATTTAGCTGGCCGAATAAAGTACCTTTCGACCGCGAAGCTGGGAGATTATTCGGGCCGAGTGGATTGCCCGCAACGCACTGTACCGGAGCAGTAGTGGCAGGAAACGGGGGCGCGATGATAAGGCCAAAGAGCAGTCGGGCGGCCCCCGGGTACATGTGGTTCCTGGCAAGCTCGCGACTTTACCTGAATGGTTGACTCGGTGACCAATACCTCACTTTAGCGGGTGAGTGAGGTTTGTGTGAGGAATAAATTACCAGCTGGTCAATAATCGATTCGAATCGCCATCGTTCACTGGATAGTGAACACTTGACTTGAGTTACTTCATCGTAGTAATATTGATGAAACACTTGGATAGTTATGTGGAAAATGACATGGTAATTATTGTTAATTATCAATGGTAATCCTTGCTTGCTTAATTACATGGTTACTCTAGCATAAGTGCAAACATAGTGGACAGGGTGATAAAGATTAAAATATTACATGTTTTTGTAAAAGAACTGCTAAGCTAAAAATGCCTTTCTTGCAAATGAGTCAGCTACCCCACCAAAAAGCCTATCATGATCCTTGGTGTCTTTTTACTTTGGTTCTGTCGGGTAAGTCTAGCTGAGTACCTTCTCGTACTCAGGGCTTTGTTCCCACTTGTTGCAGATGGACAGATGTACTATGGTTATTGTATCAACTGTCTCTACCCTGCGATGGGCGAAGCTTAGGACCATGGGCAATGGTCAATCACTACTTCTCGCCTGATGCTTTTGTTGGAAGATGACCGCGAGCTGGCACTTTATCTCAAAACAATGTGTGCGTGCGTGTTTTAAACTACTGCTTCCGCTACTTTTATTCGAAACTGGTTTGTAATAACTATGTTTAAACTCCGATGTATTTTGTGCCGCGAACTTCTATGTAACTTATGACGGTAATCGCTAAACTTAGTACGATCTTGGCTGTGATGTGAAATGGTTTGAAATCCGTCGAGATTTCACGGACTACCGGGTTATACGGGCTTAAGTTTGGTAAATTGTCCGTCCGTTGGATGATTTTCTTACTTAATCTCGTATAATTGGGCGGTTCTGTTACAGCTGGCATCGGAGCAAGGTTTAGCGTAATTACTGTTTATAAGTGTATTTAAAACAAAATTCTGTTTAAAAAGTGTGATTTTCAAACTAAAAGTGTGCCAGTGGTCATATCCTGTATGCCCAGTTAAGGACTCTAGGTGGCTATTTAAGTACTAACTTAGGGTTCTTGCACCATATTTCTTTTTCGTTGCTCATACGGTGTGCTATTGTATGAGTGCCACTTAATTGAGTGGTAATGTATGGATCAGTTACCTCTACGCTTCGGTAAGTGTGAGCTGTGAGAGCATGATCGGATACACCGTCGATCTAGGGAGAGTGCTTATATGATACTTGGATAATTACATGTTCTACACATGTTTTTATGAAAGTATCGCATGTGTGGGTGTTCCGTCCGTTGAGGCGATGCCGTCAATAGGACTATGTGTTTGGGTAGTTACTACCGTTGTACACGCATCTGGGGATTCGTGTAAAGCGTGTAGGTAGATTTACCGCTTTCATGCATTCATGGGGAATGGGCTGAAATGAATTTTCTGCAGGTACATAACAGCGTATCGTGTAGATCGAATTAGTTACGTATATGAGAGATCGTTGTATGCCACCGAATTCACCGTTAGATGTCTTTATTTCCTAAGTTTGTGAGAACGTAAGACTCGTGCATGTATCATTTTGTCTGTGCATTCCATTCATGTCATGCATTCCTCCCCTTATAAAAGGATTATCCCATTTTGATAAAAGCGACCTCAACTAAAATATGTTCTCACCGGGTAATTTAAAACTGTGCTACAGATGGCCCGCATGAAGCAGACTGCCCGTAAGTCCACTGGCGGAAGAGCACCCCGTCGTCAGCTGGCCCCGCGGGAGCATCGCAACACGGACACTTTTCTAAGCGAGTTTGGCATGCCCACCTTGCTTTGGAGAGTGCTCCATGATGTGGGGTACCCGGAGGGTCAAGAGCCAGTTTACTCTTGGAGCGAGAGCCAGTTAGCTGAGGATGGACTTGCTGTTGTGGAAATCACCGTCCCTGCTCTTGGTGATGCGCCAGAATGGGATGGTTGGCATCTGGAGTTTGAAGGACGCACTCCATCCGAGGGTGCAGAGGGCGCAGCCTTTCGCGTCATCCGAGACATCATGAGCAGGTTCCCCAATGAGTTGGCAGCAGCTTTGGCCGGTACTTTCCCGAGAGATGATCCTCGCGACGCCATTTGGGTACAGCCGCAGGGAAGTGCACTGGTTAGAGGCCCCAGTGAAGGACGGGCTAGCGACAACCACACCATGAGTGCCATGTATGCAGCCATCAGAGCATACCAAGGTCTGGAAAATACCTATTGGACTTTGACTGGCCTACGTGGTGATGATCGGCTTGAAGCAAGGAAGCTGAAGAAAACGCAAGCACGTGCCATAGCTAGCTTGCAGGAGCAGTTGGCTGACATGAGTTTGCAGCGGGACCGAGCTCTCGAGAGAGGCGAGAGTTCCATGCAGCAGGTACAGAGGCTGACTCAGGCCAACAGAAATGCAGACCGCATGATGGGACAGCTAGTGCAAGAAAGGAATGAAGCCTGGAACGAGAGGGACCTTCTGAGGCAGAGGGTCAGGGAGCTAGAAGAGTACAATGCCAACTTGCATGAAGAGTTCCACGCCCTCTACAACGGGATGGGCCCGTATGCTCCTCCGGACGCCGCTCAGATGGACATCGACGACGACGCTGCTGCTGAAGGTAGCAATGACGATGCCTCCGACCTCGACGACGGCCCCGAGGAGTAGGATAGTGTCCTGCGTTAGTAGCTAGGCTCGACGCGATGGCCTTCTTTTGGTTTCCATGTATCATGTTGTATCCTGTTCGACCTTGAGACTGACGACCTTTTGGATCTTGGTTGTGTATGCGATACCCGAACGCATAAAAGTCCAGTGTATGTATGCTGGCAACGTGGTTGTATGGAACGCGATGTTGCATTTGAAGTAACTTAATTGGTGCTGTTGTTTAATTGGAATGAAATTATTGCGCCTCTATTTTCTTGTATGACTTGATCTCTCCAATGAATTCAGTATGGCATGATTGTTCATTCGAACACAATTTCTACAACTTCGCTCAATTGTTGCTTGTTGCTGAAATATGCAGATGGCAAACACTCGCCGTGCCACGTATGAAGCCGCTGAAACTGGTGGCAACGGTGCAGGAGCTGGTGGAAGTGGTGTAAACAACGTCAACCATCAGGAACCACAGCCAGAGCCACATTTGCCCCCTCCTCCGCCGCTCACTGCAGAGATGTTCTTCGCACAGTTCCTTGGAAGTCAACGCAATGCCGAACAGTCACAGAGGAATATGGAAGATTTTCTGCGTACCATCGCTGAAAATGTTCAGAGAGGTAATAATCAAGGTGGTGGCCATGGAGTGAACCAGTACAGCAGTTTCAAGGATTTCATGGATACTAGGCCACCTATTTTCAAGGAAGCAGCAGAGCCACTCGATGCCGAAGAATGGATCAACACAATGGAAGATAAGTTCCGTGTGTTGAGGCTGACAGAAGTTCTGAAAACAGAGTATGCTGCACATCAGTTACAGGGACCGGCAGGAATGTGGTGGAAGCATCACCGCACCACTTTTCCTCCCAATGTCCAGATTACTTGGAGAGATTTCACTGAAGCTTTTAAGGGAGTTTATATTCCCCCAGGGTTGGTTGAAATGAAGCTTGGAGAGTTCTTAGCCTTGAATCAGGGTACCAAGACTGTGACACAGTATCTGCATGCCTTTAACAATTTGTGTCGTTACGCTCCCGACATGGTTGACACAGATGCAAAGAAGATTGCTAGTTTCAAGAGAGGGTTAAGTCCGAAGATGATGAAGCATGTGGGTACCAATACCCGCACCAGATTCAACGACTTTATCAGTGATTGTTTGAAGCAAGAAAAGAACAATAACGCCTATACCGCATCCAAGAATCGCAAGAGGGTGTTTGAGTCAGGACCATCCCAGTCCAGAGTTGTCACTACAAATCGTTCATCTTATCGTCCGTCCGCACCTGGTGCAAGGTTCAGGCCGCCACAGCATAAAACTCAGAACTACAAGGGACCACAGAAGCCATACAAGATGGCAGTGCCGCCAATAAGGACCAACGCAGCTGCAGAACAGAGCAACTCCAAGGGAGCTATAGGGTCTGCTGGTACAGTGAAAGGGCCCTGCTACAACTGTGGTCAGCCAGGCCATTTTTCAAAGTTCTGCCCTTATCCGCCTAAAAAGAAGCAACAGACTTACAATGCTCGTGTGCACCACACCACCGTTGATGAAGTTCCTGAGGGAGAGCCTGTAACTGCCGGTAAGTTTCTTGTGAACCATCACCCTACAGTTGTTCTTTTTGATTCTGGATCCTCGCATTCTTTTATGAGTCAAGCATTTGCACGGAAGCATGAACAACTGTGCACAGAATTGAGTTATGGTTATCGCATAAGTTCAGCAGGAGCTGATGTGTTAACCAATAAGATGGTTAGAGGGGCAACCCTTGAGTTAGGTAGTCGGAAGTTCCGAGTGAACTTGGTAGTTATGCCTGGACTAGTTTTGGATGTAATAATAGGAATGAATTGGATGAATGACTGGGGAGCAGTCATAGATACAAGCAGTCGGATGCTTACCCTTAAGGATCCCCAGGCAGAGGGTACTTTCCGGGTACCGTTGCCTAAAAGGACAGACCTTGTGAGTGTGACCTGTGCCATGGAAGTTGTTCTCATCCACCAGATCCCGGTAGTGTGTGAGTTCCCGGATGTGTTTCCAAATGAGTTACCTGGCCTTCCTCCAGATAGAGATGTTGAGTTTGGAATCGAGTTGATCCCCGGGACAGCTCCTATTTCAAGAAGACCCTATCGGATGCCTCCGGACGAGTTAGCTGAGTTGAAGAAACAGTTGGAAGAATTATTAAAGAAGGGGTTTATCCGCCCCAGTAAGTCTGAATGGGGATGTCCTGCACTGTTCGTAAAGAAAAAGAAAGAGGGTACTCTCAGGATGTGTGTAGACTATCGACCTCTTAATGCTGTAACCATCAAGAATAAATATCCCTTGCCTCATATCGACGTTCTGTTTGATCAGTTGGCTAAGGCTAGAGTGTTCTCCAAGATAGACCTAAGATCAGGGTATCATCAGATAAAGATTAGACCACAAGATGTTCCGAAAACCGCCTTTTCTACCAGATACGGGTTGTACGAGTATCTTGTTATGTCATTTGGCCTAACAAATGCTCCTGCATATTTTATGTATCTGATGAATACGGTTTTCATGCCAGAGTTGGACAAGTTTGTAGTTGTCTTCATTGATGACATTCTAGTTTACTCTGAGAATAAGAAAGATCATGAAGAGCATCTGAGAATTGTCTTGACCAGGCTGAGAGATCATAAGTTATATGCTAAGTTCAGCAAATGTGAATTTTGGTTGAAGAAAGTTCCCTTCCTCGGTCATATTCTATCTGAGAATGGAGTTTCTGTAGATCCGAGTAAAGTGCAAGAGGTTATGGATTGGAAGACTCCAACCACAGTGTTAGAAGTCAGGAGTTTCCTAGGGTTAGCTGGTTACTATCGCCGCTTCATCCCAGACTTCTCGAAGATTGCCAAGCCAATGACAAGTCTGTTACAGAAAGATCACAAGTTTGTGTGGACAGAGGAGTGTGAGACAGCTTTCCATACCTTGCGGAAATTGTTGACCACTGCTCCAGTTCTTGCACAGCCCGACATCGAGAAACCTTTTGATGTGTTCTGTGACGCATCAAAAACAGGATTAGGGTGTGTGCTGATGCAAGAAGGAAGAGTCATTGCTTATGCCTCCCGGCAGTTGAGAAAACATGAAATCAATTATCCGACACATGATCTTGAGCTTGCCGCTGTAGTGCATGCCTTAAAGATTTGGAGACACTATTTGCTGGGTAATGTGTGCAACATTTTTACCGATCATAAAAGTCTTAAGTACATCTTCACCCAACCAGAATTGAACATGAGACAGCGAAGATGGTTAGAACTAATCAAAGACTACAACTTGAATGTACAGTATCACCCTGGGAAAGCCAATGTGGTAGCTGATGCTTTGAGTAGAAAGTCACATTGTCTGAATATGCAACCCTTGCTTGAAGATGGTTTCGATCTAATGCACCCTGCCGTGCTACATAGTATTCAGATCAGTTGCTCCTTGGAAAGTAAGATAATAGAGGGTCAGAAAGCAGACAAAGGGATATTCCACATCAAAAAGAAGATTCAAGAAGAACCCTCGAAACACTTCAGGGTGGATGAGCAAGATGTGTTGTGGTTCGACAACCGTCTTGTTGTTCCAAAGGATAGAGAGCTTAAGAATAAAATTATGGATGAAGCTCATCTCTCTAAGTTGTCCATTCATCCTGGCAGCAGTAAAATGTATCAAGAACTAAGACCTCGTTATTGGTGGACCAAGATGAAGAAGGAAATTGCAGCGTATGTAGCCAGATGTGACATATGTTGTAGAGTGAAAGCAATTCACATGAAGCCTGCCGGAATGCTACAACCTTTGTCAGTACCGAGTTGGAAGTGGGATGATATAAGTATGGATTTTATCACGGGTCTACCCACTACACAAAAAGGTCACGATTCTATTTGGGTAATTGTGGATCGTCTTACTAAGACAACCCACTTTTTGCCTGTCAAAACGGAATATAGACCACCTCAATATGCCGAGAAGTATATTGCAGAAATTGTGAGATTGCATGGCATACCAAAGACTATAGTGTCTGACAGAGGGTCACAGTTCACTGCTCACTTTTGGGAGCATTTGCACAAAGGTTTGGGGACTAGTCTGATTCGTAGCACTGCCTATCATCCTCAAACAGATGGTCAGACTGAAAGAGTTAATGCTGTTCTAGAAGATATGTTAAGAGCTTGTGTGTTGTCTTCCAGAGGTTCATGGGAGTCATGGTTACCGTTAGCAGAGTTTGCATACAATAACAGCTATCAAGAGAGTATCAAGATGGCACCTTTTGAGGCTCTGTATGGCCGCAAGTGTAGAACACCTCTAAACTGGATTGAGCCAGGAGAAAGAAGGTATTATGGTATTGATTTCGTGGAGGAAGCCGAAAAGAAAGTTCATATCATCCAGCAGAATATGAGAGCAGCTCAGTCACGTCAGAAAAGTTATGCGGATAAGAGAAGGAGACCGCTTGTGTTCGAAGTTGGTGACTATGTTTATCTAAAAGTCACGCCAATGAAAAAGAAACGATTTGGTGTGCGCAGAAAGCTGGCCGCCAGATTTGTAGGACCTTACAAAATCTTAGAAAGGAAGGGTCCTGTGGCTTACAAATTGGAATTACCAGAGTCAATGGGTGCTATATTCCCAGTTTTTCATGTATCACATCTCAAGAAGTGTTTGCGCGTTCCAGAGGAAAGGATTGAACCTCGAGGCATAAAACTCAAGTCAGATCTGGTGTATCGTGAGCAGCCAGTTCGAGTCTTGGATTCCAAGGAGAGGGCTACTCGAAACAGTGTGGTGAAAACATATAAGATACAATGGAGTCATCATGATGAAGGGGATGCTTCTTGGGAAACGGGTGAATACTTACAAAAGGCATATGAAGATTTTTATAATAAATGGTTCGTAACCCAAATCTCGGGACGAGATTTTTATACGGGGGAAGGGCTGTAACACTCCAGTGTTACGCAATGCATTTTTGCATAACAATCATATTGCACAGCATTCATATCATTATAATCATGTGTGATAAATTATAATTTGATTAAAATAAAAGCTTGAAAATAATATATGTGATGAATTGTATTAATATGATAATCACATTATATCAAAAGCCTTGCAACTATAATTTTTTACATCACTTGGAACCCTAGTTCAATTTTTGGAGCAACTAGATGACTCAAATTTTGTCAAAACTTGTTCAAAAATATTCATGAAAATTATTCAAAAATATCCCCTATTTTAGCTTTTATTCTGCCATTCAAAATCTATCAAGAATTTTCAGTTGGCCCCTTAATCAAAGTTGTAGAGAATTTAATTCTGAGCAACTTTTATTTTTGGGTCAATTCCAGAAAATGTCTTCCTCTTGTTCAAAATGTAGTTTGAAGTTTGAAATCCATTTGAATTAATTTTTGAAAATTTGAAAAAAAATGAGTTTTCGCCTTAGCAGGCCGCGGCCTCACTTTCCAGCCCGCTCGCGAAGCCGCCCGGCCCAGCCAGCCGCGCGCGCGCCCGCGCGACGCAGGCGGCCCGGCCTGCGTCCGCTCGGCCTCCTCCCTCCCTTCCCGCTCGCCCCGCGCCCCGTGTCCGCCGCGGCAGAACGCGCCCGCCGTGTGGCGGACGCATGCCGGCGACGCCCCGCGTGGCCGCCCGTGGACCCCGCGCGCGCTCCGTCTCAAAACTCCGCGCGCACCTGGTCTCCATCCCTCACACCACTCACTCGCTCCCTCTCTTCCTCCCTCCAGCGCCATCCACCGCGCACCACCGCGCACCACCGCCACCTCCGCCTTGTTCCGGCCCCGGTAGACCGCCTCCGGTCGATTGACTGTGCACGAAGCTCCGCCACCTCCTCTTCTCCGCCGAACGGACCTTCGTTTGCCCTGTTCGCATTCGGTAAGGCTCAATCGAGTTTTCCTCGCCGCGCCACCGCGTCGGTGCCGCCGGGCTCGCGCTCCGCCCACCGTCTTCCTCACTCCCTCTCCATCCCCCTGATCCTCTCTCTCGGGTTCGCTACCTCCTCGCGAACACTGTGCGCTGGCTCGCTGGTCGGGTCGTGGCCGGAGATGGCCGTTGGCCGTCGGCCACCGCCACGCCGTCGCGGTCAGGGACGCCGACGAGGCCGCCCCGTTCTTTTCCCCCCCCGCAGCCTCCTCTGGGCCACCGCCCTGTGGGCCGCGCCTCCGAGTGGGCCGGCTCACCTTTTCTCCCGCGCGCGAGCAGGCCGAGAACGGCCACGGGTCGGATGTTTCCCACGGGCCGGCCCAATATCCTTAACGAAAAACCATTTTCTGTTTTCTATTAATATTCATGATGAAAAACACTTTGGAAAATGTTTTCTTGGTCATTTTAGCTCCAAAAATGGTGAAATAAATTTCTATGTACTCATTTGAATCAGATCTACGATATAAAAATGTTGCATGCCAATATTTCATTACTTTTCTGTAGTGTTTTATTTAATCCTTGAAATTGGTGTTTTCTTGAAAAATTGATAAGAAAATGTAGAAAAATCAGAAAAATGTGGTTCCAAGTTTGTTAATCTTTGTGTGCCCTCTATTTGCTAGGGAAAATTTTATATCATATCTGTTCTGTAGAAAAATGCATAGTTGTAGTTCAAATACTTTCTATCATTAATATTTGTTATATTTGTTATTTAAATAAATTTGAATAAAACATGCATGTGATAATTTTTCTATAGTGTTTGTTTAGGGAGTAGATAGTAGGAAAATTCCTAAATCTGTTGTTTGATACTTTTCATAATGTAAAGTATTTTAAATCTCCATTTTGGGCCTCAGTTTGTTATTTTTGTTTAGTTAGTTCTAGTAATCCAAAAGCAGTAAAAATCTTGTGTCAGGCTATTCTTGATATTAGTAATCCACTGTATTTTTCTAAGATTTTTCTGAGCTACTAAAATATGTGTTGCTGTTCAACCATAGGGCTAATTAGGGTTTCCATTCATTCTTAATGAAAAGATAGTTAGTAAAATATACTTTGGTGTATCTTTGAAGCATCTTGAGTGTTCAAGTGCTCTTGCATGGTAGAGAATAGTGGTGGTAGTTTTCGAGTACATGTTCTTGGATGACGTAGGCTACCTTGTAGAAGAATCATAAGTTCCACGTAATCCGATAACGTAACATACTCATTACATCGCATGCATTCCGCATCATCATCATCTCATGTCACCTCTGCAATGCATCTATGCATGTTGCACTCATATTTCTGCATCATACAGGGTCACAGGAAGTGGTTCCGGCAGTAGTTCCCGAGGACGCAGAGGAACAGCCCGAGGTGCCGGAACCGGAGCCAACAGGAGCAGAAGAGGAGACCGGTGAAGAGCTTCCGGAGTGCCCCGATCACCGTCCCAGCTCCTTTGAGCGAGGCAAGCCCCGGAGCATTTCTCCCCCGGTTTGCGAATAATTATTTATTAATTTTACTTAATCTGATGCATTAAGTTTAGGAGTTGTTTGCAAACGTTGCTGCATTATACCTTGTTTCACCTTGTTTTACCCGATCCTTGTTACCCTGGTGTCTGCGGTCAATACTTGCTTAGCTTGCTTAGACCGGTAGAAGTCGGGTGATTGCCTGTCATCCGCGAGCTATAGGGGATTACCTGGAATTATGTGAAAGAATGTCATGTGAGAATAACTAAGTGTTGAAATGAATCTGAGACCGGGCGGAAGCTTGCAGGGTTCTGGACTGTAGTGTCTTCCGTCTGTGTCGATTAAGGACCGTCCGTTGTCGGGCCTCGAGTCATGTTGAACGCATGCCTCACATTTAGCTGGCCAAATAAAGTACCTTTCGACCGCGAAGCTGGGAGATTATTCGGGCCGAGTGGATTGCCCGCAACGCACTGTACCGGAGCAGTAGTGGCAGGAAACGGGGGCGCGATGATAAGGCCAAAGAGCAGTCGGGCGGCCCCCGGGTACATGTGGTTCCTGGCAAGCTCGCGACTTTACCTGAATGGTTGACTCGGTGACCAATACCTCACTTTAGCGGGTGAGTGAGGTTTGTGTGAGGAATAAATTACCAGCTGGTCAATAATCGATTCGAATCGCCATCGTTCACTGGATAGTGAACACTTGACTTGAGTTACTTCATCGTAGTAATATTGATGAAACACTTGGATAGTTATGTGGAAAATGACATGGTAATTATTGTTAATTATCAATGGTAATCCTTGCTTGCTTAATTACATGGTTACTCTAGCATAAGTGCAAACATAGTGGACAGGGTGATAAAGATTAAAATATTACATGTTTTTATAAAAGAACTGCTAAGCTAAAAATGCCTTTCTTGCAAATGAGTCAGCTACCCCACCAAAAAGCCTATCATGATCCTTGGTGTCTTTTTACTTTGGTTCTGTCGGGTAAGTCTAGCTGAGTACCTTCTCGTACTCAGGGCTTTATTCCCACTTGTTGCAGATGGACAGATGTACTATGGTTATTGTATCAACTGTCTCTACCCTGCGATGGGCGAAGCTTAGGACCATGGGCAATGGTCAATCACTACTTCTCGCCTGATGCTTTTGTTGGAAGATGACCGTGAGCTGGCACTTTATCTTAAAACAATGTGTGCGTGCGTGTTTTAAACTACTGCTTCCGCTACTTTTATTCGAAACTGGTTTGTAATAACTATGTTTAAACTCCGATGTATTTTGTGCCGCGAACTTCTATGTAACTTATGACGGTAATCGCTAAACTTAGTACGATCTTGGCTGTGATGTGAAATGGTTTGAAATCCGTCGAGATTTCACGGACTACCGGGTTATACGGGCTTAAGTTTGGTAAATTGTCCGTCCATTGGATGATTTTCTTACTTAATCTCGTATAATTGGGCGGTTCTGTTACAGCCTTCAAGCCTCCCTTCATCGGCATCGACAATAACATCTTCAACCTTAGCAACGCCTGAGTCTAAATCAACCTTTCCATCGGTCACCACCATTCATCGGCAACCTTCTTCACAAGCTGATTTTCATCGGTCGCTAGTATATACAGTAACTCTTCTCCTGTCGATTAGCCCTCTCTGACCATCTTGACACGTGCCAAAAAATGGTGTCAACACATGCCCCCCAATTTCAGAGTATAAAACATTGATGCTCCAAAATTTACTCCAGATAATGCTTGCCTTCGCCCATTTATCTTAACCCATTCTCCAAGCATAACATAATTTGTTACTGAATCTAATCAAATCTAGTTCTGATTCAGGTACCTCAGTAAATATCGCACAATTTCCAACCATTCTTGCCCTGATTATGGTTAAGATACCGAAACAATAATCCATCGGCAAGATCTTAACATAATAACGCCGCCATTTTTAGAACTAAAATATCTTATACCGAAATCTCTCCCAAGTCATGATTACTTGCCATCAAATCTTCTGCACAATCCCTTGATTATCATGCGAACAGTTACCATATCCATCTGAACCACCTCGACCCACACGCGCGCAGCATGAAAATAAGTCCAGAATACCCCTACTCCGAGTGGCCTATAAATAGATTTCTCCGGAACGCTCATCTTCTACCCTCAAACTCCAACCTTTGGCATTCTCTCTTTCCGACGGCGACTCCGACGAACAAACACGCGACCTCAATCCAACAAGAACTCCTTCCAGCGTCAACCTCAAGTCCCCAGTCTGTGCCCTCATCCTCCTCAGAGCAATGGCGATCAACTTCGATGTCCCTGCGGTTCGTTCCACTTCCGTTACTTTTACCCTGATTCCTTTGGTCTTTGCGAATTCATACAGTTGGTAATTTTTCCCTCTTTTTCCTATTCTTTTGATCCTCCAAACTTAGGAACTACGCAACAAATTGGTTATTCCAACCGATCAACCGCACTTCCAATGCCTAGGTCCAATGGGCAACCCAGATCCAACCGATTTAATCAACGCAGAGGTTAACATAATCCCCTTTAGAGCCCAGAACTTTTCTCTGAATCTATGGAAAGACACATTCCGATCCTGGCCCAAAACCACCAAAGGGTGGAAAGATTGGTATTTGAGGGTAAATGGATCGATGCAGGTGTACTGGGCAGAACAGAAGATAGACCAATGCATTAGGCTATCTATTGCCGATATGCAGAAAAATGAGTCAATGATGATTGCTGCTGCTTATTTCTGGTCAGACACAACAAACACCTTCATGTTTGGACATGGCCCAGCCACCCCCACTCTTGCCGATGTATATATGCTTACCGGCTTGGATATCTCAACTGTCGATGAGGGCTCCATCTATGGTAGAAAAGCTGAACATAGAGTGACTACCCGCAACATCGGCGGCTGGACAGGATACATCCAAGAATATCGAAGGACCGGGACAGTTAACCAGAGGGAACACGCCACATTCTTGAATATGTGGTTAGAAAAATTTATCTTCTACGGTCGATCGGTAGGACCAACCAACGCCTTCCTCCCCGCGGCTGAACTCTTGGCCAATGGTGTAAGGTTCCTGCTTGGCCGATACCTTTTGAGCTCCACCTATCACCTCCTTCACCAAGTGTCTCAGAAACTTTTGCTTGGCGAACCCATCGGCAATTTAGGAGGCCCATGGTGGTTTATCAATATGTGGCTAAATGCTCATATGCACAAACGCCTGCAATGTGACTTCTTCGCCCAAGAGTTCCCACGAGAAATCGCCGAAGACTACATCCTTGGAGATGAGGAATCGGCAACACGCCCACCTCTCAATTTTGGTGAAGCCATAATTGTCCTCCCTGGAACAGAAGCCAATGAAGATCAGATCGGCAGATTCTTCCAAAAATTCTATAACGGTCTTCCTCGTGACCATAGGGCTTGGGTACCCTATATCGATGAAGAAAACAAATTCCCACTTCTCTTCAACTTTGCTGATGACGAGCTGAAACAGGATAATGAACTCATGATGGCCATCATTACTCCCAGGGTAATTCTAGTGAACACATTTGGTAGTGAGAAAAATACCAATACCACTTATGAGTTTTACAATCCATCGGCAGTATCCCGTCAATTGGCTTTCGGGCAACTGCCAATCAAACTCTGCTTTGCCGATATGATCAAGCCCAGTGAAACAATCACCAGTAGAACAGAATGGAGCAGGGTAGTGAGACTTTCCCCCGATGCCGATATCTCAGACGTGGATCTTTCCATCTGGTCACCAGCATCTTTCTTCACTGAATCATATAAGCAATGGTAGCGAGAATGGAGGGGACAACTATTTGCAACATCCGCCCACACATATCGGCACATGATCGACCCTGAATACGCCATTCCCGATGATGCAGTAAGTTTCTTTTAACTCCCTTCTGTTTTTTTTTCATATATCGGCAGCTAACTTTCTCGTGACAGGTCGACGACCTAGTACCATCTATGAGCAAGAGTGGGAAACCCTTCAACCTTCGACCTGTTTCCCCAATATCACCGATCGGCTACAACGCCCCCACCCTAGCTGATTTAATTCACCAGAGGACCCGTGCCAAGACTATCACCTCCAGATCAAAACTGGCAACAGCTAGGGCTACTCCATTGGCTGCCGCTACAAGTCTAATTAAGGCATTTAAGGTAATAACCTTGTTTATTTCTACTCATGCCGATACAAACTATATTAACATTAACCATCAGGGTGTAAGAGCCGCTGCTGGATCGTCATCGGCAATTCCTCCAACATCAAGCACCACTACCTCCAGCCAGCATTCAGAGGTATTCCTTTAACTTTACATTTCATCTGTTAAACATCAAATCTTATACTTGTTTTGTAGCAACAAATGGGCACATCGGCCAGCATACCAGGCGCTCAGGTTCTGCAATCAACAAGTGCCGATGCCCCCCAGCCAATCGTTGCTGAGACCCAAGTAAAGCGCAAAGCTTTAACAGATGCCGAGGCTCAGCAAAAACGACAGAAGTCCATGCTAGTCCCCACATCTGCCCCAACATCTGCAAGCCAGCCAGTTGATGTAGCTGAGCAAATTAACCCTTCTGTACAGAGTATACCATCGGCCATCACACCCCAAGGGCCAACCACTGATGAAATCACAGAAGACATCCCATCGGCAAGCTCTGCCGATCCTCCACATGGCACCCTCCAAGCCGCTCCTTCCAGCCAAGCATAGGAAATCGCCTTGAAGCAGGTAAGCCGATTGACCTAGTCGATTTATAATATTTATATCTATCCTTAACTGACTTCCTTTCTTCTCCCCAGGAACAAGACTCTCCCAATATCTTATTTTCCTTCGCTATCGATGTTTCCGATGATGATGGAGAAGAAGCAAGCTCTTCCCTGGCACTAGGAACAATATCGACAGAAATCTACACCAAGTTAGAAGCTCTCCTGGATTTATTACAACAGGATACTGCTCAATTGGTGAATGATTCAGATCCTGTAAAGACCATTTTCAAAACAATCCATGGCCAAGTTCCTGCCGATATTGAAGAAACCCTCTTCCCAGCAGTCCATCTAGAGAGCCGACAATTGCAATATCAACGGACTGCTCATCGTATTGCCGATAGAGCAGCTCAAGCCTAGCTCAAGGAAGAAATGCTACAGCTAAAACAGATTGCCGATGAGAAGCACAAGAGTATCAGCAACTTGCAAACCTCAGGTGCCGATCTCAAGCAGAAAATTCTGGCTCTATCGGCAAAGAGGACAGCTCTACTAGCTGAATTGGAGGAAGTTGAAATAGCCCTAACTCACGCCAGACAAGAAGAGAGTCAGCTTCCCGATGTCATCAAGGCCCTTCAGCAAGAAAGAGACGTCCAAGCTCGCAAAGCCTTGGCCTTGAAGAAGAAACTTAAACCTGTGGAGGGTGTTGCCGATGAAGACATTAAAGAAATGAAGGAAGCCGACCAGATTCGCCTGCGCGCGATATCGGGTATCCAATCCTTGTTAAACTTGTAATTCTTGTTTACTGCATCGGCAATTTATGAGACATCGACATCCCTGTATAACTCTAGCCGATAGGACTGTTATCGACACTTATACTTTTATGCATCCATCCAGATACTAGGGTAATATTTCTTTAAATATTTTCCATTTAATGCTCTAGGAAACACAACCCCTTCGAGGGTTTCGAGAATATATGCATTACCAGGAACAGATTGATTTATCCGATATGGACCCTCCCAATTAGGAGACCACTTTCCAAACTTTGAACTTTTAGTCCCAATCGGTAAAATCAACTTCCAGACCAGATCTCCATCGGCAAACTTCTTTATCTTCACCTTCTTGTCATACCATCTGGCTACTCTTTTCTTATTCTCTTCAATGCTAACTAAAGCCCTTAACCGATGACCTGCCACATCTTCCAATTCATCCTTCATAAGAGTATCATAGTCATCGGCCGTCAGTTGATCTTGAGAATGTATTCGCCTAGAGCCAATTTTAATCTCCCTTCTCCAGTCATTGGTATCGACTGCCGATGTTAGCACTTCTTGAATATGCTGATACCCTGAGGCATGCTGAGCTAGTCGATTAGCCTCTTCATTATGCAATCGAGAAACATGTTCAAGACGAAAATCTCTAAACCCTTTCAACAATTGCAGACATCTCTCATAATATGAAATTAAAACCTCACTTTGGCATTCATAAATCCCAGCCAATTGATTTATAACTAGCATAGAATCACTAAAGATTTCAACAGCATCGGCACATATCTCCTTAAGCAATTCTAACCCTTTTATCAAAGCTTGGTATTCAGCCTGATTGTTTGTCGATGTAGCAACAATCGGCAATGAAAACTCATACTTCCTCCCTTGAGGGGAAATCAACACAATGTCGATACCTGCTCCTTCGCCACATGTGGACCCATCGAAGAAAAGTATCCAGGGAGCAACTTCCAAAGAGTCTACTGAATTACGATGCTGAGTGACAAAATCAGCAATAACCTGTCCCTTAACTGCTTTAGTTGATTCGTAACGTAGGTCAAATTCTGATAATGCTAACATCCACTTGCCGATTCTACCACTTAATATCGGCATTGACAGCATATACTTGACCACATCGTCTTTGCATATGACCGTACATTCGGCAGATAACAAATAATGTCTCAATTTGACACAAAAAAAGTATAAACACAGACATAATTTTTCAATGGCCGAATACCTTGTCTCAGCATCCACTAATCTTCTGCTCAAATAATAAATAACACGTTCTTTCCCTTCAAATTCTTGAACAAAAGCTGAACCGATAACAATATCATCAGTTGACAAATACAATCTGGAAGGTTTCCCGTGTTGAGGTGGAACTAGCACTGGAGGATTTGTTAAATATTTCTTAATTTCATCTAGAGCTAACTGCTGCTCATCTCCCCATCCAAATTCCTGATCGGCTTTCAATTTAAGTAATGGACTGAAAGTCTTGATCTTACCCGACAGATTAGATATGAATCTTCTAATGAAATTAATCTTACCGATCAAAGATTGCAATTCAGTTTTATTGGCAGGAGCGACCACCTTGTTGATTGCATCAATAGACTTCCTACTAATTTCAATGTCTCGCTGATGCACCATAAAACCCAAGAATTGTCCTGCCGATACACCAAATGCACATTTATTAGGATTCATCTTCAATCCATGCTTCCTTGTGCACTCCAGTATCTTTTGTAGATCGGCTAGATGCTTTGTGATATCTCCAGACTTAATCACTATGTCATTGATGTAGATCTCTACTAATGTGCCGATGTATTCATGAAAAATAAAGTTCATAGCTCTTTGATAAGTAGCACCGGCATTTTTCAAACCAAACGTCATGACTATCCACTCAAACAATCCCACATGACCTGGACATCTGAAAGCAGTCTTGGGAATATCTTCTTCAGCCATGAATATTTGATTGTAACCTGCATTACCATCCATGAAGCTGATAACTTGATGTCCAGCTGCAGCATCAATCAACAAATCATCAATCGGCATTGGATAACCATCCATCGGTGTGGCTTTATTGAGATTCCTGAAATCAATACAAACACGAAGTTTCCCATTTTTCTTATAAACAGGAACCACATTAGAAATCCACTCCGTATATTGACACTGCCGAATAAATTTTGCCTCAATTAATTTAGTTATTTCGGCCTTAATGTCAGGAAGTATATTAGGATTGCATTGGCACGCTGGCTGCTGATGTGGCCAAAATCCAGACTTAATAGGTAACCGATGTTCAACTATCGATCGGTCTAATCCAAGCATTTCAGTATAATCCCAAGCAAAACAATCTTTATATTCTTTTAATAAATTGACTATTTGCTGTTTACACTTGGAATCTAACTTAGCACTTATAAAAGTAGGTCTTGGCCTATCACCATCACCAATGTCTACTTCTACTAAATCATCAGCCGATGTGAACCCTTGACCTAATTTTCCATCATCGGCAAACCTATCCATTAAAACTCTTCTTCAGAACCGACTGCTTGGATCGGTGGAATTTCATAATCAGCAACCTTGAGGAACTCTTTTTCCTAAACTTCTCCTGATATGCATTTGGTTCGTTCATAAGTATCTGATTCTGCCGATGCGATGATATAAGAAGAATCACCAGGAACAACCTCAATTTTATCCCCAATCCATTGTACGAGGCATTGATGCATTGTAGAAGGAACACAACAATTAGCATGAATCCAGTCCCTACCTAGAAGCAGATTATATGCACCCTTGCCATTAATAACAAAGAATGTTGTCGGTAAGGTTTTGCTGCCGATGGTCAACTCAACGCATACTGCCCCTTTAGCTGGTGACACATTGCCTTCAAAATCCTTTAGCATCATATCAGTTTTGGTTAAGTCTTGATCTCCCTTACCAAGTTTCTGATACATTACATAAGGCATAATATTAATTGCAGCCCCTCCATCGATAAGTATCTTGGATACAGGCTGCCCATCAACTCTGCCTTTCACAAACAAAGCCTTGAGATGCTGTCTCTCGTCATCGGTAGGTTTCTCAAAAACAGCCATCATTGGATCTAGCGTCAACTGAGCTACTTGGTCAGAGAAAACGACTTCTTCCTCATTATCAGATAGTGCCAAAAACTCCAGCGGCAACATAAATACCATATTAACATCTGCCGATGGACCCTTATTTTTGTGTTTCACTTGCCATTACTGATTGCCAGATCTCTCATTAGAGGAATTTTCCTCTCGATATAGGTCCTCCTGACGCTCATGCTGCATCCTCCTTTTCTGTGTCTTTGTCAAACCCTCTGGGCACCATTGAGGGAGCTTAGTTTTCCAAACCGGTTGATAACAGGTCCCAGTTGATTCTACACGACGTATATTAGGATCCCTGTAACATATTTCTTCATCGGGGACTCTTGCGTTTGCCATCTCTTCAAGCTCCTCTTGATTCCTCGGAAAGTATCCAGTGCGTTTACCAAGCCTCTCATGTACACTAAATCTACCCCCAGCCGATCATGCACTGATGCTCTACCTCTGATCGGCTCATCAATAGACAAACCCTGGTTGCCAGGTTGAAATCTCCTTTCTGACCGATTAACTCTATAATAACCATTGCACTCCGGACAATTTTCAACAGTAGGTAATTTAATACATTCTTCCCAACAATGGATAAAAAACGGACACCTCCAATGATCCTTATGCCGATTCCACTCTTCTTGGCGTTTCTCTTCTTGCTGCTGTCGATATCGGTCCCTTCGCTGACGCCAACCCTCCTGCTGCATTCGATGGGTAATCACAATGCCAGATCGAGGGGGTTTTCCGGAATTACTACTTTCTCCCAGTAGCCCCTTGCTTTTTGCATCATCGGTAGTTATCCGATGTTGGGGATCCACTGATGCGTTTTTCTCAGCAGCTTCTGATGTCAACACCTTGGTCTTACCTTTGGCATCCAACATATTCACTGGAAAAGGATGTTGATCAATTTTCATCGGCTTCTGGATCTTGGAATTACCAAACCTAATTCTCCTAGATTCAATAGCTAATTGTAACTGTTGCCTGAACACTTTGCACTCATTTGTACTGTGTGAAGTTGCATTGTGCCATTTGCAGTATAGAATTTTCTTCAACTCTTCTGCCGATGGGATCACATGATTAGGTGACAGCTTAATCTGACCCTCTTGAAGCAGAAGATCAAATATCTTGTCAGCCTTGGTGATATCAAAAGTAAACTTCTCTGGCTCTTTCTGACCAAAGGGACAAGATATCGGCTTTTTATTCTTAACCCACTCAGCTAAACCGATAACTGGCTCTTCATTTGAATCAGAATCTTCTACCTCTTCGACAAATGAAACCTTCTTGCTCCAATTCTTTTTAGGTTAAAAAACCCTAGTATCTTGATCAGAGATCCTTTGCATGAGATGACTCAGGCTTTCAAACTCCTGAGAAGCATATATGTCCTTAAGGTGTGACAATAATCCTTGGAAAGCCAGATCGGCAAATTGTCGATCATCCAGCACCAGGCTATAGCACTTATTTTTTTACATCTCGTAGCCTTTGCACAAAGCTTTCTACCGATTCATCATTACGCTGTCTCAATTTTACCAAATCGGTAAGCTTCTTTTCATGAATTCCAGCAAAGAAATATTTATGAAATTGCTTTTCTAGATCAGCCCAAGTAATAATAGAATTTGGCGGTAATGAAATAAACCATGTGAATGCAGATCCAAACAAAGATGATGAAAATAATCGAACTCTTAATTCATCTCTGCTAGCTGCCTCTCCACATTGTATAATGAAGCGATTAACATGTTCCATGGTTGATGTATCGTCTTGCCCAGAGAACTTAGTGAAATCTGGTACCTTGTACCGATTTGGGAGAGGAATTAAATCATATGCCGGAGGGTATGGAGTCCGATAAGAATAAGTGTTGACCTTGGGTTTTGTCCCAAACTGATCCTTCATAATTTCTGCTATCTTATCAGTCCAAAAAGCATCAGCCTCTTGTTGACGATATGGCTGAATTTCTACAGGAGGTACTTGCTGATATCTCTTTGCGTATCTTTGTGGCCCACGATCTCCAGCAATCGGCATATTTGTTGTTACTTGTGGTCCATTAACCTGCTAGAAAGGATTCATTGGCTGAGCTGCCGATGCTTGATTCTGAAAACCAGCTTGCATATGACCTTGATGAATTGCCGCAACCTGCTGATTTTGCTGAACTGTATGTTGAACAGGCAACTGTCCTGACCAACCATTATTAGAATTCATCGGTACAAAATTTACCGATGGATTGTAATTTGCTGATATTGTTGGATAATTATAACCAGCTTGAGGCATGAACTGGACTCTAGGTTGACTCATAGCAGGAGCCTTCTGCTGCATCGGCAGTAAGCTTGCCGATGGACTTGAATTAGATGTTTGAACCAAAGGCATCTAGAAACCTCCTGGAGTTGGCTGCATAGTAGTTGCTGTAGCATATTGAGGCACTTGAGCTATCGGCGAAACGGCCGATGGCATAGGAGCTTTTCCTGCTGCATCAAACACTTGAGGTAATCCAGGGTTGAAAGTAGATGACTCTGGAGGCATACCATATCCCCACCAATTAGGAGGAATCTGACTATTCTGTGACACGAGGCCTGACAAAGCTGATGCCGATAAATCTGTATTAAGCTGAACTCGTCCTCCTGATAGTACCGAGTCTGATCGTATCGGTATAGATTGCATATTAGGTAAGCCTGCTGATACTGGAGGGGAAGTAACTTCTGTACCCACAACGGCCGAGGGAGCCGATGGAGTATTGACAGATGCCGGTTCTGGTTGATGATAGGCAGGCCCAACGTAATGCGGTGATGCTTGCCCTTCTTTGAGAGTTCGAACCACAACATTATGAATAGTATTGTACAGCACATTGGAGTGATTAATTAAAGCATGATTTACTGCAGAATTAACTATCTCTTGAAGTTTACCCGGATTGGAGTCAAAGGTAACTTGCCGAGGCAACGGCAAATCTTGCTTCTAGATGACTTGTCCGCTCTTGTTCAAGCTGAATGATTTCAGGCAAAGCTGTCTGTATTCTTCTATAGCCTTTTCCATAGCCTGCTTCTGCTCTTCCTTAAGATCTTCTTCTGATACCGCGATGATGTTCCCCGCGTCGATCTCAGGATTGAACATATTGATCAGATGTGTCCCACTGGGCGTGCCAAAAGATGTGTTGATGCAAAAGTGGATCTGCAAACACAAAGGGCTAATACCCGAAATCGATATCCAAAGCGTGCCAGTCGATTTGATCTGTTAATCGACAAGGATGAAGATACGAGTACTTTGGTCCTGACAACAGCGATACGCCCGGAAGTCACGGCCAAGAGGTACTCACGCGGAACTCGAGGATCATCGAAGGTCGCACTGAAGCGATGCAGCTCGCCGAATCGATGAGAACTCGTGAAAAAGGAAAAATATGCAAATTGACGAAGTCGTCGAAAAGTAAATAGATGTAAATAGGAATAAAAGTTGGTTTTGATATTGATTGATTCTTTTTTTACATTGCCTCTCAATCTATATTTATACCCTGATCTAATGAAACATAACCAAATACGACTAGGACACCAAGTCCACACCTAAGGAAACATACGACTCTTATACGAATCAGACTCTAACAAATATAGAAAAGGAAACCAACTCCTATCTATTTCCTTGTCCGCCTCTATTACGATGGAATTCTCATCGACCTCCTTTCCATCGGCATACTTCCCGTTTCATCGGCAGCAGCCTTCAAGCCTCCCTTCATCAGCATCGGCAATAACATCTTCAACCTTAGCAACGCCTGAGTCTAAATCAACCTTTCCATCGGTCACCACCATTCATCGGCAACCTTCTTCACAAGCTGATTTTCATCGGTCGTCAGTATATACAGTAACTCTTCTCCTGTCGATTAGCCCTCTCTGACCATCTTGACACGTGCCAAAAAACGGTGTCAACACGTCGGTCACGGCTGTAGCCATGTCGGTAGGTGGTAGCAGGTAATTGCATTGAATGCTCTGACCTTTTGTCTCAGAGTGGGTGAATAGAATGGGTCGAGCGTACCGACCCGGGGTCGTGTGAGTCGGAGATTTGCCGGTGGCCGCACGAGCCTCGTGCAGGTCGGAACTCAGTCAAGGTGCCTTATTGTATGGGCCTTGTATGAGACAGGGCGCGGTCGAGTCGTTCCTGTCGGGGGTGCCTCATACGAGCCGGAGTTGGGGCACGGTCGAGATGTCCTGTCGAGCTGTCCTCGTACGAGACAGACCCTGTACTTGGTCGAGGTGCGGCGTCTTTTGTTGTGGTTTAATCGTTTCATTCTTTTTTATCGTTGGTTTGTGGGTACCCCTATTCTGCAGGTACCGACAGTAGCCTCTGAGCCTTTGGGTGAGTGTGTGGTCACTCTCTCAGAGGCTCATTGGTTGATGAACTGGAGTCATAGCAACGTGGTTTTTTCCGGTGGGGGCGCGTGAGCGCACCCGCCGGGTGTAGCCCCTGAGGCCTCGGTGGAGTATTTGAACTGCTCCGAGGTCTTTTATGCGTTTTATTGGGGAATGGCCTCGAATTGTAGCATGATCCGTGCCTTCTCGTTCGAGGTTTGGTTTGTTGCGGTCGAGCCCCCGAGCCTCGTACGCACGAGGTCGATCAGGGTTTTGGCCGTCTTCTGTCGTTCGGCCCTCACGCTCCCTTTTCAGGAAAGAGGAGGAGGGGTGGGGAACGTCGTACTACCCTCGTTTGGGCGAGTTTCGACGGTCTCCGGCGAGCTACTAGTGGGGGAATTCGAGTGTGAGCCCGTGCTCCATTCAATAGGAGTCGGCTAGCGGCCCAGAGGCGCTCTCAAGAATGCCAAGGAGCAGTCGTGTGGATCTCGATTCCCTGCGATGGGATTCGAGGGCTCGATGCCTCCCTCCGAGGGGATTTCTACGTCGACCTTCTCCTACAGCCTCGAATACGTCATGGGGTGCCTCGAGAGCGTGGCTCGAGCCCTGGCCATGTACGGGCACATCCCTGGTCGTCCCTAACTCTGTCGCTCGAGGGCAGCTGTCGAACCCTAGTCGAGGGCCAGCTTCCGCTCCCTTGAGACTCATACCAGGCTCGGAGCCCGTTTCCCAGGTGTCTGGGAATATCCGTCCGCGGATCCTTCCCCTGCCCGTTTGTCGGGCGCGCCTTTTTAGGAGGGGAAGCGAGATCGGCGCGGTAGTGGGCGGCGTGGTGTGACGGTTACGACATGAATAGCGGCCACGTGCCCATATCTACGAGTTTCGAGGAAACGGTTAGGTAAGGGCATTAAATGCAAAAACTGCTCCTACCTTTTTGCGCGCCCGTTGGGCTTCCGTCGGGGCTATAAGAGCAAGGCCTAGGGGTCCATTTTCCACCACAGGCCCTTTGCATCCTTGCCCTCTTCGCCCTAGATCGTTTTCTCTGTCCCTTTGCGCCCTTCAGCCCTCATCCAGCGCCGCCGTTGTCGCCTTTCCTCGCCCGCGTAGCTTCCCGGCGGCAATGGCAAGCAAGAGCCAGCTCCTCCCTGCTGACGAATGGGCCGCCTCCTCGGTGACGGAGAGGAGGTTAGAAGAGCTGGTCTGCGATGGACTGCTACGGCCGAAGATGAGCCGGTCCCGGCCGAAATAGATCGCGCCACCGTCCGACCACCGGGAGCCGGCGCCCCCGGAAGGCTACGTGGTCAGCTTCATCTGCTTCCACGAGAGGGGGTTTGGCGTGCCGGCCAGCCCCTTCATGCGCGTGCTTCTCCACTACTACAAGGTGGAGCTGCACCACCTCGCCCCCAACGCCGTTTCACAGGCCGCTATCTTTGAGGCGGTCTGTGAGGGGTACCTGGGGATGGATCCACAGTGGAACATGTGGCTCCATCTCTTTAGGGCGGAGTTCTTCGCCAAGAAGGCGGAGGAGCGAGGGACGCAGCGCGCGGTGCGCACGGGGAGCTGCGTGCTGCAGGTTCGGTCTGGTCGCAGCGACCAGTACATCCCGGTGCAGCTGATCTCCTCGAACAGCGGCTGGCACGACGGCTGGTTTTACCTCCGCAATGATGAGAGTCAGCTGCCGAGGTATACCGGCCGGGTGCTGGTGGCTCGAGAGGAGAACTGGGCGTACGGCGTCGTTGACGTCGAGAAGCCGCGACTGGACCCGCTGCTTGCCGCGTTACGACAGCTCCGCCAGCGTGGGTTGACGGCGGTGGCGGTGGCCACGGTGTTCCACCGTCGGAGGGTGATGCCTCTTTCGCTGCGTCGACTCCGGCTCGACCAAATGACACCGGAGGCGCCGTTGGAGGGCAGCAGGATGTCGCACGAGGCCCTCCCCCTTGACGACGCGCCGGATGGTGGGGAACTTCAAGCCGGAGGACGTCGATAGGGTGCCGATGTGGCCTTCCCAGGGATTCAAGCCCCTGGTAAGCGCTGCTGCTAGTATTTTTCCTGTTCGTTTGTTTTCGGACTCTTTTTACTGATTTAGTCGAGGTCGATGCACAGGATTTGTCGGCTATGAGGGAGACACGGCCGCCGCTTCCAGAGGACCAGCCTGCTCGGGAGGTTCGACGCCAGCAGGCATCCCAGAAGAAGAAAAAGAAGGAAGCCACCAAGAAGCGCCAGATCCACAAGGCCAAGGAGCGGGAGGAGCTGAAGAAGCGTCGGTGTCAGCAGAGCCTCGACGGGCTCCCCCTCGAGGAGTCTCCCTCCGAGACGGTCTCGGGGGAGGACGATGACGACGATGATGATAGTGACGGGGACGATGACGATGCCTTGTCGCGGTATGACGCCGCGACCGGTCTGGCGGACCTCCCTGATGTGCGCCCCTTTCTGGAGCCCGTCGGGGGGTCGACCTCCCAGGCGTCGGGGCTGGTCCCCGTGACCGTCGAGGTGGTAGAGGAGCCGGAAGAGGTGGGGGCCGGAGCAGGCCCATCAGCGAGAGGGGCCGCCTCGTCAGGGCCCCCGCAAGAGGGGTCGACAGCGGTGCCCCCGCGAGCCCAAGCTCCACGGGTTCAGCCGGTGGTCGGGACAGCACCGCCAGCGTCAACATCCGGGGCGCCGCCTACGGGTGTGAGGACCCAGGGCCAGCTGGCCTTGGAGGCGCAGAGGGCCCAGAGCGCCCAGCCAGCCAGGGCTCCAAGGAGCGCCCGGCCCGCAGGGGGGCCGACGGCAAGGCCGCCGCAGGCGCCGTCGGGGGTCCCCGACCTACCGGGGTCGAGGCCCCTGCTTCCCCTTTCTGGGTAAGCTTTTCTGCCCCGTTCTTTGTAATTGGCGGTCCTGTTTCTTATTTTGACGTACTTACTTATTTCTCAGGCTCAAGCGCAAGGCGGAGCTCGCAGGCCCGACTCCCGTGAAGGCGCTCCGGTCGAGCGCCGCCGTAATGACGCGGACGGTGGCAGATGACATTGCCTGGGTCGAAAGACTCTAGGCTGCGACGGAGCGTCTGAAGCAGCGGGAGGTGACTGCCCAGGCGGGAACGGGCGCCCAGGAAGCTACCGGTTCCGACCCTGCCGTGCAGGGGTCGGGGCCGTCGGAAGCAGTGGTGCCCAGCACTGGTGGGTCGGAGCCTGGGTCGACGTCAACCGCCTAGGCTTCCGACGAGGCCACGGAGGCCGAAGCATCCGCTTGCGACGCGGGGCGGACGGATGTCGAAGAGGTGGCGGTGGAGGTCCCGCCGGAGGCGGGACAGGAGGCGGCGCAGCCGGGGGAGCTGCAGCCGCAGCAGGATCGGCCGGCAGAGCTGGCGGTCGAGGCGGAGAGTGGGGTGGTCATGCCCCCGCCCGTGGTCCCGGTGGTGGCGCCGGTAGTCGAGGCGCCAGCCCTGGCGCAAGGGCCGACCCCGGCCGTGGTCGACCTCACCCTTGATGATTCCCCTATCGACAAGGGGAAGCAAGTGGTGGGTGTCGAGGAGGTCGAGGCCATGGACTAGGCCGGTCCCTTTGCGGCGGTCGAGGGGGCCGAGGCTGCAGATCAGGCCGGTCCTTCCGCGGCGCCGGAGAGTGCCCCGGTTGGGTCATCGGTCATATGGCCAGACCTTGCCGGGCTGGCCCTTGTACGGGCGGAGGAGGAGCTGCCGCGCTGGGGGGGTCGTCCCTCGAGTTCAGGGATGCATCCAACCCTAGCGTGGAGCCTGTCTTTGCGCTCAACGATGGGGACGAGGTGCACCACTGGCAGTACCTCGAAGGTCTCCGGCAACACACGATACGATCCCTTCGTGTGGCCTCGGAGGCCCTATCGCGAGGCATGTTAGACGCCCTTGAGGTAAATCGAGTTTGGTACTTTTTCGCTTTCTTTTCGGCCCCTTTCTCTGGTTCTGATTTTCTTGATTTTGGAACCATGGACATGAGCTTAAGGAGCGTTCCCGCCGCAAGTCGCTCTTCATTCGTAATGAGAGCGGCGTGTGGGCGGCGCTATCCCGGCAACAGGCTCTGGTCGAGGAGGCCAACCAGCGGCTCTCCCATCGGAGCGTCGAGGCAGCCGAGCTTCGCGTCGTCTGTGCGGCGGTCAAGGAGGAGGCGGCGCAGGCCCGGGCGGCCGAGGCCACGGCGTGCAAAGACGCGACAAGGGCCCGGGAGGATGCTGCCAAAGCCCGTGAGGCTCTTGCGCCGTTATCAGCGCGTGGGAAAGAGCTTGAGGAGGACGTCACCCTTGTCAGCGGGCATCGCGACACCCTCAACGTTCAGATCGGGCAGGTGACTGCTCGCTTCGAGGCCTTGAAGAACGAGGTCGCGACGCTGAGCGGAGCCGTCCGGGAGAGGGACGAGGCTCTCTCGAACGCCCGCCAAGAGATCGAGACGTTGAGGGCGGCCGTTCGTGACAGGGATGGCGCTCTCCAAGCGCTTGAGAAGACGTGCGGGGGGCTTCGCGACGAGGTCGTGGGCTGGCAGACCCACTCCGAGGGTAAATTCCTTATTGTACAGTGGCCTTGGTGTCGAGGTCCCAGACTTGCGCTAACTTGATACTTGTGTTCCAGAGTTGGAGAAGGAGCAGCAGGTGGCTCAGGCGGCGGCCACCTCCTTCTAGGGCCTCTTTGAGGCCGAGGCCCAGCGAACTCAGTTGCTCTAGGGCGCCATCTCCTCTGTATGTGATGGCCTGGGGGTCGAGCCTGATGTCGATACTGAGGAGGACGCCCCGGGAAACTCCTTTGTCCGCCGGATGGTGGTGCTGGGCCGCCTTATCCGAGAGAGGATACGAGGCGGCCTTCATCACGGCGTGAAGAGGGCACTGGCCCTCGTTCGATCCGGGTTTGTGTACGACATGGAGCTCATTGCTGATGGCTTCATCACCAATCTGGATCGGACAGACGAGGAGAACGAGAACGCCTGCCTGGGCCTGATCAGAGCCGCTGAGGGGCCTGGAAGTCGTCTAGCCAAGCTGTTCGAGGTCGAGGTGGTTCCGCCTGCTGACGACGAGGGCCTGTGAGCCAAATCTAGGCGTAGAGGCCCATGTAATAAGTTAGTGTTTGAAACTTTGGTCGTGGTGGCCTCGGAGGCCTTGAAACGCTCGAAATGTAAACTTGTACTCGTTGTTAAGTTTTGTTTTGAGTTTTTCTTCCCTTTATCGTTTGAATCTCATTCTCGCATGATTTACTTAGCACGCGGTCACACCCTTTGGCGTAAGGGAGCGAGTGGAGGTACCATAGCCTCGGAGGCATAAGTGATCTCGTGGCTCGACTGCCCTCGAGCTTCAGGGTGCTCTTGCGGCCTTGCAGATCGTGTAAGAACTTGATTCGAAGCGACCGGGTGATGTATCCTTTTTCAAAGTTATGAACCGTTACTAGGTCTACTTTGCACGCGGTCGCACCCCTAGGCGTGAGGGGTGAGTGGAGGTACCATAGCCTCGGAGGCGTAAGTGATCTCTCGGCTCGACGGCCCTTTGAGCCTTGGGGTACTTCCGCGGCGTTATCGACTTAAGTGACAGTTCTATTTTTTGAAAAAGGATATGAATTTTTTTGCGGACAGGGGGTTCCCCCCTTGCAGCCCCCGAGGGAGGGTCGAGTCTGAGAAACAGAGTCGATCCTACCTGGTTGTTATAAAAACGAAGCTTTGAACGTTGCTGTATTCTTTATTGAGATTAAAAAGAAATTATAGAGCCTCGAGGCTTTAAGAAAAAAAGCGACGTAGCTGTTCAGTGTTCCAAGCGTTGGTGAAGATTTCGCCCTTTTCGTTCGATAGCTTGTAGGTGCCGGGCTTTAGCACTTCGGCGACGATGTATGGCCCTTCCCACGGGGGTGTGAGCTTGTGCCGTCCCTTGGTGTTCTGGCTTCGACGTAGCACCAGGTCACCAACGTTGAGGTCGCGCCTGCGGACGTGTCTATCGTGGTAGCATCAGAGACTCTACTGATACCTAGTAGAATGCAGCAGAGCCACGTCTCGGGCTTCCTCGAGCTGGTCGAGGGCATCCTCTCTTGTGGCGTCGTTATTTCTTTCATTGTAGGCCTTCAACCTCGGGGATCCGTATTCTATATCAGTTGGGAGCATAGCCTCAGACCCGTAGACTAAGAAGAACAGAGTGAACCCCGTGGCTCGACTCGGTGTTGTCCTTAGGCTCCACAGGACCGAGGGAAGCTCGGCAGCCCATTTCTTGCCGTGTTTATTTAGCTTGTCCAAGATTCTGGGTTTCAGACCTTGTAGGATCATGCCATTGGCACGTTCTACTTGTCCGTTTGTTTTTGGATGAGCTACGGCCGACCAGAGCACATGAATGTGGTGGTGTTCGCAAAAATCCAAAAACTTTTTACCAGTAAATTGGGTGCCATTGTCCGTGATGATACAGTTGGGAACCCCAAAGCGGTAGATGATGTCGGTGAAAAAGAGCACAGCTTGCTCGGACTTGATGCTGGTGATAGGACGGACCTCGATCCACTTGGAAAATTTGTCGATGGCAACGAGCAAGTGGGTGAAACCACCAGTTGTCCTCTTCAAGGGTCCAACAAGGTCGAGCCCCCAAACGGCAAACGACCATGTGATGGGGATAGTTTGCAGGGCATGAGCCAGAAGATGGGTTTGACGAGCGTAGTACTGGCAGCCTTTGTAGGAGCGTACTAGCTTGACGGCGTCGGAGACTGCGGTTGGCCAATAGTAACCTTGTCGAAAAGCATTTCTGACAAGGGTTCGAGACGCTGCGTGATGACCACAAGCCCCCGAGTGCAGATCATTTAGCAAGTTTCTGCCTTCCTTGTTTGTGATACAGCGTTGGAGGACACCAGTAGGGCTACGGCGGTACAGCTCCCTACTGTCGCCAAATATCACAAAGGACTTGGCCCGGTGAGCGATCCGTCGAGCCTCGATCTTATCCGAGGGGAGGTCCCCTCGAATGAGATGGTCGAGGTACGGAATGCGCCAGTCAGGCTCAGGGTCAGATGGTGGGGTCGAGCCTTCCACCTGCATGGCCTCAGCCCTGGTCGAGGGAGCGTCTGCCTCAAGTGGGGGGGTCGAGTGATGACCCGTTGACCCCTCTGTCCGACCCGAGGTCGATGGATGGTTGATGGAGATCTCTCGCGAAAACGTCTGGTGGAACCGTAGTTCGACTGGACGCGATTTTTGCTAGTTCATCCGCGGCCTCATTATACCTACGTGCGATGTGGTTGAGTTTGAGACCGTGAAACTTGTCCTCAAGGTGCCGTACCTCTTCACAGTAGGCTTCCATCTTGGGGTCACGGCAGCTCGAGCTCTTCATGACCTGATTGATCACGAGCTGGGAGTCACCTCGAACATCGAGGTATTGGACCCCTAGTTCGACGGCGATCCGCAAGCCCGTGACAAGTGCCTCATATTCAGCAATGTTATTTGATGCGGGAAAATAAAGCCGGATGATGTAGCGCATGTGAACTCTGAGGGGTGAGATGAAGAGCAAGCCCGCGCTTGCTCCTGTTTTCATCAACGACCCATCGAAGTACATGGTCCACAGCTCAGCCTAGAGCTGAACCGGAGGAAGTTGAGTGTCGGTCCACTCCGCCAGGAAATCTACTAACACTTGGGATTTGATGGCTTTGCGCGGCGCATAAGAGAGGGTCTCGCCCATGAGCTCGACGGTCCATTTGGCTATCCTACCCGAGGCTTCTGGATCTGCGGGTAACGAACCTTGGTCTCTGAGAGCACCTCGCTAATGAAATAGACCGGTCTCTGGATGAGCAAGGTATGCGCTTCCTCAGCCCTCTCGACAACCAAGACTGTGCTGACTACTTGTGTCGTTGCGGCGACATAAAGTAGGAGCGGTTCCCCTGGGGTCAGAGGGACGAGGATCGGTGAGTTAGAGAGTGTAGCCTTGAGCTTTGCAAGAGCTTCCTCGGCCTCGAGGGTCCATGAAAAGTGCTCCAATTTCTTCAGGAGACGATACAGAGGGAGCGCTTTTTCGCCGAGATGCAAAATGAAGCGACTGAGGGCTGCCAGGCAGCCCGTGACCCTCTGCACGCCCTTCAGATCTCGGATGGGGCCCATCTTGGTTATCGCGATGATCTTTTCTGGGTTGGCTTCGATGCCACGCTTGGACATGATGAACCCTAAAAGCATACCTTGAGGGACGCCGAAAATGCATTTTTCAGGATTGAGCTTGATGTTTTTTGCTCGGAGGCATTTGAACGCAACGTCGAGGTCGTTTATCAGATTATCGGCCTTTTTGGTTTTGACAACGATGTCATCGACGTAAGCCTCGACGGTTGGTCCGATGTGTTCCCCAAAAACGTGTTGCATGCATCGCTGGTACGTAGCCCCCGCGTTTCAGAGACCGAAGGGCATAGTAACGTAGCAATACATGCCAAATGGGGTGATGAACGAAGTCGCGAGCTGGTCGGACTCCTTCATTTTGATCTGGTGGTAGCCAGAATATGCATCCAAGATCGAAAGAGTTTCACATCCCGCGGTGGAATCAATGATTTGATCAATACGTGGCAAAGGAAAGTGAACTTTTGGACATGCTTTATTTAAACTAGTGTAGTCTACACACATCCTCCACTTCCCACTCTTTTTCCTAACTAATACAGGATTAGCTAACCACTTGGGATGATGAACCTCCTTGATGAATCTGGCCTCTAGCAGTTTGTGTATCTCCTCACTGATGACCTTGCGCTTCTCCTCGTCGAAGCGGTGCAAGCGTTGCTTCACCGGTTTGGAGCCGGCTCAGATCTCCAAGTCGTGCTCGGCGACTTCCCTGGGTATGCCCGGCATATCCGAGGGACTCCACGCAAAGATGTCGATGTTTGCACGGAGAAAGTCAACGAGCACTGCTTCCTATTTGGGATCGAGGGTGGCGCTGATGCTCAATGCCTTTCCCTTTGGGTCGACGGGGTCGAGGGGTACGAGCTTGACGTCTTCGGCGGGCTCGAAGCTGCCGGCGTGGCGCTTGGGGTAGGAGATCTTGTTGGCCAAACCGTCGAGGTCCGCCGCCAAGGTCGCCGACTCCAAGGCGGCTTCTCCGTGCTCGACGCACTCGACGTCGCACTCGTAGGCATGCTCGTATGAGGGCCCGACAGTTATGATGCCGTTAGGGCCTGGCATCTTGAGCTTGAGGTACGTGTAGTTCGGGACCGCCATGAACCGGGCATAGCACGGGCGCCCAAGGATAGCGTGGTATGTCCCACGGAATCCGACCACTTCGAAAGTGAGGGTCTCCTTTCTGAAGTTGGTGGGAGTACCAAAACAGACAGGCAGGTCGACCCGGCCGACGGGTTCTGCCCGCTTTCCTGGTACGATTCCATGGAAGCCCCCGACGCTGGGTTGGAGGCGTGTCCTCTCGATCCCCAGGAGGTCGAGGGTCTGAGCATAGATGATGTTAAGGCTGCTGCCACCATCAATGAGCACCTTGGTGAGGTGAGTGTTGGCGATGATGGGATCGACAACAAGAGGGTAGACCCCTGGATTTGGGATGTAGTCGGGGTGATCATCACGATCGAAAGTGATGGCAACCCCAGACCAGTCAAGGAAGTGGGGGGATGCCGGCTGCACGGAGAAGACCTCTCGCCATTCTTGCTTGCGCTGGCACGTCGAGAGACGTGTCGAGGGCCCTCCATAGATCATGAAACAGTCGTGGATCTCGGGGAACCCCTCATCCTTGCCGTCACCCTTGGGATCTTCCTTCTTGTCATCCTTCTTGACGCCTATGCCCTCAAAGTACCTACGGAGCATGTGGCAGTCTTCGAGGTTGTGGTTCGTGGGCCCCTTGTGGTAGGTGAAAGTCCCTAGTTTGGTTTTGGCTAATTGATGAAACCTAGGACCAACCTTTGTATCTAAGTGGATGATTTAGATAAAGGTGGTCATTGAATATGAAACATGACATTGACTCATGTGACCAAGATGGTGAAGACCAAGATGAGGCTTGGCTCGATGGACCGGTTGTGAAGGTGAAGGGTAAGTCGAGGCTTCGAAGCGAAGGACCATGCGATGGTGAAGCTTGAGCAAGACTTGGCGCCGATGGACCGATGCAGCAGTGAAGAGCAAGTGAAGTCAAGGTCGATGGATCGAGACGGTCATGTGATGATGTCATGAAGGAGCTTAATGCACATGAGACATGACATGGAGTCATGTGACCAAGGTGATGAAGACCAAGATGATGCTTGGCTCGATGGACCGGTTGTGAAGGTGAAGGGCAAGTCGAGGCTTCGAAGCGAAGGACCATGCGATGGTGAAGCTTGAGCAAGACTTGGCGCCGACGAACCGATGCAACGGTGAAGAGCAAGTGAAGTCAAGGTCGATGGATCGAGACGGTCATGTGATGATATGAAGTGGATCATATCATTTGTGATATGGTTGGTGCATGTGTTGCATCAACATTGGAGGAGATGGAGTGGAATGCGCAAGGCAAAGGTATAACCTAGGGCATTTCCATTTCACCGGTCATAGGTGTGTAGAGAAGTTTATGACCGGGTTTTAGGATAGATGGCCGTACTATCAAGAGGGGCAAACTTGTTTGCATATCGGTCATCTAGTGCCACTTGAGCGATCTAACTTTGCATACGGGTTAGGATCGAGTGGTGAGGCAAGTTGAGTGCCTAATTCCTTCGGTAAAATGATTGTGAAAATGCTAACACACGTGCACAAGGTGGTGATCACTTGTTGGTGTTGGCACATTTACGAAGGCAGTGGAGTTTGAGCGGTAGAGAGGGTTTGGGGTCCTCTCTCCCTCCCGCCGAGCTTGCGAGCGCGGGATTCAGACGATTTCGGAGATATGAAATGCCTATTTTCCACTACGCCGGAAGTCAGAAAAGAAACGGAGGCGAACGGAGGTCACAGAGGTGACCGGACGCTGCACCGGACGCGGTCACGGAGTGACCGGACGCGTCCGGTCAGTACAGCGCAGCAGTCAGGCGCGCGAGTTAGGGTTTGCAACCGGCGCGTCCGGTCACTCGCGGGACCGGCGTGTCCGGTCATGCGCCCTGAGGGAACTGTAGATTCGCAAGGACGATCGGACGCGGTGCGCGTCCGGTCACACACGATCGGACGCGTCCGGTCGTCGTTGGAGCTTACTGGACTCCGACCGGACGCTGGCACTGTCGCGTCCGGTCGTTGCGAGGAGCGCGTCCGGTCGTTGATTCGCGGGCGCGGGTGCTGTGCGGATCGGCGCGTCCGGTCATTGCGAGGAGCGCGTCCGGTCGTTGATTCACGGGCGCGGGTGCTGTGCGGATCGGCGCGTCCGGTCGTTGCGAGGTGCGCGTCCGGTCGTTGTTTCGCGGGCGCGGCACAGTGCGACCGGCGCGTCCGGTCGGTTGAGCGGCGCGTCCGGTCATCGCGTTTGACCGTTGGCGCGCAGTGACCGTTGGAGGATCTAACGGTCGCGTTTGAATTCAGTGGACACGTGGACGTTGCAGGACGACCGGGCGCGGTTGAGCGTGTCCGGTCAGTTTCGACCGGCGCGTCCGGTCGTCCCGTTTTTTTGCCCAGTGAAGGGGTAACAGCTCTATTTGACCGTGGGGTTATAAATAGACGTGGTGGCCGGCTGTGGCCGGTAGCTGAGCACACTTTGGCCTTGGTGGCTTGTGTGGTAGTGCTTGGGAGCCCTCTAACTCACTCATACTTGATAGTGTTCATCGGATCGAGTGAGAGAGCGATTCTAGTGCGATTGCATCGTGAGGTTGCATCGAGTGGCACTAGGTGATCGTGTTGCAAGCCGGTGGTGCTTGTTACTCTTGGAGGTTGCCACCTCCTAGACGGCTTGGTGGCTTGTGGCTCCGTCGAAGCTCGCAAGAAGATTGTGCGAGGCTCCGAAGAAGCTTTGTGAGGGGGATTGTGCTCACCCCGCGGGGATCGCGAAGAGCAACTCTAGTTGTGCGTGTCATTGAGCTACCTCACTTGAGAGTGGTGTCTTGCGGTGCCTTGCGGGGCGTGCCTTGAGGGGCAAGTGACTTGAGGGTCACACCGAGGAACCATCTAAGTGTTGGTCGACACAACGGGGACGTAGCTTGGTGGCGACCAAGTGAACCTCGGAAGAAAAATCACCGTGTCAACATTGTCTACTCTCCTCGGTGGTTTGCCTTCGTGCAACACAAGCTTGTATTTACTTTCATATATACTTGTGCTTGTGTAGTTGCTTTCGTAACTAGTTTGCTTGTGTAGCTTGCTAGTTGTCTTCTTGCTTGTGTAGCTAGAAGCTTCCCCTTTGCGTGGCTAATTCGGTTTGTGTAACCTTGTTAGTCACATTGCTTAGTTTGTGTAGCTAAGTAGTTTGCGCTCTCTAATTTGGCTTGTGTAGCCTTGTTATTGAGCTTTGCTAGTGAGCTTAGGCTTTGTGCGCTTTGCTTACTAGAATTGTGTAGGAGCTCCCTCTTGCTTGCAAAGTACTAGTGCATAGGTTTGTGTGACCTTGCTCTAGAATTAAATAGGAGAGCTCTTGCTAAGGAAAGCACCTTAGTTGCTTAATTAGGATCTTTGTGAGGTGCTTGTGAACTTAGATTGAGGGGTGTAGTCTTGGCTAGACCGATAAGTTTAATTCCGCATTTGTTTTGGTTAGCCAACACGTTTAAGTTTTAGAAAGGACTATTCACCCCCCCTCTAGTCCGCCATCTCGACCCTACAAGTGGTATCGGAGCCGGGTCTCTCATTTGTGGTCCTCACCGACCCGAGAGGATGGCGGCTTATGGGCTAGATGTTGAGTGTCCACACATTTTTGATGGCACACACTTTGCACGGTGGAGAAATTGGTTGACATGCAATTTTAAGTTTATTTCTCCTCAAATGTGGTGGATCGTAGATGTGGGCTTTTCCTTTGCAATTGATAAAAAGAATGCAACTCAAGCGCAAAGTAAATGCCTACATCTCGATAGCCAAGCTACTAATGTTTTCTATCGATCTATGGATGGTAGCATACTTTATGAGATCATGGACTTCAATTCCGCCCATGAGATTTGGGTGTTTCTAAATGAGAAATATGGGGTGATCTCCAATGATGATGAGCCTAAGGAGGAGGCGCATGAGGATGTTGAGCATGACCACAACAAGGTGGTTGTGGAGGATTGCTCCACCTCACGGTCAAGTGATGACAAAGATGATCATAGCACAAGATCACTTGACAAGAATGATGATAATGCCACAAGTGATGCAAGCAATGATTCTACTCCATGCATACTTGATGGTGAAGATGATGGCTATGAGAGTGATGCTTCAACAAGCTCTTCAACATCACCACATTGTTCCATGTCACATGGTGACACTAAGGTATCTATTGGTGGTTTTGTTATTGATTGTGATGGTCCAAATTTTGAGCTTCTATATAAACTCTCAAAGGCCCTAAGAAATGAGATGGCAAAAACAAGTAAATTGAAAAATGAAAACTCATTTCTAAAAACCACATGTGAACAACAAAAGCATCTACTTTATGTTACTACTTGTTCACATGAGGAGCTAAAATTGGCTCATGAGGAACTTAGTGTTGCTCATGATAACTTGGTACAAGAACATGTTTTACTCACTAAGAAGCTTTCTAATGAAGAAACCAAATCTAGTGAGAGCTCATCATTTGGGTCAAATGATCAATCACATATTACTAACCCTTGTGATGTAGGCAAGAAGCATGTATCCACCTCTTGTGATGATTTATTAGATATGCCATGTTCTTCACAATTAAATACTTGTTCTACTTCTATGTCTTGTGAGACTAACCTTTTAAAGGAGAACAATGAGCTTAAAAGTGAAGTGAAGAATTTGAGCAACAAGTTAGAGAGGTGCTACAACTCAAAAGTCACCTTTGAGAACATAATGAAGACTCAAAGAAACCTTGGTGACAAAAGTGGCCTTGGCTTCAAGAAGAAAATGACAAGGGGCGAAAGAAAGAAAGAAAAGAGGAAGCTCTCGCATTCCATGTGCTATCGATGCCATGAAGCGGGACATCTTGCTAATGGTTGCCCAAACATTGAGAAGCTCAAGAAGATGAAAGAAGAAGAGAGGCTTAAGCATGTCAAGTGCTTCAAGTGCCGCACTTGGGGACATCTCACCTCAATGTGCCCAACCAAGCAATTGGTGAAGCGACAAGTAAAGCCTCAACCAAAGCCACTAGTTGAGCAAGAGAAGACACCCCAAGAGTAAATCAAGATCAACCATGGAGATGATGGTGACTTGATGAAGAAGAAGAAAAAGAAAACAAGAAGGGGTGGTAGAGCAAGGCATCCAATGCAAATCCAAGATGCCAAGATGATGAGCAAGAATCAAAATGAGAAAAGAAATTTGACTCACATCAAGTGCTTTAAATGTGAAGATATGGGACACTTCGCCTCGGGGTGTCCTACCAAGCTTGAGAAGAAGGCTCAAGCAACTCATGAGAGGCTAGGCAATGGGAAGCACAACATGAGCAAGGAAGAAAAGGCTCAAGCAAAGAGAATGTGCTACTCATGTCAAAAAAGGGGACACATGGCTCATTCATGTCCCCTAGGTAACAATTCTAAGCCTATTTCAATTGATAATACTAATATGCTTAGAAAGGATGGCAATGGTACCTCATTGGTTGGAATTGCAAAACATCCCGCTACTCATACTAAGGCTATGCCTAAGTATGTTGCACCTAATTTGAGAGGACCCAAACTAGTTTGGGTACCATCAAAAAGTGGATGAATGATTGTAGGTACCATCGGCATTGGAGGCTTGATTCAATTGGTTTCATCTTGTTCATCATATATTGAGTCAAGTTATGAAGCTCAATTCATATCCAATCCCAATGCCAAGTCAAAATAAGTGAAGTTCAAGTGCTACAACATACAAGTGTCATGATCAAGTTATGGATGATTTATTGGAATTATTTGATGGCTTGCAAATTATTTGAGTTAAAGCTTGCTATTGGATGATCATGAGCTAACCAAGATATATCTCTTGTTGATCATTTCATTTGGACGCATATGAGTTGATTGAATTGGATAAATGTGCAATGTTGCTTGCTATGAGATGATTGAATAGATTAAATGCTTAGCAATCAAGTTTGAATTGATTTGTGTTGGATAAATTCATGAGATGACTCTTTAGTAAGTGGTTTGAATGGATATATGTCTTATGAAAGTATTCAAACAAGTTAGTTTCAAGTTTGATTCACTTTTGATGAAGAATAGCTCATGTATTGAAATCTGTCCATTATTTAAAATCTGAGCTAGCTGTGATCTTAGCCATGTTTGAGTGATCAAATCTATTTGGATCGGCTTGAAATTTGGTATACATGCTCTACACTTATGAAAGAAGATGCTGTAGAAATTTCATGAGAATTGGATAAGAGATGCTTCGGTTTTGGAGTGCATCTTGTCAGCTTTAGTGCAGCAGTTTTCAGCATGTAGCAGTGGTGGAAGAATTGAAATCTGGTAGCAATCTAGAAGTCAAATGAAGCTCAAATTTTTACAGCTGCTAGATGACTTTGTAATGCACATCTCCACCAAAGTTAATGGCATTTGGATTCGTACATTGGGAGATATGAATTATTCTTTGAAGAGTACAGAATCTGCCAGAAAAGTGACAATCATTGGATTAATCTAGAGTCACTTTGATTGAAAGGTCCTCAAGTTGGAAACTAGTTTATAAGTGGTTGAGGTACCTGAGTTTGGTTTTGGATTGATCTATAAGCTTGACAAGAAATGAGTACAAGGCACTTGATTGTGGAATGTACTTGGTGTACATATTTGGTACTCAAAGTTGAAGATCAAGATCAAACTATATCATTTCAAGTGAGTATCAAGAGTGGTCCTTTGGAGAAATGTCACTTCTCCCTAGTGAGGGGCTTGCCGCCGTGTGTAGGTGAAACCAAGTTTGGGACTTGGAAGGCTAACATGGAAGTGGTGATCCGAGGAACCTGTGATGCTTAATTAAAGCAATCAAAATGGTTGATCAAGAAAAGCAAGCAACACCCAAAAGAGAGCTAGTCATGTATTTTAAGTGGTATTCTAAGTAGTTCTCTCATGCAAGCATTGATCAAAAAGATGAAGCAAGCCAACCACAACTCAAGAGATAGTGCACTTGATCATAAGTGTTTTTCATTTCATATGGGTGAAGAATGGATTTATCTATGATGATTGGTCTTCACCAAGCTTATAAATTGGACTTCACATTGCTATTGGAGTAATAAATTGAAATCTATGTGACTATCCTCTACTCCAACATAGCAAAGGTATCATTGTAATGTGCATGATCATTTTATCCCTTACTTGTATGCGGTTAGTGCATATAGTACATGTTTATTAGGATCATGCATAACAAATGAAAATTTTAAATTCATAGCCTACCATTATTGCTTGATTGATTAATTGATCTAGTGGTATGGATATGAGTTTGTTCATGAGCTAGTGAACCCAAGTACTTGATCTAGTTTGGATTGCTAACAAGTGACAAGTACAACATTGGCAAGATAACCCTTAGCATGAGGTGTGAAGAAGCTTGTCATTGGATCAAACCGGACTTGGAATCTTAGGCAAATCAACATAGTTCAAGTCATACAAGAAGCTCATGACAATGATAAGAGTACAAGCACAAGACAACAATGAAAATGGATATCTAGTTTGTTTCAAGTAGTATCTAGACTCAAATTGATCTTCCAAGTGGTATTCACAAGTGGTGTCTAGATAATGATTTACAAGTGATATCTTACAAGTGGTACTCATGAAGATAGCAAATGTTCAAGAAGTGAATATTATTGTCAAATCCTTCAAAGTGGATCCATACTAGAAAATTCTTTCAAATGGTATCACATTCCTACTCATGGTATCTTCACGTGGTATCATTCATGCAAGACGATGGTTTCACAAGTGATCCTCAACTTTAAGTGATCAACTCAAGAAATGCTACCCTCATCTTCAAGTGGTATCTCAAGTGAATGACACATGCTATGACATAGGGGGAGGAGCCCCACCGATTGGTATCAAGGTCAAAGATCCTATGTGGAATCTCAAGAGCAACCATAAAGTTTGTCATTCCAACATATGTGGTAATGTCCATAAAAAATGTAAGATTCAAGTCTCAACCATCTACCCCAATGCTAGCCTTTACATCAATGAGAAGCACACCTATTATGGAAATTGATGACAAAGGGGGAGAGATTGGACAAAGATATGCAAGATTTCCTTTGAGGGAGAGATTGCTTTGGGGAGAGATAGATGATATTGGACATGGACATGGACAAAGAGGGAGCAACATTGAAGAATGTAAGGGGATCAAACATTCTTGGACAAAGAAAGCACACAAGTAGGGGGAGCAAGCTCATGAACATTGATTGATTGCATTTGATATGTGCATAATTCATGTGCTTGCTTGCATTGCATAAGTTCTTAAATTCAATATACATGCTTGTGTGATGCAATGCTAGTATAGAACTTGGATGATGAAATGATCTACTAGCATGCATAGGAATAGTTTACTTGTGGTATCTAGACATGCCTAAAGCTTTACAAGAGGTCCAAGAACCTTTACATATAATGTTGATCTCACGGGGTTCTTGAGTTTTGATGGATGTCTAGTTACTTCATGGTGCTAAGGATGGTGTAAAAGGCAACTCCGATTGGTATCACGCTTCAAAGGTCCATTTCTTACACCTTAGCATCATTTTGGTAGAATTACTCTCCCAACACTTCTATCCATGCATATGTGCAAAGCTTTCAATCCAAACTCTATGCACATATGTAGGGGGAGCTAATGCTACCAAAAACGAGCTTGTGATAATTGTCCAAACTTTACTTTTGAGCAAAATGATTGGACAAGTATCACAAGTTCAAAACTTTTATTATCAAAATCATCTTTGTGAGGGTTGTCATCAATTACCAAAAAGGGGGAGATTGAAAGTCCCTAGTTTGGTTTTGGCTAATTGATGAAACCTAGGACTAACCTTTGTATCTAAGTGGATGATTTAGATAAAGGTGGTCATTGAATATGAAACATGACATTGACTCATGTGACCAAGATGGTGAAGACCAAAATGAGGCTTGGCTCGATGGACCGGTTGTGAAGGTGAAGGGCAAGTCGAGGCTTCGAAGCGAAGGACCATGCGATGGTGAAGCTTGAGCAAGACTTGGCGCCGATGGACCGATGCAGCAGTGAAGAGCAAGTGAAGTCAAGGTCGATGCATCGAGACGGTCATGTGATGATGTCATGAAGGAGCTTAATGCACATGAGACATGACATGGAGTCATGTGACCAAGGTGATGAAGACTAAGATGATGCTTGGCTCGATGGACCGGTTGTGAAGGTGAAGGGCAAGTCGAGGCTTCGAAGCGAAGGACCATGCGATGGTGAAGCTTGAGCAAGACTTGGCGCCGACGGACCGATGCAACGGTGAAGAGCAAGTGAAGTCAAGGTCGATGGATCGAGACGGTCATGTGATGATATGAAGTGGATCATATCATTTGTGATATGGTTGGTGCATGTGTTGCATCAACATTGGAGGAGATGGAGTGGAATGCGCAATGCAAAGGTATAACCTAGGGCATTTCCATTTCACCGGTCATAGGTGTGTAGAGAAGTTTATGACCGGGTTTTAGGATAGATGGCCGTACTATCAAGAGGGGCAAACTTGTTTGCATATCGGTCATCTAGTGCCACTTGAGCGATCTAACTTTGCATACGGGTTAGGATCGCGAAGAGCAACTCTAGTTGTGCGTGTCATTGAGCTACCTCACTTGAGAGTGGTGTCTTGCGGTGCCTTGTGGGGCGTGCCTTGAGGGGCAAGTGACTTGAGGGTCACACCGAGGAACCATCTAAGTGTTGGTCGACACAACGGGGACGTAGCTTGGTGGCGACCAAGTGAACCTCGGGAGAAAAATCACCGTGTCAACATTGTCTACTCTCCTCGGTGGTTTGCCTTCGTGCAACACAAGCTTGTATTTACTTTCATATATACTTGTGCTTGTGTAGTTGCTTTCGTAACTAGTTTGCTTGTGTAGCTTGCTAGTTGTCTTCTTGCTTGTGTAGCTAGAAGCTTCCCCTTTGCGTGGCTAATTCGGTTTGTGTAACCTTGTTAGTCACATTGCTTAGTTTGTGTAGCTAAGTAGTTTGCGCTCTCTAATTTGGCTTGTGTAGCCTTGTTATTGAGCTTTGCTAGTGAGCTTAGGCTTTGTGCGCTTTGCTTACTAGAATTGTGTAGGAGCTCCCTCTTGCTTGCAAAGTACTAGTGCATAGGTTTGTGTGACCTTGCTCTAGAATTAAATAGGAGAGCTCTTGCTAAGGAAAGCACCTTAGTTGCTTAATTAGGATCTTTGTGAGGTGCTTGTGAACTTAGATTGAGGCGTGTAGTATTGGCTAGACCGATAAGTTTAATTCCGCATTTGTTTTGGTTAGCCAACACGTTTAAGTTTTAGAAAGGACTATTCACCCCCCCTCTAGTCCGCCATCTCGACCCTACAGTAGGGACACGGCTCCTTCAGCATTTTGTTGAAGACGCCCCCACCGGGGGGCCCTTGAGGTTTCTTGCGTTCAGTGGCAGCAACAAGCTCGTCGGCTGGGGCCTCGAGCTTGCCCTGCTGGTTCTTCTTCTTGTTGTTGTTGTTCCACTTGGAGCCTCGGCTAGGGCTCGCGGGATCGTCGACCTTGTGCTTCCCCTTGTCCTGATCACCGCCAAAGATGGCACCGACCGCCTCCTCGCCGGCGGCAAAGTTGGTGATGATGTCCATCAAACCGTTGGCAGTGAGAGGAGTGTTACGGCCCAGCTCTCGGACCAACTCTTTGCAGGTGGTGCCAGAGAGAAAAGCCATAATCACGTCGGAGTCGGTGATGTTTGGGAGCTCTGTGCGCTGTCTGGAGAAACGCCGGATGTAAACCCGGAGGGATTCACCCGGCTTCTGCTTGCAGCTTCGGAGGTCCCACGAGTTGCCGGGGCGCATGTAGGTCCCCTTGAAGTTCCCCTCGAACACCCTCACGAGGTCGTCCCAGTCGTGGATCTGTCAAGGTGGGAGGTCCTCGAGCCAGGCTCGAGCGGTGTCTGATAGGAACAGGGGGAGTTGCCGTATGATGACCCGGTCGTCGGTGGCCCCACCCAGCTGACACGCCAAGCGGAAATCAGCGAGCCAAAGTTCGGGTTTGGTCTCACCGTTGTACTTGGTGAGAGTCGTGGGGGGGGGGGGGCGGAACCGAGCCGGGAGTATTGTTTCACGAATGGCCTTGCTAAAGACCCGGGGACCCGGTGGCTCGGGTGATGGGCTTCGATCTTCTGAGCTGTCATAGCGCCCGCCTCTATGCACGTGGTAACCTCGACCATCACCGTGTTTGCGCGTGCGGCGCTCGACGATGTTGCCATGGGTGTCTCGGAGTTCATGATTATTGGCGATGTGCTCAGGGACAGGGGCCGCCCTGTTTCGTTGGACGTCCTCGGGATGAACCGAGGCCTCTTTCTCCTATCGGGAGGGCTCGGCAGGCTGCTCCGAGGCAGGCCAGCGTCGCCTTGAGGCAGAACTCTTGGCCTGCTGCAGGGCAGCAGTCTCGAGGAGTCCTCGGATTTCATCCTAGGCTCGTCGGGCGTCGGGGTTCGATGGCTCGGGCATGTTGCGAAGGAGCATGGCGGCGGCGACTACGTTCTGGCTGGCTCGGGCAAAAACCGAGGGGTCGACCGCCCGATCCTCGGCAATGCGACGATTGACATCACGAGCTCTCTCTCGAGCTCCTCCGCCATGTGCGTGTGCCACACGCTCTTGCTCGAGAGTTTGTCATAGTAGACGTAGGTTTTCTCGTTCCTCGTCGAGCCTATCCTGCAACTCACGGATTTGCTCGAGCTGCATTCCTTGATCCGTAAGGAATTGAGCCTCATCCTGCTCGGCAGGAAGCTCGACATGAGGTGGCGTGTTCCTTCCTTCAACGGGTGTCTCATCCTCCGAATCCGACGCGGTTGCCCCATTGATGTTGAAGCACTCACGAGTCGGATCGTAGGTGTCATCGGCAGAGTCGGAGTCAAGAGCGCCAAAGTAGTAGTACGATGGGTGTATGTGAGGTCGTCTGTCTCTGGGGTCATAATGTTGAGGAGCAATCGCACGGGGCTCTATTTCTGGGGTCTCCGTAGAGTCCAGATACTCAGAAGCCGGCGTGGATGCAACAAGGTCGAGAGTAGAGCGTAGATGGTGCCCGGGGAGTTCCTCGTAAGCGCTCATACTAGTGCTCAAGGAGGAAGCGTACGCCCAGGCAACCGTGTCTAGCCCAAACGGGAATGCAGATGGAGACGTCGTCGCTTGTGCCGGAGTGGTCGGACCGGGTAGTGGTGGTGTCACACCAGACGGGGGAGCGGCGGAACTCTCCGTCGGCATCTTACCCTCAGCCAAGCTCATCCTCCACAGACCCTCAACGAGGAAATCTGGGTTGGCGTCTAGCTGAGAGGCGCCGGATCGGGGAGTCCCATCGCCCTCTGTGAGGTGATGACGGCGGTTGCGCCGGGCTCGTCGTCGTCTGGCGGCTTGCGCCTGAGAGCGGTGATGCCGGCGCAATGCTCCCCCAGGCTGGGAGAGCTCGTAATCCCTGTCGATCAGGTGCCTAGGCGGGGAGGAGGACCATGTCGTAGCCGTGGCCAAGCGACATGAACTCCAGACTCCCAAACCAGATCACCGTGTTCAACGGGAGAGGGCGTTCGGGGTCAGCCATCTAGGAAATGGTGGGAAAACGATGTTGGCATGCAGCGGTCCCCTACCTGGCGCGCCAACTGTCGGTGTTCGGTCCCGTGGAGGTCCTAAACCGATGAGTGAGTGCTGCGTGTCCCTAACCCGGATGGTGATGCAAGGGGAATACTCGGGGATTTATCCTGGTTCGGGCAAAGAAGGCCCTACGTCCAGCGGGGGGGGGAGAGAGTTCTGTATTATCTTGCACCTAAGTGCTTGCGTAGGGGTTACAAGCTGGCGAGAGAGGGCGCCGAGCCCAGGTCTCAAAGAAGATGAAAGAGTACAAAGGGGGATTGCTTGAGATGTTGATCTCTGAGTTGGGTGCCTTTGCTTGCTGGTGCTTGGTTTCTGTCTTGTGTCTTGCTCCGTTCTTTGTTTTAGAGCTCGGGCCTGCCCCTTTTATAGGGTGAGAGGAGGTCGGGACATCGGGGTGCCTTAAGGTGAAGTTTTGTCGATCCCTATGGAGGTGACTGTAGCGGCGTGCTCCAGGAATGACCGGCCATCCCTAGACACCGTGGTGACGTTGGGGACGGGACGGTGAAATGACCCAGAGTCCTGTGCCACGTCAGCCTTTCTTTCCTGCTAACCGGCGGTGGACGTCGAGGCCGGGTCGAGGCTGGGTCGAGGTCAGACGGACAAGGCCGAATCCCCGAGATCGTGGGGTACGGATCTTGTCGTATCCTTCCTCGAGGGTGATCGATGACGAAACAGTGCGCGGTATGGTGTGCATAGTGACAGGTTTCACCTCCCATCCCGGGATGGGCGGAAAAAAGTGAGGACTGACACTGGTATTGCTCCCACGTCGTGTTGATGCAAAAGTGGATCTGCAAACACAAAGGGCTAATACCCGAAATCGATATCCAAAGCGTGCCAGTCGATTTGACCTGTTAATCGACAAGGATGAAGATACGAGTACTATGGTCCTGACAACAGCGATACGCCCGGAAGTCACGGCCAAGAGGTACTCACACGGAACTCGAGGATCGTCGAAGGTCGCACTAAAGCGATGCAGCTCGCCGAATCGATGAGAACTCGTGAAAAAGGAAAAATATGCAAATTGACGAAGTCGTCGAAAAGTAAATAGATGTAAATAGGAGTAAAAGTTGGTTTTGATATTGATTGATTCTTTTTTTACATTGTCTCTCAATCTATATTTATACCCTGATCTAATGAAACATAACCAAATACGACTAGGACACCAAGTCCACACCTAAGGAAACATACGACTCTTATACGAATCAGACTCTAACAAATATAGAAAAGGAAACCAACTCCTATCTATTTCCTTGTCCGCCTCTATTACGATGGAATTCTCATCGACCTCCTTTCCATCGGCATACTTCCCGTTTCATCGGCAGCAGCCTTCAAGCCTCCCTTCATCGGCATCGGTAATAACATCTTCAACCTTAGCAACGCCTGAGTCTAAATCAACCTTTCCATCGGTCACCACCATTCATCGGCAACCTTCTTCACAAGCTGATTTTCATCGGTCGTCAGTATATACAGTAACTCTTCTCCTGCCGATTAGCCCTCTCTGACCATCTTGACACGTGCCAAAAAACGGTGTCAACACATGCCCCCCAATTTCGGAGTATAAAACATTGATGCTCCGAAATTTACTCCAGATAATGCTTGCCTTCGCCCATTTATCTTAACTCATTCTCCAAGCATAACATAATTTGTTACTGAATCTAATCAAATCTAGTTCTGATTCAGGTACCTCAGTAAATATCGCACAATTTCCAACCATTCTTGCCCCGATTATGGTTAAGATACCGAAACAATAATCCATCGGCAAGATCTTAACATAATAATGCCACCATTTTTAGAACTAAAATATCTTGTACCGAAATCTCTCTCAAGTCATGATTACTTGCCATCAAATCTTCTGCACAATCCCTTGATTATCGTGCGAACAGTTACCATATCCATCTGAACCACCTCGACCCACACGCGCACAGCATGAAAATAAGTCCAGAATACCCCTACTCCGAGTGGCCTATAAATAGATTTCTCCGGAACGCTCATCTTCTACCCTCAAACTCCAACCTTTGGCATTCTCTCTTTCCGGCGGCGACTCCGACGAACAAACACGCGACCTCAATCCAACAAGAACTCCTTCCAGCGTCAACCTCAAGTCCCCAGTCTGTGCCCTCATCCTCCTCAGAGCAATGGCGATCAACTTCGACGTCCCTGCGGTTCGTTCCACTTCCGTTACTTTTACCCTGATTCCTTTGGTCTTTGCGAGTTCATACAGTTGGTAATTTTTCCCACTTTTTCCTATTCTTTTGATCCTCCAAACTTAGGAACTACGCAACAAATTGGTTATTCCAACCGATCAACCGCACTTCCAATGCCTAGGTCCAATGGGCAACCCAGATCCAACCGATTTAATCAACGCAAAGGTTAACAGAATCTCCTTTAGAGCCCAGAACTTTTCTCTAAATCTATGGAAAGACACATTCCGATCCTGGCCCAAAACCACCAAAGGGTGGAAAGATTGGTATTTGAGGGTAAATGGATCGATGTAGGTGTACTGGGCAGAACGGAAGATAGACCAATGCATTAGGCTATCTATTGCCGATATGCAGAAAAATGAGTCAATGATGATTGCTGCTGCTTATTTCTGGTCAGACACAACAAACACCTTCATGTTTGGACATGGCCCAGCCACCCCCACTCTTGCCGATGTATATATGCTTACCGGCTTGGATATCTCAACTGTCGATGAGGGCTCCATCTATGGCAGAAAAGCTGAACATAGAGTGACTACCCGCAACATCGGCGGCTGGACAGGATACATCCAAGAATACCGAAGGACCGGGATAGTTAACCAGAGGGAACACGCCACATTCTTGAATATGTGGTTAGAAAAATTTATCTTCTGCGGTCGATCGGTAGGACCAACCAACGCCTTCCTCCCCGCGGCTGAACTCTTGGCCAATGGTGTAAGGTTCCCGCTTGGCCGATACCTTTTGAGCTCCACCTATCACCTCCTTCACCAAGTGTCTCAGAAACTTTTGCTTGGCGAACCCATCGGCAATTTAGGAGGCCCATGGTGGTTTATCAATTTGTGGCTAAATGCTCATATGCACAAACGCCTGCAATGTGACTTCTTCGCCCAAGAGTTCCCACGAGAAATCGCCGAAGACTACATCCTTGGAGATGAGGAATCGGCAACACGCCCACCTCTCAATTTTGGTGAAGCCATAATTGTCCTCCCTGGAACATAAGCCAATGAAGATCAGATCGACAGATTCTTCCAAAAAATCTATAACGGTCTTCCTCGTGACCATAGGGCTTGGGTACCCTATATCGATGAAGAAAACAAATTCCCACTTCTCTTCAACTTTGCTGATGACGAGCTGAACCAGGATAATGAACTCATGATGGCCATCATTACTCCCAGGGCAATTCCAGTGAACACATTTGGTAGTGAGAAAAATACCAATACCACTTATGAGTTTTACAATCCATCGGCTGCATTCCTTGATCCGCAAGGAATTGAGCCTCATCCCGCTCGGCAGGAAGCTCGACATGAGGTGGCGTGTTCCTTCCTTCAACGGGTGTCTCATCCTCCGAATCCGACGCGGTTGCCCCATTGATGTTGAAGCACTCACGAGTTGGATCGTAGGTGTCATCGGCAGAGTCGGAGTCAAGAGCGTCAAAGTAGTAGTACGATGGGTGTATGTGAGGTCGTCTGTCTCTGGGGTCGTAATGTTGAGGAGCAATCGCACGGGGCTCTGTTTCTGGGGTCTCCGTAGAGTCCAGATACTCAGAAGCCGGCGTGGATGCAACAAGGTCGAGAGTGGAGCGTAGATGGTGCCCGGGGAGTTCCTCGTAAGCGCTCATACTAGTGCTCACGGAGGAAGCGTACGCCCGGGCAACCGTGTCTAGCCCAAACGGGAATGCAGATGGAGACGTCGTCGCTCGTGCCGGAGTGGTCGGACCGGGTAGTGGTGGTGTCACACCGGATGGGGGAGCGGCGGAACTCTCCATCAGCATCTTACCCTCAGCCAAGCTCATCCTCCATAGACCCTCAACGAGGAAATCTGGGTTGGCGTCTGGCTGAGAGGCGCCGGATCAGGGAGTCCCATCGCCCTCCGTGAGGTGATGACGGCGGTTGCGCCGGGCTCGTCGTCGTCTGGCGGCTTGCGCCTGAGAGCGGCGATGCCGGCGCAATGCTCCCCCAGGCTGGGAGAGCTCGTAATCCCTGTCGGTCGGGTGCCTGGGCGGGGAGGAGGATCATGTCGTAGCCGTGGCCAAGCGACATGAACTCCAGACTCCCAAACCAGATCACCGTGGCCAACGGGAGAGGGCGTTCGGGGTCAGCCATCTAGGAAAATGGCGGGGAAAACGATGTTGGCACGCAGCGGTCCCCTACCTGGCGCGCCAACTGTCGGTGTTCGGTCCCGTGGAGGTCCTAAACCGACGAGTGAGTGCTGCGTGTCCCTAACCCGGATGGTGATGCAAGGGGAATACTTGGGGATTTATCCTGGTTCGGGCAAAGAAGGCCCTACGTCCAGCGGAGGGGAGAGAGTTCTGTATTTCCTTGCACCTAAGTGCTTGCGTAGGGTTTACAAGCTGGCGAGAGAGGGCGCCGAGCCCAGGTCTCAAAGAAGATGAAAGAGTACAAAGGGGGATTGCTTGAGATGTTGATCTCTGAGTTGGGTGCCTTTGCTTGCTGGTGCTTGGTTTCTGTCTTGTGTCTTGCTCCGTTCTTCGTTTTAGAGCCTGGGCCTGCCCCTTTTATAGGGTGAGAGGAGGCCGGGACATCGGGGTGCCTTGAGGTGAAGTTTTGTCGATCCCTGTGGAGGTGACTGTAGCGGCGTGCTCCAGGAATGACCGGCCATCCCTGGACACCGTGGTGACGTTGGGGACGGGACGGTGAAATGACCCGGAGTTCTGTGCCACGTCGGCCTTTCTTTCCTGCTAACCGGCGGTGGACGTCGAGGCTGGGTCGAGGCTGGGTCGAGGCCGGACGGACAAGGCTGAATCCCCGAGATCGTGGGGTACGGATCTTGTCGTATCCTTCCTCGAGGGTGATCGATGACGAAACAGTGCGCGGTATGGTGTGCATAATGACAGGTTTCACCTCTCATCCCGGGATGGGCGGAAAAAAGTGAGGACTGACACTGGTATTGCTCCCACGTCGGTCATGGCTGTAGCCATGTCGGTAGGTGGTAGCAGGTAATTGCATTGAATGCTCTGACCTTTTGTCTTAGAGTGGGTGAATAGAATGGGTCGAACGTACCGACCCGGTGTCGTGCGAGTCGGAGATTTGCCGGTGGCCGCACGAGCCTCGTACGGGTCGGAACGCAGTCGAGGTGCCTTATTGTATGGGCCTTGTATGAGACGGGGCGCGGTCGAGTCGTTCCTGTCGGGGGTGCCTCGTACGAGCCGGAGTTGGGGCGCGGTCGAGACGTCCCGTCGAGCTGTCCTCGTACGAGACGGACCCTGTACTTGGTCGAGGTGCGACGTCTTTTGCTGTGGTTTAATCGTTTCGTTCTTTTTTATCGTTGGTTCGTGGGTACCCCTATTCTGCAGGTACCGACATATATATATATACACACACACGTAACCGACACTATCCGCGTTCGACTCATCCCGTATTCGATACTCATTATTCGTATTCGTAACCGAGACAATCCGTATTTGTATATGTATCAGGTACCTATCCGTGTCCGAATCCGAACTGAAATATGAAACAAATATGATATCAACGATATCCGTTCGTATCCGATCCGTTTTGATCGCTCTAAAAAAAACTTCTACCGGTACTACTATGTGCTTTATTTATCATATTATTATGAAAAACAATATAAAAGGTCCGTAACATCATGTTCGCCTAAAGGTTCTAAAAATTGTAGAGCGACCCCTGGTCGTCACTCCGCATCGACTGCACCATCCTCCTTGACATGGCTGGCCCATCCAAGGGCATGGCCGGCTCACTGGCTCGAATGAGGTACTATGACCTGCGACGGAGACCCCATGGAACGACGTCAGGCTGCGCGTTCGATGCCTGTTGGCTTTGTAGCTATGAGTTCGCCGAGTTGCTTGGCTCATGACCATATGGAGATCGATTGCAATCTGCAAATCAACGCAGCAACTCGTCCTACTGGCAGTTAGATATGATGAAGCCTGAAGGAAGTTTCCATAAGGTTATTTGCATGGTTCGGAGCGGAATTTTCCAGAAGTTCTCCGGTACTGAGCCACCTACTGAAAGTGCGAGAAGTTTGATAGAGTAATAAAAGAAGACGTTCCATCGCGAAATGGCTTGTGGTCCAGTAGGACAGGGTTTGCATCTTTTTTTTTCTGATTTTTTTAAAATAGAGTAAATATGTGCATGCGCGTTCGGTGGTACCACGCATTTTGTGTGGTGTGAGCATGAATTGTGTGAGTTGTGTGTGTCCAGTATCCTCCCTCTTAAAAAAAAGAGATGGCCCGTTGCCTTTGGGTCTGTTTGGTTCGTGACCAGAACGTGTACACCTAACCTTCGGCAAACTAGGGCTACCAGAGAAAGTTCGGCGAGAAAAATTGAAGCCACACTTGTGGCAAAGTTTGGCAAGAAAATAAATCTATGACGTATGGGACAGGATGCTAAGAAAGTATGGTACGCCTTAGCTATGGCAGCGAACCAAACAATTGCCAAAAAAATGACATGGCTAACCTAAGGCATGACACGTTCTGTCATCTTCACAGTTCACGTGTTCGATGATTAACAAAAAAAAAGTTCACTTGCTCGCTTGGACACCAGTCGAGTCGAGGTCGAGCGACGTCCGAGTCCGGAGCATCAATTGGGCCTGCGCGCCGCGTTTGTGTGACTTTGAACATGTCAACTGGGCCTGCCGTGTTTGCATGCGAGATTTTTTTTTATTTTTAACACTTTTTAAAAACTATTTTTAATTTTAGCATCGAAAGTTTTTTTTATATCTAACACTTTTGGCCGCTCCCCACACGAGGGAGCAGCATTTGTACTTTGCCGCTCCTCACGTGGAGGAGCGGCAACGCTGCTGAGGTGACAACTGGCAGGGGGCTGCCGCTCCCCCCCAGGAGGAGCGGCAAGGCTGCCGCTCCCCAGATCAGGGAGCGGCAGTGGGTTGGAAAAGTGTGCCAGGCGAAATAGATTGGTCGCGAAGCCCGAGGCCCCCGCTGCCGCTCCCCAGATCAAGGAGCGGCAGCGGGGGGTGTTTTATTTTGTTTCGGTTGTGAGGTAGAACGGTCACTGTGCCGGAGTCGAAGAAGGCCGCCATCCGACGAGCAGGCAGTGCGCCCCCGCCCCCAGCGCGCCCCCGTCCCAGCCAGGAGCACGCGCCGCCGCCACCTCCCCTGCGGCGGAGCAGCCAGCGGGGGCGCCCGCCCGCCACCCCCCCCCCCCCCCCCCCGCGGCGGCGTAGCCAGCGGGGGCGCCCGCCCGCCACCGCTCGGCACAGGCGCGCGCGCCTCCTCCCCGCGCCTGCCTCTCCCGCGCGAGCAGCCGGCAGCAGGGCCTAGGTAATGTATTTTTTTATGTATTAAAATTGCTAGCTAGATTATTTTATTTAGTATTTTTAGTATAAGTAGTTAGTTTAATTGTTTAGTTGGTATTATTAATAGTTATTTTAACTAGCATAGTTAGTATAAATATTATAAATAGTTATTTTAGTTAGTATGATTAGTATAGTTAGTATATGTATTATAAATAGTTAGTATGTTTAGTTTAGATTAGTGAAGTTAGTATAGGAGATATAAATAGGTACTTAGGTATTATAAATAGTTAGAATAGTTAGTTTGTTTAGTTTAGATTAGTGAAGTTAGTATAGGTGATATAAATAGTTACTTTAGTTAGTTTAGTTAGTATAGTGTTGTTAATAAACTTAGTATAGTTAGTTTGTTTGGACGACTTGATAAAGTTTGGTCGAATGGTTTTCAGATGGATTGTTGTGTCCGAGTTTATTTTGGAGGAATTGTTAGGAAGGAAGATGGTGAATTTGAGGATATGGAAGATGAGTTGGAATGGTTCGATGAACCGCCGAGCTTCAATGACCTTTGTGTGCGTTTGAACGCAAAGTTTGGCGGTGATTTCACAATAAAGGGGAGATTTGACAGTGGGAAGACTCGGGCAAAATATGTCCTGATGTCTTTGCGTGACCCTGCTCATTGGTCCCGCTACACTAGGGTTCTCGCAGGCTCGAACTCACCCATTGCTGAGGTGGTTATGGAGAATGGGTACAGGTTGGAGGATGATCATCATGACGATGTTGGAGGTGACGAAGAAGCAGTTCCATTCACATCCAGTCAGTTGTATATGGATGGTCAGTTGACGCAGGAGCAGTTGCATTCACATCCAGTCGATTGTATAAGCAACGACTTCGATGTGAGGGAGTTCGAACGTGAAGAGCAGGAGCAGGCGGAAGAGAACTGGTTCGGTCATGACGACGACGACGACGACGACGATGATGACGACGACGACGATGACGAAGATGATAGAGCTGCGCATGCGACGCCGGTTCATGCTACAACGTCCGATGTTTCACTTTCGGTGCTTCATGCCATGCCGACTCAGGGCAGGCTGGTCCATGATTTACCAGAGGATTGTGCGCCATATTTTGATTCGTGGGGTAGGATCAGCGAAGCACAGCATTATGTTGCACCGCCTCCTTACACAGAGTCAGAACTCATGCAACTGAGCCAGGACGGTGTACCTTTAAGTGGTGTTCCGAACTACAGGGATGTCAGCATGGTACATATGGCAGTTTGTGACACAGGTCTACAAATGTGTGCAGAATCACTGTATAACCATGAGCATGTAATCCTTCAGAAGGGCATGATATTCAATACAATGTCAGAGATGAAGCTCTTTCTTCAGGATTATGCTGTGTACCACCATAGGCCATACTTGGTGACTCATTCTGACAAGAACTTGAGGCACCACATTACCTGCAAAGCAGGTTATCCATGCCAGTGGAGGCTTACTGCAAGAAAGAAAGCGAGTGATGGCAAATGGAGGATAAGTAAATTGGTCCAACCCCATTTATGCTTGGATAACAAGGGTAAAGAATATCATCCGCAGCTCACTGCATGTTACCTTGCCCGTCGTATATTGGTGGTTGCTCGTACCTGTTGCAGATCTGGATCTGGTACCGGTGGCCTGTCGGGCGCCCTAGAATGGCTAATTTGCTAGTAAGTAATTCACGACGAAACTAATTGCATTAGCATTGCGTACGAAACTTTATTTAATAAATAACTAATTCATCTTTTGTGTACAATGCAGAATTGGGAGCCTTAGGACACAATGCCTATAGCCTTGTGGATTTGGAGCGGGGCAGAGCAGGTCACAGGGAATGCAGAGCGCAAGTACAGGGAGTACACCGACTTGATTGACGTGCTAACACACATGCAGGTACGTTGGGGTCTTTCATTTACATCATAATAGTTTATCTTGTCAATGTTAAAGACTAACTGAATTACTATTTGCTAGGTGTATTGGCAACCCTACGACGATCCAGACCTACGGGGCCACTTGAGTCCGAAGTGTTGGCAAGAGAACGATGAGTTTCGGTCCAACGTTCCGCTTGTTTTCTTCCACGTGGTTGAGATGCACTATCCCATCCGGGTTTGTAGGCAGTTTGGTAAACGTACGGGCGTGCCACCACCTCTTTACTCCACGGGCAAGGAGCTACATAGGTTGGTTCGCAAAATCATATTGATGTATCAACTAATTTGGCATAACTACGCCATTGCATTTATGAGCACTAACATCGTCTAAACTTGTTGCAGTGTGGACCGCAGGCTGAGGATGAAGCAGAAGGACTGGCGTGAGATACATGCACAATACATCGAGAGGTGGGAGACAAGGGAGAAGCAGCCGCTATAGGATGGCCCGCCACATGACCCACACGCCTTCAACGAGTACCTACGGTGGCTTCACAGGTCGACCCGTGTGCAGGTGAGGCAGCCGTACCAGGGGGAGAACTTCCCGCCAACTCCGAGGACGACATCGTCGCCGACGAATACGAAGACGCGACTATGCGTGAGATGCAGCCACAGAGAGCCCCCTTCAGAGATACGTGGTAAGATCCTGGGTCCGTGCACTTTGGTTGGGTTGTATTCCAGTTTTAGTAAATTGTAACATCAAGGTGAAATCTCCTTTATGTATGCAGGCCAGACAATTGTCAATGATGTCCAACGAAGCAGCGTTTCAACTACACGATTGCAGGAACAAAGGGCGAGGCGCGCTTGAGACATTTTTGCACGTAAGCAACACGTTGAAAATATCCTTTAATGTTGTACGAGTCAAAAGGTTATCCTAAATAATATGAGTCCACACAATGAGCAGGAGTTTGAGGAAGCTAGCCCAGAAGTTGAGCTGCATGGACACTCCGTGGGAGCCACCAGCAAACCCTCCGCGTTCGCAGAGCACATCTTCGGCTTCTCTGAGGACACCTGCGGGCTCTTCGGACCCCGTGACAGGGTCCACCTCCGGCGCGCGTACACCACCACACCGCCCCGACAAGGCCCCAGTTGAGGTAGAGGACGACGAGGACGATGACTCAGAGTCGTCTGACGAGGACGAGGCACCGGGCTTCGGCATACCCCAGCACAGGCACCCTACACAGCAGGGCCCTTCCCACCTCGGTCCTTTCTAGCAGGGCTTCTCCCAGCCAGGCCCGTACCCGCAGGGCTCCATCCACCTCGGTCCTTTCCAGCAGGGCAACTTTCAGCACGTACCTTTCTAGCAAAGCCCCTACCAGCACAGCCCGTACAAGCCAGCCCGTACCAGCACACCTTGTACCAGCACGCCCCGTCCCAGCCCAGCCCGTACCAGCACACCCCGGTGGACCCTTCCCAGTACCAGGAGATTGGCATGTCGCAGCTCTATGATGCCACGTTGGGAACCCAAGGAGACGAACAGGTAAAACTAAATAAGCAAATTTTTTTATTTGTCTAGCCCATGTTATGTAAGAATGGCACAATCTAACACCGATTTGTCTTTTATCTGAGCAGGGGCCGACCTATGTGTAGGGGACGAGCCATGCACGGGGCCAAGGACGGCAGCACCGTCATCGGGACCACACGGACGTTGGCTACACCCCCAACGTGGTGCCTACCAATCCAAAGAGACGGAGACGGCCGAGGGAGCCTTACACTCCTGGGACATAGAATGCATGTAAGCATAACAATTATATAAGGATAACATTTCTACGATCAAAAAAATTATCTATGTGTTACTTACCAATGTCATATATATAACAGGTTGACTTGGTCATTTTCATGGCAGGATGAAGTTGGAGACCCTTTGTTGCACTCTATGTCACCATTTATGTACCTAAGTCATTTGTTGAACTTTTGTGTCCTAGCAGTGTGTCGAAATAATTTGTAACTACATGTATTTCGAACTAATAGATTTGAGCTTGTAATACGATGTTTTATGTGTTCCAGTGAACTTGTAATGTGCTTACATTCTACTTTTCAAGCTCACTAGAGCGTTCGACGACGTTTAACAGTGTTTTATGGCTGCCGCTCCCTGGCTGGGGGAGCAACAACTCTGTCGCTCCCTGCCTGGGGGCTGTGTTTCCTGCTGCTCCGTGCTTTGATCGGTAACCTCGACCACATGTACTTCTTTATAATACTAGGACATGTTGGAAAGTCACACATTGGAAATAAAACACTTGCACGATCGAGGAAAACAGTAGGCACACGTACACACTTATTACAAGGTTCAACAGTTTCACTACCACTTGCTACAACATAAATATAGTTCAAACTCAAGTACTGATATTAACAAACTAAACAATGGCATGTTGCAAACTAAACCTAGCATGCCTAATAATGGTACCACATATTGAACTGAGTTGCGCCTTCCCCACAGTAACCTCCTATTGACGGCGGCGGTGGCGGTGGCGGTGGCGGCGGAGAAGGAGGCCCGTGCTTCTTATGGTATGGGCACTGGCAGTATGGATTATTGCATAGTGGCTCCTCTGCATCGTTGATGCTGTCGTCCTTCGACATGTCCCTGTTACCACTTTCAGGGCCATACTCTAGATCAAAGATGCGTCCCTGTAGATATGTGATGTATTGTTGATGGGGATAGATTGGAGGAGGATCGACCTATCGAGTGAACCCACAGTTATCTGGGCAGCTTGAATCCTGAAAACGCATCTACCAATAAGTACTTCTACAAACCAAATGCAAATATGGAAAAATAAGAGTTAAAAGGAAATATAAATCCTCGCGGGCATCTGAAGAAACGACGGCTTCCACCGTCACAGTCGTTGTACATTTGCACGACGCAATCTTCACCGTGGCGACATTTTGGTCAATCTTCCGTGCGGTTGTCGTATGATCTAAGAGGTCTCTCGCGGGTGAAGTCACTCTTGCTCTCCAAATGAAAGTGTTCTATAGGTTCCTCAAAAGAATCAGGACCCAGAGAACCCTCCCACACAATCGGATGTTCCTTCCTCACTCCCTTTCCTCTATCTCTGCTCGACGAACTTCCGCCCGACATTTGAACTACAACTAAACAAGCAAATAACTTATGTGATGGCCGTGGAGGGGAGGAGGGGGGGCGCGGCGCCGAAACGACGAATGACCACAACTCAAGAGGAGAAGAGAATAAAAGACGTTCTGCGCCTGCCGCTCCTTGATCTGAGGAGCGGCAACGCTGCTGAGGTGGCAGGGCCGAACAGGTGGCAGGGGCTGCCGCTCCCCCCTGGAGGAGCGGAAGTCTTGCCGCTCCCTGGTCTGGGGAGCGGCAGCCTTGCCGCTCCTCCAGGGGGAGCGGCAGCCCCCTGCCAGTTGCCACCTCAGCAGCGTTGCCGCTCCTCCACGTGGGGAGCGGCAAAGTAGAAATGCCGCTCCCTCGCGTGGGGAGCGGCCAAAAGTGTTAGATATAAAAAAAAACTTTCGATGCTAAAATTAAAAATAGTTTTTAAAAAGTGTTAAAAATAAAAAAAAAGTCGCGTGCAAAACGGCAAAAGGGAAGTCGATTAAGGAAAAAATACAGCGAGTTTGGTGGGAGAGCACATTGCGTCGACCATTTGTGCTAAAGTTGTGGCAGTGGCACAAACGCACAACGGTAGAAGTGTATAGGAGCAAGTGAGCAACACAATGAACAACGGGAACAATGATGGTGCAAGTGCAAGCACAACGCGTATACACGACACAGGACACACTGAGCCTGTTCATCTGGCTCATAATCCGTCTTTTTCAGCTTGTTTTTTTAGCCGAAACAGTATTTTTCTCTCATAACAAATCAGCCAACAATGTTTTTCAACCGACTTATCAGCCCAACCGAACGGGCCACTATATCGATACTATGCTACAAACTCCGTACTCACCTTGCTAGCCGTCTGAACGTATATCACGGGTGAGTCCATAGACACGAACCGCACGGGCACGGCGCGGAAACCCAAAACCCCGGACCGAACAAACCAGGCCCAGCCCAGAGAATCAGAATCAGGGGCAACAGGTTACAAAAACTGTCTCCTCTCGCACACGCCACGCGCACACGCGCACGAGCACACAGCCGCGGAAAGGGAGGGAAACGGCCCGCACGCCTTTCACACTTGACTTGATGGGTTGCTGCCGCTCCTCGCTGCGGGCGGGGGCCGCGGGGCCCCACGCGGCGGAGAAGCCGCCCCGCCACCGCCCGCCGCCGCCACCGACGAACAACGGCCCGTCCTTCTCCCTGAACGCGCACCAGGCGGCCGCGCCGCCCCCGGCCCGCGCCGCCGGCGGGGACGTCCCGGTGTTCGCCGAGTTCTCGCTGGCGGAGCTCCGCGCCGCCACGGCCGGGTTCGCGCCGGAGAACATCGTCTCCGAGAGCGGCGAGAAGGCGCCCAACCTCGTTTACAGGGGCCTGCTCAGGGGCCCCCGCGGCGCCGGCGCCCCGCCGCGCGCAATTGCCGTGAAGAAGTTCGCCAAACTCGCGTGGCCCGACCCCAAGCAGTTCGCGGTAGGCAAGCAAGCAAAAGTTCGATTGCTTTCTTTTGGCCTCGTTCGCGTGGCCTCGGTGTGCTTGGGTTTTCAGTTTTCACATGTACTAGTTGATTTGGCTGCAGGAGGAGGCGAAGGGGGTCGGAGGCCTCCGGCACCGGAGGATGGCGAACCTGATCGGCTACTGCTGCGACGGCGATGAGCGCCTGCTCGTCGCCGAGTTCATGCCCAACGATACCCTCGCCAAGCACCTTTTCCACTGTGAGCCCCACTCGTGCTTTGCAATTCGTGTTACCTGTATGCACCATTTCATCATGTTCCAAAGATTGGGACTCACTACTATAGTACTATGCTAATGTCGTGCAATTCTGGTGAATGGTGAATAAGTTAGATATTTGACAGAAGACAGGCGAATTGTTCTGCTTTGGTTCTGATTATTACACCAGTTTTCTGTGCGAGCTGTTCTGATTCTGATTATTACATCAGTTCAAAGGGGAAACTAAGTTGAAATTCGTGAGTTCATTAGGAGTTGATTGGGAGATTGATCGCATGTTTTATCTTCAGTAACATGACGAATACTGATTGCATTTGAGAACCAGATGGTTCTACTTAACATACATGAACAAGCAAATAGTTGGAAACAGCAATTGACTTCTTCTGATTATTTGATCACTATATGGTTTTGCTCATGTGCAGGGGAAAACCAGACTATTGAATGGGCTATGCGTCTGAGAGTTGCATACTACATTTCGCAAGCATTGGAATACTGTAGTATCAAGGGGCGGCCTTTATATCATGACCTAAATGCATACAGGGTCCTCTTTGATGAGGTAAATGGGCAACCTGTGCACCTTGTTTGAATATAGGGTACTGCAAGTGGTGCATAAAGCCTGATTAATGCGTTGGGTTGATGACCATGCGGCACATGTCCTTGATAATTATATCCATGACATTTTTACTAGTTATGTTTATTGTGTCTGGCAATACCATTAGTATTAAACTGGGATTGGCAGAACTTATATTGGACTCGTATCATGGCATGTATTGTGTTATTTTGTAAACAATTTCGAAAATTATGTTTTATAAATTGATACTCCTAATTGCATCCAGCAGTTGAATATGTCATTTTGTACTAGTTGTCTTATTTTCAAACGAAATTTTATAGTTACAATGAACTTTCTGATTGCAGAATGGTGACCCTCGTCTGTCATGCTTTGGTCTGATGAAAAACAGCAGGGATGGAAAAAGCTATAGCACAAACCTAGCATATACACCTCCAGAATATCTGAGAAATGGTGCCTATCTCTTCACTTTCATCCTTTTTTTTTCTGCAAGCAGTTTTTAGTTTCATGTAAAGTAATGAAATATTTCACCTTTTTAGGTATCTCAGTGGTTTCTCTTATTAAACTTAGTCATGTTTATAACACTGTCTTTCTGATTGCCATTATTCTACTGCACTTACCAGTGGAAAATATATTTTTCAACACTTGCTCAATGCTCAGTATAACTGATAGATTCCAGCAGACAAACATTTTTTTGTTGTTACTATTATAGTGACATGATTTCTGAAAGTCGACTTCCATAATTGTAGTGTTGATTCTTTTCTTTTAAAAGAAAAAATAGTGTACATCTGGAATTTAGCTTTTTGGAAGGACCATGACTCAGTTTATGGTTTTCTGATTCCCCTATATGTACTGTTTAAATTGAGCATATTGCGCCCTTGGTAAGGCAGTTACCAGGTGCTGTGAGGTGGTCTGGTTAGTGGGTCCTCGGTCTCTGTATGTTATTGAAATCAATAAGTATTGACCAAAAAAAAAACAGCAAGAAATGCTTCAAGTGTATATTTTTCTGAGGAAAGTTTTTGTTCTTGCAGGCAGGGTTACTCCAGAAAGTGTCATATTCAGTTTTGGCACTGTACTCCTTGACCTTCTCAGTGGGAAACGCATACCGCCTTCACATGTAAGTTTCTTGCTAGAAATGTCTTATGCTTCGTTAGATATGAGGCCTGTTTCGACAAATATAGAAATACACATGCATGTTGGATACAGGCAGAACACCCATGCTTGCAGATTGCAGTGATTTTTTTTTCTCAAACTGAATCTCTGGCAGATCTTTAGCTCATATAATTTTAGCACAATCTGCACTGTGGAAATGACACCCTGCAGGATTTGTTATCCAAGCATAAAGCTAAACACACATACATTACATGCATGAACGCTGGTAATAATGCATGTATGCATTTGTTGCACGCAGGCACTTGATATCATGAGAGGCAGAAACATCCAAGCAGTTATGGATTCACATTTGGAGGGGAACTACTCAACTGAGGTGGCTACTACATTGGTGAACCTTGCTTCTCAGTGTCTACAATATGAGCCAAGAGATCGGCCTGACATAAAAAAATTGGTTTCCATTCTGGAGCCTTTGCAGACAAAATTAGAGGTAACCATGTTTATTCTTCTTTTTTTTCGATGGACCATGTTTATTCTTCTTTATTTCATATTTGACTCAGTCTTTGTGAAAGGAGTATATTTAATGTCCTAGCATCACACTGGTTCATGCTAAAAACTGTAACTTCCACAGGTACTATGTGATATTGCTCCATTCCTTGCCTTGTATATAGCAGTAACTTAATACTTGGCATGAGACAGTAAATGTTAAAACGGAACTGAAATCCTCACTACTGTGTGATATTGCTTCACTCCTTCCCCTGTGCTGCAGCAACCTAATACTTTGCATGGTATAATAGTAAAGGTTAAAACAGAACAGTGAAATCCTCAGAGTGTCCTCTTTGTTAGACTGTGTATAGTAGATGTTTTCCTGCATTACTGCATAGATAGATTATGTTCCCACGTTGTCTTTGAATGCTATGTTTGCAAAATATTCAGATAAACATGAGCAAATACCTGTCTTACTAGTATTTTTGTTAGGTATATTATATCTCTTACAAAAGCGTATGGTTTACCACAAAATTCTAAACACACTACATGGACACGGGTGCGGGTGTCTGTGTCTGGGTCAGGTTCGGGTGTCCAATTCAGCAGATCTTTTGGGGATACGCCATGACGCCAAATGCCATTTGGAATCCAAAATGGGTGTGGGTGTTTAACATAGCTGAATAATTAGGACACGTGTGTCTGGATAACACCAAAACGACCCTGATGATTCCTGCTGTTTCCCTTGAAAAATATGGAATAGGTACTGTCCTGTGTGATGCTTGGAATTCCAAAGCCAGTGGAAGAACCAGAGACACCTATTCCACAGCACCCTCTTTCTCCCATGGGAGAAGCCTGTTCCAGAATGGACCTAACTGCCATCCATCAGATCCTATTTACAGCACATTACAGAGATGATGAAGGGAACAATGAGGTAAAATAAATGAGTGCATTCTGGTTTCAAACTTTCTGTTTTGTAGGATTTGTAAAACCAGCATCATTCTCCATTCTGCAGCTATCTTTTCAAGAATGGACACAGCAAATGAGGGATATGTTGGATGCAAGGAAACGTGGCGACTTTGCCTTCAAAGACAAAGATTTTAAGGCAGCAATCGATTGTTACAACCAGGTGGGCATGCGTTTCTTGTTCATGAAAAGCCCTTAATAGCCCCCAGATATATCACTCAAATGTAGCTGTAGAAACTCGGATAGTTTGGTTTATTCCATTTATCTAAAAAAAACACTCTAATGTAGCTGATTCTTCTTTCCCTGTGTTTGTTTCACAGTTTGTCGATGTGGGGACAATGGTGTCACCGACTGTATTCGCCAGACGAAGCTTGTGCTACCTTATGTGTGACCAACCTGATGCGGCCCTCCGTGATGCAATGCAAGCACAAATCGTGTACCCTGATTGGCCGACAGCATTCTACATGCAGGCAGTTGCACTATCCAAGCTAAACATGCAGAGTGACGCTGTGGACATGCTGAATGAGGCATCACAACTAGAAGAGAAGAGGCAAAAGTGCACAAGAGTTCCTTGAATGACATCGTCAGCTCAGAGAAGTGGCACCCCTTCTATATATAACATAGATTTGCAGTATGTAGTACAACAGTATATTCACCAACCTTTCCCACCCTGTAAAAAGCACTTAGTATATTGCGTGGTTTAGAATTAGAAGTTAGGAAAAGTGAAAGCTGCAGAGGAGATGCTCTTTGCTCTCTGGACTCTGGAGCCATGTGATGGAAATCCATTCGGTTTGGCACTTCTATGATAGGTTCTTCATTTTTTGGGCCCATGTATATAACATCCGTTGCATGAGAGTTCAGAGCTTCATATAGGTTGCTGGTTGTTCGGGAGGGCCCCTGTCGCCGGAGCTAATAAACATGACTTTGTTTGTGAATGATCCCCTCTTATCTTCTGCTCATATGGGAACAAAGTCCCTGAATGATCCCCTCTTACTTATCTTATTTTTTCATATTTTTTATTGTCCTAAATCATAATTGATAATGGACGAAAAGGACATCCCTGAATGCATGTATTTCAGCATATGTAGTACCGACAAACAGAGATAAAAACAATTCCATGTTTCCATTTTCTGAATGCATCAGTTCATATTTCACAAACGGAAATGATGTAGCCTTTACTAAAAATGCCTCGATGCAAAGATTTACTGCTTATTCCTCTAATTTTTGAAATATATACTTCTACTTCAAGTGTGCAATCATAGATTTAGTGTGGTGATGGATCAAGTGCCCGTTCTCAAACTAACTGTCCTTGCAGTACCTGATGAAGTTTCTGCCAAGTGAAAGTGTGGGACAACTCATGTAAATTGATGGTAGTTAACTGGTTATGCTAAATTAGTACTCTAGACTTTTAGTTAGGATTACAGAGTTACATGTTTTTAGAGAAATTACGGAGTAACATAGCTCCTTGTGCTCATCGATCTGTACAGTCCTGAAGGAGGGTGTGTGATGGCAGCTTTCAAGTTGCTTGCCGTTTTATGCGTTAATATATATTTAGTTATCTATCTAATATATTCAATGATGTTCCACCATCATTTATTTTCAATCTTGTAGTACATCCAGCACATTCATACTCTCAAGTTAAACTTTACTGCTTAATTCATTTGACAAATGAAATTTCAAATTGGTAACACCAAGATGTTGGTACATAGAACCACCTCTTATCCATGGCAACCTGTCTAATCTTTGACCACCACCCCCGCCACCAACACACACACACACACCCCACCCCCCCGTGTTGTTGGTCTTCCATGATTTTCTTCGTTGGAGCCATTTTTCTGACCTGTTGGATTGCAACTTCAGGTCTGATGTATTGTTCACTGCCGGCGACGAGTCATTCCCTGCTCACCGTGCTGTGCTCACTGTCTGCTGACCAGTCTTCAGAGCAGACCTCTTCGGCTCAATGGCAGAAGCAACAGTGCCATCCATCATGCTGCAGGACATCGACTCCGCCACTTTTAAAATGATGGTACGGTTGATGTACACAGATGCCTTGCCTGCTGAATTATGTTACCTAACTGAATTAGTATGTGCCCTATGGTCTGTGCCATCCAATACCTATATTCACTAGTATCATGCCCGTGCGTTGCAACGGAAACAAAACAATACGGCTTCATCGTACCGTGCCCTCAACTTTCATTTCTCACAGCCAACACAACTTCTTCGTCTTTCTCTTGCCCCTCAACTTCCATTCCTCGCAGCCACACTACTCCCGGTGTGAGGAAATAGTCAGCCCAAAAGTTTATGGTTCCGATTTTAACAGAGAAATAATGCTAGGTACGTTATAACAGTACCAACGAGAAGAGCATGACGAAGCAGTATAACACCATAATTGCCACAGGGTGGCCATCCAGTGAGAACCATTTAAAGCCAAACCGAAAGAGATTGAACATTGCACATTTAATAATTAATAAGATTCATTTGTTAACTAACAATATAAATTCAACTGGAACATCTTAGGTTTTGCTGGAAAATATCGCACAATTGATTGGCATTAGCCCAATGGTCTGTACAATGCCATAAACAAAGAGAATATCACAAAATGTCAAATAGCAGTGCTCATCATTCAAGGAGGCTTGAATGAAGTCAGAATAAATCAACAGCAATCATACATAACTAACTATCTCTGGATGATAGAAGCCTGAGCTGAAGGCATCTAGTCAGTCATCATAACTTGATTCAAAGCACCATCTTTCTCTTCTTGTCTGGCACCTTGAAGTCGATCAGATGCTTACTGAGCTAGACTGAAGTTAGGATGTTGGAGTTATGTCACAGATGAATACACAGCCTGAAAGAATGATTGTAGCTACAGACAGACCAAAGATTGTGAAAATGTAAAACTTAAGTGTAGCTCCTCTTGATTTTCTTCTTTTGTTCTAATCCAATCATGTTTTAGAAAATATACAATCTGCCAAGAGACAACGTCAAAATGATTTAGCTAGTCTGCACATCTAGCCATTGTGGATCATGAGTGAAAAAATGTATTATTACTGTTGTAGATAGAACATGAATTATACCAAGTTTGAAGCTAAACACAAGTAATTTTGACTATATAACTCAGAGGGCTAAAAAAAATACAAAATTTTGCATCAGCCGAAATTTTAGTCCATTATTTAGAAGTAGTATAAGCACCTATAACAATGTTAAGATTTTCAGAAGTCTGAGGGAGTGGCTGACCTCTCGTGAGAATGATCTGTGCGAAGAAAGCACGACCATGTTGAAATTTCTAGATTTATATATGTAATGTGCCACCATGCTACAACTATTGGTTGGACTACAGAGTAGGAAGCAGAAGAAAGGTTGTGTAAGGCTGCCCAAATACATGAGCTGAACATCTTGTGCTGCACTTCATGGTTGGCATAATGCACCAACACAATTACACAAATAGACACCATCCAAACATGTACTATTCAAGTGCTAGGTAGAGCGACTAACGGGAACCGTGTCGTCGGATATCTAAGGCGATGAGAAAGAACCTTCCTCCGGGGCAACAAGGACAAAGCAATTTGTGTGGTGCTTGAAGAAAAAGATTGTATAGTCTGTAATTCTGTCTGTACAAAGGTTAGATGTAATATCAAACAAAATCAAATTGCATAGAATCAATTCCTATGCTCTTGCTGGACAAGCAACAGTGGTATGCTTGATTGCCGATCAGCCCTGTGTGGCTCAAGTTAAAGTTCACGAACATAAACAAGACAATCCGAACAAATAACAAGGGGATCAGTATCACTTACAGCTGATTTGCAACCAATCAGATGTCGATCTACTGGTGAAATCAGAATGAACAACAATGCTGATCTACTGGTGCAGTTCCAACTCTAATTCCCCACCCCCCCTAAAAACTTTGTCGGCCTCCACCACAATCCAATTAGCAGACAAACACAGCAATGTGAATTTCATTGGAGAAGACCTAGAAAAGTGAATCAGTTTTTCCTATCACATTATGAATCCTAAAAGGTTCCCTAGTAAAGTAACACCATTCAGAAAATAGAAAGAGATATGACATAAACTAAGTGATGCAGAAGTTACCTAACAAAGTGACAGCCAAATCAATCCAATTTGCATATCCGACAGTAAAGCTTGTTTTACCCCTGGTGTAGGCCTCCTATAGTTCTGATCTTTGCTCTATGGGTATTTCCATATCGTTCTTCAGATAAGTTTCCCTCTAGTAACTACTCATAATGCTTCATATACTTTCAACCATATGCCTATGTATATAAAAAATGGCATTAAGTACTGAATAATGTGAAAAAAAAGGAGAAGCGATCATTGAAAATTTCACCTCTCTGTTCCATATAAACAAAGTTAGTATTAATACTTTACACCTCTTTGAATACCATCATAGCCCACTTTGAGCCTTTTCCAGAATTCAGATCCAAGAAGATTTACAATCAGTGGAACAAGAAATTTGAGAGACATTATTGCAGTGTACATAGACTACCTGGGAGTGGGAGGCCCCTTGGTTCGAGGGGTCCTGGAGCGGTTGCCACGCTCGTCTGCCTCCAGGGCAGGGCCTGGCGACACTTACCGCGGCTGACCTCCGGGGCGTGCGGCGCAGCTTCGCGAGACGGGAGCAGATCGAGCGACGAATGTGGGACCGGCGATGATGGTGGCGTCGGGGTCGGTGCCGAGGATCGAGGAAGCGGGGAAGGGAGAGCACCTCCATTATGGCAGCTGGCAGGGGATCCGCGACAAGGGAACACGGGGCTTCGTCCTTAGTATACATACAAAGATACAACTCGAGCCACGGCGAGGGGGGAGCCACGAGGAACTGCCCCGCCGTCTCTTTCGTCCGCGAGGAGCCGCGTCGCCGGAGCGGAGGGAGGCACCCCGGGAGGTACAGAGGGAGTCCCGGTGGGGATGGCAGCGGGGCTTGGCGGCGCGTAGGGCCGCGAGTAGCCGTGTCGCCGGTGCGTAGAGCGGCGGTCGTAGGGGGCGCCCCGGGGCGGTGCGAAGGGAGTCCCGGTTGGGGAGGGCAGGGCCTGGCGCCGCGTAGGGCGGCGGCCTGTCAGTGCGAGTCGCGATGGGGTAGGGCGTTGAGGAGGAAGTCGCAGGAGCGGGTCACGGGTCGGGGGGAATTTTTTTACCAAGGGGAGAGGCTGTGAACGTGGGAGACTAGGAGCAGAGGCGAGCGATCGCACGCTGTGAACGGTTGGTGGGTAAATTTTTTAGTTGTAGAGCCAGAGATGGCTAAGTTGTCTGTTCTTTTTGAAAACTCAAAACTATGGTGTCCCTCCTGACTACATCTGAAAATCTTTTGCAGAGCACCGGCACCTGCAAGGAATGTGCAACACCTTCTCCGCTCTGTATTATTCTTCCAATTTGAAAGCAAACATGCCAACTTTCTTCTTTTGTATTAGAAATAGTTTGGATGGTTTTGATTGCGCAACTGTATTATCCATCCATTTTGGCTACGAATACCGAGAGCTCTTATCTCTGTCCATACATTGGTTACATGACATTAGCTAAAGCTGCCTTCATCCAAGCATTCCAATTACAGATAAAAATCTCCTCAAATATCTATATCAAAAAAAAAGTGCCACAGTCCTCGCCATAATAATAGGTACAATTTTCTGATGTTCAACTTTTTATGTCTTAATGCGATGGCTGGTATGATTATGCAGAAATTTATAAAGGAATGCATTGGACAAGGGAACAGCTTCATCCACAAAGACCCTACTTCCACATGCGAAAACTAGCTCAAGTATAATTTGATCGCTCAAATCTCTTATTCTCATTGTTTCTCACTAAACAAAAATAATATATGTTCCTTCCAACCTTTTCCCTACAATAAAACAGTGGACAAAGAAAGGTTCCTCTTTGCTGAAGTGAATCATGTGTTCTATATTTTTTTCGTTATAAAACCATGTGATAGGTGTTTATAGCAGCCAAGAAAGTCATCAGCCCACGGCGAAGGACGGGGCACCACCTAGTACTATAGGAGACGTGTAGAATAAAACATGCACAGACAGAACATTTCGATAGCTACACTTTCAGTGATACAAGAAAGCATAGGCATACATAAATATTACAATGCAAATACCGTACAATCAAAACGAAAACAGAGTAAAAATAAATAACTTTTTTCAGCCGTGTAAATCACTTTTCAGCGTATCCGTGACTGACGTGTCAGGCCTGCTGCCTCATGAGCTCCATGGCGGAGTCGACGAGCGAGCCGACGCTGACGGCGCGGCGGCTGAGCCCGACGCTGCCCGAGAACACGTTGAAGCCCTCGAGGCCGGACGTAGTTTCCGCGACGCGCCTCTGCTCGGCCTCCATCCCGAGCTCCACGAAGAGAGTCACGAAGCGCGCGTCCGACCGCATCAACGCGATGGCGAGCTCCAGCGTGTACAGTCGGATGCGCGGCACCACCAGGGACGGGCGGCTGTACTCCCGAAGGACCAGCACCAGCGTCCGCGCCAGCGCCGCGTCCGTGACGCCCGCCGTGGCGAGGCTCGCGCGGAGCTCCCCAGGCTGCATGAACCGGAGCATCTGCGCCGCGAGGCCGAGGGAGATGTTGAGTAGCTTCGTCTTCTCCACCATGATATTGCGCAGCACCTGTGCGTCAGCCGTCAGGAAGAAGAAGAAAAGATTAGGAAATGGTTGATGGCCAAATCAATGACACCATAGCCGATGCACATGCACAGAAACTACCTTGGTGGCGCCGGCGGTGACTCCTCTCAGTGTAAGCTGCCACTCGTCCCCAGCGTAGGTGCACAGGTTGCGCAGGATCCTTGCGGCGCTGATGACGACGATGGGATCACTCAGCGCCTCGACGAGCCGCTCCACACCTCCGCCGAACGCCATGATGATCGCGCGGCAGTTCCTGCGGCTGTCCAGCGCCAGCATCGCCAGAGCCTCGCCGGCCTCCACCCGGACCGCGTCCTTGTGCCGATCGGGCGCTTCCTCCTGCTTTTCTGGCAAGAACATCGCCACCAGCGTGCTGACCATACTCCCTGTGGCGCCGATCATCTCCCTCGCCTCCTCGTCCATGGCGAGGTTCGTCAGTATCTCGATCGCCAGGCGGTGCAGCTCGGACACGTCCTTCTCGTCCTGCTGCTGCTGCTGCTGCAGCACCTCCCTGACGTTGCTCACGGTGAACACAATGTCAGAGAGCTCCCTCCGAAGCAGCTTTCCGGTGGTCCCCGTCGTGCTTGCGAGCCTCCTCACAACGCGGAGCGACTGCTTCACCGCCTTGAGGCGCATGTCTGTCGGCGGCCCCGTCGCCGGGCCGTTTGCTAATATGCCCGAGTAGGAGATGATCCTGTCGAGAAGGCCCCTGGTCTTGCCGATTTTGTCGCAGTTGTCGTGGTCGCGCGCCAGCTTGTTGAGGATGGACAGCCCGAGGAGGTTGAGCTCGTCTGTTGGTGTAAGCTTGACGTGTTCTCAGTTGTGGGACACGCTGTCAGCAAGTTGGTTTGGTGATAGAAGCAGCAGAATTTGAATTAGAGAAGAGGCGGGAACGGTTGCAGATCAGGAGGAGCGTGGTCACCGCGTCCAGGAGCGTCTGCGTGTGTTTCTACCTTGATGTATCAGTGTGTAATTTAAATTTCAGTATTGTAACCGTGTCTGTTAGCTATTGGTATAAATAGCTGAGTGTTCAGACTATGCAGAGTGTATATATGTTAGTTTGTAAGTGTCAAACACTTGTCTAAAAGCGTGGTGAAAAGGAGCACCGTCACTCTGGCGGTTGCCGTTGGTGTTCATCCGAGTTCATCCTTTTCTGTGTTTGATCTTGCAAGATCCTGCGATTAGGTATAGCCACCGTGTGTTCAAGCTAGAGATTGTTGATTCTGTGCTAACATTTGGTATCGGAGCCGTCAATCTCATAGCTATCCACTGAGTGTCCACCAAGCAACATTCATGTCGCTGACAGTAGGTGAAGGGAGTCGCGGCGGCGGGGAAGGCCAACGTCAGTTGTTTCCAACACTGACGGCGACGAATTACACCAGTTGGAGTATCCGAGTTGGCGCGATCATGGAGGAGCAGGGGTGGTGGGAGATCGTGGAACCGCCAGAGACAGATCCGGTGACAGCACTGACGGCGGCGCAAACAACAACGCAGGTAACCAAAGACAAGAAGATACGAACCCATCTGTTTCAGTGCTTGTCCGATGATCTCCTGATGCAAGTCGCGAAGAAGAAGACAGGGAAGGAGGTTTGGGATGCCCTCAAGGCGAGGTTTGTGGGCGCAGAACGCGTGAGAGACGCGCGCCTGCAAAACTTGAAGTCTGAGTTCGATGCACTTGAGATGAAGGAGACAGACTCGATCGACGAGTTTGCCGGGAAACTGACGGCAATGTCAGTCAGGTATGGCAACTTGGGAGGAACATTGGATGAGACGGTTATGGTGAAGAAGTTGCTCAACACTGTACCAGAGAGATTCATCCAGTGTGTGGCTAGGATCGAGCAGTTCTGTGATTTGAAAACCATGGTGTTGGATGATGCAATCGGCAGACTTAGGACATATGAGGAGCGCACCAAGCGGGGAGCTGGTGGTGTGCGCTCAGAGAATGGCCATGTGCTTCTCACTCAGGCTGAATGGGATGCACGGCAGAAGAAGTTGGCCGGTGAGAGCTCTGGTGGTGGAAGATCACAGAGTAGTGGTAGCCGTGGAAGAGGTCGAGGAGGAGGCCGGGGAGGTCGAAGTGGTCGTGGTGATTCAGGAAGCACAGAAAGAAAAGATAAGAGTCATATCAAGTGTTTCAAGTGTAAACAGTTTGGACATTATGCGAATCGGTGTCCAAATAAGAAGAAGGAGGAGGAAGCTCACCATAGTAAAGCTGAAATAGAACCATCTGTGCTGGTTGCAGAGCTGGAGGTGTTGAATTCAGGCAAGAATCCACATCTGAAAGTTCAGAACAAATTATGCCTGAATGGTGGCCCAATGCAGCCAGAGCTTCATTTCACTGGGAATGGTGAACCTACTGGTGACACTTGGTATCTTGACAGTGGTGCTAGCAATCACATGACAGGAGATAAGAAGAAGTTTCTGGAGATGGACTCTACATTTCTAGGTAAGGTGAAATTTGGTGATGGTTCTTCAGTTGATATCCAGGGAATTGGTTCAATTGTGTTTGAAGGGAATAGTGGGAACAAATGGGTGCTGAGAAATGTTTACTACATTCCTAAGCTTAGAGCTAATCTGATTAGCCTAGGGCAGTTGACTGAAAATGGTCATATTGTTGTGATGGATGATGATATCATTACTGTTACTGAAAAAGTACCACATAGGATGATCATGTGTGTTCAGAGAACTGGAAATAGGATGTATAAAATTGGTCTCAGTGTTGGTGAACCTGTCTGTTTGTTGACTAGCTTAGAAGATCAAGGTTGGCTGTGGCATGGCAGACTTGGTCATGTCAATTTTCATGCTTTGAAGCAACTAGTTGATAAAGAAATGGCAGGTGGAGTCCCACTAATTCAAAAACCAGATCAAGTGTGTCAGTCTTGTTTAGCAGCTAAACAGACTAGATTACCTTTTCCTAGATCAGTGGTGTGGAGGGCAGAAGAGCCACTAGGTTTAATTCATGTTGACCTATGTGGGCCTATTAATCCAGAGTCAGTAAGTGGCAAAAAATATTTTATGCTGTTGGTTGATGATTGCACAAGATGGTGTTCAGTATATATGCTTAAATCAAAGGATGAAGCAGTGGAAGCTTTTGTGAAATTCAAGGCTCAAGTTGAAAATAATTGCAATGACAAGATTAAAGTGCTCAGGTCAGACAGAGGTGGAGAGTTCCTAAATGGAATTTTTCAGAGAATCTGTGATCAAGCAGGGATCAAAAGACAGTTCACTGCTCCTTACACACCTCAGCAGAATGGTGTGGTGGAGAGAAAGAATAGAACTGTTATGGAGATGACGAGAGCCCTGATGAAGAGTATGAAGATACCAGGAAGGTTTTGGGCAGAAGCAGTGAGACATGCAGTTTATTTGCTCAATAGACTACCCACTAAGGCTATGGGATATAGAACACCATATGAGGCTTGGAATGGCAAGAGGCCTCATCTTGGCCATTTGAGAATTTTTGGGTGCAAGGGACATGTCAAGACAGTAAAGCCACATTTGAAGAAACTGGAGGACAAGAGTGTGCCAATGGTGTATTTTGGCATTGAGGAAGGCAGCAAGGCTCACAGGATGTATAATCCTCAAACAAACAAAATTGTGGTTAGCAGAGATGTTGTGTTTGAAGAAACAGAGAAGTGGGACTGGGAAGTTGCTGAAACTGAAGAAATTTCAGTTGAGATGGAGATGGGTCAGTGGTACTCTGATGGTGATCTGAACAATGATGAGGGAGATGTTGTTGCACCTCAGGGTAGTCAAGCTGGTCAGACTGCTGAGAATAGTGATGGACAGCATTTTGTTGGAGGGGGAGATGCATCTGCAGTGCAGTCTGATGGACAGACTGAATCTGTCCAAAATCCGACAATAGAAATGCAAGCAGAATCAGGACAGCAGTCAGGTCACAGTTCAGGCTGGGATCAGGATATAATGGAAGCCATGGACAGTGATGACTATGATGAGACACCCAGGAAGCTTAGGAGTTTAGATGAAGTGTATCAACACTCACAGATTGTTGACCTTAGTTCAGATTCTGATGGAGAAGAGAATCCTGAAATCCAGGATGATGCAGTGAGTACAGCTGCATTACTCACTGTGATGGAAGAACCTTCAAATTTCAGTGAGGCATCTGGTGATCCTAACTGGATACAAGCAATGGATAGTGAAATGCAATCAATCTGCAAGAATGGCACTTGGGAACTGGCAATGTTACCACCTGGGCAAAAGGCAATTGGGCTCAAGTGGGTTTTCAAGTTGAAGAAAAATGCAGATGGGGAGATTGTGAAGCATAAAGCCAGACTTGTAGCAAAGGGATATGTGCAACAACAGGGTGTTGACTTTGATGAAGTTTTTGCTCCAGTTGCAAGACTTGACACAATCAGAATGATTTTAGCTCTAGCAGCTAACAGGGGCTGGCAAGTTCATCATCTTGATGTCAAAACTGCCTTTCTCAATGGTGAATTGGAGGAAGAGGTGTATGTTGTGCAGCCAGAAGGATATGTTGAAAAGGGAAAAGAGAGGATGGTGTTGAAGCTGAGTAAAGCTTTATATGGGCTCAGACAAGCACCCAGAGCCTGGAATATAAAGCTTGATAAGTCTCTGAAATTGCTGGGTTTCAGCAAATGTTCAAGTGAGTCTGCAGTTTATAAGAGAGGTATTGGGAAGAGTGCAGTGATACTTGGTGTATATGTTGATGATTTGATTGTGACTGGAGAAAATAAGTCAGAGATAGACAAGTTCAAAAGGGAAATGACTTCACAGTTTGAGATGAGTGACTTGGGTTTATTATCATTCTATCTTGGAGTTGAGGTGGAGCAATCAAATGATCATATCACAATCAAACAGACCAGCTATGCTAAGAAGATACTGTCACAATTTGGTATGGGTGATTGCAACCCTGTAAAAGTCCCAATGAATCCTGGAACAAAACTTGATGCTGATAAACAGGGGGAGAAGGTTGAAGCAACTGAGTATAGAAGAATAATTGGTTGTTTAAGATACTTGTTGCATACAAGACCAGATTTGTCTTTCTCTGTTGGTATGGCAAGCAGATTCATGGAAAAGCCAACCACAAAACATAGGAATGCAGTTAAGCAGATCATGAGATATCTGAAGGGCACTTTGGAGTTTGGTCTGGTGTATACACAGAATAAGATCAAAGAAGTGCTAACAGGTTTCTCTGATAGTGATGTGGGTGGTGATCTTGTGGGCAGGAAAAGCACAGGTGGAATGTCATTCTATTTGAATGAGAGCTTGGTGTCTTGGTGTTCTCACAAGGAAAAGACAGTGGCACTATCATCATGTGAGGCAGAATTCATGGCAGCAACAGAAGCAGCAAAGCAAGCCTTGTGGCTAAGAACTTTGCTGGGAGAGCTGACTGGCAGTGAAGCTAAAACAGTGACACTGTTTGTGGACAACAATTCAGCTATAGCCTTGATGAAGAATCCAGTATTTCATGGCCGTTGCAAACACATTGATATCAAATACCACTTCATTAGAGAGTGTGTTGAGCGTGGTCAGATCCTAGTGAAGAGGGTCAGCACACATGATCAGAGAGCAGATGCTTTAACCAAGCCATTGGCAACTGTGAAGTTTGCAGTGATGGTGCACTTGCTTGGAGTTCGTGAACTGAGCTCACATCAAGCTTAAGGGGGAGTTTGTTGGTGTAAGCTTGACGTGTTCTCAGTTGTGGGACACGCTGTCAGCAAGTTGGTTTGGGGATAGAAGCAGCAGAATTTGAATTAGAGAAGAGGCGGGAACGGTTGCAGATCAGGAGGAGCGTGGTCACCGCGTCCAGGAGCGTCTGCGTGTGTTTCTACCTTGATGTATCAGTGTGTAATTTAAATTTCAGTATTGTAACCGTGTCTGTTAGCTATTGGTATAAATAGCTGAGTGTTCAGACTATGCAGAGTGTATATATGTTAGTTTGTAAGTGTCAAACACTTGTCTAAAAGCGTGGTGAAAAGGAGCACCGTCACTCTGGCGGTTGCCGTTGGTGTTCATCCGAGTTCATCCTTTTCTGTGTTTGATCTTGCAAGATCCTGCGATTAGGTATAGCCACCGTGTGTTCAAGCTAGAGATTGTTGATTCTGTGCTAACATCGTCGAGGTCGGCGTAGAGCAAGGAAGCCACGGACTCCATGGCTCCCGGAATGCCGGTGACGCGGAGCGCGTTGAGCTTCCTTCCGGTAAGCATGAACACGACGACCGCCGCGGAGCGGCGCACGTCCTTCTCCGAGGCGTTCTTCCAGCTGAGCATCTCGATGAGGCGCTCGATGGTGGGGCCGGACGTGCCGATCTTGCGGAGCTTGGCGCCGGCGAAGCGGTCGGACTCGACGAGCGCCGCGAGGATGCTGGCGCCGAGGCGCTGCTCGTCGTGCGAGCCCGCCGTGAGGAGGTCGTCGGCGTAGGACACGAGGTCCATGTGCAGGCCGTCGAAGATGCTGCCGTTTAGGCACCGGGAGTAGGAGTGGCGGTTGACGCGGGCCAGCTCGCTGCCGCCGTAGCGCTGGTGGACGAGGCGGAGGAGCGAGAGCGCGGCGCAGGAGGACGCGGACAGCAGCTGCAGCCAGTGGAAGACGCGGCCGACGGCCCACGACACGGGCGCGCGGCCCGTGGTCTGGTGCTGCCACTCCAGCTCGTGGCTGCGGCCCAGGATCCGGACGCCCTCCACCAGCGGCAGGGTGGTGACGCACCAGAAGTCGGTCTGCCCCAGCGTGATGGCGAAGCCGGCGAGCAGCACGACCGTGGCCCAGATGAAGCCCAGCGTGCCGAGCCGGCTGGCCGCCTTCTCGAGCACCGCGAGCTGGAGCGCCAGCATGGTCAGCCGGCGCTCCGGCGGCGGTGCCGCGTCGTCTTCGTCGTCGACGACGCTCGCGCGGACGCTGCGCGGTGGCGGGGTTATCACCGCCTTCTGCGGCTCGAACAGCGTCGGCAGCTGGTCGGGGATCAGCACGTTCACGCTCCTGGTGGCAAGGCTCACGCGGCGATCCATTGCCGACGACTGCTTTGCTCTGGACACGAGCTAGCTAGGTAGCGACTAGCGAGCAGTGTGACGCGCTGACACGAGTCCACTATAAGCTTGTTTTTGCTTGCACACTGGCATGTGCCGACTTTTTATAGGCAAGTGCAGGTATGTTCATGGCGTACTTGCATTCTTGGAGTTTGGAGGAGATTCATGGCAGGCATTGACGCATGTCTCACGTTGACACGTGGTCGATTGCTTGCGTGTTATTTCAGGCCCGGCCTTGAGGGGAAGGAGATGCTCTCTCCTTTCTTCTTGTTACAGAACTCGGTTGCCGACTGGGGCAACAGCATGCCAGACGCATGCTCTTGGCGTTGGATGTTTGGTTGCAATCTCTTACGTGTTCTCTACTATATTCCCGTTCCAAAAAAGATGCACTTAATCAAATTGATTTATGTTTAACCAAATTTTTACAGACGCCTCTTATTTCTTTCAATGATACTTTACTTAGCAAATCGTCTATAACTATCCCAGAGGCACAGTAGGTTATAAACCACCCCCTAGAAATACATTTTTAGAGGCAGTTTCATTAAGTAAACCGTCACTGAAAATACAACTACTTTTAAAGGATAGTTTGTTTAAGAGAACCACTTCTAAAAATATGATTTCTAGAGACAGTTGCTTATGTCAACTGTCTTTGAAAATATGATTTCTAGGGACGCATGCTCTGGGTGTTGGATGCCTCACGCCTGGTTGCAATCTCTTACGTCTTCTCTACTATTCCCGTTCCAAAAAAAGATGCACTTAATCAAATTGCCTTTTTTAGCCTAATTTATAGGAAAAAAATATCACACTAGCTTGTGGCTCTAAATAGTTGTATCATTATAAAAATATACTAGCGGGGTTCCCCGTGCATTCGTACGGGCGGGTTTTTTTTATTATTGTTGTTGGAAGGAGAGGAGGGAAAAAGAACTGTCTGAAACAGTAACGGGTCTTTGGTACAGTGTCAAATCCGGTATGCACTGTTTACAGCGGGTGGTCTGTGGTGCAACAGTGTTTCGTGCCCGTTATGAACAGTATTTGTGATCCGTTATCGTTGCTCATACCCGTATGAACAGTGTTTGTGATCCGTTACTGCTGTTTGTACCCGTTATGAACAGTTTTCGTGATCCGTTACTGTTGTTAACGGGTACGAACAGTGTTTCATGATCCGATACTGTTGCGAGGAACAGTGTTCTGTCAGACGGTGAACAGTTAAAAGACGACGTGGCCTCACCGGTGACCGTTTTGGTATACAGCCATAAAGATATAGGTAGATTCCACGGTAAATCTACTGGTACTTATTCGGCATACTAAATATTTTTAGTTGTTTATATAGATTTGGTCAAATATTTGGGAATGTTTGAAATTAGTATTATTCAGGGGTTGCATCTTTTTGGGACGGATGTAGTATTTGTGTTGGTCCTTAGCTTGCTTGCGCAACCTGCTCCAGATACAGCAGCATTTGGATTTTGGAACCGGCCAGAACATGTGAAGCTCGAGTAGGGGGTGAGAACCAGGTGATATCATGCACTTGGATCGTCATTTCCAATGATCACCAGGCTGTAGCGGTCCAACAATGATGATCCAAAGGTTGGGTGAGCTAGAGGTTAGAGACGGTTGCACATGCGCTGCAGATATTGCTTCTTCTGCCCTTGCTTGCTGAGCTAGCCAGCGCCTCTCCTTTCAGTCCTTTCTGAGAACGGACGTATGTTGAACCGAAACAGCAAGCATTGTTGTTTCGGCAGAGCCGAGACATCATGCGATACAACGGCCTCGCCCGCAGCTGGCCATGATTGTGTTAAAATGTTGCAATTTGTAAACATGTGTTTCCTTCCGACTGTTACGAGTTAACGCGTAGCGGTGTGTTTCGTTATATATATATTGATGTCAATTGCTTGGGAATTTAGATCATCTATTTTTTTGACTGTCAACGGGGAAAAGGCACCCCACTTGATTTTTATTTCATTGATCTAGGCCCCCAGAAGGTAGCTCATCTTGTTTTAAAATACATCATCGTTTTTGAAATTTATCTCAATTACATATCGAAACTAAGTATTGGGACCAAGCATCTGGTATTGCTCTATCTTTCTTTGGCAATTTAGGTCATCTATTCGATCAAGAATCCATTTAGACAAATAGGGCAGCAAATTAAAACGCTAGTATAGATTGTTAGTAACTCGAGCTGCCTGTCATTACTGGTGTTTACATGTGTTGTCTCTGAGGAACAATGCTGTGCAGTTGCTGCGGCAATCTATGCAAGCCTGGACACACTCCTTCCTATGCTGTTATAGCACTGTATTTGGCTAATTCGCTGTGTCTGCGAGGTGGTAGCAAGAATATGCAGTTCCACTTACACCGTAATTGGTCTGCATATATAGGCCCAACGACGGAACCGTGCATTTGATTGTAGTTCAGTCATGGGCGGCGGCCCAAAGTTCAGAAGTCAGTATCCAGCACAAGAAATCAGATTTGGGTTGGGAAGTCGATCCACACGGTCCACACCACATTGCATTCAGCCTGTCATGAGCAGTTCCAGTGTTGTTACTGCTTCAGGGAGGAGAAGTCCAAGACGGATCTTCCCTTCTATGGACGAGGACCTATTCAGCGGACCCAGTAAGCGCAGTTTTCTCCAAACTAAACCTTCTTCCATAAGCAAAACCATAAACCCATCGCCGTCAGTAGTTCAGAGCCATGTTTGAAATTCTGATCACCATATTGACAATACTCTAACGACCTCATCAACACTAACGATCTTATCTTGTCCACCGATCCCCAGGTCACACCAGTCATGGCTAGATTTGACAAGAACACCGTCGAACCTGCTGATTGATGTTTTCATCATCGTATCATAAAAAAGAAAGCTGATGACTGGTGCTTTTCCGTACGTGGTTTCTCTTGCCAACCCAACCGTTACAACTACGAGGCGGCGGGGAAGGCGCTGGGCGTGTGGACCTGGTGGGCAACACGGACCTTGTGGCGACCGACCCGGTGGTGTCCTTCAGGATGGCCTTCTGGTTCTGGATGACGGCGCAGCCGCCCAAGCCTTCGTGCCACGCCGTGGCCACGGGGCAGTGGACGCCGACGGCGGCCGCGACCACGCCGCGGGGCGGGCGCCGCCTGGCTACGTGGCGTGATCACCAATGTCATCGCCCGCGGGGGTGGAGTGCGGGATGGGAGGAATTCTTCTCCGAGGTGGACCGGATCGGATACTACAAGCGCTACTGCGACATGCTCGGCGTCGGCTACGGGAGCAACCTCGACTACTACAACTAGCAGAAGTTCGGCTGAGCATGCAACGTCGCCCGGGTAAGGATACGTAACGAATAGTGGTATGGGACACACGTACGTGTCGCGTCATCATGAATAAAGTATGCCCTGGTTGCGCAATTGTAGGTTAACGTGACAGTGTTGCGCACGGAAAGAATTATGGCAATGCTAGCGCCAGGCCGGACACCCACGTCCGGACGCCCGTGCCTGGCTCTGTTTTGCGCGCCCCATGCAGGGTCCCGCACCGCTATGAACCTCACCAGGGGGAGGGGGGGCGGAGCTCGCCCGTGCCTCTGATTCGGATGCCCAGCCAGCGGCGAGAGGAGGAGGAGACACCGAGGCGAGGCAGCAGAAGGCGAGGAGGGAGATGCAACACCTGATTTACTTTTAAAACATCTAGATGCAACACTTGCAACATACGTCCGAAGACAGATGAAACACTTGAAACATGCATCTGAAACACTTGCAAAAATATCTCAAAACCATTGTAAAACATATGCGACATGCAGATAAAACACTTACAACATATATGTGAAACATATGCAACATCCAAATAAATACACTTGCAACATACGTCTGGAAAAACAGATGAAACATTGGGAACAGAAGCTTGTAACATGCGTGTACAACCATTGCAACATATGAAACATCCCGATCTACTTTTGTAATATCCGTATGAAACAATTACAGCATACCTATAAAATATCTGAAACACTTGAAACATAGGCCTTCAATATGCGTTTTCACCCTTCTTCCTTATGATGTAGCGCAGAGCGGAGGATTGACCGATTCCGGCTAACCGTCGCTCGAGGATGGTGGCGCGGACTGGCAGCGGCCAGCAACGACCTTGCTGGAGTTGCACACAGTGAAGACGGGAGTATCGGCGAGAGCACACGTGCGAGAGATAGGGAGGCGCCCTGAGGGCTTGGCGTGCGCACAGCCGCGGCGGCGAGGGCGGGGCGCGGGGGCATTCAGGTGGGAAGGCAAACAGGAGATGTGGTGCTGGGGAAGGATGCGGCGGTAGCGAGCGGGTTTGGAGGCGGCAACATAGCGAAGGGGATGGGGGTCGGGTTGGACATGGGCGCAACGGTGAGGGGGAGGGAGGAGCCGCATGGAGATGGAGTCGGACAACGGCATCGCGTGGGTTGCGGCGGTGAGAGACGCTTCGGTGGTGGCGTGGCATGGTGTGCGAGGTGGATTTTGTTTTTGAGAGAGAGCACGTCCAGACGGACGTCCTCCTCCTATCATTATCGAAAGTATTACTTTGCTTGAATGTTATGAATAACAACGGCCAATGTGACCATGTATATGGAACTTTCTTCTCCAAGAATAATATATAGCTAGGGAATGAGCTTGCATTTAACTACATGTCTGTTTGTATCATATAGCTGCAAGTGTTTGTATGTGTTTTATTCTCCATGTATTGTATGATATTTACATGCTTGTACATATGTAACTGACCCAATGGTGCAATAATCAAGGATGAAGCGCTAGTCCAAAAGAAAAAAAATGGATGAAGCGTCGCACTCATCAAGGGATTTATCAGTTCGAGAGGGAAGCAGGGATTAGAAAATTTGAATAGAAAATTAACTATTTCCTTCGATCCAAATTATAAAATGTATTTAAAATGGAGGGAGTAGTAGCCAAAGGTATTGCGACTATGATCTCTAAACACCTAAGAACATAGCTAATATACAGTTCAGTGCTAGCTATATATACAATTAAATCTAGCCATCTATCAAACCCGCCCATATGTAGAGTAGTTTATAACTACGATATACTTCATTATTACAACAACTTTCTTCTCTCACAAAGTTTTTTGAAACATGTACATCAACTGGCTGTAAATTAACAGTACACTTGTTTTCTCTCTCCACCTCAGTATAAAGTCCGCTTACGACTCTTTATTATACTCTAAAGAGAGGCACTTTCAACCATGCATAAAAGAACTTCGAACCTTGGAGAAATACTTCCCTCTGTTTTCAAATACCTTGACACCCATGACTAATACGTAAACCAATGCATAAATTTGTCACATTCAAAATTAACATATGCCCCTTTATCCAATTATTAGTAGCCATAAGGACATTGTAGATTCATATGTATATCAAGGGGTTGAAGCTCTAGAATCTTCTAATCATAATGCAAAACTATCTTTTTGTGAGGTCCACAAGGGGCAAAATTTGAAAAACAAAGTTTGATGGTAAGTTTTACGAAACAAAAAAAAGTTGACATTTGGTGTCTAGTATTCGAAAATGAAGGAAGTATGATTTTGGAAAAGGTCCCTTTAACCCAAAAATCATACACATGTTCTGAAACAAAATTGCTTACATCCTTCCACTTTAAGATTCATGCATGGTGAGGAACAGTGGGTGAGATCTGAGCACGGAACGGGTGTGGGCATATGCTAGGATGGTGACTAGAGCAAGTTGTGGTAGTTTGTTGGTGTCAGACTAGTCGGAGCGGAGTCATGAATTGACTACTCTAGCCAACACACCGAAGATCAGGGACTGTATGCAAAAACTAAATGTATTGATGTCATGGTTCTTACGAAACTTTTAAAAAAATCTATAGTTTACACAAGCATCCATTTTTTACTAAGATAGGATAATGCTCTAGCTTCATGATAAAATATTCTGTTTTTATAAGAAAAAATAGTCTAAGCCCAAAAGAATAATATTCATACTTAGGGTAGCAAAGTTTTAGGTTCGGGTGAATGATATTACATAATATTTGTGTCTAGTAATACTCTCTCCATTCTAAATTATAAGTTGCTTTGGATTTTCAAGATATACACAGCTCTTGCTATGCACCTAAATATACACTATGTTTAGATATATAGCAAAAACAAGAAAAGAAAAAACGACTTAGGGCTTGTTTAGCACGACTCCGGCTCTGGTAGTATCTCTGCGGAGGAGCCTGAGGAATCGTGCCAAATATTTAGGAGTCGTTTTCTGGTGAATAGTAGAGGAGCCGGAGCCATTTATGGGTCTGGAGGAGGACTTGCAATTTGTGGCCCCTCCGCCAGAGGAACACTTGAGGAGGAGCCAAATGAAACAAACCCTTAAAAATTTGGAATAGAGGGAGTAGTACATAATGAAGAACATCTTATGGATACTAAGGAAACAATTGAAATATGTCGTCGAACATCCCATGAAGACTACACGAACTACCTAAATACATCACATGTACTATGAATATTACAAAATACACCATGTATGGTACTCCTCTGTCCCGCAATGAAGGTCGTCGGGGAGCAGCATCTGAACGTCTGCATTCATACCGCCTGCTATGCATCTGGACGCCTCTCTATCCATGTTCACGGAATCTCGGATGTATGTGCTGAGAAGCTACAACGACTAACATAAAGGGACTGAGGGAGTACATAGTACTTTGAGAAAAATATCCAAAATATCTCATGGAACATCTCAACAATACTATATGAACAATTCAGAACACATCACAGAACATCTGAAGAGTCTTACCTAATACTAAGGTTCAAAATTTCCGACTATAGCTGTTTGAGAAGAATTTAGCTATCTTTTTCGGTGTACCATTTAGCTGTTAGCTACCGCTATAGCCCGTTTCAGGAGATAGATCGTTAAATGCCTTAGCCGACGATTTTAAAAACACTACCTAATACAAAAAGCAGTAAATTTCTTTTGTCCACCCTTCACTCTCACCTCCTTTCTTAGTTCGTCATTCTCCCCCATCTGTTTGTCCTAAATCTCACATATATTCTTCCATCTCTCGACCTATTGCCCCTCACTCCCACTATTCTCTCTTTTATGGGTCCCAAACATGAACCTATTACAAGAGCCCAAGACCGGAGTGACAAATGTAGACCTATGGTAGGAGTCCGTTGATGGGTCAAAGCCAGTCACTGAGGGGCTATTTGCAAAGCCATTGGGTGCACAAACTGAGAGGCGCTTTGGCGGTGGATTTGATGGGAGATGGCTAGCGGTGGTGTGTGAAGAGGAGTGGGAAAGTAAGTGTCTGTTTGGGACCAATCCACCAACTCTTCTGCACCAACTTCATTATGGAGCAGCTCCAAAAAACCTAAAGTTTTTGGTGTACCCTTTAGGTGCTTCGCAAACTCTATTTTTAATGTTTAGATAGTAAAGTTGGGAACATAGCTAAAAAAATTAGAGTAGAAGTCCAAACAGACACTCATGTCAAGAGGGTATGGGGTTCCAAATTCCCTTTCCACGAGCATTCATTCATTCCCATTCCAGCGAACAATCCGACAGGTGTGTCCAGCCGTTTGGAGGCCTCCCAACCATATGGACATGCGCTTGCACTGCCGTTGTCCCTTGCCTGATTCGGTTACGTAGAGCTAGCACGTTCGAGTCGGACACGCACTGTCATGTTAACGCCAGGTGCGTCCATCTTTCTCTCTTTTTCTACTTTTTTCTTTTTTTCTTTTAATTTTTTATACAACTTATTTCATACACAGTTTCACATTTCTACTAATATGTTATGATATAATTTATACATCTAAGTTTTTGAATATAACTTATATGTCCAACTTTATATCTAAGTCATTCATCAAGTTATATATCTAATTTATACAAGTAAGTTATACATAACTTTTCTTTTTTGGAAACTTGCTAAGTTATACAGATAACTTTTATGCATAACTTATTACCACAACTTTTATAATATAACATTTTGCAGAGCAGAACTTAGTAGCACAAGTTTTTATCGGAACTTTTTGGGAGCATTGGCAAGTTGTATAGAATAACTTAGTATTTAAATTTAAGAATAACTTACAAACATAAGTTGTCTTTCATAACTTTTGTACATAAGTTGTGCTTTTCATAACTTTTGTGTTTTCAAGTTTTAGCATAAGTTATAAGTTAATTTATTTCTTTGTGTTTAATAACTTTTGTGTTTCCAAGTTTTTGACATAAGTTATAAGTTAATTTGTTTCTTTGTGTCTAATAACTTTTATACATAAGTTGTGCTTCCTAATCCTAACTTTTATATATAAGTTATATAAGTTATAAGTTAGTACTTATAAATTGCTACAAGAATAAAATTCTTTAAAACATATGCAAGTGGAGTCTAGGTTTGTTCGTCTCGTCATGTAGAACACACCGGTGTAAACGGAATTAAAAATAGATATACCATTCAGAAGTTATGACAATTGCAAATAAATGTTTCGCTTTTTCTAGGTTACGTCATGTGTCATAGCAGCCAAAAGACAATCACGTCCTATCGTTTGCTTGTATGCGCGCTAGCACCAACCCAATATGCTAAAGAGGTGGAATTATTTTTTTCCAAAAAAGGAAGCAATAGCATGTCGGAATTTTGTTCGCTTGATTGGATTCCGATGAACGTTCGTGAATTAGCCTCGTCGTATGGGGTTATGCAAGATAGAAGAAAAAAAGTCTATATGTCATGCATTGGGCAATACTGGGCCTCGGTCTTGTAATAGGCTAGAGTCGTGTCGGTGGGAAGCTTAGCTGTAACCGGAGCGCCGCGGGAATATAAGCAGCCTTCGTCATCCTTGAGAGGCATCGAAGAACAGAACTACTCCCCTGTAACAAACTCAGTAACCGTCGTTACCGAGCTGTTCTCACGGGTTCCTGCCGTGCTTCATCTGTTCTTCCTCGATTCATGCTTATCCCAGTCTAGATTCTATTCCAGTTATCTTAGTTCGTAACATTTGGTAATCAGAGCTGGTTGATTTGGGGAGAATTTTTTCCCGCATCCCTAGAGCCGAAGAAGAGGAAGCCACCGAAGTTTCAGTTGGAGATGGCCGCCACCGTTGACTCCTTGAAGGCGACCATGGAGTTCATGGCAAACCAGTTCAAGGGTTTTTAGGAGATGATGGCGACATCCCTCGACAAGTTGAGTGCGCTTGAGGCACGGCGCGTCACCGCAGAGGAGTCGATAGGCACGCTGCTTCAGCGCTCTGTGGAGACGACGACGCGGATCGACGAGACGGCGGCGAGGATCAAGAGCTTGGAGTTTCGACCTCCTCCACCACCTCCGCCTCCGCCTCCGCCTCTGCCTCCAGTCCAGTGGTAGCTTCCCCGTCCGCCTCCACCACCTGCGGCGGGGATCGACCTCAACGTTGCGCCTAGGGCTTCGTCTAGGACGACGCCACCATGCTTTGACTCACCCATGGGACTGTAGGGTCGAGATGGCGGACTAGAGAGGGGGTGAATAGTCCTTTCTAAAACTCAATCGCGTTAGCTGATTGAAACAAATGCGGAATTAAAAATATAGGTCTAGCTAAGACTACACCCCTCTATCTAAGTTCACAAGCACCTTATAAAGATTCTAATTAGGCAACAAAGGTGTCGGGCTAGCTAGAGCTCACCTAACCAATTCTAGGAGCAAGGTCACACAAACCTATGCCACTAGTACTTTGCACACCGGGGGAGCTCCTACACAATTCTAATGAGGAAAAGCACAAAGCCACCTAAGCTCACTAGCAATGCTCAATAACAAGGCTACACAAGCCAAATTATAGAGCACAAATTACTTAGCTACACAAACTAAGCAATATGACTAACAAGGTTACTAAAACTAAATTAGCCACACAAGGAAACTGCTTCTATGCTACACAAGCAAGAAGGTAACTAGCAAGCTACTAAAGCTAAACTAGTCACAAGAGCAACTACACAAGCACAATGTAAATGAAAGTAATACAAACTTATGTTTCACGGAATGCAAACCACCGAGAAGATGATGAAGACAATGTTGACACAGTGATTTTTCTTCCGAGGTTCACTTGGTTGCCACCAAGCTACATCCCCATTGTGTCGACCGCTCACTTGGTGGTTTGGCGGCTAATTGGCATCACCCGCCAAGCCCACACATCGGACACCGCAAGAACCTACTCTGAAAGTGAGGCTAGCTTAATGACACGCTCAACTAGAGTTTCTCTTCACGGCTCCCGTGGGGTGAGCACAGTACCCCTCACAAAAGCTCTTATCCGGAGCGCCGCACAAGCTTCTTGAGGGCTTCGACGGAGACCACCACCAAGCCGTCTAGGAGGTGGCAACCTCCAAGAGTAACAAGCACCACTGACTTGCAAGATGACCACATAGTGCCACTCGATGCAACCTCACGATGCAATCGCACTAGAATCGCCTACTCACTCAATCGGATGAACACTATCAAGAAAGAGTGAGTTAGAGGGCTCCCAAGCACTACCACATAAGCCTAAGGCTCTAGTGTGCTCAGCAACCGGTCTAAGGCTGGCCAAGTGCTCTATTTATAACCCACGGGCTAAACTAGCCGTTACTCCTTCACTGGGCGAAATGCGACATGACCGGACACACAGGTCATCCTAACCGGACGCACCGGCCAGTGTCCGGTCATCCGGATGTAGCCACGTGTCGCCTCCTTCAAACGTCGAGCGTCGATCTCCAACGGCTAGCGAGAGCGCCAACGGTCAAAAGGACGACCGAACGCACCCCTACGCCGAGACCGGACGCGCCATGCCGCGTCAGATCGCGCCCGCGCATGCGCAGTCAACACCTGATCGGACGTGCCACTACTCCATGACCTGACGCCCGAGCCTCAGAGTCCGGTCGTTTCCAGGGAGCTCCCCGAGCCTCTGTGTTTGCGACTGGACGCGTCAGGTGAGTCACGATCGGACGCAGCACCAGAGACCGGTCATTCACTGCTTGCCACGTGTCTTCGCCACGCCCGCGCCACTACGTCAGCGAACGTCACCAACGATTGGACGCGGCCCCTGCGCGTCAGGTCACTCTTCAACGCCAACGTCCAATCGAAGATCGAGAGCTGCGCCTCCTCTAGAATACATGACCGGACGCGCAGGTCCCTCTGAGGCCAGCATCTGGTCAGTTCCAGTGACCTTTTTCCGCCTCCGTTTCTTCGCCGAGTTGATCCACTTCAACTCCAAACACTTCTCCTTTGTAAATGTGCCAACACCACCAAGTGTACACCACCATATGTATGTGTGTTAGCATTTTCACAATCATTTTTAAGGAGTTAACCACTCAACTTATCACGCCACTCGATCCTAGCAATGATGCATAGTTAGATCACTCGAGAGGCACTAGATGACCGATATGCAAACAAGTTTGCCCCTTTTGATAGTGCGGCCATCTATCCTAAACCTAGTCATCAACTTCTCTACACACCTATGACCGGTGAAATGAAATGCCCTAGGTTATACCTTTGTCTTGCGCATTGCATTCCAACTCCTCCGATGTTGATGCAACATATGCACCAACATGATCAACAATGATATGATCCACTACATATAATCACGTGATCATATTGGTTCATCGATCTTGACTTCACTGGCTCTTCACCGTTGCTTCGGTCCATCAGCGCTAAGTCATCACTCAACTTGCCCTTCACATTTGCAACCAGTCCGTCGAGCCAAGTCATGTCTTGATCTTCTCTACCTTGATCACATGACTCAATGTCATGTCTCATGTACAATGAGCTCCTTCATCACATGTGTGAGCTTTGCAACATTTTCGAGACATCTTCACCATCATGGCATATGTTGCTCACACATATGTATCTGCGGACTAATCACCTGTGTATCCCACATAAACACAATTGGTCCACCTAAAGTTGTCACTCAATTACCAAAGCCAAACAAGGACCTTTCAGGGGCCCGGTGCAGGTGGAGGACTCCTCGGAGTGCCTCTGCCTCGCATCGTCCACGGTACGCCCGCGGGCCTTGCTCTGCCTATCCATACCGCTATTGAATAATCTTCCCATCATCCACCATTTTCAAAGCTTGAGTTTCCCAAATTTGACGGCACTAACCCACACCTATGGCAGGATCAATGCGAGGTTTACTTTGAGATGTACGCGGTTCAGGAGGCGATGAAGACTCGTTTCACATCGCTCAATTTCAAGGGGTCGGCAACTACCTGGTTGTAGACCATGGAATGCCGCGGGCAGATTGGGGATTGAACGAAGCTATGTGATCCGGTGATGGCAAAATATGACAAAAACCAGTATCAAGTTCTTCTTCGTCGGTTGGATTCACTGAAGCAGACGGCATCCGTGCTCGAGTACCATAAGGCCTTCGAGAAGCTTGCTCATGGTATTGTGCTATATAACCCTGCAATTAATGATACCTTCTTTGTGATGCGGTTTGTGACTGGCCTCCACGATGATATTCAGGTGCCGCTGTTGCTTCATCGCCCACTAGATGTGGATACTACCAGCGCGTTAGCTTTGATTCAAGAACAGGAGTTGGAGCAGTCGATGTGCTCTGGGCGGGAATTCACCAGAGGCTCCTCAAAGAACTCTGTAACCAGCGATAAAGCCAAGTTTTTAGATATCTCACCAAATCTGTCTCCAAGCCTGTCCTCGATTCATGTTTATTCCAGTCTAGATTCTATTCCAGTTATCTTAGTTCGTAACACTATAATATTAGATATATATTTGGACAGGCCTCGCCGTCTTGGACGGGTTCAACAGGCAGCTGGCCACGAATATCATCCACAGGAACTCGATCTCTAGCCGCCGCTGGTCCACTCATGTCCTCCGAAACATGCGCAGCTCATCGCTGGAGATTCATTCAGTCATTAGCCACCGTGCTTTCTTAATTGCTTCATTGATTAGAAGTACAAACAAGTCTCTTAAGCGTAACGAGTGCTTATGTACACGCTAGAACTTGTGTGTACGTGGCGTGACCTCCAGTGTTATCTGACCACTCAAGGCGATGAACACGATGCACCGATTATTCACCAAGGCGACGGAGTCAAGATTGCCACAAGCCATGGAATTTACTCTAGAATAGAATTAGTGTAGTCAACTCTGTTAAAAAGAGGTTTCGTTTCTTGAGTTCGCATGTGACCGGTGACCGGGTTATCGTTATCCGCTGGCCACGGGATAACTGGCGAAAATACTTTTCTTACAATTACAGTCGCTAAGCAGTGCAAGACTGGACAAAATTCCTCGCAAGGAGCGCAATCACAAGAAATTCCTGCCGCACTGACCGTAAAGTCTTGGAGCGTATTTCAGACGTCGTAGAAACAGTGTGTTGTTCCATTTTGTCGTTTTTCCAGAAGAGGGATTTTGTGGTGGTGTACCAGCTAGACACCGCATGCATGCGAACACGGAACACCTATATCCGCCAAACTGCCAAAGGCATAGGCATGTCGCTATTGGTCCAAAAAAAATGTCAAACTTTTTAAGCCTCTTTAGATGCTCATTGGAGAAAAAAAATGTTTGACCATGAGGTAAACCCTCCCGAGAAAACCGTTGCGTAGACGCGTGTGGGCGTGGCGAAATCTGAGCCATGCACTCTCAAGCACGGTAAGGTACTTTCGCGTCCTGCCTCGGCCCTCGTGTGCGCCTATATATAGCGCTGCAAACCCAGCAGCTTAAGCCATCCAGGCAGCAGCTAACAACCCTTCCAAGTTCCAGCAGCAGCGCGATCGAAGAACCGAGAGCGCAAGCAAGTACGAGCAGACGTGCTGTGGCCACAGCTAGCCCACACAGCTGGTAGAGAGGTAGCAATAGCTAGATGGCGAGGAGGTTTGCGGTCGTGGCGTGCGCTGCCGCGGCGGCGGCGCTGCTGCTCGGCGTGGCGGCGGCGGACGTGGCGTCGATCATCACGCAGGACGTGTACAACCAAATGCTGCCCAACCGCGACAACTCGCTCTGCCCCGCCAACGGCTTCTACACCTACGACGCCTTCATCCAGGCCGCCAACTTCTTCCCGGGCTTCGGCACCAGCGGCAGCAGCGACGAGCTCAACAGGCGCGAGCTCGCCGCCTTCTTCGGCCAGACCTCCCACGAGACCACAGGTGGCACTAGAGGTGCTGCCGACCAGTTCCAGTGGGGTTACTGCTTCAAGGAGGAGATCAACAAGGCGACCAGTCCTCCCTACTATGGACGGGGACCAATTCAACTGACAGGGTAAGCGAATATATATTGGCAACTCGAGCTCGTTCATGTATCTGATTTGCGTTCCTTTCTTGCATTAAATTGGCAACTCATCGACCTCCTTGCATGCACGCAGGCAGGTCAACTACCAGCAAGCCGGGGACGCGATAGGCCAGGACCTGGTGAGCAACCCGGATCTGGTGTCGTCGGACCCGGTGGTCTCCTTCAAGACGGCCATCTGGTTCTGGATGACGGCGCAGTCGCCCAAGCCGTCGTGCCACGACGTGATCCTGGGGAACTGGGCGCCGTCGGACGCCGACGCGGCGGCGGGGCGGGTGCCCGGCTACGGCGCCATCACCAACATCATCAACGGCGGATCGAGTGCGGCGTGGGGACCAACGACGCCAACGTCGACCGCATCGGGTACTACCAGCGCTACTGCGACATGTTCGGCGTCGGCTACGGCGACAACCTCGACTGCTACTCCCAGCAGCACTTCTGATCGATCAACTGCTGTGTTGACGTAACTACGACTGTTTGTTGATCTGTGTGTGACGTGACCTACGAATAAGTGGCCTATGCCATACATATTTTATTTTAATATAAATATTATAAAGGCTGATGATCCTGTTGTGAAATCTATTAGTACATCGACATCTCTGTTTCTTATAATCGAAAGGGAAAAGCTATACAACTGTCGGTTGTTTCGTTGAGAACCAGCACTCGAATTTTCGCCGTCCGATCTCTTGCTGGCGTCGTTTTCAGCAGTCCGTACCACGACGCTCGTTTTGCATCTCCTGTTATCATTTGTTGTGTCGCTGTCATTTTTGGTGCCACGCACAGGATTTGATTTTGGGAAACGCGCCCGTTTTATAAGCGTTCTTTTCTTCTGCTTGTCTTCTCCGGTGGAAGGCGATTTGTCTGATGGTCGGTCTCCAGGCGTGGAGCTCGCCGGGTCTCGCGGGACTGGTCTAGGGTTCGTGTCTCTGCCCCTCCCCTTCACCGTGTTTGTGCTTTTCTTCTCTTACGCTAGCTAGCTCTGCTGCGGTCTGTGCCCCGTGGCTGCCTGTGCGGTGTTGTTATGGGATGCGGCAAGGGGTGCGTGATGCTAGGCGCCAGCAGTGGCGGAGCTCGGCCCAAAAGCGACCAAATCCATGATGGTAGACGGATAAGCACACCTCTGGCAGAGTGGCAGACCAGTTCTGGCGGCGGCAAAGCATAGTGGCGAGGTGGGAGGACCTGCGGTGGCCGGGGAGCTAGCGGGGGACCTTGCGCCGCCCATGCCGTGCTTGGTGAAGAAGAGAGCAGGTTTTGTTTGTTGTTTAAATTAGTTCTGGACCATAGATCTGTGTCGGCGTACTCTCGGTTGTTCTGTTCTGTTTTCTCGAATAGCTCTGGCTGCTCATCTCGCCAACATATGCGTGATTTTCTCCTTTCCTGTTTCAGTAAGGTCACAAGATATGTATGTGTTATGTTAAATTGTTAATTCTTCAGAGTATAAGGTGCACATGTTTTTTTGTGTGTGTGTGATGCTAAGATATTAAGCCTCTGCCAATTTTGTTCGCCTCTGTGTGCTTGTGACAATTGAAGTTTTGGTGTCTGATCTTAGGTTCCCAACAGAGCCCCTCTCATCCAGTCGCATTCTTGTGTGTTTTAGCTAGGCTCTTCTGAACTGATGGGTCATGTGCACCTCTGCTTCATCTCTCGAACTCCCAATCCTCTCTCCAGCGCCGCCGCATCTCTCTTGTTCTCCACTACTGCTCCGCCTCCGCCCCTCTCTGTCTCTTGCTTCCCTCTCTCCTCCAGATGTTGCAGGTCAGCGCCGATCGGGAGAACATGGCCGCAGCCCACACAGGCGGCCGCACGGCTCGGCGGCGGGCGGGCAGCAACTTCTCCTGTCAGCGCGGGAGAATGCATCCGCACGGGCAAGCTACGGCTTCCGGTTCCCCTCCCGCTCACCTGCTGGTGACTCCCGTGCGCCCGCTCTCTCTCTCTCTCCCTCCGGTGCGCTCTGTTTCTCTCGCGCACCCCTTCTCTCTCAGTTTTCCCCGCCGTTTCCAATCCTTCTCATGCGTTTTCCCGCCGCCCAGAACAGAGGCCTCCCCGTAAGGCGGGTCGTTTGCTGTGGTGTCCCATGTGGAGCGCCTTGGAGATTAAGAGACGACAAAGCGACGCCTTGAAAACATTGGTGGGGTGGGATGGTCCTGACTCTGGTTTCTGGGATGGCACGGAACCGTTTTCTGTTTGGTTAAGAAGGGAGTGGACTGACCCATTTTTTGTTTGGTTTGACGGATGGAGTGGATTGGGATGGATGATGTATTTGACACCGTTAAACACTGTTATAGTGGGACCCACATGTCAATCTCTGAATATTAAACAATATTGAAAAAACGCTTCTCTCCGTGCTCGCAGGATGCCCTGCCACCGTCGCAGGCCGCGAGTGGCCTCAACGTCGGGCCTCGCTTGCAGTGGGCGAGCTCGCCGCCACAGGCCGCGCCCCCACGCTGGACGGCGCTAGCTCACCGCCGCGTCTAGATCCGGCTGCCGGAGCTCCGAGCGCCATATCTCGCTGGCGAGAATGGAGCGCGAGATCTCGTTGTGGATGGCCATCGCCGGAGCCTGGATTTGAGGTCTCTATGCTGGCCGCCGCTGCTAGGAGCTGAGAAGATGGCCTCCACCGCCATGGCCGCCGCCACCGCTTGGAGACGAGGTGCGCTATGCCCCGCCCTACCCATCCATCTCCTGCCCGCGCGACTCGGACCCGCGCCTGGCCGTGCATGCCGCCGTTGCATTGCTACTCGGCCATATCCGTCGTTCTCCTTCTCGGCCATCTTCGTTGTTCCACTCAGTCGCCCCACGCGAAGAGATGCGCTTCTCATGGCGTTGGAGTGGGACGAGGCCAGTCCGCTCATTATTTCCAAGGGATGGGGCTGCCCCGAATATCGAGCAAATATTCGCTACCGGGATGTCCCTGCGCCTCGGGACTCCCAACCAAACGCTACAGAGGAGAGGATCATCCCGTCCCTATCCCCCTCATCCCCTGAACCAAACGCCACCTAAGAGTTAAAAGGACGCGGATAAGCCGCGACCGGTCGCGCTACTTGAAAGCCCAAGTTTGGTTTTGGTAATTAATGACACCAAGTTGCTAATGCCATTGTGTCAAGTGATTTGAGTTAGGCATAGCAACACGAGTGATGAAGGAGAAGGAGCATGAACTTGGAGATAATGGTGATGGACATGGAATGAGATGATCAAGGCAAAGGTATAATGGTAGAATTTTCTTTTGCCGGTCTCTAGATGAGTAAAGAAGTGATTGACCGGGTTTAGGATTGATAGTTGACTATCAAGAGGGGCAATCACAGTCATCTCATGAATCAAGTGCTACTAGGTCCATATCCTTGAGCATATGCATTTAGGATCTAGTGAGTTGCTAACTCCTTTGAGAAAATGATTATGAAAATATGCTAACACACTTGCACATGGTGGTGTTGACACATTCGCAAAGGTGGTGGAGTTTGAGCGGTAGAGATGGATTTGGGACCCTCTCTCTCTCCCGCCGAGCTTGCGAGGTGGGATTCGGCGTTTTCGTGGAAATGAAATGCATATTTTCTACTACGCCGAAGGCGGAGATTTTCTCTAAGTCATCGTGGATCGAAACAGCGGCGAACGAAGGTCACTAGTATAACCGGATGCTGGACCGAACGCGGTCTCGGCACGACCGGCGTGTCCGGTCAGTGGCAACAGCCGTGTGTGGCGTGGGGAGCTAGGGTTTGCAACCGGCGCGTCCGGTCCCTCGTGGAACTGGAGCGTCCGGTCACGCACCCAGAGAACAGCACGAGTCTCACGCTGGATCAGACGCGGTGGCGCGTTCGGTCACGTGCAATCGGACGTGTCCGGTCGACAAAGTCGCTCTCTAGAACCTCTCTGGATAGCGACCAGACGCTGACACTGTCGTGTCCGGTCGTGGAGTGAAGCGCGTCCGGTCACACTTTATCTGAGAGCGTAACGTTTCGTGACCGTTGGAAATCTAACGAGCGAGATTCAAAAAGGGACACATGGCGAGCATCGGCGAAGTCGCGCTGGTGTGACCGGACGCTGTGGCCGCGTTTGGTCGATCAGACCAGCACGCGCAGAGCAGCATCTCGAGCCTAACGGCTCTATTTTTGAGGGATGGCTATAAATACATGTTTGGCTGGCTTTGGGATTTCTCTCTTGACTCATTGAACACTTGAGACATACTTTGAGCTAGAGAACTTCTCCTCCACTCATCTCCTTGCTTGGTTGCATACTCTAGTAAGATTGAGTGAGATTTAAGTGCATTGCTTAGTGATTTGCATCTAGTGGCACTTGATCTTTGAGCTGGTTCGGATTTTTAGTTACTCTTGGGTGTTTTCCGACATCCTAGATGGCTTATAGTAGTGGTGGTGTTGAGCTCATGATTGGAGATTGTTTCGAGCCTCACCAAGTGATTGTGAGGGGTTCTTGAGCCTTCCCCGTGGGAGTTCGCGAATTGGCTACTCTAGTGAAGCTCGTGGCTTGGAGGATCCCCATCTTGTGAGTGGATGTACGGCACTCGCTGAGGGTTTGACTCTTGATAGTCAATTAGCTCATGATCCATCAAGTGGGTGCATCGCCACAACGAGGACTAGCTTACCGGGAAGCAAGTGAATCTCGGTAAAAAAATCTTGTGTCATCTCTTTGCCGAGGATTTCATCTTGTGTTTGTGATTGCATTGATTGATTGGTTCATTGGACATGTCTCTACTCATCAATGTCGGTATAACAATATATGCTCACTCCTTTACTTACTTGTCTACCTTGCTAGTTGCTTAGCTTGTTTTCTCTTGTAGTTTCTAGCTCCTAGTTTGTGTAGTGTTTCTCTTTCACCTAGGAGTAGAGTAAGTAGTGACTTAACCTTGTTGGTGTGGATTAGAGATTATAGCCTTCATATCTACTAGAATTGTTTAGGTGGCTTGCATAGTATAGTTGAGCTAGTGCTAGAGAAGCTTCGCTATTTGTTTTACTAACATCTTGGTTTAGTGAAGTTTGTAGAAATTTTAAAAGGCTATTCACCCCCCTCTAGCCATTTAGGACCTTACACTGCTGCCATTTTACCCAACCAATCCACTTTTATCAGGGGCAGACACAATGCTACTAAGATCATCCTAGCTCAAGAAGTCCATTCCTTTAATCTTAAATCCTGGACTCAAAAAGCCTTCATGCTTAAGCTGGACCTAGCTAAAGCTTTTGATCGCATCAAGTGGGGTTTCATTGTCAACGCTCTCCACGGACAAGGCCTCAGTGATCTTTTCATCAACCTAATCCATAGCCGCATCTCTCTACCACCCTCTCGGTTCTAGTAAATGGCAAACCATATGCTCCCATCCATCCTCAATGTGGAATCAGACAAGGGTGTCCCCTGTCCCCTTACTTGTTTGTCCTCGCCATCAATGAACTCTCTCTTCGTATGCAAGAAGCCATCTCCTCAAACACCCTGCAAGGAATTTCCCTACTCGCTCCTTTTTGTCGATGACCTCCTAATTTGTGGTCATGCTACAGCCGCTGAAGGTGATGCCATCTCCAACATCATCAATAATTTTTGCCAAGCCTCCGGACAAACTCCAAATATGACCAAGTCGGCCATCCTGTTCAGTCATCATGTTAATGACACTACTAAACAAGGCATTAGAGCTATACTCCCTGTCCTGACCTCACTCTGAACTCCACCCACCTAGGCCACCCCTTAATTTTCAATCACAGGGATCGCAACAAAGCCTACAAGTTTATCCTCAACAAATTTAGGGCAAAGCTTACCACCATCAAGGCAACAAATTGAATCATGCCGGTAGACTTGTTTACATCGAATCGGTCCTTGCCTCCATCCCTATCTACTACATGAGCACTGTCCTTCTCTCCAAGACCTTCATTGAGAAAATAACGTCCATTATTCATAGGTTTTGCTGGGCTAGGATTCAAGCCGATAGTACATCTTCTCCTATCCACTATCGTTCCTAGGATGATATTTGTCAACCTAAGGACAATGGAGGACTGGCTGTCAGAGATCTGTACACAGTTAATAGGAGCTTAATCCTCAAAACGGCTTGGCACATAGCCACTGAACAAGACCCTTACCTCACTGCCATCCTCAAGTCCAAGTACTTCCCCAATACCACCTTCTGGACTTCCAGCAATAGCTTACCTAAATCTGTCTTCTGGTCCTCCCTATTGCAGATCAAACCAATTCTTGTTCAAAATTGCACTGTCCAAATTCATCACGGTAACTCCAGCTTATGGTCTAGCCCTTGGTGTGATATCTGGAATAATATCCACGACCACATCAAACTTTCGATCCAACTCCCTCATCTCCCCAGCAACATCGTGGACCTCTGGAGCACCAACACCAACACCTGGAACACCAACCTCATTAACACTATTTTTGATCCCATCGCTGCCAACATTATCACCCACATTCAACCTATCCCCTCCAATGACTAGGACATCATCCGCTGGATCTCAGCTCCTAAAGGAGATTACATGGCCAAGGAAGCCTTCAAGTTTCTCAGCTCTGGATCCAGGAAATAATTGTAGGAGGGGCTGAACTAGACTGGGCCTTGTTTGGCTGAAATAAAGGCCAAGCCTGGTGGGAGTTCGGTAGAGGAAAAAGGCCCATTACGTGGCCCAAGTCGCTGCACAGAGCTTTCTTCAACCTGAGACAACCTCAGCTCTCCTTTCACAGGCAGCCATGGAGAAAAATTGTTGGAGGGGCCTAGGGGGGCTCCATGATCTCAGCAGTAGTAGGGGGGCTCTAGCCCCTCCAGCCCCCCTGGTAGATCCGCCCCTGCCCAGAATATTACCAACTTCCCAATTAGGGCCCGAGAAGTGTCTCCAATCATGCCATGCATCTTCTTCTCAAATTCTGGAAGCTCAAATCCATCTCGCCCTGCATTAAAACTTTTGCCTGGAGACTGATAAGGAGAGCACTATCTACTGGTGATCGGCCGGGCAGGCAGATTCTCTACCAACATCCCCAAAACCTGCTCAGTCTGCAATGAATTGAAACTGATGCACATCTATTCTTCCACTGCACCTTTGCACTTGCACGTGCAGTTTGGTTTTCAGCTAACCCTCCTCTCTGTACTTCAATTTTATCCATTGAGCAGGATGGAGTGCAGGATATTCTCACAATAATTCTTGATGGCAACAGCAACGACGATCAACTACGAAAAACAATAACCACCTTGTGGTACATTTGGAAAGCGAGAAATGATTTCCGCTTCAACAACAAAAAAATGGACGGTTTGGCAAATCCACAACTCTGTGGCGGCCGAAATCAACATATCTTCCAGTTCTTTGCAGGTGCAAGATTACATTACAGGTAACGACCATGAGATCAGTGAAACCCAGCTCGGGCCAAGGATGCAATCACGCCATCACCACAGCACACAAAGTAACGCTGGGTACTCCTCTCAGACCAGGGACTGCACCATGCAGATGAGTCATGCTAATCACAGGAGACATCACCTGGACGGTGGAGGACATAACCAGGGTAATCGAATTGTCAATGCAGGGACACCAGACGAACAGGAGCTGCTGCACACTCAAGTTCCGCCAATGCCAGGACCGTCTCTCTGCAGAGTATTACTCCCGGCGCGACTCCCAGGCATCAGATGCTACAAGGATGCATTCACTGCTCCAGACACCCCTTCGCAGGTTTCAAGACAGGCAGGCTTAGGAGTCTTCATCATCGAAGCTCCCAACCGCCGGCCGCCATTTACATCAAAGCAAAATTACAGAGCTACGGCCTTGTTTAGTTTCGATTTTTTTTTGATTTGGCTACTATAACACTTTCGTTTGTATTTGACAATTAGTGTCCAATTATGTACTAATTAGGTGCGAAAGTTTCGTCTCGCGATTTTCCACCCAAATGTGCAATTAGTTTTTTTGTCTACATTTAATGTTCCATGCATGCGTTATAGATTCGATGTGACGGGTAAAACCTAAATTTTTTTTTGAACTAAACATGACCATACATCTGTTCTTACGGCAGAAGCTGCAGCCCTCTCACTTGATCGTCTCGGCTCTGGGTGCCCTCAATCCTTTCTTCCTGACAGACAGCCAACAACTGGTGACCTTCCTCAATGGGAACAATCACACCAACCCGCCGCGCTGGGACATCAAGAACACTCAAGACTTCATCAACCACACCTCCAGCAACAATGCCAAGATCTTCAAGGTGCCGAGATTCGATGAACACCACGGCCCACGTCTCAGCTTCTCAGGCTCTCACAAATTCATTTACCATAACTGATGGTTTGCAGTTTACCTGCTCCAATCACCATGTATCTGGGGGTGTTTAGATGCAAAAAAATAAAAATAAATAGAATTTGGCTACTGTAGCACTGCCGGTTGTATTTGACAATTAGTGTCCAATCATGGACTAATTAGGCTCAAAAGATTCGTCTCGTGATTTACAACCAAACTGTGCAATTAGTTATTTTTTATCTACATTTAATGCTCCATACATGTGTCAAAGATTCGATGTGATGGAGAGAGAGCTTAAAAATTTAGAATTTGTAATGCATCTAAACCGGGCCCTGGCTGCCATTTGAATGCAGCTCTGAACTCTGTGTCTGGTGACTTCAACATCCTTGCAGCATCATGCTGCTAAATATAAATGCTTTTTATCAACAACAAAAAAAACGGACCGATTGAGTGACAATGAGGGATAATAGAGAGACGTTGAGCCGTGGGCCCAAGGCTCTTTGAATAGATCCGTATTTACCACCATGAAAGCAAAAGGTTAAGAGCTGCAGTCTGCAGATGACATAATTTTCGTGTATCCACGTCCCAAGGTCCTCATGTGTCATGTCATGTTGATGAAACCAAAGACGAGGTGGAGTACAATGTCGTGCCCGTGCACTACCACGTCGTACACGTGCACACTCTCTAAGACCAGGCCAAAGCGCTCGCAAACAAAGACGTGGAGGTTTCCGTATAGCGTATCCAGCACACTGACAATACCAGTCCTCGGACCTCGGGTGCTAGGGGTCGTCGACTCGTCGTCTCCGCGTGTGCTGTGCGGCGCTTGCTGGCGACACGGAGCACCATGGCAGCGGGGCTCGGTTTCTTGAAGGGCGTGGCGCTGGTGCTGGCTCCAGTCGTGCTCGCCGTCGTGCTGTACAGTCCCAGGGACTTCTCGCCGGCGCCGATGCCGCCGGAGTACTCGTACGGGACCGACGTGTCCGCGCCGCGGCACGAGCGCCGCGCGCTGCAGCTAGCGAGCGCGTGGGCGAGGGGCGCCTCCCGGGCCCGGAGGACCTGGCGTACGACGGCGCCGGAGGGTGGCTGTACACGGGGTGCGCCGACGGGTGGGTCCGGAGGGTGAGCGTGCCTGGCGGGGACGTCGAGGACTGGGTCCGGACCGGCGGCCGCCCGCTTGGTCTCGTGCTCGCCTCTGACGGCGGTCTCATCGTCGCCGACGCGAACATCGTGAGTTACACCTGACTTTTCACTATTCATCGGGTCTGTGCTCGTGTCTACTGGTATAGGACTGCTGTAAGATAAGAATGGTTCTTGACAGGGGTTGCTGAAGGTGAGCCCGGACAGGAAGGTAGAGCTGCTGACGGATTCGGCGGAGGGCGTCAAGTTCGCGCTGACCGACGGCGTGGACGTCGCCGCCGACGGCACCATCTACTTCACGGACGCGTCGTACAAGTACAACCTCGACAACGTCATGGCGGACCTCCTCGAGGCGCGGCCTCACGGGAGACTGATGAGCTTCGACCCGTCCACGGGCCGGACGGCCGTGCTCGCGCGCGACCTCTACTTCGCCAACGGCGTCTCGGTGTCGCCGGACCAGAGCTCCCTCATGCCTCATCTACTGCGAGACCGTGATGTGAGTTCTGCTCGACTGCTCACTATTGTCTTCACTTCCCCCACCTACCAGCAAATCCGTGAGATCTGTGTCTGTTGCTGTCTCGACGATTCTCACGGCATGACCTGCATGCGCACATGACCTCTTCCATTTCCGTATGCGTGGTGATGCAGGAAGAGGTGCTCGAGGTACCACATCGCCGGCGAGAAGAAAGGCACGATCCAGAAGTTCATCGACAACCTGCCGGGATTTCCCGACAACATCCGTTATGACGGGGAAGGCCGCTACTGGATTGCCCTGTCCAAGGTAACATCACAGCACAATCTCTTTTCCTCTTCATCTATCGGAAATTTTGCTTTTGCATCTGTTCCAAAATTTGCCAGGCAGAGGCAGTTGACACCATCGTGTATGTGAACCTGCAGGGGAGGACACTTCAGCAGGACTTTCTGATGAAGTACCCCTTAATCCGGAAGCTGGTGTACCTCGCGGAGAAGTTCGTGGCGGTTCCCCATGCGCGTAAGAACTCGGGGGCCATGAGCGTGGCTCTGGACGGGAAGCCGGTGACCATGTACAGTGACGAGGGCCTCGCCCTCGCCACGGGCTGGCTCAAGGTCGGCGAGCATCTGTACTACGGGTCACTGACGGAGTCGTACCTCAGCAAGATCGACCTCACTAAATCTTCAGTCGAATCACTTGAGTGATCCGCGGATCCTTCATGTGCAAATAATAATCGTGTTTGGTTGTTCTTCTGGACAACGGTTAGATAGAAATCTAAGTACCGCTGTATGATTGGATTGGATACATCTCTCTTTATTTCTGTTATTATAATACGTACGCTTGCTGTTATTATAATACATCTCTCTTTATTTCTGTTATTATAATACCAGAGGGGCAGAGCTGGTCGCAGAGCTGACCGGACGCGCGGCGTGTCTGGTCACGTGCGATCGGACGCGTCCTGTGGCAGAACCTCCTAAATAATATGGCCCACATGTACTTGTTATCGTCTTAAAGACCTCTAACAACCATACATGTGTACCACAAAACTTAAGAAGTCTGTCGGGTATCCTCGGAAAACCTGAATCATCCACATTTTACAACTCACACAGGATCAACAAAGGAGTAACTACAACATTACAACATTTGTTATAAAACTTTACATCAGAGTGCGGAAGAATAACAACAAATTTACAAATCATAACTAAGTTGACTTTTTACAAACTTAACTTAAATGGCGGAAGTCGAGTAGAACTACAGAAGATAACTTAAGTAGAGCACCTAAGTTAGGGGATGATAACCAGATCACGACGAGCCTACTAACATGACCTGATTAGCAGCACCAGTCAGCACCTGCAACAGGGGTTAACAAACCCTGAGTACTCAATTGTACTCCACAAGACTTATCCGACGAAAAGAAAAGACTCCAAGGATATGCTGGCTTAAGGGAAATAGTGGAGCTAGAAAAGAGGAGTTTTGCAGAAAAGCTTTACTATGCGTGGATCCTTACTTTCAATATTTTAAACAAGTTTTAGCATCAATTTTAGTGAAGCTTATTATAGATAGATTTGCACCTGTTCTATCTCAATCACTTGTATCAAGCATCACATTTCATATCCATCTCTTTTCCATAATCACCATGTTTCATTATTAACTACGATGATGAACAGCAAATCGAGTCTCCATATCCAAGGAGTAATGACGATTCGAACCGCTTATTTTCCCAGCTGGGGCTTCCTAACCACACGATATATGCGGGACTCAAACCCCCATATATCAACCTTCACTCGGAACCTCCAAAACGTGACCGGGTCCAGCGCCACCCGAGAGCACAGTCCACCTCCAATCCAGCCCTTGGCTACGAGTGTACACACTACTCTCGCCATCTCTCCACTCCTAGTGCGCGGTTGGCTGTTCACGGATTAGAATAGCCGAGAGAGGGCTTACCACGAGTATGTGGTTAGTACTATAAAGTCTCGACGTACATAGTTCAACAACGAACGGTCCTTAACCGACACAGGCGGAGCACTGCATCGACTCATTTCACGATGCAAGCTACCCGTCCAGTCTCTGTTTAATATCACCATATTCATATTCATATGCTCTCATGACCCGTCATTAGATCAGGAGAAGCAAAGGTAAACCTGTTTCTCGCGAACGGTTGTAAGGTCCAAATAGGCTAGAGGGGGGGTGAATAGCCTAATTAAAAACTTCTACAATAATTCCTTAACCACAAGTTAGTATAAAAGGTGGCGGAGCAAAATGCACTAGCTCTAACTAATTAAGCAAGCCACCTACACAAGTCTAGTACAAGGCTATCCACTAAACACAACAACAACTACTACAAGCTAGATACAAGAAGTAATACAAGATAAGAGCTTCGAGTGATTATACCGCCGTGTAGAGATGAGAAGTACCAATCAATCAATCATACAAGAGAAATCCTCGGGAAGAGAGTGACACAAGAATTTATCCCGAGGTTCACTTGCTTCCCGGCAAGCTACTCCTCGTTGTGGCGATGCACCCACTTGTCGGTTCGCGAGCTAATCGACTATCAAGAGTCGAGCCCTCGGCGGGCACCGCACAACCGCACACAAGATGGGGATCCTCCAAGCCACGAGCTCCACTAGAGTATCCAATTCGCGAACTCCCGCGGGGAAGGATCAAGAACCCCTTACAACACTTGGTGAAGGCTCCAACAATCTCCAATTGCGAGCTCAATCACCTCCGCTGCTCCAAGCCGTCTACCGTGTCGGGAAACACGGAAGAGTAACGAGAAATCCGCAGTAACTCGAAGATCAAGTGCCTCTAGAATGCAACTCTCAAGCAATGCACTTGAATCTCACTCAATCTCACTCAAGATGTGCAATCAATCAAAGAGATGAGTGGAGGGGTTGTTCTCTAGCTCAAAGGATGTCTCTATATCTCAAAATGTGCAAGAGTTACCCTCAAACCCCGGACATCCTCTATTTATAACGAAGGGGTACGCAGCTAGCCGTTACCGGACGACTCAGCTCAAATCGCACTGACCGGACGCTCCGGTCAGGGTGACCGGACGCGTCCGGTCACTACACGACAGACGAAAACCGCGCGGGTCAGAACTAGCCGTTGCAACGACCGGACGCGCTCCTTCGAACGACCGGACGCGACAGTGCCAGCGTCCGGTCGCGTTCTAGTAAGCACCCAACACGACCGGACACGTCCGGTCGCACATGACCGGACGCGCCAGCCGCGTCCGATCGCGCTTCGCTGCGCTCGGTCTCTCTGGACACTTGACCGGACGCGCCGGTCCCGTGAGGCACCGGACGCGCCGGTCGCGCGCTTAACTTATACGCCCAGTTGAACTGACCGGACGCGCTGGTCAGACCAGACCCGCGTCCGGTGCAGCGTCCGGTGCAAACCCTAGCACCCGCGCTGCGTTGAACTGACCGGACGCGCTAGTCAAGCCAGACCCGCGTCCGGTGCAGCGTCCGGTGCAGCGTCCGGTGCTGCGTCCGGTCAACGCAGTGACCTCCGTTCGCCTCCGTTTCTTTTCCGACTTTCGGCGCAATAGAAAATAGGCATTTCACTTCTCCAAAAAGCGTCGAATCCCGCCTCGCAAGCTCGGCGGGAGGGAGAGAGGAACCCAAACCCCTCTCTACCGCTTAAACTCCACCGCCTTCGCAAATGTGCTAACACCACCAAGTGTACACCACCATGTGCATGTGTGTTAGCATTTCACAAACATTTTCCAAGGCGTTATGTTAGCTCTTTACTAGATCCTAAATGCATATGCTCAAGACATTGATCTAGTGGCACTTGATTCCCGAGCTAACCGTGATTGCCCCTCTTGATAGTCGGCTATGTATCCTAAACCCGGTCAATCACTTCTCTACTCAACTTAGACCGGCAAAAGGAAAACCCTATGGTTATACCTTTGCCTTGCGCTCTTAGATCATTCTCCTCCACTTGATCATCACGTCCTTCATGTTATGTGCATCTCCACCATGATCATCATTTCATGCACCATCTCTTTGTGATCTTGTGGCCACCACTCCTTGCCACGTACACCTTCATCACATGTGTTGCTTATGCCTAACTCAAAACACTTAACACATGGCATTAGCAACTTGGTGTCATTAATTACCAAAACCAAACTTGGGCTTTCAATCTCCCCCTTTTTGGTAATTGATGACAACCATCACAAAGATATGAAATGAAATCAATTTTCAATTTCGATAGTATTAGCTCCCCCTACATATGTGCTTTCATGAGTTTGGTTCAATTGTGCACATATGTATGGATTTGAATTTTGGGAGAGTTACTACTATCAAATTGATGCTAAGGTATATAGAATGGACCTTTGAAGCGTGATACCAATCGGAGTTGCCTTTATATACCATCCTTAGCATCGATGTAGCTAGACACCACTTGTAATACATCACTTGTAAAGATCACAAACACTAAAGTACCCCGTGAGATCAACATTATAAGCAAAGGTGTCTAGATACCACTTGTAAAGCTACTCTTAATAAATCATCATTCAAGTTCTATTTCTAGCAATCACCATACAATCATGAAGATGAATTTAAGCTTTATAATGCAACAATTCATCATGTTAATGCACATACAAATGCAACAAATAATTCATGAGCTTGCTCCCCCTACTTGTGTGCTCAATTTTAATTTCTCTCCCCTTGCTAATGTTTTATCTTATGCTTTCTCTCCCCCTTAGTAACTTTCTCTCCCCCTTAGTATATCTTTGTGACTATTCTCTCCCCCTTTGTCAACAATCACCAAAAAGGTGTCATTTTAGTGAGAGTTAAGTCAATCAATATGAGGGAGACCAAATTATGGTTCAATCTAGATTACTTGCCTAGAATATGTAATTCGGTTTGATCCAAGGACAAGCTTCTTCACACCTCATAAAGTATAAGGGTTATCTTGACCATGTTGAATTACACATCATGAGCTCATTTTCTAGATTCAACTCTAGGTTTGCAAGCCCACAAACATGTCATATGCTACCACTAGATCAATCAAAATATAGAAGCAATAGTGGTACCATATATACATTAAACTCATTTGATTTTCATGAATGAGCCTATTTGTCATGCAAATATGTCTATATGTTCTAAACATGTCCTTAGCAAAGTATGGATGATATGCCAAACAACTTTACCTTGCTATGTTGGAGGAGAGGCATGTCTTTTTAATAATGTGGGGGTGCACTCATTTCAAGTTGGAGAAGTCAAGTATGTTCAATTCATTCTTCAACTTGTAAAATCTCTTCTCATCAAGTGGCTTTGTAAAGATATCGGCTAGTTGATCTTCGGTGCCAATGCTCTCAATGCTAATATCACCCTTTTGTTGATGGTCTCTTATGAAATGATGCCTAATATCAATGTGCTTGGTTCTTGAATGTTGAACCGGATTTTGTGTCATCTTGATAGCACTTTCATTGTCACAAAACAATGGCACATTCTTGAACTTAATTCCAAAATCATTCAAGGTGGCCTTCATCCAAAGCAATTGTGCACAACAACTACCGGCACTAATGTATTCGGCCTCGGCGGTAGATAGTGCAACACTATTTTGTTTCTTTGATGACCATGAAACAAGAGACCTTCCAAGCAATTGACAAGTGCCACTTGTGCTCATTCTATCAATCTTGCATCCACCATAGTCGGAGTCCGAATATCCGATCAACTCAAAATTAGACCCCTTGGGATACCATAATCCAACATCATGAGTGCCCTTAAGATATCTCAATATTCTCTTGGTTGCTTTCAAGTGACTTTCTCTAGGTGAAGCTTGATATCTTGCACACTTGCAAACACTAAACATCACATCCGGCCTAGAAGCGGTGACATATAGCAAACTTCCAATCATAGACCGATATTGCTTTTGATCTACCATTTTGCCACTAGCATCAACACCCAAATGATCATTTGTGCCCATTGGTGTACTCATTGGCTTAGCATCTTGCAATCCAAACTTCTTGATCATGTCCTTGATGTACTTGCCTTGACTTACAAAAGTGCCATTCTTCATTTGCTTGATTTGAAGTCCAAGGAAGTAACTAAGCTCTCCAATCATAGACATCTCAAACTCATTAGCCATCATATTTCCAAACTCTTCACAAAAGTCTTGATTTGTTGATCCAAAAATGATATCATCAACATAGATTTGCAACACAAACAAGTCATTTCCAAGCTTCTTGGTGAAGAGAGTAGTGTCAACCTTTCCCATCTTGAACCCTTTAGAGAGAAGAAAGTCCATCAATCTCTCATACCATGCTCTAGGTGCTTGCTTCAAACCATACAATGCCTTCTTGAGCTTGTAAACATGGTTGGGCTTCTTGTCATCTTCAAAACCGGGAGGTTGCTCAACATAAACTTCTTCATTGATATAGCCATTGAGAAATGCACTCTTGACATCCATTTGATAGAGCTTGATGTTGTGTGCACAAGCATATGCTAATAAGATTCTAATTGCCTCCAATCTTGCAACGGGTGCATATGTCTCTCCAAAGTCAAGACCTTCAACTTGAGTGTATCCTTGTGCTACTAATCTTGCTTTGTTCCTCACAACCACACCATCTTGATCTTGCTTGTTTCTAAAGACCCACTTAGTACCAATCACATTGTAGTTCTTTGGCCTTTCAACAAGTTCCCAAACTTAATTTCTAGTGAAGTTGTTTAGCTCTTCATGCATGGCATTTACCCAATCGGAATCCTTCAATGCATCTTCTATTTTCTTAGGTTCTTCAAGTGACACAAATGAGTAGTGCTCACAAAAGGATGCTAGCCTTGATCTTGTTTGAACACCACTTTGAATTCCACCAATGATTTGATCCAATGGATGATCTCTTGCAATGCTAGTAGGTTGGAGTATTGGGAGTTGATAGCTTCCACTTGTTTGACCTTGATCTTGCACTTCATCATGAGAACCACTTGTGCTTGCTTGATTTGTATCAATTTGCACACTTTGGTTGATCACATGAATATCATCATCATCAACTTGCCTTGGCCTTACATCACCAATGTCCATGTTCTTCATTGCATTTGACAATTGATCTCCTCTCACATCATCAAGGTTTTGAGCTTCATTTTGAGATCCTTGGGTTTCATCAAACTCAACATCATGAACTTCTTCCAAGGTGCCATTTGTGAGATTCCAAACTCTATATGCTTTGCTTGTGGTAGAATAACCAAGTAAGAACCCTTCATCACATTTCTTTTCAAACTTGCTCAATCTAGTGCCTTTCTTGAGAATATAGCATTTGCAACCAAACACTCTAAAGTATGCAATGTTGGGCTTTCTTCCATTCAATAGCTCATATGGTGTCTTCCCAAGCTTCCCATGGCAATAGAGACGGTTGCTACAATAGCAAGCCGTGTTGATAGCTTCACTCCAAAATGAATGACTTACATTGTATTCACTAAGCATTGATCTAGCCATGTCAATCAAAGTTCTATTCTTTCTTTCAACTACACCATTGGATTGAGGAGTGTAGGTTGGAGAGAATTGATGTCCAATACCAAGATCATTACACAAATCTTCAATTCTTGTGTTCTTGAACTCACTACCATTGTCACTTCTAATCTTCTTGATGGTAGTCTCAAACTCATTTTGCACTCTTTTGACAAAAGACTTGAATAGATCATGTACATCACTCTTGTCATAAAGAAAGAACACCCAAGTGTATCTAGTGTAGTCATCAACAATCACAAAACCATACTTGTTTCCACCAATACTAGTGTATGTTGTTGGCCCAAACAAGTCCATGTGCAATAGCTCAAATGCCTTTGATGTGCTCATTTCACTCTTACTAGGATGTGTATTTCCAACTTGTTTGCCGGCTTGACAAGCACTACATGGTTTATCCTTTTCAAAAGTCACATCTTTTAAGCCTCTAACTAAGTCATGCCTCAAAAGTTTGTTCAATTGTTTCATTCCAACATGACCAAGCCTTCTATGCCACAACCATCCCATACTAGATTTGCTAAGCAAGCATGATGTCAATTGTGTCTCACTATCATTGAAGTCAACCAAGTATAAGCTACCATGTCTAAATCCTTTGAATATCAAATTTGATCCATCAACACTAATGACTTCAACATCATCACTACCAAATATGCACTTGAAGCCAAGATCACAAAGTTGTGCCACCGACAAAAGATTGAAATCCAAGCTCTCAACTAGCAACACATTAGATATGCTCATGTCATTTGAGATAGCAATTTTACCAAGCCCCTTGACTTTGCCTTTCTTGTTGTTGCCGAAAGTGATAGCATCAAAACCACCATTTTGACTTGTATCAATTGATTTGAACATACATGAATCCCCGGTCATATGTTGAGTGCACCCACTATCAAGCACCCAATGCCTTCCTCCGGCTTTGTAATTGACCTACAAGACAAGATCAATTCTTTTTAGGTACCCAAACTTGTTTGGGTCCTCCTAGGTTAGTAACCAAGCTCTTTGGTACCCAAATGGCTTTCTTCTTTGAGCCCATCCATGGTGCACCAATGAACTTAGCATGAACACCATTTGTACCCTTGGTAAGTATATAGAAAGAATCAAACTTAATTGAGGATACATTAGCATTGGATTTCTTGTTCATGCAATGTTGCTCTATGTGACCAACTTGCTTGCACACTTTGCAATAACTACCTTTGTTCTTCACAAAACTAGTCTTGTGAGGAGCAAAAGCGGCCTTGCCTTTCTTGGGGTTATAGCCCAATCCCTCTTTGTAGAGAGAAGCTCTTTGGCTACCCAAGCACATAAGCAAGCGGTCCTCACCACCATAAGCCTTAGCTAAGGTGTGATTGAGCTCTTTTACCTCCTTCTTGAGATTTTCATTCTCAACTATAAGTGTGGAGTCACAAGTGAAACCATCACTACTAGATGAGGATGATGTAGATGCGCTACATGAGGGGTTAGTAGGAGCAACAACAATAGGCTTATGAAAAGGTTCATCAATTATATCACATGATATGCCTATGTTGCAAGTTTTAGCTTTCTCAACATTAGTTGGCATGTTTTCATATTTTTCAACTAGAGAGGAATGAGCTTCTTCAAGCTTAGTGTGAGACTTTTGAAGCTTCTTATGGTCTACCTTTAGACTCTCATAAGATGCCCTAAGGTCATCAAGTTCTTGCATAAGATTTTTCTTTTCCTTAAGCAAGCCCTTGCACTCCTTTCTAGATTCTTTATAATGTTGAGTGCAATCTTCTAGCATAGTGATTAGTTCATCTTTAGTGAATTCTTCTTCATCACTATCACTATCACTAGCATTATCATGATCACTCTCATCATCGGATGATACCTTAGAGGCCTTAGCCATGAAGCACGATGGAGTGTCGAAGAGGGAGACCTTCTCTTGGATGGCAATGCTAGCATGTCCCTTCTTCTTGCTCTTGTAGTCATCCTCATCATCACTTGAGGAATCATCACTATCCCATGTAGCAACATGAGAATCATTCTTCTTTTTATGAGAGCTCTTCTTCTTTTCTTACTTCTTCTTTTGCTTCTTCCTCTCCTTCTTGATAGCATCTTCATCATCACTATCATAAGGACACTTTGCAATGAGATGATCTTTGCTATGACATCTAAAGCATCTCATGGTATGCTCATTCTTCTTAGATGAGTTCTTCCTCCTCCTTGCACGATAGCCCTTCTTCTTCATGAATTTGCCAAATTGCTTGACAAAGAGAGCCATCTTCTCATCAATGTCATCACTATCACAAGAGCTTGAGTCTTCATCACTTGATGATTCAATTTTAGATTTGCCCTTGGATGTGGTGGCTTTGAATGCCACACTCTTCTTCTTTTCATCATCTTTCTTCTCATTCTCCTTCTTCTTCTTCTTAACCAACTCATCCTTCTCATCATCTTCTCTATATGAATCATCGGTCATCACCTCTTGAAATATTTGTTGAGGAGTTGAATCCTTCAATGTAGTCCTTACTAGCACGGTGATCAATGTATCAAACCTCTTGGGCAAGCTTCTCAAGAATTTCATGGAGAATTGGTTGTCCTTGACTTCCTCACCAAGTGCCTTGAGCTCATTGACAATGACTTGCAATCTATGAAACATCTCCGGTACACTCTCATCATCTTGCATCTTGAAGCTTGAAAATTTTTCTTGCAAGATATATGCTTTAGCGGTCTTTGTGCCTTCGGTGCCCTCAAATGTTTCTTCTAGCTTGGCCCAAGCATCATGTGCAACTTCTATATTCTTCACTTGCTCAAATGTCTTGTCATCTAATGCCTCATGAAGAGCACTAATGGCAATATCATTGCATTGGAGCTTCTTCTCTTCCACCGGTGTAGGTGCTTCCGGATTAGCAACCTCAAATTTTGTTTCGGTGACCTTCCACACTTCTCTATTGATTGACTTGAGGTGTGCGGTCATCTTAACCTTCCAATAAGCATAGTTTGTGCCATCAAAGTGAGGTGCCTTCTTGGTGTTGTTGATGTGCAAGCTTAATTGAGCCATTTCTTTTTCACCGTAGGTTGTTAAGCCTCAATTAAACGGTGCCTCGGCTCCGATACCACTTGTAAGGTCCAAATAGGCTAGAGGGGGGTGAATAGCCTAATTAAAAACTTCTACAATAATTCCTTAACCACAAGTTAGTATAAAAGGTGGCGGAGCAAAATGCACTAGCTCTAACTAATTAAGCAAGCCACCTACACAAGTCTAGTACAAGGCTATCCACTAAACACAACAACAACTACTACAAGCTAGATACAAGAAGTAATACAAGATAAGAGCTTCGAGTGATTATACCGCCGTGTAGAGATGAGAAGTACCAATCAATCAATCATACAAGAGAAATCCTCGGGAAGAGAGTGACACAAGAATTTATCCCGAGGTTCACTTGCTTCCCGGCAAGCTACTCCTCGTTGTGGCGATGCACCCACTTGTCGGTTCGCGAGCTAATCGACTATCAAGAGTCGAGCCCTCGGCGGGCACCGTACAACCGCACACAAGATGGGGATCCTCCAAGCCACGAGCTCCACTAGAGTATCCAATTCGCGAACTCCCGCGGGGAAGGATCAAGAACCCCTTACAACACTTGGTGAAGGCTCCAACAATCTTCAATTGCGAGCTCAATCACCTCCGCTGCTCCAAGCCGTCTACCGTGTCGGGAAACACGGAAGAGTAACGAGAAATCCGCAGCAACTCGAAGATCAAGTGCCTCTAGAATGCAACTCTCAAGCAATGCACTTGAATCTCACTCAATCTCACTCAAGATGTGCAATCAATCAAAGAGATGAGTGGAGGGGTTGTTCTCTAGCTCAAAGGATGTCTCTATATCTCAAAATGTGCAAGAGTTACCCTCAAACCCCGGACATCCTCTATTTATAACGAAGGGGTACGCAGCTAGCCGTTACCGGACGACTCAGCTCAAATCGCACTGACCGGACGCTCCGGTCAGGGTGACCGGACGCGTCCGGTCACTACACGACAGACGAAAACCGCGCGGGTCAGAACTAGCCGTTGCAACGACCGGACGCGCTCCTTCGAACGACCGGACGCGACAGTGCCAGCGTCCGGTCGCGTTCCAGTAAGCACCCAACACGACCGGACGCGTCCGGTCGCACATGACCGGACGCGCCAGCCGCGTCCGATCGTGCTTCGCTGCGCTCGGTCTCTCTGGACACTTGACCGGACGCGCCGGTCCCGTGAGGCACCGGACGCGCCGGTCGCGCGCTTAACTTATACGCCCAGTTGAACTGACCGGACGCGCTGGTCAGACCAGACCCGCGTCCGGTGCAGCGTCCGGTGCAAACCCTAGCACCCGCGCTGCGTTGAACTGACCGGACGCGCTAGTCAAGCCAGACCCGCGTCCGGTGCAGCGTCCGGTGCAGCGTCCGGTCAACGCAGTGACCTCCGTTCGCCTCCGTTTCTTTTCCGACTTTCGGCGCAATAGAAAATAGGCATTTCACTTCTCCAAAAAGCGCCGAATCCCGCCTCGCAAGCTCGGCGGGAGGGAGAGAGGAACCCAAACCCCTCTCTACCGCTTAAACTCCACCGCCTTCGCAAATGTGCTAACACCACCAAGTGTACACCACCATGTGCATGTGTGTTAGCATTTCACAAACATTTTCCAAGGCGTTATGTTAGCTCTTTACTAGATCCTAAATGCATATGCTCAAGACATTGATCTAGTGGCACTTGATTCCCGAGCTAACCGTGATTGCCCCTCTGGATAGTCGGCTATGTATCCTAAACCCGGTCAATCACTTCTCTACTCAACTTAGACCGGCAAAAGGAAAACCCTATGGTTATACCTTTGCCTTGCGCTCTTAGATCATTCTCCTCCACTTGATCATCACGTCCTTCATGTTATGTGCATCTCCACCATGATCATCATTTCATGCACCATCTCTTTGTGATCTTGTGGCCACCACTCTTTGCCACGTACACCTTCATCACATGTGTTGCTTATGCCTAACTCAAAACACTTAACACATGGCATTAGCAACTTGGTGTCATTAATTACCAAAACCAAACTTGGGCTTTCAACGGTGAAACCACCATTCGACTTCTACCGAAGTCTAAGCATTACTAAGCATAAGAGATCGACTTACATATATTAGTGGGATATCATCTGGATATAAGTGTAGATCAAGGTAATCATGCAGCAACGGTATCAACCAACTCCTACTAACTTAATGCACATTACACTAGACTTAAAGTGTAATAAAGCATTTATGAAACAGAAGAGTAGTTGTATGTCCGGGGCTTGCCTTCGTTGCAGAGAAGTTAGTTCCCTCAGAGAGTTCCAATAGACACCAGCACCTCTGGCGAATGGCCCTACTCTGAGACTGGATCAACACACATCTTCTCATCTCGTACACTATACGTAATAAAATATGTGCTTAACATGATGGAATGGATGCCATGATGTGTGATGCATGATGATGAACAGAGCATAGCATACAAGAGACATTTAGAAAGGATAAACATTAGTTATCTACTTGAGTACAGCTTTCCTTCGCAGTACAGTTACAAGCCAACAAGGTTAATTTAAAGGTTAACTAACCATAACTTTGTTTTTACCCAGGAGGTTGCATCTAATAACAAGTAATTCTATCACAAGACCACTAATTACTTACACAAGAAATCATTAACTATTAATGATCTATGTTGACACATTAATTATCATTAACAAATCATAGTTAACAAGTTAATCGTGAGCTCAAGCAACTCAATAAGATGTCATGGATCATCACATGTTAATGATCCAAGGTCAACAAGCAATCTCAAAGTCACACAAATCCTAAATTATCAAGTTAAACACATAATTAATTAATTAATTAATTTAAGACAGAAATTAAGAATAAAATAAATTTTATCCAATTAAGCTCAAACTTTTTCTACAGATTAGTCTTACCCTAAAACAGTACCACAATTAATTTCATAATTTTTGGACTTTTATTACAATTACTAAAATTCCTGGAAGTTGTATTTAATAATTAATTGAGCTAATTAAATCACATATAAAAAAATAAACAAAATTGACATTTAATATTTTTCTTAAATAATACACAGTACTTAGAGGTTACTCAAAAATTTTCAATATTTTTGGAGCCCTAGATATTTCATAACAAAATAAACAAAACTTATGACTATTTAACCTTTTTGAAAAAGAAAAACAAAATCCTTGCGGGCTGCTTCTCTTCTCTTTCTCTCTCGGCCCGGCCTGCAACGCACGCGCGCGGCCCGCACTCGCTGCTCCCACCCTCGCGCGCGCGGCCCACCCACTGGCTTGGCCCAGCAAAGCCAGCCGGCCTGCTTCGCCCGCGCCCGCGCTCCATCGGTTGCTGACACACCGACCCCACCCGCTCGCTCGCCCTCTTTCTTCTCCCTCGCGCGCGCGGACACGCTGCCGCGGTGACCGTCGAAGGCAAACTTGCCAACGACGAACCTCCGGTGAGTCGGAGCCGCACCAACAGCCCCAACACCACCACCCGAACCCCGCGAACCCGACGGTGACACGAGTTGGACCTTCTACCGCACGGAGAGGATCCTACCGCGGCCATGTCGGTCACGGTGGCGACCCGACCGGTGACACGACGAACAAAACGCGTTTATAAGACGGTAGCGATTAAAATAAGGGGAGCATCACATGCAGGGGCTCACAGTGGTTGCGTTGGGCGACTTGGTGACGACGGAGAGGCACTGGAACGGCCGGTCCACGGCGAGGCGGTCACGGTGGCGTCGCTGCCGGCCGTGAGGAAGAAGGTGAGGCGCGATCAGTGGCTCCAGGAGCTGCGCGCACACCCTGCGGAGCTAGAGGCGAGAGCTATTGGGCGGTGGAGCAGCAGCAACGTCAAATTTGGACGGCGGATGGCGGTGGCCGGTCGCGGCGAGGAGCGGAGGAGGAAGAGAAATCGGATTGGCCGGTGACGGTGGTATTTATAGGCATGGCCGGTCGGCACGGGAGCGACACGCGGAGCGTCCTGACCGTGACGAGGCGGTCGCGGGACGTCACGGGAGCGCCTGGAAGCGAAACGAAGATCGCCGGCGTCGTCGGGAGGTGGCGCTCGGTGGTTGGAGAAGATTTCAAATAAATTACCGAATTGCCACTGAAGGAAAATTTCAAATTACTTTCAAATCTTCAAAAGAAGTTGAAAATCTGTAAATACAAAAGTTGTTCCATTTTCAAAGATCTACAACTTTCTCAATATGAACATTTTCCAATTCGGCTTAGTTTTTGAAATTTGAATTTGAATTCAAAAGGGGTCATTTTCTGGAATTCTATAAAATCAAAATTACTTTGAATTTTGTATTGAAACTTCAAAAACTCAAAATACCAAAGTTGTACATCTAGGACAGACCTACAACCTTGCTATTCAAAATATTTTCAAATTCTGCCTCCATTTTGAAATTGGATAGGGAAAATGAAAAGGGGAAAATTTTGAGATTTGAATCTTTTCAAAATTACTTCAAATTTTACACAGAAACTTTGAAAACTCAAAACATAAGACTTGTAGCCCTTGAAAAGATCTACAAACTTGGTTTTACACTTTTTCCCAAATTTTGCTTATATTTTGATCTATTCCAAAAGGGGTAAAACTAGGGTTTTGTTTTTCAGGGTTTTCGGAAAGGTTTTGAACTGAAACTTGATTCTTTATTAATTTGTGGTTATTTAGTGATCACACCATCATCCTAGGCATCATTGAGTCAAGCCTCACATGATTGACCAAATGGCTCCCTAGGTTGACCAGTTTGACTTAAGAAATTCTTGTAATAATACCTCAAATTTGAATTCGAATTCGAATCGGAAAACTCGTAACAAGTTTTGGATTCCAAACCCTAACTCAAACTTGAAGCTTTATTTTATAAGTTGGACTTGAGCTTATACCCTACACTTTTATTTAAACAAAACTTTAATTGTGTAAACCAATTCTCATATATAAAATTCATAAAGAACCTAATGTATCAACGTGCCATCATTTCATGGAATTAACTAAAATACCAGATTTGCAATATGAGAACATGACAAAGAAACATAGAAAACATGTCATATGGCAACATTACATATGCAACATAGACATGGTATATGCAACACAACAATGCTATAAATGCAACATACACTACTAGAAATACCCCCTATTGTGACGCTTTATTTACATGGTAGAGACGCTTTATTTTGTCTCTACAAGATTGTAGGCACGTTTTTGTAAAGCGTGTTAGAAGCGTCTTCGCATGGACCGAGACGAGTTCCCTAAGCGTTTCAAGGTGATAAAGAGATGTTTAGTAGAGATGCTACTTGCATGCCTATGCACATTGATACACTTTTATAGATACATTTATATAATGTGTCTATTTGTGTAGCTACGTTATATAGTAGTGCTTCGTTATGTGCTAAGAAGTGTAGAGACGTTCTCATAAATACATTTATATTATGTGTGTACTAACGTAGTCACGTTGTGTAACAATATTGTATTGTGTGTTAAGAAGTGTAGAGACGTTCTTACAGATACATTTACATTATGTGTCTACTAATGTAGTCACATTTTGTAGTGACGTCATATTGTGTATTAAAAAGTATAGAGGCGTTTGAGTATATACATTTATATTATGTGTCTAGCAATATAGATACGTTGTCTAGTAACATCATTTTGCGTTTCAAGAAAATATAGAGACAATTTTATACACACATTTATATTATGTTGCTATAGCATATATTGCCATGCCAAATGATGACGCCGATAGTCCATATTGCAACGCTTTGTTTTTTGAAAACAATGTATGGTAATTAAAGCAATTAAACCAAAATATGACTTGTTTATATACATCATTAATGAAACAATCCAATGTCAAACTCTGGCTTAGACACACGCATTGTTCAAAGACATAGGTATCTGACACACTTGTTTATACACATCAAAACCTAATGAGCTATGTCTACCACTACAGCAAAGGTTGGCTTCATGTTGACCATCCCACCACTCGTGCGCTCCACTCAAACTCTAGCTCCCTCCTGAAAAGAATCATTAATTGACATTGGTATATGAATCATTTAAACTGAAATTGTAATATTTTGGCAACAATACACTTGAGCACTCAGGTTCATGTTTTTGAGCATTCAACCTAAGCACAAGAAAATTATTCACTACATACTGTTGGTTTTCTTGCCAAAAGAATGAATCCGGCAATAACCTACCCATTCTGGCTACACTATTCCCATTAATCAGGTTCACTACTTACTGCAAACTATAATCTACACATTCACACCGCACTATTCCAATTAACATTGTTCAAGGACTCCAGTAGTGCTTACAGAGTTCAGAGAAAAAAAACATGTTCAGAGTTTGGAGTAGCAAAGAGCTTACAACTCTAGTTGTGCTTGTCAGTGCTCCCTCATACTTCCTCGGTCCTTGAAGAGGATGAACTCTCCTTGTTCTTCTCGAGAGCACGCTCTGTGATCTGTTTCCCATCTCTGACAAATTCCTACCCATGATCACTCAAGCAACAAAGATTAGGTACCATTCACATATATTTTCGACAAGAAAAATGTCAAATAGAACTATACAAACAACATAAAAGAATAATGCAGTAAAGACAAGCACGGTGTCAACTAGCAGAATAGTTAACCAGGATAAAGTTGGCGTCATTCAATTTACATTTACAGTTGGTCATTTAAGCTGCAGAGTTTATTGACTTCAATGTCATAGTTATCTCCCACATATACAAAGAGCAGAAATTTCTAGGCTGATAATTACTTTTAGCAATGAACTAGCCTCACACATCTGTTTCAGAGACATAAACTGCATAAAAAGACTAATAAATTAATTCTATGTTTAGGGATTTGCATGACTCAACTGGGTCCATGCATCTCATCGAACTGACATTGATTTTTTAAAGGGTTGTTTTGTTTCATATAGTTCAAGAGCTAACTGATCAGAGTAGTGACATGTCAAAGTACTATCTTCACCTACCAAGCAATCCTGTAAAACTGTAAAGGCTTTTGGTGCACAAATAACACTATAAAAGCTGCAGATGATCCTAACAGAGATAATACCACTAGGATTACTATTAAACTGAAGCTTAAATCCCTGGATAGCATCCAAAAACACTACTAAACTGAAACTAAACTCAAACTATTTCCGACATAACAACAGGTGCATCTCGAAACAAAAATCAGCAGCTTCCAAGAAACCATCAGAGAACAAGGTAATTAATGAAAATCAGGGCATTAAGCAGAGTGGTTTGCTAATCAAACATATAGTATACTAACCATCCATAGAAAAATATAGAGGTCAAAGCTGGCATGTGCAAATGTAAGGAAAAAATATATGCATTCATGCTGACCCATACTTGAACCAGTGCTAAATTAGTTCACATGCCACAGGATTATGGAATTAAGGCCGATGCTACTACCATTCTCATAGAAGTGTTTGCTGACATCATCATTTGGCATTCACGTGAAGGCTGAAACAGCAAATATAATCAATTCTCCTATAGTACATATTTCCAGTGGTTCAAGAAATTGGATCTGTACAAAACAAATCAGATAAAGTACATTGCCCCAATCCGGAGGCGATTGATCCGACAAGGCAAAATCAATGCAACGCTAGGTAGGAAGGGAAGGGATCAAGCGAGCGAACCTTGCGGGTGTCACGCCGCTGTGGTTGGGAGAGGTTCTTCTGCGTGACCCGGCGGAGGGTGACATGGCGAGGTGCAGCTGGTGGTCGCAACCCCCAACATCGTCGCCATTGCCGTTCGCTGCGCTGGGAGGAAGGGGAGGTGAGGCGGCAACCATGGCGGTGGAGACTACAAGAAATGTGCCACTTATTGACATTCCATTTATGTGTAGCCTGCTGCAAAATACATGAAAAAATAATCACTGTGATTGAACAACTTCACAATGTACAGAGGGAGCACAACTGACAAAGGCGAGATAAACGTGTTAAAAAATCAGAACTAGGTTCGTAATAACATAGATGAATATGCTGCCTAGTAGATGAACTGTGTTCTAAACATTTGCGTACTGTGTTCGAATCGCAAGCCTTCACAGTCACCTTCCATGGCACATACACACACAAAACAAAACAAAACAAGACAAGACAAGACTAGACTAGACTAGACTAGACTAGACTAGACTAAACTATTGGATTACGAATCAAAAGGGGATGAGGGAAGTAACTGCAACTCTCGGCGAGCAGTGTTGAAATCCGGCCAGGGGCATGCTGCACGGCCTGGGGTGGGGCAGCAAGCGCGGCTCCGCATGGCCTCGCGACGGCCGCCGCCGCGTGGCCGGGGTTGGGAGCAGCAAGTGCAACTCCGCGCGGCCTGGGGTGGGGCGTCGAGCGCGGGTCCGCACAGCCTGGGGAGGGGCGGCGCGAGGCCTCACGAGTCACGAGCAACGAATGACGAGCGGTGCGCCGGCCGGCCCTAACCCTAGCTCTCGATCTGTTCTTTCGTGGAGGTCAAGAGTTGGAGAAGACGCGGATGAGGACCATATCGTGAGGTGATGGAGGCCGGCACGAGGGCGAGTGGTGCCGGCGCGAGGGAATCGGGCAGCGCCGTCGCGAGGCAGTCAGCCGACGTTGGGCGGGGGATGGCGTTGCGGCACTATAGAAATTAGAAATCGGGTGGGGGAGGGGAAGAGGTGTGTGTGCGCGCGTGGGTTGCAAACGATCAAGGGGTTTTTCTTTTTTTTTGCCACCCACTTTTGCTCACGGAATTTTTCTAAAGCCTCGCGCGGATATGGGGTTTTGGTTTCTATTTGGCGCCAAGCCGCCAACGCTCCAACTAACAGCACCATAATTTGGTGCATTGAGTTTTTTTTTCTTGTAATTTTCCCCGCATGTCTAAGATTCAGGCACAGAGCTCAATGCAGCTGTAAAATTACCAAAATACCCCTCTAAAAAGAATCTGACATCCTATACAGTAACAGTCACGACAGAGATGTTTAGAAGCAGAGGAGTGGACCAGAGCCTTGGGGAAGGAACGAGAACACGGCAGCATGTTGCAAGCCTGTCAGAAGTCAATTTTTTAATTCCCTCGTGGCAGTCGTTGGGTGCACAGGCTCCAAGCGGGTACTGTTGCACATCGAACTTTGTGCAAGTGACCCTTTATTCTTGGAAATTTTTTGAACCGCAGACGTGCAACTAATTGTGGACGGAGGGAGTATATACTAAAGAGCCTGGCAAAGAAATACTCACACCGATAAAAAAATTTCATAAAATTTTAATAAAGTGGGACTATACATTCTTTATAAATAATTACCCTATTCGCTCAGTCATGGAATAGTATTTTTCTCTCACAACATTTCAGCATAAGCGAACAGGGTGAATAACATCTCTCAGTCGTATAACTATGTGTGAGATGTATCGATTTATGAACAATGTGCAGTACCACTTTGTTAATATCATTTGAAATTTTTATTCAATGACTATACTTCAAAATCATGTTGTCACGCAAGTTTGTACCAAGTTTAGATATTGTTACATTTATTATATGATAATTCAACGAATAATAGCATCTCTCACTTAATCATATAACCGTGTGAGATACATTGGTTTGTGAACAATGTGCGGTACCACCAATGGGTTAAAATCAATTGAAATTTTTTCAATGATTGTACATCAAAATCATCTTGTCACACAAGTTTGTCGATTTTTCTAACTAAGTTCAGATATTATTACATTATTCTATGGTTATTCAACTAATAATTGCAATAATAAATAAATTTGGTCAAATAATTCTGCAATTGACACAACAACATATTTTGGGTCCATAAGTATTCCATAAAAATTTCTAGCCATTTTAATAAAGTGAGACTATACATCCTTCATGAATAGTAACAATTCTCACTTAGTTATATAACTATGTGTGAGATATGTTCATTTGTGAACAATATATAGTACTGCTTTGCTAAAATCATTTAAATTTTTTATGCAATGATTTTACATCAAAATCATGTTGTCATGCAAGTTTGTAGACTTTTCAAACAAAGTTTAGATATTATTTCATTTGAATTTCAATAGGTGAGAACTTTAGACATAATTTTAGGACAATAAATGAATTCCAATGAAAACGTTGTCAGCTACCAAGTTTTAGAGCTCATTAAGATCTACAACTTTGGTTTGAGTTATTTCCCCATATGAGTTCATTTGAACAATTTGAAATTTTGAATTTCAAATTATGAGAATTTGAACAAACTTTAGTAAATATTTCAAATGGAAAAGTCATCAAGTATGAATTTTTAGAACTTACCTAGATCTACAACTTTTGTTTTTGTCATTTCTTCATTTGAGTTTGTTTGAACAATTCAAAATTTAAATTTTCAAATACGACAAGCTCTCATTCTTCATTCACTTGAGAAATAAAATGATCAATAAATATCAACAAACATTCAAGTGGTCTAGTGGTAGTGGTGGTGTTACTGTCCTTGTGGGGGTCAGGTGAGGTTATATGTTCAAATCTTCTTGTCGTATTTTTCACGACATGTTAAATTTGAATTTCAAAATATAAAAATTTCAAATACATTTTTGGGACAGTAAATTAGATGGAAAACTCGTCAACTACAAGTTTATAGAACTCATCTAGATCTACAACTGTTGTTTTGATTGTTTCTTCATTCGAGTTTCTTTGAACAATTTAAAATTTGAATATCAAAATATAAGAACTTCAAATAGAATTTTGGGACAGCAAATGATTTCAAATGGAAAAGTCATTAACAGCAAAGTTGTACAACTCATCGAGATCTACAACTTTTGTTTTGATTACTTTTACATCAGACTTTGTTTCAACAATTCAACATTTGAATTTCAAAATATGAGAACTTTAAACAGAATTTTAGGACATTAAATGATTTCAAATTAAAAAGTTGTCAACAACAAAGTTGCAGAACTCTTAGAGATTTATAATTTTTTGTTTTGGTCATTTCTCCATTTAACTTCATTTGAACAATTCAAAATGTATATTCTCATAGCTCAAGTCGTGGTTCCTATAATAAATAAGATAAAACAGTAAATTTTTCACAAACATGCAAGTGGTCTAGTGGTAATGGGTGTTGTTGTTCTCTTGGGGGTGGTGAGGTTGCAAGATCAAATCTTAGTGGTTGCCCTATTTTTGTTTTTCTTATCATTTTTTCAAGTCATGCTGAAGTTTAATATAACAAATAAAATAAAACACTAGATATTGCACAAACATGCAAATGGTCTAATGGTAATAGGGTGGGTGTTCTTATCATTTTTTCACGTCATGCTAAAGTTTAATATAACAAATAAAATAAAACACTATAATGCACAAACATGCAAATGGTCCAATGGTAATAGGGTGTGTGTTGCTATCTCTTGAGGGTGGTGAGGGTGCTGAAGTTTAATATAACAAATAAAATAAAACACTAGATATTGCACAAACATGCAAATGGTCTAATGGTAATAGGGTGGGTGTTCTTATCATTTTTTCACGTCATGCTAAAGTTTAATATAACAAATAAAATAAAACACTATAATGCACAAACATGCAAATGGTCCAATGGTAATAGGGTGTGTGTTGCTATCTCTTGAGGGTGGTGAGGTTGCATGTTCAAATCTTGGTGGCTGCCCTATTTTTGTTTTTCTTATCATTTTTTCATGTCATGCTAAAGTTTAATATAGCAAATAAAATAAAACACTAGATATTGCACAAACATGCAAATGGTCTAATGATAATAGGGTGGGTGTTGCTATCTCTTGAGGGTGGTGAGGTTGCAAGTTTGAATCTTGGTGGTAGCCCTATTTTTATTTTTTTGTCATTTCTTACAATGTCTCTACATGCTACTAATGGATGACATAGGCACATTTAACTTCATTTCACTTTGAGATGTTTTCAATATCATATCAAGAAGCATGTTTACGTGATTATGTATGACTATTGATACGCTTTGCAACGTGTATAAATCATACTGATAGTTTAAAGCGTGTCTAACTTCGTGTTATTTTACGACGACTTTAGTATTGTTTAAAAAACATCTTTAGTTGTCTATGGAGCGTTCTATGAGACGCTTTGTAACGTGTCTTGAAGCTATTGACGATTAAAAGCGTGTCTAGCACCGTGTCAATTTGAGACGCTTACAATATCATTATAAAAAGTGTCTTTACATGCCTTTTAACACTAAAAACGTGTCTAATATCGTGTTATGTTGAGACGTCTATAAAATCGTGTTAAAAAGCATCTTTACATGACTATGTAGAGACGTTTTTAGTGTGCGTTATTATGAAAGCGTAGCTACAGTGGGTTTTTCTAGTAGTGATAGGATATCTATTATTGCAATATGAATGCATTTATGGCATAACACTTAGATACTTATGCTTGATGATGCATCATTATCACATTTTAATTATTTCTTAACATCTGGGATGTGACACGTCCGGTCGCGGTGGGAGCTCTCTGGACTCCGACCGGGTGCAGCGATTCCGGTCAAACGCTGAAGCGCGTCCAGTCACGACAACGGCTACTTCTGACGCGGACTGTTTTCGCTTGTCCTGTAGTGACCGGACGCGTCCGGTCACCCTGACCGGTGCGTCCGGTCATCACGTTTTGCACTGCGTCGTCCGGTAACGGCTAGCTGCGTACCCCTTCGCTATAAATAGAAGTTGGCCGGGGTTTGAGAGCAACTCTTGCACATTTTGAGACCTAGAGACATCCTTTGAGCTAGAGAACAACCCCTCCACTCATCCCTTTGCTTAGTTGCACATCTTGAGTGAGATTGAGTGAGATTCAAGTGCATTGCTTGAGAGTTGCATTCTAGAGGCACTTGATCTTCGAGTTGCTGCGGATTTCTTGTTACTCTTCCGTGTTTCCCGACACTGTAGACGGCTTAGAGCAGCGGAGGTGATTGAGCTCGTAATTGGAGATTGTTGGAGCCCTCACCGAGTGTTGTAAGGGGTTCTTGATCCTTCCCCGCGGGAGTTCGCAAATTGGATACTCTAGTGGAGCTCGTGGCTTGGAGGATCCCATCTTGTGTGCGGTTGTGCGGCGCCCGCCGAGGGCTCGACTCTTGATAGTCGATTAGCTCGCGAACCGACAAGTGGGTGCATCGCCACAACAAGGAGTAGCTTACCGGGAAGCAAGTGAACCTCGGTAAAAATCTTGTGTCATCTCTTTGCCGAGAATTTCTCTTGTGATTGCTCATTGTGATTGATTCTTCGAGTGTATTACTTCTCTACATCGTTGGTATAAGAATCAAGTCACTTGCTCTTTACTTTCTTGTACTAGTCCTAGTGAAGTTAGCTTAGTGTAGCCTTTATCACATAGGAGTAAGTAGCTTAGTGACTTAGCCTTGTTGGTGTGTATTAGAGATCATAGCCTTGCTTCACTAGAATTGTATATGTGGCTTGCATAGTATAATTAAGCTAGTGCTAGAATTAGCTTAGCCATCTTTTATACTAACGTGGTTGTTTAGTGAAGCTTGTAGATTTTTAAATAGGCTATTCACTCCCCTCTAGCCATTTGGATCTTACACAGACACAATGCTACTAAGATCATCCTAGCTCAAGAAGTTGTCCATTCCTTTAATCTTAAATCCTAGACTCAAAAAGCCTTCATGCTTAAGCTGGACCTAGCTAAAGCTTTTGATCGCATCGAGTGGGGTTTCATTGTCAACGCTCTCCACGGACAAGGCTTCAGTGATCTTTTCATCAACCTAATCCACAGCCGCATCTTTCTACCACCCTCTCGGTTCTAGTAAATGGCAAACCATATGCTCCCATCCATCCTCAATGTGGAATCAGACAAGGGTGTCCCCTGTCCCCTTACTTGTTTGTCCTCGCCATCAATGAACTCTCTCTTCGTATGCAAGAAGCCATCTCCTCAAACACCCAGCAAGGAATTTCCCTAGGTCCAAATTGTCCTCCGATTCACTCGCTCCTTTTTGCCGATGACCTCCTAATTTATGGTCATGCTACAGCCGCTGAAGGTGATGCCATCTCCAACATCATCAATAATTTTTGCCAAGCCTCCGGACAAACTCCAAATATGACCAAGTCGGCCATCATGTTCAGTCATCATGTTGATGACACTACTAAACAAGGCATTAGAGCTATACTCCCTGTCCTGACCTCACTCTTAACTCCACCCACCTAGGCCACCCCTTAATTTTCAATCACAGGGATCGCAACAAAGCCTACAAGTTCATCCTCAACAAATTTAGGGCAAAGCTTACCACCATCAAGGCAACAAATTGAATCATGCCAACAGACTTGTTTACATCGAATCGGTCCTTGCCTCCATCCCTATCTACTATATGAGCACTGTCCTTCTCTCCAAGACCTTCATTGAGAAAATAACGTCCATTATTCATAGGTTTTGGTGGGCTAGGATTCAAGCCGATAGTACATCTTCTCCTATCCACTATCGTTCCTGGGATGATATTTGTCAACCTAAGGACAATGGAGGACTGGCTGTCAGAGATCTATACACAGTTAATAGGAGCTTAATCCTCAAAACGGCTTGGCACATAGCCACTGAACAAGACCCTTACCTCACTGCCATCCTCAAGTCCAAGTACTTCCCCAATACCACCTTCTGGACTTCCAGCAATAGCTTACCTAAATCTGTCTTCTGGTCCTCCCTACTGCAGATCAAACCAATTCTTGTTCAAAATTGCACTATCCAAATTCATCACGGTAACTCCAGCTTATGGTCTAGCCCTTGGTGTGATATCTGGAATAATATCCACGACCACATCAAACTTTCGATCCACCTCCCTCATCTCCGCAGCAACATCGCGGACCTCTGGAACACCAACCTCATTAACACTATTTTTGATCCCATCGCTGCCAACATTATCACCCACATTCAACCTATCCCCTCCAATGACTAGGACATCATCCGCTGAATCTCAGCTCCTAAAGAAGATTGCATGGCCAAGGAAGCCTTCAAGTTTCTCAGCTCCGGATCCAGGAAATAATTGTAGAAGGGGCTGAACTAGACGGGGCCTTGTTTGGCTGAAATAAAGGCCAAGCCTGGTGGGAGTTCGGTAGAGGAAAAAGGCCCATTACGTGGTCCAAGTTGATGCACAGAGCTTTCTTCTACCTCGAGACAACCTCAGCTCTCCTTTCACAGGCAGCCATGGAGAAAAATTGTTGGAGAGGCCTAGGGGGGGCTCCATGATCTCAGCAGCAGTAGGGGGCTCTAGCCCCTCCAACCCCCCTGGTAGATCCGCCCCTGCCCAGAATATTACCAACTTCCCAATCAGGGCCCGAGAAGTGTCTCCAATCATGCCATGCATCTTCTTCTCAAATTCTGGAAGCTCAAATCCATCTCGCCCTGCATTAAAACTTTTGCCTGGAGACTGATATGGAGAGCACTATCTACTGGTGATCGGCCAGGCAGGCAGATTCTCTACCAACATCCCCAAAACCTGCTCAGTCTGCAATGAATTGAAACTGATGCACATCTATTCTTCCACTGCACCTTTGCACTTGCACGTGCAGTTTGGTTTTCAGCTAACCCTCCTCTCTGTACTTCAATTTTATCCATTGAGCAGGATGAAGTGCAGGATATTCTCACAATAATTCTTGATGGCAACAGCAACGACGATCAACTACGAAAAACAATAACCACCTTGTGGTACATTTGGAAAGCGAGAAATGATTTCCGCTTCAACAACAAAAAAAAATGGACGGTTTGGCAAATCCACAACTCTGTGGCGGCCGAAATCAACATATCTTCCAGTTCTTTGTAGGTGCAAGATTACATCACAGGTAACGACCATGAGATCAGTGAAACCCAGCTCGGGCCAAGGATGCAATCACGCCATCACCACAGCACACAAAGTAACGCTGGGTACTCCTCTCAGACCAGGGACTGCACCATGCAGATGAGTCATGCTAATCACAGGAGACATCACCTGGACAGTGGAGGACATAACCAGGGATATAGAATTGTCAATGCAGGAACACCAGACGAACAGGAGCTGCTGCACACTCAAGTTCCGCCAATGCCATCTCTCTGCAGAGTATATTACTCCCGGCGCGACTCCCAGGCATCAGATGCTACACGGATGCATTCAGGCTGTGTTCAGCTGGGTTTTTTTACCGACCGGAAGGGTCAAACCGCCGGGCTCCGGTTCCGGTTTACCGGTCCAGTTTGCCGGTAACCGTACGGTTACCGGGCGAGTTTGAATTTGAATTCAAACTCGCCTTCGGTTCGGTCGGCGGCCGGTTTACCGAGCGGTTTGTAGCGGTTACCGCTCCGTTTAGAATTTTTTTTGCATGAATAAAAAGAATTTTTGGTACTTCCTTTGCACAAATTAATGTAAAAAGACCACATAATGCGGTAATAAATAGCATAAGTCACTAAAGCAACAATATATAGTCGCATACAAATACATATTCGCTTACACAAACAAATAGTCGCATGGTCAACTACGTAGGATGTATGGGAAGATCCCTGGTTGGCACGACATTTCATATTCGGTGGTGGACATAAGAGAGATACCTTGCTGTCTAAGCAGGACAGCCTTGTAATCTTGCCAAGTTTGACCTGTCCATGCTGCTGTTGTCTCCCATTCTTGAACTAACATATTGTAAAAACTGGGGTCTTCCCATTCATACACCCATCTAGTCTGAGTCTGCATGGTCATGTCAGGAATGTGATAGCTATAAGTAGACTGTGAGGTATCGCTGTAGGAGGAAGAAGAGTACTGTGGAGTGTCGTAGTCCGTCGGTGCATATGTTCTCCTCTGCGATGTCGGTTGTCTATGGTCACGGTCTTGAGTAGCATGTGTGAATTGGGTCTCGCCTGCAATCAACCATAATTAGTAGGCATAGACAGAAACAATTGTGCGTATGTAGGTGCAATGGATACCTGTGAAATGAAGACCTACATAACTACTACCACCAGCACCAATAGTACCAGCCCCACTCCCACCACCACCGTCTTTCCCACCACCACCGCCACCGTCACTCCCACCAGCACCGTCATTGTCACTGTCATCGTCACTACTGTTATCGTCACCACTATCCTGGGACTGGTATTCCTCATCCTCAGTCTCTGTGTCGCTGGTCACTGCTTTTTCTTTTCCTCGGTGACGCTTGCGGTGACCCTTCGGAGGCACCATCTGCATCTTCCTCTTCCCGAGGTAACTTTGACCCATATTTCTACGGGCCCAATCACTGATGCAATCATGCCCCATAGCCTGACATAGATCCTCGGGGTCTATTTGGTCACTGCCAACACAAATAAATGAATCACATAAATAAAATCAATCACATAATACAGGGTGAGACATACACGCACATTTGTATATATTTAAATATAATGTACCTGCCAAGATGTGATGGCAGAGGGACGTCCACTTCGTCAGAATCCTCATCAAGAACTGGAGGCAGGTTAGATCTACCGTACTCCATCCATTCCCTAACCGGATTGCCATAGGTCTCCAAGTATAGGTACTTACCCCACTTCTGTGTCTCTCGGACCGCACTGACAAAGTACGGATTGTCGGCATTTCGTCCTAGGATTCCTACATAATGGAAAAACTTTCCCCAAGCTTTACCAATAGCTTCCTTTGTATTTTTCCCCTTCTGCGTCCAAGACCCTGTATCAATCCTTTGTTGGTGCATTCCTCTCCTCCCACCGGCTGCCACATGATAGTCCTCCACCTCCATAGGAGTCTCCCTCCGTGATCCTGCTCTTCTAAACAACCTCTCAATAGGATTCCCACCATGCGAACCACCACCACCACCACTACCCCTCCACGGTCGTAATTACCTCCTCTCTGTTGCACCCTCTGCTCGTAGTCATATTATGCTCTCGACTGGTTTAGTGCTTCCTTCATCTGAGCCTCATATTCATCATCACCGAGGGGATGGTTTGCCTCCGCTGCAGCTTTTTCTCATGCCAACCTTTGTCGAGCCCGGTCAGCAGTCGTCTTCTTAGCTCTGTCAAGATCTCGCTTAAAGTACGCACGCACATCTGGTGGCACATGGTCGCAATGCAAGGTGTCCGCCCCGTGCCCAGCCAAATGCTGTTTAAATCTAGTGCAACCACCGCCTGCTTTCGTCACATGACAATAATTGCATCTCCATCCAGGAGCAAGATTTTCACCATGCTCCCATACAACGTCTCTGTTTCTGCCTGACATTGTCTACCTGCATAAACGGACAACACAAAGTCACACCTAAATAAAATGTATCTACACAATATATACCTAAAATATACATCCTACCACAAATCCTACCTCTAATCATAAATCCTAAAAAAACATCCTAAAGTAAATCCTACCTAAAACCTAACCAAAAACCTATCCTAAATCCTAACACAAATCCTACCTAAATCCTAGATCTTTCCTAAATCCCAACACATAAACCATACCTAAATCCTAAAGCTAATACTGCTCTAAAGAAAAAAACAAAAAAAACCTTACCTGGCGGTCGCCCGTCGAACCGAGCGGTAAGCTGCTCCTCCCGGACGGTTAGCCGCGCCTTCTGGTCGGCTAACCGTCGCTGAGGCGGGCGCGCGGTAAACCGCCCGTACCGCGCGGTAAGCCGGCGAGCCGGGCCGGTCGTGCGGCGACGGCGGCGCGGACGGAGCCTCTGGGGAGCGGGCGGGGGACGGACGGGAGCTTATCCGCTTCTGGGCGCATTGACCCCCCCCCCCCGCAGCTCCCGGCGCGTTTTGTGCCCGTGGCGGCCTAATGGGCCTTAACGGGCCGGGACCGGGATTTTTCTTTTTCTTTTTTTTTTCAAACTTCTATACATATAAATAAATACTAAACGAACTCGAATTTGAAAAAATTTTACACCATTGGCTTTTATAAATCATGAACTATTTTTAAGAATTTTTTCAGTATTTTTTTTTTCAAATTTTAAATTTGAAATTGGGGAATACCTCATCGGACCGGACCGGAACCGGTCCGGCCCGGTAAGCCCGGTTACCGCGGTAAACCGCGGCTTACCGCCCGGTATAAAAAACCCTGGTGTTCAGTTCCTAAAAAATACACTATGCAAAAAGAAGATTCCCTGTCACATCAAACTTGCGATACATGCATAGAGTACTAAATACAGATGAAATTAAAAACTAATTACACAGTTTGATGGTACTTTGCGAGACGAACGTTTTGAACCTAATTAGTCAACGATTGGACACTATTTACCAAATAAAGCTAAAATGTACTACAGTATATTTTTTACCCTTTTCAGGGAACTGAACACAGCCTCACTGCTCCAGACACCCCTTCGCAGGTTTCAAGACAGGCAGGCTTAGGAGTCTTCATCATCGAAGCTCCCAACCGCCGGCCGCCATTTACATCAAAGCAAAATTACAAAGAACTACAGACTTGTTTAGTTCCGATTTTTTTTTTATTTGGCTACTTTAGCACTTTCGTTTGTATTTGGCAATTAGTGTCCAATTATGGACTAATTAGGTTTGAAAGTTTCGTCTCGCGATTTTCCACCCAAATGTACAATTAGTTTTTTTGTCTACATTTAATGTTTCATACATGCGTCAAAGATTCGATGTGACGGATAAAAGCTAATTTTTTTTGAACTAAACATGGCCGTACATCTGTTCTTACGGCAGAAGCTGCAGCCCTCTCACTTGCCGCACAGATCGTCTCGGCTCTGGGTGCCCTCAATCCTTTCTTCCTGACAGACAGCCAACAGCTGGTGACCTTCCTCAATGGGAACAATCACACCAACCCGCCGCGCTGGGACATCAAGAACACTCAAGACTTCATCAACCACACCTCCAGCAACAATGCTAAGAGCCTGTTTAGTTGTCAAAATTTTTGGCGAAATGTAACTGTAGTAGTTTCGTTGTTATTTAGCAATTAATGTCTAATCATGGTCTAATTAGGCTTAAAAGATTTGTCTCGTCCATTTCGTCTAAACTGTGTAATTAGTTTTATTTTTTATCTATATTTAATGCTTTATGTATGCGTTCAAAGATTCGATGTGACGGGGAATCTAAAAATTTTGGCAAAATTTTTGACATCTAAACGGTACCCAAGATCTTCAAGGTGCCGAGAAAGCTGAACACCACGGCCCACGTCTCAGCTTCTCAGGCTCTCACAAATTCATTTACCATAGCTGATGGTTTGCAGTTTACCTGCTCCAACCACCATGTATCTGGGGGTGTTTAGATGAAAAAAAAGAATTTGGCTACTGTAGCACTGCCGTTTGTATTTGACAATTAGTGTCCAATCATGGACTAATTAGGTTCAAAAGATTCATCTCGTGATTTACAACCAAACTATGCAATTAGTTATTTTTTTTATCTACATTTAATGCTCCATGCATGTATCAAAGATTCGACGTGATGAAGAGAGTGTAAAAATTTAGAATTTGTAATGCATCTAAACCGGGCCCTGGCTGCCATTTGAATGCAGCTCTGAACTCTGTGTCTGGTGACTTCAACATCCTTGCAGCATCATGCTGCTAAATATAAATGCTTTTTATCAACAACGAAAAAAAAACGGACCGATTGAGTGACAATGAGGGATAATAGAGAGACGTTGAGCGGTGGGCCCAAGACTCTTAGAATAGGTCCGTATTTACCACCATGAAAGCAAGAGGTTAAGAGCTGCAGTCTGCAGATGACATAATTTTCGTGTATCCACGTCCCAAGGTCCTCATGTGTCATGTCATGTTGATGAAACCAAAGACGAGGTGGAGTACAATGTCGTGCCCGTGCACTACCACGTCGTACACGTGCACACTCTCTAAGACCAGGCCAAAGCGCTCGCAAACAAAGACGTGGAGGTTTCCGTATAGCGTATCCAGCACACTGACAATACCAGTCCTCGGACCTCGGGTGCTGGGGGTCGTCGTCTCCGCGTGTGCTGTGCGGCGCTTGCTGGCGACACGGAGCACCATGGCAGCGGGGCTCGGTTTCTTGAAGGGCGTGGCGCTGGTGCTGGCTCCAGTCGTGCTCGCCGTCGTGCTGTACAGTCCCAGGGACTTCTCGCCGGCGCCGATGCCGCCGGAGTACTCGTACGGCCCCGACGTGTCCGCGCCGCGCGCTGCAGCACAGCGAGCGCGTGGGCGAGGGGCGCCTCCCGGGCCCGGAGGACCTGGCGTACGACGGCGCCGGAGGGTGGCTGTACACGGGGTGCGCCGACGGGTGGGTCCGGAGGGTGAGCGTGCCTGGCGGGGACGTCGAGGACTGGGTCCGGACCGGCGGCCGCCCGCTTGGTCTCGTGCTCGCCTCTGACGGCGCTCTCATCGTCGCCGACGCTAACATCGTGAGTTACACCTGACTTTTCACTATTCATCGGGTCTGTGCTCGTGTCTACTGGTATAGGACTGCTGTATTCATCCGTGAAGTGAGGTAAGATAAGAATGGTTCTTGACAGGGGTTGCTGAAGGTGAGCACGGACAGGAAGGTAGAGCTGCTGACGGATTCGGCGGAGGGCGTCAAGTTCGCGCTGACCGACGGCGTGGACGTCGCCGCCGACGGCACCATCTACTTCACGGACGCGTCGTACAAGTACAACCTCGACAACGTCATGGCGGACCTCCTCGAGGCGCGGCCTCACGGGAGACTCATGAGCTTCGACCCGTCCACAGGCCGGACGGCCGTGCTCGCGCGCGACCTCTACTTCGCCAACGGCGTCTCGGTGTCGCCGGACCAGAGCTCCCTCATCTACTGCGAGACCGTGATGTGAGTGCTGCTCGACTGCTCACTATTATCTTCACTACCCCCACCTACCAGCAAATCCGTGAGATCTGTGTCTGTCGCTGTCTCGACGATTCTCACGGCATGACCTGTGCACCTGACCTCTTCCACTTCCGTATGGGTGGTGATGCAGGAAGAGGTGCTCGAGGTACCACATCGCCGGCGAGAAGAAAGGCACCATCCAGAAGTTCATCGACAACCTGCCGGGATTCCCCGACAACATCCGTTACGACGGGGAAGGCCGCTACTGGATCGCCCTGTCCGCGGTAACATCACAACACAATCTCTTCTCCTCATCATCGGAAATTTTGCTTTTGCATGCATCTGTTCCAAAATTTGCCAGGCAGAGGCAGGGCTTTTTTTTTTTTGATGCAAGCCAGGCAGAGGCAGTTGACTCCATTGTGTATGTGAAATCTGCAGGGGAGGACTCTTCAGTGGGACTTGCTGATGAAGTACCCCTTCATCCGGAAGCTAGTCTACCTCGCGGAGAAGTTCGTGGCGGTCCCCCATGCGCTGAAGAACTCCGGAGCGATGAGCGTGGCTCTGGACGGGAAGCCGGTGTCCATGTACAGTGACCAGGGCCTCGCCCTCGCCACCGGCTGGCTCAAGGTCGGCGAGCATCTGTACTACGGGTCACTGACGGAGTCGTACCTCAGCAAGATCGACCTCACTAAATCTTCAGTCGAATCACTTGAGTGATCCGCGGATCCTTCATGTGCAAATAATCGTGTTTGCTTGACTTTCTTTTGGACAACGCCTAGGGAATCCGTCCTTGGTCTTCGGACCAAATCTAAGTGCCGTTGTGATTGGATACACCTCTCTTTATTTCTATTATTTATTATATGTACGCTTGGTATGTCCGACTGTCAGTGACTTGAATATAATGATTGGGTATTTCTTAATAGGCAAAATTGGCCGTGGGACATTGAAAGTGAGCTTCCTTGGCTGCCGACATGTCAAATGGAATAGTTTGTTGATAGACATTTTATTTCTTATCAAATTTACCAGTGGACACCAAACCAAATAAAATATGTATTTTTAGGTCTCGAGGAGAGAGAAGAGCTGTGATGTTTGTTATGCCCCTGTCTATTTCTTCTTCCCCAATCTCTATCGGAGTTAGCAGCAAGGTGCCCATGGGCCATGGCCTCCGCCCAGGCTCGCAGCGAGCCTGACCACAAAGACGGCCGCACCACCATGGCCGGCTCCGGCGAGGCCACAGGGCCACCCGTGCTTGTCCAGGCCGCGACCTCCGTTCGCCCCGCGCTTGCAGTAGTGGATGCGCACGAGCAACTGCATGCGGTTCCGTTCCTTCCGGGAGAAACGCTCGCCGTGGCCACGGCCTCGGCCTCTTTTCCGGCAGTCGCGCGCGGCCGGCGGGCCGCCCCACTACTACCTCGGTGATGGAGACTATACTTAGTTAGCTAGAATTCTTGCATGCTCAGCAAGCATACGCACGGTGACCATGTCCAAGATGGAGACTATACTTAGTTAGCTAGAATTCCTGCATGCTCAGCAAGCATACGCACGGTGACCATGTCCACCGATGCACTCTCACCATCCGCTAGCGTGTGGCTAAGAGAAGGACCGGCGCCCTGCGTGGTGAGCCACTCCTGTAAATCTTGTAAACATGTATATACTCTTACGAGTGCCTTGAGTAAAGCTTCGTTGGCTCTCAATCTTCTTCTGTCCAGGTTGATCCCCTTGTTTGTCCTAACTTCCCTCCAAACCTCACTGCTCACTCCATCGCCATGCCTACCTCGCACGAAAATCCCCTCTTCGATCAAGAGAACTCCGGTTCCGATGACACTGCCTCCTCCACCTCTTCCATTGATGGCGATGATCTACTCACTGCCACCACAATTCCTCCCACCGCTGTCCTCCAGACCGTGAACATTTGCTCTCACGTTCCGGTCACCCTTGAGCTTGCCAACCCGAACTATGACGAGTGGCACTGCTTCTTCGATACGTTCCTCGGAAAGTTCGGCCTCACATCCCATATCTCCTCCCCACCAACCTCTGAGCAGCGCCATGACTCTGAATGGCGCCTCCGTGATCAGTGCATCATGAGCTGGCTGTACCTCTCCATCACCAAGGACATGCGTGACATCGTCCGTACCCCGAAGGCCACCGTGTACCGTGTCTGGACCACCATCTGCGACCAATTCCGCGACAACGCTCTTCATCGCGCTGTCTACCTCGAAGCGGAGTTCAGGAACCTGGTGCAGGGCGACATGGACATTACTCAGTACACCGAGCGCCTGAAGCAGCTCGCTGATGCTCTTCATGACGTCGGCCAGCCAGTACGCAAGACGAGCCAAGTCTTGAACATGCTGCGCGGTCTCAGCCCCAAGTATCACCACACCGTCTCTGCGATCACGATGAAGGAGCCTCCGCACACCTTCCTCTCGGCGCGCTCCTACCTCCTTCTTGAAGAGAATTACGACAAGGAGCAAGACAAATCGACGACCAAGCACGCCCTGCTCGCCACCAGCGGCTCGCGCACTACGGCAGCCGCCTCCGATGCAGGATCCACGGCAAATTCCGGCGGCTCTGGCGGCGGCAACTCTGGATCTACGCCGCCCCTAGCACCAACAAACCATCAGCTGCATCCCACGGCGCGTCTTACCGCACCGACTTCAAGCGCAACCGTGGGCGCGGTCACCAAACCGGGGGCTTCACCTCTCCTCGGCCTCCTGCGGGCTGGACACCGAGTCATCAACCATGGACCGGCATGGTGCAAGCATGGAACATGCCATTCTGTGTCCCGGTGACTGGAGTCCTTGGGCCACGTCCTAGCTCCTCACGACACCAAGCATACTATGCTGCTCCTCCTCCTGTCGCGCTAGCACCACCACCGATGGATCCGTGGAACCATCAGGCCCTGCTCGCCGCACTCAACACGGCCAACTCTACAGCGCACTCTCCCCAACCGGCGGAATGGTACATGGACACTGGTGCTTCGTCGCACATGTCTTCAAATCCTGGTACTTTTTCCTCCGCCACTCCTCTCTCTAATTCTCCTCCTATCATCGTCGGCAACGGCGCCATGTTGCCCATCACCCATTGTGCATCTACTTCCATCCCTACTAGCAACAACCCCTTAGCCCTTCAAGACATCCTAGTCTCCCCATCTCTAGTTAAAAATCTTGTTTCTGTTCGTGCTTTAACCCGTGATAATAATGTTTCTGTGGAGTTTGACGCATTCGGTTTTTCTGTCAAGGATCGTCTCACTCGCTCGGTGATCCTCCGATGTAATAGCAGTGGCAAACTCTATCCTCTGGTGCCGTCAAAGTCGGGATCCTCCACCGCCACCGCTCTTGTTCACTCCACGCCCACCGTCGAGCTTTGGCACCAGCGTCTGGGTCACTCGGGGCGTCATGCACTGCAATAGACACTTAATAATCTTGAGTTCACCTCCACAAAGTCATCTACTTGTGAAGCCTGTCAACTTGGGAAACATGTTCGTTTGCCCTTTTCAGCTTCTAGTTCAATTTCCTATGTCCCATTCCAAATTGTGCACGCTGATGTATGGACCTCTCCAGTGTCTAGTTTTTCCGGTTATAAATACTACCTTGTTTTAATAGATGATCTCACTCATTATGTTTGGACCTTTCCATTGCGCGCCAAATCTGATGTTTTTCCGTGCCTTGTCGCATTTCATGCCTATGTTCTTACCCAATTTCGCCTCCCCATTCTTGCTTTCCAATCTGACAATGGCAAGGAGTTCGACAATTTTGCCTTTCGTCGCCACCTTGAACATCATGGTACTGTCCTGTGCCTGTCATGCCCTTACACTTCCTCTCAAAACGGGACAGCAGAGCGCATAATCCGAACCCTCAATGACTGTGTTCGCACCCTCCTTGCTCATGCTGGTATGCCTTATGCATTCTGGGTTGAAGCCCTGTCCACTGCTACTCACTTGCTAAATCATCGTCCTTGCCATGCCACCGGCAAATCGACTCCTTTTCAGCAACTCCTCGGTTCACCACCCACCTATGATCATCTAAGAGTATTCGGATGTTTATGCTATCCTAACCAAAGCTCAACCATGCCTCACAAACTGAGCGCCCGCTCCACGCCGTGCGTTCTTCTAGGCTATCCAGCTAATCACCGAGGATACAGGTTCCTAGATCTCCAAACACGTCAGGTCATCACCTCTCGTCATGTTATTTTTGATGAGACACGGTTACCGTTTCAGTCTGAAACTTTTCCGACAACAGCTGAACCAGCAACAGTACCTGATGAAACCATCATTCTCCAGCAACGCATTCTGCAGCCGGTCGAGCCCCCTGCACCTGTCCCTTCTGCTGACCATTCATCTCTATCAGGATCCTTTCGTGCTCCCCATTCACCTGTTGCGCCGCATTCTACAGCCTCTTCATCGCCTGAACCCCAACCAGCTCACCCATCACCACCAATGCCTCCTATTCATTCGATGCAGACTCGCTCTCGCTCTAGAATTGTCAAACAGAATCCTTGGTACGCCATGAACACTACCACGTCCACCATCTCTCCTATACCCAACTCAGCACGTGCAGCTCTCAAAGATCCAAACTGGAAAGCTGCCATGGCTCTTGAGTTTGATGCACTTCAGCGTAATCGAACTTGGCGTCTTGTTGATCGTCCACCCGGTGCCAACATCGTCACTGGCAAATGGGCATTTCGCCACAAACTCAATCCTGATGGGTCCCTCGAACAGGTGGGTCGTTCGTGGCTTTACTCAACGCACGGGCATCGACTTCGGCGAAACCTTCTCGCCGGTGGTCAAACCCGCTACAATTCGCACTGTGCTTGCCATTGCTGCCTCTCGTCAGTGGCCCACAAAGCAACTTGATGTCTCCAATGCTTTCCTCCATGGCCATCTCTCTGAACATGTTCTCTGCCAACAACCGACCGGTTTTGTTGATGTCGATCATCCAGACGTCGTCTGCCTGTTGGACAAATCTCTATATGGCCTTCGTCAGGCTCCTCGATGCCAAGAACAAGCTCCCCGCTGACGGCCCGCCCACTGATGACTCGACGGCTTACCGCAGTCTGGCGGGCGCGCTCCAGTTCTTGACACTGACACGGCCTGACATCGCCTTCGCCGTACAACAAGTGTGTCTCCACACGCATGATCCTCGACAGCCACATATGGCACTGCTGAAGCGCGTCCTCCGCTATGTGTGCGGGACGACATCGCACGGACTCCATCTGCGCGCCTTCGCCAACCTCGACGTCATCGCGTACTCCGACGCCGACTGGGGTGGCTGCCCCGACACCCGTCGCTCCACATCCGGCTTCTGCGTCTATCTCGGTGACTCTCTCGTCTCCTGGTACTTGAAGCAACAGCCTACCGTGTCACGCTCCAGCGCCGAGGCTGAATACCGTGCAGTGGCAAACGCCGCCGCAGAATGCATCTGGCTGCAACAGCTGCTCGGCGAGCTCCATTGCGGCATCACCAAGGCGACAATCGTGTTCTGTGACAATGTGTCAGCGGTCTACATGTCCTCGAACCCAGTTCATCACAAGCGCACGAAGCATATTGAGCTCGACATCCATTTTGTCCGTGAACGAGTTCAACTTGGCGAACTGTGTGTTCTACACGTTCCAACGGGAGAGCAATTCGCAGATGTGATGACAAAGAGATTGCCAACGGCATCGTTTGAATACTTTCGTTCTAGTCTTTGTGTAATACCAATCACCCATCAGACTGAGGGGGGGGGGTGATGGAGACTATACTTAGCTAGAATTCCTGCATGCTCAGCAAGCATACGCACGGTGACCATGTCCACCGATGCACTCTCACCATCCGTTAGCGTGTGGCTGAGAGAAGGACCGGCGCCCTGCATGGTGAGCCGCTCCTGTAAATCTTGTAAACATGTATATACTCTTACGAGTGCTGTGAGTAAAGCTTCGTTGGCTCTCAATCTTCTTCTCTACACTCGGTTAGGTTGGTTTTGGTTTCCCAGCGCACGAACCGCCTCGGTGGCAGCAGCAGGCAGTAGGAACAGGACAGGGGCACGCACGCACTCCCTCGGTTGGTCCTCCCCCGCGCAGCTAGTTTCGCCGGCTGGGCGCGCGAAAACAGCGTCGCCCCACGCGCTGTACTCGACGCGATCGGTCTGCGAGCCAAAATCCTCTGCGAAGAAACTCACCGACCTCCGCAGCCCCAGGATAAGAACCACCGTGTGGGTCCGTGCTTAGATTAAGCGGAGATGGTTAACTTGCCCGCGGCAGGCAGGCTTATCGCGGCTCAAAGAACCAGCCAACCACCAGCACACTGTGCGATCTACTGGAACCAGGCCGTGGCGGCCGGTCCCTTGATTGACGGCGGCGGCGACGCTCGGGCGCAGTCACCGCGGCGAGATCAGGAAGTGGAACGCACACACGCACACACATGAAAACTGGATGAACACCATTAGTTTGCGCTGCGCAACTGCCGCAGCTTTTCTGGGTTGTTTTCATTGCATTACATAGACTTGCAGGTACCGGCGTGGAGTGGCGTCGCGTCGCGCTTGGTGTTGGTTGGCAGCTGGGCGAGCACGCACGCTTGTCGCAGGCTGCTCTGCAGCCATGGCCCATGCTGTTCTGGCAGCTTCAATTCCCACGCCTGGTGCAGTCGTGCGCGCAGGCTGCTGCCGTCGCTGGCTAGCCGCTTCCGGCTGGTGCCTGCCTACCTGACCAGCCGCCTCGTCGGCAGTGGCGGAGCTCAGACGAAAAATTATGTGGGGGCAAACTACGGACACAAATTTTTAGTCACATCATATGAACTTATGATAAATTTAAAGATTAATTGAAGATGGTACCTCTCCTTAGAAGATAGCAATCTATATCAACTTAATATAATCCATTAATTCAACAAACACCAACTAAACAAGAGTCTAAAATCCAACTATCCCAGAGCTAAAAACTTGTAAATTTGAATAACAAATCAATTAGCATATAATGTATAATTATATGTGATAATACATCTAAAAACACACGCAACAAAGAGGAGACATACAACTAGCCTACTGTTAAAGAACTAATCTCAATTACACGATACAAGTAATATCTCACCTGCTCACCGCCACTATCTCCCACCCCATCCACAGGCGAGTAGCAACTAGCTAACCTGCAACCTTGAAGGCTGGCGCCGGCACTTGCAGCAAGAGGCGAACTGCAGATAGGCCTAGGGCATGGCAGCGGCGCAGGCAGCAAGGGGCCGGGTGCCGGCAGGCAGTGGCCGGCAGCCCCAGCAATGGGCGAGCTGCAGCTTGGCCTAGGCAGCGGCGTGCTAAGGGCCGCGCGGAGGTGACGAACTGACAGGGTCGGGGGTTGGGGATCCAAAGCTAGGTAGTGTGACCGGTGATTCCTAGACGCTGGACTGATGGGCTCTCTTCTTCTATTGGGCTTGGGCCTTTGGCCTTCGCTGATGCGGCTCTGGACCCTCTCCAAAGTCCAAAGAATGTGTTCCAGTCGTCCAGCCACGCCGTCGGAAGCCTAACGCCGCCGCTCGAGTGCCGCGCCAGAGGAAGAAGAACATCGGGCACTAGGTGCTCCCGCCGGCGGTAGGTGGGGCAGCTGCCCCACCCTGCCGTATGGGAAGCTCCGCCTCTGCTCGTCAGACCTCTGAATTCCTGACGACCATGGTTTTTTTTAACGGCCGAAATCTCCCGATATTTCTGACATATCCTGTTTATTCGTAGGTGAAAGCATCTAGGCCCCGAGAGTTGGTTTCGGCAATTGATGACAACGCTTTATTACCATGACTAACGTGTGTTTTGCAGAAACTTTGGTAAGTTAGGTCATGGAGTTGATAACTGCTTTGGGCACTATGGTATTCATGCCTCTTGATGGAAATCGTTTCGGTTTTCAAAGGATTGACGTCAAGATTAAGGACGGTTAGTTTCGGATGTCAAGGTGTTGAGTTACATTCGGAATAGTCGTTAGGATCTTCGCTTTTTCCTTTGGCCGTACTATAAAGGGGAGCATGAGCGAGTAGCTTGACCTAGGTGAGTCTTATGTTTAGGTGTGGTGCACACTTGTCAATCTTAACACTAGGAAGCTCTAGAATAGCTCAAAGTTCAGTTGGAAGCAACTTGGTTCAAGTTGCGTCGCGTTTCGGAGTGTTTAGAGACGTTTTTCCTTGATCGGACGCGGTGTCTGGTATGACCGGACGCGTCCGGTTAGTTCTAAACCACGACTGTGTTTCAGCTCTATTGACCGGACGCGGTCCCTGCGAGGACCGGACGCGGTGTTCAGACTGACACGTGTCACTTGAGGGAAATCTCCTAATCGAATGCGACTGGGGTGTGATCGGCGCGTCCGGTCACGTTCTAGTAAGGTACTCTGACGACCGGACGTGTCCAGTCATCACTGATCGGACGCGATCGCGCGTCAGGTCAGAGTACAGTAAGCTCCCTGCACGATCGGACGCGTCCGGTCACCTCTGATCGGCGCGTCCGGTCACTCAGCCGTTATTTCAGGTTTTCGACCGTTACGAGCGACCGGCGTGTCCGATCACTTCGACCGGCGCGTCCGGTCACCTTGTATTTTTGCTGAGTTGGCAGGTAACTGTTGGATTTAACTGTGGGGTGTATAAATACATCCCCACCACCTCTTTTAGAGGTCTCTTGCTCATTTGTTCAGCTGAGAAACACCTTTGGAGTGCAAGAGCTCTAGTGAGGATTGTGGTTTGAGAATCAAAGCTTAAGAGTCCTCCACTAGTGAATAGAGAGTAGCAAGTGTGCATACATCTTCTCATTAGGCTCGTTGTGGTTAAGTGAGAGTTCTAGCTTGTTACTCTTGGTGATCGCCATCACCTAGACAGCTTGGTGGTGATTGGGAGTTTGGTGATCATCCGGCGGAGCTTGTGGATGACCCAACTCATCTTGTGAGCGATTTTGGGCGATTCACCGCGACGGAGTGTCGAAGAATCAGCCCATAGAGAGCACTTGATCCTTGCGCGGATCAAGGGGGAGCTACACCCTTGTGCGGGTGCTCCAACGAGGACTAGTGGGGAGTGGCGACTCTCTGATACCTTAGGAAAACATCGTCGTGTTCCTTGCCCTTACTTTCAAGCATTTACTTTCGCGTATTTACTTTCATTGCTTGATTTACTTTCCTAGAATTGCCATGCTAGACTAGGATTGGAAACTAGGGTGCAAAACTTTTACCGGTAGAATCTCTAGGAACACAAGTAGGCACTAGGGGTGAATTCCGGCTTGTAGGATTTAATTCTTGCAATTAATTTTTATAAAAGCCCAATTCACCCCCCCTCTTGGGCATCTTGATCCTTTCAATTGGTATCGGAGCCGAGTTGCTCCTAATTTAGGCTTTACCGCCTAGAGCAAGATGTCTAACGGGGAAGGACCACCTCCCACCTTTGAGGGGGATGATTTTCCATATTGGAAAATCCGTATGGAGGCGTACCTCGAAGCCATAGATGTTGAGTGTCTTAGAGCCGCAACCCAAGGGCTTCCCGCTATCAAGGATCCTGCCAACCCAAGTGGTGACGAGGAGAAGTACGATCGGTGGAATGCAAAGGCCAAAAATGCACTCTACCGGGGCTTAGGCAAGGATATCTTCAATCATGTGCGTAATGCAAAGAACGCTAATGAATTGTGGGAAAACATTTATGCTCTCCATGAGGGAACTAAGAGTGAGCGTGAGGAACGCTATCATATTGCTTTAAAGAAAATCAATTCTTTTGAGATGCTTCCCAAAAAAAGTGCTAATGACATGTACACTCGATTGAATGTTCTTGTAGAGGACCTCAATGCTCTTGGACTCATCCAAATGAGCCAATCGGATGTTGCAAGGAAGATCTTAAGTGTTCTTCCCGTTGAGAAGTATGGTCACATTGTCACCGTGCTTCACCAAAGTGATCTCTCCACCGCAACACCGACACAAGTATTGGGGAAGATCAATGCACATGAGATGTACAAGCACATCACTCCATAAGAGGGCTCATCATCTTCCAAGAAGAAAGTCTTGGCCTTCAAAGCTAGCCATGACAAGAAGAAGAAGAAGGGCCAAGCAATGATGGTGCAAGAGAGCTCAAGCGAAAGTGATATTGATGATGCATCACTTGCACTCATGGTGAGGAAGACCACCAAGATGTTAAAGAAGCTCAACAAGAGTGGCATCAAGTTCGATGGCAAGAAAAAGAAATTCTTCACAAGTAGCAAAAGGAAGCCAATCTCGGAGATGGATTGCTACAATTATGGAGAACTTGGCCATTTAGCTCATCAATGCCCTAGACCTCCAAAAGACAAGTACAAGAACAAGAACAAGGGCAAGAAGAATGATTCAAGTGATGAAGAAGAAGAGAAAAAGAAAAACAAGCCATACAAGAAGAAGGATGGCAAGAAGAAAGAGTTCCACAAGAAGAAGAAGGGAGGAAAATCATACATTGTTGGTGATTGGCTCACCGACATTGAATCATCTTGTGAGTCCTCCGGTGATGAGAGCGATGATGAGAAAGAGAAGGTTGCCGCATTTGTGATGGGGCCATCATCTTCACCGACATCTTCATCACCACCTTCACCACCACCTTCACCATCATCGTCCACTACTCACCTATGCCTTATGGCCAAGGGTGAACGAAAGGTACAAAACCATGATAGTGATGATGATGATGATAGTGATAGTGATGATGAATATGATGCACCTTCTTATGATGAACTTGTAAAATTGTTGAACAAATACACTAAAGTCATAAGAAGAACTAGAAATGAAAATGATGAACTTCAAAATGAAAATGAATCACTCTCATCCAAGCTTGAAAGTGCACAAAAGGCTAGTGGTGAGCTCAAAGATCAAAATGAAATTATGTCTTCCACTCTCAAGGAGCTCAAAATTTCTAACAAAGAGCTTAGAGATCAACATGATAAACTTGAGAAGAAGCATGATGAGCTCATCACTAGGCATAACTCTCTAAAAGATAAATATACTACATTGAAAATTGACTATGATAGTCTTGTGGTTGCTAATGAACTTTCTCTTGAGACACATGATGCTACTAACAAAGTTGTTAAGTTTGATATAGCTACATCATGTGATGACTTGATCATTGAAAGCATTGAGCAAGGTTCTAGTAGCAAAGGCAAGAGTGTGGTTGAGTCAAACAACTATGATGATTATGCCAAGATCAAGAGTGAAAATGAGAAGCTTGCAAATGAGAACAAGAAGCTAAAAGGTTTGATGGCTCTTGAGAAGCAAACAACAAATGAGTCACTTATTGAAGAAAACAAAAAGCTCAAGCAAGAGAAAGAGCATCTCAAGACTGGCCTAAGCAAGTTCACAAGAGGCCAATATTTGCAAAGTGAGCTACTCATGAACACCGTAATGAAGATGGATAGAAGTGGCATTGGTTATTTGGCAAATCAAGAGAAGAAGGCTAAAGCTCAACAACAACAAAGCAAGTCAAAGCCCAAGCCAAAGAGATGTGTTGAGTGTGGACAAGAAGGCCATTTTGCTCATGAGTGCAAAACTCCACCACCACAACCCTTACCCAAGCATGCTAGACCCTTTGCCTTCAATGCTCATTACATGCTAAGAAAAGATTCAAGTGGAAAGATGAAAGTTATGTTCTTGGGTCCCCCAAACAAGAATAGGCCTAAGAAAATACGGGTTGCCAAGTCACTAGTTGAGAAAGTCAAGGGTCCCTCTCAAGTATGGGTCCCTAAACAAAAAGCTTGATCTCTTATGTGTAGGTGAACTACAAGACCGGTGGATCTCATTGGGTTATTGATAGTGGTTGCACTCACCGGTGATCCTCGTATGTTTACCTCCATTGAAGAGAATGGGGTATGTCAAGAGAAGATCACATTTGGAGATAATTCAAAAAGCAAAGTCAAGGGTATAGGCAAGATTACAATATCAAATGATCACTCACTCTCAAATGTGCTCTATGTTGCTTCATTGAGTTTCAACTTATTATCCATTGGGCAACTTTGTGACCTTGGCTTCCAATGCTTGTTCACACCTAATGAAGTGGTAGTTTCAAAGATAGATGACAAGTAAGTGATATTCAAAGGCTTTAGATACAATAATCTTTATCTTGTTGACTTCACCTCCGAAGATGCAAACTTGATGACATGTTTGTTCACCTAAGACCTCACTTGGATGGCTTTGGCATAGGAGGCTTGCTCATGTTGGAATGAACACTCTCAATAAGCTATTGAAGAAAGAACTAGTGAGAGGATTGAAGGATGTAAAGTTTGAAAAGGACAAACCTTGTAGTGCATGTCAAGCCGGCAAACAAGTTGCAAACACTCATCCAACCAAAGCTTACATGTCAACTTCAAGAGTGCTAGAACTCCTACACATGGATTTGTTTGGGCCTACAACCTACAAGAGCTTGGGTGAAAATCTCTATTGTCTTGTGATAGTGGATGACTACTCAAGGTATACATGGACCTTCTTCCTTCATGACAAATCCGAAGTGGCCAATTGCTTCAAGAAGTTTGCAAAGAGAGCTCAAAATGAATTTGAAGTCAAGATAAAGAAGATTCGAAGTGACAATGGGAAAGAGTTTGACAACACAAACATTGAAGCTTATTATGATGAAATTGGATTCAAGCATGAAGTCTCTTCAACCTACACTCCTCAACAAAATGGTGTAGTTGAGAGAAAGAACCGGACTTTGATCACCCTTGCAAGAACAATGTTAGATGAGTACAATACTCCGGAGAAGTTGTGGGCCGAGGCAATCAACACCGCATGCTATGCTTCAAATCGCCTCTTCCTATAAAAGTTTCTTGGCAAGACCCCCTATGAGTTGCTAAATAGGAAGAAGCCGGACGTCTCATTCTTCCGGGTGTTTGGTTGCAAATGCTACATCTACAAGAAGCGTCAACACCTAGGGAAGTTTCAAAGACGTTGTGATATTGGTTTTCTTGTTGGTTACTCATCAAAGTCCAAAGCATATAGAGTATTTAACCATGCCACCGGTTTGGTTGAAGAAACATATGATGTGGAATTTGATGAATCTAACGGCTTCTAAGGAGTAATTGAAAATTGTGATGATGTAGGTGATGAACCCTTGAGGGAGGCAATGAAGAACATGCCAGTGGGAGACATCAAGCCAAAAGATGATGAAGATGATGTACAAATTATTGATCCACCATCTTCATCACATGCGCCTCAAGATGATGACAAGGATGAGAGAGTTGAAAATGAAGACACTCATGTCTCTCATGAACAAGCCGAGGCACAAGCTCAAGATGTTGATGCTCCCCATCCTCCTCCTCAAGTGGTTGATAGAAGAAACTCACCTCTACTTCAAGCACATCCACAAGATCTCATCATAGGAAGTCCTACTAAGGGAGTAATGACTCGATCTTAAAAGATTGCTTCTTTTGTTGAACATCACTCTTTTGTCTCTTGTGTTGAACCTAAGAATGTAGAAGAAGCTCTTCAAGATCCGGATTGGGTGAATGCTATGCATGAAGAATTGAACAACTTCACCCGCAATCAAGTATGGACACTTGAAGAGCATCCAAAAGGTGCAAGAGTCATTGGAACCAAGTGGGTGTTCCGCAACAAGCAAGATGACTAAGGCATAGTAGTGAGGAACAAGGCAAGACTAGTTGCAAAGGGGTTCTCTCAAGTTGAAGGTCTTGATTTTAGAGAGACCTTTGCACCCGTTGCAAGACTTGAAGCCATTCGTATCCTGCTTGCATATGCATCACATCATGATATGAAACTATATCAAATGGATGTGAAAAGTGCATTCTTAAATGGCTTCATAAATGAACTAGTCTATGTTAATCAACCTCCCGAGTTTAAAGACCCTAGATATCCTAATCATGTTTATAGGTTGTCCAAGGCGCTATATGGGCTCAAGCAAGCCCCTAGAGCGTGGTATGGGTGCCTCCGGGACTTCCTCATTGAGAAGGCTTCACCATTGGGAAGGTCGACACCACACTATTCACCAAGAAGCTTAATGGGGAGATCTTCATTTGTCAAGTTTATGTTGATGATATCATCTTCGGATCAACAAATGAAGAATATTGCAAGGAATTTGGTGAATTGATGTCGAAGGAGTTCGAGATGTCTATGATTGGTGAGCTCACATTCTTCCTTGGTTTTCAAGTCAAGCAAATGAGAGAAGGGATTTTCATCTCTCAAGAAAAGTATACCAAGGATCTTCTCAAGAGATTCAAGATGGAAGAATGCAAATCAATCAAGACCCCAATGCCATCTAATGGACATCTCGACCTAGATGAGGGAGGTAAACTGGTTGATCAAACTCTCTACCGTTCCATGATTGGTAGTTTGTTGTACCTTACCGCATCTAGGCCCGATATCATGTTTAGTGTGTGCATGTGTGCTCACTTTCAAGCGTGCCCTAAAGAACCTCACTTAAGTGCCGTCAAAAGAATCTTAAGATATCTTAAGCACACCCCAAGCATTGGTCTTTGGTATCCCAAAGGAGCTAGATTCCAACTAGTTGGCTATTCTGATTCGGATTATGCCGGTTGTAAAATTGATAGAAAAAGCACATCCGGAGGGTGCCATTTGCTTGGGAGGTCTTTAGTATCTTGGTCATCTAAAAAGCAAAATAGTGTGGCTTTGTCCACCACCGAGGCGGAATACATTGCCGTGGGGGCTTGTTGTGCACAAATCTTATACATGAAACAAACCCTCCTAAACTATGGAGTTGTTCTTAAAAAGGTGCCACTTTTATGTGACAATGAAAGTGCCGTTAAAATTGCTAATAATCCGGTACAACACTCTCTCACCAAGCACATTGATATCCGCCACCACTTTCTAAGAGATCATGTTGCTAAAAATGATATATCACTAGAAGGTGTAAGAAGTGAAAATCAACTAGCGGATATCTTCACTAAACCCCTAGATGAGGCTACCTTTTGTAGGTTGAGAAGTGAACTTAATGTGCTTGACTCTAGTAACTTTAAAAAGTGATCTTGTGTTGTCTCTTGCATTGCATTGTATTATATGTCATGTTTAAATTTCCCGTAATGCATCTAGGGCTTGTCTAACACGGTTACGATAACCCTCCTTTGGAGGAGTGAAGAAGCCTAACCGTGGATCAAATTTGATAAGCAACCTAGCTTTACTTACTTGTATTGCATTGCATATGCATGGTTGTTGCTTTGTCGTTTCTTTTTGGTTTGGCTTTGAGCAACCTCTGTGTTCGTCCATGAATAGAGAGAGCATTTGACGCTCCTAAGGGTTCACAAACTCTTTTGCATGGCCATACGTTGCTCCTCGGGTGTTTATTGCTTATTTTCCTAAAAATAATACTAGCCTAAGGCAAACTATTTTGAAAAACTTGAGGGTTTGAGTGAGGTCACTCATATCAGGTTCCAATTGGTGTTTATGTGTGTCTCTTTGAATTGGAACTTGATTGGGAGAAGTCGCGTCGGAGATCGGATTGAAGAAAGGCGAAAAACAGCGACCAGACGCTGGACCGGACGCTGCACCGGACGCAGTGATGCTTCACCACCACGTCCGGTCCCGGCGACCACCAGCGCGTCCGGACATCTAGAAGACTTTCTCCTGACCTTGTGACCAGACACTGCACCGGACGCGTCGTTGTTGACCACCGCGTCCGGTCCCGGTAACCACCACCGCGTCCGGTCATGCGCGATGATTTTCCCGGATGACCCTCGACCGGACTCTGTCCGTGTCCGGTCAGTCCTAACCGAACGCGTCCGGTCGCTCCAGGAGCTTACTGGAGTGTGACCGGACGCTGCGCCACCGCGTCCGGTCATTCGACCACCGCGTCCGGTCAGTGCGCGCCGAGCGGATCTGAGTTCTCATATAAGCTTTCGTCCTCGATTTTTTTTCCTCATCCACGCCCGCTCTCACCGTTTTCTCTGCCCTATCTCGCCGGAGCGCCGCCGCGTCGTTCTCCACTGCCGCCCGAGCTTCCCACGCCACAGCCCGTGCCTTCTCCGCCGGAGCCCGCACCAGCGTGCCGCCCTAGCCCACGCCGCGTGCTTCATCGCCTCGCGCCGCCGCTGCTCGCTGCTTTGCCACGCCGCCGCCGCTGCCCGCTGCTCGCTGAGCCGCCATTGCCTCACCGTGTCTCCACCTCAGCTCGCTGCGCCCCCTGTGCCAAGCCTTCAACCCTAGGCTCCGTCTACCCTCCATCAGCCGAGCCTCTCTTCTAGGGTTTGCCCTAACCCTCAGTTCGAAGGTGAAATCTTGTCCTTTTTCGCTTTCAATCGTTCAATTCCTTCGTTAGGGTTTACCTTGACTGTCACATTCCATCGCTTATCATCGCACCTTGTCTCGGCCTTTTTCAGCGCTCGTCCGGCGTTTTCGGGAAATCTCGCGATCTAGGTCACCTCATCTCGTCACCGGTTTCTCGTCGATCCGAGGTAGCTATCGCTGTTCGATTCTAATCTCATCTTATATGCTTGCTATCTCTAGGGTTTCATACCTTTTAGATTATATGTGTTGCTTATAGTAGATCCATCTATTTCGTCTTTTTAGCGAGTTTGTCGGTGTGTCGGGGTGACTGCAGTTCAGTGCTTTAATCCGAGGCCAAGCCTGCGGATACGGATTGAGGCCAAGCCTCTTGAGTGACAGTACATCATCTTTCAGAGGTTCCCGATAGTCGTCAGTATGGTTCGCTGCAAGAACGCCGGGGGTGCTCCTAGTGACGGGGACGAGAGTCCTCCTCGTCTGTCTGAGGTTGCGCGTGGTAAGTGCATAAAGGTTATGGCCAGAAAGAAGAAGAAGACCCTTACAGATGCAGAGATCACTCAGACAGTCACAGATGCAGCTGAGCAGGCAGAGAGGGGAGGCAGGAGCAGTGGTATTTGCATTGGCGAGCGTCGCTTTCATCTTGAAGGTCGACAGCTCGGTACAGAGGCCACAGAGGGCACAGAGGGGACAGAGGATATGTCAGTTGATCCACCTGCAGAGGCTCTAGAGGAGACAGAGGAGCAGCCAGTCTAGACTCCACCGCGTCGTCGCTCTACACGTACGCGAGCGCAGGTGACTCCTAGGCCAGAGGGCCAGCGTCGTGGAGGACGTCCACCTCCCAGGGCTCGAGGTTCGCCCCCAGTCGAGCACTTTGACTTGAGGGGTGCTACAGCACGTCAGGTGTAGGGCCTGAGGTTCGTTGAGGTCAGCCGGTGGTTCCCACCTGTGAGGGATTCCAGAGCTTCAGAGGGATTCTATACACCTCTACAGGAGGATTTCTACAGAGCATATGTCGACAGTGGGATTGCTTTTCGACCACAGAGGGTCTGTCGTATTGAGACACTTGTTGAGGTAGTGGGTGAGCAGCTTCGTCCGCACCTGTCCTTTCTCCCGGGCTTATCTGACTTTCTTGGACGGACAGGAGCATACTGCGGCACTTGGGTCAGGGAGTTCTATGCCTCACTATGGATTGACCCGGCACATGAGTTCATACACTTTGCATTCCGAGGTCGTGACCGCAGAATGTACAACACCAGAGTGTGGAAGATTCTCAGACTCCCAGCGTCAGACATGAAGATACATCAGCTTTGCTTTGGTCAGACTGCTCCACTTAGACGCCCTCACGGCGGGACAGTGCCTCCTACTGATCTGATTCGACCCTGCTTTCGTGAGCCTTTTGGCGAAGGGTCTCGTCGCACACCCGCCAGCTTGACACCGCTTGCCTGAGTCCTTGATGCCATTGTCAGACGTACTCTTCTTCCTAGGCTGGGCTACAGAGAGGGACTGACCAGGATGCAGTTATGTACACCACCTTCTCTCACAGACAATGTTTGATATATGGGATCTTATGCTATGTGAGATGGAGGACACCCTGGCAGAAGGCTTCAAGGGACACCGTCAGCTGCCCTATGCTCATTGGATATGCTTCATCATCAGATCTTCACTTGTGCTGCCTTTAGAGATTAGAGCTGAGATATCTGATACTACCACTGCCTTTCCAGAGTATGATATCCGTCAGCTATGGGCTTCTGTCACCAGAGAGCAGGCCCCAGTGCCAGGACAGCGAGAGAGACCTGAGGTGCCAGAGACAGCGGCTGAGCAGGACGCGACCGTTGAGGGTCTTGCTGAGGCAGAGCTTGTAGATCTAGATGCTCAGCCTGCTGATCCAGCTGAGGATGAGGCCTCTGACAGCACTGATGAGGATTATCAGTCCATCCCCAGGTATCGGTCTCCTCGGTCTCACGACCACGAGGCCGGTGGCTCTGGTTCAGCCTCCCGCTCAGACCCAGCCATGGTGGCTATTCTTGAGAGGCTGACCCAGGCACAGGAGCGACAGGAGCTTCAGCTACAGAGACAGGCTCAGGACACAGCTGCCGCTTTTGCTCAGATACAGACTCGACAGGACGAGTTCCAGAGACAGCAGCTTGAGATACAGCGTCAGCAGGTCGAGATGCAGCGTCAGTAGTACGAAATGCAGTGACAGCATGCAGCAAGCCAGCAGCAGTACTTTGAGCTTCTATGTCACTTGGTCACAGTTGGGGTTCCTCCACCTGCATCTGTCCTGACTCCAGCTTTACAGTCTAGTGGACCTTCGAGTCAGGGACAGCCGAGCTTTCAGTTCACCTCTCCACAGCAGCAGGTCCCCCAGTCATTCCAGTCCCCGAGTTACACGCCTATTCAGACGGGGTTCACTCCTTCAGACCAGCCTCGCCCTCACCTACTGACAGGCACACCGTTTGGTGATTTGAGTGTCACCTACAGCGAGTTGACTGGTCAGCCGACGCCCTCGCACACTACTCTAGCTACATCTTCAGGGTTGTCCGCTTCAGAGGCAGCTGTTCCTCCTGTGACAGGGACGGGCACTACAGAGACAGTACCTTCGTCAGTTGCCTCGACAGATCCCCCAGCTGTTGGCTCACTTCAGGCTCAGGTCACAGAGACTGCTCCACTAGTTGCTACTTCATCAGCACCTGCTCCTGTTGTTCAGACTCAGACCACTTCACAGCCGCGTGCTTCTTCAGAGGGTCAGCCTGACAGCTCCGAGTCCGAGGAAGACACTTCTCAGTTTGTGATTACTCCACGCTCCTCGGCACCCGACTCGACTCCGTCTGTTCCCCCGTCAGATCCTTAGATTAGTTTTTGGTGGTTGATGCCAAAGGGGGAGAGAGAGTAGATTCAGGGGGAGTTTTGATAGAGGGTTTTCGTTTTTATTTATGTGCTACATTCATGCATCATGTTTACATTTCAGTACTTGCATTCTTGTGACATGTGGTCGTGTGAGATACTTTGAGTCTATCTAGTCATGTTTTTAAATCATGTCACTTGGTTGGTTATAGCTCTAAGGTTGTGCTTCCGTGCCTTACTCCGATTTCTTTTGAGCTATATCTTTTTGTGTACTAACGCTTTATGTTTTATCTTATGAGTACACACTGTTGGCTTGGGGCACATAAGCAATTCCTAACCCTTTGTGCTTATTGATTTTTGCTTATGTGAACCAAGCATGTTCGAAAACCTCAACTCTTATCTTCTGAATCTTAGTGTTGTCATCAATCACCAAAAAGGGGGAGATTGAAAGCATCTAGGCCCCGAGAGTTGGTTTCGGCAATTGATGACAACGCTTTATTACCATGACTAACGTGTGTTTTGCAGAAACTTTGGTAAGTTAGGTCATGGAGTTGATAACTGCTTTGGGTACTATGGTATTCATGCCCCTTGATGGAAATCATTTTGGTTTTCAAATGATTGACGTCAAGATTAAGGACGGTTAGTTTCGGATGTCAAGGTGTTGAGTTACATTCGGAATAGTCGTTAGGATCTTTGCTTTTTCCTTTGGCCGTACTATAAAGGGGAGCATGAGCGAGTAGCTTGACCTAGGTGAGTCTTATGTTTAGGTGTGGTGCACACTTGTCAATCTTAGCACTAGGAAGCTCTAGAATAGCTCAAAGTTCAGTTGGAAGCAACTTGGTTCAAGTTGCGTCGCGTTTTGGAGTGTTTAGAGACGTTTTCTCTTGACCGGACGCGGTGTCTGGTATGACCGGACGTGTCCGGTCAGTTCTAAACCGCGACTGTGTTTCAGCTCTGTTGACCGGACGCGGTCCCTGCGAGGACCGGACGCGGTGTTCAGACTGACACGTGTCACTTGAGGGAAATCTCCTAATCGGATGCGACTGGGGTGTGATCGGCGCGTCCGGTCACGTTCCAGTAAGGTACTCTGACGACCAGACGCGTCCGGTCATCACTGATCGGACGCGGTCGCGTGTCAGGTCAGAGTACAGTAAGCTCCCTGCACGATCGGACGCGTCCGGTCACCTCTGATCGGCGCGTCCGGTCACTCAGCCGTTATTTCAGGTTTTCGTCCGTTACGAGCGACCGGCGCGTCCGGTCACCTCGTATTTTTGCTGAGTTGGCAGGTAATGGTTGGATTTGACTGTGGGGTGTATAAATACATCCTCACCACCTCTTTTAGAGGTCTCTTGCTCATTTGTTCAGCTAAGAAACACCTTTGGAGTGTAAGGGAGTGCAAGAGCTCTAGTGAGGATTGTGGTTTGAGAATCAAAGCTTAAGAGTCCTCCACTAGTGAATAGAGAGTAGCAAGTGTGCATCCATCTTCTCATTAGGTTCATTGTGGTCAAGTGAGAGTTCTAGCTTGTTACTCTTGGTGATCGCCATCACCTAGACAGCTTGGTGGTGATTGGGAGTTTGGTGATCATCCGGCGGAGCTTGTGGATGACCCAACTCATCTTGTGAGCGGTTTTGGGCGATTCACCGTGACGGAGTGTCGAAGAATCAGCCCGTAGAGAGCACTTGATCCTTGCGCGGATCAAGGGGGAGCTACACCCTTGCGCGGGTGCTCCAACGAGGACTAGTGGGAAGTGGCGACTCTCCGATACCTCGGAAAAACATCGCCGTGTTCCTTGCCCTTACTTTCAAGCATTTACTTTCGCGTATTTACTTTCATTGCTTGATTTACTTTCCTAGAATTGCCATGCTAGACTAGGATTGGAAACTAGGGTGCAAAACTTTTACGGGTAGAATCTCTAGGAACACAAGTAGGCACTAGGGGTGAATTCCGGCTTGTAGGATTTAATTCTTGCAATTAATTTTTAGAAAAGCCCAATTCACCTCCCTCTTGGGCATCTTGATCCTTTCAGTAGGTGTCGATAAGAAATAATCTATCTTTTTTGTATAAATTTTGTTTAAATTTATTTAAATTTACTTAAATTCTGACATTTCCGATATATCCTGTTTATCCTCTTTATCTATGACCCCCGATAAATTTTAATTTCCAAAAATGAAAACCTTGCTGACGACTGCTTGCTCGGCCGCCCCCGACTTCCTGTCGTATCCATCATAGCTCATGGGCGGCCCCGGCTTCCTATCGTGTCCACTACTGCAAGCCACAGCCACACCACCTTCAACCAGCTCGCGACCACCTGTGCCTCGGAAAAAAAAGAAAGAGGTGAGGAAGAAGAAGAGGCAGGGGCATAAAGGACATTTCACCCCTCTTCTCTCTTCTTAAAATTCAGAAATGAATATTTTATTTGGTCCAGTGTCCACCAGAAAATTGAACAAAAAGCAAAATATCTATCAGCAAATTGTTCCATTTAACATGTCCAACAGCAAAGGAGGTCACTTTCAGTGTCCATAGCCAATTTTGCCTTTCTAATAACGAAAGAGTAGGGACCGAATCTATGGCTCCATCACCGCTGGTCCCGTTCCCTCCCCTTCCGGCATATCACTAGAGGCCGAAAGGAGTGGAGACCCATCGTTTTTAATAAATTTTTTCAATAGATTGAATCCTTAAGGGTCTCTTCATGCTAAGTTTTTTTTTGGTTTTGGGGTTTTATCTCCTTCTCCTCTCTGGCGACGGCGAGAGGCCAGGGCGGAATCATTTTCTCTATGACAGCTCTGTTGAAAATAAGGACGACAACTACGACGTCAGCATCCTCACCGGTATGACGACATGGATACTTTTATTTTTGGACTGCGACATCAAGGCAGAGGATGGTGTCACCGCCATAGAATAATTTTCTCCGGTCTCTTCTCCGTTTTATTGTGGTTAGATCGGGCCACGATGAAGGATTATGGAGAATAAGTTTCATATCAGTCTTCCTCATTCTTCGGTGGTAGAAGGAAGAAGGAAGACACCAGAAAAAAGAAGTTTTTCAACTCCGTCTACATAAATGTTGGCCGTCGTTAAGTGTTTGACTGTGCGGTCATCTATACTGCAAAACGTCGTACAAGTTTGGTTTTGAGATCTGGAGCTATTCACAGCGTGGGTACAATTTATATGAAAATCAATTTCTGAATATTTGTGTAATCCAGAGTGCTTGTAATGTGTTGACGTACCTATCTATTATCTAATATAATTCTTCTTTCGTCGCAAAAAATACTCCCTCATCCCAGTATATAAGGCGCAATAACCTCTAGTTAATGTATTTAATTCTCTCTCAACGGTAGTATTACTACATCGATGTACGTATCTCTAGAGAGAGCACGCCTTATATTATGAGACATGAATAAAAAATAGTTACGCCTTATATTATGATGGAGAGAGTATCCACTTTCATTCTTAAGATGAGGAATTAGACAAGCTTATTAAAAGGTGTCACGCCACAGCGATCATACCAGTTTTACAAAACAAATTGACTCAAAACTTGATTTTGAAAATAAAAAGGTTATGCAACGGAAGTGAAAGGACATATGATGTGATTGGTTCCATGTTTATCGCCTGACCTAGCCAATGGGGTGCACCAGGAACCACATGTTTTTATGTCTGGCCATCTACTTGCCTCAGGCTTGGCCCCTGTTGTGCAAAAGCGGCGTCCGCTGAGTCTGGCTGTCGGAAACGAAAATCGTTTCGTTTCCGTTTCTCATGAGCCTAGCTCATGCGAGCATGAGGGAGCGCAAAACAGAGCAAGCAGCGACGCGCGGGAGCAATAGTGTTGCTGCCTATTTTGTGCCATCTGCGTACCTTGAGTCACCATTGTCCCCCATTCGTCCTCTCTCACTCATCTTCTCCTCTTTTATCCAAAATATTTTTTATTGCTAAGATGCTAAGAGCAGTAGTTGAGACAACCTTAAAATTCCACAACGGTGTGTGGTCACACCAGTTATCCTATGACTAAGCCTGTCGCCGGGTATTCATACTAGTATTCACATCCGTATCCACTTGAAATGGGGAGGGTATGGGTAGAAAATAACATACTTGTTCGGGTATGGGTAATATCTGTTGAGAAGCGGGTACGGGGAGGGTATTCTATCTTTTCTGCTCATCCTTCTCCGTCTTCTTCACTGGCCGCACGGCGACGCTCCTTCGAGTGTCCGACTCCGTTGACCCTGGTCGGGCCTTCTGCTGGACCAAGCATGCCTACTTCATCTACAAGCGCGACAACACGTGGAGCGTGCGCGCTCGGTGTTCTGCGCTGTGCTCGCCCGCTGCGCCGACTACGCCGATGTCTGTAGCTCCTGGGTCAGCATGCAGATGGGCGCTGACGACCCGCGCCCGGAATGAGACGGACGGCAGCGGCAGCGAGGAGGACCGAGCGTTGCTATGGATCGACTACGCCTTGTTTGAGCGGGCCGACGCGGCCGTGGCGGCAAGCAGCCTCACCAGGAACATCAAGGTGCACGTCGAGTGCATCCTAGTAGTGGTCAGGCTTGACAACAAGCCCGTGCGTGCAGCTGCCCAAGCTCTCCCTAACTTAGCTGATGGCGATGAGGTTGTTTACTCACTGCTCAATTATCCAATGAATATTGGGGAATCAGGTATGAATAAAAGTGGGGAGGGGAATACGTGGGTAAGCAAGACATGGATGTGGGTACGTATAGTTACGGGTTTGCCCGTTCCCTCCCCAACGACTGGCGTACCCATGACCGAGAATACATAGAGATTCGTGTAGTCAGCAGGCATCTCCCAACAGCAGCAAATACATATCTCGCGAGATATTAGGTACAGGAGATTGTGCTATCCATCTCGTCTTCCTTTTTCACTCTCTCGGCAGACTGTCTCTCTCTCCAGCTTTTCCAATTCATCCACTGCTCTCTCTCTCGGTTTTCCATTTCATCCACTGCTCTCTCCCTCTCCCTCCCCCTCTCTCTTCTCGCACCTCTCTCATACGCTCTCCCCTTCCTCTCTGCTACTCATCTCTAGATCTCTCCCTCCAAATTACCAGCAACGGCTACAGGTGCAGATCAGGTTGTTTTACAGTTTGGTCTATCCTCCATCTCACTCGATTTGGATTTTTCTTTTTTTTTCATATTTCTTTTTACTTCAAGATTCGTATGTTCTGCTATTTGTTCGCCATTTCTAAGCTCGTTCATCCAGCAGAGTTTTAGTTTGATCTATCTCTGATGACGCAAAAAGTAAGACGAGAAACTCATCTGGAAAGGAGGGAAGGACGGTCAACAGAAGCTAGACAGATGGCGCGATCTGAACGAATCATGGAAAACAACAAAGGGTCATAGCTAAGGTGTGTGGCCGCACACGGTTGTGGTTTGTATTTATCGGTAGTCGATGGAATCCAAGATTCTAGCTCCTGATATTCCAAACCGTGAGGGATTTGAGGAGATGACATAAGTTCCCTCTTCTACTGGGCACTATGGAGGAAGGAGACAATGGAGCATACAATGATGGCGAACAAGGGAAGAACATGCATGATGACTATGAGATAATGTACTGAAAATTGGTTTGATTGGAATTATGGCTTAGGGTGTTATGCATGTGCTGCTTATATATGCTTGTGATATGGTGATTTCTTTTTTTTTGCATAATATGCTTTGTGTGAGGTGTTGTGCATATTGATTTGAGTAAGTTGTCGATTGTGCTCGTAAGCGATTGCATCTTTGTTTATGGCCTTGTTCGGCTGGCTGGCTCCCAGCCAGCCAGCAGTGCTTTTCTCTCACACCAATTCAGCACCAGCCAGTAGCCAGCCAGCAGTATTTTTCTCTCACAACAAATCAGCACCAGCCACCAGCCACCAGCCAGCCGAACGAGGCGATATATGGAGGTGTTACTTTAGACAAAACGTGGTCGATGATGGACTGGAAGTAGGTTAAGGAAGGAATTAGGGTTTTGAGACTAAACTTAAAGGAGGAACCGAGTCCTATGAACCAACAATGTCATGTGAGATGTTTAGGCTAGAGAATAATATACGTTTAAGATAATCACTCTGTAAAATGTATATGAGAGACAGTACGATGACATATTTGTCTTCCTAGTACGGTTTGAATGGTGTCACGTAGGCGTGTGATGGTGGTTGCAGGCTTGCAGCTTGATGATGTGTGAATTGCAAGGTAAGGTAAACATGCGTGCATGAAAATATGGAGTACTCCCTCCGTCCTAGAATATCTGTCGTTGTTGGTGTGCGTGCCACAAGTTTGATTCGATTTGTAGAAAATATGTGCAACATTTGTATCTCCAAATAAATTTATTAAAAAACTAGATTCAAAGATCTTTCCAATGATACTAATTATGTACAATAAATATTAATATTTTTTAATATATTTTATCAAAGTTGTTTCTTAGGAAGCATAAACGACAGATATTGAAGGACGGAGGGAGCAGATGCTATGGTGCACGGATGCCCATGTTTGTGCATATATGCCGCCGTGCATATATGTTTGTGCATATGTGGGCCCTGTTATTGCGTGAGACCCATGCAATGTGAGCATGATGTGCAGGACATGGAGCATGCACAGGAAAAAGTTCATTTTGTCTGCCTCAACTATCGCAAAAGTCAGATTTTCTTCCCTGAACTATAAAACCAGAAATAGTTCCTCCCTCATCTCTCAAAACCAATCACTTGACCTTCATGGTTGTTTCTCTTGGTGTTTTTTCTTTTATGTTTATTTCAGCTAAATCTTTGAAAATCGTAGTAAATCATTGAAAAATCATAAAATAGAAAATCTACATCACATTTGGGTTGAAGATCTGCACCCGCCTCCGGCACCATCTACATCACCATCGCCTCGCTCGTCTACTTCGGCATCAACTTCGGCTCCGCTAGGCTACCTTCGGACCAAGGGCTCACCACCATCATCAGCATTAACTACAACTTCGCTCAACCAAACCTTTTGCCTAGAACCCACAAACATTTTCAATGATGCCTTGAACTTCGCCCTACCGTCACCCTCGGCTCAATTGAAGAACCTCCTCCAAGTTCATCATCAACACTGCTTACAACTAGGCATGAAGCCCTCACCTGCTCATAAGCACCAACCAAGAGGGGCTAAGAGGGGTGCATTAGGGGACCAATTCAACCTAGAGGACATGTCTTGCCCGTTGCTCATGAACCAGATGAGGCAAGACCCGCTAACTACGACAAGTACTCCATCCGCGTCTACCTAGACAAATGTGTCATCATCGACCTTCGGTGGCAACTCCCGCGTCTATCTATGTACGACAACCATGGCCACTGGAACGATTACTTCCTCTACTATGACTACTTCGGCTACGGACAGCCGCATCCGGCAAGGTGAAGACCCTCGCAACAGCTGAGTCAAGCAAGAGCTAAGTTGTCAATCTCCGTAATCAACAAGTCATCATCGTCACATCATGGCCTCTGACCCTTGCTACCGAAGTGCTTCCTACTCTGAGGACACCATCAAAGCCCAGGACTGACTAGGGAATTATACTCTTGGGCCTTTTCCTGTTATTGTAGCAACTAGGATTTGTTGTACCAAACAAAGCCTAGTGGCTAAGGGGCTACTATTTGGTGCAGGGGTGACTGCCCCTACCCCCCTCCATGTAAAAAGGCCCAGCGCAGATCTAATAAATCTAAGGACCTTCATGTAAATTCATGAATCATAACGGGTAGGGAGGAAGATGCATCCTCCCACCTCCTCTATAAATAGAACCTAAGGGCAAGGGGGAAGGCTCTCCCCCTTTCATTCTAAAAACGCTATGTTTAGTATCCACTCTCATTCTATTCTCCTGTGTGGGACTAGCTCCCTAGCTTTCCCTTCACCTCGGTGAAGGTACCTTCGTCCTAGTGAAGGCTACAACCCAACACTTTGCAAGGAGTGATTTCGTCTTCGAAGGCCAGAGTTCAAATATTGATGCTCATCTCCTAGCTAAAAGTTCAGTAAACTTATTAGTAGGTAGACATATTTGGTTTTTGGAGCCTCCCGATGGCATTTGTAACTATGTTTCATTGAATGAATAAAGATAGTGCTCCACTCAAAAAATGCATGATATCCAACAGGCCAATGTGCTAGTACATAGCTAGTCGGACTTGGAGATCGATCAGGATTCACGATGGAGGTTAATTCGGCTAGAAGATTAAAATGCTTTATTTCGCCTATGGAACTCAAGCATGATTCCTTTCACTGGTTAGATTCTAATCGGCCCCTTATTATTAGCGTATATGAGAAGCTTGATTCCTTTTATCAGATCATTAGATGTCACCCTGCTAATGGATTGGGCTAGAATGGGTAAACAATTTGGGTCGTACGTGAATTGACTCTGGGCTGGGGACAACGGGTTTCACGTGCGTCGTGGACTGGATTGGCTTAGGGTTAAGGAGGTTGTGGATTGGGCTTAGTTTAGTTGGAGTAGTTCCCAGCCCATGGGTGCGAATGGGTTCTAGTGAATGGTTTGCCTCTGGACTGTACGCTCGACTCCATCACTGCTTCGCACAGCGCTTCGGCGTTGCCGCTTCATGAGTACGTTGCCGCCACCACCGCTTTGCACACTCATCGACGCCGCCGCTGCCGCTCCTCTTCCATATTGCAAGATCTCGGGCAGCCGCCGCTCTCCAAGATGTGTGTGCTTCTATTTGCCTCCTTCTCCATCTCCCTCTTCTTCTATTTTTCTGAATCATGCTTGAAAACAAACGGAATCATGGATCCCTGTCCTTGGCCACCTCTATCATGCATTGTTCGTAGGTGCTGCTCATGGATCTCGTAAGGAGGAGGAGCGAGGTGGATCACAGCTGTGAAGCGGGTTCTATTGGAAGAATGAACATATTGGTTCTTTCATGTTTTCAGGGTGGCTGTCTGATCTATGCTTAGATTTCTCATCTCCTTGGTGTGGTCGATTTCTCGCCTCCTTTGATGGGACCCTTCATGCAGGTGCAAGCCTTCTTTCCACAATTTCTTGCAGTAATTATTTGGCTTCAGAGACTGGAAAGCTGGTTCTTCCAATTACTGTTTGGCTTCAACAACTGAAATGATGGCATTCTAGTGGTGTTCATGTGATCCATGTTTGCTTCTATGGTGTCACTAATTGTTTTTAAACAAATGTGGTCCTTCAGTTGCACCATCCCTTTAGAACTGAGAAGATCCTTTTGTTCCTAGCACAAGATGTTTTATCTGCCAAAATTTTGAGGTCAAATTGTGCTACAATCTGGAGTCTGTAATAGTGAGGTGTGTTGCAGGTCATCTAGAATTTTGCAGTAGTTCATTGTTCTTGAATCATGTAATTTATTCAATTTAATTTCTTGTTGAATCAAGAAATTAAATTATCCATCCCACATCTCATGTCTGTTGAATCATGTACCAGTTGCTGAATCATATAATTCTGCAGTAGACGCATGTTGTTGAATGCCTGAATCCTAGTGACCTTAGTCAAATGCAAGGACGAACGCATGTTGCAGTAGACGCATGATGCTGAGCCGTATGGATGCCCATGGGTGCAGAATAAAGTGATTACCCATGGGTGCAACGCACCACGTGGGTTGGGTTGGGGGGTGCAAACAAGTGGGTTGGGTTGGGTTGGGTTGGGTTAATTATTTGATTTTGTGGGGTGGGCTGGTCTAGAAAAACAAATATAATTCAATTGGGGTGGGTGGGTAAGGGGCGGGTTCTCACCCACTAGCAGAGTGAATCAGATGGAAAAAAGTTGTTAATATGGGCTATTAGTTGGTTAAACATCAATAGGATGGCATGCAAAATATAATGAATGTAGCTCATGCGCATCCAAAATAGGGGGTTATTAGTAGTGGTGCTTGCCTATTATGAAGTTCGGGTGATCAAGGACGATCATGACAACATGTACATGCACCTCACACCGCACTTAACCTACAAGAGAGGGTTGAAGAGATTGGTGTTGATATTTCTCATGAAGATTGATGAACTTGAGCAACATAGAGGTATAAACTTGGTATTCCAATTTAGGGAACTTGTTGGACAGATGGAGAGTTAATTGGTGTTGTACTAGGAGGTATCTAGACAAGTTCTAGGGTGGTTGGTCTTAGGGTTCAAGGATTTGCAAATATAAATATTCATTAATATATTTACCAGACAGTTCGGTGTCCTCCCAAACGGTCTGGGAAACATTCATGTAGAGGTGCTGTAACACCTCAGGTGTTTGTCACCAGTTAAGCCATGGGTTTGAGCTCCAACAGGACAAGTTAAGTGGTAATCAAGAGCTTTAGTTCAAACTTGTAAGTGTTGATGAAGGTGTCAAGGTCAAATCTATGAGAGTGAGCCCCAACTTGAACTTGGAGAAAACACCTTTGCTTACATGTTGGCCCTTTTTAGATATATACCTAAAGTAATGTTCAAAGTGCCCCTTTCATGTGCCTCACATCTATTTTCATCTATATTGATCACTAGAAAAGTTTCATGAAGTTTGGAGCTGTAACATCCCGGTTTTTCCGAAACCCAAAAATCGCAACTGAAAATTTTTTCGCAAACATGCCCGTGTCTATTGAGTGTCATATAGGAAAAACACCCATCTAGTTGCACAAGTAGCACCTACATAGCAAAGTAGAGCATTTGCATTTAATTATCTACTCATGAGTTGGAGTTTATTTGACTTATGTATTGTTAATCAAACCAACCACCTGTTCAACTTACAATTAATTAGTATGTAATTAATTATTTTAAACCCTTGTTTTGTGTGCTATCCTTTGGACATGGTTGGAACTGACCCTAGACCCTAGTGGACCACCCCTAAGGGCATATACATACTTGGCACATATGTATATGCATATAGGAAACTTTGGTATAGATAAGAGATAGATAGATGAAATAATTAGAAAAGCCTATAGGAAACCAGCTAAATAGAAAAGGTCCGTCGGCCTGGGTAGCCAGCCGGCCCAGCAAAAGCCGCCCACCTCGCCCTCCTGCAGGCCTAGCCTAATGGCCAGGCCATCCTGCACGAGCGCGCTCGCTACACTCGCGGGCCAAGCCCAACGGGCGAGCAGGCCTAGCTAGCCAAGCCCGCCAAGCCAGCCCGTCGGCTACCTCACTCCCTTGCTTGAACTGCCAAGCCAAGGCCTAGCAGGCCGGCCCAACCGCTCTTCACCATCGCCCCTTGAACAAGCAACTCATCGTTCTCCCTAAGCCGCTGCCAGGTGGGGATGCCATGTCATCCCCCACCTGCGCCCTCTTCTCTGCTTTTCGGATGGAAGCAGAGCAAGGACACCACGGGGGCACCCCACACTCCTGCGTCACTCCTGGTTGTCCACCCACGCTGACTGCCACGCTAGTAGCCAGACGAGGGGAAGGGGGAAGCCACACCAGCAACCACCCCCGCTCTTGTTTCCGTTCGATTTCAAAATCGAGTGGAGTGACGTCGCCGACGTGGGCCGCGGCCGCTGATGCCATGCCCGAGCCCGTTTTGACCGGCCGTTTTGGAATCACGCTCGCGACCGTCGCCACACCGCGACAAGCCAGTGGAGAGCCCTAAGCCGAGGCGCATCGTGGCCATACACGCACCCTGGCACCCGATCCCACCGTCCGTGCCCGCCATCGCTGAGGCCGTGCTATAAAGGGAAGCCACCGCCGTCGTCTCGTGGCAACCCAACCACCCTCACCCATTCGTTGTGCCTTAGAGAAGTGAAGGGGAGAAGAGCAAGGCGCCCGAAGAGGAAGCTATCTTTGACAAGGGGTACGCCAGAGCCGGTGAAGAGGGAGACGCCACCGTCTTCTTCCTGGAGCCCGGCAAGGAGCTGCACGGCACTGCGTACATCCTGCACGGCCCCGAGTCTTCACCGCTTCGATATCCTAGCCACCTCGCCCCCATGGTGAGCTGTCGTTGCCTCGATGACCTCTTCTACTTGCTACCTCAAAGCACGCTGGGCCGCATGGCGCTCCCGCACCGAGGACGGCCAAGGCAGGGCCTTCGGTAATCCCTTTTTCCTGCGCACACCTACACGCACCTACACGGGCCAAGCGCCACAGTGCCGAGCGGCGGAAGCTCGGGAAAGCGGGGAAGCACCATGGCGCAGAGCGTGCTCACCATGGCCAAGGCTCAGCCATGGCGAGGCCGCACCCGCTAACTGACGCTGGTAAGGGTAGAGAGGATAGCACCGTGCGTTTCGCCTTATCACGGGACACGCGACGCGCTAGAAGATGAGAGATAGGGGCAACACCGAGCCGCCGGTGGATCGGGAGCGCCACATGCACCACCCTGCATAGAGCGCACCCGCCATGGCCATGGCATGCCATGGCGAGGCCCTAAACGGGGAAACCCAAGCCGGGCGTATCACCCCACAGAGGAGAGGGGGAGAGCATAGGGCGTATCGCCCCGTAGAGCTGCACAGCGGCCCTGCCGAGCCACCAGGCCACCGGAGCGCGAGCACCCCCTCCCGCTGGCCTCTGCCGTCGGAAGCGAAGCAGAGGAGTTGGGGGAAGTGGTGACGCCTTGCGTACGCCCGGTCCACGGAACTACAGCGAAGGAGAAGGGAGGCAGACCCAGTCCACCGTGAACTACGCGTTACGCCCATAGATCGCGCCCTGAGTCCACCATGGACCTAGCGCATAGACCCGCAGCCCAGCAGCGGCCCAGACCTGTTTCATGGCCTCACCACGTGCTGCCACATGTCTGGGATGGGCGGCCCAACCCGGCCCATATCCGGCCCTGTCCAGGCCCATCGAGGCTCAGTCCGAGCCCGGTCAGCGTTGACCGTTGACCGGGACCCCACCTATCAGCCTATGATTCCCCTCTGACCAATCAGAAGCCGCCACATGTCACCCCTAGACTAATCAACCTATTTTTCTTTTTTAGAAATTATTTAAATCTTCGGAAATTCATAATTAATTAACCGTAGCTCAGAAAAATACCAAACCAGAGTCCAAATTTTTCTAAAAATGAGCTCTACGTCATAGGCCTATGCTTGAGTGCTTTTGGACCTTTTGAATTTAAGTTGCTTCTTTATGCACCTCTATAGGAGCCGCTGACGCGGCCGTATGTCATGTTTTATAGACCCAGAGGAGCCACCGACTGAGGAGTTCGACCCCGATTACACCGACGACTTGCCAGGTGCCACGCCCACCCATTCGTAGATCCTATTATGCAATGCAAATACTAGAATTGCTAGTGCTTTACTTTTATATAATAATGATGCCGATAGGTTGCATGGTAGTTTACTGCTTTTTGAGCCATTTACCTTGTTGCAACCTTACACCTGCTCACTCTATTGTTAGACTAGATGCTGCTTTATCACTCATTACTTACTGCTTTACTCTTACTTGCATTATATCTGTGATGTGATGCTAGTGAGTGAGAGGCGTTTGAGATAAGGAACGAGGTGCCGTAAACCTGATAATAACCTGATAATGAACCTGGGGAGATCTTAGCGTGAGTCTTGGGTGTGTGGTGAGGGTCGAGTCGACCGAGTAGGATCTACGACGAGTCAGGAGGACAAGTCTTGCCGGAGGATGCTACCTGGGCGTTCGCCATGTGAGGTGCCTGTGGCGGGTATAGGTGACAGGGAGATGTCCCGGGGTGGAGTGTCTTCGTGGGATGAAGCCTCGGGATGGGAGGTGCTGTGATGGCATGAGGTGCTGGGTGTTCCATTGAGCGAAAAACGGTTTCTCCTTGTGAAGATGTCCTCCTTAGTCACCTTAAGGATTGACACGCCTATGGACCGGGTCTTAGGAATCCTTGCACACCCACTCGCTTCTGTGGGGGGAGGAGATGGACGTTTGACTTGCTGGTGCGGTGCCACTACTATTGAGAGGTTAGCGGATAGTGTAGGGAGGTACGGGCACGAGGGCCCACACCCTCCCAAGACAGCGTAGCACTCAGGGGCCAAGTACTACGTCTCACAGTCTCAGCGTGTCGGTGGTACTCCGACATGGCCCCAGTTCTGAGTGATAGGGTGGTACCGTTTCTAGTCGGTAGGCGGCCCAGAATCAGCTTAGACGAGGCATCGTCGAGGATAGCTATCTTGTGGGATGTGTAAACCTCTGCAGAGTTTCTGGTTGATCGATCGATGCATATGTCGAATCTTTCGGCTATGGACCTTTCCTGAGTACTGCTTCACTTGACTAGTTGAGAGGAGTCCTTCTACCTTCTCTGGGTTTCAGTGTGTGTTCCGGCCTTAGCCGTTGAGACATGGGCGAGAGGGAGTCGCCCGTGCTGATGAGAGAGTGAGATGAGATGTGATGTGGTGATGAGATATGTGTTGGGATGGGATAACATGTGTGAATGAGATGAGTTAAAATTTGACAAACTTATATTATTAATATATTGATTACTCGCATAGAAAACCACAGCCAAAGATAGGTCTTTTCTTACCCCCCCCCCCTTTGCATCCAGTTCCACAAAGCTTGCATCATAGGGTGGGAAATGCGTGGCAAGTACCAAGTGTACTGATAGATTTTTGGCAGGCTTGGAGCCCAAGTACGACGAGGAGGACGACTGGGAGGAGTAGGGGTTTGCCCTGTGCTCAAGCTTGGTGCGAGAAGTCCTAGTTTCTGCTGCTGTCTACGAGATGTTGTTCCAGATGCTGTGTGTGAGCATGATCCACCCTGCGTGGCGATGATAATAATTAATGTAAACCTTCTATTTGTACTCTGATATTCGTGTATGACTCTGATATTCGACTGAGATTTGGGTAATGGCATGAACTTGTTCATCTATTACACCTCGAATCAGTGGTATTCCCTTCGCGGAATGCGGGATCGTTTCAGGAGCCAAGAAGTCACATGAAATGATATGTTATAACCTTTCTTAAATTGCTTTATTAAGTGAATTGCATTTTGAATGTTGCATAAGTGATGTTTCATATGTTACATAGGTGATGTTTCATATGTTACACAGGTGATGTTTCATATGTTGCCTAAGTGATGTTTCATTTATAGCCAACATATTTTTCATATGTTTATCCCATGTATAGGCTTAATGACCATGCTTGGTTAATGCAAGGGTAACACCCCTAGTGTTAAGCATGCATTAGGCATTGCTAATCATGTGCATAACAATCATCATGCATTCACAAGCATAATCAAGCATCCCTAAGTATCACATGAAATATAGGCGTGAAACATGTTAATGAAACATGCATGTTGCAATGTTTTGTTTCAGTAGATTTAATGTCATGTTGATGCTTGGCATACCTTGTATGTGCTTGTTTTAAGTAAATAAACAACACAGAAATGTTTAGCTAGTAATCTGGAGCAAGGTTGGTATTCAAAATTTTCTCAAATTTTACTTTTAAAAATAATCTAGAAAAATGGAATTTTAATTTAAAATGGATTTTAAATCCCTAATTCAAAATCTAGTTGGAATTTCAAAATGCACCCTAAAGCAATGTTGTAGGGAATAAAGTTTTGGACAACTTTTGTTTTGGGGTCAAGCTTTGAAAATGCTTTTTACTTGTTTAAAATAACATTTTTGTGTTGTTTTAGTTGAAAAATAAAAAGAAAAAGGGTTTTTCTTTCTTGCCGGGCCGCCCGCCTCCTTTCTCAGCCCACGGCCGAAGCCAGCCTGGCCTGCCCCGTGCGCTCGCCTGCACCCACTCCTGCGCGCCGTGCGCCGTCCCGACCGTGCTCAGGCCACGACCGCCGCGCCGGGAGTCCGGTGGCCCCCGCGCCCCTCGTGCCTCACCTACACCCGCCACGCCACGTCCGCCTCCCCTGCTCCCTCTCATTTCTTCCCACTGAGTCGGCAGTAGCAGAGCGCACATGCAGGCGAGCTCCGCCACTGCATGCACGTGCACCCTCGCCGGAGTAGGCTATTCCAGCCACCACTGCTCACCGCCAGCCGCTACATCTCGCCACGAGCACCGCCTCCACCTCGCGCACCCCGCGCTCACCTCGATAAGTCGTGATAGGGTTCCCTTCGATGGGAATCGCTCGCCGGAGCACGGCCGAGCTCACCGGAGAGCTTTGCCCCATGGACTCCCCCTCTCCGCTCCACCCCCGCACTCTTTTCATGCGCACGAGCACCGCACTGCATCGCGGTTGCTCCCGGGCACCTTCATTTGCCATGGCGTGGCCGGGAACGCCCCACTGGCGACCACCCACGCCGCTGCTCCACCATGCATGGTAGCAGCCGGCTTCCTGAGCTCCTTTGGTTGTGCCACGGGCACCGCTGAGTTCGCGCGACGGTGGGGAGTACGCTGGTAGCCTTGGCCTAGTCGGAGACCTCACCGTCGGCGAGTTCTCGCCGCCGGTGATCTCCCCTCTCTCTTTGTGTATGACTAGTGGGGTCAGGGGCCCACTGTCAGCCGCGCCCGAGTGCAGATTCGGGTGGATCTAGCACTTTTCTTGGCTGATTTGAAAAGGAATTAAGAAATGCTTTTCCAGAAAATGTTAAAATGCTTCAAAAATTCATATCTCGGTCAATTTAGCTCCAAATTTGTTGAAACAAATTTTGTTAGACTTCTTGGGACTAAATCTATCTGTTTAAAATATTACATGTCATTTTTATGATGTTTTTATGTGTAGCTTTATTTAATTCTTGTAAATGCTGATTTCTTGGAAAATGCATAGTAAATACAATATAGGTCAGAAAAATGTGAAACTTGTTTTGTTGATCTAGTTATGTGATGCACTTTCTATGAAAATTATATGTCATGCATGTTCTATAGAAAAATATGGCCATCTAATTTATGTGCAATTATTTGCTATTTCTTGTAAAATTGCTAGAGCTAAAAATGTGTCTAAAACATGTATATGGAACTTTTTGTACAGTGATTGTAGACTTTGTAGATCATGGAAAAAATTCTAAATCTATTGTTTGATACTTTTCACTATACAAAGTATTTTCATGCTCATTTATTCATCATAGCTTGTCATTTTTGTGTAGGTTGTTTTACTTATCCAAATGCAATGAAAAATTTATGGTAGACTATTTATAGTATGATAAAGCTACTGTAATTTTCTTAGATTTTTCTGAGCACCGGAAATATATGTTGGTGTTGTAGCCCTAGATTAAAGTGAAATAAAAATAGGATTTCTTATTGCATAATTAGTTCATTTTGCACATTTTGGTGTATCTTTGAATTATTTTGACTTGCTGGTATGACTTGGCATGTTATTATAGTTATGGTGATGAAGTGTAGTAGCACTTGTGTTATGGCTAAATGGTTGTTAGCGGTAGCTAATGGTGGTTAGTAGTAGAAGAGAATGTAGTAGATGGCATGTACTTATGGTACATGTTCTTGGATGATATTGACTACCTAGTAGAAGAGTTTTACATCTATTCTGTCCATTAAAGCTAAGCGTGTTCATCTACATTGCATGTAATCATGATCATCATATGCCATCTCATCTGATGCACCACTTGCATAATCACTTACACCTATGCATCATACAGGATCGTAGGAGTTGGTAGCAGCTGAGGAAGTCCCGCAGGAAGAGCCCGCACAGGAGGTGTAGGCCGAAGAGGACGTCGTTGACGAACTGCAAGAGTGTCCAAACCACCGTCCGAGTTTGTTTGAGCAAGACAAGTCCCAGAGCATTCTAAGTCTCCCACTTTATAAAAGCAATCAATTATATATGAGTTTTATATATTGTTGCATTAAGTTATAGGAGTTGAGTGAAACCATTGATGCATCTAAATATTATCCTTGCCTACCATATTATATCCGTATACCCTGTTAGGTTTAGGATCGAACAACTACTTAGCTTTGCTTAGACCGGTAGCGATCGGTGATTTTCTGTCACCTGCAATTATAGGTGGTTACTGGAATACTTTAGCTATGAAATGGATGGTATCCTAGAAATAATCAAGTGTTGATAAATAACTGGAGATCAGACGAAATAGTTGTAGGCAACCAGACAGAGTTCTGGGGTGCTCATAGTTTTCTGTCTGTGTTGGTTAAGGACCGATCGTTGCTCGTCCCTCTTGTCATGTTGAACGCATGCCTCACATTTAGCTGGCCGAATAAAGTACCTTTCGATCGCGAAGCTAGTGGCATTATTCAGGCTGGGATACACACGAGTGCGCATATTGGTGCTGAAGGGGGTATGACAGGGGCACGAAGAGTGAGCCCAAGGGCAGGAAAGGCCTGATTCCTGGCAGTCAGGTAGTCCCTGGGTACTACGGCTCCAGTTTATCCCGTGACGTTTACCTGGATAGTGTCATTGGTGATCTGTAGCTCACTTGATCGGTGAGTATGGTTTATGTGAGGAATAAATCACTAGCTGGTTAGGAATCGATTCAAATCGCCATCGCTCCTGGATAGTGAGCACTTGATTCGAGCTACGGTATCATAATAATGATGATGGAACAGATGGTTACATGGACGATGTCAAAAATGATAAATCTAAGTTGATAACTGGATGTTAATGGTTAATCATGTGATTGCTATAGCATAGGTGCTTACCTAGATTGATAGGTTATAATAAAGATGATACAAAGTACTTAAATGGTTCATTATGTTAACTTATTGCTCTTTCGTAAATGAGTCAACTAGTCCACTAAAAGAAAGCCTTGCATACTTCTTGGTGTCACTTTATTTTAGTTTAAGATGGGTAAGTCTAGCTGAGTACTTTCTCGTACTCAGGGTGTTGTTCACATACTGCCTATACCTTGTGATGGGCGACACCTAGGACCAAGGGCATGGTCGCTCCGTACGTCTTACCTGATGCTTTTGTTGGACATGACTATCTCCTGGCACTGTATCTAAACTAAACGTGTGTGTGGTTTTAAAACTATTTGCTTCCGCTACTTTAGTATGAACTTGGTTTGTAATAACTTTATGTTCTAAACTCCGATGTGTTCCAATGTTGTTACGAACTTTATGTAATATGTGACTATAGCTGCTAAACTTGTACAATCTTGGTTTGTATGTTGGTTGATTTAAAATACATCATGGTTTCATGGACTACCGGGTTATACAGGCTTAAGTTTGCTAAATTATCTACTTTGGTGGATGATTTTCTTACTTAATTTTGTATAATTGATCGGTTCTGTTACAATAAGTGATTGTGTTTGATCATTAAAACACCTTAAACACACTTAGGATGCAAAATAGAACCATGCTTGTATTCATGACTTGGCCCGAATATGCTTCTAAGTGTTGGTTGACTTCAAAATACGTTTTTCATGATGCTGCTTTGACCAAAACAAAGCAAGAACCTCTGTTCAAGATACAAGGTTTGACCCTTAATAAAAGTTATAGTTTGGCTTCTGTAGAACAAACTTTGTTTAAGGGTCAAGACCCAATTCGGCTTCTAGCATAGCCAAATAGTGCACCAAAGTTTGGATATGCCGCTGTTCTAGCCCCTAGAAAATATTCCAAGTCTGTGATCTCAATAGCGATGACGATTGGCATTGCACGTTCTCGAGTTTTCATTAAGCAACTTGACTTGATCCCAAAATCAAAGTTGGACTATATGTCTTGGAGAAGTGAATATAAAAAGTTGGCTTAAGTTTGACCAAGTATTGGCCAGGAAAATTAAGTCCAAACCGAAGATTGTTAACTATCGTTTTGGAGACTAATTAACCGTTGATCTAGAGCTCCAATGATCATGGCCCCTTAAGAAAAGTTGGAGAGCGTTAGGAGTATAGCAAACTTTGTTTTGGGCCATGTCCAAATTTAACCCGTAACTAGCCCAAAATCGTCTTCCACCCCGGCCACACCGTCACCCGCCACGTGTTCGACGGAATGCCAGCGTGGCTGCCGTCCATGAACGTCGCGCACCCCCTCCTCTACCATGAGCCTCACCTCTTCTACTGATGCTTCCAAACCCGGCCACCTTGTGAGCCTCCATGGGTGCGGGTCAGCACCTGGAGACCGTGGCACCCCTACCAGTCACTGTCGTCGCCGGAGCTGACCTGCCGAAGGCCACAACAGCCGCATGCAGCTAGCGCTCGTGGCCAGGCCGCCACGGGCAAGGTCCAGCCGCGCCAAGCCCCTCCACGGATGTGCATAGGACCCCTGGCACTCCCTGCCGCTATCAGCCCATGCTGGCCAAGGCCGGCCGGCCCCAAGCCGGCTCCCTTGTGCGTCCTCTGCTCTGCTCGATGAAAGACAAGAAGAGAGGGGCCTCGCCCCAAATACGAAAAAGGAGAAGGTCCTAAGTGCAAACCCATAGACTCATGTGAATAGTGTTGAGCAACGACCTAGACTATGGGTTGATTTATGATAAGCTCAGGGGTCTTAGTGCAAAATGTTTGTCCTATATGGTTTTTCCTTTTTCTTTTATGGTTAAATTGGCTAAACTTTGAAAAATCATAATAAATAATAGAAAAATCATAAAATAGTAACTGAGGACTTTTTGGAATCTTTATGAGTATATCTATGCAGTGGAGTCATAATATGATATATGTTAGTAGAAGGTTTTGCTATTTTTATTTATCTTTATTAATTAGGGTATTTAGGAATAAATTCATAACTAAAGTTGTGGTGCTCCAATTGCTGTTAAATTTTTATGGCAAGCTAGTGATGTCATATGTGTGATATGGTAAAAATTTAATGCCCATCGGATGAAATATGAGTGAGTTATAGATTTAACTTGATTAATCCTTGATAAATGGTTTTAAAGGGTTTATAAATAATTTATATATGAAAAAATGTGAAGTGTGGTTCCTTTTCCTTTGCATGGTGATATTGTGACCTAAGAAACCCTAACATGGCTTTGTGTTTATGGAAAATATTGATCTTTAGATTTATCTTGCTCTCACTTGTTTTCTTGCAATAGCAATTTTTCTTTTTTATAGTAATTAATAGATAACACTTGAGCATGTCATTTTTTGATAGTAGCGATGTTTTGTTATCATCTTCCATCCATAAAAATCTCAAGTTCAAACTAGGTGTTTGACACACCACCTAAAAATTAATATATAGGTTTTGTTATATAAAAGTTAATGAAAACTTAGTAGCAAATAAACACTTGAATGGTTCTTGTGATGCTTTTGTGCATGTGGTCTGAGCTAAATGTTGAGTGGTCATGTTTATGACTATTGGAAGTATGTATATAGCCTATGTGTGCGATCCCATGTTAACTAAATAAGTGAAGAACTCTTTTATGTTTATTCTGAAATGGCCGCATGTACAGTTTTAGTTTTGCAATTATTTTAGTATTGCAAATGATGTTTTCTATAGATGTGTTGAATACAAAAGTGGTAGATAACTCCATTACCTTGCTTGTCCTAAAATTTCATGATTTTAGACCTGATGGTTTAGGAACTATGGATTTTACAATTTCCCTATCAGGTTTTGCATGCTCTCTATGTAGATCTGAATGATTGTGTTGTTTGGCTTAGATAAGCTTTGAATCACCTTTTAGTGATGTTAGAAAAGTTTTAGTGATTTTGATAAGCTTTCTAAAATGTCTAAGATCACTGCTTTTGGTGGTCTAGAACTCAAGTTATTGTTGTTCAAGTAGAATGGCAGATTCTGTCCAAATCTAGATAGAGATGCCTTCTTTGTGTTGTTTAACCCTTTTTGCTATGAAATCACCCTTAGATGATAGTAATAAAGTTGTAGTTAACTTAATAAGCTTCCTAAAAAGTTAAGAACCACATTTGTTGGATGGATAGAACTCTGGATATGCATCTCTGAAGTTCATATCAGTTTTCTGTCCATTGTTTAGGCAGACCTGCTTCTTGATGTGTTTTAACTTGGTTAGCTTTAGAATCAACTCTGAGTGTAAATAAAAGAGTTGTAGATAATTTTATTAGCTTTCTGTAAAGTCTAGGATCACCTTTATTGGATGTCGAGATCTCTGTTTATTACTAAAACAAGTGACTGCTGTGCTACTATCCAGAAACTGCATGTGCAGGTTGATTGCTTTAGCTTGCTCTGGTTGGTTAAACATGTTAAGTTGACATTGATTGATGAATACTTGTCATGGTTACACTCAAGTAATTTGGGTGCCATGTTTGATGTGCTTGCCATCTCCTATATTATGTTTGCGTGATGATTAAGTTAAATAGCTCTATGTGCTTATATTAGTTTGGTGCACTTTTATGAATGCTTTGCGTGTTACACTTCCATGCATTCATACATATGCATTATTGCACCTCATTTAGGTACGCTAGATGAACCACGCAAGAACTAAAGGATGTGATGTTGGAGCCGAACCCAAAAATGGTGTTTGGTGGATCTATCCCGAAGATGGAAGGACCCCTAGAGTGCATGCCTAGAATGGAGATGTTTCCCAAGACAGTGCAAGCTAACTGAACTAACTTTATGTCGAATCTCAGGCAAGGCCTGGAGCATTCTAAGCCTCCTATGTTTTTATAAATACCAACTTGAGTTCTTTATGTTTAATGCATTAGGTTGTAGGAGTTGGACGGAAACACTCGATGCATAACCTTCCTTGTCTAGAAATATATATACCTTTATCCTGTGTAGGTCCAAGATCAAATATGCTTAGCCATGCTTAGCTCAGTAGAAGTCGGGTGATTTCCTGTCACCTGCGAGATATAGGTGAATATCTGGTCACGATTGGCTATATTTGCTATCGTGGAAAAGAACCATGTGAGGTTGGATAAATGGAGACTAGGCAGAGTCTTATATGTTAGTTGTGACTTATAGTGACTCCGTCTGTGTCAATTAAGGACCAGATCGTTGAAGGCCCTCTTGTCATGTTGAACGCATGCCTATCACTTAGCTAGCTGAATAAGTCGTTCCGACCGCGAAGCCGAGTAGCTCAACTCAGGCTGGGTACATGTTCCATTGAAGTGTGCACACTGCGAGGAGCCGAATGTGAGTCTAAGGGTAGGCTAGGCCTGAACGTCCTAGTAGCTGGTCTGTCCCTGGGTATGCGGCGCGGGTCTTACCCACGAATTGAACCTGAGTTGTACCAAAGGTGACCTAAGGCTACCGTGGCTAATGGACCTGGGTTTGTGTTAGGAATAAATATCCAGCTGGTTGTAATCAATTCGAATCACCGTCTCTCCTGGATAGTGAGAACTTGGCAGAGCCCCCTTCATCGTAGTAATACTTGTTGGAATGAGATGATTATGATGGATATGAATTTGCTACACCGGATATGGTTACTAATGTTTGCTTAGCTTAAATCAAGTGATTGCTCTAGTACAGGTGCCAACCTAGACATGCTTAATTTGAATAGACATAACTTGCTGCTAAGGAAAGTAAATATCAAGACATGTATTGCTATTGCTTTTACACAAAACTGTGGTCAAGCTAGCTCCGCTTATAAAGCCTTGCATACTCCTTGGTGTCATATTATTTTTGGTTTATGATGGATAAGTCTAGCTGAGTACATTTGAGTACTTAGAGTTTTATCCCACCATGTTGCAGGTGAAGTTCTCGACCTGCGGAAGATGTTGGCTAACCACCGGTGGGCTCGGTGACTCTATATAGTGTTATCATCTATATGCTTTTGTCTAAGGATGTCACTTATGCTAGCAATGTATTTGAAACTTATATTATTGTAATCATTTGAAGGCTATGTTGTTTTTACTAATCAGTTTTGAAACCCAAACTTGTACTATTATTTGTGAACTCATTTGTAAAATTATTTTTGCTGCAACTCCGTGTATGTGATGTGTATTTGCTTAATATATGGCGATCTTGGTTGTGATGTGGATTTATTGAGGTCCACTACTACACAATTTTTTTACCATGGCGGGCAAATAGTATTAACCGAGGCGGTTTTTGAACCGCCTCGATGGAAAGGTCACGGTTAATCGTGATCTACCGAGGTGGTTCAAATGCCTGCCTCGGTTAATCAAAATAAAAAAGCAAAAAAAGCCCAAACCTGGTTGGGTCTGGGCCTAGACCTAGGCCACTCGCAACAACACGCCACCACCGCCACGCTGCCGGATCTGCATGCCATGCTGTCGGATCTGCATGCCCTATTGTCGGATCTACAGTCGGTGACCGTATCGCCACTGCCGAGCCCGCTCCTCGCTGGATCCGCTGTAGTAGGAGCCCGTCGATCTAGGGGAAGACGGGAAGGAGCCGGGGCGGTGGTGGACTTGCTCCGGCGGCAGTGTGGCACCGGATCCGCACAATGAGGGGTCGCACCCGCCGCTGGAGGAGCCACGCTGCAGGAGAAGCCGCACGGCCTCAACCTGATGCCAGAGATCCACCGCAAGCCCGCGCGAGGAGGGGCCATGCCACCTCTACTGTGAGGCTAGAGGAGCCACACTGCCTCAACCCGTCGCCAGAGATTCGCTGCACGCCCATGCGAGAAGGGGCCGCGCCATCTCTGCCATGATGTTGGAGGAGCCACGCTCGCCGCCCGCGTGAGCGCCTAAGAGGGAGTGGGAGAGGGAGAGGGAGAGGGAGTGGGAGAGGGAGGGGGCACACTCGGGATGGGAGGGCCGTTGCTCAGGATGGGGAGAAAAGAATGAGGAGAGGAGTGGAGTGGTTGTGAAACCTAAGTGACCATATTTATATTAGAGGATGAATATTAGGCCAAGTACAGTAATAGGCTAGGCCAGATCTTTGGAGGCGGGCTTTATAAACAACCACCTCGGTTAATCGTTTAACCGAGGCGGTTGTGTTATAATAACCGCCTCGGTTAATAGACATTAACCAAGAGGTTTTTTTACAATGCCCGCCTCAGTTAATGATTAACCAAGCCGGTTACGTTACAATAACCTCCTCGGTTAATAGACATTAACTTAGGCAGTTTTTTACAATACCCGCCTCGATTAATATTAACCGAGGCGGTTGTTGGCCTAGCTACCCTGCCTGGATTAACCGAGGTGGGTAGGCCTAAAGTGAAACACTACGCAAGTTAAATCCTGTAGTAGTGGTACTTCGTGACACTCGACAGACTACCGAATTTATATATGTGAAAGTATGCGTGTGTCAATGTGTTTAGCGGGGACAACCATACTTGATTTTGTATAAATTGGGCAGTTCTGTCACAGGTGCTTTCTGAGTTCGGGTCTCATCACTCCCGCAGACAATCTGAGTGTTCCTCGGGACAGTCCGAGGGGACGTCGGACAGTACAGGGGAACATCAGACTATCCCGAGGAACAGAACGTGCATGCACTTAAGGTTGTGTTGGCTTTGAGCTATTGGGGTTGTGTAGCCTATTGTGTTTGCCTAGCACACAGAGGATAAAGATAGGGATTCCATATTTGAATAAAACTTGAACAAAGAGAGAAATTTCATGAACTTGGGTTTTGGCAACTTAACTTTGATGGATTGGTGACCCTTAGGCCACCAAGACCGTGCACGTGTCTTCCTCCTTGTCTCCAAGTGAGAGAGATGGATTTGAGTGGAATCAAGAATTTTCTTGCAGAAACATACAACTCCATTTAGAGAGCGATTTCAAGAAATCCATGAGATGATTCAGTGAGAGGGGAATAGAGCTTACCCTTGGGATGATTGAGTTGGTAGCACCTTTGTCTTCACCTCACACAAGATGAAATCAAGAGTTAGGGTTTGGGAATGGCATTTGAGAAGAAAAAGGGAGATTTGTTGAGCACACCAAAGGATGAAGATGGGGGTGATTATCTTCATCTTCTCCTTGAGATGGTGGTGCTTGATCTCCTTCTTCTCTTCTTCTTTTTTTCCCTTCTCTTTCTTCTCTCCTTTCTCTCCCTTGCTCTTGTTTTCTCCTCCTTGAAGAGAGAGGAAGGATGAGAGTGAGTGGAGATGTCTGAACCTGGGTAGGTGATGCTCTCAACTTGTGCTGACATGTTGGTCCAACAGGGAGGAGAGAAGGATATCGCAGTTAGCTGATTCTGCATCATCAGTATTCTGGCGGACAATCCATCAGGACGTCGGACGGTCCAACATAACATGAATTTTGGGAGATATGGATTTAAGATAAAGGGATTTAGCTTGGGGTTCTATTATACCTCACAAGGGTGGTAGGACTCACTTAAGGCTCTAAGGTCACTCCACAGAGGATAAGACCGGGATTTAGCTAAGGTCAAACTATCAGGTTGACCAAAGTTGAATTGGTTTGACTTGGGTTGACCAGGGGGTGTTGTGGAGTTTAATGGCTAGATTTGGTGTCCTTTTCTATTGAGAGTTGAGATAGAATGGTTTCCATCAATTTGGCAAGATCATGCATTGCAAGATGAGGTCCACAAGGCAATGGCCTTGTGCCATGGTCGACGGAGATTCGTGGTTCAAATGCATAGCGAGGTGTAGTAGGAGTTCAGGTCAAAGTCCAAGGGAGGTGTTGGTTAGGTTTCGAGCTTCTAAGGGTGTTTTTAAAAGGTTCAAGTTGGATCGACTGTTGGGTCGTGACATGGGTATAGATTTGTTTTGATCCATCTAACTTTGCTAGGGCATGTACTATTGATATGAGGAGTTTGATTGGTTAAACTTTATTAAATTTTGCTTAGTCACAAAATTAGGGTTTAATCATTTTTCGTCACTATCTAACACGACATGCTTGTTTATTTTATATCTCGAGTTCTAGGCCTCCGATTGGTGTGACTTCAGTTGTCACAAAATTTGTGGTTTATATGCAGAAAAGGTTTGAAGTCGGTCGAAGTTATGGTGTTTTATTGATGTAAATTTTAGTGGAGACACAATGTTGTGTCCTGAACTTAGAAATGAGGTGTAATCTGTTTAGGGGAATGTCTTAAAATTAATTATTAGCTTATTCACCCCCTCTGATTCACTATTTCAGTGAGAATCAATCCTACAAGTGATATCAGGGCTAGTTATTTTTAGTTGATCTTAACTTGTGATCTGAAAACATGTTGTTGAATAGGTATTGAACAAAACATTTTGTTTTTGACGTTGTTGATTTTCAGTTCTGGCAAATGAGGATGGAGTTATATTCAGGTGTAAGGCTTTGTGACTTGGGAGAAATTCTACAAGCTATATTGGGTGCCAAAAGACATCTATTGTGATGATATGATGCCACATGTTGAGTCAAATATAAAGTGACTAGGCGAGAAACAATATTATAAAAGGGCCTCGAAGGAGCGACTTCGACCGTGTTGTGCATCTTGTATCCGCATATGAGGTATGGAATGAGCTTTGTGATTATCATGAAGATTTATCTACAATTATAGAGGTGCATCAGGTACGTAGAGAAAAAGTACATATGTTTTGAGATAAAAACTCAGTAAATTATATATATATATATATATATATATATATATATATATATATATATATATATATATATATATATATATATATATATATATATATATATATATATATATATACACACACACACACACACACACACACACACAAAATTTGTGCAGATTATGGTGTGCTAGCTGCCGCTTCTATAGCCTACGGCTATAGCTTCTCCAACATATATGGAGCTGTAGCATCAGGCAACCGAACATACCATATATACATAAATTGCATGAGACAAACAAGTATATACAAAAATTATTTAACACAAAAAATAATATAAAAATAAACAAAATTTATATATTATGAGAAAAAAACAACGAAGGGTTCTTCGGGGGCCCTGCCACGTGGCCTGCACACGGACACGCACTTCGCGAAACGTTCGCCATACCTGGAAGGCTGGAATCCGGGTCGGAGTCTCACATGCCAACATTGCCTCCGAACATATATGGTGAAACACGATTCCTTTCATTAGATCAGATCATCAGATATTAAAAAAGGTTTAATCGCCCTAATGTCTCGGTTCACCATCACCATGCGTCTTACCGTAGCAGAGAGCGCGGGGACGACGACGACGGCGCCACCGTCTTCGCGCGTCGGGGAGCTGCTTGACGAACAGCGTCCACCGTCTTGGCGCGTCCGGGAGCTGCTTGACGAACAGCGTCCACGGAAGATGATGGACAACATGGCTCTGATCATCATAGACCAGACATACTCTGCCTTGCTCGAGATCCTCGGGCCCGAGGCACCGCCTTCCGGCGACGGGCTTGTCCAGATCAGCCGGCCCGTGGACCCCGCCGACCCTGAGTCGCCGATGATCAGCGTCAACGCCAGCGCCACGCACTGCTGCATCAGCCTGATCGACAACGTATACGGCGGCGGCGGCGGCGGTGGCAGCGACCCAGATTACAGGAAGGCCACCTCGCCGAAGAAGAGCACCTCGCAGTACCGCCTCGCCTGGCACGAGTCGACGGCGGGGACCGGGGAGACTACTGGGCGTGCGCGGACGTTCGGCCGGACGTCGCCAACAAGGGCTTGCTTTTTTTTTTTGACAACTTCAACGGGAGGGATTGCTCCCCACCTGATTTTATTGATTTATAGCATTGGCAACCAGATTACAAAGATGTTTACAAGTGTTGGGAAAGAAATTGCCTTTTTAGGCTAGATTACATCCACAGAATTGTTCACCGTCATTTCCAGAAAGGAGGACCAGGCTTGTATGACCTTTTTGCTTTTCTTTGGCATTCTGACCTTCCACTGAAAGGCCTCTGATCTGCACGAAATTATTATTGTCCTCAGATTTTGGTGAACATCTCGAAAGACCACCTCGTTTCTCCTTTTCCATAGCTGCCAGCAACATAGGATGATGAAAGCACTGTATTGGTCATCAGGGAGGTTTTGAAGTTTCTGAAAGCAGTGCAGGTTTTTGGTCTGAAGATTGTGGACGTCTTGGAGACCCAACGTCGACCAGAACTGGGCAGCAAAGGGGCAGTGCAGGATTATGTGGTCCGGAGTTTCTTGATCCGCCCCACAGACTGTACATGCTGGCGAGTCAACAATCTTCTTGCGATATAAGTTTGCTTTGCACTGTATTCTTCCCTTGACAAGCAACCAAGCAAAGAGCTGGACCCTCGGCGGAGCTGCATTCTTCCAGATGAAGATGGACGCTGGATCATTGGGTTGTCCCTTTGCCTTGAGAAGCCTATAGATGGTCGATGTGTCGAGCTTGTCCGGCGTCCGGCTAAATTGGGACAGGCGTTTGTCCGGCTCATCATTGAGGCACGTCAAGTGAACGATTTCAGTCAAAGCAATGAGTTCCTGTTGTGCTTGCGGTGACAGCCGGTTGACAAAAGCTCCATGAAGATTTGAGCCTAAGGCTTGCTGAACTGTAGAGTCCTTCAGTTTGCAATGGCTGTATAATCTAGGGAATCGATCGGCAAGAGTGTCGTCTCCAGTCCACACGTCTGACCAGAATAGGGTGGTGCGGCCGTCTCCTAGCTGAACCGTAGTCAGTGCTTGGTAGAGCGGCAAGAGTGATCTGAGGAGCTCCCAATGTTGTCCCAGGCCTTCACACCTCATGTTGGCAATGTCTGCCCTCTGTTTGACCCAGGACGCCCATGCAGATGAATGTGCGCAGTGGAGGCGATGAATGAGGCTTAGCAGAAGGCAGATGTTTTGTGTCCCGAAATCCCTGATACCAAGGCCCCCCAAATCCTTCGTGGTGCAGACGTTCGACCAGGCGACTAGGCATTTTGCTGGAGATGTCTCCTTGTCGCCCGACCACAGAAAAGCTCGCCTGCGTCTGTCAATCTGCTTGATGATTTCTGGTGGGATTTGAGTTGCCGACATGATGTAAACCAACTGACTGTCCAGGACTGAATTGATCAGAACAACTCTACCCATGTTGTTGAGGACCGAAGCTTGCCAGGAGGAAAGAAATCTATCTGTTTTGTCAACATAGGTGGCGAAAGCAGCCTGAGGCAATTTGTAAGCTGAAAGTGGTAAGCCCAAGTAATTCTGCGGGAAGGTTTGTAGACTGCAACCTAGAATGTCAGTGCATTGCTGTATCAGTTGTTGTTCCATGTGAATTGGTACCATAGTGCTCTTGCTGAAATTGATCTTGAGGCCAGTCGCCTCAGAGAACCTGTGTAAAATAGATTTTAGTTCTTGAGCAGCAGCGACTTCACCTTGGAGCACAATCAATGTATCGTCTACGTACTGCAGGACCACAGGAGGAGCGCCACTGTCAATGGGGTGCTTTGCTGCAGCTGCCGTCTTGATCAGAGCCTGCAGTGTATCTGCAACCAGAAGGAATAGGTATGGCGACAGAGGATCCCCCTGCCGAAGGCCACGCTTGCAGTTGATCCACCTTCCCGGACAACCATTCACGAGCACAGCCGACTTTGAAGAGGATAAGATATCTTGCATCCAGTTGCACCAAACCTGATGGAAGCCCCTAGCACGCAGGATATGATTTAGACCATCCCAATTCACTGTATCAAAGGCTTTGGCGAAATCAAGTTTCAGCACAAGGGAGGGTAGCTTCCTTTTATGACAGGCCTGTACTACTTCCGCAGCGAAGACAAATGTTTCAGAAATAGACCGGCCTTGTAGAAAGCCCGTCTGATGCAAGTCGATCATTTGCCCAATTTCCTTCTGAAGCCTTCTTGTGAGTACCTTTCCCAGGATTTTTATTGAGCAATTTTGCAGACATATGGGGCGGAAAGCATCCACAGCCACAGCCCCAGGTTTCTTGGGAATCAGTACCATATAGGATCGATTAATCCTCTCAAGTTGTGCCTGCCCCTAGTGGAAAGCTGAGAGGAAGGCCATCACATCGTGCTTGATTGTGCCCCAAGCAGCTCTGTAAAACGACGGTCCAAAACCGTCCGGGCCCGGAGCACTGTTGCGGTCCATTGTTTTTAGAGCTTCTATGGTCTCTTGTTCAGAGAAGGGGGCGACGAGCTCATCTGCCGGCCGGTAATGATTGTGGAACAACGCCTCGACGTCAAAGTGCCAAGATGAACTCCCCGATTGTCCTATGATGGAGCTGAAGAAATCCGTCAGAGCTTGCAGCTTGCCATCGTGGTTGGCAATGATAGAACCTTGAACTTCGACATATCGGATGTTGTTGCTGCGCATGCGCACAGTTGCCTGGGCGTGGTGGAAGGCGGTATTGGCATCACCCTCCTTCACCGCACGGGATTTGCTTCGCTGCTTCCAGTAAGTGGCCTTCTCTTTGACTGCCTGAGCTAGTAAGTCATGACAAGTTTTGCGAGCCTGCAACTCATCAGAAGAAAGGTGTCGCTCCTCCTCAAGAGTGTCAAAAAGCTGAATTAGGAATTTGAAATTAGGAATGGCATGATGTGGCGCCCTGAAACGCCGAGACCAGACCTTTGTCGCCGCCCTGGTCGACTTGAGACAAGCAGCCAGTTGCCCAGCTGCATCACTGCACCTGCTCGCTTGTGCCCACGCTGGGAGAACAGAAGGAAGGAACGACGGCCTGTGAAGCCAAGCGTTCTCAAAGCGAAAAAGCTGAGGTTTAGGTATGGTGGTGGACATGGAAAGGAGAATCGGAGTATGATCCGAAGTTGGTTTGGCTTGTGGAGTAAGCGAGGTTGTGGGGAAGGAGGTGGTGTGCTCAAGATTGACAAGAGCTCTGTCAAGTTTCGCTAGGATGGGATTGTCCTGGCCATTAGTCCAGGTGAAGCTGCGGCCGAGCAGTGGGATCTCCATGACCCCAAGTTGACTGATGGTTCCGTTGAAAGCTTGGATGAGGGTATTATTGATGCTGTTGCTGCTTTTCTCATCAGCGGAGCGGATGAGATTGAAGTCACCAATGATGACCCAAGGTCCATTGATGGCAGCTGCAGTTTGAACAAGTTCCTCAAGGAAGGAATTCGTGTGGCGGTGGTCAGAAGGACCATAGACATTGGTGACCTGCAAAGTGTAGTCGGAGATGGTGCTGTTGAAAGCCGTTGTAACAGAGTGGATTTTGCGGGCAGAGTTTGTGAGGTTCCAAAAGGAGGTGTTCCAGGCCGTGAGGATACCACCTCTGGAGCCCACAGCCGGTAGAAAAGTGTGGTTTTCGACTAACTGGGGAGGAAGGAAAGTTTTTACTTTGAACCGGTTCAGGTCATGGAGTTTAGTCTCCTGAATGCATATGATAGAGGGAGCAGCAGAGGCAATTGCATCGCGAATGAGGGAGCACTTTTCCGGATCGCCTAAACCGCGCACGTTCCAGGATCGAAAGAGAGCGATTTGAAAAGTTTGCAACATTATTCATGTTAAACGAAAGTAGCACCTAAGGCCCAAGGCAACAAAGCACGAAAACAGAAAGGTAACGATACAGACGACAGATCGACAATGGAGCGAGCTACAGCAATAAACGATACATAAAAGGTTAAAGGTAATTTGGGCAAAGCTGAAGCGGTGACTGGCCGGCCTAGGGAACCAGGACCCGCTGAGGATGATGGAAGTGACCGAAATCATTCCACGACGTCAGTCACCACGCCTACAGAGGCCGCGCCAGAGCAGGTCGCGCTCGCCGCCGAAACCAGCTTGCGAATGTCGGTGGCGCTCATGGGCAGCTTGTTGCGCGAGAGAATGTTCCTCTTGCGCACTTGTTTCTTGAGGGCAGAGGAGCAGCTCGAAAGCGCGTTGAGCAGAGCCTTGCGGCGAACGGCCTGGTAAGGAACGTTGACGAAGTCACCGTTGGACCGCGCGGCAATGCGAGCGCTGTGCCTGGAGGGAGCCTGCCCAGCCACAGCCCTCGCCGCCCTCCGACGAGGGCGCACACACAGGGAAGCGGCGAGCGAGGGGGAAGCCGGAGTTGGGGCCGGCGAGGGCGGAGCGGGCTCGATGTCGAGGCTAAAGACAGAGGAGTCACATGGAGGCGAGGCCTGGTTGGCCTCCAGGGCCGGCAGCTCCTGTTTCCCACCGTCCACAAGGCAGCGAGCCAGGACCAGAGCAAGGCCGAGCACTCTGGCGGAGTCGGAGGAGGCAGAGGCCGGCAGACCGGTGGCGAGGCGGTTTTGACCCGCCTCGTGCGCAGGAGATGGAGGAGGACGGGGCCGAGACGGCGACGGCGGAGGCGACCGGCTGAGCAAGTTGTCCAACTCGGGAGAAGGAGGGCCGCAACGAACCTCCTTGCCCCGACCGCCCAGAACGAACTTGTCCTGGGGGCGCTGGGCCGGGGCCGACCACAGGGCCCTGGACGCAGTCGCGCGGCGCCGAGGAACCTCGAGGAACGGGGCCTCCGTGCTGGAAGATGGGATCATTAAGAGCGGATCGAAGGCCGCCGTGGGCGCCAGCTCGTGGAAAGGCGTGGGTGGAGACGGCGGGGTGCGTTCAGGTGAGGAGGCGTTGGAGGGACGGGGCTCAAAGGGAACCACGTGCACCGAGCGTCGAGCTGCCGGGACCAGGACGGTCGGGGACCGGCGGCGGCCCAGCGTGAGTAGATCAGCTAGGGCCAAAGGGCACTCGTGCTGGCGATGGCCACAGCGAAGGCACTTCCGGCAGCGAACAGGGTCACGGCAGGCGCTAACCTTGTGATCAGAGGCAAGGCATCTAAAGCACACGTCCGGAGAGAGATTAGGAGCAACTCGTTTTGGCTTGGGAGGGGAGGGGCGCGCAGGAGTAAAGGCCACCTGCAGGTAGGTCGGCTTGGAGGAGTGCGCATTGACATCTCTCTCGGAAGCCGCGGACGCATTGCTTGTGACAAGACCGCACGCCGCTCCCGGAGCGGGAGGCAAGCCGGCGCACGTAGAGACGCAGGCTGGCGCATTCAAGAGCTGCAGTGGAACGGAGCCCAAGCGTATCCTGGCGCAGCATTGACTCACAGAACCATGGCTCGAGTTAAGGCCGGTGCCCACTATCGCAGAGGCAAGTCTAACGGGCTGGCCGCGGGACCCAACAGCAGTAAAGTCGTCTTCCACCTCACGCGAGAGTGGCAGGCGTTTGAAAGCGAGCGTAGCGGACGTCAAAGAGCCATGGAGAAACAAGCAGACCGAACCTAAGTTAATCGCACCCACAACTACAAGAGCATTTGCCACGTTTTGATTAGCAACATGGAAACGAAAAACGCCCTGACGAACGCGCAGGGAGACTAGGCGACCCGGAGGAGTAGCAAGCACTCGTTGCAAGGCGTTCTGCATGAAGTGGGAATTGAACTTGGGATCACGGGAAGGAGGGGTAACCCATACCGGGGCGGGAGACGGCGAGGGGCCAACCATGTTCGGCACAATGGTGGTGTGAAGCTCAGCGAGGATCTTTTGTTGAAGAAGCTCACCCAGCGTGGGAGTCGGCGAGGGCGCGCGATGCGTCCGAACTTCAGACTTGGCAGCCTCAAGGCGAGGCCGGAGCGGCGGCGCAGGCTGTTCGAGCGGCTTAGTCAGGGCAGGTGAGGCTGAGATGGCTGGCTGGAGAGGGTTGGGAGGTAGGATAGGCGAGGTGGGCGGAGGAGGAGGGGGTGGAGGGGGCGGTGGCGGTGGAGGAGGCCGCGGCGCAGGCAGGGTCGGAGGTGGAGGCGGGGGAGGCGGGAGAGGAGGTGGGGGAGGAGGCGGCAGAGGGAGGGTCTGGCTTGCAAGGGCTGGGGTCGGCGGCGGCGGCAACGCGTGGTCGCCATCGCCAGGGTCAGGAGGAGCGAGGGACTCCATCTCTGAATACACTCAAGGGCTTGCTTGGGGTGCTGGAGACGATCAGTGCACGCCTGGACGCGGCGATCCGGTTGGAGGACACGCTGCTCAGGATGGCGAAGAGTAGCGGCTGCCGGAGCCCCAAGATGAGGGAGGTCGTCGAGGCGCGCGAGGCGTTAGAGAAGATGAAAGCGGTGGTGGACCTCGACGCGATCATGCGCCGCCGGTGTCGCCGCCTCCTCATCCAAGATGAGATCGCCTGCCGGCCGGATGTGGATCAGGCGTACGACGCAGACGTGCTGGCCAAGAGGTTAAGCACACTGCACGTAGGGCAGAAACGCGGCTGCCCTGTCCATGAGGTGAGCTACCACCGGCTGCCGGAGCCGGACGATGCAGAGGTGCTGACCAAGAAGTTGAAGGCCCTGCACGTATGACATGGTTGTTCGTAGCTGCCGATTGATGCAGTCTCGCAGCCGCAGATGAGCCATGGACGTGCTTCGTGTAGCGGCTGATTGATGCAGTCTTGCAGTCGCAGATGAGCCATGGACGTGCGCGGTGCGCGTGCATAGTCGATGGTGGAAATCCCGAGCGGATCGGACCATCCGGCTCACGAACAACTCGGAATAAAAGATGACGCGTGCATAGATCGACGGTGCATATCCCAAGTCGATCGGACCATCGGGCTGACGAAGAACTGGGAACTGAAGATGATGAAGAACTCGGAACTCAAGATTTAGAGGAAAGGTTGTTGCAAGAGTACTTCGTTTGTAAGATCATCGGATTGCCTTTCCTCAAGATTAGAGGTACCAGATAACGGCTAACATTGTGTTGTTTTAGATTTTACCACAGGTATATATGTAGCTTCGCCCTCACCCCTGAATGTGTTTGAGGCAGCCACTAATTGGCGAACGTTCATCGAAAAGGAATTCAACGAATGATTTTCAGACAGCAAGTATTACCAAAAATAGGAAAGCATTCATTCCACTTAACACCTTTTTAGATAGTCTAATGCCATTTTACTTCACTTCTCTTTCTTGGGTGGCGCAGGCATTCTGTTCTCTCTCTTTTTGGTTGGCGTGGACATTCCATTCTCTTCACTTCTCTTGCTGGATCGCACGTGCTGTAACATTTTTTTAGAACCTTGCACATATAACTTAGATAACTGAATTATACAGCATAACTTCGATGAATAACTTAACAGTGATAACTTAGCAGTACTCTCACATTCTCTTTTAGGTTTCATCAGTTTTTTTTTCTCTTTTCAGAAACACTGTCCATAGGACGCATATACCAAATGTGAAAACTAACACAGAACAAGCACTAGCATCATTTTGGAGGGCTTTGTCACCGTAAGTGAATAAAGAAAGCAAAACTAAGCTAAACAAAACTCAAATAAGCCAGACACAACAGAAAAAGGTCGTACTTTTCATGCAAAGAATAAAGATAGGCAATATTTATATCTCATAAAAAAAGATTATTATCTATATCACCACAACACAGTCACTATCATGATTTGGACTAGAGCAACCCTAATTTTAAAACTAATCTTGTCTTACTAATTCTAAAACTTCCAAACAAAACAACTTATGTGTGCAAGATAGAACATACAAGTTGAACATACTAACTTAATAAATTGCACAACACAAATAAACAATACAAGTTAGGAGCATAAACTTAAACATGCAAACATACTAACTTGCAAACAAAAGATTACTCAACAAGTTGAACATAATAACTTGCAGAACACAAGTAAACCAGAAAGTTATGTCTTAAAGTTGAGCACAAAAGTTATAAAAGTCAACTTAACATACTAACTTGTAAACAAAACTTGACCATACAACTTCATACATATAAGCTATGTCTCCAAATAAATACAAGGTGCTACTTAATCCGTTTGGCAAAAAGAAACAACAAAAAAAACTATGAATGGAGCAAAACAACACTTACTATAGATTCATTGCTTGTGCTCTCGCCACTGTCACTCCCATCCCCATCATTGTTATTGTCATCAGCAGCACCAGAAGAACCAGATTCCTAAATAGAACTCAGTTAGCACACTAACTAATAAAAACATGCGCAAAACAAATTTATCTGACTGGTAATTCAACTAAACAAAACTGAGAAAGAAATTGCCAAACTGAGAATTTATACAACATTAGAACACTGTGACCTTAGGCCATGTTTAAAGTCTTCTATATAAACTGAGAATTCCAAATAGACAGAGCAAAAAAGGGTGCTGATTGGCCTAAGACAATAATTGATAATCCATTTGAACTATACTAACTTCTATGTTAATCGCTTATCACTACACTAAGCATAAAAAGGCTTGCTTAACCTGCAATTTCATGCTACTGTCATTCTCAGTCAAGTCATGGCATAACATTAGCACAGAACAGACACACTATTTAAGAAATTTAGAGAACATCCCAATACAGTCTAGCGAAATAGGCCACCACTTCTTACATCATTATTAGAAGACCGCAACTCCAACTCTTCACTTGATTTGGACTTTTCTCCTTTAGAAGAAGAATCTCCCTCATCAGTCATATGTAACCAAATGTATTTCATAAAAAAAATTACAATCACTTCGTACCGAAGAATTCTTCTACTCTCAACTCTACTGGATGGTTGTACTAGTGATGAATGAAACACATAAAAGTGAAAAAATAATTAGCGATTTGCTCTCATTTTGTATGCTATTGCTTAATCTGGAAGGAACTGAGCTTGCATTTGAACCATATTTAATATAAAGTACAACTTAGCCTATTGCAGCTGATGAATTCATCTATTCCCTACTGATCAGGTTCGAGCAATCCAAAAAGATATTGAATACAGGACTAAAACATTTATCCCTTCTACATTTCTTATTTAAGTTTCAATCTCCACGAAATTTAGATCATAGAATAGTAAAACAACAATGAGAAAAATGCTAACGATTCAATGGGCAAAATACCAGGAAAAATAAACCAAACCTAATAATCAATTAATGTATGACAACACGATACGTGGCTGAAGCAGCTCTCTGCCGTGGCGCCGCCCTGAGCTCCAGTTATGGCACTGCCCACAGCAGCGGACATGTTGAGACGTGCAATGCGGGGCATAGCAAGTCCTACTGTGTTAGGGCTAGGGCCGGTGAACCCACGACGGCCGCCTAGGGTAGGGGAGGGAGCTGGAAAAAAGAGAAGAGGAGCAACGAGAAGAGGACGATGAACATTAGCAGCGCACGGACGAGGTGTGACACCGGCACGAGAGGCGGGGTCGGTCGGGGCTAGGTCCGTGGCCGGGACCGGTGAAGCCGCAGTGGCCGCACAAGCTAGGGTTAGGGCCAAGGCCGGTGAACCCACCGAAGCAGAGGAGGAGCGGGCAGAGCAGGGAGGTGCCAGTAGTCGGTCAGCAAGAGCGGGGAAAGAGAAAACCTAGAAAACTACTCAATACAAACTCAAATCGAATACCCCATTGATGCAAATCACGGCGAAATCGAGAGAGAATAGGTCTCAACAATACCTTGCGACAAACCTTGGAGAACACCCACCGGCGACCCCCTCGAAATCCAATCCCGCCTGCGAGGTCGCCCTAAAGAGGAGAGCGATGGGGGAGAAGATGAAGAGGAGAGCGATGGGAAAAAGATGAAGCCGCACTGTTCCAAATCGCTTGCCCCGCGTCGTTTCGTTGAGTCATCACGTGGAAGCGGGGGACAGGGACCGGGGGGGGAATATTTTTAGATTGAATTTTGGGCGGCGCCCGCTGCGTTGAGTTGTTCACGTTTCACAGACAGAAAAGGAAAGGGAGCGGGAACGGAACGGGCGCAGAAAAGGAAAGGACAACACGCGATCGGATTGTTCGCTCGGAAACAAACCGGTGAACGACCGTAGAAGTGGATTTGGGTGTGTTTGAGGGCTTTGATATATGTACAGGTTTGCCCTTGGATGTGCTCGAGGGCTTGATATGTTTTGCTAACGTAACACATTTGCTATATGTCAACCGGTTGATTATTGGGCCTCCATCAACCGAACCTGTGTCCGTCGGATCCGCATAGGAAGCTCGATCTTCGTCCGATCCCGCACAACACCATGCTCGACACACGTGCCCTCACGCCATCTCCGCTCCGCTCCGCTGCCCAGCGGAAGCCCCGACCCCGACCCCAACACCGACTCGGAAGAGCAGGAGAGAGGAGGGAGAGAGGGAGGGAGGGAGAGGCAGGGGCGCGGCAAGGAGGCCAGCGGCGGCATGCGCTTGCCCGACCCGGAAGAGCAGGAGAGAGAGGAGAGAGAGAGAGCGCCGGAGAGGCGGGGGCGCGGCGAGGAGGCCGGTGGCGACGCATGCTCACGGCGCCGGCGGCCCAGCAATGGGAGAGGTGGCCGCGCTGCGCCAGCTCGTCGGCCAGGTGCAGGAGCTCTGGGACCTCTATGGCGCCAACGCCCACTCCCTCCCCAGGCAAGGTGAACCAAGGAAAGCCTCCTCTCCCAAATTTGTAGTTTTTTCTGGAATTTGTGAACAATTTGATGAATTTGTGAACAATTTGACATCTCTCTCTCTGATATCTGGAATCCATAGAAATAATTTGTAATTTTTTTTGAAAAATTTGGTATATATTTGTATTATCCCTAAATTTACATCCCTCTGTGATGTAATTTACACGGATGAAATCATTGTAAATTTAGTAATATGACAATGTAAATATCGGTAGAAGACAGTGTAAGTACATGAGAAAAATTCAGTTGACTGGAGGGGCCAAAACAACTGAATGTTATCTAGATGCTTCCTTTGCTAATGTCTGTTGATTCATATGTACTACTAGTAGATTACATTTAATATTTGTGTTCTGCTCCGATTTGATATATACATGAATTAAAAAAAAACTCGAGCATTTAAAGACGAGAACGTCTGGCCTGGACACGGCCTCATGGTGGCCACGTCGACGAAACGAATGGCGACCGTTGGATCCGGCGATCGACGGTGCTACTGTCTCCTCATGCCAAATATATAGCGACTTCAACCCTAGCTCCCTCTCACGTCCGCATCCACGCCTCCTCCCTCTCCCTCCTCTCTTGTGGCAACGGCTAGGGCAGGCGCGCCCGATCGAGGCCGCCCCCAGCACGGTGACACGAGCGCGCTCCCTGGCGCCGGCGTGGAGGCCGTCGGCGCGGGCGGGTCCAGGGGCGGAGGCCGGCGGCTCAGGCACGGGCGGCCGGCGAGGACTCCAGGTGAAGGCGGCCTTTCTCCCTTGCTCCTCCTCTCCTTCAGTTGCCGGCGCTGGGTCAACCGTCGGTCTATGCTTGTCGGCCACATTTCCTGGGGTCGATCCGGGGCCTCCACCACCGGATCTAGGGCCTCCATGGCCGGATCCGTTCGTTCCCCCACCGGATCTGGCCTCGTGGCGTCCTCTCGCGCATCTGGCGTCGAGGGATGCGGCATGGGGGCCCTCAGCGGGCGCGACAGTTGGAGGGCCATGGCGCGTGCGCCTGCTGCACGCGGTAGCGTGTGTTGGCCCGGCGGCATCTGTGTCGCCGACCACGATGTGCACCTGCACCACCGCCGCGAATCACTGCCTGCCTCACCGGCGTCACCGCTACTGCGACGTGCCTAGGCTGCCCGCCAGGTCTTCCCTTTGTTTCTGATGAGATGTGTTTATCCTCATACATGCCCGCAACAAATTGGGGCTCCCTTGCCTTTTTCTTGCTGATATTTCGCACATCCTCCTCCTGGTTGCGTTTCCCCTTTTGAGTTCCTGCTACTATTGGCATTCGCCCCCAAAGGTCCTACCCTCCCATGGCATGCGTTTTCCTGTGTTGTTTTGCATTTTCGTGCTATAGAATATACTTCTTTGTTTATGCACCGGGGTATCTTCTTCTGTTTTTCTCATTTTTTAGAAAAAAAATATAAGTTTATGAGCTCATCATGTCCTCATAGTGTCACTTCTTGAATCAGATGTCTGTTCCAGTGTGTATTTTATTGTTTGTGGAGCTGAGCTCAGTTTGTTTATTGCAGGTATTTGATTTAGTGCACTCGGCAGGGCTTGGCCAGTCGATATGAGATTCAGGTGTGTGCGTGCATTCTGTAATATTATTTATAGCATGCCACAGAGACAAAAGTATTTGAATCAGCCTATGCACATATTTGAATCAGCATGTACACATTCGTGATGCTAAATCTCACACCTGGATCTTGCTGAAACATGAAACAGGAGGTACCATTATAGACAATTGCAGATGCCACAGTTTTATTTTGGACGACAGTAACACATTTGCGATGCTAAATTTATAACTAATGGATCTGACTGAAATCAGAGGCAAAGCTACAGTGGACTGCACATACAACTATTTTATTCCAGATGAGAGGCTAAACTGATGATTTGATTCTTGTTTGCATTCTAAAGCTAATAATTTTTGCCATGGATGTTACCAATGGCCTTGCTCAAATGGGTACATAGGAAGGGATATCTAATATGAAATATTATTTTCCTATAATAATGCTTCGACCTTATGCATATATTCTTCAAACTTATAGATGCTTTTTATTTATTTATCCATGTCTATATGAAAGAAATTTGACCCCAAATTTGTATGTTCTATGGACAGATTTAAACCAGTTCCTATTGACTTCCTGCAATAACACTTATTTTTATTTATTTATTTATTCATGTCTATATGAAGGAAATTTGACCCAAAATTTGTATGTTCCATGGACAGATTTAAACCAGTTCCTATTGACTTCCTGCAATAACACTTATACTGCATGTTCCAGGTGTCTATGCCCTACAAACAGAAAGCAAAGAAGTCATCGCTGATAGAAGAGCCTCTACCAACGAGGTGACAGATGCATAAACTGGAAAAATCACATCCTATAGTTTCCCCTCAATGATTCTTGCTTTGATGGTTTTATTTTAAAATCCTTGCAACTGATCAATTTCCTCCATGAAATGAACTTCTTGTTGTAATTTGAATTGGGAAATGTTCATGGTGCCTTTTTGTTGTAATTGAAATGGGATCTTACCAACATAAATGATGTCTGATCTATGATTTATAGGTTCTTTCTACCATGTTGCGACAACCACTTTTAAATTTTCTAACTGCTCTATAATAGGTGGACCAAACAGTGGGGATTGATTGCTGTGCTCTCCCAATTTTAGCTTCCTTCAGTTTGCTTATTCATGCCAGTGTTACTTTGCTAACCTGCATTCCATCTGGAAAGCTAGCTGGACGTCATTCTAGCAAAGATATATGGTTCCTATTTTCTTCCTGCAAATCTAAACTCTAATTACATAAGAATTTATGTAATTGCCCAAATGATCTTCCTGCAGATCTAGAGGTAGATAAATTATTTTTGTTCCATTTGTTTCCAACTGATTGTACCTTTGAGGGGTCTGCAGTACAAAATTCACTACTGTAGAAATAAATATTTACCTTGTTTGTTGCTGCATGGGTGCATTTACAAATATCAGCAACTGTAGTTCTTGTCGGTTGCATTATTCTAATTAAACTCTTATAAATTCCATCCACTTTTCAGATAACAAATGAGCTTCTGCTGAGATATTTCCCGAGGCATCTGGGTTCTTGAAGTGTGCTATCCAACATGATCTTCCTAGGATACCTCCAGAAAATAGGTGAGTGGAGTTACCTTTCTACTTGTTGAATGCTTATCCATGGTGAGGGTCGCACAAATGTATATTGACCCTTGCTGTAGTGAACTGTTCTTTTGGTGCTTCCACATTAGCTTTCTGTTGTGAGAAATCATTGTAAAAAAATGACATACTGCTATTCGATTCATCGCTTCGTCATTTAGGTATTTACATACAACACTTTTTTTCTTGCAGTATGATGTCACATTTGGGATCGGAAGAGTACTGTTATATTTCCGTACTGTTGAGAGAAATGAAATTGACCTTTCAGTAAAATAGTTTTAAGATTTCCAACCTTATACCGTAAACTGTTGCCATGCTGGGCTATACTGTTGAGAGCGCAGGAGAGCTGTTTTAGATGATATGGCTGTAGTTTCAGGATATGGCATGGAAAATGCATGTCTTTATAGAATCTTTTTCCTAGTGGTTTCGTAATGATATTTTGGCGTTGCCTGATGGTCTGCCTTATTTAAGTGCAGGTGCAACAATTATGAACATTGCTAACTGGTATGGATCTGGAGACCAATGAAGCATAGCGCAAAATACTACAGTGCCCAAGACCATTGGTCTAGATGAGCACAAAGTTAGATGGAAAGTGGCATGCCTTACAGAGCTCTTTTTGATGGTCCAATATTACAGCGATCTTGTGTATGATCTGTCAGTTCTGAGCAAGCGCTGGACAGAGCTGGATGTCTCTACAGTGTTGACCATCCTACAGTGTATGGCATTATATCACGTTTCAATAGTAACTCAGTTGGAGCATTTAACCATCATAGCTATTCATGTATAGAGTATTGTACCCCCTCTTTCTGTTCTGAGTGAAGCTGGGAATATGCTTTCATCTAAGCAGGCAGGCTGTGGAATGAAGTTGCCCATTCATATTTTTGTGTCCAAGGGCAACCTTATCAAGAACAATGGCCTGTCTATGTTGGCATATTGAGAACAAATGTCTCCTATAATATATTGTATTCGTATCAACCTATTATATCATTATAATGTGTCGTTACTGAATATTGGGTCTTTGACTCATATTAATTCTTTGTCAAGGTTATTTTATTTGAGAAATAAAATCACAAAGTCATCACGCGCGCATGGACGCGCGCAAATTACTAGTAACTCAACAAAGAAGCTTGAAGGCAATGACGAATTCAATCTCACGGCAAGGAGCAGGATGTGCTCTTGAACAATTTATTACACAATGGCCACTGACGCAGGGCCAGGCGGCGTTTATTCATTCAGAACAATGGAAATATGCAGAAACCGGCAACATCCGAAAATCCGTATAGGTACGCTTGACGATGGCCACCGCTTTAATTAATTTGCGACCGAGATCAGAAGGGCGCCTCCGCGGACGGCGGGCGCTGCAGCTCCTTGACCCTGGTCCAGGAATCGCAGCTGGAGATGGTGTCCCACCACCTGCTGACGTTCCTGCGCGACTGGATGAGGCGCGCCGACCGCGGGTCCGCAGTGAGGCGGTCGGCGTTGGGCAGGTGGGACAGGTCGGCGAGCGTGAACTTGGCGCCGGCCAGGAAGGCCTCCTCGCCCAGGCGCTGCTCGTAGATGTCCAGCAGCTTGCTCAGCTCCTTGCGGCTCTTGTCGAACAGCTGCAGCATCTCCTCCATCTTCTGCCGGTGCGTCGGGTTCATCCCGGGCCCGGCCGCCGCCGCCGGGAGGCCTAGGCCGCCGCCGCTCCTGCTGCCGTCGAGCGGCATGTCGGGCGGCAGGTAGGCGAGGCTGTACACCATGTCGGCGCTGGGGATGTCGAAGCTCTGCGCCTCCGTCTGCAGCCACTGCTCGATGGACGACCGCTCTAGCGCGCCCGGGCCGAACAGGTCCCTGTACCCCTGGTTCTTGTACTTCTCCGCGATGTGGCGCAGGATCTTCCTCGACTCTGCATGCATCCGATCCATGCGGTTACATTGTCAGAAACTAATCCACGATCAGAGACGAAACTTCTAGCGTATGTGCATGTACATGTATACGTACCGACGAGGATGACGTTGCCGTCCTCGAATGTGAGCGCCTCGCCGTGCGGCTGCAGCATTTGCATTTCGCCCTCGTCATCAGTAAATACTGTAACGAACGCAGTTCTTGCCTGCGCTGCGCGTTCGTGTGCATGGCAATGGCACGATCAGTTGCAGAATTCTGTGAAAGTACCTGGAGCTTAAGGTACTGGGGCAGGCGCTTGGGGCCGCGGAAGGAGTCGACGCGGATGAGCTGGAACTCGACGTCCTTCTCGAAGAGGCAGGCCAGGACGCGGGCGACCTCCGCCGACGTGGGCGACCCGAACACCTTCACCGGCATCTTCTCGATCGGGGGCGCCGGTGGAGCTGCCGCGGCCGCAGCTAAAGCTTTTGCTTGCCAAATGAAGCAAAGAACCTGTGTTGTGTTGGGCGTTGCAGATGTTTGTGTGCAGATTTGGTTGCTCTGGATGGCCTCTATATATACGCATCCGAAAGCAAGACAGGGATCAGAGTGACTTGCCTTGCTTGCTTTCCACCTGCATGGAGGTTCGTCGTGTTCATACCGCACCGAAAGCGAAAGGGGGCATAAAGAGGCAAAGCGCTGATTCAAAGAGGCGGCCTCAGGTTTGCTGCGATGCTGTCCCCGATCCGTATCATGGTGTCCATAAGCAATCGAGTAGAGACCAAAGAAATAGATTACAACACAAAGCAAAGCATTCAGCAAAGAAAACTATTTACAAAGACAGATCGAAGCAGTGTCGTGCATGGGTTTTTCATTGTTGGCTACCTCTGTGAAGGGTGAAAGGTCAGATAACTTGTTAAACTCTTGGGCGCACGTGTGAATTTACATTAAACTTAGAGGCTAGAGCATGTCATGCAAACGCTAACCCCCTCACCCGCCCCCGCCCCCGACCACAAAAGAAAACAAGTTTTGATACTATATGGGTACGTAGCTACATATCGTTTCAGTTTCTTGCTGTACGTCCAGGATATGTTCTTCCCTTCCTTGCTACCACCGACTTTGCAGCATCTGATGCAGTTCGCGTTTATCGGTAAAGTATCAAGTGAGTTGTATGCTTTTCAGGCATATGACCTCAGTCTGTTCGCTTAGGCTGAAATCCGGCTGGTTTTTTTTTGAAAAAAACACTGCTGAATGACTGGTTAATTTAGCTGATAATCTCAAGTGAACAGTTAAAGACCTTTTTGATACAAAGTATTTTTAGAGTTTTAGATCAACACCAATGGTTTTTTAAAATACCTAGGTATCTAAAAGAAAGGTGTTTGGATATAATTACTTTGGAGTTTTAGAAATTACGGTATTAATAAAACCAAGGTTTTTTTAGTCTAAAAAACTCAGTCCCAACCCTCTTTATTTCGTACAAAGCTCGGTGACGCGCGTCCACCTCTAATGATGTGTCTCATTTTCACTGTTATTTTTTACAGATATATGTTATTTTTAGCAGCAAAGAGACAACCAGTAACTAGTCTCAGAAGCAATGTATTGCTGTGTAGTCAAACACGTCATGACTTTTCTTAAATAGAGAAACACTGCGGTTTGTAAATACTATGTGTCGACGAGATATGGTCGGCAGTCTACCGAGGGGTATGCCCAAGATAGTAGATTATCGGCAGGCAGGTGCACAAACTACGAACTAAATGGTAACAGGACACAAGACACAAGATTTATACAGGTTCGGCCGCCATTGTGGCGTAATACCTACGTCCTATGTCCCATTATTTTGTATTGATTAAGGATGAGATAGATTTCTCTCTGGGGTTTTATGAGATGTATGACATGTCCTCTAGGGGACCCCTTTCTCTCCTTATATACTCTGGAGGAGGAGGGTTACAAGTAAAGTATCCGATTTGGTACTATTACAATGTCTAGTACACATTGTAGCCTTGCGGTGCACGTCTTGATCTTGTGGGCCAGGCCACCTCAGATGGTGCGGCCCATGTATAGCCATGAGGGTATCCGGCGGTATAACCCCCACAGCTAGTCCCTGAGCGCCATGTATTATGAAACAACACGCCGATGACCTTCTTTCGACCAGTGAGGCTTCAGCTTCTGGAGTCTTCGATCACTGAACATACCATCCAAGCAGTTGCTGACGGTCTTCGACCTGTCGTGACATCAACCGACTGGATTTACCGAAGAAGTTGGTTGTTTGAATAATGCATGGTGCTCTTGAGAAAAAGAAAAAGATTTCCTTCCTAGGAAGTATAGCCACTTAGACTTCTTGGTCGATAAGGAGTGTAAGCCAGAAGAAAAACACTACATTCACCGCGAGGTGAAGTGTAGCCATTTAGTCCCCAAGCCTGATAGTAGGTGACGTAAACACGTGGTGCCAGGGTCTAAAGAAAATAAATACAAAAGCTTGCCAGCCAACGTCAGTAGCGATGTACGCATCAAGCCCCCTGATGTGCCTAAGATCAGCACCCTGATCTGAACAACATGGAGTAGATTGATAGCACAATGATGAGATGTTGTGACGAGAGCTTGACGAGGAGTCCCCAGTGTGACCGGAGACGTGGTCGAGCGGCGAGAGCTCGGCGACGAGCTTGATGAGGAGCGACGATAGCTCGGCAAGGAGACCCCAGCGTGGCCGGAGACGTGGTCGAGAGCTCGGCGATGATCCTGACGAGGAGCGACGAGAGCTCGGCGAGGAGTCCCCAGTGTGGCCGGAGACGTGGTCAAACTGCGAGAGCTCGGCGACGAGCCTGACGAGGAGCGACGAGAGCTCAGTGAGAAGTCCCCAACGTGGCCAGAAACGTGGTCGAGCAGCGAGAGCTCAGCGACGAGCCTAACGAGGAGCGACGAGAGCTCGGTGAGGAGTCCCCAGCGTGGCCGGAGACGTGGTCGAGCGACGAGAGCTCGATGACGATCCTAACGAGGAGTGACGAGAGTTCGGTGAGGAGTCCCCAGCGTGACCGGAGACGTGGTCGAGCGACGAGAGCTTGGCGACGATCCTGACGAGCAGCGACGAGAGCTCGATGAAGATCCTGCAATATAAATATGCAGAGCGGTAGTATGTGATGTAGGAATATATGAACTCCAGAGAGAATCAGTAATGATGAAATAGTATATGACGCTCAACAGTCAGTTGCAAATGAGCATGATGTGATAAAGCAACCGGTGCTTTGTAAACATCAGTGTTGATGTGAGGTTTGTGTTTACACTTAGCATAAACCGCCCGACCAGTTAGTATGTAGCTGAGTTTCTAGCCCTAGCTTGCCCGCGTTACACTGAGCGGGGAGCCCGTGTGCATGTGGATGACGTCGCTAAGGAGCCGCAACCGACCACCCGTAACGCAGAGGGCAGACGCTCGTGCACGTGTGGGGAGTAGCCGGAGACAGGGCCGTCTCTAGAGACATCGAGCGTCAATGTGACTGGTCAGGGATTTGTGTTAAGTATAGATGTATGTCATCTTTAAGATGCTATACATGAACAAACGTTATTTGAAGAATAACCATAACGAGGATGTTGTGGAGAAACGCCGTAGTGAAAATTGTATTAAATATAAATATTAGAAGTGTACTTAGCTTTAGTCGAGACGTTGTCCGGTCGGTGGTGATGAAATTGTCCGGCCCTCGAGCTTTCCGATCCGCCATGACGACGGCGTTGTAGTTGTCGTAGCGCCTTTCCTTGCGGCGATTATTATTGCGACGTGGCAGGTGGTCAGGCAAGAGGCCGTGGTCGTAGTCGGAGCATGTTGGAACTACTCTCCTACCGCTGAAGCCACCGAGTCCGTCGTTGTCGAGTTAATTCTCGATATTAATCCCAGCGAGCTCCAGGGCGATGTTAGCGAAGTAGATCGCGAACGAGGGAGATGTCGTTACATACAGAAAAATCAATCTGTATTAGATATTCGAAAAACAGACTGATTCAATCAACAACGTAGAACGACTCACCCGGTTTTTAGTAGAGAATCCAATCTTGCTTGCCTGAGAAGCTGTACGCACACCCCGTACCTGGCGTGCCACTGTCGATGAGATATGGTCGGCAGTTTACCGAGGGGTATGCCCAAGGTAGTAGATTGTCGGCAGACAGGTGCGCAAGCTACGAACTAGATGGTGACGCAAGACAAATATAAGAGTTTTATCCAGGTTCGGCCGCCGTGAAGGCGTAATACCTACGTCCTGCGTCAGATTGTATTGCTGTGTGTGAAGAGGTGTAATGAGATAGATTCCTCTCTGGGGTTTAATGAGATGTATGACTTGTCTTCCAGGGGACTCCTCCCTCTTCTTATACTTTGAAGGAGAAGGGTTACAAGTAAAATATCTGATTTGTTACTATTACAATGTCTAGTACACCTTGTAGCCTTGCGGTGCACGGCTTGATCTTGTGGGCCAGGCCACTTCGGATGGTGCGGCCCATGTATAGCCATGAGAGTATCCGGAGGTATATCCCCCACACTATGGTATTACATGCTTACGTTTTTAAAATTGTGGTTTCACAGTACTACAGTTTTAAGAAACAGCAACACCTAAACGGAGCCTAAATCTATTTAACCCCTAAACTTATTTGAAAGACACGCACTCCTTAACTCGAATACATCATCTGACAAGCTACTGTAGCATGCTGTTTTACAATGTAGTGTCACTTTTTTGCACTGTAGCATAAAGTTGTTTCGAATTCCGAAGCATCAGATGAACTAACAGAAGAGAGGTGGAACAGGTGAAGCTGAATTTTTTGGCTCCTACTTTGCCACGGTGCACCTACAATACGTCTATCATGTTTTTTTATTAAACGTATCTGTATATTAGATAAGGAAAACATACAAACCATCATACGAGTACAGATACGCACTGGTAGGATACGGATACGTCTGTACCTGCCAAACTACACACATAACCCTAGAAAAGAAAAAATTACATCGAAGCCCTCGGATTCTTCGTGAAGCCTCCCCGGTCGTCCACCTCGCCGCCGGCGAACACCGCCGAAGAAGAAGATAGCCGGCACCCTGAGCTGGAGAAGTCTCTTCACATTGAAGCTTTGAATGGAGTCGAAGTAGACACCCGACATCAAGGACGGGATGAAGCCAACGGCGATCGAACGTCGACCGAGGCCGCGCCCCGATCAATCCAGCTCCCAGATCCATGCTCGCCGGCGACGGCCATCGCCGCCATGGGCAGATTGAGCCAGATCCGGCACGCCACCAACCACACACCCACAAACATCACCGCATCCAAACAAAAGAAGCCCAGCAACCCCATCACCTGGCGAAGACGATGAAGCGCGGGCCTCGGACTCCTAGACATATCTCGCCGACCTTGCCGCCAGCGCTGGAGAAGAAGCGCCGTCGGGGCGAAGAAAAAGTCATGAAACCTTATTCCCCAGCGCCGCCGGTTCCTCTACCTCGCCGATGTCGCTTGGACACACCTTAGCTCCGCCGCCAAACGACGGTGAGAAAACCCTAGCTCCACCACCATCGGGCGACGAGCAAACCCTAGACCTAGGAAAGCTAAAACCTAGCCTATCTACATCCGCGCGACGATTTCCCGGCCAACCTTCCCATCTGGCACCAAGACGGTGGCCGGAGAGGAGGGCGGCCGGCGAAATTGCCACCGGAACACCGGATCGCCTCCTTTTCGCCCTTTTTTTTTTCCTGTAGCAGGGGAAAGGGAGAGAAGGAACGAGAGTCGGCCTCCTTTAGTACGTCTATCATGTTAGAGCTAAAGCTGTGTGAATCTATACCGACGGTTCTGCAGACAAGCCCACCTACGGGCCTGAGCTGAGAGAGAAAGAGAGAGCATGTGTGTATGATACTTGTAGGTGGGCCCAATATATGGTGTGACATGATACCATGGACCCTGATGTGTGGGACCCATGTGCCACATCAGAAAAAAAAATTGTCCTAGAAACTACCTTATACTATTGCTGAAGGTATTTAGAGGACGTAAGATTGCTGATATTCGAATTGAAGCGGACTTTCAAACTCGGAAAAAATTCAGCATGGCCAAATGCACTTTCACTCGAATTAAACTAATCATGAATCTGGTTGCCTGTCCAGTTGGCGTACGTTCTGCTCCGTACCGCACTATAGCGTCGTCGCGACACGCTTCCATTTGACCGAGGTTTCAGCCCAGACCAATACATGAAAGCAAGACTAAGCCCAGAAGTACTGGTTCAGCAGCAATGGTGAATTGGTGATCTCTTACGTTGGCGTTGGCAAGTGGGCTCTTATGGGTCAACTGGCAGGGGAGCCCAGGATAGCCCATATGGTAGGAAACAGCCCGAAGGCCGAAACGGAAACGTGGAGATGTACTACTCTTCAAGATAATAAGATATCACGGCCGTTCGTTTCGACCGTTCATTTAGACTTCCTCCTCTTTCTCGAACTCTCTTCCTCTACAGTTGAGAGGGGCGAAAAGGGGGAGACTCGCGCTCCCGCCGGCGAGGTCGCCGTTCCCCTCCGCCTCCGGCGGCCTTTGGGGCCTCAGATGTGTGGGGGAAGGGTGGATCTTCGACCGGCGGTGTAGATTAGGTACCTATGTTAGGGGTAGTTCTCCAGGCGGCGGTCGTGAGGTGGAGACGGCGTCGCCATGGTGGAATAAAGTACTCACGGCCTTCTCCCACCTCGTCTTCACTCTCTCTGGTGTTGGCGATGGGCCGGTGAGGTCGGAAACCTCTGGATCTGGTGACAGTGTTCGAGATCCAGATCTGGTGGCTTCTTTTTCTGGAATCTTGCCGGCGGTTTCTTGTTGGCCGCTGGTGCTTTTGTTGCTCCTGAGCGCCGTCGGAGGATGTTGGAGTGGTAGATCCGTTGAGGTTGTCGGCGATTCTGCTGCTCCTTTCTTCGGCGGTGCTTCTTGGAGAATAAAGGTAGAGCTTGACGGATCTGGATTCATATGTGTTCTGGATCCTGGCGGGTTCTTCCTTTCTCCATCCCTAGTCTTTATCGGCGTTTGTCTGGTGAAGTCTCTGGGGATGTTTGTTGACCAGTTTGGGAGATCAGGTTGTCCCACTGTTTCTGGTGGTTTGCATCTCCTTCTGGGTGTCCTTTGCTCCGGCGTGTTGGGGTTCATGCTGTTCGTGGCGTCGGACCTCTTCGACACCGGCGAGGTGGTGGCCGTTGGCCATCTTGTTCGGCCAGTTCATTCAACGTTTACACGGCATGTTGGTTTTTCTGACGTGCTACTCTTGGTGCCAATCCAAAACTTTGAAGATGCTTCGTCGGGAAGGTGGTCGGCCTCGGGGCGTCTTCTCCGGCTGCCGGCGACGACATCGACCGGGAGATCCTTACAACGACTTGTCTGTAATTTCCATTTCTTTCAAGGATGTCATTGTAAGGTGTGTGATGTAAACTATCAGATATTTCTATGAAATATAACCCGGTTTCTCAAAAAAAAAAGATAATAAGATATCAATGGAGGCAGGAGCGGCAATGGCGCCAAGATGGCTACCCCCATTCTCAAAAAAAAAGGCTACCCCCACCGTCCGGCTTTGCAAAGGTGAATGTCGACACGGCCTTAGTCAAAAATTCCGACTACTCAGCTGCAGCTGCGGTGGCAAAATACGAGGCCAGAAATTTCACGAGGACCACGGCATCAGGCCGTGTTTAGTTGCAAAAAATTTTGCAAAATTTTTCAACATTTCTCGTCACATCGAATCTTTAGACGCATGTATAAAGCATTAAATATAGATTAAAAAAAACTAATTACACAGTTTAGACGAAATGGACGAGACAAATCTTTTAAGCCTAATTAGACCATGATTGGACACTAATTACCAAATAACAACGAAATTTACTACAGTGTCATTTTGCTAATTTTTTGGTAACTAAACTGGCCCTTAGTTTTGGAAGGTTTGACCAATGCAGAAGTGGTTGAAGCGGTAGCACGCCGAGAGGGGCTGGCGCTGGCAAAGGACCTTGCTCCGCAGAAGATCAGGGTAGCGAGTGACTGCGTTAATGCAGTGAGGTGTATTTGAGGAGAGGATTTAGGGCCGTATGGTCCAATAGTTCAGGAGATTAAAGCTATAGGAAGGCAAGTTTCTATCATGTTGAGATAATTCATGAAGGAAGGAGCTCAAACGGGGACACGCATAGACTAGCGAAGAGTTCAGTTGCTCCGGCTCTAGGTAAACATGTGGTTTTTGCATTGTCACCACCTGATAATGTTTGTAATTCTATTATAAGCTAATAATAAAGGGTGACATTCTTAAAAAAAAAAGATATCAATGGAGGCGAAGGTGATCCATGTTAACGAGGTCTTAACTGCGGGAGTCCGCACACTACATTCGCTAACGCTTATCAATTCTCGCCGAATATACCGACACGACAATGTTAGCAACGTACTATACACACAGCTACATACAGTACAGTACGTTACACAAAACACAAGCGCAGGACGTTGCACAGACAGACACACATATCATCACGGTGCTAGCTGCAAGCTCGCCTGGGACTTTGGGAGGCAAAACATCAAACGGCGCCGTTGCCTGACGGGTGGAACGCGACAGGGTAGTGCGCGGTCCGGGGCTGCACCGCGACCACCTGCCTCCACGCGGGGCGCGACGAGATGGCCGCGTACCAGCGCGCCACGTTCCCCCTGGACGCCAGCAGCGCCCGGCCCCTCGCGGAGCACGCGAGGTAGTGCGCGTTCGGGAGGTGGGACAGGTCTGCCAGCGTGAACTCGTCGCCCGCGAGGTACGCGCTCCGGCCGAGCGCGCCGTCGTACACGTCCAGCACGCGCAGCAGCTGCCGCTCGCTCTCCGCCGCTGCGGCCACGTCGCCGCCGACGTAGGGCGCGGGCGCGGCGCCCACGCCGGCGAAGGCGAGGTGGAATGACGCCAGCGCCGAGCTCGGCGCGTCGAAGCTCTGCGCCTCCGCCTGCAGCCACTGCTCGATGGACGCGCGCTCCAGCGCGCCCGCGCCGTACAGGTCCCTGGTGCACCACCGCGGGAACTCGGTGCACACATACCGGCATATGTCCCTGGAATCTACAGTCAGAGAGGAGGAAAAAGAATTGACAGCGACAGTAAGCCACTAGCTAGCTCGGCGCGTCCAAAATCTTGTTGTGCTCGGTTAGTTACCGTACCGCCGAGGGTGATGTGGCCGTGCGTGAGTGTCACCTGTTGGGCGCTGGGATCCTGCAGCGTATATATCCAGCATGCAAGTAAATCAGATCAAGAGGAACAGGATCCAAACTTGGTGCAGACTGCCGATTAGTATGCGGTCGGCAGGAGTTTCTGGAATTTTTGAACGTGCCCTCATCTTAACGAACTCGGGGAGCTTGTTGTGCCCACGCTTGAAGGTGTCGGTGCGGACGAGCTCGAAGTCGAGCTGCCGCTCCAGGAGGCACGCCATGACCCTCGCCACGTCCGTCGACGCCGGCTGGCCAAACACCTGCAGCATCGCCGATGAAGCCATCCAGACCTTGATTGATCAAAAATAAAGGATGCAGTAGCCTTCATGATGATGGCTTGGCGTTGATTGCACGGTATTTATAGAGTAGCTGCTCGATCAGGCATGTCGTCGATGCATTGCAACCTGATGACATGCATCATCAGGACGATTGGACGAAAGAAAGTGAAAGTGAAAGTGTAAGTGTCCAGGCCACTGGGCTATACAGGAGCTAGCTAGATCCCTAGAGCCGTAGGGCTCGGTTCGCTTGAGTTTATCAGCCAGCCAGTCATTCAACAATGTTTTTATCTCACAATAAATCAGCATCAGCATCAGCAGCAGCCGCAGAAAGCATCAGACGAACGGGACCCTAGATATTGTCGAAGTACTATGTGATGATCATAGTTGGGGAACACTTTGATGATACTATATTCCTTGCTTGGCGGCTTGGCACGAACTCAATACGATCTGGACATGGCGACGATGATACTTTCCCTGAGCATCACTCTTTGATCCACATGACCACATGGCGATTAAAGCCGGGCGCCACTCTTCGAGCTCATGACGATCCAAGCCTGCATTGTTTTTACGTGACAGCTCTGGCCGACCAGGAGGATTAATGTAAAGCTGCTTGCTTTCTTGCCCTTGTCAGTTACTCGTACACGACACCGGACAGGTGCGCAAATGAAGCTAGCTTAGCTTGGTGATCATTTGTCGTCTTCGTGACGGGATTAGCTAGGCCTGGCGTACGTTAGTCCATGTAACTGATGATGATGAGGCCAAAAACTGAGGCAGAATCTCATTGCCATCAATGCGAGCAGCCACCGATAGGGACGCCACGACCCAGGTGTTTAAATACAGCGGCTAAGGTGTCACATCTGGTGTCACAGGAAGACGTTACATGTGAGTGTTTGATAGTAATAATAAAATGAATTATATAACTCCTCAGTAATCTGCGAGACGAATTTATTAAACCTAATTAATCCATCATTAGCACATGTTTACTGTAGCAGCACATTGTCAAAGCATGGATTAATTAGGCTTAAAAAATTCATCTTGCAAATTAGTCTCAATCTGTGCATTTAGTTTTATAATTAGTGTATATTTAATACTCTATGTATGTGTGCAAACATCCGTCATAGGAACTTAGGGGAAACGAATGAGGTCACGTAGAGAGTTGGGTGAGCTTGGCAGGAGGAGATTCCCTCACATTGAACTAACCCGGCCTGCGCCGCAGCCCGCAGAGGCCGAGCGCACGAGCTGCCTGCAGTGGAGCCACGCCGGCGGGCGCGGCACCGGCCGGCCGCAAGGCCCTGCCACGGTGCCACCCCTGCCTCCTGCCGTATGCCCGCCCTCAATCAACGCCCTGCCTTGTCTCTTTTGTCTCGCCAGCCTGGCCGGCCGCTCAGGTCAACGGCCTCGGTTCAATGCAGCTTGTACTCACCCCATCCAAGAAAAAATATCAATTATAAAATAGTGATATAGGTTAGTACGTCAAGTTTGATCAAATTTATATAAAGGAAGTGTCTAGGTGACATTCAGTTGTTTTGGCCCCTCCTATCAACTAAAATTTTCTTATATACTTACACTGTCATCTAGCTACATTTATACCGTCTTATTACTATATTTACAACGACTTCTTCAGTGTAATTTATTTGACAGAGTGATGTAAATTAGGGATAACATAATATCTTAGACAAATATATACCAATTATTCAAAAAAAATTACAAATTTTTTCTATAGATTCCAAATACCAGAGAAATATATGTCAAATTGTTCATAAATATCATCAAAATATACACAAATTTACAAATGGAAGAACAGAGAACAGAGCTTCGAGCAACAGAACAAGAGAGAAGCAAGCAGAGGATGGCGGCGCCCACGCCGAGGACGGCAGCGCCTGCACCGGGGATGCCTACCGGGGAGGCCCACGCCCACTCCAGGGACGCCCACGCCCGAGCCGGGGCGGCGGCGGCGGCCTAGGTGCGGCGGCTGGGGGTAGCGGCAACCTAGGCGCGGCGGTGCAGCAGGCCGCGCGGCGAAGCAGGGCTACTGGGGAGGGAGATCCACAGGGAGGGAGCGCACGGGGAGGATCTTCCGGAGGGAGGGGAGGCAACGTCGGGGAGGCAGAGGTAGACTACCAGGCGCGGGGCCCATCGGACGGCCACAGCCATCGGGCAGATGCCAACAGATGGCCCCAAAAGCGGTTGATACAATTGATTGAGTCGACCGGTTGACCTATAGCATTTCTGTTATATAAAAGCAATAATGTTTATCATACAAAATAGGTACCATTAGATTCATCATGAAACACACTATTTTATATATAGACACACACACACATATATACATTTGATTTTGATGTGTTAAACATTAATATTTCTATCTATCTATTTGGTTAAATTTTAGGCACTTTAACCGAGAATACATCTAGAATTGTATTTTTTTTATATGGAGGTAGTACCTAGCTAGCACATGCATGGCGACTTCATCAAGACGTGTAGCACAACAATTTTAGCAAAGTTGGATTTATTTAATCCAAGTGTTCACCCCATGAGGGGGCCCGAGCGGAGGTCGAAGGGTGTGCATTCAGCGTCAATGTCGAAGACACAGGTGCAGCGGAGCCTTGCCTTCAAATACGTGGGCTCGAGGCAGATGCTATTGTTGTCGTGCCCATGACCATCAAGTTAGGTCCTGTCGGAGCTACTTTCACTGCATTAGTTGTCGTCATTACTAGGCATAGGGAGCGACAATGCTACTTCTGGTCTCCCTCTGCTACTTCGAGTTTCTGATCTTCTACCGCTCAACTTCACAATTCTAAGCATTGTCGGAGTTGGGCAGAAGTTGTGGCCATGCCTCCTTGAGGAGGGCATGTTGTTTCGTTGCTAGCAGACATTATGATTGCATCTCCGATGCAAGGACATCACAACTCATCGCCATTCTCATGGCCTATTGGTTGACATGGTAAGGATGCCAATCATGTTTGCAGAAGTTGTTGTTCCCTTATTGCTTCGACGCCTTTGAACCTCCAGTGCCTGCTTTGTGCCTCTAGCTAGTGGAATTTTTGCGATTAGGCCTCTGATGGCGGAGAAACGGGCGGCTATGACCTGCCTCTGCGTCAGCGGAGACAAATTTGGTTTTAGTTTAAATTAATTAGGACAAAAGTAAAAGAACAGGTGTTGCGAGTCCATACTTCCATAATCTTATATTTGCATAAAATTATGTTAATTACATCTCTGAAAAGAACACCCTGATTGAGAGTTCCAACATGGAGTACATGAAAAATAAGACTACATCATATGGCTTCCTATTACAAACTACAAAAGGAAAACAAAGTCTTCAGTCTTGTAGTCGTGGATGGATGAATATGCATACTTGAACTTGATAATTGTCGTTTCTTTTAAGGATGACATCTCATTTGTTGAGGAGCTAACATATACTCCTTTTAGCCACCCATAATGACATGCATGTGTTTAATCCATGCAAACTTTTGAGAATATCGTGTTATTTATTTAGGCCATGACGTGGTTAAGTCTTAATAACTCGGCATATGGCCTCTGTATAATTATTTGGACATGTATGTATTTTGACATATGTGCATGCCGACGGAAGGAAATTAATATATTTATGTGATAAACATTTATTTGGTGCATTGTATTATATATGTATGCATGTGGTTCATCTTAAAGACTAAATTTGACGTAGTCATTATATCATGCGAGATTATGGATTGGAATGCTTTCACATGTATGATGTAATATTTTATTTGGGGCTAAGCCGGTACGTTTATTTCGCCATGGCTTAGAAAGATACGTTGCATCACCAGACTTGACCGTGACGTGTGTAGTTAACTTATTTTTATCAAAGTTAACGTGCGTACTCATAGCATGGTATTTGGCCACGGATTAGCATGTATTATGCAATTTAATTTAATTTGATTGCTAGAATTATTATTCATGGATGCGATCACTAACTTGGCGTTATATTCTCTTTTGTGCAGTTGCCTAGGCAAACAACAGCACGTATGCATGCCGAGCGGAGCATATTGGGATATTTTATTACTTATGGCGTGCAAGCAGGTGCTAGCCATGCAGTATATTAGAATGGAACCCTTTAGTTGCAAAATGGTTTGTTTGGAGATGAACCATGCAATGCATTTGATCTTTCTAATGTTAAAAAATATTTAACATGGAAATGATGATTGGTTTTGTGCCGGAAGATGCCTGGAAGCTAGCAGTATTCCCGGCGTATTGCATATGCATGGACTGAAGATTTCTACATGCAGTACATGACTATCTTTTCTTTTGGCATAATTTCTAATGCACAGATGGCTATTTCTTTGATTTGATATAAACTAGCACACGAACTTTCTTTATGGCCATAGCATGCAATTTATTTATTCTCTTTGATGCACGGTATGAAAATAGGCCGGCAGGGCCGTGGCCAAAATATATGCAGATTTATTTGGCTATGGAGCCAAATCGCGTCCATATCAATTTCACCATAAATTAGGCGGAGCCAAAACATGTCCATTCCCAAATTTCAACGAGGCACATCTGCTGGTCTTTTACATCTTTAGCAGGGCACGAAACCCACGCGCATCGCGCGACCATGGCGCTACTGGCCGATTCTTTACCAGGGCACGAGACCCATATGCGCAATGTATTCATCTTTTAACCGGGGCGTGTAGCCCATGTGCGCAGCGTAGCCGGCCGTCACCAGCTCTTTTACCTTTCACCAGGACATGACGTCCATGTATGGGGCACCACCCTTAGTGGCCCTGTTTACCAGAATGGAGGAGGACGAGAAGCTTGTCGACGAAGTTGCCGTAGATCAGAAAGGGAAGTAGAGAGACAGGAGCAGGGCTCCTTGATTTGTCTCCGTAGATCAGACTGAGAGTCCGAAAAGAACTGGGGTTCCCACCTTGTTCAGGGCACCGACGAACGAGCGTAGCTGCTTCCGCCGGCTGGTCTTGCGAGGGGCCTCCGGTGTATGCTTCGACGATGCGGGAAGGCAGCCGGACAGTGATGTGTTTGAGGTGGGTGGTTGGCAGCCTGACGGCGCTCTGTGTTGGGAGAGCAACTCAGCAGGCTGGCGGTGTTTGCTTTTCTGATCAGGGAACCGGGGTTCTGAACGATGGCTGTAGTCTGCTATTTATAGAGAAGAGCGACCAGCGGTTCCTGAGCGATTTGGCGCTCTTCCAATTTAGGCCTTGTTTAGTTTCCCTCAAAATTCCAAGTTTTTTCACTCTCTCTCCATCACATCAATTTTTAGCCGCTTGCATGGAGTATTAAATGTAGGTAAAAAAATAACTAATTACACAGTTTAGTTGGAAATCACGAGATGAATCTTTTGAGCCTAGTTGGTCCACGATTGGACAATATTTATCAAATAAGACGAAAATGGTACTATTCATCGGGTTGAAAAAACTTTCAATCTAAACGAGGCCTTAATTATGCAGCGCGGGCGCCCTTGTTTGAATTGCCGAGCGCGCTGATCATGCAACTGTGCGTGGACTTGGTCACGGCAGCGACCAGACGTGGCCATCTTTTGACTATGGCCTTGTTTAGTTCGTTGGTGAAAAGTTTTTGGGTGTCACATCGAATGTTTCATGAGATGTCGAAAGGGGTGTTCAGATACTAATAAAAAATTAATTACATAACTCGCCTGGAAACCGCGAGATGAATTTATTAAGCCTAATTAATCCATCATTAGTACATGTATGTTACTGTAGCAATATGACTAATCAGGGACTAATTAGGCTTAAAAGATTTGTCTCACGGTTTTCATACAAACTGTGCATAGTTTTTTATCTACATTTAATGCTACATGCATGTGTCCAAACATTCGATGTGACGGGGTGAAAAGTTTTTGGGTGAAAACTAAATAGGGCCATCTGTTTGAATGTGTCAAGCGCGCATAGGAGTTTCTGTCTTTCCTGGCGTTTGGATGGTTTACTATTTATTTATTGTTTTTCTATTTTTTACTTGCAGTAATTAAGCAAACATGATAACACTTATTTACTCCCGAGGCGCCGAATGAGAGTATCCATGGTGCGACTTGTTCCGTGCGTGCATATACATTTGCACAAGTCTTTATCTTTTTTTTTTCTCCTTTTGAATAATCACCACGTCACCTATATGATAGATTATGCTGTCAACACCCTTTAGTATGCAGAACCCTATATAGATATACGCCTTCGCTCATCATGCATATTTGTATGCACTATCTTTTATAGCCAACCTCATATACATACATTCGTTTCATTTCCTTTCTAGGCATGCTATTATTTGTATTTAACATCTAGACAGAATGTGGCAATCTATATTGTTTTATTTAGAGCCAAAATTGGTGCCAACAGCCTCAAACACTTGATCAAAGTTCATTTGGAGGAAGTGATGCGCCTCCTCAGGAAGGAGGATTCTACTATCAAGTTGTGGCCAGAGGCGGAACCAGAAGAAAGACTTGGGGGTGGGGGGAGGGCGAGAGAAATATAAGGCATGGAGATAACACACTCAACAGATTCTTTGCTTGGAAATAATTACTGTTGCAATGGCTGCAGCAGGTGTATTCAAGAAAATTTCAGGCGTTAGAGGTGCCATGGTGTGGGGAATATATCCCCGGGTACCACAAGATGGTAGAATTATAGAACTTGTAATCCAAATAGAATACCTACCATATAGCCGGTTAAGATATTTTCCTTGTAACCCTACCCCTCTAGAGTATATAAGGGGGGCAGGGGTCCCCTAGTCGGTATGGAGATACAAATCCCAGGCTTAGCCTAGGGTTTACAATCAATACTGTTGACACTCAAATTGGGCCCAAGCCAATTTAAATAGGTCCATGACAGTTTTGGCCCAATCTAAGGAAAACTTCATAAAGCGACATGATAATAGTACTACATTGGTTTTCCTATGGGATAAGACCACTGTCAAACAAATCAATCTACTACCTCTACTCCAACCCTTTTACCTTCTTCTCCAACTTCCATGCTATTCATCCCTTGATCCAACGACCAAGGATGGCGTCCTAGGTTTGCCGGCCGACCTAGGGCAACCCGGCAATGTCCTAGCCTTGATGGGGTCCCTCCTGGGCGAGAGCTTCGACAGTTTCTTTGCTAGTTTGCTCGAAAACTAGCCAGTTTTTCGTCATGCAAGCACGTTGGTGATACTTTGGTGGTTTGCATGTAAACCTCTGCATTCTTCACCACAAAAGAGTGACATCCTCACTGCATTCTTTGGTATGTAGCGGCCCGGGCGTCCAAGGCCCTATTGGTATTTGATTCGGATCACTTTTGACGTCAACACACTTTTTGGCGACTCCGCTAGGGAAGAATTGCTTCAGCTCTACTTGTAGCCGAATCTTCTTGCCCTAGCCATACTCCTCACTGATTTATCTTCTTGTGCTCGCCATTACCCTTTTATCTAGCCCAAAAGGCCGATCGCATCTAGTTTTGACCCCTTGTGTTCTCGTTTGCTATTTTGCAACGTGTTACGCTTGCTATTGGAAAATTCAGCAAGGCGCTCAAGTTCTAAATCATGGAGTACCAAGGTGTTGCATCACAAAACTACTACAATCACCCTGAGGTACATCTTGCAACTGCATCTTATGGTTCTGTTGACACCATTTTTGGCACGTGTCAAAATGATCAGAGTGGGCTAATCGACAGAAGGAAAGTTATTTTATTACGCTGGTAGAAGGGTGCCGATGAAGATTAGCTTGTGAGGATTGTTGCCGATGAATGGTGGTAACCAATGGAAAGGTTGTCGTTTGACTCAGAGGCGTTGCTGACAAGATCGGAGATGTTATTGCCGATGCTGATGAAGGAAGATCTGAAGACTACTGCCGATGAAGCTTGTGATGATGGAAAGCATGCCGATGGAGAGGAGACCGATGGAAATTTCATCGTAATCAAGGCGTACAAGGAAATAGATAGGTGTTGTTTTCCTTTTCTATATTTGTTAGAGTATGATTCATGTAAGAGTCACGTTTTTCCTTAGATATGGACTCGGTGTCCTAATCGTGTATGGTTATGTTTCTTCAGATCAGGGTATAAATATAGATTGAGGGACAATGTAAAAAATATATCAATCAATATCAAACCAATTTTACTCCTATTTGCATCTACTTACTTTTCGGCGACTTCGTCAATTTGCGTATTTTTCTTTTTACGAGTTCTCATCGATTCAACGAGCTGCATCGCTTCAGTGCGACCTTCGATGATCCTCGAGTTCCGTGTGAGTACCTCTTGGCCGTGGCTTCCGGGCGTATCGCTGTTGTCAGGACCAAAGTACTCGAGTTATCATCCTTATCGATTAACAGGTCAAATCGACTGGCACGCTTTGGATATCGGATTGGGTATTAGCCCTTTGTGTTTGCAGATCCACTTTTGCATCAACACATCTTTTGGCACGCCCGGTGGGACGAATCAACACAATCAATATGTTCAATCCTGAGAGCAATTCGGGAAACGTTATCGCGATATCGGAAGAAGATCTTAAGGAAGATCAAAAGCAGGCTATGGAAAAGGCTATAGAGGATTACAGGTAGCTTTTCCTGAAATCATTCAACTTGAACAGGAGCGGAGAAGTCATACAGAAGCAAGATCTGCCGTTGCCTCGGCAGGTTACCTTTGACTCCAATCCTAGTAAACTTCAAGAGATGGTTAATTCTGCAGTAAATCATGCTTTGATTAACCACTCTAATGTGTTGGCCAATACTATTCACAATGCTGTGGTTCGAACTTTTAAAGAGGGACAAGTGCCACCACATTACGTTTGGCCAGCTTATCATCAACCAGAACTGGCATCGGTCAATGCTCCATCGGCTCCCTCAGCCGTTGTGGTTACAGAAGTTACTTCTCCAGTCTCGGCAGGTTTGCCTAATGTTCAATCTACACCGATAAGATCAGATCTAGTACTTTCAGGAGGACGAGTTCAGCTCAATACATATCTATCAGCATCAGCTATGTCAGGGCTTGCGTCTCAAAACAGCCAGATTCCTGCTAATTGGTGGGGATATGGTATGCCTCCGGAGTTGTCTGCCTTCAACTCTGGTTTACCTCAAGTGTTTGATGCAGCAGGGAAATCTCCTGTATAATCGGCTGTTTCACCGATGAATCAGGTACCTCAATATGCCACATCAACTACTGTGCAATCAACTTCAGGAGGTTTCCAGATGCCTTCGTTTCAAGCACCCAATACAAGTCTATCGGCGAGCCTACTGCCGATGCAGTAGAAGGCCCCTGCTATAAGTCAACCTGAGATGCAGTTCATGCCTCAAGCCGGTTATGCTAATTGTTATCCAACAATTTCAGTAAGTTACCAGCCATCGTCAAGCTTTGTACCGATGAGTTCTAATAATGGTTGGACAGGATAGTTACCTGTTCAGCATGCAGTTCAGTAGAATCAGCAAGTTGTAGGGATTCAGCAAGGTCATATGCAAGCTGGTTTTCAGAATCAGGCATCGGCAGCTCAGCCGATGAATCCTTTCCAGCAGGTTAGTGGACCACAAGTGGCGGCAAATATACCGATTGCTGGAGATCGTATGTGTTGACACCGTTTTTTGGCATGTGTCAAAATAATCAGAGTGGGCTAATCGACAGGAGAAAAGTTACTGTATACGCTGACAGCCGATGAAAAATCAGCTTGTGAGGATTGTTGCCGATGAATGGTGGGGACCGATGGAAAGGTTGATTTAGACTCAGAAGCGTTGCCGATAAGGTTGGAGATATTATTGCCGATGCCGACGAAGGAAGGCTTGAAGACTACTACCGATGAAACAGGAAGTATGCCGATGGAAAGGAGATCGATGAAGAATTCCATCGTAATTGAGGCGGACAGGGAAATAGATAGGTGTTGATTTCCTTTCTATATTTGTTAGAGTATGATTCATGTAAGAGTCATGTGTTTCCTTAGGTATGGACTCGGTGTCCTAGTCGTATTTGGTTATGTTTCCTTAGAACAGGGTATAAATATAGATTGAGGGGCAATGTAATCAAGATATATCAATCAATATCAAACCAATTTTACTCCTATTTGCATCTACTTACTTTTCGGCGACTTTGTCAATTTGCGTATTTTTCTTTTTACGAGTTCTCTTCGATTCGACGAGCTGCATCGCTTCAGTGCGACCTTCGATGATCCTCGAGTTCCGTGTGAGTACCTCTTGGCCGTGGCTTCCGGGCGTATCGCTGTTGTCAGGACCAAAGTACTCGAGTTATCATCCTTATCGATTAACAGGTCAAATCGACTGGCACGCTTTGGATATCGGATTGGGTATTAGCCCTTTGTGTTTGCAGATCCACTTTTGCATCAACACATCTTTTGGCACGCCCGGTGGGACGAATCAACACAATCAATATGTTCAATCCTGAGAGCAATTCGGGGAACGTTATCGCGATATCGGAAGAAGATCTTAAGGAAGATCAAAAGCAGGCTATGGAAAAGGCTATAGAGGATTACAGGTAGCTTTTCCTGAAATCATTCAACTTGAACAGGAGCGGAGAAGTCATACAGAAGCAAGATCTGTCGTTGCCTCGGCAGGTTACCTTTGACTCCAATCCTAGTAAACTTCAAGAGATGGTTAATTCTGCAGTAAATCATGCTTTGATTAACCACTCTAATGTGTTGGCCAATACTATTCACAATGCTGTGGTTCAAACTTTTAAAGAGGGACAAGTGCCACCACATTACGTTTGGCCAGCTTATCATCAACCAGAACTGGCATCGGTCAATGCTCCATCGGCTCCCTCAGCCGTTGTGGTTACAGAAGTTACTTCTCCAGTGTCGGCAGGTTTGCCTAATGTTCAATCTACACCGATAAGATCAGATCTAGTACTTTCAGGAGGACGAGTTCAGCTCAATACATATCTATCAGCATCAGCTATGTCAGGGCCTGCGTCTCAAAACAGCCAGATTCCTGCTAATTGGTGGGGATATGGTATGCCTCCGGAGTTGTCTGCCTTCAACTCTGGTTTACCTCAAGTGTTTGATGCAGCAGGGAAAGCTCCTGTATAATCGGCTGTTTCACCGATGAATCAGGTACCTCAATATGCCACATCAACTACTGTGCAATCAACTTCAGGAGGTTTCCAGATGCCTTCGTTTCAAGCACCCAATACAAGTCTATCGGCGAGCCTACTGCCGATGCAGTAGATGGCCCCTGCTATAAGTCAACCTGAGATGCAGTTCATGCCTCAAGCCGGTTATGCTAATTGTTATCCAACAATTTCAGTAAGTTACCAGCCATCGTCAAGCTTTGTACCGATGAGTTCTAATAATGGTTGGACAGGATAGTTACCTGTTCAGCATGCAGTTCAGCAGAATCAGCAAGTTGTAGGGATTCAGCAAGGTCATATGCAAGCTGGTTTTCAGAATCAGGCATCGGCAGCTCAGCCGATGAATCCTTTCCAGCAGGTTAGTGGACCACAAGTGGCGGCAAATATACCGATTGCTGGAGATCGTATGTGTTGACACCGTTTTTTGGCATGTGTCAAAATAATCAGAGTGGGCTAATCGACAGGAGAAAAGTTACTGTATACGCTGACAGCCGATGAAAAATCAGCTTGTGAGGATTGTTGCCGATGAATGGTGGGGACCGATGGAAAGGTTGATTTAGACTCAGAAGCGTTGCCGATAAGGTCGGAGATATTATTGCCGATGCCGACGAAGGAAGGCTTGAAGACTACTGCCGATGAAACAGGAAGTATGCCGATGGAAAGGAGATCGATGAAGAATTCCATCGTAATTGAGGCGGACAGGGAAATAGATAGGTGTTGATTTCCTTTCTATATTTGTTAGAGTATGATTCATGTAAGAGTCATGTGTTTCCTTAGGTATGGACTCGGTGTCCTAGTCGTATTTGGTTATGTTTCCTTAGAACAGGGTATAAATATAGATTGAGGGGCAATGTAATCAAGATATATCAATCAATATCAAACCAATTTTACTCCTATTTGCATCTACTTACTTTTCGGCGACTTTGTCAATTTGCGTATTTTTCTTTTTACGAGTTCTCTTCGATTCGACGAGCTGCATCGCTTCAGTGTGACCTTTGACGATCTTCGAGTTCCGCGTGAGTACCTCTTGGCCATGGCATCCGGGCGTATCGCTGTTGTTAGGACCAAAGTACTCGAGTTATCATCCTTGTCGATTAACAGGTCAAATCGACTGTCACGCTTTGGATATCGAATCGGGTATTAGCCCTTTGTGTTTGCAGATCCACTTTTGCATCAACACATCTTTTGGCACGCCCGGTGGGACGAATCAACACGATCAATATGTTCAATCCTGAGATCGATTCGGGGAACGTTATCGTGATATCGGAAGAAGAAGTTAAGGAAGATCAGAAGCAGGCTATGCAAAAGGCTATAGAGGATTACATGCAGCTTTGCCTAAAGTCATTTAGCTTGAATAGGAGCGGAGAAGTCATACAGAAGCAAGATCTGCCGTTACCTCGGCAGGTTACCTTTGACTCCAATCCTGGTAAGCTTCAAGAGATGGTTAATTCTGCAGTAAATCATGCTTTGATTAACCACTCCAATGTGCTGTCCAATACTGTTCACAATGCTGTGGTTCGAACTTTTAAAGAGGGACAAGTGCCACCACATTACGTTGGGCCAGCTTATCATCAACCAGAACCGGCATCGGTCAATACTCCATCGGCTCCCTCAGCCGTTGTGGTTACAGAAGTTACTTCTCCAGTCTCGGCAGGTTTGCCTAATGTTCAATCTACACCGATAAGATCAGATCTAGTACTTTCAGGAGGACGAGTTCAGCTCAATACATATCTATCAGCATCAGCTATGTCAGGGCCTGCGTCTCAAAATAGCCAGATTCCTGCTAATTGGTGGGGATATGGTATGCCTCCGGAGTTGTCTGCCTTCAACTCTGGTTTACCTCAAGTGTTTGATGCAGCAGGGAAAGCTCCTGTATAATCGGCTGTTTCACCGATGAATCAGGTACCTCAATATGCCACATCAACTACTGTGCAATCAACTTCAGGAGGTTTCCAGATGCCTTCGTTTCAAGCACCCAATACAAGTCTATCGGCGAGCCTACTGCCGATGCAGTAGAAGGCCCCTGCTATAAGTCAACCTGAGATGCAGTTCATGCCTCAAGCCGGTTATGCTAATTGTTATCCAACAATTTCAGTAAGTTACCAGCCATCGTCAAGCTTTGTACCGATGAGTTCTAATAATGGTTGGACAGGATAGTTACCTGTTCAGCATGCAGTTCAGCAGAATCAGCAAGTTGTAGGGATTCAGCAAGGTCATATGCAAGCTGGTTTTCAGAATCAGGCATCGGCAGCTCAGCCGATGAATCCTTTCCAGCAGGTTAGTGGACCACAAGTGGCGGCAAATATACCGATTGCTGGAGATCGTATGTGTTGACACCGTTTTTTGGCATGTGTCAAAATAATCAGAGTGGGCTAATCGACAGGAGAAAAGTTACTGTATACGCTGACAGCCGATGAAAAATCAGCTTGTGAGGATTGTTGCCGATGAATGGTGGGGACCGATGGAAAGGTTGATTTAGACTCAGAAGCGTTGCCGATAAGGTCGGAGATGTTATTGCCGATGCCGATGAAGGAAGGCTTGAAGACTACTGCCGATGAAACAGGAAGTATGCCGATGGAAAGGAGATCGATGAAGAATTCCATCGAAATTGAGGCGGACCGGGAAATAGATAGGTGTTGATTTCGTTTCTATATTTGTTAGAGTATGATTCATGTAAGAGTCATGTGTTTCCTTAGGTATGGACTCGGTGTCCTAGTCATATTTGGTTATGTTTCCTTAGAACAGGGTATAAATATAGATTGAGGGGCAATGTAATCAAGATATATCAATCAATATCAAACCAATTTTACTCCTATTTGCATCTACTTACTTTTCGGCGACTTTGTCAATTTGTGTATTTTTCTTTTTACGAGTTCTCTTCGATTCGACGAGCTGCATCGCTTCAGTGCGACCTTTGACGATCTTCGAGTTCCGCGTGAGTACCTCTTGGCCATGACATCCGGGCGTATCGCTGTTGTTAGGACCAAAGTACTCGAGTTATCATCCTTGTCGATTAACAGGTCAAATCGACTGTCACGCTTTGGATATCAAATCGGGTATTAGCCCTTTGTGTTTGCAGATCCACTTTTGCATCAACACATCTTTTGGCACGCCCGGTGGGACGAATCAACACGATCAATATGTTCAATCCTGAGATCGATTCGGGGAACGTTATCGTGATATCGGAAGAAGAAGTTAAGGAAGATCAGAAGCAGGCTATGGAAAAGGCTATAGAGGATTACATGCAGCTTTGCCTAAAGTCATTTAGCTTGAATAGGAGCGGAGAAGTCATACAGAAGCAAGATCTGCCGTTACCTCGGCAGGTTACCTTTGACTCCAATCCTGGTAAGCTTCAAGAGATGGTTAATTCTGCAGTAAATCATGCTTTGATTAACCACTCCAATGTGCTGTCCAATACTGTTCACAATGCTGTGGTTCAAACTTTTAAAGAGGGACAAGTGCCACCACATTACGTTGGGCCAGCTTATCATCAACCAGAACCGGCATCGGTCAATACTCCATCGGCTCCCTCAGCCGTTGTGGTTACAGAAGTTACTTCTCCAGTCTCGGCAGGTTTGCCTAATGTTCAATCTACACCGATAAGATCAGATCCAGTACTTTCAGGAGGACGAGTTCAGCTCAATACAGATCTATCGGCATCAGCTATGTCAGGGCCTGTGTCTCAAAACAGCCAGATTCCTGCTAATTGGTGGGGATAGGGTATGCCTCTGAAGTTGTCTGCCTTCAACTATGGTTTACCTCAAGTGTTTGATGCAGCAGGAAAAGCTCCTGTATCATCGGCTGTTTCACCGATGAATCAGGTACCTCAATATGCCACATCAACTACTGTGCAATCAACTTCAGGAGGTTTCCAGATGCCTTCGTTTCAAGCACCCAATATAAGTCCATCGGCAAGCCTACTGCCGATGCAGCAGAAGGCCCCTGCTATAAGTCAACCTAGGATACAGTTCATGCCTCAAGCCGGTTATGCTAATTGTTATCCAACAATTCCAGCAAGTTACCAGCCATCGGCAAGCTTTGTACCGATGAGTTCTAATAATGGTTGGTCAGGACAGTTACCTGTTCAGCATGTAGTTCAGCAGAATCAGCAAGTTGTAGGAATTCAGTAAGGTCATATGCAAGCTGCTGTTCAGAATCAGGCATCGGCAGCTCAGCCGATGAATCCTTTCCAACAGGTTAGTGGGCCACAAGTGGCGGCAAATATGCCGATTGCTAGAGATCGTGTGCCACAAAGATACGTGGAGGGATATCAGCAGGCACCTCCTGTAGAAATTCAGCCAGTTTTTCAGCAGGAGGCTGATGCTTTTTGGGCCGATAAGATAGCAGAAATCATGAGAGATCAGTTTGGTATAAAACCCAAAGTGAATACTTATTCTTATCGGACTCCATATCCTCTGGCATATGATTTAATTCCTCTCCCAAATTGGTACAAGGTACCAGATTTCACCAAATTTTCTGGACAAGATGATACATCAATGATGGAACACGTCAATCGCTTCATTATTCAATGTGGAGAGGCAGCTAACAGAGATGAATTAAGAGTTCGATTATTTTCATCATCTTTGTCTAGATCGGCATTCACATGGTTCATATCATTGCCACCAAATTCTATTATTACTTGGGCTGATTTAGAAAAATAATTTTATAAGTATTTCTTTGCTGGAATCCATGAAAAGAAGCTTACCGATTTAGTAAAATTGAGGCAACGTAATGATGAATCGGTAGAAAGCTTTGTGCAGAGGCTACGAGATGTAAAGAATAAGTGCTATAGCCTGGTGCTGGATGATCGGCAGCTTGCCGATTTGGCTTTTCAAGGGTTATTGCCACATCTCAAGGACAGGTATGCTTCTCAGGAGTTTGAAAGCCTGAGTCATCTTGTACAAAGGATCTCTGATCAAGACACTAGGGTTTTTGAGCCTAAAAAGAATTGGAGCAAAAAGTATCATTTGTTGATGAGGTAGAAGATTCTGATTCTGATGAAGAACCAGTTATCAGCTTAGCTGAGTGGGTTAAGAATAAAAGGCCGATATCTTGTCCTTTTGGTCAGAAAGAACCAGAAAAGTTTACCTTTGACATCACCAAAGCCGATAAAATATTTGATCTTTTGCTTCAAGAAGGTCAAATTAAGCTGTCACCTAATCATGTGATCCCATCGGCAGAAGAGTTGAAGAATATCCTGTACTGCAAATGGCACAATGCAACTTCACACAGTACAAACGAATGCAAGGTGTTCAGACAACAGTTACAATCGGCTATTGAATCTAGGAGAATTAAGTTTGGTAATTTCAAGACCTAGAAGCCGATGAAAATTGATCAACACTCTTTTCCAGCAAATATATTGGATGCCAAGGGGAAGACCAAGGTATTGACGTCAGATGCTACTGAGAAAAACGTATCAGTGGATCCTCAGCATCGGATAACTACCGATGATGCAAAAAGTAAGGGTCTGCTGGGAGAAAGTAGTAGTTCCAAAAAACCTCCTCGACCTGGCATTGTGATTACCCATCGAAGGCAGCAGGAGGGTTGGCATCAGCGTAGGGACCAATATCGACAACAAGAAGAAGAGAGACGTCGGGAAGAGTGGCATCGGCATAAAGATCATGGGAGGTGCCTGTTTTTCATCCATTGCTGGAAAGAAGGCATTAAATTACCGACTGTTGAAAATTGCCCTGAGTGCAATGGTTACTATGGGGCCAATCGGCTAGAAAGGAGGTTTCAGCCTGGTAATCAGGGCTTATCTATCAATGAGCCGATCAGAGGCAGAGCATCCGTGCATGATCGGCTGGGGAGCAGACTTAATGTACATGAAAGACTTGGTAAGCGCGCTGGATATTTTCTAAGGAATCAAGAGGAGCTTGAGGAGATGGCAAACGCAAAAGTTCCCGATGAAGAAATATTCTACAGGGACCCTAATATACGTCGTGTAGAATCAACTGGAACCTGTTATCAGCCCGTTTGGAAAACTAAGCTTCCTCAATGGTGCCCTGAGGGTTTGACAAAGACACAGAAAAGGAGGATGCAGCGTGAGCGTCAGGAGGACCTATACCGAGAGGAAAATTCCTCCAATGAGAGGTCTGGGTATCAGCAGTGGCAGGTGAAACACAAAGATAAGGGCCCATCGGCAGATGTTAATATGGTATTTATGTTGCCGATGGAGTTTCTGGCACTTTCTGATGATGAGGAAGAAGTTGTTCTCTCTGATCAAGTAGCTCAGCTGGCACTAGATCCAATGATGGCTGTTTTTGAGAAACCTACCTATGACGAGAGACAGCATCTCAAAGCTTTGTTTGTGAAAGGCAGAGTTGATGGGCAGCCTGTATCCAAGATACTTATCGACGGAGGAGCTACAATTAATATTATGCCTTATGTGATGTATCGGAAACTTGGTAAAGGAGATCAAGACTTGACCAAAACCGATATGATGCTGAAAGATTTTGAAGGCAATGTGTCACCGGCTAAAGGGGCAGTATGCATTGAATTGACCATCGGCAGCAAAACCTTGCCGACAACGTTCTTTGTTATTCATGGCAAAGGTGCATATAATCTGCTTCTAGGAAGGGATTGGATTCATGCCAATTGTTGTGTTCCTTCTACAATGCATCAATGCCTCGTACAGTGGATTGGGGATAAGATTGAGGTTGTCCCTAGTGATTCTTCTTATATCATCGCATTGGCAGAATCAGATACTTATGAGCGAACCAAATGCATATCAGGAGAAGTTTGGGAAAAAGAGTTCCTTAGAGTTGTTGATTATTAAATTCCACCGATCCAAGGAGTCGGTTCTGAAGAAGAGCTTTAATGGATAGGTTTGCCGATGATGGAAAATTAGGTCAGGGGTTCACATCGGCTGATGATTTAGTAGAGGTAGATATTGGTGATGGCGATAAGCCAAGACCTACTTTTATTAGTGCTAAGTTAGATTCTAAGTGTAAGCAACAGATAACTAATTTGTTAAAAGAATATAAAGATTGTTTTGCTTGGGATTATACTGAGATGCCCGGATTAGACCGATCGATAGTTGAACATCGGTTACCTATCAAATCAGGATTTTGGCCACATCAGCAGCCAGCACGCCGATGCAACCCTAATATACTTCCTAACATTAAGGCTGAAATAACTAAATTAATTGAGGCAAAGTTTATTCGGCAATGTCGATATGCGGAGTGGATTTCTAATGTGGTTCCTGTTTATAAGAAAAATGGGAAACTTCGTGTTTGTATTGATTTCAGGAATCTCAATAAAGCCACGCCGATGGATGGTTATCCAAGGCCTATTGCTGATTTGTTGATTGATGCTGCAGCCGGACATTAGATTATCAGCTTCATGGATGGTAATGTAGGTTACAATCAAATATTCATGGCTGAAGAAGATATTCCCAAAACTGCTTTCAGATGTCCAGGTCATGTGGGGTTGTTTGAATGGATAGTCATGACCTTCGCTTTGAAAAATGCCGGTGCTACTTATCAGAGAGCTATGAATTTTATTTTTCATGAATACATCGGCACATTAGTGGAAATCTACATTGATGATGTAGTGATTAAGTCTGAGGATATCACAAAACATCTAGCCGATCTACGAAAGATACTGGAGTGCACAAGGAAGCATGGATTGAAGATGAATCCTAATAAGTGTGCATTTGGTGTATTGGCAGGTCAATTCTTGGGTTTTATGGTGCATCAGAGGGGTATTGAAATCAGTAGGAAGTCTATTGATGCAATTAACAAGGTGGTTGCTCCTGCTAGTAAAACTGAATTGCAATCTTTGATCGGCAAGATTAATTTCATTAGAAGATTCATTTCTAATTTGTCGGGTAGGATCATGGCTTTGAGTCCATTGCTTAAATTGAAGGCTGATCAGGAATTTGTATGGGGAGCTGAGCAACAGTTAGCCTTAGATGAAATTAAGAAGTACTTAACAAATCCTCCAGAGCTAGTTCCACCCCAACATGGGAAGCCTTTCAGGTTGTATTTGTCAACTGATGATACTGTTATCGGTTCAGCTCTTATTTAAGAATTTGAAGGGAAAGAACGTGTTATTTATTATTTGAGCAGAAGATTGGTGGATGTTGAGACAAGGTATTCGGCCATCGAAAAATTATGTCTGTGTCTATACTTTTCTTGTATCAAATTAAGACATTATTTGTTGTCTGCCGAATGTACTGTCATATGCAAAGACGACGTGGTCAAGTATATGCTGTCGATGCCGATATTAAGTGGTAGAATCGGCAAGTGGATTTTAGCATTATCAGAGTTTGACCTACGTTATGAATCGTCTAAGGTAGTTAAAGGGCAGGTTATGGCTGATTTTGTCACTCAGCATTGCAATATAGTGGATTCTCTGGAGGTTGCTCCTTGGACACTTTTCTTCGATGGGTCTACATGTGGCGAAGGAGCAGGTATCGGCATTGTGTTGATTTCACCTCAAGGAAGGAAGTATGAGTTTTCATTACCGATTGTTGCTACATCAACAAACAATCAGGCTGAATACCAAGCCTCGATAAAAGGGTTAGAATTGCTTAAGGAGATACGTGCCGATGCTATTGAAATCTTTGGTGATTCTATGCTAGTTATAAATCAATTGGCTGGGATTTATGAATGCCGAAGTAAAGTTTTAATTTCGTATTATGAGAGATGTTTGCAATTGTTGAAAGAGTTTAGAGATTTCCGTCTTGAGCATATTTCTCGATTGCATAATGAGGAAGCTAATCGACTAGCTCAGCATGCTTCAGGGTATCAGCCTATCCAGGAAGTGCTAACATCGGCAGTTGATACCGATGATTGGAGAAAGGAGATTGCCGATTATTTAAAGGATCCATCTAAAAAGGTTGAAAGACGTATAAGATTCCAAGCCACTAAGTATGTGCTCCTCGATGATGAATTATATTATCGGACTATAGATGGAGTTTTACTCAGATGTATTAGCGATGATGAATCGAAGAGCTTGATGGGTGAAATTCATGAAGGAGTGTGCGGGGCACATTAGTCGGCTTTCAAGATGAAGTGGATGATCAGAAGGAATGGATACTATTGGCCGACTATTCTTGAAGATTGCTTTAAATATTTTAAAGGATGTCAGGGGTGTCAGAAGTTTGGTAATATTCAAAGAGCGCCTGCATCGGCTATGAATCCTATAATTAAACCTTGGCCGTTCCGGGGATGGGCTATCGATCTCATCAGTCAGATTTATCCACCATCGAGCAAAGGACATAAATTTATTCTTGTTGCTACCGATTATTTCACAAAATGGGTTGAAGCAGTTCCTTTGAAAAAGGTGACATCGGCTAGTATGATTGACTTTGTGAAAGAGCATATTGTTTACCGATTTGGTATTCCTCAAACTATCACTACCAATCAGGGTACTATGTTTACATCGGGAGAATTTGATGGGTTTGCTATTGGTATGGGGATTAAAGTTTTGAATTCCTCTCCCTATAATGCTTAAGCTAATGGTCAGGCTGAGGCTTCTAACAAAGGGATTATCAAACTCATTAAGCGCAAAATTAAAGAAAATCCTAAGCGGTGGCATACAGTATTGAATGAGGCCTTGTGGTCATATCGGATGGCATGTCATGGTGCAATCAAAGTAATGCCTTATCAGTTAGTATACGGCCATGATGCAGTATTGCCTTGGGAAATTAAAACTGGCTCTAGGCGGATATTTTCTCAAGATCAATTGACAGCCGATGACTATGATACTCTTATGAAAGATGAGTTAGAGGATGTGGCAGGTCATCGGTTATGGGCTTTAGTTAGCATCGAAGAAAATAAGAAAAGAGTAGCCAGATGGTATGACAAGAAGGTGAAGGTAAAGGAGTTTGCCGATGGAGATCTGGTTTGGAAGTTGATTTTACCGATTGGGACTAAAAGTTCAAAGTTTGGAAAGTGGTCTCCTAATTGGGAAGGTCCATATCGGATAAATCAATCTATTTCTGGCAACGCATATATTCTAGAAACACTCGAAGGGGTTGTGTTTTCCAGAGCATTAAACGGAAAATATTTAAAGAAATATTACCCTAGTATCTAGATGGATGCATAAAAGTATAAGTGCCGATAACAGTCCTATCGGTTAGAATCATGCAAGGACATCAGTGTTTCGTAAAGTGCCGATGCAATAGACAAGATTTACAAATTCAATAAAGATTGGATAGCCGATATCGCACGCACGCGAATCTGATCGACTTCTTTTATCTCTTTAATGTCTTCATCAGCAGCGCCCTCCACAGGCTTGAGTTTTTTCTTCATCACCAAGGCTTTGCGAGCTTGGATGTCTCTTGCTGAAGGGCCTTGATGGCATCGGGTAGCTGGCTTTCTTCTTGTTGGGCATGAGTTAAGGCTGCCTCGACTTCTTTCAATTCAGCCAATAGAGCCATCCTCTTTGCCGATAAATCTAAGATTTTCTATTTAAGTTCAGCACCCGAAGTCTGCAAGTTGCCGATGCCCTTGTGCTTCTCATCGGCAATTTGTTTCAGTTGTAACATCTCTTCTTTGAGTTGAGCCTGAGTTGCTCTATCGGCAATGCGTTGAGCAGCCCGTTGATATTGCAGTTGGCGGCTTTCTAAGTGGGCTGCTGGGAAGAGTGCTTCTTCAACATCGGCAGGGACCTAGCCACGGATTGTTTTGAAAATTGCCTTTGCGGGGTCTGAGTCATCTACCAGCTGGGCGGTATCTTGCTGCAGCAAGTTCAAGAGAACCTCCAACTTGGATTTGATTTCCGCTGATATTGTTCCCAGTGCAAGAGAAGAGCTTGCTTCCTCTCCGTCATCATCAGAGATGTCGATGGCAAAGGAAAATAGACTGTTTGGAGAGTCTTGTTCCTGAAAAGAAGAAAAGAGGTTAGTTAAAGATAAGTATAAATATTATAAATCGGCTAGGTCAATCAGCTTACCTGTTTCAAGGCAATTTCTTGTACTTGACTGGAGGAAGCGGCCTGGAGTATGCCGTGTGGAGGATCGGCTGAACTTGCCGATAGGATGTTCTCTATGGTCTCATCGGTAGTCGGCCCTTGAGACACGATGGCCGATGGTGTGCCCTGTGCAGGAGGGTTGACTGCTTGTTCAGTTGTATCGGCTGATTCTGGCTGGCTGGGAGGCGCTGAATCAGCTGTTGGGATCGACATGGACTTCTGCCGTTTTGGCTGTGCCTCAGCATCTGTTAAAGCTTTGCGCTTTACTTGGGCTTCGGCAGCAATTGACTGGGGGGCATCGGCACTTGCTGGCTGTGAAGGTTGGATATCTAGTACACTTGCCGATGTACCCATTTGTTGCTGCAAAATGGGTATAAGATATAATATTTAACAAATTAAATGTAAAGTTGAAGGAATACCTCTGAAGGTTTGTCAGAGATGGTGGTGCTTGATGTCAGAGGAGTTGCCGATGATGATCCAGCAGTGGTTCTTACACCCTGAAAATTAGTGTTAATACAGTTTGATATCGGCATGAGTTGAAGTAAGCAGTGTTGTTACCTTAAATGCTTTGATCAGGGTCGTAGCAGCAGCCAACGGAGTAGCTCTAGTTGTAGCCAGTTTGGACTTGGAAGTGATTGTCTTGGCACGAGTCCTCTGATGAGTCAAAGCAGCCAAGGTGGGGGCGTTGTAGCCGATCATTGATATCGGGGAGACAGGCCGAAGATCGAAGGGTTTCCCACTCTTGCTTATAGATGGTGCCGGGATGTTGACCTGTCACAAGAAAGTTAGTTGCCGATAGATAAAAGGAAAAGGCAGAAGGGTGTTAAAAGAAATTTACTGTGTCATCAGGAATGACATGCTCAAGGTCGATCATATGCCGATATGTATGAACGGATGTTGCAAATAATTGTCCCCTCCACTCTTGCCACCATTGCTTATATGATTCAGTAATAAAAGATGTTGGCGTCCAGATGGATAGATCAACATCTGTAGCATCGACATCGAGGGAGAGTCGTACTACCCTGCTCCAGTCCATTCCGTAGGTGATTGTTTCTCTCGGCTTGATCACATCGGCAAAATAGAGTTTGATTGGCAGCTGCCCAAAAGCCAATTGACGGGATACTGCCGATGGGTTGTAAAATTCATAAGTAATATTGGTGTTTTTCCCACTACCGAATGTGTTCACTGGGATTGCCCTGGGAGTAATGATGGCCATCATAAGCTCAGTATCCTGGTTCAGGGTGTCATCGGCAAAGTTAAAAAGGAGAGGGAATCTAGTTTCTTCATCAATGTAGGGCACCCAGGCCCGATGATCATGAGAAAGGCCGTTGTAGAAGCTTTGGAAGAATCTGCCGATCTGGTCTTCATTAGCCTCTGTTCCAGGAAGGACAATTATGGCTTCACCAAAATTGAGGGGTGGGCGTGTTGTCGATTCTTCATCTCCAAGTACGTGGTCTTCGGTGATTTCTCGTGGGAATTGTTGGGCAAAGAAGTCCCATTATAGGCGTTTGTGCATGTGGGCGTTCAGCCACATGTTAATAAACCACCACGGGCCTCCTAAGTTGCCGATGGGTTCACCAAGCAGAAGTTTCTGAGACACTTGGTGTAAAAGATGATAAGTAGAGCTCATAAGATATCGGCCAAGAGGGAACCTTACACCATTGGCCAAGAGTTCAGCTGCGGGGAGGAAGGCATTGGTTGGTCCTACTGATCGACCACAGAAAATAAATTTTTCTAACCACATATTCAAAAATGTGGCGTGTTCCCTTTGATTAACTGTTCCAGTCCTCCGGTATTCTTGAATGTATCCCGTCCAGCCGCCGATGTTGCGGGTATTCACTCTATATTCAGGTTTCCTGCCATAGATGGAGCCTTCATCGGCAATTGAAATATCCAGGCCAGTGAGCATGTATACATCGGCAAGTGTGGGAGTAGCTGGGCCATGTCCAAACATAAAAGTGTTTGTTGTGTCTGACCAGAAGTAAGCAGCAGCAATCATCATCGACTCATTCTTCTGCATATTGACAATGGATAGCTTGATCCATTGATCTAGCTTTCGTTCTGCCCAGTATACTTGCATCGACCCGTTTACCCTCAAGTACCAATCTTTCCACCCTTTGGTGGTTTTGGGCCAAGATCGGAATGTATCTTTCCATAAATTCAGGGAGAAATTCTGGGCTCTAAAAGGGATTCTGTTAACCTCTGCGTTGATCAGATCAGTTGGATCTAGGTTACCCATTGGACCTAGGCATTGGAAGTGCGGCTGATCGGTTGGAATAACTAACTTGTTGCGTAGTTCCTAAGTTTGGAGGATCAGAAGAACAGAGAAAAAGAGAAAAATTACCAACTGTATGAACTCGCAAAGACCAGAGGAATCGAGGTAAAAAGTAACGGAAGTGGAACGAACCACAGGGACGTCGAAGTTGATTGCCATTGTCTTGAGGAAGATGGGGGCACGAGCTGGAGACTCGAGGTTGATGCTGGAGAAAGTTCTTGTTGGTTGAGGTCGCGTGGTTGTTCGTTGGAGTCGCCGTCGGAAAGAGAGAATGCCAAAGGTTGGAGTCTGAGGGTAGAAGACGAGCATTCCGGAGAAATCTATTTATAGGCCGCTTGGAGTAGGGGTATTCTGGACTTATCTCTATGCCGCGCGCGTGTGGGTCGAGGTGGTTCAGATGGATATGGTAACTGTTCGCATGATAATCAAGGGATTGTACAGATGATTTGATGGCGAGTAATCATGACTTGGAAGAGATCTTGGTACAGGATATTTTAATTCTAAAAATGGTGGTGTCATTGTGTTTGGTTCTTACCGATGGATTGTTATTTTGATATCTTAACCATAATCAAAGCAAGAGTGGTTGGAAGATTGTGCGATATTTGCTGAAGTGTGTGAATCAGGACTAGATTTGATTAGATTTGGTAACAAATCATGTTATGCCTGGAGGATGAGTTAAGATAAGTGGGTGAAAGCAATCGTTGTCTGGAGTAAATTTTGGAGCATCAATGGTTTTATACTCCGAAATTGGGGGGCATGTGTTGACACCATTTTTTTGGCATGTGTCAAAATAATCAGAGTGGGCTAATCGGCAGGAGAAAAGTTACTGTATACGCTGACAGCCAATGAAAAATCAGCTTGTGAGGATTGTTGCCGATGAATGGTGGGGACCGATGGAAAGGTTGATTTAGACTCAGAAGCATTGCCGATAAGGTTGGAGATGTTATTGCCGATGCCGATGAAGGAAGGCTTGAAGACTACTACCGATGAAACAGGAAGTATGCCGATGGAAAGGAGGTTGATGAAGAATTCCATCGTAATTGAGGCGGATAGGGAAATAGATAGGTGTTGATTTCCTTTCTATATTTGTTAGAGTATGATTCATGTAAGAGTCACGTGTTTCCTTAGGTATGGACTCGGTGTCCTAGTCGTATTTGGTTATGTTTCCTTAGAATAGGGTATAAATATAGATTGAGGGGCAATGTAATCAAGATATATCAATCAATAACAAACCAATTTTACTCCTATTTGCATCTACTTACTTTTCGGCGACTTCGTCAATTTGCGTATTTTTCTTTTTATGAGTTCTCTTCGATTTGATGAGCTGCATCGCTTCAGTGCGACCTTCGACGATCTTCGAGTTCCGCGTGAGTACCTCTTGGCCGTGGCTTCCGGGCGTATCGCTGTTGTCAGGACCAAAGTACTCGAGTTATCATCCTTGTCGATTAATAGGTCAAATCGATTGGCACGCTTTGGATATCGAATCGGGTATTTGCCCTTTGTGTTTGCAGATCCACTTTTGCATCAACACATCTTTTGGCACGCCCGGTGGGATGAATCAACACAATCAATATGTTCAATCCTGAGATCGATTTGGGGAACGTTATCGCGATATCGGAAGAAGATCTTAAGGAAGATCAGAAGCAGGCTATGGAAAAGGCTATAGAGGATTACAGGCAGCTTTGCCTGAAATCATTCAGCTTGAACAGGAGCGGAGAAGTCATACAGAAGCAAGATCTGCCGTTGCCTCGGCAGGTTACCTTTGACTCCAATCCTGGTAAACTTGAAGAGATGGTTAATTCTGCAGTAAATCATGCTTTGATTAACCACTCCAATATGCTGTCCAATACTATTCACAATGCTGTGGTTTGAACTTTTAAAGAGGGACAAGTTCCACCACATTACATTAGGCCAGCTTATCATCAACCAGAACTGGCATCGGTCAATGCTCCATCGGCTCCCTCAGCCGTTGTAGGTACAGAAGTTACTTCTCCAGTCTCGGCAGGTTTGCCTAATGTTCAATCTACACCGATAAGATCAGATCCAGTACTTTCAGGAGGATGAGTTCAGCTCAATACAGATCTATCGGCATCAGCTATGTTAGGGCCTGCATCTCAAAACAGCCAGATTCTTGCTAATTGGTGGGGGTATGGTATGCCTCCGGAGTTGTCTGCCTTCAACTCTGGTTTACCTCAAGTGTTTGATGTAGCAGAGAAAGCTCCTGTATCATCGGCTGTTTCACCGATGAATCAGGTACCTCAATATGCCACATCAACTACTGTGCAATCAACTTCAGGAGGTTTCTAGATGCCTTCGTTTCAAGCACCCAATACAAGTCTATCGGCGAGCCTACTGCCGATGCAGCAGAAGGCCCCTGCTATAAGTCAACCTGGGATGCAGTTCATGCCTCAAGCCGGTTATGCAAATTGTTATCCAACAATTTCAGCAAGTTACCAGCCATCGACAAGCTTTGTACCGATGAGTTCTAATAATGGTTGGTCAGGATAGTTACCTGTTCAGCATGCAGTTTAGCAGAATCAGCAAGTTGCAGGGATTCAGCAAGGTCATATGCAAGCTAGTTTTCAGAATCAGGCATCGGCAGCTCAGCCGATGAATCCTTTCCAGCAGGTTAGTGGACCACAAGTGGCGGCAAATATACCGATTGCTGGAGATCGTATGTGTTGACACCGTTTTTTGGCATGTGTCAAAATAATCAGAGTGGGCTAATCGGCAGGAGAAAAGTTACTGTATACGCTGACAGCCGATGAAAAATCAGCTTGTGAGGATTGTTGCCGATGAATGGTGGGGACCGATGGAAAGGTTGATTTAGACTCAGAAGCATTGCCGATAAGGTTGGAGATGTTATTGCCGATGCCGATGAAGGAAGGCTTGAAGACTACTGCCGATGAAACAGAAAGTATGCCGATGGAAAGGAGATCGATGAAGAATTCCATCATAATTGAGGCGGATAGGGAAATAGATAAGTGTTGATTTCCTTTCTATATTTGTTAGAGTATGATTCATGTAAGAGTCACGTGTTTCCTTAGGTATGGACTCGGTGTCCTAGTCGTATTTGGTTATGTTTCCTTAGAACAGGGTATAAATATAGATTGAGGGGCAATGTAATCAAGATATATCAATCAATATCAAACCAATTTTACTCCTATTTGCATCTACTTACTTTTCGGCGACTTCGTCAATTTGCGTATTTTTCTTTTTACGAGTTCTCTTCGATTCGACGAGCTGCATCGCTTCAGTGCGACCTTCGACGATCTTCGAGTTCCGCGTGAGTACCTCTTGGCCGTGGCTTCCGGGCGTATCGCTGTTGTCAAGACCAAAGTACTCGAGTTATCATCCTTGTCGATTAACAGGTCAAATCGACTGGCACGCTTTGGATATCGAATCGGGTATTAGCCCTTTGTGTTTGTAGATCCACTTTTGCATCAATAGTATGCCACAAAGATACGTGGAGGGATATCAGCAAGCACCTCCTGTAGAAATTCAGCCAGTTCATCTGTAGGAGGCTGATGCTTTTTGGGCCGATAAGATAGCAGAAATCATGAGAGATCAGTTTGGGATAAAACCCAAAGTTAATACTTATTCTTATCGGACTCCGTACTCTCCAGCATATGATTTAATTCCTCTCCCAAATCGGTACAAGGTACCAGATTTCACCAAATTTTCTGGACAAGATGATACATCAACGATGGAACACGTCAATCGCTTTATTATTCAATGTGGAGAGGCAGCTAGCAGAGATGAATTAAGAGTTCGATTATTTTCATCATCTTTGTCTGGATCGGCATTCACATGGTTCATATCATTACCACCAAGTTCTATTATTACTTGGGCTGATCTAGAAAAACAATTTCATAAGTATTTCTTTGCTGGAATCCATGAAAAAAAGCTTACCGATTTAGTAAAATTGAGGCAACGTAATGATGAATCGGTAGAAAGCTTTGTGCAGAGGCTACGAGATGTAAAGAATAAGTGCTACAACCTAGTGCTGGATGATCGATAGCTTGCCGATCTGGCTTTTCAAGGGTTATTGCCACATCTCAAGGACATGTATGCTTCTCAGGAGTTTGAAAGCCTGAGTCATCTTGTACAAAGGATCTCTGATCAAGACACTATGGTTTTTGAGCCTAAAAAGAATTGGAGCAAAAATGTATCATTTGTTGATGAGGTGGAAGACTCTGATTCTGATGAAGAACCAGTTATCGGCTTAGCTCAGTGGGTTAAGAATAAAAGGCCGATATCTTGTCCTTTTGGTCAGAAAGAACCAGAGAAGTTTACCTTTGACATCACCAAAGCCGATAGGATATTTGATCTTTTGCTTCAAGAAGGTCAAATTAAGCTGTCACCCAATCATGTGATTCCATCGGCAGAAGAACTAAAGAAGATCCTGTACTGCAAATGGCACAATGCAACTTCACACAGTACAAATGAGTGCAAGGTGTTCAGGCAGCAGTTGCAATCGGCCATCGAATCTGGGAGAATTAAGTTTGGCAACTCCAAGACCCAGAAGCCGATGAAAATCGATCAGCATCCTTTTCTAGCAAATATGTTGGATGCCAAGGGTAAGACCAAGGTATTGACATCAGAGGCTGCTGAGAAGAACGCATCAGTGGATCCCCAACATCAGATAACTACCGATGACGCAAAAGACAAGGGTCTGCTGGGAGAAAGCGGTAGTTCCAAAAAACCTCATCGATCTGACATTGTGATTACTCATCGACGGCAACAGGAAGGAAGGCAGCAGGAGGGTTGGCATCAGTGTAAGGACCAATATTGACAACAGCAAGAAGAGAGACGTCGGGAAGAGTGGCATCGGCATAAAGATCACTGGAGGTGCCCGTTTTTCATCCATTGCTGGGAAGAAGGCATTAAATTGCCGACTGTTGAAAATTGCCCTGAGTGCAATGGTTACTATAGGGCCAATCAGCCAGAAAGGAGGTTTCAGCCTGGTAATCAGGGCTTATCTATTAATGAGCCGATCAGAGGCAGAGCATCGGTGCATGATCGGCTGGGGGGCAGACTTAGTGTATATGAAAGGCTTGGTAAGCGCGCTGGATATTTTCCAAGGAATCAAGAGGAGCTTGAGGAGATGGCAAACGCAAGAGTTCCCGATGAAGAAATATTCTACTGGGACCCTAATATACGTCGTGTAGAATCAACTGAGATCTGTTATCAGCCGGTTTCGAAAACTAAGCTTCCTCGATGGTGCCCTGAGGGTCTGACAAAGACGCAGAAAAGGAGGATGCAGCGTGAGCGTCAGGAAGACCTATACAAAGAGGAAAGCTCTTCCAATGAGAGGCCCAGACATTGGCAGTGGCAGGTGAAACACAAAGATAAGGGCACATCGGTAGATGTTAATATGGTATTTATGTTGCCGATGGAGTTTCTGGCACTCTCTGATGATGAGGAAGAAGTTGTTCTCTCCGATCAAGTAGCTCAGCTGGCACTAGATCCAATGATGACTGTTTTTTAGAAACCTACCGATGATGAGAGACAGCATCTCAAAACTTTGTTTGTGAAAGGCAGAGTTGATGGGCAGCCTGTTTCTAAGATACTTATCGACGGAGGGGCTGCGATTAATATTATGCCCTATGTTATGTATCGGAAACTTGGCAAAGGAGATCAAGACTTGACCAAAACCGATATGATGCTGAAAGATTTTGAAGGCAATGTGTCACCCGCTAAAGGGGCAGTGTGCGTTGAATTGACCATCGGCAGCAAAACCTTGCCGACGACGTTCTTTGTTATCAATGGCAAGGGTGCGTACAATCTGCTTCTAGAAAGGGACTGGATTCATGCCAATTGTTGTGTTCCTTCCACAATGCATCAATGCCTCGCACAGTGGGTTGGGGATAAGATTGAGGTTGTCCCTGGTGATTCTTCTTATATCATTGCATCTGCGGAATCAGATACTTATGAGCGAACCAAATTCATATCAGGAGAAGTTTGGGAGAAAGAGTTCCTCAGAGTTGCTGATTATGAAATTCCATCGATCCAAGCAGTTGGTTCTGAGGAGTTTTAATGGATAGGTTTGCCGATGATGGAAAATTAGGTCAGGGGTTCACATCGGCTGATGATTTAGTAGAGGTAGATATTGGTAATGGTGATAGACCAAGGACTACTTTTATTAGCACTAAGTTAGATTCCAAGTGTAAGCAGCAAATAACCAATTTGTTAAAGGAATATAAAGATTGTTTTGCTTGGGATTATACTGAAATGCCTGGGTTAGACCGATCGATAGTTGAACATCGGTTACCTATCAAATCTGGATTTCGGCCATATCAGCAGCCAGCACGCCGATGCAACCCTAATATACTTCCTGACATTAAGGCCGAAATAACTAAATTGATTGAGGCAAAGTTTATTCGGCAGTGTCGATATGCGGAGTGGATTTCTAATGTGGTTCCTGTTTATAAGAAAAATGGGAAACTTCGTGTTTGTATTGATTTCAGGAACCTCAACAAAGCTACACCGATGGATGGTTATCCAATGCCTATTGCTGATTTGTTGATTGATGCTGCAGCCGGACATCAGATTATCAGCTTCATGGATGGTAATGCAGGTTATAATCAAATATTCATGGCTGAAGAAGATATTCCCAAGACTGCTTTCAGATGTCCAGGTCATGTGGGGTTGTTTGAATGGATAGTCATGACCTTCGGTTTAAAAAATGCCGGTGCTACTTATTAGAGAGCTATGAATTTTATTTTTCATGAGTACATCGGCACATTAGTGGAAATCTACATTGATGATGTAGTGGTTAAGTCTGGGGATATCATAAAACATCTAGTCGATCTATGAAAGATGCTGGAGTGCACGAGGAAGCATGGATTGAAGATGAATCCTAATAAATGTGCGTTTGGTGTATTGGCAGGTCAATTCTTGGGTTTTATGGTGCATCAAAGAGGTATTGAAATCGGTAGTAAGTCTATTGATGCAATTAACAAAGTGGTTGCTCCTACCGATAAAACTGAATTGCAATCTTTGATTGGCAAGATTAATTTTATTAGAAGGTTCATATCTAATCTATCGGGTAAGATCAAAGCTTTCAGTCTGTTGCTTAAATTGAAGGCCGATCAGGAATTTGTATGGGGAGCTAAGCAGCAGTTGGCCCTAGATGAAATTAAGAAGTACTTAACAAACCCTCCAGTGCTAGTTCCACCCCAACACGGGAAACCCTTTAGGTTGTATTTGTCAACTGATGATACTGTTATCGGCTCAGCTCTTATTCAAGAATTTGAAGGGAAAGAACGTGTTGTTTATTATTTGAGCAAAAGATTGGTGGATGCTGAGATAAGGTATTCGGCCATCGTAAAATTATGTCTGTGTCTATACTTTTCTTGTATTAAATTGAGGCATTATTTGCTATCGGCCGAATGTACTGTCATATGCAAAGATGATGTGGTCAAATATATGCTGTCGATGCCGATATTAAGTGGTAGGATCAGGAAATGGATTTTATCATTGTCAGAATTTGACCTACGTTATGAATCGGCTAAGGCAGTTAAAGGACAGGTTATGGCTGATTTTGTCACTCAGCATTGCAGTACAGTGGACTCTCTGGAAGTTGCTCCTTGGACACTTTTCTTCGATGGGTCTACGTGTGGTGAAGGAGCAGGTATCGGCATTGTGTTGATTTCACCTCAAGGAAGGAAGTATGAGTTTTCATTGCCGATTGTTGCTACATCGACAAACAATCAGGCTGAGTATCATGCTTTGATAAAAGGATTGGAATTATTTAGGGATATACGTGCCGATGCTGTCGAAATCTTTGGTGATTCTATGCTGGTTATAAATCAATTAGCTGGGATTTATGAATGCCGAAGTGAAGGGTTGATCTCATATCATGAGAGATGTTTGCAATTATTGAAAGAGTTTAAAGATTTTCGTCTTGAACATATTTCTCGATTGCATAATGAAGAAGCTAATCGGCTAGCTCAGCATGCTTCAGGGTATCAGCCTGTCCAGGAGGTGCTGACTTCGGCAGTTGATACCGATGACTGGAGAAAGGAGATTGTCGATTACTTAAGGGATCCATCTAAGAAGGTTGAAAGACATATAAGATTTCAGGCCACTAAGTATGTGCTCCTCGATGATGAATTATATTATCGGACTATAGATGGAGTTTTACTCAGATGTATTAGCGATGATGAATCGAAGAGCTTGATGGGTGAAATTCATGAAGGAGTGTGCGGGGCACATTAGTCGGCTTTCAAGATGAAGTGGATGATCAGAAGGAATGGATACTATTGGCCGACTATTCTTGAAGATTGCTTTAAATATTTTAAAGGATGTCAAGGGTGTCAGAAGTTCGGTAATATTCAAAGAGCGCCTGCATCGGCTATGAATCCTATAATTAAACCTTGGCCGTTCCGGGGATGGGCTATCGATCTCATCGGTCAGATTTATCCACCATCGAGCAAAGGACATAAATTTATTCTTGTTGCTACCGATTATTTCACAAAATGGGTTGAAGCAGTTCCTTTGAAAAAGGTGACATCGGCTAGTATGATCGACTTTGTGAAAGAGCATATTGTTTACCGATTTGGTATTCCTCAAACTATCACTACCGATCAGGGTACTATGTTTACATCGGGAGAATTTGATGGGTTTGCTATTGGTATGGGGATTAAAGTTTTGAATTCCTCTCCCTATAATGCTTAAGCTAATGGTCAGGCTGAGGCTTCTAACAAAGGGATTATCAAACTCATTAAGCGCAAAATTAAAGAAAATCCTAAGCGGTGGCATACAGTATTGAATGAGGCCTTGTGGTCATATCGAATGGCATGTCATGGTGCAATCAAAGTAATGCCTTATCAGTTAGTATACGGCCACGATGCAGTATTACCTTGGGAAATTAAAACTGGCTCTAGGCGGATATTTTCTCAAGATCAATTGACAGCCGATGACTATGATACTCTTATGAAAGACGAGTTAGAAGATGTGGCAGGTCATCGGTTGAAGGCTTTAGTTAGCATCGAGGAAAATAAGAAAAGGGTAGCCAGATGGTATGACAAGAAGGTGAAGGAAAAGGAGTTTGCCGATGGAGATCTGGTTTGGAAGTTGATTTTACCGATTGGGACTAAAAGTTCAAAGTTTGGAAAGTGGTCTCCTAATTGGGAGGGTCCATATCAGATAAACCAATCTGTTCCTAGCAACGCATATATTCTAGAAACCCTCGAAGGGGTTGTGTTTCCCAGAGCATTAAACGGAAAATATTTAAAGAAATATTACCCTAGTATCTGGATGGATGCATAAAAGCATAAGTGCCGATAACAGTCCTATCGGCTAAAGTCATACAAGGGTATCAGTGTTTCATAGAGCGCCGATGCAATAAACAGGGTTTACAAATTTAGTAAAGATTGGATGGCCGATATCGCACGCAGGCGAATCTGATCGGCTTCCTTTATCTCTTTGATATCTTCGTCGGCAGCACCCTCCACTGGCTTAAGTTTTTTCTTTGTTGCCAGGGCTTTGCGAGCTTGGATATCTCTTTCTTGCTGGAGAGCCTTGATAGCATCGGGTAACTGGCTTTCTTCCTGCCTGGCATGAGTTAGAGCTGCCTCGACTTCTTTCAGTTCAGCCAGTAGAGCCATTCTCTTTGCCGATAAGTCCGATATTTTCTGCTTAAGTTCGGCACCTGAAGTCTGCAAACTGCCAATGTTCTTGTGCTTCTCATCGGCGGTCTATTTCAATTGTAGCATCTCTTATTTCAGTTGAGTCTGAGTGGCTCTATCGGCAATGCGTTGAGCAGCCCTCTGATATTGGAGTTGTCGTCTTTCTAAGTGGGCTGCTGGGAAGAGTGCTTCTTCGATGTTGGCAGGGACCTGGCCACGGATTGTTTTAAAGATCGCTTTTGTAGGGTCCGAGTCATCTACCAACTGAGCGGTATCTTGCTGCAGCAAGTTCAGTAGAGCCTCCAGCTTGGACTTGACTTCTGCCGATATTGCTCCCAGTGCAAGTGAAGAGCTTGCTTCCTCTTCGTCATCGTCAGAAATGTCGATGGCAAAAGAGAATAGACTGTCTGGGGAGTCTTGTTCCTGAAAGAAGAAAAGGGGTCAGTTGAGGACAAGTATGAATATTATAAATCGGCTAGGTCAGTCGGCTTACTTGCTTCAAGGTAATTTCTTGTCTTTGGCTGGAGGAAGCAACCTGGAGTGTGCCATTTGAAGGATCGGCTGAGCTTGCCGATGGGATATCTTCAGCTTCAGGATTAACTGGTGCTAAGTTTGATGGCACTTCCTCCGTGATCTCAGCAATAGTTGGTCCTTGGGATACAACAGCCGATGATGTGCCCTGTGCAGGAGGATCGACTGCTTGCTTAGTTGCATCGGTCGATTCTGGTTGGTTCGGAGGTGTTGGATCAGATGTTGGAATCGGTATAGACTTCTACCGTTTTGGCTGTGCCTTAGTGTCTGTTGAAGCTTTGCGCTTTGGTTGGGCCTCAGCAATGGTTGGCTGGGGGGCATCGGCACTTGTTGGTTGTGAAGGTTGGACATCTGGTGCACTTGCCGATGTACCCGTTTGTTGCTGCAAAAACGGGCGTAAGATATGGTTTTTAACAGATTAAATGTAAAGTTGAAGGATTACCTCTGGAGGTTTGTCAGAGATGGTAGTGCTTGATGCCAGAGGAGTTGCCGATGATGATCCAGTTGTAGTTCTTACATCCTGAAAATTAGTGTTAGTACAATCTGAGATCGGCGTGAGTTGGAATAAACAGGGTTGTTACCTTGAACGCTTTTATCAGGGTCGCAGCGGCAGTCGATGGAGTGGCTCTAGCCTTAGCCAGTTTTGGCTTGGTAGTGATTTTCTTGGCATGGGTTCTTTGATGAGTCAGAGCAGCCAGAGTAGGAGCGTTGTAGCCAATCAGTGATATCGGGGATACGGGTCGAAGGTCAAAGGGTCTCCCACTCCTGCTCGTGGATGGTGCTGGGTCATCGACCTATCACAAGAAAATTAGTTGCCGATGAAATTAAAAGTGGAGGAAAAAACTAGTGTTAAAAGAAACTTACTGCGTCATCAGGTATGATATGCTCAGGGTCGATCAGATGCCGATATGTATGGACAGATGCTGCAAATAATTGTCCCTTCCACTCTTGCCACCATAACTTATATGATTCAGTGATGAAAGAGGCTGGCATCCATGTGGACAGATCAATATCTGTAGTATCAACATCAGGGGAGAGTCGCACTACCTTGCTCCAGTCTGACCCGCTGGTGATTGTTTCTCTCGGCTTAATCACATCGGCAAAGCAGAGTTTGATTGGCAGCTATCCAAAGGCCAATTGACGTGATACTACCGATGGATTGTAGAATTCATAGATGGTGTTGGTGTTCTTCCCACTGCCGAATGTATTCACTGGGATTGCCCGGGGAGTAATGATGGCCATCATAAGATCATCTTTATTCAAGGCATCATCGGCAAAATTGAAGAGAAGGGGGAATTTGGCTTCTTCGTCGATATAGGGCATCCAGGCCCGATGATCACGGGAGAGACCGTTGTAAAAGCTTTGGAAAAATCGGCCGATCTGGTCTTCGTTGGCCTCTGTCCCAGGAAGAACTATTATGGCCTCACCAAAATTGAGGGGTGGGCGTGTTGCCGATTCTTCATCTCCAAGTTCATAGTCTTCGGCGATATCTCTCGGGAATTGTTGGGCAAAGAAGTCCCATTGCAAGCGTTTGTGCATATGGGCATTCAGCCACATGTTGATGAACCACCACGGGCCTCCTAAGTTGCCGATGGGTTCACCAAGCAGAAGTTTCTGAGACAGTTGATGTAAAAGGTGATAAGTGGAGCTCAGAAGATATCGGCCAAGAGGGAACCTTACACCGTTGGCCAGTAGTTCAGCTGCGGGGAGGTAAGCATTGGTTGGCCCTACCGATCGACCACAGAAAATGAATTTTTCTAACCACATGTACAGGAATGTGGCGTGTTCCCTCTGACCAACTGTCCCAGTTCTCCTGTATTCTTGAATATACCCTATCCAACCGCCGATGTTACGGGTATTCACCCTATACTCAGATTTTCTGCCATAAATGGAGGTCTCATCGGTAGTTGAAATATCTAGGCCGGTGAGCATATATACATCGACAAGGGTGGGAGTAGCTGGGCCATGTCCAAACATGAAGGTATTTGTTGTGTTTGACCAGAAATAAGCGGCAGCAATCATCATCGACTTATTCTTCTGCATATCAGCAATGGACAGCCTGATGCATTGGTCTAGCTTTCGCTCTGCCCAGTACACTTGCATCAACCCGTTTACCCTCAGATACCAATCTTTCCACCCCTTGGTGGTTTTAGGCCAAGACCGGAAGTTATCTTTCCATAAATTTAAAGAGAAATTCTGGGCTCTGAAGGGAATTCTGTTAGTCTTTGCATTGATCAAATCGGTTGGATCTGGGTCACCCATTAGGCCTAGACATTAGATGTGTGGCTGATTGGTTGGGATAACTAACTTGTTGCATAGTTCCTAAGTTTGGAGAATCAAAAGAACAGAGGAAAAGAGGAAAAAAGTCACCAACTATATGAACTTGCACGGGCAAAAGGAATCGTAGTAAAAAGGGATGAAGGTGAAACAAACCGCAGGGACGTCGAAGTTGATTGCCATTGTTTTGAGAAGGATGGAGGCGCAACTAGAGACTCGAGGTGGCCGCTGAGGAAGGTTCTTGCTGGTTGGGGTCGCACGGTTGCTCATCGGGGTCGCCGTCGGAGAGAGAAGGTGTTGAAGGTTGGAGTCTAAGGGTAGAAGATGAGCATTTGGGAGAGATGTATTTATAGGCCGATTGGAATGGGGGCATTCTGGACTTATCTCTCTGCCGCGCGCATGTAGATTGAGGTGGTTCAGATGGATATGGTAACTATTCGCACGATAATCAAGGGATTGTGCAGGTGGTTTGATGGCAAGTAATCATGACTCGGAAAAAATCTCGGTGTACAGGATATTCTAATTCTAAGATCGGCAGCGGTATTGTGTTAGGTTCTTGCCGATGGACTATTGCTTTTGTATCTTAACCATAATCGGAACGAGAGTGATTGAAGATTGTGCGATATTTACTGAGATGCGTGAATCAGGGCTGGATTCGATTGGATTTGGTGACAGATTATGTCATGCTTGGAGGATGAGCTAGATAATTAGGTAAAGGCAATCGTTGTCTGGAGTAAATTTCGGAACATTAATGATTTTATACTCCGAAATTGGGGGGCATGTGTTGACATCGTTTTTGGCACGTGTCAAAATGATCAGAGTGGGCTAATCGGTAGAAGGAAAGTTATTTTATTACGCTGGTAGAAGGGTGCCGATGAAGATCAGCTTGTGAGGATTGTTGCCGATGAATGGTGGTAACCGATGGAAAGGTTGTCGTTTGACTCAGAGGCGTTGATGACAAGATCGGAGATGTTATTGCCGATGCTGATGAAGGAAGATCTGAAGACTACTGCCGATGAAGCTTGTGATGATGGAAAGCATGCCGATGGAGAGGAGACCGATGGAAATTTCATCGTAATCAAGGCGTACAAGGAAATAGATAGGTGTTGTTTTCCTTTTCTATATTTGTTAGAGTATGATTCATGTAAGAGTCACGTTTTTCCTTAGATATGGACTCGGTGTCCTAATCGTGTATGGTTATATTTTTTTAGATCAGGGTATAAAAAAAGATTGAGTGACAATGTAAAAAATATATCAATCAATATCAAACCAATCTTACTCCTATTTGCATCTACTTACTTTTCGGCGACTTCGTCAATTTGCGTAATTTTCTTTTTATGAGTTCTCATCGATTCGATGAGCTGCATCGCTTCAGTGCGACCTTCGACGATCCTCGAGTTCCGTGTGAGTACCTCTTGGCCGTGGCTTCCGGGCGTATCGCTGTTGTCAGGACCAAAGTACTCGAGTTATCATCCTTATCGATTAACAGGTCAAATCGACTGGCACGCTTTGGATATCGGATTGGGTATTAGCCCTTTGTGTTTGCAGATCCACTTTTGCATCAACAGGTTCTAATAATTGTTTTACAAGTTCTATGAACTCGCATGTTGATGTTGCTAGTCATAATCATACTAGATATGTTGCATCAGCTAATACCTTTGATAATGCTCCTCATCATACACATCATAATTATGGATATCATGGTCAAGAGCCGATGTTAACTGTGAATTCTTTGAATTTTGATGTTACTAGAAACATACAACATGTAGATCCTTATTCATCGGTTATAAATTCACAATATGTGGCTTTACCACAAGACATGCCGATGAATGAGAGAATTGGCTATGACAATGCTAATTATTTAGCCAATTGCTCTCAAAATCCAGCACCATATGCCAACGCTCCTATTCATAATTTGGCTTCACATGTTACTCCTAACTCGAGCCGAATTAATGAAAATTCAGCAAGGTATTTAAGTGCTAATACTCATAATTCGGCTTTACGTGTTACTAGTAACCATAGCCGAATCAATAAAAATTTGGCACCATATGCAAGGATCAATGCCCACAATTTGGCTTCATATTTTGCTCATGATCATAGCTGTTGATGGTAGTTAACATTCATCACAAACCATCAATCTACTTGCATAAATGACTAAAATAGATCACCAATGTAGACTTAGGGGTTTAAACTGATAAATTTCATGTGTTTTGGTGAATCTGTGTTTCCAGCAGGATTTAATCAGAAAACTGCCAAGGAGGACCTATTCATCAAAGGAAATTGCGGAATTCCGTCGCGTAAACATCGTTGGAGGACCCTAGAAGACTCTAGAAGGCGAACCACCGAAGCGGAGCCCGAGACCCTGACATGTGGGGCTGGCCGGCCCCACCTATAGGCTGGCCAACCTGTGGTGTCCACCTGGTAGTCCCTCATTGTTACGTCGGTTCTCCACCGCCTTAAGGATTGCATCTCCGCCATTTATTTAAGTCAGTTTGATCCGAGGGCTCAGGATTGACGCTCCGGCCAATTTATACCTGTCTGCACCCCCTCCAGGGCATGCCAAGTTAGATCTTGAGAGCTGAAAAGCCAGAAACCCTAATCCATATTTTCACTAGGATTAGGGTTAGCAATCAAGAGAAGATTAATCCTTGATAGGATCTAGTCTTGTATTAGAGATAGAGAGATAGAGTGAGAGGGAAGAGTTTGGAGAAAGTGCTGGCCTGCCGGTGCTCTCTACGGCTTGTATCCTGGCAAAATCAAGTTCTTCTTGAGCTTGCTTCTGAGATTTCTCTGGTAATCGACTTCTAATTCAAGCAAGCATCTTGTTCATATTGTTCTTCAGGGTTGCGACTCTCTTTTAAGTACTTTAATCTTTATAGCTCCTAGGTTAAAGTAGTATTCATAGTGTAAGCGTGGTGCTTATACTTAGTTATTCGTGGATGTACCCTATTTTACAGATCGGTGGTAGCTCATGAGGGTGACTCTTATAGCCTTGTTGAATCTTTTGTAGACCACCTCCTGTTAGTAGGCCTAGCAGGACCTTGTTACTATAGGAAACATACTCTGCCTATTTTAATATCCCTAGAACTGAACAATAGAAGACAAAGCTTACCAAAGTTAGAACTAGAAGACCTTAGCAGTCTCCTCTACACTCCTATTATCTAGCCTTGATTGTGAAGTTAGGTTAAGTTAGATTTGGTTATTCTCACACACGTTTCCTCGAGTTCGATATAAAACTGGGTACTCCCGGTGAAGTGCTACATCGGTATAATATCCATGTGCTTGCGGATTATTCTATGTGCATTAATTTATACTAACAATAGCCGAATTAGTGAAATTTTAGCAAGACATTTGAGTGCTCAAACTCATGATTTGGCTCCACATATTGCTAATAATTATAGCCAACTCAATAAAAATTCAGCAATGTATGCACATGCAAATAGTTTTGATTCGCTTTATATGTTGCTCTCAAATCAAGCCGAATCAATGAAGATTTAGCCCATACTAGAAATCCATATGGCTCCTCTAAATGGAAGGTGCCTGCGTATCATAGACCGTACCCATTACACATTGATTACTTAAAAACTCCTAATGGTTGGTGGGTACCTGATTTTTATGAATTTAGTGGTGAAGATGATAAGACCACTGTGGAACACCTTAGTATATATCTCTCACAGTTGGGTTTTACTGGTAAAGAAGACTATATGAGAATATGAAATTTTCCTTTATCCCTTACCGGTATTGTCTTTGCATGGTTTACATCTTTGCCCCGATGTACTATTGGTTCATGGTCTGAATTAGAGGAGCAATTCTATGAATATTTTGGAAAGACCAATGAGAAAAGACCGATCATAGTTGAGTCATCAGCTAAAAGAGGATTGCTAGTGGTATGAAAGAAAGAACTGATTTAGATATAAGCAAAGGTTTGGCTACAAAAGCTGAACAACACAATATTATTTTCGAATCAATCACATCTCAAAAAATAAGTACTACTACAGAAAAGCAGGGAAAACACCAGAAACCAACTAGACTTAATTTTTCAGGAGCTAAAGGGGTTATACACTTATCTAGTGATTATCGCATTAATGATGGAGATCAAACCCCTACAAACAAGAAATGAGGGCTACCTACCTGCTCAGAATCGGCTAAATTGGCTTTGAAGTCAGCTGAGTTGACTACTGCTTGCCCTGAGTCGGCTAGGCCGACTGCCTCTGCTGCCTACCCTGAGTTGGCTAGGTCGACTTCCCAGTCGGCCTAGCTAACTGCCCCTGCTAATGCCCAAGTCGGCCAAGCCAACTTCCAGTCAGCTAAGGTTTCTCGGTTTTGGCAGCCGCTGATGCATCTTCAGATGATTTGGCACCTATTGTTGATCATTCTCTAGAGATGAGGAGCAACATCATTCAAAGCAAGGACGTGCACTTCTGATCATAATACTTAGAAGAGCTTACATATTGCAAGTGGCACAATTCTTCTGATTATAATACTTCTAATTGTAATGTGTTTCGTCAAGTGATCCAATCGGCCATTAATAAAGGACAATTAAGATTGTTTGGAGCTCAACACATGGACCAATTGGATTCAATTAGTCTGGATGGCAAACAGGTTTCGAATCGGCTTGCATTAGCTGATTCACTAAAACCTCAAGGCTTGAACACCCAAGAGAGAGATGTGAAGCCCTCAAGTGAAGATAAGGTTGTGCTCCATGAAATGCAAATAGAAGATATTTTAGAGGATAAAAAAGTTATCATAGTTTCAAAAGACACTGGGGGCAGGTGAAATCTCTCCAACTAAAACAAAAGTTGATTGATCCCGTTGAGCAAGGGGAATCTACTAAGGATCCTCCTTTAGAGCATGTCTGTTAAGATGGGAAGAAGAAGGAGGATGCCCATAAAGCTGATGGAGGGAAAGGCCGTGAAAGCAGAAGAGTAGAAGGCCGAAGCTCAGCTTCGAGGAACTTCTAGCTAAATACAAGAAGATAGCAGAAGCAAATGTCACTAGTCGGCCAAAGAAAGTCCAATCATCAAGATTGTTTCCAAAGCACAAGTCTCAAGAGTGAAATTGGCAAAAAAGATAGGTCTGACGTAGCAGCAACATATTCTTCTTTTGAGCAGCCAATTCCCATGTCATATGGACCACAACCCGCATATTTTCATCCTTATTCATCTTGGGGTTGGTTTGATCAAGAGGCACATGTTTCATCATATTTTAGGTCACAATATGTAGAGTATATAGCTTCTAGAAATTTAGAGAGATCATCATCTTGTAAAGACCGTTTTGATCAAAATTGGTTTAGAGCTCAACCAAAGAAGAAAGTGGTAAAGCATGTTTATAGCATGAAGTACGATGGCCAAAAGAAGAAGAGTTCAGATCTGAACTCAACTATTGAAAAGCCGATTACATTGCTGAAAAATCTGACTATTGATGGCAAAAAAGTGGGGAAATCATCTATTGATATTCAAGGTGCCAAATCTAAACAAAATAAGGTGAGAGAGCCCAAAATCAAGAAAGATTTGCCATTGTCCAAAATAGAAATAAAATTGATATGCTCAATCGGTTTACCAAAGTGGCAAGAAAAGAAGTTACAAAAGCTTAATGTGGGTTCCTAAAGGAAGTATTCAAGCTCAGAAGGATGATGCTCAAGCAAGTGGTGCAACAAAGGCAAAGGAGAGAAGGAGATTCAAGAAATAATTGCCAAGTTGGGGGTTTGCACCAAATCATCAAAATTATTGGTCATAGCATCATCCGTATTCTCTGCCTACGCCTATATGGTATTCATCCCCCGGTATGCATGATTCTCCCTCAGCCCCTTATTTTGATCCTTGGTGTGGATCTTTATATTATGGAGTGTTGCCAAATTATTTTACTTACCAATGATCAAGAGCCAAAATATTTTGTTTCGCCTATGCATATGCATGTGGATGAATTCATATGGCCGATATTTTGATATCACCCTTAGTGTAAAATATAGCCGATGAATGCTTGCAACCATTGTGCTATTAGAAAGACCTCCATGGAGTTTACTTTGATGGCTTTCAGGCTCGGGGGGGGCACGCTATATGCATTTTGGATTTACTTCATGGATGTGACAATATGATTAATCGGCTTGCAAATAAGGTCAAGGTGTTGGCATAATCATTATTTCTCATAATAGTGTTGTTTGAGACATCAAGCCAATTAAAATTATATTTGCACCCACATTTGAGCCGAATGTGAAGTTTTCTTATTCGGCTTGGCCACATTGCAATCCATGGGGTATGACATGTTGAAGCCTTGGTGATTCCTTGCTGGTGGTATAGCAAGTGGCTAGTGAGTTTCAATGATTAAATGGGGTCATCATTTGATATGCATCTTGATATGTACCTTGACATTATTGCTTATTTTGTCAAATTCTAAATTTGACATATTCCAAGGCATGAGAATTTTAAGGCCAACATGTTAGCTCAACAAGCATCTGGCTATGACATCGATGGACGTAATTTTCATATTTAAGAATAGCTGATGCAAGAAAATTTAAGTTTTTCTTGTGCAGGTGCAAACCAATCGGCTCAGCCGACTTCCTATCAGCTGCAGCCCAATCAACCAAGCCGACTACCTTAGTCGGCTAGGATGACTTCTCCAAGTTGACTAAGTCAACTGCCCCAGTCGGCTTAGCCGACTCCACTGTGGCCAGCCCGGTCACTTTGCCCGAGAAGCTGCTAAATCGGTCTGACTTAACTTCTAGTAATGTTGGGGCTAATTTAGAAGATTGGAGGACTCCCTTACTAAGATATTTACGTGATCCAAGTGCTAGTAATGATAAAAGTGTTCGACGGAGCGCTTTCAAGTATGTCTTGCATAATGATGAGCTCTATCGGAGAACCACCGAAGATTTGTTGCTTAAGTGCTTGGGATTTGACCAAGCAAGAGTAGCAATGGGAAAAGCCCATGAAGGCATTTGTGGTATGCATCAATTGGCCCTAAAGATGAAGTGGTTATTGCATAGAGCCAGTTTCTATTGGCCTACTATGATGGCCGATTGCTTTTGTTACTACAAAGGTTGCAAAGAGTGCTAGAAGTTTAGAAATATTTAGCTTATGCCTGTTGCTATGCTTCATCCTATCATCAAGCCATGACCTTTTTGTGGTTGGAGGCTAGACTTCATTGGCCAAATACATCCCCCATCTTCAAAGGGACACCGTTTTGTGTTGGTTGCTACGGAATACTTTACAATGTGGACCGAGGAAGTTCCTTTGAAGAATATGACACATAAGAAGGTAATTGAGTTCATCACTGAGCATATTATTTATAGATTTGGCATCTCTCAAACATTAACTACAGATCAAGGGACATCATTTGTGTCCAAGGAGGTGAGGAAATTTGTCGAATTATATAAAATCAAGTTGCTCAATTTATCTCCATACTATGCTCAAGCTAATGGTGAGGCTGAGTCTAGTAACAAGACTTTGATCAAGCTTATCAAGAAGAAGATTGAGGACAACCCAAGAAGGTAGCACGAGATTTTGTCTGAAGCTCTATGGGCACATTGCATATCAAGGCATGGTGCCACAAAGGTTACTACTTTTGAGCTAGTATATGGTCAAGAGGTTGCGCTATCCGTTGAAGTGAATTTGGATGCATATAGACTTGCTAAACAAAATGATTTATCCGCTGTTATATATTATGATTTGATGATGGATAATATCGATGAGGTGATTGATATAAAATTAAAGGCTTTCAAGGAGATGGAGAAAGACATGGCTTGGGTTGCCAAGGCATACAACAAGAAAGTCAAAAGCAAATCGTTCCAAGTGGGAAAATTAGTGTGGAAAACTGAAAGCCCTAGTTTAGTTTTGGATAATTGATAAAACATAGTACTAACCTTTATGTTAAGTGTGTGAATTAGATAAGGTTAGTACATTCCAAGTGGTGAAGCTTGAAGATGGTCCATGGAGGTGATGATGGACATAGATGATCAAGTGCTCATCATTTGGAAAAGAAGAAAGAGAAAAATAAAAATAGGCTCAAGGCAAAGGTGTATGTGATAGGGCTATTTTTGTTTTGCACTCAAGACACCATAGAGGGTGTGAGTGACTTAGGATCGATAGCCGTACTATAAAGAGGGAAAATAATTGGCTAAATGGTTTATCGAGTGCCACTAGATGACATGATTCATGCATTGCATTTAGGAACCTAGTGTGCTAACATGTGACCCTTGTAAAATGCTTTGAAAAATGCTAACACACATGCACATAAGTTCTACACTTAGTGGTTAGCAGGTTGTAAGCAAGGGTGAAGCGGTCGTAGATTTAGAAAAAGAAAAGGAGGCTCGGGTAACTGACCGGACGCAGGTCACTGTGCTGACCTTCGTGTCTGGTAATTTGGCCGAGGGGCCACGCTACTAGACGTGCGATCAGACGCGGGAGCCATCACGTGACCAGACGCGTAGGGGCTGCATCCAGTCGACACTGACTAATGGTGACATCAGCACTACTCGCGCGCACGGAGGAACACTGTGTTGACCGGACGCTGGCTGGCATCAGGTCACGTTCGACCGGGCACGTCTGGCCACATTTTCACGCTGAAAAATCCTCTCTAGAAATGAACAGACGCCATGTGGTGGAGCATTTGGTCATACTAACCATGAGTTAGGTCGCTGAGTGGGTGGCTTGGGCGCGCGCAGGAGCAGACGCAACGGCAGTGTGTCCGGTCATGCGTCTGCTGTGTCTGGTCACATTCTTGACTGAGCGCTGAATGTTTCGACCATTAAAATCCAACGCGCGGTATTCAAAGAACAACATATGGATGGTAGAGGTTGACCAGACGCTGGCCGGTGCATCTGGTCATGGCCCTTCTGCATGTCCGGTCAACACGTGAAACCAGGGAGCAGGGAACCACTATTTGTTGGGGCTCCCAATTTGAAGTCATTTTTCTTGGCACTTTGACATACTTGACATCCTTGTGAGCCTAAGAAAACACCTTCCACTTATCTCCATCCTTGATTCATCATCAAAGTAAGATTGGGAGTGATACCTAGTGTATTTGCTTGAGTAATTGCATCTAGTGGCACTTGGGGATCGTTGTGGCTGCGGATTTCTTGTTACTCTTGGTGGTTGCCACCGCCTAGATGGCTTGGAGCATTAGAGGAGCATCGGCATGTATTGGTGATTGTTTGTGGCCAGCTTCGGTGATTGTGAGGGGTCTTGTACCTTCCCCGATGGAGAGCCGAAAGGTAACTCTAGTGGATTGCTTATGTCATTGAGTTACCTCACTTGTGGGTAGGTTCTTGCGGTGCCCAATTGTGTGGACGAGGTTTGTGCAACACCTCTTAACTATCAAACCACCAAGTGTTAGTCGACACAACGGGGATTAGCGTGCCGGTAAACATGTGAACCTCAGGAGAAAAATCTTATGTCCATCTAGTGTTTGATTAGATTTCTCTCGATGATTGGCTATCTACATTTGTGATTGGTTCATCCCCTACGTGATGGTATAAGCATTCAACTCACTCCTTTACTTACTTGCAAAGTAGTTGTTACAAGCGCTTTAGTGTAATTAGTTGAGAGCTTGTCTTACTTGCTAGTGTAGCTTCTCACCTAGTTGAGCTCTTTAGTGTAGCTAGCTTTTGAGAGCTCATAGTGACTTAGCCTTTGATTGATTTAGAGATCATAGCTACTAGAATTGATTGGATAGGTGGCTTGCAACCCTTGTAGAGCTTGAGCAAAACTTGCTTTACACCATTTGTTATACTAATCATTTTGCTCTAGTGATTTGTAGATTTTTAAAATATGCTATTCACCCCCTCTAGCTATATTAGGACCTTTCAAGTGGTATCAGAGCTATGGTCACCGTTTGAGTAAGGCTTAACAACCTCGGTGCACAAAAGATGGCTCAAGTTATGTTCAACCATGTGGGGGGCAAACCACTATTCTTTGATGGCACAAGCTATGACTATTGGAGGAGAAAGATGAGGATATACTTTAGTTCAATCAATGTCCAAGTATGGGAAGTAACAGAGAATGACTTTGTGATTCTTGACCCCGACAATCTCACCAGTGACAAGGCCAACAAGCTATGCAACATAATGGCTCTCAATACCACCTACAATGCCATTGATTCAAAGGTGTTTGAGCAAATCAAGGATCTTGACCATGCTAGTGAAGTATAGAAGAGATTGGAAGAAACATATGAGGGTACAGTGGCGGTGAAGAGTGCCAAGTTGTACATTCTCAAGGACAAGTTGACAAGCTTCAAGATGAAGGATGATGAGAGCATCTTAGAGATGTTTCATAGATTGTAAGTGATTATAAATGACTTCAAGTCTTTGGGAGAGAAGATAAATGATGATGATGTCTTCCATTGGTTCTTAATGTGCTTACCTCTAAGATTTGAGACATTGAGGTTGATCATCATTAGAGGAGGATTGAAGAAACTCACCCCTAACCAAGTACTAGGTGATGTCATGACACAAGAGACATGCTATATGGAAAGGGAGGGGGTTGACAAGGAAGACAAGAAGGAGGATGAAGATAAAAAGAAGAAAAGTATAGCATTCAAGGCTTCTTCATCATCCAAGAACAAGGGCAAGTCAAATAAAGAAGCATCAAGTGATGATGAAGATGCAAGTGACATTGATGATGAAGCGATGGCTCTTCTAGTGCGTAAGATGGGTAAGTTCATGAAGAAGAGAGGGTATGGTGCAAGAAAAAGAAGAGATCACATGAAGGAGTATGTGAGGTTATGCTACAAGTGCAAGAGCCCGAATCACATTGTAGCGGATTGTCCATACAATAGTGATAATGAGGAGGATAAGAAGAAGAAGAAGGACAAGAAGAAAAAGGAGAAAAAGGAGAAGAAGATGACATTCAAGAAGAAAAAGAAGGAAAGTGGCTATGTGGTCACTTGGGATAGTGATGGCACCAATGATAGTAATGATAATGATGATAGCTCTAGTGATGATGACAAGAAAGCTATCAAGATGGCACTAGCAAGCATTGCCATCAACGACAAGCCCTCTCTCTTTGACACTCCATCGACATGCCTCATGGCAAAGACTAGCAAGGTAAAATATGATGTGAGTGATGATGATTGTGAAAGTGATAATTGGAGGAGTGATGATGATGAGGAGTACACCAAGGAGGAGCTCATGGACATGTGTGAACAAGTTCATACTTGCTTTGAGGTAAAGAGAAAGGAGTGCAAGGAATTGCAAAAAGAGCTCAAAGCTCTCAAGCAATCTCTTGGGGAGCTTCAAGCATCTCATGAGTGCCTAAAGGAAGACCATGAGGAGCTTGGCCTTGCTCACACTAAGCTTGAAAAAGCTCACTCTTCTCTTTTAGAGCAAGTCAAGAAGCAGGAAGCCAAGAAGGAGCAAATGATTGTGACATGTGATGTGGGACTAACATGTGATATTCTTGATGAATCCTTTTATAAGCCCATTGTTGTTACTCCCACTAACCCTTCATGTAGCACTACTACTTTCACTTCACCCTTGAGTGATGGTTTCACTTGTGATGCTTCACTAATGGTGGAAAATAAAACCCTCAAGAAGGAGGTGAATGAGCTCACTCGAGCCTTAGGCAATGCCTATGGTGAAGATGCTCGCTTGCTAAAGTGCTTGGGTAGCCAAAGATTTTCTTTCAACAAAGAGGGATTAGGATATACCCCCAAGAAGGGCAAGGCGGTCTTTGTCACTCCCAAAGCTAGCTTTGTGAGGAGCAATGGTTGGTTTTGCAATAGATGCAAGTAAGTTAGGCATATAGAGCAATATTACAAGACTAAGAAGAACAAGCTACCTAATGTATCCTCAATTAGATTTGATTCTTGTTACATGCTTGTTAAGGGTGCCAATGGTGTGAATGCTAAGTTCATTGGTACACCAATTGTGGGCCCGAAGAAGAAGGCCATTTGGGTACCAAAGATCTTGGTAACTAACCTTCAAGGACCCAAGCAAGTTTGGGTACCTAAAAAGAATTAATCTTCTTTTGTAGGTCAATTATAAAGCCAAAGGAAGGTATTGGGTGTTTGATAGTGGGTGCACACAACACATGACTGGTGATTTAAGAATGTTCAAATTAATCAATGCAAATGATAGCAATGGGGTTGATAGTATCACATTTGGTGACAATAGCAAAGGCAAGGTCAAAGGTCTTGGTAAGATTGTAATATCCAATGACTTGAGCATTTCCAATGTGCTACTAGTAGAGAGCTTGAATTTCAATCTATTATTGGTAGCTCAACTTTGTGATCTTGGTTTCAAGTGCATATTCAGAGTTGATGATGTAGAGATCATAAGTGTAGATGGCTCTAACTTGATATTCAAAGGATTTAGATATGAGAATCTATACTTGGTTGATTTCAATGCTAGAGAGGCTCAATTATCAACATGTTTGATCACTAAGTCTAGCATGGGTTGGTTATGACATAGAAGGCTTGGTCATGTTAGAATGAAATAATTGAACAAGTTGATTAAGCATGATCTAGTTAGAGGATTGAAAGATGTCACATTTGAGAAGGACAAGCCATGTAGTGCATGTCAAGCCAGAAAACAAGTAGGCAACACGCATCCTAAGAAGAGCATGATGAGCACATCCAAGCCATTTGAATTGTTGCCTATGGATTTGTTTGGACCAACCACATACATTAGCATTGGTGGCAACAAGTATGGATTTATGATTATGGATGATTTCACTAGATACACATGGGTAGTCTTTCTTGTTGACAAGAGTAATGTGTTTGCTACATTCAAGACATTCATCAAGAGAGTTCACAATGAATTTGAAACTGCAATCAAGAAAGTGAGAAGTGACAATGGTAGTGAGTTCAAGAATACAAGAATTGAAGAGCTACGTGATGAATTTGGCATTAGGCATCAATTTTCGGCAAAGTACACACCTCAATCAAATGACCTAGTTGAAGGGAAGAATACAACCTTAATTAACATGGCAAGATCAATGCTAAGTGAGTATAATGTGAGTCATTCATTTTGAGCCGAAGCAATCAGCACAGCTTGCTAGTATAGCAATCACCTCTATTGGCGTCCCATGATGGAAAAGACACCATATGAGCTCTTGAATGGAAGAAAGCCCAACATTGCATACTTTCGAGTTTTTGGTTGCAAATGCTATTGTCGATGCGGGACCCATAGGGTTCCCTAGTGATATGGCTACAAGTTGTGGGCCCTGGCCTAGCCCACAGACAGAAACAAGAAGAGGTGCAGCATCCGCTACACTAAATCTGAGTAGAATAGGCCAGACTAGCCGGATTTCTATGAAAAGTAACTTCTACATTTAGTTCAAGACACCTTCTTTGGATCCAACTAGGATTGTAACCACACCACAGCCTTCTCTATCGATATAAAGAGAGGCCATGGGTACCCCTGTAATAAGAGACGATACAACATAATCAATCCAACGCAAAGGCTAACACCGACTAGACGTAAAGGCTATTACTCGATCACGAACAAGGGCCCAAACTAGTATAAATCGATTGTCTTTGTGTTCACTATCGAGTTCTAGCACACGCTGAAGCCCGAAGAACTGCCCCGGGTACCCCAGTGGCAGGCTACCAGTCTCCAAACATCGACAGCTGGAGCGCCAGGTAGGGGATTTTGGCGCAATCATGACCAAGAGCTCTACGGATTTTGACGACATGATCTTCCCGCCAGGATCAATATTCGTCTTCGGGTCGTGGGCCTGCAAGACAGACGAGAAGGGAAACCTTCAAGGATGGCTCATCATGGCTCAAGAAGACCACGAAGAATTCATCCTTTCAACGGGGTCAGGAGATCTCGCCGAAAGGCTCTCAAAGCTTACGGTGTCCGAATCGACTCGGACCCCATCAACAACCAGATTCGACTCCAAATTCAGGTTGGAATCCTCTTCGGAGACCAATCTATTTTCTCTTCAAGCCAGGCTGAGTTCTTTTCTGATGGTACTTTGGAACGCGGCATCTATCCTTCAAAGAATCAGCACTGACTTGTTCCAAGGTTCGATCATGAAGCTGGGTCCTTTCCCAATAGGGCTCAACGACATGGCAGGATCTTATCAAGCTCAACTTCAAGAAGAAGTCAGACTAGTGCGAAGGCTACTACTTTCAGGGGCTCAAGAGGGCCTCGTCATGACTATAACCCCTAAAGATTGTCTCGTCCACTGGCCGAGTGCTTTCACCCAGGGCGGCAATACTCGACTAGTTGATGAAGCTATCACTCTACCTTACCAAGAAGGCAATGCGTTCTGTGATACCGACGCTCTAACTGAAGTCATTAGCAACTCCAGCAAGGTAGGAATGGCGTAGGCCTAAGAAGTCCTCATGATTCAACAGCCACCACCGATGCCACCAACCGCACCCGACGTCAGATCTTCAGATGAATCAAAATCAAACAAATCACCCAACGCGCTTGAGTACGATGGCGAGTCTGAGGGACAGAAACGAGCCAGGGAAAGAAGGAATAAACTAAAGGAAGGTCGCAGACACCGTGCCAGGCAATTAAAAGAAGCCTGGGTCAGATATGAGTCGGATCTAGCCAACTACAATAAGAGGAAATCAGAGCTAGAAGCTAAAGAAAGACGCGCGACAAATACTCCCTACAATAGGATCTGAGAAGCACTGGAAGAAACCAAAGCAATCTCACATCCCAACAAAGAACAAGTACAACTTTGAGAAGTTCTCCGGACAACGGCCCTAAAGGCACACGATGGAAGAACTCGTTCCAAACTTCCCGCTAGGTCAGCATCACATGGATAAGAAGCGCAAAGCCAAAGGAAGTCTGCCTTCGAAAGGCTGAGACCAAATGGGAGCCAGAACTGAGAAAACAATAGAGATAGCTCGGATAGAAGAAAATTTTCAAACAACGGAGATCAGGATAGGAAACATGGACCCGACAACACCGTCGTAATGGCTGACAAGACAAAGAAATTTTTAAAGTTTAGAAGATTTGAAGACATTGAGAATATGCATTGTATATGGCACCCGCTAGGAAACCACACAACAGGAGATTGCCGCATCTTCATTGATCAGTACGCAAGAAAAGGAAAAAACAAGGATAAAGAAGAAGATAACCCGAAGAAAGACAAAGGACTCGGTTTTCATAGAAAGAACTCAGGAGTCTCGGAAACAACCAAGGCAATACAACAGGAAGAAGAACAACAACTCAGAAGACAAGATTTTAGCATTACAAATATAATCAAAGGACATAAGGTTTCAGATCTTATAAGACCCAATGAACTTGGTACTATGATGAGCAAGTTAGCAACAAGGAGCCCCAAAAAAACATGGCTCTAGAAATGACCATGTGCTCCTAGTTACTTCACAATAGAAGACACTCAACTCGGATACACTGTTTTCTTCAAAGGAAGGGCGCAATGCATCCAAGACGGCTATCAGCGGCACAGTAGGACAACATGGACCAGGTGAGGCTCGTAGGCATTAGACTACCCAAGTTTGATGTGATGCTGGGTCAGGTACCGATCTGCACTGGATAGTCACGAGGCAGAGTGGAAGAATCAACCCTGAGATACTGGATGATGGAACGCATCCCACATCACAAGACTTCTTCCACCTGCCAGCACGTATTACCTGGTACAATGCCATTGCGAGATTAGTCTACCTCTAATCTCAATCACAAGACTTCTTCCATCTGCTACAGGATTTACAAGATTCATAACTCACGCCCAGGGGCTTCTCTACTTCATAAACTATCATATTCATGACTACGAGAACTTTAGACTATACAACAAGACACTTGATGAAGTGAAGCAGCACACCAGGAGGGTATTTATAGGCCAAGGAGTGGTGCACATAGACCAGGAGCACCAACAGAACAAGCCTGACAAAGGACTCAGTGAAAAGATAGAAAGCAGTAAAAGAGGACACGCGCGTGAAGGAACAATACTCAAGGACAAGCATATTCAAAAGAATATACCAACACTGTACACCTCGTGACTATAGAGAATTCAATTCAACCGTCAACCACAACCAACCTAGGACATAAAGCTGGCTACCTAAGAAGATGATAAAAGACCCTCTATCTGAGTTCTTGACGATCAAAAAGAACCCAGAAAGATGCTCGGGGGCTGCAGGGTACATATCCTTAGAAGAGATTTTCAGTTTTTTCAACAATCAAAATTCAAAACCCTCCAACTTTTTATTCCAAATAGCAAGAGGCTCGGGAGCTACACTCAGTGAGTGCACTTTTTCTTCTAAAAAGTGCACGTCACTCAAAAGACTTCTTCAAGATAGGACCACTTCAAGGCTTCATGTCGAAAGAACTCAGAATAAGCTTGATTCGTCAGGCAAAGATGGAGAAACAAGGAGGTCTTCGAGTTCAACCATGAAATGCTCGGAGGCTTGTCAATGCGGGACCCACAGGATTCCTAGTGATATGGCTACAAGTCGTGGGCCTAGCCTGACCCACGGATAGAAACAAGAAGAGGTGTAGCATCCGCTACACCAAATCCGAGTAGAATAGGCCGGACTAGCCGGATTCATATGGAAAGTAACTTCTATATTTAGTTTAGGACACCTTCTTTGGATCCGACTAGGATTGTAACCGCACCACAACCTTCTCTATCGATATAAAGAGAGGTCGTGGGCACCCCTATAATAAGAGACGATACAACACAATCAATCCAACGCAAAGACAAACGCTGACTGAACGTAAAGGCTATTACTCGATCATGAACGAGGGCCCGAACTAGTATAAATCGACTGTCTTTGCATTCACCGTCGAGTTCTATAACACACCGAAGCCCGAACAACTGCCCCGGGTATCCCCATGGCAGGCTGCCGGTCTCCAAACACGATAGCTACATATTGAAGAAAGGCACAAGGTTGAGCAAGTTTGAGATGAAATGTGATGAAGGTTTCTTACTTGGTTACTCCACTACTAGCAAGGCTTATAGAGTTTAGAATTTAGCTAGTGATACTCTTGAGGAGGTTTATGATGTGGAATTTGATGAAACCAATGGGTCGCAAGAGGAAGAAGAAAATCTAGATGATGTGAGAGGCACTCAATTGACAAATGCAATGAAGAAGATGGATGTTGGTAATATAAGGCCTAGAGAAGTGATTGAAGTTGAAGATGATAAAGACCAAGTGCTCTCTAACTCAAATGTGCAAGCTAGTGGTTCTAATGATTAAAATAAAGCTAGCTCATCATCTCAAGTGCAAGATCAATAACAAGTGGCTAGTTCATCATCTCAACCAAATGATCAATCAAATGCAATCAATCAAGTGCAAGTGCTCTAACCTACTAATGTTACAAGAGATCATCCATTAGATTCCATAATGGTGATATCTCAAGAGGTGTACAAACAAGATCAAGATTGGCATCATTTTGTGAACACTTCTCATTTGTTTCATCCATTGAACCTAAGAAGATTGATAAAGCTTTGAAGGATGTTGATTGGGTCAATGCTATGCATGAAGAACTAAACAACTTCAAGAGAAATCAAGTATGGGAGTTAGTTGAAAGGCCTAAGGGACACAATGTGATTGAAACCAAATGAGTTTTTTTCGCAACAAGCAAAATCAAGATGGGATTATTATAAGGAACAAAGCAAGATTAGTGGCTCAAGGTTACACTCAAGTTGAAGGTCTTGACTTTGGAGAAACATATGCCTCGGTTGTAAGATTGGAAGCAATTAGGATCTTGTTAGCCTATGCTTGTGCCCACAACATCAAGTTGTATCAAATGGATGTGAAAAGTGTGTTTCTCAATGGGTACATCAATGAGCTTGTGTATGTTGAGCAACCTCCTGGTTTTGAAGATGAGAAGAAACCCAACCATGTTTACAAGTTGAGAAAGGCTTTGTATGGCTTGAAGTAAGCACCTAGAGCATGGTATGAGAGGTTGAGGGATTTCCTACTCTCAAAAGGGTTCATTATGGGCAAGGTTAACACCACTCTCTTCACCAAGAAGATTGAAAAGGACTTGTTTGTGTTACAAATCTATGTTGATAATATTATATTTGGATCAACCAATCAAGATTTTTGTGAGGAGTTTAGAAAGATGATGGTAAATGAGTTTGAGATGTCTATGATTGGAGAGCTTAGCTACTTCCTTGGTCTTCAAATCAAGCAATTGAAGAATGGTACATTTGTGAGTCAATGGAAGTACATCAAAGACATAATCAAGAAGTTTGGCATGGATGATGCAAAGGGAATTAGTACACTAATGGGGACAAATGGATACTTAGATAGTGATACAAGTGACAATATGGTAGATTAAAAGATGTATCGGTTTATGATTGGAAGCCTACTCTATGTGACCGCATCAAGGCCGGATGTGATGTTTAGTGTATGAATGTGTGCTAGATTTTAAGCATCACCAAGAGAAAGTCATTTGAAGGCTACAAAGAGAATATTGAGGTACTTAAAGCATACACAAAATGTTGGATTATGGTATCCCAAAGGAGCAAAGTTTGAGCTAATTGAATATTCCGATTCGGATTATGCGGGATGCAAAGTTGAGAGAAGAAGCACATGAGGCACATGTCAACTATTGGGAAGATCACTTGTTTCTTGGTCATCAAAGAAGCAAAATAGTGTTGCACTTTCAACCACCGAAGCCGAATATATTGCCGCTGATAGTTGTTGTGCACAAATTCTTTGGATGAAGGCCACTTTGAATGATTTTAGAATCAAGTTCAAACAAGTGTCATTGCTATGTGACAATGAGAGTGCCGTGAAGCTCACCAACAATCCGGTTCAACATGCAAGAACTAAGCACATAGATGTCCGTGATCATTTCATTGGAGACCACCAATAAAAGGGGGACATATCAATTGAGAATGTGGGCACTGATGATCAACTTGCCGATATCTTTACCAAGCCACTTGATGAGAAGAGGTTTTGCTAGCTAAGGATTAAATTGAACATACTTGACTTTTCAAATATGTGTTGATGCACCCCCATTATATGACATGCCTATCCTTCCAGCAAAGCAAGGTAAAGTTGATTGACATGTCATTCATCCATTGCTAAAGACTTGTTTAGTGCATCTAGTCATTCCTATCATGTCTTAGGATCATTCATGAAAATTAAATAATTTGATGCTTGTATGGTACCACTATTGCATGTGTGCTTGAAATGATCTAGTGGTAGCATATGACATGTTTATGGGCTTGTAAACCTAGTGTTTGATCTAGAAAATGAGCTATGAGTGTTTAACTCAACATGGTGCATGATAACCCTCACTTGGAGGTGTGAAGAAGCTTGCCCTTAGATCAAACCGAGTTAAATATCTTTTGCAAGTGATCTAGATTAAATAAATTTTAGAAAATGACCCTCACCTATCATGTTTCATCTCAACCTATCTAAAATTTGAGCTCGCCTTTTTGTGGTCATCGATGACAAAGGGGGAGAAGTAATTCATAAAGATAGTGTGATAGGGGGAGCAAACAATTGAAATGACATTGTAAGGGGATCAATTAAAATTTGAAGCACACAAGTAGGGGGAGCAAGCTCATAAACTTATATGTTGCATTTGAATGTGCATTACATATGTTTGCTTGCATGGCACAAGTTTTAAAATTCCCTATCTATGTTTGTGTGTTGTATGCTAGATCATAGAAAATGATTGATGAAATAAAAACTAGCATGCATAGGATGATAGTTTGATGAACCTTGCATGTTTTTTAAGTGGTACTAGAATCTTGCTTATAATGTTGATCTCATGAGGTATCTAGTGTTCATGTTTTGTAAGTGCTATCTAACTAACCATGGTGCTAAGGATGGTGTATATTGGCAACTTCGATTGGTATCACGCTTCAAAGGTCCATTCTTTACACCTTAGCATCATTTGGCAGAAATTGACTCCTATATTTCCTATCTAAGCATACATGCAAGATTTCAATTCCAAACTCTTAGCACATATATAGGGGGAGCAATTACTACCAATTCGGGTTTATGAAACTTGTCTAGATCCTTTACACATGGTAAAAATACTTGGGCAAGCAACATGAATCCAAAATTTTTTTATTGAAAATCTTTGTAAACAGGTTGTCATCAATTACCAAAAAGGGAAGATTGAAAGCCCTAGTTTGGTTTTGGATAATTGATGAAACATAGTGCTAACTTTTATGCTAAGTGTGTGAATTAGATAAGGTTGGTACATTCTAAGTGGTGAAGCTAGAAGATGGTCCATGGAGGTGATGATAGACATAGATGATCAAGTGCTCATCATTTGGAAAAGAAGAAAGAGAAAACAAAAACGGGCTCAAGGCAAAGGTATATGTGATATGGCCATTTTTGTATTGCACTCAAGACACCAAAGAGGGTGTGAGTGACTTAGGATCGATATCCATACTATAAAGAGGAGAAATCGTTGGCTAAATGGTTTATTGAGTGCCACTAGGTTACATGATTCATGCATTGGATTTAGAAACCTAGTGTGCTAACATTTGACCCTTATAAAATGCTTTGAAAAATGCTAACACATGTGCACATAAGTTCTACACTTAGTGGTTAGCAAGTTGAAAGCAAGGGTGAAGCGGTTGTGGACATAGAAAAATTAAAGGAGGCTTGGGTAACTGACCGGACGCAGGTCACTGTGTTGACCTGCGCGTATGGTCATCTGGGCGAGGGGCCGTGCTACTGGATGCGCGATCGGACGTGGGAGCTGTCGCATGACCGGATGCGTAGGGGCCGCATCCGGTCGACGCTGATGAATGGTGACATCAGCACTGCTCACGCGTGCGGAGGAACACTGTGTTGACTGGACGCTGGCCAGCGTCAGGTCATGTTCAACCGGGCGCATCCGGTCAGTTTTCGCACTAAAAAATCTTCTCTAGAAATGAACGGACTCCACGTGGTGGAGCATCCAGTCATACTAACCGTGAGTCAGGTCACTGAGTGGGTGGCTTAGGCGCGCGCAGGAGCAGACAATGCGGCTGTGCGTCTAGTCATGCATCTGGTGCGTCCGGTCACGTTCTTGACTGAGCGCTGAATGTTTCAACCATTAAAATCCAACACACAGTATTCAAAGGGAACGATATGTGAACGGCAGAGGTTGATCAGACACTGGCTAGTGTGTCGGGTCATGGCCCTTCTACGTGTCCGGTCAACACGTGAAAACAGGGAGCAGGGAACCACTATTTCTTGGGGCTCCCTATTTAAGTGTCTTGGCCGGCTCCAAGTCATTTCTCTTGACACTTTAACATACTTGACATCCTTGTGAGCCTAAGCAAATACCTCCCACTCATCTCCATCCTTGATTCATCATCAAAGTAAGATTGGGAGTAATACCTAGTGTATTTGCTTGAGTGATTGCATCTAGTGGCACTTGGGGATCGTTGTGGCTACGGATTTCTTGTTACTCTTGGTGGTTGCCGCCACCTAGATGGCTTGGAACAGCGGAGGAGCATCGGTACGTAGTGGTGATTGTTCGTGGCCGTCTCCGGTGATTGTGAGGGGTCTTGTGCCTTCTCCGGAGGAGAGGCGAAAGATAACTCTAGTGGATTGCTCGTATCATTGAGTTACCTCACTTGTGGATAGGTTCTTGCGATGTCCAATTGTGTGGACGAGATTTGTGCAACACCTCTTAACCACCGAACCACCAAGTGTTGGTCGACACAACGGGGACTAGCGTGCCGGCAAGCACGTGAATCTCAGAAGAAAAATCTTGTGTCCATCTAGTGTTTGATTGGATTTCTCCCAGTGATTGGTTATCTACATTTGTGATTGGTTCATCCCCCTACGCGGTGGTATGAACATTCCACTCACTCCTTTACTTACTTGCAAAGTAGTTGTTACAAGCTCTTTAGTGTAATTAGCTTTGAGAGCTTGTCTTACTTGCTAGCGTAGCTTCTCACCTAGTTGTGCTCTTTTATGTAGCTAGCTTTTGAGAGCTCATAGTGACTTAGCCTTTGATTGATTTTGAGATCATAGCTACCAGAATTGATTGGATAGGTGGATTGCAACCCTTGTAGAGCTAGAGCAAAACTTGCTTTACGCCGTTTGTTATAATAATCATTTTGCTCTAGTGATTTGTAGATTTTTAAAATAGGCTATTCACTCCACTCTAGTCATATTAGGACATTTCAAAAAGAATACTACCAATTGGATCGAGAGCAATAAGTTTGGCAAGTGGTCACCAAATTGGGAGGGACCTTACAAAGTGATCAAAGTGATATTCAGTAATTCATATATGCTAGAGACATTACAAGATGAACGTGTCACAAGAGCATTCAATGGGACATACTTGAAAAAGTATTTTCCAAGTATTTGACAAGAAGCCTAAGTGCTCTCCAAGCAATGGCCAATACATGTATCGTCTTTAGAACAAAAATAGCCCATGTATACATCGTCCTTAGTCACTAAGCAGCCGATGAGATATGTATAGTCGTTGTTTGGTTTTGAATAAATGTTTTTAGGTTCATGCATCATTTACCTAAAAATAGGAGGGCATATGTTGACATTCAAATTGAGTCCAAGCCAATTTAAATAGGTCCATGACAATTTTGGTCCAATCTAAGAAAAACTTCATAAAACGACATGATAATAGTACCATATTGATTTTTCTATGGGATAAGACCACCCCTACCCCTTATAAAATAAGGGGTACATGGCCGATTGAGTTCTCATCTATACAATTGTCAAACAAATCAATCTACTACCTCTACTCTAACCCTTTTATCCTCTTCATCCCTTGATCCAATGACCAAGGATGGTGCCCTAGGCTTGCCGGCCGACTTAGGGCAACCCGGTGATGTCTTTGCCCTGACGGGGGCTCTTGATGGTTTCTTTGCTAGTTCGTCCGAAAACTAGTCGGTTCTTCGTGACGCAAGCACGTTGGTTATCCTTTGGTGGTTTGCTTGTAAACCTCTCCATTCTTCACCATGAAAGAGTGACATCCTCGCTGCATTCTTTGGTCCGTAGCGGCCTGGGCGTCCAAGGCCCTGTTGGTGTTTGATTCGGATCACTTCCGACCTCAAAAAATTCAATCCACCAGAATACAGGATGTAGGGTTTTACATCACATGGACGGTCTAAACCTGTCTAAATCTTGTGTTCTTGTCCTTGTGTTGCCATTCAGTTCCTGATCACACGCACCTCTACCACACAATCTACCATCGTGGTATACCCCTTTGGGAACTGCCGACAATATTATGACGACAGTTGACGCGCTAGATAGAGGCATGCATATTGATCCTCCGGCGAGCTAGATGGCAGTTTTTGTCGATATCTACTAAAAAACCGGATCCGATTCTCCAATAAAACCAGGAGGTGGCACCCTATCTCCACGAGAAGGCGAGATCCGATCGGGCTAAGGAAATACATACGAGCCATGCAATCTAGCTAAATTAATCTGAGATATTGGAAGTTGTTTGTGGATATGCATGCACGCAACAAACATGCATGACAACACGTCTACAGGCACGGATTAGTTCTCCCGCAAGTTGATCTTCGCTCAAGGAAGACACCTCGCTCAGCATCTGGCAAAGCTAAGACGATTTCTTTATTTTGATGATATATGTATGCACCCGTCATGACAAGCACATGAAGGCCACGTCCGATCTACTAACAATCAAAGCAAAAATATTCATGTTTCGACGATTATGGCAAGCATGAAGGAACACGATGATAAAGATCTTCAATTGTGTTGCGTCATCAGCAAGCTAATTGCACCACGTACGCGCGTACATGGACAGGAAGATGCATGCACGTACAGGATCAACCTCGGACACGCACCCGCCGCTGGAGCTTGAGGAGACGGTGCACAGGCGCAGGTACGTCAAGGCCGAGTACGTGCCGTGTTCGTTAAGGATGAAAATGGTCAGAAACGGTCGGAAAACTTCTCAACCATTTTTTACTTTTACATTTGAATACGAAAACAAAAGCGAAAACGATAAAGCCGGACACGAAACGAACGCGAACTTACGGAATATCAAGAATTTTGAAAATGAACCAATTTGAGCGAAATTATGTTGAACACGGTCGGTATCCGAAAATTTAATATGGAATACCTATCCACAATGCATAACAATTAACAAGTGTCATCGTGACAAATTTCGAGTGTAAGAGAGCAGACTTATCAATTTAGTTTCTTTAACAAGAGAAAAAAGAAAAAGAAAGAAGAGGAAAATTTGAGATGCCATCGGTACTAGAATAGAAAGGATAGCAACAACGCCTGACCCATCTAGCTCTCTCTTTTTTGTCAGCCCAGTCACATGCAATATAACAACAGCGCCGCGTGAAGCTAGATGCAGCCATGCAAACATGTAGCACCATGCGAGGTGATTAGTCATACCTCGACGACTCAGGGATGCGCGACGGGGTGAGCTACCTATATAATACGGCCAATGGCATCGGTGTTCCACACTTGCCTTTGCCTAGTTGCCTGGACAGTAATGATTGGCAACCAAATTCGGTTTAAACCAAATTTTGAATTCAGGATATTCCGAATGAAAAGAAGAAAAGTAGAAAACGGTCGGAAAAATGTCTAAACCGTTTTCTAATTTTATATTTGAAATATGAAAGCGAAAACGAAAATGATAAAGTCGGACACAAAAATACAAATTCGATCGGATAAAATACAGAAAACGATGTGATTTGGTTTGGGATATTTCCGTTCTATTTTCATCCTTAGTGTTCGTGGTGCACTTGGAAGCAAGTCATCGACTTACCGCCAAGCCATCAAGCGAGCCACCTGAACCGCCAAGTGAGCTATCCGAGCCGCTAAGCGAGCCGCACGAGTCGTAAGCAAGTCGTGCCGCGTCGCAATGATGATTGCCACGAAGAACGGCGCTATGACAACTGCGACCACCGCCATGACAATAGGCCGGAGAGTTCGAGGGCCAGGCAATTTCATCAACGCCGACTAGCTAACGTCAAGATAAGTCTCCTTCCTATATCTGCATTTAATGCAATTTTCTCCTCGGTGTCTCACCAATTATTTTTTCTCTCATTTATTCTCTACATTTAATACCTTTAAGATACTCCGCTTGTTCTCCATGCATAATATCTTTATGATATTCTCCACCGACTCGCCGACCAACTGCATTCTCATTCGTGTTATTCAGAAACGGTCCTGATCTCGATCTCGCACCTACACGTGCATGGGCGCCAGCGCTCTGTGTTATGCGCCCTGTTTGCTTGGCTGATAAGCCATGGCTGAGAGTACTGTTGACTGATTTGTTGTGAGAGAAAAACAATGTACCATTGCTGATAAGACAGGCTGATAAGTTCAAGCGAACAGGGCAATGGACGGTCGACAACGGCTTTTCGGCGACGCTCATACTCTTACGCGTAAACGGGTGCCGGTCACTACACTATGGGGTATAGGCTAGTTGGGGCCAGTGATGCGATACAGGACCAACCGGAAGAAAATAACTCATATTTAAAATATAAACAAACTTAAAATAAACATAATATTTATCTCCAACTGCTCCGCGAGCTATAGGATCCTTTCATAAGTTTATCCTAATCTACTCTGTCTTATTTTCTTCTTCGCCGAACAGGTCCATGTTGTCAGCCAACTTGATCGCCGACTCCATTGCCTCTTCTTCAAGCGTCGCAATCTCCTCGATGGTCGTTCCTCGGGCGAAATCTCCATCAATCACATCCAGCTGACTAGTTAAACTGGTCGGATACCTATTTTTCATTGGTCGACTTCGGATACAAGATGCTCGGGGACTGGCTGCTTAGCAAGTCTAGGTCGACGGGTAGCTTGATCGCCAACTCGGACTACGCTTGTGAAGCTGAAATTCTCAGAAGGAAAATTCATCTGTCAGCTTACTGTGTTTTGACGGCGTTGCATGCCATGTGTGTTATCAAGCTACTCATGATGTTTGGATCAGGGTGCTGATCTGAGTGGCGCGTCGGGGGCCTTCATAAGTATATGGCAGCTGACGCTGGCCATTTCATGCATCGACACTGGAATATCCTACTTGCGTAAATTCGAGGCTTGCTGACCAGTTAAATTGGTTGGCCACCCTTTTTCACCGGTCGGATTCGAGTTAAAATGCTCGAATAGCATCAAGACGACGCTGCTTACTCCTTCAATCTTGTAAAGTATTTTCACTTGATTTCTTTGACCGCGCTACGAGATGTTTTCTCCATCTTCTAGCAGGCTCAGGGACTACAGTGTGTACATTGTACCTTGCGGTGCATGTACTAATTTTTTTGTTAATGGTTTTCAGCTAAGCTGGGACTGGCTGTGTGATCGGCTAGCATTTGGAGTCTTTTTTTTACCTCAGCACTATGTGAATTATTCACCTACCACCAGGCTCGGGTACTAAGTGGCTACACTTCACCTAGCGGTCAATGTAGTGTTTTTTTTCCTAATTTACCCTCCTTATTGACTAAGTTATGGATAATAATCATCTGACCTCGCAAACGGAGTCTAAGTGGCTACACTTCATCTGAGGTGAAGAATTTTTTAAATTAATCTTGAGCCCCTTACATCCTTCTGACAAGCCTTACTTGAGTAAGTCCGATTACCAGTTAAACTGGTCGGCTACCTGTTTCACTGGTCAGATTACCAGTTAAACTGGTCGGCAACTTGTTTCACCAGCCAGATCACCAGATGATGAGAACGTGATTCCCGATCTTCCGTCAGGTTCAAGATAACTATCGATTTGGTCGGAAGCGACACACCGATCCGGCTTCAGATCACAAAGACCCGAACCCTGCAACCTTAGCACCACATTTCCTCTGGTTATCAACCGTGTCACAATCCGGTTGACCTCGCTACGAAGGCTAATCCCTGCTGCGAATCGAAGAACACAAGCAAGAACAAGATAAAATGCAACTCAATTAAAGTGACAATTACAGATGAATGATTAAGCACTCGAAGTTGGGGTCTCGCAAACCGAAAGACGACGACTGTCAATGGACAGAATAATCTAAGCAAAACTCAAACCCTAACGTAGGTGGCGGCTACTGATTATAAAGCCTAAGGGGCGTCCAAGGACCCCCACTTACGTCCCTAAGGAGTCTCGACACATTACATGGTCCAAACGGCCCAAAAGACGACAACGCAGTGTCCTGACAGATTCTGGACATCAATTTATTTCGACGATTCCCATTGAATCCGATGGAATTTGGGTCTCAAACCAAAGCCATTGGTTAGCTTATGAAATTATCTTTCCATCCATATGTGGATCATAAAAAACAGAGTCCGGATGTATCCTGGGCGTCCGTTTTATTGTAGACTAGTCCAGAAGACCGAGGCAGACTCGAACTCGAATTGGACTGGGCCTCCGGCTTGGCTTGGACGTCCTTGCTGGCCTCCTAAGGTGGTGGCCAAGGAGGAGGACGTCCTTGGGCATCTCTTAGGTGTTCTCCATCTTCTTGGGGCATGCTCCAACTTGGGTCTGGGTCCCAAGTGTGAATAACAAGCCTGCGACGACGCCGTAGCACCCGACAGAAATAGCGGCAGAATGTCTCGATGATTTAGAGACCTTACCAATGTGATATTGAGGTGGGACCAGATCTATTTGAAAGCTTATCAAATAATATTTCTATCAAGTGCCCATTGACCTCGATCGCACTCCGGATGGATGAGTTATGGCCTTCCGAATGAAGCACTACCGGGCTACCGACGAACCGAAAGTTCAACTTTGATGGACTTGCACTTTGAGACACATTTGTACCTATATTCAAATAACGACATGTACATGTGGAACCAAGTGAATTGTATCCAAAATTACTATATAAATGTAGGAACAAGTGCACCTTATAATCAATCATCGTATCCGGTGGTGTCATGTCCTCATCATCCAATTGCAGATGAATGATTAAGCACTCGAAGTTGGGGTCTCGCAAACCGAAAGACGGCGACTGTCAATGGACAGAATAATCTAAGCAAAACCCAAACCCTAACGTAGGTGGTGGCTACTGATTATAAAGCCTAAGGGGCGTCCAAGGACCCCCCACTTGTCCCTAAGGAGTCTCGACACGTTACATGGTCCAAACGGCCCAAAAGACGACGACATAGCGCCCTGACAGATTCTGGACGTCAACTAATTTCGATGATTCCCATTTACTCCAATGAAATTTAGGCCTCAAACCAAAGCCATTGGTTAGCTTATGAAATTATCTTTCCATCCATATGTGGATCATCAAAAATGGAGTCCGGATGTGTCCTGGGCGTCCGTTTTATTGTAGACTGGTCCAGAAGACCGAGGCAGACTCGAACTCGAATTGGACTGGGCCTCCGGCTTGGTTTGGACGTCCTTGCTAGCCTCCTAAGGTGGTGGCCAAGGAGGAGTGTTCTCCATCTTCTTGGGGCATGCTCCAACTTGGGCCTGGGTCCCAAATGTGAATAACAAGCCTGCGACGACGCCGTAGCACCCGACAGAAATAGCGGCAGAATGTCTCGATGATTTGGAGACCTTGCCAATGTGATATTAAGGTGGGACCAGATCTATTTGAAAGCTTATCAAATAATATTTCCATCAAGTGCTCATTGACCTCGATCGCACTCCGGATGGATGAGTTATGGCCTTCCCAATGAAGAACTATCGGGCTGCCGACGAACCGAAAGTTCAACTTTGATGGACTAGCACTTTAAGACACATTTGTACCTACATTCAAATAACGACATATACATGTGAAACCAAGTGAATTGTATCCAAAATTACTATATAAATATAGGAATAAGCGCACCTTATAATCAATGGTCGTATCCGTTGGTGTCATGTCCTCATCATCCTCCCCTTCTTGACAACAAACCGTCCTTGGTTTGAGCTTAGTTAGAGGACAGATTGTAGGTTGTAACCAATATTGCTCCCCTTCTTGAAATTTAACCTGTTACTTTATAACAAAACTTGGGGATCTTGACATGACATGATTATATCTATTGTAGGCCTCGAAATTATCATATTGTTGCACAACAAAAGGAGATTTCAGATTTGAACAAATATAAACTCTATGTACCATATACTCTCATTTATTATTATATTTGCCAATAAAGTGAAATGTATGTCTAGATAACTGTGACAAATCAGCAAATGTTAATTTCTCTTCCAAATTACTTAGAGCACACAGAGTATCAAATTCTATATAACCCAAAGTATTTAAAGAAGACAACAAATTCAGTTCATCTTTTTCAGTAGCAATTGGAAGAAAATGTCTATTTTCAGAACAAGTACTTGGTTCTAAAATGTCATTCACTAGTTGTGGCATAGGTACAATAAAAGCATTGTCATCCAACTCTTCTTTATCACAAGCGCTATCAGAACAATTATTTTGTGACAAAGGAAATTTGAACTTTGTGTCCATTAAATGTTGCTCTATTATAGCATGAGTGGTGGACAAATTCAGCACATCATCACTAATTTGAACATTATCATATTTTATAGCAAGCATAAAAGGATCTTCTAGTTTAGGTACTTGGTGATTTTTATTTTTAATATCAATCTCTTTGTTCTTAGTAGAAACACTCTCTTTATGAAGTTGTACAATTTCAGTCGAGTTTAAAATTTTACCATGCTCCAAAGTGGGTGTGGGAGGTGGTGGTGAAGATGCTGCTGTAGCGGCAGAAACAGCCACTCGTCTACTTATCGCAGTCTCAATCTTCGCGAATGCTTGCTCCACCCTTGCTAAAACCTGATTGAGGTTGTCGCCAATGTTGGTCTGGTTCTTTTGTTGATGTTCCTGTAATTCTTTTTCTGCAAGCATAGCTAGCTACAACAACTGGTTTATAGTGTTAAAATCTTTATAATAAACAATATCCTGAATTTCACGTCTCAAACCACCATAAAAACGACACAATTTATCCTCCGGATCCTCCTCTATCCCACAAAGAATCATGCCCTTTCGAAGCGCTGCAAAATATTCTTGAACAGACATATCTCCCTGCTCTAAGCGCTGTAATTTCTTACGCAAATCTCATTTATACGAAACAGGAACAAATCTATCACGCATTGCTTCTTTAAGTCTATCCCATGATTGAGGTTGTTGATGCAAATTAGCTAATTGTCGCCACCAGATTTGAGCAAAATCCTTGAATCCACTAGTAGCAAGTTTAACCTTATGTATCTCATGAACTAGGCGAGAATTAAATTCTTGTTCTACAGTCATCTCTCAATCTAAATATGCTTCTCCATCATAAGATCCAACAAAAGATGGTATGGTAAATTTACCTCTTATACCTTGATGATTATAGTCAATATGTGATGACGGATTATTCGTCATGCGGTCCATCCTTACAAACATCTGGGCCATGATTTTCTGCAATTCACTCTTAAACAGAAACACGTTGTTTGATAACGTTAGAAATCAAAATAAATTCCTATCAACTATTATATGTGTCGGTGGAAATACACTCTCACACGTCTTACCAAGTTCTTACAAGGTTCTTACCAACGCAAAGCAGTAGACGGTACAACCGGTGGCTGGTTCGTGATACCTGTGAGGACGTGGCACCAAGATTGCAAGGATCTTTTTCTGTACTGATCTGGAGTATATATGTGGAGCTTGGAAGGCACACAAAGAACAAATATATATATGTGGCACACAATTCAGTAATAGATAGCAATATTGAATAAATGTCCAGAGCACTTGTCCTAGTTGTTGGCCTATACGTGTTCCTACACCAATTGTGACAAACAAGAGAGTGAAACCAGTATGAAAGGTAGCAACGGAAATACGGACAAGGTAAATAGACACCACAAATAATAGAGCTATTGAAGTGTTCCTTATGTGCTCCCTTTTCTTTTATCTTCCCTTTTCTTTTACTATTTTTTCTTTTCTTTTTTATGTCCAAAATTTTTTTTTAGATTTTGCTCTTTTGATATTTTTTTCTCATCAAGAAGCACACAAGAACAAATCTTAAAAAAATTGAGTTCAATTAGACAAAAGATGTGGCCTATACAAATTCAGGATTGTGATCTAAAAAGCTGGTCAAAACTTGTGGGCCCTGAAACTCGATGTTGCTGATCGAATTTCGTAATTCTAAATTTTGCGAACCCAAATTTGTTGGGATGAAACAGATCTAAAATTTTTTGGCGTTCTCCGTAGATATAAAATTTGCCCCGTTTCGAGTTCGGAAGCAAAAGTTATGACTGTTTTATGAAAACTGCTCGAATCAGGGTTTTATGTGAACGCAAGATGCAAACTGATGATGAGACGGGATGATGGCGGATAAAGGGATCAACACAAACTAGAAAAGAACACAATCTAAACCAGCAACAAGACCTTGACATAGGACACAAACTCAACACGGCGGACACTAAAACTGAAATATGCAAAGGCTATGGTGCAGATGGTTGTAGGACAGGAAACAAATATGGCGGTGGACTATGGGACGAAGGCAAAAATCAACTAAACTAGGGTAAATATGAACTTGACGGTATACCTTAGCTCTGAATACCACTTGATGAGAACGTGATTCCCGATCTTCCGTCAGGTTCAAGATAACTATCGATTTGGTCGAAAGCGACACACCGATCCGGCTTCAGATCACAAAGACCCGAACCCTGTAACCTTCGCACCACGTCTCCTCTGGTTATCAACATGTGTCACAATCCGGTTGATCTCGCCACGAAGGCTAATCCCTGCTGTGAATTGAAGAACACAAGCAAGAACAAGATAAAATGCAACTCAATTGAAGTGACAATTGCAGATGAATGATTAAGCACTTGAAGTTGGGGTCTCGCAAACCAAAAGACGGCAACTGTCAATGGACAGAATAATCTAAGCAAAACCCAAACCCTAACGTAGGTGGCGGCTACTGATTATAAAGCCTAAGGGGCGTCCAAGGACCCCCACTTACGTCCCTAAGGAGTCTCGACATGTTACATAGTCCAAACAGCCCAAAAGACGACGACGCAGCGTCCTGACAGATTCTGGACGTTAAATTATTTCGATGATTCCCATTGACTCTGATGGAATTTGGGCCTCAAACCAAAGCCATTGGTTAGCTTATGAAATTATCTTTCCATCCATATGTGGATCATCAAAAACGGAGTCCGGATGTGTCCTGGGCGTCCGTTTTATTGTAGACTGGTCCAGAAGACCGAGGCAGACTCGAACTCGAATTGGACTGGGCCTCCGGCTTGGATTGGACGTCCTTGCTAGCCTTCTAAGGTGGTGGCCAAGGAGGAGTGTTCTCCATCTTCTTGGGGCATGCTCCAACTTGGGCCTGGGTCCCAAATGTGAATAACAAGCCTGCGACGACGCCGTAGCACCCGATAGAAATAGCGGCAGAATGTCTCGATGATTTGGAGACCTTGCCAATGTGATATTGTTGATGCAAAAGTAAATCTGCAAACACAAAGGGCTAATACCCGAAATCGATATCCAAAGCGTGCCAGTCGATTTGACCTGTTAATCGACAAGGACGAAGATACGAGCACTTTGGTCCTGACAACAGCGATACGCCCGGATGTCACGGCCAAGAGGTACTCACGCGGAACTCGAGGATCGTCGAAGATTGCACTTAGAGCAATGCAACTCGCCGAATCGATGAGAACTCGTAAAAAGGAAAAATATGCAAATTGACGAAGTCGCCGAAAGTAGATGTAAATAAGAGTAAAAGCTGTTTTTTTGATGTATTGATTGATTCCCTATTACATTGCCCTTCACTCTATATTTATATCCTGATCTATAGAAATGTAACCAAATACGACAAGGACATTAAATTCAAATCTAAGGAAAAACATGACTTTGATACAACTCGGACTCTACTAAACGTAAACAAGGAAATTAACTCCTATTTTACTCCATAGTCCGCCTCAATCACGATGGTATTCTCATCGACCTCCTTTTCAACGGCACAGTCCCTGTTCCATCGGCAGCAGCCTTCGAGTTCCTTCCATCGGTACATTCCCTATTTCATCGGCAGCATTCTTCATACCCTCCTTCATCGGTACATTCCCTGTCTCATCGGCAGCAGTCTCCAAACCCTCTTTCATCGGCATCGGCAATAATATCCTTAACCTCATCGGCAACACTTCAAATTAAATCCATACGCTGCCACCACTCAAAAACAAACTTATTCTCCTTGGCTATCAATCCACACGGTAATCTTTCCTCTGTTGATTAGCCCTTCCTGATCATCTTGACACGTGCTAAAAACGATGTCAACACATGCCCCCCAATTTCGGAGTATAAGATACTGATGCTCCGAAATTTACTCCAGCTGATGCTTACCATTGCCTATTCTTTTAACCCATTCTCCAAGCATAACATGATTTGTTACTAGATTTAATCAAATCTAGATCTAATCCATGCATCTCAACAAATATCGCACATTTTCCAACCTTCTTTACCTTAATTACGATTGAGATACCAAAATAACAATCCATCAGCAAGATCTTACCACAACGCATCACTTTTTTTAGAACCGAAAAATCCTGTATCGAGATATCCTTCAAGTCATGATTACTCGCCGTCAAATCTTCTGTACCATCCCTTGATTGTCGTGCGAACAGTTACCATATCCAACTGAACCACCTCGATCCATCCGCATACGGCATAGAGATAAGTCAAGAATACCCCTACCCCAAATGGCCTATAAATAGATTTCTCCGGGCTGTTCATCTTCCACCTTCAAACTCCATCCTTTGGCATTCTCACTCTGACGGCAACCCTAACCAACAACCGCGCATCCTCGACTCACCAGAGCCATCATCATCTTTAAGTTCCCAGCTCGTGCCCTCATCTGTTCGAAGCAATGGCTGTTAACTTTGACGTCCCTGCGGTTTGTTATTCCTCTTATTACTTTTACTTTAACCCTTTTGGTTCCCTGCGAGTTCTTACAGTCGACATTTTCCTTTTTCTTCCATTTTCTTGGTCCTCCAAACTCAGGAACTACGCAACACACTGGTGATTCCAACACATCAACCTCCCCTCCATTGCCTAGGTCCAATGGGCGACCTAGATCCAACTGACCTGATTAATGCAGAGGCAAATCGTATTCCCTTCAAATCTCAAAATTTCTCTTTGAATCTGTGGAAAGACACGTTCTGTTCTTGGCCCAAACCCACCAAAGGGTGGAAAAACTGGTTCTTGAGGGTCAACAGATCAATGCAAGTGTTCTGGGCAGAACGGAAGATAGATCAGTGTATCAGGCTATCCATTGCCGATATACAAAAGAATGAATCCATGATGATAGCTGCCGCTCAATTTTGGTCAGACACCACCAACACCTTCATGTTTGGTCATGGCCCATGTGCCCCTACTCTTGCCGATGTATATATGCTCACAGGCTTGGACATCTCAACTATCGATGAAGGCCATATTTTTGGCAGAAAAGCTGAATACAGAGTAAATACACGCAACATCGGCGGCTGGACGGGATACATCCAAGAGTACCAAAAGACTGGTACCGTCAATCAAAGGGAACACGCCACATTCCTGAACATGTGGCTGGAGAAGTTTATTTTCTGTGGCCGATCGGTAGGACCAACCAACGCTTTCCTCCCAGCAGTAGAACTCTTAGCCAACGGTGTCAGATTCCCACTTGGCCGATATCTCCTGAGCTCAACCTACCACCTTCTCCACCAAGTATCCCAAAAGCTTATACTTGGCGAACCCATCGGCAATCTGGGAGGCCCATGGTGGTTCATCAATATGTGGTTAAACGCTCACATGCACAAGCGTTTACAGTGGGATCTCTTTGCTCAAGAATTCCCACGAGAGATTCCCAAAGACTACATCCTTGGAGACGATGAATCGGCAACACGCCCCCCTCTCAACTTCGGCGAAGCAATAATTGTCCTTCCCGGAACAGAAGCCAATGAGGACCAAATCGGCAGATTTTTTCAGACTTTCTACCATGGCCTCCCTCGTGACCTCAGGGCTTGGGTACCTTACATAGATGAGGATAACAAGTTCCCTCTCCTCTTCAATTTCGCCGATAGTGATCTGAACCAAGACAATGATCTTATGATGGCCATTATCACCCCCAGAGCAATCCCAGTCAACACATTTGGTAGCGGGAAAGCTTCTCATATCACTTATGAATTCTACAATCCATCGGCAGTATCTCGTCAGCTGGCCTTTGGGCAACTGCCAATCAAGCTATGCTATGCCGATGTGATTAAGCCTAGAGAAATCATTACCGCTGGAACTGAATGGAGCAGGATAGTAAAACTTGCTCCCGATGCCGATATCTCAAATGTCGATCTCTCCGCCTGGTCACCAGCATCTTTCATAACAGAATCATATAAGCAATGGTGGCAAGAGTGGAAAGAACAACTATTTTCAACATCTGTTCATACATATCGGCATATGATCGATCCCGATTATGCCATTCCTGACAATGCAGTAAGTTCTTTTTAACTTCTATCTCTTTCCTTCCTCTCATATGCATATCGGTAACTAACCCTCCTTGAAACAGGCCGATGATCCAGTTCCACCAATAAGCAAAAGTGGAAAACCCTTCAACCTCCATCCAGCCTCTCCAGTCTCAGTAATCGGCTACAACGCCCCCACCTTAGAAGCCTTAACCTTCCAGAGGACTCGCGCCAAAACCATCATTTCCAGACCAAGACTGGGAACATCCAGGGCTTCTCCAAAGGCTGCTGCTTTGAGCCTAATCAAGGCTTTTAAGGTAATAACCTTGCTTACTCTATTTTCTGCCGATACACTCTACATTAACATACAACTATCAGGGTGTGCAAGCTGCAGCTGGATCGTCATCGGCAACTTTACCAAGCACCACGACCTCTACCCCTCCTTCAGAGGTATTCTCTTATTTTTTACATTTTTCTCTGTTAAATATCCAATCTTATACCCGTTTTTGCAGCAACAAACGGGCACATCGGCAAGCACGCCAAGCATGCAGGCTCCCCAACCAACAGATGTCGATGCCTCCCAGCCAATTGTCGTTGAAGCCCAAACAAAGCGTAAAGCTTTAACCGATGCTGAAACTCAACAAAAACGACAGAAATCTATACCAGCCCCTGCGTCCGCTTCAACACCCGTCAATCAACCCACCGATGTAACTGAACAAGCTGCTCCTTCTGCACAAGATACATCATCGGCAATTATACCCCAAGGGCCGACTACCGATGTGATCATAGAAAACATACCATCGGCATCCTCTGCCGATCCTTCGTATGATCCTCTACAAGCCGCTCCCTCAAACCAAGCTCAAGAAATCGCCCTAAAGCAAGTAAATCAATTAATTGTTTGATTTATAATATCCCCAGATATCACAGATAGGATTTCTAATTCTCTTTATTTCACAGGAACAAGATTCTCCCGATAGCTTATTCTCTTTTGCTATCGATGTCTCCGATGATGACGGAGAAGAGGTGAGTTCTTCCCTGGCATTGGGAACAATATCGTCAGACACCTATGGCAAGCTAGAAGCCCTCCTAAATCTACTGCAGCAAGACACTGCCCAATTGGTGATCGACTCGGACCCTGCGAGGACTATCTTCAAAGCGATCCGCGGCCAAGTCCCTGCCAATATTGAAGAAATCATCTTTCCAGCAGTCCATCTAGAGAGCAAACAACTTCAATATCAAAGGGTCGTTCATCGTATTGCTGACAGAGCAGCTCAAGCTCAACTTAAAGAAGAAATGTTGCAGCTAAAGCAAACTGCCGATGAGAAGCACAAGAATATCAACAACTTGCAAGCTTCCAGTGCCGATCTTAGGCAGAAAATCTTGGATCTATCGGCAAAGAAGGCAGCCCTGCTAGCTGAATTGGAAAAAGTTGAGACAGCTCTGACTCAAGCTAAACAAGAAGAAGACCAGCTTCCCGACACCATCAAGGCCCTTCAACAGGAACGAGATGCTCAAGCTCGCAAGGCCTTGGTCCTCAAAAAGAAACTCAAGCCTGTGGAGGGAAGTGTCGATGAAGACGCTAAGGAATTGAAAGAAGCTGATGAAATTCGCCTGCGTGCGATATCAGCTATCCAGACTTTGTTAAACTAGCGTATCGGCAACGATTGATACTTTGTTTTAACTCCAGCCGATAGGATTGTTATCGACAACTATACTCTTATGCATCTATCCAGATACTAGGGTAATATTTCTTTAAATATTTTCCATTTAATGCTCTGGGAAATACAACTCCTTTGAGAGTTTCAAGAATATATGCATTACCAGGAACAGATTGATTTATCCGATATGGACCTTCCCAATTAGGTGACCATTTGTCAAACTTAGAACTTTTAGTCCCAATCGGTAAAATCAATTTCCAGACCAATTCACCATCGACAAATTCCTTTATCTTCACTTTCTTGTCATACCATCTAGCTACCCTTTTCTTATTCTCCTCGATGCTAACTAAAGCTTTTAACCGATGACCTGCTACATCTTCCAATTCATCTTTCATAAGAATATCATAATCATCGACTGTCAGTTGATCCTGAAAGCGCATTCGCCTAGAGCCAATCTTAATCTCCCAAGGTAATACCGCATCGTGTCCATGAAACTAATAATCTGATGCCCTGCTGCAGCATCAATCAACAAATCAGCAATCGGCATTGGGTAACCATCCATTGGTGTGGCCTTATTGAGATTCCTGAAATCAATACAAACACGAAGTTTCCCATTTTTCTTATATACAGGAACCACATTAGAAATCCACTCTGCATATCGACACTGCCGAATAAACTTTGCCTCAATTAATTTGGTTATTTCGGCCTTAATATCAGGAAGTATATTAGGATTGCATCGGCGAGCCGGCTGCTGATGTGGCCGAAATCCAGATTTAATAGGCAACCGATGTTCAACTATAGATCGGTCTAATCCAGGCATTTCAGTATAATCCCAAGCAAAACAATCTTTATATTCCTTTAACAAATCAACTAGTTGCTGTTTGCACTTGGAATTTAACTTAGAGCTAATAAAAGTGGGCCTTGGCCTATCGCCTTCACCAATATCTACTTCTATTAAATCATCTGCCGATGTAAATCCTTGACCTAATTTTCCATCATCGGCAAATCTATCCATTAAAACTCTTCTTCAGAACCGACTGCTTGGATCGGTAGAATTTCGTAATCGGCAATCGTGAGGAACTCTTTTTCCCAGGCTTCTCCTGATATGCACTTGGTTCGCTCATAAGTGTCTGATTCTGCCGATGCGATGATATAAGAAGAGTCACCAGGAACAACTTCAATCTTATCTCCAATCCATTGCACCAGACATTGATGCATTGTAGAAGGAACACAGCAATTAGCATGAATCCAATCCCTTCCCAAGAGCAGATTATATGCACCCTTGCCATTAATAACAAAGAAAGTTGTCGGTAAGGTTTTACTACCGATGGTCAACTCAACACATACTGCCCCTTTAGCTGGTGATACATTGCCTTCAAAATCCTTTAGCATCATATCGGTCTTAGTTAAGTCTTGATCTCCCTTACCAAGCTTCCGATACATCACATAAGGCATAATATTAATTGCAGCTCCTCCATCAATAAGTATCTTAGATACAGGCTGCCCATCAACTCTGCCTTTTACAAACAAAGCCTTGAGGTGTTGTCTCTCATCATCGGCAGGCTTCTCAAAAACAGCCATCATTGGATCTAGCGTTAATTGAGCTACTTGGTCAGAGGAAACAGCCTCTTCTTCACTATCAGACAGAGCCAAAAATTTCATCGGCAACATAAACACCATATTGACATCCGCCGATGGACCTTTATTTTTGTGCCTTATCTGCCACTGCTGGTTACCAGATCTCTCGTTGGAGGGACTTTCTTCTTGATATAAATCTTTTTGACGCTCTCGCTGCATTTTTCTCTTTTGTGTCTTTGTCAAACCCTCTGGACACCATTGAGGAAGCTTAGTTTTCCATACTGGCTGATAAGTCCTAGTTGTCTCATATTAGGATCCCTGTAAAATATTTCTTCATCAGGAACTCTTGCATTTGCCATCTCTTCAAGTTCCTCTTGGTTTCTCAGAAAATATGCAACACGTTTACCAAGCCTTTCTTGTACACTGAGCCTGCCCCCCAGCCGATCACGTACTGATGCTCTCCCTCTGATCGGCTCATTAATGAGCAAACCTTGATTACCAGATTGAAACCTTCTTACAGGATGATTAACTCCATAATAACCACTGCACTCTGGACAATCTTCAACAGTAGGTAACTTAATACCTTCCTCCCAATAATGAATAAAAAACAGACAATTCCAATGATCCTTATGCCGATCCCACTCTTCTTGACGCCTTTCCTCTTGTTGTCGTCGATACCGGTCCCTTCGCTGACGCCAGCCTTCTTGTTGTCTTCGATGAGTAATCACGATGCCAGATCGAGGAGGCCTCCCAGAACCACCACTTTTCGTCAATAGCCCCTTGCCTTTTGCATCATCGGTAGTTATCCGATGTTGGGGATCTACTGATGCATTCTTTTCAGCAGCTTCCGATGTCAACACCTTAATTTTCCCTTCAGCATCCAACATATTTGCTGGAAAAGGATGTTGATCAATTTTCATCGGCTTTTGAATCTTGGAATTGCCAAATTTTATTCTGCCAGACTCAATAGCTAACTGCAATTGTTGTCTAAATACTTTGCACTCATTGGTACTGTGTGAAGTTGCATTATGCCACTTGCAATACAGCATATGCTTCAACTCTTCTGCTGATGGGATCACATGATTAGGTGACAATTTAATCTGGCCATCCTGAAGCAAAAGATCAAATATCTTATCGGCTTTGGTGACATCAAAAGTAAACTTTTCTGGCTCTTTGTGACCAAAGGGACAAGATATCGGTTTCTTATTCTTAACCCACTCCGCCAAACCGATAACTGGTTCATCATCTGAATCAGAATCTTCTGCCTCTTCAACAAATGAAACTTTCTTGTTCCAATTTCTTTTAGGTTCAAAAACCCTAGTGTCTTGATCAGAAATCCTTTGCACTAAATGACTTAGGCTTTCAAACTCCTGAGAAGCATATCTGTCCTTAAGATGTGGTAACAATCCCTGAAAGGCTAAATCGGCAAGTTGCTGATCATCCAATACTAGGCTATAACATTTGTTCTTTACATCTCGTAGCCTTTGCACAAAGCCTTCTACCGATTCATCATTACGCTGTTTCATCTTTACCAAATCGGTAAGCTTCTTTTCATGAACTCCAGCAAAGAAATACTTATGAAATTATTTTTCCAGATCAGCCCAGGTGATAATAGAATTTGGCGGTAGTGAAATAAACCATGTAAATACTGATCCAGATAGAGATGATGAGAACAGACGAACTCTCAATTCATCTCTACAAGCTGCCTCTCCACATTGAATAATAAAACGATTAACATGCTCCATGGTTGATGTATCGTCTTGCCCAGAAAATTTAGTGAAGTCTGGCACCTTGTAACGATTTGGGAGAGGAATTAAATCATATGCCAGAGGATACGGAGTCCGATAAGAATAGGTATTAACTTTGGGCTTGATCCCAAACTGATCCCTCATAATTTCTGCTATCTTATCGGCCCAAAAAGCATCGGCATCTTGCTGACGATACTGTTGAATCTCCACTGGAGGTATTTGCTGATACCCTTCTGCATACCTTTGTGGCCCACGATCTCCAACAATTGGCACATTTGCTACTATCTGTGGTCCATTAACCTGCTGAAAAGGGTTCATCGGCTGAGCTGCCGATGCTTGATTCTAAAAACCAGCATGCATGTGACCTTGATGAACACCTGTGGCTTGCTGATTTGGCTGAACTGTATGTTGAGTAGGAAACTGCCCTAACCAATTATTAGTATTCATCGGCACAAAGTTTGCCGATGGCTGGTAGCTTGTTGGCATTGCTGGATAATTACATCCAACTTGAGGCATAACTTGGACTCCAAGTTGACTGGCAATAGGAGCCTTCTGCTGCATCGGTAACAAATTTGCTGATGGACTCGAACTAGATGTTTGACCCAGAGACGCCTGAAAACCTCCCAGACTCGGTTGTACAGTAGTTGTAGTATATTGAGGCGCTTGAGCTATCGGCAAACCAGCCGATGGCATAGGAGTTTTTCCCGCTGCATCAAACACTTGAGATAATCCGTGATTGAAAGTAAATGGCTCCGGAGGCATACCATATCCCCACCAATTAGCAGGAGTTTGATTATTCTGTGGTACAGGACCTGATAAAGCTGATGCTGATAGATCTGTACCAAGCTGAACTCGTCTTGATAATGCTGAATCCGGACGCACCGGAGTAGACTGTACGTTAGATAAACCTGCTGATACTGGAGGAGAAGAAATCTCTATACCCGCAACGGCTAGAGGAGCCGATGGAGCAACAGCAGATGCTGCTTCTGGTTGATGATAAGCAGGCCCAACATAACGAGGTGACGCTTGCCCTTCTTTGAAAGTTCGAATCACAGCATTATGAACAGTATTGGACAGCACATTGGAGTGATTAATTAAAGCATGATTCACCGCAGAATTAACCATCTCTTGAAGTTTACCCGGATTAGGATCAAAGGTAACCTGCCGAGGCAACGGCAAGTCCTGCTTCTGGATGACTTGTCCACTTTTGTTCAAGCTGAATGACTTCAAGCAAAGCTGTCTGTATTCTTCAATAGCCCTCTCCATAGCCTGCTTCTGATCGTCCTTAAGATCTTCTTCTGTTACTGTGATGATATTCCCAGCATCGATCTCATGATTAGGCATCTTAACTAGATCTGTCCCACCGGGCGTGCCAAAAGATGTGTTGATGCAAAAGTAAATCTGCAAACACAAAGGGCTAATACCCGAAATCGATATCCAAAGCGTGCCAGTCGATTTGACCTGTTAATCGACAAGGACGAAGATACGAGCACTTTGGTCCTGACAACAGTGATACGCCCGGATGTCACGGCCAAGAGGTACTCACGCGGAACTCGAGGATCGTCGAAGATTGCACTTAGAGCAATGCAACTCGCCGAATCGATGAGAACTCGTAAAAAGGAAAAATATGCAAATTAACGAAGTCACCGAAAGTAGATGTAAATAAGAGTAAAAGCTGTTTTTTTGATGTATTGATTGATTCCCTATTACATTGCCCTTCACTCTATATTTATATCCTGATCTATAGAAACGTAACCAAATACGACTAGGACATTAAATCCAAATCTAAGGAAAAACATGACTTTGATACAACTCGGACTCTACTAAACGTAAATAAGGAAATTAACTCCTATTTTACTCCATAGTCCGCCTCAATCACGATGGTATTCTCATCCACCTCCTTTTCAATGGCACAGTCCCTGTTCCATCGGCAGCAGCCTTCGAGTTCCTTCCATCGGTACATTCCCTATTTCATCGGCAGCATTCTTCATACCCTCCTTCATCGGTACATTCCCTGTCTCATCGGCAGCAGTCTCCAAACCCTCTTTCATCGGCATCGGCAATAATATCGTTAACCTCATCGGCAACACTTCAAATTAAATCCATACGCTGCCACCACTCAAAAACAAACTTATTCTCCTTGGCTATCAATCCACACGGTAATCTTTCCTCTGTTGATTAGCCCTTCCTGATCATCTTGACACGTGCTAAAAACGATGTCAACAGATATTCAGGTGGGACCAGATCTATTTGAAAGCTTATCAAATAATCTTTCCATCAAGTGCTCATTGACCTCGATCGCACTCCGGATGGATGAGTTCTGGCCTTCCCAATGAAGAACTATCGGGCTGCCGACGAACCGAAAGTTCAACTTTGATGGACTAGCACTTTAAGACACATTTGTACCTACATTCAAATAACGACATATATATGTGAAACTAAGTGAATTATATCCAAAATTACTATATAAATGTAGGAACAAGCGCACCTTATAATCAATGGTCGTATCCGTTGGTGTCATGTCCTCATCATCCTCCCCTTCTTGACAACAAACCGTCCTCGGTTTGAGCTTAGTTGGAGGACAGATTATAGGTTGTAGCCAATATTGCTCCCCTTCTTGAAATTTAACCTGTTACTTTATAACAAAACTTGGGGATCTTGACATGACATGATTATATCTATTGTAGGCCTCGAAATTATCATATTGTTGCACAACAAAAGGAGATTTCAGATTTGAACAAATATAAACTCTATGTACCATATACTCTCATTTATTATTATATTTGCCAATAAAGTGAAATGTATGTCTAGATAACTGTGACAAATCAGCAAACGTAAATTTCTCTTCCAAATTACTTAGAGCACACAGAGTATCAAATTCTATATAACCCAAAGTATTTAAAGAAGACAACAATTTCAGTTCATCTTTTTCAGTAGCAATTGGAAGAAAATGTCTATTTTCAGAACAAGTACTTGGTTCTAAAATGTCATTCACTAGTTGTGGCATAGGTACAATAAAAGCATTGTCATCCAACTCTTCTTTATCACAAGCGCTATCAGAACAATTATTTTGTGACAAAGGAAATTCGAACTTTGTGTCCATTAAATGTTGCTCTATTATAGCATGAGTGGTGGACAAATTCAGCACATCATCACCAATTTGAACATTATCATATTTTATAGCAAGCATAAAAGGATCTTCTAGTTTAGGTACTTGGTGATTTTTATTTTTAATATCAATCTCTTTGTTCTTAGTAGAAACACTCTCTTTATGAAGTTGTACAATTTCAGTCCAGTTTAAAATTTTACCATGCTCCAAAGTGGGTGTGGGAGGTGGTGGTAAAGATGCTGCTGTAGCGGCAGAAACAGCCACTCGTCTACTTATCGCAGTCTCAATCTTCGCGAATGCTTGCTCCACCCTTGCTAAAACCTGATTGAGGTTGTCGCCAATGTTGGTCTGGTTCTTTTGTTGATGTTCCTGTAATTCTTTTTCTGCAAGCATAGCTAGCTGAAACAACTGGTTTATAGTGTTAAAATCTTTATAATAAACAATATCCTGAATTTCACGTCTCAAACCACCATAAAAACGACACAATTTATCCTCCGGATCCTCCTCTATCCCACAAAGAATCATGCCCTTTCGAAGCGCTGCAAAATATTCTTGAACAGACATATCTCCCTGCTCTAAGCGCTGTAATTTCTTACGCAAATCTCATTTATACGAAACAGGAACAAATCTATCACGCATTGCTTCTTTAAGTCTATCCCATGATTGAGGTTGTTGATGCAAATTAGCTAATTGTCGCCACCAGATTTGAGCAAAATCCTTGAATCCACTAGTAGCAAGTTTAACCTTATGTATCTCATGAACTAGGCGAGAATTAAATTCTTGTTCTACAGTCATCTCTCAATCTAAATATGCTTCTCCATCATAAGATCCAACAAAAGATGGTATGGTAAATTTACCTCTTATACCTTGATGATTATAGTCAATATGTGATGACGGATTATTCGTCATGCGGTCCATCCTTACAAACATCTGGGCCATGATTTCCTGCAATTCACTCTTAAACAGAAACACGTTGTTTGATAACGTTAGAAATCAAAATAAATTCCTATCAACTATTATATGTGTCGGTGGAAATACACTCTCACACGTCTTACCAAGTTCTTACAAGGTTCTTACCAACGCAAAGCAGTAGACGGTACAACCGGTGGCTGGTTCGTGATACCTGTGAGGACGTGGCACCAAGATTGCAAGGATCTTTTTCTGTACTGATCTGGAGTATATATGTGGAGCTTGGAAGGCACACAAAGAACAAATATATATATGTGGCACACAATTCAGTAATAGATAGCAATATTGAATAAATGTCCAGAGCAGTTGTCCTAGTTGCTGGCCTATACGTGTTCCTACACCAATTGTGACAAACAAGAGAGTGAAACCAGTATGAAAGGTAGCAACGGAAATACGGACAAGGTAAATAGGCACCACAAATAATAGAGCTATTGAAGTGTTCCTTATGTGCTCCCTTTTCTTTTATCTTCCCTTTTCTTTTACTATTTTTTCTTTTCTTTTTTATGTCCAAACTTTTTTTTAGATTTTGCTCTTTTTATATTTTTTTCTCATCAAGAAGCACACAAGAACAAATCTTAAAAAAATTGAGTTCAATTAGACAAAAGATGTGGCCTATACAAATTCAGGATTGTGATCTAAAAAGCTGGTCAAAACTTGTGGGCCCTGAAACTCGATGTTGCTGATTGAATTTTGTAATTCTAAATTTTGCGAACCCAAATTTGTTGGGATGAAACAGATCTAAAATTTTTTGGCGTTCTCCGTAGATACAAAATTTGCCCCGTTTTGAGTTCGGAAGCAAAAGTTATGACTGTTTTATGAAAACTGCTCGAATCAGGGTTTTATGTGAACACAAGATGCAAACTGATGATGAGATGGGATGATGGCGGATAAAGGGATCAACACAAACTAGAAAAGAACACAATCTAAACCAGCAATAAGACCATGACCTAGGACACAAACTCAACACGGCGGACTCTAAAACTGAAATATGCAAAGGCTATGGTGCAGATGGTTGTAGGACAGGAAACAAATATGGCGGTGGACTATGGGACGAAGGCAAAAATCAACTAAACTAGGGTAAATATGAACTTGACGGTATACCTTAGCTCTGAATACCACTTGATGAGAACGTGATTCCCGATCTTCCGTCAGGTTCAAGATAACTATCGATTTGGTCGGAAGCGACACACCGATCCGGCTTCAGATCACAAAGATCCGAACCCTGTAACCTTAGCACCACGTCTCCTCTGGTTATCAACCTGTGTCACAATCCGGTTGATCTCGCCACGAAGGCTAATCCCTGCTGTGAATTGAAGAACACAAGCAAGAACAAGATAAAATGCAACTCAATTGAAGTGACAATTGCAGATGAATGATTAAGCACTTGAAGTTGGGGTCTCGCAAACCGAAAGACGGCAACTGTCAATAGACAGAATAATCTAAGCAAAACCCAAACCCTAACGTAGGTGGTGGCTACTGATTATAAAGCCTAAGGGGCGTCCAAGGACCCCCACTTACGTCCCTAAGGAGTCTCGACACGTTACATAGTCCAAACAGCCCAAAAGACGACGACGCAGCGTCCTGACAGATTCTGGACGTTAACTTATTTCAATGATTCTCATTGACTCTGATGGAATTTGGGCCTCAAACCAAAGCCTTTGGTTAGCTTATGAAATTATCTTTCCATCCATATGTGGATCATCAAAAACGGAGTCCGGATGTGTCCTGGGCGTCCGTTTTATTGTAGACTGGTCCAGAAGACCGAGGCAGACTCGAACTCGAATTGGACTGGGCCTCCGGCTTGGTTTGGACGTCCTTGCTAGCCTCCTAAGGTGGTGGCCAAGGAGGAGTGTTCTCCATCTTCTTGGGGCATGCTCCTACATGGGCCTGGGTCCCAAATGTGAATAACAAGCCTGCGACGACGCCGTAGCACCCGACAGAAATAGCGGCAAAATGTCTCGATGATTTGGAGACCTTGCCAATGTGATATTAAGGTGGGACTAGATCTATTTGAAAGCTTATCAAATAATCTTTCCATCAAGTGCTCATTGACCTCGATCGCACTCCGGATGGATGAGTTATGGCCTTCCCAATGAAGAACTATCGGGCTACCGACGAACCGAAAGTTCAACTTTGATGGACTAGCACTTTAAGACACATTTGTACCTACATTCAAATAACGACATATACATGTGAAACCAAGTGAATTGTATCTAAAATTACTATATAAATGTAGGAACAAGCGCACCTTATAATCAATGGTCGTATCCGTTGGTGTCATGTCCTCATCATCCTCCCCTTCTTGACAACAAACCGTCCTCGGTTTGAGCTAGTTGGAGGACAGATTGTAGGTTGTAGCCAATATTGCTCCCCTTCTTGAAATTTAACTTGTTACTTTATAACAAAACTTGGGGATCTTGACATGACATGATTATATCTATTGTAGGCCTCGAAATTATCATATTGTTGCACAACAAAAGGAGATTTCAGATTTGAACAAATATAAACTCTATGTACCATATACTCTCATTTATTATTATATTTGCCAATAAAGTGAAATGTATGTCTAGATAACTGTGACAAATCAGCAAACGTAAATTTCTCTTCCAAATTACTTAGAGCACACAGAGTATCAAATTCTATATAACCCAAAGTATTTAAAGAAGACAACAATTTCAGTTCATCTTTTTCAGTAGCAATTGGAAGAAAATGTCTATTTTCAGAACAAGTACTTGGTTCTAAAATGTCATTCACTAGTTGTGGCATAGGTACAATAAAAGCATTGTCATCCAACTCTTCTTTATCACAAGCGCTATCAGAACAATTATTTTGTGACAAAGGAAATTCGAACTTTGTGTCCATTAAATGTTGCTCTATTATAGCATGAGTGGTGGACAAATTCAGCACATCATCACCAATTTGAACATTATCATATTTTATAGCAAGCATAAAAGGATCTTCTAGTTTAGGTACTTGGTGATTTTTATTTTTAATATCAATCTCTTTGTTCTTAGTAGAAACACTCTCTTTATGAAGTTGTACAATTTCAGTCGAGTTTAAAATTTTACCATGCTCCAAAGTGGGTGTGGGAGGTGGTGGTAAAGATGCTGCTGTAGCGGCAGAAACAGCCACTCGTCTACTTATCGCAGTCTCAATCTTCGCGAATGCTTGCTCCACCCTTGCTAAAACCTGATTGAGGTTGTCGCCAATGTTGGTTTGGTTCTTTTGTTGATGTTCCTGTAATTCTTTTTCTGCAAGCATAGCTAGCTGAAACAACTGGTTTATAGTGTTAAAATCTTTATAATAAACAATATCCTGAATTTCACGTCTCAAACCACCATAAAAACGACACAATTTATCCTTCGGATCCTCCTCTATCCCACAAAGAATCATGTCCTTTCGAAGCGCTGCAAAATATTCTTGAACAGACATATCTCCCTGCTCTAAGCGCTGTAATTTCTTACGCAAATCTCATTTATACGAAACAGGAACAAATCTATCACGCATTGCTTCTTTAAGTCTATCCCATGATTGAGGTTGTTGATGCAAATTAGCTAATTGTCGCCACCAGATTTGAGCAAAATCCTTGAATCCACTAGTAGCAAGTTTAACCTTATGTATCTCATGAACTAGGCGAGAATTAAATTCTTGTTCTACAGTCATCTCTCAATCTAAATATGCTTCTCCATCATAAGATCCAACAAAAGATGGTATGGTAAATTTACCTCTTATACCTTGATGATTATAGTCAATATGTGATGACGGATTATTCGTCATGCGGTCCATCCTTACAAACATCTGGGCCATGATTTCCTGCAATTCACTCTTAAACAGAAACACGTTGTTTGATAACGTTAGAAATCAAAATAAATTCCTATCAACTATTATATGTGTTGGTGGAAATACACTCTCACACGTCTTACCAAGTTCTTACAAGGTTCTTACCAACGCAAAGCAGTAGACGGTACAACCGGTGGCTGGTTCGTGATACCTGTGAGGACGTGGCACCAAGATTGCAAGGATCTTTTTCTGTACTGATCTGGAGTATATATGTGGAGCTTGGAAGGCACACAAAGAACAAATATATATATGTGGCACACAATTCAGTAATAGATAGCAATATTGAATAAATGTCCAGAGCAGTTGTCCTAGTTGCTGGCCTATACGTGTTCCTACACCAATTGTGACAAACAAGAGAGTGAAACCAGTATGAAAGGTAGCAACGGAAATACGGACAAGCTAAATAGGCACCACAAATAATAGAGCTATTGAAGTGTTCCTTATGTGCTCCCTTTTCTTTTATCTTCCCTTTTCTTTTACTATTTTTTCTTTTCTTTTTTATGTCCAAACTTTTTTTTTAGATTTTGCTCCTTTGATATTTTTTTCTCATCAAGAAGCACACAAGAACAAATCTTAAAAAAATTGAGTTCAATTAGACAAAAGATGTGGCCTATACAAATTCAGGATTGTGATCTAAAAAGCTGGTCAAAACTTGTGGGCCCCGAAACTCGATGTTGCTGATTGAATTTTGTAATTCTAAATTTTGCGAACCCAAATTTGTTGGGATGAAACAGATCTAAAATTTTTTGGCGTTCTCCGTAGATACAAAATTTGCCCCGTTTTGAGTTCGGAAGCAAAAGTTATGACTGTTTTATGAAAACTGCTCGAATCAGGGTTTTATGTGAACACAAGATGCAAACTGATGATGAGATGGGATGATGGCGGATAAAGGGATCAACACAAACTAGAAAAGAACACAATCTAAACCAGCAACAAGACCTTGACCTAGGACACAAACTCAACACGGCGGACTCTAAAACTGAAATATGCAAAGGCTATGGTGCAGATGGTTGTAGGACAGAAAACAAATATGGCGGTGGACTATGGGACGAAGGCAAAAATCAACTAAACTAGGGTAAATATGAACTTGACGGTATACCTTAGCTCTGAATACCACTTGATGAGAACGTGATTCCCGATCTTCCGTCAGGTTCAAGATAACTATCGATTTGGTCGGAAGCGACACACCGATCCGGCTTCAGATCACAAAGATCCGAACCCTGTAACCTTAGCACCACGTCTCCTCTGGTTATCAACCTATGTCACAATCCGGTTGATCTCGCCACGAAGGCTAATCCCTGCTGTGAATTGAAGAACACAAGCAAGAACAAGATAAAATGCAACTCAATTGAAGTGACAATTGCAGATGAATGATTAAGCACTTGAAGTTGGGGTCTCGCAAACCGAAATACGCAACTGTCAATAGACAGAATAATCTAAGCAAAACCCAAACCCTAACATAGGTGGCGGCTACTGATTATAAAGCCTAAGGGGCGTCCAAGGACCCCCACTTACGTCCCTAAGGAGTCTCGACACGTTACATAGTCCAAACAGCCCAAAAGACGACGACGCAGCGTCCTGATAGATTCTGGACGTTAACTTATTTCGACGATTCTCATTGACTCCGATGGAATTTGGGCCTCAAACCAAAGCCTTTGGTTAGCTTATGAAATTATCTTTCCATCCATATGTGGATCATCAAAAACGGAGTCCGGATGTGTCCTGGGCGTCCGTTTTATTGTAGACTGGTCCAGAAGACCAAGGCAGACTCGAACTCGAATTGGACTGGGCCTCCGGCTTGGTTTGGACGTCCTTGCTAGCCTCCTAAGGTGGTGGCCAAGGAGGAGTGTTCTCCATCTTCTTGGGGCATGCTCCTACTTGGGCCTGGGTCCCAAATGTGAATAACAAGCCTGCGACGACGCCGTAGCACCCGACAGAAATAGCGGCAGAATGTCTCGATGATTTGGAGACCTTGCCAATGTGATATTAAGGTGGGACTAGATCTATTTGAAAGCTTATCAAATAATCTTTCCATCAAGTGCTCATTGACCTCGATCGCACTCCGGATGGATGAGTTATGGCCTTCCCAATGAAGAACTATCGGGCTACCGACGAACCGAAAGTTCAACTTTGATGGACTAGCACTTTAAGACACATTTGTACCTACATTCAAATAACGACATATACATGTGAAACTAAGTGAATTGTATCCAAAATTACTATATAAATGTAGGAACAAGCGCACCTTATAATCAATGGTCGTATCCGTTGGTGTCATGTCCTCATCATCCTCCCCTTCTTGACAACAAGCCGTCCTCGGTTTGAGCTTAGTTGGAGGACAGATTGTAGGTTATAGCCAATATTGCTCCCCTTCTTGAAATTTAACCTGTTACTTTATAACAAAACTTGGGGATCTTGACATGACATGATTATATCTATTGTAGGCCTCGAAATTATCATATTGTTGCACAACAAAAGGAGATTTCAGATTTGAACAAATATAAACTCTATGTACCATATACTCTCATTTATTATTATATTTACCAATAAAGTGAAATGTATGTCTAGATAACTGTGACAAATCAGCAAACGTAAATTTCTCTTCCAAATTACTTAGAGCACACAGAGTATCAAATTCTATATAACCCAAAGTATTTAAAGAAGACAACAATTTCAGTTCATCTTTTTCAGTAGCAATTGGAAGAAAATGTCTATTTTCAGAACAAGTACTTGGTTCTAAAATGTCATTCACTAGTTGTGGCATAGGTACAATAAAAGCATTGTCATCCAACTCTTCTTTATCACAAGCGCTATCAGAACAATTATTTTGTGACAAAGGAAATTCGAACTTTGTGTCCATTAAATGTTGCTCTATTATAGCATGAGTGGTGGACAAATTCAGCACATCATCACCAATTTGAACATTATCATATTTTATAGCAAGCATAAAAGGATCTTCTAGTTTAGGTACTTGGTGATTTTTATTTTTAATATCAATCTCTTTGTTCTTAGTAGAAACACTCTCTTTATGAAGTTGTACAATTTTAGTCGAGTTTAAAATTTTACCATGCTCCAAAGTGGGTGTGGGAGGTGGTGGTGAAGACGCTGCTGTAGCGGCAGAAACAGCCACTCGTCTACTTATCGCAGTCTCAATCTTCGCGAATGCTTGCTCCACCCTTGCTAAAACCTGATTGAGGTTGTCGCCAATGTTGGTCTGGTTCCTTTGTTGATGTTCCTGTAATTCTTTTTCTGCAAGCATAGCTAGCTGAAACAACTGGTTCATAGTGTTAAAATCTTTATAATAAACAATATCCTGAATTTCACGTCTCAAACCACCATAAAAACGACACAATTTATCCTCCGGATCCTCCTCTATCCCACAAAGAATCATGCCCTTTCGAAGCGCTGCAAAATATTCTTGAACAGACATATCTCCCTGCTCTAAGCGCTGTAATTTCTTACGCAAATCTCATTTATACGAAACAGGAACAAATCTATCACGCATTGCTTCTTTAAGTCTATCCCATGATTGAGGTTGTTGATGCAAATTAGCTAATTGTTGCCACCAGATTTGAGCAAAATCCTTGAATCCACTAGTAGCAAGTTTAACCTTATGTATCTCATGAACTAGGCGAGAATTAAATTCTTGTTCTACAGTCATCTCTCAATCTAAATATGCTTCTCCATCATAAGATCCAACAAAAGATGGTATGGTAAATTTACCTCTTATACCTTGATGATTATAGTCAATATGTGATGACGGATTATTCGTCATGCGGTCCATCCTTACAAACATCTGGGCCATGATTTCCTGCAATTCACTCTTAAACAGAAACACGTTGTTTGATAACGTTAGAAATCAAAATAAATTCCTATCAACTATTATATGTGTCGGTGGAAATACACTCTCACACGTCTTACCAAGTTCTTACAAGGTTCTTACCAACGCAAAGCAGTAGACGGTACAACCGGTGGCTGGTTCGTGATACCTGTGAGGACGTGGCACCAAGATTGCAAGGATCTTTTTCTGTACTGATCTGGAGTATATATGTGGAGCTTGGAAGGCACACAAAGAACAAATATATATATGTGGCACACAATTCAGTAATAGATAGCAATATTGAATAAATGTCCAGAGCACTTGTCCTAGTTGCTGGCCTATACGTGTTCCTACACCAATTGTGACAAACAAGAGAGTGAAACGAGTATGAAAGGTAGCAACGGAAATACGGACAAGGTAAATAGGCACCACAAATAATAGAGCTATTGAAGTGTTCCTTATGTGCTCCCTTTTCTTTTATCTTCCCTTTTCTTTTACTATTTTTTCTTTTCTTTTTTATGTCCAAACTTTTTTTTAGATTTTGCTCTTTTGATATTTTTTTCTCATCAAGAAGCACACAAGAACAAATCTTAAAGAAATTGAGTTATTAGACAAAAGATGTGGCATATACAAATTCAGGATTGTGATCTAAAAAGCTGGTCAAAACTTGTGGGCCCTGAAACTCGATGTTGCTGATCAAATTTCGTAATTCTAAATTTTGCGAACCCAAATTTGTTGGGATGAAACAGATCTAAAATTTTTTGGCGTTCTCCGTAGATATAAAATTTGCCCCGTTTCGAGTTCGGAAGCAAAAGTTATGACTGTTTTATGAAAACTGCTCGAATCAGGGTTTTATGTGAACACAAGATGCAAACTGATGATGAGACGGGATGATGGCGGATAAAGGGATCAACACAAACTAGAAAAGAACACAATCTAAACCAGCAACAAGACCTTGACCTAGGACACAAACTCAACATGGCGGACTCTAAAACTGAAATATGCAAAGGCTATGGTGCAGATGGTTGTAGGACAGGAAACAAATATGGCGGTGGACTATGGGACGAAGGCAAAAATCAACTAAACTAGGGTAAATATGAACTTGACGGTATACCTTAGCTCTGAATACCACTTGATGAGAACGTGATTCCCGATCTTCCGTCAGGTTCAAGATAACTATCGATTTGGTCGGAAGCGACACACCGATCCGGCTTCAGATCACAAAGACCCGAACCCAGTAACCTTAGCACCATGTCTCCTCTGGTTATCAACCTGTGTCACAATCCGGTTGATCTCGCCACGAAGGCTAATCCCTGCTGTGAATCGAAGAACACAAGCAAGAACAAGATAAAATGCAACTCAATTGAAGTGATAATTGCAGATGAATGATTAAGCACTTGAAGTTGGGGTCTCGCAAACCGAAAGGTGGCAACTGTCAATGGACAGAATAATCTAAGCAAAACCCAAACCCTAACGTAGGTGGCGGCTACTGATTATAAAGCCTAAGGGGCGTCCAAGGACCCCCACTTACGTCCCTAAGGAGTCTCGACACGTTACATAGTCCAAACAGCCCAAAAGACGACGACGCAGCGTCCTAACAGATTCTGGATGTTAACTTATTTCGACGATTCCCATTGACTCCGATGGAATTTGGGCCTCAAACCAAAGCCATTGGTTAGCTTGTGAAATTATCTTTCCATCCATATGTGGATCATCAAAAACGGAGTCCGGATGTGTCCTGGGCGTCCGTTTTATTGTAGACTGGTCCAGAAGACCGAGGCAGACTCGAACTCGAATTGGACTGGGCCTCTGGCTTGGCTTGGACGTCCTTGCTGGCCTCCTAATGTGGTGGCCAAGGAGGAGGACGTCCTTGGGCATCTCTTAGGTGTTCTCCATCTTCTTGGGGCATGCTCCAACTTGGGCCTGGGTCCCAAGTGTGAATAACAAGCCTGCGACGACGCCGTAGCACCCGACAGAAATAGCGGCAGAATGTCCTAATGATTTGGAGACCTTTCTAATGTGATATTGAGGTGGGACGAGATATATTTGAAAGCTTATCAAATAATCTTTCCATCAAGTGCTCATTGACCTCGATCGCACTCCGGATGGATGAGTTATGGCCTTCCCAATGAAGCACTATCGGGCTGCCGACGAACTGAAAGTTCAACTTTGATGGACTTGCACTTTGAGACACATTTGTACCTACATTCAAATAACGACATGTACATGTGGAACCAAGTGAATTGTATCTAAAATTACTATATAAATATAGGAACAAGCGCATCTTATAATCAATGGTCGTATCCGTTGGTGTCATGTCCTCATCACTAGATGAACTGGTCAGACTACCAATTAAACTGGTCGGATTACCAGTTAAACTGATCAGCTTCAAGCTACTCTGCTCGAACAAGATCAAGACGGCATTGCTCAGCAGAAAGGCACTCGGGGACTAGCTGTGGGGGATATACCCCGGGTACCACGAGATGGTAGAAGATATGCTAGGACTCTTATAGAAATTGCAATCAAATAAAATAACTACCATATAGCTAGTTAGGATACTTTTCTTGTAACTCTACCCCTCCAGAGTTTATAAGGAGGGGCAAGGGTCCCCTAGTCGGCATGGAGATACAAATCCTGGGCTTAGCCTAGGGTTTACAATCAATACAATCCACCATAATACATGATGTAGGGTTTTACGTCACATTGACAGCCTGAACCTGTCTAAATCTTGTATTCTTGTGCTTGTATTACCATCCTGTTCCTGATCACGCGCAACTCTACCACACAATCTACCATCATGGGTATACCCCTCGGTGGACTACCGACAATATTTTGTCGACACATGGCCCCTGCTAGCCCCCCTAGTATTCGTGGTCAGGGTCTCTCCGAGAGGTGTCCGATTGGTGTTGCTCCCTAGGGTGAACGTCTATCTAGCGCTAGTGTTCTCCTAGGTGGGTGGTTTCTTCTGGTGCTCCCACCAGCATTCCACCCCCTCTTCAGTGATGACCTAGTCCGTATGCTCGACTTAGGCTTGGTCACACTTGTATGCGCTCTTGAAGCTTCTGGACACCGTGATGAGTCGTGAGGCTAGGCATATTAAGCTTGATGTGGGCGTATGTAGTTCGGGACAACCATGAACATGGTGTAGATAGCATGGCCTCCCGAGAATAGAGTTGTAGGTGTTGTTGAAGCTTACCACTTTGAAAGGACAGCCTCTCGGTCCTGAAGTCGGTCGTCGCTGAACGTGACCTTGAGGGTGATGCTCCCGAGCGACGTCACGTGCCTACCCGGGATGACTCCATGCAATGGTGCGTCGGAGGGTCGAAGCTCCAATTCCCTGACCTTGAACTTGTCGAAGGCATTCTTGTAGAGTATGTTGATCCTTCTGCCTACATCCATGAGGATCCTGGTGATCTAAACGTCCGCCACCAGTAGTACAACCATGAGGGGGAAGTGCGCATGCTCTAGGACATGACTAGGGTGATTGTTCTTGTCGAAGGTGATCACCCTTTCAGAACATTTGAGGTAGACAAGGACAAGCGGTGCCACGATGTTGACTACGTGCACCATGAGCTTTCACATGCTCTTTTTCCCGTAAACTTTCAGGCCGCTAAAGATGGGCATCATGTCCCCGATCTCTGGGTACTTTTCACGATAGTCATTGTTGCCTTCATCATCTGCGGGTGGATCCTTCTTTCCCTTCTTCGCATTCTCATCGTTGAACTGCCCTATGAACAACTTTTTCATAGATGTGCAATCTTTAGCAAGATGTGTTACCGTGTATCTATGGTTCAGACAGGGACTGTTTGTCATCTTGAGGAACTTGTTGGGCTTCTGCTTCTGCTTGTTGCTGCTCATGTCTGCTGCGCCGACAAGGTCGCCCTTGTGCTTGCGGTCCTTCTTCTTCATCGAGGAGGGATGTTGATCGCCTTTGTCGTCAGCCTTCTGCTTGCTGCTCGACTTGCTATAGCTGGCATTGATAGCTTCATCCCTGCTAGCGTAGTTGTTGGTGAGGTCATACACCTTTCAAGCATCGATGATCTAGAGACGGCCTACCCTAGATCCAGAGTGGCTGAGCCCCGCATGAGCACCGGCCGGCCACTTGACGAACCCTGCCATGACCACTGTTGTAGGGAAAGAGCCCCGTGCCATGGCCGCTGGAAGTGTGAAGGAGAATGGAGAAGTGCAGCTAGTCATGTTTCCTAGAGATGGACCTCTTAAGAGGCCTGCTTCTGAAAATGCCTCTCATTTTCTGAGGCGGGCCTCGTGTCAATTGATTTTGAGAGACAGGAAATTTCTAGCCGTCTTCGTAAATCAATTTTTAGCAAGACATGCAATTTTTGGCCTCCTCTGAAAATGCTCGGGTATTTTAGGAGGCAGATAAATTTATGACCACCTCCGTTAATGATTGGGCAGTCTCACGAAATCTTTATGTATTAGTGATCATTTTTTATTTTGTTTCTAAAAAAATGAAAATAAAATAATTTTGACCTGTTTTTTAAAGGGCAGCAAGAGCTTTGCCGCAAAAATATATTAGACGAGAGAAAGGAAAAAATTAGTACAAGGGAATTAAGTTGTCGAGTCCCAATGCGCACACTAAGGAATCAACTACAGGGATATAGAAACACACCGGCACTTGAGACTCAACCAGAGAATGCCAAACAGGAATCAGAACAAAACCACAACTAGAGAGTTTAGAACGCGACCAACACGACCACCGATAAACATAGAAAACACTACTGGAAAACTAAGGGATGTTGACATCAACTCTAGAAGCCATATGAAATTAATGTTGACATCAACTCTAGAAGCCATCTGAAATTATTGTAAGCCATCCTTGTATAACATTGCCACTTGTCTAGGTTGTAAATTCTTGTGTTAAAAAAATCCTTCTATTCCGCTCCTTCCAATTGTTCCACCAGAAGTAGATCATGATTCCGTCAAAAACCGTTTCTGATTTCTTTTTAATCTTCCCCTGGCATTTTTGCCAATATTTATGTAGCGACCCCAACATGTTGATTTAGTTTAGAGTTGACAACCCAAACCATTGCTTGATCAATTTAGACCTATTTGGATTGATGGTTTCTAACCGTTTTTGTCCTCAAATATGTATAGGGGAATCGAGCTAGAATTTCCCAGACGCAAGTGCGCAGGTGAAGCCTAAGAGCAAGGCTAATAATACAACCGGCTACTAGCTGTAAGGATCGATCTTTGTTGCCTATCTCTCAACCCATTCATATAGTAGTTAGCTCTTCACTATTAATACATGATCCACTTGTCTCTCTTACAAAGTTTCTTTGTTCTTGTGTCTAAACCGGCTATAAGCTTAGAGCTCGCTTCTCCTCTCTCTTTTCTCCTCTCTCTCTCCTCCACCTCAGCATTCAGTCTTATTATATATAGGGTAAAGTACAATTTTCAACCTCCATCTCGCATTGAAGTTCAATTTTCAACTTTCAACTATGAAACCCCGGGTAAGACACACCCTCCAACTGTCAAAACCGGACAAATTTGGTACTCGGCTAGTTTCAAAAGTGGTTTTCTATTTTTTAATAATAATAAAAATCCAGTTCGATCTCTAGAAGTTCGTAATTAATCTATTTTAAATTATAAAAATATGAAACTAGTTCATGTTTTCTTCTAAAAATGTTATACTATATGTTGATGCTATATTTAAAATTGTTTTAAATTTCGCACAGAATTAAATTGTTCGCTTTCTGTTCTTTTACATAACAGTTCCCTGCCTTCGTCTCCGTGCGCACCGGGCGCCAAGCCTTGCATTTGGCAAAAAACAACTCGAGAGGCAGGCCGCGGGCGCCAAGCCCTATATTAATGTATACAGTAGCGTTGCTATCCTCCGTCTACATTTTTTTAGATCAGAAAAATATGAAACTAGTACTATTTTCTAAAAATGTTCTCTACTTGTTGATGGTCTATATGTAGGTATTCGGAATTGGTTTATTTATGTTTCTATTGCTTTATTGCTGGTTGTCACGCTTGTTATTTATTTAAAACAAGATCTAAGCAATTTTAAATATAGCATCAACATATATAACATTTTTAGAAGAAAACATGAACTAGTTTCATTTTTTTTATAAGAGGAAAGTTTGTGGCCAGTCCTCGAACTTGTGCGGGTATGTCATCCTGGTCCTCGAACTTAGAAAGTGTGTCATCCTGGTCCTCCAAGCAGTGCCTGGTTTCGTACTCGCAGTGGACGCGGGCGAGCCGCCGCCCTGCCGCACATGGGCGCGAGTGAGCTGCCGCCAGCCCACCGCCGCACACAGGCACATGCACGAGCAGCAGTCGTGGCCGCGCACAGGCGCACGGGCAAGCTGGCTCTCGAATCGTGGGCGTCGCTGTTGGGGTCGCTGGGGCTGGGCGCAGCCGCGCCCACGCAGGTCGTGCTAGCGTAGCACCGTAGGTCCGAGGAGGCGTGCCGACGTGCCCGCGAGGCTCGCCGAAGGGGAGGGTGTGCTGCTGCACCGCCGGCCGCCGCAGCCACGCGCAGGTGGGCCGCCGCCGCACAGGCCAAACGGCAGCACGCGAACGAGCTAGCCATGCAGACGAGCTAGCCGTGGCCATGAGAGAGGTGAGAGATGGGAGGTAGAGCTGACATACGGGCTCATACCCGTTTGGATGAATATGAGACCCAAACATAGTTTAAGGACTGGAATGACACACTTTCTAAGTTTAAGGACCTAGATGATACACCCGCACAAGTTCGAGACCAGCCATAAACTTTACTCTTTTTATAATTTAAAATAAATCAATTACGAACTTCGAGAGATCGAACCGGATTTTTATTATTATTAGAAAAAAGAAAACTGCTTTTGAAACCAGCAGCCAGTTTTAACAGTTGGAGGGTGTCTGTTACCTGTTTTCATAGTTGAAGGTTGAAAATCGAACTTCAATGCGAGTTAGAGGTTGAAAAATGTACTTTACCCTTATATATACATGCTCTTAGGCGTTTGGCCTCTCATGATCTCACCCATGAATCCATGATTCCCTTGTAATTAACCTTGTTCATGCTCATACGGTTGCACCTCTTCTCCTCTGGTTCTGTCAATCAGGAGGGCACCGATAGCGCCATTGCTCATGGAGTCATGGTCATGGACACTATCAGCTGTTGTGTGTATGGCTCCGTCGGTTAAATTCTTGCTCCTAGCATTTCCATGTTGCGAACAAATTAAATGGACGAGCATCATCGCCCACGAAAAAGGTGGGGAATCTCATTTATTTATATCTCTATATATGCACAGAGAGAGAGAGAGCGCTCATGGTGGTGTTTCTATTAATGCTGTAGCCTGTCTTACTCATTTGGTAGGCGGGCCGAGTTAATGCCTGCAGCAACACGCAGCGAGTGAGGGAATCAGCCAAGCCCATAAAGATGGGTCTCCTCCATCCCCCAAACACATTCCTACACTAAACGCTTCCTAGCAACCGGCTGCCCACCTCCTCTCTCCATGGTTGCACGCCATGGATCATGGATGCCTCTGGAGCTAAAAGATCCCAGACCAATCTTCCTTCTATACCTCCTCATCATCGATCCCCTTATTCGTTTGTCATCGGCTAGTAGCTTGCCGGAGGAGAAAGAAATGGAAGTGTAACTATGGTGTTGGCTCGGCTCACTCAGAAGTTGAAGTAGTAGTGATGAATCTAATGGTAGCTACTGGCGTTTCTGATTGAGCCGTGCCAATATCTTAGTACTCTTTCATGTTTGTGTGACGCGACGCCAATTCTTCCTGAATTATTCTAGTCTCTCGTATTCTCATGCATCTTGGTGGTTATCTGTTCTTGTGTTCTTATAATATCTCTTTTGCTTCTACTGCCTGCCGGTATGTGGACTGCACACATACATTTTCGATTCGTTTCTAAAGTTTTATGGCACACGGTGTGTGTCTGTGTGACAAGGCTAACCATTGACAGTCTTGCATTCGTCTTGCGTGTGTTGTTGTTGCAACAGACACCAGTTTGGCCATGCAGAAATCGCTCGGCAGATCAAAAAAGAGAAATATATATGGAGCAGGCAGCTAAGTACACTGCATTCCCACCAACATATGCAAATGAACATTCGGTTGAAGCCGCGCTTCACAGCTTAGAAGTATCATGAACGTCTTAGTTGAACCAACGCCCTAATTTGCTTGCATTGGTATGCTATTGCTACAGGCCCTTTCATGATTCGATGCTCTATGTATTATTTGTAGTGTATAATGTATATATACACTTGTTTTTCATCTCACGAGTTATTTTCACATATATTATTTGCTGCTCAGCCAATCTGTTGCATGGAATATGAACCAACTGAAGCCACATCGAGCCACTTCCGAGCGTTTCTTTTCAGTAATGAAGGACATGGACGACGATATGATCTACTCCTAGCATGTGAAGTAGTCTTCGACTAGTTTCAATAACCACATCATGTGTTCGTTTCTTTCATGAGGGAGAAAGGGAGAAATGCATGCATGGATGATCTCTGTACATTGATCATGTGTACCAGCTGTGAGCATAATATCTGTTGATTCTCTTCTCGTGTGTATTGCCTGCGGTTATACACTCATACTCCACATAAATATGAATAATTGGTCTTTAGTATGCATCCATATCCAGGACTTGTCTCAAATTCAGTAGAATATGAATTGGTTGTTATTATTAGTATGCATCCATTGCCTAATTGCCTTTGCCACCGATTTAAACTTGGCACAGTACATTCCAAATTACACATGAAAAAATAAAAAATAAAAAATTATACAATATTCTATCAAGATTCTTACATTGCCTTCTTCCCTAGTGGTTTTCCTCGTTGCAGCTGATGTTCTAGATGAACAGAGTCTTGTTTAACACCAAAGATAAAGTGTAATCCTTGTGCCGAATTCAATGACCAACCCCAAAAATACGAGTAAGTTGATAAATCCTGCGGATACATGCAATGTGCCGTAGGCGTGGACTGGAAATTCAAAACTGTGGAGTATTGATTAGCAGCGAGTCCTGAAATATCCAGACGGTATTCTTGATAAAATGTGCATGACACAGAACAGAGGCAGAAATGCATATGTGCCAGTGCCTTATCTTTCTGACCCACCTCCATAGGGGTTCATCATGCATGTCATCGCACGTACAACCCCGCGCGCGTACATTGATTCCACGCACGGCACTGATCGCTGCAGCTTCCAACTTCCATAATTGTTAATGCAAACACAGGTATTTATGCACACAATGATGCCTCCATGCTCTACTGCATTATTCGATCTCAAACTGATCAGGGAGAGAGAACAGATTTTTCATGGACTTGCTGTGCCTGTCCAGCGCTCAAAATCTTCCTCTCGCCTGAAAATGGTTTCAATTCACAAACCTGAAACATATGGCTCGAAATCACGGTTCCAAACTAATAAACCGATCAACGGTTTGTCACTCTCACGTCGTCGTCTATCATGCGCAAAGCAGTTTCAGACGGACGAACGCGGAACGAGCGTTCTGAACAAAACCAGCAGAGACCGATCGAAAGGCTAGCTAGGGCTAGGGTTGTGGAAGAGAGGGTAGTTGGCGTTTGCAAGGGAGAAGTAACTGTGGCACGAGCATGCATAAATGAGGAGCAGGGCGAAAGGGCATCCATGCATGCATCGATCGGTGGTGGAAGGACTGGGACAGCACAGGGAGAGAATATGGAGGGGGCAGCCTTGCATTTAACACAACACGCACAGCGCAGTAGAAGGATGGATCACGGATGGGCGGACGGACGGAGGAGGAAGACGAATGGCATCGTTTTCGGACAAAGATTCCCCGCATTCACTCCCCAGGCTCCAGAACTAAGGTGCAGCGGCAGCTCTGCGCCTCTGCTTGCCCTGCAGGCTGCGCGCAGCCCTGCAGCAGCCACCCATCCATCCCTATGCCGTTTGGTAGCTGTAGCTTTCATCCATCGACCACCATGACCATCTCGTCAGTGGACAGTGGTCACTCTCCCTCTAGCACTGTTTTTTTTTCGAAAACGTGCTTGGCACGTGTCTCATTAAGAGAAGTTAGAGTTGGTACACAGTTGTGCGGCGAACAACGGCGAGTTGCCGAGGACACCGCATAGACACACTAACACAGATCACTGGCTTGACGGTGGAGCTAAGATATTGTACTAACTAAAGAACAAATTTTGCGACGATGGGAAATGACCCCGCTAGTCCAGGCACATGTGCCGCCACCCGCGGGCCCCAACAGGGTAGAGCTCCAGCAATGCCTCGCGCTTGGACGACGACAACGGCTCTCGGAACGTCTCGCGGAATTGAGCGGCGATGGTCGCGTCAGGCGTCGTCGGTGCTGACCACAGGGCGCTCGCCGACGGCTGCCATTTGCCGAGCAAGACTCGCTTGGCCTGCTTCTCCGGATTCGGGTCACGGAAGGCGGACATGGTGGCAAGTCTCTCGCTGCGGCGCAGCACCCAGTTCTCGTCTCGCATGCGCGAGACACGAAGGCGCAGCGGCGACTGGATCAGCGGTGTCTCGAGCGGCAGCTTTAGGCCGCCGATGAAGTCCTCGACCGAGGGAGGAGAGTCCGTCCCGTGTACCGGCGTGGAAGGGCCGTCGTCGGTGGGCTGAACGGGCTGTCCATCATTGGCGGCGGCGTCAGCCCCAACGGAGAGGTGCTGAGGCTCCGATTCAAGGGCTAGGCCAGTAGCTCCGACCGAAAGCATGAGCTCATGCTCGTCGGCCACCAGCCCTGATCTCCAAGACACCTGCGGAGGGCTTCGTTGCGGGGCCAAGTCTGGCTCCAAAACCCGTGGCCGGTGCTCGGGCGCCAGGTGATGGCGAATAGTGGCCTCCAAGTCAGAGACACAAAGCAACGGATCCATCCAAGGGAGCGGTGGTTGAGGCCGCAACAGAATTTGAACTTCGAACTCCTGGGAGGCCTCGATCGACGCGGGCTGCTGACATTGCGCACCCATCAGCGGGAGGCATTGTCTGCGTGGTCCAAATGAAGAGGGACCGAAGCCCTGTTGGGCAGGGCAGAGAACTGTCAACCAGCCTTCTGTGTTCTAGCTCTAGGAGTACATATATATCCTCTCATGCCTGTGCTTTTTTATACATACACAAGTAAAACAAATGGAAGACTCAGATCATGATCGTTTGGGAATTTTATGCAATATAATATCACTTCCATAGTTTTTTTTGAATGAAAATCTTTCTTCTTTGCGAGGCACAGTAATACAAAAGAAAAGGGTTGAGATTCCTTTTGCTTTCTCAAGGTGAAGTCCAGAAGATTATCTGGAAATGCTGGGTAGCCTGGTAGGTAGTTGCTGTTATGGTCCTTGGACGCTTGCTGGTTGCAAGGTGTGAGCAAAAGGAATTCAAAATTGATGCAAGTGTGGTCGCCCCGGAAGTTGCAGGAGGCCGGGGGCGCGGTGCCGCCCGGCCGGCTGCCGCTGCACTGCATGCATCCACGGACCAGAGAACAGCTGGTCCAGTCCAGTGTGTCAACAGACAAAGGCCGGCGGCCTGCAATTCGAAAACATCCAAACGGTGTTCCACTTCCTTTGGCTCCGGCCAAATCTATCTGCAGCCTCGCTCCCATACTACACTTGATAATGGCGAGGAAGTTAAGGTTGACAGACTCGATCAGCAAGAAGATGGTCGAGGGTGGGTTCGGTTAATTTGAGCCTTTTAACTGACAATAAATTTACAGAGGAAGTTAAATGTTGAGCACATGCTCGACTACTGTCGAGTGTCGACACTGCAGCCGCGATTCGCTATTATGGTTGGTCAGAGCGAGGGCTGACAGTAGTTGCCGTTCTTTAGAACTCGACAATGTCATTCAATTTGGAGAGTTACCGTCCTAATCTCCCACTCCCACTCCCACCATATACAGTACAGCTAGCTCCATCGATAGTAAAATATAGAGTATCTCTAGCTGATCAATTCAAAGGAGTAGCTAGGACCCATCTTTCATCGCACAAGCTGCATGTGTTGTGACCTTTTCCTTTGGCTTCACATGTCTCATCCGATCCTGGGAAGACACTAGGTACGGAGTATTCAGTGGTGATCAAGAACTAGTATGGTCCAGTGATTCTGTATCACCGGGTCCGGGAAGAAAAGGGTCGTCAGTAAATTCGCTGCTCCGATCAGTGGTGCATGATATTGGTGCTCTGAAGAACAACACTAAAAAAAACCATCTATCGCGATCTGAAGCACTGTTTAGTATCTGTAGCAGTAAGAACAGTGAGTGTATTATTGCTGATCAAGGACATATATACGAGACTTATTACATTGCCATCGATGCCATTTCGAGGCAGAATCAAGCAGCGCTTTCTCTGCGCTGCAGAGATGTGTACCCAAAGATTCATGGACGGCACATGGTTACATTTACATACGTACTGTACTCTACATACGAGCACGCGATGCAATTCATATACGTGGCCCTCCATACTGCTGATGGGAATCTGAATCTGTGTCTAGTCTAGCTTTTGAATGAATTCGCAACAGTAAGGTAGGTTGATCATGTACGGATCGGAGGGAGACCAAGCCATGGAACGCAGGCGAGAGGAGAGAGACTATGGCAGTCCGGTACCAAGACGAGGCGCACACATTGATGGATCCAAATCTTTTACTATGTTACAATCATCAGTAGAGACGTAGAGTAGGGATCCGCAGTCATTGATTTGCATGGAAAGATTAGGGAGTAATGTACAGGAGGGAGGGGTAGCGCGATTCAGGACAGGGTTTATACGTATTACAGAGAAGAGAAGGGGCGTGGTCAGGTCAGATCTTCTTGTACTTGTGCCAGCAGATGAGCATGGCCACGCAGCGCCGGAAGATGTAGAACCGGGACCGCTGCTCCCATTGCCGCCTCCGCCGCCGGCCACCGGCTCCGGACGGGACGCGCACTGCCCCATGCGATGCGGCTCTTTCGACCTCTCTCTCTCCCTCTTACTCCCGCTCCCCCTCCTGGACAAGTCGATCGCAGGCGGGACGGAGCAATCGAGCAGAGAGGATGAGAGAAGAGGAGGCGCGCGCCCCCCAAAGTTTTCGCCGCCGAATTGCGGACGACGCGGGCCCTCGCGGGGGTTGTTTGGATTGGACAAACCGTGTACGCGGTGGGGCACGCGCGTCAGGGGACGTGGAGCCGTGGAAGAAGGGCCCGGCCCCTGGTGGTTCTAGTCTTCTAGAAGACCAACAACCGTGAGCTGTGACGTGGGTAGCCACGGCTCCTGTCGTGTGCGAAACGTTAAGCTATGATGCACCGGGACGGATTTTGATTTTTTGAAATGTTTGATTGAAACATAGTAGCCATTATAAATGTCCATGCAGCCTGGGGCACGACGGCCCGATCCGAAGCACGGCATTTTAGCCCGACACGAGCATGGTACGGCCCGATGAGCAGCGGGCCCGAGCTGGCCCGGCCCGATACACAGGGCGTGCTTGGGCTGCTGCTCAAGCACGGCAGGCGGCACAGCACGGCACGGCCTGGTCCACAAGGGTCGGCCCGGTGGCGGCCCGCCCTGCTAACATCCCACCACCAGGCTAACCCTAACTCCCCCCTCTCACTCTCTCACCCCTCCAGCGCAAGGCCGCAGGCGCGCAGCCCCCCTCCCATCCCAGCAGCATCGCACTCTCAGTCACGGCATCGTGGGTCGGCCCGCTCTCCTTGGCTCCCCCCTTCTCACCTCGCAGACACAGAGTCGCAGGCACGCAGCTCGCCCTTCCCTCTTGGGACCTCGCCTCTTCCCCCCGCGCGGCGGCGTCTACCTCACGCTCGGCCGTCATCCTCCCGCGCGCGGTGTCCCCGGCAAGATTCAAGCGGCGACGGTAGGATTCAAGCGCATCGGCAACTGCCTCCTGGCCCTCCTCCATGCCTCTCCGTGTGGCCCCACCTCCAGGGCGAACACGCGCGGCAGCCGGATCTGCCTCAGGGGCGAGCGCGCCTGCAGCGGCGGCCGCCTCCCATGGCTGCCTTGCCTCCCGCTCTCCCCTTCCCTCTCTCTGTGGGCCTCAAGCCAGCCCGGCACGCTGGATGGGCCATGCTTCTCGGGCTGGCCCGGCCCGAAAAAGGGCCCAACAGGCCATGCTTGGGCCGTTGGCCAGGCATGACGCCCGCCTCAACACGGCCTGCGTGGCATGGTGTGCCATGCCGGCCCGACTCCCTTCGGGCCGTGCCTGGCACGGGCTCATGCCGGACCGGGCCGGGCCAGCCCGTTGACCATCTATACTAGCCATGCACGTATGACACACACGTGTTATGAAGAACATTTTATACCCAACTTGCAAATAATATTAAATTTTGCTTTCACTTATTAATGAACACCATAAACTTTTTGATATGTTACAACATACTGCAAGTCCATATCTCCTTAAAGCAACATAAATTATTAGTATTTAAAATATCTTGCACATTCTATGTAAATAATCGAGCGCCGCAAAACTCTTCAAGAATACAAATTCGTTGATCCTTTTTCTCAATACATTCCCAACCAAAATAAAGCATCGCCCTCTAAGTTTCCAGAGGCTATCGAATTATAAAGCACATTATTCATCACACAGGAAGTGAGTTTCAAGTATTCAAAATTTGAAAAGAACATGCCTTGAGTAATGAGATTTCTCAAAATCTGAGATTAATTACAGGAACATCAAAATGATGAAATGAAGAAACCATTTCAGCATTCATACGACATGTGGCTATAATTTTAAATAACACATAACTATAATACAAAAATCCAGACCGCAAGACGCGCGTCCAGCATCCACCCTTGGCCCCCTGCCTTCTGTTTCCTGCTAAGTGGTACCGTGATTGTTGTACCTCTAGTTAAATGTTCCTCATGTCCTCGATACTGGATTGCAGATTGTGCAAAGCCCATCAAAAATATGAACCGTGATAACAGGATTCTCCACAACCTACTTACATAAGAAAAAAATAAAAGGAAGAATTGACTTGCTGCTGTTGTATACCAATTACCACTGCGGCACTAGCGTGAAAAATACTGACATTTTCGCCCTAACTTGTTGGTCAACTGACAGGCACCTTGGGAACGGCACTCAGATTGTCGCGGTTAGCGCAGCTTGCAGAGGATGAGGTCATTGTGCAGTGCCACGACACATTTAGTGACTCCACGGTTGTATACGCTGTAAATCAGTAGGATAAGAATACTTTTCAATGAGCTTCTAGGTATCATCAATCCAATATAGCATTGTCCCAGTAATCAATATGGTCCGTGTGCAGAACATCTCTAACGAAGGGAAACGATATGACTTTAACTTCAGTTTTTTTGTTTCTGTATCAAAGAATTCCTGCACCAAGTAATGTAGTAGTTAGCTTGTGAAACAGGACAATAATGACATCACCGTTGATTAATTTTATAGAAACAAACAGCAAGGTTCTTGATGCTTAAAATAAAGATTCCTACAATTCATTAAGAAGGCAATGATAAAGAAACGGTTAACACACAAACAGATAAGTAGGCCATTACAATACCTATATATTGACTATGCACACAAATACACAATGTGATCTACACTCTATGTATCATCAAACACAATATCATTGAAGACAATATTTTTTTTCCGCATCTATTGCCCGATTGTAGGATAGTGTAGAGAAATTGGCAAGAGACAACGATTTGGATGCCGACAAACTTCAGTTTCCCTGCCACTTTCCTTGCACTTTTTTGCCATTGATCAATTCAAATACATACACCTGCCAAAGGAACACCAAAGTATCACTTCTACAACCCAATACTACTTTCCTAAGGGCATAAATGAACTTTTAACTGTCCAGGGAGCCAGTTAACATATATACATGCTTACCATGACAATAATACTTAATCCAAAAAAAATACAGGAATCACAAGATTTAGAATAAACGCGTTGCTATGAGGCTTGAAGAATTATATTGACTTGTAACACATGTCACTTGTGCTATAGTAGTCTAGAGAATAGCATTTGAGAATGTGCCTGACAATGGTCGTTGCCATAACAAACTATGAGCAAAAAGATATACACAAATTTAAAAAGAACAGTTTGTTAAACGTAAAGAAGGGAACAAGCAATTTGATTATACCTCCAACCCAAAGGATTTTACCAGGTTGTAGACATCATCTCCAATCCAGCTCCAAGTTGCTCTATAGAAGGCAACATTAAGACCAACAGGCCCTGGGGCTGCATCTTTCCTCATTGATTTTAAAATGGCATGAATATCTTCTTTGGATGGGATTGCTAACAAATTACCATTAGAAATATTATGAGCAGTAGCCACATCATGATGATCATGTTTTTCCTGCAAGTTGGATGAGAAAAGATTCATGAAGTATGTGATGAAACTGTTCACAATCTTGTCATTAGAACTAACAAAATTACCTTGGCCATCCTGAAATAGAATTAATTCTATGTTTCCTTCTTCTGGTAACAGAAGAGTGGAAAAAAGAAGTGTTTCTATCACCTTGGGTGACCCATTTCTTCTTACATCTCTGCTTATAATATTCAGAAATTTTACTCTGAATCCTAGCATGATTTTTTTTCTTGATAAGCTCATCTTCCAAGGAGTGGTTGTAAGGTTAGGAGGCATAGCTTGCAAATTGGGAATTTGGTTCTCGATGTGCTTGAGCTGGCTGTTCAAAGAATTTTTATTTTTTTTTGCCTAAGAATGTAGATGATAACCCAATTGCTTAGTTCTTTTATGAAAGGGGAGATAGTCAAACCTGCTAGCCTAGTGATCAGTCTCCTCAGTAGCACATCCTTAGGTCCTGAGTTTGACTCCCCATGAGAGCGAATTTCAGGTTGAGGTTAAAAAAATCCCCTCATCTATCCCATACCAAAGCACAGGTCTAAGCCTCGGCCCAAGTCGTTCTGGTTGCTCATGCAGGCTACGGTGCCACTGTGTCAGGGTGGGGCAGAGGTTCAAGGGTTTTCTTGACCTGTGTGAGAAGGTCTCCTTAACAAATGCCCAGGGGTTGTCTTACCCCCCACCCCCACCCACCCACCCTACACACACACAAGTCGAGTTTTTTAATACCTGAACCAAGCTCTTTTGTTTACTTTCTAAAAATCATTTTCGCAGAGCCAGTAGTTTTCAAACTTGAAATTTCTTCTCTAATGTGTTCTTCTTGATTCAGGCACCGCTAGGATGGGAGCATGAAGAGAATCTACGGTTGGTCCAAGTATAATCTGCGCCATCATAACCAAGATCAGTTAAACCACAATTTTTATACCAGAGGAAAAGGAAGAAATGCAAGCTGAATTAGCAAGGCAAACACTGAATTTTTCATTAGCATTCAACATATCATTAAGGTCTCGCATACAAAGGATAGGACTATTATCTATATTAACAAAGTTTGCCACGTCTTGCCAAATGCTTTCAGTTCTAACATGGTAAGCGTCCCCATAGAGACAAACTAGCCTGAAGACTAAGTTCAGATGATGGACATTAACTTTAGCAAAATATAGTTAGGAGAAGAATTAATAACAGTCACATCTACTTCTGCTGGCACCATACAACTATTATGAATAGGGAAAACCTATGCAAGATCATTATTATTATACTTGGGAGATTTAACTTCAGAGATAAAGATTACCTTCGACATTGTAGCATTGATCAGGTTTTTAAGATGTTGTATTTTAGAACTGAAAAGGGAACCACCTATCCCTTGGCAGTTCCATGAGAGGAGATTCATGTTCATGCTCACCTTCAACAGAACCAACAGAGAAAAGTGAAAGAAGAAAGAGAGAATACTGATAAGGAGCAGCAGCTAAAAAAGAACAAAGGAAAATAACAGGGGAGGTAGCGAGGCATCTCACTCACATCCGTAAAGGAAACCTGCAAACAGACTCCAAGAAAAAGGGAAACAAGATAAAGAACACAAGAGAAGAAGCTAGAAGGGAGGCAGTAGATAGGAAACCGAGCAACGGCAGAGGAAAGGAAGTTTCAAGTTTGAGAGGTGCGCAGCAGAGATGGAAGCTTTCAACAAGGGCAGTTGAGATAAGAAGGGATAAGAGGGGCTCTCCTGATTTTCCCCTAACCCTAATCTTTTGGCACTCACTCCCTTTCCTGTGCGGGCCTAGCTCCCGAGCTCACCCCGGTGAAGGAACCTTCGTCCTAGTTGGTGAGGGTACAAGCGAAGGGCTACAACCCCACAGTGACACCTAGGATTTAGTTTTCTTGAGCTTGCTTAGTGTTGATTGACCTGACAAAGATGCATATGCAATATGCTAAATTTAAGAAGCAGTAATAAAAGGATCCATTGTTCTCTAAATAAATTATCTCAAGTAACTTATTGTTTGCCATTTCACTGACCAGGCTAAAATACTCTATTCCTACTGAAAGTTAAGGAGTAAACATGACTTGCTCAATACCTTCTTGGCTCCTTCATGTGACATAAAGTCCTCAAGCCCATAGTTAAAAGCGTCCTGATGTCTGTAACAATATCAAGAAATTTGGTATTAACTTAACACAATATTAGAGGTCATTGAATTAGTATCAAGTTCCATGATTCTCTAATTTACAATCATATTACCTATTACTAGCTCTTTTACTTGGTCTTTCATGATTCTCAAAACAGAACAAGCCGACTACCTCCAATACATTATATGCCAACAGGCGTCCAAACCCATCCTTTTGAAAAAACACACCCATAGAATTTTGATATGAAAAAAATGATGTTAAATCCTACGAGCCAATTTCTGTTATACAGACAGTGTGGGTTTTCAATTTCTTAGCAGCCATGGTTTTATCATCACCAAATCCACTACTGAAAGTCATTCTGTCTTCATTAGTATGAATCACACCTGCTGAACTGGTATTAGCACTCTGATATCTTGTGACTCCATGTACACAGATTATGGGCCCATGGTCATGCACATGATTCACTGCCTCCAATACTCCTTCAGTTGTTCTCATATTGAACTTCTTGAACTTCACTCCTTCAGCTGTTCTCATATTGAACTTCTTGAACTTCAATATCTTATGTCTTTTTTCAGGCTACAAGTATAGAATAGACAGGAAAAATTACTTTTATTATTAATAGAGTCAAATGGACAACATGGAAAGGAAAATTAAAGAAACCCAGCTTACCCACCTAACCTAGCAAGAAGTCACATATTTAAGACTATTGCAGCAGATGAGCCGATATGTTGACTTGTGATCTTGGGCACTAACACTTACTAAAATTTGTGGCCATTAGATGGGCAATCAAGTAAAATGGGGCTCCACTGATTAGACAATGTAAATACAGTGGTGATTGCGCAATTGGGTTCTAGTGAGGACGACGACTGAAGCTGTTGCCATTTGTGATGATCCTGAAGAAACTAGGAGGACATCTATCGCCATTTGTGATGATCCTGAAGAAACTAGGAGAACATGGCAACAACTGTGTCTTCTAATCCATGTGCTTTCCATGGCATGCCTTGCTCGTTTCTTCTCTCTTTAGACGAACTGTGAGAATTTAGACCAAATATTAAATTATAATTTTCCCAACAAAGGAATATAGTTTCTCCATGTCCTACCGGGCAGAATGCAGATCATCCTACTGGGGCCAGATAACCGAGTCCTGACGTGAAATATTCAGCGATGATGGGAATTTGTGTCTAGTCTAGCTTTTCAATGAATTCGCAACAATGAGGTAGGTTGATTGTAGGGAGGAAGCCCAAGCCCAAGGCCAAGGCAGGCGAGAGAGACTACACCAATGGCAATGCAATGCTGAACGAGATGAGTGTTGATACCTGTGGAGGCACAGAGAGACAAAATCCGCAAGCTCACGGGTATCGAAGTAGTTTTCACCCGGAGTATTATCGAGTATCGTATCCACGGGTAAACGTGTGTGTTGTTTAACAACTAGTTTGTCTAGGGATAGCAATCAAGGTTTAAGGTATGAGTAGAGAGGATTCCTATGGTTATGACCATATGCAAAGCAAGGCTTATGATTCTAGTATTCACTTTGGGACGCCGCTTGGACGGTAAAGCACCGCTAATAGATAACTCTGCCGACGCGACTACGGTCCTACTAATTTAAGAATTTGCTCAATTCGGTGTGGACTACAAAGGATAGACGGGGCTATCACCTCCCGCTACTACCACACAACCAAGAAGCAGGGAGCAAACACAGGTAGCCAATAGCCTAAGCACCACACTTATGCTAATGATTACTACTTACTACTTTAATCCAGAGATCTAACAAGGACTAGAGCACTCGAAAGAACTGTGAACCCGTGAACAAAAGAGCACAAAACTTACTTTAAACAGAAATCAATTACCAGAAGTAACTCAGATGTAGACTTGGAGAAGCCTAGATCCACGAAAGTACAAGTCGTAGAGGTAGCACTGACAAACCGGTACTTCCCCCAAACTCTTCACTTACTCTCTTTCTATTAGTGTACAAAGAATAGATCCTAACTAGAGGACTAATCTCTCTTGAATGCGATGCCCTGATCTTGAGATGTGGATATGAATTAGGGTTTCAGGATGGCTCCAGGGAGGGGTACAGGGCGGTATATATAGGGGGTAACGTTAATTCTAGACCCTCGGATCAAACCGACTTGAACAAACAGCGTAGATGCGATCTTTAAGGTGGTGGAGAACCATCATTCAAAGGAGACACTGAACCGTGGGTCCCACAGACCGGCTAATCTATGGTAGGGCCGGCCGGCCCCACTTGGCAGCCCCTCGCGTTCTTCTTCGGTGTGGTGTCCTCTGGTATCCTCTAGAACCTTCTGTAGTTGTTTACGTCGTGGTTAAGCGTGATTTACTTTGACAGGTAGGTCCACCTTGACAGTTTTCTAGATAAACCCTGCTGAAAACACAGATTCGCCAAAACTTGTGGAATTTGTCAGTTTAAACCCCTAAACCTATATTGGTGATCTTTTTTATGCATTTATACAAGTTATGTTGACAGTGTATGATTGATGTTAACGATCGTCAACAAGCTCCCCCACACTTAATCTTTGCTCATCCTTGAGCAAAGCAATGGATTAGGAATTGCTACAATGTTTTCACATCTTAAAAGTACACATGCGTCCAATCAAAAATTCTTCTCTAGATTAGAATAAACTGATATGACTTTCAAACTTACCCATATTACCTTCAACCATGGGGCTTCTTAGCCTTCACTTAGGTCCTGAGCAATTGAAAGACAGAACGATCAAGTCAAGCACTATTGAAAGTCCTATGTTTGGTGTTGGTCATTAGTGACAATGCCCAAATACTAATCCTATACCTAAGTTGTATATAGCATATGAGGACTAGTACATTCCAAGGTTGGTGGCAAGATGGACATGGTGATCATGATGGCCACACTTGGATTTGGACGCAACCCTATGTGATCAAGGCAAAGGTATATGCTTAAGGGTTGTGTTTTAGTAACCAAGACACCTAGTGGGTGTTGTTACATTATAGGATAGATAGCCATACTATAAAGAGGGGAATGACGCGGCTATTGAACTCCTAAGTGCCTCTAGGTGTGCATTTCATAATCATATGCATTTGGATAGAACTAATAACGCCTCGAAAAATGATTATAAAAATACTAACACACTCGTACATGACGAGATCACTTGGTGGTGTTAGCACTTTTGCGATGGCGTTGGAGTTTGAGCGGTAGAGAGAGTTTGGGTTCAGGCGTTTTCGAGGAATGGAAACGCCTATTTTCCTTTACGCTAATGTCGAGATTTGGAGGCGTTGTCACATGTTGTTTCATAAGCTAAAACATGTGCTAAAGTGACACACATACTTAGTCTAGCTCATATGTGAAAGGGTGAATCAAACGGAGGCGAACGAGGTCACAGATGTGACCGGACGCGGTCTCTATTTGACCGGACGTGTCCGGTCAGTGCTCGGCGTTCGCGCGTGTCTCGGTTTTCTGATCGGACATGGTGGCGCGTCCGGTCACGATCGACCGGACATGTCCGGTCGTTGTGGGAGTTTACTGGACTCCATCCGGACGTTGGCATTGTGGCGTCCGGTTCGTCTAGCAGCGCGTCCGGTCACTGACTCGCTGGAGCGCTGCTCGGCTTGACTAGCGCGTCCGGTCAGTTATGGGACCAGCGCATCCGGTCGAGCTTCGCACGTCTGGTCTGTGCGACCAGCGCGTCCGGTCAGCGCGACTGCAGCTGAATCTGCTGCCTAACGGCTCTATTCGAAGGGGTACGTCTATAAATACTTATTGGACGGCTCGAGGCTCAGGTTCTTGCACTCTTTGACATACTTGTGAGCACTTTGAGCTAATCAACTCCCCTCCCACTCATCTCTCTTGCTTCTTTGCATATTCGAAGTGAGATTGAGTGATCCAAGTGTATTTGCATTGTGAGATTGCATCTAGTTGGCACTTGGTGGTTGATTTGCTGCGGGATTCTTGTTTCTCTTGGTTGTTGCTGCCACCTAGACGGCTTGGAGCAGCTTGGAGGCGTTGGCAAGAGTTGGTGATTGTTCTTGGCCACCTTCGGTGATTGTGAGGGGTTTGTGCCTACCTCAGCGAAGCACCAAAGGCAACGTTAGTGGATTGCTCGTGTCATTTGCAACCTTTTTCCATTTGGTAGGTTCTTGTGGCGCCTTTTGAGAGGCTCGGTGTGTGACCGATTAGCCACCGAACCACGTGGTGAAGAGGGACACAACAGGGACTAGCGTGCCGGCAAGCACGTGAACCTCGGGATAAACCTTGTGTCATCACTTTCTTATTGTGACTAATCGATCCCGGTGGTTGTGTATTGTGGAATTCATCTCTTGATCATATTGATTGGTTGGCTCAATACTTCGCCCCTCGGTGATACCCTCCTAACTCTCTCTTGTATTAATTTCTTAGTTACCTTGCTAGCTTGTTAGTGTAGCTAGTTAGCTTTAGTTGTAGCTAAGTTGTGCGGTTTAACTTGTGCGGTTGAGTGCAAATTTACTAGAATTGTGAATTGGTTAGGTGGCTTCACCCCGTAGGCTAAGCAAAACTCGCATCTCGCTATTTGTTATGTTGATAAACTTGTTTAGCTTGTCTTTGTAGAATTTTTTAAAAGGCTATTCACCCCCCTCTAGCCATCAAGACCTTTCAACTATGTCTCAAGTCCTTTGTTCCATCATTGTTCTGGAGTTTTTGTAAGTTTTCAAAATAATACTCAGAGATTCCATTGTATGACACTCTCAAGTCTCTAAATATATGTGGTATCCGTGGATCCTCACCAAGGCATAACTTGTTGTTCCTTTTTCTCCTCCGACCACTAAGGTTTATGTGGAGTTCATAGGTAGGGAGAAAGCTAAAACATACTTGTAATGCATATATTGTAAAGTCAAATAACAGATCCAAAGAAAAATAAGTCATATAATCAAATCAAGATGTGCATGTGTCTGGATATATGAGGTGGATATATGTGGTGGCTAACCTAATTCTACCTTGCTCCTTGAAAACATATCTCTCTCTTGAAACTTAAAAATATTTTTGTGAGAGAACAGGGGCTATCTTATTCATCTCTTTTTTTCTTTTCAGGCGGGCATCTAAGTACCCATTGTTTTTAATATTTTGGACACTTATCCATTTTTTTCTCAACTCTTTTTTTCTCTTTCTCTTTTTTATGAATAACTTTTGCATAGCCCTATGTCTCTTTTCTGCAACAGAACTTTGATAGAGATATCAACAAGAACTTGGAGCATTTATTTGGTGGATGGAAAATCTAACAAACATGTTTTCTGTTCACTCCCAGTGTAGGAGTAAAATATTTTTGGGTGGATCTAAATGGAAAACATGTTTTTGCGCCTACCCCCAGTGTAAGAGCAGTGCATATGTGAGTGGTGTGTATGTGATCTTGATTTTAAGAGCATGACAAATCTCTCATAAGGTTCAACAAAGCTTGACAAAACTCAATGCAAAACAAGCAGCATATATGTGAAAGTTTTTCTAGCCTAAATAACATGTATGGCTCCGGTAGGAATTCAAGCTTTGTCATACAGGAACTCATCATGTAGCATTTTGTATTTTTCAAAAGATAAATCTCCAAAATTTTAGTGTCACTCGAAACAAAATAAACAATAGCTCAAACCTTCTCATATCATATCCTTCAATTACCTAGACTTAGATCAAGCATATGCTACTCACGAGTTTTAAGTTCAAAGTAAATCCTTGTATCAAAATAATTTTATCCAAAACTCGGGAGAATTCAAGACTAAAAACTAGGTACTTGAAAGGAATTACAACAGAGCAACTATTCATCATTTCTATTTTAAAAGATTATCTTCAGAGTCCCCTTTTTTATTTAACTCTTAAAAGAAATTAAAGTAGACTAGACATACTCTTTTTATTTTGCTTTTATTTTTTTATAAAGCAAACTAAATAAAACAAAGGAAGAGAAATGCTTAGCTGGATACACGGGGTGCCTCTTCCCCAAGGTGGTTGATGGTAAACCTAGCCAAGGACGAAGTACAAGGCTAGTAGACCCAAGACAGGTCGGCCTACCTTTTTGGTGGTTCTTTCGCCGTTTGTCGATGTCGTGCTTTGCTAGGGAGGTTTGCCTCCTCCACACTTGAATTCTGCTACCTTGCATAAACAACATGTGGAGACAAGCACCAACAAAAGACTAGAGAAATCCTGGCAATATAGTTTAGCAGGTAAACATGGTTTTTTTCACAGAGTAAAGAAGAGCTAAATTGAATATGTTATTTAAATTCTATAAAGTTAATTATATCTAATTCTTCTTCTAGCAATTGTGTGTCATGGAAAACTTTTAAACGCTGACCATTGACCTTGAAAAGCAAACCTTCATCATTTTGAAGTGTGACCGCTCCATGAGACGATGTGCTAATTACCTTGTAAGGTCCTTCCCACTTGTTTTGTAGTTTCCCATGTCCGAACAACTTCACTCTGGAGTTAAAAAGCAACACCTTATCACCTGGTTTGAATTTCTTCTTTTTCAATCTTTTGTCATGCCACCTCTTTGTCCTCTCTTTGTAGAGTTTTGCATTATGATATGCCTTTTCTCGCCATTCCTCTAGCTCAGAGAGTTGCATTTTGCTTTTCTTACAGCTGTTTCAAAGTTCATGTTCCACCTTTTTATGGCCCAATGAGCTTTGAATTTCAACTTGACAGGTAGGTGACATGTCTTCCTGTAGACCAGTTGGTATGGTGACACCCCAAGAGGTGTTTTGTAAGCTGTTCTGTAATCCCATAGTGCTTCGTGTAATTTATCCTTTCATGTTGTTCCCATCTCATTGACAGTCTTTTGCATAATGTTCATGATTTGCTTGTTTGACATTTCTGCTTGTCCGCTAGTTTGAGGATGATATGGTGTCATGATGTTATGACGGACCCTATGATCGGATAAGAAGCATTAGAACTTTCTATCAATGAAGTGAGGACCTCTGACACTAATTGCCATGTGTGGAACTCTGAAGCATAGAAAGATGATCCCTGAAAACATCCTCTTAGTGTTTTTGGAATCTGCAGCTCGACATGGTAAAGCTTCAACCCACTTTGAGACATAGTCGACTGCCACCAGGATGTATTCGCACTACTGGGATTTTAGAAATGGTCTCATGCAGTCGATTCACGGACATCAAAGAGTTCTAACTGGAGGTTGGTGGTGAGCGGCATGGCATCTCTTGCACGGGGTACACCTCCCTCTAAAGTCTTTGGTGTCGTTGTACATGGTTGGCCAGAAGAATCCACTTTGCCAGATCTTAGCATTACTGCGGAATGCCCCATAATATCCTCCGTATGGTGCAGAGTGGCATCTCTCGATGATCTTGGTTGCTTCCTTAGCCGAAACACGTCTCCTGAGTAGTCCATCGGAGTAGACTCGGTAGAGGTACGATTTATCCCATAAGTGGAGGTGACTTTTATAGATGAGCTTGCATCTATTCTCCCCTGGTTGTACATATCCTGTAACCATAAAGTTAATAATATTTGCATACCAGGGGTCAGATCCTGCGACCTTCAGGAGCATGTCGTCCCACAGAAAATCATTGATGGGCAACACCTGTGGATTCTCAAACTGCATTCTTGACAAGTGATCGGCTACAGAATCAGGGCTGAGCCAGCAAAATTTAGGGCCCTGTACCAAACTATAAAATGAGGCCTTATCTCTTGATAAATACTCCCTCCGTCACAAAAAAAATGCAATTGTGGTAAACATATCGGTCAAACTAGTTTAACTTTGACCAAGTTTATAGTAAATAGTATTTATATTTATGTCTCCAACTAAATTTATTATGAAAATATATTTTATAACTGATTTAATGGTACTTATTTTGTTTTATGAGTACAAGTATATTTTTATATAATTCTAGTTAAAATTAAAATCGTTTGACTTCTCAAAATGCGAGAATTGCATTTATTTGTGGACAAAGGTAGTAGAATTCTAGATTTTTCTATTTTTCATAATATGCTCGTTTGATATCATGAGCATTAATATTTTTATCTATATATTCAATTAAACATTAGACAGACACTTTAATCAAGAATGCAACTAAAATTTCATTTTTTAGGGGGGTGGGAGGTAGAGTAGTCACCAGCTCTACGCGTACAGGTCCTGGTTTGTACTGACTCATATGGAGTACGTATGTAAGTCTCTACCCCTACTAAGCGTAGCTGGTACTAGTCATTAGTAGTAGTACTAGTTTTACGTGCGCCTGGTTAAAAAAAACTACAGTACTAATGACTGGTAGCTGATAGAGTATTTGGGGGGCCCTTGAAATCATAGGCCCTGTTCCTACGCACCGCTCGCACTCCCTTTGGCTCGGGCCTGTATAGAATTTTCTATTCCTTTCTTATCTTTAATTTTTAAATCAAATTCTTAAAACAAAAGGATCCATCTTATAAGCCAAGGCTTAGCATCTTTCTCAGTAAGGAGATATTTAAAAGCAGCATGATCAGTGTAAAGAATAACCTTTGCTCCTACTAACTAAGATCCAAATTTGTCAATGGCAAAAACAACAGCTAGAAGCTCTTTTTTAGTTGTTGCATAATTCAGTTGAGGTCCTGATAGAGTTTTACTAGCATAAGAAAGTGCATGATACTTTTTATCTTTCGTTTGACCCAAAGCTATCCCACAGCATAATCACTAGCATCACACATGATTTCAAAAGGCAGTGACTGTCGCACCCGGTTTTCCAAAGAATACCAAGCACTAACTATATGTATGCCCAGGATGTCCACACGTCACATATAGCGACAAATATGGAGAATATTAAGAACAATATTTTATTATATATCGAAACATAGTTACAATAAGGCTTACATCTATTATAAAGCATAGCGGAAACTATTCTATGTCTTCTCTTCGGGACTCCATACTCCACAGGGATGGTTGACTGGGGGAAGCACTCGCCTAATACTCATGGACTCCGCAGTAAACTCTTCACTTGACCATCATCTGGTATCCATCCGGGATTTTTATTGATTGTAAAGCAAGTGTAAGTGCACCATACTCAGCAAGTATAACATGAGGGGATGCAAGGCTCAAAAGGCTAGACACGGCTGAATTGCGGTAAGCACTTTTAGTTGATCATATTTTATTATTAAACCTATGTTGCTAGGTTATTCTTAAGCTCCCAAGGTGAGAAGTATAATAATTATCATCAAGATTAATCATCACCCAACCCATCCATAGAACCATCTATCTCAAAAAGGATCTAGGCCGCTTGTGTCCGTGAGCACAGCTGATATACCAATTTTATACTCTGCAGAGATTGTACACTTTCACTACAAGTCATGATTCCCATATACCATCACCTCTTCCAAGGGAGTGTGGCAGGGTACACTAGGAGACCGTTCACAGGTTCGACTAATAAGTAGCAACCCACTAAGGTTTCCCCATCAAGAAGTAAGATCCCTCCCCCAAGGGGTGACTAACAAAAAGACCAAGAAACCAAAGAGCACCCCCTTGGCAGGCCGAGATCAAACCAATTGGAGCCCCTCTTGTGCCTTTCGGTAAGCTGCCACAAACTAGTAGAATTCTAATACCGAGTCAAGCCAGAGCCATGTGGCTTGTGGTTGTACTGTATGTCCTGGGTTGCTGCTTTAAAATTTAGTCCTTACGGAGGGCAGACTAGAGCACATAAAAAGGCCCAATGCTCTAGCCCCCTTCTATCCCTGTTGCTAAAAGGCACCTTTTAATATTGATTCCATAAATCATTAGTCAAAATTAACATTATGATGTTGGTGATTGCAAGCTAAGCAAAACGACCCACATGCATAACCCAAGGTAACAAGGAAGAGGGTACAAAAGTATTAGGTAATGTCCTTAGGGCTTCATCATATTTGACACATGCATATGAAAGTGTAAGTTTATTAGGTTACAAAGGAACTCATGTTACACTTGTCTCAAATAGTGCTCAAACTTGTCCAACTTTCCTTCTAGATCATCCTTGTACAGCTTCTTCTAACGATAACAACAATCATCATAAGCATCATAGACAAACCTAGAAACATTACATCAATCATTATATAAAGAAACTATAAGTGTTACTAACGTCTAGGTCTCGCTACTACTATCGTGTAAGCTCAAAATTCAGTTGAAACAGAGCTACGATTAAAATGTTACGAGCTTTTGAAGTTTGAAGGCTAAAAAGCAAAATTGTCTAAATGAAACTAAATTAGACTTATGATATGGATCAATGAACAGAGGGATGAATATTAGAAGGGTCAAGGGCTGGATCGCTTATAAGGATATTTAGGGAATTGTTAGATCAATGTTATATATATATAGGGCTGGGCTATTGGGAGCCTAGGGCTACAAATAGGTATCGGAAGCCCCAGCTAGCCATCCCACCCAGCCCCCACGAAACTGACGCGCGCAAGTGGGGGATCCCCTGGGGACCCAACCGATCGGACGCATAAAATCCTAGGTCAGGCTGCGCAGAAAGTTTTTTATCGCGACAATGCATAAAATTTAGTGATTGCGTGAATTAAAACGAATTCGTTACTGCATAAAAACCTCTCAGGAATCTGGACGTTACACCGGACAGTAGCTGACACAAGCTGACACATGCTGACACATGTCTGCATACGTGCATCCACTCTAATCTCTTCCATTTTTTTATGATGATTTCTCAACGAAACATCCGATTAAAAAACGGTTTTTACCATTGAACTCCTGACATTTTTATGCACAATTCAAGATCCATTGTGAATATATTTTAAAAAAATTTAAAATTCATAATTTTTCGCATTATGAGATAGAATTTTATGCATCTGTCTATGAATAGAACTTGTGAGCGAGAGCATAGAAACATGGAGACGATCTCGTGTTTTTCAAAATTTGAAATTTGAATAATAACACGTAATGGCCTATTAGATGCATAGAATCACTGGTCAAGATACGTAGGAAAGTTTTTGGCGCCGACTTTGATTAGAAATTAGTGGTTGGATGAATAAAAATTAGTTTTGTTACCGCGTAAAAACATCTCCACACGGAGACGACCATGTCTTCTTCGAAATTTGAATCCTGGCACGTGATGGCCGATTAGGTGCATAGAATCAATGGTAAGATGCGCATAAAGGTTTTTGGTGCCACGTTGCATACAAATTTGAATAGAAATCAGTGGTTGAATGAATAAAAATTAATTTTGTTGCTGCGTAAAAACCTCTCAACGAGATGGACATTCCACCAAACAACCATGGTTGCCTCCACCAATATCATGCTTCCCAATATAAGAATATATAATTGACATGGGAACAATACAAAGAACATGGGGACAACACACATAAAACATGGAGACGATCTCGTCGTCTCGAATAAATTTGAAAAATAGCATGTGATGGATGATCGGATTCATAGAATCAGTGATCAAGATGCGCTTAAACATTTTGGGTGCTGACATTGCATGGAAATTAGTAGCTCGATGAATAAAAAGTAAATTTGTCGCTGCATAAAAACAACATAGAACTGCTCCAACATTATAGAAACTTATGCTCACAAGCATAAGAACACAAAAATGCATGGAATTACTCCATTGTGTGTATAGAAACTTATGCACACGAGCATAAGAACACAAAAAAACATCAAACAAAATGCAAATCATTGGCCGCGTCGCGCAGCGCCGTTGTAGTTTTCCACCCCACCAACTGCCACCGCTGATTCGCACCAGCACCGCCGCCGTGGACTACGTCAAGCAGCGGACCGCCACCGGAATGGATCTGAATGTGTAAAAACTTAATTCATTAAGCATAGAACCACGAAACATAAAATTCCAAAATCAATTGCATAAAAACCAGCCCTGTCCCGACGTCTCCCAGCTCCTTGATCCACCAGAATGGATCTGCTTTCACCGCCTAAGCCGTCCACGCTTGAGGGAAGGCAATTGAAATGTACATAGACAATCCAAAATTCCGAGTAAATAAACTGCATAGAATCCTTGGTTTCTTACATAGAAAGCATTTGAACTTTGAATCCTATGGCATATAATTCACAACATGTGCAAAATGCACATAAACATAGATATCGATGACTTCTTCTCGGAAAATGCACATAAGCATAGATATCGATGCATCTAAACTTATGCTTGCAAGCATAAAAACTATTATCACTGGTGAAGGATCAGAGAAACCTGCATAGTTCAATTTGGAAGATGCAAGCATAGCAGACCACTAATGCAAGCATACAAATGGGTAGGAGTAAATAACTCACAAATTGGTAACCAAACTCTTGGTCAATACATCACAAAAAAAAAGTATCGGAGTTCTTGCTAGCAGGAAATTAGTATGCATAATGCAATTTTGTTCTAAAAAAAGAAATAACACACAGAGGTCAATCGGCTCCAAAAAGCATCAGCGTTTCAATTCAGATCTTGCCAATAAAAAATAGTATGAGTGCTTGTAATTTTACAGCTTCATATACAAACATCTCTATAAATCTGAGAGAATTTACGGTAGCAAGGACCTACTACTCGATCCAGATATTTTATTCTCATTATGGCAGCAAAATTAATGTAAACGTAAATTGTTGTCTCCATCGTGAGTCCCTAAACCAGGCTGCCGCCGCCTGAGCACCGCTTCAGGTCGGCGCCCTCGGAGATGCTGTGGATCGAAGATGCTGTGGAACAGAGGTACCTGACGATGTAGTGTTGCCGGATCTTGAGGAAGGGGCTGCGAGGGGGCGCCGCCGCCGCCATGTGCGCCCCTGGGCTGCCCGGAGATCCCTGCAAGGAGAAGGAAAAGGAAGACCTTTCGATCTGTTCGACGCCCGCCTGATAGGCCACATGTTCCGCACGTGGGGAGGAAGAGCGAACGCAGGAGGGGCATCTGGCTGCGCCGACGCCGGCGGCCACGAGGCTGGCCAACCGGCGCGCCAGCAACGCGAGCCGCGGCCATCCTTCCCCGGCGCGATGCAGCCAGGGTCCGCCGTGACCGCACATCTGGCCGCGCCGAGGCCGAGCTTGCGAAGCTTCGCCGGTGGAGGCCACCAGGAGAGGGAGTGCCGCCGCCGCCAGGAGAGAGAGCGCTGACGGTTAGGGGAGGGAGCGTCGCCTGGCGTCAGGACACGATAGAGACAAGGGGGATTTTTCTTTTTTTTTCTACCCAACATCACACGTGAGAGAGGGAGAGAGGGGTCGGGTGCTTCATTTGAACCGGAAGGTTGGGTGGGTCCTACTTTGGTCTGACCAGATCAGAGTGGCTAGGGTCACTGGTGGGGTGGAACCAGCTGGCTACACATTAGGCTAGGGCTTCCTCTAAGCTAGTGGAAGCCCATGGCTCCTAATATAGTATCTATATATATATATATATATATATATATATATATATATATATATATATACATCCTGTAGCTAGCTATAAAATAACTTATTCTGTATCCATTTTGAGTTACGATAATTACTATGCTAATTTACGAGATTATAGTAACTCCTTACTAAATGGTTTACCATAACGTTACGATAAATATCCACATTTGCTATAGTAACACAACTATCCTAAATATGTATTCAATTTATCATAAATTAGCATATAAAATTATCGTAAATAGAGGTGGCTATAGATTAACTTATTTTGTAGCTGGCTAATCAATTTATCGTAAATTAGCATATAAAATTATCGTAAATATATTCATTATATATATATAATGAATATATATATATATTGTCACACTCAAAATTTCCTATTTTGGGTTGTGCATGAAAAATACTAAATAAAATAAATAATTTCAATATTTGAATAAATTTATTAGATAAGTTAAGTTGTTGCTAAGTTAAATATAGAAAATTATGGTTTTGAACTTTTTTATATTAATTTGATAATATGGTGTTTGTTTGATGCTTGTCTTTGGTGTTGGTGAATGCTATTATTTTTAAAATACCATAGGACGACGTTTGCTTCTCACCGGAAATTTGTTTGGCATTTTCTGGATTTAAAATTTCAATTTCCGTGAGCTTAATCTTTTTTCTTGATCTCTTCATCAATCTTTTCATGAGTCCAAACTCATTTGGTTGAGTTCCTTATCTCCCCAAGAGTCTCCAGGATTTTTCCCGTGATTTTTCTGAGCTCCGGGCTATTTTTCGCGGCCAAAAAGGTAATTCTAGATTTTCTGGAATTATTTTATTCGCGGAATTAAAATAATCCCGAAATTAAGAAAATTCGAAAAGTTTCTAAACCCTACGACTATATATATGTCGGTGTAGCCCTCGATGCCCTGGTTTCAGAAGTACAACTCTTATCGCGAGCCGCCGCTCGTAGCTCCCTCTACCCCTCACCGAAGTTCTTCATCTACAGCTTGCGTTCCGGCAAACTTCCGACGAAGGTTCGGCGAGCTTTTTCGGCCACCTCGGACATCTCCGGCGAATTCCGCTTCCACTCCGAGGTTTGTCTCGTCGTCCTCTTCACCGGCACACTTTTCGTTTCGCGAATCCATCGCCGTTTGATCTCTCTCCATCGTTTTTCTTTTTCCAGCGAGGTTATCCGGCGAACCTCCATCAACAACCACGGGGCACCTTCGTTCCAGCCATCTCGATCCTTGGCCGGGTCACTTTACTTCACTGCGGCAGCAGCCATCCTTGGCCACGGCCGAACACCCAGCCGCCCCGTCTCGTGCTCCTCCGTGCCGCACAGGTATGGCCTCGTCAGGTGGCCGCGGCCGCACGGCTCGTCCCTGGATGGCCACCGAGGCCCTGCGCGTGTGGGCAGCGCGCCGCAGCTTAGGCCGCCACTCCAGCCGGCCATCTTCTCTCTGTGGATGGAGTCCCTCTCTTCCCCATCGTTCACAGAAAGTTGTCATGGTTGTATCCGTACAGAAGCCCAAGAAAGAAGATAAGGTAATTACATGTTTGTCACTAAACTAGTATAATCCCTATCGTTTAATCGTTTGACTTTCGATTTGAGTAGTTCTTGTCGCGTTACGTTCGTGTAGTCGCATTCTACGCGGTAGTACCAACGTTGGTCATTTCTCATAATTATAAATTTATTGATTTAGAAATTTTTTAATTAATAATTATTTAATCACTGTTAATTAGAAAATAACTAAGGGTTACAATTCCATTTGCGTCGTGTCGTGTTTGTGTCAACGTAAACTATGTATTAGTAACGATGTTTATCATGTTACTTGATTATGAATTTATTGATATAAAATACAATTTGATTAGTATTAATTTAATAGTTTTTTAATTAAAAGTGATAGGTTTATAATTTCGTTTTCGTTGCTTTTGACCGTGGTGATATAAGCGACATGTTAGCAACGCTGTTTTTCATGTCCTGCGTTTATGAATATAATTAATTTGATTAATGTTTAGTTAGCGAGTGCTCTCTTTAATTAATTAAAAAGCAATTTAGGTTTAACTCAATTAATATTACTGGTTCTGGATTATAATTTGTTTAGTTTAAATATAAAACATGAGATGGTTCGGTTAGTGCTTGTATATGTGTCAGGTTATATAAATTATAAATATTTGATTAGAATAATTAATGTTTATGCCATGCTCCTTTAAATTTAAAATGACATAGGTTCATGCGTCGGCACTTTCTTAAAGTGTTAACTCGATTAATATTCACATTAATGTGTTTTTATTTATAAATTATCTAGTAGATGCAAATCATGGCTACCCAGTTTGTACAACAGCAGAGCAGTCATGCGTGTTCATTGAACTCTTGTTAGCATGATGACATCATTCCGACATCAACCACACTTTATTGTCATTTTTCTTTAGAAAAATAAATCTCGAAATACAATAGAAATACGTATACACATGCAATCTTGTTTAGGCCATATCTTCCACGTTTTAACTCCGATTTGACCAGTTCAAGTTGCGTTAGATTCGTATTTGCAAGCTCTACATGTTAGTGTAGCTGTACAGTAGGTTTGGAAAGTTTAATTTTCGAGTTTATATTAAAATAATTATTTATCTATAGGAAATCTTAGAAAATTCATAACTTTTACGTTTTAAATCCGAATTTCGTGATCTTTACGTCTGTGTGATCGTAGTAACGTGTAGAAGAGTTTTACAAACTTTTTATACTATTTTGCTACTGTTGGTGTACTGTTTTAATTATGTCTCTTTGTTTGCTTCGTGTATGATTGCTCGAATGATTGTATGTTGATGCTTGATGATCGAGTATAGACGGTGAGCAGTTTCTTGACGATCAGAAGTATTATTTTGAGGCAGACCAGCAGTATCATCAGGAAAGCTTTGATCAAGACAAGTATAACATGGGACCATCCTTGTTACCTATTCACTGAAATTATCATACATATGCATGTGTCTTCCTTGACAACCATAGAGATTATAACTTAGCTATTGATATCTTGTTTCCTTGTCACCTATGGGTTATGCATTTGAGTAGCTATTGCTAGTGCTTAATTATGAACAATGATCTTGTAATTTGATTAATGGGCCATTAAGATGATTTTATTACTGTTGAAAAGGGGGCTAGAGCAAGGGGTAATATTGTTGCTCTGGTTTCTCTCCATAAGGACTTATCTGTACGTGATTTATCCGGGACATACAGTACAGCTGTGAGGGCTATATGGCTCTGGCTCTAGTTGTTCAAGAGATCTTTTCTAGCTTGTTAATGGTTACCTTAAATGGCGTAAGAATGGCTTGCTACGTTGGGTGTAGGACAACCTATAGTCTATGAGTATAGCCGAGAAGGAATTGTGACATTTGAAAAGGGGTTCCTACATCTGCCTGTCGAGTGAATCTAATAGCCCTAACTTGTTAGACGAACTTTTAAATGGCTTTATATGATTTTCGGTGTTTTGGGAGTAATTAACTCATGCATTTGGAAATCATGACTCACAGTAAAAGTGTACACCTCTGCGCAGAGTTAAAGACTGGTATACTAGCCGTGCCCACAGATACGGACGGCCTTAGAACATTTACAGATAGATGATCACCATTGTTATATCATGCTTAATTACTGTTGATTATTATTATGCTCATGTTAATGCTATTCATTATCCTCATTACAATTGATCATTGGTTCATTAATGGGATTTGGATTACCATGATGCTACTCAATTGTTAATTATATGATGATTAAAAGCTAAACACAGTCAAACAGTGTCTAGCCTTTTTGAGCCTCATGAACCCTGTGTTATACTTGTTGAGTTCGACATGGACTCACTCTTGCTATTCCCCCGTACCTCAGTGTGTAGTAAGGTACTATTCAGAAGAAGGATTAAGAGGTATTGGAATTTCCAGAAGTCTTTCAGAAGTGTTTGGCATACGGAGCCACCAGTCAGCCGTCCCTGAGAAGAATGGAGCCTGAAGTTTAGTCACCATTCTGCGATACTCTGATGTAAGTGTTAATTTATAGCTATGTATACGTTATATAATAACATTGTTCCTGATACTTTTTCATTCTGATATATGTGTGGACTTTCTGGGTACACATATGATTAGCCTGGTTTAGTTCTTTAAAACCAGGTGTATATATATATATATATATATACAATCAGGTATGTTATGCATAGGCATATTTTTGGTGAACTTTTCATCAGCGATAGGTTTAGAATATTGAAAGGAGATATATCGAATAACATGAGTGGGATTTCTTTTAGAAGTGAAAGAGAACAAGGCGCAGCAGCAATAATATATGTTGTAAGCCGACATCATCAAAGGGTTATATCATGCAACACAGATCATGTAGATGTGCGTATAGGTTCCATATGCTTGCATGTGAGTTGCGTCACCATGCATGAGTTAGGCTTGAAATTGATAATCTAATTGGTGATTTTGGTATGGGAAGAAGCTAGCAAAGAAATTATGCATGCCAACAGGAAGTGGCGCACACAGCAAAATTAAAAGATTTATAGGTAGATAACCTTCTCACCTTGGGTCACCAAACACCAGAGAAGTGAGGCAAATAAAATGATTGTAACATGACAATCTTGTTGCCGACGGAACCGAGTGCTTCATACACACTGCTGATGATCCATATATAGTGCACGACGCAGAATGACCATGCCGATCATGTATATATTCAAAAAGGAAAAGGACTAGTATGCTGCTGCGACGATAGGAGATGATAGGTATATTAGAGAAAATCCTCACCAGATCTGGTGAACAGCAACTCGATGGGGCACAAATGAACGGCAGCGGCGTCAGCACTGAAACTCGGAGACAAATGACGATGCACTTAGCTTGCCAGGAAATAGAAGCTGTGCGAGAGGGCTATCAGGAGCAGCGGCGTGAGATGGAGGGAGGGACTGGGCACTATTTATAGATGGGGCAAGGGAGCTGAGAGGTCGGATGGTGGAGCTCCAAGGCGGCGTTAATGGTGTCGGTTGCTGCATGCAGAGATTGATGTGGTGTGATGAAGGGAGTGAAGAGGACGGCCATGTTCATCTGGCTTATAATCCGTCTTATTCAGCTTGTTTTTTCAGCCGGAACAGTATTTTTCTCTAAAAAAATCAGCCAACAGTGTTTTTCAGCCGGCTTATAATTCCAACCGAACGGGGCCGACGTTACTGCGGGACTTTGATGGCACTTGATTGGGGCTTGACTGAACGGAGGGGAGGGTGGACCTGGACGGCTCCTTGGCCTGGTTCACCCGTCAGCCATGGATGAAAGGTGAGAGAATTCTGGATCAATTGTGCTGGGCAACAGGAATGACCGGAGTGTCCATTTTATAGTTGTGAAGCCACTGCTGCAATAATTATTTAGAGTTTTCGGCGTGCAGCATTGAGAGAGAAACTAGTTTCAGCCTGCTCTCCAGCATATATAGTGCGGAACTTTCCTTCATGCATGATCAAGGAAATGAATATGGGGAGAAAGAAAAAGAGAGAAAAGGAAAATTGAGCTTGGAATTGTCGATGGCTTTTTAGGACTAAGAAGTGATCACGTGAAAAGAATGTGAAATGGATAATGCATGATCAAAGATTTGACATGAGATCAAAAGGATTTTGGTCAAACATGGATTAAAAAGTCTGATTATAATTTTAGAAATTGTATTTAAATTACTTTTTCAATGACTTCTAAAAATCAAACTATTTTTTAAAGATCTTTACAAAACAAAATTTGAAATTTATTATTATTTGTAAATAAATAGAGCAAAACCTAAGTCAAGTTTTTGAAAATCCATTTTTCACACAATAAAATTTAATGCCCTTAGCATGAATGCAACAAACATATCAAGTTTAAATTTCAAAAATTTAGAAAAATCACATTTTTTTCATTGTTTAAACAACATAATTAAATCTTGGAAAATTTTAGAAAGTCCATAAAACTATTTATTTTATTTAGTGTTTTTATTCACATCCCAAAATAGAAATTTTGGGGTGTGTGTAGGGTCGAGATGGCGGACTAGAGGGGGTGAATAGTCCTTTCTAAAATTAATTGCGTCGGCTAACCGAAACAAATACGGAATTAAAACTATCGTTCTAACCAAGACTACACCCCTCTATCTAAGTTATCTAGCACCTTACAAAGATACTAATTAAGCAACTAAGGTGCCAAGCTTAGCAAGAGCTCACCTAAACAATTTTAGTGGCAAGGTCACACAAACCTATGCAACTAGTACTTCACCAACCGGGGGAGCTCCTACACAATTCTAGTAAGCAAAAGCACAAAGCCCCTAAGTTCACTTGCAATACTCAATAACAAGGCTACACAAGCCAAATTAAAGACCACAAAATACTTAACTACACAAACTAAGCAATGTGACTAACAAGGTTACTAAAACCCAATTAGCCACGCAAGGGAGCTACTTCTATGCTACACAAGTAAGAAGGTAACTAGTAAGCTACACAAGCTAACTAATTACAGGAGCAACTACACAAGCATAATGTATATGAAAGTAAATACAAGCTTGTGTTTCGTGGAATGCAAACCGCTGAGAAGATGATGAAGACAATGTTGAACGGTGATTTTTCTTCAGAGGTCCGCGAGGTTGTCACCAAGCTACGTCCCCGTTGTGTCGACCGCTCACCCGGTGGTTCGGCAGCTAATTGGCATCACCCTCCAAGCCCGCATGTCGGGCACCGCAAGAACCTACCTCACAAGTGAGGATAGCTCAATGACACGCTCAACTAGAGTTGCTCTTCGCGATCCCTGCGGGGTGAGCACATTCCTCTCGCAAATCCTCCTTCGGAGCACCACACAAGCTTCTCGCGTGTTTCAACGAAGTCACAAGCCACCAAGCCGTCTAGGAGGTGGCAACCTCTAAGAGTAACAAGCACTACCGGCTTGCAACTCGATCACCTAGTGCCACTCGATGCAACCTCACGATGCAACGCACTAGAATCACACTCACTCACAATCGGATCGCACTCTTGCAAGCACAAGTGAGTTAGATGGCTCCTAAGCACTCCCAAGCGTGAACACTCAGTCCCAAGGGTGCTCAACCAGCCAAATGCCCAAGCTCCACCTCTATTTATAGCTCCAAGCCAAATAGAGGCGTTGGAGTAAAGCTGCACTTTCTGCAAGGACATCGGACACTACGGTGGTGGCACCACCCTAGGGGTGGCAGTGCCCCCAACGGTCGAATCCAATGGCTAGTTTGACTAGTCGTGGTCACTAGACAAGGTGGTGATGGCACCGCCATGGGGGTGGCGGTGACCACCCAGCCAGCTGCCCGAAAACCCCCTTCTTTGGAAAAAAATGGCAGTGCCACCGGACAACACCTGGCAGTACACCGCCCTGCAGATGGCGGTGTACACAGTCACATCTAGTGACAGCCCTTCTCCTGCTGCTCAAAACCAAGTCCAAGTGGGCACCGCCCTAGGGGTGGCGGTGCCAACCAGGCAACACTCTGAGCCTAGTTTTGCCACCTCTTCTTCGCCTTTTTCACCACCTTTGCAAATGTGCTAACACCACCAAGTGATCACCACCTTATGCACGTGTATTAGCCTTTCACAAACATTTTTCCAAAGGAATAGCACTCTTTTCACCACGCCACTCAATCCTAACATGTATGTAAAGTTAGATCGCTCAAGTGGCACTAGATGACCGATATGCAAACAAGTTTGCCCCTCTTGATAGTACGGCCATCTATTCTAAACCTGGTCATAAACTTCTCTACACACCTATGACCGATGAAATGAAATGCCCTACAAATATACCTTTGCCTTACGCATTCCATTCCAACTCCTCTAATGTCGATGCAACACATACACCAACACAATCAACAATGATATGATCCACTTCATATCATCACGTGATCATATTGGTTCATCGATCTTGACTTCACTTGCTCTTCACCATTATGTCGGTCTATCGGCGCCAAGTCTTGCTGAAGTTTCACCGTCACACGCGGTCCCTCGCTTCGAAGCCCTTCACGCTTGCAACTAGTCCATCAAGACAAGTCATGTCTTGATCTTCTCCACATTGATCACATGACTCAATGTCATGTCTCATGTGCAATGAGCTCCTTCATCATCACACGTGTAAGCTTTGCAACAACTCTGAGCCATTTTCATCGTCATGGCATATGTTGCTTACACACATGTACCTGTGGACTAATCACATGTGTATCTCACATAAACACAATTAGTCCACCTAAGATTGTCACTCAATTACCAAAACCAAACAAAGACCTTTCAGTGTGACAGTGACCAATCAGGGGGTTGAATGATTGGTGTAGAGTTGAGTGCTTTCTTAAGGATTTGAAAAACATTTAAATACTCATCATCAAACTCAAAGGGAGCATCATTGGCTAACAAACTTGTAAGGGGTCTAGCAATATGAGAAAAATCTTTTATAAAACGGCGATAGAACCCCGCATGACCAAGAAAACTTTGTACCCCTTTGATGTTTATAGGAGGAGGTAATTGTTCTATTACTTCTATCTTAGCTCAGTCTACCTCAATCCCATGTTCGGACACCAAGTGTCCAAGCACTATGGCTTCTCTAACCATGAAATGATATTTTTTCCAATTAAGGACTAAGTGCTTTTCCTCACATCTTTACAAAACTTTATCTAAATTTTTTAAGCAATCATTAAAAGTTTTTCCATAAACAAAAAAATCATCCATAAAAACTTTCATGATTTCTTCTATCATATCAGAAAAAATAGACATCATGCACCTTTGGAACGAAGCTAGAGCGTTGCATAATCCGAAAGACATCCTGCGATAAGCATATGTTCCATAGGGACAAGTAAAAGTAGTTTTGCTTTGGTCATCAGGATGGATCAAGATTTGATGATAGCTAGAATCCCATCAAGGAAACCGAAGAAAGAATGCTTTGCAAGCCATTCCAACATATCATCGATGAAGGGTAATAGAAAGTGATCTTTCTTTGTTGCCTTGTTAAGTTTTTGGTAATCAATACACATCTGCTATCCTGTGACTGTACGTTGTGTAATTAATTTATCTTTTTCATTTTTTACCATAGTCATGCCCCTTTCTTCAGTACAACTTGTACCAAGCTTACCCACTCACTATATGGCACAGGATAGATTATCCCTGCATGCAAAAGTTTCAAAACCACTTTTTAAACTTCTCTCATCGTATTGTTAAGCCTACGTTGGGGCTCCCTAGAAGGTGGATATGTTGGATCTATGGGAATGCAATGGGTGCAAAAGGCAGGACTAATCCCCTTGAGGTTTTCGAGCGAGTAGCCGAAAGCAGAGCGATGCTTTTCTAAAATGGTAAGGAGCCAGAGGGGCTCATCCCTAGAGAGTTTATCACTAATAATCACAGGAGACTCCCTATCATTGTTTAGAAAAGCGTATTTCAAACCTGAAGGAAGGGGTTTGAGCACAATGGAGGGTTTTGGCGGCTCTTGAGTTTCATCTAGAGGAAAAGGATCTCACGGTTCTTCTTCATCTTGGATGAAATCCTTGGTGTCTTCTTCGAGATATTTGTCGAAAACTTCTAGGAGAGAAACTGCCATAATCTCCTCCATTGGATCTTGCTCGGAAATCAACTCTGTCATAACATGTAACGAGCGAGTGATGGGAATAGAAAGGTTTAGGCTTTTCCCGAGTCTTACATTTATACTCCATTTTCTTCCTTCATGTAGGAGTCTCTCTATTGGATGCCCTATCAGAAGATCAAACTCCCAAATATCAAAAATATAAAAACTAAGATACACCTTGGTTTCGTCTACTTTGATAGGGATGAGGTGAAAAATTCCTTCACTAGGAAGGAGTTGCTGTTGATAGTAGTTAACAACCATTATTAAATCGTCAATAAAACATGTATAAGGGCACAAATGAGATCACTAATGAAGATTTAGGGTTTAAACTAATGAATTCCACGAGTTTTGGTGAATATGTGATTTCTGTAGGGTTTATCCAGAAAACCGTCAATGCGGACCTACATGTCATGCAATCCCACCGTGAAATCAACGTGGGAGGTTCTAGAAGACTCAAGAGGACTCCATACCAAGGCGGGGCTCGAGTGGCTGCCATGTGGGGCCGGCCGGCCCCACCTGTAGGCCGCTCGGCCCCTATGGGCCCCACCTATCATCCTCGTTGCTATGTCAGTTTTTCACCGCCTCCTAGGATGTATCTCCGCCTTTTCCTTAAGTCAGTTTGATCCAAGGGCTAACATTGCAAGCCCAGGGCTATATAACCAGTTCCTGCCCTCCCCTGAGGCATCAAGTCATTTGAGAAGACAGAAACCCTAATCATCCTCAGAGCTTCTCTATATTCTAGGGCATAGCTAGTTAGGCTAGGTCTAGAGGGAGGCAAGCAGGTTTTGCTTGGATTCCCAACATTGTGAAGAGCGTGGTTTAGTATAATTCTTGTACCCCTCTCTCGTTGTATTTCCATTATTTTTATATGCTTGCTACAATTGTTATGACAATATCAGTATTCATCTTATTCATGTTCTTAGTTGTAATGTTCAACGTCTACTTTGATTATATACTTAGTACAGTTGGATTATTATTATGTTTATGCATAAGTTCATATAGCGCTTGCCCTAATGTACCATGGGCGTGTGGTTGGCATTATGTAAGCGTGGTGCTTATATACTGTTTGCTTGTAAATACACTATATTTTAGGTCATGTGTTAGATCGCGGATGTGACACTCCTGTTGAGTCATTTGTAGTCCACTCCCCGAATATAGGCCGCAGAAGTATAGTCCGGTTACGAAGGAAGAGCGACCTCTGTTCTTAATCTTCCCTATGTAATACCCCTTATCTGTAGATATAAAGGAGATCTTAGCAATGATTACTCAGTGTAATTGCACTAATCAATATATGCTTTGACTTGTAATTTAGAATGAGTTAGGAATTATTTCTCTAATATTCTACCTAACCATGCTAATACCATAGATAGGAGTGCTCTGAGTGATTTATCATTATACTTGATCAATATTTATCATATACATATCTTATCCTATGACTTACCCCTGTTATGAGTAGAATATTGGTTGTGGTTTATTTCTCTATCAATACTATAAGCTATCAATACGTGTCCACCCTACACCTTCCTTATGATAAAATATAAATAACGATACCTGGAATACTCTCGAGTGAAGTGTTACAATGGTATAATTATTTGTGCACTTGCAGATTCCTTTTCATTCATATTATATATTCTTTCTAGTCACATAAAATAATAGAGAATTATTTAGTGTTATTCTAGTAGTGATGCTAAGTATACCAACAAGCATCTCTGGCACCATCACTAGGGATGACAACCTAGCAAAGTAATGTTAGGGGATGTAGGTAAATAACATGTGGCTATTAAAATAAGTGACAAATTAATAAATACCAACAGTTGCCCAGAGAGACTTTTTAAGAGTTTGGTTGTTGGAGTTAATTGCATATTTTTAGGAAGGGTATGTGCAGAAGATTTAGACATAAGATTTGCTCCTACAACTAGATTATAAAAATCATCAAAGGAGGTTTTACGAATCTGACAACGAATGGAGGTAGAGGGAGAATCTAAACGAATAAATTTAGGAGAAAGCTTGGATTCTCCCAACCACTCATTGCTTACGATCGTTATCAACTCCTTCATAGCCTTTTTAAGGAACTTCTCTTCGGTAGGGTTAGGAAGATGCTAGTTAGGCGTTGATGGTGCCGAAGATTTTCTTATTGCATAATAATTCAAGGTGTTTCCAAAATTGGAGAAGAGCTCATCCACGAATTCAAACATATTTTCCAAAGGCGGAATTTCTTCCTCCTTCGGTGGTTCGGGAACTTGGAGGATAGTTGTGGCTTCAAGTGGAGTACCTAAAGGTTCGGGCTCAACTATCAAAGGTTCTCCCTTAGGAGTTTTCTCAACTATGTCATCTAGGCCATCGTCACGCACGCTGGTGTAGGGGGGCTTATCTAGGATTTTTCTACAGATGTTTCTCCCTTCACTAACAAAGCAATGTAAGAAGGCGCCTCCAGAAGCTGTATCAAGAAGCTGTGCGGTCTCCCCACTAAGACCCATATAAAAGTGTTGTAAAAGCATAGGGTCTTGAATGGCAAGGTCAAGGCTAGAATTGACTAGGTCATTAAAACGCGCCCACACCGCACCAAGAGATTCTTTTTCTTTCTGTTTGAAAGATAGAACCTCTCTTCGAAGGCTAACCATTCCAGAGATGGGAAAGAAAGATAAGCAAAAGTTAGAGCATAAGGCTTCCCAATCTCCTTATATACTTCCTACGGTTTGGGTATACCAGTGTTTAGCTATTCCTGTCAAAGAGAACGAAATAGCTTCCACTTTAATGTTTCATGTGACATGCCCGCGATACGCAAACATGCACAAGTTTGCTCAAACTCTCATAGGTGGGTATATGGGTTTTCATCGCCTTCTCTTGAGAATGATTTTTTGTGGACCAAATTTATTAAAGACGGACACAACTCATAGCCAAGTGTAAGGATAGGTTTCGAAGATTTCGGTGGCTCTAGTTGTGCGCCCATGGGAGCAGCGAATTGATTGATAGGCGTGATGCTATCCATGCTTAAAAATAAAAGATACAAGGTCAAACCTGGTTCGATAAAATCACAACAACTATTTTCCCGACAATGGCACCAGAAAACTTGTTGACACCTGTGGAGGCAGACAAATACAAAATCCACAAGCTCACGGGTATCGAAGTAGTTTTTATCCGGAGTATTATCGAGTATCACATCCACAGGGAAACGTGTGTGTATTGTCCAACAACTAGTTTGTCCAGGGATAGCAATCAAGGTTTAAATTATGACTAGAGATGATTCCTATGGTTATGACCGTATGCAAAGCAAAGCTTATGATTCTAGTGTTCACTTTGGGACGCCGCTTAAATAGTAAAGCACCGCTAATAGATAACTCTGCCGATGCGACTACGGTCCTACTAATTTAAGAACCTCTGCTCAATTCGGTGTGGACTACAAAGGATAGACGGGGCCATCACCTCTCGCTGCTACCACACAACCAAGAAGTAGAGAGCAAACACAGGTAGCCAATAGCCTAAGCACCACGCTTATGCTAACGATTACTACTCTAATCTAAAGATCTAACAAGGACTAGAGCACTCAAAAGAACTATGAACCCATGAACAAAAGAGCACAAAACTTACTTTAAACAGAAATCAATTACCAGAAGTATCTCAGATGTAGACTTGGAGAAGCCTAGATCCACCAAAGTACAAGTCGTAGAGGTAGCACTGACAAGCCGGTACTTTCCCCAAACTCTTCCATTACTCTCTCTCTATTAGTGTACAAAGAATAGATCCTAACTAGAGGACTAATCTCTCTTGAATGTGATGCCCTGATCTTGAGATGAGGATATGAATTAGGGTTTCAGGATGGCTCTAGGGAGGGGGGTACAGGGCTGTATATATAGGGGGTAGCATCAATTCTGGACCCTTGGATCAAATCAACTTGAATAAATAGCATAGATGCGATCTTTAAGGCACGGTGGAGAACCGTCATTTGAAGGAGACACTGAACCATGGATCCCATAAACCGGCCGGTGTGTGGGTGGGGCTGGCCGGCCCTACTTGGCAGCCCCTCACAGTCTTCTTCGGTGTGGTGTCCTCTGGAACCTTCTGGAGTTGCTTACGTCATGGTTAAGCGTGATTTACTTTGACAAATAAGTCTACCTCGACGGTTTTCTAGATAAACCCTACTGAAAACACAGATTCACCAAAACTCGTAGAATTTTTCAGTTTAAACCCCTAAACCTATATTGGTGATCATTTTTATACATTTATACAAGTTATGTTGACGGTGTATGATTTATGTTAACGACCGTCAACAATGAGGCGCACACATTGATGGATACAAAGATTTTATTTTACAATCATCGGTAGAGTAGGGATCCACAGTCTTTAATTTGCATGGAAAGATTAGGGAGTAATGTACAAGATGGAGAGGGCCTTGCCATTCAAGACAAGATTTATTTATATTATAGAGAGAAAGGGCGTGGTCAAGTCAGAACTCATATCTTTTGTACTTGTGCCAGCAGATGAGCATGGCCATCAGCGCCGAAAGATGCAGAACCGGGACCGCTGCTCCCGTGCCATCGCCAGGCACCCTCTCCTCCCTTCGCCGCCTCCGCTGCTTAGGCACGCCAGGCGGCTCATCCTGGCATGACAATTAGAGATAGGCCCGGTGATGGCCCGGTGACCCCCAAGTAACCCTGGGCACAAAATACCGAGAACCGAGAACTGAGAACTGAACCGAAAATACCGAAATCGAATTTTTTGGTACCTTGTTCAGTTCCTAATTCCCAGGAACTAAATTTACCGAGGTAAATTTGGTACTTTACCTCGGGGAACCAAATTTACCGAACTATATGAAATGTGCTGAGTTTGAGTGTTGTTATATTATTGATTGATAGCACTATTTTAGTCTATTATATTGTGTACTTATGGTACTCTACTCTTATAGTCTTGTGGAGTTTTATATGTATGTATTTGGCATTATTATTCTCTATGAAATCTTGTCCAGATTATGTCAAAATTATCTTTTGAACCTGCTATTACAAGTCCATGCGATCAGTTTGGTATTTTTCGGTAAATATCAAAACCGAACCAAAAATACTGAAATCGAATTCCTCGGTACCAATTTTTGGAAGGAACTGATCAGTACCTATTTTCCAAGGAACCAAATTTCTCTAGGAACCAAAGTACCAAACTGATCGGTTCGGTAATACCGAACGCCCAGGCTTACCTCCAAGGCCAACAAAGAGCCTACTGATGAGGACATGACATCATCGGATATAGTCATTGATTATAAGGTGAGCTCGTTTCTACATTTGCATAGTGATTTTTGGTACAATTCACTTAGTTCTATATGTACACAAATATGTTTCAAAGTGCAAGTTCATCAAAGTTGAACTTTTAGTTCACCGGTGACCCGACAATGCTTCATTGGAAAGGTCATAACTCATCCATCCGTAGTGCGATTGTGGTCAATGAGCACTTGATCGAAAGCGTATTTGATAAGCTTTCAAATCAATCTATTCCCATCTCAATATCACATCAGCAAGGCCACCAAATCATTAAGACATGATGTCGCTATTTCTGCTGGGAGCTACGTCATCATTATGGGCTTGTTATTCACCCTTGGGACCCTGGCCCAAGTTGGAGCACGCCCCAAGGAGATGGAGAACACATAAAGGAAGCCCTTGGATGTCTGCCCCCATGGCCACCACCTTAGGAGTCAAGCAAGGGCGTCCAAGCCAAGTTGGAGGCCCAATCCAAGTCAAGTTCGAGTCCATCTCAGACTCCAGGAGCTCCAGGAGCAGTATGTAGTAAAACAGACACTCAGGTTGCATATGGACTCTGTTTTCAATGATCCACATATGGATGGAAAGATAATTTGATAAGGTAATTAATGGAAGTGGTCCCACATCAAAATTCCATTTGAGTCGATGGGACTCGTCAAAACAAGTTGATGTCCAGAATCTGTCAAGGCGCTACGTCGCCATCTTTTGGGCCGTTGGGCCTTGTAATGTGTTGGGACACCTTTAGGACGTGAAGAGGGGTCCTTGGATGCCCCTTAGGCTATATAATCAGTAGCTGCTGCCTACGTTAGGGTTTGGGTTTTGCTTTAGATCAATCTATCTTTGAACAGTCGCTGTTATCGGTTTGTGAAACCCCACATTCGAGATCTTAATCATATATCTGCAATTGTCACTATACTTGAGTTGTGTGTTATCTTGTTATTGCTTGTGTTCTTCGATTCTTAGCAGGGATTAGCCTTCTCAGTGAGGTCAACCGAATTGTGACACAGTTGATAACAGAGGAGACATGGTGCTAAGGTTGCAGGGTTCGGGTCTTTGTGATCTGAAGCCGGATCGGTGTGTCGCTCTCTGACCAAATCATTATTTATCTTGAACCTGATGGAAGATCGAGAACCCTGTCCCCACCACCTACAGTGCCTATAACCCTAAGTCCCTAACTCTTTCCCTCCTCCCTGGCCCCCCACCCCGTCGTACTCTCGACTCTCGGCCTCTCGTGCCCATGCTCTGAGTCGTGAGTCCTCGTCTCCCACTCAAGGCGTCGCACCACTGACCACGCGACTACCTCCTCCATGTGCACCAGTGCACCACTGGTCGCCTACTCCGCACCCACCATGCCACCGGCCACCTCCCCACGCCCCTTTCCCCTCATCATCGGCTTCGAGTGCTGTGGCCAGCGCCGACCTCGAGCAGTTCCTACTCCTACCGCCTCAAGCTCGCTGTCTGCCGCAAATCTGACCCCGAGCGCACCGGTAGGGCAGCCGTCGCCACATCCCGTGGTCGAATCCGGCTACGGCGCCTAGGGGTGGCTACATGCCACGTCCCTTCTCGGCTTGCCCCTCTCTCTGTCTCTCTAGTTTTTTTAGAAGGCTCTCTAGCTCTCAATTGGCATTTGGTGGGCCTCGGGCTAGCTCGGCCTGCAAAAATGGTCATGCTCATCGGGCTCGCCCAGCATGAAAAGTGACCTGACAGGCCATGCTTGGGCCGTTGGCCAGGCATGAAGGCCTAGAGCGGCATGGCTCGGAGGCACGCCAGGCCCTGTTGTGCCATGCCTTGTCGGGCCAGACTGGGCCGAGCCGTTCCCCATCTATAGCTGCATCACGGATGGTGCGGCTCTCACGGGGTTGTTTGGATAAACCATGTACGCGGTGGGCCATGCGCATCAGGGGACGTGGGAGGAAGGTCTCGGGCCCTTGGTGGTTCTAGTCTTCTAGAAGACACACCAACATGAGTCGTGATGTCATGGGTAGTGATAGCACCCATCGTGTCCACCGAAACGATTGAGGTGATGACCGGATTTTTTTATTGAATGCTTGATTGAATGGAAATTCTCTTGTCTGGGCGTCCGGTTCGGACGATCATGTTCGTGCGTCGTGGCACCAGCCTAACGGCCCAACAGCATCTCTAACCTTATCCTGCTGCCTCTATTATCCAGACGGCAAGATATGGTTCTCTCCACCGAACGCGACCAAGGCCGAGGGGCCATAGCCCACCATGGCGGTGCCGATATGCCATTCCCCATCCTAACGTGTAACTGCAGCGCCTTTCCTTATCCCAACGGCGGTCGTGGCACCCTGCCCCATTCCGACGGTAGCCGTGGTGGCCATTCCTCTCCCGACGGGCGCTCCCTCTCCTTCCCCTCCAGTGGCGCTTTCTCCTCGCCTATGGATTCTGCCACGATTCCCTCCCTTCCTCCTCAATGGTGGTGGTGGCAGCAAACTGCCTCCCCTTTCCCACCAACGGTGGCAGCGGTGGGCACGCTCCCACCGTGTGGATCCAGATCCAGTTCTCATGGCGCCTCAAGGGACCTGTGACGAGGCGCAAAGCGCGCCTGTGATGCGCTTGACGATGCGCGTCCCCCTGGCTGGTCGCTCCACGCCACCGGCGAGCTCTACACTAATGAACTTCAAATGCCGACGAGCCTCCATTTCTCCCAAGCTGCAAAGATATATATGTTGCGCAGAAAGCGCATGTTGCAAGTGTACATTTTAAATGTTTCTGATGTTTCAAAGGTATGTTGCAATTGTTTCATGCGGATTTTGCCTAATCAAATCGAGATGTTGCATATGTTGCTATAGTTACATATGTGTGTTGCAAGTTTTTGTTCCTTACATTTCATCTGTTTTTTCATACGTATGTTGCTAGTGTGTTTATATAGATGTTGCATGCGTTTCACACATACACTACAAGTATTTTATCTGGATGTTGCGTATGTTTTGTAATATTTTTTCAAGTGTTTTTATGTGCTTTTGCAAGTGGTTCAGAAGCATATCTCAAGTGTTTCATCTGTTTTTAGACGTATGCTGCAAATGATGTATCTTGATGTTTCCAAAGTAGAACGGTTGTTGTATATGGGGACGCGCGTGGGAAGCAGCAGGGGCACGAACTGGCCCCGCGCGCAGTCCGGAGATGCGGGTGACGTCTCGGTGGCGCGGGAGGCGTCCGGGGGCATGCTGGTGGATACGTATATGCTGCAAGTATTTTATCTATATGTTACATATGTTTTGCAATGTTTTTTCAAGTGTTTTTCAGATGACTTTGCAAGTGTTTCATCTGTCTTTAGACTATGTTGCAAATGTTACATTTGATGTTTTAAAAGTAAATCGGATGTTGCATGTGATGACACGCATGGGATGCAGGAGGGGGCACGAGCGGCCACTGTCTACGCGCTGTCTGGTGGCATGGGCGATGTCCAGATGGCGCGTGAGACATCCGGGGGCATGCTGGTGGAGACATGCTGGCGCGAGCGAGTGCGGCGCGTGGGAGACAGAGTGCAGCACAGGTGTTTGATATCGGCGTCCAACCAGATGTCATGGCGTTAGCACTTTTCCAATTGAGAAAAAAAAAAGTTCTGGCCTGTGGGCGGCGTGGGCGCTCTCGCGGAATGTTGGGATCCATCGGCGCGACCTTGATGTATCAGGTTTCGAGCCCAGTAGAGCCCAGTCTAACCATCAGCCTGCTTTCGTGCAAGCGTGTTGGGCCGAGCGCGCCGAGCCGGATCGTGTGCTTTCTTGCTGTTATTACGACGCACGTGGGTTGGCCTTCAGGGTTCAGGCCCATCAAGAAAACCTCCAGCTGAGCAGTTCGAGAGTCCTCTCCTGTATCGAAAAGCATAATATAATGCTACCTTACATTGAAACTACATCAGAGAGATTCCTTTAAATTATCAGAATAATGTTAGATCGAAATTTAAACAGTTCAGGGATGTAGCTCAAATGGTAGAAGCGCTCGATTAGAGTGCGAGAGGAGCATGGGTAATGATTCCCCGCATCTCCAATTTTTTATTATTTTTCCTTAAATTTAACTCGCGTTTAAACCTATATCTGCTATTTCGTACCGAGACGAAGGTGAAACTATGGATTCGTTTGGAATAAAATTGGTTTGCGAAGATAATCTCTTGTGTGTTTTGTGTGAGAAAAAAATATTTCTATATTATTTTACTTCAAAAGAAATATCTTTTCAATAACAATGTATGCTAAACGAATTTTTCATAAACCAGTTACACTATGGATTGGTGTGACTAAATAGATATACTAACACCATCCTTTAAAGTTTCTGAAAATTACAACTTAAAACCGGAAGGCTACCAAGTTTTTCTATGATCGGAAAACTAAATCAAGTATAAACCCGCTACTAAGTTCACACTGCAATCAAAGAGTGTCAGTAATGTATATGGATTTAAACCTGCAACACAAAGTGATTACCTACAGTATCTTTTGCGGGCTGTGCAAAATCAGCTTCAGACTTCGCCCCTTTTTCTTGGGCTTCCCCTTGATAGTGTCGTGCACTGAGATTTTCTAAAGATAACAAGCATTACCCAAAGCAGATCGAGACAAAGACAAATATGCGATGTAGAGTATAATGGAGACACAAAATTGTTTCACCGGAGTTCGAGTTCCCATTTAAACCCTACGTCTTTGTTGAGAAAGCCATGAGCGATCAGTTGTGATCAAGCTCTAGTCAGATTGCTCTCAATCGTTTTCCTTACCTCAGTCATGGGCTATGGATACTATCAATACTTCTAAAAAAGATGAGATAAAAGATTAAAACGTATTTAAGATAACACATTAGCATTATTAGCATTATATCAAACTAAATAAGTTTGCAAGTGAACTATGTTTTTAATTCTACCTATTTTCAATTTCAAATCATGATATTTCTCGATCTACTTCTCAGCATAGACATACTTATAAATTATGGCTAACCGTGTTTTTCAAGAAAAAAAAAGAAGAAGACCATCAAATTAAAAACATATATTATGTGAGAACTAGGTCAATCCATCTTATCTATTAGGTCAATAGATTATATGGTCCTATTTTAGACTTCGAGACTAGATTTTATATTCAATTGATCTTGTTTTCACAGGTAGGATGAACTGCATAAGGGCACTCCCAATGCAGAAATCATCATAGTTTCTATGTACATTAATTGTACTATCACCTAAATATTTTGCTAATGTAGCAAGGTAGTTATTGAAGAAAAAGAGCAAAAATCATAGAAACCGGGTCTAAGTTAGAAACCATGTCACGAGAACCAAGACATGAAGGGATGTGATTGATAGAGAATGGATAGAGAATGTATGTGATTGGATAAAAATTATTCTTTAGAAACTATCCACTGGAACATGGTTTGTATATGCAGTGTCTATACAAATTAATAGATACTCCCTCCGTATCGGATTTAGAAGTCGTTTAGGACAGCGACACGGTCTCCAAAACATAACTTTGACCTCTTATTTTTATAAAAAATATTTATGGACAAGTGATATATGTATACTTTTATGAAAGTATTTTTCAAGACAAATCTATTCATATAATTTTTACATTTGCAAACTCAACAACTTAAAAGTTATTGATGATTTATATTCCCAATGTTTGACTCAAACCTTGTCAAAACGACTTCTAAATCCGATACGGAGGGAGTACGTAAACTACGTGTTCGCAGTAGTTTCTACCGTTAGGACTGCCGATTGACCCGGCCATTTATTACCATCCTTAATCATAGTCCGTAGACAACCTTCGTCTCCTTGACACGTGTAACCTCCCTGCAGGTCGGCAGCGTGTAACCTCCCGGCAGGCAGGAGCGTGACGGCCTGTCCCAATCGACACCGCGGACCGCAGCTTCCTTCATTTCACCCCTATTCCTCAGCCCCTTTCGCTTCTCGAGGACTCGTGCTGCTCGCCTTCACCCGTTCATCGCATAGCCCAACACCGTCTCGTCACCATGCGCCGCCCGTGGAGGCACCCGGGCCCAGGGGCCGCGATGGCGGCGCGCCACGGCGCCGCGGACCTCTGCCTCCGCGAGGTCGGGGACCTCCTGCCGTGACGCTTCGCCCGCCGCGCGGCCAGTTCCGAGGTCAGTTCCCTGGTCCCCCTACCTCCTGTACTTCCTTCCTTCTCCGCACTGTGCCCTTTCAATCCCATGTCGCTCCCGCATCTCGATCCGTGTCGCGGGGGCGGATCGGCACGCGCAGCGATCGGGCTGGACGGCCGGTGTGTTCAATGGCGTGGCGTGGTCTCGGGCCTGGGCCGTGTGGCGCTAATTGGGGGCGTGCTGAGTTCCATTTAGCTGGGGTGTAGCGTTGCGTGGTGCCAGTTGATGTGATTTTCGTGTTGCGTAGGTGTTTGGTTGACATACTGGATTGGTTATTTGCCCTGTTAGAGTGTTCAGCAGGACAGTCTGAATCGCTGAGCAAATTAATCAGAGTTAGTGAATACTGGATGCATTTGTTGCAAATTAATCAGAATTAGTGAATACTGGATGTATTTGTTGTGGGTTGTTGATGGAATTACCTCTTTACAGGACCTTGTGATGCGGCTCCAGATTCACCAGAAGCTTGACAGGCACACGGGCTGCGTCAACACAGTGAGCTTCAATGAGGTCGGTGACATCCTCATATCGGGGTCTGATGACCAGAGGGTGATGTTGTGGGACTAGGACACCGGCACCGTCAAATTAGAGTTTCATTCAGGACATGGTGGCAATGTGTTCCAGGCATAGTTCATGCCCTGCTCAGACGATCAGACCATTGTCACTTGTGCTGCCGATGGCGAGGTTGGTTTCTTAGCTCCTTGCTTTCTTGTTCAACTTTAGTTGATGGTATTCACCGTCTCAGTTTTCATCAGCTGTGATGCTCTTGTGCCTCTACCAGGTGAGGCTTGCCAAGATACAGGATGGTGGAGACGTCTCCACAACATTGCTTGGTGAACATGGGGGAAGGGCTCACAATTTGGCTATAGAGCCCAGTAGCCCTTATATCTTCTACAGCTGTGGTGAGGATGGCCTTGTTCAACAAGTAAGCCATTAAACAGGTGCAGTATTTCAGGTGTTTGCAAATTGACCTATAACCAAGTGTAATTAGCCATGTCTTTCTTGTGCAGTTTGATCTCAGAACAAACACGGCCTCAAAACTATTTCTTTGCAGAAGTTCCTTCATTAAATCAGTATCCTCAACTCGTGTTCACCTAAATGCGATTGCAATAGATCCGAGGAACCCAAATCTTTTTGCTGTTGGAGGAAGCAATGCATATGCTCGTATGTATGACATCCGCAAGTGCAAGTGGGATGGATCATCTGATTTTGGTCGCACATCTGACTGCTATTGTCCACCACATCTTGTTGATGATAAGAGTGTTGGGATAACAGGGTTAGCGTTCTCTCACCTGAGTGAGTTGCTTGTATCTTACAATGAAGAGAATATTTATCTATTCCCTAAAAATGGAGGGCTGGGATCTGACCCCAAAAAATCTGTTAAGATTGGAGCAGATGAAGGGTGCAAATCAACAATGTTAGCATCTGGGCATGATGTTTCTCAACCTGCACCTCAGGTATATGTCGGTCACCGCAATTGTGAAACTGTGAAGCGTGTGACTTTCATTGGGCCAAATGATGAATACGTTGCCAGTGGGTCAGACTGTGGTCGGATGTTTATTTGGAGAAAGAGAGATGGGAAGTTTCTATGAGCCATGGAGGGTGATGAGTGCATTGTGAATTGTATTGAGCCTCATCCTCATGCTATGACAATTGCAAGCAGTGGAATTGATAATGATGTAAAAGTTTGGACTCCCTCTGCGATTGAGCGGGCACCTGTGGTAAATGTTGATGAGGTAATATCTCCTAGCCATCTATGTCCCCTTATCATCTCTACCTTCAGGCTTCAGCCAACCTATATTCTCCGCATAGTGGAGAAACTGTAGCAATCTGTTGGTCAGGATGCCATGTTTATTGATCTAGTGGAGACATTTGTACATCACTACTTTCTCCATGATTTTGTCTTTCCAGTTCAGCATCATCCATTTTTGTTTGATATTTTCATTTACAATTTATTGAGTACCTCCCTTGTTTGGCAGCTCCAGTCTAGACCTCGCAAGAGAAGAGCCAAGTTCTGGCGCTTTGACTTACCAGATCTTTTGATCCAACACATACTGGTATCAGAACATAGGCAACGATCGGCTGAAGATGATTCATCAGAGGACCATGAGGACAACACAGGATTACTTAATCTAGTGCTACGGGCTGCAGTTGGAGGTGTGTCATCTGATGATGATGATGATGAAGAGACCTCTGATGGCTCTGAATAGTGTTGAGTCAAACGATCTATTGTCCACCTTTCAGGGCCGTTTCAAAACTGTAAATATGCAGTAATAAGTTATCGTACTTCCATGGATGATATAACAGAACAACTATGATTTAGTAGCTTGTCATTTCTATGTTATAAGTATGTTTTTAGTGGGCTATTTTAATGAAAAAATTGGACTAACCAAATTGTGTGCTATCTTATGAAAATCTGCAATGGTGTTGCACCATATATTTAATTGTCTGACAAAAAAACTTCGTGGTTCATTCCTGTGAAGCTTACCTTGATGTCTATTTTCTCGCGTGTAGTAGCAGGATGACTTAATGTCATGATTTGAGGGACTCTTTTAGCTTCATTTCATTGCTGGTTTGTACAACTTACTTATATGAAAATGGTGTAAGAGTGTTGGTGTGTGAGAAATGTGTTTGGTCCCTCCAAAATACCTTATGGATTGGAATGTGGAGGTACATTAGAGAGTGCCTTTTTGTTTCTTATTCTTCTCAACTGCAATATTCTGGCTTTGTTGTTACTTGTTAGGCATTGCAGCCATATGGATTACCACAGAGAAACTTTTTTCTATTTTACTTTATACAAAGTATTTACTGTATGAGTGGTGAATAGTTTTTTTTATGTGAGGCTTAATCATATCACTTCACTGGATCTATCTCACTATCTGTTTGCTGTATATATTTCCTGCGGTTGTTGCTGATGATTAATAGGATTTAAAAGTTGCAGGTTAACAAGTGCTTTGGAGTTTGGTGTTATTTACTTGAAAAATAATAATTCCTAGAAGAAAAATGATCTACTTAGAGCCATGGACTTTGTAAATGGACATGGAATTCACATAAGTAAATTTGTTAAATAGTTATGCAAATGGGAGATATAATAGAAACAAAAGTTGAGCAATAACACGACTGTTCCTCATCAATTTCTCAGTATATTCTTCTATTAGTCATTCATCAGGACACATGGTTTATGACAAAGCATTAAATCATGTGGAATAGGGCACAGTATTATGTGGAAAGACACATGAGCAGAAAGGCTTTATTGTTTGGGGCTTAAGCATTTCTGCCCCTACTTTCATGTTAAATGGTGATTTTACCCTCATTTTTTTAACTTTATGATTTTACCCCTATGTTTTCAAAACGAAGGGAGAGTTTGCCCGCTTAAGCATTTCTGCCCCTACTTTCATATCAAATGGTGATTTTGCCCTCGTTTTTTTTTAATTTTGTGATTTTACCCATATGTTTTCAAAACAAAAGGAGACTTTGCCCCTACTCTGTGAAGTAATCTTAATGGTGTTAACTTTTGGACAAAAGGATAAGTTTGCCTATATGATTTTACCTTTGCTTTATTTTGCTCTTTGTGTTTTTACCCCTATTGCCAAATCAATGGTTTAGCAAATTTGATATGAATTAGATAATTTAATCAGTGCAAAATTGGACAAAGCTTAGAAAATTTTGACACCGTTTCTGCTAAAATCTCTTATATGAAAGCACATCTTTCAGCCCTGAGGCTTTAACTTGTTATAATTTCTACATCCGCTCAAGATAAAAGAAACATTAGCTTCAGCAATGAATTGCACTGGGATAAGCCCACTTTCTGAGCTCAGCTATTCCGCATCTGACAAGAACTTTGCCTAGACTTCAGAGGACGCAAGTGGCAACAAAATACTTCAAGCTTCAATAAGGGGGTAATAATCTAGCAAAAATCTCGCCTTTACAAACCTAAACGCCTTGACGCCATAAGATTGCACCCAGACCGTGCCCCCCAGGACTCTCTATCTCTGAAACATGAAACACTTGGATGTAACATATGACTAAAGCAGATGAAACATTTGGAACATACAATTGCAACATGTGTGCGAAACGTATACAACATCCAGATAAAACACTTGCAAATTGCAATACGAAAACACTTACTCCAACATAAGACTGAAACAGCTGCAATATTTCGAACATACTCTTGTAACATAGGCGTGAAACTTATGCAACATTAAGATAGCAAACGCTTGCAATATAAGTCTGAAACAGATGAAATATTTTGAACAAACGCTTGCAATATGCCTCTGAAACACTTGCAACATATGCAACATCCCGATCTACTTTTGCAACATATGCAGCAATCTACGTGTGTACATTTTATTTTCTCTTTTTTGGCCATTTAATCAAGTCAGATCTAACTGTGTTATAAAATAGGGGTAAATGGACGATTCGTTTCAAAATCACAGGGGCAAAATCACAAAGTTTAAAAAGTAGGGGTAAAATCAACATTGCAGTATGAAATAGGGGCAAAAACACCAAATTCCCCTGTTGCTTTCTTAAAACCTGCTATATTTTGTCAACTGATTATTCGATACACATTAGAATCGCTCATCGCAATTAGTAACAACATTGCCTAGTTGTTTCAGCCTTACGTTCCCCAAGGCAAAGAATTAGCAGGTCTGCTTCAAGTATGAATATAATGTACTCAAGCATCTGAAGGGTTTCTGATATTTACAATACTACCCGCTGGCCGCTGTGCAGTTTTGATCAACTAATAATGTGGCCCAGCAAGGAAGTTATACAATACTACTCCATTTGACATTGAATAGTAAATGGTAGTAGAAGACTAAGTGTAGGATGTAAAGACTATTTACAGGCATGTATCTACCTTCTTTTACCCATAATACAGAGGATATCTCATCTATTTCCTATCTGGCTGCACTTCAGCTGGCCTCATGCTTATGCTCGTTGCAAACGCTACCAGCTGCAAGAAGTTGATATCAAAGAACGAAACAGCTTTATTGTAGCAATGAACATATTCAACTGGAACCTACCGTTGCAAATCCAGCACAGGCAAGGCTGAAACCTTTTAAGTAGAAAGGCGTAACTTCTGATAGACACCAGGCTGTGAAGCCAAATGGAGACAAATTAGGATGGAAAACAAAATCTGAAGAGAAACTTGTTCTTAGTTTAGATGTGCTAATAAGTTAAGACAATGTCAAGCATGCATATATATATATATATATATATACCTGTGAGAGGAGTAAAAATTAGAGGAGATATGACACTTGCAGTTGAGCTTATTCCAGTGATGCACCCTTGGACCATTCCCTTGATTGCAAATTAAATAATGCAAAAGGAGTCATGGTGGTAGAACATATATACGAAGCTTGCCATTTCATTTGTGAAGAAACTTCATTTGCGTTCATATATACTGGAATTGACGGAAACTATCAGTTGCTTGTGATTCACCCATGTTTTTTACCTGCTCAAAAGGTCCCGCCTTCTTTGATACGATGCTTCTTATCTGTTGAAAAATTGTCAATAAAAAAGTTCTGTTCGCATGTTGCGATGAACCAGAAACAAGACTAGAGAGCGTCATTAACAAGAATTACTTACACAAGGTGTGACCAACATGCTTAGTATTACACTGCTTGCGGCAAGATAAGGAACCTTAAAAAAACCATGCACAACGTGAAACTTAGAACAAACAATGCCAATCTAAATCTCATAGAAAAAAAAATACTGCCACTAGATCACTTGCATACCCAGAACGACCATGCGATGCTGTATAGGAATGCCTGCACGTCCAAGACGGGGCAAATCAAATAGTAATTGCTGAATTAACCAGAGACAAATATGCAGTACATCCAATAAAGCGGCATCCTTATATTACCTGGCCGCAGCTCGCTATAAGTGCTATGATAAGTAGCTTCTGTTCACCAAGCTTTGGCACTAGGAGTGGCATCACAGTTAGCTGCATCATAATTCTTAAACGGCTTCAGACGCAGCTAAGTAAATTTGAGCACTTCAGTGGTCACACATAAAGTTATTGTGGAAAACATTCAAGGTAAAATTGTACCTGCGAGAAGCTTCCTGTAATGCCAATGATAAGTAGCAAATCGGCATACTGGTTCTTGCTATAATGGAATTTTGCCTTCAGGAAGTACTGCATTTTGCAGCCCAGAGGGAAGAAGAGTTAGAAGCAACTTTAAAAAACGCCCGTCAGTCAGATATGTACCATACTCCTCTGTCCTAAGAAGAAAGGAAATCTCCCTTTGCAATGAGTCAAACAATTCTAAGTTTATTAACCAAATATATATAAAAAAGTATCAATATTTATGATGCATTGTAAGTGGTATCATTAGTTTAATCATGTAATATATTGTTCATAATAAACCTATTTAAAGATACAGACATTAATACTGTTTTCTATAAAAACTAGTTAAACTTACTGTCTGACTCCTTAGGAAGTGTGATTTTCATTCTTTTAGGGAGTATATGAGTGCCAATATTTGGCATTATCTGAATATAAGTTTAGTTCATGAATTCACGCCCTGAATTCTTTCAGGAGAACTGCATAGTATTTATGTCATGATATTGCTCCATGATATTTGCGTACTCTTCATCTGTAATGTCTATGAGCTTTGTAACAGAGAGCAAAAGAGGCGTACCAGTAGTGTACTTAGTAAGCCTGCCTCACCAAGGCTTTGGAAAAATGTGACGACGGCCGCCCTGGAGAAGGTTGAGCTGCAAAAGTTGTTTGGAGCATTCTCCATTTCAGAAAAGTTGTTTGGAGCATTCAGGAGGGAATATTGAGATAGAGACACATATGAAGTTGCATTCTTATTTAATCAGCATGCTCTAGTGACCGTACTTTCCTATCTTTTAATACAATGACATGCAGAAATCTTGTTTAACCATCTCTATTGTGGGTTATTAGGCAATACATCAGTTCACTTTGTGACTTTGTGTCGGTCTCTGAAAGAAACCAAAAGTTGTTTGGAGCATTCTCCATTTCAGAAAAGTTGTTTGGAGCATTCAGGAGGGAATATTGAGATAGAGACACATATGAAGTTGCATTCTTATTTAATCAGCATGCTCTAGTGACCGTACTTTCCTATCTTTTAATACAATGACATGCAGAAATCTTGTTTAACCATATCTATTGTGGGTTATTAGGCAATACATCAGTTCACTTTGTGACTTTGTGTCGGTCTCTGAAAGAAACCTATGCACTGCCATTCATTGGGTGCATCATCATCTAAAAAGCTCCGGGGGTTGTTAAGAACCGGAACAGATGACTTGATATTTCACCAAGTGCATGTTGATCGTGTAGGCCTACTCCAAAAAGTATAGGTTTATATATATATAACTAGAGTTGGTTTTGGCAACAGTTATATATATGCTTTGCAATGCAGGTTGCAGGGACCCAGTGCAGCCCATCAAAAACTTTTTGTTAAGGGGCGAAAAAAAAAGATCAAGAGTCCTTTCAGGAGTCAGGTTATTCAGACAATGGAATGGAAGGCTCAACGGACGTCACCTGCTGGTAAGAATGGCCGCTATCTCCGACAGCGACGGCGCCTTCCGAAGTGGCGGAAGCCTCGGCGACGCCTCCTCGCTGCTGGTGCTGGAAGAGGAGGGAAGGCAGAGCGGCCGGGAGGCCTCCTCGTCGCTACCGCTGCACGGGGAGGATACGGAGGCTCCGCCGTCCGTCTCGTGGAGGAAGGCCTTCATGTAGACGGCCGTCACCACGGCTGCCACTGCAGAGACCTGCAGCCGGCGCAAGCATACGCACGACGCTAGCTGCTGGTCACTTGGTTTGCCGGATCGGATGCCAGAACCCAGAAAGGAAGAAACCATCATCATCATATATATATTCCGACCTGAAACGTGGATGAGGCCGGGAGGAAGCGGGCTGCTACGGTGCTGGCGACGAAGCCGGCGCTGCAGACGCCGGAGAAGACGCTGAAGGCCGCCGCGCGCCGCGTCTCCGGCACCCTGTCAGCCTGGACCGAGCAGAGCACGGGAGGGTTCATCGTCGATCAGTGCATGAATGCATCCAGACAAACTTGCATTGTCAGCTGGTGACGACGGCTACTTGATGGAGGCAGAGATGATGAGGCAGTAAGAGAGAGTAATGGTACCACGTAAGCAAGCGAGAGGCACATCATGGTGCCTTCAGAGACCATCGCCGTCAGCGTCTTGGTTATGTAGTACGCGTAGAAGTAGCCCTTGGTCTGGCCGTACGCCAGGATGCCTTAATTATATATCGGATGCAACAAAGAACAGAATACGTACGTGATGTTAAACAACGACCTTCAGTCCGCATCACCTGACAGAGACACTACTGGACTGGTCGCAAGAATGTTGAGCTGAGTAAAATGATTACCGAGAGGAACGATGGACGCCGTGGCGGGCAGCGCCAGCAGCGCCTTCCGGCCGTACCTGTCGGACAGGTTGCCGACCACCGGCGTCAGGACCAGCGCGCCCAGGCCAGTAACCTGAAACAAACACGCATGTTTCAGAATTCAGAATTGGAATTGAGATTCAGACTCAGATTGAAACGGTGCAGAAAGGAAAAAGTCTACGTAATCCCCAAACTGTGGGTGCACTACGTCACTCCTTAAACTATAAAATCGGATTTTCTAACTCTTGAACTTTTCAAAACCGGTTAAATAACCCCCTCAAGTGGTTTTGGACGGTGGTTTTGTCTTTTTCCTTTTTATTAATTTTCGTTGAATCTTTGTAAAATCATAAATCACAGAAAAATCATAAAATAGAAAATCTAATTTTGTTGGACTCCACCTGAGTAGATCTACAGTGAATATATAATATGGTATGCTTTAGTACAAAGTTTTTGCTGTAGCTTTAGATCTGGCAAAACCATCGTCACTGTAGCATAACCACCGTCTAAAACCACTTGGGGGTTATTTGATCGGTTTTAAAAAATTTAGGGGATAAAAAATCTAGTTTTTATAGTTTAAGGGCAAGCGCAGAGCTCGAACCCGGATCGGTGGCCTCCGAACCTAGAGTACTCACCAACCGAGCTAAGGCCAGGTCCCCGACTGCAGCTGCAGTTGTGGGTACTAGTGGCGGATCGAGTGGTGTCGCCGGCACGCCTCTCTGTGGTCCGAGTCCGAGAGCAACTGGACCGCCCGGTTACTGGCGCGGCGTGGACGCGTGGTGGCCGGCCGATGCATGCGTCGCGGTCTCGCCTCGCCTTTCCGGCAGATTTGACAGGCATGGGTACTAGTAGCTTTTTACCACCGCTGCGTGAGACCGGGCACTGCTCCTTTGACGCTTTCTTTACTGCCAGTCGGGTACTAGAGTACTAGGCGATGACTTTTGTTCCCGTTTTTACCAGCTTCGGGACGTCCTACGGTGTGCCTTTCGCTTTTGAGTTTTGACATCAGGCGGGGAGCCGGGAGCGGCCGGTCCGGGGGAAGGAACAAATGGTAAAGGAGAAGGGTGGTCGGTGCGGCGTTTGTTTACTTGAGACGTCGGCAAAGTCTCCTGCATGCGTACGTGGTGGAAATCGCCGGCCGGCCGGCCGCGCGCGTGACGTACCACGTACGACCGCGGCGGCCACTTTGCCGGTCGATCTCCCTCTCAATGCAAGTGCGCGCAGTGCTAGCTCTAAAGGAAGTTACCGGAGGCGACAAGGACAACATACAGTAATGGGCTGCTCCATGCTCAAAGCGACCGGCATGGCGGTTACAGCGCCATCACCATATCGCGACGGGCGACGGGCCGACGGCGACGGCGACGGCGACACTGAAAGCCAAAGCACGCCTAAACGCACGGATGAGCTGACGCTCTCTCACGTCACGTCTAGTCTACCTCACGCACTCTCTGCCAATTGTAAACCGCCATCTCGCTAGTTCGCTCGCTTTGTGTCGAATTCAGGGCACTGAGCTAGGCAGATACTAGTAGTACACATCAGTGGAATTATATTAATTAACCCCTTTGTTTAGTTCCCCAATTCTCCCTCAAATTCTACTATGCAAAAAGAAGATTTTCCGTCACATCAAAATGTTGGCAAATGCATGGAGTACTAAATGTTGATGAAATCAAAAACTAATTGCACAGTTTTGTTGTACTTTGCGAGGCGAACATTTTAAGCCTAGTTAGTCAAAATTTGGATAATTTTTACCAAATACAAACGAAATGCTACAGGAATTCTGATACAGTATTTTTCTCCCCAATTCTCTGAACTAAACGAGGCCTAAGAAATTTCATGCAAATGCGGGCTGATCAGTGGGCCAGCTAGGTGTCGATCTCACTGCACAGTGCGCACTTCCTAAGAGCCTGTTTAGTTCAAAAAGGAACCCAAAAAGTGCTACAGTAGATGAAAGAAAAAAAACTAATTACATAGTTTTGTTGTAAATCACGAGATAAATCTTTTGAGCCTAATTAGTCTATGATTGGACACAAATTGCCAAATAAAATGAAAAGTGCTACAGTAGCCGAATCTAAAAAATTTCTCCAACTAAACAGGCCCTAAATCTCCATGTTCATGGACGGAAATGCATTGAGGCCTTTTTTTTCTCAACTCAGGGAACACTCAAGAGGAACGAAGACGAAGAAGCAACCACGATCTAGCTCCACCTCCGTACCGTACGTGCTATAATCAATCGGCTTGCACAAAGAGTGAAAGACTTCTCGTGCACCCTGACTGGTACACAAAGAAAGAACGAAAGAAAGGAAGAAAGAAAAAAGACAAGCAGCAGCGGCTATCATCGATTGCTGCTAGCTTAGGCAGTGTTTAGATCCCTTCAAACTTCTAAAAATTTTACAAGATTTCCCGTCACATCGAATCTTTAGATGCATACATGGAGCATTAAATGTAGGTAAAAAAATAATTAATTGCACAGTTTATCTGTAAATGTCGAGACAAATCTTTTGAGCCTAGTTAGTCCATGATTGGATAAATTTTACGAAATAACAACGAAAAGTGCTACAGGAACTTTACACCAACTTTTACACCATCTAAACACTACCTTAGGTAGAGGCGGTCCAAGTTTGAACTGCACTAAATAAATAAACTATTAAAGAAGAACGAAATCAAAATTGACGCATGCATGCCATGTTCATCTGGCTTATAATCCGTCTTATTCAGCTTGTTTTTCAGCCGGAACAGTATTTTTCTCTCACAAAAAATCAGCTAACAGTGTTTTTTAGCCGGCTTATAATTCCAGGGTAGAATTATAAGCCGGCTGAAAAACACTGTTGACTGATTTTTTGTGAGAGAAAAATACTGTTCCGGCTGAAAAACAAGCTGAATAAGAACGCCCAGCTCGCACTGACGCAGCGGACAACCATGGAAGCATGCATGCAGTGAATTGGGGAAGCAGGGAAGGACGAAGAGATCTCGGCGCTATGAGCTTGCTAAGGGAGGTTAATGAATTACCGCTTGCTGGAGACCATTGAGGTAGATGGCGAGGGAGCACTCGTCGCGGCCCGGACAGAGCGCCGCCATGGTGACGTCGGTCATCACCGGGGCCACCATGAAGGCGGAGAAGCAGAAGAGGAAGGCGAACACCAACAGGTGCCCCAGCCCCGCGAGCTCCTCCATCGTCGTCACTTAGTTCTCCCGACGATCCTCTCTTTTCTTATTAATATAAGCTTATTAGGTTCACTCACTCCTGGTTTTATATATACTGAGATGCTGCTCCATATATATATATATATATATATATATATATATATATATATATATATATATATATATATATATATATATATATATATATATATATATATATATATATATATATATATATATATATATATATATATATATATATATATATACATACATATATATATATACATATACATATATACATACATATATATATATACATATACATATATACATACATATATATATATATACATATATATACATATACATATACATATATATACATATATATACATATATACATATATATATATACATATATATATAACTACTACCCTATAGCTGGCTACAAAATAACTTATTCTATAGCCACTTTGAGTTACGATAATTACTATATTAATTTACGAGATTATAGTAACTCCTAACTAAGTGGTTTACTACAACATTACGGTAAATATCCCTATATGTTATAGTAATCCAACTATCGTAAATATGTATTGACATTATCGTAAATAGAGGTGGCTACAAAATAACTTATTTTGTAGCTAGCTATAGAGTATACTCTCCCTATATATATATATATATATATATATATATATATATATATATATATATATATATATATATATATATATATATATATATATATATATATATATATATATATATATATATATATATATATATATATATATATATATATATATATATATATGGAGTGAAGTGTGTTGTGTGCTGTATGACTTGACGAGGGCCGGCCGCGCCGGGTGGACATAGCAGCGTGTGCGTACGTCTCGGATGTCACCGAGAGAGGAGAGGAGACATGCAGAAGAGAGATCCATCGTCGACCGGTCGATTGCCGATATGTGCTTATAGCCCAACAAGCAAGGAAAGTCCACCAGAGGAAAAGCAAGGTAATACTAAAGGGGAATGAATTGCTGTGGACATACTATATATGATATTGCGGATCGGATCTGGGTAGAATTTTCTTCAAGGTTAGCCCGTCGAATCGAAACTAGAAAAAGGATCAGTAGCGACTAGCGAGGGGAAAAAGAAAAAGATAGGGTAGAAAGCAATGCAGTGCATACTTATATATGTATAGGTGATATAAGAATCGGTTAATTGCATTGCATTGCTCACTAAGGGAGAAAAAAAATTCTCTGGTGGTAGTGGTGCCTTTCACCTTGGTATATATTGCTTTTCATATTTAACTTGTCGAGTGATATATTCGGTGGAGATCAGAGGAAGCTAGCTTTTTGATCGAATTCTTTGGAACGTGCTACGTACGTCCACGAGGACGGCATGCATTAAATTGCTTGTGTATTAGCGAGAAGCATCAGTATAGCATAGAGAACCAGTGCTTTAAAAGAAAAAAATTGGAAAAGCGTGCAAAGCGTCTTTTATTTTGTAAAATAAAAGAGATCGGTACTGTAGGTGTGATTTGTGAACGTGTGATTAGCTAAGTATCACCTGCTCCGCGCATCTTCTACGGTTGAATTGCCAAAATAATTTCGGATAGTAGCGCCTTGTTTAGATGCACCCCAAAAGTTAGAATTTTTTCACTCTCTCCCCGTCACATTAATCTTTGAACTCATGCATGAAGTAGTAAATGTAGGTAAAAAAATAACTAATTACACAGTTTAGTTGAAAATCACGAGATGAATCTTTTAAGCCTAGTTAGTCCATGATTAAACAATATTTATCAAATAAGACGAAAATGATACTATTCATCAAGTTTTTTTTTTCAATCTAAAGGAGGCCTAGTAGTTGGTTGGGGATCGATGGGAGCTTTTGGTTTGTACTCTACCTAGTGGGCATGCATGAGAAACCACTCGTCCACTCCTTTAATTTTGTGAGACGTACGGGCACCGAGGCACGCACTGGGCTAGCTTTCGCCTGGCCACTGGTGTGTGTGCGCGCTCGTACCATTACTGGCCGGCCGGTGCTGCTCCTGCTCGTACGATGACCGCACTTGCATTGCGACCGATCTCTACTCCTAAAAAGAACCACAGTAAATCGTCAACCGGCTTTCACCCCGCCTCCGCGTGAAAGACCACCCGCATGGTCTAAAAATTCGCTCGCTACGGAAGTTGTTATGCGCGCATGGTCTCCCGTGGACCCTGGCATCTGAAACACTGTCCTCTGGCTGTCTGTCTGGCCGGCCCGGCCTGCCCCGTCTCGGCTTGTCGTTGGTTTTAACGGCTTGTGGTAGGTGGATCCGCGTGGCCGTAGCCTCTGCCGTAGCCTTTGGGCTACGTGTTCGCTTCGACCTCACGCCGACGAAACTGACGGATGGACGGACAGACAAGCCAAAAAAGAGAAGAAAACCAGAGCACGGGATACAGACAAAAGTGGGGTGCTAATGGCTAGCGTGCTGGTGCCGCCGCACCGTATTTTGTTTTGTCTTGTTGTCCGATGCACTTGGCTGCTGCTGCTTGGCATCATTCAGCGGCGGACGCAGGAATTGAAAATTAAGTGTACAGACTACAGACCGCATATATGCACTTATAGAATCAGACCATCGTGGTATATATAAAACTAAATATTCATCAATTTAAAGCAGACAGTATTAGAGCAGAGTACATTATACAATTAATTAATATCCGTTTCAAATTTTAATTCGTTTGTCTTTTAAGATTCCAAGTTTGATTACTCGTCTTATTTAAAAAATTTGGGCTTAATATCATTTTTTTTGTTGTGACTTGCTTTATTAACAGAAGTTTTTTCAAGAATGACTTAAATTTGACAATATTTGCACAAAATTTTTTGAATAAGACGAGTAGTCAAACTTGAGGTCAAAAAAGTCAAACGAATTATAATTTGGAATAGAGGGAGTACAATATTTGTGAAGCCTAAACTAGTAAAGAAACATTACAAATTTATTCGACAAGGCGGCTTTTGGAATCGAGAGATGATGTCTTCGTCAGCAACACATAGAAAAAAATTGATTCTCAATGAACGTAACCCAGCAATCATTCAAGTAATGATCCCCTGTGCTATTTCTTAGCTTGTTCTTTACGAAGTTTATCACTGAAAATGTTTTTTCAACACTTGCAGTTGCAACCGGTAGCAATAGGACTAGTTTCAGAAGCTTGTAGACATACGAGTGTAAGACATGCTTATTTGTTTCGACAAGCAAAGCTGAAAGCTCGGCAATACTTTTCACTTTGCTAAATCTTTCATCACCACGCATATCAGCAATAAAGTTACCAAGCTGATAGGTTAAACGCCTCAAGTCAGTGATTGGGAAGTCTTTGGGATAAAACTTTGCGAGTTTTACTAACTTGTCCTTGTCAAAAGAAGCAAATGAATCTTTGGGATTGAATGATGACATGCAAATCAGCATATTAGTGTTCGAGTCGAACCAGGGGGCGGCCACGGACGGGGAGAGGGGCGTCTTAGGCTCTGGTTCCCTCCGTGACTTCCTTTCTTGGGCTAGCAGGTCGGGCTAGCTAGATGGTGGACGGAAGGAACAAGAAAACATGGCCTTTTAACTCTTACTTGGATCAAATATACAGAATTTTGTATAGTTATATGTATTATACATGTATATGCATAGTAGCTGTAAAATTTTTCTCAAAATTATTGGGTGTACTCCCTCCGTCCCTAAATATTTGTCGCTTGCGCTTCCCAAGAAACAACTTTGATTAATTATATATTAAAATATATTAATGCTTATGGTACATAATTAGTATCATTGGAAAGATATTTGAATCTAGTTTTTTAATAAATTTATTTGAAGATACAAATATTGCACGTATTTTCTATAAATTGAGTCAAACTTGTAACACGAACACTAACGACGACAAATAAATAGGGACGGAGGAAGTACATCTGTGCACCCATGTCCACATACTGTGTCCGCCAGTGGCATCATTTGTGTGGACTAATCGTAGTCGCAGAGACAAGACAAGACGCGCACGGTCTCCCGCGTAGTGGACCCTGATACTGTCTGTTCCCTCGCTTCGCCAAACGCACGCGCGCACGCTCCTCTACCCGTGGCCCAACGCCCCTGCCTTCGCGACATTTTAATCGCGCTCCCTCTCGCTCAGGCCCTCGCCCCCCGTTGTCGCCCACGCCACCGTCTCCTCTCGCTCAGGCGCGCCGAAGTGCGTCGAGCCATCCGCCTCCAGCCCGTTTCGCCTCCAGCGGTGCCGTGGGCTGGTGCCGCACCGGCAGGCACGGACGCCGCGGGACTGGGAAGGGTCCGCGGTCCACGCGCGCGTGTGCCCGCCCTCTGGGCGGTGCAGACGAACACCGAAGGGGCCGGTCACGGGTAGCAGCCACGGCAGCCTGCTCCTCGATCTGTTCGCATCTGCCGCCGGACATCATCCCTGACGCCGAGGTGCAGTTCCCGGCTCGCTGCTCGGCCGCTCCCGGCTTGCCCCCCTGCTCGCGAGCGCCCAGACCCGCCGGCGGCGGCGTGACGCGCAGTCCTTGAGCCGGCAAAGCCTCAGCCCCGGCGGCGGCGGCGGCGCGAGCCGGCACCCCCCGGCCCCGGCCCCGGCGCCCCGTCCACGGCGCGGCGGCAGCCAGCCCCAGCCCCGCCCCGAGCACCGCATCTAGGCCGGCCACAGCAGCATCCTCCTCGCCTGCTTCCTCGCGCTTCCGTTCGCCACCACCGCCACGGTCGCGCCTTCTCCTCCTCGCGTGCTCCAGCGCCGTTCTGTTTTGCTACGCGAGGAGCGACAACGCCTCGGCGCCCGCCTCTCGGGCGCCTCCACTTTCACAGTCGCCTCTGGTAAGGTCGTCTAGGTCCATTGTTCCTGACGAAGTGTGCTTTTCCGTTTTGTTCTTTTTGCCTTTTGTTCTGTATGGCTGGTACTGCATCAATCGTCCAATCTATAATCTGGTGGTGATGTGGTCTTCTTCAGCATATCCCGTAGAGGACCATTAGGATCAGTAGGAGGTGCAACCTGCACTGTTTAGCAAGGTTCTGTTGGATGCATCGCAAAGTATAGGTTATATCCACATCCATATCATCATCGACCAAGAGATGGTTTTGTGTTGGACTTACTGGCCCTGACAACCCGTGCAGCAGGTAGTGGCCTTTTTCAGATGATTATTATAGTTTTCCAGCTCACTAATATACATGTATTTAAATTCTGCATTATGCATTACTCAGCTCTATTAGTCCAGCTGCTTTTTTTTGGTAATGGTGATACACACAGTTTGAAACTTCCATTTTGATGGTATTAATATTTTTCAGTGATCTTAAAGAATTTCCAATAGGTTCTATGTCCACCTGTTTCAATTTAAAAAGTCAAACAATTTTTATTTTGCCATCACCATAATGTACATCCACCAACATCCGTTTGTTTCTCATATCATTTTTATTTCTGTCAAGGTTTTTCTGATTCAGTTCTTTAAGTTGGGTTATCAAGCTGAGCTAAAGCTTTGGTTAGTACCTCTATATCATTACATTTTTATTCTTTTTTGGTGCAGACCAAGTTGCCTGTGGGTCAACTGGTTGAGCTGATTGTTGTCATCTTCAGAGTGCCTTGATGAGGCCTTGAAAGAATGGTTGAATGGATATGAAAATTTCTCCATAGCACAACTTGTGCATCGCCCAAGTAATATTCTCTTATGCAAAGTTGCTATTATTTACACATATATTGCACATGTTCATATTCAAAGCGATAAAGCATCAGAATGTAGTGAGGTCTTTTTCTTCCTTGGCTCTTGCTCAAAATTATTGTATGGATATGAGAATTAGAGAATAAGCGACGTGATAAAATAATAAAATATACAGCATGCATCAGTGATGATCTCCACACCACCATAATATTTGTTGCATCCTGTATGTTACAACAGCCTGTAATTTTAGCATATATATGGGTTCACAGTAAATTTTGTTGTATCCTGTAGGTTAGATATGTAATTCCTTCACTTAATATGGGGCTGGGTTTCATTAATGATGCATATTACATTTTGAAGCCTTCTTACTTCGATGAAGATTCAAAACTCTTGAATACAAATGCTAATGTATATATTTGCAATCTGTTACTAGAAGTTGCACTCATCTGTATAAATGGTATTTGATTTAGTATTAATATCTCTTACAATCACGTGATAATAGGTTTTCAAAAAAAACAATCACATGATAATTAACATAGGGAGAAGGATGATGGTACTATGGAAATGTGATCTTTGTCAGCCATACTATAGATCAGAATCTCAAAACTTTTGTGATTAGACAGACTATTCATCGGAGTAAACTTTTCAAAGGAAACAATGACACCGGCTATAGGAATGCACCAGTGTATCTGAAACTAAAAACTGATAGTCAGATTTTTTTGCAAGTTATTTCTGTATAAATGGTGGGCGAGAGGGTCTATTCTATCAGAAAATCCAAATTGGGTCAGTAACTCAGTATGCAAATGTTACTCTTGCCTCTCTACTACTTGTGGTATAGTGACATCTTGACGATGGGAACCTGAGAATGTGTATGGCCTGTACTCCCTCCGTCCCTATTTGTGTGTCGTCCGGAAAGCGTGTCTGTGAGGGAAACACGGTTTTCTAGAGACAGACATTTAGGGACAGAGAGAGTATGCATGTTCCTACAGCTGCAGTAGCCAGCGGAGATTTCACTATGTGGTTTAAGTGCTATGGTTGCAATTTATTTTAACCGTTGCCTATTTCTATCATAGATTCATACAATGGAAAATAATTCTCGTGCACCATTGGGAGACAAGACTAACACCGCCAAACAAGGTAACATAATGCAACATCGTTTCAAATATTGCATAGTATGTACTATGTGGCTGTTGGCTTATATTAATTCAATTTACAGCTGATGCTAAAGAACGCAAGAGGGAAAGGGATAGAGCTCGATGGCAAGCAATGTCTCAGGAACAAAAGAATGCAATCTATAAGAAGCGTCGTGAATCCTATCATAGACAAAAGCATCATGTTATAGGGACTACCAATTGTAATGTGTCCTAACATATCGAGATTGTCATGTAGGGATGAATTAACATGTTTTTTTAAGACATAACTAATGTGTATATATTTTGTAGGTGATGACTTTGCATCAAATAAGGAAAATGTGGATCCTATGGAAGCTGATGATTGGCTCCATAGGAATGATTCGTATCAGACCCAAAATATTGTTGATGAGAACATGTCCACTCAGTTATCATGTAATTACGTATGGTTAAATATATTTGAGGCCTTTGAAAATAATATTACAATAACATGATTCAGTAAAGCTAATGATTGTGTTCATATAATTACATTGTCAGATGACCTGGAAATGCAAACTGTGGGGGAGACCACTATTGGTTTCACCAATACCCCTGTTTCCGGTGCTAACAAAACATGTGTGCAAAGTACATCAAAAAGTAACTACATGAGTGAATGGTACAAAAATATGACTCCTGAACAGAGAGAAGTAAGGTGTGAGCGCCAAAAGCAGCACAATAGAGAACCCAAGCGTAAGGAGGCAATGAAATTGTCTCAGAAAAAATTCCAAGAGGCGCAGAAGCACACTTTACACTCGGACTCTATCGCCATGGAGAACCCGTCATTTAGTCCTACGCTTATGTGGCCCAATGTGGACGCATCTGGCACTCATGGATCCACGGTGAAATCTAGTGATTGGGCTATCCAAGAGTTGTCTAATGCAACACCTCTGTATATTCCTGCACCTCATGAGGAGCCCGATGACGAAGGATACGATGAGTCACCGTCTGGCCATATGACACAAAGACCACATGTTCCTAATGGACAAAGACATGCTTTGATAACGCGTCATAATACGATGTTTGAGCGTCGCATTGGTTCGAACACAAGGGCATCTAATAAAGAGGGTGACTCTATGGCTAAAGACCGAGTGGATGTTAACACACCCTTGCCTCAGTCAGCCGTGACCAACAACGGTAAATATTGATGCCTCCTCATCCCATATAGGTGAGCTATATACCATATTATATCTAATTAATCCGTGGTCATGACATGATTAACAGAAAGGGCAAGACCCAACCTTCTGGCTACATCTACCACATCAACGACACCATTATCAGATGACTGTGAATGCATGGAGGAGGAACATCTAAATGATAACACACCCTTTCCTGAATGGTAAATACATGTGATTTTTCACCTTATTTATTAGGTGACCTTTATTATATATATATATATATATATATATATATATATATATATATATATATATATATATATATATATAATATACATAACTCAACCATGGTCGTTGCATGATTATTAGAAAGGACAGGACCTAGCCTTCAACCTGGGTCAGCCGCACCGACTACACCACTATTTGATGATAGTGGTAATATACACAATTATCCAACATTCTAAAAACTATTTTAACTCCTTTCTTTCTTTCTACCTGTAGTATACTAACTCATGTATCTTTGGCAGTCACAGATGATGATGAGGGCGACATATTTGAAGATGATCAGGAAGCGGATGAGGGATACCTGTTTGCTGGGCAAGGTATTTGTAGCAAATACCGAACACCTTTATAAACACGCACTCCATTATCTAACCTTTATTTTTTGTTCCAATGTAATTTCATTAGAGGAATCAGATGACGATGTCCAAAGTGATACTCATGAGGATGACACGTCTTCTAACCCTGAAGTACCTGACCCATATGAAAAGGTGTATAGTAACATACCTACGGAGACACACATGCTACAACCTGTCCCTGATTGCCACCACTGTGGTGCGAAGAGGTTTCCAAAAGAACCACCTGGGTTCTGTTGCCACAATGGAAAGATCAAGCTGAGCGAACCAGTCATACCAAACCAGCTTATGAGGCTTTATACGAGCACCACCGACGCAGATGCTACGCACTTCCGCCAGAATATTAGGTTTTTCAATGGACACTTCTCTTTCACTTCCCTCTACTGTCGCCTCGATAGTGCTACTGTTAACATGAGGAACACCGGCATATATACCTTCCGTGCACATGGCATGATGTATCATAACATAAGGTCATTTGGGAGAGAAGATGGAGTGGAGCCTAGGCATCTTGAGCTTTACTTCTATGATGATGATCCGAGCCTTGAGTACCGCTACCGAAGGTGTCGCAAAGAAAAGTACGAAAAAGATAAAGAAGTTATAGATAGATTGGTGGCCATCCTAAAAAACAACCCGTACTCATGATATTTGCGGAGTATGGGGCATGCTGAAGATCTCGAGGACTATTATCTTGAACTTAACCTTGATCAACGATTGGATCAAAGGACATACAACGTATCGATGGCTGAGGAGGTGGCTGCTGTTTGGATCGAGGGTAGTGAACTGCTTGGTCAGTTTTAGAATAGTGTTATCTTGCATGGGAAAGATAGGAGTAGGCATGGCATCCGATCATATCATGGATGCTATGACGCTCTTTCATACCCGTTCTTCTTCCCTAACGGTGAGCTTGGATGGCATATGGATATCCCAAAGAAAGATGTTACTATGGAGGAAGTCAACGCTGCTCGTGCCCTGCGTAAGGCTCGTAGTGGTACAGAACAAGAAGAGACAGGTTTGTTTATCTCCTTATTATTTTCATGTATACAAAACTGTTATCCTATAAACAACTCTGATACCATAGTTTTTTTGTAGAATCTCCAGGAAATTTATGTGTTTCTGTGCGTGACTACTACTGCCACAAGTTTCAGATACGGCCAGGAATCTTTAATCCCATACTTTATGGCCAGCGTCTTTTCCAACAGTTTGAGGTGGACATGTACATAAAAATTGAGAGTTCTCGATTGGATTACATACGCAATCATCAAACAGAGATTAGGGCCGACCTCTACCAGAGATTGGTTGATAGCTTGCATGCTGGTGAGGGTAGAACAGAAGCTATTGGAAAGCGGACGGTGATGCCTACATCATTTATCGGAGGCGCAAGGGACATGAGGCGTAGGTACTTGGATGCCATGGCACTGGTGCGAAGGTTTGGAAAACCAGACATCTTTCTAACTATGACATGTAATCCAAAGTGGGGATGAGATCACACGTGAGTTATACCCTGGACAAACAGCACAAGATCGTCCTGATCTTGTTGATCGGGTATTTAGTGCAAAATTGGAAGAGCTTAAGGACAAGGTGCTAAAAAAGGGTATCCTCGGAAAGGTTCGCGCACACATGTATGTTGTGGAGTTTCAGAAGAGGGGTCTACCACACGCACATTTTCTGCTAATAATGGAGAGAAAGTACAAGATCACGTGCCCCGAGCAGTATGACCTTCTCATCTCAGCTGAGCTCCCAAACAAAAAGAAGTATCCAGAACTGTATAAAATGGTCACAAAGCATATGATGCATGGCCCTTGTGGAGATCTTAATCGCAATTGCCCATGCACAAAGGGTCGTAAATCATGCAAGAACCATTACCAGCGACCTTTCTGTGATGCCACATTGCAGGGCAATGATTCGTACCCAGTTTACAAACGACGTGATGATGGTAGAAAAGAAAAGGTTCGCGGGCATGACCTTGACAACAGATGGGTCGTTCCTTACAACTCGTACCTCTTACGCCTGTTCAATTGTCACATCAATGTTGAGGCATGTGGGAGCATCAAGGTCGTCAAGTATTTGTTTAAGTACATTCATAAGGGCCATGATCGCGCGTCTGTTGCTGTGAGGGCGGCTGGGAATGAGGATAATGAAGGAAACATCGATGAGATCAAAATGTATAGGGATGCTAGATGGGTAACTCCTCCAGAAGCCTTATGGAGGATATATGGTTTTGATATAAGTGATAGGTCCCCTTTGGTGTTGTCCTTGCAACTCCATCTTCCTAGCATGCACATGGTGTCATTCTACCGACGCAAGGGTGTTCAACGAGTGCTTAATCGTCCAGGTGTTGAAAGGTCGATGCTTACGGCCTACTTTGAGAAGAACAGCACGTCTGAACATGCCCGCAGTATATTGTACCGGGACTTTCCTGAGTACTATAAGTGGGACTCACGGGATAAAACATGGGTTAGGAGGGCACAAAAGAAATGTATAAGACAGATCGAAAGAGTTGTATGCGCTAATCCAGCCGAAGGGGAGCGTTACTATCTTAGGGTTCTTCTGAACCATGTTGCTGGTGCAACCTCCTTCACTGATCTAAAGACAGTTTCTGGCAGACTCCTACTGACTTTTCATGAAGCTGCTGAAAAAGGGGCCTTATTGAAGCAGACAACACATTGCACGAGTCCCTTGCTGAAGCTACTCAGTGGATGATGCCATGTGCACTACGAAGGCTCTTTGCAACAATCTTGGTATTTTGTGAGCCGAGTGATGTGTTAAAACTCTGGGAAAAGCACAAGGAGGCCATGTCAGAGGACTACAAGCACAAAAACCAGTCAAGCTTCGCAGAACATATGGTCCTCATATATATTCGAAACTTGTTAGAATCAATGAACAAGGACATAAAGGAATACCCACTTCCTGGTATCGACGACACATATGATCCATCTAGGGATATTCCTAGAGAGATTTTCGAGGAGGCTAACGTTGGGGCAAGCGCTGATGACTTAGAACTATCAAAGACCCTTAACGAGGAGCAGCAGGCTGCTTACAATGAGATTATGGCTGCTGTTGATAGTGGGCATGGGGGTGTGTTCTTTGTGGATGGACCTGGTGGCACCGGAAAAACTTATCTATATAGAGCCCTACTTGCTACTATACGTAGTCGAAACAAGATTGTCGTGGCAACAGCAACATCTGGTGTTGCAGCCTCAATATTGCCTGGTGGCAGAATGGCCCACTCACGCTTGAAGGTTCCCCTCACCCTTGAAGATAGGGCCTTTTGCACCTTCACAAAACAGAGTGGAACTGGTAAGTTGCTTCGGACCACATCCCTTATTATTTGGGATGAGGTGGCGATGATGAAGAGGCAAGGTGTCGAGGCACTAGACAATAACCTTCGTGATATCATGGACTGTCCTAACCTGCCGTTTGGGGGGAAGACTATCGTGTTTGGAGGAGATTTCAGGCAGGTTCTCCCAGTTGTAAGGAAAGGGTCAAGGGCTCAAATAGTCGATGCCTCGCTGCGGATGTCATACCTTTGGAATTCCATGCGGCATCTCAAACTGGTGCACAACATGAGGGTAAAGAGCGACCCATGGTTTGCGGAATACTTGCTACGCATCGGGGGAGGCTCTGAGGAGGCTAATAGTGATGGTGAAATCCGGCTTCCTGATGATATATGCATACCACAAACCAGTGAAGACAATGATCTTGATACGCTAATTGACCGCATATTCCCTGCCCTCAATGCCAATATGTCGAACAAAAGCTACATCACATCACGAGCAATATTATCGCCACGGAATGACTGGGTTTATATGATTAACATGAAGATGATAAGCCGTTTTCAAGGGGATGAGATGGTGTACCATAGCTTTGACAGTGCGGTGGATGATCCAAACAACTACTATCCATCTGAGTTCCTCAACAATTTGAACCCCAGCGGTCTCCCTCCACATGTGTTAAAGTTCAAGATTGGGTGCCCGGTCATTTTACTAAGGAACATCGACCCTGCGGGTGGACTTTGTAATGGAACCAGGCTGGTGATTCGAGGGTTTCAAAGAAATACCATAGATGCAGAAATTATGGTTGGAGACCATGCCGGAAAACGAATCTTCTTACCACGGATTCCGATATGCCCCTCGGATGATGAGATGTTCCGATTTAAGTTCAAGAGAAAGTAATTTCCTATTAGACTCAGTTTTGCCATGACAATTAATAAGGCACAGGGGCAGACTATCCCCAATGTTGGTGTGTATTTGCCTGAACCGGTTTTCTCCCATGGTCAGCTGTATGTTGCGCTATCCAGAGCTACTGTCAGATCGAACATTAAGATCCTTGCCATCCCACCCAGTGATAAGAAGGATGCGGAATGGAAGACCAGAATAAATGGTAAATACACGAAAAATATTGTCTACAAGGAGGTCCTCACTTAATGACAAGGTATTGTCCTCTGTTTTGCACAACTATTTTTACCATTTATGTATTTTCTTTTACTGATGTTAGTTGTATCTATCTGAATTTCAGGTAATAGAGAATCGAAAAAGAAATGAGAGACAAGGGCGGATATGTTGCCGACATGTTATTGATTAGATGTAAAATGACATTGATGTTTCAGTTTCGCAATACAATTTAGAGTTATGTTTTAACTATTTATCTTTCTTGAAGATTTATGTAAATACCGATTAGAACCAATATCGTAAAACATGCTCTTATATATATTATCGTAATATTATATGTTCCCGTTGCAATGCACGGGCATTTACCATATATATATATATATATATATATATATATATATATATATATATATATATATATATATATATATATATATATATATATATATATTGTGAGTGAAGTGTGTTGTGTGCTGTATGACTTGACGAGGGCCGGCCGCGCCGGGTGGACATGCTATAGCTAGCTGGCTAGCTGGCTATAGCAGCGTGCGTACGTCTCGGATGTCACCGAGAGAGGAGAGGAGACATGCAAAGAGAGATCCATCGTCGATCGGTCGATTGCCGATATGTGCTTAGCCCAACAAGCAAGGAAAGTCCACCAGAGGAAAAGCAAGGTAATACTAAAGGGGAATGAATTGCTGTGGACATACTATATATGATATTGCGGATCGGATCTGGGTAGAATTTTCTTGAAGGTTAGCCCGTCGAATCGAAACTAGAAAAAGGATCAGTAGCGACTAGCGAGGGGAAAAAGAAAAAGATAGGGTAGAAAGCAATGCAGTGCATACTTATACATGTATAGGTGATATAAGAATCGGTTAATTGCATTGCATTGCTCACTAAGGCCTCGTTCGTTTTGGCAGGAACGGCCCGGAACGTGGCCCGTTCCAGGTGGACCAGTCGGACTCGGAATCAATCCTAGCCCAATCAGGAATGGCTGTTCGGTTAATTTAGGGCTGAATTGTAGCCGGCCCATTCCTGGCATTTTCCCTGTCTCATTGCACAGGATCAATTCCCGGCCTCCTACCCTCCGGAGGAAAAACAGGCCCGTTTTCAGTATGCTAACCAGGTTTTAGTGAACCACTGGGATCCACTCAATCCAGCCCAGGAAGAGAAACAGACCCGTTTTGAATACGGAACAAACGAACAAGGCCTAAGGGAGAAAAAAATTTCTCTGGTGGTGGTGGTGGTGCCTTTCACCTTGGTATATATTGCTTTTCATATTTAACTTGTTGAGTGATATATTCGGTGGAGATCGGAGGCAGCTAGCTTTTTTTTCGAATTCTTTGGAACGTGCTACGTACGTCCACGAGGACGGCATGCTTTAAATTGCTTGTGTACTAGCGAGAAGCATCAGTATAGTATAGAGAACCAGTGCTTTCTCTACAACTAAAAAATTTACCCACCAATCGTTCACAGCCTGCGATCGCTCGCCTCCGCTCGCACGTTCACAGCCTCTCCCCTCCATAAAAAGTTTCCCCCCGACCCACGACCCGCTCCTGCGACTTCCTCCTCGACGCCCTACCCCATTGCGACTCGCGCTGACAGGCCACCGTCCTACGCGCCGCCAGGCCCTGCCTCCCCCACTAGGACTCCCTCCGCACCGCCCGGGGCGCCCCCTCCGGCCGCCGCTCTACGCGCCGGCGACGTAGCTCCTCGCGGCCCTACGCGCCGCCAGGCCCCGCTGGGCGCCTCCCTCCGCGCCGGTGACGTGGCTCCTCGCGGACGAAAGAGACGGCGGGGTAGCTCCTCATGGCTCCCCCTCCCCGTGGCTCTCCAGCGCTTTCAGCCTCTTGCCGGACAGAAGGTATGAACCGTCTATCCAAGCGAGTAGTATCTTTGTGGCTGAGGATGTGGCCTTTCGATCTATCCAAGTGCGATGTATCTTGGTGGCTGAGGATGTGGTATAATATTTTTTTATCCTAATGAACCTTTTCTGCTCACTGCATATCGTTGCCCTTGGTGTTGATGCACTGCTGCTGGTTTTGCGAAGGGAGAAGGCAGGAAGGGGCATCAGGATGAGGATTGAAGCACTTTTCCATCTGTGCTGTTAATTTAGCCCTGTCCATATACTGTATAGCAGAATAAGCAGCACAGTAGCAGATCGAATTCTCCCATATAGCTGTTGAATTGGAATCTCTCATAGTAACGAAAGTTGTAGAACTTTTCATTACCTTACCAACGAGTATTTAAACTCATTTTTTCATTGAGTACCGTGGGAGATATCGTGTTCTGAATATTACTGTCAGTTTCTCTAAGAGTACAGCTTCAGTTTCAACCATCAGTTTTGGGTGTCAATTTAGGAGTTCGTCGAGGCCGAATTGGTCCAGTGTGCTATGGAGGTTTTTATAGTACTTTGAATGATCTTTCTATCGAGTAATTTAACTCTGTTTTTGGTTGGATGGATTGGAAGATGATTTTTTTTCAAAAACTGTGTCGCTGCTGCTAATAAACAGAGCATGTCTGTCCCTTCGTTCATTGTTTTCACTTTTCAAAACGGAATATGGTGAAGTTTAACCTTGGTTTGAATACCAAAGTTGTAGCTTATTCAGTGTACATGCTAGGGGAGTATTTATTTCTTATTATCACTGTTACGGTTTTAAGGATAAAAAAACACAAAGAGTGCTGCTGCTGTTTTATCGGGGTGAAGCGGGGCTGTTTTTGCTGGTTGTTTGTTACTGAAGCTAAAACAAAAAAATATCTCTTTTGCTTTCCAAAATGTTGCAGGTACATAAGGAGCAGAGCAATGATCTGTCAAACTATCGTAGTGTGGTGTGCAGGTATATTTATCTACTAGGAAATTATTCTCAAACTGTTTTTGGGGAAAAGCAAAATCATCTTCCATATGGAAGTGCCAAACAGAAAACATCAATACTTTTTTGGTTTTACATCAATGCAAAATCCTAAAGTATGTGCACGCTACTAATTATGATGTCTTTGCCATTTACATTTTTTCATGCTATTTTGCTTTGATTGACAATCTGTTAATAGTGCCTATTATGGCTTTTGATTTAAATCTTGTCATTGGGTAGTTTTACATTGACCATATATTAATTATTCGCTATGAATTTAAAGGTAGGAAAATAGGAATGAAAGGATACATGTCTTCCAAACTGCAGTCAATACCAAATTGGTATATTGATATACGTCTTGGTGAAAGTTGCATTGCTTTCTCATACGAGTGACCATTTTGTGAGATATATTGATTTTCCATCTCTATCAGATTATCACACACAATTTTCCTTGACAAGCACATGTCGGTAATCATCTTAATTTGGTTTACGGCTGCTGTTTCTTTGATACGACATAGAATGGTTCACAACTATGTTAATAGGCGTCGAAAATGGATTAGGCTATTATTTATGCCTTTTCAGTTGCTAGAATTAGGGGATTAGGGTTGAGAATCAGGACGATTGGATAGTTTTTATGATTATTCAGCTACCAAATGAATTTTCATAATGCTCCAATACTGTTGTGGTTTGGGAATATTTTCAAAGAAGCACAAGCAGAACACTGCAGCGAGGAAGCAATTGTCCACTATCCTCTTGTTGAAACTATGTAATCTTACCAATGGTGCTACTAATTTATGATTGAGCACATATAAATTTCCCCGGTTCTATTTAGTCATAGGTGTCTCCAACATGAGTTTGAGATATAGCTAGCTAGATTTCCTTATCTGATTATGTATATTCTGCTATTTGTATTTGCAGGTCCTGCTGCTGCTAATTTAACCAGCCTAAAAAGTTTTTGGTAAGCTTACCTTGCTACTTTGTTGTATAAAAAAGTTTTGAATCATTAATCAACGTAGTGGTAGCCAATGTTAGCCTAAACGTTAAACGGTGAACAGTCGGTCACCCATCGTTTAGCAAAAAGTCGGTATACACGACCGTTTAAACGGCCTTTTAAACGGTCGAAACGGTTTTACACGGCTTTACGCGGCTAATCGGCCTACACGGTGACCCATCGAGTAGCGTTTACACGCCGTGTAAACGGCCTACACGGCCGTGTAGGCGAACAGTGGTGGTAGCAATATATATTGGTAAGCAATTTAATTTTGCATTCAATTACTTGAAATATGGGGTAACTGAGCAGATTATACAGATGGTTTCAAAGTTGTTTAGGTACTTGATTTAGAGTTGTGGCTTATATATACTCTTACTCCGTAGAAAATCATCGTCAATACTACTGAAATTGTGTGTGCCACCTAAAAAGCAAGTTAGTAGTGTAAATTTTTGGGATACTGTCAATTACATGTGGCACAGTGGCAGTAGTTATCCACTTTTTAAACAAAGGAAGTACTACCTTGTGGTTCAGATGACGCACTGATAAGTGATGAACAGCAGAAAGCAAAAGCTTGGCTTTCCGCATCTGGTGCAGGAAACATTAGAGAAGATCAGGGTTCCGCTTAGGATGTGAGCCTGTCATTGTGTTGATTGGGTAGCTTTGTGATGACTAATGATTAACTGATTAACAACTTAGGATGTGAGCCTGTCATTGTGTTGATTGGGTAGCTTTGTGGTAACTAATGATTAACTGATGAACAACTCAGGGTGTGAGCCTGTCAGTTTGGTAGAGGAAATGGCTTTTATGTGGTCAGTTTGACTACACTCCTTGCCAAGAAATCGTTGCCAATTATTTTTCTTGAACTTTTAACCATAGACTTTCTGTTCACAAGGCAATGGTATTGAAGTGTGTTTTTTTGTTTCTCCAGGCCATTCTAACTGCTTGGACGGTTCCCATGTGTTAAGGTTGATTCTTTGACACTTTTTTATGAAATATTGTTAGTTCTATTTTCAATGCTCAAGAAACTATAAATATGTAGACCTTGCTAATCAGCTGGTGAAGTCGATCACTGCACAATGTTCTGAAGACCTGTGGAGAACACTGTTACAGGTAGGACTACTAGGGCTCTGATCATTCTATGAAGTGGTTCCACTTAATTTCTAACTATTCATTGGCATATGTCTGATGTAATATTGAATGAGTTTAGTATACATCATAAGATATTTATTTGGGACGGTGAAGGTACTTTCACTGATTCACATATGAGAATAGCGAGACATCTTGAGGTTTTATGCTGATCATATTTTTGTCATTGCAGATCCTAATCCACATTTTGGCCAGCTTGCATGGGTTCAGACTCTAGGAGACTCTAGGTGAGCTGTTATGTTGTATCCTTCCTATCTGCCAGACTCTCATAAGGAGGCATCACTAAGCTTCTCGAATATGGCATCAGCATCACTAAGCTTCCAATTTTCCTTCTTACAGGAAGCCAGTATATATCATTGTAACCGAGGATTGTATATGCGATTTTCAGATTTCACAACTGCCTACATGAGCGCAAGCTGTCCGGTCTTTCACTGGTTTTGAAGATGTAAACTTTATTAACTGCTAACCCTTGTGATTTAGTTTTATTAGGTGCTTTGGTATTCACCCATATATTTATTTTTTATTGAGCAATTGTACCAAATTGATTTCCTATTACATCAGTTTTGGAACTCTTCAACATTGAATTTTTTAACACTGCATTATCTTACTGTCCAATACTACGATAGAGCTATCCTTAGCTGAATGACGCTGCTGGTGTGGCTGCATGGGTTCGGGAAGTGTATGTGTGATGAGGATGGACATTGGGTTAACAGTAACCAAAGTAGACAATTGAAATAATTTTGGCCCAAATTTCAATATTCAAATAACTAAATATTTCGATTAGGCTATGTAGGAACACTGTAAACATCTAGAAGCACATGGACATAACCCTGCATGTCTTGTTTCTTGTTTTTGGCTTGGAGAGGATCCTCGGACAGTACATAACGTTTTTGTTGCAGCTTACAGGCATAAACCTTTTTTTCCTTTTTTTTGCAACGGTAACATGGCAACTCATTATATAAATATAATGATGGTATTTTACATAAATATAAACATGCACCAGGTACTGATGTAATTCTGAACAATATTGGAGGATCATATCTCTATTGGAATCTAAACTGCTTGATGGTAGACTTTTCATCATTGGCTTCAAAGGAGGCACATAGCTAAAGTGAACAAGTTGGGCTTACAAGATGTCTGACCATGTAAGATGTTTCGGTTGCCTATGCCTGTACCTGAATGGATGCCATGATGCACACAAGGTGTTTTTTTTTCATATATATTAACTAGAAATTATAAAGTCTGGTTTGGATTTTGACACCCGTAGCAACGAACGGGCATGATCCTAGTAAAAGAAAAAATGGAAAAAGCGTGCAAAGCGTCTTTTATTTTGTAAATAAAAGAGATCGGTACTGTAGGTGTGATTTGTGAACGTGTGATTAGCTAAGTATCACCTGCTCCGCGCATCTTTTACGGTTGAATTGCCAAAAGAATTTCGGATAGTAGTAGTTGGTTGGGGATCGATGGGAGCTTTTGATTTGTACTCTACCTAGTGGGCATGCATGAGCTAGAACCACTCGTCCGCTCCTTTAATTCTGTGAGACGTAGTACAGGCACCGAGGCACGCACTGGGCTACCTTTCGCCTGGCCACTGGTGTGCGCTCGTAAGCATTGCAGCTGCGCGCAGTAGTCAGTCTAGTGGGGCTCCGTCCGCGTCCGAGATCGACCCGGCGGCCGGTGCTGCTCCTGCTCTGCTCGTACGACCGCACTTGCATTGCGACCAATAGTGCAAATGGCACGCCATGTGATTGATGGATGCGTTGAAGAAGGAAACCAGATCAGGGAGAGCGATGGACCAAAGTGTATAGCCGAGGACAGGACGTCCCGGGGTTGCCCGGAGTGGCGATGCATGCGACAACGGTGCTCGTTGGCCGCACTGCCGTCCCCTAGCTTCTTCCACTTCCACTTCACCAGGTTCACGCAAAACTGCTGCGGATTCTGGGGCGGCGGCCTGCCTTGATATGCGTCCGAGGATTCCCGCGTTTTACTGGCTCCGGGTCTTCGCGGGCTTGCGGAGTGCCGAGTTACCCACGTCACGGATTTTGATTTGCGAAGAAGTGCAGCGACCACAAGGCAGGAGAGGTGTTTTGTCACGGTCCACTTTCTCGCTTTTCTTCTTTTCCTTTCTTTTACTTTTCCCCTATTATTATTAAAGAAAACCTTCCTTTTTTTCTCTACCTTGCATATTTTTCTAGTCACCCAACAAAGACCCTCACAAACATGCACACATACTTACTCTGCTCCTATAAAGGCCTCCAAAAGATTTGGCAAGCAAGGCAAGTCTCGAAATTGATAAATTTAGGCACATCATACTCCTGCCAAGCCAAGAATTTGAATCCATGTGGATTGATTTTATCCTAGGGAGCTTTATGTTCTAGCAACCAATATTTAATTTTTTTCTAGCTTGCATAATTTTTTATCGCCGGTACGGTGTATATTTAGCTTCTAAGTTAAATTATACTGTTTTTTTTTTGTCTCCATCATTTTTTATAGTGTTGGTCATGTATCCAACTATGTTTTGTTTCAGGTGCACATAATTTTTGTTCCACAAGTTGCATGATTTATTAGTGATGTCCAACATGTACAGACTTTTTATTATACTTTTGTTATTTTTCTTCTCAAGTTGAACATTTATTTCCTCGGCCTGAATTGGTTTCTCATAAAACTAGAACAGCCCGAATTATAGTAAAAATTTTATACTCATTGGATCATGTATAACTAAATCCAATGAATATGAAATTTTTACAAACATACAATAATTAGCTCACCATAAAAATTTTCACTACAATTGAATCATAGAAACTGTAGCTATGAATTAATTATAGAAAAACATAGATCTAAAGCTACAACAAAAAATTTGTACTAAAGCATACCGTAGTATATGTTCACTGTGTAGATCTACTTATGTGGAGTCCAACAAAATTGGATTTTTCCATTTTATGATTTTTCTTTAATTTACTATGATTTTTCAAAGATTCATCCGAAATAAATAAAAAAGAAAAAGGACAAAACCGCCTTTGAAAACCGCTTATAACTGGTGAGGGAGGTGAAACGAACGGTTTTAAAAGTTCAGAGAGGTGGTTTATCCAGTTTTAGAGTTTAGAGAGGAAAAACAGATTTTCACAAAAATTGAGAAGGTAATGTGGATTTTTTCCTTTTTCCTACTAGCTACTATGGGCTGGTTTCTGCGCGCACTGAGGATGGCTGGTTGGATCCTGGCTTGGCCGCAACCGGTTGGAAAATAAAAGCAACATCTATCCACCAAGTTTATATACTTGACAGCAACAAACATAGAATTTAATTGATTACTAGCTACATGCATCCGTGACAAATAACCTAAAATAATCTTCTTCAAATTGTTCGTCTTTCCCATTATGGAAAAGATATAATATGCATCTAAATCAGTATGCACATATGTCATTATTTAAAATAAACAACAATGACATCTAACTCTGCATCTAAATTAACTAAGTCAGCAATTTTTGGGAAAAATTACCACATAGGCTAGCAGCATGTCATACACATGTTTTTAAAATATGCACTTGTGCCTTTATTATATGGGAATAAAACCTAGCTCAGTGCATGCCACCGTGCTGTCATATAGTTCTTTCATTAGAAAAACTGAAAAAGGTAATATATGGCGGCTTTGTTTGCTTGAGCTTATCGGTCAAAATTAAAGTTTTCCAAACGGGCCAAGCCCATTGGGCCGACACGGGCATGGTACTAAAACGGCCCGGCCCGACAGCTACCGTGCCCATGCCAAGCATGGCACCGCCCCGTGCCCGTGCCTAGGCCACGATGCTAGCACGATGGCACGGCACGGGCACGGCCCGCTTCAACGGCTGGCACGGGGGCAGCACGGCCTCAAGCCGTTGGATGGAGCCCCCCCCCCCCCCCCGCCTGCTGACCGTTGGATCTAGGGGTCGGGTGGGATGGCTTTATAAGCCAGCCGTCGCTCCTAGCTCCCCACCTTTCTAAACCCTAGCTCGTTCCATCCCCATTCCAGCCGCATGGCCGCATCGAGCTCTCCCGTTGACTGAAACCCTAGCCGCTCTCCTCTCTTCTTCCCACTGTCCGGTGGCTGGTTAAGGCGGCGGTTGCTGCCACGGGCACACGGCACGGCCTTCTACACCACTCTTCCTTCTCCCTGACCGTCGATGTAGCTTTCTCGTCGAGATCCACCACCGTTCGTCTTCGTCTCTGTCTCGTCACTCTCATCAACCTCGCTGGAGTCTGGCATCAATGGGGCTCCGCTCTGATGCGTTGAGGTACCAGGGTGTCGGGTCTCCGCGACGTCGCCGTCGCCGTTGTCTCTGGTGCTCCATCAAGAGAGGTGAGTCGTAACCCTGGATCTGTTCGTTTTTGTTCTTCTTCTTCTTCTTCTTGATTTCTTCATGATCTTCTATTAACCCTAGGTGTTCTTGTTGTTCTTGGTTTTGGTAGGCGTTGGCATTGAGGGACCGAAGGCCGGCGATGACGAGATGTCGGATGAGCAGGAGGACGTCGGTCTCTCCATGACCATCAACGACGAGTTGTGCCTCTGCGGGATGACCGGAGACGACGAGGACGATGTCGCTGGGGATGCCGAGGAGCCCTTCGGCCGTCATGCTGCCGAGGAACTCTACGGCCGTACTGCTGCTGACCCACTTCCTGTTGACGACACTAACGCCCCCAACACTGGCGACGCCGTCTAGGGTGACGCCACTGCTGATGATGGCTCCAGCAGCAGGCCTAACCGCCCTTCTACCTTAGTATGCTGGGAAGATTTCGAGAAGCTCACCAAGAAGGTAAATGGTAAGGATGTCAGGTATGGCGCTCGGTGTCTTCACTACCGTAAGGAGTATTCTGCGTACTCTAGATTTGGGACTAGCCACCTTCTCCATCATCGAGAATCTTGCCCTAAGAAGCGTGAGAAATGTTGCATGGCTCAATCCCACATTACTTTCAATAAGGACGGTACTATGCGTAATTGGGAGTATTCGGCTGAGGTTGCTCGTGTTCAGCTTGTTCATTTGCTTGCTAGGTTAGATCTTTCCCTCCGTCTTAGGGAAACTGATGCCTAGGAAGATTACATAAAAACTACTCATAACCTTAGGTACACAACTGTTTCTAAGCAAACTACAGCTAGAGATCTTTTTAAGTACTTCAATGAAAAGTGTGATCGTTTGATTGATGATTTGAAGAGTAATGTCATTTCATCTGCTGCTATTACCTCTGATATCTGGTCTGGAAATGGAAAAGAAGATTATTTGATTGTTGTTGGTCATTACATTAATGCTGATTGACAACTTGAAAAAAAGGTGCTTGGCTTAAGGCTTATTGATGCATCACATAATGCCGATAACATTGCTGAACGTGTTAGTAATGTGCTTAATGATTATTGTATATCGAAGAAGGTTTTTCTGTTACTTTGGACAATGCCTCTGCTAATACTAAAGCTATGGATAAACTAAAACATGTACTTAGAGAGTATTTGGGTGCTGATCTATTTTTGCATCAACGCTGTGCTTGTCATATCATAAACCTGATTGTTAAAGAGGCTCTGGTTACTGTTAGTCCTATGCTTGATGTTTTCAGAACTGCTATATCATTCATTAACTCTTTTAACCGGAGAGTTGCTGCATATAAGAGCTATTGCATGGCATCTAGTATTAGACCTAGAAAGTTTGGATTGGACATGGAGGTTAGGTGGAACTCTACCTACCTGATGCTTAGGCATTTGCTATCACACAAGGAAACTTTTCATACTTTCATTGAGTCTAATTATCCTAGAAAAAGAGGTGACCCCTTTCTTTTGACTCATGAGCATTGGGGGCTATGGCAACTAAAATACTGGAATTCCTTGAACTGTTTTATGACTCAACAATTGCTTTGTCTGGTGTGTACCATCCTACTGCCCCACTTATGGTTCATCATATTGTTAAGATTGCTATACACCTGCATAGGTATCAAAATGATGAGCATATTAGAAATGTTGTCTAACCTATGATTGATAAGTACAATAAATATTGGAGAACCATACCTGAACTTTGCTGCATTGCATTTATCTTGGATCCAAGAGCTAAAATTAAAGGTTTTAACAAAGTTCTTAGGAAGTTAAATTTGCTTACTGATGCTGATTATTCTAATAAGATGGTGAAAACTATAACTCTTCTTTTCAAACTGTATCATAAGTATAATGATTTGTATGGCTCTGTTAGGGCGAAAAGGATTGACCCTCCAAGCCTATCTAGTAAGAAAAAAACAGCTTGGGCTGAGATATATGATGATGGTGGTGGTGGTTTGCTTGGAGCTGGCTGTTCTTGTCTTCCTCCTAATCTTGATATGTCCAGGACTATTTCTGCTACTACTTTGTCACATGCAGCAAGTTCATCTAACACTAGTTTTGAACTTTCAGCTTATCTGGACTGTGACACAGTTAGCCAGATGGATGATGACTTCAACATCTTGAACTGGTGGCACAAACTAACATATCCAGTTCTTTCTACCCTTGCTAGATATGTTTTTAGTGTGCCTGTTTCTACCATTTCTTCTGAAGCTATTTTTAGTACCACTGACAAGATCATTGAAGACCGGCGGCGGAGGCTGAACCCTGAAATTATGGAGGCACTCACATGCATTAAGGACTAGAAAGCTACAGAGACAAGGCTACAACATATGGTGGAGGATAAAGAGCTCGAGGAGGCCTTTGAACAATTTTATCTTGATTAGTCATTTATGTAATTGTTCTGTAATCTTAAAATTTGGATGCTTTGGACCTTTGGTTGTGGATGTAATGAATAATTGAACTTATAGAGCTGGCTGCACTCTTTTTCCCTGTCTAGGGTTTATCACAAGGGTAAGTTTTACCTAGACAGGTTTTTAATGAGGCAGCCATTGCACAGCTCCTTTAATTTAGTATTTTGTTATCTCTGTCTTGTGTTTTCTTCTTTGTAATTTCAATTTCATCAAAATTCAAGTTTGTTTTTGAACTGTTCTTTTGATTCTGATCGGTTGAAGTGGTGATGTGATTTTAGTGCCAAAGCACGGCACTAGTCCGCTGGGCTGCCGTGCCCTGTGGCACGGCACAACACTATCTGAGGGCTTTAGTGCCGTGCCTGGGCCAGAGTGGTGCATACACACAAAGAGTTCAATAATGCAAAGCTATCAATAGACTAGCAGTTTTAGGATGCATGTACAATCATGAAACTGTCTCCTTACATACACATTGTAGCATGATGTATCGTCAGGTAAGCCCGTGGCGCGGCGACGCATGCAAATCATTGGGCGAGAACGGCGCAACCAACCTGTCGTGGCATCACGTCGTCGTAGGCATGGGCATTGGGCAGTCGAATATATACTGGAATCATCGAACCATGCATCATCAGTCATGTGTAGCGGCCGGAGCCAAAACGCCTCATTTGACCCTTACCGGCTTCATTCTCAATCCCGAAAGTCAACTGACGAATCATGCCGCCGGCCGGATCATGCCTCGTGATGATCTCTCATGAGACGCCGCAGCCGTAGAAGAACAATCCAACTCCATCAATGCAACAAGACGGCCGATACGTACGTACAGCACGCGTCTATATATAGGCCTGAGCAAACTGCACCATGGCCAGTACCAGTAGGTTCGCGGTTCGATCGCCACAGATAAGGTACCTGCTGCGTGCCATCACCAGCATGCACAGCTGCTTCTTCCGTTTCGGGAGCCCTCGGCGTCGTCGGCAAGCGCTCCACAGCGGCGGCGGCGGCGGCGGCGGCGGCGTCACCGTCGTGTCACGTGGCGGCGAAGGCGTCCGCGCCAAGATCGTGGTGAGCAGGGGAGAGATGGAGCGCATCGCCGCGGGCGTCACGCGGAGGCAGTGCAGCGGAGACGGAGCCGCGCCGAGCCGCCGGCATATAATAGTCACGGGCTCACGGCCGTGTCCCTTGGAAGGGCGGGTGGCGCGTGCGGCGCCGCGCTCGGAGGCCGAGGAGGGCGCGGGCGTTGCGCGGCGCGGCGACGACTGGAGGCCCGCTCTGGACGGCATACCAGAGGAAGCCTAGAGTCCCGTCTTCAAGATATGTGTGCTTTCTCTTCGTGACGTCGTGTTGTTTCCATTCCAGTTCCAGCAGGAAGTGCTGCTGCTCTGCACTCCTGATGCTTGCTGTCACTCGTGTTTTAATAATGTTCAACTGAGAGTTTTTTACCGCGGTTTGTTTAGACAATTGTGATAATCCTTGGTCATTCAAAAAAAAAATCCTTGGCAACATCTTAACGGTAAGTTGGTAACTGAGTTGGGTTCTTCTCATAGGAGAAAGAGAGAAGTACTACTCCTGCTCACTTGTCCACAAATACTACAAGGTATCCTGGTGTTTAATTCAACAATACTTCCTCACAAGTAGTTTGCAAAATTTCGAATTGAAACACAAACGAACAGCTTAAATATGGACGTGAAGATGCAGAAATTCCAGAATAGACGGTGCACACGTGGGAAGCAACAGTGAATTTTCCTGAAAAATTCGGCGTAAGCAACAGTAACAAAGTTTTGTTTTCTAGAAAATGATAAAACTTGTAGCCAGAATGGGGGCTGTTCAGATTCAATCACATTGTCACGATGCAGATGATACATGTTACAAATTGCCCATTCAAATTGAACAAGATAATCCTTGTCAACTTACAGACATAAAGGTTGTGTCTTGTGCCACGATCAGGGCGATGCAGACATAAAGGTTGTGTCACGATGCAGAAGATACATGTTGCTGGAGGACGAGCTCAAACTCATGTTGTTCCACCGGCAACTATGATCACCGGCCATCCAGCAGTGAGCCCCCTGACATTGTATTGCACGACGACCACGTCATGGATGCCAACGACCCGACATCGAGGGAATCCACGTCGGGAAAGACGAGGACGGCCTCCTCCTGCATCTCCAGCTCGCCGTCCAGGTACTGGCACACCTGCCGCATGCTGGGCCTCGCTTCCGGCCGGAAGAAAATTGAGTGAGCGATGGGCGTATTGCAGCTCGCGTGCGCCCCCTTGGCTGATGCCTGCCGCGTGTCACCGGCTCCATCTGACGGCACCTGTACAGGACCCTCAGCTGGAGACAAATCACACAGCTCGGCTCCTGCAATACGCCCATCGCTCACTCAATTTTCTTCCTTCCGGCCGCGACTGGCTGCACACAAGGCCCAGCCACAGCACCAGCTTGGCCTCCACCTTGTCGTAGCACCCGTCGAGCCTCTCGTCCACGGCGCGCACCAGGTCCCCACCGACTCCGTGGTCTCGGACCCTGCGCAGCAGGCTGTCGCCGGTGACGGGGTCGATCGGGCGGCGGCCGCACGCCACCTCGAGGAGGAGAACGCCGAAGGCGAACACGTCGGTGGCCCTGCTAGCCTTGGCTGTCACGGCGAGCTCCGGCGCCATGTACCCCAGCGTCCCGACGACGCGCGTCGTGGCGGGGTCGGCGCCGTGCTCGTAGAGGCGCGCCAGGCCGAAGTCGCCGAGCCGCGGGCTCATGTCCGCACCGAGCAGGACGTTGCTGGCCTTCACGTCGCGGTGTACCACCACCTGCTCCCACTCCTCGTGCAGGTACACCAGCCCGGACGCCACGCCCCTCAGGATCCTGACGCGCTGCACCCACGTTAGCAGGGGCTTCGGGGGCATGATGGTGCCGGCGCGGCCGAACAGGTGCTCGTCGAGGCTGCCGTTGGGCATGAACTCGTAGACCAGCAGCAGGTCCTGCCCGCGCTTGCACCACCCGCGCAGATCCACCAGGTTCCGGTGCCGCATGCGCCCGAGGCTTGCGACCTCCGCGACGAACGTGCGCAGTCCCTGCGTCCCACTGCTCGAGATCCGCTTGATGGCGACTACGTCGCCGGAGCGCCGGAGCACGCCCCTGTACACCTGGCCGAAGCCACCGGCGCCTAGGAGCTCACTGGCCTCGAACCCCTTGGTCGCAGTGTAGAGTTCCTTGTATGGTAACCTATGTGGGTGATCCAGCTCCCAGTCCTCCAGCGTCTCTGCCATGGCCGTCCGCCGCCGAATCCACAGTGCCAAAGCGATAACCGCGACGATCACGGTGAGCGTGAACATGCAAGACAGAGCGGTTATCTTGATGATGGTGGATATGGAAGGCGGGGGAGACGCTCGCTTCGGAACTTTAGGAAGGCGGGAGAGGTCGATGGGCTTCGCCGCTCCGTCGGTACGGAAACTCCATGCGAGGATGTAATGTGAGCTCGCTAGCTTCTCTCCGGTCGACGACGAGAATCCCACGTACATGTCTTGCTTAAAGATCGGCAGGAGGTCGACGACGGTCGATATCAGCGGCTTGTGAGGCCGGCTGGTCACGGACGTCGGAGCTATGGTCACGTTGAGAACCTTGGTGCCGCCGTCGTAGTCCACCCACGCCTGAATCGGCTGTGCGCTCTCAAGCACCACCGAGATGTTCTTGCCGTCGTCGTCGAAGTAGGCAGCCGGCTCCGACACGTCCGACACAAGGCTGTTGAGGTCGACGCCGACGTGGTTGCCATTCGTCTCGTTGAGCCGCCTGACCTGCATCGTGTCGAACTCGACCGCGAAGACGTGGTTGCTAGAATTGCCGTTGTTGCTGTCGCCGAGGAGGCCAAGATAGATCCCGTCGCTTGCACCGGGTAGCACCTTGGAGGCCGACATCACGAAGGCCAGCCCGTGGCCGCCGCCGTGGTTGTCAGCGGTCACGATGTCTAAGACGAAGGTTGTGCTGAAGGAGACGACGGAGTTGCCCCGGACAACTTGCACAGGCGAGTCGAAGAAGGCGTGGCCTATGACGCTGTTGCTGTCGTTGGTGAGCTGGAGTGCGCCGCCGCGCAGGACTGACGCTGATCCGTCTAGGCTCAGATTGGCGGCCTGCTGGAAGCCTCTGTAGATGAAGTCGATGTTGGCAAGAGAATGGACAAGGCAATGAGGAAGTATGAACAGTGTGGCAAGGTATCTAAGAAGAGCAACGGAAGTTGGAGACATGGATGAAACTCAACTCAGAGGTCTGCAATGCTTGGATTCGAGAGCACAGCCACCCTTTGATGAGCTTTTCTGTTCTTCTATGTATGAAAATGAATTAGAAACCTACTCAAGCCATTAATAAAGCAAACCTACAACGCCATCAGTCCTCCTTTGTTTCGGTGGTACAATTGTCTTGGTCATCCTTCATCGATTTATTGTTAAGCAAGTTGTGAGTACAAATAGTTTGCCATGTCTAGATAAATCATCTAGTGAAGTAGTGTAACTCCTTGCATTTTCACTGCCAAACTAAAAATGTCGGCCTAAAGTAATAATCCTTAAGCCAACATTTTTATCTAGACAGTGAAAATGCGGGGTGTTACAATTAGTCTATGATGCTTAGCGACAAGGAAAAAGCCGTCAGTTACCACATCCCAATGAAAGTCCTATGTTTGGTGTTGGTAATTAGTGACAATGCCTAAGTACTAATCCTATGCCTAAGTTGTATGTAGCATATGAGGATTAGTACATTCCAAGGTTGGTGGCAAGATAGACATGGTGATCATGATGGCCACACTTGGATTTGGACGCAACCCTACGTGATCAAGGCAAAGGTATATGCTTAAGGGTTGTGTTTTAGTAACCAAGACACCTAGTGGGTGTGGTTACATTATAGGATAGATAGCCGTACTATAAAGAGGGGAATGACGCAGCTATTGAACTCCTAAGTGCCTCTAGATGTGCATTTCATAATCATATGCATTTGGATAGAACTAATAACGCCTCGAAAAATGATTGTGAAAATGCTAACACACTCGCACATGACGTGATCACTTGTTGGTGTTAGCACATTTGCGACGGCGTTGAAGTTTGAGCGGTAGAGAGGGTTTGGGGTCCTCTCTCCCTCCCGCCGAGCTTGCGAGGCGGGATTCAGGCGTTTTTGAGAAGTTGAAACGACTATTTTCCACTACGCCGAAAGTCGGAAAAGAAACGGAGGCGAACGGAGGTCACAGTGGTGACCGGACGCGGTCACGGTGTGACCGGACGCGTCCGGTCAGTACAGCGCAGCAGTCAGGCGCGCGGGCTAGGGTTTGCAACCGGCGCGTCCGGTCACTCGCGGGACCGGCGCGTCCGGTCAGGCGCCCTGAGGAAACTACTGTTCGCAAGGTTGATCGGACGCGAGGCGCGTCCGGTCACAGTCGATCGGACGCGTCCGGTCGTTGAGGGAGCTTACTGGACTCCAACCGAACGCGGGCACTGTGGCGTCCGGTCAGTTCCACAGCGCGTCCGGTCGCTGTTTCGTTGTGCGTCGCTCAAGGTTGACCAGCGCGTCCGGTCAATCACGGGACCAGCGCGTCCGGTCGAGACCAGCGCGTCCGGTCGTTGCGACCAGCGCGTCCGGTCGGTGCTTCGCGGAAAATAGCCGTTGTGTGATCGGCGCGTCCGGTCGTTGCGACCAGCGCATCCGGTCGGTGTTTCGCGAAAGAGCCGTTGTGCGACCGGCGCGTCTGGTCAGTTGGACCAGCGCGTCCGGTCAGCGCGACTGCTGCTGAATCAAGTTCCTAACGGCTATATTCGAAGGGGTACGTCTATAAATACTCGTTGGCCGGCTCAAGGCTCTCTCTCTTGAACATTTGACATACTTGTGAGCACTTTGAGCTAAGCAACTCCCCTCCCACTCATCTCTCTTGCTTTTTTGCATATTCGAAGTGAGATTGAGTGATCCAAGTGCATTTGCATTTTGAGATTGCATCTAGTTGGCACTTGGTGGTTGATTTGCTGCGGGATTCTCATTTCTCTTGGTGGTTGCCGCCACCTAGACGACTTAGAGCAGCTTGGAGGCGTTGGCAAGAGTTGGTGATTGTTCTTGGCCACCTCCGGTGTTTGTGAGGGGTTTCCACCACAACCAACCCTACCTCTACTACTAGTGATTCATCACTTGTGGTTGAGAATGAGACTCTCAAGAGAGAGGTGGATGATCTCACCCGCGCATTAGGCAATGCCTATGGTGGGGATGCCCGCTTGCTAAAATGCTTGGGTAGCCAAAGGTTCTCTCTTAACAAAGAAGGTTTGGGCTATACTCCCAAGAAGGGCAAGGCGGTCTTTGCTACTCCAAAGTCTCGCTTTGTGAAGAGCAATGGTCGTTATTGCAATAGATGCAAGCAAGTTGGGCATCTAGAGATTAATTGTAATAAAATGAACAAGAACAAGAATAAGTTTCATGCTAAAATGGATTACATTCCTTTTGATTCTTGTTATGTGCTTACCAAGGGTGAGAAAGGTGTGCATGCTAGGTTTGTTGGTACACCAATTGTGGGTCCAAAGAAGAAGGCCATTTGAGTACCAAAGAGCTTAGTTACTAACCTCCAAGGACCCAAACAAGTATGGGTACCTAAGAAACATTAATTTATTTTGTAGGTAAATTACAAGGCCGGAGGAAGGCATTGGGTGCTTGATAGTGGGTGCTCTCAACATATGACCGGTGATTCAAGAATGTTCAACTCTCTCAAATCAAATGATAGTGGCATTGATAGTATCACATTTGGTGACAATAGCAAGGGTGATGTGAAGGCTCTTGGAAGGATTGCAATCTCAAATGATCATAGCATTTCCAATGTGCTCCTAGTTGAAAAGTTGAACTTCAATCTTCTCTCGGTTGCTCAATTGTGTGATCTAGGTTTCAAGTGCATATTTGGTGTTGATGATGTGGAGATAGTTAGTGTTGATGGCTCCAATTTGATCTTCAAGGGTTTTAGATATGAGAATCTATACTTGGTTGATTTTGATGCTAGTGACACTCAACTTTCAACATGCTTGCTCACCAAATCAAGTATGGATTGGTTATGGCATAGAAGACTTGGTCATGTTGGCATGAAGCAATTGAACAAGTTAGTGAAGCATGACTTAGTTAGAGGCTTGAAGGATGTCACATTTGAGAAGGATAAGCTATGTAGTGCATGTCAAGCCGGAAAGCAAGTAGGCAACACTCATCCATTGAAAAGCATCATGAGTACTTCCAAGGCATTTGAGTTGTTACACATGGATTTATTTGGGCCAACTACATACACAAGCATTGGTGGCAACAAGTATGGCTTTGTGATTGTGGATGATTTCACTAGATATACATGGGTATTCTTTCTTGGGGACAAGAGTGATGTATTTGATATATTCAAGAAGTTCATCAAGAGAGTGCAAAATAAGTTTGAGACCACAATCAAGAAAGTGAGAAGTGACAATGGAAGTGAGTTTAGAAATACAAGAATTGATGAGCTATGTGATGAGCTTGGAATCAAACATCAATTTTCGGCCAAGTATACACCTCAATCTAATGGCCTAGTTGAGAGGAAGAATAGAACCTTGATTGATATGGCAAGATCAATGTTGAATGAGTATAATGTGAGTCATTCATTTTGGGCCGAAGCAATCAACACGGCTTGCTTCTATAGCAACCGCCTCTATTGCCACAAGTTTCTAGAGAAGACACCATATGAGATCTTAAATGGAAGAAAGCCCAACATTGCATACTTTCGGGTATTTGGTTGCAAATGCTACATCTTGAAGAAGGGCACTAGATTGAGCAAGTTTGAGAAGAAATGTGATGAAGGATTCCTACTTGGTTACTTCACTACTAGCAAAGCTTATAGAGTTTGGAATTTGGCTAGTGGTTTACTTGAGGAAGTTCATGATGTTGAATTTGATGAAACAAATGGCTCTCAAGATGAGGAAAATAACTTAGATGATGTGAGAGGAACTCAATTGACCAATGCTATGAAAGAAATGGATATTGGTGATATTAGGCCAAAGCAAGTGATTGATGTGGATGACAACAAAGATCAAGTGCTCCAAAGTCCAATTACACAAGCTAGTGGTTCTTTAACGCAAAATCAAGCTAGTACATCATCTCAAGTGCAACAAGATCAACAAGTGGCTAGTTCATCATCTCCAACTTATGATCAACATCAACATCCAAGCAATCAAGTCCAAGTGCTTCAACCAACTAACATTGCAAGAGACCATCCATTGGATTCTATCATTGATGACATACAAAGGGGAGTTCAAACTAGATCAAGATTGGCATCATTTTGTGCTCACTCTTCTTTTGTGTTAATGGAAGAACCCAAGGACATTGATAAAGCATTGAGAGATCCGGATTGGGTAAATGCAATGCATGAAGAGCTCAACAACTTCAAGAGAAATGAAGTATGGGAACTAGTTGAGAGGCCTAAGGATCACAATGTCATTGGAACAAGATGGGTCTTTCGCAACAAGCAAGATCAAGATGGGATAGTAGTAAGGAACAAAGCAAGACTAGTGGCTCAAGGTTACACACAAATAGAGGGTCTTGACTTTGGTGAAACTTATGCCCCGGTTGCAAGATTGGAAGCAATTAGAATCTTACTTGCCTATGCTTGTGCTCACAATATCAAGTTATATCAAATGGATGTGAAGAGTGCATTTCTCAATGGGTACATTCAAGAAGAGGTGTATGTGGAGCAACCTCCCGGTTTTGAAGATGACAAAAAACCCAACCATGTATACAAGTTAAGGAAAGCTTTGTATGGATTGAAGCAAGCACCTAGAGCATGGTATGAAAGATTGAGGGACTTCTTGCTATCCAAAGGATTTGTCATGGGCAAAGTGGATACTACTCTATTCACCAAGAAGATTGGGAAAGACTTGTTTGTGTTGCAAATATATGTTGATGATATCATCTTCGGTTCAACCAATCAAGATTATTATGATGAGTTTGGGAAAATGATGGCAAAGGAATTTGAAATGTCAATGATCGGTGAACTTAGTTTCTTTCTTGGACTTCAAATCAAACAAATGAAGGAAGGAACATTTGTGAGCCAAACCAAGTACATCAAAGATATGCTCAAGAAGTTTGGCATGGAAGATTCAAAGAGCATTACTACTCCAATGGGCACTAGTGGAAGCTTAGATAGTGACAAGAGTGGCAACATGGTGGATCAAAAGCTTTATAGATCAATGATTGGTAGCCTACTCTATGTGACGGCATCAAGACCCGATGTGATGTTTAGTGTATGCATGTGTGCAAGATTTCAAGCCTCACCAAGAGAAAGTCATTTGAAGGCAACAAAGAGAATATTGAGGTACTTAAAGCATACACAAGATGTTGGATTGTGGTATCCCAAAGGTGCAAGCTTTGAGCTAGTTGGATATTCGGATTCCGACTATGCCGGTGACAAAGTGGAGAGAAAGAGCACCTCCGGGACTTGTCAACTATTGGGAAGGTCACTTGTCTCATGGTCATCCAAGAAGCAAAATAGTATTGCACTATCTACCGCCGAAGCTGAATACATCGCCGCGGGTAGTTGTTGTGCACAAATCTTGTGGATGAAGGCAACATTGAAAGATTTTGGAATCAATTTCAAGAATGTGCCATTGCTATGTGATAATGAAAGTGCCGTGAAGCTAACCAACAATCCGGTTCAACATCAAAGAACAAAGCATATTGATGTTCGTCATCATTTTATTAGAGATCATCAACAAAAGGGTGACATTGCTATTGAGAGTGTGGGCACCGAAGATCAACTAGCCGATCTATTCACCAAGCCACTTGATGAGAAGAGATTTCACAAGCTAAAGAATGAGTTGAACATACTTGACTTCTCCAACATGAGTTGATGCACCCCATATATGACATGCCTCTCCTTCGAGCCCCAAGGTACAATTGGTTGACATGTCATACATTCTATGCTAAGGACTTGTTTAGTGCATCTAGTCATAATTTACATGTTCTAGGCTCATTCATGAAAATCAAATGAATTTGAAGTTTATATGATGCCACTATTGTTTTCATGTCTTGTATGATCTAGTGGTAGCATATAACTTGTTTGAGCGCTTGTGATCCTAAGTGTTTAATCTAGAAAACTTGTCTAAATATTTGCTTCAACATGGTGCATGATAACCCTTCTAGTGAGGTGTGAAGAAGCTTACCCTTGGATCAAACCGAAGCATTTTATTTATGCAAGCAATCTAGGTTGAATCACAAACTTGATCCTCACCCCATATTTCAACATGATAATCTATCTAAAATTGGTCTCTTGTGGTCATTGGTGCCAAAGGGGGAGAAAATATTGTTCACAAAGATAGAACTCAAAGGGGGAGAAAAATGTTGTTCACAAAGAGAAAACTTAAAGGGGAGAATTGATAAAAGAAGGGGATCAACTAAAATTTCAAGCACACAAGTAGGGGGAGCAAGCTCTTAAACATGAATGTTGCATTTCCATGTGCACTTCATATGTATGATGCATAGTTATGCATTTCTTTTTCTCCAATACATTGCTTGTGTGGTGTTTTGCTAGTATACAATTGAATGGTGTATTGAAGTACTAGCATGAATAGGAAGTAGTTAGATTTCTCTTACTTCATGTTTTCCAAAGTGGTACTAGAGCCTTGCTTATAATGTTGATCTCACGAGGTTTCTAGTTTTGTTTATGCTTTTCCAAGTGGTATCTAACTACACAAGGTGCTAAGATGGTGTTTATCGCTACTCCGATGGTATCACGCTTCAAAGGTCTATAATCTAAAACACTTAGCACCTATTGGTAGTCAATGCTCCTATACTTTCCTATCTAACATGTATGCTTCCAAAATCCAAACATATAGCATACATGTAGGGGGAGCCATTGCTATCAATTTGAATTCATGATCACTTGTCCATACTTCTTACACATGGTAATATACTTGGACAATGTGAGATGGGTTCAATCAAATTTTTATCATAACATCTTTGTGAAAGGGTTGTCACCAATTACCAAGGGGGAGATTGAAAGTCCTATGTTTGGTGTTGGTAATTAGTGAAAATGCATAAGTACTAATCCTATGCCTAAGTTGTATGTAGCATATGAGGATTAGTACATTCCAAGGTTGGTGGCAAGATGGACATGGTGATCATGATGGCCACACTTGGATTTGGACGTAACCCTACGTGATGAAGGCAAAGGTATATGCTTAAGGGTTGTGTTTTAGTAACCAAGACACCTAGTGGGTGTGGTTACATTATAGGATAGATAGCCGTACTATAAAGAGGGGAATGACGCGGCTATTGAACTCCTAAGTGCCTCTAGATGTGCATTTCATAATCATATGCATTTGGATAGAACTAATAACGCCTCGAAAAATGATTGTAAAAATGCTAACACACTCGCACATGACGTGATCACTTGGTGGTGTTAGCACATTTGCGACGGCGTTGAAGTTTGAGCGGTAGAGAGGGTTTAGGGTCCTCTCTCCCTCCCACCGAGCTTGCGAGGCGGGATTCAGGCGTTTTTGAGAAGTTGAAACGACTATTTTCCACTACGCCGAAAGTCGGAAAAGAAACGGAGGCGAACGGAGGTCACAGTGGTGACCGGACGCTGCACGGTGTGACCGGACGCGTCCGGTCAGTACAGCGCAGCAGTCAGGCGCGCGGGCTAGGGTTTGCAACCGGCGCGTCCGGTCACTCGCGGGACCGGCACGTCCGGTCAGGCGCCCTGAGGAAACTACTGTTCGCAAGGTTGATCGGACGCGAGGCGCGTCCGGTCACAGTCGATCGGACGCGTCCGGTCGTTGAGGGAGCTTACTGGACTCCAACCGGACGCGGGCACTGTGGCATCCGGTCAGTTCCACAGCGCGTCCGGTCGCTGTTTCGTTGTGCGTCGCTCAGGGTTGACCAGCGCGTCCGGTCGATCACGGGACCAGCGCGTCCGGTCGAGACCAGCGCGTCCGGTCGAGACCAGCGCGTCCGGTCGTTGCGACCAGCTGAAAGCCCTATGTTTGGTGTTGGTAATTAGTGACAATGCCTAAGTACTAATCCTATGCCTAAGTTGTATGTAGCATATGAGGATTAGTACATTCCAAGGTTGGTGGCAAGATGGACATGGTGATCATGATGGCCACACTTGGATTTGGACGCAACTCTACGTGATCAAGGTAAAGGTATATGCTTAAGGGTTGTGTTTTAGTAACCAAGACACCTAGTGGGTGTGGTTACATTATAGGATAGATAGTCGTACTATAAAGAGGGGAATGACGCGGCTATTGAACTCCTAAGTGCCTCTAAATGTGCATTTCATAATCATATGCATTTGGATAGAACTAATAATGCCTCGAAAATTGATTGTGAAAATGCTGACACACTCACACATGACGTGATCACTTGGTGGTGTTAGCACATTTGCGACGGCATTGAAGTTTGAGCGGTAGAGAGGGTTTGGGGTCCTCTCTCCCTCCCACCGAGCTTGCGAGGCGGGATTCAGGCGTTTTTGAGAAGTTGAAACGACTATTTTCCACTACGCCGAAAGTTGAAAAAGAAATGGAGGCGAACGGAGGTCACAGTGGTGACCGGACGCGGTCACGGTGTGACCGGACGCGTCCGGTCAGTACAGCGCAGCAGTCAGGCACGCGGGCTAGGGTTTGCAACCGGCGCGTCCGGTCACTCGCGGGACCGGCGCGTCCGGTCAGGCGCCCTGAGGAAACTACTGTTCGCAAGGTTGATCGGACGCGAGGCGCGTCCGGTCACAGTCGATCGGACGCGTCCGGTCGTTGAGGGAGCTTACTGGACTCCAACCGGACGCGGGCACTGTGGCGTCCGGTCAGTTCCACAGCGCGTCCGGTCGCTGTTTCGTTGTGCGTCGCTCAGGGTTGACCAGCGCGTCCGGTCGATCACGGGACCAGCGCGTCCGGTCGAGACCAGCGCGTCCGGTCGTTGCGACCAGCTGAAAGTCCTATGTTTGGTGTTGGTAATTAGTGACAATGCCTAAGTACTAATCCTATGCCTAAGTTGTATGTAGCATATGAGGATTAGTACATTCCAAGGTTGGTGGCAAGATGGACATGGTGATCATGATGGCCACACTTGGATTTGGACGCAACTCTACGTGATCAAGGCAAAGGTATATGCTTAAGGGTTGTGTTTTAGTAACCAAGACACCTAGTGGGTGTGGTTACATTATAGGATAGATAGCCGTACTATAAAGAGGGGAATGACGCGGCTATTGAACTCCTAAGTGCCTCTAAATATGCATTTCATAATCATATGCATTTGGATAGAACTAATAATGCCTCGAAAAATGATTGTGAAAATGCTGACACACTCACACATGACAAGATCACTTGGTGGTGTTAGCACATTTGCGTTGGCGTTGGAGTTTGAGCGGTAGAGAGGGTTTGGGGGTCCTCTCTCCCTCCCACCGAGCTTGCGAGGCGGGATTCAGGCGTTTTCGAGAAGTTGAAACGAGTATTTTTTACTACGCCAGAAGTCAGAAATCGAACGGAAGCGAACGGAGGTCACTGAGGTGACCGGACGCTGCACCGGACGCGGTCACGGTGTGACCGGACGCGTCCGGTCAGCGTTCAGTATCTGCGCGATTTTCAGTTGTTTTGATCGGACGCGAGGCGCGTCCGGTCACAGTCGATCGGACGCGTCCGGTCATTGAGGGAGCTTACTGGACTCTAACCGGACGCGGGCACTGTGGCGTCCGGTCAGTTCCATAGCGCGTCCGGTCGCTGTTTCGTTGTGCGCCGCTCAGGGTTGACCAGCGCGTCCGGTCGATCACGGGACCAGCGCGTCCGGTCGAGACCAGCGCGTTCGGTCGTTGCGACCAGCGCGTCCGGTCGGTGCTTCGCGGAAAATAGCCGTTGTGTGATCGGCGCGTCCGGTCGTTGCGACCAGCGCGTCCGGTCGGTGTTTCGCGAAAGAGCCGTTGTGCGACCGGCGCGTCCGGTCAGTTTGACCAGCGCGTCCGGTCAGCGCGACTGCTGCTGAATCAAGTTCCTAACGGCTATATTCGAAGGGGTACGTCTATAAATACTCATTGGCCGGCTCAAGGCTCCATCTCTCGAACATTTGACATACTTGTGAGCACTTTGAGCTAAGCAACTCCCCTCCCACTCATCTCTCTTGCTTCTTTGCATATTCGAAGTGAGATTGAGTGATCCAAGTGCATTTGCATTGTGAGATTGCATCTAGTTGGCACTTGGTGGTTGATTTGCTGCGGGATTCTTGTTTCTCTTGGTGGTTGCCGCCACCTAGACGGCTTGGAGCAGCTTGGAGGCGTTGGCAAGAGTTGGTGTTTGTTCTTGGCCACCTCCGGTGATTGTGAGGGGTTTGTGCCTACCTCGGCGAAGCGCCAAAGGCAACGTGAGTAAATTGCTCGTGTCATTGCAACCTTTTGCCATTTGGTAGGTTCTCGTGGTGCCTTTTGAGAGGCTCGGTGTGAGACCGATTAGCCACCGAACCACGTGGTGAAGAGGGACACAACGGGGACTAGCGTGCCGGCAAGCACGTGAACCTCGGGATAAATCTTGTGTCATCACTTTCATATTGTGATTGATTGATCCCGGTGTTCGGTTATCTTGGTATTCATTGTTGATCATATTGGTTGGCTCAATACTTCGCCCCTCGGTGAAACCCTCCTAACTCAACTTCGCATTACTTTCTTAGTTATCTTTGCTAACTAGTTAGCTTTGCTAGAGTAGCTCTTTTGTGTTGCTTGCTAGTTGTAGTTGTAGTTACCTTCTCGGTTTGACTTGTGCGGTTGAGTGCCAATATACTAGAATTGTGAATTGGATAGGTGGCTTGCAAACACCCCGTAGGCTAAGCAAAACTCGCATCTCGCTATTTGTTGTATTGATAAACTTGTTTAGCTTGTCTTTGTAGAAATTTTTAAAAGGCTATTCACCCCCCTCTAGCCATCAAGACCTTTCACTAGCGCGTCCGGTCGGTGCTTCGCGGAAAATAGCCGTTGTGTGATCGGCGCGTCCGGTCGTTGCGACCAGCGCGTCCGGTCGGTGTTTTGCGAAAGAGCCGTTGTGCGACCGGCGCGTCCGGTCAGTTGGACCAGCGCGTCCGGTCAGCGCGACTGCTGCTGAATCAAGTTCCTAACGGCTATATTCGAAGGGGTACGTCTATAAATACTCGTTGCCCGGCTCAAGGCTCTCTCTCTTGAACATTTGACATACTTGTGAGCACTTTGAGCTAAGCAACTCCCCTCCCACTCATCTCTCTTGCTTCTTTGCATATTCGAAGTGAGATTGAGTGATCCAAGTGCATTTGCATTTTGAGATTGCATCTAGTTGGCACTTGGTGGTTGATTTGCTGCGGGATTCTTATTTCTCTTGGTGGTTGCCGCCACCTAGACGGCTTAGAGCAGCTTGGAGGCGTTGGCAAGAGTTGGTGATTGTTCTTGGCCACCTCCGGTGTTTGTGAGGGGTTTGTGCCTACCTCGGCGAAGCGCCAAAGGCAACGTGAGTAAATTGCTCGTGTCATTGCAACCTTTTGCCATTTGGTAGGTTCTTGTGGCGCCTTTCGAGAGGCTCGGTGTGAGACCGATTAGCCACCGAACCACGTGGTGAAGAGGGACACAACGGGGACTAGCGTGCCGGCAAGCACGTGAACCTCGGGATAAATCTTCGTATCATCACTTTCATATTGTGATTGATTGATCCCGGTGTTCGGTTGTCTTGGTATTCATTATTGATCATATTGGTTGGCTCAATACTTCGCCCCTCGGTGAAACTCTCCTAACTCAACTCCGCATTACTTTCTTAGTTATCTTTGCTAGCTAGTTAGCTTTGCTAGAGTAGCTCTTTTGTGTAGCTTGCTAGTTGTAGTTGTTTTTACCTTCTCGGTTTGACTTGTGCGGTTGAGTGCTAATATACTAGAATTGTGAATTGGATAGGTGGCTTGCATACACCCCGTAGGCTAAGCAAAACTCGCATCTCGCTACTTGTTATATTGATAAACTTGTTTAGCTTGTCTTTGTAGAAATTTTTAAAAGGCTATTCACCCCCCCTCTAGCCATCAAGACCTTTCACCCAAGTCCTCCAGTCAGGCCTTGTTTAGTTCTAAAGTTGGGAGGTAACAGAAATACTGTGGTATTTTGTTAGTATTTGTCAATTATTGTCCAAACATTGACTAATTAGGCTCAAAAGATTCGTCTCGTAAAGTACAAGCAAACTGTGTAATTAGTTATTTTTACCTCCATTTAATACTCCATGTATGTGTCCAAAGATTTAATGTGATGATGATGTGATAGGGAATCTTTGCACTTTTTGCATTTTGGAGGGGAACTAAACAAGCGCTCAGTCCAAATTTCCTCTAGTCATATACCACATCCCATGTCCTACACCACAATCAATAAGGAGAGAGAAATATTTGTTTGCTACATTAATGGTTACAATAAAATATTAAAAATATAATTATGGGGTCTTTTAGAAATTCTAGGCTTTTTAAAAAGAATGTTTGATCGAAAAATGCTTGCTATCAAGATTCAAGACAGACCAAGGAGGCGAGTATTAGGGACTCAATTCCTTCTACGCTAATACGCCATCACTCATCATGTTTTGTTTCCCCACATCCATCAAGAATGGCTCAGCTAGAAGAAAATAGTGTTATATAGTGGAAGTAGGCCCTTTCACTTCTGTACCATACATCCAAGCCTTTAAAATTCTTGGATGCAGCTTTATTTTCTAGCTACCGGCCTTCGAACTGAAGTACTACTCGATATACAAGCAATAAAAACACCATATGTTCCATTGAACATAAACCCGTATGTTCCATGTACTATCTCTCTAGTCTACTATACTCTATTATTCTGAAATTACAAATATAAACCCGTCTGTCAAATCAATGATATGATAATATTGTGCTACAGTAAGCATGGGCTAACGACGGATTATTTAGACTTAATAAATTCGTCTCGCGGTTTCTAGGCGAGTTATGTAATTACAGCCTGTTCACTTGGGCTGATCTGGTTGGCTGAAGGTACTGCTGGCTGGTTTTTTTGAGAGAAAAACACTGCTGGTTGGCTGGCTGGCTGATTTGGTTAATAATCTTAAACGAACAAGTTGTTAATTTTTTTTATTAGTATTCGAATACCCCTTCCGATATCTCATAAAACGCTCGATATGCCAGCAATAAAAACACCATTTATTGTGCTATAAACAGGTGACGAACGAACGACGAAGACCAGTTGACTTGACAGACTTGTAATACTCCTCAGCATTTTCTGAGGCCGGGTCAATTTCTCCCCTAAATTCCACTCTATAAAAAAAGATTCTCATCACATCAAACTATCAACACATGTATGAAGTACTAAATATAGATGAAATTAAAAACTAATTATACAGTTTTATTATATTTTACGAGATGAACATTTTAAACCTAATTAATCAAAGTTTAGACAACTTTTACCAAATATAAATAAATTACTACCGTGCGCATTTACTACGCACTGGGAGCCCGAAATCGGGATCTAAACACGGCCTGAAATCGATGACTTGACTCGTGACTCGTCTGTGGCCAGGCGATCGTGGACTGACCGATCACATGCTAAGCAGAGAGATCAGAGACCGTACTCTTGGCCCCTGGGACACTGTCCAGACACCACAGCAATGCCTTGTTTAGATGTCGGAATCGGGTGGTCAAGTTTGAACAGTATCACTTCGAGCACTATAGCACTTTTGTTTCTAGTGGTAATAATTGTCTAAATCTTGATTAATTAGGCTCAAAATATTCGTCTCGCAAAGTACAACAAAACTGTGCAATTAGTTTTTGATTTTATCTATATTTAGTACTCCATGCATGTGCCGGCATTTTGCTGTGATTGGGAATTTTTCTTTTTACATAGTAGAATTTGGGTTGAATTTGAGAATCTAAACGAGGCCTAAACAGGATTGCATTAAACATTCGGTCCCAGTTCTACAGTACATGGCCATGGTCATTCATCATGCCTCCTGGTTTGGCTGGAGCTGTGCAGAATGAACAACACAGGACACCGAAGCGCTTGCGCTTGCGAGTTGCGGCTTGTTGCCACACTGGAGAAGAGCAGACAAATACACGATCGCTTTTCGAAAAAAAGAAATACCAGATGTACTTTGCCTGTGTTTAGTTCCTCTGAAAAGAATGTGTACTGTAGCACGTTTTGGTTTTATTTGGCAAATAGTGTCCAATCGTTGACTAATTAGGTTCAAAACGTTCGTCTCGCAAAGTACAACCAAGCTGTACAATTAGTTTTTGATTTCATCTACATTTAGTACTCCATGCATGTATCGCAAGTTTGATGTGACAGGGAATCTTTTTTTTTTGCATAGTGCTTTTTTGGTGAAACTAAACACAGCCTTTACGGAAAGAAAAAAATACTGTATATGATGTACTCCTACTACACATAAATGAGTTTTTGATTTCATCTATATTTAGTACTCCATGCATGTATCGCAAGTTTGATGTGACGGGGAATCTTTTTTTTTGCATAGTGCTTTTTTTTTTTTGGAATTAAACACAGCCTTTTAGAAGAAAAAAATACTGTATATGATGTACTCCTACTTACACATAAATGCAAGTGCTGACACCAATTGGCAGTAGTGGGTTGCTTAGCTACTACTCCGTACATACTGTACTACATTTTATTCCAAGTTTCCAACCCTTTGCTTTGAAATCTGAATTAGTTTTTTCAATAAAAAATGTCTTCTTCGCCTGTAGCTCCGTTAGTGGCTCTGACTATCCTTGGATTGTTGTTAAAAAATACATTATTTTAATAAATAATTGCAAATCTAAAAGCTAAGTCGAGAAACTTGCAAAAATAGCATCACTAATCGGCAAACGGGGTAATTATTAGTAGATGGTAGTACGAGATCCGATAAGTTGTGCCATGCAACGTCCCGTTCGTTTAGCTGGTTCAGTCAAATCAGCAGCCATCCATTAGTATTTTTCTCTCACAATAAACCAGCGAACAGTACTTTCAGCCACAATAAACCAGCGAAACGAACATGCTGCAAGTTTACTCCTGTCCATGTCATGTGTAAGACTATTTTGCATCAGTAGATTTATTTTCATATTCGCTTGATCTTATTATTCATGGTATAAAGTTTTTCTCACAATAAAACAGCATCAGCCGGCTTATCAGCCGCAGAAACCATCAGGCAAACCGGGAGATTGGCTTTCCAATTACCGGATCAACAATGGAAAAGGTGACAGTCATATCGTCCTCCATTTTTTTTTTGCAACACATTACAAATGTGTCATATTTTTTCTGGATAGTGCAAAAAGTTACGTAATAGAAGAAGAATCAGTCCACAATAGTTACAAAAGCAACCAAGAACAAGTTCTAAATTATTGACCAATCCGAAAAACATAAGGCCATCCATGTGACGAGAAGAACATTATGTCTCTTGTCTCTACGCTCTAGAAGCCAACATATGCTTGTATGATCTGCTCCTTGCAGTCATCCAAACGCTTCAACTGGGTCTAAAACCGTAGCCAATATGTCTCCCTGAAAAGGACCTGCAAAAAAGTTTTGAGATGACAATTATTTAAAACTAAGAATCATTCCTTGTGAGCCAAATTGCCTAGCAAATCGTTGCACCTGTCAATAACTTTAGGTTGTGCTTGTGACCCCCTAATTTTGCCCAATCATTAAATAAGCGGAGACGTCAAAATATACACGAGTACACACTCACCCCTATAAACGTATGTATGCATATCCTACCACTGTAAGCACCTCTAAAGAACGTATGCACACCTTATTCTTTGAGCACCTCTGAAGAACTGAGTTGGACTGGTAAATTTCAAGATCGCCGTCGACGAGCACGTCGTCTAACAATAAAAGAATAGCGCTGTTAAATCCTGAAATAAATCTTAAAAAATACAACACTCGTGTTAAGTTGATAACTTAAATCCAGACGGACATGTTTCACCCTAAGAAATTCAACCAGCTGAGCTATGCTCAGTTGGCTACCGCTTACCGCTCTTCTAATTGCGAGTCCCTCGACCAAGGCGTGATTCCATCCATTGAGCTTATTGGCATGTGATGAGCCCATGAGTCCCTCCAAGGCGTTATTCCGTAGAAAGAGCTTATTGGCATGCGAACAGTCGGTTGGTCTATCGGCTTTATAGTTATGGACATGACACTTGTTGGTCAGGTGATGACTATTGAAAATTTAATTGCCGATAAGCCCCCAAATCCAGGCGTTGTTTTTGCAAGTTTACGTATTTAGCATCTAATAAATTTGCAAGTAACTATTAAAATAATATTGTTTTTGAAATGGTATTAAAATAATACTGTTTATTTAATAAAAAAAGACCGATGTATTGTACCCTGGCTTGTCTCTCTTTTTCCCTTAGTGGATGGCGTCTTGGGCCCTCGGCCCATTGAATAAAAAAATATCTGGTAAAAATCGCATATGGCCCAGAGCATCCAGGCGGGCATGGAATTCCTGGCGTCTTGTTCCCACGGAAGTCTCTTTCTTTATGTTTTTTTTAAAGTTCACATTACCTCCCTCAATTTTCGCGAAAATCCGCTTTTTCTCTCTCCAAACACCAAAACCGGATAAAACGCCTCCCTCAACTTTTAAAACCGTTCATCTTACCTCCCTGACCCTGTTATAAGTGGTTTTGTCTTTTTCTTTTTTATTTATGTCGGCTGAAACTTCTAGGGAAGGCTAGGGAGGCTCCATGGACACATAGGGGGGGCTTGAGCCCCACCCGCCCCACTGCTGTCTCCATCCCTGCATCGGGGAAATGGCTCGTGATGGTCGTGGTCGTCGTCGCCGATCCCTGCATATGGGCTAGGGGCTCACGAGGCGGCATGGTGGGTGGGTGTGTGTCACTCTGTACACCTGGTAGTGGGATAGGAGCAACCTTCGTGGTGTGTGTTGTGCGCCTTCATATAGGTGCACAAGGCAGGCACAGCCGCCCAAACATCGCGGTGGGTCCGCTTAAGAATGGGCGGCCCATTAGTCCTACATTGGAAGCCCACATCCCCGTGGATATCCCCACCCTTTCCCTGGGTGGAAATCCTCGCGTGGCATTCAGCCCAGGCCCAAAATCCCCTGCATTTGGAAGCCCAGATGGAGGGGGAGCTTGACCTAACCCCTGCTCTTGTTCGTTTTTTAAGATAAGTTAAGTCTATTTCGTCTGGCACATGTTCAAAAACTAAAGTTATCCTTTCAAGAATGGACCCAGCAAGTGCAAGAGATGCTGAACACAAAGAATTTTGGTGACATTGCATTTAGAGATAAGGATTTTAAGACTGCAATTGACTACTACTCCAAGGTATCAGCATCCCTGTTCTTCTCCATTTCTACGTAATTATGGTAGGAGACTATCACAGAAAGAGAGTTTTCAAAAAAAAAAAACAATCACAGAAAGATTCAACTGATGTAACTGTCAAACTGGTCACAAGTCAATGTTCCTAAGTGGTTGGGTCCTTGCCCTGTTAGCTCAAGTACTTAGCAACACATACAGCACAATTTTACTTCCTTACTGTTGATCAAAACCTCCGAAACATTTTATTTATAGCTTATATGACAAAGCCTGTTTGCTAATGCAGCTAGTTGCAATGATGTCGACGCCTTCAGCTACAGTTTTTGCTAGGCACAGTTTTTCGTACCGGATGAATGGGATGATGACAACCTTGCAGTGAAGACTACTCAAGTTGCTCAGCAGCAGAACAGCCTCAACTTAATTCAATAAAAGTACAAAACAATGCATCACTGAAAATTACCAGACAAATCAAATAATTAAAAGGTATACTCTTTTCGGTCTTCAAATAACTGACGTTTTGTGGTTGTCCTAAATCAAATGTTTTAGTATAACTTAATTTGTATGTGTTAAGTTAGGAAACCTGAAAAATATATGAATAGCAGGATAGTTGTTTTTTAGTTCATTTCAAGGCTCATTTTTGTTTGGAGCAGGGAGCAAGGGAGGGGATGAACCAGTTCCATAGACACTTCTAAACACTACTTTTTGATATAAATTGCCAACCATTTTGTTGGATACTAAAAAAATAAAAAAGTTAAATCAGCTTGTAAGTTAGCTTAAGCAAAATTTATTAATGTAAGGCAAATATGATATTTCGTCGAGGAATCAAGTAAATCTTGCTAACATGTGGATTAAAACAAAGATTGTCACTCTAGTACATGGTTTAGAAATAATCAAATATATCAAAAGAAATCTTACTACGAAAATAATTTACAAAAAGAAACCTAAGATCCAAAACCATTCTGTCCAAACGTAGACAATTTCTTCATCACCACGTGAAGGCATCGTTGGAGCACTCTTGTGGTCGTGCCTCTGCTCCTTCCCCTTCTCTCATCAGAGCTGCTCCTAGCTGCGTGGTATCTGTGTGCTTCAAGCTCATCTCCACAATGGCCAGTCCAGCTGCTTGGTGTTGCTGCAGTCATTGGTTTTTGGTAGCGGATACTTTGCTGCTACCGCTCTTCTGACAGATACTTTGCAGTCGCTACTACTCTGGCGGATGCTTTGCCGCCAAAGTCGCCGTCGTTGTTGCTCTGGCAGATGCTTTGTCGCCGAAGTTGCCTTGGTCTCCCCTCTCTGACAGATGCTTTGCTGCTTTGAGCGTGATGGCCCCTCGTTGCTCGGGCGGATACTTTGCCGCCGTAGTCTCTTCTTCTTTGGTGGATGCTTTGCCACCGCTGCTTCACCTCCTATGTTGGCAGCCTAACGTTGATGTTTTTTTTCCTTTGCAGGTCCAATCAATTAGGGTAGTGGTGGACGGGCCTCTCGTTACAACCATTTTTTCTGTTCTGTTGTCGTTTAGGTTCTTAGCCACTTTCTCTGTGGTTCTGTAACTCACTATGGGTTCTCCCGTAGCTGCGTTGTGTAAGCCGTTCTTTCGGCTCTCTTTCTTCTTAATGAAATACGCGTGAAGTCGTGTTCTCGAAAAAAATGCGGACCAATGTAAAGGAACCACTAGAAAAAAGGTTGGTGAAAAAATAAAAAAGAAGATATTTGTGTTCAAAACAAAAACAGGCGAGACAACTGTCAATCTGAAGAAGAAAAATGAAAAATAGCTACTTGGGCCAGTGAATATGAACTAGGTGTTGGGCCAAAGGATTTCCTGCTAGCTACTATGGGCTGGTTTATGCGTGCATTATGCTTGACCTGAGTATGGTTGGTGGCTCGGCCGCAACCGGTTGGAAAATAAAAGCAAACATCGATCCACCAAGTTTATATACTTGACAACAACATACATGCAATTGGGGTTGTGGGTTTTTCTACCAATGGGGGCTTTCCCGTCACCACCCCCATGGGGGTGGTCCACATGGTTCATAACTACCCCTCTTACTACGGGGCGTTTACCTAGTCAACACTTAGATCTGGCTCTACCCAAACTTTTTTTGGTTCACCCCAACATTACCCACTTGTCCGACTGTTGCTAAGCAATTTTGGGATACCAAACGGACCTCCCCAGATGGTAATCTTAAAGTGGCCAATTTACCCTCTTTTGCATTGATTACTAGCTGCATGCCTCTGTTAGAACAACCTAAAATAATCTTTTATTAAATCTTCTTCAAATTATTTGTATTTCCCATTATGGAAAAGATATAATATGCATCTAAATTAGTATGCACATATGTCATTAAATAAAACAACAATCACATCTAACTCTGCATCTAAATTACCTAAGTCTGCAATTTTTGGGGAAAAACATATAGGCTAGAGGTTACCATACGCATGTTTCTAACTAAAATACGCACTTGCTTGTTTCTAAAATATGCAAAAATTAAGCACATGCCAAACACATCATACAAAGGTGCGATACAAGGAAAAACTATTAATAGAATGAAAACACATATAGGTAGTTTTTCTTTGGAGGAATCTAGAGGGGCTTAAGCCCCACACTTAGGCCTTGTTCGGATGTTGTTGGATTCACCTCAACACATATGTGTTGGGTAGATTGGGGTGGAATTTAGTTTTTTTTAAGCAGATGTGGAATTTAGTTCAAGTTTCATTTCAATTCATCCCAACATGTGTGAATAGGCCTAAATGAATTAAGTAAAACACGGGAACCAAGAGTTTAGATGCATACAAATAGAAGTCTTAACAAAAGGGAACAAATATAAGCAAATAGGAGTACTTTCTAAATTATCTGTAAACTTCTAGTGCTTTATTTAAAGTGTATATATAAACTTCTACTACTTTTGCGGTGTAACTTTGAACGGATGAGTCACCTTGCAGAGTTGATAAGCGTTATCTGGGGGTTGGGACTTGGGGTAATGCGCATGCCACTTAATATTAATAATACTAATTATGCATCATAAATACTAATGACTTTTTTTATATATATTTGATTAAAGTTGTAACATTTAACTTCTCGATAAATAAGAATGACACTTCTTTTGGGAGGGAGGGAGCCCAGACGAGAATATGGAGTACATGATAGACTTCAGAGTTCAATAATGCAAAGCTATCAGTGGACTAGCAGTTTTAGGATGCATGTACAATCATGAAACTGTCTCCTTACATACACAAGCATGATCTATCGTTAGGTAAGCCCGTGGCGCGGCGACGCATGCAAATCATTGGGCGAGAACGGCGCCAACCAACCTGTCGTGGCATCACGTAAACACATGGGCATTGTTTGGCAGTCGAATATATACTGGAATCATCGAACCATGCATCATCAGTCATGTGTAGCGACCGGAGCCAGAACGCCTCATTTGACCCTTATTACCGGCTTCATTCTCAATCCCGAAAGTCAACTGACGAATCAAGCCGCCGGCCGGATCATACCTCGTGATCATGAGGCGCCGCACGCAGCCGTAGAAGAAGCATCCAACTCCATCAACAACAAGACGGCCGATCGATACGTACGTTCAGCACGCGTCCGTGTATATATAGGCCCGAGCAAACTGCGCCATGGCGTGTAGGTTCGAGGTTCGCCACAGACAAGGCCCCTGCTGCGTGCCATCACCAGCATGCACAGCAGCTTCTTCCGTTTCGGGAGCCCTCGGCGTCGGCAAGCGTTTCACGGCGGCGGCGGCGGCGGCAGCGTCACCGTCGTGTCACGAGGCGGCGAAGGTGTCCGCGCCAAGATCGTGCTGAGCAGGGGCGAGCTGGAGCGCATCGCCGCGGGCGTCACGCGGAGGCAGTGCAGCGGAGCCGGAGCCGCGCCGAGCCGCCGGCATATAGTAGTCACGGCCGTGTCGCTGGAAGGGCGGGTGGCGCGCGCGCCGCCGCGCTCGGAGCCCGAGGAGAGCGCGGGCGTTGAGTGGCGCGGCGACGACTGGAGGCCCGCGCTGGACGGCATACCAGAGGAAGCGTAGAGCGCCGTCGTCGCTGCGACTGCGAGCAAGCGAAGGCCGGCGCGCCGCGTGCGTGTGCCGTGTGGTGATCCCAGTTGGACGAATAATCACCGGAGGTAACTGAGCTCGGGGCTGGGAGTTCGGAATGGCTGAGATGTGTGCTTTCTCTTCGTGACTGCGTGTTGTTTCCATTCCAGCAGGAAGTGCTGCTGCTCTGCACTCCTGATGCTTGTTGCCACTCGTGTTTTAATCATGTTGAAGTTCAACTGAGAGTTTTTACCACGGTTTGTTTTAGATAGTTGTGATAATTCTTGGCAATATCTTAACGGTAAGTTGGTAACTGAGTTGGGTTATTCTCATAGGAGAAAGAGAGAAGTACTACTCCTGCTCACTAGTCCACAAATGCTACAAGGCATCCTGGTGTTTAAAAAAACAAAGAAAATGCTGCGAGTAAAAATGTCCTAGAACTATATGTAGCTTGACAAGAAAAAAAATGTTCTTACGTAAACAAAAGATATTCTGGACGAAATATATGTGATTTGTTCCATAAATTTCCGTTTAGAAATTACCAACTCAGTAGAAAATGTCTCAACTTAAATAAAAAGATGTTCTAGAATTAAACATGATTTGTTTTAAACATGTATTTTAAAATATTTTTCCTTCAAGATAAATTGTTCAAAACAAAGAAAATGGGTGTTTTCAGCATCAGATAGAGGTGGTCTGAGCAAAAATAAAAATTGTTGAAAACGAATAACATAGGAATACAAATGGAGGGTACAGATTATGAAGAAAACTAGAATTATAAACCAAAGAAGTGAAAGGAGATCAGGAAGAAAAGGAAGAAGCATAGGAATATAGAGAAACAAAAATAAAGCAAAAGCAGAATTAAACGAGAGAAGAAAATCGGTCGTGCGCTCCTCGTGATGGATTGCGTGAGACGAACGGGCCATTTTTCTCATGCGGCCCATTATAAACAAGGCGCTCAGCCCATTAAATGACCACGAAGTCTAGCAGCCCCTTAGAAGACATCGATCATTTTTTTATGATGGAGATCAATTTTTTTACAAAGCCGTTTTTTATAGGGACATACAAGGGCCCAGACGTCCAGACAAAAGTGCGTGTCCGAACGCCCGCGTCACCTTCGTCATGCGCGCCCGCGAAAAGGCCGCACCAGACACTCCTTCCCCTGGCCCCTTCCTCTCTCTCCACGACCGCAAGTCCAGACTCCGCGAGCGCTTGTAGGAAACGCCGCGCCCGTCGCTCCTTCCCCCCTCCTCTATCTCTGGGCGGGCGGGACCCGAGAGCCGGCACGAGGACGAGCATGCCCCGTACGCAGGATCCTAGGTGTGTTGTGTGCCTCGATCGCCGGTCCACAGCTCGCGACACCCAGGCCGTGCCCCCAGGACTCTCTATCTCTGAAACATAAAACACTTGGATGCAACATACAACTGAAGCAGATGAAACATTTGGAATATACAATTGCAACATGTGTGTGAACCGTATGCAACTTCCAGATAAAACAGTTGCAAATTGCAACACGAAAACACTTATTCCAACATAAACTGAAACAGCTGCAATATTTCGAACATACTCCTGCAACATAGGTGTAAAACATGTGCAACATTAAGATAGCAAACGCTTGCAACATAGGTCTGAAACAGATGAAACATTTTGAACAAACGCTTGCAACATGCCTCTGAAACACTTGCAACATATGCAACATCCCGATCTACTTTTGCAACATCCATACAAAACACCTGCAACATACCTCTGAAATATCTGAAACACTTGAAACATACATTTCAACATATGGGTGGGGAGGTCAGGGCCGGTTGATTTCGGCCTCGGGACGCGAGCACCACCAGCACGGGCCGCACTCATGGGTGCCCTTGGCTCAGTCGGAGACCGACCTGAGGCGCACGACGGCACCACGAGTACCAACAGAGATCGGCGGCGCGCCTGACGGCGTGGGAGCGAGCAGCGCAGGTGGGCACGCGGCGGGCGGGACTGCGTGTGCAAGGAGCGAGAGGCGCGGGTGGGTGCGTGCTACAGGCAGGAGCAAGAAGCGAACAACACAAGGTGGGGCGCGTAAGAGGAGATGGTTGTGTCGGCAAATTCGGAGTGGAGCGGACAAACGCACAGCGCTATGCAGGGTGTGATGGGCGAGGAAGTGGGTAGATATTTTTAAGAGAGGGAGAAATGTAGGAGACATAAAGAGGAGGATGCAGGCTTGGTGGGCCACATAGGCCCAAGAAGGCGGCGTCCGATTGGACGGACGCCCGCCCTGAGCATTACTGTTTTTTATATGCACACATCTGAAAGTCCCTAGTTTGGTTTTGGCTAATTGATTAAACCTAGGACTAACCTTTGTATCTAAGTGGATGATTTAGATAAAGGTGGTCATTGAATATGAGACATGACATTGACTCATGTGACCAAGATGGTGAAGACCAAGATGAGGCTTGGCTCGATGGACCAAGATGGTGAAGACTTAGTCTAGCTCATAAGTGAAAGGGCGAAACAAGCGGAGCGAGAAAACGTTGCATTTTCGCCAACTTATGGGCGACAGACGCTGCTGTCCTGAGCGTCAGACGCTACTATGCAGCATCTGTTGCCATACCCTAGCGCGGGGTTTTGGCCCTGGTGTGGGCGAGGCGTCAGTCGCTCGAACGAGTTGAGCGCGGCGCGGCTTCACGCGTCAGACGCGTCTGTCGGCTGAGGACCGGACGCATCTGTCGAGTGTCACGCATTTACATGGTTTCTGGACTACGTCCGTCGCGGCAGCAGACGCGCGGCCTCCGAGCGTCAGACGCGTCTGACGGTGGCATGGCTGCGTTTGTCGGTCGCGACAGACGCATCTGTTGCTTGAGGCGCGAAAACGCTGAGTTTCAACCGTCGAGACACGTGGCACGATGAGGAGGCGTCAGATGCCAGGGTGAGCGTCTGTCGGGTCGGCAACAGACGCTACTGTCGCCCCCGTTTCTGTTGTGTGGAGAAGCTAACGGCTAGTTTCGAGGATGGGAGCTATAAATACTTGTTGGCCGGCCCTTGGGGAGCACTCTTGACATTTCTAACACTCTTGTGCATCCTTTGAGCAAAAGCTTCTCCCTCCCACTTATCTCTCTTGCTTGATTGCAAATCAAAAGTGAGATTGAGTGATCCCAAAGTGCATTGCATAGCTTGAGGGCATCTAGTGGCACTTGTGGGTGGTTTAGCCGGTGGATTTCTTGTTACTCTTGGAGAGTACCGCTCCTAACCGACTTGGAGATTGTTGGAGGCATTGGCAAGAGAAGGAGATTGTTCTTGGCCACCTCCGGTTGATTATAAGAGGTTCTTGTGCTTTCCTCAGCGGAGTGCCAAAAGCAACTCTAATACATTGCGTGTGTCATTGAGTTACCTCACTTGAGAGTGATGTCTTGCGGTGCCTTGCGGGGCGTGCCTTGAGGGGCGAGTGACTTGAGGGTCACACCGAAAAACCATCTAAGTGTTGGTCGACACAACCGGTGACGTAGCTTGTCGGTGCACAAGTGAACACCGGGTGAACAAAAATATTGTGTCTCTTGTCTCCCGGTGATTGGTCTTCATATTGTGTTGTTGTCAATATTGATTGATTGTATATCATCTTGGTGATTGGCAACATCTTCACTCCACCGTCGGTATAAGAATCACAATCCTCTCTCTTGCATTTACATTTATTAGATTATCTTGTGTAGCTCTAGTGGTAGCTTTGCTAGTAGTGTTGTTAGCTTGCTCACTAGTGTAAAATTAGTGACTTAGCCCTTGTGTGAACTAGAGATCATAATCTACTAGACTTGTGGATAGGAGCCTTGCATCACAATCGTAGGCTAAGCAAAACTCGTTTTACGCCGTTTGTTATTCTAACAAGTTTGCTTAGTGGTTCGTGTAGGATTTTTTATAGGCTATTCACCCCCCTTCTAGCCATCTAAGACCTTACAACATCCTTGCAGTTTTGGACCATGCCGAACCCAGAATTTGTTTTTGAGCACGATTGGTTGAAAAATAAAAATAAATAAAATCCATCGCGTTTAAATTTTTTTTGTACTAGGTTGTTTTAAGACGTCATCTATAAACTCTATAAAGCTAAACCCTACTAGCTATTTCTCTAAACAAGCAAACTGTCCACCTAATCAGTCTACTATCGGATGCATTTATGACCAACTAGCATTTGCAATTATGGTCTACATGTCAGCAAGACACATCATCCACTAACATGCATTTATTTGTCCACATCAGCGTGCCACGTCATCCACTAACATTAACTTATAATTATTGATCTATTTGTATAAGTAATTTTATTCTAAATCATCAACAATTTTCGTGTCAACGCGCGGCATATTCACCTGGCTGTTGGGGTTCGTGAACTTGACATAAGGTCAAATTGATGAATGCTCCTAGTACTACGTGGTAGTGGTATTAATCAAGATATCACAGTACATCGTGCCGCTGCGGCTGTCTAAAAGGTAGTAGTTATACTAGGAGTAGAGCAAACGTTGACCATTTTGCCCTCCCTTTCGACTTAGGTTTTACAAATATTCTTGCATATACACGGACAAAATGATCTTTACACTTTGACAGTTTTCCCAAGCTTTCATAGTTTGGGACCTGCGTAGGCGTTGACCTATATGGATCTTCACCTTGGAGCCACTTCGCCTGCGCTTGGCTCCGTCACGTGAAATCTTCCCAAGTTGAAGCCTTCCTCGGTGCGAAACCCACAAGAGTATTAACACATACAGTGTACCACATAAAAGATGAAACTTCATCATTTCATAACGTATCGAATAATAATCCTTATTTGATGACGTAAACATTATTGTTCTTCTTTATGAATTATGTCAAAATTAGGATAGTACTTAACTTGGGACAAATTTGAATCCCTCATATCAAGTGGTGTCCTACTCCTTTTTTATAGATAGAAGCGTCTGGAGACTGATAACATTCTTTCTTTTTCTATCGGTCAAGGAATGACAATAATAAAATAACTGATAGAGCTGCTAATGGACCTCATGTCATATTCTTGTTCTCCATTTTGTTGATCTCCATTGGTATGAGTAGCTATTTTTCAGGCTCCACATGACTCGCACTGTCGGTAATTTTTTGGAGTCTCAGGGACTAGGTGCATAGTACTGACTACTGAGCTGTCTACAAGATATTTCCATTTGTTTGCCCACCATGCCACTTGTTTGTTTCCAGTGTTCCATTTCAAACACACACACACACACACACACACACACACACACACACACACACACACCAAACGACGGCGCACGTTCGGTTCACCTGGCCACCGGCGACGAGTCCAATTTCCCGACCACCAGTACGTCTCAAATAATACAGTAGTAATCCATAAGATGCACCACGACGTGGCAATCATCTATTCTGCGGAACACTGAGATAAATGGAGGCCAGGTCCACCGGCAACCGGGCATGGACCATGGCACCATGCAGCCACTACTGGCTGCTACTACAAAATTCATCAGATCCGATCCTTCTGCTCCCCACGAGGCCAGAGATCCATACCAAAATGCTTTGCTTGTCACGCTGTACATACGCTACACTGGGCTGTTCCCAAGCGTGTGCAAGTCACGCACTGAACTGCTGCGTCAGCGCGCATGGCCGCCAGTAAACAGGGCATTCCGAGGACTTGGTTGGAACTGTGGCCTTGGCGCCCATCATATCATCCCCGTGGGCCGTGGCGATGAACAGACAACAGTGACGTGGTACTACTAGACAGAGTAGTAGGAGCAGTTCGCAACGCCTTTTTGATTGCAAACTGTGTCTTCGGCGGAGCGCCATTACGCCATCCATCTCGCGTAACACACGTCGGCCTCGGCCTCGGCCTCGGCCTCGACATCAATCTCTAATTAATCCCTCCCATCATGATGCGCCATCTGCAGCCGAGCTCTAAACAGACTAACAGTCGCCATTTGTCCATGATGCTGGTCGCCGTCGCGAGGGCAACGGCGCCGGGCCTGCTGGCTGCTGCTGCTCCAAATGTGGTCTGTCTAGCTAGCTATGAACTCATCGCCTGACGTATCACCAGCCGACTAAGTGGTAGGTTTCACATTTATTTTATATATATGATCATGATCATGGACCATATTGCATTGCATTTGATGAATCCAAGCAAGCAATCTGCAGCTAGCCGGCCCGTGTCGTACGCCACCCCGGCCTCTTTGTCTAAATCCTTTTTTTAAGTGAAGTACTTACTCCAATAAACAACTGTTCCAGCCATTGCGGCAGGCGATAACTCTCATGAGTCATGGGAGATGATCGCCCTCTCTCCTGTATCTGTATGCAGCACTTGCACTACTTGCCTGCACACTTGGTTGCAGTTGATTTTGACCAGTAAGGCAGCAACTCGTCTGCCTCGATCTACCAGTAGTTGTCCAGGAGCGGCCATTCTTCCCTGCAAATTGTGGTGCAAATTGTCAATGCCACTTACATTGGGTACAAGTATTCTTTTTTCTATCCTCCTTGTGTTCGTGCGGTGAGTCTTAGCTTGTTCGTTCGCCTGGCTGACGGCGGCCGCGTCTCCAGCAGGCCTCGCGGTCGATCGCGGGGCGCTGGGTCCTGTCGCCGTCGGGTGTTGATTATCAGGATTCAAGTATGCATGGAACTGCGACTTGGACACTGTGTGCTTCACGTACACCGTATCTCGCCCGCCGGAACTGCTACTTGGCCTCCTAGCTATTCCGTGGTCCGTCTCCGATGCATAAACCAGCCAGAAAGACCTGTTACGTAACGGCATATAAGACTGCCTGCACTGCCGCACTGCAAAGCATCCGGTACCCTGCCACATCCTCCACATCAGCAAATATAGTGCACAATTGGCCTGCAGCGGGTACGGGATAGCATCCGCTACCCCTGCCCCATCCTCCAAATTTGGCGGGCCTGCAGCGAATACAGGAGCTACGCTAAAAAACAGTGGGAGAGAGATATTGGTCTCTGCAGAGAGAGAGGAGAGAGAAAATTACGGGTCCCACTATTTTAAGTGACTAAAAAACGTTATAACTCCCAAACTAAAAAACCAAATTAAATTCTGATTGCACCATTAAATTCGTTTCAATAAATCTTTCAAAATTAGATCTCACATGGATATATTTAGATAAAGTGACAAGTGGATCCCACAGTAAATAGATGATGGATGGGTGTGGAAGAATTGGCTATAGAGGAGAGAATCTTGGTGACTATGATGTATAGAGGATGAATTTAGAGTATCATGAGTGCGGATAGCCTAAGGCCAGCAGGAGGTAAATAATTGTGAGAGATCCTCTCCTCTCCTCCATACTGGACTGGACTGAATTAATTCAAGCAAAACGGTGTGCTATCCATCGGCAAATCGTCGTCTCCAAAAGAGCAAAGAGTAGCTGTACTATACCTAGCTCGGTGCATGATGTCGCTCTCAGTCTCAGCCCAATGATGGCAACGCATGCATCGGGCTCCATTAATCCGAGGCGCGCGCTTAATCGCTGACGCCGCTGTCGTCGGCGACGACGAGCTTAATTGCCGGCAGTTGAGGCTTTGCCACTTCGGGACGTCGGAAGCCACAGACGCGTCCATCCGCTCTCTTCTCTTTCCATGCCCACATCGTAAAACTAATTCGATGGATGCGTCGGTCGAGTCGATGGATCGTCCCTGGACCAACAGCGACCTTCTTCCTTCGGGCTGGGATTGGGGTCCGGGATCCGGGTTCGATGAAAACTGCACGCTGCTTCCCGCCGCTGCCAGGGGCACGATATCGCCCCTCCGCCCACCTTGCCTCCGCCTGCTAGAAGGACGTCCCTTTCGGAGGGCCGAGGGTCATTCTCCACCAGGATAGATACCGCCGCCCATGTCAGCGTTGCCGCTCGCTCTACCCTGTGGGCTGGCCGGGCCTCGCCGACGGCGGTATTGGCGGATTGCAGGACGTGTAGTGCAGATATGCTGCGTGCTGGCTAGGCTTAGCGCCCTTGTGTTTGGATCGACGCGCGGCTGCCTGGTCCAAATGCGGCGCGTGGATGGGATGGCTGGCCAGGTTCGCTCATCCATAATTGAAACGTACTGCCGGTGCTTGATGGGGACCTGATCGATCGCCGCATCCCGATCCCGTCCCGTGCGTGTTTCAAAACAAATTACGCCACGCCCTACATTGTCGGACGGATGGAACAATATATATACAATCTGATTTCACTTGCGTCAGAGAGGCATTCGGTTGCATAGCCAATGCACTACCTACTTATTATCAAATGTTGTGCCCATAGTCATACATGCATGCTTCTTCTTCTTCTCCTCCTCTTTTTTATTATCACACATGGATAATGGAGGTAACATTATTCTTTTGTTTGATGTGAAAAGAAAAGAAAAGAAAAGAGCAAATCAAACTGCTCGAGGCTTTGGACTTCTATACTACCTGGGCTTGGCAGGTAGGAGTACCATTTTATTTCCCCCTTATCTACATGATCATGATCATGTCAGTCCAAACAGATATTTGAGACGGCTAACAAAAGTGAGAGGAAAACAGGGACAGCCTGCATCGTTGTTATGTGTGGAGCAGTTGATGACTCAAACGCCAGTGCGAATTACAAAAGGGGGCGTCGTTTTCAGCTTCAACTAAACTCTGCATTGCTGACAGTGACAGGGACGCTCGGTAGTGAGCGCTGCTGGCATTCAGCAGCCTAAAGCCTACGCACATCGTATGCTTTGTACACCACCATGCCTGACTGCCTGTGAGACTAATAATGGACGACGATGACACCGCCCGCGGCCGGGCACTCCTGCAGGCACGTACGTAGCTGTCTGAACTGAACTCTGCAGGAATGCACACCCATACCCATTGATACGCCACTAGGTTAGTAGGTTTTTCTCTGGCCGTTTTTATTGCTATCATCTCATCATGGCCGTTGGATAAGGAACCCACTAATACCCACATCTTCAGACAATTATTGGGGCCACAGCCCACGGATAACAAGCAATGGAACCAACACCAACACCAGCTAGTTTTCTGATAAAGAAAGGCCAGTTTGTCTATCGGGCAGTCGGGCTCTCGAGTGCCCGATACTCTATTTTGATGGCTGCAGCGGGCGGGATGGGTATTAATTGGACCTCAGCTCCCACCGCAGTTGCGCCGCTGCCATCTCCAAGAGCTCAGCCACATTGTGACAATGCCGCCTAGCTTTACTTCCCTCTATCCTGTTGACGCAAATATGATCCCATACCATGAAGAGATAGAATGCTCGGATCACAACGGATCAGTTTGGCGCAATCCTGCAGAAACCGACCTAGCCATTTGCACGGATTAGCTAGATAGTTTTACTGCGTTTCGCCCAAGAACCGATAACTCACACACTTGCATGGTAAAGAATGGCTAGTTTTGTGAGTCCAGTGAAAGATAGTTCTTACATAATAAATAATGACCAGTTTTCTGACAAACTAGCAAAAGAACCGCCGAAACCTCTCACTTAGGATGGATCTCATCAAGGCGTGGACATCAGCAGGTTGCCCTAAATAGCAGTCCGAATTTGTCCATGGAGCAACACATAAGGCTTCGGAGCCATGACAAGGCCATAAGCGAGTGATGTGATGCCATTAGTGTCACTATGTCAACATTGCATTGCACCGATCAAGGCTTCCGCTCGAAGAACCCCCCCCCCCCCCACACACACACCCTACATCCTCACCCTTGCCCAGCGTTGTCGCCTCGAACTATTCATCCTTTGATGAATTAGATGCCAAGGCAACACCTGTAGTGAGTCGTAGCTAGTGAGAAAAAAGTTACCATGCCAACCAAGACATAAACATGCATCAACGTGGCATTAGCCTCTAATGGTCACCTCAAGCCCACTAGACACCATGCAACATGGATGGCCACACCAAGTTGTTGCATAAGGACAATGGAAACCAATGGCAAAGCTAGGATCTAGATTTATGGGGGACAAATTTCAATAGGGCTGTCATTTTTCCTTTGATTACATATATAGTAAATTAGCTTGATTATTATGGGTTGTAATGGAAAAATACCAAAGTTAGGGGGGCGGGGCCCCTCCAACCCTCGTTGTCTTTTCCACTCAACGACCATCCACCGTTGCACCAGTCCACATGAATCACAACCAACAAAGCCATCACCAACCTCGACAGATCATCAATAGAAAAATCTCCATAACCATGGTGCTCGCTAAGGAAGGGGACCATCATATAAAAATGTTGGTCTAAGTCTTACAAATGCAACTTTGTATAGTGATGACAGTGGCAAATGCAACCTCGACAGGTCATCACTATTGCTTCAAATCCGTCATATCATGAGTTGCACTTACCGGAGGGGGAGGCACTAGATCAGATCATGATTAACTGGATCACACTGGCGACCACCTATATTTGATAGGAACCTATTGACGTGAACTATGGTCGGCACACCGATAAGAAGCTAGATAGCTCGGTATAGTGCCTAGTCGACTTTTAGGTCAGCTAACGCCTAAAGTATGTCCGCATACAGACCTGGTGCCTCCAGCAATGAGCACAATATGCAAGACATATTGCCGGAGGAGCCTTGTCAAGAGCACGATACGCAAGACATGATACATACGATGACGAGATCTCTTGAAACCCAACACCTCCCTCCTACACGCACAAACACTTGGGAGGGACTCCGCCAGGGCGTGTGGGTTGCCCTAGCCGTCCTGACCGCCCTGGAACTTTGTCGCCGTCAATCCACCAGCCATGCAGTAGCGACAAAAAACGAGAAGTAGATGGGAAAAAGAGGGTAAAATGAGTAGTAGATGTGTTTTTTTAACGATTAGATGTTGGATACCTGAATCAACCATGATCTTCCAATAAATAGAGTGGGGTGGTCTTATCCCATTAAAAAAAACCTTTCCAAGATGTAATCTTCAAGTTTTCCACGAGACTGGAGTAGTTCAGATTGAAATCTAAAAGGCTACATCCGAACAGGGTTTTCTTCTAGGCTCATCAGAAGTTCTGATGTCCGTTGGCCGAAATATGTCATAATTATCGATATGGGATGAAACCAGGAACCCTACAAATATTTTTATGTTCATCGAAAGTTCCGATGTCAGTCGAAAGTTTCGATCCTCGGAACTTCTAACGTTGGAGTATATTTTTGATGGCATAATTTCTTTATCCACTCTAAGTTAGATGTTTCATATATATATATATATATATATATATATATATATATATATATATATATATATATATATATATATATATATATATATATATGTTTTTACCATCTCAACAAAATTAAACACAATGGTAAAGTTTATTTTACATTCTGACTTCACAAAATGAACAATTTTAGTTGTGAACCACTGCCCTGATGGAACCACTGCCCTAGACTAGCCTAGAAAGAAGGGAGAATGGTTTGGGAAGAGAAAATACGAAGAAAACAAAGCCACGAGGCCCATGCCCATCGTCCTTGTGGCAGCGTGGATGGCGAGGGAGCAGAGAAGGGAAGGGCTGGCAACGGAGCAGCGGAGCTGATGCCTAAATCCCCTTTTGAAATAATAACATTCGCAATGTGAATTATAGTTTGAAAATCGAAACGCTCGAGGGAGTTTCATTGTTTTTCTGGGAAAAAAAATCACGAAACAGAGGTCGGCTCCAAACGTTCTTGGATCAAAATATCCACTTGTTATGTACAGTGGTGGCACGCGGTCGCCAGTCGGCCACGCCACGGCCGCACACGGCCGCACGGGCGCGCTCGCCAAAAATTTTCGGGGGCGGCAGAGGAGAGCGACGACGGGCCCGGGCAAAAGGGGCTAGCGGACGAGGCAGAGGGACAAAACCAGCGGCTGCTCCACACCGCCAGCACCAGACCAGACCACAGTTTTATATTCCCCGCCATTATTTATACAACACGCGCTCGCCTCCGGACACTCGTCAGTTCATCACCTGCTGCCTGCCATCCCTCTCTCTCTGTCTCGGATCTGTGCGCTTCTGCGTCAGCAGCGCGCGTGCCATCATCCGTTCCGTTCCTCCGATTCCCCGTCCGTCCCCGATGGACCTGTCTCCCAGCTCCTCGTCGCCGTCATCCGCGCCGGTGCCGGGGCCGTGCCAGTGGTCCGGCGCCGCGGCGTGCGGGCTGGCCGGCAGGGTGCTCTGCTTCGTCGCCACCTGCGTCTTCGCGGCCGGTGCGTTTTGCTCGTCTCCGCGCTCGATCAGATATAGAGTCGCTGCAGGGCACCTACCTGCCTGCTTGTGTCTGATGAGCTGCTCTGCCTTGTATGGCTTTCGCATGCAGTGGGGTCGCTGGTCGGGGCGGTGACGGGGTCCATGGTCGGGCTGGCGACCGAGAGCGGGATGCTGCGCGGCGCCGGCATCGGGGCCATCTCCGGCGCCGTCTTCTCCATCGAGGTCGCCGAGTCGTCCCGCGACCTCTGGCACTCGGCCGACTCCGGCGTCTGGTCCCTCCTCTACATGGTACGCACTGCACTGACGACTAGCGCATTCGTCTGCTACTGCTAGCCTCGATCGATCCTACTCTGCCAAATCGGTCGCCGCCACTTCGCTTCAAAATTCTCGGTTTATATCGATCAGTTTCGTTGCAAATTGCAAGCACACCACTCTCGTTTCGCGGCCTAATGGGGCTTGATGTTGACCAACACGATTAGGTGTGCCCCATTGATTCCGTGGGGCGATGCGACCTACGGTATGGCCTCATTCTTTTTTATATATATAAAAAGGAAAATTTTCTATTTATTCGCATGGCGCACTATTCAAATGCATGTGAATCAATATCATATCATGGACCCATGTTTTTCAACTGCACCGGTGAGAGTTCGGTTTCCTGTCGAAAACGCAGTGCTGCTCGACTCGTCGTCGTACTTTCCGGTTTGCTCGGTGCCTGTCTGTCTCTGACCCAAGTGTTTGCGTTTGTGCTCTGCTACTGTGCACGCAGGTGGACATCATCTCCGGCCTCCTGAGCGGCAGGCTGGTCCGGGAGAAGGTGGGGCCGGCGGTTCGGAACGCCGTGCAGAGTCAGGTATAGTCAGTCACTCACTCAGCCTCATCTGAAACCAAAACGCACCAGGATTATTATGCTGATTGCTTATGTTCATTGCACTGCAAAATCCTAAATTTGGTACCGGTTGGTCCATTGGCTCTATCGATCAACAAGAAGTTTAGGTAGCAGCATAATAAACAAACGAGTGTCTGGTATATGAAGATGCTTGTGCGCATAAATTTGAGTGGTAGTTGGTCCATGTCCATGCATTGTCCCTGAAGCTAATGCGGTCGATTTCTTCCGAGATGGAGTACCAACAATTCAAAGGCAGGCACACGCCCATTTATAGATCTTTAATTAATACCTTTGTTAGTTAGAGAAGAGAATATGAGTTGTTGTTACCTTAAAAAAGGGTGGTGCTGGTGCCTGCCATCTAGATCACTTTCAGTGAGGCCATCAACCTCAAGTAAAAAAAAAGACACTCTTTGGCATCAATGACTGACAAACGAGATGACGTGTCTTAGTTAATTGCCCAACTGCTCTTCAGACCAGGGCCATGTTTAGCTTCCAAATTTTTTTTGGAAAAGCAGTGTAGTACTTTTCGTTTGTATTTGACAAATTTTGTCCAATCATGAATTAATTAGGCTCAAAAGATTCGTCTCGACATTTACAAACAAACTATGTAATTAGTTATTTTTTTAACCTACATTTAATGCTCTATACATGTACCGGCATATACGATGTGACGGGAAATTTTGAAAACTTTTTGCATTTTATAGTGAATTAAACAAGGCCAGGCATCTGCATAGGAGTAATATTTCAGCGTCACTGCGTCAGCCTGCTGTAACTTGTTTCCATCCTGTGCGTGGACTGTGGACGCAGATCAGCGCCATCAGCTCGCCGTTCGAGGAGAGGAGCGACCTGTTCGAGACGGGCAGCATCATGGGCCTCCCCGAGGACGCGGTGCGCCGGCTGCCGGAGACGGTGATCGCGGCGGACAGCGCCGTGGACGCGGCGGGCCAGGCGCTGTGCTGTTCGGTGTGCCTGCAGGACTTCCGGGTGGGCGAGCCCGCGCGGAGGCTGCCCGGGTGCCGCCACCTCTTCCACGTGCCCTGCATCGACTGCTGGCTCGTCAGGCACGGCTCCTGTCCGCTGTGCCGGCGAGACATCTGAACTGATCGCCGGCGGTCAGGCACGGCTCCTGTCTTGATCGCCGGCGGTCGGTGAACCGCCGACGATCGGGTGCTAGTGTGGCTTTGTCGGTTAGTGGAGTAGGATTTGTAGTAGGACGGCACCTGGCATGCCCGTAAGGGAAAATGGTGCGCTCTGTTAACGACGAAAAAAAAAAGCAACTCCCTAAAAGAAAAACATATGAACAAACACTGAGCGAGAAAATGGCACCAGTGACGATCGCATGCTCAGACCTGAGATTACGGATCAAATCTGCAGGTTCAGGCCGCGCTTGTCTGCGGATTCAGAATTATATATACGTAGTTATTAGCTACACCTACACATTGTTCAAGTTTGGCATCAACATTTGCTTTGCGCTGAGCTTGCAGTTGCCATATTCAGGCAGGCCCCGTACTGAAACGGCAACAAGACTGATTACAAACACGTTGCCACGCTTGTTTTTGTGTCAGCCGGCGAGCTGGTTTGGAGTCTTGGAAGCTCAGTTCGGCTGCCCTGGTGCTCTGTCCTACTGTCACTCTCATTCCAATCATTCCAGAAAGCTAGAATGACGCAACCTAAATGAGTGTGCCCCTCTGTTGTGTTCCTTTTGTGATTCTTATATATTGGTATGAAAAGAAAATAGTTTGTGCGCTGCTTTTGACCAAAAAATTTCTCCACCTCATCAGCCTAGACGTTTTATTTCGGACTAATTTGGCCCATATAGCAAACATATTCAGCCCAAGAGTGAGTTTGGTTGGATTAGACAAATTGGTTTTGAATTTTTTCGTCTTTTATTTTTAATATCATGAGGCTGAAATAATTCTCTTCCCAATCTGGAACAATTTTTCTATAAAGCTGGAACGCTTTCCCGAGAAGTTAGAACATTTTTCTGCTGTACTAATGTTGTTGTAAAGCAAGAACATCTTTCTCTCAACCTAAACGAGCGTAATCGAGGAGCCACAGTGTTTTCTCGGGGACAATTCTCTCTTTTAACTAGAGAAAAAATCGCCTAAATTTGAAACATTTTCTCGTAAACCTAGAACACTGTTTCATTGATTATTTTTTAAAAACAATGTTGTAGTTTTACAAGAAAAAATGTTCTTTGGGAAATTAAAAGCTCTCATGAGACTGAGCTGACCTTAGACCTATGCTTTGGTGTGGAGCAGACGAGGAGATTTTTTTTCAATGCGCAAATAAATTGCGCCTCCTCCGGCCAACAAATCTGCCCCCGTGGAGGTTTGAATTGGGATTTTTTTTTTCATCGCGCAAATAAATTGTGCCTCCTCCAGCCAACAAATCCACCCCCAGAGGGTTCAAACTCTGGCCGGCAGAGTGCAAAGCGCACAGCCAGACCAACTGATCTAGCGTTTCGCTTGCATTCTTTCAGAAACTGTTGTCCAAATATATTCAAGTTGCGGTTTTATTGTAAAGGCCTTGTAAGAAATATAATGGTTGGAACTAAAATCACTACAAGAAATCTGTTAATCCATGACGAAAAATTTCTGTCACGGATCACCAAAAAACCGTCACTATGCAGCATCTGTGATGGTTTCAGAGATCGTCATGGATTGAGCGTCATGGATTAACCTCCGTGACGGTTTACCAAAAACCGTCATGGATTAACGAAATCAGTGACGATTTTAAATCGTCACGATAGAGCCCGAGGCCTAGTTAGCCCAACCCAAATCCATTTCCTGTGACGAAAAATATCCGTCACGGATTGAATGCCACATCATCATGGATGCTTACATGGTTGCTTACGTAGATGATGACGTGAACACTACCTCAACCCATTTAATAACAGGCCAAAATCAAAGATGGGCTAATTTTTAGCCCAATTTCAACCATTTTCGCCGCTCATTTTCAGCCATTTTGGCAGCCCATTTTCAGCAGCTTTGCAGCTTATTTTCAGCAGCTTTGCAGCCCAAATACATCACCAATTTTTATTGACCTTTTCAGCCCACTACTAGATCACATACAGCCCACATACACAGCCCAATTTCACACATACACCCCACGCACACAACCCATACAACTAATAATTACAGCAGCACATCAAAGAAAAATATTATTTTCAATCCAATATCATATCACATGAATTTTCATCCAACATCAGTCAACATACATCAAACATCCATCAACCTTGCGGTTTACCATGGCACATAAGCCAACAACAAAACTGAGATTTCAAAAAATGCATACAACTTCAGCAGCTTAATACATGAAGCTACAGAGGCAAAATGCAGCACACCTGTAGCAAGTGTTCATCTGAACTGCATGTCAAAAAAAATTGAACACAATAATTAGCAGCAAGCTACGGAACGCAGCAGATTAATAGAAAGGTAATAATCTAACTCAATTGAGGGATAAGGCATCTAGATATCAACTTGCACATCTGTATCCTAGATTTAGAGAAACACCAACAGAAGATCTACAGATAAGATATTAGTTTCTGAATGATAGGGCTACTTTGCAACACCAATATCATGGCCCCGTAATACCCTGCACTAACAGAACTCAATGTTCCCATCCCCAACCAACCTCATTTCATCAGCCAAGCATATAAGCAAGTAACGGTAGACTAAAAAGCTAACATGTTTTGAATAACACAATTACCCAAAAGCATGAGCGCAAGTGATATTCAAGGATGGGCTAATGTACCATGATAGGACAATTCGATGTGTATACTAGGCTGCTGCTCTGAAGGTTCAGTAAAAAAAAGCAAACAGCTTGCAGCTTGCTACTTTGCCTGTCGAGTGAATGTACTCCCTCCGTCCATCAAAACATGCAACTCTAGGGTGCCACCGTTGTCCACAAAACATGCAATTTTAGGGTCGTAGGTCTAGTAACTGGTAAAGTCGAGTAGGTGTTGTGCTGGCGTCCATGTCTGTGGTCCCAACATCTAAAAAAAAGGAAAATTCTCATCCCCACCGCAACCACTCGTTTCGCATCTCATCCTCATCCCCTCGACTCTCTCGGTCTCTCCACCGCCCACCTCCCACATCTACAGCGCGGCCTCCACCATCGACCGCGCGGCCTCCCCCATCGACCGCGCCGCATCTCCCTCTTCCCCTTCTCCGTCCAACCTCGTCGCCTCCCCCATATTCCGCTTCATCTCCCTCTTCCCCTTCTCCATCCAGGGATGGCTGGTTCTCAACACCGCCGTTTCCCCACCCGTCGGAGCTGGATCAACCAAGTTTGTCGCTCCAAGCCTTAAGGTGCGAAGCTAGCCACCAGCAGCAGCGATGGGAGCCCCGAGCGCCCAGTTAAGGTGCTGGTCGTCGGTGGCGATGCGGGCGGCGGCGGTGATGGGAGTCCCGTTTGTGTCCCTGTGTTTGGGGGCGGCGACCGAATCCCCAGATCCAGCGACAAGATTGGGGTAGGCGGCCCGAGCTCGATGCCTATCCCCAAGATGTGCGACGGGGGTGGAAGGTCGAAGGAACCAGTGAAGCTGGGGGCTGGTGGCGCTGGAAGGTCCAAGGAAGCCGTGAAGCTGGGGGCCGGCGGCGGTGGAAGGTCCAAGGAAGCCATGAAGCTGGGGGCCGACGGCAGTGATGGAAGCCCAGAGCGTGTCGTCAACATTGGCCGCAGTCGCCTTCACGTCGATAACCTCGGTCAGTTGTACGTGCTTGACTCTGAAGATGAAGGCACTGACATGGAGGCGGGCCTTTACGCTCCTGATTCGGAGGAAGATGGAGGCGGCTGTGGTGGCCGTCAACAGCTCTGTCAACGTGCCAGGCTACCTGGAGGAGGTGACGTTGCTGAGGGCTACAACCGTGGACGTGCGGTGGTGGCGTCTGCGGCCAGCAAGGTGGCCGAGGAGGTGACCATGGTCGCAAATCCGGCCGTGAAGGTGGCCACGGTCGCGGATCCAGATGGCAAGGTGGTCACGAACCAGGCTGCTGTGGACGTCCCTGTGGGGGCTGCCATTGCCGACGAACTACACCCACGGGTTGTTCAGCGCTTGAAGGTACACCTTGCCAGGATGGAACCCATCTTCCACGAGACCTATGTCAGCTTCCTTAAATTTTGTTTGCCTGCATACTTTCGACCCTAGTGAGATGTGCATATCTGTGATGATGAAGTGCTGCTTTTGTGTTGATATGTTGGTCATGTGCATATATGTGATGATGAAGTAAGTGCTGCTTTGTGTTAATCAGTAGGTCATGTGTGACAATGAAGCAATATGTAGGTTGCTGATGATATGATGTATGGTTTGGTTTGAACTTGCTGGGAAGTGTTGCCTTTTGGGTAAGAATTATGCTAGTGATCTTAATGTTGGCTTTAGTATGTGCTGACCAATCTTGTGGATTTAGTTGTAATTATGATGTGATTGTTTTGTTGGGAACTATGCTATTAAATTAACTACCTTACTATTGGCTTTACTTTCTGGTGAACGGCGTTGTGCAATTAGTTGTATTTGTGATGAGTTCTTTTCTTGCGAATTATGCGATGACATTAACTACCTCTAGGGTGCCTTATGGCGAGCGCACATTGCATTTTTTGGATGTGTATTTTTCTCTGTGGAGACATTACAAGTAGAGAGAATTTGCTCATTGCCATCAAAATTTATACCAATTTCTTGGTTGCCATAAAAAATTATGAAATTTGCTTAACTGCCATTCATTGGGATAATTTGTTTCCTCAATTGTTACATGTCCGTGTTCATTTGGAAATTTGGTTCCAATGTTGCCCCTGCCCCGTTCATTCGGCCTAGAGCATGAGCCTCTGCCAGCCGACCACAGTGCCAACATGCTCCTGTATGTGACGGTAATGACAATTAAGAAATCAAAATTCATAAATTGATGGCAGTGAGCAAATTTCATAATTTTTGATGGCAACCAGGAAATTGGTACAAATTTTGATGGCAATGAGCAAATTCTCTCTTACAAGTACTTGTGAACATGTGTGCTCCTTCTGAAATTAGTAAGGTCTGAGCGTGCTGAAATTAGTAAGTAAAGCGTCCATACGAGTAAAGTTACTACAGAACGTTAAGCAACTAGAGAACACATAGGAGTACTCCTACATATATACACATAGGCATCACATAGTCATCACACCACGACCAACACTTTTGTACATGCAACACACTAGCAGCAAACACCTTTGTACAAGCAGTACAGTTGCAGCAAACACCTTTGTACATGCAACACACTAGCAGCGAGCACCTATGTGCACACCAGCACAACATTGAGCAAAATGACCCGAGTTCTTAACATTAAGCAACTAGGCATCTAGAGACTCCATCACACTCTGATATAGTTGACGGTCACAATTTAGGCTCTTTGGAAGAATGCCTAGGGCGTCCAACCTTTCTTTGTTCATGTGAGGGATCTTGTATTTGTTCCCTCCACCAGCCTTCATTACCTCAATCATGCAACCTTGCAGTGTTAGGAAGACATTTCGAAGAGATTGCGGATCATAGTTTTCATATTCCGTCTTAACATTGGCAATTAAGTCATTCATATTGTTAGAGATCGTTGTGTATGTCAACGATTGTAGAGATGCAAAGAACCCCAAATCTAAGACATTCATATCTGGAGAGTTAGGGGGCTGGTTCATGAGACGAATGTCGAGCCCAGTGTTGGCTACTGCTAGTTTAAAGTCTGGGTCATTAGCCGGGATATGAGTCCTAGCATTGTCCTGCTGAATCCAAATAGTTTGGTGGCGTTGATCTCGAGGCCAACGATCTCTAATTGCTGGCAGCAGATAAGCAATCATATAGGACCTTATTGTAATTCTATCAACCTTCATTGTCTTGTTCACTGGTGTTCCCCTTGGTCTATTATCACTTCTTCGTTTTGCTGGTTCCTACAACAACTTACAGACATATTAGATTGACAAGCAAAACATTCAAAGTAATTGAAGCAAACAAAGCACATAGGTTGAGCTGTTGATGTACCTCTTTTTATAAATGGCCATATGCCTAGCTTGCCATCAAATGTGCAGTTCCCTTCCTCATCATACTGGGGATTGCCTACTGCACAGAAGAACATTACCTTTTCAATGTAATTCTTGTTCCGCACAGTCCTGTGGGGGTCCTCTTCATCATTAGTCATGTAGTAGGTCACAGAATTTCTAGTGGCGTTGAACCACTTCTCATCTTGGTGGATGATGTTCTTCATTTCTTTGAACTTAGGCTGAGTTTGCAATGTGTGCTCATCTAACATTGAAAGACACCACCGCAGCCGTTCCTTTTTGTTTTCTTCCCTTAAATACGGCTTCAATGAGTTGGAGTGCCGTCTTAGGAACCCATCTTTGAACATCTTATGTACTGTGCTTTTTGGCATACCTAGAGCATGAGCTAGAGACCTTATGGTACACCTTCTGTGCAATGGAATGGTCTCTACTTGTGAGAGGTCCAATTCAACCCTTTTGCGTCCACTATTCTTTGCCTTTCTTGAACTAATGTCAACCGGCAGTCCATTAGCACGGCATTGTTTAGCTTGGCGCCAAATACGCCACACTGCATGTCGATTGACATTAAACAATTCAACAACCTCTTTTGTAGTGGTTCTCTTTAGTTTTCCTCGGTTGCTTTTCTCTAGCAATGCTTCATATATCTGTTGCCTTTGAGCTACAGTAAGATCCTTTGACCTTGCCCTAAAATTTTCATTTGCTGGTTCATAATCTTCATCACTGGAGTCAGATAACTCTTCTTGATCAAAGACTATGTGCACTTCATTGGAATAGACGCCATACTCATGCATTTCCTCCATGGTTGGGATGTGGTCATCATGTACTACAAAAAAAATATAGGTGCTGATTGTGTTATCTGGAACTAAACAAATATAAAAATGTGCCACATTCTTTTGATTACCTGATGTACCCAGTTCACTACTGATCTTATCTGCCTTATTTGTGGAATGTCAAATTTATTAAGAACTGACATCTAAATGTAATTACTTGTATATTTTGCAGGAAATTATGTACTGGACATGGGACTACATGCAGTGTGCAGTGGTTCGAAGTACTGTGTAGGTAATTCTTCTTCCTGAAGTCTCGATTGGACATGCTAAATTGCTAATAAATGCAGTAATATTGTGTATGTTCATGGTGCCAAGAGAATAGGCACATTGACCACTAATTCATCAAGAAATAGACCTTGAATATGAATTAAATTATGTCTAGTACAATTTGATTATGTGCTATAGCTTGCAGTACAATGTTTTTATGCACCTTTACTTATCTAGTTTTCAGGCTTTTTTGGCTGATTTCTACTTTTCCTTCACTTTTGAGGCTCTGAGTCCTGATAATTTTGTTGTCCTCTGGAGACTTCTTATTCCATGTATATTATTTGTGCTGTGTACTTTCCAGTGTCCTTAGAAAAAAGGCTGGTGCATTAATAAATCTATATCAGGGGAAAAAGGTTAGTACCACAAAATCGAACAGAGCAACAACTTAACGTAGAACAACAAAGCTATCAACCCTTTAGATACCTTTCTTTGTGTTGTTGAGGGAAAGAGTTACATGTGGACAAATTATGGTGATCAAACAGATTGCGAGGCTTGTTCATTTAAGTCTGCATTCTTGCATACAACAGATTGTAGCTAAAAGAGCTTTATCATAGTGACAGAAAACAATTACAACTCAAGGCTCAAGTACTAATTTATCTTAGCTACATGTTTTTATGCACTTGCTTGATTCAGATTCATGTCTTGTGATGCTTCCCAGTTCCCACCATATATGATATTTATTTTCATGCATAAGCTGATATTGGGTTTTACACTTATCTGGTTGTTCAGATGGCGGGTAACGGTATTCTTCATTTTGACGGTGCTTCAAAAGGCAACCCAGGAAAAGCAGGTGCTTGAGCTGTGCTTATGAGTGAAGATGGTAGAGTGGTATAATCAAATACTTACTGCACTTGAAAAATTTCTTGTTTGCGGTTGCTCCATCTATCACTGGGTTCACTGATGTTGTCACATAACCATGAAGGTATGTCGGATTCATGAAGGTCTTGGTGTCGCTACTTATAATGTTGCTGAGTATCGGGGCCTGACCTTAGGACTGAAACAAGCGATTGATCATGGATTCAAGAGTATTAAAGTATATGGGGACTCTCAACTTGTCTGCAATCAGGTATGTCCTTTTCACTATATAAGTAATCAAAGATTCATCCCTTACTTGGTTGTCTAGCTTCTCTGTTTTGTCATGATAGACATGTTATCCTGCTTAAGGAAAGTGGCAAAGGCAATTGGGAAAAAATAGCAGAAGAGCAACCTGTACAGATGTGTTTTTTCTTTACATACTATTGTACCTAAAAATAAAAATTGTGTGCCTCTTATTTCACTCTACAGAAATACAGTAACGAGCAAAGCTAAATAACTATGAAGGCAAACTATGGAAGAAAATACAATTAATCAGAAAAAAACACTTACAATGTTCTAGGTCTGGTTGATGAAAAGGATGTAAGTTGAGATCGAAAAGATCAGTATGACCATGAAAGTTGGCATTTCCATCTGCACTGACTCCTTCTTCCCTTGTAGCGATGTCATCATCTGCAACAAAAACATGGAAAGGCAATGTCATGTTCAGGCTTCTCTCCCATCTAGTAGGTGTTCTTCACGAAGAGCAGGCCATGCTGTGAGGTTCATGTACTCCAATAACTTAGATAAGTTAAGAGGCAAGTACCTGGCCTGATTCTCTGGTTTTGCCCTCCAGGAATCCCACCTCCAACAAGATCATCTTGATGTGCATCATGGATCTGGGATACATCGGCCTCATCTTCAGGCTGCTGCTCATTGAGGTCTGGTAAGGCCTCTCCCTCCTCATCAGGTGGTGGATTGTTCAAATCTAAAGCCATGGCTTAATGGAGGGGATGAAGAAAGATGAGGAAAGGAAGACGGTGACCCACTGGTTGCCAGGCTTTTATAAGCCAAAGAAGGAGGAAAGGGTGGCATCTCAAAATTCGTAGTGGTTGCTTTGAGCCACTTAAAAATGGCGCCAGCTGAAATGGCGGCAGCTGAAATGCGTTTTTGAATTTAAATTATGCTTTGCATTTCGTGGGTGCCGTGAGGTTTTTGGCATTACGCGGTTTCAATGACGGATGCTTTTGATTACCTGTGTGTGCATGGTGTAATAAAATATTGTATTGATTGTGTACTGCTCTTGAATCAATCATTTCTATGCCTGTGGTGTCAGCGGGCTTGGGCTGCAGCGAAATGCCTTTGTAGGGGCACATGCGTCATTTTATTCCTTCCTTAGTCTTGCCTCGGGTTCCTAGACTTGCATGTTTTGATGGACGGAGGGAGTAGGTGCACTAGCTGCCTATGCGCTGCTCATACCTGAATGTCGACAGTGGAGGAGCAGCTGCTGCAGGACTCTGCCATCAAGTATCCAAATTGCTATGTCCAAATAAATAAAACAGTGGAGCACCAACAGTGTGAGCTTGTGAACACCTGCAGCAACACAGCAGCCAAGTTAATGTTACAAAGCACTACCGAATATTCAAATTCATTCCAGAATAAAATGTGACAATTCTTCTAGCATGGCTACACGAATAAAGCTTAATGCTTTAAACTAGCACTGAGAATACAGATGGCACAGTGCAGTTTTGGTTAAGCAGTAACACACCAGTACTCAAACATGAGCTGATTAGTTTTGGTCATTTATTTTTGTTTAGTGTAATGTAGCTAACTGAATGCAAATCAAACACCAGCAATGTGCCAAAAAATTGTACTAACAGTACAAGTGCAGTTCAACTTTAAGAAGTCAAAAAAGCTGAAGCATCATGCCTATTGGATAACCATGATGATCATCTGATTAATAGAGATTAAGAGAACCTAAGTACATGGTCTCACACATTAACAGAAGTAGTACAGGACATTCAGAAGTAGGAAAATAAAGAGCAAAACTCCAACCATGTGAACCAGAACAAGTCACAGCTCAGTAGGTAGCCTATAGCAGCAGCAACTAATTCCCATGATGAAAATTTTTATGGAGACATACTACAAATGATGTCTGAAACAATACTACAAGTGATGCATTACTGGCGGCTGAAAGTAATTTACATTCCTTGGTTAAATATTTTATTGTGTAAAGGAAAATAGATAGGGTACTTGCCTTTTCATAAGATATGCATTCCCACGTCCAAGCTATGCAATCCTGCTTCAACAACCTGGATGCACAGAGTAGCAAGAAGGCTCAATGACTCGTACAGTCATGCACAGAGTAACAACTTCAGTTATATCAAATGGGTATCACATTTCATACCTTAACTGAGTTTGGGATCAAATTGACCCGACTTTGAATTTCTATATGTCCTAGACCATTGACCGTGAACTTCTATATGTTGCAACAAAAACTGAGACCCTGAACTGCACAATGGTTACAGTATTTTTTTTTGGCAAACTTTGAACCCCTACAATTTCCAAACCGTGCAGGTTTTCATCCATGTGCTTAAAGAAATTTGATAGAACATTGATTCATGAATGACTTTGTTTAAGGAAGATTAGTTTTCTTACACACTAAATCAAGAGAAATAGGGATAGTAATAGAGCGGGTGAAGACTGAATTTTTGGTCTAGCCAACGATGGTGGGACTGTTATCTCGTCACCTGAGAGCACAAGGTAGTGGTGGTGGCGAGTACGGGCATGGTGCTTCTTCCCGACGGGACAGCCCATCCAGCGGACATGAGGCTACCCGCACTCATGGAGCTCTATATTCATCCTCTATACGTCATAGTCAGCAAGATTCTCTCCTCTATACTCAATTCTCCCGCACCTATCCATCCTCTATATCATCCTCTATCCACTCTATCTACTGTGGGACCCACTTGTCACTTTATCTAAATATATCCATGTGTGATATAGTTTTGAAGGATTTATTGAGACGAATTTAATGGTGCAATCGAAATTTAATTTGGATTTTTGGTTTCTGAGTTATAGCATTTTTTTCCTTTGTTTAGCTAGTGGGGCCCAACACTATAGAGTATAGAGTAAGCACTGTACCACTCTAAATATAGAGTGAGAGAAATTATAGAGTATCATTTTAGAGTACCCAGTGTAGCAGTTTTTTACTCTATATTCATACTCTAAAGCTTTAGAGTATCGTTTTAGAGTACCCACTGCAGGTAGTTTGATGAGCGTCCACAGAAGCTAGACACGCTACCCTAGCCATCCACAGAAGCTAGACACCCTACCCTAGGCCGCCGCTGAGAGCCCGAGATCTGGACGTACCAACCTTATAAAGCTGTCGCAGATTCACTCGAAGAAGACGTCGTTGTAGTGGATCTGAGTCGCTCCTCCGTGCAAGTCCCCCGCAGGCCTCGTCCATGCTCGTGGCCTGCAGATCCGCGTCGCGGTGGCGCTCTGCTCGATGACCCGCTGTGGTGGATTCGGCCACCGTGGATCCGCCCGAAGATGGTTGCGGATCTCGGAGCCCTTAACGTTGGGGCCGGTGTCGGTCCTGCATTGCAAGCGTCCATGATCTCGCGGACCACACGGGCGTGACGGTCGGTTCCAGAAGGCCGCGGGCGAGCTCGCTGATGGGCGACGGCGCGCATGAACTGGACGGTGAGCTAGGGTTTCATGGACAGCGGCCCCATCTGAGTGGTTGGCGACTGGAGGATGGATGGCGGCTGGGGAATTAGGTTTTGGAGCCTGTCGACTGATATGTGGCGGGTGGGGAGGGGAATTGGGAAGTGCGGTTCAGTAATTACCCAGGTACCCCTGATAAGGTTTCTGATGAAAGTATCTTTGTACAATACACCTTAGGGTAGGAAGGTCAATTTAGAGTTTTAGACTGCGAAATAATTTGGACTGGCGCTAGAATGCCCGCCCAGGCGCTTGGGCGCGCGGGATTTCTGAAACTGAGCGCTCCCCCTTACATTTGGAACCTTCTAGATAATTATGTTTTATAATATAAGGCTATATGTGGGATTTTGCTACTATGTAAAATAATAATTAATAAAACTGTAGGTGTTGATAATTTCAAAATTAGTAATATAAAACAGTGCATGATGAAATTTGTTCCCCTTGAATCTATCTCATTCCATCTCTAGTTGTTAGGGCCGGTTTAGATCCGAAATTTTTGGCAAAATGGCACTGTAGCGTTTTCGTTATTATTTGGCAATTAGTGTCCAATCATGGTCTAATTAGGCTTGAAAGATTCGTCTCGTCTATTTCGTCTAAACTGTGTAATTAGTTTTATTTTTTATCTATATTTAATGATTTATGCATGCGTCCAAAGATTCGATGTGACGGGGAATCTTAAAAAATTTGGCAAAATGAAGTGGAACTAAACAGGGCCTTAGTCATATTCCACTAATTTTTTTGGAATTAGGAAATTGGACCAAACAAGCACCATATATGATGCATACACATAGTTCATCATGTCATGATCCCTTTATGTTGATAATAATTAACAAAACTATAGGTGTTGATAATTTCCAAAATAGTGCTTCTAGCTAGTAAGTAATATAAAACAGTGCATGATGCAAATTTTGTTCCTCTTGAATCTATCTCATTCCATCGCTAATAGTCATATTCAACTAATTAATACTTTGTAATTAGGAAATTGGGCCAAACAAGCACCGTGTGTGATGCATACACATAGTTCATCATGTCATGATCCCTTTATGTTGATAGTACGGTGTGTTGTCATTTCACTGTTATTAGTCGTATTCCACCAATTTTCCTAATAAATCAAGCCAAACAAGTTGACATATATGATGCACACACATAATTCATCATGCATGTCATGATCCCTTTATGTTGATAGTACATTGTGTTGTCATTTCATTGTTATTAGCCGTATTCCACCAATTCATAGTAAATCGAGCCAAACAAGCGGCACATATGATGCACACACATAATTCATCGTGTCGTCATGATCCCTTTATGTTGTAGTACACAATTCATCATGTCATGATCCTTTTATGTTGGTATAGTAAGTTGTGTTCTCATTTTGCAACTATTAGTCGCATTCTAGTCATTTCTAGAGTTCTTTGGAGTTAGAAATTGGGCCACACAAGTAGCATGTATGGTGCACTCACATAGTTCATCATGTCATGATGATCTCTTTAATTATGATCATTGTGTTTGGTTTGAGGAATGACTCCATCCTAGTTGAGGTGGTCCATCTTGAGTGCATTCCTCCAATTTGGTGAGGAATGAGGTGACGATGCATCAATGTAACCCCTTTTATGTTGGTAGTATGTTGTGTTCTCATTTCATTGCTATTAGTAGTCGCACCCCCACTCGTGTCAAGTATTCGGCGAGGAAACATGTATTCTTTCTAGTCATGCTCGCTAATGCGTTCCTTTTCTCTCTTGTTTCCTTCGTGAACCCCAAACACTAGCTAGCGACAAGTGGTGTCGGCAGAAGAAGAACAAACTTGAGCAGTGACAGGGCACGTTGGCATGAGACAACGACAACAAAAGTCACGTTAAATATTCTGTATAGCTGTGAAACTTTTGCATACAAATTGAGCCTATTTGAGGTCTCAAATAGCAGAACACCTTTTGTGGAAAATGCATTGCAGGTGCTCAGTGATTGACGATTCGAGTCGTGCTCGAGGCTCTAGGAGTCCGCTGAACAGTTGGATGAGAATATCAAAACAAATGCATGACCAGTAAAGTTGTCCATAACTGTTTTTTTAAACCAAACCAATTAGAGGAGCATGGTGAGAATATCAAAACAAATACAAAACCGGTAAAGTTGTCCATATAACTATTTAAAAAAAGACCAAACTAATTAGAGGAGCATGATGAGAGTATCAAAACAAATGCATGATCGGTAAAGTTCTTCATAACTATTTAAAAAAAAAATCCAAACTAAATAGAGGAGCATGAAAAAAATTAAATCATTCGGCATTACAGTCTATCTAATCCTAACATGCACACGTCCATCAGTAATCTGTTTGATGGTGAGAGCAGAGGATCCTCCAATTGTATATTACCATTTTGTTAAAACCATTTACTATTTTTTTTGGAAAGATTATAGACCAGCATTTTCTCAAAGTTACACATAGGCTAATGTACAAATTGACTTTCCAAATAAAAACACAATATATGAATATATAGTACGCACTGCGACACTCAGCATCAAAGCTCACGCAGCTCAGTGGTAGAGCCTCTCGCCTGTAAACGAGGCGCCCCTGGGTTCGATCCCACTTCCGACCCAATAAGGTGATTTTGCTAATTTCTGCCCGTGCGCCTGGCTTGGGCCACCTGGCGGGCCTTGCTGCGCCTGCCTTGGGTCGCGAGGCCTGCTGCACCCGCGTATGTTCGGTAGGCCCGATGTTGGGTGCCCTCGCGTGGCCTACTGCTCGACTTGGACTTGTTGCTGCTGCTTGTGGCCTTCTCAGCGTGAGAGGTCATGGTTCAAATCCTCTCTCCAACTTTTATTTACGTTTTTTTCCTTTTTCTTGGAGATGACCTGGGCTGGCCGGGGGAGAGGAGCTGGGCCTGGATTCCTGGAGGCGACCTGGGCTGGCCGAGCAGGGGAGAGGAGTTTTTTTTTGTGCCTACCTTACGTAAAAAAAACCAGTTGAAAAAAATACGGCAAAAAAAAGTTGCAAAAAAAGAAATATGGCACACACGAGCAGAAAATAAATAAATACACTTCATTGCACATGATGATGTTAGCTGGCAGCATGCGCTAGGATCAAATCCCATGTGAGGCAGATGTTTTGCTCCCAAGCATTTTTTCCCTTATGCACCATATATATGCGTTTCCAAGCATTTTTTCCCCTTCCGCAACATATATATGCAGAATATTTTTGATTTTACCATATGCACCATATACATGGAACAAATAATAAAATTATTGACTCAAATAATTTAACAAATCAACTTTTGGGTTTGATTCTTTTCACAATCACATTTTTTAATTTTCTTTGCACTAAATATATGATAGGGGGGCTTATTGTTTTGGGCTAACTAGAGTATGACGAATTTAAAATCATACGCTGTGACGATCCGGATAAAATCGTCACGAGTTAGCGGGCTGGGAATATCCACTGGTGCACATCCATGACGAAAAAAGAATTATCGTCACGAATTGCGTCTATCCGTGACGGTTTATAAATCCGTCACCGAGAATCCGTCACGGATTAATAAGTTTCTTGTAGTGAATTTGGAAGCACAATTTTAGAAACTACGGTCTTAAGTTTCGAAACTTTTGAATCATGTGGTCATGTGAGAATTTGCTCCACTAGCTGTTTTTGAAACGTTCTCGTAAAGCCAACCAAGCCCAATTACGAGTACAAAAGCCCATTAGTTAGAAATTAAGCAAAGCTCAAAAATGATATGCCTGTTGAGCTGCTTTTTACAACCACAACTGCTGCTTGTAATCTATACGGAATGCTTAGAGAAAAACAGCTACGGCCTGCAGTGGCAGTGGCTGTAAAGGACAGCTGAACAGGTAGTTGCGTTGGGTGATCGATGCTCTATAGCATTCTGAAAACAGGAATGTGTCCACTAGTTTATAACATTGTTCAAATATATCTGAACTAGTGGACACATAGCGGAACATTGTTCACGTAAACAGAAACACTCCAACTTCTATTTTCTACTTCCTGGGTCCCTAAAAACATGGAAATCTTGTTTTTCAGGCTATCCGCACTCATTAACCTCTATATTCATTCTCTATACGTCCTAGTCAGCAAGATTCTCTCCTCTATACTCAATTCTCCCGCACCCATCCATCCTCTATGGGCGTGTTCAGATGCCCGAATTCGGGGTAGGAACAGTATCCTGATACTGTAGCAATTTTGTTTTTATTTGGTAATAATTGTCCAAACATTGATTAATTAGGTTCGAAATGTTCGTCTCGTAAAGTACAACAAAACTATGCAATTAGTTTTTGATTTCATCTACATTTAGTACTTCATATATGTGTCGGTATTTTGATGTGATGGAGAATCTTCTTTTTGCATAGTGAAATTTAGGAGAAAATTTGGAAAGTAAACAAGGCCTATATCATCCTCTATCCACTCTATCCACTGTGGAACCCACTTGTCACTTTATCTAAATATATCCATGTGTGATCTAGTTTTGAAGGATTTATTGAGACGAATTTAATGGTGCAATCGAAATTTAATTTGGATTTTTGGTTTGTGAGTTATAGCATTTTTTCCCTTTGTTTAGCTAGTGAGGTCCGTAACTGTCCACTATAGAGTAAGCACTGTACTACTCTAAATATAGAGTGAGAGAAAGGATAGAATATTGTTTTAGAGTACCCAGTGCAGCAGTTTTTACTCTATATTCATACTTAAAGCTTTAGAGTATCCTTTAAAGTATTCCACTGCGGGTAGTCTCAAGGTCAGTTTAGTGATGATGTGAAATTGCATATGTACCCTCTTTGTCCTTCGCAAGTGTTTGCCGAAACTTCGAGATTAAACATCGACGACGGTGCGAGCGCTTCTCTCGATTCTTCGCATCCGCTATTTTTATTCCGGGTGCGGAAGGCCGGAAGGCTGCCTGCCTGCAGTGCCTGAGAGAATCACGGATGGATGGATGCATGGATAGATCGTGCGATTGCATTCTTTTTTTTTTATTGGTGGGTCTCACAAAAAAGCTGATCCTCACCCCACATTTACATTAATTTTGAGATAACATTTAAACATCATGATCACATCTTTTTTAAGACGGAGGTAGTATTTGATTCTAAGCGATCCGATGTATATCCCTACTATAAGGCTAGTCTCAGGGTATTTCATATCACTGTTTTAACACATCCAGATTTTGAAAACAGTATAGAAGAATTTCATCCACATAAAACTCTCTCTACTCCTATAAAACTTTTATCAGAGCATCTCCAACAAATCCCCAATACAACCCATCATCCCCATAAAACAGAATTATTGGGGGAGATAAATTAATTTTCATGCTCCAACAGTGCCTCAATACCTCCCCCAATTTTTGGTGGCCACAAAAAAACACCCATCTCCCCTTAAATAAAGGGGCACTTGCAACCTCCCCCAATCCTCTGTTCTTTTGGCGCAAACACACCCATTGGTGATTCTGCACTTGGAAACAATGTCATGCCATCTCTCTTTATATCTTGTTTATGATATATCCTTGTGTGAGTATGTTTAATTTCATTTTCTTATTGTTGAACAAACTGTTATTGCATTTTCGATCTTTGGTCTTAAGTATGCGACAAACCAGACATCAACAACTTATTTTGACGTGAAAAATATCTATGGGTCAATTTGCTCTAACATGGTCCAGAATTTACAATATGGACCAAAATCACATATTGGGGATGAGATATTGGGGAACTGCAAAAGCATCTCCCCCAATAACCCAAAAAGTAAATATTGGGTTACCCCAATACTAAGTTATTGGGGGAGTTTTATTGGGGGACTGGTGGAGATGCTCTCATCTCTCTTTATTAATATGGTGCCATAACAGCATAATTAGTGTCCATAAAACTCTGATAAAACCCATTAAAACTAACCTAATAAACCAATCAAAATTATACTTACATGTAAAGTTATATCCCCCACGATAGAGTCCATCCATTATGCATCAAAGATTTTGTACGCAGAATTTTAACACTATTAAGATCAATGGCCGATAAAGCTCTCTCAAAACCTTCAACTAGATCCGATGGCCAATGTTATTCGGATCGTCCAGGCTTCAACGCACACCGCACACCCCGCGCGCCCTCGGCGGCTAGGGATCGAATCCTACCGTCCCACGCCCCCCAGCAGTTCTTTTGTTTCCAAAAATAATCAAGAGGCCGGGCGTGCTCACAGCGCGGCAGCAGCGGCTTGCACACGCTTCCTGCGCCGGCGGCAGCCCCTGCGTGCGCTCACCCCTGGAGCGGCAGCGGCGTTGGGCGGGGGGCCATCTACGCTCCCAAATCCCACGCCGGGGCCGATTCCGCCGCCGTGCCCCACGGCCGAGGAGGCGTTGGCTGCCGGCGGGCGCGACCTCCGCCACATCACCACCATCGTCACGAACACGACGTTGGGGATCGGGCGGAGACAGCGCGTGGCTGGTGCTGCTAGCGTGGAGCCTCAAGGCCGCCGAGGAAGCAGCCTCGACTCGACGGCTCGATCCGCACTGCTCCGAGCTTCCGACGAACAGTTAAGAAAAAGGTATGTACCTAGGTGAGCCGCTCCACACTAGCACCAATCCTGTAAAAAAATTATTTTGTTTTAGATCTTTTTTATTTGAACGAACACCTTTGTTTCAGATCTGATTGTGATATAGCTCATCATCATATTTTGGCTGGATTGATGAGTGAAAATTGTTACTGCATAGCACGAGATGACAACGGAGGTTCCTTGCTTGCCCCCAACAACAACAACTGCTAGACCATATGCATCTGGACCCATTCTCTTGGCCAACAAAGAGGTGACTATTCCCAATGTTTAATGTGGCTGCATTTTGAAACAAGCATGATTTCTTATTTTGTTGGTCCCTCTACTTCCTCATATCAATATTTTCTATGTTTCATACTTATTGCAGGCCTTTGTGCAAAGGAGCTTGCCATCCTCAATAGCAGCAACGACGTGTGATATGTCTGCCTGTTACTATTCTCTATTTTTGTGGAGGGAGATCATATATGGATTGGTAGTACTACGCACCCACCGCGTAACCATTCGTTTTTCCCCTCTTTCGCAAGATATTATAGCTTGATTACATGTACTCTTTAACAGGATATCAAAAGGCTTTGCTTTTATTATCTGGCTTTGCTTTTTTTTTATCTTTCACACGGAAGCAGGATGCAGGAAATGTATGGTTAGTACTCTATGCAGTTGCAGTACATAAGTCCATTTAATTCCTAATGGGCTATCATTTCTCTGTTAGGCCGGCACGGCCGTTGTTATGACCGGCGTCCAGTATCAAAGGCGCTGGCGGCCCATTAGTGGCTAAGCCAGGCGCATGAGCTAGGGGGCTAAAAGCCCATATTTATCTTTATATGTTTATTTTCATAATTAGTAGAGCAATTCGCTATATATAGGAATTGTAATTTCCGTGGACAAATTAAGCAAGAGTAAACAATTACTCGGCTTCCCTTGGGAGCCGGGATTTGCCCTAGCCGCCGCCTGTTCATCTTCTAATCTCCCGCGACCACGGCGCCCCGCCGCCGTGCCGCAGCCCTCAGACCCCGTCCAGCCACCACACATGCGTACAACCTTCGATCAACTAGAGGCAAGGCGCAGGTCCGTATCAACCTGGTATCAGCCATGTCGATTCCTCTGCCCACCTCCACGGTGCCGCCGCTCGCTGCGACGGAACCGCCCAGCACCACCGCGCCGCTCCAGGCGGCTGCGTCCACATCGGTGCTGGTGCCGAACCCCTCCCTGCCGCTGGGCGCCCCGGCAGCGCCGCGCACCGTCTTCACACCGGAGCAGATGACGGGGGCCATCGTCGACCTCAGCCACGGCATGGCCGAGATGCGGCTGACGATGCAGTCCGTCCTCAACTTCCTCAACCCGACGCCGCAGCAGTTCGGCGTTCCCCCGCATCAGCCGGCCCTGTCGCCGCCCCAGCACACGGCTCCGACCTCGTACCCCTACGGGATGCCCACCGACGTTGGACCCTCGACCTCACCGCCGCTGCCATCGACCGGCGTCCCAATCCACCTGCTCCGCTTTCCGCCATCGCCGTCTCAGATTCCAGCATGGGCGCTGGGCCACTCCAGCCCCGCCTACACGATGACTCCGCCCTGGACGCACGTTCCCGATCATGGGGCTCCGGTGGCGTCGGGTACCCTCTACGGCGGGATGGATGGCACCCTCTTCCACGGCAGCAGTGTCATGCCCACAGCCACCAGCGCCCCAGGCTTCAACGAGGGCGCCCGCGAGGGCGGTGCTCCTGCATCTGCGCAGGGCAACGGGCCGCCGAAGTTCCACAAGATCGAGTTCATGACATACGACGGCTCCGTCGATCCGCTGAACTGGCTCACGCATTATGAGCAATTCTTCCGGGGCCAGTTCACTCTGGCGTTGCAGCGTACCTGGATGGCATCTTACCACCTCACTGGAGCGGCCTAGACGTGGTACTACGCCCTCGAGCAGGATGAGGGTATGCCGCCGTGGGACAGGTTCAAGGACCTGTGTCGCCTTCGCTTCGGTCCGCCCATTCGTGGCACTCGCCTGGCGGAGCTGGGCCGGCTACCTTTCCACTCCACGGTGGAGGAGTTCGCAGGCCGTTTTCAGGCGGTCCTGGCTCACGCCCGGGACATCTCCACCCGCCAGAAGGCGGAACTCTTCGTGGGCGGCCTGCCTGATCACATTCGCGTGGACGTGGAGATGCACGACCCGGGCAACCTCCAGACGGCCATGTACCTGGCGCGCACCTTCGAGCGCAAGGCCACGGCCCTCGCAGCACCAGCACAGCGTGGTGCCCGCCCTCCCCAGCGGCCGGTTTCGTCGTCTCGCCCAGCCGCTGGGGGAGGGACTCCAGCCGGTGCGCCCACTCCTCCTGCGCCGCCCCCGACCGGCCCCGCTACACCCGCCCGCTCTTTCCGTCGCTTGACACCGGCGAAGATGCTCGAGCGCCGCCGCCAGGGGCTCTGCTACAACTGCGATGAGCAGTATGTGCGCGGCCACATTTGCCCACGTGTCTTCTACCTGGAGTCCTCTGATTACATCGATGATGACGTGCTCACCGCGGCGGAGGACGCCGCGGACGCCGCTGCCGAGGACTCCGCGGCACCACCAGACGGAGCTACTGCTAATGCCTTGGTTGTCTCCGTGTACGCTCTTGCAGGGATCCGCACCTACCACACCATGCTGCTGCCCGTCATGATCAACGGGGAATGTCTCCTTGCCCTGCTGGACACCGGTTCCACCCACACCTTCCTCCAGGGTGCGGTCATGCGTCGCTTGGGGCTTGTCCCGCGTGGCGGCGACAACCTCCGTGTCACCGTCGCGAACGGAGAGCGTTTGCCGTGCGAGGGGATCGCCCGCGACGTGCCCATCATCATCGGCGGCCAGTCCTTCCCCGTCACATGTGTGGGCCTCGCCCTCGGCTGTTTCGACTTCATCATCGGCGTCGACTTCCTGGGGGCCTTGGGGCCCCTCCTGTGGAACTTCGACGGCCTCATCGTCTCCTTCCAGCGAGGCGCCCAGCGCGTCACGTGGCAGTGCATGGGCGCCCCGGGGGCTTTGACACACCAGCAGTGCCTGCCTGCGACCGCGACTGACCAGCAGCGGCCGCTGCTAGACCAGCTCCTACAGCAGCACGCGGCCATCTTCGACGAGCCGCGTGGTCTACCGCCCGTGCGCGCCTACGACCACTGCATCCACCTCCTACCGGGGACCGCGCCAGTGGCGGTGCGGCCCTACCGGTACCCACAGCTACAGAAGGACGAACTGGAGCGGCAATGCGCCGCCATGTTGGAGCAAGGCATTATTCGGCCGAGCACGTCGCCATTCTCCGCCCCTGTGCTCCTCGTCAAGAAGTCAGATGGGTCGTGGCGCTTATGCATTGACTACCGCGCGCTCAACGACAAGACGTCCAAGGACAAGTTCCCGATCCCGGTGGTCGACAAGCTCCTCGACGAGCTCCGCGGGGCACGCTTCTTCACCAAGCTCGACCTCCGATCGGGTTATCACCAAGTGCGCATGCATCCGGCGGACATCGAGAAGACCGCTTTCCGCACCCACCACGGCCACTTCGAGTTCTTGGTGATGCCGTTTGGGCTGTCCAATGCCCCGGCAACTTTCCAAGCCTTGATGAACGATGTCCTTCGGCCCTTTCTTCATAGGTTCGTGCTGGTCGTCTTTGATGACATCTTGATCTACAGCTCCTCGTGGTCCGAGCACCTCTAGCACATCGGCCTCGTCTTCTCCGCCTTGAGGGCTCACGACCTCTACCTCAAGAGGTCCAAGTGCTCCTTTGGGGCGCTCTCCGTCGACTACCTCGGGCACATCATCTCCGCCGACGGCGTCGCTATGGACGGCGACAAAGTGGCTACGATCGCCTCGTGGCCGACGTCGCGTTCACCCCGGGGCGTCCACGGTTTCCTCGGGCTTGTGGGCTACTACCGCAAGTTCATCCGCGACTTCGGTTCCATCGCCGCGCCACTCACTCGTCTCCTGCGCAAGGAGGCGTTCGTCTGGACACCGGAGGCGGCGGAGGCCTTCGATGCCCTCAAGAGGGCCTTGTCATCCACCCCTGTTTTGCAGATGCCGGATTTCACTCGCGAGTTCGTCGTCGACTGCGACGCCTCCGGCGCGGGTTTCGGCGCCGTCCTCCACCAGGGGTCGGGCCCCCTGGCGTTCTTCAGTAGGCCCTTCGTCGCGCGCCACGTCAAGCTGGCGGCCTACGAGCGCGAGCTGATCGGGCTGGTGCAGGCAGTCCGGCACTGGCAGCCGTACTTGTGGGGGCGCCACTTCCTCGTCCGCATCGACCACTACAGCTTGAAGTTCCTGCTTGACCAGCGGCTTTCCACTATTTCGCAACATCAGTGGGTTAGCAAGCTGCTCGGGTTCGACTTCGCGGTGGAATAGCGGCCCGGCCGACTCAACTCGGTGGCTGATGCGCTGTCCCGCCGCGATGAGGACACGGTGGCAGCGCTCGCCTTGTCCGGGCCGTCCTTCGCCCTCTACGACGACATCCAGGCGGCCACCCGGGAGGACTCGGTAGCACGCGGCCTTCTACAGCAGCAGGCCGCGGGGACACTGGAGGCGCCCTGGTCCGCCGCGGATGGCTTCCTCCATGGCAAACGCGTCTACGTCCCCGACCTGCAGGATTTGCGCCACCAGGTCATGTCCCTGGCGCACACCACGGGGCATGAGGGTGTCCAGAAGACCCTCGTGTGGTTGTGTAGTGACTTCTACATCCCCGGCGACCGCACGCTTGTGCAAGACTTTGTCCGCACATGTGCTGTGTGCCAGCGCAACAAAACACCCACGACACAGCCGGCTGGTCTCCTGCAGCCCTTGGATGTGCCTTCCCAAGTGTGGGCCGACATCTCCATGGATTTTATCGACGCCCTTCCTAAGGTCCATGGCAAGTCGGTGATTCTGACGGTGGTGGATCGCTTCTCCAAGTACGCGCACTTCCTCGCCCTCAGCCACCCCTACACGGCCGCGTCGGTGGCTCGCGCCTTCTTCAAGGGGATCGTGCGGCTTCATGGCTTCCCCACCTCCATCGTTAGCGACCGTGATCCGGTCTTCACCAGCCACTTGTGGAGGGATTTGTTTCGCCTTGCAGGTGTTAAGCTGCGGCTCAGCACGGCCTTTCACCCTCAAACGGACAGCCAATCTGAGGTCGTCAACAAGGTGATCGCCATGTACTTGCGTTGTGCGACCGGCGACCGCCCGCGCTCATGGGTCGACTGGCTACCATGGGCAGAGTACTGCTACAACACGTCGTACCACATGGCGCTTCGGGCGACTCCTTTCGAGGTTGTCTATGGCCGCCCACCGCCTCCTCTTTTGCCCCACCAGGAGGGGGCAGCTGAGACGGAGGCCACGGATGCCATGCTCAGGGACCGCGACGCATTCCTGGTCGAGGTCTGGGAGCGTCTCCTCCAGGCGCAGCAACACGCCAAGGAGCGCTACGACGAGCACCACCGGGCTGTGGACTTCACAGTGGGCGATTGGGTGCTGCTCCGACTTCTTCACCGCCCCACCCACACGCTTGCGATGCCGTCCAAGGGCAAGCTTCGTCCTCGCTACGCTGGCCCGTTCCGCGTGCTGGAACACATTGGAATGGTGGCCTATCGTCTACAGCTGCCCGTGACTGCCCGCCTCCATGATGTCTTCCACGTCGGGCTGCTTAAGAAGTGGCGTGGTGATCCTCCTGCAACGACGGCGGTGGTGCCACCGTCTCCGAGGGGCGCCTGCTACCTGCCCCGGAGAAGGTTGTGCGCGCTCAGCTGCGCCGTGGCCATTGGAAGCTGTTGGTCAAGTGGCACGGCCTTCCGGATGATGCTGCCACATGGGAACCTCTCGACGACTTCAAAGCCCTCTACCCTGAAGTCCAGCTCGAGGACGAGCTGTTTGTCGACGGGGGGAGAGATGTTATGACCGGCGTCTAGTATCAAAGGCGCCGGTGGCCCATTAGTGGCTAAGCCAGGCGCAGGAGCTAGGGGCTAAAAGCCCATAATTATCTTTAATTGTTTATTTCCATAATTAGTAGAGCAATTCGCTATATATAGGAATTGTAATTTCCGTGGACAAATTAAGCAAGAGTAAACAATTACTCGGCTTCCCTTGGGAGCCGGGATTTGCCCTAGCCGCCGCATGTTCATCTTCTAATCTCCCGCGACCACGGCGCCCCACCGCCGTGCCGCAGCCCTCAGACCCCGTCCAGCCACCACACATACGTACAACCTTCGATCAACTAGAGGCAAGGCGCAGGTCCGTATCAGCCGTGCCCATGGCAGCAGCTGCGGTGGTCGGGACCCACGCTCCCGTGGGCGGCGGTGGCTGTAGCGCCTGCGACAGGCTGGATCGACCCAGATCCACTCGCTCGCGAGAGATCGGTGGTCAGATCCATGTGCCCAGTAGTGGAGAACGACTCTTCTCCCCATCTACAGTAGATAAGAGCGAACTCGAGGCGATTCACCGTCCGGCGTCGAATTCGCTGGGTCCTCTCCGCCTCCGATGGCCTTGTCGGCGCCGGAGGGTGGGGGGACCGACGGATTCGGCGCTCGGTGTACATATCCCACTATTCTAGGCTTAGTCTAAGTAGGTTAGGGTTAGCTACATCCATGCCGTTGGTGCGACGTGGATCCCCTTTCCTCTGCTATTTCGTCTCCAGCGAGCGACGTCTTGGATGCGAGGATGAAGTTGTTGAGCCGAGCTTCGGTGAGACCTTCTCCGACATCCTTGACGGCTTCCCCATCTTGGCGGCCGACGATAGTATGAGGTACTATTTCCATCCTTCTGATAGGGTGGATATGTGTCTACCCGTGTCGATCCGGCGCGGGTTCGTCTTCCTCGGTGGCTGTTCCTCCGGTGGACGACGACGAAGATGCTATGAGGAGGTCTTCTTGGCGGGCTCCTCCGACATCTTCGTCGGATTCCCTGTCTTTGCTGGTGACGGCGGCGAGAGGAATTGGTTTCCTGGCGGCGTTCGTTGGGTGGAGGCGGCGCGGCCACCATGGAATAAAATCCTCCTGGCTTTCGTCCACCTCGCTATCACGTACTCCGGTGGCGGTGACAGGCCTGCGAGGTTGTAGCTGACTGCTTCTGGAGGTCGGCTCGTGTATAGGATCCAACTTGTGAAATCGGGTTGGTCTTTTGCTCCCACTGTTTCTGGTGGTTTGCTTCCCCTCCGGGGTGCTCTATTGGCCGGCGTGGCGGGTCTATCGGTGGTCGTGGCGTCAGGCCCCCAGTTCTTCGGCGATGCGATGGCTTCTGGCTATCTTTTTAGGCCTGTGCGTTCAATGGGTAAAAAGCATGTTGGTGCTGCTGATATGCTGCTCTTGGTGCCGTTTAAAACCTTCTTAGATCCTTCGTCGGGAGGGTGGTCGGCTTCAATGTGAGTGTTCCAGCCGCCGGCGATGAGGATGACCGGGAGAAGCTTGCAAGGACCTGAGTGTAATTTTTCTTTCTTTCGAGGGTGTCGTTGTAAGCGTTGGGTTGTAAACTATCAGAATTATTAATGAAATATATGCCCGGTTTCTCAAAAAAAAAAGTAGTGGAGAAGGCCGTGCTAGGGTCGATGCAGCTGCTCTTGGCACGCCTGCGGACTGTGGAGGAGAAGGCCTCGGCACAACTGTTGCCTCTAGGCATCCAGCTGCAGCTGGAGCAGCAAGGGCACCCTACCTCTGCTGATTGTGGCTCATCCAATGGTCCTTTTGTTGGCAGTGCTGAAAATATTGTGTTTTGAAGGATGTTTGGTTGGCCTGTGCCTCCAGGTTCATGCACTTTGCAAGCACGCTAGAGGTCCTTGAGTGAACGCCTGTGATTTAGATATGTCACAGCTGGAAAGATTTATGTGCATGGGGTAAGTGCCAAGCAATTGTTTCAGATACTCTTGTTTGCCTCTTGTTTCTTGGTAAATTCAGATGGGAACACAAATGGGATAATTGATCGCCATGGAATTTAGGATCTCTTGACGAACGAGAAAGTGTATTGGATAGCACGAATTTTGCATTGGAAGCAATCTATGTCTAATTCAGGAAAGACATGAGTTATAGGAATTGTATTTGTGGTATTGAACTGAAGTTTCCCTTTAATTATCTGACTATGAGAACTTTATGCAAAGAAACTAGACACTCCTCACTAGCATTGTTTGAGCTCTGTTGTCTGTAGATACAATGTTGTGTTCATGATGGTCCGATTCTAGAGTTTGTGATGTGATGACTTGTGAACAGATAATAAAAGTTTGCCCCAACAATTTGAGTACTTATTTTTTTATACTATTGACAGCATCTGCATGGGAAACCTGTACGAGTTTTAGAAAATAGCATGGTTTTGTAAAATTATTTGATTTTGGAGTGCCTTGAAATGTTTGGATGCAACAAAATTTATAGTTTTGAAAACTATAGTATTGCTAAAACTGTGATCTGTAAACCATGGTATTGAACGTTCGTGGTTTCTAAAACTAGAGTTCTTTAATTACATGGTTTCCTAATACTACTTGTCAGGGCCGAGCCGGCAAAATTTAGGGCCCTGTACCAAATTATAAAATGAGGCCTTATCTCTTGATAAATACTCCCTCCGTCATAAAAAATGCAATTGTGGTAAGTGTATCGGTCAAACTAGTTTAACTTTGACCAAGTTTATAATAAATAATATTAGTATTTATGTCTCCAACTAAATTTATTATGAAAATATATTTTATAACTAATTTAATGGTACTTATTTTGTTTTATGTGTATAAGTATATTTTTATATAATTTTAGTTAAAGTTAAAATCGTTTGACTTCTCGAAATGCGAGAATTGCATTTATTTGTGGATAAAGGTAGTGGAATTCTAGATTTTTCTATTTTTTTATAATATGCTTGTTTGATATCATGAGCATTAATATTTTTATCTATATATTCAATTAAACATTAGACAGACACTTTAATCAAGAATGCAACTAAAATTTCATTTTTTTAGGGGGGGTGGGGAGGTAAAGTAGTCACCAGCTCTACGCGTACATGTCCTGGTTTGTACTGACTCATATGGAGTATGTAATTATCTGCCCCTACTAGGCGTAGCTGATACTAGTCACTAGTAGTATTAGTTTTACGTGCGCCTTATAAAAAAAACTACAGTACTAATGGCTGGTAGCTGATAGAGTATTTGGGGCCCCTCGAAATCGTAGGCCCTGTTCGTACGCACCGCTCGCACGCCCTTTGGCTCGGGCCTGCTACTTGTGTAATTGTAAGTATTGTTACTTGAGTTTACAGTATTAGTGTCTTTTTCTACTGCATACCTGTCTTCTTAAAAGGTACACAGTTTAGTAGATAACCAAAACTTGTCTATTTTAGAAGTACACCTATATATAGGCATTTAATGGATTTATCCAAGTGTCGGTACCAACAGTATGGGGTACCCACACCCAACGATAATAAAAAACAAAACTAAACCGCAGCAAAAGGCAGCCCGCCTCAACCGCGTATCGGGTCCGTCTCGTACGAGGCCAGCTCGACAGAGTGCCTCGACCGCGCTCTGGCTCCGACCCGTACGAGGCACCCTTGACGGGAACACCTCGACCGCGTCCCGTCCCGCACGACAAAGCACCTCGATCGCACTCCGACTCGCACGAGGCTCGTCCGCCCACTGGAAAGACTCCGGCTCGCGTGACCCCGGGTCGTAGTGCTCGATCCCCTCGCTTCACCTACCCCGAGACAAAAGTCAGAGCATTTAATGCGCTTACCTGCTACCACCTACCGACATGGCCGCAACCAGGGTCGACATGGGAGCAACGCTGGTGTCAGTCCTCACTGTTTTACTGCCCATCCCGTGATGGGAGGTGAAACCTGTCACTATACGCACCTTATCGTGCACTGTTTATCGTCAATCACCCTCGAGGGAGGATACGACAAGGCCCGTATTCCGCAATCTCGGGGATTCGACCTTATCCGTCCGACCTTGACCCTACCTCGACCCGGCCTCGACGCCCAGCATGGTTCAACAGGGAAGGAAGGACGGTATGGCACCGTGCTCCGGATCATCTCATTGACTCATCCTCTACGTCACCATGGTGTCCAGGGATGGCCGGCCATTCCTAGGGCACGTTGCTACAGTCACCTCAACAGGGGTCGACAAAACATCACCTCAAGGCTCCCTGGCCTCCTCTCGCCCTATAAAAGGGCAGGCCGGGGCTCTACGACGGAGGAGAACAAACCAGACAACGAACAATAGACCACACACAAGTCCAAAGCCAAGTGCCAAGCACTCCAAGGCACCCCACACAGAGATCAACATCTCAAGCAATCATCTCTGTACTCTTTTTTCTCCCTTTGAGACTTGGGCTTGCCACCCTCTCTCGCAAGCTTGTAACCCCTACACAAGCACCTCGGTGCAAGGAAATACAAACCTCTCCCCCCGCTGGACGTAGGGCCTTCATTTGCCCGAACCAGGATAAACCCCCGTGTGTTCTCCTTGCATCACCATCCAGGTTAGGGGCACGCAGCACTCACTCGTCTGTTTAGGACCCCCCGGGACCGAACACCGACAGTTGGCGCACCAGGTAGGGGACCGCTGCGTGCCAACATCGTTTTCTCGCCATTTTTCCTGGATGGCTGATCCCGAACGCCCTATCCCGTTGGCCACGGTGATCTGGTTCGGGAGTTTGGAGTTCATGTCGCTTGGCTATGGCTATGATATGGTCCTCCCGCCCAGGCACCCGACCGACGAGGATTATGAGCTCTCCCAGCCCGGGGGAGCACTGCGCTGGTATCATCGCTCTCGGCAGGCGCGAGCCGCTAGACGACGATGAGCCCGGCGTAACCGCCGTCTTCACCTCGTGGAGGGTGGTGGAATCCCCCGATCCGACGCCTCGTAGCCAGACGCCAACCCAGATTTCCTCGTTGAGGGTCTGGGTAGGATGAGCTTGGCTGAGGGTAAGATGCCGACGGAGGATTCTACTGCAACCCCGTCCGGTGAGACACCACCACCGCCCGGACCAACCGCTTCGGCGAGAACGACGACATCTCCATCGCCATTCCCGTTTGGGCTAGACCCGGTTGCTCGGGCGTACGCTTCCTCTGTGAGCACTAGCATGAGCGCTTACGAGGAACTCCCCGGGCACCATCTGCGCTCCGCTCTGGACCTTGTTGCATCCACGCCGGCTTCTGAGTATCTGGACTCTACGGAGACCCTAGAAATAGAGCCCCGTGTGACTGCTCCTCGACGTTACAACCCCAGAGACGACTGGCGATGACCTCACTTTCATCCGTCATACTATTACTTCGGCGCTCCTGACTCCGACTCGGCTGACGACACCTACGATCCGACCCGCGAGAGCTTCAACGTCGACGTTGAAAGCACGTCAGAATCAGAGGACGAGGAGCCGGTTGAAGGAAGGCACACGCCACCTCATGTCGAGCTCCCTGCCGAGCGAGACGAGGCTCAATTCCTTGCGGATCAAGGAATGCAGCTCGAGCAAATCCGCGAGTTGCAGGACAGGCTCGACGAGGAACGAGAGAACCTGCACCTACTCCAGCAAACCCTCGAGCGTGAGCGTGCAGCACACGCACTTGGCGGGAGAGCTCGCGACGTCAATCGTCGCATCGACGAGGACCGGGTGGTCGACCCCCCGGTTTTCGCTCGAGCTAGCCAGAACGTCGTCGCCGCCGCCATGCTCCTCCGCAACATGCCCGAGCCATCAAACCCTGACGCCCGTCGAGCTCGAGATGAAATCCGAGAACTCCTCGAGACCGCTGCTATGCAGCAGGCCGAGAGCTCCGCCTCGAAGCGACGCGAGCCTGCCTCAGAGTGGCTCACCGAGCCCTCCCAACAGGAGAGAGAGGCCTCGGTTCATCCCGAACCTACCCGACAGATTCGGATGGTTCCTGCCCCTGAGCCCATCGCCGATGACCGCGAACTTTGAGACACCCGTGGCAACATCGTCGAGCGCCGTACGCGCAAACACAGAGACGGTGTGGCTCGAGGTTACCACGTGCACAGGGGCAGGCGCTATGACAGCTCAGAAGATCATAGCCCTTCACCCGAGCCTCCGGGCCCTCGGGTCTTCAGTAAGGCTATCCGCGAGATGATACTCCCGGCTCGGTTCCGCCCTCCCACGACTCTCACCAAGTACAACGGTGAAACCAAACCCGAACTTTGGCTCGCTGATTTCTGCTTGGCGTGTTAGCTGGGTGGGGCCACCGACGACCGGGTCATCATCCGACAACTCCCCCTATTCCTCTCTGACACCGCTCGAGCCTGGCTCGAGGATCTCCCGCCTCGGCAGATCCACGACTGGGATGATCTCGTGAGGGTGTTCGAGGGAAACTTCAAGGGGACCTACATGCGCCCCGGCAACTCATGGGACCTCCGGAGTTGCAAGCAAAAGCCAGGTGAATCCCTCTGGGATTATATTCGGCGCTTCTCCAGGCAACGCACCGAGCTCCCCAACGTCACCGACTCCGACGTGATCATGGCCTTTCTCTCCGGAACCACCTGCAAAGAGTTGGTCCGGGAGTTGGGCCATAACACTCCGCTCACTGCCAACGGATTGATGGACATCATCACCAACTTTGCCACCGGCGAGGAGGCAGTTGGCGCTATCTTTGGCGGTGACCAGGACAAGGGGAAGCAAAAGGTCGATGATCCCGCGGGCTCCAGCCGGGGCTCCAAGAGGAACAACCGGAAGAAGAAGAAGAACCAGCAGGATAAGCTTGAGGCCCCAACCGACGAACTTGTCGCTGCTGTCGAGCGCAAGAAACCTCGAGGCCCCCCCCGGTGGGGGCATCTTCGACAAAATGCTCAAAGAGCCGTGTCCCTACCACAAGGGACCCACTAACCATAACCTCGAAGACTATCACACGCTCCGCAGGTACTTTGAGAGCGTAGGCGCCAAGAAGGACGACAAGAAGGAAGATCCCAAGGGCGATGACAAGGATGGAGGATTCCCCAAAATCCATGACTGCTTCATGATCTACGGAGGACCCTCGATCCGCCTCTCAATGCGCCAGCGCAAATGAGAGCAGCGTGAGGTCTTCTCCGTGCAGCCGGTGGTCCCCCACTTCCTTGACTGGTCTGAGATGGCCATCACTTTCGACCGTGATGATCATCCAGACCACATCCCCAATCCAGGGGTCTACCCACTTGTTATTGATCCCATCATCGCCAACACGCGCCTCACCAAGGTGCTCATGTACGGCGGAAGCAGCCTCAACATCATCTACGCTCAGACCCTCGACCTCCTGGGGGTCGAGAGGACGCGCCTCCAACCCAGCCTCGGGGGTTTCCACGGAGTAGTGCCAGGGAAACGGGCAGAGCCTATCGACCGGGTCGATCTGTCTGTCTGCTTTGGCACTCCTTCCAACTTTAGAAAGGAGACTCTCACTTTCGAAGTGGTTGGATTCCGTGGAACGTACCATGCAATCCTCGGGCGCCCGTGCTATGCGAAGTTCATGGCGGTCCTGAACTACACCTACCTTAAGCTCAAGATGCCAGGCCCAAACGGTGTCATCATTGTAGGGCCCTCCTATGAGCACGCCTATGAGTGCGACGTCGAGTGCGTCGAGCACGGCGAGGCTGTTTTGGAGTCGGCCACCTTGGCGGCGGACCTCGATGGTCTGGCCAACGAGATTCCTGACCCCAAGCGCCATGCCGGCAGCTTCGAGCCCGCGGAGGACGTCAAGCTCGTGCCCCTCGACCCCGCTGATCCCAAGGGAAAGGCGCTGAACGTCAGTGCCACCCTCGATCCCAAATAGGAAGCAGTGCTCGTCGACTTTCTTCGCGCAAACATCGACATCTTTGTGTGGAGTCCCTCAGATATGCTGGGCATACCCAGGAAAGTCGCCGAGCACGCCTTGGAGATCCGGGCCGGCTCCAAACCGATGAAGCAACGCTTGCGCCACTTCGACGAGGAGAAGCGCAAGGTCATCGGTGAGGAGATACATAAGCTGTTGGAGGCCAGGTTCATCAAGGAAGTTCATCATCCCGAGTGGTTAGCTAATCCGGCATTAGTTAAGAAAAAGAGTGGGAAATGGAGGATGTGTGTAGACTATACTAGTTTAAATAAAGCATGTCCAAAAGTTCCCTTTCCTTTGCCACGCATTGATCAAATCGTTGATTCCACTGCGGGATGTGAAACTCTCTCATTCTTAGATGCATACTCCGGCTACCACCAGATTAAAATGAAAGAGTCCAACCAGCTCGCGACTTCATTCATTACCCCATTCGGCATGTATTGCTACGTTACGATGCCCTTCGGTCTCCGGAACGCAGGGGCAACGTACCAGCGATGCATGCAGCACGTCTTTGGGGAACACATTGGACCAACCGTCGAGGCCTACGTCGATGATATCGTTGTCAAAACTAAAAAGGCCGATGACTTGATAAGCGACCTCGACGTTGCGTTCAAATGCCTCCGGGCAAAAAACATCAAGCTCAATCCTGAGAAATGCGTCTTCGGCGTTCCTCGAGGTATGCTTTTGGGGTTCATCGTATCTAAGCGTGGCATCGAGGCCAACCCAAAAAAAATCACTGCGATAACCAAGATGGGCCCCATCCAAGATCTGAAGGGCGTACAGAGGATCACGGGCTGCTTGGCGGCGCTCAGCCATTTCATTTCACGCCTCGGCGAGAAAGCGCTCCCTCTGTACCACCTCCTGAACAAATCGGAGCACTTTTCATGGACCCTCGAAGCTGAAGAAGCTCTTGCAAAACTCAAAGCTACGCTCTCTAATTCACCGATTCTCGTCCCTCCGACCCTAGGAGAACCGCTCCTACTTTATGTCGCCGCGACAACACAAGTAGTCAGTGCGGTCTTGGTTGTCGAGAGGGCCGAGGAAACGCATACCTTGCTCATCCAGAGGCCGGTCTATTTCATTAGCGAGGTGCTCTAGGAAACTAAGGTACGATACCCACAAATCCAGAAACTGCTATATGCCGTCGTCTTGACACGGCGCAAACTCCATCACTACTTCGAGGGCCACCCAGTGACTGTGGTTTCTTCTTTCCCCCTGGGAGAGATAGCCTAGAACCGGGAAGCCTCGGGTAGAATCGCCAAGTGGGCAGTCGTGCTCATGGGCGAGACCCTCTCTTATGCGCCGCGCAAAGCTATCAAATCGCAGGTGTTAGCAGATTTCCTGGCGGAATGGACCGATACTCAACTCCCCCCGGTACAGCTCTAGGCAGAGCTGTGGACCATGTACTTCGATGGGTCGTTGATGAAAATAGGTGCTGGCGCGGGTTTGCTCTTCATCTCCCCCTCGGAGTTCACATGCGCTACGTCATCCGGCTTCATTTTCCTGCGTCAAACAACGTTGCCGAATACGAGGCGCTCGTCACGGGTCTGAGAATTGCCATCGAGCTCGGGGTCCGACACCTTGATGTTCGAGGCGACTCCCAACTCGTGGTCGATCAGGTCATGAAGAGCTTGAGCTGCCGTGACCCCAAGATGGAAGCCTACTGCCAAGAGGTGCGGCACCTCGAGGACAAGTTTCACGGCCTCGAGCTCAACCATGTCGCACGCAAGTATAATGAGGCCGCCGATGAACTGGCGAAAATCGCGTCCAGTCGAACTACGGTTCCACCAAACGTTTTCACGAAAGATCTCCAGCAGCCATTCGTCGACCTTGGGCCAGACGGAGGGGTCGACGGGACGTCACTCGCCCCCCCTGAGGCAGAAGCCCCCTCGACCGGGGTTGAAGCCATGCAGGTGGAAGGCTCGACCCCTCCATCTGACCTCGAGCCTGACTGGCGCGCTCCGTACCTCGACTATCTCATCCGAGGGGACCTCCCCTCGGATAAGACCGAGGCTCGACGGATCGCTCACCGGGCCAAAACCTTTGTGATCTTTGGTGATAGTAGGGAGCTGTACCGCCGCAGCCCCACTGGTATCCTCCAACGTTGCATCACAAAAGAGGAAGGCAGAGACCTGCTCGACGATCTACACTCGGGGGCTTGCGGTCACCACGCGGCGCCTCGAACCCTTGTCGAAAATGCTTTCCGGCAAGTGTCGGTACCAACAGTACGGGGGTACCCACATCCATCGCTAATAAAAAACTAAAACGACTGAAACCGCAATAAAAGGCAGCCCGCCTCGACCGTGTATCCGGTCCGTGTCGTACGAGGCCCGCTCGACGGAGAGCCTCGACCGCGCTCCGTCTCTGACTCGTACGAGGCGCCCTCGACGGGGGCGTCTCGACCGCGCCCCGCCCCGTACAGCAAAGTACCTCGACCACGCTCCGACCCGCGCGAGGCTCATCCGCCCCCTGAGAAAAACTCTGACTCGCGTGAGCCCGGGTCGAGCGTCTCGACCCCCTCTCTTTACCTACCCCAGGACAAAAGCCGTAGCATTTAATGCGATTACCTGCTACCACCTACCGGCATGGCTGCGATCAGGGGCGACGTGGGAACAGTGCCAGTGTCAGTCCTCACTGTTTTACCGCCCATCCCATGATGGGAGGTGAAAACCATCACTGTGCCCACCTTACCGTGCACTGTACGTCACTAGTTACCCTCGAGGGAGGACACGACAAAGCCCGTACACCGCAATCCCGGGGATTCAGACTTATCCATTCGGTCTCGACCCGGCCTCGACCCGGCCTCGATGCCCAGCGCAGTTCGACAGGGAAGAAAGGCAGGCATGGCACAGTGCTCCGGGTCATTTCATCGACTCATCCTCTACGTCACCATGGTGTCCAGGGATGGCCGGCCATTCCCAGGGCACGTCGCTACAGTCGCCTCAACAGGGATCGACAAAACATCATCTCAAGGCTCCCCGTCGTCTTGGCCTCCTCTCGCCCTATAAAAAGGCAGGCCAGGGCTCTACAACGGGGACGGAAGGGACGAACCAACACAACTCAGAGATCAACATCTCCAGCAATCACCCGTGTACTCTTTTTTTCCTCTCTTTGAGACTTGGGCTCGACGCCCTCTCTCGCAAGCTTGTAACCCCTACACGAGCACCTCGGTGCAAGGAAATACAAACCTCTCCCTCCCCGCTGGACGTAGGGCCTTCTTTTGCCCGAACCAGGATAAACCCCCGTGTGTTCTCCTTGCATCACCATCCAAGAAAGGGACACACAGCATTTACTCGTTGGTTTAGGGCCCCCTCGGGACCGAACACCGACAGTTGGCGCGCCAGGTAGGGGATCGCTGTGTGCCAATGTCGCTTTCCTGCCATTTTTTCCTGGATGGCTAACCCCGAACGCCCTATTCCGTTGGCCACGGTGATCTGGTTCGGGAGCTTGGAGTTCATGTCGCTTGGCTATGGCTACGATATGGTCCTACTCCCACCCAGGCACCCAACCGATGAGGATTATGAGCTCTCCTAGCCTGGGGGAGCAATCCGTCGGTACCGTCGCTCCAGGCAGGCGCGAGCCGCCCGACGACGACGAGCCCGGCGCAACCATCGTCTTCACCTCGCGGAGGGTGATGGGATCCCCCGGTCTGGCACCCCCCAGCCAGGCGCCGGCCCAGATTTCCTCGTGGAAGGTCTGGGTAGGATGAGCTTGACTGAGGGTAACATGCCGACGGAGAATCCCGCCGCTCCCCCGCCCGGTGAGACACCACTGCCCGAAGCATCCGTTCTGGCGTGGACGGCGACATCTCCATCGCCATTCCCGTTTGGGCTAGACTCGGTCGCCCGGACCTATGCTTCCTCCGTAAGCACTAGCATGAGTACCTACGAGGAGCTCCCCGGGCACCATCTACGCTCCACTCTGGACCTCGTTGCGTCCACGCCGGCCTCTGATTATCTGGATTCTACGGAGACTCCGGAAACAAGGCCCTGTGAGACCGCCTCCCGGCGTCGCGATCACGGGAGCGACTTGCGACGGCCTCACATTCCCCCGTCATACTATTACTTTGGCGCTCCTAACTCCGACTCGGCTGATGACACCTATGATCCGACCCGCGAATGCTTCAACATTGATGTTGAAAGCACGTCGGAATCGGAGGACGAAGAGCCAGTCGAAGGAAGGCACACGCCACCTCATGTCGAGCTTCCTGCCGAGCAAGACGACCCTCAGCTCCTTGCGGATCAAGGAATGCAACTCGAGCAGATTCGTGAGTTGCAGGACAGGCTTGACGAGGAACGGGAAAACCTGCATCTACTCCAACAAACCCTCGAGCGTGAGCGCGCGGAACGCGCACTTGGCGGGAGAGCTCACGAGAGAGCTCGCGACGTCAATCGTCGCATCGACGAGGACCGGGTGGTCGATCCCCCAGTTTTCGCTCGAGCCAGCCAGAACATCATCGCCGCCGCCATTCTCCTCCGCAACATGCCCGAGCCATCAAACCCCGACGCCCGTCGGGCTCGAGATGAAATCCGAGAACTTCTCGAGATCGCTGCCATGCAGCAGGCCGAGAGCTCTGCCTCGAGGTGACGCGAGCCTGCCTCGGAGCGGCTTGCCGAGCCCTCCTGACAGGAGAGAGAGGCCTCGGTTCATCCCGAGCCTGCCCGACGGATTCGGATGGCTCCTGCCCCTGAGCCCATCGCTGACAATCGTGAACCTCGAGACACCCGTGGCAACATCGTCGAGCACCGCACGCGCAAGCACGGTGACGGTGTGGCTCGAGGCTACCACGTGCACAGGGGCGGGCGCTACGACAGCTCGGAAGATCGTAGCCCTTCACCCGAGCCTCCGGGCCCTCGGGTCTTCAGTAAGGCTATCCGTGAAACGATACTCCCGGCACGGTTTCACCCTCCCACGACTCTCACCAAGTATAACGGCGAGACCAAACCCGAACTTTGGCTCGCCGATTTCCGCTTGGCGTGTCAGTTGGGAGGAGCCACCGATGACCGGGTCATCATCCGACAGCTCCCCCTGTTCCTCTCCGACACCGCTCGAGCCTGGCTCGAGGATCTCCCGCCTCAGCAGATCCACGACTGGGACGATCTGGTGAGGGTGTTTGAGGGCAACTTCAAGGGGACCTACATGTGCCCCGGCAACTCGTGGGATCTCCGGAGTTGCAAGCAGAAACCGGGCGAATCCCTCTGGGATTACATCCGGCGCTTCTCCCGGCAGCGTACCGAGCTCCCCAATGTCACTGACTCCGACGTAATTATGGCCTTCCTCTCCGGCACTACTTGCAAGGAGTTGGTCCGAGAGTTGGGCCGTCACACCCCACTCACTACCAACGAATTGATGGACATCGTCACCAACTTTGCCGTCGGCGAGGAGGCAGTTGGTGCCGTCTTCGGCGGTGAGCAGGACAAAGGGAAGCAGAAGGTCGACGACCCCTCGGGCTCCAGCCGGGGCTCCAAGAGAAACAACCGGAAGATGAAAAAGGGCCAGCAGGGCAAGCTCGAGGCCCCGACCGATGAGCTTGTCGCTGCTGTCGAACGCAAGAAGCCTCGAGGCCCCCCCCGGCGGGGGCATCTTCGACAAAATGCTCAAAGAGCCATGTCCCTACCACAAGGGACCCACTAACCATAACCTCGAAGATTGTCACATGCTCCGCAGGTACTTTGAGGGCACAGGCGGTAGGAAGGACGACAAGAAGGAAGACCCCAGGGGTGACGACAAGGATGAGGGATTCCCCGAGATCCATGACTGCTTCATGATCTACGGAGGACCCTCGACCCGCCTCTCGGCGCGCCAGCGCAAGCGAGAACGGCGTGAGGTTTTCTCCGTACAAACGGCGGTCCCCCGCTTCCTTGATTGGTCTGCGGTGGCCATCACTTTCAACCGTGATGATCACCCAGACTATGTCCCCAATCCAGGAGTCTACCCGCTCGTTGTTGACCCCGTCATCGCCAACACACGCCTCACCAAGGTGCTCATGGACGGCAGAAGCAGCCTCAACATTATCTACTCCCAGACCCTCGACCTTCTGGGGGTCGAGAGAGCGCGCCTCCAACCCAGCGTCGGGGGCTTCCACGGAGTCGTGCTAGGGAAACGGGCGGAACCCCTCGGACAGGTCGATCTGCCTGTTTGTTTTGGCACACCGGCCAACTTCAGAAAGGAGACTCTCACTTTCGAAGTAGTCGGATTCCGTGGAACGTACCACGCTATCCTTTGGCGCCCATGCTACGCCAAGTTCATGGCAGTCCCGAACTACACCTACCTCAAGCTCAAGATGCCAGGCCCAAACGGTGTCATCACTGTAGGGCCCTCGTATGAACATGCCTACGAGTGCGACGTCGAGTGCGTCGAGCACGGCGAGGCTGTTTTGGAGTCGGCGACCTTGGCTGCAGACCTCGACGGTCTTGCCAATGAGATTCCCGACCCAAAGCGCCATGCCGGCAGCTTCGAGCCCGCGGAAGACGTCAAGGTTGTGCCCCTCGACCCCGCTGATCCCAAGGGAAAGGCACTGAACGTCAGCGCCACCCTCGATCCTAAATAGGAAGCAGTGCTCGTCGACTTTCTCCACGCAAACGTCGACATCTTTGGGTGGAGTCCCTCAGATATGCCGGGCATACCCAGGGAAGTCGCCGAGCACGCCTTGGAGATCCGGGCTGGGTCCAAGCCGGTGAAACAGCGCCTGCGCCGCTTCGACGAGGAGAAGCGCAGGGTCATCGGCGAGGAGATACACAAGCTGCTGGAGGCCGGATTCATCAAGGAAGTTTATCATCCTGAGTGGCTAGCTAATCCTGTATTAGTTAAGAAAAAGAGTGGGAAATGGAGGATGTGTGTAGACTATACTAGCTTAAATAAAGCATGTCCAAAAGTTCCCTTTCCTTTGCCACGCATCGACCAAATCATTGATTCCACTGCGGGATGTGAAACTCTCTCATTCTTAGATGCATACTCCGGCTACCACCAAATCAAAATGAAGGAGTCCGACCAGTTTGCGACTTCGTTCATCACCCCATTTGGCATGTATTGCTATGTTACGATGCCCTTCGGTCTCCGGAACGCAGGGGCTACGTACCAGCGATGCATGCAACACGTTTTCGGAAAGCACATCGGGTCGACCGTCGAGGCTTATGTCGACGACATCGTTGTCAAAACAAAACAAGCCGACGATCTGGTCAACGACCTCGACGTCGCGTTCAAATGCCTCCGGGCAAAAAACATCAAACTCAATCCAGAGAAATGCGTCTTTGGCGTCCCACGAGGTATGCTTCTAGGGTTCATCGTGTCTAAACGCGGCATCGAGGCCAACCCTGAAAAAATCTCTGCAATAACCAAGATGGGCCCCATCCGAGATATGAAGGGCGTACTGAGGGTCACAGGCTGCTTGGCGGCACTCAGCCGTTTCATTTCGCGCCTCGGCGAAAAAGCACTCCCCCTGTACCGTCTCTTGAAGAAATCGGAGCATTTTTCATGGACCCTCGAGGCTGAGGAAGCTCTCACAAAACTCAAGGCCACACTCTCTAATTCACCAATTCTCGTCCCTCCGACCCCGGGAGAACCGCTCCTACTTTATGTCACCGCGACAACACAAGTAGTCCGCACGGTCCTGGTTGTCGAGAGGGCCGAGGAAGCACATACCTTGCCCGTCCAGAGGCCGGTCTATTTCATTAGCGAGGTGCTCTCGGAAACTAAGGTACGATACCCACAAATCCAGAAACTGCTATATGCCGTCGTCTTGACACGGCGCAAGCTCCGTCACTACTTCAAGGGCCACCCGGTGACTGTGGTTTCTTCTTTCCCCCTGGGAGAGATAGCCCAGAACCGGGAAGCCTCGGGTAGAATCGCCAAATGGGCAGTCGAGCTCATGGGCGAGACCCTCTCTTATGCGCCGCGCAAAGCTATCAAATCGCAGGTGTTAGCAGATTTCCTGGCGGAGTGGACCGATACTCAACTCCCCCCGGTGCAGCTCCAGGCTGAGCTTTGGACCATGTACTTTGATGGGTCGTTGATGAAAACGGGAGCAGGCGCGGGTTTGCTCTTCATCTCCCCCCTCGAAGTTCACATGCGCTACGTCATCCGGCTTCATTTTCCTGCGTCTAACAACGTCGCCGAATACGAGGCGCTCGTCATGGGATTAAGAATCGCCGTCGAGCTCGGGGTCCGACACCTTGACGTTCGAGGCGACTCCCAACTCATGATCGATCAGGTCATGAAGAGCTCGAGCTGCCGTGACCCCAAGATGGAAGCCTACTGCCGAGAAGTACGGCGCCTCGAGGACAAGTTTCACGGCCTCGAGCTCAACCACATCGCACGCAGGTATAATGAGGCCGCCGATGAACTAGCAAAAATCGCGTCCAGTCGAACTACGGTTCCACCGGACGTTTTCGCAAAAGACCTCCAGCGGCCATCCGTCGACCTCGGGTCGAACGAAGGGGTAGACGGGACGTCACTCGACCCCCCACCTGAGGCAGAAGCCCCCTCGACCGGGGCTGAAGCCATGCAGGTGGAAGACTTGACCCCACCGCCTGACCTCGAGCCCGACTGGCGCATCCTGTACCTCGACTACCTTATCCGAGGGGACCTCCCCTCGGATAAGACTGAGGCTCGACGAATCGCCCACCGGGCCAAAACCTTTGTGATCATTGGCGACAGTAGGGAGCTGTACCGCCGTAGCCCTACTGGCATCCTCCAACGCTGCATCACAAATGAGCAAGGCAGGGACCTGCTCAGCGATCTGCACTCGGGGGCTTGCGGTCACCACGCAGCACCTCGAACCCTCGTCGGAAATGCCTTTCGACAAGGATTCTATTGGCCGACCGCGGTCTCCGATGCTGTCAAGCTAGTACGCTCCTGCGAGGGTTGTCAGTACTATGTGAGACAAACCCATCTTCCGGCACATGCCCTGCAAACTATCCCCACTTCACCCGCTTGCTCGTCGCAGTTGACAAATTCTCCAAGTGGATCGAGGCCCGCCCTATCACCAGCATCAGGTCCGAGCAAGTTGTGCTCTTCTTCATCGACATTATTCATCGCTTTGGGGTCCCCAACTGTATCATCACGGACAATGGCACCCAGTTCACTGGCAAAAAGTTTCTGGATTTCTGCGACAACCACCACATCCGTGTGCTCTGGTCAGCCGTGGCCCATCCAAAAACAAACGGTCAGGTGGAACGTGCCAATGGCATGGTCCTACAAGGCCTGAAACCCAGAATCTTTGACAAGCTAAACAAACATGGCAAAAAATGGGCTGCCGAGCTGCCCTCGATCCTGTGGAGCCTAAGAACAACGCCGAGTCGAGCCACGGGGTTCACTCCATTCTTCTTAGTCTACGGGTCTGAGGCAATGCTCCCAACAGATATAGAATACGGATCCCCAAGGTTGAAGGCCTACAGCGAAAGAAATAACGACGCCACAAGACAGGACGCCCTCGACCAGCTCGAGGAAGCCCAAGATGTGGCTCTATTGCATTCTGCCAGGTACCAGCAAGGTCTCTGACGCTACCACGACAGACACGTCCGCAAGCGTGACCTCAACGTCGACGACTTGGTACTACGGCGGAACTAGAACACCAAGGGACGGCACAAGCTCATGCCACCATGGGAAGGGCCGTACATCATCGCAAAAGTACTAAAGCCGGGCACCTACAAGCTATCCAACGAGAAGGGCGAAATCCTCACCAACGCTTGGAACATTGAACAGCTACGTCGCTTCTTTCCTTAAAAAGCCTCAAGGCTCTGTAATTTCTTTTTCATCGATAAAGAATACAGCGATATTCAAACTTTCGTTTCACAATGAGGAAGGATCGACTCTGCACTCCCAGAATCGACCCTCCCTCGGGGGCTGCAAGGGGGGAACCCCCTGTCCCCGAAAAAAATTCCTATCCTTTTTCAAAAAACAGAACTGTCACCTAAGTCGACAACGCCGCGGAAGTACCCTAAGGCTCAAAGGGCCGTTGAGCCGTGAGATCACTTACGCCTCCGAGGCTACGGTACCTCCACTCACCCCTCACGCCTAGGGGTGCGACCGCGTGCTAAGTAGACCTAGTAACGGTTCGTAACTTTGAAAAATAATACATCCCCGGTCGCTTCGAATCAAGTTCTTACACGATCCGCAAGGCCGCAAGAGCACCCTGAAGCTCGAGGGCAGTCGAGCCACGAGATCACTTACGCCTCCGAGGCTACGGTACCTCCACTCGCTCCCTTACGCCAAAGGGCGCGACCGCGTGCTAAGTAAATCATGCAAGAACGTGATTCAAGCGATAAAGGGAAGAAAAAAACTCAAAACAAAACTTAACAATCGGTACAAGTTTACATTTCAAGCGTTTCAAGGCCTCCGAGGCCGCCACGACCAAAGTTTTAAACACTAACTTATTACATGGGCCTCTGCGCCCAGATTTGGCTCATAGGCCCTCGTCGTCGGCAGGCGGAACCACCTCGGCTTCAAAAAGCGAGGCCAGACGGCTTCCAGGCTCTTCCGCGGCTTCAATCAGCTCCAGGCAGGCATTCTCGTTCTCCTCGTCCGTCCGATCCAGGTCTGTGATGAAGCCATCTGCAACGAGCTTCATGTCGAACACAAACCCTGAACGAACGATGGCCAGCGCCCTCTTTACACCGTGATGGAGGCCGTCCCGTATCTTCTCCCGGGCAAGGCGGCCCAGCGCCGCCATCTGACGGATGAAGGAGTTCCCCGGAACATCTTCCCCGGTGTCGGCGTCGGGCTCGACCCCCAGGCCGTCACACACGGTGGTGATCGCGCCCTGGAGCAGCTGGGTCCTCCGGGTCTCGGCTTCGAGGAGGCTCTGGAAGGAGTTGGCAGATGATTGGGCCTCTCAATTCTCCCTCTCCAGCTCTGAAACATGATAAACAAATTAATACCTAACACGAGGCCTCGACGCCGTGGCTGTAACAGTCATACTTACCCTCGATATGGGTCTGCAAGCCCACGACCTCGTTGCGAAGCCCCCCGCACGACCGCTCGAGCGCCAGGAGGGCGCTGTCCTTGTCGCTGATGGTCGCCTTCAACGCCTCGATCTCCTAGCGAGCGGACTCGAGAGCCGCGTCCTTCTCCTGGACGGCTCCATTCAGCGTCGTCACTTCGTCCATCAGAGCACCAAGACGAGCAGTAACCTGCTCGACCTCAACGTTGAAGGCGTCGTGCTGACGGCTGACCTGGGAGACATCCTCCTCGAGCTCCTTCACCCGCGCCGACAGGGGCTCGAGGTCCCTGCGGGCCTGGGCAGCCTCCTCCCGAGCCTTGTCCATGTCGGTGCACATCACGGCTTCGGCCGCCCAAGCCTGCATCGCCTCCTCCTTCACCACCGCATACGCGACGCGCAGCTCAGCCATTTCGGCGTTCCGATCGGAAAGCTGTTTCTGGGCCTCCTCGACTAGGATCCGTTGCTGAGACAGCGTGGCCCACACGCCACTCTCATCCCGGATGAAGAGTGACTTGCGGCGGGAGTACTCCTTCAGCTCCTGAACGCAATTCGAAAAAATCGAAAGGGTTAAAAAGCCGAGGGAAAAAGACATCAAGAAAACCACGAAGAAAGCCGACGGGTCGATCATACCTCGGTGGCATCCTGTATACTCCGCGACACGGCGTCGGACGCCACATGGAGCAACCGATCAAGGTGCCGGCGGACGCCCTCGAGGTACTCCCATCGGTGCACCTCATCCCTGTCGTTCAGGGTGAAGATGGGCTCGGTGTCGGGGTTCGCGGCGTCCCTAAACTGGAGGGACGGCCCCCCCCACCTCGGTATCTCCGCCTCCGCCCGCGCTATGGCCAGCGCGGCGATGTCGGGCCATGACGACGATGACCCGGCCGGGGCGTCTCCCGGTCCCGCGGAGGGACCGGCCTCGCCCGCAGTCCCCGCCTCTCCAACGGCCGTCGAGGCACCGGCCTGATCCGCGGCCTCACCTCCCTCGACCCCCATCACTTGTTTCCCTTTGTCCAGGGGGGTGTCGTCGAGGGTAAGTTCCATAGTTACGGGTGCCCGCCCTTCTGAGGGAGCCGGCCCCTCGACCACCGGCGCCTCCGGAGCCGGCCCCTCGATCGCCGGCGTCCCCGGAGCCGGCGCCTCGACCATCGGTGCCTCTTCTTCTGGAGCTCCGGTCGGGGGCTCGACGGCCCCGCCCTCCACCGTACCCGCCGGCTCCGCCGGCGGGTCTTGCTGCGGCCATGGCCCCCTCGCCAGTGCCGCCTCCTGTCCCGGTGCCGACGCGACCTCCTCCATGGTCACGTCAGCACCCGCCCGCTCCGCGCCGCGGACGGATGCGTCGCCCGTCACGGCCTCGACGGCAGCCACGGCCATTGGTGACGGCCTGGGCTCCGCCTCGACCGCACTGGGTGCCACCGCCTCCGCCGGTCCGGACCCCTCCATCGCGGGATCGGGGCCAGCGACCACCGTGGCACCTGCCGCCCCATGCTGTTGTCGCAAACGCCCCTTCGCGGCCTCGACCTGGCGAACCCAGGCCGCATCCTGCTCCGCCGTCCGATTAAGGACAACGGCGTTGGCCCGCAGCGACTTCACGAGGGTAGGCCCCATCGGCTCCGCCTTCCGCTTTAATCTGCAAAGTGAGAAAAAATGTCAGCCAACGGATCCAGAGAAAGGCAAAACAACCAAGCACGAACACTTACCCGGAAATCGGCACCAAGGGCCTCAACCCCGCGCGACCCGAGCCTCCCAGGGCGGCCGACGGTGGCCTCGCAGTAGCCCCACCAGCAGGCCGGGCACCCCTTGGGGCCCCGACCGGCGCACCGCCCTGCGCCTTCTGTGCCTCCGAGGCCAGCTGGCCTCGGGTTCTCACGCCTACCGATGCCGCCGCCGATGACGACGCCGGTACCACCGTCCCAGCCCCTGCCCGAGCTTGCGGGGCCTGGGCTGGTGCAGGCATCCCCGTTGACCCCTCTTGCTGGGTCCGAGGTAAAGCAGCCCCTCCCGTCGAGGGGCCCGTCTCCTTCTCCGCCTTCTCCTTCTCCTTTTCCTCCTCCTCCTCCTCGGTCTCCTCGACCACCATGACCGAGGAGGACGACCCCCTGATGGGCTCCAGTAGGGGACGAATGTCGGGGAGGTCCCCCAGTCTGGTCGCGGCCTCATACCGCGACAGGGCGTCATCGTCTTCGCCGCTGCTGTCGTCGTCCTCCCCCGAGATCGTCTCGGAGGGCGACGGCGCCAGGGGGACCCCGTCGATGGTCTGCTGGCGCCGGAGTTTCTTCAACGCCTCCGCCTCTTTGGCCTTGCGAATTGCCCGCTTCTTGGCCGTCTCCTTGGTTTGCTTCTTCTTGGAGGCATGCTGGCGTCGAGCCTCCCGGGCGGGCCGGTCCTCTGGGACTGGCGGACGCGTTTCCCGCAGCGCCGACAAATCCTACGCGCCGGCCTCGACCAAATCAGCGGAATCCAAAAATAAACGAAACTAGCAAACATACCAGCCCAAAGATACGTACCACGGGCTCGAACCCTTCGGTAGGCCTCATGGGGACCGGTTGACCTCCTCCACCTTGAAGTTCCCAACCATCCGGCGTGCTCGCCGGAGGACCTCCTCGAGGGCAAGGGACTCATGGGACATCCGGGTCCCCTCCAGAGATGCCTCCAGAGTCATCTGGTCGAGGCGGAGACGACGCCGGTACAGCGGCATCACTCTGCGGCGATGGAAGGCCGTGGCCACCGCCGCTGCCGTCAAGCCCCGAAGGCGAAGCTGCTGCAGCGCCGCTAGCAGCGGGTCCAGGCGCGGCTTCTCGGCTTCTGGCACTCCGTACGTCCAGCGGTCCTCTCGAGCGGTCAGCACGCGACCGGTGTACCTCAGCAACTGATTTTCATCGTTGCGGAGGTAGAACCAACCCTCGTGCCCACTGTTCGCCTAAACGGCCGTTTAGTCCGTTTAAACACCGTTTAAACGGTAAACAGAAGTCAGCCGTGTTGTTTATGCCCTAAACGGTGAATTAAACGGTTGGGCCGTTTAAACCCGTTTAAACCGTTCAATCCCGTCTAAACGGTATAAACAAAATCAGATTAAACGTGATTAAATGAGCTAAACAACCATTTAATCCATAATTATGTGAATTAAAAGACTATATTTATCACAATCAACATAAAACTAATTAACATTGTAATTATATGAAGTGTTGTGGGATTTAGATTTCTTCGAATAAGATTATTTGGTAGAATATTTGATTTTTACATGTGTAAATATGTATGGGTTCTAGCAAATTTTATTTTTACCTACATAAATATGTATATTTTATTGTTATTATACAAAACCGTTTAGGCCATTTAACTCCGTTTAAACACCGTTTAAACGGTCTAAACGCTAAACGAAGGGTGACCGACTGTTTACCATTTAGCGTTTAGGAAAACATTGCTCGTGCCACCCGCTGTTCGAGGAGATGAGGCGAGCCGGGATATACAGATCTGCCCGGCTCGACCTCACCTGCAGGACGCAGCTCCCTACTCGAGCCACGCACAGGACCCCCTTCTCCCCCGCCTTCTTGGCGAAGAGCTCGGCCTTGAAGAGGTGAAGCCACAGATCCCACTGCGGCTCCACCCCTAGGTAGCCCTCGCAGACCGCCGCGAAGATGGCGGCCTGTGCGACGGCGTTGGGGGCGAGGTGGTGAAGCTCCACCCGGTAGTAGTGGAGGAGCGCGCGCATGAAGACAGACGCCGGCACGCCAAACCCCAGCTCGTGGAAGCAGACGAAGCTCACCACGTACCCTTCAGGGGGCGCCGGCTCCCGGTGGGCAGGAGGCGGCGCGATCCACTCCGGCTGCGACCGACTCGTCCTTGGCCGCAGCAGCCCATCCTCGACCAACTCTTCCAACCTCCTCTCCGTCACCGAGGAGGCGGCCCAGTCGTCGGCGGGGAGGATCTGGCTCTTTCCTACCATCGGTGCTGTCGGAAGAGGGGTGGGCGAAGAGGATGCGGTGGCGGCGGCGATGTGGGCGGTGAGCGCAATAAGGCAAGGGTGGTCTGAGGCAGAAGATTGCAAGAGCGCATGGGACCGGTGGGGAACGCCGACCCGTAGGCCTTGATTTTATATGCCCAAGCGGAAGCCCAACGGCCGCGCGAAAAGGTAGGAACAATTTTCCGCATTAAATGCGCCCACCTAACCGTTTCCCCACATCTCGCAGGAGCCGGGCACGTGGCCGTCCCCCACGCCGTAACCGAACGCCACGTCACCCACTACAGCGACGATCTCGCCCTAAAAAGGCGCGCCTGGCTAACGGGCGGGGCGAGATCCGCGGACGGATATTCCCAGATATCTGGTAACGGGCTCTGAGCCCACTATAAGTCTCGAGGGAACGGAAGCTGGCCCTCGACCTGGGTTCGATAGCTGCCCTCGAGCGACAGAGCAAGGGACGACCAAGGGTGCGCCCGTACATGGCCAGGGCTCGAGCCGCGCTCTTGAGGCACCCTAGGACGTATTCGAGGCTGTAGGAGGAGGTCGATGTAGGAATCCCCTCGGGGGAGGCACCGAGCCCTCGGATCCTGTCGCAGGGAACCGACATCCACACGACCACTCCTTGGCATTTTTGAGAGCGCCTCCGGGCCACAAGCCGACTCCTAACGACTGGAGCACGGACTCTCACTCGAATTCCCCCGCTAGCAGCTCGCCGGAGATCGTCGGAACTCGCCCAAACGGGGTAGTACGGCGTTCCCCACCCCTCCTCCTCCTTCCTGAAGGAAGAGCGTGAGGGTCGCACGACAAAAGACGACCGGGACTCTGATCGACCTCGTGCGCGCGAGGCTCGGGGGCTCGACCGCAACGAATCATTCCCCAATAAAACGAATAAAAGACCTCGGAGGAGTCTTCAACACTCCACCGAGGCCTCGGGGGCTACACCCGGTGGGTGCGCTCGCGCGCCCCCACCGGAGAAGTCAACGACGCTACGACTCCAGTTCATCAACAAAAAAACCTCTAGGAGAGTGATCGCACACTCACCCAAAGGCTCGGGGGCTACTGTCGGTACCAACAGTATGGGGGTACCCACATCCATCGCTAATAAAAAACTAAAACAACTGAAACCGCAATAAAAGGCAACCCGCCTCGACCGTGTATCCGGTCCGTCTCGTACGAGGCCCGCTCGACGGAGAGCCTCGACCGCGCTCCGTCTCCGACTTGTACGAGGCGCCCTCGACGGGGGCATCTCGACCGCGCCCCGCCCCGTACAGCAAAGTACCTTGACCACGCTCTGACCCGCGCGAGGCTCATCCGCCCCCTGAGAAAAACTCTGACTCGCGTGAGCCCGGGTCGAGCGTCTCGACCCCCTCTCTTTACCTACCCTAGGACAAAAGCCGTAGCATTTAATGCGATTACCTGCTACCACCTACCGGCATGGCTGCGATCAGGGGCGACGTGGGAACAGTGCCAGTGTCAGTCCTCACTGTTTTACCGCCCATCCCGTGATGGGAGATGAAAACCGTCACTGTGCCCACCTTACCGTGCACTGTACATCACTAGTTACCCTCGAGGGAGGACACGACAAAGCCCGTACACCGCAATCCCGGGGATTCGGACTTATCCATTCGGTCTCGACCCGGCCTCGACCCAGCCTCGACGCCCAGCGCAGTTCGACAGGGAAGAAAGGCAGGCATGGCACGGTGCTCCGGGTCATTTCATCGACTCATCCTCTACGTCACCATGGTGTCCAGGGATGGCCGACCATTCCCAAGGCACGTCGCTACAGTCGCCTCAACAGGGATCGACAAAACATCATCTCAAGGCTCCCCGTCATCTTGGCCTCCTCTCACCCTATAAAAAGGCAGGCCAGGGCTCTACAACGGGGACGGAAGGGACGAACCAACACAACTCAGTGATCAACATCTCCAGCAATCACCCGTGTACTCTTTTTTTCCTCTCTTTGAGACTTGGGCTCGACGCCCTCTCTCGCAAGCTTGTAACCCCTACACGAGCACCTCGGTGCAAGGAAATACAAACCTCTCCCTCCCCGCTGGACGTAGGGCCTTCTTTTGCCCGAACCAGGATAAACCCCCGTGTGTTCTCCTTGCATCACCATCCAGGAAAGGGACACGCAGCATTTACTCGTTGGTTTAGGGGCCCCTCGGGACCGAACACCGACAGCAAGGTTTCTATTGGCCGACCGCGGTCTCCGATGCTGTCAAGCTAGTACGCTCTTGCAAAGGTTACCAGTACTATACGAGACAGACCCATCTTCCAGCACATGCCCTGCAAACCATTCCCATCACGTGGCCATTTGCCGTTTGGGGGCTTGACCTTGTCGGACCCTTAAAAAGGACAACTGGCGGCTTCACCCACTTGCTCGTTGCCACCGACAAATTCTCCAAGTGGATCGAGACCCGCCCTATCACCAGTATCAGGTCCGAACAAGCTGTGCTCTTTTTCACCGACATCATCCACCGCTTTGGGGTTCCAAACTGTATTATCACGGACAATGGCACCCAGTTTACTGGTAAAAAGTTTCTGGATTTCTACGACAACCACCACATCTATGTGCTCTGGTCAGCCGTTGCTCATCCAAAAATGAACGGCCAAGTGGAACGTGCCAACGGCATGGTCCTGCAAGGCCTGAAACCTAGAATCTTTGACAAGCTAAACAAACATGGGAAGAGATGGGCTGCCGAGCTCCCCTCGGTCCTGTGGAGCCTAAGAACAACGCCGAGTCGAGCCACGGGGTTCACTCCGTTCTTCTTAGTCTACGGATCCGAGGCCATGCTCCCAACTGACATAGAATATGGGTCCCTAAGACTAAAAGCCTATAACGAGAAAGGTAACGACGCCGCAAGAAGGGACGCCCTCGACCAGCTCGAGGAAGCCTAAGATGTGGCTCTGTTACATTCTGCCAGGTACCAACAAGGTCTCCGATGCTACCACGACAGACACGTCTGCAGACGCGACCTCAACATCGGCGACCTGGTGCTGCGTCGAAGCCAGAACACCAAGGGACGGCACAAACTCACGCCCCCGTGGGAACGACCGTACATCGTCACGGAAGTGCTAAAGTCGGGCACCTACAAGCTATCCAACGAGAAAGGCGAAATTCTCACCAACGCTTGGAACATTGAACAGCTACGTCGCTTTTTCCCTTAAGCAGCCTTGAGGCTCTGTAATTTCTTTTTCGTCAATAAAGAATACAGCGATGTTCAAACTTTTGTTTTACAAACAATGAGGAAGGATCGACTCTGCTCTCCCAGAATCGACCCTCCCTCGGGGGTTACAAGGGGGGAACCCCCAGTCCCCGGAAAAACTTGTACCCTTTTTCAAAGTTGAAGAACTGCCGCTTAAGTCGACAATGCTGCGAGAGCGCCCTAAGGCTCAAAGGGGCTCTTGAGCCACGAGATCACTTACGCCTCCGAGGCTACGGTACCTCCACTCACCCCCCACACCTAGGGGCACGATCACACGCTAAGTAGACCTAATGGCGGTTCATAACTTTGAAAAGGAATACATCCCCCGTCGCTTAAACCAGGTTCTTACACGATCTGCGAGGCCGCAAGAGCACCCTAGAGTTCGAGGGCAGTCGAGCCGTGAGATCACTCACGCCTCCGGGGCTATGGTACCTCTACTCACTCCCTTACGCTCAAAGGTGCGATGGCGTGCTAAGTAAATCGTGCAAAAACATGATTCAAGCAATAAAGGGAAGAAAAGCACGAACAAAACTTAAATAACCAGTGCAGGTTTACGTTCCGAGTTTTTAAGGCCTCTGAGGCCGCTACGACCAAAACTCAATCCACTAACTTATTACATGGGCCTCTGTGCCCAGATTTGGCTCACAGGCCCTCGTCGTCAGCAGGCGGGACCACCTTGGCTTCGAAAAGCTTCGCCAAGTGGCTTCCTGGCCCCTCGGCGGCTCCAATCAGGTCCAAGCAAGCGTCCTCGTTCTCCTCGTCCGTCCGGTCCGGGTCGGTGATGAAGCCATCAGCGACAAGCTCCATGTCAAACACGAACCCAGATCGGACGACGGCCAGCGCTCTCTTCACGCCGTGGTGGAGGCTGTCCCGTATCCTTTCCCGGACAAGGCGGCCCAGCGCCGCCATCCGGCGGATGAAGGAGTTCCCCGGGGCATCCTCCCCAGTGTCGGCGTCGGGCTCGACCCCCAAGCCGTCACATACGGAGGCGATCGCACCCTGGAGCACCTGAACCCGCTGGGCCTCGGCCTCGAAGAGGCTCTAGAAGGAGTTCGCCGCCGCATGGGCCACCCGCTGCTCCCTCTCCAACTCTGGAACACGATTAACCAAATTAGCACCAACACGCAGCCTCGACGTCAAGGCCGTAACACCAATACTTACCCTCGGTATGGGTCCGCAAGCCCACGATCTCGTCACAGAGCCCCCCGCACGTCCTCTCGAGCCCTTGGAGAGCGCCGTCCCTGTCACGAACGGCTGCCCTCAACGTCTCGATCTCCTGGCGGGCGCTCGAGAGAGCCGCGTCCTTCTCCTGCACGGCTCCACTCAGCGCCGCGACCTCGTCCTTCAGGGCCCCGAAGCGAGCGGTGACCTGCCCGATCTGGACGTTGAGGGTGTCACGTTGCCGGCTGACAAGGGCGACGTCCTCCTCGAGTTCTTTCACCCGTGCTGACAGGAGCACGAGATCCTCGCGGGCCTTGGCTGCCTCCTCCTAGGCCCTGGTCGCGTCTGCACACGCCACGGCCTCGGCCGCCCAGGCCTGCACCGCCTCCTCCTTGACCACCGCGTAGGCGACACGCAGCTCGGCCGTCTGCGCGCTCTGATCAGAAAGCCGCTTGTTGGCCTCCTTGACCAGAGCCCGTTGCCGGGCAAGCGCCGCCCACACGCCGCTCTCATTACGAATGAAGAGCGACTTGCGGCGGGAGCGCTCCTTGAGCTCCTGACCGCGGTTCGAAGAACCAGAGAGTTTAGAACCAAAAGAATCAGGAGCAAAAGGACAGCAAAAGAACCACCAAACCAAAATTACCTCTGTGGCGTCCCGAATGCCTCGTGACATGGTCTCCGTCGCCACACGAAGCGATCGCTCGAGGTGTCGACGGAGACCCTCGAGGTATTCCCAGTGATGCACCTCGTCTGCATCGTTTAAGGCGAAGACTGGGTCCGCGCCAGGGTTGGAAGCATCCCTGAATTCGAGGGTCGCTCCCCCAGCGTGGTATCTCCTCCTCCGCCCGCGCCAGGGCCAGCGCGGCGATGTCCGGCCACCCCGTCGGTGGTCCAGCCGTGGCGCTCTCCGGCGCTGCCGAAGGCCCAGCCCGACTCGCAGCTTCGGCCCCCTCGCCCGTCGCACCGGGACCGGCCTGGTCCAAGGCCTCGACCTCCTCGACGCCCACCACCTGTTTTCCCTTGTCGATGGGGGGGTCGTCGAGGGTAAGGTCGACCACGGTCGGGGTCGACCCTTCCGCCGGGGCCAGCCCCTCGACAGCCGGCACCTTCTCCTCTAGGGCCACGGGCGGGGGCTCGACGACCCCACCCTCCACCGTGGCCGCCGGCTCCGCCGACAGGTCTTGCTACGGCTGATGCTCTCCCGGCTGCGCCGCCTCCTGTCCCGCCGCCGGCAGGACCTCCTCCATCACCACGTCCGCATCCGCCCGCCCCGCGTCGCGGAAGGATGCCTCGGTCGTTGCGGCCTCGACGGCAGCCTCGGCGGTCGACGACGACCCCGGCTCCGCCCCGCCCGTGCTGGGCGCCGCCACCTCTAACGGTCCCGACCCCTGTGCAGCGGGGCCAGAACCGGGGACCGCCGAGACGCCCACCTCCGCCTGGGCCATCGCCTCCTGCTGCTTCAGGCGCTCCTTCGCGGCCTGAAGCCTATCGACCCAGGCGGCGGCGTCCGCCGCCGTCCGATTAATGACGACGGCGCTCGCCCGGAGCGATTTTGCGGGGGTCGGCCCCATCGGCTCCGCCTTGCGCTTAAGGCTGTGAAGCAAAAAGAAGCATCAGAAATGGTGTCAATAAAAAGCAACAAAGCGGCGCACGGATCCTTACCTAGAAAGGGGCACCAAGGGCCTCGACCCCGGCCGATCCGAACCCCCTGGCGCTGCCTGTGACTGTCTCACGGCCGGCCCCTCGGCAGGCCGGGTGCTCCACGGGGCCCTGGCTGGAAGGCCGCCTCGGGTCCTCTGCGCCTCCGAGGCCAGTTGGCCTCGGGTCCTCACGCCCGCCGGTGGCGCCGCCGATGACGACGCCGGCACCGCCGCTCCAGCCGCCGCCTGGGCCTGCGGGGCCTGGACTTGTGGAGGTGGCCCCGTCGACCCCTCCTGTGGGGTCTAGGATGGGGCGGCCCCTCCCATCGAGGGGCCCTTCTCCTTGCCCGCCTCTTCCTCCATCTCCTCCACCACCTCGACCGACACCGACGCCCGGGAGGACGAACCCCCAATGGGCTCCAAGAGCGGACGAACGTCGGGGAGGTCCGCCAGGCCGGTCGCGGCGTCGTACCGCGACAGGGCGTCGTCGTCGTCCCCGTCGCTGTCGTCATCATCCTCCCCCGAGACCGTCTCGGAGGGAGACTCTGCGAGGGGGAGCCCGTCGAGGGCCTGCTGGCGCCGAAGGTTCTTCAACGCCTCCCTCTCCTTGGCCTTGCGGACCTGCCGCTTCTTGGCTGTCTCCTTGGTCTGCTTCTGCTGGGACACGTGATGGCGTCGAGCCTCCCGAGCGGGCCAGTCCTCTGGGACTGGCGGCCGCATCTCCCGCAACGCAGACAGATCCTGCGCATTGGCCTCGACTAAATCAGAGGAATCCAAAAACAGACGAACCAAACGACCGCGCTAGCAAAAAACACTCACCACGGGCTCGAACCCCTGGGTAGGCCGCATGGGGACCTTGTCAACCTCATCCATCTTGAAGTGCCCCACCATCCGGCGCGCCCGCCGGAGGACCTCCTCGAGGGTGAGGGACTCGTGCGACAACCGGCTCCCCTCCAGTGGCGCCTCCGGGGTCATCTGGTCGAGGCGGAGGCGGCGATGGCACAATGGCATCACCCTGCGCCGGTGGAACGCCGTGGCCACCGCCGCCGCCGTCAAGCCCCGCAGACGGAGCTGCTGCAGCGCCGCCAGCAGCGGGTCCAGACGCGGCTTCTCAGCCTCCGCGACGCCGTAGGTCCAGTTCTCCTCGCGGGCGACCAGCACCCGGCTGGTATACTTCGGCAACTGACTCTCATTGTTGCGGAGGTAGAACCAGCCGTCGTGCCAGTCGCTGTTCGAGGAGATGAGATGGGCCGGGATGTACAGATCTGCCCGACCCGTCCTCACCTGCAGGACGCAGCTCCCCGCTCGAACTGCGCACCGAAGCCCCTTCTCCCCCGCCTTCTTGGCAAAGAGCTCTGCCTTGAAAAGGTGGAGCCACAGATTCCACTGCGGCTCCACCCCTAGGTAGCCCTCATAGACCGCCGCAAAGATGGCAGCCTGTGCAACGGCGTTGGGGGCGAGGTGGTGCAGCTCCACCCGGTAGTAGTGGAGGAGCGCGTGCATGAAGACCGTTGCCGGCACGCCGAACCCCCGCTCGTGGAAGCAAACGAAGCTCACCACGTATCCCTCGGGGGGTGCCGGCTCCCGGTGGTCGGGTGGCGGCGCAATCCACTCCGGCCGCGACCGGCTTGTCCTCGGCCGCAGCAGTCCATCCTCGACCAGCTCCTCCAACCTCCTCTCCGTCACCGAGGAGGCGGCCCAGTCGTCGGTGGGGAGGATCTGACTCTTTCCTGCCATTGGCACTAGGGAGAGCTGTGTGGACGAAAAGGGTGCGACGGCGGTGGCGCTGGATGTAGGCGGAGGGCTCAAGGGGCACAGGGCGGTCTGAGGCAACGGATGCAAAAATGCAAAGGACTAGTAGGGGAGGCAGACCCCTAGGCCTTGTTTTTATAGCCCCGGCGGAAGCCCAACGGCCGCGCGAAAAGGTAGGAGCGGTTTCCCACATTTAATGCTCTTTACCTAACCGTTTCCCCAAAACTCACAGGAGCAGGGCACGTGGCCGTCCCCCACGTCGTAACCGTACGCCACGTCGCCCCCTACCGCGCTGATCTCGCCTCCCCTCCTAAAAAGACGTGCCCAGCTAACGGGCAGGGGAGGGATCCACGGACGGATATTCCCAGATACCTGGGAAACGGGCTCCGAGCCCGGTATGAGTCTCGAGGGAGCGGAAGCTGGCCCTTGACCTGGGTTCGATAGCTGCCCTCGAGCGACAGAGTTAGGGATGACCAGGGATGCGCCCGTACATGGCCAGGGCTCAAGCCACGCTCTCGAGGCACCCCAAGACGTATTCGAGGCTGTAGGAGGAGGTCGACGTAGGAATCCCCTCGAGGGAGGCACCGAGCCCTCAAATCCTGTCGCAGGGAATCGAGATCCACATGACCACTTCTTAGCATTCTTGAGAGCGCCTCCGGGCCACTAGCCGACTCCTAACGAATGGAGCACGGGCTCACACTCGAATCCCCCCGTTAGTAGCTCACCGGAGGCCGTCGGAACTCGCCCAAACGAGGGTAGTACGACGTTCTCCACCCCTCCTCCTTTTTCCTAGAAAAGGAGCGTGAGGCTCGAACAGTGAAAGACAGTCCATACTCTGATCGACCTCACGCACACGAGGCTCGGGGGCTTGACCGCAGAAACCTAAATCTTGAGGGATCGAAAGCTGGCCCTCGACCAGGGTTTGATAGCTGCCCTCGAGTAACGGCGTTAGGGACGACCAGGGATGCGCCCGTACATGGCCAGGGCTCGAGCCACGCTCTCGAGGCACCCTAAGACGTATTCGAGGCTGTAGGAGGAGGTCGACGTAGGAATCCCCTCGGGGGAGGCACCGAGCCCTCGGATCCCGTCGCAGGGAACCGACATCCACGCGACCACTCCTTGGCATTTTTTAGAGCACCTCCGGGCCACTAGCCGACTCCTAACGACTGGAGCACGGGCTCCCACTCAAATTCCCCCGCTAGCAGCTCGCCGGAGATCGTCGAGACTCGCCCAAATAGGGGTAGTACGGCGTTCCCCACCCCTCCTCCTCTCTGAAGGAGGAGCGTCAGGGTCGCACAACAGAAGACGGCCGGGACTCTGATCGACCTCGTGCGCGCGAAGCTCGGGGGCTCGACTGCAACGAACCATTCCCCGATAGAACGAATAAAAGACCTCGGAGGAGTCTCAACACTCCACCGAGGCCTCGGGGGCTACACCCGGCGGGTGCGCTCGCGCGCCCCCACCGGAAAAAATCACGATGCTACGACTCCAGTTCATCAACAAACAAGCCTCTGAGAGAGTGATCACACACTCACCCAAAGGCTCGGGGGCTACTGTCGGTACCAACAGTATGGGGGTACCCACACCCAACGATAATAAAAAACAAAACTAAACCGCAGCAAAAGGCAGCCCGCCTCAACCGCGTATCGGGTCCGTCTCGTACGAGGCCAGCTCGACAGAGTGCCTCGACCGCGCTCCGGCTCCGACCCGTACGAGGCACCCTCGACGGGAACGCCTCGACCGCGTCCCGTCCCGCACGACAAAGCACCTCGATCGCACTCCGACTCGCACGAGGCTCGTCCGCCCACTGGAAAGACTCTGGCTCGCGCGACCCCGGGTCATAGTGCTCGATCCCCTCGCTTCACCTACCCCGAGACAAAAGTCAGAGCATTTAATGCGCTTACCTGCTACCACCTACCGACATGGCCGCAACCAGGGTCGATGTGGGAGCAACGCCGGTGTCAATCCTCACTGTTTTACCGCCCATCCCGTGATGGGAGGTGAAACCTGTCACTATACGCACCTTACCGTGCACTGTTTACCGTCAATCACCCTCGAGGGAGGATACGACAAGGCCCGTATTCCGCAATCTCGGGGATTCGACCTTATCCATCCGACCTTGACCCTACCTCGACCCGGCCTCGACGCCCAGCACGGTTCAACAAGGAAGGAAGGACAGTATGGCACCGTGCTCCGGATCATCTCATCGTCTCATCCTCTACATCACCATGGTGTCCAGGGATGGCCGGCCATTCCCAGGGCACGTCGCTACAGTCACCTCAACAGGGGTCGACAAAACATCACCTCAAGGCTCCCTGGCCTCCTCTCGCCCTATAAAAGGGCAGGCCGGGGCTCTACGACGGAGGAGAACAAACCAGACAACGAACAATAGACCACGCACAAGTCCAAAGCCAAGTGCCAAGCACTCCAAGGCACCCCACACAGAGATCAACATCTCAAGCAATCATCTCTGTACTCTTTTTTCTCCCTTTGAGACTTGGGCTCGCCGCCCTCTCTCGCAAGCTTGTAACCCCTACACAAGCACCTCGGTGCAAGGAAATACAAACCTCTCCCCCCGCTGGACGTAGGGCCTTCATTTGCCCGAACCAGGATAAACCCCCGTGTGTTCTCCGTGCATCACCATCCAGGTTAGGGACACGCAGCACTCACTCGTCGGTTTAGGACCCCCGGGACCGAACACCGACACCAAGGTTCTTTTTGCAAGTTGAATCGGTTCTTTGTACATTCATAAAAAATCTAATCTGGTATGTATTAGTTAGACATCAATTGGTATAACTGAATGATTGGTGTTTGCTCAGTTCTTCTGTCATTTAGGTCATGCAATCAATGTTACATGCATGTGAAGTTGGTGAACATGCTACAGGCTTGTGTCTTCTATCTGATGGATCCATGATGTCCATGTTGTGTAGCATCAAGCCCAAGAAATGCTCATATTTTCAATTGGTAATGTTGGGCAGCGGGCAGCAGCAGTGAGAGAGTTTTGAGCTATCGTTTTATGTGTGTACTCCAAGTGATAAGCAGAGGCGTTTTAAGCCTTGCATGTATATAATTTACAGTAGATGTAGATTCAAGTATTTGTTTCATGAGATATTGTTGCTTCTGAAACCTAAAAGTGGATGGAAGTGCAATTTTTTTGGTCAAAAAGCAATCTGAGACAAGGTGGGCGGCGTGACGCAAACGCATATATTATCTTTTGGTTGGCTGAATCGTGTTTCTAGATTACACCGTACTACCGTAGCTAAGGATGAAAACGGAACAGAAATATTCCGAACCGAACCGTATCGTTTTCTATATTTAATCCGATCGAATTCGCATTTTCTTGTCCGACTTTACCGTTTTCGCTTTCGCATTTCAGATGTTTTGTATTTCAAATGTAAAAGTAGAAAATGGTTTAGATATTTTTCGACCGTTTTCTACTTTTAATTTGAAATATTCCGAATTCAAACTTCAGTTTAAACCAAATTTGGCCAACTGCATAGGTCATACAGCCCAATTAGAGGTTGCTCGCCACGCAGCTTTCTACTTGTGGCCAACTATCCTCTCTTATAGGCGGCGCCCAGCCTCATCTCCCTTCACCTCATGAGGTAATGCTAAATGGCAGGAAACCAGCAGCATCTACACGAAAGCTCACCCGGGCTATAGCCCATCAAGCTCATCGGTTTAACCCACACCTATGAAGTCAATCATTTGATAGTTTTTACCTCAGCCGAATAAATCTTTGTTACTCAAAATAAAAATCTGAATAAATCTTTAAAATAAAATACTACATCTATTCCAAAAAGATTAATAAAATTATCCTGACTCTGTTCAAGTTTATGTTCCTATAACATCTAATTTTAGTTCAGATTCTAAAATGGTATCCTAGTTGCTACATCTAATTTTAATTCCTATTATCCTGCTAGCTATTAATTGCTTGTTCTAGACTATTTATGTGTCGGCTATTGTGTTAAATACCTAAGACCAAGGATTACGGATTTGTTAATTATTATATGCACTTGAACTTGACCATGTATGTACTTAGTCATGCACTTGGTCCTACGGGTCGGTATTCCGTATTGTATTTTGGTATATCGACCGTGTTCAACATAAATCCGCTCGAATTGGTCTGTTTTCGGAATTCTCGATATTTCGTAAGTTCGCGTTCGTTTTCGTGTCCGGCTTTACTGTTTTCACTTTCGTTTTCGTATTTCAAATGTAAAAGTAGAAAACAATTTAGGAGTTTTTCGACCGTTTCCGTTTTCATCATTAACCGTAGCATTAGTACGAGCAGTATACTAGTGTGAACAATGTTATAAACTAGTGGACACATAGGGGAACAGTACTGAACCCAAGAACTAGGTGAAATGTTATACCTTAGTGGGATGTCGAAATATGTTCTATTTGAGCCGAGTCATTTTATTTGTGTAACTAGGACACGCTTTTCTTATCACGTTGGAAAATATTTTTTTTATCTATCTATAACAATATTTGTACTATGAACTAGGACGATTTTTATTTTATATAATTCAAAATATTTTCTCGTGAAGCTGAAACATATTTGTTTTTATATGTATGAAGCTGGAGCATCTATCATTTTAAGCTTGAACAATTTTCTCAAGTCGAAACATATAATGTATTAAGTTAAAACTTTTTTGACAAAGCTAAAAATGATGTTATTTCGTGAGGTTGGAACATTTTTCATGATGTTCGTTATTTACCGTGCTTCAGAAACTTTACATATTGATTTCCTGGAAACAAGTTTACTTTTAAAAAAACTCAAAAAAATTCAATTGAAAGCCAGAACAAGTTAGTGGGCTCGTGGAAGAGGCCTAGAAGCTAGAAAAATGGACCTATGATATAGCCGGAGGAAAGGAAAAAAGTTCATTTTACCTCCCTGAACTATTTTTAAAGTTTAGTTTTCCTCCCTGAACTTCAAAACTGGGTGAACCACTTACTTCAACTTTTAAAACCATTCATTTTACTTTCCTGACCCGGTTATAGGTAGTTTTCAAATGTGATTTTGTCTTTGTCTTTTTTTATTTATTTTGGTTAATTTTTTGGAAAATCATAATAAATCATAGAAAAATGATAAAATAAAATATCCAAATTTTTTTGACTCCACATGAGTAGATCTATACAGTGAATATATAATATGGTTTACTTTAGTACAAAGTTTTGCTGCAGCTTTAGATCTATGATTTTCTATAATTAATTTAAAGCTGCAGTTTCTATGGTCTAATTGTGATAAAATTTTTACGATGGGCTAATTATTATATTATTGAACTATAGTAAAATTTTCATTTTGACGGTAACCGAGTCATTACGTCGTGCTCTACGCACGTTTCCACAAACATCATCATATATACCGTACTAAATGCGGCCTACAACTACAAGTCCGTCGTCCTAATCATTGTCCCCAATGATCTGAATCATCTGATGGAGGAGAAAAGAAAACCCACCAAGGGCAATTAATGCTGAGGCCTAAGAGGAAAATCATTTATTAGAGGAATTCCATAGGTAAACGTTTTAGACATTGTTTGATGGACTATGACTAAAAATTAGCAAGAAATAGTGATTAGTTGACTAGTAGTTAGTTAGCTAAAGTTTAACACATTCCTGCTTAGATCCTCAACTAACTGTTACTGGCCCTTTTTATTTTTTTTCCTGGTCTATCCTTCCTCCGCATCATTCCTTCTCCCCCCACACTTCACGGTTTGCACCTTTCTTCTTGCCATGTAGGAGGCACGCGAGCTCGGTGAACACCTCCTTCTCTGCTCGTCACGAGTGAGCGGGCTCCATCCGCCTCTGCTCATCGCGAGCGTGCGGGCCCAATCCGCCTCTGCTCATCGCGAGCGTGCGGGCCCTATTTGGCTCTGCTTTGTCGCGAGCGTGCAGGATGAAGCCATGGTGGGGCGGATCGACGACGGCCGAGGCAGATCAACTAAGCCTAAGGTTGATCTTCAAGGCACGGCGGTGGCGGAGGATCTTTCACGAGCTTCCGGTGGTCACTGGCTGGCCAGAGGAAAGCGCGGCGACGAGCAGGGGGGTGGGGGTGGGGGGGTGGCAGGGGCGACGAGCGACTCACGAGGGGGGTATCGGTGTCTTCTTTCCAATCGGGTAGAACTTTAGGCGCTGTTATTGGGTTCTATATGGACTAGTGAGCTAACAACTAATTAGGGCTTTGGCTAAAATTTAACCTACCCATTAACGCTCCTATTTGGATTCTTAAGGGCTAGTTTAATAACTAGCTGTTAGCCCAAAAAATCCAAACAGGGCCTTATTGATTTAGTTTGTGAGGAATCTCCTGTAAGTAAATCCATGAGAAGACCTGCGAAAGGTTTCTACTATATGGTTATCAGTTTATCACAGCCCCATTAGACAGCGACCGACTTGTGCATACATAGCCACGCAAGCGAGTGTAGCGAAGTCCAGATCAAATGTTAACAGATAGCTTGTGAGGATGAGCAGCTAGCAATCCTTTTTCTTTTCCTTTGAAACTAAGACCAACCGCCCTGGGTACGCTAAACGCGTACAGGAGGAGGAGATGAAGGACGAGAGAGCTGCACTAGGAACGCTAAAACCGTCCGCTACCGCTGCGTATCCGCTATTTCCAGCGTCTTCCAGTTGAAACGCCATCAGCGTGAGTGGGGCCATGGGCAGGCACTGCCGCGCGTGCCGTGAGAGGCAGAGGCGTGGGAGAGAGGAGAGAGAAATCAATCGCGGGCCCCACGTTGTGAAGTTACTAAAAAATGTTATAACTCACAAACCAAAAAAACCAAATTAAATTTTGATTGCACCATTAAATTTGTTTTAATAAATACTTCAAAACAAGATGTCACATGAATATATTTAGATACAGTGATAAGTGGGCCTACAGTGGATAGAGGATGATATAAAGGATGGATGGATGCAGGAAAACTATATATTTTATGATGACTAGGATAGAATATTTCTTTTAGAAGATGAATATAGAGGTTCATAAGTACGGATAGTCTAACAAGCAAGGAGGGCACGCAGCAGGGCACATAACCAGATCATTTTTCTATTCAGACTGCGTGCTGTTTCTATGGTATTAGGCTATCCGCACTCTTCGTACTCTAAATCCATCCTCTAAAAGGAATATTCTATTCTGGTCATCAAGATTCTCTCCTCTATATCCAATTTTCCCGCACTCATCTATCCTCTATATCCCATCCTCATGTCATGGGTCCCACATGTCATACTCAGAGCCGCGCATGCTCTCTCTCCTGCTCCTGCCTCCCGCGCATGCTCGCTCTTCCGCACGTGGTGGGGCCACAGGCATAGCGGATGCCCTGCTGACCGCTATATTTGGCGTACGCGCGGTTCGTCCGAAACGGTAGCACGGCCACAGCGGACAGCGGTGCAGGCATTCGGTACTCTATATCATCCTGCAGGATGATTTACGGTACAGCAGTGCAGTGAGTCTCAGTAGTACGTACATGCTAAGAACAATGGTGCTAAGACCACCCGCACCGCATACGCTATGCAGCGTACTGCAGGAGCAGCGCGCGCGGAGACACCTGCAGCGGGTGCGCTAAACGCGTGCGCTAAACGCCTGCGTACTCTATTCCTAGCGTACCGGACGAAAATAGCGGACGCAGGCGCGCGCGCGGAGGCAGTGAGAGCGTGAGAGAGAGCAGGAGAGAGAGAGTTGTACCAGCGTGGGCCCTACTTGTTTAATTAATTAAAAAATCTTATAACTCACGAACCAAAACACCAAATTAAATTCCGATTGCACCATTAAATTTGTTTCAATAAATACTTCAAAATAAGATGTCACATGGATATATTTAGATAAAGTGACAAGTGGGCCCCACAGTGGATAGAGGATGATATAGAGGATGGATGGATGCGGGAAAACTGTATATTTTGTGGTGACTAGGATGGAATATTCCTTTTAGAGGATGAATATAGAGGTCCATGAGTGCGGATAGTCTAATGCACTGTCCTTGTATGAATGGGACGGCCGGCCGGATAGACAATAGTAGGTATGATGAGTGATGACCAGTCGGTTGGGGGCTCTTGATTACTGTATGTTTTTCTACGAATGGAAGGGGACGTCCCAGTCTGCTTTCTTGGTTGCTTTCTTTCCTTGGCCGGCCATGGCTGCTGCGGCCGGTGCCGGGCAGTGCCAACTGCCAATTAATGCTACTGGTACCAGTATCGGTCGCAGACCACGGCGTTGTTTAGTTCCCAACTTTTCCCCCAAATTCTACTATGCAAAAAGAAGATTCTCATCACATCAAAATGCCGGCACATGATGAAGTACTAAATGTAGATGAAATTAAAAACTAATTGCACAGTTTTATTATACTTTGCGAGACGAACATTTTGAGCCTAATTAGTCAAAGTTAGGACAATTTTTACCAAATACAAACGAATTTCGGGTGTGCCAATTCGGCATCTAAACAAGGGCCACATTTTAGTCTACCGGTGCGCTCAACGTCGGAGGTTTGACAGTACTACCGAGAATTCCCTGGCCACTAATAAAATTATAGCATTTCTTTCGTTGCCATTAAAATTTTACAATTTCCTTCGCTGCCATCAAAATAAATTCACACTTCCCTGGTTGTCATTCTCATCGTCTGTTAAGTTTCTTTGGCGGACTAGTGGGACCTACAGAAATAGTGTATCTATCCGGTTTCTTGGAAAAAAAAAAGAAGGCAGCTGTGGGCGAGCAAGGTGGTGGGCCAGGGGGGCGCCGCGTCTGAGCGGCTTGGCCAAGGGCTTGTTTAGTTCCTGAAATATTTTGTGAAATGTTACGGTAGCACTTTTCGTTGTTATTTAGTAATTAGTGTCCAATCATGGCTTAATTAGGCTTAAAAGATTCGTCTCGTCCATTTCGTCTAAACTGTGTAATTAGTTTTATTTTTTATCTATATTTAATGTTCCATGCATGCGTCAAAGATTCGATGTGACGGAGAATCTACTGTTTTTTCGCGAAAAATTTTGAAACTAAACAGGGCCCAAGCGAAGGTGCAGGCCCAGGGGGTGCCGCTGTGAGAAGGAGGCAGTGAGCCGGCGATGCTGGTGCAGTCGAAGCGGCCGGGGCCGAGGAACCTCGCCGTGCCGATGTCGGACACCCGCGGCTCGTAGTCTGGGTACAGCAGCACGTCACGTCGCGGTGGATCTTCGGCGGCGAGCAATTGTGGTGCAGGTACGGCAACGCATGCGCCATCCCGCCGATGGCGCGCGCCCGCAAGGGGTAGTCAAACAGGTCGCAGCCATGGCCGGGCCCGTACAGCACCTTCCCGAGGCTGCCTCGCTCCACCAGCTTGTACGCCAGATACATGTGCCCGCCCATGGTGCTGAAGCCGTGAGCCTCACGATGTTGTGCCGGGCGGACACGTGTTCCCGCAGCACGCGTCGCGTATATCCGAAGTGTCCAGTGAGCTCTTCCGGCGGCACCTCCTCTCGGCGGCCGTGGCCCAGACCGCGGTGGCGGGCAACAGCACCCGGTCGCCACGGACCCACGGTGCAGGCGCTGTCGCTCGTGTCAGACGCGATCGATAGTCTCGGGCTCGTTGTCCCTGACCTGTCGTCGCTCCGCGCCACGCCGCCTGCTGGACCCGCGCTGGCGCGCCACGGGCTCGTGCCCGCCGCCTACGAGGCGCTCTTCACGCCGCGGCTGCTCTCCATCATGCGCGGCATCACCGCACAGCACGCCTCGGCTACCACAGCCATCGCGGCCAAGGCCAAGGACGACGACAATAGATCGAACGAGGCCATAACTGTGCCGGGGTGTACCAAGCGTCGCTTGTGGGCTGGCCTGCCCGCGCCTAACGGCGTTAAATTTGAAAATCTTGATGGCATCGAAGGAAGTGTTATAATTTTTAGTGTCAACGAGGGAATTCTCTGTTAGTATTTTCCTGTTGTCGTTGTCGTCTGCATTCGGACTGACTGGTCAGGAACTGGAACTGAAACTCTGCATACGGACCAGGCATTCAGGTCAGTGTTAGATCGATCGAGGGAAAGCACTGAACTTCTTCACCAACCGTGGACCGTGGTTGATTGGTCCAAGTCGTTCTAGAACCGATTGTTTTTATATTGGTGACGAATACTGGGTTGAAACTAATAAAACCCAAATCGAGATCATAATAATATCGTAGCGTAGATAACTGCTACTGTAGATGCATGAATCCTTTGAGTGCAAGCGGTGCACTTGGTGGTTTTTTAAGGGGAAAAGACCTGAAAACCCACATGTACATCGTCTTTCCTGCTTCCGTCCCATTGACCTGATACATACTACTCCATCCCTTTATGTGTGTCGTCCAGAAAGCATGTCTGTGAGGGAAACACGGTTTTCTAGAGACAAGGACGAAGGGAGTACATACTCCGTACACGCTGATTGCTGTCCAAGACCAGACAACAGGTACACATGGTGGTGCATTGAACATGTTGCCGACTGCTCATTATTTGTAACGTACACGCTGATTGCTGTCCAAGACCAGACAATAGGTACACATGGTGGTGCATTGAACATGTGACCGACTGCTCATTATTTGTAAAACTTCGAGGTGGCCATCGACCTTCGGCATGCACCGGATATATATCTACTCGAAATGACAACATGGATCGATCAGACAAGATAACCACACATTAGATGACTAATAAAACGTGCAGAATATATGATTTCCACGGCCAGTCAGTACACGATGTATCGTCGTTTAGTTCGATAGATAATGTGCAGGGCTGTAGGCTATCGCGCTATCTGCATTTGACCTTATCGGTGTTGTTTTCATGGGGCGGCTAGCTCGCTATCTAGCTAGAACAACTTTATCCAGCTTGGCGCCTTGTGTCAATCTGTCAAGGGCGCAGGAAATCTAGCTCCGCGTTTTCAAGATAGATGACGTGCGTCAGTTGCGTATCAACAAAGAGCAAAACGTAATTAGTTTAGGCATTGTTTAGTTCCTTCTCCAAAAATTTATACCATATCCCATCAAATGTTTGGTACATATATGCAGTATTAAATATAGACTAAAAAATAACTAGTTGCACAGATTGCGACTATTTTGCGAGACGAATCTTTTAAGCCTAATTAGTTCATGATTTAACAATGAAGTGCTACAGTAACATATGTGCTAATGATGGATTAATTAGGCTTAATAAATTCGTCTCGTGATTTAATGACAGATTATATAATTTGTTTTTTATTAGTATCCGAACACCCCCGTACGACACCCGATGTGACACCCCAAAACTTTACACCTTGTAACTAAACAAGGCCTTAATGTACTACAGACCACGCCCTGTATAAATAAATAAAACAATAAAAAAGTAAAAAACAATAGATGTATAAAAATGAGGCATGGAGTCAGCAGCAGAGAAGAGATAAGATACATTACACCGATACACATCATCATCGGTTAGTTCCTCAGATCGCCTGTCTTATTGCTTGCTCGCACCTTAATACTCCTATTAATTAATTAATTCGATATAAGCATTGCATTTGAAACCTTGGGTTGTGATGCCCGTACGTACGTTGTTCGGTCGGCGTGGTAGCAGACAGCGGTAGTACTGACCATAGAGGCACAGACCAGGCGATTTTCATCTAAATTAAACAAACACGGCTGAGGCGGCGTCAATGGCCACCCTACCTCACACGGAGGGAATGCACGAGAGTTTGGTTAGATTCACGCACGCAGACGCAGGTAGGCCACACTGACACTCAATGGCACGCAGCCACGCAGGACGCAGCCTCTTGCGAGCCTGAAATGCAATGGGCCTGCGTGACTGAGCCAGTGAGCCATGAGGCCGATAGGATAGAAGGAATCTGGTCCATTCCCATGGTTGCATGCGTTTCCCTGTACTTGACTCTATCGAAGCGATCGAGCGAGAGAATCTTGTCGTTTCCCTTACCCTCATTACTCAACCGTGCGCGTTCCAAAGGAAAGGAGGCTGCACACGCACTGGCATAGCTTTGCACGCGGGCACCACCCCTGCACGGAAAAAAAAATTGGGTGTGGACCATCCACACCGTGCGCCGTGCGGACGTCCAACCAGGTGACGACGCGTGGACGGGTCTAATTCTAGCTAGTCCGCTTCCGTGCGCTGGCTCACGAGCCGATCGCCCTGCCTCCCAACAACAGCTGGCTTCCGTGCGTTGGCTCACCCTGCTGCCCAACACCAGCCCCGATCGAACCGCTTACAAGTCGGCTCCCACGACGGCTTCATAGATAGGATAACACGTAAACCCTAGCTCCCACGTGCTCCGCCGCCGCAGTTACGCGACAACAACGTGCAGGCCATCGACTGCCGCCATGGAGGACGATGATCCTGCCTTCGGTGGTGCTGCTCCGGACGGTGATGCTCAGGCGGCCATAGAGAATTCCTCAGATACCGCTGGTGATGCAGTGCACGTAAGTATAGATCGTTGTCTGCGTTTGTGGTAGTGATTTTTTAAATGGTCTATTCACTAGAACGTGTGAACACGTGCTTTCGGCAGGGGAACGTCAATCCAATTGCCATGCCCATATCGCCATCCGCTGTAATTGAATCGCCATCCACATTACCCGTGACTTCATCTGTTTTGGAGTTACCTGACCCCGAAGGATGACAAGAAATTGAGGCAATGGATGGACAACAAGAAGATGAGGTAAGGGATGCTAGTTCATTCGTTAGCTATGAAATAACGTACAGTCGTGAATTTATCATTAGATATGTTTAATTTTCATCTCAATTACAATAGGTGGTTGATAAAGTTAGTCAAACTTTGATCACTCCTCAAGTTGGTATGACTTTCGATTATGAGGACAGTGCTTACGAGATGTACAACAACTATGCTGGTAAAATTGGATTCAGTATTAGAAAGAGCCATTCAAAGCTCCGAGAAGATAAATCTTTATATCAGAAATATATAGTTTGCAGTAACGAAGGATATCGAAAAAATAAGTCATCAGAAAAAGATATTACAAGGACGGGTTGTAATGCTCGTGTTCAGTTCAGTGTTAGCAAAGAGGGAATTTGGACAGTGCGAAAGGTTTTACTTGATCACAATCATTATCTTGCTAGTCCAAATAAGTTGCACAAGCTGAGGTCCCAACGGCGTATTACAGAAGCAGACATGGTGCTAATTGGTCAGATAAGGGAAGCTGGCATGAAGCCAGCCCAGGTGTATGAGTTCATGAAGGAGTTTTACGGAGGAGCAGATAAAGTGTCATTATCAAGGATGGATTGCAATAATGCAATTGGTCGCGAGCGTAAGAAGTACTTAGAATCCAATGATGCACAAACATTGCTCGAATACTTGAAGAATAAGCAAATAGAGGATCCAACATTTTTTTATGCGCTTGAAATAGATGAGGAAGATGGTCGGATAGATAATTTCTTTTGGGCAGATGGTCAATCCATCATGGATTATGCATGCTTTGGTGATGCTGTGACATTTGACACCACCTTTCAGACAAATAAGTTTGAAATGCCTTTTGCTCCAATCCTAGGAACCAACCATCACAAGCAAACAATAATTTTTGGGGTTACACTGATATTTAATGAGACTATTGAATCATTTGTTTGGCTCTTTAAAACCTTCCTAACAGCAATGTCGGGGAAGCATCCAAGCACAATTTTCACTGACCAAGATGCAGCTATGGCAGGAGCAGTTGCTTTTGTATTTCCAAACACAAGCCATCGTCTTTGTTTGTTTCACATATATGTTAATGCTGCCAAACATTTGGGGCACGTAATTCATAAGCATCCTGACAAGTTTCTACCAGCTTTTAAGAGATGTGTCTATGAAGACAGATCGGAAGCTATTTTTATCCAGAAATGGAATGAATTATTATCTGAGTATGACCTTAAGGATAACCAATGGATGAAAAATTTGTATGAGTTGAGGGAAAAGTGGGCTGCTGTCTATCGCAATGCTTTTACAGTTGACATGAACTCAACTCAAAGGAGCGAAGGTATGAATAATGTATTTAAGAAGAGATTTCGTAGGAGACTTGGAAATTCAGAACTACTTGCAGAATGCGACAAGGTTGCCGCTAGTCTTCGTGAAAATGAGTTAGATGCAGATTTTAATTCACGTCGAAAGAGCCCTGTTCCTTGCATCCCAAATTTACCTATATTGAAGACCGCAGCTGAATCGTATACAAAAAAGAATGTATTTGGAGTTTGAGGAAGAGTTTAAAGAACAATTTTCATTCTATTCGAAACTGTTACAAACTGATGGATCAATCTTGACATATGAGGTTACTCATTTGTACGTCAATCATGGAGCAACAGTTCAGTTCAACACTGTAGATAATACCATTACTTGTGCTTGCAGAAAGTTTGAATGTATAGGTATGAACACAATTTATTTAGTCATCATAAGTTTCTAATATAGTATGAACGGATGTAAATTGACTATTTATCTTCCAGGTATATTGTGCAAGCACGGCTTCAAAGTCCTAAATGCAAATAATGTTTTCATTTTGCCGCCACAATACATAATGGAAAGATGGACAAAATACGCAAAAAGAGGGTTCTATGTAGAGAAACAAGAAAGTGGGACGGAAAGTAACAAAACATTTGCTGCACGTATCTCGCGAATGGCGACTTCCATAGCGCTGAAGTGTTCAGTATCAAAAGAACTTCTTCATAATTTGGAGAAAGGCATGCAAAAGTTGGATTTGGAAGCTGATGTTTCTCTCAGCAAGATGAAAGAGAAATCGGATGAGGTTCCTCTAGTTTCGATTCAGTGTGCAACAGACCCTTTGAAAGGCAATATGTCGTTTAAAATTCCTAAGTTAATAAAAGGCCCAAAGAAAAAACAGGTGACAGACATACTAGAAAAAAACACAGGAAAACAGAAGAAAAGTGCTAAGAAGAAAAGTGCTACTTCTATACAAGATTTTCTAGCTGATTTTGTTTCCAACGTTACTTGTATACAATTTTATTTTCTTAATTTATTCACTTCTTATAGGAGATACAAATAATGTTACAGAACATAGAGATGAAAGTGCTGATCCGAACCAACCAATCGTAAGTCACCAATTTGACTCGTTATTCCTTTTTCCTTTTTTATTTACTTATTATACAGGAAATTGTTAAGAACAATTTCATGTCTATGACACAGGACCTTGATGCTGGTGACAGTGGTGGTACTAGTGCTCATGGATATGCTTCCGCCACAATGCAAGACATTGCAAATTCTATGCTTCAGCAACCTTCTGTCATATCTGCACCATATATATCCGCCACAATGCCATATGTATTTCAGATCAATGTGCATATTACATCTTGAAGTATATGTACCAGTAACTCTTACAAAACAGGCTCAAAGGAAAAAGAAAATGCTGCACAGTTTGTTTTTTTCAAAGCAGCTTCACTAATCAGACTAGTCACACTTCAGGTAGCCTTGCAATCTGGGACTGGAATATGCAAGACACGCTAGTAGAATTCCTTGCATCTGATGGTACTCCTGTCTCTTCCTTCACTCCCTTCAGATGGTGGATACTGCTCTCTATTCCTCACTGCAGAAAACTCCAGGCCTAAAATTAGACATAGGTACAGTTGATTATTCACACGAAGTGCCAAATTACTATAGTTAATGACCACATCAGAAGTGCCAAATCACAGTACAGGTGCTGAACTATATTAGCACTGGATTCACTTTCACTGTTTCACAAATGCCTAGAATAGATTCAGTAGAGTCATGAGCTCCTGAACAATCGGAAGCACATCGCTCTTGTCCATGACGGGCGCCACATGACTAGAGCCTCGCTGAAAACCAGCCGAACCTGGAGAGGCGGATAGAGAGCTGCAGCATCTCCGGCACCGTCGAATCGGTTGAGATGGACTAGCGAGGTGCTGCATCTCCGGCACCGCCGAATCGGATGAAGACGACGATGTCGCAGTTGCAGGTCGGAGGACGGCCAGGACGGTTGCACACGGCGCCTTCGGGGGCTCTCAGGGGAAGAAAGAGGCAGCAACGTGCAGGGGAGAGGTAGCGGCAGCCATGGAGGAGAGATTTGGCGGCGGCTGACCGAGAAAATGCAGCAGCGCGCATTGGGGAATTTTCCGGGAAGAGATTGGACCGAGCCGAAGCAACTCAGCGGTGGGCGTAGCCTCGAGGCGAGTCAGCCGGGAGGGAACGAAAGTCCACGCCGGTTGGCCAAAGTGAGCCGCAACCTGACCTGATTAGAGGAATTTCCTGATTAGAAGTCCACGCGTCGTCACCTGGTTGGACGTCCGCACGACGCACGGTGTGGACGGTCCACACCCAATTTTTCCCCTGCACGCACCGCAGACTGCACTGGGCCAGCCGGCCAGGTCCTGTGGCATTCAGGTTTTGACCTCCTGTGATCTTGTGATCTTGTGGTCATCACTACATGCCACATGTTCTTTTATCACGTGTGTTGCTTATGCCTAACTCATTCCACTTGATAAAATAACATTAGCAACTTGGTGTCATTAATTACCAAAACCAAACTTGGGCTTTCACCGTATTGTCCCGCTGTGCTGCTGATATTCGTCTTGGATGCACTGCGTCCTTCCTTTGAAGAAAACAGTGTTTCTGAGTTGGTTGTCTTCTGCCGTGTTGTAACTAGGAGCACGTAATCGTTTCCAGAGCTATGTTCTGCCTGGGCTCCTTGTTGCTACCTTGCTCGTCGTAGTGCCGAGTTCGTTGGGTCTTGTAAGATCTGTAGCTTTATGTCCTTTGATGATAATTGTAATAAAAAACTTTCTTTCTCAGTTGTTGTCGCCTTTCTTGTTGTCTGAGAGCTTTTAAGTATCATCTGGGTTGTTTCTAGAACATCTGGGTTCTTTGGCAGCGTTCTGTAACGTCCTCTTTGATTCTTGTGATTGGCGGGTTCTTTCTGAGTTGTGCGATTTGTAACAATTTGGCAACGACGCAGCGTGAATGGATAAGTCTGAAATATGCCCGTTGCACTGTACCGTTGTGAAAAGTTACGTCGTCCATCATTTCGACCGTGTCAGTTATGGCAAGAAACAGACCATTGCGTTCTCATTCCGCGTTTAGCGGGCCTGGTAGGCCGCGTTTTCACCGTTGTAAATCTATTTAAGGGCATTTCTCCTTCTTTCCCTTTCTTACCCTGCCTTTGCCTTCTGACATTTAGCCTTTGCAAAACCCTAATATCGAGAGCTCCGTCGCCGCCATTGTCGTTGCCGCCGAGCTTTTCCCACCGACCTTAGATCCTCGCCATTGTATGGGCAAGAAGAAGTCGTTATGCAAGTTGAAGGAAGTTTTGGTCGATGAGGAAACGTCACTCCCGATCATCAAGAATCGAGATTTTGTCGCCATGAGGGTCTTAGAGAAGATCTGACCATCCCCGTTGACGATGGAAGACCAACTGCTGGAGTTGGTTGGTGACGGCCTGATGCAGGAGCAAGGCTTTGTGGATTGAAAGACTCCAGGTCAGCATCGGGTCCTCGCTCTTAATCCTGGCGAAATTGTTTTGTTCGTCTCCTTCATCTGTGCTAGCCTTTACTTTCCAGTGTCTTCTTTTCTCCATCGTTTTCTCCAATATTTTGGGGTTTGCTTAAATCACTTGACTCCAAATGGTGTCCTTCACTTGTTGGTATTTGTCCATCTCTGCGAGACCTTCCTTGGAATCCCCCTTCCATCTCCTTGTTCCGTTATTTCTTTCGTCTGAAACCACACCCCCGGAGTGATAATATTTCTCCTCTGGGTAGTTGTGGGATTCAATTCTGCCAGGACAAAAAGAGTCTCTTTTTCGACTATGACCTGGTTAATTCTGTGAAGGAGTGGCGTTCCAAGTGGTTTTACGCCAGAAACATGCTGCCCGCTCTTGCTATTCACTCCGATTCTTGTCCCTCGGTCAATGATCATTGGGAGAAGAACCCTCTGTCGAGCGAAGAACTTAAGAAGATCCAGCCATTGCTTGATAGAATCCAGATTCTGAAGCAGCAAGGCTTGACTGGCTTCAGAATCGTCGCCAGTTATCTGCGTCGGCGAGTTCAACCCTTGAAGGCGAGGGAGAACTATGGATTTAAGTACTCTGGGGTCGAGGACTCTTCTCGTATGGTCCTGGCTCCAGAGTTAACCGAAGAAGAGATGCTGGAGCGCCTCAAGAAAATTCTGAAGGGAGTGAGCGTCGTCCCGCACACGGTCCCTGAGTACCGTGCCGACAAATCACATCCTGCTATGAGTTGTTTCACTTCAACGAGTACTTTTCTTTATATTTCATTTATTATTTGTACTTTCTGTCTTCATTTCCCTTACTTCTCTTGTTGTTGTTGGTTATCTGCAGGATTTGGGTCAGAATTTCATTGATATGATCCCCACTGATGACAACCCTACTGGGGCGAAAGTTGGGGATAACCTTGCTGGAGCATCTTCAACCAGTAAGTCTCAAGCCACCACCATCCTTCCTAGTGCTTTCGTCGCAGAACTCGACCCATACATTGAGTATATTTCTCATCCAGTTCCTCGAGCCCCTTGTAGCGTCAGCAAGAGGGTGCGAGCGGACGACGCTTTCGCTGGGGTGTCTGCTACCAAGAAGCCTCGTCAATCGAGTACTCGTCCAGGTACTCAAGTTGTAGGTAGCATGCTCCTAGGTGAGCATTTCAATATTTTTGTCTTCTTTGTTGTTTGTTCGTGTCCTTAACCGAGTACTTTCTCTTTTCTCAGATGGTACTATGGTTGAGTTGCTCAAGGGCGAGGAGGATGAGGATGATGATGCGGCCCTCGACACACGTCAGTGAGTTGTTATTGTATTTTTTGTTTTGTTGCTATTATTCTTGGGCACATCTTTTGACTTGTCCTTGTCCTTATCTTTTGCAGTAAGCGGGTGTTGGGTTTGAGTTCTTTTGGGGCTCAGGCGTCAATCACACCATCCCTGGCGCAGGGTGGTGATGATATTTTTGCTGCCACCATGCCTCCGCCGAAGTCTTCAATTCGAACTGGGGGTATTAGTATGAAGAGAAGGATAGCTAGGTGTTGACACTTCTAACACCACTTTAAGTACTAGGTTGTCATCCCTAGCATGGTGCCAGAAGTGTTGGTATTATAAATGCTCTTCTAGAAAATAAATAAGGGACCCGCAAGCGCACAGATTAAATACCATTGTAGCACTTCACCAGGAAATATTCCAGGTATCGTTAATTTATATTTAGCTCAAGGGAAAGAACTAAGGACTTAAACTAGAGATGAACTTGCAAAACATGACTACTTATGAGAATCAATCACACAGTAACTTGCTTTGACAAGGGGTAAGCCATGATAAATAAATATAATGAATTGATAAGCTCAGAGGATAACACACGCAGAGATTAGAGATAGACTACTCATCATAAAGGTAGGTAGACATCTGACTAGGCAAAAGATTGAATTCTAGGTAGGTTCTAATCAACTAAGTCTTTCATCTACTCTAGCACATACACTATCATATATAGCACAAAAGACTCTTCATCTATGTATAAGGAACATCACTGAAGAAAGCCAAAACATAGCATGGCTTCCCACGTAATACCAATTCTGCCTGTCCTACTAACGGGGGATGGATTATATAAGACTCAACAAAACTGTCACTTCCGCGAACTACCACATGACCCAGCCAATAGGGTGCATTTGCAGGTAAACAACATCTAGGCACCACGCCTACATGTAATCTACCACTTAACCCCCTCGAGAAAAGAGCTAAGCGCTTTGCAAACTTATACAAAAACTCATCATCAATCATAACTATATCAAATATAGAACTAGAGCAAACTAGGAACATAATAAATAGAAACATAATGATATTTAGAATAAAGTCATAGAGAAAGATACAAGATAGTACCAAACTTGTGGACGATGATCCGAATCTTGGGCACAGGCGCCCAACTCTTGAATCTATCTAGTCTAAACCTATGTAGAATTTGAAGTATTGGAGTAGCTATTCTAATTAACTGGTGGAGAGAGATCTCTAAACCCTAGCTCTGATGATCGCTTCCTCTTGATAATAATAATAATGAATTAGGGTTTCAACCTAGGGGTATGGTCTTGCTTATATAGCCTCCTCAAATGCACCAGAGCCCTCGGATCAAACCGACCTTCATGCACGGTGTAGATTGATCCTCAAAGGCGGTTAGGGGCTTGATCCACGAGCTCGGCCCTAATTGGCTGAGGGGTAGGGCGGGCGCCCTGATGACGTGGGCTGGCGCCCTGTACACCTGACAGGTGGGCCCCATCCTCCAGAGGGGTGCTTTCCCGAGTCTTCTAGAGTCTTCTTGCTGATGCGTGGGTCTTTATCTCTATGTAAACATGACATGTGGGCCTTCTTTGGTTATTTCCTGATAACCCCCTGCAAAAACAGTCATTCACCAAAACTTGTGGAAATCGTCAGTTAAAACCCCTAAGTCTATGGTGATGTTCATTTTAAGTCCTTTATCTTCTTTTGTTGACATTTAAAATTGAAAGTTAATTACTGTCAACACTAGGTGAGTGGATTCTGGCTAGCTTTGTTTGTCTCTGTTTTCCCTTTTTTTGGTTCATCTTCTTATCATTGAGGTTGTCCATCATCTTGTAGGTCCTCACCTTCGCCTTCCCCCAACCCCCGGTCGGCTTCTTCTCAGTCCGCTGGTGTGGCCGTGCGTACTAAGTCTCAGGACTCAGAATGCACGGTCAGCGAGGCAGCTGTGGGGGAGACGGTGGCCCCTGATGATCGTCCTGCCATGGAGTCACCTACTCCGGAGGTGACCGTGACCGTGGCGGTGGATCCGGCTATGGAGGTAGCCGAGATTTCTACTGCTGCGGCTTCGGCTCTGGTGGTGGTCTCTTCGGCTCAGCTGACTTCTTCCACTGCTGGCCGTGCTTTCAGCAGTCTTCAGCTAGAGGAGGATGTGGTGCTGCGATTTGATGCCACCCACCGTCTTTCCGAGTTTACTGCGTCTTGGGGAAGGCTTGCAGCTAGCGCGGCTTTCTTTGGAGAGCAGCTTCAAGTAGGCATCTTCTTCTTTCTTGTTTTTGTGTTTCCGGCTTGTTTTACTCTCTTTTCTCAATTCCTTCTATTTTTGCGGGAGTAGTCTTTCTCTTGGGATCACTCTAGCTTTTTTGGCTCGGGTGAGACTGAGAAGAAACTGTCCTTTGAATTGAGGTAGCTAAAGGCGCAGTTGGCTAGTAAGGAGGTGGAGCTGGATTCTCACGCACAAATCATTGAGGCGGAGCAGAGGAGGGATGAAGCCATGGCCGCCTTGCGGGATTCCTCTAGGAAATGTGAAGGTCTCAAGAAGGAGTGTCAAGGTACTCCGAGTTCTTTTTTGTTTCTTTGCTTCTTTATTTATATAATTTTATTCTGATTTTGCACGATCTCTTCTTTTTTTTGACCAGCGCTCCGTGGAGACAAGCAAAAACTCTTAGGGGTTGTTGGGGAAATGAAGATACTTGTTCGTAATAATCACAACAGGGCTGAGGAGGTAATTACTCATGCTAAAGAAGATATTGCCCTTGCCATGTTAATTAGGCGTGGAGCTGACAGGGATCTTATGCAGGTCCAAAAGACCATTGAGGATTTGTCCTAGAAGCTAGCGGTATCTGATCAATGGTTTGCCACTTTGTGGAAATCTTTCAAGACCGTTGCCAAGCTTCTTCGGACTTCTGAAGATGATGGAAGGACCTAGGGCGACTTCATCCCGCTGATTCCTGAGCGCCTCCAAAGCTTTGTCAAGAATGGGGTTCAGACGTGTGTCAAGAACGTTTTAGCTCATATCCGTGTTCTTGCTTCGTCGGTCCCTCTAGAAAAACTTAAGGAGGAAGCCGATGATGACAATTATTTGGATTCCATCGAGAAGGCTGAACCTCAATTTAAAAATTTGGCCACCTTCATCGCTGAGAAGCTTGATATTTAGCTCCCTTGTTCTGATGATGAAGCTGATGGTTAGGCTTTGTAGTGCCCGGGCGCCTCCCTCTTGTAAAGATATACTTTGTATTGTGATGTGTAAAGGAATTCTGGTTCTTTGGATCCATCTTTACTATTTTGCTTGAATCATTCGAGAGAATCTTTCTGAGTTGTTTTATGAGACCTTGGAATTTTAAATATGTGCTAGGTATAAGCCTTAATCATTATAGGCGTGTTCAGATACTTTTGAATTATGACCCTCCAACTGTCCTTGCTCTTGTTTTTGTGAGTCTTGTCGATTGTAGGCGTTAAATCAGTCGGGTTCTCATGCAGACCTGAAAAGACTTGGGATAGGGCGAGCTCAAGCATCTTTTTAGCTCTTTTGCTCTCATCCTATTGTGAAAACAACTCGGGATAGGGCGAGCTCTCTCTGGCTCTCATCCAGGCCATAAAAACAACCTAGGGTAGGTTCGAGTGTCAGCTTAATCAGCCTTACTCTCACCTAAGCCTAAAAAGACTTAAGATGGCGAGCTCAAGCATCTTTTTAGCTCTTTTGCTCTCCTCCGGTTGTGAAAAAAACTCGGGATAAGGTGAGCACCTCTGGCTCTCATCCAGGCCATGAAAACAACCCAGGGTAGGTTCGAAGCCTGAAAAGACTTAGGGTGGCAAGCTCAAGCATCTTTTCAACTCTTTTGCTCTCATCTGGTTGTAAAAACAACTCGAAATAGGTCGAGCACCTCTGACTCTCATCCAGGCCATGAAAACAACCTAGGATAGGTCGTGTGCTGGCTTGTCAGCCTTCTTACTTTCATCCAAGCTTAAAAATTGTCTAAGTGTTTTGTCTTCTCCTTTGTAACAAGAAGAACTTGGTTGGTCTATCGGTTTGGTCTATCGGTTGAGCTGCTCTGCATGACCACTTTCACACTGTTGCATTGCGCAGTTAATGTTGTAAGCTGAAGCGCCGTGTTGGTTTTGGTGAAGGGATTAACTCTGCCCTTAACTTTAGGAGACAAAATTAATGCTACCTTTATCTCGAGGAGGTTGTTGGACTTCTTGAGGAGATGGCTTAGCCTTATTTAACTGCCCCTTTCACGATTGTTTCGACATTTTCATCTTTTCAATCTTGCCACAACCACAATGGTGAAGAAGAAGTTTATCCAAAGGCGCTGCATCTGTAAGGTGTCGCGTTCGTTGCTCGCTCGCCCTTCAAGGGCAGTGGTTACGATGGCACCGTCGAGCGGAGGTTCTTCGTCATCACCGGTGTCGTTGGCTCTTGGTGTTCGTGAGGCTCCAGTGGTGGAGAAGGCTCCGCCTGCCGGGACATCAGCGCCGGTTCCATCTTTGTGGAAGGAGGAGGATCTAGCGGCTGCTCCTATGGCCAATCTCGTCTCCGTCCCTCCTGCTAATTGCGCCTCGATGGGGGTGGATTTGATCGTGCTTAGCAGCTCTAGCGAGGACAAAGTTGACTGGGAAGCGCTTGCCTCCAGGGATGAAGTCGACTGGGAAGCTCTTGCCGCAGAAGATGTAGACGATGTCGAGTCTATGGGTAGCTGGTCCCCGTTGAGGGTTTGACGACGGCTTGGACACGCTGTTGTTTGCCCTCGCTTTGATGTTGGCGTAAAGGACATCGAAGGGCAGGCTGTCTAGTCGTAGATTCATCTTGTTGTTGATGTAGGCCAGTAGTTCTGTATGTCGTGTAAATCTTTTGTTCTTCCTTAAATACGAGTAGTTTCTTGTGGTGTAGTCCGTTCTCGAAGATCTATCGTCAAAGACTGCTTCTGTTCTCAAAAAGTGTCTTTTCCTTCTTCTGATGATGATTCTGAGAATGAGGCCTTATTCTTGTTGTTTTGTAATAAAGTTTTCTTTTCATGACTTCTTTTTGTCTTGTTGGTCTTTGAACTTTGGTGAGCACCGACGCTTTTGTTCATATCAAGAGTAATTTTGGTGGGCTCAGGCTTCTTTTATCCTTTCTTGCCCATTGTATACTTAGCTTGGACTTAGTCAACATCCATGTCTGAAGAAATGAGCTCATGTATATTTGCAACTCTTTTGCTCTTGATTTTGTGAATTGCGAGCTCAAGCGTCTTTTTAGCTCTTTCGCTCTTATCCAGTTGCGAAAATAACTCAGGATCGGGCGAGCTCCCTCTGGCTCTCATCCAGGCCGTGAAAACAGCCAAGGATAGGTTCGAGTGTCAGCCTATCAGCCTTACTCTCATTCAAGCCTGAAAAGACTTGGGATCACGAGCTCAAGTATCTTTTTTAACTCTTTTGCTCTCATCCGATTGTGATAACAACTCAGAATAGGATGAGCTCCCTCTGACTCTCATCCAGGTCATGAAAACAACCCAGGATAGGTTCGAGTGTTAGCTTATCAGCCTTACTCTCATCTAAGCCTGAAAAGACTTTGGAATTACGAGCTCAAGCATCTCTTCAGCTCTTTTACTCTCATCCGGTTGCGAAAATAACTCAGGATTGGGTGAGCTCCCTCTAGCTCTCATCCAAGCCGTGAAAACAACCTAGGATAGGTTCGAGTGTCAGCTTAATTAGCCTTACTCTCATCTAAGCCTGAAAAGACTTAGGATGGCGAGCTCAAGCATCTTTTCAACTCTTTTACTCTCATCCGGTGTGAAAACAACTCGGGATAAGGCGAACACCTCTAGCTCTCATCCAGGCCATGAAAACAACCCATGGTAGGTTTGAGTGTCAGCCTATCAACTTTACTCTCATCTAAGCCTGAAAAGACTTAGGATTGCGAGCTCAAGCATCTTTTCAGCTCTTTTGCTCTCATGCGGTTGCGAAAACAACTCGGGATAGGTTATAATAAGATAAATGTTGATGAGGAACATCATCTTTATTTTATTGGTTGTGAATCCTGATTACATGTTGCTTTCTTGCTACATAATTTTGGTTTTGAGTTCTTCAAGCGTAGAATCTTCTTAGCTAGCTGATATGCCACGTATTCCTTACTTCTATTCCATCTTCAGTCATCAACTTGTATGTGCCTGGTCCAGTGACATTTGCGACAATAAAAGGACCTTTTCATGGGCTGAGTAGTTTATGGCGCTCGTCAGTTTTTTGTATTCTTCATAGTACTAGTGAAAGCCCAAGTTTGGTTTTGGTAATTAATGACACCAAGTTGCTAATGCTATTGTATCAAGTGGAATGAGTTAGGCATAAGCAACACATGTGATGAAGAAGCATGTGGCATGGAGTGATGGCCACAAGATCACAAGAGGTGGAGATGCACATGAAATGATGATCAAGGTGATCAAGCACGAGAAGTTATACATGGAACAAAGTAATCAAGGCAAAGGTATAACCATAGGGTTTTGCTTTTGCCGGTCTAAGATGAGTAGAGAAGTGATTGATCGGGTTTAGGATTGATAGCCGACTATCAAGAGGGGCAATCACGGTTAGCTCATGGATCAAGTGCTATTAGGTCATCATCTTGAGAATATGCATTAGGATCTAGTAGAGAGCTAACATATCGCCTTGGAAAATGGTTGTGAAAATGCTAACACACATACACATGGTGATATACACATGATGGTGTTGGCACTTTAGTATTGATCTATTCAAGTCTTTTGTTAAGATAGTGCAAAATGAGTTTAAAACTACCATCAACAAGATTAGAAGTGACAATGGTAGTGAGTTCAAGAAAACAAGAATTGAAGAGTTGTGTGATGATCTCGGTATTGGACATCAATTCTCTCCAATACACACTCCTCAATCTAATGGTGTAGTTGAAAGGAAGAATAGAACCTTGATTGATATGGCTAGATCAATGCTTAGTGAATATAATGTGAGTCATTCATTTTGGAGTGAAGCTATCAATACGGCTTGCTATTGTAGCAACCGTCTCTATTGCCATGGAAAGCTTGGAAAGACATCATATGAGCTATTGAATGAAAGAAAGCCCAATATTGCATACTTTAGAGTGTTTGTGTAACACCCTCGGTGTTACCGCGTTAATAAATCACTAAACCATATCATGAGCATCGTGTTTATGTATTATTGTATATGATAAAATGAAGAATTAAATTTTGTTGCACTAATTGTCAATTTGAGCTCTAATTTAATTTTTTGTCCAAATATTCCCAGCATAGCTCAACTCACTATTGTCATCCTGATCCAACTCCATCGCTCGCAATTTATTTTCTTTCTAAATTCCCTGATCGCGCTCGCAGCACACTCGCAAGGCATGCCCGCGCAGCACGCGCACGGCGACGACCGACCGCGACGGCAGACACCACGCACAGCATACGCGTTAGTTACTATATAATTAGCCACCGCACTCTGCAATATATAATTAGCCACCGCGCTCTGCAAAATAAATACAGCCCTGCTTACACGTCGCGCTGACCGTCGCGCGAGAAGCAAACCAGAGCATACATCGCGCTGAGCACCAGAAAGCGAACCAGAGAACACGCACATGCACTGCAGCACGGGCACTGTAGTAAGCAGAAATTCACAGCGGCTACCAAGCACGGCAGAGCGCAGACTTCACTGTAGCACGTTGTAGAAAAAGCACTGTAGCCCGCGGACTTTACTGTAGCACGTTGCAGGAATCCGCTGTACCACGCAGAAACCACTGCAGACAGGCGCTGTAGCGCGCTGAAAACACTGTTCACCGAGGAAAAATCTGTCGCTGCGCGTTGTAAATTTGATTAACGTGTCGTGCTGCCTCCGCTGAAGTGTGTCGCGCATGCTGCGTCTCCTGTCCTTAAAAGAATACGCCGCGCAACCTCCATCGCAGTCGCGAGCTTACCAAGACATCTCTTTGTTGTCCACCTTCTCCTTTTCCAGAGTGTTTGTCCGTTCTCCAGTAGAACCCCGAAGCACCAGTCGACTACGATGAGTATCCCGTGAGTCCCTCTTGTACTTCCTCTGTTTCTCCCTAGCAGCGCCATCCATCTTTATTATTCCTTTGATTAAAGACCACATTCATGAGCAAGTCACGGGAGAAAGCCACGAGCTAATTAAGTTCCTTTAATTTTTTTGAGGTTATTAACAGCTACTTGTGCAACCAATATCTCCACCATATGAACCCCAATTCTATTGATTCTTCTTCCTAAATTCATTGAAAATCAAGAATTATCTGTCCATGCCATTTTCTTCATCTCTAGAGCTCAGTTAAATTTATCTATTTATCATGAAATGTATTTTAGTTAGTAGAAAATATTAGGCTAGGCTCTTGCTTAGTAAGAATAGTAGACAGCCTGGTATGTTAGCCATTAGAGCTAGCTTAGTAGCTTAGTAGTAGTTGTTGTTATTTTAAGAGCTGTTATTGTCTTTGCATTAAGTCGTGTCATCAATTCTTGCATGTAGATCACGAGATAGTTGACTACGTGTCCGCGGAGGAACAGGACTACGAGGAGATCATGGAGGAGTACGAGGAGGAGGTTCTCGTGCAGGAGGGAGTCACAGAGCCACTGACCACTGACTTCACTGACACCCCACCTGCCCAAGGCAAGCCCCGGTGCATAACCCTTATTTTGCAAATCATTATATATTTATGTTGTGCATTTATGTTGCAGGAGTTTTATGATACCCACATGCATATATCTATATCTACCCATGAGTCTGACTAGTACAGGATCGTGTAGCTGTTTTGCTTAGATTTATCGGTAGCGTGAGTAACCTATCGTTACTCACAATAGGTGATTATTATTATTATTACACTAATGATGAAATGATGGAAAAGGAAATGGTGACCGGGCAGGGATATGGTATGGATATTGGTGGGTGTAACAGGTTGTGTCCCACGGCCACGGGGCATAGCTTGGTTGCACTATTTTCCTGTCCGTGTCGATTAAGGACCGTTCGTTGTACTGGATCTCCAGTCAAGTCACAGATCTCCTTATCCCGAGCATATACTAGCGGATGGGGGCTAGGAAGACTTGTTACTCTCTTGTCATGGGCTCCGGCTCTTTCCGGACCGACTAATTGGAGGCGGGGACAGGTGGAGGTCTAAGCACCACATTGAGGCCGGGCCTCAAGTGTGGGAGCTTGGAGTCCAAGTTTGGACAGAGACCTGGAACCTGTGACAGGAGTGGGACGGGTTGGTCTCGCTCGTGCCTGGGGTGCGAGCGAGGCGTGTGTTTTTCGGGGTACCCAACTGGGCACATTGATTCGCGAATCGCCGTTTCTACGTGACGGTACGGCTTGACTGCACTCTGGCACCGTAGTAAGAACTGGCATATGAAAGATGGAAAAATGATTCTGATTGCTCAACCCTTGCTTGATGATAGAACAGGTGCTTACATAGCAGGTTGGATAATGAATTTAACATGGCGGCTAATAATTTAATGAAATAAGGACTCACTCTTAGTGTTGCTTTCCGCAAACAAGAACCCACAAGCCATAAAGCCTATCATAATCCTTGAGAGTCGGGAAATATATTCCCAGTCGGGTAAGTCTTGCGAGTACATTGTGTACTCAGGGTTTATTTACCCTTGTTGCAGGTGCTGCTTGAGAAGCTAGCTGTTGTGTGGAGGATTCTTCTGGTGGGCACAGACGGATCCTTATACCGCTCCGCTAGATGTTATTTTATTCCGCTGTTTAATTTATCGCACTCTGAACTTTGGTACTGTAATAAATAATTTCTGAGACACTTTGTTGTATGAAATGAACTAAGTATTGTAAGCTTGTACTCATTATTGGATCCTGGATGTAAAACGTGGATTGTTTCGAGTTCTCCCGTTGGGTGTGCTCGACGGAACAGTTCGATTTAGTTTCCTTTCGGGGTACTTAGTGTCTAGTGGTAGACAAGTGCCTCCGAAAGTGGGCTAAACCGGGCGGTTCTGCCACAGTTGGTACCAGAGCTAATAATGAGTTCACGAGCTTAATCACCTTTTCAAAAACTTAAAACGTTGACCAACAAAAGCTTTGCGAAAAATAGGATGCGGTAAAATCTACGTAAATAAGTATAAGCCCTAACAATATGGTCTATCTAGGATAGTGGCACTGGTTTTATCTAACCATTTTCTACAGGTACACTAACTTACGCTACCTAAGAAAGCGCTAGTGTTCGGAAAGGAGTGTACGATGTGCCAAAAATTCAAACGAGTGCCGCTATATTCCAGCTTGAGTGAACGCATAGGCCGATGCATGCATCATGAGAAGAAAATCTGTTAAGCTAAAACCCCCTTCACGTATAATTTTGGGTAGTTAAAATGATAGGGTAATAAATAAAAAGAAATGCTTCAATCCTTAATAAAAGCCTTATCATTTCTCTAAGTCTCTTGTCCCTAATCTGGAGGTTCTCTAATGGTTGGTTCCTATCTGGTCACAGATGGATCTGAGGTCCCGTCGCGTGGGCGCTGGGTCCGGTCGTGGGAGCAACAGTGCTGGAGTGGGCCGTGACCTTGGTGAAGGTCATGGTGAAAATGGTCGCGACAATGGCAACAACAATGCCAACGGGGAGAGCCGCGAGGCCCCACTCTTGGGTCCTCCATCTCCGCCACCACCGCCACCGCCTCTGATGACCCATGCGGAGATGATGGCGGAGATGTTGGCTGCACGACAGGAGACAGCCCGTGCCTTGGAGATGATGGCACAGGCTCTTGGTGGCTTCGCCCGTGGAGGCCAAGGTGGCAACGGCGGGAACGGAGGTGGTGCCCGCGGTCTTGAGAGGCCCTGTTCTTATCAGGACTTCTTGAAGACCAACCCACCCACATTCACGCCGACTGCAGAGCCTCTAGACGCGGAGCATTGGCTTCGTGTGCTGGAGCAGAAGTTTCTACTGCTCCCGGTGACCGACGAGCAGAAGGTGCGCTTTGTCGCACAACAGCTTTTGGGATCTGCTAGTGCATGGTGGGATACCTTCAATGCCATGCAGCTGGTGGATCATCCTGTGACTTGGCAGGAGTTCACCACTGCCTTCCGAGAGTACTACATTCCTGCTGGGGTGCTGAACAGAAAGCTATCTGAGTTCTTGGATCTGAAGCAGGGCAACATGTCTGTGATGGAGTATGCCAACAAATTCAATCATCTTGCACAGTATGCGGGTTATCATGTGGACTCTGATGAGAAGAAGAGGGACCATTTCTACCGCGGCCTCTCTTGCATTTTGCAAAAGGAGTTATATAATGGGCACTATCAGACTTTTGGTACATTGATGAATGCTGCCATTGTTATGGAAGGACTGCAGCGTGATACTCAGGCTGAGTGGAAGCGCAAGCGGGGAATCTCTGGGTCTTCTAGTCACCCGCAGCCGTAGAAGGTGCAGGTTGTTAAGAGGATGTCCTACCACCCCCTGGTGGACAGCCGTCTCGGCAGCCTCAGCAGACTCGCCAGACACTGACGACTCAGTACAGTGCACCTACTCCGCAGGTGCAGCAGCCTCAAGGATAGCAGTTTCCGCCACGTCAGGGGCAGATGATCAAGTCTACTACTTGCTTCAAGTGTGGCAAGGAGGGCCACTTTACTCGGGAGTGCCCCAAGAACCAGCCTGCGCAGTCTGCTCAGCCATCGGCCAACTCTCGCTTGATCAAGAGGACTATCATTAAGAAGAAGATGCCAGTAAGTCACTCGGGACAGGTTAACTACACCGAGGCTGAGGAGCTCCTGCAGAATGAGCCGGTGATGGCTGGTATGTTTACCATTGACTCCCACCCAGCATTCGTGTTGTTTGATTCTGGTGCATCACATTCATTCATGAGCTTGGGATTTACTGAAAGGCACAATATACCTCTTATGGCTATTCCTTTTGCCTATAAGATCCGCACTCTAGGTGCGTAGATGTGTATTAATACTCGGACAGCCACAGTTGGCTTAGTACTAGCCACTCACACTTACCGTCTCTAGTTCATGGTGCTGCCTGGGCAGGGCATTGATGCAATTTTAGGCATGAACTGGCTGAAGGTTTCTGGGGTAGTCTTGGACCTTAAACGGAGAGTTATTGAGTTGTGGCTTCCTTCTTCTGAGGATAGAATGTCTCTCCTTATACCCTCAGTTCCTACTTCACCAGTCGCTGCTAATGTGGAAGCTTCTTCTGATCTTGCCTCTATTCCTGTGGTCTGTGAGTTTCCTGATGTCTTCCCTGAAGATTTGCCTGGGTTACCACCTGATAGAGATGTGGAGTTTACCATAGAGTTAGAGCCTGGCACTGCTCCTATTTCACGGCGTCCTTATCGCATGGCTCCACCAGAATTAGCAGAATTGAAGAAGCAGTTGGAGGAATTGCGACAGAAGGGATTTATCCGTCCTAGTTCTTCACCTTGGGGTTGTCCAGCTATTTTTGTGAAGAAGAAAGATGACACTCTACGAATGTGTGTGGATTATCGCCCTCTCAATGCGGTAACCATCAAGAACAAGTATCCTTTGCCTCGCATTGATGCTTTGTTCGATCAGTTGGCTGGGGCAAAAGTGTTTTCTAAAATTGATCTTTGTTCTGGGTACCACCAAATTAAAATCTGGCCACAAGATATACCAAAGATAGCTTTCTCTACTAGGTATGGGCTATATGAATATCTAGTCATGTCTTTTGGTCTCACCAATGCTCCTGCATTTTTCTTGCAACTCATGAACTCAGTCTTCATGCCGGAGTTGGACAAGTTTGTGGTGGTGTTCATTGATGATATTTTGATATATTCCAAGCATGAAGAAGAACATGCACAACATCTTCGCACAGTCCTGAACCGACTACGGGAACATAAACTGTATGCCAAGTTTAGCAAGTGTGAGTTTTGGTTGGATAGAGTGTAGTTTTTGGGACATGTGCTGACCCCAGAAGGTGTATCTGTAGATCCTAGCAAGGTGCAGGATGTGCTTAATTGGAACTCTCCAAAATCAGTGCATCAGATCCGTCAGTTTCTTGGTCTTGCTGGTTATCATCGATGCTTCATTCCTGATTTCTCCAAGATAGCTCAGCCTATGACCAAGTTGCTTCAGAAAGACTCCAAGTTTGTGTGGAGTCCAGCCTGTGAGGAAGCCTTCCAAGCTTTGAAGAAATTTCTTACATCTGCCCCTATTCTTGCCCAACCAGATATTGATAGGCCATTTGATGTGTATTGTGATGCATCCAAGACAGGTCTTGGTTGTGTACTTATGCAAGAGGGACGGGTGATAGCTTATGCTTCCCGACAACTGAAAAAGCATGAAGTGAATTATCCTACCCATGATTTAGAGCTGGCTGCAGTGGTGCACGCTCTAAAAATTTGGAGGCTTAATCTGTTGGGAAACAAGGTGCATATTTATACGGATCACAAGAGCCTCAAGTATATTTTCACTCAACCCGAGTTAAATATGAGGCAAAGGAGATGGCTCGAGTTAATCAAGGATTACAATCTAGAAGTTCATTATCATCCTGGAAAAGCCAATGTGGTAGCTGATGCATTGAGTCGGAAGTCGTATCAGGATGATGAAGAGTCTTTGTCTCTCTCTCACTCTACAGTTTTAGCACACATTGCTCTAGTCTCAGATTTATTGGAGCAAATTATTATTGAGCAAAAGCAGGATGCCTTGGAAATTACTCATATCAAGAAGCTAATGGCTGAAGGACGTGGTCCTCATTTTAGCATTGATGAACAAGGTGTGGTGAAGTTTAAGAACCGGTTGGTGGTTCCTGAAAGTGATGAGCTTAGAAGAAAGATTTTGGAGGAAGCTCATAGTTCCAAGTTGTCCATTCACCCGGGGAGTAACAAGATGTACCATGACTTGCGTCACTTGTATTGGTGGTCAAATATGAAGCAGGACATCACTAAGCCTATAGCAGAGTGTGACATTTGTGGAAGAGTGAAGGCGGACCATATGCGTACGCCTGGTTTTCTGCAGCCCTTGCCTATCCCGGTTTGGAAATGGGAGGATATTTCCATGGATTTTATTACAGGATTGCCCCGCACAGAAAAAGGACATGATTCTATCTTGGTCATTGTGGATCGTCTTACAAAGTCTGTCCATTTTCTTCCTGTGGGTACAAGATATACAGCCACACAGTATGCTAAGCTGTACTTTGACCGCATTGTAACTCCTCATGGAGTTCCTCTTACTATTGTTTCTGATCGTGGGTCAGTTTTTATGTCCCGCTTTTGGACTCACCATCAGGAGTGCCTTGGAACCGATCTTCTCAGAAGTTCAGCTTATCATCCGCAGACCGACGGCCAGACAGAAAGAGTCAATCAGGTGCTGGAGGATATGTTGAGAGCTTGTGTCATTTCTTTTCCTGAGAAGTGGGATGAATGTTTGAGATTGGCTGAGTTTTCTTACAACAATAGCTATCAAGAAAGCATCCAAATGGCGCCTTTTGAGGCATTATATGGCAAGAAATGCAGGACACCACTGAACTGGGTTGAAGTAGGAGACCGTGGTTATTTCGGGCCTAAATTTATCCTAGAAGGCAGAGAGAAAGTCGGGATTATTCGGAGTCATTTGAAAGCAGCCCAGACCCGACAGAAAACTTATGCAGACAAGAGAAGGAGGCCTTTGCAATTTGAAGTTGGTGATTATGTGTATCTTAAAGTGTCTCCCATGAAAGGTGTGCATAGATTTGGTGTCCGTGGAAAACTAGCTCCTCGCTATGTCGGACCTTACAAAATTTTGAAGCGGTGTGGCCCAGTTGCTTATCGCATCCAGCTCCCAGATATATTGTTAGCCGTGCATAATGTTTTTCATGTGTCTCGGTTGAAGAAGTGCTTGCAAGTTCCTGATGAGGCAGTGGAGATTGAAGGGCTCTCTCTCCAACCTGATCTTTCTTACGTGGAGCATCCCGTCAAAATTTTGGATGAAAAAAAGAAAGAGTGACAAGAAATAATGTGATGAAATTTTACAAAGTCCAATGGCAAAATCACTCGGAGGATGAGGCAACTTGGGAACTTGAGAGTTATATTTTGAAGCATTATCCTCATCTCCTTACTAGCCCATCGATGTAATTATTTAGATTGAAAATTTAATTCTACCCCTTTTCTCACACTAGGCACGTGAAATCTCGGGTCGAGATTTTCTTTTAGGGGGTAGAGCTGTAACACCCTCAGTGTTACCGCGTTAATAAATCACTAAATCATGTCATGAGCATCATGTTTATGTATTATTGTATATGATAAAATGAAGAATTAAATTTTGTTGCACTAATTGTCAATTTGAGCTCTAATTTAATTTCTTGTCCAAATATTCCCAGCACAGCTCAACTCACTATTGTCATCCTGATCCAACTCCATCGCTCGCAATTTATTTTCTTTCTAAATTCTCTGATCGCGCTCGCAGCACACTCGCAAGGTATGCCCGCGCAGCACGCGCACGGCGACGACCGACCGCGACGGCAGACACCACGCACAGCATACGCGTTAGTTACTATATAATTAGCCACCGCACTCTGCAATATATAATTAGCCACCGCGCTCTGCAAAATAAATACAGCCCTGCTTACACGTCGCGCTGACCGTCGCGCGAGAAGCAAACCAGAACATACGTCGCGCTGAGCACCAGAAAGCGAACCAGAGAACCCGCACATGCACGGTAGCATGTGGATACTGTAGCAAGCAGAAATTCACAGCTGTGTCAGGCACGGTAGAGCGCAGACTCACTGTAGCACGTTGCATAAAAGTATTGTATCGCGCAGACCACTGTAGCACGTGCAGACTTCGCTGTAGCGCGTTGCAGGAAAGCACTGTAGCGCACAGACTTCACTGTAGCACGTTGTAGAAAAAGTACTGTAGCACATAGGCATCACTATATCACGTTGCAGAAAAGCACCGTAGCGCACAGACTTCACTGTAGCACGTTGCAGGAATCCGCTGTAACACACAGAAAACCACCGCAGACAGGCGATGTAGCGCGCAGAAAAACATTGTTCACCGAGGAAAAATCTGTCGCTGCGCGTTGTAAATTTGATTAGCGCGTCGCGCTGCCTTCGCTGAAGTGTGTCGCGCATGCTACATCTCCTGTCCTTAAAAGAATACGCCGCGCAACCTCCATCAAAGTCGCGAGCTCACCAAGACATCTCTCTTCGTTGTCCACCTTCTCCTTTTCAGAGTGTTTGTCCGTTCTCTAGTAGAACCCCGAAGCACCAGTCGACTGCGGTGAGTATCCCGTAAGTCCCTCTTGTACTTCCTCTGTTTCTCCCTAGCAGCGTCATCCATCTTCATTATTCCTTTGATTAAAGACCACATTCATGAGCAAGTCACGGGAGAAAGCCATGAGCTAATTAAGTTCCTTTGATTTTTTTTGAGGTTATTAACAGCTACTTGTGCAACCAATATCTCTACCATATGAACCCCAATTCTGTTGATTCTTCTTCCTAAATTCATTGAAAATCAAGAATTATCTGTCCATGCCATTTTCTTCATCTCTAGAGCTCAATTAAATTTATCTATTTATCATGAAATGTATTTTAGTTAGTAGAAAATATTAGGCTAGGCTCTTGCTTAGTAAGAATAGTAGACAGCCTGGTATGTTAGCCATTAGAGCTAGCTTAGTAGCTTAGTAGTAGTTGTTGTTGTTATTTTAAGAGCTGTTATTGTCTTTGCATTAAGTCGTGTCATCAATTCTTGCATATAGATCACGAGATAGTTGACTACGTGTCCGCGGAGGAACAGGACTACGAGGAGATCGTGGAGTACGAGGAGGAGGTTCTCGTGTAGGAGGGAGTCCTAGAGCCACTGACCATGGACTTCACTGACACCCCACCTACCCAAGGCAAGCCCCGGTGCATAACCCTTATTTTGCAAATCATTATATATTTATGTTGTGCATTTATGTTGCAGGAGTTTTATGATACCCACATGCATATATCTATATCTACCCATAAGTCTGACTAGTATAGGATCGTGTAGCTGCTTTGCTTAGATTTATCGGTAGCGTGAGTAACCTGTCGTTACTCACAATAGGTGATTATTATTATTACACTAATGATGAAATGATGGAAAAGGAAATGGTGACCGGGCAGGGATATGGTATGGGTATTGGTGGGTGTAACAGGTTGTGTCCCGCGGCCACGGGGCATAGCTTGGTTGCACTATTTCCCTGTCCGTGTCGATTAAGGACCGTTCGTTGTACTGGATCTCCAGTCAAGTCACAGATCTCCTTATCCCGAGCATATACTAGCGGATGAGGGCTAGGAAGACTTGTTACTCTCTTGTCATGGGCTCCGGCTCTTTCCGGACCGACTGATTGGAGGCGGGGACAGGTGGAGGTCTAAGCACCACATTGAGGCCGGGCCTCAAGTGTGGGAGCTTGGAGTCCAAGTTTGGACGGGGATCTGGAACCTGTGACAGGAGTGGGACGGGTTGGTCTCGCTCGTGCCTGGGGTGCGAGCGAGGCGTGTGTTTTTCGGGGTACCCAGCTGGGCACATTGATTCGCGAATCGCCGTTTCTACGTGACGGTACGGCTTGACTGCACTCTGGCACCGTAGTAAGAACTGGCATTTGAAAGATGGAAAAATGATTCTGATTGATCAACCCTTGCTTGATGATAGAACAGGTGCTTACATAGCAGGTTGGATAATGAATTTAACATGGCGGCTAATAATTTAATGAAATAAGGACTCACTCTTAGTGTTGCTTTCCTCAAACAAGAACCCACAAGCCATAAAGCCTATCATAATCCTTGAGAGTCGGAAAATATATTCCCAGTCGGGTAAGTCTTGCGAGTACATTGTGTACTCAGGGTTTATTTACCCTTGTTGCAGGTGCTGCTTGAGAAGCTAGCTGTTGTGTGGAGGATTCTTCTGGTGGGCACAGACGGATCCTTATACCGCTCCGCTAGATGTTATTTTATTCCGCTGTTTAATTTATCGCACTCTAAACTTTGGTATTGTAATAAATAATTTCTGAGACACTTTGTTGTATGAAATGAACTAAGTATTGTAAGCTTGTACTCATTATTGGATCCTGGATGTAAAACGTGGATTGTTTCGAGTTCTCCCGTTGGGTGTGCTCGACGGAACAGTTCGATTTAGTTTCCTTTCGGGGTACTTAGTGTCTAGTGGTAGACAAGTGCCTCCGAAAGTGGGCTAAATCGGGCGGTTCTGCCACAGTTTGGTTGCAAATGCTATATTCTCAAGAAAGGCACTATATTGAGCAAGTTTGACAAGAAATGTGATGAAGGGTTCTTACTTGGTTATTCTACCACAAGCAAAGCATATAGAGTTTGGAATCTCACAAATGGCACCTTAGAAGAAGTTCATGATGTTGAGTTTGATGAAACCCAAGGATCTCAAAATGAAGCTCAAAATATTGATGATGTGAGAGGAGATCAATTGTCAAATGCAATGAAGAACATGGATATTGGTGATATAAGGCCGAGGCAAGTTGATGATGATGGTGACATACATATGATTAATCAAGATGTGCAAATTGATATAAATCAAGCAAGCTCTAGTGGTTCTCATGATGAAGCACAAGATCAAGGTCAAGCAAGTGGAAGCAATCAACTCCCAATACTTCAACCTACCACATTGCAAGAGATCATCCATTGGATCAAATCATTGGTGGAATTCAAAGTGGTGTTCAAACTAGATCAAGATTGGCATCTTTTTGTGAGCACTACTCATTTGTGTCACTTGAAGAACCTAAGAAAATAGAAGATGCTTTGAAAGATTTTGATTGGGTTAATGCCATGCATAAAGAGCTAAACAACTTCACTAGAAATCAAGTTTGGGAGCTTGTTGAGAGGCCAAAGAACTACAATGTGATTGGTACTATGTGGGTCTTTAGAAACAAGTAAGATCAAGATGGCATGGTTGTGAGGAACAAAGCAAGATTGGTAGCACAAGGTTACACACAAGTTGAAGGTCTTGACTTTGGTGAGACATATGCACCGGTTGCAAGATTGGAGGCAATTAGAATCTTATTAGCATATCCTTGTGCACACAACATCAAGCTCTATCAAATGGATGTCAAAAGTACATTTCTCAATGGCTACATTAATGTAGAAGTTTATGTTGAGCAACCTCCTAGTTTTGAAGATGACAAGAAGCCCGACCATGTTTTTAAGCTAAAGAAGGCATTGTATGGTTTGAAGCAAGCACCTAGAGCATGGTATGAGAGATTGAGGGATTTTCTTCTCTCTAAAGGGTTCAAGATGGAAAAGGTTGACACCACTCTCTTCACCAAGAAGCTTGGAAATGATTTGTTTGTGTTACAAATCTATGTTGATGATATTATTTTTGGATCAACCAATCAAGATTTTTGTGATGAGTTTGGAAAAATGATGGCAAATGAGTTTGAGATGTCCATGATTGGAGAACTTAGTTACTTCCTTGGACTACAAATCAAACAAATGAAGAATGACACCTTTGTTAGTCAAGGCAAGTACATCAAAGACATGATCAAGAAGTTTGGTTTGTAAGATGCTAAGCCAATGAGTACACCAATGGGCACAAAAGATCAATTGGGTGTTGATTCTAGTGGAAACATGGTAGATCAAAAGCTATATCGTTCCATGATTGGAAGTTTGCTCTATGTCACCGCTTCTAGGCCGGATGTGATGTTTAGTGTGTGCAAGTGTGCAAGATATCAAGCTTCACTTAGAGAAAGTCACTTGAAAGCAACCAAGAGAATATTGAGATATCTTAAGGGCACTCATGATGTTAGATTATGGTTTCCAAAGGGTTCTAACTTTGAGTTGATTGGATTTTCAGACTCTGACGATGGTGGTTGCAAGATTGATAGAATGAGCACAAGTGGCACTTGTCAATTGCTTGGAAGGTCTCTTGTTTCATGCTCATCAAAGAAACAAAATAGTGTTGCACTCTCTACCGCTGAGGCCGAATACATTAGTGCTGGTAGTTGTTGTGCACAATTTCTTTGGATGAAGGCAACTTTGAGTGACTTTGGAATCAATTTCAAGAATGTGCCATTATTTTATGACAATGAAAGTGCAATCAAAATAACTCAAAATCCGGTTCAACATTCAAGAACCAAGCACATTGATATTAGGCATCACTTCATAAGAGACCATCAACAAAAGGGTGATATTAGCATTGAGAGCATTGGCACCGAAGATCAACTAGCCGACATATTCACAAAGCCACTTGATGAAAAGAGATTCTACAAGTTGAAGAATGAATTGAACATACTTGACTTCTCCAACTTGAAATGAGTGCAACCCCACATTCTTATATGGCATGCCTCCCCCTCCGACATAGCAAGGTAAAGTTGTTTGGCATATCATTCATACTTTGCTAAGGACATGGTTAGAACATATAGACATGTTTGCATGATAATAGGCTCATTCATGAAAATCAAATGATTTTGATGTATATATGGTACCACTATTGCTTCTATGATTGATTGATCTAGTGGTAGCATATGACATGTTTGTGGGCTTGCAAACCTAGTGTTGAATCTAGAAAATGAGCTCATGATGTGTAATTCAACATGGTCAAGATAACCCTTATACTTTATGAGGTGTGAAGAAGCTTGTCCTTGGATCAAACCGAATTACATATTCTAGGCAAGTGATCTAGATTGAACCATAATATGACCCTCATTTTCAATCCCTAATTGATTGACTTAACTCTCACTAAAATTAGCATATTTTTGGTGATTGTTGACAAAGAGGGAGAAGTAAGTCACAAAGATATAGAAAGGGGGAGAGAAAGCAAAAAGGGGGAGAGAAAGCAAAAGATATGACATTAGAAAGGGATCAATTAAAATTGAGCACACAAGTAGGTAGAGCAAGCTCATGAATCATTTGTTGCATTTCTATGTGCACTAACATGATGAATTGTTGCATTGCAAAGCTTAAATTCATATTCATGATTGTGTGGTGAATGCTAGAAATAGATCTTGAATGATGAATTGTTGAGAGTAGCTTTACAAGTGGTATCTAGACACTCTTTGCTATAATGTTGATATCACGGGGTATTTTAGTGTTTGTGATCTTTACAAGTGATGTATTACAAGTGGTGTCTAGCTACATTGGTTCTAAGGATGGTATATATTGGCAACTCCGATGGTATCACGCTTCAAAGATCCATTCTATATACCTTAGCATCTTATTGGTAGTAGTATCTCTCCCAAAACTTCGATTCATGCATATGTGAGGAATTGAACCAAACTCATGGAAGCACATATGTAGGGGGAGCTAGTACTACCAAAACCGAAATATGTTTTCATTTCATATCTTTGTGATGATTGTCATCAATTACCAAAAAGGGGGAGATTGAAAGCCCAAGTTTGGTTTTGCTAATTAATGACACCAAGTTGCTAATGCTATTGTATCAAGTGGAATGAGTTAGGCATAAGCAACACACGTGATGAAGAAGCATGTGGCATGGAGTGATGGCCACAAGATCACAAGAGGTGGAGATGCACATGAAATGATGATCAAGGTGATCAAGCACGAGAAGTTATACATGGAACAAAGTAATCAAGGCAAAGGTATAACCATAGGGTTTTGCTTTTGCCGGTCTAAGATGAGTAGAGAAGTGATTGATCGGGTTTAGGATTGATAGCCGACTATCAAGAGGGGCAATCACGGTTAGCTCATGGATCAAGTGCTACTAGGTCATCATCTTGAGAATATGCATTAGGATCTAGTAGAGAACTAACATATCGCCTTGGAAAATGGTTGTGAAAATGCTAACACACATGCACATGGTGATATACACATGATGGTGTTGGCACTTTAGCGAAGACGGTGGAGTTTGAGCGGTAGAGAGGGGTTTGGGGTTCTCTCTCCCTCCCGCCAAATGCCTGTTTTCCATTGCACCGGATGCGAGAACCGGAGGCAAAGTCGCGGTGGTGGTCGTCGCTATTTTACAAGCGACAGACGCTATCCTCGGGAGCAACAGACGCTGCCCTCAGTGTCTGTCGGCTTACCCTGGCGATGGCCAGCTGTGGTGGCACGACAGACGTGGTTGTGGCCGCTCGACGGAGGCATGACGTCAGCGTCCGTCGACAGTGGCGTCAGCCAGGCTCAGGAGCAAGCGGAGGCGAGCTGTGCACGACAGATGCTGGTTGAGTCTGGTGTTGACGCGTCGAACGCGTCTGTTGAGTCGCGCGCATTGCAGGGCTCTCTGCACCGCGTCTGTCGATGTGACAGACGCTGGGTCTCAGGCGCGATGGATGCGTTTGTCGAAGGCAATTTCGACCGTTGGTTTTGAGCGCACGGGGACACGTGGCAGACAGAGGTGCGACGGACGCGGCACTGCAGCGTCTGTCGCCTTGGCGTGGCCGCGTCTGTCGCCCTCGACAGGGGTATAACGGCTAGTGGCTTTTCCATTCGCTATAAATAAGAGGTGGCCGGCCCTTGGGGGTTCTCTCTTGCATATTTGAGATATTGAGGCACACTTTGAGCTAGAGAACTTTCTCTCCACTCATCTCCTTGCTTGGTTGCATACTCTAGAGAGATTGAGTGAGATTCAAGTGTATTGCATTGAGAGTTGCATCTAGTGACACTTGATTCTTGAGTTTGCTGCGGATTGCTTGTTACTCTTGGGTGTTTCCCGACACCCTAGACGGCTTGGAGCAGCGGTGGTGTTGAGCTCGTGATTGGAGATTGTTTCGAGTCTCACCAAGTGATTGTGAGGGGTTCTTGAGCCTTCCCCACGGGTGCATCGCCACAACGAGGAGTAGCTTACCGGGAAGCAAGTGAACCTCGGTAAAAAATCTTGTGTCATCTTATTGCCGAGGATTTCATTTGTGTATGTGATCACGTTGATTGATTGGTACATTGGACATATCTCTTCTCATCAACGTTGGTATATCTATTCAAGGTCTCTTCTTTACTTATTATTCTTTGCCTTGTTTAGCTTGAGTAGATTAGCTTTTCTCATAGGAGTAATTAGCCTAGTAACTTAGGTTGTTGGTGTGAGCTAAAGATCATAGCCTTGTTGTTTACTAGTATTGTGTAGGTGGCTTGCATAGATTAGTTGTGCTAGTGCTAGAAGAGCTTCGTCATCTTATTTACTAACTTGTTATTTAGTAAAGCTTGTAGAAAATTTAAATAGGCTATTCACCCCCCCTCTAGCCATTTGGACCTTACACACGGACCAGGTGAGGCCCGCAGGCATCACTCTACCCAAGCTTGATGTGATCCTGGATCAGACGCTGATCTGCACCGGACAGTCGCAAGCCAGTGTGGAAAGAATAACCCGAAGCTACTGGATATCCACAACAAATCCTCGTATTAACAACCAAATCCTCGTATCAGTTCTGCAAAAGTAATCATTTTAGTTTCTTGCCTGTATGGATCATTGACAATAATTTATTTAAACTTAATGGTAATATATATTCATGAATCAACTATCTAATATTTTTGTTCGCAAAAAAAACTATCTAATATTTTAACTTCTAATTTCTTAATATTCAAGTGCCACTCCATTAAACTTTAATTAGGATAGATCTGCCATATGAACAAGCTCTCTTAACCATTGTATTAGTAACAACAAAATATGACTATTTGTTGCCATTTTACTGTAGGAGTATATATTTCAGTCTTTGTAGTGGTGAATGATATTAGATGCCCATAAGTAATTAAGGACAGCTCAACTGGTTTCAGCATAGTTTAGCTCTGAATAATACAACATATTCTTTCGTGGGTACTCAGGATATTTGTCTGAACCCTTCTGTTATCATGTTTCAGCTTCATCAAAGGGGATAAGTATCATAGATATCTTATCCTGCCTAATACTGTTTCGGCTAATAATTTTTCTTTTTACCATGAAGTAAAGGTTAGTTTCCAAATTTTATTCTTGCTTCAGATGATATCATAGAGTTCATGTTTTTTCATCCCTGGGTTTTGTAAGATAGGTTTAAGCAGTATTGCCATTCATCATATTTGTGTGCTGCTTGGATGTCAAAGATCTCATAGATCTTGTCAGGCGCGTTGCTGATTACTGATTCTTGGTATGATACTTGTTTTTTTCTGATTCAAGTATTATAGCCTGTATGATCAATTTACCATGTAGTATGCTAAGCAATATGGTGGCTGTTGGTGACATGCACCGCAAAAAATTGGCATTTTGTTCCAAATTTTCATCTTAATTATTTTTTCTTCAGCAGGTTTGCTAATTGTTCTGATGGTATTAAAGCTATATTTACCTTAGTTTTGGTGACACATTTTTTTAGCAGAGTTTCGGTGACACATAAAGGTGCTTTTTAGGGAAGAGGAGCTGTGCTTAGTTTAGTGGAAAGTGACTGCTACTGACTAATTACATGTCTTGTTAATTCTTTTAATAATGAATAATGGATATGGGTATACAGACATATAAGGTAACAAGTTCCATTGCTTTAGACCTTGCAATTTCACATAAGTTCAATTAGTTATAACTGGTTATGATTCTGTTTGGGTCGTATATATGATTAACATTGAGTTACTGTAGGCTTCCGAAGGAACTTGTTGACAAGACCAAGCTGTAGAAGGATAGTGTGGCGGTGTGCCTCTAGTTGAAGATTAGTATTTTGTTATAGTAGTACAGGTGGTGTTCACAATTTGCCTTCAAGCATAGCATATTGCTGCTATTTTTTGTCATAGGCACTGTTAGTTTCTTGGTTAGTTGATATTTTTTCTCTTTTTTGCAAAGATACATCTTGATGTATTGACCATATGAATCAATAATATTTTCTTTCTGTTACAAGTTTATTAATTTTTTATCCTTCTGTTGTGGAAAATATGTCATATTTGGTGCTAGTGGTGGCTGGTGTTATAAATAAGTAGGCCATGTGAAAAAATATCACTATAAATCAATATAAATGTGGCCTAAAGTACTATTAATAAAATAAATGATGGAAATTGTGGTCGTTATTCCTAGAAATGTGATCATTGGTGCCTCATGGTAGATGGTGCAAAAACATTAACGATGGAAAATGTGGTTGTTATTACTTAAAATTGGTGCCTCATGAGTATATGGACGAGAGAAATAACAATTGCATTGTGGGACTTACTGCATGAGAAAAATCCCAAATTATGATTATAGAATATTATATTGCATTGAAAGTTGAATTTTCAAGCTTACCTATGGATTGAGGTATAATGCTGCTCTATAAACAATAGTTTGAAACTTTGTATTAAATGTCTAGAAGACAAGATGATAAATAAGATTTTATCAATGAATGTTCTCGAAGAAATGTCTCTTGTGTATAGAATATCAAAGAGCAATGCAATACATGAAGTATTTGAATTTATCATCAGAAATTACTCAAATAGAAATTGAGTTGATTTTTTTAGACAGCTTTATAAACTAGGATATTGTTAGCTTGCATATGTTACCCCCCTTGAAGGCTTGTGACTATATATCACAACTATGAAGTACAGCATGCATGAAGTTGCTAAATGTCAAGCATAGAAGCTAAGACATGTAAGAATAGATAAAAATTAGAATATTTAAGGTTTTCTTGAAGAAAAACTTAAATCATGTGCTTACAGACTTTTTATCTTTGGAATTACTATCCTAAAGTATTAGTGGTGACGGTGCTTTAAGTTTTAATTCCTGTTAAATTAAGTGGATTTTGTAAACTCGTAGAAGAGTTAATGGTACTTTATTAGCTTGAAGACTAATATGAAGCATTTAATATTCTTAGTTGCAATTTTTGCTTGCTGTAATATGTGTTACTTTTGCACAGAATACATTTGATTTTATATGTTTCACCTATAAACAATTGCCTATATTGTCTATCTAAATAATTTTTGCAATGATTTTGTCCACTAAGAAGCCTCAGTTAACCATGAAGGTTATAGTTCTTTGTGCACTACTATCATTAGGTAGAAGGGAAATTGGATTTTCTAGAAGCACATGAATAATTGGAATATATTGGCATATTAACTGATCTTAAAAGGATTAATTTAGCCAAGAAATAGTATAATCCATAAACTAAGTATTTTATACTTCAGCTCAGAAACTAGAAGTTTATGTCCTACACTAAATCTGTTGTCGTACACTAAATAGTATATTAGATATGTGAATTTCATGTCACAACCAATGAATACTAGAAGTATGATTGGATTATATGAAATATTAGAAATGATTATTCATAGCTGATGCATGAAGCATATTACTACTTGAAGTAGTTATGGCACGAAAAGGGGGAGAATTTTGGGTAAAGGCATGATAAAATATGAAAAAATATATATTTAATAAGCATAACCTTCCTAAATCTATCTTTAAGTGCATGTGTAAGGACTTGAAGTTCTAGTCGCGTCCTTTCCGGCCGAGTTAACTTTCTCTACATTGCACTAATTGTAAGTAAGCATGTAGCGTTGTATTTTGTTGTTATCTATTACGTTGGATTGAATACCAAAATTCCACATTACACTTGAATGTGTATCACCATGTTGTGCTCTCGTCGAGCTGCAACTATCTCCATTCCTGCATGAATATTAGCAAAGAAGCTATATTTGTCACTTCCCCCGTAATTAGATTAGCTAGCTAGTACGCTATGTCTATAGTTTCCGTTGAACTAAAAAATATCTTGTTTTCAATGGATCGCATGATAAGCAATAAATTGGTCTAGGGCCAAGTAACCAAAGATCAGGAGGAGTTGGTTAAATTCAAATTGGCTAAATGGAGAAGAGACCCACTTGAATGGGCTGAACTATAGCGAAAATTGAGTTAATAGATAAACACTTAATGATGATTTGTGATTTTTGAAGAAAAGACATTTGGGGAATTTTTATTAATGGCAATCAGAAATTTCTAGAAGAAATTTCTTATGAATCTGAATGTTGCATATTTTGTACTTTTAAAGCATATGGTCCATTTTTATGTATGAGTACTTGGATCAATTTTTTGGCTATAAAATAAAGAAGCTAGATAATGAAATAGTTTTATAAATATATGCAAATCAGGGGGAGAACACCCTAGAGATTATAGGAATGATGAACATTCTTTATTTCACTTTATGTATTCTAGCTCACTGCATATAATGTATAATAACCCCCGTATTTAAATATGTGCGTGAATATTTTTCATAAAATTTTATCATAGCATACATGAATGGGCCTTCGCTTGTAGTCGGAGATACATAAATTTGAATTATTTTAAGCCCATGATAGGGGATATATTTTGAAGTATGTTATTAAAGATATAATATTGGCATTAGGGGGGAGAGAGACTATTTTGAATGCCAAATATTATTTTCACAGAAGAAAAATGATCTTAAGAGTAAAATATTTATTGAAGCTTGAAGCAGGAATAGTATCACACACTAAATCAGACAATAGTTTGATTAATGCTCTTGTGAAGCATGAAGCGGAGCATATGCCAGATATTTTAGAAAAATGAAAGGAGTAACTTGAAGTTACAAACCAGAAGTTATGTTTACTAGTAGTAAACTAAATATTGTATACTATCAAGCTAAAATCTATGGAGACGTCTGTGGGTTCCAGTTTAGTGTATACTTTTTAAATAAAATATGAAGAGAACACCTCATGAAGAAGGTCAAGCACCTCATGAAGAGGATCATCACGAAGATGAAATCCAACACACTAAGCGTGCACATCATAGTGTTAGGTACGCAGAACAATAAATTATCTCTTGTTTGGAAAATGACAAAGAGACGAAATTATCTCATATTATGAGAATATTGGGATAAACTAATAGTTATCGAAAACGCTACCTCTATAATTCCAAATATTTTTCTTATAAAACCTGGATCCAAAAAATAAAGTCCATGGCAAAGTCGTTTGTAGCGATTATATCGGGTCTATGCAGAAAGCAATTGATGTTGAATCTCCTACTATGAAGAATTAAATTTTCTGCTATATCTCTGGCAAATGAATTGAATGATTATGGAATATGTAGTTAATAAGTGAATCATGAAAATCCATATAATTCCCGAAGAATAAATCGCAACATATGAAAATTAAATCTCATACAAGTACTAAGAAGTCTAAGGTAGAATATATTCCGGAGTGAATATTAAAGTCTCAAGAAGGGCATGTCCTAGAAGGAATAGAAGTCATAGAATGACTTTATAGTGTATAACACTATTTTATTATGTATATCACATAGTAATCTCTCACGAAGCAGAGAATATATCTCATAAAAGAAAAATATTGTTCATTAAGAATGAGAATATCTTTGAAGGATTTAATCCATGAAGGATTTACTAGTCGATTCTTGAATAAACACCATTAATCCCTGAAGTGAATATATAGACCCAAAAAAAAGGAAATGAGAAATCTTAAACACCATGAAAGTGTCATACAAACACTTAGAAAGTGCATATTGAAAGGCTAGCAATGAAATTATGATATCCTCTAAATACCATATAAGGTATAAGGATAATGGTGATTTTGGCAATTGAATTGCCTCCTAAAATGCCAAATGCGAGACTGGATTTATTATTTAGTGGTACAATCAAAATCATGAAGATTTATGAAATATATAATTTAGAAAATCCACTAAAAAGAATTATAAGTATTCAAACTCTAATATAAATTTGATGCACTATCCAGAAGATATTGACTATTGTAACTTATTTACCCTCATAATCTTCTGAAAGAATTTATTACCTTGAAGGATAAAATTTATTTGTTTTGCACAACTAATAAGTGGTCATTATGCATGAAGTATATTGCTCTTGTTTATACCCATATAATTCATAGAAGAATTATGAGTCAACTTTTGAAAGATATAGTCTTGTGGTACTGCATACCATTAATTAAGCACACATTTATGAAAAATGTGGTTTGAACAATGAAGTTCAAAAATTAGCTTTATGAGGGGGAGTATATTTTATTGAATCTACCTTGAAGGTAAACCACTAAAATTACAAAGATCAAGTAGATCATATTTGCTAAAACGTTGAAGTTTATGCATTTATTATGAAGATAAATATCTATTCACGAAGATTAGAATATCCCAAAGAATGAATGACCAAGAAGGTTAAATGTTGTACTCTTTTTTTCTTATATGAGTTTTTACTTAAAGATTTCTCACACAAGGTTTTTAATGAGACAACATGTGCAATGCAATTAACGAATGTGATGTACTCTTTTCTCCAAGAACCGTTTTTTCACTGGGTTTTCAGATGGAGTTTTTAACGAGGCATGTGCATATCATGGTAATCGTCCAAGGGGGAGTGTTGTAAAGCATACGGACTTAATCCTAGAAGGAAAGGAGAAGGAAAATCCTAATTCTAGTCCGTTTGTATGTGGGCTCTTACCAAAACTCTTAGGCCTTGGCAGGACTATATATATATATACACAGGAGCTCTATGTTGTAAACACCAAGATTCGGAGAAATAAAAATAACCTCTCTATCTTGTGTCTATTTATTCTCTACTTTTATCCACTATTTTGATCGTGAGAGACGAAGAAGGAAAGATCCGAATCACTGGCAACATGTTTTATAATAGATCCCACATGGAGACTTGTTTGGTTGTGAGGCAAGCTGGGTCCAGTCCGTCCCCGAGGAGGAATATTCCGTAGATTCGAGGTCACATCGAGGTCACACCCGTCCCTTGATATCGAGGGGACGAGGACGTCCTCGATCGACGGCGTCATTGCGCGCGGGCTCGTAGAGGCACCGGCGCTTCCTCCCCGCGCCGACGTCGTGGAGTCGCGGCATCGAAGGTTGGTTCCTCCCAGCGTCGAGCTTCTGGCGGCGCAGCACTGCAGCAGCTCCAGCCCTCGCGGGAGCCCGACTCACGGCGGCAACGGCGACTCCTCCCCTCGCGGCGACACGGCAGCTTCTCCCCCGGCTCCCGTCCCGGCGCCAGGCACGTCCGCTACTCTCTCATGGGCCCTGAGCTCGTGCGGGTGTGGAGGCGCGGCGCTCCGCGAAGAAGACGAGATGCGCCCGCATAAAAAAGGAAAAGAAAACGTCGCAAAAAAAGGAAAAAAAATAAAACTCCCGATCACGCTCGACCACAAGTTTCGACCGGAAAAAAAAACGAGAAAAGTTATTTATCCCTAATAGTAAGTGGGGCCCACCAAACAGTAGTTAACGGAGTCTATTTCACCGTTCATCTTATTCCTATTTATCCCTCCAATCAAACATGGATCTATCCCGTCTCTTAGACTACCCGCACTCATGGACCTCTATATTCATCCTCTATACGTCCTAGTCAGCGAGATTCTCTCCTCTATACTCAATTCTCCCGCACTCATCCATCCTCTATATCATCCTCTATCCACTCTATTCACTGTGGGACCCACTTGTTACTTTATCTAAATATATCCATGTGTGATCTAGTTTTGAAGCATTTATTGAGACGAATTTAATGGTGCAATCGAAATTTAATTTGGATTTTTGGTTTGTGAGTTATAGCATTTTTTCCTTTGTTTAGCTAGTGGGGCCCGCCACTACAGAGTATAGAGTAAGCACAGTACTACTCTAAATATAGAGTGAGAGAAAGGATAGAGTATCGTTTTAGAGTACCCAGTGCAGCAGTTTTTACTCTATATCCATACTCTAAACATTTAGAGTATGGTTTTACAGTATGCGCTGCGGCTGGTCTTATCGTACGTCTGGTCTGCGCTGCGTGCGGCGGCCGCCGCCTCCGGCCTCCCTTCCGCGTTGACCGCGCACGGACGGATCTGACGGGCAAGAGCCCCGTGAAACTTGAGAACACGCTCTACGACTGTAGCTCCCTCGTCCGATCCGGCCATGCTTTACATACATCTCACATCGATCAATCACATGCATGCTGATGATGCATTCTTACTGCTACTACCTCCGACCTAAAAAAACATTCTAAATTTAAATGGGGTCAAATTTCGTTAAATTTGATTGAGTTTATAGAAAATATTATCACCGTTAATTAATGACTCAAAATAGATATTTTCTGATAATATCATTAATGTTAGTACTTTTTAAATTTGGTTAAATTTAAATTTTTTTGACCTTTCTAAAAGTAAGATGTTTTTTTTTGGACGGGCGGATGGTGGTGCTGAGCTTGCTGGTTCCTGGTGGGAACGCAGGACGGACGAATGGCGTCCGCGTGGAGAGCAGAATGCACCTGAATCCAGATGGTGATCCAACAGCTGATGTTGCTCTCAGGCCCGGTCCTGTCAACTTATAGGCCTGGAGCGAAGCTCGAAAGATGGGCCCTTCAATACAATTATAATAATAAGCATAAAAATGCTATCCATCTCTATTTTTTTCACTTTTAAATGTGTCTTTTGGCAACATGAGGACACTGGAAATTTAGAAATACTAGATTACTAGATTCAGTTTAACATTAAAATAAAAATGTGTGTTAGTAAATTACCAAGTTTTTTTTTTGGCGAGAGACAAGTGGAGAACAGGGATAATAATTATTCACTGCCCTACACCGTTAGGAATTCCCCAATCCCAAATTAGAATCTGAGTCTTATATTCTAAAGAATAATGACAGGGGGCAAAGGCAACTAGGCAAATTAAACATTGATTAAACAATCAACAAAGGGGCTTAGGGAACAGGGGCAATTGGGCATAGCACTTTACCTGAGCACGTCTGGACGTAAGGACATCTTGTATAGTCATAGTGTCGTACTCGCTTGGCTGGGACACGGCCGATCAACGACGGCGACGCCAGACGGCAGACACACAGCGATGAAGCCAACGAAGGAGAGCGGCCGCAACTTGACGGACTCTTTCTTACGCGCCTGGTATTTCCTATGGGCCAAATATATATTTCCTATTGGAGCAGAGTATTGCCAACTATAGCTTAAATACATGGGATTGGGCCCCTAGTCTTCAAGGGCCCTGTGCATGTGCACAGCTCGAACCCCCCCCCCCCCCCCCAGGGCCGGGGCTGGTTGCTCTGACTGACCCGGTCTCCTCGCTTTCGGACTTCTTGTTACAAGAAGGAGCACTTTTTAGATAATGACAAGAAGGAACATGCATGCCAAAAGAAATGTATTTCACGGTTGACGACATGCCATGCAAAGGATGCCTTGTTCGCTTCTCTTATAAGTCATACTTTTTCAGCCAACCAACAGTGTTTTTCTCTCATAACAAATCAGCGAACAGTACTTTTAGCCATGACTTTTCAGCCAAGTGAACGGAGCGTGACATCGGAGGTTTATGTAGCTTTAGAACTTGGAGTGGCATCATCTTCTTCTCAATTCCCAGCTGTAATATAATATATATACTGAGATTTTAAGTGATGATGAGGGAGAGGGACAATCTTACATACTGTACAGGAGTACAGAAGACAAATACAAGAGAGTAAAAAGTTACGTCGTTTCATTCCAGAAAACACAAGTAGGACACATCGATCGATTTCAGCCTGCGCATAATGCCCGTACCATGCATGCATCATGCATGATGCTAGAATAGATGCATGTAGTACGCAGGTCAGAGTTGGCAGGGCGATCGCGACATCGCGTGCTGCCGTGCTCAGTTTTGTTTGATTGAAAAAAAAAAACTATCCTTACTGGCTTCCTTCCTGCTGCTTAGAACAGGGACACGACCACCAATGATCCTTCACGTACGCTACCCTGATGCGTATCCATCGGCGCGCGCCGCCGTATATAGAAAAGAGACGCAGCGCCGCTCGCCGCTCCATTCCAAATCCGTCACCGATTATTCCTATATATGCTCTCCCCTGCATTGCATTGCTCTAATCGTAAACCAAATCACCCGTTTGACCAGTTTATCCGGCCGGCCTCGACCACCAGAGGCAGGAGAACGTATGTATATATAATTGCATGATATTTTTCTTGATTTCTTTTCTTCACTGCAAAGTAATCAAGAAAACATAAGTGTCAGCGCTCACACTATCATAATAAAGAGCTAGCCTACTATTCTATATATGTTGCTGCATGGCAGCTAAAAGGCGATCCCGATGGCTTTCTAGATGCGGTGCAAGATGCCAGTAACGCCCCGACCCGGGATGACGGCTAAGAATCCACTCTACACGTTGAATGAGCCACACCTGCTAATTAACTCTCTTACGTTTTTGTCCTCGCTTCGCGCAAAAAGATCGATCCGAAGTTACTAGCCTCCCGGAGCCCGGGCTTTTAAGCTGGTTCGACTGACCTTCAGCTTCCGAGGTGGTACTAATTCGCGCAGCTACAGTGATTCGCGAAGCTACAGTGTCCTCGAGCTACAGTAACTCGAATTTGGCCCGGCCCACGTCTGGCCTATCGGGCTGGGTCTCACATCCACCCACCCTTAAGAAATCGACGTCCTCGTCGAACTATCGAACCAGCCTACCCATACGGGACCAATGTCCAGGATCGACTCTCTTGGCCACGTCCGTATTCCCAGCTCCCCGGCCCAAGTGCCATGCTCTTACAGAGCCATGCGCAACCTGTCCGAGCTCCCGAGCCATACGTCGGTGAAACCGCGAGAGTTGGCTCTGAATACCATTTGTAACGCCCCGACCCGGGATGACGGCTAAGACCCACTCTACACGTTGAATGAGCCACACCTGCTAATTAACTCTCTTGCGCTTTCGTCCTCGCTTCGCGCAAAAAGATCGATCCGAAGTTACTAGCCTCCCGGAGCCCGGGCTTTTAAGCTGGTTCGACTAACCTTCAGCTTCCGAGGTGGTACTAATTCGCGCAGCTACAGTGATTCGCGAAGCTACAGTGCCCTCGAGCTACAGTAACTCGAATTTGGCCCGGCCCACGTCTGGCCTATCGGGCTGGGTCTCACAATGCCCTCCACGTACGATTTGTTTCCGTGTAGCGTAATGCATGAATGGACCTAGCTAGGAATTAATAAGGCTCTGTTCGCTTGTTTTATAATCCGTATTGTTTAGTTTGTTTGTTTAGCTGAAATAGTATTTTTCTCTCACAACAAATCAGCGAACAATACTTTCAGTCATGGCTTTTCAACGAAGCGAACGGACTCTAAATGTCTCTATGCCTTTTGTAAAGCGCATTTCAATTATTGTACCATGAGTTCCCCTTCACGACGATTGTTAAAATCCATCATATACTCATAGGGAAAGTTGAAAGTTGGCACCTATAAGCCATTTAAGCTAGCTTTCTTCCTCGGACACTCGGACCTCGACACGGTCTCTAATTTAACACTTTGCATTGACTATTAATCTCTATATAAAAAACATAAATGGCTTGCAAAGAGATAGCTTACTCCTAGATTAGGAAAGTAACTTTTTTTATAAAGAATCTAATAACACCAATGTTGCCTGTCTTGTCAATCTATATAGAATGTTAGATATTTATATGTTGTCAAAAAAAGTTAGATATTTATAATCAAAGATAAAAAGTTTGACTTTATATATCAAATAAATGTGGTTCATATCGATTAATAGACTATTGAAAATACTGCTTAACAACGTGCGCAATCAGTATGAGAATTTCTTTTTTCATGTAAAACCCAAATTTGTAACATTTCCCTTGTTAGTTTTCCTTTTTTTTTCTTCTTCTTCTTTCTCCGCAGCCATCTTGAGATAGTTCTACTTATCAACAGGGTTTGTTTTTCCTCCATGTGTATACATGGCCAAAAGAGGGCACTAGATTGTGGATTCAGTTGTCTATAATAACTAACTTACAAGCAAGTGACATCTTTGGATTACACATTAACTTGTTTTCTATGTCTTGACACCAGCGGTTGCACCCTACCAGCGCGCATCTCCATATCCCCTACCCACATCCTAGAAAGAATAACGTCTCCTCTTTGAAAGGCATTTATAATTTGAGTAAAATAAATTTGAAGTCCACACGCTGAAGTTTTGAATCTTTTGTGATCAGGAGTTGAATTTCGATGTAAGTTGGAAAAATTTTAGTCAACCCCAAAAACCCCCTCAACTAAAAGTACTGGTGTCTCCAAGCTAAGAGATGACCCAAAAGTCGAATGATTAACTTCCATACGTTATATTATTTTTTTGTGGAAATTCTCACAGTTGGAATCTTGATTCTGTAAGTGTCCACACTGCCCGCTGCCCCAGTATATTGTTTCATGTTACTCTTTTTCAAAGTTGTTAAGCAAGTTACATAATAATATATATAAGTATATGATATATATATGACTCACTCAACGCGCATTAGCGTTTTAGTGTTTTCTTATTAGCCTCGAGTCAGTTAATTGTTGTGCAATGCTTGTACTTGGTTTCCTAGTCTCGAACCCAAAGCTATGTCTCCACGAATGAAGATACCAAATGTGTTTTTTTGCTCTCTTTTCCTTAACTATATGCCATGTCATGGAAAGTATGTGGCCCCAGTACAAAGGACTCAAGGATCATGAACCATACCCACAGTTGGAAGACGTACATAGAAACATTTCGCTTTTGTAGCGCGTGGATTTATGATGTCGCAGTGCACCGTAACTTCCATATGTTCTGTTGAACTGCAACGATCAGCACCCCATAGTCAGAATGCAGAGCTTGAGCCACTTCCGTTGTATCGTCGTCTTATAGATGGATCTGAAGTCCATTGTGACTTGCGATATGGTATCCTATAGGACACTTATTAGTAATATCTATTATTTTAAATTAAAATAGTAATATGTTATGACAATATCTTTCACAATAATTATAATTGTGTGAGTCTTAATTATATCGTTAATCTGTATATTCTTTTAGATATTGATGGTCAGTTTTGATTAAAAAAAGTTGACTCAGGACCAACTTGATGAACTTATATTTGTGGTCGGAGGAAATTACATAAATATATTAGCATTCAATTGCTGGACTTCCAACAAAGGAGTTTGCCCTGAGTTTTCTCGAATGTGAAAATTCCCTAGCACTCTTGTTTTCATCTATGGCATTGCACTTCATAAAAAATATTTATGTAAATGCTTCTTTTCGCGCACACGGAGACACATTGGCACGCACGCACTAAAAGACAAAAAAATCAACTCATAGCAGCCGAAGACGAAGACGAAGACCTCGTTGGCATTAGGGTTTGAGGCTTCAGGAGGTCAGGGGGCTTCCATGGCTACAGCTTAGAAGGGGGGCTTCCGCGGAGGCCGTCAGACTGGCGATGATGGCAATCGAGACGGCTCGATGGCTGGGGTGTGTTGCCCATGGGGGCGGTAGGAGTGGTTGGTTGGACGGTGCAAGCGGTGGGAGAACTGGCTAGAGAACAATAAGGAGGAGACTAGGGTTAGTGGCAACGGCGGCAGCGAAGGTGTTTGTGCGTCGCTATAGCCGGTGGGAGGCGTTGTAGAAATAGGCTTCAATTTAGCAAAGGCGGTGATGTGAGCGCCGTAGGAGCCGGGTGGAGAGACAAGGGAAAGGGGGAGAAATAACTAGGCGAGAGAAGGTGAGTAGGCGCATGCAGGGGCAAAGCCTAGAGCAACTCCGTTAAGGCCCCTATTTGAACCCCCCATAACTAAATATGGGGGCTCACATTAAAAACCTTACTCCAGCAGGGTCCCTACTAAGGCCCCGAAATTTGGCTGGGCACCCGAATCGCCCCTCCAGACCCCATTCCTGTTGGGCCAACACCCTAGCCCCCATCCTACTCGTGCGTATGGAACTACGGTTCCCTTCCTCCACTGCCGACCTCCACCGGGCCCCCTCTCCACTGACGTGCCCCCCTCCCCTGCCGACCTCCATCGGCGGCCTCCCTCCACCGCCGGGCACGCGGGAGCGGCGTGGCTAAGGATGCAAGCGGGTCTGTCTGCAGACACCCAGCAGGACACTGCATCATCTGCACGCAAAATTTGATTGCCTTGCCGGAGCCTGCAGGCGTGTGCTAATTTGCCTGCACTCCCCTGCTAGGTTCTACAGCAAAACGCAAGCAGGTTTTGCAGACGCCTGCAGAGCCTGCCAACTAGTCGTATACTGCAAGCTAACAATACAACAATCTAGAACTATGCCAACTAGTACGTATACTGCAAGCAGATGAAGCAGCAGGTAGGACGGAGAGGCCCAAGAAGCTCTGCACTACAGCAAGGCTAACAACAGCAAGTAGGGAGGTTGTGGACGGAGACATTCAGTAGAGGCCCGCCGTAATGGCGCCTCCAAACTACTGTAGGCTGCACCAACCTTACCTTAGGGGCACGACGCGGAGGAGCGACGGCGAGGTGAAGGTGTGGGCGTCAAATGGATCCAGGCTATGCTACCCTCCTGCTGCAAAAGGGGGTTGGGGCGGGGAGGAGCCGGACTAGGAGCTAACATCGGGCACAGGGGCCGACTGGATACGTTGATAGGGAGGAATGTCGGGGTCGCCATCCTCACTCCGAAGCCGACGCTTCCCTAGCGGCTAGCGCCGTCGCGATCTAGGCTGCTCCGCTCATGCTTGATGGCAAGGGATGCACGTAGGTCTTGCAGGCTGACGTCGGCTGATGTAGGCGACCCGCTTCATCCCATTAGGCATTGCAGGCTGGGTTGCTTAAGCATGCATCAATTGAAGCAGACGCCCCCAGTGCCCACAAGGCCAATTTTTGCAGGCGGGCCGAGCAGGCTGGCAGGTTGGCCCACACCTACTTGCATCCCTAGGCGCAGCTTCGCGTGCTCCCTTCCTCCTCCGCCGCTGATGGTCGCACGGGTGCGCTCGCCACCACGCAGGCACACTCCCTCTCTCCTCCGATAGCCGCATGCTCCCTCTCTCCTCCGACAGCGCGACATGGAGCTCCGGCGGACCGATCCACGAAAGGATAGTGACGGCACCCTCCATTGCCATAGTCAGAACGCGAAGAAAAGGAAGAAGGAATAGTCTCAATGATAGGTAGGTGTAGGGTTGAGATGGCGGACTAGAGGAAGGGTGAACAGTCCTTTCTAAAATTAAACGCGCCGGCTAACCGAGACAAATGCAGAATTAAAATTGTCGGTCTAGCCAAGATTACACCCCTCTATCTAAGTTCTCAAGCACCTTACAAGATCCTAATTAGGCAACAAAGGTGTCGGACTAGCTAGAGTTCACCTAAACAATTCTAGCTTGTAAGGTCACACAAACCTATGCAACTAGTACTTCAAGTAACCGGGAGAGCTCCTACACAATCTAGTAAGTAAAAGCACAAAGCCCCTAAGCTCACTACCAATGCTCAATAACAAGCCTACACATGCCAAATTAGAGAGCGTAAATTACTTAGCTACACAAACTAAGCAATGTGACTAACAAGGTTACTCAAACCAAATTAGTCACGCAAGGGAGCTACTTCTATGTTTCACAAGCAAGAAGGTAACTAGCAAGCTACATAAGCTAACTAATTACAAGAGCAACTACACAAGCACAATATATGAAAAGTAAGTACAAGCTTGTGTAATGGGGATGCAAACCAACGGGAAGACAAGGATGACACGAAGATTTTTATCCTGAGGTTCATTTGGTTGCCACCAAGCTAGTCTTCATTGTGTCGACCGCCCACTTGGTGGTTTGGCGGCTAATTGGCATCATCTGCTAAGCCCACACATTGGGCACTGCAAGAACCTACCCTAAAAGTGAGGGTAGCTCAATGACACGCTCTACTAGTGTTGCTCTTCGCGGCTCCCACAGGGTGAGCACAGTACCCCTCACAATCACTTCTCCGGAGCACCGCACAATCTTCTTTGCATGCTTCAACGGTGACCACCACCAAGCCGTCTAGGAGGTGGCAACCTGCAAGAGTAACAAGCACCACCGGCTTGCAACTCGATCACCTAGTGCCACTTGATGCACTCTCACAATGCAATCACACTAGAATCGCACTCACGCTCAATCGGATGATCACTATCAAGCATATGTGAGTTAGAGGGCTCCCAAGCACACCTACACAAGACACCAAGGCTTAAGGATGCTCAACAACCAGCCCAAGGCCAAACTCCACCTCTATTTATAGCCCCTAAGCCAAATAAAGTCGTTGGAGCAAAGCTGCCGGTTTCTGCGAGGGCACCGGACACGGCGGTGCCCTCTCCGACAGTCAAATTCCAACGGGTCATCGAACAGGGTGGCTGTGGCACTGCTTTAGGGGTGGTGGTGACCACCCAGGCCAACCCCGCAAAGACCCTGGTCTCTGGAAAAATAGGGCGGTGCACCGCCCCTAGGCACGGCGGTGCCCAGGCAGTGACCAGCCCCACTTCAACTGCTCTCAGGAGAAAAGTGGCGGTGCACTAGACAGCCACTGGCGGTGCCACTGCCCTCCCCATGGCGGTGTACACCGGGCACGACGGTGACCACCCCACACACCACTGCTCGGGAACGAGGTCAGGTGGGCACCGCCACCCACCGGACAGGCAGTGGCGGTGCCCCCCAGGGCACCAGCCAACTCCTTCCTCTCGGGCTCCACCAGTCGGTCACTGCCATAGAGGTGATGGTGCACCGGACAGGGGCTGGCAGTGCCCCCAGGAAAGCACCCTGAGCCAAGTTTCGCCTTCTTTTCTTCATCTACTTCTTCTCCTTTGCAAATGTGCTAACATCATCAAGTGTTCACCAACTTGTGCATGTGTGCTAGCTTTTCACAAATATTTTTTAAAGGATTAGTCACTCAATTCACCACGCCACTCGATCCTAACACGTATGTAAAGTTAGATCGCTCAAGTGGCACTAGATGACCGATACGCAAACAAGTTTGCCCCTCTTAATAGTATGGCCATCTATCCTAAACTCGGTCATGCACTTCTCTACACAACCTTTGATCAGTGAAATGAAATGTCCTAGGTTATACCTTTGCCTTGCGCATTCCATTCCATCTCCTCCAATGTTGATGCAACACATGCACCAACCAATCACAAATGATATGATCCACTTCATATCATTACGTGACCGTATTGGTTCATCGATCTTGACTTCACTTGCTCTTCATCGTTGCCTTCGTCCATCGGTGCCAAGTCTTGCTCAAGCTTCACCGCCACGCGGTCCATCGCTCCAAAGCCTTCAATTTGCCTTCACGCTTGCAACCGGTCCATCAAGCCAAGTCTTGTCTTGATCTTCTCCACCTTAGTCACATGACTCAATATCATGTCTCATATGTAATGAGCTCCTTCATCACTTGTATGGGCCTTGCAACATATCCAATCTATTTCACCTCCATGGCATAGGTTGCTCACACATGATGTACTTGTGGACTAATCATCTGTGTATCTCACTCAAACACATATTAGTCCACATATGGTTGTCACTCTATTACCAAAACTAAATAAAGACCTTTCAGCAAGGCTCATGTGTCAGTGACTATGGGAAGGAATTTGGGGGTCTTGTTTTGGGTGCTCCTGCTAGAGTTGCTCATAGTTAGGGCCAAAGGTGGCCATGGCCCTCCTGTTGTTACGAAGTTTCTTTAGCAAATAATTAAATTTACTATGTATGGAGTGAGTTTTGAGCTTCGTCTCTTAGGGCACGTACAACGGGTCTGTTCGTGCCGTCTCTGTGCCATCAGTTTTGTAGAAAGACCCCCGATGGAGCCGAGAGACAGGGAGGTCGTCATTTCACGAGAGGACGACCCCGGCTCGTGCTCCGAGAAGAAATTTTCGCCTGGAGTAAAAGGCCTCGATCCCGTGCGGCGGGAGGTAGCGGCGATGGCGCCAATCTTCCGCACCAAACTGCTCCTTTCTCGTTTCGTTCACTGGCTGCCGCAAGCACGCGGACGACCTGGCGACCGGCCCTGATCTGCACGCGGGCGAGGTCCGACCTGTCTCCGCGAGCTGCGCCGGCGAGATCTGTTGTTGGTTTCGCACGGGCGAGCTCCGCCTGGCTGCTGCGAGCCGCGCCGACGAGCTTCACGCGGATGAGGAGGCGTTGAAGAAGAGAAGTGTTTTTGCAGTTGAAGTTGAGTATTCAAAGGATAAGGAGCAGCAGCGCAGTACTGCGGTGAGCCAGTGCAGCAGAGTGTCATACAGCTTTTCAGTTTCTATAGACTACAGTGGAGAGAGCAAATAACAAAGTACTACTGTACTAGGGCTTGTTTAGATTTCAAATTTTTTCACTCTCTCTATCATATCAAATCTTTGAATACATGCATGGAGCAGTAAATGTTGATAAAAAAAATAACTAATTGCACAGTTTATTAGTAAATCACGAGACGAATTTTTTAAGCCTAGTTAGTCCATGATTGGATAATAATTACCAAATACAAACGAAAGTGCTACAGTTGTAAGAGTTACAAAAAATTGCAATCTAAACAAGCCCTAGGATCTGCTAAAAAAAAGTACTATAGTAGGAGTAGCAGGCTAGTGTGTGTTTGCAAATTTTTTTCTAAAAAGTTGAGAGTTTGTAGCATTTCCTTGTTTATTTGATTTTATGAAATTTTGTTCTATTATATTATATTATATATTAATATATCACTTATTATATTATATATTAATATATCATTTAAATTTATGGTTCCAAAAAATATTGTAACCATGATTATCTTATTTATGCTGGATCTTTTTATTAACAACAAGCAACACATAGGAAGTTCCGCTATCAAAGCTCCGCCAATACATAGAAAACTCAAGAAGGATCTAATCGATTACATATGGCAACACGCTATGGAAACAAAGGAAATTAGACAAAAAAAAATAGACGTTGCAACTATATATAATATAATTATTATATTGATGGCTTCAAAAAATAATCATGTTGCTCTTATTTATCCTTGATACATTTTCTATCAAATAGTCACACAATGGTATACAAATATTTATTTATAGTTGATCCTAGCTACATGCAGAGCATTAAACAGCTTAGAGACATAACCTCGTCTATAGATTGTATGGTCAGTCTTTATACATGTCTGTATGATAAATTCGAGATGCTTAGAGACGGACCCCTGTCTGTGGGTTATACACTCCCTTAGCACGCCAGGTTCCCATCATTGGGCGCATGGGTTAGGGAGTAAGCACCTACTTCCTAGTAGGATCTTAATATTTAATAAACTTACCTCCATAGATTGAGTTCCTTAGGGCAGTCCCAATGGTGCATTGATGATGGTTTCTATCCTCATTAAATGACTTGCCACGTAGGCAAAATACTGACATGGCAACATAATTAATGAAGAAAGAGAACAAAAATCATAGAAATGGTTTCCTCATGAAGAAATCAGGTCTACACCCAATGCACCAAGAAACCATGAAATCATCATTGGGGAGAAACCACCAGTTTCTAGGGAGCTCGTGTCGCACTCCCATTGGAGGAAGAAGATAGAGTTGGGAGGAGAAAGAGAAAATAATTATTACTCATAGAAACTATGGGTTGGAAAGCGGTACTTTTTTGGTGCGGTATCCTATGTTATAGAAACGACTAGTTTTTTTCATTGAGACTGCCCTTACGGATAAAACATATCTATTAGGATTATAAGTCCTATTTGTTGTAGATTTAGCTGTCGCCGCCGCGGCCGCAGGAGTACACATTCGTGACATTGTTGCTAGTTCTGTCGGTAGCCGTAGCGCACGCACCGAACATGCCTCTAGCACTTGAGTTGGTACCGGTGCTCACATATTTTAAATAATTTTTTGAGTTTTAAGACAGAGCTCCAGTCTTTTAACTAATAGCTAAATGACGGGATTAAGCAGTTACAGCAAAGAGGATGGCATACCATCCGAAACATCACCGAGCATACTTGACACTTCCCACTAAAAACATCTCAACCAACCACGGAACATTCTTTTTTTTAAAAAATATATTATATACATATAGAAAAAAGTTACGTAAGCGTGTGCGTAAAATACGTTCATTTCTTCATGATGATAGGTAGCCTCGGTTAGGCCTGGTTTAGTTTCTAAAAGTTTTTTTTATCTCCATCTATCACATCGAACACATTTGATGTGACATAAAAACTTTTTTTTTCGTGAACTAAACGCAGCATTACTTCTCCACCGAATCAACGCGTGTGCAGCCTGCTCGTTTCGCTGGTTTACTGTGGCTGAAAGTACTGTTCGATGATTTATTACGAGAGAAAAAATACTATTGATAGCTCAAACAAATATGGTGGTGGTTGGTCTTGGTCAATTCGACTGTCCCTGCGGTAGTATCCCGTTCCTGCATATCCCATCCCATGGCCTGCCTTATCGTCATCCCGCACGGTACGGCAATACCATGACCGTACGCTATGCACGTGAAGACAGACGACTAGACGAGGAGAAACCCGGATATGCATGCTAGGGCCAGTTTAGTTCCCAAGAAATTTTGCAAAAATTTTCAGATTCTCCGTCACATCGAATTTTTGGACACATGCATGAAACATTAAATATAGATAAAAAATAAAACTAATTACACAGTTTAGACGAAATGGACGAGACAAATCTTTTAAACCTAATTAGACTATAATTGGACACTAATTGTTAAATAACAACGAAAGTGGCTACAGTGCCATTTTACTAAGCCCATGTTTAGATACCAAAGTTGGAGAGCAAAGTTTGCATAGTAAACATCGCGTCATACTGTAGCAATTTTGTTTTTATTTGGTAATAATTATCTAAACATTGAGTAATTAGGCTTAAAATGTTCGTCTCGCAAAGTACAACAAAACTGTGTAATTAGTTTTTTATTTCATCTATATTTAGTACTCCGTATATGTGCCGACATTTTGATGTGACGGGGAATAGGAATTTTGCATAGTAAATTTGGTGGGCAAAGTTGGGTATCTAAACATGGCCTAAATTTTTGGCAACTAAACGCTACCCTAGTGTGACCTCGAGTGGTTTGACCAGGGCAGGGGCAGGCACTGTCAGGCAGTATCATCGGTATCCTGCCAAATGCCAGCCACATCCACATGTGTGGCACTGCAAACGTGTGAAAGTCAAAACGGGAGAACCAGGCGCGGTCCGGTACATCGGATCTCCATCGGACGGCCTCGGAGCGTCGTGGAGACCAGCGAGGCCACAGCTCAGCGGAAGCGCATCAGTGCGCGGAGGCCCAGGCGCGCGCGCGCGCGCACGGGCACGGATGCGGGTGGCGGGATGCGTCGTCGATGGCCAGCCGACTGCACGCCGCACGAGGGCCGCCGGGCCCCAGCTTCCCCAACCCCGATCCTAATCTGCTGTCGCCCCGGGTCCGGGATACCAACGATGCCGGCGGGCGGGCAGGCGCAGGTTCCGCCGCTCTGAAATCGGTGGATTTCGTCGCGTCTGCGGCGAGGCGTTGTTCAGATCCAAAACTTTTTACGAAAACCAGTAACAAATTTTAAAGCACATGTACGAAGCATTAAATATAGAAAAAAAAATTAATTGTACAATTTGGTTGAAAATCGCGAGATGAACGTTTTGAGCCTAATTAGTCCGTGATGTGACACTAAAGTGCTACAGTAACAAATGCGCTAATGATGGATTAATTAGGTTTAATAAATTCGTCTCGCGGTTTTTAGGCAAGCTATGTAATTAGTTTTTTTTTATTATTATCCGAAAACTTCTTCCGACATCGCACGAAACATTCGATGTGATATTTTCCGAAAAAACTTTTCACCGACTAAACCCACCTTGATTTGCCCTGGGTGGCTAACGGGTTCTATAATTTATTTTTTTTATTAGTATCTGAAAACCCCTCTCAACCTCCTCCAACACATCTGTGATAGGTCTTACTAAACTTGCTAGGATCTATGACTAGTAGCGCGAACGGGAATCGGGATACAAAGAGAACAAACTGTGATGAGCAATGAGGTAGATCTAGGGTTTTAGAAGTTGAACCGTCGTTGGAGGGAGCGGATCCGGAGGTGTCCATGGCGTAGACGTGTCGGTGAAGTAGATCACGCCTTCCTTCGGGCCTCCACCGGCGTTGTCCGACGACGGGGGTGCGGCAGTAGAGAGGTGGCGGCGCGGTGGTGCTTCCCGACGCCACTGCGCGATGCCGATCGGTGGCCTAGGGTTGTAGAGTGGGGTTTGGGGCACGGTGAACCTCGTTCCGCGAGCCTGCGGCCCCCACTCCCTTTATATAGCGCAGCGCGTCGGGGGCCCACCAACCATGGAACGGTTGGGCGCCCCCGATCAGGGCGCGATCCAGGGGAAACGAGGCCCCAGCCGTTGGGCTGGGCCTCTGAGATCATCCTAACATTCTCCCCCTTGATCTCATCTCTGCTTTCTCACTTTGTTAACCCACCCCATCACAAATTAGTGTATTGAGCATGTTTCATCATAACAGTTATTACCATTAGATTAGACAGCCACAGACACTTTTCTGTTCAGAGGTAGATTCTCGCCTTGGGCCCTCTTACTTATCCAGGAATCACAGGCCTTCCTTCAAACCCATGCCGGCTACGTGTTCTCTGAACACATTGGGCGGTAAGCCTTTCGTAAGCGGATCCGCTAACATCTTTTCTGTGCTTATATGTTCAAGACTTATGACGTGATCCCGGATTTTATCCTTCACAACATAATATTTTATGTCAATGTGCTTGGCGGCATTGCTTGACTTATTGTTGTGAGCGTACAACACTGCTGGCTCGTTATCACAATACAACTTTAGTGGTTTATCGATGCTGTCGACCACCTTCAAACTGGGTATAAATTTCTTAAGCCAATTCACCTGTCCTGACGCCTCATAACAAGCAATAAACTCAGCATACATTGTGGACGATGCAGTGACTATTGTTTGTTTTGAGCTTTTCCATGATATGGCTCCTTGCGCGAGAGTGAATATATACCCTGAGGTAGACTTTCTATCATCTCCCGCGTAATCAGAATCTGAATATCCTACTATTTATAGGTCATCAGATCTTCTGTAGGTTAGCATGAGCCCTTTTGTACCTTGCAAGTATCTTAAGACCTTCTTTACCAAATTCCAGTGTTCCATACCTGGATTACTTTGATATCTGCCAAGCAGCCCAGTCACAAAAGCCAGATCTGGGCGTGTGCACACTTGAGCATACTGTAAGCTTCCGACAGCTGAAGCGTATGGAACGGCTTGCATGCGATCGCGCTCGAACTTGCTCTTGGGACATTGATGTTCCCCATACTTGTCACCTTTTACAATAGGAGCAGGTGATGGTCTACACTTATGCATATTGAATTTCTTCAATATTTTCTCTATATATGCCTCTTGGGACAATCCCAATACCCCTCGGTTTCTATCTCGGTGAATCTTTATGCCCAAGACAAAAGAAGCTTCACCTAAATCCTTCATATCAAAATTTGAGGACAAAAATCTCTTGGTTTCCTGTAGCAGAGTGACATCACTACTTGCTAGTAGAATGTCATCTACATACAGTACTAGGAAAATATATTTCCCATTCTTAAATTTTGCATACACGCAATTGTCCTCAACATTCTCTTTAAACCCAAACTTCCTGATTGTCTTGTCAAACTTCAAATACCACTGTCTGGATGCTTGCTTTAATCCATAAATGGATTTCTTCAGGCGACAGCCCATTCTTTCTTTGCCTGTCACAGCAAAACCTTTCGGTTGTGCCATGTACACTCTTTCTTCTAGATCCCCATTGAGAAACGCTGTCTTCACATCCATCTGATGTAATTCTAGATCAAAATGTGCCACTAGGGCCATTATGATTCTAAAGGAGTCCTTGCTCGAGACGGGAGAGAACGTTTCATTGTAATCTATCCCTTCTCGCTGAGTAAAACCTTTTGCTACCAGTCTTGCTTTATATCTTTCTATGTTCCCTTTGGAGTCACGTTTCACTTTGTAGACCCATTTGCAGCCTACTGTTTTGGCTCCTTCAGGAATTTCCTCTAGGTCCCAAACTTTATTGGTACTCATGGACTTTAATTCATCTTCCATGGCTTCTTGCCACTTAGATGCTTCTGTGCTCCTCATGGCTTCTTCAAATGAGGTAGGTTCATCCTCCATCTGAATTTCTTCGCATTCATAGACTATGTAGTCATCTGGAATAGGAGACTTTCTCGCTCTTTGAGGTCTGCCAGAAGGTTCTGCTACTGGCATTTCTTGTTCTTGAGGCTGATCTTGTTGGGGCTGCTGTTCATCAACTATGGGTTCATCCGGTTCCTGAAGGACAGGTTCCGAATTAGCCGTAGGCGAAAATACAGCAGGTGTTGTCACCACTTGCGTAGGTCCAACAACAACAGGCAGCGTGAAGTAGGGTTCCTGCACCATAGGGATGGGCACGAACACCCGCTTCTCTTCAAGGGTGATTTCTCGCGCTGTCTTGCTCCCCCTGATCATCTGATCTTCTAGAAAACTAGCGTGTCTCGTTTCCACAAACTTGGTATGTCTACCAGGGCAGTAAAAATGATAACCTTTGGACTTTTCTGGATAGCCAATGAAATGGCAACTTACTGTTTTGGGGTCTAGCTTTCCTATGTTCGGGTTAAATACTTTTGCTTCAGCAGGGCTCCCCCAGACACGCAGATGGTTGACTGAGGGCTTCCTGCCGGTCCACAACTCATACGGTGTTTTAAGTACTGACTTGCTCGGAACTCTGTTGAGAATGTGAATGGCGGTTTTTAAGGCCTCCATCCACAAACTCAGTGGCAGAGTGGAATAACTCATCATGCTGCGCACCATATCCATCAGAGTACGGTTACGCCTTTCTGCTACTCCATTTTGCTGTGGGTCGCCCGGCATTGAATACTGGGCTACTATGCCATTTTCCTGTAAGAACCTTGCAAAAGGTCCAGGAACTTGTCCATAAGGGGTATGTCGACCGTAGTACTCCCCCCCACGGTCAGATCTCACTACTTTGATTTTTCTGTCTAGTTGATTTTCAACCTCAGCCTTGAATATCTTAAACTTGTCTAAAGCTTCTGAACGTTCTTTGATTGGATATATATATCCAAAACGAGAGTAGTCATCTGTGAATGTGATGAAGGAATCAAAACCATCCACAGATGTTACTGGAAAAGGTCCACAGATGTCTGTGTGGATCAATTCTAGTACTCCCGTGCTTCGCTTAGCGCCTTTCTTTATGTTCTTTGCTAACTTGCCTTTAATGCAATCAACGCATTGCTCTAACTCTGAGAGTTCTAGTGGTGGGAGTATTGATTCTTTGACTAAGCGTTCTATTCTCCCCCTCGAAATATGGCCTAAACGACAGTGCCATAATTTCGATGAGGAATCAATTCTTTTTCTTTTCTTGCTAGCATCTGCGGGTATTGCATTCTCAGCATTATTACATTCAGCATTCACATTCTCAGACGTAGATAATAAATAAAGTTTGTCTTGTCGGAAGGCAAGACCCACACACTGATTATTTAATTGTAACTTGCAATTGTTCTTGCTAAAATGACAATCAAAACCATAGTCTGACAAACATGATACTGAAATCAAATTCCTGGCTAAAGAGGGAACGTAAAGAACATCATGCAACTGAAGTGTGAAGCCACTAGCTAAGTCTAGAGATAAATTTCCTATTGCTCGAACTTCAGCTTCAACGCCAGTGGCCACCTTAATCTGTCTTTCTCCTCTTTGAAGGGTTCTCCCTCCATTGAATCCCTGCAAAGAGTTAGCAACATGAACAGTTGCACCTGAGTCAATCCACCATGTGGATCTAGCATAACTTAGATATAAGGATTCATCAACAAAAGTTATAATGTCCTCACCCTTTACTAGGCAGTGTCTCATGAACTTAGGGCAGTCGTGCTTCCAATGCCCTGTCTCATTGCACCATCTACAGCGATCCGGGTCCTCCTGCTTCTGCTGGTTGTCTTGTTTTGGCTGTGCTTTGTGCTGTGAAGAGTTTCCTCCCTTGTTATGAGAGGTGGAGGCATCTGAAGCTTTCTTGTTGTAGAATGGCTTCTTGTTCTTTCCTTTGACAAAGTTCACAGAACCACCATTTGCATTCTTTAGCCTTTCTTCTTCTTGTACACACATTGCAATCACTTTCTCTAAATCCCAATCCTCTGGCTGTGTATTGTAATTGACAACAAATGTCTCATACTCTTTGGGAAGGGAGTTTAGAGCTAAGTGAATGATGAAACCATCTGCCAGGGGCATCTTTAGCTTGTCTAACTTAGCTGCCATGGTGCTCATGCTCAGAATGTGCTCTCTCACACTCCCACCTGTGAACTTCATGTTAGTGAGTTTCTGGATCAGTGTGGAAGCATGAGCTTTGGTGGAACCAGTGAACTGATTCTTCACTTTCTCAAGATATTCTTTTGCTGTTTCACATTCTGGGATGGCACCTCTTAAGCCCTCTGTGATGGTTTTCTTGATGACAATCTTGCACTTGCGGTTTGATTTTTCCCACTTGTATTTCTCAAGATCATACTTTGCTCTAATGGGAGCATAGTCTCGCTTCCGATTAGCAAAAGCTTCATCGGTCTCATTTTGGGCCCTTTCGGGCTCCTCTGGCTCAGTGGGTTTTGGCTCCTGAAGAGCCAAATCTATCTCTGCAAGTGCTAGAGCAGCATCAAGTTCTTCTCGCCACAGAACATAGTTCTGTCCCGTCAGCTTTGGGATTGCACTAATAAAGTGCATCGCATTGAGAGCTTGGTCTGAAATTAAACATAATAAAATAGTGAGGACATGAATAGTAAATCTAGGAAAAAATAATTGCATATCTTAATTTAACGTTGGTCAAAATCAAGATATACAAAAATTGACCCTTTACATAAATTCTAATCACCGTTGGGCAGAATAGAATAAATGCATAAAATATTAGAGCTTGCGCAGCGGAAAACTTGAATTAACTTGCTATTGTTCAGAAGCATGACTTGCTGACTTTGCTCTCTAAGTAATAAACACGTTGGTGTAATTAATTAGAGATTAATAACTGGGCAAAACAAATATTAAATGCTTCTGAAAAATAAAATAAAAAAAATCGCACTGTGATTAAACAGGCCGCGGCCAATGAATCGGCCCATGGCTGCTTTCGGCCCAGCCCAACGGCGCGCGCGGGGGGACTTACTCGGCCAGGCCGCAACCTGGGCCGGCGGCGCACATTCGGCCCAGTGCCGAAACCCGCCTGGGCTGTTTTCGGCCCAGAGGCGTCTCAGCCGTTGGATCTCATCCGACGGTTGGCCTTCGTTTTCGGGTGAACAAAACCCGTGGAGCAGCCGGCCGGTGAAACCCTAGCCCATTTCTCACTTGCTTCTTCTCTGTCTTGCCTTTCTCCGCTCTCTCACCACTCCGAAAACGCAAGGGAAAACGAGAGCCCCGCGGCGGCCGGAGAGGAGAAAACGGCGCCGCCCCGAGGTCCCTGGCCGGTGCGCGCGCTCTCCGAAGGTGGAGCGCACCGCCGTCCAGGGATTTCGAGCGCGGTGCCTTGCCGGAGCTAGGGTCCGCGGCGGGTCTGTGGTGGTCCCAATCGTCGGTGAACCGGCGACGTTGCGGGTCCGACTGTGGCGCAGGTAAGTGGCTTTTCTTTGCTTTTAGGATTCTCGTGTTCTCGCATATCTAGCTAGGGTTAGGGTTTGAAAAAGAAAAAAAAAAACCCCCTTTCTAGTTACTTGCTGTTCGTTCTAGAAGGTTCCCGAGCCCGATCTACTACTAGATCGGCCGATACCATTGATAGGTCTTACTAAACTTGCTAGGATCTATGACTAGTAGCGCGAACGGGAATCGGGATACAAAGAGAACAAACTGTGATGAGCAATGAGGTAGATCTAGGGTTTTAGAAGTTGAACCGTCGTTGGAGGGAGCGGATCCGGAGGTGTCCATGGCGTAGACGTGTCGGTGAAGTAGATCACGCCTTCCTTCGGGCCTCCACCGGCGTTGTCCGACGACGGGGGTGCGGCAGTAGAGAGGTGGCGGCGCGGTGGTGCTTCCCGACGCCACTGCGCGATGCCGATCGGTGGCCTAGGGTTGTAGAGTGGGGTTTGGGGCACGGTGAACCTCGTTCCGCGAGCCTGCGGCCCCCACTCCCTTTATATAGCGCAGCGCGTCGGGGGCCCACCAACCATGGAACGGTTGGGCGCCCCCGATCAGGGCGCGATCCAGGGGAAACGAGGCCCCAGCCGTTGGGCTGGGCCTCTGAGATCATCCTAACAATCTGATGTGACACGACACCTAAGAATTTTTATTTTGCGAACTAAACTCAGCCTGAATGCACCGGTGGATCTTGGCGGCCCTCACACTGCTGACTGCGCATCGCTTCACCGCATTAACCACAGCAGCAGCACCCAGCCGGCCCAAACAGAGAGAGGAGCGTCACAGGAGCCAGCATCAGCGCCAAGACTTTTCCAGTCGCTCGCTCGGGACTGCCAAGCCAACGACGCGAAGTCGCTCTCTCTGCTGCCTAGCCTAGCTAGCGACGTGGTGGCCGCGTCGTCCCGTGCAGCCAGCCGCCCAGCCGTGGCGGCGTCCCGCGTCCATGGCCACGCGCGCACGCTCACCACGCCACAGGCGCGCGCCAATTGGCGGGCCGCGGCTCGGGCGCCCCGTTTTCGGCGGCAGGGGCGCCGTCCGGTCTGGGGAATTTTCCGGGAAGGTCACTCTGCCGTGATTCGGCGCTCTGGAGGTCCGCCCGTGCATCCATGAGTTTTGGTCGGGCGAGTAAAAAAACTGACAAAGTACGGCCGTTTCTTTCTAAGGGGCTGTTTAGTTCCAAAAAATTTTGCAAAATTTTTCAGATTCCCCGTCACATCGAATCTTTAGACACATGCATGAAGCATTAAATATAGATAAAAAATAAAACTAATTACACAGTTTAAACGAAATGGACGAGACGAATCTTTTAAGCCTAATTAGACCATGATTGGACAATATTTGCCAAATAACAACGAAAACGCTACAGTAGCGTTTTGTCAAAAATTTTGGCATCCAAACGGTGCCAAATCGTTTGCAGGAAGAGAAATGGTACTGCCACACACGGCTGTAGTAGGTGTCTGTATATGTCAGGTTTAAAGTGTTTGGAAAGGTGTGATTTTGGGAGGAAAGAACAGGAAACCGGGGTGTTTGACTGCAAGAATTAGGGGCCGCGTTGAATTATTGCCTTATTGGACTGAAGTTATCCGAGAATTGAGCGCAAAGGGGGGGAGGCAAAAAGCTTAAGCGGTTAAGCAACGTTGAAGCTGAAGCCGTTGAGAAATGGTTTGGGTCTCTGTTTTAATTTTCCGAGCAAGCAAAGCCAAAATTTCCATAATTTGAGAGAGAAAGAGAGAGGAGTCATTTTTTCCATTGCTGGAACGATATACTGTATGTGGGCACGCACAATGATCCATGAAATCTTTTTTGCTTGAGCTATTCGTGACATCAGCATATGAGTCTTACTTATTTCGTAGTTAAACTTAGGAAATTAACACTAAAAATTAGCTGGCTAATAGCTAATAACTGCAGTTTTTTAGCTAGCTAATTTTTAGCAGGGAACTGTATGGATGCACCTGCTAATAGGTGGTTGGATAGTGAGTTCAAGGCGTATATGAACTATTAGCACCTATTAGCAACTCTAAGTCTGCTAATATAATAGTATCTCTCCAACTAATAATGAGTAGGTCTATTTGGATCCACTAGTAATAATTTTAGCCGCTAATTTTTAATATTTTAATGGATCCAAATAGACCCTTATTTTATTGTCAAGGTCTACCCTAAGGCTGTGTTTAGTTACCTGAAAAAAGCACTATGCAAAAAAAAATATTTCTCGTCACATCAAACTTGCGATACATGTATGGAGTACTAAATGTAGATGAAATCAAAAACTAATTGTACAGCTTGGTTGTACTTTGCGAGACGAACGTTTTGAACCTAATTAGTCAACGGTTGGACACTATTTACCAAATAAAGCCAAAACGTGCTACAGTACACTTTTCATCCTTTTCAGGGCAACTAAACACAGCCTAAGTCAATCATTTCAATCACTGATATTAAGAGGCTGTTCAGCTGGCTGATTGTGGCTGCGCTTTTGTACTTTTGATTGCCTATGGATGTCAGCCAGCTGCTTGCCTCCTTTCATATGTGTGGGGCTGCTGCAGCAGTAAATTTATATTTATATATTGATTGGCGGCATAATATTTGGATTACTGGATTCACACTAATACTCCCTCCGTCAGGTAAAAAACGCAACTGTAGGATCGGGCACAGATACCAATGCAGCTAGGAAAATTACCAAAATACCCTTGTGTGCATTTATACACCAGGTGTCTGTCAGTTTTGCAGTGCACCATTTATTAACAATAAACGAACTGCTCTACAGGAAAGAATGCTCTAGAAGTTTAAACGAGTGGCCAACAAGGTGCCACGTCCATGCATGAAGGTTACAGGCTTTTGAAAGCCTATTGGTCAACGTGCCCTGGCACCTCAACCTGCTTCTGACACTGTATAAAAGTGCAATATTTTCCGGACAAATTTTGAATCGCTGGATTGCGTTTTTTTCGAGACGGAGGGAGTACTTTATAGTATATAATTTTTTTATATGGTAATTAATTTTTTAAATAAAATCAGGAGGGGCAAGCCTCTACCGGTTAAAATACTATATTAAAAAAGAACGAGCTGTTTACAACTATGATAATCATTTCAAATAGGAGTACTTTTTTGGTATAGACTTATATTTTGGACTGTAGGAAATGTAAATACCTTTGATCTCTGACTTGCATTTTAGAAGAAAAAAAATCCTAGCAACCCATTTCTAGACATATCACTTAGTAGCTGTAACGTTTTTCACCCACGCGTGAAAATCTAGTGATGCAAAACACAGGTCAAACGAGGAGGCAGAGCGAGGCGAAAAATGGCTCGAGTGGGCACTATAAATGCTGCCTTTTCCGGGGAAGAATGGCGCAGTGCAGAGGGGGGAAAATGGATTAATGGAACGGAACAACAACGGTGCAGCAGCACAAGGGAAGCAGTCGCCACCCCTCCCAAGTTCCCCTTTCGAGAAATTAGGACCGGTAGAGCCCATCTCTGAGCGCTGCCTTGCTGGCCCTGCATCAGCTCCCTCCCCTCTCTCATCCCTCTTCCCTGGTCTGCTTTGGTTGCTTCTCCTGTAGTTTTTGGTCTCTCTCTCTTTGCTTGCTTGCGCTCTCCATATATCCTGTGGACCGGAGAAGATGCTCTGATCTACCTGTCTGTTCTTCGATCGAGTCTCAGAGATTTGGGAGGAGGAGGAGGGGGAAGCAAAGAGAAAGAGCCCATCTTTTTTTAGTCTTTTCGGTTCGGTTTCCTGGTTGCTTCTTTTGGATCCCGCGGAGGAGCCCACCGTTTCTACAAAAACCCAATCTTTGCTGCCTTCCCCGCGCCCAAGATCGATAGGTTTCCAGATCTAAGGCTCCTTCCTCTGGCTGTGAGATCGCAGGCGCAGCAATCCGAGCGCGCAGCTACTAGGGAAAAATATCCGAGAAAAGGTAATTCCTTTTTTTTTTCTTTGCTTCCCCTCCCAATGCAAGGGAAGTATGGTGGACTTGTTGGCCTTCCTCCCTTCGATCATGCAATTTGGGTGCTAGATTCGCGGTGGTTGATCTTCATGTGCGTCCTGTTTGGTTCCAATTGCAGATTTTGTTGCGGAGACGGAGCGAGAACAAGTTGCTGGACAAGGAAAGGGTAAAGGAATGGTCTTCGTCACGAAGTGGGCGATGGGGAGGCGGCGGAGATGAGGGATGCTATCGGGTGCGATGGATTACTTGAAATCTTGCTGGGGCCCGGCATCACCGGCTGGGCGCCCCCGCAGAGGATCGGACGCCACCGGCCGCCAGGACGGGCTCCTGTGGTACAAGGACGGCGGGCGGGTCGTCGATGGTGAGTTCTCCATGGCCGTGGTCCAGGCCAATAACCTGCTGGAGGACCATAGCCAGGTTGAATCCGGGCCGCTGAGCACATCGGAGCCCGGACTGCAAGGCACCTTCGTCGGGGTCTATGATGGGCATGGTGGCCCGGAGACGGCGCGGTACATCAATGATTATCTCTTCAACCACCTGAGGAGTAAGGCCTCCACCGCTGCTGAAGTTCATGCCTTAGATAAAATAACAATCAAGCTATGCTATCAGATTTACGATTAATACATCTAATATTCTGATATGCAAGCCGTGTGTATGAGTTGACGTTGATTGCTCTTAGGAAAAGATGTTTGCCATTTCAGTGACACTTGATTTTATGCATGCATTGCGTAGAACGTTGTTCTATGTATATTAACACGGAAAAGCGCGCGCAAATTTGAATGCAGTTATGTTTAGACAAAGGCCAAAGTTATCCTAAATTCGATCTTGATATAATTGGGAATAGAATGGAAGCACATCATTGCATGGAATAGTTTGATAACTGTAAAACTGCTATAAATTATTGATCATTGCAAAAGGATAGCTCCTTCTGTCACATCTTCTAGTTATATCACAATTTGTTTTAACTGCTTACCTTTTTTCATTTATGCTTTTGCATGACAAACTTTGGTTTCCAGGATTCGCATCTGAGCACAAGGGCATGTCAGCAGATGTGATTCGGAAGGCATTCCGAGAGACTGAGGAGGGTTTCATTTCTGTAGTTAGTGACCAATGGTCAGTGAGACCTCAGTTAGCAGCTGTAGGCTCTTGCTGCCTAGTTGGCGTGGTTTGCAGCGGAACTTTATATGTTGCAAACCTTGGGGACTCCCGTGCTGTTCTTGGGAGACTTGTCAAGGGAACTGGAGAGGTTTTGGCAATGCAGCTCTCAGCAGAACACAATGCATCCTATGAGGAGGTTAGACGAGAGCTGCAGGCATCGCATCCTGATGATCCCCATGTTGTGGTCCTAAAACACAACGTTTGGCGTGTAAAGGGTATTATCCAGGTACATTAACTTCGCATAAGATGAAGTTGGCAGTCTTTGTCTATTCATTCTTGACCCATCAATCCAAATATTTTTAACAGTGCAGAAAAAAAAAACCGCTGAGACCTTTTATTCTCATCATAGCTGAGATTTGCATTATGTGGGTAGTCAGCTTTATCTTCTGTGGTTGCATTTTCCTTTTATCTTGATGTTATGTTATCACTTTAAGTATATTTATGTGTATTCAGGAATCATGAGTATTACTGTAGTTATTGACCAACCTTTTAAAATACTTATGTGGGTGCAGTAATCCGACAATGTTATTATGAATGATGTGCTGTAAGGTGTTGAATTTAGTTTTCATATTGCATTCTCCCCAAGTGATTTTTTATTTTGATAAAGTGAACTTATTATTCATGCTGCACTTTAATGGAAATTAGTGCATGAGTCACACAAGATAGGAATAGGTGCATATTCTAGGTTAATCATTTTGTAAGTGATCTTGGTCTGGTAGTAATAGTAACTATGAAATCAGCTTTATTTTCTTGTATGTGCCATTCCAATTACTTCTACTGTGTAGTGCATATATGCGTATGAGATTCTGTCATGCAATCTTGCTTGTTGAATTGCTTTACTTCCAGGTTGCATCTCACATGGTATGCTCATTTTTTGCAGATAACAAGGTCAATTGGAGATGTGTATCTGAAGAAACCAGAGTTCAATAGAGAACCTTTGCACAGCAAGTTTCGTCTTCAGCAAACTTTCAGGAGACCACTTCTTAGCTCTGATCCAGCAATTACTGTACACCAAATACAGCCAACTGATAAGTTCATCATTTTTGCATCTGATGGATTCTGGGAGCATCTTAGCAATCAGGAAGCGGTTGACATGGTCCAAAGTAGCCCGCGTAATGTATGTATTCTTATCTTATGTTTAGTTTTTGTAACTTGGTCTTTTCGAGACTCAGTGCTAATTCATGTTATTACTTGCCTGATCAATAATATACATGTGATTATAGTAGTTTAATCATATTTTGACTTTCATTTCTGTTTAGGTAATGGATGTACTTTGTCTAAGAAATTTGAGAACAATATTTGTGCATTTTTAGAAGCCTGTTCTAAGTTCATTCAAGATGCTATGGATTAAGCATTTTCTGTTGTAGGCCATTAAAGGAAGCCTGTTCTAAAAATGCACAGTTTATTTAAGCATTTCCTTAGCTGTAGGCCATTAAGCATTCAAGTTTATATGGACCCACTATTGTTGTATGATTGATTATTGACTGTCTCAAAATGTAATCGCACTGCACTGTGGCTCATGCCGCTGCAAGTTTGTACTTTTGGCTGATACTGAATTAGACCATCTCCAGTCTAATCTGGGATGCTCTATCTTCATTGTGTGGACCATTTTCGTGTCACTTGAATTGTTGTTACTTGAGTTGAAGGTTTACATGTATAGTTTTGGTTGTTGCCGGTACAATTTAGTTGTTAGATACTTCCTCCCGTCACGGTACATGCTGTTCTGGGCAGTGATACAGTATCCAAAATGCAACCCTGACCATATATTTCTATTGTAGTATGTTTATAAAACCAAACAAAAGTTGTGATATCATGAAAATACTTTTTGAGATCAATCGCAAATGATTTTCAATGTTACAGACCCTGACATTAAAATGTTGTTTATTGTCAAAGTTTAAAAATTGACTTAATTTATTTTAAAAAGACATGTATCTTTATCTTGAGGGAGTCTCATTTTGTAAATTTCATACAACTGCAGTTTTCTTAAAAGAACTTTTTTTGCTACTATTTTATTATGATAATAACAGTCAAGGTTTATAATGGATACTGCGTGGATGGCATATAAACATGTGATGATAGAGATAAGGGAGTATTTTGAGCAAGTACAATGACGGGTCCACAAACTTTCTCAAGTTAAAATCGTGACCCCTATTGCATTATTTTTGTTGTTTTATTACTCTTTACACAATTGCACCACTTGCTGTTTTCTTGATGCCACTCCTAACTTTTATGTACCAGGGAATTGCTCGAAAGTTGGTAAAGTCTGCAATGCAGGAAGCAGCAAAGAAGAGGGAGATGCGGTATTCAGACCTCAAGAAAATTGATCGGGGGGTGAGGCGGCACTTCCACGATGATATAACTGTCATTGTGGTGTTTTTCGATTCAAATGCCATGACAACTGCTGCCTGGAGCAGACCCTCGGTCTCTCTCCGAGGGGGTGGGGTTCCAATCCCTTCGAACACCCTTGCTCCATTCTCAGTTCCCACAGAGCTAAACAACTCTTACTGAAACCACACTGGATGTGAAGGGCCAGGCAAGAGGATAAAAAAAGTAAAGGAAAAAGGTAAAAAAGAAGAAGAAGAAGAAGAAGAAGAAGAAGAAGAAGAAGAAGAAGAAGAAAGAAGAGCAGCAGTTGTGATCAGCTGTAGTGTATTTCACCGTTTGTGTTCATGTAAAACCTTTTTTAGACTCTCAAACTGGTGACTAGTGCAACTGATAGCAAGGTATAAGATTAGATTATTCTTAGCTTTTTTGGCCCTCCTTTTCTTTTCCTTACCCTTTAGATTCACTCATGGGATATCAGGTGGTTGTACATTCTCCGGATCAACTTGTGATAATAGTTCATCGCCCCCTTCTTTCGCCAAAAAGTGCTGTTCTGTCGTGCCATCCCAAAGATTGATCTGGTATTCTAGCAGGTAGCTCTCTTGGTGCATGCTCAGATGCTCTCCAATCTCCACGCACAAGGGCACTGCCTGGTCTGCCTCTCGACATTGTTGACATGGTGAGGCAAATCCTTAGCAGATTTACTGTTCCTTTTCAATAATTAAGCGTGCAGCCTTTTTTTTTGTCCATTTTTAGTTCTCAAACTATTGTCTGTCTGATTTTGGACCTTTAACAAGACAACTTATTAAAACCGCAAACTGGATATTGCAGCCCTTATCCCATCCGCCCCGTTTGATATGGATATATGTCGGCATGTCAAACATGCTAAGTAGTAGGGAATACTAGTAGTTTGCGTCTGTCAGCCTCTTCTCAGATTCTTCCTGCCTTTTCTTCCTCTCATGGCGTGCCATGGCCTACGCCTTCAACAGCAAGGCCCACACCGCTCCATGACCTCGCACAAAAGAGAGGCCGCTCCATCCAAAACCGCTCGGCAGCATCCAATGAAGGAATAACAGAAACGGTTATGCTCCTTCCAGGGCGTCCGATGGTCCGGACGGACCCGGCGGACCCGGACCCGACCTTCCCACAGACCCGCGTAGCAAAGCGAGCGCTTCTTATCCGTTCGCTCTCATCCCGCACCTGTGACTCCCACGCCCATTCCCTCCGCTCGCCGCTTCCTCTCCCCACTCATTTCCTCTTCCGCGTCTCGCGTCGCTATAGCTGCTGCGCTTGCTGTCGCTCTTCGCCGCTCTCGCTGCTGCTCTCTAGGACAGACGCTAGGCTCGCATCCATATCGCTGCCGTCATTCCTGTTTGCGCTCCCTCCCTCCATCCTTTTGCTTTGCGTCCTCCATGACACCGGAGACGAGGCGATGGCGGCGGGTTCCAGCGAGGTAGGTCGCGGCGGGGGATCTGGATCTGAGGCCTCTTCCTCCTTCTGGATCTGGATCTAAGCTCTCCTCCCTCCTCTTCCTCCTCCTCCTACTCCTCCTCCTCCACCACCCTATGGATCTAAGGGATGTGGTGCCGTGTTGCAACGGGTTTCTTCGGGTGTTGCATTAGATTTCAGTTGATGTTGCAGTAGCCTATGGTTTTTGGCAAGCTCTCGGGTTCCGCCTCGCCCTTGTTGCAATAGTCCTCTTCGGATGTTGCAGTAGTTGTTGTTTTGCTGTTGCAGTAGTTCTTTTCGGGTTCTGCACGTGTGATGCATGTTGTTGTAGTAGTTGTTAGGTGTTGTTGTAGTAGTTGTCAGGTGTTGTTGCAATTATACGTTCCTGGCGTTTCAACTTTCTTTTCATTGTTTCAGTTTTTTTTGAACCTCATGTTGTACTAGGTGTTCCATCGTTGTTATAGTAGTTTTTCTTCAGTGTTGTTGCAACAATTTTGGTGTTTCAACAACTAAACTATCTCTTCGATGTTGTATTTTTTTCGTGGATCCCCATGTTTCAATGGACAATCTCCTATGTTTCAGCTATTTGTTCTATATTGTTGCAGTAGTTTGTTCGTTGTTGCTTCAGTATCATGCTCACCGTGTTTCAGCTGTTTCATCCTCTTTGTTGCAGCAGCAAGCAGGGGGAACAGGGGGGCGGATTGTGTGGGGAGAGCTGGCGGCTGGCGGAGATGCAGGGGCCAGCGAGTTGGGGGCGAGGCGAATTTCCGTGCGTTTGGGGAGGGAAGGGGAGGGGGGGCGGGTCGATCTATTCTCCTCCTCCGTCTCTGTGGCGGCGCAGGCGAGTTGTTGTCGTCGTCGTCGTCGTTCGGTGGCAGGGGCGGAGGTCACGATCTTTTTTTTTCTTCTTCTTTTCTCCGTGGGGGCTGGCTAGGGGCTGCTCAGCATGCGTCCGGACGCTAGCGCCCGGATCCGGACGTCCGGGCGCTAGCAACGCCCTAACAAAAAACGTATCATTCTCCACCGAATCGACAAAGATGCTGGCGAGATTTCTATGAAGCTCGAGCGCCGCTGTGTGTAGAGCAGAGCGTGAGATGTTGGCCTTGCCGGTCGCAGGGCAGGCTAAGGCACATGTTGTGACGGTACCTATTTGCTCATGTGTACGAGTACACGTATGGGCCCGTTCAAGAGAAAACTACGTATAGTATTACTCCCTCTGTATTGGATCTGAAAGTCGTTTTGGACAAGGTTTGAGTCAAACATTGAAAATATAAATCATTAATAACTTTTAAGTTGTTGAGTTTGCAAATATAAAAATTATATGAATAGATTTGTTTTGAAAAATACTTTCATAAAAATATACATATATCACTTTTTCATAAATATTTTTTATAAAAACAAGAGGTTAAAGTTGTGTTTTGGAGACCATGTCACTGTCCTAAACGACTTCTAAATCCGATATAGAGGAAGTACTCCTTAGCTAGAGCTTAGAGCCAACCATGAAGCACATACACCGCCCATGAATGTGCTCTATTTGATAATTGCCACACATGACATACAGGAGTCTGGTGAATCGTGATGGAGCTATGACCAAAATACGTACTTTGCGTTTTTTTTTTGAGAAAAGGGTGGACTGCAATTACATCTAACACAGTACACCCAAGTTACAACCAGGACCCTGATGAAGTATGGAGTTACAACAAAACGCACACAAGTTCTGGACATGGTCTCCCCTGCTCATCTTCTCGGTGCCAAAGCCATGGAGAATCGATGAGACCGGGGCAACAATCTCCAAAGGAACCGACGAGCCACGGGCCAACTCAAATTTTGAAGCCACTACAGACAGTATCCTGATCCCAAGACACCTGAAGATCACTGAACGAACTGGGCAGAGACCCCGTCGGCATGAGGAAGAGACATCTTCCCCTGCGAGGAGAAGCAGAAGCAACGGCACCACCGAGACCAGACAAGGCTAGAGCAGCAGGCCGAAGAAGAACTCTAACCAGAGGAGCAGAACTAACTCCACCCCAACTATTATTAGAGTACAGACATACCTCAAAAGCACATCACCGGAAGCCATGTCGGAGAAGACTCGGAGGGACACAAACACCGGTGAAGGCTCACCACCACACCGGAGCCTTATTTACTATAAAACTAACTAAGCTATGTAGTAGACTTGCGTGATGGGCTATTCACGTGACCAAGTGCTTCGGCCCAAAAACTATTCATGGCCCAAAATTGTTTTCATGAGCGAGATGTTTTTCGTTCGTATGGGAAATCGGCTTCAAGCTTCGGTATGGGCGTTTATACCTACCACTCTACCAGCCAGTGTAAAGGTCTTGGAGCCAGAGACGGTGGAGGCGATATCTTGTAAAGAAGGCCTGACCCTAGCTAACGATTTGCTACTCTAGGACTTCAGAGTGGCATGTGACAATGCAGGTGTTGTCGTGTGAAGATAGTATGGGTTCTTATGGGCACATTGTCCAGGAAATTAGAGCTAGATCGAATGATTTTAGTTTTGTTGAGTTCATCCATGAGGGGAGACGATCAAATGTGGATGCTCATAATCTTGCTAGGAGTTGTATCTACGCTCAGTTAGGGAGACATGTTTGGTTTGTATCTCCGCCTGATGCCGTCTGTACTTCTTATGATGATGAATAAAGGTCTTTTCTGCTCAAAAAAAAACCAGCCAGTGTAGGACCAAGTGGTGAATGAGCAGGTGAAGAAAAGATTCAGTAAATTTTCTTCACAAGCAGCCGAACAGAATTAACTTGATCATCTAAATAGCCTGTCTCATGAAAAGTTTTATGCAAGCATCATTGCTGAAGAAATAACCAGCTGAACAACAAACGGAAACATGTTAAGGAAGAACATTCACACACCCAAGCATCTGCCGTCAACAAAGATAATCAACCTCTGGTGAATTTCCCCTAAAAAAAAACTTCTGGTGAATTTCTTCAACAGCAACATTTACTCCACACCACCAGACTGAAGAATAAAGCTTCTCATCCAAAATTTCATCCATTCACTTTTTTTTTTGACCAAACCATCCATTCACTTGAAGCGAACCAGATCAAAGTCTACAAGATAGCAAGAGACATGAATCTAACAGCCCATTCCCTAGCTAAACAGGCACATAAACTTCTGTCTCAGCCTACACCACAGGCTTTGTTCTCTTTCACAAATATTGCTCATGTAAACCTGTTAAGAATGCACTGGCCTCTGTAAATCTGACGCCTTTCGGGCTGCTCACTGTACGTTATGCTTAATGAAATGTGGTTTGTTTGTTTTTTTTTAAAAAAAGACACATACGGCTCAACTGAGCAACGAAAGCACTCACCAAAATATTCGAAGAGCTGACCCTTTGAACAACGGATGCACTCATCATAGGAGTCACAATTCGTCAGGTGGGAGAGAACGATCAGTAGACTGAGCACGAGATGTGGCTATAGTCTGCTAAACAACCATCACCTGCCGATTGCCCAAAAACTGAAGCACAGAAGATGGTAGCTCCAAAACAGAAAGAAAAGCAATCTGTACAAGAAACCAACCGTTGCTGGATAATATAATTTCATGGCAACATTTTTCCATTGCCAGCAAGAGCTACATCTAATGATGTTAACAGAAGTATATCGATCATCGCATCATCTCATTTATGCTAATGAGAAATTACACGTACTCATCTTATGGACCACTCGTGAGATGTTATATACGGTTTTCATGCTATCCCCACGGTTCTCTAATATCCTTAGAACGCCTGCTTCCTGTCTGCAAACATGACAACAAAGCTTTCTGCCATCTTGCCTTTGCTTCGTGCTCAAGGACCCAGCAACTTCTTCCACCAGGCATACCCCAATAAGAGCATGGTGACTACAAAGCAGGCGGATGAGGTGCCCCCGACAAATGGCCAGAAGAGGCTGCCATCGGTGATGTTGTACAGAGAGCTCGGGATGTTCATTGCAAAAGCTCCAGCAATGAAAGTGTTGGCAGCTATGCCAAAGGATACAATGGTCAGTGTAAGCTGGAGTTGAATGAGTTCATTACGCTGGTTGTCGAGTTGAATGTTGACGTAGTCTTCTGTGTCATCAATATACTCCCGAACCTGTTTTATTTTCAAGGAGAAATCATATCAGAAACAATCCAAAATCTTGTGCTCCCTCCGTTCCAAATTGTAAGTTGTTCTAGTTTTTCTAGGTACATAGTTTTTGCTACACATCTAGATACACACGATGTCTAGATACATAACAAAGCTATGTATCTATAAAAGCCAGAATGACTCACAATTTGGAATGGAGGGAGTACTACTTTAACTTGTATAAACTGAGCTGTGTGTTTGATAGAAAACAAAAGGAATATATCTTAGCAAGTGTAGTCTCTCTAGCATAAGCAGATTATGTATCATGAGACAGCATCATATAATTACATAACCAACAATACAGGGCAATACATGCTATTTCAGTGTGGATAAAGAGACTAACCGACAAAATTCTGTTGCGAATTCCATCCAGCTGCATGAAGTAGGCCTCAAGTAACATTTCTAGGTCTTCCACATCATTATCCAAATGCATGCTGGTAGCAATGCTCATGCTACGCCGAAAGCTAGAGTTCAGCCTGGGCACACCTGTTCCGGCAGGAACAATGCTGTTGGAAGCAGCAGATGACATTAAAGCCTCAACCTGTTGGTTTTGTACTTGCTTCCTTGTTAGATACAGATGTTCCATGTCTTCATTATCATCTAGAAGGTGTTCTATTTCATCCCTGACCTGATAAGATACGATAAATAAATACATAACAGATCCCAGTACAGCAGCATATGAGATATCACCAAGACTGTCACAAGCACAACAGAAACACTCAGCAGCTCACCACAATATGATGTAAACAATAGGCTTAAGAGAGAACGAAAGAGATCCCTACAGTTAATTCCAAAAACGAAAATTCAATGGCTTGTTTCTATTTGTCTTCCCGCAGCTAAAATTAATCACGCCTCTTTTACCAATCCATAGTGGATACACAACTGTAAGTACATCAAGGAATTCTTTTTGCATGAGCATCAGCCAGATAAGAAGAAGATCAGAGCAAAACAGTCAAGCTGGATTGGTTTGTGACTCTATGCACAAAGCAACTAAAACTATAGCAATTTACAACATGAGGCTATCTAAGCTGCACAGTTATAAACAGACACGGTATACAGGGCTGTTTGAAGAACTCAATCATATCTCCATTGTTGCAAATAGAATAGACTGTTGGAAACCAATTAATTAGGATTATCTCAGTAATATAATTCAATGGCATTTTGATCTACAAAATTGACATGCAACAATAAGAAACAACCATGGTTATAAACTACTCAAATTCAGGTAGACTGAGGAATTAAGCACACATAGTCTTTCTTTAATGATACCTTTTGCACACGGGCAAGCAAACGGGTAAGATGACTCTTAAGGCTCCGTACTCGCTCAAGGTTCCTCGTGCTCACATTCTTGGTCAGCTCGTCAAGCACTGGAGTAGCATGCCTCTCAAGGTCAGCCACGCTAAGGTCCAACGATGAGCACACAACCTCAAGCGCGACCTCCAGCACATGGAACTCGAATGGCAGCTCGTGCTCTGCACCAGTCGCCTCATTAAGACAGGGCACCTGGCCTCCAGGCGAGCCCTTCTGTTTTTCCCCATTGCCATCAGGGGCACATTCACCATTCCCACCCACCAGGCTCCTCAGAGGCAGGTGCTGCCTCAATTGGTCAACGAAAGGGAGCACTTCGTGCACTAGAGGGTCCAACAGGAGCACCTCCTCGGCAGTCACTATCACCCTGATGAATTCGAGGTTGATCACCATCGCCTTCTCCCTAGCTGCAGAATAAATCATTGTACATTACTAGGACGATACCAAAGTTTGCGTCTTCTTGCTTTTATCACCACAAAAAACAAATGATCGAGTATTAAATAGGGCAGGGAGAGGGGGGTGGCGGGGTGTGCTCACCGAGGATGCTGGAGGAGCGAGAGAAAACGGGGCCGAGGATGCGTAGGTCGCGCGGGGGCAGGCCGGCGCGGCGGATTATGGAGGCCTTGTCGAGCTCAACGACCTCGGAGGTACCCCAGCGGTCCAGCCGCATCCACAGGCGCGCGCCGGCCTTCTTCTTGGTGACCTTCCCCGGCACGGCACCCCCGGCGCCCGCGGTGGCCGAGAGGGGAGGGGGCGGCTGCGCGGTCTGCCCCGCTGCTGCAGAGCCCGGGGTCGCCGACGGCGAGGCGGCGGAGGGGGAGGCGAGAAGAGCGCTCGTCGCGTTGTCCTGCTTGGAGGGGGAAGGGAGGCGGCGCGCGGAGCGATTCCGCTTGGAGGACGAGGAGGAGGAGGATCTGGTGAAGAACGGCAGCTTCCGGCCGCCGGATCGCTTCCCCATGGCGTCGCGGCGGCGGCGTCACGGTCCACGGGGGGTGAATAGGGTCGGACGGCGGGATCGGTCGTCGTGGTCCAACTCCAATCTCTGTGGTAGACGAGTGGGCCGGCCAGGGGGCCAGGGCCAACCGCTCGTGAGCAGAAGCCCTAGGATGCTGATCGGACGGCTGAAATTGCTTGCAGCGTCAACGCACCAAGCAGCCGCGCTGGCAACGCGCTGGCAAAGCGCTAGCGAAAGAGAGACCACAATCCATAGCCAAGAGGATATTATCTTCACCGTTCTCGCCGCCGGCGCCGATGGCTGCAACACCCGCTGCCGCCGTTCTGCTCGCGCGCTCGCTCATCGCACGCTCCGGTGCTTCTACCTCCCCCCACCGTGCGCGGGTGCCGCGCGGTCCCTTCTCCATCTCGGTGCCGCCACTGAGGAGACGATGGTGCCAGTGGCGCGGCCCGCTCCGATCGCTGCCCCCCGAAGGTAAGATGCGTGGTGTGGTGGCGGAAGCTGCGCGCTTCAGCTAGCTTGGCAGTACTCGGTTTTGGTTCATTTATGTGATATATATACCCGTGCGTCTCAGGTGCTCCGGCCGAGCTGATGGAAGAGGACTCCAAGTTTGTGCCGTTGAACGCGGACGATCCCATGTACGGCCCACCGGTGAGTTGCGGCTCGCAGTTGTTCTACATCGTTGCATGCCTGTCATGCGAGTACATGGAAACGCTGAAAATTACAGTATGTCATACTCCTATATGTGAATTTCAGGCGCTATTGCTCATCGGATTTGAGAAAGGCGAAACTGTCACGGTAAATCAGTGATGTCAATTTGCAGAGCATTAGTATCGTTCTCCATTTTTGCACTATTATTACATTTAAAAGAACCAAAGCGCTTCAATGATGGTCCTCACTTCTCAGGAGTTTTTTTAGGGAAAAAAAAAAGATACTACCTCTGCCTTGAAGAGGATGCAATTCTAGCTCTGTACTTTTTTTTTTTGAAAACGCAGGAGAGCTGCATTTCATTGTATTATAGAGATGAAAAATTCTAGCTCTGTACTTAGTAAAAAAAATCTAAAGTTTGACAAAATTTATCAAAAAGATAACAGGTATATATGCACTAATTGGTATCATAATATTGATACCTTTTGTATAAACTTGATCAAACTTTAGATGATTTGTATAAACTTGATAAAAGCTAGAATTGCATTCTTTTCAGGACAGAGTGAGTAATATTTGGTAGTAAAGTTAAAAACGATCACACATAAGGCTGTGCTTCTTCAGATTCCACCAAGCAGATGGCCTCCCTGAGTCCCTGTATATCATATACATGAGTTCTAGATACTCTATGTGCCCCAGGTGTAGTTTTCTTGCAAAATTTCATGTTGCCATGTAGGCATCTGCTCAGAAACCTGAACATTCATGTTTTAAAAAAATGCAGTAGAAAAAAATCATGTATGTCTTGCATTTATTGTCATAGACAGTAGTAAATAATACTTCCTCTGTTCCAAATTATAAGACGTTTTGTCTTTTCTAAATATATTGCTTTTTGTTATGCATCTTGAAATAGTGTATCTAAGTGCATAGCAAAAACGACGTATCTAGAAAAGACAAAACGCCTTATAATTTGGAATGGAGGGAGCTGTGTTGTGCTGCCAGTTCCAACTTATGTGAGTTCCACAATTTGTGCAGATTCAGGCCTTCCTGAAAGAGCTTGAAGGTGAATTCCTCAAGGCAAGTTGTGCATCGGCTGTAACTGACATATGCAAGAATGCTCTATCTGTATACATGTTGATTAGAGTGATGAAGTCACTTGTTTATTCCATATACTGCCAGCAAACTAGAGTAACCTTTTACAGTTTTGCCATTGATATGGAATTATTCTGCCTAGGTTAGCTGTCAGTTTGCTATGATAGAGAAAATAGTTTTGCTATACATTATTGCAGATGGTACATTAACTGAATAAATATACGTACTCTCCAGCAAGAAAAGAAGTGAAATAAATTTGAGTTGAAGGGACAAAGATTTACTTTATTTGTGCTGTGTTGTAAAAAAAATGTCAAGAATAGTACACTTATTAGCAATATGATTCAGTTTATAATGCCTTTCTCTTGTTGTTGTGTTGTCCTTAGTGCGGTTGCAGTTTTTAGTTGGTAGATGCAACACTGAAAGTTTACCCAAGTTTGTTTGATTTTGTTCTCACAATACTTTTAACTTGACCCAGGTGATTCATTGCACAGAGGAGATGACAAAGCAAACCTTATGGGATGCCATGCACACTGAGCAGCCTGATTTGGAAGCTGTCAAGGTTTGCACCATGACATTGTAAACATATTTTTTAGTTTTAGAATGCTAGTGCATATACTTTTATTAAGAATTTAGTTTGTGGACATTTATTGGTATTTTATTCCCTACTCTTAAATTTGTATCTAAAACTCTAGCTAAGGCGCATGTCCAATTCACAGATTGCAGGATCACTGCCAAGGATATGCATATTTTCTGGTCTGACTGGCGAGGAGATGATGATGTTCATCAATGCCTTCCCAGAAACTGGTAAGTCAAAAGTTCTGCCTTAAATTATGAAATGGTGGCATATATAAGGTGGAACTCTCTAATCAAATAAATAAACTGAACTTCAACGCTTAAAGATCAGTTCTCATAAAATTGACAGTTTTTTATTTACTTCTTTTCAGGGTTGGAACCAGCAGCTTTTGCTGCGCTTGTTCCTAACAGTGCAGAGAAGGTTCTTGGCGAGGTGATCGAGGAAATAATGGGCGACCATGAGATGCTGGTTAGTTCTGATTTGTACTAACATCATAGTAATTATTCTGTTTTTCCTGTTCTGACTGAGTGAAGTCCTCCCTTATGCCTGCAGACAGGAAAGGATTCCAAATGAGAAGAATATGACGTACAAACGGGTAAAGCAGAATGACAAGGTCTATGAAGAAAATTCAAGCACTGGATAAACCATGAAATGGTTTCCTGACATCTCCAAGTCCAAGAGTTAGATTCTGGCTTTGTTAAGGGAGACCAGTAACTCTTTTTGCTACGTATAGAACTACCAGGTAATGAATAATGATAGTGAAGCCGCATAGTTTGTGACCACTCTGCATTCTGATAGATACAAATCTAACTCTGACTCAAATTGCTGCAGGAAGCTGTGCATGGGAAAACTTTTCGAGATAGAGCTGTAGAAGAACCATCAGTTTAACTTTTCTTCTGATATAAATGTGGATCCTTTTCCATCTGGTAGAAGCTAACCCCTCCAGAATTTGAGATCCTACTTTCTGTTTGTCGTACATAGAATAGAATCTGCAACGACCAACAAGCCTCATGACCGACCACTGAGATATGATGCGTTTGCAAAGCTGAGCTGAATATTTCGGGACATTTCTCGATGATGGTCCTAAAATCTTTTTTTTTTACCTTTTCCGACTACTTTATTGTTGGCCTGCTCAGAAGTGATTGCTGCAGATTGCATTTACTGTAAACAAGCTGCTGCAGGTGACTGTAGAAGAAGGGCAGCCGAGCAGGCCCAAATACCTTAGCATCGCTATCCAGAGGCCATGTTTAGATTTCAAAATTTGGAACCAAACTTTGCATAGTAAGTATCACGTCACACTGTAGCAATTTTGTTTTTATTTGGTAATAATTGTCCAAACATTGATTAATTAGGCTTAAAATGTTCGTCTCGCAAAGTATAATAAAACTGTGCAATTAGTTTTTTATTTCATCTATATTTAGTACTCCATGTATGTGCCGGCATTTTGATGTGATGGGGAATAAGAATTCTGCATAGTGAATTTGGTGGCTAAATTCTGAAATCTAAACAAGGCCAGAGTAATATTTCAGACGGGGCCATTCTGTGTGCATATGAAAAAGCAACATATTATGCGCCACCTGTTCAGTGACTATTTTCTATGCATTTTGGGAGCCTGACACTGCAGGCGTCCTGACTCCTGAGTCCTGAGTGACATGGGCTGAAGGATGGACGGGCTCGAATATTCCAAGATTCGTGCATATGTTTGAGACGAACATTGCACTTCCTCCATCCCGAAAAGTATCCAGTTTAATACTATTGAGTTAAATCTTTATAAGTTTGATATCAATCAATATTTATGATACCGAAAGTAACATTTACATTTATTATGAAATATATTTCTGTAGCATATTTATTTGTTGTTACAAATGTGTGTACATCTTTCTATAGAGTTAGTTAAACTTCAGACAGCTTTGACTAAATAGAACTAGGATTGTATTCTCTCTCTCTCTTAAAGGAGGTAGTATGTTATGAGTTGTGCAGTAAGGATGTACTTCCACTTGTAGTCTTGGTACATAGATGCAAGATGCTCATGTGCTATCTCTCTCGTCTGATTGCCTCTCCTGTACGGGTACGACAAAACAGGGCACCTCTTTGTATTTTCTACTCCCATCTTCTGCTCTTCGTCCTGGACAGATCAGCGAGGGACAAGGTAGCAGGTCGGACTCACGTGTGAGGACCATACCAACCAGTGTCCAGTGGATACTGGACACTAACAACAAGGACAAGAATAATTAGCCATGCAACTTGTCATCCTAAACTATTCCACAATATATATATAGGGCCAATGAATGGGAGCTGGAGTTAGGACTCATTCAGGAAATTAGTTTCAGTTCAAGCCTTTTGTGAGCGTATATATGTTAGCAGAAGAAAACCTTCTTAGGATGCGAGAAGACGAGAGAAAAGCCCATGGAAACTTATAAGCTATTTTCAGGTGAAACCAGGATTACTATAGCGCATTGCATTTGTATAGGCACATAAGCAAAAGCACAGGACTACAGCAGCATAAAGCTAGTTTGGTTTTTGTTTTTGGTGATGACATGCACGAGTGGCTCCATTGAGTTAGTTTTATACTCCGTATATGCATGTAGAAGACTAACCAAGATCAGGGCTTGTGAGAGCATCAGAGGTTCTGGTCTTCTGGAGCCCCGGAATGTTTTGCCCTTTGTATTCACGCAGAAACTATGTGCCAACGGAAACAGCGGCACCACAGTAGTTTGGTTTCTCCGTTGGTGTGGTCTCATGTTCCATTCGTACTTAGAGTAAAGTCTTTCTGAAATTTACTGTCCAAATTATTATTTAGAGTAACAATCGCTTTTCTATATTCGTGTACTCTTCAACAACTTTTTGTATCTTATGCGTATTTTGGAGAGTTATTTTCGCTCTTCATCTTTAGCTAGTGAGAAAATCGGAATGGAGGATATGTCTATATTTCGAGATCTAATTGAAGAAACTGTTGGAGTTCCTATAAATTAAGAAGCATATAAAAAGTCTGTTGAAATTGCTCTTATGATATGGATACACTTCGTTCCAAAATAAAATTGTACATCTTGTTTTTTGAGAAGTCCGTTTTTAAAAAAAATATGACTAAACATATAAAAAATATACTATTATGAGAAGTCCGTTCTTATGATGTGTAATAAATATTATCAGATTAATAGTGGAATGTATTTTCAGAATAAAAATATTATGAGATATAAATGTTGATAATACTTTTTATAAATTTAGTCAAACTTAAAAAGATTCCCTAAAAATAAGATGCACAATTATTTTAAGACAAAGGAAATAGTATATAGCTCTGGCCCATATGGAGGCATGAATCAGCATCATATCAACTACACCTTCCTCTCAAAAAATTGTCATCCTAGGTTTAAACTAATTTTAATTTTCTTAAATTCTAGGTTTATATAAAATAATATCAAAATTTGTATCTCCAAATAGATTTATTATAAAATATATTTAATTATTATTTATCTAATGATACTTGTTACACGACATAGATAATATTGAGTACCTTTTGCATATATTTAGTCAAACCAGACATTGATTGAATTGAATCTTAAAAAACAAGAATGACATTTTCTTCGAGACGGATGGAGTATATCTCGTGTGGACTCTACGGTCTGTATGTAAATTAACCATACGTACAGCTCTTCTAACCCTCACAAAATGAGGTACAACTCTTTTACAACTTGCATTTTGGAGATCAAATGATTCAAATCACTTGAGTATTCATTCACTTTAATTCAAAAGAGTATACTTACTATATTAAAGATGTGATGTAGACATGTAGTGAAATGAAGGAGTACTTGCTATGGGCTTGTTTAGTTTTCCAAATTCACCCCTAAATTTTACTATGCAAAAAGAAGATTCCCCATCATATCAAAATACTGGCACATATATGGAGTACTAAATGTAGATGAAATAAAAAACTAATTGCACAGTTTTGTTATACTCTGCGAGACGAATATTTTAAACCTAATTAATCAATATTTCAACAATTATTAGCAAATAAAAACAAAATTACTACAGTATTCAACAGTGATTTGGACAGCCCCTATTCGGGCATCTAAACACGGCCTATGTTGTACATGGAGTATTTTTCTGATCTTATTCCACTGCACAATTCTTTGCAACGGGGAATGGCCAGCCATTGACGGTCCTGCAAGTACGGCAATTAATAACGACACTCGCTGATTGAAGTGTACATTAAATTGTGTACACTGGTATCCAACATGCTTTGGTAGCGCACCGTCATGAAAATTGAAGAACATGCTTCTCCATGAAGCTGCTAGGACCAGGGAAAACAGGAGGACGAAAATGACACCGTCCTTTTCCAGTTTTCCATTCCAGAGAAGAAGAGAAAACTGAATGGCCAGTGGCCACAAAAGGAGATGCACGGCACGGCACCTCGTGCTCGTGGCCGTGGCTGAGGGCTTTCCAACGCTACCTTTTTACCGGGAGCCTTAATAGCCACGTAGGATCAGATAAAAAAACCGGGAGCCTTAATAGCCACGTAGGATCAGATAAAAAAAGTAGATGCTCTATGTTTATTATAATGGCTCACAGAAGCTATATATGTTTGGGAGAGAAGGTGGTCTATATTAAAAAAGAAAAGGAAGAGGAAATAAAGGTGAGGTATGATAAAAGGAAAAGGTTTTTTTTCAAACCACAAATAAGGGCATCCGCAATGATAATAGCTAGTACTATCTACGTAGTTAGCTAACGTGGAGGTGAGAGAAAAGAAATATGACTATTTAACACTGTTGGACCCACATGCTCCTCTCACGTGATCTTGGAGTACGTGAAATAGATAAGTTATTTGCTCGTAGCCAGTGACTACTCTCTTTTCTACTTTTTGCTTGTCACGTCATATCTAGCTAACCAAATAGTTAGTTGTTGGGGGACGCCCTAATGATAGTTTGCATTATGTGTATAGTAGTTTTAACATTTTCTAATCTATATTGATCACTTTATTTATACTAGAACCATTATAAGTGTTAGCCTCCATTGGTGGTGCCTAAGCTAGTCGTCTGCCTGTCGTGTGTTGTGGCGGTGTGGGGACTAAGATCAAAACTTCACCAAATATAAACAGACATCTGCACTGAAATCTAAAACAAGTTGTTTTTTTAAAAAGAAAATGGATCGTGATAACGTCTTATTATTGATCAAAAAAGTGTCTTTTTAATTTTTCGTAAACTATGTGCATAAAAAGAAACTTTTTATTCACTAGCAACGTGTCTTAGATTTATGCACTAGCAACATAAGATGTCTGTTAAAAAGAAACTTTATGCACTAGCAACAGCCGCCAAGCCTCTACATTTTCGTTTATCAAAATGGTAATATCACATTGTTCATTACTTTTAAGCAAAAGGGACATGTTTAGTCTGCGCTATAATTTTTGTAGGGCTGTTGTTTGTTCTCTTATAACAATAAAGTTTAATTTTTTAGTCAAATCTAATGTGTCAAACATATTGTTAAGCATATACTTATTTAAAAAAGGTTGGAGTTGTGTCAAACATGTTCACCTGCGTGGTTGGGTTGAGACGTAGCTCATAGAAACATTGGGCTCGTTTAGTTGGTGGCTTCATGAAATTACTTTTTTTTGCGATCGTGTCGTGGCACGTTTTTCATTAAACAGAAGTAGAGTTTGTTACATCCTAAGGTAGCCACGGTAATCCAGTGATTACCGACCGAACAACACACACGCGGTTGTGATTACACAACAATAAACCACGGCAAATCGGCTAAGCACACGACCTACATACCCTCGGCGTCAAACCCGGCCAAATCTAAGTTCATGGCCACTGGGTCGAAATCGCCCGAAAACAGCACCTGCAGTGCGTTCTGCTTGTAGGCTGATATGGGGTCGCAAAGGCCGCTTGAAACTTTTGAACAACCTCGGCGTCTACAGCGTCGGTGTCGATGGCGATGCCAAGCTTCTGCAAGAGAACATTCTGCGCCTGGATCGTGGCGTTGGCCGCACGGGGTTTCGCAGCGAGGCGTACGCTGCGTCTCGGCGTGAACCCGGGCTTTGGCGTCTTGGATCTCCTGAGCTTGGGGGCAGCTTGGATGATGGGGGCTCAAGATGGACGCATATCTGCGACTCGAGCTCTTCCTGAAGCGACCGGAACAGCGTCGGGCGGGGAGGTGTGCAAAGAGTCCGAGCAGCCCCGTCGTCGGCGGTCGGCTGGACATGGCTAGGAGGGTTGTTGGCCAACTCCGCCTCTGCACCCTCCTCAAACGCAGCAACACCCGCGACCGCTGGCGGCATCCCCGGCTCAGGCGACAACGGGAGCGATTCCGTTGTTAGGGAGTGAAGGGTCGAGATGGCGGACTAGAGGAGGGTGAATAGTCCTTTCTAAAACTTAAACGTATTGGCTAACCGAAACAAATACAAAACTAAACTTATCGGTCTAGTCTAGATTACACCCCTCTATCTAAGTTCTCTAGCACCTTGCAAAGATCCTAATTAAGCAACTGAGGTGTTAAGCTTAGCAAGAGCTCACCTAATCAATTCTAGAGAAAGGTCACACAAACCTATGCACTAGCACTTTGCCAACCGAGGGAGCTCCTACACAACTAGTGAAGCAAAAGCACAAAGCTCCTAAGCTCACTAGCAATGCTCAATAACAAGGCAACCAATGCCAAATTAGAGAGCGCAAATTATTTAGCTGTAACAGAACCGCCTAATTATACGAAATTAAGTAAGAAAATCATTCAACAGGCGAACGATTTAGCAAACTTAAGCCCGTATAACCTGGTAGTCCGTGAAATCACGACGGATTTCAAACCAATTCACATACCAGCCAAGATCGTAATAAGTTTAGCGGTCACCATTACAAGTTACATAAAAGTTCGCATCACAAAATACATCGGAGTTTAAACATAGTTATTACAAACCAGGTTCAAATAAAAGTAGCGGAAGCATTAGTTCAAACCACACACGCACACAGTGTTTGAAATAAAGTGTCAGCTCATGATCATCTCCAGCAAAAGCATCAGACGAGAAGTAGTGAATGACCACTGCCCATGGTCCTAAGGGCAGCTCCAGTGTAGCATTCGAACCATGGCAGCAGGATTCAATTTTTGTTTTGACGGTTCGATGGCTGTAGTGTGTGCAGCTTCATAATGATTAAAGAAATATATTTTCTCTCCTTACTACCTTTCCCACCGTACAAGATTTGACAAGCCATGCTGCATGCAACGAATCTTTGCCATTTGTTTATTCGCTCGCGTCGAACCGAGTTTGGAGTCCGCTTTTCGTTCTGACAACGACGATTCGACGCCTCCAGTGTTCTCGGTTCGGTTTGGATGTCCCATGGTTCGATTTCTCTGCAACACTGGAGGTGCTCTAAGCTTCACCCATCGCAGGATAGAGGCAGTTGATACAGTAGCCGTAATACATCTGCCCATCTGCAACAAGTGGGAACAAAGCCCTGAGTACGAGAAGGTACTCAACTAGACTTACCCGATAGAACCGAAAATAAAATAACACCAAGGATCATGACAGGCTTTATGGTGGGATAGCTGACTCATTTGCAAAAAGGTATATTTAATCTTAACAAATCTTTTCTAAAAGCCTGCATTAAGTTAATCTTTATTAATCTGTCAACTATGTTTGCACCTGTACTAGAGTAACATGTAATTAAGCAAGTAAGGATCACCAATGACCATTAACAACATTCATCATGTCATATTCCACATAACTATACAAGTATTTCATCAACATTACTACGATGAAGTAGCTCAAGTCAAGTGTTCACTATCCAGTGAACGATGGCGATTCGAATCGATTATTAACCAGCTGGTATTTTATTCCTCACACAAACCTCACTCACCAGCTAAAGTGAGGTGTTGGTCACCGAGTCAACTATTCAGGTAAAGTCGCGAGTTTGCCAGGAACCACATGTACCCGGGAGCCGCCCGACTGCTCTTTGGCCTTATCATCGCGCCCCCGTATCCTGCCACTACTGCTCTGGTACAGTGCGTTGCGGGCAATCCACTCGGCCCGAATAATCTCCCAGCTTCGCGGTCGAAAGGTACATTATTCGGCCAGCTAAATATGAGGCATGCGTTCAACATGACTCGAGGCCCAACAACGGTCGGTCCTTAATCGACTCAGACGGAAACACTACAGTCGAAACCCTGCAAGTCTCTGTCCGGTCTCAATTTCAATTCGACACTTAGTTATTCCCATATGACATATTTTTCAAACAGATCCAGGTAACCACCTATAGCTCGCAGGTGACAGGCAATCACCCGACTTCTACCGGTCTAAGCATACTAAGCATTTCTTGACTACGAATACCAAGGTAACAAGGATATGGTAGAGCAAGGGTAAAACAAGGTATAATGCAGCAACGGTTGCAAACAACTCCTAAACGTAATGCATCAATTAAGTAAAACAATTAATAAATATTTGCAAACCGGGAGAGAAATGCTCCGGGGCTTGCCTCTCTCGAAAGAGCTCGGACGGTGGTCTGGGCACTCTAGAAGATCCTCACCGACCTCCTCGTCGGCTTCGGGCACCTCCTGCTCTTGCACCTCGGACTGCTCTTCCGGATCCTCGGGAACTGCTACCGGGGTCACTTTCTGCGATCCTGTATGATGCAGATGTATAAGTGCTCATGCCTAGGTGCATTGTAGAGATGACATGAGATGATGATGATGAATGAGATGTAGATGAACGGGTTTACTTTATTTGGATTAAGTGGAATTACAACTCTTCTACAAGGTAGTCTACATCATCTAAAAACATGTACTCATAAACTACTACCAACATTCTCTACCATGCAAAGGCATCCTAGCACCTTAAGATGTTTTAAAGATACACCAAAGCAAAGTCTATCAACTAATCTTGCATAAAAATATAAATTTAAACCCTAGTTAGCACTATGCTTGAACAGCAACACTTATTTTGGTAACCCGGAAAAATCGAATAAAATTACAGTTGACTGCTATCATGTACTTCAGCATGTCACAAAAGTTTCATTGCAATTTGAGTACTATGACTGCCTACACAAAAATAACAACCTAGGGTCTCAAAACGAGCATAAAAATACTTTATATTATGAAAAGTATCAAACAACAGATTTATCATTTTTCCTAGATTCTACTCAGTAAACAATCATTGTATAAAAATTATCACTTGCATGTTTTATTCATATTTTTCTATTTAACAAAAATAACAAATATTAGCAATAAAAAGCACTTAAACTACACATCAGAATTTTTCTACAAAACATGCATGATACATATTTTTTCTAGCAAGTACCTTGCACAAAAAGATTAACAAACTTTAAACCATATTTTTCAGAATTTTCTATAATTTATTACATATTTATCAAGAAAACAGCAATTTTCATGATTAAATAAAAACATTATAGAAAAGTATCATAATTTTGACATGCAATAATTTTAGACTGTAGATCTGGCCCTAAATAGTCTATCAAATTTTACTTCACAATTTTTGAAGCCAAAATGGTTAATTAAACAATTTCTAAAGCATTCATATTTCTAAAAATAAAAGAAAACGAAAATCACATTTTCCTTAACAAAAACGGGCCAGCCCAGCTAGGACAGGCCGGCCGGTCACGGCAGTCCGGCATGCGCGCGCGCGGGGGAAAGAAAACAGGTCGGCTCCGTTGGAGCAGGCCGGCCCAAGTCGCCCGACTCACCCACGGGCGAGCGGGGACGACGCGCGGCCGAGCCGGCGCCCAAAACCGCGGCGGTACGGTGGCCGCCGATGGCCAGCGGCCGCCGACGAGCTCGAGCGAACGAGGCGAGGCGCGCAACACACTTGCGGGAACACGGTGAACACAACACGCGGTTGAGAGACAAGGGGAGGGGTGGAGGCGCCGGTGACCGGAGCACGAGCGTGGCGGCTCTGTTCGCGGTGGCGCGGCGGGGACGGTAAAATTGTGCCCTACCGGAGCGAGCAAGGGGATGATGGCGCTCGTTCGGAGGAGGGAAGAGGACGGCGGAGCTCCGTGCACAAGCAATCAAGCTGCGGTGGACTGGCGTCGCCGAAACACGGCGGCGGAGGCGGAGCTCGCTGCGGCGAGCAGTTCGCCCGCTCGGGTTTTGGAGAGGGGGAGCGAAGGGGTAGCGAGAGTGAGAGCGAGGGGGCGAAAAGGGGTCGGCCAGGGCGCTTTGAACTCACACGAGCTGGCGGGACGGCAGGGCGAGGGTGACGCGCGGCGAGCTCGCCGTCGCATGGCCGCCACACGGCTCGCGCGCTCTGTCGCGGTCGGGTGCGTGGCGCGCCTGCGCGGGAGCGGGGGGGGCAGGCAGCGCGAGCGGGCCGGCCCAGCGGTGAAGCGAGGAGCGCGGGGGTGCGGGTGGTGCAGGCTGGGCCGATTCGGCCACGGGCCGGGAAAGGAGGCCGAAGCCCGTTAAGGAGGAAAAATGATTTTTCATTTATATTTTCAATTTCTATTAATTCAAATTCCTCTCAAATCAAAATTTTTGCAAGTAGACAACATTTTCTCAAGGTGATCCAAAATAAAAGTTGTTCTAAATTTTTAGATCTACAATTATGTAAAAAGGTCTCAATTCAAAATCTCATTAGTTTTTGAGATAGGAATTTAAAGTTGAATCTTTTACAGTAAATAAATTTCTAGATTTATTTTTAAAAGCAGAATTTGGGAAGATTTTTAAAATAAACTTTGTTCCAAAATGGCTCCACTTATTAGTGCACTACTAGAATACAACAAGCATGATTCTTAATTATAAATAACATAGACCTATTATTTCTAATTACACAAAAGCTATTCTTATGGAAAAATGCCAACATTTCATGTGAGTGCTTAATGCATGATGAAACTGATGTATGTGATTTGATGAAGCTAAATGCAAGCTAAACACCAGAGGTGTTACATTAGCTACACAAACTAAGCAATGTGACTAACAAGGTTACTCAAACCAAATTAGTCACGCAAGGGGAAGCTTCTAGCTACACAAGCAAGAAGACAACTAGCAAGCTACACAAGCAAACTAGTTACGAGAGCAACTACACAAGCACAAGTATATATGAAAGTAAATACAAGCTTGTGTTGCACGAAGGCAAACCACCGAGAAGATGAAGAACAATGTTGACACAGTGATTTTTCTCCCGAGGTTCACTTGGTTGCCACCAAGCTACGTCCCCGTTGTGTCGACCAACACTTCGTGGTTCGGCGGTTAATCGGTCACACACCGAGCCTCTCAAAAGATGCCGCAAGAACTCACCATCAAGTGTGGTAGCTTAATGACACGCTCAACTAGAGTTGCTCTTCGCGATCCCCGCGGGGTGAGCACAATCCCCCTCACAAAGCTTCTCTGGAGTCTTGCACAATCTTCTTGTAAGATTCGACGGATCCACAAGCCACCAAGCCATCTAGGAGGTGGCAACCTCCAAGAGTAACAAGCACCACCGGCTTGCAACACGATCACCTATTGTCACTCGATGCAATCTCTCAAAGCAACGCACTAGAATCAACTCACTCGCAATCGATTCACACTCTTGCAAGAACAAGTGAGTTAGAGGCTCTCCTAGCACTCCCAAAGCATGGACACTAAGTTCCAAGGGTGCCAAGCTACTGCCAAGGCCGGCCACCACTTCTATTTATAAGCCCACAAACGAATATAGCCGTTATACCATCATTGGGCAAAAATCACGAGCGACAGACGCGTCCGTCGCACCAAAGAGCGCCACGTGTCCACGCGCGCCAAAACTCCAATGGTCATTTTCCATCCGACAGACGCGTCCATCGCGTCGAGGGCGCGCGTCCATCGCACCAACAGACGTGGCACAGAGAGCTCCAAAAAAACGTTTTCGGCTGACAGACGTGTCTGTCGAGACCCCAACAGACTCTGCCTGCCGTCTGTCGCCTCTGTGCCTACAAAGCTACTGAGGAGAAGGCCGACAGACGCGGACTTCGTGCGTCTGTTGCTCACACACCCCCGCGGCTGTCTCGTGCGACAGACTCTGGGGTGCAGCGTCTGTCGCACCCGGAAGCCGCATCTGTCGACAGACCACTCAGCGCTAAAACGGTCATATCTCTCAGCTCCGAACTCCGATTTCGATGATCTTAGACATTTTGGAAAGCTTACTTAGAGGGCTACACAACCCACTAAAGCACTTGATCCAGTTCATAATGGATCAAAGCAGTGTTCCACTCCAAGAGCCATCCTAGTGTCTGGAGAACACCAAAAAATATTTCTCTCTTCTCCAAGTTGATCAACACCAACTCCAACACCTTCTCAAATGTGCCAACACCAACAAATGATCACCACCTTGTGCACGTGTGTTAGCATTTTCATAATTATTTTCTCCGAGGAGCTAGGCACTCAACTTGCCTCGCCACTCGATCCTAACATGTATGCAAAGTTAGATCGCTCAAGTGGCACTAGATGACCGATATGCAAACAAGTTTGCCCCTCTTGATAGTACAACCATCTATCCTAAATCCAGTCATCAACTTCTCTACACACCTATGACCGGTAAAATGAAAATGCCCTAGGATTATACATTTACCTTGCGCATTCCATTCCAACTCCTCCGACGTTGATGCAACACATGCACCAACCAATCACCAAATGATATGATCCACTTTATATCATCACATGACCGTATTGGTTCATCGATCTTGACCTCACTTGCTCTTCACCATTGCCTCGGTCCATCAGCGCCAAGTCTTGCTCAAGCTTCACCGTCACAGGCGGTCCCTCGCTTCAAAGCCTCCGACTTGCAATAAGCTCCTTCATGACACAATCACATGTGGACTAATCTCCTGTGTATCTCACATAACCATATATTAGTCCACCTAAGTTGTCACTCAATTACCAAAACCAAACAAGGACCTTTCAGGGAGGCGTCCACTGTCCGGCTCGCGATGAGCGAGGCGGTGAGCTCCTCCAGCATCGGGTCAAACCACACGGGAGGCCCCGCACCCACGCAGGGCTCGAAGACGAGCGGATCTGGCTCAGGAAAGCAGGAAGCAGCAGCGCCAGAGGCCGCGCCTAGCACCGTCTGAGCGGCCCGTGCTGACCGCGCAAGACGCCTTCGTCGTCGGTGGCGCTGGCTGGCATTGGCAGGAACGACGCTGTCCGGCACGGTCTCACAAGCGCCACGCGAAGCACCGTGGTCCGCCGGTCAAGCATCGGAGTTACTGGTTGGCTCACCGTGACCCTCCCTGCGTCGCTGGGGGTCGATGTTGTGTAGCACCGGCTGTCTCCGGCATCTTGTCTGCCACTGCTGCCACCTTCGGTCGACGGACGCAACAGCAGCCGACCTAGGCCGGGTGGCCGGGGTACGGTCCCGGGCAAGCGGTCGTGGTCGGCCGCCTGAACCGGAAGCTGTAGGAGGCATCCGCCGTCGCTGGCTGCCACCGTCCGCTGGCCGAGCATCAGAGTTGCTGGCACGAACCGGGTGCGGCTGATGACCCTCAACACCGACATCACACGAGCTCCCAGAGCCCGCATGCCGTGGCCATTTGTTGCCGTTGTTCACCGGCACACTGAAAGGTCTTGATGGCTAGAGGGGGGTGACTAGCCTAATAAAACTTTCTACAAAAAAATGCTAGATAATTTAATTAGCAATAACAAAAGCGAGAAGCAAGTTTTGCCTAGCCTATGAAGTGTTGCAAGCCACCTATCCAAAAGACAATTCTAATATATTTCACTCAACCGCACAAGTCAAACCGCAAGGGAAAAACTAGAAGGCTACTCTACTCAAGCTACTAAGCACTAGAGAAAACAACTAAGTACTTAAAATGTAATACAAGAGTAGGGTAAGAAATATTTCACCGAGGGGCGATGAATTGAGCCAACCAATCAATATTTCCAAGTGATGATTTTCAAGATAACCAAACCACCGAGACAAATCAATCACAATCAATGAAGTGAAGACACGATGATTTATCCCGAGGTTCACGTGCTTGCCGGCACGCTAGTCCCCGTTGTGTCCCCCTACACCACGTGGTTCGGTGGCTAATCGGTATCACACACCGAGCCTCTCAAAAGGCGCCACAAGAACCTACCAAATGGTGAGAAGTTCTGACATGAGTAATCCACTAGAGTTGGAATTCGGTGCTCCGCCGGGGAACCACAACAACCCCTCATAACAAGCTCACCGGAGCCAGCCATGAACAATCACCAACACGTGCCGGACCTCCACCGCTGCTCCAAGCCGTCTAGGTGGCGGCAACCACTAAGAGAAACAAGAATTCCACAGCAAATGAACACCCAAGTGCCAACTAGATGCAAACTCACAAGCAAATGCACTTGAGATCACTCAATCTCGCTTTGATTAGGCAAACAAGCAAGGGAGAAAGAGTGGAGGGGATGTGCTCAGCTCAAAGGAGTGCTAGAATGATCAACAAGCCAAGAGAGCCTCCAAAGAGCCGGCCAACAAGTATTTATAGACGTACCCCTTCGAATAGAGCCGTTAGGCATTTGATTCTGCTCTAGTCGCGCTGACCGGACGCGCTGGTCGCACACTACCCACGCGCGAAGCTCGACCGGACGCGCTGGTCCCGTAACTGACCGGACGCGCTAGTCAAGCCGAGCAGCGCTCCAGCGAGTCAGCGACCGGACGCGCTACTAGACGAACCGAACGCCATAATGTCAGTGTCCGGTTTGAGTCCAGTAAGCACCCACAACGACCGGACGCGTCCGGTCGATCGTGACCGGACGCGCCACCGCGTCCGATCATAATACCGAGACACGCGCAAACGCTGAGCACTGACCGGACGCGTCCGGTCAAACAGAGACTGCGTCGGGTCCAGCGTCCGGTCACCTCTGTGACCTCCGTTCGCCTCTGTTTCTTCGTGTCTGGCGTAGTGGAAAATAGGTGTTTCATTTCTCGAAAAGCGCTGAATCCCGCCTCGCAAGCTCGGCGAGAGGGAGAGAGGAACTCAAACCCCTCTCTACAGCTCAAACTCCACCACTTTCGCAAATATGCTAATATCACCAAGTGTACATCATCATGTGCATGTGTGTTAGCATTTTCACAATCATTTTTGAGGCGTTAAGTTAGCTCTCCACTAGATCTACATGCATATGCAAATGAATCTTCATCTAGTGGCACTTAAGTGATCAATAGCCCCGGAAATTCCCCTCTTTATAGTACGGCTATCGATCCTAAGTCATCCACACCCTCTATGGTGTCTTGGATGCAAAATGGAAAACCCTATCTTATACCTTTGCCTTCAGCTCCATGAATTGGCTTTGCACCTTCATTCAACTCCATTATGGCAAGCACTTGATCACATCACCATTGCTTGATCCTTGCTTTACCATGTCATTGCACCAACCACATCATAGCTACACACATTCTTATGCATATGTGGTTAGTACTTAGGCATTGTCACTAATTGCCAACACCAAACATAGGACTTTCACACACGCGGCCGCTTGCAGTCCCTGGCCAGGTGCCGGAACTCATGGCAGTGCAGGCATCTTGGCGGCAGACGACAGGTGGCAACCCTATGGGTGTATGACAGACAGTTGAGGCACCTATCACGTAGCGCGTCCGGGATGCGCCGACGTCCACATGGCCGAGGTGCTCTCACGCCGTCGGTGTTCCTCTAGCCAATAGAAGTATGAGACACCTCCCGCCATCCGTTGGCGTCGAGGGCTGAGATCCGACGACGGCCACGAGGTGGCACAAGGTGGCCAAGCCTGAGGTAGGTGAGGACGTGCTCATCGTCGAACTCAGAGCCGTCATCAACTCGAATCCCCAACCTCAAGTGCACAGGGACGCACTCCTGGTTGGCACACGGTGCGGTGTCTGCCCCACATCCGCCATCGAAAGCGCGGTACCTCCTCCTCCTTCAGCGATGCTTCATACCCGGTGGCCTGGTGACAACCGGGATCTGGACTGTCTCCACCGGCTGCAATTCAACGGCCTGGGAGACAGGGTGGGAGCTAGGGCCCGCCCTATCTGCGAAGGTCCTCCGAGCCAGAGAACCCCATCGGACGGCGTCGAGGTAGGATGGCCGTGGTACCGGAGGGAAGATGGACTCGCAGTCTGAGTCGGTGCAGTCCGATAGCTCTGTCCAACGCATGGATTTGGAGCGACCGGGGGTTCTGCCAGGGTAGAAAGGTGGGGCGTCCGGCGAGAGCGCGAGACCCATGTGTGCTGAGGCCCGTCGGGTGCTTAGGGAGGTCGCTAGTGCCGGGCTGGCCGTCGGCGGGCAGGATGGCGAGGCGGTGGCGGGGGCCGCCCTAGCGCCGGTGGGGGCCATGTGCGGCTGCTTCTCAGCGCCTACTGTAGGTGAGCCACCAGAACCGGTGCCTGCCGCCTGCTGGCCGCCAGAACCGACGGGCTGTAGGCCGGGGGCCGCGGCAGCAGGCAAGGTCCGGTTCGGCCCCGGCGAAGGTGCACACGGCCCGGGACTGGTGCCCGCATCTGCTTCGTCGTCGTCGTCGCCGCCGTTGTCTTCATCTTCATCCTCACTGTCGCCTTCCATGACGTCCTCGATGAGAACCGTTGCCTCGTCCTCCAGCTGTTCTGTTGTCCCGGGCGCGACCTCCTCGCCATTGTCTGCTTCGACGGCGCAGAGCCTTGGGTGCACCAGGGGCTGTGACCCATGAATGGATAGATCAGGCGATGGTGTGTGCGGATCTAGTGCTTGCTGGCCATGGGAGGTCAGGGGTGGAGCGGATATGGGAGGCGGGGTGGGTTTCGTTGTCGTGGAGGCGAGGAAGGGGACGAGAGGGTCAGGGTCGGGGTCGAGGAGCGAGACATCCATCCCAAAGACGCCGGCTAGGATCTACCATCTTGCAGGTATCTGTCAAGTCTCTAACTAAACATGCTCACCATGTGTGAGGATTTGCCACGGATATATGACACGCGTCTATGTGCAAGTATCTAGCTCGCTGAGAGGGTTGGATATTAGCTCTCGATAGAGGAAGGCTTGAGGAAGGGGAAAGAAACGGAGGACAGGGGAAGACAAAGGTGTAGTTTAGAACGATGATTGTTTAATCGATCGGTTCAAAATCTACAATTGCTTATCTTCTTTCAGAGCTGTTCTCCAACTTATACTCCTCATGTTATACATGTGCGCACGTGCGCACGCACACACAAAGCTTACAAGGCTAAGGCCATTTGGAGATTGAGATGCAGACGGTTATTGTTCTGCGTCGAGAACTCCTGCGAGGCCCATTGCCCAGTGCCTGAACACCAAGTGCTTCTTCACTATTATCTTCAACATCTCTAGAAGTGATAACACTGTAGTTTTCTTAATTCTTGTAATAGCATTTTAACCGTTCTTCTTAATTTATGAGTGTTGGATGCTCGTGTATGGATACCTATAATGAATTCACACGGCGCGTCCATACCCACTCAATTTTTCACCTCCACAACTCTATCTATTACATCCTGATGTATCGCGACAATACGGCAGGTGACTAAGAGCTTGTTTGATACACTCAGCTTCACCAGTGAATCAGTTTTTTTGGCTTTGGTTCCGTAAAACTGCTTCACGAGTGAAGCTATTGTTTTCATAAACGTTTGTTTTTAGGGAAAATAGCGGAGGAAAAAACTGGAGAAGCTACTATTTTTAGTTTTACCTAGAGAAATGTGCATATGAAGGGCCTGTTCGCTTGGGCTGATCTGACTGGCTGAAAATACTGCTGGCTGATTTTTTGTGAGAGAAAAACACTACTGGCTGGCTGACTAATCTGGCTGATAATTTCAAACGAACCGGCTGGAAAGGAGCTGAAAAATAGTTTTTAAGGGAGAAGCTATTTTTTATTCGAATCCGTTTGGCAGGAGAAATTGAAAACAACTCTGTAAAGCTGGGGAAGAAGCCGTAGCAAACACCGTATGCATCCACAGATTACACATGCCTCACTCGTGCCTCAAGTCTCACCTCACAGTCACAGGACAGACACGCCCCAAAGGCCCAGAACAGCGTTCCAACTTCCAACTTCCAACCGCCCAACGGATCCAGCCCGCCAGGCACGCGCGCCCCACGTGAGGCGCGAGATCCATGCAACGGTTCGTGTCACACCACGCCAAAGCCCGCACCGCGGTCGGGCCTCACCCGGACCCACACCGCAGAGACTGAAGCTGGCACGCATAAGCTGTGGCCTGAGGGGAGCTCGTTCTCTCCGCCGGCCCACTCACCACTCCCTCGTCTGCCGTCTCTCCTCCACTTCCAGAGAACAGGGGAAGGCGCCGGCGAAAGGCGGGAGCAGCGCGCTACCCATTCACCCCCCTCTGATTTCTTGGGAATCGCGGGTAGGTCCCCTTCCCCCCGGGGCGGCGTGGAACGGTTGAGCGGGGCCCCTCGGATCGCCGGAGATGCTGCCCTACGCGACGGCGGCGGAGGCGGAGGCGGCGCTGGGCCGGGCCATGACGCCCGCCGAGGCGCTGTGGTTCCGCTACACCGCGGGGGTGTCCGACTACCACCTCTACTGCTGCAACATCCTCTTCCTCTTCGTCGTCTTCACGGTGGCCCCGCTCCCCGTCGCGCTCCTCGAGCTCCGGGCCCCGGCCGCGGTCTCGCCGTACAAGCTGCAGCCGCGGGTGCGCCTCTCCAGGGCCGAGTTCGTCCGCTGCTACAAGGACGTCCTCCGCATCTTCTTCCTCGTCATCGGCCCGCTCCAGCTCGTCTCCTTCCCGATGGTCAAGGTCGGTCGGTTCCCTTCCATCCTTCTGTGCTCTCGGTCGGTGATTTGATTCCGCGCAATGCGCCTGGTTAGTTTCATCAGATTACAGCCTCTTGGGGGCGGATTCAGTACAAGAGATCGCGTTTCCATACTGTTCTTGTGCCCCCTTGATCGATCTCTTCTTAGATACAAGAAAGAATTTTAATTACATTTCTCTGCATGTTTTCCTCCCCTTTGAGTGAGGACTTACTGATCTGGGTTTTGCTCCAAGAACCCTTCTTAGATGCGTCCTATCTAGAAGATTCCCCTGAGTTTACCTACTCTTGGAAAGCAGAAGAAATTTCCTTCCATGCACCCTGCATTTCTTTCGTCGTGCTAAAACTGTATTCTCATATACAAAAGGGTAATATTGATTTTTCTTTGAATCAAATCAGTTGGTGGGAATTCACACGAAGTTGCCTTTGCCGTCCCTGGCGGAGATGGCAGCACAGCTGCTGGTGTACTTCCTTGTTGAGGACTACCTCAATTACTGGATCCACAGGCTTCTCCACGGGGAATGGGGGTACCAGAAGATCCACCGTGTCCACCATGAGTTCACGGCGCCAATCGGATTCGCAGCTCCATATGCACACTGGGCTGAGGTGCTCATACTCGGCATCCCCTCCTTCGTCGGGCCAGCCATTGCTCCGGGCCACATGATCACATTCTGGCTGTGGATTATACTCCGTCAGGTGGAGGCTATCGAGACGCATAGTGGGTAAGGACTTTCTCTTGTCTTGCCCATCTATGGAGCACTTTATGCACACCAATTCAATTGATTTAACATGCTTTCGTAATTATTATTATTATATTATTGTGCAACATTGTATTGCTTTCGTGTGGGTTAGTCTTTGTTGCTAGTGACAGATGTAGTTTATGGGTGGAGTTCCTGGGTTGCTGTGGTGTGCACAGCACTGACAATGACCTGAGTGAATGGAGTTTCTCGCCAGGAGTTTTTCATTGATTGGAAGCTGATTTGAACTGATGTTGATATCTGCATAACTGATAGAATTGCCTGAGAGTTCTTAGCCAGCTGTTTACAGTTGAAGGTTTTTTAGTTGATACTTCTTTGGGGTATTCCCTGGTAATGAAGAAAGTATACATCATGGATTAGCATTGGCTGCTGCTCTATGGTAATAGGAACAAAAATGCACTTACCAATTTTGAAGCTGTAGGTGAAATTTCCTAAATTACAATGTTGCTGCACATTCTTGACTATGGTGGCTAACCTAGTCTTGCCACGCTTTTCTGGCAACAAAAAAAATCACCTAAGCTTAGGCATAGTTAGGCAAGAAACCTGAGTAGATGTGGGTGAGGATGCTAAGAATTTAGGCAGCCTAAATTGTGGAGGAATAAAACACTGCCTACTAACTGTGGATGCCTAATTAGTGCATGGCAGATTTGAATTAAGCTTTTGTTACTTGCGGTTTTGCTCTACTAACAAAATGGATACAGCCTATCAATCCGTAAAGGAATGTTTGAAATGATTCTACTACAAAGCTTTGCAAAATCTAAAATTCTAAATAACAACGTTTATGCTCGCTATGAAGTATGAATGGAATTAACTCCTGCAGGAAGAGAAAAGTGTAATATGCTTACTTGCAGCTTGAAAAATTCAGGATTTGCTGATTCAATACTTTGCTGCAGTTGCACTTGTATTACTCACTGTCTAAGTGGGTCATGTTGGAGCAATTATCCTTCTTGATTTATATCTTAGTGGATAGGAAGTTTTTTTTTTTTTGGTTATCTTGGATGTTTCTACTCAGAGTCAATATTGTCTCAAGTCTCAACTTATGCCATTGGCTGGAGTACTATGACCTTGCAACACACAATATTTATGTTTTTCTTACTAGTTAAGTTACTCTTCATATTGTCATGTTGTATTGGTACATTCTGTCCCTACTTTTAGGTGGAGATGATAAAAAATCCTAGTTTCACTATATATGATTGAAGTTAACTACCATGTCACCAGAATGACCTGTTGTCCCGTTGGCTTGTGCTATGATAGGACCGAGATCTACCGATACCATACATATCACATTGGTCTTTTTTGTTTGCCCAACCTTTCTATACCATTGAAGTTAACTACCATGTCACCAAAATTACTCGTTGGGGGACTGATATTCTACTGATATCATGCATATCACATTGGTTCTTTTTGTTTGCCCAACCTTTTGATACAATCCAGTTATACTTTGTTTAATATTATACATTTCACCATCCCAGCTAGGACTTACCTTAGTTTGTCCTTTTCTGTTCTAGGTTATATTTCGCTGTGATCAATGAAACTGTCCATGATAGCTACTTGTTTTTGTGCAGCTTCTATAAGGGAAAAAACATAACTTGTTTTGTCATTTTGCAGCTTTTATTTCCCATTCGCCCCGACAAAGTATATTCCATTCTATGGAGGAGCAGAATACCATGACTATCATCATTATGTAGGAGGCCAGAGCCAAAGCAATTTTGCTTCTGTTTTCACTTACTGTGATTACTTATATGGGACTGATAGAGTAAGTTTCTCCTTTACACAGTTTGAAAGGTGGTACTAAGAAGTGATGGAATATCAGATTTCTAATCTTGAGCTCTTTGTTCTTTCAGGGTTACAGATTCCACAAAGCATACCTAGCGAAGGTATTTTTCTACTGTTGACTGTGTTTTCAAACATTTTTCCATTCTAGCTTAGAAATAACAAGGAGTTCCCACTTCCCAGATGTTCCCAATATTAGTTATTGAGTTGATCAAGTAGCTGATTTTGTTTTTTAATTGTCCTCCCCTCGATGTAGCTGAAGGATCTGGGGCAACATGACGGCGAGAAAGGAGATGGCAGCGGACTGAGCTATGTGAAATTGGATTAGATTACAAGATACAGTGCATTCGAGTGTTTCTATGACCATCCACTTCACTGTGGCATTTCGAAATGGAGATATACTGAGTTGGGCTGGTCGTGTGTGTTCTGATTTCGCTTTCAGTTGTTCTGCTTCTTTTTCCTAGTGTTTGTGAAATTCTATGGAACTTGTATGCTGACAAATAACAACGCAACTCTCAGAGTAGGCGTTCATCGAGTTTGCTCCATGCTTTGATTAAAGATCAATTGCTGTATAGTTTTAAGTGTCCATTCTATTGTTTTTAAGTTTTTAACTAGGTACTCAGCACAACTTTCATTGTACCACGACAAGTCAAAAAATTTACAAGGTAAAGAAACTTTCATTCAACATTTCAGAAATTCGAAATTTATAATTACCCGGGTGCACCGGGATATGTTTTACAACTCTCCCATTGTTGGCTTGATTCTTGTTTAGGCAACTCTCCCATTGTTGTTTGGGCAACAGTGCAACACAGACACTTGCTTGACAATAATTTGCCTGATTGTTGTTAAGGCAACACGTAATTTTGTCATTGTTTGACAAAAAAAAACTACAAATTGTCTCTTATATATTGTTCTTTTAATTATACTAGTTTGCATAAAAATTCAAGCACCTGAAATATAGCAACTCTCATAATTTGCACAGGGAGCTCCAGCACATCGAAACTTCGAAAAGGCAAAGTCACAAGAATCTTTTTTTTCCCCGGGCGCAACCAGCAGCACATGTTCTGATGTTGCAGTTCGAATAATATTAAAAACTCACAGGATGAATTTGAGTTCATAAGGACAAATATCCCCGTCTTCAAACATTATCATCAACAGAACATCGGAGTCAAGTAGCAAATCCAGGATTACAAATAGTGCTGACGAGTTATGAATCTGAAATATCTAGAATCCATTACGGTTTAGAGATAAAAGCAGACAAAAGTGTTCTTGACACACTGGGCTGAAAATAACAGTCGTCTGAACAGCCCTTTGACGTCCTTCAGAAACGGCGAGGGGGGAATCGGTCCATGAAACTCACAGAGGGACACTCATAAGCCATGTGGCCACGGCCGCCACAGTTGTGACAGATCATGAAGGCACCAGCCATGCAGTCACGACTCATATGGCCAATCTGGTTGCAGGCCCGGCAGATCACGTCACTGAAGCCACCACGGAAGGGAACGCCAACACCACGGAAGGGAGCGCCAACACCGCGGAAGGGAGGAGGCCCACCCCTCTCACCCAAGGTATCAGACTTGGGGCACTGACGGGCCAGATGGCCAGCAACATTGCACAGGTTGCAAACAGGATCATTGGTGCAGTTACGGGCAATATGGCCACTCTGCCGGCAATTGTTGCAGGCCTTCTCATTGGTGCATTCCTCACGAAAATGCCCTGGTTTGTAGCAGTTGCTGCAAAGGATCACTTCTCCTGGAGGCACTGGTGGAGCAGTGCAGTCTTTTGCAATATGGCCGGACTTGCCACAGTTACGGCATATCCCTTCATTTGGGCAGCTGTTAGCCATGTGTCCAGGCTCTTTGCAGTTCCAGCAAATACCTTTGGAAGAACATTCAGCTGCAATATGCCTGCAACATTAAAACGAATTCAAGTATGAAAAAGCGATATCAGCTCAAGAGATAAACATAGCCATAGTGCAGCCTTCCTAATCACATGGAACTACAACGCCTTACAGTTAAGCTTCAAGGCCTTTGTAATTATTAATCAACTAAAATATCAGAATCAAATCAAATCCTAAATCAGGTCCTATGCAATAAGAGGCTAAAACAATAAAGCCTTGCTTGCATATATGGATCAAACTTCACTAGACAAATGATGCTAGAAGTGACATTCAGGATTGACATGAACATTCAAAACAATAACATAAGCTAGAACATGGAGTTTGTGCTCCTAGGGAGACATGAACCCCATGTCCACACTACTGAGGATGCATAAAATGCCCAATAATGGTTAAACATAGCTTCACCGCAAATCATGAAAGAATTCAAAAGAGCACCAGTTGAGATGGTTTTGATATAGCATGGGCACAGAGTTATAATTCTATGCAAGGTATCGCTAGAATGGTTGTGCTACAATGATTACAAGTATGGTAGGCATTGCAAGCAAAGTGCACTTGAATGAATGATTAAATATTAAAACTAATAACATACAAGAGCATGAATCTGTGCAAGCAGAATAACACAAAGTTATTACCCAGGAAGCCCGCAGGTATGGCAGACAGCCACGCTAGGACAATCTCTTGCAAAATGCCCAGGACGCTTACAATTGTTGCACAAATCATTTCGAAACCTGCACAAATGGAAAGCGAAATAACTAAAGGATACATAACCTTCCAAATGTCTGAATAATAATATATTACAGTTCCATTCGCATAAATTGTTTAGTAATTTCACCATTCTTGTCATGACCCATGTCTAGTTACAATCTCACACAGAGGCTTTCTCCTAAAACCATGCCACAACATGAATTCATCCAAAAAATTTCAATCCCAAATCACTTTACCATACTATATTACATTGTTTCACTAGACTTTCAGATAAATTAGTGTTATCATTAACCAATATCAAGTGCCCTTATTTATGCTACATACATGAACAAGTGATTACAATGGGATAAATATAGGAAAAGGTTACATCTAAATCAAATAAACAATTATGGTTATTCTACCACCCACGAACTTAAACCTTGTGCACGACCCCATTCAAATAGCATTTAGCCAAATATATACACTATAACGAGAGGAAGCGATGTTTGGAAGAACAATGCCAAATACTCGTCCTGTTTGACTTAGATTAGCTCAAACCTGCTTGGACCATGGCGGCTGTCCCTCCGATATGGTGCGTCACGGTATGAGGTGCGTTCGGTACGCATCCTGCGATCCTTCGGCGGCGGGCTGCGGCTGCTCATCACCAAATCTTCCCTCTAAACTCCAAGTTCCAACCAAACTGCAACACCATGCTACAAAATCACCACCTTCGATACTCCAACAAACACCACAAACCTATCTTCTTTCTGTCCACAGCAAAACACCAAAACCAGACTAAAATCGAATCCTATGTGGCTATGTCCCACCCACCAACCTTCACTATGAGCACGCTCAAGTTCCCACGGCAGGTCACAAGGGTGGACCCTGTAAGGCCTCATTTGGAAGCCTATGGAACGATGTGGTTCGGGGGCAGATCCACATCATGCGGGGAGCGAAACCCATGCCGGGGAGGAAACTGTGTCTTGGGCTAAAAGAGCAATTGGCAACGTCGTGGGTTGGATTTGTTCTAGTCCAATCCACTTCTCCCTTCCACCTCTTCCCTCTCCCTCTCCTCCCTCTGTGCTAGGGTTTTACATGGTGAATCGCTTGCTCCTGTCATAGATCCATGGAGAATGCACAAGGCTGCACTGGGATGCCATGTGGCTCATATGCTTCCAGCTTCCAGCCCGAGCGAGCATGATGTTTGGGACACCTCCAGCCAGGAGAGGCAAAAACCAGCCTCGTCCTAGTGCCTCTTTACAATCTTCAGTACTATTTTCATTGGGGACAGATTACTAGATTTTTTGGGTCAATTTTGTACTGTTCCCATCATCGTGATAAATTGGTTCTCTTATAGTATTAGAAAACCTTTTTTTCCAAACCATAAAAATGTCTTGCCGTTTCAGCAATAGAACTTTCAGAAGATAGAGAAACCAATGCCAGTGGATTCAAATGGCTCAGTTTTTGGTCTTCCAAGCTTCTAAATTCTAATACAGTAGTACTGGTAAATATTAAGTGTAGTACTGATTAATATCACTATTTGCTTTTATGCTGTGCTAGTATATTATTTTCTAAATGTATGGTGATCAGATTATTTTGAGGTTTTTCTCTTTGATATTCAGTCCATTTTATTTGGATTAAATATCCTAGTGGCTAGTGCTAAATTGATACTTTCACACAGTTTTTGTAATTTAGTAATTCTCAATTTTAGCTCAAATTTTCTGTGGACAGTATGCTGGAAGAACTTAACCATAGTTTTTAAGGCGGTAAGGCGAGGTGCGGCGAGCTACCCCCTTCCAGACGCCTAGGCGTTTAAGGCGCGCGGCGAGGCGACACCATACACATATCTTAATATACAATACCACAACAGCTTAGAAGCAAATCATACCACATAATACCATAATTAATAGTGCTGCTAGAGCAGCAGTTCACAACATAAATAGCAAAATAGCAAATCTGAAATCTCACACCTCTCCCAATAACAACAAATTAGACTAGTGAGATAACATAATCTAAGCATGACCATTCAAACAGTCTCTCATCTCCATTCTAATTGCAGTGGTAGTTTTGATGCATGCTTTTGTGTCTCCAAAGCCACCAGCCAGATGTTTCTTCACCCTTTTTATGCCTCCATAAAATGAGACACCACACAGGGAGCATGCTACCACATCTTTATTTTGAAGGTTTGGCCAGTAGGCATACTTCCATCCTGGATCCTCAACATTTCCCTTCCGAGCTGGATCAGTCTTAGGATCATAATCACTGGTGATGCAAGATGAACTTGCCATTGTGCTATCAACTGTAAAAACAAAGATGGACTTATACACCCATAGCAGAGCAGAGTAGAAGGAGCAGAGCACGACTACAAGAAGCAGAGCAGAGGAAGAAGGGGAAGGAAAAGCAGAGCAGCAGAGGAAAGAGGAGGGGAGGATTGGAGCAAGACCAGAGGAAGGAGACGCCGAGACGGGAGGACATACCCGCAGTCGTGGATGGGGCGGGAATCACGGTCGTGGATGGGGCGGAAGTCGCGGACGTGGATGGGGCGGGAGTCGCAGCTCGCGGTCGCAGGCGCTGCCCGATTTCAGGTGCGCCGCCGGCCCGCCGCGCTCTTCTCTCTCCCTCTCGCCTCCCTTTCCTCCCTGGCGCGGATGTGGAGTCTTGGCGGCAGATATACGCGTGCAGCTCCTCCTTTTCCCCGCGCGCGCAGCTCCTCCTTTTCCCGCGCGCTCGCAGCTCCTCTTTTCCCGCCCCGCGCGAGCGCAGCTTCTCTTTTCCCGCCCCGCGCGCGCATCGCGCCGCTCTTCCCCGCGCGCGCTTTCGTTGCCGCGGCGTCCGCCTCAGCGGATCTGACGCCTAGGCGACGACTTCTGCTGTGAGGCGACGCCATACCCGAGCAGGCCACGGCGAGCACGACGCCGCATTTCAAAAACCGCTCGGACGACTTGGCGTCGCCTAGGCGACGCCTAGGCGACGCCTTAAAAACTATGAACTTAACACAGAGCTATTTATGCATATATGTTCAGTGGTCAAGCAAAACCTTGTTTTTCACTTTTCCGAGTACAAGCAAAAAGCATGTTTTTGTCCAGCATTCTTTTGTTATGTACTGATATAGCACCAATTTATTTTTCTTTTAGAGGAGCACTGATTTAATTTTGCTTAGGCCCCAATACGAAATCTTCTTGAAATCCTTTATTGTTAGTATCTCAATAGAGGCGTCTCTTTGCAAAATGCAAATCGTGAAGTTTACAGTCATCATTATTTTTACTCAAACAAATGCTTTATTTATCTTTGTTTTTGCAGTTCAGAGTTCCTTAGTCACTATGACCACTTTTTATTGATTCATTTGTGCTCTCAGTCTCTCAGAGTGCATCCACTGCCACTTCATAGCCCACCTCTCAGCTTCACAATGTCAGTCTTAGTTGACTGATTATTTGAGTTGCTGTGTTGCCTATTTCTACTTGTATAATTATTCTTTAAGAGAGTATGTTTGGTATACTGACCAAGTTGCTGACTGTTGGGCCTAGCTAGACACAATGTCTAGTGTATTACTGAGTCAAAGTTGTCTCTGTTTACGTGATGCTCGCTCCGTATCTTATTATGCAAGGGGAGAAGTGTTACAGTTTTTTTCTCCATAAATCATGATACTATATCTTGTTTACTACACTGATTTTATCATGTACACAGCTAAATGGTCTAAAACTTGCCTTAGCCATGAGCCAAATACTGAGATACATGCAATGATGCAAATCCATATCAATCGAAGCCTATCCCAAACTGGCAATCAAACAAAATGGATTAGGTCCTATACCAGGCAAGGAGGCGATAAGAGTGATGGGAGAGGGATCACTCAATCCCCCCCCTGGATTGATTCTCCCGTGGATTGTATTGTACTCCTAACTTGCAAACGAAGCCTAAAGGGACAGGTACGCATGATAATTTTTGCAAAAAGTTCGAAGTTTGCAAGCATCGAATAGACAAATAGATTTAAGTTAGGGTTTGGGTGCCCGTTTCACACAGCAGCAGGGAGGGGAGAGAAGGGTAGGAATACCGGGTGGGTGCTCGTGGCCGGCGAAGAGACTAACGAAGACGAAGGCCTCGGGACCGGCGTAGGGCGTCGAAGTCGGCGGCGGCGGCGGTAGCCCACCCAGTCGTCGCAGCGAGCGAGCGAGCGAGAGAGAGAGGGGGTGGAGAAAGAGAGAGAGAGCACGAGGGGGACGGGGTGAACGGATGCGGGACGGGCGGGCATGCGGCGGACGGCGGTAGCCCAGTCCGGGGGGTTCGGGCTCGGCCCAGGGGGAGCGCACCCGTAGGGGCCTTGTCCTGGGCCGATTTTCTCGGGGTTTTTTTTTTGGCAATTTCTCTTTTCTTATTTCTTATCTCTTTTTAATGTTTTCCCATTTTTGGCTAGATCTATTTTTTATTTTATTTTCTTCTTGATTTTTTGTTTATTTTCTTCGTAGGGCACTGCCAAATGTGCCAATGTCTAGTGATGCATTGGTTTAAATAAAAGAAACAAAAATGATATTTATTAGTGCATTGTAAATAAGCAAATGGAACATTTTTTTATATTTATTAAGTATCAAATCTAGAAAACCTTTTCAATTGAAGAAGATATAGCAATTTTATGATATAGCACTTTTCTCCATAACTAGAAATAATTATTTTCTTGATAATTTCAAGTGAATGAGAAATATTTTTGTGCTAAATATGGAACAATGGTTCCCATGAAACAAGAATTTGTCATGGTAATTACCACATATAGACTTTTTTGAGTGGTTACTTTAGAATATGAATGATTATTGACTCCATTTAACTTGAGGTTGATTCATCCACTTGGCTTCTTGACACTATATTATATCTTCATATGTGAACCAAGTCTTTGAATACTTCAAACCAACTCTTCACACATTCGGATGGATGTAGAATGTTTACATCTTTTGTTTCTTGGTTTGAAGTCTGCAAAGGAAGCTAATCTTGCTTGTTGTCGAAGTATGAATTGAGACCAATCACATTTGTATTTTGTCTTTCCACCAAGGACTGCGCTTTTTTACAATCTAATAATTAATAATTTTAATAATATTAATTGGAAAGCAGCTTCTCACTTTATTGTGAGACTAGTGGTCACAAAAAACTTCAAAGAATGGTTAATTAGTCTCAAGACATAAGATATGCTCCCCCTCAATATGTGCATTCAGGTACTTGAATTAATTGTAACATGCACTAGTTCTTAAAAGTACATGACAATGAAAAGTAATTATACCAAGAGTTACTTACAACTATGAGACCATGTAGATTTCCATAACTCATGAGGGTACCTACAACACAAGTATCTGTCATAAGGAGAGTCTGATCAAAAGTGTCAAAACAACTAGATATCAAGCTCCTCAACTAAAGTCACCTATCCCTTGGTTAAGTGAAGATAGTGATATCAAACTCAAGGATATGAATACAACAACAACAACACATAGTCTTTTGTCCCAAGCAAGTTGGGGTAGGCTAGAGATGAAACCCAAAAGAGACGAGAAATAGAGAGGCACATAAAGGGACATAAAAGGCACAAGACAGAAAGAGGTCACGGTTCAGGCACGTTGATTGCCAATCTCCAAGCGCTCATGTCCATAGCTAAATCCTTGGAGATATTCCACTCCTTCAGGTCTCTCTTAACGGACTCGTCTCAAGTTAGTTTAGGTCGACCTCTGCCGCTCTTTACCTTATCGACCCGCTTTAGAACCCCACTACGCACCGGCGCCTCAGGAGGCCTCCGTTGGATATGTCCAAACTATCTCAACCGATGTTGAATCAATTTCTCCTCAATTGGTGCCACCCCAACCCTATCCCGAATATCGTCGTTCCGGACTCTATCCCTCCTTGTGTGCCCACAACACCAACGTAACATACGCATCTCTGCTACACTCAATTGCTGGACATGTCGCCTTTTTGTAGGCCAACACTCAGCACCGAATTGCCGTCCTATAGAACTTACCTTTCAGCTTCTGAGGCACCCTTTTGTCAAAACTCAAGGATATGAATGATCCCGATTTTTTTTGAAGTGTGCTTGGAATATTTGAGCTTATACTTGTTATGGTTATTTGATATACATTTTATTTCCTGAAAGAACAGTGAGAAAGAAGTTGCAATCATCATCAGTGTGTGCATTGAGTCTACCTTATAATGAATAAAAGGTATAATGAATTATCTCGACACCTTTAGAGATGAAGGATTTGCTTTTCATGTGTGATCACTGCCAAAGAGCAACCAATCACCATCATTGAAGTAAGCTTTTGAATTTTGTTACTTTTTTTTGTTATCGCTGATATGCCAAGCAGTGTGTTAAGGAGTAGATTTAACGAACTCAAATCTCAAAAATACATATTTGGGTTTTTAATGAGCTCAACAATGTCAAGGTCATTGAATGCTACTAAGCTGAAAGACCGTTGATTAAATTTACAGAAACTTTCTCTAGATGGTTCATTTGATGTTGAGTTAAATGATCTAACTTCCAAGTTGAGTGTTATATATTTTACTTTGCTAGAAAAATAAATATATGCTATACATTTTTTTAGTTTGTCAAAGAGAAGAGGATTGGTATTCTAGTATTTCTATATTGCTTATCGATTCATATCTCATTTGCTGTGCCTATGGCTGTGGCTTGCTGAAAGAACCTTTTTCAAAATTGAAGTTGTTAAATAACCATTTGAAGTATTTAATGTCTAGAGAAGAACTTGTTTGATGAGATTTATTTTGGTACCTCAACAATGACATTTTATTTGCGTCTAGAAATATTAGAAGAAAATTTTAAGGTAATATGTATAAATTGTTTGATTATTATTTTGATGTTTGTATTAACATCGCTTATTTTATTTCGTTTTGGTCCTATATATGTGCCTGCATTGGTGCACACCGACAACAGGATTGCAGCTGGAGATGGCAGAGATGTCCTTGCCATATCGGACACGGAAGTTAACGGTGTTGCACCCGAAATCAAGGCGATTTTACGCTCACTTTTATCAATCAGAAGAAAATAGGAAAATGTTTGACTAGTCGACCACCGAATAGATACCCAACCTTAAGACAAAGGCTCTGCATAAGATGATGAATATGGTCCACTTGAGGCCGGCCACATGTTTGCCTCTGTCTATGATAACTCTATTCAATGAATGGTGAATGGTAATCTAAAGGGAAACATTACTGTGGAATTGCTCTTCTTTACAGGAAGGATCATGCTCTGTATTTCAAGACCATATACAGGGTGAGCTATGTATTTTCTCTGCACCGCATTTTCTTCATATTAGTGTCGGCAAGTGAAGACAAATTATAGAGGGTCCAGTCCAGTGCTCTGCTGTATGCGTCAAGGAGGGCTCCGGGTAGGAAAGAACAGCTCGTTCGTTTGGCTGAAAATAGGTAGTTGAAAGTACTGTTGGCTGATTTATGTAAGAGAAAAATACTGTTAGCTAGCTGAAAATAAACGGCTAAAAGCTCAAGCGAACAGGCCCTTGTATATACCAACGTATAGCTTAGAGCATCTCCAGGAGCCTTTCTAAATCTCACTCTCTAAATTATTATTTGGAGAGTCATTTGCACAAAAATCGCTTTCTATATCTATTCACTATTCAACAATTTTTCTATATCTCATGCGCACTCTAGAGAGTCGTTCTCGTCTTCTATTTTTGGCTAGCGAAATATCCGGAATAGAAGATAGCTATATTTGGATGACCATTTAGAAAAGCTGTTGGAGGATAATTCTTTATTAAAATCTCTATTTCTAACATTTAGAAAGGATATGGAGAGTCTCTTGGAGATGCTCTATACATAATTGCTACACACAATTATGATACACATTTTAGGCCTCGTTTAGATTGCAATTTTTTCAACTTTGGCTACTGTAGCACTTTCGTTTCTATTTGGCAATTAATGTCCATTCATAAACTAATTAGGTTCAAAAGATTCGTCTCGTGATTTACAACTAAACTGTGCAATTAATTATTTTTTAATCTATATTTAATGTTCCATGTATGTGTCCAAATTTTGATATGATGGAGAGAGTGTAAAAATTTAGAATTTTGAGTGTATCTAAACAAGGGCTTAAGCACGAACCCAGAATTGAGGTTTGATTTTTTCAAAGGAGCATCTGATTACGTTTCCACTGTTGCAGGAGCAGTGTCCACTGTATACATCTGCAGGAAGCTAGATTCTCTAGATCTAGCAGCCCTCCTATCATACTGATCCAGTACGCAAGACGCGCAGTTTAACACATTCCACCCCCCCCCCCCCCCCCCCCCCCCCCTTAAAAAAAACTGAGAGAAAAACTTTCTTCAGCAGTTACCGTCTGCATAAGAGACGAAGTGTAAATCAGCTGGTGTCTCGCTTAAAGCAAAGCAGCTTGCAGAGTAAATTGTGATTTGTAGTGCAATTGATCCAATTCTGAAGGCCAAACTAAGCACCAGTTGCGTTGCATCTGGGGGTTTCATGCCATTCATAGAGCTGAACAGTTAGAAACTGAAGCTGATCATTCGCCTTTATTTATAGTAGTTCAGATTTCAGTTTATGTGCGGTGCGTCACAGTATCCGAAAGACCGAAACCGTCGCTTGTGATGGAGCTCTGAATCTAATGATTGACGCTCCTGTGCTGCCTGTGACGATATGAGGAAGGCGCCAAGGAGCAACCATGCAGATGCATGCTTCATCAACAGTTTATCTTCAAAGAGTTTGTCCTCGTCTTTAAGCTCAGCCGCTTTCGGCACAATCTATCTCAGCATCAGTCCAAATGATGCACCAGCGAAGATTTAGTTTGTGCAAATCACATCTCTAAAATTTCGCAGCGCTACTGACCTACTGAAGCTTATTGATTAGCAAAATCATCATTCAACTGTTAAATGGTGCATTTTATTTTCAGTTTGTCAATGAAGCAAAATCATCATTCAACTGTTGCGATGGTGAAGGGCAGTCATATGTATGGCTTAAATGTTGAAAGGAGATAAGATTTATTTTTTAGGGAGATTGTCCCTGGGTGGATCGATTAAGCTGCAGTGTGTACGCGCAATTCACTTTTTGGAATTGGTGAGCAAGTTGCCAGTGATTTAGCACGGTTGGAGCCGAAATGCTATGCCTGAGTGTAGTATTGCAGGAAAGAACCTATTTACTTTACTTGGATCAAAAGGAAGGAGCGGTAAAATTAACTTGGTTTATTCTTTGCTGTTTGTGGGTAGTAAACCGAAAGTGTGGCGGAACACTTGGCCACCCTAGTAGGAAGAATAAGCAAGAAACATGTCGGATTTGGCAGCAAACTTCACTGTTGCATGCTTTGGATTTCAACACGGACTAAACAGTGTACACGGACTAAACTTCATCTGTTGCATGCTTTGGCCACATCTTTTTGCTTTTACTTTTGGGGCCAAAATCATGTCCACTCTTAGTACACCTCACTTGTTCATCCTGGGCCCCAAACCTCCAAAGTTTGTCCCTACTCTTCTCTGCTTAAAAATCAATTCCCATCAACCTATTCCTACTCTGTAGGACCAACACCTCACAACAGGCCTGATCTCATTCGTTCTCACCTATAAAACCTCTCACAGAACTGAAAATTTATCAACTCATCACACGCACCACACTAGATCACTCACCGGACACATTCACCACGATCACCAAGCAAGTCATCTCCCAGATGGCAAGGCCTTGTGATCTTCCGGTGCAGCAACAGCAAGCAGCTGCTCTTCTCCTAGCATGCACGCTTGCTCTGCTCGCGGTGCAGCTGCGGCCGTGCAGAGCCCAGCAGCAGCCTCCGTCGCCGGGCTACTACCCCAGTGGCATGTTCAGGCCGCTGGGCTTCTCCGAGGCCTACCGCACGCTGTGGGGCTCGCAGCACCAGACGGTCTCGCCGGATGGCAAGTCCCTGACGCTCTGGATGGACAGCAGCTCGGGCAGCGGGTTCAGTCCGCGCGCGTACCGGAACGGCTACTTCGGCGCGTCGGTCAGGGTGCAGCCGGGGTACACCGCCGGCGTCAACACCGCCTTCTACGTGAGTGACAGCGATGGGTGGTGGTATTGTTATTGTTATCTCTAGGAAAAAGTCTGATCACCCCCTCAACTATGGAGGGTGGTCTACTTAACCCCCAAACTATGAAATGATCTAATTTATCCCCTGAACTTTACAAAACCGTCTACTTTACCCCCTGGGGCAGTTTTGGATGGCGGTCTGCTACAGTAAATTTATTAGGATTTTCCAATAAATTTAAAGCTACAGCAAAAACTTTGTACTAAAGCACACCATATTATATGTTTATTGTGTAGATCTACTCACGTGGAGTCCAACAAAATTGGATTTTTCATTTTACAATTTTTCTGTGATTTATCACGATTTTTAAAGATTCGGTTACTGTAGCAGACCGCCATCCAAAACTGCCCCAGGGGTAAAGTAGACGGTTTTGAAAAGTTCAGGGAGTAAATTAGACCGTTTCTTAATTTGGGGGTTAAGTAGACCACCCTCCATAGTTGAGGGGGTGATCTAGACTTTTTCCTTATCTCTATAAGAAATGCATGCAACAGATGCTCTGCTGATGGATGCAATGCATGGCTGTTGCTGCTGCAGCTGTCCAACAGCGAGGAGTACCCGGGGCACCACGACGAGATCGACATGGAGCTGCTGGGCACGGTGCCGGGGGAGCCGTACACGCTGCAGACCAACGTGTACGTGCGCGGCAGCGGCGACGGCTCCATCGTCGGCCGGGAGATGAGGTTCCACCTCTGGTTCGACCCCACCGCCGACTTCCACCACTACGCCATCATCTGGAACCCCGACCAGATCCTGTAAGTCTCCGCCGTCTCCGTGCGTGCACGGCTTTTGTTACTAGCTGCCTGCCCAGTGACATGAATGACATGAGCTGCGCGTGCAGGTTCCTGGTGGACGACGTGCCCATCAGGCGGTATGAGAGGAAGACGGAGGCCACGTTCCCTGACCGGGAAATGTGGGCGTACGGCTCCATCTGGGACGCCTCCGACTGGGCCACCGACGGCGGTCGCTACCGCGCCGACTACCGGTACCAGCCGTTCGTGTCGCGGTTCGCCGGCCTCAAGATCGGCGGGTGCGCCGCTGACGCGTCCACGGGCTGCCAACCAGTGCCGGCGTCGCCGGCGTCGGGGACGACGGCGCTCAGCGCGCAGCAGGAGGCCGCCATGCGGTGGGCGCAGCGGAACTCCATGGTGTATTACTACTGCCTCGACGCCTCCAGGGACCACCCGCTCTACCCCGAGTGCTGAAACGCTGCAACACTGCTATACCTACAGTGACGAGCTGTTAGGGTCGCACAGCACAGCGTTATGCAATTCTGAGCAACTCGCAATCCAAACGCACATTCGAATATAACTTGGAAGAAGAAAAACGATCCAATCTGATAGAATTATCACTATCAAGTTATGTTATATGAAAAATGAAATTATAATTCCATCGAAAGAATATCGAGGTATAGAAAAATGGAATTATAATTCCAATATGCCTGATGTTTACGTTTTATAGTGAAGTACAATGATGATTGATGACTACAAACTGAAAATATCAGCGAGTGAGCATAGCAGGAAGCATCAAAGGTGTGACGGATTGCTACCCATTTGTACAACTCTAACAGCATATGCAATCCTTCACTCACCGGTGTATTGTATACTGGAGCCTCTTACAACAGGTTATCTCAAATGTTAAAATGTACAGCATGGTTTTACACGCTGTCTTTAGTAAACACTGTACGGAGCAAGAGTGGTCTGTACTTGTACAGCAAAGCTAGTGAAGAACCAACTGTTAGCATGCACAGCTACCATAAACAAAGCTAAAGAACGAAGTCAATGATTGTCTCTGTTAAGCTACCTAACTGTGAAAACCTGTTGCTTTTCGGCACTTAAGCAACCAAGGTACCTCTCCCCAGTTGAACTTTCAGCAAACCTTAGATCAAGGACTGGTTGCCTGTGGGGCTTGAGATCGATGTACCTCTGAAACGAAGGCAGCCGCCAAGTCCGGACTCCGTACAACGACTCATCCCCATAGGCAAACAGATGCTGATTGCCTCCGCAGGGTATGATTGCAGACTTTGACATTCGCAACTCACTTACGCTACCACTGCAGATATGGTCCTTGGCAAAGGATGTGGTGGTGGTCCTCCTGAGGAGTGTGTGGCATCCTAGCTTTCCTGAACCAGTGAGTGCCGGTGATTGTGGTGTAGCTGCTTGAGTTGTGGCACTATCATCTGGCAGCTCAACTCTCGGGCGGTACGAAGCCACCAGGAGATCACTTGATTGAGAGGTGCACGCAAGAGATATGCAGACCCCTTGGTTTTCCATCCCGCTTACCAAACTCAGCCTGAAAAAAGAGCCCAAACTCATGGGAACTACAAATAACCAAATCCTAGTTTCAAAGACCATGAGAAGCACATCAGTAGGAACTGACGAATTGGGTACAAACTTTTCAGACTACAGCGTACCTGTTTTCGCTCACATCCCAAACGCAGGGTCCTATAGAAGAAGCAGAAAAAACCTTTCTGGAACCACTGTCATCTACAGCACAGTGTATTGTATGAACTGGGTGTGTTGATAGACCCATGGTAGAATGCAAAGGTGCTGAAGTTTGGCGAATATCAAAGACCAACAGCATGCCATTCTGAAAAATTCAGTAAAAGAATTTCTATTGAACCCTCCAAAGAGCGCCAAAAGCTTTAGAAGAATCACAAGGCATTCCAAAAAGTAAACCTGTAATCCAGCATAAATACGAGTTGAAGTAGTATAATCCCCTGAACAGGACCAACCAGGAGCCTGCAAGACATCACAATACAGAAGATTAGCAGGTCAGCATAAACAATTTCACATTTTTACTGGTTCACTTACTCCTACTTAAGCAACTCATAGCTATTTTCAGTACCTTAAAATCAATTTAAGGAAAAAGCACTTGTTGATCTTCTTAAAATTAAAATACATAATGTAGTGAATGTATAGTGATCGTTTTTTTCAATATCCAAGAGCTGGAGCAACGAAAAGGTTGGCGCGCACGAGTCGGAAAATTTTATGGGCTTTCTTCATGGGCTGCAGAAACCAGCCCATCAAAATAACGAACCGACTCCCCGACTCGGCCACTCCCGCAGGCAGAACCAGCGCTCGCGCGGCAGGGTGAGGCGCGTTTCGTTTAGTCCCACCTCGCCGCGTGAAGCTGCGTGGGACGCGGGAGGAGGCTATATAACCAGCGCCCCTGCCCTCGTTGCCACATACTTACCTGGACGGGGTCGACGGGCGATCAACAAGGCCCGTGGCCTAGGTCAATGGCCCACATTGCACTTGGTGGGTGCGTTGGCTTACCATCTCCTCAAGTGGGAGAGTGGACGTCATAATTTGTGGTAGAGGGTTCGCGCGGCCCCTGCCAATACGCTAAAGCAAATTTTGGTCCAGTTCGCTAGCTGCTTCTTTGGGTTGTCCGGTATGCAGCGTTAACTGGCTGCTCTTTGGGCCAGGTCCAGCATGCAGAGTTCGCTTGCTGTTCTTGGGCCAGGTCCGGTATGCGGCCTGATACACTTGAATATTTTTGCTTAAATAAAGAAGATACACTGGAATATAAGATTTTTGTATACTCTAAAAACTAGAATCGTAAAATTCATTTTTCATCACCGAGAAAAAAGGAGGGCCATGACTTCTGGTTCTTTTGCCTGACCGACGGCGAGCAGCAGTGAGGGTTGGGAACGGGATGGCGCGGAGCGTGTCGTACGTTTCGGCGGCGAAGCTGGTGTCCATGGCGCGAGGCAATCCCCGCCTCGCCATCATCGACGTCAGGTACGCGCGCGCGGGCCGCCTCGGCTGTCCTGTCCTACGCCTCGCCGATTTGGATATTGGAGACTGATTTTTGTTTCCTCCCTCTTCGCCGTTGCTGTCGGGGGAATTGAATCAAAACGGAAGGGATGAGGAGAGGAGCTACCAGGCTCACATCGCGGGTTCGCACCACTTCGCCAGCGGCAGCTTCGAGGCGCGGATGCCGGAGCTGGCTCGGGCCGCCAGCGGCAAGGACACCCTCGTTTTCCACTGCGCGCTGAGCCAGGTCCCAGATCCTCCGCCCTCGCTTCTCTCAGTTACTCTGCCCCGTTCGCTGTACTTAGGAATCTGATTTCCTAGACAAAAGATGCGTAAGATGCTCACCGCATCTAGGTTGGATTGATTCACTTTTGCACAGTTCTCAGGCTCTCAGCCACTTATGAAATGTTATTGTCTGATGATTGATGAACCACAGTGATACCGTGGATCTTCTGGGAAAACCAACAATTTGCACGAAACCTTATGTTGACATGTTCACCAGACTAAATAAGAACTTTCGTGGGGGCAATTTGTTCTCATGCCTGGTTCTTCATATATCTTCCTTTGATTGAACTGATTTACCCTTGCAATTTTGTTAGCGTCAACATACTGGCCTGCATAGTAGACCTTCAGATGTACACTTTTTCAACTGTTAACAAGTTTTCATGTTTGAGTCAGATTTAGGTTGGGATAAAAAGGTTTTGGTCTCAGCCACTTATGATAGTAAGAACCAAAATGGTGTTGTGGATCTTCTGGGAAAACTGATAATTTACATATCCATACCCCAATTGACCTTATGTTAAGATATTCACCAGACTTCACTTGAGCCAAAAAGAGCTTTTGTTATGGCAATTTGTTCTCATGCTTGTTCTCCATATGTTTCATGCTCTGACTAAATTAACTTCTTTACCCTTGTAATTTTGTTAGTGTGATCATACTGGCCTGCACTGTAGACCTTCAGATGTACTGCTTAACAAGTTTTCATGTTTATGTCAGATTCAGTTTGGGATAAAAAGGTTTAGGTTATGCCCAGCTAGGAATTAGGATACATTTTACCAAGGGTTTTCCGTTATTAAGTTGGATTAGGATCCAAAATCTTTGATGTGAGACAAACAAAAATATATCTTTTTGAAAATTTTGATAGCTGGAGGTATTCCTTTCCTTTTTCCACTAGGATTGATTGTACCAAATGCCCTAGTAAATCTTTTCCCTTGGGGAAAAGCACATAAGGAGGTTTTCTTTCTCTCTCTCTCTCTCTCTCTCTCTCTTGGTGGGGGGGGTGGGGGTTGGGGACAAACCACCCAGGAAATTACAGTTAATATTCATATAGCTATTAGCATGTGACATTCTAGGGTTGTGTTCTGTCGTTCAGTAATAGTATAGGTGGTGAGTCTTTGGGTGCAGCCAGCTACCGTTAGATCTTCAGCGGCTTGTAAAAACCTAGCCAATTTGCCACAGGGAGTGCAAGGTCTCAGTTTGTGACCTGAATTGTGTAAACTCTTGTCTTGTTTTGCAATGCAAATGGACTGAGGTTGCATGCCCTGGAATTAAACAAAAGCTTTGCTAGTTAAGAAATGTGTGTGAAATGGCAGATGAGTTTGTGTTTGTCTGTTAGGATAGACAAGCTGTAATGTTACTTTGATTTTCATATTACATAGGAGGCCTCTGATGTTTCACTTGCCCGCAGGCAGCAGTTGCTGATTATTGTATCCATGGCTTTGCTAACCATTCATCAATGTCCTAACATTACCTGACAAAATAGATGACCAATTGAACAGCCTGCTCAACTCAATGTCTCAATCTATTTTTAGCTTTACTTTGACCTTTAATCTCGTCTTCTGGAACAGAGACCTTGTACAAATTTATTCTCTAGTAGTGAATAGTGATGGTCATATCTCATTTGCGTTGTTATAATCCCAGATTGTGTTAGCTATGCAGCAGTACCGCTATTATGTGATGGCATGAACAGCAATGCACCAAATCCCATTTTCTGTTCTTTTTTCTTTGTTCCCATGTTATACCCAACCCAAACCTCTCTGTTTTTTTCCCTTTCATCCCATCTCTAGTGTAGGGGATATATGCAAAAGGAAAAAATAATGGATGCATTTCCCCCTTGCTAACTCTTGTGTCATTGCGCTCCAGGTGCGAGGTCCAACTTGTGCTCGGATGTTCTCAGACTATCTATCGGAGACCAAGAAGGATTCAGGGATAAAGAACATCATGGTACTGGAGCTCGGGTTTAACGGATGGGAGGGTTCAGGGCAGCCTGTCTGCCGCTGCACCGACGCTCCTTGCAAAGGGACGTGTTGTTAAGCACATGAGTTATCTCTCGGGCCTTCAACATACTACGATCGGCATGGTCTCCGTTCCTGTTGTCGCTTACATCACCTCATTAAACTCATTAAAATGATAACACACGACAGATTATTGGGTTGGCAACGCCATTTTTGTGGGAACTACATGCATAACTAGGCCACGTTTAGATTGCAAAAAATTTCAACCTGATGAATAGTACCACTTTCGTCTTATTTGACAAATATTGTCCAATCGTGGATCAATTAGGCTCAAAAGATTCATCTCGTGATTTTCAACTAAACTGTGTAATTAGTTATTTTTTTTACCTACATTTACTACTTCATACATGGATCCAAAGATTGACGTAATGGAGAGAGTGAAAAAATTCTAACTTTTGGGTGCATCTAAATAAGGCCATAGTACCACCGAACCACACTGTCAGACATAGACACTCCACCTCCACGGTGTACTGCCAGGTGGGCAGGTGGCAGTGTTCATTTCAGAATGACTGGATTGTGGATACTGTTTTTTAATTCTGCATGTGCATTGCATCAAACTGAAGTAGTGTTTGGAGTTTGGTTCGGGAATTTGAGGTGTTATCTGTTCATAGCGTAATCTGACTCCATTAAATTTGTTCGGTTCACTTAAGCGTAATCAGGTCCCGATCCTAGGCCAGGGCAAATCTAGTGCTAATCGTTACCACAGCTCAGTTGAGAGGATGCGTACCTGATGTGATCTAGCGTGGCCACGGCCGCAAAGAAACGATCCAGCATGGCCGCCGGCAGTGAGGGAAGGAGGGCGAGGAGGAGGAGGAGGGCGACGTGCCTTGCCATTACGGAGCTCGTCTCCCCTTAATTAAACAAAATGGGAAATATTGATTTGTGACCATTGCCCCTTATTTCATACCGTTTATGGTACCGCTAGCGCCCGGATGCCCGTGCTGCACCCGTTTCCCCTGCGTGCGCATGCATTCCATGCCTGTGCTCGCGCCAGCACGCCCTGCCCGCGCCTGCGTTTTGCGCGCCCACACAAGGCCCACGTCGGCAGACCGCACGCGTCCCCTCTGCTTCTCACATGCATTGCAGCATGTGCAACATCCGATCTACTTTTGCAACATCTAAATAAACACACTTACATCATACGTCCGAGACAGATGAAAAACTTGCAACATACGCCTGAAACACTTGCAAAACACCACACTTGGAAGCCATTGCAAGCATATGCAACGTCCAGATAAAAACACTTGCAACATATGTGTGAAACATATGCAATATCCAGATAAACACACTTGCAACTTACGTCTGAAAAACACAAATAAAACATTTGAAACAGACGTTTGCAACATACGTCTATAGCTATTACAACATATGCAATATCCTGAACTACTTTTGCAACATCCATATGAAAAACACTTGCAACATACCTCCGAAATATCTGAAACACTTTAAAATATACGCTTGCAACATGTCAGACGCGACACTCTAGTGAGCGGTGACCACCGTGTCAGGCACATTGAGAAACTCGATAACCGCCTCGATGGACAAATCGGGGCTTGGAGGTGACGAAGCGAAGAGCACCACGGACTAGGCACCGGGGCGCGAGGAGCCTCGAGGCGGGTGCAAAGTACGGCACGGCGTGATGCCCTCGCCGTCTCCAGCCGCAGGAGGAGGTGACAAGGAGGACGCTGGTGCCGATGATGAGGGTAGGGGCGTGCGGCAGGCGCAACTCCAACGGCGGAGCCTGGCGTTGTGAAGGCGGACGAGGGCCTCGGGGCGGAGGAAGCAGAGGTGGTCGCCACTAGTGGCGGCTGACGGGGAGCGAAGCTTGCAGCCAGCGCGAGGTGGAGTGGGAGATTTTTTTGGAGGCGACGTCCGTCTATCCGGACACCCACACCGTTGCATTACCATTTACGTTTTAGTATCATTTCTGAACCAAGCACCTGAGCATCTCTCCCCTGTCACCGAATGTACTGTCATCCTCTTGTCGCTTGAGAAATTCAATTACACCAAAGAAATGTTATCTCTGTCGCTTGAGAAATTCAATTACACCAAAGAAGAAGGCCCTAGAGAACAGGAACTCGATTACAGAGTCGCTCTCAGATTGCTCAAAATTGCCAAAGTTGTGGCCGTTGATCCTTTCATTTGGAGGAATTAAAATATACTTAATATATTATGTTGTTCGGCTTGGATTTAATATTCCACCACTTTCCAAAGTTCATATGTAAGGCTACCTTAAATGTATAGGGTGAGAGATAAAAATTGATTCTATAGATCACCATTCTATGTTTCTACTTTGCGACTTATAATACACTCTTGAACTCGCTTCCCTAGGGTAGAAATAGTATCTCTCTTCTATAGCCAACAATAATATTCAGATATAATCCATATACAACTATATTAGTTTAATTAATATGTGTCTAAATTATAGTTATTAAAATGAATTTAATTCCAGGATTAAAATGGGGTCTTAAAGTCGTTCACCGGAATGGCGAAAACTTTTTTGATAAAAAAAGTTTCTTAAAGTTGTTTAAAAACGTCAAAAATGAGCATTTTTTAGGTGACATTTGGATGATACTAGGATAGGGATAAGAAAAGGGATATCCCACCTTCCCAGAGGGTAATGTCCTGGCCCTTCATTCTTTACATGTCATTTAATCCTAGTTGTTCGTTCATTTCTCTTTCCCCCGTCCCACTCTCAGTATCCATATATCAAATAGGGATTTTGCAGTGTCAAATCTCAAATGAGCTCGCTCGATCCGCTGACCACACGGTTGCGAGACGGAGACCCAAGTCCCCAGCCCGGCGCGGCCAACGGCGGCGTGCGCCGTGCCGTGCGCAACCAGGCGATCGGCAGCCGACCGCCGAGCCCACGCCTTTCCCCTTCCGGTCCGGCCCTTCCGCAGTCCCGTAGCCTCCAGATCCCACCAGACCCCGACCGGACCCGAGCCCATGGCCTTCTCGCGGCTCCTCCCCTCCCGCAGCCGCCTCCTCTCCACCCTCCTCCACACACAGGGACCCATCCCCACACCACGCGCGACCGCGGCCGCCGCCACCCCGCTCGGCCCCTTCCTCCGCACCTTCGCCTCCGCCACGCGGCGGGCGGGGCCCTCCTGTCAGGAACCTGACGAGCTCGGGGACTGAAGACCGTCCGACAACAACTACTGAAGGTTGTCTGACAGCGGTGATGGATAAAGCGGTTCAGGCGAATGGAACTATGAGTGGCTAATGGGCCAAGTAGTCATCTTATTGTCTTGTTGGGCTGGAGGCCTTGTAAGAGTCCTATAAGTACTGGAAAGAGGTAGAGTAGGGGGCAAGCTTGTAACCGACATTCTATTCTCTAATGAAATCGCCTCCGTCAGTTTTCCCCCCAAAAGTTCTTTCGTGCTGAAACTAAATCCTCCGCTCTTGCTATTTCTAACCCAAAATTCCTCCCAATCCTCCAAATTCCCTTCAGTTACCTCAGGGATCCTTCCGGACCCTGACAATTGGTATCCAGAGCCACGAATTTGGGGCAGAAATTTTTTCTTCCCGAAGCTGTTCTTCATCCTGGCGCCTGGCCGCAAACCGACGATCCAGGCGAAGATGGCAGCCTCGCTGGACGAGCTCACCACCAAGTTCGACGACATGGCGCAGCAACTGGGCACCTTCAATGATGTCGTCAAGCAGTTCACAGGGCTACGGGAGATGATGACGCAAACCCTCGACGCTGTCAACAGGATGGGTCGCCGACAAACTTCCGCAGAGACGATGCTTGCGGATTTGCGTGACCAGGCCGCATCGGCGACGACGACCATCCGGGACACGGCGACTCGCCTCGACAACCTCGCCCGCAGAGTCGAATCCTTGGAAACCCCTCCTCAGCATCTCGGGACCGCCTGCGGCGAGAACACGATGGCTCCACAGGCCACGGTCACCGCTGGACCATCCCCAGGACCCGGTGTATTGGGCGCCATTCCTTCGACGGCTCCGGCAGCGCCGTACACTGCGCACGCGCTGGACCTGAATTTGGCTCCCGCAACGTCCTCACGCTCACCTGTGGTGGACGGGGAGCGGCCCGTGTTTGGGCACGGCCAACACTGCGGCGAGTTCCAGGGGACTCGGCCACAGTACTGCTTCGGGGGTACGTCTCTCGAATCTTATCCTTCGGTTGATCCTTCGTTGCGTCCTCCCCCGTTTCCTAAACTTGAGTTTCCCAAATTCGATGGATCGAATCCTCGCTTATGGAGGGATCATTGTGTCATGTACTTCGAGGTTTATGCGGTACACCCCACGCTGAAGACTCGCTTTGCCGCTCTCAACTTCGTCGGCATCGCCAAGACTTGGCTGCACACGGTTGAGCGCCGTGGGAGGATTTCGGATTAGGATACTCTCTGCAAGTTGGTCATGACGAGGTTTGACAAGGATCAGTATCCTATCATTTTGAAACAGTTTGAGAGCTTGCTGCAGTCAGGATCAGTCGCAGAGTTCATCTTGGAGTTTGAGCAGGCGGCTCATAATCTGCTACTCTACAACCCAAATTATGATGAGACATATTTTGTTACACGGTTTTTGGCTGGGCTGCGTGAGGATATTCGTTCTGGCATTGTATTGCATAGACCACCTGATGTTGATACAGCTAGTGCTCTCGCTCTATTACAGGAGGCTGAGTTGGGCAGACATAAGGGCAAATTCCAGTCCAGAGAGAATTTCAGGCCACTATTCAAACCGGCAGGAGATAAGCACAAGATTGCTGAGGGTGACAAGAACAAGCTTCCACCAATGTTGGCTCAATCGGAAGATAAACTCACCACTCTCAGAAATTTCAGAAGAAACAATGGGTTATGTTTCAAGTGTGGCAACAAATGGGCTAAGGATCACAAGTGTCCTACACAAGTACCTCTGCATGTAATTGAAGAGTTACTGGATGCCTTGGAAGCAGATGAGCCTGCAGAAATCACTACAGAAACTGAACCCGAGGAAATTGTCATGGCTGTGAACAGACAACAATCAGACTCTGGTCAGAAGAGGCGAACATTAAGGCTTTGTGGTCAAATTGGCAAGTTTCCTATGCTAATTTTGGTGGACTCTGGTAGTGTGGGAACATTTATCAGCTCTGAATTGGCGACAAGAATTCCCCATGTTTTAACTGAATGTCCTCCAATTCAGTTCATGACAGCTGATGGTACTCCTATGACATGTGGGCAGAAGGTGCAAGGTATGCATTGGATGTGTCAAGGGCATACATTTGTGTCAGATGTTGGAGTGCTTCCTCTCAAGTGCTTTGATATGATACTTGGCCAAGATTGGCTTGAGAATGTGAGCCCAATGTGGATCCATTGGTCTGACAAGATCATGAGGTTTACCCATCAGGGCAAGAGAATTACATTGCAAGGATTAAGAGGCGACCAGACTCAGTGCCCTGTCATCAGTGAAGCTAAGCTCAAGGGATTGTTGAATAGATCAGCTATCACTCATTGTGTGCAGTTAATTGGGGAAATTGATCAGCTAAGTTTCAGTGGGCATCAGTATGATAGGGATATCATAGCTGTCATACAGGAACATGAGATTCCAGAATCGGTGCAGAAGTTGATTCATCAGTTTGAAGATGTGTTTGCTACACCTAACTCTTTACCTCCCCAAAGACCATTTGATCACCATATTCAGTTGATGCCGGGAGCCCAGCCGGTCAACATCAGGCCTTACAGATATTCTCCTGTACAGAAGAGTGAGATAGAAAGGCAGGTGCAGGAAATGCTGCATAATGGAATCATCAAGCATAGTACAAGCCCCTATGCTTCTCCTGTACTGTTAGTGAGAAAGAAAGATGGCACTTGGAGATTTTGTATTGACTATAGGCATCTTAATGCCCAAACTGTGAAAAACAAGCATCCCATGCCAGTTGTGGAAGAACTGATGGATGAATTAGTAGGTGCAAGATGGTTTACTAAGCTAGACCTTAGAGCTGGGTACCATCAGATTTGCATTGATCAAGCTGATACCTACAAGACTGCCTTTAAAACCCATGAAGGATTATATGAGTTCTTAGTCATGCCATTTGGGCTTACTAATGCACCTGCTACATTTCAAGGAATAATGAACTTGATATTTGCTACTTTGTTGAGAAAAGGAGTGCTAGTCTTCATGGATGACATTTTGATCTATTCCAAGTCATTAGAAGAGCATTTAGCGCTGTTGCAGCAGGTGTTTGAAATTCTTAGACACAACAAGTTCTTTGTCAAGATGTCAAAGTGCTCCTTTGCCCAACCGAAAGTGGAATATTTGGGTCACACAATCTCTGCAAGTGGTGTGGCAACTGAACAATCTAAGGTATTGGCTATACAAGAGTGGCCCACTCCCAAGAACCTAAAGGAGCTCAGGGGATTCTTAGGTTTGACAGGATATTACAGGAGATTTGTTAAGCATTATGGTCTCATTAGTAGACCACTGTCAAACTTACTGAGGAAGGGAGTGCCATATGCCTGGTCCTCAGTAACTGAAACTGCTTTTCAGCAATTGAAAGAAGCACTGATCAAGGCCCCAGTATTGGCTCTTCCTGATTTCACCAAACAATTCATCTTAGAGACTGATGCTAGTGAGGTGGGGTTTGGAGCAGTATTGATGCAGTCTAGCCATCCTATTGCATATCTCAGTAAGGCGATGTGTACCAAGAATCAGGCCCTGTCCACTTATGAGAAAGAGTGTATGGCGCTGATCCTAGCAATTGACAAATGGCGACCATATTTGATGCACCAGGAATTTATCATTAGGACTGACCACAGAAGTTTGGTTCATATAACAGATCAAAGGATAGCCACCAAAATTCAACAGAAAGCAATCCTCAAGTTGATGGATCTTCAGTATAAGGTAATCTACAAACAAGGAGCTACTAATCAAGCTGCTGATGCCTTATCTCGATGTTCACATGTGTCATCGATCAGTTCTATATCTGCACTGTATGCTGAGTGGATGGACAGGATTAAAGTTGGCTATCAGGATGATTTCCAGGCTGTTAAGTTGTTGGCAGAGTTGAAGGAAGGGGTTGTCACATCCTCTGGATTCAGTTTGCAGGAGGGAATTATCCGACTCAATGGGAAGATTTGGTTAGGCTCAAATCATGTAGCCCAGCAGCATATTATGCAAGCAGTACATAGTACTGGGGTAGGTGGCCATTCTGGGTATCTCCCAACGTATCACAGGATCAAGCAATTGTTCACTTGGCCATCCATGAAACAGGCCATTAAGGATTTCATTAAGGAGTGTTCCATCTGTCAGCAGGCCAAGATTGATCACAACAAGTTACCTGGTCTGTTGCAACCTCTACCAATTCCAGATCAGGCTTGGAAGGTGCTTTGTCTTGATTTTATTGAAGGGTTGCCAAGATCAAATAAATTTGATACCATACTGGTGGTTGTAGACAAGTTTACAAAGTATGGACATTTTATTCCGCTGTCTCATCCATTTACAGCAGCTCAGGTGGCACAGGTATTCATGGATCAGATTTACAAACTTCATGGTATGCCTCAAGGGATAGTTTCTGATCGAGATCGAATTTTCACAAGCTCTTTTTGGAAGGAATTGTTCAAGTTAACAGAGACTCAGCTGCTAATGAGTTCCTCATATCATCCCCAAACTGATGGGCAAACAGAACGTCTAAATCAATGCTTGGAAACCTTCTTACGCTGCAGTGTTCACTCATGCCCAAGGCAGTGGAGTAAGTGGTTAGCCATGGCTGAGTACTGGTATAACACTAGCTTCCATACAGCTCTGGGACGCACACCCTTTGAGGCCCTTTATGGCTATGCACCAAGATCATTTGGTATTACTGCTGCCTCTCAGTGTCATGCCTCAGACTTGGAGCAGTGGTTACTGGAAAAGAATTTACTCAATGATGTATTGAGTCATCACTTACATAGGGCTCAGCAGCGTATGAAGCATCAGGCTGACAAGAACAGATCAGAGAGAGAATTTGTGGTGGGTGACAAGGTATATCTCAAGTTACAACCATTCATACAGACTTCTGTTGCACCAAGAGGTAACAGTAAACTCAGTTTTCGATATTTTGGACCATACAAAGTTCTGGCCCGGGTGGGAGCTGTTGCTTATAAAATGGAACTTCCTGATGATGCACGCATTCATCCAGTCATTCATGTATCTCAGTTAAAGCGCCATATTCCAGCTTCAGTCCAGGTGGATTCGGATCTCAGTCAGTTTCCAACTGATGCTGACAAAGCTGTGAGTCCTGTGCAGTGGCAGAATACTCGCATGGTGCGTCGAGGTTCCTCCTCACTTTTTCAAGTGCAAGTGCGGTGGGAGGGAATTCCTTCATCATTGAGCACCTGGGAGGAGATCTCCGATCTAAGGAGGCGTTATCCAGCAAGTCCAGCTTGGGGACAAGCTGATTTTCAAGAAGGGGCCAATGTCAGGAACCTGACGAGCTCGGGGACTGAAGACCGTCCGACAACAACTACTGAAGGTTGTCTGACAGCGGTGATGGATAAAGCGGTTCAGGCGAATGGAACTATGAGTGGCTAATGGGCCAAGTAGTCATCTTATTGTCTTGTTGGGCTGGAGGCCTTGTAAGAGTCCTATAAGTACTGGAAAGAGGTAGAGCAGGGGGCAAGCTTGTAACCGACATTCTATTCTCTAATGAAATCGCCTCCGTCAGTTTTCCCCCCAAAAGTTCTTTCGTGCTGAAACTAAATCCTCCGCTCTTGCTATTTCTAACCCAAAATTCCTCCCAATCCTCCAAATTCCCTTCAGTTACCTCAGGGATCCTTCCGGACCCTGACACCTCCTCCCGCCCCCGCGCCGCGGACATCGGCGCCCGCGCGCGGCAGCTGCAGACGCGCCGCCTCTGGTCCTACGGGCTCGCCTTCGCCTGCACGGCCGGGTTCGTGGTCACCGTGCTCGCTACGTTCCAGGACCAGCTCGTCTTCTACGTCACGCCCACCGACGCGCTCGCCAAGTTCACCGCCGACCCCTCCAAGTCCCGCGTCCGCCTCGGCGGCCTCGTCCTCGAGGGCTCCGTCGCGCACCCCTCGCCGTCCTCCCCCGAGATCGAGTTCGTCGTCACGGACCTCATCACCGACGTGCTCGTCCGCTACGAGGGCGCGCTGCCCGACCTCTTCCGCGAGGGCCACTCCGTCGTCGTCGAGGGCCTCCTCAAGCCCTTCACCGACGACCTCCGCGGCGACGGCGGGAGGAAGGTGACCGAGAAGGCACGGGAGTGCGCGTGCTTCTTGCGCGGCACCGAGGTGCTCGCCAAGCACGACGAGAAGTACATGCCCAAGGAGGTCGGCGAGGCGCTCGAGCGAAACAAGAAGCGCCTCGAGGCCGAGGCAGAGGCGGCCGCCGCTCAAGGGTCCACTGTGGCTGCGGCGGCGGAGGGAGCAAAGGCAAGCTCGTAAGATTTTGCCCGCCTCCTGGTTTGAGATTTACTGGATCTTGAGTATGAGGCATCAGACATAGGTAGATTTGGATTTGATTTCACTCTGGCGCTGGGGGATATCTGCAGCGTGATTGAATTTGATTCTAAGCTGATGTGATTGTTGAGCTGGGGATCAGGCAATTTTTGTTAGGGGAATAATGACAAATGTTGATTGAACACAGTATACATACTCTTTTGAAGTAATAGTATACTCCTTCCACTGAGTGATACTATAGGTTTACTAGATCATAAGCCTGAGATGTAGGTGGATTTGAATTTGATTTCACACCAGAACTGGGGATATCAGGATTCGGTTTAAGCTATTGTGATTGTAGTACATTTGGCCAGGGGATAAAGCAATTTTTTGTTACGGGCTGATTGAGCATGGCTTTATGTATTGTTTCTCAAGCATTATTATCAGTAATACTATTTCAACTGAGTAATATGGTTTTTGTGTTATCCTTGAGATTTTGTAGTGGGAAGTGAGAACCAAGTAGTCAATTATGCTGGTGTTCGTGCCTTCATGGACATGTGGTTTAGTTTTGATTTATTCCATATATTCATATTGCCTGTGGTTGGCTCCTTTTGTCGAGCAGTATCATTCCATATCTTTTTTTTTTACTTAATTAGGTTTGGTTGCTGTCTTGATCTGATGTTACTCTCAAGTTGCAAAGGCAACTCTGTGCAAATACATCTTGAGGCCATTTCAGTGCTTGAACAAAAAAGGTAAATCTTAGCCAATACCCCCATCCAAGCAGGTCCTGAGATGCCTAGATGGCTAGATGGCTAGTTTGCATACTGAAACCTTATTTTGAGTTGCGAATATGTGATAGACGGAAGTGATACTATCCCTAGGCTTTAGTGTATGGTACCTGAGTCATCTAACTGGAGTTCGTAAAAACTTGTCAAAAGTATTAGTTGATAGTTATATGCTGCCTACCTGTATATATGTTACGCATACTGCTCTGTATCTTGCTAATTAAGCATACTAGTTCAGTCTGCACTGCAATGTACAATCACTCTTTACCGTCATCAAACCAAACTGGACAAAAATCCAGTTTTTTTATATTATTTAATCCATTTACTTCCAATTCTGAACTGAAACAGGTCTTTAGTTGAGTGAATTGCTCGAAACACTAGATATTGGAAGTTGGAACCATATTTCCATGTTGCACTAGTTTAAACATTCTTTCACACACCAGGTTTCAAATCACTTTACACCACCTTTTATCTTTCACCTAGCAAGAATGACCTTCAACTGCTACACATGCCAACTCATATCATACAAATTGTATGGATTTCAAATAGAAACACCATGAACCGTTGAAGTGAGGGTATTGCATTCCCTTAGTACTTAAACGTGAGTATTTCTAAAATGATCTCTTACAACAGTATAATTAACGTTTGCCTTTTGACTGTAATTTGAGAATGCACCAGTTAACCAAATTCTTCCTTTCGTGTTGGTTAAGTATTTCAATCTGGTTAGCAAAAGGAAGTTAGGCTGAACATTGTAACATGAAGAATTACATGTAAAGTTGTAAAGTGAAGTGTAATTTGAGAATGCACCCAGAAACATCTCTGTTTGCTTTGGATGACCAATGTTGCTGCAGAAGAGGGCATCTATTTCCTTTCCTTCACTGCCTATTTGGTTTGCAAAAGGAAGTTAGGCTGAACATTGTAACATGAAGAATTACATGTAAACCTAGCTACTAATTTAAATTCCACAGTACCGACACTTAAGAAAATTAGGGACCAATGATTGATCTGGTATTGACCTGTTTGGCTGTTTTACTTGAAATTATCAGCCAAATCAGCCAGCCAGGCAGCAGTGTTTTTCTCTCACAGAAAACCAGCCAGCAGAACTTCCAGCCAGCCAAATAAGCCCAAGCGAACAGGCCGGTATTTTGGATTTTAGAACATGTGTAAAATCAATTTTACTGCTGTGGATATGGAGGATTTAACTGGCAATCAATGACACCAGACTTCCTTTGCTACTGAGGACATCACTTTTTATGGATACATGGGGATCAACAAATGCAACTATTTATATTTTGGAACGGCAGTTCAGCAGTGAGGCCAATAGAATTCTGCATTCTACACTATGCTTGTTGAGTTTTACTCATGAACTTATGAGTTGAGATCATGTTTATATTACTTTAGATGCTATTATACCAAAGTCATCTGCTTTGTTTTTGGAATAGATGTGTACAGGACTATTAAGTCTACAAGAGTGTCATCCAGGCCTTGCAGATTGTATCCAAATAACCTGCCAATTTTTTTTTCCACATAGTGAAATTATTTGAGGGATGGTTATTGGAAGATCTGACTTGTCTAGAGAAACATTGATCTTACACGAACAGATGCTGAGATACCAGTTAGAAATGCAAGTGAAGAGATCCTGGAATCTAATTCGGGAGTTTTGTAATCCGTCTTATTCAGCTTGTTTTTTCAGCCGGAACAGTATTTTTCTCTCACAAAAAATCAGCCAACAGTGTTTTTCAGCCGGCTTATAATTCCAGTCGAACAGGGCCAAATGCTTGTGAGAGGACCGTTGAAGTGGCTGAAATGAACAATAAAAATGTTTTGGAATGACGTTTCCATTGACTTCAGAAAAGGCGGCATTGCATTTGTAGCTTTCTTTCTACATATATTTCTTTGTCACCCCAGCTTCCAACTTTGGGTCAATATTCTGAGTTTCGGATTTTATTTCATTATTATAAACAGTGTACAGATACGTGGGAGAAATCCGCAGGCGAAAGTTCTGCTGGTGATCGAACTTCTGACATTTGCTCTGGTTCCTAGAGGATTAGTACCTTGCAGTGCGATGGTGGAGTATATATACTGTATATATCTTTCGTTACCACATGCTGTGTTTCTTGCAATGATCGTCCTGCAACAAGCTCCAGGCATCAGGCTGCTCGCCTGCCTGTTGTGGGCTACTAGCGCTGTTTCATTGTTGTGCGCTTCAGATCGTGCCCATTTGCCTTCCGATTTGGATCACGCCAGGCTTTGTGATGTAGTGTGCTGTCAGAATTGCGTTGCCTGAAAATTACTCACCATATGCATTGCTACAAGACAAAGGTTATAGACAGTTTGCACTTTGCAGAAGTCAAGAGCAGCAGCATCGCCTCCAATGCAACACTGCCTTTGTGCGGCTTAGACCGTCTGCACTGGGTGTAAAAGCTACGCCATCCATTTACAGGACGTCCAGCTCGGATGAGAACCCCGTAGCGGGGACGCTAAAACAATACGCTACCTGCTTGGACACGCCAAATATAGCGAGAGAACTGGCCTGTGGCGTACATACGGTGCCGGCCTGTTGCGGGCTCCACGAGCGAGGCAGAGCGTGCGCGGGAGAGAGAGGGAGAGAGGTTACATCATGCAGCAGTGGGGCCCACTTATTCAACTAACTAAAAAATGTTATAACTCCCAAACCAAAAAACCAAATTAAATTCCGATTACACCATTGAATTCGTTTCAATAAATCCTTCAAAACTAGATCTCACATGGATATATTTAAATAAAGTGACAAGTGGATCCCACAGTGAATAGAGGATGATATAGAGGATGAATGGGTGCAGAAAAATTAGGTATAGAGAAGAGAATTTTGATGATTAGAATGTATAGAGAATGAATATAGAGGTCCATGAGTGCGGATAGCCTTACTGTCAAAACTCAAAAGGCGATACCCATCGGTTACTGTCAAAAGCCCCTAGTAGGGAATAGGATACCTACCCATCGCCTAACGCACATTATGGGACGGGGTGTCTTCTAAGGGCACCCACAAATTTTGGCAAAAAGCGTTCCATAACCCAATAACCCAACAAAGATTGAGTTGCTCAGCAACTGAAACCACGACTGAAGGAAGAGATAGGGTGGCAAATTCTTTAAGCATTGCCAGAGCAGGCGAGCAGCAAATGAAGATGTATGGTAATTGCATAGCAGGTCATAAGCATTGTAGGCAGACCGTGAGCTGCATATCAGGGATAAAATTCACTTGTACCTTTTGTCACCTGAGGTACTGAATCCGTTCCAAATTATAGTTCGTTTGACTTTTTTTACCCTAAGTTTGACTATTCATCTTATTCAAAAATTTGTGCTAAATATCACTTCTTTTGTTGTGGCTTGCTTTATTAACAAAAGTTCTACAAGAATGACTTAAATTTGACTATGTTTGCACAAATTTTTTGAATTAGACGAGCGGTCAAACTTGAGTCAAAAAAAGTCAAACGAATTATAAATTGGAACGGAGGGAAATGCAAGAGTACAAAATATTGGTATAGAGTAAGATGCAAGAGCATTTGTATGACATAACAATCACCTTGACCCGAAGTACAAAAATGGTTCACCATGACCTAAGATGCAATGCAGAACACTTTGTAAACATCAGCATGAACAAAGACCCCTTGTCATTGTAAGAACAGGGTTTTAACAGCATGACACACACATAATAGTATTCAGGTCACGCCTTACAAAAAATATGCTACACATTATTCTTAGTCTAGTACTCAGAACAAAGCCATAACCCCCCGGCCAAGACAAGTTGGTGTAGCTGAACCGTACACACAATATGGTCACTAACCTCACCACAATAAGAAGGTAGCAACACACTAAGGTAGTAAGGTGGCAGCACCAGAGGAAAGGGTGGCCAGTGCTACATGAACTTGTCAAGGATCCTTGATGCTGGAACAGATGACATGGTATCATCGATGCACAGCAGGTCTACAAATATTGCCTTCCTTCCTTGAGAACAACATCCTGGTTAGATCAAATAAGGGATTGATCAGATTAAACAGATGGCAAAAGGAAAGTGAAACTAGCAACATGTGAATACCATATCCCATATTCCCATGAAATTCAGATAGAAGCTCATCTCCTGTGTAACTATACCACAATGTAGCAGGACAATGCTGCTACTAACCCTATTAAAAGTAAACCTTAATAAAAAAAAGCACTCGTAATAACAAAGAAAATGTGTGCCTTATGTGCCATCTGCATTTGGCTAGCTCAGTCAGCATTGTCTCCCTCAGATTCGAGTTCCAACAACTGTGCGCTTGCTCCCTAGCAGATGAGTAGGCAGATGCTAGACAACAAGGAAGACCTGTTGGTACAAATAGGAACAACACGAGAAAAAAACAGTTTTCATGCCCAGAATTTCATAGCAGAAAAAAAAAACAAACATGGATAGCTTGTACTTTTTCCCATGCTGAGAAAATTTGCAGTACTAGATCGAACAGGAGAGGAAAATCTAAGTTTGGTCGAGATGGTGAACAAAATTTTGGTTTCCCCGCATCAGTTGCCCCTCAGATAAATTTCCGGCAATCTGGCTGGTGCTGGTACATGAAATTGAGGAACTGAAGACTGATATTAGTAGAAGGTAAACAATTTTCCCCAAACAAAAAATTTGTTCTACTTTTTTTTTGTGAACATGCAAGAGAGCTGAGTATCTTTATATTAAGGAAAAATAAAAAGGGCAAGAGAGCTCTTACAACACGTGCCCCACATCCTTGGTTGCTCGACTAATATTGTTATATTTTGGATTTTTTCTGTATCGTGTGCAAAACAAATTTATAACTACACATGGGCGAGACATATAAAACACAAAATCCTAGAAATTGTTTCTCCAATCAAGTCAGCAAGATCTGCAATGTAGACATTTTTTCAGCAAAAATGAGTGAATGCCCTAAATAATTAATTAAGCCTGCAGCCGTTCATCGGGACAGGAAATGAGTGATCCTAATCATAGTCATCATAATTCTCCAGCCTTACATGTTGCTGTCTTTTGCATGTGATCCTAATCATAGTCAGCATAATTGTGCAGTTCATAACAGTTACATATGAGTTGTTCTTCATCTCATACAGGAAATGAGTGGTTTCATGAATTCATTGTTAATTTTATAATCTACTGCTTTCAACTCTGGATTTTCCATCAACGATGATGTAATAAAAATATAATCTCTTGCATAATCAAACCTTCATCGGGAGCAGTAGCTAGCAATGCTAAAACAAGATTTTTGCATATCACCAGTGCCTGAGGTCTCCTTATGATCATCTGAACCATATCCGGTGACTATCTTCTGGAATTTCATTCTGACAGCTACTGTATCATGAGTAGGAAATATCATAAATGCGATCCATTTGAGCCCAAAGATAACAAACAATGTTCACTAACCTTCAGTATTGGCTGGCACACCAACTACATTGAATGCCATGCCGCCTCGCAAATCCATCAGATGCCACCTCACCAAGGCAGTCTACAGAGCTTGGCCATGTCACTGGGAAGATTTTTTTTCCGGCCACTCAGATAAGACTGCTATTGTTCCTTGCTTTCTTTCATTCAGTCCAGTTACTATGATCTATAGTATATCTGCTATTGTTCCACATTTTCTTCCATTCAGTCAAATTACTAGTATGCAGATGATGTTGAGGTCACTTTACATGTTAATTCATTATTTTTCAGACTAATTTAACACTCAAACAGGTAGACAAAAAGACTACAAACCTCTTACTTAATAGTGACTTGTGTCAAGGGTGTATCATGCAGTGCCATATAGTGTGAATCTATGAATGCCAATAATAATGAAATTTTCACCTCTAAGCTCTATTTTCATGCATCCTAGCATTTCTTCCGAACTATACTACCTTATGGAATACAACCCTGAATTCTGCACTCACACAATTGATGTGGCAATGATAGGATTCCTAGTCCTACCAGCGATCTCGCGCAAGCGGTATGGATGAGAGGGAGGAGGGGGAAGCTGACGACCTCGCTGCCGGCGATGGGGCGCCGTCACGAGGTGGAAGATGAGCGCTGGGAACAGGTGGCGGCTAGGGCAAGTGGCGGCTAGGGCAGAATCTCCCGGCTCCCTAAGGAAGCCGGAAACAACTTAGATTGTTTCTGCTTGATTGATCTCAATAGTCTTACAAAATATATATAACTCCTCTTCTCTCTAAAAATAGAAATAACTCCCTAATAATAGTAATAATTCTAATAATAGGAATAGGTGATAATTTGGGCCTTGAACCCAACTCCTGTGCGCCCGGCCCCTTGCTAGCCACGAGCCTGCCTGCCTCTTCTCTCATAGTGGACGCCCGTCATAACATCTCTCCCCGCCTCTTCAAACAGCTCGGCCTCGAGCTGGACTTCTGGAAACTGCTCTTTGAACTTGGCGAGGGGCTCCCAAGTGGCATCATCCGCGGGAAGACCCTGCCACTGCACCAGGATACGCCACTCGCCACGGCGGAGTTGAGCCTTCAGCACCCGCTCAGGGCTGGGCAGCAGGCGACCATCCTGGACCGGCGGAAGCGGGGCAGGGGCAGTCGGCGGTGGTCCTTCATAGGCCTTGAGCTGGCCCACATGAAAAACGTCGTGAAGACGCGCGCCGGCCGGGAGCTGAAGACGGTAGGCCACAGCACCGATGCGCTCCAACACCTGGAAGGGCCCGGCGTAGCGAGGACGGAGCTTGCCCTTGGGCTGGGCGATGAGGGCCTGCATAGGACGGTGGAGAAGCCGCAGGAGCACCCAATCGCCCACCTCAAAGGACACGTCGCGGTGATGGACGTCGTAGTACTTCTTGGCGTACTGTTGAGCTTGAAGGAGACGTTCCCGGACCTCCTCCAGGAAGGCGTCGCGGTCACGGAGCAGCGACTCAGCCGCCTCCGTCAACGCCGCCCCAGGCTGTAGAGGAAGGAGGGGCGGTGGGGGGCGGCCGTAAACCACCTCGAATGGAGTCGCCCGCAGCGCCGTCTGGAAGGATGTGTTGTAACAGTACTCTGCCCAGGAGAGCCAATCGACCCAGGCACGAGGACGGTCGCCGGTGACGCACCGCAAATACATCACAATGATCCGGTTAACCACCTCGGACTGGCCATCGGTCTGAGGATGGAAGGCCGTGCTCAAGCGCTGCTTAACACCTGCAAGCTGAAAAAGATCACGCCACAAATGGCTGGTAAAGACCGGGTCGCGGTCGCTGACGATGGAGGCGGGGAAGCCGTGGAGCCGCACAATGCCGTCGAAGAAGGCGCGCGCCACGGAGGCCGCCGAATACGGATGACTGAGGGCGATGAAGTGTGCATACTTGGAAAACCGGTCAACCACCGTGAGAATGACCGATTTGCCGTGCACCTTCGGGAGGCCGTCGATGAAGTCCATAGATATGTCCGCCCACACCTGCGAGGGAACCTCGAGGGGCTGCAGCAGCCCCGCCGGATGTGTGGTCGGCGTCTTGTTTCCGCTGGCACGTGTCGCAGGAGCGGACAAAGTCCTGCACAAGCGCGCGGTCGCCCGGAAGGTAGAAGTCCTGTCGGAGGCGAACGAGGGTCTTCTGGATGCCCTCGTGGCCGGCTGTGTGGGCCAGCGCCACCACCTGATGACGCAGATCGCCGTGGCGCGGTACGAAGATCCGCTTGCCATGGAGCAGCAGGCCCTCGGCCACGCTCCAGGGACCGTCCAGTGTCCCGCGGTCCAGCTGCTGGAGGAGCTCGCCGGCCTCCTGGTCCAGCGCCATGGCGGCGCGGATGTCGTCGTAGAGGCGGAAGGAGGGCCCAGACATGAGCAGCGCCGCTGGACCCTCCTCGTCGCGGCGAGAAAGTGCGTCGGCGGCGGTGTTGAGGCGACCCGGGCGGTATTCGACAGTGAAGTCGAACCCGAAGAGCTTACTGAGCCACTGGTGCTGAGGCACGGTAGAAAGGCGTTGATCCAGGAGGAACTTCAAACTGTAGTGATCAGTCCGGACGAGGAAGCGGTGGCCCCAGAGGTACGGCCTCCAATGCCGCACTGCCTGGACCAACCCGATGAGCTCCCGCTCGTAGGCCGCCAGCTTGCCATGGCGGGCAGCAAACGGCCGACTGAAGAAGGCCAGGGGGCCGGCCCCCCTGGTGCAGTACCGCGCCAAACCCGGTGCCCGACGCATCGCAGTCGACGACGAATTGGCGCTCGAAGTCCGGCATCTGCAAGACTGGTGCGGACGACAGGGCGCGCTTGAGGCGTTCGAACGCCTCGGCCGCTTCGGCATCCCACACAAATGCCTCCTTGCGCAGGAGGCGAGTCAGGGGGGCGGCGATGGAGCCGAAGTCCTTGATAAATTTCCTGTAGTAGCCGGCCAGCCCCAAGAAGCCCCGGACTCCACGGGGGGAGCGAGGGACCGGCCAGGCGGCCACCGCTGCCACCTTGTCGCTGTCCATTGCGACACCGTCCGCGGAGATGACGTGCCCCAGGTACGCCACGGAGGAGGCGCCGAAGGAGCACTTCGATCTCTTGAGAAAGAGACCGTGTGCGCGCAGCGCACTGAGGACGAGGCCGACATGCTGGAGGTGCGCCGCCCACGAAGTGCTGTAGATGAGAATATCATCAAAGAAAACCAGCACGAACCTGCGGAGGTAAGGTCGGAGGACGTCGTTCATCAGGGCTTGAAAAGTGGCCGGAGCGTTGCACAGGCCAAAAGGCATGACGAGGAACTCGAAGTGCCCATGGTGTGTGCGGAACGCAGTCTTGGCGATGTCCTCCGGGTGCATGCGCACCTGGTGATAGCCCGAGCGGAGGTCGAGCTTAGTAAAATATTGGGCGCCGTGGAGTTCATCAAGGAGCTCGTCGACCACCGGGATCGGGAATTTGTCCTTGGACGTCTTGTCGTTGAGAGCCCTGTAGTCGATGCAGAAGCGCCAGGAGCCGTCCGCCTTCCTGACGAGGAGGACAGGGGCGGAGAACGGCGACGTCGAGGGCCGAATGATGCCCTGTTCCAGCATATCAGCACACTGGCGCTCCAGCTCATCCTTCTGGAGCTGCGGGGTACCGGTACGGGCGGACCGCCACGGGTGCCGTACCGGGGAGGAGGTGAATCTGATGGTCATAGGGCCGCACTGGCGGCAAGCCACGCGGTGCGTCGAAGACGGCCCCATGCTGCTGGAGGAGACGGTCCAGCAGAGGGCGTGGCTGGGCGTCCGCGGTGGCGGCCAGCAGCTGCTGCGCTGCTGGAGTCGGTGGTGCCCCCTCGCATTGCCAGGTGATGCGGCGGGCGCCCCTCTGAAAGGCCACCGTGTGGGCGTCGAAGTCCCATGTGAGGGGGCCCAAGGTGCGCAGGAAGTCGACGCCGAGGATGAAGTCGAAACAGCCCAAGGCCAGGCCCACGCAGGTGACGGGATAGGACACGCCGGCGACGGAGATGGAGACGTCGCGTGCAACGCCCTCGCACGGCAGGCGCTCTCCGCTGGCGACTGTGACACGGAGGTGCTCGGCAGCAGCAGGAGATAGACCAAGGCGACGCATCACATGTCCTTGGAGGAAGGAGTGCGTCGACCCGGTGTCCAGCAGGGCCAAAAGCCGCTCGCCCTTCAACTGCACGGGCAGCAGCATGGTGTTCTCAGTACGGATCCCTGCAAGAGCATGCATGGAGACAACTAGAGCATTAGCAGTGGGCTCCGCCGCTGCGGGAGTCGAGTCCTCGGGAGGCGCAGTCCCGTCGTCGTCCCCCGTCGGGTGCTCGGGATCGTCGACATAGTCGGCGGTCTCAAGGTAAAAGAGGCGCTTGCACACGTGCCCCCGCACAAAGGGCTCGTCGCAGTTGAAGCAGAGGCCCTGGCGCCGCCGCTCCAATTGTTCGGCCGGCGTCAATCGGCGGAAACGCAGTTGGCCCCCGCTAGCTGGAGAGGGCGACAGCTGCGGAGAGGCAGCCGCACCCCCAGCAGAGGGCGCCGGCTGTGACGGACGCGGTGGCCGAACACCCCGCTGTTGGAGAGGCTGCGACGGAACGGAAGCTGCTGCGCGGCGTTCGAAGGCCCGCGCCAGGTACATTGCTGTCTGGAGGTCGGGCGGGTGGTGCATCTCCACGTCGACCTGGATGTGTTCGGGCAGCCCGCCCACGAAGAGCTCCGCGTTCTGGCGCGGGTTGAGGTCGCGGGCGTGGCATAGGACCGCGTTGTAGCGGTTGGAGTACTCCTGCACCGAAGATGTAAACGGCAAGCGCGCAAGCTGCGCCAGGCGCGTGCCCTGCGTTGGCGGTCCAAAGCGAAGTTGACACAGGGCGCGGAAACGCTCCCATGCCGGCATCCCTTCGTCTTGCTCCAAGGCGTAGTACCAAGTCTGAGCATCGCCCCGAAGGTGATAGGAGGCGAGCCAAGTGCGGTCCGAAGCCAGAGTGCGCTGGCCGCGGAAGAATTGCTCGCACTGGTTCAACCAGTTGAGGGGGTCGACGCCGCCATCGAACGTCGGGAACTCCAGCTTGTAGAAGCGCGGGGCGGTGTGAGCACCCGGGCCAGCGGCGATGCCCGGCACACCCTCGTCCACGGTCGCGGCGGCAGAAGCGTCGCTCCCGAGGGGAAGAGCAGCGGCGGACGGGGCGCCTCCGTAGTAGAGATTCCCCGCGGTGTCGCCATAGAAGACGCCCGAGCGGGGGGGCGGGGCCCCATTGCAGCCCGTCGGCGCGCTTGGCGAGGCCACGGTGGAGGTGGCCATGGTGTAGAGCGGGGAAGTCGTAGAGCCCGCGAACGCCCACTCAGGGATGGGGGACGGCGAAGTCGGCCATCGGATCATGTGGAGGGGAAGACCCGAGCTCGGCTGCGGACTAGCGCCCAAGACCGGCGCAACGGTGGAGGGCGCAGGCAGCGCTGATATCGATGGTTGGGGCGAGGGAAGCGGTGGCGGGGGCAGCGACGGAATCGGCGGAGCCGGCAGCCGGGTGAGCCCCGCCCACGCAGCCTGCATGGCGGCGATGCTGTGGGTGATCTGTGCCATGTTGGTGGACATCTCCGCGACCACGGCGGCGAGGGATTCCAGGGTTAGAGGAACGGCAGCGGAGGACCCCACGGCAGCATCTACCGGGGTGGCCATAGCAGCGGACAGGGGGCTGTTTGTGGTGGGTGGGGTGGGCGGCGCTGTGGTGGGTGGGATGGTTGGCGCGGCGGCGGTGGTGGTGGAGGCCATGATCGGCAAGGCAGCTGATACCAGGTTGATAGGATTCCTAGTCCTACCAGCGATCTCGCGCAAGCGGTATGGATGAGAGGGAGGAGGGGGAAGCTGACGACCTCGCTGCCGGCGATGGGGCGCCGTCACGAGGTGGAAGATGAGCGCTGGGAACAGGTGGCGGCTAGGGCAAGTGGCGGCTAGGGCAGAATCTCCCGGCTCCCTAAGGAAGCCGGAAACAACTTAGATTGTTTCTGCTTGATTGATCTCAATAGTCTTACAAAATATATATAACTCCTCTTCTCTCTAAAAATAGAAATAACTCCCTAATAATAGTAATAATTCTAATAATAGGAATAGGTGATAATTTGGGCCTTGAACCCAACTCCTGTGCGCCCGGCCCCTTGCTAGCCACGAGCCTGCCTGCCTCTTCTCTCATAGTGGACGCCCGTCATAACAGGCAACGTGTAGGTATGGCTGCAATCCAGCTATCCCACTCAAATCAACAGCTCAACATACAAAATATTATCTAATGATCTCCATCCTCACTATTTCTGGGGTATTTCTTCGTTGTTGGATTTGGTTGGATGCTATTTAGTGGGTTTCTTTTTGGTCATGTAAGTTTTGAGCTTGTTTCTTATGCACTATTTTACTCTTTAATCTCCCAATGAACACTGAGCACGAGTTCTGGTGCAGCAGCTTGATGTTATCGGTCAAGGACTAGGCTTTATGGGCTCTGGATTGTATTCCTACTACAAGAGCAAAGTAAAGTAAGTAGGTATTGATACCTAGTAGGATCAGATGGAAGTAGATATTTTTTGTATTCAGGGAGCAGCGTGCTTAACAAAAGTAGCGTTGTTCATGCTATTTGCTCAAGCATATGCAAGATTTTTTTTAAGGTTTTCTTGTATGCATTAACCTTCAGTCCTCATGAACGTTACAAGAATGGTCAACGAAATAGAATACAGTGAAGAACTTATGTGAAAGGCAGATGATGCAGAATGATGTGATGCATTACCCTACTTCTAGCCTTTCAAGGCTCAAATGTGAAACATGTCCCAATCCAAAATCAAAACATTCATTTGACAGGTTCTGTGGAAACCCAATTGATGCTTCATCATTTCATAATTCCAAACTTAATGACCTCAACGTCCTCATTTCATCAATTGACAGGAGATTCTTTGCCGGGAGTTAAAAGAACTAGTAAATCAGTGCCATGGCAAAAATACAGAACAGCAGTGTATGCAGAAACTGTTAGAAGAGTCAAGGGCCTATTGGGCCTTAGCCCGTTAGGGTTAATTAGTCGCTTGCTTAGAAGTCAAGTAAGCCTTGCTTGTAAGTCGAGAAATCCTCTCTATATAAGGAGAGCAGATGTATCAATCTAATCAAGCAAGAGATTAGAAGGAAAAACCTTCTCTCTTGCCGGCCGTGGGCGAAGCCCCGCGGCCGGCGTTCCCAGCGCCCCTCACAGCCCTAGCCGCCGTTCCGTCTCTCTCTCACGTGAACAGTACCCGTGCGTGTACTGTAGCGCGCGGGTACTGTAGCTCCGCCGCTCCCTCGACTCTCTCCTCTCGATCCTAACAGCGTCCATAATAATCTGGTATCGGAGCCTCGCCGATCATGGCCTCCACCACTGCCGCCGCCGCGCCGCCGATCCCACCCACCACCACCCTGCCACTGCTCACGTCATCCTCGTCCATCACCCTGTCCGCTGCCGTGGGCGCGCCGGCGGATGTTGCCGCAGGGTCCTCTGCTGCCGTTCCCCTGACCCTGGAGTCCCTCGCCGCCGTGGTCGCCGAGATGTCCGCCAACATGGCGCAGATGAGCCGCAGCATCATCGCCCTGCAGGCTGCGTGGATGGGGCTCACGCAGCAGCCGCCTCCGCCGGTTTCGTCGCTGCCCCCGCCACCCCCGCCGCACTCAGCGCTGCCCGTGCCCTCCATCGTCGTGCCGGCCGCGGGTGCTAGTCCGCCACTGAGCTCGGGTCTTCCCCTCCACATGATCCAGTGGCCGACCTCGCCGTCCCCCATCCCCGAGTGGGCGCTCGCCCGCTCTGCGGTGTTGCGGCTACAGGCTGCGGCGCGCGGCCTCCTAGCGCGCCGGCGGCTGCAGGAGATGCGTCAGCCTATGCACGAGGCGACCTTGGCGACGGTCGACCTCAGCTCAGCGAAGCGCGACCTCGCCCCGTGGGACGGCCACCAGCAACCGCGCCGACCTACTGCTGTCTTCATGCGCGAGCATGGTGTTTTTCCCGCGCGCAACGACCTCCAACTCTGCGGCCTCCTTGTCACCGGCGGGGATGCACTACCTAGCGCCACCGCATTCTACCGCCGGCCGCCACGAGGACGTCTCCGCTGGTCGCTATCGCAACTAATTCCAGGTGGCTGTACCCATACACCCCTCTCGTTCCGGTGGGCTCCATGGGATCCAGGTGGCTACACACGTGCAGGTCCATCACACGGAGGGTGTCCGCCGTATATTCAGGAGTCAAAAATAAAGAGTCGTAGTCTATTTCAGGTCAATAAAATAAGCCGAGATATAAAAGGCTTGTTTTTAGGTGTTAGATTTGTGTCTAGCGGAGTCATCGTTAGTGTCATCGTTAAGTTGCAGCTCGAGGACGAGCTGCATGTCCAGGTGGGGTGTAGTGTTAGAAGAGTCAAGGGCCTATTGGGCCTTAGCCCGTTAGGGTTAATTAGTCGCTTGCTTAGGAGTCAAGTAAGCCTTGCTTGTAAGTCGAGAAATCCTCTCTATATAAGGAGAGCAGATGTATCAATCTAATCAAGCAAGAGATTAGAAGGAAAAACCTTCTCTCTTGCCGGCCGTGGGCGAAGCCCCGCGGCCGGCGTTCCCAGCGCCCCTCACAGCCTAGCCGCCGTTCCGTCTCTCTCTCACGTGAACAGTACCCGCACGTGTACTGTAGCGCGCGGGTACTGTAGCTCCGCCGTCGCTCCCTCGACTCTCTCCTCTCGATCCCAACAGCGTCCATAACAATCTAGGAGAGAGTCGAGGGAAGCGGCGGCGACGGACGCGCTACAGTACCCACGGCGCTACAGTACCCGCGGGTACTGTTCACACGAGAGAGGGCAGAACGGCGCTACTGCACCCCGCGCTACAGTACCGCGCGGGTACTGTTCACGAGCTGGAGAGAGACTGAGGACCGGCGGCAGGGCTGTGAGAGGCGCTAGGAACGCCGGCCGCGGGGCTTCGCCCACGGCCGGCAAGAGAGAAGGTTTTTCCTTCTAATCTCTTGCTTGATTAGATTGATACATCTCCTCTCTTTATATAGAGAAGAGGTATTACTTGACCCCTAAGCAAGCGACTAATTAACCCTAACGGGCTCAGGCCCAATAGGCCCTTGACTCTTCTAACACTACACCTCACCTGGACATGCAGCTCGTCCTCGAGCTGCAACCTAACTCGACTCGACACAAACCTATCACTTAAAAACAAGCCTTTTACATCTCGGCTTATTTTATTGACCTGAAATAAACTACGACTCTTTATTTTTGACTCCTGAAGATACGACAGACACCCTCCGTGTGACGGACCTGCACGTGTGTAGCCACCTGGATCCCATGGAGCCCACCGGAACGAGAGGGGTGCATGGGTACAGCCACCTGGAATTAGTTGCGATAGCGACCAGCGGAGACGTCCTCGTGGCGGCCGGCGGTGGAATGCGGTGGCGCTAGGTAGTGCGTCCCCGCCGGTGACAAGGAGGCCGCAGAGTTGGAGGTCGTTGCGCGCGGGAAAAACACCATGCTCGCGCCTGAAGACAGCAGTAGGTCGGCGCGGTTGCTGGTGGCCGTCCCACGGGGCGAGGTCGCGCTTCGCTGAGCTGAGGTCGACCGTCGCCAAGGTCGCCTCGTGCATAGGCTGACGCATCTCCTGCAGCCGCCGGCGCGCTAGGAGGCCGCGCGCCGCAGCCTGTAGCCGCACCACCACAGAGCGGGCGAGCGCCCACTCGGGGATGGGGGACGGCGAGGTCGGCCACTGGATCATGTGGAGGGGAAGACCCGAGCTCAGCGGCGGACTAGCACCCGCGGCCGGCGCGGCGATGGAGGGCGCGGGCAGCGATGAGTGCGGCGGGGGTGGCGGGGGGCAGCGACGAAACCGGCGGAGGCGGCTGCTGCGTGAGCCCCATCCACGCAGCCTGCAGGGCGATGATGCTGCGGCTCATCTGCGCCATGTTGGTGGACATCTCGGCAACCACGGCGGCGAGGGACTCCAGGGTCAGGGGAACGGCAGCAGAGGACCCTGCGGCGGCATCCGCCGGCGCGCCCACGGCAGCGGACAGGGTGATGGACGAGGACGATGTGAGCAGTGGCAGGGTGGTGGTGGGTGGGATCGGCGGCGCGGCGGCGGCAGTGGTGGAGGCCATGATCGGCGAGGCTCCAATACAGATTGTTATGAACGCTGTTGGGATCGAGAGGAGAGAGTCGAGGGAAGCGGCGGCGACGGACGCGCTACAGTACCCGCGGTGCTACCGTACCCGCGGGTACTGTTCACACGAGAGAGGGCAGAACGGCGCTACTGTACCCCGCGCTACAGTACCGCGCGGGTACTGTTCACGAGCTGGAGAGAGACTGAGGACCGGCGGCAGGGCTGTGAGAGGCGCTAGGAACGCCGGCCGCGGGGCTTCGCCCACGGCCGGCAAGAGAGAAGGTTTTTCCTTCTAATCTCTTGCTTGATTAGATTGATACATCTCCTCTCTTTATATAGAGAAGAGGTATTACTTGACCCCTAAGCAAGCGACTAATTAACCCTAACGGGCTCAGGCCCAATAGGCCCTTGACTCTTCTAACACTCATCTGCGCCATGTTGGTGGACATCTCGGCAACCACGGCGGCGAGGGACTCCAGGGTCAGGGGAACGGCAGCAGAGGACCCCGCGGCGGCATCCGCCGGCGCGCCCACGGCAGCGGACAGGGTGATGGACGAGGACGATGTGAGCAGTGGCAGGGTGGTGGAGGGTGGGATCGGCGGCGCGGCGGCGGCAGTGGTGGAGGCCATGATCGGCGAGACTCCAATACCAGATTGTTATGTGCGCTGTTGCGATCGAGAGGAGAGAGTCGAGGGAACGGCGGCGGAGCTACAGTACCCGCGCGCTACAGTACCCGCGCGGGTACTGTTCACGTGAGAGAGAGACGGAACGGTGGCTAGGGCTGTGAGGGGCGCTGGGAACGCCGGCCGCGGGGCTTCGCCCACGGCCGGCAAGAGAGAAGGTTTTTCCTTCTAATCTCTTGCTTGATTAGATTGATACATCTGCTCTCCTTATATAGAGAGGATTTCTTGACTTACAAGCAAGGCTTACTTGACCCCTAAGCAAGCGACTAATTAACCCTAACGGGCTAAGGCCCAATAGGCCCTTGACTCTTCTAACACTATCGGCGGCGCGGCGGCGGCAGTGGTGGAGGCCATGATCGGCGAGGCTCCAATACAGATTGTTATGGACGCTGTTAGGATCGAGAGGAGAGAGTCGAGGGAGCGGCGGCGGAGCTACAGTACCCGCGCGCTACAGTACCCGCACGGGTACTGTTCACGTGAGAGAGAGACGGAACGGCGGCTAGGGCTGTGAGGGGCGCTGGGAACGCCGGCCGCGGGGCTTCGCCCACGGCCGGCAAGAGAGAAGGTTTTTCCTTCTAATCTCTTGCTTGATTAGATTGATACATCTGCTCTCCTTATATAGAGAGGATTTCTCGACTTACAAGCAAGGCTTACTTGACTCCTAAGCAAGCGACTAATTAACCCTAACGGGCTAAGGCCCAATAGGCCCTTGACTCTTCTAACAGAAACAAAAATCTTGCACCATTCTCTGCTAGCCTGCTTCCACCCAACAAATAAAGAATAGTAGCTTGTGCAAAATTATCATTACCCATTTCATAATTCCAAATTAAAGCAACAGATTTGGAATCCTTAGAATTAGCCAATCACGGTTCTAATGTCCACCAAACCCACAGTTCCCCAATTTCCAACAGCCCGTAGTTTTCCCCACTTCGTGACTTGAGATAATAGAACGAACAAACGAATGGATTTGGTCCCGACTAGCTGAACCAGCAACAAGAACTGAACAGCATGGTCGAACTTTTGCAGGTTATTAGAGAAGGAAAGAAGAGCGTCAAAGTTGCTAGGGCGATTGGAGCGGCGTGTAATACCAGATCACGAAGAACGCAAGTACAGTACATAGAGAAGCGTCTAGTGCCAAGGCCGCATCGATTTTTATTCTAGCACCCCAGCAAGCGGAGGAAGAAAGAGAATAGGAGCTGCTTTCATGGCACTATGGCAGGCAGAGATCTCCGGCGGCGGCGGCGGCGGCTCTCATGGAAGCTAGCAACGCGCGTCCCTCCTACACTCAGACCCCTGCTCATGCACAGTCCCTCTCGCCTGCCCGTCCGATCCTGCGTGCAGCCGCCGGATGCCTGCCCCGTCCCGCTACGCCTGCTTCCACCCACCTGCCCTATCCATGGCTCCAGCCCCCAGGGACACCGCCCAACAAGAAATCGCGGACCCGACATTTAAAAAAAAAACCTGCCTGAGTCCTCCGGCGGCGCCGAGCCGCACGCACCAGCCTCCAGCGCTCCTGCGGCCTCCGCCGGCTTCGACGCCGCCCAGCCTGCGCCCTCTGCTGGCCGCGCGGCGCGGCCCCGCAGGGCGCCGCAGCGCCGTACCTCAGCAACGCCGCCGGGGCGCGGCGCCGGTCCGCCTCCGGCCGTCTCGGAGACACTGGGCACCTTGGGTCGCCCGTGCCTTGGACTGTTTGCATTACCTGGCCGCTGAGGGAGAAGACGGACTGCGTTACCATAGAACAAGGTCCCTTCAGACTAACCGCTGATACTCTAAAGCTTTACACTATCGGCACTCATGGAGCTCTATATTCATCCTCTATACGTCCTAGTCAGCAAGATTCTCTCCTATATACTTAATTCTTCTGCACCTATCCATCCTCTATATCATCCTCTATCCACTCTATCCACTGTGGGACCCACTTGTCACTTTATCTAAATATATCCATATGTGATCTAGTTTTGAAGGATTTATTGAGACGAATTTAATGGTGCAATCGAAATTTAATTTGAATTTTTAGTTTGTGAGTTATAGCATTTTTCCCTTTGTTTAGCTAGTGGGGCCCGCCACTATAAAGTATAGAGTAAGCACTGTACTACTCTAAATATAGAGTGAGAGAAAGGATAGAGTATCGTTTTAGAGTACCCAGTGCAGCAGTTTTTACTCTATATTCATACTTTAAAGCTTTAGAGTATCGTTTTAGAGTACCCACTGCGGGTAGTCTTAGAGTATGAATATAGAGTAAAAACTGCTGCACTGGGTACTCTAAAACGATACTCTATCCTTTTTCTCACTTTATATTTAGAGTAGTACAGTGCTTACTCTATACTCTATAGTGGCGGGCCCCACTAGCTAAACAAAGAGAAAAAATGCTATAACTCACAAACAAAAAATCCAAATTAAATTTCAATTGCACCATTAAATTCGTCTCGATAAATCCTTCAAAACTAGATCACACATGGATATATTTAGATAAAGTGACAAGTGAGTCCTATAGTGGATAGAGTGAATAGAGGATGATATAGAGGATGGATGGGTGCGGGAGAATTGAGTATAGAGGAGAGAATCTTGCTGACTAGGACGTATAGAGGATGAATATAGAGGTCCATGAGACTACCCGCACTCATGGACCTTTATATATTCTAGTCAGCAAGATTCTCTCCTCTATACTCAATTCTTCCGCACCCATCCATCCTCTATATCATCCTCTATCCACTGTGGGACTCACTTGTCACTTTATCTAAATATATCCATGTGTGATCTAGTTTTGAAGGATTTATTGAGACGAATTTAATGGTAAAATCGAAATTTAATTTGGATTTTTGGTTTGTGAGTTATAGCATTTTTTTTTCCTTTGTTTAGCTAGTGGGGTCCGCCACTATAGAGTATAGAGTAAGCATAGTACCACTCTAAATATAGAGTGAGAGAAAGAATAAAATATCGTTTTAGAGTACCAGTGCAGCAGTTTTTACTCTATATTCACACTCTAAAGCTTTAGAGTATCGTTTTAGAGTACCCACTGCGGTACTCTCAGTCAACGACGCTACAGTAAACTGACAACCTGACATCCCTACCAATATAGGCTGAACTGTACCTATTTTCATCCTAACCGCACATCAGCATTGGACGGCATCTGAGATGTCCGGCTGCCCATAGCATTTGCCATGATCCGGCATGGCAACCAAACACAAGAACGCGTTGAGTAGCTAGCATTTTGTTCTCAGACTTTCAGCTCGGCTCCTCTTTCTCCTCCCCCTCCGCTCAAGAGACATGACTGGAGAACGCAGCCGCCACCACCACCACCACTCCACTGTCCAGTGTTCACTGCACCAGCCACAAGCACCGCGCTGCCTCTCTTCTCCATCCGAGCCATCAGCCGCGGCCGACCGGCCACGGCAGGCAATGCCATTCTCGCCGCCGTCGGATGTCATGGCGGTCGACGAGCCACCACCGAAGCCTTACTCTGCCCCAGCATCACACGACTCGCCGTCGTTGGAGGAGGAGGAGGTCTGGGTGGTAGACCCACCACCACAGAAGCACGACCCTGCCCCAGCATCGCGCGGCGGCGAAGGTGCGGACGCCCGCCACTGGTCGGCGGAAGTGGAGCAGATGAAGTCTTCACTTTGCCAGGAGATCCTCCTCAACATGTGCCGCAAGTACGGCATCAGCGAGGAGAAGTACAGGGCGTTTTGCCCCGAAGACGGCTGGGCGCCCTGCAAGACGCCGCCGGAGGGCTCCGTCTGCGTCTACTACGTCATGCTCCAGGTTGGAGTGCGCTTCCCGATGCATGACTTCTACACAAGCAAAGATCCTTCGGCACTACCGCATCGCGCCCAGCCAGCTCACCCCGAACGCGTGGCGGTACCTGGCCGGCTTCGTCCTTGTATGCGATGGCGCCGGCATCAAGCCGACGGTGCCCATCTTCCGGTACTACTTCAAGCTGACCGCCGTATCTGGGTCCAAGCTCCAAGGATGGTACTGTTTCGCGCCTTACTCATACTCAACCATGAGCCGCCGGCTTTTCGGTGGCGAGAATAATGGCGCTCTCTCCTACGATGGATGGAAGAATTTCTATTTCTTCCTCGAGTCGCGCTCGGCAGAAACGGCATGGCGTTGTCCTACGAAATGGGGAACGCCCAGCGAAGACAGCCACAAGGCTCCGGTGCTCGACGATGCTGCAAAGGAGGCCATCAAGAAGCTGGACACCCACAGAGGCAAGAGTTTGCAGTTCGTGCTCTCCAACTGCGACAAATTACCAGTTCTCCCTGCGCTGGAGCTGGCACCGGTGAAAGTGGAAGCTAACAATGGCGCTTCTGCGAGACCAGCATCACCCCCACGCAAGTACAGAGCCATGTCTAGCATCTTGGATCTCCCTCCGCAGCAGCTAGCCGTCGCCATGGCCTCGTCGTCGTCACTGCCACCGGAGTTAGTCACCCCTGAGCCTGGCCCTGAGATACCGGTTCGTGCCGATAGCCACGGCCGCGAGCGTGAGCACTCTGCATCGCAGACGTTCATGGATATCATGGCGGGGGCAGTCGAGGTGATGCGGAGGACCGAGGAGGATCTCCACAGAGTCAAGGACGAACTACGGGAGGAGAAATCCCAGCGTGCAGCAGATGTTGCCCATCTCAACAAGGAACTTGGGGCGGCCAAAGCCGAGCACACGGCCCAAGTCGCAAAAATCGTTGCCCAGCTCAACAAGGAACTTGGGGCGGCCAAAGCAGAGCACATGGCCCAAGTCGCCAAAATCTCAGAGAAGGTCGAGGGCCTGGAGGCAGAGAAAGCCGAGTCCGAGGCGACGGTGCGCCGATTGATGGCGGAGCTAAAGACGGAGAAAACCAAGCACGCGGCCGAGGTGAAGGCTCTCAACGACGAGTGGCGGCTCAAGGTCACGCACTCGCAGCACCAGAGCGGTGCCATCATCCGCGCGGCGCTGAGGGAGACTTGCACCGTGGTGTTGAAGACCATTCAGGACCGCATGGTGACAAGTTACCCGACCATCGAACCCGTGATTCAGACGCCACCTCCAGGGTTTCCTCCTCTACCTCCAGGGTTTCCTCCTCATCAAGCGCTCCAAGCACGGGTGACTAGTGTTGCGTAAGCAGATTAAACTTCCTTGTTTGTTTTTCCTTCTTTTAAGAAAATTTTAAAAATGCATTGCTCTGTTCTGCTCTGCCATATTCACGGTAGAATATGTCCTCCGGTGATCAACTGTAGATTACCATAATCATTCATGCTCTTGAGAAAAAAATCATGCGACAAGTTCTACCTAATTTAAGTTTACAATCCTTTGTATTTATTACAGCTTTCATCAGACAATCAAAGAAGAGGTCGAAGGCAGAGAGGGCACCGAAGCAACCAACCAGACCATTGAGGACCCCGCGATCCACACGCTCGAAGCACTCCTTACAGAAGTTTCTCCTCATGAAGCACCCGAGCATCAGTGACCATTGTAGCGTAAGTGGATTAACTTTCTTGCTTGTTTTTCTTTATAAACTCAAAATGCATTACTCTGTCATGCTCTGCTATACAAATATGTCTTCCATGCTTGTTTTCCTTTGTAAGCAGATTTAACTTCCTTGCTTGTTTTTCTTTTTTCTTTTTAAACTCTAAAATGCATTGCTATGTTCTGCTCTGCCATATTCACTGTAGAATATGTTCTCCGGTGATCAACTGTAAATTATTATATTCATTCATGCTCTAGATTTTTTGGTAAAGTCAGTGTCTTAATTTTTCAAGGACAAACGATGTCCATGTCTTCATGACTGTGTTACATGTTTGCTGTGATGTATGAACATATTGATCGTAGTCTTTCTGGTAATGTTTTTTTTCCCAAACCAAAGTAGTATGTGAAGATCTTTTGCAACCTTTTTCAATGATTATTCTAGTTACGACCTATCTAGCCTAGCACAATAATTTTAGACATGACTATAGTGATTTAGATATGATGTCTATCCTTTTTTTCTTTTATGCTAACATCAACATTTGTCTAACGTCATTTGAACGTTCGCAGGAGTGGGAATGACCAAACTCCAAAGGCCTGGGAGGAGGCAAGAGGATGATCCGCACATGGAAGAACCCGAGGAAAATGACTGGAACAAGCCAGCAGAGTAAATTTATGGATGGTTTTAGTTGTGGTAGAAAGACATTGGGCAAAATGTTGCACATCTTTGAAGCATGTAGAGATGTTGGTTCAGTTTGAACTATTAGTTCTGTCTGACTTTTATATGCTCTAGAGTCACAAACTTTTTCTATCTTGAGCAAGTAGATTGGACAATTAAAAAATATTACTGCAACAAATATGTCATTTAAGCTGCGTTCGGTTAAGTGTAATTGACATTGTTCTAGAGGTGAACTTGTTTAGTTGCAATCATTGTCATGTATGGTGAAAGTGGGGCATGCGTCATTTTGTGCTTGTCTAGCTAAAAACATTTAGTCATTTAATTTCACACTACCTTATAGCATTCGAGGATGTGATTGTTTCAAGTTTGTACATCTTTTCATATAAATTTATACTTTGCTAGTTAGACGGTAACAAACCAATATTATATTAACAAAATATCACAAAATCAAGGGACTACCAACCCAAACCCAGCCTGAAATCATATCACAAGGGGTGGCCACCCTGAACCATCAAAACACACACCTCCAAGAAAAGTGGTTCATACCATCGCTTCCTAATCTAAAACAGCAGAATATAATAGTCATTTCAATGCAAACTTCTAGGTCCCAGGTTCTTGACAGCTCTCAAGAATTTCCAGCGACATTCTTGGTTCCATTATAACCTTAACATAGGAGAAAAAATGGTACGAAACAGCCTTCAACTATTGATTGTTGATAATAGCACAATACTGAAGTAAAAACATGGTCGATATCAGCACTCGCCGATGGGATCCATCATTGAGTGTAAAGCATAGCTGATATGCTGCTAATGGATAAGGGTTAAGTCCAATTTAGAACCTCCAACTCTTGTCAAAGTCCGGATTTCAACCTCAAACTCCAAAACCGGATAACTTTAGCCCTCCAACTCTTGAAACCGTTCAAATTTCAACCATCGGCTGGTTTTAAAAGCGGTTTCCCATTTTCGAGAGGCACTGGATTTTTATATTATTTTTTAAGCATCTTAACATCCTCAAATGAAAAAACTCAAAACTACAAAGTTGTAGATCTCATTGAGAGCTACAACTTTAGTATAAAAAATATATTCATTTGACTCCATATAAAAAATATATTAATTTTCTAATGCGGCAAGTGCTAGTACGCGATTATTATAGTGCTGAAATTTTATATTATTTTTTTGAACTTCTTAACGTCCTCAAATGGAAAAACTTAAAACTAGAAAGTTGTAGACCTCATCGAGATCTACAATTTTTCGTATAAAAATCATCTTCATCCAACGTCTGATTCAAGAGTTATGATTTTTCGAAAGTTGGGTCTTATCACGCCACTCCCGGAAAGTTGAAGAGTTGAAAAATCAACTTTCGAAAATTTATAACTTTTGAATAAGACGTCGGATGAAGATGATTTTTTATACGAAAATTGTAGATCTCGATGAGATCTGCAACTTTCTAGTTTTAAGTTTTTCCATTTGAGGACGTTAAGAAGTTTAAAAAAATAATATAAAATTTCAGCACTATAATAATCGCGTACTAGCGCTTGCCGCATTAGAAAATTAATATATTTTTTATATGAAGTCAAATGAATATACTTTTTATACCAAAGTTGTAGTAGTTTTGAGTTTTTTCATTTGAGGACGTTAAGATGCTTAAAAATTAATATAAAATTTCAGTGCCTCCCGAAAATGGAAAACCACTTTTGAAACCAGCTCAAGGTTGAAAATTGAATGGTTTCAAGAGTTGAAGGGCCAAAGTTATCCGGTTTTGGAGTTCGAGGTTGAAATCCAGACTTTGACAAGAGTCGGAAGTTGTAAATTGGACTTAACCCAATGGATAAAAGGTGCCACCTTTCCGTATATATTTGCAAGGACAGTGGCGGAGCCAAGGCCCGGCCACCCTGGGCCGGTGGCCGGACTCACTTGGTGAACGTGTTAGGCCAGCACGTCAAGTACATCATTGCTTTGCTAATTGGTCTGAGCTTTATAAGAAAATGCTAATTAGTCAGAGGAGCTTTGTAGTCTGTAGAGCCACTCAACAATTGCACAACAAACTTTCTGCTATCCTATCTTTCAGGCACATTCGATGTTATGTCCAATGCTCTATGTTATGTGTAAATATTATGTTGCGTCTCGCTCAGGCTCCATAAAAATTCTAGCTCCGCCACTGTGTAGGGATAAAGTCTTCAAGTACAAGAGGTTATAAATGAGGTGCAAAATTAAAGGCAATCACTTGCTTTCTCCTGGTTTATATATGAGATCGAGGAATGCACATTCTATGTGAGCACTGTGGCAGGGTCAAGCATTGAGCATCAAACTCATCGTATACTAAAAGAAGTTTGGAAGAAACACATGAAAATAAAGAACATATGTATCAAACTGAAGAAAAGGAGCATACCATCAATCAATCAATCAAAGCTCATATTTTTGTCGATTCATTTCTACCGTAATCTTAAGTTCAGACCATGAATCACACAAGAATCTTCTGTGGTTTGATGGGAAGGAAATTATTTTGAGTAGACCAGAGAATAGATGAAATGTAAAAAAGAAAAACTTAATTCGATTGAAGCCAATTACTAAAACATATATGAACATGAGCATTATAGGAATCAAAGAAGTACATAATGGCGTGAAAAGGAGAAGGATTGCCGGTCAAACTTACATCTGAGAACGCCCATGAAAGGACTAGCTTCCGAGTTCCAGGGCAACGATCGATCATATTGCAATTCCTTCCGCTGTAAAGTGTACAGTGAAATCTACATACGTCGATAAGCATCGCGTCCACTTTGTGTGAAACAAAGCTTTGGCAGACCTCAAGCCACTGTCCGCTAAATAACCAACCTGCATCCCTAGTACAAGTTTAAAACGCCAATAGCTAGTCGTTACTGATGCTTATGCCGAAATTTGGCTTATGCTAATACTTATTTTGATTTATTGTGTGAGAAAAACACCGTTCGTTGGCTGAAAAACAATTAAGTGACCAGGGCGCGAATCAGCAAGAACGTTTGGTTTATACAGTTTTTTCATGCTGTCCTTCAGTGCTGCTAATCTCACTTTGTCAACCAGCAGCAGTGAAGGACGGTATAAAAAACTGACTTGGGCCTTGTTTAGATCCAAAAACTTTTCACGAAAAACTACAGTAACGAATCTTGCGGCACATGCATAGAGCATTAAATGTAGACGAAAAAAACTAATTATACAGTTTGGTTAGAAATCGCGAGATGAACGTTTTGAGCCTAATTAGTCCGTGATTTGACACTAAAGTGCTACAATAGCAAAAGTGCTAATGACAAATTAATTAGGCTTAATAAATTCGTCTCGCGGTTTTCAGGCAAGCTATGTAATTAGTTTTTTTATTAGTATCCAAAAATCTCTTCTGACATTACACAGAATATCCGATATGATATTTTCACCAAAAATTTTTCACATCTAAACAAGACATTATTTCCTTTTGACAAAAATCAATGGAGGCACTCAGAAAAAAGAACAAAAATGCAACGCAAAAAAGATACAAGCAGCCAACACCAGCAGGCACCAGGCAGCATGCATGCATGCAGAAATTACGAGTGAGGCCTTGTTTAGCTCGTGAAAATTTTTGGTATGGCTACTGTAACACTTTTGTTTGTATTTGGTAATTATTATCTAACCATAGACTAACTAACTTAAAAGATTCGTCTCGCAACTTATCGTCAAATTAATTAATTAATTATTTTTTATCTATATTTAATGCTCTATGTATGGAGTGATGGCTGAGAGCATCTCCGAGGCTCCCATCAAATCAGTCTTGTGCGCAAACGTGATGGATGGGATGCTTGTTTGCTTTTAAATTCAGGACGTTTTTTAAAGCATCGTGCTACTCCAGATTAGCACAGCTGAATTGTAGAAGTCCATATGCAGCACGTTTTTTAATTAAGAGACTGATATACTTGGAAGCGTGGCATGTTTAGAAGTGTTGAGGCTAAAGTACTAGAACGATGACACTAAACATATATAGTTCTTGCTGTTAATTAATCACAAACATCTTAGCGTTCGTAAGTACATCTTCAGATATACTCCTATATACTAGTAAACATACTAGTTGCGAGTTAGATAATACTCCATCCGTTTTAAATTATAAATCATTTTAACTTACTTGTATGGTCAAAACATTTCAAATTTAACTAAAATTATAGAAAAAATTACAAAGATTTATGACATTAAATAGGTATAATACGAAGAATCTAATGATACTTAGTTAGTATCATAAATATTATTATTTTAAATTTGGTCAAACTTGAGAGTTTTGACTCTTCAAGTAAATTAGAATGACTTGTAATTTAGGATGGATAGAGTATATAGGATATTAATCTTGTACTCCCTCTCCCTCTGTCTAAAAAAAGAGTCATTATCGCTTCCCAAAAAGTCAACAACTTTTAACTTTGACAAAATATATTTAACAAAATATTAATATTTATGGTACATAATTAGCATTATTAGGTAGATCGTTGAATATACTTTCATAATAAACTTATTTGGAGATATAAATACTGCACGCATTTTTTACAAATCTAGTCAAAGTTGAGAAAGTTTGACCAGCACGATTCCCATAGCGACTCTTTATCTGGGACGGAGGGAGTATATGACAATGAGCTATATTACAATAGTTAATAAATATTTTTTTGAACAAAATAAATATTGACCGTATTATTAGTCAAAATCTATAATGTTAGCGAGCTGAGCCTAACTCAATTGGTTAGGTTTCTTGTGGTGGAACTGTCCACCCGGGTTAAGTTCTTGACTTGGCACATGTGCTCATATTTTTCTGGATTTATTTCAGGATTTAACGACATTGTGCTTTCAATGGTAAGGATGTTCCCGTCAACAGCGAGGCATCTGTGGTGACTTCGTCAATCTTGATATGTGCCGGCATAATCTTTCAGAGGTGCTCATAAGGGTAGGGTTTGAGTACGTGTATTCATAGGAGTGAGTATACGTGCGTGTTGTGAGCTTCTGTGTTATATAATTTGCAAAAAAAATATAAAGTTTAATTTAATTATTAACATACACAAACTTACAGTAGTAGCAAACATATTTAGACCCTATAATTTGTTGTAGTCCTAACAAAGATACCATTATACCTGTAGGGCACCAGCAATGTATGGACACGGCCACACGGGTACACAGTGTATAATTTGTTGTATAAGACGCCACGATATTTCGCCTCCAATGTATAAATACAGGGGTGTTCCTTGAGATGGGTCTTCCGATCCCGAAGACGCTGCTTGGTTTGAGATAGAGGGGAAAATGGGAGCAGGTTCCATGGACAGGAGCAGGGTCTTCGTATGCCTGTTTGGTATAGTTTCGTCTGATTCTAATTCTCTAAGGAAGCGGATTCTCTGAGAGAAATGAATTTGTGGTTGAAAGTGATTATTTGATTCTTTAGCATAAACTCTTAAAATTATGATGGAGAATTGCTTCACAGAATCAGAAGAAACTATTTTTTCAGTTTTTGACCTCCTAGTTTATTTCAGAGAACTACTTTACGAAATCAATAAAGAATTACTTCTCTCTAAAAAAAACTGTTTGGCAAAGTTCTTACGGGATCCAGCTAAGAATCAGCTCTGGAGCTCTGTCAAACGGAGGCTCAAATTCGAGAACGGGGTCTTCGAAGATTCGAGCACACAGTCTATGAAACCAGGGTCGCATTTAATGCGTAGGACTAGGATATGCACTACTAACCCATCACATAGCGTCAGCATGTGACCTACTGTCTCCGTCCTAAAATATCAGTCGCTTTCGCTTCCTAAGAAACAACTTTAATAAAAATATATATTAAAAATATTAATATTTATGATACATAATTGATATTATTGGAAAGATCTTTGAATCTAGTTTTTTAATAAATTTATTTGGAGATACAAATGTTGCAGGTATTTTCTATAAATTAAGTCAAACTTATGGTACGAAAACTAAAAATATCAAATAAATTAGGACAGGGGGAGCAGGTTGTTCATCAAATAAAGTATGCAAAATGTCTGAGGGGGTGTTTAATTGGTGGGGTAAAAAATGTTAGGGTGTCACATCGGATGTTTCAAGGGATATTGGAAGGGGTGTTCGGATACTAATAAAAAAAATAATTACATAACTCGTCTGGAAACCGCGAGACGAATTTATTAAGCTTAATTAATCCGTCATTAGCACATGTTTACTATAGCACAACATTGTCAAATCATGGATTAATTAGGCTCAAAAAATTCGTCTCGCAAATTTATCGCAATTTGTGTAATTAGTTATTTTTTTCGTCTACATTTAATACTCCATGCCTGTGTCAAACATCCGATGTGATGGGTTGAATTTTTTTTTTGAGAGGAACTAAACACCCCCTGTTGACAAGATATGACGAAACCTGCATAACCGCATGCGCAAAGCATATACTGCAGCATTCTTTTCTGAATTCTTTTCTGAGGCAGACGTTTTGAGTTTCCGGCAATGTGTCTGCCTTCGTCAAAAGATCTACGCTAGTGTAGATTAGACACAATGCCCTGTGAAAATCAAAGTTTACACACACAGACCCAACGGTCGTCTGCGAAAATCAATCAGAAAAAACAAAAAACGTTGGTAAGCCAGAGCCCAAGCCTGAGCCCACCAGCCCGAGCCCATCGATGCCGCACCACAAGACCCACGAGTGCCCCATCGCCGGAGAGGCAGGTGCTGGCCGGATCCGCCGCCGGTGCGTTCCCCGCGCGTGCATCGTCGCTGGATCGACCGCGGATTTGGGTAGCCGACGTCGCCACGAGCCTCTGTCGTTGCCGAATCCGCCAGGAAGGGTGGACCTCCACCGCCAGGGCGCGTGTGCCGCTGCCACCGGGCCTCCACCACCCGGCACCTGGCCGAATCCACCGCCGCAAGCCCCCGTCGTTGCCGGATCCGCCGGGGCGTGCAAGCCACGGCCGCCGGGCACAGAGAGCAGAGAGGCAAGGGAGAGAAGAGATGGGAGGGGCGCCGCTGCGCATGGGGAAGAGGGAGAGGCATTGCAGCGCATGGGAGAGGGAGGGACGCTGCCGCGCACGGGAGAAGGAGGGGCGCCGCCGCCATGGGAGAAGGAAGGAGCCACGCGGGGGTGAGGAGGAGCTAAGAGAGAGATAAGTCTGAGAAACCATAAGTCCTGCTATTTATATTTATGGGCCCGCCTCCGTAAATCGATTTTTGTCTGCCTCCATAAATCGATTTTACGAGATGAGCAATCGTGACCGCCTCTGTAAATAAAATGCCCATCTCGGTAAATGCATTTTGCGAGACGGTCAATTGTGACTGTAAATAAAATGTTTGCCTTCAAAAATCCTCAAGTATTTCACGAGACGCTTAGATTTTATGACCTTCTGCATTAATGTTTTGGCAGTGTCTCGCAAAATCATTTTTATAGTAGTGAAGGTTGGCGCCACAAAATCTGACTCCGAGCTTGACCACGTAGGCGCCACATAGTCTCGCCATGCCATCTAGATCTTAAGGTTCGGTGCCATGGCCTATCGCGTCGAGACGTGTCACTTCCGTGCCATAGACCAGGGCTCTGATCCCAAGGTCCAAAAACCAATTTAGATGTATGGAGGTATAAGTTCAAAACTTTAAATTTTTCTTTAAAATGTGAATATTTTTTGAAAAAAGTAAAAAAAAAGGTCAGATTGGCCTCTGTACCGTCGTAAATCGCACTAGCATAGAATTGGCACTCGGTGCCAAGCAGTTGCATTTGTAGCTTCTCACGAGGGAAAAAAAGGCGAATTTCTAGCTTGATCTTAGGGCTGCACTTCCATAATAGTTCTGTTTGTTTGTCTTAGAAGTCGTACTTTTTCAGCCAACGAACGGTATTTTTCTATCCATACATGCAGGCGCTGCTGGGTGATCATGGCCTTCTTTGCTTCGGCTCCTTCAGTACCTGCCACGCCCAGGTGGTATCTCCATCCTCCATCAGATGGTTCAAAACCAATGCTTTCGGTTCGGCAGGATTCCACAAGTTCGCCTCCTCGAATTTTGTTGTCGGGGATTGATGCAGGGATAAGGACTATCTGAAGATTAGCAGTAACCCTTTGGCCTTTGGTCCTCTCTTTTCTCAGCCAGCAGCACCGAACGACTGCAGGAAAAAATTGAGTTTGCGATGTTTTTTTTTTGGCAAGAATCATGGACGCGTAGGGGCTAAAAAAAAGGACGCAACGCAAAAAGATAAGCAGCCAAAGCCAGCTAGATTGGCCTCTGTACTGTCGTAAAATCGCACCACACAAGATTGAGGGCCCTGTTCTACTGCACTATTTCAGTGATACTTTTTCAGCAAACCAATAATGTTTTTCTCTTATAGAATTTCAGTATAAGCCAAATTTATGCGAAACGAACAGGGCTGCTGTACTACTGCTACTATGCTACAGATGCAACGCAACAATGTAGCCAAACACGACAAAACTGAAGAGGCTCTGAGCGACTGAGCTATAGAGCTTCTGAGGGCAGCCCCAGGCGTATACGAGCAGTGGTCTCAGACAAAAGCACCGAAGCAGGCTATGGTAGAGAATTGATTCTTCCAGAGCAGGCATACAGTACCTATCTTTCCATGGCCTCATCGTTTGTACTTTTGACAGTAAGCTTTATCAGAATTTTTACGTGCTTGCTCTCTCACAACGCGCTCCAAGCTGTGTGCTCTATTTTTTTTTTTTTGTCAGCCGAAGCTATCGCAGCTTCTGCTGGATCCTCCGCCGGTCTACGGAGCATGTACCAGTGATGATTTGGACACCAGATGGAGGATGAGGCTGGTGTACACACTGTAGCGTTGGGGTGGCCTGACTGGCCACGAAATGAAACGATCCCGGACGTTGCTTCGCTGCTTCCAGGAATCCTGGCAACAGCTCCGAGGCGAGCCGGTTGCTCGCTCCCCATCCCCTGCTGCTGGCGGAGGGGCAGCTTTTGAATGGGTCACGTGTTGATGGGGTGGAAGACCCTAGACCCTATGCTTTGGGAGGCGGAGAAGTCCAAGGTCCGCCCTCTCCTCCGAGCTCAAAGCGCGCGGAACGGCGGAAGCCGTATGCGTGGATCCGGGTCCTCTCCTTTCACCTTCTTTTTGAATCCAAATCTTGGTGGTGGATTTGACTTCCGGAGTTTATTGGATGACCTCTCGACTTTGTCGAGGCTGGGAGCTGACTAGTAGCCCCGGATTGCCTTCTGACCTTTTTGGGTTGGGACCCCGGCTGTCTATGTTCTTAATTTGGCGGTCCACACGTCGCGGTGCGTACGGTCGGAGTGGAGCCGTTGGCGTCGCGTGCTAGCGACTACGCGCGGTGTGCCTGAGCGCCGCCGGAGCCGACCGTGGTGGCCTCCACGACGGACGGACGGATCGACGGGTGGCGCCTGAGGATGTCTACCGACACGACACGTAGGTACGTACTGGCGCGCACGTCGTTGGCCAAAGCCATCGTAGAGTTGGGTTGGGCTCACGTCGTCGCCCGCGCGCGAGTGAGAAATCCCTCCCGATAAAAGCCATGTCGTCGTATTTGCCTGCCCGGCAGCTCAAGCACCACCAGTCTGCTGTGGTCTTCCGGAGCGTGTTGGCACCTACGCTACATACGTGCGTGCGAAAGGTTGGTCATCAGAGGCGAGCGCGACAGACAGGCGGTACAATGGCGCCCATCAGGGTCAGGGGCATGCCTGCGCTCGTGCTTGCGCTGGTGGTGGCCGCCGTGACCGTCGTCGTGTGCGCCGAGGCGCGGGTGCCGGACTACTACTACCACCCGTCGACGTTCACGGTGACGGGCAAGGTGCAGTACCAGGACTGCACCAAGAACTGGAACGCCTACGCCTACAACGCCAAGCCGATCCCCGGTTCGTCTCCCTTCCGACCCCACTCTGATCTGTCTAGTCGATCTACTCAACGCGCCGTTGACACGAGACAACCGATCGACCCGAGACCGGCAAATTAACCCACCATGTCCACGTGCAGGCAGCAAGGTGAGCATCACGTGCCGGGACGACAGGAGCCGGGTGGTGTACCACGGCTCGGACGCCACGGACGGCCAGGGCGTGTTCAACATCGAGGTGCCCAGGAAGGCGAAGAGCAACGGCGGCGACATCGAGGCGTCCCGGTGCCTCGTCCGCCTCGCCTCCTCGGGCGACGCGGCCTGCGCCGTCTTCACCGACTTCAACCGCGGCAGGACCGGCCAGATCCCGTCTCGCCTCACGCATGCCTCTCCCAACAAGGAGGCCTACGCCGTCGGCCCGTACTACTGCACCCTGCGGCAGTGCGACGTCAAGGTCAAGGACGACGACGCCGGCTACTGATGTGATGATCCCGGCCGCTGGCCACTCGATCGTCGGCGTCGCCCGGTGATTGCGATTTATGCGAGCATTTTGCGTTCACAGACATTTTTTTTATTTCCACCCCTATTTTCGAGTTTATAACTCTCTTTGGAAAGTGGATCGATGCGTTGAATTGCTGTTTTGTTCATTTGTGTAACGATCAGCATGTAGACTGGTTGCTACTTTTGATCCGAACGCGTGATTTTTAGTTAAACTGTATGATGAACGTGCTGTATAATTGTGTGCGTAGCATGCAGCTTGAACTTTTTTTTTATAAAAAAATGGAAAGTGCGATAAAAAAAAGTCCTCGGGCACGCGGAACGCGCTGTGGGCGCAGACGACGACGGCCCCCAGCGCGAGCGCGGAGAAGATGAAGGGACCCCACGGAGGCGAGGAAGACACGAACGCGGAGGCGGCGGCGGCGACGGTCCCTCCCAGCACCTCGCGGTCAGAGAAGGCGCGGCCGAACGCGGCGAGCGGGGGCGCGTCGGCGGGGAGGAGCACTTAGCTTAGCTTAGACGAGGCACCAGGCGGCGAGCAGCAGTGCGAGGAGCGCGGCCAGGGAGAAGGGGTGCGCGAGGAGTGCCGCGGCCAGGAGAGCTGGGACCAGGGACGGGCCACGGGCGCCCGAGAGCGCGCGCCGAGTGGTGTCGAGGAGGCGGGAGAGTAACGCGCAGAGGGCAGATCGCGCGGCCGGGTTGGTGTCGGTGGCGTCGGCGGAGGAGACGGCCGTGGGTATGGGAGCCGGGGATGGTGCAGTGGCCGGCCGGGACGACCGTGGTGCTGGGCGGCTCGGTGGATGGAGACGCGGCTTTGAGCGACCTGGTGAGGGAAGAGACGGGGATGCAGCAGACGGGGTTGCGTGGTGGTCTGGTGGGAGAAGAGGTGGGACGTGCCTTGCGCGTGGGGCAAAGTCGAGACGTCGGACGAAAACAGGGTTTCGGCATCCTATATATCTGGAGCTTCGCACTGAGAAGTCCGTACCCTTGCGCCGCCGCTCGTTCTACTTTGCCAACCGAAAGTCGTCCGTCCGCGCTGCTCCACCGCATCACACGACGATGCTTGAAATCAACCTCTTCCGCACCGGCCGTACCGGCAACGGCAAGAAAAAGGACGGCGATCCGGACGCCGTCCGCGAGTCGCAGCGCAAACGCTTTGCTTCCGTCGAGATCGTCGACGAGGTCATTGACCTAGACGACCTATGGCGCCGTGGTAAGATCTCTTCGTTGCTCAGAGGAATCGAAGCCCTTCCAGCTGATCTCCGGCGTATATCTGACTCCCAGGATTCTCGTCGCTGCAGGGCAGCACGATCTGGATAACATCCGGAAGGAGCTCAACGCCACCAGCCGAAATACGGGCAAGCTGAAGATGGTACGTTCACTAGTCTCTCCCAAATATTTATCGACTAAAATCTTCCAATCGTACAAGCGACGCACCGAGATAGGGTGTCTCCCTTGCATTGGCTCAAATATGGATAGGCCGGTGGTGGCGGTGTGGTTACGATGGCATCATAGGTGTGATGGGCCGTGGGCGAGCCAACGGCGGTCTTATTTAGGGCTAGGCTCTGGGGTTTTACTCTCGTGTGCTGTGCCAATGTGCCTACTTGTTTATGTTTATGTTTTTTTGGGTGTCTTATTTTGGCTTAATCACCATGTGTGATGTGCTCTTGTTGCTCTGCAGCTCACGCATCAGGCTGCACAGGAAAGGTTGGCTGCCAATGGTGCTAAGATACAGGTGGCCGCCCTTGATGAGGTAAGATGGAAATCTGATATCTGGTTGTCCTCGTCATGATTTTTCTTTATGCATGTTTATTTCCATGGTGACTAAGAATGAATGAACTAAGCGAATTCAGTGAGGAGTATCGCAACATGATGGTTATACTCTTGTCTAGTCTTGTTTCTTGTGTAACTTCTGTTGCCCTTGGGTTTGCCATGATGGTTGATTGCTTTGTTCATGTGCAGAGAAATAACGAACTAAAAGTTAAGGAGCTGATGGAATCCACCAATGGGATCAAGGAGAGGTTGGCTGCCACAGAAGCTGAGGTGCGGCGTATCAAGATCATGCTTGACACCAAGCTTATGGCTATTGGCAATATTGTGCATGAATCTGTGCCCATCAGTGACAACGAGGTGCGCTAGAAATTTAGTTTCTCGTGGTCATATAGAGATAAATGAGTCGATCTAGTTCTAGCCAGAGAAACAATATTTTTATTAATTTATAAAAGTGAATGTGAGAGTCATAAAACTTTTTGCTTCACTGCCATCCCTGATATCTTGGCTTGTGGGGCCTGTCTTTCATGATTAGATTCTAGAAATTCAGAGATGTCTCTTCTAGCTGATTACTGGAAATTCATACTGCTTAGCTGATATCAACAGCTGGTTGGATTGATTAAGTTACTTGTTACAGGAAAATAATGTTGTTCTAAGGACATGGGGAGAAAGGAGAATGGAGGAAAACTTGAAGAATCATGTGGATCTTTGCAGGATGCTTGACATTGTGGCTTTAGAGAATGGTACATGCTCACAACTTCCCTCTGTTCCTCAAGTAATTTCTAGCTTTCAACCTTGTCTATTCTATCCTGTTTCAATGACCTATCACTCGCAAATCTTTTTTCCTGTTGATCTGATTATCTTGATTCTATTCTTAGTCGCCTTTCTAGTATGGCTGCATGTGATAGTATTGCCCTTGTGTTGCACTGTTTATTTGTGTCTTAGGAACGTGGAGCCACTCATCAACTCGTGCAATATCAAGTTTGCCTTTTTAATGTGATGTTGCATACTCATGGGCACTACTCAATATGCATGTATGAATGAAGAATCCCAGTGCAACAATTGTGTTTTGTTTCAACTGTTTTTGACATTGCCGAATCTGTCATCTTCCCAACTTTTGCAGGTGCTGATGTGGCCGGTGGAAGGGGTTACTTTTTGAAGGATGAAGGTGTCCTCCTGAACCTGGCATTGATAAATTTTGGCCTAGCTTTCCTGCGAAATCGTGGCTTTAAGTCAATGCAAACTCCCTTTTTCATGAGAAAGGAAACAATGAGGAAATGTTCCCAATTAGCCCAATTCGATGAGGAGCTATACAAAGTAAGGCTGCTGATCCGTTCCTCCTCACTTGCATATATCATGCTACAGCTGCATCTGTTTAGTTTCCCGATTTGTGTCATCACTCCTCTTTCTGTGGAAAAAGGGCCATGTTCCTGTTCGAATGTGTTTTTTGCAGCTGCTGATGCGCTTTGGCTGTAGCAGTCTGCAACTACAAGCAGGCAGGCAGCTACAGCTGGCTGCCAGGCTGCCAGTAGCAGCCTAGCCAGCACTGTTGAATGGGACCTTTTTTTCTGTTCAACAGAACTTATGTGTCTTCAAATTCTAAATTTATGCTGGAAAAATTGATCTAATTTGGGTATTGCTCGGGTTCCAATATTTTGCGACATCATTACTTTTAATCACGTCTATTGGTTGCCTGTAGTTCCAAAAAAAAGATACAATCAGTACGAACACTTCTCATGACTATCTGGTGAATGTTTTTTTTTGAACGCAAGAGTATCTGGTGAATGCGATTCATATTTTAGTTGTTCTGTGAGAAAAAGAATATACGCTATTACAAAGTAAATGACCATGGGAAGAATTTGCCAGGTAACAGGTGATGGGGAAGAAAAGTATCTTATTGCCACATCTGAACAACCGATGTGTGCTTATCATCTAGGTGATCGAATTCATCCAGATGAATTGCCAATTAGGTGGGTGACCCGTTAGAAAGTCATTAATTTATGTCCACTATTACATTTATGATAGTAAATAGTTTTTCCCCATTCAGATATGCTGGTTACTCCACCTGCTTCCGAAAAGAAGCTGGTTCACATGGAAGGGGCACAGCTGGCATCTTCAGAGTGCACCAGTTTGAAAAGATTGAACAATTCTGTATTACAAGCCCAAATGGCAATGATTCCTGGGAAATGTTTGAAGAGATGATAAAAAATTCAGAAGATTTCTACAAGGAGGTGGGCATAATTGCTTTGTGAACAGCATCTGTATTGACAACTTGAAGTATCTTTGCTGACTTTTAAATACTTATTTTTATGTCTGTCTTGCAGATTGGCCTGCCATACCAGGTTGTTTCTATAGTCTCTGGTGCTCTTAATGATGCGGCTTCTAAAAAGTATGATTTAGAAGCTTGGTTCCCCGCATCAAACACCTACAGAGAACTAGTGTCCTGTTCAAATTGTACAGACTATCAAGCAAGAAGGCTTTGGATCACCTATGGCCAGAAGGTGGTTTCATCTCATTACTCCTTACCTTTTTCTTGTGCTCAGTGTAGATCAAATTGTCTGACCAGTTACTACCATTTCTCACCACTGATGCCTGTAGCATGACAAGCAGTCAAATAATAAATTTGTTCATATGTTGAACTCAACTTTGACTGCCACTGAGAGGACGCTCTGCTGTATTCTGGAGAACTACCAAAAGGAAGGTGGTGTTGAAGTGCCGAAAGTGCTGCAAGCATACATGGGAGGAATTGAGTTCCTTCCTTTCAAGCAACCTATGGATGGCAAACAAGCTGCTGATAAATTAAAGCATGGATCAAAGGTGGCGTCTGCCTCTGGATCCAAGGTGTTGTCTGCCTCTGCCTTTACTTTTGGTCGTAAGAAAACCATTTTAATCAATAATCTTACCATTGACCTTGACCCCCTTCTGTCAGGGATATGCTACCTGAGATTGATGAGCTGAATCCTTCATGCATCTTCTCAACATCTACTACTGACTGTTGGGTGCGCTTCTGCGATGTTATGTGTGTTGAGAACTATGTCAACCAATCACAAGGTGGTGATCTAATCCCACGGATCCATCTTCACGTGGATTAGTAACCTTAGTATTAACTATAGATCTAATCCTACGGTAACTATGCATCCATGTAAATCACCGACATCCTGAAGGGACGTCAAGGCGACGTTCGCCATGTATATATGTACCCAATCAGTCAATGGAATCAATACAGTTCAATTATTCGTTCTTTGGTCTTGTTCTCTTTACATTCAAACACTGTGTCTGATTGTCTGAATTATATTTTTCCCATAATTGTATGCCGCTACACACTGGTACATGGGCCCGTTGTCCCAAGTAATGTTTGATTGTTGTATCATGTGTTATTTTCTATGGATTCCTTGATATCCGTCATGCTTTGTACTCCGTTTCAAAATGGATGCAGTTCTAGTTGTCCTAAGTTAAATATTTTTTAGCTTGACTATTAATTCTAGGTGCGTCCGTGGAGGAGTGTTGACCGTGTTTTGAGGAGCAACCGGTGGTGGTGGAGTAGACCGGGGAGCAGAAGCAGTCGGCGGCGGCGAGCGTGTTTGGAGGACAACCTCGATGCCGCCGCTGCAGCTCGCGTGTACCACTCTCCTCCAAATGACCAAGGGCATGATTGGTATCCTGTGCGCAGCCAGGCTTGCATGCCCTCGTACACATACAGTGGTGGAGCCAGAAATTATGGATAGGGGAGCCGATAGAAAAGTTTCAACCGTAAAATAATTGAATATAGCTTATTTGTTTAGATTTTTGCACCGTGGATGGACTTATCCAAAGATAAAATGCAAATTTGTATGATTTTATTGTCCAGAAGTCATAAAAAAACATATAACAAAGCCTCCAATATAGATTATTATATATTTCTAATACATAATATAGTGTAGCTGTGATGTTGGGGGGCCATGGCCCCTGCCAGCCCCCCTGGCTCCGCCAGTGTATGCATACAGGCTGTTTGGTTTCCTGGAACTCGAGCTCGGCCTGCTTGTTGCGCGCGTGCAAAATGACGCCCGGAGCCCGGCTCTCCAGGAACGCACCTGAGGTCCGTTCCTCCTCAGCCTGGCTGGCTCGGCGTAACTCGCTCGCCCGGTGCATGGAAGAGATAGATAGGAAGTCGTCTAACCAAACAACTTCAGCGGTGGGACATACTGGGTAGAAACACGAACCAAACAAAATGACTCCGCATGCAACGAGCCTACAGCCTGTAAGCTTGACTGAATTCTGGTTGATCTGATTGATTTTTTTTAGAAAAACATTGCTGAATGACTGGCTGATCTGACTGCAGTCTGCTGGTCCGTGAGAGCCTAGCTCTCATATGCGGGGCTGGCTGCCCACGGAAGAGAACCAATCACGCCCCAAATCTACCGCAGCCGCACTCAGTCACCTCTGCATGCAAAGCTAACTCCGCTGGTGGCAGCTCTCACGCTGTCCATGCCAAACTCCACTGCCCGCTGCTCTCTCCCCGCGGTCAACACCTCCGTTGGTCGACTCCATTGCGGCTAACTCAGCGGGTCGCGTGCTCCACGTGGAGCGCGACCGACGCGTGACAACTTTGCGCAAAAAAAAATGTCACTATGGAGTTCGTCTTCATCAGATTTCCTTAAATTTAACTAGGGCCTCGTTTAGATGCTAAATTTTCCCTCAAATTCTACTATACAAAAAGAAGATTCCTCATCACATCAAAATGCCGACACATGTATGGAATACTAAATGTAGATGAAATCAAAAACTAATTGCACAGTTTAGTTATACTTTGCGAGACGAATCTTTTGGGCCTAATTAGTCAATGTTTGGACAAAAATTCACAAATACAAACGAAATGCTACAGTGTGGAATCTTTTACTGTGCAGAATTTGCCCCTGCCGATTTGGCGCAACTAAACACAGCCTAGGGGCCTGTTTAGTTTCCAAAATTTTACAAAAATTATCAAGATTTTCCGTCACATCGAATCTTTGGACGCATGCATGAAGTATTAAATATAGATAAAAAATAAAACTAATTACACAGTTTAGACGAAATTCACGAGACGAATCTTTTAAGCCTAATTAGACCATGATTGGACACTAATTGCCAAATAACAACGAAAGTGCTACAGTACTATTTCCCCAAAAAAAACGCGAACTAAACAAGACCTAGGTTTAAAAAAAATATTAGTAATATTTATATCTTTAAATGAGTTTATTATAAAAATATATTTAATAATTCATCTAATAATAATACTAATTATGTAATATTTTATTCTATATTTGATTAAAATTAAAAATACTTAATTTATTTGACATGAGAATACACTCTCTGTACCACCGAGAGACTAAAGCTGTATCGCTTTAGACGTGGCTAGTGACCGGACATCCGAACGATAGCCCCCGTTCGGATGCAGCTCCGACGCCTGCACCCGCGTCGCATTGGACGCCCCCGCACTCACATCAGATCCTGTGCCAGCGATCACGTCCGGTCACTCGCGACCCATCCCGAGCTAGCGACCGTGTTTGGTCACCTCACGACCCATCCCACACCTCGATCCTATCCTGGCTACGGCCCGACATCATGCCCGCCGCGTTCCCTCCCCCACCACGTCGCGCTCCTCCCCCGCCCCGCCATGCTTCTCTCCCCTTGCCGTGGCGCCGTCCCTCACCACGTCTTGTCTCGGCCACGTCCCTTCTCCCGTCCTAACGTCTCATCTCTGCAACATCCGTCTGACCGTTGTAACATGGACAATATACTCTTGAAACATATTTGTATAGTAATTACAACATCTAGATAAACACACATGAAACATGCGTCTGAAACAGATCAAATATTTAGAACATACATTTACAACGTACGTATGAAACAGCTAGAACATGTGGAACATACACTTGAAACGTGCCTGTGTAGTCATTGCAACGTATGTAACACAGATCCTTTTGCAACATACAAATAAAATGTACATATAGATCAAAAACATGAAACATACATCTGAACATCTGAAACATACATATAAAATGCGTGAAACATACGGTTGCAAAAAGGCTCGTCAACGTGAATCTTGACGCCGGCGCAGAGTTTGATGCCACAGAATGACACGGAGGTCGCAAGTACGAAGCTCATCGATGACATGGGCCTCAACGGTGGGCGCAGCAGGCGGATGGGAGCGCGACCGCGGCGGGCGGCGCTAGTCCAGTTGAGAGGCGCGATTCCGAGTGCGAGGCGCGGTGGAGGCGGTGAGTCCATGTCGGCGTGGCGGCGACGGGAGAGAACAAGCATCGCGGGCGAAGCACGCGTCGTGGGCGGGATTGAGCGGCGCGAGCGGAAGGAGCGAGGCGGAGTGGGACGCGCTCGTCTAAACATTAGCGTTTCGCTTTGCTGCGTAGCCAAGTTTGGCATCTCCCCACTACCCGTTTCCGTCTCGGGCCCAGAGACACCAAAGTCCGTAGCTCCGTAGCCATGGCGCTGTCTGTCTTCGTAGAAAGAACAAAGAAAGATACGTCGTGGCGTACGTATCCATGTCCGACATGACATCCTATACGCTATCTATAGCTGCGGGGAAATATCGTTTGAGCTCCGGTATTCTAGCTAGCTCGCAACAGAGGTCCGCTGATTCATCCATCTGCTATCTCCGGCGCCGCGGCGGTTGCTTTGCTTTGCCCGATCTCGACCCGCCTCCTCACTTCTCCCCTCCTCGCCCGCGCCAGCTGACAGACTCGACCGCACCGCGCCCGCGGCTCGCATCGGGACGCGTCCCACTCCCATGTAACAGCAGCTAGTCACCAACAACGAGCAGCTCCTCACCCTCACTTTGCCGCTCCGCTCCGATCGCCGCCGCCGCGGGGTTGCATTCCAATGTGGCGGCGCGGGGCGCACGCCGACGCCGCGCACCATCTCCCCACCGCGGGCCCGGGCGCGTCCTCCGCCGCCTCCGCGGGCGCGGCCGCGGCGCGGAGACGGCGGCGCCCAGGGCTGCCGTGCCGCCCGAGCCACCTCTTCTTCGCGCTCCTCGTGGCGCTCTTCACCGCCTCCCTGCTAGTGGTCTGGCAGCTGCTCCCCATCGGCGACGGCGACGGCGACGCAGCCGAGGGGGAGGACGGGGAGGCGCCGCCGCGCCTCGAGGGAGGCGAAGCCGGGGCGATGCGGTTCTCGTCCTCCAGCCTAGTGCTGCGCGCGTTCGACGGCGAGAGCCGGCTCGAGGCCGCGAGATCCGAGCGGCGGCGGTGGGCCAGCCTCGCGCCCGTCAGGGTAGCGCTCGTGAGTGCACCACTACTTAACCTGCGCATTTTCCCAAACCCTGATAGAATCACTCGTCACCTACCATTTCGCAGCAATGGTTGTGAATTTTGGTACCATTGAAGGATGCCTATAGTTTTTTAATGGTCTGATAGAGCTCGCCTTGGATTTACTAATGAAATGCGGTGTACTGGTCAGAGTTTAGTATTAGATGGAGGAACAGACATGCTTACCTAGATATATGCATGTCATGTATTGTATTGTTTGCGTGTTTTTCTGTTTCTTTATTAGTTAGGTCTAACACATATTCTTTTTTAACGCTAAACTGCATGCCATGGAGAGTTGACTTTGGCTCCGGTTGTTTCAGGCTGTTGGAAATATGAACATAGATGCACAATCTCTGATGCTTGCGACCGTTGCGAAAAGTCTTGTGAGTCTGGGCTACGAAGTTGAGGTGAGTTTCCATGCAACAATATTTTCTACAGATTGCAAAATGTCTTCTAGTTTGGTGGGTATGCCATTGGGTTGTGACATTGTACCCTTGGGTTTGTCAAACTTGTTTGGAACATGTAGCCCTTTGGTGGTCATTCTTGATTTTTCGATGTTGAGAATACCTCATACTCCATTCCACTCATGGTGTTGCTATGGATTAGGTTTTAGCGTTTACAGATGGGAAAGCTCGTGATGTTTGGGAAAATATTTGCCTTGTAAATATTGTGAACGCTGGGACTTTGAAATCTGTCGACTGGTCAAAGTGAGTTGCTAATACTTTAAGATTGGAATATTTTCACTGCTATTATTATGTCATGTCTTATTTATCTATTACACTTCTATTCTCTGTTCCTAACTTTGTAGGTACAATGCTGTGCTCTTAAGCTCTCTCGAAGGGAAAAGGGTTGTTTCAATGTGAGCATTCTGCTGATACATGTCTTATGCTCCAGGGTTGGCATGTAATAAAACACAATTTGCTAATGGAAAAATTGGTTAGCTATTAGCATTCCTATTGGACCCCAAAAAAAAAACAGCTGATGTAGTCATGTTGTTTAGTGAAATTATTTATTCCATTAAATGACTTGTCATTTTGTTCATGTAATATTCGATTCTTGGAATTCATTTCCCTTTTTTTGTAGCATTTCTTTGTTTGGCACTTAGCACATTCATATTGTTTTCAGTCTTATGCAGGAACCTTTCCGGCTTCTACCAGTGGTTTGGCTTATACATGAAGACACTCTTGGACAACGTCTTAGAAATTATGCAGAGTTACGTGATTCCATTCCAAATGTCATTGAAGATTGGAGGGCTCATTTTAATGCATGTGATTATGTTGTTTTTCCAGATAGCTACCTTCCTGTATGTACCACCCTCAACTCAATACTGTTGAATAATTGCTGAAATTGAATTTCTGTCTGACCTTTAGCTATCTGATTTCAGTTCTTGTACTCGCCTCTTGATTCTGGAAACTTTTTGGTGATTTCTGGTTCTCCAGTTGATATCTGGGCTGCTAAAAGATTTGGTTCATCACATTCTGAAGAAACTATAAGAAAGCAGCATGGGATTGAAAAAGATGATGTCGTTATTTTGGTCGTTGGAAGCTACTTGTTCTTTGATGATTTACCATGGGATTATGTCACAGTCATGCGTGCATCAGCTCCCCAAATTTTGGATATAGCAAAAACTAAAAATCTGAGGGTGCAGTTTATTTTTTTCTGTGGAAATGGCTCTGATGCCTACAACTCCGCTTTCCAGGTAATGAATATTCCTTCCACATATTAGACAGTGACCTTTGGGAGAAATACCTTGCTATTGAAACTTCCAAGAAATACCATTTCTACCTCATTGATTTTTTTTTTATTTTTTTATTTTTTTTATTTTGGTCATCTTCTTAAGCTGTATTAGAGAATAGTCAATAGACTTCATGAGGATTACAGGGGTGATTACACACACACACACATATATATATATATATAGGAGAGAGGGGAGCCCAAAGGGCCTAATCAGCCAGAGGGCGCATAGGGAGAAGAGATTACAGTTGGCATATAATCAATTCTAACATCCCCCCGCATGCTGAACGTCGGTAGAACGAATGTTCAGATTGGAGCGAAAGTCGGTGAAGACGGAGGAGGGTAGTCCCTTGGTGAAGACATCAGCGAATTGCGACGTGGTGGGCACATGGAGAACACGAACAACACCAATGGCCACCCGTTCACGGACAAAGTGAAGGTCGATCTCCACGTGCTTAGTGCGCTGATGTTGAACAGGGTTGGAGGAGAGGTAGACGGCGCTGACGTTGTCGCAGTAGACGAGGGAGGCGGTCTTCAGGTGGTGGTGAAGCTCCTGAAGAAGCTGCTGCAGCCACACGACTTCGGCGACTCCGTTGGCGACGGCGTGGTATTCGGCCTCGGCGCTGGACCGAGAGACCATGGGTTGCCGCTTGGATGACCAAGAGACAAGGTTGCCACCAAGGAAGAAAGCATATCCTGAGGTGGAGCGGCGAGTGTCAGGGCAGCCAGCCCAGTCAGCGTCGGTGTACACAATGAGCTGAGTTGGTGCAGAACGGGGTATGATCAAACCATAGTCAACGGTGCCCTGAAGGTACCGAAGAATCCTCTTGGCCGCAACCAGGTGAACTTCCCGGGGGTCATGCATATAAAGGCAGATTTGTTGAGCAGCATAGGCAATGTCAGGCCTTGTGAAAGTCAAGTACTGCAGGGCGCCTGCAAGGCTGCGGTAGGCGGTGGGGTCTGCCACGGGAGGACCATCATCTGCAGAGATTTTGGCACAAGTGTCAACCAGAGTGGAGCAAGGTTTGCAGTCACTCATGCCGTGCCGACCAAGGATGTCCAGAATGTATTGCCGCTGAGAAAGGAGAGTGTCCTTGGTGCGCTGAACTGCCACGCCGAGAAAGTGGTGCAGAGGGCCAAGATCCTTCATGGCAAATTCATTCTTCAGAGCCATAATCACACGGTGGAGGAGCTGCTCGGAGGAGGCAGTGAGTACAATGTTGTCCACATAGAGAAGTAAGTAGACCATCTTCGTGCCACGACAATATATGAACAGAGAGGTGTCTGACTTTGCTTCAGTGAATCCGAGAGACAGTAGGAAGGAGGCAAACCAGCTGTACCAAGCACGCGGAGCCTGCTTTAGTCCATAGAGGGATTTGTTGAGTCTGCAGACATGGTCCGGAAAGGCAGAATTAGCAAATCCAGTGGGTTGGGAGCAGTAGACAGTCTCTGACAAGGTACTGTGGAGGAATGCGTTCTTCACATCAAGCTGATGGATGGGCCAATCCCGAGAGTGAGCCAAGGTGAGGACAGTGCGAACAGTAGCGGGCTTCACAACGGGGCTGAATGTCTCATCGTAATCGATGCCGGGACGCTGAGTGAACCCGCGAAGAACCCAACGAGCCTTATACCTGTCCAGGGAGCCATCAGCATGAAACTTGTGCTTGAAAATCCACTTCCTGGTGACCACATTTGCCTTGGCAGGCCGGGGAACAAGTTCCCAAGTGTCATTGTCCAAGAGGGCAGTATGTTCTTCCATGGCCCTGCGCCAGTGAGGAATGAGGATCGGCGAGAGCATCACGGCAGGAGCGCGGTAGGGGAGACAGGGCCTCGGTGTGCATAGCAAGTCGAGGCTGCCGGTACCCAGTCTTCCCGCGGGTTGCCATGCCATGAGTATTGGCAACCGGGGGAATGGGAACAGCTCCGGGCGGAAGAGGAGGATCACTCTTGACGTAGCGCGGCGGAGATGGGACCATGCTGGAGCGGCGAGGAGGCGCTCCGGTGGGGGACGCAGGGGCCGTAGCAGGGGCGCGCTGAGTGTAGATGTGGACCACTGGGGGTTTGTCGAAGCGGGCATTCGAGGGGGGGGCCGCCGTGGGCGCCTGCTGCGCCTGAACAGGGGGCGCCGCCGTGGGCGCCGGCTGTGCCTGGACAGGGGGCGCCGCCGTGGGCGCCTGCTGTACTCGGACAGGGGACGCTGGGGGTGCCTGAACCGGGGGCGCCGTGGGCGCCGGTGCAGGGCGCGAGGTGGCCGGCGAGGCCCGCGGGGGCACGACGACGCCCGATGGCCGGGGCGCCGTGAAGCTAGGAGGGGGCGGCCGGGGCACCGAGGTGCCCAAACCCGGCACAGGACCTGCAAGAGAGAAAGTAGCTGGCAGAGGGTCGTCAGCAAGAAAATCCAGCTCGTGAGTAGGTGGCGAGGGCCGGCGGAGGCTGAAAGGGAACGTTGTTTCATCGAAGACAACGTGGTGGATATGATGACCCGGTTGGAGGTGAGGTCGAGGCACCTGTAGCCCTTGTGATCAGGGGAGTACCCCAGAAACACGCACAACGAGGAGCGGGGGGGGCAAGTTTGTGGGGTGTGGTGGCGGTGAGGTTGGGGTAGCAGGAGCACCCGAAGGCCCGGAGATCATGGTAAGAAGGGAGAGTGCCATAGAGGGCGAAGAATGGGGTGCTCATGTTGAGAGTTTTGGTGGGGAGGCGGTTGATGAGGTGGGTGGCGGTGGCGAGAGCATCGGCCCAGTAGGATGGGGGCATAGATGCCTGGAAGAGTAGTGTGCGAGTGATGTTGTTGGCGGTGCGAAGCATGCGCTCGGCCTTGCCATTCTGTTGCGAGGTGTAGGGGCAGGACATGCGAAGAGATACACCTTTGGCAAGAAAGAAGGCGCGAGACGCAGAGTTGTCAAACTCACGGCCATTGTCACATTGCACAGATTTGATGGTGCGTCCGAACTGGGTGAGCACGTAGGCGAAAAAATTGGAAAGAGTAGTGAAAGTATCAGACTTTAGCTTGAGGGGAAAAGTCCAAATAAAATGCGAGCAATCATCAATAATGACAAGATAATATTTGAAGCCGGATACACTAATAACCGGTGACGTCCACAAGTCACAATGTATCAAGTCAAAATTATTGGATGCTCTAGACAAAGAAGTAGAAAAAGGCAACCGAACATGGCTCCCGCTGACAAGCATGACATAAGGAGCCATCGCCAGGTGTGTTGCAGATAATGGAGGACGACTTGGCGAGGTGCTGGAGGGTAGATGATCCGGGGTGACCGAGACGGCGGTGCCAAGTAGTCGATGAAGGAGTGGCCACGAGAACGCAGGAACCGGAGGGTGACGACGGGAGCTGTAAGGTGTAGAGGGGTCCCGAGCTGTCACAGCGAAGGAGGAGGTTCCTGATACGAAGATCCTTCACAGAGACACCAAGTGGGTCAAACTCGACAGAAACAATTATCAGAAGTAAATTGTCGGACAGATAAAAGGTTTTTGATGATGTCAGGAGCAACAAGAACGTTGTTGAGGCGGAACGGGCCAGGGAGGGTTGAGTAGCCGGAGCCCACAACCGGAAGAGTGGCACCGTTTCCAACAACGATGGAGGAGGGAAAGGAAGAGGTAGGGGACATGGTGACCATACCAGGGTTCGCAGCAATGTGCGAGGAGGCGCCCGAGTCGATGACCCACTCCGAAGAGCTCGGTGGTGGGGTGAGGGACACGGTGCTGAAGGCGTTGGCGAGGTTCTCCGGGTTCCAGGGTGCCCAGGCCGGAGGAGGCGCCTGAGGAGGCGTTGCGTAGTACGCCCCAGGAGCCGGAGGGTAGAAGGTCGGTGGCACACCAGCTGCCATGGCTTGATGGGGCGCGCCGACGCGAGGAGGGGGGCCACGGGGACCGCCAGGGGTGGAGCCGGAGCCACCCTGACCGCGTCGGCCGCGGCGGCGTCGGCCGCGGTAGTTGGCAGGCCCCCCCCCCCGTTCGCCCCGGCCGGCTGAGTAGGGCGCGGGAGGACAGGGGCAGACGCCTGCGGAGGGGCGGTAGGCTTCGAGGCGACGAGGGCCGAGGGAGGCGCTGATGGAGGAGTCATGTTCAGCTCGGCCAGGCGCAGGTCAGCACGGACGTCGGTGAACGACGGGAACGGCTTCTGGCGGGTGACGAGCTGAGCCATGAACTGGAAGCGCTCGTTCAGTCCACGCAGCATGTTCATGACGAGTGTGCGGTCCTGAACTGGCTCACCAAGATCAGCAAGCGCGTCGGCCATGCCCTTCATCTTGCGGCAGTAGTCATCGATGGAGAGGGCGCCCTGAGAGAGGGTGCGGAACTCGGCGTCGAGAAGCATGGCGCGGGACTCACGATTGTTCAGGAACTGCTGCTCGATTCCGAGCCATGCTGCCCGAGCAGTGAGGCCGTCGCGCTCGTGGACGACGTCCAAGAGATCGGCGGAGACGGCGTTGTAGAGCCAGGAGAGAACGACGCAGTCCACGCGCGCCCACGCCGGATCGTAGAGGCGGGAGGCGTCGCTGAGGACGTGATCCTTCAAGGCGAAACGACCGAGGATGAGGAGCACGTAGCCACGCCACTTGGAGTAGTTGGAGGAGTTGAGGTCAAGAACGATGGGAATGAGGTTCTTGATGTTTTGGACGGCGGCGGCTTGGCTATGGAGGTGAGCGACGGCAGCAGCCTCGGTGGTGAAGGAGCGGACGTCGTCGTCGTCGTGCGGGTCGTCCTCGTCGCGGGCGGACTCGGCGCGGAGGCGGTCCCGGAGGGCCGCGGCCTGCTGTTCGAGGAGGTCCGCCTGCGCGCGCTCCTTGTCGAGGGCCTCGACGGCGGCGCGGACGCGGTCCTGGGCCGCGGCGGCGGACTTGAGGAGGTCGGCCTCCGCCTGGAGTTCCGGGCTGCGCTTCGCGTTGGAGGAGCGGAGGGAGGAAGCTTCGTCTTCGAGCTTCTGGGCGGCGGCAGCGGCTTCATCGCGCAACTTAGCCGCGGCGGCCGCGGCGGATGCGCCCGAGCTCGAGACGCCGGAGGCCATGGGCGCAGCAGCCGGGACGGCGCGCGCGGGATTGCAGGAGGCGGGCGCTGCGGCCGAAGCGGCGCGCGCGGGATTGGAGGGCGCGGCACGAGGCGGGCGCCGATAGGAGCGGAAGCAGAGGAACGAATCTAGACTGATACCATATTAGAGAATAGTCAATAGATTTCATGAGGATTACAGGGGTGATTACACATATATATAGGAGAGAGAGGGGAGCCCAAAGGGCCTAATCAGCCAGAGGTGGCGCATAGGGAGAAGAGATTACAGTTGGCATATAATTAATTCTAACAAGCTGGTTTGCTGAGCCAATATTGTTACCATATTCTGCCCATGGAAGCATCCTTTTAAAGTCAAGTTAACTGGCAGAACTTGGCCAGACCTTCTTATTTTTGCTTTTCTACTTCACAATTTTTCGGCATTTTGCATTGCATTTGTGAACTTCACTAAACCAAGATCTTGGATTTCTTAAGCCTTCAAGCTTGTATGTTTAGTTGGACATGCTTTTAGCTGGCTAACCTGTTTATTCTAATGGCTATCCATCCTCTAGTCAATTACTTGGGTACTTTACTTTGTGTTAACCTCATATGCTTTTTTTCTTCGAACGATGCAGAAAGCTTGTACCAAAGAGTAAACACAAACACACACACCAGTCTTTTTCACAAGATTACATGGTCACCACACATATAAGATAAACACCTTTATTGTCCTTCCTCTCTCTCTCTCTCTCTCTCTCTCTCTCTCTCTATACTGTTCTTTCCTTCAAAAACATTTTAGAATGGACGCTTGCTCATCTGTTTAGTAATTCATTGCTAATATCATCCTATTTTTCTGTTGTACAGGAGCTTACCTTGCACATGGATTTACCTGATGTCTCCATAAAGCAATTTTCCATGACTCATGATATTAGGAACCTGTTAATGTTTGTGGATGTTGTTCTCTATGGATCTTTAAGACAAGAGCCTGGCTTCCCTCCTTTGTTATTGCGGTCCATGTCCTCTGAAATTCCAGTTGTTGCACCAAATCTTACTGTTATAACAAAATATGTATGCCACTCGATCGAATTCATAAATGCTATTCACCTGTAAATCTTTACCACTACTTTTGACAATGTGTTGTTCCAGGTCAGTGATGGTGTCCATGGCTTCCTTTTCGATTCTGCCGACCCAAGCATGATTTCTTCAGCTTTCATACAAATTTTAGGAGAAAAAAAACTTTTGGATACTGCCTATTCTGTTGCTCTGGAAGGGAAGCTACTTTCCAAGAACATGTTAGCACATGATTGTATTAAAGCTCATGTTAAACTTCTTGAAAGTGTTATTCATTTTCCTTCATATGCAAAATTGCCATCTTCTGCTTCTAAAGTTCAAGAACAAACATGGTTGTGGGATCCTTTCGAGATGAAAGCTGTACTAGAAAATAGTTTGTTGGAAGATGAAAGCCATACCAGCACAAAGACTGTTGATATTCTTAGAGAATTCCCTCAAAGTAACCAAACAACTTATGCTGACACCAATGATACCTCATATGATTACCCTCGTTTGTCTGATTGGTATGATTTAAGTGAAATTGAAATCTTTGAAGACACTGAGAGGAGAGAAATGGAGGAGGCAAGTTTTTCCTTTTTTTTTTTGGCATGACCTCTCCTATCTTGTCCAATGAGACTATTTTTTTTTCTAAATTGGCAAACTAACCAAGTATGCTGTTTTGCAACATAGATCGATGAAAGAGTGGAAAGACCTTTGTTATCATGGGATGAAGTGTACAAAAACGCTCGTAAATCAGAAAGGCTAAAGCCAGAAGGAAATGAACGTGACGAAGGTGAACTAGAAAGGACTGGGCAACCTGTGTGTATATATGAGATCTATAGTGGAGAGGGGGCATGGCCATTTTTACACCATGGATCTTTGTATCGTGGTGTTACACTTGTAAGTTTCGGTAAATTTACTTCAATGTATGTCTTATCCAGAAGCTCATATCATTTCCCACTTTCCATGAAGTGCCCAATAATATTATGTTACTTAGTTTTCATCATCTCTACCACTATATATAAATTTGAGATATTTACACTATGTACTTGGGAAGCATCGAGCCATCGACTCAGTTCAGTCTGTCTGCATTGTTGAACATATACTGGTGTCCCTTATGGATATTTCATCATCGCCATCACCATGATCCAGCCTGAGTTTTATTTGAACTGATACACTGATTGATCGATAGTTACTAGCATTTTCCCGTTTATTAATACATATAGGAATACCCTCCACAGCAGTTAAATTCTCTAAGTTAATGTATGTTGGTGCACATGTTCATTCAAAGCTTATGCCTATTTTTGCATATTATCTCAAGTCAAAAGGTGGAAGGCGACCGAGATCAGATGATGTTGATGCCGTTACCAGACTTTCAGTTCTAGACAACCCATACTATCGAGACCTTCTTTGTGAATTTGGTGCTTTGTTTGCCATGGCGAACAGAGTTGATAATGTACATAAGTTACCATGGATAGGTTTCCAGTCATGGCAGGCTGCTGGAAGAAAGGTACCAGTTTTTCCTTTTTCATAGAACTTTATGTCTGTTTTGGTCATATTGTTCATACCAGCTTTCTTATAAAATTTTACTCTTTGAGAAAAAGGGCATGGTACATATCACCCTCTTGAAACCCTTCACACTGACTTGCCAAGCCATTACTTGACATTGTTATGAATAATGAGAGACTCAACTAGATTATAATATTGAGGCCCAATGGGGTTTATGTATAGAGTACATGAGGGACACAGGAGGGAAACCCTAGACTAGGAGATTGCACTAATACCCTTGACTATTATGTCTTAACACCCCCTCTCAAATGCAACATGAATGCAACGGCATTGCATTTGGAGAGTTGGCACTATGCACTAGACTTGAAAAATAAAATAGACGAATTACATCCAAAATCCAAAATAGAAGATGTCATCTAAGCGTGCAACTCTTGAACAATGTCGATGGAGAAAATGATCTCCTCCACAAGAGGGTACTGCCTTCACAACCAGCAAATACCTCAAGTCTTCACAAAACAATACTTCAACTCTTCAAATATGAACCTTGCTTTGGAGACTTTGAACTTGACGAGAATAAAGAGATGTGTCACAATTAAAACCAGAGTGCCCACCTAACTCTCAATTTGGTGTTGAAGTGGTTTGATCACAAGCCTTGAGTCGCCTTCCCAGTCGCTCCTTAGGTGCATGCAACTAGTTGTGAACTTAGCATGCAAGTATAATAATGTCAGTTCCAATATGCTGTTTCCCTTGCTATGTTGTTTCTCTCTAGTAATATCAGTAACAGCAATGTTGTGACTTGACTGTCTCTGGGACTCCCTCTACTCACCTCGCACACCTTGCCTCTGTCTTCAGCACTATGTTGATATGAATTCAGCTCCAACAAGGCAAGTTCATGCTGCTCTCCCTCGTCACCAAACTGCTCCTAACCTGACGGATGTGCTGCCTCCCAATCTGGTCAACCTAGTGATTCATCGAGCATCCATACTTTGCCATTGTCCTCCGCAGTTTTCTGTGCTGATGCATATCCCAAGCTCAGTGTGTTGTGCATGCAACAGATCATGACAACTTGAACCCAATTGCTCTTGGTGCTGCTGAGTCTCCATCTCATGCATTTGAAACATCGGATTTCAGTGATCGGATTTCAGTGATCTTGCCATGTACGTTCTTGACAGTTCCTAGATCTTTGTCAGGTTTAGATTGAAACAATCTCTAGAGTCCTGCTATGCTCTTCTGATCATATCAGCTACTCGTCCTGCAACCAAGTTACTCCAGAATCATATAGCAAATCTTGACAGCTAAAATCTGGCCACAATATTACAAAACCAGACCATATAGCAAAACTACCCTAAAAAATAATAAGATGTTATTTGCACCATATAATGGTTGATGTGTGAAGGACAATTTGGATGATCAGGCTCAAAGTTGTTTTTATGAGACTAGATTAGGATATACATATTTTGAAACGGAATTTGAACTTGTTTGTTGCATGTGTTTGGTAATAATGGCCAAAGCTAAATTACTTTGTGCTATAGCATATTGCTACTCTAAACTGAGAACATCTCAAATCTCGAAACATTCGGTATTTCCGTTTATCTCGGTTTGGATTATCAATTCTAAAAATTGATTTATATATCTGTAATTAAGTTGACCTGTTAGCCACTTGTTAGGCTAGTCACATAAAACGGGTTCACCACCTTCGACCCTCGACCCGGGTTCGTCGACCCCGACCCGGGTTCACGGGTTCATTTTCGACCCAAAGTGTAAAAGTCTCTCGCAATTAGCGTACCACGTACCACGACCCCGTACCTCGACCCCATCGACCCAGAAACTTTGTGACTACCCGCTAGCACATAATGTAACAGTGAACATACAAAATGGGATGGTACTGTTGGCTTATATATGTTAAAAACATGTTTACATTTTCCTCCATGTATTGGATCTGCTGAGCCTTAAAATAACGAGGTTGTTTTTGTTCAGAATGATATAAATATATGTCATCTTTGTTGTGAAGTATTAGTGGATTGCCCACCTCTTCCCAATCGCTTAAGCTTTTGGGTTCACTTGGTTGGTGCATGAAACCTAACTATTTTAATATCCTCTTATCAGGTATCCTTGTCTGAAAGTGCTGAAAAAACCTTAGAGGAAATTGCGTCTGGAGAAAGTAACGAGGATGTTGTATACTACTGGTCACCAATGGATATGGACCAAACTTCTGACTTTTGGTTGACGTGTGATTCTCTAAATGCTGGCAATTGCAGGTGCTTTTCGAATGCCCTAGCATGTTCCTTTTTATTTTCTGTTTTCTTCCTTAAACTATGTTTCTAGTAAACAGGCTTTAGGACAACTCAACCACTGTCACGCACATGATCCGAACCTTTTCAATCACTCTTTGCTGTACTTTGTGCAACTCATATTGTACCCTGCACGAGGTCACTATTCCATCTTAATTGTTTGGAACATTATCTTCAACACTGTTTTCTGGTCACAGATCTCTTTTTGAAGATGCATTTAGGACTATGTATGGATTGCCAGAGAATGTCATGGCCCTTCCACCAATGCCCAGTGATGGTGGTCATTGGTCTACTCTTCATAGCTGGGTCATGCCCACCCCATCATTTTTGAAATTCATCATGTTCTCAAGGTACTTCTGATCTCACTTTTTGCTTATATTATTTCTAAGAGGCAATTCACTTATGTGTTCATAACGTTGGCTTGGGTTGTATTTTGCAGAATATTTGTTGACTCACTTCATAGCTTGAATGTGAACAGTACTCAGCCAGCCTCTTGCTTCCTTGGGGCATCAGAACCTGAGGTGACCATATCTTTTCCTTTTTCTTTTGACAATTGTTGATATATTTTGGTGCAAATGTCAACTAAACTTGATACTCTTCTTTTACCTCAGAGAAGGCATTGCTATTGTCGAATCCTGGAAGTCCTTGTAAATGTCTGGGCTTATCACAGTGGAAGGAAGATGGTCTACCTTAACCCTTTCACTGGGGATACCAGAGAGCAGCATCTGCTCGGTAAAAGAAATGGGATGTGGGTAAAGTTCTTCGATTTCACCCTTCTGAAGAGCATGGATGAGGATCTGGCAGAAGAAGCTGATGATGGCATGCATCCTGGAAATGATCCATGGCTGTGGCCATTTACTGGTCAGGTGTTCTGGCCTGGCATTGCTGACCGGGAAAGGGAGGAGAAATATATTAAAAAGCTAGACAAAAAGCTCAAAAACAAGGTGAAATTACTTGAAAGACAGAAATCTGGTTACAAGCAGAAGCCCTTGGGACAATGACCATGACTGAAGCTAACAATTCAAGATTTTTCCGAACCACGTCGGGTGCACCTTCAGTCCGCCAGTGTTCTTGCTTTCAGTTTTCTGATTGCAGAAGTTCAATATGTTTACATGGAAGAAGAGTTGGAGCACAAAAAGGCACCGTTGTTGTGAATACGGATTCCTTTTACACCTCCTTGATCTCCCTCTCCGAAGGAGATTGGTGAAGCTGGAGGATATTGTCAGGATGGGGAAGCACCATTTTTTCCTGTTCATATAGACAGGTCATATAATTCTCCATATAGTTGAACTGATTCTTTTCTTTACTTGTCTTCCCCATCTGCCATGAAAGGGCAGCTGGATGAGGAGCAAAATTTTGGTAGGATCATACTAACCATCGTTGTACATGTAAATTTCCTAGTAGAGGCACCGCCACGGAAGTAATAATCATGTTTCTTGAGATGTCATGTTGATTGGCTCTGTGGGTCTTCACTACTGTTGCTGTCATGTGGTTTCTCAGTCCTTCCTGCAGCTCTCGATGCCTTTTTGCGTACGGAAGTGCTGGCACACGGATGTCCGGATGGATGCGCATCCGAACGCCCGAGTCTGAACTTCGTTTCCCGTGTGCCTCTTCGTTTCCCACGCATGCCTGCACTCCACCTCCGCTTCTGCACGCCCCGTCCTGCCTGCGTTTTGCGCGCCCACGCAGGACCTGCGCCGCCCAGACGTTGCCCTTCGCCGTCTGCGCTCACTCGGCGGCGCCCTAGCAGCTGTTGTAGGTGGTTGCGGCACGTGGGTTCCATTACAACATGTGGAACATCTGATCTACTTTTGAAACATCCGGATGCAGCATTTGAAAGATACATCTGAAGACAGATGAAACACTTGAAACTGAAGCACTTGTAAAAATATATGAAAACATTTGAAAATCATTGCAAAACATACGCAACATACAGATAAAACATTTGCAACATATGTGTGAAACATATGCAACATCCACATAAACGCACTTGCAACATACATGTGACAAAACAGATGAAACATTAGAAACAAAAGCTTGCAACGTATACCAGCATTGCAACATGTGCAACATTCCGATCTATTTTTACAACATATCTTGGGTGAGTCAAACAGTTTGAAGTTTGACCAAAGTTATAAAAAAATACTAATATCCATGATAAAGAAATATCATTAAATTAATTCTATTTTCTAGTAAATCTAGTTAGAGACATCGGAGTAGATGCTAATACTATTCACTATAAATTAACTTAAGTTAGTTTGACTGACACAAATCTCATAGTTGCATTTGTTTGGATGGGGGAGTAAGTCAGATGAGATTAATCAATGAATATATTTTCATAATAAATTTATGTGAAGATACAATTGTTGCTAATATTTTTTATAAATCTAATCAAATTTAAGAAAGTTTGACCTGTACAAAAATTAGAAGCATATCTCGCGCGTTGTTCCGGGAATTGTGGATGAATTAGAATGAAATTATACTAAATTACTTATATAAAAAAATAAATTATTATAAATTAATGGCAGTGGATGTTGTGGCATACTAATAATGACAATTAAATGTATAAGATAGTGGACTGCTTGTATGTCGAGATAGAATGGCTATAGTAGGGTCTAGGATTATAAATTATTAGAAGAACGCCCCGCGCGTTGCTACGGGAATCGCTAGTAAAATTATACTACTTATATTTACTAATATGATTGAATAAATATCATAATACATGTTAGTGGATGCTTTTTTAGTATTTTGATATGGACAACTAAATATATGTTAGTAAATGATGTGGTTTGCTAATGTGAATAGCTTGAATGAAGATATAATGTCATGTGTTAGTTGGATGTGTTAGTGGATGCTGACGTGGATACTTTGTATGGCGAGATAGTTGAATGTGCTAGTGAGATGTTCTATGCTGATGTGAACACTTTGCATGGCAAAATAAATTGCTAGTGGGGTTTATCGAGATGTTTTATGCTGATGTGGACATTTTGCATGGCAAGATAATTTGCTAGTGGAGCTTATCTTTATAAGAGATATAGATTATTACTTATTATTTATATAAGAAATAAACTATTATAAATTAATGGTAGGGGATGGTGTGGCATACTAATAATGACAATTAAATGCATATGATAGTAGACTGTTGAGGTGGATTGCTTGCAGGTTGAGATAGAATGGCTAGTGGGGTTTAGGATTATAATAAGATATTATATAGATATAAATACAGATATAGATATAGATGTAGATCAATGACTTGGCTCAAAAGTCAGCTCGTGAGTTAAATAAACCAAATTATCTCATAGTCTAATAATTTAAACCAGTAGTAATTAATTTTTTGGTGCTACGTTCTACGCAAGAGATTGAAGTCTAGAACCGAGCTTATTTATTTTTTAGCTAGATGGTTGCATTAACTAATTAGTAGCTATTGGTTTATTAATTGGTTGAAATTGTTAATAAGCCATGAGCCAAAGTAGTTGGCTTACGAGCTAAATGAGCCGAGCTTGTTTGTCGTTTTAAAGAACCAAGTTGAGAGCCAAGTTAGCCGAGTTGACTTGTTATCCAACCCTAGTCTCGTATTTATATACGATAAACAACTGTGCAACACAATTCTTAAAGAGAACTTTTGGAACAATAGCTTGATGGGAGGTTACACCAAGGCTTTTATTTATTAAATATCATTATCTATTAATATATCTCAATATTTGTCAACAAAAAGAAGCTTCTATGTTCATCGTAAGACCTATATATAAAATTACAAAGTTATTAATAATAGAAGAAAAAAATACATACCGCCATCTGGATGTGGAAAAATAACTCAAAATACACCATAGATATTCATAAGTTTGAACATATCTAGGTTCCAATTTAGTGATTTGTGGGTTGTGATTGATTAGCACAAGTACTATGACTACCATGTGTTTGTAATTGTATCCATATTATTAGAGTTAGTCTTAAGTTGAATGGTGTATGGTGTTAGCCCCCGGAGACCTGGATCATTGTTTGGCGTATGGTGCAAAGAATATCCGTGAAGACTAAAGATGCATTAGAGCGAATATCAGCTTGGTGCTTGAAAACATTTGTTGTAGCGTGTATCAGGACTTTGTTTTTCCTTTGGTTATACTATTAAGGGGGTCCAAAGAGTTACGACGACGCTAGAAGTGCGATATTCAATTCGCTCGCCAGACTTTTGGCAGGTTGTGGCGCAAAAAATAAACTACGGAGCTGTGGATGCGAATCCAATGGTGCAGATGTGAACGAAACGCGCCCTAACATTGAGAACCCAAACAGAGCCGCCGTACACATGGAAAACAATTTATGTTTAGTCTTTAAAAAAACGCACGGACAAGCGGGAAATGTAAACTGTACAGTTGATAGTATATTTGCTGGAACTTCATTAGTTACTGTGCTTTTTTGAAAGAAAATGAGTACATTTGGAAATCCTGAAATAAACAGCAGGAGACAAGTCATCACTCGCTTACAGTCAGGAGAGAGAGACTGGTCATCCCCTTCCTCCCCGTGTTACCTCAACCTCACCGTGCTCCCGTTCCATTCTCCTCTCCACTTTATTACACATCCCGCGAATTCCCGGTTCCGACGCGACCAACCACCTTGTTCAGTCACCCCATCCCCCGCGCGATCCAGCCAAACCGCGCCACCGCCGGCGCGCGCGTACCCTAACCACCGCGCGGATCTGGGAGCAGCCGGCGGCGCTCCCTCACATGGTCCCCGGAGGCGAGGGGGGCCCCGGAAGGCGGCGCAGCTGAGATGCGACGCGACGCGGTGCCGCCACCCACCGCCCCCTCAGCCTCCTCGTCGTCGTCGTCATCCCTCTTCAGCGGCGGCGGCGGCGGCGAGAACCTGTTCGAGTCCGGGCCCAGCCCGCTCGTCTTCCTGCCCCTGCTCCTGATCCAGGGCGGCGGCATGGACCTCTCCCGCGTCGGCGAGAAACTCCTCAGCTCTGTCCGCTCGGCCCGCTCCCTTGGCCTCCTCCCACCGACCCCCACCGCGCCCCCTCCCCGCCCTGAGGTCCTTTACGCTTTCTCCCTCCTTTCATGGCTTGCTCTCGCGCATTGTTGGATCAATGAGGTAGAGGTCGCTCACATTTGTTTTGCACATTCTGTAGGTTCCAGAACGAGCTGCAGCGGCAGCAGCGGCTGCACGCGCGATCGCTGGGCTGCCACCGCATGAGAGGATCAACCTGCCGTCCAATTCGGAGGACTTGGTCTCCATCTATGGGAGCAACCCCCAGGGCGAGCCGGTGGAGGAGCTCGAGGAGGTGTTCTATGAGGAGGTGGGTGCTGCATTGGCATAGATTTGGTTTTCTGCTGCTTTCAGTGTTGATGTGTTTTGAGTTTGAAATTTGAATTATTCACAGGAGTTTGATCCAATAAAGTACATTCTGCAAAGTATTCCGGACGAAGGCGGCGATGCCACCTACTTCGATAAGCAGGTTAGTAGCGGCAGCTTATGTTTTTCACTTCTAGGACATTATGAATGAAGTGCATGCTAAGATAACTTACGTGTACCATACTTTTGAGTAACGTGTGCATGCATAAGTCCACATAGCTAAATTTGTAATGGTTTGGTGTCTGTTTCAACAATGAGAGCTATGATCTCTGTAGAAGAAACCGTTCCCATTTTGTCGTTTAGAAGCATTCTAGTTACCATTAACTGTAATTGGTACCAAATGTCCTGCTCCACCTGCATGAACGTGTGCTTCTTAACCAAATTAACGTCATCTATTTTTCTAATGTAAATCTTTCTTCTTTTCAGTCTACGTTGAGATTAGCGCAGCTTGACAAGATTGCAGAAAGATTATCACACCATGTTATGGGTCACCATGAAGAAATGGGTATGTCTCCCACCAGAGTAGAGAAGAGGTTCAGTGTTTAGTTATCTTTTCTCTGCATAGGATTGGATAGTTTTCAATTGCATGCCTTTCCTTTTCTTTTTTGTTTCCAACTGATACTTTTCATGAATGTTCATCTCCTTCAACATGTTCAGGTTTTAATGCCCTTTAGCTATGAAATAATGAAGATATCTAATGCTGCTTTAGCCTCAGTTATGCTACCAAAATGTGATCTTTATTGACTTCCTTTTAAGGACATTTCAGATTACTGATATTTAGTTTTGGCCAGTGAAGGGGATGCAGTTAGTGATGGAATTAGAACAAGACTTAAAGGTTGCAAATGTAATCTGCATGGTAATATCTTGTGAAACTTTGTCCTTTCTGACATTGTTTTATATCTAGGACTCTAGGCCTTATAATTAGATCAATATTTCAGAATGGACGAAGGCATATAACCTCTTCAAAGAATGAGGTGTCGAGGGATCTGGTTGTTAATGTAAAATCAAAAAAGAAACAAGCTTTGCTGGTAGGTGTTTGCTCTTATCTGTTATATCATGCTAATTTGCAGCATTTACTTTGGAAGCCTGGTGCCTGCTCCCAACCAATCGTTGTAGACCACTAAATTACCATCCTATTATCAATTGATGTCTTGTGGAGAAAATTATTAGTGACATAGTAAATTCAAATGCTTTTCTCTTCCACTATCACTAGCTCTAGGTAAACTGAATCGAGGATCTATAAATAAAAAGTTTTAGTTTTTGTGTAATGCAGGATGTTCTTCCTGTCCTTACAGAGCTTCGTCATGCTCTAGACATGCAGATGGAACTTGAAACTTTTGTTGAGAAAGAAAATTACTTTCAGGTGAGCTTGATTTGGCTATTGTTATTCTATCTTCCTTCATCATTAGTAGACTTCTTTAACCTAGGGTGATATGAGCAGCTGTTCGTTCTAATCTTGCTATAATAAATTTCTGACCTATAAATCGCCTATAGGAATATGGGTCTGTTGCTTTTCGACCTGAACAAGCTTAGTATATGTGTTTATGTGTTGTCAAATACCAGTGGTCCCTCAGTAATAATTGTTAGGTTTCTAATGATATCTTACTGATGTTTCTAGGCATTCCAATTGTTGCCTGAATATTTGCAAATTTTGGAGAATTATTCAGGCCTTTCTGCTGTACAAGAAATGGGACGAGGTATAGAGGTAATTATCTTTTTCTTTGTTCACCTCTTATGGCCTGTCTTCTGCTGTTGAGATATTTTTATCCTTAAATTTGAGAAGTGTTAGCTGAATTAAATCTATCCACTGTTGGTATGTTCAAACAGAAACATCTTCTGCACCTTCAAATTAAGTCGAGCTGTCTGCACTGTTCACTCCAGTTGATGGATTCATATTTTATCCTTGTGATGATATTTCTGCTCTGACTATGCAGGCATGGTTAGCTCGGACACTCCAAAAATTGGACACTCATTTACTTGGTGTTTGTCAGATGTTTGATGAAGAAAACTATCTAACTGTGAGTGTTCTCAAGAATCTTTTTATGGGTTCTTGGATGAACATGGTAATTATTATTTATCTGTTGTGTTAGAATAACATTCTTTAATTAATCATGGATGTAGGTTGTTGATGCATATGCACTAATGGGTGATGTCAGTGGCATGGCTGAAAAGATGCAGAGTTTCTTCTTGCAGGAAGTACTCTCTCGAACACACCATGTCCTGAAAGAAATGTTGGAAGAGGTATTAGATTTGCTTTATTGGCGTGCTCTGTGTAGTTTTGCTATTCATATGATTGTCCGTGTCAATATTTTTATTTTATGTTATCAGTTTTCTAATAGTAAAGTAATTGCAGGAGGTTGGAAATAATACGCAGAAAAATAGGTCTGTATTCAGCCCCTTATCTTGGCTCAATGGTTCTTTTGGCTGCATTCTAAGCTTAAATAAACTATTGTGACTTGTATAGTAGGGATATGGCATGGAATACAGATATAGCTAGTAATTTGCGAGTCATAGCTTCATAGTTGAATTTATCAGTGGTGGACCTAGATTCTTTTTTGTCTGTGTGGAAAACTTTTGTGTGGCCCCTGTTTTTTTTCTTTTTCAAAAGATTTGAAGTTTGTAATCGACACAAGAAGGCAGGTCAAGAAGAGATCTTGTCATACGTCCGCAGTTTTTAATTGTTTAAAACCATAGGCAATATCGGTTCATAGAACCAAAGTATCAAACTGTATTCAAGTTTCTCTGAGCATTCACTTCACCAATGTTTTTTGTTTTCTGCAGGTTTACATACAGCGATCTTTGTGTTCAAGTTCCTGAACCCAAACTTCGCCCCTGCTTGTTGAGAACCCTAGAGTGCTTATTTTCATTGATGTGCTCATATTATGCTATTCTGAGCTTTTCTTCAGAAGATAAGGTACATTTATTTTTTTCTGTCCACTTTATTGTTGAAACGTTCATCTCTCTGATTAACAGTCATGAATTTCTTAAAAGAAAAGCTGCCTAGGCTCAGGGTGTTAGTGCAAACAAATATGAGAAACTACAAAGTTCATTTTTCTGCCACGCTGAACATATAAACTATATAGTCGCATTGGAAAACCAAAAGGAGACAAGAAGAATTAAATCCTTCTGGTTGAAAAATATAAGATGTTTAGGACATCCACATGGTCTACAAGGTGATATTTTGACTAGAAAATTATATGAAAATATGGCATTTCGTAGAAAGTAGATATTTATGAAGGTGTGTTTCATGATTGTTGGAGTATAAGTGAATTGCCCACCTCTCCCATCAGCTTAAGCTTTTGGGTTGAACTAGTCAGTGCATGCAACTCAATATGATATCAAAGCCAGAGGTCTCGAGTTCGAATCCTGGACCTGGATAGCGCAATTAAATAAATAATTGTTGCTTGCTCCTATTCCACGTCTGAGGCCTGAGGGAGCCTCCACATGAGGGGGAGTGTTGGAGTATAAGTGAATTGCCCACCATGCAACTCAATAATGATGAATAGCAACACCTATCTTAGTCAAACTGCATAATTCTGCATATGTTGATGGTTAAAGTTTTAAAAGCTTGACCAGCAGGAATCTAAAGCAACATATATTTTGAATTGGAGTAGAAAAGATGTCAAATGCTATCAGTTTTAAACTCTCTTGTTTGGTGGAACGGGGCAATTGTCCTATTTATTCTCTGTTGAACTTGTATTCAATATATGGTGAATAATCTTCTGTTTTCAGTATGAAATAAATCTGAGTTAATACTACCTATCCTCCCATCCAATAACCTATACATACATATATATGTGGATCTGATGCTATCTATACTTAGTCTAATTTTCAATATAAGGTTTTGTTCTTATTCATGAAATTGGTTTCCTCTTCAGAATATTGACTCCAACGGCCCAGATCTAGCAGATAAGAATGACATATCTCAGAATAGCAACAAAACTTTAGTTAATTCAGGAAGAGGTCATTCAAGTGCAGCAGTCACTCAGGATGGTTCTGCAGCTGAAAAAAGTAACAGAGCATCATCATCTGAGGTTAGCAACTCTGATGCTAGTACATCAGAAACAGGTTCTCCATTCTATCAGCTTAGAACAGATGCTACAAAACTTGTTGCGCAAACATTTCAAAGAGGGCGAAGAAATCTTTGGCAGCTGGCAACAAGTCGCTTGTCTGTTTTATTATCTAGTTCAGCTGTTTGTTCAACTAGCACATACCAATTCCTGAAGAATTATGAAGATCTTGTCATTTTCATTTTGGCCGGCGAAGCATTTTGTGGGTTTGAAGCTAGTGAGTTCCGCCAGAAGTTGAAGACTGTCTGTTTGAACTACATGGTGTCCTTTCACCGGCAAAATATATATGTATGTCAATAACTCTGACTCGGTTCTTAATTATTAGTGCTCAAAGTTCAAACATGTGAATTTTGAAGTGCTATCATCTTTTTAACTGTAGTCATAGATATAACTTTAAATGTGTATGCACTTCATGATGTGTTTGTAGTCTTTAGGAACATTCTTCGGATTTTTTTTCCTTTTCCCCATTGGTAGTGCTGGTTTCATAGTAGCCAAATTTTGTAACTGATTTTGGTATGAGCTACCAGTGCACTTATGTTTCCACAAAAGGAGTTTGCAGCTGATACGAACATTAAGTCAGTGCAGCCACATTAGAAGGGTTTGCAATTTATATGTACCATAAGTCACTTCATTCACAGTATAATCTTAAGAAAATACATTAATAATGACGTTTGATTGTAGTTCTATGTCAAAAAGAGAAAACAAATGTGTATTTTCTGGGAATGTGTTGTTGCTCTAGTCAGTACTGTGTTTTACTCTGACCTTTTGGACTTAACTGCAAAGATGGGAGTTGCAAACTGTTAGCTCTCTATGCAGTGAGTCATTCTGTGTCTTCTGCATGTAGCATTTTTAACTTACTGTGTTTTGCCATTCGTCTGGCAGGCACTTAAGATGGTACTGGAAAAGGAATCTTGGACAATAATGTCTGCTGAAGCTTCACAAATAATTAGTTTAGCAGGTCTAACTGGTGATGGTGCTGCACTGTGCTCTCCTACCAGTAGAAGTCTCAAGTTGCCAATAAATTGTTACCATGGGAATTCAACTACAGCCAACTCAGGAAACGAAAAGCTCGGATTTGCTTCTTGGCTTAAGATTGAAAATCCATTTTCTTTTAAGCTAGAAAATGGCTCTGCTGAATCCCCAAAGTCCAATATGCCTTTTGACTCATCAGTTAGCAATAATCATGGCAATGGAAACAATTCATCTTTTGATGAAGAGAATGAAGACCTTCTAGCGGATTTCATTGATGAAGATAGTCAGTTGCCTAGTAGGATACCAAAAACGAAAATTGTAAAAGGCAATTCTTCACATTGGAAAGATGGAGACATTTCATCGCAGACAGGCTCATCACTTTCTTTATTAAGGTATTAAATGCTTGTGTTAACTTAGTAATGTTTCTATGCATAGCTTCCTAGGCTAAATTGCCACTGGAATCAGGACGATGGACAAATACGCCAGGCTGATGCAAAAGCTGGAAATTGTCAATGTTGAGCTTTTTAAGGTTAGTTATGTCATATCCATCATGATGTAGTCAATTTTGCGGGGGGTGGGGTGAGGGGGCAAGTTTGTGGAATATTGTCTGATTATGCTGGACAAAATTTCAGGGTATCTCCCAACTGTTTGGCATCTTTTATCACTACATATATGAGACATTTGGGAACCTAGACAAGAGTCAAAGCAGCAAGCCTTTACCTGATCACCAATCATGTAAGGATTTAGTTCTCCACATTATGTTCTCATATACACGTTTCTTAGCTATCACTGCTTACATAGATGATCACCTTTCTTAATTGTCCTTACCACTACTTGCGCTGTACTCAGCTCGGCTTAAAGCCGCTTTATCAAAAATAACACAAGACTCTGATCAGTGGACAAAGCCAAATAATGTTTCATATTCACCTTCATCCCCTTTGTCAATGAATTCAACTTTCGGCCAAATGGATGTGATGCCTACTGCGCCTCCCAGTTCAATGTTCACTTCCTATGGGTTAAAGGTAACTGCTGGCTTCACATGGTTATGCTTACATAATCCTATGTAATCCCAACTCATTTGCAGACTTAACATGTTTTCTTGTATATGGAACTGAGTTGTGATATTTACCATGCAACATTTGCCCTGTAATAGACAAAAGTGAATTGCCTTTGCTTGTTTGACTTGAGCTTGTCTCATTTGAGTTCAACTTTGCTAATTCCTGCAGTCTTAAACTCTAAAGTTTGAAGATATACCTTGAAGTCTACTGCAGATATGATTAATCTGTTCTCACAATTAATTAGTATTTATCGACTTATCAACTATTGATGTTAACCATTCCGAAGTTTGTTTGAAATAAAAAAAAAATTGGTTGGTGTTCAGCTTTTAGGCAATACATTTTACTCATTTCTGTGTGACAATTCTTTGTTTTTAGTTTGCTGTTCTTTTTAGGAATTTCTGTATTGTTGCTGCCTTGCTGCCATAATTGAAGTGATGGTATGACAGTACTAGCTTATTCTAATTGTTTCCGTACAAGCATCACGTGCCAATAAGCTATAGGCCTAACCTTGGAGGTTGTCGGAATGACAAATTTTTGGCATTCAATGTAGAAGGCGACAAGGCATTAGTGAGTGTCTAGGCTTTGAAAGTTACTTGTGGACTTGCAACTCAATTATATACCTTGTCCTAAAATAACAGTGGTAGAGAGTGAGGTCAAAAGTAGCACATAATGTCTTCAGCAAGTGGTGTGTGTACCATGGAGGTAAAATAGTGACAAGGGAAAGAATCTCGATGGACATCTGGATTGTGTCCTTTTGATTACTATAATCCATTGGATGTGTCCCCCACTATTATCTGTAAACCTTGGCTGAACTGTAACTCATGGAGTCTGAAGTTACCTTTCTGCTTGGTTAGGTTGCTATTAAAGCATAGCATTTTGTATGCAGAATGCATTTTTCTTTATGCTTTGAAAAAAGATAATTTTTGCACGCCCCTGACTTCTTAGTTTCAGTGTCCTTGTTCTACAAAGTGCATTTCAACTTGTTTTTCCCTCAGGAGAGATGTGCAGCTGCTGAAACATTATCATTGGTTGCTCGAGTTTTGAACCGATCTAGAGCCCATCTACACTCAGTATTGTCTAAAAATAACAGTTCTGTTGTTGAAGAGTTCTTTAGGACACTGGTATGTTTCTCTACTTTGGGAGGTTTTCATTGCTTATTTGGTAGTTCATAAATAGAAAAGTTGCAATGTAATTCCAGAGTTTACCTTCTGTGTCATAGGTGGACTCTGTTCCAGATTTGACAGAGCACATTCACAGAACGAGTGCACGTATGCTTTTGCATATTGATGGGTATGTTACAGCATCCAATCCCTTCTCTTTGGCCATATAAATTTGTGCGGGATTTGCATCACCATTGATGCTGACATTCTGTTAGTAGTTAGATGGATAGTACTCCCTCCTTTCCAATTTGTTAGTCACTTTTAGCTTTGTCCCAAGTCAAACTTCTCTAACTTTGACCAAGTTTATAGAAAAATGCATGAACTGATGAACATTCATTGGATACACATGGAATATATTTTGATAGTGCTTTAATTTGATATAGCAAATGTTAATATATTTTTCTATACAATTGTTCAAAGTTGGACAAGTTTGACATAGGAAAAAACTTGAACTTACAATTTGAAACAGAGGGACTAGTACCATACCTTGATGTTTTGAATCACCACACATGACATATGTATGCTCAGTTGAGTCGCGGACTGAATGTGTTTTCAGGTATCCAGATAAGATTGCGAATGCTAAATGGGAGGTGAAGGAGCTTGGAATAGAGCACAATGGGTATGTTTATGCTTGAGCCTTCTTAATTTGAACAATTTTGTCCCCTTTTTTTGGTTTCTGTTTTTGGCAGCTTTCCTACTGTTTGTTACGCTTCCTTGAGCCTCTCCTTTACCTCTTCATAATCATTTATACATTAGTTTTATAGCAATTCACCATGTCTAAATCTAATCTTGACAGCCTCGATGTCCTTTGTTGTATGATTACTGTAGAAAACACTTTGTGATAATTTACCTTCAGTGGTTGTGGAGTAGACCATCTGGATATATCACATACTTCTACTCTTGTACTTAATCCATCATTTTGCATGGATCTGCTGTTTGTTGGGCTCTGTGGCAAATTGGCAATATATTAGAAAAGTCCAAATTACTGCCCCCCAGTGCGCTCACAGGAAAGTTATCTGAATAACCCCCTAAAGTAATTTGTGACCAATTTACCCCTCTGGATCTTTCAAATGGTCCAATTTACCTCTTAATAACATTTATCTTTTCTATTTGTCCACATACAAGTTGAGTTAATTTTGTAGAGTGATAGTGAATATCGTAACTTATGTTAGGAAAAAAACACTTTATGATTTTTTTTCATCATCATTATTATTTTTGTATAATTTTGTATCTGTAGGGTTCATTTATTATTAAATGTCTGAGCTAAAATAATGATGAAAAATTCATAATGTATTTTCCTAACACAAATGATGTTCTCTATCACCCTACAAAATTGAAACTAAAACTCAACTTATATACGGAGAAACAAAAAGAAGACTAATCTTATTAAGGGGTAGATTGGACTAACTGAAAGATCTAGAGGGGTCAATTGAACACAAAATCAGTTTAGAGGGTTATCGGGAAAATGTTCATGTGCAGGGGGAGTAAATTGGACTTTCCCCCCAATATATATTTGTGTTTCCTTCAAGGTTTTAAAAAACGTTAGACGCTAGGCGTGCGCTAGCCTAAAGTTTAGAGTTTAGGAAGTTTAAACGAGATTAAACGTGATTAAACGTTTTTGTTTTTTTTATTTTTTGTGATGCAGAGAGCAAAGTCAATACTAATAACACAACTTGAAGTAATAACAGTGATCATACCTCTGGCTGCACACTTGTTTTCGACATGAGTTCCTTTCCTCCTTGGTTTCTTGCATTGAACAGCAGCTAACAATCAAAGAGAGACAAGATAATAATCTGAAAACAGAAAAATCAAATAATAGGTAAAGAATAGAAACTCATCTATGAGGGCAGCAACACAAGGCAAAATTGATCTAGCAAACAACAGGGCAGCAGCACAAGGCATCAATTCTGCTCAATATTGTACATGACTCCATGTATAGCCAAGCTTCCAAACAACAGGGCAGCAGGCAGCAGCACAAGGCAAAATATCACAAGAAAATATACACACAACAGTCGACTTTTTGGCACTTTGCAATAGACGTGCCCCTATGAGCAAGATGCTGCTTAAGGCGATTAATTCCTGCACTCTCATGGCCACAAAGAAGACATTTGACTTTGTTCTTGTCATTGGGATCACAGAGACGCCCCCACTCCTAGCCTATATCAGATGATTTTCTCTTTAGGTGGTTGGCAACCTCGGCAGCTTGTGGAGCCGCTGCTGCAGTACCAGCAACACCTGCAGCTTTAGAAGTCGACATCCTAATCCCAATCCAAGAACAAGAGTAGGATAATATGCCATAAGGACCAACAGATCAACACATCATAAGGACTAAGGACCAATACACATTCAATCAATCAATCTAAATCCTAAATCCCCAATTGAACTCTATCAATTTGAGTGATTGACATGCAGAAATCAAAGCTACAGAAGTATAGAGCATGGGAAGATGGGGATTGGGGTGAGACCGAGGGAGCACCTGGAGAGAACGGGCGAGGGGCTGTGCGCCGGTGCCTGCACCGGCCTCTGTTGCCGTTGTCGACTCCTGGTCCTGCGCCGGCGGCCTGCCCTCTGTTGCAGACGAGGGGCTGTGCTTGCACCGGCCGCTGTTGCCGATGTCCCTCGCGCCTGCCGCCTCTGCGCCCGTGAAGGAGAAGGGGAGCCCCAGCGACGACCCCTACAACCCTACCAACGGCGGCGAGGAGCGACCAGGCGGGAGGCGGGAGGCAGGAGGCAGGAGGTGGGAGGTAGGCGGAGGCGGAACTGGAGTAACAAATCTCGACTCTGTTTCTGCGGCCGATTTGTTTCTGCGGAGGCGAGGAGCGATGGGCCCGCCTGCTGTTTCCCGCGCATCTTTCCCGGCCTCCCGCGTATGCAGCGCGCGATTCCTTCCCTCTTCCCGCTCGCGCGCCGCACGCTTCCTCGCTCGCCAGGTTCGCGTTTTCCACCGCACTTTTTCGCTTTTTGACCGATTACGCGCCGATTAAACTCTGCCGCGCTATTAAACGAGCGCCTAATCACGCACAACGTTTTATTGGACGTTTACCCCCTAAACGCAACGTTGGGCCAACGTTCAGCATTTAAACGAGATTAATCGACGTTTAATGACGTTTTTTAAAACCTTGGTTTCCTTTATATATCTCGTTAAATTTCTTTCAGACAAAATTGCACCTTTTGCCCATGTGCTAACAAATTTGAAATTGAAGTATTAAACCCATTTATGACGTAACAGAATGCGTTGCAGGTTGTGTTAATATATAGCAAAATCTGCAGTCTAATACTTATGTGTATAATACAGGCCACAGGACTAAATGTGCCTGATTCTTTAGTATAAGAGAGGCTTGGGAAATGATTTCTATTTCCAGAATCAGAGCAAAGACTGCAGTTACTGCTGTGACTTTTAATTGCACCAGTGACCAAGTGTTTGTTATTTGCAGATATGTTGATTTGTTATTGGGTGAGTTCAAACACTACAAAACAAGATTGGACCATGGAGGAATTTCTAAGGAGGTCAGTGAGAGAACTAATAAATAGTTGTTCTCTTTCTTTTTTCCTTCCCCTTTCTTTTGACCTCACTTTGTTTTATTTTTATCCTGGTGCTAAGCAATGAACTTACTAGAGTTTGTTCCGCTTCATCTTGAAAAGGATGCTGTTCTTTCTTTCTTATGAATCGTTTGACGATGAATTTACTGACAACCAGAGTAATTCACATATGTGCTTCCCAGCTCCAACACCTTTTGCTAGAGTATGGCGTAGAGAGCATATCGGAAGTTTTAGTTGAAGGTCTCTCTAGAGTGAAAAGGTGCACTGACGAAGGGCGTGCTTTGATGTCACTTGACCTCCAGGTCTTGATTTTTCAATTTAATATTTGGATGTGAATGCCATGGAGGAATCCATAGTGACGGCTTTGATGTTCTTTCAGGTACTAATTAATGGGTTGCAGCACATCGTATCATCAAATGTAAGGCCGAAGCTGCAAACTGTGGACACTTTCATAAAGGTAAGCAGAGCAAATTAGTGGTAGATAGATCCTACGGTACCTGGTTACTTAGTGGTGTGGTGGCACGTTCTGATTGCCTAGAGCATTTGCCATTCTGCAGTCCTAGGGGTTCTCCATGAACATCAGTTTCATTTGTGTTCATTCTGTTCTTACACTAGTGAAATCTTGGCAAAGGGAATTGCTGTTAACAATTCTTGTGCAAATCAAACAGGCTTACTATTTACCAGAGACTGAGTACGTCCACTGGGCACGGTCTCATCCAGTAAGAACTCTGCAAAACGTCCCATCTCTCAATGATCCTATGTGGAGGTACAAATGAACTTAAACACTGCTGTTTCTGAACTCAACAGGAATACAGCAAAAGTCAGGTAGTCGGGTTAGTTAACCTGGTGGCCACCATGAAAGGGTGGAAACGGAAGACGAGACTAGAAACAGTGGAGAAGATCGAGGCAGGGCCATAGACTCGATGGGAGGTTTTTGCCGTGATTGTTTTTCTTCTGTCTGCTCCAGCTGCACATAGGAGCTGTATTTTTTTTCTCCTTTTCTTTCACCTTTAGAATCAATTTTGTCGATTCTTTCTTTCACCCTCAGGCCATTCTGATGCAAACACCATCAGGCCATCGCCCGCCCATCCATGGTGTATATTTATAAGCGTTGACCCTGTGTTATATGAAGCGAGTGGGGCGGGTTGACACTCACCAAAAGGAAAAGAACTGTACACCCTACATGGAACATTGGCTCAGTAATAAATATGAATCGTTCATAAATATAGCAACCCTTTTTCTCAGATTATAGCACTGTTGCATTGCATTGCATGTCGCAGATGCCTTTATTATGGACTGCACGGATGCGTCTCAGAAACATTGTAGCAAGTTCTGGTATTCGTGTAACTAATCAATGGCGCTGTAATAGATTCATGTACTCCATGTCTTAATACCGGCGCTGATGTACCCGTACCTAGTATGCATGGAATCCAAGCCACTGGATTTTAGTATTACGGAAGATTTAAGACCGGTTCAGGTCTGTTTCACCTCCGTATACTTAAGCAACCGTAGCCTGAGTTATTTACAAGCTTTTAAGGCAGGCTCAGCTTTTCATCCGTATTGCCTGCCGGTAGCCTTCATCGCTTTGCTTGGAAGCTGAAGGATGTGATAATCACCGGGACCGACACCGACCTCGCATGGTTTGCGCGACCATTACACGTTGACTCTCTGTTGGACAGTCGGAGGAGTCCCAGAGGTAGTTTATACAGTAGGATGTTTAAGATTGTGCAGAAGTTTCAATGCCGACTCTGGTCTCGTACGTGTGCGATCCAAGGCCTCGGGATCTCATACTTTTATTGCGGAGTACTGTACACAGGTTTTTAAGACGAGTTCAGGCCCGTAACCTGTGTCGTCCGTGTTGCCAATTGCCCTCGTCGTCCTCGACCTGCCGTCGCCACTGTGCGAGCAGCAGCAGGCTGCTGGAGGCGTCAGGCGTCACGGCAACGGGACTCTGCGCTCTGCGCCCCCCCCCCCCCCCCCCCCCCCCCCCCCCCCCCGCGCTTCTTGCGTGCGCCGTGCTGCCGTCTGCGATTGCCCGACCATTCCTGGGCGCCGGACAGCTGCAACTGCTTGCGCTGCTGCTGTCCACACGCAGCAACAGTTCGCGGAATGATTCCGCCACGCAGCGGCAGCCGGCAGCGCCGCACCTGCGCGCACAGCGCTTTCAGGACGCCAAAGCTGCAGCGGCTGCAGCGCATGATTACCCCGGCTTGGCTCGCTCCGCTTGGCTCGGATTCCTCTCCTTTGCAGGCTGCTTAACTTCCTGCTTGCTGCAGCAGAAGGCGTCCATGTTGCAGAAACACAACTCTCATCATGTGCGTCAGCTTCAGCGTATGTTGCCTAGGTGAAGGAGGGAATAAGAAAGTAGCGATTGAGCACAAGTCTTGTCTCACCGCAAAGTCAGTGTGCCAGCACCTCGGATTCTCCTAAAATGGCTCCGCCCTGCAACGCGAAGCAGATTCTCTAGCGAAGTTAAAACGCTCCATATGAACGTTTGGTAAAACAATTTCGGAGATCATTTCCGAGAGGAAAAGATAGAACCAAAAGTTTTGGCTCTAGTTTCTAATTCGAAAAGGGCTTCGGCTTTTTTGGTGGCTGCAGGGGCCGAGAGCCCAAGACCAAGTCGTCGATGAACAGAACGAAGATGCAGAGAACAGCCCGTGCGTGTAATAAGTGAACGAGAAATGAGAGCTCCGACCGGAGTATATATAGTATATATGACGCTAGTGGTACAAGTGAGCTTCTCATTACACAGGCTACATGGAAGAATGAAGATTCAGGGCATGCAGCTCCGATCCTGCCTAGTATTAAGCTACACCTTTTGACACCATAACTGAACACTATCATCACATACACTGAACAGCATCTAGCAACTATAAGAACTGCTGATTACTGATGAGCTATATAGGAAACTAGCTATAGAGAGATATACGAGCTGTAGTAGTACAAGTACAGCAGTAAAAACGCAGTACTCCTAACACCCCTACCACCATGCACCTCCTAAGCTGATCCAGCCAAAACCACTTGGCCGGCCCCTGCACCTAGCTACCGCTGCTACTCGATCACTACTACTAGCACCTGCCACACGAAGCTACTAGCTGCTCTTCTTGGGCTCCGGGCAGGCCACCCTCCGGCGCTTCTTCTGGGCGGGCGGCTTTTGCGCGGCGGGGTGCGGGCGCCAGAAGAGCCGCTCCAGCTCCTCCAGCCGCAGGCTGAACACCTCCACCTCGAACAGGCGCTTCCGGCACGGCGCGGGGGCCGCGGGCGCCCGCGGCTTCCGCGGCGCCGGCGGGCAGGTCCCAGGCGGCTTCACCTGGCTCTCCCCGCTCGTCGGCGTCCGGCACCGGTAGTCCTCCTCCTCCTCCTCCTGCCACATGGTCGCGGCGGCGGCCGTGCTGCCCTCCGCTACCGCTCCTGCTCCTGCTCCCGCCCCCGCCCCGTGCAGGAGGAGCGGTGAGCTGCACGGCGAGAACGCCGGCGGCGCTGGCTTGTAGAACTCCGGCGACGCAGACATGGCGGCGGGTATGGGAATGGATTGCTCGGGCTGTGTGTGCTAGCTGGTTCTTTGTTGAGAGAAGAGAAGACAGGAGGGAGGTGGCGGGGGCGGGAGGTTGCTTGAGACGCTTGGTTACTTCTCCCAGGGTTGGGGTTCTTGCTTGGGGATATGGTCTGCTTCTGGGAGAAAGGGCCCTTTGTTTCGGGCCTTTTGTATTGGGCGGGTGTCCTTTTGTACCCAGCACGTTCGAATCATACGGTTATTGCATTTAGGTCCTTGATTGATGATAGCCCCAGTCCCCCACCCAAAATCCTGCTGCACAGTGCACACACGCACACATGGTATGGATACTCGACCACTGGGCCACCACTCGCTTCAATTATTAGGTTCAATACAGTGCTCAGCAAAAATCTTAGTCCGAATGAAACGGTACTAAAAATATTGTACTAAATGTGCTTACATTCCTAGCATCGTGTTAGCACGACCGCAGCTGCCCGAAGTCATCATCATCACAACACCCCTCATCCTTGGGTATCTTGAAAAGGTAACCTTTCACTCCGGATCTCCTAAAAACCTAATCCCGATTATCGGTCGTCACGACAAAACTGTCTTCCGCTACATGGACCGTGAGCTCACTCGGAGTTGAATGTTGATTAGTTCAAGAATTCATAATCAGTTTTGATTGCACATGCATGGTAGTGCCTCATTAACTACTTCCTATTCCCGTCATGAAAGCGAGCACGCATCGTTGTTTGAATTTTTTTTTGACAATTAATGACATATGTTCTCTCCAGTCTCAAAACAAATCAATTCTAGAATCATCCTAAATCAAACTATCCTAAATTTAATCTACTTTATAAAAAATAACAGTTTTTGTTACACCGAAAGTACATTATGAAGATATATTTCACGATATATCTAGTGATACTAATTTGATATCATTTTCTATAAATCAATGCATGTAATTAAACTTAAAATAATTTAACTTAAGACAACTCTAGAAGTTAATTTAATTTGGAACAACAGAAATAATTTGAATTATACAACTTACAATAGCATATCTCATACTAGGATAGGGCCATAGGGGTGGACAAACAAATAATTATCCATCAGTGAGATAAAACATCTTCCTCATATATGTTAAAATAGGTTAGCAAAAGAATAGTTCTTGTAGAGGTCTAAAAGAAATAAGGGAAAGTTCAATTAGCTAGTTTGACCACCGAGTATGTACGTATATTCATTGTAGAGGAGCCCCCGGCCCTCTTCTCTCCGCCTATGGCTATGGGTGTGATTACCCTTGAGCTGGAGGTACACGCACCACATAGCCGTTGGGCGTACATTTGATTTGACCCAACTATTAGTTCCTCCGATCCTATTTAATAAGCCAAATAAAATACCGTACTAGTTTTGTACAAATACAGCAATGGCAGGGACCTATACGCAAGAAGGGGAAGACTAGTGGGCGGAGGCAGCCGACAAGCAGATCATAGGATACCACATCGTCGATGGCGTAAAATAATCGCCGCCCCGGCCGCCTCCGCTCCGCGCGCGGCCGCCTGGGATTCCATGACCCGCCGCGAATTTCCGGATAGGCGCTGCGACTGTGGCTGCGTTTAGACGGTGGTGTAAAATTTTCGGAAGCACAGTAACTCTTTCGTTTTTATTTAGCAATTAGTGTCCAATCATAGACTAATTAGGTTCAAAAGATTCGTCTTGTGATTTACAACCAAATTATATAATTAATTATTTTTTACCTATATTTAATACTCCCTCCGTCCCAATGAATATGCAATTCTCACATCCCGAGAAATCAGCCATCGCAAATTTTGATTAAAATTATATAAAAAAATACTAACTCTTATGAGACAAAATAAGTACCGTTAGATTGGTTATGAGATATATTTTCATAATAAATTTATTTCGAGACATAAATGTTAATACTTTTTGCTATAAATTTGGTCAAAGTTGACACAGTTTGAACTGCACGTTTCCCATAATTGCATATTCAACCGGACGGAGGGAGTACTTCATACATACGTTCAAAAATTTGATGTGATAGAAAATTTTATAAAATTTTTAGAACTTCGAAGCATCTAAGCAGGCCCTGTGACTCGCCCCTGTCTGTCTGTCTGTCACCCGGGCTCCCCCTGGGCCCTGACGAGCCCGCCGCAGGCCGCAGCCCCGCCGCGCGGCGAGACGCGACTCGCGAGCATCGGATGCCCCCGCCCGTGCGCCTGGATTTTTTATTCGTCCGGCCACGTTCCGCCTGTCGCGGCAACCGGCCGCGCCGGACGTCGACGTGTCCCCTGCCGTCGACGAGAGCGCGCCGCAGTCCGCAGACAAACGCGCTCAGAGTCAGAGAATCCATAGCTCTCTCATCTATTTTTTTTTCCGTTTCTACTAGTACTCCCTCCGTCCCAATGAATATGCAATTCTCACATCCCGAGAAGTCAGTCATCGCAAATTTTGATTAAAATTACATAAAAAAATACTAACTCTTATGAGACAAAATAAGTACCATTAGATTGGTTATGAAATATATTTTCATAATAAATTTATTTCGAGACATAAATGCTAATACTTTTTGCTATAAATTTGATCAAAATTGACACAGTTTGAACGGCACATTTCCCATAGTTGCATAATCAACGGGACGGAGGGAGTATTTGAGAAGAAAATCGTGACAGGTACTCGTCGTTGCTGAGCGTTACTGCTAGCGCTGGCAGGCACTCCCTCCGTCCCCAAATATCTGTCGTTTTCGCTTCTCAAGAAACAATTTTGATAAAATATATATTAAAAATATTAATATTTATGATACATAATTGATATCATTGAAAAGATCTTTGAATCTAGTTTTTAATAAATTTATTTAGAGATATAAATGTTGCATGTATTTTTTACAAATTGAGTCAAATATGAAAACCAAAAATGATAAATAAATTGAGACGGAGGGAGTAGTACAGTATTACATTTTTTGAATATGGCGCCGCTAGATTGAGAGAAAGAGGGGTGCCTTCGGCTTGATCAACTAAAAGCTTGTCGTATATGACATGCGCTCGAGCTAGAAAGCCTAATAAGCCGAGAGTTTTTTTTATAAGTACATGTCAGTCTTAGCGAGAGCTTTCATGACGTGGTTTACTTGTTTTCAGGACTATCATATCGTATAGAATGAAATAAAACATGGATGAAACATCTATTCTCAATAAAAAGTTTTTTTCTATGGTTTTATAGACATTTAATTTCATGACTTGGAACTCACAGAGATTAAGTAATAGTGTCAAGAGTGTTTTGCCCCATGAAACTTGTTCATTCTCTCTCTTCTTAAAAATATTTTCACGTCGTCAAAAATGCTTATATGACAGTATATTAAATACAAATGAAACTCCCACCGAGAATGGCCTAATAAGCCGAGAGTTGAAGCGGTTCTGTTGGAGCAGTCCTAACCAAAAACTCTATGTAGTTTCTATTGAAATTATTTGATTTAAGGTTGGTCCAGGTCCAATTAAATCCAACAAAAATAACTAGCGCAACAAATTACACGTCATGTTACAATGCACATACATGTTTACTAGTAATATTGATTAAAGAACAAAAATTATTTCTTTCATCTCTCACTCATCTTCCATCCCTCAATCAATCATCTCTTACTCCAACCCTTCTTGTTTTGAGTTTGGAGCTGCAAAACTTTTGTTGACGCTGCACCACTCATGCCACTGCCTAGTCGCCTGAGCCCGTTCGCGTTGCATGGCGTGATGAACAAACATGTGGCTTACCTTTCACCTTAGCTTTCTTAAATTCACAATAGGTGCATATAATAACTATCTATTTAAGTTAAGTTAATCTCCTACAATTTTTCACATGGGATTAATACCTTATTGCACTAGCATTTATTACGGGTCTTGGAATATATTTGATTTAAGGTCGATTCAAGTCTAATTAGATCCAACAAAAATAGGTAGCCCATTTTCATTTGAACGAGCATCGTGCAACAAATTGTACATCCACAACGTACGGACATATTTGTTAGACCAATATTAAAGTGAAAATGCTATTCTTCCAACCGTCATATTTTACTTTCCATAATGCACTCACACATCTCTCCATCCTGTCCATGATCTAGACTCGCGACCTTCTCGCGTACTAGACTAGAAGAGCAGAGCATGCTTGCATTCAAGTTAGAACACGCGTGTCTAACTATATGATACAGAGTCCGATTCTAATATTCCAAGCATATTGGAACAAATGATGTGGTCCTTATGAAATCTCTGAGCTACAAGTCATCTAGATGACCATGCAATAAAGTGTATGTTCTATTGTGACACACAAACGTCTTTGCTAGTACATAAAATTTCATCCCGCCCCCAAACTAATCAATTCATAGAATCACCGGCCTAAGTCGAAACTATCTTAAATTTAACTAATTTTATTGGAATTGGTAACGACATATCTATGACCAAGGTTTTCATTATCGGAAATTAAAATTTATCGGACGTCATGGATAAAGAGGATAAGCAAGATATATCGGAAATATCGGGCCAAATTCAAAAAAAAATTAATTTTTTTTTCAAAAAATTTGTAGAATTTGACTTGAAACTATTCCTAAGATAGTAAACATCACTCGTTCACAAATCAAAACAAGAATAAATCATTATAAGTGTCAGACCGTCGCGCGGCTGATTTTGGATTGTCTGTGTAGAAACAGGAAATAAGGAAAAATTTTGGCTGATATCAAATTTTATCGGACCCCGGGGATAGAAAGGAAATTTCGGAAATATCGGCGACTTTCGGCCGATAAAAAAAACCCTGTCTATGACACTAAATAATTACATTATAAAAATATATTCATGACGTATGTAGTGATATATTAATTTGGTGTTATAAATATTGGTGTTTTTTCTATAAATTTGATTAAATGCAAAATAGTTCTGACTTAGGATAATTGTAGAAGTTGATTTAATTTGAGATTATCTTTAGTTTACGTGCGACTACTCATATCTTATCTTAAATCTCTAGGAGTACATTGTTGATGAGTAGGGTTTAGGCTTTGTATACCTCAAACAGTCAAACCCTACACTCACTCACTACGAGGGTCGGCTTGATCCGGTATGAAGCTCGAGGTCGAGGCTACTAGTTGACGACCCTACACTAAAGTGCGCGTGCGGCTCGATGTCGCTCGTGCTCCAGCCACCTTGAATCCTTGAACAACCTTGATCGTCTCGACCGGCCTGTCCGTGAAGCGTGAACTACTTGTGCCTACCACCTTCACCTGATCACCTCGATCGTGAAAAGCCCTTGCCACTTCACTCTAGGCAGCAGCTCCCTGTTCAGTGTTAACCCCGACTAGGCCAGGCCACTAGCATTACCATGTTGGGATCTGTAAACAGTAACTTCTTCGGTTCCACCATGTGGTAACTTCCAGGTCGGCAGTCGTTCACTTTCGTCCGGACCAAGGGTGCACGTGGAGATGGGAAGAGAGAGTCAAGGAAGCGGCCGCACCGGATGCGGTTGCTGGCGCATGGGTTTCGGCGCCCGAATCCACAGCTGCGTGGCAATGGCATGGCATGCTACTGGCTGGAATGGGCATGGGCTGGTCAGGTCAGCTTCCATTTACTACGCCGCAACCAGTAGTGCCTTGATCAGTTCAGACTTCTTCAGAGACTCATGCTACGTCTCGTCTCATCTCCACGCTCCAGGCCCGGCATGTGCAAGTGCAAGCTGGAGCGCGGACCACGGCACCACCACGGCACGACGCGACCGAGGCCGCGGGCAACCGTTGCCTCGTCACGTCTCGCGCCATCGGGGGCAGTCTTTTGAAAACGACGCGAGTCTGCGACTCTGTTCTCTCTGTCGCGAGCTCTACACCGGCGAGTACGCGTGCCCATACTCAGCTGCAGCTCGAACGGCTGCATGCGCCCCCGCCGGCCGCGCGCGGCCCGATCGAGCTAGCAGCAGCCTGCTAGCCTCGGATGCCGCCGCCCGCTTCCTCACGTCGTCCCTCTCGATCGGTCCCTGTCGTGGACTCCGCGCGCGCGGCCGCCGGAGCCGGGTGTCGGCGTGACTACGTGTCCCAAGCTCGCGCACCGCCAACGTCGAGTCGTCGTCGACCACGGCACAAGGGGATGAATCACCCGTACTTCAGTCCCTTTTTCTTACCAAATTTCAAAAGGAAAATAAATAATAATTGTGACAGTTGTCGCCACTACGGAGGACTGTTGATGAGAATGAGAGTGGACATGCAGGCCAGCTAGTCGGAGGAGGTAACTGGTAAGTGTGGTGGCGAGGCGGCCTACGGGAGATCGGTGATGATGTGCATGCTCAAGAGTGGGAGAGTTCTATTAGCGAGGCTGGGATCCATGATATACTTATTATGGTAACACAAGAGATGTGGTGACGCGGAGCTGCGGCAGACCGCTAGTGGCGGGAGGAAACGGTCGAGCGCGTGGTCCGCTCTGCATCCATGAGAGAGATAGAGCTGGACGTTCAAAAGGACATGTTGAGGTTGGATATGCCTGTAGGCATAGAATAGATACCTACTCGTAACAGCCCGATATAGATAGCAATGGCTTTGTTATTGTTGTTGTTGCGGTGGTGGTGCACTACTGGACTCGGGTTATTTTGCTGAGGGCGGCCCTCGGCAAAGAGTCCTCGGGAAATTTTGAGTCGGCGAAGAGGTCTTTACCGAGGGTTCTTTATCGGGCACACGGCAAAGCCTTTGCCGAGGGCAAAAAAAAAACTCTCGGCAAAATGTAAATCGAAAAAAACCCCAAAAAAAATAGCAAAATAAAATTTTTTTTTAGGCGCCGACGAGCCATCACCTCCACCCGTGGGATTTTTTGTAGCATTTTACACAGTATTTTTGACGCTATTTGTAAAGTCGTGGTTGGTGGGATTTGAACTCATGACCTCTCACGCCCTCTCTCACTTATCTTCTCTAACCACTCCAACCCTTTATCACTTGTGTTTATATTACATTTCGATTCCCCATATATTATAACAAACCGAGTGTAAATTGATTGTTTGAGGCACTAAACGAATTCAAATGAAAAAGTTGTCAACTACAAAGTTTCGTAACTTTTCGAGATCTACAACTTTCGTTTAGAGTGTTTCTCCATCCGAGGTTTTTTTTTCAAAATTTCAAATTTCAAATTTCAAACTTAAGACGTAATTATCGGCAATTAGATGCTTTCAAATAAAAAAGTTGTCAACTACAAAGTTTCATAACTTTTCGAGATATACAACTTTCGTTTAGAGTGTTTTTCCATCCAAGACTTTTTTTTAAATTTGAAATTTCAAATTTCAAACTTTAGATATAAATATCCTCAATCAGATGCTTTAAAATGAAAAAGTTGTCAACTATAAAGTTTTATAACTTTTCAAGATCTACAACTTTCGTTTAGAGTGTTTTTTCATCTGAGACTTTTTGAAAAATATCTTTGCCGAGGGCCATAAGGCAGACAAAGACCCTCTTTGCCGAGGGCCATAATGTAAGCCCTCGGCAAAGACCCTCTTTGCCGAGGGCCTACATTATAGCCCTCGGCAAAGAGATTTTTCAAAATACATTTTTAGACACTAAACGAATTCAAATGAAAAAGTTGTAAACTACAAAGTTTCGTAACTTTTCGAGGTCTACAACTTTCGTTTAGAGTGTTTCTCCATCCGAGGCTTTTTTGTTTTAAATTTAAAATTTAAAATTTCAAACTAAACATGCAATTATCGGCAATTAGATGCTTTCAAATGAAAAAGTTGTCAACTACAAAGTTTCATAACTTTTCGAGATCTACAACTTTCGTTTAGAGTGTTTTTCCATCTAAGACTTTTTTTAAAATTTGAAATTTGAAATTTCAAACTTTAAATATAAATATCCTCAATTAGATGCTTTTAAATGAAAAGGTTGTCAACTATAAAGTTTTATAACTTTTCAAGATCTACAACTTTCGTTTAGAGTGTTTTTTTCATCCGAGAGTTTTTGAAAAATCTCTTTGCCGAGGGCTATAAGGTAGGCCCTCGGCAAAGACCCTCTTTGCCGAGGGCCTACATTATGGTCCTCGGCAAATAGATTTTTTAAAATACATTTTGAGGCACTAAATTAACTCAAATGAAAAAGTTTTCAACTACAACATTTTATAACTTCTCAAGATCTACGAACTTTATTTTGGTCGTTTGATCATTTGTTCAACCGACGTGGTGGTTCTAACATAGTTCACAATCCTTATATATCCTCTCTAGTAGTTTTATGAAACTTATTAGAGAGATGTAGATTTTATGAACAACATTACTATTGATTTGTTAAATGAAGAAATGACCAATATATACTTTGTAGATCTTAAAAAGTTAGACAATTTTATAGTAGAAATTTTTTTATTTGAGTTAATTTAGTGTCTCAAAATATATTTTAAAAAATATCTTTGCCGAGGACCATAAGGTAGGCCCTCGGCAAAGACTCTTTGCCTAGGGCCAATAGGGAGGCCCTCAGCAAAGATTTTTTTTTTGCCGAGGGCCGTTTCTTTGCCGAGGGTCAGGCCCTCGGCAGAGGCCTCTTTGCCGAGGGTCTGTCTTTGCCGAGGGCTCCTTGGGCCGGCCCTCGGCAAAGAGGGTCTTTGCCGAGTGTCCGATATTTAGCCCTCGGCAAAGGCTGCGTTTCCGGTAGTGGTGGTGGTTACTACAATTACTATAACATATAGTACTATTATTACCTCTTTTTATCAAGTTGTTATAATAATTAGTCTATATGCTCTTCATTATATTTATAGTTTTTTCTCATTGACCACTATGTGTCTTAGATATATGTTTTAGGTGGAACTTTAGCTAAGTTGTTAGCTCTTTGTTTTATTAGTTCATGTGTAGTGATGTCATGAATTTGTATTATCTAGTGCTCATTGTACCTTTCATTCAACACTCTTCATTTGTATTTTATCAAAATATACTATATTCTAGATCCTAAAGTGGACTCTTCGTTATTAGAATGGTATAAATAGTTGTTTCAATGCTCTTGCTGTTCGATTCTGTGCATTCAAAGAATTATGTGTGTGTTAGCATTTTTTTAGAGTCAAATGCACTGCAAACCCATGGACTTGTCTAGGTGTGTCATTTAGGTCTATGGACTCTCAAATTGCATTTTTTGCCCCTTGAACTTGATTTTGGGTTCACCACAAGCCCAATCTGCCTGGTCAGCCAAATTTTGCGGACATGGCCTGGCCAGTGTGGCCTAGCCCGTTGCCTCAGCGCACATGATGAGCGCGTGAGGGTGATTGGACCCTGGATTTATGCAGCTTGGCCCCTCTGCTTTCTTCCCCTCTCATTCACATGTCATAATTCATGGCGAGCCGAGCCGAGCTGGCTCGGCGTCCACCTCTATGTGATGGGCGCGTGAGGCCTGTTTGGCCCATGGATTTATGCAGCTCGCCCCCCTGCTTTCTTCCCTCTCATTTCTGCTCCGAGTGCCACTTCCTCGCGTTCGTCACGCGCGGGAAGCCAAGGGTCGGCGCACGCGAGCGACTGAGCGGGAGGGGTCTTCATCGATGGCGATCAACGGCTTCACTTGAGGAGAGGGAGGTAAAGTCGGCTCCTACATCTGATTTGGCGGCAAAGGTGCCGCGGCGTCAGTGAGGGAGCACCACGATGGTGCTCAAACCGCAACGGCAATGGAAGCCGCCCCAGATTATGGTAAGTTCCTCCAAGATCTAATCTTGAGTGTATTTGTGTTGTATGGAGTGTAGTTTTGGTGTTGGGGGTGTCGATTGGGCCATTTCTCTGCAATTTTGGGTAGGCTAGGGTTCGTGAGTTCGTACTGTGTGTGCCATGTACGAGTTGATTTAGCTCTGAAATTGTTGTCCTGAATCAAATGTAGGTGCTGGTAGTGACAAGTTCTCAGTGGAGGTACATCATTCTGGGTTGTTTATAGGTCATGGCAGTCAACGTGTTTATGCAGATGAGAAGGTGAATGTGTTCGACAATCTATCAGCACGTACTTGGTCTCCACTGTGGTTTGAAAAGTTGAATTTCGCTCTTCATTATCCCAAGAATCCTGCTCTGAATGTGTACTGGTTGCTTCCTGGAAAAGGGTTTCCAGGTGGACTTAGACTGATTCTATCAGAGAGAGACACAACAGTGATGGTCGCTGTCGTGGACAGGGTGAAGACATTAGTGTTGTGTTTTGATCATGAAGGTTGTGCATCCAAATTAGATTGGGATGATGTAGTTCTTAACCCTGTTGCATCCTTGCCCAAAGTGATTAGCCCTACTAAGTTTGGCAATACACATGACAACAATGAAGTAGCAACCTTTGTCAATGAGAACTTATCTGATGGCAGTGATAGCAGTGATGTCAGTGAGTTCTTTGACAGTGACTATGAAATAGGAGATGATGATGATGCCCTATTTGCTGACAATGTGGATGATGATGTCAGAGATGGAGTTGTAGGCAGAGGGAAGAAAAGAGGAAAGGGGACCAAGAAGCCAAGTGGTACAACATATGAGAGAAAACAAATACTTGTGCATGGTGATACTGAAGATGAGGAGTCAACTGATGATGATGAGGATGGGCTGCAGTTACCTGAGTCAGATGGTGAAGCAAATCCAGGTTTGATGTCCAAGTCTTTCAAACCAGAAGACATGCTGGATCCAGTGTTCAAAGTTGGGAAGATGTTTGAGTCAGTTGAATGTTAAGGAAAGTTGTGACTGAATATGGTCTGATTCACAGAGTAGATGTCAAGATGCCCAGGAATGAGAAGAAAAGGATAGGGGCTGTGTGTTCCAAAGGGAAATGTCCTTAGAAGTTACATGCTTCATATGACAATAGAGTTCATGCAATGGTGATTAAGACTTACAGTGGACACCACAGCTGTCAAAAGAAATGGGTGTTGAAGAGTTGCACTTCTAAATGGCTTGCTGACAAGTATGTTGAATCTTTCAGAGCTGATCAGTATATCCAACTTTGCAAGAGTAGTGCAGAAAGAATGGAATCTTACACCTTTCAGGTCCAAGCTTGCTCGAGCAAGAAGGCTGGCTATGAAACAAATCATGGGTGATGAGACAAAGTAGTACAACATGCTATGGAACTATGCACATGAGTTGAGGAAATCAAACCCACAAAGTTCCTTCTACCTAAATCTTGATGGGAACCTTTTCAAATCTCTGTACGTGTCTCTTGGAGCATGCAAAAGGGGTTTCCTAGCTGCATGTAGGCCTCTCATTTGCTTGGATGGGTACCACTTGAAGACTAAGTATGGGGGAATCATGCTTACAGCTGTTGGTATTGATCCAAATGACTGCATCTACCCCATTGCATATGGTGTTATTGAAGTGGAGTGCCTGGAGTCTTAGAGGTGGTTCCTGCAAACACTGAAGGAGGACCTAGGCATACAGAACACATATCCCTGGACAATTATGACTGACAAGCAGAAGGTGAGATTTCTAACTTTACTAATGACTGACACATTTCAGAGTTGACCACACTTGAAGTTTATTAATAGTACTTTTACTTATGCAGGGACTGATTAAAGCTGTGGCTGAAGTTTTCCCAGAATCTGAACACAGATTTTGTGTTAGACACTTATATTCCAACTTTCAGTAATAATTTAAAGGTGAGAACCTTAAGAACCAACTATGGGCTTGTGCTAGATCAACTACTCCCCTGTAGTTTCATAAGAGCATGGAGAAAATGAAAGTGCTTAATGAGAAAGCATTTCAGTGGTTAGAAAAAATGCCTCCTAACACATGGTGCAGAGCATTCTTTAGTACATACTGTAAGTGTGACTTGCTACTGAACAATAGTTGTGAGGTTTTCAACAATTTTATCATAGATGCCAGAGAAATGTCTGTGCTGAGTATGTTAGAACACATTAAGGGACAGTTGATGGCAAGACACTATAGCAAAGAAAAAGAACCTGGAGAAATGTGGCAAGGTCCTATTTGTCCAAAAATTAGAAAAAAGGTTAACAAGATAACTTAGTGGTCTAACACATGCTATCTCATACCATCTGGTAAAGGAATTTTCCAAGTTCAAGATAGGGACCACACTTTCATTGTTGACATAGGACTTAGGACATGTGAGTGCAGGAGATGGGACCTAACAGGGATACCTTGCTCACATGCCATCTCATGCCTTAGACATGAAAGAATACCTACTGAGACTATGGTGCATGAATGCTACAGTTTAGCAAGGTTCTTGTTAGCATATGGGCCCAAAATCATGCCTTGCAGCGATCCCACCACTTGGGAGAAGGCCCCTGGATCAGAGGTGCTGCCCCCCAAGTATGAGAAAAAAGTTGGAAAGCCCCCCAAGAATAGGAAGAAGCAACCAATAGAAATTGAAACCACTCAAGGAACTAGATTATTAAGGCATGGAGTAAGCATGACATGCAACTATTGTGGACAATCTGGACATAACAAGAAAGGATGTGCTCTCAAGAAGGCTGGGTTGCAGCCACAGGGCAACATGCCTAGTGCTAGTGTGGAACCAACAAAAGAGGCACCAACAGCCGAAGAGCAACCATTTCAATATGACCAAAACATGTATGGAGAGGCACCAATGGCTCAGGTATGATAGATTTTTTTCCATTACTTGCACTAGCTTAACCTGCTAATCTGATGGCCTTTGCAGCTTACAATGCATTATGAAGATGGAACAGAGACACTATTTTCTATGATGGTAGGAGATAGCCAGCCCCTTTTGTCATAGCTAACAGTAGACAACCAGTTCCCTTTGTCATAGCTGGTAGGAGATACCATGATCTCAAGGCTGGATGCAAAGGTGAACACATTTTCATCTATATTAGTGTCTTTCAATGTACCTTAGCTATAACTGGTTCAGCATGTAACAGGCTTCACAGGTTGCAGCAAGGAGGGTTGAACCACTTGGTCTACCTGATTCAAGCTTCATCATGTCAAACTTATTAGCTGCAAGACCTGTGCCTCCATCCACAGCTACAAAAACTGGTAAAGATGCAGTAGGAAAAGGAAAGACTAGTGCCTCAACTGCTAAGAAGACAAAGAAGACCAAGAAATCTGATCAAGGACAAGCTTGATCTTTGTCAGTGATTCTAGGATGATACTTTTGTGTGTGTCATATTTTTGACAAGGAACTCATATAGACCGTCCATGTCAATGTACAGAAATGCACCAAAGACAGTTGTATGGGTGCTTTCTAATCTTTTGGATGATAGATAGGGCTAAGGCAGATAGCTGGATGGATACTTGGATGGTTGGTCTCAAATCTTTTGTATGTATGATACATAGATGCATCAAACTCTGATGCTTCTCATGCTTAGTCTAAAACTGTCAGGATGCTTAGTTCTCTTATATATATGACTTATATCAGTTCTGTGAATGTGTTAACTGTCAAGATGGTTTGAACTGTTACATATCAATTGTTTTAAAATTATCAGTGCACATTTCAGAACTAGTGCTTTCATTGACAGAGACGGTAGGGAGAAAGAGAGAGCAGGAAACTAAAGTTCATCAGTATTATGACCTGTGAATGAGAGAGGAAGGAAGCAGGGGGGCCAAGCTGCATAAATCCAGGGGCCAATCACCCTCACGCGCTTATCATGTGCGCTGAGGCAACGGGCTAGGCCACGCTGGCCAGGCCACGTCCGCAAAATCTGGCTGACCAGGCAGATTGGGCTATGGTGAACCCATAATGAAGTTTAAGGGGCCAAAAATGCAATTTGAGAGTCCATGGACCTAAATGACACACCCAGACAAGTCCATGGGTCTACAGTGCATTTCACTCTTTTTTTTTAAAAAAAATAGCGTGCCTATACTTAAGCTATCAGTTATAGTGTTTTAGTCAAAATGTACAAATTTACCCATTTCATTGCTATATGATGTTTAAGGAACATCTATGCCAATTACTTTTATAGAGTATTAATTTGATTCAAAATTAATTGTCCTTGTCGCCACGTTTAAGGACAAAATTCAGGATTGTTTATAACTGTAGAAATATAAATTGGTCATTATTCATTCATTCATTCATTCATTCATTTATATATACTTGGTTTGTTAGGTGGACGCATCATGTATATTCCCTTTGAGCTAGTTATTTATATGCCAATAGTGGCAAAATTGGGTATTTAGAAATATATGCATCCTTCATGGTTATTCTTTTCATAATAGTACATGTAGGTAAGTAAATGTAGGTCTAGTAATGTAGATGCAAATTAAGGGTGACTTAAATTATATGTATCTACTACAATAGTAGGTATGGATAACTGATGCAAATTTAAGGTGACTTTGACTATATCTGCCAGGGTGGATAATTTAGACAAATATAGGGGCTACTTTAAATTGTATTTGATTACAACACATATAGATATAGATATACTTTATAGTTATTAAGTTTTTATTTCAAAATATCATATTTTGGTAGTTTTAGAAGTAAACTTGAGACGATATTTTAGTTTCTTTTAATATTGATAAAGATGGTAATTTTCATGCAAATTTAAGGGGTTACTTAGATTTTGTCTATTAAAGGAAGTTCTATTTGATCTCTTTGTAAGTTTCTCGTATTTACAAAAATTCTTTGTTTTTTTTTTCTGGTTGTAACTAGGGCTGCCACAAAATTAAGGCCCCCTAGGCTCCTTTGGTTTGGCATCTAAACCTGCTTTGGCTACCGAAAAAATCAAAAGCTGGCCAAAGGGACCAAATCCCTCTTAGGTTCTACACAAAACGTAGCTTTCTCCTAGTACAATTTCCACAACAGCTAGGACTTGCTTCTACCGCTTGTAGGATCGATATTTTCGCGAAAATTACCCACCTGCCACTGGTTACGTTGGGTATCGGTTCGTTCTTTCTCTAGATTCGCCTCCCACATCCACGAGAATAGACAAGTGCAGCTCCGGTCCCGATGGTGGCCCCCTTCACCTGCGCCCTCCCTCTCCTGCTGTCGTTGGTGTGGCTCTAGGCCGGCTCCACCTCTGTCTTTCGACTTTCTCACAACTCACAGTCTATAACACTTTTTCAAAGATTGCAGCTCATAATAACCTTTTTTTTTTCTAGAAGCTACAGCTCAACCAAATAGTAAGCCAGGACTCGATCGAGGTCAAGCTACCGCCAAAACTTTATTCAGAGGCCACCGACTGGCGACTCGGCAAGGAGCATATGAGTCTTGATTATTTCACTAGAGCCCCTGTTTTATCGTTAGGTATATATGCATAACCATCCGACCTTATCTTGATGCAAAATATATACCTATTCATTTTTCAACTCCATTATATATAACAGGCAGCTCTGTCTTATAGTAGCGCAAAGATCAGCCAGGAATTAAAAAAAAAAATGGGGACAGCTTCCAACCTCATACAGACAAGTCACAACGCATTGCTCGGGCCAGGTTTATGTTTAACACGGGCCAAGGAATATTTCGAACACACAACCCTTGGAATCACTAGAGGTGGACTGGAGCCTGTACTCATGGAGCTCGAGGCTGGCTGGCTGGCTGGCTGGCGCCTGACAACCCCAAACTGCGCGTGCGGCTCGATGTCATCCACGCTCGACGAGCCGCAATATAATGATTCCCCTGTCCGTGAACTGGTTTTGCCTCGTGGAAGGAAAACCTTGCGACGTCATTCCCCCTGTACTAATCTCATCTCTATCTGCAATCTATCCCCAGCCCCAGGTCCTGCAGGTGGTAGCCCACCAATTCCAAAAGCATTTGCATTTTTCATCGTGTTGGGATCGGTAAATAAACAGTACAGTAGCCTGACTTGAGGGCAGCGCAGGTAGAATCGAACTGTTCTCTCGGTTCAGTTGGGCAGGCGGGTAACTTGTCGCAGTAAAACTGTCAGTTTGCAGGAGCATCTCCAACAACTCCCTAAATCAACTTGTTATTCTTATAAACTTGGCAAAAACACAAAAAACTCTCTCCAACAACTTGGTAAATCAACTCCCTATTTATCTCAACTTGGTATTTTCTCCTCCCGCGCGCGGTGTCGACTGTGTATCGCGCGTTTCGGCGTGGACCGCTCCCTCCCGCGCGACGATTTCCTCTGCATCTTCCTCCATGCGTCCGCATGCGTCCGCACAAAGGCGTGCGGGGCGAGGGCGGCATGCGTCCGCACAAAGGTGTGCGGGGCGAGGGCGGCATGCGTCCGCACAAAGGCGCCGGCAGCGAGGGCGGCATGCGTCCGCACAAAGGCGTGGCTCGACGCCGGCAGCGAGGGCGGCGTGCGGGGCGGCCTTGGCGAGGTGGTCGCCGGCGAGCTAGAGGAACAGCGGCGGAGGGAGCCGATGATGCAGACGAAGGTGATGCCGCCGGAGGGGAAAGAAGACGGTTTGGATAGATATTTTATTTGTGTGGGTCCCACTAGTGGGCCTACTTTTTTTTATTTTTACCAAGTTGGAATAAGGAGTTGTTGGAGAGAGATCTTTTTTTCACTTACCAAATAAAATAGTAACTTGCTAAAACTCAAGATATACCAAGTGATTTTTACCAAGTTGTTGGAGATGTACTCCTATGCTGCTGCTAAGCATGCATGCATGTGCATGCACCCGTCCTCCGAATCAAAAGGGTGCACGTGGGGATGGAAGGCGTTGGCATAGGATGCGGGTCGCTGCGCATGTGTTTCAGCGCCACGACGGCTGCTGCGGCGCCGAGACTCTTGCAACGCCTCGTCACCGTGTGGAACGGAACCGAGGACCACGCCGACGGCGACGGGACCAGCTCCATGCTTGCGCCGCCACCAACACGGCGGAACCCTTTTTCTTCTCTCTCCCATTCCCGTGGTATGGCCGTCGCGTTAGCATGCTTGGTTTGCTTGCCCCCGTTTCGCTCAGTTACCCTTTTGTTCGAACGGCGAGAACATTGCCGGTATACCTCCGCCGCAACCCTCGGGGGTCTTGGGCGAAAATGACGGGCAGGGCAGGGCATCCTATGTGCAGAAAAATTGCTGTCTCAGAACGACAGTCGACAGAGAAGGTGCCGTCGGGCTATTACATACATTAAGGAAACCCATTCTTACAAAGTCGCTGATTTTTTTTGCTGCCTATATCATATGCATCTTTGTGTTGGGCCGTGTTGTATGCTGGGCTGCATCGTAACCCACAACACGGCCTGCGTGACACCGCGGATCAGGAAGCCTGCTATTGCACTGGGCCCAAGCCAGGCCACCCGCAAAATCAAAACGCATTCAAAAACTCACGGGCTACGTGGCAACTGACAGTTACCTTTCCCACACACCTCCACGCGGGCCCCACCACATCCCACTTCCCCCTCCAACGGCCAACGGCTGCTCCCCTCGTACCAATCCCCGCTCTCCCTCCTTCCGTCTTCCACTCTTCCGTCTCTCCCCACCTCCTCGGCAACTCCAATCCCAAACGGCCAAACCCTAGCTACTCTGGTGGCATCGGCCGGCGCGCGGCGATGCCTGCCACCGCCTCCGCCTCCATCGCCGCGTCGCTGTCTCCGTGGTCGCCACGTCCGCCTCCTCGCCGCGCCCACGCCCACGTCCGCGTCCGCCCGCCCCCGCCGAGAAGCGGAAGCGGCGCGAGCGGGGGCGGGGGCGACGAGCCCTCCACCGCCACCCCGTGGGCGAGCCCCGACTGGCTCACGTCTCTCTCGCGCGCGGTCGGCCGGAGCGGCGGCGGCGGCGACGACTCGGGGATCCCTGTCGCGTCCGCCAAGCTCGACGACGTGCGGGACCTCCTCGGCGGCGCGCTCTTCCTGCCGCTCTTCAAGTGGTTCCGCGAGGAAGGGCCCGTGTACCGCCTCGCCGCGGGGCCACAGGACTTCGTCATCGTTAGCGACCCCGCCGTCGCCAGGCACGTGCTGCGCGGCTACGGCTCGCGCTACGCCAAGGGACTAGTCGCTGAAGTCTCCGAGTTCCTCTTCGGCTCCGGCTTCGCCATCGCGGAGGGCGACCTATGGACGGTGCGTTCTCTGTCTCTCTTGCCACTATTGTCATTGTTTAGCGAATGGAATGGCCTACCACAGTCGTAAGACTCTGTAACGGGCTGGAACAATTGTATGTCAGTAGACCTGTTCATAGTTTGGATTGACCAGCTAAACGGCACCCAAACCAAACCAGACCAGCAGAAGCGAGGTTACTTGGTTTAACTTATCTGCAGGTTGAACCAGCATGATTTATAAACAGTTTAGGTTGAAGACGGGTCGTTTCAATTTGTGCCAGTGGGAGTGGATGCGGAGAGCCGCCGGAGAGGGTAGTCAGTTCCTCATGATGTTCAATAATGTAAAGGGCTGGCTGACATATATTTGATAAATGGTAGTAGTAGTGCAAGAAATTAGTAGGGTTGTATCTCTTCTCTTGGTGATGGATGAGGTCACAAGGGATATACAAGGTGATATCCCTTGTGTATGCTCTTTGCTGATGATGTGGTGCTAGTTGACGACAGTAGGGCAGGGGTTAATAGGAAGTTAGAACTATGGAGGCACACGTTAGAGTCGAAAGGGTTCAGACTTAGTAGGACTAAGACCGAATACATGAGGTGCGATTTCAGCGCGACTAGGCATGAGGAGGAAGACATTAGCCTCGATGGGCAAGTGGTGGCCAAGAAGGATACTTTTCGGTATTTAGGGTCGATGCTACAAAAGGATGGAGACATTGATGAAGATGTTAGGCATAGAATTTCAGCTGGTTGGTTGAAATGGCGTCAAGCTTCTGGCGTCCTCTGTGACAAAAGGGTGCCTCAGAAGCTGAAAGGTAAGTTCTATAGGACGGCGATTCGTCCGGCGATGTTATACGGTGCTGAGTGTTGGCCTACAAAAAGGCGACATGTCCAGCAATTGAGTGTAGCAGAGATGCGTATGTTGCGTTGGTGTTGTGGGCACACAAGAAGGGATAGAGTCCGGAACGACGATATTCGGGATAGGGTTGGGGTGGCACCAATTGAGGAGAAGTTGAGTCAACATCGGTTGAGATGGTTTGGACATGTCCAACGGAGGCCTCCTGAGGCGCCGGTGCGTAGTGGAGTTCTAAAGCAGGCCGATAATGTAAAGAGCGGTAGAGGTCGACCTAAACTAACTTGGGACGAGTCCGTTAAGAGAGATCTTAAGGAGTGGAATATCTCCAAGGATTTAGCTATGGACAGGAGCGCTTGGAGATTGGCAATCAACGTGCCTGAACCGTGACCTCTTTTTGTCTTGTGCCCTTTATGTCTCTTTATGTGTCTCCCTGTTTCTCGTCTCTTTTGGGTTTCATCTCTAGCCTACCCCAACTTGCTTGGGATAAAAGGCTATGTTGTTGTTGTTGTTGTTACCCCAACTTGCTTGGGACAAAAGGCTATGTTGTTGTTGTATCTCTTCTCTTGCTGCAGCTATATCTTGCATATTTGCGGCACCATTGTAGTTTGGAGCTAAATTTAATTGAACTGTAAGTTAATCCTTAATCTCACTCCAAAGCTGGTATGTTTTTTTAGGTGAGACGCAGAGCTGTTGTGCCTTCCCTGCACAAAAGATTTCTGTCCATTATCGTGGAAAAGGTATTTTGTAAATGTGCTGAGAGATTAATAGAGAAACTTGAGCCATATGCTTTGAGTGGGGAACCTGTCAATATGGAAGCGAGGTTTTCTCAGTTGACATTGGATGTGATTGGTTTGTCATTGTTCAACTACAATTTTGATTCCCTCACAACAGATAGTCCTGTCATTGATGCTGTTTATACTGCACTCAAAGAAGCAGAGCTTCGTTCTACAGATCTTTTGCCATACTGGAAGGTTGGCTCCTCTTTCACTTCATTCTTCTAACTTTTAATCTCACCTATGTTTCCTAGTTCACTGGCCGAAAGGAAAAATCACATGACCGATGTTTGATATGATCCTTGTTTATTTGTCACAGATTGATTTCTTGTGCAAGATAATTCCAAGACAGATAAAAGCAGAGAATGCAGTTAGGATTATAAGAAACACTGTTGAAGAGCTGATTATGAAGTGTAAGGAAATAGTGGAAGCTGAAAATGAACAGATTGAGGGTGAAGAATATGTAAATGAGGGGGATCCTAGCATTCTACGCTTCCTACTTGCTAGCCGAGATGAGGTGATTAACGTATTCCATTTTTTTACAATATTTTGTTTCTTTTACCTTTAATTTCCACAATTTCTACTTATGAAGCTACTTGCTCATCATGAAAATAATTTGACATCTACTGCTGTTGATGCTTCATAACATTTGCCTGATGATGGCTTTGATTATTGATTTATCCTTCTGCTGGTCCATGAAAATTTAAAACCATGGATTTGTTTGCCCAGCTTATAAATGTTGCTTTATTAGCTCTATTGCCTTGCCCGGAGGGACAATTATTGGCTGGGCATGCAGTTTGTAACCTGGTGTCATTCAGCTTAAAATATCTTCAGGAAAAAGGATATGTTTAACATAGAACATATTACTGCATACATCTAAATGAAAAACAGTGCAGCTTTAGTGTATCACCTTCACCCCCCCCTGTTATGATCGGCAAGGTTTATCAGAGGCGTGGCAAGGCTAGTGGCTGAACGGTGGTCCAGCAGGCCACCACGGTGGTCCAGCAGGCCACCATCCTTGCTTGCGCCTGCCTAGGCCTAGTTTCTAGGGATATTTGTTATTATTATTTGTTAGATTTGTTAAGAACATTATTTAGCTTAAGGATAGATCAGTTTGTTAGGATGATGGTTATAAGTTGGAACATTGAGATCTAAAGGAAACAAGCCTGGGATTGGAGTTATCTCCCCCTTGGGCCCCTGGGCTTATTACTCTCGCCATCTTGCGTGCTGTTCCCATCTGCTAGTCTTCCAGGCGCCGAGCACGGCGCCTCCACCTCGCCGCCGCACCTTCAAGCCCAGACCTCCCATCTCCCACTCCTACTCTCTGAGATCCCTAGGTCGCAACAACCTGGTATCAATGTCAGGACCTGCCGCCACCTCGTCCGTCGAGGCGCCGGTCTCGGCACCGGCTACCACCACCTCGGCCGCGCTGATCCCCGTCGACTCATCGCAACCCATGGTGACCACAGTCTCCTCCAACGCCTTGAACGCGCTCACCACGGCCATCCTCGGCATGCAGCGCCAGATGGGCGACCTGGCCATCCGTGTCTCGGCACTCGAGAGCGGGCCGTCGGCTTCAGCACCTCCGCTTCCCGCGCCACCATCGGCACACACCCTTGGTCTGCCTGGTTTCGGCGGCATCCCACTGCTTGAACCGGCGGTGTCAGAGATCGACTCTGCCCAGGTGTCCGCCCATGTCGCTTCTACAACAACACCACCCTCCCAACCAGTACCCATCACACAGATCAGTTTTCCCCACTCGCCATCCCCGTTGCCGTCGTTCTCATCCATCATGAACGGTGGCCACGTGCAGCCCTCGGCTGTCCAGGGAGCGCCTGCCCTTGAGGCGCCTCCCCTCATCCATGTGCCACGGGACGCCGCGACCGCCGGTGTGCCTCGTTACCACAAGCTTTCGTTCCCAACCTACGAGGGCAAGGAGGACCCTCTCGGATGGATCAACCGCTGCGAACATTTTTTCCGGGCGCAGCTCACTCGCGAAGCTGATAAGGTGTGGTTGGCTTCGTTCCATCTCACCGGCAACGCGCAGCAGTGGTATTATATCTTGGAGCGCGACGCCGGCGTTCCCTCCTGGGAGGAGTTCAAGGTGCTCTGCCATCAGCGCTTCGGTCCGCCATTGACGACCAATCACCTGGCCGAGCTGGCACGCCTCCCCTTCACATCGGATGTCGCGACGTACCTGGATGCGTTCCAGGCGCGCATGGCGCACGCCGGCCGGCTCGCGCCGCTACAGCAGGCGCAGTTGTTCACGGGCAGGCTTCCGGATCACATCCGGATTGATGTCGAGCTCCACGACCCACAAGACCTGCAGCGCGCCATGCGATTGGCGCGCGCGTATGAACGACGGAATGCAGCGGCGTTGCTGGCACTTCTGGCGCTCCCAGGCCGCAGCTCGCGACGCTCTTCGTCCTTATCTTCGGCGCAGCAGCCGGGCTCCGGTTCATCATCTGCTCCAACACCAGCACCGCCTGCACGGCCGTTCAAGCGGCTATCCCCAGCAGAGATGGCGGAACGCCGCAAGCAAGGCTTGTGCTACAATTGCGACGAGCCGTATTGAAAGCCCAAGTTTGGTTTTGGTAATTAATGACACCAAGTTGCTAATGCCATGTGTTAAGTGTTTTGAGTTAGGCATAAGCAACACATGTGATGAAGGTGTACGTGGCAAGGAGTGGTGGTCACAAGATCACAAAGAGATGGTGCATGAAATGATAAGCAAGATCATGGTGGAGATGCACATGAAATGATGGACATGTTGATCAAGTGGAGGAGAAGGATCTAAGAGCGCAAGGCAAAGGTATAACCATAGGGGTTTCCTTTTGCCGGTCTAAGATGAGTAGAGAAGTGATTGACCGGGTTTAGGATACATAGCCAACTATCAAGAGGGGCAATCACGGTTAGCTCGGAAATCAAGTGCCACTAGATCAATGTCTTGAGCATATGCATTAGGATCTAGTAGAGAGCTAACATAACGCCTTGGAAAATGTTTGTGAAATGCTAACACACTTGCACATGATGGTGTACACTTGGTGGTGTTAGCACATTTGCAAAGGCGGAGGAGTTTAAGTGGTAGAGAGGGGTTTGGGTTCCTCTCTCCCTCTCGCCGAGCTTGCGAGGCGGGATTCGGCGCATTTTGGGGAAGTGAAATGCCTATTTTTCTACTGCGCCGAAAGTCGGAAAAGAAACGGAGGCGAACGTGGTCACTGCGTGCACCGGACGCTGCACCGGACGCTGCACCGGACGCGGGTCTGGCTTGACCAGCGCGTCCGGTCAGTTCAACGCAGCGCCGGTGCTAGGGTTTGTGACCGGACGCGGGTCTGGCCTGACCAGCGCGTCCGGTCAGTTCAACTGGGCATAAAAGTTAAACGCGCGACCGGCGCGTCCGGTGCCTCACGGGACCGGCGCGTCCGGTCAAGTGTCCAGAGAAGTCGAGCGCAGCGAAGCGCGATCGGACGCGGCTGACGCGTCCGGTCACGTGCGACCGGACGCGTCCGGTCACGTCGGGTGCTTACTGGAACGCGACCGGACGCTGGCACTGTCGCGTCCGGTCGTTCGAAGGAGCGCGTCCGGTCGTTGCAACGGCTAGTTCTGACCCGCGCAGTTTTCGTTTGTCGCGTAGTGACCGGACGCGTCCGGTCACCCTGACCGGAGCGTCCGGTCAGTACGTTTTGAACTGAGTCGCGAGGTAACGGCTAGCTGCGTACCCCTTCGTTATAAATAGAGGATGTCCGGGGTTTGAGGGTAACTCTTGCATATTTTGAGATATAGAGACATCCTTTGAGCTAGAGAACAACCCCTCCACTCATCTCTTTGATTGATTGCACATCTTGAGTGAGATTGAGTGAGATTCAAGTGCATTGCTTGAGAGTTGCATTCTAGAGGCACTTGATCTTCGAGTTGCTGCGGATTTCTTGTTACTCTTCCGTGTTTCCCGACACGGTAGACGGCTTGGAGCAGCGGAGGTGATTGAGCTCGCAATTGGAGATTGTTGGAGCCTTCACCAAGTGTTGTAAGGGTTTCTTGATCCTTCCCCGCGGGAGTTCGCAAATTGGATACTCTAGTGGAGCTCGTGGCTTGGAGGATCCCCATCTTGTGTGCGGTTGTGCGGCGCCCGCCGAGGGCTCAACTCTTGATAGTTGATTAGCTCGCGAACCGACAAGTGGGTGCATCGCCACAACGAGGAGTAGCTTGCCGGGAAGCAAGTGAACCTCGGGATAAATTCTTGTGTCATTCTCTTCCCGAGGATTTCTCTTGTGTGATTGATTGATTGGTACTTCTCATCTCTACACGGCGGTATAATCTCTCGAAGCTCTTCTCTCATATTACATCTTGTATCTAGTTTGTTGTTGTTGTGTTTAGTGGATAGCCTTGTACTAGACTTGTGTAGGTGGCTTGCTTAGTTAGTTAAGAGCTAGTGCATTTTGCTCCGCCACCTTTTGTTCTAACTTGTGGTTAAGTAATTCTTGTAGAAGTTTTAATTAGGCTATTCACCCCCCCTCTAGCCTATTTGGACCTTACAAGTGGTATCGGAGCCGAGGCACCGTTTTTTTTAGGCTTAACAACCTACGGTGAACAAGAAATGGCTCAATTAAGCTTGCACATCAACAACACCAAGAAGGCACCTTACTTTGATGGTACAAATTATGCATATTGGAAGGTTAAGATGACCGCACACCTCAAGTCAATCAATAGAGAAGTGTGGAAGGTCACCGAAACAAAATTTGAGGTTGCTAATCCGGAAGCACCTACACCGGTGGAAGAAAAGAAGCTCCAATGCAATGACATCGCCATTAGTGCTCTTCATGAGGCATTAGATGACAAGACATTTGAGCAAGTGAAGAATATAGAAGTTGCACATGATGCTTGGGCCAAGCTAGAAGAAACATTTGAGGGCACCGAAGGCACAAAGACCGCTAAAGCATATATCTTGCAAGAAAAACTTTCAAGCTTCAAGATGCAAGATGATGAGAGTGTACCGGAGATGTTTCATAGATTGCAAGTCATTGTCAATGAGCTCAAGGCACTTGGTGAGGAAGTCAAGGACAACCAATTCTCTATGAAGTTCTTGAGAAGCTTGCCCAAGAGGTTTGATACATTGATCACCGTGCTAGTAAGGACTACATTGAAGGATTCAACTCCTCAACAAATATTTCAAGAGGTGATGACCGATGATTCATATAGAGAAGATGATGAGAAGGATGAGTTGGTCAAGAAGAAGAAGAAGGAGAATGAGAAGAAAGATGATGAAAAGAAGAAGAGTGTGGCATTCAAAGCCACCACATCCAAAGGCAAATCCAAGATTGAATCATCAAGTGAAGAAGACTCAAGCTCTTGTGATAGTGATGACATTGATGAGAAGATGGCTCTCTTTGTCAAGCAATTTGGCAAATTCATGAAGAAGAAGGGCTATCGTGCAAGAAGGAGGAAGAACTCATCTAAGAAGAATGAGCATACCATGAGATGCTTTAGATGCCATAGCAAAGATCATCTCATTGCAAAGTGTCCTTATGATTGTGATGATGAAGATGCTATCAAGAAGGAAAGGAAGAAGCAAAAGAAGAAGCAAGAAAAGAAGGAGAGCTCTCACAAAAAGAAGAATGATTCTCATGTTGCTACATGGGATAGTGATGATTCCTCAAGTGATGATGAGGATGACTACAAGAGCAAGAAGAAGGGACATGCTAGCATTGCCATCGAAGAGAAGGTCTCCCTCTTCGACACTCCATCGTGCTTCATGGCTAAGGCCGCTAAGGTATCATCCGATGATGAGAGTGATCATGATAATGCTAGTGATAGTGATAGTGATGAAGAAGAATTCACTAAAGATGAATTAATCACTATGCTAGAAGATTGCACTCAACATTTTAAAGAATCTAGAAAGGAGTGCAAGGGCTTACTTAAGGAAAAGAAAAATCTTATGCAAGAACTTGATGAGCTTAGGGCATCTTATGAGAGTCTAAAGGTAGACCATAAGAAGCTTCAAAAGTCTCACACTAAGCTTGAAGAAGCTCATTCCTCTCTAGTTGAAAAGTGTGAAAACATGCCAACTAGTGTTGAGAAAGCTAAAACTTGCAACATAGGCATATCTTGTGATATAATTGATGAATCTTTTCATAAGCCTATTGTTGTTGCTCCCACTAACCCTTCATGTAGCGCATCTACATCATCCTCATCTAGTAGTGATGGTTTCACTTGTGACTCCACACTTATAGTTGAGAATGAAAATCTCAAGAAGGAGGTAAAAGAGCTCAATCACACCTTAGCTAAGGCTTATGGTGGTGAGGACCGCTTGCTTATGTGCTTGGGTAGCCAAAGAGCTTCTCTCTACAAAGAGGGATTGGGCTATAACCCCAAGAAAGACAAGGCCGCTTTTGCTCCTCACAAGACTCGTTTTGTGAAGAACAATGGTAGCTATTGCAAAAGTTGCAAGCAAGTTGGTCACATAGAGCAACATTGCATGAACAAGAAATCCAATGCTAATGTATCCTCAATTAAGTTTGATTCTTTCTATATACTTGCCAAGGGTACAAATGGTGTTCATGCTAAGTTCATTGGTGCACCATGGATGGGCTCAAAGAAGAAAGCCATTTGGGTACCAAAGAGCTTGGTCACTAACCTTGGAGGACCCAAACAAGTTTGGGTACCTAAAAAGAATTGATCTTGTCTTGTAGGTCAATTACAAAGCCGGAGGAAGGCATTGGGTGCTTGATAGTGGGTGCACTCAACATATGACCGGGGATTCTTGTATGTTTAAATCAATTGATACAAGTCAAAATGGTGGTTTTGATGCTATCACTTTCGGCAACAACAAGAAAGGCAAAGTCAAGGGGCTTGGTAAAATTGCTATCTCAAATGACATGAGCATATCTAATGTGTTGCTAGTTGAGAGCTTGGATTTTAATCTTTTGTCGGTGGCACAACTTTGTGATCTTGGCTTCAAGTGCATATTTGGTAGTGATGATGTTGAAGTCATAAGTGTTGATGGATCAAATTTGATATTCAAAGGATTTAGACATGGTAGCTTGTACTTAGTTGACTTCAATGATAGTGAGACCCAATTGACATCATGCTTGCTTAGCAAATCTAGTATGGGATGGTTGTGGCATAGAAGGCTTGGTCATGTTGGAATGAAACAATTGAACAAACTTTTGAGGCATGACTTAGTTAGAGGCTTGAAAGATGTGACTTTTGAAAAGGATAAACCATGTAGTGCTTGTCAAGCCGGCAAACAAGTTGGAAATACACATCCTAGTAAGAGTGAAATGAGCACATCAAAGGCATTTGAGCTATTGCACATGGACTTGTTTGGGCCAACAACATACACTAGCATTGGTGGCAACAAGTATGGCTTTGTGATAGTTGATGACTACACTAGATACACTTGGGTGTTCTTTCTCTATGACAAGAGTGATGTTTATGATCTATTCAAGTCTTTTGTCAAGAGAGTGCAAAATGAGTTTGAGACTACCATCAAGAAGATTAGAAGTGACAATGGTAGTGAGTTCAAGAACACACGAATTGAAGATTTATGTGATGATCTTGGTATTGGACATCAATTCTCACCAACATACACTCCTCAATCCAATGGTGTAGTTGAAAGGAAGAATAGAACTTTGATTGACATGGCTAGATCAATGCTAAGTGAATAAAATGTTAGTCATTCATTTTGGAGTGAAGCTATCAATACGGCTTGCTATTGTAGCAACCGTCTTTATTGCCATGGAAAGCTTGGTAAGACACCATATGAGCTATTGAATGGAAGAAAGCCCAACATTGCATACTTTAGAGTGTTTGGTTGCAAATGCTATATTCTCAAGAAAGGCACTAGATTAAGCAAGTTTGACAAGAAATGTGATGAAGGGTTCTTACTTGGTTATTCTACCACAAGCAAAGCATATAGAGTTTGGAATCTCACAAATGGCACCTTGGAAGAAGTTCATGATGTTGAGTTTGATGAAACTCAAGGATCTCAAAATGAGGCTCAAAACCTTGATGATGTGAGAGGAGATCAATTGTCAAATGCAATGAAGAATATGGACATTGGTGACATAAGGCCGAGGCAAGTTGATGATGATGATATTCATGTGATCAACCAAAGTGTGCAAATTGATACAAATCAAGCAAGCTCTAGTGGTTCTCATGATGAAGTGCAAGATCAAGGTCAAGCTAGTGGAAGCAACCAACTCCCAATACTCCAACCTACTAGCATTGCAAGAGATCATCCATTGGATCAAATCATTGGTGGAATTCAAAGTGGTGTTCAAACTAGATCAAGATTAGCATCCTTTTGTGAGCACTACTCTTTTGTGTCACTTGAAGAACCAAAGAAGATAGAAGATGCATTGAAGGATTCCGAATGGGTAAATGCCATGCATGAAGAGCTAAATAACTTCACTAGAAATCAAGTTTAGGAACTTGTTGAAAGGCCAAAGAACTACAATGTGATTGGTACTAAGTGGGTCTTTAGAAACAAGCAAGATCAAGATGGCATGGTTGTTAGGAACAAAGCAAGATTAGTAGCACAAGGATACACTCAAGTTGAGGGTCTTGACTTTGGAGAAACATATGCACCGGTTGCAAGATTGGAGGCTATTCGAATCTTATTAGCATATGCTTGTGCACACAACATCAAGCTCTATCAAATGGATGTCAAGAGTGCATTTCTCAATGGTTACATCAATGAAGAAGTTTATGTTGAGCAACCTCCCGGTTTTGAAAATAACAAGAAGCCCAACCATGTTTACAAGCTTAAGAAGGCATTGTATGGTTTGAAGCAAGCACCTAGAGCATGGTATGAGAGATTGAGGGATTTTCTTCTCTCTAAAGGGTTCAAGATGGGAAAGGTTGACACCACTCTCTTCACCAAAAAGCTTGGAAATGACTTGTTTGTGTTGCAAATCTATGTGGATGATATCATTTTTGGATCAACCAATCAAGATTTTTGTGAAGAGTTTGGAAATATGATGGCAAAAGAGTTTGAGATGTCTATGATTGGAGAGCTTAGTTACTTTCTTGGACTTCAAATTAAGCAAATGAAGAATGGCACTTTTGTAAGTCAAGGGAAGTACATCAAGGACATGATCAAGAAGTTTGGATTGCAAGATGCTAAGCCAATGAGTACACCTATGGGCACAAATGATCAATTGGGTATTGATGCTAGTGGCAACATGGTAGATCAAAAGCTATATCGGTCTATGATTGGAAGTTTGCTCTATGTCACCGCTTCTAGGCCGGATGTAATGTTTAGTGTGTGCAAGTGTGCAAGATATCAAGCTTCACCTAGAGAAAGTCACTTGAAAGCAACCAAGAGGATATTGAGATATCTTAAGGGCACTCATGATGTTGGATTATGGTTTCCAAAGGGGTCAAACTTTGAGTTGATTGGATATTCGGACTCCGACTATGGTGGATGCAAGATTGATAGAATGAGCACAAGTGGCACTTGTCAATTGCTTGGAAGGTCTCTTGTTTCATGGTCATCAAAGAAACAAAATAGTGTTGCACTATCTACCGCCGAGGCCGAATATATTAGTGCCGGTAGTTGTTGTGCACAATTGCTTTGGATGAAAGCCACTTTGAATGACTTTGGAATCAAATTCAAGAATGTGCCTTTGTTTTGTGATAATGAGAGTGCTATCAAGATGACAAAAAATCCGGTTCAACATTCAAGAACTAAGCACATTGACATAAGGCATCACTTCATAAGAGACCATCAACAAAAGGGTGATATTAGCATGGAAAGCATTGGCACCAAAGATCAACTAGCCGATATCTTTACAAAGCCACTTGATGAGAAGAGATTTTACAAGTTGAAGAATGAATTGAACATACTTGACTTCTCCAACTTGAAATAAGTGCACCCCCACATTCTTATATGACATGCCTCCCCTCCGACATAGCAAGGTAAAGTTGTTTGGCATATCATCCATACTTTGCTAAGGACATGGTTAGAACATATAGACATATTTGCATGACAAATAAGCTCATTCATGAAAATCAAATGAGTTTAATGTATATATGGTACCACTATTGCTTCTATGTTTTGATTGATCTAGTGGTAGCATGTGACATGTTTGTGGGCTTGCAAACCTAGTGTTGAATCTAGAAAATGAGCTCATGATGTGTAATTCAACATGGTCAAGATAACCCTTATACTTTATGAGGTGTGAAGAAGCTTGTCCTTGGATCAAACCGAATTACATATTCTAGGCAAGTAATCTAGATTGAACCATAATTTGGTCTCCCTCATATTGATTGACTTGACTCTCACTAAAATTGGCACCTTTTTGGTGATTGTTGACAAAGGGGGAGAGAAAAGTCACAAAGATAGAAAAGTCACAAAAGATAAAAAGTTAAGTTGCAAAGGGGGAGAAAGATATAGTAAGGGGAGAGAAATTAAAATTGAGCACACAAGTAGGGGGAGCAAGCTCATGAATTGTTTGTTGCATTTGTATGTGCATTAACATGGTGAAGTGTTGCATTGCAAAGCTTAAATTCATATTCATGCTTGTGTGGTGATTGCTAGAAATAGAACTTGAATGATGAATTGTTAAGAGTAGCTTTACAAGTGGTATCTAGACACCCTTTGCTTATAATGTTGATCTCACGGGGTACTTTAGTGTTTGTGATCTTTACAAGTGATGAATTACAAGTGGTGTCTAGCTACATCGATGCTAAGGATGGTATATAAAGGCAACTCCGATTGGTATCACGCTTCAAAGGTCCATTCTATATACCTCAGCATCAATTTGATAGTAGTAACTCTCCCGAAATTAAAATCCATACATATGTGCACAATTGAACCAAACTCATGGAAGCACATATGTAGGGGGAGCTAATACTATCGAAATTGAAAATTGATTTCATTTTATATCTTTGTGATGGTTGTCATCAATTACCAAAAAGGGGGAGATTGAAAGCCCAAGTTTGGTTTTGGTAATTAATGACACCAAGTTGCTAATGCCATGTGTTAAGTGTTTTGAGTTAGGCATAAGCAACACATGTGATGAAGGTGTACGTGGCAAGGAGTGGTGGTCACAAGATCACAAAGAGATGGTGCATGAAATGATAAGCAAGATCATGGTGGAGATGCACATGAAATGATGGACATGTTGATCAAGTGGAGGAGAAGGATCTAAGAGCGCAAGGCAAAGGTATAACCATAGGGGTTTCCTTTTGCCGGTCTAAGATGAGTAGAGAAGTGATTGACCGGGTTTAGGATACATAGCCAACTATCAAGAGGGGCAATCACGGTTAGCTCGGAAATCAAGTGCCACTAGATCAATGTCTTGAGCATATGCATTAGGATCTAGTAGAGAGCTAACATAACGCCTTGGAAAATGTTTGTGAAATGCTAACACACTTGCACATGATGGTGTACACTTGGTGGTGTTAGCACATTTGCAAAGGCGGAGGAGTTTAAGCGGTAGAGAGGGGTTTGGGTTCCTCTCTCCCTCCCGCCGAGCTTGCGAGGCGGGATTCGGCGCATTTTGGGGAAGTGAAATGCCTATTTTTCTACTGCGCCGAAAGTCGGAAAAAAACGGAGGCGAACGTGGTCACTGCGTGCACCGGACGCTGCACCGGACGCTGCACCAGACGCGGGTCTGGCTTGACCAGCGCATCCGGTCAGTTCAACGCAGCGCCGGTGCTAGGGTTTGTGACCGGACGCGGGTCTGGCCTGACCAGCGCGTCCGGTCAGTTCAACTGGGCATAAAAGTTAAACGCGCGACCGGCGCGTCCGGTGCCTCACGGGACCGGCGCGTCCGGTCAAGTGTCCAGAGAAGTCGAGCGCAGCGAAGCGCGATCGGACGCGGCTGACGCGTCCGGTCACGTGCGACCGAACGCGTCCGGTCGCGTCGGGTGCTTACTGGAACGCGACCGGACGCTGGCACTGTCGCGTCCGGTCGTTCGAAGGAGCGCGTCCGGTCGTTGCAACGGCTAGTTCTGACCCGCGCAGTTTTCGTTTGTCGCGTAGTGACCGGACGCGTCCGGTCACCCTGACCGGAGCGTCCGGTCAGTACGTTTTGAACTGAGTCGCGAGGTAACGGCTAGCTGCGTACCCCTTCGTTATAAATAGAGGATGTCCGGGGTTTGAGGGTAACTCTTGCATATTTTGAGATATAGAGACATCCTTTGAGCTAGAGAACAACCCCTCCACTCATCTCTTTGATTGATTGCACATCTTGAGTGAGATTGAGTGAGATTCAAGTGCATTGCTTGAGAGTTGCATTCTAGAGGCACTTGATCTTCGAGTTGCTGCGGATTTCTTGTTACTCTTCCGTGTTTCCCGACACGGTAGACGGCTTGGAGCAGCGGAGGTGATTGAGCTCGCAATTGGAGATTGTTGGAGCCTTCACCAAGTGTTGTAAGGGGTTCTTGATCCTTCCCCGCGGGAGTTCGCAAATTGGATACTCTAGTGGAGCTCGTGGCTTGGAGGATCCCCATCTTGTGTGCGGTTGTGCGGCGCCCGCCGAGGGCTCAACTCTTGATAGTTGATTAGCTCGCGAACCGACAAGTGGGTGCATCGCCACAACGAGGAGTAGCTTGCCGGGAAGCAAGTGAACCTCGGGATAAATTCTTGTGTCATTTTCTTCCCGAGGATTTCTCTTGTGTGATTGATTGATTGGTACTTCTCATCTCTACACGGCGGTATAATCTCTCGAAGCTCTTCTCTCGTATTACATCTTGTATCTAGTTTGTTGTTGTTGTGTTTAGTGGATAGCCTTGTACTAGACTTGTGTAGGTGGCTTGCTTAGTTAGTTAAGAGCTAGTGCATTTTGCTCCGCCACCTTTTGTTCTAACTTGTGGTTAAGTAATTCTTGTAGAAGTTTTAATTAGGCTATTCACCCCCCCCTCTAGCCTATTTGGACCTTACACGTATGTGCAAGGCCACAAGTGTGCTCGCCTGTTCTATCTGGAAGCCAGTGATTACATTGTGGAGGAGCCCCCGGAGTCAGACGACGAAGATGATCCCCTGGCACCAACAGCGGACTCGAAACCAACGGTGATCTCACTGGGGGGCATAGTCGGCATCAGGACAGAGGACACGATGCAGCTCTACGTCACCATTGGCAATGAGCAGTTCGTCGCGCTGCTCGATTCCGGCTCGACACATAATTTCGTCCGAGGGGATGTGGCGCGCCGCGTTGGGCTCCAGTTCACACCATGCCCTGGCGCGGGTGTCATCGTCGCCAACGGTGACCGCGTCGAGTGTCGCGGCCTTGCCCGAGTTGTCAGCATCCGCATTGCTGATGAGGTCTTTTCGGTGGATTGCTACTCCATTCCACTAGACAAGTGGGACATGATCCTTGGCGTCACCTTCCTTCAAACACTTGGCCCGGTACTTTGGGACTTCGACGATCTGTGCATCGCCTTCACACGCAACGGCCACCGGGTGTTTTGGCGGGGGATTGGATCGACGCGCCATGATGTACAGTCCACCCGTCGGCTCGCAGCCATCCACAGTGAGCCGGTCCTCCTTGACAAGCTCCTACAGTCATTTGAGGACGTTTTCGCCACGCCCCAGGGCCTTCCGCCGGCGCGGCAGTGTGACCACCGGATCCATCTCCTGCCCAACACGCCACCGGTTGCGGTGCGGCCCTACAGGTATCCGCAACTTCAGAAAGATGAGCTTGAAGTCCAGTGCGCCGCAATGCTCCAGCAGGGCATCATACGCCCTAGCACGTCTGCCTTCTCCGCCCCGGTGCTCCTGGTGAAGAAGCACGATGGGTCCTGGAGGTTCTGCGTGGATTACCGCGCTCTGAATCAGCAAACAGTCAAGGACAAGTTCCCAATTCCTGTTGTGGAAGAGTTGTTGGATGAACTCAAGGGCGCACGGTTTTTCACTAAGCTCGATCTGCGCTCGGGATATCACCAAGTGCGGATGCATGCTGCTGATGTCGAGAAGACCGCCTTCCGCACACATGAGGGGCATTTTGAGTTCCTGGTCATGCCGTTTGGCTTGACAAATGCGCCATCTACATTCCAGAGTTTGATGAACACTGTCCTCAGGCCGTTCCTCCACAAGTTTGTCTTGGTGTTCTTCAACGATATTTTGATTTACAGCCCGTCATGGTCAGCACATCTACAACACATCAATGCTGTTCTCTCCGCGCTTCGGGAACATCAGCTTAAACTCAAGCGCTCTAAATGCACGTTTGCTCAGCCCTCAGTTGCATATTTGGGGCATGTGATTACCGCAGAGGGTGTCGCCATGGACAAGGACAAGGTGGAAGCCGTGGCGTCATGGCCACAGCCACGTTCTGTACGGGGGCTGCGAGGTTTCCTCGGGCTGGCCGGCTATTATCGCCGGTTCATCCAAGACTACGGCGCAATCGCCGCCCCTCTCACGCAGCTGCTCAAGAAGAATGGGTTTTCATGGTCTCCAGAGGCAGCAGCGGCGTTTGATAAGCTCAAATGCTCGCTGTCCACAGCACCGGTACTGCAGCTCCCCGACTTCTCCAAGGACTTCACGGTGGACTGTGATGCTTCCGGTTCCGGATTTGGGGCGGTGCTGCACCAGGGAGATGGCGCCCTTGCTTTTTTCAGTCGCCCGTTCGCCGCGCGCCACCTCAAACTCGCCGCGTACGAACGGGAACTCATTGGGCTGGTGCAAGCAGTGCGCCATTGGCGGCCATACTTGTGGGGGCGTCATTTCATCATCCGGACGGATCACTATGCCCTCAAATTCATGCTGGATCAACGATTGTCCACCGTACCACAGCACCAGTGGGTGAGCAAATTATTTGGGTATGATTTCAGTGTCCACTATCGCCCTGGCAGCCTCAACATCGTGGTAGACGCGCTGTCCCGCCGTGGGGACGCCGAGGTCGCCCTGGAGGTCCGCAGCGGGCCTTCGTTCCACCTCTACGACGAGCTGCGCAGGGAGTTCGACAACGACATGGCGCTGCGGGCGTTCCGAGACAGCGTTGTGCAGGACCGCGGTGCCCCCTGGCGCGTGGTGGACGGCCTGGTGCTTTGGGGCACCCGCGTCTACGTGCCAGCTTCCTCAGCGCTACTTCCAGAAGTGCTCCAGCTTGCGCATGCTGCCGGTCATGCCGGCATTCAAAAGACGCTGCAGCGCCTCCGCCAGGACTTCGTCGTCGACCATGATCGTGGGTTGGTGCGCGACTTCGTCCACGTCTGCGCCACGTGTCAACGCAACAAGACGGAGGCCCTTCACCCAGCCGGCCTTCTCCAGCCCTTGGAGGTACCATCAGCGGTGTGGACAGACATCTCGATGGATTTCATTGAGGGCCTCCCACGGGTTAATGGCAAGAGCGTCATCTTGACGGTCGTGGATCGCTTCTCCAAGTATGCGCATTTCATTGCGTTGAGCCATCCATACACGGCCCTCTCCGTTGCCAAGGCTTTCTTCGAAGGTGTTGTTCGCCTCCATGGATTTCCGGCGTCGATTGTCAGTGACCGCGATCCGGTGTTCACTGGACACGTGTGGCGCGATCTCTTCAAGTTGGCCGGCGTTCAACTGCGCATGAGTACAGCATTCCACCCCCAGACGGACGGACAGTCCGAGATCGTCAACAAAACCATCGCAATGTATTTGCGGTGTATCACGGGGGATCGGCAGCGCAAGTGGCTGGATTGGCTGCCTTGGGCCGAATATTGCTACAACACGGCGTACCACACTTCGCTGCAGACCACGCCGTTTCAGGTGGTGTATGGGCGGCCGCCGCCCGCTCTTGTGCCATATGCTGCAGGGACAGCCGCTACAGACACGGTTGACGTGCTATTGCGCGACCGCGACGCCTTCATCGCCGATGTTCGGGACCGTCTTCTGCAGGCTCAGGCTTATGCAAAGATGAATTATGATGTTCACCACCGTTTGCTGGAGTTCGCAGTTGATGACTGGGTTTGGCTTCGTCTCCTTCACAGGCCGGCTCAATCCTTGCTTCCGGGACCGCGTGGTAAGCTGAGCCCGCGGTACGCCGGTCCATTCCAGGTGGTGGAGCGCATCGGACCGGTGGCGTATCGCCTTCGGCTGCCGGACGGTGCCAGGATCCACGACGTCTTCCATGTCGGAGTTCTCAAGCCGTTCCACGGGACGCCGCCGTCGTCGGTACCAGCGCTGCCTCCTCTTCACAATGGTCGTCTGCTGCAGCGCCCACTTCGTGTCCTGCGTTCCCAGCTACGCCGCGGAGTTTGGCACGTCCTTGTTCAATGGTCGGACATGGAGCCGACAGACGCTTCTTGGGAGCCGGTCGATGAGTTCAAAGCCCGTTTCCCTGACTTCCAGCTCGAGGACGAGCTGTTTGTCGAGGGAGGGAGAGATGTTATGATCGGCAAGGTTTATCAGAGGCGTGGCAAGGCTAGTGGCTGAACGGTGGTCCAGCAGGCCACCACGGTGGTCCAGCAGGCCACCATCCTTGCCTGCGCCTGGCTAGGCCTAGTTTCTAGGGATATTTGTTATTATTATTTGTTAGATTTGTTAAGAACATTATTTAGCTTAAGGATAGATCAGTTTGTTAGGATGATGGTTATAAGTTGGAACATTGAGATCTAAAGGAAACAAGCCTGGGATTGGAGTTATCTCCCCCTTGGGCCCCTGGGCTTATTACTCTCGCCATCTTGCGTGCTGTTCCCATCTGCTAGTCTTCCAGGCGCCGAGCACGACGCCTCCACCTCGCCGCCGCACCTTCAAGCCCAGACCTCCCATCTCCCACTCCTACTCTCTGAGATCCCTGGGTCGCAACACCCCCCCTCTGAATGTGCACTTAAAGTCTATATCTTCTGTTTCTTTCTATAAGTTTAGATGATGAGGCTTTACCTACTAGAAGCGGCACATTATGCTTGTGTGTAAAGGTGATTGCTAGGAGTATTTGGTCCTTTCTTTTCCATTGATTTATGAAAAGCTGTGACAAAAGACTGAAAAAATCTATAAAAAATCATGTCTCTGTTCTTGTTTTTTTCCTCTAACACGCAAAAGATTTGCATATCATTTCACTAGTCAGAGAGAAGATTCTCTTCCTTGCGACGACACAAGATCTTTTTGTGCTTCTGTTGCTAAACTTCTCATGCTCGGTTTGCGTGCAGTTTCATATAGTGCTCCATTTCACCATTTTACATGACATGCATTTTGTTTATTGCAAGTTTGACTGCTTTTGTTGACATGCCTTTTTGTTCTCCAGGTAAGCAGTGTACAATTACGTGATGATCTCTTGTCAATGTTAGTCGCTGGTCATGAAACAACAGGCTCTGTACTGACATGGACAATCTATCTTCTCAGTAAGGTACTCCTGTAGTGCTATATTGCCTGCAGTAACCATCTATCAACCAAAGTGACAAATAATGCATTACTTAAAATGTCACTTTAATATGTTGACTGCTCAGTGTTACACTACTGAAGGATCCGGCTGCACTGAGGAGAGCTCAAGATGAAGTAGATCGTGCTCTACAAGGTAGACTCCCCAAATATGAGGATGTAAAGGAGCTGAAGTACTTGATGCGCTGTATAAATGAGTCTATGCGGCTGTATCCACACCCTCCTGTACATTTCTTGTGCTAGTGACAAGCAACTTTATAATTAGTTTTGGTGACTCATGGACTAATTACTGATAGGTGCTGTTACGGCGTGCAATAGTTGATGATGTTCTTCCTGGAAATTATAAGGTTAAGGCTGGTCAAGATATTATGATATCTGTGTACAATATACACAGGTCCCCAGAGGTACTTCTCCATCTGAATATGAATCACACACAATTGGCAGTATTTGAGCTCTTTAAAGTAAATGCTTTGCATCGTGGAATATTGAATAGACATGTCTGATTTTGTGAATTATACGGAGGATCTTATTCCAAGTTGCTGTAGGCTTACTAAGAAAATTACAAATTATCGTTTATTAGTCTATCTGTCAGGTCTTGATGCAACCTGCATTGTTCTATCAATTTCCATGACATAATGATAAGATGGTTTCATGAACATTATTTTTGTTGCATTGAGCATACTAGTTTGCTGTCATATAGGCCCTATCCTTTGCTACCATTTGAAGCATGCTTTGCTATGCCTATGCTTTTGTTATGGCTGGAGCTGTGCTCATATGGTGTTTTCATCCATTAGTAGCCCTGTTTTCAGGACGTGCGATTAATCGCGATTAATCGTCCTGGACGGTTTTAGCAACTCGACCAGGGCCTCCGTCCAGGCCAGACCGTCCAGGAACCTGGACGTCCGATTAATCGTCGTCCAGCTGCGATTAATCGTCCGTCCAGGCTGTGCGGGCGTCCAGCCAGAGGTGGGCTGCATCTCAGAGTTGGGCTTTCACAGTTTGTTTTACTGCGATTATGTGCTTTACTGCATTAATTTGTTTTGTTGATCACTTGATTGCCTTTCACAGTTTCACTTGATTGCCTTGTTAATGTGCTTTATTTTTCTATATTTTCAGTTTGGCAGCAGCAGCCATCAAGACAAGAAAGGGCTCTACAACAGCCAGGTAAGTGGCCAACTGACCTATCTAGAGCCTAGAACATGTAGTATATTAGTCTGTGTATATATGGTATAATATATATTGTATATAACTATATATATATATATATATATATATATATATATATATATATATATATATATATATATATATATATATATATGGTATATATCAGTCCCCCATATAGGGGACGACCAGGACGACCAGGGGACTCGTCCAGGGTCGATTAATCGACCTGGACGACGACTAATCGTCCTGGACGTCCTGGACGGTCCCCAGGCGTCCAGACTCGTCCAGCCGTCCTGAAAACATGGATTAGTAGCAATGCCTAAGCAAGCACTTGGCAGATTTTTGCATTCTACAATTAATTGGCTGTTCCTTCTACAAAGGTCTGGGATAGAGCAGATGAGTTCATTCCAGAGAGGTTTGATTTAGAGGGACCTGTTCCAAATGAGTCAAACACAGATTTCAGGTCAGAATACAACTTTGTGATATATCGTTTCTATCCTGTCACTTCATATTTCCATTAGGCATCTGATTAGTTTTTGTTAACCGGCAAATGTGACTGAGCTGCGCCATGTTCCTGCTACATCTTTTTCCCAGGTTTATCCCATTCAGTGGAGGTCCTCGGAAATGTGTTGGAGATCAATTTGCTCTCCTAGAAGCGATAGTGGCACTTGCAGTTGTGTTGCAGAAGATGGATATTCAGCTTGTGCCAGATCAAAAGATTAACATGACTACTGGAGCTACAATTCATACAACCAATGTAAGGAAACATGCTATGCATATTTTCTACAATACTCTTGTTTTTTTCATAATCTAGTTGATATCAATTGGAGTTCAATAAAGAATTGTAGCAAAAGCTGTACTACTCAAGGGCACATTAGGAGGAAAGTGAAAAGGAAGAGGCCAAAGTTCCTGATGTTTTCTATATGAAAATTGATTCAGTTTTGAAAGCTCGAAAGTGTAGCCAAGTTATACTCTTGAGTTTCAATCATTTTTTTCCCCAAGAAAGTGGATAGAACCAAACTCTTCCTAATATTAAAGCGCAATCAGTTTCTTTGTCCATCGACCGTCCGCTTTTTTTTTCCGTTCTGCCCGCTCACCCTGTTGTCTGTCTGTGTTTTTTTTCTGTTCTGCCTGCCCCCATCACCTAGTCTGCTGTTTTTTTTTTCTGTTTTGAGTACCTCTCATTCCGATTTCTTAAGTTTTTCCATAAATATAAAAAACAAAGAATAAATGCACTATCGTAGGCCTTTGAACGCTTCACCCTTCTCTATGAAACAAAGGTTCCCACTACCATGTCATCTTGCCCCATTGTTCGTCCGCATTTTTTTAATGGTCCCCTCAACCTTGTCACCCATCTGCCTTTTTTGGTTTCTTTTTTGTTCCAAGTGTCTCCCATGCCAATTTCTTATATTTTTTTCCATAAATGTCAAAAACAAAGAATAAATGCAACATCGTGGACCTTTGAACCCTTGACCATTCTCTAATTACTAAGAAACAAGATTCTCAACAAGTTGTTGATGCAGTTTTGATTTGATTAGGACAAAACTTATCTTATTAGAACCTGGTTAGCCGATGGTCCAACTAATGAAACCGTGAACTGAAATCTTGAGTAGTATGTTGTCCAGTCTAAATAAATGTGCCTTCAAGCCATATGCATATACTAGTGCAATCCCTGACACATCACATGGAAAATCAAGAGAGGTCTCCCATTGTAATCACTAGCGGACAGATGACACGTCAACAACTAACTCCTTGCTGACTTTAATTAGAAATTAAAATTAAAATTAAAATTTTTATAGGTCCTCAAAGGAAGTCGCGGAACTAGATACTTAACTGTACTATAATGCATGGGTAGTATGAAAATTAAAGTTATGAGGATATTTAGGAGTAAATATTTCTATGTTTTGCAACGGGAGAAAAAATTCCATCATGGTTTATTGATACATGTTTAATAAGACATTGTGGATGCCATAGTCATCATCAAATAGATTAGATTTTGTTGGAATGAGTGGTCTCAATTGATTAGGCTAACCCTAGAAGAGTAGCTATAAAGTGTAGCATACATGGGCCTCATGGGCCTTAGCCACATGGGCCACATACATATACTCCAACACTCTCCCGCAGTCTGAACTACCGACGCAGCGGATTCAGACTGAACACCAGGAAAAGAAAATACACACGAGCCCCCCCCAGACTCAACTAGCCACTGGTGATGTTGAGGCTGGAGCGAAAGGCGGCGAATGTCGTCGATGGGAAGCCCTTGGTGAAGATGTCGGCGAACTGGGACGTCGTAGGTACATGTAGGACTCGCACCTCGCCGATGGCCACTCGATCACGGACGAAGTGAAGATCAATCTCCACATGCTTGGTCCGCTGGTGCTGCACGGGGTTGGTGAAGAGGTAGACTGCACTGACGTTGTCGCAGTAGACAAGCGTGCTCCAGAGTAGAGGGTTATAGAGCTCGGCCAGGAGTTGTCGGAGCCAAGAAGCCTTGGCCACGCCATTGGCCACGGCGTGGTACTCCGCCTCGGCACTGGAGCGGGAGGGCACCTGTTGACGCTTGGACGACCAGGACACCAGGTTGCCGCTCAAGAAGACAGCGTAGCCGGAGGTGGAACGCCGAGTGTCCGGACAGCCGGCCCAGTCAGTGTCAGTGTAAACAACCATCTCAGTGGAGGAGGACTGCCGGTGAAGGAGCAGGCCGTAGTCCACAGTACCGCGTAGGTAGCGGAGGAGCCGCTTGAGGGCAGTGAGGTGGGGCTCCCGCGGATCATGCATATGAAGGCACAGCTGCTGAACCGCATACGTGATGTCCGGGCGAGTGAAGGTGAGGTACTGGAGAGCACCAGCAAGACTCCGGTACGCGGTGGGATCAGACACCGGGTTCCCCTCAGCCTCAGACATCTTGCCCTGTGTGTCAACTGGAGTGGAGCAGGGGTTGCAGTCAGTCATCCCGGTGCGCTCAAGGATGTCAAGAGTGTACTGCCGCTGGTGAAGGAGAAGTCCAGCAGGGTGAGGCGCAACAGTGACCCCAAGGAAGTGATGTAGCACACCCAAATCCTTCATCGCAAACTCCTGCTGGAGAGGTGATAATCCGGCGAAGGAGTAACTCACTAGAGGCGGTGAGGACAATGTCATCAACATAGAGCAGTAGATACGCAGTCTCAGCTCTATGGTGGAAGATGAACAGTGACGTATCGGACTTGGCCTCCACAAACCCCAGTGAGCGCAGAAAGGCAGCAAAGCGATGGTTCCATGTCCTGGGAGCCTGCTTGAGGCCGTAGAGAGATCTGTTGAGCCTGCAGACCATGTCAGGACACGAGGAGTCAACAAACCCGGCCGGCTGACTGCAGTAAACTGTCTCAGTGAGAAGACCATGCAGGAAGGCATTCTTGACATCCAGCTGATGCACGGGCCAGGAGCGAGTGAGGGCGAGGGAGAGCACCATGCGCACTATAGCCGGCTTCACCACTGGACTGAAAAGTCTCATCATAGTCAACACCAGGCCGCTGAGTGAAACCCCTGAGAACCCAACGAGCCTTGTACCGCTCGAGAGTGTCGTCAGCCCGGCGCTTGTGTGTCCAGATCCACTTGCCGGTGACGACATTGGAGCCGGGTGGACGAGGCACCAGATCCCAGGTCCGGTTGGCGAGGAGAGCCGCGTACTCCTCTTCCATCGCGTGGCGCCAGTGAGGGTCCAACAAGGCCTCACGGACGGAAGAGGGTACTGGAGAGGCCTGCGAGTCCACGGGCGTCGCCGCGAGAGCCGGGGTGGCAGGGTCCCGACCGCGTGTCGTGTCACCATATGGTGAACATGACGCAGGTGGCGGTGAAGGAGCTGTGGGTGATACACCGGGGGCTCAACGCGAGCAGTGTGGGGCGGCGGTGACGGCCCTGGTGTACCCGACGGAGAGGAGGACAGCTCCGGTGGGGACGCCGGCGAAGGAGGGACCACCGGCGGCGGCGGCGGCGAAAGTGCCGCAGCAGGTCGTGCCCGGCGCTGGTACACGCGGATCGCCCGGGCGAAGCGCGCAGTCGGAGCCGGTGAGGACGGTCGGGGACCCCCGTCAGGCGGAACGACAGGGGCCGGCCCGGAAGGGTCCCCATCCATGCTCGAGCGAGGAGCAGGGTTGGGGGAAGCACTGGCCGACGGCGAGCTGGGGCACGGGGCCGTAGAACCTGCAGGAAACAACGGCAAAGGTGGCTCGACCACCGCATCAGTGGGAAATAAGGAGGAGAGGTCAAGGGGGGAGGTGGAAGGGGTGGTGGTGGTGGAAAAGGGGAAGACAGACTCATCAAACACCACATGGTGTGAGATGATGACCCGACGAGAGGTAAGGTCGTAGCAGCGATACCCCTTGTGGTCCGGGGAGTATCCAAGGAAGACACAGAGAGTGGATTGGGGAGCCAGCTTGTGAGGAGCAGTGGCTGTGGTGTTAGGGTAACACGCACACCCGAAGACTCGAAGGTGGTCATACCTCGGAGGGGTACCGAAAAGAGCGTGGTGCGGCGTAGGAGCCGGGCAAGCAGCGGAAGGCAGGCGGTTGAGAAAATAGGTGGAGGTGTGCAGGCTCTCGGCCCAGAAGCGAGCGGGGAGAGAGGCCTGAAGAAGAAGGGTACGCACGATCTAATTGGTAGTGCGAATCATGCGCTCCGCCTTGCCGTTCTGAGAGGAGGTGTATGGGCAAGACATGCGCAACTGGACACCGCGAGAGAGAAAGAAATCCCGAGAGGTGGAGTTATCGAACTCACGGCCATTGTCACACTGGACGGCCTTGATGGTGAGGCCGAACTGAGTGGAAACCCAGGCGAAAAAATGGTGAAGCGCAGGGAATGTCTCAGACTTGGCACGTAAGGGAAACGTCCACGAATAGTGGGAAAAATCATCAACCACCACCAGATAGTACTTATAGCCAGAAATGCTGAGTATAGGAGACGTCTATAGGTCGCAATGTACAAGATCAAAAATGCGAGCCGCATGTGAAGAACTAGAAAAAGGAAGACGAACATGACGGCCCATTTGGCACACATGACACAACTGCTCATCATGAGCTCGAGTACAACGAATGTCTGAGCTATGACTAAGCTGCATCAGGGCATCATGTCCAGGGTGGCCGAGGCGCCGGTGCCAAGTGGTAGAAGAGGTGGTGGCGAAGGCAGCTGACAAAAGCGAAGATGGCGAGGCAGACGCCGGAAAGCGGAGAGTGTAAAGGGGGCCCGTGCTGTCACATCGGAGCAGAGGACGCCGGGTAGCCAAATCCTTTACAGTAAGACCACAAGAGTCAAACTCCACAGAACACGAATTGTCAGCTGTAAAACGACGAATAGAAAGAAGGTTGTGAACCATAGAGGGAGCAACAAGAACATCGGGAAGACGAAAGGACCCATGAGCACCGGCGGTACCCACAGAGGTAACAGGAAGACAAGAACCATTTGCGACCATAATGGACGAGGGGAGAGAAGAAGAAGGAGAATGGACGGAAGAAAGTATACCAGAGTTGGGGGTGGTGTGGTAGGTGGCACCCGAGTCGGCAATCCACTCAGGTCCGACCGGGGGTGTCAAACCCAAGGTGCTGAACGACCGCCAAGGCCGCTTGGTCCCAGCCGGTAGACCCGGGAGGGGTGCCGGGGAAAGCAGCTCACGACGGTGGAGCGGAGCCGGAGGTGGGAGGACCAGTAAACATGGCCACCGGTGGGCGAGGCTCACCCCCGAGAGCGTGGTAGGGCCACATGGAAATGCGCCCTGACCACGGGTTGTGGAAAGAAGGCCATGGTGCCCCCCCGGTGAACCAGCAGATGGGGTGGCCCCACCACGGCCTCCCCCACGACCCCCACCGCTCCCACCACGTCGGCGACGACCGCCACGCCCCCCCACCTCCGCTTGGCCCGGAGGGAGGAGGACCAAGAAGGGACGACGGTGGTGGAGCAGACGGACGAGGAGCGGCAGTCGTGCGCGGCGAAGAAGCGGCCAGGGCGGTCGAGGAGGACGAGGACCCCGGAGTGGTGGTGGACCCCGGTTGGAGGCCCTGTGTGAGCTCCTCCATGACGAGGTCGTCGCGGACCTGTAGGAAGGTGGGGAAGGGCCGCTGACGGGTGATCCACGTCCGGAGGTGGGCGTAGCGGTCGCTGAGCCCGCGGAGGACGTTGAGGACGAGGATGCGATCCTCCACGGGCCAGCCCAGGTCACCGAGGGAGTCTGCCATGGTCTTCATCTTCCGGCAGAACTCGCCAACGGCGAGATCCCCCTGGACGAAGGTCCGGAAGCTCGCGTCAAGTCGCAGAGCTCGGGCCTCAGCATTGCCCAGAAACTGGCCCTCGAGTGCCAGCCACGCCTGTCGAGTTGAGGTGGAGGTGCGAACGAGGTCGTGGAGGTCGACAGAGATCGTGCCGAGGATCCAGGAAAGCACGATGCTGTCCAGACGCAGCCACGACGGAGTCTGGACCATGGGCGTAGGCTCGTCGAGGACGTGGTCGTCGAGGGCATAGCGGCGAAGAGTGAGGACCACCAGATCCCTCCAACGAGCGTACGAGGGCGACTCGGGGTCGAGAACGACCGGGACGAGAAGCCGGATGTTCTGGACACCGCCGGCCTGGTAGTGGAGCTGCGAGACGAGGGGGTCAGCCGGGTCATGATGGAGAGCGGTGGAGGTGGAGACGAAGTGTCCCCCCTGGTGGTCCAGGAGGCGGGGTGACCCCACCACGGCTCTCGTCGAGCCGGAAGAGGCGGCCCCCCCGTCGGTGAGAAGCTGCTCCGCCTCGGCGATCTGGCGGGCCAGAGTGTCGGCGGCCTCCCGCTCCCGTTGCCACAGAAGGGCAGCCACCCAGATGCGCTCCTGACTGGCGGCGGCCGCGGCACGGGCGGAAGCGAGGGCAGCGGCGAGGGCGGAGACGGGTGGCGGGGCAGAGAAGATGGTAGAAGATGGAGCCGCAGAAAGCCCTAGGCCGGCTGCAGCAGCGGCGGTGGCGGCGTCCGCGGGAAGGTCTGTCCCGGCGGCGTCGACGCCATCAGTCGGGACGACCGGGAGGGCCGCAGAGGCGGGGCGACATCGGACGCAAGGGCGAGTGCCACGTGCTGTCTAGGTGCCGGCCACGCCGCGGAAGGAGAAATTGCGGTCTGCAGAGGCGCGGTGGCAGCAGGCAGCCCGCCAGAGGTAGCAGCGGCTGGAGAGGGGAAAGCCGCGGCCAGCAGGGGCGCGGTGGGGCCCATGGCCGCGCCAGGTGGGGGCCAGGTTGGGCCCGCACCCACGCCTGGGGGCCCGTCGGTGGCTGGCGGCGCCAGGGGGCGAGCCACGGCGGCGCCAGGTCGGGCGGCGCTCAGGGAGGCGGCGGCGGCTGTAGGTGGCTGGGGGCGCGGGTGAGGGGTGGATCCGGCCACCTGGGCCCAGGAGGTGGGGTGGGAGAGGGGGGAAGTGGAGGAAGAGGGAAGGGGAGAGATAGGCTTTGATACCATGTTGGAATGAGTGGTCTCAATTGATTAGGCTAACCCTAGAAGGGTAGCTATATAGTATAGCATACATGGGCCTCATGTGTCTAGCCACATGGGCCACATACATATACTCCAACAGATTTAATTGTTATAGAAAAGATAAAACATAAATATACATGCAGCATTCCTGTCTCGTTTCCCAATGTTGGATAGCTTTTTTTTATTTAAATTATGTAACACATGGACATGTTTGATAAAAAGGCCCCTCGTTTCATTTCGGGTCTATTCTAGCCCAAACTTCTATTTCAAGTTTGATAGCATATCTGAATGGTTTCTTAAGATGAGCTTATTGCTGCAGGGACTATATATGAATGTAAGCCTGCGTAAAGTTCAGCAAGAAGCCGAGTTAGCACTGAGGTAAATTCTTAATGCTGATTTGCTCAATACTTTTTTTTACAAACCGATACAGAACTGCAGTTGGCTCCCCTAAAAAAAGGCTACAGAATCTTATATTTTCCCCTAGTTCTGTCACAAAGATATTTTTACATGAATTTCATTGCTAATTTTGCAATCAGGCTTTGAAAGGCCACAGGATGTGTTCTCTTTATCGTATTACTTGTACCCAGAACAGTAGAAAACGGGAAGCTTATGTTGTTTTTCTTCTCCACTTAAGTTTCAGCAAAACTTTGACTGTTTTCTTTCGTTCAGCGAATCAAAATAGACGGAAACGACTTCAAACCAGAATAGAGAACACCTGCACTGGCTACAGAACTGTCAAGATGTGAAATATGCTTCTCAGTTTCTCGTTGAAAGCTCTACAGTACCATACTAGATGTCACTGCGTCGTTGTACAGATTTTACAGATTCGCTTCCCTTGAAACTTGAAAGAAGGAACTTTTGCTTACTGATTCGTTCGGCTATTCGTGAGCGTAAAACTTAGGTCCTGGTGGTAATCCAAGGCCGAACAGATTCATATTCGTATATTCGTTAGCGGCACAATATGGTATTGGGGAAAAAAATGTACGTAGTGTGGTTTTTCTCGGTATAATCAGTCCTGACCTAGACTGTGTTTAGTTCCTCCAAACTTCCTAAATTTGACACTATAAAAAAGAAGATTTCCCGTCACATCAAACTTGCGGTACATGAAGTATTAAATATAGACGAAATCAAAAACTAATTACACAGTTTAGTTGTACTTTGCGAGACGAACGTTTTGAGCCTAATTAGTCAACGGTTGGACAATTATTACTAAATACAAACGAAATGCTACAGTGGCACTACAGTATTTTTGGCATTTCCAAATTCGGGAAATAAACACAGCCTCAGTGAAACCAGTTGTCCAGTTGCGCAACCAACCTCTCAGTATCCACCGGATTTTAGTTGACGTGGTCCGGTCCCACATGTTAGTGGGTCTCTTTCCTCCCATTTATTTCTCTCGTTCTACTCCATAACGAGCCATAGCGATTGCTAGGATGGACAGGGACGGCGGGTGGAGGGATCACCTAGAGGCCGTCGGGTTCTTTGGTCATAGACGACGGCGGGGAGTTCTTGGTAGGGCGTGATTGGTTCTCTTGCCTGGGCAGCCTGGCCAGCATCCGAGAGCCAGGCTCTCGCGGGCCAGCTTCGTTGCATGCAGAGTCATTTTGGGCGTGTTTGCAGGGAGGCCGGGAGGGTGGCCCGTGCTCTCGGGGTGCAGCAGCCCTTGTTTGATGTCCATGGACCAGCTCCCAGCCTGGCCAGCACGGTGCTCAAAGCACCTTTGGGCCTGGCTCCAGAAAAACGCTATCCCCCACCGTTTTTCTGGGGCACGGCTCTGCGCAGCTCGTGCATGGCGATTTGGAGCCGAATCCTGGTGTTAGATGGCCTTGGGCCTGACTTTCAGCTGTGAAACAAACATGATCTCTATTGGGCTTGGGACTTTTGTGCTGAGAACCAAACACGGGGCCTTGCACCTGGTGAAGCTGGCTCTGGCTGGACTTGGCCTGGCCGGCGGGCCTGGTTGGCTAGATGCAGTGTTACAAACAAGCCCTTTGTTTGGTTCGCTTCTCTAGCCAGCCTGTCCCACCGCTGAAGCTGTTTGGTTGGACGATTTCTTGCCTATCTCGTGCATGCGCCAGAGAGCAGCGGGCGCGTGAGTTGCGACGAGCCAGCCAAGCTGCGCAGGAACGAACCTCAGCTACGTTCCTCGCGAGCCAGGCTCCGGGCGTCCTTTTGCACGCGCGCAACCAGGCTGAGCTCAGTTCCAGAAAACCAAACACCCTGCACGCGTACGAGGGCTTGCAAGGCTGGCGGCGCAGGATACCAATCACGCCCTATGTGATGTACGTTGTACGAGGTGCCCGGGGACGCGAGGCTCAGGGCGACCGTGCTCCTGCTGGAAAGGGCGCGCCCATCGGCGCCGCCAACCGAGCCTGTAGCACACCAGACTAGCCCGCGGCGCCCAAATCGGCGGGAAAGCAGAAGAGGGTGAAGAGGAGACGATACTGGCAGCGGTGGCGCGCCTCGGGCTCACGACGGCAACCCGAGACTCCGGCGCAAGAGCAGGCGCAGCTCCACAAGGAGGTCGTCGGGGCTGCCTGGGCCCGCGGGCGACCGTGGCGCGGACGCCCGCGTGGGAGATGGGCGGGGACGCGCGTTTCGTCGTGGCCCCCGATTTTGGCGCCGGCCGCCGTTGGGCAATAGCCTCTGCATAAGTGGTTGGCTAGTTGCTATTCTTATGAAAAAAAATGGCTGCTATGGGCAGCCGAGAGAAAAACTGGCTTTTTCATCAGAAGCATGATAATCGGTTCTAAACAGGGGCATCGCAATTCGTCACGTAGGAGGAGAGACAGACAGAAGTGTTTCTTATTTGAGCTGTCAGCTAAAGACTAGTGGAATCCGCTGGCCTAGGCACACTCCAGTGAAGCAGAGGAGCTGTGTCAGCTTGTCAATGCGCAGCGCACGAAACCGGCCAACGGAAGCTATCAAGCCCGAGGTCGTGCAGTCTTGCTGTACAGTATTTGTACATAGATATATATTGTTTGCGCTTTTCGAGAAACAAGTTTAATTAAATATATATTAAAAATTATTAATATTTATAGTACATAATTAGTATTATTTGAAATATTTTTTAATCTAGTTTTTTAATAAATTTATTTAGAGATACAAATATTGTATATATTTGTTTTATAAATTAAGTTAAATTTATGACACGTACATCAATGACAACAGATATAAATGGACCGAGGGAGTGCGTGCGACCGTGTAACGTCACCTGTCCATTCGTGAGATGGCAATGGCATGGATAGAAGGTGACATTTCCTTGGCGTGGGCCCCAGGGCCAGGGCGCGCCGCTGTCTGGACTGCGTTGCCTGGCCCCGCCGTGACAGCGACTGAATTCCAAGGTTACGTTCGCTGGATAACTACGGGCTACGGCCGTGGCCACGTGGCCGTGGAAACACTGCAAAGCTTCGGTTAACACCTTCTAACATCGGCCTAACCACTTTGAAAGCACATCATTGGAGAGCCCAAAAGTACGTCGCCACTCGCCACTGGTTCAAACACCCGTTTTCTTTCACACAGGGGCCGATCCAGCACCGGGGCGGGGCGGGGTGAGCTCGAGCTCCCGCTACCGCCGCTCGGACCATGGAGCCCATCCTAAGCCGTCGCTATAAATTTGTACATATTTAAATTTAGAAGAAGAGGCTAGAGATAAAAGATTATGAGATAAGTTCCTTCTAACTTATTTTCTAGATCCGCCACTGCTTTCGCATGCAAAGTTACATCTACAACGACATGCCACGGCTGCACACGCCACACTAGCACAGTACGAGGCGCGAGGTAAAGTTAAATGTGCCCGCCCACAAACATGCGACGCGCGAGGCGCGAGGCAAGCCGGCATTCAGCTACAAACATGCGACGCACGGCATGACCCGACCCGGGCAAAACTCCCGCTGCCCTACTATACCCTCGCCACGACGCCCGCCCACAAACGCAGAGCAGCCTGTCAGGGCATGGCTGCCACGGCGCGCGCGAGTAGGCGCCTGGCCCCGGGCGACGCGCACGCCACGCCGGCGGTCGGCCCCGTGTCGTCCGGCTCCGGCGGCGGGCGGGCGCAGGAGTTCAACCTGTCCTCGGGCGCGGCCACGGCCGTGGTGTTCGTCTCCGTCCTGCTCTGCTTCATCCTCCTCTGCACCTACTGCCGCTGCGCGCGGCAGCGGGCCGTCGCGGGGGCGCGCCGCCGCGTCATGCGCGACCTCGTCCCGGGCGTCGCGCTCTTCGTCCGCTCCTCCGCGGCCGCGCTGCCGCCCGTGGTGCCGTACGCCGCGGCCGCGGCCGCCAGCGCCGCCAAGAAAAAGGGCCTGATGCCCGAGGACTGCCCCATCTGCCTCGAGCCCTTCGGCGACGACGACGGCGTCAGGGTCGTCCCCGCGTGCGGCCACCTCTACCACGCGCCCTGCATCGACCGCTGGCTCGACGTCCGCAACTCCTGCCCCGTCTGCCGCTGCGCCGTGGCCAGCCTCTACGCCGCCGCCGACCGCGAGAGGGACGCCGCGGCGGTGGCCCACGGTGCCCACGACGACGACGACGACGAAGACGACCAGGAGGCCGTCCTGCAGCGCGTCGTCACGATGATCGAAGCCATAAGAGACGAACAGAGAGAAGACGCGGTGGCGCGGCGCGCGCCGGCCGGTGGAGGCGGAGGGTCATGACATGATTCATGATTGATACATGCATGGCTCAATTGCAGTGCAGGTGCAGCTAACTTTAACTAACCTTGTAAATTCGTGAGTAGTTTCGGTGTCACAGTATATAGGGCTAGCTGGTGTGATCATTCACCATTTTTCTGACAACAATTTTTTCTTGAATTGTGTATATTCGAAATTATGGCATGGGATGAATGATTTTTTTTTTCATGGTTCAAGACATGGTCATGACCACCTCAGTATGGCATCCCTGTTTTTGAAATGCTCTGGAATCGGTCTTGTTGCCTAGTACCTATACATACTTTGCCAGACCAAAGCAAGTTCAAACAACAAAAATTATATATAACACTTTTAAGTATGTGCCATCTTCTAATTGTGTGTATTGTAGTGGTTTATCATATTGGGTTGGGGGAATATAGCCAACAACCGCTTTAGTTGGAGAAATCATAAAGTCCAGCTAAGCTTTATTCCCAGGTGTATCATCAAATCATACAAATTTGCCTGCATAATCATCATAATATTCTGCCGTTGGACAGCAGTCCAGAAATTGAGAAGAAGGCCTCCTCCCTGGTGGCAAAAGAGCGCTGTAGAATCATTGCCGACGCCTCACCTGCCGGCCTTCCATCCCTCTCTCTCTCTCTCTCTCTTTTTGAGGGTGCCGGCCTTCCATATCCAATATATATTAGAATAAGGCATCAGAGGAGGCCAATGAGGCGTCACTCGGTACCAAGATCCTTCATAATCCGGCAACTCGTGTTAGGTTAGGTGGTGGTTGGCGTCTTTGGGTTGACAAAAGTCCAGCCAGTTATAGAATTTATGGGATTATTAGGATGTGCCAATTTGTCACTTGCACGGATGCAAGCTGACAGACAGTGATAGGTGTGATAGGGTGAGAATCTTATTTTGTCCTGCATTTTTGTTTTGTTTTTGGGCATTGTATAAGCTTTGTACTCCCTCTGTCCAAGAAAACATGTAACTACGGGTCATGTGCCAACAAAAATAGTTTACGTTTGACCAACTTTCTAGTGAATACTATTCACATTTATGACTTTAAATTAAGTTATTAAGAAAATACATTTCGTAATGAATCCAATGGTATTTATTTGATATAATAAATATTAATATTTTTTTATCTATAATTAATTGAACTTAAGATACTAAACTATGATACTATGCTAGAATTGCACGTTTTTCTGGATGGAAGGAGTAGAAAAGCACTCGAGCAATGCGAGGTTCAGTTTTCTGAATCTCTGCATCTGCCCAACAAGGTTTCGTCTTCTTGAGCCCAAAGCCCCGTTGTATTTGTCAAAATCTTGCAATTAATCGATCAAGGTTAGGGATCACATCACATCACATGTATGGATTGCAAACTACAATAGGCCGGCATTCGTCCAGACTGAGCATCTAGCCGCAGTGGGTATTCTAAAGAGATAATCTAAAGCTTTAGAGTATGAATATAGAATAAAAACTACTGCACCGGGTACTCTAAAACGATACTCTATCATTTCTCTCACTCTATATTTAGAGTGGTACAGTGCTTACTCTATAGTGGGCAGTGACGGACCCCACTAGCTAAGCAAAGGAAAAAATGCTATAAATCACAAACCAAGAATCTAAATTAAATTTCGATTGCACCATTAAATGTCTCAATAAATCCTTCAAAACTAGATCACACATGGATATATTTAGATAAAGTGACAAGTGGGTCCCACAGTGGATAGAGTGAATAGAGAATGATATAGAGGATGGATGAGTGCAGAAGAATTGAGTATAGAGGAGATAATCTTGCTGACTGGAACATATAGATGATGAATATAGAGGTCCATTAGTGCGGATAGCCTTAGACTCAAGATACCGCTGCCTGATTCTGAATGCAACACAACAGCGCGTCAGCACCCGTCCCCTTCGCAGGCTCGCGCATAGGCCTCCACGGCCACAACAACGCTGCAGGTGACTCTGGGCAAACCAAAGAGTCAAAATTGCAGCACCCCACAAAGGAGCGTGGACTCTGGGCACGTGATGAGATTGCATAAACAAAGACGAACCATACGTGCTACCTCCACAAAAGGTCTCCTACAAGTTCTTTGCAGAGTGAGATGAACTAGCACATAATATTAATACCATCTATCTAATCTTTTTCAGGCACAGTTCAGGACGAGCTACGTTTATCAGCAGCTATGTTGTTGTGTCAAAAGGCAGGGTGATCTGTATGGTCATATGAACATGATCGGTCACTCTAGCCCACATAGTCTCGCATAGTAGTGACAGTTCAAGACGATCAGGGCATCTCAAGTTCTGAGAATAGTCATTGTCCGATTAGTCTCCGAGGCGGGAGAACACCCGTGGTTCTTGGTGCCCTTGCTCAATTCTCACGGTGGTGGCCTCCAAGATCTGGATGCCTCTGGCGTTTTCACAACATGCTTCCTGACAATTAGACAAGCAGCTTGTTACATGTACAAGAGAAGGATCGATGCTATATAGTTGAAGAAGAGGAGTTTGAAAATGATTCTTTGAGTAGATGAAAGAGGGTTTTTTTTGGCACATTTTTTTAATGATTTTATTGTTCCTAACATTGGTGATTCATCTAGTAAAGCAGAATACTTATGTTCGGTGTCTGAAATGAATGTTTGTATTTTGGAAATAAAATTTCATTATCTCATGAACTTAAATTGAAACCAATCAATAAAACAAATGCTTCATAGGTGAGGTGTTGAGGAGACCTTTCTGTCGGTATGTCCTACCAGGATATGTAGTGGACGGTTTATTCTCTTCTTCCTGATATGAATGACAGAGCCCCTATCCTTGGTTCCAAAAACAAACATGCCGAGAAAAAACTTGCTTCAGCTTCAGTTCAACCCAAGTATAGGAGTAATAAAGAAGATAATGTTAATTTTACAATTATTTTCCCCAGGTAATCAAATGCAATTGGGTGCATTCAAAGAAGCAGGAGATGAATACACGGATTAGGTACCTTCGCTGTGCTGTGGCCTGTGGGCCTCATGAGTCATGACTGTGGCACCCAGCTTTTGAGCTCTGTCACTAATTGCTAGAACCACCGTCCCCCCTTTTTGTTTGCATTTACGTTTTTAAGCTCCATCACTAATTCCTCCCGTTGGGCCTCTACTTCCGCATACTGCAAGCTCATGTTCAGTAACCTGTCCTGCATGTCTTTTAGTTCTGATTCCAGTTGTGCTATTTTGTCATCATTATTCCCCTCACCATTCCTGCTCCCAGATTGCCGCTCTGCAGTGGGACTGTACAGGGTAAAAGTAACAATATGATCCACTAGGAGGTAGGCCGCAGCCAGGTCATGAATACTTCTGAAGATTTTTGCATATTTGGATCGCTAACACTGATTGACAGCCTATACCAATTCATAGAAAAAAAATATTTGTCCAGACTCTATAACAGTATTTCCTCTTTTGCAAGTACTTAGTATAACACCGACTATTTCGGGACACTAATGTTTAACATGACTGCCAAGATGGAGTTTTATTAACAGATTACTGGAACTTGATCAATCGTTGGATATGCATACATAATATTAAATCTTAGGGGCGAGTGTAAATTATCCCTCTTGTACAAAGTTGGGAAAGGGATGGACAAGGTATGTGCTGAATTGCATTACCTCTTCACCTGTGTCCTATACAATCTATTTTCCTCCAGAGCTTCGGCAAGTCTGCTTTCCAATGACTGGATCTTTGCTTGCAGGTCTGATTCCTCATTAACTGGAGAACAACCTCCGTTGTCAGTAGCTAGATCATTGTTCCCCTAAAAAAAGTAAGGAAATAGCTGAGAGAAAGTAATCAAGTTGTTTTCACTTTTCACATTTAAATCTAATAATTTAGCATAACAAAAGTTTCATGTGTTTCACCATGCGTGCACACAAAAGTTCTTATTGAGAGACTTTTCACATTTAAATCAATACTTTTCACCTGAAAGCATACTGAATAAGAAATCTAAATTACTCACCTGTTTTATGCTGCTCAGCTTTGCTTGCATGGATGTTTTACTTTGTTTGTCTCCATTGATCTTATTTGAAGTATCCTGCGTATGTGAGACTTTGTCTGTTAACATGGCCTTTTGCACCTTTAGTTCATCACATTCTTCAGACATCAACCGAAGTAGCTCTTCTAGTCTTCCCTTTTCAAACTTAGCCTCATCAAGGGAACTTTGCACTTTCAAAAGTTCATCTTGGACACCTGCTATTTTCTGAACTTGAATTTTTAATCCAGAATTTTCTTCCATTATTTGCTGTTTCTCATAATCGCTAGATTTATATTTCAGTTCTAATTCATTTGAAGTTATTCTTAAATTTTCTTCATTGGATTTAGCAGCTTCCATCAGTCTTCTCATATCCTCGGCATCTGTTTTCAGCATTTCTTCATTTTGTTTCGACGCATTGAGTGAATCAGCGAGGGATTTAATCTTGCTTTTAGACTCCTTGCGTATATCTTCCAACTGAGACTCGTAACGTCTCAACTGCTCATTTACATCATGAAGATTAGCCTGAAGTTTTGCCTTGTCTGCTCGAAGGATGGAGGCCTCGCGAATAGTATCCAGCATGGAACTTTCTTGGTCCTCGTGTGTTGAAGATAGTTGCGCAGTAAGGCTCATGACCTCCCTCTCAAGATTCTCTACCTCGATAGTCTTTTCTTTATCAATCTTGTTTAAAAGGAAATGTGCACGATTTATCTTTTCTTCATGCTCCTTGTGCTCATGAAGTATATTCTCCAGTTCCAAGAGAAAAGATCGCTCTTTTGAAGATATATCTTTCTGAATCGAAGAAAGTTTTACCTCTAGGAAGTCCACAGTTCTGCAAAAATCTGTGGTCTTTCTTTTCGAGTGCTCCAATTCCTGCTCTAGCTGTGTAGCACAGCTGTGCAATTCCAACTTTTCCTTCTTTAGATCATCCATCAATGCTTGAAGAGAGTTGCAATCTTCAATGAGATTATCAACTTTAGCCTGCAGTTTAGCATTCAATCTTCTTAGAGCCTCTGAATCCTCCTGTACTTCTGAAAATCTTTTCTGAAATTCTAATTGTTTTTGCTTCACTTCCACCTTTTGAGCTTCCAGCTCTGATTGCTGCCATTCCACTTTATCCTTGAGATCTATGATCATTGTTCTAGAATCATCCATTTGCACTATACATGACTCGTACTCACTTGTCAGATTAGTCAACTCAACCTCCATTCCAGAAATGGACTCCAATAATTCTAATTTTTCATCTTCCAGCCTTGATATATGCAACTCTAGTTCCACTTTGCAGATTTCAAGCTCATGTATCTTCTGTCCAAGTACATTATCTATAAAGGCTTCCATTTCTAGTTTAGAATGCTGCAAGCCTTCAATTTCTTTTTCTTTGAGCTGAACTGTACCCTTCAACAGATTCAATTCAGATCCAGTGTCTCCTAGTTCTTCACTTCTTAACTGGTAGCCTCTTGCAATATTGTTTTCCTCTCTCTCCAGCTCTGTAGCACGGAAGCTACTTAGGTTCTCTCTGAGCTCAGATAATTCAAGACTTCTCTCTTTTAGCTCCTCTTGGCTTTTTTTGAGCTTCTCTTCTAGTTCTCTAGACTCCGATTGAAAATTCAACATCCTTAGCTCAAGGTCAGCACATTTTCTTTCTAGGTATTTTGCTCTAGATTTTGAAGTCCCAGAAAGATCTGTCGCATTTAACATTTCCTGAATATCAGAAATGCAAGAATCCTGTCCTTCGACCCCACTAACTTCTTTCAACTTTTGTATAAGCTCCATATTTTCCTCTGTTAATTCGGAACAATCATTCTCAAGATCTTGCATTTGAACCTTCAAAAAATCATTCTCTTTTTCCAGTTCAAGATATATAGCAACAGAACTAGCACCACCTGCATTTTCTATGCTGAGTACACGATCCAACTTCTCCCTCAATGCTACGATTTCATCTTCTTTTAGTGACATCTGCCTTTCCCACTCCGCATCTTCTTGAACCGACAATGCATTCATGGGTACCTCATGATCAATCACATTACTCATTTGAGTGAAATTGGAGATTTCTGTTCTTTGTGCTTCTATTGTTTCTTCCAGTTCTTGAAGAATAGAAACAAGCTCTATATTTGCATCTTGACTCTTCTTCAGTTGTGTTGTTAAGTTTTCATTTGATTCTCTCAGAAATTGCACCTCATCTTTTAGTTCAAGCTGGACGTCTATTGCATCACCAGACCTGGGAATTCCAGTAACAATTTGCCGTGCATTAGCCACCTCCAAAGACAATTTCAATTCTTCAATTTCTTGTCTCAATGACTCTTGTTCGGCTTGTGAAGCAGAAAGTTCCAGCAATATCTCAGTCTGTTTCTTGGATTTTTCATCACATTCCTTCTGTAATGTCTCTAGATCATTTTTCAATTTTTGAGAATGGCTCTCCCACATTTGTGCCTCATTAAGAAGTTCATCAATTGTTTCTTCAGCAGCATCAAGGAGATCTTTGGATGAACCAGATGCCCCTGATGACAATTGAGCAAAACCACTCAAGGATGACTCATCGATACTCTCCTGCAGCATGTTTCGACCTGGAGTTTGATTACTGAAAGATGAATCATTAGATCTATAAATCAGATCACCACGACCCACACTGATATCGTCAATAAAAGAACTAGAAGTATCTTGCCTCTCTATGTACAATCCCTCATCAGAATCATTCCTTGGAGATGGTGAGAAGCTTGTATCCTGAAATACATTTCACAATCTATATTTGCGCATAGTAATCTTAATACTCCCTCCAGTTCAAAATACTTGTTTTAGCCTCTTTTACAATCTTCAAAATGCCTGTTACAACTAGGTAGCTTCAACATATTTTTTCCAGCCATAAGCCCATAACCTTCCTTAATTGTAACACCTAACTTATTTCTTCCTGTATGCACACTTTAGGGAAGACTAATTGAGGGTAGTATTGTCATTTAACCTACCTTCTTTTTTTATCGAACACGCAGGAGAGCTGTGCATCTTTTATATTAGAGAGGAAAAAAAGGGGAAAGAAACCCCATACAAGACAACCTACTTCCCTCCACTTTATCTACCTTCTTAGTTCTCGTCCCCATCTCTAAAACAAGTATTGTGAACCGTAGGGAGTAATTAATAACAAAAAAAGGAAGAGTTTTGAGCAATCGTACCCTAATCCCAACTTCATCTTGATGAAAACCACCTAAATGATTTGTTGATGAGAAATTAACATTCCTGGTGATCAAGTTATTAGAACCATCTGATTTGATGTCATCATTGCTTGGACTATTGCCAACAAAACATGGAGATGGTCCATTCTGTTGGAAGAAGTAAATTCCATTACTTGGCTAACCCTAGAAGGGTAGCTATATAGTCTCCATACATGGGCCACATGGGCCTTAGCCTCATGGGCCTACATATACTCCAACACCCCCCCGCAGTCTGAACTACCGTCGCAGCGGAGTTCGAGGCTGAAACAAGAAAGAACACACACAACCCCCCCACAGACGCAACTAGCCACTGGTGATGTTGAGGCTGGAGCGAAACTCGGCGAAGGTCGAGGACGGTAGGCCTTTGGTGAAGATGTCCGCGAACTGGGAGGTCGTCGGGACATGAAGGACCCGCACCTCGCCCATGGCCACCCGATCACGGACAAAGTGGAGGTCGATCTCGACATGCTTCGTCCGCTGGTGCTGGATGGGGTTGGTGGAGAGGTAGACCGCACTGACGTTGTCGCAGTAGATCAGTGTGCTCCTGGAGGGTGGAGTGTGCAACTCGGCAAGCAGCTGCCTGAGCCAGGCGGCCTCCGCCACGCCGTTAGCAACGGCGCGGTACTCCGCCTCGGCGCTGGACCGGGAGACCACCGGCTGGCGCTTGGACGACCACGACACCAGGTTGCCGCCCAGGAAGACGGCGTAGCCGGAGGTGGAGCGGCGAGTATCTGGGCACCCGGCCCAGTCAGCGTCGGTGTAGACGACGAGGTCGGTGGAGGAGGTCCGGTGGAGGAGGAGGCCGTAGTCGAGCGTGCCCCGGAGGTAGCGGAGGAGGCGCTTGAGAGCCGTGAGGTGAGGCTCCCGGGGGTCATGCATATGTAGGCAGACCTGCTGAACTGCATAGGTGATGTCCGGCCGGGTGAAGGTGAGGTACTGAAGTGCCCCGGCGAGACTCCTGTACGCAGTGGGATCGGCCACCGGTGGTCCCTCAGCCTCAGACAACTTGCCCTGAGTGTCGACCGGAGTGGAGCAGGGGTTGCAGTCAGTCATCCCAGCCCGCTCCAGGATGTCCCGAGTGTACTGCCGCTGGTGAAGTAGGAGGCCGGTGGGACGGTGCTCAACAGTGACACCGAGGAAGTGGTGGAGCTCACCCAGATCCTTCATCGCGAACTCCTGCTGGAGAGCAGTGATGATCCGGCGGAGAAGTGACTCACTGGAGGCGGTGAGAACAATGTCATCAACATAGAGCAGCAAGTATGCAGTGTCGGCTCCACGGTGGTAGACGAACAGGGACGTATCAGACTTGGCCTCCATGAACCCCAGGGTCAGCAAGAAAGCGGCAAACCGGTGGTTCCACGCCCGAGGTGCCTGCTTGAGGCCGTAGAGGGACCGGTTGAGCCGGCAGACCATGTCAGGACGGGTGGTGTCGACGAACCCCGCCGGCTGACTGCAGTACACCGTCTCGGTAAGAAGGCCGTGGAGGAAGGCGTTCTTGACGTCCAGCTGGTGGACGGGCCAAGACCGAGCAAGCGCCAGTGATAGCACGGTACGGACGGTGGCCGGCTTGACCACCGGGCTGAAGGTCTCATCGTAGTCGACGCCAGGGCGCTGAGTGAAACCCCGGAGGACCCACCGAGCCTTGTAGCGCTCGAGAGAGCCGTCGGCCCGGCGCTTGTGGGTCCAAATCCACTTGCCGGTGACGACATTGGAGCCCGGCGGCCGGGGCACCAATTCCCACGTCTGGTTGGCGAGTAGCGCGGCGTACTCCTCTTCCATCGCGCGGCGCCAGTGAGGGTCCAACAGGGCGTCGCGGACGGAAGAGGGTACCGGAGAGACCACCGCGTTGCCGGTCGAAGCCTCGAGGGCACGAGGCGGCAGTGTGCCAGCCGCGTGTCGTGTCACCATCGGGTGAACATGCCGCGGGTGTCGGTGAAGCAGCGGCGGGTGGTAGACCGGCGGGGCACCACGAGCCGGCGGGGACTGCGGCGGTGGTGTCGGCGTCCCCGGTGGAGAAGGGAGCGCGAGGGGCGGCGGCCGCGGCCTGCGCTGGTACACCCGTACCGGCGCGGCGAACCTCGACGGAGGTGCCGGGGCAGGTGCCGGGACGGGATCCGTCGACGGAGGTGCCGGGGCAGGTGCCGGGACGGGATCCGACGTCAGCGACCGACACGACCCCCCCGGGGCAGAAGCGGGGGACGAAGGCCCCGGGTCTGCACCAACCGGAGAGGACGGGGCCGCGCCCGAGGACGATGGGCCCGGACCCGCCGGGAATCCGGGACCGGGGGCCGGCCCGGTGCGCAGCGAAGCGGTACCTGCAGGAGGCCACGAAAAAGGTGGCTGGACCACCGGGTCAGTGGGAAACAGGGAGGGTGGGTCAGGTACCGGAGGGGTGGTAGTGCTGGAAAAGGGAAAAACGGACTCATCGAACACCACATGGCGAGAGATGAGAACCCGTCGGGAGGTAAGGTCAAAGCACCGGTATCCCTTGTGATCCGGGGAGTACCCGAGGAAGACACAGAGCGTGGAGCGAGGGTCCAGCTTGTGGGAAGAAGTGGCAGCGGTGTTGGGGTAACACGCACACCCAAACACGCGGAGGTGATCGTACCGAGGCGGGGTACCGAAGAGGGCGTGGTGAGGAGTGGGAGCGGGGCAGGCCGTGGAAGGAAGGCGGTTCAGAAGATAGGTGGAGGTGTGCAGGCCCTCAGCCCAGAAGCGAGCGGGAAGAGAGGCCTGAAACAGAAGGGTACGCACGGTGTCGTTGGTGGTGCGAATCATCCGCTCAGCCTTGCCATTCTGGGAAGAGGTGTATGGACAAGACATGCGGAGCTGAACACCGTGAGAGAGAAAGAAGGCACGGGAGGTGGAGTTATCGAACTCACGACCATTGTCACACTGGACGGCCTTGATGGTGAGGCCGAACTGTGTAGACACCCAAGCGAAGAAGTGGAGAATGGCGGGGAAAGCGTCAGACTTTGCACGAAGAGGAAAAGTCCAGGAGTAATGAGAGAAATCATCAAGTAGCACAAGATAGAACTTGTAGCCAGAAACGCTGATGACAGGAGAGGTCCAGAGGTCGCAATGTATAAGATCAAAGATGTGAGCCGTCTGGGAAGAAGAACTATGGAAGGGAAGACGGACATGACGGCCCAGCTGACACGCATGACACAAAGGCTCATCGTGAGTCCGAGGACACCGAATGTCAGAACTACGACTGAGCTGCATCAGGGCTTCACGACCAGGATGGCCGAGTCGCCGGTGCCAAGTAGTGGAGGAAGTAGTGGTGGCGAAAGCAGCTGACAATGGGGTCGGCGAGGAAGACGAAGGAGACGGTGGGAAGCGAAGGGTGTAAAGGGGACCCGTGCTGTCACACCGAAGCAGAGGACGGCGGGAAGCCAAATCTCTGACAGTGAGACCGGAAGAGTCAAACTCCACAGAACAGGAATTGTCAGCAGTAAATCGACGAATAGAAAGAAGGTTATGAACCATAGAAGGTGCCACAAGAACATCAGGAAGACGAAAAGAGCCATGAGCGCCGGCGGCACCCACGGACGTGACAGGAAGACAAGACCCATTAGCGACCATGATGGATGAAGGGTGATAGGAAGAAGGAAGGTGAACGGAAGAGAGAATAGTGGGGTCAGGAGTGGTGTGGTAGGTGGCACCCGAATCGGCGATCCACTGTGGGCCGGCACCAGGAGTTTGCGGGGCCAGCGTGCTGAAGGAGTGTGCCAAGGCCGCCGAGTCCCAACCGGGCGGTGGAAACCCGGGAGAGGCCGTCGCGAGCATGGCAGCGGCCGGCAGGCGAGGCTCACCACCGGGAGCCTGGAAGGGCCATGACGGGTCGTGGAACCCAGAACCCCCACCACGTCCCCGTCCGCGACGACGGCGTCCGCCACGCCCCCCTCCACCCCCGCTCGGCCCGGGTGGAGGAGAATCCACAAGAAACGACGGCGGCGTAGGGGCCGGATGTGGTGCCCAGGCCTGGCCAGTGCCCGCGCCAGAGGCGAGCGGCGCGAGTGAGTGGCCCGCGCCGGTGAGCAGCGCTGGAGGGTGGCCGGGCCATGTCGGGGCCATGCCAAGGGCGGCCGGAGCCCGGGAAGGAGATGTGGTCGGGGCGGCCGGGAAAGGCGCAGTCGCGGGGGCACTGCCGGCAGCGAAAGCAAGGGCCTGCTGTGCCCATGTCGCGGGAAGGAGGGGCGCGGAGGCGGATGGGGTGGGCGAAGGCAGCAGCGCGGGTGAGCGGGTCGCACCAGCAAAGGGAAGGGCGGTCCCGACGGTCACACCGGACGCAAAGCAGCAGCCAGCCTGCAGGCCAGGGGTCGGCCATGCGGCGGGAGAAGAGGGAGGAGCAGCAGCCGGCAGGGGCCCTATGGCCGCGTCACCCGTGCCTGAGGCGTACTGTCCAGCGGAAGAAGAAGCAGCGGCACCCTGGGGCCCTGCTGGAGGAGCGGTGGCCGCACTTGTAGGGGTGGCAGAGAGTTGGGCAGCAGAGGAGATGGTGGCGCCCAGGGCCAGCCCACTCCCTGGCGGCTGGAGCAGGGGCTGGCCACCCGCTCCAGGGAGGGGCGGCGGCCAGGCGGCCTGGGAATCAGCGGTAGGAGGGAGGGGGCGGGAGGAAGAAGCCGCAGCGGCGGCAAGAAGAAGGGCAGCGGCCCTGGAGGCAGCGCCTGGAGGGAGGGGGCGGGAAGAAGAAACTGCAGCGGCGGCAGCAGCTCCAGGAAGAGGGCCGGCTGCAGCTGCTGGAGGCAGAGCAGCAGCGCCCGCAGAGGCTGCCGCCCCTGGCAGAGCAGCAGCGGCTGTAGGAGTGGTGGGATGCCCGCCGGCCAGAGAAGAGCCGCCAGCAGGCAGGGGGTGGCCGGCGGCCAGGGGCTGGCCGGCGGGGAGAAAGGGGCCGGCGGCCAGGTGCTGGCCGGCGGGGAGGGGGGCGGCCAGGGGAGGGCCGCCGGGTCTGGGCGGGTGGGAAGCAGCAGCGCTGCTGGGAGAAGTAGCAGCGGCAGCACCAGCCAGGAGTTGGACCCAGGTGGGAGAGGAAGAAGAGGGGAAGAGGGAAGGGGGAAGGGGAGGGCCGCCGGCCATGGTGGCTGGGCCGGCGGGCAGCACCACCAGGGGATGGGCGGCGGCTGGGAGGCAGGGGAAGAGGAAAACTAACCCTAGGCTCTGATTACCATGTTGGAAGAAGTAAATTCCATTACTTGGCTAACCCTAGAAGGGTAGCTATATAGTCTCCATACATGGGCCACATGGGCCTTAGCCTCATGGGCCTACATATACTCCAACACATTCCATAGTTCCATACCAGTGTATAGGGAAAAAGGTAACAAAACAATAAACCTTCTATGAGAAGCCAAGAAAAAAGGTTGTACTGAGGTGATCACCTAAGACCTAAGATATAGCCAAAGCAACAATAGGAATCATCAAGTACCTTGATTTAGACTTTGTGCCAAGACACTGAATCTTAAGCTGCACATAACAAAATTAGACATTAGTTTAAGTAAATATATGTTAAAATAAATGTATTTCTTCTGCTGAGAGATTCTCAAACTAGACAAACCGAGGTGGTTCCCCTCTAGAAAACCACTTAAACCCAACTAACCCCAATGAGAGAAATGTTGTGACCTCTCGTAATGGTCTAAACTGCTTAGCAACCACTTGAAACATCAAAATGCATAGTATTTAGTATTTTTGTTCATTGGATGGGAAAAATGCAAACTTTGTGTAAATTGTAAGATGTGTGAACATCTCGGAATCCAAAAGCTTTAGTATCTTCATTTATTGGACAGAGAAGCATACAATCTGCGATCTTTTCACAAAGACAAAAAAATTTACACGGAAAGTTGATCTGTGAGCTCTTTGCAAGATATAACTGGTCAAACCAAATGGAATACGGAGTTACGGACTATATCGTAGATCCACTACACAGTGTGTGCACTCCTAGTAAGACTGTTGCATGCAAGGAGTAGCAAACCATAAGCTACAGTATATTATTAATTAAGCACAAGCACTGCTGCAGTACAAAGTGAAGGCAATGGCCTAATCAAATCACCGTCAGCATCAATGAGTATACAACATCCAGCTAATTTTGATGCCAGGTCACAAGAATAGCAAACTACTTCAGAGAATAGCAAAGTAACACAATTTATGCAGGTCAAGAGAACATCAAATTACTTTGACTTATTCGGCAATACTTTAGTTTGAAGCATAACTACATAACTAAAAGAATGGTGAAACAAGTGAATCATATGAAAATACCAAACTTTTGGAAATTGTGTAGGGGGGGAAAACAGAACACCTATTGAAACCAACCTGTAAAACTGTTCCAGAATTGCATTTCTTCAATGGCAATGAGATTGCAGTTGAGTCTTCTGAATCTGAACTTAAATAGTTAGTCAGGTTTAGAAAAACTTCCCCGAGAATAGCACCTTTTGTTGATCCCTGTTACAGGTAATGTTTTGCAAGTAACACTACAATATAGTATATAGGCAAAAATCCCATAGACAAGTAATAAAGAAAACATGTGTATAGCAACAACACTATACCATGGAAACAGCAATCCTACATTGACAATCCTCATATTCTTTTGACACTTCATCTTGAGAAAACCATATTGATTCCAGGATCGAGTCAGGCCATTGGCAGATTCCATTTCGAGCAGCAGCTTTACTGGACCTGGCAATTGTTTTGCCTGTGTCCACTGAGATTATAGAAAGTAACAGCCTGTCAGATACTACTGGCACCTGTTCAGAAACAATAAATTAGAAGATAACATTAACAAACTTATCTCACTGGTAACTATTGAACAAGTGCCAATTAATTGTTCAAAAAAAATAAACTCGAGTACTGGACATCACACAACATCACCACTGAATTCAAAAGCATAACTGGTGTTTCTATTTCACTATCATGGACCAAATGAAACAGCACATGTATTGTTTCCTCTGTATGTTTTATGATGCGTGCCACCATGCCTATTCTGAGTAAAATGAGTACAAATGCCGACAATAAATGTCAGAGAGTCAGAGACCCTTTATGCAATCAAAGTTGCAATCAATCTGGGTTCCAGTCACTGCTTAAAGCTGCATGCTCATTACAATCAGGAATAGCATAGAAGCACACTCAACAAATAATGAGGAGATGGAGCCATCTACAGATGCCTCCACTATGGTCTGCACAATCAAAAAGAAAGCATAATTATCTCAAGGTAGCGAAAAAATGATCATTAAATAATCTCCTGATTTATTATCTATTGTTCTAGATTTTGATGACTAGCATTGTCTTCTCTTACTGAATCTAATTGCAAAGTGACAACGCCAAGGAGGAAACTCTTTTCTATTACAGAGAGTGCATATGTACACTTCACGCTGCCAAGCAACGCATGCTAAGATTAAATTCAGTCATTCAATGGGTTACCAAGCGATTGTCTGATCCATCACGCGAGGACAAATCGCCGCATCACGTGGCAGTAACCCATCATCAACGACATTTTTTTTTTGTAAACCCCGAATTCAAACGGCTCAATGTTGAGTTGCGATTCTTGCCCCCACCCTAAAAAATTTTCCCAATGCATACACTCTAGCAATGGAACCAACGACCGCTCGGCCTCACCGAATCGCCGAACTCGCAACGCGTAACAATGAGAGAAACAAACAAAAGTCACCTGGACGGCGCGGAGGCCGGAGAACCTGAACTCCACTCGCTCCCCAAGCCGGCGGCGGTTCAGCCTCGACATCCAGCCCTCACCTCCGTCGCCGCTTGGGCGTGCGTGCGTGCTCGCGCCCGAATGGCCGCAATCAATCTGGGCCCCATTCACTGCACCCTGCTCCGCGCCATGGCGCTATACCTGCATGGATCATTGCGACATTCATGCGGTGGGAAAGGATTTGGGGAACCAAGCCGAGGATCGTCGGGTCGGAGCGGTGAAGAGGGTCGCCTTTTTTTAGCTACAAGTTTTACGGCGGTTGGAATGTGCGCACAAAAATTGTTCGGGAAACAATATTAACAACATTTCGGGAAAACTGGGAGAAATATTACTTGTGTGGGCTTAACTCCGACTTGGCCAAAACCTCTTGATTGGGCCGAACTCTAGCTTACGTGGGCCGAAGAGGGGTCGTTGGTCGGAAGGCACCCGATGATCGGCGGCCTATTGTTCCCCCGCGTGGTTCTCCCGTGTCCTCTCTCTAGTGGCGACGGCTGAGCGAACCCCCGCCACCGCCAACGCCGCCGCCACCGCCCTACGCCAGTCGCCAGGTGCTCAGGTTTCCATCTTCGGCCCTTTACCGGCGACCAGCAGTCCAGCACCCAAGAGGTACGCCCACCCCTTCTCTTCCGTTCCTGCTGCGCGGAACCGAGCACTCAGACCCTAGGTTAAACTATTTGCATTTGGATATGATCTGATCCAATTACTAGCTACTTTTTTTTTGGTAGCTAATTTTTAGTAGGGGGTGTTTGGATTCACCTGCTAATAGGTGGTTGGATAGTGAATTTTAGATACATACGAACTATTAGCACCTTGTAGCAACTCCAAATCTGCTAATCTGCTAATGCAACTAATAGTTACCAGCCCACCGACTAATAATTAGCAGGTCTGTTTGGATCCACTAGTACTAATTTTAGCTGCAAATTTTTAGTGCAAATGGACCCAAACAGGACATGGGTAATACATGTTTTGTGCCTATAAACTTCATTTTTTTTCTTTTTCTTTTTCTTTTTACAAAAAATATTGGGTGTGCATGTGTATACCCATGTCCTTTACTGGGTTCGCCCCCTGGTTGCAGTTATGTTCCAGGCTTCCACCGACAAGCCTTGATCTCTGGCCCATTTCTGCACATAGAAGTAGGAAATACAAGTGTAGGATGTTGGCATGTTGCAGCTTATCTGAGAGAACCATCATGATTAGATACTAACCCATGACCAACGAGCTGGGAAGCAAGGGGCAGTTGCTAAAGTCCTCAAGTTGGTGTTAGTAGTAGCAGCAGAGGCAAGAAAAAACTTTGGCAGTGGCGATTCTAAACATGAGTAGTCTTTTTTTCTCCCAAGTGATGCCTTGCTGTACTTTAGCCCATTTCTGGTCCTATCCTACTAAATTAGGGTAAGTATGCTGAGAAAAAAATTACCATCGTAGATTCACGGCGTATTATTTTCTCTACAGCAACAACAACAACATAGCCTTTTGTCCCAAGCAAATTGGGGTAGGCTAGAGATAAAACCCAAAAGAGATGAGAAACATGGAGACACATAAAGGGCACAAGACAGAAAGAGGTTACGGTTCAGGCACGTTGATTGCCAGTCTCCAAGCGGTCCTGTCCATAGCTAAATCCTTGGAGATATTCCACTCCTTAAGGTCTCTCTTAACGGACTCGTCCTAAATTAGTTTAGGTCGACTTCTACCGCTCTTTACATTATCGGCCCGCTTTAGAACCTCACTACGCACCGGCGCCTCAGGAGGCCTCCGTTGGACATGTCCAAACCATCTCAACCGATGTTGAATCAACTTCTCCTCAATTGGTGCCACTCTAACCCTATCCCGAATATCGTCGTTCCGGACTCTATCCCTCCTTGTGTGCCCATAACACCAACGCAACATACGCATCTCTGCTACACTCAATTGCTGGACATGTCGTCTTTTTATAGGCCAACACTCAGCACCGTATAATATCGCCGGGCGAATCGCCGTCCTATAGAACTTCCCTTTCAGCTTCTGAGGCACCCTTTTGTCACAGAGGACGCCAGAAGCTTGACTCCATTTCAACCAGCCGGCTGAAATTCTATGCCTAACATCTTCATCAATGTCGCCATTCTTTTGTAGCATCGATCTTAAATACCGAAAAGTATCCTTCTTGGCCACCACTTGCCCATCGAGGCTAACGTCTCCCTCCTCATGCCTAGTCGCGCTGAAATCGCACCTCATGTACTCAGTCTTGGTCCTATTAAGTCTGAACCCTTTCGACTCTAACGTGTGCCTCCATAGTTCTAACTTCCTATTAACCCCTGCCCTACTATAGTCAACTAGCACCACATGATTAGCAAAGAGCATACACTAAGGGATATCACCTTGTATGTCCCTTGTGACCTCATACATCACCAAAGCAAATAAATAAGGGCTCAAAGCTGACCCCTGATGCAGTCCTATTTTAATTGGAAAGTCACTGGTGTCGCCATCACATGTTCGGACAAACGTCACCACATCCCTATACATATCCTTGATGAGGGTAACGTACTTAGTTGGGACTTTGTGCTTTTCCAAGGCCCCATCACATGACATTTCTCGGTACTTTGTCATATGCCTTCTCGAGGTCAATAAAGACCATGTGCAAGTCCTTCTGTTCCCTATATCTCTCCATCAATTGTCGTAATAAGAAAATCGCCTCCATGGACGACCTACCAGGCATGAACCCAAACTGATTTTGGGTCACACGTATCACTCTCCTTAGGCGATGCTCAATAACCCTCTCCTAGAGCTTCATCGTATAACTCATCAACTTAATCCCACGGTAGTTAGTACAACTTTGAACATCTCCCTTGTTCTTGAAGATAGGTACTAATATACTTCTCCATTCTTCAGGCATCTTGTTAGACCGAAAAATAAGGTTAAAAAGCTTAGTTAACCATACTATCGCTCTGGGGCCTAGGTATCTCCACACCTCAATGGGGATACTATCAGGGCCTATCGCTTTACCTCCCTTCATCTTCTTCAAAGCCTCCCCGATCTCTGCCTCCTGAATTCTCCTCACAAAGCGTCTGTTGGTATCGTCAAATGAGTTGTCTAACTCAAGGGTAGGACCCTCATTCTCCCCATTAAACAACTTGTCGAAGTACTCTCTCCATCTGTCCTTGATTTCCTCATCCTTCACCAGAAGTCGATCTGTCCCATCCTTGATGCATTTTATTTGGTTGATGTCCCTTGTCTTCCTTTCGTGGATCCTAGCTATCCTATAAATATCCTTCTCCCCTTCCTTCGTGCCTAGCCGTTGATAAAGGCCATCATGCGCTTGACCTTTAGCTACACTCACAGCTCGCTTTGCAACCCTCTTTGCTATTTTATAGCTCTTTGCACCTCGTCATTCCACCACCATGTGTCTTTCGCTTCCCGTTTGCCTCCCCTGCTCAAGCCAAACACTTCCGAAACCACCTTCCGGACACATGTTGCCATCTTTAACCACATGTCGTTGGCATCTTCTCCTTCTTCCCAATGCCCCTCACCTAGCATCCTCTCCTTAAACGTTTGCGTTGCTTCCCCTCTAAGCTTCCACCACTTCGTTCTCGCAATCTTGGCCCGTTTGTCCCGGTGGACACGTACCCGAAAGCGAAAGTCCGCCACCACAAGCTTGTGTTGAGGGACAACACACTCCCCAGGTAACACCTTACAATCAAAGTAAGCACGTCTATCCTCCCTCCTTGCAAGGATAAAGTCGATCTGGCTCGAGTGTTGTCCACTACGAAAGGTCACTAGATGGGATTCCCTTTTCCTAAAGAGGGTGTTCGCTATCAACAAGTCATAGGCCAACGCGAAGTTCAAAACATCCTCCCCCTCTTGATTCCTACTACCATACCCGAACCCCCCGTGCACCCGCTCGAAACCTATATTAGTCACACCAATATAGCCATTGAGGTCTCCTCCTATGAAGAGTTTTTCGCTGATAGACACGGTATTAACCATGCTATCAAGATCTTCCCAAAACTGCCTTTTGGTGCCCTCGCTAAGACCTACCCGAGGGGCATAGGCACTGATCACATTCAGAGCCGAATCTCTAACTACCAGCCTGACCAAGATAATCCGGTTGTCTTGCCTCCTAACATCAACGACTCCATCCTTAAGGCTCCTATCGATCAAGATGCCTACACCATTCCTACCCGATGTTGTCCCCGTGTACCAAAGTTTGAAGCCAGTATCCTCCACCTCCTTCGCCTTCTGGCCCTTCCATTTAGTCTCCTGAATGCATAGAATATTTACACGCCTCCTAATTACTGCATCGACTAGCTCTCTTAGCTTACCCGTTAGGGACCCTACGTTCCAGCTACCTAGACGAATCCTAGTTGGCTCGGCTAGCTTCCTTACCCTTCGCACCCGTCGAGGGAAATGCGAAGACCCTTGCTTATTTTTCACTACACCCGGGCGTAGATGTAGCGCGCCACTAAGGTTGCGACGGCCCGACCCTTGCTCATTTTTCATCGTACCCGGGTCACGATACGACGCGCCACTAAGGGGATGACGACCCGGCCCTTGCCCATTTAACACCACACCCGGGTTCCGATGTAGTGCGTCGCTAAGAGGGTTACGTCCCAACGAATCTCTTGTGGGTTTCAAATCCATGAGTTGTACATATTCAAATCCTTTTGTATTAAGCTGAAGTGCCAAAAAACTGTCTGTTGAAAACTTTCCCGTAAGAGGCCCCTGCATTATCAGCCATAGTTCTTGTGGTGCTTACATGGATATGAAAGGGCTCTATGCGATAATAGTTTATTACTATGAAACTGATAATGGGCAACGTCGTTGTGGTTCATGCTATGATGTTTATCGAAGTTCCGCTCACTTGATGTGTGTGCCATTATTTTGAATTGACCAGCAATGGCTTCATCTTCTACACATGGGTGAAAGATTACAACGAGGCATCCAGGCTTAGAGTTGGCACCATCATAAAAAAAAAACCATGTATCATAAAAATTGACTATACAAGCATTTTGACCACATAATATAAGTATGCAGCTTTGTGGTGCTCAGTCCATGATGTGCACAACTAGTTCTTTTAGATTCAAGATGTGGCAGAAAGCAGACCCTGGTGAAAAAAAACTTTGGTTCTAAGACTGGTCAATTACGTGCAGTTCGTTAAGCTCTATACGTGCATACATTATTACTTAAAACAGTGAATAGAAAGTATGGTAGACACCAGTTAAGAGATTATTGCTTTACGATTCCCTGTATCGACCAATTACATCTTACAAATCTGCATGACCTGTGAAGCTGTAATAACCTACATAACCAAATCTATACGGAACTAGATCTAAATTACTGCACCACATCTTATTTGTCTGCATGTTGTGAATTGTGATACTCTGTTATCATCGGAGGCTATTTTCCCACATTCAGGAAAGCGCAGTAATGCCAAAGCATTAAATTGTTTCATGGGAAGTACAAGTATGGGTCCCAACTGATTACATCCTGACCGCTAAATTTTTGTTTGGAAAGATCCATCTGGTTGAAAAAGTGAGTGATGGCATAAAAAAAATCTAGTCCAGCAACATTAGAAATTCTGATACTTGAAAATTTCATGGGCTATACGAGACAATGAAGGCTAGCCATCAGGGACCGAGCCCAAGGCCTGCTCTGAAGTCCAAACCTACTCCCCAAGTCCCAAAACATGGCATAGCCAGGGCACTGTGCTTCCATCCCTCCGTCTTCCACCCACTGGATTCTCGACCCTTCGCTATTCTGTCCGTTGTTGTAACTTCAACACTGTTCATCCATCGTTCTTGTGCAGTAGAGTGGTGATCAAATCTGAAGATTTCTTTCTCCCTTTATGGATTGGTTTATTCCTTTTCCGATTTTCCAGGTCAGTATTCCTAGATTGCTTGGATTTATTATCCTAGGAGTTCGTTCTATTCTTAGGGCTCCTCTCATTTCTGTGAAATCAAATCCGAAGATTTCTTCTCATTTTAGTTAGTTATGATTCATTTGTTATGTGCTAACCTCCCTTTCCAACCAATCAATCCATAGTTCGATTAAGTCATTCTTCTCCATCGCCCCAAGATCGAAATTAGTCCTTGGTACCCAATTAAGGTGGGACTGTAGGTAGTTTTCCTTTTCTTTTTAAAAAAATCAATGACCCATTAGGCCGTTACATCTCTCCTTGTTTGGTACATCTACTGCTGCCATGATTTGTTTGATGTGGCAATTATTTTTGATGCAGCCAAGCTGGTTTTCTAGGAGAGTAAGGCCATTGCTTCATGCTTGATTCATTAAAAATTACGATGGTATCTCCTCCATCACAAAAACATGTCTATTGTCTGAAAATAACTCATTTGGTAGTTACATTTGTATCAGGATTTGATGATTGCTTCACAAGGATGATATGGCCTCCCGTCCAAAGCTGTCTGGTATTCAGAAGCAGGTTTTGGCGCTGTACAGGGCATTCCTTCGGACAGCACGCCTTAAGGCCCCTGAAGAGCGCTGCAGGATCGAGTCTGTTGTCTCGGCAGAGTTCCGTGACAACGCAAGGAGTGTTGACCGTAGGAACTTTGTACACATAGAGTACTTGTTGAGGAGAGGGAAGAAGCAGCTTGAGCAGCTCAAGAATCCTGATATTACTGGACTTGCTACCCTTGAAGTAAAGAAATGAGGTACGTAGTTTTCAAAATCACTTGCGCATTTGACTTTGCATGGTCTCCGATGCATCTTTGACCACAAATTTGTTCTAGAGTATTATTATTCTTAAAAACCCTCAAATTTTAGACATTGTTTTTCTTATATCTACACATATAACTACTTGTTCCCAAACTGAATAATGTAATAGTTACTGATGTTTGTAGTTTTTAAGTTTGACCAAATCTTGTCATAAACAAGTTTTTTTTTTTGTAAACGGAGGGAGTAATTTTTCCAGTGCTGTACATGCTTAAGAAGTCTTTAAATATGAGAAGTAACATCTAGTTCTTCCATAACAATGCTGATAGCTATTATTTTCCACTTATGAATGATGAAACGGAAAATGGTCTTCTAAACAGCAGTTAACTATGACCTGGAATCATGGTTTGTTTAGAAAATGCTACGATGGGATTAGTTGTTCAGGATAGCACCCATGTTATTTCTTTTTTTTTATTATGACGACCCTGTGTTTGTAACAGCTATGTCTCGTGCTTTTCTTTTAGTCTATGGTTAAATGCATGACTGTGCCTTCTACCACCGTGCAAACATCTAAAATACCTTAATATGATAGCTGTGTATTCTGATTATTATCTCAGCAATTTTTTCTTCTTCTTGGACTGTTTTTTTACAGCAACAGTTGTCGAAATTTACAGGTCCATTCATTGCCAGAACAAAGCATCATCATGATACCGGTGTTTCTAATGTGAAGATTTGGGATCTACCATTGATTGTGTCCAAAGAAAATAAATATGACCATACATTATAGATTTGATATCCAGGGACTTTCTGGGGTTTTCTAATTAGCCAATGGGAATCTCAAGATAAATCTTGTAGCACCTGTCCAGTGACTCTAACAGTAATATTATTTTACTGTCTTTTGGTGTAAGCAGAGGTTAACATTAAAAAATATTGTGATTGGTCTGAACTTTTTGTGCGATATGAAGCATGTGATTCAGCTCAACTTGAATTCTCCAACATTACCAAGTTTTTAGGAAAAAATGCATTAACATCTACGAATCCAAATAAATGCACTAACAAGACATGTTTTTTAATGAAGAATTTAATAAAAAGTAATTTGATAGTATTGTAGATGTTGATGCATTTTTCTATAAATTCAGTTCGAATTAGGGAAAGTCTGACTTGGGACAAAGAGTGACTGAGGCCCTATTTGGATCTCAAGAGATTCTAAAAAATGTGATAAAAAAACCCAGAATATCATAATTGCAGATACTATGAGACAATGCCAGCGTCAAGAGGGTAGGATTAGTTTTTAGATTCAGAGCTTAACAAAAGATGATTGTTTTTGTTACTGCACCGCATACAGACTAGTCTAGGACGATGTTCAGACCTGTTCGCTTGGCTAAAAGGACTGTTTATTGATTCAGCAGTTGTCCGTTCGGGGTGATGACTGATGAAGTACCGCCTCGTCTATTCCTTACGCGCCTCGTGTCCGCATGCGCCCCACTGCTGCACCGGTGTACCCACGGGCCACGGCTTATCAAGTGATGGGCCGGAACCCCGGAATGGAGGCGGGAGCCCAGGCCTAGGAAGAAAAGAACGCCAAGGTTTGCAGGCCGGAGTAGATGAACAACGCTTTGCTCCAAAAAGAAACAAAAGATCAACAACGCTGTTGTGTGACGGTAGCGTGCGTGTGCACGTGTGTTCCGCCTATGCGCGGCTATGATCAGCGGAGTACTCTGATAGGAGGCAACTCGTAGGAACTCACAACTGCTCTCTCAAACTAAGAAATCATTCCTGCCATCCCCAATCCAATTCTTCTAGCCCGTTCCTGATTCTTCTACTATTCTCTAACCCCGCTGCTAACAAAGTGATATCAGATTCACCGATTTGGATGTGACACGATTACCGCTTATCCCAAACGGACCCTTGACTTCAGTTCAGGTGTGATAGCAGGAGCATTTAGCATTTTATTCAGGAGGGTGCTTATGAAAATTTAAACAGTCAAATAGAACAGCCGAGACAAGGTGTGGCGCGACCCTGGAACGCGTATTGCTCACCTCCGACGAAGAAGAGAAGAGAATGCAGGTCCTGGGATGATAGAGCTAGCATACCTACTCAAGAGAAAGAGATAGAAACAGTAGGAAGATTATAGCTAGAAAAGAGTAGCTTTGACTCGCCGGCATTTTTTCTCCACAAAACCTCCATCTTCGCCATTGGTCATTGATTGTTCCCCGCTCTCCAATTTCAAATTTCAAGTGTAGATTTGCTAGGCTTAGCCTAAAATGGATTTCCTTGATAAGCATGGATCATCATTGATATTGAGCCAGTGTAGAATTCGTGTTTTCCTCTCGAAGAATTGCAACGAAACTCTGGTACTAATCGGCATGGTAGAACAAAGGTTCATATTTTCCACAGATGGAAGGGCATTACTGTATGAAAGAAAGAAATGTGATGAGGTAGTAGCAAAACATAGCAGTGTTATTGTGGAGACAAGGGACCATGCACGCTGAATCAACTATATGTCTTCAACAAAGCAATCCATCCATTGATCGGAGACAAGGGACCATTGTAAATGTTCACAATGTTCAGAGTCTAAACTGATTATGGCTTAGTACACAGGTGCAAGCAAGCAAAAACCTTCCTACTTTCATAGATAACCCCCGTCATCATGACTCTATAGCGTCGCCTCTGTCCAAGGCCGGCTCTAGGGGCAGGACTGGAAGTGCGATCGCCAAGGGCCCATGTCAGAGAAGGGCCTAGGATCTTAGATATGCATTATCCTATTTGTATATGTGTTTCTGCACTATTGCGGTCCACATGTCCAGCCATTCAGCTGCGAGACAACCACGAATACGAAACATTGCATTAAGCAAGACAAATCGCGTTGATCCATCATTGTGGATCGTTGTCTGTGGCAACAAATCACGCTTGTCACCTTGTCAAAAAAGAATCACTCATCACCTCGTTTGAGATCTTGTTGGTGTCTATGCAAGACCATGCCTTTTCTCCTGCCCTCATACTCGTAGTGCCTAATCGTTTACTTTTGAGATATATAATCCACCAATACCCCATTGCTTATTTGATTGACACTTGTGAGATTATTAGGGTTTTGACCCTGTTCGCTTCGCTGAAAAGTCAAGCTAAAAAGTACTGTTCGCTGATTTATTGTGAGAGAAAAATACTATGCCATAGCTGATAAGCCAGGCTAATAAGTTCAAGAAACTTTTAATTCAAATATTTTAGTATTGACACCCCAAAAGTCATTGCATCTGATATGAAGAGTATTGATCAATCTCAATACTGTCCATGATTTAATAGAAAGCTGATTGGACGAGTTTTTCTAAAGCACTTAAAGATTAATGTAGATGGAGTCAGAGTTTGGTTCTTTATTGAGGTAACGGTACTAGTTCCATTTTGTTGTTCTTTTAGTTTGTTATGTTGTAATACGGATGTTGTTTCTAAGGGCTACACCTTTAATGTCAAATCCTGCTAGTATAATAACTATCTCCTTAAACATACTACAAATGTGTAAACAACAATAATAATAACCTAAAGGCATACTACATGGCTACAAAATCCATCTACCCTAAGGCCCCCGAAACGACAGAGATGTGCCTGCCTGGGCGTGCTGGGGCGTGGGGGCGCAACGGCGTGTGGCCAGCATGCATGTACTCGATCACGCGCACGACGAGCGTGGAGCGCACATGTATGGCGATGGCGCCGTGTATGACCCGTGTGGAAGCGAGGCGTCGTGCTCGGCCTCGCACGTCAATTGGTCTATCTGCTGCCTGACCGGTGACCACGGCGGCAAGCAAAACGTTTGACGATGTGACTTGGGAGTTTATCCACTGCTCTCCTTCCCTCCTTCGGCTCTCCCGACCTCTCCCAATGGAGAGTTACTGATGCACGACGGCTGTCGGGGCTATGACTGTGCGGGACGAGGGATTAAAGTTTAGTCGTATCACATCGGATGTTCGAATGCTAATTAGAAGAACTAAACATGAGCTATTATAAAACTAATTATACAGGATTAGACTAATTAGCGAGACGAATCTATTAAGACTAATTAATCCATAATTAGCATATATTTACTGTAGCACTACATTGTCAAATCATGGACTAATTAGATTTAATAGATTCGTCTCGCAAATTAGTCTCAATCTATGTAATTAGTTTTATAATTAGCCTAGGTTTAATACTTCTAGTTGATATAAAAAATTCGATGCGACAGATTTAACTTTTGTCGGAGGGAAACAAAAGCACTCGAGGACGTACTAGTACTCTACAGCAAGCAGAAAGAAAGATGGTGGTGAGGCCTGTTTCCGTTTTCAACTTCCGAGCGGGCCAGATACGGTCTACTCATAGGCGTCCAATGTTGGCCCATTTCGAGAGCAAAGCATAGGCCCTGGCTAACGTGTCCTCGATCCCGGCCGGTTCAACGGTGCGTGCGTCGACATCAAGCGACGGAGAAAGGGTTTACACTTTCAGCTTTCTGATGAAGAAAATCACGCAACTGAAGACTTGAAAAAGTTGAAATACATATAGCTTCTGAATTTAGCAAAGTGTGCATACATAACATCCGGGAGGTTTATTGGCCGTTTGGCGCTCCTGGCACTGCATTTTCAGATGAAAAATATATTTCGAGGACACAGGATTCAAGACATGTAGCATCGCTCGCTCGCTTGAACGTCGTTTCAGACCCAAGAAATCAAAATCGTCGCCACCCCACACCAAAGGTCCACTCGCATGGCATGCACTACTGTCACAATGTATGGCCTCTCATTCTCATCTCATCCAACAAAACTAAAGCTACTGTACCATATTGATGATTGATCAATCGCCACCGCCCCAAAATTCTCAAAAGTACTCAGGCTTTGTTACCTTCTCTCTGAAAGTCCCCATCCGACATACACACTCAGGTAATAGCTAGCACATATTTCCCTGCACTATGTATGATCCGATCCCATGAATGAACATCGATCCGATAGTGCTGTGTGCTTGCCTCCACATCAAGACAAAAGCTGTCGATCGATCGCCGCGCCCTTTGATTTGTTTCAGCGTACGTTACGTTCCACCCTGACAAAAATTTCAAGCCGGAGGCATGATGGAAGCTAGAGAAACAAATTATCACATGACCTCTGACTGACGGGCGGCAATCCTGTCAACAGAAAAGAAGATCGACGAAGGAAAACACACAGCACAGGGTGGAGGGAGCGATCGAGCTAATAGGCGCAAGATGCATGAGGAAACGCTAGTGCTGACACACGCCATAGCAACAAGGAGCTAGCCAGCTAGTTTTGTTAAATCCCGGCCCTAGTGCTGCGTGCGCCAGAACGCATTACCTACCGTCTAGCTAGCAAGCCGGCCGGGCGCCATCGTGCTTGTGGATCACGCACGCCAGGACAGACAGATAAGATCAGAGACTAGTACGTAGAGCTCCAACTCCATCTGTTTCGCTACTAGCAGCTTCGTTCCCGGCCAACTTGTCTCACTGCAAATGCCAAATGCATCATGCACGTTTTTGACCAATACACTACTGCTATAGAGAGGTATTCAGAGGAGGAGCCAAGATATTAAATTTTAGTGATCTTGTCTTAAGAAAGTTGCCGCACTGAAAACGTAGGTCAAATAAGTATACTGGCAGCAGCATCGCCTAAATTTGCAATAGGTTATTATTTATTAGTACATATATGATCATTGTGGTATGAAGTTAGATGTGTAATAAGGCTCTGTTTCGCCGGTTTCAATTCCCAACTTCCACACATTAGGCCCAAGAGTTTATAGGCCAAAATGAAGTGTTTCAACATATTCAATGGAAGTGAAATATGGCTCATCTAAGCGCCATCGGTGCACTCACTCTAAGCTCCAGCTCAGCTCCAAAAGTTGTAGAAGCTGAAGATACCTTAAAGCTGAGGATATTCTAGCAATGTGCAATGCTGTGGATCTGTAGCAACACGGCTGCATGCCGGGTATTCTTCTGGATGAAGAGAGGCAACTAGTTTTTGCTAAATTGCCACCACGGGCCACGGCACTATAGTTATTTGTTGCAAGTGGTGATGGACTGCTCTCTTTTCCTCCTTTACCACAGAAAACTCCAAAGTGGCAAAGCAATAAAGTTGATTGAAGGGGGTCCATTGTCGTATTTTTGTCACTTTAGGAATTATTAAGATTTAGGACATGAAAGCCGCACTTGAAGGAACAACATAGCTGCAACTGCAATCAAGGGCATGGACAATGGCTACAGCAAAGTGACGAAAGCCATCAAGTTTTGAATATGCTATATATGTGGAGTGCCAACGCAAGTTTAACAATGTAATTTGACATGAACATATTATATATAAACAAAACAAAGTGTGGATTGTTTGGGATAAGATATTGAACAAGCAAGAGGGGCTAGCAACTCTCCCAAATGGGGATGGCACTCACAGAGGCAGCAAGCATGATTGATGATAGTATATATCAAACACGACAAAAAGTACAGCACACCAGCCAATTTTTAAACTAAAGAAGCAGCACGCAGAGCTAGCTGGATTTACAAGACACGTCATTTATGGGTAGGCGTACCAAGTCAAACATCTAAGCCTAACAAACCATGCATATTGACCCAGGCCAAGCTAGTAGATTTTTGCAGCACACCAACACCAAACTCAGCTAGTGATCCGATCGATCCGAGTGGCACGCGGGCCATGCACATGCATATGCATGTGGTGTCGTTGCCTATCTACTGCCTCACGAGATGGCGACGTCGCACGGCACGCTCTGGAACGACCTTGCAGACGACGGCGCGAGGCCGATGACGACGGGTGAGCAGAACGCCTGCAGGTCGTAGCGCCTGCTCCTGACGTCGGCGACCTTGAACTGGACTCGCGCGCGCATCCGGACGTCGACGCCCACCTGCCCCGCCGCGAGGTCGTGCCGCAGCTCCCGCGCGGTCTGCTCCCCGACGGGCACCGACCGCGCCACGGCGCGCACGCCCAGCCGCGTCACGTTGCGGTGCGGCTGGGCGAACGCCGGCGCTTCCTCGATCGCCAGCTGCGACGCCTCGCCGTACAGCACTCGGAACTCCACCCACTCGTACAGGATCGACACGCGCCGGTTCGGGTTGTCGGCGGCGAGGGTGAGGTAGAACGTCGCGTTGGCCGTGGCGTCGGGCGGCGGCGTCACGTTGAAGTGGCGCACCACGGCGCCGGTGACGGTGTAGTCGATGGGCTTGGGCCGGACCACGAGCCAGAAGATGAGCGCGGCCAGCCCCGCGAGGAGGATGGTGACCACCAGCGCGGCGATGAGGCAGCGGAGCACGGCCACCCGGCGCGCGCGCCCGCTGTACGTGATGTCCCCCCGCATCGCCGCCGCCGGCATTGTTACTGTAGGAAGCTGCTGTACGTGGCGACGTTGTTGCAGTTGTTGTGGTTGCGCGGCGAATGCATGGACGGGTCGTGGCTGCCGCCGCGGCTTTGTATAGAGGAGATCGTCGTTTAGAGGACGAGGTGTGTACTCCATGTGCCGCAGGCTTTCTTGGCGGGCAAAGAATCAAAGAGATCGATGGCCACAGCTAGATGTCTGTGGTGTGTTGCATTGAAAGCCGTGATCCGATGCTCTTCTTTTTGCTTTCGGTTTGTGCTTTGAGTGACTGTTGACGACGGAGAGATTCGAATTTGAGTTCTCCCTGCGCACTGAAGGAATTTCGTTGAGTCGTCCTGACATACCGTGGAATGCTTACAGCGTGCCAGGCTCCCGCGTAGGAATCTTAGTATACTTCCTCGAGTCAACAAAGCAGCTTGATGTTCAAACAAGGAGCAGAAACGTATGGATCTTATCCGAGCGCAACAAAACTAAGACCCCATTTGGCAGAGCTCATCTTCGGTTTCAGCTCCGGATCCTTCAGATAAGTCCTACTAAACGGTTTAGGAAGAGCTGTTTGGAGCCTTTTTCAGCGAAAAAAGGAGGAGCGGTTGAGGTGGAGCTCTCCCAAATAAGACCTAAGAATCTCATTTTTATTAGTCCTTCTTGAACTTTGAATAAAAGTTTCTTTAGGAACATACTTCTCCTATAGTTCTATATCTCAGACGCCTAGTTTTGTATCGTTGTTGTTTAGATAACATATAATTTTATCTTGTAGATTGTTTTTTTGGTTGTACTAGTTGATTACACGTAATACTTGTTGTTTGAAAATTCCTAAAAATTCAAACAACTGAAATATAGGGCTAATTCTCTTGAAAACATGCATCCACGACACCCCTAGTACACTTGATGGAAACAAACTGAGGATCATCATTTGCAGATCTATCATTTGCAAGCCATTCATATCATTCCTCACCAGTGGCGGAGCATGGAGCCAAACAAAATAGGGGCTAGGCAAGATACAAGCTTACAACTTTGAGAGTATTAGCTTACATTCAACATAACCGACTGATGTAGGCTTAGACGTTTTACAGGGGGTGCGTGTTAACTTTCCTACTTATGGGCGTCAGTCACAGAGCTAATTCAGAGTTGCAGTGGCCAGAGTGTGGATGGGGGGGGGGCTCTACCGGTGTTTCTTACTAACTATCCACGTCATCTCCCCTAATAGCCACGTCATCCCATTAACTTCTTAACATCATAATGCAAGCTACCTATATCATCTTCACTTAATTTTACTTCAAATTCTTCGCAATTCATTCAACAACATGTGAGGTATCTTCTAGTAAACAAGTAGCAGCTGCAGGCTAGTTAGTTGCAACCGTAAGCAAATTAATTGTTTTTAGTAATTTCGGACTCCTTTTTAGATGAAAAAGATGTGTTACGTTTTTTTTAATCACGCGTGTTACCTGGGCGTGTTTGGGGTCGTACTGTCTGTCTTGTTTCTTTTCCTTCGGGGACTAATTGAAATGAATACCGGAGCTTCCCGCCAAGGGGACTTCTTGAAATGAACGATTGAACGGCAGAGCTCCCAGGACCGGTTGTTTCTCGCGGGTGCCGATGGATCGTGATCCAGTCCATGCCTTTTTCTTCTTCTTTGTCCGTCAAGATTGGCTTCTTCTCTACCGCCGGCAGACTCACAAGCTCCTCGTGAGCCTGCCTTCGTCTCGGCGACGAAGCCACTGACCAATCACTAATTAGGCTAACCTCGCCGGTGGACCGCCTCCGGCCTCCCCTAACATTGCTGGAACCTGGAAGTGGAGAAAGCATGGGATATGGCTTGTACGGTGAAACTAAAAGAAAACTGCCCGTGGTCTCAACTTGTACGGTGGATTCTGTCTAGCAACAAAAAGAAGTCTATTTGGAGCATGTCTGAAGGTTCTTTTAACCTGAAGAAATGAAAAGCAAGCACGAAATGACCAAAGTGGTAGCAAGTAGGAGTATGCTTTTGACTTTCACACGGTAGGTGCGTACCCAAATTCCAAATCCAACCTTGAAAGATGTGCAGTGTAGTACTAGTACTTTGTATACATGCTTCGTCTTTTTCCTTTCCGAGCTAGAGACGACGGAGATCGAGAAGCACAAGTGAGAGAGGCACTGTGAAAACGGAGAAGTGGGATGCGCACTTGGCCAACAATGCAAATTGGATACTAGCGCATCAGTGCATCAGCCTCAGCTAGAGCTAGTGACAACTATATAACGCCTAGTGGCAAAAGGCTGCAGAGACTCGAGCTTCCCGTATGGGGGCAAAACAAAGTGTGGCAGAATTAATCAGGAGCATGATGCATAGACTGTCGGTTAAGATAAAAAGTTTGCAGCCAAAGACAAGGATAGGGCTTCAGTCCATGTCAGTTGTTTTTGTTTCATACCACTATATGTTCTATGAGTCAATCTGCAACAATATGTAGCCTTGCACATGTAACTGGCTGCCAAAGCTCTCTTACCTAATCTTTGCACTACAAGTAGTTAACTATTACGTCGCTAATAAACACGCTCTTGCTCAATTAGGAACAAGGCAAGTACGTAATAAGATCGATTGGACCCCTCCTTTTCTCCTTGAAGGACAGCAGGTACGTACGGTTGCCAGGTATACTCAACTAAGTAGTTTCAAATAATTCTGCACCTGAACATGCTTTCGTCTAAAAACTCAGTGCTCCTGATAGTGGAGATAACCACGCAAATCGTACCGGACATATAGATCACAACTAACGAGAGTGTTTTGGGTTAGCGGACTGCATGCCTATTTGGCAGCTTATATGCTTCTTCTTATGGCCAAAATAAGCTAAAACTAGAAAACAAACGTTATACTTTTTTTTACAGTTTTTTATGGCCACGTTTCTTCCCACAGCCCTCATTTATACTAAAATGGAGAAACTAGGTTAGAACAACTTATTTGACCACGTTTTTCTCAAGTCGTCTAGTTGGGAAGCGCATTTTCGCACATTAAAGCAAACAATAAGTTTCGGAACCTCGTTCCCTTTGTACACTTAGAGATGAGCCTCAACTCACTAGCAACTTTCCTAGCTGCGACACACTTGAATTGGCCGGCCACAGGGGGATATATAGCCCCAAACTCCAAATATAGATTGTACCCTTGCAGCGAACACCTAAGAGCTCCGGTGCTTGCCATGTACACTTCGACTATCGGATAGCCTAAACTCCGGTGGTGGACTACAATCATAGGAGATTTCTAATGAGGCTAATACAGTATTGCATAGCCTCTGGAATACTCCTTTACTCTATGGTGCTCTATCACCGGAGGGCTTCGATGCCCTTCTCTTCTCCATCGTGCCTCCAACATACTCTCTGGATCGAAGCTCCAGTAACCCTATCCATTGCCTCACCAGAAGGTAGGGTGAGACTGTGTTTTCGGCCTTCTGGATTGCAAAGCATCTATAGAGCATGTTTCTGCATGAGCGGGTGTGTAAAAACTTTGGAGGAAGCATGTTTGGATAGATAGTTCCACTGTAACTACTTGCATCCGCCCATGCATTTGCATCCACAAATGATGCATCCACTCATATGCCCAATTTGAGCTTCAGTGCTGAGCCAGGCCCGATCAATACAGGGATGGGATGCTAGATCCACACATCAATCTTATATTAGAAAAATTGCATCCGCTCATGCAGGAAAGCAAACGACATCTTGATTTTTTGCATCCACTCATGCAACTTCATCCAAACACTCTCTTTTCTGAAATACGGTTCTACTCAGGCTACATCCCCTCAGCTAAGATATACGATACAACCTCCATCCAGCAACCAAACACACCCCTAAGCTTGGGTGCTCCTCACCAGAGAGCTCTGATGATGCACTCTGGTGCTCATTGAGCTCTGTTTCCTCGCTTCTTTTTGTCCGTGATTCTTCCACTTAATGCCTTGGTCTTCTTGCTTGTATTTAGGGTCTTCATGACTGCTCCTTGACTTTGCTCGAGGTGTTGATCACATGATCATCACCGTCATCTCATCCGAATCCATCATTGCATCTATAGGACTAAAACCTTGTATACTAGCAAATATTATTTGTCCAACTGATCATGTTGTCATTCAATCACCAAATCACTTAATGGCCCTAGCTAGGTGCCATTTTCCTTACACACTTGTCTCTATGGGAGGCTACTTGGCCCTAAGCAATGTACTCCTATAAAATTTGCCCATGAGACTCAGCAATACAATTGACTATTCTACTAATTCCAATCTCCTACAATATCGCTGTAGCAATCAAGCATTATTTATATTTGTTTTTTTGGAAAAGGAATGGTTTGACAAGTACTAAGACAATGCGCAATGAGTGAAGGTTCTTTATGCTGAAAATTGTCCACTTAGATTAAGTTCTTGATTTGGCAATATTTATTAGGGTTCAAATTCCCGACTTGACAATATTGATATTCATATTTTTTTTATTTATTCTAGAAAATAAAGACAATGAAGTTCAACTGGTTGAGAAATAAAAATGGAAGGTTGCCTCAAACAAACAATAGTATGAAATGTTCTTCTAACTAATTGAGTCAAATTAGAAGCAACAGGTCCATTTCTTGAACACGGAACCTAATCTCTTATCAGGTTTGACCTCAATTATCGAGACCTGTTTCCTTTTCACATATGCACATGAAAATTTTCATTTTCACATGAATTTGTGCAAAAGATGTTGCGTCTCAACTATTACAGCAATAATGTGCCTCTATAGATGCACTATGAATGTGTATAGTTTTATTTTTTTAAAAAAACTTTTTAGGTATGTATTTTTTCACGTTCCTACTGTAAGAGTGATTTGCACCGGTTAACACAATTGAATAGCACCTTCCAGGCAGGCAGACAATGCAGGCATGCATTAGATTTTATCAAGCTTTCAAAAGATTTAATGGATACATCAGGTCCAGACCGCGCATGACTTAATTATTGATTGATAGCAAAGTGGAGCATGTATACACAATTTCAGGGGAATGTTGACACGCATTAGGGGCGCCATCGCACTCCAAAAAACACAAAATTACGGTGGTTTAAAAGAATCCATTTCTTTTGCAAGGACAGATTAGCACGTCGCTACTCTGGCTGTCAGCAAACGGCCTCGTTGCCTTTTTTAGATGGCTGACCTGACAAGTGATAAGCAAAAGAGAGATGTGTCAGTGTAGTGCTTCCTCAGTGGCATGCATCATGTGTCAGTGTGACCCTGCCCTGGATCAGATTGGCATAGTATTTGTCGTGTTTACTTCCTCAAAAAAAAAGTACTGTGTAAACAAAAGATTCCTCGTCACATCAAACTTGCGATACATGCATAGAGTACTAAATGTAGATGAAATAAAAACCTAATTGTACAGCTTGGTTGTACTTTGCGAGACGAACGTTTTGAACCTAATTAGTCAACGGTTGGACACTATTTGCCAAATAAAGCCAAAACGTACTACAATACTTTTTTACACCTTTTTACACAACTAAACACAGCCATCCTAGTTATTAGGACCGGATCGAACCGGATCGGCGATATAACCAGTAAAAAACTGAACCAGAGACTATAACAGCTCGGTTCACTTTACCAAATACAAACAAAAGAGTTACTGTAAATTTTATACCCCATCTAAACACACCCTTACATGACCTATTGTTCTTTTCTGAGGCCAACGCTCATAGCGGCCTGCGTTGCTGCTGCCCTCACGTGGTCACGCTTGGAAGTGCGTGTGCCTGGTTGTTGACTTTTGGTGGCCCTTCTTAATTTTAAAATTTTATATTATCTTGATACGTGCTCCAAATATTTTGAACAGTATATCTATTTTTATTATCTCAACAAACTCTTTGCAATAGCGCACTCCATTTCATCATTTGAGATTTTTTTTGCAATGGTGAATATTTGAATTACTATTTAAGTCATTTTTGCATCAATTCGTAAGTGTTGTATATTATTTTTAATGTGTATTTTTAATATATCTTGTAAAACAACTCGATCTAGAGCACTAAAATATGAAACCTTATCATTTTATAATCTTTTGACGATCTGATAATTTGCTATTTATCATCTTATTTGTATATGTGATCAAATTGAGTGCTATAACTTGAGCACATATGCCTTTTCCTAAACATGTCATTCTGTATTTCCATATGTAAGAACCTTATGGTTGTACAATTAAATTGTGTTATTTAAGAGATTGTTCCATATGTCAATATATATATATATATATATATATATATATATATATATATATATATATATATATATATATATATATATATATATATATAGGGAGAGTATACTCTATAGGTAGCTACAAAATAAGTTATTTTGTAGCCACCTCTATTTATGATAATTTTATATACTAATTTACGATAATGTTAGTATATATTTACGATAGTTAAATTACTATAACACATGAGGATATTTACTATAATGTTATAGTAAATCACATAGTAAGGAGTTACTATATATATATATATATATATATATATATATATATATATATATATATATATATATATATATATATATATATATATATATATATCAGTTCAAATTATTTGTGACCGGTTCAAAACAATCGAACCAACGGTTCAACCGGTTCTAAACGGTTGGACCAGTGAACCGATGGCCTCGCCGGTTTAATCTCCGGTCCGGTCCTGGTCAGCAGATCCCACTATGCCTTGTCGTACTTTGCCTGATTAATCTTAGCTGATCTTGCTTTTTACACTCTTAAATTCCCTATCAACGTGGCGGAACATGTGGTCAGAAATTATCTTCTATAATCAGCATTTGAGTGTTTCCGCTTGGGCTCCAGCTCCGAGACGGAGCAACACGAAACAAGCCCTGGACGAATTTGAGAGGGTAATTCAAAAGTGACTGGGTTTTCCTTTTGGCTGCTGTCTTCGCTGTCTGAATGCCATGGGTACGAGACAACGCGTGCTACTAATTTGGGCACTAGTTTTTGTTTTTTTGGTTTGGGATGTAATCACGCACTAATGTATAATCACTTTTGACTGCATGTGCTGGCGGGTGCGCGTTGGACATTGCTCTGTTCATAATGTGATGGTGGGATAGGAGGTGTTATTTGAGATACTCGTTCCAGTTCAAGATCGTAAATATGAAAAATGTTCGGGACATATTCGTAAGGTAACAATTTCACTAGCAACTTGAGTACAGTTTTTTTTAGAGTAAAGAAACTTTATATTACTTCAGTTCTCAACATGAGTCCTGCCGAATACATTGAGATAAAAAAGTTGAGGATATCATGCAACCACATACACTCATAATTTGAAAGCAAAGCAAACTTGGATATATAATGCGCAGCCATGTTTGCTTCCCTTCTTACATTAGCCAAAACGAAATGTGTGCATTGTTGACTAAGATCTTAGATTTTATTTAACACTGCAATAATAGCACACATATTACTAATTGTAGAATTCCATAGTGCCACTAATTCTTGGTAGTCCGTTTCAACAATCACCTTTGACAGTCCGAGATCCTTTATCATTAGCATTGCATCACGATATGCATAAGCTTCAACAGCAAGTGCATCAGGAATCGACCCATGTTGTTTACGTTTTGGCTGCTACGACTTGATCTTGTGCATTAGGTAAAACCACTCCCGAGGCACCTTGATGAGTTTCAGTTTTAAGAGCTGCATAGAAATTCACCTTTAATTACCCCATCAGGAGGAAGGCACCAGTGAACTTTCTTTACTTGTATCTTCAAAGTGTATGCTGATGGGCTAGAATGGATAAGATTAGTTGCCATTTCCCACGCCCACATGCAAGCTTGATATGTAGAACTTGAGTACATGTTATGAAGGGTAAATAACACTAGGACTGGTGGATTTAATTTGGATTGGCCCATTTATATCTAATTATATCAACAGATTACAAGGCCTATGGTTAGCGCTAAGGCTTACTCCATCCATTCTAAATTATAAGATGTTTTGGCATTTTTCTAAATACATAACTTTTACTAAGCAGTTAGATATACACTACGTTTAGATACATAGTAAAAAAATGTATCTAGAAAATTCAAAACGACTTATAATTTGGAACAGAAGGGTAGTCAATTAATACCACATGGCGATTAAGAGGAGATTGAACTGATTTTATAATGGTGTCAATTGTCGCACCTATTGTGAACCTAGAAAGAGAATAAATATGTGCCACATGTGCAAACTCTCCTCACTAAGATGTGGCATGCATGAGCTGAGCCAAATGAAGAAAATAGGACAAATCTACTTACCCCGCTAACTATGTTGGCCCTTGTTTCCTTCACCTCTCCTATGGAAAATCAGGTATTTTGGTTTGAATGCGGTTTTGTTGAAAATAAAAGGTCAACAAACAATAGGTGGATAATGAGATGGTTGTGAGCCAGCAAATAATAGGAAAAGTTCATATAGCCCCCACTATATTAAGGATTGACTATAAAACATGGTATTATAACCCTTGGATGGTTTGTAGAGCTATTTTTCCACCATGGCCCGCCACTGAATTACCCATGCTAGCCCGCGGACCCATATGTAAGATGTGTGGGCCGGGATGGATGGTGAAAGCTAAGCGCTCATGAGGGAGGTGAATTGGGTGCCTACTTAAAAACCTCAATGCAAGGCTCAAATGAAACTACTAGTAGAAAAACTATAAACTAGTTCATGTATGATGTGCACCTAGATTTTCCTAGTGTGCTTTAACTTACCCTTTAACCCACAAAGCGTTCACAACCTAGAGTCAATCCTACCAACTAGCCTAACCTAATCTAGGAAAGTAAAGGTCACATAAAGTTTGCATTAGATAAATCAGGTAAGTATAGAGCAAGAGATAGAGAATGCAAACTTCTAAAGATGAGATTATTTATCCCATGGCATAGGTTGCCAAAACATAACTTCTAATCCATGTTGGAGATCCATCAAGTTACACTCCTAGTCATGATATTAGGCTCACCACCAAGACTCCCCGCTAACCAAGGCACGTGTCATAATCCACCAAGGCTCACAACCAACGACCGATTATTTTGGTGACCTTGGTGTCGTCTTCACTATGGAGTTTCTCCACCAAGGAAGGGTTTTCCTCACCTCTCTCACACCAAGTCAATGCCACTTCACACCAAGAAGCTCAGAGGGTCGATACTGGAAGGTCACCAAGACCTCAAGCATTATGTCTCGCCAAGATACAAGGGCACAATGGCCCAAACTCTCAAAGCTATCAAGCTCTAAGGCCAAACCCTTATAAAGAGGTTTGGCATGTAATCTCTACCAAATAATATTAAAAGCAAGAATGCTCCTTCAATCCCTCATTCCTTCCACCTAATGACAGGTGGGTTCAAGCTGCTCCTGGGCCCCATGGCTGGCCAGGACTCTGGTAGCAGCATTGGATTTTATTCATCTAATTGTGTAGATAATTCAAAGAGCTTGTAACAAATAGGACATAGTTCGATGGTGACTAGAGGTTCTTACACCAAGACTTATCAAGATTGTGCAACTCATGTGTTGAGTTGTGTTCGGTCTACTAGCTGAGTCCAATTCTTGATCAGGTTTATTTGGTGGCATACCTGAATTAAGTTATGTAATCAGCCCATCGCCTTGCACAAATCTTGAGACGGGGGTTGTCTTTGGGCTTGTTTACAAGCCATATGAAGTCTAGGGGATGTGATCCCTTGTAATTAGATTATTCAATTTTTTCAAAGCGTATTGTGTCATTTTGGTCGATCTACCATGTCCAACAGCATGGACGGCATATAGCGGATGACTAGAAGGACTTCAACAATAATGACAATTTAGGAACCAAAGAATACACCAAAATCATTTTAGGAGACCATCATATGCTCACGAGTGGCGCTCATCATATGCTCACGAGTTCAGTTGCCTAAACATGGTTGTGAAGGTTAACCTCCATGTCCATCTAGCCTAGTTTCCCTACTTACATATGATAAAGTCTTCTTTTCTCCTATTGCAAGACAAGGTATATATATTTGCTACTAGTTGCTACTTGACCAGTGATAACCTAAAGTAACAGACATTTAAAATTGGAAGGAGAAAATATGCAATAGAGGAGGTGTAGAACTAAGGGAGTTGCAGTGGCACACACTAGATCAGTACTATCTACTCTCCCCGTTTCCCGTTATAAATTATAAGACGTTTTGACTTTTTCTAGATACATTATTTTTCTATAAATCTAGACATTATGTATATCTATGTGAATAGCAAAAAATATATATCTAGAAAAGCTAAAAACATTTTATAATTTGGAATGGATGCAGTACGCAGTACCTTTGTACCTAGCTCGTGGTGATAGGACTCAAACTCTGTCCATGAATTTATTCTCTCTGTCTCTTTTTAAGTATTGTTCTCACCTATTGAGGAGTCAAATATACTCACTTTAACCAATATAGATAAGAGATTACTAATATTTATTGTGCATAATAAGTATCATTATAATACACTTATTTGGAGATACAAATGTTTCTATAAATTTAGTTAAGTTTTTAAAAATTGAACATACACGAAAATTTAAGCCACACTTAAACGGTGGTAGTGCGGATGTTTAGGTATGCTCCTTTCCGTTTTAGTCAATTTACATAGAAAGTAGAAAGTGCGAATGAACATGTGCTTCCTTGAAGTCGTCCTAACATATGCGTGCGTCAGATTAGCATCCGAAGCTGTGTTAGTGATGCAAGCAACATGTGCACAGTGCCGCAACCACTCTTTCCGACACGGATTATATGATGTAGTTGTCCTTTTTCTTTTACAAAAATTCAAAATAGCGACTTGGTTTCTTCTTTCATCCAAACCACAAGGGAAAAGCTGCCGACAGCCCGCCATGCCATGAACAACCAACTTTTGATTCGGAGTAACTTTGAACATACTTGAACCAGCATAGTTTGCCATGGATCGGAGCTCCAACTCAATGTAAAATTTCTTTTTTCGAGCATGTACATAGTATGTACTTTGTACACGTATGGATGAACTCATCTCATGCCATACTACATTATTTGTTACAAAGATATAGAGTTTGCTTTGTCTTTGCTATAAGTCACTTCTCTAGCTATATTTGACCATATTTATAGAAAAATGAATAAACATATATGATATCAAATTATTCATTAGATTCTTCATAAAATATGCCATGATAATGGATTTACTTGAACTTACAGATATTGGCGCATTTTTGTAAAAAAATAAAAAATAAAAATTGGTCAACCAGAGCAAAGCTAAAATGAGTTATAATTTAGAACCTCGCTAGGAATGATTACTCGTATGCCATGTATGCATTGCCACTAGCTAATCTCTAGTAGAATGATGCTCAAACAGCGAGACTGCCTGCTCTATATTCGGCACGCATATACTTTTCTGATGGCCTTCAGGCCAATCACTGCCCTCCCAAAGCACCGCTGGCCACTACACATGTACGTATCACAGAATCGTTGGCTGCCGTTGCTTTATGATTTTAGCAACCAAAAGGATGTACTCCGTAGTTGAGTACTACAGTGTTAATCAAGATTAATTATGCATATCCTTAGCTTGTGATGCCGATGCTTACCTAAAGCAAGAAAGCTCCACCGCAGCAAGTGTGATTAGCACACTAATAATGACAGTATATAACTAAGGCGTGACCTGAAATTAGCACTCAGGTTCAGAGACGTATTTTATAACAGCCCGATTGCACACAGCCGGAGCTGGATCCAATGGTAGAGACTCGTCGTACTGCGTGTAAAGAGGGGCCCACAAAGGCACGAAACAGTCGGCAGTCGCACAGGTCAAAGCAGCTTGTGCCGTAGAGCCGTAGAGGGTAGTATATAGTACGGTAGTATTATGTCTCTGTGCACGTGACACGTGGCAGCCTATGATTTCAGGGAACGTTATTTGAACGGATGACGTGTCACGTATGCATACATGTATGTACCGTCCACGCTTACCGGACTGTACTACCGTACGTAGATGGTTGCATTTGCATGCCGACGGCGAGATATACTACTTGTAGTTTTAGCACGCGTGATGTGAGAAGCTACGGAGTACCTAGCTTAGGAAGTGCATGCTTACGTGTGTGTGTGTATGCAAAGCAGTTGATATCGGTGATATTTTTGGTTTATGATGTATACATTATTACTTAAAACAGTGAATAGAAAGTATGGTAGACACCAGTTAAGAGATTATTGCTTTACGATTCCCTGTATCAACCAATTACATCTTACAAATCTGCATGACCTGTGAAGCTGTAATAACCTACATAACCAAATCTATACGGAACTAGATCTAAATTACTGCACCACATCTTATTTGTCTGCATGTTGTGAATTGTGATACTCTGTTATCATCGGAGGCTATTTTCCCACATTCAGGAAAGCGCAGTAATGCCAAAGCATTAAATTGTTTCATGGGAAGTACAAGTATGGGTCCCAACTGATTACATCCTGACTGCTAAATTTTTGTTTGGAAAGATCCATCTGGTTGAAAGAGTGAGTGATGGCATAAAAAAAATCTAGTCCAGCACATTAGAAATTCTGATACTTGAAAATTTCATGGGCTATACGAGACAATGAAGGCTAGCCATCAGGGACCGAGCCCAAGGCCTGCTCTGAAGTCCAAACCTACTCCCCAAGTCCCAAAACATGGCATAGCCAGGGCACTGTGCTTCCATCCCTCCGTCTTCCACCCACTGGATTCTCGACCCTCCACTATTCTGTCCGTTGTTGTAACTTCAACACTGTTCATCCATTGTTCTTGTGCAGTAGAGTGGTGATCAAATCTGAAGATTTCTTTCTCCCTTTATGGATTGGTTTATTCCTTTTCCAATTTTCCAGGTCAGTATTTCTAGATTGCTTGGATTTATTATCCTAGGAGTTCGTTCTATTCTTAGGGCTCCTCTCATTGCTGTGAAATCAAATCCGAAGATTTCTTCTCATTTTAGTTAGTTATGATTCATTTGTTATGTGCTAACCTCCCTTTCCAACCAATCAATCCATAGTTCGATTAAGTCATTCTTCTCCATCGCCCCAAGATCGAAATTAGTCCTTGGTACCCAATTAAGGTGGGACTGTAGGTAGTTTTCCTTTTCTTTTTTTAAAAAATCAATGACCCATTAGGCCGTTACATCTCTCCTTGTTTGGTACATCTACTGCTGCCATGATTTGTTTGATGTGGCAATTATTTTTGATGCAGCCAAGCTGGTTTTCTAGGAGAGTAAGGCCATTGCTTCATGCTTGATTCATTAAAAATTACGATGGTATCTCCTCCATCACAAAAACATGTCTATTGTCTGAAAATAACTCATTTGGTAGTTACATTTGTATCAGGATTTGATGATTGCTTCACAAGGATGATATGGCCTCCCGTCCAAAGCTGTCTGGTATTCAGAAGCAGGTTTTGGCGCTGTACAGGGCATTCCTTCGGACAGCACGCCTTAAGGCCCCTGAAGAGCGCTGCAGGATCGAGTCTGTTGTCTCGGCAGAGTTCCGTGACAACGCAAGGAGTGTTGACCGTAGGAACTTTGTACACATAGAGTACTTGTTGAGGAGAGGGAAGAAGCAGCTTGAGCAGCTCAAGAATCCTGATATTACTGGACTTGCTACCCTTGAAGTAAAGAAATGAGGTACGTAGTTTTCAAAATCACTTGCGCATTTGACTCTGCATGGTCTCCGATGCATCTTTGACCACAAATTTGTTCTAGAGTATTATTATTCTTAAAAACCCTCAAATTTTAGACATTGTTTTTCTTATATCTACACATATAACTGCTTGTTCCCAAACTGAATAATGTAATAGGTACTGATGTTTGTAGTTTTTAAGTTTGACCAAATCTTGTCATAAACAAGTTTTTTTTTGTAAACGGAGGGAGTAATTTTTCCAGTGCTGTACATGCTTAAGAAGTCTTTAAATATGAGAAGTACCATCTAGTTCTTCCAATACAATGCTGATAGCTATTATTTTCCACTTATGAATGATGAAACAGAAAACGGTCTTCTAAACAGCAGTTAACTATGACCTGGAATCATGGTTCGTTTAGAAAATGCTACGATGGGATTAGTTGTTCAGGATAGCACCCATGTTATTTCTTTTTCTTTTTATTATTATGACGACCCTGTGTTTGTAATAGCTATGTCTCGTGCTTTTCTTTTAGTCTATGGTTAAATGCATGACTGTGCCTTCTACTACCGTGCAAACATCTAAAGTACCTTAATATGATAGCTGTGTATTCTGATTATTATCTCAGCAATTTTTTCTTCTTCTTGGACTGTTTTTATACAGCAACAGTTGTCGAAATTTACAGGTCCATTCATTGCCAGAACAAAGCATCTTCATGATACTGGTGTTTCTAATGTGAAGATTTGGGACCTGCCATTGATTGTGTCCAAAGAAAATAAATATGACCATACATTATAGATTTGATATCCAGGGACTTTCTGGGGTTTTCTAATTAGCCAATGGGAATCTCAAGATAAATCTTGTAGCACCTGTCCAGTGACTCTAACAGTAATATTATTTTACTGTCTTTTGGTGTAAGCAGAGGTTAACATTAAAAAATATTGTGATTGGTCTGAACTTTTTGTGCGATATGAAGCTTGTGATTCAGCTCAACTTGAATTCTCCAACATTACCAAGTTTTTAGGAAAAAAATGCATTAACATCTACGAATCCAAATAAATGCACTATCAAGACATGTTTTTTAATGAAGAATTTAATAAAAAGTAATTTGATAGTATTGTAGATGTTGATGCATTTTTCTATAAATTGAGTTCGAATTAGGGAAAGTCTGACTTTGGGACAAAGAGTGACTGAGGCCCTATTTGGATCTCAAGAGATTCTAAAAAATGTGATAAAAAAACCCAGATTATCATAATTGCAGATACTATGAGACAATGCCAGCGTCAAGAGGGTAGGATTAGTTTTTAGATTCAGAGTTTAACAAAAGATGATTGTTTTTGTTACTGCACCGCATACAGACTAGTCTAGGACGATGTTCTTATTGCCAGCAGTTGTCCGTTCGGGGTGATGACTGATGAAGTACCGCCTCGTCTATTCCTTACGCGCCTCGTGTCAGCATGAGGCTATTCACACTCATGTACCTCTATATTCATCCTCTATACGTTTTAGTCAGCAAGATTCTTTCCTCTATACTTAATTCTCCTATACCCATCCATCCTTTATATCATCCTCTATCCACTGTGGGACTCACTTGTCACTTTATCTAAATATATTCATGTATGATCTAGTTTTAAAGGATTTATTGAGACGAATTTAATGGTGTAATCAAAATTTAATTTGGATTTTTGGTTTATGAGTTATAGCATTTTTTTTTCCCTTTGTTTAGCTAGTGGGGCCGTCACTGTCCACTGTAGAGTAAGCATTGTACCACTCTAAATATAGAGTGAGAGAAATGATAGAGTATCGTTTTAGAATACCCAGTGCAGCAGTTTTTACTCTATATTCACACTCTAAAGCTTTAGAGTATCCCTTCAGAGTACCCACTGCGAACGCCAAGGTTTGCAGGCCGGAGTAGATGAACAACGCTTCGCTCCAAAAAAAAAAAAAACAAAAGATCAACAACGCTTTTGTGTGACGGTAGCGTGCGTGTGCATGTGCGTTCCGCCTATGCGCGGCTATGATCAGAGGAGTACTCTGATAGGAGGCAACTCGTAGGAACTCACAAGTGCTCTCTCAAACTAAGAAATCATTCCTGCCATCCCCAATCCAATTCTTCTAGCCCGTTCCTGACTCTTCTACTATTCTCTAACCCCACTGCTAACAAAGTGATATCAGATTCACCGATTTGGATGTGACACGATTACCGCTTATCCCAAACGGACCCTTGACTTCAGTTCAGGTGTGATAGCAGGAGCATTTAGCATTTTATTCAGGTGGGGGCTTATGAAAATTTAAACAGTCAAATAGAACAGCCGAGACAAGGTGTGGCGCGACCCTGGAACGCGTATTGCTCACCTCCGACGAAGAAGAGAAGAGAATGCAGGTCCTGGGATGATGGAGCTAGCATACCTACTCAAGAGAAAGAGATAGAAACAGTAGGCAGATTATAGCTAGAAAAGAGTAGCTTTGACTCGCCGGCATTTTTTCTCCACAAAACCTCCATCTTCGCCATTGGTCATTGATTGTTCCCCGCTCTCCAATTTCAAATTTCAAGTGTAGACTTGCTAGGCTTAGCCTAAAATGGATTTCCTTGATAAGCACGGATCATCATTGATATTGAGCCAGTGTAGAATTCGTGTTTTCCTCTCGAAGAATTGCAATGAAACTGGTACTAATCGGCATGGTAGAACAAAGGTTCATATTTTCCACAGATGGAAGGGCATTACTGTATGAAAGAAAGAAATGTGATGAGGTAGTAGCAAAACATAGCAGTGTTATTGTGGAGACAAGGGGACCATGCATGCACGCTGAATCAAGTATATGTCTTCAACAAAGCAATCCATCCATTGATCGGAGACAAGGGACCATTGTAAATGCTCACAATGTTCAGAGTCTAAACTGATTATGGCTTAGTACACAGGTGCAAACAAGCAAAAACCTTCCTACTTTCATAGATAACCCCCGTCATCTTGACTCTATAGCGTCGCCTCTGTCCAAGGTCGGCTCTAGGGGCAGGACTGGAAGTGCGATCGCCAAGGGCCCATGTCAGAGAAGGGCCTAGGATCTTAGATATGCATTATCCTATTTGTATATGTGTTTCTGCACTATTGCGGTCCACATGTCCAGCCATTCAGCTGCGAGACAACCACGAATACGAAACATTGCATTAAGCAAGACAAATCGCGTTGATCCATCATTGTGGATCGTTGTCTGTGGCAACAAATCACGCTTGTCACCTTGTCAAAAAAGAATCACTCGTCACCTCGTTCGAGATCTTGTTGGTGTCTATGCAAGACCATGCCTTTTCTCGTGCCCCTTATACTCGTAGTGCCTAATCGTTTACTTTTTTTTTTTTGATAAGTAATCGTTTACTTTTGAGATATATAATCCACCAATACCCCATTGCTTATTTGATTGACACTCGTGAGATTATTAGGGTTTTGGCCCTGTTCGCTTCACTGAAAAGCCAGGCTAAAAAGTATCGTTCGTTGATTTGTTGTGAGAGAAAAACACTGTTTGTCGGTGTAAGAAACGACGGTTCTAGCACCAACGAGTAATGTGTGTCTGCGCGTCGGGGGTCCGGATGATGTGTAAGAAGAACACAGACGATTTATACTGGTTCGGGCCGAGAAATGCCCTACGTCCAGTGGGGGAGGGAAATTCTGTATTATCTTGCACTGAAGTGCTTGTAGTAGGGGTTACAAGCGGGTGAGAGAGGGAGGTGCTCTCAGTCTCAAGGTGTGAGTGGAATGTGTGCGTGTGACTTTGCTGGAGACCTCGCGAGGTCCAAGAGAGTTGTTCGTTCGTGTGTCTGTCTAGTGTTGTTTCGTTGCTCGTGTCTTCTTGTTCTTCCGGAACGGTCCCTGCATGTTCCTTTTATAGTCTCAAGGAGGTGCAGGGTTACAAGATGTTAGTACGGGGTGCGATCTTTGTTAGAGAAGGAGCTCAAAGGCCTCGGGAGGGCCTTATCCTGTGGCGACGTGGTCTGCACTGTAGAGGCATGGCATTGGTACTTCTGGCACTGTTGTTACATGTCCAGGCATGTGCACCATTGTTGAGGGAGTGGTTTTCTGTCCTTTGGTGTTGTAGCGATGCGCCCTGTCGTACCTGGTCCTGTGGCTGGCGTGTCGTGCTCGTCCTTGTAGTTTGACTTGGCATAGAGGGCCGAGGCCTCGGAGGCGGGAATTACGGTGCGATCTTATCCCGATCGTGGGAATAGTGGCCCAGAGTGACGTTTTCGTACGCCGCGCAGGCACGAATCGTGCGTATAGTGCCGGTATGGGTGGCATAGTGGCTAGCAGCTCTTCCCCATGCCTGTTACGGACGACGGCGTGTTGATTTGACCTCGGTCATTCCTGGCCTGTCCGGTTGGACAGACGCGAGAACGTGGGTTACGTCACAGGGGGGGTTCGAGCGCGCCAATGGGGAAGCGGCGTTAGAGGCCAGTCTCGGGCGAGGCGGAGACGGATAATGCCGTTACTGGGGCTCGGACGAGGCGGCGAAGTTATCGTGGGTCGGCCTATGTCCGAGACCCCAGAGCTTAGGCCTCGGGCGAGTTGGAGGTGTTCCGAGACCCCCTCTGCGTGAAGCCTCGGATGCGGCGGAGAGATGGGCTGGTTTGCTCTCATGTTTTGCTGGAGGCCCAGCAAGGAAGAATTTAGCCCGTAGGTTGATTTTTTCCCTTAGACGGGGTAGATTAGCGTTTGGTTTATTTTTGTTTTTTTTTGGGGGGGGGGGGGCGGGGGTGGTTTTCCACCTTAATTTGGGTACCTCTAATTGTGGTACCCGACAACTGTGCCATGGCTAATAAGTTCAAGAAATTTTTTAATTCAAATATTTTAGTATTGACACCCCAAAAGTCATTGCATCTGATATGAAGAGTATTGATCAATCTCAATATTGTCCATGATTTAATATAAAGATGATTGGACGAGTTTTTCTAAAGCACTTAAAGATTAATGTAGATGGAGTCGGAGTTTGTTTCTTTATTGAGGTAACGGTACTAGTTCCATTTTGTTGTTTCTTTTAGTTTGTTACGTTGTAATACGGATGTTGTTTTTAAGGGCTACACCTTTAATGTTACATCCTACTAGTATAATAACTATCTCCTAAACATACTACAAATGTACAGTAAACAACAACAATAATAATAACCTAAAGGCATGCTACATGGCTACAAAATCCATCTACCCTAAGGCCCCCGAAACGACAGAGACGTGCCTGCCTGGGCGTGCTGGGGCGTTGGGGCGCAACGGCGTGTGGCCAGCATGCATGTACTCGATCGCGCACACGACGAGCGTGGAGCGCACATGTATGGCGATGGCGCCGTGACTGACTCGTGGAAGCGAGGCGTCGTGCTCGGCGTCGCACGTCAATTGGTCTATCTGCTGCCTGACCGGTGACCACGGCGGCAAGCAAAACGTTTGATGATGTGACTCGGGAGTTTATCCACTTGCTCTCCTTCCCTCTTTCGGTTATCCCGACCTCTCCCGATGGAGAGTTACTGATGCACGACGGCTGTCGGGGCTATGGCTGTGCGGGGATAAGTAACTAAAGTGTTTAGTCGTGTCACATTGAATGTTTGAATGCTAGTTAGAAGGATTAAATATGAGCTATTATAAAACTAATTGTACAGGATTAGACTAATTAGTGAGACAAATCTATTAAGATTAGTTAATTCATAATTAGCATATATTTACTGTAGTACCACATTGTCAAATCATGGACTAATTAGACTTAATAGATTCGTCTCGCAAATTAAGCTCAATCTGTATAATTAGTTTTGTAATTAGCCTAGATTTAATACCTCTAATTAATATCAATGATTCGACGTGACAGATTTAACTTTTGTCCGAGGGAAACAAAAGTACTTGAGGACGTACTTACTAGTACTCTACAGCAAGCAGAAAGAAAGATGGTGGTGAGGCCTGTTTCCGTTTTCAACTTCCGAGCGGGCCAGATACGGTCTACTCATAAGCGTCCAATGTTGGCCCATTTCGAGAGCAAAGCATAGGCCCTGGCTAACGTGTCCTCGATCCCGGCCGGTTCAACGGTGCGTGCGTCGACATCAAGCGACGGAGAAAGGGTTTACACTTTCAGCTTTCTGATGAAGAAAATCACGCAACTGAAGACTTGGAAAAGTTGAAATACATATAGCTTCTGAATTTAGCAAAGTGTACATACATAACATCCGGGAGGTTTATTGGCCGTTTGGCGCTCCTGGAACTGGATTTTCAGATGAAAAATATATTTCGACGACACAGGATTCAAGACATGTAGCATCGCTCGCTCGCTTGAACGTCGTTTCAGACCCAAGAAATCAAAATCGTCGCCACCCCACACCAAAGGTCCACTCGCATGGCATGCACTACTGTCACATACAATGTCACTCTCATCCAACAAAACTAAAGCCACTGTACCATATTGATGATTGATCCATCGCCACCGCCCCAAAATTCTCAAAAGTATTCAGGCTTTGTTACCTGCTCTCTGAAAGTCCCCATCCGACATACACACTCAGGTAATAGCTAGCACATATTTCCCTGCATTATGTATGATCCGATCCCATGAATGAACATCGATCCGATAGTGCTGTGTGCTTGCCTCCACATCAAGACAAAAGCTGTCGATCGATCGCCGCGCCCTTTGATTTGTTTCAGCGTACGTTACGTTCCACCCTGACAAAAATTTCAAGCTGGAGGCATGATGGAAGCTAGAGAAACAAATTATCACATGACCTCTGACTGACGGGCGGCAATCCTGTCAACAGAAAAGAAGATCGACGAAGGAAAACACACAGCACAGGGTGGAGGGAGCGATCGAGCTAATAGGCGCAAGATGCGTGAGGAAACGCTAGTGCTGACACACGCCATAGCAACAAGGAGCTAGCCAGCTAGTTTTGTTAAATCCCGGCCCTAGTGCTGCGTGCGCCAGAACGCATTACCTACCGTCTAGCTAGCAAGCCGGCCGGGCGCCATCGTGCTTGTGGATCACGCACGCCAGGACAGACAGACAAGATCAGAGACTAGTACGTAGAGCTCCAACTCCATCTGTTTCGCTACTAGCAGCTTCGTTCCCGGCCAACTTGTCGCACTGCAAATGCCAAATGCATCATGCACGTTTTTGACCAATACCCTACTGCTATAGAGAGGTATTCAGAGGAGGAGCCAAGATATTAAACTTTAGTGATCTTGTCTTAAGAAAGTTGCCGCACTGAAAACGTAGGTCAAATAAGTATACTGGCAGCAGCATCGCCTAAATTTGCAATAGGTTATTATTTATTAGTACATATATGATCATTGTAGTATGAAGTTAGATGTGTAATAAGGCTCTGTTTCGCCGGTTTCAATTCCCAACTTCCACACATTAGGCCCTAGAGTTTATAGGCCAAAATGAAGTGTTTCAACATATACTATGGAAGTGAAATATGGCTCATCTAAGCGCCATCGGTGCACTCACTCTAAGCTCCAGCTCAGCTCCAAAAGTTGTAGAAGCTGAAGATACCTTAAAGTTGAGGATATTCTAGCAGTGCGCAATGCTGTGGATCTGTAGCAACACGGCTACATGCCGGGTATTCTTCTGGATGAAGAAAGGAAACTAGTTTTTGCTAAATTGCCACCACGGGCCACGGCACTCTAGTTAGTTGCAAGTGGTGATGGACTCCTCTCTTTCACCACAGAAAACTCCAAAGTGGCAAAGCAATAAAGTTGATCGAAGGGGGTCCATTGTCGTATTTTTGTCACTTTAGGAATTACGTTGCAACAGGAGAAAAAATATCAAATACATTCATGCAAAAAATGATGATAGGAAGTGTTACATGTCTATTTATGTTTTTTCGTTTCTATGAAATTTAAGACCTTTAATTTATTTTAGGATAACCATGCATCTATAATATAAGTTAAAATAGGTAATAATATAACAATGTCCAATTAAACTTGTATCAAATTAAATAAAATAGATTTTTTCTTTCACGGAAAAGCATATAAATATTTAGATGTAAATGTATCATACTATCCATGTGTTTCTACAGTCAAATATTTAGTTTCGTCATTTTATTCGAGGACCATAAAAATCCGTAGTTGGAATCTCTGATTAAAGTCGTCTAGGAGTTAGTCGTTGATGTGTCAAGACCTCTCAATTTTTCACATGGCAACTCCCGTTGAGGATTGCAGAGATACAATTATTTAGACGTGATTAGAAAGTAAATCGATCAAGATATCATCTTACTGATTGATGAGTTGGACCATCGAGTAATCTAAAATTTAATAAAATAGGTTTTGTTTTTAATCAAATCACAAAACCGCATAAAAGGGCAATGGTTCAAAGAATAGTGTTGTGTTTTTTTATTTGGTTTTACATTTATTTGAGAAAAAACAAAAACAAAACACTGCAATGAGGAGAAGATTTTGTGACAAAATAAGACCAAGCGGATGCACAACAGAGGAACATGCGGGCTAGACAAAAAAAACTTGCGGATAAAAAAAAATTAGGAACAAAAAAACACCTTAGCTGAAGAAAAAGATTTTGGAAAATAAAATAGAATCAAGTGGATGCTCTATAGAGGAACGTGCGGCCAGATAAAAAAACTTGCGGACAAAAATATTAGGAACGTGAGGACTAAATGTTGTATATTTGCCTAATTTTTACTCTTACTTTCCTTTTCTATTTAGATTAGTATTCAATATCAAACATGATCAGGTCTATTTAGATTAGGATTCTAACTCGTAAGAGCACGGATTGTATATATAAGTCCTGATGGAAGAAACTTTTCATTGTCCGAAGGGAGACGGACAAACAAATGGATAGACGAAAAAAAAGAGCCTAAAATTTTGCCTCTTTATTATTATTAATATTACTAGCAACTAGCAATAGCAAAACATGCCCGTGCGTTGCACGAGATATACAACTTGCTGAGTGGTTACATGGACGACTTGCAATTTGTAGATTTATGTAATGGTCGCGTTATCTACTCTAATATGTCTTGGAATTGAATTTCGTACCACCTAGATCTGAACTGTGGTAACTCGTATACCAATTTGTTTTAAAATTAAGACTCCACATATAGTGAATTTCGTACCACCTAGATCTGAACTGTGGTAACTCGTATACCAATTTGTTTTAAAATTAAGACTCCACACGGTGGTTGGATACGTCATATTTACTCATACAACACGGGAGAGAGATATGTTCCAATATGTATATAGGTATAGATATAGATAGAAACGGTAGAAAAAAATCGTGTAAAGCCAAAATTGCTCTCCTTATTGCTTACGGTTATCTGTTTCATATGGAAACGAATGATTCGTATTTAGATTAGGATTCCTATACGAGTATGGGTTATATATATATGAGTCAAGATAGAAAAAACTTTCCATCGTCTGGTATTTAAAGGGAGACGGACCAAACAAGGATGGAAGAAAAAAAAGAACCTGAAATTTTGTCTCTTTATTATTAGGGAAGGGACAGAGGTATAGATTAAGATTTAGTACATGAAAGCCGCACTTGAAGGAACAACATAGCTGCAACTGCAATCAAGGGCATGGACAATGGCTACAGCAAAGTGACGAAAGCCATCAAGTAATTTGACATGAACATATTATATATAAACAAAACAAAGTGTGGATTGTTTGGGATAAGATATTGAACAAGCAAGAGGGGCTAGCAACTCTCCCAAATGGGGATGGCACTCACAGAGGCAGCAAGCATGATTGATGATAGTATATATCAAACACGGCAAAAAGTACAGCACACCAGCCAATTTTTAAACTAAAGAAGCAGCACGCAGAGCTAGCTGGATTTACAAGACACGTCATCATATATGGGTAGGCGTACCAAGTCAAACATCTAAGCCTAACAAACCATGCATATTGACCCAGGCCAAGCTAGTAGATTTTTGCAGCACACCAACACCAAACTCAGCTAGTGATCCGATCGATCCGAGTGGCACGCGGGCCATGCACATGCATATGCATGTGGTGTCGTTGCCTATCTACTGCCTCACGAGATGGCGACGTCGCACGGCACGCTCTGGAACGACCTTGCAGACGACGGCGCGAGGCCGATGACGACGGGTGAGCAGAACGCCTGCAGGTCGTAGCGCCTGCTCCTGACGTCGGCGACCTTGAACTGGACTCGCGCGCGCATCCGGACGTCGACGCCCACCTGCCCCGCCGCGAGGTCGTGCCGCAGCTCCCGCGCGGTCTGCTCCCCGACGGGCACCGACCGCGCCACGGCGCGCACGCCCAGCCGCGTCACGTTGCGGTGCGGCTGGGCGAACGCCGGCGCTTCCTCGATCGCCAGCTGCGACGCCTCGCCGTACAGCACTCGGAACTCCACCCACTCGTACAGGATCGACACGCGCCGGTTCGGGTTGTCGGCGGCGAGGGTGAGGTAGAACGTCGCGTTGGCCGTGGCGTCGGGCGGCGGCGTCACGTTGAAGTGGCGCACCACGGCGCCGGTGACGGTGTAGTCGATGGGCTTGGGCCGGACCACGAGCCAGAAGATGAGCGCGGCCAGCCCCGCGAGGAGGATGGTGACCACCAGCGCGGCGATGAGGCAGCGGAGCACGGCCACCCGGCGCGCGCGCCCGCTGTACGTGATGTCCCCCCGCATCGCCGCCGCCGGCATTGTTACTGTAGGAAGCTGCTGTACGTGGCGACGTTGTTGCAGTTGTTGTGGTTGCGCGGCGAATGCATGGACGGGTCGTGGCTGCCGCCGCGGCTTTGTATAGAGGAGATCGTCGTTTAGAGGACGAGGTGTGTACTCCATGTGCCGCAGGCTTTCTTGGCGGGCAAAGAATCAAAGAGATCGATGGCCACAGCTAGATGTCTGTGGTGTGTTGCATTGAAAGCCGTGATCCGATGCTCTTCTTTTTGCTTTCGGTTTGTGCTTTGAGTGACTGTTGACGACGGAGAGATTCGAATTTGAGTTCTCCCTGCGCACTGAAGGAATTTCGTTGAGTCGTCCTGACATACCGTGGAATGCTTACAGCGTGCCAGGCTCCCGCGTAGGAATCTTAGTATACTTCCTCGAGTCAACAAAGCAGCTTGATGTTCAAACAAGGAGCAGAAACGTATGGATCTTATCCGAGCGCAACAAAACTAAGACCCCATTTGGCAGAGCTCATCTTCGGTTTCAGCTCCGGATCCTTCAGATAAGTCCTACTAAACGGTTTAGGAAGAGCTGTTTGGAGCCTTTTTCAGCGAAAAAAGGAGGAGCGGTTGAGGTGGAGCTCTCCCAAATAAGACCTAAGAATCTCATTTTTATTAGTCCTTCTTGAACTTTGAATAAAAGTTTCTTTAGGAACATACTTCTCCTATAGTTCTATATCTCAGACGCCTAGTTTTGTATCGTTGTTGTTTAGATAACATATAATTTTATCTTGTAGATTGTTTTTTTGGTTGTACTAGTTGATTACACGTAATACTTGTTGTTTGAAAATTCCTAAAAATTCAAACAACTGAAATATAGGGCTAATTCTCTTGAAAACATGCATCCACGACACCCCTAGTACACTTGATGGAAACAAACTGAGGATCATCATTTGCAGATCTATCATTTGCAAGCCATTCATATCATTCCTCACCAGTGGCGGAGCATGGAGCCAAACAAAATAGGGGCTAGGCAAGATACAAGCTTACAACTTTGAGAGTATTAGCTTACATTCAACATAACCGACTGATGTAGGCTTAGACGTTTTACAGGGGGTGCGTGTTAACTTTCCTACTTATGGGCGTCAGTCACAGAGCTAATTCAGAGTTGCAGTGGCCAGAGTGTGGATGGGGGGGGGGGCTCTACCGGTGTTTCTTACTAACTATCCACGTCATCTCCCCTAATAGCCACGTCATCCCATTAACTTCTTAACATCATAATGCAAGCTACCTATATCATCTTCACTTAATTTTACTTCAAATTCTTCGCAATTCATTCAACAACATGTGAGGTATCTTCTAGTAAACAAGTAGCAGCTGCAGGCTAGTTAGTTGCAACCGTAAGCAAATTAATTGTTTTTAGTAATTTCGGACTCCTTTTTAGATGAAAAAGATGTGTTACGTTTTTTTTAATCACGCGTGTTACCTGGGCGTGTTTGGGGTCGTACTGTCTGTCTTGTTTCTTTTCCTTCGGGGACTAATTGAAATGAATACCGGAGCTTCCCGCCAAGGGGACTTCTTGAAATGAACGATTGAACGGCAGAGCTCCCAGGACCGGTTGTTTCTCGCGGGTGCCGATGGATCGTGATCCAGTCCATGCCTTTTTCTTCTTCTTTGTCCGTCAAGATTGGCTTCTTCTCTACCGCCGGCAGACTCACAAGCTCCTCGTGAGCCTGCCTTCGTCTCGGCGACGAAGCCACTGACCAATCACTAATTAGGCTAACCTCGCCGGTGGACCGCCTCCGGCCTCCCCTAACATTGCTGGAACCTGGAAGTGGAGAAAGCATGGGATATGGCTTGTACGGTGAAACTAAAAGAAAACTGCCGGTGGTCTCAACTTGTACGGTGGATTCTGTCTAGCAACAAAAAGAAGTCTATTTGGAGCATGTCTGAAGGTTCTTTTAACCTGAAGAAATGAAAAGCAAGCACGAAATGACCAAAGTGGTAGCAAGTAGGAGTATGCTTTTGACTTTCACACGGTAGGTGCGTACCCAAATTCCAAATCCAACCTTGAAAGATGTGCAGTGTAGTACTAGTACTTTGTATACATGCTTCGTCTTTTTCCTTTCCGAGCTAGAGACGACGGAGATCGAGAAGCACAAGTGAGAGAGGCACTGTGAAAACGGAGAAGTGGGATGCGCACTTGGCCAACAATGCAAATTGGATACTAGCGCATCAGTGCATCAGCCTCAGCTAGAGCTAGTGACAACTATATAACGCCTAGTGGCAAAAGGCTGCAGAGACTCGAGCTTCCCGTATGGGGGCAAAACAAAGTGTGGCAGAATTAATCAGGAGCATGATGCATAGACTGTCGGTTAAGATAAAAAGTTTGCAGCCAAAGACAAGGATAGGGCTTCAGTCCATGTCAGTTATTTTTGTTTCATACCACTATATGTTCTATGAGTCAATCTGCAACAATATGTAGCCTTGCACATGTAACTGGCTGCCAAAGCTCTCTTACCTAATCTTTGCACTACAAGTAGTTAACTATTACGTCGCTAATAAACACGCTCTTGCTCAATTAGGAACAAGGCAAGTACGTAATAAGATCGATTGGACCCCTCCTTTTCTCCTTGAAGGACAGCAGGTACGTACGGTTGCCAGGTATACTCAACTAAGTAGTTTCAAATAATTCTGCACCTGAACATGCTTTCGTCTAAAAACTCAGTGCTCCTGATAGTGGAGATAACCACGCAAATCGTACCGGACATATAGATCACAACTAACGAGAGTGTTTTGGGTTAGCGGACTGCATGCCTATTTGGCAGCTTATATGCTTCTTCTTATGGCCAAAATAAGCTAAAACTAGAAAACAAACGTTATACTTTTTTTTACAGTTTTTTATGGCCACGTTTCTTCCCACAGCCCTCATTTATACTAAAATGGAGAAACTAGGTTAGAACAACTTATTTGACCACGTTTTTCTCAAGTCGTCTAGTTGGGAAGCGCATTTTCGCACATTAAAGCAAACAATAAGTTTCGGAACCTCGTTCCCTTTGTACACTTAGAGATGAGCCTCAACTCACTAGCAACTTTCCTAGCTGCGACACACTTGAATTGGCCGGCCACAGGGGGATATATAGCCCCAAACTCCAAATATAGATTGTACCCTTGCAGCGAACACCTAAGAGCTCCGGTGCTTGCCATGTACACTTCGACTATCGGATAGCCTAAACTCCGGTGGTGGACTACAATCATAGGAGATTTCTAATGAGGCTAATACAGTATTGCATAGCCTCTGGAATACTCCTTTACTCTATGGTGCTCTATCACCGGAGGGCTTCGATGCCCTTCTCTTCTCCATCGTGCCTCCAACATACTCTCTGGATCGAAGCTCCAGTAACCCTATCCATTGCCTCACCAGAAGGTAGGGTGAGACTGTGTTTTCGGCCTTCTGGATTGCAAAGCATCTATAGAGCATGTTTCTGCATGAGCGGGTGTGTAAAAACTTTGGAGGAAGCATGTTTGGATAGATAGTTCCACTGTAACTACTTGCATCCGCCCATGCATTTGCATCCACAAATGATGCATCCACTCATATGCCCAATTTGAGCTTCAGTGCTGAGCCAGGCCCGATCAATACAGGGATGGGATGCTAGATCCACACATCAATCTTATATTAGAAAAATTGCATCCGCTCATGCAGGAAAGCAAACGACATCTTGATTTTTTGCATCCACTCATGCAACTTCATCCAAACACTCTCTTTTCTGAAATACGGTTCTACTCAGGCTACATCCCCTCAGCTAAGATATACGATACAACCTCCATCCAGCAACCAAACACACCCCTAAGCTTGGGTGCTCCTCACCAGAGAGCTCTGATGATGCACTCTGGTGCTCATTGAGCTCTGTTTCCTCGCTTCTTTTTGTCCGTGATTCTTCCACTTAATGCCTTGGTCTTCTTGCTTGTATTTAGGGTCTTCATGACTGCTCCTTGACTTTGCTCGAGGTGTTGATCACATGATCATCACCGTCATCTCATCCGAATCCATCATTGCATCTATAGGACTAAAACCTTGTATACTAGCAAATATTATTTGTCCAACTGATCATGTTGTCATTCAATCACCAAATCACTTAATGGCCCTAGCTAGGTGCCATTTTCCTTACACACTTGTCTCTATGGGAGGCTACTTGGCCCTAAGCAATGTACTCCTATAAAATTTGCCCATGAGACTCAGCAATACAATTGACTATTCTACTAATTCCAATCTCCTACAATATCGCTGTAGCAATCAAGCATTATTTATATTTGTTTTTTTTGGAAAAGGAATGGTTTGACAAGTACTAAGACAATGCGCAATGAGTGAAGGTTCTTTATGCTGAAAATTGTCCACTTAGATTAAGTTCTTGATTTGGCAATATTTATTAGGGTTCAAATTCCCGACTTGACAATATTGATATTCATATTTTTTTTATTTATTCTAGAAAATAAAGACAATGAAGTTCAACTGGTTGAGAAATAAAAATGGAAGGTTGCCTCAAACAAACAATAGTATGAAATGTTCTTCTAACTAATTGAGTCAAATTAGAAGCAACAGGTCCATTTCTTGAACACGGAACCTAATCTCTTATCAGGTTTGACCTCAATTATCGAGACCTGTTTCCTTTTCACATATGCACATGAAAATTTTCATTTTCACATGAATTTGTGCAAAAGATGTTGCGTCTCAACTATTACAGCAATAATGTGCCTCTATAGATGCACTATGAATGTGTATAGTTTTATTTTTTTTAAAAAACTTTTTAGGTATGTATTTTTTCACGTTCCTACTGTAAGAGTGATTTGCACCGGTTAACACAATTGAATAGCACCTTCCAGGCAGGCAGACAATGCAGGCATGCATTAGATTTTATCAAGCTTTCAAAAGATTTAATGGATACATCAGGTCCAGACCGCGCATGACTTAATTATTGATTGATAGCAAAGTGGAGCATGTATACACAATTTCAGGGGAATGTTGACACGCATTAGGGGCGCCATCGCACTCCAAAAAACACAAAATTACGGTGGTTTAAAAGAATCCATTTCTTTTGCAAGGACAGATTAGCACGTCGCTACTCTGGCTGTCAGCAAACGGCCTCGTTGCCTTTTTTAGATGGCTGACCTGACAAGTGATAAGCAAAAGAGAGATGTGTCAGTGTAGTGCTTCCTCAGTGGCATGCATCATGTGTCAGTGTGACCCTGCCCTGGATCAGATTGGCATAGTATTTGTCATAGGCTGTGTTTACTTCCTCAAAAAAAAAAAGTACTGTGTAAACAAAAGATTTCTCGTCACATCAAACTTGCGATACATGCATAGAGTACTAAATGTAGATGAAATAAAAACCTAATTGTACAGCTTGGTTGTACTTTGCGAGACGAACGTTTTGAACCTAATTAGTCAACGGTTGGACACTATTTGCCAAATAAAGCCAAAACGTACTACAATACTTTTTTACACCTTTTTACACAACTAAACACAGCCATCCTAGTTATTAGGACCGGATCGAACCGGATCGGCGATATAACCAGTAAAAAACTGAACCAGAGACTATAACAGCTCGGTTCACTTTACCAAATACAAACAAAAGAGTTACTGTAAATTTTATACCCCCATCTAAACACACCCTTACATGACCTATTGTTCTTTTCTGAGGCCAACGCTCATAGCGGCCTGCGTTGCTGCTGCCCTCACGTGGTCACGCTTGGAAGTGCGTGTGCCTGGTTGTTGACTTTTGGTGGCCCTTCTTAATTTTAAAATTTTATATTATCTTGATACGTGCTCCAAATATTTTGAACAGTATATCTATTTTTATTATCTCAACAAACTCTTTGCAATAGCGCACTCCATTTCATCATTTGAGATTTTTTTTGCAATGGTGAATATTTGAATTACTATTTAAGTCATTTTTGCATCAATTCGTAAGTGTTGTATATTATTTTTAATGTGTATTTTTAATATATCTTGTAAAACAACTCGATCTAGAGCACTAAAATATGAAACCTTATCATTTTATAATCTTTTGACGATCTGATAATTTGCTATTTATCATCTTATTTGTATATGTGATCAAATTGAGTGCTATAACTTGAGCACATATGCCTTTTCCTAAACATGTCATTCTGTATTTCCATATGTAAGAACCTTATGGTTGTACAATTAAATTGTGTTATTTAAGAGATTGTTCCATATGTCAATATATATATATATATATATATATATATATATATATATATATATATATATATATATATATATATATATATATATATATATAGGGAGAGTATACTCTATAGGTAGCTACAAAATAAGTTATTTTGTAGCCACCTCTATTTATGATAATTTTATATACTAATTTACGATAATGTTAGTATATATTTACGATAGTTAAATTACTATAACACATGAGGATATTTACTATAATGTTATAGTAAATCACATAGTAAGGAGTTACTATATATATATATATATATATATATATATATATATATATATATATATATATATATATATATATATATATCAGTTCAAATTATTTGTGACCGGTTCAAAACAATCGAACCAACGGTTCAACCGGTTCTAAACGGTTGGACCAGTGAACCGATGGCCTCGCCGGTTTAATCTCCGGTCCGGTCCTGGTCAGCAGATCCCACTATGCCTTGTCGTACTTTGCCTGATTAATCTTAGCTGATCTTGCTTTTTACACTCTTAAATTCCCTATCAACGTGGCGGAACATGTGGTCAGAAATTATCTTCTATAATCAGCATTTGAGTGTTTCCGCTTGGGCTCCAGCTCCGAGACGGAGCAACACGAAACAAGCCCTGGACGAATTTGAGAGGGTAATTCAAAAGTGACTGGGTTTTCCTTTTGGCTGCTGTCTTCGCTGTCTGAATGCCATGGGTACGAGACAACGCGTGCTACTAATTTGGGCACTAGTTTTTGTTTTTTTGGTTTGGGATGTAATCACGCACTAATGTATAATCACTTTTGACTGCATGTGCTGGCGGGTGCGCGTTGGACATTGCTCTGTTCATAATGTGATGGTGGGATAGGAGGTGTTATTTGAGATACTCGTTCCAGTTCAAGATCGTAAATATGAAAAATGTTCGGGACATATTCGTAAGGTAACAATTTCACTAGCAACTTGAGTACAGTTTTTTTTAGAGTAAAGAAACTTTATATTACTTCAGTTCTCAACATGAGTCCTGCCGAATACATTGAGATAAAAAAGTTGAGGATATCATGCAACCACATACACTCATAATTTGAAAGCAAAGCAAACTTGGATATATAATGCGCAGCCATGTTTGCTTCCCTTCTTACATTAGCCAAAACGAAATGTGTGCATTGTTGACTAAGATCTTAGATTTTATTTAACACTGCAATAATAGCACACATATTACTAATTGTAGAATTCCATAGTGCCACTAATTCTTGGTAGTCCGTTTCAACAATCACCTTTGACAGTCCGAGATCCTTTATCATTAGCATTGCATCACGATATGCATAAGCTTCAACAGCAAGTGCATCAGGAATCGACCCATGTTGTTTACGTTTTGGCTGCTACGACTTGATCTTGTGCATTAGGTAAAACCACTCCCGAGGCACCTTGATGAGTTTCAGTTTTAAGAGCTGCATAGAAATTCACCTTTAATTACCCCATCAGGAGGAAGGCACCAGTGAACTTTCTTTACTTGTATCTTCAAAGTGTATGCTGATGGGCTAGAATGGATAAGATTAGTTGCCATTTCCCACGCCCACATGCAAGCTTGATATGTAGAACTTGAGTACATGTTATGAAGGGTAAATAACACTAGGACTGGTGGATTTAATTTGGATTGGCCCATTTATATCTAATTATATCAACAGATTACAAGGCCTATGGTTAGCGCTAAGGCTTACTCCATCCATTCTAAATTATAAGATGTTTTGGCATTTTTCTAAATACATAACTTTTACTAAGCAGTTAGATATACACTACGTTTAGATACATAGTAAAAAAATGTATCTAGAAAATTCAAAACGACTTATAATTTGGAACAGAAGGGTAGTCAATTAATACCACATGGCGATTAAGAGGAGATTGAACTGATTTTATAATGGTGTCAATTGTCGCACCTATTGTGAACCTAGAAAGAGAATAAATATGTGCCACATGTGCAAACTCTCCTCACTAAGATGTGGCATGCATGAGCTGAGCCAAATGAAGAAAATAGGACAAATCTACTTACCCCGCTAACTATGTTGGCCCTTGTTTCCTTCACCTCTCCTATGGAAAATCAGGTATTTTGGTTTGAATGCGGTTTTGTTGAAAATAAAAGGTCAACAAACAATAGGTGGATAATGAGATGGTTGTGAGCCAGCAAATAATAGGAAAAGTTCATATAGCCCCCACTATATTAAGGATTGACTATAAAACATGGTATTATAACCCTTGGATGGTTTGTAGAGCTATTTTTCCACCATGGCCCGCCACTGAATTACCCATGCTAGCCCGCGGACCCATATGTAAGATGTGTGGGCCGGGATGGATGGTGAAAGCTAAGCGCTCATGAGGGAGGTGAATTGGGTGCCTACTTAAAAACCTCAATGCAAGGCTCAAATGAAACTACTAGTAGAAAAACTATAAACTAGTTCATGTATGATGTGCACCTAGATTTTCCTAGTGTGCTTTAACTTACCCTTTAACCCACAAAGCGTTCACAACCTAGAGTCAATCCTACCAACTAGCCTAACCTAATCTAGGAAAGTAAAGGTCACATAAAGTTTGCATTAGATAAATCAGGTAAGTATAGAGCAAGAGATAGAGAATGCAAACTTCTAAAGATGAGATTATTTATCCCATGGCATAGGTTGCCAAAACATAACTTCTAATCCATGTTGGAGATCCATCAAGTTACACTCCTAGTCATGATATTAGGCTCACCACCAAGACTCCCCGCTAACCAAGGCACGTGTCATAATCCACCAAGGCTCACAACCAACGACCGATTATTTTGGTGACCTTGGTGTCGTCTTCACTATGGAGTTTCTCCACCAAGGAAGGGTTTTCCTCACCTCTCTCACACCAAGTCAATGCCACTTCACACCAAGAAGCTCAGAGGGTCGATACTGGAAGGTCACCAAGACCTCAAGCATTATGTCTCGCCAAGATACAAGGGCACAATGGCCCAAACTCTCAAAGCTATCAAGCTCTAAGGCCAAACCCTTATAAAGAGGTTTGGCATGTAATCTCTACCAAATAATATTAAAAGCAAGAATGCTCCTTCAATCCCTCATTCCTTCCACCTAATGACAGGTGGGTTCAAGCTGCTCCTGGGCCCCATGGCTGGCCAGGACTCTGGTAGCAGCATTGGATTTTATTCATCTAATTGTGTAGATAATTCAAAGAGCTTGTAACAAATAGGACATAGTTCGATGGTGACTAGAGGTTCTTACACCAAGACTTATCAAGATTGTGCAACTCATGTGTTGAGTTGTGTTCGGTCTACTAGCTGAGTCCAATTCTTGATCAGGTTTATTTGGTGGCATACCTGAATTAAGTTATGTAATCAGCCCATCGCCTTGCACAAATCTTGAGACGGGGGTTGTCTTTGGGCTTGTTTACAAGCCATATGAAGTCTAGGGGATGTGATCCCTTGTAATTAGATTATTCAATTTTTTCAAAGCGTATTGTGTCATTTTGGTCGATCTACCATGTCCAACAGCATGGACGGCATATAGCGGATGACTAGAAGGACTTCAACAATAATGACAATTTAGGAACCAAAGAATACACCAAAATCATTTTAGGAGACCATCATATGCTCACGAGTGGCGCTCATCATATGCTCACGAGTTCAGTTGCCTAAACATGGTTGTGAAGGTTAACCTCCATGTCCATCTAGCCTAGTTTCCCTACTTACATATGATAAAGTCTTCTTTTCTCCTATTGCAAGACAAGGTATATATATTTGCTACTAGTTGCTACTTGACCAGTGATAACCTAAAGTAACAGACATTTAAAATTGGAAGGAGAAAATATGCAATAGAGGAGGTGTAGAACTAAGGGAGTTGCAGTGGCACACACTAGATCAGTACTATCTACTCTCCCCGTTTCCCGTTATAAATTATAAGACGTTTTGACTTTTTCTAGATACATTATTTTTCTATAAATCTAGACATTATGTATATCTATGTGAATAGCAAAAAATATATATCTAGAAAAGCTAAAAACATTTTATAATTTGGAATGGATGCAGTACGCAGTACCTTTGTACCTAGCTCGTGGTGATAGGACTCAAACTCTGTCCATGAATTTATTCTCTCTGTCTCTTTTTAAGTATTGTTCTCACCTATTGAGGAGTCAAATATACTCACTTTAACCAATATAGATAAGAGATTACTAATATTTATTGTGCATAATAAGTATCATTATAATACACTTATTTGGAGATACAAATGTTTCTATAAATTTAGTTAAGTTTTTAAAAATTGAACATACACGAAAATTTAAGCCACACTTAAACGGTGGTAGTGCGGATGTTTAGGTATGCTCCTTTCCGTTTTAGTCAATTTACATAGAAAGTAGAAAGTGCGAATGAACATGTGCTTCCTTGAAGTCGTCCTAACATATGCGTGCGTCAGATTAGCATCCGAAGCTGTGTTAGTGATGCAAGCAACATGTGCACAGTGCCGCAACCACTCTTTCCGACACGGATTATATGATGTAGTTGTCCTTTTTCTTTTACAAAAATTCAAAATAGCGACTTGGTTTCTTCTTTCATCCAAACCACAAGGGAAAAGCTGCCGACAGCCCGCCATGCCATGAACAACCAACTTTTGATTCGGAGTAACTTTGAACATACTTGAACCAGCATAGTTTGCCATGGATCGGAGCTCCAACTCAATGTAAAATTTCTTTTTTCGAGCATGTACATAGTATGTACTTTGTACACGTATGGATGAACTCATCTCATGCCATACTACATTATTTGTTACAAAGATATAGAGTTTGCTTTGTCTTTGCTATAAGTCACTTCTCTAGCTATATTTGACCATATTTATAGAAAAATGAATAAACATATATGATATCAAATTATTCATTAGATTCTTCATAAAATATGCCATGATAATGGATTTACTTGAACTTACAGATATTGGCGCATTTTTGTAAAAAAATAAAAAATAAAAATTGGTCAACCAGAGCAAAGCTAAAATGAGTTATAATTTAGAACCTCGCTAGGAATGATTACTCGTATGCCATGTATGCATTGCCACTAGCTAATCTCTAGTAGAATGATGCTCAAACAGCGAGACTGCCTGCTCTATATTCGGCACGCATATACTTTTCTGATGGCCTTCAGGCCAATCACTGCCCTCCCAAAGCACCGCTGGCCACTACACATGTACGTATCACAGAATCGTTGGCTGCCGTTGCTTTATGATTTTAGCAACCAAAAGGATGTACTCCGTAGTTGAGTACTACAGTGTTAATCAAGATTAATTATGCATATCCTTAGCTTGTGATGCCGATGCTTACCTAAAGCAAGAAAGCTCCACCGCAGCAAGTGTGATTAGCACACTAATAATGACAGTATATAACTAAGGCGTGACCTGAAATTAGCACTCAGGTTCAGAGACGTATTTTATAACAGCCCGATTGCACACAGCCGGAGCTGGATCCAATGGTAGAGACTCGTCGTACTGCGTGTAAAGAGGGGCCCACAAAGGCACGAAACAGTCGGCAGTCGCACAGGTCAAAGCAGCTTGTGCCGTAGAGCCGTAGAGGGTAGTATATAGTACGGTAGTATTATGTCTCTGTGCACGTGACACGTGGCAGCCTATGATTTCAGGGAACGTTATTTGAACGGATGACGTGTCACGTATGCATACATGTATGTACCGTCCACGCTTACCGGACTGTACTACCGTACGTAGATGGTTGCATTTGCATGCCGACGGCGAGATATACTACTTGTAGTTTTAGCACGCGTGATGTGAGAAGCTACGGAGTACCTAGCTTAGGAAGTGCATGCTTACGTGTGTGTGTGTATGCAAAGCAGTTGATATCGGTGATATTTTTGGTTTATGATGTATACATTATTACTTAAAACAGTGAATAGAAAGTATGGTAGACACCAGTTAAGAGATTATTGCTTTACGATTCCCTGTATCAACCAATTACATCTTACAAATCTGCATGACCTGTGAAGCTGTAATAACCTACATAACCAAATCTATACGGAACTAGATCTAAATTACTGCACCACATCTTATTTGTCTGCATGTTGTGAATTGTGATACTCTGTTATCATCGGAGGCTATTTTCCCACATTCAGGAAAGCGCAGTAATGCCAAAGCATTAAATTGTTTCATGGGAAGTACAAGTATGGGTCCCAACTGATTACATCCTGACTGCTAAATTTTTGTTTGGAAAGATCCATCTGGTTGAAAGAGTGAGTGATGGCATAAAAAAAATCTAGTCCAGCACATTAGAAATTCTGATACTTGAAAATTTCATGGGCTATACGAGACAATGAAGGCTAGCCATCAGGGACCGAGCCCAAGGCCTGCTCTGAAGTCCAAACCTACTCCCCAAGTCCCAAAACATGGCATAGCCAGGGCACTGTGCTTCCATCCCTCCGTCTTCCACCCACTGGATTCTCGACCCTCCACTATTCTGTCCGTTGTTGTAACTTCAACACTGTTCATCCATTGTTCTTGTGCAGTAGAGTGGTGATCAAATCTGAAGATTTCTTTCTCCCTTTATGGATTGGTTTATTCCTTTTCCAATTTTCCAGGTCAGTATTTCTAGATTGCTTGGATTTATTATCCTAGGAGTTCGTTCTATTCTTAGGGCTCCTCTCATTGCTGTGAAATCAAATCCGAAGATTTCTTCTCATTTTAGTTAGTTATGATTCATTTGTTATGTGCTAACCTCCCTTTCCAACCAATCAATCCATAGTTCGATTAAGTCATTCTTCTCCATCGCCCCAAGATCGAAATTAGTCCTTGGTACCCAATTAAGGTGGGACTGTAGGTAGTTTTCCTTTTCTTTTTTTAAAAAATCAATGACCCATTAGGCCGTTACATCTCTCCTTGTTTGGTACATCTACTGCTGCCATGATTTGTTTGATGTGGCAATTATTTTTGATGCAGCCAAGCTGGTTTTCTAGGAGAGTAAGGCCATTGCTTCATGCTTGATTCATTAAAAATTACGATGGTATCTCCTCCATCACAAAAACATGTCTATTGTCTGAAAATAACTCATTTGGTAGTTACATTTGTATCAGGATTTGATGATTGCTTCACAAGGATGATATGGCCTCCCGTCCAAAGCTGTCTGGTATTCAGAAGCAGGTTTTGGCGCTGTACAGGGCATTCCTTCGGACAGCACGCCTTAAGGCCCCTGAAGAGCGCTGCAGGATCGAGTCTGTTGTCTCGGCAGAGTTCCGTGACAACGCAAGGAGTGTTGACCGTAGGAACTTTGTACACATAGAGTACTTGTTGAGGAGAGGGAAGAAGCAGCTTGAGCAGCTCAAGAATCCTGATATTACTGGACTTGCTACCCTTGAAGTAAAGAAATGAGGTACGTAGTTTTCAAAATCACTTGCGCATTTGACTCTGCATGGTCTCCGATGCATCTTTGACCACAAATTTGTTCTAGAGTATTATTATTCTTAAAAACCCTCAAATTTTAGACATTGTTTTTCTTATATCTACACATATAACTGCTTGTTCCCAAACTGAATAATGTAATAGGTACTGATGTTTGTAGTTTTTAAGTTTGACCAAATCTTGTCATAAACAAGTTTTTTTTTGTAAACGGAGGGAGTAATTTTTCCAGTGCTGTACATGCTTAAGAAGTCTTTAAATATGAGAAGTACCATCTAGTTCTTCCAATACAATGCTGATAGCTATTATTTTCCACTTATGAATGATGAAACAGAAAACGGTCTTCTAAACAGCAGTTAACTATGACCTGGAATCATGGTTCGTTTAGAAAATGCTACGATGGGATTAGTTGTTCAGGATAGCACCCATGTTATTTCTTTTTCTTTTTATTATTATGACGACCCTGTGTTTGTAATAGCTATGTCTCGTGCTTTTCTTTTAGTCTATGGTTAAATGCATGACTGTGCCTTCTACTACCGTGCAAACATCTAAAGTACCTTAATATGATAGCTGTGTATTCTGATTATTATCTCAGCAATTTTTTCTTCTTCTTGGACTGTTTTTATACAGCAACAGTTGTCGAAATTTACAGGTCCATTCATTGCCAGAACAAAGCATCATCATGATACTGGTGTTTCTAATGTGAAGATTTGGGACCTGCCATTGATTGTGTCCAAAGAAAATAAATATGACCATACATTATAGATTTGATATCCAGGGACTTTCTGGGGTTTTCTAATTAGCCAATGGGAATCTCAAGATAAATCTTGTAGCACCTGTCCAGTGACTCTAACAGTAATATTATTTTACTGTCTTTTGGTGTAAGCAGAGGTTAACATTAAAAAATATTGTGATTGGTCTGAACTTTTTGTGCGATATGAAGCTTGTGATTCAGCTCAACTTGAATTCTCCAACATTACCAAGTTTTTAGGAAAAAAATGCATTAACATCTACGAATCCAAATAAATGCACTATCAAGACATGTTTTTTAATGAAGAATTTAATAAAAAGTAATTTGATAGTATTGTAGATGTTGATGCATTTTTCTATAAATTGAGTTCGAATTAGGGAAAGTCTGACTTTGGGACAAAGAGTGACTGAGGCCCTATTTGGATCTCAAGAGATTCTAAAAAATGTGATAAAAAAAACCCAGATTATCATAATTGCAGATACTATGAGACAATGCCAGCGTCAAGAGGGTAGGATTAGTTTTTAGATTCAGAGTTTAACAAAAGATGATTGTTTTTGTTACTGCACCGCATACAGACTAGTCTAGGACGATGTTCTTATTGCCAGCAGTTGTCCGTTCGGGGTGATACTGATGAAGTACCGCCTCGTCTATTCCTTACGCGCCTCGTGTCAGCATGAGGCTATTCACACTCATGTACCTCTATATTCATCCTCTATACGTTTTAGTCAGCAAGATTCTTTCCTCTATACTTAATTCTCCTATACCCATCCATCCTTTATATCATCCTCTATCCACTGTGGGACTCACTTGTCACTTTATCTAAATATATTCATGTATGATCTAGTTTTAAAGGATTTATTGAGACGAATTTAATGGTGTAATCAAAATTTAATTTGGATTTTTGGTTTATGAGTTATAGCATTTTTTTTCCCTTTGTTTAGCTAGTGGGGCCGTCACTGTCCACTGTAGAGTAAGCATTGTACCACTCTAAATATAGAGTGAGAGAAATGATAGAGTATCGTTTTAGAATACCCAGTGCAGCAGTTTTTACTCTATATTCACACTCTAAAGCTTTAGAGTATCCCTTCAGAGTACCCACTGCGAACGCCAAGGTTTGCAGGCCGGAGTAGATGAACAACGCTTCGCTCCAAAAAAAAAAAAAACAAAAGATCAACAACGCTTTTGTGTGACGGTAGCGTGCGTGTGCATGTGCGTTCCGCCTATGCGCGGCTATGATCAGAGGAGTACTCTGATAGGAGGCAACTCGTAGGAACTCACAAGTGCTCTCTCAAACTAAGAAATCATTCCTGCCATCCCCAATCCAATTCTTCTAGCCCGTTCCTGACTCTTCTACTATTCTCTAACCCCACTGCTAACAAAGTGATATCAGATTCACCGATTTGGATGTGACACGATTACCGCTTATCCCAAACGGACCCTTGACTTCAGTTCAGGTGTGATAGCAGGAGCATTTAGCATTTTATTCAGGTGGGGGCTTATGAAAATTTAAACAGTCAAATAGAACAGCCGAGACAAGGTGTGGCGCGACCCTGGAACGCGTATTGCTCACCTCCGACGAAGAAGAGAAGAGAATGCAGGTCCTGGGATGATGGAGCTAGCATACCTACTCAAGAGAAAGAGATAGAAACAGTAGGCAGATTATAGCTAGAAAAGAGTAGCTTTGACTCGCCGGCATTTTTTCTCCACAAAACCTCCATCTTCGCCATTGGTCATTGATTGTTCCCCGCTCTCCAATTTCAAATTTCAAGTGTAGACTTGCTAGGCTTAGCCTAAAATGGATTTCCTTGATAAGCACGGATCATCATTGATATTGAGCCAGTGTAGAATTCGTGTTTTCCTCTCGAAGAATTGCAATGAAACTGGTACTAATCGGCATGGTAGAACAAAGGTTCATATTTTCCACAGATGGAAGGGCATTACTGTATGAAAGAAAGAAATGTGATGAGGTAGTAGCAAAACATAGCAGTGTTATTGTGGAGACAAGGGACCATGCATGCACGCTGAATCAAGTATATGTCTTCAACAAAGCAATCCATCCATTGATCGGAGACAAGGGACCATTGTAAATGCTCACAATGTTCAGAGTCTAAACTGATTATGGCTTAGTACACAGGTGCAAACAAGCAAAAACCTTCCTACTTTCATAGATAACCCCCGTCATCTTGACTCTATAGCGTCGCCTCTGTCCAAGGCCGGCTCTAGGGGCAGGACTGGAAGTGCGATCGCCAAGGGCCCATGTCAGAGAAGGGCCTAGGATCTTAGATATGCATTATCCTATTTGTATATGTGTTTCTGCACTATTGCGGTCCACATGTCCAGCCATTCAGCTGCGAGACAACCACGAATACGAAACATTGCATTAAGCAAGACAAATCGCGTTGATCCATCATTGTGGATCGTTGTCTGTGGCAACAAATCACGCTTGTCACCTTGTCAAAAAAGAATCACTCGTCACCTCGTTCGAGATCTTGTTGGTGTCTATGCAAGACCATGCCTTTTCTCGTGCCCCTTATACTCGTAGTGCCTAATCGTTTACTTTTTTTTTTTTTGATAAGTAATCGTTTACTTTTGAGATATATAATCCACCAATACCCCATTGCTTATTTGATTGACACTCGTGAGATTATTAGGGTTTTGGCCCTGTTCGCTTCACTGAAAAGCCAGGCTAAAAAGTATCGTTCGTTGATTTGTTGTGAGAGAAAAACACTGTTTGTCGGTGTAAGAAACGACGGTTCTAGCACCAACGAGTAATGTGTGTCTGCGCGTCGGGGGTCCGGATGATGTGTAAGAAGAACACAGACGATTTATACTGGTTCGGGCCGAGAATGCCCTACGTCCAGTGGGGGAGGGAAATTCTGTATTATCTTGCACTGAAGTGCTTGTAGTAGGGGTTACAAGCGGGTGAGAGAGGGAGGTGCTCTCAGTCTCAAGGTGTGAGTGGAATGTGTGCGTGTGACTTTGCTGGAGACCTCGCGAGGTCCAAGAGAGTTGTTCGTTCGTGTGTCTGTCTAGTGTTGTTTCGTTGCTCGTGTCTTCTTGTTCTTCCGGAACGGTCCCTGCATGTTCCTTTTATAGTCTCAAGGAGGTGCAGGGTTACAAGATGTTAGTACGGGGTGCGATCTTTGTTAGAGAAGGAGCTCAAAGGCCTCGGGAGGGCCTTATCCTGTGGCGACGTGGTCTGCACTGTAGAGGCATGGCATTGGTACTTCTGGCACTGTTGTTACATGTCCAGGCATGTGCACCATTGTTGAGGGAGTGGTTTTCTGTCCTTTGGTGTTGTAGCGATGCGCCCTGTCGTACCTGGTCCTGTGGGCTGGCGTGTCGTGCTCGTCCTTGTAGTTTGACTTGGCATAGAGGGCCGAGGCCTCGGAGGCGGGAATTACGGTGCGATCTTATCCCGATCGTGGGAATAGTGGCCCAGAGTGACGTTTCGTACGCCGCGCAGGCACGAATCGTGCGTATAGTGCCGGTATGGGTGGCATAGTGGCTAGCAGCTCTTCCCCATGCCTGTTACGGACGACGGCGTGTTGATTTGACCTCGGTCATTCCTGGCCTGTCCGGTTGGACAGACGCGAGAACGTGGGTTACGTCACAGGGGGGGTTCGAGCGCGCCAATGGGGAAGCGGCGTTAGAGGCCAGTCTCGGGCGAGGCGGAGACGGATAATGCCGTTACTGGGGCTCGGACGAGGCGGCGAAGTTATCGTGGGTCGGCCTATGTCCGAGACCCCAGAGCTTAGGCCTCGGGCGAGTTGGAGGTGTTCCGAGACCCCCTCTGCGTGAAGCCTCGGATGCGGCGGAGAGATGGGCTGGTTTGCTCTCATGTTTTGCTGGAGGCCCAGCAAGGAAGAATTTAGCCCGTAGGTTGATTTTTTCCCTTAGACGGGGTAGATTAGCGTTTGGTTTGTTTTTGTTTTTTTTGGGGGGGGGGGGCGGGTGGTTTTCCACCTTAATTTGGGTACCTCTAATTGTGGTACCCGACAACTGTGCCATGGCTAATAAGTTCAAGAAATTTTTTTAATTCAAATATTTTAGTATTGACACCCCAAAAGTCATTGCATCTGATATGAAGAGTATTGATCAATCTCAATATTGTCCATGATTTAATATAAAGATGATTGGACGAGTTTTTCTAAAGCACTTAAAGATTAATGTAGATGGAGTCGGAGTTTGTTTCTTTATTGAGGTAACGGTACTAGTTCCATTTTGTTGTTTCTTTTAGTTTGTTACGTTGTAATACGGATGTTGTTTTTAAGGGCTACACCTTTAATGTTACATCCTACTAGTATAATAACTATCTCCTTAAACATACTACAAATGTACAGTAAACAACAACAATAATAATAACCTAAAGGCATGCTACATGGCTACAAAATCCATCTACCCTAAGGCCCCCGAAACGACAGAGACGTGCCTGCCTGGGCGTGCTGGGGCGTTGGGGCGCAACGGCGTGTGGCCAGCATGCATGTACTCGATCGCGCACACGACGAGCGTGGAGCGCACATGTATGGCGATGGCGCCGTGACTGACTCGTGGAAGCGAGGCGTCGTGCTCGGCGTCGCACGTCAATTGGTCTATCTGCTGCCTGACCGGTGACCACGGCGGCAAGCAAAACGTTTGATGATGTGACTCGGGAGTTTATCCACTTGCTCTCCTTCCCTCTTTCGGTTATCCCGACCTCTCCCGATGGAGAGTTACTGATGCACGACGGCTGTCGGGGCTATGGCTGTGCGGGGATAAGTAACTAAAGTGTTTAGTCGTGTCACATTGAATGTTTGAATGCTAGTTAGAAGGATTAAATATGAGCTATTATAAAACTAATTGTACAGGATTAGACTAATTAGTGAGACAAATCTATTAAGATTAGTTAATTCATAATTAGCATATATTTACTGTAGTACCACATTGTCAAATCATGGACTAATTAGACTTAATAGATTCGTCTCGCAAATTAAGCTCAATCTGTATAATTAGTTTTGTAATTAGCCTAGATTTAATACCTCTAATTAATATCAATGATTCGACGTGACAGATTTAACTTTTGTCCGAGGGAAACAAAAGTACTTGAGGACGTACTTACTAGTACTCTACAGCAAGCAGAAAGAAAGATGGTGGTGAGGCCTGTTTCCGTTTTCAACTTCCGAGCGGGCCAGATACGGTCTACTCATAAGCGTCCAATGTTGGCCCATTTCGAGAGCAAAGCATAGGCCCTGGCTAACGTGTCCTCGATCCCGGCCGGTTCAACGGTGCGTGCGTCGACATCAAGCGACGGAGAAAGGGTTTACACTTTCAGCTTTCTGATGAAGAAAATCACGCAACTGAAGACTTGGAAAAGTTGAAATACATATAGCTTCTGAATTTAGCAAAGTGTACATACATAACATCCGGGAGGTTTATTGGCCGTTTGGCGCTCCTGGAACTGGATTTTCAGATGAAAAATATATTTCGACGACACAGGATTCAAGACATGTAGCATCGCTCGCTCGCTTGAACGTCGTTTCAGACCCAAGAAATCAAAATCGTCGCCACCCCACACCAAAGGTCCACTCGCATGGCATGCACTACTGTCACATACAATGTCACTCTCATCCAACAAAACTAAAGCCACTGTACCATATTGATGATTGATCCATCGCCACCGCCCCAAAATTCTCAAAAGTATTCAGGCTTTGTTACCTGCTCTCTGAAAGTCCCCATCCGACATACACACTCAGGTAATAGCTAGCACATATTTCCCTGCATTATGTATGATCCGATCCCATGAATGAACATCGATCCGATAGTGCTGTGTGCTTGCCTCCACATCAAGACAAAAGCTGTCGATCGATCGCCGCGCCCTTTGATTTGTTTCAGCGTACGTTACGTTCCACCCTGACAAAAATTTCAAGCTGGAGGCATGATGGAAGCTAGAGAAACAAATTATCACATGACCTCTGACTGACGGGCGGCAATCCTGTCAACAGAAAAGAAGATCGACGAAGGAAAACACACAGCACAGGGTGGAGGGAGCGATCGAGCTAATAGGCGCAAGATGCGTGAGGAAACGCTAGTGCTGACACACGCCATAGCAACAAGGAGCTAGCCAGCTAGTTTTGTTAAATCCCGGCCCTAGTGCTGCGTGCGCCAGAACGCATTACCTACCGTCTAGCTAGCAAGCCGGCCGGGCGCCATCGTGCTTGTGGATCACGCACGCCAGGACAGACAGACAAGATCAGAGACTAGTACGTAGAGCTCCAACTCCATCTGTTTCGCTACTAGCAGCTTCGTTCCCGGCCAACTTGTCGCACTGCAAATGCCAAATGCATCATGCACGTTTTTGACCAATACCCTACTGCTATAGAGAGGTATTCAGAGGAGGAGCCAAGATATTAAACTTTAGTGATCTTGTCTTAAGAAAGTTGCCGCACTGAAAACGTAGGTCAAATAAGTATACTGGCAGCAGCATCGCCTAAATTTGCAATAGGTTATTATTTATTAGTACATATATGATCATTGTAGTATGAAGTTAGATGTGTAATAAGGCTCTGTTTCGCCGGTTTCAATTCCCAACTTCCACACATTAGGCCCTAGAGTTTATAGGCCAAAATGAAGTGTTTCAACATATACTATGGAAGTGAAATATGGCTCATCTAAGCGCCATCGGTGCACTCACTCTAAGCTCCAGCTCAGCTCCAAAAGTTGTAGAAGCTGAAGATACCTTAAAGTTGAGGATATTCTAGCAGTGCGCAATGCTGTGGATCTGTAGCAACACGGCTGCATGCCGGGTATTCTTCTGGATGAAGAAAGGAAACTAGTTTTTGCTAAATTGCCACCACGGGCCACGGCACTCTAGTTAGTTGCAAGTGGTGATGGACTCCTCTCTTTCACCACAGAAAACTCCAAAGTGGCAAAGCAATAAAGTTGATCGAAGGGGGTCCATTGTCGTATTTTTGTCACTTTAGGAATTACGTTGCAACAGGAGAAAAAATATCAAATACATTCATGCAAAAAATGATGATAGGAAGTGTTACATGTCTATTTATGTTTTTTCGTTTCTATGAAATTTAAGACCTTTAATTTATTTTAGGATAACCATGCATCTATAATATAAGTTAAAATAGGTAATAATATAACAATGTCCAATTAAACTTGTATCAAATTAAATAAAATAGATTTTTTCTTTCACGGAAAAGCATATAAATATTTAGATGTAAATGTATCATACTATCCATGTGTTTCTACAGTCAAATATTTAGTTTCGTCATTTTATTCGAGGACCATAAAAATCCGTAGTTGGAATCTCTGATTAAAGTCGTCTAGGAGTTAGTCGTTGATGTGTCAAGACCTCTCAATTTTTCACATGGCAACTCCCGTTGAGGATTGCAGAGATACAATTATTTAGACGTGATTAGAAAGTAAATCGATCAAGATATCATCTTACTGATTGATGAGTTGGACCATCGAGTAATCTAAAATTTAATAAAATAGGTTTTGTTTTTAATCAAATAACAAAACCGCATAAAAGGGCAATGGTTCAAAGAATAGTGTTGTGTTTTTTATTTGGTTTTACATTTATTTGAGAAAAAACAAAAACAAAACACTGCAATGAGGAGAAGATTTTGTGACAAAATAAGACCAAGCGGATGCACAACAGAGGAACATGCGGGCTAGACAAAAAAAACTTGCGGATAAAAAAAAATTAGGAACAAAAAAACACCTTAGCTGAAGAAAAAGATTTTGGAAAATAAAATAGAATCAAGTGGATGCTCTATAGAGGAACGTGCGGCCAGATAAAAAAACTTGCGGACAAAAATATTAGGAACGTGAGGACTAAATGTTGTATATTTGCCTAATTTTTACTCTTACTTTCCTTTTCTATTTAGATTAGTATTCAATATCAAACATGATCAGGTCTATTTAGATTAGGATTCTAACTCGTAAGAGCACGGATTGTATATATAAGTCCTGATGGAAGAAACTTTTCATTGTCCGAAGGGAGACGGACAAACAAATGGATAGACGAAAAAAAAGAGCCTAAAATTTTGCCTCTTTATTATTATTAATATTACTAGCAACTAGCAATAGCAAAACATGCCCGTGCGTTGCACGAGATATACAACTTGCTGAGTGGTTACATGGACGACTTGCAATTTGTAGATTTATGTAATGGTCGCGTTATCTACTCTAATATGTCTTGGAATTGAATTTCGTACCACCTAGATCTGAACTGTGGTAACTCGTATACCAATTTGTTTTAAAATTAAGACTCCACATATAGTGAATTTCGTACCACCTAGATCTGAACTGTGGTAACTCGTATACCAATTTGTTTTAAAATTAAGACTCCACACGGTGGTTGGATACGTCATATTTACTCATACAACACGGGAGAGAGATATGTTCCAATATGTATATAGGTATAGATATAGATAGAAACGGTAGAAAAAAATCGTGTAAAGCCAAAATTGCTCTCCTTATTGCTTACGGTTATCTGTTTCATATGGAAACGAATGATTCGTATTTAGATTAGGATTCCTATACGAGTATGGGTTATATATATATGAGTCAAGATAGAAAAAACTTTCCATCGTCTGGTATTTAAAGGGAGACGGACCAAACAAGGATGGAAGAAAAAAAAGAACCTGAAATTTTGTCTCTTTATTATTAGGGAAGGGACAGAGGTATAGATTAAGATTTAGTACATGAAAGCCGCACTTGAAGGAACAACATAGCTGCAACTGCAATCAAGGGCATGGACAATGGCTACAGCAAAGTGACGAAAGCCATCAAGTAATTTGACATGAACATATTATATATAAACAAAACAAAGTGTGGATTGTTTGGGATAAGATATTGAACAAGCAAGAGGGGCTAGCAACTCTCCCAAATGGGGATGGCACTCACAGAGGCAGCAAGCATGATTGATGATAGTATATATCAAACACGGCAAAAAGTACAGCACACCAGCCAATTTTTAAACTAAAGAAGCAGCACGCAGAGCTAGCTGGATTTACAAGACACGTCATCATATATGGGTAGGCGTATACCAAGTCAAACATCTAAGCCTAACAAACCATGCATATTGACCCAGGCCAAGCTAGTAGATTTTTGCAGCACACCAACACCAAACTCAGCTAGTGATCCGATCGATCCGAGTGGCACGCGGGCCATGCACATGCATATGCATGTGGTGTCGTTGCCTATCTACTGCCTCACGAGATGGCGACGTCGCACGGCACGCTCTGGAACGACCTTGCAGACGGCGGCGCGAGGCCGATGACGACGGGTGAGCAGAACGCCTGCAGGTCGTAGCGCCTGCTCCTGACGTCGGCGACCTTGAACTGGACGCGCGCGCGCATCCGGACGTCGACGCCCACCTGCCCCGCCGCGAGGTCGTGCCGCAGCTCCCGCGCGGTCTGCTCCCCGACGGGCACCGACCGCGCCACGGCGCGCACGCCCAGCCGCGTCACGTTGCGGTGCGGCTGGGCGAACGCCGGCGCTTCCTCGATCGCCAGCTGCGCCGCCTCGCCGTACAGCACTCGGAACTCCACCCACTCGTACAGGATCGACACGCGCCGGTTCGGGTTGTCGGCGGCGAGGGTGAGGTAGAACGTCGCGTTGGCCGTGGCGTCGGGCGGCGGCGTCACGTTGAAGTGGCGCACCACGGCGCCGGTGACGGTGTAGTCGATGGGCTTGGGCCGGACCACGAGCCAGAAGATGAGCGCGGCCAGCCCCGCGAGGAGGATGGTGACCACCATCGCGGCGATGAGGCAGCGGAGCACGGCCACCCGGCGCGCGCGCCCGCTGTACGTGATGTCCCCCCGCATCGCCGCCGCCGGCATTGTTACTGTAGGAAGCTGCTGTACGTGGCGACGTTGTTGCAGTTGTTGTGGTTGCGCGGCGAATGCATGGACGGGTCGTGGCTGCCGCCGCGGCTTTGTATAGAGGAGATCGTCGTTTAGAGGACGAGGTGTGTACTCCATGTGCCGCAGGCTTTCTTGGCGGGCAAAGAATCAAAGAGATCGATGGCCACAGCTAGATGTCTGTGGTGTGTTGCATTGAAAGCCGTGATCCGATGCTCTTCTTTTTGCTTTCGGTTTGTGCTTTGAGTGACTGTTGACGACGGAGAGATTCGAATTTGAGTTCTCCCTGCGCACTGAAGGAATTTCGTTGAGTCGTCCTGACATACCGTGGAATGCTTACAGCGTGCCAGGCTCCCGCGTAGGAATCTTAGTATACTTCCTCGAGTCAACAAAGCAGCTTGATGTTCAAACAAGGAGCAGAAACGTATGGATCTTATCCGAGCGCAACAAAACTAAGACCCCATTTGGCAGAGCTCATCTTCGGTTTCAGCTCCGGATCCTTCAGATAAGTCCTACTAAACGGTTTAGGAAGAGCTGTTTGGAGCCTTTTTCAGCGAAAAAAGGAGGAGCGGTTGAGGTGGAGCTCTCCCAAATAAGACCTAAGAATCTCATTTTTATTAGTCCTTCTTGAACTTTGAATAAAAGTTTCTTTAGGAACATACTTCTCCTATAGTTCTATATCTCAGACGCCTAGTTTTGTATCGTTGTTGTTTAGATAACATATAATTTTATCTTGTAGATTGTTTTTTTGGTTGTACTAGTTGATTACACGTAATACTTGTTGTTTGAAAATTCCTAAAAATTCAAACAACTGAAATATAGGGCTAATTCTCTTGAAAACATGCATCCACGACACCCCTAGTACACTTGATGGAAACAAACTGAGGATCATCATTTGCAGATCTATCATTTGCAAGCCATTCATATCATTCCTCACCAGTGGCGGAGCATGGAGCCAAACAAAATAGGGGCTAGGCAAGATACAAGCTTACAACTTTGAGAGTATTAGCTTACATTCAACATAACCGACTGATGTAGGCTTAGACGTTTTACAGGGGGTGCGTGTTAACTTTCCTACTTATGGGCGTCAGTCACAGAGCTAATTCAGAGTTGCAGTGGCCAGAGTGTGGATGGGGGGGGGGCTCTACCGGTGTTTCTTACTAACTATCCACGTCATCTCCCCTAATAGCCACGTCATCCCATTAACTTCTTAACATCATAATGCAAGCTACCTATATCATCTTCACTTAATTTTACTTCAAATTCTTCGCAATTCATTCAACAACATGTGAGGTATCTTCTAGTAAACAAGTAGCAGCTGCAGGCTAGTTAGTTGCAACCGTAAGCAAATTAATTGTTTTTAGTAATTTCGGACTCCTTTTTAGATGAAAAAGATGTGTTACGTTTTTTTTAATCACGCGTGTTACCTGGGCGTGTTTGGGGTCGTACTGTCTGTCTTGTTTCTTTTCCTTCGGGGACTAATTGAAATGAATACCGGAGCTTCCCGCCAAGGGGACTTCTTGAAATGAACGATTGAACGGCAGAGCTCCCAGGACCGGTTGTTTCTCGCGGGTGCCGATGGATCGTGATCCAGTCCATGCCTTTTTCTTCTTCTTTGTCCGTCAAGATTGGCTTCTTCTCTACCGCCGGCAGACTCACAAGCTCCTCGTGAGCCTGCCTTCGTCTCGGCGACGAAGCCACTGACCAATCACTAATTAGGCTAACCTCGCCGGTGGACCGCCTCCGGCCTCCCCTAACATTGCTGGAACCTGGAAGTGGAGAAAGCATGGGATATGGCTTGTACGGTGAAACTAAAAGAAAACTGCCGGTGGTCTCAACTTGTACGGTGGATTCTGTCTAGCAACAAAAAGAAGTCTATTTGGAGCATGTCTGAAGGTTCTTTTAACCTGAAGAAATGAAAAGCAAGCACGAAATGACCAAAGTGGTAGCAAGTAGGAGTATGCTTTTGACTTTCACACGGTAGGTGCGTACCCAAATTCCAAATCCAACCTTGAAAGATGTGCAGTGTAGTACTAGTACTTTGTATACATGCTTCGTCTTTTTCCTTTCCGAGCTAGAGACGACGGAGATCGAGAAGCACAAGTGAGAGAGGCACTGTGAAAACGGAGAAGTGGGATGCGCACTTGGCCAACAATGCAAATTGGATACTAGCGCATCAGTGCATCAGCCTCAGCTAGAGCTAGTGACAACTATATAACGCCTAGTGGCAAAAGGCTGCAGAGACTCGAGCTTCCCGTATGGGGGCAAAACAAAGTGTGGCAGAATTAATCAGGAGCATGATGCATAGACTGTCGGTTAAGATAAAAAGTTTGCAGCCAAAGACAAGGATAGGGCTTCAGTCCATGTCAGTTGTTTTTGTTTCATACCACTATATGTTCTATGAGTCAATCTGCAACAATATGTAGCCTTGCACATGTAACTGGCTGCCAAAGCTCTCTTACCTAATCTTTGCACTACAAGTAGTTAACTATTACGTCGCTAATAAACACGCTCTTGCTCAATTAGGAACAAGGCAAGTACGTAATAAGATCGATTGGACCCCTCCTTTTCTCCTTGAAGGACAGCAGGTACGTACGGTTGCCAGGTATACTCAACTAAGTAGTTTCAAATAATTCTGCACCTGAACATGCTTTCGTCTAAAAACTCAGTGCTCCTGATAGTGGAGATAACCACGCAAATCGTACCGGACATATAGATCACAACTAACGAGAGTGTTTTGGGTTAGCGGACTGCATGCCTATTTGGCAGCTTATATGCTTCTTCTTATGGCCAAAATAAGCTAAAACTAGAAAACAAACGTTATACTTTTTTTTACAGTTTTTTATGGCCACGTTTCTTCCCACAGCCCTCATTTATACTAAAATGGAGAAACTAGGTTAGAACAACTTATTTGACCACGTTTTTCTCAAGTCGTCTAGTTGGGAAGCGCATTTTCGCACATTAAAGCAAACAATAAGTTTCGGAACCTCGTTCCCTTTGTACACTTAGAGATGAGCCTCAACTCACTAGCAACTTTCCTAGCTGCGACACACTTGAATTGGCCGGCCACAGGGGGATATATAGCCCCAAACTCCAAATATAGATTGTACCCTTGCAGCGAACACCTAAGAGCTCCGGTGCTTGCCATGTACACTTCGACTATCGGATAGCCTAAACTCCGGTGGTGGACTACAATCATAGGAGATTTCTAATGAGGCTAATACAGTATTGCATAGCCTCTGGAATACTCCTTTACTCTATGGTGCTCTATCACCGGAGGGCTTCGATGCCCTTCTCTTCTCCATCGTGCCTCCAACATACTCTCTGGATCGAAGCTCCAGTAACCCTATCCATTGCCTCACCAGAAGGTAGGGTGAGACTGTGTTTTCGGCCTTCTGGATTGCAAAGCATCTATAGAGCATGTTTCTGCATGAGCGGGTGTGTAAAAACTTTGGAGGAAGCATGTTTGGATAGATAGTTCCACTGTAACTACTTGCATCCGCCCATGCATTTGCATCCACAAATGATGCATCCACTCATATGCCCAATTTGAGCTTCAGTGCTGAGCCAGGCCCGATCAATACAGGGATGGGATGCTAGATCCACACATCAATCTTATATTAGAAAAATTGCATCCGCTCATGCAGGAAAGCAAACGACATCTTGATTTTTTGCATCCACTCATGCAACTTCATCCAAACACTCTCTTTTCTGAAATACGGTTCTACTCAGGCTACATCCCCTCAGCTAAGATATACGATACAACCTCCATCCAGCAACCAAACACACCCCTAAGCTTGGGTGCTCCTCACCAGAGAGCTCTGATGATGCACTCTGGTGCTCATTGAGCTCTGTTTCCTCGCTTCTTTTTGTCCGTGATTCTTCCACTTAATGCCTTGGTCTTCTTGCTTGTATTTAGGGTCTTCATGACTGCTCCTTGACTTTGCTCGAGGTGTTGATCACATGATCATCACCGTCATCTCATCCGAATCCATCATTGCATCTATAGGACTAAAACCTTGTATACTAGCAAATATTATTTGTCCAACTGATCATGTTGTCATTCAATCACCAAATCACTTAATGGCCCTAGCTAGGTGCCATTTTCCTTACACACTTGTCTCTATGGGAGGCTACTTGGCCCTAAGCAATGTACTCCTATAAAATTTGCCCATGAGACTCAGCAATACAATTGACTATTCTACTAATTCCAATCTCCTACAATATCGCTGTAGCAATCAAGCATTATTTATATTTGTTTTTTTTTGGAAAAGGAATGGTTTGACAAGTACTAAGACAATGCGCAATGAGTGAAGGTTCTTTATGCTGAAAATTGTCCACTTAGATTAAGTTCTTGATTTGGCAATATTTATTAGGGTTCAAATTCCCGACTTGACAATATTGATATTCATATTTTTTTTATTTATTCTAGAAAATAAAGACAATGAAGTTCAACTGGTTGAGAAATAAAAATGGAAGGTTGCCTCAAACAAACAATAGTATGAAATGTTCTTCTAACTAATTGAGTCAAATTAGAAGCAACAGGTCCATTTCTTGAACACGGAACCTAATCTCTTATCAGGTTTGACCTCAATTATCGAGACCTGTTTCCTTTTCACATATGCACATGAAAATTTTCATTTTCACATGAATTTGTGCAAAAGATGTTGCGTCTCAACTATTACAGCAATAATGTGCCTCTATAGATGCACTATGAATGTGTATAGTTTTATTTTTTTAAAAAAACTTTTTAGGTATGTATTTTTTCACGTTCCTACTGTAAGAGTGATTTGCACCGGTTAACACAATTGAATAGCACCTTCCAGGCAGGCAGACAATGCAGGCATGCATTAGATTTTATCAAGCTTTCAAAAGATTTAATGGATACATCAGGTCCAGACCGCGCATGACTTAATTATTGATTGATAGCAAAGTGGAGCATGTATACACAATTTCAGGGGAATGTTGACACGCATTAGGGGCGCCATCGCACTCCAAAAAACACAAAATTACGGTGGTTTAAAAGAATCCATTTCTTTTGCAAGGACAGATTAGCACGTCGCTACTCTGGCTGTCAGCAAACGGCCTCGTTGCCTTTTTTAGATGGCTGACCTGACAAGTGATAAGCAAAAGAGAGATGTGTCAGTGTAGTGCTTCCTCAGTGGCATGCATCATGTGTCAGTGTGACCCTGCCCTGGATCAGATTGGCATAGTATTTGTCATAGGCTGTGTTTACTTCCTCAAAAAAAAAAAAGTACTGTGTAAACAAAAGATTCCTCGTCACATCAAACTTGCGATACATGCATAGAGTACTAAATGTAGATGAAATAAAAACCTAATTGTACAGCTTGGTTGTACTTTGCGAGACGAACGTTTTGAACCTAATTAGTCAACGGTTGGACACTATTTGCCAAATAAAGCCAAAACGTACTACAATACTTTTTTACACCTTTTTACACAACTAAACACAGCCATCCTAGTTATTAGGACCGGATCGAACCGGATCGGCGATATAACCAGTAAAAAACTGAACCAGAGACTATAACAGCTCGGTTCACTTTACCAAATACAAACAAAAGAGTTACTGTAAATTTTATACCCCCATCTAAACACACCCTTACATGACCTATTGTTCTTTTCTGAGGCCAACGCTCATAGCGGCCTGCGTTGCTGCTGCCCTCACGTGGTCACGCTTGGAAGTGCGTGTGCCTGGTTGTTGACTTTTGGTGGCCCTTCTTAATTTTAAAATTTTATATTATCTTGATACGTGCTCCAAATATTTTGAACAGTATATCTATTTTTATTATCTCAACAAACTCTTTGCAATAGCGCACTCCATTTCATCATTTGAGATTTTTTTTGCAATGGTGAATATTTGAATTACTATTTAAGTCATTTTTGCATCAATTCGTAAGTGTTGTATATTATTTTTAATGTGTATTTTTAATATATCTTGTAAAACAACTCGATCTAGAGCACTAAAATATGAAACCTTATCATTTTATAATCTTTTGACGATCTGATAATTTGCTATTTATCATCTTATTTGTATATGTGATCAAATTGAGTGCTATAACTTGAGCACATATGCCTTTTCCTAAACATGTCATTCTGTATTTCCATATGTAAGAACCTTATGGTTGTACAATTAAATTGTGTTATTTAAGAGATTGTTCCATATGTCAATATATATATATATATATATATATATATATATATATATATATATATATATATATATATATATATATAGGGAGAGTATACTCTATAGGTAGCTACAAAATAAGTTATTTTGTAGCCACCTCTATTTATGATAATTTTATATACTAATTTACGATAATGTTAGTATATATTTACGATAGTTAAATTACTATAACACATGAGGATATTTACTATAATGTTATAGTAAATCACATAGTAAGGAGTTACTATATATATATATATATATATATATATATATATGTTCAAATTATTTGTGACCGGTTCAAAACAATCGAACCAACGGTTCAACCGGTTCTAAACGGTTGGACCAGTGAACCGATGGCCTCGCCGGTTTAATCTCCGGTCCGGTCCTGGTCAGCAGATCCCACTATGCCTTGTCGTACTTTGCCTGATTAATCTTAGCTGATCTTGCTTTTTACACTCTTAAATTCCCTATCAACGTGGCGGAACATGTGGTCAGAAATTATCTTCTATAATCAGCATTTGAGTGTTTCCGCTTGGGCTCCAGCTCCGAGACGGAGCAACACGAAACAAGCCCTGGACGAATTTGAGAGGGTAATTCAAAAGTGACTGGGTTTTCCTTTTGGCTGCTGTCTTCGCTGTCTGAATGCCATGGGTACGAGACAACGCGTGCTACTAATTTGGGCACTAGTTTTTGTTTTTTTGGTTTGGGATGTAATCACGCACTAATGTATAATCACTTTTGACTGCATGTGCTGGCGGGTGCGCGTTGGACATTGCTCTGTTCATAATGTGATGGTGGGATAGGAGGTGTTATTTGAGATACTCGTTCCAGTTCAAGATCGTAAATATGAAAAATGTTCGGGACATATTCGTAAGGTAACAATTTCACTAGCAACTTGAGTACAGTTTTTTTTAGAGTAAAGAAACTTTATATTACTTCAGTTCTCAACATGAGTCCTGCCGAATACATTGAGATAAAAAAGTTGAGGATATCATGCAACCACATACACTCATAATTTGAAAGCAAAGCAAACTTGGATATATAATGCGCAGCCATGTTTGCTTCCCTTCTTACATTAGCCAAAACGAAATGTGTGCATTGTTGACTAAGATCTTAGATTTTATTTAACACTGCAATAATAGCACACATATTACTAATTGTAGAATTCCATAGTGCCACTAATTCTTGGTAGTCCGTTTCAACAATCACCTTTGACAGTCCGAGATCCTTTATCATTAGCATTGCATCACGATATGCATAAGCTTCAACAGCAAGTGCATCAGGAATCGACCCATGTTGTTTACGTTTTGGCTGCTACGACTTGATCTTGTGCATTAGGTAAAACCACTCCCGAGGCACCTTGATGAGTTTCAGTTTTAAGAGCTGCATAGAAATTCACCTTTAATTACCCCATCAGGAGGAAGGCACCAGTGAACTTTCTTTACTTGTATCTTCAAAGTGTATGCTGATGGGCTAGAATGGATAAGATTAGTTGCCATTTCCCACGCCCACATGCAAGCTTGATATGTAGAACTTGAGTACATGTTATGAAGGGTAAATAACACTAGGACTGGTGGATTTAATTTGGATTGGCCCATTTATATCTAATTATATCAACAGATTACAAGGCCTATGGTTAGCGCTAAGGCTTACTCCATCCATTCTAAATTATAAGATGTTTTGGCATTTTTCTAAATACATAACTTTTACTAAGCAGTTAGATATACACTACGTTTAGATACATAGTAAAAAAATGTATCTAGAAAATTCAAAACGACTTATAATTTAGAACAGAAGGGTAGTCAATTAATACCACATGGCGATTAAGAGGAGATTGAACTGATTTTATAATGGTGTCAATTGTCGCACCTATTGTGAACCTAGAAAGAGAATAAATATGTGCCACATGTGCAAACTCTCCTCACTAAGATGTGGCATGCATGAGCTGAGCCAAATGAAGAAAATAGGACAAATCTACTTACCCCGCTAACTATGTTGGCCCTTGTTTCCTTCACCTCTCCTATGGAAAATCAGGTATTTTGGTTTGAATGCGGTTTTGTTGAAAATAAAAGGTCAACAAACAATAGGTGGATAATGAGATGGTTGTGAGCCAGCAAATAATAGGAAAAGTTCATATAGCCCCCACTATATTAAGGATTGACTATAAAACATGGTATTATAACCCTTGGATGGTTTGTAGAGCTATTTTTCCACCATGGCCCGCCACTGAATTACCCATGCTAGCCCGCGGACCCATATGTAAGATGTGTGGGCCGGGATGGATGGTGAAAGCTAAGCGCTCATGAGGGAGGTGAATTGGGTGCCTACTTAAAAACCTCAATGCAAGGCTCAAATGAAACTACTAGTAGAAAAACTATAAACTAGTTCATGTATGATGTGCACCTAGATTTTCCTAGTGTGCTTTAACTTACCCTTTAACCCACAAAGCGTTCACAACCTAGAGTCAATCCTACCAACTAGCCTAACCTAATCTAGGAAAGTAAAGGTCACATAAAGTTTGCATTAGATAAATCAGGTAAGTATAGAGCAAGAGATAGAGAATGCAAACTTCTAAAGATGAGATTATTTATCCCATGGCATAGGTTGCCAAAACATAACTTCTAATCCATGTTGGAGATCCATCAAGTTACACTCCTAGTCATGATATTAGGCTCACCACCAAGACTCCCCGCTAACCAAGGCACGTGTCATAATCCACCAAGGCTCACAACCAACGACCGATTATTTTGGTGACCTTGGTGTCGTCTTCACTATGGAGTTTCTCCACCAAGGAAGGGTTTTCCTCACCTCTCTCACACCAAGTCAATGCCACTTCACACCAAGAAGCTCAGAGGGTCGATACTGGAAGGTCACCAAGACCTCAAGCATTATGTCTCGCCAAGATACAAGGGCACAATGGCCCAAACTCTCAAAGCTATCAAGCTCTAAGGCCAAACCCTTATAAAGAGGTTTGGCATGTAATCTCTACCAAATAATATTAAAAGCAAGAATGCTCCTTCAATCCCTCATTCCTTCCACCTAATGACAGGTGGGTTCAAGCTGCTCCTGGGCCCCATGGCTGGCCAGGACTCTGGTAGCAGCATTGGATTTTATTCATCTAATTGTGTAGATAATTCAAAGAGCTTGTAACAAATAGGACATAGTTCGATGGTGACTAGAGGTTCTTACACCAAGACTTATCAAGATTGTGCAACTCATGTGTTGAGTTGTGTTCGGTCTACTAGCTGAGTCCAATTCTTGATCAGGTTTATTTGGTGGCATACCTGAATTAAGTTATGTAATCAGCCCATCGCCTTGCACAAATCTTGAGACGGGGGTTGTCTTTGGGCTTGTTTACAAGCCATATGAAGTCTAGGGGATGTGATCCCTTGTAATTAGATTATTCAATTTTTTCAAAGCGTATTGTGTCATTTTGGTCGATCTACCATGTCCAACAGCATGGACGGCATATAGCGGATGACTAGAAGGACTTCAACAATAATGACAATTTAGGAACCAAAGAATACACCAAAATCATTTTAGGAGACCATCATATGCTCACGAGTGGCGCTCATCATATGCTCACGAGTTCAGTTGCCTAAACATGGTTGTGAAGGTTAACCTCCATGTCCATCTAGCCTAGTTTCCCTACTTACATATGATAAAGTCTTCTTTTCTCCTATTGCAAGACAAGGTATATATATTTGCTACTAGTTGCTACTTGACCAGTGATAACCTAAAGTAACAGACATTTAAAATTGGAAGGAGAAAATATGCAATAGAGGAGGTGTAGAACTAAGGGAGTTGCAGTGGCACACACTAGATCAGTACTATCTACTCTCCCCGTTTCCCGTTATAAATTATAAGACGTTTTGACTTTTTCTAGATACGTTATTTTTCTATAAATCTAGACATTATGTATATCTATGTGAATAGCAAAAAATATATATCTAGAAAAGCTAAAAACATTTTATAATTTGGAATGGATGCAGTACGCAGTACCTTTGTACCTAGCTCGTGGTGATAGGACTCAAACTCTGTCCATGAATTTATTCTCTCTGTCTCTTTTTAAGTATTGTTCTCACCTATTGAGGAGTCAAATATACTCACTTTAACCAATATAGATAAGAGATTACTAATATTTATTGTGCATAATAAGTATCATTATAATACACTTATTTGGAGATACAAATGTTTCTATAAATTTAGTTAAGTTTTTAAAAATTGAACATACACGAAAATTTAAGCCACACTTAAACGGTGGTAGTGCGGATGTTTAGGTATGCTCCTTTCCGTTTTAGTCAATTTACATAGAAAGTAGAAAGTGCGAATGAACATGTGCTTCCTTGAAGTCGTCCTAACATATGCGTGCGTCAGATTAGCATCCGAAGCTGTGTTAGTGATGCAAGCAACATGTGCACAGTGCCGCAACCACTCTTTCCGACACGGATTATATGATGTAGTTGTCCTTTTTCTTTTACAAAAATTCAAAATAGCGACTTGGTTTCTTCTTTCATCCAAACCACAAGGGAAAAGCTGCCGACAGCCCGCCATGCCATGAACAACCAACTTTTGATTCGGAGTAACTTTGAACATACTTGAACCAGCATAGTTTGCCATGGATCGGAGCTCCAACTCAATGTAAAATTTCTTTTTTCGAGCATGTACATAGTATGTACTTTGTACACGTATGGATGAACTCATCTCATGCCATACTACATTATTTGTTACAAAGATATAGAGTTTGCTTTGTCTTTGCTATAAGTCACTTCTCTAGCTATATTTGACCATATTTATAGAAAAATGAATAAACATATATGATATCAAATTATTCATTAGATTCTTCATAAAATATGCCATGATAATGGATTTACTTGAACTTACAGATATTGGCGCATTTTTGTAAAAAAATAAAAAATAAAAATTGGTCAACCAGAGCAAAGCTAAAATGAGTTATAATTTAGAACCTCGCTAGGAATGATTACTCGTATGCCATGTATGCATTGCCACTAGCTAATCTCTAGTAGAATGATGCTCAAACAGCGAGACTGCCTGCTCTATATTCGGCACGCATATACTTTTCTGATGGCCTTCAGGCCAATCACTGCCCTCCCAAAGCACCGCTGGCCACTACACATGTACGTATCACAGAATCGTTGGCTGCCGTTGCTTTATGATTTTAGCAACCAAAAGGATGTACTCCGTAGTTGAGTACTACAGTGTTAATCAAGATTAATTATGCATATCCTTAGCTTGTGATGCCGATGCTTACCTAAAGCAAGAAAGCTCCACCGCAGCAAGTGTGATTAGCACACTAATAATGACAGTATATAACTAAGGCGTGACCTGAAATTAGCACTCAGGTTCAGAGACGTATTTTATAACAGCCCGATTGCACACAGCCGGAGCTGGATCCAATGGTAGAGACTCGTCGTACTGCGTGTAAAGAGGGGCCCACAAAGGCACGAAACAGTCGGCAGTCGCACAGGTCAAAGCAGCTTGTGCCGTAGAGCCGTAGAGGGTAGTATATAGTACGGTAGTATTATGTCTCTGTGCACGTGACACGTGGCAGCCTATGATTTCAGGGAACGTTATTTGAACGGATGACGTGTCACGTATGCATACATGTATGTACCGTCCACGCTTACCGGACTGTACTACCGTACGTAGATGGTTGCATTTGCATGCCGACGGCGAGATATACTACTTGTAGTTTTAGCACGCGTGATGTGAGAAGCTACGGAGTACCTAGCTTAGGAAGTGCATGCTTACGTGTGTGTGTGTATGCAAAGCAGTTGATATCGGTGATATTTTTGGTTTATGATGTATACATATATGAAAATCGTGGTTTTGTTAAATTTGATTGGCATTGCAGTGTGGTATGATTCATTTTACCTTAAGGGCAAATACCCTACTCAAACTGTTTTAGTGACATCCAACATTTGATTTCTCTCCCATCCGATTCATTTATGACTAGTCTTGTTCGGTTAGTCCAGATTTCCCCAAGAATGGTTTCAGCTGATCAAAGGCAATACAAATTAGGCAAGTAATCCGACTAGAAATCGTCCTAGAGAGTGATTCCCTGCCAACCGAACGAGCTCTAAATAAACATATGATCCGTCTAATTAGAGTGTAGCAGGGTTATCTCCTCCAACCCTGGTGTCTGGCGACAGCTCCGGCAAGTTAGGATTTGGGGTTTGGCGAGGAATTTGATGGGCTTAAATCTAGGGGCATGCAGAAGACTGAACCAGCAACGGGCCGGGTGCATGGACGACGATGAGGCAAGCCGGCGGTGACGCCGGTCGCCGCTAACCGAGAAGTGGAGGAAGATGGCTTAGCCAAGTACGGGCAAGGACGTCACAGTGATAGCCGGTAAAACCAGGTTAGCGTGTAAGCAGTAGTCGTAGTCAACAGTGGAAGCGGTGGCGGCGAGGTGGCTCAGCGGGGCACGAAAGGGGGCATCGAATCGAAGAAGAAAATGGCTTAGAATCTGAAGACACCATAGGCACAGTTGGATCAAGATCCGCTATAGACAAAAAAAATCTCGAGCGCCAACAGACCTCGGACACTTAGAGCTGCTTCTGTAGGCGGGTAGCCCCCACACCGAGATATTTGATGTCAGCTGGGGCGCATGCAAGGTCTTCCTCTGCCACTACTTAAACCTCAGGCGAGCCACCCCTCTGCTTCGTCAAACTCAAAGCAGAGAGTAGTTTGCAGTGAGTGAGAGCAACAAGGCCGAGATCGATCGATCAGCCATGACGCAGCTGGCGCCTCTTCCCAAGGTGGTGATGGGCTCGCTGGCATTCGGCGTGTTCTGGATGCTGGCGGTGTTCCCTTCGGTGCCGTTCCTGCCCATCGGGCGCACGGCGGGGGCGCTGCTGGGCGCCGTGCTCATGATCGTGTTCCACGTCATCAGCGCCGACGACGCGTACGCCTCCATCGACCTCCCGATCCTGGGCCTGCTCTTCGCCACCATGGTGGTGGGTGGCTACCTCAAGGGCGCCGGCATGTTCAAGCACCTGGGCAAGCTGCTGGCGTGGCGGAGCCAGGGCGGGCGCGACCTGCTGTGCCGCGTCTGCGTCGTCACCGCGCTCGCCAGCGCGCTCTTCACCAACGACACCTGCTGCGTCGTGCTCACCGAGTTCGTGCTGGAGCTCGCCGCCGAGCGCAACCTCCCCGCCAAGCCCTTCCTGCTGGCGCTCGCCACCAGCGCCAACATCGGGTCCAGCGCCACGCCCATCGGCAACCCGCAGAACCTGGTGATCGCCTTCAACAGCAAGATCACCTTCCTCCAGTTCTTCTTCGGCATCCTGCCGGCCATGCTCGCCGGGATGGGCGTCAACACGGTCATGCTGCTCTGCATGTACTGGAAGGACCTCGAGGGCGCCGACGAGGTGGCCGCCGCCGCTGGGAAGGAGATGGAGGCCGTCGAGGAGGGCCGGTCGCCGGCCTCGGTGCTCTCGCTCAAGAATAGCCCCACCGCCGCCGCCCAGCACCGCGGCGCCCTGCGTCAGCGCCAGAACGGCCACGACCACGACGCGGATGATGATTCCGACTCGATGATGTCGGAGAACATCCCGACGAAGCACCGGTGGTTCATGCAGTGCTCGGAGCACCGGCGCAAGCTGTTCCTCAAGAGCTTCGCGTACGTGGTCACCGTTGGCATGCTTGTGGCCTACATGCTCGGCCTCAACATGTCGTGGACCGCCATTACCACCGCCATCGCGCTCGTCGTCGTTGACTTCCGCGACGCCGAGCCGTGCCTGGACAAGGTACGGTTGCTCACGCAACCCGGCATGCAACGAACTACTTAGGCACGTGGTGGGCATGCACATCTCATGCAGGGGTTGTGTGCAGGTGTCCTACTCGCTGCTGGTCTTCTTCTCGGGGATGTTCGTGACTGTGAGCGGATTCAACAAGACGGGGCTCCCAAGGGCCATCTGGAACTTCATGGCGCCCTACGCAAAGATCAACCACGTCAGCGGCGTCACCGTGCTCTCCCTCATCATCCTGCTCCTCTCCAACCTCGCCTCCAACGTGCCAACTGGTAAGGGCAGCAGATCGCATATATTTTGGGACATGCATGCATGCTCTTTAGAGCCAAACGTAAATATGTACTCCGTCCATCTCAAATTATAAGTTATTCTAATTTTTAGGAGAGTCAAAACATCTCAAGTTTGATTAAATTTATATCTAAATCACACTATTTCTTCAGTCACTTCACGTACTGAGAGTCATAAAGCACACTTTTTTTCACGTATGGCAACAACTGACAAAGCACCAAAAGTTCAATAGCTAGCTAGCTAGTGTGCGTACAGTGTACTATATAATGACCTAACTTATATATATATATATATATATATATATATATATATATATATATATATATATATATATATATATATATATATATATATATATATATATATATATGACAGTATGACACAGTGCAAGAAACTGAAAGTGTATTTACGGCGCAAGATGGAAAAAGGTTCCTATAGCTAAGATATTTTGTGATTAAAGATTTCTTTTCTTTTAACAACTAACAAGGAGGCGTGAAAGCAGTCAAATATCTACTTATTATCTAGTTATTTTCAAGTGTGTGTCGTCGTGACCACCAGCTCGTTAAGCACTAATGTTACTTCCTTTGACACGATATATATTGATAATTAGTACGTCGTTACGTTTTGACGTGTACGTGACACTTTTGATAATGAAATAACTGTGTGGTCCTCAACTCCTGATCACATATATGTCAGTGCTGCTAATGGGGGACGAGGTGGCGGCTTCTGCGGCGACGATCTCTGCGGCGGCGGTGACCCGGTCGTGGCTGCTACTGGCTTGGGTGAGCACGGTGGCGGGCAACCTGTCGCTCCTGGGGTCGGCGGCGAACCTGATCGTGTGCGAGCAGGCGCTCCGCGCGCCGCGCAACGCCCACGACCTCAGCTTCTGGAGCCACGTCGTGTTCGGCGTCCCCTCCACGCTCGTCGTCACCGCCATCGGCATACCGCTCATCGGCAAGATCGCCTTCTAGCTGCTAGGCTAGCTTAACTATTATACTACTGTACTGATTAGTACCTAGCGTCGATATATCCATGGACGAGGCTTCAACAGCAAACGTCGTCGTGCCATGGCGACTTGGTGTGGACGCGTGTGTGTGGTCGACGGGGCAAGCTAGGTAATCAATTAAGCGCCCCAAGCTACACACTCATGCATGTATGCATGCATGCATGAATGAATGCATGCCTCAAAACTAGTGTACGATTGCATGTTTTTCAAGTCTCAGCTATATATTTGCTGTATAGCTTTATTTGTCATGCTTGATCTGGGACGACGACTGCCGTAAGTCAATCGTTAACACGCCAGCGTTGTCAGATGTTAAAAAAGCTGCAATGCGACAATTAACCAGAGCATGCTGGAAGAGTATTTATTTGGCCTTGTTTGCAGCTTTAGATAAATTAAGGGTGTGTTCACTTCACATGCTAACCCAAAATATTTTCTCTTTCACCTATCACATCGAATCTTTAAACGCATGCATGGAGCATTAAATATAGGTAAAAAAAGATAATTAATTGCATAGTTTGTCTGTAAATGTCGAGACGAATCATTTGAGGCTAGTTAGTCCATGGTTGGACAAATTTTGCCAAATAACAACGAAAGATGCTACAATAACTTTTCAACTACTTTTCGCCAACAGTTGATGATATGTACTCCCTTTTTGGTAAAAAAAATGAATGTACAAAAAAAAAATCAAAACGACCTATAATTTAGAACAGAGGGAGTAGTGACCAATGCTCTAGTGGGTATCAGAGAATTAGTATATATTAATGCCTTTTTAGTCTAATGTAAACTAAAGTCCATCGGTGGCATCAGCGTGTAGACTTGCAAAGCGGACTGTTCATGCTGCGGCGTGGCATGCTCGTTTCTCAGTGTGTAGAGCATTTAATTGCTCAGGAATGTAATAAATTTTCTGAGTAACGAATCGACCTGTCTTTTCTTGGAAAAAAAAAGTTTAAATCACGATCATCACACCAACGTCGCAACTGCTAACCCCCTCGTCCTGCAGGCCACTAGCATAAAAAAGGGAGATCGGCTTTCTGCTTCTTTAATTCTAACAAGCATTCACTTCTCAAAAAAGGGTTAACATGTTGTATATGGTATTGGAAAGGTAGGATGCATGAGTACTCAGTGGTATCTCGAGGCTACAAAAACACCTCTGAACCTTAAAAAAAGAAGGAAAGAAGGCACACACATTTCTGACAACATCCTATAAAAGTGAAAAGATATCCTGTTATTTACTCTTTGGGTCCGTTTGCTGTTTGGATCCCATGGATTGAAAGAAAGTTGAAACCAATGTCTAGAAAATGCTTCTATTTTATTATTAGGTTACTTTTCAATTCCTAGGAACCAAACATGATCTTATATATGTAGTTTAGCTTTAACAAATATGAACTGTTATATGTGTCCGAATGAATTAATAAGGTTCCAAATAATCGAATCAATTACCTTGATAAAGTTAGTGCCGACAAACTCCAACAAATTCTACGAGTTCGCTAAGGGTAAGCACAGGGAAAAAATTATATGCAACAGTGCAACACCAGGCTATTCGTGCGACACCTCGCTGATGACTATCACGTGTCTATGTTAGATGCAAATCCTGTCGATGTTGCAAATCCCGTCTGTGAGGAGATCGAGTCCTGATTGCTCGGTTGGTTGTTCGGCCGCTGGTTGAGGTCAGGATGCCATGCAGAGATCATCAGAGTGGTGTCGCACGGATAGCCTGGTGCGGCACCGTCGATCATTTAAACTTCAGTCCTAATTCATGCAAAGAGGTGAACTAATTTGTGGGTCAAACTTTAGTTCAACTTCAGTTACATTTATTTCACTCCATCATGAAATATAATGGATCCCAAGTTTGTTCTAAGTCAAACTGTGATAACTTTGACCAAAATTTTATTATAGAAAATATAAAAGTTACAACATCAAATTAGCATAATTGGATACATTATGAAATATATTTTCATAATTTACATCTTTCGTGTGATAGATGTTAAAACTTCTCTCTGTAAATATGGTCAAACATTTCATAATAATTTGACTTGGGACAAACTTGGATCTCTTGAATGTTAGAACAGAGGAAGTAATTCATTACTTGGCAAATATGAGCTAAATCAGACTAAAAGCTGACATACAACATGAAAAGATACAAATGCCCTTCCACCTGTCCCTTTATCTCTCCTCTCTCCGATGCGAAAAGTGTAGTGTAGTCTACCTAAGCATGACTTACCTAAAGTTTAGTTAATATCTACCACCTAACTAAACTTTAGGTGACTTAAATTTTAGTCCAACTAAACTCTAGTGCTATGTGATTGTCGATGTTTTTACCACCGATAGCCTGTCACGGGGTATCCAGGACAGTTGTTCGGGTTTCGGCTGGTGCGAAACTCAACGGTGAACGCAAGAGACAGTCGATTTATACTGGTTCAGGCCCTCGACCGTGATCGAGTAATAACCTTTACGTCCAGTCGGCGTTAGCCTTTTGCATTAGATTGATTGGTACGTTGTGTTCTTCTGTTACAAGGGTGCCTACACCCTCTCTTTATATCGGTAGAGAAGACCGTAGTGCGGTTACAATCCTAGCCGGATCCAAAAAAAAGTGTCCTGATCTAATTACAAAAGGTACTTTTCATAGGAGTCAGGCTAGTGTGGCATATTCTACTCGGAATCGGCTTCGCTTCTCTTCATGCCTCTTCTCGTCCGGCTTGCGGGCTAGGCCAGGGTCCTCTGCCAGTAATCACGTCGATATGGAGCCCTGTGGCTCCTGCATCGACAAGCCCTTGACCATTTCACAGTTGTACTCGGAAGCCCTCTTGTTCTCTCTGGTCTCGCCGGGCGGAACAAGCCTTGATCTGGGTTCTTTCGAAGAGCAACCTTGAAGTGGTCTTTCCTGGGAGAATTTTCTGGGGTGACGTGCGCTTTTTCGAAGAAAAAGCACACTCACTGAGTGTAGCCCCCGAGCCTCTTGCTATTTGGAATAAAAAGTTAGAGGGTCTTGAATCTTCTGAGCTGAAAAACTTAAAAAATCTTTCCTGAGGATATGTACCCTGCAGCCCCCGAGCTTTTGTCCGGGTTCTTGATCCAAATGTCTCCTTGGAGAAGCTTGGAGAACCAACTGATGATGAAAACTACCTAGAATCCATTGAGAGAGCGGAGCCTGAGTTTGAGGCTTTGGCCAGCCATATTGCCGAGAAGCTTGAGATTTAGATCCTTCCTTCTGATGATGAAGCTGATAGCTAGGCTCTGTGATGCTCAAATGCCCCATCTCTTCCTTTAAAGATACTCTTTTTAAATTCTATCGTGTAAAAAAACTTTATTTGAGTAGTTGTTCTTGTGTTACTCTTTCTGAGTTGTTTCTCCTTGCGATTGTAGAGTTTTTCCTTAGCATTTTTTGCTATGTGTTGGACGCAAGCCTTAGTCGTTGTAGGTGTATCCGGTGCTTTAGAGCTTCATCTCTTCTTTTGGTCGTACTCTTGTCTTTGTGGCTTTATGAATCTTGGCGAGCGCCGGAGATGGATCAGTCAAGTTCTTTCATCCGATTAGTTAAAAATCGGGATAGTTTGAGCGTATTAGCTTCTGTAGCTTGTCTTGCTCTTATTCGTGTTAGGAATAGATAGGGCAAGCTCAAGTTTGATCAGCTCTTTTGCTCTCATCTGGGTTGTGTAACTCTGGGATAGGGCGAGTGCTATTTGGCTCTCATCCGCGCTGTGAAAAAACAACTCGAGATAGGTCGAGTGTTGGCTTGTCAACCTTGTTACTCTCATCCAGGCTTGAAAGGACTTGGGATAGGGTGAGCTCAAGCTTGATCAGCTCTTTTGCTCTCATTCGGGCTGAATAACTCTGGGACAGGGCGAGCGCTATCTGGCTCTCATTTGCGCTGTAAAAATAACTTGAGATACGTCGAGTGTTGGCTTGTCAGCCTTCTTACTCTCATCCAGGCCTGAAAAGACTTGGGATAGGGCGAGCTCAAGCTTGATCAGCTCTTTTGCTCTCATCCAGGTTGAATAACTCTAGGACAGGGCGAGCGCTATCTGACTCTCATCCGTGCTGTGAAAACAACTCGGGATAGGTCGAGTGTTGGCTTGTCAGCCTGCTTACTCTCATCCAGGCCTGAAAAGACTTGGGATAGGGCGAGCTGAAGGTTGATCAGCTCTTTTGCTCTCATCCGGGTTGTATAACTCTGGGATATGGCGAGCGCTATTTGGCTCTCATCCGCGCTGTGAAAACAACTCGGGATAGGTCGAGTGTTGGCTTGTCAGCCTTCTTACTCTCATACAGGCCTGAAAAGACTTGTGATATGGCGAGGTCAAGCTTGATCAGCTCTTTTGCTCTTATCCGGGTTGAATAACTCCGGGATAGGGCGAGCGCTATCTGGCTCTCATCCGCGCTGTGAAAACAACTCGGGATAGGTCGAGTGTTGGCTTGTCAGCCTTCTTACTCTCATCCAAGCCTGAAAAGACTTGGGATAGGGTGAGCTCAAGCTTGATCAGCTCTTTTGCTCTCATTCGGGTTGTCTTGGTTGTTTCTATCCGAGAACCTTTCTCTTGTTTTCTCCTCTGCAGTGATCATCTTCTCTACTGTGCGTCTGAATTCTTCATTGTTTCTCGGGTTCTCTTTGCAGAAGTCCTGAAATTGTCACTTGGCCATGATCCCGTGGGAGAAAGCTTCGATTACTTCTCGTTTAGTGATGTCATGTACTTAAGCACATAGTTCACCAAATCGACGATAATAATCTCTGAGGCTTTCGCCTCCTTTCTGCTTGAGCCATTTTAGCTCTACATGTGTGATAGGATGCATGATGATGCCTGTAAAGTTTTCATAGAAGGCACTTTGCAAATCTTCCCACCCCCTAATGGATCCTGGGCCCAATTTGTCAAACCATTGGAGAGGTATAGTCTCTAATGCCATAGGGAAGAAGAGTGCTTTGATGTCGTGTAACACTCTGGGTGTTACTTTACCCTTGCATTACCTTTGCATAGCATGAGCATGTGCATTTGGCATCCATTTATAATCATTAAGTGACCTACATGCAAACATGCTCATGAAACAAATGAAACATACATTCATAACTACTGCAACATGATGTTTCATATATATAATTGTCAATGTTTCATTAGTAGTTGCTTTATGTTTAAGTCTTGTATGTGTCAACTATGCAAATGTGCACCTATGACCACAATAGCTCTTGATTCATGTTTAGGACACAAAATGAAGCCATGTTTGTGTTGGTAGTTTCATCAAATTCAAATTTGAAGTAAAGTTGACCTTGTTTGACTTTTAGAGTGACTTTGTTTGACTAGAGTTGAATGTTGGTTTAGAGTCTTTAAATTGATTTGGCACCTGAACAAAAGTTGTAGTAAATTTTGTAAGTAACAATTGTTATGTTGACACCTTAGGCTAGTTTTGAGTGGATCATGCTTAAAAAGTGGAATTTAGGGGGCTATTTAATTTTTTTTAAAAAGAAAAAAAAAGAAAAAGGGGAGGCACCCCTGTCGGCGGCCCAGTGGGCTGAGGCCCACTCCACGCCCGCGCTCCTGCGCGCGCCGGCCACCGCCCGCCTCGCCCCTGCCGCGGCGCGCCGCATGGCGCACGACCACTCCGACCGCGCCTTAGGGCTGGTCTGGACGAGCCTGTCCCCCCACTTGCCTCACTTCGCTCCACCTCGCTCGCCTCACTCCACTCCACCTCGCTCGCCTCCCTCGCTCTCGGGGCAGCTACAGCAGCCGCGGGCGTCGCGCCATTGCCGCCGTCGCGCGCCTCCGCCGCTCCCGCTCGCGCCCGGCGCCTCACAGCGACTTGCCCCACCTCGCCGCACCACCACCGCCGCCGTTATCGTCAAGGTGAGGGCCGATTCGACCGTTTCCTCTCTGCACCATGGCCAGAGCTTCGGCGAGCTCTCGGCCCCCGTCGTCAACCCCACTCCGCTCCCTCTCCCTTCTTTTCGTGCGCATCGGGTCTGCCTCGACCCCGCGGTGCTCACGCACACCTCGCGGCTCCTCGCCGTGGCCGAGAACGGCGAGTTCGCTGGTGAGCAACGCCACCGTCCGCTGCCACGCCTCGCCGCCGTCGTTCGAGTCGTCGTTTGCCATCATCGTTTAGCTCGTTGGGTGCGGATCGACAAGAGGAAGCCGATGGTGGTGGTCTCGTCGCCGGGAACCTCACCGGCGGTGAGATCCGGTCGGTCAAAGCCGGCCCCTGCCTCTGTGAGGCTGACGGGTGGGGTCGGGTTGACTCCGGGGCCCAGCTGCCGGCGCCTCTGCTTCACAGATCCGGGTGCACTTAGTGTTTAGGGTTCGGTTTTAAAGAAAATGAATTTCCAAGAAATTGTTTAAATCTTGTAAAATTAATGTTTGGAGCTGAACTTGTCCATTTTGGGTGAACCAAAGTTTGTTGCGCTTTTGTTGAGTAGATCTACATGTTAAAAATATGAAATGCGATTTTTGTGATACTTTTATATACAACTTTCTTTAATTTTGAATATGCTTGATATATTGTAAAATGCAGAACTAATTCTAGGAATGTGAAAAAAATGTGGTTCTAATTTTGTTAGCTTTGTCATGCTATGTAGATGCTATGAAAAATATATCTTGTGGTATGACTGTAAGAAAATGACTTAATGAATTAAGTGAATTAAATGTTTATTTCTTGTGAAATTTGTAGTAAATAAAATATATGTGATATAGGCTTAGTAATTTTTCTACATTGCTCTTGTGCTAAGAAGTAAGTAAAAAAATACAAAATCTATTGTTTGACGCTTTGCATAGTACAAAGTATTTTCGTGTGCATTTATGCCCTGCTGTTTGTGATTTTTGTGTAGGCTAAAATACTTATCATTTTGATCTGAAATTTTTATGGAAGACTCCAGTGAACATGTATAAGCTACTGTAATTTTCGCAGAATTTTCTCTGCAGTTGATATATATGTTCCCGTTTTATGCATTAATAATATATGCTTAATTGAGCTCAATAAATGTAATTCAGGCTATCTATGATACTTTTAGGTGCTTTAGAATATATATGACCTGTTAGTTACTGATAGTTAACTTTCTCCAAGTGATGACTTGCTGGTCTTGTGTGGCTATAATATGTTATTTGTGTGTTTTAGTTAACTAGAGAGGAGATATGCACATACTCGGTCAAATAGAAGTAAAAGTGTTCATTCGTATGCAAGCACTCATGTTCATCATATATCATTCCCATACCACATGCATTCCTCATATTCACATACGCATATGCATCATATAGGATCGCAGGAGGGAACAACCATGGTGGAACTCGAGGATCTAGAAGGGGGAATCCCACCGGAGGTGTCAGCACAGGAGGTGCTAGGGGACGAGGAGCCAGACGTGGAGTTGCCAGAGTGCCCAGATCACCAGCCTAGCTCGTTCGAGAAAGGCAAGCCCCGGCGCATTATAAGTCTCCTAATTTCCGAAATCAATTGAGTATATATGTTACATGTATTGATGCATTAAGTTATAAGAGTTGTTTGGAACCGTTGCAGCATATCTATAAACTCCTTGTCTTCTTTGGTATATATATATATATATCCTTTTCACCCTGCTAGGTCTAGGATTGAGTTAAATGCTTAGCCGTGCTTAGACCGGTATAAGTCGAGTGATTTTCTATCACCCGCGAGATATAGGTGGTTACCTGGTCACTTTTAGCTATGTGTTGTTATCATGAAAATAACCAAGTGTTGATAGATAAATGGAGACCGGACGAAATTTTATAGGGTTTTTGTAATAACCCAGAAATTTTTATAAACCAAAAATCACAACTACAATTTTTTTTTCTAAAACAACCTATGATTGGTGAATGACATGTAGAAAAACTACTACCTAGTTACACAAGTAGACCCTAAAGTAGATATTTATATTTTTGCATTTAATTAAATATTCATGAGTTGCTTTTTATGTTCTTTTGTATTGATTAATAAAAGCAACAATATTTATTTAAATACTTAAATAAATGTGTGTGTTGTTGCCAACCCTTGGCTGGGAAGCTTGAAGCCTAGATGACCTCTAGTGGGCCCCACTAGGACATACATGTGATGGCAACCCATGTGTATGTATATAGAAGCTTGACCTAGTTAGAATATCGGATAAATATATAGAAAAGGCTTTGAGATAAGAGAAGAAAAGGAAAAAAAACCTATGTGGCCCAGCCAACCTCGCTGAGCTAGCCTACCAAGCCGGCCTGCTCGTCTCCGAGCCGGCCCAGCCAGCCGCCCACACCCTGCGGCTCAGCACAGCAGCCGCCGCAGCTAGCCCAGCAAGGCCGCTGCCTTCTCGCAGCCGGCCCAGCAAGGCCGCTGCCCTTCCGCAGCCGCCACTCGCCCAACAGCCGGCCCAACCCACGCCCGCGGATGCTCGTGTCACGACGAGCTGCTCCACTCGCTGACCGGCGGACCCCGCATGTCATCCCTAGCGTTGAAAACGGATGGAATTTTTCCCGGTCCGAACCGTCCGTTTTTCTACATTTGACCCGTCTGTTTTCGCATTTTCGGGAAAATCCAGAATCGGTTCAAAATTCAGGGCGGAGGTTGTCGGAATGCGGACGGAAGTAGAAACAGAGTTTTTCCGTCCGTATTTGCGGAATTCCGTATTTGGTCAGAATTTTTCCATATTTTTTTCCTAATTTTACCCGGATTGGGATGGGAGTGGAGACGTGTTGCCTTTGCCGCTGTGCGCGGTTGATTGGGCCAATGGGCCTTGTGCTGTGGACGCAGTCAAGCGGTGGTGAATGGAAGCTGCGCCGTTCCATTTACTTGCGTTGAGTTTGTTTCTTTTTCCATTTCCTTTTTCTTTTTTTAAATACTCAGCATGTATATAATTAAATGTATGTATATATAAATATATATGAATGCAGAGTAATAATAGTGATATTACATAAGTATATGTGTGTATAAGCACATAGTTATGCATATATATATGGAACACACCTTGTGCAGTAAAGATGTGCGGTATTCCGGCTTAAGTTCTCGGCTTCCGACCGTTTTCACTGAATTTCCGACCATATTGGTTCGTTTCCGTACATCCGTATATTCTAGTTCCGTTTCCGAACCCACATTTTTCTGAACCCGATCCCGTTTCCGCCAAAAAATATAGAAACGGAAGTAGAAATGGGGTTTTTCCGTCCGTTTCCATCCGTTTTCATCGCTAGTCACCCCCCTCCTTGAGCTCTCTGTTTTGCACCGTGGATGCAAAAGCAGAGGAGGGTGGGCATCTCTTCCGCCAACCGTCCAAGCCGAGTCGGTTACGCCTCAACGCCAGGATGCACACCACGCCTGTGAAACCGCAGCGCCCAAGTCACCCCAGATGCGTGCCCTGCCTTCCATAGCAAGCAGCGTGGCCGCATGACGTCGCCATGGCCCGCGCCTCCACCTGACACCACCGTAGTACCTCCTAACCGCCATGATTCCAAATTGGCGAAGCCAATCCACTCGCCACCAGCTGGCCTCCCTAGAACCCTAGCCCAAGCGCTTGGATCGCCTTCACGTAGCCCCAACCCCTTCACCGCTGCTCACCTTCCCATGATCGCCGCCCCCTATAAGTAGGCTCCACCCGAGGTGCCCAAGCCCCCTCCATCCGTTCCGCCGCCACACTGGTGGCCACCATTTTAGGCCACGACCGATAGAAAGAGGTGAAGTGGGGAGGGAGAAGAGAAGGAGAAGGGGAAGGCTGCCACCGGAGCCGCCAGCCGTCGAGGAGGAGTTGCCGGAGACCAGGACGACACCGCGGTCGTCTTCGCCTCGGGAGGGATCGGCGTAGCACGGCTACTCGTCTACACTGCACCAACTCGCCCTGCACCGGTATCCCTTCGCCATCGCCACCTACGGTGAGCTCACCTAAAAGGATCTAATAGGCCTAGAGGGGGGGGGGTGAATAGGCGGATCTAAAAACCTAAAACTCAAAAACTCAACGCGGAAGTTAAATACCTACCGGTTGGTTTGGACCGGTACTACCGGTGAGAGATCACCGGTACTACTGACGCAAACCACCGGTACTACCGGTACCCTACTGAAACTATGAAATCAGAGATTTGCGAGTAGTGATTTCAGATCTGAGTTTTACCCCACTCCCGAAGATGATGTTGATGAAGTTAATGAACTCCCTTTTGCTTGTTCCTTCACCAAATTGTAGATCGAGCACCCACAACCTATGAGAGAGACAAGGATAGAGGAAGAACACAACGAACAAGTAATATCTCAAGTAATCACAAGTAGTAACAACAAGCACGTGGGACACATGATTTATCCCGAGGTTCGGCAACCCCACAAAGGAGTTCCTACGTCCTCGTTGTTGAGGTGACCACTAAGGTCGGAGTCTCTTCCACCTCCTAGCCTCCCTCAAGCAACCACAAATGTTAGCCCAAGATTTCCACTGAGAATACAAGGGTGATACAAACACTTCGGGGTGCCCTCACAAATAGAACAACATGGGCAACCACGAAGAACGCCTAGCCAGCTAGGGTTCTAAGAACCCAAGAGTAACAAACACAAACCAAGCCAACTAGGAGGAGAATCAAGTGCTCAAGATGCGAATCGAAGCTTTCCACTCTCAAATCTCTTCTCTCTACTCAAATCTTGCAAGAGATTGGATTTGGGAGCAAAGAGGAAGAGAGAGGGTGAGTCAATGCTTGGGAGTTGTTTGTCTGAAGGTAGGTGGGAGTAAATGGCGTGGGTAACGGTTAGAAATTGTTGATGCAAAAGTAGATCTGCAAACACAAAGGGCTAATACCCGAAATCGATATCCAAAGCGTGCCAGTCGATTTGACCTGTTAATCGACAAGGATGAAGATACGAGCACTTTGGTCCTGACAACACCGATACGCCCGGATGTCACAGCTAAGAGGTACTCACGCGGAACTCGAGGACCGTCGAAGATTGCACTGGAGCAATGCAACTCGCCGAATCAATGAGAACTCGTAAAAAGAAAAAAAAAAGTATGCAAATTGACGAAGTCGCCGAAAAGTAGATGTAAATAAGAGTAAAAGCTGGTTTTTTTTATATTGATTGATTCCTCATTACATTGCCCTTCACCCTATATTTATATCCTGATCTACAGAAACATAACCAAATACGACTAGGACACTAAATCCAAATCTAAGGAAACACATGACTTTGATACAACTCAGACTCTAATAAACGTATACAAGGAAATTGACTTCTATCTTATTCTATAGTCCGCCTCAATCACGATGGTATTCTCATCGACCTTCTTTCCATCGGCATACTCCCTGTTCCATCGGCAGCAGCCTTCAAGTCTCTTCCATCGGCACACCCCCTGTTCCATCGGCAGCAGCCTTCAAGTCTCTTCCATCGGCATCGGCAATAGTACCCTTAACCTTATCGGCAACACTTCAATCCGAATCCACATGCCACCACCACTCAAGCAGCCTTCTTTACAAGCTCATTTTCATCGGCTATCAATCTTCATAGTAATCTTTCCTCTGCTGATCAACCCTTCCTGACCATCTTGACACGTGCTGAAAAACGATGTCAACACATGCCCCCCAATTTCGGAGTATAAGATACTGATGCTCCGAAATTTACTCTAGATAATGCTTGTTGTTACCTATTTTTTCAACCCATTCTCCAAGCATAACACAATCTGTTATCAAATTTAATCAAATCTAGTTCTAATCCATGTATCTCAGTAAATATCGCACAATTTCCAACTGTTTTTTCCTCAATCACGGTTGAGATACCAAAATAACAATCCATCGGCAAGATCTTATCATAGCAATATCACCATTTTAGAACTGACAGATCCTGTACTAAGATCTCTTCCAAGTCATGATTACTTGCCATCAAATCTTCTGTACAATCCCTTGATTGTTGTGCGAACAGTTACCATATCCATCTGAACCACCTCGATCCACCCGCGCGCGGCATAGAGATAAGTCAAGAATACCCCTACTCCAAATGGCCTATAAATAGATTTCTCTGGACTGCTCATCTTCTACCTTCAAACCTCAACCTTTGGCATTCTCTCTCCGATGGCAACCCTAGCAAACAACTGTGCGTCCTCAACCCACCAGAGCTCCTTCCATTGTCAACTTCAAATCCCCAGCTCGTGCCCTCATCCTTCTCGAAGCAATGGCAGTCAACTTCAACGTTCCTGCGGTTCGTTCTTCTTTTATTACCTTCACTTTGATCTTCCTGGTTCCTTGCGAGTTCTTACAGTTGGTATTTCTCTTCTTCCATTCTTTTGATCTTCTAAACTCAGGAACTACGCAACACATTGGTTATTCCAACCAACCAACCTCCCCTCCATTGCCTAGGTCCAATGGGCGACCCAGATCCAACTGACTTGATCAATGCAGAGGCTAACCGAATTCCCTTCAAAGCTCAAAATTTCTCTTTGAATCTATGGAAGGATACATTTCGATCTTGGCCCAAACCCACCAAAGGGTGGAAAGATTGGTACTTGAGGGTCAACAGATCGATGCAAGTGTTCTGGGCAGAGCGGAAGATAGACCAATGCATCAGGCTATCCATTGCCGATATGCAAAAGAATGAATCTATGATGATAGCCGCCGCTCACTTCTGGTCAGATACCACAAATACCTTTATGTTTGGTCACGGCCCATGTGCCCCACTCTTGCCGATGTATACATGCTCACCGGCTTAGATATCTCAACCGTCGATGAAGGCCATATCTATGGCAGAAAAGCTGAATACAGAGTGAATACACGCAACATCGGCGGCTGGACAGGATACATCCAGGAATACCAAAAGACTGGTACTGTCAATCAAAGGGAACACGCCATATTTTTGAACATGTGGTTGGAGAAGTTTATTTTCTGTGGCCGATCGGTAGGACCAACCAACGCCTTCCTCCCAGCAGCCGAACTCTTGGCCAATGGCGTCAGATTCCCGCTTGGCCGATACCTCCTGAGCTCGACCTACCACCTTCTTCACCAAGTGTCTCAGAAGCTTCTACTTGGTGAACCCATCGGCACTTTAGGAGGCTCGTGGTGGTTCATCAATATGTGGTTAAACGCTCATATGCATAAGCGCCTATAGTGAGATTTCTTCGCCCAAGAATTCCCATGAGAGATTGCCGAAGATTATGTTCTTGGAGACGAGGAATCGGCAACACGCCCTCCTCTCAACTTCGGCGAAGCTATAATTGTCCTCCCTGGAACAGAGGCTAATGAAGATCAAATCGGCAGGTTTTTCCAGAATTTCTACCATGGTCTCCCTCGTGATCTTAGGGCTTGGGTACCCTATATTGATGAAGATAACAAGTTCCCCCTTCTCTTCAACTTTGCCGATAGTGACCTGAATCAAGATAATGAGCTTATGATGGCCATCATTACTCCCAGGGCAATCCCGATGAATACATTTGGTAGTGGGAAGAACTCCAACACTACTTATGAATTTTACAATCCATCGGCAGTATCTCGTCAACTAGCTTTTGGGCAACTGCCAATCAAGCTATGCTTTGCCGATGTGATCAAGCCCAGAGAAACCATCACCACTGGAACTGAGTGGAGTAGGGTAGTAAGACTTGCTCCCGATGCCGATATTTCAAATGTTGATCTCTCCGCCTGGTCACCAGCATCTTTCATCACAGAATCATATAAGCAATGGTGGCAAGAGTGGAAAGAACAGTTATTTTCAACATCCGTCCACACATATCGGCACATGATCGATCCCGACTACGCCATACCTGATGATGTAGTAAGTTCCTTTTAACTTCTTTTGTCTTTTGTTGATATTTGGTAACGCAATTAGGAAATGATCCGCAAGCGCACGGATATCGGTGAGCACTTCACCCGGGATGTTATCCAGAGTATCGTATTTATTTTTTTACCACTAGGAGAAAGCGTGCATCTGACTAACCAAATCTATTACTACTAACCTTTAGGCTACAACCACTGCGATTTGATGTGAGCGATGTATAGAGAAGACTGCAACTGCACTCTCGTTCTAACCTTGGTAAGGATGATCTACTGCTCTATTGGGGAGGCTCACGGAATCTAGACACCTCAAAGGATGTTCGACCCGCACCTATAAACCCTATCGATCCTGCTAACGGGATATGGAATACAAAGGTAGCTACGAAAATGTCACGTTCCTCACTACTACCATGGTCCGGCTAGACAGGGGATATCTATGAGTATCCTAGCCCAAACACCTCGTTTACGCTAGAGATGATTACTCTAAACTCTACGCGAAGAGATTAAAGTAAACTCATAAACCAAAGAACAATAAAACAAAGAACTTACTAGAATTTAGAAGTCGAAATACTGAAGAATCCTAGGAGCAAGCCTCGGGTTAGGAGAACTTGATCCTGCAGGTACAACCTCGAAGTAGTCACCGACAGGCCGGGCTTCCTTCGATCTATACCTCCACTCTATCTCTCTCAATCTAGAAGAACTAAGTCTAATCTCACATTGGATGCTAAGCCCTAATGAGGTGGGAACCCTAAGGGAACCTCTCTCTCTGAATCCTCTCTGGAAAATATGAAAATAATGGACTTGGATTCTCCTCTCCAGGGGCCAGGGGTCCTGCTTATATAGTCCCTTCAAGTGAACCTGGGCCGTCGGATCAAACCGATATTAATCGCACGGTTTTCCTTGATCCTTTAGGTCGGTGGGGCATAATCCGCGAGACTCGTCCTGATTGGTTGCAGACCTAGGGCGGGCGCCCCAGGGTCTAGGGCGGGTGCCCTGGTTCCGGGCCCGTTCGGCCTCCCGTTTGATCCCGTGGCTTCTGGAGTCTTCTAGATGATAGAAAATCGGTGAACACGTTAATATCTCTATGTAATTCCGACGTGTGGGCCTTTCCTTTGTATTTCCTGATAACCCCCTGCAGAAACAGATAAATAACAAAACTTGTGGAATTCTGTCAGATCAAACCCTAATTCTAGGTGTTGCTTGCATATAGGTCCTTTTTCTTATTTATTGGATAATTAAAATTGATACTTAAGAACCGTCAACAAACACCCCCGTACTTAGGCTTTTACTCGTCCTCGAGAAAAGGATGGTTCAGAAAAATAACTGGGGTTGAAACATTGTAAAGCATTCTTTTTATACCTGCAGGGTGTTGTGAATGTCCACTGTGCACTGTAGTCAGGGAAATATATGGTTGAAGTAGAGATCCTTTCTTCTTCTCAACCCTGTCACTTGGAGTTTTTTATATATTTTTTAATAGAAAACTTAGCATACCTTTATCCTCATAGGGGCTCTCAGATCACTCATTTATCTTTTGTATATCTCACTGAGGCTGTTTTAATTTGTAGAAATTCTCAAGCATACTTACTTTGCATATATTGCCTGGGTCAAAACGGGATCCGAGGAGAGGAATGCCATACTCTTAGATCAAAGACTTTGAAAATTAAAACTTGTCAACTCATTTTTGTATATTGCTTATTAGAGGGACCATGGGCTATCATTTTCTTTTTACCATATATATTTTTATCATCTCATTTTTTTCAGGTGGATACTGAGGTACCCCTAATTCTACTTCTGGACACTTGTCCATTTTTCTGCGAGGTTGTCGAGCACTTGCTCCTTTTTATTTCCTCGAAATATATTTTTGCATAGCCCATGCCTCTAATGCAATAATACTTCGGAAGAGTGAATCTTTCTGAATAAAAATGTCTTGATCTTGGGAGCATGATAAATCTCTCAACAAGGGTCTAACTCGTTTTGCACAAACTCAATACAAAGCAAATTAATATTTTTAGGTTTATCAGGCATATAAAATATTGAGGATGGTAGCTATATTTTTGAAGTTTTTGAAAAGAAAATCTCCAAGCGACAAAGATTTCAAGAATAAGATACTCATATTCTACCATCTCACATTCCACAATGACTTGAGTAACACATGGTTTTTAAAATGATTTTCAATAAATGCAGGTTTTCAGAAATATCACAGAGTGAGATTGATCATGATTAGAAATATTTTTGTCTTTTTAAATTATCATGTTAGGAACAATATTCTACACAGCCCAATATGTATTTGTATATATGTAAATAAAGCGTGCAGAGTATGTACCTGAATCGTGGAGTGGTGCAATCGAAGTGCATTTACCATGTCGGGGGGATTCCCCCATACTTGTTTCCTGCTTTCTTGCATAAAAATAAAGTGGAGATACACGAGGCATAATAATAATAATAATAATCTTTATTTGTCTTGAGGCATTTATTACACTGACTAATGAAGCGAACTAATCTAAACTGAATTGAATCTAATTGAATCTAATGATGAAGACTAAGACACACTGCCTCAAGGTCTAATCTAGATAGCTCAGTGTTGCTCTAAATCCCTGATCCTAGCAAGGGCATCAGAAAGGTCACGTTTAAGCGCGAGCACAGTAGTGTTCAGGTTGGAGACCTGCCTACTAAGGGAGCTAACTGTGGACTGAAGTTCCATAATATGTCTATTTGCTGTCCTGATGTCCTCATCCACATCTGCTATGGTCCTGCGGCGCTTCGGTGGTGTCTCAAACGAATTGAGAGCGTGCTTAGGAGCTTCCTTTGGTGGGATGAAGCGAACTTTTGCTGTCCTAACTCCTTCGAAGCGGGGCCTCTCCTTCTCCGTAGTGTAGTGGACGCTGCTGATCTCGCCGCTCTGGTTGGTCTTGACACCTACAACCCGCTCAGTGGGTTTAGGTGGCAGGATTTTCGTGCCGGCTGGTACCTTGACGATGGCTTCTTGCTTGGACGATGGTCCCTTGAGAAGAAGGGGCTGCGGTGGTGCAGTAAGAACTGGTTGGGCGTAGTAGGATGAGATTGAGCTGCGCTGGTTTGATGGTGGGGCTGCTAGCTGTCGCTCTGTGTTGGCCGGGACGTAGGCGTCGGGGTCATCCTTGGGCTTGCGGTTTAGGTCGTAAGGGACGATCTCCCAGTTGCGGTGGGTCTTGTCGGCCATTGGAGAAGCAAGGAACTAGACAAGCTCTAATTGAGGAGGAGAGAAGGATTGAATGAATTGGTGTTGAAAGCTGACGTCAGGGGTCTGTTTATATAGGGGTCAAAAAGTGCCTCTAGGGTTTCCATAGATCCATCCCGCTGCCGGGCGTGCGTAACAACCCATTCGCGGAATTTTCTGGATAACCATAGATGAGGAAAGCACGTCAGAAGAGGCCGGGGCCGAGGGGACACCAGGGTAGGGTGCCCGCCCTCATCCTCAGGGCGCCCGCCCTGGGCCTGCCTCCTCTGCGGGCCCGCTTGCTCGAGCGTGTTTCTAGAAGTATTTTTATCCCGAAAAATATATACGTGGCCCAAAAACGTCAGATTAAAAAGGTCGGGCTTTAATTCTCCATCGGAAGGTAAAAATGGATCACGTCTATTTCTTTTAATTCTTTATTGGGTTCTAAAAATAATTTAAGACGTTGACCATTTACCTTGAATAACGTACCTTCGTCGTTTTGAAGTGTAATAGCTCCGTGGGATGATGAATTGACTACCTTGTATGGTCCTTCCTATTTACTCCAGAGTTTTCCATGCCCGAAAAGCTTCACCCTGGAATTAAAAAGTAATACCTTATCTCCGGGTGAGAACTCCTTCTTCTTGATCCTCTTGTCATGCCATCTTTTGACTCTTTCTTTGTAGATCTTCGAATTGTGATATGCTTTCTCTCGCCATTCTTCCAATTCTGATAGTTGCATTCTTCTTGTTCGCTCCTGGTGGTACATACCCTAAAACCATAAAATTAACAATATCTGCATACCAGGGGTCAGACCTGTTGATTCCATAGAGCATGTCATCCCGGAGTGAATCATTAATGGGTGTTTCCTGTGGATCCTTAAAGTGCATTCTAGACAAGTGATCAGCAACAGAATTTTCTACTCCATTTTTATCTTTTATTTCTAAGTCAAATTCTTGGAGTAACAAGATCCATCTAATTAGGCGAGGTTTAGCATCTTTTTTATTGAGCAAATATTTTAGTGCAGCATGATCAGTGTAAACAATTATTTTAGCTCCTACTAAGTAAGATCTAAATTTATCAATGGCAAAGACAACAGCCAGAAGCTCTTTTTCAGTGGTTGCATAATTAAGTTGAGCTCCTGTCAAAGTTTTACTGGCGTAAGCAATTGCATGATGCTTCTTGTCTTTTGTTTGCCCCAAAACTGCCCCCACAGCATAATCACTAGCATCACACATAATTTCAAAAGGCAACGACCAATCAGGGGGTTGAATGATTGGTGCAGAGATGAGTGCATTCTTTAATAATTCAAAAGCTTTTAAACATGCATCATCAAATTCGAAAGGAGCATCCTTGGCTAGCAAAAGAGTGAGTGGTCTAGCAATAAATGAAAAATCTTTTATGAATCTGCGATAAAAACCAGCATGGCCAAGAAAGCTTCGAATTCCTTTTATATTCACAGGTGGAGGTAGTTGTTCTATTACTTCAATTTTATCTACCTCAATACCTCTTTTAGACACTAGGTATCCTAGCACTATTCCTTCCCTAACCATAAAATGACATTTTTCTCAGTTAAGGACTAAGTGCTTTTCTTTGCATCTTTGCAAAACCTTGTCTAAGTTTTCCAGACAATTATCAAAAGTTTTTCCATAAACAGAAAAATCATCCATGAAAACTTCCATAATCTCTTCAATCATATCAGAAAATATAGACATCATGCATCTTTGAAAAGAAGCTGGTGCATTACATAGCCCAAAAGACATTCTACGATAAGCATAAGTTCCGTATGGACAGGTAAAAGTGGTTTTGCTTTGATCATCAGGATGGATCGGGATCTGGTGGTACCCTGAATATCCATCTAAGAAACAGAAGAACGAATGGTTCGCTAACCGCTCTAACATCTCATCTATAAAAGGTAAAGGAAAATGATCCTTTTTCGTGGCTTTATTCAGTTTTCTATAGTCAATGCACATCCGCCACCCTGTGACGGTGCGTTGCGGAATTAGCTCGTTCTTCTCATTTGTAACAACAGTCATGCCTCCCTTTTTAGGCAGAACTTGAACAGGGCTCACCCACTCACTATGCGGCACAGGATATATAATCCCTGCATGCAGCAACTTTATAACTTCCTTTTTAACTACTTCTCTCATCGCGTTGTTGAGTCTACGTTGGGGTTCCCGAGAAGGTGAAACAGAAGGATCTGTCGGAATGCGATGGGTGCAAAACATAGGACTGATTCCTGTAAGATCTTGGAGTGAGTAGCCAAAGACTGAGTGATGTTTTTCTAAAATGGTCATTAATCGCAGAGTTTGTTCCTGAGTGAGTTTATTACTAATGATCATAGGAAACTCTGGATTATTGTTTAGGAAAGCATAGATAAGACCGGGTGGTAAAGTTTTAAGCTCTATAGGAGGTCTGGGTGTTTCTGCAAACTCATCTAAAGGTTCAGGTTTAGAAGGTTCAGCTTCCTCTTCGAAGAAAGGGGCTTCTTCTTCTAAGTCTGATTCATTTAAAAGCTCTAGAGACGCAACTTTTACCTCTTCCATAGGATCAGGCAAAAGAGATGACTCGATCTTATTATTCAAGGAGTGAGAAATTGTCATAGGGAATTTAAAATCCTTTCCAAAAGAAATGTGTAGCTTTCCAGTTTGACCTTCATAAAGGAGTCTTCTAAATGGTTGTCCTATCAACAGGTCGAAGTCCCATGTATCAAAGATATAAAAGTTCAAATGAATCATGGAGCCTTCTACCATAAAGGGTAGGACATTCACAATTCCAAGACTGGGGACCAATCGTCCCGAAGATTCCTTCATGAACTTTGTTGTGGGGGTTAAAATTAATTTTCCAAATAATTTAAGTGCAAAAGCTTCAGACATGATATTGATCCCCACAACAGGATTATAGAGAGCATCAAATTGATCAGAATCATAAGCACAGCGTATAGTGATAGGAGGTGTATCCAAACGGATCACTTCAGAGGAAAGCTCTGACTCCTCCAACCATTCGCTACTCATGACTGAGATAAGCTCTCTCAATTGATATTCACTTGGTAAACAAATGCTATAATGGCCGCTTTGGGGTTTGTCTATAGAATGGTAGTTTGAAATGTTTCCAAAATCGGCAAAAAGATCGGATTCTATATCCAGCATGAAATCAGGTGGTGGAATTTCTTCCTTTTGTGGCTCAAAACTTGGGATAGCTGAAGTAGGTGAAGAATTCGGCAGAGTGTCTACTTTGGCTTCGTAGGTTTCATCATGGAGGGTATTATCCATCTCAGCTTCTAGGATTCTATCTAGGATCGCTCTAGCTTCATCAGTAGGGATACGAAAGAAAGAACCTCTAGACATTGTATGTAGCATTTGTTTATGATCTTTCTGAAGACCTCGAAAGAAATGAAAAAGAAGAATAGGGTCTTCAATATTGAGTTTTGGACCAGATTCTAAAAGATCAGAAAAATGTTTCTAGGATTTTCCCAAAGTTTCATTTTCTTTTTGTTTAAAAGATAGAACTTCGAGTCTAAGGTCGGCGATATGATCGAGGGAATAAAAATCTAAACAGAAGTTGGCTCGTAAGACTCCCCATTCACCTCGTTGTTGACTTACCTTCTGACTATACCATCGTTTAGCTTCTCCTCTTAAGGAAAAAGGAAAAAGCTTCCAACGTAAAGTCTTATCAGAAATGCCTTCAATGCGAAGACAATCGCATGTTTGCTCAAAATCTCTAATATGAAGGTAAGGATTTTCGTCTTCCTTTCCTGAAAAGGATAGGTTCTCAATCATGGCAATTAACCTTGAACGTAACCTATACTGGGATGTTTGGATAGGCTGTGATGACTCCCATGGTAAAAGGTCAGTTTCCGAAGGTGTTGCAAATTGATAGATTGATTTAGAATCTTGGTTCTCCATAAGGTAAGAATAAAGAATATAAAAAGATAAGGAATAAAAAGATAAAGAAAGATAAAAATATAGGTACAAGCTAGTAGTAAGATTCAAGGTTATCTCAGCAAACCGTCTTTCTCCCCGGCAACGGCGCCAGAAATGCTTGTTGATATTTGGTAACGCAATTAGGAAATGATCCGCAAACGCACGGATATCGGTGAGCACTTCACCCGGGATGTTATCCAGAGTATCGTATTTATTTTTTTACCACCAGGAGAAAGCGTGCATCTGACTAACCAAATCTATTACTACTAACCTTTAGGCTACAACCACTGCGATTTGATGTGAGCGATGTATAGAGAAGACTGCAACTGCACTCTCGTTCTAACCTTGGTAAGGATGATCTACTGCTCTATTGGGGAGGCTCACAAAATCTAGACACCTCAAAGGATGTTCGACCCGCACCTATAAACCCTATCGATCCTGCTAACGGGATATGGAATACAAAGGTAGCTACGGAAATGTCACATTCCTCGCTACTACCACGGTCCGGCTAGACAGGGGATATCTATGAGTATCCTAGCCCAAACACCTCGTTTATGCTAGAGATGATTACTCTAAACTCTACGCGAACAGATTAAAGTAAACTCATAAACCAAAGAACAATAAAACAAAGAACTTACTAGAATTTAGAAGTCGAAATACTGAAGAATCCTAGGAGCAAGCCTCGGGTTAGGAGAACTTGATCCTGCAGGTACAACCTCGAAGTAGTCACCGACAGGCCGGGCTTCCTTCGATCTATACCTCCACTCTATCTCTCTCAATCTAGAAGAACTAAGTCTAATCTCACATTGGATGCTAAGCCCTAATGAGGTGGGAACCCTAAGGGAACCTCTCTCTCTGAATCCTCTCTGGAAAATATGAAAATAATGGACTTAGATTCTCCTCTCCAGGGGCCAGGGGTCCTGCTTATATAGTCCCTTCAAGTGAACCTGGGCCGTCGGATCAAACCGACATTAATCGCACGGTTTTCCTTGATCCTTTAGGTCGGTGGGGCATAATCCGCGAGACTCGTCCTGATTGGTTGCAGACCTAGGGCGGGCGCCCCAGGGTCCAGGGCGGGCGCCCTGGTTCCGGGCCCGTTCGGCCTCCCGTTTGATCCCGTGGCTTCTGGAGTCTTCTAGATGATAGAAAATCGGTGAACACGTTAATATCTCTATGTAATTCCGACGTGTGGGCCTTTCCTTTGTATTTCCTGATAACTCCCTGCAGAAACAGATAAACAACAAAACTCGTGGAATTCTATCAGATCAAACCCTAATTCTAGGTGTTGCTTGCATATAGGTCCTTTTTCTTATTTATTGGATAATTAAAATTGATACTTAAGAACCGTCAACATCTTTCTCCCCTTTTATATATATATATCGGCAGCTAATCTTTCCCGTAACAGGCCGATGATCCAGTTCCATCAGTAAGCAAGAGTGGGAGACCCTTCAACCTCCACCCTATTTCTTCGGTTTCAATAATCGGCTACAACGCCCCTACCTTAGACGCCATAACCTTTCAGAGGACCCATACCAAAACTATCACCTCCAGACCAAGACTGGCAACATCCAGGGCCACTCCAATGGCTGCTGCTACAAGCCTAATTAAGGCTTTTAAGGTAATAACCTTGCTTATTTTGTTTTCTACTGATACAAACTATATTAACATATATCTATCAGGGTGTAAGAGCTGCAGCTGGATCATCATCGGCAACTCTTCCAACATCAAGCATCACGACCTCTAACCAGCCTTCAGAGGTATTCTTTTATTTTCATATTTTTCCTGTTAAATATCCGATCTCACACCCATTTTTGCAGCAACAAATGGGTACATCGGCAAGCACACCAAGCACTCAAGTTCCCCAATCAACAAGTGCCGATGCCCCCCAGCCAATTGTCGCTGAGACCCAAACAAAGCGCAAAGCTTCAACCGATGCCGAAGCTCAGCAAAAGCGACAGAAATCAGCCCCTGCGTCCGCTTCAACACCTATTAGTCAGCCACCTGATGAAATTGAACAAGTTGACCCTCCTGCACAAAATATACCCTCAGCCATCATACCCCAAGGGCCAACTACTGATGAGGTCGTAGAAGACATCCCATCGGCATCCTCTGCTGATCCTTTGCATGACCCTCTTCAAGCTGCTCCCTCAAGCCAGGCCCAAGAAATTGCCCTGAAGCAGGTAAACCGATTGACTATTTAGTTTATAATAACCACATCTATCCTCAAATAGGATCTCTAACTTTCTTTTCTTCATAGGAACAAGATTCTCCCGATAGCTTGTTTTCTTTTGCTATCGACGTCTTCGATGATGACGGAGAAGAGGCGAGTTCTTCCCTGGCATTGGGAACAATATCGGTAGACATCTATGGCCAGCTAGAAGCTCTTCTGAATCTGCTGCAACAAGATACTGCTCAACTGGTAATCGATTCAGACCCTGCAAAAACTATCTTCAAAATGATCCGTGGCCAAGTTCCTGCTGATGTTGAAGAAACCATCTTCCCAGCAGTTCACCTAGAGAGTAGACAACTCCAATATCAATGGGCCGCTCATCGTATTGCCGACAGAGCAGCTCAAGCTCAACTTAAGGAAGAAATGCTGCAGCTGAAGCAAACTGCCGATGAGAAGCACAAAAGCATCAGCAACTTACAAGCCTTCGGTACTGATCTTAAGCAGAAAATCCTAAATCTATCGGCAAAGAGAGCAGCTTTGCTAGCTGAACTGGAAGAGGTTGAAGCAGCTCTGACTCAAGCCAAGCAAGAAGAAGACCAGCTTCCTGACGTTATCAAAGCCCTTCAACAGGAACGAGATGCCCAAGCTCGCAAGGCCTTGACCTTGAAAAAGAAACTCAAACCTGTGGAAGGAATTGCCGATGAAGATGCCAAAGAATTAAAAGAAGCCGATGAAATTCGCCTGCGTGCGATATCGGCTATCCAAACTTTGTTAAATTAGCGCATCGGCAACAATACATTGATACTTTGTTTTAACTCTAGCCGATAGGATTGTTATCGGCAATTATACTTTTATGCATCTATCCAGATACTAGGGTAATATTTTTTTAAGTATTTTCCATTTAATGCTCTGGGAAATATAACCCCCTCGAGGGTTTTGAGAATATATGCATTACCAGGAACAGATTGATTTATCCGATATGGACCTTCCCAATTAGGTGACCATTTGCCAAACTTAGAACTCTTAGTCCCAATCGGTAAAATCAACTTCCAAACCAAATCTCCATCGACAAACTCCTTTACCTTCACCTTCTTGTCATACCATCTGGCTACTCTTTTCTTATTCTCCTCAATGCTAGCTAAAGCTTTTAACCGATGACCTGCTACATCTTCCAACTCATCTTTCATAAGGGTATCATAGTCATCAGCTGTCAATTGATCTTGAGAGCGTATTCGCCTAGAGCCAGTTTTAACTTCCCAAGGTAATACTGCGTCGTGTCCATACACCAACTGATAAGGTGTTACCTTGGTTGCACCATGACACGCCATCCGATATGACCATAAGGCTTCATTTAATATTGTATGCCACCTCTTAGGATATTCTTTAATTTTGCGCTTAATGAGCTTGATAATTCCTTTGTTAGAAGCTTCAGCCTGACCATTAGCCTGGGCATAATATGGTGAAGAATTCCAAATCATAATCCCCATACCTATAGCAAACTCATCAAATTCACCCGATGTAAACATGGTACCCTGATCGGTAGTAATGGTTTGAGGAATACCAAATTGGTAGACAATATGCTCTTTCACAAAATCAATCATATTAGCCGATGTCACCTTTTTCAAAGGAATTGCTTCAACCCACTTTGTGAAATAATCGGTAGCAACCAGAATAAATTTATGCCCCTTACTCGATGGTGGATAAATTTGACCGATGAGATCAATAGCCCAACCCCGAAACGGCCAAGGCTTAATTATGGGATTCATAGCCGATGCGGGTGCTCTTTGAATATTACCAAATTTTTGACACTCCTGACATCCTTTAAAATATTTAAAACAATCTTCGAGAATAGTCGGCCAATAATATCCATTCCTTCTGATCATCCATTTCATCTTGAAAGCTGACTGATGAGCTCCACATACTCCTTCATGAATCTCACCCATCAAACTTTTTGATTCATCGACACCAACACACCTGACTAAAACTCCATCTATGGTACGGTAATACAATTCATCATCGAGGAGCACATACTTGGTAGCTTGGAACCTTATACGTCTTTCAACCTTTTTAGATGGATTCTTTAAATAATCAATAATCTCCTTTCTCCAGTCATCGGTATCAACTGCCGATGTTAACACTTCTTGAATAGGCTGATATCCTGAAGCATGCTGAGCCAATCGATTAGCCTCTTCATTATGCAATCGAGAAACATGTTCCAGATGAAAATTCCTAAACCCTTTCAACAACTGCAGACACCTCTCATAATATGAAATTAAAACTTCACTTCAGCATTCATAAATCCCAGCCAACTGATTTATAACTAGCATAGAATCACCAAAGACTTCAACAGCATCGGCACGTACTTCCTTAAGCAATTCTAATCCTTTTATCAGGGCTTGGTACTCAGCTTGATTATTTGTCGATGTAGCAACAATCGGCAATGAAAACTCATACTTTCTCCCCTGAGGGGAAATTAACACAATGCCGATGCCTGCTCCTTCACCACATGTAGATCCATCAAAGAAAAGTGTCCAAGGAGCAATTTCCAGAGAATCTACTGTGTTGCAATGTTGAGTAACGAAATCAGCCATAACTTGTCCTTTAACTGCCTTAGCCGATTCATAACATAAGTCAAATTCTGACAACGCTAAAATCCATTTATCAATTCTACCACTTAATATCGGCATCGACAGCATATATTTGACCACGTCATCTTTGCATATGACAGTGCACTCAGCCGATAGTAAATAATGCCTCAACTTAATACAGGAAAAGTATAAACACAGACATAATTTCTCGATAGCTGAATACCTGGTTTCAGCATCCACTAACCGTCTGCTCAAATAATAAATAATACGTTCTTTCCCTTCAAATTCTTGAATAAGAGCTGAACCGATAAAGTATCATCAGTTGACAAATACAATCTAAAAGGTTTCCCATGTTGAGGTGGAACTAGCACTGGAGGATTTATTAAGTAACTCTTAATTTCATCTAAAGCTAATTGCTGCTCATCTCCCCATTTAAATTCTTGATCGGCTTTCAATTTCAATAATAGACTGAAGGCCTTGATCTTACCCGACAGATTAGATATGAATCTCCTGATGAAATTAATCTTGCCGATCAAGGATTGTAATTCAGTTTTATTGGTAGGAGCAACAACCTTGTTGATTGCCTCAATAGACTTCCTACTAATTTCAATGCCTCGCTGATGCACCATAAAACCCAAGAATTGTCCTGCCGATACACCAAATGCACATTTATTAGGATTTATTTTTAATCCATGCTTCCTTGTGCATTCCAATATCTTCCGTAGATCGGTTAGATGCTTTGTGATGTCTCCAGACTTAATCACTATGTCATCGATGTAGATTTCTACTAACGTGCCGATGTATTCATGAAAAATAAAGTTCATAGCCCTTTGATAAGTAGCACCGGCATTCTTCAAACCAAACGTCATAACTATCCATTCAAATAATCCCACATGACCTGGACACCTAAAAGCAGTCTTGGGAATATCCTCTTCAGCCATGAATATTTGATTATAACCTGCATTACCATCCATGAAACTAATAATTTGATGTCCTGCTGCAGCATCAATCAACAGATCAGCAATCGGCATTGGATAACCATCCATCGGTGTGGCTTTATTGAGATTCCTAAAATCAATACAAACACGAAGTTTCCCATTTTTCTTGTAAACAGGAACCACATTAGAAATCCACAAAGCATATCGACACTGCCGAATAAACTTTGCCTCAATCAATTTAGTTATTTTGGCCTTAATATCTGGAAGTATATTAGGATTGCATCGGCGCGCTGGCTGCTGATGTGGCCGAAATCCAGACTTAATAGGCAACCGATGTTCAACTATCGATCGGTCTAATCCAGGCATTTCAGTATAATCCCAAGCAAAACAATCTTTGTATTATTTTAACAAATCGACTAATTGCTGTTTACACTTAGAACTTAACTTAGCACTAATAAAAGTAGGCCTTGGTCTATCGCCTTCACCAATATCTACTTCTACTAATTCATCAGCCGATGTAAACCCTTGGCCTAATTTTCCATCATCGGCAAACCTATCCATTAAAATTCTTCTTCAGAACCGACTGCTTGGATCGGTGTAATTTCATAATCGGCAACCTTGAGGAACTCTTTTTCCCAAGCTTCTCCTGATATGCACTTGGTTCGTTCATAAGTGTCTGATTCTGCTGATGCGATGATATAAGAAGAATCACCAGGAACGACTTTAATTTTATCTCCAATCAATTGTACAAGGCACTGATGCATTGTAGAAGGAACACAACAATTAGCATGAATCCAATCCCTTCCTAGAAGCAGATTATATGCACCCTTGCCATTAATGACAAAGAAAGTCGTCGGTAAGGTTTTGCTGCCGATGGTCAACTCAACACATACTGCCCCTTTAGCTGGTGATACATTGCCTTCAAAATCCTTTAGCATCATATCGGTTTTAGTCAAGTCTTGATCTCCCTTACCAAGCTTCCGATACATCACATAAGGCATGATATTAATTGCAGCTCCTCTATCAATAAGTATCTTAGATACAGGCTGCCCATCAACTCTGCCTTTTACAAACAAAGCCTTGAGATGTTATCTCTCATCATCGGCAGGTTTCTCAAAAACAACCAACATCGGATCTAACGTTAATTGAGCTATTTGGTCAGAGAAAACAGCTTCTTCCTCATTATCAGAGAGTGCCAAAAATTTCATCGGCAACATAAACACCATATTAACATCTGCCGATGGGCCTTTATTTTTGTGCTTTATCTGCCACTGTTGATTACCAGATCTCTCATTGGAGGAATTCTCTTCTTGGTATAAGTCCTCTTGACGCTCTCGCTGCATTCTCCTTTTCTGTGTCTTTGTCAAACCTTCTGGACACCATTGAGAAAGTTTAGTTTTCCACACTGGCTGGTAGGTCCTGGTTGACTCTACATGACGTATATTAGGGTCCCTATAAAATATTTCTTCATCAGGAACTCTCGCGTTTGCCATCTCTTCAAGTTCCTCCTGATTTCTTGGAAAATATGCAACGCGTTTATCAAGCCTTTCATGTACACTGAGCCTGCCCCCCAGCCGATCTTGTACTGATGCTTTACCCCTGATCGGCTCATTGATGGACAAACCTTGACTACCAGATTGAAACCTTCTTTCTGGACGATTAACCCCATAATAACCATTGCATTCTGGGCAATTTTCAACAGTAGGTAACTTAATACCTTCTTCCCAACAATGAATAAAAAACGGACACCTCCAATGATCCTTATACCAATTCCACTCTTCTCGGCGTCTTTCTTCTTGCTGTTGTCGATATCGGTCCCTTCGCTGACGCCAGCCTTCCTGTTGCCTTTGATGGGTAATTACAATGCCAGATCGAGGTGGCTTTCTAGAACTGCCACCTTCTCTTAGTAGTCCCTTGCCTTTTGCATCATCGGTAGTTATCCGATGTTGGGGATCTACTGATGCGTTTTTCTCAGCAGCTTCTGATGTCAACACCTTAGTCTTTCCTTCAGCATCCAACACATTTGCTGGAAAAGGATGTTGATCAATTTTCATTGGCTTCTAAATTTTGGAATTACCAAATTTTATTCTCCCAGACTCAATAGCTAATTGTAACTGCTGTCTAAACACTTTGCACTCATTTGTACTGTGTGAAGTTGCATTATGCCATTTGCAATACAATATTTTCTTCAACTCTTCTGCCGATGGGATCACATGATTAGGTGACAGCTTAATCTGACCCTCTTGAAGCAAAAGATCAAATATCTTATCGGCTTTGGTGATGTCGAAAGTAAACTTTTCTGGCTCTTTGTGACCAAAGGGACAAGATATCGGCTTTTTATTCTTAACCCACTCAGCCAAACCGATAACTGGTTCTTCATCCGAATCAGAATCTTCTACCTCTCCAACAAATGAACCTTCTTGTTCCAATTCCTTTTGGGTTCAAAAACCCTATTATCTTGATCAGAAATCCTTTGAACGAGATGACTTAGGCTTTCGAACTCCTGAGAAGCATATCTGTCCTTAAGGTGTGGCAACAATCCCTGAAAGGCCAAATCGGCAAGTTGCCGATCATCCAATACCAGGCTATAACACTTATTCTTTACATCTCGTAACCTTTGCACAAAGCCTTCCACCGATTCATCATTGCGCTGTTTCAACTTTACCAAATCGGTAAGCTTCTTTTCATGAACTCCAACAAAGAAATATTTATGAAATTGCTTTTCCAGATCAGCCCAAGTAATAATAGAATTTGGCGGTAACGAAATAAACCACGTAAATGCTGATCCAGATAGAGATGATGAAAACAAATGAACTCTCAATTCATCTCTACTAGCTGCCTCTCCACATTGAATAATGAAGCGATTAACATGCTCCATGGTTGATGTATCATCTTGCCCAGAGAACTTAGTGAAATCTGGCACCTTGTACCGATTTGGGAGAGGAATTAAATCATATGCCGGAGGATATGGAGTCCGATAAGAATAGGTATTGACCTTGGGCTTGATCCCAAACTGATCCTTCATAGTTTCTGCTATTTTATCGGCCCAAAAAGCATCAACATCTTATTGACGATACGGCTGAATTTCCACTGGAGGTACTTGCTGATACCCTTCATATCTTTGTGGCCCATGATCTCCAGCAATTGGCATATTTGCTACTATTTGTGGTCCATTAATCTGCTGGAAAGGATTCATCGGCTGAGCTGCCAATGTTTGATTCTGAAAACTAGCATGCATGTGACCTTGATGAATACCTGCAGCTTGCTGACTTGACTGAACTGTATGCTGAGTGGGAAACTGCCCTGACCAATTATTACTAGCATTCATCGGTACAAAATTTGCCGATGGCTGGTAACTTGTTGGCATTGCTGGATAATTACAACCAACTTGAGGTATAACCTGGACTCCAGGTTGACTTACAATAGGAGCCTTCTGTTGCATTGGTAACAAATTTGCCGATGGACTTGAATTAGATGTTTGACCCAAAGGCATCTGGAAACCTCCTAGAGTTGGCTGCACAGTAGTTGCTATAGTATAATGAGGTACTTGAGCTATCGGCGAACCAGCCGATGTCATAGTAGCTTTTCCTGCTGTGTCAAATACTTGAGGTAATCCAGTGTTAAAAGCAGATGGCTCAGGAGGCATACCGTATCCCCACCAATTAGCAGGAATCTGATTACTTTGTGGCACAGAACCTGATAAAGCCGATGCCGATAGATCTGTATTAAGCTGAACTCGTCCTGATAATGCTGAATCTGATCGCATCGGTGTAGACTGTACGTTAGATAAACCTGCTGATACTAGAGGGGAAGTAATCTCTGTACCCACAACGGCTGGGGGAGCCGATGGAGTAATAACAGATGCTGATTCTGGTTGATGATAAGCAGGCCCAACGTAACGAGGTGACCCTTGCCCTTCTTTGAAAGTTCGAATCACAGCATTATGAACAGTATTGGACAACACATTGGAGTGATTAATTAAAGCATGATTTACTGCAGAATTAACCATCTCTTGAAGTTTACCCGGATTAGAATCGAAGGTAACTTGCCGAGGCAATGGCAAATCTTGCTTCTGGATGACTTGTCCACTCTTGTTCAAGCTGAATGACTTCAAGCAAAGCTGTCTATATTCTTCTATAGCCCTTTCCATAGCCTGCTTCTGTTCTTCCTTAAGATCTTCTTCTGTTACCGTGATGATGTTCCCCGCATCGATCTCAGGATTAAGCATATTGACTAGATCTGTTCCACCGAGCGTGCCAAAAGATGTGTTGATGCAAAAGTAGATCTGCAAACACAAAGGGCTAATACCCGAAATCGATATCCAAAGCGTGCCAGTCGATTTGACCTGTTAATCGACAAGGATGAAGATACGAGCACTTTGGTCCTGACAACAGCGATACGCCCGGATGTCACGGCCAAGAGGTACTCACAAGGAACTCGAGGACCGTCGAAGATTGCACTGGAGCAATGCAACTCGCCGAATCGATGAGAACTCGTAAAAAGAAAAAATGGTATGCAAATTGACGAAGTCGCCGAAAAGTAGATGTAAATAAGAGTAAAAGCTGGTTTTTTTATATTGATTGATTCCTCATTACATTGCCCTTCACCCTATATTTATATCCTGATCTACAGAAACGTAACCAAATACGACTAGGACACTAAATCCAAATCTAAGGAAACACATGACTTTGATACAACTCAGACTCTAATAAATGTATACAAGGAAATTGACTTGTATCTTATTCTATAGTCCGCCTCAATCACGATGGTATTCTCATCGACCTTCTTTCCATCGGCACACTCCCTGTTCCATCGGCAGCAGCCTTCAAGTCTCTCCATCGGCACACCCCCTGTTCCATCGGCAGCAGCCTTCAAGTCTCTTCCATCGGCATCGGCAATAGTACCCTTAACCTTATCGGCAACACTTCAATCCGAATCCACATGCCACCACCACTCAAGCAGCCTTCTTTACAAGCTCATTTTCATCGGCTATCAATCTTCACAGTAATCTTTCCTCTGCTGATCAACCCTTCCTGACCATCTTGACACGTGCTGAAAAACGATGTCAACAGAAATGAAGGGGAGAGCTATTTATACACTTATCTTCGAAGCGGTACCAGTACTACCGGTGAGTACCCACCGGTACTGCCAGTCCCAAGGGTTCCGACCGTTACAGTCAACCTACCGGAGATTTTGTGAGAAAATAGCCTACCGGTACTACCGGGCTTTCACCGGTACCACCAGTCAACGATTGGTACCACCGGTTCAACCACCGGTACTACCGCTAGAACAGTTTACTGCAAAGACGAGTTTTGTGGGGAAAAGACTTACCGGTACTACCGGACTTTCACCGGTACCACCAGTCAAGATCGGTACTACCGGTAAACCACCGGTACCACCGCTAGAATAAAAACTCGCAGAACTAAAGCACTGGCACCGGCGGGATTTATGCCTACCGGTACTACCGGTTGTTTACCGGTACTACCGGTGCTCCCAGGCATAAAACACCTCACTAAGTGTCCGTGAGTGCAAAGGTGTCTCTCAATCGCATAAACAAACACATATTGAGCAAAGATTCTCCATCTAGATAGCCTAATTTGTATCCCTCTTAATAGTGCGGCGTTTTCTATAACTCAAGCCAAAATATAAAAACTAATCGATCCATTTGAGATGGAACACTTTCCAAACAAAGGAATTGAGGGTGCTAACATCACCAAATGTGACCATTCAAATTCTTTCATCGGGCTAACACCTGCGTATTCACTTAGATAAACATGTTAGTCCCTAATTTGATTGTCATTAATTAACCAAAACCCACAACGGGGGCGAATGCACTTACATCACCACCTCTCCTTGCTCGCCACCGTTTGTGCTTAGCATGGTGCCGCCTTGCCGTTCCCGTACTGGGGACCAGCTAGGGGAAGCCATGACCCTCACGCCTTGATCACACACATGCACACACATGACATGTGCATGCGTTGGCCTAGCCGAGCCACAGGGGCTCGGGAATGCTCGCGGCATGCCATTGCACCGCGCGCAGTCGCCATGGTCAGACCACGCCATGGCGAGGTCTCGTTTTTGTCGTGTTAGGTCGATAGATGAGAGGAGAGGAGGCGCATCCGGTTCGCCTTAGTGGAGAACGCCGCTCGCAGTTGAAGGCGGAGGGGTACAACGCCATTTGGCGTTTTTCCACCAGAGCAGAGGAGCCGTCGGAGCGCCATCCACCGCCATGGAAACTCTCGCTGGAGGCACCAAATCCACTGAGTCCCCTGCACCGTTGAGATCGCCATGTTCTTATGGCTCGGATGAGCCCTAGAGCGCTGCCGGGGAGCCACTGTGGTTTGAGAACGGCCGCTCACCTCCGGTGGGAGCACCACCGCGCGGGGAAGCAAAGGGGAGATGCTGGCATAGCAGTTTAGTGCACTGAGTGCACCATAGACCAAGAGGGGAAGAGGAGATGGTGGACGAGGTCTACTAAAGACCATGTGTGTGCGCCTATGAACCAGACCCGCTTGTCCACCGTGAGCCAAGCTCACCAGCTCGAGCCTGGATCTGAATCCAATTAGGTGACATGGCACAACCAGAGCACACCACGTGTCAGGCCTGGCCCGGCCCAAACCGGTCCAACCTAGCCCGTATCCAGCCCTGGCCTGACCTGCCAAAGCTGAAAGCCCAAGTTTGGTTTTGGTAATTAATGACACCAAGTTGCTAATGCCATGTGTTAAGTGTTTTGAGTTAGGCATAAGCAACACATGTGATAAAGGTGTATGTGGCAAGGAGTGGTGGCCACAAGATCACAAAGAGATGATGCATGGACATGAAATGATGATCATGGTGGAATGCACATAAAATGATGGACATGATGATCAAGTGGAGGAGAATGATCGAAGAGCCCAAGGCAAAGGTATAACCATAGGGTTTTCCTTTTGCCGGTCTAAGTTGAGTAGAGAAGTGATTGACCGGATTTAGGATACATAGCCGACTATCAAGAGGGGCAATCACGGTTAGCTCGGGAATCAAGTGCCACTAGATCAATGTCTTGAGCATATGCACTAGGATCTAGTAGAGAGCTAACATAACGCCTTGAAAATGTTTGTGAAATGCTAACACACATGCACATGGTGGTGTACACTTGGTGGTGTTAGCACATTTGCGAAGGCGGTGGAGTTTAAGTGGTAGAGAGGGGTTTAGGTTCCTCTCTCCCTCCCGCCTAGCTTGCGAGGCGGGATTCGGCACTTTTTGGGGAAGTGAAATGCCTATTTTCTACTGCGCCGGAAGTCGGAAAAGAAACGGAGGCGAACGGCGGTCACTGTGGTGACCGGACGCTGCACCAGACGCGGTCACATTTTGACCCGACGCGTCCGGTCAGTTCTCGCAGCAGTCAAGCGCGCGGGTGTTAGGGTTTCCAACCGGCGCGTCCGGTCCCTCACGAAACCGGAGCGTCTGGTCAGGCACCCAGAGGGGCAGAACTGGTCGTAGAGCCGACCGGACGCGCGGCGCGCCCGGTCACGTGCGATCGGACGCGTCCGGTCATGGTGGGAGCTTATTGGACTCCGACCGGACGCCAGGTACAATGCGTCCGGTCATGGCAACAGTAACTTCTGACGCGCACTATTCATGCTTGTCTTGTAGTGACCAGACGCGTCCGGTCACCCTGACCGGTGCGTCCGGTCAGCACGTTTTGAACTGTGTCGCCCGGTAACGGCTAGCTGCGTACCCCTTCGCTATAAGTATAAGATGTCTGGGGTTTGAGGGTAACGCTTGCACATTTTGAGACCTAGAGACATCGTTTGAGCTAGAGAACAACCCCTCCACTCATCTCTTTGCTTGGTTGCACATCTTGAGTGAGATTGAGTGAGATTCAAGTGCATTGCTTGAGAGTTGCATTCTAGAGGCACTTGATCTTCGAGTTGCTACGGATTTCTTGTTACTCTTCTGTGTTTCCCGACACGGTAGATGGCTTAGAGCAGCGGAGGTGATTGAGCTCACAATTGAAGATTGTTGGAGCCCTCACCAAGTGTTGTAAGGGGTTCTTGATCCTTCCCCGCGGGAGTTCGCAAATTGGATACTCTAGTGGCGCTCGTGGCTTGGAGGATCCCCATCTTGTGTGCGGTTGTGCAGCGCCCATCGAGGGCTCGACTCTTGATCATCGATTAGCTCGCGAACCGACAAGTGGGTGCATCGCCACAACGAGGAGTAGCTTGCCGGGAAGCAAGTGAACCTCAGTAAAAATCTTGTGTCATCTCTTTGCAGAGGATTTCTCTTGTGGTTGATCATTGTGATTGATTCATCGAGTGCTTTACTTCTCTACATCGTTGGTATAAGATCAAGTCACTTGCTCTTTACTTTCTTGTACTAGTTCTAGTGTAGTTTACTTAGTGTAGCTTTTATCACATAGGAGTAAGTAGCTTAGTGACTTAGTCTTGTTGGTGTGTATTAGAGATCATAGCCTTGCTTCACTAGACTTGTATAGGTGGCTTGTATAGTGTAGTTGAGCTAGTGCTAGAATTAGCTTAGCCATCTTTTATACTAACGTGGTTGTTTAGTGAAGCTTGTAGATTTTTAAATAGGCTATTCACCCCCCTCTAACCATTTGGACCTTACAAGTGGTATCGGAGCCGAGGCACCGTTTATTTGAGGCTTAACAACCTACGGTGAAAAAGAAATGGCTCAATTAAGCTTGCACATCAACAACACCAAGAAGGCACCTCACTTTGATGGCACAAATTATGCATATTGGAAGGTTAAGATGACCGCACATCTCAAGTCAATCAATAGAGAAATGTGGAAGGTCACCGAAACAAAATTTGAGGTTGCTAATCCGGAAGCACCTACACCGGTGGAAGAGAAGAAACTCCAATGCAATGACATTGCCATTAGTGCTCTTCATGAGGCACTAGATGACAAGACATTTGAGCAAGTGAAGAACATTGAAATTGCTCATGATGCTTGGGCCAAGTTAGAAGAAACATTTGAGGGCACCGAAGGCACAAAGACCGCTAAAGCATATATCTTGTAAGAAAAGTTTTCTAGCTTCAAGATGCAAGAAGATGAAAGTGTACCGGAAATGTTTCATCGGTTGCAAGTCATTGTCAATGAGCTCAAGGCACTTGGTGAGGAGGTCAAGGACAACCAATTCTCTATGAAGTTCTTGAGAAGCTTGCCCAAGAGGTTTGATACATTGATCACTGTGCTAGTGAGGACTACATTGAAGGATTCAACTCCTCAACAAGTATTCCAAGAAGTGATGACCGATGATTCATATAGAGAAGATGATGAGAAAGAGGAGTTGGTCAAAAAGAAGAAAAATGAAAGTGAGAAGAAGGATGATGAGAAGAAGAAGAGTGTGGCATTTAAAGCCACCACATCTAAGGGCAAATCCAAGATTGAATCATCAAGTGATGAAGACTCAAGCTCTTGTGATAGTGATGACATTGATGAGAAGATGGCTCTTTTGTCAAGAAATTTGGCAAATTCATGAAGAAGAAGGGCTTTCATGCAAGAAGAAGGAAGAACTCATCCAAGAAGAATGAGCATACCATGAGATGTTTTAGATGCCATAGCAAGGACCATCTCATTGCAAAGTGTCCTTATGATAGTGATGATGAAGATGCTATCAAGAAGGAGAGGAAGAAGCAAAAGAAGAAGCAAGAAAAGAAGGAGAGTTCTCATAAGAAGAAGAATAATTCTCATGTTGCTACATGGGATAGTGATAATTCCTCAAGTGATGATGAGGATGACAACAAGAGCAAGAAGAAGGGACATGCTAGCATTGCCATCCAAGAGAAGGTCTCCCTCTTTGACACTCCATCGTGCTTCATGGCTAAGGCCGCTAAGGTATCATACGATGATGAGAGTGATCATGATAATGCTAGTGATAGTGATAGTGATGAAGAAGAATTCACTAAAGATGAACTAATCACTATGCTAGAAGATTGCACTCAACATTTTAAAGAATCTAGAAAGGAGTGCAAGGGCTTGCTTAAGGAAACGAAAAACCTTATGCAAGAACTTGATGAGCTTAGAGCATCTTATGAGAGTCTAAAGGTAGACCATAAGAAGCTTTAAAAGTCTCACACTAAGCTTGAAGAAGCTCATTCCTCTCTAGTTGAAAAATGTGAAAACATGCCAACTAATGTTGAGAAAACTAAAACTTACAACATAGGCATATCATGTGATATAATTAATGAAACTTTTCATAAGCCTATTGTTGTTGCTCCCACTAATCCTTCATGTAGCACATCTACCTCATCCTCATCTAGTGGTGACGGTTTCACTTGTGACTCCACACTTATAGTTGAGAATGAAAATCTCAAGGAGGTAAAAGAGCTCAATCACACATTAGCTAAGGCTTATGGTGGTGAGGACCGCTTGCTTATATGCTTGGGTAGCCAAAGGGCTTCTCTCTACAAAGAGGGATTGGGCTATAACCCCAAGAAAGGCAAGGCCGTTTTTGCTCCTCACAAGACTCGTTTTGTGAAGAACAATGGTAGCTATTGCAAAAGTTGCAAGCAAGTTGGTCACATAGAGCAACATTGTATGAACAAGAAATCCAATGCTAATGTATCCTCAATTAAGTTTGATTCCTTCTATATACTTACCAAGGGTACAAATGGTTTTCATACTAAGTTCATTGGTGCACCATGGATGAGCTCAAAGAAGAAAGCCATTTGGATACCAAAGAGCTTGGTCACTAACCTTGGAGGACCCAAACAAGTTTGGGTACCTAAAAAGAATTGATCTTGTCTTGTAGGTCAATTACAAAGCCAGAGGAAGGCATTGGATGCTTGATAGTAGGTGCACTCAACATATGACCGGGGATTCATGTATGTTCAAATCAATTGATACAAGTCAAAATGGTGGTTTTGATGCTATTACTTTCGGTAACAATAAGAAAGGCAAGGTCAAGGGGCTTGGTAAAATTGCTATCTCAAATGACATGAGCATATCTAATGTGTTGCTAGTTGAGAGCTTGGATTTCAATCTTTTGTCGGTGGCACAACTTTGTGACCTTGGCTTCAAGTGCATTTTTGGTAGTGATGATGTTGAAGTCATTAGTGTTGATGGATCAAATTTGATATTCAAAGGATTTAGACATGGTAGCTTATACTTGGTTGACTTCAATGATAGTGAGACACAATTGACATCATGCTTGCTTAGTAAATCTAGTATGGGATGGTTGTGGCATAGAAGGCTTGGTCATGTTGGAATGAAACAATTGAACAAACTTTTGAGGCATGACTTAGTTAGAGGCTTGAAGGATGTCACCTTTGAGAAGGATAAACCTTGTAGTGCTTGTCAAGCCGGCAAACAAGTTGGAAATGCACATCCTATTAAGAGTGAAATGAGCACATCAAAGGCATTTGAGCTATTACATATGGACTTGTTTGGGCCAACAACATACACTAGCATTGGTGGCAACAAGTATGGTTTTGTGATTGTTGATGACTACACTAGATACACTTGGGTGTTCTTTCTCTATGACAAGAGTGATGTTTATGATCTATTCAAGTCTTTTTTCTAGAGAGTGCAAAATGAGTTTGAAATCACCATCAAGAAGATTAGAAGTGACAATGGTAGTGAGTTCAAGAACACAAGAATTAAGGATTTGTGTGATGATCTTGGTATTGGACATCAATTCTCTCCAACATACACTCCTCAATCCAATGGTGTAGTTGAAAGGAAAAATAGAACCTTGATTGACATGGCTAGATCAATGCTTAGTGAATACAATGTGAGTCATTCATTTTAGAGTGAAGCTATCAACACGGCTTGTTATTGTAGTAACCGTCTCTATTGCTATGGGAAGCTTGGAAAAACACCATATGAGCTATTGAATGGAAGAAAGCCCAACATTGCATACTTTAGAGTGTTTGGTTGCAAATGCTACATTCTTAAGAAAGGCACTAGATTGAGCAAGTTTGAAAAGAAATGTGATGAAGGGTTCTTACTTGGTTATTCTACCACAAGCAAGGCATATAGAGTTTGGAATCTCACAAATGGAACCTTGGAAGAAGTTCATGATGTTGAGTTTGATGAAACACAAGGATCTCAAAATGAAGCTCAAAACATTGATGATGTGAGAGGAGACCAATTGGAAAATGCAATGAGAAACATGGACATTGGTGATGTTAGGCCAAAGCAAGTTGATGATGATGATGATATTCATGTGATCAACCAAAGTGTGCAAATTGATACAAATCAAGCAAGCTCTAGTGGTACTCACAATGAAGTTCAAAATCAAGGTCAAGCAAGTGGAAGTAATCAACTCCCAATACTCTAACCTACCAATATTGCAAGAGATCATCCATTGGACCAAATCATTGGTGGAATTCAAAGTAGTGTGCAAACTAGATCAAGATTAGCATCTTTTTGTGAGCACTACTCATTTGTGTCACTTGAAGAACCTAAGAAAATAAAAGATGCTTTGAAGGATTCCGATTGGGTAAATGCCATGCATGAAGAGCTAAACAACTTCACTAGAAATCAAGTTTGGGAACTTGTTGAAAGGCCAAAGAACTACAATATAATTGGCACCAAATGGGTCTTTAAAAACAAGCAAGATCAAGATGGCATGGTTGTAAGGAACAAAGCAAGATTAGTAGCACAAGGATACACTCAAGTTGAGGGTCTTGATTTTGGAGAGACATATGCACCGGTTGCAAGATTGGAGGTTATTAGAATCTTATTAGCATATGCTTGTGCACACAACATCAAGATCTATCAAATGGATGTCAAAAGTGCATTTCTCAATGGCTACATCAATGAAGAAGTTTATGTTGAGCAACCTCCCAGTTTTGAAGATAATAAGAAGCCTGACCATGTTTACAAGCTCAAGAAGGCATTGTATGGTTTGAAGCAAGCACCTAGAGCATGGTATGAGAGATTGAGAGATTTTCTTCTCTCTAAAGGGTTCAAGATGGGAAAGGTTGACACCACTCTCTTCACGAAGAAGCTTGGAAATGACTTGTTTGTGTTACAAATCTATGTGGATGATATCATTTTTGGATCAACCAATCAAGATTTTTGTGAAGAGTTTGGAAAAATGATGGCAAATGAGTTTGAGATGTCTATGATTGGAAAGCTTAGTTATTTCCTTGGACTTCAAATCAAGCAAATGAAGAATGACACTTTTGTAAGTCAAGGCAAGTATATCAAGGACATGATCAAGAAATTTGGATTGCAAGATGCTAAGCCAATGAGTACACCAATGGGCACAAATGATCAATTGGGTGTTGATGCTAGTGGCAACATGGTAGATCAAAAGCAATACCGGTCTATGATTGGAAGTTTGCTCTATGTCACCGCTTCTAGGCCGGATGTGATGTTTAGTGTGTGCAAGTGTGCAAGATATCAAGCTTCACCTAGAGAAAGTCACTTGAAAGCAACCAAGAGAATATTGAGATATCTTAAGGGCACTCATGATGTTGGACTATGGTATCCAAAGGGGTCTAATTTTGAATTGATTGGATATTCGGACTCCGACTATGGTGGATGCAAGATTGATAGAATGAGCACAAGTGGCACTTGTCAATTGCTTGGAAGGTCTCTTGTTTCATGGTCATCAAAGAAACAAAATAGTGTTGCACTATCTACCGCCGAGATCGAATACATTAGTGCCGGTAGTTGTTGTGCACAATTGCTTTGGATGAAAGCTACCTTGAATGACTTTGGAATCAAATTTAAGAATGTGCCATTGTTTTGTGACAATGAAAGTGCTATCAAGATGACTTAAAATCCGGTTCAACATTCAAGAACCAAGCACATTGATATTAGGCATCACTTCATAAGAGACCATCAACAAAAGGGTGATATTAGCATTGAAAGCATTGGCACCGAAGATCAATTAGCCGACATATTTACAAAGCCACTTGATGAGAAAAGGTTTTACAAGTTGAAGAATGAATTGAACATACTTGACATCTCCAACTTGAAATGAGTGCACCCCCATATTCTAATATGACATGCCTCCCCTTCGACAATGCAAGGTAAAGTTGTTTGGCATATCATTCATACTTTGCCAAGGACATGGTTAGAACATATAGACATGTTTGCATGACAAATAGGCTCATTCATGAAAATTAAATGATTTTGATGTATATATGGTACCACTATTGCTTCTATGTTTGTTTGATCTAGTGATAGCATATGACATGTTTGTGGGCTTGCAAACCTAGTGTTGAATCTAGAAAATGAGCTCATGATGTGTAATTCAACATGGTCAAGATAACCCTTATACTTTATGAGGTGTGAAGAAGCTTGTCCTTGGATCAAACCGAATTACATATTCTAGGCAAGTGATCTAGATTGAACCATTTTGGACTCCCTCATATTGATTGACTTGACTCTCACTAAAATTGGCACCTTTTTGGTGATTGTTGGCAAAGGGGGAGAAAAAAGTCACAAAGATAGAAAAGTCACAAAGATAAAAAGTTAAGTTGCAAAGGGGGAGAAAGATATAGTAAGGGGGATAGAAATTAAAATTGAGCACACAAGTAGGGGGAGCAAGCTCATGAATGTTTTGTTGCATTTGTATGTGCATTAACATGATGTATTGTTGCATTGCAAAGCTTAAATTCATATTCATGATCGTTTGGTGTATGCTAGAAATAGAACTTGAATGATGATTTGTTGAAAGTAGCTTTATAAGTGGTTTCTAGACACCTTTGCTTATAATGTTCATCTCACGGGGTACTTTAGTGTTTGTGATCTTTACAAGTGATGTATTACAAGTGGTGTCTAGCTACATAGATGCTAAGGATGGTGTATAAAGGCAACTCTGATTGGTATCACGCTTCAAAGGTCCATTCTATATACCTTAGCATCAATTTGATAGTAGTAACTCTCCCAAAATTCAATTCCATACATATGTGCACAATTGAACCAAACTCATGGAAGCACATATGTAGGGCGAGCTAATACTATCGAAATTGAAAATTGATTTCATTTCATATCTTTGTGATGGTTGTCATCAATTACCAAAATGGGGGAGATTGAAAGCCCAAGTTTGGTTTTGGTAATTAATGACACCAAGTTGCTAATGCCATGTGTTAAGTGTTTTGAGTTAGGCATAAGCAACACATGTGATAAAGGTGTATGTGGCAAGGAGTGGTGGCCACAAGATCACAAAGAGATGGTGCATGGACATGAAATGATGATCATGGTGGAATGCACATAAAATGATGGACATGATGATCAAGTGGAGGAGAATGATCTAAGAGCGCAAGGCAAAGGTATAACCATAGGGTTTTCCTTTTGCCGGTCTAAGTTGAGTAGAGAAGTGATTGACCGGATTTAGGATACATAGCCGACTATCAAGAGGGGCAATCACGGTAAGCTCGGGAATCAAGTGCCACTAGATCAATGCATTGAGCATATGCATTAGGATCTAGTAGAGAGCTAACATAACGCCTTGAAAATGTTTGTGAAATGCTAACACACATGCACATGGTGGTGTACACTTGGTGGTGTTAGCACATTTGCGAAGGCGGTGGAGTTTAAGCGGTAGAGAGGGGTTTGGGTTCCTCTCTCCCTCCCGCCTAGCTTGCGAAGCGGGATTCAGCGCTTTTTGGGGAAGTGAAATGCCTATTTTCTACTGCGCCGGAAGTCGGAAAAGAAACGGAGGCGAACGGCGGTCACTGTGGTGACCGGACGCCGCGCGTCCGGTCAGTTCTCGCAGCAGTCAGGCGCGCGGGTGTTAGGGTTTCCAACCGGCGCGTCCGGTCCCTCACGGAACCGGAGCGTCCGGTCAGGCACCCAGAGGGATAGAACTAGTCGTAGAGCCGACCAGACGCGCGGCGCGTCCGGTCACGTGCGATCGGACGCGTCCGGTCGCGGTGGGAGCTTACTGGACTCCGACCGGACGCCAGGTACAGCGCGTCCGGTCAAACACTAGAGCGCGTCTGGTCACGGCAATGGTAACTTCTGACGCTCACTGTTCATGCTTGTCCTATACTGACCGGACGCGTCCGGTCACCCTGACCGGTGCGTCCGGTCAGCACGTTTTGAACTGTGTCGTCCGGTAACGGGTAGCTGCGTACCCCTTCGCTATAAGTAGAAGATGTCCGGGGTTTGAGGGTAACGCTTGCACATTTTGAGACCTAGAGACATCCTTTGAGCTAGAGAACAACCCCTCCACTCATCTCTTTGCTTGGTTGCACATCTTGAGTGAGATTGAGTGAGATTCAAGTGCATTGCTTGAGAGTTGCATTCTAGAGGCACTTGATCTTCGAGTTGCTACGGATTTCTTGTTACTCTTCCGTGTTTCCCGACATGGTAGACGGCTTGGAGCAGCGGAGGTGATTGAGCTCACAATTGAAGATTGTTGGAGCCCTCACCAAGTGTTGTAAGGGGTTCTTGATCCTTCCCCGCGGGAGTTCGCAAATTTGATACTCTAGTGGAGCTCGTGGCTTGGAGGATCCCCATCTTGTGTGCGGTTGTGCGGCGCCCGCCGAGGGCTCGACTCTTGATAGTCGATTAGCTCGCGAACCGACAAGTGGGTGCATCGCCACAACGAGGAGTAGCTTGCCGGGAAGCAAGTGAACCTCGGTAAAAATCTTGTGTCATCTCTTTGCCGAGGATTTCTCTTGTGGTTGATCATTGTGATTGATTCATCAAGTGCTTTACTTCTCTACATCGTTGGTATAAGATCAAGTCACTTGCTCTTTACTTTCTTGTACTAGTTCTAGTGTAGTTTGCTTAGTGTAGCTTTTATCACATAGGAGTAAGTAGCTTAGTGACTTAGTGTTGTTGGTGTGTATTAGAGATCATAGCCTTGCTTCACTAGAATTGTATAGGTGGCTTGCATAGTATAGTTGAGCTAGTGCTAGAATTAGCTTAGCCATCTTTTATACTAACGTGGTTGTTTAGTGAAGCTTGTAGATTTTTAAATAGGTTATTCACCTCCCCTCTAGCCATTTGGACCTTACAAAAGCCCGGTCCCGGCCTGGTCAAAGTTGACCATTGATCAGTCAACGGACCCACATGTCAGTGACTCGTACCTCTCGGCCAATCGGATGCTGCCACATGTCACGCCCTTATGAAATCTGTCTTTTCTTTTTTCTAGAAATTTATTTAATCTTTGAAAATTCATAACTAATTCATTTTAACTCAGAAAAATACCAAACTAGAGTCCAAAATTTTCTAAAAATGAGGTCTACGTCATAGGCTTATGTTTGAGTGCATTTGGATCTTTTGAAATTCAGTTGCTTCTTTGTGCATCTCTATAGAAGTCGCTCACGCGACTATATGTTACGTTTAATAGAGCTGGAGGACCTGCCGACTGAGGAGTATGACCCCGACCAAGCGAGGACTTGGGTGATGACCTACCAGGTGCCACGCCCCACCCAATCTCATAGATCCTATTACGCATGCTACAACTAGAACTACTAGTGCATTATCTTTTATGCAATAATATGATGTTAGGTTGCATGATAGTTTTACTTTGAGCCTTATACCTTGTTGCAACCCTACTCCTGCACACCCACTGATAGATTAGATGCTCGCTTGTTACATACTTACTGCTTTACTCTTACTCGCATTATATCTGTGATGTGATGCTGGTGAGGGAGAGACGTATGTGCGAAAGGCACGAGGTGCTGTAAACTTGGTAAAACTGGGAATCTTGGCATGTGTCTTGGGTGTGTGGTAAGGGTTGAGTCGATTGGACAAGATCCTACGATGAGTCTTTAGGGAAAGTCTTGCTGGAGGGGTGCGACCTAGGCATCCCATACGAGAGTTACCTGTGGCGGGTATATGTGAGAGGTGGACCAGGGTGTTGGTTATCCCTGGTGGAAGTGCTGTCGTGGCACGGGAAGTTGGTGATTCCCTTTGAGAAGATATCATGTCTGGTCCCCCTAAGGACTGGTATGTCTTGAGAACCGGAACCATGGGACCTTCGTGCACACCACTCGCTCCCGATGGGCGGGGGACGATTACCTGATTGACTAGGACGGTACCACTACTAGGTTGGAACGTGATAGTGTAGGGAGGTACGGGCATGGGGACCCACACCCTCCTAAGACAGCATAGTGACCTTGGGGGCCTGGTACTACATCTCACAGTCTCAGCGTTTCGGTGGACTCCGGGGTGGCCCAGGGCTGAGTGGTAGGGTGGTACCATACCAGTTGGGAGGCAGTCGAAATCAGCCTAGATGAGCCGGATCGTCAATGATGGCAATCTTGTGGATTACCAGGTGTACACGCTCTGCAGAGTTGATCGATCTATACGTATAGCCGCGTCCGCGGATATGGACATTCCCATGACCTATGCTTCACTTGATTAGAGAGATGAGTCCTTTCTACCTTTCCCCAGGTTTTGTGTTGGTTTCCGATTTTGGTCGTTGAGGCGAGATCTGAGCGGGAGTCGGTCTCGTCGCCTAGAGAGAGAGTGAGATGAGATGTGACGTGTGTGATGGGATGGGAAAACGTGAGAATAAGATGGGTTAAAACTTGATAAAACTAATATTACTAAAATATTGGCTACTTGCATAGGAAACCCACAGCCTAAATAGGTCTCTTTCTACTTCCCTCAATGCATTCCACTTTCCACAAAGCAATGCAAGCATAGGGTGGGCGATGCGTGGCCAGTACCCAGTGTACTGATAGATTTTTGGCAGGCTCTGAGCCCGAGTACTCTGATAATCGTGTATGACTTTGTGTATCACTGAGATTTGGGTAAATTGACAGATTGTTTCGTCATTTTACACTTCGTTTCTGTGGATTTCCCTTCATGGAAATCAAGGATGTTTCAGTTGGTATCAAAGCCATGCTTGACCCTAGGACGGATCCTTAGGATTGGACAATGGAATTAGGAAGGATCTTGACACTTTCGGTTATATTACCGACCGTGCTGCATTTTCGTGCACGGCTTACCTCAATTTCACACTCTCTTACCTAAATTTCGTTCTATCTTACCTATCACATCGCTCTAACCCACCCTAATTCACCTGGTTTCACCCAGCTCTACCAAAGTACTATAATGTTTTCACTCAAAAAAACCATGCAACACCCTGTCTCACTCTAAATTTGCTATGCCCTACCAAGATTCACTATGTATCTCCGTCTTACGGTTGAAATGCAGATGGCTCCTATTGTTGAGCTCCCTGTAGACGGACTGGCCTACCATGGGTTTGCCATGATTCTGTATGAGGTACTGGACTCGCTGGGCGTCCCCACGGAGAAGATCGAGTACGTATGCCGGGGTGAGCCTAGACCCAATGGGTTCAAGGGCCACATCATGGTCCACCTCAAGGTTCCCGCCAGCGAGTACATGCCCGTGTTGCGCGCCTTCGAGACACTGGAGATGGAGAACTCCATCGCTTCATGCGTGCAGTCCGTCTCACGCACCGCTCTCCGCAGCGTGATGCGTGACGCGCACGACTACCTCAAGACAGGACCGTACCGCCTGCTGCCCGCCGCTCTAGACCTCAATAGGTTCTCAGAGCCGTAGATCACTGCTACAGATCGTGCTGTGCGTGACGAGGTCGACCCCTGCCTGAGGGCCTCCACGTAGTACATCATCACCCAGGATCGCTACATCATGGATGTGGAGATGCAGAACCGTCGCTACCGAGATCTTCTGTTCCATTGTGACAAGGAGTTCCTCAAGGTGGAGCGTAAGGAGGAGGAGATGGTCGGCAAGCTCAAGGTGGAGCGCATGGGCTATGACAAGATGAAGACATTCTATGAGACCCGCGAGAAGTCACTTTAGGAAGAGATCGCCAACCTCAAGGACAAGGTTGGGAAGGCCGAGCTTCGCCATGACTACCTTGAGTCCAAGGTGCTTGAGTGCGAGGATCGGATTGAGCGTCAGAGACTTACCCTTAGGGAGTTCAATGAGAAGGAGAAGCACCATGGCTTAAAGAAGCTTGCCCTGGAGGCCCGTTGCAACACGATGGAGAAGCTGGCTATGGAGGCTACTGTCACCACCACTTACAACATGCACCACCTGGTTCACTACATCAAGTGCACCGAGTACCTTTAGGACAAGGTGAACCGCATCAGTCAGGCCTGGATCGATGCTGATCGCAAGCGTGTCCAGGAGATCAAGAAGGTCTAGGACGTCCTCTTACCTGGGATGCGCAAGAAGCCGCGTCGTCAGCCTTTCCACGTTGAGGCCACCAAGCTCAACTTCAAGGCTTGCCCGACTGAGGGTTACTCAGAGGTTCCAAGGACAGAGATGCTGGACTACGCTCTCACCTACGTTGCGAGGATCCACCGCTCCGACGACGAGCTCCGTGCCATGGAGGGCACTCCTGAGGCTTCCACTTCCGGTCCTTCTACACCACCTGTTACTCTCGGACAGGAGTAGTTACCTTTTTCACATGATCATGTAATAATGTAGTAGTAGACATGATGAGCCCTACGTGGCCAGAGACATGACCCACCGATGGAGTAGAGTAGTATGTCCCACTTTTGGAGATGTTAGTGAGTAGCACGATTCCCGCGAATCAGTCTGTGTAGCTACTGGAGATGTCGCTATGTAATAAACCATTGTAATGGATGTTTTGGATCTTATTGCTTTTTATGATTCTTATTGCATCTTTGTATGGGTGTTGGATAGTAATCTTTTTAAATTGGTAAATTAATTTGATAAACCATTTAACAACTCATCTAACGAGAATGTTAAATAATGACCTAATCCTGTAGCGAGATGTCATGCCGCCGTTCTGCCCGTCTGAACAACCACTCACCTTCCCCCGCGCCCATGGCCCGTGGCCGAGGTCGTGGCCGTGGAGGAGGCAGGGGAGCTCCCTTCGGTGCCATGGAGGAGCCCTCACCATAGGAGCCCGCACTGGGGGCTGGTGCCGCCCAGCAGCCTGGAGGAGGTGCACCACCACCGCCACCACCACCACAGTTGGCGGAGGTGATGGACCGCCAAACCCGTCTCTTGGAGACGCTGGCTCAGGGAATGCTTCACCACCACGGGGGTCCTCCCAATGACTTCCAGTGAAAGTTGGAGGGTTTCCTCAAGCTGATACCCCCTACTTTCGACACTGTCGACGATGACCCCATCACCACCGAGGACTAGCTCCGTGAGATGGAGAAAAAGCTAGACCTCACCACCTGCATTGACGAGGAGTGTGTGGGGGTCTCCACCCACTAGCTCACTGGCGCTGCACGCGCGTGGTGGGACAGCTACTGCGACACCCACGAGGACCCGGGGAGTATCTCTTGGGAGGAGTTCACCGAGGCCTTCCATGAGCACCATGTGCCTGAGGGTGTCATGGATGCTAAGGTGGAGTTCTGCAACATCTCCTAGGGCTCCTAGAAGGTTCAGGAGTACGCCACTTGCTTCACCTGCATGATGAGGTATGCTCCAGGTGAGACCGACTCCGAGAAGAAGAAGATGTACTGTTTCAAGAAGGGACTAAACTCTCGTCTCAAGGTGGCCCTCTCGGGTCATGCCTGCCACACCCTTCGTGAGATGGTCAACAAGGTGTTGGAGATGGAGAGGGATCGTCTACAGGCGGATGCCCTCCACAAGGAAAAGAAGCACTGGTTCGAGAGTTCCTCTCGTGGCCTGGCCCCGCAGAGGCCACGTGCTCATGTGCCTCCTCTGTCCCGCTCTCGCTACACCTAGGGGGCTATGATCTCTCCGAGCCATGGAGGTGGTACCTACACCGCCAACTACCATCGCCTCGCTCAGGGCCGTCCCGCTCTGAGCCACCCTGCTCAGGGTACTAGCATGTGGAGGACAGCTACGCCCACCTCCACAGGTAGCGTGCCTTTCACCTGCTTTGGTTGTGGCCAGCCAGGTCACAAGATCGCCGAGTGCCCCGTCAAGAACGACACACCGCCTGCTCTGACTCAGGCGAGATAGGCTGCTACACCTACTGCTCTACGCAAGAACGTTGCAGGGGCTGTCCGTAGTCGTCTCAACCACATGACCGCAGAGGACGCCCAGGACGCTCCCGATGTGGTGTACGGTATGTTTTTGGTATAGGGAGTTATAGCTTCTGTTCTGTTCGACTCTAGAGCTACTTGTTCTTACATTTCCACCAAGTTTGCATGAGAGCATAGCATACCTGTGACTCCCCGCAAGGAGCCCATTGACACTAGTTCACCTTTAGGTCGCATTATATGCACCAAGAGATGCCAGGGAGTGAGTATCACCATTGAGGGCTACCCTTTTCTAGCCGATCTCACCTTACTTCCATCTGAGGGACTAGATGTCATACTAGGGATGGATTGGTTGACACAGCACAAAGGAGTGATATCTTGTTCACCAAGGTATGTAGAGATCACACACCCAGGTGGTCATGTGATCCGTTGTGAGCCTAATTAGGGAAAGACAGACTCCATGTTGTGTGCCTTGGAGGCCAAGACAGTCGAGGAAGTACCCGTTGTGAATGAGTACCCTGATGTGTTTCCCGAGGAGTTGCTAGGGATGCCACCTGATCGGGATGTAGAGTTTGTGATTGACCTTCTGCCAGGTACCGGGCCTATTGCTAAAAGGCCCTACCGCATGTCAGTCGATGAGCTGGAGGAGCTGAAGAAGTAGCTCAAGGAGTTGTCAGACAAGGGGTACAATAGACCTAGTGCTTCACCCTAGGGTTCCCCTGTTTTGTTTGTGAAAAAGAAGGATGGATCCATGAGGATGTGCATTGACTATCAGAACTTGAATGTCGTGACAGTCAAGAACTAGTATCCTCTGCCTAGGATCGATGACCTCCTAGATCAGCTAAAAGATGCCAAGTTCTTTTCCAAGATTGATCTCAGGTCTGGGTATCATCAGATGAAAATTAGGCCCGAGGACATTCCTAAGACAACTTTTGTCACTAGATACGGGCAATATGAGTTCATAGTGGTGTCCTTCGGACTCACTAATGCCCTGACTTATTTCATGAACATGATGAATAAGGTATTCATGGACGAGCTGGACAAGTTCATAGTGGTGTTCATTGATGACATCCTTATCTATTCCACCACCGCCGAAGAGCATGAACAACACTTGAGAGTGGTTCTAGAGAAGTTAAGGCAGAATCAGTTTTATGCCAAGTTCAGCAAGTGTGACTTCTGGCTCGAGGAAGTCACCTTACTTGGTCATGTTCTCACTGCTGAGGGAGTCGTTGTAGATCCCGCTAAGATCGAGGCTGTGAAAGAGTGGGAACAACCCCATAATGTGACAGATATCTGTAATTTCCTCGGATTAGCTGGGTACTATCACAGATTCATCGAAAACTTCTCAAAGATAGCCAAGCCCATGACCAACCTACTGAAGAAGGCTAATGAGTTTGAATGGACGCCCGAGTGTGAGCATAGCTTCCAGACTCTGAAACAGAAGCTTACCACCACTCCTGTTCTTGCCTTGCCTGATATCCGGAAAGCCTTCGTGGTCTATTGTGATGCATCCAGACAGGGACTTGGTTGCATTTTGATGCAGAGTGGGAGAGTCATTGCCTATGCGTCCCGATAGTTGAAGGACCATGAGCAATGTTACCCGACCCACGATCTTGAGCTTGCCACTGTAGTGCACGCCCTAAAGACCTGGAGGCACTACTTGATCGGGAATAAGTGTGATATCTACACCGATCACAAGAGCCTGAAGTACTTCTTCACTCAAGAGGATCTAAACATGAGACATCGCAGATGGCTAGAGCTTATAAGGACTACGACCTGGGGATTCACTACCATCCGGGAAAAGCTAATGTAGTCGCTGATGCCTTGAGCCGTAAGAGCTATTGTCACAGTTTGTCCATGGAGGCTGTACCACCTGAGTTGTGTCAGGAATTGGGTGACCTTCGTCTTGAGATCCTACCAAAGGGTATGCTGAACGAGCTTCAAGTGCAATACAACCTCAAGGATCGGATCCGCAATGCTCAACTAGAGTGTCCGAAAATCTGGGAGATCCGAGAGCTCATGAAGAGGGGCAAGTGCCCCGAGTTCAGGGAAGATGCGCAAGGAGTGTACGGGTACAAGGATAGAATATGTGTACCATCTGATCTCGCTTTGCGGCGAGAAATCTTGGAAGAGGGTCATAACTCCAAGTATTGTATCCACCCAGGAAGCACCAAAATGTATGCTGATATGAAGAAACAGTTCTGGTGGAAGAACATGAAGGTAGATATTGCCGGGCATGTCGCACGATGCAACATTTGCAATAGGATCAAGGCCGAGCATCAAAGACCGGCCGGGTTGCTTAATCCCTTGGATGTCCCAGAATGGAAATGGGAGGGCATATCCATGGACTTTATAGTGGGTTTACCTCAAACCCCTAAAGGCCATGACTCAATTTGGGTGATAGTTGACCGTTTGACCAAGGTGGCTCACTTCATAGCTGTGAGGAATGACTACAGAGTTGAGAAGCTAGCTGATTTGTAGATCGAGAACATTCTCAGACTCCACAGGAGCCCCCAATAGCATAGTGTCTGATCGTGGCACGCAATACGTGTCTAAGTTCTAGAAGAGTCTCCATAAGGCCATTGGGACTCGACTGGATTACAACACTGCATACCACCCACAGACAGATGGTTAGACAGAGAGAGTTAATCAGATCTTGGAGGACATGTTCCAAGCTTGTGTCTTGAAGTATGGATCCGATTGGGAAAAGAGCTTGCCTCACGCAGAGTTCTCGTACAACAACAATTACCAGACTTGTCTCAAGATGTCACCGTTTGAGGCATTGTATGGCAGGAAGTGTAGAACCCCTTTGATGTGGTTAGAGGTGGGAGAGAGATCATTCTTTGGCCCTGCAAAAATCAAAGATGCTGAAGAAGGAGTTGCCCAAGTGCGAGAGAACCTGAGGATTGCCCAAAGCCGATAGAAGAGTTACGTAGATAACCGTCGGAGGGACCTCGAGTTTTAGGTTGGGGACTATGTCTATCTCAAAGTCTCCCCGCTCCGAGGCACCGTTAGATTTCATGTGAAGGGGAAGTTGGCACCTAGGTATGTGGGACCTTATAGGATTTGCCAGAGAATTGGCAAGTTGGCATACAAGGTAGAGTTGCCCGGGGAGTTGACAGGAGTACACCTAGTGTTTCACGTGTCTCAGCTACGCATGTGCTTGTAGTTGCCAGAGCAGGAAGTACACACAGATGCACTAGATATCCACGACACCTTAGAGTATAAGGAACACCCGATCTAGATACTAGATAGAGCTGAGAAAGAGACTAGAAGCACCGTGCTACCCATGTGCAAGGTTCAGAGGAGCAACCACACCGAGCGGGAAGCTACATGGGAGAAGGAGTCCGAACTCTTGATGCTTTATCCCTACCTCTTCGAAAGGTATGTCACACCGTAAATCTCGGGATGAGATTTCTATGAGGGGGAAGGACTGTAACAACCCAGAAATTTCCATAAACCAAAAATCACAACTACAAAATTTTTTCTAAAACAACCTATGATTGGTGAGTGACATGTAGGAAACCTACTACCTAGTTGCACAAGTAGACCCTAAAGTAGATATTTACATTTTTCCATTTAATTAAATATTCATGAGTTGCTTCTTATGTTCTTTTGTATTGATTAATAAAAGCAACAACATTTATAGTAAATGTGTGTGTGTGTGTTGTTGCCAACCCTTGGCTGGGAAGCTTGAAGCCTAGATGACCTCTAGTGGGCCCCACTAGGACATACATGTGATGGCAACCCATGTGTATGCATATAGAAGCTTGACCTAGTTAGAATATAGGATAAATATATAGAAAAGGCTTTGAGATAAGAGAAGAAAAGGGAAAAAAACCCCTATGTGGCCCAGCTAACCTCGCCGAGCTGGCCTACCAAGCTGGCCTGCTCATCTCCAAGCCGGCCCAGCCAGCTGCCCGCACCCCGCGGCTCAGCACAGCAGCCGCCGCAGCCGGCCAGCAAGGTCGTTGCCTTCACGCAGCCGGCCCAGCAAGGCCGCTACCCTTCCGCAGCCGCCGCTCGCCCAATAGCCGGCCCAACCCATGCCCGCGGATGCTCGTGTCATGACGAGCTGCTCCACTCGCTGACCGGCGGACCCCGCGTGTCATCCCCCTCCTCGAGCTCTCTGTTTTACGTTGCGGAGGCAAAAGCAGAGGAGGGTGGGAATCTCCACTGCCAGCCGTCCAAGCCAAGTCGGTTACACCTCAATGCCCGGATGCACACCACGCCTATGAAACTACAGTGCCCAAGTCACCCCAGCTGCGTGCCCTACCTTCCACAGCAAGCAGCGTGGCCGCGTGACGTTGCCATGGCCTGCGCCTCCGCCTGACACCACCGTACTACCTCCTAACCACCGTGATTCCAAATTGACGAAGCCAATCCACTCGCCACCAGCTGGCCTCCCTAGAACCCTAGTCCAAGCGCTTGGATCGCCTCCACGTAGCCCCAACCCCTTCTCCACCGCTCACCTTCCCATGATCGCCGCCCCCTATAAGTAGGCTCCACCCAGGGTGCCCTAGCCCCCTCCATCCATTCTGCCACCACCCTGGTGTCCACCATTTCATGCCACGACTGAGAGAAAGAGGTGAAGGGGGGGAAGAAGAGAAGGAGAAGGGGGAAGGCTGCCACCGGAGCCTCCAGTCGCCGAGGAGGAGTTGCCGGAGACTAGGACGACGCAGCGGTCGTCTTCGCCTCGGGAGGGATCGGCGTAGCACGGCTACTTGTCTACACTGCACCGACTCGCCCTGCCCCTGTATCCCTTCACAATCGCCACCTACGGTGAGCTCACCGCCTCTCCTTGCTTGCCACCATTTGTGCTTGGCATGGTGCCACCTTGCCGTTCCCATCTCAGGGACTAGCTAGGGGAAGCCGCGACCCTCATGCCTTGATCACACTCATGCACACACATGACACGCGCACGCGTTGGCCTGGCCGAGCCACAGGGGCTCAGGAATGCCCGCGGCATGCCATTGCACTACGCGCAGTAACCATGGTCAGACAACGCCATGGCAAGGTCTCGCTTTTGTCGTGTTAGGTTGGTAGATGAGAGGAGAGGAGGCACATCCGGTTCGCCTTGGTGGAGAACGCCACTCGCAGTTGAAGGCGGAGGGGTACAATGTCGTTTGGCGTTTTTCCACCGGAGCGGAGGAGCCGTCGGAGCGCCACCCACCACCATGGAAACTCTCGCTAGAGGCGCCAAATCCACTGAGTCCCCTGCACCGTTGAGTTCGCCATGTTCTTATGGCTCGGATGAGCCCAAGAGCGCCGTCGGGGAGCCGCTGTGGTTTGAGAACGGCCGCTCGCCACCGGCGAAAGCACCACCGTGCGGGGAAGCAAAGGGGAGAGGCTGGAAGAGCAGTTCAGTGCACCGAGTGCACCATAGACCAAGAGGGGAAGAGGAGATGGTGGACGAGGTCTACCGAAGACCGTGTGTGTGCGCCTATGAACCAGACCCGCTTGTCCACCGTGAGCCAAGCTCACCAGCCCGAGCCTGGATCTGAATCCAATTAGGTGACATGGCACAACCAGAGCGCACCACGTGTCAGGCCCGGCCCAGACCGGTCCAACCTGGCCCATATCCAGCCCTGACCCGACCCGCCAAAGCCCGGTCTCGGCCCGGTCAAAGTTGACCATTGACCGTTGACCAGTCAACGGACCCACCTGTCAGTGACTCATACCTCTCGGCCAATCGGATGCTGCCACATGTCATGCCCTTATGAAATCTGTCTTTTCTTTTTCTAGAAATTTATTTAATCTTTGAAAATTCATAACTAATTCATTTTAACTCAGAAAAATACCAAACCAGAGTCCAAATTTTTCTAAAAATGAGCTCTACGTCATAGGCTTATGTTTGAGTGCATTTGGATCTTTTGAAATTCAGTTGCTTCTTTGTGCACCTCTATAGAAGTCGCTCACGTAACTATATGTTACGTTTAATAGAGCTGGAGAACCTGTCGACCAAGGAGTACGACCCTGACTACAGCGAGGACTTGGGTGATGACCTGCCAGGTGCCACGCCCCACCCAATCTCATAGATCCTATTATGCATGCTACAACTAGAACTGCTAGTGCTTTTATCTTTTATGCAATAATATGATGTGAGGTTGCATGGTAGTTTTACTTTGAGCCTTATACCTTGTTGCAACCCTACTCCAGCACACCTGCTGATTGATTAGATGCTCACTTGTTACATACTTACTGCTTTACTCTTACTCGCATTATATCTATGATGTGATGCTGGTGAGGGAGAGTCGTATGTGCGAAAAGGCACAAGGTGCTATAAACTTAGTAAAACTGGATAATGACCATGGGGGAATCTTGGCGTGTGTCTTGGGTGTGTGGTAAGGGTTGAGTCGATTGGACAGGATCCTACGACGAGTCTTTGGGGCAAGTCTTGCTAGAGGGGTGCGACCTGGGCATCCCTTTACGAGAGTTACCTGTGGCGGGTATATGTGAGAGGTGGACCAGGGTGTTGGTTGTCCCTGGTGGAGGTGCTGTCGTGGCACGGGGAGTTGGTGATTCCCTTTGAGAAGATATCATCTCCGGTCCCCCTAAGGACTGGTATGTCTTGAGAACCGGAACCATGGGACCTTCGTGCACACCACTCGCTCCCGATGGGCGGGGGATGATTACCCGACTGACTAGGATGGTACCACTACTACTAGGTTGGAACGTGATAGTGTAGGGAGGTATAGGCATGGGAACCCACACCCTCCTAAGGCAGCGTAGGACCTTGGGGGCCCGGTACTACGTCTCATAGTCTTAGCGTTTTGGTGGACTCTGGGGTGGCCCAGGGCTGAGTGGTAAGGTGGTACTGTACCGGTTGGGAGACAGTCGGAATCAGCCTAGACGAGCCAGATTGTCAATGATGGTGATCTTGTGGATTACTAGGTGTACATTCTCTACAGAGTTGATCGATCTATACGTATAGCCACGTCCGCGGATATGGACATTCCCATGACCTACGCTTCACTTGATTAGAGAGAGGAGTTCTTTCTACCTTTCCCCGGGTTTCGTGTTGGTTTCCGGTTTTGGCCGTTGAGGCGAGATCTAAGCGGGAGTCGGTCTCATCGCCTAGAGAGAGAGAGTGAGATGAGATGTGACGTGTGTGATGGGATGGGAAAACATGAGAATAATATGGGTTAAAACTTGATAAAACTAATATTACTAAAATATTGGCTACTTGCATTGGAAACCCATAGCCTAAATAGGTCTCTTTCTACTTCCCTCAATGCATTCCACTTTCCACAAAGCAATGCAAGCATAGGGTGGGCGATGTGTGGCCAGTACCCAGTGTATTGATAGATTTTTGGCAGGCTCTGAGCCTGAGTATGACTACGACGGCGACGACTGGGAGGAGTAGAGGGCTCGTTCTGCGCTCAAGTTGGTTCGAGGAGATCGCTTTTCGCTGCTGTCTTCGTCAGATGCTGTTCAGGATGCTGAGTGTGTTTGTGTTCCGCCCTGCGTGACGAAGAAAATAATTTATGTAAAACTCTCTATTGTACTCTGATAATCGTGTATGACTTTGTGTATCACTGAGATTTGGGTAAATTAACGGATTGTTTCATCATTTTACACTTCGTTTCTGTGGATTTCCCTTTGTGAAAATCAAGGACGTTTTAGTTTTAGACTATAGTAACTCCGTCTGTGTCGATTAAGGACCGTACCATTGTACGTCCCTCAGGTCATGTTGAACGCATGCCCCATATTTAGCTAGAAGGATAAGTCGTTCCGACCACGAAGCCTAACTCTATTCGGGCCGGGAATCGACCTGCTGAGTGCACCGTATTGGAGCTGTATGGGGGACGGCAGGGGCACGAAGAGTGAGCCCAAGGGCAGGGTTAGCCTGATTCCTGACAGTCGGACGACCCCTAGGTACGGTGGTTCCTGTCGAACTCACGACTTTACTAAAATAGTGCCATGGTGACCTGTAACCCACTTTAGCGGGTGAGTATGATTTGTGTGGGGAATATTTCACGAGCTGGTTAGGAATCGATTCGAATCGCCATTGCTCCTGGATAGTGAGCACTTGACTTGAGCTGCGTCATCGTAGTAATGTTTATAAAAAACAAGGATGGTTATGATGATGATGTTGGAAATGCTAAACCTGATATGGTTACTATTGATGCTAATAATTAATCAAGTGTTTGCTTCCTAGTATACTCAGGTTATAATGATAAGTTGTTGCTAAAATACTTAAAGTTGTTCATAGATGATAACTTATGCTTTTCCGCAAAAATGAGTCAAGCTAACCCATTTTTTTGCGACGAAAGAAGAATTATATTATATGATAGCTGGGTACATCAACACATTACAAGCACTCTGGATTACAAAATAGTACCCACGCTGTGAATAGCACAGCTCAAAACCTAACCTGTTAAATGCTTTGCAGTATGGATGACCGCACAGGCAAACACTCGGCAAATGGCCTGAGAACAAATGCCCAACGAACAAGGGCCAACATTCCTGTAGGCGGAATTGAGGAACTTCTTCTTTCTGGTGTCTTCCTTCTTCTTCTTTCTGCCACCGAAGAGTGAAGAAGACTGATCTGAAAATTATTCTCCCTAGTCCTTCATCGTGGCCAGATCTAACCACAACAAAACGGAGAAGAGACCGGAGAAAATTATTCCATGACGGCGACATCATCTTCGCCTTGATGCCGTCGTCCAGAAACCAAAGTCTCCATGTCGTCATGTCGATGAAGATGCTGACGCCGATGTTGTCGTCCTCATCTTCAACGGAGCCGCCATGGAGAAGATGATTCCACCCTTCTCCTTCACCGTCGACAGAGATGAGGAGAAGGAGGAGATAAAACTCCAGTACCAAGTAATTTGGCATGGAGAGACGCTAACCCTAATGACTCGATCTACTGGGAAAAACTTATTAAAAACAATGGATCCCCACTCCCTTCAGCCCCCGGCAAGATGCCGGAGGAGAAGGGAGGGGGACCAGCGGTGGTGGACGACGGGGGCGGCTGCGGCGGCGGTGCTAGGGCTATTCTGAGCCGAACCTAACGCGGGGGTGGGGGGACTTGTGCAAACTCTGGGTGGCCGGCCCACGCTAGTCAAGCTAACCCATTGAGACAAAGCCTTTCATACTTCTTGGTGTCAATTTATTTTAGTTCATGACGGGTAAGTCTAGCTTAGTACCTTCTCGTACTCAGGGCTTTGTTCGCATTGTTATTGCAGATGGTTAGATGTACTATGGTTATTGTACCAACTATCTTTACCCTGCTACGGGAGACAACTAGACCATGGGCGTGGTCTCTCCATATGTCTTACCCACTTGCTTTTGTTGGATTTGATCATGAACTGGCATTGTATTCGAACTAAGTGTGTGTGGGTTTGGATTTGAACTATTTGCTTCCGCTACTTAATTGTGAACTTGGTATTGTAATAACTCTATGTTTGAACTCTGATGTATTCAGACCATTTGTGAATTTATGTAACATGTGAACTGTGGATGCTGAACTATGTACGATTTTGGCTGAGTTGTTGAAAAGTTTGAAATCCTTCGTGATTTCGTGAACTACCGGGTTTATATGGACTCAAGTATGCTAATTCAACTGCTTCGGCAGGTGATTTTCATACTTGTGCTCTTATAAATTGATCGGTTATGTTACATGTCGTCATCTCCGTCGGCTAGTTCGATTGACTGAGAGTAGATTTTGAGCCACTGCCTAGATTTGGTTTTGCCGTCGTACTTAGAGTGATTTGAAGGCTTGAATTTGTGAGGTAGCCGTACCGAAGCAAGTCGGTTTGCAAAGCAAGGTAATCTATCGTGTGCTCCGGCTTCTCTTTACTCTGATTCAGTCCCTCCTTCCTGCCAGCTATCGTTCTGGAGAAAGTAGTTTTGCGGGGCTGTTTGGATGGGTACTCTGCTCCTGCTTTCCCTCGGTTGCTTAACTCGATTGCTTTGACTATGGTCCCTTCTACTTTCTCTGTTGTGGCTTCCGCTTGGCCCTAGTCTTTCAAAAGCGGACTTCCTTTGACTTTGATTTTCTTGTCTGTGAGATGCTGATCTGGCGGGTAGTCTTGAGCGGGTCCTTCCGTCATGTACTCTTAAGGCTGTCGACCGGAGAACCTCCCGGAGTCGTTCTTGTTCTTCATTGGGATGCGAGACGGCTTCGAGTTCTTCCAATGCTTCTCAGATTTTGTCATACGAGGAATTGTGCATCCTGGTTGCACGCCTTTCTTCAACTTCTTGTTCTGATTTCTTCTTATTGTACTCGGCCATATCTGATTCGTACTTGACCTAAGCTTCTTTGAGCTGTTGGGCCCGGCGTCTGCGTCCCTGCTTTAGTTTGTTCCTTCTTTCTCTGGTTTGTCTCTGGCTTTCAGTCTTGCCATTGTACTCTGGAGCATTGGGTGATATGTTGGACTCTAATTCATCTGAGGACCTGACGTCGGGTGCTTTTGGCGGAATCAAAGGTGGTCACCAAATCATGAATACTTCTCGGGAGTGCATTGCTTCCGCGTCTGTGACTGCGCCATTAGAGCTGCTAACGATCTCTGTACAGGCGTCGGTGTCATAGAGCGTACTTCCTTCTTGGAAAGGTAGAATCGTTGCTTCATCAACCAGTCAGATGTCGCCATTCCCGGAGACAGAACCCGGCCACTGGATGAGGCAATCTTGTGGAGTCATGGTCAGTACGAGGCCATCTTGGGCTCATGTGAGTGGTACCCCTCACACCGATCCAGCTGCTTCTTGGAGTAGAATCTGGCACGACTTCGCCATGTTGTTGAGTCCGAATGGGAAGGGGCCCAACTTTATGGAAGAATTCTGAAGTAAGCTTGAGTTGATCTCTTGATGGATTGAAGCTATGTTCTGGAGTTTCATCGGAAAAGAACCCAGTTTGCCATGAAAAGAACCCGGATTGGTTTCTGAGGCGGACTCCATCCCAGAGTCTAAGTTGAATTCGATCGTCGGCGAATCCTGAATTGATTCAGACATTGCGAGACGTGAGAGCCTTCTGGTGAGTTCTTTTGTCAATCTCGCCAAAAGAGTGAGGTCTTCCTGGTTTTCTTGATCCTCGAGGAGATGTCCTTGGAGCTTGCCTTTGTCGTTCGCCTCGCAGATCCATGATCCAAAGATGAAGGTTGATCCCATCGAGAAGATCATGTTGTCGAGGTCCGTCGAGCTCTTGGATGCAAATCCACCGAAACCCCTTACCTGGTGCGCCAGCTGTCGATGTTTTACCACCGATAGCCTGTCACGGGGGTACCCGGGATAGTTGTTCGGGTCTCGGCTGGTGCGGAACTCAACGGTGAACGCAAGAGACAGTCGATTTATACTGGTTTGGGCCCTCGACCGTGATCGAGTATAGCCTTTATGTCTAGTCAGCGTTAGCCTTTTGCGTTGGATTGATTGGTATGTTGTGTTCTTCTGTTACAAGGGTGCCTACACCCTCTCTTTATATCAGTAGAGAAGGCCGTAGTGCGGTTACAATCCTAGTCGGATCCAAAGAAAGTGTCCTGATCTAATTACAGAAGGTAATTTCCATAGGAGTCCGGCTAGTCTGGCCTATTCTACTCGTAATCGGCTTCACTTCTCTTCATGCCTCTTCTCGTCCGGCTTGCGGGCCAGGCCAGGGCCCTCTGCCAGTAATCACGCCGATACGGAGCCCTGTGGCTCCTGCATCGACAGTGATCCAAACAATCCTAAGTTTTGGGTTAAGGAATATTTGTGGCATCTGCGGTGGTGGCAGTCGTGTGGCAGAGAAGGACAAATAGGTGGTGGTAGCTGGCATGGTGATTGGAGTGGCTAGCGGAGGTAATGGAGACTCAACAAACAAAGTCACCGTGGATGGAGGAGGTGTATGTGGGTTAAGGATGTATTGTTGGAGATGAAGAGGGAAGCCGGGGTGGGGGACAATGACCACGAGGAAAAAAATAGCAAATGACTCTTTCACTCATAAGCATATAGGGCCCAAAAGGTAAGCGGTAATTTTCAGTGGTTAATGACAACCATGCCAGCGTTTGTTTTTAAGGAATAATTTCAAAGTAAGATCACAACACACAAGATAAATGTGATCCCCAATTTCAAATACTAGGCGTTCAAGGACGTGGATTGATGGCTAATGACTTTCTAGAGCCAAGTATCACAAAGAAAATGAAGGATACTTAGATAGGTTTTGCTAATTTCTAGTCTTTGACTGTACTATTAAGAGGGGAAGGAGAGTTAGTAGTCCGAACATTTAGTTATCTGAGCTTAATTAGAGATGCACACTTGGTAAACAAATAGTTCAGAAGGCTAGTTCATGCAGAAAGGAACCAAAGGAAACAAGTTTGACTTAAATCTGAGTATGGACAAAGAAATTGAAGTCAAAGCCAGAAAATTTCATAGGTTGGACCTTTGCATGTCTAGAATATGAATAGGCCGAACAGACAGAGCTGCTGACTTGCAGAGCCCTTTTATGGTGGTACTATTCCTAAATATCATCCAGATGGTTTGGTGGAGGGATTAGAAGTGATGCCGAACAATTGAAATCCTATTTGACCAAGTATCAGCATGTGTGGCACTGTGCAATTCAACTAATCGAGCGATTTGGCGGTGGCAGTGCTGTGTGCGTCAGACAATCGCCGGACGTTGGTTGAAGGTTAAGTTTTTGCAGTATAATGGGATGGATGATCAGGCACTAAGTCTTGGTGAGCGGCGAAGAAATAATGGCAGTTGCATTGACTAGGCAGTCCAACGGTGCTGATTATCCGACCCATGTATTTTGCAGGTTGTATTGGTAGTCGATTTAATTTTACCTTGGCTTCTACCACCAATATTGCTGAATTTGGAGCCAGAACTCAACTGGTACTAAAATTTTATTTTGACTTAACAAGTTCTACAATTTTTGGTGAATATTTGTTTGCAGGTGCTAACTGGCCAAGTTTGGTGGCATTCAAGGCTAGTAGCATGGTCGCCTCGCCTTGCTACAATGCTCATTTTCTCCCTCATCAATATAGCACGACCACGAGTGATGCTAGGTCCACCCTGCAAAAGCCTAGTTCATTTGGAGGACCCGCTCCTCTTGTGTCTCCCTCCTCAATATAGCTCATTTTTCGTGATCTTAATTTAATTTTTCGGCTCTCCATCCGTATTTGTCCGTTTCCGTATGTCCGCATATTCCGATTCCGTTTTTAAACCCGCATTTTCCGAACCCGCTCCCGTTTCCGCCAAAAAAAATATAGAAACAGAAGTAGAAATAGGATTTTTCCGTCCGTTTCCGTCCGTTTTCATCCCTACAAACAAGGCCTAAGGCGGATATCCCATGGCTGAGTGTTGCTCAAGACAGTCATCCAACGACCTTGGTATGGCCATCCGGCCTCCTTCCAACATCAAAGCAACCATGGCCTTTGCAAATCGACTCCAAGAGGCAAGAGCTAATCTAACCCATCCATCAAGAGGCGGTGCCAAGGGGACGACATCTATAGGTCGACCAGCCTATGTGGGGCCATCCAAACCATTCTTGTGTCTCCCCCAAAGCTACCTCACCTATAAGTACCCCTCTTCATCAAGAACCAACTTTGGAGAGCTATAAATACCTATAATGTGTGTCATCCCAAACTCAGAGGAGAGATTGGGCTTCATAGGCATAGTCCTGTCCAATTAGCTATAGAGCTATAGTAATAGAGTAAGAGGTGAGGCTAGAGTGCTGAGTAGGAGCCAGAGTGTCGGGTCTCTTCTTCCTCTTTTGGTATTCTTGGAGTTGGCGCAAGTTTTTTTACGGTCACTACATGATATAATCCAGCCGTCAACATGTTTATGAAAATGGCAAAAGCATGATCATCACCAATTTAATAGGGTTTCTAATCATTTCCACAAGTTTTGATGAATATGTGAATGTAGGGACAAATGTACAAAAAGATGGGCGAGAGCAAGCCACATAAGGGGTCGGTCGACCATATGGGCTCTTAGCCCAATGGGGCTCCCCTTTTGCCCACATACAAGGAAGCACGAGCCCAACCTCTATGAGTCATGGGATGCATGTCTGATTGATCCAAGGTGTGAGATGAAGTCAAATCAATACACATGTATTCATGGGTCTGCCAAGTGAAGTGAAATGTGCCCAAAACTGCCATGCCTGTTTTGGACACATTGCAAGGACCCTTGATCAACTAACCACCGAAGATGAACAGCATCGAAGGCCATAGGGGATCAAGATTGGACAACATTTAATTTGGAAGGATAATGACGATTAAAAAAGAAATCAAAACATTGCCCCCCTCGTATGGGACAATTGCATTAGCCTAGCATGTAGGATTGATCAAAGGCTAGGCTAGACGTACTGGAGCTAAATTCTGACTAAAATATAGTATTTTAAAAAAATTTAAAAACTATTCACTAGAATTCGATAATACTCCCTCCGTACCAAATTATAAGTCGTTCGGGCTTTTTTCTAGATATATAGGTAAATCTACATATTTAGACAGTGTATATCTAGATAGCAAATTAAATCTATGTACATAGAAAAGCCAGAACCACTTATAATTTGGAATGGATGGAGTAGAAAAGGTTAGGTCTTAAAAATAAGAAATTACAATTACTCATAAATAAGCACATAAGAAAATAAGAATATGTATCGCACTGCAATAAAAGGGGAAAGTTCTCTTACAACACGGTAAACGGTGATATCTGACGCAGATCCCACCAACCCTAGCCCGACCCCTAGACCCCAACCCGCCGCCGAAGCTGGTGACCGTCTCTCCCTCGCCTCTCCCCAGATCTGCCATCCTCTCCTCCCCTCCCTCCCCTCCTCGGGTGTGCACGGGCGCAGGCGCCCCACCGCCGCTACCAGCCGCCCCGGTGGCCGCTTCCCCGCCACCGGCGGTGCTAGCCGGTGCCGCCACCTCCCCCTCGCCTCCCTCCCCTAGATCTGCCACCCTCCCCTCCCCTACCTCCCCTCTCCAAGCATGCACGGACGCTGGCACCAAGCCGCCACCATCGTCGCCCTCGCGGCCCCCGCCGCCGGTAGCTCCGACCCCCGCAGCCGATGCCGCCGCTGAGCTACCGTCGGTTGCCACGGCCGACGCCACCTGCGATGGGCACCTCCCCTCCAGTGTCGGCGCTAGCTAAGTGGACGCCATTGCTAGCGAGCACGACCCGCCCCCGCCACCCGCGAGTGGTCCCGACGCGGGCTCCGGTGGCTAGGCCGGCGGGCTCTCCGTGTAGCCTCGCAGGGAGGACAAATCCGGCGCGCCACCGCCCCCTGCTACGCCGGGGCTGGAGGCGGCTGCTATCGCGACCTCTGTCCACGGGTATGGGGCACCCGACCAAACGTCGACTATGATGGCCGGCGCGGAGGGCCTTGAGACCAGGAGAGCGAGCTCAGTGTCGAGTGCGTCATCGGTGCCTCAGGCCTCCCTAAGCCCCTTCTCTCTCTCACCGGATGCCACCCCGTTCCACCAAGGCCGCTCCTTCGGTGGGCGCACGAAGCGTCATCGGTGGGCGGACGACGTCGACGAGGTGTCCGATGACGACTGCCCTGCATCCTACCTGGATGCCGTTCATCGCCCGTTGAAGCAGGTACCTGCGTCCCCGTCGCGCGCCTAGACTGGTCATGGCGGAGCGGACGCTGGACGGCAGAGGCCTGTGCAGAGACAAAGGAGACGCCGCCCCCAGCTTGTGCACGGCCTGCCTGCACAGCCAGTGGATGGTCGTGTCCCTCCCCGCCAATGTCTCGGTCGCCGTGGACGAATCTCCATCGCCAATGCTGATGGGTGGCGGGAGATCCTACCTCGGCAGGAGACGCGACCTGCGACCGCACCAGTTGAGCCTCAGCTCCCGCAAGCCCGCAGGATCCCCACTGAGCTTCGAGACAGGTGTTTCAACCGTCTCTCCTACTGACACCGAGTAGCGACTTGCCGGCTGCCGAGGCGTTGTCTGCGCTGTTGTGGCTTCTGTCACCTCGCCAGGGACTGAAAGCAGTCCCACGCTGCGACGTAGGCGGCGGCGAGATGTGCCAACCTGCCATGACACTCTGCTTGTGACGATCCGCAGATCTCCCAGTACGCGCCACGCGATAGTGCACCGAGTTCGGATGGGACTGCGCAAGGGACCATGGGGGGCGCCAGCAGCACCTGCCGACAACGACGTCACCGGCGGCGGCATCAGCGTGGGCACGGCCGACTACACCGACAATGCTGCTACTTCTGCTACGACACTCTGCTTGAGCCAGACCCGCTGGTGTTGGTGATGTGCGCGAGCGTGGGACCTCCCGCATGGGTCGTCTCGGTCGACCCGATGCTGGAGGAGCTCACCGCCTCACTCGTCATGAGTCGGCTAGCAGGAGCACCAGTACCAGTGCCTTAGGAGGTTGAAGCACCGTTGGTGGACACCCGTTCATGGGCGACGACTGCTCAGCTGATGACAGACCCGCCTATGTTGTCGCCAGTGCAAGGACGCCCACAGCTCACGCCATCTCGGGTGGGACAGCTTGGCGTCGCAGATGGGAGCACGGCGGGCATGCCCCCCACCGAGACTCCCACGCCGCGTGAAGATGCTTGGCGTCTCGTACGGTTCACCGAGTAAGTGCAGCTCAAGCGGTAGTCGCCATTGATCGCCAGCCCACCAAGGCAAAAGGTGGCAACCACAAGGCAACCACTCCCACTTAGGAGTAGGCGGATTGCCGCTCAGCCCCTGGCGCACATACCGACCACCAAGCGGGGCGAGGTACTCCTCATGTAGAAGATGGGCGTCCAAGGGAACATACGACGCCCTATTCGTAGGGAACTTGACGCCCAGCCATGTAGCAGCCCTGGACGAGCTGTTCCCAGCCACCAACAGCAGAGCTGGTAGGAGAGCGCTCTTCTCGGATAGTAGAGTAGGGTCGCGCAGCCAGCAGCGGAGACGTCCAGCTTCGTAGGTTCTGCGTTGCTCGTAGTTTGATTGTTTACCATCTATGTAATATCGAAGTTTGAAACAGTCTGCTAGGAAGGTCCAGTCATAGCTATAAGACCACCTAGGGCGCTCATCAGAAGCGTGTCGTTTGTATGGTTAAACTCTTCTTCTTAATTACAATGATACGCAAATCTTTTATGTATTCGAGAAAAAAATCATACCAATAGGATTAAACAAATACAACAAACTAAATAAATATGAACTTTAAATCGTAAGATAGTCAAGAAGTTAAACAAATTGTGATAGCCTTGACATTAGTTGAAGCTTATTAAAGAAAAAATAAATGCTAAACTTGAATTCACAACGAAGAGGAGATAGAGACGATAATAGATTTAAGCCAAGAAATATATTGATGACAAATATGATTTAAGCCAAATATATAATGAGAAAAACTTAGCTGGCCATGCTATTTGCACGGGTCATCTTGCTAGTATAGTGTATTCTAGAGATTTTAGAATAAATGAAGAGAGAATGTAAAATATGTGTCCTCACTTCATTTTCTAATCAGAGACTATCATACTTGTGATTAAAGGGGATTGGTTGAAAAATTACATGTAACAATACAATACTTGCCAAATTTATGTGACTATTTAATGTGAAATTATTCTTTTGTCTCCTAAACTCTCTTATATTTGGATACAATTTTTAATGTTTCTGTATATCATACTCGTGATTAAAGGGGATTGGTTGAAAAATTACATGTAACAATACAATATTTGGCAAATTTCTATGACTATTTAATGTAAAATTATTCTTTTGTCTCCTAAACTCTCTTATATTTGGATACAATTTTTAATGTTTCTGTATACTTTGTAACAGGACAATGGGGGTACTTGATCAAGAGGACACTGTTTGCAAGCTGAATTGCCAGAGTTTCTTGGCCAACTCAGCGTCAGAAGCTTGGGAGCTTGGTTTTGCTATGTTACAGTTGTCAAAGAACTTCCCGCTTATTCCCTTAACCTGAGGATGCATTGCCACATAGCATGTCGTTGCAGCACCCTTTATAGCGATAAAACAAAAAGCAATACAGAGCATAATTCAGTCCATGTTGCTTCGACAAACAAGCTAAGCAAATAGTAAAGAAAATGAGGTGAAATCCTACCTGTTCTATGCTTCTACCAAAGATTCTGCCAAAGGAGACCATTAGAGCTGTAACAGTAGCAGAAAACAAAAAGGGTTAAAGTTCCCACAAGAGCTCCTAGTACATGCATGTAAGCATGTTGATTGGATTAGAGACGGGATTGTTCTGAAGATTTGAGAAAATACCATGGACGATAGGCATGTTCTTGGAATTCTTGGTCACAATGACACCAGGATGAACTGCATTAGCTGAAACATTTATTCCTTCATCCTGTCCATGGAAATTGTTCCTTCGTTCTATCATTAATCTAGTTCACACATTAATCTCGTGCTACTATGCAGTAAATTTCTTACAGTGGCAGAGAACTAAGATACCTTGAGAATTCGGGACAGCTCACTGGAATGAAGAATGTTGGCAAGCTTGGACTGACAGTAAGCCATGAAGCCTTTGAAAGTGTTGGAACTGTGTACAGCCCAAACAAGAACTTGTGTTATTCACGAATCAACATTATCATGTATAGCCAATTTCGCAGGATAATCCATGTTGCCATAACTAGAGATTACCCAGAAGGATTGCATATTTTGCTGAAACAGATCCCACTAGGGTAGCTTAGGAGATGGGCCAAAGAAGACACGTTGACAATCCTTTCCTCGACACCGCCTTCCTTGCACGTCCTCTTCATGTTCTCTAATAAGAGGTTTGTTAGAAGAAAATGCCCTGCCATGCAAGTCCAAATGCTACCGCATTCTTAGAGTCAGTCTGATATGATAACTCAGAAGAACAGAGCACGCTCCGAATCTTCGAACTTCCGTTAAACAACAGATGCAACCAAAAGGAAATCAGGAAACGATTTGCATAGACAACACTAAGACGACACACCGATGTGGTTCGTCGCAAAATGCAATTCGAGGCCGTCGTGGGAAGGCGTGGAATCCTTGGTTATCACCCCAGCGTTGTTGCTGCCGGAAAGGAGCAATAGCATCATTTCTTTTCCTCCCTTGAACGAAATCAGTGGAGCAATTTCAGCAGAAGTACAGTTCTTTATCTCACATGAGAATGGTGAGGGGCAGATTCAGAGACTCGAACACTCAGCGGCGAATCTCCTCACCGACGCCATACAGCTGAGGTCCAGCTCCAGCACGTTGACTCTCGCTCCCGGAATCTTGGTGGCCACGATGGCCTCCTTGGCCGCGAGCCCGGCGGAAACATTGCGGACGGCCATGATGATGTGCACGCCGCGCAGCGCCATGACCCGCGCCGTCTCCAGCCCGATGCCACTGGACGCACCTGCACCGTAGTAGTTCCACAAGCTAGCTCAGAGACAGTCTCAACCGAAGGATCGGAGGAGTATTTTAATGACGAGCGACGGTGCGCGTGCCCATACGAGCCGTATGGAATACCTGTGATGATGGCGACCAGGCCGTGGCCATCGACGCCGGCGGTGACCTCCTCCGCAGTGGAGGCGCGGGAGAAGCCCGAGCGTCCTTCGCGGGAGAAGAACAACCCCATCAGCCAGCAGATTTGAAATAGCGATACTATGACGTGTTTGATGGGGCTGGCTGAAACGGCGTTGTGGACTTGTGGTTATGGTGCAATGATTTGATTCTGACAAGAAAGCATAGAGATTAGAGAAGATTTGAACACAAAGTAAGACCTAAGCACATGCAATTGTTTTTAGAGTTGAACCTGAGCAAACGCATATTTTTAAGAGGCGCATGAGATGCAAGAATTCAGTATTCTGACCATGGTCCAGCTGGATCCACCCTTATGACTCCCCCTCCCCCTCACCCTAACCCAAAAAAACAAAACATCGATCCCTGGTAACGTGATGTTAGGCAATCAGTTCTACCTCCTCAGTTTCAAATTATAAGTCATTTTGACTTTTTTGGTACATCCATTTTGCTATGCATCTAGATATATATCTAAATGCATAGCAAAATGGATGAACCAAAAAAATCGAAGAGATTTATAATTTAAAACTGAGGGAGTGCTATACACACAACATTTGAAGTTCATCCCTTGGATGGATTTTATCTGCGAACCAAGTATATAACTACTAACTCCGAAGGGTCCAAGAATTTTTTGGATCAAAGTATTTTTCTCACCTGGCATGTGGTTGAAGTCTTTTTCTCCTAAAGAATGAGATATTTGTCTTTTTTTAATTTATAATGACAGAGGTGGGTAATTTTATAGATGACAAAATGGATCCAATGGACATAAATGGGCGGATGTTTCAAATTAACATGAGAACTTTTATCATTTATCTTTTTTTCTAGCACATCTAGAGAAAATTAATGTGAGTCTCCGTGTTAAAAGATACCATACCAACATACGAAATGTACCTCTTGTTAAAAGATACTTTTAAAAAGACATGTTTTAATTTATGCTTCCGTATTTTAACTATTGCTAATCAGAGGCTCCTTTAGAAAATATCTAATTATCTGAAGATACAATAGCCATTGCACCCAAACAATTCCCGTAACTGGCACTAGTATGGCAAATGATGTGCCACCTGACTCAGCGCAGGCTGCACGGCCGCTACTGTCACCTCGAATCCAACTGTAAATCCAGCGTGGCGATTGGAGGGATCAAGGCCTGCCATCGTGGTGGCACCGGCGACGGTGGGGAGCGGGGGTTTCTCGGGTCACAGACCTGCTTCTGGTTTAGTCAGGGTGTGTTTAGTTCGCGAAAATTTTTAGCTTTGATTACTGTAGCACTTTTTGTTTATATTTGTTAATTAGTGTTCAATCATTGACTAATTAGACTCAAAAGATTCGTCTCGTGTTTTTCTACCAAACCGTGTAATTAGTTTTTTTTCGTCTACATTTAATGCTCTGTATATATGTCTAAACATTTAATGTGACGGGAAATCTTGAAATTTTTTAGAAATTAAACATGGCCTCAGCCTTAAGGCATGTGATGTGCAGATTCCAAGCCCCGCCCAGACAAACTCACCCCCAGCCCCGCCGCACCCGGCCATGGCGGCTCCCCACCGCGCCCGTCCGACATTTTTGTCTTTCTTGTATTTTGTCCCTATTTTTTTTATAATTACATAGATTTATAATGAAGCTGTCCAAACAAGTTCATTAGAGCTCAGATCTACAGTAAAACTGCTCCATGGTGGAGCTAGTGCTCTCCCAAATAGGCTCTTAACAACTCTGTGAAGTGGTGTAATGTAGGAAAAAATGGTAACTTCCACAAGAAAAAGCCATATAAGCATGTCTTTGGGATTTTAGATCTATTAATTTCAAACGTTTTCTTGGAGATTTGTGGGTTAAAATGCAATAACCATGTGATAGTTTCCTGATGTGGATTTCAAATTTGATGTGGTGGTAGTACATACACCGAAATATACGTAAAGTGAAGCAAAATGAGGGCTTACTAGGAACTCAAAAGTCTCAAAACGTAGGAACATGAAAAACACCGGTGGATACAACATAGGAAAAACACATGAATTCAAACTTCAAAGAGAAAGAAGCACAAAAGAAAGTTTCCATGAGGTCTAACCACATGTTAGTTTCCCTCCAAAATTTATATAGAATATATGAATTTATGCATCCCATAGGAATCCAAAGGAATCTCATAGGCAGCAATACTTTGTTCCAAAAGGGTATACATTTTCCTAGAGGATTGGAATCCTCCAAAAATTCATATGGTTTTCCATTTGTTCCGAAGGGAGCCTAATCATTAACACAACAATTTGTGCATCACTAATTCAGACAAGCACTTGATCAAGAAGACACAATGTTCAAGCTGAATTGCCATAGCTTCTTGGCCAACTCAGCATCTGAAGCTTGTGAGCTTGGGCTGGCTATATCACAATTGGTGAAGTACTTTCCACTTATGCGCTTCACTTGAGGATGCATTGCAACATAGCATGTCGTTGCAGCACCCTTCAAAAGAGATAAAACAAAGTTGATTAGGATCAGTGCATGTTCCACCAACACACCAGCAGTAAAATAAGAGGTGAAAGCCTACCTGCTCCACTGTTCTACATAAGATTCTTCCAATGGAGTTCAATAGAGCTGCAAGGGTAGGGGGAACAGTTACCAATGATACTTTAACTTGAGCTCCATGTAATTGTTTTTCAGAAGCTAGAAACCCTTTCCCATTCTGCTACTCATATGATAAATAAAATTGATTGCAAGACTTGAGAAAATACCAGAGACGATAGTCCTGTTCCTAAAAAGGTTAGTCGTGATGACACCAGGATGAACTGCATTGGCTGAAATATTCACTCCTTCCTCCTGTTCAGGAAGACAACTTCTTCCTTTATTGTGCAGTTCATGTTTTCATATGTAACAACAGCCATTCAGTAACAAAGATCTGAGATACCTTGAGTATTCGGGACAGTTCATTAGAATGAAGAATATTGGCAAGCTTGGATTGACCGTAAGCAACAAAGTCGTTCAAACTGTGTAAGGTCAAAAACAACAAACTTGTTGGTATCGTTTACGAGAAGAATAATCAATTATTTCAATAGAGTTCAGATTGATCTCAGAATGGATTACCCTGAAGGATCATGAATTTTATCAAAACAGATCCCTTCACGATAGGTTATGGTATGCCCGGAAGATGCCAGATTGACAATCCGTCCCTCGATGCAGCTGTCCCTACATATCTTCTTCATGTTCTCCAATAACAGGTTTGTTAGATGAAAATGACCTGCCATATATCGAGTTAAACGCTACTGCATTCTCAGGAATTATCCCCAGGGCGTCCCCAACAGTGCCACTTCAGCTAGCTCATAGCAATCCACGTCAGCACTTTTCTTATGTGGAGAAGAGAGAAGATAGAAAAGAGAAGATACTATCTCTTATCTCAACACCTATCTCGCTCAGAAAACGAGGTAGTTTGTAGACCTGCTCATAAAGAATGAGAGAGGGAGGAGAGAAGGTATAGAATAAAAAATTATTTATACGTGGGGTTCACATAATAAAGTGACAATGACATGGCATGTATAAGTTAGCTGCTATCTCATCCTGTTGAGGACGCTCTCATAGGTCATAATTCAGAGGAACAAGGGATACTCTGCTACAGAGTACAGACTATAAAGGTAAAAAGCCGCACAAAGAAAGTTCGAATTCCATGCACAACAAATGTCAAAAGCTGCAGCCTGCAGTGAGATAAGAGGACACACCAATGTGATTTGTCGCGAAATGCATTTCCAGACCGTCGCAGGAACGTGTGCAGTTCCTTGTCATCACTCCAGCGTTGTTGCTGCCGAAAAGAACATCAAGTCAACCGACCAAACACATTACACATCCTGGTACTACTATGATTTCAGGCTGGCTTTTGACAGTTTGTGATAGCACTGGCATGAAGTACAGAAGTAGAAGGACTTGTTCGTGCTTACATGAGAATGTTGAGGGGCAAGTTCAGAGAGCCGAACTCGGAGGCGAATCTCTTTACGGAAGCTATGGAGCTGAGGTCCAGCTCCAGAACGTCAATCCTTGCGCCGGGGATCTTGGCCACGATGGCCTCCCTGGCCTCGAGCCCGGCGGAGACGTTGCGGACGGCCATGACGATGTGCACGCCGCGCAACGCGAGAACACTATCCGCACTCATGATCCTCTATTTTCATTCTCTATATATCTTGATCATCAAGATTCTCTCCTCTATACATATTTCTTCCACACCCATCATTCTCTATATCCCATACTCTATACCAAATATCAAAAGCGGTCCCACTTGTCATCTTCTATAAATTTTATCTAAATATATCCATGTGAGATTTTGTTTTGAAGGATTTATTGTAACGAATTTAATGGTGCAATCAGAATTTAATTTATATTTTTGGTTTGCACATTATAACATTTTTTATTTAGTTGGAACAGTGGAGCCCGCAGCACATGCGCTCTCTCTCTCTCCACCTTTTTTCCCACGCAGAGCCAGCTCGGCCGGTAGCGCACGCACGGCATCGCGCCACATTTGGCGGACGCGCACGTGGTAGCGTAGGTATACAGGTCCCTGCTGCAGCTGCATTTGTCCTCTATCCTGCTCACGTGGCCGGTAGCGGATGGCATACCGCACAGCAGTGCGGACAGTTTAATAATGCCAATATGTAAAATAAAATAGAGGCATAAACAAAGAGCAAGCAATAGAAACCGATGAGCACATAAGTCGTCCCACTTACGGTATCTATATCTCTATCTTTATAAAGCTACTCCTCACTGCATATTTTTTTTTGATGAAACAGGAGGGGCAACGCCCCTACTGGATTTTTATTTAATATTTTAAAACAAAGTTTGTACTAGAGTATTTTCAAGATACATAAAAGGAAATAAAGAAAATAGCAAAGATTACACAAAACCTTCTAGCCATTGATCAATATGGGGATGAATCTGTGCCTTTGCTCTTAGAATAACTAAGGCAAATTCTTGTCTGAAAACACCTTTGCATCTCTGAACGGAGTGAGCCAAATTCCTGAAGATGATGTCGTTTCTCATAATCCAGATAGCCCAACACATTGTGACAATGATTTCCATGAAAAAAGGAACCCTTAACTGATCTCGAATGCTCTCTAGAATGGTTGAAATATCTTCAGAATTGGGCAAAAGAACATTCAGGCTATACCAACATGCCATAGCAAAGGGGCAATGAAACAGCATATGTATGAGGTCTTCCTCAATGTGCAGGGTGCAAAAAACACAATCATAATCTTCAAGATGCATTCCTTTGCGCCGTAGAAGAGCTCTTGTACTTAACCTGTCTTTTAATACTAGCCAAAAAAAGAACTTTCTTTTATTTTGGCAAGAGGAAATCCATAACCACGTGTAAGATCTGTGTATCTGCTGGTGCCCAATTAACTGCCTATATCTGCTGGTGCCCAATTAACTGCCTATAGGCTTGCTTTCATGAATAGAAGGATGATCCCCAAGTGTATGACCAAATATCATTTGAGTGGGTGGGCTGAATGTTGTCCAAGGTATTGGACAATTCCTGAAACTGCCCAAAGGCTTCATTGGACAGTGGTAAGTAGGGATGAAAACGGATCAAATAAGAACGGATATTACTGATATTACATTTGTTTTCATATTTCAGTCCGGATTCAGATTCGAATACGGATAGTATAAAAAATGCCCGATAGTATACGATTGGATATCGGCATCATAAATATGTGATTTTAGTATTCGGATACAAATATGGTATCGGATGTTAAATATCCGGACTCGGATATGGACAGATCTGAACCCCTCTAAACGGATTCGGTCTCGAATACGGTCGGAAAATATCTGTACCGTTTTCATCCCTAGTGGTAAGTGAAAGAGAGTCTGTCTAGGCATAGTGGAGAGTGCCACACTTAATGAGATATACTGGGCTTTTGCAAAGGAGAAGAGCTCAGGGTAAGCTTGATTATAAACTCTATCCTTCCAAAGATCAAACCATAACAAACAGGAGGTACCATTTTGAATATTTACTCTTGCAAAGCTCTTGTACGAGTCCAGGAGTTTTAGAATGTCTCTCCACCAAAAGGAACCTCTAATGGTTCTACCTAAGATAGGCAACCTGTTTTTGGAGTAGTAGTGATCCCATACTAACTGCACCCAAGGTACTGAAGATTTGTTGAAGAATTTATGCAAGTGTTTCATTAATAAACTTTCATTCTGAACTTGGAGATCAAGAACACCCAGGCCTCCCTCTGGCTTAGGCACACATACCATGGGCCATGCTGTCTTTGGTGGCTTCTTATTATTAAGATCTGAACCCCTCCAAAGACAATGCTTCCTGTATTTATCTATTTGTTTAATAACAGTCTTTGGCAACAAAAATGTACACATGGTAAAGGTAGGCAAAGCTGTGAGAACATCATTGGTTAACTGCAATCTGCCTACTTCAGTTAGGAAGGATGAGAAAGCAACCATTCTTCTTTCACATTTTGAAACTAGAGGCCAGAACTATGCTACAGTTGGTCTTGTAATACTCAAAGGCAATCCTAGATAAGTGAAAGGAAGTGATTCTTTAGAACAACCCAGGGTGCTTGCCAAGATGTTTAATCTATCTTCAGTAATATTGATTGGTGCCATGAATGACTTTTCAAAATTAACCTTCAAACCAATAGTCTCAGCAAAGGAGTGTAAGATGTCTTTAAGATGTTGAAGTTGGTTAATGTCTCCTTGCATGAAGATAAGTGTGTCATCAGCATATTGAAGGATTAGGAAATCCGCATCACTTGGCAGGGGTAGGAGTAAAGCCAAAAGGTTATCATTTTTTGCTGCATTAAGAACTGACTGAAGGAGGTCTGCTGCTAAAACAAACAGCAATGGTGAGAGAGGATCACCCTGTCTAACCCCCCCTTGTACAATGGAAGACTTTTCCTGGCACACCATTCAAAATCACAGAAGATGTACCTGAGCTGAAGACAAGATTCATCCAATTTATCCACTTTGATGAAAAACCTTTGTGTTCCATGATTTTGAGCATGAGTCCATGTTCCACTTTGTCGAAAGCTTTTTTAAAATCCAACTTTAAAATAATGATCTCTTTCTTGGATTGATGACACATATGCAGGTACTCTAAGGCCCAAGCTAAACAGTCTTGAATGGTCCTATTCTTGATAAAGTCATATTGGTTTTTGTGAATTAGGGATGGCAATACTAGCTGAAGCCTGTTAGCCAAAAGCTTTGTAATTAGCTTGATAGAAGTGTTCAATAAGGAAATAGGTCTATAATCCAAAACCTTCAGAGCATCATCCTTCTTTCGAATGAGTGTAATGTGAGATCCATTGATACTTTGCATACATATATTCTCTGAGTGGAAAGTATCACAGAGAGAGTAGAAGTCTTCACAAACAATTGGCCAACATTTCTTTAAGAAATCTGTGTTGAAGCCACCTGGACCAGGAGCTTTGTCAGTAGGCAAATTTCTGACCACTGTGCCAATTTCTGCATGAGAGAAACTAACCACAAGACTAGAGAGATCAACTGTGTTATCCAGTAGAGAAGTGAGGTCAAAGTTGATGCCAGTAAAATTGCTGGTACCAAGCCTCTCCTTAAAAGAATTCCAGATTAAAGCTGCCTTCTCAGTATGTTCAAAGAACTGCTGCCCTTGATCATCAACAAGCTAAGTAATCAAGTTTCTCCTGTACTGCACAGTTGCATTAGCATGAAAGAATTTAGTACTTGCATCACCAAGTGTTACCCATTTGAGGGCCTGTTTGGAACGAAGGAATTCAAAACACAGGAACAGGAAAAAACGCAGGAATATGGTATGATGAAAAGTAGAAGACTATGGGATTTCAAAACATAGGAATATAAAATTTAGGCTGTTTGGAACACAGGAATTCATAACATAGGAATCATAATATGTTAGGCAAATATGAGTACTAATTGTATTTTAGTGGTAAAAAAATAAGATAAACAAACTAAAAGTGATCCTCTCTCTTGCATTAGCCGCTCTTTTTCCCTTCAGTTCACACGCGCTGCCTCGAGCTTCAGCGAAGGAAAACGAAACAATGGATCAGACCGGATTCTTTCATTCCCGTGAAATTGCTTGCCAGCTATAGTATTCTAGAGGAACGGGTTGCGAGATTCCTCCATTCCAAACGCTCACTCAGTTTCCTTTTCCTCCATTTCCGATTCCTCCAAATTTCCTACGCTATTCCTTCAATCCAAACACACCCTGACAGTCCCTCTCTGTTTCCAATAGGCTTTCTGTTGTTGGAGCAGAGAAATGAGCTTTGATTCAAGAATAATTCTGAAATTCCACTCCACAAGAGATAAATCTCTAAAGTATTCTAGGAAATTTATCAAATCAAGAGTAAGCTTGACATTTGTGATATTTTGTTTCAGGTTGGAAAGGGATCTCTTCTAGTTCTTCAAAACTTTTCTCAGATTCTTAAATTTTGTAGTTATCATCTTAGCAGCATCAGAATGATGAAAGTCAGAGTGCCAACCAAAAGAAACTTGATTCATGAAATCCTCATGTTGCAACCAGTAATTTTCAAATCTAAAAATATGTGTCTTTGGGATAGCAGTGGAAATATAAATCAAGCAAGGGACATGATCTGAAGTCTCCATAGTTAGGCTAGAAACACTGGTAGTTGGGTAGGTGAGAGTCCAACTAACCGAGGTAAAGAACCAGTCTAACCTCTCCAAAAGAGGTGGGTGCTGTTTGTTAGACCAAGTGTAACGTTTTCCTTTTAGAGGGAGTTCAACTAGGCCAAGGGCACTGATGGCCTCATTGAATAAATAAATCTCTGCATGGTCAGCCCCATCTCTATTTCTATCTTCTGGACTGCAATATAGATTAAAGTCTCCAACTACTAACCAATCCACATTATCAGGCATTTGTATGTTTTTAAACCAGTGGATAAAGGAAAAAGTCTACTTAACCCCCCTATCAAGGGTAGTGTACTTCACCCCCCAACTATGAAACCATCTACTTTACCTCCCGAACTTTCCAAAACAGGTCAAATTACCCCCCATGCGGTTTTCGGACGGTGGGGTTGCTACAGTACCATCGGTATTGCTACAATAATGGTGGTCTTGCTACAGTAACAGTTGTTTTGTCTTTTCCTTTTTTTATTTATTTTTGCTGAATCTTTGAAAAATCATAGTAAATCACAGAAAAATCATAAAATGGAAAATCCAATTTTGTTGGACTCCACATGAGTACTGTTACTGTAGCAATATAGCTGGTACTGTAGCAACCACCGTTCGAAAAACCGTATGGGGGTAATTTGACCGGTTTTGAAAAGTTCGAGGGGGTAAAGTAGACGGTTTCATAGTTGGGGGCGAAGTAGACCACCCTTAATAGGTGGGGGGGTTAAGTAGACTTTTTCCGTGGATAAACTCTCTTTTGCCTTGAGGGGTACATGGGGCATAGATGTTTGTTAGGAACCAGACATCATTATTGTGTTGAGATGTGAATTCACCTGAAGTGGCATAAGAGTTTTGAAAACCATAGTACCAGAAAAAATATCACTTCTCCAAATGATGATTGAGCCACCTGAGGCCCCAACCGAGGGCAAGAAAACAAAAGAATCAAAGGAAGTAGGGCAAAAATTCCTCAAATAAGAGAGATAAAAGCTTTCACGCTTGGTTTCTTGCAGACATATGACATCATAGTTACTGTCACTAAGACGATCACGGATAGCGTTCCACTTCTTATCCGAGTTAATCCCTCAGATATTCCAAGACAAAACATTCTAATGTTTTACAGCCATGGAAACGAAAAAAGGTTATTTGAAAAGAACTGGATTAAACATCAGTTCTTGGCATTCGGAGAAGGCCCAGCTTATGGGCTTGCATTCTTGTCCTTCTTTGAAGAGGCCAAATTCTTGTTAGATTTCTTGGACTTCTTGGTGGGGGATTTGGCTGTTTTTGATGAGCCTGCTTCTGAGGTGTTCTTTAGAGTGGGCTTCTTGCTCTAGGGCTTGCCGACCACTCTTTGCTTCAGTGGCTTGGCATTGAGCTTGTCATCAAAAAGATTGGATGGATCAATACTGCAAAATGTAGCTCCCAGGTCTCAAACTATAGAAGGAGAGAGCACAGGTGGATTAGGGGAGCAACCAAGACAATTTCTATCTTTACAAACTAGGGATTTGAAGCCCTTATGCAGATTATAAATCCTTTCACTTCTTCTCAAATCTGCATTAGAGATGGGGACAACCTTACCTCTTTTCTCTTTAGGAGTTGGCTTGCTGGTGTGATGATGTGGTGGTGGAGTAGACTGACCATCCTCATCCTGTGGCTGTATAATCTGCTTCCCTTTGGAAAGGTCTAAGCTGGGTGGAGATGAGCCATCAACAGAGCCAACAATTGTATTTTCATCAAAATGTTTCTGGAAGACATTCCAGGCAGGAGAGCTTAGAAAATCCTTTGCCCAAAGAGCCTTGCTTGAGCATCAGTAGAGTAAAGAAGTCCACCCAAGGAGTTGGAATAGTGACAGTTGGAAGAGACTTGTCAACACTTGCTAAGTATTTGGCCCAACATCTGATGACCATAGGGCTTGGGCCACTGGCAGCAGAGGCCTGCTGCGGAAAAGATGGGTCCACTGGGGGGAGTGAAGGTTTCCACTAGGCCCACTTGAAGATGTTCAAAAGATTCAGCATTGGCGCCATCCTGACCAACTGATAGGGCTTCATTTTCATTTACTAGGTCTTGGGTTAGAGCAACAACCTCATTTTGTTGGACTTCAGCAACAGGCAGAGCAACATTTTCATTTTGTTGAGCAGCATGAGCAGGTAAAGCAGCCTCAAATTCTTCTTGGAGTAGCAGTGGTGGTGGTGGTGGGGATTCATCCTCTGAACTATCAGTAATGTCATCCATAGCAAGAACCTGACCCTGTGGAGCCTGATTAGGTGTGGCCACCTGTTGAACAGCTTGCAGCACTTTCTCAACAGGCTCCTGGTGAGCAGCTTCTTGATCACCATCTAGTTGGATTGGAATTAGTCCTGGTACTATTTCATCTTGCTGAGCATTGGGGGCTGGTTGAGACCATTCACCCCAGCCCAAGGCTTGGAGATGCTCCATATCAGGTGGTGGGGGCTGCTGATCATTTGCTGGTGGAGGAGGTGGTGGGCCATTCCCAGGCTGACCAAAACCAAGGAAATGGAAATTGTTGGGATCAAAATCACCATCATTAGGAGGGAAATCCTCATGGTAGCCTGAATGATTTCTATCTGAACTGACCAACTATCAGTATCCGGTGTAACTCCCTCTGTGAAAACAAAGAACCAGGGATCTCATCCAACCCAGAAACCCTGACTTTTACCACAGCTCGAGCCTGATTATAGTGGTCCTCCTCCCAAATCATGAGCAGACCAAAAGAAGACATAGCTTCCTCCACTAATTCCCTGGTCCAAAGATCTATATCTAACCCAATCATAACGAGCCAAACCTCATGAGTCATAACAGCAGTTCTATGATTCCAAGCTCTGTTATGAGGCAAAAAGGATATGGTGCCATTACCAAACTGGTGTGGACTCTGATTGATGAGCAGATCTCTTTCATGAATATAGATGAAATGAACAAAAGCCTGTCCAAAAGGACACGGCTGCATAGCACGATAAGACACATCCATATGGTTTCTCAGAAAGTCATTAAGCAGCATGCGGATATGCCAGAAATCTACCGGTCCTTGCGGCAATGGGTTTAGCACTGCTATTGCAAGATTATTGTTCCTTTGGGGGGACATGCCCAACAACCACACGACGCATCAGAGGGCGACCATCAACCATCATGCGTTGTGTTCCAGGAGGCAGAAAGGGTGCGGGATCAACAAACCGAAAAGCCATGGCTCTCAAAGGAAGCGAAGACAGGCGGCACAGGGAGCGGTGAAGCACCAACAATCGCTGGAGCCGTCTCCTCGACGACGTCGTCGTCAAGAAACTCGGGTGCAGCAATGCGCTAGGAGCGAGACCAGGGAATAATGACCGGGGACGGTGGAACAGTGCCAGTGATATGGTGTAAAAAATCTCTCGCTGAGGCTAAGCGTCGGGTAGATAAATTCTGACTGGGTCCATTCGTCATTGTAATAGAGGAGTGATGATTATTGCTATGACCGAAAATGCCTTTGCCATGAAAATTAGGCAGGCATGTTGATCAAGGCGGGAGGCAGCCGTTGCCAAAAGAATGATCGAGTTTATAGCAATTGCTACATCTTAGCAAATTTGGGCAGGCCGGTCTGAGATGATCTTGGGCCAAACATCATGAACAAAAAAGGATGGGCTGGGCCTTTGCCCAAGATACCCTTAAATTCATTCAAAACTGAAGGCTGAGCTGTTGCGCCAAAATTAAAACGAGTGGAAGCTGAAGGGCGAGATAATCGGGTATTCAAACCTACAACAGGCCCACAGCTAGAATTTTGAATGTTCACCGGAATTGCATTTGCTCCGGTGAGGATTCTGGCCACCGGTGGCGCAGCAGCCTTCTTCTTTCCCACCACTGTCCATTGTGCTTTTTCTTCAGCTTCCCAACGGCGATATTCAGAGCGAAAGTTTGGTCCTCCACCATGCCACATCGAAGAAAACCTTGAAATGAGCACACTCAAAAGAACGAAGCTTATATATATGAAAACCCACCGCCGGCGAGGAAACCGAGAAACGAAAGACACGTTCACCAAGTTTGAGAACACGAAAATTTTCAGGTACACCACCAATAACCGATTGCAGAATGAGAGAAGTTGAGTTCTCAGATAACTTAAATTTACAGCGACCAAAGGAGATTACTAGGAAAAATTGCATGGTGGGGAAGGAAGGACCAAAGCTGACCGGAGAACCATACTGTCGAAGAATTTCGGCTTCAACCACTCGCCCAGGTCGAAAATTGAGACCTGGGAGATCCATGCCGCAACCACGTCAACACAGAGCTTCGTCAACATGGGGGAGGAAGGAGAAAGCCATCAACAAAGGTGGATGCATACCAGCCCCCTGCCGGGGCTGGCAAGCGATGGTGGTCGACGGCCCGGAACCGACGCCGGCGATCTCAAACACTCTTCACCTCAGTTCTCCCCCTCTCGAACAGCTTGCGGGCAGACTGAGTAGATGTCACCTCCTACGCAGAAGCAAAATCTCGAACAGCTTGCGGGCAGACTGTGCAGATGTCACCTCCTCCAGCTAGAGCGAACAAGCGCGGAGGCCGGAGGCAGGGGAGATGGGCCTCCGCGGCTGGGGCCGGCGGTGGCGGGCGTCGGCGATGGCCGCCGGGCATGGAGTGGGCGCAGGCGCTAGATCAGAGGCGGGGCGGCGGGTCTTCCTCAAAAAAAAATTACTCCTCCTCACATGTTTTATCTCAACGTGCAAGATATCTACATCATTCTTTACTGATAGCTATATCATGCCACTAACTTCCAACATCTTAATGCAAACTATCCACATCATCTCAATTACTATCTCAACATGCAAGACATCCGTATCATCTTCGACTAATAGCCATATCATGTCACTAATTTTCAACCTCTTAATGCCAGCTAACTACGTCATCTCAAGTTCTATCTCAACATGCAGACATCAAAATCATGTTCCACTAACTATTTATATAATCTTTCGCTAATAGACATGTCATGCCACTAACTTTCAACCTCTTAATATAAGTTATCCATGTTATTTCTACTTAATTTCATTTTTAATTTTTCGCAATCTCTGCCACAACGCAGAGTATCTTTTAGTTATAGTATATTTGTAATTACTTAGAACAGGTATAATAACTTGTTTGAGTCGACAAGATGAGCTCCATGTCAAAAAAAAATCTCCAGGAGAGAGATTGTTGGACGGACACTTACTTTCTCGCCGGCTAAAACGCAAAATACGCTTATAAAAAAAATGCAAAATACAAGAAAAAAAAGATGCCATACAACCGGATGCTAGCTGGGAGTAGCTCTGTTCTTATGTGCTAGGCCCCAACTGCAAAATATTAATTGCTTGTATATTTTGTATTTGATACAGTAATTTCCCAGCCCAACCTATTATATAAATAGACTATATTGTTTACTATATATGACGTGGCACCTGTATTTAGCCAGGCTAAATTATTAGCCTCGCTCTTACTGAGACAGAGCAACGTCCGTCAATAATTGTTGGAAGAGGACTGGAGTCCGGAGGTGCGATGCTTCGCAATTCGCATCAATATTGCGTTCGCTGTTCGGTGATCGGCATGATCATGTCTTTTTTTTCTATCTTCTCTTTCTCGTCCGTTTTTTTTTTATGACGAGCATGGCCGTGTGTGTTGGTGTTGAATTGTTGATTGTCACCATCCCATCCAGACCAGCTCTACTGCTGTAAGCCTGCAAAAGCTGAAGGCTATTCCAATGCATAACATGGGTAAAAACAACTCTTACGATATGATTGACTCCACAAGATTAGGGCTACAATGGTTTGATTTGTCAATTTTGAATCAAATTCTAGACATATTTAATAACATAAACTGACATGGAATCTGGAAAAACTATATATATATTAGAAAAAAACTGTCTCCAGACTGAATTGCCATAGCTATATATAAACATACTATAATACGTGCATCACTAGATCAGACAAGCCCTTAATCAAGAAGCTGTCTCCAGACTGAATTGCCATAGCTTCTTGGCCAACTCAGCATCCGAAGCTTGCGAGCTCGGGCTAGCTGTATTACAATTGACGAAGTACTTTCCACTTAACCCCTTCACTTGAGGATGTGTTGCCACATAGCATGTTGTCGCAGCACCCTTAACAAAGATATTAAGAAATTAATTAGGGTCAATGCATGTCCCGCCAATAGGGGCGGCACTATAAAAAATAAAAAAGGTTAAAGCTAACCTGTTCTACGCTTCTACACATGATTCTTCCAATGGTGTTAAAAAGAGCTGTAAAAATAGAGGTAATAGTAAATTATATGTCGTCATAACCGGAGCTCCATCTAAATGTTTTTATTCATGCAGAGTCCAGCAATTGTTTTGAGATATTTTGATGGACTAGAGGTCTTCTCTTTTTCAAACATGAAATCGATCATTAGACTTGAGAAAGTACCAGCAACAATAGTCCTCTCCCTAAAAATGTTTGTCATGATGACACCAGAATGGACTGAATTGGCTGAAATATGCACTCCTTCCTCCTGTTCATGAACATAGCTTCTTGTCATTAGCCAACTCATGCATCATAACGACTTCCATTATTCAGTGTCAAAGAGTTGAGAACTTGAGATACCTTGAAGATTCAGGACAATTCATTAGAATGAAGAATGTTGGCAAGCTTGGATTGACAGTAAGCAGTATAGTTGCTGAAACTATATAATAAGGTTCAAATACAACAGATTTTGCCGGTGTTAATTATGCAGCATGATATCCCAATTTTGCGAGAAAATTCAGATTAATGTCAGAATGGATTACCCGGAAGGATCACGAATTTTTTCAAAACATATCCCTTCAGGACAAGAAAACGCATGCCCTGACGACGTCACATTGACGATCCGTCCCTCGATGCCTCTGTCCCTGCATGTGCTCTTCATGTTCTCCAGTAGGAGGTTTGTTAGAAGAAAATGACCTGCATGCCATTCAAGTCAAATGGTGATACAGTACCAGAAATCATTCTCATACATCATAATTCGAGTGCAGAAAGGGCCAGTCGTCTTCTAGAGGTAAACAAGATCGAGGTGCTGCAATGTGAAATTGGCGGTTCGAATAATTTGCGCAGATGACAAACCAATGTGATTTGTTGCAAAATGCAGTTCCAGACCGTCGCAGGAACGTGTGCAGTTCCTTGCCAGCACTCCAGCGTTGTTGCTGTCGTCGAATGGAACATCAAGTCAACCAAACACATCCAAAAGGAACCTCCATATATTAAGTTCTCTTGCTTTTGCATAGAGTCAAGACAAGTCTTAATCTTCAGCTTGAACAATGGATTCAAAACCTGTTGTAATTTTAGATCTGATCTCATTTTCTTTGTTTCTTTCTTTTTCCCTAATTTGTTTGTAAACTCTGTGCTCTTTTTTTTTCTGCTCGCAATAAATTTTACCTGTAGTTTCTTCCAGAAAATATAATTCTCAAGACTCAAAAATACCATATTAATAAGGGAAAATAAAATCAAAATGTACATAAACATATTGATAAATTATCCACCGTTGTCTTATATCTGTAAAGGGGCCATGCTACGCTACCCTCCTTGATTAGGAGGACCATTTATTTTTCAGATTTTTAAATTTATTATTTTTTAGGAGAAAATTATTTAACTAATTAATTAACCTATTCTGTTGCCTTGATTAGATAGTTTCTGTTTTTCAATCCACACAGAAAAAAATCAAACAGGGAGAAAAAATCAGTCCTAAATCAGGAGGGGCACGAATCATGGGCGATGAAAATCGGAGGAGGACGCCGATCTTAGGGCCCCTTAGGCAGCGCTCCTGCTGTTCCACTCCCCGCGAGGAGCACTGCCAAAGGGCTCAGCTCCACGCTGCTCCACGTGGGAATCGCTCCCACCGCCCCGCCCAAATTGCACGTCGAGAGGGAAGAAAAAAAAACCCACTCCCCATTGCTCCGCGCCACTCCCTTGTCTTCCCTGCACGCGTCCTCACCTCCTAGCTGGCCATCCCCGCCTCCATCGCACCCTTCTCCGCCTCCAACGCGCCCTCCAACACCGACATGCCCTCCTCCACCTCCGCTGCTGTTGCGCCCTACGCCATGCGCTACTCACACCCTTGTCCTCCGCGCTGCACCCTCCTCCACGCCCTTCTCTACCTCCGCTGCCACCACTGTGCCCTCCGCCTCGTTATTGCTGGCACGGACGTTGAGAGAGCAGGAGCACAAACGAGTTCCTGTAAATCTAGGAGCGAGAGCCGATGGAGAAGCCTCACCAAAAGCCCTTGATTCTGACTGGAGAGCGGCCAGAATGAAAGTGGCTAAGAGCGGAAACGGGAGTTGCTGGGAGCTGGATGGGAGCTGTGCCAAAGGGGCAACCGATTGGGAATCTCGTGCATCGACGGGGAAACTTTTTTTCGCGCCTGACGGGTGCACTTGCGGAGCGAGCACAAAAATGATCGCGCGTTGAAAAGCAGTCCCAAGGCCCACACGGCAGAGAGACACGAAAAAAAGTGCGTGGACAGAGGCCCACACGTACGTACGAGTATATGTTTAGTGGTATAATTGGATGGATTGTATTGGGCCTCATGGGTTTATATAGGGTACGTAGGACTTTTTTTTTTGAATGTCAGGTACATAGGACTAACACCACCCCACGTGGGTAGATAATGTGGTACTATTCCTATTTACTCTAACAATATGGTCATTCCCAGGCAATACAAAGCACTCAAGTAACACTGCATTCATATGCCAAATACACAGCACTCAAGTATCACTTCATTCATATGCTAAGATAATAAAAATTCGAATGGAAAGAAGTTCGAATTCAAAAAAATTATCACTTTAAACGCTTTCCAGAAGCTCGTCACATATGACATAGGTATTGTCGCTGCATCTTCAATATCCAAGAAGAGATTATGTAGCACAAGGCTTCTCAAATCATGTATTGCCCAAATCAAGTAGACAGATAATGAAAAATAAAACAGGATATTAATTTTTTGACCAAGAACTTCGGTACTAGAATAAATTCTGGTTCAATTCCTTTTCATAAGCCGTGTTTGAGGAAAAAAAAAAACTCCTTTGGATAAGCTTCTCACATAGGCACTGCAGCTGCATTTTTCTTCTCAAATCATGCATTGCTTCCACCAAGAGCACTGCAAGTAAACACAAGGAAAAACATTAGCAGCTAGAGACATACCAAAGTAAACTAATCTATTGCTGATTAGTACGGGGAAGAGACATGCTTAATCTGGCGCTTGAGCCAAATGAAGCGAACATTTTTGTTTTTCGATTTCATGAATACCTCCATGTTTATCTCAGTTTTGAAGATATCCAAAGCATACGACTTCTCCACATTAGTAAGTCCAACCATTGAGTCCACTTCGTCAAGACACTTCTGGACTCCAGTTTCTTCGTCTTGCCTCTTTTTTTCATTGAGAGCTTCTATGGTTTTGCTTGTTTGCATCTTCTTAAACTCCACATAATCCTCAATAGCAGAACCAATATGACTTCTCTTACGCTTTTTCCCACCTCTTGCTCCTTGCACATAATCTTGATTAATTGGGCGGTGCAGACTAAGCTTCATTATTGGCTTCAGTATGTGCATTTGAGACGCCTAGCGCATCAAAACTAGCAAATGGATTTGTACCAAATTCAGAGGCACTTCTATCATAGAGTGCAGCGGGAGCAAGTGGAGCAGCAGGAGGAGCAACTGGAGCAAGAGGAGGAGTTCTAAGTGCTCGGTTGATGTGAAGTTTAAATCTCCTGTAGCAAAAACAGAGATGCTACCAGATCAAACAAGAAACGATGTGAGAAGAGAAGAGAGGGAGAAACCTTTAGCTAGAGCAGCGGGCAGAGGTGGTGTCGTGTCGCAGCATCGGTGTTGCTCACGGCCGGACAAGGGGTAGCAGTAGCAGCGTCCACGCTCACAGATCTTTGGCTACAAGATCTATAAGGAACAATACAGATGCGGGTGAAACCCTACACTGCTAAAGAAGTTTAATCACCGCCGGGACTTTCACTGCCGGTTAAGTGACTATCACCGCCGGTTCATAGCCTGAGGGGTCCCAGAAGGGGGACTTACTGTCGGTGGTAGACGCTTTCACTGCCGGCCCAGCGTATGGTCCGGCGATGAACACAGTGCCGGTCTGCACCGACGTATTGTATGCTGAACCGGCGGTGTAAACATTTAGCACCGCTAGCTAGTTATCAAATGTGCGACGCACATATAAACCAGCGGAGATAAGAAGTTTCGCTGACGGTTTCAAGATGGAAGGACGCACCACCCATTAGAGCCGGCGGTGGAAATCTCTACGGCCGCCCTAAAAGATGGACCAAAAGAGTATTTGATGAGGTTCATCGCTCAGCGTGGAGATACTTCTGGAAACTCAAACTTGTTATTTAGGTTTAACCATGTTAATAGGTAAAAGGATTGGGGTTGGTTTAATATATTTTTCGAAATAACTCAATCCTTTTTTGCTAAGACCTGTAGAAAACTTCCCGCTTCTTTCTATTCTATTGAGATGACAAAGAAGAAAAGGTGGATTTCCAGTAGCAGGCTGCAAAATTCAGAATTAGACGGCATAAATATAGTCTAGTGTAAAACACATCGACGCATCTTGTTGCCTCAAGAGCATGTTCATGTTTACATAGATCAACTTTGCTAATACGACTACCTGCTGAACAAACAAAACCCTTTGCACACGGACTATGTTGTGAAACACTGATACATAGACACAAACAAAACCCTTTGCACATGGACTATGTTGTGAAACACTGATACATAGACACATACATTCATACAAATATGGCCCATTCAGTTCATTCAGCTTGGGTGATTTTTGAAGCGTTCTGGCTGCTCTGAACGTAGGGCAACTCATCCCAAGAGAAATAAGAGAGATCAATGTTTGCAACTGCTAGCCTAGTCACCCGTTGATTACTGCTCTTTTAAGCAAATCATGGAGACCAAAGTTGGAGGATGGACCCCGACCCCGCCCCCCCTGACCCGCCTATCCCCTTCGTTAACCTCTGGCCACCACCACCCTCTCCACCCAGATCCACTCCATCCCTAGCCTCTCCTCGCCGTCAGCGCCTGGATCCGCATCCACTGTCGCCTGATCTACCCATTGGTGGGTCTCTCTCTAGCGCTCACCAAGGTTTCAGCGAGATCCAAGCCGTCGATGCCTCCATCCAACTGCCCAAGTCGTCGGCGCCGGTGCCCGAGCTCGACTTGTGCGCGTCGTGCGACCATGCCGGCGCCCACACCAAGCCCGGCTGCCACCGCCCCTTGCCACCTCCCACTCCGGGACTGGCCCCCGATCCGCTCCTTCCCCTAGGCGACGTCGGCGGCGCCGCGCCGACGGTGCCTGCCACAGTTGGAAGGATGGACGACGAGACGACGGTCATCGTCGAGGACGTCATGGAAGGCGAGGACGAGGAGGAGGATGAACATGACGTCGAAGACGACGAAGCCTGTGAAGCCGTGCGAGCGTTCACGCCGTCAGCCACAACGCGAGCGCCCACACCGCCACCGGTAGCCACCTCTCTAGCGACGGTCGCATGCTCGGGCAGGTCCTCGCCGTCCTCCCTCTCCCTGCATGCCCCACCCTTCTTCCCCATCCATCAGTCGGCTGGCAGGAGTAAGTTCCGGCGTCGGGAAAAAGACCCCTGCGTGGGCAGCTCCGACGATGAACTCGCCTCTGCCACACGCTTGTTGTACCTGGACGCTGCTCGACAGGCTCTCCAGGCCACACCTCCGCCGCCGGCGGGGGCTTCGAACGCGGCACAGAACATAGCCACCGTGGCGGGTAACCACCTGGCCGTGGGAATCCACCATTGTAGGCCACGCGAGTGCCCGCGCAGCATTTCCTAGGTCCGCAGCCAGCAGCAAGAGTCCTGGTGCACCAGCGCCTCGACCCGCGGCGTAGGGCGTCGATGCATGACACGTCTCGGCAGCCACGTCAGGGGCCCAACGTCGACGCCGATGGATTCCAGATCGTCGAGAGTCATCGTCAGTGACGCGATCCGGGGAGAACGGTGCCCAAATGCCACCGCCCCGTCCCGCCGGATCTTGTGGGTCTCTGCTTCAACTGCCTCGCGCACGACCACGTCGCCGCTCAATGTCGCTCTCGGTCTCGTTGCCTCCGCTGACGGGGGACCGGTCATCGAGCAAGGCTGTGCAAGCAAGGTCGTTCGCCATTGTGCATGCCCTCGCCCAAGGAGGCCGGGGTCAGTTGTGGTGCCCCAAAGACACGTTGCCACGACAGAGCAGCGCGGCCCAACAGGCAGCTGGGAGGTCGCGTCGCCACGACAAGCCATGATTTGCCACGATGAACCACCGCGACCCAATAGGCCGCTGGGACGTCACGTCGCCACGACGGACCGGCGCGTCACAAAAGGCAGTCGAGATGTCGCGAGGTGCCAAGCTAGGCATCAACACCATCGTCGCCTCCTTGCGAACGGCAATCAACTGCGCCGCCACCGGCGCCAACTCAGCACCACGACAACACGCCGTCGCGGTCACCACCACCGGGCGACACCGATTGCCGCCCCAAGGTCAAGGTCCTCGTCATCTCGAGGAACACGGAGCTGGCCACGACTGAAGCAGACCTCTCCCTTGTTCTCGTTGCGCTCGTGGGTACGAATCAGCCGACCGTCTTGCCGGGGGAGGTCCGGGATCACCTTTCCTCGGTGTTCCACGTGTCCGAGGGCGCGACCACCGTCTGTCCCTAGCTCGGGGGACCTCATGCACGCGAGCGTCAGCAAGCTGGGCGTCATGGCTTGTCGTGCGAGGCAGTTCGACTTGAGGCTGAGGCGGACTTTAAACCTTGGGGCCGATCAATGCCTCTGCCGTACCCCGCGACAGACACGACATTCGACCCGATGTTGGTTGAAGCGGCAATTCAAGACCATGATCCGCCCTCCGATCATCGCTCCGCTTCAGAACCAGGCCATGCGGACATGGTCACCATCGTGGTCGACGACCGTCCTAGCGATGTCCAGCCAGTCTTGACTTTGCCCAGGGAAATGGAGATGCTGGGCGTGCCGAGGGACTTCTCGAGCGATAACGACGCGGGTCAGCCGGCATCGCCGGGACTTGTACCCCCTCCGCTTCATGAAACACTGGAGGTGAGGCTTTGCCTTCCGTTGCAGACGCCCCCCATCCGTGGGCCGCGTAGGCTGCGCAGACCCAGGACGCCGGTCTCCGTTCTGTCGCCGTGGCGCAGCGACCGCCTTGCTGAGAAGGCACGCGAGGCGGACTCCACCAAGCAGGCTCAGTGCGTGCTAATGCAAAAGTTGGGAGTCGTAGCAAGCTTTGGAATGACATCATTGCAATCTTTTTGGTATATTTGTGTCGAGTACATTGCAGTGTTGCCACTGACAACGGTAGCGATGCTGCAACAAAAGGTCAGCATTAGTACATAGCTAGTACTCAATGAGCAGGGTCATCATCTCAAGATTAGAATGGAAGGATAGATTACAACTCACTTCAGCCGGACCGTTGGATGATTCGCGTTTCCATATCTTTTAATTAGGGGTTTCCATGGAGAACTACTGCGGCCTTCCGGAGATGAACTTTGTGCTAGATTGTCGCAAAACACTAATACCTTACTGAGATTATCAGGTATGTCAACCATTATGCTTAGCTTTGGTAGAAACTTTGTGCGGACCCAACGGACTTCCAAACCTGGACAGCTGAGATGAAGTTGGGCACCCTTATGCTGGAAAATTGTTCTCGGTCCAGATTGGTGTTGTAATAGCATAACTGAGATTTTTATACTCTCTGTTGAAACGTCATCTAGCTCAACAAACCCAGAAAAACCACCTGAACTTCTTGCACCAATCTGTGTAGTGGTGTCTAACATGATTTCCTCAACATGGGATCCCACCAACTCGTTGGAATCCCTGTTTCTTGCAGGATCACTTGTTCCTTGGGTTCTGATTGTTGCACCCTCCAACATGTTCTGAACAGGAAGCACCCCTCGAAGACATTCCTCCTGTGAGAATAATTTTTGGGGATTTAATGCAAAAATTACTTTGAATATATTAAAACAAAAAATGAATGCTACAAACTTAACATTATGACCATTATTCAGCATCTTCGAATATTTAAATGGCCCTTCAAGTATTATTGTGAAAGTAAATGTTAATTCGCAACTACCAACTACATAATTTTCTATTTGGGTGGCCAAATAATTTGGCAGAGATCAGCAGTTTTAATAATAAAACGTCCTGCAATAGCAATTTATGTAATCCAGACACTAAACAACAGCTTCTAGATTATTAACCCACTACACATGATGCCTATACCGCCAGTAGCTAAGCTTCACTAGTCCACTGAGAGTCTGAGATGACAAGGTGAGTTGCTATTGTGATGTTGAGTGATTTGTCAAGCAGTGTGAAGTCCTTTTAGTTGAGTTTGTTCTTGCTTATGACTAACCAAAGGCAAAGTGATAGCGGTGCAACATGTCTCTTGGTTGTGTATGTGTAGTTTTTGGAGAAGACTTGGTGATCAATGACGAGGGAGAAGGTCAAGTGGAGGTTTGTACTGATATACCACGGTTGGTGAAGGGTGGACAAAAAGGCTTGGACCTAGGGACCAAGTCTAAGAGGACCTTGGGTGATCGACACTAAGCATAAAAGCAACAAGAGGGCACGTGGAAGGCGATAAAGATGGCATTGACCAAAGTCAAGGTAGATCAATACCAAGTCAAGGCATCGACCAAGAGAACTAGTTTATTGATCATTGGGCCAAAAAAGAAATGGTTGTGTAAACAACATGGAGGAAGCATATGAGCTACGCAAACTTGAGAAGGTTTGGCAGTTTTACCCTCAAAACCACATACATGAAGGGGTTTTCCAATTTTGGCCTCAAAATTAAAGCCAACAAGTCGGAGGATATGTGGCACCATCATTAAGCTTGCGTTAAGACGAAGCGAAGTCATGATCGTAGGCGCTAGGTCTGTCTGATGGGCATGTAAAGAACTGGACCATTTTGCCCATCAAGGTATTTTCGTATTTAATATTAGGTGCTAGGGATATTTTTATATTTGCCATGGATTCGAAATGCATCACTTGCAACCCTAATTATATTTTCGACAGGTTAGCCAAGTGCTAAATGCAAGTATGGCTAGGTTAGAGAGGGTTGAGATTCTCTTTATCTAGTTTTTCAATTTCTAGTGGGAGGACGATGGGAGGAGGCTAAAACCTGATATGTGTAGGTGGATTCCTCATGAATCTATTAAAGTTTCCTGATTCAAATTCGTGCTCCATATCTCTCCATTTTAAATCCAATATCTTTCTTTTTTGGGAATTTTGTACCCCTTTTATGGATCTTTTATCTGCTGCTTCGGCTAAGATTGTGCCATGATTTTGGAGTGTTTTGGGTCCTTGGAACTTGTTTGTATTATGGCTTGAAGCCTAGCTTTTATCTTGCAAGTTCCTTCCTCCAAAATTCCTCTTTTTCTTGCCTCTTTTAGTGGATTGCTTGAATTTTTTTAGCTATAAGGTTCTTGAGGTGTTCTTGGTTGGTCTCTAGGTACTATGAAATAATAGTGGAAACATACCTAGACTTTCCCTTCAACATATTTCTCTCGAGCTCCTTGAAATCATGCTTTTGAATCTTATTGTCAAAACCCTAACCGAAGCCTAGATCATTTTTGGCAAGATATCATGGGTATACCTTTACCCTGTTATAGGTAAGATTTTTGCAAACTTTCACAATTTTTAGATGTCATTTGATCGAGATCTGTTTTTTTTCTCAAAAAAAAATCTTGGGCTCAAAGTTAAAGTTGCGAAAAGAGGCTTAGCCGGGTTTAAAACAGTCTTAACCAAGCCTGGAAGTAGGCTAGGCTGGATTTCCTGACTTCGCTTGGGTGATACCCCACTGACTTGGGCGGTTTTTCTAGAGCTTTGGCAGTTTATGCCATTCTTTGCTCGTTTAGCTTCTGTATCTTTCTAGTTTGTTTCTAAGAGCATCTCCAAGAGACTTTCCATATCTTCCTAAATGCTAAATGTTAGGAATAGAGATTTTAATGAAAAACTATCCTCCAACAGTTTCTCTAAATAGTTATTCAAATATAGCCATCTTCTATTGCGGATTTTTCGCTAGCCAAAAATAAAAGACGAGAATGACTTATAGAAGAGCTGTTGGAGAATGAAAAAATATAGAAAACGATTTTTATGCAAATGACTCTCCAAATGATGATTTAGATAGTAAGATTTAGACAGGCTCTTGGAGATGCTCTAAGGTTAGTAGGTATCTTGTGACTAACTATGCGATTCTAGCGAGAGCTAAATGAGAGGCTTGGGTTGACTGTTTAGCCTATATATCATTCATGGAGAATAAATTTTCTCGTACAACCCCTTTGGTTGACTATTTGATCCTTCATCCACCGTATTGGTCAGATGAACCAATTATATTCACGGGGAAACAGAAGGTGTGAAAATACCAGGAACAAGACTGTAGCACAGTTCTTGAGTACGTCAATATTCATTTTCACATCATCCAGGCTCCTGCAGATGAGTTGAAAACCAAATTAGAAGAAGATCATGCATTCCTTCTTCGTGCTAACAAAACAAAAGTACAGGTGTCAAGTCAACAGAGAGTACACCTCTTACCTGTGCCTTTGCTTCCCTAGACCAAAATAGTTCGCCAAGCTTGCCAGCTGCAGTTAAAAGTTTAAAATAGAGAGCGAAATGGGAATGAACATCAGACATATATATAAGCAGGTGTCCAAGGACCCTGTTTCATCTTTACCCAAATCTTACTGTTCAAACTTAGAATAATTGGTAATGATCCACGTGTCAGCACGTAGGAAAGCAGATTGTATATACCTTCATGTCCCCGGCTCTCGGCCCAAACCATTGGGTAAGCAGGGGAAGGGTGTCGACCATGCCCTTGGGTTCAGGAGGGGGTCGCCCAATCTCAGCGAATGCGTCCCTTATTATCACTGAATCGAACTTCACGATGTTGTGCCCAGCCCACACCCTCCCTGTTCAAGATTGGTATCCTTAATTAGCTTGCGCACGAGACGAGACGATGTGATCGAACGGGGAGCAGGCACTAACTACGTACTCACCGTGCAGGACGTCGTAGACTTTATCGGCGACGTCCCGGAACGGCGGCGCGTCGGCGACGGTGTCGCGCGTGATGCCGTTGCACCGCGCGGTCGGGTCCGGGACAGCGTCAAGGTCGGTGGGGCGCAGGAGCGTGGTGTAGGAGGAGACGTCGACGAGCCTGCGCGAGCAGACGACTACGGCACCGAACTCGAGTAGTAGCACGCGCGGCGGGGTCGACGTCTCCACGTCCAAGAAGACGATCTCCTCCCTGTCCACCGCCGCCGCGGAAGCGGCAGAGGGCGCCGGCGCCGGCGCCGCCATTAGTATTAGTGTATTACCGATCGAGTGTCGTACTCGTACTTCATCAGGCTGGACGAACAGCAGTGTCACTGGAGGCGTACGTGACGACAGCTAGCAACGACGATCGACGAGTAGTGGAAGTGTAGCTGAGTAGGAGATGTGTCACTCACTGCAAGGTACTCGTAAAACGGCACGCTTTATAGTGTGTTAGGAATCAACAAAGTGGCTCACTGTGTGTGGGCTGAGCCCGTGTGCGTGTCCGACCTAAGTAACTGTAACTGTAATGAGACGGTCAGCTATAGTAACTGTAGCCAAAGGAAGGCAAGGAAATGCCGAATCTCCCAACTGCTCTTCTTCCTTGCCCCACCACCCCAGCTATCGTCTGTGTGTGTTGTACCCTAATTTCCCTTCCCTGCTGCATTACAAAAAAATTCCCTTCCCTGCTGCCCGTTTCTGATCCCAGAGATCCATACACGTAACGTAGTGTTGGAAATGATATCTTACGGTTTAAGCAAGCTGGTACTAGGTATCTTGCTTTTAGAAAACAAAAACAAAAGTCACAATAGGTGTCCTGACTCACAAAGCAACTAAAGCATGGCTTTTCAAAAAAGCAACTAAAGCATGCATGCATCTTTGCTTCAGAGAGAAAATTAAAGTTCACACAGTCACAAAGTAAGTGATGGATTATTTTTCGCACCCATAAAGCGTCCAAAACTCTAACAGGCTTCTCATCAAGCTAGGCTCCATATTTTCCCTTTTCATGACTACATGAAGGCTACCATTTGACACAATATGTGAAATTATGAGTAAACCAAAGAGTAAAAAGCAAAGTGTCTCAAAATCAAGGTACTGGTGGTTGGGGGGGGGGGGGGGGGGAGGGGTGGGGGCGGTGAACAGAAGCTGAACTATCAAATTGGGAAATTTTCTATAACATATATGGGCCGGCATCCCTATTTCTGAGAATCATGTGGAAATAAAGGGTTTTAGTAAAATGGTAGATAAAATGAGGAAAAGGTTACATCCTTAGAAAGGGAAGAATATGACATTAGGGAGGAGACTGACTAACTCATCTTTGAGTAGCTTACCTATATACACAATGGGGATGTATAGGTTAAAAGAGGGGATACACCATTTCCCTCAAAAAAAAAGTGGGGATACACCAACAAATGGATTCAATAAAATCCAATGTTTTTTGGCAAGGGGCAAATGACAAATGAAAATATCACATGGTAAAAAGGGAACAGTTGTGTATTCCAAAAGACTTTGGAGGCTTTAGGTATTATGAATACAAAAATAATGAGTGAGGCCTTAGTAGGTAAAAGGGTCTAGAGAATGTTGAAAGCAGGCAAAGAGGATATTTGTTATAACATGCTAAAGAGGAGATAGCTTAGAAATAAATCCTTTGTACAATCTGAAGAGGGTACTGGATCACAATTCTGGAAAGGGGTGATACAAGCAAAAAAAAACTCTGTAAAACGGGGTTTAATTTCTAAGGTCAATAATGGTAATAATACTTTGTTTGGGGAGGATATTTGGGCCGGTAATATACCTTTGAAATTGGAATTCCCTAGCTTGTTCTTCATATGTCACAGCAAATGCTTAGTAGCATACTGTTGTGCCAGCCTACCGGGGATGGATGGAATGTGAGATTTACAAGATCTTTGGGGCAAGGTGAGAGCATCTCCAAGTGTTTAGCTAAATCGTTTTCTAAAGCTAAATATGGCTATTGTCAGGCAAAACATGTCTCCAACATACTCTGTAAGTGCATCTCCAGATTTAGTGGCTCTCCAACCCGGAAAATTCGCTCGCCGGAGATGGAATGGCAGACTCGCTCGCCATCGGGGCTTCCCGCATGCTCAGTCGCCCCTCCCCGCGCAGCCTGCCCACGGACGCCTCGAAGGACCTGACGATGAGCATGTCGTACAGCGAGATCTGGCAAGGAGCTCCTCGGTGGAGATTCCATTGGAGCGCTGTCCCTAGGACGGCGTCGAGCTTCTTGGCCACAAGCATCATTGCCAGCTCTTCGCCTGCCACCTCCGCCACTCACACCCAGCATCTCGTCGATGCCATCTCCCTCGCCGCGTGTTCACCAGAGAGCACATACGGCATGGCGAGTTGCTGAGGCAGCGGCAACAACTACCTACAAGAGATGGGGGCTTCTCGGGCTCTCAGCCACGAGCTTCTCGGGACGGCGCCCACGGCAGACTCCTAGGCGGCAGCAGCAGCAGCTATCGCCGGCCTCCCCAAAATGGCACCCGTGGCGGACTCCTAGGCGGGCGCGGGCGAGCGGCAGCCGGCAGCGGCCACTGTCTGCTTCCCTGGACGGTATGTCGGTGCCCACGGCGGACTCCTGGACGGACAGGTCCGCTCGTCGACTTTCCAGTCTTTCCCGATGGAAGATAGCATTGTGCGAGAGGAGGAAGATGGGATCAGCAGTGGGTCGTCCTGAATAGCAATTTTTAGAGAGGCTGTTGGATTAGTCCAGGTTTATTTAGGTGTTTCTATTTTAGAAAATAGCTAAATCACCAAATTTAGAGTATGATTTTACCTAATCTCTTGATGGGTGAATGGGAAAGGCTTATAGAGGTTTTAGACTCCTTCCAGAGCTAGGGAGTTGGAAGATGAATATACCTGGCTTTTTGAAGAATCTAGGAAGTATTCAACCCGGTCGTGTATAGGAATTTAATGTTCAAGGGCATAATAACTAACGAAAGGATGACAAATTTGTGGAAGAATAAAGCCCCGATGAAAATTAGAATCTTTATGTGATTAGCTATCCAAGATAAATTACAAACGGGGGTAAATTTGAAGAAAAAGAAATAGAAGGGGAATAGGAATAGGAATTGCTGTCTCTGCAGGGTCCCTGAAACCACAGACCATATTTTCTTTAACTGCAGGGTGGCTAGAATCATTTGGACATGCTTTAAAGAGGCTTTAGGATCGACCGGATAAAATACCTAAGAACATTATTCAAGAGGTCATTCATCTTTGGCTTCCTTCAAAAGCTCAATATTACTATGTTTTCTGTCATTATGTGGGGTTTGTGGACAATTCGTAACAAAATGTGTATTGAAAAAAGATTGTTAGGTCATTTAATGAGGCTTTCTTCAAAATCTTCTCGTTGCTGCAGAAGTGGCGTATGCTGCTGAAGGTGGAAGACGCCAAATACATGGATAGCAAGATCAGAATCGTCAAGACTTGGTTGCTGGAATTCTGGAAGCAAACTGATGACATGGAGATCGAAGGAGTGATAATCTGAGAGCTTTTGTTTTTCCTTCAGCCTTTGATGTCGGTGACGGTAGCTTGAAGTGTTAGGCTTCTTCAGTTTTCTTTTATGTTTGGTTTGCAAGCTGGCGTAGTATCCCCAGCATTGCTACATTGGTTTGTACGTTACTTGTTTTCTATAAAAGTAGGAATTTCCTCCATAAAAAATGGCAAAGGAACAATCAGCGAACCGGATATGGTTTAGTTTCCAGTGGCATGTTGCTGCATCCACTGAAACTGAACCCAGATAAAGCAATTTGCCGGTAATATCTTTTTTTTTAAAAAAAATCCTTACCGGAATCCGTAGTGATTCATGCCATGGATTAAGCTGCACTGCACACAGCACAACACACAACCGAAGGTGGTCGCTTTAGGCGAATCACAGCATTTCAGTCGTTACATGTGTATTGATATCATAATTTCATCAGCAATATAATCCAAAAGGTCAGCCTCAATCATGGTTTGGTCAGCCAGGGGTCGTTTGCAAAAGTATCGAATCTGATATACAGATAGTTTAAAAGACTGATCATACAATGGACTGTTTATTTCGCTGTCTGTCCCCGTCAACAGCAAGACGCTAGTGGTGACTTCGTGAATCTCAAAATCTGTTGGCTTAGTCCTTCGAAAGTGCTCTTAGGGGTAGGGTTTACATACGTGTGTTCATAGGGATGAGTGTGCGTGCGTGCCTACGTTGTACTGTGTAATTCAAAAAAAGCTATTTAATGCTTTGCATGTAGCCAAGATCAATCATGAATAAAATTTGGTACATCATTGTGTTGCTATTTGGTAGAAAACGGGTCAAGGCACTGATAGAAATGGCATGTTCACACTGATAAGACACAACATGTTGATACAAGTATGTTCACACTGATATGAAACTTCAGTTTTCAGATAGCATATTTGGCTTCAGTTTTTAGACAACATTCAAGCTTCTAGGATGATAACTTCTGCTGCAGTTCTAGTACCTTGATGCGGTTTGCATTAGCTTCTTCCTGAATTTTGCTAAACTTGTCAAAGGTGAAGGATAGTACAGGAAACAGAGTATTAGAGAGAGATAGTTTAGTATTGCTGCCTAACATGAAGTATATGATATTGTTTCTGTGCTAGCATGTGACAACAGCATGTTGATACGGAAACAGAACAGCATGCTGTGCTCAAAATTCAGAGTTACTGAATATGTAGAAACCTGAGCAGAGACACAGAACAAAGAAAAGAGCTCTTTTCAGAAGCAACAACAGTTTGAAATCGAAGGAGCAACTGCATGGGCAAAACCCAGCAGCCCAGGGCCATTCAGAGTTCTCTATATAAGACATTGAATTCACAGTTTGCATAATTCAGGAAAGCAGTCCACAACGATTTTGCATAATTCAGGAAAGCAGTCCACAATTACAAGTGTTGTGATTACCATGATGGTCCCAGGCTGCTGAACGCCCAAATGCAAGCGAAATCGGATCACCGCTAGTTGCATCCTATCAAGCTGGAGATGGTGTACTCGTTTACATTGTGCAGGCGCATCACAGGACAAGTTGATGCAGGGCAGGTATACTCATTTCCACAACCTCCACGGGTCATGCAGACGCTACACTTCTCAGGAACCCTCCCGGGCGCCACCCTCGCCGCAGCACGCCACGCTAAAAGGTTTTGATGGCTAGAGGGGGGTGAATAGCCTAATAAAATTTTCTAGAAAAATACTAGACAAGTTGATTAGTATATCAAATGGCGAGATGTGAGTTTTGCCTAGCCTAAGGGGTGAAGCAAGCCACCTATCCAATTAGCAATTCTAGTATGGTTCACACACCCGCACAAGTTTAGACTGCAAGAGTAACAACTAAGACAAACTACTCTACTCAAACTAACAAGGCAACTAGGCAAGACAAAGACTGCAACAAGATAGTAACAAAAGTAATGCAAGAGTAGGTCTAGAAGTGATTTCACTGAGGGACAATGAATAGAGCCAACCAATTAATATATCCAAATAATGGTCCAATCAAGTAGCCAATCACCGAGATAAACCAATCACAATCACGAATTGATGACAAATGATTTATCCCGAGGTTCACGTGCTTGCCGGCACGCTAGTCCCCGTTGTGTCCCTTCAATAGGCTGGAGGGTTCCACCAGCCAGGATAACAGCATAAGCATCCCGTGTAACCTATAACAGATATAAGGAACAAAATTCATAAGTAGCTACAATACATACTTTCGGCCACTCAAAAAGGAATAATTTGGTACCTCAGAAAATATCTTTTCTGCACAAAGCATCACAAATTTAAGATATGCTTCACAAGGTTGTCCACCTAGCTTTTGCTTTGCAACTATGATTCTTCCATCGTCATTGCTGTTCAGAAGGGAGCGTAGAAAGTCAACCAATGCCTGAAAGCATGCTATACTGCTTCCTTCATCATGGGGCTGGAGATCAAACTGATTTTGGATGCTAGTTAACTTGTTTGCATATCCACTAACCTGAAAAAGCAACAGTCAGATCACATGGGCATTGGACAACCAAATGGGTACATTTTGAAAGAAATTCACCTTGTGGATTATATTGCTTTCTTTCACAAACTGACAAAGTTTTACTATGTTTATATTATCAATGTCAAGGGAAAACAAGAATTGGTTTATGGTCATAGAAGACATAGTGCTGGCACCATCTTGATTATTGATCAAAACACGTATGAAAGACCTTGTTAAAACTGTCAAGGTCTGGATGTATCGTCGATTCGCAGCTCCCAAAACATTGTGAAATCTGTTAAGGTATTCATCCAGGTGGGAAAGGACTGTCTTCAACTACATCCAAAAGGAAAATGAAAATCAGGAAATGCAGTCAGGAAAATGAGAAAAGGATATTTAAGTTTGTTTCCTGAACGTGAACAACACAATTTCATACTTGTAAGCAGCACATGACAGAAGAAATGCTAGAATCCCAGTTTTAGCCCAAGGAAACAGCCAATATGTCAATTTAGAAGGCATGTTCAAGTCATGTACTGACTGAATGTTGCTTTCAAAATGAAAATTCTAAACCTGAACCAGATGAAACCATATATAGAATCTTATCATGTGCCATACAACCACAATGGCAAGCTAAGCTAACCCCACTACTCAAAGACCCTCTTTGTTTAGGCCCCTTTATGCCTAAATTCCTAAATTCCCTTTTTGTGCTTTGACAACAGTACTGATTGAGCATCAGGCACACAAACTATAGAGCTATATGCCATTTATGTTCTACAAAAAAAAGATAATAATAAAAGGTGTGGAATATATTATATATAGATGTTTATGTTCATTGAATGAAATGCAAAGCAATACAGTTGCAAACAAATACAATGATCTATGATACAGGGCAAAAATACTACTCTCTCTATTTCAAATTATATGATGTTTTGGCTTTTTCTAGATACATAGTTTTTGTTATGCACTTAGATATAGTTAAAGTAATGCATCTAGAAAAGCCAAAACATCTTATAATTTAGAATGGAGGGATTATTTGCCAGATTGTGATGGAAAGGTTAATGAAAGGTGCGAGTAACCTGAGAAGACGTGATCTTTGAGTTGTACATGTTAGTCAAGGAATCAGCTAAGTTGTGAGCCTCATCTATGATGACAACACTGTTCTTCAGATTAAGGCCAAGTGATTCTCTAGCAGACTTGAGTAACAAAGATTGATAAGGAAGGACTACAAGGTCAGCTGAGTGGACCATGTCTCGCGAACCATAGTAGGGACAAGTTCCAATCTTCTTCCCTATTCGTGCCAAATCCTCGATGTCTAATGCACCTTGGTTTGACACTTCGCTCCTGAACTCTTTCTGTAGACTTCTACTTCTTAACATCGGGCAGCCACAAGAGCGCTTTGCTGGGCGCACCTTTCGTTTATCATCCTCAAGCTGCGTATTCACGGTCATAATAACAAATTAGCACTTTAGCAGTAATCAATCAGGTTGAAAATTGTAGTAATCAATCATTGAATGAAAATTGTAGCACTTTAGCAGTAATCAATCAGGTTCGTCACCCCCGGGGCCAGCGGCGCTGCTGGGGAGGGCCGGTGCCGTGGCGGCGGCGGCGCGGTGGTCGAGGAGCCACTGCAGCGCACTGCAGATGATGCTGAGCGTCTTGCCAGTGCCTGCGGTGGGCATCGAAAAGGGCGCGAGACCAGTAGGTCATTAACGTTGCGAGTACGGCGGCGGGAAGGGAGGAGGGAGGATATAGTGGTCGGCGACTGACCGGTAGGGCTCTCGAGGAGGGCGAGGGCGCCGGGGCCAGAGGAGAGAGCGGCGTAGAGGAACGACATGAATTCCGACTGGATCGGGTACGGCGCGAACGGGAACGCCGGGAAGTCTTTCCGCGGCGGCGGCGGTGGCATTGGCATTTTTCGGCGAGCGCCCGACGGGAGACTGCCGGTACATTGGGGTTTTCCCGCGCGGCCCGCCCGATGTTGTAGTGTCCTCCGTCGGCCTGCTCCCTGAGCCCGCACGCGCTCGCCCTCTTGGGCTGGCCCAGCAGCGGCGCAGCCACAGCCCGCGCCACCTCTCCCCTGCACGCAGCCACTGACCAGCGGGGCCGCGTGTCAGCACCACCGCCACGTGGGGCCCGCCTGTCAGCAACGGGCGCCGTCTGGGTCATCCCCAACTTTCCAGCCGCTGCGCCCTCTGCCATTGCCGGCCACTCCGCGTGACCAAGCCTCCGTCCGCGCCCCTCCCGTGTCCTCCGCACCCCGCGGACCAAGCCTGCGCCCGCATCCACCAACCACCACCCGCCAGCCGCAGCCGCCCTCGCTCGATCCGTTCCCCTCGCGCACGTTGAAGACCGAGCAGCCGCCATTGACGAGCTCGCGACCGAGCTTCTGATATGTGTTGACACAAAGACAAATTTAAAAATTAACAATCATTTTTCTATAGTTAGATAATGACAAAAAATTGATATGTTATATCGAATCATAAAAGTGACAATTTACTTTACTAATTATAGTACAAGAGTGTTGTCTAAAATCAACTTAAAATTTAGGCACCTGAAATATAGAAAAAGTGTTAAATTAATACTTTATCGTCCCTCCCCTCCTCTGGCCTATTTAAGCACTTGCTCCGCCACCCCGCTCCCCCAGCCCGCGCCCCCTGCAGGCTCGCGCGTGCTCCTGCGAACAACCACGGCTGCTGTGCCGCACGGCCAGCCCGGCCCCGCTGCAGCCCCCCGCGTGCGGGCCCCCACACAGCCGTGGCCGTCCGGCCGGCCGAGCCCCGGCCAGGCCCTTCCTCCCGCGGCCCGTGGGAGCGCAGGAGCAGCAGTCAGCCATGGCCACGTTTCCGTGAAAGAGAAGGAAGGTACAGGACGACGATAATTTCAAGTTTACCACTGATCTGTAGATCCCCACCATTTAATCGTCTTAGGGCCTGTTCAGCTGTGCTGATAAGCCGGCTCAAAAACACTGTTGGCTAATTTGCTGTGAGAGAAAAAAATACTGTTTCGGCTAAAAAAAATAAGCTGAAAAAGACGGATTATAAGCCGGATGAACAGGGCCTTAGTCCGTTTTCGTTGCGTGCGTTCGTACCGATCCGAGATAGTATGTGTTAGCAGCGTCGTTCACGTAACAAATGTTTCTAAATTTTAATATAAAGTATTAATTTAACATTTTTCCTATATTTCAAGTACCTGAATTTTAAGTTGATTTCAGACAACACTCTTGTACTCATTGTTCGTCTAAACGGCCGTTTAGTCCGTTTAAACACCGTTTAAACGGTAAACAGAAGCCAGCCGTGTTGTTTAGGCCCTAAACGGTGAATTAAACGGTTGGGCCGTTTAAACCCGTTTAAACCGTTCAATCCCGTCTAAACGGTCTAAACAAAATCAGATTAAACGTGATTAAATGAGCTAAGCAACCATTTAATCCATAATTAAGTGAATTAAAGGACTACGTCTATCACAATCAACATGAAACTAATTAACATTGTAATTATATGAAGTGTTGTGGGATTTAGATTTCTTCCAACAAGATTATTTGGTAGAATATTTGATTTTTACATGTGTAAATATGTATGGATTCTAGCAAATTTTATTTTTACCTACATAAATATGTATATTTTATTGTTATTGTACAAAACCGTTTAGGCCGTTTAACTCCGTTTAAACGGTTTAAACGCTAAACGAAGGGTGACCGACTGTTTACCGTTTAGCGTTTAGGAAAACATTGCTTGTACTACAATTAGTAAAGTAAATTGTCACTTTTATGATTCGTTATAACATATCAAATTTTTGTCCTTGTCTAACTATAGAAAAAAGATTGTCAATTTTTAAATTGTCTTTGTGTTAACACATATCAGATTTTTTTTCAGGTTTATGGTTTTGTCTAACTCGTTTTTATTCTCAAACAGAAAATTGCAGATTGTGTCTGTAGAAATTATAAAATAGCAAAGATGCTCGTGCGTTGCAACGGGAGGAAAAAAATAGTATCTCTAGGTCAATAGACTTATTCAACCTAAATTATCACATCACCTTCTTCCATAACTCACCTTCCACTATTGAGTACTACAGCTTAAATTCAGAGTACGTGTTCCTTTCCTATCCGCAGCTACGTGGCACATTAATATTGATTTTGTGTCATAATATTTATACTTTTTTTATAAAAAAATATGGTCAAATTTAAAATAGTTTTACTTAAGATAATTCTAAAAGTTGATTCCATTTGGGTGAAGTGAGTATAAGAAAGAGTCTTATCTAAACAATAGTAGTAGTAGTAACCATAATAATAATAATACATGCACATTATTCTCCACTACATTGTTATGCTTTAGTGATTAAATTTTCGACCGTAAGATTTGGTGATGGACAGCTAAGGATGTCCTCATGTATGTATATGTATTCAGATGGTACATTTGAATTTTTTCTGTAAAGAAAAAAGGCTATATATTGCGTAGGCATGATGTCATGGTGACATCATCAAGCTAACAACGAATCCAATTGAGGAGCGAGGCGGAGCACGTTCCTTGATAGAGCAAACCGATTCGGTCCACGTGCTACAAACGTTTTCTTTTTACCGAAGAGCATCGTCCATGTGCTAGCGAAAACCAATTCGTTCTCTGCACAATGCATGTTTTGGTGTGGGCGGAAGATGAGATGTGGCCGTGTAGGGGACCGACGGAGGCAACCAGGAGGTGGAAGACATATGCTATGTTGGAGTCCTAATACAGTTTGTTTTGCTTTCTTTGTTGGTTTTTCATATCTGTTACAATTCTGTTGTGCTGCATCGGAAGGTTACACAGATTAGTTAGAGAGAGGCCAAACCAAAAAATAGGACGAAAAATAAGGAAATTTTGCCTCTTTATTATTATGTGTAGATTATATTTCTTTTCTGTTTGGATTAGAATTCCTATTCATATTTAGGATTGGAGAGGTCTATTTGGATCAGGATTTCTATTTTTTAACATATATGAGCACGAACCCAATATGTTTTGGATTCGGACTTCGTATCGTGTTAGACAAGAGCTATTCTAACTTGTACGAGCACGGTTATATATATAAGTATAGATGGAAGAAACTCTCCATTGTCCGGTAGTTAGAGAGAGACAGACTAAGAAAATGGATGGACGAAAAAATAGCCTAAAATTTTACCTTTTTATTATTACTAGTAAATATGCTCGTACTTTGCAACGGGAGTAAATAAGCTATCGAATATTCATTGAAAACGATAATAAGAATACTGAGAAAGTAAGCCATAATATTCATGGAAAATGTGAACAAGAATGCTATATAGCTATGTGGAGGTTGCTCCTGCTGTGGGCACTGAGCCGGCGACGGACCTGGGTGGCACTCTTCCTTGTCGTGTATGTCGCGCTGCTCGCCTACTCCCCTCCTCCTGGTCCCTGCTCGCCTCCGTCCGTGCCTGGCACTACGCTACCGCCTCGGCAGGTCCGCCTCCACCTCAGCGGCACTGTGTTAGGTCTGCTTTCCATAGGTGTCGCGCTTGCTGTCGCTGTCTCGTACAGCGCCATGTTTTGATATATCCGGTCCAGGTGGGGTTGGCCGAGGCCCAATAAATTAAGGTTGCTCGGACCTCCAACAGTTCTTATGCACACCCACTCAGAGAAAGGCCCAATGTCCCTAAAAGACTAGTCCGATAGGGGAAGGGTGACTCTCTCTTTTTAAGGTGGCTTCCTCCTCCCAAGCTAAGCAAGGTGGGATTATTCAGAGGCTCACACGGTCGCCGTCCGACTACAACTAGCCCACTTGGCCCTTTTTTTGTTGCGTCTTTGCCAGCGGGTAATAGTAGAGGATGTCCTCATCATTCCCACCCCTTAAACAAGGGCCCAGCTCCGATACCAAATGATGAGTACAGGCCCGATCTTCCGAGAGGTAGCCGGTAAGTTCGATTTATGGAGATCTCGACGTTAGCGGTCCGGCTTCAAATTATACACGATTCGAACCCTGCAACCGTTACACCACTGCTCCGTTGGTTATCAACCAAGCACAACTTGATTGACCTCGCCAAGAAGGCTTTTCCTGCAAGCGAATCGAAGAGCACAAGCAAGAAGGTAAAACACGCAATCTGAAATTGCAAATATGAATGACGCGAATATCAATAGAGGGTTCGAGAACTCGGTTCCAAAGGACTAATTGACACAGTGGAGGAGATGAAGAACAGGGGCCCTGGATCACTGTAAAAGGATTTGTCACCACAGTTACGATGAACGATTCAGTTTCTCGATGGAAAACTAAACTCTAAACAAAACCCAATTGTCTAGCAGCGGCGGCGACTGTGTTTATAGTCTAAGACTCGACCTAGGGTTGGGGACGGCCAGGGGTTGGGCGCCCACAACTTGGGCTTAAGGCCCGACACGATACATGGCCAAGTTGGCCCAAATAGGTGATGCAGCACCTTGCCGTGGTCACACAGAATGATCCATGGACATTCTGAAGCTGGGACCAGATCCAAAACGACGGCGTCGTCGTCCCCTTTCCAACGCATCCAAGAACGTCCCGTTTCGATGTCGTATGAGAAAGTTATGACCGAAACAGTGACGACGTGTCTGCTGAATCCGAGGGCGACGTGGCAGCTGAGTTGGGTACGAATTGCAACTTGGGGAAGACCATGACGTCGGTGTGTCCAGCGTGACGATGTCCTCGTCATGTTTGGCCTGCTCTCCATGGGCGCCGCGCTCGCTATCGCCGCCCTGGCCATGCTCGATTCGAGGCCGGTGAGGTCGATTCCGCAATGGGGCTAGTTGGAGTATGTGATTCGCTCGAGTAATTTGATTGTTGGTTGGGTGTCTTGTTCCAATGTAATTGATACATATATATATATATAGGATATGATTAATTAGGCCTAGCTCTTGCCTATTTGATTTTATTATGATCCGAAATGAAAGAGTAGTAGAGGACAGCATGGACACGGATATGTATTTGGATTGGAAAGTAGAGGATATGGGGATACAGAGACTAAAAGGAGGACGGTGGAAATCGAACTTCCTTATTATCGAACATGGGAGCAGGAGGTTGGATGAAAAAAAAGTATTCAAAAAATTTTGCCTCTTTATTATTAAGGATAGATTATTATAGGTATAGATATAGATACACCCATGCGTACTCTCTAGATACCTCTGCACGGTAGTAATTCAGTATACCTCACTCCACTGTGAACGTGTATGTACTCTCATAATCTACGTCTAATCATATTATATATTCCCCAAACATATCTCTACTAAAAAAAGAAAAAGTATGAATGCGTACGTACTACCATATATATTTTTATATATATAGACATATACTCCCTAGCTAGACATGTACATGTATCCACACATACTCTTTGTCATAGGGCAAATGGACATATAACGATCATTAGTATGTGGTGCGGTCGTACTAATGTATGCAAATATACTTCATTTTGTTTTATTTATATATATATGGACATATACTCCCTAGCTAGACATGTACATGTATCCACACATACTCTTTGTCCTAGGGCAAATGGGCATATATATACGATCGTTAGTATGTGGTGCGGTCGTACTAATGTATGCAAATATACTTCATTTTATTTTAACTATAATATTCAGGTACACATAAATATTTCTTTTCTTGTGTTATGTATATACATAATGAACAACATTTTTATATATGGCATGCAGTCATCACCTTAAAAAAGAAAAAACTATGAACGCGTACGTACTCCATATATATATATATATATATATATATATATATATACATATATATATATATATATATATATATATATATATATAGCATGTGTGCCTGATCCTAATCCTTAAAGGATTTGGTGGTTGCTTTTGACAAACCCGATTAGAACAGAGGTCCCTGTGGTTGAGTAGATAGGGGTGGCAGAAAAAAATATCATAGCAGAAACTTTGCCAAGTAAAATAAGATTTTGTCTAATTTATTTTCTATTTAAATTAGGATTTCTATTCCTATTCAGTTTATTCAAGCCCAGAGAGATCTATTTGTCCTAACTATCTAGGGTTATATAAGTTTAGACAGAATAAACTCTCGACAGGCTACTGGTAGTTTGGGGGAGGTGAACGAAAAAAAATGGATGGACGAAAAAAAATAACCAGAAATTTTGTCTCTTTATTATTATTATTATTATTATTATTATATTATTATTATTATTATTATTAGGAGGAGGAGAAATATATTTTGTTTTAAGTATAATATTCAGGTACACATAAATATTTTTTCTCATGTTATATATATATACATAATAAATACCATTTTTATATACGGTATGCAGTCACCGCCTTAAAAAAGAAAAAACTAGGCGGGAGTGCCTGATCCTAATCCTTAAAGGATTTGGTGGTTGCTTTTGACAAACCCGATTAGAACAGAGGTCCCTGTGGTTGAGTAGATACGGGTGGCAGAAAAAAAATATCATGGCAGAAACTTTGCCAAGTAAAATAAGATTTCATCCAATTTATTTTCTATTTGAATTAGAATTTATATTCCTATTCAGTTTATTCATGCTCAGAGAGATCTATTTGTCCTAACTATCTAGGGTTATATAAGTGTAGACGGAATAAACTCTCGACGTACTACCGGTAGTTAGGGGGAGGTGGACGAAAAAAATGGATGGACGAAAAAAAAAGTCTGAAATTTTGTCTCTTTATTATTACTAGCAAATATGTCCGTGCGTTGCAACGGGATCGTAATTCATTATATTACAAGCTGTACAAACATGGTTGTACGACAGAGTTGCACGCGAGACACTACGGCTACAGCGAGGTGGCTTGAACCTGCAGTCACGACACCATGTGCGCATTGTGTCACTGACCATGACAAGGCAACCTAGTTCATTAGCATGATGGCTATAGTGCGAAAACTGTGCCGGCACTACATCGCGGCACAATGCTCATGCGGGAGACCAGAAGTGGCCATGGCAATATACACGTAGTGTCTTCAGGTAGCGTGGGCCAGAACAATCACGAGCGATTCTAACTCGTATGTAAATAAAGAAAGCGGAGCAAGATAAAGAACATAACTCTTATTCTTTTCTATTTGATTATTAAGAGTTCTATTTAGAATACTCATGATCTGAGAAATCTATTTAGATTAGGATTCGTACTCCATATTGGTCTAGAGTTCTATTTAGAGTACTCAGGAGGAATCTATTTAGATTAGGATTCATACTCCCATATTCATCTAGACGTGAGTGATTCTAACTCGTATGTAAATAAGCGGAGCAAAATAAAGAACGCAACTCTTATATTTTTCTATTTGATTATTAAGTGTTCTATTTAGAGTACTCAGGATCTGAGGAATCTATTTAGATTAGGATTCCTACTCTATATTGGTCTAGACGCGAGCTATTCTAACTCGCATGAACACGAGTTATATATATAAGTCCGGACAAAAGAATCTCTCCATCGTCCAGTAGTTAAAAGGAAGATGGACCAAACAAATAGATGGATAAAAAAAAGAGCCTGAAATTTTACCTCTTTATTATCATATATATATAGGTATAGATATATGCAATAACTATTGTCTGAAAGAAAACTAAAATTCAGGCACCTGAAATTTAGCAAATACTTTAATTTAATTGTTTTATGATCAAAAGCAACCTAGGATTTTAATTCCGTTCTTTTTATAAACTCGATGTAAACCTGATTAATCAACTTAAATATGCCTTTGTTAATTATAATTTGCTTAGCTTATACAAGCTACATGAAATGTCTCGAGTAAATGCTCATACATGTTTTATGTTTTCTGATGAAATTAAATGTTGAAGTGACTTGTCAACTTAAATATGCCTTTGTTAATTATAATTTGCTTAGCTTATACAAGCTACATGAAATGTCTCGAGTAAATGCTCATACATGTTTTATGTTTTCTGATGAAATTAAATGTTGAAGTGACTTGAAGAATATGTAAATATTTATAAGTAAAATATGACTAAGGTTATATGTTGAATTTACAATTTAATTTAAGTTGACTTGATTCAACGTTAGGATGTTTCTCTGGAATGTCCACACTTATTTTATTAAATTAAAATAAATGCAGCCAATAGTCTTTTGTTTCCTTATAATGCAAACAAACCATGCACTTTTCGACGATAGCTCCATTTTTACTCATTCTTGCGCTCTTGCGTCCGTAGCAACGAGTCGCACCGTTTAGTACGCTCTTTTCAAAGCTTTTCCTTTGATTGGTGTAATGTTCTTAATTCTTTTGTTTGTTTGCCTGTGTTGTCTGTGCTATGTGTGCTACGACTCACAAGTAGAAGAAGAGTCGTTCATGAGTGATGAGGACCGACAGGTGAAGCAAAAGCTAAAGACTAGAAGATAGAAGCTGAAGACTTCTGAGCAGCTAGAATCTGAATGAAAGGCAAGTGCCTCTTGACCATGTTGATTCCTAATAACTTTAATCACATTTACTTTCCATGCATGTGTCTAATACTGTGAACTCAAAGGACTTACCTAGTCTTTTCAATCCTTCCTTGCACCTTGGCTTACAGATGGGTAGACTTCCTTAGTTGCCCCAACCTGCAATGACACATGATACATGACATATGATATGTAATCTTGACTAATCGCTTATGCAACTAATGATACAAGAGTTGGCTTTTTAGCAACCTGGACCATATTTAGGGGGAATAAGTACCTGGGCCCTACTTTTGGGGGTACTTATGTCCACCCTCCCTAAGGACCAGTTCGTGGAGCGACCACCCAGGATATACTGTGAAACCCCAATTTTAGGAAGTGGTTTTGCTTCTGTTCGTCCTTCTCAACCTCGTTTGGAGCATATCATGACAGCTGAGTGAACTTGCCATGGTACTCGTAGACGGACATTGAGCCCTACTTCAGAGCCAGGAACTCCTTTTTTAGCTTAATCAGGCCAGCGGGCACATGGTGCGCCCGGAACGCCTCCTTGAATTGGTTCCAGGTGATGGCTTTAGGGTCCTCCTGTGTGAAGCTATTGTCACAACCGATTTTGTATAGCCAAAACTCAGGTGTATATCACATGTGTGCCAGATCAACTCAATAACAAACTCTATTTCTCGTTTCAGGTGGCATACCTAGCATCAGGAAAACATCCGGGTACTCACATACGACCTTGATATCTGTTGGCGGTCCTTAACTCCAATTTCTAACCGCCAACTTTTATATAAAATATGCTCAAATGAACACCAAACTTAGAATTAGGGCTTATAACTAATCAATTCCACGAGTTTTGGTGATTATTCATTTGCAGGAGGACATGTCGGGATTACATAGAAAACGAGCCAAAAGTGTATAAGAAACACAGCAAAAACATACACCCGACATGAGCGGGAGAAGGCCCACAATCAGACAAATCAAGGCCCAGACAAGTGGAGAATAAGGTCAAAAGTCAAACCAAACCAAACCAAACCAACTCAACTTCGCGTGAAACCACCATGGGCCAAGTCCACATGATCATAGAAGTCCACCCAATCCAGCCCATCTCTGGTGCCCCCCACTGGCTCTGTTCGGCCTGAACTTTGGTTGGTTGACTCCTACCGCCTCTCCAAGGACGGTTGCATGAGTATCACGGTGGAATTAATGCTCAAGATGGCGGTTTGGTTATTTTAGAAAGGAATTAAGGGAATATGCCATGAGATTATTCCTCCTCTCCACCTATAAAAAGAGGCCACCCCCTCCTCATTGAACAACACATAAAGGAGAAGAGCACCAAAGCAAGAGCAAGAGCAACACCATTCCATGGGCTTAGGCCCTAGCTAGCTCTAGAATAGAAGTAGGGAGAGATGTGAGGGAGAGTTCGAGGAAGTACTGGAACTATCGGACTTCCTCTACCTTGTACCTCGACGAATACATGTGCCTCACGGGTTTTCCCGCTAATTGAGTATTCGAGGTTCTTCATGTCCTGTGTTACAGAGCACACAGCTAAAATCATCTAGGTTCATATTTTTCCTTCTCAGTAAGTTTCTAGTGCTTAACC